>CM046875.1:500004578-505274578 GCA_025667525.1 Glebionis coronaria
AGTCCAATGACCTACTATGATGAAAATTCGACACCAGATGGTGCAAAGTCCTATGTGATGCAAAGTGCATTTCTTACACAAAAGAAAATTTTGCATCATATTCAAAGTATGTTGGATTCATAATTCTAAGTTATGGTAGTTTATGGTTTACTAGAATTTATGAACGTTCTTTTATTGCTAAAGTTTTGCTTAAGATTTTCTTTCTAATTTTTGCACAAGATTGTGCTTAATTTGTTCATCAATTTTTATTTATTAACAAGTTGTCTGCTTGAGGACAAGCTTCACTTTTAATATAAAGTAAAGATAGAAAGTTGAAAATCTTTACAACTTCTATTCTACTGTCTTCATCTCTTCCTCTTAAGTTCTTTGATGATATCAAAAAGACTTCGTATGATGTCTAGTTTGAATGTCCTCAATGATGAACTCTAGGGTAAAAATCATTAGTCGAGCTTGAACGATTTCTTCATCGCGTATCACTTGTCTTTCTTTGCAATTTAGCCTTGGCTTCTTCAAAATCTCTGTCTAGTTTCCTAATAATCTCCTTCTAGCTTCTCAAAAAACCTCCTTCTAGTTTCCTAAAAATCTCCTTTTAGTCTCCTAAAAATCTCATTGTATTATTCTTTGGTCCTTCAACTTTATCTTCCAGATCTTTAATATTCTCGGGAGGAAGTTCTTTCAAATAGGGTAGGATATTTTTAAATTATTGTTCATAGGTATTTTTAGGTAAATCTTCAAATATAGGGTAAGGTGATGGATCAAATTGATATTAACTTGTCTTTTAAAGCTTGTCGAATGCCTTCATGCATTCTTCGTTGAATTCAAAGACTATGTCTTTTTCTAGAAGTTTGGTCATCAGTCTAGCAATTTAGAAGAAATCTTTTATGAATCAGCAGTAGAATCCCGCATGACCTATAAAACTTCTAACGGCCTTAACGTTAGTGGTGGTGGTAATTTACATATCACTTCGATCTTAGCCTTGTCTACCTCCAATCCGACTTCGGAGACTTATTGACCAAGCACAATTCCTTCAGTCACCATGAAGTGACATTTCTTCCAATTGAGCACAAGATAAGCTTGTTTGCATCGGATGAGCATATGCTCTAGATTAAAAAGGCAAGCCTCGAATGAGTTTTCGAAGACTGAGAAATTATCCATGAAAATTTCCATAGATACTTCAAGCATGTCTTTTAAAGATAGCGATCATACTTCTTTGAAAAGTCGCAGGTGCATTGCAAAGACCAAACGGCATACGCCTATAAGCAAACGTTCCAAAAGGACACATAAAGGTTGTCTTGTCTTGATCGGATGGTTCGATAGATATTTGGAAATATCTGGAAAAAACCATTGAGAAAACAAAAGAATTTGTTCCCCGCAAGTCTTTCCAACATTTGGTCCATGAAGGGTAGAGGAAATGGTCTTTTCGTGTGGCATCATTCAATTTGCGGTAGTCAATACACACACGCTAACCGGTAACGGTGTTGGGAATAAATTATAACCAATCTACTTGAGCGCTGACAAGAGTAAAACAAGCGTTGACAGGAGCAAAACAAACGTTGATAGCTCAAGCGTTGACAAGATAAAGTCAAGCGTTGATACATTGAAGACAAGCACTGATGGGAAGATATACTCTTACGCGTTTATTATATTCTAGATTACTTCTAGTAAAGATAGGAACAATAATGTATTTTCTATATTTATCTTTATCTAGAATAGTTGATACGTAGATTATTGTACACAGGCTTCTTATGTCTATAAAAGAAGACCTTTAGGTTAATGTTTCATATAAGTTTCATTCGTAAACTACTTTCATTGTAAGCAAGTTTGATATCATTAATCAAAGTGAAAGTTTGTTTATATCTTGGGTGTTCTTGTTTAAGTGTTAATTCCGCATAACACTTATATTATTATAAACATATACCAAAGGTTTTCTCTAAGTGTATTACTTGATCTAATCTCGTAAACATAAAGCTAAATCGATCTAAGTTTGGGATCAACAAGTGGTATCAGAGCTTGTTGAGGAACTTTTGATCTTAATAACACAAGAAACCCTAAAAATCACCAAAACCCTAATTTTTCCTCAAAAACCCAAACAACATCATGTCAGAAATAACCTCCTCCTCCTCACCTTTACCAAACATCAAGATTCCCATGCTTGATGCAACAACTTTGAATTGTGGAAATTAAACTTTGAGCAATATCTAGGGATCTATGACTACACACTCTGGGAGATCGTTGAATATGGAAACACATTCGATAACGCCCAAAAGATTGTTGATGCTATTTCTCAAAGATCAACTATTGCTGGATGTTCTGAAGAAGATAAGAAAGAAAAACCTGAAGATGGTAGAGTTGTGTCTGCTGAAGACATAGCAAAGAATAAGGGTGACATGAAAACCCTAAATATTCTGAAACGTCTCTTTGGGACAAGAGAACCAGCATAAATACAGAGGTTATGATTCTGCTAAAGACCTTTGGGCAGCTCTTGAAGTTGCATATGGTGGCAATGCAGATACCAGGGAAGAAAAGAAGAAACAACTCATGCATGATTATGCTATTTTCAAAGCTCAACCCAATGAGAAGCTGAGTAGTGTGAGAAGCAGATTGCTTGACATTACAAGCAAATTGTCCTTCATGGAGACACAACTTGGTGATGTTGACATTAATGCTACCTTTCTTAAAAGTCTTGGTGAGGCGTGGAAGATTGAGGCAAGATCTATTCTTGCCAATAATACTTACAAAAGTTCCACGTTTGATGACATCTACAACAAACTAAGGCCTGTTGGAAGATGAAACTCTTTTAGAGCATGGAAGCAAGTCTACCAACAGTAACATGGCCTTCTTCTCTCATAGTGAAGGTCAATTCAATCAGAAGGACTCTTACATGCATCCAGTTACTGGATCATCATGTGTCAGCGCTGGAACAAGTCCTGTCAACGTCTCCTTTTCAGACGCTGACACATTCAAAAGTGACTCCCCAAGAGTTAAACCTGCTGGTTTGGATTTGGATACTGTATGTGCTTATATTGCTTCTTTGCACAATGGTTCAGTGATTACATATGAGGACCTTGAGCAGATAAGTGATGAGCATTTGGAAGAGATGGACATTAAGTGGAACATGGCTCTTGCTAGTATAAGAGCAAACAGGTGGGAACAGAAGGTTTAAGAAGAAAATGACCTTCAATGCAAAAGACACAGGCTGGATTTGATAAATCCAAAGTTGAATGCTACAACTGTCATCGTATGGGGCACTTCATGAGGGAATGCAGATCTCCTAGAAGATCTGATGCTGGTAAACCCTCAAGTCAAATTGTTAAAGCCCAGGATCCTAAAGCCATGGTTGTAGTTCAAGGAATTGATGGTGTGGGATGGGATTGGAGCTATCTGGCTAAGGATGTGGAAGAGGATAAAGCTTTGGTTGCTAAAATTGAAGAAGAAGAGCATGTTGAATATGCTCTCATGGCGCACATCTCTCCTCTTCATCTGATAATGAGGTATACAATGATGCTTTTTGTAGTAAAGGTTGTAGGTTAAACACTGAGAAACTTAACAAAGAAGTGTTAAGATTATTAAGTGATGTGAGTACTAAAAAGTGCAAACTGTCTAATTACCAACTAGCTCTCACTCAAACTGAGAAAACAGTTTTCTGAATACAAAGAAAATGGAATTTGACTTAAAAGATAAAAATAAATATCTTAAAACATGAGTTAAATGCTAGTATGGATATTAGAAACATTATGGAAAGGGTTAATGGTGAGTTACAGGCTAAATTAGATGAAGCCATTAAAAACAAAGATAATGTTGGCCTTAAAATCCAGAGATTTGATAAGGCAACATCAAACCCTAGGAGAATGTGTGGGAAAACAAAGGGATCCTAAGGACATGACTGGATTGGGATGAAAGACTACTATGTGGTTCCACCACCAGCTGGTGACTTCTATGGTGTCCAACAAAAGGACCTATCTTGGAACTGGTTTGCCAGAACTCCAAGAGGAGGAATTCATTCCTCCACCAAGAGTTGTCACCCCCAGTTGAAGAGTATCATCAAAAGGTTGACTGACCTGAATGAATGGAAGAAAGCTAACCCTACATTATTTGTTAAGGGTGGCCTTGCTATGTGAAAGTCCTAATCAGTCAACTCCCATTAAGGTTACAAACCCATTCACTGGTAAAACTGTTGACCTTGGCTCAAACTCTATTAGAAAACCTAGCATTAAGTATGTAGAGATGTATAGGAATACTAGGTTACCTAAGAGCCAAGTTAGCAATGATGGAACAGGCTTCTTCTCTTCTAGACCTAGGGTTGTGTCTAGAAAAGCTTGTTACACTTGTGGTAGATTTTCACACTTGGCATATAAGTGTGTCAACGCTCCCAAAGTCAGCGGTGACAGGAACAAATTCAGCACTGACAGGAACAAAGTCAACGTTGTTAGGAAGTCAAACGTTGTCAGACCCAAACCTTGTGTGGACCAAAGTCCACAAGTTGTTAGACCTGCCCCCATTCTTCACTAGAGGGTCTAACACTCATGGACAAAGACCATGTCAAAAGACAAACACCTGGTCGAATAGGCAATGGGTTTCTGTAGCAAACCCTAGGTTCAACGCTGACAAGGGTAATTTCAGCGTTGACAAGACTAATTCCAACGCTGACAGAAACGTGACCAGACCTAAATATTTGCAACCACATGGTAAGGGGTCTAAAGCTTCTTCAAGCTTAACATAGAGACCCAAGAAAGATCAAAACCCTAATGATAATGGGATTTCAATGACCTGCAACAGATTTAATTACATTTCAAAGGTCATTACAAAACCTATTGGGGTTAACTGGGTCTTTCATCCTAAGAAGGATGAAAATGGGGTTGTTATGAGAACTAAGTCTGTTATTATTGAACAACCAGATGAATCCAAGTCTTCTAAGGCTTGGGTTCCCAAAAAAACTAATTTGTTTTCTTTATGTGTACGACATTCAAAAATAGGTCAATGATTATGGATATTGGGACAGTGGATGCTCAAGGCACATGACAGGGAAGGAAGACTATCTAACGAACTTCACTCCCATAAAGGATGGTGATAAGGTCTACTTTGGAGGCGGATATGGTACTATCACAGGCAAAGGAACCCTTCTCACCAAGAATTTGCGTTTTGAGAACGTATTCCTGGTAAAAGAACTTGATTACAATCTGTTTAGTGTATCACAAGTTTGTGATAACAAAAATAAAGTTCTGTTTACTGATACTGAATGTTTGGTGTTAAGCAAGGATTATAAGATCCCTGATGAGAAATATATTGAATATAAAACACCTAGGCATAAAGACATATATAATGTGAATCTGAATGGGATTAGAATGAATGACAATATGTCTTGTTTTTATGCTAAAGCTTCAGTAGATGAGAGTAATTTGTGGCACAGGAGACTAGGGTACATAAATTTTAAGAATATAAATAGGCTTGTGAGACTGGGCTTGGTTGATGGTTTGCCTGAGAAGGCCTTCCACAATGACCACTCTTGTGTTGCATGTCTTAAAGGCAAGCAACACAAGGTCTCATTCAAGTCCAAACAGGTGCACTCTAGTACTAGACCTCTTCATTTGCTACATATGGACCTCTTTGGTCCAACCAATATAGAAAGTTTGAATGGTAAAAAAGTCATACTGCTTTGTGATAACAGATGATTTTTCTAGGTTTACTTGGACCTTCTTTCTAGCTATGAAGAGTGACATAGCTAACACTTTAATTGATTTTATCACTCAGATTGAGAAGAAAACAGGAAATTTAAAATACTTAGGAGTGATAATGGTGGTGAATTTAGGAATAAAAAGTTAGATGATTTCTGTGCCAGGGAAGGAATTACTAGGCAATTTAGTGTTGCCAGAACCCCACAGCAAAATGGGATTGCTGAGAGGAAAAATAGAACCCTAATTGAAGCAGCCAGAACAATGTTGGCTGATGCTCATTTTCCTATAGCCTTTTGTGTGACAATCCGTCAATTTATGATTGATATTTTATTCTCAATATTTATTTGAAAATATTATTTTAATGTTATATTATGAACTCACTTATTTTTGGGAAGTAATTTGGATTTACGTCTTGAAGTAGCGTCGACTACGTCTAAACCGGAGGATTCAACGTTACGTGCTTACGTTTACATACACCGTCTTTGGTGACAGTCCGACAATTCAGAAAATAAATTTATCCATGAATATTATTTTGGAGTTTTAAATTTGTGTTAGTTCATAAACTCACAAATTTACGAGAAGAGATTAGGACTTACGATTTTATTTTAACGTCTTTTACGACTAAACCGGAAACCCTAGGATTACGTATTTACGTTTTCGAACTCCGTTTTTGATGAGACAATTTTTATTGGATTCGTTTTGTGACGGTGATTCATAATTTATAAAAACGTTTTTCGTAAAACGACCCGAGGGAACGCAAATCGAGGAAACTAGAATCGAGGAGTACCCGTAAATAAATGGGGATGAGACAAGTGGGACACTTGTCCCACCCCACTCCAAAACCGGCCTAAGTAGCCACACATCCCATGATGTGTCCAAATTTTAGCTTAAAGCTTACACTTGTAAGCTAAGCTTACAAGTTAAGCAACTTTCCACTCACAACACAAAACCACTCCACTAAACAACTTGCTCTCATTTCTACCATGCAATACCACACAAATCCTCTCTACTCTCCATTTTTGTGCCGTCCTATCCTCACCCACAAACACCATTTTGATCAAAAATTAACCATGGAATCCTATGTTATTTCTACATATGTTGAAGCCCTCTTGAAGCTCTCTTGAATGGTGGTGATTATAACATCCATGGAGGAGTTTTCATAGTGTCTTGAGGCTGATTTTCCACAAGGAGTCTATGAAGAATGGTGGTCTTGAAGATGGTCATGGTTATTCACAAGTTTCTCCATCAAAAACCATGTCCAAATCACAACCTACATCAACTTGGTGGTATAAAGATTGTCCTCCTCATCTTCTTGTTATTTTGATTATGTAAACATGTATTTTATTTCCTATTGTATATATATGATGATTATATGATGATAAAAATGTTATGTGGGGATTTGGTGTTGATAAACATGATTAAAAAGGTGAAAAACCATATGAAACAAGGTTAAAATCTTGGTTAAATTTGTTGGCTGTATAAAACAGTAAAGAAACAGGTCATGGACTGATAAAATGATGAAGTAGAATCCATTTACAGTAAGCTATATGTCTTGTACACATGTGAGAGTTGGCCATGCAATGGAATCATTGTAATGAGTGAGATATGATCAAAACAAGTTTAAGGTACAAATCTGAGTTCACTGTTTTGGACGATTTTTAGAAAATACTTAGAGGATGATTCAACAGTAGCCGAAGAGTTAAATGTAGCAAATATCATGTATTTTATGTGATAAAAATTTGAGCTTCTATCTCCATATAGAACTCAAGATATGGCAGTTTTGGTGAAAGTGAAGATAAAAATCAGATTTTTGGAAATTAAAGAATAATACTATTATATAAGCACTCAAAATTTAAATAGTATAAAATATAAATTAAAACCCACTAACTTATAAAACTTATTTATATAAATATGTAAAAGGGTAAATGAATGAATAACTTATATAAATGGTAGTGAAATAATACTTATAAGTAATAAAAACTATAAACTTGATTTTTACGACTTTTTCGGCTATCGCCGTAAAATTAACATTTTTCGCCAAATAAAACTTAGACGACCAAACCCGTCTAATGTAAAGTTTATAAAAGTCATATACTGATGTATAAGTAACCAATACAAGTAAAAACGGATAAAACCCGAACTATAAGAAATACGGACATTTACGAGCTAATTAAGCATATTGGACTAATAATTGGACTAAATAAGATAAAAACTTGTAAAAAGAACTTATTGGTCTTAACCCATTTGGGCCCAACATGGAAAGTATACATAATTATAGTATAGGTATAAAAGGGATTAAAACAAGTTAAAGAACTTATAATAAGTTTATCGGACTTAAGACACGTAAATGGGTAAAACTAGTAAACTAATATAAAAGTTATCGACATATAACACTAAAATGAGTAAACGAGAATATGTAAACCCACTTGATCATCATATATATATAATCATCATATGTATACATAATTTTTATTTTTATAAAGTCATTGGACATGAGTCTAAGACGAGTATTATTTGTCTAGGTTTCCGTGATTGAAGCACGTGTCGTACGTCCGAATTGCCGATAACCCGCCTTACCACATCAACGTGAGTTCATAGCCTCGCACTCTTTTAAATGTTTTTATAAATGTTTTATAAACCCGCGAGGGAGATAACATGTTAGTTTTTATAAAATAGGACACCATTTGTCCCGATTGTTTGTTTATTGATTTTGGACCCGAATGATTGAATGACCCGATTGTATGACCCGATAAATGATTAAAGGACCCGATAGATGAAATCAAATGGATTATTAAAGTTAGGTTATGTCACTAAAAGTCCCATTAGCATGAATTGTGAACTACCGGGAGTTGGTAGACGCTTATGCATATAATAGTACTATTTGGGGACGATCACCCCAGTTCGCGCCTTGACGGTTGATCCCCGTCGTGCCACATTGATTGGTAAGCGAATTTATGTATGAGAAGATTTCCATAGCGTGACCTTTGTGACGACACGCTACTTTAGATGGGCAAAATTGGTATCGGGTTAGCTACCCGTTTTGGTTTAGTAAGGTAACAATGTCATGCGGCTTATAATAATCCAAAACTAACTAAATACTATTAGACGCTTCGAATTACGATGTATTGCCTGACTAGCAATACAGGGTCATACTATTGATATTATGTTTGTGTTTTGGTTTTCATAACCATATAAATATAACGGTTTTTATTTTCATACAACGTCGTAAGACGTATTGTATGACGTTTTTACGACATTGGCTCGTATAATGATTTTTAAGGCTTTTTATAACCATATTCATATAACGGTTTTATTTAATCTATACAACGTTGCAAAACGTATTGTATGGTGTTTTAACGACAATGATTCGTATAATGATTTTTAAGGAAAATGCCTATATTATGATTTTGATGAAGATTTGTATAAAATGATTTTGGCTATTTCATGGCCTATCAAAATGATTTGTACAAAATGATTTTCAGTAATAATTTTATACTGATATATTATATTGATGGATTTTATGGAACTCTATGAATTCACTCGGCGTTATCGCTGACCTTTTCTTTTAACATGTTTTATCTCAGGTACTTGAAGGTAATTCTCGGGAAGACGACAAGAATTCATGGCCCGCACTTAAACAATATTTTCCATTCAAATACTTTGTAAAACTTTGTATGAAATAATATGACTTGGGACCGATGTAACTTTGATATTTATGAATGGAAATGATTTATTATTAAACGACGCGATTTTTATGCGTTGTCTATGATGTGAGTAATGTGCTATCCCGTAACACCAACGAGTCTTCCGCTGTATTGAGTTGTATAAATTTGGGGGTGTTACAGTTTGGTACCAGAGCTCTCGTTATAGAGAACGAAAGATTTTTAAAACCATGGTTTTGAATTAAACATTTCAAGATCTTTTAACTATAAACATTTTTCTAAAAATGTCTAAAAAATCTTTTGACTATAACGGTGCCGAAGAATTCCCGAGTTACCGACAAGGCCAGACTGAGAAGTGTTATTTTAATATATATATAACTTGGATTATATATATATATATGATATAATTTTATTACATGATTGTTTGATGATTATTTTGATTTTTATACGAGGTATTTATACGACGTAGATTGTCACAAGTAACCCTAAATCCCCTAGTAAATTAATCGAAGCTATTCTCGTAGGAATTCTAGCTATCCTAGATCTAAACCAAGTTGTGGATATTTATGATCCCAACAAATGGTTGATATTCGTAGAAGTGTAGATATTAGTTGATTATGATATTGAAAAAGAATTGGCGAGATTAAATCTGATATCGATGTCATGACGATCTTTCTTTATAGAGTGGAGTTTGATAAAACGTTACCACCTAGAAAGATGTCATCTGACTCGCTGTCATCCAATTCTTAAATTTAAATCGAAAGGGTGAATGTTGCACTTGAGGCTGTTATTGGAACCATTACCCAAAAGCCCCATGCCACTAATACCTTTCCGAGAAGTATAATTGAATGTGTGAGTCATCTCATGTTAGTGACTCATTTAATAATTGTTGTTGTAAGAGATATATGATTGGAAATTAAGTGTTGATTTATATTGAGATTGTATTGCCTTTACAAGGCCGAATAATAAGGTTATAAGTATTGGATAATGAGGTAGGATATCGAATTGAGTATAAAAGTGGTTGAAATTTGAATAAAGTAAAATTTAACCTATATGGAATATGAGATTGTTAAGAGGAAGTCATTAAGTTCTGTGATTGAATTATAAGGTTTTAATTGATTGTAGGATTCGTGTTAAGGGTTGTTCCTAGGCCATTGTCCACTAACGAGGATGCCCAGTGTCCAATAAATAAATTGAAGAAATCTTCTTCTGAATTGGGACCAATGAATCTTCCGGGACATATGGAACACCTAATGACTCTTGTAGATTAGTATTCATTATGGTATCTTTTAAAAATCCCTAACTTAACTGAGATATCAGTTGGTAGGATGAGTTCTGAGAATTGTATGACATAGTGACACGTAATGTGTTACGGTACAATTTTGACTTATTTGTGATTAATGAAAAGACTACCTCTGATTGCTAAATTCTACATCTATCGATGTTATCTATCTTTTATTGCTTCATCCTAATGTTCGCATTAGTGATGCAACCATTGAACAAGTACTCATATTGATTTGAGTTACGTTGTGAATCATTCTTCGTGAGTGCCATCGAGGTCATGAACCTCATGATTAATTGGCTAAGATCATTTCCTATCATATCGTAGTTAATTCTTGGTGAACAAGCTTTCATCATTCTTTTGCAGATCACCATTGTTTTTCTAAGATAAAACAGTATCCTTTGAGAAAATTGAATTTTCATCCTATATGGATTATTTAAAGTAAGACTTATAAATAATCATTATTGAAATAAAGTTGATTATGAAATACCTTGGAAAACTTAATTGTTTTCATAACAAAGAAAATCTTTGTAAATTAATTCTTGATTCTTATTCAAGAATTAAGCATGAAAATATTTTTATTATAAACATGATGATAAAATTTTGACGAACTGAGTATTGCATCGTTAATCTTGAAATTGTATATAGTTGCGCGCCTACATACAATTTGGAAGTGACCATGCAAGACTGATTAGTAGTCACCATAAAACTAATGAATAAACACTACATTTTATTTGAAGATTGTGAAGAATTAAATTTTATGAGATCTGCAAGAAGTGAAAAACAAGGACATAGTGTTAGGGACACCTACATATGTGCCTGTAGCATCTATTCTTATGAGTTGAATTTACTCATCTGTGGAAATTGTCTTATTTGACAATTGACAATTCTTTCTTGTCCAATTCTCTCGTAATGAGATTCTTAAGAAAAGTATCTGATTACCAAGTGTTGATACCCGACTGGATGTGTCGACGTTCCCATCATTTCTTTTGATTTGATTTCATTTGAATAACCTGGGTAACGATCCGAGGAGCTTTCGAATGCGTACTCAAATTATGAAAACATGGGATATATTCATATTCATTAAATGTTTTCGTCTGTATCTGATTTGAAATTCTCTCGCATAGATTATGCATTGACCTTACTCTTTTAAGGTTAGTTATGTCTCCAGATATCCTTGAACTTGTGAAGGATTATGAGTTATTATTAGTCTTTTGAGAAGTTCACATCTTATCGACGACAATAAAAACTGGAAAGTTGACATTGCCAGTAGAATGGATTGATTGATTATGACATGACGACATTGTCTTAATTGATGGGAACTCGAGTAGAATTCCCCTAAATGATAAGATGCTGATTATCAAAAGTGATCTAAATAATTCTTGGTGGACGACGATATCCTGTATTTTGACTTGAAATTATAACGTGAATAATTGTGAATTAGTTATAGATATTGTAATCTAGAAGAACCTAATATTAATTTATTAAAAGATGTTTCTGCTATCTGAAACTTTAGTAAGTATTTGTTGGTGAATTACCTAGACTTTCGCCATTAAGGCAAGTTGAAATTGGTATTGATTATATTTTCGGTGCTGCACCTATGGCAGTGCACTGTACGTCAGCACCATTTGAATTTAAGGAATTACCGTACAACTGAGAGAGTTGTCGGAGAATGATTTTATTATACCAAGCCTGTCATCATGAAGAACTATGGTGATATCATTCCTTATATTTATAGATTACTGTGAACTGAGTAAATTGACAATCGAAAACGATATACATAACTCGAAATGGAAGATTTGTTCGATCATTTACAAGGTTTTTGATCCTCAGCATGGTTATCATCAACTTCGCATCTGCGAAAGAGATTATCTATTCCAATCACTACATTCGGTGCTTGTAGTGAACATTATGAGTTTCACGAGATGTCGTTTGGATTGACCAATGCACATGTAGCATTCATAAATTTGGTGGATTACGTGTGTAGGCTGAAATTTGATAAATTCATGCGTGTGATCATTAAGGACTAATTGTTTGTATATAAGAATAATAATGAGTTAATAATTATTTATAGATTGCCCTGAACTGGCTGAACGATAAAAACATGTACCTTGAATATCTAATATGTGATTAAAGACTTAAACTTTTACATGATTTAACCGTGTAATTAATAGATAATGGAATATAAATTGACTCTTCAAAATTAGAAGTCATTTAAGACTTTGGGTTATACTAATAAAGAAAGTGCAAATATATTTTGACAAATGTCTTAACAAAGGATTTTAAGGGATTATTCCCTTATACACAAACCATTTAACTAAACTTCTGTTTAGGGGTAAATGTTTGTGTATACCTCAAGACAACCTAAGAAGAATTGAGGAAACTATATAACTTATTACTTGAAATTTGAAACGATAACTTACGCTTTTCAAACTAAGAAAACTTTGACCACAGTATAACCAAAGATTTTTCAAACATTTACGAATCCTATAAATTATTTTCGATAAATCAACAAAAATCGTGTTAATTAAATTCAAATTTATTTTTGAACATTTTATATAATTGGTCGAACTAAGAAATTTAAAACTTTTACGTTTACGCTTCATAAAAATTAACTAATAATTATTTAATTAATTATAATAGTTATCGACGCTTTAGACGACGGATTGAGTAAAACGGATAAAGATGATAGTTGAGAAGAAACTAAAACTTAGAAAATATGAAGAAAGGTGAACGTAATTACTGACGCATAATATAGAAAGAATATCTGAGTGAATTGTGGACATGATAATTATATCATCATGAGAAATGAATATAGATACCGACACATTATGTAGAAAAGATAAAGAATCAATTAAGATATATTTCTTGATAACGACGGTGCAAAATAAATTGCCAAACAATATAAAAATAGCCGATGATTGTAAAAAGGATAATATAAATAGTGAAAGGTTTCACGGCTAGTGTGAACCTTTAGAAGTAAGAAGCCGATAGCATTAAATATTTTAAAGGCCACTTGTGGCTGTATAAATATGAAGGATTGTGAGATATAGTTATGTTGGAATTTGTAAGTATAAGTATTCTATTTATGTCATTTATGACTAAAAGTATCTTTGTCTGAAGAAGTTGTACTGATGGCAAATTATGAAGGCAGACATCGCCTCATACGTTAGTAAAACGTCTAGCTATTGCAAAGGTCATCATCTGAATTTGATTCGATTTGGGTCATCGTCGACAGACTGACCAAATCTGCTAATATCATTCCCGTTAATGATAAATGCAAAAAGAGTTATGTAAACATAGTGTGCCTATATCGAACATCTTTATCAAGATCCTCGCTTCGCATCGAATTTCTAGAGATTTGCTCAGAAGTCATTGAGAACGAACCTTGATGAGAGTACTATGTACCACCCCAATCGAAGGGACGAGGTAAAGTAACGATACAAAATACTATAAGTGTTGTTTTATGTTTGAATGATTGACCTTTGGTAATAGACCGTATAATCGTTTTCCTTTGGAGAGATTACCATTGATAATCATCGTATTAGGATTGAAATCGAATCTTGTTAGAATCTATATTAGAGCATCTGTAAGCAGGAGCTGAGATAAAGACACCCGACATACACCCATTGTGAGTTGGACATGTCTTTTAGGTTTAAGGTTTCCTATGATGGCGAACCTAACCTTACAAAATACCCGACCCGCGAAATCAGAAATGATTGTTGAAATTAGGATCTGATTATTGACTGCCAGTAGTGGGCAAGAGGTTATGTGAATGTGAAATATAGATCTTGAAGTGCCAAATGGGTAGCGAAGTTATGCCACAATTTTTAACCTTGGAAAAAAAAAATGAATTCGTGATCTGACAAATCATGGGATATAAGTCCCCGTTGTATGGGACCATTGAGATGATGTAAAAGTTAGGATTGAAAGGCATATAAGCTGGATCTACCCTAGGACTTCAAGGACTGCGTGAATTATGTTTCGTATATCGAACTTGATGGAATATCTATCAAGTGAAATTCTGATTATTCTTAATAAAGCTTAGATCGGCGAAAAGTTGCATTCATCAGAAACCCGTGAACATCATGGATAGAGAAAGTAAGTCAACATTTAGCCTGATCTTATTCCCATAGTTATGTTTGATGAAACTCGCGTATTATAATGGATTACACTTGTGAGAAAAAACCGAATGTGGAGGAAATACCCACATGGCTTTAACTCTATAAGAAGCGAGTAGTAAGATGATCTTTGAGGATAAAGATCCTGTTTAGGGGTAAATGCTGTGACAATCCGTCAATTTATGATTGATATTTTATTCTCAATATTTATTTGAAAATATTATTTTAATGTTATATTATGAACTCACTTATTTTTGGGAAGTAATTTGGATTTACGTCTTGAAGTAGCGTCGACTACGTCTAAACCGGAGGATTCAACGTTACGTGCTTACGTTTACATACACCGTCTTTGGTGACAGTCCGACAATTCAGAAAATAAATTTATCCATGAATATTATTTTGGAGTTTTAAATTTGTGTTAGTTCATAAACTCACAAATTTACGAGAAGAGATTAGGACTTACGATTTTATTTTAACTTCTTTTACGACTAAACCGGAAACCCTAGGATTACGTATTTACGTTTTCGAACTCCGTTTTTGATGAGACAATTTTTATTGGATTCGTTTTGTGACAGTGATTCATAATTTATAAAAACGTTTTTCGTAAAACGACCCGAGGGCACGCAAATCGAGGAAACTAGAATCGAGGAGTACCCGTAAATAAATGGGGATGAGACAAGTGGGACACTTGTCCCACCCCACTCCAAAACCGGCCTAAGTAGCCACACATCCCATGATGTGTCCAAATTTTAGCTTAAAGCTTACACTTGTAAGCTAAGCTTACAAGTTAAGCAACTTTCCACTCACAACACAAAACCACTCCACTAAACAACTTGCTCTCATTTCTACCATGGAATACCACACAAATCCTCTCTACTCTCCATTTTTGTGTCGTCCCATCCTCACCCACAAACACCATTTTGATCAAAAATTAACCATGGAATCCTATGTTATTTCTACATATGTTGAAGCCCTCTTGAAGCGCTCTTGAATGGTGGTGATTATAACATCCATGGAGGAGTTCTCATAGTGTATTGAGGCTGATTTTCCACAAGGAGTTTATGAAGAATGGTGGTCTGGAAGATGGTCATGGTTATTCACAAGTTTCTCCATCAAAAACCATGTCCAAATCACAACCTACATCAACTTGGTGGTATAAAGATTGTCCTCCTCATCTTCTTGTTATTTTGATTATGTAAACATGTATTTTATTTCCTATTGTATATGTATATGATGATTATATGATGATAAAAATGTTATGTGGGGATTTGGTGTTGATAAACATGATTAAAAAGGTGAAAAACCATATGAAACAAGGTTAAAATCTTGGTTAAATTTGTTGGCTGTATAAAACAGTAAAGAAACAGGTCATGGACTGATAAAATGATGAAGTAGAATCCATTTACAGTAAGCTATATGTCTTGTACACATGTGAGAGTTGGCCATGCAATGGAATCATTGTAATGAGTGAGATATGATCAAAACAAGTTTAAGGTACAAATCTGAGTTCACTGTTTTGGACGATTTTTAGAAAATAATTAGAGGATGATTCAACAGTAGCTATAGAAGAGTTAAATGTAGCACATATCATTTAGTTTATGTGATAAAAATTTGAGCTTCTATCCCCATATAGAACTCAAGATATGGCAGTTTTGGTGAAAGTGAAGATAAAAATCAGATTTTTGGAAATTAAAGAATAATACTATTATATAAGCACTCAAAATTTAAATAGTATAAAATATAAATTAAAACCCACTAACTTATAAAAAGTATTTATATAAATATGTAAAAGGTTAAATGAATGAATAACTTATATAAATGGTAGTGAAATAATACTTATAAGTAATAAAAACTATAAACTTGATTTTTACGACTTTTTCGGCTATCGCCGTAAAATTAACATTTTTCGCCAAATAAAACTTAGACGACCAAACCCGTCTAATGTAAAGTTTATAAAAGTCATATACTGATGTATAAGTAACTAATACAAGTAAAAACCGATAAAACCCGAACTATAAGAAATACGGACATTTACGAGCTAATTAAGCATATTGGACTAATAATTGGACTAAATAAGATAAAAACTTGTAAAAAGAACTTATTGGGCTTAACCCATTTGGGCCGAACATGGAAAGTATACATACTGATAATATAGGTATAAAAGGGATTAAAACAAGTTAAAGAACTTATAATAAGTTTATCGGACTTAAGACACGTAAATGGGTAAAACTAGTAAACTAATATAAAAGTTATCGACATATAACACTAAAATGAGTAAACGAGAATATGTAAACCCACTTGATCATCATATATATATAATCATCATATGTATACATAATTGTTATTTTTATAAAGTCATTGGACATGAGTCTAAGATGAGTATTATTTGTCTAGGTTTCCGTGATTGAAGCACGTGCCGTACGTCCGAATTGCCGATAACCCGCCTTCCCACATCAACGTGAGTTCATAGCCTCGCACTCTTATAAATGTTTTTATAAATGTTTTATAAACCCGCGAGGGAGATAACATGTTAGTTTTTATAAAATAGGACACTATTTGTCCCGATTGTTTGTTTATTGATTTTGGACCCGAATGATTGAATGACCCGATTGTATGACCCAATAAATGATTAAAGGACCTGATAGATGAAATCAAATGGATTATTAAAGTTAGGTTATGTCACTAAAAGTCCCATTAGCATGAATTGTGAACTACCGGGAGTTGGTAGACGCTTATGCATATAATAGTACTATTTGGGGACGATCACCCCAGTTCGCGCCTTGACGGTTGATCCCCGTCGTGCCACATTGATTGGTAAGCGAATTTATGTATGAGAAGATTTCCATAGCGTGACCTTTGTGACGACACGCTACTTTAGATGGGAAAAATTGGTATCGGGTTAGCTACCCGTTTTGGTTTAGTAAGGTAACAATGTCATGCGGCTTATAATAATCCAAAACTAACTAAATACTATTAGACGCTTCGAATTACGATGTATTGCCTGACTAGCAATACAGGGTCATACTATTGATATTATGTTTGTGTTTTGGTTTTCATAACCATATACATATAACGGTTTTTATTTTCATACAACGTTGTAAGACGTATTGTATGACGTTTTTACGACATTGGCTCGTATAATGATTTTTAAGGCTTTTTATAACCATATTCATATAACGGTTTTATTTAATCTATAAACGTTGCAAAACGTATTGTATGGTGTTTTTAACTACAATGATTCGTATAATGATTTTTAAGGCAAATGCCTATATTATGATTTTGATGAAGATTTGTATAAAATGATTTTGGCTATTTCATGGCCTATCAAAATGATTTGTACAAAATGATTTTCAGTAATAATTTTATACTGATATATTATATTGATGGATTTTATGAAACTCTATGAATTCACTCGGCGTTATCGCTGACCTTTTATTTTAACATGTTTTATCTCAGGTACTTGAAGGTAATTCTCGGGAAGACGACAAGAATTCATGGCCCGCACTTAAACAATATTTTCCATTCAAATACTTTGTAAAACTTTGTATGAAATAATATGACTTGGGACCGATGTAACTTTGATATTTATGAATGGAAATGATTTATTATTAAACGACGCGATTTTTATGCGTTGTCTATGATGTGAGTAATGTGCTATCCCGTAACACCAACGAGTCTTCCGTTGTATTGAGTTGTATAAATTTGGGGGTGTTACATTTTGGGCTGAGGCTGTTAATACAGCTTGTTATGTTCAAAATAGAGCATTGGTTAACAAAATTCAGAACAAAACACCTTATGAGTTACTTTGGGGAAGAAAACCTAATATTGGTTTTCTCAGACCTTTTGGTTGTCATGTAGTAGTTTTAGACACTAGTGATGCCTTAGGTAAATTTAGTGCAAAAGGTGATGAAGGCTACTTCATGGGGTATTCAGTGTAGAGCAAGGGATATAGGGTTTATCTTAAAGAGGAAAAACGTATACTTGAAAGAGTACATGTTAGGTTTTTAGAAAATAAACCTAGTGATCCTGAAAGTGGTCCTAATTGGTTGTTTGACTTGGAACCTTTATCTAGAACTTTAAATTATATGCCTGTCACTTATCCAGACATTGTGAAGGTAACTTCAAATGTTGTGGAAGAACAAGTTGTTGATGTTTCAGGTACACAGGTTCATGAGAAGGTTGGATCACAAGCAGAGAAGTCATCTCCTATCCAAGAATATGTTACAATTACCATTTGGACAGATGCTTTTGCTGCTGCTGCTGGTAAAGATAATGGTGGTCTCCAAGTACCACCAGATACAAACATGCATGGTCCTTCAGGCGCTGAAAAAGGCAAATCTAGCGCTGACAAGACCAATTCAGACGTAGATGGCTCAGACATTGACAACAACAGTTTAACCGTTGTTAGCCCAAGCGCTGACAAACAAGGTTCAGGCGTTAACAACGCTTCTGCACATCTTTTCTCTTCCATTTTTGAACAAGGTGAACCTTCCAATATATATGAAGAGGTTCATTCTCATGTTGATGAAAGAGAGTCTGATGAAGAAGATATTGGCAACATGGAGAATGAGGTTGAGGACACCAGACTTTTTGAAGGAGGAGTTCTCACTTCCACTATGAAGAATCACCCCACTTCTCAAATTATTGGTGATATTATGACTCCAGTTCAGACTAGAAGATCTCATCAAGGTCTTGGTGGGTTTATTGCCAATATTCACAAGAAGGTTGATACCCCTCTTGTGCAAGCATGTTTGTTTGCTTGTTTTCTGTCACAACAGGAACCCAAGAAAATATTTGATCCTCTCAAAGAACCAAGTTGGGTGGAAGCAATGCACGATGAGCTTCACCAATTTGCAATTCAGGATGTTTGGGAGCTGGTTGATTGTCCCAGATATGTCAGACCTATAGGGACAAGATGGGTTCTAAGAAACAAGAGAGATGAAAGAGGTATTGTGGTCAGAAACAAGGCAAGGTTAGTGGCTCAGGGATATACACAAGAAGAGGGGATAGACTATGAGGAAGTCTTTGCACCAGTTGCAAGGATTGAAGCTATTAGGATCTTTTTAGCCTATGCATCCTGCACGGGCTTCACTGTCTATCAAATGGATGTCAAGAGTGCCTTGCTCTATGGTATAATTTTTGAGGAGGTATATGTGATGCAACCTCCTGGTTTTGAGGATCCAGAGAATCCAGACAAGGTGTATAGAGTCAAAAAGGCTATGTATGGACTTCATCAGGCCCCTAGAGCATGGTATGGTACTTTGTCTACTTACCTAGTGGACAATGGATTCAAGAGGGGCACCATAGATCAGACACTATTTACAAAGAAGAAAGGCAAGGATGTGTTGCTTGTCCAGGTCTATGTTGATGACATCATTTTTGGTTCTACTAATCCAAAGATGAGTGAGGATTTCTCCAAGCTTATGGCAGACAAATTCAAGATGAGTGCTATGGGGGAGATGAACTTATTTCTTGGTTTACAAGTTCAGCAGAAAGAAGATGGTATCTTCATCTCCCAGGAAAAATATGTGGCTAAGATCTTGAAGAAGTTTGGCTTTTCTCCACATGAAAAGAGGGCTACTACTCCTATGGATAGAGAACACCCTTGGAGAAAGATTGGAGATAGGAAAGATGTTGATGTCAGGCACTATAGGTCCATGATTGGATCATTGATGTACCTTACAGCCTCCGGACCTGATATCATGTTTGCTGTGTGTGCTTGTGCACGCCATCAAGTGACTCCCAAAGAATGTCACCTTTATGCTGTGAAGAGAATCTTTAGGTACCTAAGATGCTACCCTAGTTTTGGTTTGTGGTACCCAAAGGATTCACCATTGGAGCTGATTTCATATTCATACAGTGACTATGGAGGTGATAAATTTGATAGGAAATCCACAACTGGTGGATGTCAGTTTCTTGGGAGCAGGTTGATATATTGGCAATGCAAGAAACAAACAGTGGTGGCTAATTCTACAACTGAAGCTTAGTACGTGGCTGCAGCTGCTTGTTGTGGACAAGTTTTGTGGATTCAGAACCAGCTGTTGGACTATGGGTATAATTTCATGCATACCAAGATATTTGTTGACAATAACATCACTTTATGCATCATTAAGAATCCTGTACATCATTCTAAAACTAAACACATAGAAATTAGACACCATTTTATAAGAGATTGTTTTGAAAAAGGTTTAATACAACCAGATAGGGTTGACAGTGAGGAGAATGTGTCAGATTTACTAACTAAACCTTTTGATGCTGGGAGGTTTCAATACTTGGTAACAAGTATTGGAATGATCAATCTCATATAATATGTGTTTTGGAGTCTTTTTGTAAAAGCATGTACAGGATGATGCATTGTTATTAGTCTTTTGAAGATTTAGATTTTCCACTATATTTTTCTAACACTGACAAAGGTTGCTTGAAACACCGATAAGTGTTTTTGTGACGTTGTCAGCAATATAATTGTCTAACGCTGACAAAGCTTCCCTCAACGCTATTATGTGTTATCGGGGCGTTGTCAGCAACAATGTTAGTTTTGTGGTTTTCAATCTAAATGTGCAGGTGGTGTTAGCAGTATACCATTGGATATAGAGTTGCTTATGGATCTTTGGAGGAGCACTGGGACATGTTTTTGTTTATGGATGATGGTTGGAATTTTTAATTCCTATCTTGACATAAATTTTTATGTTCATGCATGTTTTTTAGCAACTTATGTATCATTGTTTAAGGGGAGGTTTTAGGAACCTTTAGGATGTTTGGGTATCCATATGATACTCTTATCATAATTCTAGATTGTGTCCACAGGTGAGTATGAGTTAGTTTTACTAAATCATGAGGCACTGTAGCATGTAAAGTTGATATACTATGCATGCTGTCAAGACATTTTTGGCCTAGAATTGGTTGTGGTCTGATGGGAGACTTGGGAATAATTTTGTTATGGAATTTACCTGGGAGTAACAAGGAATTTTATAAGGTAACTTGGTTGTTAAGAGTTTTGGTTAGCAAGGGACACTAGAGGACTGTTATGTCTATCGTGCATAAGCAAGTGTGCATAACTGGACAGTGCTTGCCGCCCTATAATAATTATCAACTTTTTGGTTATCTTCTCTAGGATAAATTACTTTGTTAAGGTCATTTTTCGTTTTTAAACATTTTTATTTTTGGACGCTGACAAGTATTTTTCCAAGCGTTGTTGTGACCAATTTAGACGCTGACATGGCTATAGGCAAACGTTGACAAGAATATAGCCGTTGGGCTTTGATAGGTTATTTTTGACCGTTGACACTCAATGGGACCTACCCAGTTGTTACTTTTTGACATATTTTTAGGCTGTAATTTTGGGAGCTGATAAACTTCATTTAATGCATGAGATAAAATTATTCTTTTTCAATATTTTCATGATTGCTTTTTGAAAATACTTGCCTATTTTTGGGCCAATCACATGCATTTTCTTCTCCTATAAATTTGGCTCCTATTTTTAAACAGGGTACCTATAATTCTTGTCTGACACAATTTTCTCTTATCAACTTCATCTTCATCAATCATTTTAACAGCTTTCAACAATGGCACCAAAGTTTAAACCATCAGAATTGGAATTGGGGTTCAGAAGTCAACGCAACATGATCGCGTATCTTGAAGCTGATGATACTTTGTTTCCCCAATACACACAAATGGTGGCGTATTTGAACTCATCCCCTATAAGGTATGCTCTTTCTCATGCACCACTCATTCTTGTCACACATATTAAACAGTTTTGGAACACTGTTAGTTCCTCAACAGTTAATAGAGTGACTACATTAACTTCTATTGTTCATGGGAGACCTTGGGTGGTTACTGAGGCTTTGGTACGCCAAGCCTTGCATCTTGATGATGGTGATGGTATAACCACCCTTCCCATTAGTGAAATAGAACAAGGACTAAGGGCTTTGGGTTATCATTTTCCTGATGAAGGAACTTTAAATAAATATCATAAACAGGAGTTTCCCCTAGCTTGGAAGTACCTCATACATGTCCTCCTACAATGTTTGAGTCCCAAATGTACTGCACACAATGAGATCAATAGATCTATTGCCAGTGCTATTGTGTGTATTGCAACTGGGCAAAAATTTAATTATTCTAAAATGATTTTTGAGGGCATGTGTAAAAATAAGGGGAACAAAATTGTTGATCCCAAACTTAGATCTATTAGCTTTGTGTATACGAGATTAGATCAAGTAATACACGTAGAGAAACATTTGTATATGCTTATGAATCTAAGTGTTATGCGGAAGTTAACACTTAAACAAGAACACACACTGATATAAACAAACTTTCACTTTGATTAATGATATCAAACTTGCTTACAATGAAAGTAGTTTACGAATGAAAACTTATATTAAACATTAACCTAAAGGCCTTCTTTTATAGACATAAGAAGCCTTGTACAATAATCTACGTATCAACTATTCTAGGTAAAGATAAATATAGAAAATACATTGTTGTTCCTATCTTTACTAGAAGTATTCTAGAATATAATACACGCGTAGAATATATCTTCCATCAGTGCTTGTCTTCAATGTGTCAACGCTTGACTTTATCTTGTCAACGCTTGAGCTGTCAGCGCTTGTTTTGTTCTTGTCAACGCTTGATTTGTTCTTGTCAGCGCTCAAGTGATCTGGCCTTAATTTATTCCCAACAATCCTCCCCTAAACTTGATATCTACTCTTATGATCAAGTTTCTGAATAAGCATTAAGGACTAGGAGGAATCTTACAAACCTTCTCATATTGATAGTGAATAAATCTGATCAAATCTTTTGCCACGTCACTTGAATAATCTATTTCCAACTGAGTGTCCTTCATCTTCTCCAAAATAGCCTTGGAGATGAAATACTGAGCATCCACAAGTAGATACTCAGCAAACTTTGTAGAACTCAAATGATATACACCAGCAGCTGAATATAACCTCCATTGAAGACCACTGAGGCCATCTTCAAGATCCTTCCATATTGCAGGATCCTCATCTTTTGGTCCACACATTCTTTTGAATGTGGTCCAAAGTTTTATTCCATTAGCTGAAGTTGGTGCTTCAGCCTCATACTTGGTTTCCAGCAACCTCCAAAGGTCAACCAAGTCTTCTCTATCACAACTTGCAAACAAAGATATGAGAGTGGTAAAAGTGTGTACCTCCTTGCCAAATCTGCCAATCTTCCAAAACCCACATTCATCTTCTTCATAGCTCACAATTGGGGTCTTGGAATCTAATGGTAACACTTGCACCATATCTGAAGCTTCTAAAGGTGAGAGCTTGAGGCTCTTTCTGATGACAGCTTCACTTGGATATAGTGGATCCATATCTTTGAGAAACTCAAATGAAATTCCCTTCTTCACTGGCCTAGGAACAATCGTAGCTTTCTTGAGTTCCATTTCTTCTGTAAGTTCCTCCTTTCTTTCATCTGAAAGAAGTCTGAGAGTGTTTGCTTCCTGCACTCTCACCCAAATAGGATAAGCCCTGTTTTCCAACTCATCAAATGTCAAAGCCTTCAACTTCTGATATGTCCATCCAACTCCATGACATCTGAGCAACATAAAGTAGAGCTCCCTTCTATCCCTTTTCAACTCTGAGAGAATATTGCTTGCCTTGTGTTTCAAAATTACCTGGCAATCCTTCTGAACTCTAAGAAGAAGCTCCAAACCCCATATTTGATCTGAAATGGTCAAGTCTGGATTATCCATGCATCTTTCTTCCCAAGCATTGTACATTTGAACCACCTCTGGCATGTCAAAGTCAACCTGCAATTTGAACTCTCTCAGCTTCTCTTTGGCCAACTCATCCCCATACTCAAGCCTTTCTGGTTCTATAATCATCACACTTGAGTCTGAGCTAGCTCCATCACTTCCTTCTTCAGAAGTCACAACAAATGGTGATTTTTCCTTTTCATCCTGTTCCATGATTTGTGCAGCCAATCTTCTATCAAATTCAACTTGAGTTGCATCCTTTGGAACAATCTCCTCTACCATTATACCCTTACCCTTATCTGATGGTGCAATGGTTGGTAAGGTAGATGGTAATACCTGAGTAGAAACCTCCTTGATGATAGATGATGACTGGGATACATCACCTTCATGTGCAGGTTTGTCAACGCCCAAATTTGTCCTATCAGCGCCCAAAATACTTCTATCAGCGTCCAAATTTTCCTTGTCAACGCTCAAATATCTTCCCTCAGCGCCTTGTGTAACCTCTCTCAACATAGCTGCAAATGATAAATTTAAGTTGGTAGGAGAGACTAAGGACGTACCAAAACATGTTTGTTTCTTCAAAGTTGTAAGGGCCTCAGCAACATCCATTGATTGACCATCATGACTGCCCTTATCACTTAGATTTATTGGATCTTCCTCCCCTTTGGAAGATTCCTCCATACCCCTCCTTGCACCAGCACTCTCCAAAACAACAATCCTCTCCCTCAATTGCTTGAGTTCAAGGCCTTGTGAGCTGACAACTTGTACTAGGTCTGCATTTTGCTTTTGCAAGCTAATGCAGACTGCCGTCAATTCCATAAGAGTCATTGGTTCCAGTCTGCCCTCTTCTGAAATGGGGATTTGACCTCCCAAGTCAGATTCATTGGGTAAGGATGAGGACTTAATGATGGTGGGACTGCCTTGGCCATCATCTAAGCCAGAACCAATAGTCCCAGCCTCATCCAGGTCACCAGCCACACTTGTGGTGGTGGTTCTCTCTGCTACATGGCTAGGACCACCAGAGGAGAACACTCCAGTGATCCTTTGGCGTTTCATCAACCTATATTCAGGGGGTGTGGAAGATGGTGTGGAAGAATGGGTGGATGTGGGTTGGTTAAGGGGTGTTTGGGTTTGTGATGGTTGTGTGTCAGTGTTGGAAATAGGCACATCAACGCCAACATTTAAGGTATCAGCATTGAAGGATTCTGAGTCAATTTGCATGTGTTCAGGTGAAGGTAAAGGTTTAGGGATTGGTTCAAGTTGTGGTTGGGGGTCTATTTGAGGTTGGGGGTCTGGTTGGGGTTGTGCTGCTGCAATAACAGCAAGCATGGCTTGGGTTAAAGGTAGGTCACGATGGGGTGGTGAGTTCATCTTCATAAAAATAGCTTTCTTTTGCTCAGGGATCTTATAAAAATCATTGTGATCCCTTGAGCAGTAACCTTGAACATCAAAAACCATTTGTAGAAAACGGGGATAAGATAAATTTTTGCCCTGTTGCAATGCACACAATAGCAATGGCAATGGATCAATTGATCTCATTGTGTGCAGTACATTTGGGACTCAAACATTGAAGGAGGACATGTATGAGATACTTCCAGGCTGGGGGAAATTCCTGCTTATGATACTTGTTTAGAGTACCTTCATCAGGAAAAGGATATCCCAAAGCCCTAAGCCCTTGTTCTATTTCATTTATGGGAAGGGTGGCTATACCATCAGCATCATCAAGATGCAAGGCTTGGCGTACCAAAGCCTCAGTAACCACCCAAGGTCTCCCATGAACAATAGAAGTCAATGTGGTCACTCCATTAACTGTTGAGGAACTAACAGTGTTCCAAAACTGTTTAATGTGTGTGACTGGAATGAGTGGTGCATGAGAAAGAGCATACCTTAATGGGGATACGTTCAAATACGCCACCATTTGTGTGTATTGAGGAAACAGAGTATCATCAGCGTCAAGATATGCAATCATGTTGTGTTGAGATCTGAACCCCAATTCCAATTCTGTTGGTTTAAACTTTGGTGCCATTGATGAAAGTTGTTAATTTTAAGTGAAGAAGATGAAGTTGATAAGAGAAAATTGTGTTAGACAAGAATTATAGATACCCTGTTTAAAATAGGAGCCAAATTTATAGGAGAAAAAGAATGCATGTGATTGGCCCAAAAATAGGCAAATATTTTCAAAAATCAATCATGAAAATATTGAAAAAGTTATAAGTTATCTCATGCATTAAATGAAAGTAACAACTCCTAAAATTACAGCTTGAAAATATGTCAAAAAGTAACAACTGGGTAGGTCCCATTGAGTGTCAACGGTCAAAAATAACCAATCAACGCCCAACGGCTATAATCTTGTCAACGTTTGCCTATAGCCATGTCAGCGTCCAATTTGGTCACAACAACGCTTGGAAAAATTCTTGTCGGCGTCCAAAAATAAAAATGTTTTAAAAATGAAAAATGACCTTAACAAGTAATTTATCCTAGAGAATATAACCAAAAGCTGATAATTATTGTAGGGCGGCAAGCACTGTCCAGTTATGCACACTTGCATAAGCAAGATACACATAACAGTCCTCTAGTGTCCCTTGCTAACCAAAACTCTTAACAACCAAGTTACCTTACAAAATTCCTTGTTACTCCAAGGTAAATCCCATACCAAAATTATTCCCAAGTCTCCCAACAGACCACAATCAATTCTAGGCCAAAAATGTCTTGGCAGCATGCATAGTATATCAACTTTGCATGCTACAGTGCCTCATGATTTAGTAAAACTAACTCATACTCACCAGTGGACACAATCTAGAATTGTGTTAAGAGTATCATATGGGTACCTAAACATCCTAAGGGTTCCTAAAACCTCCCCTTAAACTATGATACAAAAGTTTGCTAAAATCATGCATGAACATAAAAAATTTATGTCAAGATAGGAATAAAACATTCCAACCATCATCCATAAACAAAAACTTGTCCAAATGCTTCTCCATTGTTCCATAAGCAACTCTGTATCCAATGGTATACTGCTAACACCATCTGCACATTTAGATTGAAAACCACAAAACTAACATTGTTGCTGACAACGCCCCGATAACACATGACCGCGTTGAGGGAAGCTTTGTCAGCGTTAGACAATTATATTGCTGACAACGTTGCAAAAACACTTATCAGTGTTCAAGCAACCTTTGTCAGTGTTAGAAAAATATAGTGGAAAATATAATTCATCACAAAGACCAATAACAATGCATTATCCTGTACATACTTTTACAAAAAGACTTCAAAACACATATTATGTGAGATTGACCATTCCAATACTTGTTACCAATTATTGTAATCTCCCAGCATCAAAAGGTTTAGTTAATAAATCTGACACATTTTCCTTAGTGTCAACCCTATCTGGTTGTATTAAACCTTTCTCAAAGCAATCTCTTATAAAATGGTGTCTAATTTCTATGTGTTTAGTTTTAGAATGATGTACAGGATTCTTAATGATGCATAAAGTACTATTATTGTCAACAAATATCTTGGTATGCATGAAATTATACCCATAGTCCAACAGCTGGTTCTGAATCCACAACACTAGGCCACAACAAGCAGCTGCAGCCACATACTCAGCTTCAGTTGTAGAATTAGCCACCACTGTTTGTTTCTTGCATTGCCAAGAGATCAACCTGCTCCCAAGAAATTGACATCCACCAGTTGTGGATTTCCTATCAAATTTATCACCTCCACAATCACTATCTGAATATGCAATCTGCTCCAATGGTGAATCCTTTGGGTACCACAAACCAAGACCAAGATAACATCTTAGGTACCTAAAGATCCTCTTCACAGCATAAAGGTGACATTCTTTGGGAGTCACTTGATGGCGTGCACAAGCACACACAGCAAACATGATATCAGGTCTGGAGGCAGTAAGATACATCAAGGATCCAATCATGGATCTATAGTGCCTGACATCAACATCTTTCCCATCTCCAATCTTTCCCCAAGGGTGTTCTCTATCCATAGGAGTAGTAGCCCTCTTTTCATGTGGAGAAAAGCCAAACTTCTTCAAGATCTCAGCAACATATTTATCCTGGGAGATGAAGATACCATCTTATTTCTGCTGAACTTGTAAACCAAGAAAGAAGTTCATCTCCCCCATAGCACTCATCTTGAATTTGTCTGTCATAAGCTTGGAGAAATCCTCACTCATCTTGGGATCAGTGGACCCAAAAATGATATCATCAACATAGACCTGCACAAGCAACACATCCTTGCCTTTCTTCTTTGTAAACAGTGTCTGATCTATGGTGCCCCTCTTGAATCCATTGTCCACCAAGTATGTAGACAAAGTACCATACCATGCTCTTGGGGCTTGATGAAGGTCATACATAGCCTTTTTGACTCTATACACTTTATCTGGATGCTCTGGATCCTCAAAACCAGGAGGCTGCATTACATATACTTCCTCAACAATAGTTCCATAGAGGAAAGCACTCTTGACATCCATTTGATAGACAGTGAAGCCCATGCAGGATGCATAGGCTAGAAAAATCCTTATAGCTTCAATCATTACAACTGGTGCAAAGACTTCCTCATAGTCTATCCCCTCCTCTTGTGTATAACCTTGAGCCACTAACCTTGCCTTGTTTCTGACCATAATGCCTCTTTCATCTCTTTTGTTCCTTAGAACCCATCTTGTCCCTATAGGTCTGACATATCTGGGACAATCAACCAGCTCCCAGACATCCTGAATTACAAATTGATGAAGCTCATCCTACATTGCTTCCACCCAACTTGGTTCTTTGAGAGCATCAAATATTTTCTTGGGTTCCTCTTGTGATAGAAAACAGGCAAACAAACATGCTTACACAAGAGGGGTATCAACCTTCTTGTGTATATTGGCAATAAACCCACCAAGACCTTGATGAGATCTTCTGGTCTGAACTGGAGTCATAACATCACCAATGATTTGGGAAGGGGGGTGATTCTTCATTGTGGAGGTGAGAACTCCTCCTTCAAACAGTCTGGTGTCCTCAACCTCACGCTCCATATTGCAAATATCTTCTTCATCAGACTCTCTTATATCAACATAAGGATGACCTTCTTCATATGAATTGGAAGGTTCACCTTGTTCAAAAGTGGAAGAGAAAAGATGTGCAAAGGTGTTGTCAACGTCTGAACTTTGTTTGACAGCGCTTGGGCTAACAACGCTTGAACTGTTGTTGTCAACGTCTGAGCCATCAACGTCTGAATTGGTCTTGTCCGCGCTAGATTTGCCTTTGTCAGCGCCTGAAGGACCATGCATGTTTGTATCTGGTGGTGCTTGGAAACCACCATTATCTTGTCCAGCAGCAGCAGCAGCAGCAAAAGCATCTGTCCAAATGGGAATGGAAACATATTCTAGGATAGGAGATGTCTTTTCTGCTTGTGATCCAATCTTTTCATGAACCTGAGTACCTGAAACATCAACAACTTGTTCCTCCATAACATTTGAAGTTACCTTCACAATGTCTGGATTAGTGACAGGCATATAATTTAAAGTTCTAGATAAAGGTTCCAATTCAAACAACCAATTAGGACCACTTTCAGGATCACTAGGTTTATTCTCTAAAAACCGAACATGTACTCTTTCAACTATACGTTTGTCCTCTTTAAGATAAACCCTGTATCCCTTGCTCTGCACTGAATACCCCATGAAGTAACCCTCATCACCTTTTGCACTAAATTTCCCTAAGGCATCACTAGTATCCAACACTACTACATGACAACCAAAAGGTCTGAGAAAACCAATATTAGGTTTTCTTCCCCAAAGTAACTCATAAGGTGTTTTGTTCTGAATTTTGTTAACCAATGCTCTATTTTGCACATAGCAAGCTGTATTAACAACCTCAGCACAAAAGGCTATAGGAAAGTGAGCATCAGCCAACATTGTTCTGGCTGCTTCAATTAGGGTTCTATTTTTCCTCTCAGCAACCCCATTTTGTTGTGGGGTTCTAGCAATACTAAATTGCCTAGTAATTCCTTTCCTGGCACAGAAATCATCTAGCTTCTTATTCCTAAATTCTCCACCATTATCACTCCTAAGCATTTTAACCTCATTGCCAGACTTGTTCTCAATCTAAGTGATAAAATTAATTAGGATATTAGCTGTGTCACTCTTCATAGCAAGAAAGAATGTCCAAGTAAACCTAGAAAAATCATTTGTGATGACAAAGCAATATGACTTACCATTCAAACTTTCTATATTGGTTGGACCAAAGAGGTCCATGTGTAGCATATGAAGAGGTCTAGAACTAGTGTGCACCTGTTTGGACTTGAATGAGACCTTGTGCTGCTTGCCTTTAAGACATGCAACACAAGAGTGGTCATTGGGGAAGGCCTTCTCAGGCAAACCATCAACTAAACAAATCCTCACAAGTCTATTTATATTTTTAAAATTTATGTGCCCTAGTCTCCTATGCCACAAATTACTCTCATCTACTAAGGCCTTAGCATAAAAATAGGACATATTATTATTCATTTTAATCCCATTCAAATTCACATTATATATGTCCTTATGCCTAGGTGTTCTATACTCAATATATTTCTCATCAGGGATCTTAAAATCCTTGCTTAACACCAAACACTCAGTATTAGTAAAAAGAACTTTATTTTTGTTATCACAAACTTGTGATACACTAAAAAGGTTGTAATCAAGTTCTTTTACCAGAAATACGTTTTCAAAACGCAAATTCTTGGTGAGAAGGGTTCCTTTGCCTGTGATAGTACCATATCCGCCTCCAAAGTAAACCTTGTCACCATCCTTAATGGGAGTGAAGTTAGTAAGATAATCTTCCTTCCCTGTCATGTGCCTTGAGCATCCACTATCCCAATATCCATAATCATTGACATGTCTTTGAATGCCCTGCACATAAAGAAAACAAATTAGTTTTCTTTGGGAACCCATGTCTTAAAAGACTTGGATTCATCTGGTTGTTCAATAAGAACAGACTTAGTTCTCACGACAACCCCATTCTCATCCTTTTTAGGATGAAAAACCCAATTAACCCCAATAGGTTTTGTAATGACCTTTGAAATATAATTAAATCTGTTGCAGGTCATTGAAATCCCATTATCATTAGGGTTTTGATCTTTCTTGGGTCTCCATGTTAAGCTTGAAGAAGCTTTAGACCCCTTACCTTGTGGTTGCAAATATTTAGGTCTCGTCACGTTTCTGTCAGCGTTAGAATTTGACCTGTCAATGCTGAAATTACCCTTGTCAGCGTTGAACCTAGGGTTTGCTACAGAAACCCATCGCCTGTTTGACCAAGTGTTTGTCTTTTGAAATGGTCTTTGTCCATGAGTGTTAGACCCTCTAGTAAAGAATGGGGCAGGTCTAATCACTTGTGGACTTTGCTGCACACAAGGTTTGGGTCTGACAACGTTTGACTTCCTAACAACGTTGACTTTGTTCTTGTCAGCGCTGAAATTGTTCCTGTCAGCGCTGGCTTTGGGAGCGTTGACACACTTGTATGCCAAGTGTGAAAAGCTACCACAAATGTAACAGGCTTTCTTAGACACAAACTTAGGTCTAGAAGAGAAGAAACCTGTTCCATGATTGCTAACTTGGCTCTTGGGTGACCTAGTATTCCTATACATCTCTGCATATTTAATGCTAGGTTTTCTATCAGTGTTTGAGTCTAGGTCAACAGCTTTACCAGTGATTGGGTTAGTGACCTTAATGGGTGTTGACTCATTTGGACTTTCACATAGCAAGCCACCCTTGACAAATAAAGTAGGGTTAGCCTTTTTCCACTCATTCAGGTCAGTCAGTTTTTGTTGATACTCTTCAACTGGAGTGACAACTCTTGGTGGAGGAATGAATTCCTCCTCTTGGAGCTCTGGCAAACCAGTCCAAGATAAGTCTCTTTGTTAGACACCATAGAAGTCACCAGCTGGTGGTGGAACCAAAGAGTAATCATTCATCCCAATCCCAGTCATGTCCTTAGGATCCCTTTGTTTAGCTACACAGTCTCCTAGGGTTTGGGTGGCTCTATCAAATCTTTGAATTTTAAGGCCAACATTATCTTTATTCTTAATGGCCTCATCTAACTTAGCCTGTAATTCACCATTAACCCTTTCCATGATAGTTCTAATATCCATACTAGCATCTAACTCATGTTTTAAAATATTGATTTTATCTTTTAAATGAAATTCCATTTTCTTGTATTCAGAAACGGTTTTCTCAGTTTCAGTAAGAGCTAGTTGGTAATTAGACAATTTACATCTTTCAGTACTCATGTCATCTAATAATCTTAACACCTCTTTGTTAAGTCTTTCAGTATTTAACCTACAACCTTTGCTACAAAAAGCATCATCATATACCTCATTATCAGATGAAGAGGATGTGTGTGCCATGATAGCATATTCAACATGCTCTTATTCTTCAATATCAGCAACCAAAGCCTTGTCCTCTTCAACATTCTTAGCCAGATAGCTCCAATCCCATCCCATTCCATCAATTCCTTGAACTGCAACCATGGCCTTGGAATCCTGAGCTTTAACAACCTGACTTGAGGGTTTACCAGCATCAGATCTTCTAGGAGATCTGCATTCCCTCATGAAGTGTCCCATACGATGGCAGTTGTAGCATTCAACTTTGGATTTGTCAAATCCAGCTGTGTCTTTAGCATTGAAGATCATCTTCTTTTTAAACCTTCTGTTCCACCTATTTGCTCTTATACTAGCAAGAGCCATGTTCCACTTGATGTCCATCTCTTCCAAGTGCTCATCACTTATCTGCTCAAGGTCCTCATATGTAATCACTGAACCATTGGGAAAAGAAGCAATGTAAGCACAAACAGTATCCAAATCCAAACCAGCAGGTTTAACTCTTGGGGAGTCACTTTTGAATGTGTCAGCGTCTGAATAGGAGACGTTGACAGGACTTGTTCCAGCGCTGATATATGATGATCCAGTAACTGGATGAATGTAAGAGTCCTTCTGATTGAATTGGCCTTCACTCTGAGAGAAGAAGGCCATGTTGCTGGTGGTAGACTTGCTTCCATGCTCTAAAAGAGTTTCATCCTCCAACAGCCTTAGTTTGTTGTAGATGTCATCAAACGAGGAGCTCTTGTAAGTATTATTGGCAAGAATAGATCTCGCCTCAATCTTCCATGCCTCACCAAGACTTTTAAGAAAGGTAGCATTAATGTCAACATCACCAACTTGTGTCCCCATGAAGGACAACTTGCTTGTAATGTCAAGCAATCTGCTTCTCACACTACTCAGTTTCTCATTGGGTTGAGCTTTGAAGACAGCATAATCATGCATGAGTTGCTTTTTCTTTTCTTCCTTAGTGTCTGCATTGCCACCATGTGCAACTTCAAGAGCTTCCCAAAGGTCTTTAGCAGATTCATAACCTCTGTATTTATGCTGATTCTCTTGTCCCAAAGAGAGCTTCAGAATATTTAGGGTTTTCATGTCAACCCTTCTCTTTGCTATGTCTTCAGCGGACGCAGCTCTACCATCATCAGGTTTTTCTCTCTTGTCAGCTTCTGAACATCCAGCAACAGTTGTTCTTGCAGCAATGGCATTAAGAATCTTTTGAGCCTTATTGAATGTGTTTCCATATTCAATAACCTCCCAGAGTGTGTAATCATAGATCCCCAGATATTGTTCAAAGTTGAACTTCCACTGATCAAAGTTTGTTGCATCAAGCATAGGAATCTTGATGTTTGGTAAAGGTGAGGAGGAAGAGTTGGTGATTTCTGGAGTTGACATGATGTTGTTAGGGTTTTTGAGAAAATTAGGGTTTTGGTGATTTCAAGGGTTCTTGTGTTCTTTAAGATCAAAAGTTTCTCAACAAGCTCTGATACCACTTGTTGATCCCAAACTTAGATCTATTAGCTTTGTGTATACGAGATTAGATTAAGTAATACACGTAGAGAAACCTTTGTATATGCTTATGAATCTAAGTGTTATGCGGAATTTAACACTTAAACAAGAACACACAATGATATAAACAAACTTTCACTTTGATTATCAATATCAAACTTGCTTACAATGAAAGTAGTTTACGAATGAAAACTTATATTAAACATTAACCTAAAGGCCTTCTTTTATAGACATAAGAAGCCTTGTACAATAATCTACGTATCAGCTATTCTAGGTAAAGATAAATATAGAAAACACATTGTTGTTCCAATCTTTACTAGAAGTATTCTAGAATATAATACACGCGTAGAATATATCTTCCATCAGTGCTTGTCTTCAATGTGTCAACGCTTGACTTTATCTTGGCAACGCTTGAGCTGTCAGCGCTTGTTTTGTTCTTATAAACGCTTGATTTGTTCTTGTCAGCGCTCAAGTGATCTGGCCTTAATTTATTCCCAACAAAATTGACTTTAGCTTATCCCCGATTTTTACAAATGGTTTTTGATGTTCAAGGATACTGCACAAGGGATAATAATGATTTTTATTAGATCCCTGTGCAAAAGAAAGCAATTTTTATGAAGATGAACTCACCCCCACATCGTGACCTACCTTTAACCCAAGCTATGCTTGCTGTCATTGCAACAGATCAACCCCAACCAGACCCCCAACCCCAAATTGACCCAATACCTGAACCATTACCTTCACCTGAACATATGCAACTTGATCAAGAACCCTTCGACGCTGACACGTTAAATGTTAGCGTTGATGTGCCTATTTCCAACGTTGACACACAACCTTCACAGACCCAAACACCCCTTAACCAACCCACATCCACCCAATCCACATCATCTTCTACACCCCTGAATATAGGTTACAAAAACGCCAAAGGACTACTGGAGTGTTCTCCTCTAGTGGTCCTAGCCATGTAGCAGAGAGAACCACCACCACAAGTGTGGTTGGTGCTATGGATGAGTCTGAGACTATTGGTTCTGGCTTTGATGCTGGCCAAGGCAGTCCCACCATCATTAAGTCCTCATCTATGCCCAATGAATCTGACTTGGGAGGTCAAATACCCATTTTAGAAGAGGGCAGATTAGAACCAATGACCCTAATGGAATTGACGACAGTCTGCATGAGCTTGCAAAAGCAAAATGCAGACTTGGTACAAGTTGTCAGCACACAAGGCCTTGAACTCAAGCAATTGAGGGAGAGGATTGTTATTTTGGAGACTGCTAGTGCAAGGAGAGGGATAGAGGAATCTTCCAAAGGGGAGGAAGATCAAATGAATGTGAGTGATAAGGGCAGCCATGATGGTCAATCTTTGGATGTTGCTGAGGCCCTAACGAGTTTGAAGAAACATACAGGTTTTGATACGTCTCTAGTCTCTCCTACAAACTTGAATTTATCATTTACAGCTATGTTAGAGGAAATTGCAAAAGGCGCTGAGGTAGGTCATTTGAGCGTTGACAAAGAGGATTTGGACGCTGACAAAAATATTTTGGGTGCTGATAGAGTAAAAGTGAGCGTTGACAAACCTACACATGAGGGTGATGTATCCCAGTCATCATCCATCATCAAGGAGGTTTCTTCACAGGTATCACCATCTACCTTACCAACAATTGATCCATTAGATAAGGGTAAGGGTATTATGGTAGAATAGGTTATTCTAAAGAATGCAGCTCAAATTAAGTTTGATAGAAGGTTGGCTGCACAAATCATGGAACAAGATAGAAAGGAGGTGAAAGAGTCACCATTTGTTGTCACTTCAGAAGAGCCAGAAGGAAGTGATGAATCTAGCTCAGACTCAAGTGTTATGATCAGATGTCATGGAGTAGGATGGACTTATCAGAAATTCAGGGCTTTGACATTTGATGAGTTAGAATGCAAAGCTTATCCCATCTGGGTTAGAGTGCAGGAAGCAAACACTCTAAGACTTCTTTCTGATGAAAGAAAAGAAGAACTTGCAGAGGAAATGGAGCTCAAGAAGGCAATGTTTGTTCCTAGACCAGTGAGAAAGGGAGTTCCTCTTGAGTTTCCCAAAGATATGGATCCATTATATCCAAGTGAAGCTGTCATAAGAAAGAGCCTCAAGCTCTCACCATTAGAAGCTTCAGATATGGTACAAGTGTTACCACTAGATTCCAGAAATCCAATCGTGAGCTATGAAGAAAATGAATGTGGATTTTGGAAGATTGGTAGGTATGGCAAAAAGGTTCACACTTTTACCACCCTTATATCTTTGTTTGCAAGTTTTGACAGAGAAGACTTGGTAGACCTATGGAGGTTATTAGAGGCCAAGTATGAGGCTGAAGCACCAACTTCAGCTAATGGAATAAAACTGTGGTCCACATTCAAGAGAATGTGTGGACCAAAAGATGAGGATCCTGCTATTTGGAAGGATCTTGAAGATGACCTCAGTGGTCTTCAATGGAGATTGTATTCAGCTGCTGGTGTATATTATTTGAGTTCTACAAAGTTTGCTGAGTATCTACTTGTGGATGGTCAGTATTTCATATCCAAGGATATCTTGGAGAAGATGAAGAACACTCAGCTGGAAATTGATTATTCAAGTGATGTGGCAAAAGACTTGATCAGATTTATTTATTACCAATATGAGAAGGTTTGTAAGATTCCTCCTAGTCCTTAATGTTTATTCAGAAACTTGATCATAAGAGTGGATATCAAGTTTAGGAGAGGATTGTTGGGAATAAATTATAGCCAATCTACTTGAGCGCTGACAAGAGTAAAACAAGCGTTTACAGGAGCAAAACAAACGCTGACAGCTCAAGCGTTGACAAGATAAAGTCAAGCGTTGATACATTGAAGACAAGCACTGATGAGAAGATATACTCTATTCGTTTATTGTATTCTAGTTACTTCTAGTAAAGATAGGAACAACAATGTATTTTCTATATTTATCTTTACCTAGAATAGCTGATACGTAGATTATTGTACAAGGCTTCTTATGTCTATAAAAGAAGACCTTTAGGTTAATGTTTCATATAAGTTTTCATTCGTAAACTACTTTCATTGTAAGAAAGTTTGATATCATTAATCAAAGTGAAAGTTTGTTTATATGTTGTGTGTTCTTGTTTAAGTGTTAATTCCGCATAACACTTAGATTATTATAAACATATACAAAGGTTTCTCTTAGTGTATTACTTGATATAATCTCGTATACATAAAGCTAAATCGATCTAAGTTTGGGATCAACAAACGGTTCTTGTCGAAACAAGTTCATTATGTTCGTTGGTCACAACGGTCATTCCTCCTTTCTTAGGGACGCAATGAATAGGACTAACCCAAGGACTATCTTCTATAGCATAGATGATTCCGGCTTCAAGAAATTTGAGTATCTCTTTCTTGACAACCTCCTTTATGTGTGGGTTAAGTCGACGTTGCCTCTCAATAACGGGTTTGTCATCGTCTTCAAGATTGATTTTGTGTTTGCAAAAATTCGGGCTAATTCCTGGTATATCGGATGTTTTCCAAGAAACGCTTCTTTGTGACTTTTGAGCATAGAAACAAGGTGTTTCTTCTCATCTTCCTCGAGTAAAATGGATATGATCACCGGGAGGAGTGAATCCTTTTCTAGATAAGCGTACTCGAGATGTTTAGGAAGAGGTTTCAATTCAAGATCCGTTGGTGGTTCTTGAATGAATTTTGTAACTATGAAGTTCGATTTCGAAGGCAAGACCTCGAAGTTTGTGTTTACTTCCTCTTCTTCAGAGATTACTTCGGAATTAATTTGATGGCCATGAATTTCGCGAATTCACGATCACGATCGGTATCACTAATCATTTCAAAAGTGGTTTTGAATGGTGCGTTGTCATCAAGCAATGCGTCTAACTCTTCTTCCGTTACTTCATCGATAACATCCATGCGGAAGCATGTATCATCATTAGAATGGGAGTATCACATAGCTTTGTCAACTAGAAATGTGACTCTATCGTCACCAACTCTAAGGTTGAGTTCTTTATTCTCCACACGAATGATAGCATCGGTGGTATGTAAGAATGGTCTTTCTAAAATGAGAGGGACTTGGCGGTCTTCCTCGATCTCAAGGATCACGAAGTCGCAAGGAAATATGAATTTTCCAACTTGAACAAGCATGTTCTCGGATATCCCAATAGGATAATGATATGTGTGGTTGGCTAGCCGTATACTCATACTTGTGGGTTTCAAAGTGGTGTTTGAAAGATTTTTGTACAATGCGTACGGCATAAGATTGATACTCGCGCCTAGATCGGCCAAGGCGTGACATTCAACATTGTTGGCTAAGGTGCATGGGCAAAGAAAGCTTCCCGGATTTTCGAGCTTTGGTGTAGGTTTGTTTTGCAAATCAGCAGAACATTCTTCGCTTAGAATGGCAGCAGAAATTTGCTCCATCTTGCTATTGTTTCTTACAAGAACTTTAAGGAATTTCCCATAGTTGGGCATGTCGGTTAAGATATCAACAAGAGGTACGTTGATCTTAACTTCTTTGATCATGTGTAAGAATTTGGCATTACGTGCTTCCATCTTTTCTTTTCGTAGGCGTTGAGGATATGGAATTTTGGTTGCATACGCCTTCGATGTTGGTATTGGTATGGATGTGGTTTGTTTTGGTTTAGGTTTGGAAGGAGAAACACCTTCATCCTTCTCGGGTTCATCGGCTTCATTCTCACTTTCATCAGCGAAAGTGGGAGTCTTGGTGTTTGGATTAGGGGGTGGATCATAACTCTTCCCACTCCTTGTGAATACGGCATTCACATGCTCATTTTGGGTGGAGGGTGGGTGGTATGGCTTTGGGTTTGTTTGAGTGTTGCTCGGTAGCCAACCATTCGGTCGGTCGGCGAATTTATCAGAAAGTCGACCTAACTTTGTTTCAAGATCATTGATAGAGGCAGTGTGGTGTTTTTATCCTCTTTCAACGTTGGTTTTGAGATCGAAGAATTTGTTCTTGATGAACGTGTTTGTTGCTTTTTGAGATGCGATGAACGCTAGAAAAGTCTTTTCTAAGCTCGATTCTTCGGGTTTCTTTTCGTTAGATGGAACGGAATCTTCGTTCTCACGGGGTTGCGAGGCACGATTTTCGTTTTTGGGATACTCACCCCAAATTTCGGAGTTTGTACCGTAGTAGTTACCTCGATAACCATCTCCCCGATATCCTCCTTGAGCGTAATTTGCTTCTTGTGGGGGTTCCTTTATTGGTGTGTCATCACACTTCGAGGATGGATGTGGTCCTCCACAAAGGGCGCATTCGCCTCACATTTCTTTCATTTCGTCTTTGATAGTTTTGAATTACGAGTCAAATTTAGATGTGAGAGCGTTGATGAGACTGTATTTATACATAGTCTCATCGTCCAAATCGGGCTTAAAACGCTTAAAATATCATCAAAATGCCCAAATATATGTTTGTGTTTGTTCATTGTATATTTTAGGTACGGATATCGTGAATTCACCAAAAGATCAAAGGAATCAAGCAAAAACGAACACGGGAAACGAAGCCGCACAAAGAACCGGGCCCGAATCATGAATTTCCATTCAAGTCCTTGAAGTTTTGAAGATTGGCAAGATTGGTCCCTCAAGAATTGAAGACTTGTCATTTTATACCCCTGTAAATCCTAAAAATTACTTGTGGGTCCCTAAAATATCAAGTATCTACAAGAATGATCCTTAGAATATGGTCAAAATACATCATTGGTCCTTGATAAAAGTTTGGAATAAACATGTGCCAATATTAGCAAGTTGTCCAAAGTTTTTATTAAAGGAAATAGGAGAAAAAACTGTTTAAACTTCATTTGACAAAAGCAAGGGATTCCAGGGACCATTTCCGTCAAACATCAAAACCCTCTCCTCCAATCCCCATTCGCCACATCACACCCCCAACCAATCAGAAAGCACCCTCCATCCACGTCTTCTTTCCAATTCACCATTTAAATAATCTGATTTTTAATCTGATTATTAGTTTCAAATTAGGTGGGAAACGTTTTTTTAAACCATCTTAACCCCAAATCCTGATCAAACTCACACATACTAACACCCACTCAACTCACGAACCCTAAAACCTAATTACACTAAATCAAAGGGAAAATGTTTGAGCTTATCCAGATTGCTAATTAATCCCGTCCTAACTCAAACCCACCTCACAAAACATTCTCCCGTGACACCCTGGACCCCACAAGGACCTCCCCTGCTTTGTCAATTATAGCAAAAAACGAATCTTTGCAGTCCATCTATGGCTCAGGATCGTTCCTTGCTCCCCAATGGTCTCTTAAACGATCAAGATCAAATCAACCAACTAGCAAGCCACATGGGTTTGACCACAGCTTTTCTTGAAGATTTCAACAAGGGCATAAGAGGAAATCCAGCTGTTAGGGTTTTAGCATTTGTAGGATTCTAGATTATTCTATGCATTAGTATAAATTGAAATGTCGACTTGTGGCATTCTTTGTTCCAGATTTTGTAATATTAAAATTTATTAATGATAATGAAAGATTTTATATTTTACAATTTCTGAGTTCCAAAAGTTTCTTTCAAAGTTTCAGTAGTGTAACAATTTACCTTCATTATAAGTTTTTAGTTAAAGTTTGTCAAAAGTTGTTAAAAACATGTTCTAAGATTTTCAAAAAAATAAATCAAGCTTAAGGTGGAAGTGAAAGTGGAAGCTTTAGGCTTGATTTGGTTTGATAACATCTAGTTAATCTAGTTTTTGACAAAAGATTGTAAGGTTTCAAAAGGATTTGAGTTTCAAAGAATTTTTCAGAAAAATCAATTTTTTTTCTTTGGTTGTTAAGCTTACTGTTTCAATAGCTATTCCCACAAGCTCTTGACACCAACTTGTGGGATTAGCTTATTGAAGCTTGTATCTCCTCTCTTTGGTCTTGTGGTGTTTGTGCAAGAACAAAACAAGCCCCTCCATCTTTTCCATTTATGCAGTTCGAAGATATTGGTTAGGCTTTAGGTCCATTGTGATTCCATCAGCAAGCCATCTCTACACTTCTATAAGCTCACAATAAGCTCTTTAATCAATCCTTTGGAAGGCATCAGCACAGGTACCAAGCTTGAACCCCATTGGCTGTTTTTTGAGGTTTTATGTGAATTTATGTGATTTTGTGAGAAACTTGCTTTATTGTTAGTTTTTCTGTTTGATTATGTTTATTTGTGCCTCCCATGCATGTTAGAGTAAAAATCAATCAGGATAGTTTAATTTTGAATGTACTTGTTTTGTTAATTTTGGTTACTAGCTAGATAAGGGGGTGTTTGGGTTTAGGGCTTGGACTGTTTAGAGTGACACTAAACCAGCCTAAAAACTATCTATACATACTCTAATACTTTTAAAAAGGTAACATCAGTATCTTTTTTTAAGTTTCATAGGTTAAATTTCAGAAATGCATGCTCAAATTTGGTAAAATCTACTAGAAAATAGTAAACCCACTTATCTGCTTGTTTAGGTGTGTTTAGAACACCATTTTTGTAAGATTGTTAGATCTTGGTTGCATTTAGGGTTTAGTCTTGATTTGTGAGCATTTGTGAAGGAATTGAGTGAGTTTTGGCCAACCAAAACTCACCCAATTGCCAACTGAATCAGCAAAGGTCTCACAGACCTTTTTCAGTCATCACAGTAACATCACTTGTGCCTTGTGTGTTTGATTTGTGTGAACAAGTGGTGCTTTTTATATTTTTTGTGACTCCCCACAACCCAACTGGTTGTAGGGGTGCCAATCATTGCCCACAAAACTAACAATCCAGTGAGTTACAAGTCAAAAGGTCACCAGACCTTGTTTTTGTTCTATCAGTGGGAACAAAGTTCCCACTGCCAGTGTTAAAGTTCCCCCTGCTTGGCTACCAGACAAAACAACCCAAGGTGTCACTATCAGTTTCTACTTTTGTTTGTCTTTAGTGGGTAAAAATAGGAATTAGAACTTGATTTTTGTTTCATAATTTTTCTTATTTATTTTCTGATTTTTCTATTAATTTTATTTTCCTGTTACTGTTCATCTTTTATTTTTTAGATTAAATTGCTTTTTAAATTACTTTTTAATTATCTGTTTTTGTCCTTTAGTGTAAAATTTTAATATTTTTCAATTCTAAAAATTTTCTTAGACTTAGAAAAATATTTTAAGATTTTTTGTCCAAAAATATTTCACTGATCACTTTTTTAAGTAATTTTTAGAATTAATTTTAGTTTAATTAAGGTTTTATTTATAACTGTTTTGTCTTTTAGTGAAAAATTTTAGTTTTTTCAAACTTTTTTATTTTTCTACTGTTCATTAGTATAATTCAGGATTTTTAAAAATGTTAAATTATTTTTAGCATTATTTTATGATTATTTTAGTTTAAAAATAGTTTTTAGTGTTTTAAAAATAGAAAAATAGTTTTAAAAATTTAGGAAAAATACTTTCTAGTCTTTAAATAATATAAGTGATTTATTAGTTCAATAAAATAATATTTTGGGCTTTTTCTTAATTATATTTATATTTAGGGCTTTAATTAGCATTTAAATTTGAATATTTAATTAATAAAAGGTTTAAAAATATATTTATTGGATTTTTATTCTTATTTATATTATTTTAGACTTAGTTTTAATTTTTTAAATAATTTTTAGCTTTAATTTTTAATTTCGTCATGTTTTACGTATTTACTTTCGCGTTTTACGTTAAATCGTCGTAGTGTAATCGTAATCGTAGCTCGTATTTAATTTTTCTCTTCTAAACCAAAAACGTCACTAATCCAAACTTTGATTTTATATAATTGGCACACTTAATCTACACACCTCCTTCGAGAACGAACCCGCATTTATTCGGTTTCGCGTTTTTCCTAAAATGCGCAACTTAATACTTGCCACATACGCGTTTTTCCTAAAACATGCACGATTTACTACTATCATTTTGGCGCCGCTGCCGGGGAGGTGTTTTTGAGTTGCCATTATTAGTATCGTGTTTGTGTGAGTAGTGCGTTTTTGCTTTTCAATTTTTGGAAAGCGTATATATCGTACATACTCATTTTTGTTATTTTTCTCTATTATATTATAATATCCAAATAAATCGTGTTTAGTTTTCCTAAATTAAACACACAACAATCATTTACTATATTGTAGATATCCCATTATCGTTTTCGTTTTTCTTGTGAATATATTACTATATTGTACTTACGTAGAACAATAAATATACAAGTACTCCAAAAGCGTGAAAACGCAACCTTGATTCGGGATTTCATCACTCGATCATTGTATTCGAATCTAAAGCAAAAGTTTATAGGCAAAATAGATAAATACTTTCGTGAGGCTTAATTTCAATTAACACAAACTATAAGGTGGGTATAAGGCGGTTGTATTTCACGACCTAAGGGAAAAAGGCTCTTAAGTGCTTAGCGCCGCCTCGTTTCCCCCGCTTGCTTGTGCGTGTTTTGAGAAAGAGGGCTAATCGAGGGTTTGCCGCCCAAGTATTATCTACGTATATTATATTTGCTTGTGTTTTCAAGATTAAACCCTCTTAAACGTTTTGGTGTTCCACCAACGTTCTAAAGTCATCGAAGGCGTTCACTCCACGTGATCGTTTTCATTCCTTGAGGCTCCTTTAATCGAGAAAATCGATTCGAGGAGAGAATTGTAGATTTGAGTCTACGCAATACAACAAAAATCCAAAAAAATTAAAAAACAATCAAAAACCAAAAAAAATGAAAAATCGAAAAACCGTAAAAAGAATCTTCTTTGCTACCCCCATTCTACACTTACTGCATGCGCACTCGATTGAAGGATTATTCTAATTCTAGCGACGCTTCGAATCGACGCAATCGTAATCGAAGGAATCGACGACGTAGACGAGATTTAGAAACCGACGTTCCTAATATCGTTGTTGAAGAAACCGTAGAGGAGATGGCCGACAATCGTTCGATGATGAAATTGCTCCAAGCGCCCACCGAGGGTTATGGAGACGCGATCGTAATTCCCGCTATCGAAGCGGAGAATTTTGAGATTAAGAGCGGAATTCTTTCGTTGATTCAAGCTACGAAGTTTCGAGGTCGTGAAGCCGATAATCCTCACGACCATATTCGGAATTTTGATCGTCTTTTGGCCACGAGCAAGTTTAAGAACGTCGACACCGAAGTCGTCAAGCTTATGCTTTTTCCGTACTCACTCGATGGTGCCGCCAAGGATTGGTACGAGAAAGAGCCACCTAATTCGATAACTACGTGGAAGGATCTCGTCTCCAAGTTCGTTAATTCTTTTTTCCCACAGTCTAAGACGACGTTTTTCAAAAATGAAATTACGAAATTTGAGCAAAACCGAATGAATCTTTTAGAGACGCGTGGGATCGTTTTAAGGAATTGCTTAGGCAATGTCCTCACCATGGTTTTTTCGAGTTGCACCAAATCGATACGTTTTACAACGGTCTTAATTTTCAAGAACAAGATTCGTTGAATTCCGCCGCCGGTGGCAACTTTTTGTGTAAGACTCCGAAAGATGCATTGATAATTATCGAAAACCGATCCAAGGTTTACCAACTCCGCAACGCACCGAGTGTTGCCAATGTCGCCAATGTTAGTAGTTCTAATCGCGACATTGAGAGGGTTGATGCGAAAGTCGACAAGTTGACGAATGTGTTTACGTCTTTTCTCGTTGAAATGCAAAAGAAAGACGCTCCCGCTACGGTGAAAGCGGTTGAGGTTTCGTGTATGTTTTGTGGTGGACCTCATAATTATTACGAGTGTGCGGCTATGGATGGCCAAACGTCGAATGTGAGTGCGTTAAATGGAAACAACTATTTTTCTAATCAAAATAACGCGGGTCCATCACAACAAGGCAATTATAATCAAGGCAACAATTTTCAAAACCGAAACAATTTTCAAGGAAATAATCAACAAGGAAATTTTTCGAATCAAAATCAAGGTTATAATCAAGGTCGTAATTTGAATTGGCAAAATCGAGACAATAACCAAAACTCGAATTTTTCAAACAACAATAATCAAGGCAACAATTTTTCAAGTGGTAATCAAGGAAATTTTCAAATAAGTAATCAAAACCAAGGGAACTTTAATTCTAATCAAAATAGTTCGTCAAACGATTTTCAAAATTACATGAAAATGAATGAGGCTAATATGAGACGATTAGAGGGAGAAATTGGTACTTTGAAAAACTACTTTTCCAATACATTGAAATTGCAAAACACGAAGATTGAGCAAGGACAAATTGACATTAAAAAGATGTTTTCGGCCATTATGAACAAGTCCTCAGGTGCGTCATCGAGTTCGTTACCTAGTGACACCCTTGCAAATCCGAAGGAACAATGTAAAGCCGCCTCGTCTCGTGAGGAAGGTCGTGTAATTACCCCTAACCTTGAAGGATTTCGAGTTGTTCCTTCTTCTCAACCCTCGACTTCTAAGACGTCTTATTGTTCTAAAGTCGATGGGGTGAACGTGGCGACCAAGGAAAGGAGTGCACACCCTCGTGTACCTCAAATTCCATCCACTGTTCAAAAAGAGAGTTTTATTGACCTTACGAAAGTAACCCTTGAAGAAACTTGTGCATCGATCCTTCTTAAAAACCCAAAAGGCGTATGCCGAGAAAGGAAAAGGATCTGGGCCAATTTCTATTACCTTGTGATTTTTCTGAGATTAAGGGATGTTTATCCCTTGCCGATTTAGGTGCTAGCATCAATCTTATACCTCATTCTCTTTGGAAATTGATGAGATTTCCTAGACTTACCCCCACGAACATGACAATCGAGCTTGCAAATTGTACGCCACTTATACCAGTTGGAATAGCCGAGGATGTCTATGTGAAAGTTGGAAAGTTTGTTTTTCCCGCAGATTTCGTTATATCCGATTACGAGTGTGACCCTAAATGTCCCATTATTTTAGGCCGACCATTCTTATCGGCGGCTCGAACCGTAATTGACGTTCACGAGGGGAGACTTACTATGAGATATGGGGATGACAAAATTGTCTTTTTCACGAGTAAATCCCAAGTGTTTAATGACAATGAAAAAACCGAGGTTTCAAAATCTAATGTTTCTAAACCTAATGATTTCAAAATGTTCACTTTAGCGGAAAGAATGAGGCTTAATGCATGTTTTGAAAAAATTAAGAAGAACGGTTTTAAAGATGAGGATTTTAATGATAAAGAATACGTGTACCTCATTCAAAAGGGTATGTGTAAATTTATGAATGAAAATTCGCTTTGGGATGAATTCGATGAAACAAAGTGAAACACCAATTCCGAAGGGCGACGTTAGTGCCATCACGACAATGACCAAAATGGACTCGTCTTCACCACCTTCGAAGGACCACGTCTTTGAGGCCTCAACTTCTAACTCCATCGAAGTGCCTCCTTTGCCTAGCCCAACACCCGTTGAGGGTAAAGGTTTTATCGACATCGATCCTCTCGTTTTAGAAAAGTCACCTAAGCATAGTCATTCGACTTGTAAGACCATGGTTGTGAGTGCTCACATCGACTCTTTCTTTGACGATGACGATGGCGATTTCGCCGAGATTGATCACGTACTTCGAAATCCACATGCCATTTTTGAGGATTCTCCTAAAAAGACCTCTTCTCATGTGAAGTACGATGATTACGAGTTTGATCCCGAGATTGAGGAAATCATTGAACGAGAGCTAGCTCTTATGCCTTCACCTCCACCTACAAGTGAGGTCGATCTTTCCAAAATCAAGGATGAACTAAATGAGTTGGAACGTCTTATTTTCGATGACGAACCAACTCATGTGACCACCAAAAATCCAATTCTCGAGGAGTTACCTAATCAACACTCCTCAAATGAGAATTATGTTTACCACATTCGTGAGGATTTAACTTATCAACAATCCCCACAAGTGGATGATGGTTTCGTGCTTGATCGTGATCTTTTCGAGAGAGTTTCTAAGATACTCAAAGAGGGGAATGACAAACCTTGGTTTGACAAGCCTATCTTTGATGAAGAAATCGATGAGATCGACGTTCATGAGGATGACGAGTATGTTGACCCCGAGGGGGCGGTGTTCTTTATTGATAAACGTTTTGAGAACTTATATAATCCGCCACCCCCTCCCACCAATGACTTAAATGTGAGGATTTTTAGCGCGACTAATTTTGAATTTGACACGCCAAATATTTTCGACATTATCAAATCGGGTTTTCATAAAGAGTTTAAAAACGATGAAAAAGGAAAGGATTTTAAAAATGTTTTAAAAGATTTTTCTACATGTTTAACTCCGTCATCACCGCGTTACATGAGTGCTACCACCTCGTCTACTCCTTTTGACGATGGTTGGTGTGGATCTAGTGTGGAGGAAGCCCCTTATGTTCCCTCACATTTCTCCACCGAGGACGAGATTTACGATCCCAGAATTGCTTGTAAAGGGAAATCTCGGTCTTCCACCGATGCAATAAATGGAAAATCTTTTCGTTTGCTTGGTGCGAGTCTACCTCAAGTAGCTCATAAGTTTGACTTACCCATTGCCCCACCTTTCTACTTCTTATCTCTTTTCTTCTACCCCTTTAGGGTTGTTTCGGCTTCGGTTGAAGTAGCGTTGTTTCGTCTTTCATTCGAAAACGAAGACGCTATCATTGACCCCGGTATTCGTGTATCGGGTTTTTAAAGTACTCCACGTACTTTTGGGCCTTGTTTATCATGTAAGCCCCACCAAAAATGACCTTACCAAGATTATCCCTAAATGATCACATTTATGGGGATTCGAGTCGAGCTTTTGACTCGGTTAACAAAACAAGTTGCCTCGTGGGGGATTCTCATGCTTATCCTTGTAAGTATTATCGCTTTCTTAGTTAACGTGACGAGGGGACTTGTGCTCTTCCAACCTTTGTTCCGTGGTTGTTTGTGATTGTGATTTATTAGGTTCATCGTCATCATTGAAGCCTCTCGTGTTCGTTTTATGGATCACTCGAGCTTCGATCGTTGCCTGTGGAGATTCCGATATCTGATGATATCCTTTTATGTTCTAAAGTTTATCTTATTAGCATAATTCATAAACGACTTTTAGGTTATTCGTTTTACCCTTTCCATGCTCAAGATTAAGCATTCGACTTCGTCTCTAGTATGGGGGTGTTTTCACCCCTAGACTCGAAACATTGAGGACAATGTTTAGTTTTAGTATGGGGGGGTGAGTAGGTACTTCACCTTGCTTACGTCACCACCCAATCCAATATTCATCTTTTTGTTATCGTTTTTTTTGCAAAATAAGGCTAAAAATGGCCAAATTTTAAAAATTTTCTAGTTTTTCATAAGTGTTTAAGACACGAATGTAGGTTTTCCGATGGTGAAGATAAGAGTAATTTTTGACTCGACCGTGCGTGTTGAGCACTTAGCTCGATTCCTTAACTTTTTAGGCTAAGTCTCTTAAATGAGGACGACAAATGATAGAGTTATTTATAAGTCTCGTAATCGTCACGATCTCATGTGTAGTAATTATTAGCTTATTATCCCCACGCTTTTGCATAATAAATTGTTAATAAATATTGATTTAGCGGTTTAGTCACTATTGTTGGTTTCTAATTTTTTTTTAGTAGCTTCCATGTAATTAAATTGGGAAAACATTAAGGTATCGCCAGCGTCACGATTTTGAAGTATTGGCACCCGAATAATCGAAAGCTTCACCTAATAATAAGATTTCAAGTGCTCACCTAAATTAAGCAAAAATTTGAAGCTCACAAGGCCAAAAAATATATGCCCAAATTGAAAGTGAATCAAGCCTTAATCTTTGAAGCTTTAAAGATCCAAAATTCGCTTTAGCTTGAGGATATACGTCTTTGGCTAATAAAACCACCGATGAGGCGGATAATAAAAGGCAAGGCAAGACCGAAGTCATAATAAAAGCTTCATGGCGAAGTTGAATAAAAGATGGAGGTAAACCAATGATAATAAGGCCCTTCCGTTAGGTGGCGTATAAAAGTCTTGGTAATAAGTCTCATGTTCAAAACAATTATAAAACCGTGTTTATCGATCCTTCTTGTTGACTTAATTTTTTGACACCGTTGTCTATTAGGGTGAATTATTAATTTAATGATTTTGGTTACACCGTTAAAACTCTATTTTTAGACTTAATCTATATTCACACATAAGTCAATGATGTATCCTCGTGATCATTTAGACAACATAAAATATAAGAGATACCAAGTAAGGAATAAGGGAGTTTAGGTTCGTAATTAACACTCATGAGATGTGATCGTGTTGCTAACTTATAATAACAATGATCTCGTTACACGCTTAGTATGGAATTCGGTGAAAATCGAGGACGACGAAATTATTTCTAACGAAGCATTCACGTGTTCTTGTTCTATGATCCTGATAGGTGTGTAAACACCCATCTTTTCTACCACTTAATTACAAGAATAACCGGACCTAAACGTGTATTTTATGTCTTTTATGTCGGAATTATGCGTGGTTTGTGTTTTTGTTGTGATTTAGGATGAAATTATGAAAAGTGGAGAAAACACGGACATTCACGGGTATTTACGGACTTTTATTGAAGAAAAAGATGAAAGACGAAGTCAAGAAGTCAAGAGTGCAAAAAAGAACGGAAGTCCAAGACCAATTCTGAAGATTTATCGAAGAAATAGTCAAAAGACGGAAGTTTATCAAAAGCCGAGGAACTCAAGTCTTATTTATCGAAGAATTAAAAGACGAGTCCAAAGAAATCCCGAGACAAAAGTCATCAAAATCCAAGATTAACAAAAAGATTAAGAAGAAAGGACTTGATGGTGCAATTAACAAGAAAGGAAGGAGAGGAGGAAGCTTCCTCTAACCTCTCCCCTAATCACCTATAAATACTCTCATTTTCATTTCATTTAGTTTTGTTGGTGGCTTGACAAACCATTCTTCCACTTTCATTTATGCACATTTAATTACTTGCACATTTAAATACATGTTTTGCACCTTTAATTACTTTTAATTTCAAGTAAGTGTTTCTTTTTAATTACTTGCACCTTTACTTTATCTTGTTCATCTTCTTCTACCTTTCTTTGATCTTTGATTTACATGCGTTTTTATCTTATTGATTCGTTTAAAGGTTTGATTTTTATGCTTTTGATTGTTTTAAACCTTTTGTTTTCATAGCTTATTTGATTTATTTTCAAGTTTATATAGTTTTTACACAAGTTATTGTTATATAAAAAGTTGTTTTTATTAAAGTTTATCTTTTTCGTGTTTTAAAAGTTGTTCACTTTCGGTTTTATAGCTTATTTTTACACGGTTTTGGTTAAGTTTTTCGTCTAGTGCTTATTAGGGTTATAGCTTATTTTTCTAGCTTATTTTTGGTACTTTTCTTCATATTCCGATTGGGTCAATCGGAAAAGGGTTTTACTTTCCGATTGAGGGAGCTTGGTATTCCGATTGGGGTGAGATAGTGGTATTCCGATCTGGGGTTGTGACAGGATTCCGATCTGAATCCATCTTTAAACATTCCGATCGAGGTGTCATTTTGGAGATTCCGATTGGGTAAGGTGACAGATATTCCGATCGTGGGTTCCGATCTACATTCCGACCAAGTCCATTCCAATATTCCGATCAAAGGAGGTCTCATCATTCCGATCTGAGGTTCGTTGGTTATTCCGATTGGTGTACGTGACATATTCCGATTGGACATCTTTGACTTTCCGATCAGGGTCGGTTTGATATTCCGATCAAGGTGTGATCGGAATATATTCCGATTGGAGGTTGATTCCTCTTATTTTGACTTGTTTAATTTTAGCTTAAGTTTTTAATACTTGTCTAACTTTAATTTCCGTCACGCTTTAATTTTTAGTCATTTAAACTAATTTACTTTCCGTCACGTTTTTAAATATTGCACCTTTCCTTTTAATTAGACTTAGATTTAATACTTGCCCTCTACTTTAACGACATTTACTTTTAAGTCTTTGCACATTTAAATTTAAAAACCAACCAAAAATATTTGTTTCCACCAAAATAAAACTGAGTCACATAGAAAACCTAGATCAATTCGATTAGAACAACACAACGAACACATATAATTTTTATACGGGCAAAAGCCTTGTATTAAATGGCGCCGCTGTCGGCTCTTTTCGTAAAGATCAACAGTTTTCTGTGAGAGACACGTTACTTTTTGGGATCCGTTCACTTGTGAGCGTTATTTTTCTTGCATAAAAATTAAAAAAAAATCATAAAAATTAAAAAATTGATAAAAAACCATAAAAATTAAAAATTTCAAAAATCCAAAAAGATTTTATCTTTATTGTGTATATATTGTTTTTGTGTTTTGTTTTGTTTTCTTTTGCATTTTCAGGTGTATGCGTACTAGATCTTCTAATTATCAAGAGCCCGAGCCTCAAGAAGATTTAGATATGGCAGGTGTTAACAACAACATTCCACCGAACCTGAATAATAATAATAACAACAATGCTCTTCCACAGCCCGATCTTCGGACCATGGAGGAACTTTGTCAACCCACAATGTTTGGACGAGGAGGACCGATTGCGCCGATGCAAATCAACGCTCCTGAGTTTTCGTTGAAGCACCACATGATTCAGCAAGTACAAACAAACCCTTTTAGAGGATTGCCTGATGATGATGCCAACAAACACCTCGACAAATTCATTACAATCACCCAGAGCATGAAGTTGGCCGGTGCCACAATGGATGAACTTCGCCTACAACTCTTTCCACACACTCTATTACATCATGCCGAGAAATGGTTTGATCGTCTCCCGAAGAATTCTATTCACACTTGGGATGACATGACTCAACGCTTTTTGTCGCGCTACTTTCCACCATCCATGGTCACAAGCCTTCGCAATCAAATCAGCGGTTTCATGCAAGACCCTGATGAATCTCTTTTTGATGCTTGGGAGCGATATAATGTCTTGATCGATAGATGTCCAAACCATAACATGCTACCTGTGACCTTAATCGATACTTTCTACAACGGTTTAACTTTTCGAGATCGTGATACGATCAATGCAGCCGCCGGTGGCACATTCATGAAAAGGAGACCCGAGGAGTGTAGAGAGTTAATTGAGAACATGACTACTCACCATAAGAACTGGGATTCCTCTGCTTCCTCAAGGAACAACCCGAGAGTCAATGTTTCCTCAACCTCAGCAAACCCTGAGATGACCGAACTCACCCGCATGATGACTGAAATGAGCAAAAGTATTACGCTTCTCGCTTCAAACCAACAACAACAACAAGTTAAAGCAGTTGCTAATCCTTGTGAGACATGCGGCGGTCCTCACTCATACACCGATTGTCCTTCAACACAAGGAAATCCGGAAAATGTGTATGCAGCTTACGGTAATTATTCACCTGAAAATTACCAAGCTAGACAACAAGGGGATAGAAATCTGCTGAGCTACCGTTCAAACAACTACCTTTCACCCGGTTTTTCTCCTCAAAACCAAAACCCCGCCAACAACTACACTAGAAGCAACCAAATCCCACCAAGAGCTTCTAATCCTTATCACCCACCCGCCCAACAAAACCCACCCAGTAATCCGGATGTTGAGGCCATCATGAGAACCCAAGGTGAGCAAATCAAGAACTTGCAGAGCCAAATTATCAATCTTAAAGGAGATATCACGAAGCAAGGAAATGAGATAAGATCTGAAGTTCGCGATACTATTCAGTCCTCCTTCAGCAATCAAACCAATGATTTGAAGAATATGCTTGCTAGTTTCTTGCCCGCTGCTCAACCTTCTACTTCGAGTTCTCTACCTTCAAACACCGTCACTAATCCGCGAGCCAATGTGAGTGCTATTACTACTCGTAGTGGAGTCACCATCGTAGGACCACCAATCCCACCACCATCATCTACACCTCCTCCACCACCATGTATCCCTACTCCTCCTACACCTAGTATTAGTGCACCATTACCGTCTCCGCCTCGACGTGATGAAGTTCCCACGAATGATCCTTCAACATCTCAACCTTTACCTACTACACCTACTCCTTCACCACCCAAACCTAATATCCCTTATCCCTCTCGTTTGGGCAAGAACAAAATGCTAAACAAGGAGGACGCTCAAGTGACTAGCTATATTAAGATGATTTCTCAAATGAACTTCAACATTAGCTTTCTGAAGCACTTGTCCACATGCCCAAATTTGTTAAAGCATTTAAGGAATTGCTTAACAAGAAGGAGAAGATGATTGAACTCGCCAACACACGCTTAAATGAAAACTGCTCAGCAGTTATTCTTAAAGAATTACCGGAAAAGCTTGGAGATCCCGGTCGATTTGTGTTGCCTTGCGTGTTCAACAAAACTGAAGAATTTACTGCCCTTGCTGATCTCGGGGCTAGTATTAATTTGATGCCTTTGAGTGTTTGGAAAACACTATCATTGCCCGACCTCACTCCAACAAAGATGACTCTTGAACTTGCAAATCGTACTCTCGCTTACCCTGTTGGTATAGCCGAAGACGTGTTCATTAAATTTGGCACATTTACTTTCCCGGTCGATTTTGTCGTAGTTGATTATGAAATGGACCCTCGTATTCCTTTAATACTTGGTCGGCCATTCTTGAGAACCGGACGTGCTTTAGTAGATGTGGCCGAAGGTGAGTTAATCTTACGAGTCGGGGATGATGCAAAAGTTTTCAAAATGGGGAAGCTTACTAGTTCAACTTTTGGAGGCCGAGAATCAGTGAATATGATTAATGTGCTAGATGACTTTACCGTCTACGAAAATCCTCTATTCGACTCTTGCATCGATAATCCACTTTTTCATGATGATGTGGATGATTCTCTCCCTACTTTGGACGCTTCTCCCATTTATGATTCGTCACCGGTCTTTGACGCTTATGATGATGATGATTCTAGCTCAGATTCGGATGATTTTGATTGTACTTCTGAGTATCCCGAGCTGCCCACTTTCGATGATTTTGATGAGGCTGATACTCTCTCGAGCGATTCTTCACATGATGAAGATCCTCCGTCATCACTCTATCCTACTTTGGACGATTATTCATTTGAGGAAGATTTCTCTGAATTTCTCAACACATACTTCCCTCATGAGAGTGATGCTCCTCCTTTTGACTTTGAAGATTATCGTCTTGATCCTACTTTGGATTTGAAGAGTATTTTGTCCAAGGAGAAGAAACCGGTCAACACCGAAATCCGTTGCACGTATGATTTGACACCTCTTTGTCCCATTTCTGAGGATGAGGTTGTGCTTCTTTCCGGATCTTCTTCACAATCGGCTGAGCCTGAGTGCTATTTTCCCTTAAAGGAAAAGGTGTTCGATCCCGGTATTGAAGTTTTTAAGCCATCTCAGTATCCACCTGATGAAATAAAAGGAAAAATCCTTGGAACCATTGAAGACATGCTTGCACCACTTCATCTCTGCTTCCACCATGCTCCATCGCTGCTTAAGGGAACCTTGCCACTTCTCTTTTGGCTTGCCTTGTTCGCCTTAAGCTCTTGCTTATTGATGGATGAAAACTATGTCTTTGATCCTGGTGGATATGTCTCATGCTTTTTCCGTTGATGATCAAGGTCGAGTCAGGCTAATGACTCGGTTAACAAAAATCAAGCGCTTCTTGGGAGGCAACCCATGCATCTATCTTTTCGCTTTCTTTATCATAAGTGTAGGGGGGACCCTTTGGATTGCTATTTCCTCTCCTCACTTCTTAATCAGGGATTCGAGCTTCAATGACGAACTCTTGATGATTCTTGACGACCCGTGATTCCATGTTCTACTTCATCCCGGTTCTATCCTAAACTCTTTTCGATTCACTATTTTATATTTTCTCAATATTAAAATAGGAATCCCTTTAGTTGTCTTTTCCTTAGCAAGAGTTAAACAACGTGCACAATGTCCTAAGTGTAGGGGAGTTTACTCCCACATGCTTAAACATTGAGGACAATGTTTATCTTAAGTGTAGGGGGGACTTCTATCGAAGTTAAGTGGCCTTTTCCTTGTTTTTGTCCTCATTTTAACCGGGAAATCAATTTTTCGACATTTTTCAAAATTTTTGATCTATTTTGGCCTATTAGTTTCTCCCTTTGTATAGTTATTTTCTTTCTTTGCTAGAATAAATGTTTAATAAGTGGTTTTAATTTTCAAACGTTGTGAATCTTTTGACTCAATCCGAGTTTACTCTAGCTAGTATCCTTAACGTGTTCAAGTCAAGTTTTGCTAGGCTTTTATATAGGGAGCTATAAAACGCGAAAGTCTTAACTCTCACGGGTTAAGAACAAGAACTTTTCGCAAGTTCCTATAATTGATCCTAGAGAGTCGTTTATCAAGGGAACTTTAAAATGCGATTTCTAAACTTGAAAGAGTCTAAGAATTTGCAAGATCCTATAGGCGACTCGAAAACCCAAAACTTTGATTTAATAGGCTAAGCGTCCACGAGTCTCATTACTTGAGATTTTAAACTGTGGAGAACGAGAGATGATAGAGCCAATTATAAGTTCGGTATTCTTTCATGAATTTATGTGAGTTAATTATGAGCCTATTCTCCCATCGCTTGCTAATAATTTATTTGCTAATAAATAAGGTTGTACGATTTGAAAAGTTACTTAGCTTCTAGCCCCAGATCGTTTAAAAGTTGCTCGGTAATGACGAGAGTTCATAGCCAAGGCATAACTTATGAAGCGGGGAGCGAAGATTGGCGAGTCCGAAAAGGCCCTAACAAGGCATGAGGGCTATGTTTTGTTGCTAAAGATCCAAAAGTGATGTGAAGAATCATTTATCGAAAATCAATATGAAGGATCGAGACACACGACGAAAAGCAAAAACTCCCAAAAAGTCATGGAGAAGTGTATCCGAAAAGACCCTAACAAGGTATGAGGATAAATAGATCCAAGTCTATTAAGGAGGCGGATCGTTGTATATCAAAATCCAAAATAAAGATTGGAGAAAAATGAAGAAGTCGTGGTCCATATATGAAGAATCTCTCAAAAAAAATTCCAAGTGAAGAAATTCCAATTATAAAGAGAAGACCATTATTTCATGAACGTCTCTCAAGATTTGAAGTATGAAGTCGCTGCCAAATATCGGCCCGAGAAAGGTCTCAAATCGCGAACCAAGTTATGCCAAGATATGAACTTTTTGATATCCCGAGAAGCAGTTTTAAAAGATTTGGTCCTTTAGCTAACTATTGATTAAATCGTGCACTTTATTTTCAGACTTAATAATTATCTAAATAAGTCAAACAATGCATCTTCGTGATCATTCAAGACAAATAATAAAATATAAGAGATACCCATAGGAATAAGGGAGTCTAAGTGAATAATTGGCCCACATGAGTTCGTGTTAGTTTACTAACTTATAATAACAATGATCTCGTTTTTAAGCTTGGTTTGGAGAAAGTGAAAAGTTGAGGATGATGATTATTCATGACATTTTCAAAACCCAAGGTATGCTTTTAATTTCTTTGCTTTGCATTTTTATAATTTTCTATCTCTTTAATAAAGGCCAATGTGGATTGATTATGATGAAAAGTGTAAACATGCTTTGTAACTAATGCATTGCATGAGGACATTGCAATGGTCAAGTGTAGGGGATTTGATAGGTGTGTAAACACCCATCTTTTCTACCACTTAATTACAAGAATAACCGGACCTAAACGTGTATTTTATGTCTTTTATGTCGGAATTATGCGTGGTTTGTGTTTTTGTTGTGATTTAGGATGAAATTATGAAAAGTGGAGAAAACACGGACATTCACGGGTATTTACGGACTTTTATTGAAGAAAAAGATGAAAGACGAAGTCAAGAAGTCAAGAGTGCAAAAAAGAACGGAAGTCCAAGACCAATTCTGAAGATTTATCGAAGAAATAGTCAAAAGACGGAAGTTTATCAAAAGCCGAGGAACTCAAGTCTTATTTATCGAAGAATTAAAAGACGAGTCCAAAGAAATCCCGAGACAAAAGTCATCAAAATCCAAGATTAACAAAAAGATTAAGAAGAAAGGACTTGATGGTGCAATTAACAAGAAAGGAAGGAGAGGAGGAAGCTTCCTCTAACCTCTCCCCTAATCACCTATAAATACTCTCATTTTCATTTCATTTAGTTTTGTTGGTGGCTTGACAAACCATTCTTCCACTTTCATTTATGCACATTTAATTACTTGCACATTTAAATACATGTTTTGCACCTTTAATTACTTTTAATTTCAAGTAAGTGTTTCTTTTTAATTACTTGCACCTTTACTTTATCTTGTTCATCTTCTTCTACCTTTCTTTGATCTTTGATTTACATGCGTTTTTATCTTATTGATTCGTTTAAAGGTTTGATTTTTATGCTTTTGATTGTTTTAAACCTTTTGTTTTCATAGCTTATTTGATTTATTTTCAAGTTTATATAGTTTTTACACAAGTTATTTTTATATAAAAAGTTGTTTTTATTAAAGTTTATCTTTTTCGTGTTTTAAAAGTTGTTCACTTTCGGTTTTATAGCTTATTTTTACACGGTTTTGGTTAAGTTTTTCGTCTAGTGCTTATTAGGGTTATAGCTTATTTTTCTAGCTTATTTTTGGTACTTTTCTTCATATTCCGATTGGGTCAATCGGAAAAGGGTTTTACTTTCCGATTGAGGGAGCTTGGTATTCCGATTGGGGTGAGATAGTGGTATTCCGATCTGGGGTTGTGACAGGATTCCGATCTGAATCCATCTTTAAACATTCCGATCGAGGTGTCATTTTGGAGATTCCGATTGGGTAAGGTGACAGATATTCCGATCGTGGGTTCCGATCTACATTCCGACCAAGTCCATTCCAATATTCCGATCAAAGGAGGTCTCATCATTCCGATCTGAGGTTCGTTGGTTATTCCGATTGGTGTACGTGACATATTCCGATTGGACATCTTTGACTTTCCGATCAGGGTCGGTTTGATATTCCGATCAAGGTGTGATCGGAATATATTCCGATTGGAGGTTGATTCCTCTTATTTTGACTTGTTTAATTTTAGCTTAAGTTTTTAATACTTGTCTAACTTTAATTTCCGTCACGCTTTAATTTTTAGTCATTTAAACTAATTTACTTTCCGTCACGTTTTTAAATATTGCACCTTTCCTTTTAATTAGACTTAGATTTAATACTTGCCCTCTACTTTAACGACATTTACTTTTAAGTCTTTGCACATTTAAATTTAAAAACCAACCAAAAATATTTGTTTCCACCAAAATAAAACTGAGTCACATAGAAAACCTAGATCAATTCGATTAGAACAACACAACGAACACATATAATTTTTATACGGGCAAAAGCCTTGTATTAGATCCCAAAAGTCACTTTCTCGTGATGAAAACAATACATTATGCCTAAAACGCATGTAGTAGTTTATTTAAATTAATGTCTTCAATAAATGTCATCATAAAATGAATTTTGGAAGTGCTATGATACTTAATTCTAGCATTGCGTGGGGACACGGCAATGGTTTAGTATGGGGGAGTGATGAGACTGTATTTATACATAGTCTCATCGTCCAAATCCGGCTTAAAACGCTTAAAATATCATCAAAATACCCAAATATATGCTTGTGTTTGTTCATTGTGTATTTTAGGTACGGATATCGTGAATTCACCAAAAGATCAAAGGAATCAAGCAAAAACGAACACGGGAAACGAGGCCGCACAAAGAACCGGGCCCGAATCATGAATTTCCATTCAAGTCCTTGAAGTTTTGAAGATCGGCAAGATTGGTCCCTCAAGAATTGAAGACTTGTCATTTTATACCCTTGTAAATCCTAAAAATTACTTGTAGGTCCCTAAAATATCAAGTATTTACAAGAATGATCCTTGGAATATGTTCAAAATACATCATTGGTCCTTGATAAAAGTTTGGAATAAACATGTGCCAATATTAGCAAGTTGTCCAAAGTTGTTATTAAAGGAAATGGGAGAAAAAACTGTTTAAACTTCATTTGACAAAAGCAAGGGAGTCCAGGGACCATTTCCGTCAAACATCAAAACCCTCTCCTCCAATCCCCATTCGCCACATCACACCCCCCACCAATCAGAAAGCACCCTCCATCCACGTCTTCTTTCCACTTCACCATTTAAATAATCAGATTTTAATCTGATTATTAATTTCAAATTAGGTGGGAAACGTTTTTTTTAACCATCTTAACCCCTAATCCTGATCAAACTCACACATACTAACACCCACTCAACTCACGAACCCTAAAGCCTAATTACACTAAATCAAAGGGAAAATGTTTGAGCTTATCCAGATTGCTAATTAATCCCGTCCTAACTCAAACCCACCTCAAAAAACATTCTCCCGTGACACCCTGGACCCCACAAGGACCTCCCCTGCTCCCCTGTTTTGTCAATTATAGCAAAAAAACGAATCTATACAGTCCATCTATGGCTCAGGATCGTTCCTTGCTCCCCAATGGTCTCTTAAACGATCAAGATCAAATCAACCAACTGGCAAGTCACATGGGTTTGACCACAGCTTTTCTTGAAGATTTCAACAAGGGCATAAGAGGAAATCCAGCTGTTAGGGTTTTAGCATTTGTAGGATTCTAGATTATTCTATGCATTAGTATAAATTGAAATGTCGACTTGTGGCCTTCTTTTTTCCAGATTTTGTAATATTAAAATTTATTAATGATAATGAAAGATTTTATATTTTATAATTTCTGAGTTCCAAAAGTTTCTTTTAAAGTTTCAGTAGTGTAACAATTTACCTTCATTATAAGTTTTTAGTTAAAGTTTGTCAAAAGTTGTTAAAAACGTGTTCTAAGATTTTCAAAAAATAAATCAAGCTTAAGGTGGAAGTGGAAGTGAAAGTGGAAGCTTTAGGATTGATTTGGTTTGATAACATCTAGTTAATCTAGTTTTTGTCAAAAGATTGTAAGGTTTCAAAAGGATTTGAGTTTCAAAGAATTTTTCAGAAAAATCAATTTTTTTTCTTTGGTTGTTAAGCTTACTGTTTCAATAGCTATTCCCACAAGCTCTTGAGACCAACTTGTGGGATTAGCTTATTGAAGCTTGTATCTCCTTTCTTTGGTCTTGTGGTGTTTGTGTAGGAACAAAACAAGCCCCCTCCATCTTTTCCATTTATGCAGTTCGAAGATATTGGTTAGGCTTTGGGTCCATTGTGATTCCATCAGCAAGCCATCTCTACACTTCTATAAGCTCACAATAAGCTCTTTAATCAATCCTTGGGAAGGCATTAGCACAGGTACCAAGCTTGAACCCCATTGGCTGTTTTTTTGAGGTTTTATGTGAATTTATGTGATTGTGTGAGAAACTTGCTTTATTGTTAGTTTTTCTGTTTGATTATGTTTATTTGTGCCTCCCATGCATGTTAGAGTAAAAATCAATCAGGATAGTTTAATTTTGAATGTACTTGTTTTGTTAATTTTGGTTACTAGCTAGATAAGGGGGTGTTTGGGTTTACGGCTTGGACTGTTTAGAGTGACACTAAACCAGCCTAAAAACTATCTATACATACTCTAATACTTTTAATAAGGTAACATCAGTATCTTGTTTTAAGTTTCATAGGTTAAATTTCAGAAATGCATGCTCAAATTTGGTAAAATCTGCTAGAAAATAGTAAACCCACTTATCTGCTTGTTTAGGTGTGTTTAGGCCACCATTTTTGTAAGATTGTTAGATCTTGGTTGCATTTAGGGTTTAGTCTTGATTTGTGAGCATTTGTGAAGGAATTGAGTGAGTTTTGGCCAACCAAAACTCATCCAATTGCCAACTGAATCAGCAAAGGTCTCACAGAACTTTTTCAGTCATCACAGTAACATCACTTGTGACTTGTGTGTTTGATTTGTGTGAACAAGTGGTGCTTTTTATATTTTTTGTGACTCCCCACAACCCAACTGGTTGTGGGGGTGCCAATCATTGCCCACAAAACTAACAATCGAGTGAGTTACAAGTCAAAAGGTCACCAGACCTTGTTTTTGTTCTATCAGTGGGAACAAAGTTCCCACTGCCAGTGTTAAAGTTCCCCCTGCTTGGCTACCAGACAAAACAATCCAAGGTGTCAGTATCGGTTTCTACTTTTTTTGTCTTTAGTGGGTAAAAATAGGAATTAGAACTTGATTTTTGTTTCATAATTTTTCTTATTTATTTTCTGATTTTTCTATTAATTTTATTTTCCTGTTACTGTTCATCTTTTATTTTTTAGATTAAATTGCTTTTTAAATTACTTTTTAATTATCTGTTTTTGTCCTTTAGTGTAAAATTTTAATATTTTTCAATTCTAAAAATTTTCTTAGACTTAGAATAATATTTTAAGATTTTTAGTGCAAAATTATTTCACTGTTCACTTTTTTAAGTAATTTTTAGAATTAATTTTAGTTTAATTAAGGTTTTATTTATAACTGTTTTTGTCTTTTAATGAAAAATTTTAGTTTTTTCAAACTTTTTCATTTTTCTACTGTTCATTAGTATAATTTAGGATTTTTAAAATTGTTAAATTATTTTAAGCATTATTTTATTATTTTTTATGATTATTTTAGTTTAAAAATAGTTTTTAGTGTTTTAAAAATAGAAAAATAGTTTTAAAAATATAGGAAAAATACTCTTTAGTCTTTAAGTAATATAAATGATTTATTAGTTAAATAAATTAATATTTTGGGCTTTTTCTTAATTATATTTAATTTTGGGGCTTTAATTAGCATTTAAATTTGAATATTTAATTAATAAAAGGTTTAAAAATATATTTATTGGATTTTTATTCTTATTTATATTATTTTAGACTTAGTTTTAATTTTTTAAATAATTTTTAGCTTTAATTTTTAATTTCGTCACGCTTTACGTATTTACGTTCGCGTTTTACGTTAAATCATCGTAGTGTAATCTTAATCGTAGCTCGTCTTTAATTTTTCTCTTCTAAACCAAAAACGTCACTAATCCAAACTTAGATTTTATATAATTGGCACACTTAATCCACACACCTCCTTCGAGAACGAACCCGCATTTATTCGGTTTCGGGTTTTTTCCTAAAACGTGCAACTTAATACTTGCCATATACGTGTTTTTCCTAAAACGTGTACGATTTACTACTATCAAGCGTCCATCTTTTCCATGAGTTTGGAATTTTTGCCACTTTCAACGAAAGCAACGGTTTTCTTGAGAGGCTTGGAACGGTTATCTTTAGACCAATCGAGTTTCAAAAGAACTCGGTCTTCAAGCAATTGATATGCTTCGTTGGGAGTCTTATAAAGAAAGAGTCAACCGACATCAAGGATTGCTTGCGTCAGTTCATTGAGACCATGATAAAAGATTTGGATGATGGTTCCTTTAAATAAACCATGTCCATGACAACTACGAAGTAGGTATTTCATTCGGTTCCATGTGTCAATGAGTGATTCATTGGAATTTTGGGCGAAACCACGAATTTCTCCCATGAGTCTTTCGTACATGGCAGGTGGAAAGAAACGGCTAACAAAACGGTTCTCATTTGTTCCCATGTTTCGATGGTACCGGTCGTCAACTCATTATACCAAACTCTTGCATCTCCTGATAGAGATGATGGAAAGAGTTTCAGTTTAATAGGGTCTACATTGACTTCGGCTCCATATCGAAACATGCCACATATCTCTACGAATTCGGCAATGCGCTTATGCGGATTGGCCGGCGTACGGTCGTCAAATTGGCGGTCTTTGATCATTGAAAGGTGATGACCTTTCATGGTGAAGTTATCTCCAAGTTCAACTTGAACAATAGCAGCCCCGGGAGTAGGTGCTACTACTCGGTTGGTGGCCCAAATAGATTGATCGTCGGCCATTGGGAATGGTAGATCGTTAAATGGGTTATGGACAACAAATGCGTCTAAGAGATTATCGAATGGTGGGTTTTTGAATCTAGGAATTCGGTTTTCTAAAGAAACAAAGGGTTGTTTCTTTCGGTTTTTCTTTCGAGATTGATGAATAAATCGTTCGGGATCGGTGTATGGACTAATTTGTTCCTGAACGGAAGAACGGGTGTTCATTCAAGTCGTAAAACACTTTTGAAAAAGATTATGAGTAACAAAAACAAAAACAAACAAACAATTCTCCTTGCTCGCGGAGCTACATACCGAAACTGGCAACTTCGAACTCTCACTCTCCTTCAGCCGATTAAGATACCGAATCGTATCTCTTGGAGAGAGGCGCAAAACGAGAACTTATAATCAGGGACCAACAAATTGGAAAAACAGCTATTGCGGAAATGCACGTGGCCAAAATATATAAAGATCGGCATAGTCACTCATAGGGGCATATCTCTCCGGATAGAGGATAGTCTAGATCTTGATTCACTATTTCAATTTTTTTTCTTTTTAGTTTGAGTGAACACCCGGTAGCCAATGCTATTTACTATTCTTTCTAGTTCTGACTTGGCACTCTAAAAGCGGATAGGACCAACCCTTTTATTTCCCTAGCAGCGGTTATGTCTCTCACTCTTTCATCTCTGGCTTTAAACATCTTTCGTCTCAGATACTACAATGATGAGATCTTACCGGCTAGCAACCCGAGAAAGGAGAATGTTCAAAGCTTTCAACGGGCTAGAATAGTCGTCTTTTTGCTGTTGTTGAAATTGTGATCAGCTTAGCAATAAAGAGCTCTTGTTTAGCGAGAGTCGTATTCGGATTCTGCTTGAGCGGCCTTCTCTGAGTTACGGCAAAGGTGAATCCAGGTAAATGCTTTTCCCAGCTCAAAGGCGATGACAAGTAGATTCAGGCAGTAAACTAATATAAAAGGGGCCCCTGCCAAAAAGTGGCGGAATGCTCTCGTAACCAATTCACTCGAGTGAGACAGAGGAGAGTGGAATTTACTTTTTTTATTTTACGTCTGCTTATGTATGTGCTTTGGAGTCCTTTCATTGGCTAGCAGGATTACGCTTAATGGGATAGACCGATCATCGCTTCCTTCCTCTACGAGTTCTGCAACAACAGGAAACTATGACCAATAGAGTCTTTTTCAATTCAAGATCAACTCATCGAATGGAAAAGTGAGCCCTTCTCACCTACCTGCTTTGGGGAGAGTTTGATCCGGATAAAACAAGTGGTTCTAAAAGGACGGATATTGTGGTGTTCTAATTCAAAAGGCCCTACTTAGTTTCACAAGCCTTTGTCCTCCGGTCCGTTTCTGGGTTGGGTTAGGGGAACATCCGAGCGATTTTCTTCGCGGATCCAAACGCGCTCACAAGGTCGTAAGCTAACCAGTATTGGTAAGACGGGTACGTAGATGCACAAGAGAGGTTTTCTAACCTATGAACGAACAAAAAGGAGTTCGTCACCCTCACATACACATGGAAAAAGGTTACGATAGCAAGCCCCTCCCTGGCCGGAGAGCCTCCAGGAAAAGGAGGCGGCGATCAACCATCCACTCTCGAGATTCATATTAGGAAAATAAGAAGATAGGAAATTAGATAGACTAAACAAAATAAAAACATAATTTTTTTTCAACAGTGTGTAGGTAGCCGGTGGCTGCTTTCGAGTGCCGGGCGGCTATTTGGTTTTAAGGATGAAAGGCCGACGGCTGCTCGCGAATGCGGCCGGCTACTTTCGAGCAAAAAGTAGTCGGTGGCTCCTTCCGGATGTCGGTCGTCTGCTTCGGGATTGTGGACGAGATGCGACCGGCTCCTTCTGGATGCCGGTTGGCTTCCTTGAGTTTGTAAATAGTGGCGGGCGGCTGCTTCGCTGCTGTTGAAAAAAATTACTTTTTTTTGGAATTTGGTAACAAGAAACGCTACGATAGGTTTGATTATAGGATGATTTTGAAACTAAGAACACAATCAAATCCCTGACAGCGGCGCCAAAAACTTGATGCGTACTGGTTGGGTTAGATTAAAGAAGTTTTAAATTTATAACACGAATTACCGGAATGAACTAAAACGCACGGGCAAGTATAACCCTTTCGTTTGTGTATCGGTTTTTATGTGGTAATACCAAGATCGTTCACGGGAATTTGGAAAACCTATGATCATTTAAAAATCGACTATAACCTTTTTTTATTGTGGCAATGTGATGACAAATTAAACAAGTAAATTGATGAGAATAACAATAAGATTAAAACAACACTTGATAAAGATTAGTTTGGGCATCCGTTGTAGTATGATTGTGATGACACATTAACAATTATGATTATGATAATTAGATGGTTAATCCAATCTATTGTTTTCAAAAGCTTTAGTCTTCGTCAAGACTTTGGTTAAGGAAAACAAGCATTAGAGTCAATGATAGTTGTAAAAGTACACTTGTTTTACGAAAAACACGAGGCAATTAGGGTAAGTATTAAACAAACGGTTTAGGAAAACCACTTGTAAATGACCCAAAGGAGAAAGTTCGTTCTCAAGGAGGCTAGTGTGTTGTGTAAAGAGATGATTAATGTTTGTGATTATGTTATGAGAAAAGAAAAGAGAAAGGATGACAGTTACGATTCTAAATTAAACTAAGACAAAAGTCGTGCACGTAAAACCGTAAAATATGACTAAATTTAAAAATTAACCTAAAAACTCCTAGAAAATTGCAATAAATCTTAAAAAATGTAATAGAGTTTACAAAAAATCAAAATTCACTCAAACCTTTTATTTAGTTAAATAATAATTTTTTAATGCTAGTTAAAGCCAAAAAAATTAGTTTAATTAACAAAAAGCCCAAAATGAGATCTTTCACTTTATAAACCTCTAAAACGACTTAACTGAATTAAAAACTATTTTTGAAAATTTTAAAATTAATTAAAACTATTTAAAAATGATTAAAAACTATAAAAACCGTAAAATAATTCTAAAAATTAATTGAATGACAATAAAATTAATCTAAAACTTTTAAAAATCTTAACTTAATGTATTTAACCTAGGAAAAATGAAAAAGTTGCAAAAATATTAAATTTAATTTTTAATAATAAAATAATAATAAAATAATATTAAAAATCCAACCTTTATAAAAAATTTTAAAAAGTTGCAAACTAGTTTATTTTAACCTAATTTAAACAGAAATGAACTTGAAATGACCAAACTACCCCTATTGGGCCTCCAAATGGGCTAAATAGTAAAACAGTCCCTTAATGGGCTGAAAATAGGCCCAATAAGAAAAAGTTCACAAATAAGCCCAAAATCTCCTATCTGACTCAAAATTCAATTTTAAGAACAAAAGTCTAAAGGCCCAAAAGCTGAAAGTGAGCTTATCACAGCTTAATAGTCAACAACTTATTCTTAATGGGCTTTTTGGCTCATTAAGCCATAAGCTAATGCCATAAGCTGTAATTTGACACACAAGCTTTTTTTTGGGATACTAAAGAGATCTGTGAAATTAAATTTTGAAAAAGACCAAAAAATAAGCCTGAAATAAGCAAAAGCTCTCTACATAAAACGACAAAATTGTCGTTTTTGAGTTTTAGGCCACGTCAAGTGCTGATTCAACTTGCAAAAGGTTTTAAATGACTCAATTAAGCAAAATCAACAAAAAATTTCTAAATAAGCGCAAATAATAAGATCGAATAAGCAAATAAGCACTTAGGAAAAAGTCAAGTCAATTGGTTTTCTAGTCAAACCTAAAAGTCAAACCCTAATATGCTCCAGATTATTCAAATGGGTCAAATAAGGAAGATTGATTACAAAATCAAAGTTGTTGCAAGTCCAAATAAGCTATTATATCTTATGAATAAGCTGATTAAGAATTAACACTAGCAGGGGCTAGTTTTGGGTGTCCAGTAGTGGGAAAAGTTGCCACTGCTTGACCAACTTGACTTTTTTTCTTTTGTGGATTTTTGTTGGATTCAAGGCACACAAAGGCACCCTTATAACCAGTGGGTTATAAAGAGTCAATCATAATCAAATAAACACATATCCTAACAGCCAATTGATACAGTTATTTCAAAAGATCACCAGACATTGCACAGGCATGAACATAAGCAGTTATGAACAAGATAAGCAGATTTAGCAAGATGCAGCCAGCCAAATTGAACCAATGCACACAACAGCTATAATAAATTCCAATGAACATAAATCAACTGGTTTCATACACTGATTCAAGGTTTAGACAAAGATTCAAGATATAAAAGTTACTGATGAACAAACAACAAACAGAAAAGTGCGGTTGCTAATATAATTGACCACATATCCAATTTCAAACACTCAAATCTCTTAAACAGGTTATATAAAGTTTGATTTAACAATTGTTAGCCCTAAACATGCATACACTCTAGGTGTTTCCAAGATTTTATCTCAAATTATGCAAAATCAAGCAAGATATAGTACACAATCAGATTTGATGTTTCAATGAGCAAAGTTTGCAAATATCAGAACACAAGCACTTGTATAACAGATATCAACTCAAACAAACAATAAATCCTACTCAAACTAGCATAAAAAGCAAACACTTGTAACATGTAGTAATCCCAAACACCCCTTAAACTTTTTAATCCAAGATTCAAACAAGTGAATGTGTGTTTCAGTTTTACCCAAGCCTAATCTAGCATCATACCAATAATATCATGCAGTATTAAGCAAATTCAAGCCACAAGAACAAAACTTATAACAGCATAACACAAAATCACAAAATATTACTTTTTCAACTGACTTTTGGGAAAAGAGACTCAAACCTGATGAATGTACATCCACACTCACGAATTTTTGAGCTGATGTGTCTAGCTAAACAAGACACAAGCTTCCAATAACACCCGCTAACAAGTTAAAGGAACAATTTATATAAAACAAAAAAATGAAAAATTAAAGCTGATTAATGCAATCTTTGTACCCATTCCTTGATTATCCCCAAACCACAAGCTCACAACACCTTGATAATCTTCTTATCATGGTGCTATGATCACTTGTAATCCAAAAATTCCAAGGATGTACCAAAGAACTTAGCAAAATATCAGATTTTGGAAAATTATGCAATTTCTTGCACAATGTTTAAAAACAGGTTTTGAGATTCAACAAACACAAACATGTAACAATAATAAGCGAAGATTAAAGATGGCACTTGGATTTCTTCTACAATTCGAACACGTTTTCATTAACTTTGAAAAAGGCTATACAGAAAGTTGAACTCATGTGAAGTTGTTTTGGATGTTTGTGGAGTTGATATCTGGTCCAATTGTGGTCAATAGCTCACATGAAGCTTAAAATGTAAGCTTGTTATGGATGGTTGATTCTATGGCATGTTTTGGCAGTTTCCCCAAAAGTATGTGGCAAGGGTTTAACATGTGAGCTGAGGGATGATGTGGCATGAGGTTTAAGAGTTGGGTTGTGTTTATAACCACCTTAATCTTAAATCTGGAAAAGATTAAGGGTTAATTCCATGTATTTAAGAAAAACCCAATTTTGTGAAGAACACTAAGAACATGGGGTTTGATCCGTTTTAACGTTTAAAAGGGGTGTTTAGCTCGTTTATTAACTAATCAGATTAATTAGTTAAATAAAAGCTGAGTGGATGTATGACATGGCAAGGGGGTGGCATGTGATTGGTGGAAAAGTGGTAGTGGGACACATGGAAGCCACTGGTTGGTTAAGGTAAGTTTAGATGTTGGCCAGATTAAACCCTTCTTTTCTTCCTTTCTTGTCATTCAGGTTTAAACATAATAGAATCCAAATTCCTTTGTTAATCAAGTTTTGGTTTTCACACTTTTTCCCCAAAAAGTTTTGGAAAAGTATTTCAAGGGTATTTCTTGCCGATTCATGATATTTGAAGGACTGATTTTGGCGTTTTCTTCATTCTTCAAGGTCTTGACTTGTTTGTTGACTTCTTGGAGGACTAAAAATGACAAGTCTTCATAAATGAGGGACCATTCTTGCCAATTCTTAAAAGTGGAGGGTCCTTTTTGAAATTTGAAAAACTTTAAGGACCAATCTTGTAATTATGTATAAACAAGGGTTTAAAGTGTCAGTTATTCAATATTGGAGGACCCTTCTTGTACAATCTTCAATTCTTCAAGGGTTATTCTTGGAAAATCAATACTAGGGCTTGGTTCATTGTGCGGCTTCGTTTCCTGTGTTTGTTTTTCTTGTTTCTTGTGATCTTTTGCCATTTTCTCAATATTCGTACCTAAAATACACATGGAACAAACACAAGCATATATTTGGCATATTTTATGTAATTTAAGCCCATTTTGGACGATGAGACTATGTATAAAAGTAGTCTCATCACTCAATCACTCAATACAAGACTTAATCTAATTCAACTCATCCGATTCATGGTCGTTTCACGAATTTGTAACACTTATAATTATGTTTCTTAGCGATCAAAACTTCTTAAGAAATGGTCAATACAAAAGATACCCAATCATAGACAAACCGGACATGACTTGTTGTTAGAAAATAACCCTTTCGACCTATGAAATCTTCAACAACAAATTAAGTTTTGATAACCAATTGTCACATGAAACATAAGTACCAATGGTTCAAAGGAAAAGCTTGAAATTAAATTAAAATACAAATCACAATCACAACCACAACTTCATACCACAAACATCATCCTACCAAGTGTAGATTGGAATTTAGCCACTCATATTAACATTGAAATAAACTCAGAAATAATAGCCTTAGAAGTCATAATCAAGAGTCTTACAAAGTAAAAATAGTGCTAATGGTTAGGGTAATGATCCGTAAGAGTTTGGTGATGTTAACTTTGCTTCTTGGACTTCAAAAGTGACTTTTCTAGCACCCCCTTGCTCAAATCCGGGAATAGTAATTTGGACAAGGTTGAGAGAGTTATTAGAATGTTTATGAGAGTAAATGAAAGTTTGAGATATAGTTACATGACCCCAAGGGTCTTATTTATAGTGAAATTGAAGGCTTCTCCATCAATGCATAGTTTAGAGCCAAAGGATTTTGCTTGGAGCCAAAGATGTTCTAGACTACTCCATAGAAGATTCTTGTGCCTTCTTTAGATGATTCAAGAAGATGTTTGTAGCTTGTAGTAAAAATCTGCCCATATGAACTTTATTGTCCACTTTCTCAAAATGCTGGTGGCAAATGAGGCTTGCTGGCAACATATTCAAAATGCTGACATCTACTTTCATGCTGAGTGATTTTGCACACTTGTCACTATATCTAGCTACATAATTTATCTTGCATTTCCCATGTCGGGATTACTTGTAAGGCTTGTACACTTCTTGAAAATACTTGTTCTTGCAGCCGGAATGGATCTTCAAAAGCTTGTAACTTGTAGACGGGTCTTGACCTTGACTAGGATTCTTCGTACTTGTATTAATCTTCACTTTTGCATCAGTTTCTTCTTTATCCATGCAATTGGTTACGCATAGACTTGCAAACACATTTTGGCACAAATATGTACAAAAGCATTATAGATATAACCAATATACATGTACAAAATCATGGATAATGCTTCTAAAAACATGGATAACGCTCCCAAAAACATGTTAGATTTGGGATTATCAGTTCACGAAGTCCCACCGTTAGTTTTGCTAAGTTATTCTAAGTAAACATGTCCAAAAGGTGAAAATACCTATTTTGACCTAATTTATAAACCATGCATTGAAATGTTGTATCTTGTGCTTTAGGGTACTTGTACATTGTATTAATATAATGTTATAACCTAAATGTAATGATGTGAGTGTTGGTAGACTTGTCCTAAAAGTGTTGAAATGTTATACCTTGTGCTTTAGGGTACTTGTACATTGTATTAATATAATGTTATAACCTAAATGTAATGATGTGAGTGTTGGTAGACTTGTCCTAAAAGACTAGGTATTGATTCTAAATAAAATACTTAATATAAGGGTTTTTAAGTCATTAAGCCTAATGAGTTTGTACTTTGGGTAATTAGTGTTTACTTCCACATGTAAACTTATTCTAGGTCTTATATATTATGTTTATGACTTCTAATGATTCTACACACTTAGTTTAAGGGTTTGTATAGGATAATCATAACCTAGGTGCAATTAGGTTAGCTTATGGTTCTATGCTTCAATAACTTGTACATTGTGCTTTAATAATTTGTAACTTGACTTGAGATAAATTTATGATCTTAATATGATACTTAGTTGATTTTTGTAATTGGTTGCAAAAGATTATACTCTAATTCAATGTGAAATGGATTTTGGGTGCTAATCTAGGTTACTAGGTCTTATATTATAATTAGCTTTAGATTACTTATACATAGTGTTTTATAAACAAATATCTCCTTTATATGATAGAATATAACTTACACATTGGTATTTTATATTCATATATAGATATTGTGTAATTATATTTTTCAAATATTACTTTACAAAGGATTTCTAGGTGCTGACCTAGACTATTATGTACATTTATTTGTACTTTGATTTGTAAGGTTTATTCTTACCATTTTATGATAATATTATGTCTTAAAAGGATAGTTTACAACTTGTTTATAATCCATAATTATTTATTCATATACGTTGTATATTCATAGTTTACCATTCTTGAGTTTACAACTCATTTATAAGGACTCTAGGGTTTCTATGAGAATTTAGGTCATTATAATTATATTTGAGATGTTCTTATTCATAATGTACTTATTAGATTATTTTTAGAACTTAGACTTGATATATACATTATGTTTGCAACATATAGGAATATGTTGAAGTGGCAGTTTAGGTTATGAGAACATATTCATCATACCAAGTAAGGCACAAAAGCAAAAATTTCCAGCCAAATTTTCATATTCATACAATTATGACACATAACACATATGTGAAATTTGAGGATTTTCACACATGTGTACCTTAAGTATTCATCTACAATTACCAAAATGTATCTTTTACCGTTTATACTTTGAATGAGTACGGGACCACGTAAGTCCATATGAAAAATATCTAACCGCTCTTTATAGCTTGGAGTACTCTTAGTCTTGGAACTATTACTGTAAGTTTATGGACTTATATTTAATAGTCGTGTGATAGGATCGAACTCGAGATTACAGGAATGCACACAATACGTAAAGAGTTAATATATCTAATAAATATATTTATTGTATTTATTAATTTATTTAATAAATATATTTTTATGTATTTATTAAATTAAACCGAGACATAACTTTAACGATCGTTAAATAATTAAGAGTTAAGTATTAACGAGCGTTGTGGAATATATAGAAAGAGGAATAAATAGAAAGAAGAATGGAAGGTTCCGGAACACCTCTAAGGGGTATATGGGTCGTCGGCTATGGAGGATAAAGGGGGAACGAAAAACTTTCCTTTTATTTGTTTTACTTGGGCTACAAGAATTACTAGGCCTATATAAACACCCCCTCACCCTCATAATTCTTCACTCATTATTTTTCTTTCCTCCCCTCTTGCGATCAACAACCAAACTCAACCTTAGGGTTGTTTGGTTTGTTTGGTTTCTTTCTTGCAATCAACACCAAAGGAAAAACACCTTTTTTAGCGTTCCTTTTATCCTTTGGTTTTGGATTAGCAATAATCTAGTCCTAGCCCCTCTCTAGGGTTGTTGGGTAGATTTTCCACTTAATGTTGAAGCTCGGTTTACACGTGCTATTGTGCTAGTATCACGGTTAGCTCATTGTATTACGTGTGTACAAGAACGTAATATAGTCTTACCTTAGAATATATCTTGGTATGTTCGTTATAAATCCTAATTATCTTGTAGATCTTAGCTAGGATAAAGGTATGTACCCCTAATTCGATTAGTTATAATTATGTTATTATTATGATCTTGTTAAATCGCTTCCGCTATATGTGCTTTGATCTCTTTTAGGGTTTTATATATAATTTTTATGATGTTAATAAACCTTCAATGGCATCGAGAGCCGTTTAACATGTTATAATTACCGAAAATCTAAAGTTTTAACTATAAATTGTTTTCAGTTAAAACTACATGTTTTTTAGGTTTTCTTAAAATTAGGGTTTTGTTTTTTAAAAATTAGTGTTTTGGCCGATTTTTAAAAAAAAAGGAATTATTTTGAAACCCTAAATTACATGTGGGATAATTTTAGATTAAATTGCATGATTAATTGTTATGTCATGTATGGTTACGATCCATAGAGATTTAATTGTTAAGATGTGAGGGAGATTCCATGATAACGTGCATGTTTTCATGGATCGTAAAATTATATGTTTATATGATTTTATGTGTTACTTGCTTTATTTGATTTAATAAATCTTGAATTATGGAATACTTTTATATGAATATAAAGACATAAATTTGATGATTATTGAATAAATCGTATGCATGTGGCTATTTGATTTATTTGTTGCACATATAAATAGTTATTATGTGTTTATGCTTTAGTTTTTTTACTTGTTTATATGTAAAATTGTTGAATTGTTGTAAATAAGGGTTTTTTATGAAAAGAAATAATATGGACTAAATCATATTAAAAATAATGATTTGTTAGAGATTTAAATTACATAAGACTAAGTTGATTGGTGAATTGCAATAATAATCTAACGGCCTACTCCTTTTGACAAACTATAAAGTGGGTATAACGCACCGCTGGTCATGTACCCGGTTAAGGAAGGAGGTGTTATGCCATTAGTCGCTGACCAAATTCCAGGCTCGCCTGTGCGTCAAATTGAAATTACCTACGATTATTAATTGAATTATACCTTAAGGGTGATTTATCACAAATTCACATTCGAAACACAATGAATAAGGGTACTGCTTTGTGCGTAGCCGAGTTCTAGCAAAAGTACGTTGTGAATAGTTGTGGGTAAATTTTTTAATTGGTTTAACCAATACCGCAACATAATTTATGAAGAAATTTAATCTCGTGGAAAATTTTATTAAATATTTTATTAAACTTATGCTATGGAGTTGTATGCATGCTTCTCCATACATTGATTTTGACATCAGAAATTTATACCCTTAAAATTTAAGTCGAATGCTTCTAACTGACAAACACTTGAAATTACTTCGTCATCAAATGAGATTTTTGGGTGATGTTGTGATGGAGAGAAAACCATTTGTAGAATGATAATTCGTATGATGGTTTTACGTTACTCAGATTAGATGGCTTATGTAAGTTACTCAGTGAGATCTGAAAACTTAAGGCATTCAGAAGGGATGAAACATGTTTACAATGCAAAACATTCTTTTGGAAATGTAAATCCCTTAAATATCTAGAAATTGCAAATTGTTTGTCAATTATAAAATTACAAGATACATAATCTTCCGAAATAAACTAGTAATTATCATGAGGTAGGCGTGTAAATGCTAACTCTCAAGATAAAAGAATTTAAGTCATAGGTCCGCAAGGATATCTCATATATACGAGTAATATGCTGAGAATTATGAGTTAAAAATAATCGTTGTGATTTGTTACCAAATATTTACTTGGGTAAACTACTCATACTATAAATGTTATAGATGTTGTCCAAACAAGATAATCAATTTTAGATTTGGTTTATCATAAATAGTTTGACTAGAAATTAAAGATAAGTTTCATCAAAGAAAGGTAGAAACGGCCATTCTGGTGGTTTAAATCCTTGTGTCGAAATTATATGGACAAGATTGTACACATATTTAATGTATGTATTATGGATAGATCATTAATTGTGATTTGAGTATTCTTTCTTAAAATGCATTAAATATATAAAGATTTTGGTGGTCATATTTTAATTGACAAGTTGAATATATATGAACTCTTTCTTGAATGACTACTTGAGCACGGACTTAAGTAATCGAAAGGAGTTTATTAATTCAAATAAATCTTTGGAAAAATACAAATTGTAATTATTCATGAATGAATAAATGCAGGCATCTAGGAAATTATTCTTATGTTTAATTTGAAATAAAGATTGGATTTAAATTTGAATAAGATGATTTCTAAGTATTCCTAAAAGCTAGTGGGAGTATTATGATTATTTTCTTAAATTATATGTGTCAAGTACACATATAAGAAAGCAAATTTCATTTAAATTAAATGTTGATTTGGTTTAGATTTGAAATGAAATTTTGCTTTTGAAATTTAGAAAATAAGATATAACCTTGGAACAAACAAATTTATTTGTTTATGCGGTGGAAATACAACAAAATATGTCATATAGTAAGTTTATATGGATATATAGAACATGAAGAAATCTAAATTTGGTTTGAGAAATTTTCATGTGTATCACGTTGTATTTATATCATGCATAAAATGCAAGATGATTTGTATATATTAATCTATTTGAAAGTTATTAAAATAACTTGTATAATGAATATTCTGAAAGAATATGTTTGGATATAGAATAACATCCTTGTCTTGGTTCAACTTTCATATTCTATAGATGAATAATTTGTCAATAGTTGTGCAAATTATCATAGCCAACAAACTTGGATGTTTGGTTGGAATCAAACATTGCATAATAGATATTATAGGTAACGTATTTATATCTTTAAATGACAAGTTAACAAAAACTTGAAAAGATATAATTGAGATAACACTCAATATTAATCATGGGATCTTTGGAGATGACATGTTGATTAAAGTTGCATTATACATTAAAGAATTAGAATACTTTGAACTTCAAATGTGGTTTTGGAAGTTTAGTATAATAACTTGGTGATCAAGGATGTTTCACAATTTTGAACCATGTGGCAATATCAATCTATTTGAATGCACATGTGCAAGAACTTCAATAATTGAATTATTGAAGAAAGTATTCTCAAAATTCCAACAGGTCAAGATTGGTTGTTTTATGCTTTGCCAAACTAGTGTGAAGGTCACTACTAGAGGCATGATGTATCACCCATGTTTTTCATGCATTGATCTATTTAGTATTTGGATAAAAGATGTTAAGTCATTATTATTTAAACGGAATAAAGATTGGGTTTCGTTTATTCTTGTTATTTAATTTTGTATCCGATTTTATATGTTTTAATCCATGAATAAACTGTTATACTAAATGTCCGTTGTCGATTAATAATATCGGAATATTATTAAACTAAGACAATTCGAAATTACGATAGAGTATACTTGAAAGTATATTGATCGATTTTGGATGATATTCGATGAATCGAATATTGCACTTATCCCAACTATATGATTATACTTTATGGATCTTTGTCGTTAAGTATATCATAAATAGTTATCCTCAAACCTGAGATACCAGGAAACTGATGTGAATCTAGTGCATTTGTGTGGAGTAATCTAACGCTAAACGTAACTGGTAGCTATAAGGGCTATTTTCAGAAGTGTTGCAAAATTCATAAGTTTTGCTCGTAGTCAATATGGAATTTGTTTCCTTCAAATTTATTTTGAAGTTTAATATAGCTAGGCCCCTCGTGGGATTAGTAAGATGTTTGTATGGCCATACCCAAAGTCTTTCTAAACTTAGTTTAGAAGTTTTCGTAATCTTGCTTGAATCCGTTGAACGAGAAACAAAATGGTTAATGAAAGGAATGACTAATATCCATGTCCTTATTAACGTTATATTAGAAACGAAAGGATACTAATAATAATGATGAATCATTAAAATGTTTTATCCAAGAAATCTTACTCGAGTTATACTAGAGACATTGCTAGTGTAACTAGACGCAAGTCAATGTAATCACGATATTCGAAATATGTCCAAGTGGGAGCTGTAATTTTATGGACTTATATTTAATAGTCGTGTGATAGGATCTAACTAGATATTACGGGATTGGACACAATACGTAAAGAGTTAATTTGTTTAATAAATATATTTATTTTATTCATTAACTTATTTCATAAATATATATTTATGTATTTAATAAATTAAACAGAGACATAACTTTAACGATCGTTAAATAATTAAGAGTTAAGTATTAACGATCGTTGTGTAATATATTGAAAGAGGAATAAATAAAAAGAAGAATGGAAGGTTCCGGAACACCTCTAAGGGGTATATGGGTCGTCGGTTATGGAGGATAAAAGGGGAAGGGAAAACTTTTTTTTATTTGTTTTACTTGGGTTACAAGAATTACTAGGTCTATATAAACACCCCCTCGCCCTCATAATTCTTCACTATTTATTTTTCTTTCCTCCCCTCTTGCGATCAACAACCAAACGCAACCTTAGGGTTGTTTGGTTTGTTTGGTTTCTTTCTTGCAATCAACACCAAAGGAAAAACACCTTTTTAGGGTTCCTTTTATCTTTTAGTTTTGGATTAGCAATAATCTAGTCCTAGCCCCTCTCTAGGGTTGTTGGGTAGATTTTCCACTTGATGTTAAAGCTCGGTTTACACGTGCTACTGTGCTAGTTTCACGGTTAGCTCATTGTATTACGTGTGTACAAGAACGTAATATAGTCTTACTTTAGACTATATCTTGGTATGTTCGTTATAAACCCTAATTGGTGATTCGGTGATGATCTTGTGGATCTTCGCTAGGATAAAGGTATGTAACCCTAATTCGATTAATTATAATTATGTTATTATTATGATCTTGGTAAATCGCTTCCGCTATATGTGCTTTGATCTCGTTTAGGGTTTTATATATAGTTGTTATGATGTTAATAAACTTTAATTACATCTAGATTTACAAAGACCCAAGAGGAACAAAGATGATCTTTGATGAATTTCAAGCTTGGAAGGCCTCTCAAGATATTTTTTTTAGATAGTAGGTTGATGGTATCAAAATTTATACGAGAGAGACATTCATGTCATAACCATAATTCAGTCGTTGATGCTTTGGTCATGAAACACATTGGAGCAATAGATGTAGATTCTTGAAGAGAAATCATGTAGAGATATGTACCTAGTGTTCTAGTGAGTAGATATTTCCATTGTAGTCTCTAACAAAGCATGAATCCTTTCTGAAAGTGACCTTCAAATCTGCATCACAAAATTGACTAACTAAGAATAAATTATTATTGGTCCCTTCGACGTAACAAACCCTTTTGATCATAACATTTCCTTGAACCCAATTCCCATAGCCAACAATCCGTTCGAACTGATCATTCTCGAAGCGCACCATACCTAGAAATGTTTTAACGAAATTAATTAGAAGATTTAGATCGCCTGTCATGTGTTTTGTGCACCCAAAGTTTAGGATCAATATGATGATTTCTATGGTTTGCAAAAGAATTAGAACACGATGGAGCATTATCTAAACCGGATCCCATATTATTTATGGTTTCCAAGACATTAGTTAGCTTAGTTTTACCACCTAAAGGCAAGGTAACGCTCTTAGTCACAGCTTTTGTCCTAACCTTAGGCATCCATTTATATCATGGTGGAGATTGATTAGGAAACCACCATTCTAAGCCGTACTAGGAGTCTCATACATATTCCTAAGTTTGTTTCTAGAATTCTGAGTAGTGGAGTCCGATGCAACAATTTTCTTATGTGGTTTTAAAAAAATTCATTCACTTTGCTATTAGGTTTCCTAGCACTGGGTATCACAATTTTATTCTTACTTCTAGTATTCACGCCATTAATATTATTCATAGCATATTTGTTATGATTATCATTTAAAACATCTTTTCCACAAGTCACACAAACAAACTTAACACCCGAAACATTCAAACCATCATTACAAGCAATTGTAGACGTTTTATTTTTAGAAAACTTAAATGTCTATGGTTTTCATCTACTTTCTTCATCTTCACTTGAATATTGCTATCACTACTACTAGGGATTACTCTTGTAGCAAAAGACACATGTCTGTTAGTGTTTCAGGAATTCCAAGGCAACTAATTCATGCTAGTTTGTGTGGGCCTAGTGTTGGCGTATCCTCGTGTCATAATAAAAAATTATACAGCTAGACACATATGAGCCTATGGGGTCACACACATATACATAGAGATACCACTTAATATATCGTGTCTATTGTATTTACGGTATATATGTATATATTAATTACGTAACTCGAGATCAATATCGGGATTCTAATAGCTAAGCTTGTACTTAGTTTATTAGATTAAATATTTACATATCCCAAGCCCATTTTTAATTGCCATAACATACGGCTATTGTAGTCAAATGAAAACATTTGGAAAGTTACTATTATGATATTATAACTTACATATATTTAAGTATGATTGATATTGTATACCTTATAATAGAGGGGAATCACGTTCCCCTAGGAACAGTGATCCCCTCTCATACCCAATATTTTAAATTAAACACACTACTCCCACACCTCACTCTCTCATCCTCACTCTCTCATCCTCACTCTCTCATATAATTTCCACCCACTACACCCACTGTTTTCTTTGTTTCTCTCTCTCTGGATGTTTCTTGATCTCTTTCTAAAAATGGTCTGCTTTTTCAGACGATGTTTGGGATGATTTTTGGATCATCTGCTCTATTTGTGACGATCCTTGGAATGATTTTGGAGGATCATGTGGATGCTTTCTTTGGGACCGATGATCTTTGTAATGATCTTTGAGATGATCTTTGGGATGATCATTTGACGCTGATATATAATTACCAATCTTAGTTGGTAACTTCAATTTAATTTTACAAATTTGTATTATTAGGGTTTCTGTTAATTTAGGTTTTGTGTTTGATATGTTAATTTATGGTTAATTGGGGGTGGTTGAATCAGTTACTGTGGTGTTGATGTGTTATTTCATCTATCTCCTACCTAACACATATATACGATCTACGGCTGTTGATCTGTATGATCTGTAAGTTTGATCTGAAATGGATCTTTCTTGACTGGATGAGTTTGATCTAAAAATCAGATAGTTTGATATATCTTTCTTCATCTGATGACTTTGATCTAGAACTTTGGAAAAAAGGGGAATCATGAAAACCAATGCACCCTTTGATGAAAGTTTTACCACTTTTGGTGCGTTGCCCCTACCTCTTCGTTGCCGCCATCTGCGTCGTGCGACGTTGTTGGTAGGTTGGTGACGCTTTTATGGGCCTTTTTGATATCTTTGTAAGGAAAGAAACTCCTTATCTTATTCGGTTGCTGGAAAATTCAGGATTCGGTGCACTTTTTGTTTGTTTGGCAGACTATGTTGATGTCACGGGTACGTCTTGCTTCTTTTTCCAATATTGTCATTTTGATTTTTTTGCCTGATGTGGTTACCTATGCATAGAGCTATGCTGATATTATTAACCCTGTATTTGTAATTGTTGGGGTTTCAATGTATTATATTAAACAGGGTTGATAACCCTTTTGGTTGAAGATGGTTTAGATGGTTGTGTGCGATTTTTATATGTTCGAGCTTATACTGTGATATACATTGGTGTTTTACGGTCCATGGTCCGTGATTGCTAATACTTTCAGATTTCGCGAATTACATTCTCCGTTGGTTTCGTTGTCGATGTACAACGCGTGCGTCGAAACTGGTTGTGTGTGATGTTGGCTGTATAGGTTGTATATGATGCATAGATGTGATGATTTTTCTGTGGGAATGTGTGATTGTCCAGGCTATGATGATCTTGAACAGCCTGAGGTAAACCCGAGATCACACGGATCTTGGCGGGGCAACCTTCTAAGGCTGCAGCCATGCCGGGTTTGTCCGGTGTTCTGTCCTATCTGAGCCTACCATGTCGATATATTTTTTCCCCATAGTTTAGTGTGTGTATATACAACACATACTCTCTCACAGACTCACAAACACACAAAAATAAAAATCCCACCACACATGTTGCTCCGACGCAAACGAAAACCGTGGGACTTCATATAAGGTTTGGTTTTATGGCCTTTCGTATGATTTATGCCTTTTTTTAAATATATTTTTGATTTGATTATGTGGGTCTTGATTAAGTTTGGGCTTTTTGTGTTACTGTGGCCGGATAACACTGTAGATCAATACTTTGGTTGATCGGTTAACACTGTAGATCAGTATTTTTACAACTGCTTCGGTTTTTGGCGTTATATATTATGAGCTCGGTCTTTCTGGCTTAGTTTCATAGCATAATATATTTATATGTAGCTACAATTTCAAAAGAAGTGAACTTATAAAACATAACTTGAAGATCAATAAGCCATCGTCCGAAACATACCCTATGACAGGTGTGTGGACACGCTTATTGTATTTGATTATGAGGGTATTTTAGCCTAAACTGTATGATGGCCAAAAGTGGCGCGTATCATAGGATGTAAAAGGGTTTGATCGGTTTAGCTGGCCTTTATTTCGGTCTCATCAGGGGATGTTTGTTTACACCAATTTAGTTGCCCTTTATTTTAATCTCATCAGGGGATGTTTGTTTACGCCCTATAGGCGATTGGATGGTTCGTTGGGAGCCAAGTATAGGAACAATTAATAAACAATAGAGAGAAAAATGAACATTTCGAACTTGGTGGGATAATAGACACCTAGATTATTGCCCCCGACCTTTGAAAGGGTTGGTAATGTCGCGATATGTATTGTCTGTTTGGTGATCCTTTTTTCTTAGGCTATGATGAAAAATGGCAACCCGAAAAAGGTTGAGGTCACCCGTATCTTGGCGGGGCAGCCTGTTACGGTGCAGCCATGGTGGGTGTGCCCACTCTCTCCTTGATTTTGCCTTATCTGAGCCTACAAAGTCGAGGTGTCGTTCTTATTTGGTGACACTCACTTTGTTTCTGAGGGTTTATGGGTCAAAACGACCAGTAATGATTTGATCAAACCCACAAACCAGGGCGAATTATACGTTCTGATTAACATTCTCTCTTTCGAAACCCAATGTTCCTTAGGCTATGATGAGTCTGAACGGCTTAGGTGAGAGCTGAGATTGCGCGATCTTGGCAGAGCAACCTGGGTAGGTTACAGCCATGGCGCGTTTTCCTTCTTTCTTCTAAATATCGCCCTATCTGAGACTAATAAATCTTTTATGCGAGTCACATATGGAAACAGGGGTACTTGGCTGCTGTTAAACCAGAAACCAAACAACCATTTGTTGCAAAAGAAGTGTTTGTCTCAAAGCTGAAGACAGCTTTGGTTGTAACCTTTGGTTGCTGATTTTGGACCTAAGAAGCTTTAACTGAGTAAGCTAATTTTCATTAAATACATCATCTTTGGTCTTTGCTGACTGTTGCATATGCTCCCTATTTTAACTTGCACAAGCTTATGATATATAAGTTGAGTCGAATACGCGTATGGGTTGCTAAACAAGTATATGCTTATGGCATCAGTTGCTAATTCTTATGCTGCAACGAACACGGGTTGGTTTTCCTAATTATTGTATGTTTCTATAAGTATGTGGGCTGTGATGAGTTTAAACGGGCGCTGTTAAAGGTTAGATGACCCAAATCTTGGCTGGGCGACCTTTTAAGGTTGCTTCCATGTCGTGTTATGACTCTTTTTCCCAAATGCCGCCTTATCTGAGCCTATACTCTAACCTACAGTAATATGGGTCAAAACTTAAACGGTCTTAATTCATCGCCTATCAGTTTATTATTGAAACTTTTACCAAGGTCTGGAATGCATCCATGTACGGTCGATGTCTATTGCAGGTACATTAGTTTAGGTACATGCGCGTTATGATTAATGTTTGGTAAATCGTTTGCTAACAATTTGGCTTTCTCATTATTTTTCCACATGTGTCTCGCCTTGCTGACAGAAGAACGAGAGATAATACGAGGAGGATACAAAGATGTTGCTCCCTGTTTAAAATAAACAGTTTGAGGGCGATGATGGCACTATCGAAAAGTAAATTAATAAGGGTTGTTTAGCTACCAGAAGTATCGGAAAGTATGGGATCTGATGTCCAAAACTTGAAGGAGTATAGCCTACCGCGATACGAGATTGAGAAATACGCGTTGTAAGGGTTCTGTTTTATCATATATAGCGGGCTGATGTTTGGCATTATGATTCAGAAGCTCATTTTTAGCTCATTATGAAAGTTTCTTGCTTATATAAGTTTATTATGGATTTATGTCATAAGAAGCTTATATAAGCCGAATATTTTCAAAAAATTATTGCGCTATGTCCAGGCTACCAGGCAAGTTTAGGAAACCAAAATTACCGCCGTTGTTCCTCCAAGCAACGATAATTTAATAACCGGGCATGTTGTACCTTATTTGAAATGACACTAGCAGTAGAACATAACAAAGGGGTGGTTTATGATTCATCATTTTTCACATTGAAATATTAGAACTTACTGCTTTGTAGCTAAGCACAGTAACCCCCTCTCACAATCCAATTTATTAAACCACAAAAAACAACCCGTGTGTCTGACCTTTGCTGATGTTTGCGTGCGTTTGGTTTTAAACTTTTAATAATGTCGTTGTGGCATTGACAGGTTCTAGCTCCCGTGTCTACGGATATGCTTCCCGCATATTGGACGGTTTTGAGAATAGCTTGATTCGGTCAAATGCTTATCAAGGTACGTGATTCTGAACTTTCAGATTTACATTTCTGTTTTTGTTATTAAGATGACATAAACGGTTGAATGACACCACCTTAAAGTCTATGGTTGTCATTTTTTACCAAGTGCGGATCTGCTTAAATTGGAGTGTTTGGACGTAAATTTTAGAAACGGATCTTTGCATAGTGACAGGGTTGTGTTATATTCCGTTGTAAGATGTCCAGGTAGAAAAAAAAGGTGAAATTTGCTGAATAGGTCGGGAAACCAGCAGACCCACTTTGACTCATACCCAAATGATATTTGCTGAAGTTCAAGGTTTAAAACCATAAATCATGTACTGTTACTTCAGCAGGATCCTGTTATCCTCATGTCTTACTGTGGCTGTAGTTTTGGTAATCATTTTAGGTCGATTAGGCCAGTTTGAGTGACATTATGTTTTCTTTTCTATTCAGTTATGAAAAACAAGTGACCGATCCAATGCATTGAGAGGTTGTAAACTGATGCCGGTATGGTTTTTAAATATTTTTTTTAAATAAAGAATTTTGACAGTGTTTCTGAAAGATGTTCAGTCACTTATATGATATCTAACCCATTAATTATACACACAAATATTTTTGACTTGCATAATATGCAAAAATACAGCTTAACGTTGACTTTATAACATGTAGGAGGCCGTTAGCTGGACTGTGCTTCGCTATTCGTAGACGGCTGATGGGTAATTCGGATTTAATCAGTGGTACTAGGCCAACTGCTATGCCTGACATGTCCGTGATCATGGGTGCCAGTAAAAACAATGTTTCTTCTACACGGCCTGTTCAAGGTATATTTTTATCTCTGGAACCACTAATTATTTGTATTCACAATTTTTAATTATTATTGTAGTGGTATTGTTTTTTACAATCGCAAATGACTCCGTAATACATTATTGTTAGTTAGAAACAAATCACATCAGCCAAATACATTAACTAAGTTGGATCAGTTGTGGCAAGCACATGTAAGGTTATAGCTTTATTAAAGAAAATATATGAATCAGATTTGGCTAACATGCCTGGACACGAAACAGCTAGAACACCACTAAGCTACATCCCATGTCTTTGAAACTTAATAAATCATAATATTAGAAGAAATGAGTATCGATTTTAAGGCCGTGTCGAAAAGGGTATGTGCCATTTGTAATACTTCTGCATATCTGCTAGCAATTTAGTTTCAGGCCCGTCACAAGCTTCTTTTTCATGAGATGAATGAGTGGTGATGCACAAAATTGAACACCGTTATTTCAAGACCCTAGGATTGTTGAAGTTATCTTTTTTTGACAAGAAGTTTGGTTTTTTAGCAATTGTTTTGGTCTAATTACTGTTCCAATTCCAGACAATAAAGAAGAAACAAAAGGTGGTGATGTGAGCGATGGGAAGAGACGTTGAGATACATATACAAGGCATAGGTGCGCACATTTCCTAAAAAACGACATTAAAAGCTGCTTATTGTAAAATGTCAAGTCTAAAAAACATGATTCTTTTACTATTTAGACCCAGTATATTTTGTTGTGTAGGAACTGAGCTACTAAAAGACTTATACGGTTGCTGAAGTGTGTGTGATTGCTGACCTTTTAGTATCCATGATTTGCAATGTTCATGTGTTGAGGATGGTCATCAGGTACAAACCATAACTTCATAATTACTAGATGAATTTTATCATTTTAGCATATCAAAACATTACTTTCCATATATCTTGTCAACTACTAATAAGCATGCTATCTACCATTAATTATTTTGTGTTTCTATATGTTATGTTAACAAAAAAATTTATGCTGCAGGTGAAGAAAATGCATAGTAAAACGACTCATAAAAGGAGATTCTTCAAGAATGTTGTTTCAGGTGGAGATGCTACGCACACTGATTTCATTCAAGCATTAAAGGATTTCGTTGTCGACCAGCGTCTATACCACACACATGTTCCTAAAAACAAACCCTAGAATACCGCGGCGAAGCGCGGTCACCCCTCCTAGTCTCTAATAAATGTGAGCATATCATAATATTGGCTTTATAAGTCATTTCATCTTTTGAAGATAAAAGATACACGACAATATGAGATGGTCTCAAAATTGGTTTTATTTTTCTTATTGATCAAAACGTCTTGATTCTTGTTTAGTCAAGGTTTGCATAAGAGTTACGTTGTTGTTGACTAGCATCATGTGGTATACAAGGAAGTGTGGTGTGGATACATCATAGAGGCGATCTACTTTTCTCACTTGGGTTTCTTGGTTAGATCATGTGTTGGTGATCATCTCTGTTTGATCCTACCGAATCACGCTACAAAGGTATACTTTTATCTCCCTTTTTATTGATTTATCATATGACTCTATGGATCCGTTAATAGGTGATCATTCCGCTGCGTTTATTATTTATTTATATCATGTTTATATGGATAATCACCTATAGTGGTATCAGACCCATCATATGATGTCATATGATTATCGGGTATGCGTAAAAGTGGCTAAAACGTGTGTTTTTGATGCATTATTGATGATAAAATTAAAACAGCATATTGGGCCTAAATTTCATGACAAAACAGACCTTTAGATGGTCTTACTATCTGTGATTTTTTATTCCATGACCACGGTTTACGCACATCTTAATTGGTTTTGTTGTCGGTACGTGTAAAATGACCTAAAACGCGTGTTTTGGCACGATTTGTGAATCGGTTTTCGAACAGACCTATGGACATGATTTCTGTAATTATATGATAATTATAAGGTGTTTAAAATGTGGTTTTAATATCCTAAGGTCATTGGTTACACGTACCAATCGGGGGTTTAATTAATCGTTAATTATTGCTTCGATTTCGTTGGCTAACAAATGTATCTTGTTGTTTATTTTATTTCCATGGAAAATACATGCATGTTTGGCTATGGACTTAGCCAACACCTTATTATATTCATAATCGTATGGTATTATTATGTTTTGTATGCAAAGCTGATGAAAACCTAGACCAATTGTGACATGTTGTGTGTTGATTAACCTTTAAATTTCAGTTTTGGAGATTTGCCATTGTTTGGGAATTTTATAGTAGGATAATGATAGGTTAAATAATTTTAGTCTTAAACCAATTGTAACTGATGCTTGGATGGGAATAGCTAAGGAATTAAATACATATTATGAAATTCGGAGCTGCTGAGTGACCTGCACTAAAACGGGATTTCCCGGGGTTCTATAAGGAGATAGAAGCCCAATTTTGGTGTGATGATTCAAAACTCACAGGCCTTCAAAAGTCTCAACTAGAGCTTAGGCTAGGGAAGAATCCTTCTATGGATTTTGGGCCCTAGAAATCGTCTGAAAATTTATGTCAGTTTTGGGCCTCATGTTGACTTTGGGTTCTACTTGCTCTTGATGGTCTTGGAGCAAGTGGGAGCCCAATTTGTGGTTGTGTTGACTTACCTTTAGTTTACTTCTTGGTCCTCGTGATTACTCACGAGATCAAGATTAGGTTTTTCATCGGTTTGAGGCTTTGCATTCTTGTGGTTGTGTGGTTGCTTATTTGCTTGATATCTTGCTATAACTTGTAAATGTTTTTATAAAAACTTAAAACCAATCACAAACCAATTATAAAACTAAATCTATGATTTATTTTAATGTTTAAATATGATTTAAAACTAAAATCTTGTTTTCATAATAACTCTTAACGTGTTATGAATGCTATTTCTTTTATGTATTGTCTTATCTAATATTAATTCCATTTAGGTTTTATATTAATATTTAGCATGGACAACTTGACACACATAGGGGTGTCCTTCGGTTCGGTTCTCGGGTTGTTCGGTTTATTCGATTCGGGTTATTCGGTTATATTTTTTTCTGAGTCAACCCGAAAACCGAACCGAACCGAATTAGTTTTGAACCGAACCGAACCGAAAACTGAATTTGAATTCGGTTCGATTCTCGGGTTGACCCGAATAACCCAAATTATCCGATTTTTTCTCAAAAAATACATAATTTTTTTAAATATTTAGCAAAATAGTTTATTTCAAGTATAAAAATTATATTTTTATATTAAAATTAAATCTTAATAATTATTTTTTACATATAAATATGTATAAAAATATATATATATATGTATAAATTCGGTTTTAGGTTCGGTTTTCGGTTCCGATTATCAAACCCATATCCAACCCGAAAACCAAATTATTAGTTCGGTTCGGTTCGGTTATGACCCATAATCCGAATTCGGTTTTCGGTTCGGTTCTAACTCAGGTTCGGTTCGGTTCGTTTTTCGTTTTTCGTGGGTCAAATCCAAACAATGGACACCCCTAGACACACATAAATTAAAACAAGATTAAACTTAAGTTAAGAAATGTTTTTAACTTGTGCTACGATTGATGAATGCATGCTTCCTCGTACACAATTTTGATCTGTAAATCAAACTTTTGTACCCGTCTCAAATTTAAGTCATGTCGTCCAATCGTTTGAGATCACTTGCAATTACTTTTTGCATCTTGTGAGACGGAAGTGAATTGTAACCCAGGGTGATTATATTTTTGCGTGAGACCTAGACTTATTCTTGCATGTTCTCAAATTGGATGACTTAATTGGTACAACGGTGAGACCTTTACCAAGGCAAGGATGGGACTAAACATGCCAGTTTGACATTTAGTGAAATGTTTACTTGTGTCATGAGTCCCATAAGGATCTAAGAATTGCACAATATTTTCATATGATGAACGTAATCTACCTGTTGAATCTATCATTGCTAGCAGATCACTGATGTGATGGTGGAACCTCAATGAGGATCTTAGCCTTTTCGTAAAATTAATTGTTTTTTTTAAACCTGGGTAGTTAATTTTAAAAGGATAATTATCAAAAATTCTAAATATGAACTTTGTATTTCTATTAATGATTTTATGCAACACAAACCGTAAACAAAGTTTTTTCCTTTTTTTGCTAGAGGAAAACAAACTAAGTCTTCTTTCCTTGTAAGAATAAGACTCGTTCCCATGTTGTCTCCTTGTATGAGAAAGCTGTAATAGGAACACTTGAATCTTCTCAATTCTAATCAATCTTAACATACACCTACTCAAGAAATCGTATTTTCTTGTAAGTCAAAACGATTAAGTACGGTTTCACATCTTAAAGTGTAAAGATATTGTATGAATCTTGATTAGAAATTGAATTCTCAATAAACCGTGAGAGAAAGGAAATTACTAGCATGTTTTACTAGTATATTTTCCTTACTCAAATAAGTTCCATAAGAATCTACACACCTTTGAGGTAAAGTAGAAAGAGGAATTGCATGCAAAACTTTCAAGTTAATGGCATCGATGGAAATCCCATCACAAATATAGTAGAACTTGATACTTTTATTTGAATATCTATGTACTTGTTTACTAGTCTATGAGACTCACATTGGCTATAATGTGTAGACATTCAAAGTTCCGAAATTATAAAAATTGCTACTTGCTTTTTCACTAGTATATATACATTTTAAATGTTGTCTAAACTAATGGGAGCAATGTATTTTTTAACCATAGGACACACTTGTAAAGTTGTCTTATTCAGTGGGAGCTATGAGCTTATCACCTTGTAAGTGACCCACTAAATTTTTAGATTGTCTTGAAATAGCATCATAGTTTTCTAATCCTTTACTGCATATTATTTTTAAAAGATAACTAGTCGCTTTTCTGATGTCGCTTCCCGAAATGTTATCTAAAAGTAGTTATACATGATTCCTTACTAAATGATGAAGTTCTACATAACCCTTATATACAAGCTTAATTTGAGTATGACGTAAATCATATTATATATGTGACACTTTAATATTATTCATATATGATGTTGTGTCATGCTCAAGTGGGAGAAATATTAGAGTGTGCAAGGTACAACATAATATGGATAATAATATTCTAATAGGACTTATACATATTGGTGTATGTTGTCTAATAGAAAAGTAATGTCAATAATAAAAACTACTTCATCACATTACCTAAATGGTTTAGTTAATATGCATATGTCTTCTTGTAAAGACACAAATTTGAAGTATGCAAATTAACTTGAAAATACTATTGAAGCCAAAAGTGGGCGTTCAATAATACCTTATATAAAAGGTTATGTCTTAAAGTAAAGACATAAATGTGATCTTCATTGAACAGTTCAAAGAATTATAAAATAAAGTAAGTACTTGAGTTGTTGTGTCTTCCTGTTAGGGCATATATAATGAAGTTATTGAACTGTTCAATACCTTATAAAGTAAATTTAGCGACTAACATGCTATGTTTTCTTGTTAAAACATGAACATGAAGTTCTTGAACAACTAAAACAATCATACTTTATAGCATGAAATTGGTTTGAATATATTTATTAGGCAATTTGGTTTGACCAATAAAATATGTGATTCAAAGAGTATTAGGTTATCCAAGGAATTGTGATACTGTCTCACAATCGCTACACTATGTCTTATGTATAAATCAAATACTATTGTTGTTATTTGATCCTTGATAACACTAAATACTCGCTCTCTCTTATCTTATTAAGTTTAACAAAAATTTAAAGGAGCCACATGCTTATTCAATATGGTCCCAGACAAGAAGGTAACTAAGAAACCATCAAGTTATGGAATGGGATGACTCCCAGTAAGTCTTAGTTGAAGTTTTGAATTTGTTAAAATCATGTTAGACGTGTTATTAACAAACTAGAATCAAGAACAGTTAGTGTATTTTATACATCCCAAACGAGAACAATTCATTGTTGCTCGACATGCTGTGTACTTGGAGAAAGTCTCCTCTTACAAGAAGTAAGTGTGAGAGTTTATGCATCTTTGAAGAAAGTAATGAATAAAATACAACCTTCTAAATACACTAGTGAACGACACAATTGAGGTTGAGCATGTAAATGCAAAAGCCATAAAGTGTTGTAAGTCCCATTCGTATATCCGCAAGGATACCTCAAGCACCTAAAGATATGAATGCCATGTCAATGTTGAGGAATATGAGTTAGAAGATCATATGAACCTCATAATTATCGAGACTCATTTTTAGATTCGGAATCTAATGAATGACTCAAAACTATGAATGGTTAGATGTAGTCCATAAAAGACAATCAATTTTGGAATTTGATTAGCTTTCACTAATCAATAAGACTGATAGGTTATAAATGGTCTTCTATGAGAAGATAGATATGGACACAATTGTACACATTTATACACTCTCTTTGAATAGAGTTTAATGCATGCTCAAGCAATTGATCATGATTTAAGGCTTTCTTTTCTTTACGAGTGTTAAATTAATAAAGATATTAATTACCATACTTAATTTCATAAATATGAAATATGGCAATTGGTGTACAAACTCTAGAAATCCAAGTGTAGATTAGAGCATGCATCTAGGAGCTAGAATCTTAAGTTTGAATCGAGGATATGATCATGATTAAAACAAAGAAAACTCTTTTAGCTAGTATGAGCATATTGTTTTGTTTGTTCTTAAATCTAATATGTTGTTAACATATTGGAAATGACATTCCATCAAAGCTAGTTTTTAATCCTTGGTTTGTAATATATTTCTATTGAGATATATAAGAAATAACACATATAACCTTGGAACGTATGCTTATTAGGAAAAGGCATACGCGGTTAATAAGTCTAAATATGACACATCACTGAGAAAGTCTCAAAGTTCTATCTCAATTGATAAGATTGAATATGTACATGGAAACCCTTAGTTTACCTAATAAATTCATTACATATGATATGTTATATATGAGACTAATTTTAATACTTGCATGAATGCAAGATGAACTTATCACAAAGTATCTAAGTGAAAGTCATTAGATTACTATAGACTTGTTCATCGTCTACGGATTTTAGGTAAGGAGATTAGTGTCGAGTTTATACACTAATGCTTACTTTGATTGAGATGATACTCAATTCTAGTCAGAGTAGAATTTCATTTTAAATAATAATACTACTACCAAGAGGTGCTTGGCGAAAAACACTCTTGCACTACTCATTAGTAAACTAAGAATACTTTACAGTTTCAGAAGCTGTTAAGAAGATTGAAAAATAGGTTTTCTACTTCTTGAAACAACCTACGTAATGTACTATGTTGATGCTAGTATTATTGTATTAGCACTTGAGCGCACATGTACAAAATGACAATCATAGTATTATTCAAAATTTTCACTATTTGTGAGTTTTTGAAATAAGTATTCTCAAAAGTTCACTCAGATGACAACTCAACAGGTCCTTGTGTAAAGTTAATGTCTTGTAACCAAACATGTTAATCATGCTAGAAACATTGGACCCTTACCTTCTAGTAGTCTCATGTATATCTTTTTTTAAGTATTTGGATAATGGAATGTTAAGCAGTTTTACTAAATAATGAATTGATATACGTGGTATGATCGTCTTCATTTGTACTACTGTGTTCTATATTAGCATGTTTAATCCATGAATAATTTATTTATTCTAAATCGTCCATTGTCGGTTGTTGATACGGGAGTATTGATGAATTAAGAAAAATATGAGTGTTTTGGTCATATTTATTTGGATTGAATATTAATTGATGATGACGCCAAACTCATATGTGTTCATTAGATGAACATTGGATTGATCCAACCTACGAGAATTCACAACATAGATCAGCGTCAATAGTGAATCTCGCAAGTGGTTGAATCTCTCATCCTTAGAATTGAGATGCAAGTAGGTTTTGTATGTGTGGAATGTAAATCTTTGATATGGTTCAACGCTGTCCTGAACAAGGATGCTATAAAGACCATTTTCAGGTGTGATGTGAAACACATGAACGACACGTGCAGTCAAAATAGGATTTGTTCCTTCACATATATTAGAGTTAGATACTACTGGGCCCCTCGATGAATTATACAGATGTATGTGTGGCCACACCCAAATGTAATTAAGATGATACTTGATTAATTTGGTAATCTAGTTCAATATCAAAATATCGAGAAACAGAATAGTTAAACTAAAGAATGACTTTTGATCCATGTCTAAAGTTTAGCAGAGTATCTGAAACAAAAGGATGACGGATATCTAAACCATTTAATAAGATATTTAACAAACTATCCTCATATGTTTCTAGGGGCATTGGCGTGCTGCTAGACACTAACCATTGCTTGTATAATTACATGATTATTATGACGTGAGCAAGTGAGGGCTGTTGGAGTATGTTCGTGTCATAATAAATAATTATACGGCTAGACACATATGAGCCTATGGGGTCACACACATATACACAGAGGTACCACTTAATATATCGTGTCTATTCTATTTACGGTATATATATTAATTATGTAACTCGAGATCAATATTGGGCTTCTAATAGCTAAGCTTGTACTTAGTTTATTAGATTAAATATTTACATATTCCAAGCCAATTTTTAATTGCCATAACATACGGCTAATGTAGTCAAATGAAAATATTTGGAAAGCTACTATTATGATATTGTAACTTACATATATTTAAGTATGATTGATATCTCTAATAAATGTGAGCATATCATCATATTGGTTTTATAACTCATTTCATCTTTTGAAGATAAAAGATACACGGCAATATGAGATGGTCTCAAAATTGGCTTTATTTTTCTTATTGATCAAAACGTCTTGATTCTTGTTTACTCAAGGTTTGCATAAGAGTTATGTTGTTGTTGACTAGCATCATGTGGTATACAAGAAAGTGTGGTGTGGATACATCATAGAGGCGATCTACTTTGGTCACTTGGGTTTCTTGGTTAGATCATGTGTTGGTGATCGTCTTCGTTTGATCCTACCGAATCACGCTATAAAGGTATACTTTTATCTCCCTTTCTATTTATTTATCATATGACTGTATGGATCCGTTAATAGGTGATCATTCTACTGCGTTTATTATTTATTCATATCATGTTTATATGGATAATCACCTATACCTAGTGTCCAATATATACATTCTCGGTTGAATCACATTTATGTCTGTAATTCCTTACGCTTTGTTTTACTTGCGTGGATAAATTTGTGGAGTGACAGGTTTTAGTTAACTTTGTTGTACATCAGTCACGGGCCAATGATGAATTAGAGAAATGAGACGATTTTCCCAAGGCTGGTTTTTTTTTGAAATTTATACGCATTAGGTTTTGATTCATTTGCATAATTACTTTCACAGATGGTTCACCCATCTTTTCAATGGGTTTCTTCAACTCATTTATTACTATGTCTTTTTCTTGCAACTAAGCTTTCAAATCTCTGATTTCAAAACTTTTGATATTTAATTCTCAAAATGAAGAGGATTCTCCTTCTTTCCACATAAGATCATTTTGAAACCTTTCTTTATTTTGTAAAGCAAGTTCAAGAGAAATGGAATGTTCTCAAGATATGTAAATCTTTTCTTAAGTTTGTTAAACTTTTTTATATCAATATTATCTTTTAATTTAAAAATCTTTGTTTCAATACATTCACATTCTTTGATTTTGTCAAAGATATTTACATGCCATATCAAAATATGATCAGTATGATCATAAGATTGTACAACAACACACATTAAGTCTTTGGAGAGAAATTGTTGCAAGACTAGATCATATTCTTTTGAAAACTCGTCTTTTTCAGATTGAAGTTCGTCAATTTATTTTTCAAGAGATTCAACGTACTTCAAATCATCAAACATTTCTTGTCGAATCAGTTTCTAAATTCAAGAGCATTTGTCTTAGTTTTAGCCGTAAGCGACATTAAAAGTTCTTGCACAAGCATAGTAATATCTTGAGGAATTGGTTTTTTCTACTAGTTGTATTCACGTTTTGTCTAGTCACATTCAACAATTGTTTAAATTTTGAATGTTATGTTTAATCTTTCTTAAAGAAGCTTCAAGAGGCAAGTACCCAATATGTCTCACAATATTAGGTTTAGATGTAGCACAAGATTTTCTCCATATCATTCTCCTTTGTTCACTAGAAATATACAATCGCTCGTGAGACTTTAGTTATTGTGGTGTGAAAATTGCATAAATTTTGTTTTCTTAAGATTAGTTTGAAGTTTTAATAGTTTCTTTATTCAGTTTTGATCTACTCTCTTCTTCAAGTATAATGGTCTCTTCACTAGTAAGAGCAAATAAATTCGTAGAATCTTTCAAAACAAACTCTGCTAAATATAAACAAGTTTTCTTAGCTTGACATTGCTTGATGTACTCAGGAATACCAAAACTTTATCTACCATTTAAATACAAACGTGGAGTAACCATATTCATGGTTTTAGCAGACTAATTGATTTTATAAACAATGTTTTCCAAAAACTTGACTTGATCATCTAGTTCCATCACTTTTGAATGTCTTTAGCCTGTCTAGTTTGAAACCGGTTTCAATTTTTCAAGCTCTTCTTTCTCTTTATTAATAAGTTGACCCCTATTTGTGTCAATTAAAGAAATATCATGTTCAAGCTCGTTTGATTTCGTGGTAGCAAGATACGTTTTTGTCGTTCGACGATTAAAGAATCGTTAAATTGACGTTTCTCTTTGTCTAATAAATTTAGGGTTTTTTTGTATTTACGTTCAAAATATTATTTTTTATTAGTGTTAGTTTTATAAACTTTGTGCCCTTCAAGCTCCTTGTTTTTCGGACGAAGTTCATCTCTACATTTTGCAAGAATCTTACTGGATTCGATATGAGCAGATTTGGTTTTGTCATAATTTTGAGCGAATGTTACGTTTGCTTTCGACTCTTTTTAATTTAACAAAAATCAAGTTTTAAATTTGGAATTAAATTAGTAAGCTCAACACGCTCATCATCATACTGATTAGCATTTTGATCATCCTCAGATTCATTATTACACATGTTTGGTGAATCAAGTATGGTATTGCTATTAACCTTTCTCATCACACATATGTCAATTATATTTTCAGGATGATTACTATGCTCATGTGTATTGACAAACACATTATATTCATCATCGATGTGTACCTTTTCCAATGGCTCAAAGTCGAGGATAGTACCAGTCGCATCCCAAGTAACTATAAGGACCTCCTAAATCTTTGCCATGTACGAGTAATGTGCTTCCAATACCTGATCTAAGAATTCTTCATCTGTATCATCAGACATTTCTCCTTCCTCAGCAGACAATTGGATTCTCGCATCGAGCTTCTTGCATAGTAGCATCTTTTCCTTATGGTAAGCATAATCCTTAGCCTGTTTTGATTTTCTGTACTCTTTTGATATATTTCCAAATCCTTTGCAGCTAAAGCACTGAGTTACACTTTGTTGCTCAACTTGAGTTCCAATGGTTTCTTTAGCCCTAGCAATAGTATCTATCATATGATTATCATACTTGGCATACTGTCTATCATATCTTGAAGGACTCTCAACATGTGTTGACATATGTCTATCATATCATGAAGGAATCTCAACATGCTTGTTCCTTGTGTTAGATGATGATACGAGGTCGTTGTTGGTAGATTTTCTTATAGGACCTCATGATGTATACAATTTGTTTATGCATTTCCCTATCTTTCTGACATGTTCTTCATCATTTTGTTCTTTAGATGAAGACTCAGATGATAGTGAAGGTTCCCTTGCAATCTCTTTCCCTTTCGATCTTGTTGTAGCATGTAATTTGGATGCAATGTAGTGTCGTGATGATCGTGCTTGAGTTTTAAAAGGATTTGGTGCATGATGATGGTACTAAGGATATTGCTGAGTAATAGAAACAAGTGCAGGTGGAATAGCATTCTTTGTTATCCTTTCATCTCGAATTTCATTAAATTCATTCTAATATTGTTTCAGAATATCAAAGATCTTGTGATAAGAGATGGTATCTGTCACACCCCACCATGGCGGAATATGGGGCGCGACGTATGGATATCATCACAACATGGTGTGTCTATAGAGATAACTATATGAAATAAGAAATGTCAAAAAATGGAGACACAAAGTCATGACAATATCTCATCAGACTCAGGAGTCTAGGTAAGTAGGTAACAGTCCTACCGCTTACCCAAGACAAACAAATAACATAACCAAACAAATATATGTGTGCCACAGTATCACTTATTAAAAGAAAAAATAAAAACTAAGAAGGAAACGGGGATTCTCCTTCTATATGCATTCCTAAGCTTCTCCAATCCTAGCCACTTATGTTCTCATGCTTAACCATAGTATCACCTGAAAGAGACACTAAAACACGTCAACATAAAGTTGGTGAGAGTCATAGGTTTAGACTCCAACGCTAAATCAATTACAAACTGTGAATAACGAACACGGATACAATAACATATGGACAATGTGTTACATGTATGCATCAACAACTATCAATTCAAGATCAAACATTTCAAACCAAAACCAAGGCTCCTACCTTGCCAAACAACATGGTACCATAGATGATCACACTATGTACCCATCCCAAGGCCACTACCTTGTCAAACCACAAGGCCACTACCTTGTCAAACCACAAGGCCACTACCTTGTCAAACCACAATAACTGAGACGGCACGTGTCCCCCGATCCAAATCATACACAATCAAAAATCACATAGCAGTTAATCACATAATGTACACACAAGTCCATATCAAATCACAAACACATTCACAGCATCAATTTAGAAAATAACTTAACACAGTGTCTCTTCCATCCCATCTGGAAGTCAAAATCAATAGTAAACATGGGACTATGAAACTCACCTGATAGCTTCTTCACAAGTCTTCGCACTAGCAACAAGCTAACAAACCAAAAACACGAAATCAATACACGAACCAATCACTAAGATGGCTCATCAACCTATGATGGACATCTAGCCTATTCCCATATAAATACCTCATAGATAAGCTCTAATCACCCCATTACCCTTCCTTAACAAGTCCTTAACTTGGTTAAGTTTAATAACTATCCCGTTCATATTTTACACAAAACAGTCCCAGTTTTAGGTCTCAAAACTATAAGTCAAACGTCCACTTAAACATACCCATGGTTTCTGTAAAAGGAATATTCACACTTTTATACATATTAGCTAAAACCTCCCACTTGCCCTAACCTTAAAGCTACTGTTAAGGCCCAGATATATGTGCATATATTGCTACCTATCCAGAATTCACTGATTTTAAACGTATGAAAAGTTCATTACCATTAGAGGGTCTTACCCTAAACCACAATCTTAGCCCAAGTGCAGATCCTTACTACAATATAAACCATCTCTCATGTTCGTTATAAGATCCCAATGCAACCCTAAGTACCCCAAACAACTCAAAACTTAAAAAGAAAACAGGCTGAATTCTAAACTATTTTGACCTCCGACTGTTGTAACCTGTTTTTGACCCACTTCCCAGCCTCCAATTTAGTTCTCGTTTCTTGATTTAGAAAGCCAACTCATTTACCTATCCAGGGCTATTTTGATCGCATCTTGAATGTTCCTAGAACTCGAGATATGATAAAAACAATAGACTCAAAATTCTGCCCAGTTTTTAAAAACGGGTTTTAAACAAATTGATCTAATTAATAACCTATAACCCTTCTAATACAAGCCCTAGATTATATGATCATCATATTATGATTAATACATCATTAATCTACTGTTTTTATATAAACCCTAACCCTTAATCCATCATAAGAATAATTAATTAAACATAAAAACAATTTAATCAAAAATGTTTAAGAAGGTTTACCTTTAATTAAATGGAAGATGTAAAAAAACCCAAACTTTTGAAGAACCCTAATTTCCCTTGTGAAACACACGAATTTTATTAGTCTCCAGGGGAAAAATAATGAATTTTTATTAACTAGGAGTCTTTAAATAGAATATGGGAGAGTCCTAGTCCAACCCAAGCCCAAACTCCCCTTTCCTTTTCTCCTTCTTCCTTGATTCGTCCCAAACCGACCTACATACCCTTTTTTTATTTTCTTTTTTCTTTTTATTATTAATATATGTATTAATAATATTACCTTAATTTTCCTTAATTTATTTCAGCTCCTAAAGCCTCCAAAACCTCAAAACCGTAAAACTAGTCAAATTTACGCGTTTTACCGTAAAAGACGTAAAATATACACTTCTATAAAAAAATCTCAAATTTTGAAATAAACTTTATAACTAAGTCCTAAATGACTTAAAACCATCCCAAAAAATATTCATATGGATAATTACCTCACCCGAGACCTCTAAATGCTAAACCGTAAATCCTAAAAAAAATACTACTACTATAATACTTATACGTATACGTAAACACCACAATATCACCATTTTCATTTCATAATCACCACTTGTGAGCTCATGAACATGAAATAACCGTTCCTCGATTTACTTATGAGTACTCTATATTCATAAATGATAACCACACCAACCTCGTTCACACAAAATAAACACGTAAACACAAAATTCAAGTAAGCACACATAAAATAACCTAAAAGTAAGACCAAGTGACAAACCCAAAACCACGGTTGTCACATCACTCCCTCCTAATAGAAATCTCGTCCCGAGATTCACTCCCAAACTCAAACTTATTCTCAGCAAACAAACGAGGATGCATATCTCTGATAAAACCTTCACGTTAAAACGTGAACTCAGTTTACACGAAAATAATCTCAACCAACAACACATGAGCCTTAACCGTCCGCGAGGAAACTTATCAAAACCATAAAGTTATGTAACCAACCTAACTAAATCTCGCAACTCATCAAAAAAGAACTGTCTTGAAACCAAGTTAGGAGCCGTCACATAACTCAACGGGTTTAAAACTGTCACCCCGATTTCAGTCTTACTCATAAATACCATAAATCAAAACTCATCAAAATATAACCACGTATAATAAGGTCTAAAGAACTCTCAAATTCCTTCCCAACTCATCTCTATGTTAACCCTCCAAGTGTTCATTACCGCAAAATACCCAAAACACGAGTTTAAACCATGTTGTCCGAAAATTAACCTTGAACTCAACACTTGTACAATTAATTCGACCAAACTACTGACTTCCAATTACGAAACTTTCTGAATATTTGAAAAGTATGTTCTGAGTACATAATTTTAGGCTTTTGAATCACCCAAAAACCTTTAAAAACGAATAAGTTATGACCAAAACGATTTTTCTCAAAATCTGCCTAGGCATTAGCGACAGTTTCTGACAGTTAGCGACATATTTTGACAGTTTAGCGACAGTTTCTGCCTACTCCGATTTATACAAAAAAAACGATTTTTAAACCCTAAAACCCCCCATTAATTACCAAAACTAGAACCTAATTTATTTTAATTCTAGAAAATTAAAACTCTACTAATTACATGATTTTAACATATTTCACTAAATAAGAACAAAATTTTTAACTTAAGAACAATAACTTTAGGTGATCAAAACCAAAATGTTTTAAAATAACCGAGTCATGCTTATATGTTAAAGAATTTATATTCCACCTTATTTGAAACATGATCCCGACACTTCCTTATTTTATCGACTACCAACAACTATTTTTTTTTACCATGTATAACTCGAAACAAAAGACATCGTTAACCCAAAAAGAAATCTCCACCATCTCAAAATCCTTCACGCCAAAAGTACCGTACAAACAAACACGTAAAATGAGGACCCGAGAAATGCGCTACTACAGAAGTTGAACATCTCAAAGAGAAACGAGCTAGCAACCATCCCAAGAATACAACCGGTAAGTAGAAACTAATTTTACATACATAGGCATAGGCGTACATACACTCAAATCCATCCAACATATACTATACAAGCATGTATTAACTCTCTTTCATGCAATCATAGTTGAAAGTCCAGTGGTGTTGTGGCACATATATAATTATGTAGGCCTCCATAATTATACATGTTCCCTTTCACCAATGTACTCCCTCCTATGATGACACTTATAAGAAATTAATACTACACATAACACATAATCCAACAACTCACAAGCACATAACCACACAAGATAAGATCCAAAACCCCATGTATTAAAATAACATAGCCAATGCACGAAACACATAAACTCGTAGTCCAGCTGAACCAGCGTAGACAAAATTCAAAATGTATAAAGAACATGAAAACATAATTAAGCAAAATCCAACAATGACTAGCGTATACGACCATGGTTCCACCCGCACTAACCAAAACTCGTAAAGAAAATAACATGTAGTTAAGTATGAACCATAGTAGTTCATAACCTAACAAATACTGCGAAAATAATATTCAAACACATCAATTATTATAAAATGCACACATACTCCTATGACGCCTATATGCAGGGACCCTTAAGCTATAGACTAGGCTACACGACTAGGCAACCTAATTCTCTATAACCATTGTCTCTGATACCATTCTGTCACACCCCACCATGGCGGAATATGGGGCGCGACGTATGGATATCATCACAACATGGCGTGTCTATAGAGATAACTATAAGAAATAAGAAATGTCAAAAAATGGAGACACAAAGTCATGACAATATCTCATCAGACTCAGGAGTATAGGTAAGTAGGTAACAGTCCTACCGCTTTCCCAAGACAAACAAATAACATAACCAAACAAATATATGTGTGCCACGGTATCACTTATTAAAAGAAAAAATAAAAACTAAGAAGGAAACGGGGATTCTCCTTCTATATGCATTCCTAAGCTTCTCCAATCCTAGCCACTTATGTTCTCATGCTTAACCATAGTATCACCTGAAAGAGACACTAAAACACGTCAACATAAAGTTGGTGAGAGTCATAGGTTTAGACTCCAACGCTAAATCAATTACAAACTGTGAATAACGAACACGGATACAATAACATATGAACAATGTGTTACATGTATGCATCAACAACTATCAATTCAAGATCAAACATTTCAAACCAAAACCAAGGCTCCTACCTTGCCAAACAACATGGTACCATAGATGATCACACTATGTACCCATCCTAAGGCCACTACCTTGTCAAACCACAAGGCCACTACCTTGTCAAACCACAAGGCCACTTCCTTGTCAAACCACAATAACTGAGACGACACGTGTCCCCCGATCCAAATCATACACAATCAAAAATCACATAGCAGTTAATCACATAATGTACACACAAGTACATCTCAAATCACAAACACATTCACAGCATTAATTTAGAAAATAACTCAACACAGTGTCTCTTCCATCCCATCTGGAAGTCAAAATCAATAGTAAACATGGGACTATGTAACTTACCTGATAGCTTCTTCACAAGTCTTCGCACTAGCAACAAGCTAACAAACCAAAAACACGAAATCAATACACGAACCAATCACTAAGATGGCTCATCAACCTATGATGGACATCTAGCCTATTCCCATATAAATACCTCATAGATAAGCTCTAATCACCCCATTACCCTTCCTTAACAAGTCCTTAACTTGGTTAAGTTTAATAACTATCCCGTTCATATTTTACACAAAACAGTCCCAGTTTTAGGTCTCAAAACTTTAAGTCAAACGTCCACTTAAACATACCCATGGTTTCTGTAAAAGGAATATTCACACTTTTATACATGTTAGCTAAAACCTCCCACTTTCCATAACCTTAAAGCTACTGTTAAGGCCCAGATATATGTGCATATATTGCTACCTATCCAGAATTCACTGATTTTAAACGTATGAAAAGTTCATTACCATTAGAGGGTCTTACCCTAAACCACAATCTTAGCCCAAGTGCAGATCCTTACTATAATATATAAACCATCTCTCATGTTCGTTAGAAGATCCCAATGCAACCCTAAGTACCCCAAACAACTCAAAACTTAAAAAGAAAACAGGCTGAATTCTAAATTATTTTGACCTCCGACTGTTGTAACCTGTTTTTGACCCACTTCCCTGCCTCCAATTTAGTTCTCGTTTCTTGATTTAGAAAGCCAACTCAATTACCTATCCAGGGCTATTTTTATCGCATCTTGAATGTTCCTAGAACTCGAGATATGATCAAAACAATAGACTCAAAATTCTGCCCAGTTTTTAAAAACGGGTTTTAAACAAATTGATCTAATTAATAACCTATAACCCTTCTAATACAAGCCCTAGATTATATGATCATCATATTATGATTAATACATCATTAATCTACTGTTTTTATATAAACCCTAACCCTTAATCTATCATAAGAATGATTAATTAAACATAAAAACAATTTAATCAAAAATGTTTAAGAAGGTTTACCTTTAATTAAATGGAAGATGTAAAAAAACCCAAACTTTTGAAGAACCCTAATTTCCCTTGTGAAACCCACGAATTTTATTAGTCTCTAGGGGAAAAATAATGAATTTTTATTAACTAGGAGTCTTTAAATAGAATATGGGGGAGTCCTAGTCCAACCCAAGCCCAAACTCCCCTTTCCTTTTCTCCTTCTTCCTTGATTCGTCCCAAACCGACCTACATACCCTTTTTTTATTTTCTTTTTTCTTTTTATTATTAATATATGTATTAATAATATTACCTTAATTTTCCTTAATTTATTTCAGCTCCTAAAGCCTCCAAAACCTCAAAACCGTAAAACTAGTCAAATTTACGCGTTTTACCGTAAAAGACGTAAAATATACACTTTTATAAAAAAAACTCAAATTTTGAAATAAACTTTATAACTAAGTTCTAAATGACTTAAAACCATCCCGAAAAATATTCATATGGATAATTACCTCACCCGAGACCTCTAAATGCTAAACCGTAAATCCTAAAAAAAATACTACTACTATAATACTTATACGTATACGTAAACACCACAATATCACCATTTTCATTTCATAATCACCACTTGTGAGCTAATGAACATGAAATAACCGTTCCTCGATTTACTTATGAGTACTCTATACTCATAAACGATAACCACACCAACCTCGTTCACACAAAATAAACACGTAAACACAAAATTCAAGTAAGCACACATAAAATAACCTAAAAGTAAGACCAAGTGACAAACCCAAAACCACGGTTATCACAGTATCTAAATATGAATTTTGTTTGAACACTGTCACGAATCTTGACCATTCTGATTAAAGATGTTGTAGAAACTGAACATTCACACCCTGCTTGTTACGTCATTCACCTTGTTTCAGTTTTTCAATGGTTATCCACATATCTTTTGCAGTGTCACATGCCTCAACCGTCAAGTAAATGTAATTACCAATCCCACTTAAAATCATATGAATCGCTTCAGCTTCAAAATCATCCCAAAGCACTTTTGTAGCACTGTTGTTTTCGTAGCCCTCTCCAAATTTGTGCTTAAGTTCTTTTTATGTATTTAGTGTTGCGGGTTTAGCTGCAATGGTGATCTTAGTGAGAATATACGAACCATCAAAGATACTATGCCTTAAAGCAACATTGTTAGGTATATTGCCAACATATCATACAAAACATGATCACCTCTTTACTTTTCAATTATCGACATGTTGCATGAATACTTGAATGTTGTTTGGATATCTTGGATTTTATGATTTGTATTAGGTCTTTGGATTGATTTGGGACTTCTCTTTCAATACAAGACACTTTTTCTAGTGTTGAGGTATTGTCATGACACTTTGTTGTCATTGTCATTTCAGTTCATTTAGTGTATTCTCTATTGTGACACGAATCTTAAGTAGATATATTGTGTTGGCTTGTGGTTAATATAAAATATACTTAAATTTTCCCGCAAAAATAGTTTTTCAATACAATTTTATGTCGATTTAAAATTCATTTAAGAAATTAATTTAAAAATTATTGAAAAAACTTTAAAATTTTGGAAATTTATCAAGGTTTTTAATCGATTTTTTTAAATTTTGTCCTAAAAATTCGAGTAAAAAATTTCAACATATTACCAAAAAAATTGATGCAAAAATGTCATAAAAAGTCTATGGAAATTTTTTAATTTTACTTGAGTTTTCGCGTCAATTGTTTTTTACATCAAGCCACTAAGATTAATCTGCCAAGCCGCTAAATAATTCAACAAAATCGATAAATAATTCAACCAAGCCGCTAGATGTGATTTACCAAACCACTAAAAAAACTAACAGACCACTAGATTCAAATTTCCAAGCTGCTAAAAAATTTGCACCAAGCCGCTAATTCCAAATAAACAAACCGCTAAATGCAAAAACACAAAGCCGCTAAAAGATTTCAACCAAGCCGCTAAATGCAAAAACATCAAGCAGCCAATTTTTTTGCAAGACACTAAAAAAATATCAACCAAGCCGCTAGAAGTTTTAACCAAGTCTCTAAACAATCTCTCCAATCCGTTAAGTTTTAGGCAAGCCGCTAAACCTAGCCGCTATGTAGCTTTGTACTAGTTGAAAATAACCTTTTTGTCCTTGATGCCAAGCTGATAATTTTTTCGAAAGCTTAAAAATAAGCACACTCAAATAAGCTCAAATATAAGAACTCTAAATAACTGAATAAGATATGAAACTCAAATATAAAATGGTCTATTCCATTTGTAATACGACAGTACCAAGCTTTTAAATCAAATAAGCCGAAACTATAAGCCTATGAAATAAGCCACAAAAATGCTTACTCATAGGCGATTGATCCCACATGTTATCCCGAAATTAGGTTATGTTTACTTCACACAAATCACATATACATATGAATTTATGGTAAGAAAAGAGAAGAAAATAGATGAAGGTTTTCGAGAGAGAAACTAGAGAGAATGTGGATAAAAGTTGAAAGGTTAGATTGAGAGAATGAAAATACAAAGTAACCAACACCCTCCTAACATATTAGGAGGTTATACTTATACTAGCTAAGGCATACACGAATGGGCCAGGCTCGGGATTATGTGGGTTTTAGCCCGTAACGTGTACATGTTAGCTTAATCAATGAGCTTGTAACCCTTTTACATATTACTTCAAAATACAACGTTTTTAATTAATATGACTCATACATTCTTGTTTGACTTAATATTTTAAGGCTAACAAATGGCTATTGTTTTAATCTGAATTTTCTACACAAATTTCCGTTACGCGCATATGAAATAAACAATAAAGTGAGCAAGAGTGTGTTTGTTGAAACTAGTGATAACAGTTAACTGTAGCAATTAACAATAGCAATTAGCACTATAAAAGGGATATTAACATTTAGGAGTCTCTGTATTCTAACACAAGCTTCCAAATCTTATCAGCCAAGTTAGAAATTAAAAGACAAAAACAACACTTTTGTCTCGAGCCGGTAGTCACAAATGAGGCGTCCAAATGTGTTTAAACCAACTCCCTTGTTATATATGGAGTAATAGTTTTAAGTTAGTATTATACATTCTATTTTTAATATGTTAGAGATGTAGGGTTGATCAAAATAGATCGCAAATTGAATTGACCGAGAAACAAGACCGAATGGAGTAGATCATACTTATCTCGGCCCGATCTTTGATCCTTTTTTTCTTCGTATTTGATCTTCGATCCGGTCTAATTTAGTTTTATAAAAACGTTATTATGCTTCGTTGGAATAGACAGGACCAGACGAAGACCGAACCGGATCGAACTGATCTTGACATGAAGCAACCGTTTTAGTCCAATCCTCCTTCTGATTTTTAAACTAAAATCAGTTTTCGATTCGATTTGATTATGATTTGTTTGGTCAAAATCGAACTATGATGACATGATGATCCATGCTAAAGCGATCATCATATATATTCTTTTCACGTTTACTTGAACATATCAAGTGATATCTTTGTACACTAAATAGAAATACATGTTTCCAGGTATGTCATACTAGGTATAATGGTGACCTAGTCTGACTTTCATTTTTTCTGTCATCTCAGCTTTTACTTTTCGATGATCTAAAGACAATTCGTTTCACATCAAGACGTCCTAGTCTACTTAAAAAAAAATTTATTAAATAAAACATTACATAAAAAATAAAAACATTACATAATATTTCAAATAAAATAAAAATATTACAATAATAATTAAAAACTTAGATTTGCTCCTAGCACAACAGCAGTCCTTGTAGGAGATGAAGAATGAAATCAAGGCAACTTGTAATTCAGTGTTTTAGAACATTATGTCTTTGTCCCGTTTATTTTTTCGGTAAGTTCAATTGCTCGACGTTATAATTCGATATTTTCTCTTTTAAGGTTGCTGCTTTCGGTTGAGCTGCCTCATGAAAATCCAACTCATGTTTCTTCAATTGAAAGTAGGATTCTTGTTGCTTGTTCTTTTTTCTCCAATTGAATTCCTTTATTTTCTCCATTTGTTGGCTACAAAATCAACAAATGAATACTTCCATATGGATGATGTAGATGACTTCTGCTTAGCTTGGTCACGACCAACTGGTCGTTGTTCTTGAGTTTCTTCCTCGTCCTCGTCTGATTCATCGTTCAAATTCACATAGCCACCTTGTCTAGAACCGAAGGTGGTTTCAGAAGTCTTTGCCTTTTTGTTACCCCTTTAGTAAAAATCAAGCATCTCAAACTCTTTTCAACTTGGATGATCTTCCAACATGTTCCACGTTTCCTCCAACGTAATAGCATGTTTGTAAATCACTTTATATTCCACAAAATCTTTTTGGTATGAAGTGAGGTCATTAGAACCACTTTGGTGATTATGCTAAATGTTATTCATGTTGGCACAAAACCCACCAATTCTAGGGCGACCCATATTTTTTCATTAGCTTAAAAGCGTGTCATACCCTCTAGATAAACCCATCTCGGTTTCATAGTACTTAAGAACGGCTCCCAAAACCCTTTGTTTTTTGGGCGTTTCCTTTCTTGCTATTCTGTGACACATGACACCAACCTTTGCACAAGGTGACCTCTTTCGAAGTTGTCAAATATTTTGGCGGCTCCCTAGTCTTGGTCTCAACCTGCTTAGCTTTTGAAGCACGTCTCGAGGGTTTCTTAGGTTTGACGGGTAACATCTCTTCGACATGAGACGCGTCATTGTCGTCGTAAAGGTTAACCTCACCGTGATAGGAACCGTGGCCCAAACCCTTTCCCATGGATTGCTTTTAACTCGGACCTTGACCTTCAAAGTACGCTTGATTATACATCATTTGCTCAAAATCAGCATCAAGATTAATGATTAACCAGATAATACGGCTGATTCTCATTCGAAGAAGTCGATGAATCCACAGCAGGGCGATACAAACTGGTTGGAGATTCAAAGAAATCTTGTTGATTGTTATTATGCGGGACGAGAGAACGGGTGATTTTGATAATACATGTTTAGATTTTGTGGTTGTTGTGATTGATATCAAGCCGGTGGGTCTAAACTGAATGTTTGGTGACACGCCAGATAAACTGGAAGTCGAAACCGGAGTCTCATACAGAACACTTTATTGAGGACCTCGAGATTATAGAGTTTTAGTTTTAAGAGTTCTCTTGCTAAATATGATGAGATGGTTAATTTTGGGTTATAATTTGAATGTGTGAGAATGGTTTAATGGGTTGGGTATTTATATGGTAACTATAGTTTTATTCGTTCTATATAATTATGGCTCTGATACCATTTTTAACACCTTCATTTTGGACACCTTAGCGGAAACTTAAGTTTGGGGTATTACTTCATAGTCAACACACTCATAATCATTAAAACAACTTAAAAGAGACTTAAAAAATATAAATTATCATTTAATAATCAGAGTTTTACAAAATAAGATACCAAGATCTCTCGCTGATAAAAACTTGAATCATAAAAATTGGAGGTTCTCAAGTCCAATGCCACTTTGTGCCAAAGATGCTTAATTACATGAGATATATGCTCAAATTCAACACAAAGGTTGAGTGAAACTCATAGATTTAATAACATTTGAATGCAAGTATAAAGTTTTCACCGGATTACGCCACCATGGCAAAAACAGTATTTTAATGAGCTATGTTGTTATGCGCTCATAATGGGTAATAATTAATGCACAAACAATTATTATTATAGATTATTATTGCACTAACCTGATAGCACCAACACTGATGCAAATCACTAAAGTGATGGTAAGGAGGAACCACTACCTTCAACTGGTAGGGTAACCGGGCAAGGCAACCCTAAATAAAGACAAATAAAGTGTGCTTGCTTACCCTTCTCGATAATTAAAAACAAGGAGATATAACATCCCTATACATCTACTCACAATATTTACGCTCATATCTCGATTATTTATGGTTCATGGTATTCATAATAAACCTCTTAATGTACTCGTGCAATTATCTATATCTGGATAGCATACATTTCATAAATCACTTGTATTCGGTTTTAAAGCATATATCCCCTCACGAGTTTATGTAACAATAAAATATTAAAAGTGAGGCTATAAACTCACCTTGATATGGGAATTTTGATTGACGTCAAAAGTGACTAATTGATAATTAACGGGTTCAACACGCGACCTGAGTTAATATATTAAAATTTTAGCAGATTGTACTCTAGGACTTTGTTTTATAAAGTTTGAGGTTTTATACTTATGTTTAGAGAATTATGATAATATTGTATTAGTGTTCGGACCATCATAATTCGGAGATCATTCAATTACACGTTTGAGGAGGTTGGTCATTTTAAATCGCAAACATAACAAACTTAGTCAAAACGTAATATCAAGATGACATCATCGTATGAAGCTCCTTAGTAACGTGATATAGTAATAGTTTATATTGTTTCAAAAGTTGTTAGATGATAGTTTATGGTACATGAATGTCTTAATTGCTGCGTTGATCTATTTATACCCAAGACTCCAAGTAGTTAAATTTGCATCTTAATCTTCTACAAATGTTTTCAAATGATAAAAAAACACCACGTAATTTGCTTTTCTATAATGATCGTTTTTATTGACACGTCCTGTCAACAAAAGCTTACATAAAGTTACGAATGTAGGTACCATATCATTTTGCTATCCATTTTTGTGATAATGACCACCATTACATACGAGTAACATATTATGGCCCAATTCTAGTGAGACGTATATTCAAACCTTTAATGAGTAACCACAGAAGAAAAAAGTGACAAAAAGTATTAGAAATAACTGGCTTGCCTCCATTGATTTGACTAACAATTACAATATATAGTGTCTTTAGATTATTCTAGATGCAATAGGTGGGCTAGGCCTAATAAATTTAACAAAGCCCATAAGACATAATAATATAACTCCTAATACTCCCCCGCAGTTAGAGCGGGAGAAGACCGAACGCTCAAACTGGAACGGAATTCTTCAAATAAAGCAGACGGCAACCCCTTGGTGAATATATCAGCATATTGGTAACGTGATGGCACATGAAGAACACGAACATGACCACGAGCAACCATATCACGAACAAAATGAATGTCAATCTCAATGTGTTTGGTCCGTTGATGCTGAACAGGATTGGCGGTCAAATAAATAGCACTGACATTGTCACAATAAACAAGAGTAGCAGATGACAATGGCATATGAAGTTCAAGAAGAAGATTACGAAGCCATGCAGTTTCAGCCACTACATTAGCAACACCTCGATACTCAGCCTCGGCACTTGATCTAGAGATAGTGTGTTGCCGCTTGGATGACCATGAGAGTAAATTATCCCCCAAGAAGACACAGTAACCTGACGTAGAGCGTCTAGTAGTAGGGCAACCTGCCCAATCAGCATCAGAATAAGCCACAAGAGAGCCAGTGGATGATGCATATAGCTGAAGCCCAAAGTCCAACGTGCCACGAACATATCGGAGAATACGCTTAAGAGCCGAAAAATGAGGCTCTCGCGGATCGTGCATATAAAGACAAACCTGTTGCACAGCATAAGAAATATCAGGACGAGTAAACGTTATATATTGTAAACCACCTGCAAGACTACGATATAAGGTAGGATCAGATACAGGATCTCCGTCAGCACCAAGCTTGGATTCTGTGTGAACCGGAGTCCGAGTAGGATTGCAGGAAGCCATATGTGCCCGATCAAGAAGCTCCATTGCATACTTCTTTTGAGAAAGAAACATGCCCGTAGAGTCACGAGTAACCGAAATACCCAAAAAGTAATTAAGAGCCCCCAAATCAGTCATATCAAACTCCCTATGCAGTGAAGAGATGATGCGTTGAAGTAAATTTGTTGATGAAGCTGTCAGTACAATATCATCAACATATATCAATAAGTATGCAACCTCAGACCCATACCGATATATAAATAATGACGAGTCACATCGACTCGATGAGAACCCAACTCGTTGTGCATATCCTGCAAACCGTTGAAACCAAGCACGTGGTGCCTGTTTCAAACCATATAAAGACCGTTGTAATCGACAAACGTAATGTGGAAATCTAGGATCTACAAACCCGGGTGGCTGGTACATATAAACAGTCTCAGAAAGATCACTGTTAAGAAATGCATTCTTAACATCTAGTTGATGAATAGGCCAATTCCGAGATAATGCAAGACTAAGAACAGTGCGAATAGTTGCCGGCTTAACAACCGGACTAAATGTATCATCACAATCAACACCATATCGTTGGCTATGCCCATTAGCAACAAGACGAGCCTTATACATGCTTAAAGAACCATCCGCGTAATATTTGTGCCGAAACAACCAAAATGACCTAACCACATTAACATTAGGTGGTTTAGGAACAAGAATCCAAGTACTATTTCTAATTAATGCATTATATTCATCGTACATAGCATCTTTCCAATTAGAGTCACATAAAGCAGCAGCGGGAGATTTAGGAAGAGGAGAAATGTGAGAGGCATGACCATGAAAACGAGGATTAGGTTTGATGGTGCCAACTTGAGCACGTGTGACCATTGGGTGAGTTCGAGTAGCTTGGTATAGGGTATTGGTGCTCGAAGTAGTTTGGGTCGAATGATTAGCGGGTTGGTGCGGAAGTGTGGTTGGATGGGATTGTGGCGTGTGGCCTATAGTGGGAGTAGGTTGGACCGGGGGTGAATTATTATGTGGAGTGATGGATTGGGACGAAGCAGGCATTGGTGATGCGGGTTCGTGTTGAGCTAAAGGGGTATTTTGTGTCGTTGTGTTTGTGGACGGGTGAAATATAGCATGGTGAATAATAGGCGAGGGTTGGGGGTCTAGAAAGGTATATGATGGCGGATTAGGGGATGTGATAGAGGCATATGGAAATTGAAATTCATCAAAAGTTACATGGCGAGACAGGATGATTTTGTTAGTGGAAAGGTCTAGGCATCGATACCCGTGGTGATAGGCGGGATAGCCTAAAAATATGCATGGGGCAGCCCGAGGTGCAAGTTTGTGTGGAGGGTAAAGGTGTGGGTAACAAAGACATCCAAAAACACATAAACGAGAGTAGTCTGGTTGTTTATGGAATAATTTGGTACAAGGTATCTCATTTTGGATTGCTGTGGAGGGAATGATGTTTAGTAAGTATGCAGCCATGTGCAATGCTTCGACCCAAAATGTTGATGGAAGGTGGGCTTGGAAAAGAAGAGTGCGTATAATATTATTAATGGTTCGTATCATCCTTTCGGACTTACCATTTTGTTGGGAGGTTTTAGGGCAAGAGAATCTAAACTGAATGCCATGTTGAGAAAATAATTGAATGAAGTTGGTGTTATCAAACTCACCACCATGATCACACAGAAAAGCTGTAATATCACATTTGAATTGATTATTTACATATGAACGAAAATGCAAGAATTTTTGAAATACTTCAGATTTGGTACGTAAAGGATAAATCCACACATAATGAGAATAGTGATCAAGAAATAACACATAATATTTAAAACCATCAGAACTAACAATAGGAGAAGTCCAAATATCAGAATGAATAATCTCAAATGAGCGAGTAACAACGGAAATTGAACTAGAAAACGGAAGTCTCACATGTTTGCCAAGCTGGCAAGCGTGACAAATATGATGAGTCTTCCCTTTGTTACATGAAATAAGTTGACGGGAAACAAGAGAGCGTAACACTTCCTCCCCGGGGTGCCCGAGGTGTTGGTGCCACGTAGAAGGACTAACAGAAAGCAAAGCACGAGGGGTAGGAGAAGGTTGGGTGACTGGGTAAAGGTCTCCTGAACTATCACATCGAAGGAGTATATGACGGGTCAAAAAATCCTTTACAGAGAAACCAAAAGCATCAAATTCAACAGTACAATTATTATCCTTAGTAAATTGACGAACAGAAATAAGATTTTTGATGATATTAGGGGTGACAAGAACATTATGTAAGTATAAAGGACGATTAAGAGTAGGTAAGATGATATGGCCGGTATTGATAACGGGTATTGATTTACCATCACCAACACAAACAGATGGATATAAACATTTATTATAAACAATATTTAAATTGCTTGTATTTGAATTGAGATGAGATGATGCACCTGTATCCATATTCCATGTCGGATCCTGATTAGTCGTGGTGCTAAATACCCGAGGCAACTTATACCGACCTGCATCTAAAAACCCCCTTGATGTATGTAACATATTAATGATCCACTAGAAGAATAAAACAAAACAATAGTAGCAAAATGGAGAGAAGTCTTTTTTTTCTTTTCGTCTCCATTGATTTGACTAACAATTACAATATATAGTGTCTTTAGATTATTTTAGATGCAATAGGTGGGCTAGGCCTAATAAATTTAACAAAGCCCATAAGACATAATAATATAACTCCTAATAAAAAGACCTTGTAACCCTAATGAACATCAACATTTATAATACATATTATCAAGCATACTTACAACATTATCTATATAAAACACAAAACAAAAGAACAAACGTTGGATTGAATGAAACTAAAAAAGAAGATGAAATGTGTGCATAAATGGCGAGTACAGAATTTTTAGATGTTGGTTCATTAAAAGCAAATTAGGAATCTTATAGGGAACATAAAAAGAAAACTCACTAGATAGCGACACAAGTGATGCGGGTGTCACTAAGATCGAGGAGAATATAAGCATCGACGGCAAGAAACCACCATGACCACCACCGTGACCACCTAGTCAAAGATTAGTCCGAGATGTGGGTCCCACGAACAACAGTACTGCACAAATGAATCTCTAAAAATACGTTCCGGACGGCACGCGCGCTTAGGTCAGATCAAGTACGTATCCCACTTTTTTCTTCCCTATGTTTATTCCATGTTCTTTTATTCGTTTATCTTATACATTTATATACTTCAACAACATGTGACTGTAATGTAAAGACTATGTGTCTTTTCTAATTTGATGACCGTATTTGTTAAATAGCCATGTCAAAGTTATGAAGAGTATTACGTTTATATTTGCTACAATCAACGACGGAATCAGTACTAAAAGGTTTCGCGCTTGTGAAAAACTAGAATGGATAAAGAACCTTCCGAGTTTGTTTTAACATGCAAGGTCATGTTGTTTGTCTGTATTGTGAGAAGGAATAACACAAGTTGGCCTTTAATTTTAATTAAAAAAGAAAAACATGTCGATGGTTGCTAACATGTTCTTAAATAATCAAATTAAACTGAGCCACTCAGTGGAAAAAATTATATCACCAAAAATTTAATATCAAAACCATGTATTCTGTTGAGTTGTTTTATCGACTCATATGTAAAAAAATTAAGTATATAAAACGAGAAAAATAAATATGTATTAATATTCGGCACGCGAAGCAAATTTTAAAACAATGCGACCCATTGTAAACGCACGACTGCTCAATTTCACGAGAGTAGAAACATTAATCAAAATGTATGTTTTTTTCCAACTCATTCAAAAACCAAACCGTCATCAAATTTGAGTGTGGATCTACTATTTGATGGGTCAGGTGCCTATTTCTTGGTGGAAATCCTAGCACGCTTGTATGTGAAAAAGAACGTCCTTAATAAAACTGTATCGTACTTGAAGCCTGGAAATTCTTTACAATAAACAGTGTATTCTTAAAAAGAATTGAAACATGACTCGCGATAATAGGCATATTGCATCAATTGGAATTAAAAGAGTCAAGGCGATACTCAAAGATAGTGCGGTGTTATATCATTGACATATGTTGACCAATCCTGTCAATAAGGATGACTCGTAGAAATTTTTGAGCATGTGGTTCACGTAGAAACTAAAAAACTTCTTTCTGTCTAACCATCAGTAGATTTTCATATCTTTAATCATCTCATTAAAAAGGCCACTTGCCCATGTTTGTGGGGCTTTAAATGTAGCGGTGTCTTTATTACTAAAAATGCTAAAATCAAAGCTAGTAATCGTATCACGAAGACACGCCAAAGCAAAAACGTAATCATCATCCATACCACATATGCAACTGTCATGTAAGATGTGGTCTTATAGCACCCAAAATTGGGCCCTCGAGGCCTCAAAAGCATAAGAGGAAACCAGTTTTGCTGAGTACAAGCCCAAACCACCAAGACAAATGGGTATAGAAGCAAGTCTCCACTATAAGTCACAAAAGAAAAAGTGGTTTCCTATTATGCTTTTGTAACTTATCTATTCTCGAATGAACCACACAAACTTTTGTAAAAAAAATAAGGGCGCCTCCTCCATATATGCAGGTTGACAGGTCCTTAAACCAAAAAAAAAATTGGAAATACCCATACATGATTGAAGCAAAAGAAGCTCACTTTGCGAGTCATGCAGCTTTAAAAGAAGACTCATTTAATCAACAACATGCACGGCTCTCTTCATAACCAACCCCTAATAAATGTTTGTCTATACTGAGAACTCCCCCAATAGCTTCACATCAAGAGTCGGCCTCCAAATATCGATAAGAAATAAATCCTTCTGAAGCTTCGTACCATTACACCAAGGCCAAAATATCTCTGTTTTCTTGATATTAAGTTCATGACCACCCTAGTCCACACTCATTTATAATGTCTAACGCCTTGGATATCTCTACTTGAATCACCAATAACGATTCGATCATCAAGATATCAAGTATGAAGAAGAAGCTTTCAACTATCTTTGATCTTATGTACTAGCATGTGAAATACAAGAGCAAAAAAAAAGTACTAATGGGTCACCTTGTTGCACCCCCGTGGCATACTAAATATACATGTCTTACATATAAAACCTCGTTACCTGCCCATATATGAAATCCACCTTCAAAAAAATAGAGGGACACCACACCCTAACGTCATAAATTAATGTCGATTCATCCGCAAGGTTAAATGCATTTGAGAAGTCCATAGTGAGCGTTGTTAGAGACCTATAATTGTGGTATTCACTCAACACCCTATAGGCGCTACGTAAAACAACCTTAACGTTACCCGACACTCCAACTTTGAACTGGAAATCACCAAGGTACTTAAACACTTCTTTACCCACACCTTTCATTGCAACCTTGGATACTAAACGTATTGCTTACTACAATAGGCTGAATCTCTTTATCTAGTTTAAGAAAAGGCGTGAGAGGAGCAGATGCAACAAACACCATCAAAATAGGCGGACATATGAACGACTGAGGCGATGACCTTTTAAGAGATCTGTGGCAGTAGCAGAACCATCTCCACATGATGCATTTAAGATAGGTTGTGCCCTCAAACCATCCCTCCCGCATGAAGTGCCTTTAAAAATGATGTATTGCTACCAAAGACACAACTAATCTCTACCACAAGGCGACACACGAAACTTTTGTTGCTTAGAGTGGATGGGGGTGGCTTGTAAGGATCCTTGGCCTCTAAGGTACTAATGGTAACATGACAGTATGGAGCTATACCAAAAGAGGATAACACTTTTACTATTTTTGTAACGTGCCCATCCACAACCTTACGAAGACATTTTTTGGTGCCAGTACTGTTCGTTGTTCTCTTCACCATAAAACCACCACCACCCTGGCTAAGGGAACCCGACCCAGCAACATCTACCATGATTTTAACTAACGTTACAGTAGAAACATCTTTTCTCCACGTAGTTTGTGACCTCAAGATAGAACTTAAGATAGAACTTTGTTGCAAAGAATTTCTATTTCCATACCTACGTTCTTGTCTATTCTTAGGCCAACACACCTGCAACGTACATCGTAAAAAAGTTACAACATGCATGGTTTGGGCAATCACCTTGTAATGAACCGTTTTTAACGCCTAATAAAAATCAAGACGACAACCATGAGGAATAATTTTGACACTTGTGATAGGCAAATTAAAAACATGACCAAGAAGCTCACCTTCCAAAGCGAACCCCACAATTACTTCTATCTTGGACTCCTTATAAGATCGTTTGAAAATGCTAACAATGTACCCGCTAATGTTGTCGGGCTGTTTAGAAAAAATCAACTACACCATCCGGGTAATGACAAGATCGACTCAAAGCATGTAAAGTCATACACTTCCCATACAACCAATGGTCAAATGCCTTGAATGTTTGCTTGACTGTCATATATAATCCATGGTCCATAGAGATAGCCTCGCGTAATGCATTTTTAAGTTCATCGATCAGTCGAAAAGTGTAGCCTCTTGATATGACAAAACAAAAGAGCAAAGCCTTTATTGCCCACTTCGCTATCCGGGCAACAATGAAATCTCGAAAGGACGCGACCAAATCCCCTCCGAAGAGGTAGATGATATAGTCATGAAAATAGAATGATGGAAAATATGTGAAATGAGTTGCTAAAAAAAAGATGTTGTATGTTATGCGTGCTTTTTGGTTGAGGTATTTGTTGGTTCAGCCCCTTTACCACCCGAAGACAAACTTAGTGAAACGCCAATCAAAACTGAAATATTAGGTTTTCAGTGATTTGTATATTAATAAAGAAAACTGAATACTTTCTATACAATGATATAGACCCTATTTATACTAAAACTTAACACAAGATAGAAACCACTACTTCCTAGTTAACAGGAAACTACCCACGTTTCCCATGATACTCGGTCAAGGTAGACTAACAATTCAAACTACAACTACAACTACGTGCATACGTAACATAAAGACTTATTAAGCTAAACTCTAGCCATGCTATGCATATATGACATAAACGATTAATCCAACATTCACCCCCTTAATCGTTTATCCATGCCACCTCGATCACAAGCTGAACACCTTCTTTCGAAGCATCTCGTTTCTCGACTTCTCTTGAAGCCACCTCGTTGAATGCAATTTCCAAAGCCATACTAACTAGTTCAGCACCACCACACGTAAGTTGAGGTCTTCTTGCTTTGATGTCTTCCTTTTCCACGAGACTTTCTCCTGATGCTTCTTCCTCCCCTTTGCCTTCTTCTGCGTATTACTTGCTAAGCTGCTCGTCGTTCCTTTCTTCTTTCTTCCTTTTGTTCTCCTTCTTGCTACTTTCATGCTTTCAAGAAAACAGTGGTTGATATCTTTCTTTCTTGTGATCACCACACGTGAACAACTTTCTTCGGTCTTTATGTGAATCTTCGGTCATTTGATTCATGATTTCGGTCTTCAGCTATTAAAGCTTCGGTCTAGACAACCTGCCCGTCACGGTTATCTCTTTTGGTCTCAGTCTTCCTTTCTCGGTCTAGATGCCAACCGGTCCTTTTGCGGCTATCTCGGTCTTCTCGGTCTAGGTGCAAACCTCCGGTCTTGGTTTACAAGTTCTCGATCTTTTCGGTCTTTGACGGAACTCACTTCCCGGTCACAATCTTCTTTGATGTAATCTTTCGGTCTCTAGCTTACACGGTCTAGGTCTCTTTCTTTCTTTTGAGACCTTTTTTCTTGCTTTCTTTCTTTCTTTCTTGTGGCCTGCTACTTTCTTTCTTTCTTGTAGTACCACCAGTCTCTTTCTTTCTTTCTTTCTTTCGAGGCCTTCTTTCTTACGAAACGACACTGGCCTCTTTCATTCTTTCTTTCTTTTTGTGACGCCTCTTCTTCCTTTCTTGCTGATCTTGATCAACTTACTTTCTTGTTCTTTCTTTGTTGATTTTAATCAACACTTCTTTCTTCTCTTGTTGCTGCTTTCTTTCTTTCACTGCCTTGGTACATAGAAGGCATTTTGTCCTTTCTTTCTTCACTACAATATGTTATCATAACATCACAATCCCTTCGACACTACACCCGGTTCCCTACTGCATCCGCCCTGCAGCGAAGGGCTACACCGTTTCTTGAACCGACTCTCAAACCCGTTGATCGAACTCCGTACCAAATGTTGGTTCAGCCTCTTTACCACCCGAAGACAAACTCAGTGAAACGCCAATCAAAACTGCAATATTAGGTTCTCAATGCTTTGTATATTAATAAAGGAAACTGATTACTTTCTATACAATAATATAGACCCTATTTATACTAGTAAAACTTAACACAAGATAGACACCACTACTTCCTAGTTAACAAGAAACTACCCACGTTTCCCATGATACTCGGTCAAGGTAGACTAACAATTCAAACTACAACTACAACTACATGCATACGTAACATAAAGACTTATTAAGCTAAACTCTAGCCATGCTATGCATACATGACATAAACGATTAATCCAACAGTATTTCCAAAAACACTTAGCGGGTAGTAAAATATTTATGCAAAATAATATGAAAATTGAAATGAGAATTTGCGTATTGTTGATGTGAAATCAATGAGAGATATATAACTACATTATTTAAAATGAACATGGTGTTTTGGCTATGTTTTGTTCTCTGCACCTTCAAACCCTCAAATAAGAATAAGAATAACCTTATATAACTGTAAAATAACCTTTCTAACATGTTATGTTATGAATAGTAATATATTGACGTCTAAATACAAAAATATTGTATTTAACATAACTGGATTTGCCATAACAAAAATGTTAACGACATATCATGTTGTCTGTTTAACTTTTCCTATCATGTAAATACTAATGATCGAATAAAGTTCATTTATAAAAAATGTTGAATAAAAATTGAGACGTTTTTTGATTTGTCATTCATGGAAAAGAAGCTAGTCAGTGTTATCATTTCATGATGTATAAACTACCAAAACGTATTTGGTAACTTTTGGCATGTAATAACTACTTTGTGTTAAACATTAAGAATGATAAAAGAAAGATGCACAAGTTTGTCCCAATGTTGATACAAAATTTTGTAACTTAGCCATCAATTCGAGTGTTGGATATGATAGTAGTTTGCAGAGACTATTTTGTCCCTCCATGACCTAAAACCTAATAATAGTAGTAGTAAAATTGTTTTGTGTAAGGTGGGTAGAGTAGGGTCATTCTTTTTCAATTTCTTGCGGTAGGTCTGGAAAACATTCCCTTTTCCTTTCATATTTCAGTTGTCACTAGTTTCCCATCATCTACATTTACCAAGGTTTGAAATTGAATCTGTAACTCTGAAACTATCAACCTGAAATTTTCTTTTCTTTTCGGCGTATTAACAAATAAGTTTTTTTAATTGATAATATAAAAGTAAGATAGTACTAAACTGCTAATTTGTCTCTCATCGTCACGCAAAGTGTCCACAATGATATTTCCGAATCTCTTATAACAAAGTGTTTATTATGTATTCTAATTGAGATTTTAGTGGGTAGAGATTATATTTATATATGTTTACATGTTTAAGCTAATACATCTTTTTTAAGTTGCATGGCCTTTAATAGTATAATTTACTACTCCACTTAAGTTGCAATTAAGTTAGCTAGTGTTGATCCACATCAATTTGATTTAATAATTGAGTTAGTAATTGGGGGTTGGTATGATATTATAGTGTTTATGTGCATACAAATATCTTTTCTTAGTAATTAATCATAGGAGAATTTTTTTCCATATTCTTTCACACCTACCTGATTACTCATATTTTCTAGTATACCTCAGTATAATATTATGGAATGTTTTTTTCTTTTTAACTCATTCATATGGATAGTGATTTACACATTTTCATAATTGATTGGGATACTAAAAAACATGCATTAAAAAGTTTGTACTATAAATATAAACTGCTTAAAATAATTGTAAATTAAGTGTTCTAATCAATTTTATGAGTGTTCTAATAAACTCCCTTTTAGTTTGGTCGCAAAGTGTTCTTTATGACTACATGCATAACATTTCATGAAACAATGGTGGTTCTAGATAGAATTCTAAAGGTTTCATCACATACATTAATATATAGATTGTTAGATCATTTTAACAATCAAAGATTAAAGAAGAATTACTTGATAGGTATGAACATCGTGTGTTTTACTTTGGTAACTATGGTTTCCGATATTTTGTCGAACTAATCCGCTAAATTTGAGCCCGTGACGGTTTTAACACCGCATCATGATATGGTTTAACCCGAATAATGACCAAGTTGATTATCCCTTCCGTTTTAGTGTGAAACAGAAGCATTACGCCTTTTCTTTTTCATGGCAGAACTATATCATATTTAAGCTTTGTGCAGTGCTGGACCAAAATCATATAAATTTAGTCGTTTAAAGATTTGACATCACTTATTCGATATATTTTTTTAAGAAACAGCATTACCAAAATATGACTAGTCAATAAACACAAGGCATCGTCAAATCGGCAATGAATGTGGATACTTTCACTTTTGAAGTGAAAAATTCTATCTTGGTCATATATAATGGATGCATGTGTTTCTCTTCTTGCGATGAGCACATAAACTAATTATAGTTTTATAGTTTATTAAGGTTATGTAGATTTAATATGTAGCAAAGATCGGATACCCTATTATAAGTCGATTTGCATTTTGTCAAAATCATATTTGATTATTTCATTACAGTATATCATAGTGAGTTATAACCCTTGTTTAATTACATTCTTGCTTTATAAATTGTGGTTATCCGACCACCTATCCAATGGGGTTTATGAGGGAAAGATAACCTAGTGAGATATTCCTTGGATTTCACAATTGTCTTTATCTTTGCATGTATCACTAATAGTCGTGAATTATATTGGGATCACCATCTAATCAACAATAATAATGTTTTCCTTTGTCTTTAATCAAACTCGTTATTATTCTTCTAGTAGTTAATTAAAAGATATAAAAGAGACCAAGACAAGGTTAAAACTCTAATACTTCTTATATCTAAATTTACCTTTTTTACTTTCAAATTAATAGTTCAATTTTCTTTCTGAGTATCTCACAATATAGTTATTCATTACTAAAAATATATATTAAACTTTAATTAAATTTGTTATATTATCTCGTTATAAATTTATATTACAAACTTCAAAAAGAGCTTTAATTTATTAGATAATGGCAAAATTTTATTTCTTAAAAAAATAATAAATAAAAACAGTATTAATGTAATTTTCTTAAAATATGTTTCTTTAATGGGATCGATAATTTTGAGACAAAATGAATACCAGTTTCAGCGCTCGTGAAAGCACAAAGTTTGGCTATATTTTTAAGATTTAAAGCATAAATTATCAACGTACTTTATTTTCTTTCTCAGCCTTATCAAAATAGACTATGTATTCCTATTATCTCATCAAAACTTGTTGCTGTCGGCTAATATAAGCAACGTAATTTGTATATTTTATATTGTTAGTCTATATTAGTTGTAAAACCCGCTTTAAAATACTTAAGATCATTAAATACATGAAAATACGGTTAAATTAAACTTTTCAGTTAATTAATATACGACACGAATCATGAACATTTAATACGAACATTACGTATATTAATTAATTATTATAAGTATTACATATATTAATATGATTATTCATACATGATAAATATTTACGTATAATACTTAAAACATACAAGAATTAAAATACGACCTTAAAATACGAACACACACGATAAAGAATTAGACACGAAAAATAAAACAAATATGTGTATGTGTGTGTGGTATGTGGCGTCCAAAAGAGAAGAAGGGAAGGGTCTTGGCCCAACCCATTATTAATCCAAGTCTCAAACAAATAAGTCTCTAAGAGATTTCATAAAACACATTCACACGAAAATTATAAAAACCCTAAAACTCTCCTCTTCCTTTTTTTTTGGCCGCGACATTAACACCACACAATGACGATTTTGCTTTTTGATCTTTGATTAATACGGTATTATGTTCGTGAATCCATTCATTAAATCGTGCACGCGTTCAGTATCCCTTAACCTTTAATCTTTTATTAGTTATGTTAATTGTTTAAGATCTTTAATATGAATCATTAAGAACATGTAATCATTAAGTTTTTAAACAAAGAATTAAGAGTTGGTTTGGTTTTTGTTCGGGTTGCACGTAAATCGAGACCAAACATGGTCTTGGTGGTGTTCGGATCACACACAGCTGCACCCACAAAGGGTCGGTGTGTGTTTGTGTCTGGCAGCCGCAAGCACCAACAGCCCCATGGTGGGGACTGTTGGGTAGTCAGTGGGAACCGAGACCCTTAAGGGTCTCGGTGGGTGATTTGGTCACGACAGGGGGAACCCAGTGCAACCGGTGGGAACCCATGGCCGAACAGTGGCAATGGCAGCAACCACAACCATCGGGCTATGGTGCGTGGGTTTTGTGGTCTCGGGTCTTGTTGGGGCTTGGGTACAACCGAACACACCAAGGGGTGTGTTTGATTAGGCTTTTTACTAAATAAACTTTATGTTATATTAATTAGTTTAATAGAATACATGGTAAATTAAATTATTTAATAATCATGACTTATGTTATAATTTATGTAAATAAAAACCATGGTATAAGATATGTCTATTTTATTTAAATAAAACTTAGGATAAAATAATTATTAATATAATTATTCATATACATTTAATTAGTTAAGAGAACTTAGCTTATTTAATTATATTCATTTTAAGGTAAAGTTTAATTATTAAATCATGCAATATTATTAATTAATATTAACTTATGATAACATGTATTATTATTATTAATTAATTAATATAAGTTAAGACTAAGTATTAAACATTATTAAACTTTATTATATAATTAATCATGACATATAATATGCTTATTAAACTATAGGTTATATCATTTTATTTATTTAATAAGCCTATTATTAATTATGGAAATACACTAAATATGGAAACATGCTATTTATAGATATATATTAAATATGATAATATACTATTTACGGAAACATACCAAATATGGTAACATGCTATTTATAGAAACTTACTAATTATAGAAACTTTATATTTTTAGAAACTTATTAATTATGGAAACTTTCTATTTTTGAAAACTTACTATTTAAGGAAACTTGCTATTTTAGGAAAGTTACTATATATAGAAACCTGCTATTTTTGGAAAGTTACTATATATGGATACCAACTATTTTTAGAAAGTTACTCATTATGTTATAACAAGTATTATAACACTTAAAACATGAAATACACAAATCTAAAATAGATGAAACATTAAGAATCACATGATAAAACAAGAACAAGTAAAACAATTCAAGAACACGTCAAGTAAACTAATAACCAGTATGTATAAGTAAAATAGACACTTATTCATGTCCCTTTTCATTATGTAGCAATCGTGAAGTCGGAGTGATCTTCTGCATCGTTTTCATCTTCATTTACTGGAGATAAGGTACGGATATTTCGTCCTTCAGTAAGGACACTTTCTTCCGATATTAGGATTCCCCATTTGCAGCCATCTGTTTTCCCTAGTAGTTACGTATCTTAAACACAACAGTAATTATATGATTAATATTTAAGAATTACCTGAGCTATATACATGCATGCCAGTTCCACCTAGTTATGGAGGTACCATAACCATAACACTGGAGTCACCGGTGTTATGACTCTTCCGCGGTGAGAGTGATTGCTCGCGGCGTCCCTTTCAGTTATTTGGCCTATTTTATTATTATCATGTGGGGCGAATGGGTGCATCCTAGGACAAGTTTAGCAAGATTACATGGTAATTGCGATGTGTGCCTTGCATCCGTTACATGGAGTTGATCCCTCCAACCCAGACTATAATAATTAGAGGCAACCCCTCTAATTGCATGATGAGGTCACCCTCTAAGTATTCATGCACGTTGATACCTCATGACCTATATGGGCTCTGGGTATATTTAAAATACAGTTTTTAGTATAAAATAAACATAAGTCTTTTCAAAATATAAAACGAGTTTTATTAACTTACACTAGGTTTCCAGGACATACACTTATTCCGCTGTACTTCATTTCATTTCTTGCTTATGTTTATGTTTTATATTTTATTGTTATATATCCGCACACTGAGCGTATTGCTCGGCCGTATTTCTTTCTATGTCCCAATACGACAGGTACTAAAGGGCAACGCTAGGATCTCCAAGAGTACGTGTATTTGGATGAAGGCTCCCTTGTCTTCACTTCTTTTAATGCATTTACATACTTTTGCTTTGCTGGACATTGTTTAGTCCTTTTATACATTTCTATACTTATGCATTTGTGTGTGGAGCTTATGTTTTGAACCGATGTTTGTTTCTGGTTTCCTTTATGGTCATTTAATGTTTTAAACATTTACCTTGCATGATTTGATGACACGCCATAATTACTACGTAACGGTCTATTTATCCAAATGGGGTGTTACATTAGTTTTCATGTCTAGTTAATAGTAGATTAGGTATGTTTTCATATGTATCATTGCTTGACTTCCAAGGCAAGTAATGAGCTGTTTGTTTGAGTCGACTAGGCTTGTCATATGTTTGTAACCGACCCCATTACCCTATAAAAAGAGGTGAGGGGTGATGCACAAGACACACTTGCATCTTTATCTTTCCTATGTAATCAATCGTTAATCAATATAAGTGAATCGTTTGGTTACCTTGTGGTGTGTCGTCCACCTGGGTTCCGTTCGTTGCATCTATACGTCCTTCTTCTAAGGGTTCTAGGGTTCCGCAAATTGATATTCCGGTTGTTGGAGTTAGCGATTCCAACAAGTGGTATCAAGAGCCGCGAGTTCGGTGGTTATTGAAGATCGTTGCTAGAACGGATAAGAATCGTGAAGGAAAAAAGGTTTCGGGTTTCAAACGATTTCCTTGAGTTGTAGGTATAACCGAGAGGTTGAAGACGACTGGTATATTATTAAATATATCACGAGAGGAAGCAGTTTAAAGAAAAAGAATCACTGATTGGTTGGTGGTTTTTCCTACACGTGACTAGTATTACGAAAGTAATTTTGTAAGATAAGGTTCACGTGGCACTACTAGTGGGTTTTTAGTTATAGAATTGTTTCTTTCCTCGTCAAAGGGTTTCGATATATGTTTATATATCGACTTTGAATTATCGTCTTTTAGAATTTTTAAAAGGTCGATTAAATCGAAGGTTTTTGTTGCGGGTCTTTTTGTGGTTCAAGTTTTGATCGTGGTTTACTTTGTTTATGGTCGGGATTACTTGTTCGTGATCGAGGTTCAGGGTATTCCTAATTAATTCGATTTGCAAGAAAAGGTTTTTATGCAACAAGGTTGAAAGAATATGTCGTTGATAGCGATATTTGACGTCGAAAAATTCGACGGGTCTAATAACTTCGGGTTGTAGCGTGTGAAGATTCGGTGTATATTAATTCAACATGGTTGGGTGGCTGAGTTAGATCCATTCCCGGATACCGTGACGGACGCTGATAAGACCGCGGCGTCGAAGACGGATGTCTATAAAAAAGCACACAGTGCCTTACTCTTGTCCTGGATAACAAGGTGTTGAGGGAAGTCAACAAATAAAATTCTGTTGCGAGGGTTTGGTTAAAGTTGGAAACTTTGTATATGACAAAGTCTTTAGCCAATAAATTGTACTTGAAGAAGAAGCTGTTCACTTTCTACATGCATTCAGATAAAAAGTTATCTGAACATATAGATGAGTTTAATAAGTTGATCGGTGACTTGGTGAACATAGACGTTGATATTGATGACGAAGTCAGGCAATCATGTTACTTACATCATTACCATCCTCGTATGATAACTTTGTGGAGATATTTCTTTATAGAAGTGATTCGTTCACTTTGTAAGATGTCTTATCTACCATCAATTCACGGGAGTTGAAGAAGAGGACAAATGCAAAGGATGATGGTGATGGGTTATTTGTAAGGGAGAGGTCGGAGCATCAGGATAATCAAGGACGTGGTAGTTCACGATCAAAGTCAAAAGGTAAAGGAACTTATAAAGTGAAGTGTTACATATGCTATTATGAGGATCACCTTAAGAAAGACTGTCCAAAATAGAACAAGAAGAAATCAACTGGCTTTGTCAACAAGAATGTAAAAACAGGACGTTGGGACGTATTATAAGGGTTATGAAAATGGTGATGTGTTGATGGCGGTGAGTGAGGAAAGGTTCTTAGAGTGGATCACGGACTCTGGTGGTTCCTATCATATGACGCCGAGGAAGGACTTCTTGTTTGATTTTAAGGAGCTTGACGGAGGTATGGTTTTGCTCGGTGATAATAGAGCATGTGTCATCAGGGGGACATGGAAGGTGAGAGTACAAATGAAGGATTACTCAAGTTTTGTGTTTGAGAATGTGCGTTACATTCCCGATCTGAAAATAAATTTGATATCTTTGGGCACTCTGGATCGAGAGGGCTATACCGTGAAGTTTCAGAATAAAAGAGTAATGGTGATGTAGGGTTCTATGATGGTTTTGTCAGGAACTTTGAAGGAAAATTTAGATAGCTGGGCTGAATCAGGTGAAGCTAGTGTTGGTATACAAGAAAAAGAAAGTCTTGCACAAGTGTGGCATAAATGCCTGGGTCACATTAGTGAAGCGGGCTTGAATGAACTCGAAAGAATAGGTGATGGGGAATAAAGGTCTAGGTAAGCTCGAATTCTGTGAAAATTATGTTCTTGTAAAATCGACCAGTGTGAGTTTTGGTCGAGGTCAACACACAATAGAGGGAGTTGTAGACTATGTCCATACGGATCTCTGGGGTCCTTCTCGGGTGGAATCAATAAGTGGTTGCCGGTACTTCTTATTGATTGTTGATGATTATTCGAGGAGGGTTGGGATTTATTTTCTTAGATACAAGAATGAGGCGTTTAGCAAGTTCAAGTAGTGGAAGCAGTAGGTGAAAAACCAGACAGGTAGAAAACTGAAGAAATTTCAAAGGAATAATGGTTTAGTGTTTTGTAATAAGGAGTTTAATAACTTGTGCAAAGAGAGCGGGTAGCAAGACATTTGACAGTTGCTGGAACTCCACAACAGAATGGTCTAGCTGAACGAATGAAAATGACGCTCTTGGACAACGTTATGTGTTTACTGATTCAGATTGGTTTGCTAGAGTCCTTCTGGGTTGAAGCAACGGTGACGAAAACATATCTGATCAATAGGTCTCCATCTATAACATTGGAGAAGAAGACACCTACGGATTTTGCATGATCCTCCGGATCTCTAGATCCATCATATGTCTTGACTTGGATGGGCATACGACTCGTTTTAGGAATATCAAAGTTTCTAATTCGGCACGTTAATGGATCAATGTTTTCGTATAACCATGGTTTAGATAAGTCATCCTCGTCCACGCTTGACTTTTGCTTCTTTGGTTTCCAATGTACGCCATTGCTTTCATCAGTTTCCGAATATATACTGCCCGAATCTTGTGGGATCTATCTTTCTCTTGTGTTTATCCGGACAAAGATTGCGACTCCGGTATTAGTCTCTTGCTATCCTTCTTTGCTTGTCCATTTCTCTGATGTTATTCTGGATCTCGGAGTTTTGATAGAATGGCTGCCAATCTATGGGAATTATTTCGAATGGCCCCCTTTCTTTTTTGCCTAACCTGTCAAAAACCCTTTTATCCTTGGGCCCTAATCGTGTGAAGACAGATTTTCCATCGTGGTCTTTCTCGTTAGAGGATTCATGCCTCATTCGTGAAAAGACACTTTGACATTGCAGTGGGCTTTCGGACCTATCCGAAGATACCGACCTCCTCCCTCTCTGTTCCCTTCCTGTTCTTGGAGACGCGGACTCGGAATAATGGGAGGGTTCGCTCGTCCTATGGATTTTCTTTGTGCTTCCTTCGTTATCCAGTCGGGTCTTTATAGATCTTAATTTTTGCTTGTGTTGTTCTTCTTCGTGGAACTTTTCAGCTACAAGCGGCAACAACTGATGGTAGTATCTGTCGTACAACTCCCTAATCGCTGCGTCGATCGCTCGCTTTATAGGGTTTTTTTTGTTTTTGTCAGTTTCCTTCGCTATCGTATTTCGCACGACAGACGTGGTTGGGGTAGGGAGGGCTTGTGCCGAAGCGCTCATGTTGGAATGAGATCTTTTGAACACAGTTGTGTAATGGGTCCCACGGATGGCGCCACTTGTTAGTACAGTGACCAGGTCGTGATAAAATGTGGATATGAGTTCATAGCGGATGGGCTTAGATGTCTTGGATTGGCCTTGATCTTGTACTAAAAAGAGATGTAGTTGACGATTTGATGCACAAATAAAAGTAAACCATTAGCCTTACCGTGGGGACGTACCCACTATTAGACACCGGCGTAAGAGTAAGATTTCATGTTGTCATAGATATGTGTGTGTATTGGGATGAGTGAGAAAATCATACATTGTGGGAGTGTCAGAGTTTACCTATTATAGGTTGGTACTAGGTTTCCCTAGTATTTCGGATAGTACTCAGAGTGAGCCTTTATCTGTTAATGGCCTTTGTTCGTATCTGCTACTATTAGTTTCCGGATGTGCTTCAGGTAAAACCTATCCGCTGGTTGCTCGTGGATCCGCTCCGAGAGAGTTGATCCGCTAGTGTTTTGCCACAGTGGTGGGCTTACACGTGGCCTTGATCAGGGGCGGATGCATGTTTAGAGTGTGGGGAGGGGTGCCCCCATAGCTAGCCCGATAAGATAGTTTTTTCCAAATTGCCCATACTTGAAACTTAAAATGCCCCAATTCGCACACTGAATTCTAACATTTTACACCCTAAAAGCCTATAAATTCTTCAATTCTAAGCCATAATACTTTATTTTGCATTTAGGTCCTTGTCTTTTTCATTTTCTATTGCCAATTTTTTTTTCGCCCTCCACAACTTAATTTCTTAGTTCCATCACTGGTCTTCATCCAAGATTTAGTATATGATATTAGGCCTAATAAACTTGTCTATGCTATACGCCATCAAAATCAGTAGCAAAAGTTAATACTCTAAATTTTAGTCACAACAATATATAAGTTACATAGCATTAGATTATGCAAATTAAAGATATAACATACGTGACTGAACAACATGAGATTAAAGAAATTAAATCATTTTTTACATCTGTGATATAAAATAAAGTAGAAAGATTTTATTTATTTTGTTATTGTGTAGTAATTTACAAATTTCCGTTTTAGAAGCTCAATTCGAAATTGTGTTAATTGCGAGACTAATGCATTGAAAGAATGTGATGAATTGCAGTTGATTGCGAGCGAAATCTACGATGGTCTTGCATTGAGTGTCATGATACGATCGAGATTTCAAATGTAATGCGACGATGTGTTCAATTCGTACAATAATGCGCATATTTTAAACCATGGTTAGAACATAAACTAATGATGCTTTTTTGTTTTATCTTTCGTTGTTTTCAGTCAATGTTAATTTTCTTGCTATTTATCGTTGCTTTTATGGCATAATCATGAGCACGGTTGCCCCTCAAAGACAAAAAGGAATCATGAGAATAATAATGTGGTTTTTTCTACTTGAAATTTTAAATGATTGTAGATAACTAGGGTACATCCAAGTATCCAACCATTTATTTTTTAAAGAATTTATGTTACCATATTCCGTTATGTATCATACGAAAGAAACATATTAGAAAAATAATGAATCCTGCTCTATTTTGCTTTCATATTTCCCAATTAAAATTATTTTTTTATTTAAGTTCTTTTACTTTTCATAAGTTACTATTTGAGGCTGTTTTAAACAAGTTTAATTACATGTTCGGATTTTATATTTAATACATGAAATGTCATTTTAAAGCGAATTTTAAAACCAAATGTTAAGTGTCGTTTAAGGGGGTTGGTCGACCGACTGTCTCACGTGATCGTCTCTTAGCAACGATCGAGTTGCTCAATCGTCCAAGGAATTGAAGATGTTGGTCACCCGCACGAACGAAAAGAATTGGAAGAAAACAACAAAAAATGTAGCTTTTAATATTTAAATTAAAAAGACTTTTTTTTTATTTAAAATTCTTAGCAATATAAATTGACAACTAGTTTCATAAACCCAAATTATCATCAATACTAAACACTGATATGATTTGTTCACTCCTACACACATATAAGTATAACAAAATCGAAATTTAGTTAAAAACCTAATCACCAATATAATGTTTGTCAAAAAGTGATTTTGAAGTTAGCCACACAATGTGACAGCGCATCGACCTTATAAAACGAATTAAGTTAATCTTGACCAATATAGTATCGGATTTTTTTTACTTATTGCTTGATTGTATTTGGCGGAACCATCTTAAATCTGTGTACTTTTTTGATACTGAGCTTCCCACCCAACAAGGAAGGCATATTATCAAACGTTTTTTTTGACATTATAAGATGAGCATTAACTTTTAGAGATAAAATTAAAATTCATTCATAAAATAAAAAATACTACATAAATAATAAACAACATTAAATAATAATAAAAATGTTAATATGTTTCTAGATCCGAATCATATATCTCTTCAAAAAAATCAAACTCACCAGCTCCTCATATTCTTGATTGGCCCTTAATTTTTCCCACCACTCTTTCTCAGCCCTTACCTTTTCTTTTAACGTATCTCGTAATAAACTTTCATCAAAAATTAGTTGACGTTCATGTTTCAATAAAATAAAATTCTTCAGCTATATCATGTTCATCAAATGAATCGTCTTCTTTATATCATCGTTATGGTGTTTAACTTATACAAATAGAGATTTAAAAGATCAATATATAAAACTTTAGGGTTCGATGTAAGATAACGTTATATTTTAATGGGAAAATTCTTGAAATGCCTCAAAGTTACACCCATTTTCCTAAAATACACCAACCAAATGAGAATTTCTCAAAATGTCTTATGCAACTTATGCAACTTATACAACTTATGCGACTTTTCCAAAAATGGCAAAGTTTTGGAAAAAATTTTGAACTATTTTTTCTATTTTTGAAAAAATCGCATAAGTCACATAAATTGCATAAGTTGCATAGAGCATTTTAGAAAATTTTTAATTAATTGGTGCATTTTGGGAAAATAAGTACAACTTTAGGGCATTTCAAGAATTTTCCCAATTTTAATTCACATCGAACTACAAAGCTTTGTAAAACAATCCAAGAGCATATACATCAAGTTTTTACAAACTTGTATTTAATGCCTAAGATTTTTTAATTATCTGTTTTGTTTCACAATCAATTTTTCATTTTTTGTGTCAAACATTTTGATGGATTAAAAGTCTTTTTCAAAAAATTATCTATTAAGTCTTTGCTAAAATGGCTAAAACAACACTAATATCTTTTTCAAATAGAAGAAAATATTTGAAAAAAAAGCCTATCGCAAGTGTTCTAATATTAAAATCGTATTTATTTATTGAAATATAAAATTTCTATTATAATAAAATAGTTAAATTTTCACATTCATGATGACATGTTTTCACACTTTGATGTATGCAAAATTAAAAAGTTCATCTTAAACTTATTACTCATCCATAAGAGTTGACATCAATGTAAACCAGAATCTACTAAAAACTCAATGAACAAATTTTAGTGACTTTTTTTTTTATCGAGATAAATAGAATCAATTTTCACTTTTTTTTTTTAAATAAAATATCTTGCAAACCCAAATCGTTTAGCAACAAAAACTACATAATTGCGATGTGTATTTCTTTTTATCTTTCCATAGATGAGCTTCTTGATACATTTTAGTTGAATATTTTTTTATTGATTTTTTTTTGTCAGGTTTGAAAAAATCACATATAATGTCACACAATCGAAAACATAGAAGTTCCTCTATAAAAGATCATTTAATTCTTGTCACGGGTATATTTTTTATTTTATATAAGTATTAAGGGTTTGTGAGATATTTAGTTTTTAAAACATTGTAAGTGAACTTTTCTAATTTGATGAAAAGTGAATGATTAAGATTGGCTTATTAAATCTTTACTAATTTTTTGATTTATGATAAACTTTTTTCATATCAGATGAATCATTTCATTTCAAAATTGTAGTTTATTTTTCTTTTTTGTATGCGGAAAATTAATTGTCTCTACTAAAAAATGAATATTTTTTTTTATCAAGTTCATCGTATTATCTTTTTATAAAATTACTATTATAAATTTTCAAAAAGATATTAATTATTTGATTAAGAAAATAAAAAAAAAGATTGCTGTAAATTTCAAAGGAAGTACAATCAACATACCCTATATCTCTCTCTATTAAAGCTTCAACTTCACATTCTTGATCTCCCTATTCTTTGGCCAAAAGACATTCAAACAACAAAAGGCAGCTCTTGTTTCCTTTTCTCTCTCCCACTCACAATTTTCATTCCAAAGAGTATAACAAATCCAACTTTGTTGTTGTTTTTTCCTCTCTTTTTCTTGTTTCTTTCTTTCTTTAAGTTCCATTTTCAAATCTACAAAGTTAAAGATGATCCAAGAACTATTTGGTGGAGGTGCTGCTGGTCTTTTAAATCGAGACCGAAATCTTCCCATTTCGGGAGTCTTTGAACCTTCTTCACCTTCACCATCACCATCACCATCTTCTTCTACCACTACTACAACTACCACCAACGCCGCAACCACAATTACTAATCCTACAACCTCAGATGTCCAAAAGCTTAGATGCCCACGATGCGATTCATCCAACACAAAGTTTTGTTACTACAACAACTACAACCTCACTCAACCACGTCATTTTTGCAAGACTTGCAGACGTTATTGGACAAAAGGTGGCGCTCTTCGCAACGTTCCAATTGGTGGTGGATGCCGAAAAAACAAAGGTACCACTTTAGTATCCACCGTAGGAAAACCTATGTCAGCGAATGGAAAACTTAAAGCAGTTGTGTCATCTGAGCTAGGGAAGTCTGGTTTCATTAATGGTTTTGAACATGAGTTCAATCATAACCCTATTCTCTGGTCTGGTCCACCACAAACATCTCATCTTTTATCATTACTAAGAGCCAGTCAAAACCCTAACCATAACCCTAATTTTGCTTCAAACTCATTAAACCACTTGAAGGATCAAAACTTTATGGGTGGATCAAACATGGGTAGTTTAGGGTTTGAATCGTTAGGTCAAACATCATCATTAGGGTTATGCAGTTCTTTGTGGAGAAACAACCAAGTGAATCAACAAGCTCAACAAAACCACCATGAACAACAACAACAACAAGGGATCATGAACACTAATCATGAAGTTGAAAACAACGAAAACAGTCGGTATCAAAGGCTTAGATCATCGTCTCCAGTAAGTTACTACCATCATGAGCAGACTACCCCTGTGATCTTGGGTGGCAATGTGGTCAATAATTCATCTTCAGCATCTACTTCAACTATCTTAGATTCTGCTCCTGTTCTTGCTAGTGGTGAAATAGGGTTTTGGAACCACAACCAGCTTCCATGGTCCGATCTACCTGCGGCTAACGGTGCTTACCATTAAATGATGAATCTTTTTCTTTTTCTTTTTTTGTTAATCCATAGTTAAGGGGTTAGCTAGGGTTTGTGGTTACTTTAAATTGTGGTCATTTGGGGTGTGGTATATGAATATGGTTTGTTATTTAATATCATGTATGTGTGCTTTAATTAAGGAATGTTTTATGTAATATGCAAACATGCGCATTCACTAAATTATAGTTCCTGATTCATCGAAGGTTACCAATCCAAATCGTCTTCACATACGTTTTTTTATAAACAAATTGTTCTAAAGAGACATTGTAAATGGAAGTTCAAAATGATAATAGTGGGAGGAACATTTTTTGAGAAAAAGAAAATCTTGCATAGAAGGAGTATGAGTTCTTTCATGCATTTCATTTTACTACTGTAGTAGTATATTTGATCTATTACTGTTGTAGTAAACACATATAGTAGTAGTATAATAAAATAGTGTTTGGAATCAAAGGAGTGGGCAAAAACACATAGATAAGAGAGCATATCTTCTTGGTTAGCTCAACATATTTAGGGTTGATTTGCCTTTTCTGCTTAGTGGATGGATGATGGACGAAAAGAGAAGATTCTTTCATTCACTAGTGTTAATATGATTTTCAAGATAAAATATTAATACTTCTTGTTTCAGAATTCCAATCCACCAATATGTTAAAAATGATTAAATGTTCATTGATTATTATTATAACTACAATTACAGTTACATATCTAGCTGAAAAGACTCAAATAGAAAACATAACTCCATGGCATTCATGTACTTATAACCAATTATTATTTCAGAAAATATATTGTTACGTCTATGATTAGCTAGTAGCATATAAATATATATTTTTATACTTTAGAGTTTAGAGAATGTACTTGCACTGGTATGTTATGAAGACAAGAATCGTTAGTATGTTCTTTCTGATTACCTAGTAAAGCACAAAGTATCTTACTAGTAATTTTTATTTTTTTCAATCAACTGGATTAGCTCAGTTCAATTGACCAACAAATGTGAAAGGTTGTTGGTTCAAGTTTTACTGGAATAATTTGTGAAACATATCGTGAGATATATAGTAGTATATATAATGAAAATTGAGTAAACGTAGTATTTTGCGTAAGAAACTGCATCGCATTAATTAAAGAAATTCTAATTAAAAGTTTTTACTCAGTTTTTTGTATATGAAAGAAAATCAAAGAGAAGAGAAAAAAACAATTGGCTGTCTTGGTTAAGTACTGGAGTGGTCGAAATTACTCCATATTAACCTATGTGTTCTGTATTGGTGTCGATTTTATTTAAAGGCGCTGCTTAATACATCACTATAAGAATTGCGTCACTGATATATTCGTTTTCGAGCATACTATTTTTTAAATGTCATAAAAGCATATTACAGAGAAATTGTTAAACTGAACAGCATATTGAAATTTTGGAGTCCTTTTTAGGGAAATGGGAATGCTGAATGCAACCTGAATATGTCATTTCATGGTGTTCAAAGAAAAAGCAAATATTATTTTAGTGAAATAAAATACAAATACTTGCACAAAAGGTATATAACGTATAGTCACATGTCCCAGAATTTAAATCTTTTGACCCGATTTCATTTTATGGATCTAGTTGTCAATGTATTACGAATTTACGATGTATGACTCTTGGAAGTATTTACAGTTTTGAGGCTGTTTGTGGCGTTTTGTAGTGCGTTCTATGGATTAGCTGTTCTTGTTTGCATGGGTGTTTTTCACATTTCGGCGACTACATCTGAGGGTCGTTCGATGGACAACCTGGCTTTATAGTACAATTGTTTCAGTTTAGAGAGGCATGCATATTACTAAGATATACCTGATATATGAACCATAAGATTGAACATGAAAAAAAAAAAAAAAACTTAAGGCTGTAATGAAATATGTTGGTTCATAAATGAAAAAAGTGCACTAGAAATGCAACCACATTAGTAGCAAAAAATTGTACCACAAATAATGTGAAATAAAATTTATTGGTAATATCCAAGTTTATGGAATACTCATAAACAACATTGCATGTTTCATTTGTGCATTTTCCATCTTTGTAGCAACATGTAGTACTTTCAAACTATTCTTTCTTTTTGCTCTCGATACATCAACACAAACTTGACCATTACAAGACATAGCAAAAATAGGCAAACTTTCGACAATGGATAAATAGATATATTGGTAATTGTGTTACTTCAGGAAAAATGTTTAAGTATATAGGATCAAGGTAAAATCACTCATCGCATCCCAATATAAAAGGCGACACAAAACATCATTTGTGCTTCAAACTTAAACAATCATAAGAGAGACATGTCAATTTTATGCGGCGACGGAAATTGCGGCGACGGATTTTTAAAAAAGAGAGGACAACTTCTTTGTCCTTTGCATTGCTAAATCTTCATTTTCTGATAGAAAATAACAAACCACTCCACTACTAGTACAGAGGCGAGATAAAAGTTACATGTCTAGGCTCAAAAAATATATTTTACCTCTCCATTCTCTCTCCATTATGATTGATTCGCTTCTTCCTTCACACAAGCCTTTGGTTCGCCCCTTGTTGTGTTGCATTTTCTGTTTCTCCGCTTCAGTCTGCCGTCTTCGAATGAACATAAATAAAGAAAATTACTTCCCAGCTACTAAGGCGAATATTAAATTGATCACAAAAGTCTAAATTGATCACAAGAGTATGCATGTGTTAAGGTAAATCATAAACTTGGGTCTCATATCCGCCATAGAAATAAAGATCATTTTCACATAATTCTCCTACACTAGTCAAAGACATATATCTAGAAGTTTCGTCATTAGAAAACTAAAGTTCGCCCTCATCATATTCTACCAATTGCCCCGATAGAAGTACTTGGCTTGCTAGCTGGTGCCTCATTGTTACCTACATTTCTAGCAATTTCCATGCTTCTTCACGAACACAAGTTTCTCATCCAACATATTTCTTTCAAGTTCCTTAATCCTAATTACCACACGGGTAGCATTTAGGAACTTGATTACCCCCTCCCTCTTCTGAATCCACCAAGGTACTTACTACATCAAATAAATTAAATAAGAGTACTAGCCTTATTAGTCGGTTCCACCTTTGGATTCCCATTAACATGTGTCGCTATTTTGGTAGAAACCAGGAGGTACACAAAAATAGACTTAGGTTTCAAGCCAATGGAGGTCCATGAGCAATTTGACGCATATATATTTTTTATCGTTACAACAAAAAGATGAAGATTGACAATAGTCTTATGGTAAGCTTACACGATAACTCTTTGTCAAATTTTATTTTGAGGAGACGGAATGCTAAGCCTGATCCAAACATTAACCTTTTCCAACCGTTTCATGTGTTTCCAATCATCAATCGGACCAAATACGGATAAACCAAAGTAAGAGGAGTGGCAACAACTGGTTTCTTGAAGTTAATTTTTGACTTTACAAAAGAGCACTAATGACCAACATATATATCCATGAATTTTGATTGCAAATCTTCCGATCCTAAGACATTGGAGTGTGTCTTAAACATACAGGCCAGAATAGTTTCAAGTCTTCAAATTTATAACATTTGATATATTGTCTAGAATAAAACATAACACGGGTAAGTATGCACTTTTGTGTATAGGATAGGATATGCAAGTCCTTCTTGTCCACTAGTACAGAAACTGCTATACATCACACTTCAAATGTGTGACTATATGTCTTTCGTCACACACGGTTTTTGGGAGGTCTGTGTGACTAAAGGACGCGCCACCACAGGGTCCCTATGGTGACGTTGTTGATTTGTGGCCCTTTGTTCGAAAAGAGTGACCAAAACCCGAATATGTCTGACAACTTTGGCAGAAGTTTTGTTGGAGTAATCAGTATGTGTGACCGTAAATACTTTATAGTCACAAAAATATTTTTAAGAGTAACTATTTTTTGTATTTTTGTCACATAAATATATAATATATGTGACACTTTAGATGATTTATTCAAGTAAATGTGTATTTTGTGTGACTATTTCATGTCCTTTGGCCAAACGAATATATAATAAATGTGGCGTTTATGATGATTTAGTCACACTACGGGGTGTCTTTCTTTTTTAGTTAGTCACATACAAGTTAAACAAAAGTGGCTAAAAGTGCTAATAAGTGTGACCATATGCTTGTGAAAGTCAAGTGAATGTGTATTTTATGTGACTATTGTTACCCAATAGCCACATGAAGTTAATGATTGTGTGACGTTTTGTAATGTTTAGTCACACAAAACATGATCTATTATGAATTTAGTCACATACGAGTGAATCAAGATTGGCGAAAAATGTGTTATATGTTGTTGAAAGTCAAATGAATGTGTATTTTGTGTGACTATTGTTAATAAAGTGGCTAATAGTGTTAATTAGTATAATTGCATGCTTGTTTAGTTAAATCATATGTGTCTTTTGTGTGACTCTTGTTATCTAACAGCCACATAGTTTATGATTATGCGTGGTTTTATAATGTTTAGTCACATAACGAATTAAGGAAAAAGTGACCAAAAGTGTTAATAAGGAAGTGCGGGGAATCGAACCCCGTGCCCCTCGCATGCAATGTGAGCGCTCTACCATATGAGCTACACTCCCATTTGGAAATTGCACTTACGGCTGTAGAACCGTAATCTTTTCGTTAGTATATGACATCCAAAATCATTATATACGAAATTTAATTAGTTATCAAAGAACCTTGTACCTAAATTTCCTAAAGCAATGTAACAAGCTCGACTTTGATTTCAGAAATAGAAGGGTGCTTGCCAGGATTATTTCCCAACATCTTTGCATCAACTCCAACAGTTTTGGGTTTGTATTTGTGGGAAGATCTTTCCGACGTCCCTGATAGAGATTAAACAGAAAAATGTGTCACACGGTATCAAATCTCAACAGTTATAGAGGATACACATATTTTCTATCAATTTTCTACCTTGACTCCAAATGTCTTACTTGTATTTAGCAACATCAGAATGATCAATTATTTCTCCTCCGATTTTAATAAAACATCTTGTCTACTTGTCTTGTGTCTAAAAATGTACATATTATTGCTATCTTCTCATATGCTAAAGCTCACTTAAAAATACTGACTATATATGATCTGATATTTAATAGTCAAGTATAACAACCAGTAAACAAATTAGAGGGTGCAGATGTTATATATGGGTGATTTCTAACTTATAATTTATACTTTAAATCAACATGTTAGGTCCACTATATCAGAAATAGATACATTACTCCCAACATTATTTATTGATCTAGAAAATAGAATAAATAGAGGTATCAACCCTATAATGTTTTCAGGTGAAAGTGCAGACTATGAATCCCCTGAAATGTTCATGTTAATAATATGAATCATAGAGCTGAGATAGGATAAAGTACACGCTTTGTTAATACAGTTGCCTTAAAATATGCTAAATTAATATCAAGTTTATGTTGGAATTTATAAAAATCCTTAACCATGTTAACATGTTAATACCTACAAGTACACAATAGAATAACAAGATCATGTATAGACAAGTAATTAACATAAACGATAAAGAAAAGCGTACATTTTAGCAATGGATTAATTCACCTTTATCGAACAATTAAATAACCAAAAACCCAATAACAATCAAACAATGATCTCTTTAAGTATACGCACACAATACATTTTGTAACACCCCTGTTTTACCTTATAGCAGCGGAAGCTAATTTTTGGGGTATTACTATCAAGTACCATAGTCATAATAATAGAAAATACTTAATAACATTTTTATAAATATTAACGTCTTCATTCATTTATTCAGAGTTAAGTAAAAACAATTGTACAATAATGTACATCATAGGTTTTCCCAAAGATCTAGTTTTATTTTCTAGAATGATAACTTTATTCAAGACACCATCATCCGCAGCCCGTCAGTCCTTATTCACCTGAAATATGTTCCTTAAAGTCAACACAATGGTTAAGTGAATTCATAGGTTTTTAACAATATTTGAATACAAGTACGACTCCAGGGCTACATTGTTATACACCCAACTTTTTAAATTCATCAATTCATATTGCACTAGCTCATGACCTCGCAACTAGACATTATCAGGAAAACCCAACAAATTTGCCCATAGGTAGGAAGTTTTCCGGACTATCGTAAATAGCAAAATAAAGCATATTTGTTTAGTCTATGTAGGAACCATTAGCTGCTAGCAAGTGCGACTTTCCCAGACAGGAGATGTCAGTCTCCAATAGTACTGTTCACAATATTAGCGCTCATTAAATTATTAGCGGTCCACGATTAAAATAGGACTTAACGGCAACAAGTAAACGTAGTGTCAATATTCATATAGGTAGCATAAAAACACTTGTATTCTAGTTTTAGCATATATCTTCCTCACGGGTTTTTGAATCATTTATAAAACTTTAAAAGTGAGGCTATGAACTCACCTTATCGTAGAGAGTCTTGATTAAATCAGCTATACCCAATCACAACCTTCTCACAATATCTGAGTTAACACACAATATATCGATATACAAGTCATACTCTCTGAGTTCAATCTTTTATAATTTAATGTATTTATTCTTTGATTCTTATATTTTGTTATTATAGTATTATTGTTCGGGCCATTATACTTATAAGTCATTCTATAAACGTTTGAGGAGCGAGGGCACTTTAACTCAACCACTCAGTCAGAACGTAATATCAAGATGGAGCATCTTTGTACAAAGCTCCCTACTAACTTGACACATTATATTTTATTACTTTTTATGTTCTTTAGTTTCAATATTGGAAACAATAGTCCTTATAGTTATATTTTGCCATAATTACACTTTTAACTCTTTAAATATATAGTTTCATTATATTGCAATTTCATCCTTCATTATTTAACCTTAGGGTCTAAAACTTTCAAACTTTTATCATTATATCTTTAACTTTCATAAAATGATACTTTTGCCCCAAAATGTCAAATAGTTTCAAAAATGACAGTTTTGGTCCCTATACTTATAAAAATCATATAACTTCTTCAAAAATGTACCAAATGATATAGGATTTTAATACACACTTTCAAAACATATTTATAATCATAATAAAAACATTTTATCAGAATTAAGCTCTTGAGATGGATTTTAAGTCATTATTTCATGTAAAATACAAAACTAGGGTTTTAAGACATCTTTAGCTTATAACTTTCATTTAAATTGATGAAATGACTTAGTTCTTTTTGGATTGTCTTTCTAACATAATTTTGGCATTATAAAAAGACTTAGAATTCATTATAAGAATATTAAAGCTTGTTTAGTATAGAAATTACCTAGGTAGCTCCAGAATGGCTCCTTATAGCTTCCTATGAAAACTACTTGCTATGAAAGCTTCAAGGGCTTCAATGGCTACCTTCTAGACCTGGTTTCTGGTCTTGGGGGATGTCGTAGGACGTTTATAGAAGTTGAGATGGATAATGGGTACGAGATACTTAAGAAACGGGGTGCAAGTCTTCAAGGTGTACTATACGCCCCTATTTATACCCATTTCAAGACTTAGCCTCCAATTTCTGGCCTAAAACGTGTAAGAACGATAGGTAGATGACATATGAAGACTAGTGAAGCTCTACACAAGTTTATAGGTCCTATCTTTGATCTAATCTTCTCTTGTGGCTAGAAATGTGTCACGACAAGGTTTAGATGAGAATGGTGATGTGTAGCAAGCAAGGAGGTGATGCACCTACTTGTTGGCACTTATAAAATATCTTACAAGTTGTAAATATCTGATATTTGAATTTGGAATGGATGGAAATGGTTTAAAAATGGGGTTTTGAGGGAAAATATAAAACCGAGTCCTAAATCTAGGGCTTGTAACTTATGGTTGGTGTTTTTGGTGATTAGGGACTTAGGAAAATGAATAATGACTGATTAAGGCTTAATTAGGGTTTAGACATTCTATCTAAGAGATTTAGGTCCTTGGTTTGAAGTTTAACAAAGGTTTGATGTGAAAATAGGAAGTATACTTTTGTAGATTAGGGTTTTCTAATGATCTAGGGTTTAATCTTAGTGTATGTGATTATCCTCCTCTTAGATACTGATGTAAACTTAATTTAGGTCCTAGAAATCGTGTCTTAAGTGTCCAGAGAGTTCTCACGCTTGGTTTAATGGTTTAGTTTAGGTAAATATGTCTAAAGAGTGAAAATACCTATTTTGACCTAATTTACAAGTCATGCATTGAAACATTGTACCTTGTGCATTAGGGTACGTGTAAATTGTCTTAACATAATTTTATAATCTTAATGAAGTCCTATGAGTGTTTGTATATATTTCCTAAAAGACTAGGTTATGATTCCATGTAGATTTCTTATTATAAGGGTTTCTATATCATTAGGCCTAATGACTTTTTATTTTAGGTAATTAGGTTTTGTATCTTAATGTAGGCTTATTCTGAGTCTTATATAGTATGTTTATGATTTATATGGGTTCTACATTCTTAGTTTAAGGGTTTATATAGGTTGATCATATTCTAGGGTTATTTAAGTAAGCTTAAGGTTCTCTGAATTGAAGACTTGTACTTTATGCTTTAATAATTTGTAACTTAGTTTAAGATAAATGTATGATTATATTATGATACTTAGTTGAGTTTTATAATTTGTTTTAAAAGATTATATTCTAATTCATTATAGATTGGATTTTATAGGCTAATTTTAGTTTAGGTCATTTTCTTGTAATTAGCTTGTCGGTAGTGAATAATTAGTGTTTTGTGATTATTTACCTTTTCTTTATATGGTAGATTAGAATGAGTATAAAGTTTTTAATAATAGTACATAGTTATTTTGTAGTTATATTTCTTGGAATATTAGTTTATACAGGATTTCAAAGGTTTCTATGGCTATTTAGGGTATCCTTGTTGTATTTGAGTTGTTCTAATTCACTATTTGTATATATAGTTATCTTTAGAACTCAAACTTGATATATACATAGTGTATTTAACATATAGGCATATGTGGATGTGATATTGAGATAGTGAGTGATGAGACCGCAATTATACATGGTGTTATCGTCCAAAACGGGCTTAAAACAACGGAAATATCATAAAAGTACCATATATATGCTTATGTTTATTCAATGTGTATTTTAGGTACGGATATCGAGAAAATGATAAAAAGATCACAAGAATCAATAAAAAACGAACACGGGAAACGAAGCCGCACAATGAACCGGACCCGATTGTTGATTTTTCTAAAAAAATCATTAAAGTTTGAAGATTTCACAACTTTGGTCCCTTATCTTTGACAAATTGGCAAGAATAGTCCTTGAAGAATCATCTTTGTACAAGAATGATCCTTGAAGAATGAAGAATTTTCAAAAATGACCTTGAAGAAAGGTCAAATGACATAAAAAGCCCTTGTTATAAGTCCTTAACATATTTGTGCCAAAAATGACAATTGAGTCATAGTTATAACAAAGGGAAAAGAGTAATATGCTGCCAAAACTTGAAATGAATAAAATTACAAACATAAGGGGTGTTTTCTGCCACATCACACAACCCAAACCCACTAAAAAACCCAACAACCCAACCAAAAACCGACCCCCACACCCACACCTCAGTTTATACGTTAAGTATTAATTTATTTTTTAAATTAATATTTAATAATCCCCTTTGTTCCTTGGTTAACCAATACCGTTCCCATTAAAAACCCCAAATCCCCTTTATCTTAACCATAAACCCTAATCCCATACTCCCCTTAATCACTGACAATCATTCACCATATACTCCAGATCTTTAATTTCCCTTAGCCTAATCCTAAACCCACCCCAAGATTCCCCCCCAGACACTCCCATGTGACCCTTAGTCCCCTCCCCTACACCAAACTTGACAAAAGGAAAAGGAAGAACCGTAAATCTATGGTTCAGGATGTTTTACTTGTTCTCTAAATTCACATAGACGGCCAAGATCAAGATTGCAACAGCTCATCACCACATGGACTTGGCAGAAGTCACGGGGTACAATTCTTTGACCAAGATTTATTCAAACAGCAAGGTCTCTTTTGGAAACTCATCTCATTAGGGTTTTAGTTTTGATTTTGCATTCTAGAAGTTTGTACCCGTCTATACAAGGGCTTAAGATTCCTCACTATATTTTTTGTTCTAGTTTTATTTTTGCAAACTTTGTAATCCAAATTTTGTTGAAATAAAATTGAGTTCCTTTTATTTTAAAGTTGTCATTTTCTTTTATTACACACTTTAATTTTCTGTCTAAATTTCTTTGTTGCAATTTTCACTTTTCAGTTTTATCAAAATGAGTTCGTTAAAAGTTTGAAAAAGTTGGTAGTTTGTGAGTTTGATTCAAAAAACCTGTTCAAAAGATGTTTTTTAATTGTTTTCAGAAGGGTTTAAGGTTCTTATAAAAGTTTGAGCTTTTGAGAAAGTTTTGTGAAAAGAAGTTTGTGAAAGAAAAAGTTTTTCAAGAAAACAAAAAGAAATCATAGTGTGGTTACTGTTTATGTTAACGTGTTTGTTTATCTTAGCAGGAAAGTCGGAAGCTGGTGCTTGTTTCACTAGCACCTCAGCTCGAACATTCCAAGGCATGGATGTATGCCTTGGAGGTAAACATTCCCTTGTTAATTTTTCTGTTAATTCTGCCAAAAAATTGTGCTTTATGTGATTTTTTGAATTTGTGTTTAAGTTGAAATTTGGCGTCGAATGTTAGTTTGTGAATGATAGTAGACCTTTATTAGCGATAAGTTTGTTTAAGTGAAGAGTTTTGGAACAAATCTTGGTTAGAAATCTGCTTTCTAAACTTATAAAGAGATGTTTGGGACAGTAGGATTTTAGGGTAGGTATGATCTACAAATAGGCCTTACTTAGCTCTGCATGTTTTATAGGTTTAGGAGAATTTATTTCTGTAAAAAGGTTTGGAAGTGTAGTATAAAATTTAGTTCTGATAGTTTGATCTTGCTTATGGTGTAATTTTTCTAAATAATTGTTTAAATCTGTGCACTTATATCATTGTTCTTTTGCTGTTTGTTTGAGTAGAGTGGACTGTCCTTTTGTGTTTTTGGTGTTAGTTGAGGTGGTCTCAAAGGTACATCAAGTTGGGTGACCAACTGTGTATCTATTGAACACCAAACCACCCAAAACCATCAGATGATGATTTTAGAAGTTGGAATAGGTTTCAAGTTGTTAGAAATACGTTTTTACGTATATTAGAAGTATCGGTCACTCCACAATATTATTTATGTTGTAATAGCTCGTAGTTAACAAATAGTCACTAGTTGCTTATTAAGTTAAGTAAGAACCGGTCCATGGGCTTGTCATGGACCGGCCCAAGCCCATGTAGCTTGGAAGTATAAATACCCCTTTCCACCATGGAAAGGGGTTGGTTGTTGTCATTTTGCTAGTTCCATTTCATGAAATAACACATAGTTTTCTCTCACTTTCTCTCTCTTGTTTCTCTCTCTAGAAAACAACAAACCCCTTCATAGATTCATAGGTTATCAATATTCTACATTTGGTATCAGAGCTATGGGGTGATTTAAGGTAGTGATTTGTGTGGTTTTTTAGTTTTTGATTGTATTAGTGTTCTTTAAGAAGATTCATCTTGATTCTTGGTGTTTTTGGTGTTTTTGTGATTGGGATTAGTGGATAAGTATTAGTTTTTACTTATTATTGTTGAAATCACAAAACTTTTTGGGTCATTTGGTCAAAATCTGGGTTTAATCTTCATATTAGTGGTCGACTGTTCATCGGTAAAAGGTTTCTGATTACCCAGCAAAAGTTCCGAACCAACAAGTTCCGGATCAACCAAGGAAAGTTCCGAACCAAGAACTTCCGAACCAAGAAGTTCCGGATCAAGAAGTTCCGAACCAAGAACTTCCGAACCAAGAAGTTCCGGATCAAGCCAAAAGTTCCGAACCAAGAACTTCCGAACCAAGAAGTTCCGGATCAAGCCAAAAGTTCCGAACCAAGAACTTCCGAACCAAGAAGTTCCGGATCAAGCCAAAAGTTCCGAACCAAGAAGTTCCGAATCAAGAAGTTCCGGATCAAGCCAAAAGTTCCGAATCAAGGTAATTCCAAGCCAAATCTTTCGAATCAAACTTCCGAATCAACAAAAAGTTCCGAATCAAGGGTTATTTTGCTTGTTTTTTCGACGATTTTTTAGAGGATTTAATCTTGGTTTCTTACAACAAAAACTCAACACAATTCACAAGCTTTACTTCACTGCTCGATCAACCGATAATCTTTGTCTCTTTGAAGTTAACAAAATGAATCCGAATTCAGTAATGCCTCAGATGACATCACTTACGGATATTTCGGTGATTACGGGAACGGATAATCGCCCGCCAATGCTCATCAAAGATGTTTTTGAAGCTTGGCAAGGCCGGATGATGTCTTATCTTAAGGGAAAACCGGTTTATGGGAGGCTTATGGTTAAGTCAATTTTAAATAGTCCACTTGACTATGGTACCATAGTGGTCAACAATGTGACTCGACCAAGAGAATTTGAAGAACTTACACCAGCCCAACAACTTGTTGCCGATGCAGACGAGAAAGCTCTTCAAACAATTCTCCAAGCTCTTCCCCATGACATCTATAGGATGGTAAGTCAGTATACGGTGGCAAAGGATTTATGGGAACGTCTTAAGGTGTTGCTACAAGGTACGTCTCTCACCAAACAGGAAAGGGAATGTCAGTTGTATGACCTGTTTGATAGATTCACGTACAACCCAGGGGAAACGCTTCACGATTATTACTTCAGATTCACCACACTCATGAATGATCTGAATGTATACAATCTTGTGATTGCACCATTCCAGGTTAACACCAAATTCTTGAATACTCTACCTCAAGCTGAATGGGGTGAGTACATTACCGATGTTAAGTTAACCATGGATTTGCATAAGTGCAATTTGGATCAACTATATGCTTTTCTTCAGTAGCATGAGAAACATGTGATCATGCACCGTTCTCCACGAGGTATGTACCCTGATTCATTAGCTTTGATGGCGAATCAACCAAGCTTGTCTCACAACAACACTCCTTATATTTTGGGACATCAAGCCTATCATCCATCACCTTACATGACACCCACCTTTCCCCAATACTCGATTTTACCACAACCACCCACCTCACATCAGCAATAATATCGGTTCAGTGCACCTTCATCACAATATGCTACACAACCTCACCCAGCAAGTATTGCACCTTATGCTCAATCTTCATATTCTTCTTATCAAGAGAATGCAGCATATCCAACAAGCTACCCTGATCAAATGAGTATTCCTTCTAATGATTATGCAGCTCAAGACAAAGCAATGTACTGTGATGATGAGGAAGTCCCCGTTCCTGTATTCAAACAAGGTGCTGATCCAGTTGAAGTGTTAACCACTATGTCTGCTTATCTCACAAGGACTTTAAGCAAACGAGGATTTAGGGGATCAGCTCCTACCAACAATCAGTTGAGGAATTCATCCAATTCTCGCCAACAAGCTACTATTGAGAATGACAGGGTAATGGTTCAGCCTATTCAACCATATCAGGGGAGACCTACCACATCAACTACCAATGCTCGCACAGTCAATCAGGCTCCAATGGTCAATCCTGCTCCACGGGCTAATTCCACAGGCAAATTGCGAATGATTACATGCTACAACTGCAAGGAAGAGGGTCATATGTCCAGGGATTGTAAGAAACCCAAGAGGAGAAGGGATGGACAATGGTTTGCAGAAAAGATCTATCTGGTGAATGCTCAGGCGCAAGGAAGGGAACTTGATGAAGAGGAGCTTGCATTTCTTGCTGATCCAGGGATTGCTGAACAAGACACGGTCACCACACAGAATGCAGCATACCGAGCAGATGATCTCGATGCGTATGACTCAGACTGTGATGACTTTCAATCTGCAAAGGCTGCTCTCATGGCAACTATCTCCAGCTTAGGGCCAGAAAAGAGATCTGAGGTACTTATTAATACCACCGATAATACCACTGATGCTAGTATTCAACCACATCAAGTTGTGCAAGAGAGTGCTGATTCGAATGAATCTTCGGTGGTGAGTCTTTCAAATGAGGAGACAAACAATGATAGCAATATCAATGTGAGTCCCCAGACTTTGAGTGAATCACAACCGGGACCCATTTCGCATACGCCTACTCCTGCTCAACAAGATTTGGTCATGGTTCCTGCTACATTACTTAGCCAAATGAATGCTGCACTCTTAGAAACCTTAGCAAAGAATAAGAATTTGTCTGATGAGCTTGCCTTAAGCAATGAGAAAGTTCAAACCTTGGAATTAGTGCATTCGTCTAGTGTTCTAACTAATCCCGAATATGATCACTTTAGAAACAAACAAATGGGTCACTTGCAAGAAATTGAAAACTTAAGAGCAAATCTGACTAATGAACTTAAAGAAAAGGAGTTAGTGGTCACTAATTTTCAAAAACTTCAAACGGATTTTGAATCACTCGAGTCTAAGAAGAATGAAATGGAGATTAATGCTACTAATAAGATTAGAAGTCTAGATTACTTGCTTTTAAGACAATACGCTGCTTCTCAACTAGTTCACTTATTTGATGCTTCGTTTAGAGAGTTTAACTTATCACGTCTAAAAGGCCTTCCCCCTAATCCACGGTATGCAAAACAAGCTTTAAGACATAGTCCTAGACTTTATAATGCAACACAATTAGGATTGGCTTTAGACCCGATTGTTTTTCCCGATGATCGAACAAGTAAGGATCTAGTTGATGAGGATCGGTCATACAATTCTACAAAATATCCCGAGTGTGATTATTTTAAATTGAATAAGGAGCTTGCAAAAACGGATTTTAGAATTCGCTTCCATATGGACAAAGATCTCATAACAGCACCGACCTACATATTAGATGAAGAAAACCCTAGTACATTTCCTACACTTGTCAATATGGAAGGTCCTAAGGAAATTCCAAAGGATCTTCCACCTGTTAGCACTGTATGGTTAAAGCAAGAGATTAATCAATACTTTACTAATTTTGATAAGGTCATTTTGGATTGTACGACTTCAAATGGCTTAAACGCCGAAGAATGAGCTTTCGAACATATGAACGAGGTGTTTAAAAATGAGATCAATCCGTTTGTCGAAAGTCTAAAAGGAATTTTTGCATCTCATAAGGAAAATCTTGTGTTTGAAATTGGTGAAGTTCAAAAAGTGTTTTATGAAATGGACACCGCTTACGAACTACAACTAATTGAAAAAGAAAAGATTTTAACCGAATATGACCGATTCTTGTCTGCAGTAATCTCGTGTGATGTGCTTACTACTGTAAATGTTAATTATTCGAATGAGCTTACATCCGCTATGATTAATTGTGATGCTGTGCATATATGTGATGATGTTTGTGATCTCTCTGTAAATGTTGCTGATACTGTAAATGAGGTAGATAATCATTCTTGTCACGAATCTAACGCTGAGTTTTTAAAGCTACAAGATTCTTACAATTTACTTTCAAAACGCTTTAATCAACTAGAACAACATTGTATATCTTTAGAATTAAAACAACAAACTCAAAATGAGGATCTTTTGATATCAAATGGTTGTGAAAATGGTGTTGAGACGAGTGACAAGATGATTGCAATTGTTAAGACATTAGAGGAAGAAATCATGAGATTGAAGAGAGATGTGTCATCAAATGAAACATTAAAATTGGAACTAGAGGCTGCAGAGTCTAAAAACCAAGCCTTAGAAATTAGACTTTCATCTATTCTAGGGGAGATGGATCGTGCAAGACAGGGAATGTCCAAACTTTATGGTTCACTAGAAGAACGCTTCGCTTTTAATGCGGCACAGCAACAATTTTATGTTGAACAATTGAACCAAAAATGTGAGGAAATCTCTGACTTAAACATCCTGCTCATTGACAAAAACATGGTTTTGGCCGAGTTAAAGGAGACACTTCTTCTCACCCGACAAGAAGTTGTTGATAACTTAGCTACCGACTCTGCACCGTCCACTAGTGCTCCAACAACCAAGTCAGTAGTGCTTTATAAGAATCCACTTCATAAGAGAAACCCGGTTACCTACGATGATTATATGAGGAATGCCATTAAGCATGTCGATCTTCTTAGGGATATTTTAGACGATCTTTATGCCTTAGATCCCTCAAGTAGCGACTATTATTCGGCTCATGAATATATTAAGCGAGTTCAATATTGCTTAGCATATTTGCAATACATAGGTACACCAGGTTCGGCACTACTTAATAATAGGCCCATTGCTGTCACTCCATTTAATAAGACTCCAGGAGCGAAACCGTCATTGGCACAATCAAGTAAGATACCTTTAAAATCTGTTGCTAATGTTCCCACTTTGCCTTCTACAGGATTAAAAGAGACTACTAAGGCTAAAGGATCGCCACTCAAGAAAGATAAGATCAAGCCCTCCACTAGTAGTGCCACAAAGAAGAAAGTAGAAGTCCACAATAGGAATGCTAGTTCAGTTTTAAATAAAAAGAATCATGTTAAGACTAAAAGCTCTGCGCCTGTGCAGAAGCCAAAACCATTCGTGAATTCTGATTTGAATTGTTGGAATTGTAATGAATGTATGTTTTCCCAACGTCATGATTTGTGTCTGATTGATCACGTGAATGAAATGAATGCTATTAAGAATGGTCTTGAATGGAAGCCAACGGGTAGAACTCGTGCCCAAGTTGGCTGGCAATGGCGTCCCACTGGTAGGACCTTTACATTAGATGGTAAAATGTGCCCTTTAACTAGGAATGCATCCATTGAGGTTAGGTCTGAGCGTCCTTTAGTTAGGAACACTCGCACTCAAGTATGGAAACAGCGCCCTTTAATTAGGTCAGCCCCCACTATAGTGCCTATCAGTGAAGAAATACCTCAGGATTTAAGCCAACTAGAATCTACACCACCTATTAAGAAAAAGAAGGCTAGGAAATCTAAGAAACCTAGAGTTAGCAAATCTAAGATTATTAAATCTGTACCTGCTAATAACAAGGAACACTCAGATTCCGATACCTCTACATTGTCTTCGTGTGGTGATATTTTCAGGTGGTCCAAATCATCCTGTGGTATTTGGACTCCGGTTGTTCAAAACATATGACCGGAAATCGCTCGATGCTCCGAAATTTCGTCAGCAAGTTTCTTGGTACGGTTAAATTCGGGAATGATCATATAGCAAAGATAATGGGGTATGGTGAATATCAGATTGGAAACGTGACGATTTCAAGGGTATACTATGTAGAAGGTCTTGGTCATAATTTATTCTCAGTAGGACAGTTTTGTGATTCCAACCTTGAGGTTGCTTTTCGACAACACACTTGTTTCATCCGCAACTTGGAAGGAAAAGATTTGTTGAAGGGATCTCGTGGTGCAAATCTTTATACCTTGTCCTTACAAGACATGATGGCCGCCTCTCCAGTATGTCTTCTCTCTAAAGCATCTAAGACCAAGTCATGGTTATGGCATCGCAGATTATCTCATCTTAACTTTGATGCTATTAATCATCTGGCTAAAAACGACTTAGTTCGTGGTCTTCCAAAGCTTAAATTTCACAAGGACCATTTATGTTCCGCGTGTTCAAGGGGGAAAAGTACCAAGAAATCTTACAAGCCCAAAGCTGAAGACACCAATCAAGAAAAACTTCATCTTTTGCATATGGATCTTTGTGGGCCAATGAGAACTGAAAGTGTGAGCGGTAAGAAATTCATTCTGGTTATTGTGGATGATTTCTCCAGGTTTACATGGGTTAGATTTCTACGTACAAAGGATGAAGCACCGAAGGCTATCATCACTTTTCTGAAATTCATTCAGGTACGTTTGAACACTACTGTCCGCCGTATTCGTACAGACAATGGAACAGAGTTCGTAAACCAGACTCTTCGTGATTATTATGAAGGAGTTGGTATTTCACATGAAACATCCGCTGCACGCACTCCACAACAAAACGGTGTCGTTGAAAGACGGAATCGTACGCTTATAGAAGCTGCTAGGACCATGCTTATTTATGCGAACGCTCCATTGTTCTTGTGGGCAGAAGCGATTTCTACTGCATGTTTCACCCAAAACCGTTCTATCATTCGGAAACGCCATGGAAAAACACCTTATGAGCTTCTACATGACCGTAAACCCGATGTTTCATTTTTTCATGTGTTTGGTGCTCTTTGTTATCCAAACATAAATAGTGAGAACTTGGGTAAGCTTCAACCGAAAGCCGATATAGGTATTTTCATTGGTTACTCACCGTCCAAGAAAGCATACCGAATCTATAACCGTCGTCTTGGCAAGATTGTAGAAACTATGGACGCAGATTTCGATGAGCTGACAGCGATGGCTTCTGAGCAACACAGCTCTGAACCCGCGCTTCATGAGATGGGAACCGGTGCTATTAGTTCCGGATTACTTCCCAATAATCCTACTTCTACATCATTTTTACCACCAACAAGGCCCGAGTGGGATAAACTGTTTCAACCGTTGTTTGATGAATTCTTCGATCCCCCGACTGATGAAGTTCCAGCACCTGTAGTAATTGCTCCAATACCTGAAGTGGTTGCTCAAGCTAATGAACCTTTATCTAATGCATCTACAATTCACATTGAACCAGATGCACCTTCACCAAGTGATTCTCAAACTACACCTGAATCATCACCCCTACTTGTGCCTAATGATATGGAAGAGGATTCTATTGATCACGACTTGGAATATGCTCACCTGCAAGAGCTTCCTTTCTTTGGTGTAGCGATACCTGAAAACCCTTCAGCCGCGTCTACCTCAGAAGAAGCTCCTCCTATTGTTCACTCCAGACCACCTAGGATTGAAAACCATAGCACTAAATGGACAAAAGATCACCCAATTAGGAATGTTATTGGAGATCTAGATCGACCAGTCTCTACACGCCATCAATTACAAGAGAGTGCACTTTATTGCTACTTTGATGCATTTCTCTCTGAAGTTGAACCTAAAAATTGGCAGCAGGCTATGACCCAATCATCTTGGATTGAAGCTATGCAGGAGGAACTAAATGAATTCCAACGACTTGAAGTATGGGAATTGGTTCCTCTCCCTGACAAGGTTAACATCCTTACTTTGTTATGGGTTTATAAGGTTAAACTTGATGAGATAGGTGCGGTATTGAAGAATAAGGCTAGATTGGTCGCTAGAGGATATAAACAAGCCTTGGGTATAGACTTTGAAGAATCTTTTGCTCCTGTAGCAAGATTGGAGGCGATTAGACTATTCCTTGCGTATACTGCTCATATGAACATGATCGTCTATCAAATGGATGTGAAGACGGCATTTTTGAACGGTGAACTAAGGGAAGAAGTCTATGTTAGTCAGCCGGATGGGTTCGTCAGTACGGAGTTTCCTAATCATGTGTACAAGCTTAAGAAGGCTCTCTATGGGTTGAAACAAGCTCCACGCGCGTGGTATGATCTCCTGTCAACATATCTCATTTCGGAAGGCTTCTCCAAAGGCAAGGTGGACCCCACTCTATTCACTCTCAAGGAAGGCAACGACATGATTCTGGTACAAATTTATGTTGATGATATAATATTTGCTGCCACTTACATAGAATTGTCAAATCGATTTGAGAAGATAATGTCCACACGCTTTCAGATGTCGATGATGGGAAAAATTTCATTTTTCTTAGGATTACAGATTTCTCAGAATCCCAGAGGCATCTTTATTAATCAATCCAAATATGCTCTAGAATCTCTTAAGAAATATAACTTTGAAAATTGTGACCCCGTGGACACTCCAATGGTGGAGAAATCCAAGTTAGATGAAGATAGGAATGGGACTATTGTCTATCCAAAACTTTACCGTGGGATGATCAGCACCCTTCTATATCTGACTGCTAGCAGGCCTGATTTGCAATTTGCTGTATGCATGTGTGCCCGGTATCAGGCTCGGCCTACCGAAAAGCACCTACATGTTGTGAAAAGGATCTTTCGGTATCTAAAAGGAACACTTCATCGTGGTCTATGGTATCCGAAAGATTCCTCTATTGCTTTAATATCATACGCAGATGCCGATCATGCTGGATGTCAAGACACGAGGCGTAGCACTTCTGGATCTGTGCAACTCCTTGGAGATAGATTGATCAGTTGGTCTTCAAAAAGGCAGAAAAGCGCTGCAATATCAAGCACGGAGGCTGAATACATCGCCATGTCCGGTTGCTGTGCTCAAGTCCTTTGGATGAGATCACAATTAACTGACTACGGTTTGGGATTCAACAAAATCCCGATGTATTGTGACAACAAGAGCGCCATTTCCCTTTGCTGCAACTATGTTCAACACTCCCGGGCCAAGCACATAGACATTCGCTACCATTTCATTAAGGAGCATGTGGAGAACGGAGTGATCGAGCTGTATTTTGTCACTACTGAGTACCAGCTGGCGGATATGTTCACCAAAGCATTAGATCGAGGACGAATTGAGTTTTTGATCGACAAGCTTGGCATGAAATCATTCACTCCAGCGACTCTCAAAGAGTTGGCAGAAGAATCAGCTGAATAGTCGTGGTAAACTATTCAGAGTATCCTTTGTTCGTGATCATGTATATTATCGTAAATATATAAACCACAAAAGAAAAATACAAAAATATAAAACCAACAAAAATCATAAAAAATATAAAACCTAGAAAAACCATAAAAATTATAAAATCAAGAAAAACCAAAAATATTTTTCGTTTTAAATCGGGCATGTCTTTTAGTACGGTAATATTTACGGCCTTAGAAATGTCGATCAATATTGACACGGTGCCATAAATAGATTCCGTATAAAAGTTGTACATTTTTAAAACATGCCCATTATGGCTTGTAGTTATTTCTGACTGCAACCCGGTTTTCATATTAAAGTCACGTATTTCCTTGGAAAACGTTGGCTCAGAACGGGAATTAATTTTCTCGGGCGTGATTTACAAGCCAAATCATGCAAAGGGATCAAGTTTACTTTATAACTTGGTCTAACACGAATTTGTGTACGTCTCAGTGCATTAATTTGTTTAAATAAGAGAAATCTTATTGTCACCACGAATCAAACTTTTTCAAGATATAAATTGGAAATGCTTTCATCAATATTTGACTCTTTAAACAATGACTACAGCTCTTTAAATAGAAAACGGGTCATCGTTTAAGGGGGAGAAAATATTAAAATCATCTTCGTCATTAAATTGATTTTTCAAAAGTGATTGTGAAAATTAATGGCTAAATGGTAATTGAGTGGTTTTGCTTTAGAATACGACGTGTGTTCGTTCAATGTGATAGGAATGGCTTTAAGATCTTGGAGTTTTGCTTATAGATCGATACTTAAGTTGTGTGAGATTGTCGAGTTTAGTTTAACTAAGCAAAATTAAGTCGACTAAAATTATCAATGGAAAGGTAAAATGAATTGAAAAAGTTAGAAACAAAAAGGAAAAGGAGAGAAAAGTAGAGGGACTTAAGATGACATTGTGTGTAAGTTGTAAAAACTTGACCTAAGTCAAATATAAACACCCCCGCCCCCTTTTTCCTTTTCACTGTATCACTATTCTCTTTGCCGCCATTGTTGAATCACACACACAAGCTCTAAATATCTTTCGTTTATTCATCCAATCCTGTTCATTCGCTTAATAAGGTAAACACATCAATATTTAAACTTATAATTCGTCTAATTCTTCACTATTTCCTGGTAAACGATTCGTTTAATTTAGATTAAGTCCAATTAGGGTTTTGTGTCTAATTAAACAGTAATTGATTAGGATTTGTGGTGGGTTTTGTGCGGATTAGCATTAGATGATGTTTAATTACCTTAGTTTGCCTTAGAAACTCACAAACGCGCATAGATTAATCATCATAGCTTCGTTTGAAAAAGTTCCGGATGAACATGGATATGAACTTCCGAATGAAGGATTTTTTCTGAAAAACTTCCGAATGAGGAATTTCCGAATGAAGGACTTCCGAATGAGGAAGTTCCGAATGAAGAACTTCCGAATGAAGAAGTTTCGAATGAAGAACTTCCGAATGAAGGAAGTTCCGAATGAAGAACTTCCGAATGAAGGAAGTTCCGAATGAAGAACTTCCGAATGAAGAAGTTCCGAATGAAGAAGTTCCGAATGAAGAACTTCCGAATGAAGAAGTTCCGAATGAAGAACTTCCGAATGAAGAAGTTCCGAATGAATAACTTCCGAATGAAGAAGTTCCGAATGAATAACTTCCGAATGAAGGAAGTTCCGAATGAAGAACTTCCGGATGAAGGAAGTTCCGAATGAAGAACTTCCGGATGAAGGAAGTTCCGAATGAAGGAATGTTCCGGATGAAGGAAGTTCCGAATGAAGAACTTCCGGATGAAGGAAGTTCCGAATGAAGAACTTCCGGATGAAGGAAGTTCCGAATGAAGAACTTCCGGATAAAGAAGTTCCGAATGAAGGAAAGTTCCGGATGAAGAAGTTCCGAATGAAGGAAAGTTCCGGATGAAGAGTTGTTTTATTATTATTGTTTGCATGTTATATGTACTTGTTGTATTATGTTATGAAATGTGTTATGCTTAGAAGTAAGAATGATATATATCTATATGTTTTTGTGCATCAACCTTTCATGTCTTATCTTAAGCAGATACAATGACTAATCCAACAGTACAAGCAATCCAAGACTCTAGAGAAGCCGATATTGCTAAAGCACGAACCCTTAAGTTTATACCCAACAACTACCGGCTGAAGCAAGTCTCAAAATCCACTCACCATGGATTTAAAGTAGCCATCGCAATCCTTGATCAATCCCATTTTAAGAATGCGTTAAGAAGTAGTGCCTCGGTGCCTTATGATTATATGTATGAATTTTGGGCTACTAAGGAAATCACTTCAAACAAGATCACCTTCACCATCGACAACAAGCAGCAGACGCTCACAGTTTCAGACTTCCGTAAGATTTTTGGTATACGGGATACACCCAAAGGCATGTCATTCTCGAGGGATCCTACTAAAGATGAACTCATAGAGTTATTTGACGCTCTTGGATGTCCGGAAATACGAGTTGCGTCTGAGTTTACCACTGCTAAAGTAGGACAACCTTGGAGAGCATTGTTGGGTATTCTCAGTAGATGTCTTACACCAAAAATAAGTGGCCATGATGCTTTGCGCAGTCCTATAATAAACCTCTTCTATGGCATGTACAAAGCTGCAAATGCAGATTATGTATTGTTGATATGGGAAGAATTCACCTTTCAACTCTTCTATAACAAGAAGCTGAAGACAAACTTCTTTCCTTATCCTCGGTTTATCAAGCTTATCATTAATTATTTTATGAAGAATGATGCTACTATTGATAGGCGTGCAGCAAGTCGTTATCACACTGAAGAAGCTGATGATACTGTGGATCTAAGGCATGAAGGACCGTCTATTGGTGTGATTCCTGGTCCTATTCCTGATTATCTTCTGACGGAGAAAATCAAAGGTTCTGCTGATTACAAGCTACTGCAGCTAGAAATCAAGAAACTGAAAGCAAACCTTCAGACTGGAGAAGACTCGTCTACAACGGTCAAGAGTAAAGGTAAACGCAAACAACCAGCTGCGTTACCTGAACCCGAAACCAAGAAGAAGAAGACTGAGGGTAAGAAAGGAAAGGGTAAGGCTGATGAGTTACGTCTACGTGACGAAGAAGATGTTGTTGATCCTGCTCTTGACAAAACAGAGAAACAAATGATGAAGATAGCAATTCAAAGGAGTAGGAAAGATACTGGCGGTAGTGGTTCAGGTGCAAGGGTAAATGTTGAAGAGGAGTACCAGGAACCAGATGATGTTTATGAGTTTGGGTCACCTGAACATTATTCCACTTCGAAGGAGCCATCGATCCCTATTTCAGCAAGTGTGGAAAAGGAGTCTGTTGCTCCTACGATCATGGTGTCAACTCAACCTTTAGCAACTCAACCTCCACCAATACAACCCTTACCAACCAGACCGGCTTCAACACCATTTCTTCCACCACCTATAATTCCCATCCTTAGTACCGCAGTAACAACCGAGCCTCTTCAATCAACCCAGAGCAGCTCTGCAACATCTACAATGGCTGCATTGGTGATGGCCGAAATGTTGGATAAACATGTGGATAATCACAAACGAGAAATGGATGAACTTCGCCAAGAGTTACAAAGACGAGCTCAAAGTGAAGAAGCATCTAGGAGAGCCCAAGAGGAGATGATTGCTAGGTTCGTTGCAGATATGGAGTTGACTCGAAAAGCACATGTAGAAGAACTAGCTCGGGTTAAGCAGGCTGAGGCTGATAAGCATGCTGCACGTATCACCAGATTTCAAGCGATGAGGGATAAATATAAGGAGCAAAAAGAAGCACTTGAAGCCTCTGTGGAAGAAAGAGTGCAAGAATCCGTTGAATCCATTATGCCTAAACTGCGTGATGTGTTGAAGACGCTAGCAGCTGATAACTTGTTGATCAAGTCATCCAATCCTTCAGAATCCGCCTACAAGATTGCTTATGACTTGACGGATTTTGAATTGAAGAAGATCCTTAAGGCTCGTATGGTGGAACTTGGATCGTTTGATAAGTCTAGGATTCAATGGGCTCTATACAAATCCCTGAATGACGCTATCATGGAGGATGATAGGTTATTCAAAACGTTTGGAAGTGTGGTACCTTATCACATTCTACCTGAAGAAGAAAGGGAAGAAAGTGAGCAGGAAGAGGGTACTGGTGAAGAGGAAGAGGAAGAAGAAGGAGAAGAAGAGGAAAAGGATGGCGATGATGGTGATGATGAGGATAAGGATGAGGATGATGATGACGATGATGATGATGATGATGATGGTGATGATGGTGGTGATGGGAATGAGGAGAGTGCTCGGGGGAGTAACGGGGATAACAATGAGGATGATGATGGGGGTGAACAGCCTAAAGAGGGAGACAAGGTTACCAGCTCCAAGAAACCTGCTAAGTCTGGAACCAAGTCCAAGAAAGATGCAGCGCAGAAGGACAAATCAACATCATCGAAATCAAGACGATCTAAGTGGCGCCACGATGTGAATACCACTACAGCGTCATCGGTTCCCGGTATCTCTATCGCTGTATCTTTACCTATTACCACTAACCCCATTAGTTCTGTTGTTGTTGCTCCTGTGATTGCAGAATCAGTAACGGAACCCGAAGCTGCACAACACTCACCAGTTCATGATACTGCCGAAATGCCTGAATCAGAACCAACAGATGTTCGAGCTTCTACTCCTCCACAACAAGCACAAAAATCTACGGTTCCTGAACCAAGCACACGAGACTGGGCAGACACGTTGGAGATAGACGAGACTGTACCACCACAGGCTTGGATCACGGCAGCAGCACAATATGATCCGATCACAGATGCTGACAAAGATGTGTTGTATCTTCGTATCCGCAGTCCGATTGACTTATGTGCATTTCTTGCTCATGAGTATAAGACTTCGGTTACTCCATCCTTGGTGAAGAAAGCGCTGAAGGATAAGAGACTTCGTGCCAAAACCCGGTTAACCCAAATGGAGTTCGAGTATTATGCCGATGAGATCCTGAAGGCTCTGAATACCGTTCAACGGCCAGGACTTCATGAATCAGAAAGAGCTCCACCTCCAATGGATCCTTCTCAAGATAATCAGATTGCTCTTGACTTCTTCGTCACCAATGATCTTGTGTATCTTCTGAAGGGGTCATCAAAGTACGCTACCTCCCTTACCTTGCTGAAAGCTGCCAACTAGGGGACAATACCCTTTATCGAGGAAAAGGTAAACCGACTCTGGGTCCCAAAGGTAAATCGTAATTATGATATGTATGCTGTCATAGGTGCATCTCATTGGGACGAACGAGTTCGAAGGGCGTACAGGGGTTGCTGTCTAGTCAATTCTGGAAGTATCGTTAGATCCGATATCCGCATCTCCAGCATTTTAGGGTTGAAAACTGAAGCCACGAACGGCTATTATCATGTGACGGAGATTCGTTTGAAAAGGGAGGATGACAGGGAATACAAAATCCAGCAGGGAGATTTTTCCATCATTCGCCTTGAGGATATCGAAGATATGCTGCTTCTGATGACCCGAGATCAACTCACACATATTCCTCGTGAAGACCTCATTGCTTTGAATACAACACTTCGTATGTTCACACGAAGCGTTGTCATCAAGACACGAGTTGAAGATCTTCAGTTGGGAGTCGAAAGCTATCAAAGGAAGCTTAACCTAACCCGCCCAGTGAATCAAGTGCTACCTCAACATGTAGAAAGATGTCCCTATACCGGCATTTCTGTCCCGAATTACGGCATTTTCTACTTGAACAGTCGAGGTTTTATGAAGTTTATGAGGGTGGGTGAGCTCCATAAGTACAGTGATGGGACTCTTCTACAAGTCAGAGGAAAGTTGGAGCATCTGAACTCGGGTGGGACTTTGCCAGAGATGACGGAGGATTGGCATCCGGGTTACCGGCAGATGGCGAAGTACGTGATCAAGAAGATAGATCAAAAGCTCCGTGAACGTAGATTGATGAGGAGCTTGGAAAGGTTCGTTGGTGGAAGACCGTATTTAGTGCACCACAAGCTACTGCAACGATCCATCTAATGGGTCGTACACTTCAGGTCCACTTTATATTGGTTTTCAATTGTGAATATGTATATTTGTGAATATTGTGCTTGTATGGCTTGATGTAGTGTTAAGGTATGATAATTTTTCAAGAATTTCTCACGAGATTCTAAATCTTTCAAAATATATCATACTAAAGCACTACAACTATCCCTTATTCAATTAAAGGGGGAGCAATAACTTGTTCTATGGCCAAACATCGATTTCATTTTTTACCCAAAGACCGGTTAATCCATTCAATATCCCAAATATTAATGGTTAACATTTTGGATAAGGGGAGAAAATGGGATTAAGGAGACGTAAGTGATACTTGGCTAAAAGATGAAAAAGACTTAACGATTATCCAACTTAATATGTGTAAAGCACGTGTTAAGGGGGAGCGTTTTTGATGAACAAAACACCTAAGGTACAAAACTTTTGATTTCAATATCACAAGTACTTTAGGTGATTTTCAATGATTTTTCATGGTGGCAATTCCTTCCCAAAACACGCTTAATTCACGACGGATGTGGTGACAAAAGGGTGGTAGGAATAGGTTTAGTCCAATGATTCATCAGAGCCGAATGAATCTTCCCAAGGACAATTCCCTAGATAGAATTAGAAGTCCTAGGAAAGATGGAGAAAGAATGTGAACGTAGCTGAATGCCGACCAAGTACTTAAGCTAGCACTGGAACAATCACAACAAGGTGCTAGTGATGACGTATTGGTAAGCATTGAAGGGGTTGAAGAATGAAAAAGAATTGTAAAGATAAAGGGTGTAAAGAAAGAAGCCCTCCTTACAACTTTAGGCAGAAACTGGGTCAATACATATGCTATTGAGGTCATTTTTGCTAATGATTCTCGGTATTGAAGAAAGACATCATGGACCCAGTGATGCAATGCACAACCCTTCCCAACTAACTCAAATATCTCTCAAAAGGTATTTGTTTTAATCACACGGAGATTAACACGTTATCTATTGGTTTATTCACTCAGAATAGACTGGTATTGAAAAGGTGGCACTCCTCTCCAGCCATCGCTCACTAAATCAAAACGCACAATCGAGTCTAGAGCCAAGAGATCATCAAAAGTCTCATTAGGACACTTTCCATTTATTCCTTGCTTTCTCACACACTGTGAAAAGTAAGAGATTTTCATGAGTCCTACGCAGTATTCCTGTAATATTGCCAGAACATCCGAGTAATACGCAAGTATTACAGTGAATATGGAAATCCTGCTTGAGCCAACATCAAACAAGCTCATGGTAGGTTACACGTGCGGTTCTTTTAGAACCAATCTTGTGAAAAACTGGAAGGTAACAGTGGTTTAATTCTTAATTGAACTTAAACTCGTTCCAGGCCTCTTCGCATTATCATATGATCTTGCCAGAACACTCAGAGTGACTCTTTATTGACCACAGTGACGAGTGGAAATCCTTCTAGTGTTAACATCAAACAGCACTTGGTAGGTGACGTGCAAGATTCTTTATGAATTGAGCTCGTGAAAACTGGAAAGCAACGATGGTGAAAATCTTAATTGAAATTCACTTGTTCCAGGTTTCATGAATTGACGGCTTCAAATCACAAGGATAATTTATCCAAGTGATTCACTCTTTATGTTCGCAGTCAGCTTTGGACGGTCGAATAAAGAGAACGGGTTTACCCGCGAAATCCTGTCAGGAAGTTACTTAATTGAAACTATCTGTCACGGGTACGATATCTAATATCGTCCAACGGTCTTCACCGACCGGAGGTAAAATGCTACCGAATTAGAATAAAATGTTCAAAGCCATTTTATTCGTGTCGTTGCTGTGTACCTGTTAAAGACGGTGGCGTTGTTGTGTACCTGTTGAAGACGGTGGCGTTGCTGTGTACCAGTGAAGACGGTGGTGTTGCGGAGTACCTATAGAAGTCGTTCCCACATGCTTATGTTTTTCTGCATCAAAGTTTAGCAAAAATTCAAGAAAGTACAAGATAAAGTCTTCCGCTGTACCAAACTCTGAAACTTTCGAGAATTCAACAAAAAGACATAAGTGTGTGGAACATGGAGTCACGAGAAGGCAAATTCACAAGAGAGGCAAAGATCGCACGTGAAAGGCCAAAGAACAATGCTCTCAAGCCAAAGCCAAAAAGATCAAACCAACATATTCACAACAAAAGAAAGAAAAGAAGAAAAGACTACGAGCTAAAGAACGAAGACTTAGTATAGTATGCTAGGTTTAGAATTTTGTAACGTGGAGTGACCTCCCTTAGGGGGAGATTGTTAGAAATACGTTTTTACGTATATTAGAAGTATCGGTCACTCCACAATATTATTTATGTTGTAATAGCTCGTAGTTAACAAATAGTCACTAGTTGCTTATTAAGTTAAGTAAGAATCGGTCCATGGGCTTGTCATGGACCAGCCCAAGCCCATGTAGCTTGGAAGTATAAATACCCCTTTCCACCATGGAAAGGGGTTGGTTGTTGTCATTTTGCTAGTTCCATTTCTTGAAATAACACATAGTTTTCTCTCACTTTCTCTCTCTTGTTTCTCTCTCTAGAAAACAACAAACCCCTTCATAGATTCATAGGTTATCAATATTCTACACAAGTAGTAAAAGTTGGTCAGAAGTTAGGTTTAGAGGTATTCTAGGTTTTCTGATTTTTTTATAGGAGGTAGGGTTATTCTAGCTTATATTAAAAGAAGAAGTTCACCAACTAAGCATTTAACTGGTTTTCTCAAACTTGGTGCTCCTAAGTTATATATTATGTTTTTCATGTTTTAGTTAGTGGCTTTTAGGGCGTGTAATCTTGTTACTTCACTAGGATTAGAGGTAAGTTAGGTTTCTCTATGATTTGCTTGTAGCTAAGTGGTTTATCAGTAGTTTATTGCTCAAGAAAAGCTCCCCATAAAGCTTGGTTAAGCCACTGTTCTAGCCTGCGGTCATAACTTAACCCAAATCATTAGATTGATTTTGTTGTTTGACTTGGTTCTGGTTTAGTATCCGTTTGTTTAGGGCTGATATTGTAGGGGTGTATGATAAGTTTGCATGTGGTCTAGTTTTGAGCAGCCTAGGATCTTAAGAAACCAAGTAACAAAAAAGATGTTTAGGCCTGCTGGTTTTTCAGCTTTTGCTTTCTTGATTTGAGGATTTAAGTGTTAAATTTTGTCAGCTTTTTTTGTTATAGGGTAATTCAGGTGTACTTGTTATCATTTAGTGATTTGGATGCTATTCGATAGCTTACTGATTGATCAAAAGTCGCTAAAAAGTGTTCTGCTGCAACCTTTATCTCTAAAGCCACTATTTACTCACTTTCTGGTTTTTGGCTTCTTAATGATTGTTTGAGTCATTTTGAGATTGTTTCTGTGGTTATTTATTGACTTATAATATGCATTACTTATTTGTAATTCCATTCTGCTTATTCGAGCTTAACTCAAAATGCCCCCCAATGGAAACGCCACCTGCCTAGTCACTAGCTTGAAATTTCTAAGGCTGTAAAGATGAGATCTTCTTGAGTTTATTTGTGGCTTAATCTGTTGTCTTTTAGATTGTGTGTTGGTGTTCTGTGTTTATGTTTAGTGCCCCTTGTATCTAACAAACTAAGCAAACCAAGAAAAAACAAGTTTGAGGTCCCTACTGTTATATCTGTGTGTAGACACTTCGGATTTTAGCTTGGTGTTAGCTTATTTTGTAGCTTAATATGCTTTCATAAACAACCACATCACAAGCATCATAATCTGTGCTTTTGCAACGAGAATTTGTGTGTTTTGGTTTTGAGTTTGTATGTTTGCAGCGATTATGTAACCAAGTGAAAACCCAAGAAAAAGAAAAAAATATATATATTTAACCAAAAAGGCCAGGGCCTGGTTTCGACCACAGGACCCCTCGTAGGGGGAGTATACGTGATATCTAGTGTGCCATGCCTTGTTTCTTGTCAAAGGATGGTTACACTGGATACATAAGGGAGTTTGTTTTTGCTTATTGAAAATCAATTCTAGACTTATAACCCATTTTCCAGCTTATTGGTTAACCTTTTTTTTGTCTTTTTCATTTTTCACTGGATTTTGTCGAAGTTTATGACTTTTCTGTTCACCTTTTAGATTTTTCCCATGCATAATTAATTTTCTATGCATCTTTTTTTCGTTTTTAGGCTTTAAAAAATAGAAAAACGTCAAGAAAAAGTTTCAACAAATATTTTTTAGTTTTTATTAAATTTTTTTGAGGTTTACAAATTAAAAAAACTGAGTTTGGACTTTTTGTTAAGAATTTTGATTTTTGGGTTTTTAAACGGACTTTAATGTTAAATAACTCGAAAAATATAAAGTTTCAAAAAGTTTTATTTATTTTTCTATCTTAATTACATTTTTTTTAAATTTATTAGTAATTTCTAGAATTTTTTTTTGTCAAAATTTTCGTGTCGTTTTACGTTTTTACGTTGCGTCATAGTTTTAACTTCTAGCTTAATCCGTCTTCCCTTTTTCTTTTATTTTCCAAAAGCGCAATCACTCGAATAAATAACTATACTTTATATTTGCTAAACACCTACACCTCCTCGAGAACGAACTCGACTATTCGATTTTGCGTTTTTCACAAAACGTAGAATTTAATAGTTACCGCGATTCATGCTTTTCCATAAAAAAGTGTGTTTTACCATTTCATCGAATGACGCCGCTGCCGGAGAGGTGCGTTTAGCCATATTTATTTATCGTTTTTGTTTGAGTGTTTACGTTTTTATCGTAAATACTTCTTTTTATTTTTCTATACTATTAGCCATATAAATAATCGTGTTAAATTGAACTTAATTGACACAAAATCGTTTTCTCGTTTTCTGGTGCATAATATATCGTATTTACGTAGAACAATTAACATACAATAATTATCCAAATACGCGAGAAATCGCACCTTAATAGTGGGCGTTCCGGTCATTATTAAGTGTAACGAATTCAAACGAAATCAAAGGCAAAATAGATAAATACTCTTAATTGATTTAATCTCGATAAATACAAACTATAAGGTGGTTATAAGGCGGTTGTATTTCACGACCTAAAGAAAAAAGGCTCTTGAGTGCTTCGCGCCGCCTCGTTTTCTCCGCTTGCTTGTGCGCATTTTGAAAGTGACGATTAATTAAGGGTTTGCCAAATTCAAGTATTATCAATCTATTTTTGTGAGTTTAAATTATTGAACCCTCGAAACGTTTTGGCGTTCCGCCAACGTTTCAAAGTCGAACGAAGGTTTTTACTTCACGTAATTTCCTTCATTCCTCCTGGATTCATTAATCGAGACCTTTGATTAGTTGATAATTTTTGTAGATTAACTTCTACGTAATACACAAAAATTCCAAAAAACACAAAAATAATCTTCGATTTTTCCTCTATTTTCATAATTCTCTTCTTTCACCCTCTATAACGTTTAATTCTCGAATTGACTTTCTTGTTGCATCATGTCGAATAATGGTAGATATTATTCATGTCCATATTGTGGAGGCCCGCCTGATGGTGCCAATTGTTTTAATTGTGAGGTTATTGGAGGTCGAGAGGGTTATATCTATAACTCCGCTCCATGTGACCGTAGTGACGAGTTTCAATCTTATACCAAGATCACCCATCGTCTTCGTTTTATTCGTCGTATGATTCGTCTTTTAATTGCGATGAAAATCAAAATGACGAGACGATTCGTAATGCCTTTAATGACTATGTGAGACGTAATAATGGGAAATTAACGATAATGGAAGAACTAATGACAAGCCTTAAGGAAACTTGTAAGGAACAAACGGCAACCCAAAGGGAATCTTTCATAAAATTGGGCAATGATTATAACACCCTTTTTGAAGAGCAACAACTTTTGTATGACAAAAGTCAAGAGATGTGGATAAAATACTTAAATGATATTAAGAAAGATTACGCTAATGAACGAGATAAACATCTTTTAATAATTGAGACCTTAGTGGAAAGATTAGCGTCATACGAGTCGATTTCTTCATCGAACGTCACTGATCCTAATCTCGAAAGAGAGGTTCAAGCCATATCGACTCCTAAGACTAGTACATCTTGTATTGATCCCACTATTTCAAATGTTGAAGTCATGCAATCGTCATCATCTAATAAGAACGTAGAGGAAACGAAAACGTCATCTAACGAAGTTTTGAAAAATGCTTTTGAAAACAAACAAAAAGAAAAACTCGTAGGATACTTAGGAACGTTGAATGTTATACCTTTTGAACCTAATTTTTTTAATGAAGATGAAATTATTGAGAAAAATATGGCACGGTTTTAAAGGAAATCGTTGAACCCTCGTTTTTACAAGATGAACGAAAATTAATTCTGAAGGGGCGTGTTAGTAATTTTTCTAAAATATTAGAGAACCCAGGTTCGATCCCTTCGAAGGATAAAACTGAAACCGTCAAGGAAAAATCGTCACGTGACGAGCCTTTTACTCCTAATCCCACATCGAGTGAGATTTTGGATTTATCATGTGAGAAGTCCGTCGGTGGCCTTGCCCATATTGATACGTTTTTCTATGTCGAGTTCGAAACAACAAAGGCAAATTTTCAATCGAAGAGCCTTCTATTCCTAGTTTCACGACGGTTGAAGCTAGCAACTCGACTATCGACGATTTGATTTCCCAACCTCTTCTACGAGGAAGAGAAGACGTTTTTGATCCCGATGGCGATTTTTCCGAGATCAAACGTATTCTTGATAACCCGCCTTCGATTTTCGAGTTTGATGAGGACCGTTGCGTTAGCCCGGAGGGGGATGTTTTATTAATCGATTCACGTTTAAAAAATTTAAATCCTCCTCCCGCCTTCAAGATAAATGTGAAAATTTTAAGTGTGCCTAGAATTGTTTTGGAAACACCAAATATTTTCAATTTAATCAACTTGGGTTTTCGTAACAAAGAGTTAAAAAATGAAAAAAGGAATGATTTTAAAATTAATTTTAAAGATCTTCCAAAGTTAACTCCGTTATCACCTCGTTTAATTGAACTTGCCACAAACGCGTCTACTTCTTTTAACGACGTTTTGTGTGGATCAAGTATGGGGGAAGCCCCATTTGTTTCCTCACACTTCTCCACCGAGGACGAGATTTTTGACCCCGGTATCACGTTTAAGATAAAATCTCGGTGTTTTACCGAAGTAGTCACTAGAAGATCCTTCTACACTTACGGTGAGAGTTTACCTCGAGTAACTCGATTTGTTTGCCCACCCAATGTCCCACCCTTCTCTTATCATTCTATTTTCTTGTGTCCCTTTGGGACGATGATGTTTAAAGTCGTGTTGTTTCGTTTATTATCCAAAAGCGAAGACACGATCTTTGATCCCGGTATAAAGGCTTTGCCTTTATTATCGGTTGCTTTTGGGCCTTGATTACTTGTAAGCCCTACCAAAAAATGACCGAACCAAGATAATCCCTAAATGATCACATTTATGGGGATTCGAGTCGAGCTTTTTACTCGGTTATCAAAAACAAGGTGCCTCATGGGGGAATTCTCATGCTTATCCTTATAAATATTATTTATTTTTAGTTAACCTAATGTGAGGGGATTTTTGCCCTTCCAACCTTTGTTCCGTGGTTGTTTGTGAATTATGGTTATTTAGATCATCATCTTCACGATTGGAGCCTCTCGTGTTCGTTTTACGCGAGCTTCGATCGTTTGCTTGGAAGAATTTCTCGATATCCAAATGATATATCCTTTTGATGTTCTACCCTTAGGTCTTTTAGCACACTTCATAAACAGCCATATATGGTTCCACCCTTTCCATGCTAGATTAAGCATTCGACTTCGTCTCTAGTATGGGGGTATCCTACCCTTAGACTCGAAACACTGAAAATGTTTATCTTTAGTATGGGGGGTGGGGGGTGAATAGATACTTGCCTTGCTAAACCTTCACGCTTTACAAAGTTTATCTTTTTGTTATCGTTTTATTACAAATAAGGCTAAAAATGGCCAAATTAAAAATTTTTCTCATGTTTTCATAAGTGTTTAAGACACAAATGTAGATTTTCTGATGGCGAGAATAAGAGTAATTTTTAACTCGACCGTGCGTGTTGAGCACTTAGCTTCGATTCCTTAACTATTTTTAGGCTAAGTCTCTTGAATGAGGACGAGAAATGATAGAGTTAATTATAAGTTACTATGCTAAACGTAGAGTATTTATATTCTTTCAAAAACTCATGTGTTCTAATTGTTTGCTTATTCTCCCTTCGCTTGAATAATACTTTTGCTAATAAATATTGACTTAGCGGTTTAGTCTTGATTGTTGGTTTCTAGTTTTTTCTAGTAGCTTCCATGTAATTAAATTGGGAAAACATTAAGGTATCGCTAGCGTCACGTTTTTGAAGTAATAGAAACCCGAATAATCAAAGGCTTCCCCAATAATAATTTTTAAGTTCCTGTTCACCTAGATCAAGCAAAAATTTCAAGCTCATAAGGCCGAAAAATCAATGCAAAATTGAAAGTGAATGTCTTAAATCTCGAAGCCTTAGAGATCCAAAATTCACCTTAGCGTGAGGATATACGTCAGGTCATAATAAACACCTCATGGCGAGGTTAAATAAAATACAATGGCAAGACCAAAGCCATTATAAACACTTCATGGCGAAGTTAAATAAAAGGTGGAGGTAAACCAATTCCAAATTGGTAATAAGTCTCATGTTCAAAACCGTTATAAAACCGTGTTTATCGATGCTTCTTGTTGACTTAATTTTTTTGACATCGTTGTCTATTAGGAGAGGTAATTAATTCGATGGTTTTGGTTACACCGTTATGACTCTATTTTTGGACCTTAATCTCTATTATCGCATAAGTAAAAAATGTATCTTCGTGATCATTCGAGACAAAATAAAATATAACAGATACAAATTAGGATTAAGGGAGTCTAAGTACGTGATTAGGGCATATGAGTAGTGTTAGCATTACTAACTTATAATGACAATGATGTCGTTACACGCTTAGCATGGAATTGGGTGAAAATCGAGGACGACGGAATTATTTCTAACGAAGCATTCACGTGTTCTTGTTCTATGAACCTAAACGTCCCATTTTGCGATGAAAACCCTACATTATGTCTAAAACATAAGTAGTAGTAGCTTATTAAGTTTACGTTTCAATAAAAGTCGATAAAAATTAATTTTGGATATGCTAAGATACTTTATTCTATCATTGCGTGAGGGCACGACAATGGTTTAGTATGGAGGAGTGATGAGACCGCAATTATACATGGTCTCATCGTCCAAAACGGGCTTTAAACAATGAAAATATCATGAAAAGTACCATATATATGCTTGTGTTTATTCAATGTGTATTTTAGGTACGAATATCGAGTACATGACAAAAAGATCACAAGAATCAATAACAAACGAACACGAGAAACAAAGACGCATAATGAACCGGACCCGATTGTTGATTTTCCCAAAAAATCCTTGAAGTTTGAAGATTGCACAACTTTGGTCCCTCATCTTTGACAAATTGGCAAGAATAGTCCTTGAAGAATCATCTTATTATAAGAATGATCCTTGAAGAATGAAGACTTGTCAAAAATGCCCTTAAAGAAAGGTCAAATGACATAACAAGCCCTTGTTATAAGTCCTTAACATATTTGTGCCAAAAATGACAATTGAGTCATAGTTATAACAAAGGGAAAAGAGTAATATGCTGCCAAAACTTGAAATGAATAAAATTACAAACATAAGGGGTGTTTTCTACCACATCACACAACCCAAACCCACTAAAAAACCCAACACCCCAACCAAAAACCGACCCCCACACCCACACCTCAGTTTATACGTTAAATATTAATTTATTTTTTAAATTAATATTTAATAATCCCCTTTGTTCCCCGGTTAACCAATACTGTTCTCATTAATAACCCAAAATCCCCTTTATCTTAACCATAAACCCTAATCCCATACTCCCCTTAATCCCTGACAATCATTCACCATAAACTCTAGATCATTAATTTCCCTTAACCAAATCCTAAACCCACCCCAAGATTCCCCAGACACTCCCATGTGACCCTTGGTCCCCTCCCTTGCATCAAACTTGACAAAAGGACAAGGAAGAACAGTAAATCTATGGCTGAGGATGTTTTACTTGTTCTCCAAATTCACATAGACGGCCAAGATCAAGATTCCAACAGCTCATCACCACATGGACTTGGCAGAAGTTACGGGTATTATTCGTTGACCAAGATTTATTCAAACAGCAAGGGCTCTTTTGGAAACTCATCTCATTATGGTTTTAGTTTTGATTTTGCATTCTAGAAGCTTGTACCCGTCTACATAAGGGCTTAGAATTCCTCACTGTATTTTTTGTTCCAAATTAATTTTTGCAAACTTTGTAATCTGAATTTTGTTGAATTAATATTAAGTTCCTTTTATTTTAAAGTTGTCATTTACTTTTATTGCACACTTTAATTTCCTGTCTAAATTTCTTTGTTGCAATTTTCACTTTTCAGTTTTATCAAAATGAATTCGTTAAAAGTTTGAAAAAGTTGGTAGTTTGTGAGTTTGATTCCAAAATCTTGTTCAAAAGATGCTTTTTCAGTATTGTTTTCAGAAGGATTTAAGGTTCTTATAAAATTTTGAGTTTTTGAGAAAGTTTTGTGAAAAGAAATTTGTGAAAGAAAAAGTTTTTCAAGAAAACAAAAAGAAATCATATTGTGGTTACTGTTCATGTTCACGTGTTTGTTTATATTCTTTCAAAAAATTGTGCTTTATGTGATTTTCTGAATTTGTGTTTAAGTTGAAATTTGGTGTTGAATGTTAGTTTGTGAATGATAGTAGACCTTTATAAGTGATAAGTTTGTTTGAGTGAAGAGTTTTGGAACAAATCTTGGTTAAAAATCTGCTTACTAGACTTATAAAGAGATGTTTGGGACAGTAGGGTTTTAGGGTTGGTATGATCTATAAAAGGCCTTACTTAGCTCTACATGTTTTATAGGTTTAGGAGAATTGATTTCTGCAAAAAGGTTTGGAAGTGTAGTATAAAATTTAGTTATGATAGTTTGGTCTTGCTTATGGTGTAATTTTTCTGCATAATTGTTTAAATCTGTGCACTTATATCATTGTTCTTTTGCTGTTTGTTTGAGTAGAGTGGACTGTTCTTCTGTGTTTTTGGTGTTAGTTGAGGTGGTCTCAAAGGTATACCAAGTTGGGTGACCAACTGTGTATCCATTGAACACCAAACCACCTAAAAACCTTAGATGAAGATTTTAGATGTTGGAATAGGTTTCAAGTAGTAAAAGTTGGTCAAAAGTTAGGTTTAGAGGTATTCAAGGTTTTTTGATATTGTTTTTATAGGAGGTAGGGTTATTCTAGCTTATATTGAAAGAAGAAGTTCACCAACTAAGCATGCAACGGGTTTTCTCAGACTTGGTGCTCCTAAGTTATATATTCTGTTGTTCATGTTTTAGTTAGTGGCTTTTAGGGTGTGTAATCTTGTTAGTTCACTAGGATTAGAGTTAAGTTATGTTTCTCTATGATTGGTTTGTAGCTAAGTGGTTTATCAGTAGTTTATTGCTCAAGAAAAGCTCCCCATAAAGCTTGGTTAAGCCACTGTTCTAGCCCGTGGTCATAACTCAACCCAAACACTACACAAAACGCTAAAGAGACCCTCTTAAAAAGACTGGTTATGAAAAAACATGTCTCTATGACCAAAAATGGTGGGAAGGGAATGCATGGAAACTGGTTTTCTTGTAAAAAACATTCTCCATAATGTGAATTCCAAAGAAATCGGTTTTTAAGATGCAACCAGTCTTTTTTATAAAAGTAAAGACAATGGTTTTTACGTAACAACATGTCTCTATGTGTTTGTTTTATGGACACCATTTTTTTAAAAAAAAACCAGTGTTTTTACACATTTTAAAACATTGGTTTTTAAAAAACCAGTCTTGTTTTTATTTTAATAGATTGTGGTTAATTTTTTTTAAACTTAAAATCATAAGGACTAAACCGTACATACTTGTTTTTATTACATTTACGTTTTTAGACTTTATAAAGTATATATGTGATTAAAGTATAAGGGCCATTAATACATAAAAAAATTAAGAATCATAACTTATGTAAAACTTATATAAACCATATTTACCTACTGTATATAATTTTAGTCGACTAAAACCTACAACATAGATTTAGTCGATCAAACCGGCCTACAACAGATGCTTAGTCGATCAAACCTACAACGAAAACCTACAACAACAGATTCTTCCTGTAAGTATTTGTTCTTCATTGTTGTTATTATTTAGTTGCATATGCGCGGGTTGATTACATATATGTTCTTCGTTGTTATTATTTTAGCTGTTGTAAGTCTTTGTGCTTCACTTTTTTTATGCAATTAACATATACAGTTACAAAATTAAATATCTTTTACCCAGATATTCATTCATTCATAATATATTACATAATGTAAAAGTCCTGTCTAAACCCTTTATAAAGGGTGTCAAAATATATAACATTGCAACTACATATGTTGCAATTACCTGCACATAATTAACTAATATATATCTAAACCCTTTATAAAGGGTGTCAAAAAAGATTAGGTTGCAACTGCCTATGTTGCAAGTTGCTGCACCTAACTATATATACAGTCAATGTTTTGGTTCACTGTTTTGATCGCACCGAATAACGTGTCAAGGATAACAGATAAGAAAAATAAACGATTATTAATCTTGCATCTTTCGTTTACCCTTGTTAAGCTGCTGATTGTTAGCATTGACATCAATGGGTTTCATACATGGTAACCCAATAATGCAATGCCTCACTGGTGGACCTCTCTTGACAACCTTTTTATTTTTTGATCCAATGGAACTGCATGTTCTTCTAGTTTTTTTGGGATTCCATGTCTCATCATCAGAATCCTCATCATCGTCCTCGTCTTCTTCATCGTCCTCGTCTTCCTCATCTTTAGCTTGTACATCATCTTGGTCATCATCTAATAAACATATATTGAAAACTAAGTTGAAACCAGGGACGAAGATACATATAAACATGTTTTATAACTATAAAAGCCATCAAATAAAGTTTGCAATTCATAATAGCTAGACACCAAATTTTATCCAAAATACAGAAAGTGTTTCCAGACAATGGCCGGGAATTCATAATAGCTAGACACCAAATTTTAATGTTTCAAATCACAGAACTCTCATATTATAATTATTTCATTATAACGAATTTATTTAAGTCATCCTTCTTGTTGATCACATTTAAGTTAATTTATAATGACAAGAGCGATGGGGAATTTGGGATGAACTCATATATCATTTTTTATTGTCAAGACTTAATTTGCTATTTGGCCCACCCAAAACTAGAATCCTATCTCCGTCACTGGTTGAAACAGATTTACCATTTTATAAAAGAAGGTCAGAAATTACATACCTGGTTTAAAGGAACCTTTATAATTGAATTTTTTTGGAATTTTGAATTTACTCGAAACATCCTCATGTATCTGTATCCACTTTGAAAGTGGCCAGAAAAGTTGTTCTGACCACCCATACTTTTCCTTGATGTAATCCGAGACTTCATCCCTGAGTTTTACAGATCCAGGAACAGGTTCTACAAAACCAAAATATAATAGTTAGTCCTTTTCATCTGATATTATACTTAAAAATCTAACATCCCAAACTTCTATCCAACTGTTTTAACAAGCTACCTTGGATAAAGATTATTGGAACAGAAAAGGTTTTCGTTGAAGACTCATTGCTATCGTCTCCAAATTCAGCGAACATACCATCAGTAAAATCGTCCAACATCTGTTGACTCCAATTCTTATTTGGTTTTCCATATTTGGCGACACCCCACTTCCACATTTCATCGGTCACTAGGCGCACTTTTTTTGTCATAGTGTGTGGTTCCTACACTAATAAAAGACACTCGGTTAATAAAGGTACTAAAATATGTAAACTACAAAAAAAGGCTAAAAATGAAAACATAATTAGATGATTACATACCTTGCTTATAGAATCGTGGAAAAGAAAATGTATTTGAAACGTCCGCATCAATAACTCTCCAAGTTTGTGGACTGTAATCCATCTCCCCGTAATTTGTTACAATGTATTCCCAAATTTGTTCGACTTTTTCTACAATGTCAACTTCAATCCAGTTAGTAAACAAAAAACTTAACAGGAAGCATAAAAATAGTTTGTTTGGGTTCTTGATCAAGAACATGGGTTATTGAATACAGTTCCGTTAGATTCTTGCTGATTCTGGTAAAATACTAACCTAAAACCTAGTTATGTGCCAACTTTCAAAGTTCGAATCACAAAAATGAAACCCTAGATCTGTTGATATGAACTACTAACAAATAGAATAAGTCTACTGATGTTTAATGCACTAGTGTGGATTATGAGCTATCTAATCTTGCACCAAAACACTCTAACACCTAACAAATGTAAACACGACCCTATTCTAACCTATTATCTAACTATGCTTAAAGTTACAAACCTCAAACACAAGAAAACAAGGCCTTATAGTCACTGTTTTGAATGTATGGTTCTGGTGCTACAGTGACTGATGCAAATGCCAAATAAACGAGTTTCAAGCCACAAAAATTTGAGCAAACAATAACCAAAACACAACCTATCTACATATAACCCTATATTAACAGATAATATAAGGGCACGTTTGGTTTACAGTCTACAATAACTATCGGTAAAGGTATAAGTATGAGGTTGAATGACTATTGGTATGAGTTGAACCAACATTTTCTATAAAGATGTTTGGTATGAAGATTATCTTATTCTCATTTGATGTTTTCTTAAAATGTGCATCCCCAAAAGTTTTGTGGGTACATCTACGATTAAAAGATTTGATGTCAACTTGTAACTTTTGTAAACAAACCAAACGCACCCTAAAGTCAGTAAAACAAAAGAGTTGTATGCCTACTGATTGTTTGACTGTTTTTAAACAACTATGATGTTGCAAAATCTATTTTCTAACCATTAATCTTAAAACAAACTATCATTGAACACTACCATTACCATTTTGAATGAATTTAAGCCAATATTACCCTAATTATGTCACTCAACTTAGTTAATATGTATCCGTACAACTCTTTATTTCTCAATTTCTGCAATAATATGATTGAGTAGAAATATGGTGTTTGTCCTTCTTTTGATAATGTTTGTTTCCATGTTTAATATGCTTCATTTGAATCCGGAGTAAGTAATACATGATGATGTATCTTTATTACTTATCTATACAATTGTGATTTGTGAAGCATCCCTATATTTGAATAAATTTTACAAAATTCTTTCTTACCTATAATCAGTTCTGTCATGTTATTGTTTGACCCACTGTATATAAAACATAATATGAATTCACACATGTATAAGTAGATGATCTTTTTCACAACAGAATTACTGGTGGTTCAATCTTCATTTGAACTTACAGGTTTTTCAAGTAAACCTTTGTTGTTAAATAGAGAAGTGTCCACCAAAACAGAGTATGATAATAACCAATTTAATACTATAACTTAAAAACACAAATGTTTTGTTGTTATAGGTATTTAATATCCTTAGGACAAATTTCTCAATAAATGTTTGTTAGTTTTTTTAGAACTGACGCTATATAGTATTTGATATAAGTATTGCAGTTATCAGATTGGTATACGTCATACATTTCAAGCTTATTAAAGTTTTTCAAATCCATGACTTCATTCCCCATATTCCAACCAAACAGGCCCTAAGGCAGCTTGTTCAAATTGTGGCAGATTCTTGAGGGCACCACCTAATAACCTAATAACTCTTCTGCCTAACTATTTGAAAATGTGCTGAAATTAACACCACCTAATAACATAATAAGCCCAAATATAAGCCGAAAATAACACCCCCTAATAAGCACAAATATAAGCCGAAATTAACACCTCCTAATAAGCACAAATATAAGCCGAAATAAGCCCAAATATAAGCCGAAACAAACAACCCTTTATATAATCATAACTTCCAAAATAAGACGGAAAAAGGGGTAAAACTTACCAAACATTAGTGTTGATTTTTGAAAGATCGAATTAGATTGATGTGTGTGTGTGACATGATCGAGTGTGTGTTTGATTGAAACTATCCGTGATAGTGTGTGTGAAATGATCGGTGTTAGTTGTGTTAAGTGAATGCTTGTTTGACTTAGTGAGTGGTGTAAAGTAAATGTGTGTTAGACTGTTAGGTGTTAAGTGAATGCGTGTTTGATTAGCAGGTTTGAGTTTTTATAAAAAAAAACAAAATTTCAAAAAATCTTGGCCAGGACTCGAACCTGCGCCGTTTACACCACACACCAACACCTCAACCAACTGCCCTAGGGTCTTTGACTGTTATACCTTTGCACAATTTATTATTTAAGGGGTGATGTGGTCTTGCTTATTAATTACATTAGAAGCTTAATAAGCTGATTTCAGCTTATTATGTTTGATTTTTTTTTATCTTTTCATTTTTGCTTTGTTATTCAAGTAGTTTTGGACTTTTTGGTTTAAAAATTTAATTTTTTACGTTTTTTATTAATTTTTTATTATTATTTAAATTCCCAGTTTTTAGAAAATAGATTAAAAATAGTTAAAATTTGTTTAAAATTTTATAAAAATTATTTTAGGTTTCATTTAATATTTTTTAGGTTTACAATTGAAAAAATTTCCATTTTGGCTTATTTTTAATTTTATTTAATTTTGCAGTTTTTTTATTAAGTTTAAAAATTATTATAAAATTATTAAAATGTTCTTGGACAATTTGGTTTTCAATTTAGTTTTATTTTCATTTTTCTTAGTTTAATTTATTTTTTTGGTAATTTTTTGAGTATTTTTTATTTTTGTCACGTTTTACGTTTTCATTCATTTTTCGTCGTATTGTAATTTTTAGCGAACCTCGTCTTTTGTTTTGTCTTACCCATTATACGTTTTTTTCCTAAACAAGTATTCTTACAACAATCATTTTGGGTGTTCTTTTTTTCAGATGGATCGTGAAACATGGATGTACGATATAGATCGTTGTACTCCCGCTTATGTGAAAGGGTTGGCTGAATTTATCAAGTGTGCTGAGGCTCATCGAAAAAGTAGAGGAGAAACACTAATATCTTTTCCATGTTTAAGGTGTAGAAATAATAAGTCGTATGATAAGTTTGCCACAGTTAGATATCATTTGATAGAGAACGATTTTGACACAAATTATACATGTTGGAAACTTCATGGTGAGATAGAACCGCAAGTTGATAATGACACAATTGTTTCAGACTCTAATATGGATGAGAATTTTGGTAATGACTATAACCATCGAGATAATCTGGAAGGGATGTTGGAAGACATGAAAAGTAATGCTGATGAAAAGCAGGCTAAAAAATTAGAGCAATTGTTTGTCGATGCAGAAAAACCAGTGTATGAAGGTTGTAAGACGTTTACCAAACTTTCTTTAGTTCTGAGGTTGTTGGACTTAAAAGCAAAAAGTAATTGGAGTGATGTAAGCTTTACTGCCCTATTAGATGTGTTCCATGAAGCGTTACCTGCAGATAACGACATGCCCGTTACGACATATCAGGCGAAAAAACTAACATGTCCGATGGGATTGGCGGTAGAAAGAATACACGCATGTCACAACGATTGTATATTGTACCGAAAAGCTTATAAAGACCTACATGAGTTCCCTGTATGTAAGGCATCGAGGTACAAGCATAATCCTCTAACGGAACTTGATAGTGATGTGACAAAGAATGGTCCTCCTGCTAAACTTTTGTGGTATCTTCCAATTAAACCTAGATTGAAAATGTTATACGCAAACCCAAAGGATGCCAAATTGTTGCGTTGGTATGCTGATGAACGTAAAATTGATGGAAAAATGAGACATGTTGCTGACTCTCCTCAATGGAAAAATATCGATCGTGATTTTAAAGAATTTGGTTCTGAGATCAGAAACATACGGTTTGGACTTTGTTCAGATGGAATTAATCCATTCAGAAGCCTGAGTAGTCGTCACAGCACTTGGCCTGTTCTTTTATGTATATACAATCTTCCACCTTGGTTATGCATGAAACGAAAATACATCATGATGTCATTATTAATTCAAGGTCCGAAACAACCAGGGAATGACATTGATGTGTACTTGCGCCCGCTAATTGATGACATGATTGATTTATGGGAAACATGCCTTAAAATCTATGATGCGTACAAAAAAGAGAGGTTCCGGCTGTTTGCCATGATTTATTGTACCATAAATGATTTTCCAGCGTACGGTAACTTGTCGGGGTATGCTACGAAAGGGCAAAAGGCATGTCCTGTTTGTAAAAATGACACCCACTCCCGATGGTTGAGTAACTGTAGGAAAACAATATATATGGGGCTTTGAAGGGCGCTGGACAGACATCACCCGTACCGTAAAAAAGCAAATCTATTTGATGGTACATCGGAGGATAAATCCATGCTCAAACGTATGGACGGATATGCTACGTTATGCCAAGTTGTCGACTTAGACATTACCTTTGGAAAAAATGTTAAACATGCTACTAAACGTATCTGGAAAAAAAATCTATATTTTGGGATTTAAAGTATTGGACACATATTATTGTCCGGCATTGCCTTGATGTGATGCACATCGAGAAAAATGTTTTCGAAAGCTTGTTAGGGTTATTATTGAATATTCATAGAAAAACAAAAGATGGGGTTAATGCTCGAAACGACATGCTCGCGATGGGAATTAGAGAAGAGCTTGCACCACAAGAGACGAATGGGAAAAAAATGTATTTGCCTCCAACTTGTTACACTTTGTCAAAGGCGGAGAAAACCTCATTTTGTGAATGCTTAAATGGTTTAAAGGTTCCGTCCGGCTATTATGATAACATTAAGAGTTTGGTCTCAATGAAATATTTGAAGTTACTTGGTATGAAATCTCATGATTGTCATGTATTATTGACGCAAATGATTCCAATCGCTATTTGTGGATTGATGACACCTCAAGTGCGGCAGACAATTACAAAGTTGTGTCTACTTTTTTAGCATGATTCATTCAAAAGTTCTTGATAATGAAAAGCTAGAGGAAATACGACGTGATATTATTCTTATTCTTTGTCAATTTGAGATGAACTTTCCACCTTCTTTCTTTGATGTCATGGTTCACCTCGTATCTCATATTATTGAGGAAATAACGATTGCTGGTCCTGTTTTCCTACGGTATATGTATCCATTTGAGAGGTATATGTGGTTCTTAAAAGGATATGTAAGGAACAGATATCGGCCAGAGGGTAGTATTATTCAAGGGTATGCAGCCGAAGAAGTGGTTCAGTTTTGTACAAACTATATGGATGATGTCGCTGATATTGGCCTTCCACAACCGCGACATCAAGGTAGACTTGCAGGGGTGGGGACAATTGGGCTCAAAGATATCAAGCCCAACCCTGAAGAGTTTGAACAAGAACATTTTACAGTATTGCAAAGCATGACATGTATTGAACCATACATACAAGATCACATGAAGGAATTAGCAATAAAAACTGGTAGACGAGAAGAACGGTTTTTGGTAGCCGAGCACAAATTTTTCTTTTCACAATGGTTGGCAGAAAAAGTAACTGATATGTGTCTTTCAGATGTAGACCAAGACGTTATACAACTAGGGCACCGTCCACCTCGTGTACTTCAATATCAAGGCTACGACATTAACGGATATACGTTCTATACCAAGAGACAAGATGATAATAGTACTGTTCAAAATAGTAGAGTGACAGTAATAGCAGCAACGCCAAATTCATCGAGGAAAACAATCGCAAAGGAGTCAGATTATGGTGTCATTGAAGAAATTTGGGAATTGGATTACACTACGGTTGTTATACCGGTATTCAAGTGTAGATGGGTCGATAATATGAATTCAGGTGTTAGAGTTGATAACGACGGTTTCACGTGTGTTAATCTCTCTACAAATGGATATCCGTCTGATAAATTCATTTTAGCAAAACAAGTTGATCAAGTATTCTATTTTCAAGAGCCATTAGACAAGAGATGGCACATTGTCCTGCAGAGTAAACGGAGTATAGTTGGCGTCGATGATGTTGTTGACGAAGACGATTACAATAAGTTTGACGAGCTACCTCCTTTTTCTATTGGTGTTCAATCGGATCCTGTTCTTTCTGATACAATTTACTTGAGATCCGATCACCAAGAAGGACAAGAAGATTGAAAAAACCTTGTTCGTATAAAAATTCAAGATAATAATACTCATATATTATTATAAAAGTCATAACTAATTGATCTGTTTTTTTAATATTTCAGGAAGCGTTGTATAGTTTGTATAGTACATCACTTTTTTTTCAATGGATAATCTCATTCGTTTAGACTTGTAAGTCGGTTAGAATCTCATTCGTTTATACTTTTTTTACAACTACTTAATTTGAAATTATATACAAATTTAATTATTTTTTTTATTTTTTTACAACAATTAATTTTTTTAAAAACACAAATTTAATATTTAATATTTAAATAAAATAAAATTTTAATTTATAAGTTATAAACTAAATACAAATTCAGTGTCCTACCTTCTCTTTGTGCAGGTCGTATATTTCCATAACTTGATCTGCTACAAATCCGCCCTCCAAAATTAATTCCACATCCCTCCAAATTATTTCCAGGATACCCAAGACGATATTCAATTTCAATCGCTACAAATCCGCCCTCCAAATTAATTCAACATCCCTCCGATTTTTTCATCTTCTCCCGCTGTTTCTTGATCCCTATCTCAAATCCCGCCTAAGAATGGTATATAAAAAGGGCACGATTCCTAAACCTAAACCACCAATCACCAAATCTCATCAACGAATTAAAGAAATCACTTTCAGACGAGCAACCAAAGATGGTATAGCTATCTATCATACTCTATTTGTTTGTAATTAAATATACTTTCTTGTTCTATATCTGATTTTATGGTATAGATGTTGTTAGGTTTAGACTTTAGATGCACATGCTTGTGTCTTATTGATTTAAGTAACATTTAAGGGGTGTTTGTTTAGGTCTATATGTTGTCTTATAAGCCAAGATATTCAGGCTTATGTTATTAGCCTAAATCAAATAAGCTTGTAAGCCCGTTTATAAGATAAACCAAACACCCCTTACTATATAAAAGTGGTGCATACTAATTAACATCTATTAATAGTCTGCGTAGGTAGTTGTTTAGGACAATATGCTTTGTTATGGCCATAACTTATCTAAATTGCAATAAACAATATAGTCGTATCATATAGTCATACTGCTTATTAGATTACGGTTGGGGTCCTATAATAACAATCCTATTAATAGTTTTAGTATACACACTCTGTGAAATGGTATAGTACATGTGGGACTTGGAGTGCTTGAGAATCATACCAAAGTAATGATCAGCGACCCCTTAAGGTATAGTTGTGGTTGAGACTTTCACATCTCTCAAGCATACTGGTTTCTAAAAAAGGCAGACAACTTCTATAAAATTATCCAGCCAGCCGAACAATTGTTTAAAGGGGTGTTTGGATTAGACCAATATTATGTGTTGGAAAGGCTACTTTACTAGTTGAACTAAAAAAAAAAATTAACAGGAACCATAAAAATAAAACATACCTGAAATGACATATAGGAATTATGGTCGGTACATATCTTGTTGTTAGTTGGTAATAATTGTGTTTAGATAGAAACTTATTAGCTTAATTGTTAGCTTTCATGACTCATTCAGTTTGTACTTGAAATTTAGGACCCTCCCGCACAAAGAAGAATCAGAGGAATCAATCAAATTCAAGATCTTCCAGATGGCGAACCTGTAGAATTTAATCAATTTGGGCAAGCCGTAGGAAAGTGGCAATTTCTATTTGAAAAGTATGCAGGCACTTGAACTAGGAGACTAATTTCTATCCTCATAAAGAACTGGAAGGCTGTGAAACCGTCACAAAAGGACTTTTATCGTCAGATATTATGGTATGGCATCCTCCATCACTAATTCTATTATATTCTAACTTTGTTAATGTATTAACTTATAACATGTTTATATCAGGCACATTTTAGACTACAAAATGATAAACTGATTAAAAAACAGACACTTTTATCATGTGCTATAAAGTGGAAGGCCTTCAAAAAAAAAACTAAGGATGAAATTCATGCTAAAAAACATATCCCCGTTAACTAAATGGACATACATAGAGCAAGATGTGTGGGATCAATTCTGCCTGAATGAAAACACGGCTGCCAAAAATGTTAATTTCACTGCTTTTTTTATCATTATACTATACTATTAGTATAGAAATGTTTATAATTCAGTTTTACTCACTTGTGTAGAAACTGCGTGCGCAAGCCCGTGCACGAGGACAAAAACCAATAACTCGTCCTCGTGTAGGACCAAAAGGGTACCGCGGTTTTGAGAAACAGTGGGAAGAGGAGCGAAATGATCCTGATAGGGCGACCGATCTTCACTTAATACCGGATATTCGTTCAAGCAACTACTGTTTAGCCCGGGCTCCAAGAGACAAGGATGGGATCAAGCCATTGCCTGCTCATTTAATTGATGTTTCTAAGAAGTTGGTATGTTTCATTCTTAATCTAATATGATCTATAACTGCATATATCTAAGTTTTCTAGTTCTGGTACATTAATTACATTTTTTTGGTACTGTAGGTAGAAGCAGCCAATGAGTTATCACAAAATTCAAACGAATCTAACTCGGGAGTAGATGCCATCATAAAAGTGTTCGGACCAGAACATGGAGGACGCACCAGGGGGGTCGGTTGTGATATACGCAATGAAGTACGCCAACAGATGAAAGAAGAACTAAAGTCAGGTGACTTTTGGTTGGAAATGAGGGCGGAACTTGAGAAGGAATTAAGAAGTAAAATTCTAGCTGAACATAATTTATCACCAACGGAAGATGATGTCAGAAGATCGGTGGAGCTAAAGTCGAGTCTTAACTCAAACACAAACAGCGTTTCGTTGGAACAAGGGTAACATAATCAGTCAAGTTCAAACAATGTCATCAAGAGACAATAAATACAGGTTAACTACTTCAATTTTCTAATTAGCCTTGTATGAATTGTTAATTTGCTTATTTTGTTTTCTAACTACTTGAAACATTTTATTTAGGAGGCGACCACAAACATCATAAGGAAGGAACAAGGGGAATAGAATCAGCGAAGTTCAAACAATGTCTTTAAGATACAATGCATACAGGTTAACTACTTCAGGTTTGTAATTAGCCTTGTATGAATTGTTAAATTGCTTATTTTGTTTTCTCACTACTTGATACATTTTATTTAGGAGGAAACCTAACGGCTGCTTGTACGTCCCTAGTTGTGCTTTAGCCAGGAAGCCAGCGATGTGTGCCTTTGCAACAATATATCCGATTCTTGAAAATGGTATGGTACATTTTCAGAAATTAAGAAAAGGTCACATGAAGGTATGAGTTCATAAAGTTATGGAAAACCATAAAAATATGGAGCTCCCTGTGCCGGACGATGAACTGCCTTGTTTAGAGTCCGCAGTGAACGACTTTATCCAATGGCCGATTTTTGCTATTGGTCGCTATAAGGTATTATGATAGTTTATATACCAGTTGTCATAATAAAGTTTTTGCTAACTTAGTTGGATTGTTATTCGTAGGGAACGTCCAAACAACCTGTAACACAAGTTACAACGAAACGTTTGGTGCCTCAACCTGAATCGGCACCTTCATCAAAAAAGGGAAAAGTAAATTTTACCCCAAAAGAATTGAACATGAAGGACAAAGCATATGAAGATGCAATCAAAAAACAAAAGTCGATAGAGCGGGTAAGACTTACTTTTATATCGTTATGTTGATTTATGCTTGTTATCATTATATGTCCTTTACTTTTTATGTTTAGTGTGTCTTCTTTGTGATGGATTTTATGTGTGACCGGATGATGTTTATTTGTCGGTTTGGTTAAACTTAAAGTGTGTATCCAAATCGGTGTTTATGTAGTTGGGAATTGGGATGCAGTGAACTATTCATTAGTCTGCAAGTCTGCAGCAAAACTGAACACCCCTGTATATATTAGGCCATCTAAACATCTCCTAATTGGGTACAAGTGGTTATAAACACACAATTTAGTTGGTAGTAGTAGTATCTCTTTAGGTATATCAAAATGGCTTATGCTATTTGGTAAAAGTCCAGAAAAATTATTGCAATTACAGAGAAGTGATATAAGTATTGGGTTTACTGTGTTTTAAAATCGGAAGAACCAAGTTTCAAGAGGAAGCGATAAACACCCCCTTAATATGCAGTTTCACATATTAGTGCTTTACTCTTAGGGAGCAAGTCTTAATCTGATATAAACCACTGTTTATATGATAATGTTGATTTTTGTTTACTCTTTGTTATGTCAGGTTGCAAATGAGAAAGCTGACAACCAAAAGAAGTTGTACGATCTGCAAAATGATATACTCAGTAAACCACATAATGTGATAGATGGGTATAATTATTGGATGAGCCGTGAGGATATTGTTGAGCCGTATTCTATTGTTGTTAATCAGAAGGTTTTTAGTGCAACTGAGGAGTTCTACTTTTCAATAAACGCAACGGACATCATTGAGCTTTTGACAAACAAACAACTGGATATTGGCATCTTTACCCTATTTTCGAGGTAATTAATATATGTATTATCATATACTTCATTGCAAATGATTTTTTATATCACATAAATTTATGTTTATATCTTGTATGTTCGAAATAGGTCATTGTATCAGTTGAGGAACCACTACTCAAATAACAAGGTTGGTTTCCTTAACCCGATGAAGATTACCGCAGATTTGTGCTTTCATGAAAAGCTTGCAACAATGGACTACTTAGCTCAAGCATTGACTTCTTACGATTTTTATCTTGCACCATTTCTACAAGGGTAACATCTCTTACCATCTTAATTATCATCTATCTTTGTTCGTTCTTTTTTTTAATCCTAAAACGTATTCAATAAATGCAGCCGACATTATGTACTAATCATAATATGCCCCAATGATAGTAAAGGTTTTATTTTGAATCCGCAAAAGGATTCACAAACTAATGAGAACTGTTACAGACTCGCTGGACTTGTGAACTCGTAAGTATTATTTAAAGAGTTTAATATTTCACATTTGTTGTTGTGTAATTTAACTTGCACATGTTCATGGACTTTTTAGTGTCCTTGGTACTATGGAGTGGGATTTTCCTGTAGTGAATCGTCAGCCGGAAGATTGGGAGTGTGGATATTGCGTCATGAAATGGATGCATGACTTCGTCCTGAAATATCAAACCAATAACTTTCCAACCACAGTAAATCTTTTTTAAACCGTGTATACGTTAGTTAGATAAGCTGTTAGTATAGTTTAGGTTAAGGATTTGCTGAAATTAGTATCAATAAGCTATTGTAGTTGTGTTAGTATCCGTTAGTAGCCTTAACAACTCTTTCCACAAGCCAATGTTATAGCTTTTAATTCCCTTGGTTGGTCTGATTTGCATGTTGCTTTTATCTAGCTTATTGTGTTAATTTGATTACATTACTTGTAGGTACCGTGGAATAACGAGCGTCCGTTGGATAAGAAAGAGTTGAACGCGATTGTTGGAGCTTGGTTTACATTGTGGCGACAAGTTTAATAAAAACAAATTTGATTCGAAATATGTATTTGACAATTTTAATCCTTCCAATTAATAAAGTTCTCTTTATTTACATACATTTGTTGTTTATGACAATTCAAGTCCTTTAATTTAGTTTTTTATATAATTCTTGTATTTACATTATTCTATTGTAGAGGGTTAAATTTGTAAAATCTGGAATTTAATAAAAATTCCAATTTTTTTTAAAAACTAAGTAAAAAGAGACTGGTTTTTAAAAAAAACACATTTTTTACTCCATAAAAAGACTGGTTAGATTCTCTTAAAAAGACTGCTTTCTGGAGATTAGTATGGAGACCAATCTCTAAAGACACTTGTTTTTATGAAGATAACCAGTGTCTATTCTTTTAATAGAGACTGGTTTCAAAACCAGTCTTGTAGAATATTGATAATCAATGAATCTATGAAGGGGTTTGTTGATTTCTAGAGAGAGAAAGTTAGAGAGAGAAAGTGAGAGAAACTATGTGAATTTTATTAAATGAAACTAAGGAAATGACAACAACCAACCCCTTTCCATGGTGGAAAGGGGTATTTATAGTTCCAAGCATAACATGGGCTTGGGCCGGTCCATGACAAGCCCATGGACCGGTTCTTACTTAAGTTAATAAGTAACTAATGACTATTTTATAACTACGAGCTATTACAACATAAATATTATTGTGGAGTGACCGATACTTCTAATATACGTAAAACGTATTTCTAACAATCTCCCCCTAAGGGAGGTCACTCCACGTTACAAAATTCTAAACCTAGCATACTATACTAAGTCTTCGTTCTTTAGCTCGTAGTCTTTTCTTCTTTTCTTTCTTTTGTTGTGAATATGTTGGTTTGATCTTTTTGACTATGACTTGAGAGCATTGTTCTTTGGCCTTTCACGTGCGATCTTTGCCTTTCTTGTGAACTTTGCCTCCTCGTGACTTCATGTTCCACACACTTACGTCTTTTTGTTGAATTCTTGAAAGCTTTTGAGTTTGGTACAGCGGAAGACTTCATCTTGTACTTTCTTGAATTTTTGCTGAACTTTGTTGCAAAAGACATAAGCATGTGGGAACGACTTTTACAGGTACACCGCAACACCACCGTCTTCACTGGTACACAGCAACGCCACCGTCTTCAACAGGTACACAGCAACGCCACCGTCTTTAACAGGTACACAGCAACGACACGAATAAAATGGCTTTGAACATTTTATTCTAATTCGGTAGCATTTTACCTCCGGTCGGTGAAGACCGTTGGACGATATTAGATATCGTACCCGTGACGGATAGTTTCAATTAAGTAACTTCCTGACAGGATTTCGCGGGTAAATCCGTTCTCTTTATTCGACCGTCCAAAGCTGACTGCGAACATAAAGAGTGAATCACTTGGATAAATTATCCTTGTGATTAAAAGCCGTCAATTCATGAAACCTGGAACAAGTGAATTTCAATTAAGATTTTCACCATCGTTGCTTTCCAGTTGTCACGAGCTCAATTCATAAAGAATCTTGCACGTCACCTACCAAGTGCTGTTTGATGTTAACACTAGAAGGATTTCCACTCGTCACTGTGGTCAATAAAGAGTCACTCTGAGTGTTCTGGCAAGATCATATGATAATGCGAAGAGGCCTGGAACGAGTTTAAGTTCAATTAAGAATTAAACCACTGTTACCTTCCAGTTTTTCACAAGATTGGTTCTAAAAGAACCGCACGTGTAACCTACCATGAGCTTGTTTGATGTTGGCTCAAGCAGGATTTCCATCTTCATTGTAATACTTGCGTATTACTCGGATGTTCTGGCAATATTACAGGAATACTGCGTAGGACTCATAAAAATCTCTTACTTTTCACAGTGTGTGAGAAAGCAAGGAATAAATGAAAAGTGTCCTAATGAGACTTTTGATGATCTCTTGGCTCTAGACTCGATTGTGCGTTTTGATTTAGTGAGCGATGGCTGGAGAGGAGTGCCACCTTTTCAATACCAGTCTATTCGGAGTGAATAAACCAATAGATAACGTGTTGATCTCCGTGTGATTAAAACAAATACCTTTTGAGAGATATTTGAGTTAGCTGGAAAGGGTTGTGCATTGCATCACTGGGTCCATGATGTCTTTCTTCAATACCGAGAATCATTAGCAAAAATGACCTCAATAGCATATGTATTGACCCGGTTTCTGCCTAAAGTTGTAAGGAGGGCTTCTTTCTTTACACCCTTTATCTTTACATTTCTTTTTCATTCTTCAACCCCTTCAATGCTTACCAATACGTCATCACTAGCACCTTGTTGTGATTGTTCCAGTGCTAGCTTAAGTACTTGGTCGGCATTCAGCTACGTTCACATTCTTTCTCCATCTTTCCTAGGACTTCTAATTCTATCTAGGGAATTGTCCTTGGGAAGATTCCATCGGCTCTGATGAATCATTAGACTAAACCTATTCCTACCACCCTTTTGTCACCACATCCGTCGTGAATTAAGCGTGTTTTAGGAAGGAATTGCCACCATGAAAAATCATTGAAAATCACCTAAAGTACTTGTGATATTGAAATCAAAAGTTTTGTACCTTAGGTGTTTTGTTCATCAAAAACGCTCCCCCTTAATACGTGCTTTACACATATTAAGTTGGATAATCGTTAAGTCTTTTTCATCTTTTAGCCAAGTATTACTTACGTCTCCTTAATCCCATTTTCTCCCCTTATCCAAAATGTTAACCATTAATATTTGGGATATTGAATGGATTAACTGGTCTTTGGGTAAAAATGAAATCGATGTTTGGCCATAGAACAAGTTATTGCTCCCCCTTAATTCAATAAGGGATAGTTGTAGTGCTTTAGTATGATATATTTTGAAAGATTTAGAATCTCGTGAGAAATTCTTGAAAAATTATCATACCTTAACACTACATCAAGCCATTAAAGCACATTATTCACAAATATACATATTCACAATTGAAAACCAATATAAAGTGGACCTGAAATGTACGACCCATTAGATGGATCGTTGCAGTAGCTTGTGGTGCACTAGATATGGTCTTCCACCCACGAATCTTTCCAAGCTCCTCATCAATCTACGTTCCCGGAGCTTTTGATCGATCTTTTTGATCACATACTTCGCCATCTGCCGGTAACCCGGATGCCAATCCTCCGTCATTTCTGGCAAAGTCCCACCCGAGTTCAGATGCTCCAACTTTCCTCTGACTTGTAGAAGGGTTCCATCACTGTACTTGTGGAGCTCACCAACCCTCATGAACTTCATCAAACCTCGACTGTTCAAGTAGAAAATGCCGTAATTCGGGACAGAAATGCCGGTATAGGGACATCTTTCTACATGTTGAGGTAGCACTTGATTCACAGGACGGGTTAAGTTGAGCTTCCTTTGATAGCTTTCGACTCCCAACTGAAGATCTTCAACTCGTGACTTGATGACATCGCTTCGTGTGAACATACGAAGTGCTGTGTTCAAAGCAATCAGGTCTTCACGAGGAATATGTGTGAGTTGATCTCGGGTCATCAGAAGCAGCATATCTTCGATATCCTCAAGGCGAATGATGGAAAAATCTCCTTGCTGGATTTTGTATTCCCTGTCATCCTCCCTTTTCAAGCGAATCTCCGTCACATGATAGTAGCCGTTCTTGGCTTCAGTTTTCATTCCTAAGATGCTGGAGATGCGTATGTCGGATCTAACATTGCTTCCAGAATTGACCAAGCAGCAACCCCTGTACGCCCTTCGGACTCGTTCGTCCCAATGAGATGCACCTATGACAGCATACATATCATAATTACGATTCATTTTTGGGACCCAGAGTCGATTTACCTTTTCCTCGATAAAGGGTATTGTCCCCCAGTTGGCAGCTTTCAGCAAGGTCAGGGAGGTTGCGTACTTTGATGACCCCTTCAGTAGATACACAAGATCATTGGTGACGAAGAAGTCAAGAGCAATCTGATTATCTTGAGCAGGATCCATTGGAGGTGGAGCTCGTTCTGATTCATGAAGACCTGGCCGTTGAACGGTATTCAGAGCCTTCAGGATCTCATCGGCATAGTACTCGAACTCCATTCGGGGTAATCGGGTTTTGGCACGCAGTCTCTTATCTTTCAGCGCTTTCTTCACCAAGGATAGAGTAACCGAAGTCTTATACTCATGAGCAAAAAATGCACATAAGTCAATCGGACTTCGGATACGGAGATACAACACATCTTTGTCAGCGTTTGTGATCGGATCATATTGTGCTGCTGCCGTGATCCAAGCCTGTGGTGGTGCAGACTCGTCTATCTCCAACGTGTCTTCCCAGTTTCGTGTGCTTGGTTCAGGAACCGTAGATTGTTGTGCTTGTTGTTGAGGAGTAGAAGTGCGAACATCTACTGGTTCAGTTTCAGGCATTTCGGCAGTGTCGTGAACTGGGGAGTGTTGTGCAGCTTCGGGTTCCGTCACTGATTCTGCAATCACAGGAGCAACAACAACAGAACTAATGGGGTTAGTGGTAATAGGTAAAGATACAGCGATAGAGGTACCGGGAACCGATGACGCTGTAGTGGCATTCACATCGTGGCGCCACTTAGTTCGTCTTGATTCCGACGATGTTGATTTATCCTTCTGTGCTGCATCTTTCTTGGACTTGGTTCCAGTCTTAGCAGTTTTCTTGGAGCTGGTAACCTTGTCTCCCTCTTTCGGCTGTTCACCCCCATCATCATCCTGATTGTCATCCCCGTTACTACCCCTAGCACTCTCCTCATTCCCATCACCACCATCATCGCCATCATCATCATCATCCTCATCCTCGTCATCATCATCCTCATCCTTATCCTCATCATCACCATCATCGTCATCCTTTTCCTCTTCTTCTCCTTCTTCTTCCTCTTCCTCTTCACCAGTACCCTCTTCCTCCTCACTTTCTTCCCTTTCTTCTTCAGGTAGAATGTGATAAGGTACCACACTTCCAAACGTTTTGAATAACCTATCATCCTCCATGATAGCATCATTCAGGGATTTATATAGAGCCCGTTGAATCCTAGACTTATCAAACGATCCAAGTTCTACCATACGAGCCTTAAGGATCTTCTTCAGTTCAAAATCCGTCAAGTCATAAGCAATCTTGTATGCGGCTTCTGATGGATTGGATGATTTGACCATCAAGTTGTCAGCAGCAAGAGTCTTCAACTCATCACGTAGTTTAGGCATTAGGGATTCAACAGGTTCTTGCACTCTTTCTTTCACAGAGGCTTCAAGTGCTTCTTTTTGTTCTTTGTACTTATCCCTCATCGCTTGAAGTCTGGTGATACGTGCAGCATGCTTATCAGCCTCAGCCTGCTTAACCCGAGCTAGTTCTTCTGCATGTGCTTTTCGGGTCAACTCCATATCTGCAGCGAACCTAGCAATCATCTCCTCTTGAGCTTTCCTAGATGCTTATTCACTTTGAGCTCGTCTTTGCAACTCTTGGCGAAGTTCATCCATTTCTCGTTTGTGAGTATCCACATGTTTGTCAAACATTTCGGCCATCACTAATGCAGCCATTGCAGATTTTGCAGAGCTGCTCTGGGTTGATTGAAGAGGCTCGGTTGTTACTGCGGTGCTAAGGATGGGAATTGTAGGTGGTGGAAGAAATGGTGTTGAAGCTGGTCTGGTTGGTAAGGGTTGGATTGGTGGAGGTTGAGTTGCCAAAGGTTGAGTTGACACCATGATCGTAGGGGCAACAGACTCCTTTTGCACACTTGCTGAAATAGGAATTGATGGCTCCTTCGAAGTGGAATAATGTTCAGGTGACCCAAACTCATCAACATCATCCGGTTCCACGTACTCATCCTCAATATCTACCCTTGCACCTGAACCACTACCGCCTGTATCTTTCCTACTCCTTTGAATTGCTATCTTCATCATTTGTTTCTCGGTCTTGTCAAGAGCAGGATCAACAATATCTTCTTCATCACGTAAAGCCATCTCATCAGCCTTACCCTTTCCCTTCTTACCCTCTGTCTTCTTCTTCTTGGTTTCGGGTTCAGGTAACAAAGCTGGTTGTTTGCGTTTACCTTTACTCTTAACCGTTGTGGACGAGTCTTCTCCAGTCTGAAGGTTTGCTTTCAGCCTCTTGATTTCTATCTGCAGTAGCTTGTAATCAGCAGAACCTTTGATTTTCTCAGACAGAAGGTAATCAGGAATAGGACCCGGAATCACACCAATAGACGGTCCTTCATGCCTCAGATCCACAGTATCATCAGCTTCTTCAGTGTGATAGCGACTTCCTGCACGCCTATCAATAGTAGTATCATTTTTCATAAAGTAATTAATGATGAGCTTGATGAACCTTGGATAAGGAAAGAAATTTGTCTTCAGCTTCTTGTTCTGGAAGAGTTGAAAGGTGAATTCTTCCCATATCAACAAAGCATAATCTGAATTTGCAGCTTTGTACATGCCATAGAAGAGGTTTATTATCGGACTGCGCAAAGCATCATGGCCACTCGTTTTTGGTGTAAGACATTTACTGAGAATACCCATCAATGCTCTCCAAGGTTGTCCTACCTTAGCAGTGGTAAACTCAGACGCAACTCGTATTTCCGGACATCCAAGTGCGTCAAATAACTCCACGAGTTCATCTTTAGTAGGATCCCTCGAGAATGACATGCCTTTGGGTGTATCCCGTACACCAAGAATCTTCCTGAAGTCTGAAACTGTGAGTGTCTGCTGCTTGTTGTCGATGGTGAAGGTGATCTTGTTTGAAGTGATTTCCTTGGTAGCCCAAAATTCAAACATATACTCATAAGGCACCGAGGCACTATTCCTAAGGGCGTTCTTGAAATGAGAGTTATCGAGGATGGCTATGGCGACCTTAAAACCATGGTGAGTGGATTTTGAGACTTGCTTCAGCTGGTAATTGTTGGGAATAAACTTAAGGGTTCGTGCTTTAGCAATATCGGCTTCTCTAGATTCTTGGATTGCTTGTACTGTTGGATTAGTCATTGTATCTGCTTAAGATAAGACATGAAAGGTTGATGCACAAAAACATATAGATAGATATCATTCTTACTTCTAAGCATAACACATTTCATAATATAATACAACAAGTACATATATAGCATGCAAACAATAATCCTTCATCCGGAACTTTTCCTCATTCGGAACTTCTTCATCCGGAAGTTCTTCATTCGGAACTTCCTTCATTCGGAAGTTCTTCATTCGGAACTTCCTTCATCCGGAAGTTCTTCATTCGGAACTTCCTTCATTCGGAAGTTCTTCATTCGGAACTTCCTTCATTCGGAAGTTCTTCATTCGGAACTTCCTTCATTCGGAAGTTCTTCATTCGGAACTTCCTTCATTCGGAAGTCCTTCATTCGGAACTTCCTCATTCGGAAGTTTTTTCAGAAAAAATCCTTCATTCGGAAGTTCATATCCATGTTCATCAGGAACTTTTTCAAACGAAACTAAAATGATTATTCTAGCGCGTTTGTGAGTTTCTAAGGCAATTCTAAGGCAACTTAATCATCATTTAAACAATTCCGAGCAAAACCCACCATAAATCCTTAATCAATTAAGCCTAATTTAATCATAAACCCTAAGTGGATTAAACTGATTAATTGAGCACTGTTTAACAGAATTACATGATAGATAAGGATGATTAAAAGTTAAAATATTGATGAAATTACCTTTTTACTCGAATGAATGGAATTGGATGGATAAATCGCGTGTTTTAAGAGTTTGTGTGTGTTATTTCAACAATGGCGGCAAGATAGATGATAAACAGTGAAAGGAATAGCGAGGGGCGGGGTGTTTTGATTTTTTGACTTAGGTCAATAATTTAACAAGTTTCAACAAATAACACTTTAGTCCCTACATTTTCTCATTCTTTCCTTTTTGTCTAAAATTTTCATTTTTCTTATCCCTTGTTTAACTTACACACATCTTAGCAAACACAATTTATTAGCATATCTCCAAAATCTAAAAGCCATGCCTATCACTTAGAACAAACACAAGTCGTATTCTAAAACAAAACCACTCAATTACCATGAAGCCCTTAATTTTCACAATCACTTTTGAAAATCAATTTAATGACGAAGATGATTTTACTATTTTCTCCCCCTTAAACGATGACCCGTTTTCTATTTAAAGAGCTGTAGTCATTGTTTAAAGAGTCAAATAGTGATGAAAGCATTTCCAATTTATATCTTGAAAAATTTTGATTCGTGGTGTCAATAAGATTTCTCTTAGTTTAACAAATTAATGCACTGAGACGTACACAAATCCGTGTTAGACCAAGTTATAAAGTAAACTTGATCCCTTTGCATGATTTGGCTTGTAAATCACGCCCGAGAAAATTAATTCCCGTTCTGAGCCAACGTTTTCCAAGGAAATACGTGACTTTAATATGAAAACCGGGTTGCAGTCTGAAATAACTACAAGCCATAATGGGCATGTTTTAAAAATGTACAACTTTTATACGGACTCTATTTATGGCACCGTGTCAATATTAATCGACATTTCTAAGGCCGTAAATATTACCGTACTAAAAGACATGCCCGTTTTAAAACGAAAAATATTTTTGGTTTTTCTTGATTTTATAATTTTTATGGTTTTTCTAGGTTTTATATTTTTATGGTTTTTCTTGGTTTTATATTTTTGTATTTTCTTTTGTGGTTTATATATTTACTATAATATACATGATCACGAACAAAGGATACTCTGAATAGTTTACCACGACTATTCAGCTGATTCTTCTGCCAACTCTTTGAGAGTCGCTGGAGTGAATGATTTCATGCCAAGCTTGTCGATCAAAAACTCGATTCGTCCTCGATCTAATGCTTTGGTGAACATATCCGCCAGCTGGTACTCAGTAGTGACAAAATACAGCTCGATCACTCCGTTCTCCACCTGCTCCTTAATGAAATGGTAGCGAATGTCTATGTGCTTGGCCCGGGAGTGTTGAACATAGTTGCAGCAAAGGGCAATGGCGCTCTTGTTGTCACAATACATCGGGATTTTGTTGAATCCCAAACCGTAGTCAGTTAATTGTGATCTCATCCAAAGGACTTGAGCACAACAACCGGACATGGCGATGTATTCAGCCTCCGTGCTTGATATTGCAGCGCTTTTCTGCCTTTTTGAAGACCAACTGATCAATCTATCTCCAAGGAGTTGCACAGATCCAGACGTGCTACGCCTCGTGTCTTGACATCCAGCATGATCGGCATCTGCGTATGATATTAAAGCAATCGAGGAATCTTTCGGATACTATAGACCACGATGAAGTGTTCCTTTTAGATACCGAAAGATCCTTTTCACAACATGTAGGTGCTTTTCGGTAGGCCGAGCCTGATACCGGGCACACATGCATACAGCAAATTGCAAATCAGGCCTGCTAGCAGTCAGATATAGAAGGGTGCCGATCATCCCACGGTAAAGTTTTGGATCGACAATAGTCCCATTCCTATCTTCATCTAACTTGGATTTCTCCACCATTGGAGTGTCTACGGGGTCACAATTTTCAAAGTTATATTTCTTAAGAGATTCTAGAGCATATTTGGATTGATTTATAAAGATGCCTCTGGGATTCTGAGAAATCTGTAATCCTAAGAAAAATGAGATTTTTCCCATCATCGACATCTGAAAGCGTGTGGACATTATCTTCTCAAATCGGTTTGACAATTCTATGTTAGTGGCAGCAAAAATTATATCATCAACATAAATTTGTACCAGAATCATGTCGTTGCCTTCCTTGAGAGTGAATAATGTGGGGTCCACCTTGCCTTTGGAGAAGCCTTCCGACATGAGATATGTTGACAGGAGATCATACCACGCGTGTGGAGCTTGTTTCAACCCATAGAGAGCCTTCTTAAGCTTGTACACATGATTAGGAGACTCCGTACTCACGAACCCATCCGGTTGACTAACATAAACCTCTTCCCTTAGTTCACCGTGCAAAAATGCCGTCTTCACATCCATTTGATAGACGATCATGTTCATATGAGCAGCAAACGCAAGGAATAGTCTAATCGCCTCCAATCTTGTCAGGGCGAGGAACCAATTCCCATACTTCAAGTCGTTGGAATTCATTGAGTTCCTCCTGCATAGCTTCAATCCAAGATGATTGGGTCATAGCCTGCTGCCAATTTTTGGGTTCAACTTCAGAGAGAAATGCATCAAAGTAGCAATAAAGTGCACTCTCTTGTAATTGATGGCGTGTAGAGACTGGTCGATCTAGATCTCCAATAACATTCCTAATCGGGTGATCTTTTGTCCATTTAGTGCTATGGTTTTCAATCCTAGGTGGTCTGGAGTGAACAATAGAAGGAGCTTCTTCTGAGGTAGACGCGGCTGAAGGGTTTTCAGGTATCGCTACACCAAAGAAAGGAAGCTCTTGCAAGTGAGCATATTCCAAGTCGTGATCAGTAGAATCCTCTTCCACATCATTAGGCACAAGTAGGGGTGATGATTCAGGTGTAGTTTGAGAATCACTTGGTGAAGGTGCATCCGGTTCAATGTGAATTGAAGATGCATTAGATAAAGGTTCATTAGCTTGAGCAACCACTTCAGGTATTGGAGCAATTACTACAGGTGCTGGAACTTCATCAGTCGGGGGATCGAAGAATTCATCAAACAACGGTTGAAACAGTTTATCCCACTCGGGCCTTGTTGGTGGTAAAAATGATGTAGAAGTAGGATTATTGGGAACTAATCCGGAGCTAATAGCACCGGTTCCCATCTCATGAAGCGCGGGTTCAGAGCTGTGTTGCTCAGAAGCCATCGTTGTCAGCTCGTCGAAATCTGCGTCCATAGTTTCTACAATCTTGCCAAGACGACGGTTATAGATTCGGTATGCTCTTTTGGACGGTGAGTAACCAATGAAAATACCTATATCGGCTTTTGGTTGAAGCTTACCCAAGTTCTCACTATTGATGTTTGGATAACACAGAGCACCAAACACATGGAAAAATGAAACATCGGGTTTGCGGTCATGTAGAAGCTCATAAGGTGTTTTTCCATGGCGTTTCCGAATGATAGAACGGTTTTGGGTGAAACATGCAGTAGAAATAGCCTCTGCCCACAAGAACAATGGAGCGTTCGCATAAATAAGCATGGTCCTAGCAGCTTCCATAAGTGTACGATTCCGTCTTTCAACGACACCGTTTTGTTGTGGAGTGCGTGCAGCGGATGTTTCATGTGATATACCAACTCCTTCATAATAATCACGAAGAGTCTGGTTGACGAACTCTGTACCATTGTCTGTACGAATACGGCGGACAGTGGTATTCAAACGTACCTGAATGAATTTCAGAAAAGTGATGATAGCCTTCGGTGCTTCATCCTTTGTACGTAAAAATCTAACCCATGTAAACCTTGAGAAATCATCCACAATAACCAGAATGAATTTCTTACCGCTCACACTTTCAGTTCTCATTGGCCCACAAAGATCCATATGCAAAAGATGAAGTTTTTCTTGATTGGTGTCTTCAGCTTTGGGCTTGTAAGATTTCTTGGTACTTTTCCCCCTTGAACACGCGGAACATAAATGGTCCTTGTGAAATTTAAGCTTTGGAAGACCACGAACTAACTCGTTTTTAGCCAGATGATTAATAGCATCAAAGTTAAGATGAGATAATCTGCGATGCCATAACCATGACTTGGTCTTAGAAGCTTTAGAGAGAAGACATACTGGAGAGGCGGCCATCATGTCTTGTAAGGACAAAGTATAAAGATTTGCACCACGAGATCCTTTCAACAAATCTTTTCCTTCCAAGTTGCGGATGAAACAAGTGTGTTGTCGAAAAGCAACCTCAAGGTTGGAATCACAAAACTGTCCTACTGAGAATAAGTTATGACCAAGACCTTCTACATAGTATACCCTAGAAATCGTCACGTTTCCAATCTGATATTCACCATACCCCATAATCTTTGCTATATGATCATTCCCGAATTTAACCGTACCAAGAAACTTGCTGACGAAATTTCGGAGCATCGAGCGATTTCCGGTCATATGTTTTGAACAACCGGAGTCCAAATACCACAGGATGATTTGGACCACCTGAAAATATCACCACACAAAGACAATGTGGAGGTATCGGAATCTGAGTGTTCCTTGTTATTAGCAGGTACAGATTTAATAATCTTAGATTTGCTAACTCTAGGTTTCTTAGATTTCCTAGCCTTCCTTTTCTTAATCGGTGGTGTAGATTCTAGTTGGCTTAAATCCTGAGGTATTTCTTCACTGATAGGCACTATAGTGGGGGCTGACCTAATTAAAGGGCGCTGTTTCCATACTTGAGTGCGAGTGTTCCTAACTAAAGGACGCTCAGACCTAACCTCAATGGATGCATTCCTAGTTAAAGGGCACATTTTTCCATCTAATGTAAAGATCCTACCAGTGGGACGCCATTGCCAGCCAACTTGGGCACGAGTTCTACCCGTTGGCTTCCATTCAAGACCATTCTTAATAGCATTCATTTCATTAACGTGATCAATCAGACACAAATCATGACGCTGTGAAAACATACATTCATTACAATTCCAACAATTTAAATCAGAATTCACGAATGGTTTAGGCTGCTGCACAGGCGCAGAGCTTTTAGTCTTAACATGATTCTTTTTATTTAAAACTGAACTAGCATTCCTATTGTGGACTTCTACTTTCTTCTTTGTGGCACTACTAGTGGAGGGCTTGATCTTAGCTTTCTTGAGTGGCGATCCTTTAGCCTTAGTAGTCTCTTTTAATCCTGTAGAAGGCAAAGTGGGAACATTAGCAACAGATTTTAAAGGTGTCTTACTTGATTGTGCCAATGACGGTTTCGCTCCTGGAGTCTTATTAAATGGAGTGACAGCAATGGGCCTATTATTAAGTAGTGCAGAACCTGGTGTACCTATGTATTGCAAATAAGCCAAGCAATATTGAACTCGCTTAACATATTCATGAGCCGAATAATAGTCGCTACTTGAGGGATCTAAGGCATAAAGATCGTCTAAAATATCCCTAAGAAGATCGACATGCTTAATGGCATTCCTCATATAATCATCGTAGGTAACCGGGTTTCTCTTATGAAGCGGATTCTTATAAAGCACTACTGACTTGGTTGTTGGAGCACTAGTGGACGGTGCAGAGTCGGTAGCTAAGTTATCAACAACTTCTTGTCGGGTGAGAAGAAGTGTCTCCTTTAACTCAGCTAAAACCATATTTTTGTCTATGAGCAGGATGTTCAAATTAGAGATTTCCTCACACTTTTGGTTCAGTTGGTCAACAAAAGATTGTTGCTGTGCCGCATTAAAAGCGAAGCGTTCTTCTAGTGAACCATAAAGAGCGGATAATCCCTGTCTTGTCCGATCCATTTCCCCTAGAACAAACGATAGTCTAATTTCTAAGACTTGGTTTTTAGACTCTGCAGCCTCTAGTTCCAATTTTAATGTTTCCTTTGATGATACCTCTCTCTTCAATCTCATGATTTCTTCCTCTAATGTCTTAACAATTGCAATCATCTTGTCACTAGTCTCAACACCGTTTTCACAAACATTTGATATCAAAAGATTCTCATTTTGAGTTTGTTGTTTTAATTCTAAAGATATACAATGTTGTTCTAGTTGATTAAAGCGTTTTGAAAGTAAATTGTAGGAATCTTGTAGCTTTAAAAACTCAGCGTTAGATTCGTGACAAGAATGATTATCTACCTCATTTACAGTATCAGCAACATTTACAGAAAGATTACAAACATCATCACAAATATCCTCACAAATATTCACAGCATCACAATTAATCATAGCGGATGTAAGCTCATTCGAATAATTAACATTTACAGTAGTAAGCACATCACACGAGATTACTGCAGACAGGAATCGGTCATATTCGGTTAAAATCTTTTCTTTTTCAACTAGTTGTAGTTCGTAAGCGGTGTCCATTTCATAAAACACTTTTTGAACTTCACCAATTTCAAAAACAAGATTTTCCTTAAGAGATGCAAAAATTCCTTTTAGACTTTCGACAAACGGATTGATCTCAGTTTTAAACACCTCGTTCATATGTTCGAAAGCCCATTCTCCGGCGTTTAGGCCATTTGAAGTCGTACGTTCCAAAATGACCTTGTCAAAATTAGTAAAGTATTGATTAATCTCTTGCAAGTTTAACCATACAGTGCTAACAGGTGGAAGATCCTTTGGAATTTCCTTAGGACCCTCCATATTGACAAGTGTAGGAAAAGTACTAGGGTTTTCTTCAGCTAATATGTAGGTTGGTGCTGTTATGAGATCTTTGTCCATATGGAATCGAATTCTAAAATCGGTTTTTGCAAGCTCCTTATTCAATTTAAAATAATCACACTCGGGATATTTTGCAGAATTGTATGACCGATCCTCATCAACTAGATCCTTACTTGTTTGATCATTGGGAAAAACAATCGGGTCTAAAGCCAATCCTAATTGAGTTGCATTATAAAGTCTAGGACTATGTCTTAAAGCTTGTTTTGCATACCGTGGATTAGGGGGAAGGCCTTTTAGACGTGATAAGTTAAATTCTCTAAATGAAGCATCAAATAAGTGAACTAGTTGAGAAGCAGCGTATTGTCTTAACAGCAAGTAATCTAGACTTCTAATCTTATTAGTGGCATTAATCTCCATTTCATTCTTCTTAGACTCTAGTGATTCAAAATCCGTTTGAAGTTTTTGAAAATTAGTGACCACTAACTCCTTTTCTTGAAGTTCATTAGACAGATTTGCTCTTAAGTTTTTGATTTCTTGCAAGTGACCCATTTGTTTGTTTCTAAAGTGATCATATTCGCGATTAGTTAGAACACTAGACGAAGGCGCTAGTTCCAAGGTTTGAACTTTCTCATTGCTTAAGGCAAGCTCATCAGACAAATTCTTAGTCTTAGCTAAGGTTTCTAAGAGTGCAGCATTTATTTGGCTAAGTAATGTAGCAGGAACCATGACCAAATCTTGTTGAGCAGGAGTAGGCGTATGCGAACTGGGTCCCGGTTGTGATTCACTCAAAGTCTGGGGACTCACATTGATATTGCTATCATTGTTTGTCTCCTCGTTTGAAGGACTCACCACCGAAGATTCATTCGAGTCAGCACTCTCTTGCACAACTTGATGTGGTTGAATAATAGCTTCAGTGGTATTATCGGTGGTATTAATAAGTACCTCAGATCTCTTTTCTGGCCCTAAGCTGGAGATAGTTGCCATGAGAGCAGCCTTTGCAGATTGAAAGTCATCACAGTCGGAGTCATACGCATCAAGATCATCGGCTTGGTAAGCTGCATTCTGCGTAGTGACAACGTCTTGTTCAGCAATCCCTGGGTCAGCAAGAAATGCAAGCTCCTCTTCATCAAGTTCCCTTCCTTGCGCCTGAGCATTTACCAGATAGATCTTTTCTGCAAACCACTGTCCATCCCTTCTCCTCTTGGGTTTCTTACAATCCCTGGACATATGACCCTCTTCCTTGCAGTTGTAGCATGTAATCATTCTCAACTTGCCTGTATTAGCCCGTGGAGGATTGTTGACCATTGGAGCAGGAGCAGGATTGATCGTGCGAGCATTGGTTGAAGTGGAAGGTCTCCCCTGATATGGTTGAATTGGCTGAACCATGACCCTGCCATTCTCAATTGTAGCTTGTTGGCGAGAATTGGATGAATTCCTCAACTGATTGTTGGTAGGAGTTGATCCTATGTATCCTCGTTTGCTTAAAGTTCTTGTGAGATAAGCAGACATAGTAGTTAGCACTTCAACTGGGTCAGCTCCTTGTTGGAATACAGGAACGGGGACTTCCTCATCATCACAATACAGTGCTTGATCTGGATGAGCTGCATAATCAGTAGAAGGAATACTCATCTGATCAGGGTAGCTTGTTGGATATGCTGCATTCTCTTGATAAGATGAATATGAAGGCTGAGCATAAGGTGCAACATTTGCTGGATGAAGTTGTGAAGCATACTGTGGTGAAGGTGCATTGAACCGATATTGTTGCTGATGTGAGGTGGGTGGTTGTGGTAGAATCGAGTATTGTAGGAAGGTTGGTGTCATATAAGGTGATGGATGATAGGCTTGATGTCCCAAGATATAAGGTGTGTTGTTGTGTGACAAGCTTGGTTGATTCGCCATCAAAGCTAAGGAATCTGGGTACATACCGCGAGGAGAACGGTGCATAATCACATGCTTCTCATGCTGCTGAAGAAAAGCATAGATTTGATCTAAGTTGCACTTATGCAAATCCCGGGTTAACTTCACATCGGTAATATACTCACCCCATTCAGCTTGAGGTAAAGTATTCAAGAATTTGGTGTTAACCTTGAATGGAGCAATTACAAGATTGTATACATTCAGATCATTCATTAGAGTAGTGAATCTGAAGTAATAATCGTGTAGTGTTTCCCCTGGGCTGTAGGTGAATCTATCAAACAGATCATACAGCTGACACTCCCTTTCCTGTTTTGTGAGAGACGTACCTTGTAGTAACACCTTTAAACGTTCCCATAAATCTTTGGCAACCGTATATTGACTAACCATACGATAAATATCATGCGGAAGAGCTTGGAGAAGTGTCTGTAGAGCCTTTTCATCAGCATCAGCAATGAGTTGTTGTGCCGGTGTGAGTTCTTCATATTCTCTTGGTCGAGACACATTATTTGCCACAATGGTACCATAGTCGAGTGGACCATTCAAAATCGATTTGACCATAAGCCTTCCGTATGTTGGTTTGCCCTTCAAGTATTGCATCATACGGCCCTGCCATGCCTCAAACACCTCTTTGATAAGCATTGGTGGACGACTATCAGTCCCTGTTATGATCGAGATATCCGTAAGAGATGTCATCTGAGGCATTAATGAACTTGGATTCATTTTGTTTTCTTCAAAGAAACAGAGATTATCGGTTGATCGAGCAGTGAAGTAAAGTTTGTGAATTGTGTTAAGTTTTTGTTGTAAGAAACCAAGATTAAATCCTCTAAAAAATCGCCGAAAAACAAGCAAAATCACCCTTGATTCGGAACTTTTGGCTTGATCCGGAACTTCTTGGTTCGGAACTTCTTGGTTCGGAACTTCTTGAGTCGGAACTTCTTGAGTCGGAACTTCTTGAGTCGGAACTTCTTGAGTCGGAACTTCTTGAGTCGGAACTTCTTGAGTCGGAAGTTATTGATTCGGAAGTTATTGATTCGGAAGTTGTTGATTCGGAAGTTGTTGATTCGGAAGTTGTTGATTCGGAAGTTGCTGATTCGGAAGTTTCTGATTCGGAAGTTGCTGATTCGGAAGTTGCTTGATTCGGAAGTGCTTGATTCGGAAATGCTTGGTTCGGAAGTGCTTGATTCGGAAGTGCTTGATTCGGAAGTGATTGATTCGGAAGTGATTGATTCGGAACTTTTTGGCTTGATTCGGAAGTGCTTGGTTCGGAACTTTTCTGGGTAATCAGAAACTTGTTCGAGTATGCACAGTCGAGCAAAAAGATGATAAAAAACCCCGATTTTAACCAAATAACCCAAAAAGTTTTGAACTTTCGACTAAAATAAGTAACAACTAATACTTATCTACTAATCCCAATCACCAAAACACCAAAAAACACCAAGAATCAAGATGATCTTCTTAAAGAACACAAATACAATCAAAAACTAAAAAACCACACAAATCACTACCTTAAATCACCCCATAGCTCTTGATACCAAATGTAGAATATTGATAATCAATGAATCTATGAAGGGGTTTGTTGATTTCTAGAGAGAGAAAGTTAGAGAGAGAAAGTGAGAGAAACTATGTGAATTTTATTAAATGAAACTAAGGAAATGACAACAACCAACCCCTTTCCATGGTGGAAAGGGGTATTTATAGTTCCAAGCATAACATGGGCTTGGGCCGGTCCATGACAAGCCCATGGACCGGTTCTTACTTAAGTTAATAAGTAACTAATGACTATTTTCTAACTACGAGCTATTACAACATAAATATTATTGTGGAGTGACCGATACTTCTAATATACGTAAAACGTATTTCTAACAAGTCTCTTTATGTTTCGAGCAAGGAGATCCTCCACATAGAGACGTCCTACAAAACCAGTCTCTATTGCCTTTTTGGACCAGTCTCCATGGACTTTTTTGTAGTAGTGAAATCATCAAATTGATTTTGTTGTTTGACTTGCATCTATTTTAGTATCCGTTTGTTTAGGGCTGATATTGTAGGGGTGTATGATAAGTTTGCATGTGGTCTAGTTTTGAGCAGCCTAGGATCTTAAGAAACCAAGTAACAAAAAAGATGTTTAGGCCTGCTGGTTTTTCAGCTTTTGCTTATTTGATTTGAGGATTTAAGTGTTAAAATTTTGTCAGCTTTTTTTAATTATAGGGTAATTCAGGTGTACTTGTTATCATTTAGTGATTTGGATGTTATTCGATAGCTTACTGATTGATCAAAAGTCGCTAAAAAGTGTTATGCTACAACCTTTATCTCTAAAGCCGCTGTTTACTCACTTTCTGGTTTTTGTCTTCTTAATGATTGTTTGTGTCTTTTTGAGATTGTTTCTGTGGTTATTTATTGACTTATAATAAGCATTACTTATTTGGAATTCCATTGTGCTTATTCGAGCTTAACTCAAAATGCCCCGCAATAGAAACGCCACCTGCCTAGTCACTGGCTTGAAATTTCTAAGGCTATAAAGATTAGATCTTCTTGAGTTCATTTGTGGCTTAATCAATGGTATTTTATATTATGTGTTGGTGTTCCGTGTTTATGTTTAGTGCCCCTTGTATCTAACAAACTAAGCAAACCAAGTAAAAACAAGTTTGAGGTCCCTACTGTTATATCTGTGTGTAGACACTTAGGATTTTAGCTTGGTGTTAGCTTATTCTTTAGCTTAATCTGCTTTCATAAACACCCACATCACAAGCATCATAATCTGTGCTTTTGCAACGAGAATTTGTGTTTGTGTGTTTTGGTTTTGAGTTTGTATGTTTATAGCGATTGTGTAACCAAGTGAAAACCCAAGAAAAAGAAAAAAAAATATTTAACCAAAAAGGCCAGGGCCTGGTTTTGACCACGTGACCCCTCGTAGGGGGAGTATACGTGATATCCAGTGTGCCATGCCATGTTTCTTGTCAAAGGATGGTTACACTGGATACTTAAGGGAGTTTGTTTTTGCTTATTGAAAATCAATTCGAGACTTATAACCCATTTTCCAGCTTATTAGTTAACCTTTTTTTTGTCTTTTTCATTTTTCACTGGATTTTGTCGAAGTTTATGATTTTTCTGTTCACCTTTTAGATTTTTCCAATTCATAATTAATTTTCTATGCATTTTTCTTTTTTATTTCTTTTTTATTTCGTTTTTATTTCGTTTTTAGGCTTTAAAAAATAGAAAAAACGTCAAGAAAAAGTTTCAAAAAATATTTTTTAGTTTTTAGTAAATGTTTTTGAGGTTTACAAAAAAAAACTGAATTTAGACTTTTTGTTAAGAGTTCTGATTTTTAGATTTTTAAACGGACTTTAAAGTTAAATAACTCGAAAAATATAAAGTTTCAAAAAGTTTTATTTATAATAATAACACTTATCCTTTTACCACTTAATTATAATAATAACACGACCAAAACGTGTATTTAATGTCATAAAAGACGGAATTATCGTGGTTTGTGTTTTTATTGTGTTTTAGGACAAAAATATGAAAAAGGAAGAAAACACGGGCTTTCACGGGCTTTTATCGAAGAAAAAGACAAAAGACCAAGTCAAAAGATCAAAAGTGCAAGAAGAACGGAAGTCAAAGTCATATTCTGAAGATTTATCGAAGAAAAAGTCTAAAGACGGAAGTTTAACGATGTCGAAGAACCAAGTCTAATAAAAGAAGAAAATTAGAAGACGAAGTTCATTTTATCATTCGACAAATCCGGAGACAAAGTCGAGAAAGATGAGTTATTTAATAAGACGAGAAGACAAGAAGAAAGAGAGAAACAACATCACCACCTCCCCTCCTCCTATAAATACCCTCCTAATCTTTCATTAGGAGGAGTTAGTTAGTTTTAATTAGGAGTAGGTGTTACTTTCTCTCTCTAAAATTTTCTTTCAAGTTTGCTTAATCTTTCATCTTTTAAATCTTGTAAATGAATCTTAATCTTCATCATTAATTCAAGTTTTTTAGATAATTCTCATTCTTCCTTTCTTAATCATAATCTATTGTTTTGTTTCATTAATCATGTAGTTTGTTTATTCATGTTGATTATTTGATTGATTTACTTATTAGATTGTTCTTATTGATTTGGAGAGTTTAATGTTTTAGCTTATTGTGCTTATTGATTAATTAATGTTTAGTTTATTTTTAATAAAGTGGTTTTAATAGTTTAAATCTTTTAAAAGTTTCTTTTTAATATTTAGCTCATTTGGTGTTTTCATAGTTTTAAATTTGTGGCTTATTAGCTTTTTCTAAAAATCAATTTGGTTAAAGTTTTGGTTAAGTGCTTATTTAGATTTTAGCTTATTTTATGTTATCCGGGTTTAGAAACCCTTTTATTCCGAACAGTGATTTTAACCCTTTTGCCCGAATTACATGCTTGATGATTATTCCGAACTATTTCTTCCTTTATTATTCCGAATAGTGTGCATCATTTAATTATTCCGGATTTTGTTCAAAACAGTGTGTATTCCGGATAAGGTGGGAGCCAAGGATTCCGAATTACTTCAGAAATTTGCATTCCGTATTAGTACTTCATCATACATTCCGAATTATACATGAATTTCCATATTCCGGATTAGTTTTTCAATACTAATTCCGGATTGCTTATATTTTCTTATTCCGGATTCTTATCCAGAATCTATATTCCGGATTATTTACAAAATCTGTTTCCCGAATTAGAGTTAGGACAATCATCCCGAATTGTGTGTGATTTTGGTATTCTGAATTGCATCTGGATCTCAGATTCCGAATTACATTGGAAGTTGGGATTCCGGATTTAGTTAGTGATTGATATTCCGGATTAGGTGCTTAATTCCTATTCCGGATTAGACTTGGATTTTTGGATTCCGAATTAGATCAATTTTTGTGTTTTCCCGAGTTGTTTTCAAACTTCATTTTTTCCCGCCAGTTTTCTTAAGTTTCATTTAAAATTGTTTTGTCTAAGTTTATTTTCAAATTACTTTTCATAAAGTTTTAATCTTTTGTCAAATTATTTTTAAATTCTTTATTTTTAGTTTAATCTTTTCAAGCTTTTATTTTTATTTTAAAATAGATAATCACCCTTTCTTTCTTTTTACCAAGAACAACTGAGTCACACTTAAAATCGTGATCGATTCGATTAGACATAAATTCTAAGAACTAAAAATATTTATATTAAAATGGCGCCGCTGCCGGGTCTTTTCGTGAAAATTAACGGTTTTTTGTGAGAGACGCGTTGGATTTTGGGATCCGTTCACTTTTGAACGTTATTTTTCTTGTCAAATTTTCAAAATTTTTCAAAAATCCATAAAAATCAAAATTTTCAAAAAATCCTAAAACATTTAAAAAATCATAAAAATCATTTTTTTTCAAAGATTTTGCACCAAAAATATTTTCTTTTCACGTTAACCATTATTTTTCTTTTATTTCTTTGCTATCTTTTCTTTTGTAGGTGTATGCGTACCCGTTCAAGAAGGAGGAAATCCATTCAAGACGCTACTATTGAACCTCCTGTTGTAGAGCCTCCCGTTGTCAATACAATGGAGAACCGTCCAATGATCGAGCTCTTACAATCACACGTCGAAAGCAACGATGATGCAATTGTGGTGCCGGCTATTGACGCCAACAACTTCGAGCTCAAAACCGGGTTTATTCAAATGGTTTCCGCAACACCTTTTCTGGGCCGCACTCATGATGATCCTCACATCACATCAAGAGGTTCATACACTTATCCAATACTGTAAAATACAACGGGGTTTCACAAGAGGCAATTCGTTTTCTCCTCTTTCCTTTTTCCCTCGAGGGACAAGCCCGGACTTGGTTTGATAAGGAACCACCCCAAAGTATTGCCACATGGACGAACCATGAGACAAAGTTCATTAATTATTTCTTTCCACCCTCATGTACTACTGCTTTGCGAAATGACATCATTAATTTCGAACAAAAGCACGGTGAGACATTTAGTGAATCTTTGGATCGTTTTAAGGAACTTTTAAGAAAGTGTCCACAACACGGTTTTACAAAGGTGCATCAAATTAATACTTTTTATAATGGATTAACTTTGAATGACCAAGATTCACTAAATAGTACCTCGAGGGGTAATATTCTTGTAAAAACTATGAATGAGGCTTGGGCAATTATTGAGAACAAAGCCAAAGTCCAAACCAAGAGTGTTAGGGCTACTACGGCTAGTGCTAGTTCTAGTGACACCGACAAGAAAATTGACGTGCTTACTTCAATCATGACAGACTTTGTTTTACAAGTTAAGAACAATATGCAAGTTAATGCCTAAAGTGAGTCATGTGAGACTTGTGGTGGACCACATTCATACTTAAATTGTGATAAGGTTCATGACCCCTCTCAACAAGAAGTGTATGATTATAACACTAATGAGACGGTACATTTTAAACCTAATGTGGATGCTAATAATCTTTCTTATATTTCTACCAATTATTTGGCTCCTCCAGGTTTTCAACCTCATGCTAGACCCCCTCCTCAATTGACCAATGCCCAATACCCACCAAGGAACCAAGGCCAACAAAGGAATAATTATCAAGGGAATTCTTCCAACAATCAAAGGAATTTTAATCCAAAAGGGAATTTCAATGGTCAAAATAAAGGGAATTTTAATGGGCCAAACCAAGGGTTTCAGAATAACAACTTTAATCAAGTTTTTCATAATAACAATGGTTTTCAACCACAATTTCAAAACCATGATTTTAATACTCAAGGGTATAATCAAATGAACATGCATAATCCTTAAATGGACTCGATTCTACAAAAGTTGACTGAACATGATCGAACCATGAAAGAGAAGCAAGAATCAACCGATAGGAAATTAATGCAAATGCTTCAAACCCTTCGTCCCCAAGGTGCCCTCCCTTCTAACACTGTGACCAATCCTAGAGCCAACGTTAATGCCATCACTAATAGTAACGGTAAGACCATCGTAAAACCTTTTTATTCCCCACCTAACCAAGGACCCAAGATTCCTTCTACTTCTACCTACCGTCCTTCACCTTCTACTTGTGACATACCACCCGTTATGCCTTCGCCTACACCTTATGTCCCACCTATACATTAAGTTTATACCACACCTTCGGTTCCAAAACCGGTTTCTCCACCTTCCACTTCTACCCCTCCTCCACCCAAGGATGTGAGTGAGAATTCCATTCCAAAGTGTTCGGACTTATATATCTTGAGTTGATATGAAAAAAGAAGATGAAGGACTTAATAATAAATAGGTAGCTTTGTAATTAAGCTAGGGTTGTGATGTAACCCTAGTACCTCTATTATATAAAGAGGATTAGGCAAACATGGTTATTCACTCATTCATATACAATATAAACTAAAGGTGTGTGTGCGTTCCTCCTGGTGTCAAGCCTATTAGGCACCAAGAGTAGTAGTAGCTTATTAGTATTTTATGAATAAGAAAGCCTTGTTCATAACTTTGATTGTGTTCTTTATGTTCCGCTGTGCATTACAATCATTGTTATATATCCCAGATGAGTCTAGATCCTAAGACTCAACAAGTGGTATCCGAGCTTGTTAGCTCTCGATCTGGTTGATCTACAAGGTTTTCAGTTTATGTTATTTTTTTGTTTTTCAATAAATAAAGATGTTCCTCCTGATCTAGGGTTTTTCCCTACAAACCCTAGATGATTAATATGATGTTGCTGCCGTTGTGTTAATGTTGCTGCGTTTAAGAAGAACAAATTCGTGGTGATGATGTTTTCTGCTAGCTTTGGTGAGTTGATCATAGATCGATGATGAACCCTAGCAGAATTATAACCAAGCATACCTGCTGCTGTTACCATGATTGTTGCTATTGATCAAATATGCTGCTTAGGGTTTCTATTCATTGTGTAATGACTAGGGTTTTTGTCAAAACCCTAGAAATCACACAGTGGTATATTGAAGAAATCCCACGGTTTATGGCAGCAGTTTTGTGTGATTGGCTGCAAGAAAGAGTTTGCTGCTAAGCTATTGATAAGGACAAGGCAACAAATCGTTGGCTTATTGAAGAAGTCATTGGATCCACGTGAATGTGTAAAGAAGTAACAATGTACAAGAAAAGCACTTCCATAGAGGATGACCACATGAGTTATCCATGATTAAACTTGTTTATGCTTTTCACATGGGTGAAAGAGACGTGATAAAGGTATGTATTGATGCTCATACATGTTACTATTATTTAATTTTGGTTCTATGGATGAGTAGGGTTTTGGACTGGAAACAACATGTATACTGCCATCACGTGAGGTGTTGTACAATGATAATAAATGATTACCGTCTAAACACGTCTAGACCCTAGTTGTTAACAGCTGCTACAGTGATTATCTTTTTATCACTGTTCGAGTTTGATATACCCACAAAAGGAAGAAGACGTGTGGTATCATTGTTTTCTTCTCTCTAAAATTGCAAAGGTTTCGTGGGTATGTTTTGTATGTTGCATGATCTTTGCCTGATTTTAAGGGATATGATATGATATACACGTTCGTTGTGCACGTGGGTGTGTTTGAAAAAGTCAGATGGTGATGAGCAGATATCACATGATGTATTTGGTAAGGAATTGTCATAATAACTTCCATATTTTTATATATGTGAATTATTATAAGACGTGATATATGCTGGTTATGTGGATACTAAAATTATGGGATTTATATTTGGATGAGATCATGGCTGCGATTTTCATGGAAGTCATCATAATGGTTGACAATAATTCTCTTCGTGGGATTATATTCGGTTTTGGACGAGGTTATGTTTGAAGCAGTCAAAGATGACACTTATATGGATATAATGGATAGACATATCCATGGGTTGCCAAGGAATTTGTTGCGTTCAAAGTGTTATGTGTCCATGTGTATTATTTAGGTCTCGTCCATATAATTTTACTGCACAAACAACAACAACTTTATCAACAGGTGGTGACAGAATGTGAGGAAAAAAAATGATGAAAAAAAATGAAAAAAAGGGGTTTTGAGATGCTACTGGTAGGTTTTCGTTATACTGGTAAGCTATTTCATACTCCTGGTCAGCTGTTTCTTGCTACTAGTCAGTTCCTCCAGGATAGTTTCTACTGGTCGGTTCCTTCTAGTCGGTTCCTCCTGGTCGGTTCCTCCTGTTCGGTTCCTCCTGGTCGGTTCCTCCTGGTCGGTTCCTCCTGGTCGGTTCCTCCTGGTCGTTTCCTCCTGGTCGTTCCTACTGGTGATCTTGAACAATGAAGAGGTATATGGTTTATTTCCAACGTTCCGTTTATGCTATAATTCTTGATTGGAACAGTTACACGCTCTTTTACAAATATTTGGGGGCATATGATACCATACAGTTCATGATATGATCATCACAAAATTAGCATGATCATAAGCATCGAGTGGTTTCTGGTTGATCCGTCAGAGCTCACTGAGACTATCGGCCATTGCATGTGATCGCCATGCATATATTGATTACAAGAATTATACAAAGACATTTTATTACATGTTATTGTAATAAGCATGTCTTTTTCACACTGAAGGAGTGGATGATCTATACTACTGAGTTCATGATTTAAGAGATGGTTAGCCTATGGTTCCTACTGGTGAGTTATGGTTCCTTGACGAAGATAATTGATAATTTCTTATTTGATGTTGGATTTGGTTTACACAAAATTTTTTCTTCGTATATCTCAATTAGGTGAGCAATACACCTTGTCTTTGGACTAAATATATTGTTACAGCTTACAACTGGCTAATAGTTGTGAAGGTTACCAGTTCCCATGTACCAAAAACTGTTGGTGAGCAATACACCTTGTTATTTTGACTAAATATATTGTTATAGCTAACAGCTGGCTCATAGTTGTGGAGGTTACCAGTACCGTATGTAACAAAAACTGATAGGTGAGCAATACACCTTTTCACTGGATTAAATATATTGTTATAGCTAACAACTGGCTTATAGTTATGGGGGTTCTCAGTCCCATGTAATAAAAACTACGATGATATAAGACACAAGTTTGGGATATTTCACTTCTTCATAAAATTTGTTATACTTGATTTCTTCATCAGTGATCTCTCCATGGAACCTACTGGATCCGACATGCACTTGTTAAGGGGAAGGCGATCCTGATTTGATGTGACAAAAAGGGAAGAATGCATGGATCGAGGGGAAGCTTAGCCTTCATCTATATTTTTTTCGGGGGAAGCTTGTGCTTACTGGTTTTGTCAAATCAACTAGGGGAAGATTGTTGGGACTTATATATCTTGAGTTGATATTGTTAATGCAATGATGCCTAAAAATGCTACTTGCATTTTTCGGTCTCTCTTAGTTTTGATTACGACAATATGTAAAAACAAGCATTTACGAAAACAACGAAAAACGAATTCTTGAGTTCAAGTATTTTTCATTTTACCCATTTTCACTTAAGGTATGGATAAACAAGTACTAACCTTAATCAAGTGATCAAGTGATTTAATCTTTTCTTAAAACTCACTTTTTATTAAGTGTGACAAGTTTTTATTAAACTTTCTTTTTAAGAAAATGTTTTATTAAATTAATTATTTGAAAATTTGAAAATGGCATATTCTTATTTGGTTAGGAATATTCTATCAGGATATTTTTTAAACCAGATATGACCTCCACCACTAAAGGACAAAGAGGGAGCGGAGTCTAGTCCAGCGGTTCCTGGATAAGATAAGGAACCGCGGGCAGATATAGCCATTGGCCCTTTGTCCTATAAATAGTGGACCATTCTCAGCTTTTCAACTCACCTCTTTTGCACATCTATTTCCAGATTCAAACACTCTTCTTTAATCACTCAAATCTTTGATCATTTGTTTGATTACTACTTGTTTAAGAAGTGAATCTTGTTCTTTGATCCCTTCCTCTCCAAGTGCAAAGAGAAGAACACTATCCTTGTGAAGTGTTGAGTCCACCACCAAAGATCCATTGAAGATCTAATTTTATTCATTTGTTGTTGTGTCATAGTTGTGAAGATCCAAATAGTTGTGTCTATTTGGAATTTGTGTATGTACTAAGTATAGTTGTGTAGATTGGCCCTAGCTACGATTAGGGCTCGAATTTTAGCTTAGAGTCGGAAATTGGTTAAGCGACGTGTACGGTTTTCTCCACCATAAGGAGCTTGTTGTGTAGTGAAATCTCGAGTAAGGAGTACTCGAGGAGTGGAGTAGGAACGAGGAATGAGCTTCGTTGCCGAACCAGTATAAATCCTTGGTGTTCGGTTTGATCTTTCTTTACCCTTAACTCTTTACATTCTTTATTCTTTGTGCATATATTTTTGTTAGTATTAGTTTAGTTACACTATCATTGCTCATATTGTGCATAAGAAGATTTCACATATTTCCTCAAGCCTAAGTTTTTTGAAAAAGGATTTTTTAAAACCACCTCTTAACAAGTAAATATAAGAAACTTTTCAACCCCCCCCCTTCTAGTTTCTACAATTGGTATCAGAGAGAGGTTGCTCAAGAATTTTTAAAGTATATTGTATTTTTAAACTTGAATCGATCTATGGATTCCAACAAATACCTAGAAGGGCAATCTATGCAAAGACCACCACTTTTTGAAACCGATAGTTTTATTTATTGGAAAAATAGATTTGAAACTTATGTGAAATCAAAAGATTTAGATCTTTGGCATGTTATTACCAATGGTGATTTTTTACCTTATCAATTTAATGAAGTTTCTAAAACAAAAGAATTTGTCACTTTTGACAAAGCTAATGACGATACTAAAAAGAAACTTTAAAAAAATAATGAGGCTAAAATGGTGATTTATAATGCTTTACCTAAAAAAGAGTATGAAAGGATTTTTATGTGTGAAACCGCTAAAGATATTTGGAACACTCTTTTAGTAACCCACCAAGGTAATAGCCAAGTCAAAGAAAGCAAAATCGATCTTCTTGTCCAACAATATGAACAATTTGTCATCTTAGAAGATGAAACTATTGATAGTGCATTTGCTAGGTTTAACACCATTATTACTAGTCTAAAAGCACTTGATGAAGGTTTTTCTAGCAAGAACAATGTTAGGAAGTTTCTAAGGGCTTTACATCCAAAGTGGAGAGTAAAAGTCATGGAGATTGAAGAATCTAAAGATCTCTCTACTTTATCACTCGATGAACTCATAGGCAACTTGAAGGTTCATGAGATGATAATTTTGAAGGACTCGAAATTAGTGAAAACCAAGAGTGAAATAAAATCTCTTGCACTTAAAGCCAAGAAGGCACAAAGTGACCATGATAGTTCCTCAGATAGCGATGACGAGGAGTATGCATTGGCGGTGAGAGATTTCAAGAAGTTCTTCAAGAGACGAGGCCAACACGTTAGGCAACCCAACAATGACAAGAAGCCACTCTCAAAGAATCGGTTTGTCAAGAACGAAAAAGGTGATAGGAATTACTTTAGATGTGGTGATCCAAATCACTTCATTGGTGATTGTCCAAAGCCCTCTCGCGATAAGAATCACACGGCGTTCGTTAGTGGCTCTTGGAGCGATAGCGGTGAAGATGATGATGACAACCCCAAAGAGGAGAAATGTCTTATGGCTCACACTTCTAAAGAAGTACATTCCGAAACCGAATATTATAGCAATGATAGCTCCACCTTTGATGATATTGAATTTGAAGGCAAATATGATTGTTTACACAAACTTAGTCTTAAATTCATAGAAAATAATAAAAACTTAAAATCAACCAAAACTAAGCTTGAAAATGAGATCAATGAACTTAGAGAGAAATTGGCAATACTTGAGAAAAGTAAAGAAGTTGATTTAGGTTGCTTAAGTTGTGAGAAACTTAGATTAGAGAATGAAAATCTCAAGAGCACCTCCATTAAATTGGAATAGTTCATGAAAGCTACTAGTGCTCTTAATGATATGTTAAACAGACAAGTTCATTCAAAGGAAAGACTTGGTGTAGGTTTTAACTCAAATGAAGCCTCAACAAGTGAACCTAAACAAGTCAGATTTTTACAAAAATCACCCACTGTACGCGGACCCAGATTGTATGGGGCGGTTCCTTATCACTATGGAACCGCCGCCATAGTTAAAGAACCGCGGCCAGAACAGGAGTTTTGTGAAAATCATGAACTTTCTGAAAAGTCAAAGTCAGGTGAAAAACCAAAGCATCTTATTGTTAATAAGGTAAAATTACCCATACTTGACGACAATGCTATTGATAAGTTCTACAAGCCATTAAGTAAACCTCTCATGGGAAATAGAAGTTTATCAAGACCATCTTCTACTCCACCTAGAGTACGGAATGAGTCTAAGCCTAGAAGTAGAACGACAACACCTAGAAGAAATGATCATAACTCTAAACCTAGATCAAATACACCCAGGAGAAATAACGAACAACAAAATGGTTATATGAATTACTATCCTCCTCCATTTTGTTCTCCATGGGGAACCCCCTCCTTCATTCATGCATCCCAACCAAATGCAAGGAATTTTTGAAACTAACAATTTTGGACCCATGAGATATTGGGGACCAAATGTTTGATCTTGTGTGTTGTTACCTAGATATGCTTGGGAATTGATTTGGAGCCCGACGAGTGGATTAAGGATAGTGGATGTTCTAAACACATGACGGGTAATCAAAGTTTGTTCTCGCACTACAAAGCATATGATGGAGGTAATGTCACATTTGCAAGTAGTCTACGTGGTAATATCATTGGCAAAGGTACGGTTTCTCTTGACTCTATGACCATTGAAAATTTTGAGCACGTAGATAACTTAGGGTTTAACCTTTTAAGTATAGGTCAAATTTGTGACAATAAGTGTAAGGTCATCTTTTCGGAACATGACAGTGAAATCGTAAAAGATGGAAAAATCATTGGAAAAGGTGTTAGAAAGCATGGGCTTTATGTCATGAAGGTCAATAAGAAGTCAAATGACAACATATGTCTTGCGACTATAGATGATAGTTCTACTCTTTGGCATAGGAGATTAGGTCACGCTAATATACGCTTAATTCAATCTTTAGTCTCTAAGGAGTTGGTAAGACACCTCCCCAAGATGAAGTTTGATAGTCACTTTTGTGATGCTTGCAAAGTTGGAAATCAAGTTCACTCAAGTCACAAAGCCAAGAATTTGGTTTCAACCTCTCTGTTCTTAGAGCTCCTACATATGGATCTCTTTGGACCTTCCGCCATACGGAGTTATGGAGGTAACCTTTATATCCTAGTTATAGTTGATGACTATTCTAGATTCACTTGGACTAGATTTTTGGCATCTAAGAATGAACCTTTCGATCGTTTCAAAATCTTTAGTCGAAGAATTCAAAATCAACTAGGATGTCCAATTGTCTCTATTAGGACGGATCATGGTAGGGAATTTGATAATGAAGTGCAATTTGGTGCCTTTTGTGAAGCTCATGGCATTACCCATAACTTCTCGGCTCCTCGCACTCCACAATCAAATGGGGTAGTTGAAAGGAAGAATAGGACTCTCCAAGAGATGAGTAGGACGATGTTAAACGAGCAATCTTTGCCTCAAAAGTTTTGGTCCAATGCCGTGGACACATCGACTTATATTCTCAACCGAATTCTTATTCGACCTTTTCTAGGAAAGACCCCCTATGAGATTCTTAAAGGTAAGAAACCCTCATTGGAATATTTTAGGGTGTTTGGAAGCAAGTGCTTTATCCTCAACACCAAAGACTACCTTACCAAGTTTGACCCAAATTCTTACGAAGGTATCCTTTTAGGTTATTCCCAAACTAGCAAAGCCTACAGTGTCCTAAATAGAACCTCCGGGGTTATTGAAGAATCACTCAACGTAACCTTTGATGAAACCCCTCCTTCACCCAAGACACCACCATTGGTTGATGATGACTTGGATGAATTAGAAGTAGTTAAAGCCAAAGAGGTTAGAAAAATGGAGTTGAAGACCTTAATGTTGAAAAGGAAGTAAACATTAAGGAATCTAGGGATCATACTCTCAATAATATCATTGGTGACTTAAATCAAAGGACCCTAAGATCTCAAGTCCAAAACCAAAGCAACTTCTTTTGTTTTGTCTCCTTGATTGAACCAAAGAATGTTAAAGAAGCTTTGACGGATGAGAGTTGGGTCATTGCGATGCAAGAAGAATTGAATCAATTCATTGCCAATGATGTTTGGGAACTTGTTCCTCCACCTAGAAGTTCTACCATTATAGGAACCAAATGGGTCTTTAGGAATAAGTTAGATGAAAATGGTGTTGTGTCTCGTAACAAGGCTAGACTTGTAGCTCAAGGCTATAATCAACAAGAAGGGATTGATTATGACGAGACATATGAACCGGTAGCAAGATTAGAATCCATTAGAATCCTTTTAGCCTACGCTTGTGCCTTATACTTTAAGCTTCAACAAATGGATGTAAAGAGTGTGTTTCTTAACGGTTTGATCAATGAGGAGGTATATGTGGCTCAACCTCCCGGCTTCATTGATTTTGAGAAACCGGATCATGTTTACAAGCTTAAGAAGGCACTTTATGGTCTCAAACAAGCACCCAAAGCTTGGTATGATAGACTTAAAGGGTTTCTTGTTAAACATGAGTATACCATGGGGATGGTAGACAATACGCTCTTTACAAAGAAGAAAGGTTCTCACCTCATAATCGTACAAATATATATCGATGACATTATATTTCGCTCAACTTGTCAAGAATTGTGTGATGACTTTGCCAAAATCATGCATGATGAGTTCGAAATGAGTATGATGGGAGAACTTAACTTCTTTTTAGGACTCCAAATTAAACAAATGGACGATGGTATTTTCTTTAGTCAATCTAAGTACGCTAAAGAAATGCTAAAGAAATTTGGATTAGAAGAATCTAGACCAATGAAGACCCCAATGGCCTTGGATACTAAACTGACCATAGATGATGATTGTGAGTCGGTAGACAACACCAAATATAGAGGTATGATTGGTAGTTTGTTGTACCTAACGGCAAGTCGACCGGATATCAAGTTTAGTGTTTGCCTTTGTGCTCGCTTCCAAGAGGCTCCCAAAACCTCTCACCTCGAAGCGGTTAAGCGTATCTTCCGATACATTAAAGGCACTATACATTTAGGATTATGGTATCCTAAAGGGACCGGCGTAGAAACCATAGTCTACGCGGACTCGGATCATGCGGGAGACTATGTGGACCGGAAAAGCACTAGTGGAGTTTGTACCTTCATGGGTTGTTGTTTAACTTCTTGGTTCTCCAAGAAACAAACCGCTCTTGCAATATCCACCACGGAAGCCGAGTATGTGAGTGCCAGAAAAGCATGCCAATAAGCTCTATGGATGAAACAAGCGCTTGTTGATTACGGGATTTCTCTTGATGATGTTCCCATCATGTGCGATAATAAAGGTGCTATAGACCTTAGCAAGAATCCCGTGCAACATTCGCGAACCAAACACATAGAAATTCGACACCATTTCCTTAGGGATAATGTTCAAAAGGGGAACATTTCAATTGAGAAGGTACCCTCCGAAGACAACTTAGCCGACATCTTCACTAAGCCACTTAAGAGGGAACCTTTTAATTACTTGCGTCTAGGTCTAGGGTTAATGGAACATCTTCCTTAATTACTTTCTTTTCCTTTTGTGTGTTTTCTTTTACCACTTTGAGTCATTGAGTCTTCCAAACTCTTTTTGAAAAACCCTCTCTTCTCCTTTTCAAAATTATCAAAGTCTCTTTCGAAAATGGTTGAGAAATGCATTTGACACTGTTAATTCAATCTAAAAACGATTTTTCATAGATTCTCGCTATTAATCTAGAGCTTAAATAATTCATATGTATGATTCTCTCAAACATAGCAAGAACAAGATAGAATCATGGAGGATCATTGTGTCATGACTTAAGGTCTTGTCTTACACACCTCCTACATTGATTTTTTAATCCATGTATTTTGGTCAAATCTCTATTTGGTAAGTTTGCATATGTTTTCTTTGTTTATCTTTGCTTTTAAGCATATCCCTATGATAAGTTAGACTAGAAAAATAAGATTTGCTGAAAAATCTTCCTCCAAACACCAAACACAGCCTCTGCAGGCGGTTCCATTTGTGAACCGCGGTGCCTTATTGATGAGGTACCGCAAGTCCTGATAAGGAACCGCCTACAATGCCTTCCTTTTTCGGGTTTTTGTCTGAAACTCCAGATTTGCTCCAACATTTTTGATAATCTTTGTTTCAAACCCTTTGACCACCCCAAAAATACCTTAAGCCTTCCCTATTTAAACCATAAGCATTTTGCCATACTTCACATCCCAAAATGTCTTATTCTCCCAATGAAAGCCTTGAATCTCCTCCATTTTCTTCAATTGCTTTCAATCCCAACTCACCCAAGAACCATTACAATCCAATCTCACCCAAGAACACTTTTAACCACGTCTCTCCTACCAAGAATGTTGATTGTGGAATATCTTTTCTTCCACCACCACCCTTTAGTGTTCTTCCTCCTTCTCATGATAATGTCATGCACCATGGAACATATTGTCATTGTTGTCAATATCAACATCTTGCTATGGCACACATCTATGAGGAGTTGAGCTACATCAAGAGTCTCTTAATCAAGCCTCCTCTTCACCATGATTATGAGATCTCCAACAAGCCACCACCACCACCCTCCACCATTACCTTGTCTTTCATATAAGCATTGGTTGCTTATCCACAAGACACCAAATTCAAGCAAATCTTAGAATTCTAGAATAACTAGGATTAGATTTATGCTTTTGGCTTGTTTCTTTTTCCATACATCTTTGTATGATGTTCTTTTAGTAACCTTCTTGGATCTTTGTATTTTGTTTTTCTTCTCTTTTATTTTGTGACCTATTGCTATATCTTGTTGGTTGTTTCTTTTGTTCAACTAACCCTTCATGTAGCTTGTCACCATATCTCGATTCCTCGGTGCCCCAAGCTAGGGGGAGTAAGCACCAAAGGGGAGTCTTTGCAAAGTCCGTCTCTTCAACACCGACTTGTGCAACCTTTTTGCTTCGACAAAGGGGGAGAAATGAATAAACTCGTCTTCAAAAATCTTGTTTTTTGTGTGATTGAGTTTATGTATTGTCGGAATCAAAAAGGGGGAGATTGTTAATGCAATGATGCCTAAATACGTTACTTGCATTTTTCGGTCTCTCTTAGTTTGATTACAACAATATGTAAAAACAAGCATTTACAAAAACAATGAAAAACGAATTCTTGAGTTCAAGTATTTTTCATTTTACCCATTTTCACTTAAGGTATGGATAAACAAGTACTAACCTTAATCAAGTGATCAAGTGATTTAATCTTTTCTTAAAACTCACTTTTTATTAAGTGTGACAAGTTTTTATTAAACTTTCTTTTTAAGAAAATGTTTTATTAAATTAATTATTTGAAAATTTGAAAATGGCATATTCTTATTTGGTTAGGAATATTCAATCAGGATATTTTTTAAACCAGATATGACCTCCACCACTAAAGGACAAAAAGGGAGCGGAGTCTATTCCAGCGGTTCCTTAGCTCCTAGGCGGTTCCTTATCGATAAGGTACCGCGGGCTAAGATAAGGAACCGCGGGCAGATATAGCCGTTGGCCCTTTGTCCTATAAATAGTGGACCATTCTCAGCTTTTCAACTCACCTCTTTTGCACATCTATTTCCAGATTCAAACACTCTTCTTTAATCACTCAAATCTTTGATCATTTGTTTGATTACTACTTGTATAAGAAGTTAATCTTGTTCTTCCATCCCTTCCTCTCCAAGTGCAAAGAGAAGAACACTATCCTTGTGAAGTGTTGAGTCCACCACCAAAGATCCATTGAAGATCTAATTTTATTCATTTGTTGTTGCGTCATAGTTGTGAAGATCCAAATAGTTGTGTCTATTTGGAAGTTGTGTATGTACTAAGTATAGTTGTGTAGATTGGTCCTAGTTACGATTAGGGCTCGACTTTTAGCTTAGAGTCGGAAATTGGTTAAGCGACGTGTACGGTTTTCTCCACCATAAGGAGCTTGTTGTGTAGTGAACTCTCGAGTAAGGAGTACTCGAGGAGTGGAGTAGGAACGAGGAGTGAGCTTCGTTGCCGAACCACTATAAATCCTTGGTGTTCGGTTTGATCTTTCTTTACCCTTATCTCTTTACATTCTTTATTCTTGGTGCATATATTTTTGTTAGTATTAGTTTAGTTACACTATCATTGCTCATATTGTGCATAAGAAGATTTCACATATTTCCTCAAGCCTAAGTTTTTTGAAAAAGGATTTTTGAAAACCACCTCTTAACAAGTAAATATAAGAAACTATTCAACCCCCCCTTCTAGTTTCTACAGATATGACAAAAAAAGATGAAGGACTTAATAATAAATAGGTAGCTTTGTAAGTAAGCTAGGGTTGTGATGTAACCCTAGTACCTCTATTATATAAAGAGGATTAGGCACACATGGTTATTCACTCATTCATATACAATGTAAACTAAAGGTGTGTCTGCGTTCCTCCTGGTGTCAAGCCTATTATGCACCAGGAGTAGTAGTAGCTTATTGGTTTTTTATGAATAAGAAAGCCTTGTTCGTAACTTTGATTGTGTTCTTTATGTTCCGCTGTGTATTACAATCATTGTTATATATCCCAGATGAGTCTAGATCCTAAGGCTCAACTCAAAGCCTTCATCTCAATCCAATATACCTTATCCCTCAAGGTTGAGGAAAGAGAAATTGCAGAATAAGGATGATATTCAAGTTTCGAACTTTTTTAAAATGTTCAAACAATTGAATTTTAATATCACCTTTGCCGAGGCTCTCGCTCACATGCCTAAATATGCTAAGATGTTTAAGGATCTTTTAAGTGATAAGGAAAAATTGCTTGATATCGCCAATACCCAATTGAATGAGAATTGTTCTGCCGTTCTTTTGAGAAAACTTCCGGTTAAGTTAGGAGATCCCGGTCGATTCATTATTCCTTTTAATTTTCCGGGTGTAGAGAATTGTATGGCTTTGGCGGATCTCAGTGAGATTATCAATCTTATGCCATTGTCTGTGTGGAAGAATTTATCTTTACCCGAGCTAGTCCCCACTCGTATGACTTTGGAATTAGCTAACCGTTCGGTTGCTTATCCGGTGGGGATAGCCGAGGATGTGTTCGTTGGAGTCAACAAATTGACTTTCCCTGCCGATTTCGTTGTCGTCGACTATGAAATGGATCCCCGTGCTCCCTTAATTGTGGGATGACCCTTCTTGAGAACTGGGCGTACATTGATTAATGTAGCAACGGGTAAACTTATCATGAGGGTCGGGGATGATAAAATCGTCTTTAACATGGGTAAACTTTCCAAACGTCCCGATGAGCCCGAATCCATGAATTTCATCGATGTGCTCGACGAAGCATGCGAAGAACATTTTCACGAGGCTTGTAAGAGCGGGAGTTCTCCTTTACCTCATGTTGAGAACGTAGCTTCTATTGCTCCATCATTGACTCCATTTGGAGAAAGTGACTTTCTTTTGAAAGAATTTGAAGCAAGTTTAGGGGATGTAAAATATGACGATTCTCCCTCCGATTGGGAAGAAGACATTCGTACCATTGAGAAACTTCTCAATGAGGACCATATTTCTCCACATTCTCCTATGGAAGTTACAAACGGTGATCCTAATTTGACTAAGTCTTCCATCGACAATCCTCCAGATTTAGAGCTTAAGGGTTTACCGTCTTATCTTGAATATGTTTTCCTAGAAGACAATAAGAAGTTACCCGTCATCATTGCAAAGGATTTAAAAGAGGATGAAAAATCTCGACTTATCGAAGTGCTCAAAAATCATAAGAAAGCAAATGCTTGGAAAATTTCCGACATCCGCGGAATTGATCCCAACTTTTGCACTCATAAAATTCTCATGGAAGATGACTTTAAACCCACAATCCAAAGCCAAAGAAGGGTTAATCCAAAAATTCATGACGTCATCAAGAAAGAAGTTATCAAACTTCTAGATGCCAGAATGATTTACCCTATTTCGGATTTGCCATGGGTTAGTCTCGTCCATTGTGTGCCTAAGAAAGGCGGAATAACCGTTGTTCCCAATGAAAACAACGAGTTGATTCCTACTCGACTTGTCACGGGTTGGCGAGTTTGCATAGACTATCGCAAGCTCAATGATGCCACTCGTAAGGATCATTTTCCTCTTCCTTTCATGGATCAAATGCTCGAGCGTTTAGCGGGTAATGACTACTATTGCTTCTTAGACGGTTTCTTCGGGTATTTTCAAATTCCTATCGATCCAAAAGATCAAGAGAAAACCACATTCACTTGTCCTTATGGAACATTTGCTTACAAAAGAATGCCTGTCGGCTTATGCAATGCTCCCGGGACTTTCCAAAGGTGTATGATGGCTATATTCCATGACATGGTTGAAGAAACTATGGAAGTCTTTATGGACGATTTCTCGGTCTATGGCGATTCTTTCTCTTCTTGCCTTGCCAATTTAGAACGTATGCTTAAACGCTGTGAAGACTCTCGTCTTGTTCTTAATTGGGAAAATGCTATTTCATGGTAAAAGAAGGCATTGTTCTCGGTCACAAAATTTTAAAAGCGGGTATCGAAGTCGACCGTGCTAAAGTTGATGTCATTGCTAAGTTGCCTCCACCTACCACCGTCAAAGGAGTTAGGAGTTTTTTAGGTCATGCGAGATTTTACCGTCGTTTCATCCAAGATTTCTCTAAGATAGCTCGTCCGATGACTCACCTCTTAGAAAAGGATGCTCCTTTCATCTTTTCTCAAGAATGTCTCGACTCTTTCAAACTTCTTAAAGGTAAATTAACTAAGACACCCGTCTTAGCCTCTCCAAATTGGGAGTTACCTTTCGAGCTCATGTGCGATGCTAGTGATTTAGCGGGTTAGAGCGGTTTTAGGTTAACGAGTGAACAAACACTTCCAACCAATCCATTATGCTAGCAAGACAATGACGGGGGCTCAATTGCATTATACCACTACCGAAAAAGAGCTTTTAGCCGTAGTGTATGCTTTTGAGAAATTTTGCCCCTATCATGTGCTTTCCACCACCATCGTTTACACCGATCATTCTGCCTTAAAATACTTGTTGACCAAGCAAGATGCTAAACCGAGACTCCTTCGTTGGGTTTTGCTCCTCCAAGAATTTAAAATCGAAATTCGTGATAAAAAGGGAGTGGAAAACCTCGCCGCAGATCATCTTAGTAGACTCGAGGATCCTTATCAAGGGAAAATTCCTAATCATGAGTTTAATGAATACTTTCCCCATGAGGCCTTAATGTCTATTAACTCCAATCTTGACGATACCCTATGGTTTGCGGACATTGCAAACTATTTAGCGGGTGGTGTTCTTATGGAAGGGCTAACGTCCCAACAAAAGAAAAAATTCTATAAGGATATTAAACGCTATTATTGGGAAGACCCTTACCTTTTCAAGCAATGTGCGGATCTTGTCATTCGTCGGTGTGTTGATGGGCCGACAGCTTTACTGATCTTAGAAGCTTGCCACAAAGGACCTACCAGTGGTAACTTTGGTCCTAGCTATACCGCGAAGAAAGTTTTCGACTCCGGATTCTATTGGCCCACCATTTATCATGACGCTCATGAAATGGTTAAGCATTGTGATGCTTTCCAAAGACAAGGCAAGATCACACATAAAGTTGAGATGCCTCAAAATTTCATCCAAGAATGTGAAATCTTTGACGTATGGGGCATTGACTTTATGGGGCCATTTCCATCATCTAAAGGGAATAAGTACATCCACGTAGCCGTTAACTACGTATCAAACTGGGTTGAAGCAAAGGCTTTACCTACGAACGATGCAAGGGTGGTTGTGAACTTTTTGAAGCAATTTTTTCTCGATTCGGTGTTCCTCGTGCTATCATTAGTGATCGCGAGACTAATTTTTGCAATGATCAATTTGCACGAGTCATGGCTAAGTATGGTTTCAATCACCGTCTTTCCACCGCGTATCATCCAAAAACTAATGCTCAAGCCGAGATCTCTAACCGTGGACTTAAGCGAATCTTAGAGCATACCGTGGGAGAGCATCGTGCCTCATGGGCCGATAAGTTAGATGATGCTTTGTGGGCTTTCCGTACCGCTTATAAGACACCTATAGGTTTTACCCCTTATCGCATTGTGTACGGAAAGGCTTGCCACCTCCCCATTGAGTTGGAGCATAAGGCTTATTAGGCCTTGAAATGGGCTAATTTTGATATCAACAAAGCCGGTGATCTTAGAAAAGTCCAACTCAATGAACTCAATGAATTAAGGAATGATGCTTATGAAAACTCTTTGATTTATAAGGAAAAAACTAAGCTAATTCATGATTCCAAGATTAAGAACCGAGAGTTTCACATAGGTGATCAAGTTTTACTTTTTAACTCTCGGTTGAAAATATTTTCTGGAAAACTTAAGAGTCGTTGGTCCGGTCCGTTCACCTTTGCCAAAATCTTCCCTTATGGCACCATTGAGTTATCTCAACCAAATGGGCCAAACTTTAAGGTGAATGGCCAACGTGTTAAGTTTTACTTTGGGGAGGACATCTCTCATGAGATGATTCCATCCCTCGCCACGTTTCCCTTGAATTTGTTCTGGGTCGAGTCAGGCTCGTGACTCGGTTAACAAAAACAAGCGCTTCTCGGGAGGCAACCCGATGATCTATCCTTTACCAGTTTTCATAATAAATGTAGGGGAGCCACATAGGTGTTTGTTGTCTTGTTTCTTATGATGTGCAGGGATTACAACTTTCAAAGAGCCACTTTTGATGATATTTGACGACCCGTGCTCCCGTGTACCCATCTTCCCGGTTCTATCCTAAACATTTTTGATTCCATATCTTATTGATAAATGTTGAAATGGGAATCACTTTAGTTGTCTTTTCCTTAGCAAGATTTCAACAAAGTGCACAATGTCCTAAGTGTAGGGGAGTTTACTCCCACATGCTTAAACATTGAGGACAATGTTTATATGGGGAGACTTCTATCGAAGTATTAAGTGGGCTTTTCCATGAATATGTCCTCATTTTAACCGGAAAATTTAATTTTTCGATGTTTTTCAAATTTTTTGATCTACTTTGGCCTAGTAGTATTTTTCATTTATTTTCTTTTATGTTCTTTCCTTTTGTCATCGCATCGTATGTATATATTCCATTTTAAGAATAAGTCCAAAAGAGAAAAATAAAGTTAAATAAAATGGTTTTAATGAGTTTAGGTATCTTTGATATATTGGGCTCGTCATGAATCTTTTGACTCAACCCGAGTTTACTTATTTGAGTTTACTCTGGCTAGTATCCTTAACGTGTTTAAATCAAGTTTTGCTAGACTTTTATATAGGGAACTTTAAAACGCGTAAGTCTTAACTCATATGGGTTTAAGAACAAGAACTTTTCGCAAGTTCCTATAATTGACCCTAGAAAGCCGTTTATCAAGGGAACTTTAAAATGCAAATTCTAAACTTGATAAGTCTAAGAAGTTGCAAGATCCTATAGATGACTTGAAAACCCAAAACTTTGATTTAATAGGCTAAGCATCCACGAGTCTCATTCCTTGAGATTTTAAATTGAGGAGGACAAGAGATGATAGAGTCAATTATAAGTTTTGTATTCTTTCATGAATTTATGTGAGTTAATTATGAGTTTTATCTCCCATCGCTTGTTAATAAATATAATTGCAATAAGTAAGGTCGTACGATTTGAAAAGTTACTTAGCTTCTAGCACAAGATCGTTTAAAAGTTTCTCGGGATTAATTAGAGTTCATAACCAAGGCATAACTTATAGAAGCGGGATGCGAAGATTGACGAGTTCGAAAAGGCCCTAACAAGGCATGAGGGCTACATTTTGTTGCTAAAGATCCAAAGTGATGTGAAGAATCATTTATCAAAAATCAATATGAAGGATCGAGACACACGACGAAAAGCAAATACTCCCCTAAAGATCATGGTGAAGTCTATCCGAAAAAAACCCTAGCAAGGTATGAGGATAAATAGATCCAAGTCCTAAAAGGAGGCGGATCGTTATATATCAAAATCCCAAATAAATATTGGAGAAAAATGAAGAAGTCGTGGTCCAAGTTTGAAGAATCTCTCAAAAACTTCAAGTGAAGAAATTCCTTTTATGAAGAGAAGACCATTATTTCAAAAACGTCTCTCAAGATTCGAAGTATGAAGTAAATGCCAAATATCGATCCGAGAAAGGTCTTGAATTGTGAAACGATTTATGCCAAGATATAACTTTATGAGATTTCGAGAAGCAGTTTTAAAAGATTTTTCCTTTAGCTAACTATTAATTAAAGCGCCCTACTTTATTTTCAGCCTATATAAATTATCGAAATAAGTCAACAATGCGCCTTTTTATCAGCCTTGCCAAAAACCATTTGGCACGGTTTTGCTTTCGTTATAAATGTCATTCGCCACTGTTTTGCTTTCAATTAATCATTATATCAAAATCTCAAATTTTCACTAATATATTTCAATCGAAGCACAAAAATAAACTCTGAACTCATTTTTTATCAATCATCAATAAAATAAAGTTTACATCGTCACTTAAATACGAGAATGTAAAAACGATACATCCAACACTTTGTAAACATGGTTTATATAATTACAAAGTTAAAAGTAGAACTCAATAATCTCTATAAACAAACAGAGCTCATCGGAACACATTTCATTGTAAATCTGCATAATAAAAATATTCTAACATTAGAAAGATGTATGAAACCAACAAATTTATATAAATGTATATATAACGGGTCAAATTATATACTAGGCCATATTTGAACCTGAACAAACACCCCTATTTCATTCCTACGATATCGAGAAAGGGACCATTTGCTATTGTGCTCTTTGTCACACTAATATGTATAGTTGACATAAAAAATAACAAAAAAATAGTATATATTTTGTACCTGCTTCACTTGATGTTAAAGATGACTGAACGGATATGATGCCTCCGTGGTATTGTTGCGAGTTAGTTCTCGTGCCGAGTCTTCTAATTGTGTTGGTGTAGAATGAGTGTCTTGTTTGTCTTCTGTAGTAGTCTGAAATTGAGTCTGAACAGGATCCTCATCAGTGACATTGTTTCTACCTCTTGATTGTCTTCCTGCATTGACTTGGCATTTTAGATATGATAGTGTAGGTGTGTCTTCTCTTTCTAGCTGCCATGATAAAATCTACAAATAAATAAAAACTTTTTATATCAGTAAATTGAAAAAAAAAAAAACCAAAAAATAAAATAAATGAGGAAATAGTAAAAGCAGAAATGAGATATAAAAAAATGTATCCTTTGTAAATCAATAAAAACACATAAAAAGGAGAAACGAACCTGGTCCTACATCTGAAAATATTGAGTCCAAGAATAAGTCAACACCTTTTGTAAACTGTGTCGATGTTATATCCCTCATATACATCCAACTGTATCCACCCCTAACGACAACAATACCTTTGACAATCTATGTTTTGTTATGTTGGTACAACACAGACATGTAAAAAGAAAACTAGACTCTCTATCAATAAGATTTGTTGATGTTAGCTACAATCGATTTGCCAATAGATGAAGCATAAAAAACTACGTTTTTTTATCAAGAGTAAACATGTAAAATAGCATTTAAATGAGAAGATAATCGAACCACTTTGGTGTGCATCTAGTCCTATATTGGTTACCTAAAAGTGATTAGCTGACCACTAACTATTCAGATTGTCATAATTATTCTTGACATGTCGTAACAGAATGCCAAGCACCGTTACCAATCTAATCTAGAGTCAATATTCCAACTAGCTCATACTATTGTACAAAGGATTCGCGCAAGAAATAATAATTTCAGTTAGCTAATATAGCAAGCATGAATGATATATAATGACTAATTTTAGAACAATAATAAATTTTCTAGTGACTAAATTCTCAATCTAACCTATCTTTTAAATATGTATGATGAGGACCAAGCTAAGGGTCATAGACTCATTGTCATTGCTCACAACAGATAATAGAGTACGTTTGGAATACGGTGACCGAGGAAGGATAAAGTCGTTAGAATGAAACTGAAAGAGACAATTGACAAGATACTAGAATTGTTGTAGTGGAGGGTGGCTCATCTTACGGCCTTACGCATCTATTGGCCGTCTTGTTCAGGGCTTAATGAAAAATATCTATTGAACTTGACTTCATGTTTTCGTCTAAAGTTGTAGCCTTCATTTTAAGTGTGAAGTGTTGGTGTAACTAGTTGAACCAAAGTTTTCCTTAATGTGAACCATCTGTTAAAGTTTGAATTTTACATTACAAACTTTTATATGTGTATTCAAAGTTTCAAACTTTTATTTACATTTAAAGAAATTTTGCTCATAAACCATGAACTCCATATTAGTTACCCGTTAATAATTCGTACATATAATATTTAGCTCATTCACCACACATTTTCATGCAACAATTTGAAGTTTGACACCCCTATATAATATGACACTATTCCTTTGGTGTGATATATAACGAAAAAAACAAAGCATATTACATGCAGGCAATAATTTTTTTTTGGCACTAGCGTCTTATTTTGGCTCATGTGGCATCAAAAGTATAAAAATGAAACGAGTCAATCACTATGGCAATCCATAATGCACACCAGAACCAAATTATAAGATGCAACTAAAAAAAATTTGTGTTATAAGCTTTATTTATTAAGAACTATGACCAATAGACAACGTATTAAAGAGACGTACTTCAAGATGTATAGATTTTTATTGGGTTTTAATAGCTTATCGAGTTTTCGAGTCAACCCGCTAACAAATTAATTAAGACCCTAACCCGACCATATAAGACTATCGGGTTGACCCGATAAGCTAACTTGGACCCAAATTAACCCGACCCTATAAGGTCGGGTCGGGTTCGATTTGACCCATTTGACACCCCTAACTGCAGCAATCAAACGCCCCTTGCTGCAGTACAGTAGTATGTTATATACAAATACCCATTTTGCTAGATACATATTCTAAATACACATATGCATATTGCAGACCGAATACATACTTAAGACCAGTAAATAAATAACCAAATTCAAGCATTAAACAAGAAAATAGTTGTAAAATAACATTAAACAAATACCAAAGATTAATAGTAGTACCAAAGTAAAAAGCGTTAAACAGGAAAATAGGAATGTGGCACTAAAAATAGCTTAGCACACATCAGTAGGAAAACAAGCACATGTAGGATAAGTTCCAAACTGGACAACCTCTATACTGCTTAATTAAGAAATACCATGTTGAAAGTGCCCAAAAAACAAAGGTATTCAGGATACGTGACATAAAGCGATGGAGAATGTGGAAAATGGGTCATCGAAAGAAAATAAAAAGAGCGAGCAAATAATGAGGATTTGCCGAAGATGTAAAGAAAGTTAAAAACCATATTTAAATAACTCTTATGCTTGTTAATTTCATCCTTCTTTCTTTGTTTGCAGATGTCATGATGATAAAAAAACGCTTTTATTTGATTATATATTATGGTAATCTGGTAAGTTTTGAGTTATGCAACAAATAGTTGTATGAGCTAATTATAAGTTTGAGTCTTGCACCTTTGTAAATATTGGTTTCAAATTGACCACACAAATAATTCGACATGGTATGTAACAGTAGATATGCCTATGATGACGAATATATAAACCAACTTAACCAAAGCCTTGTCAAATTCGAGTTTGGACCGAGTCTACCCAGCACTACTGATAGTCTGATACCCCAATCACAAGTAATATCAGACTACAAAACTGATAATCACTTATAGGAAACGAATTCCAAACATCACATAACAGGTGCTTATTCATTTAAACATTGTTATTGTAAAAATTTCAAATAGGTAGAAACACATAAAATCTACACATGATTAAATGACACACCAAAGAAACACATCTTACAAAATACTAAATCCAAAATGATAGAACCCATTAGCCACTATGAGCGATATCACAAATAAACCTTACTAATTTCTATCACGTAAATAAAAAAATAGCAATTGATAAATTATCAGTTACAAAAGCCACGCATAGATCATATAATCAATAAATTGAATATAAAAAATGATTGAATTCATACCTAAAAATCAAACCCTAGATAAGAGAAGCGCTTCTTTTGCTTATGATGTTTGATAAATATTGGGAAATCAGGGGAATGAATCCTATGATCTATATTTGGGAGACTTTTAGTGTCAAATCACTGTTACGATATGGGGAGATAAAATCGGGATTGCACAGGCATTGGAGGGGAAAACGAGGGAGAATGAAAATGATGAAGTGATTGTTGTTGAGCAATAATAGATTGTAAATATACGGTATTGCTGTCAAACATTTTTTACAAAAATTAGAGTTGCTAAATCTTGCACATTTTGTTAAATATGGGTATTTTTTTTACATTTTCTGTAAAAGGATAATATACTTTTTACGGCTTTATGGGCGTATGTAAAATATTAATTAGGCAATCGGCGAATCTTCTATATTTAATTTTTTATCTCCGACTTTCAAATAAATATTATTATCTTTTATTTTTACGCTTTTATATATGTTTTTCTCTCAATTTATCATACGCCCGTTTAACCCGCCCGCCCGTTTTGCCACCACTACACAAATACATACCAATTGAAAACCGGACTGAACCGCGGTAACACCGAACTGATCGAAATCAAAACGACAATTTTCAGTTCAGTTATAGGTTTAATATATTCAAAGCTTTTGATTTTGGTTCGTTTCAGGTTAAAAAAACAATTAAACTATTTATTCCTTTTGATTTTTTGTTTGTTTAGCTCACTTTGATTTTCGGTACTCTTTAAATTCGATTCTCAGATCAGTTCGGTTTTGAACCGATGCTCACGCTTAATAAAATATATGTAGTATAATTTGTTTCTATAAAATAAATATTAAATAACTTATAATAATATTTTATTAGTTTTATAGATTCATTGTTTAATTTCTACTATACATATTATAACAAGGCATGTAATGCATTAAGTATTCGGCAAAAAGTGAAGAAAATTCGTCGAAAAGTGAAAGAAAAATTATTTCAATTAAGTGATCTAAGTTAGGTTGATATATATTAATTCATTTGATATTAAAATGAACTTTTTAACAAATTTAATAACGAAAGAAAGTTAAGTATTCAAGTGAATGAAATCTATTTTTATTTTATTTATTTTCATAAAAAGGAAAATTAGTATAACACGTACGAGACGAGATGACCATTTCGACTGGGACATGTCCCCAATACGCATTCTAAATATATGCATTACTTTTTAACACTCTAAAAAACTATTACTATTTTACATCTTTTACAAAGTTTTTCCAAATTCTTAATCTAGTGGATTAGTCGATCAGTGTATCCAAAATCATGGTTAAAAAAAAAGTTGTTCCAAATATACAAGTATTCGGCACAAACGATATAAACCTAACTAAATACATACATGTATTTGGCACTTACGATACTGATTGTCTCAAATACATTAGTATTTGGCACCGATAACAAAAATTGTTCCAAAAACACTTGTATTTGGCACCAATGTTGCAAAATGTTCCAAATACTTTCGTATCTGGAACGATTTTCGGGTAGCCGTCCCAAATACATATTTTTTTGGTACGGTAATACAAACTGTGCCAATTTCACGTATTTGGCACACTTTTTTGGCGTTCCAAAAAAGTTCGTCCTAAAAGCCTCTTTTTTTGTAGTGCACCTAGGAATAAGGTAGTCTAAGCGAATAATTAAGCCACATGAGTGAGTGTTAGCTTACTAACTTACAATAACAATGATCTCGTTTTTAAGCTTAGTATGGGGAACGTGAAACTTGAGGGTGATAAACATTCATGACCACCAAAGCCCTAATGTAAGTCTTCTATCTCTTTACTTGTTCTTCCTTCAAGCATTTTGTAATTTTCTATCTTTTTAGTTTCCTTAGTGTCTAGTATTTAATAAAGGTTAAGGTGGGTTAATTATGATGGAAAATGTTAAACTATGCTTTGAAATTATGCATTGCATGCGGGCATTGCAATGGTCAAGTGTAGGGGATTTAATAAGTGTGAAAACACTTATCCTTTTACCACTTAATTATAATAATAACAAGACCAAAACGTGTATTTAATGTCGTAAAAGACGGAATTATGCGTGGTTTGTGTTTTTATTGTGTTTTAGGACAAAAATATGAAAAAGGAAGAAAACACGGGCTTTCACGGGCTTTTATCGAAGAAAAAGACAAAAGACGAAGTCAAAAGATCAAAAGTGCAAGAAGAACGGAAGTCAAAGGCCTATTTTGAAGATTTATCGAAGAAAAAGTCTAAAGACGAAAGTTTAACGAAGTAGAAGAACCAAGTCTAATAAAAGAAGAAAATTAGAAGACGAAGTTCATTTTATCATTTGACAAATCCCGAGACAAAGTCGAGAAAGACGAGTTATTTAAAAAGACGAGAAGACAAGAAGAAAGAGAGAAACAACATCACCACCTCCCCTCCTCCTATAAATACCCTCCTAATCTTTCATTAGGAGGAGTTAGTTAGTTTTATCTTTAAGTAAAGTAATTAAGAGTAGGTGTTACTTTCTCTCTCTAGAATTTTCTTTCAAGTTTGCTTAATCTTTCATCTTTTAAATCTTGTAATTGAATCTTAATCTTCATCATTAATTCAAGTTTTTTAGATAATTCTCATTCTTCCTTTCTTAATCATAATCTATTGTTTTGTTTCATTAATCATGTAGTTTGTTTTTTATTCATGTTGATTGTTTGATTGATTTTCTTATTAGATTGTTCTTATTGATTTGGAGAGTTTAATGTTTTAGCTTATTGTGCTTATTGATTAATTAGTGTTTAGTTTATTTTTAATAAAGTGGTTTTAATAGTTTAAATCTTTTAAAAGTTTCTTTTTAATATTTAGCTCATTTGGTGTTTTCATATTTTTAAATTTGTGGCTTATTAGCTTTTTCTAAAAATCAATTTGGTTAAAGTTTTGGTTAAGTGCTTATTTAGATTTTAGCTTATTTTATGTTATCCGGGTTTAGAAACCCTTTTATTCCGAACAGTGATTTTAACCCTTTTTCCCGAATTACATGCTTGATCATTATTCCGAACTATTTCTTCCTTTATTATTCTGAATAGTGTGCAACATTTAATTATTCCGGATTTAGTTCAAAACAGTGTGTATTCCGGATAAGGTGGGAGCCAAGGATTCCGAATTACTTCAGAAACTTGCATTCTGGATTAGTACTTCATCATACATTCCGAATTATAAATGAATTTCTATATTCCGGATTAGTTTTTTCAATACTAATTCCGGATTGCTTATATTTGCTTATTCCGGATTCTCATCCGGAATCTATATTCCGGATTATATACTAAATCTGTTTCCCGAATTTGAGTTAGGACAATCTTCCCGGCTTGTGTGTGATTTTGGCATTCCGAATTGCATCTGGATCTTAGATTCTGAATTACATTGGAAGTTGGGATTCCAGATTTAGTTAGGGATTGATATTCCGGATTAGGTGCTTAATTCCTATTCTGGATTAGACTTGGATTTTTAGATTCTGAATTAGATCAACTTTTGTGTTTTCCCGAATTGTTTTCAAACTTCATTTTTTTCCCGCCAATTTTCTTAAGTTTCATTTAAAATTGTTTTGTCTAAGTTTATTTTCGAATTAATTTTCATAAAGTTTTAATCTTTTGTCAAATTATTTTTAAAGTCTTTATTTTTAGTTTAATCTTTTCAAGATTTCATTTTTATTATAAAATAGATAATCACCCTTCTTCCTTTTTACCAAGAAGAACTGAGTCACACTTAAAACCGTGATCGATTCGGTTAGACATAAATTATAAGAACTAAAAATCTTTATATTAGTTGCGTCATAGTTTTACCTTCTAGCGTAATCCGTCTTCCCTTTTTCTTTTATTTTCCAAAAACGTAATCACTCGAATAAATAACGTATACTTTATATCAGCTAAACACCTACACCTCCTCGAGAACGAACTCGACTATTCGATTTTGCGTTTTTCACAAAACGTAGAATTTAATACTTACCGCGATTCACGCTTTTCTATAAAAAGTGTGTTTTACCATTTCATCAATGAGTATCCATATATTCAACAATTTAGTCACATATCATAATAAAAAGCAAAAATTTCTTAGTAAAATCACCTCTTTTTTTATAAACATAGATATTACATTAGTCAAAACTACTGGATGTTATACGTTTATACAAGCAATAAGTATGCTAGTATGTTTTTGTTAAACCACCAATAAACTAAACCACTTGAATCAATCAACAAAAGAAACCCTTTTTTCTTTCTTCTTGGTCCAACCCCTCGAACGAACCGAAACCCTAATTGGTGTGTTCGACCGATCAACTAAAGGAAGAGAGGAGGAAATATTTAGGGATAAAACATATGAATAATGAGGACTCTAAGACCTCCTTATATAGCCCCATACCTTAATTATTTAAAGTTATTCCACCTCCTTAAGGAGGTAGGCTTCCACCAACTACAAGCCCAAATGGGTTTCCCTTTGTTTCCGTTTTCCAAATTTCCATATACTTGGTTTATTTGTTTGATGTTTGGGTCTTGAATTTATATTACAAGGATTAGACCAAACAAGGGACTAAAAACAAAAACACGGGCAAGTATACCCTTTCGTTTGTAATATAGTTTTGTAGTGGTAAGCCAGGATCGTTCGCAAGGACCTAGTTTCGTTTTGGTAACAAAAATAATAATCGAAGGTAGAATTGATTGATAAAATAATATTAGGACAAATATGGGATAATTTCTATGATGTCGTGATGATGATAATAATGATCGAGATATGATTAGGTAGTTAAAGTGTGATAATCTTTTTTCTTCAAAATGGCGTTTACACAATTTACTTGATTTGATTCAAGACTTACGTTTAATTAAGCGCTAAGCTTAAATTTTTTTCCAACAAGTTCAATATTTTATCAAAATATCTAAGCGGATCTCTCCAACCAGAGATTCAAAATCATAGACAAATTCTTAAAAACTTATTATAATAACTTGACCTCTCGATGTCAAATTATCGTAACAAATCAACTTTGATAAAATATGGTGATAGAACTAAGTGGCAAAATGGTTCTATAACGTTAGCTTGAAATCGAGTTATATAAAATCATAGCATAGCATCATCACTAATTATAGTCACATACCCATATCGTCACAAATAACTTATCCTAGCATAGTAATCAAAGTAACAAATGGAAAAGAGTAAGAGAACATCATACTTAGATTGAATGAATCGACGAGTACACAAGTGTCACGATTGTGTCGCCTTTCCACAAATCAAGGAGCAAAACACACTCGTTACAAGTATTTCCCAAAAGTGGAAGTATACTAAAAATCACTAGAAAGCCTAAAGATACTCAAAATGCGGAGTATAAGAGATATTGAGTAGTAGTTGATATTGGAATCGATATTGAAATGAGGAGAAATGGTCTCTATTTATAGTGCCGTCTGAGGGTAAAAGTGTGTCGCACTTCTCCAAATGTGTGCCGCACATTGGAGATGGCGATTGTGCGCGCACTTAAAACTTTATGCACTGCACATTTGTGCGTCCAGAATATTCTTCTCCTTTGTTCTTGTTTTATTGCATTTAAGGACTTTATTTTCTTTTCCTTCACTTTGAGTCTTCAAACTTTGTACCTGCATATAAAGCACAATGTATTAAGTATCGAGATTCTTTATTTATACTATAAAGTGATATATTAGCAACGGATTAAATATGTATATCTTGGGTGTTATCAAATGTGATAACCTGAAACCGAGGTCATTGCCTAAACTTATTTTACGACTATTTTTGAAATTTTTGATGAGCTTAAATGATTTTTGTTTTTGAAGGTTTATGTTTAAACCGAGGTTAGGAGACTTATATTTTATCTTTAATAAGTATAAGGAGTATTAGCAAGCTGATGTCGATGGATGCCCAATATTTTAGGTTTTATTGTCGGTTGTTCGATGTTTATTGTTTTGGATGTTTTCTTTTTAATGACGTGTTAAATCGAGTCGGGAGATGATATTATTATATTTGAGATACTTTTTAACTTTTGAGAAGTATTTTAATGAAACCCGAGCCTCTTGAATATTTTCAAAATTGACTAATAGTCATTTCCTGCTTTTTAGCTAACTATTTTTATTTTGGACCACAACTATCCTAAATTAGCAAAAGAGGCCCTTGGACCACCATATAAAAGGCCATTTCTTACCTAATTTTCACATAGATATCAAGTGTATCAAAAGTTCTTCCCACCTCCCCCTTTTCTTTTTCTTACCGTCACCAACACAACCACCTTAAACCATTTTTAGTTTGATTTTTACTTTGATCTAGCCTAAAACAAAACAAGACCCTATCTTAGAATTTGAAGGAGATTCTATTGTTACTAATTTTAGCAACATGCATGAAGTTTGAAATTTTGGTTAAGAATTAGGTTGGTAGGTTAGATGATCAGGCATGTGTTATTTGATGATGATCAAGTGGTAATCATGTTGTTTTTGCTAAAAACTTGTTTTTGATTTTGGGTTTTTGATTTGAATATTGATACAAGTGTTAGGGTTAGGATATGTTGTTATTAGGGGCTTAGGATGATGATAAAAATGGTTGAGTTTGATTAAAAGTATGATTTCATGTAAGATTTTAAAGGGTAATTTAGGGCAGTGGGTAAAAGGTTGTTTTTGGATTCCTTATGTTTTGAAAAAGGTTAAACTAATTAGATAGAGTTATGGAGATTTTGATTATCTTCGTTTTGGCGTAAAGTAGAGCTTCTAGCTCCAAACGAGCGAGAAGTTATGATAGTTTGATTATTCGTGTACCAGGAGACGAGTATCGACACAATAAGTAGTTGTTGTCGATGTTTGGATCGAATCTTGGGGACTATAGAATGAGTTTTGAAATGACTCAAGGACTGATATAAAAGTGTAAACCCTAGATTGTGAGTCTATTTTCAAACCTAAGTGTCAGTTTTGCAAATGGAGTCGTTTATAGAAGTTAAAATGGTTGTATGAGTCGATGACGCAAAACTGTCCGGTTTTTGTGATTCAAAGATGTGTTGGGCAGGGAGACTTAGAAGTAAAATCATTTGATAAAATTTTTGGAGGAATTTCTATAGATAGTAAGTGAGTTCCTTGAGTCGTTTCATAAACTTTTGACGTGTCTAAGTGTTGTAAATGAGCTAGTACATTTGGTATGTGCCGGCAGATTTTTATCGAAAGAATAAAGTAATAAAGTATGTGTAGAAGAGTATAATAGTATCACTTGTATCATTTTCTCTCGAGTTTGTCGTGAATTTATGATTTTTAGTTTGATATTCTTATGTATGGTTTATTTCTCGAGTCTATTATTAATGAACGCGTCTTATTTAATAGGTTGCGGTTCTCGTGTTTGAAGTGCATCACTTATCATCGACGATCATCTCGCTAGGTCTCTTATACTAAGGATAGATGCTATTTGAAAATAAATGAACACAAGTCATGATTAATTGTTTGGACCCGAATGTTGCTGATAGGTGTGTAAACACCCATCTTTTCTACCACTTAATTACAATAATAACCGAACCAAAACGTGTATTTTATGTCTTTTATGTCGGAATTATGCGTGGTTCGTGTTTTTGTTGTGATTTAGGACGAAAAGGTGAAAAGTGGAGAAAACACGGGAATTCACGGGCATTTACGGGCTTTTATTGAAGAAAAGGATGAAAGACGAAGTCAAGAAGTCAAAAGTGGATAAAGAACGGAAGTCCAAGACCAATTCTGAAGATTTATCGAAGAAAAAGTCAAAAGACGAAAGTTTACTTAAAGCCGAGGAACTCAAGTCTTATTTATCGAAGAATTAAAAGACGAGTCCAAAGAAATCCCGAGCCAAAAGTCGTTAAAGCCCAAGATTAAAGAAGATTTGAAGGCTTAAGGACTAATGGCGCAATTAACAAAAAGATTAAAGAAGAGGAGGGACCTAAGCATGCAATTAAGGAAGAAAGGAAGGAGAGAGGAAGCTTCCTCTAACCTCTCCCCTAATCACCTATAAATACTCTCATTTTCATTTCATTTAGTTTTGTTGGCTAGATTGACAAACTAGTTCTTCCACCTTTCATTTATGCACCTTTATTTACTTGTCATTTAAATACATGTTTTGCACTTTAATTACTTTTAATTCCAAGTAAGTTTTTAATTTGTGTTCTTTAAATTCTTGTCTTTACCTTTCTTTATCATTTGATCAAGTTCTTTTTATCAATCTCATTCTACCTTTCTCTCTTTTTGTTTCGGTTTGAATTTCGGATTAAGCAAGGTTTTGCTTAATCCATTTGCTTATTTTGATTAAAGTTTCGTCCTTTTTATTTCCTCACACAAAATAAACCACGAGATTGACAACCTTGTGTGCTTATTTGGAATTTTTCTTAAGTATTTTGAAAAGTTTTCCTTAAAGTTTTGATTTTTAAGTTTTGATTTCATTTAAGTTTAGTCTTTTAAATTTTAAAGGCTTTTAACTTTTTAGCTTATTGTCATGTTTTGATTCCGTTTCATTCAAGTTCTTGTTCACGGCTTATTGGATATAGCTTATTAGGATTTGTGCTTGTTACGAAATTGTGCTCCATCGGAAAGTAAGGGTTTCACATTGCGACGGCCTGCTAACCACATTCCGATAGTGACAGTATTGGGCTTAAGGGTTTTGCATTCCGATCCAGGATTGCGATAGGTGGATCTTTTCCTCATTCCGATCTGGGGATTGCGATCGCATATTGCGATCGCTCTTTCCGACGGCTCTTGAGGCTTACTTAGACGAAGTGCTGCCCAATTTTCCTTAGCCATATTCCGATCTGGACCTCATTCCGATAGATACATTCCGACAGGTTACAACTTGGTATTCCGATAGCATACATTTCGATCTGGACTACATTACGATCTGAGGGTGTTAGGTTATTTAGATCTGAAAAGGTGACATATCCCGATCTGGGTTTCTTCAACATTCCGATAGGTGGTGTGTTCATTCCGATGGTAGGTTGATCGGAATATATTCCGATCTGGGTTAACTTTTATGTTTTGTCTTGTTTAACTTTTAGTTTATGTCTAATTTAATTTCCGTTACGCCTTTATTTTTAGTCATTTAATTATTTTACCTTCCGTCACGTTTTAAATATCGCACCTTAATTTTTAATTAGATTTAGATTTATTTTAACGCCACTTTACTTTAACGACATTTACTTTAACGTTTTGCACATTTAAATTTAAAAACCAACCAAAAATATTTGTTTCACCAAAATTAAACTGAGTCACATAGAAAACCTAGATCAATTCGATTAGACAGGAACACAACGAACATAACTTTTTAACCTGAGTAAAATCGAGTTATTAAATGGCGCCGCTGCCGGCTCTTTTCGTTAAGATCAACAGTTTTTTGTGCTAGACACGTTGCTTTTTGGGATCCGTTCACTTGTGAACGTTAATTTTCTTGCCTAAAAAAATTCAAAAATCATAAAAATTAAAAATTCATAAAAACCATAAAAATTAAAAATTTCAAAAATACAAAAAGATTTTATTTTTCTTGTGTATATATATTGTCTTTGTGTTTGGTTTCTTTTTCTTTTGCATTTTCAGGTGTATGCGTACTAGATCTTCTAATTATCAAGAGCCCGAGCCTCAAGAAGATTTAGATATGTCAGGTGTTAACAACAACATGCCACCACACCTCAATAATAATAATAACAACAATGCTCTTCCACAGCCCGATCTTCGGACCATGGAGGAACTTTGTCAACCAACAATGTTTGGACGAGGAGGACCGATTGCGCCGATGCAAATCAACGCTCCTGAGTTTTCGTTGAAGCACCACATGATTCAGCAAGTACAAACAAACCCATTTAGAGGATTGCCTGATGATGATGCCAACAAACACCTCGACAAGTTCATTACAATCACCCAAAGCATGAAGTTGGCTGGTGCCACTATGGATGAGCTTCGCCTACAACTCTTTCCACACACTCTATTACATCATGCCGAGAAATGGTTTGATCGTCTCCCGAAGAATTCTATTCACACTTGGGATGATATGACTCAACGCTTTTTGTCGCGCTACTTTCCACCATCCATGGTCACAAGCCTTCGCAATCAGATCAGCGGTTTCATGCAAGATCCCGATGAATCTCTTTTTGATGCATGGGAGAGATATAATGTCCTGATCGACCGTTGTCCAAACCACAACATGCTTCCGGTCACCTTGATCGATACTTTCTACAACGGATTGACTTTTCGAGATCGTGATACGATCAATGCAGCCGCCGGTGGCACATTCATGAAAAGGAGACCCGAGGAGTGTAGAGAGTTAATTGAGAACATGACTACTCACCACAAGAACTGGGATTCCTCTGCATCTTCAAGGAACAACCCAAGAGTCAATGTTTCCTCAACCTCAGCAAACCCTGAGATGACCGAACTCACCCGCATGATGACTGAAATGAGCAAAAGTATTACGCTTCTCGCTTCAAACCAACAACAACAACAAGTTAAAGCAGTTGCTAATCTTTGTGAGACATGCGGCGGTCCTCACTCATACACCGATTGTCCTTCGACACAAGGAAATCCGGAAAATGTGTATGCAGCTTACGGTAATTATTCACCGGAAAATTACCAAGCTAGACAACAAGGGGATAGAAATCTGCTGAGCTACCGATCCAACAATTACCTTTCACCCGGTTTTTCTCCTCAAAACCAAAACCCCGCCAACAACTACACTAGAAGCAACCAAATCCCACCAAGAGCTTCTAATCCTTATCACCCACCCACCCAACAAACCCCACCCATTAATCCCGATGTTGAAGCCATCATGAGAACCCAAGGTGAGCAAATCAAGAACTTGCAGAGCCAAATTATCAATCTGAAAGGAGATATCACAAAGCAAGGAAATGAGATAAGATCCGAGCTTCGAGATAACATTCAATCCTCCTTCAGCAGTCAAACCAATGATTTGAAGAATATGCTTGCTAGTTTCTTGCCAGCCGCTCAACCTTCTTCTTCAAGTTCTCTACCTTCAAACACCGTCACTAACCCGCGAGCCAATGTGAGTGCTATTTCTACTCGTAGTGGAGTCACCATCGTAGGACCACCAACCCCACCACCATCATCTACACCTCCTCCACCACCATGTATCCCTACTCCTCCTACACCTAGTATTAGTGCACCATTACCGTCTCCGCCTCGACGTGATGAAGTTCCCGCCAATTACCCTTCAACATCTCAACCGTTACCTACCACACCTGCACCCTCACCACCCAAACCTAATATCCCTTATCCCTCCCGCTTGGGCAAGAACAAAATGCTAAACAAGGAGGACGCTCAAGTGACTAGCTATATCAAGATGATTTCTCAAATGAATTTCAACATTAGCTTTCTTGAAGCACTTGTCCACATGCCCAAATTTGTTAAAGCATTTAAGGAATTGCTTAACAAGAAGGAGAAGCTGATTGAACTCGCCAACACACGCTTAAATGAAAACTGCTCTGCAGTCCTTCTTAGAGAACTTCCGGAAAAACTTGGAGATCCCGGTCGTTTTGTGTTGCCTTGCGTGTTCAACAAAACTGAAGAATTTACTGCCCTTGCTGATCTCGGGGCTAGTATTAATCTTATGCCACTCAGTGTTTGGAAAACACTATCATTGCCCGATCTCATTCCTACAAAGATGACTCTTGAACTTGCAAACCGCACTCTCGCTTACCCCGTTGGTATAGCCGAAGACGTGTTTATCAAAGTTGGCACATTTACCTTCCCGGTCGATTTTGTTGTAGTTGATTATGAAATGGACCCTCGTATTCCTTTAATACTTGGTCGGCCATTCTTGAGAACCGGACGTGCTTTAATAGATGTGGCCGAAGGTGAGTTAATCTTACGAGTCGGGGATGATTCTAAAATTTTTAAAATGGGGAAGCTTACAGGCAGATCTTTTGGAGGCCGAGAATCAGTGAATATGATAAATGTGCTCGATGACTTTACCGTCTATGACAATCCTCTATTCGAGTCTTCCACTGATAATCCACTCTTTGAAGATAATGTGGATGATTCTCTCCCTACTTTGGACGCTTCTCCCATTTTTGATTCTCCACCGGTCTTTGATGCTTATGAAGATGATAATTCTAGCTCAGATTCGGATGATTTTGATTGTACTTCTGAGTATCCCGAGCTGCCTACATATGATGATTTTGATGAGGCTGATACTCTATCGAGCGATTCTTCACATGACGAAGATCCTCAGCCATCACTCGATCCTACTTTGGACGATTATTCATTCGAGGAAGATTTCTCTGAATTTCTCAACACATACTTCCCTCATGAGAGTGATGCTCCTCCTTATGACTTTGAAGATTATCGTCTTGATCCTACTTTGGATTTGAAGAGCATTTTGTCTAAGGAGAAGAAACCGGGCGACACCGAAATCCGTTGCACTTATGATTTGACACCTCTTTGTCCCACTTCTGAGGACGAGGTTGTGCTTCTTTGCGGATCTTCTTCACACTCGGCTGAGCCGGAGTGCTATTTTCCCCTGAAGGAAAAGGTGTTCGACCCCGGTATTGAAGTCTTTAAGCCATCTCAGTATCCACCTGATGAAATAAAAGGAAAACTCTTTGGAACCATTGAAGACATGATTGCACCACTTCATCTTTGCTTCTACCGTGCTCCATCACTGCTTAAGGGAACCTTGCCACTTCTCTTTTGGCTTGCCTTGTTCACCTTAAGCTCTTGCTTATTGATGGATGAAAACTATGTCTTTGATCCTGGTGGATTTGTTTCATGCTACTTCCGTTGATGATCAAGGTCGAGTCAGGCTCACGACTCGGTTAACAAAAACCAAGCGCTTCTTGGGAGGCAACCCATGCATCTATCTTTTCGCTTTCTTTACCATAAGTGTAGGGGGGACCCTTTGGATTGCTAGTTCCTCTCCTCACTTCTTAATCAGGGATTCGAGCTTCAATGATCCACTCTTGATGGTTCTTGACGACCCATGATTCCGTGTTCTACTTCTTCCCGGTTCTATCCTAAACTCTTTTCGATTCACTATTTTATATTTTCTCAATATTAAAATAGGAATCCCTTTAGTTGTCTTTTCCTTAGCAAGAGTTAAACAACGTGCACAATGTCCTAAGTGTAGGGGAGCTTACTCCCACATGCTTAAACATTGAGGACAACGTTTATCTTAAGTGTAGGGGGGACTTCTATCGAAGTTAAGTGGCCTTTTCCTTGTTTTTGTCCTCATTTTAACCGGAAAATCAATTTTTTCGACATTTTTCAAAATTTTTGATCTATTTTGGCCTATTAGTTTTTCCCTTTGTATAGTTATTTTCTTCCCTCATTAGAATAAATGTTTAATAAGTGGTTTTAATTTTCAAACGTTGTGAATCTTTTGACTCAATTCGAGTTTACTCTAGCTAGTATCCTTAACATGTTTAAGTCAAGTTTTGCTAGGCTTTTATATAGGGAGCTATAAAACGCGAAAGTCTTAACTCTCACGGGTTAAGAACAAGAACTTTTCGCAAGTTCCTATAATTGATCCTAGAGAGTCGTTTATCAAGGGAACTTTAAGATGCGATTTCTAAACTTGAAAAAGTCTAAGAATTTGCAAGATCCTATAGGCGACTCGAAAACCCAAAACTTTGATTTAATAGGCTAAGTATCCACGAGTCTCATTACTTGAGATTTTAAACTGTGGAGAACGAGAGATGATAGAGCCAATTATAAGTTCGGTATTCTTTCGTGAATTTATGTGAGTTAATTATGAGCCTATTCTCCTATCGCTTGCTAATAATTTATCTGCTAATAAATAAGGTTGTACGATTTGAAAAGTTACTTAGCTTCTAGCCCCAGATCGTTTAAAAGTTGCTCGGTAATGACGAGAGTTCATAGCCAAGGCATAACTTATGAAGCGGGGCGCGAAGATTGGCGAGTCCGAAAAGGCCCTAACAAGGCATGAGGGCTATGTTTTGTTGCTAAAGATCCAAAAGTGATGTGAAGAATCATTTATCGAAAATCAATATGAAGGATCGAGACACACGACGAAAAGCAAAAACTCCCAAAAAAGTCATGGAGAAGTGTATCCGAAAAGACCCTAACAAGGTATGAGGATAAATAGATCCAAGTCAATAAAGGAGGCGGATCGTTGTATATCAAAATCCAAAATAAAGATTGGAGAAAAATGAAGAAGTCATGGTCCATATATGAAGAATCTCTCAAAAATTCCAAGTGAAGAAATTCCAATTATGAAGAGAAGACCATTAGTTCATGAACGTCTCTCAAGATTTGAAGTATGAAGTCGCTGCCAAATATCGGTCCGAGAAAGGTCTCAAATCGCGAAGCGAGTTATGCCAAGATATGAACTTTATGAGGTCCCGAGAAGCAGTTTTAAAAGATTTGGTCCTTTAGCTAACTATTGATTAAACCGTTCACTTTATTTTCAGACTAAATAATTATCGAAATAAGTCGAACAATGCATCCTCGTGATCATTCAAGACAAATAATAAAATATAAGAGATACCCATAGGAATAAGGGAGTCTAAGTAAATAATTGGCGCACATGAGTTCGTGTTAGTTTACTAACTTATAATAACAATGATCTCGTTTTTAAGCTTGGTTTGGAGAAAGTGAAAAGTTGAGGATGATGATTATTCATGACATTTTCAAAACCCAAGGTATGCTTTTAATTTCTTTGCTTTGCATTTTTATAATTTTCTATCTCTTTAATAAAGGCCAATGTGGATTGATCATGATGAAAAGTGTAAACATGATTTGTAACTAATACATTGCATGAGGACATTGCAATGGTCAAGTGTAGGGGATTTGATAGGTGTGTAAACACCCATCTTTTCTACCACTTAATTACAATAATAACCGAACCAAAACGTGTATTTTATGTCTTTTATGTCGGAATTATGCGTGGTTCGTGTTTTTGTTGTGATTTAGGACGAAAAGGTGAAAAGTGGAGAAAACACGGGAATTCACGGGCATTTACGGGCTTTTATTGAAGAAAAGGATGAAAGACGAAGTCAAGAAGTCAAAAGTGGATAAAGAACGGAAGTCCAAGACCAATTCTGAAGATTTATCGAAGAAAAAGTCAAAAGACGAAAGTTTACTTAAAGCCGAGGAACTCAAGTCTTATTTATCGAAGAATTAAAAGACGAGTCCAAAGAAATCCCGAGCCAAAAGTCGTTAAAGCCCAAGATTAAAGAAGATTTGAAGGCTTAAGGACTAATGGCGCAATTAACAAAAAGATTAAAGAAGAGGAGGGACCTAAGCATGCAATTAAGGAAGAAAGGAAGGAGAGAGGAAGCTTCCTCTAACCTCTCCCCTAATCACCTATAAATACTCTCATTTTCATTTCATTTAGTTTTGTTGGCTAGATTGACAAACTAGTTCTTCCACCTTTCATTTATGCACCTTTATTTACTTGTCATTTAAATACATGTTTTGCACTTTAATTACTTTTAATTCCAAGTAAGTTTTTAATTTGTGTTCTTTAAATTCTTGTCTTTACCTTTCTTTATCATTTGATCAAGTTCTTTTTATCAATCTCATATTACCTTTCTCTCTTTTTGTTTCGGTTTGAATTTCGGATTAAGCAAGGTTTTGCTTAATCCATTTGCTTATTTTGATTAAAGTTTCGTCCTTTTTATTTCCTCACACAAAATAAACCACGAGATTGACAACCTTGTGTGCTTATTTGGAATTTTTCTTAAGTATTTTGAAAAGTTTTCCTTAAAGTTTTGATTTTTAAGTTTTGATTTCATTTAAGTTTAGTCTTTTAAATTTTAAAGGCTTTTAACTTTTTAGCTTATTGTCATGTTTTGATTCCGTTTCATTCAAGTTCTTGTTCACGGCTTATTGGATATAGCTTATTAGGATTTGTGCTTGTTACGAAATTGTGCTCCATCGGAAAGTAAGGGTTTCACATTGCGACGGCCTGCTAACCACATTCCGATAGTGACAGTATTGGGCTTAAGGGTTTTGCATTCCGATCCAGGATTGCGATAGGTGGATCTTTTCCTCATTCCGATCTGGGGATTGCGATCGCATATTGCGATCGCTCTTTCCGACGGCTCTTGAGGCTTACTTAGACGAAGTGCTGCCCAATTTTCCTTAGCCATATTCCGATCTGGACCTCATTCCGATAGATACATTCCGACAGGTTACAACTTGGTATTCCGATAGCATACATTTCGATCTGGACTACATTACGATCTGAGGGTGTTAGGTTATTTAGATCTGAAAAGGTGACATATCCCGATCTGGGTTTCTTCAACATTCCGATAGGTGGTGTGTTCATTCCGATGGTAGGTTGATCGGAATATATTCCGATCTGGGTTAACTTTTATGTTTTGTCTTGTTTAACTTTTAGTTTATGTCTAATTTAATTTCCGTTACGCCTTTATTTTTAGTCATTTAATTATTTTACCTTCCGTCACGTTTTAAATATCGCACCTTAATTTTTAATTAGATTTAGATTTATTTTAACGCCACTTTACTTTAACGACATTTACTTTAACGTTTTGCACATTTAAATTTAAAAACCAACCAAAAATATTTGTTTCACCAAAATTAAACTGAGTCACATAGAAAACCTAGATCAATTCGATTAGACAGGAACACAACGAACATAACTTTTTAACCTGAGTAAAATCTTAGTTATTAGTTGCCTATGTTGCCTTGAATTGTATTGAGTACCTTGTTGCTAAAGACCCTAATTTCATGAACCGTTAACTATGTTCTGACTTGATGTTATGAGTTGGGAATAACCACTTATTCAAATGATAGTTGATAGGTGTGAAAACACCCATCCTGTTACCACTTAGTTATAATAATAACCAAGCCAAAACGAGTATTTTATGTCGTAAATGTCGGAATTATGCATGGTTTGTGTTTTTATTGTGTTTTAGGACCAAAAGATGAAAAAGGAAGAAAACACGGGCTTTCACGGGCTTTTATCAATGAAAACGAGAAAAGACGAAGTCAAAAGATCAAGAGTGCAAAAAGAACGGAAGTCCAAGGGCTATTCTGAATATTTATCGAAGAAAAATTCTAAAGACGGAAGTTTAATGAAGTCGAAGAACTCAAGTCTAATTATTGAAGAAATTATAAGACAAGTTCAATTTATATCGACAAATCTCGAGACGACGTCGAGAAAGACAAAGAAATTAATTCGAGTCGAGACAAGAAGAAAGAGAGAAGAAAGCATCATCACATGTAATCCTCCTATAAATACCCTCCTAATATGTCATTAGGAGTTAGTTAGCTAGTAGTAGATTTTAGTTTTATTTTTGTAAGGTAAGTAGGAGTAGATTAATATAATTTCTCTCTCTAGTTTTTCTTAATATTTTTCAAGCTTTCTCTTTAATCTTGTGTCAAATCTTTGATCTTTAATCTTTTACATTCAAGTTTTTCATCATTCTCATTCTTCCCTTATTGTTTTAAATAATCTTTTGTTGATTTGTTTGATCTTCAAGTTTTAATCTTTATGTTTATTTCAATTTTAAATGTTTTCATAAGTTTAATCTTTTTCTTGTATTTTATCTTAAAAATCTTGTTTATTTAGTCTTTAGAAAGTTTCTTATTCGAGCTTATTTAGTTCTTTCTATTATTCATTTTGGCAAGTTTCTATTTGTGTTATTAAAGTTAGCTTATTTGATTGCTTATTACGGAAAATACTCCATCGGAAAAGGTAAACCCTTTTCCGAAGAGTGATTCCGACAACACCATCGAAATAGGGCTTTTGATTACGACAGTTCCTACTAGTATTCCGATACTGTGTATCGGATTAGGGTTTTTATGATTCCGTCTGGTTTTCCGACTAAGATTCCGACGGAGGTGCTTATTGGATATTCCGATGGGATTTCATTTGACTTATTCCGATAGTTGTGTTCTTCATATATTCCGATAGCTTTGGTTTTCACTACTTTTCGATAGCTTTCTTTTATACACATTCCGATAGAATTCCATTTTCGCACTTTCCGACAGGATTCCGACTGTTGCTTTCCGATGGGATTCCGACACTAGTATATTCCGATCGAGTCCTAGTTTCTATTTTATATTTTTACTTTTAAATGTTCAATTTAATCTTTCCCGCCATTCTTACTTAGAGTTATTTTTAATTGTCTTAACTTAGTTTTATTTTGAAGCCTTCATTTTTATTAAGTTTTTAAAATTTACTTTTTAAAGTTTTTAATTTTTCGTCATTTACTTTTAAGTATTAACTTTTAGTTTTAAATTTCAAACTTCCACGACATTTACATTTGCTTTTACATTTTCATTTACATTTTTCGTTGTCATTTTTCTTTAGTTTAAAACAGATAACCAATCCTTTTTTATTCCACCAAGAACGACTGAGTCACACTTAAACCAGTAGTCAATTCAATTAGACACACACAACGAACATAATTTTTATACTTAGCAAAAGCCAGTTATTAAATGGCGCCGCTGCCGGCTCTTTTCGTGAAGATTAACGGTTTTCTGTGAGAGACGTGTTGGATTTTGGGATCCGTTCACTCTTGAACGTTATTTTTCTTGTCTAATTTTCAAATTTTTTCAAAAATCCTAAAAAATATAAAATTTTCAAAAAAAAATAAAAAAATAGAAAAACATAAAAACCCAAAAATATTTCTTTGTCTATCTTTCTTTTCCTTTTGTAGGTGTGTATGCGTACCCGTACTCGTAAGAAGAAAGCAATTCAAGCCTAAGTCGAAACTCAACATATTGTCACCATGGACAATCGACCAATGATCGAGCTTTTGCAATCGCATGTAGAGGGCAACACCGATGCTATTGTCATACCCGAGATTGGAGCCAACAACTTTGAGCTCAAATCCGGCTTTATTCAAATGGTCTCTGCTCAACCATTCTTGGGGCGTACACTTGATGATCCTCATGACCATATCAAAAGGTTTCTTAAACTCACTAATACGGTCAAGTTTAATGGGGTTTCACAAGAGGTAATTCGCTTGCAACTTTTTCCTTATTCCTTAGAGGGACAAGCCCGGCATTGGCTTGATAAGGAACCGCCACAAAGTATTCTTACATGGTCGGATTTAGAGACCAAATTCATCAACTACTTTTTCCCACCCTCACGTACTACCTCTTTGCGGAATGAAATCATTAACTTTGAAAAAAAGTACGGTGAGACATTTAGTGAATCTTGGGACCGTTTTAAGGAACTTTTAAGAAAGTGTCCACAACATGGTTTCACAAAAGTGCATCAACTTAATACTTTTTACAATGGTTTAAGCATGACTGACCAAGATTCACTAAATAGTGCCTCGGGAGGTAACATTTTGGTTAAGTCTTCTAATGCCGCATGTGATATTATTGAGAAAAATCTAAAGTGCAAACAAAAAGTGTTCGGGCTAATGTGGCTAGTGCTAGCACTAGTGACACCGAAAGGAGACTTGATAAACTTACTACGGTTGTTGAAGCACTTGCTTTACAAGCCGTTAACAATGCCAAAAACAACAATGCTCTTAATATAACTTGTGAAACTTGTGGTGGGCCACACTCTTATGCTAACTGTGATAAAGCTTATGATCAATATCACGGGGAAGTGTATGCTTACAACAAGACCGAGAGAGTTCATTTCAAGCCTAATGTCGATGTTAATCACTTGTCTTACAACTCGACAAATTACTTGGCTCCAACCGGTTTTCAACAAAGACCACCTCCACCAAACCAAAACAACCAAGGGCCGCCAAGAGCTAATTTTCAAGGTAATGACAATGTGAGGGGTTTAAATGCAAATCAAGGAAATTACCAAATGCAAAATCAAGGCTTGCCAAACCAAGGTTTCAATCCTCAAGGTTTTCCACTTTATAACCAATACCTAAACCAAGGTCTTCAACAACAAGGGTTCAATTTACCTATCCGCCAATGGACTTGGTTTTGCAAAATTTGAGTGAACATGAGAAAATCATGCAGGCAATGTAAGAATCTACTAGACAAATTCAAGAGTCCACGGATAGGAAATTCGTTCAAATATTACAAACCCTTCGTCCCCAAGGTGCTCTTCCTTCTACAACCGAAACAAACCCTAGAGCGAATGTGAGTGCTATTACTACCCGAAGTGGAGTGATATGAGCTTAAACTCATATCCTTTTAATATCAAATAACCCTAAAACATGAAGCAAAATACCAATTTATTTGGCAAAAACAGTGTTATGTGGTATGTTTGTGTTTGTGTACACTTGTGTAGGTAAAAAGATACATTTCCAAGCAAACAAGGAAAAATCAAGCTCAAATGGATGAAAAAGACAAAGAAGGATCAAAAGTGACAAGACTTTGAAGTATAAGGACCTATCTTGACAAGTTGTCAAAGTTGAAGGACTAAAGTGCAAATATTGTGAAAGTCAAGATTCAAGTCAAACTTGGTCAACTCTCAAGTCAACTCAGTCAAAGGACCATTTTGTTCAAGAATGAAAGTTGAAGGACCAAATATGTCAAAAGAATGAAGATTCTAGCTTTAAACAACAATCTGCCAAGTTGAAGGACCAATTCTGCCAATAATGGAAAGATATGCAAAGTTTAATCCATGTGACAACAATCTAGCCAATGAGAGAAGGGAAAAGGAAGCACACGGATTAAGCAATTAATACCCACCCAGCGTTTGGCATTTATTACCCAATCCCAACAGTTCAATCCGTGTGAAGCTTTTTCAGCCAATTAAACACTGACACGTGGCGTCTTCTTCAAGGAAAAAAATTTGCCAGGATCGCGTTTTAGCTACAATCAATTTCATGGAAAGTTTTCAACACCAAACTTGATCGTTTTGAAGAGACAAACTCAATGATGCCAATCAATTAACATGAAATCAATCAATGAAGAAAAGCCCAATTCCTTGTTCATACCTGCAAATGCAATATGCAGAATTTTACACGTGGCAAGCTGGGATTGGTTCTGACACGTCACCAACCCCAACAAACTCTTCCTTCATGTCTATAAATAGCTGGATTAGACTTCATTTTCACTTGTAGCTTAAATTTGTAAAAACACATAGTTCTAAATTTCATTTCCCTTTTCCTTCATTTCTACCCTAGCTACTCAAGAGTCTGACAAACTATTGAGTTAGTTAGTTAGTTACTAGCTTCCAACAACCTTGTAACCGTTTTTCATTGAATAAATTTTGAATTCAAGCTTTCCCGCCAAAATTGTTCTTACCATTCCTGTTCATTCTTTGCTGGTATTGGATACTATTGTTGCTGTTAAGTGTTTGTTATGATCATTCATTGATCATAATTGACATTGAAGGAGTTTGATAGCTGTTTGATCAGAATTCAGTCATTTCCATAGTTTTTGAAGATTTTCAAGCATGTTGATAGATTCCTGTTGAATTGTAGCTGAACTTGTTGATTGATTGTCTCCTAGTGATAAGGTGGTGGTTATCACTAGGGTAAGAGAGCTCAGCGCTCCTCTTCTTCTCAAAGGATAACTCCAATAGGTTTTAAAGTTCTTGTTTCAATTCCTCTCAAAAAGTCAAATGCATGATTTCTTTTCCTAGTGTAATTTGATGGCTGTCTGATAAAAGTTGTTTGTAGTTGCTGTTTGTTTGATCTTTGAGTGTTAGTAGCTTAATCCTGCTTACTTGTTCTTTGATTTGGATTTTATTCTAGTTTACTGCATTGATTCAGTCACTATTAGCCTTGCATTTGGATTGTAGTTCTAGTAGTGTTAATTGATAGCATTTAGCTCTTATACCTTTCAATTTGATCATTGAGTTTAGACTGCTAAAGCATTTGAGTCAGCCTAATTCAGAACTTAAAAAGTCTTTGTAAAAAGTTTGTAAAACCAGTAAAGGAGTGTTTGGGATTAGCATAAAAAGATTTTTCAAGCATTAAGATTTGGAGTTTTAGAGTTCATTTGTAGTCCATTGGTGGTAATAAGGTGTTTGAAGTCATTTACAAGTCAAGTAGAAGGTCAAACAGGCAAATGGCACATAAAAAGTTTGGGTCAGCCTTATGCATTTTAGTCATTTAGAAACTTGTGATTTAGATTTGATTAGAACTCATTCATTTCTAGATGAAATTTCACCAAATTTGTTTTCATTCATAGCTTATATCATATAGTTTCATATTCCAAAAGGATTTTCTACAGTATTCAATAAGCACTTAGATATAAGCAAAAATCAGATAAGCAAACTTAGCTCAAGTTTCTGTAACTTGTAAACTGAAAATTTGTATCTCAGTATTCTCTTCATAAACATGGCAATTTTTCTTCACAAATCCCATTAAGTAGTTGAGTTACATGATTTTTGAGATTTTTAGCTTTTTGAAAAAAAGCTGGTCAACGCTTGGTCAACATAAGCCCAATTTTAGCTTAATTCAGTTTTAGAGCTTATTACTTAATGAAAAACGTTCTAGTTTGATTTCCCGTTCTTTAATTCAGTTGCTTAATCAGCTTTAATAAAAAAAATCAAGTTGTGAATGATTAGATTTTGCTCTAGCTTATGTTGTGCTTATTGATAAGCACTCATTTGCTTATTTCTCAACTTTAGCCAGTTTCCTTGAACACACGTAGCTTATTTGAGATTTTAAGAGTTTTGCAATTTGTCTCATCAAATTTGGTTGAGTAATAAGCTAGAACGAGCTTATTTTTGATCTTAACCCGTTTTTGTCTTAAAAAGTTTTGATAATTGCAATCTAGTCCCTTTTGTTTTAATCAGTTTGTAAATTTGGCTAAAGTTCCATGTTTTTAGGGTTTGCAAGTGTTTAATCCTTGTAGTTTTAAAAGTTGTTAAATTCAGTTAGCATTTTGTTAGTTTGTTACACTTTTGGTTAGTTTGTTATAAAATTTGCATTTTTGATCCTTGTAGTTAACTGTTTTGCACTTTTAGTCCCTAGAATTGTTAGAACTTACATTTCAAGCATTTATTTTTCATAGAATTTACAATTTCAGTCCCTTTAGTCTCATATTTTACATTTTGAGATTTACTTGAATAAAAACGTGGTATTTGCAATTTGTTTTACATATATGTAGGTAATATTTTTCCGTTTTGCAAGATTTTGATTGAATTAGCAAATAGAATATCCAAGCAAGTTTAACAACCAAGAACAATTAAAAACCCGATATTGATTGGACTTTCCATTAGCAAGAACTGAGAAAAAACGAACTGCATTATACACAATTTCAAATGGCGCCGCTGCCGGTTCTTTGACTACACGAGAGACTATCGATTGACGGTTTTCATTGGCTTTTGGGATCCGTTCACTTTGTGAACGTTATTTTTACGTATCATAAATAAAAAACAAATAAAAAATCAAAAATATAAAAATATAAAAAAACTAAAAAATTAACAAAACAATTCTTTTCCTAAAGAATTGACCAAAAAAAATTAAAAAATCCAAAAAGCAATCTTTTTCCTAAGAGATTGCACCCAAAAATATATATTATTGGATTCTCTCGGTTTTTATGTACATATAGTATTTTCTCTTAAAAAACTCATAAATACAAAAATATTTTCCATATATTATTATAAGTAAATACGTATACGTATAAGAACAACCAATCTACATATCTTCCATAAGTATTGCCGAGGCAATACACCGTGTTGAGGGGCGTTCCGGTCCTTGACACGTGTATCGATCAAACAAAATAAAGCAAGAATAGATAAATACTCTCAATAAGCAACAATTCGAAGAATACGAACATTTAAGTGAATAGAAAGGCGATGTGCTATAAAATGCCATCTAAGGGTCAATAGGTACTTAAGTGCTTCGCGCCACCTAACCCCCCGTTCACTTGGGAGTATTCTAAGAAGGAAGGCTTTATTGAGGGTCTTGCACCCAAAGTAGTATATACATATATTGTTATTTTCTTGTGGATATTTAATATTGAAACTCGAAGAGGATAATCCATTTCTCTTCAAAGTCACACGAGAGCTTCTCTCTCATTCCTCGTATTGAGTTGCATGCTCACTCGCGGGTGTGCACAAATACCGATTGGTGTACAACCTCTTCCTCCGAAAAGGAAGAAAAAGAGAAAGAGCAAGACCACCATCGTCCACCAAGCCGATCACGAGAATCGTGCTTTGACTCCACCACAAGAAGCCATGGCTATTGATAATCGCACTTTGTATGAACGTATGCAATCCAACATTCATGGATATTCTAGTGCCATTAAGATTCCCGACTTTCCCGCTAACACATTTGAGCTACATACATCTATGATCAATATGGTTGCACAATCACCTTTCCTTGGTAAACAAAATGAGGATCCTCATGCTCACCTTAAGAGATTCCTTTCACTTTGCAATACCATTAAGCATAATGGGGTTCCACATGAGGTCATTAGGTTGATGTTAGTGTCATTTTCCTTAGAGGGGAGTGCTAAGCATTGGTTAGACACCCAACCACCCGATAGTATCACCACATGGGATGGTTTCACCACTAAGTTTTTGAACAAGTTCTTTCCTCCACATAAGACTATGGCTTTGAGGACTTTAATTATGGGCTTTCAACAAAAACCTAGTCAATCATTTAGTGATGCTTGGGAAGAGTATAGTGAGTTGTTGAGGCGATGCCCTAATCATGGATTGGATCAAGTTCACCAAATAAGCCTCTTTTATGATGGCCTTAAATCTCACCACCAAGATTCACTCAATGCTTCCGCGGGAGGGAGTATTCTTCTTAAGACCTATCAAGAGGCTTTGGACATTATTGAGACTAAGGCAATGGTTCAAACAAACAATCCATTTGAAGAAAAAGTTCATGTTATCCAAAACAATTCTCAAATCCCTTGTGACAACCAACTCCTCAAGTTTCAAGAAGCGATTTTTCAAAGGATGGATAGAGAAAGTGAGAGGAATTTCCAAGTACAACAAGAAATGCTTCAAACTTTTAAGGGCATGTCATTGAACAATTCCTCAAATAATGTGAATGCCATCACCATTTCTTGTGTTACTTGTGGAGGTCCCCATTCTTATGAACAATGTGATAAGGTGCAAGGGTATCAAGGGGAATGCTATGCTTACCAAGAGGAACATCATGAACACTTCAAGCCTAATATCAATCCAAATAACCTTTCTTACAAATCCCAAAACTACCTTTCTCCACCCGGCTTCCCACCCCAACCACCCACCCAAATTCCACAAAATACTCCTCAAATTTTACCAAGGAATCAAGGGCAAAGACCACCATACCAAGGAAATAACTACAAGGCACCCAATCAATTTCAACCTCAAGCAAATACCTTTTATCCACCAAATCAAGGATTTAACTCCCAACCTTTACCTTTCCAACCTCAAGGTTTTCAAGGTTTTGTACCACAAGAGTTTAACACAATGGATCTCTTACAAAAAATGAATCAAGAGAATGAAAGGAAGTTCCAAGCTATGGAGAAGAAAATGAATGACCAATTCAATAAGGTTTTAGTGGTATTAAATCAAAGACCACAAGGGGCTTTACCTTCTAACACACAACCAAACCCTAGGGCTAATGTCAATGCTATTACAACAAGGAGTGGAACAACAACAAAGGATCCTTCACCTCCTAAACCTACTATTGTTCAACCCACTTGTGCTCCTACTTGTGACAAGCCTTCTACTTCTACTCCACCTCCTCAAAATGCTCCTATTCACTCAAAAACACCTTCTCAACCACCTCATACTTCTCCTTTACCTTCCACACTTCCCAATGAAGAAGCTAACAAAGACAAATCTTCCACAACAACAACACCTATTCCACCTACACCAAAACCTACTCTTCCATATCCTTCAAGGTTGAAAAAGGACAAGTTAAAGAACAAGGATGACATCCAAGTCTCCAATTTCTTAAGGATGTTTAAGCAACTCAACATCAATATATCCTTTGCGGAAGCTCTTGCTTATATGCCAAAGTTTGCTAAGATGTTCAAGGATTTGCTCTCAAACAAAGAAAAATTGGTTGATTTGCCCAACACATCCCTTAATGAAAATTGTTCCGCGGTGTTACTTAAAACCTTACCAACAAAACTTGGAGATCCGGGGCGCTTCTTGATACCTTGTAATTTTCCCGGTGTTGAAAATTGCATGGCTTTGGCGGATCTAGGGGCGAGCATAAACCTCATGCCTTTATCGGTTTGGAAACAACTATCTCTTCCCGAGCTCACTCCCACTAGGATGACTCTTGAACTAGCCAACCGAACCATAGCTCACCCCGTAGGTATAGCGGAAGATGTGTTTGTAGGTGTGGATAAGTTTACCTTTCCGGCCGACTTTGTAGTGGTTGATTATGACATGGATCCTAGAGTGCCTTTGATTGTTGGTAGACCGTTTTTGAGAACGGGTCGTACCTTGATAGATGTGGCGGAAGGAGAATTAATTATGAGAGTAGAAGATGAGAGAGTGGTGTTTAAGTTAGGGAAAGTTTGTGATAGAAAAGAGGTTAAGGAGTCTAGACCTTGTGAGACTATTAACATTGTGGATGTGCTAGATGAAGTGTGTAATGAACACTTTCATGATGCTTGTAAGAATGCTAGTGATGAGATACCCCATGTTGAAACCGTGGCCTCAATTGCTCCCTCTTTAACACCTTTTGGAGAGAGTGATTTCCTCTTAGAGGAATTTGAGTCCAACTTTCTTGGTGATGATGATTCTCCCATTAATTGGGAAGAAGATATTCTTACAATCCAAAAGTTGATCAATGAGGACCCTATTCCTTCTTCTATTCCACAAGAGATTACCATTGAGGAACCTTCCATAGTAAAACCTTCCATAGAGAGTCCACCTCCCATTGAACTTAAGGACCTTCCATCCCACTTAGAATATGTTTTCTTAGAAGGAAAAGACCAATTACCGGTGATTATTGCTAAAGAGTTGAAAGAAGATGAGAAAGAGCAATTAATTGAAGTTCCTAAGAAACATAAGAAAGCTTTAGCATGGAAAATATCCGACATAAGGGGAATTGATCCACATTTTTGTACTCACAAAATCCTTATGGAGGATGACTATAAACCCGCCATTCAAAATCAAAGGAGAGTTAACCCAAAAATCCATGAGGTTATTAAGAAAGAAGTGATTAAACTCTTAGATGCGGGTATGATTTACCCCATTTCCGACCCTCCATGGGTTAGCCCGGTTCATTGTGTTCCAAAGAAGGGTGGAATCACCGTGGTGCCTAATGAGAACAATGAGCTTATTCCCACGAGACTTGTAACCGGTTGGAGAGTTTGCATTGATTATAGAAAACTCAATGAGGCAACTAGGAAAGACCATTTCCCGCTTCCCTTTATGGATCAAATGCTTGAACGCTTAGCGGGAAATGAGTACTATTGTTTTCTTGATGGCTTTTCGGGTTATTTCCAAATACCCATTGACCCTAAGGATCAAGAAAAGACCACATTCACTTGTCCCTACGGTACATTTGCTTACAAGAGGATGCCTTTTGGCTTATGTAATGCACCGGGGACGTTTCAAAGGTGCATGATGGCGATTTTCCATGACATGATAGAGCAAACCATGGAGGTTTTTATGGATGACTTTTCCGTATTTGGAAACTCTTTTAGCTCATGTCTCACCAATCTTGAGAGAATGCTTAAGCGTTGTGAGGAAACACGTTTGGTGCTTAATTGGGAGAAATGTCACTTTATGGTGAAAGAGGGGATTGTTTTAGGACACAAGATATCCAATAAGGGATTAGAAGTTGATCGAGCTAAAATTGATGTGATTGCTAAGTTTCCCCCACCCACCTCGGTTAAAGGTGTGAGGAGTTTCTTAGGTCATGCGGGATTTTATAGGCGCTTTATACAAGATTTTTCTAAGATAGCTAGACCGATGACTCACCTCTTGGAGAAAGAGGCTCCTTTCATTTTTGACCAAGCTTGTTTAGACTCTTTTGAGACTCTTAAGGAAAAATTGACTAAGGCTCCCGTTTTGGTTTCTCCAAATTGGGAATTACCTTTTGAGCTTATGTGTGACGCTAGTGATTATGCGGTGGGGGCCGTCTTAGGACAAAGAGTTAATAAGCATTTTCAACCTATACACTATGCGAGTAAAACCATGACCGGTGCACAACTTCATTACACTACCACGGAAAAAGAGTTGCTTGCTATAGTATATGCTTTTGAGAAGTTTAGACCATATCTTGTGCTTTCCAAAACCATAGTGTATACGGATCATTCCGCTCTCAAGTATCTTATGACAAAACAAGATGCTAAGCCTAGGCTTTTGAGATGGGTTTTGTTGCTTCAAGAGTTTAAGATAGAGATTCGTGATAAGAAAGGGGCCGAGAATTTAGCGGCGGATCATTTGAGTAGACTTGAGCATCCTTTTCAAGGAGATTTCCCACACCAAGAAATCAATGAATCCTTTCCATTAGAGGAGCTCATGTCTATCTCTTCCCAAGAGGATGCCACACCTTGGTTTACGGATTTCGCAAATTATCTTGTGGGCAATGTGCTTATTGAGGGTCTTACTTACCAACAAAAGAAAAAGTTTCTTAAGGAAGTTAAGTATTACTTTTGGGATGATCCATATCTCTTTAGGCAATGTGCGGACCAAATCATTAGACGGTGTGTAGATGGGCCCGAGGCATTTAAGATCTTAGAGGCGTGTCATAAAGGACCTACGGGTGGACATTTTGGGCCTAACTACACCGCCAAGAAAGTCTTTGATTCGGGTTACTATTGGCCTTCTATTTACAAAGATGCCCAAGAGATGGTGAAATTTTGTGATGTTTGTCAAAGACAAGGAAAAATTACACAACGTGATGAGATGCCACAAAATTTTATCCAAGAGTGTGAGATATTTGATGTATGGGGCATTGATTTCATGGGACCTTTTCCATCCTCAAAGGGAAACAAGTATATACTTGTGGCGGTGGATTATGTGTCCAAGTGGGTGGAGGCTAAAGCCTTACCTACCAATGATGCTAGAGTGGTTGTAAAGTTTTTGAAACAATTGTTTGCTAGATTTGGTGTACCTCGGGCCATCATAAGTGATCGTGGTACGCACTTTTGTAATGATCAATTCACGAGAGTAATGAAGAAATATGGAGTGAATCATAGACTTTCTACCGCGTATCACCCTCAAACAAATGGTCAAACCGAGGTCACAAATCGTGGTTTAAAGAGAATTTTAGAGAGAACGGTGGGAGAGCATCGAGCTTCTTGGTCGGATAAGCTTGATGATGCTTTGTGGGCGTTTAGGACGGCTTTTAAAACACCAATTGGTTGTACGCCTTATAGGCTTGTCTATGGAAAAGCGTGCCACCTCCCATTTGGGTTAGAACATAAGGCATCTTGGGCTCTCAAGTGGGCTAACTTTGATTTAAACCAAGTCGGTTCACATAGGAAAGATCAACTCAATGAGATGGATGAGTTGAGAGCCAATGCCTATGAGAATTCTTTGCTTTACAAGGAAAAGACTAGGAAATTGCATGATGCTAAGATCAAGAATCGTGAGTTCAAAGTTGGAGAGCCGGTTCTCCTCTTTAACTCAAGATTGAAGCTTTTTGCGGGCAAGCTTAAGTCGAGATGGTCCGGTCCATTCACTATTGCTCAAGTGTTTCCATATGGAACTCTTGAGTTGTCCCAACCCGATGGTCCAAATTTTAAAGTGAATGGTCACCGTGTTAAACATTACTTTGGGGAGGACATTTCCGTTGAAATGGTCCAAGAGGTCCCCATTTTCCCCATGAATTAATTCATTGAGGGACGAGTCGAGCTAGAGACTCATTAACTCAAGCATCGTATAACTAGGTTTAGAGTGTTGTAGGTTAGAAATAAAGGCATAGACTTGGAGATAAGTGTAGGGGAGACCTTCTTTTGTCTTCATGATTGTTTGTAGGGTTGCTCACTCATTTCATGCTTTGGAGCTTATGGAGGAGGCCCTTGTATCCGGTTCACTTTGATACTTTAGTGATTTTTCATTGACACCTTGTGCTTAAACATGATTTCACTAATAGTTGTCCTTTCCTTAACTTGGGTTAAGCAAAGTCTATTCATTGTCATAAGTGTAGGGGAAGTTTTTATACTTCCATGCTCTTAAACATTGAGGACAATGTTTAGCTTAAGTGTAGGGGGGACTTCTATCGAAGTGACCTTACCTAGAACTTGTCATTGTCTTGCATGATAACATGGAAAAATTGAATTTTCAACATTTTTCAAATTTTTGATCTACTTTGGCCACCAAAAATATGCATTCATAATTTTTTGCATCGATCATTTTTCATTTTGCATAACACATTTGCATTGTATATATTTCTTCTTTTATGTTTCATCAAAAATATATAAAAAAGGAAAAAATATAATAAAACATGGTTTTAACAAGTTTAGACTTCTTTGACATATTAGGCCCGCCATGGATATTTTGACTCAACCCGAGTTTGCTTATTTTAGCACTCTCTAGCTAGTATCCTTAACCATGTAGTCCTTCATTGGTCTATTAGGCTAAGCATCCACCAATTTCATTATTTGAAAATTTAAATTTGTGGAGAATGGGAAATGATAGAGTTGAAGCAAGTGTAAAAGGGCTAGATAGACTTCATGGCAATTACTTGTGGCTAAACCCTTCTCTTCTTTGTCTCTAATTTCTTCGCATGTATATAATTGTTAATAAATAATCAAGTACGGTTTTAATTGGTTTGTAATCTCTTATGCATTTTTGGCTAATCATTTATGGTTGATATGAGTACGTCTTAAGATTCTAAGTTAGCACGTTTTATGTGTACTAGACTTATGTCATGCTCCATATTTAGCGGGTGTTTTTCCTTTTATTCTTTTCTACTTTCTTTGTGAGGAATAAAGAAAAAATAAGAGCGGCTTATGAAAAAAAAAATGAGTGACTAGAAAAAAAAAGAAGAAAAGAAAAAGAAAGAAAAAGAAAAAAAAAATAAAAAAAATAATGCAAGACTCCCAAGAGGGGCAGTGTGGTGTTAATTATAGTGACTATTGAGTTCCAATATTACCTTGACGGGTTGCGGGGATTCAATAGATTGCTCCAATCCAATATTACCTTGACGGGTTGCGGGGTTGAAGATCCAAAGTCTCAAAAAGATGGCGGATGTAAATTATTGCGTGAGTTTTATTCCTTAGCGAGTGTGTAGCTATTTATGAAAGCATGACATGAGGATTTTACACATAAGGCGAATGACTTATTATTCTTGAAACGGACTTGTATTAATTGTGAGCGGTTTTTCAAGTAATGGATGAGAGGATTATTTAGGATTAAAACCGTGCTTCCTTATTTTTGGATTTTGCACTTCTTATATTTCACACTTGAATAAATGACAAATTTGCTCACAAGCAATTTGCTCAAATAATAACCGGTTCGACATTTAATTGTCATGAATAAGTTGATGCACTTTTTACTTGTGAATGCAATGATCCCATTTTTAAGCTTGGTATGGGGAAAGTGAAACTTGAGGGTGATAAATGTCCATGGTACCCAAGCCCTAATCTAAGCCATTGAATTCTTTATGAGTTATTACCATCAAAACCATTTCAAGAAAAATCAAAAAGATATAGATAGAATTGTATTTTGTTCCTTGCATTATCAAAAGTCAAAATCATGCATCATTTAGTTTAGAGTAGTGTAGATGCATCTCATATGGCCAAGGTGGATTATTATGAGGGAAATGTAAATTTGAGCTCTAATATATAATATTGCATGAGGACATGACAATGTTCAAGTGTAGGGGAATTTGATATGAGCTTAAACTCATATCCTTTTAATATCAAATAACCCTAAAACATGAAGCAAAATACCAATTTATTTTGCAAAAACAGTGTTATGTGGTATGTTTGTGTTTGTGTACACTTGTGTAGGTAAAAAGATACATTTCCAAGCAAACAAGGAAAAATCAAGCTCAAATGGATGAAAAAGACAAAGAAGGATCAAAAGTGACAAGACTTTGAAGTATAAGGACCTATCTTGACAAGTTGTCAAAGTTGAAGGACTAAAGTGCAAATATTGTGAAAGTCAAGATTCAAGTCAAACTTGGTCAACTCTCAAGTCAACTCAGTCAAAGGACCATTTTGTTCAAGAATTAAAGTTGAAGGACCAAATATGTCAAAAGAATGAAGATTCTAGCTTTAAACAACAATCTGCCAAGTTGAAGGACCAATTCTGCCAATAATGGAAAGATATGCAAAGTTTAATCCATGTGACAACAATCTAGCCAATGAGAGAAGGGAAAAGGAAGCACACGGATTAAGCAATTAATACCCACTCAGCGTTTGGCATTTATTACCCAATCCCAACAGTTCAATCCGTGTGAAGCTTTTTCAGCCAATTAAACACTGACACGTGGCGTCTTCTTCAAGGAAAAAAATTTGCCAGGATCGCGTTTTAGCTACAATCAATTTCATGGAAAGTTTTCAACACCAAACTTGATCGTTTTGAAGAGACAAACTCAATGGTGCCAATCAATTAACATGAAATCAATCAATGAAGAAAAGCCCAATTCCTTGTTCATACCTGCAAATGCAATATGCAGAATTTTACACGTGGCAAGCTGGGATAGGTTTTGACACGTCACCAACCCCAACAAACTCTTCCTTCATGTCTATAAATAGCTGGATTAGACTTCATTTTCACTTGTAGCTTAAATTTGTAAAAACACATAGTTCTAAATTTCATTTCCCTTTTCCTTCATTTCTACCCTAGCTACTCAAGAGTCTGACAAACTCTTGAGTTAGTTAGTTAGTTACTAGCTTCCAACAACCTTGTAACCGTTTTTCATTGAATAAATTTTGAATTCAAGCTTTCCCGCCAAAATTGTTCTTACCATTCCTGTTCATTCTTTGCTGGTATTGGATACTATTGTTGATGTTAAGTGTTTGTTATGATCATTCCTTGATCATAACTGACATTGAAGGAGTTTGATAGCTGTTTGATCAGAGTTCAGTCATTTCCATAGTTTTTGAAGATCTTCAAGCATGTTGATAGATTCCTGTTGAATTGTAGCTGAACTTGTTGATTGATTGTCTCCTAGTGATAAGGTGGTGGTTATCACTAGGGTAAGAGAGCTCAGCGCTCCTCTTCTTCTCAAAGGATAACTCCAATAGGTTTTAAAGTTCTTGTTTCAATTCCTCTCAAAAAGTCAAATGCATGATTTCTTTTCCTAGTGTAATTTGATGGCTGTCTGATAAAAGTTGTTTGTAGTTGCTGTTTGTTTGATCTTTGAGTGTTAGTAGCTTAATCCTGCTTACTTGTTCTTTGATTTGGATTTTATTCTAGTTTACTGCATTGATTCAGTCACTATTAGCCTTGCATTTGGATTGTAGTTCTAGTAGTGTTAATTGATAGCATTTAGCTCTTATACCTTTCAATTTGATCATTGAGTTTAGACTGCTAAAGCATTTGAGTCAGCCTAATTCAGAACTTAAAAAGTCTTTGTAAAAAGTTTGTAAAACCAGTAAAGGAGTGTTTGGGATTAGCATAAAAAGATTTTTCAAGCATTAAGATTTGGAGTTTTAGAGTTCATTTGTAGTCCATTGGTGGTAATAAGGTGTTTGAAGTCATTTACAAGTCAAGTAGAAGGTCAAACAGGCAAATGGCACATAAAAAGTTTGGGTCAGCCTTATGCATTTTAGTCATTTAGAAACTTGTGATTTAGATTTGATTAGAACTCATTCATTTCTAGATGAAATTTCACCAAATTTGTTTTCATTCATAGATTATATCATATAGTTTCATATTCCAAAAGGATTTTCTACAGTATTCAGTAAGCACTTAGATATAAGCAAAAACCAGATAAGCAAACTTAGCTCAAGTTTCTGTAACTTGTAAACTGAAAATTTGTATCTCAGTATTCTCTTCATAAACATGGCAATTTTTCTTCACAAATCCCATTAAGTAGTTGAGTTACATGATTTTTGAGATTTTTAGCTTTTTGAAAAAAAGCTGGTCAACGCTTGGTCAACATAAGCCCAATTTTAGCTTAATTCAGTTTTAGAGCTTATTACTTAATGAAAAACGTTCTAGTTTGATTTCCCGTTCTTTAATTCAGTTGCTTAATCAGTTTTAATAAAAAAATCAAGTTGTGAATGATTAGATTTTGCTCTAGCTTATGTTGTGCTTATTGATAAGCACTCATTTGCTTATTTCTCAACTTTAGCCAGTTTCCTTGAACACACGTAGCTTATTTGAGATTTTAAGAGTTTTGCAATTTGTCTCATCAAATTTGGTTGAGTAATAAGCTAGAACGAGCTTATTTTTGATCTTAACCCGTTTTTGTCTTAAAAAGTTTTGATAATTGCAATCTAGTCCCTTTTGTTTTAATCAGTTTGTAAATTTGGCTAAAGTTCCATGTTTTTAGGGTTTGCAAGTGTTTAATCCTTGTAGTTTTAAAAGTTGTTAAATTCAGTTAGCATTTTGTTAGTTTGTTACACTTTTGGTTAGTTTGTTATAAAATTTGCATTTTTGATCCTTGTAGTTAACTGTTTTGCACTTTTAGTCCCTAGATTTGTTAGAACTTACATTTCAAGCATTTATTTTTCATAGAATTTACAATTTCAGTCCCTTTAGTTTCATATTTTACATTTTGAGATTTACTTGAATAAAAACGTGGTATTTGCAATTTGTTTTACATATAAGTAGGTAATATTTTTCCGTTTTGCAAGATTTTGATTGAATTAGCAAATAGAATATCCAAGCAAGTTTAACAACCAAGAACAATTAAAAACCCGATATTGATTGGACTTTCCATTAGCAATAACTGAGAAAAAACGAACTGCATTATACACAATTTCATGGAGCAACTCTAGTAGGACATTCTACCCCTCCTCCCGTTACTTCATCTACACCTCCTCCACCCCCATTTATCCCTCCTACTACCACACCTAGTACTAGTTCTCCATTACCGTCTCCACCTCTTAATGAAGAAGTACCCAAGCAAAACCCTCCACCAACCCCACCAACCACCTCTAAACCTTCAATATCTCAACCTTTACCTTCTACACCTACACCACCTAAACCTAACATCCCGTATCCTTCTCGGTTAGACAAGTACAAATTGCTTACCAAAGAGGATGCTCAAGTCACTTCTTTTACGAAGATGATCTCTCAAATGAATTTCAACATTAGCCTCGTTGAAGCACTTGTCCAAATGCCGAAATTCGTCAAAGCATTCAAGGAATTTCTTAACAAGAAGGAAAAGATGGCTGAGTTTGTCAACACACGCCTAAATGAAAACTGTTCTGCAGTTATTCTTAAAGAACTTCCGGAAAAACTTGGAGATCCCGGTCGTTTTGTGTTGCCTTGCATTTTTAACAAAGATGAAGAATTTACTGCCTTAGTCGATCTCGGGGAAAGTATAAATTTGATGCCTTTAAGTGTGTGGAAAAAGCTATCATTACCCGACCTTACACCGACGAAGGTGACTCTTGAGCTAGCAAATCACACTCTCGCTTACCCCGTTGGTATTGCCAAAGATGTGTTTATTAAAGTTGGTACCTTCACTTTTCTAGTCGATTTTGTTGTTGTTGATTATGACATGGACCCTCGTATTCCGTTAATACTTGGACGACCATTTTTGAGAACCGGAAAAGCTTTAGTCGATGTTGCCGTAGGTGAATTAATTCTAAGGGTCAGGAATGATGCTCAAGTTTTTAAGATGGGGAAGATTACAAGTAAGACAAATGGAAAAGAATCCGCGAAAATGATTAATGTGCTTCAAGAAGAGCTTACCTCTACTTTGGAAAATTTTAAGCTTGATGACTTTGTTGTATATGATAATCCTCTTTTCGAGTCTTCCCATGATAATACACTTTTCCAATCGATGTGGATGATTTTGATGATTCTCTCCCCAATGTGGATCCCCCACCAATTTATGATTCTCCACCGATCTATGATGATTATAATAAAGATTCTAGTTCCGATGGGGATGATTATGATAATTTTGTTTCAGAGTATCCAGGCATGCCAACTTTGGATGATTTTGATGATGTTGATACTCTCTCGAGTGATTCTTCTAATGATGAGCTTACTCCTATTTTTGATGAAGACCCTCCACCAACAATGCTTGATCCTACTTTGGATGACTACTCATTTGAGGAAGATTTTGCTACTTTTCTCAACACTTACTTCCCAAATGAGAATGATTCTCCTCCTTTGGACTTTGATTTTGGTCTTTATCCTCCTTCGGATATTAAGAAACCCGTTTCAAAGGAGAAGAAACCAGAAGACACCAACATCCATAGTACTTATGTTTTGACACCTCTCTATCCACCTTCTGAGTATGAGATTGTGCGATTTATGAGTGGATCTTCTTCAAGGTCTACTGAGCCGGAGTGTTATTTTCCCCTAAAGGAAAAGGTGTTCGATCCCGGTATTGCAGTATTTAAGCCATCTCAGTATCCATCTGATGTAATAAAATGAAAGATTTTTGGAACTTATGGAGATATGCTTACACCTCATCACACTTGCTACCACCGTGCTCCATCTTTGCTTAAGGGAACCTTGCCTACTCTTCTTTGGCTTGCCTTGTTCGCCTTAAGCTTGTGCTACTTGATAGATGAAAACCATGTATTTGATCTCGGTGGATATGTTTCAAGCTTCTTCCTATGCTAATCAAGGTCGAGTCAGGCTCACGACTCGGTTAACAAAAACAAGCGCTTCTCGGGAGGCAACCCGCAGTATCTATCCTTTTTATTCTGTTTTTTATAATAAGTGTAGGGGAGACCCTAGTATGTGTTTGTTGGTTTCTTTCTTATCATGTGCAGGGATTCGAGCTATCAAAGATCCATTCTTGATGACTTTTGACGACCCGTGTTTCCGTGTACCTGTCTTCCTGGTTTTATCCTAAACTCTTTTGATTCACTATTTTATATTCTTCAATATTAAAATAGGAATCACCTTAGTTGTCCCTTCCTTAGCAAGATTTAAACAACGTACACAATGTCCTAAGTGTAGGGGAGGTTACTTCCACATGCTTAAACATTGAGGACAATGTTTATATTAAGTGTAGGGGGAACTTCTATCGAAGTTAAGTGGGCTTTTCCTTGTATTTGTCCTCATTTTAACCGAAAAATTGATTTTTTGACAGTTTACAAAATTTTTGATCTATAATTTTTTTAAACATTGTGAATCTTTTGACTCAACCCGAGTTACTTATCTAAGTTAAGTGGGGGAACTTCTATCGAAGTTAAGTGGGCTTTTCCTTGTATTTGTCCTCATTTTAACCGAAAAATTGATTTTTTGACAGTTTACAAAAATTTTGATCTATTTTGGCCTAGTTGATTTTACCTTTGTATAGTTATTTTCTTTCTTTGATAGAATAAATTTTAATAAAGTGGTTTTAATTTTTTTAAACATTGTGAATCTTTTGACTCAACCCGAGTTACTTATCTAAGTTCTCTCTAGCTAGTATCCTTAACGTGTTTAAGTCAAGTTTTGCTAGGATTTTATATAGGGAACTTTAAAAAGCGAAAGTCTTAACCCTTACGGGTTAAGAACAAGAACTTTTCGCAAGTTCCTATAATTGATCCTAGAAAGTCGTTTATCAAGGGAACTTTAAAATGCGAATTCTAAAACTTGAAAAATTCTAAGAATTTTCAAGATCCTATAGATGATTTGAAAACCCAAAACTTTGATTTAATTGGCTAAGCATCCACGAGTCTCATTCCTTGAGATTTTAAATTGTGGAGAACGAGAGATGATAGAGTCAATTATAAGTTTGGTATTCTTTCATGATATTCTTTCATTAATTTATGTGAGTTGATTATAAGCTTTTTCTTCCATCGCTTGTTAATAAATATAATTTCAATAAGTAAGGTTGTACGATTTGAAAAGCTACTTAGCTTCTAGCACAAGATCGTTTAAAAGTTGCTCGGTATTGATTAGAGTTCATAGCCAAGGCATAACTTATTGAAGCAGGATGCGAAGATTGGCGAGTCCGAAAAGGCCCTAACAAGGCATGAGGGCTACATTTTGTTGCTAAAGATTCAAAGTGATGTGAAGAATCATTTATCAAAAATCAATATGAAGGATTGAGACACACGACGAAAAGCAAATACTCCCGTAAAGATCATGGATAAGTCTATCCAAAAAGGCCCTAAAAAGGTATGAGGATAAATAGATCCAAGTCCTAAAAGGAGGCGGATCGTTGTATATTAAAATCCCAAATAAATATTGGAGAAAAATGAAGAAGTCGTGGTCCAAGTATGAAGAATCTCTCAAAAAGTTCAAGTGAAGAAATTCCTATTATGAAGAGAAGACCATTATTTCATGAACGTCTCTCAAGATTTGAAGAATAAAGTCAATGCCAAATATCGGTCCGAGAAAGGTCTCAAATCGTGAAGCGAGTTATGCCAAGATATGAACTTTATGAGGTCCCGAGAAGCAGTTTTAAAAGATTTTGTCCTTTAGCTAACTATTGATTAAATCGTCCTACTTTATTTTCTGCCTAAATAACTATCGAAATAAGTCGACAATGCATCTTCGTGATCATTCAAGACAACAATAAAATATAAGAGATACACCTAGGAATAAGGGAGTCTAAGTAAATAATTGGCCCACATGAGTTTGTGTTAGTTTGCTAACTTATAATAACAATGATCTCGTTTTTAAGCTTGGTATGGGGAACGTGAAACTTGAGGATGATAATCATTCATGACATTCCAAAACCCTAAGGTAAGTTTTTGATCTTTTTACTTGTTTTCTTCCTTTAAATATTTTGTCTCTTTAATAAAGGCCAATGTGGACTGATTGTGATGGAAAATGTAAAACTTGCTTTTTAATTAATGCATTGCTTGAGGACATTACAATGGTCAAGTGTAGGGGATTTGATAGGTGTGAAAACACCCATCCTGTTACCACTTAATTATAATAATAACCAAGCCAAAACGTGTATTTTATGTCGTAAATGTCGGAATTATGCGTGGTTTTGTATTTTTATTGTGTTTTAGGACCAAAAAGATGAAAAGGAAGAAAACACGGGCTTTCACGGGCTTTTATCGATGAAAACGAGAAAAGACGAATTCAAAAGATCAAGAGTGCAAAAAGAACGGAAGTCCAAGGCCTATTTTGAAGATTTATCGAAGAAAAAGTCTAAAGACGGAAGTTTAATGAAGTCGAAGAACTCAAGTCTAATTATTGAAGAAATTATAAGACAAGTTCAATTTATATCGACAAATCCCGAGACGACGTCGAGAAAGACAAAGAAATTAAATCGAGTCGAGACAAGAAGAAAGAGAGAAGAAAGCATCATCACATGTAATCCTCCTATAAATACCCTCCTAATATGTCATTAGGAGTTAGTTAGCTAGTAGTAGATTTTAGTTTTATTTTTGTAAGGCAAGTAGGAGTAGATTAATATACTTTCTCTCTCTAGTTTTTCTTAATGTTTTTCAAGCTTTCTCTTTAATCTTGTGTCAAATCTTTGATCTTTAATCTTTCACATTCAATTTTTTCATCATTGTCATTCTTCCCTTCTTGTTTTAAAAATCTTTTGTTGATTTGTTTGATCTTCAAGTTTTAATCTTTATGTTTATTTCAATTTTAAATGTTTTCATAAGTTTAATCTTTTTTCTTGTAGTTTATCTTAAAAATCTTCTTTATTTAGTCTTTAGAAAGTTTCTTATTCGAGCTTATTTAGTTTTTCTATTATTCATTTGGGCAAGTTTCTATTTGTGCTTATTAAAGTTAGCTTATTTGATTGCTTATTACGAAAAATACTCCATCGCAAAAGGTAAACCCTTTCCCGACGAGTGATTCCGGCAGCACCATCGGAATATGGCTTTTGATTTCGACAGTTCCTACTAGTATTCTGATACTGTGTATCGGATTAGGTTTTTCATGATTTCGACTGGTTTTCCGACTAAGATTCCGACGGAGGTGCTTATTGGATATTCCGATGGGATTTCATTTGACTTATTCCGATAGTTGTGTTCTTCATATATTCCGATAGCTTTGGTTTTCACTACTTTCTGATAGCTTTCTTTTATACACCTTCCGATAGAATTCCATTTTGGCACTTTTCGACAGGATTCCGACTGTTGCTTTCTGATGGGATTCCGACACTAGTATATTCCGATCGAGTCCTAGTTTCTATTTTCTATTTTTACTTTTAATTGTCAATTTAATCTTTCCCGCCATTCTTACTTAGAGTTATTTTTAATTGTCTTAACTTAGTTTTATTTTGAAGCCTTCATTTTTATTATGTTTTTAAAATTTACTTTTTAAAATTTTAAATTTTTCGTCATTTACTTTTAAGTATTAACTTTTAGTTTTAAATTTCAAACTTCCACTTTTACTTAACGACATTTACATTTGCTTTTACATTTTCATTTACAATTTTCGTTGTCATTTTACTTTAGTTTAAAATAGATAACCAATCCTTTTTTATTCCACCAAGAACGACTGAGTCACACGATTAACTGTAATAAATTCGAAAAGACTTGGATCAACGAATCTCTTTTATACTTGGCTAAAGCTAGTTATTAATAGTACTATTGGGTTGACTACCTTATCTGAGACCAGGGCATTACGTTGAGTAACCTCTGGGAAGGATAATTTACGAGAATGAGATTGGGTATATATCTAGCAACTAATACCCTAGAGGGGAATTGTTTTATCTAGTCATGATGGCATTTGGCGTAGGTGACTAATTGGTTAAGGGGTCGGTGTCATGAGCTTAAATACAATGAGTTGCCTTGATATAGATTGTGTGCACGACAATTCTATAAAATGATTATGATTGATTTTCTTCTTGTGTTCAAATGTGATTTGTTAAACCTATGGACTCGCTCAACATTGTTGTTGACTTGTTTAAGCATGTGTTTCAGGTAATCGAAGGTGATTGATGGCAGAACATTGTTGTGGATGTTGTGGGTTGGCTTTTGAAGTGTTATGGTCTAAAACAAATTCTATCCTTTTACTGTTGAACAATTCGTCTAATGTTTATGTACTATATTAAAACTTGTTGGTTTGATGGTCGAGATCCGTGGGGACTAAACACTTTACTCTAGTGTTGTTTTGGTACATTATGGGATGAAAATTATGTTTTAGACTATGTGTGAAATCTTGTTTATATTCTATGTGTAAACGTCTCTTTTGAGTCGTTCAATATACCTTGTGTGATGATACTTGTGTTTAGCACCCAATTGTGTATTTCCGCTTGCTGGATCAAAAAGTTGATGTGGCAGAAACTCACAAACGAAGAAAACATGAAGATATTGTCAAGAACAAATTAGGCGTTGATGGAAGCAAGCATTGTCAAGAGCAATCCAAACATTGTCACATGCAATTCAAGCATTGACAGAAACGTAGACAAGAAGCTTTTAGAAGATTCTATTTGGATATATATGCAGGATATATTCTGTATATGTTTATCTAAATAGAAGATTTACTTGTTTATTTGTTTTTATCTCTTGTAAACCCTAATCCTTACACTATAAAAGGAACCAAGGGTCTTAGGTTTTAATATCAATTCATTCACAATGTAAACCTAAAAGCGTGTGTGCACTAGACGTGGGATTCAATGTATACCCGTCTAGTGGATGTTTGTTATTAATATAATGAACATCCCTTTTGTTTTAATTCATGTTATTCGTGCCTAAACACCTTGTTAATGTGTCGCGTTCTAATTCCGCTTTGATTGTATAATCATATAAACATGATGCATTCCTAGTTGCTTAAAAGATCCGGAAACCAAGGTTTACACAATTGGAATCAGAGCCTCGTGGCTCGTGATGCTAGGACCAACAAGGTGTTCGTGTATGGTGAAAAGAAGAAAAATCCGTCTAGGGTTTTTCTGGACGTTTTTGTGTGCGCAGCAGTATTCAGAAGGTCATAACATTCGATTGAACCGTTGGATCGTGACGAAATTTTATATGTGTAAACTACATACATATATATAAACATCCACCAGAGGGATTGTCGAGTTTTATCCCCAGAAAAAAGTTATTAGGCGTCAAAGTCAGCAGTGACTGTATGCAGTTTTCTGTGAACAACCATATTCAAAACACGATCTCTCCTTCGTTAACCGTTGGATCATCGTGATTTTTGAACTGTAGAATCTTGGCACTTGTGTCTAGGATCTCACCGAAGGGATTTTCGATCTGAGCTCTAATGAAGACGTTATTCAAGGTCGAAGTTTACTGTCTAAAGGTGTTAATATTTTTGCTTTTACATAAAATCATGAACTAGGGTTTCTCAAACCCTAGATCGACATAAAAAGCAGAAGGATTATGAGGGATGTGGCTGTTATGATTCAAGGTAATACTTGATCTAAGTTTTATTTACAAACCCTAATTAGGGTTTCGGTGTTCAAATCATAAACCCTAGATCGAGTTTTTTTAACAGAAAAGGAGTCTTTGTTCGTGATTATGGTGATTAAGAGTATCTAACAGCAAAGACATTATACACGTTCAACCAACATGGATACAAGGATAAATGTTTTGTCTTCATTCTGTGATCCCATCAGCAACATAAGGAGATATTGACGTTGATACTTATCATATTGGTATTTATTAAACGTTGACAAGTATAGAAATACATCGTTGATGGATTGATTCCAATGACGTTGACAGCTGTAAGTGCACTCTTTTGATATCAAGACAAAGTCAATTCACGTGGGATTCAGTTTGTACATATGATTGAATTTGTTTAAAGGCCATATAGATCCACGTTGACAAGATACTGTATTATTCAAACGTTTTGATTGAGACGTGGGATGGTGCATGTGGATCACCAAAAAGTGAAAGTAACAGCTATGGAAAGTAAGATATATTCTTTCCTAATTTTGTGGAATGATCGCAATGTCAAAACAGTTGGGATATACATGCTTGCTGATTTCTAGAGATATACATGTCTCTTTTATATTTAATACTTAGTTATCAGGGAGTTTTGCACTTCTTTAAATATCATGATTCTATAACGAAGTGTTGCCAGTTGATGACATCAGCAGAAAAAGAGACGCTGACAAAAGTAGAGTTGACGCTGACGAGTGTATTTTTGACGCTGACAGAATAAGTCAACGCTGTTAGCATTGACAGTGTCATCCGATATATGAATTCCAACGCTGATAGGTATTGTCCGATATTGGACAATACAACTGATAGAGATCTTGGATAAAGATGATATTGGACAACACAAGGAAGGCTGTTGTTTGAGAAAATTGGTACGTTTTGAGCACACAAAAAGGTGGTAATTACACACGAAGGTACATGGAATCTCCTTTTTAATTTAGAATATCATGTTGATATTTATGGCTCGGATTATTTTGAAAGGGATTAATGATCTTAAAGTGAGTTAGCAATTGTTCATGAGAATTTGATGGATATTTTAAACTATGTAATCGGGATAGCCTTGAGTTATCCGTTGCGAAACTTTTACATATGGTATGAAGATGTTATTCTGTTAAATTCGTCATGAAGAGGTGTTAGCTTAAGGGGAAGAATTCTTATGATAAGTTTGATGATTGAAGAAGATTTTTGCGAGTTTGTGTTCTATCATATCTTAAAGTCATGCACTAGTGACTTTAAAGGTAACTTGTTCGTGCTTTACATGGTTGGTGACGAAGACTTGTCATAACACTTGAAGGAGTTACATTATCGTGCTCAGTGTCTCACATAGGATGAGAATATTGACAAGGGATCGAGGTCTACCTATACTTGGTCAGATTCGTATAAGTTCTTCATCACGTGGATAGTACAAGACATGGAACACAAGGTTGGATTATTCTACTTCTACATCAAAAATATTAAATTAATTGTTCTTCAAAGATCATTACATAGAGCTACATTTGGAGAATCTTCAAAGATTGCATACATTGTTTACTTCCTTGTTGATGTGACAAAAGGGGAAGAAATACATGCTACACTTGAGGGGAAGAAATTTGAAGATCATGTACAACTTACAAGAGATACACATAGAGTTTTACCAACATCAACTAGGGGAAGATTATTGGGTCAAAAAGTTGATGTGGCAGAAACTCACAAACGAAGAAAACATGAAGATATTGTCAAGAACAAATTAGGCGTTGATGGAAGCAAGCATTGTCAAGAGCAATCCAAGCATTGTCACATGCAATTCAAGCATTGACAGAAACGTAGACAAGAAGCTTTTAGAAGATTCTATTTGGATATATAAGCAGGATATATTCTGTATATGTTTATCTAAATAGAAGATTTACTTGTTTATTTGTTTTTATCTCTTGTAAACCCTAATCCTTACACTATAAAAGGAACCAAGGGTCTTAGGTTTTAATATCAATTCATTCACAATGTAAACCTAAAAGCGTGTGTGCACTAGACGTGGGATTCAATGTACACACGTCTAGTGGATGTTTGTTATTAATATAATGAACATCCCTTTTGTTTTAATTCATGTTATTCGTGCCTAAACACCTTGTTAATGTGTCGTGTTCTAATTCCGCTTTGATTGTATAATCATATGAACATGATGCATTCCTAGTTGCATAAAAGATCCGGAAACCAAGGTTTCCACACCGCTGTGTAATGTAAATTGGGGGTGTTAAAGATTGGTATCAGAGCTACAAGTTATAGAGAACTAGGTCGATTTTGAAAAATGTCCTAAACTATAACTTTGGTGTCAAAAGTATTTATTTTTCAAAAGTACACAACTTCTATGCAATGCTCCGGTAAGATCACTTTTAGTTTTGTTTTGTATTATAGATGTATCCCTCAGAACTGAAATGATTTCCCGAGTATTTATTAAGTAAATACTATGATATTGTATCGATGTTATTGAAAGTGTGTTGAGTGCTTGTCATTTCATATTTTATTTTTGCGAGCATTGCATAAACATCATTTGCATTGCATTGCATATCATGGTTACGTATAACATTTGCATGCTCATGCATCGCATATATAATTTTTAACAATGACCTTAAGTATCCTTGAACCCCTATAATTGTAGAAAAAGGCTGACATACCACGTGAGGATGATTGGATTGAGATGAATGACATACTAGGAGGTGAGGAAGTAGATAACTTTGGTGCTAGTGACAAAGAGGAGCCCTATGAATATCTGGATGATGGGATTGCTTGTGATGCAGTAGGACAGATTGAGCCCGAAGTGATTCAAGGTAGTTATGTGCCGAGAGCTAATGTGGTGCCACCGACTGTTTAGAGTTGTCAGCGACCTATTGTACGTTCTTCTATGCCTACTTGTAATGTTTATTTTAGCAGTTTGCCTAGGGTTGCCCGTGTTAGAAATGATTTCTCTACTGAATCAAGCAATGCTGCTAGTGCCCGATCTATCCATGATGATATAGCTAAGGTGTACTGTACAGGTCCTAGATCTTATGATGATATTTATTGGTTTCTTAAAAGGTTTGATTGGTCTTTTTTTGAAAGGTATGTAGTTTAAACCTGAGTGATAAAAAGGTTTGAGCAGAATGCGAAGCAGTTTGACAAGTTTGTATCTAGTGTGAGGAGGTCAGAGTACGTTAGAGCTAGGAAAATGGATGTAGTCGCTAGTCTGTGAGTGATGGTGTTGAATCTGAGTGCGCAATTTGAAAGGTTTCACGAGGATCAAGAAAGGAATGCAAGGGTGAATGTGTGAGATGTGCCAGTAAGGTCTTCTCCAAGTCAAGGTGTGGTAATCCGTGATGTGCTGAGTCATGTTGAAACTCAAATGTTGGTAAAGCCGTGTGAAGGAACAAGTCGTAAAGGAAAAGAGAAAGTGGAAGAGGAGTCTGATTATGAAGATAGCAGGAGTGATGACGAGCCAATGTACAAGAAGCCACGTGGATCCCCGCGTGATTAGTTTCTTTGTTTTAAATTTTTTATCCATGTTGTAATAGAACTTATGTAGACTGGTACTGTAGTTTGTGATGAAACTTATTGACTTTTTAAGTTTGACGTGATGAAGGGTGTAGTGACATTACTTGTCACGATTTTGTGGAAATTTTCCAATGCAATCTAAATTACCTTCATGATCTATGATTTTTCTCTTTAGTTCTTTTGTGATTGGTTAATGATTCATTGTAGATTGTGTTGTTTGTGCATGTAGTATCCATGATACGTCTTGATAGAGAAATCCTTATTCTTATCTTGATATGAATACTTATTGTTTTCTTTCATTTGTAATGACAGAAACATGCCACCGAAATTGACAACTGCTACTGTGAGCAATATGATTCAGCAAGCTATTGCTAGAGCACTGGAAGTCGAACGTGCAACGAGAATAGGAATGCTGCTAGTCAAGATGGAGGAAATGCTGTTTATCCAGTTGGAGGTAATGCTGATGAGCCAGTTAGAGGAAATGCTGCTGGTCAAGCTGGAGGTAATGCTGTTGTTCAACAAGTTCAGAAAGAGTGTTCGTATGCTAGTTTCATGAAATGTGGACCTACCCAATTTCGTGATACTGGTGGTGCTTTGGAGTTAAGAAGGTGGATTGAGAAAGTTGAAAGTACTTTTGAAATCAGTGGATGTTCGGAAGCCAGTAAGGTAGCTACTAGTGGAATAGTCAGGTAGCTACTGTGGGTTTGGTTGAGGCGAATTCGAGAACATGGACTGTGACCAAGGGACTATTAACTGCCAAGTTTTTTCCTGAGGAAGAGTTAGGTCAGTTGGAGTATGAGTTGAGGCATTTGGTGCTGAGGAATAATGATATTGTTGCATATACAAAGAGGTTTTCTGATTTGTATTTGTTGTGTCTTGATGCTTTTGCTGATGATCGAAAGAAGATGAAGCAGTATATAAGATGTTTATCCAGCAATATCAAGGGAGAGACTACTTCGTCCAAACCCAAAACTTTTGATGAAGCTGTTCAGATGGCTCATGCTTTGATGGACGTGAAGCTGCAAGATAGAGAGGATAGTATTGCTGAGGGGAATAAAAGAAAGTGGGAAGCTGCACACTCAAATCAAGGGCATAATAGAGGAGGTTTATGAAACAATGATAACCAATGACCGAATAGAGATCAACAATACAACTTTAGAAGGAATGATGGTGTTCGTGCTGCTACTAGAACCAAAGGTAACAAAGTGAACCCGAAGTGTGGTCGATGCAGTCTGTATCATATTCGATATTGACCACCTGTTTGCAACAAGTATGGGAAGGCCGGACATAAAGCGACAGACTATAGGAACAAGGGTGTGGCCACTAGAGGCAATGCTGTCAATTTAACAACCCCAATTCACATTGCGCAACGGAAATTCACAATTGGGTGCTAAACACAAGTATCATCACACAAGGTATATTGAACGAATAAAAAAGAGACGTTTACACATAAAAGATAATAAGATTTCACACATTGTCTAAAACATAATTTTCATCCCATAATGTACCAAAACAACATTAGAGTAAAGCGTTTAGTCCCCACGGATCTCGACCATCAAACCAACAGTTTTAGTACAATACATAAACATTAGATAAATTGTGCAACAGTAAAAGGATAGAAATTGTTTTTGACCATAACACTTCAAAAGCGAACCCACAACATCCACAGCAATGCTTCGCCATCAATCACCTTTGATTACCTGAAACACATGCTTAAACGAGTCAACAATAATGTTGAGCGAGTCCATAGCTTTAACAAATCACATTTGAACACAAGAAGAAAATCAATCATAATCATTTTATAGAATTGTGGTGCACACAATCTATATCAAGGCAACTCATTGTATTTAAGCTCATCACACCTACCCCTTAACCAATTAGTCACCCACGCCAAATGCCAGCATGACTAGATAAAACCATTGCCCTCTAGATTATTAGTTGCTAGATTATTAGTTACTCAATGTAATGCCATGGTCTCAGATAGGGTGGTTAACACAATAGTACTATCATTTGAATAAGCGGCTATTCCCGACTCACAACATCAAGTCAGAACATAGTTAACGGTTCATGAATTTAGGGTCTTTAGCAACAAGGTACTCAATACAAATCAATGCAACATAGGCAACATTCGGGTCCAAACAATTAATCATGACTTGTGTTCATTTATTTTCAAAGAGCATGTATCCCCATCGTGGGTATTAAAATATTTAGTAGCTAGCATGAAAAGTGAGGCTACATGTGATAACCTGAAACCGAGGTCATTGCCTAATCTTATTTTACGACTATTTTTGAAATTTTTGATGAGTTTGAATGATTTTTATTTTTGAAGGTTTAAGTTTAAACCGATGTTAGGAGACTTATATTTTATCTTTTGATGGTATAAGGAGTATTAGCAAGCGTGATGTCGATGGATACCCAATATTTTAAGTTTTATTGTCGGCTTTTCGATGTTTGTCGTTTTTGATGTTTTTCTTTTTAATGATGTGTTAAGTCGAGTCGGGAGACGATATTATTATATTTGAGATACGTCTTGACTTTTGAGAAGTATTTTTATGAAACCCGAGCCCCGTGAATATTTTCAAAATTGACTAATAGTCATTTGCCGCTTTTTAGCTAATTATTTACATTTTAGACCAAAACTATCACAATTAGCCAAAAAACCCTTGGAGCACCATATATAAACCTAATTACCACCTAACTTTCTCATAATGGAAAGTTATAACAAAAATCATACTCCTCCTCCCGCTTTTCTTTTTAACCGTCACCCCCTAACACCCCTTCAATCAATTTTCATTCAAAATCAAACTTGATCTAAGCTAAAACAATTCAAGTCCCATTCTTAGAATTTAAAGGAGCATCTTTTGGTACTAATTTTGGTTACATGCATAAAGTTTGATATTTTGGGGTTGGTAGGTCAAGTAGATGATCCTGCATGCATGATTTGGTGATGATCAAGTGATGATCATGCTAGTTTTTACTAAAAACTTGTTTTTGATTTTGGTTTTTGATTTAGAGATTGATACAAGTGTTAGGAATTAGTTATGTTGTTATTAGGGTATTAGGATGATGATAAAAATGGTCGATTTTCATTAAAAACATGATTTCATACAAGATTTTGGAGGGTAATTTAGATCAATAGGAAAAAAAGGTATTTTGGGTACCTTATGATTTGATTATTGCTTAACTAATAGCATATGGTTGTAGAGAACTCTATTAGCTTCGATTTGATATAAAGTAGAGCTTCTAGCTCCAAACGAGCGAGAAGTTATACAACTTTGGTTATTCGTGTACCGGGAGACGAGTATCAGCACAAAATGTAGTTGTTATTAATACAAGGTTTTACCTCGTATGAAAGTTCGTTAAACCGATCTTTTCGAATTGATTACTAGTTAAAAGTGCGACTCAGTCGTTCTTGGTGGAAAAACAAGAAAGGTTTGGTAATATAAAACTAATTAAAAGAAAAGGCGTCGTTGAGTAATTATAATAAAAATAAAGCGAGAAAAGATTAAACTAAAATTAAATGACTTAAAAATTAAATGACGCTAAGTTAAAACGTAAAGAAATGAAAACTATAAAATAAAACACTTTTTAAAAAGAAATTAAGAAAATACAAATTAAAATAAAGTTTACGAAAAATAAAACAAATAAGTAAAACTAAACTTAAAGAAATTGACGGGAAAATTAAATTTAAATAAAAACTAATTAATTTCGCAATAAAAAATTGAAATAAATTCGCACCAAGGAAGAACAATTCCGCAATCCCGAAAAACATGAAGATTTCGCAATGAGCAAGTTTAGTCACAATTCCGCAATGCTGGAATTAATTCAATTTCGCAATTATGCGAAATGCAAAGATTTCGCAATTACTGAATACAAATCCGCAATTCTCAACATACAAATCCGCAATTACTGAATTAAGATTTCGCAATTGACAAGGGTGAAGATTTCGCAATATTTGAAGCTGATGATTTCGCAATAATGGATGAGTAAGATTTCGCAATTAAAAACAAGGCACAATTTCGCAATACTAGAAAGTATTGCGAAATCGAATCAGAAATTTGAAGATTCCGCAATGAGAAAGGAATATCAATTCCGCAATAATATAAAGCTAAAGATTTCTCAATCTTAAAGGATTCAATTTCGCAATACTATAGGTATTGCGAAATCGAATCAGCTTTCCTAAAAAACTGGAACTCGGGACAAGGACGATTTTAAGCACTTTTATCACAACTTTTCAAGGAAAATAAGCACACGAAAACACTAATAAGCTACCAATAAGCTAGGCAAATGATGAAATCTTGTAAAACCTTCAACACATAAATCAAGAAACACGTAAAGTAAGAAACTTTATGTGACGAAATAGAAAAGTAGATGAAAGAGATGATGAACACAAGATCGTAACTAATAAGAAAGATTAAAAAGATGAAGATTAAGACAAGATTAAGCTTAAAAGTAAAGGTCTGATTAAAACAAGAAAGATAACAGATGAAGTTTTAGTGAGAGAAAGTTAAGCACTTTCTCTCTCTAAAAATTAAACTACAAAAATGAAAAAATGAACTAAATTAACTAACTAACACCCTCCTAATGTGTCATTAGGAGGGTATTTATAGGAGGAGGGAAGGTGCATTTGTTGCTACCTTCTTTCTTTCTTCTCGACTTGATTTAAATGCTTTGTCTTTCTCGACGTCGTCTCGGGATTTGTCGATACAAATTGAACTTGTCTTATAATTTTCTTCTTCTATTAGACTTGAGTTCTTCGACTTCATTAAACTTCCGTCTTTAGACTTTTTCTTCGATAAATCTTCAGAATAGGCCTTGGACTTCCGTTCTTTTTGCACTCTTGATCTTTTTACTTCGTCTTTTCTCGTTTTCTTCGATAAAAGCCCGTGATCGCCCATGTTTTCTTCCTTTTTCATCTTTTGGTCCTAAAACACAATAAAAACACAAACCACGCATAATTCCGACTTTTACGACATAAAATACACGTTTTTGTCTTGTTATTATTGGAAATAAGTGGTAAAAGGATAAGTGTTTTCACACTTATTAAATCCCCTACACTTGACCATTGCAATGCCCTCATGCAATGCATTAATTTCAAAGCACATATTACATTTCTCAACATAAATAACCCACTTTGGCCTTTATTAAATACTAAACACTAAGGAAACTAAAAGAACAAAAATATGTATGAAATAAGTAAAGAAATCAAAGACTTACATTGGGGTTTTGGCTGCCATGAATGTTTATCATCCTCAAGTTTCACGTTCCCCATACCAAGCTTAAAATCGAGATCATTGTTATTATAAGTTAGCAAACTAACACGAATTCATGTGGGCCAAATATTTACTTAGACTCCCTTATTCCTAGGTGTATCTCTTATATTTTAATATTGTCTTGAATGATCACGAGGATGCATTGTTTGTCTTATTTCGATAGTTTATTTAGGCTGAAAATAAAGTGGGACGATTTAAGCAATAGTTAGCTAAAGGACAAAATCTTTTAAAACTGCTTCTCGGGACCTCTTAAAGTTCATATCTTGGCATAACTCGCTTCACGATTTGAGACCTTTTTCGGACTGATATTTGGTAGCGACTTCATACTTCGAATCTTTGAGAGACGTTCTTGAAATTATGTTCTTCTCTTCATAACAGGAATTTCTTCACTTGAAGTTTTTGAGAGATTCTTCATCTTTGGACCACGACTTCTTCATTTTTCTCCAATCTTTATTTTGGACTTTGATATACAACGATCCGCCTCCTTTTAGGACTTGGATCTATTTATCCTCATACCTTGTTAGGGCCTTTTTGGATAGACTTCTCCATGATCTTTTGGGGAGTATTTGCTTTTCGTCGTGTGTCTCGATCCTTCATATTGATTTTCGATAAATGATTCTTCACATCATTTTTGGATCTTTAGCAACAAAACGTAGGCCTCATGCCTTGTTAGGGCCTCTTCGGACTCGCCAATCTTCGCATCCCGCTTCAATAAGTTATGCCTTGGCTATGAACTCTAATTAATACCGAGCAACTTTTAAACGATCTTGTGCTAGAAGCTAAGTAACTTTTCAAATCGTACAACCTTATTTATCGTAGATAAATATATTAGCAAGCGCTGGGAGAATAGGCTTATAATCAACTCACATAAATTCACGAAAGAATACCAAACTTATAATTGACTCTATCATCTCTCGTTCTCCATAATTTAAAATCTCAAGGAATGAGACTCGTGCACGCTTAGCCAATTAAATCAAAGTTTTGGGTTTTCGAGTCATCTATAGGATCTTGCAAACTCTTAGACTTTTTCATGTTTAGAATTCGCATTTTAAAGTTCCCTTGATAAAGGATTCTCTAGGATCAATTATAGGAACTTGCGAAAAGTTCTTGTTCTTAACCCGTGAAAGTTAAGACTTTCGCGTTTTAAAGTTCCGTATATAAAAGCCTAGCAAAACTTGACTTAAACACGTTAAGGATACTAGCTAGAGTTAACTTAGATACGTAAACTCGGGTTGAGTCAAAATATTCACGACTTTGAAAAATTTAAAACCACTTTATTAAACTTTTATTTTAGCAAGGAAAGTAAATAACGATAACAAAGGAAAATACTACTATACTACTCGGCCAAAATAGATTAAAAATTTTGAAAAATGGCGAAAAAATAAAATTTTCCGGTTAAAAAGAGGACAAATTCATGGAAAAGCCCACTTACTACGATAGAAGTCCCCCCTACACTTGATATAAACATTTTCCTCAATGTTTAAGCATGTGGGAGTAAACTCCCCTACACTTAGGACATTGTGCACTTTGGTTAAATCTTGCTAAGGAAAGGACAACTAAAGTGATTTCAATGTGAACATATAATATATGAAGTATTGAATCACGACAGTTTAAGATAGAACCGGGAAGATGGGAATCACGGGATCACGGTTTGTCAAAAGTCATTGAGAATGGATCTTTGAAGCTTAAATCCCTGCACAGAATAAGAAACAAGACAACAAACACATACGGGGCTCCCCCTACACTTATTATGAAAACGGTAAAGGATAGATCACGGGTTGCCTCCCGAGAAGCGCTTGTTTTTGTTAACCGAGTCACGAGCCTGACTCGACCCAGAACTTAATTCAAGGGAAACATGGTGAGGGATGGAATCATCTCATGAGAGATGTCCTCACCAAAGTACAACTTCACGCGCTGGCCATTCACCTTAAAGTTAGGCCCATTTGGCTGAGAAAGCTCAATGGTGCCATATGGGAAGACTTTGGCGACGGTGAATGGACCAGACCAACGACTCTTCAACTTGCCCGAGAAGATCTTCAACCGAGAGTTAAAGAGTAAGACTTGATCACCAACGTGGAACTCTCGGTTCTTAATCCTTGCATCGTGAATGATCTTGGTCTTCTCCTTGTAGATCAATGAGTTCTCATAAGCTTCATTCCTTAGTTCGTTGAGCTCGTTGAGATGAATCTTCCGAAGATCGCCGACTTTGTTGATGTGGAAGTTAGCCCACTTTAAGACCCAGTATGCCTTATGTTCCAACTCGATAGGGAGGTGGCATGCTTTCTCGTACACAAGAAGATAAGTTGTACAACCAATCGGGGTCTTATAAGCGGTACGGAAAGCCCACAAAGCATCATCTAACTTATCGGTCCACGAGGCACGATGCTCTCCCACAGTACGCTCAAGAATTCGCTTCAATCCACGGTTAGATATCTCGGCTTGCCCATTTGTTTGGGGATGATAGGCGGTGGAAAGACGGTGATTGACACCGTACTTAGCCATGACTCTAACAAATTGATCATTGCAAAAATGAGTCTCGCGGTCACTGATTATAGCACGAGGAACACCGAATCGAGCAAAAAGTTGTTTCAAAAAGTTCACAACCACCCTCGCATCGTTCGTAGGGGGAGCCTTAGCTTCAACCCATTTAGAGACGTAGTCAACGGCTACGAGGAGGTACTTGTTCCCTTTAGATGACGGAAATGGCCCCATAAAGTCGATGCCCCATACATCAAAGATTTCACATTCTTGTATGAAATTTTGAGGCATCTCATCTTTATGTGTGATCTTGCCTTGTCGTTGGCAAGCATCACAATTCTTAACCATTTCGTGAGCGTCACGATAGATGGTGGGCCAATAAAATCCAGAGTTGAACACTTTCTTCGCGGTGTAGTTGGGACCAAAGTGACCACCGATGGGTCCTTTATGGTAAGCTTCGAGAATGTCTAAAGCTGTGGGTCCATCAACACACCGACGAATAATCAGATCAGCACATTGTTTGAAAAGGTAAGGGTCGTCCCAAAATAGTATTCAATGTCTTTATAGAACTTTTTCTTTTGTTAGGACGTTAACCCTTCCTTTATAAATTCCACCTGCTAAGTAGTTTGCAATGTCCGCAAACCACAGGGTGTCATCAAGATTAGAATTTATAGACATTAAGGCCTCAAGGGGAAAAGAGTCATTGATCTCTTGATTCGGATGATCCCCTTGATAAGGATCCTCAAGTCTACTTAGATGATCCGCCGCTAGGTTTTCGGCTCTCTTCTTGTCACGAATTTCAATATTGAATTCTTGAAGGAGCAAAACCCAACGAAGAAGTCTCGGCTTAGAATCTTGCTTAGTCAACAAGTACTTCAACGCGGAATGATCAGTGTACACGATGGTGGTGGAAAGGACAAGATAGGGGCGGAACTTCTCAAAAGCATACACTACAGCTAAAAGCTCTTTTTCGATAGTGGTATAATGCAATTGAGCCCCCGTCATTGTCTTGCTAGCATAATGGATTGGTTGGAAGTGTCTGTTCACTCTTTATCCCAAAACCGCTCCAATAGAAAAGTCGTTAGCATCGCACATCAATTCAAAAGGTAGCTCCCAATTAGGAGTAACCAACACCGGTGCCTTAGTTAGCTTGTCCTTAAGAAGATTGAAGGATTCAAGACACTATTTAGAAAAGATAAAAGGAGTATCTTTTTCCAAGAGGTGGGTCATCGGGCGAGCGATTTTAGAAAAATCTTGAATGAATCGACGATAGAAGCCCGCATGACCAAGGACACTTCTCACACCCTTCACAGTTGAAGTTGGAATAATTTGGCTATGACATCCACTTTAGCACGGTCCACTTCGAGACCGGCTTTTGAGATTTAATGTCTAAGCACAATGCCTTCTTTCACCATGAAATGACATTTTTCCCAATTTAGAACAAGACGAGTGTCTTCACACCGCTTAAGCATGCGTTCCAAATTGGCAAGGCAATGAGAGAAAGAATCACCATAAACCGAGAAATCATCCATGAAGACTTCCATAGTTTCTTCAACCATGTCATGGAAGATAGCCATCATACACCTTTGGAATGTCCCAGGAGCATTGCATAAGCCGAAAGGCATTCTTTTATAAGCAAATGTTCCATAAGGACAAGTGAATGTGGTTTTTTCTAGGTCTTTGGGATCGATGGGAATTTGAAAATACCCGGAGAAACCGTCTAAAAAGCAGTAATAGTCATTACCCGCTAGATGTTCAAGCATTTGGTCCATGAAAGGAAGGGGAAAATGATCCTTTCTCGTAGCATCATTGAGTTTGCGATAGTCTATACAAACTCTCCACCCTGTAACGAGACGAGTAGGAATCAACTCGTTGTTTTCATTGGGCACAACGGTGATTCCGCTTTTCTTAGGCACACAATGGACGGGACTAACCCATGGTGAATCCGAGATAGGGTAGATAATTCCCACATCAAGAAGTTTGATAACCTCTGTTTTGATAACGTCATGGATCTTGGGATTCACCCTTCTTTGGCTTTGAATAGTGGTTTTAAAGTCGTCCTCCATGAGAATTTTATGGGTGTAAAAGTGAGGATCAATTCCACGAATATCAGAGATTTTCCACGCAATCGCTTTCTTATGATTCCTCAGCACGACGATAAGTCGAGATTTTTCTTCCTCTTTCAAGTCCTTTGCGATGATGACGGGTGACTTCTTGTTGTCTTCAAGAAAAACGTACTCGAGATGAGACGGTAGGTCCTTAAGCTCTAAATCCGGAGGATTATCGATGGAAGGCGTAGTCAAATGTGGTTCATCGATAGAGATATCCTTAGGAGATGATAGAGAAATATGGTCCTCATTGAGAAGTTTCTCAATGGTACGAATGTCTTCATCCCGATTGGAGGGATAATCGTCATATTGTAAGTCCACATCTCCCAAAGTTGCTTCAAATTCTTTCAAGATGAAATCACTTTCTCAAAATGGAGTTAGTGATGGAGCAACAGAGGCAGCGGTCTCAACAATGGGTAGAGAAGAATAACCACTTTTACAAGCGTCTTTGAAATGTTCTTCACAAGCCTCATCAAGAACATCAATGAAATTAACGCTCTCTTTTTCAGAAGGCTGCTTAGAAAGTTTAGCCATGTTGAAGACGGTTTTATCGTCACCAACTCTCATGATTAATTCGCCCCGCGGCTACATCGATGAGAGTGCGACCGGTCCTCAAGAATGGACGTCCAACTATCAATGGAACACGGGGGTCCATCTCGTAGTCAACGACAAAAAAATCCGCCGGAAATGTGAATTTTTCGACACCGACGAAGACATATTCGGCTATCCCCACCGGATAAGCAACCGTACGGTTAGCTAATTCCAAAGTCATTCGTGTGGGGACTAGCTCGGGTAGAGAAAATTGTTTCCAAACGCTTAAAGGCATTAAGTTGATACTAGCACCTAGATCGGCTAGAGCCATACAATTCTCTACCCCGGGGAAGTTGCAAGGAATGAGAAAACGACCCGGATCACCAAGTTTGGTGGGTAATTTCCTTAAGAGCACTGCGGAGCAATTCTCATTAAGTTGGGTCTGAGCAATATCGAGAAGTTTCTCCTTATCACTGAGAAGATCTTTAAACATTTTAGCATATTTGGGCATGTGAGCGAGAGCCTCAGAAAAGGAGATATTGAAATTCAGTTGTTTAAACATTTTGAGAAAGTTAGAAACCTGAATATCATCCTTGTTCTTCAATTTCTCTTTCCTCAACCTCTAAGGATAAGGTATATTAGGTTGAGCTGAAGGCTTTGGAATGGAAATCTCACTCACATCCTTGGGTGGTGGAGGGGTGGAAGTAGAAGGTGGTGGAATTAGAGAAGGGCACTCGTTTTCCTTTGTCACAATCACCTCTGTATGTGTAGGAAGCTCGGGTTCCTTTAAACCTTTTCCACTGCGAGTGGTGATTGCTTTCATCTCCCCTCTTGGATTAGCAACGGTGTTACTCGAAAGAGAACCCGAGCCAGATGCTTGATTACTTGGGAAGAAACTAGCCATCATGTTCCTTAAGTCATTCGTTTGACTTGCCAAAGTGTTTTGCATATCAGCTCGAAGATCATTTCCTTGTTTCACCATATCTGCTTACATGTTGGCCATTTCCCGCTGAAGATTTTGCACTATCACATCATTAGTCCTCATGTAAGTTTCAACGTCTTGATGTAATGCGATGGGTTGGTTGGAAGGAGGAGCATGGTAGGCAGGTGGTTGATAAGCGGGTTGTTGGTAAACTTGGTTGTTTCTTTGAGGTGGATCTTTGGATTTGATATTGATTTGGAGCACGAGGTTAGTTTTGATTGTTGCGATTGAGGTTGTTTAGATTTTGTGCGGGAAAACCGGGTGGTGAAAGAAAATTGTTTGAGCGATAGCTGAGCAAATTGCGGTCACCTTGAGGACGTGCTTGATAGCCTCCCGTAGAATAGGTACCGTTGGCGGCATACACGTTTTCTGGATTGTCATGAGTCAAAGGACAATCGGTGTATGAGTGAGATCCCCCGCATATTTCACATGATTGACTCATAACATTAACTTGGGCATTGATAGCTTTGGTGTTGTTAGCGGTTTGGAGAGCAAGTGCTTCAACAAGCGTAGTAAGCTTATCAATTCTCTTGTCGCTCTCATTAGTGCTAGCACTAGCCACATTAGTCCGAACACTCTTGGTTTGCACTCTAGACTTATTCTCAATAATGTCCCATGCGGCATTAGAAGACTTAACAAAAATGTTACCCCCCGAGGCACTATTTAGTGAATCTTGGTCATTCATGCTTAAACCATTGTAAAAAGTATTAATTTGATGCACTTTTATGAAACCATGTTGTGGACACTTTCTTAAAAGTTCCTTAAAACGGTCCCAAGATTCACTAAATGTCTCACCGTACTTTTGTTCAAAGGTAATGATTTCATTCCGCAAAGCGGTAGTACGCGAGGGTGGGAAAAAGTAGTTGATGAACTTGGTCTCTAAATCCGTCCACGTAAGAATACTTTGTGGCGGTTCCTTATCAAGCCAATTCCGGTCTTGTCCCTCTAAGGAGAAAGGAAAAAGTTGCAAGCGAATCACTTCTTGTGAAACCCCATTATACTTAACCGTATTGGTGAGGTGAAGAAACCTTTTTATGTGGTCATGAGGATCATCAAGTGAACGCCCCAAGAAAGGTTGAGCAGAGACCATTTGAATGAAGCCGGATTTAAGCTCAAAGTTGTTGGCTACAATCTCAGGTATGACAATAGCATCGGTGTTGCCCTCAACGTGCGATTGCAAAAGCTCGATCATTGGTTGATTGTCCATGGTGACAATAGGTGGAGTAATGACTTCGGCTTGAGCTGCTTTCTTCTTACGAGCACGAGTACGCATACACACCTACAAAAGGAAAATAAAAATATACAAGAAATATTTTTGGTTTTTTTTATGTTTTTCTATTTTTTTGTATTTTTTTTTTGTATTTTTTTTTGAAAATTTTATATATTTTTAGGATTTTTGAAAATTTAAGCAAGAAAAATAACGTTTAAAGATGAACGGATCCCAAAATCCAACGCGTCTCTCACTTAAAACCGTTAATCTTAACGAAAAGAGCCGGCAGCGGCGCCATTTAATACAAGGTTTTACCTCGTATGAAAGTTCGTTAAACCGATCTTTTCGAATTGATTACTAGTTAAAAGTGCGACTCAGTCGTTCTTGGTGGAAAAATAAGAAAGGTTTGGTTATCTAAAACTAATTAAAAGAAAAGGCGTCGTTGAGTAATTATAATAAAAATAAAGCGAGAAAAGATAAAACTAAAATTAAATGACTTAAAAATTAAATGACACTAAGTTAAAACATAAAGAAATGAAAACTATAAAATAAAACACTTTTTAAAAAGAAATTAAGAAAAGACAAATTAAAATAAAGTTTACGAAAAATAAAACAAATAAGTAAAACTAAAATTAAAGAAATTAACGGGAAAATTAAGTTTAAAAATTAAATTTAAATAAAAACTAATTAATTTCGCAATAAAAAAATTGAAATAAATTCACAACAAGCAAGAACAATTCCGCAATTCCTAAAAACATGAAGATTTCGCAATGAGCAAGTTTAGTCACAATTCCGCAATGCTGGAATTAATTCAATTTCGCAACTATGCGAAATGCAAAGATTTCGCAATTACTGAATACAAATCCGCAATTCTCAACATACAAATCCGCAATTACTGAATTAAGATTTCGTAGTTGACAAGGGTGAAGATTTCACAATATTTGAAGCTGATGATTTGGCAATAATCGATGAGTAAGATTTCGCAATTAAAAACAAGGCACAATTTCGCAATACTAGAAAGTATTGCGAAATCGAATCAGAAATTTGAAGATTCCGCAATGAGCAAGGAATATCAATTCCGCAATAATATAAAGCTAAAGATTTCCTAATCTTAAAGGATTCAATTTCGCAATACTATAGGTATTGCGAAATCGAATCTGCTTTCCTAAAAAAGTGGAACTCGGGACAAGGACGATTTTAAGCACTTTTATCACAACTTTTCAAGGAAAATAAGCACACGAAAACACTAATAAGCTACCAATAAGCTAGGCAAATGATGAACCTTGTAAAACCTTCAACACACAAATCAAGAAACACGTAAAGTAAGAAACTTTATGTGACGAAATAGAAAAGTAGATGAAAGAGATGATGAACACAAAATCGTAACTAATAAGAAAGATTAAAAAGATGAAGATTAAGACAAGATTAAGCTTAAAAGTAAAGGTTTGAATAAAATAAGAAAGATAAAAGATGAAGTTTTAGTGAGAGAAAGTTAAGCACTTTCTCTCTCTAAAAATTAAACTACAAAAATGAAAAAATGAACTACATTAACTAACTAACACCCTCCTAATGTGTCATTAGGAAGGTATTTATAGGAGGAGGGACGGTGCATGTGTTGCTTCCTTCTTTCTTTCTTCTCGACTCGATTTAAATGCTTTGTCTTTCTCGACGTCGTCTCAGGATTTGTCGATACAAATTGAACTTGTCTTATAATTTTCTTCTTCTATTAGACTTGAGTTCTTCGACTTCATTAAACTTCCGTCTTTAGACTTTTTCTTCGATAAATCTTCAGAATAGGCCTTGGACTTCCGTTCTTTTTGCACTCTTGATCTTTTGACTTCGTCTTTTCTCGTTTTCTTCGATAAAAGCCCGTGATAGCCCATGTTTTCTTCCTTTTTCATCTTTTGGTCCTAAAACACAATAAAAACACAAACCACACATAATTCCGACTTTTACGACATAAAATACACGTTTTGGTCTTGTTATTATTGGAAATAAGTGGTAAAAGGATAAGTGTTTTCACATTTATTAGTTATCGATATTTGGATCGAATCCCGGGGACTATATAATTAGTTTTGAAATGAGTCAAGTACTGATGTAAAAGTTTAACCCTAAATGGTGAGTCTATTTTGTTGGAAATACGTTTTTACGTATTTAGGAAGATTCGGTCACTCCGACAATATATTAAATAGTAGTTCGTAGTCTAGATATCTTTTAATATATCAAACAAAGAAAAGCCCGGTCCATGCTTGTATGGCCGGCCCAATTGTAAGCCCAAGCCCATCTTATGGGCTTGGTATAAACCCCTCCTTAGATGGAGAGGGTGTGGTTTTATTTCATTTTTACACAAAGTTAATCACTTTCTCTATCTAAAGTGTGTGTGAAATCATCTATCTTTCTATCTCTTTCTCTCTCTAAAACATAAGCAAGATTTACATATCCTACAAATGGTATCAAGAGCCATGGGATGATTGTTTGGTTTTTTTGTTTGTGTTCTTGATTCTCTCGCCCATTTTGATACAAAATCACACGAACCAATTTTTTTTTGTGTTTTTATGATTTAATCTTGATATACTTTATCTAGTTACTTGTTATATTGGTATTTTGGTTAAAAACACAAAATTTTTGGGTGTTTGATTCATTTTTAGGCTTAGAATCTCGAATTTGTTGTGTTATTGTACTGTCTGAGAAAAGTGGTAAGTTTGTTCCATAGTACGATCTGTGTATTGTGATCGCATAAACCTGGGGTTTCTACTTGCGATCCAATAGCACGATCACATAATACGATCGCTCGTTGCGATCACTAGTACGATCACTAGTACGATCACTCGTTGCGATCACGAGTACGATCACTCGTTGCGATTACCAGTACGATCACTTGATGCGATCGTTGGGTACGATCGTTGGGCGCGATCAAGGAGTACGATCGTTGGGTGCGAAAAAGGAGTACGATCGTTGGATGTGATCAAGGAGTACGATCGTTGGGTGCGATCAAGGAGTACGATCGTTGGGTGCGATCAAGGAGTACGATCATTGGGTGCAATCAAGGAGTACGATCATTGGGTGCGATCAAGGAGTGCGATCACTCGTCACGATCAAGGACTGCGATCCCCACTGCGATCTGAGTACGATCCCCACTGCGATCCAACATTTTTTCAAAAACGTGTTTTTGAAAATTTTCGTGTGTAATTTTGACTTGGATTTTTGGTTTATCGAGGACATAATTTAGGGGATTTCAACATTATTTCTCGGATTTAAAACACAACAACAATAACATTTACTTTCTCTCATTGATCGATCAACTTTGTAAATCTTAACTTATAGAAATGGAGTACACATATCTTACGGATAAGTCCATCCTCTCGGGTACGGATAATCGTCCACCAATGTTGGTGAAGACTATGTATGAGGATTGGGCTTCCCCGAATGGAACTTTATATCTTGAACAAAAAAAATGGACATCTAATTTGGGCGTCGGTGCTCAATGTACCATTGGTATATGGTACTGTGACGGAAGGTGCTGTTACTCGTCCTCGCACAACGGGTGAACTAACTGGAGATGCTAAGATACAAGACAAGTGTGATAAACAAGCTACAAATATCATTCTCCAAACCCTTCCTCCAGATGTCTACAAACTCGTCAACATAAAGTTTCCAAAGAGTTATGGGATAGAATTCGTGTTCTAATGCAAGGCACTTCGTTAACTAAACAAGAACGAGAGTGTAAGCTTTATGATGCTTTTGATAAGTTTGCCTATGTGCCAGGGCAATTCCTACTTGTTGAATGAGCTCAAAATCTATGGCTTGGCAATTCCTACTTTTCAATTGAACACCAAGTATTTGAACACTCTTCCTTCAGAATGGAAAAAGTACGTGACGGATGTTAAATTGGCTAAGGACTTGCATAACACCAATGTGGATCAACATCAAGCTTTTCTTCAACAACACGAATGCCATGTGATCGAGGCTCGGTTGTCTACACCTCAATTTCATGATCCACTTGCCATGTATGCTTCTCAACAAAACATGGCTTATACTTATCAACAACCATCCTACTTGTAGCAGCCACCACCACACACCTATCAGCAACCAGAAAAAGCATCTTATCAACCACTAATGATGCCATAACAAGCATTTCAACAAAGTGTTCATCAATAATCTTTTCCACAGCAACCACCACATCAGACATCACCATCACAAGCCAACACTTCTCCAATGGGCTATACTCCTCAGCAAGGATATTTTCCTATTGAAGCACAACCAGTACAAGCCTTCTACTCCAGTGAACTTCCACCAATCCAAGCACCGGTCTTTACTCCAAATGATACGCCAGCTGTTGTTCTAAACCATCTCACTGCCTACTTGTCAAAACTTGTTGCAACTAGAGGATTTCCACCAACAAACAATCACCTCCGCACCTCTTCAAATCCTCGACAACAAGTCACTGTTCAAGATGGTCAAGTGACGGTGCAACCTACTCAGGGAAGGAAAACTTCATATAGACCTCCTACAAGGACTGTGAATGCTCAAGCTGTGAATTCTCAAGCTAATGGGAATGGAAGTCCTATTGGTCCTCAAAAGGTTGTGACTTGCTACAATTGCTGAGGACAAGGTCATATGGCTAGGGAATGCACTCAGCCAAAAAGAAGAAGTGATGCAACATGGTTTCGTGAGAAGATGTATTTGGTTGATGCTCAGTCTAAGGGAAAGATTTTGGATTCATAAGAGTTAGCATTTCTTGCAGACCCAGGGGCAACAGATAATGAAGGCATTGCAGTCGTTTCTACTTCTAATGCAGCATATCAAGCGGACGATCTTGATGCATATGATTCGGATTGTGATAACATTCACTCAGCCTCAGCTGCTCTCGTTGCTAATCTTTCTTACTATGGTTCTGATGTCGCCAGTGAGGTACCCACCACAACCAATCTTGGTAATGATGATAACCCACATCAAGTTGGGCATGAAAATGACAACCTCGAACAACATTCGGGAACTAGTAACTCAAATGATGTGGTACCCAATCCTACACGTTTGAGTGAACCTCAACCAAATGCTACGATGGGTATGGAATCTTATGCTCAACATGATTTGGTCATGGTGCCTAAACATATTATTGATCAAATGCATATGGCTCTCAGACAATCCGTAGATACGAATTCTACCCTAACAGCTGAGCTTGCGTTGCATAAAGAAAAGGTCAAAGCTTTTGAAATGGTCCCTCAAGCAGAGAAAATAACATGTTCTGAATTTGACCAATTTCGTTTTGAAAAGATTGAACACTTGAAAGAAATAGAATCATTAAAAGCTAATCTTTCCAATGAATTAAAAGCAAAAGAGTCGGTTGTCAATGATTTTCAGAAACTTAAAATGGATTTCGAAACTCTCGAGTCTAAAAAGTTTGAATCGGAAATTAATGCTACCAAACTTCTTAAATTCAAAGAACAACAACTTTTAAAACAATACGCTTCCACAGAAAAGGTTCATCTTTTAACTAAATTGTTTAAAGAACTCGAACTTAAGCGTCTTCAAGATTTACCACCTAATCTCGGTTATGTAAAAGAAGCTCAGGAATATATTCCGTGTCTTTATGATATGACCCTAATTGGCAAATCGAAAGAAGCACCTTTTGTTCGTAGTACTAAGGAGAAAAATTCACTTGCGGAAGAAACTCATTCTAAAATGCTTTCAAAATTCCATAAGATTGATTATGATAAGCATAATAAAGATCAATTTTCTAAAAAGACACGTATTCGCTTACAAAAGGAATTGGTTGAATTGACAGTTCTTGTGCCCCAAAGTTTGTCAAATGAAAACCCTCCTAGTACGTGTCAAAACGGATTTAATGAAGTTAATTCCACCGGTAAGTAAGGCATCCGTTAGCTTAAATGTGGTACACCAACACTTAGCCGATTTTAACAAGGTCATTTTGGAACGTACGACGACTTCGGCCATAACGGAAGGTGAATGGAATTTTGAGCACACTAGAGCTGTGTTCCGAGACAAAATTGTTCCATTTGTAAACAATGTTAAAGCTTGTCTTAGTAATGTTGATCAAGATTTGCCTTTGGAAATAGAAGAAGTTAGACGTGTTTCAATGAAGTGAATGATGCTTATGAAAACAGTTTACTTGAAATAGAACGAGTTTCACGCCAAAATGATCAGCTTCTGAAGCAAGTGATGTCTCATGATATAGTTTCCGTCTGTGTGAATAAAAGTGTTGATAATGATTCTATTGTGCATAATGTTGAATCTGTGGATAATGTGGTAAATAGTACTTGTCACAAATCTGACGCTAGATTTTTAAAGCTTCAAGATTCTTATACTTTGCTTTCAAATTTTTTTGATGAGATCCAAAAACATTGTATTTCGCTTGAATGCAAGCAACAATTTATTCAAGAGATCTTTGAAACTTCATTTGAAGGTGTTAATATAGATGAGGCAAATTTTCAAAAGAATTTTCGATTGACTTTACAATCAAAACAGCGTCAGCCGAGTGACAAGGTTGCTAAATCATCGCCGATAGACATAGAGAAATCTAAAGAGCTTAACTGTGTGAACGTACTTGAGGCCGCTGAGAATTTTAAACTTGATCTAGATAATCGAGTTTCTAAGATTTTGTCCAAAGTTGATAACTTAAAACATAAAAATACACAACTCTTCAATTCAGTAAAGCCCACATGTGCTAATACCACTGCACAGAATCAATCATTAATTGAACAATTGAATCGAAAGTCGGTGGAAATATCTAATTTGAGGGAACAAATTTGTGATAAAAATCTGGCTTTGACTGAGTTAAAGGAAACACTTCGTACCCTAAAAGGTAAGAATGTTGTGGATAACGCAGCCACTGTCTCAGCACCGTCCTCTAGTGCAATCAAAAGGAACCTCATTGTCGTCACACCACTTAACAAGGGCGCTAGGACTAAACCATCTCAAACTTTGGTCATTAAAGATAAGGCGGAATCATAACCAGCTTCTAATATTCCTGAGTTGCCTTCTACAAGAGTAAGCACCACTCCTAAGGCTCAAAGATCTAAGCTTAAAAGAAACAAGAAGAATGATAGGATCTTGCCCCCATCTAGTAGTCAAGTGAAGAAGAAAGTAGAAGCCCATCCTAGGAATGTTGTTTCTGTTTTGAATAAAAAGAATCATGTAGCTAAACCTAAAGGCTCTGCGGTTGTGCAGCGTTCTAAGCCTACTGTGAATTCTAATTTGAAATGTTGGAATTGCAATGATGTATGTTTTCTAGTCGTCATGATTCTTGCCTTATTGACCATGTGAATGAGATGAATTCCTGGAAAAATGGTTTAGAATGGAAACCAACTGGGAAAGTGTTAACCCCAGTTGGTTGGATGTGGCATCCCACTGGTAGAACTTTCACTATAGTAGGAAATGCTTGCCCTTTGACTAGGATCACTCCCACTACAGCGAAGAAAGCGTGCCCTTTAACTAGGAGTACCAAGGTTACCAAAACACAAGCGTGTCCTTTAACTAGGAACACCAACACTACCGTAGGAACCAAGTGCCCTTTAAATAGGTCTACTCCCACTGTAGTGCCCACTATTACTCCAAAACCTCAGAAAATTGGAACAATAAAACCTGTTAGTGATAAAACTCACATTACAAAACGCAGAAAATCTAAGCGTCACAAAAATGTTAGCAATTCTGATAATATTTTATCTGTATCTGCTAACACTTCGGAACCAATAGTTTCCAATGCATTGTCTACTGTTGTTGTTGAAAACAGGTGGTCCAAATTGTTCTCTGGTATTTGGACTCTGGTTGCTCTAAACATATGATCGGAGATCGCTCTCAGCTCCGAAATTTCGTCAGCAAGTTTCTTGGTACGGTTCGATTTGGAAATGATCATATTGCAAAGATAATGGGTTACGGTGAATATCATATTGGGAATGTTATAATTTCAAGAGTGTATTATGTGGAAGGTCTTGGTCACAATTTATTTTCCGTGGGACAATTTTGTGATGCAAACCTAGAAGTTGCTTTTCGAGAGCATACCTACTTCATTCGTAATTTGGAAGGGGTTGATTTATTTAAAGGTACTCGAGGGAATAATTTGTATACTTTGTCTCTACAAGACATGATGGCCGCTTCTCCCGTATGTCTTCTCTCCAAAGCATCGAAGACTAAGGCATGGTTATGGCATAGACGGTTATCTCAACTTAACTTTGACGCTATTAATCGTTTGACGAAAAACGAACTTGTTCGTGGTCTTCCTAAACTTACATTTCACAAGGATCATTTGTGTTCCGCGTGTACAATGGGGAAAAGCACTAAGAAATCATACAAACCCAAGACTGAAGACACCAACCAAGCGAAACTTTATTTGTTGCATATGGATCTTTGTGGGCCAATGTGTGTTGAAAGTCTTAGTGGTAAAAAGTACATCCTCGTCATTGTCGATGATTACTCTCGGTTTACTTGGGTGAAATTTCTTACAACAAAAAATGAGGCACCTAAATTCATCATCGGACTTCTCAAGATGATTCAAGTGCGGCTCAACACTATTGTCCGACGCATTCGTACAGATAATGGAACTGAATTTGTGAATCAAATCATGCGTGATTACTATGAAGAAGTTGGCATTCCTCATGAAACATCTGTTGCTCGCACTCCACAACAAAACGGTGTCGTTGAAAGGCGAAATCGCACAGTTATGGAAGATGCTCGAACGATGTTAATTTACGCAAAGGCTCCATTATGTTTATGGGCAGAAGCAGTATCAACAACAGTTTACACCCAAAACCGGTTATTAATTCGAAAACGCCATGGTAAAACACCTTATGAGCTTCTCCATGGAAAAGTATCAGATTTATCATATCTTCATGTATTTGGTTCTCTCTACTATCCAAATAATGATGGTGACAATTTGGGAAAACTTCAACCAAAGGCTGATATTGGTATTTTCATTGGTTATGCACCAACAAAGAAAGCATACCGAATCTACAATCGTAAGTCTCGTAAGATCCTCGAAACTATGAATGTTGATTTTGATGAGCTGACAGTAATGGCTTCTGAGCAAAGCAGCTCTGAACCCGCACTTCATGAAATGGGACCCAGTAACATTAGCTCTGGTCTTGTCCCAAACAACCCTACTTCATCATCATTTACACCACCTTCTAGGAATGAATGGGATACATTGTTTTAACCGTTATTTGATGAATTCTTTACTCCTCCAAGTGTCGTTGCTCCAGAGGTTAAGGGAAATAGCTCCGGTAACCGAAGTTGTCGCTCCAGCAACCGAAGCACAATCAGACACATCTGCACCTACAATTGGTCAAGATATACCTTCAACGAGTAATTCTCAACCAACACATGTTTCAACTACCCATGTCATGCCTATTGATGATGAAGAGGATGATGATGATCACGATTTCGAACTCGCTCAAATGTGTGAACTTCCATTCTTTGGTGTACCAATTCCCGACTCTAATCAAGCCGGGTCGTCCACCTCAGAGGAAGCTCCTACTATAGTGTACTCCAATCCACGGATTCGTGAACATGACAACAAGTGGACAAAGGATCATACTATAGATTCTATTATTGGTGACCCAAATCGTCCGGTATCCACACGAAGTCAGTTACAAGAAAATGCAATGTTTTGTCATTTTGATGCTTTTCTCACTGAAGTTGAACCTAAGACATGGCAAGAAGCTTTTACTCAATCCTGTTGGATAGAAGCTATGCAAGAAGAACTTAACGAATTTATACGTCTTGAAGTATGGGAACTTGTCCCATGCCCGGATCAAGTGCAATTACTCACTTTGAAATGGGTTTACAAGGTGAAACTCGACGAGTTAGGCGGAATATTGAAGAACAAAGCTCGACTAGTAGCTCATGGATACAAGCAATTATTGGGCATCGACTTTATGGAATCCTTTCCACCTGTTTCCCGTTTGGAAGCTATTAGACTATTCCTCGCTTATGCAGCCCATATAAATATGATCGTCTATCAGATGGATGTGAAGACGGCATTTCTGAATGGTGAAATCAAGGAAGAGGTCTATGTTCAACAGCTGGACGGTTTTGTGAATCCTAAATATCCTAATCATGTGTATAAGCTTAAGAAGGCTCTCTATGGGTTTAAGCAAGCTCCACGCGCATGGAATGATCTACTGTCACAATTCCTCATTACGCAAGGCTTCGCTAAAGGCAAGGTGGATCCCATGCTGTTCATTCAGAAACGAGGTAAAGATATGATTATGGTACAAATATATGTTGATGATATTATATTTGCTGCCTCGACCCAAACCTTATCCGATGAGTTTGGGAAACTCATGTCTTCCAAGTTTAAGATGTCAATGATGGGAAAGGTATCATTCTTCTTAGGTCTTCAGATATCTCAGAGTCCCAGAGGCATCTTTATCAATCAACCCAAGTATGCCCTTGAATCGCTAAAGAAGTATAAGATGGAATCTTGCGACCCCGTGGATACTCCAATGGTGAAACGAACTAAAGTTGATGCATATCCACATGGAGTTGCCGTTGATCCGGCACATTATCGTGGAATGATCGGTACTCTTCTGTATATCACAGCTAGTCGACCTGATCTTCAGTTTTCTATATGTATGTGTGCACGGTATCAAACTCGACCTACTGAGTTACACTTAGCTACTGTTAAACGGATCTTTCGATATCTTAATGTAACCATTAATCGGGGACTTTGGTATTCGAAGGACTCTTCGATTGCACTAATGGTATATGCAAATGCGGATCACGCGGGTTGTCAAGATACAAGGCGTAGCACGAGTGGAACTTTGCAACTACTAGGAGATCGACTAATCAGTTGGGCATCGAAAAGGCAGAAAAGTGCTGCAATTTCAAGTACGGAAGCAGAATACATAGCTATGTCCGGTTGCTGTGCTCAAATTCTTTGGATGAGATCGCAATTAATCGACTATGGTCTAGGTTTCAACAAAATTCCGATGTACTGCGACAACAAGAGTGTAATTGCCTTATGCTGTAACAATGTTCAATTCTCCCGGTCGAAGCATATTGACATTCGCTACCATTTCATCAAGGAGCAAGTGGAAAATGGAGTAATAGAGCTTTACTTTGTCCGATCTGAGTATCAATTGGCGGATATTTTCACGAAGGCTTTAGATCGCGCTCGAATTGAATTTTTGGCCGAAAAGCTAGGAATGAGAACCTTCTCGCCTGAGACTCTTAAGGAACTGGCAGATGAAGCGAAAGAGTAGTGGTGGTAAACTATTCTCCGTATATATTGTTTATATTTTTTATCCACAAAAGCCAAATACAAAAATATACAACCATATAAAAACCATAAAAATTGAAAAATCTAGAAAAATCCAAAAATATTTTTACTTTATTTTTCAGAGGCATGTCTTTTGGTACGATAATATTTACGGCCTTAGAAATGTTGATTAATATTGACATGGCGCCATAAATAGAGTTCGTACAAAAGTTGTAAATATTTCATAAAACATGCCCAAATGGCTTGTAGTTATTTCAGACTGCAACCTGGTTTTCTCATAGAGTCAAGTATTTCTTATGAAAGCTTTGACTCAACAACGGAAATGAATTTTCTCGGGTAAGGTTTACTTTAAAACCTTTTAAGGGATCAAGTTTACTTTATAACTTGGTCTAACACAAATCTATGTACGATTCAGTGCATTCATTTGTTAAAACAAGAGAAGTCTTGTTTTTATGAAGTTATCATCTCTACAACCATAGCAATCTACAATTGGTCTCTACATACTCGACGATGCGACTACTCAACCGACGACTACAGCTCTTTCAATAGAACACGGGTCAACAATTGAGGGGGAGCAATTGTCAAGCATTCAGAATCTTCGATGCCGAAAGTGCCAAACTTACTAATTGGTGTCAAGACAATAATACCAATCGCACACATGGTGTCAAGAGATGACTTCAGACGTGACGAGGCGACCAACATATGCTGACAAGAACCATTTGATCTTATCATATGATGTTCTCATCAATCAGGTCCAACCTTGTCAATTCTTTTAATATGGTGAATATGTGATTGTTTTACAAATCGGTATCATATCTCATACATTTGGTATCATGAAGATAAAATGGACTTGCATTTTTCTTCCCAAAAACTTTGTTAAAACTACATTGTTAGAAATACGTTTTTACGTATATTAGAAGTATCGGTCACTCCACAATATTATTAATGATTGTAATAGCTCGTAGGTAATAGTTGCTTATTAAGTTAAGTAAGAACCGGTCCATGGGCTTGTCATGGACCGGCCCAAGCCCAATGTAGCTTGGAAGTATAAATACCCCTTTCCTCCTTGGAAAGGGGTTGGTTGTTGAATGTTTCTCATTTCCACTTAATAAAATTACACATAGTTTTCTCTCACTTTCTCTCTCTAGTTTCTCTCTCTAGAAATCATCAACCCCCTTCATAGATTCATAGGTTATCAAGATTCTACATTTGGTATCAAGAGCTATGGGGTGATTTAAGGTAATGATTTGTGTGGTTTTTTAGTTTTTGATTGTATTAGTGTTCTTTAAGAAGATCATCTTGATTCTTGGAGTTTTTTGGTATTTTTGTGATTGGGATTAGTGGATAAGTATTAGTTTTTACTTATTATTGTTGAAATCACAAAACTTTTTGGGTTATTTGGTAAAAATCTGGGTTTAATCTTCATTTTTATTGGTCGACTGTTCATCGTACAACCTTCTGATTACCCAGCAAAAGTTCCGAACCAACAAGTTCCGGATCACCAAAAAGTTCCGAACCAAGAAGTTCCGAACGAACAAGTTCCGAACCAAAAAGTTCCGAACCAAAAAGTTCCAGATCAAGAAAGTTCCGGATCAAGAAAGTTCCGGATCAAGCCAAAAGTTCCGAACCAAGGAAAGTTCCGAACCAAGGAAAGTTCCGAACGAAGGAAAGTTCCGAACCAAGGAAAGTTCCGAACCAAGGAAAGTTCCGAACGAAGGAAAGTTCCGAACCAAGGAAAGTTCCGAACCAAGGAAAGTTCCGAACCAAGGAAAGTTCCGAACCAAGGAAAGTTCCGAACCAAGGAAAGTTCCGAATCAAGGAAAGTTCCGAACCAAGGAAAGTTCCGAACCAAGGGAAAGTTCCGGATCAAGCCAAAAGTTCCGAATCAAGGTAATTCCAAGCCAAATCTTCCGAATCAAACTTCCGAATCAACAAAAAGTTCCGAATCAAGGGTTATTTTGCTTGTTTTTTCGACAATTTTTTAGAGGATTTAATCTTGGTTTCTTACAACAAAAACTCAACACAATTCACAAGCTTTACTTCACTGCTCGATCAACCGATAATCTTTGTCTCTTTGAAGTTAACAAAATGAATCCGAATTCAGTAATGCCTCAGATGACATCACTTACGGATATTTCCGTCATTACGGGAACGGATAATCGCCCGCCAATGCTCATCAAAGAAGTTTTTGAAGCATGGCAAGGCCGGATGATGTCTTACCTTAAGGGAAAACCGGTTTATGGGAGGCTTATGGTTAAGTCAATTTTAAATGGTCCACTTGACTATGGTACCATCGTGGCTAACAATGTGACTCGACCAAGAGAATTTGAAGAACTTACACCAGCTCAACAACTTGTTGCCGATGCAGACGAAAAAGCTCTTCAAACAATTCTCCAAGCTCTTCCCCATGACATCTATAGGATGGTAAGTCAGTATACGGTGGCAAAGGATTTATGGGAACGTTTAAAGGTGTTGCTACAAGGTACGTCTCTCACCAAACAGGAAAGGGAATGTTAGTTGTATGACCTGTTTGATAGATTCACGTACAACCCAGGGGAAACGCTTCACGATTATTACTTCAGATTCACCACACTCATGAATGATCTGAATGTATACAATCTTGTGATTGCTCCATTCCAGGTTAACACCAAATTCTTGAATACTTTACCTCAAGCTGAATGGGGTGAGTATATTACCGATGTTAAGTTAACCAGGGATTTGCATAAGTGCAATTTGGATCAACTATATGCTTTTCTTCAGCAGCATGAGAAACATGTGATCATGCACCGTTCTCCACGAGGTATGTACCCTGATTCATTAGCTTTGATGGCGAATCAACCAAGCTTGTCTCACAACAACACTCCTTATATTTTGGGACATTAAGCCTATCATCCATCACCTTACATGACACCAACCTTTCCCCAATACTCGATTCTACCGCAACCACCCACCTCACATCAGCAACAATATCGGTTTGGTGCACCTTCATCACAATATGTTACACAACCTCACCCAGCAAGTATTGCACCTTATGCTCAATCTTCATATTCTTCTTATCAAGAGAATGCAGCATATCCAACAAGCTACCCTGATCAAATGAGTATTCCTTCTAGTGATTATGCAGCTCATCAAGACCAAGCAATGTACTGTGATGATGAGGAAGTCCCCGTTCCTGTATTCAAACAAGGTGCTGACCCAGTTGAAGTGTTAACCACTATGTCTGCTTATCTCACAAGGACTTTAAGCAAACGAGGATTTAGGGGATCAGCTCCTACCAACAATCAGTTGAGGAATTCATCCAATTCTCGCCAACAAGCTACTATTGAGAATGGCAGGGTAATGGTTCAGCCTATTCAACCATATCAGGGGAGACCTACCACATCAACTACCAATGCTCGCACGGTCAATCAGGCTCCAATGGTCAATCCTGCTTCACGGGCTAATTCCACAGGCAAGTTGAGAATGATTACATGCTACAACTACAAGGAAGAGGGTCACATGTCCAGGGATTGTAAGAAACCCAAGAGGAGAAGGGATGGACAATGGTTTGCAGAGAAGATCTATCTGGTGAATGCTCAGGCACAAGGAAGGGAACTTGATGAATAGGAGCTTGCATTTCTTGCTGATCCAGGGATTGCTGAACAAGACACTGTCACCACACAGAATGCAGTATACCAAGCAGATGATCTCGATGCGTATGACTCAGACTGTGATGACTTTCAATCTGCAAAGGCTGCTCTCATGGCAACTATCTCCAGCTTAGGGCCAGAAAAGAGATCTGAGGTACTTATTAATACCACTGATAATACCACTGATGCTAGTATTCAACCACATCAAGTTGTGCAAGAGAGTGCTGATTCGAATGATTCTTCGGTGGTGAGTCTTTCAAATGAGGAGACGATCAATGATAGCAATATCAATGTGAGTCCCCAAACTTTGAGTGAATCACAACCGGGAGCCATTTCGCATACGCCTACTCCTGCTCAACAAGATTTGGTCATGGTTCTTGCTACATTACTTAGCCAAATGAATGCTGCACTCTTAGAAACCCTAGCTAAGAATAAGAATTTGTCTGATGAGCTTGCCTTAAGCAACGAGAAAGTTCAAACTTTGGAATTAGTGCCTTCGTCTAGTGTTCTAACAAATCCCGAATATGATCACTTTCGAAACAAACAAATGGGTCACTTGCAAGAAATTGAAAACTTAAGAGCAAATCTGTCTAATGAACTTAAAGAAAAGGAGTTAGTGGTCACTAATTTTCAAAAACTTCAAACGGATTTTGAATCACTCGAGTCTAAGAAGAATGAAATGGAGATTAATGCTACTAATAAGATTAGAAGTCTAGATTACTTGCTTTTAAGACAATACGCTGCTTCTCAACTAGTGCACTTATTTGATGCTTCGTTTAGAGAATTTAACTTATCTCGTCAAAAAGGCCTCCCCCCTAACCCACGGTATGCAAAACAAGCTTTAAGACATAGTCCTAGACTTTATAATGCAACTCAATTAGGATTGGCCTTAGACCCGATTGTTTTTCCCGATGATCGAACAAGTAAGGATCTAGTTGATGAGGATCGGTCAAACAATTCTGCAAAATATCCCGAGTGTGATTATTTTAAAATGAATAAGGAGCTTGCAAAAACGGATTTTAGAATTCGCTTCCATATGGACAAAGATCTCATCACAGCACCAACCTACATATTAGATGAAGAAAACCCTAGTACATTTCCTACACTTGTCAATATGGAAGGTCCTAAGGAAATTCTAAAGGATCTTCCACCTGTTAGCACTGTATGGTTAAACTTGCAAGAGATTAATCAATACTTTACTAATTTTGATAAGGTCATTTTGGAATGTACGACTTCAAATGGCTTAAACGCCGGAGAATGGGCTTTCGAACATATGAACGAGGTGTTTAAAAATGAGATCAATCCGTTTGTCGAAAGTCTAAAAGGAATTTTTGCATCTCTTAAGGAAAATCTTGTGTTTGAAATTGGTGAAGTTCAAAAAGTGTTTTATGAAATGGACACCGCTTACGAACTACAACTAATTGAAAAAGAAAAGATTTTAACCGAATATGACCGATTCTTGTCTGCAGTAATCTCGTGTGATGTGCTTACTACTGTAAATGTTAATTATTCAAATGAGCTTACATCCACTATGATTAATTGTGATGCTGTGCATATATGTGATGATGTTTGTGATCTCTCTGTAAATGTTGCTGATACTGTAAATGAGGTAGATAATCATTCTTGTCACGAATCTAACGCTGAGTTTTTAAAGCTACAAGATTCTTACAATTTACTTTCAAAACGCTTTAATCAACTAGAACAACATTGTATATCTTTAGAATTAAAACAACAAACTCAAAATGAGGATCTTTTGATATCAAATGGTTGTGAAAACGGTGTTGAGACGAGTGACAAGATGATTGCAATTGTTAAGGCATTAGAGGAAGAGATTATGAGATTGAAGAGAGATGTGTCATCAAATGAAACATTAAAATTGGAACTAGCGGCTGCAGAGTCTAAAAACCAGGTCTTAGAAATTAGACTGTCGTCTGTTCTAGGGGAGATGGATCGGACAAGACAGGGACTATCCGCTCTTTATGGTTCACTAGAAGAACGTTTCGCTTTTAATGCGGCACAGCAACAATCTTATGTTGAACAACTGAACCAAAAGTGCGAGGAAATCTCAGACTTGAACATCCTGCTCATTGACAAAAATATGGTTTTGGCCGAGTTAAAGGAGACACTTCTTCTCACCCGACAAGAAGTTGTTGATAACTTAGCTACCGACTCTGCACCGTCCACTAGTGCTCCAACAACCAAGTCAGTAGTGCTTTATAAGAATCCGCTTCATAAGAGAAACCCGGTTACCTACGATGATTATATGAGGAATGCCATTAAGCATGTAGATCTTGTTAGGGATATCTTAGACGATCTTTATGCCTTAGATCCCTCAAGTAGCTACTATTATTCGGCTCATGAATATATTAAGCGAGTTCAATATTGCTTAGCATATTTGCAATACATAGGTACACCAGGCTCTGCACTACTTACTAATAGGCCCATTGCTGTAACTCCATTTAATAAGACTCCAGGAGCAAAACCGTCTTTGGCACAATCAAGTAAGGCACCTTTAAAATCTGTTGCTAATGTTCCCACTTTGCCTTCTACAGGATTAAAAGAGACTACTAAGGCTAAAGGATCGCCACTCAAGAAAGATAAGATCAAGCCCTCCACTAGTAGTGCCAAAAAGAAGGAAGTAGAAGCTCACCATAGGAATGTTAGTTCAGTTTTAAATAAAAAGAATCATGTTAAGACTAAAAGCTCTGCGTCTGTGCAGAAGCCAAAACCATTCGTGAATTCTAATTTGAATTGTTGGAATTGTAATGAATGTATGTTTTCCCAACGTCATGATTTGTGTCTGATTGATCATGTGAATGAAATGAATGCCATTAAGAATGGTCTTGAATGGAAGCCAACGGGTAGAACTCGTGCCCAAGTTGGCTGGCAATGGCGTCCCACTGGTAGGACCTTTACATTAGATGGAAAAATGTGCCCTTTAACTAGGAATGCATCCATTGAGGTTAGGTCTGAGCGTCCTTTAGTTAGGAACACTCGCACTCAAGTATGGAAACAACGCCCTTTAATTAGGTCTGCCCCCACTATAGTGCCTATCAGTGAAGAAATACCTCAGGATTTAAGCCAACTAGAATCTACACCACCAACTAGGAAGAAAAAGGCTAGGAAATCTAAGAAACCTAGAGTTAGCAAATCTAAGATTATTAAATCTGTACCTGCTAATAACAAGGAACACTCAGATTCCGATACCTCTACATTGTCTTCGTGTGGTGATATTTTCAGGTGGTCCAAATCATCCTGTGGTATTTGGACTCCGGTTGTTCAAAACATATGACCGGAGATCGCTCGATGCTCCGAAATTTCGTCAGCAAGTTTCTTGGTACGGTTAAATTCGGGAATGATCATATAGCAAAGATAATGGGGTATGGTGAATATCAGATTGGAAACGTGACGATTTCAAGGGTATACTATGTAGAAGGTCTTGGTCATAATTTATTCTCAGTAGGACAGTTTTGTGATTCCAACCTTGAGGTTGCTTTTCGACAACACACTTGTTTCATCCGCAACTTGGAAGGAAAAGATTTGTTGAAGGGATCTCGTGGTGCAAATCTTTATACCTTGTCCTTACAAGACATGATGTCCGCCTCTCCAGTATGTCTTCTCTCTAAAGCATCTAAGACCAAGTCATGGTTATGGCATCGCAGATTATCTCATCTTAACTTTGATGCTATTAATCATCTGGCTAAAAACGAATTAGTTCGTGGTCTTCCAAAGCTTAAATTTCACAAGAACCATTTATGTTCCGCGTGTTCAAGGGGGAAAAGTACCAAGAAATCTTACAAGCCCAAAGCTGAAGACACCAATCAAGAAAAACTTCATCTTTTGCATATGGATCTTTGTGGGCCAATGAGAACTGAAAGTGTGAGCGGTAAGAAATTCATTCTGGTGATTGTGGATGATTTCTCCAGGTTTACATGGGTTAGATTTCTACGTACAAAGGATGAAGCACCGAAGGCTATCATCACTTTTCTGAAATTCATTCAGGTACGTTTGAATACTACTGTCCGCGGTATTCGTACAGACAATGGTACAGAGTTCGTCAACCAGACTCTTCGTGATTACTATGAAGGAGTTGGTATCTCACATGAAACATCCGCTGCACGCACTCCACAACAAAACGGTGTCGTTGAAAGACAGAATCGTACACTTATGGAAGCTGCTAGGACTACGCTTATTTACGCGAACGCTCCATTGTTCTTGTGGGCAGAGGCTATATCTACTGCATGTTTCACCCAAAACCGTTCTATCATTCGGAAACGCCATGGAAAAACACCTTATGAGCTTCTACATGACCGTAAACCCGATGTTTCATTTTTCCATGTGTTTGGTGCTCTTTGTTATCCAAACATTAATAGTGAGAACTTGGGTAAGCTTCAACCGAAAGCCGATATAGGTATTTTCATTGGTTACTCACCGTCCAAGAAAGCATACCGAATCTATAACCGTCGTCTTGGCAAGATTGTAGAAACTATGGACGCAGATTTCGATGAGCTGACAGCGATGGCTTCTGAGCAACACAGCTCTGAACCCGCGCTTCATGAGATGGGAACCGGTGCTATTAGTTCCGGATTAGTTCCCAATAATCCTACTTCTACATCATTTTTACCACCAACAAGGCCTGAGTGGGATAAACTGTTTCAACCGTTGTTTGATGAATTCTTCGATCCCCCTACTGATGAAGTTCCAGCACCTGTAGTAATTGCTCCAATCCCTGAAGTGGTTGCTCAAGCTAATGAACCTTTATCTAATGCATCTTCAATTCACATTGAACCGGATGCACCTTCACCAAGTGATTCTCAAACTACACCTGAATCGTCACCCCTACTTGTGCCTAATGATGTGGAAGAGGATTCTATTGATCACGACTTGGAATATGCTCACCTACAAGAGCTTCCTTTCTTTGGTGTAGCGATACCTGAAAACCCTTCAGCTGCGTCTACCTCAGAAGAAGCTCCTTCTATTGTTCACTCCAGACCACCTAGGATTGAAAACCATAGCACTAAATGGACAAAAGATCACCCAATTAGGAATGTCATTGGAGATCTAGATCGACCAGTCTCTACACGCCATCAATTACAAGAGAGTGCACTCTATTGCTACTTTGATGCATTTCTCTCTGAAGTTGAACCCAAAAATTGGCAGCAGGCTATGACTCAATCATCTTGGATTGAAGCCATGCAGGAGGAACTAAATGAATTCCAACGACTTGAAGTATGGGAATTAGTTCCTCTCCTTAACAAGGTTAACATCCTTACCTTTTTATGGGTTTATAAGGTTAAACTTGATGAGATGGGTGCAGTATTGAAGAATAAGGCTAGATTGGTTGCTAAAGGATATAAACAAGCCTTGGGTATAGACTTTGAAGAATCTTTTGCTCCTGTTGCACGATTGGAGGCCATTAGACTATTCCTTGCGTATGCTGCTCATATGAATATGATCGTCTATCAAATGGATGTGAAGACGGCATTTTTGAACGGTGAACTAAGGGAAGAAGTCTATGTTAGTCAGTCGGATGGGTTCGTTAGCACGGAGTTTCCTAATCATGTGTACAAGCTTAAGAAGGCTCTCTATGGGTTGAAACAAGCTCCACGCGCGTGGTACGATCTCCTCTCAACATACCTCATCTCGGAAGGCTTCTCCAAAGGCAAGGTGGACCCTACTCTATTCACTCTCAAGGAAGGCAACGACATGATTCTGGTACAAATTTATGTTGATAATATAATATTTGCTGCCAATAACATAGAATTGTCAAATCGCTTTGAGAAGATAATGTCCACACGCTTTCAGATGTCGATGATGGGAAAATTTTCATTTTTCTTAGGATTACAGATTTCTCAAAATCCCAGAGGCATCTTTATTAATCAATCCAAATATGCTCTAGAATCTCTTAAGAAATATAACTTTGAAAATTGTGACCCCGTGGACACTCCGATGGTGGAGAAATCCAAGTTAGATGAAGATAGGAATGGGACTATTGTCGATCCAAAACTTTACCGTGGGATGATCGGCACCCTTCTGTATCTGACTGCTAGCAGGCCTGATTTGCAATTTGCTGTATGCATGTGTGCCCGGTATCAGGCTCGGCCTACCGAAAAGCACCTACATGTTGTGAAAAGGATCTTTCGGTATCTAAAAGGAACACTTCATCGTGGTCTATGGTATTCGAAAGATTCCTCTATTGCTTTAATATCATACGCAGATGCCGATCATGCTGGATGTCAAGACACGAGGCGTAGCACTTCTGGATCTGTGCAACTCCTTGGAGATAGATTGATCAGTTGGTCTTCAAAAAGGCAGAAAAGCGCTGCAATTTCTAGCACGGAGGCTGAATACATCGCCATGTCCAGTTGTTGTGCTCAAGTCCTGTGGATGAGATCATAATTAACTGACTACGGTTTGGGTTTCAACAAAATCCCGATGTATTGTGACAACAAGAGCGCCATTGCCCTTTGCTGCAACTATGTTCAACACTCCCGGGCCAAGCACATAGACATTCGCTACCATTTCATTAAAGAGCAGGTGGAGAACGGAGTGATCGAGCTGTATTTTGTCACTACTGAGTACCAGCTGGCGGATATGTTCACCAAAGCCTTAGATCGAGGACGAATCGAGTTTTTGATCGACAAGCTTGGCATGAAATCATTCACTCCAGCGACTCTCAAAGAGTTGGCAGAAGAATCAGCTGAATAGTCGTGGTAAACTATTCAGAGTATCCTTTGTTCGTGATCATGTATATTATAGTAAATATATAAACCACAAAAGAAAAATACAAAAATATAAAACCAACAAAAACCATAAAAAATATAAAACCTAGAAAAACCATAAAAAAAATATAAAACCTAGAAAAACCATAAAAATTATAAAATCCAGAAAAACCAAAAATATTTTTCGTTTTTAAATCGGGCATGTCTTTTAGTACGGTAATATTTACGGCCTTAGAAATGTCGATCAATATTGACACGGTGCCATAAATAGAGTCCGTATAAAAGTTGTAAATTTTTAAAACATGCCTATGATGGCTTGTAGTTATTTCTGACTGCAACCCGGTTTTCATATTAAAGTCACGTATTTCCTTGGAAAACGTTGGCTCAGAACGGGAATTAATTTTCTCGGGCATGATTTACAAGCCAAATCATGCAAAGGGATCAAGTTTACTTTACAACTTGGTCTAACACAAATTTATGTACGTATCAGTGCATTAATTTGTTAAAATAAGAGAAATCTTATTGACACCACGAATCAATCTTTTTCAAGATACAAATTGGAAATGCTTTCCTCAATATTTGACTCTTTAAACAATGACTACAGCTCTTTAAATAGAAAACGGGTCATCGTTTAAGGGGGAGAAAATATTAAATCATCTTCGTCACTAAATTGATTTTCAAAAGTGATTGTGAAAAATTAATGGCTAAATGGTAATTGAGTGGTTTTGCTTTAGAATACGACTTGTGTTCGTTCTATGTGATAGGCATTGCTTTTAGATCTTGGAGATATGCTAATTGGATGCGATACTTAAGTTGTGTGAGATTGTCGAGTTTAGTTTAACTAAGCAAAATTAAGTTGACTAAGCTTATCAATGGAAAGGTAAAATGAAATGAAAAAGTTATAAACAAAAAGGAAAAGAATAGGAGAATATAGGGACTTAAGGTGATAATTGTGGAAGTAGTAAAATTTGACCTAAGTCAAAAGCTAACCCCCCCCCCCCCCCCCCCCCGCTTCCATTTTTCTTCATATCCTTCACTGTTTATTCTCACTTTGCCGCCATTGTTAAAACATACACACAAGATCTAAAACCTCTCGTTTATTCATCCAATCCGATTCATTCAATTTAAAAGGTAATTATCATCTATATTTAACTTATAACTCACCTTATTCATCCTTTATTTTTGTTAAATTACACGTTTAAATCAGTTTAAATCAAATTAGGGTTTATGATTAATTTAGGGTTAATTAACTAAGGATTTGTGGTGGGTTTTGCTCGGAATAGCTTTAGATGATGTTTAATTGCCTTAGTTTGCCTTAGAACTCACAAACGCGCATAGATTAATCATCATAACTACGTTTGAAAAGTTCCGGATGAACATGGATATAAACTTCCGAATGAAGGATTTTTCTGAAAAACTTCCGAATGAGGAAGTTCCGAATGAAGGACTTCCGAATGAAGGAAGTTTCGAATGAAGGACTTCCGAATGAAGAAGTTCCGAATGAAGAACTTCCGAATGAAGAAGTTCCGAATGAAGAACTTCCGAATGAAAGAAGTTCCGAATGAAGGACTTCCGAATGAAGAAGTTCCGAATGAAGGACTTCCGAATGAAGAAGTTCCGAATGAAGGACTTCCGAATGAAGAAGTTCTGAATGAAGGACTTCCGAATGAAGAACTTCCGAATGAAGAAGTTCTGAATGAAGAACTTCCGAATGAAGAACTTCCGAATGAAGAACTTCCGAATGAAGAAGTTCCGAATGAAGGAAGTTCCGAATGAAGAACTTCCGAATGAAGAAGTTCCGAATGAAGAACTTCCGAATGAAGGAAGTTCCGAATGAAGGAATGTTCCGAATGAAGAAGTTCCGAATGAAGGAAAGTTCCGGATGAAGAGTTGTTTGATTAATATTGTTTGCCTGTTATATGTACTTGTTGTATTATGTTATGAAATGTGTTATGCTTAGAAGTAAGAATGATATATATCTATATGTTTTTGTGCATCAACCTTTCATGTCTTATCTTAAGCAAATAAAATGACTAATCCAACAGTACAAGCAATCCAAGACTCTAGAGAAGCCGCTATTGCTAAAGCACGAACCCTCAAGTTCATACCAAACAATTACCGGCTGAAGCAAGTCTCAAAATCCACTCACCATGGATTTAAAGTAGCCATAGCAATCCTCGATAACTCTCATTTCAAGAACGCCCTTAGGAGTACTGCCTCGGTGCCGTATGAGTACATGTATGAGTTCTGGGCTACCAAGGAGAGTACTTCAAACAAGATCACCTTCACCATCGACAACAAGCAGCAGACGCTCACAGTTTCAGACTTCCGTAAGATTTTTGGTATACGGGATACACCCAAAGGCATGTCATTTTCGAGGGATCCTACTAAAGATGAACTAATGGAGATATTCGAGGCTCTTGGATGTCCTGACATACGAGTTGCGTCTGAGTTTACCACTGCTAAAGTAGGACAACCTTGGAGAGCATTGTTGGGTATTCTCAGTAGATGTCTTACACCAAAAACAAGTGGGCATGATGCTTTGCGCAGTCTTATTATAAACCTCTTCTATGGCATGTACAAAGCTGCAAATGCAGATTATGCATTGTTGATATGGGAAGAATTCACCTTTCAACTCTTCCAAAACAAGAAGCTGAAGACAAATTTCTTTCCTTATCCTCGGTTTATCAAGCTTATCATTAATTATTTTATGAAAAATGATGCTACTATTGATAGGCGTGCAGCAAGTCGTTATCACACTGAAGAAGCTGATGATACTGTGGATCTAAGGAATGAAGGACCATCTGGTGGTGTCATTCCTGGTCCTATTCCCGATTACCTTCTGACGGATAAAATTAAATGTTCTGCTGATTACAAACTACTGCAGCTAGAAATCAAGAAGCTGAAAGCAAACCTTCAGACTGGAGAAGACTCGTCTACTACAGTGAAGAGTAAAGGTAAACGCAAGCAACCAGCTGCTTTACCTGAACCTGAAACCAAGAAGAAAAAGACTGAGGTTAAGAAGGGAAAGGGTAAGGCTGATGAGTTACGTCTACGTGATGAAGAAGATGTTGTTGATCCTACTCTTGACAAGGCAGAGAAACAAATGATAAAGATAGCAATTCAAAGGAGTAGGAAAGATACTGGCGGTAGTGGTTCAGGTGCAAGGGTAAATATTGAAGAAGAGTATGAGGAGCCAGAAGATATTGATGAGTTTGGGTCACCTGAAAGGTATTCTACTTCGAAGGAGACATCCATCCCGGTTTCAGCAAGTGTTGAAAAGGAGTCCGTTGCTCCTACTATTATGATGTCTACTCAACCTTTAGCAACTCAACCTCCACCAATCCAACCCTTACCAACCAGACCGGCTTCAACACCATTTCTTCCACCACCAATAACTCCCATCCTTAGTACCGTAGTAACAACCGAGCCTCTTCCATCAACCCAGAGCAGCTCTGCAACATCCACAATGGCCGCATTGGTGATGGCCGAAATGTTGGATAAACATACGGATAATCACAAACGAGAAATGGATGAACTTCGCCAAGAGTTACATAGACGAGCTCAAAGTGAAGAAGCATCTAGGAAAGCCCAAGAGGAGATGCTTGCTAAGTTCGCTGCAGATATGGAATTGACGCGAAAAGCTCATGCAGAAGAACTAGCTAGGGTTAAGCAGGCTGAGGCTGATAAGCATGCTGCACGTATCACGAGACTTCAAGCGATGAGGGATAAATACAAGGAGCGAAAAGAAGCACTTGAAGCCTCTGTTGAAGAAAGAGTGCAAGAATCCGTTGAATCCATTATGCCTAAACTGCATGATGAGTTGAAGACACTAGCAGCTGATAACTTGATGATCAAGTCATCCAATCCTTCAGAATCCGCCTACAAAATTGCTTATGAGTTAACGGGTTTTGAATTAAAGAAGATCCTCAAAGCTCGTATGGTGGAACTTGGATCATTTGATAAATCTAGGATACAATGGGCTCTATACAAATCCCTGAATGACGCTATCATGGAGGATGATAGGTTATTCAAAACGTTTGGAAGTGTGGTACCTTATCACATTCTACCTGAGGAGGACAAAGATGATAGTGAACAGGAAGAGGGTACTGGTGCAGAAGAAGAGGAAGAAGAAGGAGAAGAAGAGGAAAAGGATGACGATGATGGTGATGATGATGAGGATGAGGATGAGGATGATGATGATGATGATGGCGATGATGGTGGTGATGGTAATGAGGAGAGTGCTAGGGGGAGCAACGGGGACAACAATGAGGATGATGATGGGGGTGAACAGCCTAAAGAGGGAGATAAGGTTACCAGATCCAAGAAACCTACTAAGTCTGGAACCAAGTCCAAGAAAGATGCAGCGCAGAAGGACAAATCAACATCATCGGAATCAAGACGATCTAAGTGGCGCCACGATGTGAATGCTACTACAGCGTCATCGATTCCTGGTACTTCTATTGCTGTATCTATACCTATTACCACTAACCCTGTTAGTCCTGTTGTTGTTGCTCCTGTGATTGCAGAATCGGTAACTGAACCTGAAGCTGCACAACACTCACCCGTTCATGACACTGCCGAGACGCCTGAATCGGAACCAGCAGATGTTCACGTTTCTACTCCTCTACAACAAACACAACAATCTACGGTTCCTGAACCAAGCACACGAGACTGGGCAGACACGTTGGAGATTGACGAGACTGCACCGCCACAGGCTTGGATCACGGCAGCGGCGCAATATGATCCGATCACAGACGCAGACAAAGATGTGTTGTATCTTCGTATCCGCAGTCCGATTGACTTATGTGCATTTCTTGCTCATGAGTATAAGACTTCGGTTACTCCATCTTTGGTGAAGAAAGTGCTGAAGGATAAGAGACTTCGCGCCAAAACCCGGTTAACCCGAATAGAGTTCGAGTATTATGCCGATGAGATCCTGAAGGCTCAGAATACCGTTCAACGGCCAGGTCTTCATGAATCAGAAAGAGCTCCACCTCCACTTGACCATACTCAAGATAATCAGATTGCTCTTGACTTCTTCGTCACCAATGATCTGGTTTATCTTCTCAAAGGGTCATCAAAGTACGCAACATCCCTTACCTTGCTGAAAGCTGCCAACTGGGGGACAATACCCTTTATCGAGGAAAAGGTAAACCGACTCTGGGTCCCAAAGGTAAATCGTAATTATGATATGTATGCTGTCATAGGTGCATCTCATTGGGACGAACGAGTCCGAAGGGCGTACAGGGGTTGCTGCCTAGTCAATTCAGGAAGTAACGTTAGATCCGATATCCGCATCTCCAGCATCTTAGGGTTGAAAACTGAAGCCAAGAATGGCTATTATCATGTGACGGAGATTCGTTTGAAAAGGGAGGATGACAGAGAATACAAAATCCAGCAGGGAGATTTTTCTATCATTCGCCTTGAGGATATCGAAGATATGTTGCTTCTGATGACCCGAGATCAACTCACACATATTCCTCGTGAAGACCTTATTACCTTGAATACAGCACTTCGTATGTTCACACGAAGCGTAGTTATCAAGAAACGAGTTGAAGATCTTCAGTTGGGAGTCGAAAGTTACCAGAGGAAGCTTAACCTAACCCGTCCAGTGAATCAAGTGTTACCTCAACATGTAGATAGATGTCCCTATACCGGCATTTCTGTCCCGAATTGCGGCATTTTCTACTTGAACAGTCGAGGTTTAATGAAGTTTATGAGGGTGGGTGAGCTATATAAGTACAGTGATGGGACTCTTCTACAAGTCAGAGGAAAGTTGGAGCATCTTAACTCGGGTGGGACTTTGCCAGAGATGACGGAGGATTGGCATCCGGGTTATCGGCAAATGGCGAAGTACGTGATCAAGAAAATAGATCAAAAGCTCCGTGAACGTAGATTGATGAGGAGCTTGGAAAGGTTCGTTGGTGGAAGACCATATTTAGTGCACCACAAGCTACTGCAACGATCCATCTAATGGGTCATACACTTCAGGTCCACTTTATATTGGTTTTCAATTGTGAATATGTATATTTGTGAATATTGTGCTTGTACGGCTTGATGTAGTGTTAAAGTATGATAATTTTTCAAGAATTTCTCACGAGATTCTAAATCTTTCAAAATATATCATACCAAAGCACTACAAATATCCCTTATTAATTTAAGGGGGAGCATTCACATGTTCTATGGCCAAACATCGATTTCATTTTTACCCAAAGACCGGTTAATCCATTCAATATCCCAAATATTAATGGTTAACATTTTGGATAAGGGGAGAAAATGGGATTAAGGAGACTTAAGTGATACTTGGATAAAAGATGAAAAAGACTTAACGATAATCCAACTTAATATGTGTAAAGCACGTGTTAAGGGGGAGCGTTTTTGATGATCAAAAACACCTAAGGTACGAAACTTTTGATTTCAATATCACAAGTACTTTAGGTGATTTTCAATGATTTTTCATGGTGGCAATTCCTTCCCAAAACACGCTTAATTCACGACGAATGTGGTGACAAAAGGGTGGTAGGAATAGGTTTAGTCCAATGATTCATCAGAGCCGATGGAATCTTCCCAAGGACAATTCCCTAGATAGAATTAGAAGTCCTAGGAAAGATGGAGAAAGAATGTGAACGTAGCTGAATGCCGACCAAGTACTTAAGCTAGCACTAGAACAATCACAACAAGGTGCTAGTGATGACGTATTGGTAAGCATTGAAGGGGTTGAAGAATGAAAAAGAATTGTAAAGATAAAGGGTGTAAAGAAAGAAGCCCTCCTTACAACTTTAGGCAGAAACCGGGTCAATACATATGCTATTGAGGTCATTTTTGCTAATGATTCTCGGTATTGAAGAAAGACATCATGGACCCAGTGATGCAATGCACAACCCTTCCCAGCTAACTCAAATATCTCTCAAAAGGTATTTGTTTTAATCACACGGAGATTAACACGTTATCTATTGGTTTATTCACTCCGAATAGACTGGTATTGAAAAGGTGGCACTCCTCTCCAGCCATCGCTCACTAAATCAAAACGCACAATCGAGTCTAGAGCCAAGAGATCATCAAAAGTCTCATTAGGACACTTTCCATTTATTCCTTGCTTTCTCACACACTGTGAAAAGTAAGAGATTTTCATGAGTCCTACGCAGTATTCCTGTAATATTGCCAGAACATCTGAGTGATACGCAAGTATTACAATGAAGATGGAAATCCTGCTTGAGCCAACATCAAACAAGCTCATGGTAGGTTACACGTGCGGTTCTTTTAGAACCAATCTTGTGAAAAACTGGAAAGAAACAGTGGTTTAATTCTTAATTAAACTTAAACTCGTTCCAGGCCTCTTCGCATTATCATATGATCTTGCCAGAACACTCAGAGTGACTCTTTATTGATCACAGTGACGAGTGGAAATCCTTCTAGTGTTAACATCAAACAGCACTTGGTAGGTGACGTGCAAGATTCTTTATGAATTGAGCTCATGACAACTGGAAAGCAACGATGGTGAAAATCTTAATTGAAATTCACTTGTTCCAGGTTTCATGAATTGACGGCTTCAAATCACAAGGATAATTTATCCAAGTGATTCACTCTTTATGTTCGCAGTCAACTTTGGACGGTCGAATAAAGAGAACGGGTTTACCCGCGAAATCCTGTCAGGAAGTTACTTAATTGAAACTATCCGTCACGGGTACGATATCTAATATCGTCCAACGGTCTTCACCGACCGGAGGTAAAATGCTACCGAATTAGAATAAAATGTTCAAAGCCATTTTATTCGTGTCGTTGCTGTGTACCTGTTAAAGACGGTGGCGTTGCTGTGTACCTGTTGAAGACGGTGGCGTTGCTGTGTACCAGTGAAGACGGTGGTGTTGCGGTGTACCTGTAGAAGTCGTTCCCACATGCTTATGTTTTTCTGCATCAAAGTTTAGCAAAAATTCAAGAAAGTACAAGATAAAGTCTTCTGCTGTACCAAACTCTGAAACTTTCGAGAATTCAACAAAAAGACATAAGTGTGTGGAACATGGAGTCACGAGAAGGCAAAACTCACAAGAAGGCAAAGATCGCACGTGAAAGGCCAAAAGAACAATGCTCTCAAGCCAAAGCCTAAAAGATCAAACCAACATATTCACAACAAAAGAAAGAAAAGAAGAAAAGACTACGAGCTAGAGAACGAAGACTTAGTATAGTATGCTAGGTTTAGAACTTTGTAACGTGGAGTGACCTCCCTTAGGGGGAGATTGTTAGAAATACGTTTTTACGTATATTAGAAGTATCAGTCACTCCACAATATTATTAATGATTGTAATAGCTCGTAGGTAATAGTTGCTTATTAAGTTAAGTAAGAACCGGTCCATGGGCTTGTCATGGACCGGCCCAAGCCCAATGTAGCTTGGAAGTATAAATACCCCTTTCCTCCTTGGAAAGGGGTTGGTTGTTGAATGTTTCTCATTTCCACTTTATAAAATTACACATAGTTTTCTCTCACTTTCTCTCTCTAGTTTCTCTCTCTAGAAATCATCAACCCCCTTCATAGATTCATAGGTTATCAAGATTCTACATACATTAAATCAACTGATATTAAAAACATCGATTGGGTTAATAATTTTAATATGGGGGAGAAAATGTGATTTAATAAGGGAAATTATCACAAATGGTCTGACTTAATGTGCTGGCTCATCCCGACATATGCGAAATGTTTTCAAATATCGTGGCATATGTTAAGGGGGAGCAAAACGGATTTGCATATCAAAATGGATTTTCATGGTGACATATACTTACCCAAAACCCTTTTATTTCACGACGATGAAGATTGTGGTGACATAAGGATGGTAGGATAGGTTTAGTCCAATGATTCTTCTTAAACCAGAGGAATCTTCCCAAGGACATCCCATAGCTTGAAATAGTAGTCCTTAGGAAAGTTGGAGAAAAGATTGTGAATGTAGCTGAATGCCGACCAAATACTTAAGTTAGCACTGGAACAATCACAACAAGGTGCTAGTTATGACGTATTGGTAAGCATTGAAGGGGTTGAAGAATGAAAAAGAATTGTAAAGATAAAGGGTCTAAAGAAAGAATCCCTCCTTACAACCTTAGGCAGAAACCGGGTCAACACATATGATATTGAGATCATTTTAATGATGCTCGATATTAAAGATAGACATCATGGACCCAGTGATGCAATGCACAACCCATCCCAGCTAAGTCAGATATCTCTTAAAAGATATTTGTTTTAATCACACGGAGACAAAACGTTATCTATCGATTTATTCACTCTGAATAAATAGGTATTGAAATGGTGGCACTCCTCTCCAGCATCCGATTACTAAAATCCAAAGTGAACGATTGAGTCTAGAGCCATTTGAGATCATCAAATATCTCATTAGGACACACTTCCATAATTCCTTGCTTTTTCACACTCTGTGAAAAGTAAGAAAGATATTAAGAGTCCTACGCAAAATCTTCATGATCTTGCTTGAACATCCGAGTAATACGCAAGTATTTACAATGAAGATGGAAATCCTTCTTGAGTGAAAATAACAAAGCTCATGGTAGGTGACTTGTGAGATTCTTTATGAATCAAACTTGTGATAACTGGAAAGCAACAGTTGTTTAATTCTTAATTGAATTTAAACACGTTCCAGGCCTCTACGCAATATCTAAGTGATCTTTCCAGAACACTCAGAGTGATACGTTAGTGTTCACAGTGATGAGTGGAAATCCTTCTAGTGTTAACCTTAAACAACACTTGGTAGGTAACTTGAAAGATTCAATATGAATCAAGCTCGTGACAAATGGAAAGCAACGATGGTGCGATTCTTTAATGAATCAAACTTGTTCCAGGAATCAGAATTGACGGCTTCAATCATGCGGATAATTTTATCCAAATGATTCACTCTTTACGTTCGCAGTCAGCTTTGGACGGTCGAGTAAAGAGAACGGGTTTACCTACGAAATCTTGTCAAGGAGATTTTTAATTAAATCTACCTGCCACAAGTACGATATTTTATATCGTCCAACGGTCTTCATCGACCAGAGGTAAAATGCTACCGAATTAGAATGAAATGTTCATGGCCATTTCGTTCGTTTCTACTTATGTTGCGGCATTTGAAGACGGCGGCGTTGCGGAATCCGAGAAGAAGTCGTCCCCGCATGCTTATACTTTATGCACTTAATACCTCATCTAATTCAAGAAAGCCTAAAAGTTAAGTCTTCCACTGTATCAAACTCTGAAGCTTTCAAGAATTATTAAGGGATAAGTATATGGGACATGAAGTCACGAAGAGGCGAAGATCACAAGTGATGGATGCACAAGATCAAGGCATGAGATTAATGCTCAAGATTGATATCAAAGATCACATCAGCATGTTCACCAGAAAAGGAAAAGAAAAGAAAGACGAAGACTACGAGATCAAGACAAGCATAGTATGCTAGGTTTATTTTATTATTATAACTTGGGTAACACCCTTGTTTGGAGTGACCTACCTTAGGGGGAGATTGTTGGAAATACGTTTTTACGTATTTAGGAAGATTCGGTCACTTCGACAATATATTAAGTAGTAGTTCGTAGTCTAGTTATCTTTTAATATATCAAACAAAGAAAAGCCTGGTCCATGCTTGTATGGCCGACACAATTGTAAGCCCAAGCCCATCTTATGGGCTTGGTATATAAACCCTCTCCTTAGATGGAGAGGGTGTGGTTTCATTTCAATTTTACACAAAGTAAATCACTTTCTCTCTCTAAAGTGTGTGTGAAATCATCTATCTTTCTATCTCTTTCTCTCTCTAAAACATAAGCAAGATTTACATATCCTACATATTTCAAACCTAAGTGTTGTTTTTGCAAATGGAGTCGTTTATAGAAGATAAAACGGTTGTATGAGTCGATGACGTAAAACTGTCCGGTTTTTGTAGTTCAAAGATGAGTCGGGCAGGGAACTTTAAAAGTAAAGTCATTTGGTAAACTTTTTAGAGGACTTTCTATAGATAGTAAGTTAGTTCCTCGAGTAGTTTCATAAACGTTTGACGAGTCTAAGTGGGGTAATTAAGCTAGTACATTTGGTATGTGCCGACAGATTTTTGTCGAGAGTATAGAGTAATAAGGTAGATGTGTAGAAGAGTGTAATAGTATCACTTGTATCGTTTTCTCTCAAGTTTGTCGTGATTTTATGAGTTTGAGTTTGATATTCTTATGTATGGTCTATTCCTCGAGTTTATTATTAATGGACGCGCCATATTTGATAGGTTGAGGTTCTCGTGCTTGAAAGGCATCCTCTATCATCGACGATCATCACAATAGGTCTCTTATACTAAGGTGAGTCTGTAACCTCACTTTTCATGCTAGCTACTAAATGTTTTAATACCTGCGAGGGGGATACATGTTATTTGAAAATAAATGAACACAAGTCATGATTAATTGTTTGGACCCGAATGTTGCCTATGTTGCCTTGAATTGTATTGAGTACCTTGTTGCTAAAGACCCTAAATTCATGAACCGTTAACTATGTTCTGACTTGATGTTGTTAGTTGGGAATAGCCGCTTATTCAAATGATAGTACTATTGGGTTGACCACTGATTGTAGTGTTTTACCACACTTTAGGAAAAGAGGGTAAATAGGGAAAGTATTTAGTGTACGTTTAGAAAAACGTAAACACTAATGACCCTTAAGGTATGAAAGTTCGTTTCCCAAGGAGGTATATGTGTGTGACTAAGATGTTCAAGATTTGTGATTAATATTTGGTTTAGAAAGGGATGAGAAAAGATGATAACGAAGACGTAAAAATAAAAAATAAACACTACTAGAAAGTTAAAACGTAGAACCTTAAAAATCACAAAAATAAAAATAAATTCTAAAAATTACCAAAAATTTACCAAAAATCAAAATAAATAAACTAAGAGTTTACCAATGATCAAAACTTTTTCAATCCTTTTAAATAATAAAATATTCAATTTTTAAATGCTAATTAAAGCCCTAAAAATCAAATAAATTATCAAAAAGCCCAATAAAAGATTTTTCAATTGGTAAACCTCTAAAATGACCTAAAAGATTAAAAACTATTTTTAGAAATTTTTAAACTAATAAACACTATTTAAAATGATTTAAAAACTATTAAAATTTAAAATAATTATAAAAATTAATCTAAAAGTGATAAAATTATTCTAAAAGTTGCTAAGTTCCTATTTTAATGTATTAAACCTAAGAAAAATGTAAAAAGTTGGAAAATGTGAAATTTTAAAAATAATAATAAAATAATAATAAAATAATATTGAAAATCCAAAAATTATAAAAAATTCTAAAAACTTGCAAACTAGTTTATTTTAACCTAAATAATCAGTAAATCAAAGTGAAATCACCAAAATACCCCTATTGGGCCCTCAAATGGGCCAAAACCAAAAACAGTCAAACCAAATGGGCTTTTGGGCCCAAAAAGTCAAACTTGGCCCAATTGACTTGGAAAAGCCCTGTCTGACTCAAAATTCAATTTTAAGAACAAAACTCTAAAGGCCCAAAAGCTGAAAATGAGCTTATCACAGCTTATTTAACACTCAGCTTATTCTTATTGGGCTTTTCAGCCCATTAAGCCATAAGCTAATGCCATAAGCTCTAATTTGACACACAACCTTCTTTTGGGATGCTTATGAGATCTGTAAAAAAAAATTTTGATAAAGCTCACTCAATAAGCCAGAAATAAGCAAGGGATTATTTCACAAAACGACAAAATAGTCGTTTTTGAGAAATAAGGCACCTCAGAACTTGATTCAACTTGCAAAAGATTTCAAATGGACTCAATAAGCAAAATCAATCAACAAAAATCCAATAAGCACAACCAATAAGCCAGAATAAGCACAAATGAACTTATGAAAAAGTCAATGGAGTTGGTTTTCTAGTCAATCCCTAAAGTCAACCCACCAAATGCTCCAGTATGAACAAATGGGTCAAAATATGAGCACCTATTACAAAAACAAAGTTGTTGCAGGTTGGAATAAGCTATTATAGCTTATTGATAAGCTGAACCCAATTTTACACTAGCAGTGGCAACCAGCAGGGGAAAGGAGTTCCCACTGCTTTGACTATTTGACCAAGCTTATTTGAGAGTTCTGGTTTGATTCAATTGGAAACAAAGTCACCCTTGTGATCAGTGAATCACAAGGAGTCAATAGCAACAAGAAAATCACAAATTGGTTCACACAATAAGCCACAATAAGCCAAACAGTCACCAGATAAGCACCAGATATGGAAATAAGCAGTTAGGCACTTAATAAGCAGATTTAGACTGAATAAGCCAACCAAACTTAACAAGATGCATACACAAGCTATATAAACTAAGAATAAACACAAAGCAACAAGAATCAAACACTGAATCAAAGTAAATAACAAGATCAAAGCACAAAATGTTTCTGATGAACAATGAACAATATGTAGACAAGTTTTGCTGAACTACTTGACACTTGATCCAAATTCAAGCCTCAAATCCTTCTTCCCTGGTGTGATTAACTAAGGTTTAGCACTTGTTAGCCTTAGCCTAAGCTTAGATCTAGGTGTCCTCAAAATCCTAGCCAATTTTACCAAGTATTAAAGATTTTATAGCCAAATTATGAATCTATGTGTTCAAAACCACACAACCTGCAAACTTATGAACACTAGCACCAAAATAACAGATACCAACTCTTGCTTACACAAAACAACCACTAAACAAACCACAAATCCAAATTATACAGTAGACCCAAACACTCCTTAATCTACCACTTAACAAAGAAACTTGTGATTTTAACTAATAACCTATTGATTTTAATGATCAAAAACACTTAAACAATAGCAACTAACACAAAAATCACCAGCACAAACACAAAAACTCAAAATCAAAGCACCAAATCAAAATCAGTCATAAACATGAAATTTTTGAGAGGAATCTTAATCAAGGGGTTATACCTGCCTTCCACAACATCCTAGGAAGGCCAGCTATGCTCCTTGGACCTTGTTCAACAACTAGAACAAGACCAAGGTACTTCAATGAAGATGATGCAAACTGCCTTGGTTGATGGTTCAAAGTAGAACCTCAAGGACTTGATGTCTTCAACACAAGCAGCAAACAACTCAACCAAGGGCTCTAATCCCTTCACAAGCTTGGTGTCAACAAGCTTGTAAGAGCTTATAGCTTATGGCCAAGGGTTAGTACACAAAAGAAGCCAAAACAGAACCTAGGATTTCAAGGTATTTGAACCTTAAAAACCTTATGAACCAAGACATGCTTTAACCACAAGATTAAGGTAGGTCTTAACAATCAATTGGAACTCAGAATTAGGCTACTCAAACACCAACTTTTAATCAAATCAAAAAGAGAATTCAATATTTTCAGAAATTCAAATTTTATTAAACTTAAAAAGGAATTACAAAGATTGATAGCCTAAAACTGGAACAAAGGGACTCTCACATATTGAGGTCTCCTTTTATAGGCAAATGCCAGGCTAAACACTATTCACAAACCCTAGAAGTGAAATTCCCTAAATGCCCTAATTCCTTCTAGACGTTTTCTGAATTTGAGCTGTCCAAATTGATCAAGGCTGTTCATTTTAGCTTTGTGATGAAGCAATGAATCATAGCTGTTGATTTTGCCACGTTGGATGACTTGGAGGGCAAGTAGTATCCTGATTGGTGGAAAGGGAATTGGGGGTGGGGTCCTTTGTGAGTGGGAATAAGGGTTTTATGCTTTTGATGAGTTTCTACACATGTGAATCACTCATGTGCAAAGGTAATTACAATTTACCCTAAGTTTAAGTGGTGTAAATTCTGGGTGGGGTAAAAGATGAACAGTAACTCATTTGATCCGAAATTGGGGGAAAAGAGTTGTTTGGCGCATTTTTCAGGTTTGAAAGTTTGAACTTGGCAACTTAGGTCCTTGTGTTTTGGGATTTTTGGTATAATAAGTTTTTCAGCCCTAAAATGTATTTCCCTTTGTTAATAACTTTCATACATTGGCAGTTTTGGCACAAACTTTTGGAAAAAGGTTTACAAGGGTTATTTTTGACATTTTTGCATAATTCAAGGGCTGATCTTGGACATTCTTGATCTTCAAAGGTCTTTAATGTATCTTTGGCTTGATGAGGGACCATATTTGACAATTTGGAATTGTTGAGGGACCATTTTTGCCATTTCTTCAAAGTTGAAGGACCTTTTGTGTAATTTTGACAAACTTAAGGGACCAAACTTGTAATTATTAATATACAAGGGTTTTAAGTGTCATTTCTTCAAACAATGAGGATCAATCTTGTTTGTCTTGAAGTCTTCAAGGGTATTTCTGGAATTCTTCATGAATTAGGGCCCGGTTCTTTGTACGGCTTCGTTTCTCGTGTCCGTTTTTCCTTGTAACTCGTGATCTTTTGTCTTTTTCACGATATCCATACCTAAAATACACAAGTAAACAAACACAAGCATATATATGGTATTTTATGAAATTTTTATGCATTTAAAGCCCGAAAAGAACGATGAGATCATGTATAAATGCCATCTCATCACTCCCCCATACTAAGCCATTGCCGTGCCCTCACGCAATGCTAGAATAAAGTATCTAAGCATCACCAAAGTTCAATTTTATTAACCTTTATTGAAAACTAAAAGACTTGCAACATACTATGAAGATGTGTAAAGACATAATGTATGATTTTCATCACGAAAAGTGACTTTTAGGGTCAAAGAATAGAAACAAGTTAATGTCCCTTAGAGTAAACTTCGTCATCCTTGATTGTCATACATTCCATGCTAAGTGAAAAAACGAGATCATTGTTGGTACAAGTCACAATGCTAACACTACTCATACGTCCAAATTGTGTAATACTTTTTCTCCCCGCAATCCTAGTTATTATAAAGGAAATGGGTTACTAGCATTTTTTATCCATTTGTCATGGATCACAAGTGATTCATATTGACTTATTTGAGTAGTTATTAGTCCGAAAGCAAAGTAGCACGATTCGATCAATAGTTAGCCGAAGAACAAAATCTTTTAAAACGGCTTCTCGTGTATCTCCTTAAGTTCATATCTTGGCATAACTCGTTTCACGACTTGAGACCTTTCTCGGACCGATATTTGGCATGTACTTCATACTTCAAATCTTGGGAAGAAGTTCTCGAAATTATGGTCTTCTCTTCACATATTTGGAATTTCTTCACTTGACGTTTTTGAGAGATTCTTCATATTGGACCACGACTTCATCATTTTTCTTCAATCTTTACTTTGGATTTTGATATACAACGATCCGCCTCCTTTTCGGACTTGGATATATTTATCCTCATACCTTGTTAGGGTCTTTTTGGATAGACTTTCTCCATGATCTTTAGGGGAGTAATTGCTTTTCGTCGTGTGTCTCGATCCTTCATATTGATTTATGAATAATGATACTTCACATCATCTTGGATCTTTAGCAAAAATAGAGCTCCTCATGCCTTGTTAGGGCCTTTTTGGATAATCGCCAATCTTCGCGTCCCGCTTCAATAAGTTATGCCTTGGCTATGAACTCTATTCAACCCCGAGCAACTTTTAAACGATCTTGCGCTAGAGGCTAAGTAACCTTTCAAATCGTACGACCTTACTTATTTCAATTATGATTTATTCCTAATGCATTGATCTTATGGGAAGAAAAAGCCACAATTAAAAACATATGTGTTGGGAATAAAATTAGCTAAGTCACTTGAACGCTGACAAGAGGAAATTGGACGCTGACAAGAGTAAACGAGACGCTGACAGATGAGACGCTGATACGAATTATCAAGGCGTTGACAAGAAGAATCTTAAAGACAAAGACATGGACTAAATCTGCCAATGATGAATTCTTCAAGATGGTGGACAAAGTATGAAGATAAGAATTCAGAATATATTCTTAATGTTTAAAAAGATTTAGTCAATATGTTATTTATGTATGTTTATCTTGTGTCTCTTCCTAAAATAGTTGATCTTAGCTTTTTGTACAAGGCTCCTTAAACCTATAAAAGGAGGCCTTAGGGTTAGACATAAGACATATCTCACATACATCTTTTCCACATATCTCATAACACTTTCATTGTAATCTTTCATTGTTATTATTAATCAAAGTGAAAGTTTGGTATTCATATATTCTGGTTGTTCTTCGTTCTGAGTATTAGTTTCCGCATAATACTTAGATTGTTGAATACATCAAAAGTTTCTCTACGTGTATTACTTGATCTAATCTCGTATATACAAAGCTTAATCGATCTAAGTTTGGGATCAACAAGTGGTATCAGAGCTTGTTGAGGAACTTTGATTTGAAGAACGAAATCCAATATCGTGAGGTGAACCAAGCTAAGGAAGAAGGTGAAGAAGAATCTGATGATGTTTTCAGTTAAGGCGACGTCTACTTCAAGTTCCAATTCTTCTTCATGTTCTGATAATGAGGTATGTGATAACTCTTCTTGTAGGTTAAATACTGAAAGACTTAACAAAGAGGTAGTAAAATTATTAGATGAGGCAAGTTCTGAAAGATGCAAAGTATCTAATTATCAAATTGCTCTCACCCAAACAGAAAGGACAGTAGCTGAGTATAAGAAAATGGAGTTTGATTTAAAGGATAAAATAAATATCTTAAAACATGAGTTACATCAAAGTAAAGATATTCAAGATATCACAAACAGGGTTAATCTTGATTTGATAGCTAAGTTAGATGAGGCTAACAAAAATAAAGACAATGTGAGTCTTAAAATCCAGAGATTTGATAAGGCCACACAAACCCTAGGAGAGTGTGTTAGTAAACAAAGGGATTCTAAGGATATGTCTGGGATTGGGTTGAAAGAATATGTTGCCGTTCCACCACCTGTTGGGGACTTCTATGGTGTCCAAAGAAAGGACTTGTCTTGGACTGGTATTCCAGAACTCCAAGAAGAGGAATTTATTCCTCCACCTAGAGTTCTTACCCCAGTAGAGGAATATCAACAAAAGGTTATTGACCTAGAAGAATGGAAGAAAGCCAACCCTACTTTGTTTGTTAAGGGAGGTTTATTGTGTGAAAGTCCAAATGACCCTACCCCTATCACCACACAAGAGTCTACCCCCATCAAGATAACACACCCAACCACTGGCAAGACTGTTGACCTTGGCTCCCCAATTAAGAAACAACCTAGTGTTAAATATGCTGAAATGTATAGGAAACCTAGGTCACTCAAAAGCCAAGAAAGTGTTAATGGGACAGGGTTTTATCAGTCTAGGCCTAAGTTTGTGTCCAAAAAGGCTTGTTATTCATGTGGGAGTTTTTCTCATTTGGCCTATAATTGTGTCAGTGGATACAATTCATTCGCTGACAATAGGTCATCCAATGTTAACCATAGACCTTTTGTCCACACTAGACCACAGGCTACTAGACCAGCTCCTTTCTTCTCTAAGGCAGCTAATACCCATGGACAAAGGCCCTTTCAAAAGACCAACACTTGGTCAAACAGACAGTATGTTCCTGTAGCAAACCCTAATTTGGGCGCTGATAGGAACAAATTCAGCGCTGACAAGAAAAAATTCAGCGCTGACAAGAAAAAATTCAGCGCTGACAGGAACAAGTTCAACGCTGACAGGAACAAATGCAACGCTGACAGCTCCAAGTGTTGTATGAGACCTTATTTTAGACCATATAAACAAAGATACTTGGGTAATAAGGGTCAATGGTCTGAAGCATCATCCCACTTAACATGGAAACCTAAACAAGCGCAAAACTCTAATTTTAATGGTATTTCAATGACTTGTAATAGATTCAAATATCTTGAGAAGGTCATTACTAGTATCATTGGAACAAATTGGGTGCTTAGGTCACAAAGGGATGAACAGGCATTTATGGTAAAGAATAATACAACTCTAGTTGAACAACTAGACAGATCCAAGTCCTACAAGGCTTGGATCTCCAAAGAAAACTAATTTGTTTTCTTTTTGAGCAGCCTATCCAAAAGCAGGTTAATGATCAAGGATATCGGGATAGTGGATGCTCAAGGAACATGCATTGTTGGTCTTTCCACTGTTAATATTTTTATCTACTGATATGTTATCTCTACCCATTATTGTGGGAAAGGATAGCCTCTATTGGTGTGTTTTTGTGGTTTTTGTCTAACTATGCAGGAAAGTGGAGCTACATATGGATGGATACAGAATTGCAAACTTTTATTTATGATGGTTGGAGTGTTTACATTCCTATCTTGAGATAAAATTTTGTTTCTTCACATATAATGATTTGTATGCTTCTGTTAAGGGGAGGTAAACCTCTAGGTTTTTGGGTACTCTTAGAGCACTCTTGCACGATTCTAGATTGTGTCCACTGGTGAGTGGGGGTTAGAAATAGTGAAGGCTCTTTCATTATGAAATTGTTGGAATTTCTAAACCTCGAGGCACTGTAGCATGCACGTAATTTATTTTGCATGCATGCTGCCAAGACTTTTGACCTAGAATTGGGTGTGGTCGTATAGGTGACTTGGGGTAGATATATTTTTGGGTTACTTGGGGAGTTGCAAAGGTTTTATATGAGTTAACTTTCTCTTTGGGGCATTTGTGAACAAAGGACTCTAGAGTTCATGTGTGTCTATCATACTTTTGCATGTGTGTATGCATGAACAGTGTTTGTCACTCTTGCTTATTAGAGTCTAGTTAATTTCCTTAGGATTATTACCTTTGTTTATGTTCTAACTAAAGTTTTCTACTTTCTCAAGTCCATTTTATGCTATGACATCTTAGCTGGTGTTATTGATAAACTTCTTTATAGTCCCAAAATGTTTCATCACCCTTTTATTTTTCAAATTTTTGGATATCTGGAAGCCTAATGATCATTGAGATGTTTTTCCTAGTGATTGACATCTAGTAGCAGCAGAGATCACTTTCACAAGGGTGTATAGTGTTATGGAGATGGCTGAGACTATTGGCACTAGCTTTAATGCGGTTCAAGTCAGTCTTATCATCAGTAAGTCCATCCCCATGTCCTATGAATCAACATTGAGGATTCATTTCCCGAATGTGGATGAGGACAGTATGAAACCTTTGACATTAATGGAATTGACGAAAATATGTATTAGCTTGTAAAAGCATAATACATAAATGGTACAAATTGTCAAGGATTGTTATTTTGGAAGCTGATGCAAGGAGGATGTTCTTGGTTCTGTCCTTGTATATTAATCTTGGAGAGGAGTCTTAAAAAGGGGAGGAGCAATCGAATTTGAGTGACAAAAGTAATAAAGAAAGCTCCAAAGACTCTACAGGTGTTGAAGATAACTAAGACCAAGTGAAGGCTGACTATACAAGTGATTTGAGTGATTGACTTTTCGAGATTTATTATTACTCAAATTCAGGGATAAGTATATTTGTAAGAATCCTCTCTGTATGTTTTATTTTATTCAGAAACTTGATTACTAGAGTAGATATCAAGTTTAGGGGAGGATTGTTGGGAATAAAATTAGCTAAGTCACTTGAACGCTGACAAGAGGAAATTGGACGCTGACAAGAGTAAACGAGACGCTGACAGATGAGATGCTGATACGAATTATCAAGGCGTTGACAAGAAGAATCTTAAAGACAAAGACATGGACTAAATCTGCCAATGATGAATTCTTCAAGATGGTGGACAAAGTATGAAGATAAGAATTCAGAATATATTCTTAATGTTTAAAAAGATTTAGTCAATATGTTATTTATGTATGTTTATCTTGTGTCTCTTCCTAAAATAGTTGATCTTAGCTTTTTGTACAAGGCTCCTTAAACCTATAAAAGGAGGCCTTAGGGTTAGACATAAGACCTATCTCACATACATCTTTTCCACATATCTCATAACACTTTCATTGTAATCTTTCATTGTTATTATTAATCAAAGTGAAAGTTTGGTATTCATATATTCTGGTTGTTCTTCGTTCTGAGTATTAGTTTCCGCATAATACTTAGATTGTTGAATACATCAAAAGTTTCTCTACGTGTATTACTTTATCTAATCTCGTATACACAAAGCTTAATCGATCTAAGTTTGGGATCAACAATATGAGTTTTTGAAAGAACACTTTCATGTTCTACGTTTAGCATGATCACTTGTCTAACTTCTATCATTTATCGTTCTTCACTATATAAAGACCTCTAATTAAAGAGACTCGTGAATACTTAGCCATGCAAGTCAAAATTAAGCCAAATTTGGATTAGCTTTCATTAAGACTATATCAAATCAAAGTTTTGGGTTTTCAAGCCACCTATAGGATCTTGCACTTTCTTGAACTTTTTCAAGTTTAGAGAATGCATTTTATAGTTCCCTTGATAAGTGACTTTCTAGAATCAATTATAGGAACTTACGAAAAGTTCTTGTTCTTAACCCGTATGAATTAAGACTTTCGCGTTTTAAAGCTCCCTATATAAAAGTCTAGCAAAACTTGAAATGAGCAGGTTAAGGAATGTAAATGGCTCCAAATGCCCATCAAGTCAAAAATTAACTCTTATTCTACCCATCGGAAAATATACATTCGTGTCTTAAAAACACTTATGAAAACTAAGAAAAATTTTAAAATTTGGCCATTTTTAGCCTTATTAGCAAAACAAATCATTGAAAGTTGGAAAGCGTGAGGGCGTAGCAAAGCAAGTACCTATTCACCCCCCATACTAAAAGTAAACATTGTCCTCAATGTTTCGAATCTAAAGGTGGAGCACCCCCTTACTAGAGACGAAGAGTCGAATGCTTAGGATCTAGCATGGAAAGGGTGATCAACAATATATCTAAAGCCGTTTATTAAGTATGCTAAAAGATAATTGTTATAACAATAAAGGATATGTCATGGATTCGTGAAAAACTTCTTCAAACGAACGATGGAGGCTCACGTAAACGAACACGAGAGTCTTCGATCGTAGATGATGATGATGATCTAGATAACACAATCACAAACAACCACGAGACAACGAGTTGAAAGGGTACAAGTCCCCTTATTAGTGAATAGTGAGCATAAAAGATAAGCATGGGATCTCCCCCACGAGGCACCTCGTTTTTGATTACCGAGTCATGAGCTTGACTCGATCCCCTCAATGCTAATTATCATTGGGGAAGGTGACTTGGTCGAGGGCAACCATTGAAGGAATTTCCCCACCAAAGTAGTGCTTAAGCCTATGTCCATTCACCTTGAAATTAGGACCATCATATTGAGCTAGCTCAATGGTCCCATATGGAAACACTTGTGTAATGGTGAATGGACCCGACCAATGAGATTTCAATTTCCCGGAAAATATCTTAAGACGAGAGTTAAAAAGCAACACTTGATCACCAACGTTAAAAACCCGGTTTTTAATCTTTGAATCATGAAACTTTTTAGTCTTTTCTTTAAAAATTAATGAATTCTCATAAGCATTATCTCTTAATTCATCTAATTCATTTAATTGTATTTTCCGGTGATCTCCCGCGGTCTTCAAGTCAAAGTTTGCATGCTTAAGGGCCCAATATGCCTTGTGCTCCAACTCAATGGGCAAATGACAATTCTTCCCATAGACTAACTTATAAGGAGTGCAACCGATAGGTGTCTTATAAGCGGTCCTAAAGGCCCATAAAGCGTCATCAAGTTTGCCGGACCATGAAGCACGGTTTTCTCCAATTGACCTCTCTAAAATCCTCTTCAAAGCTCGGTTTGAAACCTCGACTTGCCCACTTGTTTGCGGGTGATAAGCCGTAGAAAGACGATGAGTAACTCCATATTTCTTTAGAACCTTTTCGAATTGGTCATTACAAAAATGGGTTCCACGATCGCTTATAATAGCACGAGGGGTTCCGAACCGAGAGAATAGTTGCTTCAAAAACTTCACTACCACACGAGCATCATTAGTAGGCAAAGCCTTAGCTTCCACCCACTTAGAAAGGTAGTCCACCGCGACGAGGATATATTTGTTGCCATGAAACGATGGGAACGGACCCATAAAGTCTATTCCCCATATGTCGAAAATCTCACACACTTGAATTATGTTTTGCGACATTTCATCACGTTGAGACGATTTTCCTTGACGTTGGCACGAATCACACGACTTCACAAGTGCGTGTGCATCCCGAAAGATAGAAGGCCAAAAGAAACCGGCATCGAACACTTTCTTAGCTGTGAGATTAACACCGTGGTGACCACCCGTGGGTCCCCCGTGACAAGCTCTAAGGATATTAGAAGCTTCGGCACCAAACACACAACGTCGAACGAGTTGATCCGCACAAATCCGAAAGAGATAAGGGTCGTCCCAAAAATAGAACTTGACGTCACGAAAGAATTTTCGTTTTTGTTGTGTCGTCATACCCTTGATTATGAAATTGCCTGCATGGTAATTTGCAATGTCGGCAAACCATGGGGTGGTGTCTTTAGAATTCACTACACCGAGAGTCTCAAGAGGAAATGTTTCGGTGATTTCCTTGTTCTCGAAAACATCTTTGTGTGGATCTTCTAGACGAGAGAGATGATCGGCCGCTAGATTCTCGGCTCCTTTTTTGTCAAGCACGGTGACATCAAATTCTTGGAGGAGGAGCATCCAACGAAGCAATCTCGGCTTAGCATCTTGCTTAGCTAAGAGATACTTAATAGCCGAATGGTCGGTATACACGATGCTTTTAGTTAAGACGAGATAAGGTCGGAATTTCTCAAAAGCATAGACCACGGCAAGGAATTCCTTTTCCGTTGTGGTGTACTTTAATTGAGCCTCGATCATCGTCTTACTAGCATAGTGGATAGGACGGAAATGCTTGTCATAACGTTGCCCTAAAACGACCCCTATAGCATAATCACTTGCATCGCACATGATTTCAAAGGGTAATTCCCAATTAGGAGCAACAAGAATGGGAGCTTCGGTAAGTTTCCTTTTTAGAGTTTCGAAAGCCTTAACACAATCCTCATTGAAGTTAAAAGGAGCATCCTTCTCGAGAAGGTGTGTCATAGGTCGAGAGATTTTCAAAAAGTCCTTGATGAAACGGCGATAAAAGCCCGCGTGGCCTAGGAAACTCCTAACTCCCTTAACTTGGCGATGACGTCTACCTTAGCTTTATCGACCTCAATCCCCGCCTTCGACACCTTATGTACTAAGACGATTCCTTGTTTACACATAAAATGACATTTTTCCCAATTAAGCACAAGATTGGTTTCTTCAAAACGTTTTAACATTTGCTCGAGATTAGATAAACATGACGTGAACGAATTACCAAACACCGAGAAGTCATCCATAAACACTTCCATCGACTTCTCGATCATATCGTGAAAAATCGCCATCATACACCATTGAAACGTACCCGGTGCATTACAAAGTCCGAAAGGCATCCTACGATAAGCGAACGTTCCATAATGACACGTAAACGTAGTCTTCTCTTGATCACGAGGGTCGATAGGGATTTGAAAGTAACCGGAAAAACCATCTAAAAAGCAATAGAATTCATTTCCCGCAAGTCGCTCCAACATTTGGTCCATGAAGGGCAAAGGAAAGTGGTCTTTACGAGTGGCGTCATTTAACTTTCGGTAGTCAATACACACCCTCCAACCGGACACAACACGAGTGGGAATTAACTCGTTGTTTTCATTAGGCACAACGGTCATTCCTACCTTTTTAGGGACACAATGGATTGGGCTCACCCATGGGCTATCGGATATAGGATAAATCATTCCCGCGTCAAAGAGTTTAAGGACCTCCTTTTTAATGACATCGTGAATTTTGGGATTCACCCTTCTTTGACTTTGAATTGCGGGTTTGTAGTCCTCCTCCATTAAAATCTTGTGAGTATAAAATTTTGGGTCAATACCCTTAATGTCGGATATTTTCCACGCAATTGCCCCTTTATGAGCCTTAAGAACTTTCAAGAGCTCGGTTTTTTCATCATTGGCAAGACCTTTTGCAATAATAACTGGAAACTTGTCATCACCTTCCAAGAATGCGTATTCAAGGTGAGAAGGGAGATCTTTCAATTCAAGGATAGGTGGTTCCTCGATTGAAGATTTTGGTTCAACACTCATAACTTCCATCGGCGGAAGAAATGGTGGAATAGAAGTATCATCACTAATAAACACCTCATCTTCATTGTCGATTTCATTTGAAGTGAGATCGCCTCCTTGGAATGGAGTGAGATTTGGTGTGGAATTAGCAAGAATCGGATCCAAAATAGTGGGATTGCCACTTGACGAGCTATCGGAAAAACCTAACACTTCTTGTGAAAACTCATCGCAAACCACATCAACGATGTCAATGTGATTGATGGTAGCGATTGCATAAACATGAGAAGGTTTCGAGTTTTGAGTAGCATTTATAACAAGTTCCTCTTCGTTGAATCTCAAAGTGATAGTTCTCGCATGAACATCGATAAGCAATCTCGAAGTGTCTAAAAATGAACGACCTAAAATTAGAGGAACTTGAGGATCCGCGGGGATGTCAACTACTATAAAATCAACGGGATAGTAGAACTTCCCCACTTTCACGAAAACATCTTCGGCTACTCCACATGCCATAATCGTAGAATGATCGGCCATCTCGATCGACATGTTCGAAGGAATGAGAGCCGGAAGCGAAAGCGATTTCCAAATGGAAAATGGCATCAAATTAATGCTCGCACCAAGATCGGCCAAGGCGAGGCATTCTTTCATATCTTGTATGTCACATGGAATGAGAAACTTTCCGGGATCACCAACTTTTTCCGGTATGCGGTTAAGATAAACCAAAGAACAATTAGCAAGCTTTGAAAGCTTTTCCTTATCGCTCATCATACTTTTCAAAGTGGAAGCGAAACGAGGAATATACAACAACGCGTCGGCTAAACTCACATCAAAATGCACTTGTTGAAACATTTTTATAAAAAGCTCGATTTGTTGTTTGTTACGTTCTTGCATTTTCTCTATGTTTCGTCTCGAAGGGTAGGGTAAAGGTGGTGTGGGTTGGTCATTAGGCAACGGCCTTGGAAACTCGGGTTCCACAATTGGTATTGGTTGAACCGTAGGTGTGGTTTGAGCGGTACTTCGTGGGATTGTAATGTGCTCCCTTTCGACCATCACCTCAGGTTCTTTCTCGATTTCCTTCTCCGTAGATGTACTTGGACGAGAGATTGGTTCCTTGAAAGTTTTACCACTTCGTGTAGTAATAACCTTCATTTCTCCCTTCGGGTTTTCAATGATATCACTAGGAAGACCACCCGAGGAAGAGGGTTTACACATGATTGCTTCAAACATCTTAGCCATTCGGTCCTCAAATTTTGATTGCCTAGCATCCGCTTTTAATAACTCTTGCTTAATCTCATGTTGTCCTAATTCCATCTTTTGTTGATTTTGTTGAAGACGTTGGACATTTCCTTCCATTTTGTTTGCATGAGTTTTAAGTTCATTAGCAAGTTCATTTTTTAGCTCGTTTTTCAACTCGGATCTTAAGCTAATCATCTCACGTTGCATGTTATCAAATTTAGCATCATTTGCTTTTGCATAATCCAAAAATTCTCCTTGCAAATTTTTAGTGTGAGCATTTTGAAAACCTTGTGTATTGTTTTGAAAATCACGGTTTTGGTTTTGATTAGAAAATTTTCCATTCCCATTTTGATAATTCCCTTTGTTGTAATTGCGTGAATTGCCTTGGTAATTACCTTGATTATTGTTTCGATAATTATTAACATTTTGATTTGGCGGAGCTTGATTTTGGCGGGAACCTTGGCCGTTTTGGTTGTAAGTTCCCGTTGCTACATAAGCACTCGAAGTGTTACCATCTGCGGTAATGCACTCGGAAAGATCATGAGCTCCCCCACAAGATAAACAACCCTTAGCAACCGCTTTAACCGAAGCGGAATTAGAAGCTTCTTGAGCCTTCCAATGGGACATAAGATTAGCAAATCTATCAAAAAACCGATTTTCCTCATTAGCTTCATCATGTAAGGCATTAATGCTACGAGACGATTGTGACGATGACGATGAACCCAAATTGGCAACACTCGGTGTGTTACGAGGGCTATAAACCTTAGATCTATTCTCAATGATTTGTAAAGCCTCATTTGTCGTCTTGCACAAAAAATTACCACCCGCGGCGGCATTCAAATAATCTCGTTCATGATCATTAAGCCCATTATAAAAAGTATCTATTTGATGCAATTCCGAAAAATCATGGTGTGGACATTCATGTAACATTTCTTTAAATCGTTCCCATGCCATTGAAAAACTTTCATTATTTCTTTGCACAAATCGTGAAATTTCATTTTTCAAATGTGTTGTTTTAGATGGTGGAAAAAACTTGTTCACAAACTTAGAAACGAGATCGGCCCATGTCAAAATCGAATTTGGCGGTGCTTTCTCAAGCCAAATTTTAGCGGGTCCATCCAACGAGTATGGAAACAACATCATCTTAATGGCGTCATGTGGAACATCCTTAAACTTGCTAGTGGCGCTGAGACGGTTAAAATCCCTAATGTGGTAATGCGGGTTGTCTTTCTCGTGACCTCTAAACTTATTTGCTTGCAACATCGACATTAAACCCGTCTTAATCTCGAAATTTTCCGCAAGGATGGCGGGAATCACAATAGCCTCTCCAAAACCCTCGGTGGGTGCTTGTAGCAACTCCATCATAGTACGATTAGCCATGACGACTTCTTGTTCTACAATAGGTTCAACAATTGGAGGTTGTTCTTCAACAATCAACGTCTCTTGATTGGCTTGCTTTTGAAGACGTTTACGAGCTCGTTGTGCTTGATTACGAGTGATCATAAACTTCACGAAGAATGGGAGGTGAGCAAAGAAGATTCTTTTTGGGTGTTTTGTGAATTTTCAATTTTTTTGTGTTTTTGATGATATTTAATTTTTTTGGATTTTGGTGTATCTTCGTAGACAACAATCTACAAAATCTCTCCTCGAATCAAACTCTTGATTAAAGAAGCCTCAAAGGAATGAAAACGATCACGTGGAGTGAACGCCTTCGAATGACTTTAGAACTTTGGTGAAAACCAAATTGTTCAAGAGGGTTTAATCACAAAGAAACCAAGCAAATATATTATACGTAATAATACTTTGGGCGGCAAAACCCTCGATTAGCCTTCAATCTCAAAATACTCACAAGCAAGCGGGGAAACGAGGCGGCGCGAAGCACTTAAGAGCCTTTTTCCTTAGGGTATATTTTATAATACCCGCCTTATACCCACCTTATAGTTTGTATCTTTCAAAATCGAGCTTCACGAAAGTATTTATCTATTTTTGCCTTTTTCTTTTTGTTTGAGATTCGAAAACAATAATTGAGTGATGAAATCCCAATTAAGGTTGTGTTTTCACACTTTTGGAGATATTGTTTATTTGTTGTGATACTTAATACAATATAGTAATAACATTTGTATAAGAAAAACCAAGAAAACCGATAATACGTATTAGTAGAGTTCTACTAATACAAATACTATTTATGGTTAATATTAAAAATAACAATACAAATTAATCACGACACACCTCCCCGGCAGCGGCGCCAAAATGATTGTAGTGTTTTACCACACTTTAGGAAAAGAGGGTAAATAGGGAAAGTATTGAGTGTACGTTTAGGAAAACGTAAACACTAATGACCCTTAAGGTATGAAAGTTCGTTTCCCAAGGAGGTATATGTGTGTGACTAAGATGTTCAAGATTTGTGATTAATATTTGGTTTAGAAAGGGATGAGAAAAGATGATGACGAAGACGTAAAAATAAAAAATAAACACTACTAGAAAGTTAAAACGTAGAACCTTAAAAATCACAAAAATAAAAATAAATTCTAAAAATTACCAAAAATTTACCAAAAATCAAAATAAATAAACTAAGAGTTTACCAATGATCAAAACTTTTTCAAACCTTTTAAATAATTAAATATTCAATTTTTAAATGCTAATTAAAGCCCTAAAAATCAAATAAATTATCAAAAAGACCAATAAAAGATTTTTCAATTGGTAAACCTCTAAAATGACCTAAAAAGAATAAAAACTATTTTTAGAAAATTTTAAACTAATAAACACTATTTAAAATGATTTAAAAACTATTAAAACTTAAAATAATTATAAAAACTAATCTAAAAGTGATAAAATTATTCTAAAAGTTGCTAAGTTCCTATTTTAATGTATTAAACCTAAGAAAAATGTAAAAAGTTGGAAAATGTGAAATTTTAAAAATAATAATAAAATAATAATAAAATAATATTAAAAATCCAAAAATTATAAAAAATTCTAAAAACTTGCAAACTAGTTTATTTTAACCTAAATAATCAGAAAATCAAAGTGAAATCACCAAAATACCCCTATTGGGCCCTCAAATGGGCCAAAACCAAAAACAGTCAAACCAAATGGGCTTTTGGGCCCAAAAAGTCAAACTTGGCCCAATTGACTTGGAAAAGCCCTATCTGACTCAAAATTCAATTCTAAGAACAAAACTCTAAAGGCCCAAAAGCTGAAAATGAGCTTATCATAGCTTATTTAACACTCAGCTTATTCTTATTGGGCTTTTCAGCCCATTAAGCCATAAGCTAATGCCATAAGCTCTAATTTGACACACAACCTTCTTTTAGGATGTTTATGAGATCTGTAAAAATAAATTTTGGAAAAGCTCACTCAATAAGCCAGAAATAAGCAAGGGATTATTTCACAAAACGACAAAATAGTCGTTTTTGAGAAATAAGGCACCTCAGAACTTGATTCAACTTGCAAAAGATTTCAAATGGACTCAATAAGCAAAATCAATCAACAAAAATCCAATAAGCACAACCAATAAGCCAGAATAAGCACAAATGAACTTAGGAAAAAGTCAATGGAGTTGGTTTTCTAGTCAAACCCTAAAGTCAACCCACCAAATGCTCCAGTATGAACAAATGGGTCAAAATATGAGCACCTATTACAAAAACAAAGTTGTTGCAGGTTGGAATAAGCTATTATAGCTTATTGATAAGCTGAACCCAATTTTACACTAGCAGTGGCAACCAGCAGGGTAAAGGAGTTCCCACTGCTTTGACTATTTGACCAAGCTTATTTGAGAGTTCTGGTTTGATTCAATTGGAAACAAAGGCACCCTTGTGATCAGTGAATCACAAGGAGTCAATAGCAACAAGAAAATCACAAATTGGTTCACACAATAAGCCACAATAAGCCAAACAGTCACCAGATAAGCACCAGATATGGAAATAAGCAGTTAGGCACTTAATAAGCAGATTTAGACTGAATAAGCCAACCAAACTTAACAAGATGCATACACAAGCTATATAAACTAAGAATAAACACAAAGCAACAAGAATCAAACACTGAATCAAAGTAAATAACAAGATCAAAGCACAAAATGTTTCTGATGAACAATGAACAATATGCAGACAAGTTTTGCTGAACTACTTGACACTTGATCCAATTTCAAGCCTCAAATCCTTCTTCCCTGGTGTGATTAACTAAGGTTTAGCACTTGTTAGCCCTAGCTAAGCTTAGATCTAGGTGTCCTCAAAATCCTAGCCAATTTTACCAAGTATTAAAGATTTTATAGCCAAATTATGAATCTATGTGTTCAAAACCACACAACCTGCAAACTTATGAACACTAGCACCAAAATAACAGATACCAACTCTTGCTTACACAAAACAACCACAAAACAAACCACAAATCCAAATCATGCAGTAGACCCAAACACTCTTTAATCTACCACTTAACAAAGAAACTTGTGATTTTAACTAATAACCTACTGATTTTAATGATCAAAAACACTTAAACAATAGCAACTAACACAATCAAACACAAAAATCACCAGCACAAACACAAAAACTCAAAATCAAAGCACCAAATCCAAATCAGTCATAAACATGAAATTTTTGAGAGGAATCTTAATCAAGGGGTTATACCTGCCTTCCACAACATCCTAGGAAGGCCAGCTATGCTCCTTGGACCTTGTTCAACAACTAGAACAAGACCAAGGTACTTCAATGAAGATGATGCAAACTGCCTTGGTTGATGGTTTAAAGTAGAACCTCAAGGACTTGATGTCTTCAACACAAGCAGCAAACAACTCAACCAAGGGCTCTAATCCCTTCACAAGCTTGGTGTCAACAAGCTTGTAAGAGCTTATAGCTTATGGCCAAGGGTTAGTACACAAAATAAGCCAAAACAGAACCTAGGATTTCAAGGTATTTGAACCTTAAAAACCTTATGAACCAAGACGTGCCTTAACCACAAGATTAAGGTAGGTCTTAACAATCAAATGGAACTCAGAATTAGGCTACTCAAACACCAACTTTTAATCAAATCAAAAAGAGAATTCAATATTTTCAGAAATTCAAATTTTATTAAACTTAAAAAGGAATTACAAAGATTGATAGCCTAAAACTGGAAAAAGGGACTCTCACATGTTGAGGTCTCCTTTTATAGGCAAATGCCAGGCTAAACACTATTCACAAACCCTAGAAGTGAAATTCCCTAAATGCCCTAAGTCCTTCTAGACGTTTTCTGAATTTGAGTTGTCCAAATTGATCAAGACTGTTCATTTTAGCTTTGTGATGAAGCAATGAATCATAGCTGTTGATTTTGCCACGTTGGATGACTTGGAGGGCAAGTAGTATCCTGATTGGTGGAAAGGGAATTGGGGGTGGGGTCCTTTGTGAGTGGGAATAAGGGTTTTATAGTTTTGATGAGTTTCTGCACATGTGAATCACTCATGTGCAAAGGTAATTGCAATTTACCCTAAGTTTAAGTGGTGTAAATTCTGGGTAGGGTAAAAGATGAACAGTAACTCATTTGATCCGAAATTGGGGGAAAAGAGTTGTTTGGCGCATTTTTCAGGTTTGAAAGTTTGAACTTGGCAACTTAGGTCCTTGTGTTTTGGGATTTTTGGTATAATAAGTTTTTCAGCCCTAAAACGTATTTCCCTTTGTTAATAACTTTCATACATTGGCAGTTTTGGCACAAACTTTTGGAAAAAGGTTTACAAGGGTTATTTTTGACATTTTTGCATAATTCAAGGGCTGATCTTGGACATTCTTGATCTTCAAAGGTCTTCAATGTATCTTTGGCTTGATGAGGGACCATATTTGACAATTTGGAATTGTTGAGGGACCAATTTTGCCTTTTCTTCAAAGTTGAAGGACCTTTTGTGTAATTTTGACAAACTTAAGGGACCAAACTTGTAATTATTAATATACAAGGGTTTTAAGTGTCATTTCTTCAAACAATGAGGATCAATCTTGTTTGTCTTGAAGTCTTCAAGGGTATTTGTGGAATTCTTCATGAATTAGGGCCCGGTTCTTTGTACGGCTTCGTTTCTCGTGTCCGTTTTTCCTTGTAACTTGTGATCTTTTGTCTTTTTCACGATATCCATACCTAAAATACACAAGTAAACAAACACAAGCATATATATGGTATTTTATGACATTTTTATGCATTTAAAGCCCGAAAAGAACGATGAGATCATGTATAAATGCCATCTCATCAACCACCCTATCTGAGACCAGGGCATTACGTTGAATAACCTATGGGAAGGATAATTTACGAGAATGAGATTTGGGTACATATCTAACAACTGATACCCTAGAGGGGCAATGGTTTTATCTAGTCATGCTGGCATTTGGCGTGGGTGACTAACTGGTTAAGGGTCGGTGTCATGAGCTTAAATAAAATGAGTTGCCTTGATATACATTGTAGGTACAACAATTCTATACAATGATTATGATTGATTTTCCTCTTGTATTCAAATGTTATTTGTTAAACCTATGGGCTCGCTCAACATTATTGTTGACTCGTTTAAGCATGTGTTTCAGGTAATCGAAGGTGATTGATGGCGGAGCTTTGTTGTGGATGTTGTGGGTTGGCTTTTGAAGTATTGTGGTCTAAAACAATTTCTATCCTTTTACTGTTGAACAATTTGTATAATGTTTATGTACTATACTGAAACTTGTTGGTTTGATGGTCGAGATCCCTGGGGACTAAACACTTTACTCTGTTGTCGTTTTAGTACATTATGGGATGAAAATTATGTTTTAGACATTGTTTGAAATCTTATTTATATTTTATGTGTAAGCGTCTCTTTTGAGTCGTTCATTATACCTTGTGTGAAGACACTTGTGTTTGGCACCCAATTGTGTATTTTCGCCGCGCAATGTGAATTGGGGGTGTTAATGATTGGTAATCAGAGCTACAAGTTATAGAGAACTAGTTCGATTTTGAGAATTGTCCTAAACTATAACTTTGGTGTCGAAAGTATGTATTTTTCAAAAGCATACAACTTCTCTGCAACGCTCCGGTAAGATCACTTTTAGCTTTGTCTTGTATAATAGATGTATCCCTCAGAACTGAATTGATTTCTCGAGTATTTATTAACTAAATACTATGATATTGTATCGAGGTTATTGAAAGTATGCTGAGTGATTGTCATTATCATATTTTATTTTTGCGAGCATTGCATAATCATCATTTGCATTGCATTGCATATCATGGGTTACATATAACATTTGCATGCTCATGCATTGAATAATAATTTTTAACAATGACCTTAAGTATCCTTGAACCACTATAATTGTAGAAAATGGCTAATATACCACGTGAGGATGATTGGATTGAGATGAATGACATACTAGGAGGTGAGGAAGTAGATAACTTTGGTGCTAGTGACGATGAGGAGCCCTATGAATATCTAGATGATGGGATCGCTCCTGATAAAGTAGAACAGATTGAGCCTGAAGTGATTCAAGGTAGTTATGTTCCGAGCGCTAATGTGGTGCCACCGACTGTTCTGGATTGTCAACGACCTGTTGTATGTTCTTCTATGCCTACTTGTGATGTTTATTTGAGTGGGTTGCCTAGGGTTGCCCGTGTTAGAAATGATTTCTCTTCTGAGTCAAGCAATGCTGCTAGTGCCCGATCTATCCATGATGATATTGCTAAGGTGTAATGTCCGAGTCCTAGATCTTACGAAGATATTTATTGGTTTCTTAAAAAGTTTGATAGGTCTCTGTTTGAAAGCTATGTAGTTGAAACCCGAGTGATCAAAAGGTTTGAGCAGAATGAGAGGCAGTTTGACAGGTTTGTTTCTAGTGTGAGAAGGTTAGAGTATGTTGGAGCTAGGAAAATAGAGGAAGTTGCTAGTCTGTGAACGATGGTGTTGAATATGAGTGCCCAATTTGAATGGTTTCATGAGGAGCAAGAAAGGAATGCAAGAGTGAATGTGTGGGACTTGCCAGTGAGGTCTTTTCCAAGTCAAGGTGTGGTAATTCATGATGTGCCTAGTCGTGTTGAAGCTCAGATGTTGGTGAAGCCGTGTGAAGGAACAAGTCGAAAAGGAAAGGAAAAAGTGGAAGAAGACTCTGGGGAGGAAGACAGCAGTAGAGATGACGAGCCGATGTACAAGAACCTGCGGGGATCATGTGATTAGTTTCTTTATGTTGTCTTTATTAGCCTTGTTGTAATAGAACTTATGTAGCCTGGTACTATAGTTTGTTTTGAAACTTAATGACTCTTTAAGTTTGCCGTGATGAAGGGTTGTAGTGACATTACTTGTCACGATTTTGTGGAAATTTTCTAATGCAATCCAAATTACGTTCATGATCTATGATTTGTCTTTTAGTTCTTTTGTGATTTGTTTGATGATTCATTGTGGATTGTGTTGTTTATGCATGTAGTATCCATGATACGTCTTGATAGAGAAATGCTTCTTCTATCTTGATATGAATACTAACTTGTTTTCTTTCATTTGTAATGTCAGAAACATGCCACCGAAATTGAAAACTGCTACTGTGAGTACTATGATTGAGCAAGCTATTGCTAGAGCACTGTAATATGAACGTGATGCGAGGAACCAAGAGACTAAGAATAGGAATGCTGTTGGTCAAGTTGGAGGGAATGCTGCTAATCCAGTTGAAAGTAATGCTGAGGAACTAATTGGAGGAAATGCTATTGGTCAAGCTGGAGGTAATGATGTTGATCAGCTAGTTCAGAAAGAGTGTTCGTACGCTAGTTTCATGAAATGTGGACCTACCCAATTTCGTGGTACTGGTGGTGCTTTGGAGTTAAGAAGGTGGATTGAGAAGATTGAAAGTACTTTTGAAATAAGTGGATGTTCAGAAGCTAGTATTTAACACCCCCAAATTACAATGCGCAGCGGAAATACACATTTGGTTGCTAAATACAAACAATGTTACACAAGACACTTCAAACTATCTCAAAATGATACATTTGAAATATAAAAGAATATAATTTTATTCATTGTCTAAAACTTTCGATCCCAAGTAAAACAATTTTAGAAATATCAGAGCTATATATAGGTCCCACAAAGACTTTACCCAATTCAAGAAACAATTTACCAAAGTACTTGACCGTACGTTATTATTTTTATGACAAAAAGGGAAAGAAATCCGTTTTAGACCAATCACCACAAAGCAATCCCGTAATCCTTCTCCAGCAAGCTCCGCAATTCATCATCTTCAATACCTGAAATACATGCTTAAAATCATCAACACAACGGTTGAGCGAGTCTATAGGTTTTCCAAATCAACATTTGAACACAAGAGAAAAATCAATCAAGATCATTTAATAGAATTGCTACGTATACAATCTATTATTCTGGTAATCTGGCATATAGCAATAGCTATAGAATTGTATTAAGCTCATGACACCGACCCCTTAACTTAGTCACCCACGCCTAAAGCCGGCATGACTAGATGAAATTCCAGTGCCCCTACTAGGGTATCATTTGCAAAAATACCAATTCTCATTCTCGTAAAATTATCCTTCCCAGCGGGTTACTCAGCGTAAAGCCCTGGTCTTAGATAGGGTTTTCAGCCCAATAGTACTATTATTAGAATAAGCGGCTATTCCCAACTCACAACATCAAGTCAGAAGATAGTTAACGGCTCATGAATATAGGGACTTTTGCAAATTAGGTACTTATACAATTCAAACAACAAGGGCAACAAAGGCAACATTCGGGTCCAAACAATTAATCATGACTTGTGTTCATTTTACTTTCAAATAGCATGTATCCCCCTCGCGGGTTTTAAAATCATTCAAACAATTACAAAAGCGAGGCTATAGACTCACCTGGAGTAATAGCAGTAGTAAGACGATCTTCGACGATAGTTGATGCCCGATACACACAAAAACCGCAACCTATCAAATAAGGCGCGTTCATCAATAATAAACTCGAGAAAAATCCATACTTAGTAACATCATACTCAAAATCATAAAATCACACTCAACCAAAATGAAAACAATACAAGTGACCTTTTACTTCATTCTATATGTTTATGCTATTAGTTTATTCTTTCGATAAAAATCTGCAGGTACACATCAAATGTACGGGCTCGTTTACCCCACTTAAACACATAAAATGCTTATGGTACTAACCAGAGACCTCACTTACTATATATAGAAAGACATGTTAAAAGCCCATCAAAAGATTTTTCTTTTAAAGTTCCCTGCCCGACACATCTTTGAACTACAAAAACCGGACAGTTTTACGTCACTGACTCGTACAACCATTTTGACCATTCTAAACAATCCCGTTTACAAATCCGACACTTGGGTTTGAAAATAGACTCATAACCCTTAGTTTAGAACCAAACATCAGAACTTGACCATTTTTACAACTCATTCTATAGTCCCTGAGATTCGATCCAAATATCGACAACAACTTCGGATTGTGTCGATACTCGTCTTCCGTTACATGAATAATCAAAACATCATAACTTCGCGCTCGTTTGGAGCTAGAAGCTCTATCTTATATCAAATCGAAGCTAAAAGAATTCTCTACAACCTCATCTTGTTAGTCTATTCATTTTCAAACAGTAAGGTAGCCAAAAATGGCCTTGAACCTACTGCCCTAAAATACCTCTTTAAAAATCATGTTAGATCAAATTTTCAACCCATTTTAATCAATCTTATGCTACTAATATCACCATAATGTAATTTTAAACAAATCATCTAACTCATAACACCCTTTAATGATCATCTAAAAATTTACCTACTCAAAATTTCCAACATGCAATAATTAATATATATATAAAACACTACTAGCAATACACCCATACAACAAAAATAGATCAAACAAGCATGGATCATATCAAAAAAATAAAAGTTCTTGCATGTGTATAAAAATTATACCATTAGATGCACAATGAAATTTTAGAGATGGGACTTTCGTTATTTTTTGGATTGATGTTGCTAAATTTTGCAAGAAAATTAATCAAAGGGTGAAGGGGGGGGGGGGGTGACGGTTTGAAAGGGGAGGAAGAAAGAGAGATGGAGTTTTGGTGGTGGTGAAGTGTGTGTGTGATTTTATGAGTAAAAATATTTATATAGTGGGTGGGGGGTTAGTTTTGCAAATATTGCATAGTTTTGGTCAAAAATGTAATTAAATAGTTGTAAGGGTAGAAAATGTAAATTGTCAATTTTGAAAATATTTACGAGGCTCGGGTTTCGTAAAAATTCTTTTCAAAAGTTAAAACGCACTCAAAATATGATGATAACATGATCCCGGTTCGACTTATTACGAACTTAAAATAAAACGTCAGAAATATAAACATCGAGATAACAAATGATAAAACATAAAATCTCGGGCATCCGTCGATATCGTGGTCACTAATAATCCTCGCTATTGTAAAAAGATAAAATAAAGACCTCCAACGTCGGTTTTAAATAAAACCATCAATCGTCATTTCATTCAGTTCATCAAAAATTTCAAAATTATTCATAAAAATAATATTACATAATATTAAATAAATGACCTCGGGTTTGGGTTGTCACATCCTACCCTCCTAAAAGAGAGCGACGTCCCGGCGCTCGGCCCCTCTTATATTCACAATACATACCTCCATAACAACTGAGAACGCTTTTCCTTAAAGAAATCCTCATGCTTCCTTCACAATTTCAGATTCCACTCCTGGAATTCTTGTATCCTTACAGTATAATCCTTACTATGTTTCGACCTCATAAGAACTCTTCACAGTTCTTTCTTTGAAAAGCAACTTATCTTCAAGTTGAATTCTTTCCTTGTTGTTTTCAAAACAAATTTCACTCTTCATAATGACACCTTAAGCATAACCATGTTTCCCAATTTCAAACTCCATCGACTTCCTTCGGTTAGCAACATAACTCTTCTGACAACTCCTTGTTACTAATAAACGGTCCTTAACCCATACAAGCTTATCAATATTACCAATATCACTTCTAGTTCCGTCATTCAATTCCACCTACATTTCTGCAATGCACCAAAAGCCTAATCTTACGTCCATAACTTACTATCTTTAACCTTCACAAATTGAAGTTCTTTATGTACCATCAGTAGTACAGCCTCATTACTAGCATGACAATCATCGTCATATAAAAATTCCAACAATTTCTATGTCAATCACACACGCACAAGTATATCGCCCAATGTTCAAATTATCCTTTCACTCTGTCCATCAGTCTCTATATAACACACAGTACTCAACTGAACTTTCATCTTTATCCAAATCAAATCGTATCGATTACTTGACTTGTGAGATTCCTTCATCACTAAGTCTCACTCTCTCAACTTAGGTATGTTAGGAGTGCTCAATATATCATGTCTCACTTGACTTTACAATGAAATCCTTTCCATAAGTTCGATAAAATGTTGAAATCACTTACCTTGACCTCCTTCTCAAATCAGACCACTAACTTAAAATTCCATATCCCTGCTATCAAGCCCACACTTCTTGTCATTACCAAAACTCAAATCTTAAAAGATTTCCCCCTTTTTCCTGATAAGTGCATTAGCTACCACATTCGCCTTTTCCGGATGGCAGCGAATCTCGTAGTCATAATCACTCACAGTCATAACCACCAACATACTCAAATACTCAAAATATATAACTGGTAATCCTCTACTCATTTCCTTTATCATCCCAAGAAATTAATTATGAAGCAACTCTTATGATCCTTTATTATTACTTACTTGATTCCATACAAGTAATATTTCTACCATCTCAAAGTAAACACCACAACTACATAACCCTTATGAAACGCATCACAGTAAACTACAACTATAAATACTTCAGACCCTTTCAACAACGACAACATCGGTGCAGAACACAACCTACCCTTCAGTGTTCAGAATACAACTTCCTTATCTGATGGGGATCAGATCTCAAAACTTACAATTTAGATGTATAAGTGGGACTCACACATCCAATTCTTCTTAGTCAGCTTAATCAATGGTTTAACAATCAGTGAAAACCTTTCGATAAACCTCCGATTATTCCCAGCTTAAACCAAGGAATTAACAGATTTTCGTCAGCGTCGTTGGTACCGACCAATCCTTAATCGTTTCAATCTTGGAAAGATCTTCACGAATACCTTTGTTGTCAATCATATGCCTTAGAAAACGTAAATATTTCAACCAACATTCACACATAGGAAACTGTACATACAGTTTCTCTTCTTCCAACCATCCCAAAAATTATCCTCATATGCCACTTATGTTCCTCCTTTCCTCTTGGATTAAAATAGAATACCTTCAATAGATATAATGACTAACTCATCCTAGCACATCTTACACACAAGATTCGCCCAGTCCATGAATACGGCATACGCGTTCGTCAATTCCAAAAACACCACTTGAAACTTAAAGTACCCACATCAAGTACGAAGAACAACTATATGAATATCTTCCTTATCTAATTATCAGTTAATGATAACTAGAACTCAAAGTGATCTTTGAGTACACACTGGATCTAGACAAGTTGTAAGGATCAAACGAATCATCAATCCTCGGTAATGGATACCGATTCTTGGCTGTCAATTTGTTAAGCTCTCGATAATCAATACACATCTGAAACAATCCATCCTTCTTTGACAAACAAAACAGACGATCGCCATTGGCAACAAAACTTAATTTAATACATCCTTTATCCATCACTTCTCACAGTTGACCGGATAACTCATTCCACTCTGACGGTTCCAAATGATAAGGCATACAAATACTGCTCAACAAAACCCAGAAGCACTACACCTATCGCTTACAACACTCAATCGAAACGAATTCCATTTCACAAGGCGACAGCAACACTACAAAACTTCAGGAAAACCTCAGAATACTCTCAGATCATTAACAGATCTCCAATCTTCTCCTCAACTACCCTATCACTAATTACCTAAGCTAGGAATACATCATATCAATCTTCTGCATACTTCCTTGTTTCCAAACAAGACACACTTCCCAGATGGAAAATTCATTCATCACCTTTCACATTCAACACTCAGCTTCGCAGCAAAATCTAAGCCAACAGCTATCAATATGTAGTGAAGTTTGGTTCAATCTCAAGCATCAGCACTTCGCACCACTAACCAATTCATACCAATAATCCACATCCAATGATCTCAACTCTATGAGCATCAAGTAGATATTAACACCTATTTTCCTAAATTCGAGGAACACACACTCAGTGTAAAACTAACACTAGCAACCTTTCCATCGGTTAACTCCATATCATAGTTAATTGTCAATCTTATTGACTCTCCGTTGATAAAACAACTGAATCTTTACAGTTCTACAGTTTTCTACCCGATCTAAAACCAAACAACATACTGACATAAAGAATCTCAAGTAAGAATATACCATTTACAACATCCAAACCTTAAGGTTTGTCAGCATCATTCAAACGTAAACCGGAGCGGCAACATTTCTATCTTGTCAATTTCTTTCCTTGGACAATTCCTTTGTTTGTGTTCTTTCTCACCACGGCTAAATCATATCACAACTCCAGGGATACTAATTCCATTGACTAATCCTCTTTTCCTACATTTCGTAGCTTTATGACCAGGTTGTCCTAGCTCTAGTCGCAATTGTGGAAAATTACCTACATGGTATAGAGTATAGCAAACAAACTTAAGATTTATCTTGTCACTTCTAGACACAGTGGCAGCACGAATCCCATCATTCCTTCCATGGTTTAAATACTGATTTCGGTTCTGTCTTTGTTAATTGTTATTACTGTAATCCTCACAATTCTGTCCTTGATTCTGGTTGAACTTAACAGATTCCCACTTTCTCTTATTGTTTTCAACAACACTATCTTTCCTATCTTGCACTTTCACATCCATTAAATCATGCGCCATCTGAACAACTTCATCGAAAGATTTAGGTCTTAAAGAAATAACCTCACCCTTGATATTACTAGACAATCCTCTAATGTACTGCTTTGTTGTTTTACGGTCATTCACAAAAGTATCAGGACATAGCAAATATGGCTCAGAAAATTCCCAGTAAGCAGTAATAACATCGTTCCTTAGCACGAATTATCTCAATTCGGATTCCAACTGTCCTAGTTCCTTCCTAGGACAAGACCTAGCAGTCAATAGTCCTTTCATCACGGGCCATGCCTTACTATTTGTCACAACCAATCCTAGCAGTCAATAGCTCTGATTACCAATCTTTAACACCCCCAAATTACAATGCACAGCGGAAATACACATTTGGGTCCTAAATACAAACAATGTTACACAAGACACTTCAAACGATCGCAAAATGATACATTTGAAATATAAAAGAATATAATTTTATTCATTGTCTAAAACTTTCGATCCCAAGTAAAACAATTTTAGAAATATCAGAGCTATATTTAGGTCCCTAAAAGACTTTACCCAATTCAACAAACAATTTACCAAAGTACTTGACCGTACATTATTATTTTTATGACAAAAAGGGAAAGAAATCCGTTTTATACCAATCACCACAAAAGCAATCCCGCAATCCTTCTCCAGCAAGCTCCGCAATTCATCATCTTCAATACCTGAAATACATGCTTAAAATCATCAACACAACGGTTGAGAGAGTCTATAGGTTTTTCCAATTCAACATTTGAACACAAGAGAAAAATCAATCAAGATCATTTAATAGAATTGCTACGTATACAATCTATTATTCTGGTAATCTGGCATATAGCAATAGATATAGAATTGTATTAAGCTCATGACACTGACCCCTTAACTTAGTCACCCACACCTAAAGCCGGCATGACTAGATGAAATTCCAGTGCCCCTACCAGGGTATCATTTGCAAAAATACCAATTCTCATTCTCGTAAAATTATCCTTCCCAACGGGTTACTCAGGGTAAAGCCCTGGTCTCAGATAGGGTCGTCAGCCTAATAGTACTATTATTAGAATAAGCGGCTATTCCCAACTCACAACATCAAGTCAGAAGATAGTTAACGGCTCATGAATATAGGGACTTTTGCAAATTAGGTACTTATACAATTCAAACAACAAGGGCAACAAAGGCAACATTCGGGTCCAAACAATTAATCATGACTTGTGTTCATTTTACTTTCAAATAGCATGTATCCCCCTCGCGGGTTTTAAAATCATTCAAACAATTACAAAAGCGAGGCTATAGACTCACCTGGAGTAATAGTAGTAGTAAGACGATCTTCGACGATAGTTGATGCCCGATACACACAAAAACCGCAACCTATCAAATAAGGCGCGTTCATCAATAATAAACTCGAGCAAAATCCATACTTAGTAACATCAAACTCAAAATCATAAAATCACACTCAACCCAAAATGAAAACAATAGAAGTGACCTTTTACTTCATTCTATATGTTTATTCTATTAGTTAATTCTTTCGATAAAAATCTGCCGGTACACACCAAATGTACGGGCTCGTTTACCCCACTTAAACACATCAAATGCTTATGGTACTAACCAGAGACCTCACTTAATATATATAGAAAGACCTGTTAAAAGCCCATCAAAATATTTTTCTTTTAAAGTTCCCTGCCCGACACATCTTTGAACTACAAAAACTGGACAGTTTTACATTACCGACTCGTACAACAATTTTGACCATTCTAAACAATCCCGTTTACAAATCCGACACTTGGGTTTGAAAATAGACTCACAACCCTTAGTTTAGAACCAAACATCAGAACTTGACCATTTTTACAGCTCATTCTATAGTCCCCGAGATTCGATCCAAATATCGGCAACAACTTCGGTTTGTGTCGATACTCGTCTCCCGGTACACGAATAATCAAAACATCATAACTTCGCGCTCGTTTGGAGCTAGAAGCTCTATCTTATATCAAATCGAAGCTAAAAGAATTATCTACAACCTCATCTTATTAGTTTGTTCATTTTCAAAAAGTAAGGTAGCCAAAAATGGCCTTGAACCTACTGCCCTAAAATACCTCTTTAAAAATCATGTTAGATCAAATTTTCAACCCATTTTAATCAATCTTATGCTACTAATATCACCCTAGTATCATTTTAAACAAATCATCTAACTCATAACACCCTTTAATGATCATCCAAAATTTTACCTACTCAAAATTTCCAACATGCAATAATTAATATATATATATATATATATATATATATATATATAAAACACTACTAACAACACACCCATACAACAAAAATAGATCAAACAAGCATGGATCATATCAAAAAAAATAAAAGTTCTTGCATGTGTATAAAAATTATACCATTAGATGCACAATGAAATTTTTGAGATGGGACTTGTGTTGTTTTTGGATTGATCTTGCTAAATTTTGCAAGAAAATTATCAAAGGGTGAAGGGGGTGACGGTTTAAAAGGGGAGGAAGAAAGAGAGATGGAGTTTTGGTGGTGGTGAAGTGTGTGTGTGATTTTATGAATAAAAAAATATTTATATAGTGGGTGGGGGGTTAGTTTTGCAAATATTGCATAGTTTTGGTCTAAAATGTAATTAAATAGTTGTAAGGGTAGAAAATGTAAATTGTCAATTTTGAAAATATTTACGAGGCTCGGGTTTCGTAAAAATTCTTTTCAAAAGTTAAAACGCACTCAAAATGTGATGATAATATGATCCCGGTTCGACTTATTACGAACTTAAAATAAAACGTCAAAAATATAAATATCGAGACAACAAATGATAAAACAAAAAATCTCGGGCATCCGTCGATATCGTGGTCACTAATAATCCCGCTATTAGTAAAAAGATAAAAATAAGACCTCTAGCGTCGGTTTTAAATAAAACCATCAATCGTCATTTCATTTAATTCATCAAAAATTTCAAAATTATTCATAAAAATAATATTATATAATATTAAATAAATGACCTTGGGTTTGGGTTGTCACATAGTAAGGTAAAGTTTGTTGTAGCTACTTTTCAGGATGATGCTTTGAGTTGGGGGAATAGTCAGGTAGCTAAAATAGGTTTGGTTGAAGCTAATGCCAGAACATGGACTGTGACCAAGGGACTGTTAACTACCAAGTTTTGTCCTGAGGAAGAGTTAGGTCAGTTGGAGGATGAGTTGAGGCATTTGGTGCTGAGGAATAATGATATTGTAGCTTATACGTAGAGGATTTCTGATTTGTTTTTTTGTGTCCTGATGCTTTTGTTGATGACCGTAAGAAGATGAAGCAGTATATCAGAGGTTTATCTAGTAATATCAAGGGGGAGACTACTTCGTGGAAACCCAAGACTTTGGATGAAGTTGTTCAGATGGCTCTTGCGTTGATGGATGTGAAGCTGCATGATAGAAAGGATAGTATCGCTGAGGGGAACAAGAGAAAGTGGGAAGCTGCACATTCAAACCAAGGGTAAAATAGAGGAGGTTATCGAAACAATAATAACCAAGGACCAAATAGGAATCAACAATACAACTTCAGGAGGAATGATGGTGTTCGTGCTGCTACTGGACCCCAAGGTAAAAAAGTGAACCCGAAGTGTGCTCGATTTAGTCTGTATCATGTTGGAAGTTGTCCACTTGCTTGCAACAAGTGTGTGAAGGCCAGACATAAAGCGGCAGACTGTAGGAACAAGGGTTTGGCCACTGGAGCCAATGCTGTCAAGGTGGTTAATTGTTTTGGATGTGGAGGCCGTTGAAATAAGCAAGGAAACTGTCCGAGGGTTGGCGCTCGACAGGGAGGCAATGTTGCTGCTGTTGCTGCTGGGACTGTTGCTCCAGCCTATGTCATGGGAGATGCTGACAAACCTCAAGGGTCGAATGTGGTGACTTGTACGTTCTTACTCGATGCTTGTTATGCTAGTGTGTTATTTGATTCTGGATCTGATAGAAGTTTCGTAAATGTTAGATTCAGTCAACTATTGGATAGAGAACTAGTAAGATTGACAACTAGTTATAACGTGGAGTTACCTGATGGTAAGGTTGTTAGCACTAGTTCTATACTAAAAGGCTATTCCTTGAAGTTAGGGAATTATGTGTTTAGTATTGACTTGATGCCCTAGAATTAGGATCTTTTGACATGATTATTGGTATGGACTGGTTAGTTGCGAATGGTGCAGTGATTGTTTGTGGAGAGAGATTATTTCAAATACCGCTAAGGAATAGGGTATTGACTGTGAAGGGTGATGAGTGTACTTCTTGTTTGAGAGTTGTTTCTTGTTTAAAGATGATGAGGTATATGGAAGAGGGTTGTGAAGTATTTCTTGCTCAGATAAATAATGATGGTGTGAATGAGAGGAAACTATAGGATTTGCCTATGATTAGATAGTATCCTGAAGTTTTTCCTGAAGATTTATCGGGATTACCGCCGCATCATGAAGTTGAGTTCCGTATTGACTTAGTGCTGGGAGTTGCGCCTATTGCTCGTGCACCGTATCGTTTTGTGACACCCAAGATGAAGGAATTATCTGATCAATCGAAGGAATTGATGGATAAGGGACTTATTAGACCGAGTTCGTCGCCGTGGGGTGCTCTTGTGTTGTTTGTTAAGAAGAAAGATGGATCGTTTCGAATGTGTATTGATTATCGAGAACTTAACAAATTGACTGTCAAGAATTGGTATCCATTGCCGAGGATTGATGATTAGTTTAATCAGTTGCAAGGGTCAAGTGTATACACGAAGATCGATTTGAGGTATGGGTATGATCAACTGAGAGTTAGGGAAGAAGATATTCCTATAACAGCTTTCTGTACTCAATATGGAAATTTTGAATTCCATGTGATGCCTTTTGGATTAACAAATGCGCCTGCCGTTTTCAAAGACTTGATGAATCGTGTGTGCAAGCCGTATTTGGATGAGTTTGTTATAGTATTCATTGATGATATTCTCATTTATTCCGAGAGTGAAGAAGAACATGAGAAGCATTTAAGGATAATTTTGGAATTGTTAAAGAAAGAGAAGTTGTATGCGAAGTTCTCTAAGTGTGAGTATTGGTTGAAATCAGTGCAATTTCTAGGGCACATGATTGATAGTGAAGGTGTTCGTGTAGATCCTGCTAAGATTAAGGCAATCAAATATTTGTCAATACCAACGACGTCGACTGAGGTTCGCCAATTTCTTGGTCTAGCCGGGTATTATAGAAGGTTTATCGAGAAGTTTTCACTAATTGCAAAACCATTGACTAAGCTTACTGAAAAGAACAGGGTGTTTGAATGGGAATTAGAAGAGGAAGCTACATTTAATACGCTGAAGGATAAGTTGTGTTCTGCGCCAATTTTGCCTTTGCAAGAAGGATCTGAAGATTTTGTGGTGTTTTGTGACGCGTCTCATAAGGGATTTGGAGCTGTTTTGATGCAAAGGGAGAAAGTGATAGCTTATGGGTCGAGACAATTGAGGAAGCATGAAGAGAATTACACTACTCATGATTTAGAACTTGGAGCTATGATGTTTGCTTTGAAGCTGTGGAGACACTACTTGTATGGAACCAAGTGTGTGGTTTTCACTGATCATAAGAGTCTGCAACATATTTTGGATCAAAAAGAATTGAATATGAGACAAAGGAGATGGGTAGAATTGTTGAGTGACTATGACTGCGAGATTCGTTACCACCCTGGTAAAGCGAATGTGGTAGCTAATGCACTTAGTAGAAAGGAAAGAGAGAAGTCTTTAAGAGTTAGAGCTTCGGTAATGATGGTAAGTGTTGATTTGACAGAAATGATATTGAAAGCCCAAGCTAATGGTTTGAAGAAAGAGAATGTTGAGGCAGAAAATCTGGGTAGAATGTTGAAACCGTTGTTTGTAGTAAGGCCTAATGGAATGAGATATTTTGAGAATAGGATTTGGTTACCATTGTGTCTGTCTGAGGAAGGTTCTTTAGGAGTGCGAGATTTAGTGATGAATGAATCTCATAAGTCTAAATATTCAATACATCCTAGATCGGACAAGATGTATCAAGATCTTAAGAAAGTGTATTAGTGGCCAAATATGAAGGCAGATATAGCCCAATATGTTAATAAGATCTTAACTTTTGCGAAAGTAAAGGCTGAACATAAAAAACCGTCTGGATTATTAGTGCAACCTAAAAGTCCTGAGTAGAAATGAGAGAAGGTTAGTATGGATTTTGTGACTAGTTTGCCAAGGACTTCTAGTGGTTGTGATATGATATGGGTGATTATAGATGGATTGACTAAGTCTGCTCACTTTTTACCAATGAAGAAGACTGATAGTATGGAAAGATTGACGATACTGTATGTGAAGGAGATTATTTATCGACATGGTGTGCCTTTGTCGATACTTTCAGATCGTGAGAGTAGGTTTACTTTAGATTTTTGGAAATCTCTGTAGAAAGCGATGGGAACGGAGTTAAGTTTGAGTACAACATATCATCCCGAGACTGATTGACAAAGTGAAAGGACGATGCGAACGTTAGAGGATATGCTTCAAGCGTGTGTGATTGACTCTGGAAATAGTTGGGATGGACATTTTCCATTGATGGAGTTTTCGTATAACAATAGTTATCATGCTAGTATTAAAGTCGCGCGATTTGAAGTTTTGTATGGACGTAAGTGTAGATCTCCGTTTTGTTGGAGTGATGTAGGAGAGAGTCAACTAACTGGACCAGAAATGATATTTGAGACGACTGAAAAGATTGTGCAAATTAAGAAACGTTTGTTATCTGCCAGAAGTAGACAAAAGAGTTATGCTGATAGTAGCAGGAAGCCGATAGAATTTGAAGTAGGAGACATGGTTATGCTGAAGGTATCGCCATGGAAGGGAGTGATTCGTTTTGGAAAGAAAGGAAAGTTGAGCCCGAGATATATTGGACCATTTAAAATTATTCAAAGGATTGGATTGGTTGCCTATAAGTTATAATTACCAGATGAACTTAGGGTTATCCATAATCTGAAGAAGTGTTTAGCAGAAAGGGATTTAGTGATTCCATTGGAGGAAATTCAACTTGATGATAAGTTGCATTTTATAGAGGAACCTATAGTGATTATGGATAGGGAAGTTAAGAAATTGAAGCATAGTAGGATTCCGATTGTGAAAGTGAGATGAAATTCTAGACGTCGACCAGAGTTTACCTGGGAACGTGAGGAATTCTTAAAGGATAAGTATCCTCATTTGTTTAGAGAGGGGTAAGCGCCGAGGACGTCGCTCTTTTTAAGAAGGAGGGGATGTGATAACCTGAAACCGAGGTCATTTCCTAATCTTATTTTACGACTATTTTTGAAATTTTTGATGAGTTTGAATGATTTTTATTTTTGAAGGTATAAGTTTAAACCGATGTTAGGAGACTTATATTTTATCTTTAATAAGTATAAGGAGTATTAGCAAGCGTGATGCCGATGGATACCCAATATTTTACGTTTTATTATCGGTTGTTCAATGTTTGTCGTTTTTGATGTTTTTCTTTTTAATGACGTGTTAAGTCGAGTCGGGAGACGATATTATTATATTTGAGATATGTTTTAACTTTTGAGAAGTATTTTTATGAAACCCGAGCCCTGTGAATATTTTCAAAAATGACTAATAGTCATTTCCCTCTTTTTAGCTAACTATTTACATTTTGGACCAAAACTATCACAAATTGGAAAAACAAACCCTTGGAGCACCATATATAAACCTAATTATCACCTAACTTTCTCATAGTGGAAAGTTACAACAAAGATCATACTCCTCCTCCCTCTTTTCTTTTTATCCGTCACCCCCTAACACCCCTTCAACCAATTTTATTTTAAAATCAAGTTGGATCTAAGCTAAAACAATTCAAGTCCCATTCTTAGAATTTAAAGGAGCATCTTTTGGTACTAATTTTGGTTACATGTATGAAGTTTGATGTTTTAGGGTTGGTAGGTCAAGTAGATGATCATGCATGCATGATTTGGTGATGATCAAGTGATGATCATGCTAGTTTTTACTAAAACCTTGTTTTTGATTTTGGGTTTTTGATTTAGAGATTGATACAAGTGTTAGGAATGAGTTATGTTGTTATTAGGGTATTAGGATGATGATAAAAATGGTTGATTTTGATTAAAAACATGATTTCATGCAAGATTTTGAAGGGTAATTTTGATCAGTAGGAAAAAAGGTATTTTTAGGTACTTTATGATTTGATTATTGCTTAACTAATAGCATAGGGTTGTAGATAATTCGATTAGCTTCGATTTGATATAAAGTAGAGCTTCTAGCTCCAAACGAGCGAGAAGTTATGAAAGTTTGATTATTCGTGTACCGGGAGACGAGTATCGGCACAACATGTAGTTTTGAAATGAGTCAAGGACTCATGTAAAAGTGTAAACCCTAAATGGTCAGTCTATTTTCAAACTTAAGTCTCGGTTTTGCATATGGAGTCGTTTATAAAGTTAAAACGGTTGTATGTGTCGATGACGTAAAACTGTCCGGTTTTTGTAGTTCAAAGATGAGTCAGGCAGGGAACTTTAAAAATAAAGTCATTTGATAAACTTGTTAGAGGACTTTCTATAGATAGTAAGTTAGTTCCTCGAGTTGTTTCATAAACGTTTGACGAGTCTAAGTGGGGTAAATGAGTTAGTACATTTGCTATGTACCAGCAGATTTTTGTCTAGAGTATAGAGTAATAAAGTAGATGTGTAGAATAGTGTAATAGTATCACTTGTATCGTTTTCTCTCGAGTTTGTCGTGATTTTATGAGTTTGAGTTTCATATTCTTATGTATGGTTTATTCCTCGAGTTTATTATTAATGAACGCGCCTTATTTGATACGTTTGTTGTTCTCGTGTTTGAAAGGCATCCTCTATCATCGACGATCATCTCGGTAGGTCTCTTATACTAAGGTGAATCTGTAGCCTCACTTTTCATGCTAGCTACTAAATGTTTTAATACCCGCAAGGGGGATACATGCTATTTGAAAATAAATGAACACAAGTCATGATTAATTGTTTGGACCCGAATGTTGCCTATGTTGCCTTGAATTGTATTGAGTACCTTGTTGCTAAAGACCCTAAATTCATGAACCGTTAACTATTATCTGACTTGATGTTGTAAGTTGGGAATAGCCGCTTATTCAAATGATAGTACTATTGGGTTGACCACCCTATCTGAGACCAGGGCATTACATTGAGTAACCTATGGGAGGAATAATTTACGAAAATGAGATTTGGGTATATATCTAGCTACTGATACCCTAGAGAGGCAACGGTTTTATTTAGTCATGCTGGCATTCGGCGTGGGTGACTAATTGGTTAAGGGGTCGGTGTCATGAGCTTAAATACAGTGAGTTGCCTTATATAGATAGTAGGTACAACAATTCTATAAAATGATTATGATTGATTTTCCTCTTGTGTTCAAATGTGATTAGTTAAACCTATGGACTCGCCCAACATTATTGTGGACTCGTTTAAGCATTTGTTTCAGGTAATTGATGGTGATTGATGGCGGTGCTTTGCTGTGGATGTTGTGGGCTAGCTTTTGAAGTATTGTGGTCTAAAACAATTTCTATCCTTTTACTGTTGAACAATTTGTCTAATGTTTATGTACTGTACTGAAACTTGTTGGTTTGATGGTCGAGATCTGTGGGGACTAAACGCTTTACTCTGGTGTCGTTTTAGTACATTATGGGATGCAAATTATGTTTTAGACATTGTGTGAAATCTTATTTATATTTTATGTGTAAGCGTTTCTTTTGAGTCGTTCAATATACCTTGTGTGATGATACTTGTGTTTAGCACCCAATTGTGTATTTTCGTTGCGTAATGTGAATTGGGGGTGTTACACTACATACTCACCTTAGTATAAGAGACCTAGCGAGATGATCGTCGATGATATATGATGCCTTTCAAACACGAGAACCACAACCTATCAAATAAGGCGTGTTCATTAATAATAAACTCGAGTAATAACCATATATAAGAATATCAAACTCAATATCATAAAATCACGATAAACTCGAGAGAAAACGATACAAGTGATACTATTATACTCTTCTACACATTTACGTTATTATTCTATACTTTCGATAAAAATCTACCAGCACATACCGAATGTACTAGCTCATTTACCCCACTTAGACACGTCAAAAGTTTATGAATAGACTCGAGGAACTAACTTACTATCTATAGAAAGTCCTCCAAAAGTTTATCAAATGGTTTTACTTCTAAGTCTCCCTGCCCGACACATCTTTGAACTACAAAAACCGGACAGTTTCACGTCATCGACTCATACAACCGTTTCAACTTCTATAAACGACTCCATTTGCAAAATCGACACTTAGGTTTGAAACTAAACTCACAATATAGGGTTCACACTAATATATCAATCCTTGACTCATTTCAAAACTCATTTTGTAGTCCCCGAGATTCGATCCAAATATCGACAACAACTATATATTGTGCCGATACTCGTCTCCCGGTACACGAATAATCAAACTATCATAACTTCTCGCTCGTTTGGAGCTAGAAGCTCTACTTTACGCCAAAACGAAGATAATAAAAATCTCCATAACTCTATCTAACTAGTTTAACCATTTTAAAAACATATGCCATCCAAAAACAGCCTTTTACCTACTGCCCTAAATTACCCTTTAAAATCTTTCATGAAATCATATTTTTGATGAAATTCAGCCATTTTTATCATCATCCTAATCCCCTAATAACAACATATCCTAATCCTAACACTTGTATCAATCTTCAAATCTAAAACCCAAAAATCAAAAACCCAAAAATCAAAAACAAGTTTTTAGTAAAAATAACATGATCATCATCAAATAACAGATGCATGATCATCCATCTAACCTACCAACCCTAATTCTTAACTAAAAATTCAAAATTCATGCATGTTGCTTAAATTAGTATCAATAGAATCCCCTTTGAGTTCTAAGATAGGGTCTTGATTTGTTTTACCTTAGATCAAAGTAGAAATTGAGTGAAATTTGTGTTTAGGGTGGTGTTAGGGTGACGGCTAAAAAAAGAAAGAGAGGGGGTGGATCTTTTTTTATAGTAACTTGTTTCTATGTGAAAAGTTAGGTGAAAATGGTCTTTTATATGGTGGTGGAGGGACCTCTTTTGTCAATCTGGAATAGTTGTGGTCCAAGATGAAAATATTTAGCTAAAAAGCGGGAAATAACTATTAGTCAATTTTGAAAATATTCACGGGGCTCGGGTTTCATAAAAATACTTCTCAAAAGTTAAAACGTATCTCAAATAAAATAATATCGTCTCCCGACTCGACTTAACATGTCATTAAAAAGAAAACATCAAAAACGACAATCATCGAACAACCGACAATAAAACGTAAAATATTGGGCATCCATCGACATCACGCTTGCTAATATTCCTTATAGTTATTAAAGATAAAATATAAGTCTCCTAACATTGGTTTAAACTTAAACCTTCAAAAACAAAAATCATTCAAGCTCATCAAAAATTTCAAAATTAGTTGTAAAATAAGGTTAGGCAATGACCTCGGTTTCAGGTTATCACATCCCCTCCTTCTTAAAGAGAGAGACGTCCTGACGCTTAACCCTCTCTAAAAAAATGAGGATACTCATCCTTAAAGAATTCCTCACGTTCCCAGGTAAACTCTGGTCCACGTCTAGAATTCCATCGCACTTTCACAATCAGAATCCTACTATGCTTCAATTTCTTAACTTCCCTATCCATAATCTCTATAGGTTCCTCTATAAAATGCAACTTATCATCAAGTTGAATTTCCTCCAATGGAATCACCATATCCCTTTCTGCTAAACACTTCTTCAGATTAGACACATGAAAAGTGTTATGAATAGCCCTATGTTCATCCAATAGTTCTAACCTATAGGAAACCAATCCAATCCTTTGAATAATCTTAAATGGTCCAATATATCTCGGGCTCAACTCTCCTTTCTTTCCAAAACGAATCACTCCCTTCCATGGCGATACTTTCAGCATAACCATGTCTCCTACTTCAAATTCTAACGGTTTCCTCCTATTATCAGGATAACTCTTTTGTCTACTTCTGGAGATAACAAACGCTTCTTAATTTGCACAATCTTATCAGTTGTCTCAAAAATCATTTCAGGTCTAGTTAGTTGACTCTCTCCTACATCATTCCAACAAACTAGAGATCTACACTTACATCCATACAAAGCTTCAAAAGGTGCGGCTTTAATACTAGCATGATAACTATTGTTATACGAAAACTCCACCAATGGCAAATGTCTAACCCAACTATTTCCAAAGTCAATCACACATGCTCGAAGCATATCCTCTAATCTTTGAACCTTCCTTTCACTTTGTCCATCAGTCTCGGGATGATATGCTGTACTCAAACTTAACAACGTTCCTATTGATTTCTGTAGAGATTTCCAAAACTCTGAGGTAAACAAACTATCATGATCTGAAATTATTGACAAAGGCACACTATGTCGACAAACAATCTCCTTCACATACACTGTCATCAATCTTTCCATACTATCCGTCTTCTACATTGGTAAAAAGTGAGCAGACTTAGTCAATCTATCTACAATCACCCATATCATATCGCAACCACTAGAAGTCCTTGGCAAACCTGTCACAAAATCCATTGTAAATTTCTCCCATTTCCACTCAGGAATTTCAGGTTGCACCAATTATCCAGACGACTTCTTATGTTCAGCCTTCACTTTCGCACAAGTTAAACACTTATTAACATACTGGGCTATATTTGCCTTCATATTCGGCCAACAATACACTTTCTTAAGGTCTTAATACATCTTGTCCGCTCCAGGATGTATTGAATACTTCGACTTATGAGATTCATTCATCACTAAATCTCGAACTCCTATAGAACCTTCATCAGAAAGACACAATGGTAACCAAATCCTATTCTCAAAGTACCTCATTCCATTCGGCCTTACTACAAACAACGGTTTCAACATTCTACCCAGATTTTCTTCTTCAGCATTCTCTTTCTTCAAACCATTAGCTTGGGCTTTCAATATCATCTTTGTCAAATCAGTACTTTCCATCATTACGAAATCTTTAACTCATATAGACTTATCTCTTTCTTTTCTACTAAGTGCATCAGCTACCACATTCGCTTTACCAGGGTGGTAACCAATCTCGCAGTCATAGTCACTCAATAATTCTACCCATATTCTTTGTCTCATATTCAATTCCTTTTGATCCAAAATATGTTGCAGACTCTTATGGTCAGTGAAAACCACACACTTGGTTGCATACAAGTAGTGTCTCCACAGCTTCAAAGCAAAAATCACAGCTCCAAGTTCTAAATCATGAGTAGTGTAATTCTCTTCATGCTTCCTCAATTGTAACGACGCATAAGCTTTCACATTCTCTCTTTGCATCAACAAAGCTCCAAATCCCTTATGAGACGCGTCACAATACACTACAAAATCTTCAGATCCTTCTGGCAAAGACAAAATCAGCACATAACACAATTTATCCTTCAGCGTATTAAATGCAGCTTCATCTTCTAAACCCCATTCAAACACTTGATTCTTTTCAGTAAGCTTGGTCAATGGTTTAGCAATTAGTGAAAACTTCTCGATAAACCTTCTATAATACCCAACTAGACCAAGAAATTGGCGAACTTCAGTCGGCGTCGTTGGTACCGACCAATCCCTGATAGACTCAATCTTAGCAGGATCTAGATGAACACCTTCACTGTCAATCACATGCCCTAGAAATTGCACTAATTTCAACCAAAACTCACATTTCTTTAACAATTCCAAAATTATCCTTAAATGCTTCTTATGTTCTTCTTCGCTCTTGGAATAAATGAGAATATCATGAATGAATACGATAATAAACTCATCCAAATACGGCTTACACACACAATTTATCAAGTCCATGAATACGGTAGGCACATTCGTTAATCCGAAAGGCGTCAATTGAAATTCAAAATGTCCATATCGAGTACGAAAAGCTGTTATAGGAATATCTTCTTCACTAACTCTCAGTTGATGATACCCATATCTCGAATCGATCTTCGAGTATTACACTTGACCCTTGCAACTGATCAAACAAATCATCAATCCTCGGCAATGGATACCGATTCTTGACAGTCAATTTGTTAAGTTCCCGATAATCAATACACGTTCGAAACGAACCATCTTTCTTCTTAACAAACAAAACAGGAGCACCCTACGACGACGAACTCGGTCTAATAAATCCCTTATCCATCAATTCTTTCAATTGATCAGATAATTCCTTCATCTCAGACGGCGCCAGACGATACGGTGCACGAGCAACTGGCGTAGCTCCCGGTACTAAGTCAATACGGAATTCAACTTCACGATGCGGCGGTAATCCCGACAAATCTTTAGGAAAAACTTTAGGATACTCTCTAATCACAGGCACATCTTCCAGTTTCCTCTCATTTACACCATCACTAGTTATCTAAGCAAGAAACACTTCACAACCCTCTTCTATATATCTCATCATCTTAAAACATGAAACAACTCTCAAACGAGAAGTACACTCATCACCCTTTATAGTCAATACCATATTCCTTAGCGGTATCTGAACTAATTTCTCTCTACAAACAATTACTGCACCATTCGCAATTGACCAGTCCATACCAATAATCACGTCAAAAGATCCTAATTGTATAGGTATCAAATCAATACTAAACACAAAATTCCCTAACTTCAAGGAACAACCTTTCAGTATAGAACTAATGTTAACAACCTTACCATCAGCTAACTTCACATTATAACTAGTTGTCAATCTTACTGGTTCTCTATACAATAGCTGACTAAATCTAACATCTACGAAACTTCTATCGGATCCAGAATCAAATAACACACTAGCATAACAAGCATCAAGTAAGAACATACCAGTCACCACATTCGGCCCTTGAGGTTTGTCAGCATCTCCCACGACATAGGCTGGAGCACCAGTCCTAGCAGCAACAGCAACAACATTGCCTCCTTGTCGAGCGCCAAGCCTCGGACATTTCCCTTGCTTATGTTCACGGCCTCTACATCCAAAACAAGTAACTACCTTGATACCATTGGCCCCCAGTGACCACACCCTTGTTCCTATAGTCTGCCTATTTTTGTCCGGCCTTCCCACACTTGTTGCAAGTAGGTGGAGAATTTCCAATATGATACAGACTACATCGACCACACTTCAGGTTTAATTTGTTACCTTGGGTTCTAGTAGCAGCACGAACACCATCATTCCTTCTATAGTTGTATTGCTGATTTCTGTTCGGTCCTTGTTTATTATTGTTCTGATAACCTCCTCTATTCTGCCCTTGATTAGACTGTGCAGCTTCCCACTTTCTCTTATTCCCTTCATCACTACTATCCTTTGTATCTTGCAGCTTCACGTCCATCAAAGCAAGTGGCATCTGAACAGCTTCATCAAAAGTCTTGGGTTTCGGCGAAGTAGTCTCTCCCTTGATGTTGCTAGATAAACCCCTCATATACTACTTCATCTTCTGTCGATCATCATCAAAAGCATCAGGACATAACAAACACAAATCAGAAAACCTCTTGGTATATGCCATAATATCACTATTCCTCAACACCAAATGCCTCAACTCATCTTCCAACTGACTTAACTCTTCCTAAGGACAAAAATTAGCACTTAACAGTCCCTTGGTCACAGTCCATGTTCTTGCATTAGCTTCAACCAAACCCACAGTAGCTACCTGACTATTTCACCAGCTCAAAGCCTGAAATGTAGCTACAGCAAATTTTACCTTACTGGCTTCTGAACATCCATTGATTTCAAAATTACTTTCAATCTTCTCAATCCACCTTCGTAATTCCAAAGCACCACCAGTACCACGAAATTGGGTAGGTCCACATTCATGAAACTAGTGTACGAACACTCTTTCTAAACTTGCCGAACAGCAGCATTACCTCCAGCTTGACCAACAGAATTTCCTCCAATTTGACCATCAGCATTCCTATACTTAGCCTCTTCATTCCTCGCAGCACGTTCAGCTTCCAGTGCTCTAGGAATAGCTTGCTCAATCGTATTACTCACAGTAGCAGTTGTCAATTTCGGTGGCTTGTTTCAGTCATTACAAATGAAAGAAAACAATAAGTATTCATATTAAGATAAGAAGAAGGATTTCTCTATCAAGACATATCATGGATACTACATACACATACAACACAATCCACAATGAATCATCAACCAAATCACAAAAGAACTAATAAGACAAATTGTGACAATCCTTCAATTTATGGTTGATATTCTATTGTCAGATATTATTTCAAAACATTATTTTAATGTTATATTATGAACTCACTTATTTTTGGGAAGAAATTTTGATTTACGTCTTGAAGTAGCATCGATTACGTCTAAACCGGAGGATTCTACGTTACGTGCTCACGTTTACATACACCGTCATTGGTGACAGTCCGACATTTCAGAAAATAAATTTATACGTGAATATTATTTTGGAGTTTTAAATTTGTGTTGGTTCATAAACTCACAAATTTACGAAAAGAGATTAGGACTTACGATTTTAATTTAACGTCCTATACGACTAAACCGGAAACCTTAGGATTACGTATTTACGTTTTCGAACTCCGTTTTTGATGAGACAATTTTTATTAGATTCGTTTTGTGTCGTTGATTCATAATTTATAAAAACGTTTTTCGTAAAACGACCCGAGGGTACGCAAATTGAGGAAACTAGAATCGAGGAATACCCGTAAATTAATGGGGATGGAACAAGTACATACTTGTCCCACCCCAACACATGGCTAAACAAAGCTAACAACACCATGTGGTGTCAAGCTTACAAGATAAGCTAAGACACATGTCTTAGTTTACTTGTAAACTAGCAACCAACATCAAAACCACCACCTCAAACCATTTTCATTCATTTCAACACATGCAAACCACTAAACACTCTCCTCCCTCTCTCTAAAACTCGTCCCAAACTCATCCAAAACAACCCCCATTTGATCTTGATTCAACCATAAATCATATGTATAATTTACATATGATGAAAACCCATTGAAGTTATGAAGATTGGAGGTGATCTTAACATGTAAAAAGGAGTTTTCAAGGGAGTTTGGGGCTGATTTCTCAAGGAGTTTTCATGAAGAACAAGGGCTGATTTTTGGGGGAATCTACAAATACTTGGTGATCCTAGAAGTGGTGTTGATATCTCATAAGATTGGTTACCCAAAACCATGTCTTGTTCATCCAAAAGCTCATCATTTCATCACTTTGGTGGTATAAAGATTGTTCTCCCCATCCTCTTGTTATTTTGATTATGTAATCATGTATTTTCTTTCTTATTGTATATGTATATGATGAATATATGATGATAAAAATGTTGTGTGGGGATCAAGTGTTGATAAATATGATTAAAGAGATGAAAAACCATAGGTAACAAGGTTAAAATCTTGCTAAATATGATGGCTGTATAAAAACAGTAAGTAACCAAATGTTAAACTGATAAAATGGCATGGTGGAATCAATTTACAGTAAGTATTAGATGTCATACACATGTCATAGTTGGCCATGCAATGGAATCATCAAAATGAGTGAGATATAATCAAAACAAGTTTAGAATACAAATCTGAGTTCACTGTTTTGGACGATTTTTAGAAAATACTTAAAGGCTGATTCAACAGTAGCTATAGAAGAGTTAAATGGATCACATATCATATTGTTTATGTCATAAAAATTTGAGCTTCTATCTCTATATAGAACTCTAGATATGGCTATTTTGGTGAACATGAAACTAAAAATCAGATTTTTAAAGAATTAATGTTTAATAGTATTATATAAGCACTCAACTAAAAATAGTATAAAATGTGAATTAAAACCCACTAACTTATATAATACATTTATATTAATATGTATAAGGTTAAATAAATGGAAATTTTATAAAAATGGTAGTTGAGTAAGATTTATAAGTTATAAAACTATAAACATGATTTTTACGACTTTTTCGGCTATTACCGTAAAATTAACGTTTTTGTTAAATAAAACTTAGACGGTTGGACCCGTCTAATTTAAACTTTTATAAACTCATATACTGATATATAAACATATATAACAAGTAAAAACCGATAAAACCCGAGCTATATAACATACGGACATTAACGTGCTAAGTTAACGTTATTGGACTAATAATACAACAAAATGGGCTAAAACACTTATAAATTTATTTATTGGGCTTAAACCATTTGGGCCCAACATGTAAAGTATAAATACTGATAACAAAATTATAATTGTACTAATGAATAGTATTGGGCTTATAATAGGCTTATTGGGCCTAAAACATGTAAATAAGTAAAACTAGTAAACTAGTACAAAAGTTACCAATACATAACACTATAATGAATGAGTAAAAATGTATAAACCCACTTGATCATCATCATATATATAAAATCATCATATGTATACATAATTGTTATTTTTATAAAGTCATTGGACAAGAGTCTAAGACGAGTATTATTTGTCTAGGTTTCCGTGATTGAAGCACGTACCGTACATCCGAATTGCCGATAACCCGCTTTCCCACATCCACGTGAGTTCATAGCCTCGCACTCTTTTAAATGTTTTTATGAAATATTTTATAAACCCGCGAGGGAGATAACATGTTAGTTTTTATAAAATAGGACACATTTGTCCCGATTGTTTGTTTATTGATTTGGACCCGGATGATTGTATGACCCTATGAATGATTAAATGACCCGATAGATGAAATAAAATGGATTATTAAAGTTAGGTTATGTCACTAAAAGTCCCATTAGCATGAATTATGAACTACCGAGATTTGGTAGACGCTTATGCATATAATAGTACTATTTGGGGACGATCACCCCAGTTCGCGCCTTGACGGTTGATCCCCGCCGTGCCACATTGATTGGTAAGCGAATTTATGTATGAGAAGATTTCCATAACATGACCTTTGTGACGACACGCTAATTTAGATGGGAAAATTGAGTTTCGGGCTAGCTACCCGTTGTTTGGTTTAGTAAGGTAACAATGTCATGCGGCTTATAATAATCCAATTAACGAAATACTGCTATACGCACCGAATTACGATGTATTGTCTGACTAGCAATACGGGGTCATACTATTTATATTATGTTCGTGTTTTGGTTTTATATAACCATATTCATATAACGGTTTTTATTTAATCTATACAACGTTATAAAACGTATTGTATGATGTTTTTAACGACAATGGTTCGTATAATGATTTTGAAGGCGAAAGCCTATATTATGATTTTGATAAGGATTTGTATAAAATGACTTTGGCTATTTTATGGCCTATTACAATGATTTGTACAAAAATGATTTTCGGTAATAATTCTATACCGATGTTATATTGATGGATTTTATTAAACTCTATGAATTCACTCGGCGTTATCGCTGACCTTTTCTTTTAACATGTTTTATCTCAGGTACTTGAAGGTAATTCTCGGGAAGACAACAAGATTTCATGGCCCGCACCTAAATACTTATTTCCATTCAAATGCTTTGTAAAACCTGTATTAAATACAATGACTTGGGACCTATGTAACTTTGATATTTATGAATGGAAATGCTTTATTAATAAACGACGCGATTTTTAAGCGTTGTCTATGATGTGAGTAATGTGCTATCCCGTAACACCAACGAGTCTTCCGCTGTATTGAGTTGTATAAATTTGGGGGTGTTACAGTTTGGTATCAGAGCTCTCGTTATAGAGAACGAAAGATTTTTTAAACTAAGGTTTTGAATAAAACATTTCAAAATCTTTAACTATAAACATTTTTCTAAAAATGTCTAAAAATCTTTTGACTATAATGGTGGCGAAGAATTCCTGAGTTACCGACAAGGCCAGACTGAGAAGTGTTTTTTTAATATATATATATATATATATATATATATATATATATATATATATATATATATATATATATAACTTGGATTATATATATATTATGTAATTTGATTACATGATTGTTTGATGATTATTTTAATATTTATACGAGGTATTTATACGACGTAGATTGTCACAAGGAACCCTAACTGCCCTAGCAAATCAATCGAAGCTATTCTCATAGGAATTATAGCTATCCTAGATCTAAACCAAGTTGTGGATATTTATGATCCCAACAAAATGGTTGATATTCGTAGAAATGTAGATATTAGTTGATTGTGATACTGAAGAAGAATTGGCGAGATTAAATCTGATATCGATGTCATGACGATCTTTCCTTATAGAGTGGAGTTTGACAAAACGTTACCACCTAGAAAGATGTCATATGATTCGTTGTCATCCAATTCTTAAATTGAAATCGAAAGGGTGAATGTTGCACTTGAGGCTGTCATTGGAACCATTTCCCAAAAGCCTCATGCCACTAGTACCTTTCCGAGAAGTCTAATTAAATGTGTGAGTCATTTCATACTAGTGACTCATTTGATAGTTGTTGTTGTAAGAGCTATAGGATTGGAAATTAAGTGTTGATTCATATCGAACTTTTATTGCCCTTTCAAGGTATAAGAATAAGGTTGAAAGTATTGGAAAATAAGGTAGGATATCGAATTGAGTATAAGTTGATTGAAACTTGAATGAAGTAAAATTTAACTTATATGGAATATGAGATTGTTAAGAGGAATCTATTAAGTCCTGTGATTGAATTATAAGGTTTTAAATGATTGTTAGATAATGTTAAGGGTTGTTCCTAGGCCATTGCCCACTAACGAGGATGCCCAGTGTCCAAGAAATAAATTGAAGAAATCTTCTTCTGAATTGAGACCGATGGATCTTCTTGGACAGGTGGAACACCTAATGACTCTTGTAGATTAGTATTCATTGTCGTATCTTTTAAAAATTCCTAACTTAACTGAGACATCAGTTGGTAGGATGAGTTCTGAGAATTGTATGACATAGTGACACTTAATGCGTTACGGTACAATTTTGACTTGTTTGTGATTAATAAAAAGACTACCTTTGATTGCTAAATTCTACATGTATCGATGTTATCTATCTTTTCTTGCTTGTCTCTAATGCTCGCATTAGTGATGCAACCATTGAACAAGTACTCATCTCGAATTGAGTTACGTTGTGGATTATTCTTTTTGAGTGCCATCGAGGTCATGCACCTCATGATTAATTGGCTAAGCTCATTTCCTATTATATTGTGGTTAGTTCTTGGTAAACAACTCTTCATCACTCTTTTGCAGATCACTCATTGTTTTTATAAGATAAAACAGTATCCATTGAGAAAAATTGAATTTTCATTAGCGTAAGGATAATCTAAAGTGAGATTTATAAGTAATCATTATCGAAATGAGGTTATTTATGAAACCCCTTGGAAAACTTAATTGTTTTCATAACAAAGAAAATCTTTGTAAATTTATTTTTGATTCTTATTTCAGAATTAAGCATGAAAATGTTTTTATTATAAACATGATGATAAAATTTTGACGAACTGAGTATTGCATCGTTAATCTTGAAATTGTATATAGTTGCGCGCCTACATACAATTTAGAATGGACCATGCAAGACTGATTAGTAGTCACCATGAAAATATAAATAAACACTAAATTTTCTTTGAAGATTGTGAAAGATTAAATTTTATGAGATCTGCAAGAAGTGAAAAATAGGGACATATTGATAGGGACACCTACATATGTGCTCGTACTATTTATTCTTCTGAGTCGAATTTACTCATCTGTGGAATTTGTCTTATTTGACAATTGATATTCCCTTCTTGTCCAATTCTCTCGTAGTGAGATTCTTAGTAAAAGTATTTGATTGCCGAATGTTGATACCCGACTGGATGTATCGATGTTCCTATCATCTCTTTTGATTAGATTTCATCTGAATGACCTGGGTAACGATCCGAGGAGCTTTCGAATGCGTACTCAAATTATGAAAACATGGGATATATTCATATTCATTAAATGTTTTCGTCTGTATCTGATTTGAAATTCTCTCGTGTAGATTATGTGTTGACCTTACTCTTTTAAGGTTAATTATGTCTCCAGATATCCTTGAATTGTGAAGGATTAGGAGTTATTATTAGTCTTTTGAGAAGATCACATCTTATCAACGGTAATGAAACTGGAAAGTTGATAATTCCAATGGATTGATTGATTATGACATGACGACATTGTCTTAATTGATGGGAACTCGAATAGAATTCCCCTAAATGATAAGGTGTTGATTACCAAAAGTGATTTAATTAATTCTTGATGGATGACCATATCCTGCATTTAGACTTGAAATTATACCATGAATGGTTGTGAACTAGTCATAGATCTTGTAATCTAGAAAGAACTTAAAGTAAATGTATTAAAAGATGTTTCCGTTATCTGAAACTTTAGGAGGTATTTGTTGGTAAATTACCTAGACTTTCGCCATTAAGGCAAGTTGAATTTGGTATTGATTATATTCTCGGTGCTGCACCTGTGGCGTGTGCACTGTACGTCAGCACCATCTGAATTAAAGGAATTACCGTACAACTGAGAGAGTTGTCGGAGAAAGATTTTATTCTACCGAGCTCATCATCATGAAGAGCTATGGTGTTATCATTCCTTATATTTATAGATTACTGTGAACTGAGTAAATTGACAATCGAAAACGATATCCATGACTCGAAATGGAAGATTTGTTCGATCATTTACAAGGTTCTAGCGTATGTTTTAAATATTTGATCCATGGCATGGTTATCATCAACTTCGCATCTGCGAAAAAGATTATGTATTCCAATCACTACATCCGGTACTTGTAATGAACATTATGAGTTTCACGTGATGTCGTTTGGATTGACTAATACACATGTAGTATTCATAAAATTGGTGAATCACGTGTGTAGACTGTAATTTGATAAATTCATGCGTGTGATCATTAAGAACTATTTGTTTGTTTATAAGAATAGAAAGGAGTTAATAATTATTTATAGACTGCCATAAATTGGCCAAACAATAAAAGCATGTACCTTGCATAATTAACATGAGATTAAAGACTTAATCCTTTACATTATTTGACCGTGTGATTAAAAGATAATGGAATCCATATTGACTCTTAAAAAATTAAGAGCCCTTTTAATATTTTGGGTTTTACCCAAAGAAAGTGAAAATGTGTTTTGACAAATGTTTTGACAAAGGATTTTTAAGGGATTATTCCCTTATACCGAGAACATTTAACTAAACTCCTGTTTAGGGGTAAATGTTCGTGTATACCTCAAGACAACCTAAGAGGGATTGAGGAAACCTTTTAAATCATGACTTGAAATTTGAAACGATAATTTTTGCTTTTCAACTAAGAAAACTTTGACCAAAGCATAAACAAAGGTTTTTCGGACATTTACGGATCTTATTAAATATTTTCGATAAATCAACAAAAATCTTGTTAATTAAATTCAAATTTATTTTTGAACATTTTATATAATTGGTCGAACTAAGAAATTTAAAATTTTTACGTTTACGTTTCATAAAAATTGAATATTTAATATTTAATTAGTTGTAATAATTATCAACGCTTTAGACGTCGGATTGAGTAAAACATATAAAAATGATAGTTGAGAAGAAACTAAAACTTAGAAAATGTGAAGAAAGAAATTTTTAATGAATGTAAATACTGACGCATTATGAGAAAAAAAAGATAAAGAACCAGTTAGGATGTGTTCCTTAGTAATGACGGTACAAAATAAATTGCCGAACAATTTAAAAATAACTAATGTTTGTAAAAAGGATAATATAGATAATAAAAGGGGTTCGCGGCTAATGTGAACCATTAGAATTGAGAAGCCGATAGCGTTAAATGTTTTAAAGACCACTTGTGACTGTCTAAATATGGAGGATTGTGAGATATAGTTATGTTGGAATCTTGTAAGTATAAGTATTCTATTCCTGTCATTTCTGATTTAATGTATCATTATCAGAAGAAGTTGTACTAATGGCAAATTATGAAGGCATACTCCGCCTCATACATTAGTAAACGTCTAGCTATTACAAAGGTCATCATCTGAATTTGATTCGATTTGGGTCATCGTCGACAGACTGACCAAATCTGCTAATATCATTCCTGTTAATGATAGATTCTTGATGAAGAAATTGACTCTTTTGTATTTAAAGGAGTTATGTAAACATGGTGTGCCTGTATCGATCATCTCTATCAAGACCCTCGCTTCTCATCGAATTTCTAGAGATTTGCTCAGAAGTCATTGAGAACGAATCTTGATGAGAGTGCTGTGTACCACCCCAATTGAAGGGACGAGGTAAAGTAACGATACAAAATACTATAAGTGTTGTTTTATGTTTGAATGATTGACCTTTGGTAATAAACTGTATAATCGCTTTCCTTTGGAAAGATTATCATTGATAATTATCGTATTAGGATCGAGATCGAATCTTAAGATTTATATATTAGAGCATCTGTAAGCAGGAGTTGAGATGAAGACATCCGACATACACCCACTGTGAGTTGGACATGTCTTTTAGGTTTAAGGTTTCCTATGATGGCGAACCTAACCTTAAAAAATACTCGACCCGCGAGACCTGAAATGATTGTTGAAATTAGGATCTGATTATTAACTGCCAGTAGTGGGCAGGAGGTTATGTGAATATGAAATGTAGACCTTGAAGTGCCAGATGGGTAGCGAAGTTATGCCAAAGATTTTAACCATGGAAAAACGAATTGGTGATCTGAAAGATCATGGGATATAAGTCCCCGTTGTATGGGACCATTGAGATGATGTAAAAGATTGGTTTGAAAGGCATATAAGCTGGATCTACCCTAGGACTTCAAGTGTGCGTGAATTAAGTTTCGTAAATCGAACTTGATAAAATGTCTATCAAGTGAAAATCTGACTATTCCTTAATAAAGTTTAGATCGGCGAAAAGTTGCATTCATCAAAAACCCGTGAACACCATGGATAGAGAAATTAAGTCAACCTTAAGCCTGATCTTATTCCCGTAGTTATGTTTGATGAAACTCGCGTATTGTAAAGAATTACACTTGTGAGAAAAGACCGAATGTGGAGGAAATACCCACATGGCTTTAACTCTATAAGAAGCGAGTAGTAAGGTAAGATGATCTTTGAGGACAAAGATCCTGTTTAGGGGTAAATGTTGTGACAATCCTTCAATTTATGGTTGATATTCTATTGTCAGATACTATTTCAAAACATTATTTTAATGTTATATTATGAACTCACTTATTTTTGGGAAGAAATTTGGATTTACGTCTTGAAGTAGCATCGATTACGTCTAAACCGGAGGATTCTACGTTACGTGCTCACGTTTACATACACCGTATTTGGTGACAGTCCAACATTTCAGAAAATAAATTTATCCGTGAATATTATTTTGGAGTTTTAAATTTGTGTTGGTTCATAAACTCACAAATTTAAGAAAAGAGATTAGGACTTACGATTTTAATTTAACGTCCTATACGACTAAACCGGAAACCTTAGGATTACGTATTTACGTTTTCGAACTCCGTTTTTGATGAGACAATTTTTATTAGATTCGTTTTGTGCCGTTGATTCATAATTTATAAAAACCTTTTTCGTAAAACGACCCGAGGGTACGCAAATCGAGGAAACTATAATCGAGGAATACCCGTAAATTAATGGGGATGGAACAAGTACATACTTGTCCCACCCCAACACATGGCTAAACAAAGCTAACAACACCATGTGGTGTCAAGCTTACAAGATAAGCTAAGACACATGTCTTAGTTTACTTGTAAACTAGCAACCAACATCAAAACCACCACCTCAAACCATTTTCATTCATTTCAACACATGCAAACCACTAAACACTCTCCTCCCTCTCTCTAAAATTCGTCCCAAACTCATCCAAAACAACCCCCATTTGATCTTGATTCAACCATAAATCATATGTATAATTTACATATGATGAAAACCCATTGAAGTTATGAAGATTGGAGGTGATCTTAACATGTAAAAAGGAGTTTTCAAGGGAGTTTGGGGCTGATTTCTCAAGGAGTTTTCAGGAAGAACAAGGGCTGATTTTTGGGGGAATCTATAAATACTTGGTGATCCTAGAAGTGGTGTTGATATCTCATAAGATTGGTTACCCAAAACCATGTCTTGTTCATCCAAAAGCTCATCATTTCATCACTTTGGTGGTATAAAGATTGTTCTCCCCATCCTCTTGTTATTTTGATTATGTAATCATGTATTTTCTTTCTTATTATATATGTATATGATGAATATATGATGATAAAAATGTTGTGTGATGATCAAGTGTTGATAAATATGATTAAAGAGATGAAAACCCATAGGTAACAAGGTTAAAATCTTGCTAAATATGATGGCTGTATAAAAACAGTAAGTAACCAAATATTAAACTGATAAAATGGCATGGTGGAATCAATTTACAGTAAGTATTAGATGTCATACACATTTGATAGTTGGCCATGCAATGGAATCATCAAAATGAGTGAGATATGATCAAAACAAGTTTAGAATACAAATCTGAGTTCACTGTTTTGGACGATTTTTAGAAAATACTTAAAGGCTGATTCAACAGTAGCTATAGTAGAGTTAAATGGAGCACATATCATATAGTTTATGTCATAAAAATTTGAGCTTCTATCTCTACATAGAACTCTATATATGGCTGTTTTGGTGAACATGAAACTAAAAATTAGATTTTTAAAGAATTAATGTTTGATAGTATTATATAAGCACTCAACTAAAAATAGTATAAAATGTGAATTAAAACCCACTAACTTATATAATACATTTATATAAATATGTATAAGGTTAAACAAATGGAAATTTTATAAAAATGGTAGTTGAGTAAGATTTATAAGTTATAAAACTATAAACATGATTTTTATGACTTTTTCGGCTATTACCGTAAAATTAACGTTTTTGTTAAATAAAACTTAGACGGTTGGACCCGTCTAATTTAAACTTTTATAAACTCATATACTGATATATAAACATATATAACAAGTAAAAACCGATAAAACCCGAGCTATATAACATACGGACATTAACGTGCTAAGTTAACGTTATTGGACTAATAATACAACAAAATGGGCTAAAACACTTATAAATTTATTTATTGGGCTTAACCCATTTGGGCCCAACATGTAAAGTATAAATACTGATAATAAAAGTATAATTGTACTAATGAATAGTATTGGGCTTATAATAGGCTTATTGGGCCTAAAACATGTAAATAAGTAAAACTAGTAAACTAGTACAAAAGTTACTAATACATAACACTATAATGAATGAGTAAAAATGTATAAACCCACTTGATCATCATCATATATATAAAATCATCATATGTATACATAATTGTTATTTTTATAAAGTCATTGGACAAGAGTCTAAGACGAGTATTATTTTTCTATGTTTCCGTGATTGAAGCACGTACCGTACATCCGAATTGCTGATAACCCGCTTTCCCACATCCACGTGAGTTCATAGCCTCGCACTATTTTAAATGTTTTTATGAAATATTTTATAAACCCGCGAGGGAGATAACATGTTAGTTTTTATAAAATAGGACACATTTGTCCTGATTGTTTGTTTATTGATTTGGACCCGGATGATTGTATGACCCTATGAATGATTAAATGACCCGATAGATGAAATAAAATGGATTATTAAAGTTAGGTTATGTCACTAAAAGTCCCATTAGCATGAATTGTGAACTACCGAGATTTGATAGACGCTTATGCATATAATAGTACTATTTGGGGACGATCACCCCAGTTCGCGCCTTGACGGTTGATCCCCGTCGTGCCACATTGATTGGTAAGCGAATTTATGTATGAGAAGATTTCCATAGCGTGACCTTTGTGACGACACGCTAATTTAGATGGGCAAATTGAGTTTCGGGCTAGCTACCCGTTGTTTGGTTTAGTAAGGTAACAATGTCATGCGGCTTATAATAATCCAATTAACGAAATACTGCTATACGCACCGAATTACGATGTATTGTCTGACTAGCAATACGGGGTCATACTATTTATATTATGTTCGTGTTTTGGTTTTATATAACCATATTCATATAACGGTTTTTATTTAATCTATACAACGTTATAAAACGTATTGTATGATGTTTTTAACGACAATGGTTCGTATAATGATTTTGAAGGCGAAAGCCTATATTATGATTTTGATAAGGATTTGTATAAAATGACTTTGGCTATTTTATGGCCTATTACAATGATTTGTACAAAAATGATTTTCGGTAATAATTTTATACCGATGTTATATTGATGGATTCTATTAAACTCTATGAATTCACTCGGCGTTATCGCTGACCTTTTCTTTTAACATGTTTTATCTCAGGTAATTGAAGGTAATTCTCGGGAAGACAACAAGATTTCATGGCCCACACCTAAATACTTATTTCCATTCAAATGCTTTGTAAAACATGTATTAAATACAATGACTTGGGACCTATGTAACTTTGATATTTATGAATGGAAATGCTTTATTAATAAACGACGCGATTTTTAAGCGTTGTCTATGATGTGAGTAATGTGCTATCCCGTAACACCAACGAGTCTTCCGCTGTATTGAGTTGTATAAATTTGGGGGTGTTACACAAATCATAGATCATGAAGGTAATTTAGATTGCATTGGAAAATTTCCACAAAATCGTGACAAATAATGTCACTACAACCCTTCATCATGTCAAACTAAAAAAAGTCATTAAGTTTCATCACAAACTATAGTACCAGTCTACATAAGTTCTATTACAACATGGATAATAAAGATAACACAAAGAAACTTATCACGTGGGGATCCACGTGGCTTCTTGTACATCGGCTCGTCATCACTGCTGTTATCCTCTTCATCAGACCCCGTTTCTGATATGAGCAAAAACTCATATCAATTAATCAACAAATCACCCTAAAACACAAGGAAAGTACCTAACTTTTGTGCTATAAAGCGGAATTATGTGGTATGTTTTGTGTTTGTGTATAAATAGGTAAGAAGGATACATTTTCAAGCAAACAAGAAGAAATCAAGCTTATTTGGATGAAAAAGACAAAGAAGGATCAAAGATGACAAGACTTTAAAGATGAAGGACCTATCTTGACAACACTCTAAAGTTGAAGGACTTAAAGTGTAAATTTGTCAAAGTTAAGATTAAAGTCAAACATGGTCAACTCTTCAGACAACCAAGTCAAAGGGTCAAACTAGACAAGTATGCAAGTGGAAGGACCAAAAATGCCATTAAAATGAAGTTCCTAGCTCATTTAGATATTCTGCCTAAGTATAAGGACTTAAATTGCCAAAAATACACAAAGTTGTGTATGATCTGTGTGCTATGGCTATTATCCAATGAGAGTGCAAAGAATAGGTGACACAAATAACTAGCTGGCAAGCCACATCACCAAAGAATTAAATGCGCCGTCCAGCTACAGTCAACCCCACTATACTTGTTTCTAGCCAATCAAAAGAAGACATGCAATAATACTTTTATCCATAAACGGATAATGATCCGTGTGATCAACTCTCTCTCAATCCAAGCTTGCCACGTGTCATCTTCTTCAACAAAGCAACCCAAGAACGATTTTTAGCTACACTGAATTCAGGAAATGATTTCTACATGAAACTTACTCGTTTTCAAGTGAGGAATGCATTGGTAACACTTAATCAAGCTCAAACTCAAGGAATAAAAAATCCCTAATTCATGAAGAACACAAGAATTTTCAATTAACCAATTCAGGACACCTGGCAGCCTGCTATTGGTGAGGATACGTCATCAGCTCCAACAACTTCTCACTTTTTGTCTATAAATAGGGAATAGAACTCTCATTTTATGTACGTAGCAAAAGTGTGAAAATTTCACACACTTCCATTTTTCTCTCTCACTCTAGTTAGTTAATAGTTAGTGTAACAAACTCAAGAGCCTGACAAACTCTTGAGTTAGTTATAGTTAGTTGTAACCTCCTACCTAACTCTGTAACTACTTTTCACATCCAAATCAATAAATTCCCTTCTTTTCCTTCAATCTCCTATTCAGTCCTTGCATTACTGTTAATCTTGTGTTTTTATGAGTTGCTTGTGATCACATTTGATCATAAGGAGCTCATTGTGAAGAATTGTAGCTGTTCAATCCTGTTCTTGTTGATCCAGTTGCTGTTCTTGTTGATAGAAGCAGATTTTGGGTAGAAATGGTGATGATGATATATGTAGATGGTTGATTAGTGGTTCATAGTGTTAAGGTGATGGTTTAACACTATTTAGGAGGCTCAGCGCCTACCTACTCCATCAGTGGAGGCACATTGCTAAAAGGTTTCAAGTTTTTTAGTTTGGTTCCACTAAACAGTAAAATGCATGCTACATTCTAGCTTAAATCTTACCTGTTGCTTTGATCAAGTGTGTTTAGCATGTTTCTGGATTGATCTTGTTGAGTAGATAGCCTATTGTTAGTCTGATATTCTTTTGCTTGCTTATTACTTGTTTCTGTCATCATCTTATCAGTTACTTAGCATTGATTTAGCATTTTGAGTTCTAGCTTGCTAAACAGTTTGTTCTTGGTTCATTTGTACTCCATTTTGATCAACAAGTTTGGCTAGATATCAGTCTTTAATCAGCTCAACCATTTGCTTAATTTTCCTTCACAAAAGTTGTTCAAATATCAGTAAACTAGTGTTTGGATTTGCTGTCAATCTTTAGTTCAAGTGTTGTTAAGTGGTTAATCTTTGTTCATCTTTCATTCTTTAGTCATTTTTAACAAGTTTGAGTAGTTTACAAGTCAAAAATTTGGTCAAAAAGGCAAAGTGTTGAAAAAAAAAGGTTTGGGAAAGTTCTGCTAAACTAGTTCATTAAAAAGTAGTCATATTCAATCACTTAGCATTTGTTAAATTCTTGATGAAATTCATTTAAACCAGTTTCTACTTGTCAATTAACATCCAAAGTTTGAGTGCTTAAAAGGAAATCATACAGTTTTAACATTCAAGTGAGAAATTAGCTTTTTCATAAGCTGTTGAGCAACATTAAGTTTCTGTGATAAAAGTGCTTTCTGATTTCTTATTCTGGCAAATCCACTTCATAAACCTTGCTATTTTCTTTCAAAATCTTGTTTAGAAACTTGTCTTGAGTAAATCTGGAAGTTTTTAGCTTTTTCAAAATTTTGGTCAAACTTGGTCAATAAGCTAGTTTCATCTTATTTGCAATTTCCAGCTTCATTACTTGATCATTTTCCATAAAAGAAGACATTCCAGACTCTCCATAGACCGATTAACAAGATTTAGCTTGAAAACCTGTTTGGGCATGTCTAGCTTATCAGATAGCTTATTCTTGGCTTATTAAAGTTGGCTTATTTGAGTTTTATTGCATTTCAAGTCTTTTCCTTGGATAAGCCTAAGTGATTTTCAGTTTTAAGCAGATTAAAACTTGTTTCAGCTTATTTGGTGCATTATTGAGCTTATACGAGCTTAATTGTCCAAGTAGCCCGTTTTTGAAAGAAATTCCCATTTATTTGCACATTAGTCCCTAAACTTTGTTCCTGTTTGTATTGACTCTAATTACACATCATATTTTCTTGTAAAACGTGCTTAAAATGGTCGAATAATCATCAATTATGCCTTGTATATGCTTGTTTTGTCGTTTGTGCGTGTGCAGGTACGGATATTAAAGAAATCACAAGAAATGAAGCAAAAGAGCCAAAACGGACACGAGAAACAGAAAGAGCACGGAAAATCGAGTCCAATGGTGCCTTCATGTTTTATTGGGTCGACCCGACACCACTTAAATGGGTCGAGCCGACCCATTAATACATCTTTTAGCCCAACACAAAGCCAATCAGCCCAAACTTACAAGCTGCTCGCCCAACAGCAAGTAACGAATAAAGGCCCAACAGCCCAGCAGACCAAGGACAGGCCCAAGAAGAAAAAAAAATAGAGAGATCAGATATTGGGGGCAGCTTGAAATATACGCATCTTAAACATTCCATATTTTTTATTTTTTTCAGTCTGTTCCAATTTACTTTCGTAGGGTAGAGGTAGAGTAGTATTATTCCAACTGCTTTGTTATTGTTTCAAGTTTTAGCTTAGATTAAGATTAAACAAACACAACATCTCAGCTTCTTTTCTCACTTGTATTTTGGATGAATTTATTTATCATAAACTAGCTTTGTATTCGGTTTCCTGTTTTTATGAAGAAGCAGTTTCGCTCAAGTTGGATTCAACAGATATTGTTATTGATTCGTAGGTGGTTTTCGATCAATAAATGATGCGAGTATGATTCTCGGTAGTAGTAGTTCGATGATTTGGAATCGGTTTGATGTTTGTTTATTCTTGTTGCTGGAGATTCGGTTACTGTAGGATTTGATTTGTAGTCTTGGCTTAAAGTTTGTATGATTCGATTCTCAGCAGGTTTCGATCCGAAAATTGATATTGTTATGGGTTTTTTATTCGGCAGTGATGTTTTGATTCGGTTGATGATTTTAAGTTCTAGGCAGATTTGATTTTCGGCTATAGTGGTGATGTTTGTAGGTTTATGATTCGATTGTAGTTTGTGTTCGTTTGTAGTTTCAAGTTTCGAGCTAGGTGTGATTTAAGGTTCCGGTTCAGCATAGCATTTACTGTCGGTTTCAATAAAGGTTTAACGGTGTAGTTTAGTTCGGATTCAGCAAGCAGTTTCGTTGGTTTGGTTTTGGTTCGTTTAGCTCCGATATCGATTTCGTTTCGGTTAGTTTTAAGTAGCTGCAGTTCGTCTCGTCCAACTAGCACTCGACATCAGTAGATAGAGATCGGTAGAGCAGTTTTCGGTTCGTTCATTCAGAGTCTTTGGTTTGATCAGTTTAGCATAGCTTTCGACATCAGCGGAGGCCCGGACGTGAGGTAGTTCATTTGTTTAGTTTCTGCATTCATAGTGTAAAATTGCTAGCTAGTTGATAGTAGTGTAAATCTGATTGCTACATGTTCATTTAGCTTTGTTGAATGATGATTGATATTTCTTTTAGCTTATTGCATTGATCTTAGTGAATTTGCTTTCCAAGTTTAATAAACTATCTGATATAGTGTGTTTGGCGTTATCTTCCTTTTGCTGATTTTTCATCATTTTTGTTGATCAGTGTTTCTACAATTGGCTTTGTAGTTGTTTAAACTAGTATAAAGAGTAGTGTAAATTTATACAATTGTTAAATTCTCTTTGTGCAATTCTAATGAAGTCAAATAGGAAGAATATTGTAGCTCTTTTGTAGTCTGCCTAAGGTAAGTTTGCAGGATTATTCTAGCTCAGTAGGTTAGATTTAGTGTTTTTTTTAAGTTTTCGATACTTGATATATGTTGACTAAGCACAAAAGTTGATATGTTTTCATTTGTTTAAGAGTTCTAGCTCATTTGATTAGCCTACATCTTAGTTCAATTATCCTTAAAATAGCATATGACAATATATCAGTAACTGCATTCTCATCTCATTTGATATTTGCATTTCAATTTGTTAAACTTTGGTGCTTTCACACATTTAGACCTTTACTTTGTATGTTAGCTTTACACTCACGGTCCATCCCTGTTAAATAGTTAACTCGTTACTCCTTCATGGTTAGCTCTGTTAGCGTTGTTGGTCCTTGTCAGTCAGGCCCGTTAATTGGTGTTATGGGCTTTGATGGCCCGTTTCTTTATTGCTAAAATGTTAATTTTGATTTCTCATCTGGAGTAGTACGTAGATTAGATTATACATTTCTCAATTGAATAATAAATTTGTATTTTCAGTTTACACATTTTATAAATTGTAACTTTGAGTTTAATAAGATTAGTTGTTAGATTTTAATAAATTTAAATTTTACTTTTATAAAAATTACTTTTAGTTTTACAAAATTGCCTTTTATATTTTATATTAGTAGTATAATAATAGCAATATTATTTTAGTCTTTTACCTCGTTTTTTTTCGTGTCGTTTTCGTTTTTGTCGAAAGTAGAAATAAATACCAAAAATCGTTTTTTTAACCAAAAACAAATTAATCTCTACGATAAAATTTGTCTTTCAATTCGACACGATTCGAGAGGAAAACGACTTAATAAAAAAATGGACATTAAAATGGCGCCGCTACCGGTTCGTGCTCGTTACGATTGACATTTTTCGTGAGGCGATTTGGATTTTGGGATCCGTTCGATTTTGAACGTTATTTTTATTGTTTAAAAATAAAAAACAGTTAAAAAAAATTATAAAATCAATAAAAACAAAAAATATTTTCTTATTTTATATTCTTTTCTTTATTAATATATATACCCTTTAAAAAAATAAAAAAAAATATTTTTTCTTTTAGATTTTTTTTCTTTAACTATATATTATAATATTTTTTTTTAAAAAAAAAAAGAGAAAAAAAAATCACAAAAGCATTTCTTTCCTAAGATTTGCAACAAAAAAATCAAAAAAAAAAATACTTTTCCTAAAGTATTACATCAAAATAATAAATCTACGTATATATATTTTCTATCTTTATTTTTTTATTATTCGTTTTTACGTACATATTATATTCTGTTTTATAAAAAATAATATCGTGACGAGTCAAGCCGATCCCGAGTATCGTGCTTTTGATATGGCTATGGACAATCGATCGATTTATGAGTTGTTGCAAGTACCTACTGAGGGATGTCTCGACAATGCGATCGTGATATCGGATATCGAGGTTGATTCTTTTGAGCTTAATCCGGATTTGATTAAGTTGATATCCGGTCGTCCATTTTACGGATTTGAGGATGACGATCCTTACACTCATATCCGTCATTTTCGTTCATACGCCAATACCGTCAAATACACCAATGTGACACAAGACATTATCTATTTACACCTTTTTCCTTTCTCCCTCGATGGAGCAGCCCGGCTTTGGCTAGAAAAGGAACCACCACGATCTATTTTCACATGGGCTAATCTTGAGTCAAAATTCTTAAATCAATTTTACCCTTATGCTAAAACGAGAAAAATTCGGTTGGAAATAAATAATTTTGAAGAGTCTAATACTGAAACGTTTACCGAGGATTGGGAAAGATTTAAGGATTTAGTGCGTAGTTGTCCTCATCATGGATTTTCCGCCTTGCATTTGATTGATTCGTTTTATCACGGGTTGACCCAATACGATCAAGATTCTCTTAACACGGCTGCAAGCGGAAATCTTTACTCTCGGAGTACTAATGAGGCTTTAATGATTATTGAGAACAAGTCTCAAGTATGGAGCAAAGCCGAAGTATCCGGTAATACGGTTATCTTTAGGAGTGGCCCTCTTTTCTCATATACTCCGAGAGTTAGTGATGAGCCATGTGTTGATTCGGATGACCCTATTTTTGATGATTCTTCTAGTCCCCTTTCTCCTGTGACTAGCGACTCTTCTCCTCCGGATTTTGAGGAAGAAGTAGTTATTGAGCAACTCACTGTTGAGTTGACTCCCGACCCACCACAAACTAATGAGGAGTGTTTTGGGGATTTTCAAAATCAAAGCTTTTCAAATCAAGAAGATTTTCAAAATCGTAACAATTTTCAAAGTAATAATCAAGGGGATTTTCAAATTCAACCTTCACAAATGGACGAAATAGTTGAAATATTTGAGGAACCAAAGAGGATGATAAATGATCTTCATGAACAAAACCAAAGTCTTAAATATCAACTTTTAGAAGCTTTGAGAGCTCAATTTGAGGCTAACACCACTACTAGTAGTGATGTTCCCACTGTGGATCCTTCCATCTCTCTGCCAATAAAGGAGAGGCAAGGCCCGGAGATTATCATGAGTTTTTCTCCCCCTCCGGTGTTGACACCCGCAGATACATTTAGCTCTCTTTCCTCATCTTGTGAGGAAATTCCCGAGATTGTACTTGAGCCTACATTTGACCCATTCCTTTTATGACTTCTTCACCTACTCCTCCAAATGATACTACTCCTCATAATAGTTCTCCGGATATGAATGTGTTATCTTATGATTCCGACTATACTTTTAATTCTTTATCGGGCTCGGATGAGGATAACTCTCCTATTTTGAAAACCCCGACTTTTGAGAATCATGATAATGATATTATTGATTTTTCGGATACTTCACTCCTTAGTGATGCTGGTTTTCACATTCCCGAGATCGATGAGTTTCTTGATATTGATACACCCGTGGAGTACATATCTGGATATTTTGATGTGGAGGGAGATATACTTTTTCTAGAGGATTTATTACACGATGACACTATACCTTCTATCCCTCCCGACCCACCCATTCATGATGCTAAAGAAAACAAAGACCCGAGGGTTCCGACTATTAGTGTTTTGACACCTACTTTTTCACCCCCGGTGTCTCTTGTTGATTTCACATTTGAGGGTGATTCTTTTATGACTGACACCGAGTTGTCTTGCTATTTTCCCATAAAGGGAACGGTATTTGATCCGGGTATACACATTTTTGAGCAATCTCAATATCTTAATGATAGAAATCAAAAGGAAAATTGTTGAAAAATTGGGATCATTACCTTCTTACTATACCCTTAATTGTAAGAAACTTTTGCTTAAAGGAAACCCATCTTTCTTATACTTATTTGCTATTGCCACCTTGGGGTTTATTTTTTTTAGAGATGGAAACCATGTATTTGACCCGGGTGGAATTTTATGGGGTTTTCCTTATTTTGGAGGTTATTTCACTTTATCATGGAGAGCTTTCTTTTACGGGTAAATCTTTTTCTCTCCATGATCGTTTCCCTAAGGACAATTTAATTCGGGGATCGAGTCGAGCTCATGACTCGATTACCAAAAACGAGGTGCCTTGTGGGGGAGATTCCCATGCTTATCATTCTATCTTCTTTCTAATTTCTAATGTGAAGGGCTTGTGCTCTTCGTTTGTTTCTCGTGTTTCGTTTGTGATGTGATTTTAGGTTTCTCATATATCGAAGACTCTCGTGTTCGTTTTTCATCACATATCACTCGAGTTTCGATCCTCCATTTGAGACATCCGATATCCGATGATTATATCCTTTACTAACGCTTATTTTTATTGGCATAATTAATAAACTGCTTTTAATTATTTGCGTCATACATTTTTCATGCTAGAATTTTGCATTCGACTCTTCGTCTCTAGTAGGGGGGTATCATACCCTTAGACTTGAAACATTGAGGACAATGTTTGGTTTTAGTATGGGGGGTATCTATCGATATGCTTTTCCTTTTGTTCGTTGTCTTCACGTACTCCGTTTTTCAAAAATGTGCTTAAAATTGCATAAATTTTAATTTTTTTTTCTTTTCATATTTTAATAAGTGTTTTTGACACGAATGTAAGCTTTCCGTTGGTGAAAATAAGAATAGATTTTGACTCGACCGGTTTTTATCTTAGCTCATTCCTTAACCATGTAGACCTTAATTGGTTTATTAGGCTAAGCATCCACGAGTCTCATTATTTGAGATTTTAAATTGTGGAGAACGAGAGATGATAGAGTTGATAATAAGTTTTAAGGTTAATTCTTCCTTATATGAGTTTTTGTGGCTCTTTCTCCCCGCTTGTATATTTAATTGCTTAATAAATGAAGATTTTTACGGTTTAGGTTCGATATTTTAGCTCTTAACCAACTCTTTTATTCCCTTGTAATTAAAGCAAGAACACATTGAGGGTGTCAGCGTCGTGGACTTCCGACTAAGGTGGCTCATAACCACTAAGTAGGAGGTATTCAGACCACGGGATTTCGAAATTTGGCATACTATATGTATAAAAAAATAAATAAAGCACAAATGTGCTAACGTATTGTGAATAAGGCAAAAAAATGCCAAAAGTATAAGTATACAATCCAAAACCGATAAAGGTCGCCTACTTCGATGCCGACTTGACAACGAGGGGGTTCTAGATCCTAAGGTGGAGGAATATTATCCAAGGTCGTAATAAAAAGTCCGAAGGTCGCCTACTCTGACGGCTACTTGACGGTGGGGGGGTTCTAGATTCTAAGGACTAATAAAAGACCAAGGAATATCATTTTTTATGTATGTATATAAATAAAGTTTTTGTTATAAATAAGCCAAATTTCGGGTCCGGGATGATCTTAGACTTCCGCTTCTGGTCTCGTAGTTGAGATGTCGAGGTCGTCAATGCAAGAGATTCCCTAAATCGTGTTAAATTATCCTTGATGTGGGCTTTCTTTAGTGACAACGATTTTTGAGGAGGAGGTTAGGTTCTAAGTGTCGGGTTTATACCGTTTTGCCTCATTTTTGGACTAATAATTATTGAATAAGTCAAATGATCCTACGGGTGAATGACAATTCTTAAAATCTAGAGATACAACTTAGGAATAATGGAGAAGGAGTTCTACATAAATTACTTATATAAGTGGTCTTAACACTAGAACTTATTGTTAACAATGATCTTGTTTTTGAGCTTGGCATGGAAAGAGTGAAAAGTCGAGGACGATGAACCTATTCAAATTTTGTGATCCTAAAAGTTATTTTCAAATAATGAAAATGATACATTATGTCATTTACACATTAAATATTAATAAATTGAATAAATGCTTTTAATAAATGGAAAACGGAGTTGCTTTATACTTTATTCTAGCATTGCGTGAGGACACGGCAATGGTTTGGTAGGGGGGTGTGATGTGACTCTAACTATACATCATATTTTCTTGTGAAACGTGCTTAAAATGGTCGAATAATCATCAATTATGCCTTGTATATGCTTGTTTTGTCGTTTGTGCGTGTGCAGGTACGGATATTAAAGAAATCACAAGAAATGAAGCAAAAGAGCCAAAACGGACACGAGAAACAGAAAGAGCACGGAAAATCGAGTCCAATGGTGCCTTCATGTTTTATTGGGTCGACCCGACACCACTTAAATGGGTCGAGCCGACCCATTAATACATCTTTTAGCCCAACACAAAGCCACTCAGCCCAAACTTACAAGCTGCTGGCCCAACAGCAAGTAACGAATAAAGGCCCAACAGCCCAGCAGACCAAGGACAGGCCCAAGAAGAAAAAAATAAAATAGAGAGATCAGATATTGGGGGCAGCTTGAAATATACGCATCTTAAACATTCCATATTTTTTATTTTTTTCAGTCTGTTCCAATTTACTTTCGTAGGGTAGAGGTAGAGTAATATTATTCCAACTGCTTTGTTATTCTTTCAAGTTTTAACTTAGATTAAGATTAAACAAACACAACATCTCAGCTTCTTTTCTCACTTGTATTTTGGATGAATTTATTTATCATAAACTAGCTTTGTATTCGGTTTCCTGTTTTTATGAAGAAGAAGTTTCGCTCAAGTTGGATTCAATAGATATTGTTATTGATTCGTAGGTGGTTTTCGATTAATAAATGATGTGAGTATGATTCTCGGTAGTAGTAGTTCGATGATTTGGAATCGGTTTGATGTTTGTTTATTCTTGTTGCTGGAGATTCGGTTACTGTAGGATTTAATTTGTAGTCTTGGCTTAAAGTTTGTATGATTCGATTCTCAGCAGGTTTCGATCCGAAAATTGATATTGTTATGGGTTTTTTATTCGGCAGTGATGTTTTGATTCGGTTGATGATTTTAAGTTCTAGGCAGATTTGATTTTCGGCTATAGTGGTGATGTTTGTAGGTTTATGATTCGATTGTAGTTTGTGTTCGTTTGTAGTTTCAAGTTTCGAGCTAGGTGTGATTTAAGGTTCCGGTTCAGCATAGAATTTACTGTCGGTTTCGATAAAGTTTTAACGGTGTAGTTTAGTTCGGATTCAGCAAGCAGTTTCGTTGGTTTGGTTTTGGTTCGTTTAGCTCCGATATCGATTTTGTTTCGGTTAGTTTTAAGTAGCTGCAGTTCGTCTCGTCCAACTAGCACACGACATCAGTAGATAGAGATCGGTAGAGCAGTTTTCGGTTCGTTCATTCATAGTCTTCGGTTTGATCAGTTTAGCATAGCTTTCGACATCAGCGGAGGCCTGGACGTGAGGTAGTTCATTTGTTTAGTTTCTACATTCATAGTGTAAAATTGCTAGCTAGTTGATTGTAGTGTAAATCTGATTGCTACATGTTCATTTAGCTTTGTTGAATGATGATTGATATTTGTTTTAGCTTATTGCATTGATCTTAGTGAATTTGCTTTCTAAATTTAATAAACTATCTGATATAGTGTGTTTGGCGTTATCTTCCTTTTGCTGATTTTTCATCATTTTTGTTGATCAGTGTTTCTACAATTGGCTTTGTAGTTGTTTAAACTAGTATAAAGAGTAGTGTAAATTTATACAATTGTTAAATTCTCTTTGTGCAATTCTAATGAAGTCAAATAGGAAGAATATTGTAGCTCTTTTGTAGTCTGCCTAAGGTAAGTTTGCAGGATTATTCTAGCTCAGTAGGTCAGATTTAGTGTTTATTTTAAGTTTTCGATACTTGATATATGTTGACTAAGCACAGAAGTTGATATGTTTTCATTTGTTTAAGAGTTCTAGCTCATTTGATTAGCCTACATCTTAGTTCAATTATCCTTAAAATAGCATATGACAATATATCAGTAACTGCATTCTCATCTCATTTGATATTTGCATTTCAATTTGTTAAACTTTGGTGCTTTCACACATTTAGACCTTTACTTTGTATGTTAGCTTTACACTCACGGTCCATCCCTGTCAAATAGTTAACTCGTTACTCCTTCATGGTTAGCTCTGTTAGCGTTGTTGGTCCTTGTCAGTCAGGCCCGTTAATTGGTGTTATGGGCTTTGATGGCCCGTTTCTTTATTGCTAAAATGTTAATTTTGATTTCTCATCTGGAGTAGTACGTAGATTAGATTATACATTTCTCAATTGAATAATAAATTTGCATTTTCAGTTTACACATTTTATAAATTGTAACTTTGAGTTTAATAAGATTAGTTGTTAGATTTTAATAAATTTAAATTTTACTTTTATAAAAATTACTTTTAGTTTTATAAAATTGCCTTTTATATTTTATATTAGTAGTATAATAATAGCAATATTATTTTAGTCTTTTACCTCGTTTTTTTTCGTGTCGTTTTCGTTTTTTTCGAAAGTAGAAATAAATACCAAAAATCGTTTTTTTAACCAAAAACAAATTAATCTCTACGATAAAATTTGGCTTTCAATTCGACACGATTCGAGAGGAAAACGACTTAATAAAAAAAATGGACATTAGTTTGCATAGTTTAAGTCCTAAACTTTTATATACTTGTCATTTTTAGTTAAGTAGTTTTACAATTTGTTACATTTTGTTAGTAGTTTGTTACAATTTGCATAATTAGTCCTTTTACTTTCTGATTTTTACATTTCAAGCAATTTAGTTTCAAGTACTTACATTTTTAGCACATTATTTCCATAAGATTTACAATTTTGTACTTATTTGAATAAAAACTTGGTAATTGCTAATTGTTTTACGGATACGTAGTTAATATTTTTCACATTTTTACGTGCTTGCTTAAATAGACATAGAAAATCCAAATAACCCTATCAACCAAAAAGATAATAAACCTGATTTTGTTAGGACTTTCAATTGGTTAAGAATAGAGAGAAACGAACTTCAATTAACACAATTTCAAATGGCGCCGCTGCCGGTTCTTTGACTTTACGAGAGACTATCGATTGACGGTTTTCATTGGCTTTGGGGATCCGTTCACCTAGTGAACGTTATTTTTACGTATCATAAATAAAAAACAATAAAAAAAATCAAAAATATAAAAATATAAAAACTAAAAAATAACAAAAACAATTCTTTTCCTAAAGAATTGACCAAAAAAATTAAAAAAATCAAAAAGCAATCTTTTTCCTAAGAAATTGCACCCAAAAATATATATTATTGGATTCCCTCGGTTTTTATGTACATATAGTATTTTCTCTAAAAAAACCCCAATAAATACAAAAATATTTTCCCTATATTATTATATGTAAATACGTATACGTATAAGAACAATCAATACACATATTCTCCATAAGTATTGCAAACGCAATACACCGTGTTAGGGGGCGTTCCGGTCCTTGACACGCGTATCGATCAAATTCAATAAAGCAAGAATAGATAAATACTTCCAATAAGCAATAATTCGAAGAATACAAACTACAATGTGAATAGAAAGGCGATGTGCTATAAAATGCCATCTAAGGGTCAATAGGTACTTAAGTGCTTCGCGCCACCTAACCCCCGTTCACTAGTGAGTATTCTAAGAAGGAAGGCTTCATTGGGGGTCTTGCACCCAAGTAGTAAATATGTATATTATACTTTCTTGTGGATATTTCATATTGAAACTCGAAGAGGATAATCCCTTTCTCTTCAAAGTCAAACGAGAGCTTCTCTCTCATTCCTCGTATTGAGTTGCATGCTCACTCGCGGGCGTGCACAAATACCGATTGGAGTACAACCCCTTCCTCCGAAAAGGAAGAAAAAGAGAAAGAGTAGGAACACCACCGTCCATCAAGCCGATCCCGAGAATCGTGCTTTGATCCACACATAACAAGAAGCCATGGCCGGAGTTGATACTCGACCTTTGATGGAGCACTTGCAATCCAATGTACAAGGATGTGCAGATGCTATCAAGATACCCGATATTCCCGCAAACACATTTGAGCTAAAAACATCCACGATTAACTTGGTTTCAAATACGCCATTTTATGGGAACAAGAATGATAATCCACATGATCACCTTAAGAAATTTCTTGCTCTTTGCAACACCATTAAGTACAATGGAGTTCCCCATGATGCCATTAAGTTGATATTGGTGCAATTTTCACTAGAGGGTCCGGCTAAGCATTGGTTAGATACACAACCACCCGAGAGCATTACCACATGGGATGGTTTCACTAAGAAGTTTTTGAACAAGTTCTTTCCCCCATCTAAGACCACGGCTTTGAGGAACTTAATTATAGGCTTTCAACAAAAACCTAGTCAAACATTTAGTGATGCTTGGGAGGAGTATATATAGTTATTGAGGAGATGCCCTAACCATTGATTGGATGAAGTTCACCAAATTAATACTTTCTACAATTGCCTTAAACCTCATCACCAAGACTCACTCAATGCTTCCGCGGGAGGAAATATTTTTCTTAAATCCATTCAAGAAGCTTGGGATATTATTGAGACCAAAGCAATGGTGCAAACTAACACACAATTTGATGAGAGAGTACATGTCATTCAAGAAGGAGGTTCTAAAACATTGGAGACTCAACTCATTTCATGCATCCAAGAATTGACTCAAGCTCAAAAGGAAAGTCAAACAATTATGCAAAACACACAAAAGATGCAACAAACCATGATGAATGACTTTATGAAACTTTCTTTGAGCAATAATTCCACAAATGATGTGCATGCTATTACTCTTTCATGTGAGAATTGTGGAGGTCCCCATTCATATCAACAATGTGATAAGGTGAAAGGATATCAAGGGGAGTGTTAAGCATACCAAGAGGAACATAGAGAACATTTCAAGCCCAACATCAATCAAAATAACCTTTATTATAAGTCTCAAAACTATCTTGCACCACCGGGATTCCCACCCCAACCACCCACCCAACTTCAACCAAATTCCCCTCAATTGTTACAAAGGAACCAAGGTCCAAGACCACAATACCAAGGGAACAACTATAAAGCACCCAACACCTTTCACAATCAAGGAAATAACTTTTATCCACCAAGTCAAGGATTTAATGCACCACCTCCAACCTATCCAAACCAAGGTTTTTATCAAGGGAATGTGCAACCTAACCTCATGGATTTGATTCTTCAAAAGCTTACTTCCTATGAGAGACAAATGAAAGAGTTTCAAGAGGAAAACAACAAGAAATTTTCTCTTCTTCACAACCAAATTATGTATAATCAAAGACCAAAAGGGGCTTTACCATCTAACACACAAACAAACCCGAGGGCAAATGTCAATGCTATTACAACAAGAAGTGGAAAAACAATAAATGATCCTTCACCTCTTACACCTTCTATTGTTAAACCCACTTTGGTTCCTACTTGTGATAAGCCTTCTACATCTACTTCACCACCTCCAAACTCTCCTATTTCATCAACCACACCTTCTCAACCTATTCCCACTTCTCCTTTACCTTCCACAACTCCCAATGAAGAAGCTAACAAAGACAAATCTTCCACTATAACACCTACACCTAAACCAAATCTTCCTTACCCTTCAAGATTGAAAAAGGAAAAGTTAAAGAATAAGGATGATATACAAGTCTCAAATTTCTTAATGATGTTCAAGCAACTCAACATAAACATCTCCTTTGCAGAAGCTCTTGCTTACATGCCAAAATTTGCTAAGATGTTCAAGGATCTACTCTCCAACAAGGAAAAATGGGTTGATTTGCCCAACACATCCCTTAATGAAAATTGTTCCGCCGTGTTACTCAAAACCTTACCAACTAAACTTGGAGACCCCTGGAGCTTTTTGATACCTTGTAATTTTTCCGGGGTGGAAAATTTCATGGCTTTGGCGGATCTAGGGGAAAGCATAAACCTAATGCCTTTATCGGTTTGGAAAAAACTCTCTCTTCCCGAGCTCACTTCCACTAGGATGACACTTGAGTTAGCCAACCGTACCATAGCTTACCTGGTAGGTATCACAGAGGATGTGTTTGTAGGTGTGGATAAGTTTACCTTTCCGACCGACTTTGTAGTGGTTGATTATGACATGGACCCTAGAGTTCCTTTGATTGTTGGTAGACCGTTTTTAAGAACGGCCGTACTTTAATAGATGTGGCGGAGGGAGAACTAATTATGAGAGTTGAGGATGAGAAAGTGGTGTTTAAGTTAGGGAAAGTGTGTGATAAGAAAGAGATTAAGGAGTCTAAACCTTGTGAGACCATTAACATAGTTGATGTGTTAGATGAGGTGTGTAATGAGCGTTTTCATGACGCTTGCAAGAGTAATAGTGAGGATATACCCCATGTTGAAACCGTGGCCTCAATTGCTCCATCCTTAACACCTTTTGGAGAGAGTGATTTCCTCTTGGAGGAATTTGAGTCCAACTTTCTTGGTAATGATGATTCTCCCATCAACTGGGAAGAACATATTCTCACTATCCAAAAGTTGCTCAATGAGGACCCCATTCCTTCACCCATTCCACAAGAAGTAACCAATGGTGATCCATCCATAGTTAAGCCTTCCATAGAGAGTCCACCTCCACTTGAACTTAAGGACCTTCCATCCCACCTAGAGTATGTTTTCTTAGAGGGAAAAGACCAATTACCCGTGATCATTGCATAAGATTTGAAAGAGGATGAAAAAGAGAAATTCATAGAAGTCCTTAAGACACATAAACAAGCCTTAGCATGGAAAATATCCGACATAAGGGGAATCGATCCACATTTTTGTACACACAAAATCCTTTTGGAGGATTATTACAAACCCGCCATTCAAAGCCAAAGAAGGGTTAACCCTAAAATCCATGAGGTCATTAAAAAGGAAGTTATCAAACTCCTTGATGCAGGCATGATTTACCCCATTTCCGACTCTCCATGGGTTAGCCCGGTACATTGTGTTCCAAAAAAGGGTGGAATCACCGTAGTACCCAATGAGAACAATGAGCTTATTCCTACGAGACTTGTTACGGGTTGGAGAGTTTGTATTGATTATAGGAAGCTCAATGAGGCTACTAGAAAAGATCACTTCCCATTGTCTTTTATGGACCAAATGCTTAAACGCTTAGCGGGAAATGAATACTATTGCTTTCTTGATGGATTTTCGGGTTATTTTCAAATACCCATTGACCCTAAGGATCAAGAAACGACCACATTCACTTGTCCCTATGGTACATTTGCTTACAAGAGAATGCCTTTTGGCTTGTGTAATGCACCGGGGACATTTCAAAGGTGTATGATGGTAATTTTCCATGATATGATTGAGCACACTATGGAGGTTTTCATGGATGATTTCTCCGTCTTTGGAGATTCATTTACCTCTTGTCTCACCAATCTAGAACGAATGCTTAAGCGGTGTGAGGAAACCCGTTTAGTTCTTAATTGGGAGAAATGTCATTTTATGGTGAAAGAGGGAATTGTTTTGGGACACAAGATATCCAATAAGGGATTAGAAGTGGATCGAGCTAAATTGATGTGATTGCTAAGCTTCCCCCACCCACTACGGTTAAAGGTGTGAGGAGTTTCTTAGGTCATGCGGGGTTTTATAGACGTTTCATACAAGATTTCTCTAAGATAGCAAGACCGATGACCCACCTCTTGTAAAAAGAGGCTCCTTTCATTTTCAACCAAGAGTGTTTGGATTCGTTTGAGACTCTTAAGGAGAAATTGACTAAGGCTCCCGTTTTGGTTTCTCCAAATTGGGAATTACCCTTTGAGCTTATGTGTGACGCTAGTGATTATGCGGTGGGGGCCGTGTTAGGACAAAGAGTGAATAAGCATTTTCAACCTATACACTATGCTAGTAAAACCATGACCGGTGCACAACTTCATTACACTACCACGGAAAAAGAGTTGCTTGCTATAGTTTATGCATTTGAGAAATTTAGACCATAACTTGTGCTATCTAAAACCATAGTGTATACGGATCATCCCGCTCTTAAGTATCTCATGACAAAGCAAGATGCTAAGCCTAGGCTTTTGAGATGGGTTTTATTGCTTCAAGAGTTTAAGATAGAGATTCGAGATAAGAAAGGAGCCGAGAATTTAGCGGCGGATCACTTGAGTAGACTTGAGCATCCTTTTCAAGGAGATTTTCCTAATAAAGAAATCAATGAATCCTTTCCATTAGAGGAGCTCATGTCTATCTCTTCTCAAGAGGATTCCACCCCTTGGTTTGCGGATATTGCAAACTATCTTGTGGGGAATGTGCTTATAGAGGGTCTTACTTCCCAACAAAAGAAGAAATTTCTCAAGGAAGTGAAGTATTATTTTTGGGATGATCCTTACCTCTTTAGGCAATGTGCGGACCAAATCATTAGACGGTGTGTAGATGGGCCCGAGGTATAACACCCCCATTTACATTGCGCAGCGGAAAATACACAATTGCGTGTTATTCACAAACTTCATTTCACAACTCTTTAAACGACCCAAAAGCAATATGTTTAGGAATAAATACGGAAATAATTTAAATCAATGTCTAAAACCTTCAATCCCAAGTAAATTAGTTTAAAATATATCAGAGTAGCGTACATGTTCCCCTAGGATCCTAATCAAAACAACAAACTTTTTACCAAAATACTTGACCATTTACTATATGTTTATAACAATAGGGAAAGAAATCTGTTTTAGACCAAACACCACCAAAAGCAATCCGCAATCCTTCTCCAGCAAGCTCCAGCAGCAATCCACTTCAATACCTGAAATACATGCTTAAAATCATCAACACAACGGTTGCGCGAGTCTATAGGTTTTCCAAATCAACATTTGAACACAAGAGAAAAATCAATCAAGATCATTTAATAGAATTGCTACGTATACAATCTATTGTTCTGGCAATCTGGCATATAGCAAAAGCTATTGAATTGTATTAAGCTCATGACACCGACCCCTTAACTTAGTCACCCACGCCTAAAGCCGGCATGACTAGATGAAATTCCAGTGCCCCTACTAGGGTATCATTTGCAAAAATACCAATTCTCATTCTCGTAAAATTATCCTTCTCAGCGGGTTACTCAACGTAAAGCCCTGGTCTCAGATAGGATCGTCAGCCCAATAGTACTATTATTAGAATAAGCGGCTATTCCCAACTCACGACATCAAGTCAGAAGATAGTTAACGGCTCATGAATTTAGGGACTTTTGCAAATTAGGTACTTATACAATTCAAACAACAAAGGCAACATTCGGGTCCAAACAATCAATCATGACTTGTGTTCATTTTACTTTCAAATAGCATGTATCCTCCTCGCGGGTTTTAAATCATTCAAAACAATTACAAAATCGAGGCGATAGACTCACCTGGAGTAATAGCAGTAGTATGACGATCTTCGACGATAGTTGATGCCCGATAAACACAAAAACCGCAACCTATCAAATAAGGCGCGTTCGTCAATAATAAAATCGAGTAAAATCCATACTTAGTAACATCAAACTCAAAATCATATAATCGCAACTAATCCAAAATGAAAACAATACAAGTGACCCTTTTATTCCATTCTATATGTTTATTCTATTAGTTAATTCTTTCGATAAAAATCTGACGGTACACACCAAATGTACAAGCTCATTTACCCCACTTAAACACGCAAAATTTTTATGATACTAATCAGAAATGTCACTTACTATACATAGAAAGGCCTGTTAAAAACTCATCAAAAGATTTCACATTTAAAGTTCCCTGCCCGACACATCTTTGAACTACAAAAATCGGACAGTTTTACGCCAACAATTCATAGTCTTTTAACACATTTATTTTTCTCCGTTTACAAAATCGACACTCAACTTTGAAAATAACTCAACATCCTCATATTTAACATTCAAAATCAGTTCATGACATATTTCAAAATCCATTTTGTAGTCCCCGATATTCGATCCAAATATCGACAACAATTATATATTGTGACGATACTCGTCTCCCGGTACACGAATTATTCAAACTAACGTAACTTTTCGCTCGTTTGGAGCTAGAAGTCCTACCTTATACCAAAACGAAGCTAAAACATCCTCTACAATAATATCTTGTTAGTTCATCTCAAACTCAAACTCATATTTTCTTAAAATTAAGTTTAATAATCTGTTATAAAATATATATTTAAATATCCTTCAAAATTAATTTTTCACCACATTTTAACCCCCTTTTTACCACTATAATCATTCTTACACTACTACTTTCAATCATAACACACTAAATCATACTAGATGATCAAATCATAAAAACCCAACTCAAAAATATCAACATGCAATCATCAAAACTAATGTATAAACACATAAACACCTACATACAACAACAATTTAAGATCAATTCATAAGATTTTTATCCAAAAATGGGTTTTTCAAAAATGTCAATGCACGTGTAAGATTTTCATACCAATGGATGGAGAATCAAGTAACTAAGATGGGTCTTTGATTAGTTTATAAGGATTCAAGCTTAATTTTTAAAAATCAAGGGTTTTAGAGAGGGTGGGGGTGACGGATTGTTGAGAGAAAAAAGGGGAGAGAGAAAAAAAATTCTTGCTAGTGGTTTGTATGTGTTATTTGTGTGTTAATTTTCAATTTATATGGTGGAAGTTTAGGGTAGTTTTTGCCATTTGTGATTCTTGTGGACCAAAGTGCAAATACTTTGTTAAAAAGCGGGAAATGACTATTAGACACTTTTGAAAATATTTACGGGTCTCGGGTTTCATAAAAATTCTTCTCAAAACTTAAAAGGCATACAAAATATGATATTATATAGTCCCGACACGACTTAATACGACATTAAAATAAAAACGTCAAAATATTAAACATCGACATGTTTAAAATAAAACGTAAAATTTCTCAGGCATCCGTCGATATCGTCATCACTAATAATCCTCGCAACTCGTCAAAACGTAAAAATAAAATTTCAGTCATCATCCAAATCAAATCACCAATCGCCATAATAATCAACCTCGTCAAAAATTTCAAAAATATACGTAAAAATATAATTAAATAATGACCACGGTTTTGGGTTGTTACATCCTACCCTCCTAAAAGAGAGCGACGTCCTGGCGCTCAACCCGCCTCACATTCGCACTTCCTCACTTCTAGAGTCAATGTAACCTCTTATCCTCAAGAGATACTCACGTCTTTCACACCAATTCAACTCAATTCTTATGATATCACCATATCCACAACTATTACTACACTTCAACTTTCAATTCCATTTTCTATTATGCTAATATTCCCTCATCATTCATACTTTTTCTGCATCACTTCCTCAGTTTCATTCCTGCCCCAATACTCTGACAACCTGACCCATAACTATGTATGTTCCCAAATTACACCTCTTAACTGCTGATATGATGATTATCATCGCATAAGGATTTCATCTTCACTAGTTTCCATTAGTCCTCATAATGATATATTAAGATATCATTATCCCAAGTTTCAATTCCCATCGTTCAATTCATCCTTTCACTCTGTCCATTGGTTTCCGAAAATACGCAATATTACTTCTTAACTCAATTCTTCACATTCTCTGTAGAAATCTCTAATATCCAAAAGTCAATCTCAATCTTTGGGTTACATATAGTATGTTCATCCTTAATCAATACTCATACTTTATCACAGCGATTTCCAATATTCAAAAATTACTCTGCCTCTATGTCTCGAGGTTACATTCAAACTAAATACAATGAGATTATCCCTAATTTTTACCAGTCACTTATATACTTTCTATACTCATCTTCCACTTTCATTAACTCTAACAATCTCTATGTCCCGAACGTAGTGCTTGTTAGATCACTGAGTTACTGTACCTTCCATAGTACATTATTACATCTTCCTCATATCATATACTGTTTAAACAACTCCGTTAGTCTCATATATTCAAATCTGAAATGTATAATGGTCAAATTATTTCCTGATATCGTAACACATTTTACTTACCCAAAGTTCTATATCTTATAGTCTGATTTCGTAATACAGTTTGTTCCAACCATACTGTATCAATACTTCAACTTGCAAAATTCCTTCAATACTACATGTGACACTCTCAGCACTCTAAGAATAATTAAATTCTCTTTGATCTGAAAAATTCATTCACCACTGGTCCTTGCATTCTTAACACACTCTCTGATATAATAGGAGAAAAATTAGATAATCACATTACCCGTTTTTGTCCCACAAAAACATACATCTCAACTCTCTCACTTCTATTACCATTCTATTTCAAAGTTTCCAACAATTTATTGATCTTCTTTCTTTGATATTTTTTCCATTAGTTTATTACCTTGATTCTAACTTTCTTTCCATTCTATCCATTCTGCTTGTTGTTACCAATATTCCAAATATCTCAAAACTCACGAGTCAATTCTCAATTACTTCAGAAATCTTGTAAACTCTTTTTCCTTCTCCTCCTTATTAAATACTCACTAGTTGATAGTGAAAGTATCCACACTCATCCTTTATAATCAGAAACGTACTTCGTAATACAGAACTATAACATATCCCATCTAAAATTTACCGATTATTATTTCCCAGTCATCATTAGGTAATCCTTAACTCCTTCCTTTTAAAATCCCCGAATGGTATTTATACACAAGTCCTTCTTATTCTTATTTTCTTCATACTTGATTCCATACAAGTAATACTTTACCATCCCAAAACAAGTACCACATTGCCAAATCTCATGATCATATAAACCCCGTTATACTTCTTTATTCAAGTCAGCACACTACTATTGCTTTCCTTTCCACTTGATATTATCCAAATATCATCATCGCAACTCTTTAATTCCTTCAGATTTCTCCAGTACTAACTATACAGCATAGAACTTCAATCTATCCTCAGCGTTCAAAAACAACTTCCTCAACTACAAAATCAGATTTCACAACCACAACTTAAAAATATGAATGGATTTCACACATTAGTTCTTCTTTGTCAGCTTTATCCTTGGTTCAACAATCAGTGAAAACCTCCTGATAAACCTCCGATAATACTCAGCTTACCCAAAGGAATTGACAAGCTTCAGTCGGTTTCGTCGGTATCGACAAAGCCTCAATCGTTTCAATCTAGTCAGATTTTCACGATCACTTCAGCCATAGATCCCACATTCTAAAACATCTATATTATTCCAACTAAAATTCTTATCCAAAGAATTTTACACACCATTCCTCCTTTGTAATAACAATTTTTCCAATTGTTAGGGAATACATTTCTTTCTTTCAATCATCTATTCATCACACTAAACATTTACAATCAATAATGGACACTAATTTCTGGTACTCAATTTGTTCAAATTTACATCCATCGTCTTACTCATAAAACATCCAGCTCCTTTACTTACTTACATTATCACTTCTCTGATGACTTATGATGAGATGTCATTTATACATGATCTCATCGTTCTTTTCGGGCTTTAAATGCATAAAAATGTCATAAAATACCATATATATGCTTGTGTTTGTTTACTTGTGTATTTTAGGTATGGATATCGTAAAAAGGACAAAAGATCACAAGAAACAAGGAAAAACGGACACGAGAAACGAAGCCGTACAAAGAACCGGGCCCTAGTTCATGAATTATCCAACATTTACCCTTGAAGACTTGAAGATATGCAAGATTGATCCTCAAACAATCATGAAATGACACTTAAAACCCTTGTGAATTCATAATTACAAGTTGGGTCCTTTAAGTTTGTCAAAATTGCAAAAAGGTCCTTCAACTTTGAAGAAATGACATGATTAGCCCCTCATCAAATCTAATTTGTCAATTATGGTCCCTCATGGAGTCAAAGATACATTGAAGACCTTTGAAGATCAATAAAGTCCAAAATCAGTCCTTCAAATATGGAAACATGGCAAAAACAACCCTTGATATCTTTTTGGAAAAGTTTTGTGCCAAAAATGTGAAAAGGGAAACTTTCATTACAAAGGGAACACGTTTATGTTGGCTGAAATTCTTATTATACATACTTTGCCAAAATACAAGGACTACTTGTGCCATTCTCAAAGTTCAAACACACAAACACGCGCCAAACAAACACAATCCCCCATTTTCGGATCAAAACCTTTACTGTTTACCATTCATCAACCCAGTTACCATCCCACTTAAAACAAAGGGTAAATTTCAATTAACCCTACCCACGCTTAATTCACACGCCCAGAAACCTATCCCATAAATAAAACCTTAACCTCCACTCACCAATAGACCCCACACCCAAAACCGTTTCACCCATCACATGACAACTTATTCCCTAAGGATTGTCACGTGTCAAGATCAACAACCAAGACTCTTAGCTTAACCCCAAAGCTAAAATGAACGTCTATGATGCATTTGGACAGCTTATATCAAGGATTCGTCTAAAAGCACTCAAGGACAATATTGGAAATTCACATCTAGGGTTTATGAATAGTGTAAGGCTAGCATTTGCCTATAAAAGGAGACCTCAACCTGTGAGAGTCCCTTTGTTCCAGTTTTACCTCTTAAACTTGTAATTCCTTTTTGAAATTTATAAAAGTTGGTATTTTGAGAAAATTGTACTTCCTTTTTATGTTTTTGAAAGTTGGTGTTGTTTAAAGGTGATTCTGAGTTCCATTTGTTGTTATAAGTGTGCTTGAATCATTTGGTTCAAGGACGTTTATGTTTGGTAAGGTTTTTCAAGTTTGAAAAAGCTTGAAAAGAGGTTTCTGAATTTGCTTATTTTTGTGTACTAATCCTTAACCAAAAGCTATAAGCTCTTGCAAGCTTGTTGACACCAAGCTTGTGAAGGGATTAGGGTCTTTGGTTAAGCTGTTTGTTCATTGTGTTGAAGAAATCAAGCCCTTGAGTTTCGGCTTTGAAACATCAACCAAGGCATTCATCCATCTTTCTTATTGAAGTACCTTGGTCTTGTTCTAGTTGTTGAACAAGGTCCAAGGAGCATTGCTGGTCCTCCTAGGATGTTGTGGAGGACAGCTATAACCTCTTGTTAAGATTCCTCTAAAAAATCATATGATCTTATCTGTTTTGCATTTTGGTATGTGATTTGGTAATTCTTTGTTTGTTCTTTGTGTTTTATGGTTGCAATCTGTTAGTTGTCACCTAGTGTAGCTATTTGAAAGATAAAATCAGTAGGTTGTGTTTAAAAATTACAAGTTGCTTTGAAAAGTGGTGGATTAAGGACTGTTTGGGATTACTGATTCATAAGGCCTTGTGGCCTTGTGCCCTTGGTTCTAGGGTTTGGGAAGTCTAAACAAGTCATTTTGAACAAGTTTTAGTCATTGGTTAAGTTTCTGAAAGTTTGGAAAAAGGATTGGAAGTTTTGCTAAAATCTGATAAAAGTGCTTTTGAGATTGGTCAAACATATCAGATCCAATAACTTCTTTGTTACTTGGATCTAAGGTCTGAAATCAGGTTTGGGAATAGTTTGGGTGATAAGTTATCTATTGGTTATCTGTTTGTTGAATTTGGTGGCTTATTGTGTTTGTTATAGCTTATCAAAGTTGGCTGAAGTGGTCATTTGCATCAGCAAAATGACCACCTCATTTGGTGATTGCATTGGTATTTCTAGTATAAGGATTGTTGTTTTGCTATTTGGATCCTATTTGTGTGCTGCTTGTGAGGTTATTTGGCTACTTGGATTTATTTGTTGACAGCTTATAAGCTTACTGGCTTATTGGCTTATTTGTGCCAAAACTTGTCAAGACTACTCAACTGGTAGGCCTTGATTCACAAGGTTTGCACTCAAACCTTGACCACCAGGGTGAAAACATAGTCTAAACACTTCATTAAGTCTGTCAACGTCCAATTTGTGCTTGTCTGTGTTTGAATTTCACTTATCAGCGTTTGACTTTTGGTCAAACTTGGTCACATAGCTTATTGAATCTGTTTTGCTTATTGGTACATGCAACAACTTGGTTTTTGTAATAGAACTCATTTTTCTCAGCTTAATATCAAGTCTGGAAGGTTACAAGTCTTTTGGTTAAGCTTTTGCTTAGAAACTAGCTTATTTGGCTTTTTCAGAGTGCTTATTGGTTCTCACAGCTTATTCTACTTGGCTTTTTGTGATTTTCTTGATTGCTTATTCTTAGTTAAGCTATTTGTGAGCTTTTGCAAAAAACTAGAGCTTCTGAAACAGCCTAAATCTCAAACCCGACTATTTTGTCTTTTAGTGGATTTGTACTTTGCTTATTTCTGGCTTATTGAGTGTGCTTTTTCAAAATTTCTTTTTACAGATCTCTTTAGTATCCTAAGAGAAGGTTGTGTGTCAAATTAGAGCTTATGGCATTAGCTTATTGCTTAATGGGCTTAATGGCCCAATAAGGATAAGCTGTTTGATCATTAAGCTGTGATAAGCTCACTTTTAGCTTTTGGGCCTTCAGAGTTTTGTGTTTAGAATTGAATTTTGAGTCAGATAGTGCTTTTCCAAGTCATTTGGGCTTATTTTGACTGTTTGGGCTAAAAAGCCCATTAGTGTTGACTGTTTTGGGTTTTGGCCCATTTGAGGGCCCAATAGGGGTATTCTGGTCATTTCACTTTCATTTTCTGTTTAATTAGGACAAAATAAACTAGTTTGCAAGTTTTTAGAATTTTTTAGAATTTTTGGATTTTTAATATTATTTTAATATTATTTTATTATTATTTTTCAAATTTCACATTTTTGCACTTTTATATTTTTCTTAGCTTAAACACATTAAAATAGGAATTTTGCAACTTTTAGATTAATTTTATCATCTTTAGATTAATCTTTATAATTATTTTAAGTTTTAATAGTTTTTAAATCATTTTAAATAGTTTTTATTAGTTTAAAAATTTCTAAAAATAGTTTTTATTCTTTTTAGGTCATTTTAGAGGTTTACCAATTGAAAAATCTTTATTTGGGCTTTTTGATAATTAATTTGATTTTTAGGGCTTTAATTAGCATTTAAAAATTAAATATTTAATTAATTAAAAGGTTTGAAAATGTTTTGATCATTGGTAAACTCCTAGTTTATTTATTTTGATTTTTGGTGAATTTTTGGTAATTTTTAGAATTAATTTTTATTTTAGCTCATTTTACGGTTTTACGTTAAGTCGTAGTAGTAATTAATTTCACGTCTTCGTCATCCTCTTTTCTCATCCCCTTCTAACCAATATTAATCTCAAACCTTGCTACATTTTAGTCACACACATATACCTCCTTGGGAAACGAACTTTCACATCATAAGGGTCATTAGTGCTTGATTTTCCTAAATCATCACTTAATACTTTTCCCTATTTACGCTCTTTTCCTAAAGAGTAGTAAAACACTACAATCATTTTGGCGCCGCTGCCGGGGAGGTGTGTCGTGATTAATTTGTCTTGTTGTTTTTAATATTAACCATAAATAGTATTTGTATTAGTAGAAATCTACTAATACATATTATCGGTTTTTTGGTTTTTCTTGTGAAATTATTATTACTATATTGTATTAAGTATCACAATCAATACAAAATATCTCCAAAAGTGTGAAAACACAACCTTAATTGGGATTTGATCTCCTAATTATTGTATTCGAATCTCAAACAAAAAGAAAAAGGCAAAAATAGATAAATACTTTCGTGAAGCTCGATTTTGAAAAATACGAACTATAAGGTGGGTATAAGGCGGGTATTATAAAATATACCCTAAGGAAAAAGGCTCTTAAGTGCTTCACGCCGCCACGTTTCCCCGCTTGCTTGTGAGTATTTTGAGATTGAAGGCTAATCGAGGGTTTTGCCGCCCAAAGTATTATTACGTATAATATATTTGCTTGGTTTCTTTGTGATTAAACCCTCTTGAACAATTTGGTTTTCACCAAAGTTCTAAAGTCATTCGAAGGCATTCACTCCACGTGATCGTTTTCATTCCTTTGAGGCTTCTTTAATCAAGAGTTTGATTCGAGGAGAGATTTGGTAGATTGTTGTCTACGAAGATACACCAAAACCCAAAAGAATTAACAACAATCAAAAACACAAAAAAATTGAAAATTCACAAAACACCCAAAAAGAATCTTCTTTGCTCACCTCCCATTCTTCGTGAAGTTTATGATCACTCGTAATCAAGCAAAACAAGCTCGTAAACGTCTTCAAAAGCAAGCCAATCAAGGGACGTTGATTGAAGAACAAACTCCAATCGTTGAACCTATTGTAGAACAAGAAGTCGTAATGGCAAATCGAACTATGATGGAGTTGCTACAAGCACCCACCGAGGGTTTTAGAGAGGCCATTGTGATTCCCGCTATCCTTGCGGAGAATTTCGAGATTAAGACGGGTTTAATGTCAATGTTGCAAGCTAATAAGTTTAGTGGTCATGAGAAAGACAACCCGCATTATCACATAAGGAATTTTAATCGTCTCACCGCTACTAGCAAGTTTAAGGATGTTCCACATGACGCCATTAAGATGATGTTGTTTCCATACTCGTTAGATGGACCCGCAAAAATTTGGCTTGAGAAAGAACCGCCAAATTCAATTTTGACATGGGGTGATCTCGTTTCTAAGTTTGTGAACAAATTTTTTCCATCATCTAAAACAACACATTTGAAAAATGAGATTTCAAGATTTGTACAACGAAATAATGAAAGTTTTTCAATGGCATGGGAACGCTTTAAAGAAATGTTACATGAATGTCCACACCATGATTTTTCGGAATTGCATCAAATTGATACTTTTTATAATGGGCTTAATGATCATGAACGAGATTACTTGAATGCCGCCGAGGGTGGTAATTTTTTGTGCAAAACGACCGATGAAGCTTTAAAGATTATCGAGAATAGATCTAAGGTTTATAGCCCTCGTAACACACCGAGTGTTGCCAATTTGGGTTCGTCATCGTCGTCATCGTCTCGTAGCATTAATGCCTTACATAATGAAGCTAATGAGGAAAATCGGTTTTTCGATAGATTTTCTAATCTTATGACTCATTAGAAAGCTCAAGAGGCTTTGAATTCCGCTTCGGTTAAAGCGGTTGAAAAGAGTTGTTTGTCTTGTGGTGGAGCTCATTATCTTTCCGAGTGCATTACCGCCGGTGGTAACACTTCGAGTGCTTATGTAGCAACGGGAACTTACAACCAAAACGGCCAAGGTTCCTGCCCAAATCAAGCTCCACCAAATCAAAATGCTAATAACTACCGAAACAACAATCAAGGTGGTAATTATCAAGGCAATTCACGTAACTACAACAAAGGGAATTATCAAAGTGGGAATGGACAAGTCACTAATCAAAACCAAAACCGTGATTTTCAAAACACTACACAAGGTTTTCAAAATGCTCACACTAAAAAACTTCAAGGAGAATTTTTGGATTATGCTAAAGCAAATGATGCTAAATTTGATAACATGCAACGTGAGATGATTAGCTTAAGATCCGAGTTGAAAAACGAGCTTAAAAACGAACTTGCTAATGAATTTAAAACTCATGCTAATAAAATGGAAGGAAATGTTCAACGTCTTAAACAAAATCAACAAAAGATGGAACAAGGACAACATAAGATTAAGCAAGAATCGTTAAAAGCGGATGCTAGGCAATCAAAATTTGAGGGCCGAATGGGAAAAATGTTTGAAGCAACATGTGTAAACCCTCTTCCTCGGGTGGTCTTCCTAGTGATACCATTGCAAACCCGAAGGGAGAAATGAAGGTTATTACTACTCATAGTGGTAAAACTTTCAAAGAACCCATTTCGCGTCCAAGTACTTATACGGAGAAGGAAATCGAGAAAGAACCCGAGGTGATGGTCGAAAAGGAGCATATTACAATCCCACGAAGTACCGCTCAAACCACACCTACGGTTGAACCAATACCAATTGTGGAACCCGACTTTCCAAGGCCGTTGCCTAATGTCCAACCCACACCACCCTAACCTTACCCTTCGAGACGAAACAAAGAGAAATTGCAAGAACGTAACAAACAACAAATCGAGATTTTTATAAAAATGTTTCAACAAGTGCATTTTGATGTGAGTTTAGCCGACGCGTTGTTATATATGCCTCGTTTCGCTTCCACTTTTAAAAGTATGGTGAGCGATAAGGAAAAGCTTTCAAAGCTTGCTAATTGTTCTTCGGTTTATCTTAACCGCATACCGGAAAAAGTTGGTGACCCCGGTCTTGGTGCGAGCATTAACTTGATGCCATTTTCCATTTGGAAATCACTTTCGCTTCCGGCTCTTACTCCTTCGAACATGTCTATCGAGATGGCCGATCATTCTACGATTTTAGCATGTGCAGTAGCCGAAGATGTTTTCGTGAAAGTGGGGAAGTTATACTATCCCGTTGATTTTATAGTAGTTGACATCCCCGCGGATCCTCAAGTTCCTCTAACTTTTGGTCGTCCATTTTTAGACACCTCGAGATCGCTTATCGACGTTCATGCAAGAACTATCACTTTGAGATTCAACGAAGAAGAACTTGTTATAAACGCTACTCAAAACTCAAAACCTTCTCATGTTTATGAAATCTCTACCATCAATCACATTGACTTAGTTGATGTGGTTTGCGATGAGTTTTCACAAGAAGTGTTAGGTTTTTCCGATAGCTCGTCAAGTGGCAATCCCACTATTTTGGATCCGATTATTGCTAATTCTACACCAAGTCTCACTCCATTCCAAGGAGGCGATTTTACTTCAAATTAAATCGACAATGAAGAGGAGGTGTTGATTAGTGATGATACTTCTATTCCACCATTTCTTCCGCCGATGGAAGTTATAAGTGTGGAACCAAAACCTTCAATCGAGGAACCACCTATCCTTGAATTGAAAGATCTTCCTTCTCACCTTGAATACGCATTCTTGGAAGGTGATGACAAGTTTCCGGTTATTATTGCAAGAGGTCTTGCTAATGATGAAAAAATCGAGCTCTTGAAAGTTCTTAAAGCTCATAAAGGGGCAATTGCGTGGAAAATTTCTGACATTAAGGGTATTGACCCAAAATTTTGTACTCACAAGATTTTAATAGAGGAGGACTACAAACCCGCAATTCAAAGTCAAAGAAGGGTAAACCCCAAAATTTACGATGTCATTAAAAAGGAAGTTTTGAAACTCCTTGACGCGGGAATGATTTATCCTATCTTTGATAGCCCATGGGTGAGCCCAATCTATTGTGTCCCTAAAAAGGGAGGAATGACCGTTGTGCCTAATGAAAACAACGAGTTAATTCCCACTCGTGTTGTGACCGGTTGGAGGGTGTGTATTGACTAACGAAAGTTAAATGACGCCACTCGTAAAGACCACTTTCCTTTGCCCTTCATGGATCAAATGTTGGAGCGACTCGCGGGAAATGAATTCTATTGCTTTTTAGATGGTTTTTCCGGTTACTTTCAAATCCCTATCGACCATCGTGATCAAGAGAAGACTCCGTTTACGTGTCCTTATGGAACGTTTGCTTATCGTAGGATGCCTTTTGGACTTTGTAATGCACCGGGTACGTTTCAACGGTGTATGATGGCAATTTTTCACGATATAATCGAGAAGTCGATGGAAGTGTTTATGGATGACTTTTTGGTGTTTGGCAATTCGTTCACGTCGTGTTTATCTAATCTCGAGCAAATGTTAAAACGTTGTGAAGAAACCAATCTTGTGCTTAATTTGGAAAAATGTCATTTCATGTGTAAACAAGGAATCGTCTTAGGACATAAGGTCTCGAAAGCGGGGATTGAGGTCGATAAAGCTAAGGTAGACGTCATCGCCAAGTTACCTCATCCCAAAACCGTTAAGGGAGTTAGGAGTTTCCTAGGCCACGCGGGCTTTTATCGCCGTTTCATCAAAGACTTTTCGAAAATCTCTCGACCTATGACGCACCTTCTCGAGAAGGATGCTCCTTTTAATTTCAATGAGGATTGTGTTAGAGCTTTCGAAACTCTCAAAAGGAAACTTACCGAAGCTCCCATTCTTGTTGCTCCTAATTGGGAATTACCCTTTGAATTCATGTGTGATGCAAGTGATTATGCTATATGGGCCGTCTTAGGACAACGTTATGAAAAGCATTTCCGTCCTATCCATTATGCTAGTAAGATGATGACCGAGTCTCAATTAAAGTACACCACAACGGAGAAGGAATTCCTTACCGTGGTCTATGCTTTTGAGAAGTTCCGACCTTATCTCGTCTTAACTAAAAGCATCGTGTATACCGACCATTCGGCTATCAAGTATCTCTTAGCTAAGCAAGATGCTAAGCCGAGATTGCTTCGTTGGATGCTCCTCCTCCAAGAATTTGATGTCACTGTGCTTGACAAAAAAGGAGCCGAGAATCTAGCGGCCGATCATCTCTCTCTCGTCTAGAAGATCTCACAAAGATGTTTTCGAGAACAAGGAAATCACCGAAGCATTTCCTCTCGAGACTCTCGGTGTAGTGAATTCCAAAGACACCACCCCATGGTTTGCCGACATTGCAAATTACCATGCGGGCAATTTCATAATCAAGGGTATGACGACACAACAAAAGCGAAAATTCTTTCGTGACGTCAAGTTCTATTTTCTGGACGACCCTTATCTCTTTCGGGTTTGTGCGGATCAACTCGTTCGACGTTGTTTTTTTGGTGCCGAAGCTTCTAATATCCTTAGAGCTTGTCACGAGGGAACCACGGGTGGTCACCATGGTGCTAATCTCACGGCTAAGAAAGTGTTCGATGTCGGCTTCTTTTGGCCTTCTATCTTTCGTGATGCACACGCACTTGTGAAGTCGTGTGATTCGTGCCAACGTCAAGGAAAATCGTCTCAACGTGATGAAATGCCGCAAAACATAATTCAAGTGTGTGAGATTTTCGACATTTGGGGCATAGACTTTATGGGGTCGTTCCCATCGTCTCATGGTAACAAGTATATCGTCGTCGCGGTGGACTACCTTTCTAAGTGGATGGAAGCTAAGGCTTTACCTACTAATGATGCTCGTGTGGTAGTGAAGTTTTTGAAGCAACTATTCTCTCGGTTCGGAACCCCTCGTGCTATTATAAGCGATCGTGGAACCCATTTTTGTAATGACCAATTCAAGAAGGTCTTAAAGAAATATGGAGTTACTCATCGTCTTTCTACGGCTTATCACCCGCAAACGAGTGGGCAAGTCGAGGTTTCGAACCGAGCTTTGAAGAGGATTTTAGAGAGGTCGATTGGAGAAAACCGTGCTTCATGGTCCGACAAACTCGATGACGCTTAATGGGCCTTTAGGACCGCTTATAAGACACCTATCGGTTGCAATCCTTATAAGTTAGTCTATGGCAAGAACTGTCATTTGCCCATTGAATTGGAGCACAAGGCATATTGGGCCCTTAAGCATGCAAACTTTGACTTAAAGACCGCGGGAGATCACCAGAAAATACAATTGAATGAATTGGATGAACTAAGAGACAATGCTTATGAAAATTCATTGATTTTTAAAGAAAAGACTAAAACGTTTCATGATGCAAAAATTAAAAACGGGGTTTTTAACGTTGGTGATCAAGTGTTACTTTTTAACTCTCGACTTAAGATATTTTCCGGGAAATTGAAATCTCGTTGGTCGGGTCCTTTCACCGTTACACAAGTGTTTCCTTATGGGACCATCGAGCTAGCTCAAGATGATGGTCCTAACTTCAAGGTGAATGGACATAGGCTTAAGCACTACTTTGGTGGGGAAATTCCTTCAACGGTTGACCTCGACCAAGTCACCTTCCCCAATGATAATTAGCATTGAGGGGATCGAGTCGTGCTCATGACTCGGTAATAAAAAACGAGGTACCTCTTGGGAGAGATCCCATGCTTATCCTTTTATGCTTACTAATAACTAATGAGAGGGGATTTGTGCCCTTCCAACTCGTTGTCTCGTGGTTGTTTGTGATTGTGTTATCTAGATCATCATCATCTACGATTGAAGACTCTCGTGTTCGTTACGTGAGCCTCCATCGTTTGTTTGAAGAAGTTTTTCACGAATCCATGACATATCCTTTATTGTTCTAACAATTATCTTTTAGCATAATTAATAAACGGCTTTAGATATATTGTTGATCACCCTTTCCATGCTAGATCCTAAGCATTCGACTCTTCGTCTCTAGTATGGGGGTGCTCCACCTTTAGACTCGAAACATTGAGGACACTGTTTACTTTTAGTATCGGGGGGTGAATAGATACTTGCTTTGCTACGCCCTCACGTTTTCCAACTTTCAGTGTTTTGTTTTGATGCTAATAAGGCTAAAAATGGCCAAAATTTAAAAAATTTCTTAGTTTTCATAAGTGTTTTTAAGACACGAATGTATATTTTTCCGATGGGTAGAATAAGAGCTAAATTTTGACTTGATGGGCATTTGGAGCCATTTACATTCCTTAACCCGCTCAATTCAAGTTTTGCTAGACTTTTATATAGGGAACTTTAAAACGCGAAAGTGCTCATTCGGGTTGAGAACAAGAACTTTTCGCAAGTTCTTATAATTGATCCTAGAAAGTCACTTATCAAGGGAACTATAAAATGCATTCTCTAAACTTGAAAAAGTCCAAGAAAGTGCAAGATCCTATAGGTGGCTTGAAAACCCAAAACTTTGATTTGATATAGTCTTAATGAAAGCTAATCCAAATTTGGCTTAATTTTGACTTGCATGGCTAAGTATTCATGAGTCTCTTTAATTAGAAGTCTTTATATAGTGAAGAACGAGAGATGATAGAGTTAGACAAGTGATCATGCTAAACATAGAACATTAAAATGTTCTTTAAAAAAATCATGTGTTTTTAATTGTGGCTTTTTCTTCCCATAAGATCAATGCATTAGGAATAAAAATAATTGCAATAAGTAAGGTCGTACGATTTGAAAGGTTACTTAGCCTCTAGCGCAAGATCGTTTAAAAGTTGCTCGGGGTTGAATATAGTTCATAGCCAAGGCATAACTTATTGAAGCGGGACGCGAAGATTGGTGAAGATCCAAAAAGGCCCTAACAAGGCATGAGGAGCTCTATTTTTGCTAAAGATCCAAGATGATGTGAAGTATCATTATTCCTAAATCAATATGAAGGATCGAGACACACGACGAAAAGAAATTACTCCCCTAGAGATCATGGAGAAAGTCTATTCCAAAAAGACCCTTACAAGGTATGAGGATAAATATATCCAAGTCCGAAAAGGAGGCGGATCGTTGTATATCAAAGTCCAAAATAAAGATTGAAGAAAAATGATGAAGTCGTGGTCCAAATATGAAGAATCTCTCAAAAACGTCAAGTGAAGAAATTCCAAATATATGAAGAGAAGACCATAATTTCAAGGAAGTCTTCCCAAGATTTGAAGTATGAAGTACATGCCAAATATCGGTCCGAGAAAGGTCCCAAATCGTGAAACGAGTTATGCCAAGATATGAACTTAAGGAGATACACGAGAAGCCGTTTTAAAAGATTTTGTCCTTCGGCTAACTATCGATTAAATCGTGCTACTTTGCTTTCGGACTAATAAATACTCAAATAAGTCAATATGAATCACTTGTGATCCATGACAAATAGATAAAAAATGCTAGTAACCCATTTCCTTTTATAATAACTAGGATTGCGGGGAGAAAAAGTATTACACAATTTGGACGAATGAGTAGTGTTAGCATTGTGACTTGTACCAACAATGATCTTGTTTTTGCACTTAGCATGGAATGTATTACAATCAAGGATGAGGAAATTAACTCTAAGGGACATTTACTTGTTTCTATTCTTTGACCCTAAAAGTCACATTCGTGATGAAAATCATACATTATGTCTTTACACATCTTCGTAGTATTTTTGCAAGTCTTTTACTTTTCAATAAAGGTTAATAAAATTGAACTTTGGTGATGCTTAGATACTTTATTCTAGCAGTGTGTGAGGGCATGGCAATGGCTTAGTATGGGGCAGTGATGAGATGGCATTTATACATGATCTCATCGTTCTTTTCGGGCTTTAAATGCATAAAAAAGTCATAAAATACCATATATATGCTTGTATTTGTTTACTTGTGTATTTTAGGTATGGATATCGTAAAAAAGACAAAAGATCACAAGAAACAAGGAAAAACGGACACGAGAAACGAAGCCGTACAAAGAACCGGGCCCTAGTTCATGAATTATCCAACATTTACCCTTGAAGACTTGAAGATATGCAAGATTGATCCTCAAACAATGAAGAAATGACACTTAAAACCCTTGTGAATTCATAATTACAAGTTTGGTCCTTTAAGTTTGTCAAAATTGCAAAAAGGTCCTTCAACTTTGAAGAAATGGCAAGATTAGTCCCTCATCAAATCTAATTTGTCAATTATGGTCCCTCATGGAGTCAAAGATACATTGAAAACCTTTGAAGATCAAGAAATTCCAAAATCAGTCCTTCAAATATGGAAACATGGCAAAAACAACCCTTCATATCTTTTTGGAAAAGTTTTGTGCCAAAAATGTGAAAAGGGAAACTGTCATTACAAAGGGAACACGTTTATGTTGGCTGAAATTCTTATTATACATACTTTGCCAAAATACAAGGACTACTTGTGCCATTCTCAAAGTTCAAACACACAAACACGCGCCAAACAAACACAATCCCCCATTTTCGGATCAAAACCTTTATTGTTTACCATTCATCAACCCAGTTACCATCCCACTTAAAACAAATGGCAAATTACAATTAACCCTACCCACGCTTAATTCACACGCCCAGAAACCTATCCCACACATAAAACCTTAACCTCCACTCACCAATGGACCCCACACCCAAAACCGTTTCACCCATCACATGACAACTTATTCCCCAAGGATTGCCACGTGTCAAAATCAACAGCCAAGACTCTTAGCTTAACCCCAAAGCTAAAATGAACGTCTATGATGCATTTGGACAACTCATATCAAGGATTCGTCTAGAAGCACTCAAGGATAATATTGGAAATTCACATCTAGGGTTTATGAATAGTGTAAGGCTAGCATTTGCCTATAAAAGGAGACCTCAACCTGTGAGAGTCCCTTTGTTCCATTTTTACCTTTTAAACTTGTAATTCCTTTTTGAAATTTATAAAAGTTGGTATTTTGAGAATATTGTAATTCCTTTTTATGTTTTTGAAAGTTGGTGTTGTTTAAAGGTCAATTTGAGTTCCATTTGTTGTTATAAGTGTGCTTGAATCATTTGGTTCAAGGACGTTTATGTTTGGTAAGGTTTTTCAAGTTTGAAAAAGCTTGAAAAGAGGTTTCTGAATTTGCTTATTTTTGTGTACTAATCCTTAACCAAAAGCTATAAGCTCTTGCAAGCTTGTTGACATCAAGCTTGTGAAGGGATTAGGGTCTTTGGTTAAGCTGTTTGTTCATTGTGTTGAAGAAATCAAGCCCTTGAGTTTCTGCTTTGAAACATCAACCAAGGCATTCATCCATCTTTCTTATTGAAGTACCTTAGTCTTGTTCTAGTTGTTGAACAAGGTCCAAGGAGCATTTCTGGTCCTCCTAGGATGTTGTGGAGGACAGGTATAACCTCTTGTTAAGATTCCTCTAAAAAATCATATGATCTTGTCTGTTTTGCATTTTGGTATGTGATTTGGTGATTCTGTATTTGTGCTTTGTGTTTTATGGTTGCAATCTGTTAGTTGTCACCTAGTGTAGCTATTTGAAAGATAAAATCAGTAGGTTGTGTTTAAAAATTACAAGTTGCTTTGAAAAGTGGTGGATTAAGGACTGTTTGGGATTACTGGTTCATAAGGCCTTGTGGCCTTGTGCCCTTGGTTCTTAGGGTTTGGGAAGTCTAAACAAGTCATTTTGAACAAGTTTTAGTCATTGGTTAAGTTTACGAAAGTTTGGAAAAAGGATTGGAAGTTTTGCTAAAATCTGATAAAAGTGCTTTTGAGATTGGTCAAACACATCAGATCCAATAACTTCTTTGTTACTTGGATCTAAGGTCTGAAATCAGGTTTGGGAATAGTTTAGGTGATAAGTTATCTGTTGGTTATCTGTTTGTTGAATTTGGTGGCTTATTGTGTTTGTTATAGCTTATCAAAGTTGGCTGAAGTGGTCATTTGCATCAGCAAAGTGACCACCTCATTTGGTGATTGCATTGGTATTTCTAGTATAAGGATTGTTGTTTTTCTACTTGGATCATATTTGTGTGCTGCTTGTGAGGTTATTTGGCTACTTGGATTTATTTGTTGACAGCTTATAAGCTTACTGGCTTATTGGCTTATTTGTGCCAAAACTTGTCAAGACTACTCAACTGGTAGGCCTTGATTCACAAGGTTTGCACTCAAACCTTGACCACCAGGGTGAAAACATAGTCTAAACACTTCATTAAGTCTGTCAACGTCCAAGTTGTGCTTGTCAGCGTTTGAATTTCACTTATCAGCGTTTGACTTTTGGTCAAACTTGGTCACATAGCTTATTGAATCTGTTTTGCTTATTGGTACATGCAACAACTTGGTTTTTGTTATAGAACTCATTTTTCTCAGCTTAATATCAAGTCTGGAAGGTTACAAGTCTTTTGGTTAAGCTTTTGCTTAGAAACTAGCTTATTTGGCTTTTTCAGAGTGCTTACTGGTTCTCACAGCTTATTCTACTTGGCTTTTTGTGATTTTCTTGATTGATTATTCTTAGTTAAACTATTTGTGAGCTTTTGCAAAAAACTAGAGCTTCTGAAACAGCCTAAATCTCAAACCTGACTATTTTGTCTTTTAGTGGATTTGTACTTTGCTTATTTCTGGCTTATTGAGTGTGCATTTTCAAAATTTCTTTTTACAAATCTCTTTAGTATCCTAAGAGAAGGTTGTGTGTCAAATTAGAGCTTATGGCATTAGCTTATTGCTTAATGGGCTTAATGGCCCAATAAGGATAAGCTATTTGATCATTAAGCTGTGGTAAGCTCACTTTCAGCTTTTGGGCCTTCAGAGTTTTGTGTTTAGAATTGAATTTTGAGTCAGATAGTGCTTTTCCAAGTCATTTGGGCTTATTTTGACTGTTTGGGCTAAAAAGCCCATTAGTGTTGACTGTTTTGGGTTTTGGCCCATTTGAGGGCCCAATAGGGGTATTTTGGTCATTTCACTTTCATTTTCTGTTTAATTAGGTCAAAATAAACTAGTTTGTAAGTTTTTAGAATTTTTTATAATTTTTGGATTTTTAATATTATTTTAATATTATTTTATTATTATTTTTCAAATTTCACATTTTTGCGCTTTTTATATTTTTCTTAGCTTAAACACATTAAAATAGGAATTTTGCAACTTTTAGATTAATTTTATCATCTTTAGATTAATCTTTATAATTATTTTAAGTTTTAATAGTTTTTAAATCATTTTAAATAGTTTTTATTAGTTTAAAAATTTATAAAAATAGTTTTTAATCTTTTTAGGTCTTTTTAGAGGTTTACCAATTGAAAAATCTTTATTTGGGCTTTTTGATAATTAATTTTATTTTTAGGGCTTTAATTAGCATTTAAAAATTAAATATTTAATTAATTAAAAGGTTTGAAAAAGTTTTGATCATTGGTAAACTCTTAGTTTATTTATTTTGATTTTTGGTGAATTTTTGGTAATTTTTAGAATTAATTTTTATTGTAGCTCATTTTACGGTTTTACGTTAAGTCGTAGTAGTAATTAATTTCACATCTTCGTCATCCTCTTTTCTCATCCCCTTCTAACCAATATTAATCTCAAACCTTGCTACTTTTTAGTCACACACATATACCTCCTTGGGAAAGAACTTTCACATCATAAGGGTAATTAGTGCTTGATTTTCCTAAATCACCACTTAATACTTTTCCCTATTTACGCTCTTTTCCTAAAGAGTAGTAAAACACTACAATCAACTTACTCTTCCAGTCAAATCAGATTATCCTTATTGTCTCATCTGCCAAATCCTTACAATCAATCATATTACCATCCTCAATTTCCTGACAATGCCATATAACAAAATATCTAATTAGATCGCATAATTCCTATCATTAAGCTAACACAAAGCTTTCTTTTTCCCAAGACGACAGTGAACTCTACAGTTCCGCAGAACAATCACATAATATCCTTAAGTACTAGCTCATCTTCTCATTCTTTTCCGACTACTACTAGTAAGGCATACAGAAAATTCGACTTATCGTAGTTTCCTACTACATACCTTCTCATCATTGACCAATAAAGTCGTCAAATAGAAATTCCATTGATTACTTCTTGAAATCAGTACTCAATGCTCAACAACATTCCAATTTAATTCTTTCCACCTTTGTTATCATATCCTATGATATTCATTCTTATCCTGGTTAACTTCTCACACTCTAGTTTAGTTAATCGTGCAATATCTCTTAATCCCATAAGCTCTGAAAATATTTCCTTAATATATATATATATATATATATATATATATATATATATATATATATATATATATATATATATATATATATATATATATATATATATATATATATATATATATATATATATATATATATATATATATATATATATATATATATATATATATATATATATATATATATTATTCTTCCGTCGATTAATTTCTCATTTCAACCAATCGCAATTTCTCGTTGATTTCTCGTCCTCAGGTCAGCTAAAATCTTGCATCTTCAAATCTCAATATATCCTCAATAATACTTTTAGAATTTAAATACACCATCAATAACTCTTTCGGAATTTCAATAAAATTCTAACTCAATGATTACCAAATAATAATATACAAATTACTACATCTAAATCTCAATTCTTATCAGCATCTTCAAAATATAGGCTGTAATAGCAGCAACATTCCCTTCATATTGATTTTTTTCCATTATCTAAATAATTCCTTTATTCAATCTCCTTTACCGAAATGAAAACATTTCATTACCACAGAAATACCAATTTTTATACCACATTCCTTGTTATTCCTTCAGCAGCTCGACCTCCAGCTAGTCCGTACTTACATCAAGTAAATAGATAATTACTTAAGTGGTATAAAATGTATGTGATCTACACATCATACTTCCTCCTGCTTACCCGATTTGTAGTAACTGTCTGAATACCAACTCTTCTTATCTTAGACTATTAAATTCTAAGTTTACTTTCTATTAGAGGAAATAAATTCCTATTCCTTATTGTCATTCGCAACAATACCATTCCTTTACTCTTTTTCTGCCTCACTTAATTTCGAATCAAGATCAATCTTTAATTTACTATCTCTTTTCGTCTAGTTGAACATTCCCAAATGACTATCAATATATCAAACATCCATCAGTTACTCGAACTTATCCATATAGTTGCACCTTTCCAATTACTATTAACATCCATACGACACTCTTCACCGCATCTCTTCTCATTCCTAAGAATCCAACATACAGACATCCTTTTAAAATCTTGCAGAATGACAGCAGCATCTCCAACCGGAATAGCAGCATCTTCAGTTTCAGCAGCATCTTCAGTTTCAGCAGCATCTTCAACTAAAACAGCAGGATTTTCAATCTCAGCAGCATCTCGTCTCCTCTCACCACTATCAGCTTCAAACAATCTAACAACTATTCTCACAATCATATAATCTACCCTAATGGTTGGCAACCTTTGGAGACATATTTCAAGATACTCAGTCACACACAAGAATCCCTGCTTATGACAGAAACATATCTCACTCAACTCTTTCTATGTGATAACAGTAGAAAGAAACTTAATACGTATACACACCGAGATAGAAAGAATAGGATCTTTTCATCAAGATATAACATGAATACTGCATACGCCAACAACACAATACTACCTGAATTCCACAATCATCTTACAAAAGAGAGAATAACAAAGACACATCAAAATACTAAAGGGTAATAGTAGATTTCATCCATAAATCCGAGAAAATTGCAACAAAACCTTGTCACTAATGTCACTTACCCTTATCATCCTAAACAACAACAACAATAATAATCCATCACAATACTACCTCACAACATCTAGATAATCCAAATTCAACATAAAAATACATAAACTGAAATACAACAACAATCCATCACTACATCACTCCATAGGATGTGGTCCATCACTTTCTCCAACTTGGCTCGTCCCTGCTTCATCTTCATCTGGTCCTAACTTACAACACCTCCCTTTTGGACCTAAACACCGTGGATTCTTAAATCCATACCTTAAAAGCCCTCCTTGGCACGGTGGATCTATCATATAATGAGAATCATCATACAACTCACTATCCTGAAACTTCTAATGTGGCTCAAGATACGGCCCAAGATGAGCTACATATTCACTTAACCTGCGAAGCCTATCTATCTCTTTCTGATACTTCTCAAAATCAGTCCCATAACTTCTCACTTCTACTCTAACCTCAGTTCTTCCAACTTCACTCTCAGTCATATAATTACCACTATCAGATTCTACAACATTTTTCTTATCATTCGTATCATCCTCATAATCTAACCATCCACCTGAAATCTTATGATCACCTACATGCTAATCCTGCAAACTCCATTGACCTACAGCAAATCCCCCATTCTTGACGTAATATGGTATGTCAGACATTTTTTGAAATCACAGAAAATTCAAAAGTACATAAGGTCATTATTCAAAATATATATGCAATGCATGGTCATGCAAATGCAAATGATTTACGTATGCCAAATATATATGTACGCGATGCAATGCAAATTATAGTTATACAATACTCATAAAAATGTAATTATGGTGAAATTATGATGAAAGCACTCCACGTCCTTTCATTAATACCAATACCTCATCGCAGTATTTACTTAATAAATACTCAAGAATTCACAACAGTTATAAGGGATACATCTATAATAACAAAGCATAACAAAATAAATAATCTTACCAGAGCCTTGCAGAGAATTTGCGTTGCTTTCATAAAATACTTTTGACACCAAAGTTATAGTTTAGGATATTTTTCAAAAATCGACCTAATTCGCTATAACTAAAAAGCTCTGGTTACCAATCTATAACACCCCCAATTTACATTGCACAGCGGAAAATACACAATTGGGTGTTATTCACAAACTTCATTTCACAACTCTTTAAACGACCCAAAAGCATTATGTTTAGGAATAAATATGGAAATAATTTAAATCAATGTCTAAAACCTTCAATCCCAAGTAAATTAGTTTAAAATATATCGGAGTAGCGTACAGGTTCCCCTGGGATCTTAATCAAAACAATAAACGTTTTACCAAAATACTTGACCATTTACTATATGTTTATAACAATAGGGAAAGAAATCTGTTTTAGACCAAACACCACCAAAAGCAATCCGCAATCCTTCTCCAGCAAGCTCCAGCAGCAATCCACTTCAATACCTGAAATACGTGCTTAAAATCATCAACACAACGGTTGAGCGAGTCTATAGGTTTTCCAAATCAACATTTGAACACAAGAGAAAAATCAATCAAGATCATTTAATAGAATTTCTACGTATACAATCTATTGTTCTGGCAATCTGGCATATAGCAAAAGCTATTTAATTGTATTAAGCTCATGACACCGACCCCTTAACTTAGTCACCCACGCCTAAAGCCGACATGACTAGATAAAATTCCAGTGCCCCTACTAGGGTATCATTTGCAAAAATACCAATTCTCATTCTCGTAAAATTATCCTTCCCAGCGTGTTACTCAACGTAAAGCCCTGGTCTCAGATAAGGTCGTCAGCCCAATAGTACTATTATTAGAATAAGCGGCTATTCCCAACTCACAACATCAAGTCAGAAGATAGTTAACGGCTCATGAATTTAGGGACTTTTGCAAATTAGGTACTTATACAATTCAAACAACAAAGGCAACATTCGGGTCCAAACAATCAATCATGACTTGTGTTCATTTTGCTTTCAAATAGCATGTATCCTCCTCACGGGTTTTAAATCATTCAAAACAATTACAAAAGCGAGGCGATAGACTCACCTGGAGTAATAGCAGTAGTATGACGATCTTCGACGATAGTTGATGCCCGATAAACACAAAAACCGCAACCTATCAAATAAGGCGCGTTCGTCAATAATAAACTCGAGTAAAATCCATACTTAGTAACATCAAACTCAAAATCATATAATCGCAACTAATCCAAAATGAAAACAATACAAGTGACCCTTTTATTCCATTCTATATGTTTATTCTATTAGTTAATTCTTTCGATAAAAATCTGCCGGTACACACCAAATGTACAAGCTCATTTACCCCACTTAAACATGCAAAATTTTTATGATACTAATCAGAAATGTCACTTACTATACATAGAAAGGCCTGTTAAAAACTCATCAAAAGATTTCACATTTAAAGTTCCCTGCCTGACACATCTTTGAACTACAAAAACCGGACAGTTTTACGCCAACAATTCATATAGTCTTTTAACACATTTATTTTTCTCCGTTTACAAAATCGACACTCAACTTTGAAAATAACTCAACATCCTCATATTTAACATTCAAAATCAGTTCATGACATATTTCAAAATCCATTTTGTAGTCCCCGATATTCGATCCAAATATCGACAACAATTATATATTGTGACGATACTCGGCTCCCGGTACACGAATTATTCAAACTAACGTAACTTTTCGCTCGTTTGGAGCTAGAAGTCCTACCTTATACCAAAACGAAGCTAAAACATCCTCTACAATAATATCTTATTAGTTCATCTCAAACTCAAACTCATATTTTCTTAAAATTAAGTTTAATAATCTGTTATAAAATATATATTTAAATATCCTTCAAAATTAATTTTTCACCACATTTTAACCCCCTTTTTACCACTATAATCATTCTTACACTACTACTTTCAATCATAACACACTAAATCATACTAGATGATCAAATCATAAAAACCCAACTCAAAAATATCAACATGCAATCATCAAAACTAATGTATAAACACATAAACACCTACATACAACAACAATTTAAGATCAAATCACAAGATTTTCGTCCAAAAATGGGTTTTTCAAAAATGTCAATGCATGTGTAAGATTTTCATACCAATGGATGGAGAATCAAGTAACTAAGATGGGTCTTTGATTAGTTTATAAGGATTCAAGCTTGATTTTTAAAAATCGAGGGTTTTAGAGAGGGTGGGGGTGACGGATTGTTGAGAGAAAAGAGGGGAGAGAGAAAAAATTTTCTTGCTAGTGGTTTGTATGTCTTATTTGTGTGTTAATTTTCAATTTATATGGTGGAAGTTTAAGGTAGTTTTTGCCAATTGTGATTCTTGTGAAACAAAGTGCAAATACTTTGTTAAAAAGCGGGAAATGACTATTAGTCACTTTTGAAAATATTTACGGGTCTCGGGTTTCATAAAAACGCTTCTCAAAACATAAAACGCACACAAAATATGATATTATATAGTCCCGGCACGACTTAATACGACATTAAAATAAAAACGTCAAAATATTAAACATCGACATGTTTAAAATAAAAAGTAAAATTTCTCAGGCATCAGTCGATATCGTCATCACTAATAATCCTCGCAACTCGTCAAAACGTAAAAATAAAATTTCAATCATCATCCAAATCCAATCACCAATCGTCATAATAATCAACCTCATCAAAAATTTCAAAAATATACGTAAAAATATAATTAAATAATGACCACGGTTTTGGGTTGTTACACGAGGCATTTAAGATTTTAGAAGCTTGTCATAAGGGACCCACGGGTGGACATTTTGAGCCCAACTATAACGCCAAGAAAGTCTTTGATTCGGGTTACTATTGGCCTTCCATTTATAAAGATGCCCAAGAGATGGTGAAATTTTTTGATGTATGTCAAAGACAAGGAAAAATTACACAACGTGATGAGATGCCACAAAACTTCATTCAAGAGTGTGAGATTTTTGATGTGTGGGGAATAGATTTTATGGGACCGTTTCCATCTTCAAAGGGAAATAAGTATATACTCGTAGCGGTGGATTATGTGTCAAAATGGGTTGAGGCCAAAGCCTTGCCTACTAATGATGCTCGAGTTGTTGTGAAATTTTTGAAGCAATTGTTTGCTAGATTTGGTGTACCTCGGGCCATCATAAGTGATCATGGTACGCACTTTTGTAATGATCAATTCACGAGAGTTATGAAGAAATATGGAGTTAATCATCGACTATCTACCATGTATCACCCTCAAACCAATGGTCAAACCGAGGTCACAAATCGTGGTTTAAAGAGAATTTTGGAGAGAACGGTGGGAGAGCATCGAGCTTCTTGGTCGGATAAGCTTGGTGATGCTTTGTGGGTTTTTAGGACGGCTTTTAAGACACCAATTGGTTGTACTCCTTATAGGCTTGTCTATGGAAAAGCATGCCACCTCCTATTCGTGTTAGAACATAAGGCTTCTTGGGCTCTCAAGTGGGCTAACTTTGATTTAAACCAAGCCGGTTCACATAGAAAGGATCAACTTAATGAAATGGATGAATTAAGAGCCAATGCCTATGAGAACTCTTTGCTTTATAAGCAGAAGACTAAGAAATTGCATGATGCTAAGATCAAGAACCGTGAGTTTAAAGTTGGAGAGCCGGTTCTCCTCTTTAACTCAAGGTTGAAACTTTTTGCGGGCAAGCTTAAGTCAAGATGGTCCGGTCCATTCACTATTGCTCAAGTATTTCCATATGGAACTATTGAGTTGTCACAACCCGATGGTTCCAATTTTAATGTGAATGGTCAATGCGTGAAGCACTATTTTGGGGAGGACAGTTCCGTGGAAATGGTCCAACAGATCCCCATTTTCCCCATGAATTAATTCATTGTGGGAAGAGTCGAGCTAGAGACTCCTTAAATAAAGCTTGAATAACTAGGTTTAGAAGTTTTTAGATCTAGAGTGTTGTAGGTTAGAAATAAGGATAGCAAGTTGATGAGAAGTGTAGGGGAGACCTTCTTTTGTCTTCATGTTGTTTGTAGGGTTGCTCACTCATCACGTACTTTGGAGCTTATGGAGGAGGCCCTTGTATCCGGTTCACTTCGTTACTATTATGATTTTTCATAGTCACATTATGCTTTAAAAATGAATTCACTATAGTTGATCTTTCCTTAACTTGGGTTAAGCAAAGTCTATTCATTGTCATAAGTGTAGGGGAAGTTTTATACTTCCATGCTCTTAAACATTGAGGACAATGTTTAGCTTAAGTGTAGGGGGTCTTCTATCGAAGTGACCTTACCTAGACCTTGTCATTGACCTTCATGATAACATGGAAGATTAATTTTTCAAACTTTCAAATTTGTGATCTACTTTGGTCAACAAAAATACGCATTCATAATTTTTTTTGCATTAAACATTTTTCATTTTGCATAACACATTTGCATTGTATATATTTCTTCTTCATCAAAAGTATATAAAATAAAAAAAATATATAATAAAGGATATGGTTTAACAAGTTTAGAATTCTTTGACATATTAGGCCCGCCATGGATACTTTGACTCAACCCGAGTTTGCTTATCCAAGCACTCTCTAGCTAGTACCCATAACCATGTAGTCCTTCATTGGTATATTAGGCTAAGCATCCACGAGTCTCATTATTTGAGATTTTAAATTTATGGAGAATGGGAAATGATAGAGTTGAAACAAGTATAAAAGGGCTAGATAAACTTCATGATAATTACTTGTGGCTAAACCCTTCTTTTCTTTACCTCTAATTTCTTCGCATGTATATATGTTAATAAATAATCAAGAACGGTTTTAATCGGTTTGTAATCTCTTATGCATTTTTGTCTAATAATTCATGGTTGATATAAGTACGTCTTAAGATTCTAAGTTAGAACTTTTTATGTGTACTAGACTTATGTCATGCTTAATAGTTAGCGGGTGTTTTTCCTTTTATTCTTTTTAACTTTCTTTGTGAGGAATAAAGAAAAATAAGAGCGGCTTATAAAAAAATGAGTGGCTAGAAAAAAAAGAAAAAAAAGTAAAATAATAATAATACAAGACTCCCAAGAGGGGCAGTGAAGTGTTAATTATAGTAACTATTAGATTCCAATATTACCTTGACGAGTTGCGGGGATTTAATAGTTGCTCCAATCCAATATTACCTTGACGGGTTGCGGGATTGAAGATCCAAAGTCTCAAAAAGATGGAGGATGTAAATTATTGCGTGAGTTTTATTTTTCTTTCCTTAGCGAGTGTGTAGCTACTTATTAATGCATGACATGAGGATTTTACACATAAGGCGAATGACTTATTATTCTTGAGTCGGACTTATATTAATTGTGAGCGGTTTTTCAAGTAATGGATGAGAGGATTACTTAGGGTTAAAACTGTGTTTCCTTATTTTTTGATTTTATATTTCTTATATTTGACGCTTTAAATAATGACAAATTTGCCCAAAAGCAATTTGCTCAAATAATAACCGGTTCCACATTTAATTGTCATGAATAAATTGATGCACCTTTTTACTTGTGAATGCAATGATCCCATATTTAAGCTTGGTATGAGGAAAGTGAAACTTGAGAGTGATAAGTGTCCATGGTACCAAAGCCCTAATTTAAGTCATTGACTTCTTTATGAGTTCTTCCATCTAAGCCATTTCAAGAAAAATCCAAAAAGATATAAATAGAATTGTTTCTTTTGCATTGCATTGTTCAAAATCAAAATCATGCATCATGTAGAGTAGCATGGTGTAATAGCATTCCATATTGGCCAAGGTGGGTTAATTATGAGGAGGATGTAAATTTGTGCTTTAAAATATAGCATTGCATGAGGTCATGGCAATGTTCAAGTGTAGGGGATTTGATATGAGCAAAAACTCATATCAATTAATCAACAAATCACCCTAAAACACAAGGAAAGTACCTAACGTTTGTGCTATAAAGCGGAATTATGTGGTATGTTTTGTATTTGTGCATAAATAGGTAAGAAGGATACATTTTCAAGCAAACAAGAAGAAATCAAGCTTATTTGGATGAAAACGACAAAGAAGGATCAAAGATGACAAGACTTTGAAGATGAAGGACCTATCTTGACAACACTCTAAAGTTAAAGGACTTAAAGTGTAAATTTGTCAAAGTCAAGATTAAAGTCAAACATGGTCAACTCTTCAGTCAACCAAGTCAAAGGGTCAAACTAGACAAGTATGCAAGTGGAAGGACCAAAAATGCCATTAAAATGAAGTTCCTAGCTCATTTGGATATTCTGCCTAAGTATAAGGACTTAAATTGCCAAAAATACACAAAGTTGTGTATGATCCGTGTGCTATGGCTATTATCCAATGAGAGTGCAAAGAATAGGTGACACGGATCACCAGCTGGCAAGCCACATCACCAAAGAATTAAATGCGCCGTCTAGCTACAGTCAACCCCACTATACTTGTTTCTAGCCAATCAAAAGAAGACATGCAATATTCCTTTCATTTAAACCAGTTTCTACTTGTCAATTAACATCCAAAGTTTGAGTGCTTAAAAGGAAATCATACAGTCTTAACATTCAAGTGAGAAATTAGCTTTTTCATAAGCTGTTGAGCAACATCAAGTTTCTGTGATAAAAGTGCTTTCTGATTTCTTATTCTGGCAAATCCACTTCATAAACCTTGCTATTTTCTTTCACAATCTTGTTTAGAAACTTTTCTTGAGTACATCTGGAAGTTTTTAGCTTTTTCAAAAATTTGGTCAAACTTGGTCAATAAGCTAGTTTCAGCTTATTTGCAATTTCCAGCTTCATTACTTGATCATTTTCCATACAAGAAGACATTCCAGACTCTCCATAGACTGATTAACAAGATTTAGCTTAAAAACCTGTTTGGGCATGTCTAGCTTATCAGATAGCTTATTCTTGGCTTATTTGAGTTTTATTGCATTTCAAGTCTTTTCCTTGGATAAGCCTAAGTGATTTTCAGTTTTAAGCAGATTAAAACTTGTTTCAGCTTATTTGGTGCATTATTGAGCTTATACGAGCTTAATTGTCCAAGTAGCCCGTTTTTGAAAGAAATTCCCATTTATTTGCACATTAGTCCCTAAACTTTGTTCTTGTTTGTATTGGCAGCTTAATTTCCAAGTAATTAGGGTTTGCATAGTTTAAGTCCTAAACTTTTCAATACTTGTCATATTCAGTTAAGTAGTTTTACAATTTGTTACATTTTGTTAGTAGTTTGTTACAATTTGCATAATTAGTCCTTTTACTTTCTGATTTTTACATTTCAAGCAATTTAGTTTCAAGTACTTACATTTTTTGCACATTATTTCCATAAGATTTACAATTTTGTCCTTATTTGAATAAAAACTTGGTAATTGCTAATTGTTTTACGGATACGTAGTTAATATTTTTCACATTTTTACGTGCTTGCTTAAATAGACATAGAAAATTTAAATAACCCTATCAACCAAAAACGATAATAAACCTGATTTTGTTAGGACTTTCAATTGGTTAAAAATCGAGAGAAACGAACTTCAATTAACACAATTTCAATTTCCACTTTCTCATTTCCTTTACGGCTTGTTCCTTCACACGGCTTCACCAATGAATGGGTCTCAGCATGACTCGGCACAACCCGGATTACCACACCTTGACTCGCAAAATACCTCACTGGCAAATCCCACACATTCACCCTTGCATTCCTTTCTTGCTCCTCGCGAAACCTTTCAAATTGCGCACTCAAATTCAACACCATCGCTCGCAGACCAGCAACTTCATCTATTTCCCGAGCTCTAACGGACTCTGACCTCCTCACACTAGAAACAAACCTGTCAAACTTCTTCTCATTCTGCTCAAACCCTTTGATCACTCAGGTTTCAACTACATACCTTTCAAACAAAGACCTATCAAACTTTTTAAGAAACCAGTAAATATCTTCATAAGATCTTGGACCTGGATAGTACACCTTAGCTATGTCATCATGGATAGATCGGGCACTAGCAGTATTGCTTGACTCAACAGAGAAATCATTTCTAACACGGGCAACCCTTGGCAAACTGCTCAAATAAACATCACAAGTAGGCATAGAAGAACGTACAACAGGTCGCTGACAACTCTAAACAGTCGATGGCACCACATTAGCTCTCGACACATAACTACCTTGAATCACTTCGGGCTCAGTCTGTCCTACTACATCAGGAGCAATCCCATCATCCAGATATTCATAAGGCTCCTCATCATCACTAGCACCAAAATTATCTACTTCCCCATCTCCTACTATGTCATTCATCTCAATCCAATCATCCTAACGTGGTATATCAGCCATTTTCTATAATTATAGGGGTTCAAGGATACTTAAGGTCATTGTTAAAAATTATATATGCAATGCATGAGAATGCAAATGTTATACGTAACCCATGATTATGCAAGCTCGCAAAAATAAAATATGATAATGACAAACACTCAGTGCACTTTCAATAACATCAATACAGTATCATAGTATTTACTTAATAAATACTCAGGAATTCATTTCAGTTCAGAGGAATACATCTATAATACAAAACAAAATAAAAAAAAGTGATCTTACTAGAGCGTTGCAGAGAAGTTGTATGCTTTTAAAAAATAATACTTTCGACATCAAAGTTATAGTTTAGGACCTTTTTTAAAATAGACCTAGTTCTCTATAACTTATAGCTCTAATTACCAATCTTTAACACCCCTAATTCACATTGCGCAATGGAAATACACCATTGGGTGCTAAACACAAGTATCATCACACAAGGTATATTGAACGACTAAAAAAGAGACGTTTACACATAAAAGATAATAGGATTTCACACATTGTTTAAAAAATAATTTTCATCCCATAATGTACCAAAACAACATCAGAGTAAAGCATTTAGTCCCCACGGATCTCGACCATCAAAACAACTGTTTTAGTACAGTACATAAACATTAGATAAATTGTTTCACAGTAAAAGGATATAAATTGTTTTAGACCATAACACTTGAAAAGCCAATCCACAACATCCACAACAATGCTCCGTGATGAATCACCTTCGATTACCTGAAACACATGCTTAAAAGAGTTAACAATAATGTTGAGTGAGTCCATAGGTTTAACAAATCACATTTTAATACAAGAAGAAAATCAATCATAATTATTTTATAGAATTGTCGTGCACACAATCTATATCAAGGCAACTCATTGTATTTAAGATCATGACACCGACCCCTTAACCAATTAGTCAGCCACGTCAAATGCCAGCATGACTAGATAAAACCATTGCCCCTCTAGGGTATTAGTTGCTAGATATATACCTAAAACTCATTCTCGTAAACTATCCTTCCCATAGGTTACTCAACGTAATGCCCTGGCCTCAGATAGGGTGGTTAACCCAATAGTACTATCATTTGAATAAGTGGCTATTCCCAACTCACAACATCAAGTCAGAACATAGTTAACCGTTCATAAATTTAGGGTCTTAATCAACAAGGTACTCAATACAATTCAAGCAAACATAGGCAACATTCGGGTCCAAACAATTAACCATGACTTGTGTTCATTTATTTTCAAAGCGAGGCTACAGACTCACCTTTGTATAAGAGACCTAGCGAGATGATCGTCGATGATAGATGATGCCTTTTGTAAAACCCGCATGCTTTTACCATGAATATTACCCTTAAGATCGTACGTACTAGATTAAAACTTTCCTATTATAGCATGATTACGATTACGTGTTAGGATTTTACGTATTACGTACGTGTTAGAACACGATAAGTATTTATTACGCACGAACACACAATAATTATTTAGCAATAAATAATCACGAACATGCGATCATGAAATCATGAATGTAATTAAATCACGAACTAATATTAATTACGTATATATATTTATTACGAGCGTGAATAAATATATTAGCTCACGATAAATATTTAACGAGAACACAATAAACACGAACACAATTAAACACGAACGAACACTTAAACAACGAGACACGGAAAACGATACGGGTACCCCATGTGGGGCTCCCTACCCGCGGCAACATTAAGGAGATGGGCCAAGCCCATCTCAAAATTTACTAAGAAGGGGTTATGGTAAATTTTGCTAGTCATTTTTACATTACAGTAAACTTAAACAAAAACCTAAAAGATTTTTCTCCTTCTCCTTCTTCCTCTCTTGTGGCCGCAGCATATAACACACCAAAAGGGGGGGTGTTTAGTTGATTTCGATCTTGAATATTGTACGTGTGTTCGTGTGTGTTCATCCTCGTTAGATCCACGCATTCGGTATATTCTTTTTATCCTTTTTCTTTTGATTTGATCTAATAAAATAATTAACAACATGAAGTTTTTAAAACCTAATTAAAAACATAGATCAAACATGTAAATGGTTTTTGGGTAAATCAAAAAGGATGTTTTTAGGGGTGTTTGTTTGGCCGACGCCTAAACCGAACCCCAAGGGGGTCTCAGTTTGGCTAATAAACCACCACCGAGACCATATGGTCCCGGTTTGGTGGTGTGGGTCCCACGGCAGCAGCAAACCAAAGGGAACCCCGAAGTGGTTCGGGGTATGGTGTCGATTTCATGTCCGGTTCATGGTTTCTAGTCAAGATCCGGTTCACGGTTTATGTTAAGATTATTTTTTTATGATCATATGTTAAAATTAAATTAATAAATATGACATGATTAATTTAATAAACATGACTTAGGTTATATTTAAATTATTAGATCATGAAATTATTAACCTAAGTATTTTATATTTTCTAGACTTATAATTAATTAATTATTTAAATACCATGGTTATAATTAATTAATTAACATGACTTAGGTTATATTATTAATAAATAATAATACATGTTTTAACCTAAGTATTTGACTTTATTTAATTAAAACATGATATATTTTAATTAAATACTTTTAACCTATAGTTTATTTAATGACATGAAATAATTAATAAACTATACATTATATCATTATGACTTAGAAAATAATCAGAAAAACACTTAGGCTTATATACTTAGCTTATTTAACCAACTTATATCTAATTATGGAAACTTATTTAATTCAGGCAGCTAATCTATTTATGGAAACTTATTTAACTCAAGCAACTAATCTATTTATGGAAACTTTCTATTTTTAAAAACTTATCTATATTAAGCAGTAATTCTATTTTTGGAAACTCTCTATTTTTTGAAACTTTCTATTTTTGGAAACTTTATATTTTTGGAAACTTTATATTTTTGGAAACTTTCTATTTTTGGTAACTTTCTATTTTTGGAAACTTTCTATTTTTGGAAACTTTCTATTTTTGAAAACCTGTTATTTTTGGAAAGTTAATTATTATTACACAGTAACTATAATAATACATGAAATACCAGAAATACTTAATCAGAATAGACAGAATATAAGATAAACACAGTTTAAGGCTTTAAACAGTAAAACATGATATGAACATATAAAATAAGCTAAGACATGATATAAAACCAGTTACGTATTTAGTAGTCAGATACTTATTCATGTATGTATTTATGTAGCATTAGTGATACCGAAGTAGGATTCTCCTCAGTTCATCTTCTTCGTTCACTGGACATAAGGTACGGATTCCCGTCCTTTCAGTATGGACATTCTTTCCTTATTAGGATTCCCCGTATGCAGCCAAATGTTCTCCGTAGTATAAGTTTATATGTTTGACTTGCTTATGTTTAATTTAGAATACCTATAGCCATATACATGCATGACCAGTTTCACCTAGTTAAGGAGGTACCATAACCATAACATTAGAGGCAATGATGTTATGACTTCACCACGGCGGAGTGATTGCTCGTGGCGTCCCTTCAGCTTTTGGTCATATTATCATATTCATCATGTGGGGCGTATGGATGTATCCTAGTTACATGTTTTTCAGCAGATTACTCAGTGTGAATGTGGTGTGTGCCTTGCATCATTCACAAGGAGCTGATCCCTCCTACCCAAACCAGTATATTAAATTAGAGGCAACCCCTATAATTTGCATTATGAGGTCACCCCTCCAAGTATTCATGCACGGTGGATTTTCATGACCTATATTGGCTAATGGTAGAACATGTTAAACAATTTTTATAAGATAAACATAAGGCTTTTCAAACTATAAAACCAGTTTTACCAAGACTTAACCAGGTTACTCGGGACTTAGTTTCTTCCGTTGTTATATGTTATATGCTTATCCTATTCATGCTATATTGTACATCCATGCACTGAGCGTATTGATCAGCCGTTTTCCTTTTCTATGTTCCCAAAACGGCAGGTACTCAGGGACGCTCGTAGACTTTAAGCGTACGTGCATATGGACTGGAAGCTTTCTAGCCTTTCTTCACTTTATGCATTATCTTTTCTTTGATACACTTGCTATGGGCATTGTTTAGTCCTTTCCTTTACAGTACTTATATTTGTGTGTGATGAGCTTTACTTTTGGACTACCGATGTTTGATTCCGGTATTTTCCTTTTATGGTCATGTAATGTTTAGACATTTTTCCTTGTATGCTTTGATGACACGCCATGATTACGCGTGACATTCCATTATCAAAATGGGGTGTTACACCTTTCAAACACGAGAACCGCAACCTATCAAATAAGGCGCGCTCATTAATAATATACTCTAGTAATAACCATACATAAGAATATCAAACTCAAAAACATAAAATCACGACAAACTCGAGAGAAAACGATACAAGTGATACTATTATACTCCTCTACATATTTACTTTATTATTCTATACTTTCGATAAAAATCTGCCGGTACATACCAAATGTACATTTACCCCATTTACACACGTCAAAAGTTTATGAAACGACTCGAGGAACTAACTTACTATCTATAGAAAGTCCTCCAAAAAGTTTATCAAATGATTTTCCTTCTAAGTCACCCTGCCCGACACATCTTTAAACTACAAAAACCGGACAGTTTCACGTCATCAACTCATGCAACCGTTTTAACTTCTATAAACGACTCCATTTGCAAAACCGACACTTAGGTTTGAAAATAGACTCACAATCTAGGGTTTAAACTTTTATATCAGTCCTTGACGTATTTCAAAACTCATTCTATTGTCCCTGAGATTCGATCCAAATATCGACAACAACTACATATTGTCCCGATACTCGTCTCCCGAAACACGAATAATCAAACTATCATAACTTCTCGCTCGTTTGGAGCTAGAAGCTATACTTTACGCCAAAACGAATATAATCCAAATCTCCATAACTCTATCTTATTAGTTTAACTATTTTCAAAACATAAGGCATCTAAAAATAGCCTTTTACCTGCTGCCCTAAATTACCCTTTAAAATCTTTCATGAAATTATATTTTTGATCAAATTCAACCATTTTTATCATCATCCTAAGCCCTTAATAACAACATATCCTAATCCTAACACTTGTATCAATCTTCAAATCAAAAACCGAAAAATCAAAAACAAGTTTTTAATAAAAATAACATGATCATCACTTGATCATCATCAAATAACACATGCATGATCATCCATCTAACCTACAAACCCTAGTTCTTAACCAAAAATTCAAACTTCATGCATGTTGCTAAAATTAGTACCAATAGAATTCCCATTGAATTCTAAGATAGGGTCTTGATTTATTTTACCTTAGATCAAAGTAGAAATTGAATGAAAATTGTGTTTATGGTGGTGTTAGGGTGACGACTAAAACAAGAAAGAGAGGGGGTGGATGATTTTTGATAGTAACTGAAATTGAGTATTTGCAAGTTCGTTTATTCTCGACTCAAGACAAATTGAAAGGCCCACTAATTTCAAGTTTATATTGTTTTTGGTTGTTAAAAGTTTATTTGGATTCTATGTCTATTTCAAACAAAGCAATAAAAAATGTAAAAATATTATTCTACATATCCATAGTAATCTAAAACATCTTGCACTTACCACAATTAAGCACAAAGTACAAGTAAAGTAAACAAGTAACAAACTAACTACTAAATGTAAGAAAATAACAAACTTTGTAAAATAACTAACTAACTACTTTCAATTACAAAATTAAGCAAACCCACAAATTTAACAACACGTAACAAATCTGTAAAAGTTACAATCTAACTATCTTTAACTAATTTCTAACAACTTTTTAACTAACTATTTTTATAACAATGAAAATGCTAATTTTGTAAAAACTAATTTTTATAATAGAAAAATACTAAATTTGTAAAAGTTCTTATTTTTTATCAAATGTAAAAATAATCAATTCTTTAAATATTGTTAAAATTGATTTTGTTACAAATTGAACTTTCGTCTAAAATCCTATTCTGTTTATACTAGCCTAAACTTAAGTTGACCCAACAGAGCTAAACAAAACTAACTGCCTAATAAACTGATATTAAGCCCACTAGAACCTATTGAATTGACAGACAATGAAAACTAACTTCAAAAAAAAACATTTACTAGTAAAGCATGACTACTATACAAATCATAAAAAAGTCTAATAGAACATCTAACAAGCAATCTTTAAGCTCTAGCAGATATATCAAATTTAAACTAGAGATTTCACAGAAAGGTAAAATAAGTGCTTAACCATTCCTTCCGTGGGGAGTCCGCTGTTGACCAACACAAAGCAACCAAACTCGAACCAGTCTAATCATAAGTAAAACACCACCTTCCAGCAGCTATAAACCACAACTACTTGATATCTCTATTGAATCGAAATGTATACCAACAGCTGCTAACTTGAAACTCAACGTCCAGGCCAGTCCATTGTCGAGACGAGCTGCGACGCTATATGAACGAACCGAGACTAAAACCAAGGAACTACTTGCCAAAAACTCATGATCCACAAGCTTCGTGAACAGTAACGACTAACTAACTTTGCAACGATTCTCTCGGATGAACAGTTCTTTTCAGAAAATGTATTATGTTAAGGCAGAATCTTGCGTGAACAGTAATGACCACAAATATCTCTTTAACGAGATCACTAATCCTAATCTTGATTCGAACAGTAACTCGAACAGTTAACCAAGGAACTTCATCAAAACGTAACAAGAACTCAGATCATAGCATTAAACGAAATAAAATAAGATCCAACCAAAATAATAGGGAATAGGAAATGAAGTTTTTATTGCCTTGAATTGAAGTGATTACAAAAGTAGTTACAAGCCTAACTAATCTAACTGATCAGTGTGTGTAAAAACACACACTAAAGTTTGAGAGGATTTTAGAAACTACTCCTAATGTGTGAAAATTCACCTAGCTAATTACTTACAAAATTAGAGAAATACAAGTATTTATAGAATGAATTTAGAAGTGTTGATGTAGCCATGACGTGGAGCTTCAAATCAATTAATGCCACGTGTAAAATACGAGGTTGTTGATTATGGTTCATCACATAAATAGATTTGGGGTTTTCTTCATTCTTGACTTTGAGTATATTCAATTGGCACCATCTTGTAGGGAATGAAAAGATGATCAACTTTCATGTTTTGGTCTTCCTTTGAATCTTCCTTGATCATGCTTGAAATTGCTTTGAAAGTCTTGGAGAAAAGAATGATGCGTATGTTTGTTTTTTTTGGTATTCTTCTCTCTCATGCGTTGGAGAAGACACTGCTTTTGTGAAGCAGATAATGACCTCCAATTTATTATTTGTTTGTTTCTTTTTTTAGTTAAGAATAAGTGAAGTTCACTTTTAGTCTCCAAAGTTCTACTTTTCTATCACTTTGTAATTTTAGCACTTTTAAACTTTCAATCACATGCAATTGAAATCTTTAATCTTTGTAAGTTCAGCAACTCTATTCCTTGAATGCTTGGTTTTTTCCTTTTCTTCGAATAAATCCCATTAAAGCTCGTGTTTGTTAACTTTGTACCTGTTTTTCCTGAAAATAGAAAAACACAAAATATACGCGTAATTCTGATAATTTAAAGTATAAACTGATATAATTAGCCGTTTTTAAGTGTTTTTGAGTTATAAATGATAAGTGTTTTCACACTTATCAACTCCCCTCCACTTGACCATTGCCATGGCGTCATGCAATGCAGTATTTCAAAGCTCTAGAGTACACTTTTCTCATAATTAACCCACCTTGGCAATTTTATGATTTAATATACTATGCTATGCTACATGATTAATGATTTTGATTTTATACAATGCAATGCAAAGAAAGCTATCTTACTTATATTTTTTATTTTCTTTAAATGGTTTTGATAGAAATAACTCATAAAGAAATCAAGGACTTAGATTAGGGCTTTGGGTACCATGAACACTTATTATCCTCAAGTTTCACTTTCCCCATACCAAGCTTAAAAACAAGATCATTGTTATCCACAAGTAAAAGTGCGTCAACTCATTCATATAGATTAATTGTGTTACTCTTATACCCCCACTTATTATGCCTCTAAAACCGGTTATTATTTGAGCAAATTGCTTGAAAGCAAATTTGTCATTATTTAAAGCGTGAAATATATGAAATGTAAAATCTCAAAAATAAGGAAGTACAGTTTTAATCCTAAGTAATCCTCTCATCCATTACTCGAAAAACCGCCCACAATTAACATAAGTCCGACTCAAGAGTAATAAGTCATTTGCCTTATGTGTAAGATCCTTATGTCATGCATTAATAAGTAGCTACACACTCGCTAAGGAAAGAAAAATAAAACTCACGCAATAATTTATATCCGCCGCCTTTTTGAGACTTTGGATCTTCAATCCTGCAACCCGTCAAGGTAATATTGGATTGGAGCAACTATCAAAAACCCGCTACCCGTCAACTTAATATTGGAATTCAATAGCTACTATAATTAACACTTCACTGCCCCTCTTGGAATTCTTGTATAATTATTTTTTTCTTTCTTTTCCTTTTTCTCTTTTTTTTTTCTAGCCACTCATTTTTTTCATAAGCCGCTCTTATTTTTCTTTATTCCTCAACAAAAAAAATTGAAAAGAATAAAAGAAAAAAACACCCGCTAAGTATTAAGCATGACATAAGTCTAGTACACATAAAACGTTCTAACTTAGAATTTTAAGATGTAGTTATACCAACCACGAATGATTAGTCAAAAATGCATAAGAGACTACAAACCAATTAAAACCGTTCTTGATTATTTATTAACATATATACATGCGTTGACAAAAAAGTAAAGGTTACGAAAGGGATATAAAAGCCACAATTAATGAATATGAGGTTTATCTAGCCCTTAACACTTACTTCAAACTCTATCATCTCTTGTTCTCCACAGTTTAAAATCTCAAATAATGATACTAGTGGATACTTAGCCTAATAAACCAATAAAGGTTTACATGGTTAAGGCTACTAGCTAGAGTAAGCTTAGATAAGCAAACTCGGATTGAGTCAAAGTATCCTTGGCGGGTCTAATATGTCAAAGAAGTCTAAATTTGTTAAACCATGTCCTTTATTATATTTTTTTTTCCTTTTTATTTATTGTTGATCCCTTTGGTTGGATCTATATTCTGTTAAGAATTAGTATAATAGTTTGTAATCAAACTAAAACACTTTGAGCACTCTTACTAAACACTAAATAAGTTATGCGGAATCTAACTTATAAAGCACAGAAGAACAGAATTACTTTTAACTATTCGATTCTCTTATTAATCGACTTGTCTGAGGTACATGAAAGAAATTGTACCTATGTTCTTTTTATAGAGTAAGGAACCCTAGAAGCCTTAGAATATTCTATAAAGATAATTATATCACATACGATATATTATCAATATTCTAACTATATAGGTATATCACATAAGATATACTCTAACTATAACTATGACATATCTTATACAAAGATATATTCGTCCTAATCATCATAGCAGTACTTACTTTATAAGTAGCAGTACTTACTATGTACCGCGTTAACACTAACGGTACTTACATAACACTAACAGTACTTCAAATACACTAACGGTACTTGACACTTGACAAATAATTCCCAACAATCCTCCCTTAAACAAGAAATGATAACTTGTTGTCTTCTTGTTTCTTTTGTACTGGATGTATTAGAAATACATGTCTTCAGTCTTTCCTTCATCCTTGGATTGAACTTGGTAATTTGTATTTGCATCCAACTGAATGTAGCCAAACACTTCATATGTAGATCTTCTTCTGATAAGATAATCTTCAAACATTATGAGCATCATGTGACACCCCCAAATTGAGTCAAATGCAGCGGAAATAATATTTAGGTGTCACGTAGGTGGATCAACATCAGACAGAATATAGAGCAATAGATAAAAGATTATCCTTACATTTATTACATGATTGAAAGTGCAAATAGTATTAAAATAGTCTTTAACATTGTTCAATAGTTTGAATTATTCCCCAGTTTATAAAACCCCAGATGAGCTCTATAAATGCAGCCTATCATGATGCTTGACTCCATGCACACCAATACCTGCTTCAGTTTCCTAAGAAAACATGCTTAGAGAGTCAACATAAAGTTGGTGAATTCACAGGTTTAATTAAAATAAGTTTGGACATTAAATATTCACTGAAGTAGTAATGCACAAAGCATCAATACTTAAAAGTAATTACATTCCCATATTGCCCGAAACTGAAACTTGACAGTTAAGTCCTTAACAAATAAGGACCTTTCGCCTTATAAAAAGGCACCCATAACAAAAATAAGTGCTGACATGTGAAACATCTGTTGTCCTGGCCTAGGCACAGTGAGCATGACTCACCTAGATGGGGACGGTCAATCCCAAATAGATCTATTTATAACATTCAGGAAATTCAATAATTCTAACAGTTTCGGATGCACGGGTCATGCAGGTTCATCTACAATAGGAAATGTAATCAAAGGTTTCGCAGTTCAATCCATGTCCATAAAATAAAATATGTTGCATGTTTTCTTCCCCATTAAAAGGTTTAAAAGTTTATCAATATATAAAGTGGGGCCATGAACTCACCTCATTAGTACAACAATAAGTCAGTAGATAAATCTGATAAGGATGCTCATGATACAATCAACGACCTAAATAATTATAAGGTCTCAGTAAATGCATAACATAATGCATAAAAGTTTCAGAATAAATCTGTACATGCTTATACTGGTTTTAAGCATTTTATTACGATACTTGTATTTTTGTTCATCCTTGTACAAGTTCTAATAGTATTTATTTTAAGTATAAAATAAATAATAAGGTTGTGTTGTGTATAAAACACTTTAAATATTTGTAAAAGGTAGTTTTATATATATTCAGTAATAGAAAATAAATATAATAAATATATTTATTTTATAAGTTAATCATCTCTAATTTATATTTAATATATAAATAAGGTTTATAAAATGTATAACATTTTAATTAAATTCCACGTTTACGTAGTGTTTATAATTATTAAATTATAAGTTTGGAAAAATAACAATTGTTACGTTTATTTAAGTTTTACGTTTTAATTAACGGGTATAAATATATAGAATTTTAGGGTTCGTTATACTTTGTATAATTTACGTTTTAGTCCTTTTATTTAAATAATTACTCGCGGTTAAATTACTTTTATACCCCTAGGGTTTCTAAATCTTTCAAGTACTTACACTTTTGGTCCCTCCCTAGTTACACGTGTAACTAGGGTTTCTTTAAGTTTCATTAAATGGCAAAAATAGTCCCTAAAGTATACGGCTTATATTAGGGCTTATTAAAGTTTCACAAGTTGGCAGTTTTAGTCCTCCAACCTTCAGCTAGAATTAAGTTTAAATACAAGTTACACAAATGCCCCCCTAGGGCTTGTATATGTTTCGGCAAATGGCAGGAATAGTCCCTAGGGTTACTTAGGGCTTAAATAAGTTTGTTAACTTGGCATAAATGGTCCCTAGGGTTTATATTATGTTTCAGAAATTGACAAAAGTGATCCCTAGGTTTTCTAAAGTTTACACAAATTACCTTAACATTATATTAATTCCATTTAAGTCCTTTTTATCACCTTTAAGTTTCGGATGTTGTCAAAACAACACCCTCAACTCACGGCTATTTACAAAAGTGGTCCAAAAGTTTATATTTTTGGAAAATAAGTTTCTACACTTGTTTATTTAGATCCCTATACTTTGTAAAAATACAAATCTAACCTGAAAGTATTATACTTGTTATTTTTAATCCAAAATTTAGTAGATCTATTATTTTAATCCAAAACTACTTAGATTTATCATTTTAGTCCAAAACACTTATAGATCTACACTTTCAACATGAAACTTTATAAAATTATATTTTGACACTAAAAGTTTTATAAAACTTTTTATTTAGTGATAATGACTATTTATTTAGGCAACTTATTATAGTGAGCTTAAAACTAAACCTTATAAGACATAATAGTGAACTTATCATTTTAAGGCACCTAAAAACATAAATCTAGTGTTTCTAGTTATATCTAAACATTACAAGATTACCCAAAATGGAAAAATGGGCATAAACCCCACATCCAAAAATCATGCATGTTTAGGTTTTCATGGGTTTTCAAGTTTAACAAGATCATGGTGACATGTTCTTCATGGTTGATAAGTTTTTACATCATTTTATGCCATATTAAAATTCATGCCGTGGGTTATTATAGGTTTTTAGGGTTTCATATACTTGTTTCAACATTAACTTTTACCAAAAATAACCATGTGTATGTTAATATGTATGAAAGTAAATGTATTAGAAAGATAGGTTTTAGCTTGGACTTACTTGTTTAGATAGGTTTAGGAGTGATAGGAGAATGAGTAAGAACAAGTGACAAGCTTTCAACAATGGAGGTCTTGGTGACAAAGATGTAGTCGTGGGCTTCACTAGGGCTTCTATGGCTTCTTTGTTGCTTCAATGATCAAGGTTCTTGTAGGATGAGCTTATGATTTACCTTTATATAGTAGGAGACATAGTATATGAGTAGTAGATAAACTTGGAGGTTCAAAAATGGTGGAAAGGGGTGTTTAACCGTAGGTTGAGAGAGAGATAGATGATGAGATTGGCAAATGTTTTGTGTTGTGGATAGTGTGTGTGTTTCGGCTTAAGACAAAGAGAGAGAGAGTGAATCAAAATGTGATCCTTGTACCATGTACCTAGTATCTTACCAAGATACACATAAATCTTTGTTGGATACACTTGTTATTTATACACATGCTCAAAACTAGCAATGTCCTTCTTTTCTACTTTTTGTTTGCATCCGTGTGTTTCTCAAGGTCAAAGGGGGACAAACATGACATTGTACAGTAATGTGCATGTGACATTGTGTGTGTAAGTGGTTTAAGCATGGTTGTGTGTAAGTAATTGTGTAAGAAAAGTGAGGTTGGTATAGAAAAAACATGGTTATGCATGTAGTTGTGTAAGTAAGTAAGGTTAGTATAGGGTATTAGTGGATTATACACTTGATTACTTACAAGCTAGCTAACAAATGATGGTAGTGTAGGCATGCATACATGTACACGTCTATATTATGCATGTGGGAAGGTTTTTGGTAAATTTTGCCAAGTGTTGTATGATAATAATAGCCCTTGTATATTATTGTATGTATTTGTTGAGTTGTAGGTATTTTTGTTGAAGCTTTTAGGTAATTTAGTAAAAGTGTATATTAAATACATCACTATAATTATTTTACTTGAATAAAGTAAACAGATGACAATGTAAAATATGTACATTGTTTTAAAGTGTTTAGGTGTTTATTCTTTTTAGGTAATATATGTAAATATGTACATATAAAAATAAATCCAAGTACTTAATAAATAAATTAAGTAAGGTTACAGTTTATCTCAAATATGTACTGAGGTGATGAGTCTATTATTCAATCAAGTGGCCAGTCAGTTGCTAGAGTAGTCAATAAATGACTAAGAGTTCATATAAATGTAAAATAAATATGAAAGGTAGTATGACAAACAGGTATATGATAAATAATAAGTCTTATAAAAGTGAAATTATATAAATATTAAAAATAAGTAGTACAACGGTTGACAAAGTCAATAAGGTAAAATCAGAGGTTTTACAGCACCATCCCGTTATTTTTGCTTTGTCCTCAAAGCTTAAGATGAAGCTATTGGTCAGGTGAACAAGTGTGGGTACTTGGTCTTGAACGAGTCTTCTCGTTCCCAAGTGAACTCAGGGCCTCTCCTAGAGTTCCAACGTACTTAGACCAACGGGATGAGACTGCGTTTCAATTTATTAATTGTCCTCTCCATGATTTCCACTGGCTCTTCTATGAACTGGAGTTTGTCGTCAAATTGAACTCCCTCCAATGGCATAGCCAGTGGTTCCTCAGCATAGCACTTCTTCAGGTTAGACACATGAAAGGTAGAGTGTACCCGATCAGTTGTTGGGGCAACTCTAAACGATAAGCTACTTCCCCATCCTGGTTATTACTTTGAAAGGGCCAACATAACGTGGATTCAGTTTTCCACGTTTACCAAAGCGTACTACACCCTTCTAAGGTGATACCTTGAGCATAACACGATCACCTACTTCAAATTGTATAGGTTTGTGTTTCAGGTCCGCGTAGCTCTTTTGTCGATCGTGAGCAGCTTGAATTCCCTGTTTAATGAGGACGATCTTGTCTGTAGTCTCCTGGATTAATTCTGGTCCAGTGAGCTGAAATTCACCTACTTCTGCCCAGAACACAGGTGAACGGCATTTGCGACCGTACAGTGCTTCAAACAGGGCAGCCTTAATACTGGCGTGATAACTGTTGTTGTAGGAGAATTCCACTAAAGGGATGTGGTCAACCCATCCATTTCCAAAATCAATCACACATGCTCGTAGCATGTCCTCTAGAGTTTGGATGGTTCCTTCACTTTGACCATCAGTCTGCGGATGATAAGCAGTGCTCATATCCAAATTGGTACCTAAGGCTCGTTGGAAAGCCTTCCAAAAGTTTGACGTGAACCTACCATCTCGATCACAGATTATCGACACTGGTATTCCATGTTTGGTCACAATCTCCTTCAGGTACGTCTTTGCTAGTTTTGCAAGGGAATCGTTCTCCCTAATTGGCAGGAAATGAGCGGACTTGGTGAGTCGATCGACGATTACCCAGATAGTATCATAACCGTGAGATGACTTTGGGAGTTTGGTGACAAAGTCCATGGTGATGTTTTCCCACTTCCATTTCGGTATCTTGGGTTGTACAAGTAAACCCGATGGTCTCTGGTGTTCAGTTTTGACACGAGCACAGGTCAAACATTTCTGAACGTAGGTGGCAATGTTGGCTTTCATATTTGGCCACCAATATAACTTCTTCATATCCTGATACATCTTTTCAGATCAGGGATGTATAGAATATTTAGACTTATGAGATTCATGCATGATCACGTTCCTCAAATCTCCATAGCAAGGTAACCAACTTCGTCCGTGAAGGCATAGGGTTCCGTCTGCTCTAGGTTCAAGCTTCTCCTTGCTAAGATCGGTTCTGAGCGTTCCCCTGACATCTTCCTTCACGAGGTTTTCAGGTAATTGGGCTTGAGTCTGAGCTTCCAAAATCTGTTTGGGTAGATGCACACTGATTGTCATAACTAATGCCCGAACTCTTATAGGAGGGTCCGTTTCCTTACGACTTAAAGAATCAGCAACCACGTTTGCTTTACCAGGGTGGCATTTGATCTCACAGTCGTAGTCACTCAACAACTCAATCCAACGGCGTTGTCTCATGTTCAGCTCCTTCTGATCCAGTATGTGTTGCAAACTTTTATGGTCGGTATGCACTGTGCACTTTGTTCCGTATAGGTAATGTCTCCAGATTTTGAGAGCAAAAACTACGGATCCAAGTTCTAGATCGTGAGTGGTGTAATTCTTCTCATTCTTCTTCAGTTGCCTTGAAGCGTAGGCAATCACCTTCATCCTCTACATCAATACTGCACCTAAGCCCTTGTGTGAGGCATCATAGTATACATCGAAATCATCGTTGCCTTCAGGTAAGGCCAGTATGGGTGCACTGCATAGCTTCTGCTTGATCAGTTGGAAAGCTGATTCTTACTTCTCTCCCCAATCAAACTTTATTCCTTACTGTGTGAGTTTGGTCATCGGTTTGGCTATTTTGGAAAAATCTTCAATGAATCTGCGGTAGTACCCGGTAAGGCCTAGAAATTGACGGATCTCCATCGGTGATTTAGGAGATACCCAATCCTTGACAGATTCTACCTTTGCTGGATCCATGTGAATACCATCACAATCGATGACATGACCAAGGAATTGCACTCTAGGAATCCAGAATTCACATTTGGAGAACTTAGCATAGAGTTGCTCCTCCTTGAGTACCTTTAGTACTTATGCAAGATGTTCCCCATGTTCTTGTTCGTTCTTGGAATAAATGAGTATGTCATCAATGAAGACTATCACAAATTTATCCAGGTAGGGTCTGCACACACGGTTCATAAGGTCCATGAAAATAGCTGGTGCATTGGTCAACCCAAATGGCATAACCTGGAATTCGTAATGACCGTAACGGGTTCTAAAATCTGTTTTTCGAATATCTTCCTCCCTGACTCGTAGCTGATGGTATCCAGATCTCAAGTCAATCTTGGAATACACACTTGACCCTTGTAGTTGGTCAAATAGGTCGTCAATGCGAGGAAGCGGATAACGATTCTTCACAGTTAACTTATTCAGCTCTCTGTAATCGATGCACATTCGAAAAGAACCATCTTTCTTTTTGACAAATAACACAGGAGCTCCCCATGGTGAGGAACTGGGTCTAATGAATCCTTTGTCAGATAGTTCTTGAAGTTGTTCAGCTATTTCTTTCATCTCTGATGGTGTCAACCGGTATGGAGCTTTAGCTACAGGTGCCGCTCCGGGAATCAAATCAATTTGAAATTCTACTTGTCGGGTCGGTGGTAAGCCTGGCAACTCATCAGGAAAGACTTCTAGAAAATCTCGGACGATGGGTACGTCCTTGATTTGTTTCTTCTCGGGCTTGTCTTCTTCATCTGTTTGAAAAATATGGGCCAAGAAGATAGGACATCCTCTCAAAAAATATTTCTGAGCTTTTGTACAAGAGATAACACTAAGTCTAATGTCAGCGAGGTCGGTGTTACCGTCGCCTCGAACGATTAGAGTTTCATTTCCCCATGGAATACGGACTAGCTTTTCGTCACAAACAATGACTGCGCGGCATCTCGCTAACCAGTCCATGCCAATAATAACATCAAAACTACCAAGGTTTACAGGGATAAGGTCAATGTTGAGTGGATGTTTGGAAATATTTAAGGTACAACCTCTAATGATAGTGTCAGCATCTACAGTTTTACCGTCAGCCAATTCCACGGAGTAACGGTGATCTAAGCTTGTAGGAATAACTTCTAGTACTTGGCTAAATTCAGTGGATATAAAACTTCGGTCTGCTCCAGTATCAAACAAAACAGATGCATAACGATTGTTCAATAGAAATGTATCAGTAACGACATTCGAATCGGGGTTGGCTTTTGCATTGTCGACCACGTACACTCTGGATGAAGCTCCTCCACTGTTCTTGTTCTGGTTGGCCCGCTTAGGGCAACTTGGCCTCACGTGTCCTGGTGCTCCACACTCATAGCACACAACTCCCTTCTTGGGTCCATTGTTGTTTCCTCCAGTAGCGTTGTGGTTCCCCTGATGTCCATTCCCGTTCGCACGGGCATTGTATCTGCCCCTGTTTTTGTAGTTCCCAGTGTTTTGAGTGGGTCGGGCCTGAGTGACAGCATTAACTCGACAGGTTTTAGCAAAATGACCTACTTGTCCACATCTGTAGCAGGTCTGGCATGGGCTATCAACAGTATGATGATAGTTGCACTTTGATCACAAAGGTTTGGCGCCCACGTACGAGTTAGCTCCTGCAGAGGTAGCACTGTAAACTTGCCCAACATTCTGCTTCTTAGGATGCTGCTGGTGCCGACTGCAGAAATACTCGTCTGCCTTTCGCTTGTTGTCAGTCTGCCTCTCAGATATGGTACGGACTCTTTTTTTATCAAATCAGTAGCGAACTCAATGGCACTCTCGACGGTAGTAGGTCGAGATGCGAGCACACTGTCGTGAATGACGTATGGGAGTCCACCCACATACTTCTCAATCTTATCTTCCTCATCCAAAAACATTCTGGTGCACATTAGGGTCAACTCTTGGAACCTCTGGTTGTACGCAGTGATGTCATTGTTCCTGCATCGGAGATCCCACAATTCGATCTCCAGTTTCTTCATTTCTCCCCTTGGACAGTACTTCTCTGTCATTCTCTCCTTCAGCTCAGTCCAGTTGAGAGCATAGGCAGCATCGTGTCCAAGAGTAGCAACAACAGAGTTCCACCAAGTAAGAGCACTCTCAAGTAGGGTACAGGTGGAAAACTTCACTTTGTTCTCTTCTGCACAGTCGCTGATGCGAAAGACCGTTTCCAACCTCTCAAACCACTGCATCAGTTCCACCACTCCTTCTTTGCCCTTGTAGTAGGAAGGCTTACATTTCAAGAAGTCGGGGTAAGAGCAACCCCTGGTGGTCTGATTATTCCTGCAGTTGTTGGAGTTTTGACTATCGTCTACGTTTCTGCTGGCAGCCATCGCAGATGCGATGCCTTGATCAATCATTTCCCTTAGTTGGGCAGCAGTGACGTTTTGGGTAGTGTCGGCATTGTTGGGGTTCGTTCTAGTGATTACCATTTTTCTATAATTATACACAAAAATGAAATCATTAGTTCAAGGTGTTAGCACAGTTTTATATAATTACACGAAAAGAAAATTCATGCATAGACTTTGCAACAAATTGGATAACCTGTTTAAAGTTCATAATATAATACAATACATGATATAACAAAAGCTTATGAGTACATGCCATAAGTCTAGAATAGGAATACAGTACAAAATGCACAACCTGATCCAAGACAGAGCACAATCCGCCTGTCTGAGGTGGTGGTACATGAAATCTAAAGTACATCATCTATGAATCCCTAATCTAAATAGTACAGTACAAAGATACAACTGACTAAAGAAAGTACAAATACAATAGATCCTATATCATGATAGCCGGGATGCAACCCTAATAGCTTATCATGATGTACAAAAGATCTAGTACATCTAATCTACTGGTGCCTAACTGACTCCTCGGATACGGCTGGTGCCACGGGCGGTGATGAGACAGTTGGTGCCTGCATGGCAACCTGCATCGCGGTCATGACAGTCCTGGTCTCCTTGAACAGTCGGAGTGCCTCAAGGAACTGGTCTCTAAGAGTCTGCTGAACTCCCCGGAGATGAGCGGTCTCTGACGTCAACCCCTGATGACGGACCTCCTGGAGGTCGAATAATATGGCAAGAGTCTCCTCCATGGTCAAGAGGGCAGTATGAGTGTCCGTCTGCTGGCTCTGGAGCAGGTAGATCTGCTCACGGAGGAACTCATTCTCATCCAACAACCACTGGAGAGAATGATAAGTAGTCGACCACGCCCCTCGTGCAGCGTGCGCCTCCGCACTCACAATCCATGATAGAAGGTCCTGGCGCTGCTGTAAACAGCGCGCTCAGTCTGTCCGGCCGATAGCAGAGCAAGAATGTCTGCTACATCGTGGGCCTGGCGTGCGGCCAGTGCCGTGATCTGGGCCTGAATAGGGTCAGCATGTCTGGCCCGGGAACCCTCACCAATCTCAAAGGTGGAATCGAGAGGTGCCTCTTACCTCCTCTTACGAGGTGGCAGAGACTCGGGTGCATGCTCCTGTAGAGAAGTCACAAGTGGTACAAGTGGTATAGCAGCAGGAGGCTGGACCTCTTCCCCAGCGGGGGAAATAGGTGGAGTAGAGATAAGTGCCTCGATAGATGCGGCATCGACGGAAGCGTGACTATCGCCGGAGTCACTAGTAGATAACCATCCGCATAAGACGGTCGTCAGAGATACGGCAGCAGGTGTATCGGTAGGTGATGTCATGGTAAATCTGAAAGTAATATAGTTTTAATTGATATAAGTATAAACTTACTCAAGTTAAAATTTTGGGAAATATAATTTAAAATTATATAATAGTGCCGTTTAACACTCGCCATGCTAAAGGTTACATTAATACTTATAAGATTAATCAACCGGATGTTAATAATCAATGCACAGGCAATCACACAATCGATGTATGCTCTACAGTCTATATGCTTAACTATTATAGTCTCGAAAATCCCAAAAGATTTTTAAAGCAGTTATAGTCCAGATTATATAAAAATTTTATTTTTATATTTATTTTAATTTTGTTCTGATTCTCTATAACTATCGCTCTGATACCATTCTGTGACACCCCCAAATTGAGTCAAATGCAGCGGAAATAATATTTGGGTGTCACGTAGGTGGATCAACAGCAGACAGAATATAGAGCAACAAATAAAAGATTATCCTTACATTTATTACATGATTGAAAGTGCAAATAGTATTAAAATAGTCTTTAACATTGTTCAATAGTTTGAATTATTCCCCAGTTTATAAAACCCCAGATGAGCTCTATAAATGCAGCCTATCAAGATGCTTGACTCCATGCACACCAATACCTGCTTTAGTTTCATGAGAAAACATGCTTAGAGAGTCAACATAAAGTTGGTGAATTCACAGGTTTAATTAAAATAAGTTTGGACATTAAATATTCACTGAAGTAGTAATGCACAAAGCATCAATACTTAAAAGTAATTACATTCCCATATTGCGCGAAACTGAAACTTGACAGTTAAGTCCTTAACAAATAAGGACCCTTCACCTTATAAAAAGGCACCCATAACAAAAATAAGTGCTGACATGTGAAACATCTGTTGTCCTGGCCTAGGCACAGTGAGCATGACTCACCCAGATGGGGACAGTCAATCCCAAATAGATCTATTTATAACATTCAGGTAATTCAATAATTCTAACAGTTTCGGATGCATGGGTCATGCGGGTTCATCTACAATAGGCAATGTAATCAAAGGTTTCGCAGTTCAATCCATGTCCATAAAATAAAATATGTTGCATGTTTTCTACCCCATTAAAAGGTTTAAAATTTTGTCAATATATAAAGTGGGGCCATGAACTCACCTCAGTAGTACAGCAATAAGTCAGTAGATAAATTTGATAAGGATGCTCACGATACAATCAACGACCTAAATAATTATAAGGTCTCAGTAAATGCATAACATAATGCATAAAAGTTTCAGAATAAATCTGTACATTCTTATACTGGTTTTAAGCATTTTATTACGAAACTTGTATTTTTGTTCATCGTTGTACAAGTTCTAACAGTATTTATTTTAAGTATAAAATAAATAATAAGGTTAAATTAATTAATTCATTTAATTAATATTTTGTACATGTGTTGTGTGTAAAACACTTTAAATATTTATAAAAGGTAGTTTTATATATATTCAAAGTAATAGAAAATAAATATAATAAATATATTTATTTTATAAGTTAATTATTTTTAATATAAATTTAATATATAAATAAGGTTTATAAAACGTATAACATTTTAATTAAATTCCACGTTTACGTAGTGTTTATAATTATTAAATTATAAGTTTGGAAAAATAACAATTGTTACGTTTATTTAAGTTTTACGTTTTAATTAACGGGTATAAATATATAGAATTTTAGGGTTCGTTATACATTGTATAATTTACATTTTAGTCCTTTTATTTAAATAATTACTCGCGGTTAAATTACTTTTATACCCCTAGGGTTTCTAAATCTTTCAAGTACTTACACTTTTGGTCCCTCCCTAGTTACACGTGTAACTAGGGTTTCTTTAAGTTTCATTAAATGGCAAAAATAGTCCCTAAAGTATACGGCTTATATTAGGACTTATTAAAGTTTCACAAGTTGGCAGTTTTAGTCCTCCAACCTTCGGCTAGAATTAAGTTGAAATACAAGTTACACAAATGCCCCCTAGGGCTTGTATATGTTTCGGCAAATGGCAGGAATAGTCCCTAGGGTTACTTAGGGCTTAAATAAGTTTGTTAACTTGGCATAAATGGTCCCTAGGGTTTATATTATGTTTCGGCAATTGACAAAAGTTATCCCTAGGTTTTCTAAAGTTTACACAAATTACCCTAACATTATATTAATTCCATTTAAGTCCTTTTTATCACCTTTATGTTTCGGATGTTGTCAAAACAACACCCTCAACTCATGGCTATTTACAAAAGTGGTCCAAAAGTTTATATTTTTGGAAAATAAGTTTCTACACTTGTTTATTTAGATCCCTATACTTTGTAAAAATACAAATCTAACCCGAAAGTATTATACTTGTTATTTTTAATCCAAAATTTAGTAGATCTATTATTTTAATCCAAAACTTCTTAGATTATTATTTTAGTCCAAAACACTTATTGATCTACACTTTCAACACGAAACTTTATTAAATTATATTTTGACACTAAAAGTTTTATAAAACATTTTATTTAGTGATAATGACTATTTATTTAGGCAACTTATTATAGTGAGCTTAAAACTAAACCTTATAAGGCATAATAGTGAACTTATCATTTTAAGGCACCTAAAAACATAAATCTAGTGTTTCTAGTTATATCTAAACATTACAAGATTACCCAAAATGGAAAAATGGGCATAAACCCCAAATCCAAAAATCATGCATGTTTAGGTTTTTTGGTTTTTCAAGTTTAACAAGATCATGGTGACATGTTCTTCATGGTTGATAAGTTTTTACATGATTTTATGCCATATTAAAAATCATGCCGTGGGTTATTATAGGTTTTTAGGGTTTCATATACTTGTTTCAACATTAACTTTTACCAAGAATAACCATGTGTATGTTAATATGTATGAAAGTAAATGTATTAGAAAGATAGGTTTTAGCTTGGACTTACTTGTTTAGATAGGTTTAGGAGTGATATGTGAATGAGTAAGAACAAGTGACAAGCTTTCAATAATGGAGGTCTTTGTGACAAAGATGTAGCCGTGGGCTTCACTAGGGCTTCTATGGCTTCTTTGTTGCTTCAATGATCAAGGTTCTTGTAGGATGAGCTTATGATTTACCTTTATATAGTAGGAGACATAGTATAGGAGTAGTAGATAAACTTGGAGGTTCAAAAACGGTGGAAAGGGGTGTTTAACCGTAGGTTGAGAGAGAGATAGATGATGAGATTGGCAAATGTTTTGTGTTGTGGATAGTGTGTGTGTTTCTACTTAAGACAAAGAGAGAGAGTGAATCAAAATGTGATCCTTGTACCATGTACCTAGTATCTTACCAAGATACACATAAATCTTTGTTGGATACACTTGTTCTTTACACACATGCTCAAAACTAGCAACTATCCTTCTTTCCCACTTTTGGTTTACGTCCGTGTGTTTATCAAGGTCAAAGAGGGACAAACATGACATTGTATAGTAATGTGCATGTGACATTGTGTGTGTAAGTGGTTTAAGCATGGTTGTGTGTAAGTAATTATGTAAGAAAAGTGAGGTTGGTATAGAAAAAGCATGGTTATGCATGTAGTTTTGTAAGTAAGTAAGGTTAGTATAGGGTATTAGTGGATTATACACTTGATTACTTACAAGCTAGCTAATAAATGATGGTAGTGTAGGCATGCATACATATACACGTCTATATTATGCATGTGGGAAGGTTTTTGGTAAATTTTGCCAAGTGTTGTATGATAATAATAGCCCTTGTATATTATTGTATGTATTTGTTAAGTTGTAGGTATTTTTGTTGAAGCTTTTAGGTAATTTAGTGAAAGTGTATATTAAATACATCACTATAATTATTTTACTTAAAAAAAGTAAATAGATGACAATGTAAAATAATGTACATTGTTTTAAAGTGTTTAGGTGTTTATTCCTTTTAGGTAATATATGTAAATATGTACATATAAAAATAAATCCAAGTACTTAATAAATAAATTAAGTAAGGTTACAGTTTATCTCAAATATGTACTGAGGTGATGAGTCTATTATTCAATCAAGTGGCCAGTCAGTTGCCAGAGTAGTCAATAAATGACTAAGAGTTCATATAAATGTAAATTAAATATGAAAGGTAGTATGACAAACAGGTATATGATAAATAATAAGTCATATAAAAGTGAAATTATATAAATTCCAAAAATAAGTAGTACAACGGTTGACAAAGTCAATAAGGTAAAATCAGAGGTTTTACACATCATCTTTGTCTTCAAACTATGATCTTCTTGTGTCTTCTAAACATTCATTCATCTTTGCAGTATCAGTTTTTGTCTTCTTGAGTTTAGTCCTTGAACTCTTCATCATAAATCTTCCACTTGATTTGATGATAACAAAAACCTTCTAAGTATTATATCTTTTAATACTTCTTTGTCTGCAATCTTCATACCTGAAATAAAACAGTTAACAACAAAACACCAATCTGTATTGGCTTCATGATTTTTAGCAAACCACCAGCTATCAACGGATTTGATAAATTCTTTACCAATTAGCCGTACACTCTGGAATAGCCAATACTTTATTAAAAATGAATAAGGTGTAATGAAAACCTTACAATTTTTGGTAAATTGTCAACCATCAACAGATTTGATGAAGTCTTTACCTAGTACCGTTTGTCTAACTAGCTAACTCTTTGTCTCGAAACAAGGTGAGTTAAAACCATATAGTTTTTAGCAAACTATCAGCTTTCAACAGATTTGATAAGTATTTACCACAAACCGTTTGCTTATGGACTAGCCAGTTCTTATGTGTTTTAGACATGGTGAACTGAGAACCATTTATGAAGTGTGACTGAAAGTCAAACACTTAAGATTCTTTCTCAGATTCTTCCTCATCTTTCAAATCCTTGATTTGTTGTTTAACCATTCTGATCAACTCCAAAGCATCAGCAGACTCTTCTATAACCTCTAACTGTTGCTCTAACATCCTTTCCAACAATTTCCTTTTGAAGGGATAAGTCTTCTCTTGCAGCATATAATATGTAACATCATCTACATCCAAAATATTCAATCCACATGACCTTAATATATCTAGTAACTAGGAACCTGATTCTCTAATTCCTTCAACATTTCTTGATCACATTTGTGTGGCTCATACATAAAGAGAAATTCCCTATATAATAGTGATACTTCAGTTTTACTTGCACTGGCATCTTCAACTAACCTTACAAGATCTTGGATATCTTGTCTGTCAAGTATGTGAAGGATATCTTCCAAAAGTCTGAATATCCTTTTTGTGCCATCAGATCTCTGAATTCCATGAGCTTCAAGTCCTTGATCTGTAGAGTAAATCCACTTAACTATGGATGCTCTTTTTCCAAAAATCTCTGTATCAAAACATTGATCTTCAAAGTTTACAATCTTCAAGTACTTCCTTAAGCTCTCATCATCATCACTATTTTCTGCTGTAATTTTAGCTCTCTTAGCTTTCTTCTTTAGCTTTGTTGATCTTTTTCTTTTAACACTCTTGGAAATTCCTTCAAGTTCTGTTGAACCCTCTTCCAAGCTTGTATGTACCGTTTCCTCAGTATGTACTGTTGTATGTACTGTTGACTGTGTATGTGTTGCTTGTACATTTTTATTCTGAGCAATTCCTTGAGTTTCAACTCCTGCATTCATCCTTTAAGCAGTCTCTTCCTCTCTTGAACTTACTTTCTCCTTTCTATTCTTCCTCACATAAGTAGTTTTGATAGGTGGAGATGTACTTTTAGGTTCAGCAGTACTTGGCTCAATTCTAGGAGTACTACCAAATTGTCTTTGTTGTTGTAGACGTTTCTTGAATTCTTCAACAGCTTTCTTGTCTGCTTCAGATCCAATCTCAACAAAATTCAATTTATTCCTCTTATTTTGCTCAAACAAAGTCTTGATTTCTTCAAAAGTTTTCTTGACCAGCTTAATATGAGTAAATCCTTTTACTTTCTTTAGAAATTTTCATCATTTGACTTCTAATCTGCATAGTAGTTGGAGGCTTAATCTTTTCTTTCCTTCTCTTTTCAGCAAAGAATCTTTGTTGCTCCCTTACCAGATCATCAATCAATCTTGATTTTTCTTCTTCATCATATGCATTTTTTTCTTCAGCTATCAATGAGTCTGCAAGAAGCTCACTTGCATGTATCTCAGCTTGAATCCTGTCATACTCTTGTATGTTCCATTCTTGCTGTATCCTTTTAGCTTCTAACAAATTTTGATTTGCTGCAAGTTCTTCCTTCAATTCATCTTCACGAATTTGTGCTTGCATTCTATAAGCAAATTCCTCATCATGGTCGATTTGATTAAATCTGTACATGACTTTGTTTATATCATCATCTGAATCACTTTCATCTCAGATTCTAACAATAATTGCTTCTTCCCCTTATCCTTTCAGTTTGGCAGCTACTTCTTCATTAGCTAACTGTTGAATGACTATACCTTTTGTAAGGTGTGAAGCTTGTACTTTCTTACCTTGAATTTGATCCTTTGAGGCAAGAACTTCTTGTGTGTCTTTTTCTCCACTTCTGCTTGCTTAGTCTTCTCAACTAAATTCTTCTTTAGATTAAGCAGCAATTTGGCTAAAGTCTCATTTTCTCCAAATGAATTTTGACTTTCCAGTGAAGGATGATCACCAGCGGTACTTAGTACTTGCAATTGGCTTAGCAGTACTTGGATCTTCAACAATGTCAGCAGTACTTGCAGTTGGCTTAGCAGTACTTGGATCTTCAATAAAGTTGACTTCACCAGTATTTGACACACTTGTTTCTTCAATCACTTGTGTTTCCCCAGATGCTTTATCTTCCATAGAAGCCATCATATCAACTTGCACTTCTTTAGTCTTTTCTGACTTATTGCTTTGTGGTGATGGACAGGAAACTGATTAGAAATTTCCTCCAACTTCTCATAGAAAGCACTCCAATTAACTTGAGGTGGTGATTGAACTGATGGTTCTGGCTGAGTTGCCAATGTTTCTGCAACTTGTGGCTCCTCTGGTTGAATTACCAATTTTTCTTGAACTTATGGTTCCTCTGGAGTAGGTTGTGGGTCTTGCTGTTGAATCTCCATATCTGAAGGTTCATCCACACCAGTCTCCAAATCAGTTCCATCTTTAAAAGTCCCCATGACATCTTCATCCAATTCAAAATTGATGTCATTTCTAGAGATCCTTGTTTGATTATCAGAAGAAGGTGGTTGTTCTTCATTATTCCTTCCCTGTTCTTCAATATTCCTCCCCTGTTTGGTTGCATTCAGTTGCCTTTTCTTGAGGTTTCTGAACCTTTGCTTCCTGATTGCAGATGTCTGAACAGATCTATATTGCCTCATCCAAGATGACACTTTGTTCCTTAACTTGAGTAGGCTAGCTTCCAATTCAGCAATTTTCTTGTCTTGAACAAGCTTATCTTTCTGCAATACCTGTACCTGTTGGGACAAACTTGTACACAAAGAAGTTAAATTTGCAACATCCACCACCTCTGGTGCTTGTGCTTGTGGTGAACCACTAGCAGCAATAGAAGCAGCATGTGTGTGTATCATCTCATCAGTGTTTGGTGGAATACCAACATTGTGAGAAGAAGATTGTGAATCTTCTAGAGAGTGGGAGCTCTGGTGAGAAGGTTTTTTCTGAGAAGCACTAGCATTGCTAGGTTCCTCACCTTCTTGATTGGCAGGTTGGGCTAACATATGAGCAAACAATGGTGTTACAGTTCCTAAAAGGGCATTGCCTTGTTTGTTCAAGAAAGAGAAAGTTCTCTTTGTGAATGAAGGAACATCCCATGTATCAGTTAATGCTGGTAGGTTAGGCATTTGGTAACTAACTAAAGCCTGAATGAATCTAGGATACATTAAAAACTTCTTAGTCCCTTCCAAATTCCTAGTCATGCCTTCAAAAATTAATTTTGAAAAATTAAAAACCCTGTTATTTGCTAGACAAATACCAGCAGATGCCAATGCAGCAGGTATTTGATCAAAAAATGTGCTTTTTGAACTTAAACAGTGAATAATAGCATGAAAAAGCAATTTCCATTGAGGTGAAAATAATGCTTTAAAGAAAGTAAGACTTTCCCTACCACCTCCATAGCCCATGGCTGCAAGGCCATCATGAATCTCTGTATTATTAAGCATACTAAGTCCATTTTCATCAGTAAGTCTAAAACTTTCTCTTAGCAGTACCTCAGTGACATATATATTCCTATGATTAACCTTAGCCTTAATGCAAGGTTGATCAAAACGAGTACCTAAAACAGCAGTATCCCAAAATTGTTCAACAATGGGTATAGAGACAACTGGACTTACAGTGAGTGCAAAGTGAATATGACTTTGAGAAAGGAAACCAAGCATCTCATGGAAACCAAGTGAGTCATCATTCGTAGCAAGATTCGTAACTAAATTATGCTTAGAGATTACTTGTAAGGCAGCCATTAGTATTTTTGATGATCGAAAGATTAGAGAGAGGGTTATAGAATCAAGAGAGAAAAATAAAAGATTAGGTGAATCAATTGTGTAATTGGGGTAAGTATTTAAGTAAATAACAAACCCAAGCGCGAAGAAACCGCCAAATTTACAAAAGAGACCCTTAACGGTACAACGGACATGTAGCGGTACATGGAACATAAGCGGTACTTGGTTTTGTGCTAGCGGTACATGGAGTGACAACGGTACCTCACAATTTTGACCAGTTCATGCTTTCCACAAGACATGTAACCTCTTTTATCTTTTTCTATAAACCTGTAATAACATCAAAAACACAAAGCATAGACTATACAATAAATTTATATAAAACTTGTACAGCTATTACCTCCCCTCAACATATGCAGCATGTTATTGGTTGAGTATACCAATGTGTGTCACCAGGAATTCGAATCTCTTTGCATCAAATGCCTTGGTTAACAAATCAGCTACATTATTTTCTGTATGAATCTTCAAGACTTGAATAAGCTTTTTGTCATAAGCATCTCTTATAAAGTGATGTCTTATTTCAATATGCTTAGTCTTGGAGTGAAATACTGGATTCTTGACAATGCATATAGTACTTTCATTATCAATGTAGATCTTGGTGTTCATGAAATTGAACCCATAGTACAACAATTGATTTTGAATCCAAAGTACTTGTCCATAGCAATGAGCAGCAGCTACATATTCAGCTTCAGTTGTAGAAGTAGCAACAATGGTTTGCTTCTTACACTGCCATGATATGAGTCTTCTGCCTAGGAATGGACAACCTCCTGTTGTGGATTTCCTATCATGATTTACTCCAGCATAGTCACTATCTGAGTAAGCTTCCAATTCAAAGGTGGAGTATCTAGGATACCATAATCCTAAATTAGGTTGACTTTTAAGATATTTAAAAATCTTCTTCACAGCATATAGATGTGACACCTTTGGATGAACTTGGAATCTTGAACATGCACACACAGCAAACATTATATCTGGTCTTGAAGCAGTAAGATACATCAATGAACCAATCATTGACCTATAGAGATGAATGTCAACATCCTCTCCATTTTCATCTTTTGATAAAGAATTCTTGGCTTCAAAAGGTGTGCTTGTACTCCTTGTATTCATACATGAAAATTTCTTTAAGATTTCAGCAACATATTTATCTTGGCTGATAAATATTCCATCTTTTCTTTGTTTGACTTGTAGTCCCAAAAAGAAAGTTAGTTCTCCCATAGAACTTATTTGAAATCTTCCTTTCATCAAAGCTTCAAACTCTTCACACCATGTCTTCTTGGTAGAACCAAAAATGATGTCATCAACATAGATTTGAACTAGAATAATGTCTTTGGCATTTTTCTTGATGAACAGAGTTTTGCCAATGGTTCCTCTCCTATATCCATGTTCTATCAGAAAGTTTGATAAAGTTGCATACCAGGCTCTTGGAGCTTGATGCAGACCATAAAGTGCTTTGATAACTTTGTAGACTCTATTGGGGAATTTAGGATCTACAAAACCTAGAGGTTGTGAGACATATACCTCCTCTGAAATAGTACCATATAGAAAGGCACTTTTCACATCCATTTGATAGACTATAAATCCCATATATGATGCAAAGGCCAAAAATAACCTAATGGCTTCTATCCTTGCCACTGGTGCAAAAACCTCATCTTAGTCTATCCCTTCTTCCTGTCTGTAGCCTTGAGCAACAAGTCTTGCCTTGTTCCTCACAACAACCCCTCTTTCATCCTTCTTATTCCTGAAGATCCATCTTGTACCAATTACTCTTTTTCCTGAGGGAAGATCTACAAGAATCCAAACATTTTGTAGCTAAAATTGTGTTAATTCTTCTTGCATGGCATCCACCCAACTTTCTTCATCAAGAGCCTCAGAGATATTTTTGGGCTCTACTTGAGATAAGAAACAGGCAAACAAACAATGCTGAGTATCTTTATGATTTGTTCTCTACTGTTGTTTGACATAACTCACTAGTGCATGAGTTTCAATATTTGTTTGTAGTTGTCTTCTGGTTTGTACAACAGATTTTGGATCTCCAATAATCTGAGTAGCAGGATGGTTGTTGTTGACTTTATGAGTGGGAATAGAACTGACTAGAATTTCAGTTTCCAAATTGTTGAAATCAGTTACTGCACCCTGCTCATCATAGGAAGCTTTGGAGAAGATTCCTTCAGCTAGACTGGCATATAAGTCTTCATCGTCCAATGCTTGCAAAATCTCTTCTAGTGAGTCAGCAGATCTAGCAGATTTTGACTTAGCAGTACTTGCAGATGAAGTACCGCTAGGTATAGTATGTACTACTGAGTGTTTTGACTCAAAAGATTCTTCTCCTAAATGCTTATTAGCAGATGTAGCATTCTTTTCTTGATCTTGAAGCCTCTGAAGCTCCTGGGAGGCTTGATCATCATTTGATGGCATGGTTTGCTTCTTGGGAGTTGCAGACATGGGAGTGACAGTAGGCATATTTGGCACATAGATGTGAACATCTTCATCTGATGAAGAAACATCTTCTTGAGTACCTGCATTAGTTGCACTTGACTCCTCACCTGCATTGTTAGTTTGACAATCTTTTTGCAAAGAGTAGTAATCCATGAAGTTAGTTAGATAATCTAAATCAAACATCCAAGCATAACCTATTCCTGGAACATTGGGTTTATTTTCTAAGAAATTGACATGAGCATTCTCTTCAACTTTCTTAGTTGCCCAATTTTAAACCCTATATGCTTTACTTTGCAATGAATATCCTACAAGATATCTTGGATCAGACTTTCCATCAAACTTTCCCAAGTAATCAAGAGTATTTAGTATGGACACATGACACCCAAAAGGTTTTAAATGACTTATGTTGGCTTTACATTAGTCAAAAGTTCATAAGGTGTTTTGTTTTGAGGCTTAGTTACTAGGACTCTATTTAACACATAACATGCAGTATTGATTGCTTCAGCCCAAAAGGTATTTGGCAAAAGTGAATCAGCCAGCATAGTTCTAACAGCCTCAATTAATGTCCTATTCTTCCTTTCAGCTACCCAAGTCTGTTGAGGAGTTCTAGGATTACTAAATTGCCTCTGAATTCCTTTAGACCTACAGAATTCATCAAAATCAGCATTCTTAAATTCTGTTCCATTATCAGTCCTAATGATTAAAACCTGTTTAGTGAACTGCCTTTCAACTAAAGTGATAAAATCCTTTAGTAATTCACTTGTTTCACTTTTAAGGGCTAAAAAGAAAACCCAACTGAATCTACTATAATCATCAGTTATCACTAGACAAAAGGTCTTATGGCTAATGCTTCTTATAGAAACTGGACCAAATAAATCCATATGCAAGAGATGCAAAGGTTTTGTCACAGTATTTACAGTCTTGGTCTTACAAGAGGCTCTATGTTGTTTTCCTTTTTGACAAGCAGCACATGTGAAATCATTTTGAAAAGATTTGTTAGGTAGACCTCTAACCAAATTCCTTTTTACCAATCTATTAAGATTCTTAAAATTCACATGACCTAATCTTCTATGCCATAGATTTGACTCATCTAAAGAAGCCTTAGCTAGAAAACATGTAATACCACCTGTTGGAGTAGTAGTATGAAGATTAAAGGTGTACATATTTTCTTGCCTGGGTACTTTAAGCAGTATTTGAGATTCCTTGGGCATCTCAAAGTCTTTAGACAACACCAAGCAGTCTTTGTCTGTGAATAGCACCTTTTTCTTCTTATCACACATTTGTGATACTGAAAAGAGATTGAACTCATTCAATTCTTTCACAAAGAAGACATCTTCAAATTCCAACTTTCTTGTGTTGATTTTCCCTTTGCCAGTGATTCTACCTTTGCTACCCCCAAAGGCTACTGGACCTCCTCTGAATTTTTCAAATTCAGCAAGAAAATCTTTGTTCCCTGTCATGTGTCTTGAGCATCCACTATCTATAATTCCTTTATCTTTTAATTCATCAATAAGATGCCCCTGCACAGAAATAAAGCTTATTAGTTTTTAACAGGGACCCAAGCCACATTTGGCTCGGATCTTGTGGGACCTACACATTTTAGAGTTTGTACTGAAGCATTCCCAGTAATGCTACTTTTACTCTTATACTTCATGGTTTCATTTATGTAGTCAAATTCATAGGGTGACTCTATGTGCTTTGACTTCTTTGACTTAAGTACTGCCTTAGCGGTACTTGCTTTAACACATGGTATATCTCTTTTAGGAACCCACATTTGTACTGGTTTGTTCTTGTCCTTACTTCTAGGTTCTTTAACTTTTTCAAAAACCTTCTTAGAAGTCTTAAAGAACATTGGTTTTACAGACTTTAAACCAACAGTACTTGAGTTTGGTCTAGCAGTACTTGTAGATTTAGGCTTGCCGGTACTTGGTTTACCAGACTTTAAGGATATAAGTCCTTGCTTCATAAGTACTGCCCTAGGAACAAAACTTTTGGTAGGATTATTTTAACCTGTTTAACTACCCTTGCATGATCAAACTTAGGTTTTTCATCTTTAAGTTTCTGTTTCCTATTGCCTTGTGCATTTTTCCAATTACTGTTTTTCATGACCCTTTGTGTAGCCTTCTGTTTCACAATTTTATCTTCATGTAATGTACAGTCTTTGATAAAATTACTTAGACTACCACAAACATAACATCATTTTCTTCTTAAAGAAGACCCAAAAGGTTGTTTTGACTTTACTTTTTCAAAACCTATGTTGGAAATACGTTTTACGTATTAGAAAGGATCGGTCACTCCAACAATAGTCTATGTTATAGCTCGTAGTTTAGTTATTTACATTTATTAAACAAAGCCCAAAACCGAGCCCATGAAGTGCATGGGCCGGCGTCCTAATGTAAACCCAAGCCCATTTCATGGGCTTGGGTATATAAACCCTCTCCTTTGATGGAGAGGGGGTGTGGTTTCATAATTTTCACATAGTTCTTTTTAGTTTCTCTCTCTAGCTTTGTGTGAAATCCACCATCTCTCTATCTCTTTCTCTCTCTAAACCATAAGCATAGATTTACATTTCTACAAATGGTATCAGAGCTTGGGATGAAATATAGGTTTGTTTTTGTGTTTTGTATGTTCTTATAAGCATTTCGTGGCTTTTTGAGTTCATATTGCCGAATCATCAAAATTTTTTTTGTGTTTGATTGTGATTTCAAGAAGCATTACGTATTCAGTAGTTTTGTAGTGTTTTTGGTGTCTTGATTTTGGTTAAAACACAATCTTTCTTGGATCAAAAGTGCAAAAAGGTATTGTGTTCTTCTTTCCGAAATTCAAGCAAACATATCCATCGGAAAGTACAAGTGAACGGGGCTTCCATCGCAATAACCATCACCATCGGAAAGGGTTTGGTTCTACATTGTGATACTGAGGATTTTGATACTTATTCCGATCTGAACATTCCGATCGTTCTTTGCGATCTGGGATTCCGACGGATATAAGGAAGTTGTTAAGTCGTTACTCTGCCGAAATTTTGTCAGCTATATTCCGATCTGAATCATTCCGATAGGTCATTGCGATCTGAATCAATCCGATAGGTCATTGCGATCTGAATCTTTCCGATAGGTCATTGCGATCTGAATCATTCCGATAGGTCATTGCGATCTGAATCTTTCCGATAGGTCATTCCGATCTGGACATTAAGATAGTGTGACATTCCGATCTGGCATTCCGATCTGGACATTAAGATAGTGTGACATTCCGTGTGTAATTTTGACTTGGAATTTTTGGTTTATCGAGAACATATTTTAGGGGATTTTAACATTGTTTCTTGATTTTAACTCACAACAACTCAAAAATACTTAACCTTATTTCATTGTTCGATCAACTTTGTAAATCTTAACTTATTGAAATGGAGTACACATCTCTTACGGATAAGTCCATCCTCTCGGGTACGGATAATCGTCCACCAATGTTGGTGAAGACTATGTATGAGGAATGGGCTTCCTGAATGGAACTTTATATGTTGAACAAGGAGAATGGACATCTAATTTGGGCATCGGTGCTCAATGGACCATTAGATTATGGTACACTGACGGAAGGTACGACTACTCGTCCTCGCACAACGGGTGAGTTGACTGGAGATATGAAGATTCAAGATAAATGTGATAAGTATGCTACAAACATCATTCTACAAGCCCTTCCTCCAGATGTCTACAAACTCGTCAGCAAACATAAAGTTGCCAAAGAGTTATGGGATAGAATTCGGGTTCTAATGCAAGGCACCTCGTTAACTAAACAAGAACGAGAGTGTAAGCTTTATGATACTTTTGATAAGTTTGCCTATGTGCCAGGGGAGACTCTCAATGACTACTATCTGAGATTTACCCTATTGTTGAATGAGCTCAATATCTATGGCATGGCAATTCCTACCTTTCAATTGAACACCAAGTATTTGAACACTCTTCCTCCAGAATGGAATAAATACGTGACGGATGTTAAATTGGCTAAGGACTTGCATAACACCAATGTGGATCAACTTCAAGCTTTTCTTCAACAACACGAATGCCATGTGATCGAGGCTCGGTTGTCTACACCTCAAGTCCATGATCCACTTGCAATGTATGCTTCTCAACAAAACATGGCTTATACTTATCAACAACCATCATACTTGCAGCAACCACCACCACACATCTATCAGCAACCACAGCAACCATCTTATCAACCACCAATGATGCCACAGCAAGAATATCAACAAAGTGTTCATCAACAATCTTTTCAACAGCAACCACTATATCAAACATCACCATCACAAGCCAACACTTCTCCATTGGGCTATACTCCTCAGCAAGGATATTTTCCAATTGAAGCACAACCAGCACAAGCTTTCTACTCTAATGAACTTCCACCAATCCAAGCACCGGTCTTTACTCCAAATGATACGCCAGCTGATGTTCTAAACCATCTCACCGCCTACTTGTCAAAACTTGTTGCAACTAGAGGATTTCCACCAACAAACAATCAGCTCCGCACCTCATCCAATCCTCGACAACAAGCCACTGTTCAAGATGGTCAAGTGACGGTGCAACTTATTCAGGGAAGGCAAAATTCATATGGACCTCCTACAAGGACTGGGAACAATCAAGCTGTGAATTCTCAAGCTAGTGGAAATGGGAGTCCTATTGGTCCTAAGAAGGTTGTGACTTGCTACAATTGCCGAGGACAAGGTCATATGGCTAGGGAATGCACTCAACCGAAAAGGAGAAGGGATGATGCATGGTTTCGTGAGAAGATGTATTTGGTTGATGCTCAGTCTAAGGGGAAGATTTTGGATTCAGAGGAGTTAGCATTTCTTGCAGACCCAGGGGCAGCAGATACTGAAGGCATTGCAGTTGTTTCCACTTCTAATGCAGCTTATCAAGCGGATGATCTTGATGCATACGATTCGGATTGTGATGACATTCACTCTGCCCAAGCTTCTCTCGTTGCTAATCTCTCTCACTACGGTTCTGATGTCATTAGTGAGGTACCAACCACATCTAATAATATTGATGATAACCAACATCAAGTTGGGCATGAAAATGACAACCTCGAACAGCATTCGGGAACTAGTAACTCAAATGATGTGGTACCCAATTCTACACATTTGAGTGAACCTCAACCAAATGCTACGACGGGTATGGAATCTTATGCTCAACATGATTTGGTCATGGTGCCTAAACATATTATTGATCAAATGCATATGGCCCTGACAATCCGTAGATATGAATTCCACCCTAACTACTGAGCTTGCGTTGCATAAAGAAAAGGTCAAAACTTTTGAAATGGTCCCTCAAGAAGAGAAAATAACATGTTCTGAATTTGACCAATTTCGTTTTGAAAAGATTGAACACTTGAAAGAAATAGAATCATTAAAAGCTAATCTTTCCAATGAATTAAAAGAAAAAGAGTTTGTTGTCAATGATTTTCAGAAACTTAAAATAGATTTCGAAACTCTCGAGTCTAAAAAAGTTGAATCGGAAATTAATGCTACCAAACTAATTAAATTCAAAGAACAACAGCTTTTAAAACAATACGCTTCCAAAGAAAAGGTTCATCTTTTAACTAAATCATTTAAAGAACTCGAACTTAAGCGTCTTCAAGATTTACCACCTAATCTCGGTTATGCAAAACAAGCTCAGGAATATATTCCCGGTCTTTATGATATGACCATAATTGGAAAATCGAAAGAAGCACCTTTTGTTCATAGTACTGAGGAGACACAATCACTTGGGGATGAAACTCATTCTAAAATGCTTTCAAAATTCCATACAATTGATTATGATCAACATAACAAAGATCAATTTTCGAAAAAGACACGCATTCGCTTACAAAAGGAATTAGCAGAATTAGCAGTTCTTGTGCCCCAAAGTTTGTCAATTGAAAACCTTCCTAGTACGTCTCCTACACTCGTCAAAAAGGATTTAACGAAGTTAATTTCACCGGTAAGTAAGGCATCCGTTAACTTAAATACGGTTCACCAACACTTAGCCGATTTTGACAAGGTCATTTTGGAACGTACGACGGCCACGGCCATAACGGAAGGTGAATGGAACTTTGAGCACACTAGAGCTGCGTTTCGAGATGAAATTGTTCCGTTTGTAAACAATGTTAAAGCTTGTCTTCGTAATATTGATCAAGATTTGTTTTTGGAAATAGAAGAAGTTAGACGTGTTTTCAATGAAATGGAAGATGCTTATGAAAACAGTTTACTTGAAATAGAACGAGTTTCACGCCATAATGATCTGCTTCTGCATCAAGTGATGTATCATGATATAGTTTCTGTCTGTGTGAATAAAAGTGTTGATAATGATTCTTTTGTGCATAATGTTGAATCTGTGGATAATGTGGTAGAAAGTACTTGTCACAAATCTGACGCTGAATTTTTAAAGCTTCAAGATTCATATTCATCGCTTTCAAAACATTTTGATGATATTCAAACACATTGTATTTCGCTTGAATGCAAGCAACAATTTATTCAAGAAATCTTTGAAACGTCATTCGAAGGTGTTAATATCGATGATGCAAACTTTGAAAAGAATTTTCGATTGAACTTACAATCCAAACAGCGTCAGCCAAGTGACAAGGTTGCTCAATCTTTGCCGATAGACATAGAGAAATCTAAGGAGCTTAACTGTGTGAACGTACTTGAGGCTGCTGAGAATTTTAAACTTGATCTAGATAATCGAGTTTCCAAGATTTTGTCCAAAGTTGATAACTTAAAACAGAAAAATACACGACTCTTCGATTCAGTAAAGCCCGCATGTGCTAACACCACTGCACAGAATCAATCATTGATTGCACAATTGAATCGAAAGTCGGTGGAAATATCTGATTTGAGGGAACAAATTTGTGATAAAAATCTGGTCTTGGCTGAGTTAAAGGAAACACTTCGTACTCTAAAAGGTAAGAATGTTGTGGATAACGCAGCCACTATCTCAGCATCGTCCTCTAGTGCAATCAAAAGAACCCTTATAGCCGTCACGCCACTTAACAAGGGCCCTAGGACTAAACCATCTCAAACTTTGGTCACTAAAGATAACGCGAAATCAAAACCAGCTTCTAATATTCCTGTGTTGCCTTCTACAGGAGTAAGCACCACTACTAAGGCTCAAAGATCTAAGCTTAAGAGAAACAAGAAGAATGATAGGATCTTGCCCCCATCTAGTAGTCAAGGGAAGAAGAAAGTAGAAGCCCATCCTAGGAATGTTATTTCTGTTTTGAATAAAAAGAATCATGTAGCTAAACCTAAAGGCTCTGCGGTTGTGCAGCGTTCTAAGCCTAGTGTGAATTCTAATTTGAAATGTTGGAATTGCAATGAATGTATGTTTAGTCGTCATGATTCTTGCCTTATTGACCATGTGAATGAGATGTATGCCCGGAAAAATGGATTAGAATGGAAACCGACTGGGAAAGTGTTAACCCAAGTTGGTTGGATGTGGCGCCCCACTGGTAGAACTTTCACTATAGTAGGAAATATGTTCCCTTTGACTAGGATCACTCCCACTACAGCGAAGAAAGCGTGCCCTTTAACTAGGAGTACCAAGGCTACCAAAACACAAGCGTGTCCTTTAACTAGGAACAATGACACTACTGTAGGAACCAAGTGCCCTTTAAATAGGTCTACTCCCACTGTAGTGCCCGCGAATAATCCAAAACCTAAGAAAGTTGGAACAGTAAAACCTGTTAGTGCTAAAACTCACATTAAAAAACGCAGGAAATCTAAGGGTCTCAAAAATGTTAGCAATTCTGATAATTCTATATCTGTATCTGCTAACACTCCGGAACCAATAGTTTCCAATGCATTGTCTACTATTGTTATTGAAAACAGGTGGTCCAAATTGTTCTCTGGTATTTGGACTCTGGTTGCTCCAAGCATATGACCGGAGATCGCTCTCAGCTCAGAAATTTCGTCAGCAAGTTTCTTGGTACGGTTCGATTTGGTAATGATCATATTGCAAAGATAATGGGTTATGGTGAATATCATATTGGGAATGTTATAATTTCAAGAGTGTATTACGTGGAAGGTCTTGGTCACAACTTATTTTCTGTGGGACAATTTTGTGATGCAAACCTAGAAGTTGCTTTTCAAGAGCATACCTGCTTCATTCGTAATTTGGAAGGGGTTGATTTATTGAAAGGTACTCGAGGGAACAATTTGTATACTTTTTCTCTACAAGACATGATGGCCGCTTCTCCCGTATGTCTTCTCTCCAAAGCATCGAAGACTAAGTCATGGTTATGGCATCGACGGTTATCTCATCTTAACTTTGACGCTATTAATCACTTGGCCAAAAACGAACTTGTTCGTGGTCTTCCTAAACTATCATTTCACAAGGATCATTTGTGTTCCGCGTGTACAATGGGGAAAAGCACTAAGAAATCATACAAACCCAAGACGGAAGACACCAACCAAGAGAAACTTTATCTTTTGCATATGAATCTTTGTGGGCCAATGCGTGTTGAAAGTCTTAGTGGCAAAAAGTACATCCTCGTCATTGTCGATGATTACTCTCGGTTTACATGGGTGAAATTTCTTAAAGCAAAAAATGAGGCACCTAAATTCATCATCGGATTTCTCAAGATGATTCAAGTGCGTCTCAACACTACTGTCCGACGCATTCGTACAGATAATGGAACCGAATTTGTGAATCAAATTTTGCGTGATTATTATGAAGAAGTTGGCATTTCTCATGAAACATCCGTTGCTCGCACTCCACAACAAAACGGTGTCGTTGAAAGGCGAAATCGCACACTTATGGAAGCTGCTCGAACGATGTTAATTTACGCAAAGGCTCCATTGTTCTTATGGGCGGAAGCAATATCTACAGCAGTGTACACCCAAAACCGGTCACTAATTCGTAAACGCCATGGTAAAACACCTTATGAGCTTCTCCATGGAAAAGTACCAGATTTATCATATCTTCATGTATTTGGTTCTCTTTGTTATCCAAATAATGATGGTGACAGTTTGGGAAAACTTCAACCAAAGGCTGATATTGGTATTTTCATTGGTTACGCACCCGCAAAGAAAGCATACCGAATCTACAACCGTAACTCTCGCAAGATCCTCGAAACTATGAATGTTGATTTTGATGAGCTGACAGCAATGGCTTCTGAGCAAAGCAGCTCTGAACCCGCACTTCATGAAATGGGACCCAGTAACATTAGCTATGGTCTTGTCCCAAACAACCCTACTTCATCATCATTTACACCACCTTCTAGGACTGAATGGGATACGTTGTTTCAACCGTTCTTTGATGAATTCTTTACTCCTCTAAGTATTGTTGCTCCAGAACCTGAGGTAATATCTCCGGTAACCGAAGTTGTCGCTCCAGCAACCGAAGCACAATCAGATACGTCTGCACCTACAATTGGTCTAGATATACCATCAACAAGTAATTCTCAACCAATACCTGTTTCAACTACCCATGTCATGCCTATTGATGATGAAGAGGATGATGATGATCACGATTTGGAATTCGCTCACATGCGTGAACTTCCATTCTTTGGTGTACCAATTCCCGACCCTAATCAAGTCGGGTCGTCCACCTCAGAGGAAGCTCCTACTACAGTTTACTCCAATCCACGGATTCGTGAACATGACAGCAAGTGGACAAAGGATCATCCTATAGATTCTATTATTGGTGACCCTAATCGTCCGGTAACCACACGAAGTCAGTTACAAGAAAATGCAATGTTTTGTCACTTTGATGCTTTTCTCACTGAAGTTGAACCTAAGACATGGAAACAAGCTTTTACTCAATCCTGTTGGATAGAAGCTATGCTAGAAGAACTTAATGAATTTATACGTCTTGAAGTATGGGAACTTGTCCCATGCCCGGATCAAGTGCAGTTACTCACATTAAAATGGGTTTACAAGGTGAAACTCGATGAGTTAGGCGTAATATTGAAGAACAAAGCTAGACTAGTAGCTCGTGGATACAAGCAATTATTGGGCATCGACTTTATGGAATCCTTTGCACCTGTTGCCCGTTTGGAAGCTATTCTTCTATTCCTCGCTTATGCAGCCCATATGAATATGGTCGTCTATCAGATGGATGTAAAGACGGCATTTCTGAATGGTGAACTCAAGGAAGAGGTCTATGTTCAACAACCAGATGGTTTTGTGAATCCTAATTATCCTAATCATGTGTACAAGCTTAAGAAGGCTCTCTATGGGTTGAAGCAGGCTCCTCGCGCATGGTATGATCTTTTGTCACAATTCCTCATTTCGCAAGGCTTCGCTAAAGGCAAGGTGGATCCCACGCTGTTCATTCAGAAACGAGGTAAAGATACGATTATGGTACAAATATATGTTGATGATATTATATTTGCAGCCTCGACCCAAACTTTATCCGACGAGTTTGGGACACTCATGTCTTCCAAGTTTAAGATGTCAATGATGGGCAAGGTATCATTCTTCTTAGGTCTTCAGATATCTCAGAGTCCCAGAGGCATCTTTATCAATCAATCCAAGTATGCCCTTGAATCGCTTAAGAAGTTTAAGATGGAATCTTGCGACCCCGTGGATACTCCAATGGTGGAACGAACTAAGCTTGATGCAGATCCACATGGAGTTGCCGTTGATCCGACACTTTATCGTGGAATGATCAGTACTCTTCTGTATATCACAGCCAGTCGACCTGATTTTCAGTTTGCTATATGTATGTGTGCCAGGTATCAAACTAGGCCTACTGAGTTACACTTAGCTACTGTTAAAAGGATCTTTCGATATCTTAAAGGAACCATTAATCGGGGACTTTGGTATTCGAAGGACTCTTCTATTCCACTAATGGCATATGCAGATGCGGATCACACGGGTTGTCAAGATACAAGGTGTAGCACGAGTGGAACTTTGCAACTACTAGGAGATCGACTAATCAGTTGGGCATCGAAAAGGCAGAAAAGCGCTGCAATTTCAAGTACGGAAGCAGAATACATAGCTATGTCCGGTTGATGTGCTCAAATTCTTTGGATGAGATCGCAATTAACCGATTATGGTCTAGGTTTCAACAAAATTCCGATGTACTGCGACAACAAGAGTGCAATTGCCTTATGCTGCAACAATGTTCAATTCTCCCGGTCGAAGCATATTGACATTCGCTACCATTTCATCAAGGAGCAAGTGGAAAATGGAGTAATAGAGCTTTACTTTGTCCGATCTGAGTATCAATTGGCGGATATTTTCACGAAGGCTTTAGATCGCGCTCGAATTAAATTTTTGGCCGACAAGCTAGGAATTAGAACCTTCTCGCCTGAGACTCTAAAGGAACTAGCAGATGAAGCGAAAGAATAGTCTTGGTAAAACTATTCTCCGTATCCTTGGTGATCATCTGTATATATTGTTTATATTTTTATCCACAAAAGCAAAATAAAAAAATATAAAACCATATAAAAACCATAAAAATTAAAAAAATCTAGAAAAATCCAAAAATATTTTTACTTTATTTTTCAAAGGCATGTCTTTTGGTACGATAATATTTACGGCGTTAGAAATGTTGATTAATATTGACACGGCGCCATAAATAGAGTTCGTACAAAAGTTGTAAATATTTCATAAAACATGCCCTAATGGCTTGTAGTTATTTCTGACTACAACCCGGTTTTCATATTAAAGTCAAGTATTTCTTATGAAAGCTTTGGCTCACAACGGGAATTAATTTTCTCCGGCAAGGTTTACTTTAAAACCTTATAAGGGATCAAGTTTACGTTATAACTTGGTCTAACACAAATCTATGTACGCCTCAGTGCATTTATTTGTTAAAACAAGAGAAGTCTTGTTTTTATGAAGCTATCATCTCTACAACCATAGCAATCTACAATTGGTATCCACATACTCGACGCTGCGAATACTCAACCGACGACTACAGCTCTTTCAATAGAACACGGGTCAACAATTGAGGGGGAGCAATTGTCAAGCATTCAGAATCTTCGATGCCGAACGTGCCAAGTTCACAAGTTGGTGTCAAGACAACAATACCATTCGTACATGTGGTGTCAAGAGATGACTTCAGACGTGACGAGGCGACCAACATATGCTGACAAGAACCATTTGATCTTATCATATGATGTTCTCATCAATCAACTCCAACCTTGTCAATTCTTTTCTAATATGGTGAATATGTGATCATGTTAGAAATCGGTATCATATCTCATGCGTTTGATATCATGAAGATAAAACGGACTTGCATTTTTATTCCCAAAACCTTTGTTAAAACTTCATTAAATCAATTGATATTAAAAACATAGATTGGGTTAATATTTTTAATATGGGGGAGAAAATGTGATTTAATATGGGATATTATCACAAATGGTTTGACTTAATGTGCTGGCTCATCCCGACATGTGCGAAATGTTTTTGAATATCGTGGCATATGTTAAGGGGGAGCAAAACGGATTTGCATATCAAAATGGATTTTCATGGTGACATATACTTACCCAAAACCCATTTATTTCACGACGATGAAGATTGTGGTGACATAAGGATGGTAGGATAGGTTAAGTCCAATGATTCCTCTAGAACCGGAGGAATCTTCCCAATGACATTCCATAGCTAGAAATAGTAGTCCTTAGGAAAGATGGAGAAAGATTGTGAACGTAGCTGAATGCCGACCAAGTACTTAAGTTAGCACTGGAACAATCACAACAAGGTGCTAGTTATGACGTATTGGTAAGCATTGAAGGGGTTGAAGAATGAAAAAGAATTGTAAAGATAAAGGGTGTAAAGAAAGAAGCCCTCCTTACAACTTTAGGCAGAAACCGGGTCAACACATATGCTATTGAGATCATTTTAATGATTCTCGATATTGAAGACAGACATCATGGACCCAGTGATGCAATGCACAACCCATCCCAGCTAACTCAGATATCTCTCAAAAGGTATTTGTTTTAATCACACGGAGACAACACGTTATCTATCGATTTATTCACTCCGAATAAATTGGTATTGAAATGGTGGCACTCCTCTCCAGCCTCCGATCACTAAAATCCAAAGTGCACGATCGAGTCTAGAGCCATTTGAGATCATCAAATATCTTATTAGGACACACTTTCATATTTCCTTGCTTCTTCACACACTGTGAAAAGTAAGAAAGATTTTAAGAGTCCTACGCAAAATCTTCATGATCTTGCCTGAACATCCGAGTAATACGAAAGTATTTACAATGAAGAAGGAAATCCTTCTTGAGCGAATATCAAAAAGCTCATGGTAGGTGACTTGTGCGATTCTTTATGAATCAAACTTGTGATAACTGGAAAGCAACAGCTGTTTAATTCTTAATTGAATTTAAACACGTTCCAGGCCTCTACGCAAAATCTCAGTGATCTTGCCAGAACACTCAGAGTGATACCTTAGTGTTCATAGTGATGGGTGGAAATCCTTCTAGTGTTAACCTCAAACAGCACTTGGTAGGTAACTTGCAAGATTCTATACGAATCAAGCTCGTGACAACTGGAAAGCAACGATGGGGCGGTTCTTAATTGAATTTCACTTGTTCCAGGAACATGAATTGACGGCTTCAAATCATGCTGATAATATTATCCAAATGATTCACTCTTTATGCTCGCAGTCAGCTTTGGACGGTCGAATAAAGAGAACGGGTTTACCCACGAAATCCTGTCAGGAAGTTACTTAATTGAAACTATCCGTCACGGGTACGATATCTAATATCGTCCAACGATCTTCACCGACCGGAGGTAAAATGCTACCGATTTAGAATGAAATATTCAAAGCCATTTCGTTCGTGTCTACTTATGTTGTGGCATTTGAAGACGGTGGCGTTGCGGAATCCAAGAAGAAGTCGTCCCCGCATGCTTATACTTTATGCACTTAATATCTCATTTAATTCAAGAAAGCCTAAAAGTTAAGTCTTCCGTTGTATTGAACTCTGAATCTTTCAAGAATTACTAAGGTATAAGTATGTGGGACGTGAGGTCACGAAGAGGCGAAGATCACAAGTGATGGATGCACAAGATCAAGGCAAGAGATTAATGCTCAAGATTGATATCAAAGATCACATCAGCATGTTCACCAGAAAAGAAAAAGAAAAAATAAAGACGAAGACTACGAGCTCAAGACAAGCATAGTATGCTAGGTTTTTATTATTATAGTAACTCGGGTAACGCCCTTGTTTGGAGTGACCTCCCTTAGGGGGAGATTGTTGGAAATACATTTTACGTATTAGAAAGGATCGGTCACTCCAATAATAGTCTATGTTATAGCTCGTAGTTTAGTTATTTACATTTATTAAACAAAGCCCCAAACCGAGCCCATGAAGTGTATGGGCCGGCGGCCTAATGTAAACCCAAGCCCATTTCATGGGCTTGGGTATATAAACCCTCTCCTTTGATGGAGAGGGGGTGTGGTTTCATAATTTTCACATAGTTCTTTTTAGTTTCTCTCTCTAGCTTTGTGTGAAATCCACCATCTCTCTATCTCTTTCTCTCTCTAAACCATAAGCATAGATTTACATTTCTACAACCTAGCCCAACCCTTTTGTTTTTAGTATGTTGTTTATTGTTTTCCAGTATCTTGCTAGGGGTTTTTACCTGCTTGGGAGCAGAACTAGTCTTAGATTCCTCATAAACAAAGTTATTCATTAGAGGTGGATAAACAATATTCTTGGTCACATCAGTATCTTCTTGAGACACAGTACTAGAGTTAAAGACATTATTAATCTTAGGATCTTCTAACTCTATACTAGTATCATTACAAGGGGGCATGAAAATTCCAGATACTGGTGGAGGAACTGCCTTCATTCCTTCAGTATATCTATCATTTTCAGGTGTATCATCTACCTCACCAGAACTATCAAAAATCCCTTTTGATAAGTCCTTGTTAGTTAAGGTTAACCCAGGTTGATGCTGAATATATCCTAGGCCTGTTTTATCATAATACCCCATTTGTGAATTAATCAATTTTCACAGTCCCTTAGAGGATTGTTGCCATTGACTAATCACTCCCCTCTCTTTACAAAGACTGGTTTTTAAAGCTTCATTTTCTGTTTTATTTTTAAAAGTTGTCTTTCAAAAGCTTTTATTTCCACATCTTTTTCCCTCATTTGAAGAGTCAAAATCCTAATTTTCTCTTCGTAGTTTTGTTGAGCCTTTTTGTACAAAACTATATTATCTTCAAGTTTAACAACACCCTGTTTGAAAGCCTCTACTTCTATAGTGCATGTGTTAACCTTTGATACTGTTCCTCTAGTTCTACTTTTAGACTATTAAATTTAAGAATAAAATCTTTAGAACAAGGGTGTACCTCAATATCTTCATGAGAGAGAGCCATTAATCCAAGCTCTTCTTCTTCTTCCTCTTCTGCCTAATTCACCACTCCATCTACAGTAACCAATGCTTTGGTTCCTTTAGGACTCCTGCTATTTCCTCTTGAAAAGCTTTCAGTTATTCTTTGACTGGTTCTATAGCTGTTCTTGGACTTCAGATTGCTTGTTTCAGCTTTATCTCTATTGCATTCTCTTGCAAAGTGTCCATTCCTTCCACAGTTATAGCATTCAACTTTAGACTTATCATATCCTAATGGCTCATTAGGATCAACAATCATTTTTCTTCCAGTCTTCTTGAAGAACCTATTAGATATTACTGACACCATTGCAGCTTGTCATTTAAGATCCATCTCTTCAACATCAGCATCATCCATTTGGAACAAGTCATTGAGAGTTAATTTTGGCCTGTTGTCTTGTACAGCAAAGAATGAGAAGGCATCATTGTCACTAAACAATGGTGAAGACCTTCCCTGTGGATTTTGAGAGATCATATGAATGCTTTCAATACTTTGTGGGTAAGTACTGCTTGTAAGTCCTACAACGGTATTTGTGAAGTAAGTACCGCTGCTAGATCCACTAGCGGTATTTTGAAAGTAAGTACCGCTGTTCCCATCTAACACAAAAGCCAAGTTAGACTTTGAAGTAGTTGCTGTCTTTACTTCAGTGCCTTTCACATCCATCTCATATGCTTTAAGATTGTTGTAGATATGATCAAATGAAATTGTTTCCAAATCATCTCTTGTGATGAAGTGCATAGCCATTGCTTTACACTCTGGTGGAACACTTCTTAAGAATTTAAGATTTGCTTCTTCATTAGGAATTACTTGTCCATAAACTGCTAACTGAATAAGCAACTTGCTGAACCTTCCATATCCACCATGTATTCCCTCTATATTGGTAATTGAGAAGTTATCAAATTCTTGCTTAAGAACAATCTTCTTAATTTTCTTAGATTTGTCATTGCCTCCAAATCTAAGTTTTATAGCATCCCACATAGCTTTGGCATCTTTATAATGATGAAAGCTTGGTAGAATGTCTTCAGAAGGAGCCATAGCCAAAGCAGTTCTAGCTTTTCTTTCTCTGATCTCTGCTTGTACCTCATCAACAGTCACAGCAGGTAGAACATAACATGTATTATCTGGTAACCAGTGTAGCTTCTTTGGTGTATTCCCATTCTTGCCAAGTCTCATAATTGTCACCTTTGAGAACTGAGAGTTTAACAGCAGACAGAGTATGAGAAGGTGTTGGTGTAAAGGTAGCTACATCATTCACGACTTGAGCACCTTGTGTTGGTGCAGGATGTACAACTTGTGGTTGTCCTTGTGGTAGAACATGATCAATGTTCTGAACATGATCCAAGTGAGCATTAACACCATCTGGTTGAGACATTGAGATTTGGTATGTGTGGAGTATATAGGTTCAAGTTCTTCTTTTTCAGAGTTTCTCAACAAGCTCTGATACCACTTGTTGATCCCTTTGGTTGGATCTATATTCTGTTAAGAATTAGTATAATAGTTTTAATCAAACTAAAACACTTTGAGCACTCTTACTAAACACTAAATAAGTTATGTGTAATCTAACTTATAAAGCACAGAAGAACATAATTACTTTTAACTATTCGATTCTCTTATTAATCGACTTGTATGAGGTACATGAAAGACATTGTACCTATGTTCCTTTTATAGAGTAAAGAACCCTAGAAACCTTAGAATATTCTATAAAGATAATTATATCACAGACGATATATTATCAATATTCTAACTATTTAGGTATATCACATAAGATATACTCTAACTATAACTATGACATATCTTATACAAAGATATATTCGTCCTAATCATCATAGCAGTACTTACTCTATAAGTAGCAGTACTTACTATGTACCGCGTTAACACTAACGGTACTTACATAACACTAACAGTACTTCAAATACACTAACGGTACTTGGCACTTAACAAATAATTACCGACATATATTTTTGATGAAATATAAAAGATGAAATATACAATGCAAATGTGTTATGCAAATGAAAAATGATTAATGCAAAAATTATGAATGCGTATTTTTGGTGGCGAAAGTAGATCAAAAATTTGAAAAATGTTTGAAAAATTAATTTCCAAGTTCTCATGAAACTAAGGCAATGGTCTAGGCAAGGTTAGAAGTCTCCCCTACACTTAAGATAAACATTGTCCTCAATGTTTAACAGTATTGGAGTAAACTCCCCTACACTTATTACACTGATAACTTTGTTTAACTCGAGCTAAGGGAGAGACAACTAAAGTGTATTCATTTTAAGCACAAGTGTTTTAAATATCACAATAGCAAAAACTAATCGAAGTGAAACGGATACACGGGCCTCCTCCATGAGCTCTAAGCATGAAATGAGAGAGAGCAACCCTTCAAACAAACACCAGACGAAGAAAATCACCCCTCCACTTCAACTCTACTATAACACCATTTAATTAAACCTAACCTATTTAAATCTACTCTACGTTTTCTAACCTAGTTATTCAATGCTTGAGTTTTTTTAACCCTAAGTCTCTAGCTCGACCCGGCCCCGAATTAGGTTTTTCTTTGGGAAAACATCATGGAGAATAAATGATATCCACTTTGAAGCACATCTCATATGATACACTCAAACTTAGCACGTTTCCATTTCCTATAAGATTTACAATATTCGCCTCGATAAATGGAACTGTCCAATGTGTCTTAAGTTTGTCCAACATACAAAATCTCTCAAATAGGAAGTACCCCAGGATCAAATACATAGTTCCCATCTCTACATGTGAACAACTCCAAAGTAGGTAGCATCAACAAAGTAAGCTCATACGAAAAGCCTATATCAATCGAAATCACACTCTTAAGTGGAGTAGATGAACCAATATCTTCCAAACATACGTATCCCAGGATCAAAAACCTTTCCCTTCATGGGAAAATAAGGATATGAACTTGTATCAACCATATAAGATTCCCCCTTAGTCATCAAATCATCATGAGACAATGAAGGTGTAGGAATCAAAACATTCATAACAATTATGTCCATGTTGGGCTCCTCATAATCATCAAAAGGTAGGTAAGAAAGAGTAATATTTGAAGGTTCATGAGAAAGTTGAGTGGGAATGGAATCTTCATAAAGCAATCTCTCTATTTCACGAATGTCCTTATCCCAATTATAAGAAGATGTATCAACCACAATATCATCTCTCTGAAGATAATCTTCAATTTGTTTATCTATCAATTCATCTTCACTAAGCAATCTTTCAATCTTTAGAACCTCCTCATTCTCATCAATGATAGACCCCTCCTCATCAATATAGTCATCATAAACTGGTATGTCAAAGATTGGTGACTCCTCAAAACTCAAGGAAGTGCGATCATCAAAAAATGAAGATTCACAAGTGGAAAACTCATCATCACTATAATCATCATATACTGGTGTATCACAAAGAGAAGGTTCATCATCACTAAAATCCTTATTGGTTTCTTCATCATGGTGGAAAAGTGGGTTATCAGTTGATGTTTCAAAAAGAGGATTCGAATGAATCATAAAATCACTTGGAGGAATTGGTGAAGGAGTCACAGAGGACATGGATTCATCATCAGATGTAAAGGACTCATAAAAGGTTGGATCACAAGAATCATAAGGTGGGAGAGGAGAAGGATCCATATCTCTACTACATATAATGTAAATTAGCAAAAACCTTGAATGTTGAAAAATGCTATATTTATGGAAATGTTGAAAAAATTAATGCATAATGTTGAAAAGCTTGTAAATTTTAATTACTGGAAAAGAATAAATAAATTAGGAAATGTTAGAAATACGTTACGGAAACTAACACATACTGAGAAGGTATTAACAGACCATGGGAAAGATCTCTACTAATCTCTTCTCTATTTATTTTAGAAATTGTTGAAACTTTAAATGCAATGGTTTATGAGGTAAAATATATTTGGAAATGTTGAAACAATTATGTAGGAATAAACAAAAAACGCTGGCAACTATAAATAAGTAAATATGTGTATATTTTCCTATTAATTCGATATTCAAACTTATCGAAGAAGCTTCATAGCTATTATAAATACAGGCATAGCCTTCTTTACACAAACAACAAAACATATTAATTATTCTTCTCCCGATGGCCATTCTTGGCTCGGCTGCGGTAAGGCAATTCCGAGTTTATTTCAATAAAAGAAGAATGATATCCAAAATATCGGGAAACACTTCGTGCGACACATGTGGGCTGATTATTGGGACCATAAACCCGAACTAATGTGGCATCCGCTAAACATAATTCGAATCCTGATGGCGTTAGTAGAGTTGGGAAGTATGGAAAGAAAATAAAGTTGTGGCCATGATTGGCCATGACAGATGTGGGTTGAGATGTCTAAAAAGGCCAAACAAGGCACTTCTATAGTTCTTTTGGTATCCGATGTTTTTTTTTGTATTTTTGTTTTATTAACTCGATCTATCGATTTTTTCACATGTTTTTAATTTATGTATTGTAGTTGAATTCTTCGATTATTGTTTATTGGCGTATAGTCTTTTTCCATGGTACTCGATCTTTTATCGTCATTGTTTTATGATGTATGATTTCTGATTTTGTTTCGTGAACGAAAAGTAGGTGAAATTTTTGAATCAAAAAAATATTACGGATTAGTAGAATGAGTTTGGCTAAAACAGTTAAGCCATAAATTAACTTCTATTACGCGTTTGCTAATACTGTGTACTGATGTACACTGATTGTTTATATATTCTTAAAATTAATTATGTCCACTGATTGTCCATAAATCTGAAAGATGTAAGCTTGATGTCCATATTATGAAATATAGGGACCAACTGTGTAATTAATTGGTAGAAACTTGTTACAGGGATAGTTTCTAGAGGTGCCAAAATGGGCGGGCGGAATAAACGGGCAACAGGCTAAACGGGCGGCAGGCTAAATGGGCGCGGGCTAAACGGGCAAGGGCGAAACGGGCGGGCAAAACGGGCGGGCTATACGGGCGCAAGCTAAAAGAGGAAGAAAACATATAAAAACCTACAAATAATAAATAAAAATAGTTGTTTGAAAGCCGGGATAAAAAATTTAATAAAAAATATTTGTCGATTATACTAATTTGTATTTTACAAGTGCGCCCGTTAAGCCCATTTAGTTTCTTACATATGCGTCCGTTTAGCTCATTCATTATAAAGAATGGGCAAAAAGTGCCAATCCTTTTTTGAAAATGGGCAAAAAGTGCCCATTTGTATCAAAATGGGCAAGATTTGCCACCTCGACTATTATTCATAATAGTATCAAGATTACAACTTTCCGATTGAGAACAAACTGTGTAATTAATCTAACTTAGAAACGAACTTGTGGTTTCGTATAAACCCAAATGATGAAACATGAAACATGTAATTTTTTCTATTAACTATCTATAATACTTTTAAGGGAAAAGTTGAATTTTGAAAAAAATGAACTATCAAAGAAAACTATATTTAATTAATAGAAAAGTTAAAAATTAAATTCCTATAAAAAAGAAACGGAATTCTCAACTTTGCAATATACTCGTTTTTACAATGACGATTTAGTTGTGCCGTATAAACTCGGAATGTTACCAAATAAAATGTGTATTTCTACAATAAAGGAAACTGAATTCTCAACTTTGCAATATACTCGGAAGGTTGAAAACTGAATTCTCAACTTTGAATTTTCAACTTTCATAAGGAAAGTAAAAAACTATTATGTCTCCACCTTTTTCTAAAAGGGGATTGCAATAATTCTTTTTTTTATACTTTTTAAAATGACGATTGTGTTGCAGAAAGAAGGTTCTGCTCTGCGTTGAAGGCAAGAGCTCCTTCCCTCTTAGACGAGGAGTGTGTAAATCTGAAAAGTAGGCATCGAGTCTTTGCCGAATGTCTGATTCGTCTTCTACATCAAGTGTAGGGCGACCATCGTGATACATAGCGCGAGTGAAGAAAGAGATCGTTTATTTAGCCGAGCGGAACTCTTTATATATAATATAGACGTATATGAGAAGGTCCCTCCCTTCTTGCGTCCGCTAGCTGACGATGTGCGCTATCTCATTGTTCCCTCGAAAAGTCTTCTTGTTTAAGATACAACGATCCAACACGCCTTGTTACATGGACATGGCTTACTTTCCCAATTCAAATCTATGAGTCATGATTAACGGTTTTCAGGTCCTTTGGATCATGGGGCACAACTACTTAGGTAAAAGAGACCATTAACATCATTTGGATAAACCGAGTGAAATAAATTATTTTTTTCACATAGATACGAAAAGAAATTAAAGAAAGTATTATGGTTATTATTTGAATATCGATCGCTCTAATATTGCACTACTGAAACTTCAAACGTAGATTGGCCACTATATAGTTGCGATTTCTGGAACTTATATAAGTAGCAGAAAAACAATTGTTAAAATATGAATACAGAATGGCGTTGCAAAATACGTATGGCTTTGCTAGGCTATATCTACTTCATTGAAGACCCCGGGGACTTGTATGAAAACATTGACCTTGTCGAAAGTGTGTTTTCGTTGCACCCTTTGCAATTTTAATTTGATATTTTCACGTTCAATTATGAACGTTAGACGAAACACTTACCACAATATCGCATATCATTAATTATTTTTCGTTAGGTGATTTCCGCTGCTATGCGCGGGTACTCGTCTAGTTTCCTATAAGAGCAAATTTTCCATCAAAATTAGGAATGTTATCTTGACAAGACAAGTCATCGGATGATATAGCATAAGATGCTTCACTAGAATCACGATCATCATCCTCTATTTGTGGAAAGTCTTGCATAAACTCTTCCTCAATCTCATTATCCTTTTTTTAAACAATTCATCAAGATCGAAATCACCAAAATCACTAGTAGTAGCATGAAGGTCAACATGTGATGAAATCTCAATGTGATCATGAGGAGAAGAGGTATCAATACAAAGCTCGTCACATGGTTCATTGGAAACACTCTAAAGCTCTCTTTAGATTGGGATAAGGTTCTCAACACTAGAGGCGGTGAATTAATCCAAATTGGTATTTGTATTAGTGCTAAGAGGCTCGTCCCCCATGGTTAAAGAGTTGTTAGGTTCCATGTGAGGTAAAGGTGATGAAGGTGTGTCATCATCAAGTTTCATACAAATCGGAGGTCCCTCATCATCTTCATATAAGCATTGATTAAGCAAACGAGAACGAGTAGCAAAATATTGTTCTACTTCCTCGAGCTCGATCGTATCAGTCTTAAAGATTAAATCATCTAAATATTTCCTAAGTTGACGAGAAAATTTGTTCAACGAGTCACGACACATATCATCGAGTTCCTTATCATTAATTTGCCAAGTCTTAATTTCGGCTCCCTCAGCAGACGTAATCCTTGTCTTTAACCACAGACATGTATTATGCATCTTCATTAGGGTTATGTCTTCCTTACTATCAAACTCCTTATAAACGCTATCGATAAACTCGTTTATCTGCTCAAGTAAAGAAGGCGACTCATTGCAAATATTAGGGTATAAGAAGGCAGATCCCTTGGTCGACAATCAAAACCATAATGGGGTGCGTTTCCACAAAACTCACAAGTAAAACACCACCTTCCAGCAGCTATAAACCACAACTACTTTGTGGAATCCTAAGATTCCAGATCTTTAAGCTACTAGGAATGCATCATGTTCATATGATTAGATAATCAAAGCGGAATTAGAACACGACACATTAACAAGGTGTTTAGGCACAAAACACATGAATTAAAACAATGGATTGCTAATTATATTGATAATCAACAACCACTAGACGTGTATACATTGAATCCCACGTCTAGTCAACACACGCTTTTAGGTTTACATTGTGAATATGAGTTATGAAAAACCTAATAACCCTTGGTTCCTTTTATAGTGTAAGGATTAGGGTTTTACAAGAGATAAAATCAAATAAACATGTAAATCTTCTATTTAAATAAACTTATACAGAATATATCCTGCATGTTTATCTAAATAGAAGCTTCCAAAGGCTTCTTGTCTACGTTTCTGTCAATGCTTAGTTTGTACATGACAATGCTTGGATTGTACATGACAATGCTTGAGCCATCAACCTCCGATTTGCTCTTGTCAACGTTTGATTTGCTCTTGACAACGCTTGACAAATGTCTTCATGTTTTCTTCATTTTTGAGTTTCTACCACATCAACTTTTTGACCCAACAATCTTCCCCTAGTTGATGTCGGCAAAACTCTTTGTGTATCTCTTGTAAGTTGTACATGATCTTCAAATTGCTTCCCCTTAATTGTAGAATGTATGTCTTCCCCTTTTTGTCACATCAACAGGGAAGTAAACAATGTATGAAATCTTGAAGATTCTCTAAATGTAGCTCTATGTAATGATCTTGAAGAAAATTAAATAAAGTAATCTTGATGTAGAAGTAGAATAACCCAACCTTGTGTTCCATGTCTTGTACTTTCCATGTGATGAAGAACTTATACTCATCTGACAAAGTATAAGTAGATCTCGATCCCTTGTCAAAATTCTCATCCTTTGTGAGACACTGAGCACGATAATGTAACTCCTTCAAGTGTTATGACAAGTCTTCGTCACCAAACATTTAAAGCACGAACAAGTTATCTTTAAAAATAATGTTGACTAGGCACCATCTTTAAAGATATGATAGAACACAAACTCGCGAAAATCTTCTTCGAACATCAAACTTACCATATGAATTCTTCCCCTTAAGCTAACACCTCTTCATGACGAATTTAATGAAATAGCATCTTCATACCATATGTAAAAGCCACCAATATGGATAACTTTAAGGCTATCCCGATTACATAATAAAATATCCATCAAATTCCCACGAATAGTTGCTAACTCGCATTAAGATCATTCATCCCTTTTAAAGATATCCGAGCCATAAATATCAACATGATATTCTATATAAAAACGGAGATTCCATGTACCTTCGCGTGTAAATTCCTCCTTTTTGTGTGCTAAAAACATACCAATTTTCTCAAACAGCAGCTATTCTTTTGTTATCCGAGAACCTTCTCTGTCCAATATCTTAAACACATGTATTGTCCAATATCGGACAAAGCGTATCAACGCTTGAACAACCATTTCTCGGACAACTCATGTCAACGCTTTCCATCAGAGTTTGACTTATTCTTGTCAGCGTCAAACTTAAACCTCGTCAGCGTCCCATTCAAACACTTACACTATTTGGGGTTACGTCCCTGATATTTGTGGATAATAATTATAATAACAATGGCTTGCATGTCTTAAGCCCAAATGTATATGCAGCCCATAAGAAGCTCACGTTACTGCAATAAACTTAGTTATTACCTCACAATATACCCCACGCCATTCTGTATCCATGCCAATTTTGATATCACGTTTAAAGGTGATATATACTTTCCAAAAGCAGCTCCATATCTCTCGTATTACCAATATAAAGAAGAATTCACTTACTGACCTCAAGTGAATAAATATCAATTCTTGAAACAATTGACTTATGAGAGGTTTGGTATTTGAACACAAATTATACTACCGTGTGAACACAATGTTTTGTATTTGAATTCTTCATGTTTTGTATTACCTTCCACGTGATGTACCCGCTTCTTGTTATAACTTCACCATATGTTCCACATCTTTGGCAGCGTTCAATCAACAACATGCTGTTGTAACCATCCTTCTTCTGCTTTGAATCAAGCTAGGGTTTGAAGGAAACCCTAATTCATAATTTTATGTCAAAACAAAAACTTTGTACCACATTATGCAGTCATCTTCGATCTTGAATAACTTCTTCATGAAAGCTTAGATCAAAGATCCCTTTGGTGAGATCCTAGACACAAGTGTCAAGAATCTATAGTTCAAAAATCACGATGATCCAACGGTTAACGAAGGAGAGATCGTGTTTTGAATATGGTTGTTCACAGAAAACTGCATATGCTCACTGCTGACTTCGACGCTTAATAACTTTTTCTTGGGGATAAAACTCGACAATCCCTCCGGTAGATGTCTAGATATATGTGTATAGAACACATACAAGAAATTTCGTAACGATCCAACGGTCCAATCAAAAGTTATGACCTTCTGAATACTACTGCGCACACAAAAACGTCCAGAAAAACCCTAGACGGATTTTTCTTCTTTTCACCATACACGAACACCTTATTGGTCCTAGCATCACGAGCCACGAGGCTCTGATACCAACTGTGGAATCCTAAGATTCCGGATCTTTAAGCTACTCGGAATGCATCATGTTCATATGATTAGATAATCAAAGCGGAATTAGAACACGACACATTAACAAGGTGTTTAGGCACAAAACACATGAATTAAAACAATGGATTGCTAATTATATTGATAATCAACAACCACTAGACGTGTATACATTGAATCCTATGTCTAGTCAACACACGCTTTTAGGTTTACATTGTGAATATGAGTTATGAAAAACCTAATAACCCTTGGTTCCTTTTATAGTGTAAGGATTAGGGTTTTACAAGAGATAAAATCAAATAAACATGTAAATCTTCTATTTAAATAAACTTATACAGAATATATCCTGCATGTTTATCTAAATAGAAGCTTCCAAAGGCTTCTTGTCTACGTTTCTGTCAATGCTTAGTTTGTACATGACAATGCTTGGATTTTACATGACAATGCTTGAGCCATCAACCTCCGATTTGCTCTTGTTAACGCTTGATTTGCTCTTGACAACGCTTGACAAATGTCTTCATGTTTTCTTCGTTTTTGAGTTTCTGCCACATCAACTTTTTGATCCAACATACTTGATATCTCTATCGAATCGAAATGTATACTAACTGCTGCTAACTTGAAACTCAACGTCCAGGCCAGTCCATTGTCGAGACGAGTTGCGACGCTATATGAACGAACCGAGACTAAAACCAAGGAACTACTTACCAAAAACTCATGATCCACAAGCTTCGTGAACAGTAACGACTAAATGACTTTGCAATGATTCTCTCAGATGAACAGTTCTTTTCAGAATATGTATTATGTTAAGGCAGAATCTTGCGTGAAGAGTAATGACCACAAATATCTCTTTAACGAGATCACTAATCCTAATCTTGATCCGAAGAGTAACTCAAACAGTGAACCAAGTAACTTCATCAAAACGTAACAAGAACTCAGATCATAGCATCAAACGAAATAAAATAAGCTCCAACCGAAATAATAGGGAATAGGAAATGAAGTTTTTATTGCCTTGAATTGAAGTGATTACAAAAGTAGTTACAAGCCTAACTACTCTAACTGATCAGTGTGTGTAAAAACATACACTAAAGTTTGAGAGGACTTTAGTAAACTACTCCTAATGTGTGAAAATTCACCTAGCTAATTACTTACAAAATGAGAGAAATACAAGTATTTATAGAAAGAATTTAGAAGTGTTGATGTAGCCATGACGTGGAGATTCCAATCAATTAATGCCACGTGTAAAATACGAGGTTGTTGATTAGGGTTCATCACATAAGTAGATTTGGGGTTTTCTTCATTCTTGACTTTGAGTATAATTAATTGGCAACATCTTGTAGGGAATGAAAAGATGAGCAACGTTCATGTTTTTGTCTTCCTTTGAATCTTCCTTGATCATGCTTGAAATTGCTTTGAATTTCTTGGAGAATAGAATGATGCGTATGTTTATTTTTGTGGTATTCTTCTCTCTCATGCGTTGGAGAAGACACTGTTTTTGTGAAGTAGATAATGACCTCCAATTTATTATTAGTTTGTTTCTTTTTTTTAGTTAAGAATAAGTGAAGTCACTTTCAGTCCCCAAAGTTCCACTTTTCTATCACTTTATAATTTTAGCACTTTTAAACTTTCAATCACATGCACTTGAAATCTTTAATCTTTGTAAGTTCAGCAACTCTAGTCCTTGAATGCTTGGTTTTGTCCTTTTCTTCGAGTAAATCCCATTAAAGCTCGTGTTTGTTAACTTTGTACCTGTTTTGCCTGAAAACAGAAAAACACAAAATACACGTGTAATTCTGATAATTTAAACTATAAACTGATATAATTAGCCGTGTTTTAACTGTGTTTGAGTTATAAATGATAAGTGTTTTCACACTTATCATAAACTTGTTTCTATGTGAAAAGTTAGGTGAAAATGGTCTTTTATATGGTGGTGGAGGGACCTCTTTTGCCAGTTTGGAATAGTTGTGGATCAAAAAGAAAATAGTTATCTAAAAAGCGAGAAATGACTAATAGTCAATTTTGAAAATATTCATGGGGCTCATGTATCAAAAAAATAATTCTCAAAAGTTAAAACGTATCTCAAATATAATAATATCATCTCCCGACTCAACTTAACACGTCATTAAAAAGAAAACATCAAAAACGACAAATATCGAACAACCGACAATAAAACGTAAAATATTGGGAATCCGTCGACATCACGCTTGCTAATACTCCTTATACTTATTAAAGATAAAATATATGTCTCCTAACATTGATTTAAACATAAACCTTAAAAAACAAAAATCATTCAAGCTCACCAAAAAATTCAAAAATAGTCGTAAAATAAGGTTAGGCAATGACCTCGGTTTCAGGTTATCACAGTCAAGGTGGTTAATTGTTTTGGATGGGGAGGCCGTGGACATAAGCAAGGGAACTGTCCGAGGGTTGGCGCTCGACAAGGAGGCAATATTGCTGCTGGAACTGCTGCTCCAGCTTATGTCGTGAGAGATGCTGACAAACCTCAAGGGCCGAATGTGGTGACTGGTACGTTCTTACTCGATGCTTGTTATGCTAGTGTGTTATTTGATACTGGATCCAATAGAAGTTTCGTAGATGTTAGATTCAGTCAGTTATTGGATAGAGAACCAGCATGATTGACAACTAGTTATAATGTGGAGTTAGCTGATGGTAAGCTTGTTAGCACTAGTTCTATACTGAAAGGTTGGTCCTTGAAGTTAGGGAATTATGTGTTTAGTATTGATTTGATGCCCATAGAATTAGGATCTTTTGACGTGATTATTGGTATGGACTGGTTAGTTGTGAATGGTGCAGTAATTGTTTGTGGAGAGGAATTAGTTCAGATACCGCTAAGGAGTAGGGTATTGACTGTGAAGGGTGATGAATGTACTTCTCGTTTGAGAGTTGTTTCTTGTTTGAAGATGATGAGGTATATGGAAGAGGGTTGTGATGTGTTTCTTGCTCAGATAACTAGTGACGGTGTAAATGAGAGGAAACTGGAAGATGTACATGTGATTAGAGAGTATCCTAAAGTTTTTCCTGAAGATTTAGCGGGATTACCGCCGCACCGTGAAGTTGAGTTCCATATTGACTTAGTGTTGGGAGCAACAGGTGTTGTGCTCCCGTGTTTCGTTGAGTGTTGCTCGTGCACCGTATCGTTTGCGCCGTCAGAAATGAAGGATATATCTGATCTATTGAAGGAATTAATGGATAAGGGATTTATTAGACCGAGTTCATCTCCGTGGGGTGCTTCTGTTTTGTTTGATAAGAAGAAATATGGTTCGTTTCGAATGTGTATTGATTATCGGGAACTTAACAAATTGACTGTCAAGAATCGGTATCCATTGCCGAGGATTGATGATTTGTTTGATCAGTTGCAAGGGTCAAGTGTATACTCGAAGATCGATTTGATGTCTGGGTATCATCAACTGAGAGTTAGGGAAGAAGATATTCCTATAACAGCTTTCCGTACTCGATATGGATATTTTGAATTTCATGTGATGCCTTTTGGATTAACGAATGCGCCTGCCGTATTCATGGACTTGATGAATCGTGTATGCAAGCCGTATTTGGATGAGTTTGTTATTGTATTCATTGATGATATTCTCATTTATTCCAAGAGTGAAGAAGAACATGAGATGCATTTAAGGATAATTTTGGAACTGTTGAAGAAAGAAAAGTTGTATGCGAAGTTCTCTAAATGTGAGTTTTGGTTTAAATCAACGTAATTTCTTGGGCACGTGATTGATAGCGAAGGTGTTCGTGTAGATCCTTCTAAGATTGAGGCTATCAAGGATTGGTCGGTACCAACGACGTCGACTGAAGTTCGCCAATTTCTTGGTCTAACTGGGTATTATAGAAGATTTATCGAGAATTTTCACTAAATGCTAAACCATTGACCAAGCTTACTGAAAAGAATCGATTGTTTGAATGGGGTTTAAAAGAGGAAGCTGCATTTAATACGTTGAAGGATAAATTGTGTTATGCGCCGATTTTGTCTTTGCTAGAAGGATCTGAAGATTTTGTAGTGTATTGTGACGCGTCTCATAAGAGATTTGGAGCTATGTTGATGCAAAGGGAGAAAGTGATAGCTTACGCGTCGAGGCAATTGAGGAAGCATAAAGAGAATTACACTACTCATGATTTAGAACTTGGAGCTGTGATTTTTGCTTTGAAGCTGTAGAGACACTACTTGTATGGAACCAAGTGTGTGGTTTTCACTAACCATAAGAGTCTGCAACATATTTTGGATCAAAAGGAATTGAATATGAGATAAAGGAGACGGGTAGAATTGCTGAGTGACTATGACTGTGAGATTCGTTACCACCCTAGTAAAGCGAATGTGGTAGCTGATGCACTTAGCAGAAAGGAAAGATAGAAGTCTTTAAGAGTTAGAGCTTTGGTAATGATGGAAAGTGTTGATTTGACAGAGATGATATTGAAAACCCAAGCTAATGGTTTGAAGAAAGAGAATGTTGAGGCAGAAAATCTGGATAGAATGTTGAAACCATTGTTTGTAATAAAGCCGATTGGAATCAGATATTTTGAGAATAGGATTTGGTTACCATTGTGTCCGTTTGAGGAAGGTTCTTTAGGAGTGCGCGATTTAGTGATGAATGAATCTCATAAGTCCATGTATTCAATACATCCTAGAGCGGACAAGATGTATCAAGACCTTAAGAAAGTGTATTGGTGACCGAATATGAAAGCAGCTACAGCCTTGTATGTTAATAAGTTTTTAACTTGTGCGAAGGTAAAGGCTGAACATAAGAAGACGCCTGGATTATTAGTGCAACCTAAAATTCCTGTGTGGAGATGGGAGAAAATTACTATGGATTTTGTGACAGGTTTACCAAGGACTTCTAGTGGTTGTGATATGATATGGGTGATTGTAGATAGATTGACTAAGTCTGCTCGCTTTTTACCAAGACGGATATTATGGAAAGATTGACAACAGTGTATGTGAAAGAGATTGTTTGTCGACATGGTGGGCCTTTGTCGATAATTTCAGATCGTGATAGTAGGTTTACCTCAGAGTTTTGGAAATCTTTGCAGAAAGCGATGGGCACAGAGTTATGTTTGAGTATAACATATCATCCCGAGACTGATGGATAAAGTGAAAGAACGATTCAAACATTAGAGGATATGCTTCGAGCATGTGTGATTTATTTTGGGAATACTTGGGATAGACATTTTCCACTGGTGGAGTTTTCGTATAACAATAGTTATCATGCTAGTATTAAAGCTGCACCATTTGAAGCTTTGTATGGACGTAAGTGTAGATCTCCAGTTTGTTAGAGTGATGTAGGAGAGAGTCAACTGACTGGACCTGAAATTATATTTGAGACAACTGAGAAGATTGTGCAAATTAAGAAGCTATTGTTATCTATCAGAAGTAGACAAAAGGGTTATGCTGATAATAAGAGGAAACCGTTAGAATTTGAAGTAGGAGACATGGTTATGCTGAAGGTATCGCCATGGAAAGGAGTGATTCGTTTTGGAAAGAGAGGAAAGTTGAACCCGAGATATATTGGACCTTTTAAGATTATTCAAAGGGTTGGATTGGTTGCCTGTAAGTTAGAATTGCAGGATGAACTTAGGGCTATTCATAACACTTTTCATGTGTCTAATCTAAAGAACTGTTTAGCAGAAAGGGATTTGGTGATTCCATTAGAGGAAATTCAACTTGACGATAAGTTGCATTTTATAGAGGAACCTGTAGAGATTATGGATAGGGAAGTTAAGAAATTGAAGCATAGTAAGATTCCGATTATGAAAGTGAGATGGAATTCTAGACGTGGACCAGAGTTTACTTGGGAACGTGAGGACTTCCTTAAGGATAAGTATCCTCATTTGTTTAGAGAGGGATAAGCGCCGGGACGTCGCTCTCTTTAAGAAGGAGGGATGTGATAACCTGAAACCGATGTCATTGCCTAATCTTACTTTACGACTATTTTTGAAATTTTTGATGAGCTTGAATGATTTTTGTTTTTGAAGATTTAAGTTTAAATCGATGTTAGGAGACTTGTATTTTATCTTTAATAAGTATAAGGAGTATTAGCAAGCGTGATGTCGATGGATGCCCAATATTTTACGTTTTGTTGTCGGTTGTTCGATGTTTGTCGTTTTTGATGTTTTCTTTTTAATGACGTGTTAAGCGAGTTGGGAGACGATATTATTATATTTGAGATACGTTTTAACCTTTGAGAAGTATTTTTATGAAACCCGAGCCTCGTGAATATTTTCAAAATTGACTAATAGTCATTGCCGCTTTTTAGCTAACTATTTTCATTTTGGACCACAACTATCCCAAATTGGCAAAAGAGGCCCTTAGACCACCATATAAAAGGCCATTTCTTACCTAATTTTCACATAGATATCAAGTATATCAAAATTTATTCCCACCTCCCTCTTTCCTTTTTCTTACCGTCACCAACACCACCACCTTAAACCATTTTTAGTTTGATTTTTACTTTCATCTAGCCTAAAACAAAACAAGACCCAATCTTAGATATTGAAAGAGATTTTATTGGTACTAATTTTAGCAACATGCATGAAGTTTGAAATTTTGGTTAAGAATTAGGGTTGGTAGGTTAGATATATGATAATGCATGTGTTATTTGATGATGATCAAATGATGATCATGTTGTTTTTGCTAAAAACTTGTTTTTGATTTTGGGTTTTTGATTTGAAGATTTATACAAGTGTTAGGGTTAGGATATGTTGTTATTAGGGGCTTTGGATGATGATAAAAATAGTTGAATTTGATCAAAAGTATGATTTCATGTAAGATTTTAAAGGGTAATTTAGGACAGTGGGTAAAAGGATGTTTTTGGATGCCTTATGTTTTTAAAATGGTTAAACTAGTTAGATAGAGTTATGGAGATTTTTATTATCTTCGTTGTGGCATAAAGTATAGCTTCTAGCTCCAAACGAGCGAGAAGTTATGATAGTTTGATTATTCGTGTACCGGGAGACGAGTATCCGCACAATAAGTAGTTGTTGTCGATATTTGGATCGAATCTCAGGGACTATAGAATGATCTTTGAAATGAGTCAAGGACTGATTTAAAAGTTTAAACCCTAGATTGTGAGTATATTTTCAAACCTAAGTGTCGGTTTTGCAAATGGAGTCGTTTATAGAAGTTAAAGTGGTTGTATGAGTCGATGACGTAAAACTGTCCGGTTTTTGTGATTCAAAGATGTGTCGGGCAGGGAGACTTAGAAGTAAAATCATTTGATAAACTTTTTGGAGGACTTTCTATAGATAGTAAGTGAGTTCCTCGAGTTGTTTCATAAAGTTTTGACGTGTCTAAGTGGGGTAAATGAGCTAGTACATTTGGTATGTGCCGGCAGATTTTTATCGAAGAATAGAGTAATAAAGTAAATGTGTAGAAGAGTATAATAGTATCACTTGTATCGTTTCTCTCGAGTTTGTCGTGATTTTATCATTTTGAGTTTGATATTCTTATGTATGGTTTATTTCTCGAGTCTATTATTAATAAACGCGCCTTATTTGATAGGTTGTGGTTCTCGTGTTTGAAGGGCATCACTTATCATCGAAGATCATCTCGCTAGGTCTCTTATACTAAGGTGAGTCTGTAGCCTCACTTTTCATGCTAGTTACTAAATGTTTTAATACCCGCGAGCGGGATACATGCTATTTGAAAATAAACAAACACAAGTCATGATTAATTATTTGGACCCGAATGTTGCCTATGTTGCCTTGAGTTGTATTGAGTACCTTGTTGCTAAAGACCCTAATTTCATGAACCATTAACTATGTTCTGACTTGATGTTGTAAGTTGGGAATAGCCGCTTATTCAAATGATAGTACTATTGGGTTGACCACCCTATCTGAGACCAGGGCAATACGTTGAGTAACCTCTGGGAAGGATAATTTACGAGAATGAGATTTGGGTATATATCTTGCAACTAATACCCTAGAGGGGCAATGGTTTTATCTAGCCATGCTGGCATTTGGCATAGGTGACTAATTGGTTAAGGGGTCGGTGTCATGAGCTTAAATACAATGAGTTTCCTTGATATAGATGTGTGCACGACAATTCTATAAAATGATTATGATTGATTTTCTTCTTGTGTTCAAATGTGATTTGTTAAACCTATGGACTCGCTCAACATTGTTGTTGACTCGTTTATGCATGTGTTTCAGGTAATCGAAGTTGATTGATGGCGGAGAATTGTTGTGGATGTTGTGGGTTGGCTTTTGAAGTGCAATGGTCTAAAACAATTTCTATCCTTTGACTGTTGAACAATTTGTCTAATGTTTATGTATTGTACTAAAACTTGTTGGTTTGATGGTCGAGAACCGTGGGGACTAAACGCTTTACTCTGGTGTTGTTTTGGTACATTATGGGATGAAAATTATGTTTTAGACGATGTGTGAAATCTTGTTTATATTCTATGTGTAAACGTGTCTTTTGAGTCGTTCAATATACCTTGTGTGATGATACTTGTGTTTAGCACCCAATTGTGTATTTCCGCTGCGCAATGTAAATTGGAAGTGTTAATTCAAATTCCTCCACACTTAGCTATTGCTTTCCCTCAAGCAATCAAAGCGAGAAAACAAATTAGATTTTTTTAAAGCTTAAGTATATGAAGTGTGATAGGAAAAATTATGTTTCTAAGTACCAAAAGCAAATGACAAAATAATTTCATCACCTCACATGGAATAGTGTTTGGATTTTACGTTCACACAAATGCCACTCACAAGGTAAAATGTAAGATAACACTCAAAATAGATCGGACATAAAATAGATAGCTACCGTATGCTTGTACAAGACACGTAAACATAACCGTTGCGGCATGAGCACCAGATAGATTCTTAAAGAGGCAAAACTTGATAATAATGTGGGTTTAGTAACAAATATGCCTTCTCAAAGTCGTAGAACAAACAATACTATAATACTTTATTCTTTTCCTTTCTTTCTTTCTTTTTAAGAGAACATCATATATACTTACGACTTGACAATGGTAAGGCATAACAAAAAGGATATCGGCACAAAGGATAATGTAGCACATAAGTACAAGTGCCTCAAATTTTAGCGAGCCAGTGTAGCTTGACTAAAATGATATGTTGGGGATTTATTTTACCTCTTCCCAAAAATATCTACAAATTAGCCTCGCTGTTGTTTAGTAAACGATGATGAAGCACAAGTTCTGAAGCATACTAAATTATCGGCTCTCACACAAAATAGAGAAATATAAAGGCTTGTTTTTTCTCACATATTTGGTGAATGTTTTTGTGCTTAGTTATAATGTCAATCCATGATATTTTTGCTTTGCTAGAAACTTTATTTATTTTCAAAACATCTTTATTTTATTTTTGAAAAGATATTGAAAATATGGAGAAAATTGATTTTATTTATTATTATTTCTATTTTTCTTATTTGTATTCTCCTTCACACTTAAGTTGAACATCGTCCTTGATGTAAAAATGGATAAAATTAAAAATAGGGAAACGAGAACTTCTCGGGGCTTAGTAGAAAATTGCTGGTCTTCAAAAACATGAATCTGGCTTAAAGATCCAGTTTGCTGTTTTTCCTGCATGACATAATAAAAACAAAAACGTATGCAAAATATATACAAGGACAGTTTTAGTTACAATTCCTCCTCCACAGTTAAGTTGAAAAGTGAGGGTAAATACACGGATTTCCTTCCGAGAAGCGCTAAGTTTAGAGTCTTTAGCCAGACTCGACTACTTGGTTTTATTTCATGTAGAATGGAATCTTTTCGAAGTCGAATTCGTTACAGTCCTCCTCCTCGTGGTAAAGCTTGAGTCTATGTCCATTGACTATAAAAGTTTTGTTATCTCTACCATACAGATCCACATATCCGGATGGATATTGGCGTTTTACTGTGTAAGGTCCTGTCCATCTTGAAGTGAGTTTAGGTTGTTTGAATTTATATTTCAAGATAAAGAGGAGTACTTTATTTCGTTGCTTAAATTCTTTTCTCATTCTTAATTTACAATCATGCCAAACTTTAGTTCGTGCTTTATATAAACGAGAATTTTCGTAAGCTTGATGTCGAAATTCATCTAACTCATGAAGTTGGAACATTCGTTTTTCTCCAGCTGCAATAAGATCGGGATTGCAGTTCTTAAGTGCCCTAATACAAAGATTTTGGCTAAGTATAAAATTTTATCGTCCGATCTCTTCGAATTGATTACCGGTTAAGAGTGCGACTCAATTGTCTTTTGGTGAACAAGAGAATGGTTTGGTTTGATTATCTAATTTTAAATGAAAAGCAAATAATTGTCGTAGAGTAATGATAGAAGCTTTTACAAAATTAAACTAAAGGTTATTTTAGAAAAACACTTAAAATTTAAAACGTTGTAAATGATTTAAAGCTTAACTAACTTAAATTGTCGAAATTCAACAAGTCTTTTCTTTCGGAATGCACCAAAACTAGAACCATCGGAATAATTAAATGCAAAGCTATCGGAATAATAAAGGTGAAAGTCCATCGGAATGTTCATCTGAGTACCCATCGGAATAACAAGTCAAATCTGTCGGAATATGATGTCTGTCGAAATGTCCTAGATCGCAATACAATAAACACTTCTGTCGCAATGTGCATCTGTCGGAATACAAGGTATCCGAATGCAAGGTGTCGCAATAAAGTTCTATCGGAATGATGACCAACCTATCGGAATGTGGCTGACAAAAAATTGGCAGAGTTTCGTTTCAAAGAAACCTTATCACCCGTCGGAATATGCGATCGCAATGAGCGATCGCAATCCCAGACCAGAATAAGGGGTAAGTACCAAGCTATCGCAAAGTAGAACCCTTTATGGGTTATTGCGATATAAACAAACAGCCGTCGGAATGTAGAAATCCCTAATATTGCGATGGAATGCAAACTTAATCCGAAATTGGTGGTAAGCTTAAAACTCAATAAGCACATACAATAAGCTACTTTATCCGAACCTTAAACGATTATATAAGATTAAATTTGATAACTTTCAAAAACATGAAATCATAAACTTTATAAATGAAAGTTTTGAAAAGATTAAACCTTATGAGAATCCGAAAAGCAATAAGCTAAAACATGAAATAAGCCAATAAGCACAAAGAGCTTATAGCCTAATCCGTATGAAGCTTATGTAGTGATAAAAAGATTAACCTTTTAATCACTTAAACATCAAACAAAATCAATCCGTATGGAAAATGATTTTCGGATCAAAACCAAAAGTAAATCAAGAATTGCGGAAAGGGATTAAAGAACACAAACTTAAACTTAAACTTTTTGATTAATAAAACTCAAATACAAAGATTAACTAAAGCTTAACTTAAAAGAAAAGATGAAGTTTTAGTGAGAGAAAGTTAAACACTTTCTCTCTCTAAAATGAAAACTAAAACAAAGAAAAATAAAACTAGCTAACCCCCCTCCTAATGTGATTAGGAGGGTATTTATAGGCTAAGTGGGAAGTGCATGTGTGGTGTGCTTCCTTCTTTCTTTTCTTCTCGACTCGATTTAATTCTTTGTCTTTTCTCGACGTCGTCTCGGGATTTGAACTTGTCTTAATAATTTTCTTCTATAATTTAGACTTGAGTTCTTCGACTTCATTAAACTTCCGTCTTTAGACTTTTTCTTCGATAAATCTTCAGAATAGGTCTTGGACATCCGTTCTTTAAGCACTCTTGATCTCTTGACTTTGTCTTTTCTCGTTTTCTTCAATAAAAGCCCATGAAAGCCCGTGTTTTCTTCCTTTTTCATCTTTTGGTCAAACACAATAAAAACACAAACCATGCATAATTCCGACTTTTACGACATAAAATACACGTATTGGTCTTGTTATTATTGGAAATAAGTGGTAAAAGGATAAGTGTTTTCACACTTATTAAATCCCCTACACTTGACCATTGCAATGTCCTCATGCGATGCATTAATTTTAAAGCACGGCTTACATTTTTCATCATAAATAACCTACCTTGGCCTTTATTAAATACTAAACATTTAAGTAAAATAAGAAGATAGAAAATAAGTAAAGAAATCAAAGACTTACATTGGTTTTAGGCTGCCATGAACGTTTATCACCCTCAAGTTTCACGTTCCCCATACCAAGCTTAAAAACGAGATCATTGTTATTATAAGTTAGCAAACTAACACTAATTCATGTGGGCCAATTATTCACTTAGACTCCCTTATTCCTAGGTGTATCTCTTATATTTTATTTTTGTCTTGAATGATCACGAGGATTCATTGTTTGACTTATTTCGATAGTTATTTAGGCCGAAAATAAAGTGGTACGATTTAATCAATAGTTAGATAAAGGACAAAATCTTTTAAAATTGCTTCTCGGGACCTCATAAAGTTCATATCTTGGCATAACTCGCTTCACAATTTGAGACCTTTCTCGGACCGATATTTGGCAGCGAATTCATACTTCAAATCTTGAGAGACGTTCTTGAAATTATGGTCTTCTCTTCATAATAGGAATTTCTTCACTTGAAGTTTTCGAGAGATTCTTCATACTTGGACCACGACTTCTTCATATTTCTCCAATCTTTATTTTGGACTTTGATATACAACGATCCGCCTCCTTTTAGGACTTGGATCTAATTATCCTCATACCTTGTTAGGGCCTTTTTGGATAGACTTATCCATGATCTTTTGGGGAGTTTTTGCTTTTCCTCGTGTGTCTCGATCCTTTATATTGATTTTCGAGAAATGATTTTTCACAACACTTTTGGATCTTTTAGCAACAAAATGTAGCCCTCATGCCTTGTTAGGGCCTTTTCGGACTCGCCAATCCTCGCATCCCGCTTCAATAAGTTATGTCTTGGCTATGAACTCTAATTAATACCGAGCAACTTTTAAACGATCCTGGGCTAGAAGCTAAGTAACTTTTAAAATCGTACAACCTTATTTATTGCAAATAAGTTTATTAACAAGCGATGGGAGAATAGGGTCATAATTAACTCACATAAATTCACGAAAGAATACCAAACTTATAATTGACTCTATCATCTCTCGCTCTCCACAATTTAAAATCTTAAGGAATAAGACTCGTGGATGCTTAGCCAATTAAATCAAAGTTTTGGGTTTTCGAGTCATTTATAGGATCTTGCAAACTCCTAGACTTTTTCAAGTTTAGAATTCGCATTTTAAAGTTCCCTTGATAAACGACTCTCTAGGATCAATTATAGGAACTTACGAAAAGTTCTTGTTCTTAACCCGTGAGAGTTAAGACTTTCGCGTTTTAAAGTTCCCTATATAAAAGCCTAGCAAAACTTGACTTAAACACGTTAAGGATACTAGCTAGAGTAAACTTAGATAAGTAAACTCGGGTTGAGTCAAAATATTCATGACTTTGAAAAATTTAAAACCACTTTATTAAACTTTATTTATAGCAAAGAAAGTAAATAACGATAGCAAAGAAAAACTACAAGGCCAAAATAGATTAAAATTTTTGAAAAACGTCGAAAAATCAAATTTTTCGGTTAAAAATGAGGGCAAATTCATGGAAAAGACCACTTACTTCGATAGAAGTCCCCCTACACTTGATATAAACATTGTCCTCAATGTTTAAGCATGTGGGAGTAAACTCCCCTACACTTATGACATTGTGTACTTTGTTTAAATCTTGCTAAGGAAAGGACTATAGTGATTTCAATGCGAACATATAAGATATGAAAAATTGAATCACGACAGTTTAGGATAGAACCAGGAAGACGGGAACACGGAATCACGGTTCGTCAAAAGTCATCGAGGTGCTCTTTGAAGCTTGAATCTCTGCACAAAATAAGAAACAAGACAACCAACACATATGGGGCTCCCCCTACACTTATTATGAAAGCGGTAAAGGATAGATCACAGGTTGCCTCCCGAGAAGCGCTTCTTTTTGTTCACCGAGTCACGAGCCTGACTCGACCCAAAACTAGTTCATGGGAAACATGGTGAGGGATGGAATCATCTCATGAGAGATTTCCTCACCAAAGTACAACTTCACGCGCTGGCCATTCACCTTAAAATTGGGCCCATTTGGCTGAGAAAGCTTAATGGTGCCATAGGGAAAGACTTTGGCGACGGTGAATGGACCAGACCAGCGGCTCTTCAACTTGCCAGAGAAGATCTTCAACCGAGAGTTAAAAAGTAAGACTTGATCACCAACGTGGAACTCTCGGTTCTTAATTCTAGCATCGTGGATGATCTTGGTCTTCTCCTTGTAGATCAATGAGTTCTCGTAAGCTTCATTCCTCAGTTCGTTGAGCTCGTTGAGTTGAATCTTGCAAAGATCACTGGCTTTGTTGATGTCGAAGTTAGCCCACTTCAAGGCCCAGTATGCCTTATGTTCTAGCTCGATGGGGAGGTGGCATGCTTTCCCGTACACAAGACGATAAGGTGTACAACCAATCATCATCTTATAAGCGGTACGGAAAGCCCACAAAGCATCATCTAATTTATCGGCCCACGCGGCACGATGCTCTCCCACAGTACGTTCCAGAATTCGCTTCAATCCACGGTTGGAAATCTCAGCTTGCCCATTGGTTTGGGGATGATAGGCGGTGGAAAGACGGTGATTGACACCATACTTAGCCATAACTCTTGCAAATTGATCATTGCAAAAATGAGTCCCGCGGTCACTGATTATAGCACGAGGAACACCGAATCAAGCAAACAGCTGCTTCAAAAAGTTCACAACCACCCTCGCATCGTTCGTTAGGAGAGCCTTAGCTTCAACCCATTTAGAAACGTAGTCAACGGCTACGAGGATGTACTTGTTCCCTTTGGATGATGAAAATGGCCCCATAAATTCGATACCCCAAACATCAAAGATTTCACATTCTTGTATGAAATTTTGAGGCATCTCATCTTTATGTGTGATCTTGCCTTGTCGTTGGCAAGCATCACAATGCTTAACCATTTCGTGAACGTCACGATAAATGGTGGGCCAATAGAATCCAGAGTCAAACACTTTCTTATTGGTGTAGTTGGGACCAAAGTGACCACCGGTGGGTCCTTTATGGCAAGCATCAAGGATTTGTAAAGCTGCCGGTCCATCAACACATCGACGAATGATCAGATCAGCACATTGTTTGAAGAGATAAGGGTCATCCCAGAAGTAAGTCTTAACATCTTTAAAGAACTTCTTCTTTTGTTGGGATGTTAACCCTTTGATGAGAATACCACCCGCTAAGTAGTTTGCAATGTCCGCAAACCACGGGGTGTCATCAAGATTGGAGTTGATAGACATTAAGGTCTCAAGAGGAAAAGAGTCATTGATCTCTTTGTTTGGATGATCCCCTTGATATGGATCCTCAAGTCTACTTAGATGATCAGCAGCTAGGTTTTCAGCTCCCTTCTTGTCACGAATTTCAATGTTAAATTCTTGAAGGAGTAAAACCCAGCGACGAAGTCTTGGCTTAGAGTCGTGCTTAGTCATCAAGTACTTCAATGCGGAATGGTTCGTGTATACAATGGTGGTGGATAAAACAAGATAGGGGCGAAATTTTTCAAAAGCATAGACAACAGCTAAAAGCTCTTTTTCGGTTGTCGTATAATGCAAGTGAGCCCCCGTCATTGTCTTTCTAGCATAATGGATTGGTTGGAAGTGTTTGTTCACTCTTTGGCCCAAAACCGCTCCAATAGCAAAGTCGCTAGCATCACACATCAACTCGAAAGGTAGCTCCCAATTAGGGGTGACCAAGACCGGTGCTTTAGTTAGCTTATCCTTGAGAAGATTGAAGGCTTCCATACACTCTTTAGAAAAGATAAAAGGAGTATCTTTTTCCAAGAGGTGGGTCATCGAGCGAGCGATTTTAGAGAAATCTTGAATGAATCGACGATAGAAGCCCGCATGACCAAGAAAACTTCTCACACCCTTCACGGTTGAAGGTGGAGGTAATTTGGCTATGACATCCACTTTAGCACGGTCCACTTCAAGACCGGCTTTAGAGATTTTATGTCCAAGCACAATGCCTTCTTTTACCATGAAATGGCATTTTTCCCAATTCAGAACAAGGCCAGTGTCTTCACACCGCTTAAGCATGCGTTCTAAATTGGCAAGGCACGTAGAGAAGGAATCACCATAGACCGAGAATTCATCCATGAAGACTTCCATGGTTTCTTAAACCATGTCATGGAAGATAGCCATCATACACCTTTGGAATGTCCCAGGATCATTGCATAAGCCGAAAGGCATTCTTTTGTAAGCAAATGTTCCATAAGGACAAGTGAATGTGGTTTTCTCTTAGTCTTGGGGATCGATGGGTATTTGAAAATAACCCGAAAAACCGTCTAAGAAGCAGTAATAGTCATTACCCGCCAGACGTTCAAGCATTTGGTCCATGAAAGGAAGGGGAAAATGATCCTTTCTCGTAGCATCATTGAGTTTGCGTTAGTCTATACAAACTCTCCACCCTGTAACGAGACGAGTAGGAATTAACTCGTTGTTTTCTTTGGGCACAACGGTGATTCCGCCTTTCTTAGGCACACAATGGACTGGACTAACCCATGGGGAATCCGAGATAGGATAGATCATGCCTGCATCAAGAAGTTTCATAACCTCTTTTTTGAAAACGTCATGGATCTTGGGATTCACCCTTCGTTGGCTTTGAATAGTGGGTTTAAAGTAGTCCTCCATGATAATTTTATGTGTGCAAAAGTGAGGATCAATTCCATGAATATCAAAGATTTTCCAAGCAATCGATTTCTTATGATTCTTCAGCATGGTGATAAGTCGGGATTTTTCTTCTTCTTTCAGGTCCTTTGCGATGATGACCGGTAACTTCTTGTTGTCTTCAAGGAAAACGTACTCGAGATGATACGACAGATCCTTAAGCTCTAAATCCGGAGGATTTTCGATGGACGGCGTAGTCAACTTCGGATCATCAGTAGAGATAGCTTTAGGAGATTGTGGAGAAATATGGTCCTCGTTGAGAAGTTTCTCAATGGTACGAATGTCTTCATCCTAATTGGAGGGAGAATCGTCATATTGCAAATCCACATCTCCCAGAGTTGCTTCAAATTCTTTCAAGAGGAAATCACTTTCTCCAAATGGAGTTAGTGATGGAGCAATAGAGGCAACGGTCTCAACAGTGGGTAGAGAAGAAGAACCACTTTTACAAGCGTCTTTGAAATGTTCCTCACAAGCCTCATCAAGAACGTCAATAAAATTAACACTCTCGTTTTCCGAAGGCTGCTTAGAAAGTTTACCCATGTTGAAGACGATTTTATCGTCACCAACTCTCATGATTAATTCGCCCGCGGCTACATCAATGAGAGTGCGACCGGTCCTCAAGAATGGACGTGCAACGATTAATGGAACACGAGGATCCATTTCGTAGTCAACGACAACAAAATCCGCCGGAAAGGTGAATTTGTCGACGCCGACGAAGACATCTTCGGCTATCCCCACGGGATAAGCAACCGTACGGTTAGCTAATTCCAAGGTCATTCGGGTGGGGACTAGCTCGGGTAGAGATAATTGTTTCCAAACGCTTAGAGAAATTAAGTTGATACTAGCACCTAGATCGGCTAGGGCCATACAATTCTCTACCCCAGGAAAGTTGCAAGGAATCAAGAAACGACCCGGGTCACCAAGTTTAGTTGGTAATTTCCTTAAGAGGACGGCAGAGAAATTCTCATTAAGTTGGGTCTGAGCGATATCAAGGAGTTTCTCCTTATCACTGAGCAGATCTTTAAACATTTTGGCATATTTTGGCATGTGAGCGAGAGCCTCAGCAAAGGAGATATTGAAATTCAGTTGTTTAAACATTTTTAGAAAGTTAGAAACCTGAATATCATCCTTGTTTTTCAACTTCTCTTTCCTCAACCTTGAGGGATAAGGTATATTAGATTGAGATGAAAGCTTCGGAATGGAATTCTCACTAACATCCTTGGGTGGTGGAGGAATGGGGTAAGAAGGTAAAGGAGGTGAAGAAAGTTGTTCGTTTTCCTTATTCACAATCACGGGTGGAGGGGTAGGAAGCTCGGGTTCTGTATAACCTTTTCCACTACGAGTGGTGATTGCTTTCATCTCCCCTCTTGGATTAGCAACGGTGTTACTCGGTAGAGTACCCGAAGAAGAGGGTTGATTACCTTGGAAGAGCGAACCGATCATATCACGTATATTATCCGCTTGAGTGCTGAAAGAGTCTCTCATGTCTGCGCGAATATCATTGCTTTGTTTCGCCATGTCATTCCTTAGCTCGGCTCGAATATCGCTCCCTTGTTTCACCATGTCTCCCTTCAAGTTGATGAATTGACTCTGGAGATTCGTCACCATCTCACTATTAGTCCTCATGAACGTCTCGATGTCTTGATTCAATGCCGTTGGTTGATTGAGAGGTGGAGCTTGGTAAGCTTGAGAATTTCGTTGAGGTGGATATGGGTTTCTTTGGGATTGATATTGATTGTTAGCACGAGGTTGGCTTTGGTTATTTCGGTTATAGCTTTGTTGTTGGTTTTGGTTTTGAGGAGTAAAACCGGGTGGTGCAAGATAGTTGTTTGAACGATAACTTAGCAAGTTACGGTCTCCTTTAGGACGAGCTTGATAGCCTCCCGTGGGATAAGTACCGTATGCCGCATTAACGTTTTCACAAAAATTGCCTTGAGTAGAAGGACAATCATTGTAAGAATGATGACCACCACATGTATCACAAGAAATAGCAACGGCTTTAGCTTGTTGAGTATGGTTATTAGCCAAAATTTGCATATTTTTGCTCATTTCGATAATGGCTCGTTCCATGGCGGACATGTCGGTGGTGGAAGAAGTAGATGAAACATTAACTCTCAGATTAGATCTTGAGGATGCGGATGAATCCTAATTCTTGTGGTGAGTAGTCATGTTTTCAATCAACTCTCTACACTCCTCCGGTCTCCTTTTCATAAAAGTACCACCGGTGGCGGCATTGATCGTGTCACGATCACGAAAAGTGAGACCATTGTAGAAAGTATCAATGAGAGTGACGGGGAGCATGTTATGATTTAGACAACGGTCGATCAAATCATTGTAACGTTCCCAAGCATCAAAGAGCGATTCATCATTGTCTTGCATGAACCCACAGATTTGGTTACGAAGGCTCGTGACCATGGATGGTGGAAAGTAGCGCGACAAAAATCGTTGAGTCATGTCGTCCCAAGTATGAATAGAGTTCTTAGGGAGACGGTCAAACCATTTTTCGGCATGGTGAGAAAGCGTGTGGGGAAATAGTTGAAGGCGAAGTACATCCATAGAAACAGCGGGCATCTTCATGCTTTGAGTCATGGTAATGAATTTGTCGAGGTGCTTGTTGGCATCATCATCCGGTAATCCGCGAAATGGATTAGTTTGCACTTGTTGGATCATGTGATGCTTCAACGAAAACTCCTGAGCCGTGATTTGCATCGGCGCAATCGGTCCTCCGCGTTCGTTCATGGTGGGTTGACACAATTCCTCCATTGTTCGTAAATCGGGTAGGGAGCATTGGGGTTGTTGTTATTGTTATTCAAATTGGGTAGAGGTGGGTTATTATTGTTGTTATGAACATCAGCCATATCTAAATCTTCACGAGTCTCGGGCTCAGAATAATTTGAAGATCTAGTACGCATACACTTGCAGAAGAAAAAGATACCAAAGAAACAGAGAATATATATATATATATATATATATCTTTTTGGTGCAAAACCTTTGGAAAAGAAATGTTTTTTATGATTTTTTTTATGTTCTTGTATTTTTGAAATTTTATATTTTTTATGGACTGTTGAAAATTTTTTGGCAAGAAAAATAACGTTCAAAAGTGAACGGATCCCAAAATCCAACGCGTCTCTCACAATAAACCGTTAATCTTCACGAAAAGAGCCGACAGGGGCCCCATTTAATACAAAGCTTTTGGCTAAGTATAAAATCTTATCGTCCGATCTCTTCGAATTGATTACCAGTTAAGAGTACGACTAAATTGTCTTTTGGTGAACAAGAGAATGGTTTGATTTGATTATCTAATTTTAAATGAAAAGCAAATAATTGTCGTAGAGTAATGATAAAAGCTTTTACAAAATTAAACTAAAGGTTATTTTAGAAAAACACTTAAAATTTAAAACGTTGTAAATGATTTAAAGCTTAACTAACTTAAACTGTCGAAATTCAACAAGTCTTTTCTATCGGAATGCACCAAAACTAGAACCATCGGAATAATTAAATGCAAAGCTATCAGAATAATAAAGGTGAAAGTCCATCGGAATGTTCATCTGAGTACCCATCGGAATAACAAAGTCAAGTCTGTCGGAATATGATGTCTGTCGAAATGTCCTAGATCGCAATACAATAAACACTTCTGTCGCAATGTGCACCTGTCGGAATACAATGTATCGGAATGCAAGGTGTCACAATAAAATTCTATCGGAATGATGACCAACCTATCGGAATGTGGCTGACAAAAAATTGGCAGAGTTTCGTTTCAAAGAAACCTTATCACCCGTCGGAATATGCGATCGCAATGAGCGATCGCAATCTCAGATCGGAATAAGGGGTAAGTGCCAAGCTATCGCAAAGTAGAACCCTTATGGGTTATTGCGATATAAACAAACAGCCGTCGGAATGTAGAAATCCCTAATATTGCGATGGAATGAAAACTAAATCCGAAATTGGTGGTAAGCTTAAAACTCAATAAGCACATACAATAAGCTACTTTATCCGAACCTTAAACGACTATATAAGCTTAAATTTGATAACTTTCAAAAACATGAAATCATAAACTTTATAAAAGAAACTTTTGAAAAGATTAAACCATATGAGAATCCGAAAAGCAATAAGCTAAAACATGAAATAAGCCAATAAGCACAAAGAGCTTATAGCCTAATCCGTATGAAGCTTATGTAGTGATAAAAAGATTAACCTTTTAATCACTTAAACATCAAACAAAATCAATACGTATGGAAAATGATTTTCGGATCAAAACCAAAAGTAAATCAAGAATTGCGGAAAGGGATTAAAGAACACAAACTTAAACTTAGACTTTTGATTAATAAAACTCAAATACAAAGATTAACTAAAGCTTAACTTAAAAGAAAAGATGAAGATTTAGTGAGAGAAAGTTAAAAACTTTCTCTCTCTAAAATGAAAACTAAAACAAAGAAAAATAAAACTAGCTAACCCCCTCCTAATGTGGTTAGGAGGGTATTTATAGGGTAAGTGGGAAGTGCATGTGTGGTGTGCTTCCTTCTTTCTTTTCTTCTCGACTCGATTTAATTCTTTATCTTTTCTCGACGTCGTCTCGGGATTTGAACTTGTCTTAATAATTTTATTCTATAATTTAGACTTGAGTTCTTCGACTTCATTAAACTTCCGTCTTTAGACTTTTTCTTCGATAAATCTTCAGAATAGGTCTTGGACATCTGTTCTTTAAGCACTCTTGATCTCTTGACTTCGTCTTTTCTCGTTTTCTTCGATAAAAGCCCGTGTTTTCTTCCTTTTTCATCTTTTGGTCCTAAAACACAATAAAAACACAAACCACGCATAATTCCGACTTTTACGACATAAAATACACGTTTTGGTCTTGTTATTATTGGAAATAAGTGGTAAAAGGATAAGTGTTTTCACACTTATTATGCCCAATATGCACGGTGTTCAATTCCAATCGGTAAATGACATGTCTTTCCATACAAAAGTTTATATAGGGTGGTTCCAGCTGGTGTTTTGAATGCGATACGAAAGGTCCATAGAAGCTCATCTAAATTTCTAGACCAACAAGCAGGGTTGATTTTGACGGTCTTTTCAAGTATTCGTTTAAGAGCTCTATTAGTGTTTTCAACTTGGCCACTCGTTTGAGGGTGGTAAGATGTGGATAATCGGTGGTTAACTCCATATCTTTTCATGACTTTGTCCATGAGTTTGTTACAGAAATGAGTTCCTCTGTCGCTTATGAGTGCTTTTAGAATTCCAAAGCGACAAAATAATTTTTTAAGAATGTTATAACAACTCTTGCATCATTTGTTTGCAAGGCTTGAGCTTCGGCCCATTTGGATACATAGTAGACGGCGACTAAAATTTATTCACATTTATAAAATTTAGGAAATGGTCCCATGAAGTCGATACCCCACACGTAAAATATTTCAAAGACTTGGATATTATTAAGAGGCATTTCATCTCTTTTGGAAATGTTTCCAGTCCTTTGACATGCTTCGCAAAGGCGAACTAAGGTATGAGCTTCACGAACGATTGTAGGCTAGTCAAAACCTGTGTCGAACACTTTTTTAGCAGTTGTGTTCGCGGCGTAATGTCCTCCGGTCAGTCGTAGTGACATTCATCGAGAACTTTTCGTGATTCAGATCTAGAAATACAATGTCGGATCATTCCATCGGGACATACTTTGAATAGATGAGGTTAGTCCTAAAAGTATTACTTGAATTCACAAAATAATTTTTTCTTTTGTTGGTACGTCATCCCTTTCGTAAAATACCTACAGCAAATAGTTTGCAAAGTCTGGGAACCACAGTGTATTACTAGTATTTACTTTCATGATATGTTCGTCGGGAAAATAATCAATTTATAATTTCTTGAATCAACATTAACAATGCGAGATAAATGATCGGCTGCAACATTCTCTGCTCCTTTTTTATCTTTTGTTTCTAGATTGAATTTTTAAAGTTGAGTGATCGGTGTAAACTATTGTTTTGGACAAAACGAGATATGCTCGAAATTTGTGAAACGCATAACCTACAGCCATGAGTTATTATTCCGTGATGGTGCAATTTTTTTGGGCTACGTTTAGAGTTCTACTAGCAAAGTAGATAGGGTGAAATTGTTTTCTATCCTTTTGTCCAAGGACGGCTCCAAGGGCATGTTCACTTGCATCACACATGAGCACAAATGGAAGATTCCAATTAGGACTTGCGATAATCGGTGTGCATGTAAGTTTTTTTTAAGAGTTTCAAGTGCTAAAAGGCATTCTTCATTAAAATCGAATGTTCTTTCTTTTTCTAGAAGTCGGGTCATGAATCTCGCGATTTTCTCGAAATCTTTAATAAATTGACGGTAAAATCCGGCATGACCTAAAAAACTTCTAATGCCTTTAACATTAGTATGTGGTGGTAGCTTTGAGATTACGTTTATTTTTTATTTGTCAATTTCTAAGCCAGCGCCAGGCACTTTGTATCCAAGTACAATTCCTTCTTTGACCATAAAGTGTCATTTTTCCCAGTTTAGCACAAGATTTGCTTTTTCACAACGTGCTAACATTTTTTCGAGATTATTGAGAAATGTGTCGAAAGAGTTTCCATAGACGGAAAAATCATCCATAAAAACTTCGACGGATTCTTCGATCATATCGTGAAAAATAGCAATAATACACCTCTGAAAAGTAGCAATCATAGGCCAAAAGGCATGCGCCTATACGCGTAAGTTCCAAATGGACAAGTAAATGTGGTTTTCTCTTGGTCCATAGGGTTGATTGGGATTCGAAAATGTAACAGCCCCATTTTTACCTTATAGCAGCGGAAGCTAATTTGGGGTATTACTTCATAGAACACAAGTACTAATGATAGAAAACAAATCAAAAGAGTGATTAAATCAACTTTCTTTATATATCATTTAGAAATCAGAGTTTTACAATATGAGGTCCCATAAATCTATGTCAATAATTTCAAGCTTGTGCCTCTTCATGCCATCCTTATGCTGCTCCATGCTATTGGTCATAATTTCCTGAAATATATGCTTACAAGTCAACACAAAGGTTGAGTTAATTCATAGGTTTGTAATAACAGTTTTGGATACCTGTCTACCAATTTCAGCTATGTTACTATTAGCTCACATAAAATAGTCAATTCTTATTGCACTAAGCTCATGACATCAAAACTAACGGAATTCACTGAAGTGACAGTCATGAAAAGAGATCATGACAAGTAACCCATTGGTCTAGGTTACCCATTAATTTTAATAAAGTATGCTCGATTACCTACTCGAACTGGTAACACAAACGGGATTCGTTAAACCCAATAGATCTATTCACCATATTAGAGAACACATAAAGTGTTCAACGAGAACAGTTAAAATAAAGTATGCTCGATTCCCACACGAACAGGTAACACAAACAGGATTTGTTACTTCCAATAGATCTATTCACCTTATTAGCGCACACGTAAGTGTTTAATGATTCATGAAATTTGGGTAGCAAGTAACAGTTTGGGAAATCATACAATAACATATTTTAGTAAAAGCATACAGTTCAAATACTCATGTATTACAGTTTTGGCATATATTACCCTCGCGGGTTTTCAAATCATCTGTAAATCATTTAAAAGTGAGGCTATGAACTCACGATATTTTTGAAATCAATTAGTAAAAACAATTCATAATTCTTTATTTAGTAGCATATATATCCCTTCCTACAGGGTTTAGAAAACATTATAAAACCATAAAAGTGGGACTACGAACTCAGTTGGCATCCATAGAGTCTGAGCTACATCAGATATATTTCATTCACAAACAAACAGTTGGGTCTCACAAATAACAACTTGGTCTCACACCAACTTGGATTAACACATTTTGTATAGTATCAAATCTTTGATATTTAGTTCAATACTTTTATGTATTAGTTATGTATTATTTAGTTAATTTTTTGTTGTAATTATAGCATTATTGTTCGAGCCATCATACTCTAAAGCCATTTAATAAACGTTTGAGGAGCGAGGGCACTTTAAATCGTAAACCCAACCAACCCGTCAGAACGTAATATCGAGATGGAACATCTTTGTGCAAAGCTCCCTACTAACATGATACCTTCATTACTTTCTCATATTTATAATTTATCTTCTTTAGTTTCAAAATTGGCAAAAATATCGCTTTTTGTTATACTTTAGCTTAATTACACTTTGAACCCTTAAAGTATATAGTTTTAGTATTTACCTTTTAAACCTTTAAATATTAACCTTGGGCTCTCAAAATTCTCAATATTTATTATTATAGTTTTAACTTTGGAAAATGACACTTTTGGCACAAAATGTATATAGTTTCAAAAATGATAGTTTTAGTCCCTATACTTGCTTAAAATTACATAACAACTTCAAAATTGTACCAAATGATCTAGAAACTTAAAACAAAGTTTATGAACACTTTTATAATCATGATAACAACATTGTTTACCAAGGATTTCGTGGTGGTGATCTAGACTATTATGTACATTTATTTGTACTTAGCTTTGTATGGTTTGTACTTAGTATTCTTGGATGTAATTATACTTTCAAATGATAGTTTACAACTTGTTTATAATCTATAATTACTTATTCATATGTATTTATTATTCATAATTTCACCATTCTTGAGTTCACAACTCATTTATAGAGATTCTAGGGTTTCTAAGGGAATTTAGGGCATCGTAGTTATATTTGAGATGTTCTTAGTCATAATGTACTAAATAGATTAATTTTAGAATTTAGACTTGATATATACATTGTATTTACAACATATAGGAATATGTTGAAGTGGCAGTTTAGGTTATAAGAACGTATTCATCTTACCAAGTAAGGTGCTAAAGCACAAATTTTTAGCCAAATTTTCATATTCATTTAATCATAACACATAACACATAGGTGAAATTTGAGGATTGTCACAGTCTCTCCTCCTTAAATAAACTTGTCCCGAGATTTAGATAAAGAGTAATGTCATAAACCAAAGACGAGTAAAAATCCTCGCGTTTCCAAACATATTCAGGCCTTCTCTCAGGGTTCTATTCCTACTTCAACAGTTATAAATATAATATCACACCACATAATTTAGTTTATCGTTGAGCAGAAACTCTTTCGTTGGGATGATAAGAGATTCATCAGATAAACATTTCTTCAGATTCGTAATGCATGAGAAGTATCATGAATATTATTGAGTTAATTGGAAACTCAGGTTAATATGTCAAAGTGTAATTCCAAAATCTTTGAATGGTCTAATATAATTTTGCTTGCTTTTTGTTAACATCATAAGATTCAAGCTAACAAGAGGTGATCCGGAGGTCGGGGAGGGTAAACAAATGGTTAGACATTTTTAGAGAGAGAAACAGAAAGACTATTAAGGGTGTGTGTTTTATTCAGAGAGAAAGTAGAATAAGAAAATGGGAATCCTCACCTCTCCATGGAAGTATGGAGGGGTATATATAGGCTAGACAAGGAGTGACTTTAGCAACTTATCAATGTAGTCCCTCCGTGTATTTCCTATCTGAATCTAATGTAATTCCATAAATGGCGCTCACATTTTAGGGCTAACAATCTTCCCTCAATGTGGAGACATACGGAATTACTTACAATGTTCCTAACAAGTAAAAATACAACAAAATAAAGTCTTCCAAGGCGCTTCCAATGCTGAGGATGTCTTTTAATTCTTCTTGTCTTCATAACTTGTACCTCAGCTTGAATCCTCTTTGTCTTTGTTTGTTGTGGAACAATTGTAATATGCATGATTTGGATTAACTTCCCCCCAATTCAGGCAGCATGTATTAAAAAAACTTTGTTCATAGACTTCTTTTTGACGAAGTTTCTGAATCAGCTTCCCCCCAAACCAATATATGTATCTTAAGCAGATTCCGACACTTTGATGTAGTGTGAACAATCTTCTAGCTCATCGGTTTAAGTGCACAGCGGAAATTTGTAGAAGAACCACACCAAATAACACTGCTTCTATACTATTTCATGTCGTTTAGTTTTTGGTGATAATCCGTTTGGGGTAACATGCAGGAAATCAACAACAATTCTTCTCACGCCTGCAAAATACTTCATAAAAATCATACAAAGTGAAGTAGATACCATTCCATGTACACTACTTCCCCCTGGAAGTTGATCCGATTACTTCAAAGTACACGATCTTCCCCAATGATGATTTCGAACTCTCGGAAGCATCATTATCATGGACGTCCATATACTCGAGAAGTTCTTAGTCTCAAGCAAATGCCTTGAAAAGTTTTGAAAGTCATTGAGAAACTCTGGAAAAATTTGATTAGACTATGAAGTACCATTGTCGTTATGAAGCTCAATATACCGTGAGAATTGATTGCTTATTTTATCTCTCTGTCTAACTTACCAACCTCGTATTCTTTCGGCTATCTATAGTGACCACTAGCGAAGTAAACCCGATATCCAAAACTTGAGACTGAAGTACAATCCCCCAAATTTGGTACTTAAGCTTGCACTTTTGTTGATTGACGAACGGTGCATAAACAAGTCTTTAAACACCTCTTGAAGTTATCCACACGAGCAACTGCGTGTAACACTGAGACCTACAACAAAGCTCCCAAAAATGATAGTTATCCATGTCGTCGACCATCCATCCCTTGACAGTGGAAACTAGATAATTCAAGTCTCAATCATAAATTTTATCACCCAAGCAAGTCATCAATCGATAGACTGTGTTTAAAGACAAGGGGTAGAAAAATAGAAGGAAGGCTCGATGATGAAATAAGTAGACGCCTTCATGAAATCCCACTTCAACTTCAAATAAGGAATACCAAATCCACTTCGTGATCACTTGTCTTTGTAGAATCAAAACTAACCGTTGTCTTTTAAGTGAATTTTATATCGGATCGTCTTAGGTTAAGTGTTTTGTTTGCTTTGGTGTTGTGTGTTGAGAGTGACGTTATCTAGAATAAATTATAAAAAGAATTGTCATTAAGGGACAAAATTTGTCTAGATAACTTGTCATTTAAGCCCCAACGTCAGTCATATGCCCAACTGATGCGCGGATCGACCTCCACGATGAGGTCTTCGAAATTTTTTTGAAAATATTAGATTTAAAACCTAAAATTTTCGGTGTCGTTTAATCACTTTCGATCGAAACATACCGGATACCCGACATTAAAAATTATGTCATCGTAGCTCAAATTAAATAATAAATGGTCCACTTCAAAGCATACCAGTCCCATTGATAAAATCAAATAACTCGGCCCACAATTATCATAACTAAATCCACTCCATTAATATATACGGGCTTATGGTATATCATTTGCTAACCGACTACCAGCTAAGCCCATTTAACCAATTGGGATATAAATAACCGCTTCCTAATTTTACTCACATTTAGTCAACCCTAAACCTAATCCTAAAAACTCTCATACCTTCCGCCCCCATCTTCTTTGATACTCCCAAAGACAATCAACCAGCAAAAAAATTCCATACAACCCATCTTTCCCATCTCAAACAATCATCATCATCGAATCTCAGACCATACTCTATCCTCAAACCATATCACCAAATCCGAATAATGTATCTAATATCTAACCTCAAACCATCTAAACATCTAATACTATATCTAATATCACCAAATCCGAATCAATCTCATCACATATCCCATCAATTACCCACGAAAACCAACTCTTACAATTAATCTTTTGCTGAACCGAATAACCAATCACATCATGTTCTTATTGTTTTTCTAAGGCACGAAAGGTTATGTGGCTGCAAGATCTGATGATAAAGGGTCTCGGGTAGGTTATAATTGATGCGATATTATGATTTGGGTTACTTTAAATCGAAGCAAAGTGAGAAAATAACATCTTTGTTATTAATTTCTGCTTTCATTTTGAATATTGAAAAAGGTGATATTAGTCATCTACATAGATCAATGATGAAGTTTATTTTGTGAAAAGATCTATAACAGATCTTGACATGCAACATCATCACACGAAATCATGTCAGAGATCTTGTTTATAATGTTTTGGAGTCTAGATGTTTATCATGACGAAATCATAACTGAAATCATGATTGATGTGACGATGGAATAGGTAGTCGAGTTGGGGTTGATGTGAGAGTAGTTATGTTGTTATGTTTTTGAGTATTGGGATTAGGAGATCATTTTTCTTTCCATAGTTGGATTTGTCGCAATGATTTTTAGAAAACAATAGCCTTATCGCAATGTCTTGCAAAAAATATACTTACCGTAATGTCGAAATCACCAACTGTCGCAATGTTTTCAGATCTCCATGTCGCAATAACCATTGCAAAAAACCATCGCAATAACCATATCTTCAACCATCGCAATGACCATCGCAATATCAAAACCCTAGACATTGCAATAGATTTTTATGTCACAAAAGTACAAAAGTTTTGTCTTTTTCCCAAAAAGGCGGATCTAGTGTTTTCAGATCTGTTTTATCCATCTCGTATCCTGACCAATAAAAAAACATAAGATAAGCTCAATAATAAGCTTAACAGGACAAAAACAAATCAGAGATGAAGCATAAAGCATGAGAAAAACATAGGACTCTTAACAGATCGAGACAAAAAATTGACTTTTTGAACTTTTTTTACAATGGATTGAGCAACATATGACTTTTGGACGGAAACCAAATAAACAACACCAAAAATTTGTGACTTATAACAACTTAAAGAATAAGCCGAATGTTGGAAATACGTTTTTACGTATTTAGAAAGGATCGGTCACTCCAATAATATATTCAAGTAATAGGCTCGTGATCCAGTTTGTAAACAATATAGTCCATATAGCCCACATGTAGGGTGGGCTATATATACCCCCTCCTAGCATGTTAGGAGGGGTTGCTCATTCATTTTCACTCTTTCATTTTAATAAAACTCTTTCTCTCTCTAGTTCATCTTCATCCTTCTCCATTCCATTTCAATAGATTAACCATAGATTACACAATCCTAAGAAAGCGTAGACCTTCAATTGGTATCAGAGACATGGTTAAATCTTAGGATTTGCGTATCTATTGATTTTATGGTAAAAATCCTTTCTTTCTATTTTTTTAGTTTTTTTTTTGGTGTTACGTTTTGTTTAAATCAAACATCAGTTTTTCTATAATCTTTGATTAATTTTTATTAATTTTTTCATAACAGTTTTTCACATCCGTATTCAAAAATCTATTTGTCCAATAATCCAATTTGTCCAATCAGTTTCTTATTCTTAGTTTTATTTTCTCAGTTTTTTCCTAATCAGTTTTTTTATATAATCTATTTTTTGTCCAATCAGTATTTTGTCCAATCAGTTTTTGTCTAAAAAAAAAAGTTTTGTCTCAGTTTCTTGTCTCAAATATTGTGGTCTCTCTACCTAGCAAAAGTTTTTTCTCTATATCCAGTCTGTCCACTGCTGATTTTTAAAAGATGGGATTTTTGAGATCTTCAGATCTGGTATAAAACTTTTTCTGAATCAACAGAGTATTTTGAACGAAGCAAAAGATTCCGGATCAACCAGTTATTCCGGATCAACCAGTTATTCCGGATCAACCAGTTATTCCGGATCAACCAGTTATTCCGGTTCAACCAGTTATTCCGGATCAACCAGTTATTCCGGATCAACCAGTTATTCCGGATCAACCAGTTATTCCGGATCAACCAGTTATTCCGGATCAATCATTATTCCACATGAACGGTTGAATGAACTAAAGACGATTAAAATATAACGGGAATTTAAAGACTCAACAGATTCAAACGTAACATTCTCAACAACAACAACACTCATTTTTTTAAACTCTCGTTCAGACTGACACCATTCCAAACAAACTCACCCATTTTCAAACCAAAACCCCTCTCGTCCAAGCAAACAAACAACCTCAAACTCTCACAACTGTCAAAACTCCCTAACCTCGAACAACACTCACTCTTCTCTCGACAAACAAACTTACATAAAAGAACCTCAACTCGACTCACATTCGCCACATCTCTCGCATTCACGTGACTCAAAACAATTTGGAATATTTTTTTTTAAATAAACTAACTAAGACTTCAACAGACTCGACCTCAAACACCTAGCCAAACACCCTCGAAACCAAAACACCCTCAATCTACAAAACTTGACTCCAACACATTCGAACTTCTCACGTACTCGACTTACACTTTCGACATAATTAATTCTTAACACAAACACACCCAAAGTTTTGACCAGATCTCACAATGATCATTTCTCCAAAAATAAAACAAAAAGTCAGTACCTACCCGAGACCTCAATTAGAGATCTTGAAGTCACTCATCTTCTATGGTCGTATCCAGTGGGATTTGTGATTCGTGATTGATTTGTGACTCGATTGGGTAGTCATAACGTGGGATTTGTTTCTTTGGAGTGACACAAAAAGTATTGATAAGGGATGAGATATGTGATTTGGGATGAGCAACTATCAAATCAGTTGAGATACGAATTGATATGATCTTGGGTTTGGAATGTTGGTAGATGAGATCAGACGGAGATTTCGAGGTTGAGAGGATTGTGAGTTTGGTGCCTGTGAAGGAAATAGAGGTAAGAAGTGGCTGTGAATTTAGTGAGATTAGAGGCGGAGTATTTTTAGCTTAGGGTTTGGTTGAGGCGAGAGAGAGATAGAATAGAAGAAAGAGACGGAGTTTTGTTGTTTGGAGATAAGTGTTGAGAGAGAGAGAGAGATATTAGGAACAGGAAAGAGGGGTGGTAGTTTTGAGGTGACAAGTTTTAGGTTTTGAGTTTTTATATCAAAGTAAAGTTAGGCGGAGGTAACAAGAATCGAGTCAACAGCCACGATTCACTCTTTCGTTTACACGTGTTATTTTTCTCGTTACAAGTGGTAGAGTGTTTTGGGTCTGCATATTCCAGATTTTTCATCATTTTATTTTATTCCAATTTTTCTTATTTTTTTTAACTTGGAAAATTTTTATTTTGGATATTAATTTTTATTTTGATAATAAAATTGTTATTTTTATTTTTATTCTAATTTTTATTTTGGAAAATTTTGGGATATTAAGTTATAGTCGGGACAAAGTGACGTGACAAAAGTGTGGTGACAACGTGATAAAGTGCCAAGGTTTATTTTGCTGACGGATTTTTGATCGGGTTTAATTTATCATCGTTTGAGCCGACAACAATTTTTGAGCCGAGTAAAGTGTTATACCATCAAACGAGGATTGTGACGAAGTTTTACGATTTATTAATTGGTTGGGGTGTAAAATCTCGTAAAATCCACTTCACGATTTCTTCACGAATTGTAAAATCCCGAAAACAACAACATCCACATCATTTTTCCTCGATTTTCAATGGATTCGTTCGATTCGACATGTCAAAAGGGAGAAGCGCATAAAACGCAAGACACAGTTAGTGATAATGGCATCACTTCATTTCAAATGCTTCAGTATCATCTAGTTACTCTTTCACAGATTCAAGGAGGAAGCGAATTTGTGACAATCTTTGGTCAAGATCGTCACATATTCATGGAATCGATGGTCACCATCTTGACCAAACTAGAAGAGAAACTCCACAATAAAGACTTTAATCACTCTGCATCGTCACTTGCATATAAGGCTCTTGTGACACAATTCACGCCTTTCCTCCAATTCAATATCATCAAGTCTGAAAGTTCAGTGATTTGCCAATCCTTTCTTCGAGATACACATACCGAGCTTCGAGTTTTCCGTGATACAATATTGAAACTCATGACATCGGTCTCGTCTTTGATTTATGAAAGATCTCGACTTCAGTAAGCGTATGATAATGGAGTGCAAGAATCTATGATGCAGATGCAAGAGGAGAATGGTCATACAGTTGACAACTTGGAGCCTAACGATGGCAAGAGCAAAGAATCAGGAGGACAACATGATACCAGTGGCACATCAGGGAATGTTCACGAGATCTCTCTTGATGACACCTTACCCGTTTATGACGAAGAGCCTGCAACCATGGTACAATGTAATGTTGTTTATGATGTATATGCTAATGACATGCCGCATATTGAGCATTCTGAACCTAATTATGACAAACATGGGATGGAAAAGAGTGATAGAAATACCACTTCTGATTCATCCGATGTGAGTCATAATGGGGGAGAAAGTGTTCAAAATGCTAAACATCATGATAATTGTCTTATAACTGCTTCATTTACTACTTCTAATTCCAAGATTAGAGAGCTCGAAATGATTGTAGCTCGAAATGAATTTTCTAAGAAAAGGGACAAATTTGAAACATACTTTGAAAAACTTGAAAAGTCAAACGTTGTTCTTGAAAGAAAATTAGACCAAAAAGATTTAGATTCTAAAACTGAAAAGGATAATCTTTTGAAACAAATTCAGTTACTAGAGTCTAAATTGGCATCCCAAGATGAATTTCTCAAAGAGAATGTGACTTTAAAGGCTCAAGTTCAGGAAAAGGTTTTTGCTATAACTGCGTTGAAAAACGAGTTAAGGAAAACTAGAGGACCTAGTGTGGACCCTAAGCTTGAAAAACCATCAATCTTGGGGAAACCGCCTACAAATCAGTTCGTCAGACAACCGACTGTCAGACAACCTACTGCATTTAGATCCGAGCGAACACAATCCTCGAGACCGCGGTTTGCCTCCCAAGTTGATTTGGCTCATCTTTCTAGACCAGTCACTCCAGCAACTAGGCCCACTATGATCAAAACAGCTTTAGCAAGACCTAATCATATGATTGCCTCTAGTTTCTCTAAGAATAGTTCAAATAACACGTCTAGAATGAGTTCAAATGATGTGCGCCATGATTTTGGTCAAAGGGAAGCTTTTCAAAAGACACATGTAAGAGATAGCAATGTCCAACCTAGTCATATGCCTTCTAGATTACCCAACACTGCTAACCGTAGCATGACGTCTCCTAGGAGCATCGATCAATCATCTAGGAATTACTCGGACATTAAATATGCTACTTGTAAAACATGTAGAAAATGTGTCTTTACGGCAAATCATGACTCTTGTGTCAAGAAATTACTTGATGAGGTGAACTCTCGTGCTAGAATTAAGTCCCAGTGGATAGCTAAAATAAAACCCTTTGGTAAAGTTTGGCGCCCTACTGGTAGAACTTTCACTGTTGTAGGAAACGAGTGCCCTTTAACTAGGATAGTCTCCGATTCTACTAAGACTACTAGGGAGGAAATTGATAAAGATGATACTTCACTTAAGCCTAAACTTAAGATTTTCTATAAAAGGAAACGTTTGCCAGCTAAGATAAGTGAATCATCTACTCAGGTCGCCTCTGACACAAGTAAAGCCAACTGTGAACCCCCACGTGCTTCTATAATTGATATCGCTAACCCATGTCAAAGCATGCAAATTCCTAATAAGGATGCAGGTACCAAAGTTGATGTTCCAAAAGAACGAAGCGGTCCAATCATTGTATACCGTTCAACTAAGGACACTCTTAGAGTTTGGTTGCTGAAAAAGCAGATATCGGAGAAACAAGTGTCTCAGGGGATTCATGGTTAAGCTTACCATATGGCTTATAGATAAATCACAGTTTGTAACCCGTTCTTCAAAGAAATGGAAGTTAATCTCGCAACGATAACTTACCTTCAAAACGAGAAATTAAATTTTCTCGGACACGAGCTTCCGTTAAAACTATTCAAAGGTTTTAAGCTTGTGTAAATGGCGTATAATCACATCACAGTTTATGCCCGGACTTCAAAGAAAGGAAAGTTTATCGCCGATGATAAACTTATCCTACTAACGAGAAATTAATTTTTCTCGGACACGAGCTATCATTAAAACTATTCAAAGGTTTTAAGCTCGTGTATAATGGTTCATTGTTAAATGTCAGACAATGACCCGAACTTCAAATAAAGGAAAGATTATCTTTATGATAACTTATCCTCATAACGAGAAATTAACCTTTCTCGGTCATGAGCTTGTATTAAAACATTCGATGTTTTAAGCTCAGAAAGGAAAGTGTATCTTTTAAATAAGAGAACTTTTCCTCATAACGAGAAATTAACCTTTCTCGGTCATGAGCTTTCCGTTAAAACAGTCAAAGTTTTCAAGCTCATGAAAACGACTTCTAAGTAAATGTCAGGTCAGGACTCGTCCTTCAGATAAAAGGAAAGTTTATCGCCGATGGTAACTTATCCTTAACAACGGGAAGTTTACAACTTCTCGGACTTGAGCTCGCTTTTAAGATATTCAACATCTTAAGCTCAAGTAATTGGTGGTTTTCAAAACTATGAACACAATTTTTCAAGAATATTTCAAAAGGTTTTTCTGAATCTTTTAAATTGTGTGTTCAAATATGTTCTGATAAAAAGAGCATGTCTTCTGGAATCGATAATATTTACGAACCTAGAAATGTCGTTCAATAATGACACGGGGTTGTAAATAAAGTTCAAGCAGAAGTTTAAAAGATTTAAAACATGCTCCATATGGTTTGCTATTATTTCCAATAGTAACCCGCTTTTCACATTGAAGTCAAGAATTTCATCGGAAAGCTTTGACTTCAAAATCCGAAGTTATCAAATCCACAATCCGAAGTTCGTTGCAATTGATATCTACATACTAGACGATGCGACTACTCAAACGACGACTACAGCTCTTTAAGTAGAACACGGGTCAACAATTGAGGGGGAGCAATTGTCAAGCGTTCAGACTCTTCGATGCCGAAAGTACCATTGCTCACAAGTTGGTGCCAAGACAACGATATCAATTTTCCATGTGGTGTAAAGGAGAAGATAATTTCAGAAGTTACGAGGAAAACCAACATTTGTGAACAAGAACCATGTGCTTCTTTCATATGATGTTCTCCATCATTCAGGTCCAACCTCATAAATTGCTAATTTTGTGAATACATTATCATATATGATCTTTTCACGTGATAAGTATCGTACATTTGTGTTTAAAAGGTATTTTATTTACGTTTCAAGTACACCTTCATTAATTTGAAGGGGAGCTTGTGTAAGTCATGAAGATAATTGGATTTGCATCTTTCTTCCCAAATTTTCTTAAAATACTATTAAATCAATTGATATTAAAAACATCGATTGGGTTAATACTTTTAATATGGGGGAGAAAATGTGATTTAATATGGGAAATGATTAATCATAAATGGTTTGACTTAACATGATAGCTCATCCCGACATGTGCGAAATGTTTTCGGATATCGTGGCATATGTTAAGGGGGAGCAAAATGGATTTGCACTTTAAAATGGATTTCATGGTGACATACACTTACCCAAAACATCTCTATTCACGACGGTGAAGATTGTGGTGACATAAGGATGGTAGGATAGGTTAGAGTCCAATGATTCCTCTAGAACCGGAGGAATATTCCCAAGGAGATTTCATATCTAGAAATAGTAGTCCTTAGGAAAGATGGAGAAAGATTGTGAACGTAGCTGAATGCCGACCAAGTACTTAAGTTAGCACTGGAACAATCACAACAAGGTGCTAGTGATGACGTATTGGTAAGCATTGAAGGGGTTGAAGAATGAAAAAGAATTGTAAAGATAAAGGGTGTAAAGAAAAAGCCCTCCTTACAACTTAGGCAGAAACCGGGTCAATACATATGCTATTAAGATCATTGTTTAATGATTCTTGATATTGAAGACAGACATCACGGACCCAGTGATGCAATGCACAACCCATCCCAGCTAACTCAGATATCTCTCAAAAGGTATTTGTTTTAATCACACGGAGACAACACATTATATATTGATTTATTCACTCCGAATAAATTGGTATTGAAATGGTGGCACTCCTCTCCAGCCTCCGATCACTAAAAATCCAAAATTCACGATCGAGTCTAGAGCCATTTGAGATCATCAAATATCTCATTAGGACACACTTTCATATTTCCTTGCTTCTTCACACACTATGAAAAGTAAGAAAGATCTTAAGAGTCCTATGCAAAATATTCATGATCTTTCCTGAACATCCGAGTAATACGAAAGTATTTACAATGAAGATGGAAATCCTTCTTGAGCGAATATCAAAATGCTCATGGTAGGTAACGTGTGCGATTCTATATGAATCAAACTTGTGATAACTGGAAAGCAACAGTGGTTTAAACTCTTAAATGAATTTAAACACGTTCCAGGCCTCTACGCAATATCTTAGTGATCTTGCCAGAACATTCAGAGTAATAATATTAAGTATTTACAGTGACGAATGGAAATCTTTCTAGTGTTAACATCAAACAGCACTTGGTAGGTAACTTGCAAGATTCTATATGAATCAAGCTAGTGACAACTGGAAAGCAACGATGGTGCGATTCTTTAATGAATCAAACTTGTTCCAGGAACATGAATTGACGGCTTCAAATCATGCGGATATTATTATCCAAATGATTCACTCTTTATGTTCGCAGTCAGCTTTGGACGGTCGAATAAAGATAACGGGTTTACCTGCGAAATCTTGTCAAGGAGGTTCTTAATTGAAACTACCTGCCACAAGTACGATATTTAATATCGTCCAACGGTCTTCACCGACCGGAGGTAAAATGCTATCGAATTAGAATGAAATGTTCAAGGCCATTTCATCCGTGTATATGTTTTGTTGCTAACTGTCTTATGCAGCGTAACAAGAAGGTGGCATTGCGGTGTACAATCCAGAAGAAGTCGTCACCACATGCTTATACTACATACACTTAGTACTTCAACAAATTCAAGAAAGTCTGAAGGTCAAGCCTTCCGCTGTATCAAACTCTGAAGCTTTCAAGAATTTAAAGGTATAAGTATGTGGAACATTAAGCTACGAAGAGGCAAATTTCACAAGTGATGAATGCACAAGGTCAAGGCAAGGGAACATGCTCAAGACTAAAGTCAAATATCACATCAAGCATATTCACAAGAACAAGATCGAAGACTCAAGCATAGTATGCTAGGTTTAAGATTTTGTAAAATGGTGTGACCTCCCTTAGGGGGAGATTGTTGGAAATACGTTTTTCCAAGGAAAGTCTCGGTCACATCATTATTCTCATAGATCTCGAGCTATAGACTATTTAGGACATTGTAACTTGGAGTGACCTCCCTTAGGGGGAGATTATTGGAAATACGTTTTTACGTATTTAGAAAGGATCGATCACTCCAATAATATATTCAAGTAATAGGCTCGTGATCCAGTTTGTAAACAATATAGTCCATATAGCCCACATGTAGGGTGGGCTATATATACCCCCTCCTAGCATGTTAGGAGGGGTTGCTCATTCATTTTCACTCTTTCATTTTAATAAAACTCTTTCTCTCTCTAGTTCATCTTCATCTTCCTCCTTCTCCATTCCATTTCAATAGACTAACCATAGATTACACAATCCTAAGAAAGCGTAGACCTTCACCGAAAAAGACACAAAAGCAAACACAAAACATAAAACACCCCCGGTTAGCTCTAATACCAATTGTTAACATCATAAGATTAAAGCTAACAAGAGGTGATCCGGAGGTCGGGGAGGGTAAAACAAATGGTTAGATATTTTTAGAGAGAGAAAGAGAAAGACTATTAAGGGTGTGTATTTTATTGAGAGAGAAAGTAGAACAAGAAAATGGGAATCCTCACCCCTCCATGGAAGTATGGAGGGGTATATATAGGCCAGACAAGGAGTGACTTTGACAACTTATCAATAGTAGTCCCTCCGTGTATTGCCTATCTGAATCTAATGTAATTCCGTAAATGGCGCTCACATTTTAGGGCTAACACTTTTCGAATCGAATATAACCTTTTTAATATATAACATAATTTCTCATTCAAAATTCTAACGATTTATTAAGTCTAAAATTGTCTTATATTGAATATCTTTAAGTACATTTATAAATTCTTACTAACATAAAGATCCGTGCAACTTTATGCAAGGAAGAAATCATAAATTTAGTGATTTAAATTAATTCATTTGACTAAAGAAGCATCCTAATTCAATAAAATAAACAAAATTTAAATCATTGACTTAGAAATTTCTAACATAACACGAATATAGACAAATATTCTAGCATTTGACATATTTATTACACCCCTAGATTTCCTTCTTACTTCTGCCTAGGTAAGATGTCCTGTATATAAAATCTAAGAATACGATTTCCTAGAGACGAATGACGCTTAAATAAAAGGCCGTATTTTATTTCTTACAACATGTATATAAGATACATGATAATTCTACCAAACATATAGCTTATAAGGACACTTGCCTTTAAAATTCCTAGTCCAATGACCTACTATGTTGAAAATCCGACACCAGATGGTGCAAAGTCATGTGTGATGCAAAGTGCATTTCTTACACAAAAATATTTTTTCCATCATATTCACCGTAGGTTGGATTTATAATCCTAAGTTATGGTAGTTTCTGGTTTACTAGAAATTTTGGGCATTCTTTCATTGCTAAATTCACACGTAAGGTTCTTCTAATTTCTACACAAGATTGTGCTTAATTACCTTGTTTATCAACCTTTGGATTACGTTAATGACTTCTTCTAATATTTTCATATTTGGAAGTGGTAATGTTTCTTCAAAATCTTTGATAAAACTCCTCGATAAACTTTTATCATTTTCTAGGTTTTGGGAATAGGATACCACTCTACTAACCCTTGAAATCTCCTCGTGTATATCTCGAGGTTAATTCCTTTTATCATTAATTGGCAGGGTTATTCTCTCACATTCTTAATTTTAATTGGAGAACAGTATTATCTTTCTAAGAGATATTTGAAATTTAATCAAATGATCTCATGAACTTCTTTTATCTTAATAGGTTGAATATTAAAGATCCACTAAGATAACTAACAAAGTGCTATTTTCTAGTAGCAAGCTTCACTATTAACATAAAAGTAAAGGCAGAAAGTTGAAAATATTTAAAACTTAATAGTCTAATGTCTTTATATCTTCCTCTTAAGTTCTTTGATGGCATTAAAAAGACTTCGTATGATGTCAAATTTGAATGTCCTCAATGATTAGTCCAGCTTGAACGATTTCTTCATCGCGTATCACTTGTTTTCTTTGCAACTTAGAATTAGCTTCTTTCTCCTTCTAGTATCCTAAAAATCTTCTTCTACCTTCTCAAAAATCTCTTTCTATCTTCCTAAACATCTCCTTATAGTTTTCTAGAAATTACATTACTTACACATAAACATGGTATCATTTACACATTGTTCTACACGGTAGCAGTACTAGTATTGACATAACCATGGCTCTGAGTACCAATCTGTAACACCCCTATTTTTACCTTATAGCATCGAAAGCTAATTTGGGGTATTAATTCATAGAACACAAGTCATAATGATAAAAAAACAACTCAAATGAGTGATTAAATCAACTTTATTTATATATAATTTAGAAATCAGAGTTTTACATTATGAGGTCCCATAAATATATGTCAATAATTTCAAGCTTGTGCCTGTTCATGCCGTCCTTATGCTGCTCCATGCTATCAGTCACAATTTCCTGAAATATATGCTTACAAGTCAACACAAAGGTTGTGTGAATTCATAGGTTTGTAATTAACAGTTTTGAATACATGTCTATCCATTTGAGCTACGTTACTATTAGCCCACATAAAACAGTCAATTCTTATTGCACTAAGCTCATGACATCAAAACTAACGGAATTCACCAAAGTGACCGTCATGAAAAGAGATCATGACAAGTAACCCATTGGTCCCGGTTACCCATTAATTCTAATAAAGTATGCTCGATACCCACTCGAACATGTAACACAAACATGATTCGTAAAACCTAATTGTTGTCCCTAATATATGATGATTGTATAATACGAATTTAAAGAAAGAAAGGTAGATATGAGAAGAATTCTAGAGAGAGAAAGTAGTAAGAGAAAGTAGAGAGAAATGGTTGGAACTAGGTGAATGTTAGATTGAGAAGTGAGAATACAAAATGAACCAACACTCTTCCTAACATGCTAGGAAGGGTATATATAGTCCACCCACATGCGAGCTTCTTTATGGACTATATGGTTTGGGCCGGGATTTCCTTTTGGGCTTTGGTTACTTATTAATGAACCTTAGCTTAAAGTTAAGCCCGTAATAACACGACTAATATACTACCTATTACAACGTTCTAAAATACGATACATAATAAACATATGACCGAGCATTCTTGTTTGGCTCAATATTTTGAGGCTAACAATCTCCCCCAATGAGAGGTCATAAACCTTAGTCATTTAGGAAATTTGTAGAGATTACTAATCTTGCCATAAATGAGTCTTGAACGTGAAATAGTAGTCTTGTTCCTTCATGCTGTGATCTTTGAGCCTTTGTCGTTGTCTTTCGACTTTGTCTTTAAGCTTGAGATCTTCAAATCATCCTTGACTTGTCTTTGCCATCTTGCGATCTTGTGTCTTCATCCTCATGCTCACACGATTAATTGTTGAATATGTCTTTAGGCATGAGTATGTGGTTTCTGAATCATTGACTTTGCTGTGTACACCGTGACGCCACCTTCTCGAGACAAAACATAGACACGGACTGAATGGCTTTGACATTCGTCCTAAATCGGTAGCGTTTTACCTCCGGCCGGTGAAGACCGTTATACGATATTAAATATCGTACCCGTGATCAGGTAGATTCAATTAAGAATCTCCTTGACAGGGTTTCGCGGCTGTACTATCCGTTCTCTTTATTCGACCGTCTCAAAGCAAGACTGCGAACATAAAGAGTGAATCAATTGGATAAACATCCGCTTGATTAAAGTCGTCAATTCAAATTCCTGGAACAAGTTTGATTCTTAAAGAATCTTACCATTGTTGCTTTCCAGTTGACACAAGTTTGATTCATTAGAATCTCACAAGTCACCTACCGTAGCGCTGTTTGATGTTGACGCTAGAAGGATTTCCATTCGTCACTGTGAATATTAATGAATATCACTCTGAATGTTCTGGCAAGACCATAAAGATATTGCGTAGAAACCTGAAACGAGTTTGAATCAATTCAGAATCAAACCACTGTTGCTTTTCAGTTTTGCACATCTTCAATTCATAAAGAATCTTGCATATGACCTACCGCAGTGCTGTTTGATGTTAACACTGGAAGTATTTCCACTCATCATTATGAATACTAAGTAGTATCACTCTGAGTGTTCTAGCAATATCACAAGGATATAGCGTAGGACTCTCTTGATCTTCATCTGTGTGTCCTAACGAGATTTGATTGATCTCTTGGCTCTAGACTCGATTTGTGCACTTTTAGTGATCGGAGGCTGGAGCAGATGCCACCTATTCAATATCAACTATCTCGGAGTGAGAAAGTCAATAGAAATCGTGTTGATCTCCATGACAATAAAACAAACTTCTTTTGAGAGAATTCTGAGTAGCTAGGAAAGGGTTGTGCTTCACATCATTGGGTCCATGATGAGTTTTTCTTCATGATGAGTTGACCCGGTTTCTGCCTAAGTTGTATGGAGGGCTTCTTTCTTTACACCATTTATCCTTACATTTCTTTTTCATTCTTCAACCCCTTCAATGCTTACCAAGACATCATTACTAGCACCTTGTTGTGATTGTTCCAGTGCTAGCATCAGTACTAAGTCGGCATTCTGCTACGTTCACATTCTACTCCATCTTTCCTAAGGACTTCTAATAATCTATTGGATTGTCCCTGGGAAGATCCCTCCGGTTCTGGTTGGATCATAGGACTTAAACCTAACCACCCTTTTGACACCAATAACGTCGTGAATTAAAGATGTTGAGGGTATTTGATCGTAACCATGAAAACCACTTTAAATTCTAACAAAGTGTTTGAAAAACATTTAACACCTTGCTAGTTTTGTCGTTTTAGAAATGCTCCCCCTTCACATGTGCATCGATAATCGAAAGTGTTTCATACATGTAGGTAAGAGTTAAAGTGCTTGAGTCTTATATCAGATCACATTTTAATCACATTTTCTCCCCCTATCTCTAATATATAAAATATTTTGATTTTAGAGATACCAAATTTAATTAAAATATATTTTGAAAAATAGTCTTGAAATCTCCGGGAGAAAGATGTGTTAATCTTTTGCATGAAGTTAAAATGCTCCCCCTCAAAAATTGATCCAATTGAATTGTCATTGTGAGGATATGATCCACATTTCGCTTTTTGAGGATGGGAGTTGTTGAACACACAATTTTTGAAAGATTTTGAATATCATTGAAAAATTCTTGAAAAAATTGTGTTCAACGCTTTTTGAAAAATCAATTCTTTTTGTCGAAAGGTTTTTCTAAAGCATAAACTTGAGTTCATAGACTTTGAATGTCTTGACGAATCCACTCAAGTGTAAGAAGATTTCTCTTCTTTTGCTGAGGGTAAGGGTACTAAATCGTACACTCCCCCGTGAATAGCGATTCGGGTTGCAATCTGAAAGTGATTACAAGCCATTGTGTTGAGCTCAAAACGTTGAATGTTTTGTGACAAGCTCAACCCGTGATAGATTGCTCTACCCGTTGTTTAGAAATATTGTCCAAAATAGACAATTTCCTTTATTAAAAGAAGAAATGACATGTTTTGAAAAATATTTACAACTTTCATTCGAGCTTTATGTACACACCCGTGTCGTTATTGAGCGACATTTCTAGGCACGTCCATATTATCGATACTTAAAGACATGTCGAGAAGAATATTTTTGGATTTTGAAAGATTTTTTTAATTTTATGTTTTGCTTTTATGTGTTTTATATTTTTGTGTTTTGCTTTTTCAAAGATATTTACAAGTTGATGTTTGATAGATAGATCAAGCAGGCACCTTTGCCTTAATCTCCAGGTCTGCTGGAGTCAAACATCTCATACCAATTTGCCTAACGAGGTACTCAAACCTATCTTTCGACAAAGCTTTCGTAAACAAGTCGGCTAATTGGTAATCCGTTCCAACAAAGTATAATTCAACGATACCTCGTTCAACTTGTTCCTTTATGAAGTGGTATCTGACATCGATGTGCTTCGTGCGGGAATGCTGTACCGGATTGCAGGAGATGGCTATGGCAGACTTCGAGTCACAGTACATAGGTACTTTATCAAAGTGGAAGCCATAATCCGTGAGTTGTGTCATCCAAAGAACTTGAGCACAACACGCAGATAGAGACACATACTCCGCTTCGGCTGATGAAAGTGAAGTGCAATCCTGCTTCTTGGAAGACCATCCCACAAGCTTATCTTGACCTAGAAATTGTGCACCACCAGAAGTAATTTTTCGTGTATCAAGACACCCTGCATGATCAGAATCTGAATAGGCCGTTAGAAAGAAACCGGTTTCCCTCGGATACCAGAGTCCCAAATGAATGGTATTCTTGAGGTACCGAAAGATCCGTTTAACCTCCTTGAGGTGCTTTTCAGTGGGTCGTGCTTGATATCATGCACAATAACATGTAGCATGATGAATATCAGGTCTGCTTGCTGTCAAGTACATGAGGGAACCAATCATGGAACAATATCTCGTTTGATCGATGGCATTTCCCTCCAAGTCAGCATCTAGCGATGTGGTTGATAATGGTGTCCCAACGGGGTCACATGAAGTCATACCATGCTTTTTTATTATCTCTTGACAATACTTAGCTTGGTTTATAAAGATACCACTTGGGGATTGGTGAACTTGAATTCCGAGAAAGAATTTTAGTTCGCCCATCATTGACATTTCAAATTTGCTGTGCATTACTTTTTCAAACCATTTTGAAAGTTTTGGGTTTGTAGACCCGAAAATAATGTCATCAACATAAATTTGCACAAGCAAAATGTCATCCCCATATTTATAAGTGAACAAAGTTAGATCAATGGAAGCTTTTGAGAAACCTTTGGATACCAGAAATTTCGAGAGCTCGTCGTACCACGCCCTTGGAGCTTGCTTGAGTCCATATAGTGCCTTGTGGAGACGATACACCTTGTCAGGATAATGAGGATTGACAAATCCTTCCGGCTGCGTGACATAGACTTCTTCCTTCAAAGGACCGTTAAGAAACGCCGTCTTTACGTCCATTTGATAGACAGTGAATCCCTTATGTGCAGCATAAGCAAGGAAAATCCTGACCGCTTCCATGCGAGCAACTGGTGCAAATGATTCATCAAAATCAATTCCCTCTTTCTGGCCATACCCCTTAGCCACTAGCCTAGCTTTGTTCTTGATGATCGTATTCTCTTCATCCAGCTTGTTTTTCCAGATCCAACGAAGATTTAATGGAGTCACATCGTATGGTCTGTCAACAAGTTCCCAGACTTTAAGTCTTTTAAATTGTTGAAGTTCATCCGTCATCGATTCAATCCAAGCATGATCAGCCATGGCTTCTTTGATGTTTTTCAGTTCAGCAGTACTCACGGCGAGTGCGAACATACAAACATCGCCATCGGTGGCTAGTTGTCGTCTTGTACGAACGGGCTGTGAAGGGTTTCCAATTACGTGAACCAAAGGATGATCTCGGGTCCAATGATGTGTTGAAGGATGTCGCTGATAGAACGTATGCATATTTGACGGATCAACATGGCGAGTAGAAGACTCTCCAGTTTCGTGTACCGGTGTACCGAATGGGTTGTGAAAATCGTCATCGTCAGATAATGCATCGTCTGCTTGATGTGTGTTCTCTGGAGCAATGACAGTAGTTGTGGATGTTGTAGGATCGATTGTTAATGTGATATTCTGAGGAAGTAAATCTGCAGCAACCCGTGTTGAAGTAGATGAAGTTGTATCCTTTTGTTGATGATGATAGGTATCATCATTCTTATCATGAGTGACAGCGGAAGACTTCGATGCAACTTGTTTCTCCCCCGTGAAATATTCATCATACATTGGTCCATATAACATTTCCAACTCTTCAAGTGTCGTGTCCACTGTCATATCTGCTCTAGGAACATGTTCAGGAACCAGCTTTGAACTTGATGGTTCATTGCTGTGGTCTTGAGTTCTGAGTTCCGTGCGGTTGTGAACGGAAGTCGTTTGTCGTTGTGGATCGGGACTTAAACTGCTTTGTTCAAGTGCCATTTTGTTGCTTACTTGTGAAACCCCTGAGACACATATTTCTCTAATATTTGTTTCTTCAGCAACCAAACTCTAAGAGTGTCTTTTGTTGAACGGTATGAATAAGGAAAACCTTTATGTTCTTGTTGAACCTTTACTTGATTACCTGCACTTTCATCAGTAGTTTGTATGCTTGCATATTTGTTAGTGATATCTTTGTGAGAACCATGTGGGGGTTCACAGTGAACCTTTGTCGTGCTAGAGGGAAATATTTTTCTAGTAGGAACCCATTTAAGACCAGTTGTTTTGAAGATTCTACCTGTTTGTCTCCACTTAAGACAGGGTCTAGGAAACTTAGCTTTCTCATGCACCGCGGAAGACTTAATTGGAGAAAAACTATTTCCTATAGGGTTCCATCTTTGAGATGCTCTAGCTGTTTGGTTCACCTTGTTCAGGACTTTAGTGATGCAATCATCATGAATGGCATTAAACACACATTTGTTACATTTCGTGCAAACAAAGTGTTTAGCATCTGAGAAGGATCTAGTGTTCCTAGGATAGGCTGATTTGGGCACATCATAGAAGGGTCTAGAATTCCTAGATGTGTGATTAGCGCTCTAGGTTTTGGTTGGGTCCTATCTCTTGCTTGTGTCTTTATCTTAGCATCCTTTAGATAGCTTTTATGGCCCGTGTCATTTGAACTTCGCCTAGGCATGTTCTTGTGGCTATTGCTATAGTTGCTTGAATCATTCATGTGATTGGGTTTTACATAGGCAGAATATCTTAAGGAGTATCTAGATTGTGGAGTGACAGTGTTTGGCAAATTGCTACGCATGTCAACTTGGGATGCAAACCTCGAGTTCGATGTTTTGGGTCGTTCAGATTTAAACGCATTCGGTTGTCTAGCAACTGAGCGGTTTCTGAATGGTTGAGTAGGAGGTTTCCCCAAGATAGACTGATTTGCTAACTTAGTATCCACACTATTTCCTTTTAGCTTCCTTAATTCATTTTTCACCGCTGTTAATGCAAAAACCTTTTCTTGAATCTGAGCTTTCAATTGCTCATTTTGTAGAAGTAATTGACCGACACGTTGTTCTAACTTAATGTTTATATTATCAAATATGTTGTTATCAGCATTCGTGTCATTACTATCTACAATGTCGATAGGTTGCACAGATATTTCACTTACTGAAGCAGGCGGAGGACTTGGATTTTGAGAAGCCAACTTTGATTCTAACAAATTTATTTGTTTCACAAGATGTTCTTTTTCCGCATTAGAATCTTGAATCTTACGATCCAGTTTTTGTTCAAGAACAATGTTTGCTTTTTCAAGTTTTTCAAAATAAGATTCAAATTTGTCATTTTTCTTTAAAAACTCGAGTTTGGCATGCTCAAAATCTTTTGTCTTTTGAGCTAACATAGTTTCAAGCTCATGAATCTTAGAATCAATATATTGATGATCATCATACACAGCATTTAATTGTACCTCAGCCATTGGCTCTTCATCATAAATGGGTCTGATATCTGCATCATCGGCTGCTGGATCATTCCCAGAGCTGTGGATTGTTTGTTGCTGTTCTGATTCTATCTCGCTGATTTCTGTGATAATCGAACAATCATCCAATGTTTGACCATCATCGACATTGATCTCGTTCGTCTGCATCAGTCTTTCATTCACCCGTCTTTCAACTGGTAGTTTATGACGTGTTCTTTCGGCAATTAACTTCCTTACATCTCTCATGTGTTGAAGAAACGTCTCCTTGAATTCTTGAACTTCTAACCGAGTATATTTAAAGAAGTAATTGTTTATGAATTCTCGATCAGAGTGTACAGACACCTGTGTACCAATGAATTGCTGAAACTGATTTTCGAGAACCAAAACGGCATCTATGGATTCAACCTCTTGAAATTCATCGTTGGCAAGTTGTTGTTCAAGGTGAGCTGCATTGAGTAACATTGTTCTTGTGAATGTATCAACATCTTGACCAGTTAGTGACATGAATACCCGTTTGAATCCAAGTTCGACGCGAGTGCCTTTTAAATCGTCATTTGAAATAACTTGAAGGTGTGACTGGAGTGATCTAAAGTGTGTCATGCATCGTTCTTTTGCAACCTACATCTTGGATTTGAGTGCATGCACATCTTGTGTTACGGAATCCATAATGGGTGACACAATTGATGAATTGACTTTGGATCTTAAGTAGATATGGTGTGATTGTTTTGTGGTTGCAATTTTGAAAATTCCGATTTTTTCTCAGTCCGACAATACATTCCTCAGTCCGACAAAACGGTAAACTGAAAATTTTGTCTTACCAAATTTTGAAATCAAGTCCGAAATAGCCAAAAACTAATAGGGAAAAATTTTGAAAAGCGAAAAATTTTGACAAAAATAAAACCTAAAAATTTGAATATTGGTCCGAAAATTCGATTTTTTGGTCGAAAAATTTTTCGCATCGCCGAAATTTGAAATCGAAGCATAAATGGCCTAAAAATGGTCTAGGAAAAAATAAATTTTAAAATGGTTTTCCCGCCAATTTTTTTTTTTAATCTTCGTGTAAACGATATTACGAAACTAGTCTAGATGGTGGCTAAGTCGAAAAAATACTCGAACAAAATTTAGCTAAACAAGTCATCGGAATGTCCATCGGAATGTGCCATCGGAATGTCCATCGGAATGTCCATCGGAATGTGCATCGGAATGTGGCTAAGATCGCAATGCACTGTCGGAATCCCAGATCGCAATGTTCAGATCGGAATATGTTCAGATGGGAATGTGTCTAAAACGAATTTGGCAGAGTAACGACTCACAATTCCCTTGAAACCGTCGGAATCCCAGATCGCAATGTACGATCGGAATGTCCAGATCGGAATAAGGTATCGAAATCCTTAGATCGCAAAGTAGAACCTAGCGGTTATTGCGATCAAGCCTCACTTTTGTACTTTCCGATGGATACCTTTGCTAGAATTTCGGAAAGAGGAAAAACCAAGGATTTTTGAACGTTTGATCCAAGAAAGTTTGTGTTTTTAACCAAAACCAAGATACCAAGATCACTACAACATGATTAAAGAAGTTATACGATTAAGAAACACAATCAAACACAAAAAAAATCTTGAATTCGAGGAAGAAATATGGATCAAATCAAACGAATCATATGAAAACACAACAACCAATCACAAAACTACCCATGGCGATTAATACCAATTGTTGTCCCTAATATATGATGATTGTATAATACGAATTTAAAGAAAGAAAGGTAGATATGAGAAGAATTCTAGAGAGAGAAAGTAGTGAGAGAAAGTAGAGAGAAATGGTTGGAACTAGGTGAATGTTAGATTGAGAAGCGAGAATACAAAATGAACCAACACCCTTCCTAACATGCTAGGAAGGGTATATATAGTCCACCCACATGCGGGCTTCTTTATGGACTATATGGTTTGGGCCGGGCTTTACTTTTGGGCTTTGGTTACTTATTAATGAACCTTAGCTTAAAGTTAAGCCCGTAATAACACGACTAATATACTACCTATTACAACGTTCTAAAATACGATACATAATAAACATATGACCGAGCATTCTTGTTTGGCTCAATATTTTGAGGCTAACACTAATAGATCTATTCACCATATTAGTTCAAACATAAAGTGTTCAACGAGAATAGTTAAAATAAAGTTTTCTCGATTACCCACACAAACAGGTAACACAAACAGGATTTGTTACTTCCAATAGATCTATTCACCTTATTAGCGCACGCGTAAGTGTTTAATAATTCATGAATTTGGGTAGCAAGTAACAGTTTGGGAAATCATGCAATAACATATTTTAGTAAAAGCATATAGTTTAAATACACATGTATTACAATTTTGGCATATATTACCCACACGGGTTTTCAAATCATCTGTAAAGCATTCAAAAGTGAGGCTATGAACTCACGATATTTTAGAAATCAGTTAGTCAAAACAATTCATATTTCTTTATTTAGTAGCATATATCCTTTCCCACAGGGTTTAGAAAACATTATAAAACCATAAAAGTGGGACTATGAACTCACCTGACATCCATAGAGTCTGAGCTACATCAGATATATTTCATTCACAAACAAACAACTTGGTCTCAGAAATAACAACTTGGTCTCACACAAACCTGGATTAACAATTTTATATAGTATCAAGTCTTTGATATGTAGTTCAATACTTTAGAGTATTAGTTATGCATTCTTTAATTAATTTTTGTTGTAATTCTAGCATCATTGTTCGGGCCATCATACTCGGAAGCCATTCTATAAACGTTTTAGGAGCGAGGGCACTTTAAATTGTAAACCCAACCACACAATCAGAACGTAATATCAAGATGGAACATCTTTGTAAAAAGCTCTCTGCTAACATGATACCTTCATTACTTTCTCATATTTATAATTTATCTTCTTTAGTTTCAAAATTGGCAAAATATCCCTTTTTGTTATACTTTAGCTTAATTAGACTTTTAACCTTTAAAGTATATAAGTTTAGTATTTACCTTTTAAACCTTCAAATATTAACCTTAGGGTCTCAAATATTCCAATATTTATTCTTATAGTTTTAACATTGGCAAAATGACACATTTTGGCCCAAAGTGTTTATAGTTTCAAAAATGATAGTTTTAGTTCCTATACTTGCTTAAAATTACATAACAACTTCAAAATTGTACCAAATGATCTAGAAACATAAAACAAAGTTTATGAACAGTTTTATAATCATAATAACAACATTGTTTACCAAGGATTTCTAGGTGGTGATCTAGACTATTATGTACATTTATTTGTACTTAACTTTGTATGGTTTGTACTTAGTATTCTTGGATGTAATTATACTTTTAAATGATAGTTTAAAACTTGTTTATAATCCATAATTACTTATTCATATGTATTGTTTATTCATACTTTCACCACTCTTGAGTTCACAATTCATTTATAGGGATTCTAGGGTTTCTAAGGGAATTTAAGGCATCATAGTTATATTTGAGATGTTCTTATTCATAATGTACTTATTAGATTACTTTCAGAATTTAGACTTGATATACACATTGTATTTACAACATATAGGAATATATTGAAGTGGCAGTTTAGGTTATAAGAACACATTCATCTTACCAAGTAAGGTGCAAAAGCAAAATTTCCAGCCAAATTTTAATATTTATTTAATCATAACACATAACACATAGGTGAAATTTGAAGATTTTCACAGCAAATATCCAGAAAAACCATCAAGGAAACAAAAGTATTCATTTTCTGCGAGTCTTTCTAACATTTGATCCAAAAATGGCAAAGGAAAGTGATCCTTCGCGGTTGCTTCATTTAATTTTCGATAGTCAATACAAACTCTCCATCTGGTGATGGTTTGTGTTATGACAACCCATAAATTTCACAAGTATGATATTTGTTATGTTTAATGGAAGTGGAAAATCCATTAGAAATTTTTGCTTTTTATGCATTACTTGGTAAGATGAACACTTCTTACAACCTGAACTATCATATCAACATATTCCTATATGTTGTAAATATAAAAAATATAAGTTTATAAGTAATGTAACAAGTAAATTTATGAATAAGAACATTTCAAGAAATATAATGATACCCTAAATTCCCTTAGAAATCCTAGAATCCCTATAAATAAATAATAAACTCAAAGATGGTAAAATTATGAATACATAATACATATGAACAAGTGAACAAGGAATAAGAACAAGGATTTTACTATCTTATAGAAAGTATAAAGTTATCCAAAGAATAATTAAGTGTAAACCATACAAAGCTAAAGTACAAATAAGTGTACATAATAGTCTAGATCGTTACCTAGAAACCTTTATAAACAATATTTCAAGCAATGTAATTATACAAAAACTATGAATCTATAATCAGTACAATATATTTATTCTAATCTTATATATAAAGAAGAGTTAAGCATTCACAAAGTACTAATATTGACTAATCTCAAGCTAATTACAAGAAAATGACCTAAAACCAAGATTAGCATATAAAATCCGTTCTATAACGAACTAAGAGTATAATCTTTTGCAACTAATTATAACACTCAACTAAGTATCATATTATGGTTATACATTTGTATCAGTTTAAGTTACAAGTTAATAAAGCATAATGTATAAGTTATCAAAGCCATAGGATCTTAAGCTCCCATAATTAACCCTAGATTATGATTACCCTATATAAACCCTTAAACTAAGAAGGAAGAACCATAGGAGTTATAAACATATCATATTATCCCTATAATAAGTATTTATAGAGATATAAACCCTAATTACCTAAAATAGAAAGTCATTAGGCTTAGTGATATGATAACCCTTATATTAAGAAATCTACATGGAGATATTACCTAGTCTTTTAGGACAAGTATACAAACACCCATATCACTTCATTAAGGTTAAGATTATGTTAAGACAACGTACAAGTTCTCAATGCACAAGGTACAAGATTTTAATTCATGACTTGTAAATTAGGTCAAAATAGGTATTTTCACTCTTCAGACATGTTTACTTAAACTAAGCCATCAAACCAAGTGTAAGAACTATTTGGACACTTAAAACATAATTTAAAGGACCTAAATTAAGTTTACATCTGTATCTAATTGAAGGATAAATCCTTTTACTAAGATTTAAACCTAGATCATTAGAAAACCCTAATCTACATAAGTATACTTCCCATTTTCACATCAAACCTTTGTTAAACTTCAAACAAAGGACCCAAATATCTTAAATAGAATGTATAAACCCTATTTAAGCCCTAATAATTCACTAATCACTTTCCTAAGTTCCTAATCTCCAAAATCACAAAGCATAAGTTACAAGCCCTAGTTTTGAAACCCGGTTTTGTTATTCCCCTCCAAAACTCATTTTAAACACTTACCCTCCCATTACAAGTTTGAAGTCCAGATATTTATATTTTTAGGATGTTTTAGAAGTGGTGACAAGTAGGTGCATCACCTACTTGGGTTCTACACATCACCATTCTTATCAAGACCATGTCGTGACCTATTTTGAACCACAACTGAAGATTGGAATGAATCTAGGAGCTATAAACTTGTTTAGAGCATCAATAGCTATCCTTAGTCATTCTCCTATCTAGCTTACATGTATAGAACCAAAACTTGGAGCCTAAGTGTTGCTACGAGTATAAATAGAGCCGTATGGCATACCTTGAAGACTTACATCCCGTTTTCTCTTAACCTGCTACCCATTCGTCATATTCATTTATATAAACGTCTTACCACGTCCCTGAAGACTAGAAACCAGGTCTAGAAGGAAGCCATTGAAGCTTTTGAAGCTTTGATAGCAAGTAGTGTTCATAAGAATTCATAAGGAGCCATTTTAGAGCTACCTAGGTAATTATTATGTTAAGTAAAGATTTGATCTTGTTATAATGATATTAGGCTTTTTATAATGCCAAAATATTGCTAGAAAGATAATCTAAAAATAACTAAGTCATTTCATCAATTTAAATGAAAGTTATAAGCTAAAGATGTCTTAAAATCCTAGTTATGTATTTTACATGAAATAATGAGCAAAAATACATTTCAAAAGCTATAATTCTGGTAAAATGTTGTTATTATTATTATAAATGTGTTTTGAAACTTTTTGTTTTAAAATCATAGATCATTTGGTACATTTTTAAAGAAGTTATATGATTTTTACAAGTATAGGGACTAAAACTGTCATTTTTGAAACTATTTAACATTTTGAACCAAAAGTGTCATTTTGTGAAAGCTAAAGCTGTAAGAATAAATGTTGAAAATTTTTAGAACCTAAGATTAAATATCGAGGGTTGAAATTGTAAATATTAAAACTATATACTTAAGGGGTTAAAAGTGTATATATGCTAAACTTATGAAATTAAGTGTTAAAAAGGAAAAAAATCTAAAATTATAAACTTAAAAGATTATTTTGGTCATTTATGAAACTATGGATGAAAACTATATGATGAAAGATATTTTCTAAATTATTATAAAGTATAAGGACAATTTTTGCCAGTTATGAAATTAAAAGATAAAAGATATAAATATAAATGAAATATACCAAGATTTGAAGAAATTTCAAAAAATACATATATTACTATGTATCATGTTAGTAGGGAACTTTGTACAAAGATGTTCCATCTCGATATTACGTTCTGACTTAGTGGTTGGGTTTACAATTTATAATGCCCTATCTCCTCAAACGTATATAGAATGGATTCTGAGTATAATGGCCCGAACAATGATGCAATATAATCACAATTAAAGAATACGTAAATAATATACAAGAATGTTGAACTCAAAATCAAAGACTTAATACGATACCAAATATGTGACAATCCGTCAATTTATGGTTGATATTTTATTCTCAATATTTATTTAAAAACATTATTTTAATGTTATAATATGAACTCACTTATTTTTGGGAAGAAATTTGGATTTACGTCTTGAAGTAGCATCGACTACGTGTAAACCGGAGGATTCTACGTTACGTGCTTACGTTTACCTACACCGTTTTGGTGACAGTCCGACATTTCAAAAAATAAATTTATCCGTGAATATTATTTTGAGATTTTAAATTTGTGTTGGTTCATAAACACACAAATTTACGAGAAGAGATTAGGACTTACGATTTTATTTTAACGTCCTTTACGACTAAATCGGAAACCTTAGGATTACGTATTTACGTTTTCGAACTCCGTTTTTGATGAGACAATTTTTATTAGATTTGTTTTGTGCCGTTGATTCATAATTTATAAAAACATTTTTCGTAAAACGACCCGAGGGCACGCAAATCGAGGAAACTAGAAGCAAGGAGTACCCGTAAATTAGTGGGATGAGACAAGATAAATCTTGCCCCACCCAACTCAAAAGGGACGACAATATTAAGCCAACACACCCTTGAGGTGTCATCTTGAGGTTACTAGTTGCAACACATGTAACTAGAAGCTTAACTTGTAAGCTATGCACCAACAAAACCACTCTCATCTAAACCCTTTCCCATTTCTCTCATGCAAAAACAACTAAAACTCTCCCACTCTCTCTATGTGTGCCGTCCCACCACCACCACCAACAAACACCCCATTCATACAAAATTAACCACAAAATCTCATGTTATTCATACATAAGTTGAAGCCCTTTTGAAGCCCTATTGATTGGTGGTGATTATAACATCCAAGGAGGAGTTTCTATGGAGTCTTGGGGCTGATTTTACACAAGGAGTTCTTGAAGAATGATGGTCTTGAAAATGGTCTTGATTTATCACAAGTTTCTCAATCAAAAATCCATGTCTTGATCATAACCTACATCATCATGGTGGTATAAAGATTGTCCTCCCCATCCTTTTGTTAATTTTGATTATGTAATCATGTATTTTCTTCTTAAATGTATATATGTATGATGATATATGATGATAAAAATATTATGTGGGGATTTGGTGTTGATAATCATGGGTAAAAAGATGAAAAACTATATGTAAATATGGTTAATCTTGCTTAAATGATAGGCTGTATAAAAACAGTAACTAACCACATGTTAGACTGATAAAATGGCAAAGTAGAATCAATATACAGTAAGTATAAGATTTCATACAAATGTGAGAGTTTGTCATGCAATGGAATCATTATAATGAGTGAGATATGATCAAAACAAGTTTAGAGTACAAATCTGAGTTCACTGTTTTGGACGATTTTTAGAAAATACTTAGAGGCTGATTCAACAGTAGCTATAGTAAAGTTAAATGGAGCACATATCATTTAGTTTATTACATAAAAATTTGAGCTTCTATCTCCATATATAACTCTAGATATGGCTGTTTTGGTGAAAATGAAATTTAAAATCAGATTTGTATCATAAAAACCTATATAATATAAGCACTCACTTATATATTTATAAAATATATACACATGAAAACCCACTAACTTATAACTTTCATTTATATAGATATGTATAAGATTAAATAAATGTACTCTTTATAAAAATGGTAGTTGAATAAGGTTTATGAGTTATAAAAATTATAAACATGATTTTTACGACTTTTTCGGCTATTACCGTAAAATTAACGTTTTTGTTAAATAAAACTTAGACGGTTGGACCCGTCTAATGTAAACTTTTATAAACTCATATACTGATAGATAAACATATATAACAAGTAAAAACCGATAAAACCCGAACTATATAACATACGGACATTAACGGATTAAGTTAACGTTATTGGACTAATAATACAACAAAATGGGCTAAAACACTTATAAACTTATTTATTAGGCTTAACCCATTTGGGCCTAACATATAAAGTATAAATACTGATAATACAAGTATGAAATGGACTAATACAAGTTAATGAACTTATAATAGGCTTATTGGACATAAAACACGTAAATAGGTAAAACTAGTAAACTAGTAAGAAGTTACCAATACATAAACACTAAAATGAGTAAAAGAGAATATGTTAACCCACTTGATCATCATATATATAAAATCCTCATATGCATACATAATTATTATTTTTATAAAGTCATTGGACAAGAGTCTAAGACGAGTATTATTTGTCTAGGTTTCCGTGATTGAAGCACGTACCGTACGTCCGAATTGCCAATAACCCGCCTTCCCACATCAACGTGAGTTCATAGCCTCGTACTCTTTTAAATGTTATTATGAAATGTTTTATAAACCCACGAGGGAGATAACATGTTAGTTTTTATGAAATAGGACACTAGTTGTCCCGATTGTCTGTTTATTGATTTGGACCCTAATGATTGTATGACCCGATGAATGATTAAATGACCCGATAGATGAAATGAAATGGATTATTAAAGTTAGGTTATGTCACTAAAAGTCCCATTAGCATGAATTGTGAACTACCGGGATTTGGTAGACGCTTATGCATATAATAGTACTAATTGGGTACGATCACCCCAGTTCGCGCCTTGACGGTTGATCCCCGTCGTGCCACATTGATTGGTAAGCGAATTTATGTATGAGAAGATTTCCATAGCGTGACCTTTGTGACGACACGCTAATTTAGATGGGCAAATTGAGTTTCAGGCTAGCTACCCGTTGTTTGGTTTAGTAAGGTAACAATTTCATGCGACTTGTAATAATCCAATTAACGAAATACTGCTATACGCACCGAATTACGATATATTGCCTGACTAGCAATATGGGGTCTTACTATTGATATTATATTCGTGTTTTGGTTTTCATAACCATATTCATATAACAGTTTTTATTTAACTTTATACAATGTTATAAAACGTATTGTATGATGTTTTTACGACATTGGCTCGTATAATGATTTTGAAGGCAAATGCCTATATTATGATTTTCGATAAGGATTTGTATAAAATGACTGGCTATTTTATGGTCTATTACAAAGATTTGTACAAAATGATTTTCGGTAATAATTTTATTCCGATGTTATATAGATGGATTTATTAAACTCTATGAATTCACTCGGCGTTATCGCTGATCTTTTCTTTTAACATGTTTTATCTCAGGTACTTGAAGGTAATTCTCGGGAAGACAACAAGAATTCATGGCCCGCACCTAAATAATTATTTCCATTCAAATGCTTTGTAAAACCTGTATTAAATACAATGACTTGGGACCTATGTAAATTTGATATTTATGAATGGAAATGCTTTATTATTAACCGACGCGATTTTTATGCGTTGTCTATGATGTGAGTAATGTGCTATCCCGTAACACCAACGAGTCTTCCGCTATATTGAATTGTATAAATTTGGGGGTGTTACAGTTTGGTACCAGAGCTCTCGTTATAGAGAACGAAAGATTTTTAAAACCAAGATTTTGAATAAAACATTTCAAAATCATTTAAATATAAACACTTTTCTAAAAATGTCTAAAAATCTTTTGACTATAACGGTGCCGAAGAATTCCCGAGTTACCGACAAGGCCAGACTGAGAAGTGTTATTTTAATATATATACATATATATATATATATATAACTTGGATTATATATATATATATATATATATATATATATATATATATATATATATATATATATATATATATATATATATATATATATATATATATATATATATATATATATATATATATATATATATATATATATATATATATATATATATATATATATATATATATATATATATGATGTAATTTGATTACATGATTGTTTGATGATTATTTTAATATTTATACGAGGTATTTATATGACGTAGATTGTCACAAGGAACCCTAAATCCCCTAGCAAATCAATCGAAGCTATTCCCGTAGGAATTCTAGCTATCCTAGATTTAAACCAAGTTGTGGATATTTATGATCCCAACAAAATGGTTGATATTCGTAGAAATGTAGATATTAGTTGATTGAGATATAAAAGAAGAATTGGCGAGATTAAATCTGATATCGATGTCATGACGATCTTTCCTTTTAGAGTGGAGTTTGACAAAACGTTACCACCTGGAAAGGTGTCATCTGATTCGTTGTCACCCAATTCTTAAATTGAAATCGAAAGGGTGAATGTTGCACTTGAGGCTGTCATTGGAACCATTACCCAAAAGCCTCATGCCACTAGTACCTTTCCAAGAAGTCTAATTGAATATATGAGTCATCTCATACTACTGACTCATTGATAATTGTTGTTGTAAGAGCTATAGGATTGGAAATTAAGTGTTGCTTATATCGAGCCTTTATTGCCCTATTAAGGTCTAAGAATAAGGTTGAAAGTATTAGAAAATGAGGTAGGATATCGAATTGAGTATAAGTTAATTGGAAACTTGAATGAAGTAAAATTTAACCCGTATGGAATATGAAATTGTTAAGAGGAAGTAGTTAAGTTCTGTGATTGAATTATAAGGTTTTAATTGATTGTTGATTCGTGTTAAGGTTTGTTCCTAGACCATTGTCCACTAATGAGGATGCCCAGTGTCCAAGAAATAAATTGAAGAAATCTTCTTCTGAATTGAGACCGATGGATCTTCCGGGACAGGTGGAACACCTAATGACTCTTGTAGATTAGTATTCATTGTGGTATCTTTTAAAAATCCCTAACTTAACTGAGACATCAGTTGGTAGGATGAGTTCTTGGAATTGTATGACATAGTGACACGTAATGTGTTACGGTGCAATTTTGACTTGTTTGTGATTAATGAAAAGACTACCTTTGATTGCTAAATTCTACATGTATCAATGTTATCTATCTTTTATTGCTTCATCCTAATGTTCGCATTAATGATGAAACCATTAAACAAGCACTCATCTCGATTTGAGTTACGTTGTGGATTATTCTTTTTGAGTGCCATCGAGGTCATGAACCTCATGATAAAGTGGCTAGGCTCATTTCATATTATATTGTAGTTAGTTCTTGGTGAACAAGCTTTCATCACTCTTTTGCAGATCGCTCATTGTTTTTATAAGATAAAACAGTATCCCTTGAGAAAAATTGATTTTTTTCATCACTATAAGCATTATTCAAAGTAAGATTTATAAGTGATTGTTATTGAAATGAGGTTGTTTATAAAGTACGTTGGAAAACTTAACTGTTTTCATAACAAAGAAAATCTTTGTAAATTTATTCTTGATTCTTATTTAAGAATTAAGCATGAAAATGTTTTATTATAAATATGATGATAAAATTTTGACGAACTGAGTATTGCATCGTTAATCTTGAAATTGTATATAGTTGCGCGCCTACATACAATTTGGAATGGACCATGCAAGACTGATTAGTAGTCACCATAAAAACTAATGAATGAACACTACATTTCCTTGAAGATTGTGAAAGATTAAATTTTATGAGATCTGCAAGAAGTGAAAAATAGGGACATAGTGTTAGGGACACCTGCATATGTGCCTATAGCATCTATTCTTCTGAGTCGAATTTACTCATCTGTGGAAATTGTCTTATTTGACGATTGACAATTCTTTCTTGTCCAATTCTCTCGTCAGTGAGATTCTTAGGAAAAGTATCTGATTACCGAGTGTTGATAACCGACTGGATGTATTGATGTTCCTATCATTTCTTTTGATTTGATTTCATTTGAATGACCTGGGTAACGATCCGAGGAGCTTTCGAATGCATACTCAAAATTATGAAAACATAGGATATATTCATATTCGTTAAATGTTTTCGTCTGTATCTGATTTGAAATTCTCTCGCATAGATTATGCGTTGACCTTACTCTTTTAAGGTTAGTTATGTCACAAGATATCCTTGAATAGTGAAGGATTATGAGTTATTATTAGTCTTTTGAGAAGTTCACATCTTATCGACGACAATAAAACTGAAAGGTTGATAGTGCCAGTAGAATGGATTGATTGATTATGACATGACGACGTTGTCTTAATTGATGAGAACTCGAATAGAATTCCCCTAAATGATAAGATGTTGATTATCAAAAGTGATCTAAATAATTCTTGATGGATGACCATATCCTGCATTTAGACTTGAAACTATACCGTGAATGGTTGTGAACTAGTCATAGATATTATAATCTAGAAAGAACCTAATATGAATTTATTAAAAGATGTTTCTGTTATCTGAAACTTTATAAGGTATTTGTTGGTGAATTACCTAGACTTTTGCCATTAAGGCAAGTTGAATTTGGTATTGATTATATTTCCGGTGTTGCACCTGTGCTTGTGCACTGTACGTCAGCACCATCTGAATTAAAGGAATTACCGTACAACTGAGAGTGTTGTCGGAGAAAGATTTTATTCTACCGAGCTCGTCATTATGAAGAGCTATGGTATTATCATTCCTTATATTTATAGATTACTGTGAACTGAGTAATTGGACAATCGAAAACGATATCCATAACTAGAAATGGAAGATTTGTTCGATCATTTACAAGGTTCTAGCGTATGTTCTAAAGATTTGATCCACGGCATGGTTATCATCAACATCGCGTCTGCGAAGAAGATTATCTATTCCAATCACTACATCCAGAACTTGTAATGAACATTATGAGTTTCACGTGATGACATTTGGATTGACTAATACACATGTAGCATCCATAAATTTGGTGAATCTCGTGTGTACGCTGTAATTTGATAAATTCATGCTTGTGATCATTAAGGACCATTTGTTTGATTATAAGAATAAGAAGGAGTTAATAATTAATTATAGATTTCCCTGAATTGGCCGAACAACGAAAACCTGTACTTTGAATAACTGATATGTGATTTAAGACTTAATGCTTTACATTATTTGACCGTGTGATAATAGAAAATGGAATATATTGACTCTTCAAAAATTGGAACCATTAAGGCTTTGGGATTTACCAAAAAGAAAATGGAAATATGTTTTGACAAATGTTTTAACAAAGGATTTTTAAGGGATTATTCCCTTATACACAAATCATTTAACTAAACTCCTGTTTAGGGATAAATGTTTGTATATACCTTAAGACAACCTAAGAGGGATTGAGGAAACCGTTAAACCATGACTTAAAATTTGAAACGACAATTTTGCTTTTCAACTAAGAAAATTTTTACCAAAGAATAAACGAAGGCTTTTCGAACATTTACGGATCTTACTAATTATTTCCGATAAATCAACAAAAATTGTGTTAATTAAATTCAAATTTATTTTGAACATTTTTATATAATTGGACAAACTGAGAAAATTTAAAAACTTTTTGCGTTTACGTTCGATAAAAATTAAATATTTATTATTTAATTGTAGTAATTATCGACGCTTTAAACGTCGGATTGAGCAAAACTGATAAAAACAATAGTAGAGATGAAACTAAAACTTAGAAAAGTATGAAGAAAGAAACTTTGAATGAATACGGTCATGATAATTATTTTATAAAGAAAGGTGAATGTAAATACTGACACATAATATAGAAAGGATAAAGAATCAATTAGGATTGTGTTCCTTAATAATGACGGTGCAAAGTAATTTGCCGAACAATATAAAAATAAACGATGTTTGTAAAAAGGGGTTCGCGGCTAATGTGAACCATTAGAATTAAGAAGCCGATGGCGTTAAATGTTTAGAAGGCCGTTTGTGATTGCCTAAATATGGAGGATTGTGAGATATAGTTATGTTGGAATCTTGTAAGTATATTCATGTTATTTATGATTAAATGTATCTTTATCTGAAGAAGTTGTACTAATGGCAAATTATGAAGGCATAAATTGCTTCATACATTAGTAAACGTCTAACTATTAAAAAGGTCATCATCTGAATTTGATTCGATTTGGGTCATCGTCGACAGACTGACCAAATCTGCTAATATCATTTCTGTTAATGATAGATTCTTTATGAAGAAATTGACTCTTTTGTATTTAAAGGAGTTGTGTAAACATGGTGTGCCTGTATCGATCATCTCAATCAAGATCCTCGCTTCGCATCGAATTTCTAGAGATTTGCTCAGAAGTCATTGAGAACGAATCTTGATGAGAGTACTGTGTACCACCCCAATCGAAGGGATGAGGTAAAGTAACGATACAAAATACTATAAGTGTTGTTTTATGTTTGAATGATTGACCTTTGGTAATGAACCGTATAATCGTTTCCTTTGGAAAGATTATCATTGATAATCATCGTATCAGGATCAAGATCGAATCTTGTTAGGACCTATATTAGAGCATCTGTAAGCAGGAGTTGGGACGAAGACACCCGACATACACCCATTGTGAGTTGGACATGTCTTTTAGGTTTAAGGTTTCCTATGATGGCAAACCTAACCTTACAGAATACTCTACCCGTGAGACCTGAAATGATTGTTGAAATTAGGATCTGATTATTGACTGCCGGTAGCGGGCAGGAGGTTATGTGAATATGAAATATAGATCTTGAAGTACCAGATGGGTAGCGAAGTTATGCCAAAAAATTTAACCATGGAAAAATGAATTGATGATCTGAAAGATCATGGGATATAAGTCCCCGTTGTATGGGACCATTGAGATGATGTAAAAGTTGGGATTGAAAGGCATATAAGCTGGATCTACCCTAGGACTTCAAGAGCTGCGTGAATTATGTATCGTATATCGAACATGATAAAATGCATATCAAGTGAAAATCTAACTATTCCTTAATAAAGTTTAGATCGGCGAAAAGTTGCATTCATTAGAAACCCATGAACATCATGGATAGAGAAAGTAAGTCAACAATAAGCCTGATCTTATTCCCGTAATTATGTTTGATGAAACTCGCGTATTGTAATGGATTACACTTGTGAGAAAAGACCGAATGTGGAGGAAATACCCACATGGCTTTGACTCTATAAGAAGCGAGTAGTAAGATGATCTTTGAGGACAAAGATCCTGTTTAGGGGTAAATGCTGTGACAATCCGTCAATTTATGGTTGATATTTTATTCTCAATATTTATTTGAAAACATTATTTTAATGTTATAATATGAACTCACTTATTTTTGGGAAGAAATTTGGATTTACGTCTTGAAGTAGCATCGACTACGTCTAAACCGGAGGATTCTACGTTACGTGCTTACGTTTACCTACACCGTTTTGGTGACAGTCCGACATTTCAGAAAATAAATTTATCCGTGAATATTATTTGGAGATTTTAAATTTGTGTTGGTTCATACACTCACAAATTTACGAGAAGAGATTAGGACTTACGATTTTATTTTAACGTTCTTTACGACTAAACCGGAAACCTTAGGATTACGTATTTACGTTTTCGAACTCCGTTTTTGATGAGACAATTTTTATTAGATTCGTTTTGTGCCGTTGATTCATAATTTATAAAAACGTTTTTCGTAAAACGACTCGAGGGCACGCAAATCGAGGAAACTAGAATCGAGGAGTACCCGTAAATTAGTGGGATGAGACAAGATAAATCTTGCCCCACCCCACTCAAAAGGGACAGCAATATTAAGCCAACACACCCTTGAGGTGTCATCTTGAGGTTACTAGTTGCAACACATGTAACTAGAAGCTTAAGTTGTAAGCTATGCACCAACAAAACCACTCTCATCTAAACCATTTCCCATTTCTCTCATGCAAAAACAACTAAAACTCTCCCACTCTCTCTATGTGTGCCGTCCCACCACCACCATCAAACACCCTATTCATACAAAATTAACCACAAAATCTCATGTTATTCATACATAAGTTGAAGCCCTTTTGAAGCCCTATTGATTGCTGGTGATTATAACATACAAGGAGGAGTTTCTATGGAGTCTTGGGGCTGATTTTCCACAAGGAGTTCTTGAAGAATGATGGGCTTGAAATTGGTCTTGATTTATCACAAGTTTCTCCATCAAAAATCCATGTCTTGATCATAACCTACATCATCATGGTGGTATAAAGATTGTCCTCCCCATCCTTTTGTTAATTTTGATTATGTAATCATATATTTTCTTCTTAAATGTATATATGTATGATGATATATGATGATAAAAATATTATGTGGGGATTTGGTGTTGATAATCATGGGTAAAAAGATGAAAAACTATATGTAAAAATGGTTAATCTTGCTTAAATGGTAGGCTGTATAAAAACAGTAACTAACCACATGTTAGACTGATAAAATGGCAAATTAGAATCAATATACAGTAATTATAAGATGTCATACACATGTGAGAGTTGGCCATGCAATGGAATCATTATAATGAGTGAGATATGATCAAAACAAGTTTAGAGTACAAATCTGAGTTCACTGTTTTGGACGATTTTTAGAAAATACTTAGATGCTGATTCAACAGTAGCTATAGAAGAGATAAATGGAGAACATATCATGTAGTTTATGCCATAAAAAGTTAGCTTCTATCTCCATATAGAACTCTAGATATAGCTGTTTTGGTGAAAATGAAATTTAAAATTAGATTTGTATCATAAAAACCTATATAATATAAGCACTCACTTATATATTTATAAAATATATACACATGAAAACCCACTAACTTATAAATTTCATTTATATAAATATGTATAAGATTAAATAAATGGACTCTTTATAAAAATGGTAGTTGAATAAGGTTTATGAGTTATAAAAACTATAAACATGATTTTTACGACTTTTTCGGCTATTACCGTAAAATTAACGTTTTTGTTAAATAAAACTTAGACGGTTGGACCCGTCTAATATAAACTTTTATAAACTCATATACTGATAGATAAACATATATAACAAGTAAAAACCGATAAAACCCGAACTATATAACATACGGACATTAACGGATTAAGTTAACGTTATTGGACTAATAATACAACAAAATGGGCTAAAACACTTATAAACTTATTTATTGGGCTTAACCCATTTGGGCCCAACATATAAAGTATAAATACTGATAATACAAGTATGAAATTGACTAATACAAGTTAATGAACTTATAATAGGCTTATTGGACCTAAAACACGTAAATAGGTAAAACTAGTAAATTAGTAAGAAGTTACCAATACATAAACACTAAAATGAGTAAAAGAGAATATGTAAACCCACTTGATCATCATATATATAAAGTCCTCATATGTATACATAATTGTTATTTTTATAAAGTCATTGGACAAGAGTCTAAGACGAGTATTATTTGTCTAGGTTTCCGTGATTGAAGCACGTACCGTACGTCCGAATTGCCGATAACCCGCCTTCCCACATCAACGTGAGTTCATAGCCTGCCACTCTTTCAAATGTTTTTATGAAATGTTTTATAAACCCGCGAGGGAGATAACATGTTAGTTTTTATGAAATAGGACACTAGTTGTCCCGATTGTCTGTTTATTGATTTGGACCCGAATGATTGTATGACCCGATGAATGATTAAATGACCCAATAGATGAAATGAAATGGATTACTAAAGTTAGGTTATGTCACTAAAAGTCCCATTAGCATGAATTCTGAACTACCAGGATTTGGTAGACGCTTATGCATATAATAGTACTATTTGGGGACGATCACCCCAGTTCGCGCCTTGACGGTTGATCCCCGTCATGCCACAATGATTGGTAAGCGAATTTATGTATGAGAAGATTTCCATAGCGTGACCTTTGTGACGACACGCTAATTTAGATGGGCAAATTGAGTTTCGGGCTAGCTACCCGTTGTTTGGTTTAGTAAGGTAACAATGTCATGCGGCTTGTAATAATCCAATTAACGAAATACTGCTATACGCACCGAATTACGATATATTGCCTGACTAGCAATATTGGGTCTTACTATTGATATTATATTCGTGTTTTGGTTTTCATAACCATATTCATATAACGGTTTTTATTTAACTTTATACAACATTATAAAACGTATTGTATGATGTTTTTACGACATTGGCTCGTATAATGATTTTGAAGGCAAATGCCTATATTATGATTTTCGATAAGGATTTGTATAAAATGACTTGGCTATTTTATGGCCTATTACAAAGATTTGTACAAAATGATTTTCGGTAATAATTTTACACCGATGTTATATTGATGGATTTTATTAAACTCTATGAATTCACTCGGCGTTATCGCTGACCTCTTCTTTTAACATGTTTTATCTCAGGTACTTGAAGGTAATTCTCGGGAAGACAACAAGAATTCATGGCCCGCACCAAAATAATTATTTCCATTCAAATGCTTTGTAAAACCTGTATTAAATACAATGACTTGGGACCTATGTAAATTTGATATTTATGTATGGAAATGCTTTATTATTAACCGACGCGATTTTTATGCATTGTCTATGATGTGAGTAATGTGCTATCCCATAACACCAACGAGTCTTCCGCTGTATTGAATTGTATAAATTTGGGGGTGTTACAAAATATGTTAAACCAGGTTGGTGTAAGATCAAGTTCTTGTTTGTTAGCTCAAGTTATTTTGTGTTATATAAGCCTGACAAGATTACTGGATCTAAGGTGAGTTCATAGACTCACTAAATATACTAATTTTAAATGATTTGAAAACCCACGAGGGGAATATATATGTAAAAATGGAATACAAGTGTTTTTGGTATGCTTCTCAGATGACACTATGTTTACTGCTGCCTTGAAAGTCCCTTTTTAATTATGAACCGTTAATCGTTTCCGGGAAATGAGCGCTAATATTGTAAATAGAATTATTTGGAGACTGACATCTCCTGTCTGGTCAAGTCGCAGTTGCTAGCACCTCAGTGGTCAAACAGGCATACTTTATTTTACTAAGCAGGATAGTTTGGCAGACTTCCTCATAAGGGCAAATTGTAGGTTTCTGATATGTCTAGTCGCGGTATCATAAGCTTAGTACGTTGATTCATTGGTTTTACTGGCGAATAGTAACATAGCTCAAGAAAAAGGATCTTGTATTCAAATTATTTTTAAACCTATGAATTCACTCAACATTTGTGTTGACTTTAAGCATATATTTCAGGTTTTGATAATTGATAACATGGAGCAACATAATAATGACGTGGAGAGATGTAGACATGGGAATTTTTATCATTCAAACCTATTTTATAGATCTCTGGAACTTGTGATGTATAGAGTATGTACAAGTTGATGAATTGAAAATCTCTGATCTTGAATGATAATTTATAAAGAATCAATGAAGTTTATTTACACACTCTTTTGAGTTGTTTTTCTATTACCATGCTTTCATATCATGAAGTATACCCCAAAAATATTATTTTGTTGCGTCAAGGTAAAAATGGGGGTGTTACAGAGTGGCATCAGAGCTATAGTTATAGAGAACAAGAGATTAAAATCTTAACTATAGCTGATTTTCTAAAATAAATTCCAAGTGAAAATCTCCGCATCAAAACTGTGTTGCTACAAAAATTGTAAGTAATAATTTCAAGTTGTGATTTTCTTTAAATGATAATACTATGTGATAATATGATAGTATGTGTAAGTAATATACTAAATACTAATATAAATAATTTATTTTATCGACGTCTTCAAAAATATGTCATCCTATTTTCATTTCATCGTCATATCAGATTCGGAACCAGAAAATATTTACCTTATGGATTTACCTAAATCTTTAGTACTAGCCCTTTCTGCTAATAATTACCCTAATCCTTTATCTCTAGAAAATAATCCTCAACCAAATAATATACCTATTCTGCATTGTCAAATTTCTTCATCCCAAGCATCCACTAATATCCCAAATACCCAAAATATATTTGTTGAACAAATGGAGAATATGTTCAACTATTTTAGTGAAGTGCCTCCCAAGCGTATTGAAGATCTAAAATATTAAATTGAAGGATTTAAGTATGGAAAGACGATAATACAAGAGAAAATGGAAACTATGAAAAAGGATTTAATAAAAGTGAGTAATGAGAATTATGAGTTACGAGCTAAGCAGAGGTTGCATGATGAGGAATTTACCTTAGCTCGAGGAAGAATTGCAACAATGGAGAAACTTATTGAAGATATTCAAGTACGGTATCAAGACAATATCAAAGGACTCTTAGCCATAATCAAAGATCTCAAGAAAAAGGAGTAAACCAGCTTAAAAATATTTCAACTTCCCTAAAAGCCTTGTAAATATTTTAGCTTTCGGGTTTTACTTTTATGTAACAAAGAAGCTTGCTTGTCCATCAGCAAAGTGGATTCTTAATAAATAAAAGTTTCTTTTTCTTTCCTTTATTTGCATAACATTAAAGAAAAGAGAAATACTTGACAAAGTATAAGTCTTTAAAAGAATTATAGCAAAATAAATATATTATCTTAAACTAAAAAGGACTTCTCAAGTCTATTTGATTGAAAGAAAGTATTAATCTAAATAAAGGATAACTGAACTTAGGAATCTTAAGACGAGTTAATAGTTACGTAGCCCTATAAACGTATTCCCTAATCTTATATGATGTATCTTTAAATTTTTGGAAAAAAAATATGCTCGTAAAGCGTTGTATGTATGCACATATGGTAAATGCTTAAAGACAAGTATATCTAAACTTCAAAAATTTTGTCTTCTAAATTCAGAATGACACATTAAACGACATCGATATATTCTACCCTAACTCCTGAAGGACTTCAACAAATAATTAACGATGGAATTGTTGCAGCTATGAAAATACTGAAGCTTTATCATGGTGGAATTACTATCCTCAACTCGTTGGAATAGAAGAAGCTCAAAAGATGAAGTGGTTAGATTTGAAGTATCTTTTAATGACCCAATATTATCCCTCCATAGAAATCGAGAAAGTGAAAAAGGAATTTTTGATATCTAGTGACACAATGAAATGGTCTCAATGCCTATTTGAGAAAATTTTAAGAGTTAGAAGAATTATATCCTATCACTAATTCCCAAATAATGATACAAGGTTTTATCAAAGGATTTCCCCAAGGATTCAAGAAAATGATTACTATCTCTAAACCCAAAGTTTAGAAGAAGCCATCAATATTTCTCAGAAATTAATGGATCACGTAATCAAGCACAATCCAGTGCAAGAATCAAACACCCTTAAACGTAAACTTAGTGAAGAAGAAGAAGAAGAAGAAGATTAAACGAAACCTAATCCCGTAAATTTTTACCCAAATCCCAACTCATTTAAAATTCCCAAAACACTAGGACACAAAAATTATGCTAGAAAGCTTCCTCTTTGTGTGAAATGTCTACTAGTTCACAAAGGATCCTGCCCAGCTAAATGTCGGAATTGCTTCAAGAAAGGTCATCAAACACGATACTGTTGGAGCAAGGCTAATTTCTAAGTTTTCTTTTATTCCGTATCTTGTAAATAAATAAATGTAATAAATATATGTGAGTTTTATCAACAAAATCTATGTGTTTTAATTACATCTCTTGTAAGTGTTATTTTATTTCATTATCTAGTAGTACAACTCATTTGTAATATATATATATATATATATATATATATATATATATATATATATATATATATATATATATATATATATATATATATATATATATATATATATATATATATATATATATATATATATATATATATATACATATATATATATATATATATATATATATATATATATATATATATACATATATATATATATATATATATATATACATATATATATATATATATACATATATATATATATATATACATATGTATATATATATATATATATATATATATATATATATATATATATATATATATATATATATATATATATATATATATATATATATATATATATATATATATATATATATATATATATATATATATATATATATATATATATATATATATATATATATATATATATATATATATATATATATATATATATATATATATATATATAGAGAGAGAGAGAGAGAGAGAGATGGGATCGATAGAAAACTTAATCTCGATGGAAAACCTAGAAAACCTCCTTTCAACCGTTGGATCAAAAGCTTCTCACCCCATTTTTTTTCCAAAAACTATAGGGACCATTTTGTAACTTTCCAGTTTTTTCAAGGTTTCTTTTGTAAACCAATTATATCTTATCATATATAATCTTCTTTTTCTCATTCTTTTTCTTCTTTCTGTTCTCTGTTGTCGTGTAGAAAGAAGAAACATACAAGTTCGCCATCATATCCACCAGTCATCGCCACCGTTAACCACCATTCTCCGTTGTTCACCATCGTTATCCACCATCACGCTCACATTATATAGTCAGATTCATCACTTAAGTTTGAAAGTAAGGTTCGTTTAATAATTTATATTGTTATCCTAAATGACCATTGATTCTATTTTGATTAATTTGTTCGTTTTTTGTGTTATTTTTAATCTAAGTATGATATGAAATTGAAAGTGAAGAAAAAATGGATACAAATCGTGTTTAACAAGGCAGCACACAAGATGTTTGATAAAATTTGCCAATGAAACTAATTTAATAGTGACTGCTGACTAGTGTTATCATGTTACAGATATTGTTTGTGATAGGATAGGAGTTTTACATGTTAAGTGTAGATTATGTGGTTGTGTGCGTTTGGATAGAAATCTGATTAAGTGGTTAGGGGACTGGACTGAATCGGTAAAAGGTGTAGTGATGCGTAAGTTTGTAAATAATATAGATGTGTTAAGTGGTTTCCTGTGTGAATCTGTTAGAAGCTTTACTAAATCATAGAAGTACAAACCCTTTGTGAGCAAGTGCAATATGCTCGGAGATCTTAATATAGGGAGTGTTAGAGAGGTGAATGTCAAGTCAGGGCTTCCAAAAACTACAAGCACAAGAGGTTGGAATGTATCTACAAGAAATAACACATCTGTGGCGTTAAAGTTGTCGGTGGCGACCATAGGCTAAAGGTAGTTACGTTGTCCCTTTGTGTATTTGACTTTGGTTATTACTTATTAGTTTTCTGATGAATGTTAAGTCTTGATGTATAAACTTAGTTGCATTTCTTTGTCCCCTCATAAGTAAATAACACTATCTTATACTTCATAGATTGGAGGTTGGCGTAAAAATTGATGCCCATGATTTAACTTAATTAGAATGGTTAGATTTATTAAATTATTGAATGTTTCTTATCCATATATAAGAAGTTAAGAACTATTCTTCAGTTCCTACTGTCCATTCAAAGGTAAACGAATGAAGATCAGGGATACTTAGTCATAGAATTTAGAAAACAGATTGGTCGAACCGTGAAACTATCATTAAACAATTTGTAATATTTAATATGTTAGTTCTATGTTGCTGCTTTTGGATTTCAACTTTTTAATGAATGTTATTTTAGTGTTCCATAGAGAATAAAAGCAATGAGCCAACGACTGTCGGAAGCCAAAGAACAGCTTTATGATTGCAAGTTGGTCACCGGAAAGTTGATAAGTATACTTCAATCATTAGATGAGCAAAGATAGAGTGGGTATTGTGAGTTCTTGTGAAAAATAAGCACGTAAGAGTGCACCATCTGTTGCTAAAGTTGGACCACAAAAGCTTGAGCTTGTAATGGATGATCCTGGTACGGCTCCTATCATTTCCATTGTAAACCCATCAGGTACCTGCTCCATATCCTGGTGCAGCTCCTATCTTTTCAAAGGATTCGATAATAAGGTCCTTATCATTCATGTATGTTATTTGATGAAATGTAACTGATAGTAACTGTTTGTTGTATTATTCGGAGGTTGTGTTTAAATATATCATATCTAATCAAGGCATGAAAGACATGCGGTTGAACTACAGTGGTTTGGACCTTCGAACACAACAAAACAATGGATTTTTTTTCTCGAGTCTGACATGCTGCGTGTACGCCATCTTTTTTACTTTATATATGCTTTTTCCATGTTTATGTGTTACTTTTCATGTCTTGATATATGTACCCGATAGACATATAGACTTTTTTAAATTAGTAAAAGAGTGAACTATGCATTCCCAACCTATTGCAAAATAGAGCGTATATTTTTTCAAATGAGTATAAGTGTTACTTTCCGATAGGAACTTCTCACTTTACCGATTTATTTAGAGGTCATAATTGTGACCCGTTTACTAACCAAAGTTCTATATGTTTTTCTGCAGTTGTTTATGAAGTTTTTGTGAAAGTTTGGTTTTCGTGAGATCTGCACTCCAAAGTTAATTGCTGGAACTAGTGAAGGTGCTATTGTTTTTAGAATTGAATACAAAAAATAACCAGTCTACCTTGCTTAGCCGCCCCAGCTTCACAAGCAGATGGCAATCTATGCATATGCCATATCTTCATTCATTTGTTCCAACCACTAGCACCCGTTATTCGCTTGCTTACTGGGTCTAAAAATAATAAACTCATGGAAAAAGTTTGTTATGCCTGGTACATCAGAGGTGATTAAGCATAAAACATTTATATCTTACTCAGAAAGTTTATATTAATGATGATTATTAGTGAATTATAATCTCTTGTTTTCCTCTTAGGTTTTACAACAGGTGACTGGATATGAAGTGGTCTAAAAAGGGTTAAGATATCGTACTGTCTGAGACGCTGGGCATGAGGTGTCTCAGACTCTCACTTACAGCCCCACAAGTTTTATTTTCTTCTTAACAAATTCTTTTATAATAGTTGGTAGATTGATGTAATGCAAAGTTGGTAGAAAATACAAGTTTTATTTTCTTTGTCTTTGTATTGTTCTAAGACTTATATTGTAGGGTTATTTATTGGACAAACAAACAGGGCTGGTTGGTTTTGGAGTTTTATGTGAAAAGATTAGCTGATGATTTGTACGTGTATTATACTTAAGATGGATTGATACATTGTGTGGATTCCCTAAGAGGTATTTTTAGTGAGTTCACTTTCTAATGGTTATGTTGCTGATGAAAAATCGTCACATTGATCAACTTTAGAGCATTGCTCAAACATACAAACCGATGCTATAACAATATAACTTCTGATGCCTTAACCATACGAATAGATGCTGTAAAAACTCATGTGATTCCCTAATCATAACATATGCTACAACAATAAGCTAACTACAGTAATAGCTTTTACAACTCACTTGATAATAGCTAGATAGAGTAATAGCATGCTCATCACTATGGAATGGTCCTTTAGTTGACCATATTAGGATTGTTAGATGGTCAACTAATTACCAAAGTAACGCGGTTTCCTAAATATAGATTCTAAGAGATAGAAATATTCATTTCCTACTATAAATCTTACTAATAATTTATAACTGGTTTGATGTTGTGTTCTCGTATATGCATGTATGTCTTAAAGCAAGCTTCTGCAAAGAAATGATGTCTCTTAAGCATACATCATGTTCAATATCTCACTTGTCATTACACATGCCACTTATGTATATGAAGAAGAAGATAACCGAAATTACCCACATACTTATACATTTATATATGGTTCTCGTCATGCATCTAGGTTTTCACAAATATAAACTGAATCCATTATACTGATATGATACTAGTCAACTACAATATATCTACCTTCTTGTTTAGTAAGTGTAATCAAGAATTTCAAATACAAAGTGTTTACTGTTCAAGGCAACTTCATATTTATTTCTCTTTGAACTTGAGCTTTAATACAGGTTACTGGAACAAAACAATATCATATATCGTAAGTCAATAGCTAAATACAATGGGTAATCCCATCTGAACAAGAGCTCTACCAAGTTAATTACTTTTACAAAACTCTATCATGAAGAAAGGCTTCCATTACTCAAACCCATTTCCGGCATCAAGATTTGAATGCAAAGCAGCGTAATCACCAATGTTTTATAGAATTTCTCCACCAAAAGGTTCTGTTTCTCCTCAATTGAAATTGTAGGCCAAAAAGATTAATATAAATTCGTGAGACCCAGGATCGGTTTCACTTCAAGCAACAAATCTACAAAAGAAGAAGCTATAATATCCTCTATAGAAGCCTCTTCCAAAGAGACTGTATTCTTCCACTTATGTCCATGTCGGCTCCATACAAAATGTCACAACGGTTTGGTGACACCATAAAGTATCTCTCGGCCTGGAGTACCTGAATTTAATTGAATTTCCATGTACATTGCAATCATCATCCAGCTCTCATGGTTACAACTCTACGAAAAAATATCAGCAATTCAGCATATGTAATGAAAAATCACAGAATTTGCTTTATGGTTGTATAAAAACTTGAGCAATTGTACTACCATATTTAACAGATGCCCAAAATTGGTTTAACTACTGCACGAGATTTGAGTCATGGGACGTTCAATTTTTGTTCTCAATGATTAGTGTGGCAGATATGACTAAAGAATAGTTTACTTCAACAACTTTTTTTTGAATAAACTAAATAGATGAGACCAAAGTTAACGTGAAAGTTAAATGCAAATTATCTAATAAACTATGATCATAACAATAAATATATGTTTATAAATTTTCAACTATGAAATATATAAAGTTAATAATTAGACACCATGCGTTCGAAATTGTAAACTGCCTATTCATGTCCTGATAACGCGGCTTGCATCAACAAGACAATACATTTTATATAGCTATTTTTAACCTGTAAACTGTTCGCATAAAGTTAAATGTAATTGTTGGATGATTATCCACATTAGATACTAGATTAGATTAAGAGAACTGTCATTGTTCTTGAAATAGTAATACAAGAATTATCAAGATGTTAGTGCATACCTGCAAGTGCGCGACACAAGATTGAACTGCAACAAAAGCTTGTTTAACAGATTGCCTCTTTTCTAATAAGCGCTATCATCTTCCTAGATATAACAAGATGCATCACAAGTCAGATACAGATTGCCTCTTATTCCAAAGAGAAGAAGCACTATCATCTCCCTAGATATATACAAGATGCGTTAAAATGAACAAATAGATGCTTTAAATTTACCAAATAGATGCTATAAATTAACAAGCAGATTCCACTTTTACTTAACAGCTAAATACTGTAAATAATCATATATTAAGTGTATGGTTAATAAATACACGTCTACAACGAAAGGTTGTAAACGAAAGGTTGTAATCATATAAGCAAACCTCCCAGTGGTTGGGAGGCGTTGGTTTCGGCATACATAGCCGGCCTAAGGCTTATTTCATTTTGGGCTTATGTTTCATACTCTTACTTTTGTGACTTATTTAATGAATCTATATAAGCAGAAAAGCTTCAAAATAAGCCATAAAAAAGTGAGCTTATGAAATATAAGCCCAAAACCAAAATCGGACATAGATCGGCTATAAAGCCGAAACAAACATCCCCTAAGTCCAAAGGCCGACAAAAAACTTATATTCAATCTAGTTCTCACTTGTCGTCTAACTTTTGAATCACGATATTAAAATGTCGATCTAATTGCAGAAGGTGGAATTTTATAAAACAACTGAGTCAAAGCAAGAATAAACAACTCAGATATAAGCATTATCGCTTAATGGGTCAAATAGGCTAAATCAGAAATTTCAGATAACAACTGCACAAATAATACTTCATTGATGCACTAACAATACTCAATTGATGCCCTAATAATACACATGGATGCCCTAACACTATCATTGATGCCCTAATATGATAACCTTTGTGAGTATCCTTTACGAAGAGCAAATATATGTTGCTTCAAGGTGTTAATTCAACTATGTTGTTCTAGTCCATGTAACACTCTCTTAGATGGTTAGATGCCTACTTTTAGCAGATAAGTAGTTTTGAGTTATTGGATGTGTTTATTTTAGTAGATAATCACTTTAAGGGGTGTTTGGGATTGCTTATTGAAAATAGATTATTCATTTTGAAAACGAATAATCAGATAATCAGCGATTATAAAACGTGATTTTAAAAAATAGTGTTTGGATTTAATTGTGTGATTTATAATCGTAATAAGCAAATAATCAATATATTAGTGTTTGACAAATTAAATTATTTAAGTGGCCTCAAACATAAAATGACCAAAAAAGACACGATTTAATTCTACCCAGAAAAAACATCACAAGATCAAATCTAACGTATGCAATAATTTATGTATACATCTACTTTTAAATACTATTATCTTGTATAAATATATGATTGTAATTGATAACTTATATTTATGGCTATAATAGCCACACCCACAACAAGTCCACAACAACATTATCTACTATAAACTTTATATATCATCACTCGTCATCCCAAAATTTGATGCAACCAATATATCATCAAATTAATATACGACTGTAATCGATACACAAACTCACTGAAGTGTTTATCTATTATCCATTGATAGAGACACGAAACATGTTACCGTCAGAGGGTTTTCTGTAATCATCTTGAAGGTAAATGGATTCACCAAGAAGATGAAGTATCAAGGTAATATAGTAATTTTACATTGAAGAAAATAAAATTGCAACCTGCGTTTTGAAAAAAGTAGGTACCCACCTACTTTTACAAAACCCCGTTTTGACTCTATCAAATCACAGAAAAGTGATTTTTGGATTGTGCTTGCCAAACACTAATACATAGATTATTGCGTTTTGCAAATGTGATAATCAGATAATCTAGCCCATATTGTAATCCCAAACACCCCCTAAGAGTGCATTCGGGTGCTTATATGCCTTCTTTTAGAAGATAATTGGATTCAGTGCTTAGGTCAGTTTATTTTAGTTAGATACGCACTTAAAAAAATCAGGTTTTAAAGCAAACAAATAGTTTCAAGTAATATCCAAACATGAAAAAAAGATGGCAACTTATATGCTAGGAAATATATATTACTGAACTTATACAACTAAGGTTTATATATGAGTGGAGCATGTACCATTGGGATTATTTTTGGATAAGCTGTGAACATTGTGGCGCGGTTACATGATGCATACACCCCCACTATCATCATAACATCAAGGCCACGTGCACATCTGGTGCCTTCAACATTAGCAAGTATTTAAACAAGTTAGTATGCATGCCTGGTCTGTTGGGATCTGCATATAGATATACGAAAACTTTAGTAATAAGTTGGAATGCAATGATATGTAGTTATTGTTTTCCAATCACTTGCCAGCAAATCTGACTTTAGTAGCCTACAAATACCTGACATTATCAGACATGTGTATATGCCTAGATACAGATCTATGTGAAACTGTGAGTAAATATGGACAAAGAGTGTTTCATGTCAGCCCAACCTGACCCTTCTTGTTTTGATTCGTCCTAACATTACCAGTCACCTTTTTCCTAGAATAGCAACAATCACAACCTTTAGAAAACTAACTGGTTTTGAGCCTTTTTCTACTTATAATGCATACAACCTCCTAGATTGTTCCAACACAAAGCTTCAAACAAAACTACATAGACAGCAAGTAAATAGACTACATATTCTAAGTCACAAAAAACTAATAATACACTAGGTTGCAGCTTATTCCTCACAACCAAGTAAACAAAAGTGCACCCGGATAAGCATTAACAAACTGTCACAATACCTATAACAATGTTATGCTCACTGATGATGGGCAAACAACTGCATGAGGGATGGAGACTGTCATTCTGTCTACAATTATATTCCTTAGTTTCCTATTATTAACAACATGTAATTATAAGACTGTTTGAATTATGTAAAACACAAAAACAAAAAACAACATATTATTTTATGAAACAAGATATTTTATTGGGATCTGATGAGAATGTTACTTTTTGCACATTACCCCATCAGTAAGTTTAAAGACCTCAAACGGATGCAATAAAAAATCACAAACGGATGCAATTAAATAAGTTTGTTCCAAAAATATTATAGGATTTTTACATACCTAACTGATTTTGTGCATTAGAAAGAATCTAGCTCTGACTTCAATTGATGCCCTCAAACTGTTTTGAACTGATACCCTAAAATAGTTTTAAACTGATGCCTAATACATTATTCAAGCACATGCCGTAATTTTTTCATTTCATTCTACAATTTAAATCAATTTTGCCCTAATTTTTTCAATTGTTGCACTAACCTCTGCCTCAGATTCTTGATGCCCTATTATTTCAAAGAAATCGTTGCTCCACCCTACAACTTATCACTCGCCATAACAAAAAACACAACAATTAAAGATTAAGATTAGAAAGCGAGTTAATCAGTTATTTGCTCATAAAGCAACCTCTCATTTATTTATCACAAAGACAAAATTATGCTGGTGATTAACAAAGGAACTTGTAAGCCCGCGCTACTAAAATCAGGCATTTTCAATAGAAAGCGAGTTATTTGCAATAGAAGGCGAAATACTCCCACAAAAAAACCATTACTCGACATATAAAGATTGGAAAGATTATTCTAAACTGATTGCACAATGATGCACTAAAATAAGATAAAAAAATAAAAATCTGTAATTAATAACTTACGGTGTTGTAATATCTCGGGTTCGATTTCATTGTTAATCTAGTGTATGATGGACGTACGAAGGATGGTATGGAGTGGTGGGTATGATGACGGTGGAGATGGAGTGGTGGAAATGATGACGGTGGAGATGATGGAGAGCGGACAATGGTGGCAATGATGACGTAGAGAAGATGACGATGGCGGCAAGATGGTTACAATGGAGATGGTATTGATCGGTGGATCTGACTGTAAATGGATGTCCCCTGTTTTATTTTTTTATTTTTTTATAATGTACCTCGAAGTTTGAGATGTTTGACGAACTACCCCCTGAAGTTTGATATAATTATAAAATTTACCACGTAGTTTTGTTTTCTAGGTTTTCTACGAATATGAGGTTTTCTCTAGAACCCATCCCTATATATATATATATATATATATATATATATATATATATATATATATATATATATATATATATATATATTATGTATTTGATCTTTATAACTAAATATTCAACTCATATCTTAACAAGATTGTAAAATCTAAACTTATGAATGTTCAAACCAAGATTTCCCTTATAAAGAAAGGCAAGAACAAGTAATAAGACTTTTCAGAATTTCTTAAGACATGATGTCATCCAGATTATTGTCAATTGTATTTTACTAATGATATAGAAACTCTGACAAGGTTATACCTAAAATAATCTGTTGACATAGAGTACCAATATCTATTGTTTTAAATACATTAAGAAGAATATTATCCCTTATATATCTATGGATAAAGTGAGAGAATTATCCAGATATTAGAAATTCATACTCCACGTATGCAATATATTACTTGGAATTATACTTATCGTATAGAGGTATTGTTAGAATAAAACTTTATAATACAATAAGTAATAACTATTAGCTATCTACTAAATTTAAATGGTGAATTTTGAACTTTATCAAGAATAATCTCAATTCTTTTCTTAGTATCGACTTTAAAAAGATCTTTTCCTTATAAACTGTGACACTCCCAATTTCGGTCACAACAACGGAAGGGTCCTTGGGTGTTATTACATGATTCAAGCTCATAATCATAGAAAACGGCTCAAAACGAGTTGTTTTGATTAAAAACATCCATTCATTCATTCAACAATAAACTTTACACATGGTCCCACATATTTTAAAGTTTACAAAACACAACAAATGATCAAACTTCTTTGAATGGATATTGTTAATGCAATGATGTCTAAAAACGTTACTTGCATTTTTCGGTCTCAGTTTGTTTTGATTACGACAATATGTAAAACAAGCATTTACGAAAACAATGAAAAACGAATTCTTGAATTCAAGTATTTTTCATTTCAACCATTATCACTTAAGGTATGAACAAACAAGTAATTATACTAATTAAGTGATCAAGGATTTAATCTTTTCTTAAAACTCACTTTTTATTAAGTGTGACAAAGTTTTATTATTAAACTTTCTTTTTAAGAAAATATTTTATTAAATTAATTATTTGAAAGTTTGAAATTTGAAAATGGCATATTCTATCTTGGTTTGGAATATTCTTTCAGGATTTTTTAATCCAAAGATTCGATCAAACCCACTAAAAGACAAAAGGAAGCAGACTCTACGCCGGCGGTTCCTTAGCGCCTACGGAGGTTCCTTATCGATAAGGAACTGCGGGTTCCAATAAGGAACCGCGGGCAGATATAGTCGTTGGACATTTGTCTTATAAATAGTGGACCATTCTCAGACTTTCAATCCACCTCTTTTGCACATACATTTCTAGATTCTTTCATATTTCTTAAATCACTCAAATCCTTGATCATTTGTTTGATTACTACTTGTTTAGAAGTGAATATTTCTCCTCTCATCTTTTTCTCTCAAAGTGCAAAGAGAAGAACACTATCATTCTTGAAGTGTTGTGTCTACCTCAAGGATCCATTGAAGATCCAAACTTATTTATTCATTGTTGTGTCATTGTTGTGAAGATCTAAGTAGTTGTATCTATTTGGAAGTTGTGTATGTATTAGGGTTAATACTTAGTCCTCAAAGTATATTGGTGTAGATTGGTCCTAGCTAAGATTAGGGCTCGACTTTTAGCTTAGAGTCGGAAATTGGTTAAGCGATGTTGTGTACTGTGTCTCCACCTTAAGGAGCTTGTTGATTAGTGAACTCTCGAGTAAGGAGTACTCGAGGATTGGAGTAGGAACGAGGAGTGAGCTTCGTTTCTGAACCACTATAAATCCTTGGTGTTTGGTTTGATCTTTCCTTCCCTTATCTCTTTATATTCTTTATTCTTTATACTTGTGATTATTAGTTTAGTTGCATTATATATTCATTATTCTTTATACATGTGATTATTAGTTAGTTTCACTATACCTTGTTCATATTGTGTATAAGAAGGTTTCACATAAATACTCAAGCTTAAGTTTTTGAAAAAGTATTTTTTAAAACCAAAGTTTAACAAGCAAATTTAAGAAACTATTCAACCCCTCCCCCCCTTCTAGTTTCTACAATTGGTATCAGAGCGTGGTTGCTCAAGACTTTTTAAAATACATTGTATTTTAAAACTTGAATCGATCTATGAACTCCAACAAGTATCTTGAAGGGCAATCCATGCAAAGACCACCTCTTTTTGAAACCGATAGTTTTATTTATTGGAAAAATAGGTTTGAGACTTATGTGAAATCAAAAGATTTAGATGTTTGGCATGTTATTACTAGTGGTGATTTTTTTCCATTTCAATATAATGAAGTTTCTAAAAGTAAGGAGATAGTTACTTTTGATACAGCTAATGATGATACCAAAAGAAAATTTGCTAAAAAAATGAGGCTAAAATTTTGATTTATAATGATTTACAAAAGAAAGAGTGTGAAGGGATTTTTATGTGTGAAACCGCAAAAGACATTTGGAATACTCTTCTAGTAACCCACTAAGGTAATACCCAAGTCAAAGAAAGTAAAATCGATATTCTTGTTTAACAATATGAACAATTTGTCATCTTAGAAGATTCAACCATAGATAGTGCATTTGCTAGATTTAACACTATTATTACTAGTATAAAAGCACTTGATGAAGGTTTTTCTAGCAAGAACAATGTTAGGAAGTTTCTTAGTGCATTTCATCCCAAATGGAGAGCTAAAGTCAGAGCGATTGAAGTATCAAAGGATCTCGCCAAATTATCACTCGATGAACTCATTGGTAACTTGAAGGTTCATGAGACGATAATTTTGAAGGACTCGGAAATGGTGAAAACTAAGAGAGAAAGAAAGTCTCTTGCACTCAAATCCAAGAAGGCACAAAGTGACCATGAAAAATCCTCGGATATTGATGATGAGGAATATGCCTTGGCGGTTAGAGACTTTAAGAAGTTCTTCAAAAGACGAGGTCAATACGTGAGGCAACCAAACAACGACAAGAAACCCTTCTCCAAAAACCGATTTGCCAAAGATGATAAAGGTGGTAGGAAATGCTTTAAATGTGGTGATCCAAATCATTTCAATGGTGATTGTCCTAAGCCTTCACGCGACAAGAACCACACGGCGTTCGTCAGAGGTTCATGGAGCGATAGCGGTGAAGATGTTGATGACAACCCCAAAGATTAGAAGTGTCTCATGGCTCACACTGATAAAGCTGTACTTTCCGAAACTGAGTATTATAGCAATAATAGTTCTTCTCAAGATGATAGTGAACTAGAAGGCCAATACAATAACTTACATAAGCTTAGTCTAAAATTTATTGAAAAGAACAAAGTGCTAAAATCAACTAGAACTAAGCTTGAAAACGAGATTAATGAGCTAAAAGAAAAATTAGCTAAGCTTGAGAAAAATAAAGAAATAGATCTAGGATGCTTAAAATGTGAAAACCTTAGACAAGAAAATGAAAACCTTAAGAGCACCTCCATTAAACTTGAAAAGTTCATGAGAGGTACTAATGCTCTTGATGATATGTTAAACAAACAAATTCATTCTAAGGAAAGTCTTGAGTTAGGATATAACACTAATGAAGCATCAACTAGTGAACCAAAACAAGTTAGGTTTTCAGAAATATAGTCCCCTGTATGCGGTGCTCCAATATATGGGGCGGTTCCTTATCACTATGGAACCACCGATGGAGCTAAGGAACCGCGTCCAGAAGTAGATTTTTGTGAAAATCCTAAACTTTCTAAAAAGTCAATTTTAGGTGAAGGACCAAAACATATTCTAATTAACAAGGTCAAAGTACCTATAATCGAAAAGCCTACTCTAGATAAATTCTACAAGCCCTTGAGTAAACCTCTAATGCGAACTAGAAACTTATCTAGACAAACATCTACTTCTCCAAGAGTAAGAAATGAATCTAAACCTAGAAGTAGAACACCTACGCCAAAAAGAGATGATCAAGCTAAACCACGACCTAGAAGTAAAACTCCAACACCTAGGAGGAATAATAATAATACTAGATCAAGATCAAAGACACCTAGGAGAAACTATGGACAACAAAATGGCCATATGAATTGAAATAATTTTCAACAATAATACTTTTCCCCATGGGGAATGTCTCCTTTATTCATGCATCCCAACCAAATGCAAGGGATGTTTGGAACTAACAATTTTAGACCCATGAGATATTGGGGACCAAATGTTTGATCTTGTGTGTTGTTACCTAGATATGCTTGGGAATCGATCTAGAGCCCGACAAGTGATTAAGGATAGTGGTTGTTCTAAACACATGACGGGTAATCGAAGTTTTTTCTCACACTACAAAGCATATGATGGAGGTAATGTTACATTCGCAAGTAATAGACGTGGTAACATCATTGGCAAAGGTACGGTCTCTCTTGACTCTATGACTATAGAAAACGTAGAGCACGTAGATAACTTAGGTTTTAACCTTCTAAGTATAGGTCAAATTTGTGACAATAAGTGTAAGGTCATCTTTTCAGAATATGACAGTGAAATCGTAAAAGATGGAAAAGTCATTGGAAAAGGTGTTAGAAAGCATGGTCTTTATGTCATAAAGGTTAATAGGAAGTCAAAGGACAACTTATATCTAGCGACTTTAGATGATAGTTCTACTCTTTGGCATAGGAGATTAGGTCACGCTAATATGCGTTTAATTTAATCTTTAGTCTATAAGGAGTTGGTAACACATCTCCCCAAGATGAAGTTTGATAGTCACTTTTGTGATGCTTGCAAAATTGGGAAGCAAGTTCACTAAAGTCACAAAGCCAAGAATTTTGTTTCGACCTCTCGGTGCTTAGAGCTCCTACATATGGATCTCTTTGGACCTTTCGCCATACGGAGTTATGGAGGTAACCTTTATACCTTAGTTATAGTTGACGACTACTCTAGATTCACTTGGACTAGATTTTTGGCGTCTAAGAATGAAGCTTTCGATCACTTCGAAACCTTTAGTCGAAGAAGTCAAAATCAACTAGGATGTTCAATTGTCTCTATTAGGACGGATCATGGTAGGGAATTTGATAATGAAGTGAAATTTGGTGCCTTTTGTAAAGCTCATGGTATTACCCATAACTTCTCGGCTCCTCGTACTCCACAATCAAATGGGGTAGTTGAAAGGAAGAATATGACCATCCAAGAGATGAGTAGGACGATGTTAAATGAGCAATCTTTGCCTAAAAAATTTTGGTGCAATGTCGTGGACACATCAACTTACATTCTCAACCGAATTCTTATTCGACCTTTTCTAGGAATGACCCCCTATGAGATTCTTAAAGGTAAGAAGCCCTCATTGGAATACTTTAGGGTGTTTGGAAGCAAGTGCTTCATTCTCAACACCAAAGTTTGACCCAAAGTCCTATGAAGGTATCTTTTTAGGTTATTCTCAAACTATCAAAGCCTACGTAGTCCTCAATAGAACCCCGGGTGTAATTGAAGAATCACTTAATGTGACATTTGATGAAACCCCTCCTTCATCTAAGACACCACCTTTGGTAGATGATGACTTAGATGAAATAGACATAGTCAATTCCAAACATGTTAGAAACATAGGAGTTGAAGACCTTAGTGTTGAAAAGGAACTAAACATTAAGGAGTCTAAGGATCATGCTCTTGATAACGTCATAGGCGAATTAAATCAAAGGACCCTAGGATCTCAAGTCCAAAATCAAAGTAACTTCTTTTGTTTCGTGTCCTTGATTGAACCAAAGAATGTTAAAGAAGCTTTGATGGATGAGAGTTGGGTCATCGCTATGCAAGAATAATTGAATTAATTCACTGCTAATGACGTTTGGGAACTTGTTCCTCCGCCTAGAAGTTCGACCATTATAGGAACCAAATGGGTATATAGGAATAAGTTAGATGAGAATGGTTTTGTGTCTCGTAACAAGGCTAGACTTGTAGCTCAAGGATATAATCAACAAGAAGGTATTGATTATGACGAGACATACACACCCGTAGCTAGATTAGAATCCATTAGAATCCTCTTAACTTATGCTTTAGACTTTAAGCTTCAACAAATGGATGTAAAGATTGCATTTCTTAACGGTTTGATCAATGAGAAGGTATATGTGACTCAACCTCCTGGCTTCATTGATTTCGAGAAACCGGACCATGTTTACAAGCTTAAGAAAGCTCTTTATGGTCTCAAACAAGCACCCAAAGCTTAGTATGATAGACTTAAAGCATTTCTTGTAAAACATGAGTATACCATGGGGATGGTAGACAATACACTCTTTACAAAGAAGAAAGGTTCTCACCTCATTATCGTACAAATATATGTTGATGACATTATATTTGGTTCAACTTGTCAATCATTGTGTGATGACTTTGCCAAAATCATACATGACGAGTTTGAAATGAGTATCATTGGAGAACTTAACTTCTTTTTAGGACTCCAAATTAAACAAATGGACGATGGTATTTTCTTTAATCAATCCAAGTATGTTAAAGAAATGCTAAAGAAATTTGGATTAGAAGACTCTAGACCAATGAAGACCCCTATGGCCTCGGATACTAAACTCACCGTAGATGATGATTGTGAGTCGGTAGAGAACACCAAATATAGAGGTATGATTGGTAGTTTGTTGTACCTAACTGCAAGTCGACAGGATATCATGTTTAGTGTTTGCCTTTGTGCTCTCTTCCAAGAGGCTCCCAAAACCTCTCACCTTTAAGCGGTTAAGCGTATCTTCCGATACATTAAGGGCACTATACATTTAGGATTATGGTATCCTAAAGGGACCGGCGTAGAAGCCATTGTCTACGCGGACTCGAATCATGCGGGAGACTAGGTGGACCAGAAAAGCACTAGTGGAGTTTTTAACTTCATGGGTTGTTGTTTAACTTCTTGGTTCTCCAAGAAACAAACCTCTCTTGCTATATCAACCACGGAAGCTGAGTATGTGAGTGCCGGTAAAGCTTGTCAACAAGATCTATGGATGAAGCAAGCGCTTGTTGATTACGGGATTTCTCTTGATGATGTTCCCATCATGTGCGACAACAAGGGTGCAATAGACCTTAGCAAGAATCCCGTGCAACATTCGCGAACTAAGAACATAGAGATTCGCCACCATTTTCTTAGGGATAATGTTCAAAAGGGAAACATTTCGATAGAGAAGGTACCCTCGGTAGAAACTTAGCTGATATCTTCACTAAGCCACTTAAAAGGGAACCTTTTAATTACTTGTGTCTAGGTTTAGGCTTAATGGAACATATTTCTCAATTATGCCTTCTTATTATTTGTTATCTTTTGAGTCTTTTCTTTCTTTGGTTTTTAAGTTTAATAAATTCTTTTTGAAAAACATCTCTTCTCTTTTTCAAAATTCTCAAAGTTCTTTTGAAAATGGTCGAGAAATGTTTTTTCATTGTTAATTCAATCTAAAAACGTTTTTCATAGCTTCTTGCTATTCAAAATGATCTTACATAATTCATATGTATGGGTCTCTCAATTATAGCAAGAACAAAAGAGAAATATGGAAGATCATTATGTCATGACCTTGTGTCTAATTCTACATAACTCCTAAATTGATTTCATTAAAAAAATCAATGTATTTTGGTCTAAACCTTGTTTGGTGAGCTCTTGTGTGTTTTCTTTGTCTATCTTTGCTTCTTATCATATCCTCATGATTAGTTAGACTAGAAAAATAGGATTTGCTGAATTAGAAAATCCTCCCTTATCACCAAACTCAACCCACTGTGGGCGGTTGTATATTGATACCGTGGTTCCCCAGTGATAAGGAACCGCCGGCTGAGTTAAGGAACCGCGCCCAGTACCCTACTTTTTGGGTATTCCTGAAACTTCAAATTTGTTCCAACACTTTTTGGAATCTTTGTTTCACCCCTTTGACCACCCCTAAATTATCTTTTCTCTATATAACCTTAAGCATTTTTCATTCTTTCTCAAATCAAAATGTCTTATTCCCCAAATGAAAGCTTTGATTCTCCTCCATTCTCTCCAATTGCTTTCAACCCCAATTCACCCAAGAACACTCAAAATCACATCTCTTCTCCTTCTAAGAATTTTGATTGTGGAACTTCTTATCATCCACCACTAGCCTTTAGTGTTCTACCTCCTTCACATGATAATGTCATGCATCATGGACCATATTGTCAATGTTGTCAATATCAACATCTTACTATCGCTCACATCTATGAAGAGTTGAATTACATCAAGAGTCTCTTAGTTAAACCTCCTCTTTACTATATGAGATCTCTACCAAGCCACCACCACCTCCTTCCGCCATTACCTTGTCTTTTATCTAAGCATTGGTTTCTTAAGTTCAAGACATCTAGTTCAAGCAAATCTTAGGGTTCTAGCTTAACTATGATTAGATTTATGCTTTTCATTTTGGCTTGTGTTTGTGTCTCATACATCTTTGTATGGTTTATTTCCTTTTATCTTTTATCATGTTTTCTTTTAACATGACTTATCTTGGATCTTTTGTCTCTTTTTTGTGTGATCTTTCCTATATCTTGTTGGGTGTCTCTTCTCTTCTACTAACCCTTCTATGTAGCTTGTCACCATATTTCGATTCCTTGGTGCCCCAAGCAAGGGGGAGCATTTGCAATGTCCGGTTCTTTTCTTCTTCAAAGACTTTTGCAACCTTTTTGCTTCGACAAAGGGGGAGAAATGATAAACTCGTCTTCGAAAATCTTGTTTTATTAGATGATTGAGTTTATGGTTTGTCGGAATCAAAAAGGGGGAGATTGTTAATGCAATGATGCCTAAAAACGTTACTTGCATTTTTCGGTCTCACTTTGTTTTGATTACGACAATATGTAAAAACAAGCACTTACGAAAACACTGAAAAACGAATTCTTGAGTTCAAGTATTTTTCATTTCAACCATTATCACTTAAGGTATGAACAAACAAGTAATTATACTAATTAAGTGATCAAGGATTTAATCTTTTCTTGAAACTCACTTTTTATAAAATGTGACAAACTTTTATTATTAAACTTTCTTTTTAAGAAAATGTTTATTAAATTAACTATTTGAAAGTTTGAAATTTGAAAATGGCATATTCTATCTTGATTTAGAATATCCTTTCAGGATATTTTAATCCCAGATTCGAACCAACCCACTAAAAGACAAAAGGGAGTGGACTCTACGCCGGTGGTTCCTTAGCGCCTATGACGGTTCCTTATTGATAAGGAACCACGGGTTCCAATAAGGAACCGCGGGCAGATACAGCTGTTGGACATTTGTCTTATAAATAGTGGACCATTGTCAGACTTTCAATCCACCTCTTTTGCACATACATTTCCAGATTCTTTCATACTTCTTAAATCACTCAAATCCTTGATCATTTGTTTGATTACTACTTGTTTAGAAGTGTATCTTTCTCCTCTCATCTTTTCCTCTCAAAGTGCAAAGAGAAGAACACTATCATTCTTGAAGTGTTGTGTCTACCTCAAGGATCCATTGAAGATCCAAACTTATTTATTCATTGTTGTGTCATTGTTGAGAAGATCCAAGTAGTTGTGTCTATTTGGAAGTTGTGTATGTATTAGGGTTAATACTTAGTCCTCAAGTATATTGGTGTAGATTGGTCCTAGCTATGATTAGGGCTCGACTTTTAGCTTAGAGTCGGAAATTGGTTAAGAGACATTGTGTACGGTTTCTCCACCTTAAGGAGCTTGTTGATTAGTGAACTCTTGAGTAAGGAGTACTCGAGGAGTGGAATAGGAACGAGGAGTGAGCTTCGTTGCCGAACCACTATAAATCCTTGGTGTTTGGTTTGATCTTTCTTTCCCTTATCTCTTTATAGTCTTTATTCTTTATACTTGTGATTATTATTTTAGTTGCACCAGAACGAGGCTTACCCAGACACTTACTTCAGGGTAGCTTCTTTAGAACCTAACCTTATTTTAACTTCTAGGGTTTGCTGGTTCTAAAACATGTCTCCCTTTTTTTTGAGGAAGTAAGGAAGTGGATAAACCTTATAACCCTGTAGGAGTAGGAGTTATACATTCATTATTCTTTATACTTGTGATTATTAGTAAGTTGTACTATACCTTGTTCATATTGTGTATAAGAAGGTTTCACATAAATACTCAAGCTTAAGTTTTTGAAAAAGAATTTTTTTAAACCAAAGTTTAACAAGCAAATTTAAGAAACTATTCAACACCCCCCCTTCTAGTTTCTACAAATATGTTTTAGAAAAGCGGGCCAAAGTCATTTCAAATAAGCAAGCTTCACGAAACCGCCTTCCTCGAATGCCTTCCCTATGAACATGAGATAAAGCATGCTATAAAGTCAACAAAATTGCTGAGTGAATCTATAGAGTTTAAAGTATATAAATCAAACACAAGTATTTAGAATAAACCTTCAACGGTTAACAGTTATGTTGTATGGACATAAATATCGTGTTATTCCGTAAGTCTCATGACATTGAACCTTAACATATTATATTTCAGCCCACAACACACCTAGCTAAGTGTGTATATTTCTCTTATACAATGCATCCGATGTGCTCAATACACTAGTGCTTCACTACACCTCGCGATAGCTAATCGCATCGGACAGGGCGTCACCCTGATAGATCTATTCACAGTATTAGCGTTCACTCACACCAAGTAATTAACAATACAAGATAAGCGGGTCCTTGAGGCTAAGCAAACTTAAGTAAACAACTTTCATCTATTCCCTTGTGTTCTGTTTGAAAATAAATAGGGTTTACCACAACTTCTGGTTACACCCATTCATGGGTTTACAGCAACTTTCTAAAACAATTTAAGAATTTAAAAGCGAGGCTATAGACTCACCTTAGTACAAGAGTGGCAATGAGACGATCGCTGACGATAACTGATGCCCGTTAAACACGTAAACCGCAACCTACAAAATAAGGCGCGCTCGTTAATAATTGACTCAAGTATAAACCATACTTAAATAATACAAAACTCAAAATTACAAAACCATGAAAATCCGAAAGAATAATAATACAAGTGATACTTCTATAACCTTTTATATGTTTACTTTATTTCACTATACTCTCGATAAAAATCTGCTGGCACATACTAAATGTACAAGCTTATTTCCCCTACGTAAACAACTATGTTTTTGACGAAAATTGGTGAAAACTGACACATAACGTGATTAAGACTCATTTTAAATTTCATCTAAAAATATTACTCCTAAGACCTTCTGCCCGACACATCTTTCAGTTACAAAAACCGGACAGTTTTACGCCTTCGACTCATAAAACTATTTTAATTTTCCTTAAACAACTCTGTTTACAAAACCGACACTCGGGTTTGAAAATAGACTCACAACCTGAGGTTTAGAGACTTAGAACAGCCCTTGAATCTTTTTAAAACTCATTATATAGTCCCCAATATTTGATCCAAATATCGACAACAACTTCGAATAGTGTCGGTACTCGTCTCCCAGTACACGAATAATCAAACTATTGTAACTTCACACTCGTTTGGAATTATAAGATCTAATTTATATCAAGTAGAAGTTAATAAAATTCTATACAACAAAATCTTATTAGTTTAACAAATACTCAAACATAAGACACCCAAAAACAGCCTACAACTCGCTGCCCTAATTTATTCTCCCAAATCTCACATAAAATCATACTTTCAAATAACTCCAACCACTTTTCTATGAATCCTAATACCCTAACATCATCCTCTATCATTCCTGACACTTGTATGATTCATAAAAACAAAATCAAAAATCAAAAATCAAACTTTCAACATAAAAATAATATGATCTAAACATGATCCTCATATGCATGATCATTTAACAACTTTACCAAATCTATTTCATAAGAAAATAAAAAACTTCATGCATATTGGAAATTTTAGTATAGATGTGATCACCTTTAAAAAACTAAGATGGGACTTGTTTTATTTTTGTGAGATTCAAGCTAGAAATCAAGAAGATTTGATGGTTTTGGTGTTTGTGGTTCACTGCAAAGAAGTGCAAGGAGAGGGGTGGGTTGATTTTTTTTACTAGTACATGTGTGTGTTATTAGGTGAGAAAAGACATTATATAGTGGTAGGTGCTAAGGGTTGTTATCCTTAAAATATTGAGTCAAACAAGAATGATCAGTCATAGGTTTATTCAGTATGGTTTATTAGAACGTTGTAATAGTTAGTAGAATTATTACCTAGTCATTTAGGACAAATCTACTGTAACACCCCCAAATTTATACAATTCAATACAGCGGAAGACTCGTTGGTGTTACGGGATAACACATTACTCACATCATAGACAACGCTTAAAAATCGCGTCGTTTAATAATAAAGCATCTCTATTCATAAATATCAGATTTACATAGGTCCCAAGTCATAGTATTTCATACAAGTTTTACAAAGTATTTGAATGGAAATTATTATTTAAGTGCGGGCCATAAATTCTTGTTGTCTTCCCGAGAATTACCTTCAAGTACTTGAGATAAAACATGTTAAAAGAAAAGGTCAGCGATAACGCCGAGTGAATTCATAGAGTTTAATAAACCATCAATATGTCATCGGTATATAATTATTACCGAAAATCATTTTGTACAAATCTTTGTAATAGGCCATAAAATAGGCCAAAAACATTTTATACAAATCCTTGTCAAAATCATAATATAGGCTTTCGCCTTCAAAACCATTATACGAACCAATGTCGTAAAAATATCATACAATACGTTTTATAACGTCGTGTAGAGTTAAATAGAAACCGTTATATGAATATGGTTATGTAAAACCAAATCACGAACATAATATCAATAATAAGATCCCGTATTGCTAGTCAGGCAATATATCGTAATTCAATGCATATAGCAGTAGTTTCGTTATTTTTGGATTATTATAAGCCGCATGACATTGTTACCTTACTATAACAAACAACGGGTAGCTAACCCGAAACTCATTTGCCCATCTAAATTAGCGTGTCATCACAATAATCACGCTTGTGTAAATCTTCTCATACATAAATTCGCTTACCAATCAATGTGGCACGACGGGGATCAACCGTCAAGGCGCGAACTGGGGTGATCGTCCCCAAATAGTACTATTATATGCATAAGCGTCTACCAAATCCCGGTAGTTCACAATTCATGCTAATGGGACTTTTAGTAAAATAACCTAACTTTAATAATCCATTTTATCTCATACATCGGGTCATATAATCATTCATCGGGTCATACCATCATTCGGTCCAAATAAATAAACAAACAATCGGGACAAATGCTGTCCTATTTTATTAAAACTAACATGTTATCTCCCTCGCGGGTTTATAAAACATTTCATAAAAACATTTAAAAGAGTGCGAGGCTATGAACTCACGTTGATGTGGGAAGGCGGTTATCGGCGATTTGGATGTACGGTACGTGCTTCAATCACGGAAACCTAGACAAATAATACTTGTCTTAGACTCTTGTCCAATGACTTTATAAAAATAACAATTATGTATACATATGATGATTTTATACATATGATGATGATCAAGTGGGTTTATACAACTTTACTCATTCATTATAGTGTTTATGTGTTGGTAACATTTTTATACTAGTTATACTAGCTCAATTTAATTACATTTTGAGGCCCAATAAGCCTATTACAAGCCCAATACTCTTCATTAGCCCAATTATAATTTTAATATCAGTATTATACTTTACATGTTAGGCCCAAATGGGTTAAGCCCAAATAAGTAAGTTTATAAGTATTTTACCAACTAGTCAGGTTTATAGTCCAATAAGGCTAACTTAGCCCATTAATGTCCGTATGTTATATAGTTCGGGTTTTATCGGTTTTTACTTGTAATAGGTACTTATATATCAGTATATGAATTTTCAAAAGTTTACATTTGACGGGTCCGACCGTCTAAGTTTTAATTGACGAAAAACGTAAATTTTACGGTATTAGCCGAAAGACGTAAAAATCGTGTTTATAGTTTTTAAAACTTATAAAACATACCAAACTACCATTTTTATAAAATGTCCATTTATTTATACTTATACATATTTATATAAATGAAATATATAAGTTAGTGGGTTTTAATATCACATTTTATACTATATTATTTGAGTGCTTATATAATAGTATTAAACTTTAATTTCACAAAATCTGATTTTTAGTTTTACTTTCACTATTTTTATCATATCTTGAGTTCTATAAGGAGATAGAAGCTCATTTTTGGATGACATAAACTTCATATTATGTGCTAAAAATAAGTTAGTTATAGCTACTGCTCAATCTATGTCTAAGTATCCTTAACAGTCCCTACAAAACAGACTATTCAGGTTGGTATACTAATTTTGTTTTGATCATATCTCACTCATTTTGATGATTCCATTGCATGGCCAACTCTCACATGTGTATCACATCTAATACTTACTGTAAATTGATTCCACCATGCAATTTTATCAGTTTATAACTTGGTCACTTACTGTTTTTATACAGCCATCAATTTAAGTAAGATTTTAACATTATTACCTATGATTTTTTATTTTTTTAACCATATTTATCAACACCAAATCCCCACATAATATTTTTATCATCATTCATCATCATATACATATACGTAAGTAAAGAAAATACAAGATTACATAATCAAAATAACAAGAGGATAGGAAGAACAATCTTTATACCACCAAGATTAAGTAGTTTATGATCAAGGCTTGGATTTTTTATGGAAAAACTTGTGATAGTTCAACACCAATCTTCAAGGCCACCAATACTTATATACTTCATGTAGAAATCAGCCCTTGATCTTCATAAAATCTCCTTTGTGGATGTTATGATCACCTCCAAATAGCCTCCTTTCATGTAGTGATCAACATATGTTGATTATAGATTATGTGGTAGGTTAAAAATTGATGATAATGGTCATTTTATGGTGAAGAGTGGACGACACCAAGGAGGAGGAAGAGAGAAAAATGGTGGTTTTGCATGTATAAAATGAACAAATGGTTTGAGTAGATGGTTTTATTTGTTGGTAGCTTACTTGTTAAGCTATAAGTAACAAGTGTTAGCTTGTTTAGGAGGTGTTGACACCTCATGGTGTGTGTTGGAGCATTTGTAGCCGTCCCATGTGTGGGGGTGGGACAAGTTTATCTTGTCTCATCCCCATTTAATTACGGGTACTCATAGATTCTAGTTTTCTCGATTTACGTGCCCTCGGGTCGTTTTACGAAAAACGTTTTTATAAATTATGAATCTACGGCACAAAACGATTCTAATAAAAATTGTCTCATCAAAAACGGAGTTCAAAAACATAAATACGTAATCCTAGGGTTTCCGGTTTAGTCGTAAAGAACGTTAAATTATACACGTAAGTCCTAATCTCTTCTAGTACATTTATGAGTTTATGAACCAACTCAAATTTAAAATCCCAAAATAATATTCACGGATAAATTTATTTCTTGAAATGTCGGACTGTCACAAAAAAACGGTGTATGTAAACGTAAGCACGTAACGTAGAATCCTCCAGTTTAGACGTAGTCGATGCTACTTTGAGACTTAAACCCAAATTTCGTCCTAAAAATAAGTGAGTTCATAATATAAAATAATGTTTTTAAATAACGCTTGAGAATAAAATATCAACCATAAATTGACGGATTGTCACAACATTTACCCCTAAACAGGATCTTTGTCCTCAAAGATCAATTTATCTTACTACTCGCTTCTTATAGAGTTAAAGCCATGTGGGTATTTCCTCCACATTTGGTCTTTTCTCACCAGTGTAATTCATTACAATACGCGAGTTTCATCAAACATAACTACGGGAATAAGATCAGGCTTAATGTTGACTTACTTTCTCTATCCATGATGTTCACGGGTTTTTGATGAATGCAACTTTTCGCCGATCTAAACTTTATCAAGAAGAATTTAGATTTTCACTTGATAGACATTTTATCAAGTTAGATATACGAAACATAATTCACGCAGCCCTTGAAGTCATAGGGTAGATCCAGATTATATGCCTTTCAAACCAACTTTTACATCATCTCAATGGTCCCATACAACGGGGACTTATTTCCCATGATCTTTTAGATCACTAAATCATTTTTCCAAGGTGACAATTTTTTGGCATAACTTCGCTACCCATCCGGAACTTCAAGATCTACATTTCATATTTACATAACCTCCTGCCTGCTACCGGCAATCAATAATCAGATCCTAATTTCAACAATCATTTCAGGTCTCACGAGTCGGGTATTTTGTAAGGTTAGGTTCGCCATCATAGGAAACCTTAAACCTAAAAGACATGTCCAACTCACAATGGGTGTAGGTCGGATGTCTTCATCCCAACTCCTGCTTACAGATGCTCTCATATTGATCCTCTCAAGATTCAATCTCGATCCTAATACGATAATTATCAATGATAATCTCTCGAAAGGAAAACGATTATACGATTTACTACCAAAGGTCAATTATTCAAGCATAAAACAACACTTCTAGTGTTTTGTATCGTTACTTTACCTCGTCCCTTCGATTGGGGTGGTAAAGAGTACTCTCATCAAGGTTCGTTTCCAATGACTTCTGAGCATATCTCTAGAAATTCGATGTGAAGCGAGGATCTTGATAGAGATGATCGATACAGGCACACCATGCTTACATAACTCCTTTAAATACAAAAGAGTCAATTTCTTCATCGAGAATCTATCATTAACAGGAATGATATTAGCAGATTTGGTCAGTCTGTCGACGATGACCTAAATCGAATCAAATTCAGATGATGACCTTTGTAATAGTTAGACGTTTACTAATGTATGAGGCGATGTCTGCCTTCATAATTTGCCATCAGTACAACTTCTTCAGATAAGATACATTTAGTCAGAAATGACGTGAATAGAATACTTATACTTACGAGATTTCAACATGACTAAATCTCAAAATCCTCCATATTTAGGCAACAATAAACGGCCCTTTAAACATTTAACGCCATAGGCTTCTCAATTCTAATGGTTCACATTAGCCGCAAACCCCTTTTATTATCTATATGATCCTTTTTACAAGCATCGGCCATTTTTAAATTGCTCGGCAATTTACTTTTAACAGTCAATACTAAGGAACACATCCTAATTCGTTCTTTATCCTTTCTATATAATGTGTCAATATCTACATTCATCTTCCCTGATGAAATAATTATCATGACCGTATTCATTCAAAAATTCTTTCTTCATATTTTCAAAGTTTTTGTTTCGTCTCAACTATTATTTTTATCAGTTTTTCTCAATCCGACGTTTAAAGCGTCGATAAATATTACAAGTAATTAAATAATAAATCTTAAATTTTTATGAAATGTAAACGTAAAAATTTTAAATTTCTTAGTTCGACCAATTATATAAAAATGTTCAAAATAAATTTTGAATTTAATCAACACGATTTTTGTTTATTTATCGAAAATAATTAATAAGATCCGTCAATGTTAGAAAAATTCTTTGTTTATACTTTGGTCAAAATTTTCTTAGTTGAAAAGCAAAAATTATCGTTTCAAATTCCAAGTCATGGTTTAAATGGTTTCCTCAATCCTTCTTAGGTTGTCTTGAGATATACCCAAACATTTATCCCTAAACAGGAGTTTAGTTAAATTATTTCAGTATAAGGAAATAATCTCTTAAAAATTCTTTTGATAAAACATTTGTCAAAACATATTTGCACTTTCTTTTTGGTAAAACCCAAAGTCTCAAATGGCTCAAAATTTTAAAGAGTCAATATAGATTCCATTATCTATTAATCACACGATCAAATAATTTAAAGGATTTAGTCTTTAATCACATGTTAAATACTCAAGATTCAGGTTTTCATCGCTCGGCTAATTCAGGGCAGTCTATAAATAATTATGAACTCCTTCTTATTCTTATAAACAAACAAATGGTTCTTAATGATCACAAGCATGAATTTATCAAATTACAGCCTACACACGTGATTCACCAAATTTATGAATACTACATGTGCATTGATCAATCCAAACGACATCACGTGAAACTCATAATGTTCATTACAAGTTCTGGATATAGTGATTGGAATAGATAATCTTCTTTGCGGACGCAAAGTTGATGATAACCATGTCGTGGATCAAATTTTTGTGAATATACTCTAGAACCTTGTAAATGATCGAACAACTCTATCATCTTGGGTAGTGGATATAGATTTTTAATCGTCAATTTACTTAGTTCACGGTAATTTGTAAACATAAGGAATGATAACACCATAGCTCTTCATGATGACGAGCTCGGTAGAATAAAATCTTTCTCCGACGACTCTCTCAGTTGTACGGTAATTCCTTGAATTCAGATGGTGCTGATGTACATTACACATGCCACAGGTGAAACACCGGGAATATAATCGATACCAAATTCAACTTGCCTTAATGGCGAAAGTATAGGTAATTCACCAGCAAATACCTCCTAAAGTTTCAGATAACGGAAACATCTTTTTAATAAATTCATATTAGGTTCTTTCAAGATTATAATATCTATGACTAGTTCATAACTATTCATGGTATAATTTCAAGTCTAACTGAATGATATGGTCATTCATCAAGAATTATTTAGATCACTTTTGATAATCAACATCTTATCTTTTAGGGGAATTCTATTCGAGTTTCCATCAATTAAGACAATGTCGTCATGTCATAATCAATCAATCCATTCTATTGGCACTATCAACTTTCCAGTTTCATTGCCGTTGATAAGATGTGAACTTCTCAAAAGACTAATAATAACTCATAATCCTTCACAAATTCAAGGATATCAGGAGACATAACTAACCTTAAAAGAGTAGGGTTAACGCATAATCTATGCGAGAGAATTTCAAATCAGATACAGACGAAAACATTTAACGAATATGAATATATCCCATGTTTTCATAATTTGAATACGCATTCGAAAGCTCCTTGGATCGTTACCCAGGTCATTCAAATGAAATCAAATCAAAAGAAATGATAGGAACGTCGGTACATCCAGTCGGGTATCAACACTCGGTAATCAGATACTTTTCCTAAGAATCTCACTACGGGAGAATTGGACAAGAAAGAATTGTCAATTGTCAAATAAGACAATTTCCACAGATGAGTAAATTCGACTCAGAAGAATAGATGCTACAGGCACATATGTAGGTGTCCCTAACACTATGTCCCTATTTTTCACTTCTTGCAGATCTCATAAAATTTAATCTTTCACAATCTTCAAAGAAAATGTAGTGTTTATTAATCAGTTTTATGGTGAATACTAATCAGCCTTGCATGGTCCATTGCAAATTGTATGTAGACGCGCAACTATATACAATTTCAAGATTAACGATGCAATACTCAGTTCGTCAAAATTTTATCATCATGTTTATAATAAAAACATTTTCATGCTTAATTCTTAAATAAGAATCAAGAATAAATTTACAAAGATTTTCTTTGTTATGAAAACAATTAAGTTTCCAAGGTGTTTTATAAACAACCTTATTTCGATAACGATTATTTATAAGTCTCACTTTAAATAATCCATATGGTGATGAAAACCCAATTTTTCTCAAGGGATACTGTTTTAACTTATAAAAACAATTAGTGATCTGCAAAGGAGTGATGAAAAGTTGTTCACCAAGAACTAACTACAATATAATAGGAAATGAGCTTAGCTAAATAATCATGAGGTTCATGACCTCGATGGCACTCAAAAAGAATAATCCACAACGTAACTCAATTCGAGATGAGTACTTGTTCAATGGTTGCATCACTAATGCGAGCATTAGGATGAAGCAGTAAAAGATAGATAACATCGATACATGTAGGATTTAACAATCAATGGTAGTCTTTTCATTAATCACAAACAAGTCAAAATTGTACCGTAACACATTATGTGTCACTATGTCATACAATTCCAAGAACTCATCCTACTAACTGATGTCTTAGTTAAGTTAGGGATTTTTAAAAGATACCACAATGAATACTAATCTACAAGAGTCATTAGGTGTCCCCACCTGTCCCGGAAGATCCATCGGTCCCAATTCAGAAGAAGATTTCTTCAATTTATTTATTGGACACTGGGCATCCTCGTCATTGGACAATGGCATAGGAACAACCCTTAACACAAATCAACAATCATTTAAAACCTAATAATTCAATCACAGAACTTAACGACTTCCTCTTAACAATCTCATATTCCATACAAGTTAAATTTTACTTTTATTCAAGTTTCAGCCAAATCATACTCAATGCGATATCCTACCTCATTCTCCAATACTTTCAACCTTATTTTTAGACCTTAATATGGCAATAAAAGTTCAATATGAACAACACTTAATTTCCAATCCTATAGCTCTTACAACAATAGTTATAAATTGAGTCACTAGTATGAAATGACTTACACATTCAATTTGACTTCTCGGAAAGGTACTAGTGGCATGAGGCTTTTGGGTAATGATTCCAATGACAGCCTCAAGTGCAACATTCACCCTTTCGATTTCAAATTTAAGAATTGGGTGACACCGAATCAAATGACACCTTTCCAGGTGGTAACGTTTTGTCAAACTCCACTCTATAAGGAAAGATCGTCATGACATCGATATCAGATTTAATCTTGCCAATTCTTCTTCAATATCACAATCTTCTAATATCTACATTTCTATGAATATCAACCATTTTGTTGGGATCATAAATATCCATAACTTGGTTTAGATCTGGAATAGCTAGATTTCCTACAGGAATAGCTTAGATTAATTTACTAGGGGATTTAGGGTTCCTTGTGACAATCTACGTCGTATAAATACCTCGTATAAATATTAAAATAATCATCAAACAATCATGTAATCAAATTACATCATATATATATATATATATATATATATATATATATATATATATATATATATATATATATATATATATATATATATATATATATATATATATATATATATATATATATATATATATATATATATATATATATATATATATATAATCTAAGTTATATATATATTAAAATAACACTTCTCAGTCTGGCCTTGTCGGTAACTCGGGAATTCTTCGGCACCGTTATAGTCAAAAGATTTTTAGACATTTTTAGAAAAATGTTTATAGTTAAAAGATTTTAAAATGTTTTATTCAAAACCTTGGTTTTAAAAATCTTTCGTTCTCTATAACGAGAGCTCTGATACCAAACTATAACACCGCCAAATTTATACAATTCAATACAGCGGAAGACTCGTTGGTGTTACGGGATAGCACATTACTCACATCATGGACAACACTTAAAAATCGTGTCGTTTAATAATAAAGCATTTCCATTCATAAATATCAGATTTACATAGGTCCCAAGTCATAGTATTTCATACAAGTTTTACAAAGTATTTGAATGGAAATTATTATTTAAGTGCGGGCCATGAATTCTTGTTGTCTTCTCGAGAATTACCTTCAAGTACCTGAGATAAAACATGTTAAAAGAAAAGGTCAGCGATAACGCCGAGTGAATTCATAGAGTTTAATAAACCATCAATATGTCATCGGTATATAATTATTACCGAAAATCATTTTGTACAAATCTTTGTAATTGGCCATAAAATAGGCCAAAAACATTTTATACAAATCCTTGTCAAAATCATAATATAGGGTTTCGCCTTCAAAACCATTATACGAACCAATGTCGTAAAAATATCATACAATACGTTTTATAACGTCGTGTAGAGTTAAATAAAAACCGTTATATGAATATGGTTATGTAAAACCAAATCACGAACATAATCTCAATAATAAGACCCCGTATTGCGAGTCAGGTAATATATCGTAATTCAATGCATATAGCAGTAGTTTCGTTATTTTTGGATTATTATAAGCCGCATGACATTGTTACCTTACTACAACAAACAACAGGTAGCTAACCTGAAACTCATTTGCCCATCTAAATTAGTGTGTCGTCATAATAATCACGCTTTGTTGATCCCAAACTTAGATCGATTTAGCTTTGTGTTAACGAGATTAAATCAAGTTTAACACGTAGAGAAACTTTGTTGTATTGAACAAACTAAGTGTTATGCGGAATTTAACACTTAGAACAAAGAACAAAACAAAGTAAACCAAACTTTCACTTTGATTAATAATATCAATGAATGATTACAATGAAAGTGTTATGAGATATGTAGAAGAGGTGTGTGAAAACGATGTGTCTTATGTCTAACCCTAAGGCCTCCTTTTATAGGTTTAAGGAGCCATGTACAAAAAGCTATGATCAACTATTTTAGGAAGAGACACAAGATAAACATACTCAAATAACTTATTGACTAAATCTTTTAAACATTTAAGAATATATTCTGAATTCTTATCTTCATATTTTGTCCATCATCTTGAGGAATTCATCATTGGCAGATTTAGTCCTTGTCTTTATGTAATGATTCTTCTTGTCAACGCCTTGATAATTCTTATCAGCCTCTCACCTGTCAGCGCCTCAATTCTTCTTGTCAGCGCCCAAGTTCCTCTTGTCAGCGTCTAGGGACTTGGTCAATTTTATTCCCAACAATCCTCCCCTAAACTTGATATCTACTCTAGTAATCAAGTTTCTGAATAAAATAAAACATACAGAGAGGATTCTTACAAACATGCTCTATACTTGAATTTGAGTATGAATAAACCTCAAAAAGTCAACACTCAAACTTGATCTTAATCATCTTCTGCAATACATCTATAGAGTCTTTTGGAGCCTTTTCTATAACATTTGTCACTCAAATTCAATTACTCCTCCCCTTTTTAAGACTCCTCTCCAAGATTAGTATCAAAGGATGGAACCAGGAATATCCTCCATAGCTTCATATCAACTTCCAAAACAACAAGTATATCAGTTCAAAACAGTGATCCTTGACAATTTGTACCATTTATGTATTATGCTTTTACAAGCTAATACAGATTTTCGTCAATTCCATTAATATCAAAGGTTTCATACTGTCCTCATCCACATTCGGGAAATGAATCCTCAATGTTGATTCATAGGACATGGGGATGGACTTACTAATGATAACACTGACTTGACCTGCATTAAAGCTAGTGCCAATAGTCTCAGCCATCTCCATAACACTATACACCCTTGTGAAAGTGATCTCTGCTGCTACTAGATGTCAATCACTAGAAAAAACATCTCAATGATCATTAGGCTTCCAGATATCCAAAAATTTGAAAAATGAAAGGGTGATGAAACGTTTTGGGACTATAAAGAAGTTTATCAATGACACTAGCTAAGATGTCATAGCATAAAATGGACTTACGAATGGAAAACTTTAGTTAGAACATAAACAAAGGTAATAATCCTAAGGAAATTAACTAGTCTCTAATAAGCAAGAGTGACAAACACTGTTCATGCATACACTCATGCAAAAGCATGATAGACACACATGAACTCTAGAGTCCTTTGTTCACAAATGCCCCAAAGAGAAAGTTAACTCATATAAAACCTTTGCAACTCCCCAAGCAATCCCAAAAATATATCTACCCCAAGTCACCCAACCGACCAAACCCAAATCTAGGTCAAATGTCTTGGCAGCATGCACAGTATATCAACTTTGCATGCTACAGTGCCTCACGAATTAAAAAACTAAATCGTACTCACCAGTGGACACAATCTAGAATTGTGCAAGAGTGCTCTAAGAGTACCCAAAAACCTAAAGGTTTACCTCCCCTTAACAGAAGCATACAAATCATTATATGTGAAGAAGCAAAATTTTATTTCAAGACAGAAATGTAAATATTCCAACCATCATAAATAAATTTTTGCAACTTTGTATCCATCCAAATGTAGCTCCATTTTCCTGCATAGTTAGACAAAAACCACAAAAACACACCCCAACAGAGGCTACCCTATCCCATGATAATGGGTCGAGATAACATGTCAATGGATAAAAAATAATATCAGTGGAAAGACCAACAATGCATGTTCCTTGAGCATCCACTATCCCAATATCCTTGATCATTAACCTGCTTTTGGATAGGCTGCTCAAAAAGAAAACAAATTAGTTTTCTTTGGAGATCCAAGCCTTGTCAGACTTGGATCTGTCTAGTTGTTCAACTAGAGTGGACTTATTCTTTACCACAAATCCCCGTTCATCCCTTTGGGACCTAATCACCCAATTTCTCCAATGAGTCTAGTAATGACCTTCTCAAGATATTTAAATCTATTGCAACTCATTGAAATACCATTAAAATTGGAGTTTTGCTCTTGTTTAGGTTTCCATGTTAAGTGGGATGATGCTTTAGACCCTTGACCCTTATTAACCAAGTATCTTTGTTTATATGTGATGAGACTGTATTTATACATAGTCTCATCGTCCAAATCGGCCTTAAAACGATTAAAATATCGTCAAAATACCCAAAAATGTGCTTGTATTTGTTTATTGTGTATTTCAGGTACGAATATCGTGAATTCACCAAAAGATTACAAGAATAAAGCAAAAATGAACACGGGAAATGAAGCCACACAAAGAACCGGACCCGAAGAATGAATTTTGCAAAAATGCCCTTGAAGTTTGAAGATTTGGCAAGATTGGTCCCTCAACTTTGGAAGACTTGTCATTTTAAACCCTTGCAAAGCTCAAATATTGCATATGGGTCCCTAAAATGATGAGATTATACCTGTTTGGTCCTTGAAGATTGCTCAAATTACACATATTGTCCTTGGAATACTTTCTTTCAAAGTTATTGTGGCTAAAATTGGAAAACACAAAGTTGTATAAACAATGTAATAGGGAAGAAAGCTGTTGAAGATTTGATTTATCACCTTTTTGGAACTTGGGGGACCAAACCTGCCTATTCTCATACCCAAACCCTTAATTTACCCAGTTTTAGCCCAACCTACTCCCCACAGCCCAAAACCCCCACTAACCTTCTTTATATAACGAATTTAAATTCGTTTTATATATTTAAGCAAGGCGGTAAACTAGTACTGTTTAACATCTTCCCCCAAAATCACCACTAATCCTTCCCATGAACCCTAAATTGGGTTCTCCTTTAATCATGGATAATTAACTCCCATCAGCTCTAGATACAAAATTAAACCCCTCCTCACTTACACCCACTCACAAAACTTGTCTCCCCTTTACCCCTGGACCCCACTCAATGTTCCCCTGTTCGTCCCAAAATGGAAAAATTAGAATCAGTCAGAAAATCAACGATCCTCAAGCATATCTTGGCCCCAAAGGAACATATTAACGCTTAGGATCAATTCATCAACAACTGGCAACCCACATGGCAAAGACTGAAGATCACGGGCTGCATTTTTGACCAAGAAAAGTCAACAAGATTCGAATTAGAGGGTAGATGCGGAATTTTGGTAGCTTAGGATTTTTCTTCTAGTATTTTCTTTAATGTAGTATAAATATGAAGGTGGTTTGTGCCTCATATCTTGTTCCAAAAATTTTGTAAACCTTTAATTTTTAATATTTAAAGTGATTTTAGAGCCTTGCATATTTTTGAGTTCCCATTTTACTGCTTTCTTAAACTTTCTGCAAGTTACTTTTTTATGCAAATTACTTTTTAGTTTTACCAAAATTTTATCAAGTTCTTGTTTAACTTTTTGGGATCCAAGAACTAATGGCTATTGCATATGTTTGATTGACACTCAAACATATGCATAGGTTATCAGTCCTTGTTTGATTTTTGTTGGTTATTTGTTTCCTTATTTGCCAAGTATAAAAAAGAGATTTTAGCTACCAGTTTCTGAAAAAGGACTCTTTTTTATGCTTAACTTACATACTGTGCAATAAGTTTGATTTAAGCTACCTGACAAGTAGGCTTATATCAAGATTATTTGGATAGTATGTGTTCTCTTCTTGCTTTGTTTACAGAAACCATCAAGATATAGGCTCCTTTGACTGTGTAGTCTTGGAAAGCCTAGGACAGTTGTTGTCCTTCTCTACATACTCATTACGACGGCTCATTTCAAAGTCCATATTCAGAATCTTGGAGAACCTAGGCTTTGGTGTTTTTTTTAGCTTGAATAAAGCTAAAAAAGGTAACCCCCTAGTCTTCATTAATTTTTTGTCATTGTTGGTGTTTGATGATGTTTAGCTATTGTAATGTATGATCAAGTTTTTTTATCTCTTAGGTGTTGATTAATGATTACAAATGCATCCTATTAGTCTTAGGAAGTATTGGATTTGACTTGTGAAATTTTCTTTGGAAACTTGATTTATTTGACATTAAGGACTGTTTGGATCTGCTTGCCAATTGGATAGGTGACCATATTTCAGTCGTATAAGTGGCCTCTCATATTTATGTTTGCTTGTTAGTCACTTTTGGATAGCTTTTGATAGGTATTAGTAACTAAAACTCAAGTTGTTTGTTTTCAACCTTTCTGCCAAAAATATAGTAGTTATACATTAGGGTTGTAAGATTTTTTTTATTCAATTTTTAAGATTTGAAATTTGGCAAGATGTTAGCTTAACAGGTAAACTAGGGTTGTGTGTATACTAGTTTTGGATTGGTTGAGTTAGAATCTAGATTTGCCAATTTGAATCTCAGTCATTTGCATATTAGACCAGCAAACCCATCTGCCATACTTTTCTGATGAACAGTGACTTCAATCGGGGATTTTTGTGAAATTTTTGCTAGTTAAGTGTGTGTTTTTGTGATTAAACAGACTCCCTACACTCCACTGAGTGTAGGGGTGCCTTATTGTCCAAAAATAAGCCAAGCAAAAGCTTTCCTAAGCTTATCATTTTTCTGTCACTTTTTTTTACACTAACAGTGGGAACTAAGTTCCCACTGCTAGCACAAGTATTCCCACTGCTTAGCTAAAAGACAGAAACAAATCATATGTCACTATCAGATTCTTGAAAATTTGTCTTTAGTGAACAAATTTAGGACTTAGGACTTGATTCTTTTTTTAGTATTTTTCTTATTTTAATCTTGATTTTTCTGTTTAATTACTTTTTAAGTTACTGTTCATCTGATAATTTTTGGATTATATTGCATTTTTAATTAACTTTTTATTATTCTGTTTTTGTCTTTTAGTGGTAAAAATCAGTATTTTTCAGTTTTAAAATTTTTGTTAGATTTAGAAAATTTATTTAAGATTTTTAGTTAAAAATTATTTTACTGTTCACTTTTTAATTAATTTTTATAATTAATTTAGCTTAATTAGGGTTTAATTATTAAACTGTTTTGTCTTTTAGTGAAAAATTTTACATTTTTCCAACTTTTTCAATTTTCTACTGTTCATTAGTATAATTTAGGATTTTCAAAATTGTCAAATTAATTTTGGCATTATTTTATTATTTTTTATAATTATTTTAATTTAAAAATAGTTTTTAGCCTTTTAAAAATAGAAAAATAGTTTTGAAAATTTAGGAAAAATAATTTTTAGTCTTTAAATAATATAAGTAACTTATTAATTCAATAAAATAATATTTTGGACATTTTGTTAATTATATTTAATTTTAGGGCTTTAATTAGCATTAAAAATTGAATATTTAATTAATAAAAGGTTTTAAAATATATTTGTTGAATTTTTATTCTTATTTATATTATTTTAGACTTAGTTTAATCTTTTAATTAATTTTTAGGTTTTATTTTTAATTTTGTCACGTTTTACGTATTTACGTTTGCGTTTTACGTCAAATCGTCGTAGTTTAAATCGTAGTCGTAGCTCGTCTTTAATTTTCCTCTTCTCAACCAAAAACGTCACTAATCCAAACATTGTTATTTTATATATTGGCACATTAATACACACACCTCCTTCGAGAACGAACCCGCATTTATTCGGTTTTACGTTTTTCCTAAAGCGTGCAACTTAATACTTGCCACACTTATACGTTGTTTTCCTAAACACGTATTTCTACACATATCATTTTGCGCCGCTGCCGGGGAGGTGTTTAGTGTGCCATTATTATTAGTATCGTGTTTGTGTGAGTAGTGCGTTTTTTCTTTTCAATTTTTGGAAAGCGTACATATCGCACATACTCATTTTTGTTATTTTTCTCTATTATATTATAGTATCCAAATAAATCGTGTTTAATTTTCCTAAATTAAACACAAATCAATCTTTATTATATTGTAGATATATTGGTTTTCGTTTTTTGTGAATATATTATTACTATATTGTATCTACGTAAGAACAATAAATATAAAAGTACTCCAAAAGCGTGAAAACGCAACCTTGATTCAGGATTTCATCACTCGATCATTGTATTCGAATCTAAAGCAAAAGTTTAAAGGCAAAATAGATAAATACTTTCGTGAGGCTTAATTTCGATTAACACAAACTATAAGGTGGGTATAAGGCGGTTGTATTTCACGACCTAAAGGAAAAAGGCTCTTAAGTGCTTAGCGCCGCCTCGTTTCCCCTGCTTGCTTGTGCGTGTTTTGAGAAAGAGAGCTAATCGAGGGTTTGCCGCCCAAGTATTATCTACGTATATTATATTTGCTTGTGTTTTCAAGATTAAACCCTCTTGAACGTTTTGGTGTTCCACCAACGTTCTAAAGTCATCGAGAACGTTCACTCCACGTGATCGTTTTCATTCCTTGAGACTCCTTTAATCGAGAAGATCGATACGAGGGGAGATTTGTAGATTTGTGTCTACGTAATACATTCAAAAATCCAAAAAAATTAAAAAACAATCAAAAACCAAAAAAAAATTAAAAAATCGAAAAACCACAAAAAGAATCTTCTTTGCTACCACCCATTCTACGCTTAGTGCATGCGCACTCGATCGAAGGATTATTCCAATTCTAGCGAAGCTTCGAATCGACGCAATCGTAATCGAAGGAATCGACGACGTAGACGAGATTTAGAAACCGACGTTCCTAATATCGTTTTTGAAGAAACCGTAGAGGAGATGGCCGACAATCGTTCGATGATGGAATTGCTCCAAGCTCCCACCGAGGGTTATGGAGACGCGATCGTAATTCCCGCTATCGAAGCGGAGAATTTTGAGGTTAAGAGCGGAATGCTTTCGTTAATCCAAGCTACAAAGTTTCGAGGTCGTGAAGCCGATAATCCTCACGACCATATTCGGAATTTTGATCGTCTTTTAGCCACGAGCAAGTTTAAGAACGTCGACGCCGATGTCGTCAAGCTTATGCTTTTTCCGTACTCGCTCGATGGTGCCGCCAAGAATTGGTACGAGAAAGAGCCACCTAATTCGATAACTACGTGGAAGGATCTCGTTTCCAAGTTCGTTAATTATTTTTTCCCACCGTCTAAGACAACGTTTTTCAAGAATGAAATTACGAAATTTGAGCAAAAACCGAATGAATCTTTTAGAGACGCGTGGGATCGTTTTAAGGAATTGCTTAGGCAATGTCCTCACCATGCTTTTTCCGAGTTGCACCAAATCGATACGTTTTACAACGGTCTTAATTTTCAAGAACAAGATTCGTTGAATTCCGCCGCCGGTGGCAACTTTTTGTGTAAAACTCCGAAAGATGCATTGATAATTATCGAAAACCGATCCAAGGTTTACCAACTCCGCAACGCACCGAGTGTTGCCAATGTCGCCAATGTTAGTAGTTCTAATCGCGACATTGAGAGAGTTGATGCAAAAGTCGACAAGTTGGCGAATGTGTTTACGTCTTTTCTCATTGAGATGCAAAAGAAAGACGCTCCCGCTACGGTGAAAGCGGTTGAGGTTTCGTGTACATTTTATGGTGGACCTCATAATTATTACGAGTGTGCGGCTACGGATGGCCAAACATCGAATGTGAGTGTGTTAAACAACAATTTTTCTAATCAAAATCAAAATAACGCCGGTACACAACAAGGCAATTATAACCGAGGCAACAATTTTTCGAATGAAAATCATAACAATTTTCAAGGAAACAATCAACAAGGAAATTTTTCGAATCAAGGAGGTTATAATCAAGGTCGAATTTAAGTTGGCAAAACCGAGATAACAACAACAACCCAAACTCGAGTTTTCAAAACAACGATAATCAAGGAAACAATTTTTCGAATGGTAATCAAGGGAATTTTCAAAGAAGTAATCAAAACCAAGGGAACTTTAATGCTAATCAAAATAGTTCGTCAAACGATTTTCAAGAATATATGAAAACGAATGAGGCTAATATGAGACGATTAGAGGGACAAATTGGTACTTTGAAAAACGAATTTTCCAACACTTTGAAAGGTCAAAATAATAAAATTGAACAAGGTCAAAGTGAGATTAAAAAGATGTTTTCGGCAATCATGAGCAATCAAGCGAGTTCGTCTTCGAGTACGTTACCTAGTAACACCGTACCCAATCCGAAGGAACAATGTAAAGCCGCCTCGTCTATTGGAAAAGGTCGTGTGATTACCCCTAACCTTGATGGATTTAGAGTTGTTTATTCTTCTCAACCCTCGACTTCTAAGACGTCTTCTTGTTCTAAAGTCGATGGGGTGAACGTGGCGACCAAGGAAAAGAGTGCACACCCTCGTGTACCTCAAATTCCATCCACGGTTCAAAAAGAGAGCTTTGTCGACCTTACCAAAGTAACCCTTGAAGAAACTTGTGCATCGATCCTTCTTAAAAAAACCCAAAAGGCGTATGCCGAGAAAGGAAAAGGATCCGGGCCAATTTCTACTACCTTGTGATTTTTCCAAGATTGAGGGATGTTTAGCCCTTGCCGATTTAGGTGCTAGCATCAATCTCATGCCTCATTCTCTTTGGAAATTGATGAGACTGCCTTCGCTTACCCCCACGAACATGACAATCGAGCTTGCAAATTGTACTCCACTTATACCAATTGGAATAGCCGAGGATGTCTATGTCAAAGTTGGAAAGTTTGTTTTTCCCGCGGATTTCGTTATATCCAATTACGAGTGTGACCCTAAATGTCCCATTATTTTAGGCCGACCATTCTTATCGACGGCTCGAACCGTAATCGACGTTCACGAGGGGAGACTTACTATGAGATATGGGGATGAAAAAATGGACTTTTTCGCTAGAACATCCCGAGGGTTTAATGATAATGAAAAAACCGAGGTTTCAAAACCTAATGATTCAAATCCTAATGATTTCAAAATGTTCACTTTAGCGGAAAGAATGAAGCTTGATGCATGTTTTGAAAGAATTAAGATAAACAGTTTTAAAGATGATGATTTTAATGATAAATAGTACGTGTACCTAATTCAAAAGGGTATGTGTAAATTTATGGATGAAAACTCACTTTGGGATGTTTTTAGCGAAACAAGTGAAACACCAATTCCGAAGGGCGACGTTAGTGCCATCACGACAAAGACCAATATGGGCTCGTCTTCACCACCTTCGAAGGACCATGACTTTGAGGCCCATACTTCTAAACCCATTGAAGTGCCTCCCACTCCTAGCCCCAAACCCATTAAGGCTAAGGAAGTGGCCCAACCCAATGCAATCTCACCCATCATAGAAATGTCACCTAAGCATAGTCATTCGACTTGTAAGTCCATGGTTAAGACTCTCGAGAAATCCACTCGAGAACTTGCTCACATCGACACTTTCTTTGATGGCGATGGTGATTTTGCCGAGATCGAGCATATACTTGCTAATCCGCCATCCATCTTCGAGGATTTACCCTTTGATAAATCTTCAAATGAAGAGGACGATCTCATGTCAGAAATTTCTTATGATGATGAGAATGACGACACTTTCACAACGTACTCGAATTCCGTATACGAACCTATTTTTCATCATATTCCCATTTTTGATGATGAATTCGAGAACGTTGATGACCATATCATCGATCCTCCTTCGTTTCACAATTGTGATGATGAAGAATTCTTTAAGGAGGTCGATGATTTTCTTGCTATAAACACAAGTCCCATTCTCGAGGAGTTACCTTATAAACACTCCTCATTTGAGAATGACGTTTATCACATTCGTGAGGATCTAACTTATCAACGATCCCCACAAAAGAATGATGGTTTCGTGCTTGATCGTGATCTCTTCGAGAGAGTTTCAAAAATCATCAAAGAGGGGAATGACAAACCATGGTTTGACAAGCCTATCTATGACGAAGAAATCGATGAGATCGACGTTCATGAAGATGACGAGTATGTAGACCCCGAGGGGGCGGTGTTCTTTATTGATCGACGTTTTGAGAACTTATATAATCCACCACCCCCTAACCGCGACTTAAATGTGAGGATTTTTAGCGCGACTAATTTTGAATTTGACACGCCAAATATTTTCGACATTATTCAATCGGGTTTTCATAAAGAGTTTTTGAACGATGAAAAAGGAAAGGATTTTAAAAATGTTTTAAATGATTTTTCTACAAGTTTAACTCCGTCATCACCGCATTTCATGAGTGCTACCACCTCGTCTACTCCTTTTGACGATGGTTGGTGTGGATCTAGTGTGGGGGAAGCCCCAAATGTTCCCTCACATTTCTCCACCGAGGACGAGATTTACGATCCCGGAATTGCTTGTAAAGGGAAATCTCGGTCTTTCACCGATGCAATAAATGGAAAATCTTTTCGTTTGCTTGGTGTGAGTCTACCTCGAGTAGCTCATGTTGTTGACTTACCCATTGCCCCACCTTTCTACTTCTTATCTATTTTCTTCTACCCTATTGGGGTTTGTGTTGAAGTAGCGTTGTTTCGTCTTTCATCCGAAAACGAGGACGCTATCTTTGACCCCGGTATACGTATATCGGGTTTTTAAAGTACTCCATGTACTTTTGGGCATTGTTTATCATGTAAGCCCCACCAAAAATGACCATACCAAGATTATCCCTAAATGATCACATTTATGGGGATCCGAGTCGAGCTTTTGACTCGGTTATCAAAAACAAGGTGCCTCGTGGGGGATTCTCATGCCTATCCTTGTACATATTATTGCTTACTTAGTTAACGTAACGAGGGGACTTGTGCTCTTCCAACCTTTGTTCCGTGGTTGTTTGTGATTGTGATTCATTAGGTTCATCGTCATCATTGAAGCCTCTCGTGTTCGTTTTACGGATCACTCGAGCTTCGATCGTTGCCTTTGGAGATTCTGATATCCGATGATATCCTTTTATGTTCTAACGTTTATCTTATTAGCACAATTCATAAACGGCTTTTAGGTTATTCGTTTTACCCTTTCCATGCTCGAGATTAAGCATTCGACTTTGTCTCTAGTATAGGGGTGTTTACACCCATAAAATCGAAACATTGAGGACAATGTTTAGTTTTAGTATGGGGGGGTGAGTAGATACTTCACCTTGCTTACGTCAACACGCAATCCAATATTCATCTTTTTGTAATCGTTTTATGCAAAATAAGGCTAAAAATGGCCAAATTTTAAAATTTTTCTAGTTTTTCATAAGTGTTTAAGACATGAATGTAGGTTTTCCGATGGTGAGAATAAGAGTAATTTTTGACTCGACCGTGCGTGTTGAGCACTTAGCTTCGATTCCTTAACTTTTTAGGCTAAGTCTCTTAAATGAGGACGAGAAATGATAGAGTTATTTATAAGTCTCGTAATCGTCACGATCTTATGTGTAGTAATTATTAGCTTATTCTCCCCACGCTTTTGCATAAATAATTGTTAATAAATATTGATTTAGCGGTTTAGTCACTATTGTTGGTTTCTAATTTGTTTTGGTAGCTTCCATGTAATTAAATTGGGAAAACATTAAGGTATCGCCAGCGTCACGGTTTTGAAGTATTGGCACCCGAATAATCGAAAGCTTCACCTAATAATAAGATTTCAAGTGCTCACCTAAATTAAGCAAAAATTTGAAGCTCACAAGGCCGAAAAATCTATGCCCAAATTGAAAGTGAATCAAGCCTTAATCTTCGAAGCTTTAAAGATCCAAAATTCGCTTTAGCGTGAGGATATACGTCTTTGGCTAATAAAACCACCGATGAGGCGGATAATAAAAGGCAAGGCAAGACCGAAGTCATAATAAAAGCTTCATGGCGAAGTTGAATAAAAGATGGAGGTAAACCAAAGATAATAAGGCCCTTCCGTTAGGGGGCGTATAAAAGTCTTGGTAATAAGTCTCATGTTCAAAACCGTTATAAAACCGTGTTTATCGATCCTTCTTGTTGACTTAATTTTTTGACATCGTTGTCTATTAGGGTGAATTATTAATTCGATGATTTTGGTTACACCGTTAGAACTCTATTTTTAGACTTAATCTCTATTCACGCATAAGTCGATGATGTATCCTCGCGATCATTAAGACAAAATAAAATATAAGAGATACCAATTAGGAATAAGGGAGTTTAGGTTCGTGATTAACACTCATGAGATATGAACGTGTTGCTAACTTATAATAACAATGATCTCGTTACACGCTTAGCATGGAATTGGGTGAAAATCGAGGACGACAAAATTATTTCTAACGAAGCATTCACGTGTTCTTGTTCTATGATCCTAAAAGTCACTTAATCGTGATGAAAACAATACATTATGTCTAAAACGCGTGTAGTAGTTTATTTAAATTTGTGTCTTCAATAAATGTCGTCATAAAATGAATTTTGGAAGTGCTATGATACTTAATTCTAGCATTGCGTGGGGACACGGCAATGGTTTAGTATGGGGGAGTGATGAGATTGTATTTATACATAGTCTCATCGTCCAAATCGGGCTTAAAACGATTAAAATATCATCAAAATACCCAAAAATGTGCTTGTATTTGTTTATTGTGTATTTCAGGTACGGATATCGTGAATTCACCAAAAGATTACAAGAATAAAGCAAAAACGAACACAGGAAATGAAGCCGCACAAAGAACCGGACCCGAAGAATGAATTTTGCAAAAATGCCCTTGAAGTTTGAAGATTTGGCAAGATTGGTCCCTCAACTTTGGAAGACTTGTCATTTTAAACCCTTGCAAAGCTCAAATATTGCATATGGGTCCCTAAAATGATGAGATTATACCTGTTTGGTCCTTGAAGATTGCTCAAATTACACATATAGTCCTTGGAATACTTTCTTTCAAAGTTATTGTGGCTAAAATTGGAAAACACAAAGTTGTATAAACAATGTAATAGGGAAGAAAGCTGTTGAAGATTTGATTTATCACCTTTTTGGAACTTGGGGGACCAAACCTGCCTATTCTCATACCCAAACCCTTAATTTACCCAGTTTTAGCACAACCTACTCCCCACAGCCCAAAACCCCCTCTAACCTTCTTTATATAACGAATTTAAATTCGTTATATATATTTAAGCAGGGCGGTAAACTAGTACTGTTTAACATCTTCCCCCAAAATCACCACTAATCCTTCCCATGAACCCTAAATTGGGTTCTCCTTTAATCATGGATAATTAACTCCCATCAGCTCCAGATACAAAATTAAACCCCTCCTCACTTACACCCACTCACAAAACTTGTCTCCCCTTTACCCCTGGACCCCACTCAATGTTCCCCTGTTTGTCCCAAAATGGCAAAATTAGAATCAGTCAGAAAATCAACGATCCTCAAGCATATCTTGGCCCCAAAGGAACATATTAACGCTTAGGATCAAGTCATCAACAACTGGCAACCCACATGGCAAAGACTGAAGATCACGGGCTGCATTTTTTACCAAGAAAAGTCAACAAGATTCGAATTAGAGGGCAGATGCGGAATTTTGATAGCTTAGGGTTTTTCTTCTAGTATTTTCTTTAATGTAGTATAAATATGAAGGTGGTTTGTGCCTCATATCTTGTTCCAGAAATTTTGTAAACCTCTAATTTTGAATATTTAAAGTGATTTTAGAGCCTTGCATATTTTTGAGTTCCCATTTTACTGCTTTCTTAAACTTTCTGCAAGTTACCTTTTTATGCAAATTACTTTTTAGTTTTACCAAAATTTTATCAAGTTCTTGTTTAACTTTTTGGGACCCAAGAACTAATGGCTATTGCATATGTTTGATTGACTCTCAAACATATGCATAGGTTATCAGTCCTTGTTTTATTTTTGTTGGTTATTTGTTTCCTTATTTTCCAAGTATAAAAAAGAGATTTTAGCTACCAGTTTCTGAAAAAGGACTCTTTTTTATGCTTAACTTACCTACTGTGCAATAAGTTTAATTTAAGCTACCTGACAAGTAGGCTTATATCAAGATTATTTGGATAGTATGTGTTCTCTTCTTGCTTTGTTTACAGAAACCATCAAGATATAGGCTCCCTTGACTGTGTAGTCTTGGAAAGCCTAGGACAGTTGTTGTCCTTCTCTACATACTCATTACGACGGCTCATTTCAAAGTCCATATTCAGAATCTTGGAGAACCTAGGCTTTGGTGTTTTTTTTAGCTTGAATAAAGCTAAAAAAGGTAACCCCCTAGTCTTCATTAATTTTTTTGTCATTGTTGGTGTTTGATGATGTTTAGCTATTGTAATGTATGATCAAGTTTTTTTTAGCTCTTAGGTGTTGATTAATGATTACAAATGCATCCTGTTAGTCTTAGGAAGTATTGGATTTGACTTGTGAAATTTTCTTTGGAAACTTGATTTATTTGACATTAAGGACTGTTTGGATCTGCTTGCCAATTGGATAGTTGACCATATTTCAGTCGTATAAGTGGCCTTTCATATTTATGTTTGCTTGTTAGTCACTTTTGGATAGCTTTTGATAGGTATTAGTAACTAAAACTCAAGTTGTTTGTTTTCAACCTTTCTGCCAAAAATATAGTAGTTATACATTAGGGCTGTAAGATTTTTTTTATTCAATTTTTAAGATTTGAAATTTGGCAAGATGTTAGCTTAACAGGTAAACTAGGGTTGTGTGTATACTAGTTTTGGATTGGTTGAGTTAGAATCTAGATTTGCCAATTTGAATCTCAGTCATTTGCATATTAGACCAGCAAACCCATCTGCCATACTTTTATGATGAACAGTGACTTCAAGCAGGGATTTTTGTGAAATTTTTGCTAGTTAAGTGTGTGTTTTTGTGATTAAACAGACTCCCTACACTCCACTGAGTGTAGGGGTGCCTTATTGTCCAAAAAGAAGCCAAGCAAAAGCTTTCCTAAGCTTATCATTTTTTTGTCACTTTTCTTTTACACTAACAGTGGGAACTAAGTTCCTACTGCTAGCACAAGTATTCCCACTGCTTAGCTAAAAGACAGAAACAAATCATATGTCACTATCAGATTCTTGAAAATTTGTCTTTAGTGAACAAATTTAGGACTTAGGACTTGATTCTTTTTTAGTATTTTTCTTATTTTAATCTTGATTTTTCTGTTTAATTACTTTTTAAGTTACTGTTCATCTGATAATTTTTGGATTATATAGCATTTTTAATTAACTTTTTATTATTCTATTTTTGTCTTTTAGTAGTAAAAATCAGTATTTTTCAGTATTAAAAATTTTGTTAGATTTAGAAAAATTTATTTAAGATTTTTAGTTAAAAATTATTTTACTGTTCACTTTTTAATTAATTTTTATATTTAATTTAGCTTAATTAGGGTTTAATTATTAAACTGTTTTGTCTTTTAGTGAAAAATTTTACATTTTTCCAACTTTTTCAATTTTCTACTGTTCATTAGTATAATTTAGGATTTTCAAAATTGTCAAATTAATTTTGGCATTATTTTATTATTTTTATAATTATTTTAATTTAAAAATAGTTTTTAGCCTTTTAAAAATAGAAAAATAGTTTTGAAAATTTAGGAAAAATACTTTTTAGTCTTTGAATAATATAAGTAACTTATTAGTTCAATAAAATAATATTTTGGACATTTTGTTAATTATATTTAATTTTAGGGCTTTAATTAGCATTAAAAATTGAATATTTAATTAATAAAAGGTTTTAAAATATATTTGTTGAATTTTTATTCTTATTTATATTATTTTAGACTTAGTTTAATCTTTTAATTAATTTTTAGGTTTTATTTTTAATTTTGTCACGTTTTACGTATTTACGTTCGCGTTTTACGTTAAATCGTCGTAGTTTAAATCGTAGTCGTAGCTCGTCTTTAATTTTCCTCTTCTCAACCAAAAACGTCACTAATCCAAACATTGTTATTTTATATATTGGCACATTAATACACACACCTCCTTCGAGAACGAACCCGCATTTATTCGATTTTACGTTTTTCCTAAAGCGTGCAACTTAATACTTGCCACACTTATACGTTGTTTTCCTAAACACGTATTTCTACACATATCAATATGATCTAAAATAAGGTCTCATACCAAACTTGGAGCTGTCAGCGCTGCATTTGTGCCTGTCAGCGTTGAATTTGTTCCTGTCAGTGCTGAATTTGTTATTGTGAGCGCTGAATTTGTTCTTGTCAGCGCCCAGACTAGGGTTTGCTATAGGAACATACTGCCTGTTTGACCAAGTGTTGGTCTTTCGAAAGGGCCTTTATCCATGGGTATTAGCTGCCTTAGAGAAGAAAGGAGCTAGTCTAGTAGCCTGTGGTCTAGTGTGGACAAAAGGTCTATGGTTGACATTGGATGACCTATTGTCAGCGAATGAATTGTATTCACTCACACAATTATAGGCCAAATGTGAGAAGCTCCCACATGAGTAACAAGCCTTTTTGGAAACAAACTTAGGCTTAGACTGATAAAACCCTGTCCCATTAACACTTTCTTGGCTTTTGAATGACCTAGGTTTCCTATACATTTCAGCGTATTTAACACTAGGTTTTCTCTTAGCAGGGGAGCCAAGATTAACAACTTTTCCAGTGACGGGATTGGTCACAGTGATAGGTGTATATACTACTGGACTCTCAATAGGTGTAGGCACAAATGGACTCTCACTAAGCATCCCACCCTTAACAAACAAAGTGGGGTTGGCCTTCTTCCACTCTTCTAGGTCAATAACCTTTTGTTGATAATCCTCAACTGGGGAAAGGACTCTAGGTGGAGGAATAAATTCCTCTTCTTGGAGTTCTGGTAAACCAGTCCAAGATAAGTCCTTTCTTTGGACACCATAGAAGTCCCCAGCTGGTGGTGGAACACCAGCATACTCTTTCATCCCAATCCCAGTCATATCCCTAGAATCCCTTTGTTTACTAACACATTCTCCTAGGGTTTGTGAGGCCTTATCAAATCTCTGAATTTTAAGGACTACATTATCCTTATTCTTGATAGCCTCATCTAACTTAGCCTGTAATTCAACATTGACCCTTTCCATGATGTTTCTAATATCAGTACTAGCATTTAAATCATGTTTTAAGATATTTATTTTATCGTTTAGGTCAAACTCCATTTTCTTATACTCATCTATAGTCTTTTCAGTTTGAGTAAGAGCAAGTTGATAGTTAGACAGCTTGCATCTCTCAGTACTCACATCTCCTGACAATCTTAAAACCTCTTTGTTAAGTCTTTCAGTATTTAACCTACAAGAAGAGTCATTACATACCTCATTATCAGAACATGAAGAAGACTTGGAACTTGTGGATCTTGAAGTAGACGTGGCCTTAACTGAAAACATCATCAGATTATTCTTCACCTTCTTCCTTAGCCTGGTTCACCTTACGATATTGGATCTCGTTCTTCAAATCAAAGTTTCTCAACAAGCTCTGATACCACTTGTTGATCCCAAACTTAGATCGATTTAGCTTTGTGTTAACGAGATTAAATCAAGTTTAACACGTAGAGAAACTTTGTTGTATTGAACAAACTAAGTGTTATGCGGAATTTAACACTAAGAACAAAGAACAAAACAAAGTAAACCAAACTTTCACTTTGATTAATAATATCAATGAATGATTACAATGAAAGTGTTATGAGATATGTAGAAGAGGTGTGTGAAAAAGATGTGTCTTATGTCTAACCCTAAGGCCTCATTTTATAGGTTTAAGGAGCCTTGTACAAAAATCTATGATCAACTATTTTAGAAGGAGACACAAGATAAACATACTCAAATAACTTATTGACTAAATCTTTTAAACATTTAAGAATATATTCTGAATTCTTATCTTCATATTTCGTCCATCAACTTGAAGAATTCATCATTGGCAGATTTAGTCCTTGTCTTTATGTAATGATTCTTCTTGTCAACGCCTTGATAATTCTTATCAGCGTCTCACCTGTTAGCGCCCAATTCTTCTTGTCAGCGCCCAAGTTCCTCTTGTCAGCGTCTAGGGACTTGGTCAATTTTATTCCCAACACGCTTGTGTAAATCTTCTCATACATAAATTCGCTTACCAATCAATGTGGCACGACGGGGATCAACCTTCAAGGCGCGAACTGGGGTGATCGTCCCCAAATAGTACTATTATATGCATAAGCGTCTACCAAATCCCGGTAGTTCACAATTCATGCTAATGGGACTTTTAGTGACATAACCTAACTTTAATAATCCATTTTATCTCATACATCGGGTCATATAATCATTCATTGGGTCATACCATCATTCGGGTCCAAATCAATAAACAAACAATCGGGACAAATGGTGTCCTATTTTATTAAAACTAACATGTTATCTCCCTCTCGGGTTTATAAAACATTTCATAAAAACATTTAAAAGAGTGCGAGGTTATGAACTCACGTTGATGTGGGAAGGTGGTTATCGGCGATTTGGATGTACGGTACGTGCTTCAATCACGAAAACCTAGACAAATAATACTTGTCTTAGACTCTTGTCCAATGACTTTATAAAAATAACAATTATGTATACATATGATGATTTTATACATATGATGATGATCAAGTGGGTTTATACAACTTTACTCATTCATTATAGTGTTTATGTGTTGGTAACATTTTTATACTAGTTATACTAGTTCAATTTAATTACATTTTGAGGCCCAATAAGCCTATTACAAGCCCAATACTCTTCATTAGCGAAATTATACTTTTAATATCAATATTATACTTTACATGGCCCAAATGGGTTAAGCCCAAATAATTAACTTAATAAGTGTTTTACCAACTAGTCGGGTTTATAGTCTAATAAGGCTAACTTAGCCCGTTAATGTCCGTATGTTATATAGTTCAGGTTTTATCGGTTTTTACTTGTAATAGGTACTTATATATCAGTATATGACTTTTAAAAAGTTTACATTAGACGGGTCCGACCGTCTAAGTTTTAATTGACGAAAAACGTAAATTTTATGGTATTAGCCGAAAAGACGTAAAAATCATGTTTATAGTTTTTATAACTTATAAAACTTACCAAACTACCATTTTTATAAAATATCCATTTATTTATCCTTATACATATTTATATAAATGAAATATATAAGTTAGTGGGTTTTAATTTCACATTTTATACTATATTATTTGAGTGCTTATATAATAGTATTAAACTTTAATTTCACAATATCTGATTTTTAGTTTTACTTTCACCATTTTTATCATATCTTGAGTTCTATAAGGGGATAGAAGCTCATTTTTGGATGACATAAACTTCATATTATGTTATACAAATAAGTTAGTTATATCTACTGCTAAATCCATGTCTAAGTATCCTTAACAGTCCCTACAAAACAGACTATTCAGATTGGTATACTAATTTTTTTTTGATCACATCTCACTCATTTTGATGATTCCATTGCATGACCAACTCTCACATGTGTATGACATCTAATACTTATTGTAAATTGATTCTACCATGCAATTTTATCAGTTTATAACTTGGTTACTTACTGTTTTTATACAAACATCATTTTAAGTAAGATTTTAACATTATTACCTATGGTTTTTCATCTTTTTAACCATATTTATCAACATCAAATCCCCACATAATATTTTTATCATCATTCATCATCATATACATATACATAAGTAAAGAAAATACAAGATTACATAATCAAAATAACAAGAGGATAGGAAGAACAATCTTTATACCACCAAGATTAAGTAGTTTATGATCAAGGCTTGGATTTTTGATGGCAAAACTTGTGATAGATCAACACCAATCTTCAAGGCCACCAATACTTGTAAACTTCATGTAGATATCAGCCCTTGATATACATAAAATCTCCTTTGTGGATGTTATGATCACCTCCAAATAGCCTCCTTTCATGTAGTGATCAACATATGTTGATTATAGATTATGTGGTAGGTTAAAAATTGATGATGATGGTCATTTTGTGGTGAAGAGTGGACGGCACCAAGGAGGAGGAAGAGAGAAAAAGGGTGGTTTTGCATGTATAAAATGAACAAATGGTTTGAGTGGATGGTTTTATTTGTTGGTAGCTTACTTGTTAAGCTCTAAGTAATAAGTGTTAGCTTGTTTAGGAGGTGTTGACACCTCATGGTGTGTGTTGGAGCATTTGTAGCCGTCCCATGTGTGGGGGTGGGACAAGTTTATCTTGTCTCATCCCCATTTAATTACGGGTACTCCTCGATTCTAGTTTTCTTGATTTGCGTGCCCGCGGGTCGTTTTACGAAAAACGTTTTTATAAATTATGAATCTACGGCACAAAACGATTCTAATAAAAATTGTCTCATCCAAAACAGAGTTCAAAAACGTAAATATGTAATCCTAGGGTTTCCGGTTTAGTCGTAAAGGACGTTAAATTATACACGTAAGTCTTAATCTCTTCTCGTACATTTGTGAGTTTATGAACCAACTCAAATTTAAAATCCCAAAATAATATTCACGGATAAATTTATTTCCTGAAATGTCAGACTGTAACCAAAAACGGTGTATGTAAACGTAAGCACGTAACGTAGAATCCTCCGGTTTAGACGTAGTCGATGCTACTTCGAGACGTAAACCCAAATTTCTTCCCAAAAATAAGTGAGTTCATAATATACATTAAAATAATGTTTTTAAATAACACTTGAGAATAAAATATCAACCATAAATTGACGGATTGTCACATCTACAAACACCCATAGCACTTCATTATGGTTATAGTATTAAGTTAATACAATTTACAAGTATCTTAATGCACAAGGTACAATATTTCAATGCATGACTTGTAAATTAGGTCAAAATTGGTATTCTCACTCTTTAGACATGTTTACTTAAACTAAGCCATCAAACCAAGTGTAAGAACTCTATGGACACTTAAAACAAATTGTATAGGACCTAAATTAAGTTTAAATCAGTAGCTAATTGAATCATAAATCCTTTTACTAAGATTTAAACCTAGATCATTAGAAAACCCTAATCTACATAAGTATACTTCCCATTTTCACATCAAACCTTTGTTAAACTTCAAACCAAGGACCCAAATATCTTATATAGATTTTCTAAACCATAATTAAGCCTTAATATCTTACTAATCACTTTCCTAAGTCCCTAATCACCAAAATCACAAAGCATAAGTTACAAGCCCTAGTTTTGAAACCCAGTTTTGTTATTTCCCTCCAAAACTCATTTTAAACACTTTTCCTCCCATTCTAAGTTTTAAAACCAGGTATTTATATGTTTTAGGATATTTTAGAAGTGGTGACAAGTAGGTGCATCACCTACTAGGGTGTTACTCATCACCATTCTTATCAACACTATGTCGTGACCATTTTGAACCATAAGTGAAGATTGGAATGATTCTAGTAGCTATAAACTTGTGTAGAGAATCACTAGCTATCCTTAGTCATTCTCCTATCTAGATTACACGTATAGAACTAAAACTTGGAGCCTAAGTGTTGCTACAAGTATAAATAGAGCTGTATGGCATACCTTGAAGACTTGCATCCCGTTTTCTCTTAACCTCCTACCCATTCTTCATATTAACTTCTATGAACGTCTTAGCACATCCCAGAAGACCAGAAACTAGGTCTAGAAGGAAGCCATTAAAGCTTTTGAAGCTTTGATAGCAAGTAGTGTTCATAAGAAATCATAAGGAGCCATTTTGGAGCTATCTAGGTAATTCTTATGTTAAGTAAAGCTTTGATATTGTTATAATGATATTAGGCTTGTTATAATGCCAAAATAATGTTAAATAGATAATCTAAAAAGAACTAAGTCATTTCATCAATTTAACAATGAGCAAAAATCCATTTCAAATGCTATAATTCTGGTAAAATGCTTTTATTATTATTATAATGTGTTTTCAAACTTTGTTTTAAAATCATAGATCATTTGGTACATTTTTAAAGAAGTTATATGATTTTTACAAGTATAGGGATTAAAACTGTAATTTTTGGAACTATTTAACATTTTGGACCAAAAGTGTCATTTTGGGAAAGTTAAAGCTATAATAATAAATGTTGAAAATTCTGAGAACCTAAGATTAAATATTGAAGTTGAAACTATAAATATTAAAACTATATACTTAAGGGGTTAAAAGTGTAAATATGCTAAACTTATGAACTTAAGTGTTAAAAAGGTAATTAATCTAAAATTATAAACTTAAATGATTATTTTGGTCATTTATGAAACTATATGGATGAAAACTATATGATGAAACATATTTTCTAAATTATTATAAAGTATAAGGACTATTTTGCCAATTATGAAACTAAAGGATAAAAGATATAAATATAAATGAAATATACCAACTTTTGAAGAAATTTCCAAAAATATATATATTACTATGTATCATGTTAGTAGGGAACTTTGTACAAAGATGTTCCATCTCGATATTACATTCTGACAGAGTGGTTGGGTTTACGATTTAAAGTGCCCCCGCTCCTCAAACGTTTATAGAATGGCTTCTGAGTATAATGGCCCGAACAATGATGCAATATTATCAAAAAAGAATACATAAATAATATACAAGAATGTTGAACTCAAAATCAAAGACTTAATACTATACCAAATATGTTAAACCAGGTTGGTGTAAGATCAAGTTCTTGTTTGTTAGCTCAAGTTATTCTGTGTTATTTAAGCCTGACAAGATTACTGGATCTAAATTGAGTTCATAGCCTCACTAAACTATACTACTTTTAAATGATTTGAAAACCCGTGAGGGGAATATATATGCTAAAATGGAATACAAGTGTTTTTGGTAAGCTTCTCAGAAATAATTATTGACAACATGTTTATAGTTGCCTTGAAAGTCCCTTTTTAATTATGAATCGTTTATCATTTCCTGGAAATGAGCGCCAATACTGTAAATAGTACTATTTGGAGTTTGACATCTCCTGTGTGGGCAAGTCGTAGTTGCTAGCACCTCAGTGGTCAAACATGCATACTTTATTTTGCTAAGCACGATAGTTTGGCAGACTTCCTCATAAGGGCAAATTATGGGTTTCTGATATGTCTACTCGCGGTATCATAAGCTTAGTGCATTGATTAATTGATTTTACGGGCGAATAATAACGTAGCTCAAGAAAAAGGATCTTGTATTCAAAGTATTTTTAAACCTATGAATTAACTCAACCTTTGTGTTGACTTTAAGCATATATTTTTGGTTTTGATAATTGATAACATGGAGTAGCATAATGATGACGTGAAGAGATGTAGACATGGGAATTTTTATCATTCAAACCTATTTTCTAGATCTCGGGAACCTGTGATATACAAAGTATATACAAGTTGTTTTATTGAAAATCTATGATCTTGACTGATAATTTATAAAGAATAATGAAGTTTATTTAAACACTCTTTTGAGTTGTTTTTCTATTACTGTGCTTTCATATCATGAAGTAATACCCCAAAACTATTTTCGCTGCGTCAATGTAAAAATGGGGGTGTTATAGAGTGGCATCAGACCTATAGTTATAGAGAACAAGAGATTAAAATCTTAACTAAAACTGATTTCCTAAAATAAATTCCAAGTGAAAATATCCGCATCAAAACCGTGCTGCTATAAAAATTGTAAGTAATAATTTCAAGTTGTGATTTTATTTAAATGATAATAATATGTGATAATATGATAGTATGTGTAAGTAATATACTAAATACTAATATAAATAGTTTATTTTATAGACGTCTTTAGAAATATGTCATCCTATTTTCATCCCATCTTCATATCAAATTCGGAACCAGAAAATATTTACCTTATGGATTTACCTAAATCCTTAGTACTAGCCCTTTCTGCTAATAATTACCCTAATCCTTTATCTCCAAAAAATAATCCTCAACCAAATAATATACCTATTCTGCAGTGTCGAACTTCATCCCAATCATCCAATAATATCCCAAATACCCAAAATATATCTGTTGAACAAATGGAGAATATGTACAACTATTTTAGTGAAGTGCCTCCCAAGCGTATTGAAGATCTAGAATATGAAATTGAAGGATTTAAGTATGGAAAGACGATAATGCAAGAGGAAATGGAAACTATGAAAAAGGATTTAATAAAAGTGAGTAATGAGAATTATGAGTTACGAGCTAAGCAGAGGTTGCATGATGATGAAATTACCTTAGCCCGAGGAAGAATGACAACAATGGAGAAGCTTATTGAAGATATTCAAGTACGGCATTAAGACAATATCAAAGCAATCTTAGCCATAATCAAAGATCTCATGAAAAAGGAGTAAACCAGCTTAAAAATATTTCAGCTTCCCTAAAAGCCTTGTAAATATTTTAGCTTTCGGTTTTTACTTTTATGTAACAAAGAAGCTTGCTTGTCCATCAACAAAGTGGATTCTTAATAAATAAAAGTTTCTTTGTCTTTCCTTTATTTGTATATCATTAAAGAAAAGATAAATAATTGACAAAGTATAAGTCTTTAAAAGAATTATAGCAAAAGAAAGATATTATCTTAAACTAAAAAGGATTTCTCAAGTCTATTTGGATAAAAGAAAGTATTAATCTAAATAAAGGATAAATGAACTTAGGAATCTTAAGATGAGTTAATAGTTACGTAGCCCTATAAACCTATTCCCTAATCTTATATTATGTATCTTTAAATTTTTGAAAAAAAAATGCTCGTAAAGCGTTGTATGTATGTGATGACGTATAGTCCCTAGTCGGGCTGGCTAGTCCGACCCACGGGTGCTACCCGCATCCATCAGGAATGGATTGAATGCTTATGTGATGCGCGCGCAGCCCAGGAGGCCCGGTAAGCCGCTATCGCACATAAGGATAATTACTTAGCCAGGTCCTTGTCACAACGCGACAGGATCAGACGAGAATATAATCTATCATATAGATATATTCGCCTAAAGGGAAGAGATATACACTTGCCTTGGTTATGCGATAAGGATCAAACTATTTTAGGTAATTATCTCTTCCTTTGGCCGCAAGAGTAGGAGAGCCCAGCCAGGACTCTCTCGGGTATAAAAGCAACCCCATAGGTTCCACAAAGGTACGATACACACAATACCCTAAACATTACATACTCAAATCGATTACTTACTCTCACGCCAGAGTCTAATCGTGGGTCACAAACCCACGGTAAGCCTAACGATGTCTGTATAGTGCGCAGGGTCCTCAAAGCAAGTTTCACTTGGTGCAAGAGCCGGATTCCACAAGGCCCCAAATTAAGCCTAATTTGGGTCAAGCTCGGTCTACCCAACTTTTGTATCAACAAGTTGGTGTCATCCGTGGGACCCACACTAAGCTCTAAAGTGACGACGAAAAGCGGCGCAAACCCGCCCCCACCAAAGGGGGAATCCAAGAAGCCATCGAGTCCATACTCTAAACTTGAACCTAATAATCCAAGTTGTGGAGGGAAGGGACTACAAGTATCTTTCTCTCCGCTAGTCACTTCGACCCCACAGGCAGTTGGGACTGCATCGTCCTCTCAGGAGATCCCTAATCAAGGCCACAAGGATGCTCTGGACGCAAGGGCTGTGATAGATCTGCAAGCTGAAACGGAAACTCCCCCCTCGGCGAAGCAAAGTATGAGCGACTACGTCGCAAAAAACTATGAGGCTTTGATCCCACTCATGAGGGCTCAGACGAGGGCGAATCCAACAAGAGATCTTCGGATCAGTCTAGACTTCGATAAAGAATTTAAGTCTAGGGAAGAGTCAAGACCTAGCAAGGAAGCTAGAAAGGAGAAGAGAAAGAAGCAAAGAACGACTGAGATCCCAACATCCCCTTCGGATGCGCCTCTCATTGAAGACGCATCGTCCTCAGAAATTTCTAAGGACTCAAGAGAAGAGGACGGTTTCATGACACCTGTCAATGACCATCAGCGCACAAGCGTGAAGGACAGATTAGGGCCTGACCCTACTGGTAGACGAAGCGCCCTTAAAAGACTAGGCCCCTTAGACAGAGATTCATCTCAGGATCTGCAAGTTCTGGAAAGAAATAAGAGCACCGGAAGGATGCGCAAGAGGAACTCTTCAAGTTAAGATTCCTCTGACTCTAATTATAGCGACCGCTACCCTCGCCATAAAAGGGTCTCCCCTTCATCCACTGAGGATACTGATTCCTCTGAATACGACAGAAAACACCACAGGGCACCCAAAATACCAAGGATACAAGGTGAAGATCAATGGACCTTGCCATGGCGTCGAGAGAAAGGAAGTGCATTTTCAGAACGCATAACTACTTTCAGGGATAACAAAAAAAGACGCATGCTGTCCAATGTCAAGACCTACGACGGTACGACGGATCCAGATGATCACCTAAAAGTGTTTGAATCTCAAGCGGGGATAGAACAATGGCCAGAAGTCGTGTGGTGTCACATGCTCAACTCAACGCTCATCAGGAACGCTCGGACATGGTTCGACCGTCTCCTGCGAAGGAGAATTCATGGGTTTGAAGAACTTCGAAGAGCGTTCTGAAGAAATTATGTGCAGTAGAAGAAGTACGAAAAATGCCCGGTTTCACTTGCGTGAGTGAAGCACAGGCACAACGAAAGGCTCGAAGACTTCATGGAGCGCTTCAAATCTGAATGCAACCAGATTAAGGATTGCCCGGAGATTCTTAAAATTTCTGGATTCCTCGTAGGCATCACAAATCCGGACCTAATAGAAAATTTGAACGACAGAACCCCGAAAACATTTGACGGGGTAATGAAAAAGTTCCGAGCATTTATCCAAGGAGAAACCACAGCAGCAGATAGCAGGCAGATGGCGTCAGGCTACAAGTACCAAGACAGGCCCAAGAAACAATCATATGGGCAAAACATCAGTCGCACGTTGGACTTCCAAGGAGCGGAAAAGCAAGGGCGCACCAGCAACAACAACAAGTTCACCTCGCTGCAAAAAAACTCCATGGAGATATTTCTATCAAAAGGAGCAAGTTTTCCAAAGCCTGGCCCAATGATGGGACCAGCAGATAAACGGGATAACACAAAGCATTGCGAATACCATGATGATAAAGGGCATGCTACTGATGAGTGCATTCAATTGAAAAGGCACATTGAGAGCCTGGTAAAAGCAGGGAAGCTGAACCACCTGATAAGAGACTGGAGAAACAACCCGAATACGAAGAAGGGTGAAGCGAAGAAACAGAAGGATAAACCCATAACCATATACATGGTAGAAATGGAAAAATATTTCATGCAAAGAAGGGTGGTCGCGGAATTTTCGCAAGATAAAGAAATAGCATTTCTTATTCTTTCAAATATGGACTATAGAGTCGGGTCGCTGACAATTGACATAGCCCTCAGGAACCACACTATAGAAGGTGTGTGCATCGATGCGGGGTCTGCAGCTAACATATTAAACGAACATTGTTTCACGCGACTGCCATGGGAAATAAGGAAGGAACTAGAGGAAACAGCACAGATCCTCACAGGGTTTAGCGGTGATAAAACTCGACCACTGGGACACCTCTGCACACAGGTGACCATTAGAAATGTAGAACACTCGACGACGGAGTGGATGGAATTCATTGTTGTGCGGTTTCAATCATCGTACAACGGGATAATTGGACAGCCGACACTAAAGACACTGCGCGCAATACCTTCCACAGAACATGGTATGTTAAAATTTCCAGTACAAGATGGAGTAGTCACCATCCGTAACATAGACACACTCGAAGGGGGTAACAGTACTTCTAGCACCAGCGCCAAAAGGAAGCACGTAGACAGGTGTCAACACGATATGGAGCCCAACCCTCAGATGAAAAGAAGGAGGCGTATCTCGGAAGAGTCCTAGGCGAAGAGCAAATTCGTACGCGAGGGCTCGCTATCAGAGCTCCCGTGGTTCTTCTTCTCGACAGGTTTCGCAGGAAACGAATGATCAGATGCAGGGTTCATCCTCACGAACCAGGGCGACATAAAAATCACGTATGCATTGTTGTTTGACTTCCCTACAACTAGCATGGAAGAAGATTTTGAAGCCCTCATAGCAGGTCTCAGATTGGCACTTAGAATGGGCATGAAGAGCCTAGTGGCCTACACATATAACCCTCTGGTAGCAAGTAGGGTCGAAGGGTCATGCGAGCCACAAGGGCAGGTGCTAATCCAGTACACAGAAAAGATACGGGACATGATGGCACAGTTCGTAGAATTTGCTATACGAAGGGTTGCAGGAAAGAAGGGCGAAATCTCGGTGGACATGGACCAACTTTCAATTATGGACATAGATAAGCCTCCTAGTCACGTTCTAATCGATTTTATCTTGCACAAAAATGTGAGTGTGGACATGGAGTCACCAACATGGATGACATCTATTAGAAATTTTTTGTCACATAACAAGTTGCGAAGCAGTAGAAGGAAGGCTAGGAAAATACAGGTGAGAGCTAGGCACTTTAAAATTGTCAAAGGGACGTTGTACAGACAATCAGGCAACGGTAGGATGTTGCAATGCTTAGCACTAGATCAAGCGCGGGCAATGGTGGAAGCCGCGCACAGAAGAGTATGTCCTCGTGGCCTGGTAGTTGTGGTTGAGGAAGTCACTCGCTCAGGGTACTTTTGGCCATTTATACATAAGGATGCTCATAAAAGAGTGGTGTGTTGTCAGAGATGCCATGCGGACTCAAGATGTAGGACAAATTCTAACATGGTTACTGGTCCACTCTCAACCAAAGGAGCAGAGGGAGGAGGAATGCTCTCAAAGTTGGGGCGTACTATTGGTTCCCTAGCAACATCAATTGGAAATATGGTGCGGCGTGCAACAACACTACTCCCATCCAAGGGTAACCACTAGCAACAACGCAAGGGAGCAGTCGCCCCCGCAGCCAGGATAACTGCACGCACTATGCGGCAGCAGGATCGTATAGGCATACTACCAGCAGCGCGAAGCACACAACAGCGCGGTAAGGCAAGAAAAGGACTCTCGTGGACTAGGATGAGTGCGCGTAGCTATGCGGAGTCAGTATCCAGCCCTGCAAGAAGTGAATTGAGAGGCAGCCAATATTTTGGACGATATTCTTAGTGAGATATCGCATAGTTAGCATGGACCATTCTCTTGGCCACTGATAGCCCCAATAAGGATCCATGTATTTTTTCTTATTATCTTTTTTAGGGTTTTCTTTTTGTTATTTGTTTCAACATTTGTAAAAAATATGAGTAAAACGTTGTGGTTCCTAGCTAGCTCTGCAGCCCGAATAATCCTTTTGTTTTTTATCTTTTATGCATAAGAGTGTTGTTTCTTTTCTGAAATATATATAAATTTGGCCTTCCGGTGTACATGTATAATAAAATGTTTCCAGGTGAAATAAGAGGAATAAGTTTACCCTACCAATTAAACATGTCGTGTAAGAGGGATGCACCCCTAGTGGCGCCGGATCAGGTATCCTTTGTTAGGCAGCTTCCCACAAAACGATGTGGTAAGTGTAGTAGTCTGCATACTTTATGACGGATATGCACAAGACATAGTGTGCACGACTAACAAACTTGTCGTTCTCTATGACATTGCTTATGGTAGTAGTGGCAGGACCACACGTAATGACTTTCGGCTCACTCATAAGTTTAGAGTCACACTCCAATGAGTGTACTCATAAACAGGCGTTCTGTCTCACAAGCTCAGGCGTGAATGCAGACACCTGGACACACGTATGTAACAAGGAACGTGAGCATAGTGCAGGACGCTACGTGTTGGCAAACATAAGGGGTGCCATAAATATTATACAAATTCCTTAATTTACAAAGTTATTGTGCGTAGTTAGTACAAGGCGGATAGTAAAGAAAGGTGCCTTCTATAGAAGGTCGTTTGCTGACAGCGACCTCTTCAACCCTACGGTGTGTCGGGTTCAATGACGCGCAGTGCTGTACCCATGCCTCTTTCATACACTACAGCACGCGAGTCTGATATACATCGATGGAAGGCAGGCTAACTGGTAAACAATCAGATCGACTAGGGTGTGCTAAACCTAAACCAATAGCGACACCTTTAGTTGAAGTCCGGTTCTTCTTCGCAACACGTCTAACGTGCTGTTTCAACTTGTTTTCCAGCGAAATCATTATTGGTGCACCAGAGATATAGACAGGGACCTGTAGTTGAGAAATATCTGGTTTGGCCAGGGCATGGGGACCTTCTTTCGTTCTTTCTGTGTAATGGCTTGTTAAGGTAAGGTCGGCCATGATCACACTTATAGGAAAATCTTGGTCTTTCTCAATACGGTCTATGATGGGCAGTGGGAGGTCTTCTAGTCTGTGGAATGCAGTATCAAAGAGTTCTTGTCACACCCCACCATGGCGGAATATGGGGCGCGACGTATAGATATCATCACAACAACAGCGTGTCTATAGAGAGAACTAAATGAAATTGAAATATCATAAATGGCGACACAAATGTCGTAACTATATCTCAACAATGCAGGCGTCTAGGTAAGTAGGTAACAAGCCTATCTTACCAAAGACATACAAATGAACAAACATCAAACATATAGGTACCATAAAGTTCACTTAATCAAGACACAAAATAAAATCTAAGAGGAAAGGGAATCCTCCTAATGCAATCTGAAGGTCTACGTAATTATTGGCCTATTCAACATGATGGATTTGATGGATTAAGATGGTTGATTAATTGATAGATATAAAAGAGATGAAGGAAGGAGATGAGGGATTAGAGAGAGAAAGGAGAGAAAAGGGGAAAATTAGAGAGAGAAAATAAAGATGGAATGATTAATTGTATGAAATGAACAATCAACAACCCCTCCTAACATGCAAGGAGGGGATATATATAGCCCACCCTACATGTGGGCTATATGGACTATACATTAACAAAATGGATCACGAGCCCATTACCTAATTATCGTTGGAGAGACCGATCCTTCACAAATACGTAAAACGTATTTCTAACACAATCCAAGCAGCCTCTACACTCTAGCCACTTCTAACATCATCCTCCTCAACTACCTCACCTGAAAATGACACTAAAATCTGTCAACATAAAGTTGAAGGAAAACAATTTATAGTAATGGACCATAATGTGATAATCATGTTACATGCATCCACAACAAAACATAAACCAAGTACCGATCGCTTCTACAATTCATAAAGCACATTATAACAATCAAGAAGTATCCCGTCACACACACAAGAACACACACCACACTATCCGGATCTTTCCCACACCACCTGTGGAAGATGAACTATATCCCCGTCGAGATATCTTGCCTCCGAAGAGACGATGCACAAGTACTCAGGACGGATCGTGCCCTACGAACCAAGAACTCAGGACGGATCGTGCCCCACGCTCCACACACATCACAACTGGTCCCATAGACGCCCATACATCTACGTACCAATCCCAATCATAACCCAATCAAGATTAACATATCAGAACACATATCAAAGCACATATGAGAACACATAAGCACGCAAGTCACACAATATCAAATGTATGTCCACACATTTTAAAACATATTACTAAATCATATTAAAGAACATTTCAAGTGTCATCTCCATCCCATACTGGAAAAACATTTAAAAACGTAGCAAAACGGGACTATGAACTCACCTGATAGCACAGCAAGCTAGCACTCCCGCAAACCTATAAAATCATACATGACACCCTTAGCTCAGGTCTTAACACCCAAGTTAAGTAACAATCAAGGAGATTAATCTAATCCCCCAATCCCCACTATCTAGTTCTCCCACTACAAGCTATTCTATACGTAAAATTCCAGTTTTTCACCGGTACGGTTTACTAGTCACTAAACGATCACATGAAGTGAACTTAACACCACACTTGACTCCTACCCTACTGGAGTTATGTTTTTATATGATCTAAGAACTTCAAAAAGCAATTTTACTTTCTAATTACACGTTTAACCCTTTCGTTTAGTCTCTACGCCAAAAGTCGTTTTCACCAAAACATATTTTCCGTACATGCTAAATGTTTGACACCAAAACCCCGACCTAAACACCATAAATTTTATTGAAAACCTTCATTCCTTTTATATACATTATAAAGAGTTCCCAAATCAAAAATATTTGGCTATCTCATCCGTTTGGTTAGGTTTTGACTCAAATCCCTGAAATCAAAATTTATTCCTGAACAGCGTACTGTTTTTGTAAAAATTATTTGACGACCTTACCGAACTCCATTTTCGACCAACCTTACATTTTTGAAAAGTAGACTCCCTGAACTTATTTTAAAAAAAAACTCGACCAAAGGTGCTACCTACTGCCCGGAACAGTCGACACAAGACAACCTTAAAAATCAGACTGTTTTACGCCTTTATGCACTAACCCTCTAAACATCATTAATTATCCCTAAATTTATAACACAAACCCTAAAATCATTAATGGATCTTAATTAATATATTTTTTCATAAAATTAATAAAACCCTAATCATCCCAATGATGATTAATTAACAATACAATTATGATTAATTAATAAAAACATAAATTATATTAAGGTTTAATTGATCACTTACCTTGAAACAAGAAAAATTAATGAACCCTAATCATAATTTCGACTTCTCTTGATATCCATGGAAGATTTAGACTGATTTTAGGTTATTTAGGGTTATTAGTCGTTTTTAGGGGTCTAGGGGTGTTTATATAGGCCTTGGTAACCTTCTGGACAAGTTTAGGCCCAATTAGGACTTTTAAATGGTAATTATCCTATTTTTATTAATTTAATTATTAAAATTAAGGCTATGGGACCCACAAATTCGACTCCTCTCTGTGTTTTATCATATTTACACTCTCCCCCTTCTATTTTATGTTTACTTATACTCCTATACACTTTCGGGACCAAACCGGGTACCCTTTTGCTAATTTTTCGACTTTTTACGCGATTTTTGAACTAGCCTTCATTTCTAAAAGTTTCTAAATATAGAAAGTAACTATAAAACTTATCCTAACCATATTATATATACTTAATACATACATACAACATACGATACGTACACGAAACCTTATCAAAACGGTACCCGAACTTTTCTGCAGTTCATTTCTGAACTCATTTCCTTTTATTTCATTTCGTTTCATTTCCAACTTATACCATGATTTATACATTCATATGAACTCATGAGCACGAAAAAACCCCATCACATCATCATATAACGTACCATGTACTACATAAACAATGTCTAACATCATGATAAAGTCTCAAATATGAGCACATAACACATAAACGCACACCAAGCACATGATGAACATCAAACAGTCAAAAGTGAAAAATCCAAAATCTAGGGTTGTCACATCACTCCCTCCTAATAGAAATCTCGTCCCGAGATTTACTCCATAAGCTCAAAAAACTTCATTTCACAACCAACTCGCTATCTCTCTCATAAGAACGTAACCAGATCATCCATATGACTACAACAACGCCCTCAATGAATATAAGCTCAAGACAAATTTTAGGACCCACAACTTCGGATAAACGATCAAGCCCATGGACAACTAACGGACGTTTACGTGAAAGAATTTAAAAATATGAACCAAAACCTGAGACTCCAAAAGATACTCAACATAAAACATGTATCGACTCCCAACGAACCATGAAAACGGACCAATGACACAAGAAGCACCCAGCGACAACCGAAACGTATTACGACCGGTGCCACACTATTAAAACCTTATGCAAAACCAAATTTTACCCCAGAATGGATTTTGTACCTTAATGTATATTAGTTGTTCTAAAACCATGGTATCACATTAGTAATTTATGTAATCATTTGAGGAAAAAAAAGTGTAACACTCTCATTTTTCGTATCGGTACAGCGGAAGGGTCTTTTAGAGTGTTACGGGATAGCACAATAACTCCAATCATAGACAACACATAAAAATGGTTGTACAAGGTTTAACAAACATTCATTCGATAAAAAGGTTTAAAAGTGTACAACAGGTCCCAAATTATACAGGTCATTAAGTTTACAAAACACAGATCGAATGAACATTTTTAATATTAAGTGTGGGCCATCAGAGTCGATCTCCATCCGGATTACCTTCAAGCACCTGAGATAGAAAACATGCAAAAATCATATCAGCGAATGCCGAGTGAATTCATAGAGTTTAATGAAAACCGTTATATAAAACAATCATTTACAATCATTTAAAATCAGAACACAAGTATAATATCGGAAGTAAGTCCACATATTGCTAGTCAGGCAATATATCTCAAGCATACATCTGAAACCGTCCATGAGACCGTAGTCTCTATATTACCATGATAGGTAATATATTCATCGTAATAGCGTCGTTATCATATATAGGATACATTTTTATTTAGATTAGGTAGGATTATTATTAGCCGCATGACATTGTTACCTTACTGTGAAAACAGCGGGCCGCGAACCCGACAAACAATTTGCCCATCTAAGTTAGCGTGTCGTCACAAAAATCACGCTATGGAATCTTCTCATACATAAATTCGCTTACCAATCAATGTGGTACGACGGGGATCAACCGTCAAGGCGCGAACTGGGGTGATCGTCCCCGAATAGTACTATCAAATGCATAAGCGTCTACCAAATCCCGGTAGTTCACAATTCATGCTAATGGGACTTTAAGTGACATAACCTAACTACTAATAATCCTTTTAGTCTCGAATAAAGGGTCATAGCATCATTCGGGTCCATCTCATTTAGCATACAATCGGGACTACTTGTGTTCTATTTTTATAAAAATCTAGCATGTTATCTCCCTCGCGGGTTTACAAATCATTTTATAAAACATTTAAAAAGAGTGCGAGGCTATGAACTCACGTTGTTAATGAAAGGCGGATTGTCGGCTACGGGCGTGCTTCGGTCACGGAAAACCTATATAAATAATAATCGGTCTTAGACTCGGTCCAATGACTTTTATCAAAATAACAATATACATATATATGATTATTGTACATATGATGATGATCAAGTGGGTTTATAAATCCTCATTTACTCATTTTAGCGTTTACGTTTTAGTATCGTCTTACTAGTTCACTAGTTTTACCGATTTTACCTATTTTAAGTTCATTAAGTCTTTTATAACTTCTTTAACTTGTTTTTACCCATTATATACTTATATGATCAGTATATATACTTTTCATGTTGGGCCCTATTGGGTTAAGCCCAAATAATTCTTTTTACAAGTATTTATCTTATTAAGTCCAATTATTAGTCTAATAGGTTTAGTTAGCTCGTAAATGTCCGTAATTCTTATAGTTCGGGTTTTATCGGTTTTTACTTGTCTTAGTTACTTATACATCAGTATATATCTTTTATAAACTTTACATTAGACGGGTTTGGTCGTCTAAGTTTTATTTGATGAAAAACGTTAATTTCACGGCGATAGCCGAAAAAGTCGTAAAAATCAAGTTTATAGTTTTTATTACTTATAAATATTACTTTTACCACCATTTATATATTTTACCCATTTAATTAACCTTTTATACATTTATATAAATAAGTTTTATAAGTTAGTGGGTTTATACTTTACATTTTATAAATTATAAAGTGAGTGCTTATATAATAATAATAAACATTATTTCCAAAATCTGATTTTTAACTTCACATTCACCATTTTTATCATATCTAGAGTTCTACAATGACTTAGAAGCTCATTTTTGAATGACAACTTCTTCATAATATGTGCTAAATATAACGTAGTTATAGCTACTGCCCATTTTGAGTCTAAGTTGTCTTAACAGTCCCTACAAAACTGCTTATTCAGATTGTACCACCTAACTTGTTTTGATCATATCTCACTCATTATTTTGATTCCATTGCATGGCCAACTCTCACATGTGTATAACATCATCTACTTTACTTTAAATAGATCAAACCATGCATTTTTATCAGTTCTTCATTTAGTTATCTACTGTTTTTATACAGCCAACTAATTAGACATGATTTTAGCTTCATTTCTTATGGTTATCATCATTTTTAAGCATGTTTATCAACACTTGATCCCCACACAACATTTTTATCATCATATATACATCATATACATATACAAAATGAAAGAAAATACATTTGTTCTTTACAAAACAATAAGAGAAAAATGTAGAGGATGATCTTCTTTACCAATCCAAGTGGATTTCTTGTTTTAGGAAGGCAAGAACTTGATGAACACAACAAGTATCTCCAAGACCATCAAATAGCAAGATCATATGTTGGAAAATCAGCCCTAGGACACAAGCAAATCACCTCCAAAGTTGGTTATATGGCCACCAAATGATCAAGGTTTCAAGGAAACACCTTAATAGGACTAGTAAACATGTGGTTTGTAGTTGGAAGAGATCAAAAATGGTGTTTGTGGCTTGATATGGGACGGCACATAGATGAAGTTTGAGAGAGTTTTGAGAGTGAAATGCATGGGTGAAATGGTTAAGTGAAAACCATTTGTTGGTTTTGTTAAGTGGTGGATGGTTTAGCTTAAAGTGTAAGCATGAGCTTACACTTGTTATAAACAAGTTAAGACTTGTGCCACCTAAGGGTGGTGAGACATTTTAGCCGTCCCATGTAAGCTAGTGGGATGGGGCAAAGTGTTTTGTCCCATCTCACTAGTTTACGGGTATTTCTCGATTCTAGTTTTCTCGATTTGCGTGCCCTCGGGTCGTTTTACGAAAAACGTTTTTATAAATTATGAATCACCGTCACAAAACGAATCCAATAAAAATTGTCTCATCAAAAACGGAGTTCAAAAACATAAATACGTAATCCTAAGGTTTCCGGTTTAGTCGTAAAAGACGCCAAATTATGCACGTAAGCCCAAATTTAAATCCGTAAATTGTGAGTTCGTCAACCAACATAAAAATAAGTTTCAAAATATTATACGAGAAAATATTTAACTACCTGAAAATGTTAGATTTGTCACAGCTTTTCCTCCTAAAAGGGATCAACGTCCTCGTGATCCATTTCATTTGGATGTCCGTTTCTTATTGAAATCGAAGAGGTGCGGATATTTCTTCCACATTTCATCCTCTCGTTCCCAAGTATACTCCGGTCCATGCTTTGAATTCCATCGGATCTTGACAACAGGTATCCGACTTTGTTTCAGTTGCTTTACCTCACGGTCCATAACTTCTATGGGCTCTTCGATAAAATGCAACTTCCCATCTATTCGAACCTTACCTAACGGAATTTTCTCATCACTCACTGCTAGACATTTCTCCAGATTAGATACATAGAATGTGTTGTGAACACCATGAAGTTCTGGGGGTAACTCTAGTTTGTAAGCCACCGGACCTACTCTAGATAGAATCTTAAAGGGTCCAATATAACGGGGATTCAATTTTCCTCGTTTTCCAAATCTTATAACGCCTTTCCATGGCGATACATTCAACATTACTCGGTCACCCACTTCAAACTCCATTGGCTTCCGCCGCACATCCGCGTAACTTTTCTGTCTACTACGGGCAGTCAACAACCTCTTCTTAATCTGAACTATCATCTCCGTAGTCTCCCGGATCAATTCCGGTCCCGTGAGCTGGGTATCCCCAACTTCACTCCAACATACAGGAGATCTACACTTCCTACCATACAAAGCTTCAAACGGTGCAGCCTTAATACTAGAATGGTAACTATTGTTATACGAAAACTCTGCTAACGACAAATGTTTATCCCAATTCTTACCAAAGTCTAACACACAAGCTCTCAACATATCTTCAAGTGTTTGTATCGTCCTTTCACTCTGCCCATCAGTCTGGGGGTGATAAGCAGTGCTCATATCGAGATTCGTTCCCAAAGATCTTTGGAGAGATTTCCAAAAATTCGATGCGAATCTAGGATCTCGATCTGAAATGATCGATACAGGCACTCCATGCTTGCATACGACATTATCCAGGTATATTCGAGTCAGCTTCTCCAGTGAGAACTGCTCCTTAACCAGAATGAAGTGTGCTGATTTGGTCAGTCTATCGACAATAACCCAAATCGAATTGTTTCCAGATGATGTTCTAGGAAGCTTGGTGATAAAGTCCATCGTAATTCGCTCCCACTTCCATTCAGGAATCTTTGGTTGTTGAAGTAGTCCTGATGGCTTTTGATGTTCAGCTTTGACTCTAGCACAAGTCAAGCATTGGAGAACATACATAGCTATGTCAGCTTTCATATTCGGCCACCAGTACAACTTCTTCAAATCATGGTACATCTTATCAGATCCCGGATGAATGGAATACTTAGATTTATGGGATTCTAACATAACCAAATCTCTTAAGCCTCCAAACTTAGGTATCCACATACGACCTCTTAAACATTTCACTCCATCAGCTCTAACCTCTAAAGGATCTCCTTCTCCTCGGAACCCTTCATTAACAAAATTCTCCTTCTTACAAGCTTCTATTTGTGCATTTCTAATTTGCTCAGGCAAATTATTGTGCACGGTCAAGACTAGAGAACGCACCCTGATAGGCTCTCTATCTTTCCTACTCAACGCATCAGCAACAACATTGGCTTTTCCTGGGTGATACTTTATATCACAATCATAATCACTTAACAACTCTATCCATCTTCGTTGCCTCATGTTCAACTCTTTCTGGTCGAGAATATACTGTAGGCTTTTGTGATCGGTGAATACCGTACACTTGGTGCCATACAGATAATGTCTCCACAACCTAAGAGCAAAGACCACAGCTCCTAACTCAAGATCATGAGTAGTATAATTCTCCTCATTCTTCCTTAATTGCCTAGAAGCATAAGCTATCACTTTCTCTCTCTGCATCAAAACAACTCCATAACCTCTAAGAGATGCATCACAATATACTACAAAATCTTCACTCCCGTCGGGTAATGATAAGATTGGCGCACTACATAATTTTTGCTTCAATATCTGAAATGCTCCATCTTCATCACTTCCCCAAACGAAAGGTTTATTCTTCTGAGTAAGCTTAGTCAAAGGTTTAGCTATCAAAGAAAATTCTTTAATGAATCGCCTATAATAGCCAGCTAATCCTAAGAACTGTCGCACTTCCGTTGGCGTTGTCGGTGCAGACCAATTCTTAATAGCTTCAACCTTTGTAGGATCAACATGAATTCCATCTCTGTTAATCACATGACCAAGAAATTGCACAGAATCCAACCAGAAATCACACTTCGAAAACTTAGCATACAACTTTTCATCCTTCAACAACTTCAAAACAATCCTCAAATTTTCTCTATGCTCATCTTCATTCTTAGAATAGATTAGAATATCGTCAATAAACACAATCACAAATTTATCCAAGTAGGGCTTGCACACTTGATTCATTAAATCCATGAAAACCGCAGGTGCGTTAGTTAACTCAAATGGCATTACTTGAAATTCATAGTGTCCATAACGAGTTCTAAATGCAGTTATAGGAATATCTTCTTCACGGACGCGAAGTTGGTGATATCCTGACCGCAAATCTATCTTAGAATACACACTAGATCCTTGCAGTTGATCAAACAAATCATCAATCCTAGGTAAAGGATATCGATTCTTAATTGTCAACTTATTCAGTTCCCTATAATCAATGCACATATGGAAAGATCCATCCTTCTTCTTAACGAACAAGACTGGAGCTCCCCAAGGCGACGAGCTCGGTCGAATAAAACCTTTATCAGACAACTCCTTAAGTTGCTCAGATAACTCCTTTAATTCAGAAGGGGCTAATCGGTAAGGCGCACGTGCCACCGGTGCAGCACCAGGAATTAGATCGATTCGAAACTCTACTTGCCTTATCGGTGGAAGTCCTGGTAAATCTTTAGGAAATACCTCAGGAAATTCACAAATAATAGGTACATCTTCCAATCGTTTCTCCCTAGACTCATTCCCGGTCACTTGAGCTAAGAATAACTCACAACCGTTCCTGATGTACTTTTGGACTTTAATACATGAAACGATTTTTAAACGGGATTCACCTCGACTACCATCAATTACTAACGTTCTATTCCTAAGAGGAATCTTAACCTTCTTCTCTCCACATAAAATAGTAGCATTATTCAACGACAACCAATCCATACCAATAATAATATCGAAACTACCTAATTCTATCAACATCAAATCAATCGGAAAGGAATGGTTCAAGAGATTTAGAGAGCATCCTTCTAATAGCTTATTAGTTTTCACTAATTTACCATCAGCCAATTCCACCTCGTAACTGGTACTTATCTCAACAGGTTCAATATCAATAAGGGCACTAAATTTAGTGGATACAAAGCTCCTATCGGCACCCGAATCGAATAAAGCAACATCATAATGATTGTTGAGTAAAAACGTACCGGTAACGACATTCGGATCCTCTTTCTTCACCTCAATTGTTCCAAGTTGGTAGATACCACCCTGGGGGTTTCTTCCAGGTACAATCGCTTTCAACTTGGGGCATTCCGATTTCCTATGACCTTCTTCATTACAGTTGAAGCAAATCGTTCCCTTCTTACACCTTTCAACCTTGTGTCCAAGCTTTCCGCAATTTCGGCACTTCCAGCAGTCGCCAGGATGCCTCTTGTTGCCACACTTAGGACATCTATCATCGTTGCGCGGTGCATTGTTGGTAATAGCATTTGCATTCCCCTTTCTCTTGTTCTGACGGCGATTGAAATTCTTCCTATAATCACCTCTATCTACACGCTCACCGTCTCCCTTTCTTTTCTCACCTACACGGGCTTCATCTTCCTTATCCTGAATTATCTGTCCAATGAGTTGGTAAGCCATTCGAACAGTATCATCAATGGTAAGTGGTTTCGATGATGTCACGTCCCCCCGGATATTCCTGGTCAACCCTTTCACATATTGCTCAATTCGGATCTCTTCGGGTTCAACCAATCGAGGACATAGCAAGGCCAACTCATGGAATCGATTCGTGTAACTATCAATGTCCACACCTTTCATTCTCAAATGAATCAACTCCTGTTCTAACCTAATTATCACACTACGAGGACAAAACTCCAAAGTCATCCACTTCTTGATTTCAGCCCAAGGAGTAGCATTAGCAGCATCAAGACCCATGAAAGCAATTCTCCCGTTCCACCAAGTCAACGCACGACTTTTAAGAGTAGCCATAGCAAAAGTCACCTTATCTTCCTCCTTACACTTACTAATCCTAAACACCGATTCAATCTTCTCGATCCACTGGCTTAGTCCTACAACACCTTCAGCTCCATTAAAAGGTAGAGGTTCACACTTCATGAACGTCACATAAGTACAGCCACCAACTTCAGGTGCATTCGTTCCAAGTCCTCCTACATTTCCTCCAGCATTAGCATTCACATTATTAGCATTCACATTCACATTAGTACCGCCAATTCCACTACCGCCAGCTCCACTACCGCCAGCTCCACTACCGCCAGCTCCACTACCGCCAGCTCCACTACCGCCAGCTTCATTTCTAGCATTTGCCATAAATTCAGTCATAGATGCGGTAACTTGCTCCGTAATAATCCTACGTACATCATCCTCAGTCACAGCCTTCTTGGGCGGCATAGTTCTATAATTCCACAATTTCAAAGCATTAAGCATTCATCCAACAAAGGATTCATATAATATGGATCGAATTCATAATCAAGATACAAATAAGGCACAGTATGGAATTCAAGACAAGATACATATTTCATTCGATCTGAAACAAAAGTATTGTCTTAGTACATCCATATCAAGTTCTAACACTATATACACTCAAAATTCGTGCCAAGTCTACAACTAACAAGTCGGTTCAGTCAAAGCTATAAACACAAAAGATCTAAAGGTCACTACTAAATACAGACTGGTCTACTGAGAACCGCCAGATGGTCCATCATCCATCGTCTTCTGGATCTTCGCCGGACGATCACTAGACTCATCTTCAGTTGGGCGCTTACGGATTACTCCTCTTTCAACCATGTCGGCATAAAATCTACTGTTCCAACCCACGGATATATTCAACTCCTTTTCAGCTTTCTCACGCATCGCACGAGCCACACTCAACTGAATCTCCAAAGAATTCACCTTTCTCTTCATCTCAGCAAACTCACGACTTTCCAACACCGATAACCTCCTAAATGCCTCATTCAAACCACGTTCTACATCACTCAAATCCAAACTAAGCAACTCCCGCTCTTTCTCGCCAACCTTAGCCTTCGACTCCAAATAACCAACCTGAGTCTGAACAATACCTAATCCAACCTTTGTCACACAACTCTTAACACGGGAAGCATCTAGATCACGTCTCAAGGCCCATGGTGCAAGACCATCAATATGAGTAGCCTCTCGAGCACTAGACGACTCTCCTATCTCACGTCTACGAGTAGCAATACCATTGGTACCATCAGGTGCATCGTCATCCTCATCCTCCTCTGATTCAGAATCAGATTCAGACGATTCAGACATTTCGTCCCTAGGTAACTCATCCTCGGAATCAGACAAACAAACTGGTGGGGGCAAAGGCTCGCCCTCTGGAACATCATACGGATATATAAGCTCAGCTTCCTCATCGTCATCAACCTCAACATCTATACCTACATCTTCCTCGACATCCTCGTCGTCAATCTCGTCATCTAAATCATCTAACCCAATCTCATTCTCATTCTCAATATCAACATTCTCAATATCCACGTCCTCATTACCCACATTCTCAATCTCATTCTCTACTAAGTCTACCTGAGGGGCAATCTGATCTCCTAGTCCTAACTCGGGCTCGGGATCTTCAAATGGTTCCTCCTCGTCAACAATATCAAAATCTACTAAGTCTAAATAAGGATCATCTTCTATATTAGGTTCGGGAATAGCATGGTTTTCTACAGGAATATTAGGGTCAGCCATGACAATCTGCATTTATATATATTTATCTCGTATTAGGATAACATACTAGTTAAACAATTACATAATGAAATCACGATATATACATATATATAAATTAAATTATATATATCAAAATATATATCTTCTCAATAGGGCTTGTTGGTAACGTCGAAGATCTCTGGCACCGTTATAGTCAAAAGATTTTTCAAATATTTTCTTAAATGTTCATTGTCAAAAGATTTTGAAAAGTTTTGTTCAAAACCTTGGTTTTTAAAATCTTTTGTTCTCTACAACGAGAGCTCTGGTACCAAACTGTAACACTCTCATTTTTCGTATCGGTACAGCGGAAGGGTCTTTTAGAGTGTTACGGGATAGCACAATAACTCCAATCATAGACAACACATAAAAATGGTTGTACAAGGTTTAACAAACATTCATTCGATAAAAAGGTTTAAAAGTGTACAACAGGTCCCAAATTATACAGGTCATTAAGTTTACAAAACACAGATCGAATGAACATTTTTAATATTAAGTGTGGGCCATCAGAGTCGATCTCCATCCGGATTACCTTCAAGCACCTGAGATAGAAAACATGCAAAAATCATATCAGCGAATGCCGAGTGAATTCATAGAGTTTAATGAAAACCGTTATATAAAACAATCATTTACAATCATTTAAAATCAGAACACAAGTATAATATCGGAAGTAAGTCCACATATTGCTAGTCAGGCAATATATCTCAAGCATACATCTGAAACCGTCCATGAGACCGTAGTCTCTATATTACCATGATAGGTAATATATTCATCGTAATAGCGTCGTTATCATATATAGGATACATTTTTATTTAGATTAGGTAGGATTATTATTAGCCGCATGACATTGTTACCTTAATGTGAAAACAGCGGGCCGCGAACCCGACAAACAATTTGCCCATCTAAGTTAGCGTGTCGTCACAAAAATCACGCTATGGAATCTTCTCATACATAAATTCGCTTATCAATCAATGTGGTACGACGGGGATCAACCGTCAAGGCGCGAACTGGGGTGATCGTCCCCAAATAGTACTATCAAATGCATAAGCGTCTACCAAATCCCGGTAGTTCACAATTCATGCTAATGGGACTTTAAGTGACATAACCTAACTACTAATAATCCTTTTAGTCTCGAATAAAGGGTCATAGCATCATTCGGGTCCATCTCATTTAGCATACAATCGGGACTACTTGTGTTCTATTTTTATAAAAATCTAGCATGTTATCTCCCTCGCAGGTTTACAAATCATTTTATAAAACATTTAAAAAGAGTGCGAGGCTATGAACTCACGTTGTTAATGAAAGGCGGATTATCGGCTACGGGCGTGCTTCGATCACGGAAAACCTATATAAATAATAATCGGTCTTAGACTCGGTCCAATGACTTTTATCAAAATAACAATATACATATATATGATTATTGTACATATGATGATGATCAAGTGGGTTTATAAATCCTCATTTACTCATTTTAGCGTTTACGTTTTAGTATCGTCTTACTAGTTCACTAGTTTTACCGATTTTACCTATTTTAAGTTCATTAAGTCTTTTATAACTTCTTTAACTTGTTTTTACCCATTATATACTTATATGATCAGTCTATATACTTTTCATGTTGGGCCCTATTGGGTTAAGCCCAAATAATTCTTTTTACAAGTATTTATCTTATTAAGTCCAATTATTAGTCTAATAGGTTTAGTTAGCTCGTAAATGTCCGTAATTCTTATAGTTCGGGTTTTATCGGTTTTTACTTGTCTTAGTTACTTATACATCAGTATATATCTTTTATAAACTTTACATTAGACGGGTTTGGTCGTCTAAGTTTTATTTGATGAAAAACGTTAATTTCACGGCGATAGCCGAAAAAGTCGTAAAAATCAAGTTTATAGTTTTTATTACTTATAAATATTACTTTTACCACCATTTATATATTTTACCCATTTAATTAACCTTTTATACATTTATATAAATAAGTTTTGTAAGTTAGTGGGTTTATACTTTACATTTTATAAATTATAAAGTGAGTGCTTATATAATAATAATAAACATTATTTCCAAAATCTGATTTTTAACTTCACATTCACCATTTTTATCATATCTAGAGTTCTACAATGACTTAGAAGCTCATTTTTAAATGACAACTTCTTCATAATATGTGCTAAATATAACTTAGTTATAGCTACTGCCCATTTTGAGTCTAAGTTGTCTTAACAGTCCCTACAAAACTGCTTATTCAGATTGTACCACCTAACTTGTTTTGATCATATCTCACTCATTATTTTGATTCCATTGCATGGCCAACTCTCACATGTGTATAACATCATCTACTTTACTGTAAATAGATCAAAACATGCATTTTTATCAGTTCTTCATTTAGTTATCTACTGTTTTTATACAGCCAACTAATTAGACATGATTTTAGCTTCATTTCTTATGGTTATCATCATTTTTAAGCATGTTTATCAACACTTGATCCCCACACAACATTTTTATCATCATATATACATCATATACATATACAAAATGAAAGAAAATACATTTGTTCTTTACAAAACAATAAGAGAAAAATGTAGAGGATGATCTTCTTTACCAATCCAAGTGGATTTCTTGTTTTAGGAAGGCAAGAACTTGATGAACACAACAAGTATCTCCAAGACCATCAAATAGCAAGATCATATGTTGGAAAATCAGCCCTAGGACACAAGCAAATCACCTCCAAAGTTGGTTATATGGCCACCAAATGATCAAGGTTTCAAGGAAACACCTTAATAGGACTAGTAAACATGTGGTTTGTAGTTGGAAGAGATCAAAAATGGTGTTTGTGGCTTGATATGGGACGGCACATAGATGAAGTTTGAGAGAGTTTTGAGAGTGAAATGCATGGGTGAAATGGTTAAGTGAAATCCATTTGTTGGTTTTGTTAAGTGGTGGATGGTTTAGCTTAAAGTGTAAGCATGAGCTTACACTTGTTATAAACAAGTTAAGACTTGTGCCACCTAAGGGTGGTGAGTCATTTTAGCCGTCCCATGTAAGCTAGTGGGATGGGGCAAAGTGTTTTGTCCCATCTCACTAGTTTACGGGTATTTCTCGATTCTAGTTTTCTCGATTTGCGTGCCCTCGGGTCGTCTTACGAAAAACGTTTTTATAAATTATGAATCACCGTCACAAAACGAATCCAATAAAAATTGTCTCATCAAAAACGGAGTTCAAAAACGTAAATACGTAATCCTAAGGTTTCCGGTTTAGTCGTAAAAGACGCCAAATTATGCACGTAAGCCCAAATTTAAATCCGTAAATTGTGAGTTCGTCAACCAACATAAAAATAAGTTTCAAAATATTATACGAGAAAATATTTAACTACCTGAAAATGTTAGATTTGTCACAAAAAGTCTATAGTCTCTTCATGAACGATCAATTGTCTAAAGCACACAACACAATATCACGCGTCAACATTGACTCCGGAACCCACATTCTTCATTAATGTAACAATCTCTATGAGGGATACATCTAAATCCTATCCCAAAGCAGCCCTATGTTAGCCTTCTAAGTGTCCACTATCCCAAAATACCCAAAACACGAGTTTAAACCATGTTGTCCGAAAATTAATCTTGAACTCGACAGTTGTACAATTAATTCGACCAAGCTACTGACTTCCATTGACAATACGTTCTAAATATTTGAAAAGTACGCTCCGAGTACATAACTTTAGGCTTTTGAATCACCCAAAAATCTTTAAAAACGAATAAGTTATAACCAAAACGATTTTTACCTAGAATCTGCCCAGACATTAACGACAGTTTCTGACAGTTTAGCGATGAATTCTGACAATTTAGCGACAGTTTCTGCCTACTCCGATTTATAACCAAAAAAAACGATTTGAAACCCTAAAACCCCTCATTAATTACCAAATTCAAGACCTAATTTATTTTAATTCCAGAAAATTAGAAACCCTTACCCATCATATGAGTAATTACATGATTTTAACATATTTAATTAAATAAGAACAAGAATTTAACTAAAGATCATTAGCTTTAGGTGATCAAAACCAATTTTAGATTTTTTTTTTAAAATAATAATAATAAACAAGCCATACTTATATGTTAAAAAAAATATATATCCCATCTTGTTTCAAACACGCATACGACACTTAACCCTTATTTCACCGACTACCAACAACTATTTTAACTATTTACAAATTCCATTTCTTTTACCACATAAGATACAAACTAAAAGATACCGTGATCCCAAAAAGAATTCTCCACCCTCTCAATAGCCTCTACACCAAAATTACCGTACAAATAAATACGTGAAATGAGGACTCGATAAATGCGCTACTACAAAAGTTGAACATCCCAAAGAATGAAGAGCTATAAAACCATCCTAAGAATACAACCGATATGTAGAAGGGATATATACATATATATAGGCATACACGTACATATACTCAAGTCCATACAAAATATACAATACATGCATGTATTAACCCTCTTTCATGCAACCATACTTAGGAATCCACTAATGTTGTGGTACTTGTATAACTATGTTGGCCACCATACTTATACCAGTCCCCTTTCACTAATGCACTACCTCCTATGATGACACTTATAAGAATTAATACTACACATAACACATCAGTCTACCAACTCAAATAATCACATAGATCCTACAACTCATATAAGCACATAATCCACAACATAACATAAGGTCCAAAATCACATATATTAAAATAACATAGCCAATGCATGAAACAAATAAACTCCTAGTCCAGCTAAACCAGCGTAGACTAAATTCAAAATGTATAAAGAACATGAAAACGTAATTAAACGAAATCCAACAATGACTAGCGTATACGACTATAGTTCTACCCGCACTAGTCAAAACTCGTAAAGAAAATAAAATGTAGCTAAGTATGAACTTACTATGGTTCAATTCATACTAGTCAAAACATCGCAATAAATAACATCCAAACACATCAATTAATATAAAATGCACACATACTCCTATGACGTCTATATGCAGGGACCCTTAAGCTATAGATTAGGCTACGCGACTAAGCAACCTAATTCTCTATAACCATTTTCTCTGATACCATTCTGTCACACCCCACCATGGCGGAATATGGGGCACGACGTATAGATATCATCACAACAACAGCGTGTCTATAGAGAGAACTAAATGAAATTGAAATATCATAAATGGCGACACAAATGTCGTAACTATATCTCAACAATGCAGGCGTCTAGGTAAGTAGGTAACATGCCTATCTTACCAAAGACATACAAATGAACAAACATCAAACATATAGGTACCATAAAGTTCACTTAATCAAGAAACAAAATAAAATCTAAGAGGAAAGGAAATCCTCCTAATGCAATCCTAGCAGCCTCTACACTCTAGCCACTTCTAACATCATCCTCCTCAACTACCTCACCTGAAAATGACACTAAAATCTGTCAACATAAAGTTGAAGGAAAACAATTTATAGTAATGGACCATAATGTAATAATCATGTTACATGCATCCACAACAAAACATAAACCAAGTACCGATCACATCTACAATTCACAAAGCACACTATAACAATCAAGAAGTATCCCGTCACACACGCAAGAAACACACCACACTATCCGGATCATTCCCACACCACCTGTGGAAGATGAACTATATCCCCGTCGAGATATCTTGCCTCCGAAGAGACGATGCACAAGTACTCAGGACGGATCGTGCCCCACGAACCAAGAACTCAGGACGGATCGTGTCCCACGAACCAAGAACTCAGAACCAAGAACTCAGGACGGATCGTGCCCTACGCTCCACACACATCACGACTGGTCCCATAGACGCCCATACATCTAAGTACCAATCCCAATCATAACCCAATCAAGATTCACATATCAGAACACATATCAAAGCACATATGAGAACACATAAGCACGCAAGTCACACAATATCACATGTATGTCCACACATTTTAAAACATAGTACTAAATCATGTTAAAGAACATTGCAAGTGTCATCTCCATCCCATACTGGAAAAACATTTAAAAACGTAGCAAAACGGGACTATGAACTCACCTGATAGCACATCAAGCTAGCACTCCTGCAAACCTATAAAATCATACACGACACCCTTAGCTCAGGTCTTAACACCCAAGTTAAGTAACAATCAAGGATATGAATCTAATCCCCCAATCCCCACTATCTAGTTCTCCCACTACAAGCTATTCCATACGTAAAATTACAGTTTTTCCTCGGTACGGTTTACTAGTCACTAAACTATCACATGAAGTGAACTTAACACCACACTTGACTCCTACCCTACTGGAGTTATGTTGTTATATGATCTAAGAACTTCAAAAACCAATTATACTTTCTAATTACACGTTTAACCCTTTCGTTTAGTCTCTACGCCAAAAGTCGTTTTCACCAAAACTGATTTTCCGAACATGCTAAATGTTTGACACCAAAATCCCGACCTAAACACCATAAGTTTTATTCAAAACCTCCAGTCCTTTTATATACATTATAAAGAGTTCCCAAATGAAAAATATTTGGCTATCTCATCCGTTTGGTTAGGTTTTGACTCAAATCCCTGAAATCAAAATTTATTCCTAAACAGCGCACTGTTTTTGTAAAAATTATTTGACGACCTTCCCGAACTCCATTTTCGACAAACCTTACATTTTTGAAAAGTAGACTCCCTGAACTTAATTTTAAAACAAAGAAACTCGACCAAAGGTGCTACCTACTGCCCGGAACAGTCGACACAAGACAGCCTTAAAAATCAGACTGTTTTACGCCTTTATGCACTAACCGTCTAAACATCATTAATTATCCCTAAATTTATAACACAAACCCTAAAATCATTAATGGATCTTAATTAATATATTTTTCCATAAAATTAATAAAACCCTAATCATCCCAATGATGGTTAATTAACAATACAATTATGATTAATTAATAAAAACATAAATTATATTAAGGTTTAATTGATCACTTACCTTGAAACAAGAAAAATTAATGAACCCTAATCATAATTTCGACTTCTCTTGATATCCATGGAAGATTTAGACTGATTTTAGGTTTATTTAGGGTTACTAGTCGTTTTTAGGGGTCTAGGGGTGTTTATATAGGCCTTGGTAACCTTCTGGACAAGTTTAGGCCCAATTAGGACTTTTAAATGGTAATTATCCTATTTTTATTAATTTAATTATTAAAATTAAGGCTATGGGACCCACGAATTCGACTCCTCTCTGTGTTTTATCATATTTACACTCTCCCCCTTCTTTTTTATGTTTACTTATACTCCTATACACTTTCGGGACCAAACCGGGTACCCTTTTTCTAATTTTTCGATTTTTTACGCGATTTTTGAACTAGCCTTCATTTCTAAAAGTTTCTAAATATAGAAAGTAACTATAAAACTTATCCTAACCATATTATATATACTTAATACATACATACAACATACGATACGTACACGAAAGCTTATCAAAACGATACCCGAACTTTTATGCAGTTCATTTCTGAACTCATTTCATTTCATTTCATTTCGTTTCATTTCCAACTTATACCATGATTTATACATTCATATGAACTCATGAGCACGAACCAACCCCATCACATCATCATATAACGTAACATGTACTACATAAACAATGTCTAACATCATGATAAAGTCTCAAATATGAGCACATAACACATAAACGCACACCAAGCACATGATCAACATCAAACAGTCAAAAGTGAAAAATCCAAAATCTAGGGTTGTCACAGTTCTTGTGCGTACCTGGAGTAAATTTCACTACCCTCCAGGGTTCTGGTTAGTAAATTCTCCTTAAAGGCGTGCTCCATGGTGAGGCTTTGTCCTAGTAGCCGCGCAGCATCGAAGATATCCCTGATCACTTTATTGAGGTTGGGCTGCTCTTCATCAAAATCGGTGCTCATATACTTCAGAATCTTGGATTTTTTAGTCATATCTTTGTGACAATTGGCAACAAAATTGTTACAATTTGAAGTAAGGGCACTCATACCTTCTTCCAACTTAGACATAGCCTAGCGATTTTCATCCTCTTGCTTCACACGCAAGCAACGCTCGCGATCTATAAGTTTAGATAATATTGCCTTTTCGTCCTCTAAATATTGGATGGATCCGGCATTTATGCTGGACACAGCGCGCAAACGGGCAAGTTCGCACTTGGCAATTGTAAGTTCGCGATCTTTTTATTCTATTGCTTGGTGGACCTTTTGATTTGCCTATGCCAGTAGCTCTGATAGCTGTGATACCTTCTTTTTCCAATGCGAGACTAGAGTTATTTCCTGTGAGGTAACTGTATCCAACTCTCTCATTAGTGTTGTGACGGGCATTTCCTCTAAATGTTGGGTGCGGACAGGGGGAGTTAAGTGTTGGAGGAAATCCTCGCATACAGTTGCACAATACAGTGCGCATGAGCGGGTGCACTTCCAGGAGGGAACGAATTTGGTGGACTTCGAGGTGCTTGCACCAGCTTTGGTCGTTGCAACATAGGAGCTGTAAATTTAATACCCTACGGGTATTAGGAAAGTGCACGCATTGTTTGTTTTGATATAATGATAAGGAATGGCGTGGTGATGTACCTGGATATATGTGTCTTTTCCCGCGGCCTTGAGAGTATTCCCCACGAAGTCACATCAGCGTGAGGTCTAGTCTGCAGTGTTCTCCCCCTTTTGGGAATTTCTTGTATGGGGGAGCACGGTAATTTTTTGTAACTAGGAAACTGTATGATCTCTTCTGGTGGGCCTGTGTAAGAGTCCCCTTCGAAACCATGGTCTTCCTCCCCTCCCATATTCGTTTCTTCTGACGAAGAATCTATGGTACATGGCACACTTCGGATGGGAGTAGCATTTAGTGTAGTTATCCTCTCGGCGATCCCCCCAGGTGTTGGGGAAGGGAACTCCAGGGCTACGGTGCGTTGACCGACACGCCATCCATTAGATAGCTCGAATGGTATGAAAGGCCGAGCGCGCATAGTCACCGCACATGGATTCTCGCGCTTCACAAGCTGCGTATAAGTTAGTTCTGCAAAAGTGTGAGGAATATGTGAGTATATGCGCATAAGTCATTTGAATTTTTGATTTTTTGGACTACAAGGTCCTTACCATGGTCGAATTCATCAAAGTATTGGGGAACGTGGTTTGCAGGAAGGGGATGTGTGGCTCAGTCCTAGGGCATATAGAAGGGCCTCTGGGTATTCCTACATTGGTATCCTGTCGGTGGTAATTACCTGTGCGTCTGCTTCATTGTACGAGCCATCAATGGGGCGGTCATCTTTCATCATTGTCTCGGGGGTGATGAAATCGTAATCGAATGGAAATACAACCTTATCTACCCAGAAGAATTTATCGTTCCACTTCTTCAGCGAATCTATCTTTACCGAGTAACATTGTAATTGACCAGGGCGTTTTGCAAAAGATATCCACCCGTTTATCCACGAAGGTCGGTAGAAGGCGCGGAAAAGGTTTATTGTTGGGTCAACGTTCTTAAGTAAGCAGTTTATTTCAAAATTTGAGATTTTGGCGGCGCCTATACAATGAAGTTGTGAAAGGTGTATGCTGTAGTATCTTAGTATATCCATCAGAAAGCGACTTAGGGGTATGCGATTGTTGAAAAGCTCGATGAACCTGGTGTATATACCAATTTTTCCATCAGGGAAACTTCCAATATGTGCTTGTGGATCGGGTACAGCTGGATGGAGATCTAAATATATATGGTATTTCGTGACGAAACGGGAGAGTTCTTGTTCTGATATGTTGGACGTTACATCAAACAGCTGTGCTACCATTTGTTCTTTTGCAGATAATTTAAGACGGGGTTGGAGTTGGTATTTTTTTTTTTGTTCAAAAGTATTGTTTCCTGCTATTTTCAACAATGGTGGGAGGGTTTTTTGGATAGGCAAAGAAGAAGGTTGAATGTCTGTCATACTGCATTTATATACACAATAGACGCATGGGATCTTGCGGCACGTGTCTAAAATGCTTTGTTCATCCTACGGTGTTTGCTAGTTGGCTCCCCTGATGTGGTTAGTGTCTTTCCCAGTTCTCGATGCAGAGTTGTGATAGTGGATTCTAACGTGGATACTTATTCAAACTCATTTCATGTGGGTTGTGTGTGGTATTTCTTTTAAAGATGTTTGCATAGGGGCATGAATGGTTTATAGTCTAGTAGCCGCGGTTGGAACTTGCGACCACTAGACTGGGGGGACATGATAACGTATAGTCCCTAGTCGGGATGGATAGTCCGACCCATGGGTACTACCCGCATCCATCAGGAATGGATTGAATGCTTATGCGATGCGCGCGCAGCCGAGGAGGCCCGGTAAGCCGCTGTTGCACATAAGGTTAATTACTTAGCCAGGTCCTTGTCACAACGCGACAGGATCAGACAAGAATATAATCTATCATATAGATATATTCACCTAAAGGGAAGAGATATACACTTGCCTTGGTTATGCGATAAGGATCAAACTATTTTAGGTCATTATCTCTTCCTTTGGCCGCAAGAGTAGGAGAGCCCAGCCAGGACTCTCTCGGGTATAAAAGGAACCCCATAGGTTCCACAAAGGTACGATACACACAATACCCTAAACACTACATACTCAAATCGATTACTTACTCTCACGCTGGAGTCTAATCGTGGGTCACCAACCCATGGCAAGCCTAACGGTGTTTGTTTAGTGCGTAGGGTCCTCCAAGCAAGTTTCACTTGGTGCAAGAGCCGGAGTCCACAAGGCTCCAAATTAAGCCTAATTTGGGTCAAGCTCGGTCTACCCAAATTTTGTATCAACAGTATGCACATATGGCCAATTCTTAAAGACAAGTATATCTAAACTTAAAATATTTTGTCTTCTAAATTCAGAATGACACATTTAAGGACATCGATATCTTTTACCATAACTCCCGAAGGACTTCAAAAAATAATTAACGACGGAATTGTTGCAGCTATGAAAATACCGAAGCATTATCATGGTGGAATTACTATTCTTAACTCGTTGTAATAGAAGAAGCTCAAAAGATGAAGTTGTTAGATTTTAAGTGTCTTTTAATGACCCAATATTATCCCTCCATTGAAATCGAGAAAGTGAAAAAGGAATTTTGCTATCTAGTGACACAAGGAAATGGTCTCAATGCCTATTTGAGAAAATTTCAAGAGTTAGCAGAATAATATCATATCACTAATTCCCAAAGAATGATGAAAGGTTTTTTCAAAGGATTTCCCCAAGGATTCAAGAAAATGAAAACTATCTCTAAACCCTAAAGTTTAGAAGAAGCCACCAATATTTCTCAGAAATTAATGGATCACGTAATCAAGCACAATCCTGTGCAAGAATCAAACACCCTTAAACGTAAACTTAGTGAAGAGGAAGAAGAAGATTAAACGAAACCTAATCCCCTAAATTTTTACCCAAATCCCAACTCATTTAAAATTCCTAAAACACTAGGACACAAAAATTATGCTGGAAAGCTTCCTCTTTGTGTGAAGTGTCTACTACATCACAAAGGATCCTACCCAGCTAAATGTCGGAATTGCTTCAAGAAAGGTCATCAAACACGATACTGTTGGAGCAATGCTAATTTCTAAGTTTTATTTTGTTCCGTATCTTGTAAATAAATAAATGTAATAAATATATGTGAGTTTTATCAAAAAAATCTATGTGTTTTAATTAAATCTCTTGTAAGTGTTATTTTATTTGATTATCTGGTAGTACATGTAAAACCCGCATGCTTTTACCATGAACAGTACACTTATGATCGTACATACAGCGTTAAAACTTTTCTATTATAACATGAAAATGTATCACAAATATTAATTACAAGAATTACGTACGTGTTATTACACGATAAGTATTAAATACGTGTTAGTACACGATAATTATTAACAATAATAATTATACTCACGAACATAAAATCATGAAGATGAAATCACGAACAGATAACTATGTACTTACGTATATTATTAATACGATGAATGTCGTTACGTACAATTAATGATAATAACATGAATAATTAATGATTACGTAACACGTAAACACGAATAATTAACACAATTATTCTTCGTGTATTAAATTAAACACGGTAAGTCTTTACGTACGTAATAATTACGTTTAAGCGTATAAAGATAACCATGGGGGAAATTCATGACATTCAATACACGATTACGCGCGTCATTTATCAAGACGCGACTTAATTAAAAGTATAAGTGTTAGTTGGGCCGTTTAGACAAAGAATAAAGAGGAAGGACTTGGGCTCAAGGCCCAAGTGGTTTGTTCGGCTTAAAAAGAAACAGACGCGGAGGGGGTACATTTTTATTTATTTTTGGACAACACCAAAATCAAGATAAACCCTAAAAACAGCCGCCTCTTTTCCCCTTGTTCTTCTTGCTGCCGTCGATCAACACCAAAAGAAACAGGGAACGAATCATGGACTTATCCAGAAGATCAAGGTTGTGTTCGCGTTGATTTTTCCTAAATCAGAACACGAAATCAAGGTATTCTTCAATCACGTTTTAGTTTTTCCTTCTTTGTTTAAATAATCACGAATCCAAGATATATGATTTTAAAACACGTAATAAATGTTAAAACGTAATAGGGGGGTCGGGTCTGTTTGTGTTTGGTTTGGCTTGCACCAAACCGAGAGTCTATGACTCTCGGTGGTGGTTTCCTTTCGAGCTGCTGCAAACCAAACAGCCATGGTGGCCTTTTCTCCATCAGCCGGAAGCCCCTGTTGTCAGCAGGGGTGCGTTTGGCTTAACAGTGGCAACGGCGGCCAAGCAGGGGGAAACCACTGGCTGCGGCCAGTGGTGTATTTGTTCTGGCAGCAGGAACAAATCATTGGTCGGTGGGTTATTTTACACAAACAGCATGTAAAAGAAATCATTAAAACAGTGGGTACTAAGAATGGGCAGCAGGAACCCTTTAACTAAGTTAAAGGTGTGTTTGGTTTTGGGTTTAAGAAATAGTTAAAGGGGTGTTTGGTTATCATTTTCAAGCTAGTTTTATTAAGTTAATTAGGGGATTAAATTAATCATGCAATATTAAATTATTTAGTCTATTTAATATTGATTTTAAGCTTGTCAAGTTAGGTTATACTATTTAAAACCTTAGTTATACGAGAATTGCTAAATCTATTAGGTCCGATTCATGGGGTTCCGGGTCCGGTTCACGTCACGTTTAAAATCCTAACACACGGGTTCGATTCATGATTCCTTTTCACAAGTTTAATTTATTTTACAAGTATATAAAATTTACAAGTTAATTAAATTAATTTGTCATGGTATATAATTAATTTAATTAAAATCATGGACTTAGGTTGATTATTATTAAATAATACATGTTTTTAACCTAAGTATTTAATTATTATTTTTACACTATAGTATTAATTAATTATTAAACATGGGATATAACTGATTAATAGTCATGACTTAGGTTATACTAATTTAATATCAGTATATGTTTTAACCTAAGTATTTCTTTTGTACTTAATAAAATCATGTTATATATAATTAAATCTTATAACATATAGTTTATTTAATTTACATGTTATATTTAATAAACTATACTATTTAATCACATGACTTAGAATATTAACCAGTAAAACTTAAGCTTATCCTTTTAGCTTAATAATCCAGGTTATTTCTATTTATGGAAACTTTCTATTTTTGGAAACTTTCTATTTTAAGAAACCTGCTATTTTCAGAAAGTTATTTATTATTACACAACAAGTATAATAATACAAGAAATACAAGTAATACTTAATCAGAATATACAGAATACACGATGAACACAGTATAACGTTAAAATCAGTAAAACAAGACATGAATATATAAAACAAGCTAAGACATGACATAAAACCAGTTACGTACTCAGTAATCAGATACCTATACACGTAAAATATTTTATTATGTAGCATTAGTGATATTGAAGTAGGACTCCCTTTCGTTCGTCTTCTTCGTTCACTGGACTTAAGGTACGGATTCTCTGTCCTTTCAGTATGGACATTCTTCCTTATTAGGATTTCCCGTATGCAGCCAATTGTTTTCCCCAATACATGTTTTATATGTTTCTGAATTGCTTATGTTTAATTAGATACCTAAAGCCATATACATGCATGACCAGTTTCACCTAGTTATGGAGGTACCATAACCATAACATTGGAGGCACCAGTGTTATGACTCTACCACGACGGAGTGATAGCTCGTGGCATCCCTTCAGCTTTTGGCCATATTATTATTATCAGGTGGGACGTATGGGTGCATCCTAGTTTACATGTTTTCATCAGATTATTCAGGTGAATGTGGTGTGTGCCTTGCATCCTTCACAAGGAGCTGATCCCTCCTACCCAAACCAATATATTAAATTAGAGGCAGCCCCTCTAATTTGCATGACGAGGTCACCCCTCTAAGTATTCATGCACGTTGATATTTCATGACCTATATTAGATAATGGTAAACATGCTAAACAGGTTTTATAAGATAAACATAAGGCTTTTCAAACTATAAAACCAGTTTTACTAAGTTATACCAGGTTTTCCAGGACTTATACATTTCTGCTGCTATATGTTTTACATGTTTATATTATTCATTCCATGCTTGTATATCCGTGCACTGAGCGTTACGCTCAGCCGTTACTTTCCTTTCCATGTCCCAAAACGGCAGGTACCCAAGGACAGACTCGAGCATTTTACAGGACATGCATAGGATGGAAGTTGCGATAGACTTCTTCTCCTTTTGCCTTCATATACTTATGCTTGCTTAAGTCTTTCATTCATTTCATTTACTTTATTATGTTTTGGGCTTATGTTTGGGAACCGATGTTTGATTCCGGTTTACTCTATGGTCATGTATGTTTTACTACATATTACCTTGCATGCTTTGATGACACGCCATAATTACGCGTAACGGTCAACTTATCAAAGTGGGGTGTTACAATTATGGTATCAGAGCTAAGGCTTCGACCTGTAGGCTCTAAAACTTGACCTGTGACTAGTAGGTAGTCACCAGGAGCTTCCTAAGCCAACGCTTCTTATTCCACGAATTCATGTTTTCAGCATATTGTTGTTTTAACCATGATGTTTTCAGCACCTTGATGTTTTAACCTGGATGTTTTCATCGATATTGTTTTACTAATATGGATGGACAACCGTCATTCATATTCAGTTATGTGTCATTGTTTCATGCATGATGTTCCTCGTGAACTGTGGCTATGTGGACTGAACCCCAGTAGTTCATAATTAGTCACATAAAATTTTTTTCTGATAAGTTTTGACAGATGAGTTTCATTTATTTATGTTTCATGTATCATTGTTGCAGGAATTATGACTAAGTAATGGTTGGTACAGGACTGGCCCTATTTAGTCGCATGTGCTTTTATCGAAACTTTTAACTTTGGGACCGACCCATGGGCGTCCCCTCGTACATATAAAGGTTTTTATAAACTAAATCATGCATTCACGCACTGTTTTTCATGCATAAAATTTTTCTCATGATTTATTGGCATAAATTTTTTTTCATGTCCCCTCATAAGTTACTATGTTTTTATGTCAAGTATGTTTTCATACTATCATGGTTAACTTCAGTTTCATGCTGACTATGTTATACACTCCTTCATGTTGGGTTGTTCCATGTTTCTTCATGATGACTTCGTCTTCACGTGACTATGTCTTACGTCTCTTTTGTTGTTTTGCTTTCATGCAAGACACTGTTGGAACTCATGTAAATTCTGCTTTCATGATAGTCATGGTTGGTTTTCAATAATCATGCTTTCAGGAAAATCATTGTTGAAATTTGTTTAACCACACGTTAGCGTTTCTCTATGCAACCAGAATGAGGTATATACTGGCATTGCCAGGTTATCATGATGGTCTTTCTAACCGTTTAATCAGTTATTTTCCTCTAAAATCATGTCAGGTAATCGACCCCATACCGATCATTTCATGTGCATTCCATGTGTACTACATATACCGTATTTCATGTGCGTATTCCCCTTGCTGATACTCTACAAATTACTGATGCCGCTCATAGCTTGGAGATGTTACTATGGGTTGATGTTGTTGATTAGTTGGAGACGCTACGAGATACTGATGATGTTGACAACTTGGACATCTTACAAGACGAAGACAAAGGCGTTAGATCAAAGTGATCGGATGAGAAGATGCTTCACCACCAAACGATTTCCACCAATCATTGTCCCTAATTATTAGTTACATGTCACACGTCATTCAGTTGTCGTTTCAGTCATTTGAGTGAGAACCGGTACCAGCCGGCCACTCAGCTGAATAGTTACATGGATCACAGTCATGAGAATGACCGTCATGGAACTGACAGACAAGACGATAGTAACCACTACTATGACAGTAACTATCCTAGCAATCGCAACCGAAGCTCCAGCTGCGGACGTGATCAGAAATACAAAGGATCAATAGTCTAACCGGTCCGCTAATTCTGGCATAATAACCTATTACATGTAATTCTATTTGTTCCACATCTCGAGACACATGTCAAGACATCAGTCAAGACACATGTCTTATGTATACTCTCCGAAGACACATGTCAAGACACCAGTCATGAGACATGTCATGTTTATTGAAATCTAGTATAATGCAAGTTCGTTTTCTCAGTTCTTAACTAATAGAAAGTCCAACCAATATCGGATTTATAATTGTTCTTGGTTGTTTAAGCTTGCTTGGTAATCTATTGCTAATTCAAACAACACTATTTAAAAATGAAAAATATTAAACTACTTATATGTAAAACAATTTGCAAATACCACGTTTTTATTCAAGTAAAAGTCTAAAATGCAAAATATAAAACTAAAAGGACTGAAAATGTAATTTCTATGAAAGATAAATGCTCAAAATGTAAATTCTAAAAATTATAAGGACTAAAAATGCAAAACAGTTAACTACAAGGACCAATTATGTAAAAACTATAACAAACTAACTAAAAATGTAACAATCTAACAAACTACTAACTGATTTTTAACAAATTTCAAAGTCCAGGGACCAGAGTTATGCAAACCCTAATTACTTGGAAGTTTAGCCAACTATTCAACACTGATAGAAATACAAGGACTAAAAAGCAATTTTTGAAAACTTTTAAACAAAAACGGGACAAATGAAAGAATAAGCTCGTTTGAGCTTATTACTCAACCAAATCAGATGAAACAACTTGCAAAAGACTTAAAATCTCATTTAAGCTACGTGTATTCAAGGAATTAAGCTAAAAGTCAGAAATAAGCAAATGAGTGCTTATTGATAAGCACAAAATAAGCTACAGCTTAAACCAAACAGTCACAACTTGATCTTTGTAATGAAACTGATTAAGCAACTTATTTCAAGAATGGGAAATCAAACCAGAACTATTTTCATCAAGAAATGAGCTAGAAATCTGAAATAAGCTCAAAAGAGCTTATGTTGACCAAGTTTGACCAGATTTTGGAAAAAGCTCAAATTCTCAAAAATCAATATTCAACACTTACTAACTGGTTTTGTGAAAGAAAATCATGACTTTTATGAAGTGGTTATGGAGATCTAAGAAAACAGTCACTACTTTGTCTCAGAGAATGAGCTTTGCTCAGACTTTAACCAAAAAGCTTATTACCAGCTTATTACCTAATACTGTAGAATTTCCTCTTGGAATCTAAAACTTTATGATATAAGCTAAGTCTAGAAACAAATTTGAGGAAATTTCATCTAAGAATGAGTGAGAAATCAGCAATTGAAAATGGCAAGTTTTTAAGAGCAAAACTGAATAAAAGCTAACCCAAACTATTTTTAAGCCATTTGCCTGTTTGACCTATTATTTGACTTGTAAAAGGTTTAAAACCACTTGTTATCAACTAAGGACTGGAAATGAACTCTACAACACCAAATCTTAATGCTTGAAGACCACTTTAAAGCTATTCCCAAACACTCCTTAAACTGCTTATAACAAACTTTTTCAAAGACTTATTAAGTACTGACTTAAGCTGATTTAAATTCTATAGCAGACTAGATTAAAAGGTCACAATGAAAGGTTTTAAAGCTGAAACCAAACAATTAGCAAGGCTAGAACTTCAAATAAGCTAATAGGCCAAAAAGTGACTGAAATGATGCAGTAACTACAATTATCTCAATCCAACAAACAAGTAAGCAGTAACTGAACTACAATCACTCAATATCCAATCAAACAGCAACTACTAACAAGTATATCATGTAGCCATCAGATTTAACTAGGAAAAGTAGCATGCAAAAGACTTGTTAAGTGGAACAAAAACAAGAATCTTAAAACCTATTGTAGATAGCCTTTGGGAAGAAGAGGAGCGCTGAGCTCTCTTGCCCTAGTGATAACCACCACCTATCACTAGTATTCAACAAGTATCAACCATCAAACAACTACAAATCATCTAGAACCAATCAAACTGCTTGAAATCTCCATTAGAACTAGGAAATGGCTGAATTGTGATCAACAAACTGGCAAACTTCACAAATGTCAGTTATGATCAATGGCTGATCATAACAAACATCAAACAGCAACAACACTATCAAATTGAAGCAAGAATCTGACTGAATGAGAAGAACAGAATTTGGCGGGAAAATTGGAATTTGAATTTTATTGAAGGAAATCAGTTACGAAGTTTGTTACAAGCTATCAACTAACTAACTGACTCAAGAGTTTGTCAGACTCTTGAGTAGTTAGAGGAAAAGTGAGGGAAAAAGGAAAGGGAAAGTAAACTAGGTGTTTTACAAAATTAAGCTACAATTTACAAATGAAGACTAGTCTAGGTATTTATAGGCAAGAAAGGAGAGTTTGTTGGAGTTGGTGACGTGTCAGGGCCAATCTCTGAGCTCCACGTGGCAAATTCTGCATTTAGCACTTTGAAGGTATGAACAATGATTTGGGGGTTTTAAATCCACTCAATGATTTGTTAATTGGATACTTGGGTTGTGTTTGTCTCTTCAATCCGAGTACTTTTCATGTTAAACGTTTTTCCTGAAAGTGTATAAATCGTGCTCTTCAATCTGGGAATGAGAGGTCCACGTGGCATGCAATGATACGTCCATAAATTGAGTGGTGGATCATTATCCATTATAACAGTAAGGATAAATGACATGCTGCTTTGTGATTGGAGGAAATGGCTTAGTGCGTTTACTGTTAAGATACGACGGCTCATTCTCTCTCCTCATTAATAGAACTTGAGCTGGCAATCCATGTCTCTCAAATACTGGCTTCTGATTGGTTTAGAGCTATGGCACTCGGATCATGTCTTGTATACTTTCCAAACATGGCAGTTTCAACCCTTTTGATAATCAGCTTTGTAACTTGTGCTCTAAACTTCAAAGATTTGTCATTCTTGGCCCTTTGACTTGTTGAATTTGAACTTTGACCATATTTAACCCTTTGACTTGTTGAATTTGAACTTTGACCAGATTTGACTTTGTTCTTGACTTTTCCAAATTTATACTTTTAGTCCCTTAACTTTGCAGCTTGTCAAGAAAGGTCCTTATACTTCAAAGTCTTGTCACTTTTTATCCTCTTTTGTCTTTTTCATCCATTTGAGCTTGGTTTTTCCTTGTTTGCTTGAAAATGTATCTTCTTACCTACAAAAGTGCACACAAACACAAACATACCACATAACACTGTTTTTGCCAAATAAATTGGTATTTTGCTTCATGTTTTAGGGTTATTTGTTGATAAAAGGATATGAGTTTAAGCTCATATCAAATTCCCCTACACTTGAGCATTGCCATGTCCTCATGCAATATCATATTTCAAGGCTTAAAAATTTACATTTCCCTCATAATTAATCCACCTTGGCCATATGAGATGCATCTACACTACTCTAAACTAGATGATGCATGATTTTGACTTTTAATAATGCAATGAATCAAAATACAATTCAATCTATATCTTTTTGATTTTTCTTGAAATGGTTTTGATGGAAATAACTCATAAAGAATTCAATGACTTGGATTAGGGCTTGGATACCATGGACATTTATCACCCTCAAGTTTCACTTTCCCCATACCAAGCTTATAAATGGAATCATTGCATTCACAAGTAAAAAGTGCATCAACTTATTCATGACAATTAAATGTGGAACCGGTTATTAATTGAGCAAATTGCTTGTGGGCAAATTTGTCATTATTCAAGTGTGAAATATAAGAAGTGTAAAATCCAAAAATAAGGAAGCACGGTTTTAATCCTAAGTAATCTTCTCATCCATTACTTGAAAAACCGCTCACAATTAATATAAGTCCGTATTAAGAGTAATAAGTCATTCGCCTTATGTGTAAAATCCTCATGTCATGCTTTCATAAGTAGCTACACACTCGCTAGGGAAAGAAAAATAAAACTCACGCAATAATTTACATCCGCATCTTTTTGAGATTTTGGATCTTCAACCCCGCAACCCGTCAAGGTAATATTGGATTGGAGCAATCTATTGAATCCCCGCAACCCGTCAAGGTAATATTGGAACTCAATAGTCACTATAATTAACACCACACTGCCCCTCTTGGGAGTCTTGCATTATTTTTTTTTCTTTTTCTTTTCTTTTTCTTTTTTTTTTTTTTTCTAGCCACTCAATTTTTTTTCATAAGCCGCTCTTATTTTTCTTTATTCCTCACAAAGAAATTTGAAAAGAAGAAAAGGAAAAACACCCGCTAAGTATGGAGCATGACATAAGTCTAGTACACATAAAACGTGCTAACTTAGAATCTTAAGACGTACTCATATCAACCATAAATGATTAGCCAAAAATGCATAAGAGATTACAAACCAATTAAAACCGTACTTGATTATTTATTAACAATTATATACATGCGAAGAAAATAAAGGTAAAGAAGAGAAGGGTTTAGCCACAAGTAATTGCCATGAAGTCTATCTAGCCCTTTTACACTTGCTTCAACTCTATCATTTCCCATTCTCCACAAATTTAAAATTTCAAATAATGAAATTGGTGGAAGCTTAGCCTAATAGACCAATAAAGGACTACATGGTTAAGGATACTAGCTAGAGAATGCTAAAATAAGCAAACTCGGGTTGAGTCAAAATATCCATGGTGGGCCTAATATGTCAAAGAAGTCTAAACTTGTTAAAACCATGTTTTATTATATTTTTCCTTTTTATATATTTTTGATGAAAAATAAAAGAAGAAATATATACAATGCAAATGTGTTATGCAAATGAAAATTGATTGATGCAAAAATTATGAATGCATATTTTTGTTGGCCAAAGTAGATCAAAAATTTGAAAAATGTTGAAAATTCATTTTTCCATGTTATCATGCAAGACAATGACAAGTTCTAGGTAAGGTCACTTCGATAGAAGACCCCCCTACACTTAAGCTAAACATTGTCCTCAATGTTTAAGAGCATGGAAGAATAAAAACTTCCCCTACACTTATGACAATGAATAGACTTTGCTTAACCCAAGTTAAGGAAAGGACAACTATTAGTGAAATCATGTTTAAGCACAAGGTGTCAATGAAAATTCACTAAAGTAACGAAGTGAACCGGATACAAGGGCCTCCTCGATAAGCTCCAAAGCATGAGATGAGTGAGCAACCCTACAAACAAGCATGAAGACAAAAGAAGGTCTCCCCTACACTTATCTCCAAGTCTATGCCTTTATTTCTAACCTACAACACTCTAAACCTAGTTATACGATGCTTGAGTTAATGAGTCTCTAGCTCGACTCGTCCCTCAATGAATTAATTCATGGGGAAAATGGGGACCTCTTGGACCATTTCAACGGAAATGTCCTCCCCAAAGTAGTGTTTAACACGGTGACCATTCACTTTAAAATTTGGACCATCGGGTTGGGACAACTCAAGAGTTCCATATGGAAACACTTGAGCAATAGTGAATGGACCGGGCCATCTCGACTTAAGCTTGCCCGCAAAAAGCTTCAATCTTGAGTTAAAGAGGAGAACCGGCTCTCCAACTTTGAACTCACGATTCTTGATCTTAGCATCATGCAATTTCTTAGTCTTTTCCTTGTATAGCAAAGAATTCTCATAGGCATTGGCTCTCAACTCATCCATCTCATTGATTTGATCTTTCCTATGTGAACCGGCTTGGTTTAAATCAAAGTTAGCCCACTTGAGAGCCCAAGATGCCTTATGTTCTAACTCAAATGGAAGGTGGCACGCTTTTCCATAGACAAGCCTATAAGGAGTACAACCAATTGGTGTTTTAAAGGCCGTCCTAAACGCCCACAAAGCATCATCGAGCTTATCCGACCAAGAAGCTCTATGCTCTCCCACCGTTCTCTCTAAAATCCTCTTTAAACCACGATTTGTGACCTCGGTTTGACCATTTGTTTGAGGGTGATACGCGGTAGAAAGTCTATGATTCACTCCATATTTCTTCATAACTCTCGTGAATTGATCATTACAAAAGTGCGTACCACGATCACTTATGATGGCCCGAGGTACACCAAATCTAGCAAACAATTGTTTCAAGAACTTTACAACCACTCTAGCATCATTAGTAGGTAAGGCTTTAGCCTCCACCCACTTGGACACATAATCCATCGCCACAAGTATATACTTGTTTCCCTTAGAGGATGGAAAAGGTCCCATGAAATCTATTCTCCATACATCAAATATCTCACACTCTTGGATAAAATTTTGTGGCATCTCATCACGTTGTGTAATTTTTCCTTGTCTTTGACAAACATCACAAAATTTCACCATCTCTTGGGCATCCTTGTAAATGGAAGGCCAATAGTAACCCGAATCAAAGACTTTCTTGGCGGTGTAGTTAGGCCCAAAATGTCCACCCGTAGGTCCTTTATGACATGCCTCTAAGATTTTAAATGCCTCGGGCCCATCTACACACCGTCTAATGATTTGGTCCGCACATTGCCTAAAAAGATATGGATCATCCCAAAAGTAATACTTAACTTCCTTAAGAAACTTTTTCTTTTGTTGATAAGTAAGACCCTCAATAAGCACATTGCCCACAAGATAGTTTGCTATATCCGCAAACCAAGGTGTGGCATCCTCTTGGGAAGAGATAGACATGAGCTCCTCTAGTGGAAAGGATTCATTGATTTCTTGATGTGGGAAATCTCCTTGAAAAGGATGCTCATGTCTACTCAAATGATCCGCCGCTAAATTCTCGGCCCCTTTCTTATCACGAATCTCTATCTTAAACTCTTGAAGCAACAAAACCCATCTCAAAAGCCTAGGCTTAGCATCTTGTTTTGTCATAAGATACTTGAGAGCGGAGTGATCCGTATACACTATGGTCTTGGAAAGCACAAGATATGGTCTAAACTTCTCAAAAGCATATACTATAGCAAGCAACTCTTTTTCCGTGGTAGTGTAATGAAGTTGTGCACCGGTCATGGTTTTACTCGCATAGTGTATAGGTTGAAAATGCTTATTAACTCTTTGTCCTAAGACGGCCCCCACCGCATAATCACTAGCGTCACACATAAGCTCAAAAGGTAATTCCCAATTTGGAGAAACCAAAACGGGAGCCTTTGTCAATTTTTCCTTAAGGGTCTCAAAAGAGTCTAAACAAGCTTGATCAAAAATGAAAGGAGCCTCTTTCTCCAAGAGATGAGTCATCGGTCTAGCTATCTTAGAGAAATCTTGTATAAAGCGCCTATAAAATCCCGCATGACCTAAGAAACTCCTTACACCTTTAACCGAGGTGGGTGGGGGAAGCTTAGCAATCACATCAATTTTAGCTCGATCAACTTCTAATCCCTTATTGGATATCTTGTGTCCTAAAACAATCCCCTCTTTCACCATAAAGTGACATTTCTCCCAATTAAGCACCAAACGTGTTTCCTCACAACGCTTAAGCATTCTCTCAAGATTGGTGAGACATGAGCTAAAAGAGCTTCCAAATACGGAAAAGTCATCCATAAAAACCTCCATGGTTTGCTCTATCATGTCATGGAAAATCGCCATCATGCACCTTTGAAACGTCCCCGGTGCATTACATAGGCCAAAAGGCATCCTCTTGTAAGCAAATGTACCGTAGGGACAAGTGAATGTGGTCTTTTCTTGATCCTTAGGGTCAATGGGTATTTGAAAATAACCCGAAAAGCCATCAAGAAAACAATAGTACTCATTTCCCGCTAAGCGTTCAAGCATTTGATCCATAAAGGGAAGCGGGAAATGGTCTTTCCTAGTTGCCTCATTGAGTTTTCTATAATCAATGCAAACTCTCCAACCGGTTACAAGTCTTGTGGGAATAAGCTCATTGTTCTCATTAGGCACCACGGTGATTCCACCCTTCTTTGGAACACAATGAACCGGGCTAACCCATGGAGAGTCGGAAATGGGGTAAATCATACCCGCATCTAAGAGTTTAATCACTTCCTTCTTAATAACCTCATGAATTTTTGGGTTAACTCTCCTTTGGTTTTGAATGGCGGGTTTATAGTCATCCTCCATAAGGATTTTGTGAGAACAAAAATGTGGATCAATTCCCCTTATGTCGGATATTTTCCATGCTAAGGCTTTCTTATGTTTCTTAAGGACTTTAATAAGTTGCTCCTTCTCATCCTCTTTCAACTCTTTAGCAATAATCACCGGTAATTGGTCTTTTCCTTCTAAGAAAGCATATTCTAAATGGGATGGAAGTTCCTTAAGTTCAATGGGAGGTGGACTCTCTATGGAAGGTTTTACTATGGAAGGTTCCTCAATGGTAATCTCTTGTGGAATAGGAGAAGGAATGGGGTCCTCATTGAGCAACTTTTGGATTGTAAGAATATCTTCTTCCCAATTAATGGGAGAATCATCATCACCAAGAAAGTTGGACTCAAATTCCTCCAAGAGGAAATCACTCTCTCCAAAAGGTGTTAAAGAGGGAGCAATTGAGGCCACGGTTTCAACATGTGGAATCTCATCACTAGCATTCTTACAAGCATCATGAAAGTGTTCATTACACACTTCATCTAGCACATCCACAATGTTAATAGTCTCACAAGGTCTAGACTCCTTAACCTCTTTTCTATCACAAACTTTGCCTAACTTAAACACCACTTTCTCATCCTCTACTCTCATAATTAATTCTCCTTCCGCCACATCTATTAAGGTACGACCCGTTCTAAAAAACGGTCTACCAACAATCAAAGGCACTCTAGGATCCATGTCGTAATCGACCACTACAAAGTCGGCCGGAAAGGTAAACTTATCCACACCTACAAACACATCTTCCGCTATACCTACGGGGTGAGCTATGGTTCGGTTGGCTAGTTCAAGAGTCATCCTAGTGGGAGTGAGCTCGGGAAGAGATAGTTGTTTCCAAACTGATAAAGGCATGAGATTTATGCTCGCCCCTAAATCCGCCAAAGCCATGCAATTTTCAACACCGGGAAAATTACAAGGTATCAAGAAGCGCCCCGGATCTCCAAGTTTTGTTGGTAAGGTTTTAAGTAACACCGCGGAACAATTTTCATTAAGTGATGTGTTGGGCAAATCAACCAATTTTTCTTTGTTTGAGAGCAAATCCTTGAACATCTTAGCAAACTTTGGCATATAAGCAAGAGCTTCCGCAAAGGATATGTTGATATTGAGTTGCTTGAACATCCTTAAGAAATTGGAGACTTGGATGTCATCTTTGTTCTTTAACTTGTCCTTTTTCAACCTCGAAGGGTATGGAAGAGTAGGTTTTGGTGTAGGTGGAATAGGTGTTGTGGTGGAAGATTTGTCTTTGTTAGCCTCTTCATTGGGAAGTGTGGAAGGTAAAGGAGAAGTATGAGGTGGTTGAGAAGGTGTGTTTGAATGAATAGGAGCACTTTGAGGAGGTGGAGTAGAAGTAGAAGGCTTGTCACAAGTAGGAGCACAAGTGGGTTGAACAAGAGTAGGTTTAAGAGGTGAAGGATCCTTTGTTGTTGTTCCACTCCTTGTTGTAATAGCATTGACATTGGCCCTAGGGTTTGTTTGTGTGTTGGAAGGTAAAGCCCCTTGTGGTCTTCGAGTTACCGCCATTAAAACCTTATTGAATTGGTCATTCATTTTCTTTTCCCTAGCTTGGAATTTCCTTTCATTCTCTTGATTCATCTTTTGCAAAAGATCCATTGTGTTAAACTCTTGTGGCACATAACCTTGAAAACCTTGAGGTTGGAAAGGTAAAGGTTGGGAGTTAAATCCTTGATTTGGTGGATAAAAGGTATTTGCTTGAGGTTGAAATTGATTGGGTGCCTTGTAGTTATTTCCTTGGTATGGTTGTCTTTGCCCTTGATTCCTTGCTAAAATTTTAGGAGGATTTTGTGGAATTTGGGTGGGTGGTTGGGGTGGGAAACCGGGTGGAGTAAGGTAATTTTGGGATTTGTAAGAAAGGTTATTTGGATTGATGTTAGGCTTGAAGTGTTCACGATGTTCCTCTTGGTAAGCATAGCATTCCCCTTGATACCCTTGCACCTTATCACATTGTTCATAAGAATGGGGGCCTCCATAAGTAACACAAGAAATGGTGATGGCATTCACATTATTTGAGGAATTGTTCAATGTCATGCTCTTAAAATTTTGAAACATGTCTTGAGTCATTTCTTGTCCTTGTTTGACTGTTTGAAGGATCTCTTTAAGAAGTTGGATGTCACAAGGAGTTTGAGAAGTGTTTTGGATCACATGAACCTTTTCTTCAAATGGATTGTTTGTTTGAACCATTGCCTTAGTCTCAATAATGTTCAAAGCCTCGTGGTATGTTTTAAGAAGAATACTCCCTCCCGCGGAAGCATTTAGTGAATCTTGGTGGTGAGGTTTAAGGCCATTATAGAAGGTATTGATTTGGTTTACATCATCCATTCAATGGTTAGGGCATCGCCTCAACAACTCACTATACTCTTCCCAAGCATCACAAAAGGATTGACTAGGTTTTTGTGTAAAGCCCATAATTAAATTCCTCAAAGCCATAGTCTTTTGTGGAGGAAAGAATTTGTTCAAAAACTTAGTGGTAAAATCATCCCATGTGGTGATACTATCGGGTGGTTGGGTGTCTAACCAATGCTTAGCACTCCCATCTAAGGAAAATGACACTAACATCAATCTAATGACCTCATGTGGAACCCCATTATGCTTAATGGTATTGCAAAGTGAAAGGAATCTCTAAAGGTGAGCATGGGGATCCTTATTTTGTTTTCCCAAGAAAGGTGATAAAGCAACCATATTGATCATAGATGTATGTAGCTCAAATGTGTTAGCGGGAAAGTCGGGAATCTTAATGGCACTAGCATATCCATGAATGTTGGATTGCATACGTTCATACAAAGTACGATTATCAATAGCCATGGCTTCTTGTGGTGGTGACAAAGCACGATTCTCGTGATCGGCTTGGTGGACGGTGGTGGTCTTACTCTTTCTCTTTTTCTTCCTTTTCGGAGGAAGAGGTTGTACACCAATCGGTATTTGTGCACGCCCGCGAGTGAGCATGCAACTCAATACGAGGAATGAGAGAGAAGCTCTCGTGTGACTTTGAAGAGAAATGGATTATCCTCTTCGAGTTTCAATATTAAATATCCACAAGAAAATAACAATATATGTATTACTACTTTGGGTGCAAGACCCTCAATGAAGCCTTCCTTCTTAGAATACTCCCAAGTGAACGGGGGGTTAGGTGGCGCGAAGCACTTAAGTACCTATTGACCCTTAGATGGCATTTTATAGCACATCGCCTTTCTATTCACTTAAATGTTCGTATTCTTTGAATTGTTGCTTATTGAGAGTATTTATCTATTCTTGCTTTATTTTGTTTGATCGATACGCGTGTCAAGGACCGGAACGCCCCTCAACACGGTGTATTGCCTCGGCAATACTTATGGAAGATATGTAGATTGATTGTTCTTATACGTATACGTATTTACTTATAATAATATATGGAAAATATTTTTGTATTTATGAGTTTTTTAAAGGAAAATACTATATGTACATAAAAACCGAGAGAATCCAATAATATATATTTTTGGGTGCAATCTCTTAGGAAAAAGATTGCTTTTTGGATTTTTTAATTTTTTTGGTCAATTCTTTAGGAAAAGAATTGTTTGTTAATTTTTTAGTTTTTATATATTTTTATATTTTTGATTTTTTTATTTGTTTTTTATTTATGATACGTAAAAATAACGTTCACAAAGTGAACGGATCCCAAAAGCCAATGAAAACCGTCAATCGATAGTCTCTCGTGTAGTCAAAGAACCGGCAGCGGTGCCATTTGAAATCTAGTATAATGCAAGTTCGTTTTCTCAGTTCTTAACTAATAGAAAGTCCAACCAATATCGGATTTATAATTGTTCTTGGTTGTTTAAGCTTGCTTGGTAATCTATTGCTAATTCAAACAACACTATTTAAAAATGAAAAATATTAAACTACTTATATGTAAAACAATTTGCAAATACCACGTTTTTATTCAAGTAAAAGTCTAAAATGCAAAATATAAAACTAAAAGGACTGAAAATGTAATTTCTATGAAAGATAAATGCTCAAAATGTAAATTCTAAAAATTATAAGGACTAAAAATGCAAAACAGTTAACTACAAGGACCAATTATGTAAAAACTATAACAAACTAACTAAAAATGTAACAATCTAACAAACTACTAACTGATTTTTAACAAATTTCAAAGTCCAGGGACCAAAGTTATGCAAACCCTAATTACTTGGAAGTTTAGCCAACTATTCAACACTGATAGAAATACAAGGACTAAAAAGCAATTTTTGAAAACTTTTAAACAAAAACGGGACAAATGAAAGAATAAGCTCGTTTGAGCTTATTACTCAACCAAATCAGATGAAACAACTTGCAAAAGACTTAAATCTCATTTAAGCTACGTGTATTCAAGGAATTAAGCTAAAAGTCAGAAATAAGCAAATGAGTGCTTATTGATAAGCACAAAATAAGCTACAGCTTAAACCAAACAGTCACAACTTGATCTTTGTAATGAAACTGATTAAGCAACTTATTTCAAGAATGGGAAATCAAACCAGAACTATTTTCATCAAGAAATGAGCTAGAAATCTGAAATAAGCTCAAAAGAGCTTATGTTGACCAAGTTTGACCAGATTTTGGAAAAAGCTCAAATTCTCAAAAATCAATATTCAACACTTACTAACTGGTTTTGTGAAAGAAAATCATGACTTTTATGAAGTGGTTATGGAGATCTAAGAAAACAGTCACTACTTTGTCTCAGAGAATGAGCTTTGCTCAGACTTTAACCAAAAAGCTTATTACCAGCTTATTACCTAATACTGTAGAATTTCCTCTTGGAATCTAAAACTTTATGACATAAGCTAAGTCTAGAAACAAATTTGAGGAAATTTCATCTAAGAATGAGTGAGAAATCAGCAATTGAAAATGGCAAGTTTTTAAGAGCAAAACTGAATAAAAGCTAACCCAAACTATTTTTAAGCCATTTGCCTGTTTGACCTATTATTTGACTTGTAAAAGGTTTAAAACCACTTGTTATCAACTAAGGACTGGAAATGAACTCTACAACACCGAATCTTAATGCTTGAAGACCACTTTAAAGCTATTCCCAAACACTCCTTAAACTGCTTATAACAAACTTTTTCAAAGACTTATTAAGTACTGACTTAAGCTGATTTAAATTCTATAGCAGACTAGATTAAAAGGTCACAATGAAAGGTTTTAAAGCTGAAACCAAACAATTAGCAAGGCTAGAACTTCAAATAAGCTAATAGGCCAAAAAGTGACTGAAATGATGCAGTAACTACAATTATCTCAATCCAGCAAACAAGTAAGCAGTAACTGAACTACAATCACTCAATATCCAATCAAACAGCAACTACTAACAAGTATATCATGTAGCCATCAGATTTAACTAGGAAAAGTAGCATGCAAAAGACTTGTTAAGTGGAACAAAAACAAGAATCTTAAAACCTATTGTAGATAGCCTTTGGGAAGAAGAGGAGCGCTGAGCTCTCTTGCCCTAGTGATAACCACCACCTATCACTAGTATTCAACAAGTATCAACCATCAAACAGCTACAAATCATCTGGAACCAATCAAACTGCTTGAAATCTCCATTAGAACTAGGAAATGGCTGAATTGTGATCAACAAACTGGCAAACTTCACAAATGTCAGTTATGATCAATGGCTGATCATAACAAACATCAAACAGCAACAACACTATCAAATTGAAGCAAGAATCTGACTGAATGAGAAGAACAGAATTTGGCGGGAAAATTGGAATTTGAATTTTATTGAAGGAAATCAGTTACAAAGTTTGTTACAAGCTATCAACTAACTAACTGACTCAAGAGTTTGTCAGACTCTTGAGTAGTTAGAGGAAAAGTGAGGGAAAAAGGAAAGGGAAAGTAAACTAGGTGTTTTACAAAATTAAGCTACAATTTACAAATGAAGACTAGTCTAGGTATTTATAGGCAAGAAAGGAGAGTTTGTTGGAGTTGGTGACGTGTCAGGGCCAATCTCTGAGCTCCACGTGGCAAATTCTGCATTTAGCACTTTGAAGGTATGAACAATGATTTGGGGGTTTTAAATCCACTCAATGATTTGTTAATTGGATACTTGGGTTGTGTTTGTCTCTTCAATCCGAGTACTTTTCATGTTAAACGTTTTTCCTGAAAGTGTATAAATCGTGCTCTTCAATCTGGGAATGAGAGGTCCACGTGGCATGCAATGATACGTCCATAAATTGAGTGGTGGATCATTATCCATTATAACAGTAAGGATAAATGACATGCTGCTTTGTGATTGGAGGAAATGGCTTAGTGCGTTTACTGTTAAGATACGACGGCTCATTCTCTCTCCTCATTAATAGAACTTGAGCTGGCAATCCATGTCTCTCAAATACTGGCTTCTGATTGGTTTAGAGCTATGTCACTCGGATCATGTCTTGTATACTTTCCAAACATGGCAGTTTCAACCCTTTTGATAATCAGCTTTGTAACTTGTGCTCTAAACTTCAAAGATTTGTCATTCTTGGCCCTTTGACTTGTTGAATTTGAACTTTGACCATATTTAACCCTTTGACTTGTTGAATTTGAACTTTGACCAGATTTGACTTTGTTCTTGACTTTTCCAAATTTATACTTTTAGTCCCTTAACTTTGCAGCTTGTCAAGAAAGGTCCTTATACTTCAAAGTCTTGTCACTTTTGATCCTCTTTTGTCTTTTTCATCCATTTGAGCTTGGTTTTTCCTTGTTTGCTTGAAAATGTATCTTCTTACCTACAAAAGTGCACACAAACACAAACATACCACATAACACTGTTTTTGCCAAATAAATTGGTATTTTGCTTCATGTTTTAGGGTTATTTGTTGATAAAAGGATATGAGTTTAAGCTCATATCATTTATATTTCCAAGACACGAGTCAAGACACATGACTCACGTCCAATTCTGAAACATCCCTAAGAAATTCAGGGTACCCTCCAAAGGGTATACCCATTTTGTGGTGCCATGTATTAATCAGGCCACAAGAATTTCAGTACCAGCACCGGCGTATCAGTGAGATCTGTCACGTTTGATCGATGACACTTTCATTTCTTACACCCATGTTTCATATATTTATGACCATAAAGGACGCCATTCATACTCCCCACGTATACTAAGGTTTTCCTTCAGCCTAATGATAAGGTTCAAACTGCTAACGCATTACCTCGGACAGATGCGAGTTGAATTTCATCCTAATTATGGACTATGAACAACACACCATGCTACGATTCATGATCATGTACAGTAATGTTCAAGCTTTTCAATATATTCAGCATGATTTTCCATCAGGAAAATTTGTACAAATTATCTATGCTTTCCAAGCACGTGCTTTGTTAGGCATGACTGCTAAAATATTCTAGGTTTCAGTTAAGACACGATCACTGAAGTTCCTTTTACGCATAACCAGAGATTATTTCAAAATCTTCCCATACATTCCAGAATAACCTTCAAGGAGAAGGACGGTAACATGAGATTATGTGTCGACTACCGTCGATTTAAAACAAATCACCATTCATAACCGTTATTCTCCTCCACGTATTGATAACATGACAAATCGACTTTAGGGTGTTAAGCATATTTTTTTTCCAAGATCGGATTCATAATCATGCTGCCAACAGCGGTAAGTGAAAGAGCAGGACATTTCCATGACTGCTATTCGTACACGATTCGGTCATGCTAGATTCATGATTTTGTATTAGTCTCATAAATGCTCTAGCAACATTATGGACTTAATAAAATGAGTTTCCATGAACTCATAACAGATTCATCAGTGTTTTCATCGAGGTCATCCTGACTTCCTCTATGTCTAGAAAAGAGCAGTAAGACCATATTTACACTATGTTGCAAATTCTATGACAAGATAAATTTCACCCTGAAATTTTCCAATCTAAATTTTGGTTGATTACAGTGACGTGCTGAATCACGTGTATTCTCACGGTTAATCTTACCATGACTCAGCTTATGCATAAAGGAGAGAACCCTACACTACGTTAGGTGTTCCAAGAAAATCCTACGCTAAAAGAAGTCTAATTTCGGATACTTATAGTTCCGCAAAAATCTATGTATCAAGTTTCTACGAAGCAAGATATAGTTAAGTTCATATCTAAGTACCTGACATACCAGCAGGCTAAGATAGAACACCAAATGACTAGGATGGTTTCCATCATCGGGAGAAGGTGAACATAAATGGGACAAGATCTCCATGGATTTTAGATTACCAGATTCACGCAAACTCAGAAAGAAGCATGACGCTATTTGGGTTATTGCCCACAGTTCAATCAAGTCTGTAGAATCCTTACATCCGCAAGGATTTTAGAACCAACAGATTGATCGGACATGTTCCAGCCAAGGCTCATCCGATCACTTGGTAACCCCTCAGCTAACGGGCCAGACAAAGGTTCACATTTGTGCTCCTTATTTATGTTCACGACTTGCTTTCACGCTCACGTTCATGACACTATTCACGTCCATGATCGTATCCTGGCTTACGAGTTTATGTTCATTTTTCCTTCTGGGAAGTTTTACATGAACTTAAGAGACCAGACTCAAGTTTAGTATAACTCCCTATCCTTAGATAGACGTTTCACGTAGCATTCCACGTCTCACCTTGTAGCGTTTGGTGTACCGCAGTTCTATTCCATGTTCACGATATGTTTCACATGTCATGTTCATTCCACGTTCCTCATATCATGTTCCGGATATGTTACACGTATCACTGATCACGATGTGTTGCTCATATTACACTCACCAGGTCTCCACGTATCACGTTCAAAATTTTTCACGTATCACGTTCAAAAACTTTTCACGTATCCCGTTCAAATTTTTCACGTACTACGTTTCAATATGTTTCGCGCATCGTTGCTAATTATCGGTTAGGTTAGATTATTTTGCATCATAACGTTTCAGTTACCCTTGCACATTAACTCTTATTTCCTCGATCAAATTCAGGGGATCTATCTTACGTTGATTACAATGAATTTTTCGTGTTTTCAAGCCAAGTTCAGGAGGACCAAGATTTATCATTTGTAACAAGATCTTGTGAAGGAACCGTTCCAAGAGGGAAGCCACTTGGAAACGGAAAAGTTAATCCGGACTTCTTATCCGTTTTCTCTTATCGATTAGATATGTCCTTTCAGTCACGTCACGCTCCATGTCCTTTCAAGACATGTCACGTTCCACGTTCCTTTCAATCGCGTCACCTCCACGTCCTTTATCTTTTATACCATCTCAGTTTGATTCGAGTATGTTACGCTTCCAGTTACGTTATCTATAATTCGAGGACAAATTATTCTTTTTAGGGGGGAAGAGTTGTAAAACCCGCATGCTTTTACCATGAACAGTACACTTATGATCGTACGTACAGGATTAAAACTATCCTATTATAACATGAAAACGTATCACGAATATTAATTACAAGAATTACGTACGTGTTATTACATGATAAGTATTAAATACGCGTTAGTACACGATAATTATTAACAATAATAATTATACTCACGAACATAAAATTATGAACATGGAATCACGAACAGATAACTATGTACTTACGTATATTATTAATACGATGAATGTCGTTACGTACAAGTAATGATAATAACATGAATAATTAATGATTACGTAACACGTAAACACGAATAATTAACACGATTATTCTTCGTGTATTAAATTAAACACGGTAAGTCTTTACGTACGTAATAATTACGTTTAAGCGTATAAAGATAACCATGGGGGAAATTCACGACATTCAATACACGATTACACACGTCATTTATCAAGACGCGACTTAATTAAAAGTATAAGTGTTAGTTGGGCCGTTTAGACAAAGAAGAAAGAGGAAGGACTTGGGCTCAAGGCGCAAGTGGTTTGTTCGGCTTAAAAAGAAACAGACGGGGAGGGGGTACATTTTTATATATTTTTGGACAACACCAAAATCAAGATAAACCCTAAAAACAGCCGCCTCTTTTCCCCTTGTTCTTCTTGCTGCCGTCGATCAACACCAAAAAAACAGGGAACAAACCATGGTCTAATCCAGAAGATCAAGGTTGTGTTCGCTTTGATTTTTCCTAAATCAGAACACGAAATCAAGGTATTCTTCAACCACGTTTTAGTTTTTCCTTCTTTGTTTAATTAATTACGAATCCAAGATATATGATTTTAAAACACGTAATAAATGTTAAAACGTAATAGGGGGTCGGGTCTGTTTGTGTTTGGTTTGGCTTGCACCAAACCGAGAGTCTATGACTCTCGGTGGTGGTTTCCTTCAGAGCTGCTGCAAACCAAACAGCCACGGTGGCCTTTTCTCCATCAGACGCAAGACCCCTGCTGTGAGCAGGGGTGCGTTTGGCTTAACAGTGGCAACGGCGGCCAAGAAGGGGGAAACCACTGGCTGCGGCCAGTGGTGTATTTGTTCTGGCAGCAGGAACAAATCATTGGTCGGTGGGTAATTATAAACAAAAAGCATGTAAAAAATCATTAAAACAGTGGGTACTCAGAATCGGCAGCAGAAACCCTTTAACTTAGTTAAAGGTATGTTTGGTTTTGGGTTTAAGAAACAGTTAAAGGGGTGTTTGGTTATCGTTTTCAAGCTAGTTTTATTAATTTAATTAGGGGATTAAATTAATCATGCAATATTAAATTATTTAATCTATTTAATATTGATTTTAAGCTTGTCAAGTTAGGTTATACTATTTAAACCTTAGTTATACGAGAATTACTAAATCTATTTGGTCCGGTTGATGGGGTTCCGGGTCCGGTTCACTTCACGTTTAAAATCACGGGTTCGATTCATGATTCCTTTTTACAAGTTTAATTTATTTTGCAAGTATATAAAATTTACAAGTTAATTAAATTAATTTGTCATGATATATAATTAATTTAATTAAAATCATGGACTTAGGTTGATTATTATTATTAAGTTATACATGTTTTTAACCTAAGTATTTAATTATTATTTTTACACTATAGTATTAATTAATTATTAAACATGGGATATAATTGATTAATAGTTATGACTTAAGTTATACTAATTTAATATCAGTATATTTTTTAACCTAAGTATTTCTTTTGCGCTTAATTAAATCATGTTATATTTAATTAAATCTTATAACCTATAGTTTATTTAATTTACATGTTATATTTAATAAACTATACTATTTAATCACATGACTTAGAATATTAATCAGTAAAACTTAAGCTTATCCTTTTTAGCTTAATAATTCAATTTATTTCTATTTATGGAAACTTTCTATTTTTAGAAACTTATTTATTTTAAGCAGCTAATCTATTTATGGAAACTTTCTATTTTTAGAAACTTATCTATTTTAAGCAGTAAATCTATTTTTGGAAACTTTCTATTTTTGGAAACTTTCTATTTTAAGAAACCTGCTATTTTTAGAAAGTTACTTATTATTACACAACAAGTATAATAATACAAGAAATACAAGTAATACTTAATCAGAATATACAGAATACACGATGAACACAGTATAATGTTAAAATCAGTAAAATAAGACATGAATATATAAAACAAGCTAAGACATGACATAAAACCAGTTACGTACTCAGTAATCAGATACTTATACACGTATATTATTTAATTATGTAGCATTAGTGATATCGAAGTAGGACACCCTTTCGTTCGTCTTCTTCGTTCACTGGACTTAAGGTACGGATTCTCTGTCCTTTCAGTATGGACATTCTTCCTTATTAGGATTTCCCGTATCCAGCCAACTGTTTTCCCCAGTATATATTTTATATGTTTCTGAATTGCTTATGTTTAATTAGATACCTAAAGCCAATACATGCATGACCAGTTTCACCTAGTTATGGAGGTACCATAACCATAACACTGGAGGCACCAGTATTATGACTTCACCACGACGGAGTGATAGCTCGTGGCGTCACTTCAACTTTTGGCCATATTATTATTATCAGGTGGGGCGTATGGGTGCATCCTAGTTTACATGTTTTCAGCAGATTATTCAGGTGAATGTGGTGTGTGCCTTGCATCCTTCACAAGGAGCTGATCCCTCCTACCCAAACCAGTATATTAAATTAGAGACAGCCCCTCTAATTTGCATGACGAGGTCACCCCTCCAAGTATTCATGCACGTTGATATTTCATGACCTATATTGGCTAATGGTAAACATGCTAAACAGTTTCTATAAGATAAACATAAGGCTTTTCAAACTATAAAACCAGTTTTCTAAGTTATACCAGGTTTTCCAAGACTTATACATTTCCGCTGCTATATGTTTTACATGCTTATATTATTCATTCCATGCTTGCATATCTGTCCACTGAGCGTTATGCTCAGCCGTTACTTTCCTTTCCATGTCCCAAAACGGCAGGTACCCAAGGACAGACTCGAGCATTTTGGAGGACATGCATAGGATGGAAGCTGCCATAGACTTCTTCTCCTTTTGCCTTCATATACTTATGCTTGTTTAAGTCTTTCATTCATTTCATTTACTTTATTATGTTTTGGGCTTATGTCTGGGAACCGATGTTTGATTCTGGTTTACCCTATGGTCATGTATGTTTTACTACATATTACCTTGCATGCTTTGATGACACGCCATAATTACGCGTAACGGTACACTTATCAAAGTGGGGTGTTACAAACTCATTTGTAATATATATATATATATATATATATATATATATATATATATATATATATATATATATATATATATATATATATATATATATATATATATATATATATATATATATATATATATATATATATATATATATTATGTATTTGATCTTTATGACTAAATATTCAACTCATATCTTAACAAGATTGTAAAATCTAAACTTATGAATGTTCACATCTGGATTTCCCTTATAAAGAAAGGCAAGAACAAGTAATAAGATTTTTAGAATCTCTTAAGACATGATGCCATCCGGATTATTGTCAATTGTATTTAACTAATGATATAGAAACTCTGACAAGTTTATATCTAAAATAATCTGTTGACATAGAGTACCAATATCTATAGTTTTAAATACATTAAGAAGAATATTATCCCTTATATATCTATGGATACAGTGAGAAAATTATCCAGATATTAGAAATTCATACTCCACGTATAAAATATATTACCTAGAATTACACTTATCCTATAGAGGTATCGTTAGAATAAAACTTTATAATACAATAAGTAATAACTATTAGCTATCTACTAAATCTAAATGGTGAATTTTGAACTTTATCAAGAATAATCTCAATTATTTTCTTAGTATCGAATTTAAAACGATCTTTTCCTTATAAATTCTAACACCTCCAATTTCGGTCATAGTAACGGAAGGGTCCTTGGGTGTTACTTACATGATTCAAGATCATAATCATAGAAAACGGCTCAAAACGAGTCGTTTTGATTAAAAACATCCATTCATTCATTCAACGATAAACTTTACACATGGTCCCAGATAATTTAAAGTTTACAAAACACAATAAATGATAAAAGTTCTTTGAGTGGATATGTTTTAGAAAAGCAGGCCAAAGTCATTTCAAATAAGCAAGATTTACGAAACCGTCTTCCTCGAGTGCCTTCCCTATGGACCTGAGATAAAACATGCTATAAAGTCAACAAAATTGTTGAGTGAATCTATAGAGTTTAAAGTATATAAATTGAACACAAGTATTTAGAATAAACCTTCAACGGTTAACAATTATGTTGTACGGACATAATTATGTTGTTATTCCATAAGTCTCATGACATTGAACGTTAACATATTATATTTCATCCCATAACACACCTAGCCAAGTGTGTATATTTCTCTTATACAATGCATCCGATGTGCTCCAATACACTAGTGCTTCATTGCACCTCGCGACAGCTAATCACATCGGACGGACATCACCCCAATAGATCTATCCACAGTATTAGCGTTCACTCACACCGAGTAATTAACAATACATGATAAGTGGGTCCTTGAGGCTAAGCAAACTTAAGTAAATAACTTTCATCTATTCCCTTGTGTTCTGTTTTAAAATAAATAAGGTTTACCACGACTTCTGGTTGCACCCATTCATGGGTTTACATCAACTTCTTGTTGTACTCTTCATTTTCAATAAATATTTTTCAAGTAAAAAGAGCTTCCACAACTTCTAGTTGCACCCCTTAATGGGTTTACCGCAACTTATTGTTGTACCCTTTATTTTTAATAAATAAGCATGTTATCCCCCTCGCATGTTTCTAAAAAAATTAAAGAATTTAAAAGCGAGGCTATAGAATCACCTTAGTACAAGAGTGGTAATGAGACGATCGACGAAGATAACTAATGTCCGTTAAACACAAAAACCGTAACCTACCAAATAAGGCGCGCTCGTTAATAATTGACTCAAGTATAAACCATACTTAAATAATACAAAACTCAAAATTACAAAACCATGACAAAACCGAAAGAATAATAATACAAGTGATACTTCTATAACCTTTTATATCTTTACTTTATTTCACTATACTCTCGATAAAAATTTACCGACACATACTAAATGTACAAGCTTATTTCCCCTACTCAAACAACTCCGTTTTTGAAGAAACTTAGTGAAAAACTCACATATAACCTGATTAAAACTCAGTTTAAATTTCATCCAGAATATTACTCCTAAAACCTTCTGCCCGACATAACCTGACGAAACTTGGTGACAAACTCACACATAACCTGACGAAACTTGGATTGAATCAAGGCAAGATGAACATTTTCAATTTAAAAGACTAAAAGTCTGGGAAGTTGTTGACAGACCTTACGATGTTACTCCGTTAAATCTTCGTTGGATCTAGAAAAACCAGATTGATGAAGAAAACACAATCATCAAGAACAAAGCTAGGATTGTGGCTAAGGGGTATGGCCAGAAAGAGGGTATTGATTTTGAAGAATAATTTGCACTAGTAGCTCGTATGGAAGCGGTCAGGATTTTCCTTGCTTATAATGCACATAAGGGATTCATTGTTTATCAAATGGACGTAAAGACGACATTTCTTAACGGTCCTTTGAAGGAAGAAGTCTAGGTCACGCAGCCGGAAGGATTCGTTAATCCACACTATCCTGACAAGGTGTATTGTCTCCACAAATCACTATATGGACGAAAGCATGCTCCAAGGGCGTGGTATGATGAGCTCTCGAAATTTCTGGTATCCAAAGGTTTCTCAACAGGTTCCATTGATCTTACCTTGTTCATATACAAATATGGGGATGACATTTTGCTTGTGCAGATTTACGTTGATGACATTATTTTCGGGTCTACAAAACCAAAACTTTCAAAATGGTTAAACTAATGCACATCAAATTTGAAATGTCAATGATGGGTGAACTAAAATTCTTTCTAGGAATTCAAGTTCACCAATCCCCACGTGGTATCTTGATTAACCAAGCTAAGTATTGTCAAGAGATAATCAAAAAGCATGGTATAACCTCATGTGACCTAATTAGGACACCATTATCCACCGCATCCCTAGATGCTGACTTAGAGGGAAATGCCATAGATCAAATGAAATATCTTCCATGATCGGGTCCCTCATGTACTTGACAATAAGCAGACCAGATATTGCACATGCAACATGCTATTGTGCACGATATCAAGCAAGATCCACTAAAAAGCACCTCAAGGAGGTTAAACGGATCTTTTGGTACCTCAAGAATACCATTCATTTCATTTGGGACTCTGATATCCGAAGTAAACCGGTTTCTTTCTAACGGCCTATTCAGATTTTAATCACACAAGGTGTCTTGATACTCGAAAAAGTACTTCTGGTGGTGCACAATTTCTAGGACAAGATAAGCTCGTGGGATGGTCTTCCAAGAAGCAGGATTGCACGTTACTATCATCAGCCAAAGCCGAGTATGTGTCTCTATCTGCGTGTTATGCTCAAGTTCTATGGATGAGAACACAACTCACGGATTATGGCTTCCACTTTAATAAAGTACCTATGTATTGTGACTCAAAGTCGACCATAGTCATCTCTTGCAATCCGGTACAACATTCCTGCACGAAGCACATGGATGTCAGATATCACTTCATAAAGGAACAAGTTGAACGAGGTATCGTTGAGTTATACTTTGTTGGAATAGATTACCAATTAGCCGACTTGTTTACGAAAGCTCTGTCGAAAGATAGGTTTGAGTACCTCGTTAGGAAAATTGGTATGAGATGTTTGACTCCAGTTGACTTGGAGATTCTGGCAAAGTTGCATGCTTGATTCTTATGTCAAACATCTATTTGTAAATATCATTGAAAAAGCAAAATACAAAAAATATAAAACATATAAAAGCAAAAGACAAAATTAAAAATCTTTGAAAATCCAAAAATATTCTTCTCGACATGTCTTTCAGTATCGATAATATGGACGTGCCTAGAAATGTGGCTCAATAACGACACGGGTGTGTACATAAAGCTCGAATGAAAGTTGTAAATATTTTTCAAAACATGTCATTTCTATTTTAATAAAGGAAAATGTCTATTTTGGACAATTTTTCCAAACAACGGGTAGAGCAATCTATCTTGGGTTGAGCTTGTCCCAAAACATTCAACGTTTTGAGCTCAACACAATGTCTTGTAATCACTTTCAGATTGCAACCCGGAGCTATATTCACGGGGGAGTGTACGAATTAGTGCACTTACCCTCAACAAAAGAAAAGAAATCTTCTTACACTTGAATGGATTTGTAAAGACATTCAAAGTATATGAACTCAAGTTTATACTTTAGAAAAACCTCTTCGCAAAAAAGAAATGGAGTTTTTCAAAAAGCGTTGAACACAAATTTTTTTCAAGAGTTTTTCAATGATTATTCAAAATCTTTCAAAAATTGTGTGTTCAACAACTCCTACCCTCAAAAGTTTAATGTAGATCATATCCTCGTAATGGCAATTAAATTGGATCAATTTTTGAGGGGGAGCTTTCCAAATTCATGATAAGTTTGACACATCTTTCTCCCAAAGATTTTCAAGACTATTTTTCACAATATATTTTAATCAAATTTGGTATCTCTAATATCAAACGATTTTATATATTATAGATAGGGGAGAAAATGTGATTAAAATGTTGTACTAACCCGAATTTTAAAATCAACATTTAGACCGATATTTAATCTTATTTCTAGTATTCGGATCAATATTTATTACTCGACTTTTATATTTCATGTTCGTTCGACGAATAATATGGATTTCTCGGCTAATTGGCAAGGCTAAGGTTTTAACGTATCGAATACGTGTCAATTATTATTTATCTGTAAGGTTTATGTCCGTCATCGACTGTGAACATTTTTGTTATGACATAGAAATAATTTCTATTGTCGGCGTTTAAATTTTTCGTTTTACGAGGATTCTTCCTAATGTACGTTAAACCTTTAGTCGTCATTCTCTTATATAACGCGTTAACGTTTAATAAATTATAAGCCCTCATTTATATATCGAAATATAAATGTGATCAGAATGTCGATGTTTTTATTTTATATTGAGCGTTTATTTTTCGTGTTTAATGTGTATTTTTTTGAATCGCGTAACTTTTAAAATATCGGGCTTCGATAATACCCGCTTTAACTAATTATGAGACAAAGTTTAAATAAACTTCAACCCATTTACTCATTCTACATGTAACCATGATTCATTTGTACGTGTCATATATGTGTTTCATGGTCCACATTGACTAGTAAACATCACCGACTTTCATTTCTTGTTAAAAGTTAACACACACAAACCTTTGGTGACTTTGTTCCTCCGTCCCACTCTTACGCATCAAGCACCCTCAACATAACAATTATAAACCTATTTTAATCTATGGTTGAAAGTTCATAAATTACTAGTAATATTCTTGAATATTTTCATCATCAATAACAAACTGAAGACTTCTTGGGCTGAGATTGAATCTCACTTAAAGAGTTAATATCTTGGTGGAAAATCTCTTATGGGTTTCATTCTTTGTTTTATTTTAGAAGCTTGGTGGTGGTGTAACATTGTTGGTTGATTTTTCTACCATTGTGAAGGTTTCTTTTTCTATCTTTTAATTTTAAGGTTTATTAATTTTTTTGTACATATGTAATAATCATTTTCATACTGTATATATAATTAATAGTTGAATTAGGGGTGTTGGACATTGTATATGAATTTGTAATAAAAAAAAGTACAAGTTAAACAAGCCCTTGATGTAGATTAGAATTCTTGTAATAGATCAGTGACAAAGATTGTATTACGGTGGGAAACCTGTAGATTTTGAGGTTGGTTTAAAGTCATGGGCTGATAGGCCTATCTTTTGTGGTCATTTTGCCGGGTGACTCGTCCCGTGACGATACCCGATGAATTAGATATTGTCGAAACGGTAAAAAGTACCAAATCTGAACATGCTGTATAAACCGACTGAAAACTCTAATAAGAACTCAGAACCATTGAAAAAGGTAAAACTATAGATTGTAGATAAAAATATGAGGAACTAGAATCAGTTGGATAGTTTATCAATTCATTACGGTTTGGAAATGGCGGCCGAAACGGTAGAAACAAAGTTGGCTGCGAATGACAGCCAACTCTTTTAAGTGATAAAATGGGTAAATGATTTATGATAAATATAAATTAGGGGCAATTGAACTTATAATAAGTAAACCACATAAGTTAATAATGACTTTGGTAAAAATAACTTATCTATATTATTTATGGTTTAGGAGAAATGATCTAATCTACGAGGCATGTCGAGAAACTATAAAAAATTGGACTATATTAAATTAACGTTTAACGTGACGATTTTTATAAAACCCAAAGTGGTATGACCCACTTGTGTAGATTTTTAGACTCAGTTTTATACTGATATTTAGAGATCCAAGACCCGACCAATGTGAGATATTAAGTCGACAACGTTTGGAGGCGTTTTAGAACACATAAAGCTTATAAACTGGTTTTGGGCCACAAAAGCCTAACATACACTTATAATGGCTATTGTGCCCTTATTGAACATGAGATTTATAATAATTTTAGAGTTCAGTATTGAGATTAAAATGTACTAAATTCACTGGAACTTATAATGGGCCACTAATGGGCTTTGGTGGGCTTAACGGTTATAATGAAAATTTATATGGTAGATTGTCACCAAAAGTCTTATGAAAAGATTTATAAAACTTATGCAATGTCCAAACTTACTAAAATGAACTATTTATATATATTTATGACTTATGTATAGTCTCGAACCTAAGACGCGTCTCGTCATTATAGGTCTCGTTCGGTCATATGTTGACCGTTGGGCATCTCGTTCTCGAGCAATGAGCGACTGATATCTCGTTAAGTTGTGTATCGACTATTGTTCGTTTCTTCCTTGATAAATGTGTGATTGCTATATCAGGTGAGTCTATAGCCTCGATTTTATATTATCTTGTAAATGATTTTTAACCCGCGAGGGGGAATACATGTTATTTTATAAAATGAACACAAGTTGTTTTCGGTATGCTGGACCCGAATATGATGATAAATGCCTAAGTACCATTGTCTTATGAAGTCCCTGAATTTCATGAACTGTTAATTACCTTGCGAGGTAAACGCTAATACATATGATAGATCTATTTGGTTTGACAGCCTTATCCTGGGTATGTATCCTTGTGATCACCTGAGAGGGATATTATGTATAAGAGGTCGCTGGTATATGACAATATTACCATTCAGTAGGGGCGCCGTAAGTGACTCGGTTTGACGTGTTGGTTAACGTTCAGTTGCATGAGCTTAAGGCATTTATCTATATATATATGACTTGTCTGTGTGACAAGCCTGAGATGATTAAAAATTCTTGTGTTCAAATGATGATTTGCAAAACCTATAGATTCACTCAACCGTTGTGTTGATGATTTTAAGCATGTATTTCAGGTAATCAAGATGGATAGCAGTGGAGCATGCGAGGAGGGAGTTGGTGCTTACTTGTCTAAAGTTTTATATTATTTTTCCATCCTTTGAAATGAACTAAATGACTTTTATAGTCTTATTTGAATGTGATGTGTTGGTAACGATTTATGGGACTAAACGCTACTCTGATTTAATATATATTGGGATGGGAAACTTTTTAGACAAGGTTGTATATTATTTTAACGTCTCTTTTGAGATCGTTGTCTATGATTGTGTGTGATGTGCTACGAGTAGCGCCCCAAAGTGGTATTTCGCTGCCTTGTGAAATTGGGGGTGTTACAAATTGGTAATCAGAGCCACAAGTTATAGAGAACTAGGTCGACTTTGAATAACTTAAACTATAACTTTTGGTGTGTTCTAAAAAGTTTTAAGCACGCAACTACTCCGCATGGCTCCGGTAAGGCTATTCTTGCATTACTTTATGATTGATTGTGATTATGTGAACCTATGTGTATGTAAGAATGATAATATGTATATGTATGAATATACGGTGGTATTTAAAGGCATTGCACGTGAAGCAATGTTCCTTGAATGATTGTCGTACATTTTATAATGCGGTTTTGTATATGATTTGCCCTCACTGCCAATCACTGATCTTGATAATTACGTATTATCTGAATACGAGTGTGAAACTCGTTTGATACTTTGAGTATGTAAATATTGTTTCGTAGTCTATCGCATATCGACTTGTTTAAGTTTGATTGTTATCATCGTATCGTGATGTGCCATTTTTGGACATCTCCTTTCGAAACGAAGTTGATAAATGCGATGTTCGTGTTTTTGTTACTACTTATGATTTTGAAGTATCATTTATCTGAGGCGATATCTCCTACGTAATGCGATGTGCGATTAAATTTTATATGACCACGTTTTACTGGCGAAAAGGAGGATGCCAATGTTGGACTTAAGATATATATATCCTAATCAAATATATATAGTTTATGTACAACAATGATATGCTCGTAGTAGTCATTCGGTTGAGTGACTTAATACTGTGTATCTAAATGGAATGGGGCATTTAGATATATAGATTTTAACTCGCCCAACTATGAGTCGTTTAAGGTTGTCTTATTTAAATGGATTAGGACATTTGAATAAGAAAATTTTAAACCACTAGACCTTAGATTGTTGTGTTTTCCTTATTCAAATGGAATGGGACGTTTGAATACGGAAATCATGATGTAAGTTTATTGACACCTTATATTTACTATGGTATTTGGATATGATATCGTGTTGAGAGATAGTAATACTTGAGTAGGATGACTTATAATCGTCTCGTTGAAATGGATTGGGACGCCTTTTCATTTGAACAAGAAAGTTATATGTTCCCGAACCGTAAATTTATATACTCTTGTATACATGGAGGGGGACGCCTTTTGATGTAGACAAGGAGATATAAATGAGTGGGCTCAAGTATGTCTGGCTCGATTTGTGGATGTTAGGTGTGTGTACGTCTTCCTTCGAATCGTGTTTCGTTGGTGTGAATCGTTCAGTGTCGTAGTCATTATGATGATCGACGATTATCATCTAAGCATGAGTAACCCGTTGGACGTCTCTCGAGTTATGATTTATTTCGATGGACTTATGTGTGATCCATGCGATTTTCTTTTACGACGTAATTGTTTTTATGAGACCCTTGGAAGATATGTGTTTTAATTTGATCGACGTGATCACCAATTGTTTTGAATTGATTGTCGCATTGGAAATATTCCAAATGCGCCCACTTCTTTCGACTCGTCACTTGTCATTTAGACTTTTTCAAGCTTTTCGACCGCCGTAAGTTTGATAAGCTAGTAGTGTTGTACCTTGAACCACTTCCAAAAAAATTTATGGCTTGTCAATTTTTCGATTTCAATCGCTTCTCCTTCGAGCTATGTATTATTATTTCCTTTTAAGGATTGAAGCTACATTCAAACTATACATTTGTGCTCGTTATGTATTCTCGTTTCTTTAACTTTTGTTCATTCAACCTTCACAAGAAACCCGTCAATGACTTAACTATTCCACACCTCTTTTCCATTAAACTAAAGACTATTGAGACGAATTAAGCGTCGGGACGTCGCTTCCTAAAGGGTTAGATGATGTAATAACCCGAATTTTAAAATCAACATTTAGACTGATATTTAATCTTATTTCTAGTATTCGGATCAATATTTATTACTCGACTTTTATATTTCATGTTCGTTCGACGAATAATATGGATTTCTCGGCTAATTGGCAAGGCTAAGGTTTTAACGTATCGAATACGTGTCAATTATTATTTATCTGTAAGGTTTATGTCCGTCATCGACTGTGAACATTTTTGTTATGACATAGAAATAATTTCTATTGTCGGCGTTTAAATTTTTCGTTTTACGAGGATTCTTCCTAATGTACGTTAAACCTTTAGTCGTCATTCTCTTATATAACGCGTTAACGTTTAATAAATTATAAGCCCTCATTTATATATCGAAATATAAATGTGATCAGAATGTCGATGTTTTTATTTTATATTGAGCGTTTATTTTTCGTGTTTAATGTGTATTTTTTTGAATCGCGTAACTTTTAAAATATCGGGCTTCGATAATACCCGCTTTAACTAATTATGAGACAAAGTTTAAATAAACTTCAACCCATTTACTCATTCTACACGTAACCATGATTCATTTGTACGTGTCATATATGTGTTTCATGGTCCACATTGACTAGTAAACATCACCGACTTTCATTTCTTGTTAAAAGTTAACACACACAAACCTTTGGTGACTTTGTTCCTCCGTCCCACTCTTACGCATCAAGCACCCTCAACATAACAATTATAAACCTATTTTAATCTATGGTTGAAAGTTCATAAATTACTAGTAATATTCTTGAATATTTTCATCATCAATAACAAACTGAAGACTTCTTGGGCGGAGATTGAATCTCACTTAAAGAGTTAATATCTTGGTGGAAAATCTCTTATGGGTTTCATTCTTTGTTTTATTTTAGAAGCTTGGTGGTGGTGTAACATTGTTGGTTGATTTTTCTACCATTGTGAAGGTTTCTTTTTCTATCTTTTAATTTTAAGGTTTACTAATTTTTTTGTACATATGTAATAATCATTTTCATACTGTATATATAATTAATAGTTGAATTAGGGGTGTTGGTCTTTGTATATGAATTTGTAATAAAAAAAAGTACAAGTTAAACAAGCCCTTGATGTAGATTAGAATTCTTGTAATAGATCAGTGACAAAGATTGTATTACGGTGGGAAACCTGTAGATTTTGAGGTTGGTTTAAAGTCATGGGCTGATAGGCCTATGTTTTGTGGTCATTTTGCCGGGTGACTCGTCCCGTGACGATACCAGATGAATTAGATATTGTCGAAACGGTAAAAAGTACCAAATCTGAACATGCTGTATAAACCGACTGAAAACTCTAATAAGAACTCAGAACCATTGAAAAAGGTAAAACTATAGATTGTAGATAAAAATATGAGGAACAGAATCAGTTGGATAGTTTATCAATTCATTACGGTTTGGAAATGGCGGCCGAAACGGTAGAAACAAAGTTGGCTGCGAATGACAGCCAACTCTTTTAAGTGATAAAATGGGTAAATGATTTATGATAAATTTAAATTAGGGGCAATTGACCTTATAATAAGTAAACCACATAAGTTAATAATGACTTTGGTAAAAATAACTCATCTATATTATTTATGGTTTAGGAGAAATGATCTAATCTACGAGGCATGTCGAGAAACTATAAAAAATTGGACTATATTAAATTAACGTTTAACGTGACGATTTTTATAAAACCCAAAGTGGTATGACCCACTTGTGTAGATTTTTAGACTCAGTTTTATAATGATATTTAGAGATCCCAAGACCCGACCAATGTGAGATATTAAGTCGACAACGTTTGGAGGCGTTTTAGAACACATAAAGCTTATAAACTGGTTTTGGGCCACAAAAGCCTAACATACACTTATAATGGCTATTGTGCCCTTATTGAACATGAGATTTATAATAAGTTTAGAGTTCAGTATTGAGATTAAAATGTACTAAATTCACTGGAACTTATAATGGGCCACTAATGGGCTTTGGTGGGCTTAACGGTTATAATGAAAATTTATATGGTAGATTGTCACCAAAAGTCTTATGAAAAGTTTTATAAAACTTATGCAATGTCCAAACTTACTAAAATGAACTATTTATATATATTTATGACTTATGTATAGTCTCGAACCTAAGACGCGTCTCGTCATTATAGGTCTCGTTCGGTCATATGTTGACCGTTGGGCATCTCGTTCTCGAGCAATGAGCGACTGATATCTCGTTAAGTTGTGTATCGACTATTGTTCGTTTCTTCCTTGATAAATGTGTGATTGCTATATCAGGTGAGTCTATAGCCTCGATTTTATATTATCTTGTAAATGATTTTTAACCCGCGAGGGGGAATACATGTTATTTTATAAAATGAACACAAGTTGTTTTCGGTATGCTGGACCCGAATATGATGATAAATGCCTAAGTACCATTGTCTTATGAAGTCCCTGAATTTCATGAACTGTTAATTACCTTGCGAGGTAAACGCTAATACATATGATAGATCTATTTGGTTTGACAGCCTTATCCTAGGGTATGTATCCTTGTGATCACCTGAGAGGGATATTATGTATAAGAGGTCGCTGGTATATGACAATATTACCATTCAGTAGGGGCGCCGTAAGTGACTCGGTTTGACGTGTTGGTTAACGTTCAGTTGCATGAGCTTAAGGCATTTATCTATATATATATGACTTGTCTGTGTGACAAGCCTGAGATGATTAAAAATTCTTGTGTTCAAATGATGATTTGCAAAACCTATAGATTCACTCAACCGTTGTGTTGATGATTTTAAGCATGTATTTCAGGTAATCAAGATGGATAGCAGTGGAGCATGCGAGGAGGGAGTTGGTGCTTACTTGTCTAAAGTTTTATATTATTTTTCCATCCTTTGAAATGAACTAAATGACTTTTATAGTCTTATTTGAATGTGATGTGTTGGTAACGATTTATGGGACTAAACGCTACTCTGATTTAATATATATTGGGATGGGAAACTTTTTAGACAAGGCTGTATATTATTTTAACGTCTCTTTTGAGATCGTTGTCTATGATTGTGTGTGATGTGCTACGAGTAGCGCCCCAAAGTGGTATTTCGCTGCCATGTGAAATTGGGGGTGTTACAAATGTGATCTATTTTACAAGACTCAAGCACTTTAACTCTTACCCACATGTGCAAAACACTTTCGATTATCGATGCACATGGGAAGGGGGGCATTTCCGAGACAACAAAACTATGAAGGTGTTAAATATTTTTCAAACACCTTGTTAAACATTTGAAGTGGTTTTTATGGTTACGATCTCATACCCACAACATCTTTAATTCACGACGTTATTAGTTTCAAAAGGGTGGTTAGGTTTAAGTCCTTTGATCCAACCAGAACCGAAGAGATCTCCCCAGGGACAATTCAATAGATTATTAGAATTCCTTAGGAAAGATGGAGTAGAATGTGAACGTAGTTGAATGACGACTAAGTACTGATGCTAGCACTGGAACAATCACAACAAGGTGCTAGTTAATGATGTCTTGGTAAGCATTGAAGGGGTTGAAGAATGAAAAACAAATGTAAGGATAAATGGTGTAAAGAAAGAAGCCCTCCATACAACTTAGGCAGAAACTGGGTCAACACATCATGATGACAGCGCATCATGGACCCAGTGATGTAATGCACAACCCCTGCTCAGCTGACTCAGGCTTCTCTCAAAAGAAGTTTGTCTTATTGTCACGGAGATCAACATGACTTCTATTGTCTTTCTCACTCCGAGTTAGTTGATATTGAATAGGTGGCATCTGCTCCAGCCTCCGACCACTAAAAGTTCACAAAGCGAGTCTAGAGCCTAGAGATCAATCAAATCTCGTTAGGACACACGAAATGATGATAAAGAGAGTCCTACGCTATATCCTTGCGATATTGATAGAACACTCAGAGTGATACTACCTAGTATTCACAATGATGAGTGGAAATCCTTCCAGTGTTAACATCAAACATCACTGCGGTAGGTCATGTGTAAGATTCTTTATGAATTGAACATGTGTAAACAGAAAAGCAACAGTGGTTTGATTCTGAATTGAATCAAAGTCGTTTCAGGTTTCTACGCAATATCTTTATGGTCTTGCCAGAACATTCAGAGTGATATTCATTAATATTCACAGTGACGAATGGAAATCGTTCTAGCGTCAACATCAAACAGCGCTACGATAGGTGACTTGCGAGATTCTTATGAATCAAGCTTGTGTCAACTAGAAAGCAACAATGGTAAGATTCTTTATGAATCAAACTTGTTCCAGGAATTTGAATTGACGACTTTAATCAAACGGATATCTATTCAATTGATTCACTCTTTATGTTCGCAGTCTTGCTTTGAGACGGTCGAATAAAGAGAACGGCTAGTACAACCGCGAAATCCTGTCAAGGAGGTTCTTAATTGAAACTACCTAATCACAGGTACGATATTTAATATCGGCTAACGGTCTTCACCGACCGGAGGTAAAACGCTACCAATTTAGGACAAATGTCAAAGCCATTCAGTCCGTGTCTATGTTTTGTCTCAAGAAGGTGGTATTACGGTGTACTCAGCAAAGTCGAAGATTCAAAACCACATACTCATGCCTAAAGACATATTTCACAATCAAGAAAGCTAAAGACGTCCGCAACTCTGATGATCTAAACAAGCTTTCAAGATAATGAATAGTGTGAGCATGTGGATGTAGACACAAGATCGCAAGATGGAAAAGACAAGTCAAGGATGATTTGATGATCTCAAGATTAAAAGACAAAGTCGAAAGACAATTACAAAGGGTCAAAGATCACAGCATGAAGGAACAAGACTACTATTACACATTCAAGACTCAATTATGGCGAGATTAGTAATCTCTACAAATCTTCAAATGAAGAAGGGGAATGAACTCTCATTGGGGGAGAATGTTAGCCTCAAAATATTGAGTCAAACGAGAATGATAGGTCATAGGTTTATTATGTATCATTTATTAGAACGTTGTAATAGGTAGTAGAATAGTCGTGACAATACAGGCTTGATGGCTAGCTTAAAAGGCCTCTTTCAAGGTACTAAGCATTTATTCAAGCCCGGTCCAAACAATATAGTCCATACAAAGCCCACATGTAGGCGGACTATACAAATCCCTTCCTAGCATGTTAGGAAGGGTTAGCCATTTCATTTTTCTTAATTTAATCCTCCCTAAGTTTCACACACTTCTCTATACTTTCTCTCTCTACGCTTTCTCTAAAATTCATCTCTTTTCTATCTTATTTCTTGTTTAATCGTAAAATAATATGGGACAACAAGGGTAGTTCTTGCCAAAGTAGCATTCTTGTGGACCATAAAGCAAATTAATAGTTTAGAGGGTAGACTATTAGTCAAATTTGAAAATATTTATGGGACTCGAGTTTCGTAAAAAGACTTTTCAAAAGTTAAAACGCTTCATAAATATGATAATATAGTTTCGACACGACTTAAAACGTAATTAAATCGAAAATGTCGAAATATTAAATATCGAGACAATCGATAATAAAATGTATATTTTCGGGCATCCGTCGGTATCACGATCACTAGTAGTTCTCGTCATTCGTTAAAACGTATAGTACGAGAAACAAAAATAGATACAATAAAATAATTCATATGATAATTTGAGAATATAGTATCGATACCTAACGTATTCCTTGCCGGTTTTCATCTAAACGACATTCTTACGCTAAGTTTCAAGTCATAACCTTCTCGGTTAGCTGATAATTCACAATTCTCATTAAGTAAATACATAATATGTAATAGTCGAGATTAAAATAATGACCTGAAATTGATGGATTGTTACATCCTCTCCACCTAATTGGGATCTTCGCCCCGAAGATCAACTTGCGTTCTTCCTGGATCGCTCGTTGAAATCAAAGAGATAATTGTATTTTGGTCCTCGTCTTGAGTTCCATCAGACTTTCACAATAGGAATTCGAATTTGTTTCAGTTTCTTAACTTCCTTATCGATAATATCAACAAGTTCCTTGATGAAATGCAACTTATCGTCGATTCATACTTCATCAAGAGGGATAATAAGATTTTTGTCGAAAAGAAATTTCTTTAGGTTCGACATATGAAAAAGTATTGTGAATTCCTTGTAACTCTCGAGGTAATTTATCTTTTCATGTCACCGTACCTACACTCGATAACATATCGAATGGTCCAAATATAACGAGGACTTAACTTCGAACGTTTTCCAAAATATATAACACCTTTTCAATGGTGATAGCTTTGGCTTAACTTTTCCACCTACCTCAGATTTCAAAGGTTTTCGCTTTACATCGTCATAACTTCAATGTCTACTACGAGCAGTTAACAAACGCTTCTTAGTTCGCGCGTTCATTTTATTTATCGGAATAAGATTAGCAGAATCAATCAATCAACATTGACACAAATTGAATTAAATCTAGACTGAATTTTCGAGAGTTTAACAATGAAGTCCATTTTAATTTGCTCCTACCTCCCAAATGATAACAAATAACATAATCGTACTCACTCAAAGGATTATTTGTGTCTTTATAATCCATAATACATTGTAGGCTCTTGCCATCGATGGATACCGTACTTTAGTGCCATACAATTAGTGTCTCTATAGGCAAAGAGTAAAAATCATCACACCCAGTTACAAGTCATGGGTTGTGTGGTTTCCTCATTCATCCAAGTTTCTTAGAAGCATACACAAATAAAAACAGCTCCAAATCTTTTAAGAGATGTATCACGATCAACAACAAAATCTTTACTTCTTTCAGGTAACGATAAGATCGGCGTACTACATAGTTTCATTTTCATGGTTTGAAAAGCTTTCTCTTCATCATCGACCCACACATACGGTTCATTCTTTTTAGTTAGCTTAGTTAATGGTTTTGATATCAAAGAGAATCCTTCAATAAACCTTCGGTATCAACCAGCCAAACCTAGAAATTGTCGTACTTCAGTTGGAGTAGTTGGAGTATTTTAATTCTTAATGGCTTCGATCTTCGCAGGATCAACATGTGCCCCACTTTTATCAATCACACGTCCGAGAAATTATATAGTACTAAGCCAAAATTATACTTTCAGAATTTTGCGCACAACTTTTCGTTCTTTAATAAGTTCAAGATAGTCGTTAAGTGTTCGATATGTTCTTCCTCAATCTTAGAGAAGATTAGAATATCATCAATGAAAACGATCACAAATTCATCAAGATATGGCTTACACATAAAATTCATTAAGTCAATGAATACAGCAGGTGCATTGGTCAAACCAAAAGGCATAACCCAAAACTCATAATGACCATAACAAGTCTAAGCGCCATAATAGGAAGATCTTCCTTGCATATGCGAAGTTGATAGTAAACACAACGAAGATTTATCTTAGAGAAAACAAGAGAATCTTGAAGTTGATCAAATAGATCACCAGTTCTTGGAAGCGGGTAACGATTCTTGATCGTTAGCTTATTCAGCTCTCGGTAATCGATGCACATACTGAACGAACCATCTTTTTTTAACGAATAGAATAGGAGCTCTCCAAAGTGACGAGCTTGGTCGAATAAAACCTTTATCAAATAGTTCTTGTAACTACACAAATATTTACTTTAGTTCGGATAGTGCTAATAGATATGGCGCATGTGCCACAGGTACATCACCAGGAATTAGATCGATTTTGAATTATATTTGCCTTGGAGGCGGAAGTCCTAGAAGATATTCCGGGAACACTTCAGAATAGTCACAAATGACTAGATCATTTCTACTTACTTCTCTTACGATTTCTTCTCCGATACTTGGGCTAGGAATAACTCACAACCCTTTTCGATATACTTACGAGCTCTAATGCACAAAACGATTTTTAGTTTGGAATTATTTTTCCCCTTCAATGACCTCATCAGCCTTGTCTTGACTTATGTGTCCCACGAGCTAATAAGCCATGCAGACATCTTCACAAATATTAAATGGCTTAGAAGAAGTCCCATCACCGCGTATATTCTTGTTCAGCCCGTGAATATACTGCTTGACCTTGACAGTTCGGGTTCCACCATTCTTGGTCATAAAGGAGTCAACTCGTGGAAACACTTGGTATATCTACCAATGTTAGTTCCCTCATGTTTCAGCTTGTACAACACTTGCTCCATACTTTACAAACACTACGAGGACAAAACTCCTCAGTCAACCGCTTCCTCACCTTAGTCCATGGTGTCCCATAAGTAACAATACCTATGGAAGAAAGTTTACCATTCCACCAAATTAATGCACTGTAACACCCCCAATTTTGGGTCATAGCAGCGGAAGGGTCATTGGGTGTTACTGTCATGGTTCAACCTCAATATCATAGAAAACGCCTCAAAATGAGTCGTTTTAACAAAACATACATCCATTCATTTGTTTAAAGATAAAACAGTTCACACACGGTCCCAAATAGTTTCAAGGTTTACACAACCAACCAAACAATAAAAGTTTCTTAGAATGGACATAGTTTAGAAAAGCGGGCCAAAACATTTTTAGTTAAGCAAGCTGCATGAAACCACCTTCCTTGAGTGCCTTCTTCATGGACCTGAGATAAAACATGCTATAAAGTCAACAAAAGTGTTGAGTGAATCTATAGAGTTTAAATTAAATAAACGAACACAAGTATTCTGAATAAACCTTTCGTGGTTGACAATCATGTGGATCAGACATAATTATCGTTGTTATTTCATAAGTCTCGTGAAATTGAACGTTAACATATATTATTTCAGCCCAACACACCTAGCCAAGTGCGTATATTTCTCTTATAAAATTGCATCCGATGTTTCATTATTGGTGCATCACAACACCACGCGATAGCTAGTCGCGACCGGACTGGGTGTCACCCCGATAGATCTATCCATAGTATTAGCGTTCCTTTCGATTAACAATTCACGATTCATGGGTCTTTTCAGGCTAAACAAACTTTTATAACAACTTTCATCTAAGCATACAATCGGGTCCCTTGTGTTCAATTTTAAAAGAAAGAGGGTTTACCACAACTTCTCGATGTACCCTTCATTTACAATAAATGCTTTTCCAATAATAAGGGTTTCCACAACTTCTCGTTGTACCCCTTTTATTTTAATAAAACGAGCATGATATCACCCTCGCGGGTTTTATAAAACAAGTAAACATGTCTAAGCGAGGCTATAGACTCACCTTGGTACGATAGTAGTAATGTGACGATCGCCGACGATTTGTGATGCCCGTTAAACACAAAGACCGCAACCTACCAAATAAGGCGCGTTCGTTAATAAACGACTCAAGTATAAATAATACTTAAATAATACGAAACTGAATTTCATATAACCACGAAAATCCCGAAGAAAATGTAAAAATTTAAGTGTACTTCTATACCCTTTTATTCAACACTTATTCATTTAAAAACTTGCACTCTCGACATTGACCCGTCATAAGACGCCAAGTCAACGCAAGTCAAACCATCATTTTAATTTCCTCGGACCAGTAACTAAGTCATTTATATAATGACTTAACACTTGGGTAAGTCACCATGTCCAATAGTGAATACTCAACTCACGCCATACAAGTATTGAACTACGTGTCCAAAATACCAATCAACATGTACACTCCAAATGTACACACCAATCTAACCTATCTAGACTTGTCCGATTTCGATGAAACTTGGTGACAAACTCACACATAATATAAATAAGACTCAGTTTAAGTTTCATTCAAAAATATTACTTCTAAGACCTTCTGCCCGACACACCTTCGTGTTACAAAAACCGGACAGTTTTACGCCTTTGACTTGTAAAACCACTTCGACTTATCTAAACAATTCCGTTTGCAAAACCGACACTCGAGTTTGAAAATAGACTCATGACCTGAGGTTTAGCAACTTACAACAGTCCTTGAACATTTTTAAAACTCATTTTATAGTCCCCGAGATTCGATCCAAATATCGACAACAATTTTCGGATTGTGCCGATACCCGTCTCCCGGTACACTAATACTAAAAGTAGCATAACTTTTCGCTCGTAATGAGTTAGAAGCTCTACTTTAGCTCAAAACGAAGCTAACGAAATTCTCTACGACCCTATCTGATTAGTTTAACAAGATTCCTGCAGTAAGTATTTCAAAAATAGCCTTAAAGTTACTGCCTAAAATAGACCATCTAAAAATCATACCAAAACATATTTTCAACCCATTCCAACAATTCCTATGGTCCTAATATCATCCTAATATCATACTAACACATCTAACTAACTCATAACACCCTCAAATTTAATCTCACAAAAATTAAATAATTAAAAACCTTACATGCAACAACAACCCACTATGAATATAATAATATTAACAACATTCATCACCATAAAAATGGATCAAACATGATGTTCATCATCAAAAATTGAAAATAAAAATTAAGTGAATGCATGTGGGAAAAATTTATACCAATAGAAAGCTCTTTGAATTTCCAAGATGGGTCTTGTCTTAGATTCTTTTGATTCAAAGTAAAAATCAAACAAATTTGATGAATGTGTAAGGGGGTGGACGGTTTGGATATGAACAAGAGAGAGAGAGAGTTTAATTTTTTTGTTAAATGAATTTTTAAACGAAAATGGTTAGTGGAAAAACCTTATATAGTAGGGTGAGGGTAGATTTTGTCATATTTGCATTCTTTTGGTCCAAAAATTCAAGTAAATAGTTTACAAGGTAGAAAATGTAAATCGTAAATTTTGAAAATATTTACGAGGCTCGGGTTTCGTAAAAATACTTTTCGAAAGTTAAAACGCTTCATAAAAATAATAATAAAGCTTCGACACGACATAAAACGCAATTAAATCGAAAACGTCGAAAATATACAATATCGAGACAATCGATAATAAAACGTAAATTTTTGGGCATCCGTCAGTATCACGATCACTAATAGTTATCGTCATTCGTTAAAACGTAAAATACGAGAAATAGAGATTAATATAATAAAAATCATTTTTATGATTATTTGAGAATATAGTATCGATACTTAACATATTTCTTGTCGGTTTTCATCTAATCGACATTTTTACGCTAGTTTCAAGTCATAACCTTCTCGGTTAGTCGATAATTTAAAATTCTCATTAAAGCAAACACGTAATACGTAATAGTCGAGATTAAAATAACGACCTGAAATTGACGGATTGTCACATCATCTCCACCAAATTAGGATCTTCGCCCTCGAAGATCAACTTGCGTTCTTGCCCGATCGCTTGTTGAAATCAAAGAGATGAGGGTAGTTCTTCCATATTTGGTCTTCTCGTTCCCAAGTAAACTCCGGTCCTCTTCGAGAGTTCCATCGAACTTTGACAATAGGTATTCGGCTTTGCTTCAGTTGCTTGACCTCGTGATCCATGATCTCGACCGGTTCTTCAATAAAGTGCAACTTTTTATCAACCTTAACCTCGTCTAGCGGTATAATGAGTTCTTCATCGGATAAACACTTCTTCAGATTCGACACATGAAAAGTATTATGAATTCCATACAGTTCTTGTGGTAGTTCAAGTTGGTATGCCACAGGTCCTACTCTAGATGTAACCTTGAATGGTCCGATATAACGAGGACTCAACTTCCCACGTTTTCCAAATCGTAAAACACCTTTCCATGGTGATACCTTTAGCATAACCTTATCTCCCACGTTAAACTCCAACGGTTTTCTTCTCACATCCGCATAACTCTTCTGTCGGCTTCGAGCAGACAACAACCTATTCTTGATTTGCATAATCATATCCGTCGTCTCTCTAATCAAATCTGGTCTAGTGAGTTGGGCATCTCCAACCTCACTCCAGCTAACGGGTGATCTAAATTTTCTCCCATAAAGTGCTTCAAAAGGTGCAGCTTTAATACTCGCGTGATAACTGTTATTGTACGAGAATTCGGCCAAATGTAAGTGCTTATCCCAGCTACTTCCAAAGTCTATCACACAAGCACGTAGCATATCCTCCAAAGTTTGGATTGTTCTTTCGCTTTGCCCATCAGTTTGTGGATGATAGGTTGTGCTCATATCCAAATTGGTTCCTAATGACTTTTGAAGTGATCTCCAAAATCCAGAAGAAAAACGACTATCTCTATCGGAAATGATTGAAATAGGAACACCATGCTTGCACACGATTTCCTTCAGATAAATATAGGCGAGTTTCTCCAAACCGAACCTCTCGTTGATTGGAATAAAATGAGCGGATTTAGTTAAACGATCGACAATAACCCATATTGCATCGAACCCAGACGGGGTCCTCGGGAGTTTTGTGATGAAGTCCATCGTAATTCGCTCCCATTTCCAGATTGGAATTTCAGGTTGGACAAGTAATCCTGACGGCTTCTGATATTCAGCTTTCACTTTTGCACATGTTAAGCATTTCGCGACGTATGTTGCAATATCAGCTTTCATATTCGGCCACCAGTATAACTTTTTCAAGTCTTGGTACATTTTCTCCGATCCAGGATGAATAGAATACTTGGACTTATGAGATTCTAACATAATCAAGTCTCTCAGTCCACCATATAATGGTAACCAAATTTGACCCCTTAAACATTTGATACCATCGGATCGCGTCTCAAATGTTTCACCGTCTCCTCTAAATCTTTCGGCTGCAATATTTTCCTTCTTGCACGCTTCGATTTGTGCGTTTCGAATCTGCTCAGGTAAGTCATTATGAACTGTCACTACCAAAGCACGCACTCGAATCGGTTTCTCCCTTTCCTTTCGACTTAACGCGTCAGCTACCACGTTCGCCTTTCCTGGATGATAACGAATTTCGCAGTCGTAATCACTCAAGAGTTCAACCCATCGACGTTGCCTCATATTCAGCTCCTTTTGATCCAGTATGTATTGTAGGCTTTAATGATCAGTGAATACTGTACACTTCGTACCATACAGATAATGTCTCTAAAGTCGCAGAGCAAAAACCAGAGCGCCCAATTCCAAGTAATGGGTAGTGTAGTTCTCCTCATTCTTCCTTAATTGTCTAGAGGCATATGCGATCACCTTTTCACGTTGCATGAGAACAACACCGTATCCTCGAAGAGATGCATCGCAATAAACAACAAAATCTTCACTTCCTTCAGGTAACGATAAAATCGGTGCACTACAGAGTTTCATCTTCAGGATTTGGAAAGCTTCTTCTTCATCATCGCCCCACACATACGGTTTATTCTTCTGAGTCAGCTTAGTTAATGGTTTCGATATCAAAGAGAGTCCTTCAATAAACCTTCGGTAATAACCAGCCAAACCTAGAAATTGTCGTACTTCAGTTGGAGTAGTCGGAGCACTCCAATTCTTGATGGCTTCGATCTTTGCAGGATCAACATGTACTCCACTTTTATCAATCACATGTCCGAGAAATTGTACAGAATTAAGTCAAAAATCACACTTTGAGAACTTAGCGTACAATTTTTCGTTCTTTAACAAGTTCAAGATAATCCTTAAGTGCTCGGCATGCTCTTCATTGCTCTTAGAGTAGATTAGAATATCATCTATGAAAACGATCACGAATTTATCAAGATACGGCTTACAAATGCGATTCATTAAATCCATGAATACAGCAGGTGCATTAGTCAAACCAAAAGGCATGACCAGAAACTCATAATGACCATAACGAGTTCTAAACGCCGTAATAGGAATATCTTCCTCACGTATGCGAAGTTGATGGTAACCAGAACGAAGATCAATCTTGGAGAAAACACGAGAACCTTGAAGTTGATCAAATAAATCATCAATTCTTGGAAGCGGATAACGATTCTTGATCGTCAGCTTATTCAGCTCTCGGTAATCAATACACATGCGAAACGAACCATCTTTCTTCTTAACGAATAAGACAGGAGCTCCCCAAGGTGACGAACTCGGTCGTATAAAACCCTTATCAGATAGCTCTTGCAATTGCACAGATAACTCCTTCAGCTCGGATGGTGCTAAACGATATGGCGCACGAGCCACGGGTGCAGCACCAAGAATTAGGTCAATTTGGAATTCTACTTGCCTTGGAGGAGGAAGTCCAGGCAAATCTTCCGGAAACACTTCAGGAAAGTCACGGATAACAGGTACATCTTCGGCATGTTTCTCCTTCGATTCCTTCTCCACTACTTTAGCTAGGAATAACTCACAACCTCTTTCGATATACTTATGAGCCTTAATGCACGAAACGATTTTTAGTCGTGAATTACGTTGATCACCTTCGATAACCATGGTCTTGTCATCCAAGGGAATCCTAACTTTCTTTTCTCCACACAAGATAGAAGCGTTATACTTGGATAGCCAATCCACTCCGATAATAACATCAAAACTTCTCAATTCAACAATCATCAAGTCTATTTTGAAAATACGGTTCAGAAGATTAAGAGAACATCCTAGGAGCGCACGGTTGGTACTCACTAATTTACCATCAGCTAATTCTACCTCATAACTCGCGTCTAATTCGACCGGTTTGATATCAATTAAGGTACTAAAACTTATAGACACAAATCTTTTGTCCGCACCAGAATCAAATAAAGCTGTAGCATAACGGTTGTTCAGTAAAAACGTACCAGTGACAACTTTCGGGTTTTGCTTCGCTTCGGCTTCACCCAACTGATAAGCTTTTCCCTAGTTATCTCCACCACGTGCATTCTTTGGAGGTTGAGGACATTGGTTCCTCATGTGTCCTTTACCTTGGCAATTAAAACACGTCACTCCCTTCTTTCCTGGTCCCCAACAGTCTTCAGTCTTGTGACCTAACTTGTTGCACTTCCCACACTTAGCACATTCACCAGTATGAGACTTCTTGCAGCGTTGACATCTGGTTCCCTTATCAGCAGATGCAGTTTCAGTCATCGTATTAGCATTACCCCTCCTTCGGTTTTGATTCCTACTGTGAGATTGACGGTTATCACCACGATCATCACTATCATTTTCAGCTCTTCTTTTATTACCTTCAGAAACACCATCAGCCTTGTCTTGGATGATTTGACCCATTAGTTGGTAGGCCATACGAACAACTTCATCAATATTAGCAGGTTTAGATGAGGTCACATCACCACGGATGTTGGTCGGTAAGCCTCGAATATACTGCTCTACCTTCAAGTATTCTGGGTTAACTTTGTTTGGACAAAGTAGAGCAAGTTCATGGAATCTGTTTGTGTATCCATCGATGTCAGTACCCTTCAGTCTCAGCTGATATAGTTCCTGTTCTAACCTCTGAATAACACTCCTTGGACAGAATTCCTCAGTCATCCACCTTCTCACTTCAACCCAAGGTGTAGCATAAGCAGCATCCATACCCATTGATGCCATTCTCCCATTCCACCAAGTTAATGCTCGCCCTTGAAGAGTAGCAGAGGCAAACATCACCTTGTCTCCTTCCTCACTTCCACTAAATCAAAACACGGATTCCAATTTCTCAAACCATTGCATTAACCCAACAGCACCTTCGGTACCCTTAAAAGTTGGAGGTTTGCATTTCATGAATGAGGTATAATTGCACTTCTTGTTTTCAGGAATCACTGGTCTATCAGCATCACCAGTTCCAGGACCAGCATTGCCAGCTCCCGTATTATCGGCTCCAGTATTACCAGCTCCAGTAGTGCCAGTTCCAGTGTTGCCAGCTCAAGTATCGCCAGCTCCACCAGATCCACCAGCTCCACCGGATCCACCAGCTCCACCAGATCCACCGGCTCCACCAGATCCACCGGCTCCATTATTCATATTTGCCATAAATGCATTCATAGAGATCTCAAATTGATCAGCTACTATAGCACGTAACTGAGTCTCAGTCAACGGTTTTGGCGGCATGATCCTGTTACACAATTCACATCAAAATGAGTATTCATTCAACGCTTGTGATAACAAAACCTGAATAACACAGAATAAGAATAGATAGATGAAAAGAAACAAGAATGGATGATAGAATAAAGAATAGAATTTAGATAAGGAACGAAGATTCACTAGGAATGAGTCAAAAGACAGGGATTTCTATTGTGACAATCAGCATCGTTTGTAAATCACGTATTAGTATTATAATAATCAAATAATTAACATTAATAAATAAATGTAATTTCATTATGCTTTAAGCATAATTAATAATTAAATATTTATAACATATATATACTTTTCTTTTTCTCGTCCATTGGCAACTCGGAGGTTTCGCTTGCAGATGTTATAGTTAAAAGATTTCAAAATATTATTTTTGGAAAATCTTTTCGTTCTCTATAACTTGAGCTCTGATGCCAATCAGTAACACCCCCAATTTCGGTTCATAGCAGCCGAAGGGTCATTGGGTGTTACTGTCATGGTTCAACCTCAATATCATAGAAAACGCCTCAAAATGAGTCGTTTTAACAAAACATACATCCATTCATTTGTTTAAAGATAAAACAGTTCACACACGGTCCTAAATAGTTTTAAGGTTTACACAACCAACCAAACAATAAAAGTTTCTTAGAATGGACATAGTTTAGAAAAGCGGTCCAAAACATTTTTAGTTAAGCAAGCTGCGTGAAACCACCTTCCTTGAGTGCCTTCTTCATGGACCTGAGATAAAACATGCTATAAATCAACAAAAATGTTGAGTGAATCTATAGAGTTTAAATTAAATAAATGAACACAAGTATTCTGAATAAACCTTCCGTGGTTGACAATCATGTGGATCAGACATAATTATCGTTGTTATTTCATAAGTCTCGTGAAATTGAACGTTAACATATATTATTTCATCCCAACACACCTAGCCAAGTGCGTATATTTCTCTTATACAATTGCATCCGATGTTTCATTACTGGTGCATCACAACACCACGCGATAGCTAGTCGCGACCGGACTGGGTGTCACCCCGATAGATCTATCCATAGTATTAGCGTTCCTTTCGATTAACAATTCACGATTCATGGGTCTTTTCAGGCTAAACAAACTTTTATAACAACTTTCATCTAAGCATACAATCGGGTCCCTTGTGTTCAATTTTAAAAGAAAGAGGGTTTACCACAACTTCTCGATGTACCCTTCATTTACAATAAATGCTTTTCCAATAATAAGGGTTTCCACAACTTCTCGTTGTACCCTTTTTATTTTAATAAAACGAGCATGATATTCCCCTCGCGGGTTTTATAAAACAAGTAAACATGTCTAAGCGAGGCTATAGACTCACCTTGGTACGATAGTAGTAATGTGACGATCGCCGACGATTTGTGATGCCCGTTAAACACGAAGACCGCAACCTACCAAATAAGGCGCGTTCGTTAATAAACGACTCAAGTATAAATAATAATTAAATAATACGAAACTCAATTTCATATAACCATGAAAATCCCGAAGAAAATGTAAAAATATAAGTGTACTTCTATACCCTTTTATTCAACACTTATTCATTTAAAAACTTGCACTCTCGACATTGATCTGTCATAAGACGCCAAGTCAACGCAAGTCAAACCATCATTTTAATTTCCTCGGACCAGTAACTAAGTCATTTATATAATGACTTAACACTTGGGTAAGTCACCATGTCCAATAGTGAATACTCAACTCACGCCATACAAGTATTGAACTACGTGTCCAAAATACCAATCAGCATGTACACTCCAAATGTACACACCAATCTAACCTATCTAGACTTGTCCGATTTCGATGAAACTTGGTCACAAACTCACACATAATATGAATAAGACTCAGTTTAAGTTTCATTCAAAAATATTACTTCTAAGACCTTCTGCCCGACACACCTTCGTGTTACAAAAACCGGACAGTTTTACGCCTTTGACTTGTAAAACCATTTCGACTTATCTAAACAATTCCGTTTGCAAAACCGACACTCGGGTTTGAAAATAGACTCATGACCTGAGGTTTAGAAACTTACAACAGTCCTTGAACATTTTTAAAACTCATTTTATAGTCCCCGAGATTCGATCCAAATATCGACAACAATTTTCGGATTGTGCCGATACCCGTCTCCCGGTACACTAATACTAAAAGTAGCATAACTTTTCGCTCGTAATGAGTTAGAAGCTCTACTTTAGCTCAAAACGAAGCTAGCGAAATTCTCTACGACCCTATCTTATTAGTTTAACAAGATTCTTGCAGTAAGTATTTCAAAAATAGCCTTAAAGTTACTGCCTAAAATAGACCATCTAAAAATCATACCAAAACACATTTTCAACCCATTCCAACAATTCCTATGGTCCTAATATCATCCTAATATCATACTAACACATCTAAATAACTCATAACACCCTCAAATTTAATCTCACAAAAATTAAGTAATTAAAAACCTTACATGCAACAACAACCCACTATGAATATAATAATATTAACAACATTCATCACCATAAAAATGGATCAAACATGATGTTCATCATCAAAAATTGAAAATAAAAATTAAGTGAATGCATGTGGGAAAATTTTATACCAATAGAAAGCTCTTTGAATTTCCAAGATGGGTCTTGTCTTAGATTCTTTTGATCCAAAGTAAAAATCAAACAAATTTGATGAATGTGTAAGGGGGGTGGACGGTTTGGATATGAACAAGAGAGAGAGAGAGAGAGTTTAATTTTTTTGTTAAATGAATTTTTAAATGAAAATGGTTAGTGGAAAAACCTTATATAGTGGGGTGAGGGTAGATTTTATCATATTTGCATTCTTTTGGTCCAAAAATTCAAGTAAATAGTTTATAAGGTAGAAAATGTAAATCGTAAATTTTGAAAATATTTACGAGGCTCGGGTTTCGTAAAAATACTTTTCGAAAGTTAAAACGCTTCATAAAAATAATAATAAAGCTTCGACACGACTTAAAACGCAATTAAATCGAAAACGTCGAAAATATACAATATCGAGACAATCGATAATGAAACGTAAATTTTTGGGCATCCGTCGGTATCGCGATCACTAATAGTTATCGTCATTCGTTAAAACGTAAAATACGAGAAATAGAGATTAATATAATAAAAATCATTTTTATGATTATTTGAGAATATAGTATCGATACTTAACATATTTCTTGTCGGTTTTCATCTAATCGACATTTTTACGCTAGTTTCAAGTCATAACCTTCTCGGTTAGTCGATAATTTAAAATTCTCATTAAAGTAAAGACGTAATACGTAATAGTCGAGATTAAAATAAAGACCTGAAATTGACGGATTCTCACATGCACGACCTTGGAGAGTAGCGATTTCATACTGCACCTTATCCTCCTGATTATTGTCATTGATTCAAAAGACTAACGCCAGTTTTTCAAAAACTGACACAATCCTCCATCATCTTTAGTTCTCTTAAAAGTTTGCGGTTTGCACTTCATGAATGAAGTGTAGTTATAGCATTTGTTCCATTAAGACCACCAACATTATTGGATCCAGCTTCAGCTCCACCAGTTCCCTTAAAAGTCTGCGGTTTGCACTTCATGAATGAAGTGACGAATTCAGTTAAAGATACAACAACTTGTTTACTAATAACTTGGCGCATTTGTGCCTTCGTCATAGCTTCCTTTGACTGCATGATGCTTGTGCAACGTAATTCAAATCATAATGAGTATTCATTCAATGTGGCGTTATACCACAGGAATTTAAAAGAGAAAAGCAAACAGAGATAATAATAGAGCGATGTATAATTGGGAATCAAAAGATATTCATTCCATTAATCACGAACTAGTATAAGTTGTATTGTCAAGCATTATAGATTATCATCGTCTAATGCTATACAACTTAAAAGTCTAGTCCTACTAACTAATGTCACAGTTTAGTTATTGATTTTTAAAATACAACAATTGATAAGCTAATCTACTAAGAGTTACTAGATGATTTATGTGACTAAGAAGGCTCCTTGGTCCCACTAGAAGAAGATTTCTCTAGTGCCTTTCTGGGACGCTTGGTATCCTCCTCTATTGGTGGTTTTGGAACGGCTGCAATACAACCATCCCACGATCAAAGAATTGGAGGAACAAAATCAAAGAATGAGTCAAGTAAACGGATTACGAGTCAATAAGAGTTTAATTGCGCAGATGCTATATGCTTAAGCCCACATGTTTATAAATCATTATTTCCATGGATTGATCAAATCCATTCAAATAAGATTTAGCAATTAGTGGTTCAACAATTTATAATTTCCTTGTTCAAATAAATGGCCAATTCATTTCAATAAGACGATTATAAATCACCTTATTTAAGCATCACCAGCTCAAGAAGATCAGAATCGAAACAAATGAAAAACTGATTTAACAGAAAAGGACCAGTTATGATATGAAATCCTGGTTGGCATGTGAGTACCATACCAATCAATCTCAATTCATAACAAACAACAAGTAAAATCCCAAACAAACTTGTTTCTAGCAAAACAGTAGAATGTCGAAGATTAATGAAATGGGGGTTTAAGTTTACTAAACGTAATGAACGGATTGGTAAATCAAGAATAAGAACCAAGGAATCTAAATCCTTGTAACCAAAAGAATATTATCAAGAATATTAACCATTTCGTTGGGATCATGTATATCCCAAACTTAGTTAGTCTCGGGAATAACAGGATTTACTTCAGGTTTAACTTAATCGTTAGCGTTAAAATGACTAGGGTGGTTTCGTGATAATCTACGTCGTATAAATATCTCGTATAAGTATAAAATTATCATTTATAATTAAATAGATGAAAACATACCTTGTAATTCGCAAGTACAAATAATCGATAAAGATTACAACATAAATATATATAATCCCATATATATATATATAAATACTCTCATTCTCGTCCATTGGCAAATCGGAGGTTTCGCTTGCAACTGTTATAGTTAAAATATTTCAAAATTTTATTTTTGGAAAATCTTTTCGTTCTCTATAACTTGAGCTCTGATACCAATCTGTACCACCCCCAATTTCGGTCATAACAACGTAAGGGTCCTTGGGTGTTACTTATATGATTCAAGCTCATAATCATAGAAAATGGCTCAAAACGAGTAGTTTTGATTAAAAACATCCATTCATTCATTCAACGATAAACTTTACACATGGTCCCAGATAATTTAAAGTTTACAAAACACAATAAATGATCAAAGTTCTTTGAATGGATATGTTTTAGAAAAGCGGGCCAAGGTCATTTCAAATAAGCAAGCTTCACGAAACCGCCTTCCTTGAGTGTCTTCCATATGGACCTGAGTTAAAACATGCTATAAAGTCAACAAAATTGTTGAGTGAATCTATAGAGTTTAAAGTATATAAATCAAACACAAGTATTTAGAATAAACCTTCAACGGTTAACAATTATATTTTACGGACATAATTATCGTGTTACTCCATAAGTCTCATGACACTGAACGTTAACATATTATATTTTACCCACAACACACCTAGCCAAGTGTGTATATTTCTCTTATACAATGCATCCGATGTGCTCCAATACACTATTGCTTCACTGCACCTCGCGATAGCTAATCGCATCGGATAGTGCGTCACCTCGATAGATCTATCCACAGTATTAGCGTTCACTCACACCGAGTAATTAACAATACATGATAAGTGGGTCCTTGAGGCTAAGCAAACATAAGTAAATAACTTACATCTATTCCCTTGTGTTCTGTTTTAAAATAAATAGGGTTTACCACAAGTTCTGGTTGCACCCATTCATGGGTTTAAAACAACTTCTTGTTGTACCCTTTAGTTTCAATAAGTACTTTTCAAGTAAAAAAAGCTTCACAACTTCTATTTGCACCAATTAATGGGTTTATCGCAACTTATTATTGTACCCTTTATTTTTAAAAAATAAGCATGTTATCCCCCTCACAGGTTTCTAAAATAATTAAAGAATGTAAAAGCGAGGCTATAGAATCACCTTAGTACAAGAGTGGTAATGAGACGATCGTCGACGATAAGTGATGCCCGTTAAACACGAAAACCGCAACCTGCCAAATAAGGTGCGCTCGTTAATAATTGACTCAAGTATAAACCATACTTAAATAATAAAAAACTCAAAATTACAAAAGCATGACAAATCCGAAAGAATAATAATACAAGTGATACTTCTATAACCTTTTATATGTTTACTTTATTTCACTATACTCTCGATACAAATCTGCCGGCATATACTAAATGTACAAGCTTATTTCCCTAACTTAAACAACTCCGTTTTTTACGAAACTTGGTGAAAAACTCACACATAACCTGATTAAGACTCAGTTTAAATTTCATCTAAAAATATTACTTCTAAGGCCTTCTGCCCGACACATCTTTGAGTTAAAAAAACAGACAGTTTTACGCCTTCGACTCATAAAACTATTGTAATTTTCCCTAAACAACTCCGTTTACAAAACCGACACTCCGGTTTGAAAATGGACTCACAACCTGAGGTTTAAAGACTTAGAACAGCACTTGACTCTTTTTAAAACTCATTCTATGGTCCCCGATATTCGATCCAAATATCGACAACAACTTCGAATTGTGTCGTTACTCGTCTCCCAGTACACGAATAATCAAACTATTGCAACTTCACACTCATTTGGAGCTAGAAGCTCTAAATTATATCAAATCGAAGCTAATGAAATTCTCTATAACACTATCTTATTAGTTTAACAAATACTCAAACATAAGATACCCAAAATCAGCCTACAACTCACTTCCCTAATTTACCCTCCCAAATCTCACAGAAAATCATACTTTCAAACAATTCCAACCACTTTTCTATAAATCCTAATACCCTAACATCATCTTCTATAATTCCTAACACTTGTATGATTCATAAAAACAAAAACAAAATTCAAAAATCAAACTTTCAATATAAGAATAACATGATCTAAACATGATCCTCACATGCATGATCATATAACAACTTTACCAAATCTATTTCATAAGGAAATAAAAAACATCATGCATGTTGGAAATTTTGGTATAGATGTGATCACCTTTAAAAAACTAAGATGGGACTTGTTTTATATTTGTGAGATTCAAGCTAGAAATCAAGAAGATTTGATGGTTTTGGGGTTTGTGGTTCACGGCAAGGAAGAGCAAGGAGTAGGGTTGGTTGGTTTTTCTTTTACTAGTACATGTGTCTCTTTTTAGGTGAGAAAAGACATTATATAGTGGTAGGTGTTTAGGGTAGTTTTTACCAAAGTTGTATTCTTGTGGACCATAAAGAAATTTAATAGTTTATAGGGTAGAAAATGACTATTAGTCAAATTTGAAAATATTTACGGGACTCGGGTTTCGTAAAAATACTTTTCAAAAGTTAAAACGCTTCATAAATATGATAATATAGTTTCGACACGACTTAAAACGTAATTAAATCGAAAACGTCGAAATATTAAATATCGAGACAATTGTTAATAAAACGTAAATTTTTGGGCATCCGTCGGTATCGCGATCACTAGTAGTTCTCGTCATTCATTAAAACGTAAAGTACGAGAAATAAAAATAGAAACAATAAAATCATTCATATGATAATTTAAGAATATATTATCGATAATTAACGTATTCCTTGCCGGTTTTCATCTAAACAAAATTCTTACGCTAAGTTTCAAGTCATAACCTTTCCGGTTAGCTGATAATTCACAATTCTCATTAGTAGATACATAATATGTAATAGTCAAGATTAAAATAACGACATGAAATTGACGGATTGTCACATAAACCCAGTTGATTTTGAAAAAGGCGGTAATCAATTCAAGGTTTTAATTAAACTATGAGTTATTGATTTAAATTTTTCCAAAAAGAAATCAGAAATAATCATACTTCCTTTCGTATTTTAAAAGAACTTATCTGGTACGATTTATATTGATCTTTATAGATTACGTTAAGATCTTAATTATTAGAATATAAATTAACGCTTCATAAATAATCATTTATAATAACTCTAGTAAAGAGATTGATTAAAGATAAAATGACAACAGTAAAAGTTGTATTCATTGGTATCTGAATGCAATATTAGAAGGAATTTTAGAACGTGAGAACTATATCTGCCTTTAGTACACTACCTTATTATTATAATCTCGGGATGAGATTTTTTTAAGGGAAAGAGGCTATGAAAACCCTTAAATTTCACAAGTATGATATATGTTATGTTTAATGGAAGTGGAAAATCCATTAGAAATTTTTGCTTTTTATGCATTATTTGGTAAGATGAACTACTTCTCACAACCTGAACTACCATATCAACATATTCTTATATGTTGTAAATATATCAAATATACATTTGTAACTAATTTAACAAGTACATTTATGAATAAGAACATTTCAAGAAATATAATGATACCTTAAATTCCCTTAGAAACCCTAGAATCCCTATAAATAAATAATGAACTCAAAGATGGTAAAAGTAAGAATACATAATAAATATGAACAAGTGAACAAGGATTTTACTATCATATAGAAAGTATAATGTTATCCAAAGAAAAAGTAAGTGTAAACCATACAAAGCTAAAATTCAAATAAGTATACATAATCATCTCCTAGAAACCTTTATAAACAATATTGTGACAATCCGTCAATTTATGGTCGATATTTTATTCTCAAGTATTATTTAAAATCATTATTTTAATGTTATATTATGAACTCACTCATTTATGGGAAGAAATTGGGATTTACGTCTTAAAGTAGCATCGACTACGTCTAAACTAGAGAATTCTACGTTACGTGCTTACGCTTACATACACCGTTTTGGTGACAGTCAGACATTTCAGTAAATAAATTTATTCTTGAATATTACTTTGGAATATTAATTTGTGTTGTTTCATAAACTCACAAATTTACGAGAAGAAATTAGGACTTACGTGCCTAATTTAGCGTCTTTTACGATTAAACCGGAAACCCTAGGTTTACGTATTTACGTTTTTGAACTCCGTTTTTGATGAGACAATTTTTATTAGATTCGTATTGTGCCGTTGATTCATAATTTATAAAAATGTTTTTCGTAAAACGACCCGAGGGCACGTAAATCGAGGAAACTAGAATCGAGGAGTACCCGTAAATTAATGGGGATGAGACAAGGTTACACTTGCCCACCCCCATACATGTGGCGGCCAAAAACAAGCCACAACACCATATGTGGTGTCAAGCTTACACCAAACTAAGGACACTTGTCCTTTACTCTTGCCAAACCACTTAAACACTAAACTAGCTAACTTGAAACCATTTCTCTCATTATCATACATGCAAACCACTCAATCTCTCTCTCTCTCTAGCACCTATTTCCGTCCCATATACCACCATAAACCACCATTTGATCAAAAATTCAACCATGAATCATGTGTTTAACTTGCACAAGATGGATACCCTTTGAAGACTTGTTGATTTGAGGTGATCCTAACATCCAAAAAGGAGTTCACATGGATTTCAAGGGCTGATTTCATGGAGGTGTTCATCCATTTGAAGGATCCAAGAAGTTTTTTTGCTAAAGTTGAAGATTTGATAACAAGAACCTAGCCTTGTTCATCAAAATCTTATTTTTTCATCATCTTGATTGGTATAGGGATCAATCACTTCCTATCATCTTGTTATTTTGTAAATGTAATTATGTATTTTCCTTCTAAATGTATATGTATATGATGATATATGATGATCAAAGTATTATGTGGGGATCTTGTGCTCATAAATTTGGATAAAATGATTAAAAGATACATATAAAGATGTTAAAATCATGTCTAAAATTATAGGCTGTGTAAAACAGTAAAGAACCATATGGTAAATTGTTAAAATGACTTGGATAATTTAATATACAGTAAGGTATGTGACTTTTACATATGTGAGAGTTGGCCACTCAATGGAATCCATAAAATGAGTGAGATATGATCAAAATATTATTAAGATTCAAATCTGTATAGTCTGTTTTGGACGAATTATTAGAGACACTTAGAGGTTGATTGAGCAGTAGCTAAAATGAAGTCAATTGTATCACATAAAATGAGCTTCTATCTCCATGTAGAACTCAAGATATGGTAAAAATGGTGAAAGTGAGTTTCATAATCAGATTTGGAAAATAAAAGTATATATTATAAAATTAGCACTCAAGTAAAACTAATATAAAATGTATACCTAAAACCCACTAACTTATATAATACTTATAAATAAGTTATATACTTTGATAAGTAAATGTGACATTTTATAAAATTGCAAATTGATATGTTTTATAAGTTATAAAACTATACATATAAGTTTTACGTCTTTTCGGCTAAAACCGAAGATTAACGTTTTCGTCAATTAAATCTTAGACGGTCGGACCCGTCCAATGTAAACATTTTATAACTGTCTACTGATATGTAAGTACATCTTACAAGTAAAAACCGATAATACCCGAGCTTTATAACTTATGGACATTAACGGGCTAAAGTAGCCTTATTGGACTATTAACCCAACTAGTTTGGCTTAACACTAATGGACTTACTCATGGGCTTAACCCACTTGGGCCCAACATATGAGTAAAGGCCTGGTATTAAAAGTATAAATGGACTAATATAATTTAATGGGCTTTTAATGGGCTTATTGGGCCTTAATATATAAATAAATGAAACTAGTGTAACTAGTCAAAAATTTGACTAACACATAACACTATAATGTGTATGAACATATAAGATCCCACTTGATCATCATCATACTTATGATATCATCATATATACATAGCCATTATTTTTATAAAGTCATTGGACAAGAGTCTAAGACGAGTATTATTTGTCTAGGTTTCCGTGCTTAAAGCACGTACCGTACATCCAAAATCGCCGATAACGCGCCTTTCCCAATCAACGTGAGTTCATAGCCTCACACTCTTTTAAATGTTTTATGAAATGTTTTATAAACCCGCGAGGGAGATAACATGCTAGTTTTAATAAAATAGGACACTAGTTGTGCCGATTGTTTGCTTATTGATATGGACCCGAATGATTATATGACCCGATGAATGATTATATGACTCGATGAATGAAATGAAATGGATTATTATAGTTAGGATATGTCACTAAAAGTCCCATTAGCATGAACTGTGAACTACCGGGATTTGGTAGACGCTTATGCATATAATAGTACTATTTGGGGGAGATCACCCCAGTTCGCGCCTTGACGGTTGATCCCCGTCGTGCCACATTGATTGGTAAGCGAATTTGTGTATAAGAAGATTTATATAAGCGTGATTATTGTGACGACACGCTGTTTTAGATGGGAAAATGAATTTCGGGTTAGCTACCCGTTGTTTGTTATAGTAAGGTAGCAATGTCATGCGGCTTATAATAATCCAATAACGAAAATACTGATGTACGCATTGAATTACAATATATTGCTTGACTAGCAATACGGGGTCTTATTACTGATATTATGTTCGTGTTTTGGATTTATATAACGGTTTTTATTAAACTCTATACAACGTTATAAAACTTATAGTATGATGTTTTTACGACATTGGTTCGTATAATGGTTTTGAAGGCAAAAGCCAATATTATGATTTACAAAAAGGATTTGTACAAAAGGATTTCTTGTAATAATTATATACCGATGATATATTAATGGTTTTATTAAACTCTATGGATTCACTCGGCGTTTTCGCTGACCTTTTCTTTTAACATGTTTTATCTCAGGTACTTGAAGGTAATTCTCGGGAAGACGACAAGAATTTATGGCCCGCACTTAAATAACAATTTCCATTCAAATGTTTTGTAAAATTGTATGAATTACTATGACTTGGGACCTATGTAATTTGATGTTTATGAATGGAAAATGCTTTATTATTAAACGACGCGATTTTTAAGCGTTGTCTATGATTTGAGTAATGTGTTATCCCGTAACACCAACGACTCTTCCGCTGAACTAAAGTATGAATATTTGGGGGTGTTACAGTTTGGTACCAGAGCTCTCGTTACAGAGAACGAAAGATTTTTAAAATTAAGGTTTTTAATTAAACATTTCAAAATCTTTTAACTATAAACATTTTTCTCAAAATGTCTAAAAATCTTTTGTCTATAACGGTGCCGAATAATTCCCGAGTTACCGACAAGGCCAGACTGAGAAGTGTTATTTTAATATATATAGATATAAATTGAATTATATATATACATATGATGTAATTTGATTACATGATTGTTTGATGATTATTTCTATATTTATACGAGGTATTTATACGACGTAGATTGTCACAAGAAACCCTAACTTCCCTAGCAAATCAATCGAAGCTATTTCTGTAGGAATTCTAGCTATTCCGTACTTAAACCAAGTTGTGGATATTTATGATCCTAACAAAATGATTGATATTCCTAGAAATGTTGATATTAGTGGATTGTGATATTAAAGAAGAATTGGCAAGATTAAATCTGATGTCGATGTCATGAAGATCTTTCCTTATAGAGTGGAGTTTGACAAAACCTTACCACCTAGAAAGATGTCATCTGATTCGGTGTCACCCAATTCTTAAATTTGGGATCGAAAAGGTAAATGTTGCACTTGAGGCTGTCATTGGAACCATTACCCAAAAGCCTCATGCCACTAGTACCTTTCCGAGAAGTCTAATTGAATGTGTGAGTCATTTAATACTAGTGACTCATTTGATAACTATTGTTGTAAGAGCTATAGGATTGGAAGTTAAGTGTTGTTCATATCGAGCTTTTATTGCCCTATTAATGTCTAAAAATAAGGTTGAAAGTATTGGAGAATGAGGTAGGATGTAGCATTGAGTATAAGTTGATTGAAACTTGTATAAAGTAAAAATTTAACTCGTATGGAATACGAGATTGTTAAGAGGAAGTCGTTGAGTCCTGTGATTGAATTATAAGGTTTTAATGATTGTTGGTTCGTGTTAAGGGTTGTTCCTAGGTCATTTTCCAATGACGAGGATGCCCAGTGTCCAATAAATAAATTGAAGAAATCTTCTTTTGAATTGGGACCGATGGATCTTTCAGGACATGTGAAACACCTAATGACTCATGTAGATTAGTATTCATTGTAGTATCTTTTAAAAATCCCTAACTTAACTGAGACATCAGTTGGTAGGATGAGTTCTTGGAATTGTATGACATAGTGACACGTAATGTGTTACGATACAATTTTGACTTGTTTGTGATTAATGAAAAGACTACCTTTGATTGCTAAATTTTACATGTATCGAGGTTATCTATCTTTTCTTGCTTGTTGCTAATATTTGCATTAGTGATGCAACCATTGAACAAGTACTCATCTTGATTTGAGTTACATTATGGATTATTCTTTTTGAGTGTCATCGAGGTCATGAACCTCATGATTAATTGGCTAAGCTCATTTCCTATCATATTGTAGTTAGTTCTTGGTGAACAACTTTTCATCACTCTTTTGCAGATCACTCATTGTTTTTATAAGATAAAATGGTATCCCTTGAGAAAAATTGAATTTTCATCACCATATGGATTATTCAAAGTGAGACTTATAAGTAATCGTTATTGAAATAAAGTTGTTTATGAAACACTTTGGAAAATTTAATTGCTTCCATAATAAAGAACATCTCTGTAGATTCATTTGATTTTTATTTCATGATTAAGCATGAATATATATATTTTAAACATGATGACAAAGTTTTGACGAACTGAGTATTGCATCGTTAATCCTAAAATTGTATATACTTGCGCGCCTACATACAATTTGGAAGGGACCATGCAAGGCTGATTAGTAGTCACCATTAAATTATTAATAAACACTAAATTTTCTTTGAAGATTGTGAAAGATTAAATTTTCTGAGATCTGCAAGAAGTGCAAAAATAGGGACATATTGTTAAAGACACCTACATATGTGCCCGTACCACTTATTTTTCTGAATCAAATTTAATCATCTGTGGAAATTGGCTTAATTGGCAATTGATATCCCCTCCTTGTCCAATTCTCCCGTGGTGAGATTCTTTGGAAAAGTATCTAATTATCGAGTGTTGACACCCAACTGGGTGTATTGACGTTCCTATCATTTCTTTTGATTAGATTCCATTTGAATAACCTGGGTAACGATCCGAGGAGCTTTCGAATGCGTACTCAAATCATGAAAACATGGGATATATCCATGTTCGTTAATGTTTTTGTCTTTATCTGATTTGAAATTCTCTCGCGTGAATTATGCGTTGACCTTACTCTTTTAATGTTAGGTATGTCTTCATATATCCTTAAAATTATGAAGGATTATGAGTTATTATTAGTCTTTTGAGAAGTTCTCATCTTATCAACGACAATAAAACTTGAAAGTTGGTAGTGCCAGTAGAATGGATTGATTGATTATGACATGACGACATTGTCTTAATTGATGGGAACTCGAGTAGAATTCCCCTAAAAGATAAGATGTTGATTATCAAAAGTGATCTAAATAATTCTTAATGGATGACCATATCCTGCATTTAGACTTGAAATTATACCGTGAATGATTGTGAACTAGTCATAGACCTTGTAATCTAGAAGGAACCTAAGGTGGATTTATTAAAAGATGTTTTTGTTATCTGAAACTTTAGGAGGTATTTGTTGGTGAATTACCTAGACTTTCACCATTAAGGCAAGTTGAATTTGGTATTGACTATATTCTCGGTGCTGCACCTGTGGCATGTGTACCTACTTCAACACAACTGAATCAAAAGAGTTGTCGTGCAACTGAGAGAGTTGTTGGAAAAAGCTTTTATTCTACCAAGCTCGTCATCATGGAGAGCTATGGTGTTATTGTTCCTTATATTTATTGATTACCGTGAACTAAGTAAATTGACGATCAAAATTTACATCCATTACCCAAGATGGAAGATTTGTTCAATCATTTACAAAGTTCTAGCGTATATTCAAAAATTTGATCCACGACATGGTTATCATCAACTTCGCGTCCGCGAAAAAGATTATCTATTCCAATCACTACATCCAGAACTCGTAATGAACCTTATGAGTTTCATGTTATGTCGTTTGGAGTGACCAATGCACATGTAGCATCCATAAATTTGGTGAATCACGTGTGTAAGTTGTATTTTAATAAACTCATGCTTGTGATCATTAAGGACCATCTGTTTGTATCTAAGAATAAGAAGGAGTTAATAATCATTTATAGACTTCCCTGAATTGGCCGAGCCGTGAAAACATGTACCCTGAATATTTAATATATCATTTAAGGCTTAATCCTTTATATTATTTTACCGTGTGATTAATAGATAATAGAATCTATATTGACTCTTCAAAGATTAGAGCCATTAAGGCTTTGGGTTTTACCCAAAAGAAAGTGAAAATATGTTTGACAAATATTTTATCAAATGATTTTTAAGGGATTATTCCCTCATACCCAGATCATTTAACTAAATTCCCTTAGGAATAAATATTTGTGCATACCTCAAGACAACCTAAGAGGGATTGAGGAAACCATTTAAACCATGACTTGAAATTTGAAACGACAATTTTTTCTTTTCAACTTATAAAATTTTGACCAAAGTATAAACAAAGATTTTTCGAACATTTACGGATCTTATAATTATTTTTGATAAATCAACGAAAATCGTGTTAACTAAATTCAAATTTATTTTTCTTAAACATTTTTTCTAAAATTGGACGAACTAAGAAAAATTTAAAACTTTTTGCGTTATAAAAATTAAATATTTATTATTTAATTACATGTAATATTTATCAACGCTTTAAACGTCGGATTGAACGAAACTAATAAAGATAATAGTTGAGACGAAACTAAAACTTAGAAAATATGAAGAAAGAATTTCTGAGTGAATTGTGGTCATGATAATTATTTCATCAGGAAAGGTGAATGTAGATACTGACACATTATATAGAAAGGATTAAGAACCAATTAGGATGTGTTCCTTAGTAATGACTGTGCAAAATAATTTGCCCGAACAATTTAAAAATAGCGGATGCTTGTAAGAAGGATAATATAGATAATAAAAAGGGGTTCGCGGCTAATGTGAACCATTATAATTGAGAAGCCGATGGCGTTAAAGGTATAAAAGGCCGCTTGTGGTTTCCTAAATATGGAGGATTTCGAGATTTAGTCATGTTGGCAAATGTCTAACTTTTGTGAAGGTCAAGGCTGAGTACCAAAATCCATAAGGATTGCTTCTACAGCTTATTATTCCTGTTTGGAAATAGGATAGAATCACCATAGATTCTTATGATCAATCTTCCAAGGTCATCATCTGAATTTGATTCGATTTGGGTCATCATCGATAGACTAACCAAATCTACTAATATCATTCCCATTAATGATAGATTATCGATGAAGAAATTGACTCTTTTGTATTTAAAGGAGTTGTGTAAGCATGGCGTGCCTGTATCGATCATCTCTATCATGAACCTCGCTTCGCGTAGAATTTCTAGAGATTTGCTCAGAAGTCATTGGGAACGAACCTTGATGAGAGTACTGTTTACCACCCCAATCGAAGGGACGACGTAAAGTAACGATACAAAACACTAGAAGTATTGTTTATGCTTGAATGAATGACCTTTGGTAATGAACGGAATAATCGTTTTCCTTTGGAGAAATTGTAACACCCCATTTTGATAAATGGAATGTCACGCGTGATTATGGCGTGTCATCAAAGCATACAAGGATAAATGTCTAAAACATGACCATAAAAGGAAATACCGGAATCAAACACGGTAGTCCAAAAGTAAAGCTCATCATACACAAACATAAGTATTATAAATGAAAGGACTAAACAATGTCCATGGAAAGAGTATCAAAGTATAGATAATGCATAAAGTAAAGAAAGGCTAGAAAGCTTCCAGTCCATATGCACGTACGCTTAAAGTCTACGAGCGTCCCTGAGTACCTGTCGTTTTGGGAACATGAAAAGGAAAACGGCTGAGCAATACGCTTAGTGCACGGATGTACAAATAAAGCATGAATAATATAAGCATATAAGCATATAACAGCGGAAGAAACTAAGTCCTGGATAACCCGGTTAAGTCTTAGTAAAACTGGTTTTATAGTTTGAAAAGCCTTATGTTTATCTTGTAAAAACTGTTTAACATATATTTTACCATTGGCCAATATAGGTCATGAAAATCAACGTGCATGAATACTTGGAGGGGTGACCTCGTCATGCAAATTAGCGGGGCTGCCTCTAATTTAATATACTGGTTTTTGGGTAGGAGGGATCAGCTCCTTGTGAAGGATGCAAGGCACACACCACATTCACACTGAGTAATCTGCTGAAAAATATGTAACTAGGATGCACCCATACGCCCCACATGATAAATATAATAATATGGCCAAAAGCTGAAGGGACGCCACGAGCAATCACTCCGCCATGGGGAAGTCATAACACCAGTGCCTCTAGTGTTATGGTTACGGTACCTCCATAACTAGGTGAAACTGGTCATGCATGTATATGGCTTTAGGTATTCTAATTAAACATAAGCAATCAAACATATAAACTTATACTATGGGAAAACAGTTGGCTACATACGAGGAATCCTAATAAGGAAAGAATGTCCATACTGAAAGGACGGGAATCCATAAATTATGTTCAGTGAACGAAGAAGACGAACGAAATAGAGTCCTACTTCGGTAACACTAATACTACATAAATACATACGTGTATAAGTATCTGATTACTGAATACGTAACTGGTTTTGTATCATGTGTTAGCTTGTTTTATATGTTCATGTCATGTTTTACTGTTTTAAGCTTTAAACTGTGTTTATCATATATTCTGTCTATTCTGATTAAGTATTACTTGTATTTCATGTATTATTATACTTGTTGTGTAATAATAAGTAACTTTCTAAAAATAGCAGGTTCCTTAAATAGAAAGTTTCTAAAAATAGAAAGTTACCAAAAATAGAATGTTTCCAAAAATAGAATGTTTCCAAAAATAGAAAGTTTCCAAAAATAGAAAGTTTTTAAAAATAGAAAGTTTCCAAAATTTGAAAGTTTCCAAAAATAGAATTACTACTTAAAATAGATAAGTTTCTAAAAATAGAAAGTTTCCATAAATAGATTAGCTGCCTTAATTAAATAAGTTTCCAAAAATAGAAAGTTTCCATAAATAGATATAAGTTGGTTAAATAAACTAATTATATAAGCTTAAGTGTTTTCTGATTATTATTCTAAGTGAGGTAGTTATAAAGTATAGTTTATTAATTATTACATGTAAATTAAATAAACAATAGGTTAAAAGTATTAAATTAAATATATCATGATTTTAATTAAATAAAGGTAAAATAATTAGGTTAAAACATGTATTATTAACTATTAATAATATAACCTAAGTCATGTTAATTAATTAATTATAGTCATGGTTTTAAATAATTAATTAATTATAAAATCTAATTAAATATAAATACTTAGGTTAAAATTCATGAACTAATAATTAAATTTATAACCTAAGTCATGTACATTAAATTAATCATGTCATGTTTTTATTAATTTAATATAAGTATAAAACATAAAAATCATAAACCTTGAAATAAATGATTCAAGAACCGGACCCGTGACTAAAACCAATGAACCGGAACCGTAACTAACACCATACCCCGACCAAGGTCGGGGTTCCCCTTGTTTTTGTTATTTCCGTGGGACCACCACCATACCGAGACCATATGGTCTCGGTGGTGTGTAATAAGCCAAACCGAGACCCCCATGGGGCTCGGTTAGGCGTCGGCTAGAAACAAAACACCCCTAAAACCCTTGTTTGATTTACCTTATGATCATTAACATGTTTAAATAGTTGTTTTTAATTAGTTTTTAAAAACATCATGATTTTATGTGATTAGTTAAAATCAAACATAAAAGAAAAGGGTTAAAAAGTTATACCGAATACGTGGATCAAATAAGGATGAACGCACACGAATCCTTGTAAGATTTCCAAGATCAAAATCAAACCAAACACCCCTTGTGGTGTCCTTGAATCCGCCGGCCAAAGAGAGAAGGAAGAAGGAGGAAAACTTTTAGCGTTTTAACTATTTTCTTGATTTTGTGAAAGGTGAAACAGGTTTTTACCTTAACCCCCTAGTTAGTAAATTTTGCATGGGCTTGGCCCGTGTTCTTGTGTATGCCACGGGTAGGGGCCCCACATGGGGTAACCCATGCTTTTCTCGTGTCTAAATATTATAGTGTGTTCTCGTGTTTTATCGTGTTCGTGTTTTTACGTGTTTTAATTAATTATCGATCGTGACTTAATATATTTATTCGTGTTCGTAATAAATATATATACGTAAATAATATTAGCTCGCGATTAAACTACGTTCATGATTTCATGATCGCATGTTCGTGATTATAATTATTATTGGAAATAATTATCGTGTGTTCATACGTAATAAATACTTATCGTGTTCTAACACGTACCTAATACTTGAAAATCTTATACGTGAAATGTAACGTGCTATAAAAGGAAAGTCCTAATCATGTACATACGATCTAAAGGGTGCTATTCATGGTAAAAGCATGCGGGTTTTACAACTCTTCCCGCTAAAAAGAATAATTCGTCCCCGAATTATAGATAAAGTGAACTGGAAAAGAAGAACATACCCGAATTCAAAATATGAAATGAGGGTAAGAAGCCCGGATAGAATTCTCTATTTCCCAAGTGGCTTCCCGCTCGGTATGATCCCTCCAAAGTATTTTGACGAATGGAATCGTCTACCTTCTCATGACTCGTTCTTGTCTGTCAAGAACTCGTTCGGGTTCTTCTATAAAAGTGAGATCTTCACGTATCTATTCCAGTGGATACTGAACCATGTGAAGGGGATGATACTGGTACCCTCTAAGTAAGGACACATGAAACACATTGTGTACATGCAAAGCTGCGGAGGTAACGCTAATCGGTAAGATACTTCACCGACTCGTTCAATGATATCAAACGGTCCGATGAAACGAGGACTGAGCTTCCTTTTAACCCCGAAGCGTCTAACACCACGTGCCGGCGAAACCTTAAGAAAGACGTGATCTCTTACGTTAAAATGTATGTCCCTACGATGCTTGTCGGCGTAACTCTTCTGACGTGACCGTGCTTCTTGAAGTTTCTACTTAGCTACTACGACCCTCTCATTAGTCATCTCTATGATCTCTGGTCCTTCAAGTGTTCGCTCACCAACCTGATCCCAGCAGATTGGGGCGCGATACTTTCTGCCATACAACATCTCGAAAGGAGCACACTTGATACTTGCGTGCCAACTGTTGTTGTATGCAAACTCTACCAAACAAATATAATTGTCCCAATCACCCGTCCATTCCAACGCACATGACCTCAACATGTCCTCCAACGTCTGAATCTTTCGCTCCGACTGCCTGTCTGTTTGAGGATGAAAAGCCATGCTAAGCTTAAGTTGTGTACCCTAAGCTTTCTGCAGACTCTTCCAAAATCAAGAAGTGAATCGAGGATCTCTGTCTGAGACGATGCTGGATGGAGCACCGTGGAGTCTCATGATCTCTCTTCTATAAGTATCGGCGAGTTTACTGACCGAATCTTCCTTGCGGATCGGTAAGAAATGAGCTGATTTGGTAAGTCGATCTACGATAACCCAAATTGCATCGTGCTTCCTCTTTATTGGCGGAAGACCAGTAACAAAATCCATGGTGATTTTGTCCCACTTCCACTCTAGAATATCTAACGGTTGAAGGAGACCGCCAGATCGCTGATGCTCGATCTTAACCTGCTGGCAGGTAAGACATTTGAAGACGTAAGTGGCAACATCCTGTTTCATACCACTCCACCAAAAGTACTGCTTGATGTCATGGTACATCTTAGTCGAACCAGGATGTATAGAGAATGGGGAAGTATGAGCCTCAGCTAACAATGCCTCCCGGAGTTCTTGGTCATCAGGAAGACAAAGTCTCGTGCCCTGCCATACGATACCATCTGCATCTACTCCGAATTCCGTCTACTTCTCCAAATTCTGAATTATCGCCCATATTTCTCCGTCATCATTCTGAGCTTCCTTGATCTTAGAGAGTAACTCGGGTTCTACTCTAAGATTATCCCATTAACCCTGTTGTCCACGTACCATGATCTCTATATCTAGTCGCTCCAATTCTCTAATGATTTCCTCCTCAATCTTAATGTCGTTGATCATTCCGGAGTTCCTGCTAAGTGCATCTGCTACTACATTCGCCTTTCCGGGATGATACTGCAGATTAATGTCATAATCCTTCAACAGCTCTAACCATCTCCTCTGTCTCATGTTTAATTCACGTCGGGTGAAGATATACTTCAAGCTCTTGTGGTCCGTGAAAATGTCACATGATTCTCCATTTAAGTAGTGCCTCCATATCTTCAATGCAAACACGACTGCAGCAAGTTCCAAGTCATGCGTAGGGTAATTTTCCTCTTAAGGCTTAAGCTGCCGTGAAGCGTACGCGATCAATTTCCCATGTTGCATGAGAACACAGCCAAGTCCCTTCCTCGATGCATCACTATAGATTTGAAATCCACCCTTACCAGATGGGAGAGTAAGAATAGGTGATGATACTAGCTTCTGCTTCAGGTCTTCAAAGCTCTTCTCTCGTTCTTCGATCCAGACGAATTTCTCCCTTTCCGCATCAGTTTGGTCAATGGTAGTGCTAGGCGGGAAAAGTTCTCCACGAATCTATGATAATAGCCAGCTAAGCCTAAGAAACTGCGGACTTCAGTCGCGGATGTCGGCCTTGGCACCTTGTCTAACCAGAATTCCACCTTGGCACCTTGTCCAAAAATAGAAAGTTACCAAAAATAGAAAGTTTCTAAAAATAGAAAGTTTCCATAAATAGATTAGCTGCCTTAATTAAATAAGTTTCTAAAAATAGAAAGTTTCCATAACTAGATATAAGCTGGTTAAATAAGCTAATTATATAAGCTTAAGTGTTTTCTGAATATTATTCTAAGTCAGGAATTATAAAGTATAGTTTATTAATTATTACATGTAAATTAAATAAACTATAGGTTAAAAGTATGTAATTAAATATATCATGATTTTAATTAAATAAAGGTAAAATACTTAGGTTAAAACATGTATTATTAACTATTAATAATATAACCTAAGTCATGTTAATTAATTATAGTCATAGTTTTAAATAATTAATTAATTATAAAGTCTAATTAAATATATACTTAGGTTAAATTTCATGAACTAATAATTAAATTTATAACCTAAGTCATGTACATTAAATTAATCATGTCATGTTTTTATTAATTTAATCTAAGTCTAAAACATAAAAATCATAAACCTTGAAAAAAATGATTCAAGAACCGGACCCGTGACTAAAAACCATGAACCGGACCCGTAACTAACACCATACCCCGACCAAGGTCGGGGTTCCCCTTGTTTTTGTTGTTGCCATGGGACCACCACCACCATACCGAGACCATATGGTCTCGGTGGTGTGTAATAAGCCAAGCCGAGACCCCCATAGGGCTTGGTTAGGTGTCGGCTAGAAACAAAACACCCCTAAAACCCGTGTTTCATTTACCCCATGATCATTAACATGTTTAAATAATTGTTTTTAATTAGTTTTTAAAAACATCATGATTTTATGTGATTAGTTAAATCAAACATAAAAGAAAAGGGTTAAAAAGTTATACCGAATACGTGGATCAAATAAGGATGAACAGACACGAATCCTTGTAAGATTTCCAAGATCAAAATCAACCCGAACACCCCTTGTGGTGTCCTTGAATCCGGCGGCAAAAGAGAGAAGGAAGAAGGAGGAAAACTTTTAGGGTTTTAACTATTTTCTTGATTTTGTGAAAAGTGAAACAAGTTTTTACCTTTACCCCCTAGTTAGTAAATTTTGCATGGGCTTGGCCCGTGTTCTTGTGTATGTCGTGGGTAGGGGCCCCACATGGGGTAACCCGTGCTTTTCTCGTGTCTAAATATTATAGTGTGTTCTCGTGTTTTATCGTGTTCGTGTTTTTACGTGTTCTAATTAATTATCGATCGTGACTTAATATATTTATTCGTGTTTGTAATAAATATATATACGTAAATAATATTAGCTCGCGATTAAACTACGTTCATGATTTCATGAACGAATGTTCGTGATTATAATTATTATTGGAAATAATTATCGTGTGTTCATACGTAATAAATACTTATCGTGTTCTAACACGTACGTAATACTTGAAATTTTTATACGTGAAACGTAACGTGCTATAAAAGGAAAGTCCTAATCATGTACGTACGATCTAAAGGGTACTATTCATGGTAAAAGCATGCGGGTTTTACAGAAATTATCATTGATAATTATCATATTAGGACCGAGATCGAATCTTGTGAGGATCTATATAAAGAGCATCTGTAGGCAGGAGTTGGGATGAAGATACCCGACATACACCCATTGTGAGTTGGACATGTCCTTTAGGTTCAAGGTTGCCTATGATGACGAACCTAACCTTACAAGATACCTGACCCGTGAAACCTGAAATGATTGTTGAAACTAGGATCTGATTATTGACTGCTAGTAGTGGGCAAGAGGTTATGTGAATATGAAATGTAGATCTTGAAGTACAGGATGGGTAGCGAAGTTATGCCAAAAAATTTCACCATGGAAAAATGAATTGATGATCTGAAAGATCATGGGAAATAAGTCCCCGTTGTATGGGACCATTAAGATATGTAAAAAGTTGATTTGAAAGGCATATAAGCTGGATCTGCCCTAGGATTTCAAGGGCTGCGTGAATTATGTTTCATATATCGAACTTGATAAACATCTATCAAGTGAAAATCTGATTAATTCTTAATGAAATTTAGATCGGCAAAAAGTTGCATTCATTAAAAACTCGTGAACATCATGGATAGAGAAAGTAAGTCAACATTAAGCCTGATTGTATTCCCGTAGTTATGTTTGATGAAACTCGCGTATTGTAATGAATTACACTTGAGAGAATAGACCGAATGTGGAGGAAATACCCACATGGCTCTAACTCTATAAGAAGCGAGTAGTAAGATAAATCGATCTTTGAGGACAAAGATCCTGTTTAGGGGTAAATGCTGTGACAATCCGTCAATTTATGGTCGATATTTTATTCTCAAGTATTATTTAAAATCATTATTTTAATATTATATTATGAACTCACTCATTTATGGGAAGAAACTGGGGTTTACGTCTTTTAGTAGCATCGACTACGATCGGAGAATTCTACGTTACGTGCTTACGTTTACATACACCGTTTTGGTGACAGTCAGACATTTCAGGATATTAATTTATTCTTGAATATTATTTTGGAGTATTAATTTGTGTTGGTTCATAAACTCACAAATTTACGAGAAGAAATTAGGACTTACGTGCCTAATTTAGCGTCTTTTACGATTAAACCAGAAACCCTAGGTTTACGTATTTATGTTTTTGAACTCCGTTTTTGATGAGACAATTTTTATTAGATTCGTTTTGTGCCGTTGATTCATAATTTATAAAAAAAGGTTTTCGTAAAACGACCCGAGGGCACGCAAATCGAGGAAACTAGAATCGAGGAGTACCCGTAAATTAATAGGGATGAGACAAGTTTACACTTGCCCATCCCCATACATGTGGCGGCCAAAAACAAGCCACAACACCATATGTGGTGTCAAGCTTACACCAAACTAAGGACACTTGTCCTTTACTCTTGCCAAAATCACTTAAACACTAAACTAGCTAACTTGAAACCATTTCTCTCATTATCATAAATGCAAACCACTCATTCTCTATCTCTCTCTAGCTCCTATGGCCGTCCCATATACCACCATTTGATCAAAAATTCAACCATGAATCATGTGTTTCACTTGCACAAGATGAATACCCTTTGAAGACTTGTTGATTTGAGGTGATCCTAACATCCAAAAAGGAGTATACATGGAGTTCAAGGGCTGATTTCATGGAGGTGTTCATCCATTTGAAGGATCCAAGAAGTCGTTTTGCTAAAGTTGAATATTTGATAACAAGAACTAAGCCTTGTTCATCAAAATCTCATCTTTTCATCATCTTGATTGGTATAGGGATCAATCTCTTCCTATCATCTTGTTATATTGTAAATGTAATTATGTATTTTCCTTCTAAATTTATATGTATAAGATGATATTTGATGATCAAAGTATTATGTGGGGATCTTGTGTTGATAAATTTGGATAAAATGATTAAAAGCTACATATAAAGAGGTTAAAATCATGTCTAAAATTGTAGGCTGTGTAAAACAGTAAAGAACCATATGATAACTTGTTAAAATGACTTGGATTATATAATATACAGTAAGGTATGTGACTTTTACATATGTGAGAGTTGGCCACTCAATGGAATCCATAAAACGAGTGAGATATGATCAAAACGTTAATAAGGTTCAAATCTGTATAGTCTGTTTTGGACGAATTATTAGAGATACTTAGAGGTTGATTGAGCAGTATCTAAATTGGATTTAACTGTATCACATATTATTTAGTTTGTGCTGCCCAAAAATGAGCTTCTATCTCCTTGTAGAACTCAAGATATGATAAAAATGGTGAAAGTGAGTTTCATAATTAGATTTGGAAAATAAAAGTATATATTATAAAATTAGCACTCAAGTAAAACTAATCTAAAATGTATACCTAAAATCCACTAACTTATATAATACTTATAAATAAGTTATATACTTTGATAAGTAAATGTGACATTTTATAAAATTGCAAATTGATATGTTTTATAAGTTATAAAACTATACATATAACTTTTACGTCTTTTCGGCTAAAACCAAAAGATTAACATTTTCGACAATTAAAACTTAGATGTCGGACCCGTCTAATGTAAACTTTTTATAACTCATCTACTGATATGTAAGTACATCTTACAAGTAAAAAACGATAAAACCCGAGCTTTATAACTTATGGACATTAACGGGCCAAAGTAGCCTTATTGGACTATTAACCTAACTAGTTTGGCTAAACACTAATGGACTTACTCATGGGCTTAACCCACTTGAACCTAACATATGAGTAAAGGCCTGATATTAAAAGTATAAATGGACTAATATAATGTAATGGGCTTTTAATGGGCTTATTGGGCCTTAATATATAAATAAGAGAAATTAGTGTAACTAGTCAAAAATTTGACTAACACATAACACTATAATGTGTATGAAGATATAAGATCCCACTTGATCATCCTCATACTTGTGATATCATCATATATACATAGCCATTGTTTTTATAAAGTCATTGGACAAGAGTCTAAGACGAGTATTATTTGTCTAGGTTTCCGTCATTGAAGCACGTACCGTACATCCAAAATCGCCGATAACCCGCCTTTCCCAATCAACGTGAGTTCATAGCCTCGCACTCTTTTAAATGTTTTATGAAATGTTTGATAAACCCGCGAGGGAGATAACATGCTATTTTTAAGAAAATAGGACACTAGTTGTCCCGATTGTTTGCTTATTGATATGGACCCGAATGATTATATGACCCGATGAATGATTATATGACCCGATGAATGATTATATGACTCGATGAATGAAATGAAATGGATTATTATAGTTAGGATATGTCACTAAAAGTCCCATTAGCATGAATTGTGAACTACCGGGATTTGGTAGACGCTTATGCATATAATAGTACTATTTGGGGAAGATCACCCCAGTTCGCGCCTTGACGGTTGATCCCCGTCGTGCCATATTGATTGGTAAGCGAATTTATGTATGAGAAGATTTATATAACCGTGATTATTGTGACGACACGCTGTTTTAGATGGGCAAATGAATTTCGGGTTAGCTACCCGTTGTTTGTTATAGTAAGGTAGCAATGTCATGCGGCTTATAATAATCCAATAATGAAATACTGATATACGCATTGAATTACAATATATTGCTTGACTAGCAATACGGGGTCTTATTATTGATTTTATGTTCGTGTTTTGGATTTATATAACGGTTTTTATTAAACTCTATACAAAGTTATAAAACGTATAGTATGATGTTTCTACGACATTGGTTCGTATGATGGTTTTGAAGGCAAAAGCCTATATTATGATTTACAACAAGGATTTATACAAAATGATTTTTGGTAATAATTATATACCGATGATATATTAATGGTTTTATTAAACTCTATGAATTCACTCGGCGTTTTCGCTGACCTTTTCTTTTAACATGTTTTATCTTAGGTACTTGAAGGTAATTCTCGGGAAGACGACAAGAATTTATGGCCCGCACTTAAATAAAAATTTCCATTCAAATGTTTTGTAAAATTGTATGAATTACTATGACTTGGGACCTATGTAATTTGATGTTTATGAATGGAAAATGCTTTATTATTAAACGACGTGATTTTTAAGCGTTGTATATGATTTGAGTAATGTGTTATCCCGTAACACCAACGACTCTTCCGCTGAACTAAAGTACGAATATTTGGGAGTGTTACAAATATTTCAAGCATTATAATTATACAACAACTATGAATGTATAATCAATACAATATATTAATTTTAATCTACTATATAAAGAAGAGTTAATCAATCACAAAGTACTAATATTCACTAATCTCAAGCTAATTACAAGAAAATGACCTAAAACCAAGATTAGCATATAAAATCCATTCTATAATGAACTAAAGTGTAATCTTTTGCAACTAATTATAAAATTCAACTAGGTATCATATTAAGGTAATACATTTGTATCAATTTAAGTTAGAAGTTAATAAAGCATAATGTACAACTTATCAAAGCATAAGATCTTAAGCTCTCATAATTAACCCTAGATTATGATTCCCTATATGAACCCTTAAACTAAGAATGTAGAAATGATAAAATTCATAAACATATCATATTAGCCCTAGAATAAGTATTTATAAAGATATAAACCCTAATTACCAAAAATAGAAAGTCATTAGGCTTAATGATATAGAAACCCTTATATTAAGAAATCTACATGTAATCATTACCTAGTCTTTTAGGACAAGTCTACAAACACCCATATCACATCATTAATGTTATAAGATTATTTTATGACAATTTAAAAGTATCTTAATGTACAAGGTACAAGATTTCAATGCATGACTTGTAAATTAGGTCAAAATAGGTATTTTCACTCTTTACACATGTTTACTAAGCCATCAAACCAAGTGTAAGAACTCTTTGGAAACTTAAAACACAATGTATAAGACCTAAATTAATTTTACATCAGTAGTTAATTAAAGGATAAAGCCTTTTACTAAGATTTAAACCTAGATCATTAGAAAACCTTAATCTACATAAATATACTTCCCATTTTCATATCAAACCTTTGTTAAACTTCACACCAAGAGCCCAAGTCTCTTAAATATAATTTATAAACCATAATTAAGCCCTAATTATTCACTAATCACTTTCCTAAGTCCCTAATCACCAAAATCACAAAGCATAAGTTACAAGCCCATGTTTTGAAACCCGGTTTTGTTATTTCCCTCAAAAACTCATTTTAAACACTTTCCCTCCCATTCCAAGATTGAAAACCAGTTATTTATATGGTGTAGGATATATTAGAAGGGGTGACAAGTAGGTGCATCACCTACTAGGGTGCTACATATCACCATTCTTATCAACACCATGTCGTGACCTATTTTGAACCACAAGTGAAGATTGGGATGAAGCTAGGAGCTATAAAATTTTGTAGAGCTTCACTAGCTATCCTTATTCATTCTCCTATCTATCTTACACGTATAGAACCAAAACTTGGAGCCTAAGTGTTGCTACAAGTATAAATAGATCCGTATGGCATACCTTGAAGACTTGCACCCCGTTTTCTCTTAACCTCCTACCCATTCTTCAAATTCACTTATATAAACGGCTTAGGACATCCCCAAGACCAAAAACCATAGCAAGTAGTGTTCATAAGAGGTCATAAGGAGCCATTTTGGAGCTACCTAGGTAATTATTATGTTAAGTAAAGCTTTGATCATATTATAATGATATATTAGACTTTTATAATGCCAAATTAATGTCAGAAAGATAATCTAAAAAGAACTAAGTTATTTCATCAATTTAAATGAAAGTTATAAGCTAAAGATATCTTAAAACCTAGTTTTGTATTTTACATGAAATAATGAGAAAAAAATCCATTTCAAAAGCTATAATTCTGGAAAAATGTTATTATTATGATTATAAATGTGTTTTGGAACTTTGTTTTAAAATCCTATATCATTTGGTACATTTTTAAAGAAGTTATATGATTTTTACAAGTATAGGGACTAAAATTGTCATTTTTGAAACTATTTAACATTGTTAATGCAATGATGCCTAAAAACATTACTTGCATTTTTCGTTCTCGCTTTGTTTTGATTACGACAATATGTAAAAACAAGCATTTACGAAAACAATGAAAAACGAATTCTTGAGTTCAAGTATTTTTTATTTCAACCATTATCACTTAAGGTATGAACAAACAAGTAATTATACTAATTAAGTGATCAAGGATTTAATCTTTTCTTAAAACTCACCTTTTATTAAGTGTGAAAAAGTTTTATTTTTAAACTTTCTTTTTAAGAAAATGTTTTATTAAATTAACTATTTGAAATTTTGAAATTTGAAAATGGCATATTCTATCTTGGTTTGGAATATCCTTTCAGGATATTTTAATACCCAGATTCGATCCAACCCACTAAATGACAAAAAGGGAGCGGACTCTACGTCAGCGGTTCCTTAGCGCCTACGGCGGTTCCTTATCGATAAGGAACCACGGGCTGCAATAAAGAACCGCGGGCAGATATAGCCGTTGGACATTTGTCTTATAAATAGTAGACCATTCTCAGACTTTCAATCCACCTCTTTTGCACATAAACTTTCAGATTCTTACATACTTCTTAAGTAACTCAAATCCTTGATCATTTGTTTGATTACTACTTGTTTAGAAGTGAATCTTTCTCCTCTCATCTTTTCCTCTCAAAGTGCAAAGAGAAGAACACTATCATTGTTGAAGTGTTGTGTCTACCTCAAAGATCCATTGAAGATCCAAACTTATTTATTCATTGTTGTGTCATTATTGTGAAGATCCAAGTAGTTGTGTCTATTTGGAAGTTGTGTATGTATTAGGGTTAATACTTAGTCCTCAAAGTATATTGGTGTAGATTGGTCCTCGCTAAGATTAGGGCTCGACTATTAGCTTAGAGTCGGAAATTGGTTTAAGCGACGTTGTGTATGGTTTCTCCACCTTAAGAAGCTTGTTGATTAGTGAACTCTCGAGTAAGGAGTACTCTAGGAGTGGAGTAGGAACGAGGAGTGAGCTTCGTTTCCGAACCACTATAAATCCTTGGTGTTTGGTTTGATCTTTCCTTCCCTTATCTCTTTAAATTCTTTACTCTTTATACTTGTGATTATTAGTATTAGTTACATTCATTCTTCTTTATACTTGTGATTATTAGTTAGTTGCACTATACCTTGTTCATATTGTGTATAAGTAGGTTTCACATAAATAATCACGCTTAAGTTTTTGAAAAAGGATTTTTAAAAACCAAACTTTAACAAGCAAATTTAAGAAACTATTCAACCCCCCCCCCCCCCCTTCTAGTTTCTACAATTGGTATCAGAGCGTGGTTGCTCAAGACTTTTTAAATATATTGTATTTTATAACTTAAATCGATCAATAGATTCCAACAAGTATCTAGAAGGGCAATCCATGCAAAGACCACCTCTTTTTGAAACCGATAGTTTTATTTATTGGAAAAATAGGTTTGAGACTTATGTGAAATCAAAAGATTTAGATCTTTGGCATGTTATTACCAATGGTGACTTTTTTCCATTTTAATATAATGAAGTTTCTAAAAGTAAGGAGATAGTTACTTTTGATAAAGCTAATGATGATACTAAAAGAAAACTTGCTAAAAATAATGAGGCTAAAATGGTGATTTATAATGCTTTACCAAAGAAAGAGTACGAAAAGGATTTTTATGTGTGAAACCGCTAAAGACATTTGTAATACTCTTTTAGTAACCCACCAAGGTAATAGCCAAGTCAAAGAAAGTAAAATCGATCTTCTTGTTCAACAATATGAACAATTTGTCATCTTAGAAGATGAAACCATAGATAGTGCCTTTGCTAGATTTAACACTATGATTACTATTCTAAAAGCACTTGATGAAGGTTTTTCTAGCAAGAACAATGTTAGAAAGTTTCTTACGGCGTTGCATCCAAAATGGAGAGTGATAACTGGGCTTTTACCTAGTAAGAAAATTAAGTGTTCGTTTAAGTGTGTCTAATCGAATTGATCTTAGTTCTCTATGTGACTTTGTTTTATTTTGGTGGAAACAAAGATATGTCGTTGTAGTGTTTAAAATTAAAAGTGCGAAACAATTAAAGTAAAGGTGCTGGTATTTAAAAACGTGATTGAAATTAAAGGGGCACTAAAGTAAATGACGTAAACTTAAATCTATCTAAGGCAAACTTAAAGTGCGACTAAAACTAAGGCAAGTCTAAAATAAAACTAAGGCCAATAATCTTAAAGTGCAATTAAATAAAAGGCAGAAAAAATAAAGCTTGAAAATAAAAATCAAAGACAAAAGTTAATAAGAACCTTAATACAGCTCATTCGGAATAAACCTTCGTTTGGAATAATCACTCGTCCTAAATGTCACCTTCGGTTGAAATGATTCTTCTTCACTTGGAATATTACCAAAATCCTTGATCCGGAACTAATTGATCTGAATATGTCACTTATCCAAAATAATCCTTTGTTCGAAACTTTACTGATTCGGAACTCTAAGTTTTTGCCTTGATTCGGAACAAATTGGCCCCCCTTGATTTGGAAGATTCCGAATGAACCTCCTTGATTCGGAAGTTTAAAACTTCCGAATGAACAAACACTGATCCTGAACTAGCCCCTTGATTCGGAAGTCTATTCGGAACTTTTAAGTTCCGAATGAACAGTCTTGGTTCGGAACTATGGTGACTTCCGAATGAATGATCGTTGATCCGGAACTTTTGAAATTCCGAATGAACAGTGCTTGATCCGGAACTTTTGAGTTCCGAATGAAGCTTTACTGGTTCGGAACTTTTGAAGTTCCGAATGAATGACTATTGATTCGGAAGTTTTCCTTCGTCCGGAACTTTGAATGTTCCGGATGAACAAGTTTGACTCGGAACTATTACTAATCAAAAATCTTCCGGATGAACCCTTGATTCGGAACTTTGGAAGTTCCGAATGAACAAACTCCCTTGTCTTGATTCGGAAGTTTTCACCTGGAAAGATCAGTAACACAACAAACTATCTGAAGAACAAGGATATTCAGAAACAGTAAATCTAAACACAAATTAACCAAAATCAAACACACGGATAAATATAAACAGTAACGAATCAACAAATAAACATCAACAAACAGTTAAAAACACGAAATCAAACAACTTTAACCACAATAATCAAAAACCACTTTGGATCAAAATAAAAGCATGAACATAAACATAAACACAACAAATCAAAGATTAAGAAAGGTAGATAAGAGATTGACAAGATAAAATAAAGATTGACAATAATTAAATGAAAACTTACTTGAAATTAAATGAATTAAAGGTGCAAGACAAGGTATTTAAATTTGACAAGAAATTAAATGACAAGGTATTTAAATGGTGGAAGAGCTAATTGTCACACTTAGCCAACAAAATGAAAAGTTTATATCTAATGACTATTTATAGGGGAGGATTAAGGAAGCTTCCTCCCCTCTTTCCTTTTCTCTTAATTGCGTCATTAAGTCCCTCATTTCTTTAATCTTCATTAATTGCATACTTAGCCCTTTTCTTCTAATCTTCTTTAAACTTGGACTTAAGGGACTTTTGGCTTCGGGATTTCTTCGAACTCGTCTTTAAAATTCTTCAATAAAATAAACTTGAATTCTTCGGCTTTTGATAAACTTCCGTCTTTTGACTTTTTCTTCGATAAATCTTCAGAATTGGTCTTGGACTTCCGTTCTTTTTGCACTCTTGACTCCTTGACATCGTCTTTCATCTTTTTCTTCAATAAAAGTCCGTAAATGCCCGTGAATGTCCGTGTTTTCTCCACTTTTCACCTTTTCATCCTAAATCACAACAAAAACACAAACCACGCATAATTCCGACATAAAAGACATAAAATACACGTTTTGGTCCGGTTATTATTGTAATTAAGTGGTAGAAAAGATGGGTGTTTACACACCTATCAATCCCCTACACTTGACCATTGCAATGTCCTCATGCAATGCATTAGTTACAAAGCAAGATTACACTTTTCATCATAATCAATCCACGTTGGCCTTTATTAAAGAGATAGAAAATTAAAATCATACAAAATAAAGAAATCAAAAGCATACCTTGGGTTTTGGAAATGTCATGAATAATCATCATCCTCAAGTTTTCACTTTCTCCAAACCAAGCTTAAAAATGAGATCATTGTTATTATAAGTTAGTAGACTAACACGAACTCATGTGGACCAATTACTCACTTAGACTCCCTTATTCCTAGGGGTATCTCTTATATTTTATTGTTGTCTTGAATGATCACGAGGATGCATTGTTTGACTTATTTCGATAGTTATTTAGTCTGAAAATAAAGTGAACGATTTAATCAATAGTTAGCTAAAGGACCAAATCTTTTAAAACTGCTTCTCGGGACCTCATAAAGTTCATATCTTGGCATAACTCGCTTCGCGATTTGAGTCCTTTCTCGGACCGATATTTGGCAGCGACTTCATACTTCAAATCTTGAGAGACGTTCATGAAATAATGGTCTTCTCTTCATATAGGAATTTCTTCACTTGAAGTTTTGAGAGATTCATACTTGGACCACGACTTCTTCATTTTTCTCCAATCTTTATTTTGGACTTTGATATACAACGATCCGCCTCCTTTTATGACTTGGATCTATTTATCCTCATACCTTGTTAGGGTCTTTTCGGATACACTTCTCCATGACTTTTGGGGAGTTTTGCTTTACGTCGTGTGTCTCGATCCTTCATATTGATTTTCGATAAATGATTCTTCACATCACTTTGGATCTTTAGCAACAAAATATAGCCCTCATGCCTTGTTAGGGCCTTTTTGGACTCGCCAATCTTCGCGTCCCGCTTCAATAAGTTATGCCTTGGCTATGAACTCTAATCCATACCGAGCAACTTTTAAACGATCTGGGGCTAGAAGCTAAGTAACCTTTCAAATCGTACAACCTTATTTATTAGCAGATAAATTATTAGCAAGCGATGGGAGAATAGGCTCATAATTAACTCACATAAATTCACGAAAGAATACCGGACTTATAATTGGCTCTATCATCTCTCGTTCTCCACAGTTTAAAATCTCAAATAATGAGACTCGTGGATGCTTAGCCTATTAAATCAAAGTTTTGGGTTTTCGAGTCGCCTATAGGATCTTGTAAATTCTTAGACTTTTTCAAGTTTTAGAAATCGCATTTTAAAGTTCCCTTGATAAACGACTCTCTAGGATCAATCATAGGAACTTGCGAAAAGTTCTTGTTCTTAACCCGTGAGAGTTAAGACTTTCGCGTTTTATAGCTCCCTATATAAAAGCCTAGCAAAACTTGACTTAAACACGTTAAGGGTACTAGCTAGAGTAAACTCGGGTTGAGTCAAAAGATTCACAACGTTTGAAAATTAAAACCACTTATTAAACATTTATTCTAATAAGGAAAGAAAATAACTATACAAAGGGAAAAACTAATAGGCCAAAATAGATCAAAAATTTTGAAAATGTCGAAAAATTGATTTTCCGGTAAAAATGAGGACAAATACAAGGAAAAGACCACTTAACTTCGATAGAAGTCCCCCCCTACACTTAAGATAAACATTGTCCTCAATGTTTAAGCATGTGGGAGTAAACTCCCCTACACTTAGGACATTGTGCACGTTGTTTAAATCTTTCTAAGGAAAAAAAACAACTAAAGAGATACCTATTTTAATATTGGAAAATATAAAATAGTGAATCGAAAAGAGTTTAGGATAGAACCGGGAAGAAGTAGAACACGGAATCACGGGTCGTCAAGAATCATCACGAGTGGATCATTGAAGCTCGAATCCCTGATTAAGAAGTGAGGAGAGGAAAGCAAACCAAAGGGTCCCCCCTACACTTATGGTAAAGAAAGCGAAAAGATAGATGCATGGGTTGCCTCCCAAGAAGCGCTTGGTTTTTGTTAACCGAGTCGTGAGCCTGACTCGACCTTGATCATCAACGGAAGAAGCATGAAATATATCCACCAGGATCAAAGACATAGTTTTCATCCATCAATAAGCACGAGCTTAAGGCGAACAAGGCAAGCCAAAGAAGAGTAGGCAAGGTTCCCTTAAGCAGTGATGGAGCACGGTGGAAGCAAGTAGGAAGTGGTGCAAGCATGTCTTCAATAGTTCCAAAGATTTTTCCTTTTATTTCATCAGGTGGATACTGAGATGGCTTAAAGACTTCAATACCGGGGTCGAACACCTTTTCCTTCAAGGGAAAATAGCACTCAGGCTCAGCCGAGTGTGAAGAAGATCCGCAAAGAAGCACAACCTTGTCCTCAGAAGGAAGACAAAGAGGTGTCAAATCATAAGTGCAACGGATTTCGGTGTCGACCGGTTTCTTCTCCTTGGACAAAATGCTCTTCAAATCCAAAGTAGGATCAAGACGATAATCTTCAAAGTCCAAAGGAGGAGCATCACTCTCATGGGGGAAGTATGTGTTGAGAAATTCAGAGAAATATTCCTCAAATGAATAATCGTCCAAAGTAGGATCGAGTGATGGCGGAGGATCTTCAGCATGTGAAGAATCGCTCGAGAGAGTATCGGCCTCATCAAAATCATCGAAAGTGGGCAGCTCGGGATACTCAGAAGTATAATCAAAATCATCCGAATCTGAGCTAGAATCATCATCATAAGCATCGAAGACCGGTTGAGAATCATAAATGGGAGAAGCGTCCAAAGTAGAGTGAGAATCATCCACATTATCTTCAAAGAGTGGATTATCAGTGGAAGACTCGAATAGAGGATTGTCATAGACGGTAAAGTCATCGAGCACATTTATCATATTCACTGATTCTTGGTCGCCAAAGGATTTGCCTGTAAGCTTCCCTATTTTAAAAACTTTTGAATCATCCCCGACTCGTAAGATTAACTCACCTTCGGCCACATCTACTAAAGCACGTCCGGTTCTTATGAATGGCCGACCAAGTTTTAAAGGAATACGAGGGTCCATTTCATAATCAACAACGACAAAATCGACCGGGAAAGTAAATGTGCCAACTTTGATAAACACGTCTTCGGCTATACCAACGGGGTAAGCGAGAGTGCGGTTTGCAAGTTCGAGAGTCATCTTTGTTGGAATGAGATCGGGTAATGATAGTGTTTTCCAAACACTCAGTGGCATCAAATTAATACTAGCCCCGAGATCAGCAAGGGCAGTAAATTCTTCAGTTTTGTTGAACACGCAAGGCAACACAAAACGACCGGGATCTCCAAGCTTTTCCGGTAATTCTTTAAGAATAACTGCTGAGCAGTTTTCATTTAAGCGTGTGTTGGCTTGTTCAATTAGCTTCTCCTTCTTGCTAAGCAATTCCTTGAATGCTTTAACAAATTTCGGCATGTGTCAAAGTGCTTCAACAAGGCTAATGTTGATGGTCATTTTAGATAGCATATCCACATATTTCGATACTTGACAGTCATTCTTGGTTAGCTCGTTGGTCTTGCCTATGCGAGAAGGGTATGGGATTCTAGGTTGATAAAGGGAAGGTGAAGGTGTAGTTGGTGAAGGTTGAGATGTTGAAGGGTCCTTCCGAGATACATCGTCATGACGAGGCGGAGACGGTAATGGTGTACTAATACTAGGTGTAGGTGGAGTAGGGATACATGGTGGTGGAGGAGGTGTAGATGATGGTGGTGGGCTAGGTGGATTGACAATGGTAATTCCACTACGCGTAGTTATAGCACTCACATTAGCTCGCGGATTAGTGACGGTGTTTGAAGGTAGAGAACCCGAAGAAGAAGAAGGTTGAGCTTCGGGCAAGAAACTAGCCAACAGATTCTTTAATTCAGTTGTTTGAGTGATGAAGGAGGATTGAAGATTATCACGAACCTCGGTTCTGATGTCATTACCTTGCTTCAAGATATCTCCTTTCAAATTGATTATTTGGCTCTGTAGATTCTTGATTTGCTCACCTTGAGTTCTCATGATGGTGTCAACATCGGGATTAATGGGTGGGTGTTGTTGGGTGGGTGGTTGATAAGGGTTAGAAGCACGAGGTGGGATTTGGTTGCTTCTATTGTAGTTGTTGGCGGGATTTTGGTTTTGAGGAGAAAAACCAGGTGAAAGGTAGTTGTTGGAACGGTAGCTCAGCAGATTTCTATCCCCTTGTTGTCTAGCTTGATAATTTTCCGGTGAATAATTACCGTAAGCAGCATACACATTTTCCGGATTTCCTTGTGTCGAAGGACAATCGGTGTATGAGTGAGGACCGCCACATGTTTCACAAGGATTAGCAACCGCTTTAACTTGTTGTTGTTGTTGGTTTGAAGCGAGAAGCGTAATACTTTTGCTCATTTCGGCCATCATGCGGGTGAGTTCGGTCATCTCAGGGTTTGCTGAGGTAGAAGAAACATTGACTCTCGGGTTGTTCCTAGAAGAAGCAGAGGAATCCCAGTTCTTGTGGTGAGTAGTCATGTTCTCTATTAACTCTCTACACTCCTCGGGTCTCCTTTTCATGAATGTGCCACCGGCGGCTGCATTAATCGTATCACGATCTCGAAAAGTCAATCCGTTGTAGAAAGTATCAATCAATGTGACGGGACGCATGTTGTGGTTTGGACATCTATCGATCAAGACATTATATCTCTCCCAAGCGTCAAAAAGAGATTCATCGGGATCTTGCATGAAACCGCTGATCTGATTGCGAAGGCTTGTGACCATGGATGGTGGAAAGTAGCGCGACAAAAAGCGTTGAGTCATATCATCCCAAGTGTGAATAGAATTCTTCGGGAGACGATCAAACCATTTCTCGGCATGATGCGATAAAGTATGTAGGAAGAGTTGTAGGCGAAGTACATCCATTGTGGCACCAGGTAACTTCATGCTTTGGGTGATTGTAATGAACTTGTCGAGGTGTTTGTTGGCATCATCATCAGGCAATCCTCTAAATGGGTTTGTTTGCACTTGCTGAATCATGTGGTGCTTCAACGAAAACTCAGGAGCGTTGATTTGCATCGGCGCAATCGGTCCTCCTCGTCCAAACATGGTTGGTTAACAAAGTTCCTCCATGGTCCGAAGATCGGGTTGTGGAAGAGCATTGTTGTTATTATTATTATTGAGGTTCGGTGGAATGTTGTTGTTGTTAACACCTGCCATATCTAAATCTTCTTGAGGCTCGGGCTCTTGATAATTAGAAGATCTAGTACGCATACACCTGAAAATGCAAAAGAAAACAAAACCAAACACAAAAACAATATATATACACAATAAAGATAAAATCTTTTTGGATTTTTCAAATTTTTAATTTTTATGGTTTTTTATCAATTTTTAATTTTTTTATGATTTTTATAATTTTTTAGGCAAGAAAAATAACGTTCACAAGTGAGCGGATCCCAAAAAGCAACGTGTCTCTCACAAAAAACTGTTGATCTTAACGAAAAGAGCCGGCAGCGGCGCCATTTGATAACTGGGCTTTTACCTAGTAAGAAAATTAAGTGTTCGTTTAAGTGTGTCTAATCGAATTGATCTTAGTTCTCTATGTGACTTTGTTTTATTTTGGTGGAAACAAAGATATGTCGTTGTAGTGTTTAAAATTAAAAGTGCGAAACAATTAAAGTAAAGGTGCTGGTATTTAAAAACGTGACTGAAATTAAAGGGGCACTAAAGTAAATGACGTAAACTTAAATCTATCTAAGGCAAACTTAAAGTGCGACTAAAACTAAGGCAAGTCTAAAATAAAACTAAGGCCAATAATCTTAAAGTGCAATTAAATAAAAGGCAGGAAAAATAAAGCTTAAAAATAAAAATCAAAGATAAAAGTTAATAAGAACCTTAATACAGCTCATTCGGAATAAACCTTCGTTTGGAATAATCACTCGTCCTAAATGTCACCTTCGGTTGAAATGATTCTTCTTCACTTGGAATATTACCAAAATCCTTGATCCGGAACCAATTGATCTGAATATGTCACTTATCCAAAACAATCCTTCGTTCGGAACTTTACTGATTCGGAACTCTAAGTTTTTGCCTTGATTCGGAACAAATTGCCCCCCCTTGATTCGGAAGATTCCGAATGAACCTCCTTGATTCGGAAGTTTAAAACTTCCGAATGAACAAACACTGATCCTGAACTAGCCCCTTGATTCGGAAGTTTATTCGGAACTTTTAAGTTCCGAATGAACAGCCTTGGTTCGGAACTATGGTGACTTCCGAATGAATGATCGTTGATCCGGAACTTTTGAAGTTCCGAATGAACAGTGCTTGATCCGGAACTTTTGAGTTCCGAATGAAGCTTTACTGGTTCGGAACTTTTGAAGTTCCGAATGAATGACTATTGATTCGGAAGTTTTCCTTCGTCCGGAACTTTGAATGTTCCGGATGAACAAGTTTGACTCGGAACTATTGCTGATCAAAAATCTTCCGGATGAACCCTTGATTCGGAACTTTGGAAGTCCCGAATGAACAAACTCCCTTGTCTTGATTCAGAAGTTTTCACCTGGAAAGATCAGTAACACAACAAACTATCCGAAGAACAAGGATATTCAGAAACAGTAAATCTAAACACAAATTAACCAAAATCAAACACACGGATAAATATAAACAGTAACGAATCAACGAATAAACATCAACAAATAGTTAAAAACATGAAATCAAACAACTTTAACCACAATAATCAAAAACCACTTTGGATCAAAATAAAAGCATGAACATAAACATAAACACAACAAATCAAAGATTAAGAAAGGTAGATAAGAGATTGACAAGATAAAATAAAGATTGACAATAATTAAATGAAAACTTACTTGAAATTAAATGAATTAAAGGTGCAAGACAAGGTATTTAAATTTGACAAGAAATTAAATGACAAGGTATTTAAATGGTGGAAGAGCTAATTGTCACACTTAGCCAACAAAATGAAAAGTTTACATCTAATGACTATTTATAGGGGAGGATTAAGGAAGCTTCCTCCCCTCTTTCCTTTTCCCTTAATTGCGTCATTAAGTCCCTCATTTCTTTAATCTTCATTAATTGCATACTTAGCCCTTTTCTTCTAATCTTCTTTAAACTTGGACTTAAGGGACTTTTGGCTTCGGGATTTCTTCGAACTCGTCTTTAAAATTCTTCAATAAAATAAACTTGAATTCTTCGGCTTTTGATAAACTTTCGTCTTTTGACTTTTTCTTCGATAAATCTTCAGAATTGGTCTTGGACTTCCGTTCTTTTTGCACTCTTGACTCCTTGACTTCGTCTTTCATCTTTTTCTTCAATAAAAGTCCGTAAATGCCCGTGAATGTCTGTGTTTTCTCCACTTTTCACATTTTCATCCTAAATCACAACAAAAACACAAACCACGCATAATTCCGACATAAAAGACATAAAATACACGTTTTGGTCCGGTTATTATTGTAATTAAGTGGTAGAAAATATGGGTGTTTACACACCTATCAGAGAGCTAAAGTCACGGCGGTTGAAGAGTCAAATGATCTCGCCAAATTATCACTCGATGAACTCATTGGTAACTTGAAGGTTCATGAGATGATAATTTTGAAGGACTCGGAAATGGTGAAAACTAAGAGTGGAAGAAAGTCTCTTGCACTTAAAGCCAAGAAGGCACAAAGTGATCATGAAAGTTCTTTGGATAGTGATGATGGGGAATATACCTTGGCGTTTAGAGACTTTAATAAGTTCTTCAAAAGACGAGGTCAATACGTGAGGCAACCAAACAACAACAAGAAACCCTTCTCCAAAAACCGATTTGCCAAAGACGATAAAGGTGATAGGAAATGCTTTAGATGTGGTGATCCAAATCATTTCATTGGTGATTGTCCTAAGCCTTCACGCGACAAGAACCACACGGCGTTCGTTGGAGGTTCATGGAGCGATAGTGGTGAACATGTTGCTGACAACCCCAAAGATGAGAAGTGTCTCATGGCTCACACTTCTAAAGGGGTACTTTCCGAAACTGAGTATTATAGCAATAATAGTTCTTCTAAAGATGATAGTGAATTAGAAGGCAAATACAATAACTTGCATAAGATTAGTCTAAAATTTATTGAAAAGAACAAAGTGCTAAATTCAACTAGAACTAAGCTTGAAAGCGAGATTAGTGAGCAAAAAGAAAATTTAGCTAAGCTTGAGAAAAATAAAGAAATAGACCTAGGATGCTTAAAATGTGAAAACCGTAGGCAAGAAAATAAAAACCTTAAGAGCACCTCCATTAGACTTGAAAAGTTCGTGAAAGGTACTAATGCTCTTGATGATATGTTAAACAAACAAATTCATTCTAAAGAAAAACTTGGGTTATGATATAACACTAATGAAGCATCAACTAGTGAACCAAAACGAGTTAGGTTTTCAGAAAAACAGTCCCCTGCACGTGGTGCTCCAATATATGGGGCGGTTCCTTATCGCTATGGAACCGATGATGGAGCTATGGAACCACGGACAAAAGATGATTTTTGTGAAAATCCTGAACTTTCTGAAAAGTCAATTTTAGGTGAATGACCAAAACATATTCTTATTAACAAGGTCAAAGTACCTATAATTCAAAAGCCTACTCTAGATAAATTCTACAAACCCTTGAGTAAACCTCTAATGGGAACTAGAAACTTATCTAGACAAACATCTACTCCTCCAAGAGTCGAAATGAATCTAAACCTAGAAGTAGAACACCTACGCCAAAAAGAGATGATCATGCTAAACCACGACCTAGGAGTAAAACCCCAACACCTAGGAGGAATAATAATAACACTAGATCAAGATCAAAGACACCTAGGAGAAACTATGGACAACAAAATGGCCATATGAATTGGAATAATTTTCAACAACAATACTTTCCTCATGGGGAATGTCTCCTCCATTCATGCGTCCCAACCAAATGCAAGGGATGTTTGGAACTAACAATTTTGGACCCATGAAATATTGGAGACCAACTGTTTGATCATGTGTGTTGTTACCTAGATATGCTTGGGAATCGATCTAGAGCCCGACGAGTGGATTAAGGATAATGGTTGTTCTAAACACATGACGGGTTATCGAAGTTTGTTCTCACACTACAAAGCATATGAGGGAGGTAACGTTACATTCGCTAGTAACAGACGTGGTAATGTCATTGGCAAAGGTACGGTATCTCTTGACTCTATGACTATATAAAACGTAGAGCACGTAGATAACTTAGGTTTTAACCTTCTAAATATAGGTCAAATTTGTGACAATAAGTGTAAGGTCATCTTTTCGGAATATGAAAGTGAAATCGTAAAAGATGGAAAAGTCATTGGAAAAGGTGTTAGAAAGCATGGGCTTTATGTCATGAAGATTAATAGGAAGTTAAAGGACAACTTATGTCTAGCGAGTTTCGATGATACTTCTACTCTTTGGCATAGGAGATTAGGTCACGCTAATATGCGTTTAATTCAATCTTTAGTCTCTAAGGAGTTGGTAAGACACCTCCCCAAGATGAGGTTTGATAGTCACTTTTGTGATGCTTGCAAAATTAGGAAGCAAGTTCACTTAAGTCACAAAGCCAAGAATTTGGTTTCGACCTCTCAGTGTTTAGAGCTCTTACATATGGATCTCTTTGGACCTTCCGCCATACGGAGTTATGGAGGTAACCTTTATACCCTAGTTATAGTTTACAGCTACTCTAGATTCACTTGGACAAGATTTTTGGCGTCTAAGAATGAAGCTTTCGATTACTTCAAAACCTTTAGTCGAAGAATTCAAATCAACTAGGATGTTCAATTGTCTTCATTAGGACGTATCATGGTAGGGAATTTGATAATGAAGTGCAATTTGGTGCCTTTTGTGAAGCTCATGGTATTACCCATAACTTCGCGGCTCCTCGCACTCCACAATCAAATGGGGTAGTTGAAAGGAAGAATAGGACCATCCAAGAGATGAGAAGGACGATGTTAAATGAGCAATCTTTTCCTCAAAATTTTGGCGCAATGCCGTGGACACATCGACTTACATTCTCAACCAAATTCTTATTCTACCTTTTCTAGGAATGACACCTATTAGATTATTAAAGGTAAGAAGCCCTCATTGGAATACTTTAGGGTGTTTGGAAGCAAGTGCTTCATTCTCAACACCAAAGACTACCTTACTAAGTTTGACCCAAAGTCTTACAAAGGTATCTTTTTAGGTTATTCTCAAACTAGCAAAGCCTACATAGTCCTCAATAGAACCTCGGGTGTAATTGAAGAATCACTTAACGTGAGATTTGATGAAACCCCACCTTCATCTAAGACACCACCTTTGGTAGATGATGACTTAGATGAAATAGACATAGTTAATGCCAAATATGTTAGAAACATAGGAGTTGAAGACCTTAGTGTTGAAAAGCGAGTAAACATTAAGGAGTCTAAGGATCATGCGCTTGATAATGTCATGGGCGAATTAAATCAAAGGAACCTAAGATCTCAAGTCCAAAATCAAAGTAACTTCTTTTGTTTCGTCTCCTTGATTGAACCAAAGAATGTTAAAGAAGCTTTGATGGATGAGAGTTGGGTCATCGCTATGCAAGAAGAATTGAATCAATTCATTGCTAATGACGTTTGGGAACTTGTTCCTCCGCCTAGAAGTTCGACCATCATAGGAACCAAATGGGTATATAGGAATAAGTTAGATGAGAATGGTGTTGTGTCTCGTAACAAGGCTAGACTTGTAGCTCAAAGCTATAATCAACAAAAAGGTATTGATTATGACGAGACATACGCACCCGTAGCTAGATTTAAATCCATTAGAATCATCTTAGCTTACGCTTGTGTTTTAGACTTTATGCTTCAACATATGGATGTAAAGAGTGCATTTCTTAACGGTTTGATCAATGAGGAGGTATATGTGGCTCAACCTCCCGGCTTCATTGATTTTGAGAAACCGGATCATGTTTACAAGCTTAAGAAAGCTCTTTATGGTCTCAAACAAGCACCCAAAGCTTGGTATGATTTACTTAAAGCGTTTCTTGTAAAACATGAGTATACCATGGGGATGGTAGACAATAAACTCTTTACAAAGAAGAAAGGTTCTCACCTCATTATCATACAAATATATGTTGATGACATTATATTTGGTTCAACTTTTCAATCATTGTGTGATGACTTTTCCAAAATCATGCATGACGAGTTTGAAATGAGTATGATGGGAGAACTTAACTTCTTTTTAGGACTCCAAATTAAACAAATGGACGATGGTATTTTCTTTAATCAATCCAAGTATGTTAAAGAAATGCTAAAGAAATTTGGATTAGAAGACTCTAGACCAATGAAGACCCCTATGGCCTCGGATACTAAACTCACTGTAGATGATGATTGTGATTCGGTAGAAAACACCAAATATAGAGGTATGATTAGTAGTTTGTTGTACCTAATGGCAAGTCGACCGGATATCATGTTTAGTGTTTGCCTTTGTGCTCGCTTCCAAGAGGCTCCCAGAACCTCTCACCATGAAGCGGTTAAGCGTATCTTCCAATACATTAAGGGCACTATACATGTAGGATTATGGTATCCTAAAGGGACCGGCGTAGAAACCATTGTCTACGCGGACTCGGATCATGCGGGAGACTATGTGGACCGGAAAAGCACTAGTGGATTTTGTACCTTCATGGGTTGTTGTTTAACTTCTTGGTTCTCCAAGAAACAAACCGCTCTTGATATATCCACCAAGGAAGCCGAGTATGTGAGTGCCGGTAAAGCTTGTCAACAAGCTCTATGGATGAAGCAAGCGCGTGTTGATTACAGGATTTCTCTTGATGATGTTCCTATTATGTGCGACAACAAGGGTGAAATAGACCTTAGCAAGAATCCCATGAAACATTCGTGAACTAAGCACATAGATATTCGCCACCATTTCTTAGGGATAATGTTCAAAAGGGGAACATTTCGATAGAGAAGGTACCCTCGGTAGAAAACTTAGCCGATATCTTCACTAAGCCACTTAAGAGGGAACCTTTTAATTACTTGCGTATAGGTCTAGGCTTAATGGAACATATTCCTTAATTGTGCATTCTTATTATCTTTTATCTTTTGAGTCTTTTCTTTCTTTGAGTTCTTATGTTTAATAAACTCTTTTTTAAACCTTCTCTTCTTTTTCAAAATTCTCAAAGCTTTTGTGAAATGGTCGAGAAATGTTTTTGCATTGTTAATTCAATCTAAAAACATTTTTCAAAGCTTCTTGCTATTAATAATGAGCTTACATAATTCATATGTCTGGGTCTTTCAAATATAGCAAGAACAAAAGAGAACTATCGAGGATCATTGTGTCATGACATTGTGTCTAGTTCTACACACCTCCTACATTGATTTTATTTAAAAAAAATCTATGTATTTTGATCTAAACCTTGTTTGGTGAGATCTTATGTTTTTTCTTTGTCTATCTTTGCTTCTTAGCATATCCCCATGATTAGTTAGACTAGAAAAATAGTATTTGCTGAATTGGAAAATCCTCCCTCATCACCAAACTCAACCCACTGTGGGCGGTTCTTTATTGAAACCGCGGTTCCCTGGTGATAAGAAACCGCCGGCTAAGTTAAAGAACCGCGCCCAGTACCTTATTTATCAGGTATTCCTGAAACTCTAAATTTGTTCCAACAATTTTTGGAATCTTTGTTTCAACCCTTTGACCACCCCCAAATTATCTTGGACTTTCTCTATATAACCTTAAGCATTTTGCATTCTTTATCAAATCAAAATGTCTGATTCCCCAAATGAAAGCTTTGATTCTCTTCCATTCTCTCCAATTGCTTTCAACCCTAATTCACCCAAGAACACTCAAAATCCCATCTCTTCTCCTTCTAAGAATGGTGATTATGGAACTTCTTATCTTCCACCACTAGCCTTTAGTGTTCTACCTCCTTCACATGATAATGTCATGCATCATGGAACATATTGTTAATGTTGTCAATATCAACATCTTGCTATGGCTCACATCTATGAGGAGTTGAATTACATCAAGAGTCTCTTAGTTAAACCTCCTCTTTACTATAACTATGAGATCTCTACCAAGCCACCACCACCTCCTTCCGCCACTACCTTGTCTTTTATCTAAGCATTGGTTGCTTATCTTCAAGACATCTAGTTCAAGCAAATCTTAGAGTTCTAGCTTAACTATGATTAGATTTATGCTTTTTATTTTTGCTTGTGGTTGTGTCTCATACATCTTTGTATGATTTATTGTATCTTTTCTCATGTTTTCTTTTAACATGACTTATCTTAGATATTTTGTTTCTTATTTTTTTGTGATCTTTGCTATATCTTGTTGGGTGTCTCTTCTCTTCTATTAACCCTTCTGTAGCTTGTCACGTTATTTCGATTTCTTGGTGCCCCAAGCAAGGGGGAATAAGCACCAAGGGGAGAATTTGCAAAGTCCGGTTCTTTTCTTCTTCAAAGACTTTTGCAACCTTTTTGCTTCGACAAAGGGGGAGAAATGATAAACTCGTCTTCGAAAATCTTATTTTATTAGATGATTGAGTTTATGGATTGTCGGAATAAAAAAGGGGAGATTGTTAATGCAATGATGCCTAAAAACGTTACTTGCATTTTTCGGTCTCGCTTTGTTTTGATTACGATAATATGTAAAAACAAGCATTTACGAAAACAATGAAAAACGAATTCTTGAGTTCAAGTATTTTTCATTTCAACCATTATCACTTAAGGTATGAACAAACAATTAATTATACTAATTAAGTGATCAAGGATTTAATCTTTTCTTAAAAGTCACCTTTTATTAAGTTTGACAAAGTTTTATTATTAAACTTTCTTTTTAAGAAAATGTTTTATTAAATTAATTATTTGAAAATTTGAAATTTGAAAATGGCATATTCTATCTTGGTCTGGAATATCCTTTCAGGATATTTTAATCCCCAGATTCGATCCAACCCACTAAAAGACAAAAGGGAGCGGACTCTACGTCGGTAGTTCCTTAGCGTCTACGGCGGTTCCTTATCGATAAGGAACCGCGGGCTGCAATAAAGAACCGCGGGCAGATATAGCCGTTGGACATTTATCTTATATATAGTAGACCATTCTTAGACTTTCAATCCACCTCTTTTGCACATAAACTTTCAGATTCTTACATACTTCTTAAATCACTCAAATCCTTGATCATTTGTTTGATTACTACTTGTTTAGAAGTGAATCTTTCTCCTCCCATCTTTTCCTCTCAAAGTGCAAAGAGAAGAACACTATCATTGTTGAAGTGTTGTGTCTACCTCAAAGTTCCATTGAAGGTCCAAACTTATTTATTCATTGTTGCGTCATTATTGTGAAGATCCAAGTAGTTGTGTCTACTTGGAAGTTGTGTATGTACTAGGGTTAATACTTAGTCCTCAAAGTATATTGGTGTAGATTGGTCCTAGCTAAGATTATGGCTCGACTTTTAGCTTAGATTCGGAAATTGGTTAAGCGACGTTGTGTACGGTTTCTCCACCTTAAGGAGATTGTTGATTAGTGAACTCTTGAGTAAGGAGTACTCGAGGAGTGGAGTAGGAACGAGGAGTGAGCTTCGTTTCCGAACAACTATAAATCCTTGGTGTTTGGTTTGATCTTTCCTTCCATTATCTCTTTACATTCTTTACTGTTTATACTTGTGATTATTAGTATTAGTTACATTCATTATTCTTTATACTTGTGATTATTAGTTAGTTGCACTATACCTTGTTCATATTGTGTATAAGAAGGTTTCACATAAATAATCAAACTTAAGTTTTTGAAAAAGGATTTTTAAAAACCAAACTTTAACAAGCAAATTTAAGAAACTATTCAACCCCCCCCCCCCCCTCCCCCCTTCTAGTTTCTACAAACATTTTGGACCAAAAGTGTCATTTTGTGAAATTTAAAGCTATAAGAATAAATGTTGAAAATTTTTACAACCTAAGATTAAAAAATGAGGTTTGAAATTATAAATATTAAAACTATATACTTAAGGGGTTAAAAGTGTAAATATGCTAAACTTATGAAATTAAGTGTTAAAAAGGTAATTAATCTAAAATTATAATCTTAAAAGATTATTTTGTTCATTTATGAAACTATATGGATGAAAACTATATGATGAAACATATTTTCTAAATTATTATAACGTATGAGGACTATTTTTGCCAATTATAAAACTAAAGGATAAAAGATATTATATAAATGAAATATACCAACTTTTGAAAAAATTTCTAAAAATATATATATTACTATGTATCATGTTAGTAGGGAACTTTGTACAAAGATCTTCAATCTCGATATTACGTTCTGACTGAGTGGTTGGGTTTACGCTTTAAAGTGCACTCGCTCCTTAAACGTTAATAGAATGGCTTCTGAGTATAATGGCCTGAACAATGATGCAATATTATCACAATTAAAGAATACATAAATAATATACAAGAATGTTGAACTCAAAATCAAAGACTTAATACTATACCAAATATGTTAAACCAGGTTGGTATAAGATCAAGTTCTTGTTTGTTAGCTCAAGTTATTCTGTGTGATATAAGCCTCACATCATTATTGGAACTAAGGTAAGTTCATCGCCTCACTAAAGTATACTACTTTTAAATGATTTGAAAACCCGTGAGGGGAATATATGCTAAAATGGAATACAAGTGTTTTTAGTATGCCTCTCAGAAATAATTATTGACACTATGTTTACTGCTGCCTTGAAAGTCCCTTTTTAATTATGAACCGTAATCATTTCCTGGAAATGAGCGCTAATATTGTAAATAGTACTATTTGTAGACCGACATCTCCTGTCTAGGCAAGTCATAGTTGCTAGCACCTCAGTGGTCAAACAGGCATACTTTATTTTGCTAAGCAGAATAGTTTGGCAGACTTCCTCGTAAGGGAAAATTATGGGTTTCTGATATGTCTAGTCGCGGTATCATAAGCTTAGTGAATTGATTAGATGATTTTATGGGCGAATAATAACGTAACTCTGGAAAAAGGATCTTGTATTCAAATTATTTTTAAACCTATGAATTCATTCAACCTTTGTGTTGACCTTAAGCATATATTTCAGGTTTTGATAATTGATAACATGGAGCAGCATAATGATGACGTGGAGAGATGTATACTTGGGAATTTTTATCATTCAAACCTATTTTCTAGATCTCGAGAACCTGTGATGTACAGAGTATGTACAAGTTGTTTTATTGAAAATCTCTGATTTTGAATGATAATTTATAAAGAATAAATGGAGTTTATTTAAACACTCTTTTGAGTTGTTTTTCAATTACTGTGCTTTCATATCATGAAGTAATACCCCAAAAATATTATTCTGTTGCGTCAAGGTAAAAATGGGGGTGCTACACGTGTTGCTACTAACTCGTTGTTCTCGTTAGTCACTACAGTGATACCTCCCTTTTTAGGTACACGGTGAATAGGACTAAACCATGGGCTATCGGCAATTGGGTTTATAACTCCAGAATCTAAGAGTTTAACTATTTCCTTCTTGGCAACATCTTTCATGTTAAGATTTAGTCTTATTTGTTTTTGCACAATTTGTTTTTTGTCATCCACGAGTTGGATTTTGTGTTTGTAGAATGATGGACATATGCTAGGTATGTTTGAAATTTTCCAAGCAAAAGCTTGTTTATGCTTCTTTAGCACTTAGACTAAATCAATTTTATTTTCTTTCAAAAGTTGGGATGAAATAATTACAGGGGATATTTTTTCTTCGTGAAGAAATGCATATTCTAAGTGTCCAGGAAGAGGTTTGATTTCCAAATCCCTAAGAGGTTCTTCCACAGATTTCTTAACATTGAAATCAGTTTCAAAATTTATGGTTTCGAAATGTGTTTGTTTTTCTTTCTTAGGGGTTTCGATTGGTTCGTCGGTGTGAACGGTTATGAAGGCGTCAAATTCAGCAAAAAGTTCTTCTTCGAGGATTGTTCCTTCGATAGAATATAAAATTTTGCTTTGTTGGAAATTCACTTTATGTGACGACATTTAAGGATTCCTATTAGTTATCATAGTCACACACGCTTAGACTAGACTAAGAAACAATGTATAGTTTATGTGTTGTGTGTGACTATATATACCCCTCCAAGGCTTCCAAGGAGGGGTGTTGCTTGTGTTTCTTTTCCATCTTAATACATTTTCTTTATTTTCACACACAACCTTTTCTCTCTAAACTTCATCCATGGCTTCCACCTTCCATCACCCACCAAGACCACCGGATTAGTAAAAAGCAAATCCAAAATTGGAATCAGAGCCTCGGTTCAATCCTTGGATCTTGTTTTTGTTTTTGATTTGGTGGTCTAAAAATTTTTGGTCCAATTTGTTAATTTTTTGTCACGTTGGTCACATTTTTTTGTCATAATCTGTTTTTCTTTGTCACTCAGTCCATCTCAGTCCATATACTCAGTCCACTTTATTGGTTTATCATTTCAGGTCTAACTTTTATCTTGATTGGTCAATGATCATAAATTTCACATCCGGTTTGCATTTTTGGTTTCTGGGTAAATGTGTCACATACTTTTATCATCTGTCCTTATATCTGTCCTCTAATATATTATTGTTTCGGATCTGAAATGGCCTAAAAACAGCTTTAACATTGTTTTATGGTCATTGAATTTTTCTGGTATTTTTTTTTGAAGATGAGAAGAGAAAAACAGATTCAGAAAATGCAGATCCTAAAAATCAGGAAAAAGGTACTATGGATAAGTTTTCAGATAGATGCATTCCGATGGATGCATTCCGATGCATGCATTCCGATGCTATCATTCCGATGCCCACTTTCGATCGCATTGATTGCGATGGGGTTTTTGACACGTTTCGATGGGTTCGACTGTACCCATTGCGATGGGACTCATTCTGATGGGTCTCAATGCGATGGGTGGTTTGACCTATCACAATGGTATATATTAGACGTCATGCTGCTGAATTTTTTTCCAACATTCAATGGAACAGTTTAACATTCCGATGGCTTGTTCAAAAACATTGCGATGACACTAATTTTTTTAAAGGAAAGATTGTGACCAGTTTAAAAACGTGACCATGTTGTATAATAACTATACCGAGACCATACTTGATCCAATACACCACCTTGTCACTCCAAATCAAATCCACAACAATCACTATCCTACTCCCAACGACAGCTAGTCCCATCTATATATCACTAACCAAGCTCAAACCAAAACAGAAAACTCATCAAACAAAATAAAGATCTCAGATTCGTTTTTCGTGTTTAGACATGCATGTTGAGATCTTTAAAGATCTAACACGAAAAGTTACATATCATCACTGATCTATAAAAGGAATAACCTATCTTTTATTTTTTGAAGATTAGAATGATTATGAACAAGTTTGTTCACATCGTTTCTTTATTTCGATTTGGTGAAACTATAAACGTAAATCAAGCACATCAACAAACCTACCCGAGACCGTATAAACGATCTTGACGCCTATTCCTCGTTTGTGTGATCATGATTCGGCCATCAGTTATAAGAAATGCACTTAAATTTAATCTTCAGCTGCAACAATTAGAGATTGTATTGTTTAATCTATAATTGATGAGATGAAATTCGTTTTTATTATTGGTAGTATAGTTGATGAGATTCGATTCGTGTTGATTATCGATGAGAGGGAACCGAAATGGTTGCAATTTTGTGGCTAAATGATAGATTGATGATACGATCTGTTTGATTATTTTGGATGGTGGCTGAGATGTTGTCAAAGAGAAGAGATGGAAGTTTGAGATAAATGAGATTGGGGCGGAGAGTTTGAGAGGGTGAGAAAGGTGTCGGCTGATGAAAAAGAGTTGATTAGGTTTAGTGTGTGAATCAAATTAAGGTATTACTAATATATAGAGTTTGGACATATCTCTTAACCGTCTCACATTTCAATTAGTTTGGACCGAGTATCACATGGGCTGGTATCCATTTTTCTTGTGCAACTCATGGGCCTTTATTGGATTTATATATCCCTGTTTGGAGGTATATTGTTTGCAAATAATGTTGGTAATGTTTCCATGTTGGTAACGTTTAATATGTTACTTGTAGTATCAAAGTGGGCCGTACCTTTATTGTTAAGATGTTTCGAAAATGTTTATATATTTGTGATGGTAAGGCGATAAATTTGGACTCCACAAGTGACAAAATGATGTGAAAAGGCGACGAGACAAAAGACGTGACAAAGTGACGAGATTTAATTTGACGAGACCAAGAAAAATGGCTATATTTGAATTTTAGTGGCTACGGATTTTTGATCGGGTATTATTATTTGAAGTTGAAAATGGACTTTTCGAAGGCGTGCACTTATTTTATCTTTGAAAGATAACTTGTTCGTGCTTAATCTTAGAATGAAGACTTGTTTATCTAGTTACCGGGTTCGGGGTGGTTGGTTGATAATCCGGTTAACTATCACTTAAAGGAGTTACATTGTTGTACTCAGTGTCACGCGCTTAGTCGACGTGGATAATTTCAAGAGGTGTTGTGCTTATATACTTCTTCAGTGATGTATTGGGTACTTAGAAATTTCTCCACCGTTCCTCATTCAATAATAATGCAAGCTTAGGTCACAAGATCGAAGGATTCTTATTCAGTTTCACGTTTGATGTATCTGGTTCATTCTATCAGTGGTCATTTCAAATTGCTTACAAGTGGGTTGTTAAAGATGGCCATGGAGAGTTTATGAGTAGAGAATTTCGATCAGCAGTTGATTCTCACAAAATATATAATTCATCTTATTTATTATTCTCACAAGATTACAGGTACATGTGCGTACGATTTATTGCTGGTTCCGAGTTTCAAAACCATCAAGGGGGAAGAAGAAGGCACATTGAATGCACAACGAGTACACGTGATGAACTTCATACCTTTCTTTTGATTTGAAGACACTCCGGGAAGACATTTGTCATAACCGCAGAGAAAATCAGTGTTTTAACTCATGGCGTTATCAATCTCTAAACGGTACACTACTGATTTGATGTTTAATTGTTTTGTTGTTGCAATTATTCAGCATCATTATCCTATATGGAGAGATATGTACTTCCGAGAATTAATTGACTCTGGTGCATCTCCGAAAGAAGATATGTGCATTTTCGGGACTTAATTGACTCTGGTGTTACGATGTCAACTTCATGAATGGGATAAAGTGTCCACTTCAGTATTTGAGCTTCATACTTAGGATTGGTTCACTTTCTTCAAAAATGTGGGGGAAGAAATGTCTTGATTCTTTCTAGTATGCATAACTTGAACTCTCAGGGGGAAGAAAAATTCAGAAGAATTATTCAAGCGTGAGAAGAGAAGTTGTTGATCTACTTGGTGTTCCCCTTACTTTCAATCCCTCATAGCAACATTATCATGTTATATGATGGGGTTTGCTTGTTAAATTCCGTTGTGCGCTTAATCATTCTAAGCTTTATTAAAAGCTTTGAAGTTGCTTATGAGAGATTGTCGGTTAAGGGGGATTTAAAAAGCTTCTACAACAAGTTTATGTGGCATGAATTAGGGGGAAGTTAATTAAGAAGCTTCTCCTTAACCAGAAGTAAATGGATTACTTAGCTCGTGCCGTTACAGTATTTTTACCACAAGTTACTACGAAGATGAGTCACTCTGAAGTGAAGACTTGAAGTCAAAGGCCTCAGAAGACATCATCAGCATTGAACGCTTCATGAAAGCTTTTGTTCTTAATCATTATGTACTTGTTAGGAAAATATTGTAAGGAATTCTACACGTCGTCCCATGGGGGAAGATTGTTGGAAATTTACTTTATGTGACGACATTTAAGAATTCCCATTAGTTATCATAGTCACACACGCTTAGACTAGACTAGGAAATAATGTATAGTTTATGTGCGGTGTGTGACTATATATACCCCTCCAAGGCTTCCAAGGAGGGGTGTTGCTTGTGTTTCTTTTCCATCTTAATACATTTTCTTTATTTTCATACACAACCTTTTCTCTCTAAACTTCATCCATGGCTTCCACCTTCCATCACCCACCAAGACCACCGGATTAGTAAAAAGAAAATCCACACGCTTCCTTCATCAAGAAGAGCGTCGAAATCGGCTTCAATGACTTCGTCAATGACATCAATACTAAATCAAGTATCGTCATTAGAATACGAGTGTTTCATTGCTTCGTATATAGAGAAGGAAATTATATCTTCTCCAACTCCAAGGTTGAGTCGTTTTTTCTTTACTCGAATTACAACATCGGCTGTATGCAAGAAGGTTCTACCAAGAATGAGTGGTACTTTGCTATCTTCTTCCATTTCTAGAATTATAAAGTCGACTGGAAAAATAAATTTTCCGACTTCTACGAGCATGTTTTCGGCTATTCCTATAGGATATTGAAAAGATCGGTCTGCAAGGCGAACGCTCATTTTTGTGGGTTTGAGATTTTTGCATACAATGAGTATGGCATGAGATTGATGCTAGCGCCAAGATCTGCCAAGGCATTACATTACTATGAGTGATGGAAATTACATGGGATAAGAAAACTTCCAGGATCTCCCAGTTTTGGTGGCATCTTGTTTTGAACAATGGTAGAGCATTCATCATTGATAAAAGCTAAAGAAATCTCTTCAAACTTATGCTTGTTTTTAATAAGCTCTTTAAGAAATTTTCCATAATTTGGCATTCTAGCCAGAACATCGACTAAAGGCATACTGATTCAAACTTCTTGGATTAAGTCGATGAATTTACCATACTTAGCTTGCATCTTTTACCTGCGTAAGCGTTAAGGATAAGGTATTTTGGGTTTGTATGGTTTCGGTGAGGGTTTGGTGTTATGTCTTCAGTGGGTTTAGTTTTTGTTGGTTGTGGCTCATCGTCCTCATCGTCACTGAATGAGTTTTCGATAGGTACATCTTGGGTTGGTTTGGAAGGTGACTCATAAGATAAAACACTCCGCGTGAATATGACATTCACTTGCTCGTTACGGGTTTGCTGTGGTTGGTATTTGTTGTTGTTCTTTGGGTTAGCGTTGGTGTTTCTTGGTAAAGAAGCAGAAGCACGATTTAATTGTTTGTCTGCGAAGCGATCAAACTTATCTTCAAGTTTTTTAATGGAAGCTTGGTGGTTTTTGTTTGAAGTCTCGAATTTCATTATGAGGCCAGTGAATTTATCTCGCACGAAAAGGTTGGTTTTCCTTTGAGATTAAATGAAGTTATCGAGTTTGGTTTCGAGATTGGGTTTGTCTTCGGTTTGAGTGGGTTTTTTGTATCGATTGTAACTTGGTTAGTCGTTATATCTCCAATTATCGCGATCACAATTGTGATAAACGTTATAAAAACAAGTTCGGCGAAAGGTGTTCATGAGATTGGCTTCTTATTCTTTTGTCAAAGGTGTATTATCGTCATTACATTCACTAGAAGGATGGTTTCCTCCACAGTGTTTGCAAGTTTCACGAGATTTTTTTTCATCTCTTTATATTGAGTATCAATTTTAAGAGACATGACATCCATGCGAGCCATAATTTTTCGCTGTCGGTTGGGTTTTCGCTTTCTTTGGCAAAAGCTACATTTTTTGGAGGGTTTTTGGTTTTGTGGTTTTTGGACCAATCAAGCTTGAGTAAGACTTTATCATCCAAAAGTTGGAAAGCTTGGTTTGGGGTTTTATAAAGGAAAATAGCGCCTGATGCGGTGTTCAATGCATCTTGAGTAATATCGTCAAGACCATGATAGAAAATCTTGATTATACCTTCTTTCTTGAGTCCATGACCATGGTAGTTTCTGAGGAGTTCTCTCATTCTTAACCATGCATCAGTGAGAGTTACTAGATCTTCTTGAGAAAAGCTTCGGATTTCTTTGAGGAGATTTTCAAATAGGGCAGGAGGAAAGAATCGGCTAATGAAAGCAGTTCTAAGACCTTCCCATGTTCGAATGGTTCCTTCATGACTTTTCTTCTCCAGTTAGGGATGATGGAAACATCATGATTTGTACAACTTCGGCTTGTCCTTCTCCATAGTTTAACATTTTACAAATTTCGCTGAATTCATGGATGTGTTTGTGAGGATCAGTTTTGATCCGACCATCGAATTGGTTGTTTTTGACAAGTGTCAAATGGTTTCCCTTAATAGCAAATTCGTTTGCAACTTCAGGTAAAACGATTGCGGAGCCAGGAGTTGGTGCTACAACTCTTTCGGCTGACCACATAGGTTCATCATCGGTGTCCAACATTGGATCGTAACATTTGATGAGTTTAGTAAAGAATAGGAATTAAGAAAGTTTATCGAATGGTTGGTTGACTATTCGATGGTGTTGAGGTTGTTCGTGTCTCCTTTCTAAAGATACATGACGATGGAGTCGACGTAACCTACGGTTAAGGGTACGTTCAGGTTCGGATAATGGTGATACGGGTTGAGTTTCGGATGATCAGGTGTAACACCCCCATTTTACCTTATAGCAGCGGAAGCTAAATTTTGGGGTATTACTATCAAAGTATAATAGTCATAATAATAAAAAATGCTTAAAAACATTTTTATAAATATTAACATCATCATTCATTTATTCAGAGTTAATAAAAACAATTGTACAATAAAGTACAACACATGTTCTTCCCAAAGATATAGTTTTATTTTCTATAATGACAACTTTATTCAAGACACCACCATCCGCAGCCCGCCAGTCCTCATTCACCTGAAATATATGCCTTAAAGTCAACACAATGGTTGAGCGAATTCATAGGTTTTTAAACAACATTTGAATACAAGTAGATTACAGGGCTACATTATTATAAACCAAACTTATTAAATTCATCAATTCATATTGCACAAGCTCATGACCCCGCAACTAGACATTATCATGAAAACCCAACAAATTTTCCTTTAAGTAGGAAGCTTGCCGGACTATCCTAAATGCAATATAAAGCATATCTGTTTAGCCTAGTTAGGAACCATTAGCTGCTAGCAAGTGAGACTTGCCCAGATAGGATATATCAGTCTCCAATAGTACTATTTACAATATTAGTGCTCATTAAATGATTAGCGGTCCACGATTGAAAAAGGGGCTTAACGGCAACTAGTAAACGTAGTGTCAATATTAATATAGGCAACATACAAAAACACTTGTATTCCATTTTTAGCATATATCCCCCTCACGGGTTTTCAAATCATTTATAAAACTATAAAAGTGAGGTTATGAACTCACCTTAGCCTAGAGAGTCTTGATTAAATCAGTTATACCCAATCACAGCCTTCTCACAATATCTGAGTTAACACACAATATATAGATATATCAAGTCCTACTCTCTGAGTTCAATCTTTTATTATTTCTTGTATTTATTCTTTGATTCTTGTGTTTTATTATTATAGTATCATTGTTCGGGCCATTATACTTAGAAGCCATTCTATAAACTTTTGAGGAGTGAGGGCACTTTAAATCGTAAACCCAACCACTTAGTCAGAACGTAATATCGAGATGAAACATCTTTGTACAAAGCTCCCAACTATCATGACGCATTATATTTATTACATTTTATGTATATTGGCGAAAATAGTCCTTATAGTTATATTTTAGCATAATTACACTTTTAACCCTTTAAGTATATAGTTTCAATATATTGCAATTTAATCCTTCAATATTTAACCTTAGGGTCTAAAACTTTCCAACTTTTATTATTATAGCTTTAACTTTCATAAAATTAAGCTTTTGGCCCAAAATGTCAAATAGTTTCAAAAATGACAATTTTGGTCCCTATACTTGTAAAAATCATATAACTTCTTCAAAAATGTACCAAATGATATAGGATTTTAAAAAAAAGTTTCAAAAAATTTTAATAATCATAATAAAAACATTTTATCAGAATTATAGCTCTTGAAATAGATTTTAAGTCATTATTTTATGTAAAATACAAAACTAGGGTTTTAAGACATCTTTAGCTTATAACTTTCATTTAAACTAATGAAATGACTTAGTTCTTTTTTGATTGTATTTATAACATACTTTTGGCATTATAAAAATTCATATAATTCGTTATAACAAGATTAAATCTTGTTTAGTATAGAAATTACCTAGGTACCTCCAAAATAGCTCCTTGTGGCTTCCTATGAACACTACTTGCTATCAAAGATTCAAGGGATTCAATGGAAACCTTCTAGACCTGGTTTTTGGTCTTTTGGAATGTCCTAAGACGTTTATAGAAGTGGAAATGGAGAATGGGTAGGGTATAAAAGAAAACGGTGTGCAAGTCTTCAAGTAAGGGTATACGGCTCTATTTATAGTACTAGCAACACTTAGGCTTCAAGTTTGGCAGCTAAACATGTAACAAGGATAGATGGATGACTAATTAAGGCTAGTGAATCTCTACACAAGTTCTTAGACCATAGATTAGTCCTAATCCTCACTTGTGGCTAGAAATGGGTCACGACATGTTTTAGATGAGAATGGTGATTTATAGCAAGCAATGAGGTGATTCACCTACTTGTCACCACTCCTAAAATATCTTAGAGGTCCTAAATATATGATTTTTGAATTTGTAATGGAGGGAAATGGTTTGAAAATGAGTTTTGGAGCCAAAATACAAAACTGGATCTAATTTCTAAGGCTTGTAACTTATGGCTTGTGTTTTTGGTGATTAGGGACTTAGGAAAGTGATTAGTGAATTATTAAGGCTTAATTAGGGTTTATACATTCTATTTAATAGATTTAGGTCCTTGGTTTAAAGTTTAACAAAGGTTTGATGTGAAAATGGGAAGTATACTTTTGTAGATTAGGGTTTTCTAATGATCTAGGGTTTAATCTTAGTAAATGTGATTATTCCCCTCTTAGCTACTGATGTAAGCTTAATTTAGGTCCTAGATATTGTGTCTTAAGTGTCCAAAGAGTTCTTACACTTGGTTTAAAGGTTTAGTTTAGGTAAACATGTCAAAAGAGTGAAAATACCTATTTTGACCTAATTTACAAGTCATGCATTGAAATCTTGTACCTTGTGCATTAGGGTACTTGTACATTGTCTTAATATAATCTTTCTAGACTTGTCCTAAAAGACTAGGATATGATTCCATGTAGATTTCTTAATATAAGCGTTTCTATATCATTAAGCCTAATGACTTTCTACTTTGGGTAATTCGGGTTTATATCTTAATGTACACTTATTCTAAGTCTTATATGATATGTTTATGACTTCTATGGGTTCTAAATTCTTAGTTTGATGGTTTATATAGGTTGATCATATTCTAGGGTTATTTAAATAAGCTTAAGGTTCTATGCTTTGAAAACGTGTACTTTATGCTTTAATATTTTGTAACTTAGTTTAAGATAAATGTATGATTATATTATGATACTTAGTTGAGTTTTATAATTTGTTGCAAAAGAATAGAGTCTAATTCATTTTAGATTGACTTTTATATGCTAATCTTGGTTTTAGGTAATTTTCTTTTAATTAGCTTGTGATTAGTGAATATTAGTGTTTTGTGATTATTTACCTTTTCTTTATATGGTAGATTAGAATTAGTATAAAGTGTTTAATAATAGTATATAGTTATCTTGTAGTTACATTACTTGAAATATTAATTTATAAGGGTTTTCTATAGCTATTTAGGGTATCTTTTTTATATTTGAGTTATTCTTATTCATTATTTGTACATATAGTTATCTTTAAAACTCAGACTTGATATATATATATATATATATATATATATATATATATATATATATATATATATATATATATATATATATATATATATATATATATATATATATATATATATATATATATATATATATATATATATATATATAGATAGAGAGAGAGAGAGAGAGAGAGAGAGAGAGAGAGAGAGTGTGTGTGTATGTAACATATAGGCATATGTGGATGTGATAATTGAGATAGTGAGTATTCATACATTCAACAATTTAGTCATACATAATATAAAAAGCAAAAATTTCTTAGTAAAAACACCTCTTTATTTATAAACATAGATATTTTATTATTCAAAACTACTAGATGTTATAGTCTCTTCCCCTTATTTTAAATCTCGTCCCGAGATTTAGCTAGAACTAGGAGTAACAGAAGAAAACAGATGCGGATATTTAGCTCGAATTTGATCTTCACGTTCCCAATTATACTCAGGTCCTTTATTCGAGTTCCATCGTACCTTAACTATTGGGATACAACTCTGCTTCAAGCGTTTCATTTCTCTATCCGTAATCTCAACAAGCTCTTCTATAAAATTTAACTTATCATCGAGTTGAAGTTCTTTCATCGGTATGATGAGAGATTCATCAGATAAGCATTTCTTCATATTTGAAACATGAAAAGTATTGTGAACATTACTAAGCTCTTTAGGTAGCTCTAGTTTATATGCCACATGGCCAATTCATTTGGTTATTTTGAATAGTCCTATATACCTTGGATTCAGTTTCTTTTTCTTTCCGAATCGGATAATTCCTTGACGAGGCGAAACTTTCAATATAACACAATCTTCTACTACAAATTCTAAAGGTTTACGTCTAGTATTAGCGTAACTCTTTTGTCTATCTTGTGCAGCTTGTAATCGTTGTCGAATTTGAACAATCTTTTCAGTTGTTTCATGTATTATTTCTGGTCCAGTTAGTTGAACATCTCCAACTTCGGCCCAGCAAACAGGCTATCTGTACTTTCTTCCATAAAGTACTTCGAAAGGCGCTACTTTAATACTAGCATGATAACTATTGTTATAAGAGAATTATACTAAATGTAGATGTTTCTCCCATCTTTTTCCAAAATCTATCACACAAGCTCTAAGCATATCTTTGAGAGTTTGAATAGTCCTTTCACTTTGTCCATCTGTTTGTGGATGATATGTCGTACTCATGTCCAATTGAGTACCTAAAGCATTTTGCATCGATCCCTAAAATACAGATGTAAAACGACTATCACGATCTGAGATAATAGATATAGGCACTCTGTGTTGAGAGATTATTTCCATAATGTACAATCTCGTAAGAGTTTCCATACTATCAGTCTCTTTAATAGGAAGAAATAACACAGATTTTGTAAGACGATCAACAATAACCCAGATGGTGTCATGTCCATTTGATGTCTTAGGTAATTTAGTCACAAAATCCATCATAATTCTTTCCCACTTCCATATTGGAATCTTTGGTTGTATCAATAGACCAGATGGTTTTTGATACTCTACTTTAACTCTTGCACATGTTAAACACTTACTAACGTATTTTGTTATGATTGCCTTCATGTTAGGCCACCAATAGAGTTTCTTCAGATCTTGATACATCTTGTCAGAACCAGGATGCAGAGAATGTTCCGATTTATGATACTCGTGCATAGTCAAATCTCGTAAATTACCATGGGCAAGTAACCAACTACGATTTTTAATACAACGAATTCTATTTTGACGAACTTCAAATTCTTTATCCATTCCTCTTAACTTCTCAGCTCCTACATTTTCTACCTTAATTACTTCTTCTTGCGCTTCGAGAATTTAAGTAGGTAACTTCGGTAAAAGAGTTATCATTAATGATCTAACTCGTAACGGCTTAACACGCTCTTTTCGACATAAAGCATCAACTACTACATTGGCTTTACCTGGGTGGTAACGAATTTCACAATCGTAATTAGCAAGTAGTTCTAACCGACGTCGTTGTCTCATATTCAATTCTTTCTGATGAAGAATATATTGAAGACTTTTATGATCAGTAAATACTACACACTTCGTACCATAGAGGTAATGTCTCTATATTTCAAGAGCAAATATCACCGCTCCTAATTCTAGATCATGAGTAGTATAATTCTTCTCATTAAGTTTAATTTGCTTTGATGCATAAGCAATAACTTTATTCCTTTGCAAAAGCACTGATCCAATTCCTTGAATAGATGCATCATAGTAAACGATAAAGTCATCGTTACCTTCTGGTAATGCTAGGATAGGTGCTTCACACAACTTTCGCTTCAATAATTGAAAAGCTGTCTCTTAACTATCTCCCCAGTCAAATGGTTTGTTTTTCTGAGTCAATTCAGTAAAAGCTTTAGCAATTTTTGAAAAACCTTCGATAAATCTTCGGTAATACCCAACAAGTCATAAAAATTGTCTTATTTCCGTAGGCGTACTAGCCTTACTCAAATTCTTTACTGCTTCAATCTTAGCAGGATCCACACGAATACCTTGGCTATCATTGACATGTCCTCGGAATTGAACAACATCGATCCAAAATTCGCATTCCGAGAACTTAGCATACAACTTCTCCTTCTTAAGTAATTCGAGAATTATACCAAGATGCTTGGCATGTTCTTCTCTATTACGAGAGTAGATAAGAATATCATCAATAAACACAGTTACGAATTTATCCAAGTAAGGCTTACACACTCTGTTCATGAGGTCCATGAAAACAGCTGGTGCATTGGTTAAACCAAAAGGCATTACTTGAAATTCATAATGTCCATACCGCGTCCTGAAAGTAGTTTTAGGAATATCCTCTTCCTTAACACTCAGTTGCTGATAACCTGGCCGCAAATCAATTTTCGAATATACGCTTGATTCTTGGAGTTGATCAAATAAATCGTCGATTTTGGTTAATGGGTAACGATTCTTTATAGTAAGTTTCCTTAACTCGCGATAATCGATACACATCCTAAAAGATCCATCTTTCTTTTTCACAAATAAGACTGGAGCTCCCCACGGTGATATACTTGGTCTAATAAATCCTCGATTAGTTAGTTCTTGGATTTGACTTAACAATTCTGCATTTCCGAAGGTGCTAATCGATAAGGCGCTTTAGCAACTGGTGTTTCTCCTGGTATCAAATCGATTTGGAATTCAACTTGACGCTCAGGCGGCAAACCTGGTAATTCTTCAGCAAATACTTCGGGAAATTCTCTAACTATCGGAATATCTCCTAATCGCTTCCCTTCTTTCTCCTTTTCTGCTACTTGAACTAAGAAAACTTGACCACCTCGGGATACGTACTTATTTATCTTAACGCACGATATGAGATTTAGTCGAGTCTTGCTTCGCTCACCATGGACAATCAAAACTTCGCCGTTAATAGGAATATGAACGGCTTACTCGTCACATAGAATTTTGGCATGGTATTTAGATAACCAGTCCATTCCAATGACTACGTCAACACTACCGAGTTTAATGGGTATAAGATCGATTTCAAAGGATTGATGTAAAAAAGTAATGATACATCCTCGAATAACAGTATTAGTACTAACTATTTTTCCGTCAGCCATTTCTATATCATACTTAGTATTCAAAGAAACAATCGGAATATCTAACTTAGCAGCAATTATAACATATATGAAACTTCTATCAGCTCCTAATCAAATATTACTTTAACCAGACGTTGATTTAGATGAAACATACCCGTAACCGTATTCTGATCATGTATAGTATCTTTTAGCAAATAAGATTTTCCTCGACTATTGCTCTTTTTACGGCACTCATTCATCAAATTCCATTTTTCTCCGTAGTTTTGACAAACTTTTGTTACATGAATTTGATTACTTCCCGTAGCTAATCCTTTACTTCTGTAGAATCTTGTCTGATGTCCTATTTCTCCACAGTTCTGACAGTTGATAGTGCAAAATCCTATGTGATGTAGAGAACAACTCTGACATAGGGGTTGTCTTACACTATAACCATTGCTCGAATTTATAGCATAAACTTTAGAAACCTGTTCTGTTGTTGATTATTGCCTTGATTATAGTTACGAAAACTATTTTTATGGAAATTACGATTAACAAGAAAACTTCTCCTATCATCAAACTTCCTCTTATTATTAATTGCCATTTGTACAAGAGTATACCTTATCACTTGATCCATTAATCTTTGAGTAATGGTGATAACTTCCTCTAAATTTTGGGGTTTAGAGGCGGTAACATTCCCTTCTATACTTCTAGGCAATCCTCCAATAAAAGCTTCCATCAATTTTTCACTAGTAGGCACCATATTAGGACACAATAATGCCAATTCCTAAAATCTTCGGATGTAAACTTTGAGATTATTTTCCTTTAGTACTAGATTATAGAATTCTTCCTCCATTTTCCTAATATCATTGAGAGGACAATACTTCTTAACTAGCAGATTCTTAAATTCATTCCAGTGAGTCTGATAAGCTTGTTCTATCCCAATGGGTTGTGCATAAGCATTCCACCAAGACAAAGCTTCTTCTATCAGCGTAACCGTAGAAAATTTTACTTCACAATCATCAGAACAGACACCGCGAACAAATATTGATTCAGTTCTCTCGAACTAGCGAATAAGTCCAACAACTCTTTTAGATCCTTTATAATTAAAAGGCTGACATTTCATGAAATCTTTGTAAGTACATCTTTTCTCTGTCGGAACTTCTCTTCTAGCAGCATTTCCATTACTTGCGCTAGCTATATTGGCGCCTTGTGCTTGCAAAGATGCAGTCACACTCTCAGCAACCAATTGTATTATTTCTTCAGGTGTCATATTTATTATCGCAGATGTTGATACTCTCGTATGAGCCATCCTACCAATATAATAATACTCGATAAGAATGACTTTTATTTTAAATTTTCATACGTGGAGTATGAAATTTATTTATTATATCATAAAGTATTCTAAATTCTTTCGATCATTTCATATGTGAGGATTCATAATATGAATGACGATAAAATTTTCTAATTCATTTATGAGGGTTCATAATATGAATGACGATAAAGACTTAAATAAGATAACAAGAAATTTTTTGATAACAACGCACACTTCTTTTATTTATGAACAACTTATCGTTTATATGTACACGATAAGCATATCTATTACATAAAGAAAAACTGTACATATCTTACAAACTGAAACTAGATTTCTTAGCTTAATTTCCCATTTTGATCTCCTCAATTCTGTCCAAAATATATCCGGAGTCAGATTGTTGAGTTGTTTTAAGATCATTGATGAGTAATTCTAAATTAAACCCTTCTTTTAGTTCAGTATTCTTATTCTCTAGTCTTATCATATTCATTTCATGAGCATGCATCCTTCTACTCAGTCTAATATTATGGCGTCGAGTAACGTCCACTTTATATTCCAACTGACTAATATGCTCTTCAATCTCCTTTTTTCCTCTTATCAGATTCCTAATATTCCTTTCCACTAATCTAAAAGATTCAAGGGATATTTCATCAAGATGACTAGTAATTACGGACAATTGCTTGTCGTGCTTTTCCACAATCCGTGCTCTAGAGTCTTTATTATTTTCATAAGGATCTTCACGACTTCGATTGGGAGACGAATAAAGATCTTCAGGTAACAGAAAATGAGACGTATGTGAAGGTACACTATTCATCACTTCAGTTTGATGTGAGAAATATTCTTGTACTTCAGGAGTATCGTAATAAGACAAACTCGAAACACGTACATCTGTGTGAGATGGAGTGAACATCGGAATTTCTTTTTCATCATCGTCGGAAATGAGAATATAGGTGGAAGTAGACATCCTTGTAGTTTATATAATATAATAACATAAGATATTTTATTCAAAAGAAATAAAAATCTAACACTGGCGCTGATGATGATTGATGGTCTTGGATTTAAAATTTTAGTTATAGTTTAAGAAAAACTTATTCTCTATAACCATGAGTTCTGATACCAATCTGTAACACCCTCATTATACCTTATAGCAGCGGAAGCTAATTTTTGGAGTATTACTATCTAAGTATCGTAGTCATAACAATAGAAATTGCTTAAAACATTTGTATAAATATTAATGTCATCATTCATTTATTCAGAGTTAATAAAAACAACTATACAATAATGTACAACACAGGTTTCTTCCCAAAGATCTAGTTTTATTTTCTAGAATAACAACTTTATTCAAGACACCACCATCCGCAGCCCGCCAGTCCTCATTCACCTGAAATATATGCCTTAAAGTCAACACAATTGGTTGAGCGAATTCATAGGTTTTTAAACAATATTTGAATACATGTAGACTCTAGGGCTACATTATTATACACCCAACTTTTTAAATTTATCAATTCATATTGCACTAGCTCATGACCCCACAACTAGACATTATCAGGAAAACCCAACAAAGTTTCCCTTAAGTAGGAAGCTTGTCGGACTATCCTAAATACATAATAAAGCATATTTGTTTAGCCTAGATAGGAACCATTAGCTGCTAGCAAGTGAGACTTGCCTAGATAGAAGATGTCAGTCTTCAATAGTACTATTCACAATATTAGCGCTCATTAAATGATTAGCGGTCCATGATTAAAAAGGGGCTTACGGTAACTAGTAAACGTAGTGTCAATATTAATCTAGGCAGCATACAAAAACACTTGTATTCCAGTTTTAGCATATATCCCCCTCACGGGTTTTTAAATCATTTAAAAACTTTAAAATTGAGGCTATGAACTCACCTTAGCCTAGAGAGTCTTGATTAAATCAGCTATACCCAATCACAACCTTCTCGCAGTATCTGATTTAACACACAATATATAGATATATCAAGTCATACTCTCTGAGTTCAACCTTTTATTATTTCTTGTATTTATTATTTGATTCTTTTATTTTATTATTATAGTATCATTGTTCGGTCCATTATACTTAAAAGCCATGCTATAAACGTTTGAGGAGTAAGGGCACTTTAAATCGTAAACCCAACCACTCAGTCAGAACGTAATATCGAGATGGAACATATTTGTACAAAGCTCCCTACTATCATGACACATTATATTTTATTACATTTTATGTTCTTCAGTTTCAATATTGTCAAAAATAGTCCTTATAGTTATATTTTAGCATAATTACACTTTTAACCCTTTAAGTATATAGTTTCATTATATTGCAATTTAATCCTTCAATATTTAACCTTAGGGTATCAAACTTTCCAAAATTTATTATTATAGATTTAACTTCATAAAATGACACTTTTGGCCCAAAATGTCAAATAGTTTCAAAAATGACAGTTTTGGTCCCTATACTTGTAAAAATCATATAACTTCTTCAAAAATGTACCAATCGATCTAGGATTTTAAAACAAAGTTTCAAACATATTTTTAATCATAATAACAACATTTTATCATAATTATATCTCTTTAAATAGATATTAAGTAATTATTTTATGTAAAATACAAAACTAGGGTTTTAAGACATCTTTAACTTTCATTTAAATTAATGAAATGACTTATTTCTTTTTGGATTGTCTTTCTAACATAATTTTGGAATTATTACAATACTTGTATTTCGTTATAACAAGATCAAAGATTGTTTAGTATAGAAATTACCTAGGTAGCTCCAAAATGGCTCCTTATGGCTTTCTATGAACACTATTTGCTGGCAAAGCTTCAAGGGCTTCAATGGCAACCTTCTAGACCTGGTTTTTGGTCTTGTGGGACGTCCTAAGACGTTTATAGAAGTGGAAATGGAGAATGGGTAGAGGATACAAAGAAAACGGTGTGCATGTCTTCAAGTAAGGGTATACGGCTCTATTTATAGTACTAGCAACACTTAGGCTCCAATTTTGGCATCTAAAAGTGTAAGAAGGATATATGGATGACTAATGAAGTCTATTGAAGCTCTACGCAAGTTCTTAGACCATAGCTTAGTCCTAATCCTCACTTGTGGCTAGAAATGGGTCATGACATGTTTTAAATGAGAATGGTGATGTGTCTCAAGCAAGGAGGTGATGCACCTACTTATAACCACTCCTAAAATAATATAATTCCTAAATATCTTATTTTTGAATTTGGAATGGAGGGAAATGGTTTGAAAATGAGTTTTGGAGCCAAAATACAAAACTGGATCTAATTTCTAGGGCTTGTAACCTATGGTTTGTGTTTTTGGTGATTAGGGACCTAAGAAAGTGATTAGTGAATGATTAAGGCTTAATTAGGGTTTACACATTCTATTTAAGAGATTTGGATCCTTTGTTTGAAGATTAACAAAGGTTTGATGTGAAAATGGGAAGTATACTTTTGTAGATTAGGGTTTTCTAATGATCTAGGGTTTAATATTAATAAATGTGATTATCCTACTCTTAGCTACTGATGTAAACATAATTTAGGTCCTATACATTTTGTCTTAAGTGTCCAAAGAGTTCTTACACTTGGTTTAAGGGTTTAGTTTAGGTAAACATGTCTAAAGATTGAAAATACCTATTTTGACCTAATTTACAAGTCATGCATTAAAATCTTGTACCTTGTGCATTAGGGTACTTTTACATTGTCTTAATATAATCTTATAACCTTACTGAAGTCCTATGAGTTTTTATAGACTTGTCCTAAAAGACTATGTTATGATTCCATGTAGATTTCTTAATATAAGGGTTTATATATCATTAAGCCTGATGACTTTCTACTTTGGGTAATTAGGGTTTATATCTTAATGTACACTTATTCTAAGTCTTATATGATATTTTTATGACTTCTATGGGTTCTACATTCTTATTTTAAGGGTTTATATAGGCTGATCATATTTTAGGGTTATTTAATTAAGCTTAAGGTTCTATGTTTTAAAAACTTGTAGTTTATGCTTTAATAATTTGTAACTTAGTTTAAGATAAATGTATGATTATATTATGATAATTAGTTGAGTTTTATAATTTGTTGCAAAAGATTAGAGTCTAATTCATTTTAGATTGACTTTTATATGCTAATCTTGGTTTTAGGTCATTTTCTTGTAATTAGCTTGTGATTAGTGAATATTAGTGTTTTGTGATTATTTACCTTTTCTTTATATGCTAGATAAAAATTAGTATAAAATGTTTAATAATAATACCCAGTTATTTTGTAGTTATATTGCTTGAAATATTAGTTTATAAGGGATTTATATGGCTATTTAGGGTATCTTTGTTATATTTGAGTTGTTCTTATTCATTATTTACACATATAGTTATCTTTAGAACTCAGACTTGATATATATATATATATATATATATATATATATATATATATATATATATATATATATATATATATATATATATATATATATATATATATATATATATATATATATATATATATATATATATATATATATATATATATATATATATATATATATATATATATATATATATATATATATATATATATATATATATATATATATATATATATATATATATATATATATATATATATATATATATATATATATATATATATATATATATATATATATATATATATATATATATATATATATATATATATATGTATATATAGTGTATGTAACATATAGGCATATGTGGATGTGATAATTGAGACAGTGAGTATTCATACATTCAACAATTTAGTCATACATCATAAAAAAAGCAAAAATTTCTTAGTAAAAATACCTCTTTATTTATAAACATAGATATTATATTAGTCAAAACTACTGGATGTTATATCTGGTGTGCATCCAACAAGGATTTTTTTGTTAACATATGGAATGTGCGGCGTACTTAGCTAATAGTACGGCGTACTTTGGAACGCTACAGGAACTGCGGCGCACTTTTTGGTTTGTGTGGCGTACTTTCTGTACAGACAAAAAAAATTTGTTTGGTTTATGATGAGAAATGGTTCAATCTTCGATGATTACGAAAGGTTTGGTTACAAAACAGGATTGTAAGTCCCCGGCAATGGTGCCAAAAACATGATGTTTGTTTCGCATGTCTTAAATTTATATTATAAGGATTAGACTAAACAAGGGACTAAAAACACAAACACGAGCAAGTATACCCTTTCGATTATAATATAGTTTTGTAGTGGTAAGCCAGGATCGTTCGCAAGGACTTAGTTTCGTTTAGGTAAACAAAATAATGATCGAAGGTATAATTGATTGATTAAATAATATAATGACTTAGTCACATAACGAATTAAGGAAACAGTGACCAAAAGTGTTAATAAGGAAGTGCGGGGAATCGAACCCCGTGCCACTCGCATGCAATGCGAGCGCTGTACCATATGAGCTACACTCCCATTTGGCAATTGCACTTACGGCTGTAGAACTGTAATCTTTTCGTTAGTAGACGACATCCAAAATCATTATTTACGAATTTTAATTCTTTATCAAAGAACCTTGTACCTAAATTTCCTGAAGCAATGTAACAAGCTCGACTTTGATTTCAGAAAAAGAAAGGTGCTTGTCAGGATTATTTCCCAACATCTTTGCAATAACTCCAACAGTTTTAGGTTTGTATTTGTGGGAAGATCTGTCCGACGTCCCTGATAGAGATTAAACAGAAAAATGTGTCACACGGTATCAAATCTCAAGAGTTATAGAGGATACACATGTTTTCTATCAATTTTCTACCTTGACTCCAAATGTCTAACTTGTATTTAGCAACATCAGAATGATCAATTATTTCTCCTCCGGTGTTAATAAAACATCTTGTCTACTTGTCTTATGTCTGAAAATGTACATATAATTGTTATCTTCTCATATGCTAAAGCTCACTTAAAAATACAGACTATATCTGATATGATATTTAATAGTCAAGTATAACAACCAATATATAAATCAGAGGGTGCAGATGTTATATATGTACATATATGGGTGATTTCTAGCTTATAATTTATACTTCAAATCAACATATTAGGTCCACTATATTAGAAATAGATACATTACTCCCAACATTATTTGCTGATCTAGAAAATTGAATAAATAGAGGTATCAACCCTATAATGTTTTGAGGTGAAAGTGCAGACCATGAATCCTTTGAAATGTTCATGTTAATAATATAGCTAAGATAGGCTAAAGTACACACTTTGTTAATACAGTTGCCCCAAAATGTGCTAAATTAATATCAAGTTTGTGTTGGAATTCATAAAAACCCTTAACCATGTTAACACGTTAATACTTATAAGTACACAGCGGAATAACAAGATCACGTATAGACAAGTAATTAACATAAACTATAAAGAAAAGCGTACCTTCTAGCAATGGATTAATTCACCTTTATCGAACAATTAAATAACCAAAAAACCCAATAACAATCAAACAATCATCTCTCTAAGTATACACACACAATATGTTTATACAAGCAATAAGTATGTTAGTACGTTTGTATTAAACCACCAATAAACCAAACCACTTGAATCAATCAACTAAAGAAACCTTTGTTTCTTTCTTCTTGGTCGAACCACTCGAACGAACCGAAACCCTAATTAGGGTGTTCGACTGATCAACTAAAGGAAGTGAGGAGGAAAGATGTAGGGATAAAACTTATGAATAATGAGGACTCTAAGACCTCTTTATATAGCCCCACACCTTAACTATATAAGGTATTAATTCCACCTCCTTAAGGAGGTGGGCTTCCACCAACTACAAGCCCAAAGGGGTTTCCCTTTGTTTACTTTTTCCGACTTTCCATATACTTGGTTTATTTGTTTGATGTTTGTTTTGCAAGTCTTAAATTTATATTACAAGGATTAGACAAAACAAGGGACTAAAAACACAAACACAAGCAAGTATACCCTTTCGTTAGTAATATAGTTTTGTAGTGGTAAGCTAGGATCATTCGCAAGGACTTAGTTTCGGTTTGGTAAACAAAATAATAATCAAAGGTAGAATTGATTGATTAAATAATATAATGACAAATATGACTAATATGGGATAGTTTCTATAATGTCGTGATGATGATAATAATGATCGAGATATGATTAGGTAGGTAAAGTGCGATAATCCTTTTCGCCAAAATGGCGTTTGCACAATTCACTTGATTTGATTCAAGACTTACGTTTAATTAAGCGACTAAGCTTAAAACAAATTTCCAACAAATTCAATATTTTATCAAAATGTCTAAGCGGATCTCTCCAACCAAAGATTCAAAATCATAGACAAATTCTTAAAAACTTAGTATAATAACTTGACCCTCTCGATTTCAAATTATCGTAACAAATCAACTTTGATAAAATATGGTGATAGAACTAAGTGGCAAAGTGGTTCTATAACGTTAGCTTGAAATCGAGTTATAAAGGATCATATCATAGCATCATCACTAATTATAGTCACATACCCATATCGTCACAAATAACTTAGCCTAACACAGTAATCAATGTAACAAATGGAAAAGAGTAATAGAACATCATACTTAGATTGAATGAATCGATGAGTACACAAGTGTCACGATTATATCGCCTTTCCACAAATCAAGGAGCAAAATACTCTCGTTACAAGTATTTCCCAAAAGTGGAAATAAAATAAAAATCACTAGAAAGCCTAAGGATACTCAAAATGCTGAGTATAAGAGATATCGAGTAGTAGTTGATATTGGAATTGATATTAAAATGAGGAGAAATGGTCTCTATTTATAGTGCAATCTGAGAGTAAAAGTGTGTTGCACTTCCCCAAATATGCGCCGCACATTAGGGATGGTGATTGTACGCCGCACTTAAAACTTTGTGCGCCGCACATTCGTGCGTCCAAAATGTTTTTCTCCTTTATTCTTGTTTTATTGCATCTAAGGACTTTATTTTCCTTTCCTTCACTTAGAGCCTTCAAACTTTGTACCTACATAAAAACGCAATGTATTAAGTAACGAAAGTCATTATTTATAATACAAAGTGATATATTAGAAACAGATTAAATATGTATATTTTGGGTGTTATCATTGTTTAACAATATTTAATATTTAATACAATATTAATTATATATTGCTTAAGGATTTATGCATGTGTCTCTTTAGGCTCGAGACAACTTTCAGACATAAATTATTTCATGTACATATTCCTTCAGTTCTCACTTGGACATGCACAATAATATAGTATAATAACATTGGTTAGCGTTTGCAACACGTCGACGCTCCCGAAAACTCTCAAGTGTAGTTTTCCATGAAGTACATTTAAATGACTTAAACCCGAAAAGTCCTAAATAATGTGTAGTTTCTAGGAAAAATAAATAGAAGATCCCAGCTTATCTCAATAAGGTAGAACGGCTTATTTAAACAAAGAGGAAACAAAAAGCTATTAAATATATAATGGAAAGAGACCTTGATAGATAAAGAGTACTAGCACACTGGTAAAACCCCGAACCCCCACTCGATAGGTCACTAGTTCGATCCAGGCTAGATACTTTTTTAGATTTTTTTTCAATTTTATTCTTGGACAAATACTACTCCCACAAGCAGTTGGCTTCTGGGTGGATAATAAGCTATAAAGAGAAAACAATAATCTAACAAAAAGAAGATGAAAACACATATAAGCTACAAAATTAAAAATTCTAAAATTAAACTTAAAGTGGCAAGGCAAACAACACTAACAGTGGTAATAATGTTACCACTGCTTGGCCATTCGTCACAGAGGACAAAGTTGATGCAAATTTCCCTTGAATCAAATTTTAAGTTAACAAAACTTATAGTTAAGCTAAAGATTTGCAAAACTAGTTAAAACATATCTAGATACTAAACCTGGTAGAAGGAATCGAACCTAAGACCACTCACAAGCAACAAACACAACACAAACTATCCTGCCATCTGATCTATTTGCCTTTCATGTTTACACTTCCTTCTTTTCTCTTGTTATACTTTTTTTTATTTCGTGTGTTTAAGCCTATAAGATGCTCGTTTCAGCTTATTTCGTTTTTAAGCGTTATCTAGTCAAGCACAAGTTAAGATTATTTTAATTTTTTACTTCGTTTCAGCTTATTTCGTTTTTGAACATTTGTTTTTTACTATTTATTAGAGTTTTATTTTATTTTATTTTTTATGTGTTTATTTAGTAATAGGTGCTTATTCATTTGGATAATTGTATGTTTTTATGTTCCAAAATTTTTTTAATCTATTTTCACTATTCCTCCGAAGTATTCATTCCATTTCGTGTCAAATTTCCCATAAACGACTAATTTATCATATAAAGGAATATGATGTTTGCTTATTCTAGTTCAAACATTGTGCATATTAATCAAAATGAAAATGAAAACTTTGAAACGACTGAAGTAACATAAGAAATACAAGATGAAAATTTAGCGAACATAATTCCATTCAATAAACTAAAGGATTACAGTGTTTAAATAAAAACATTCATTTAGTTTTTCTAGAAATTCGCCTTGGTTGTGTTGTAGGATTTTGTACAATGGGTATTTATGCCTGCCCGGATTATTGGCCATTCCGGGCGGCATAAATTCCCGTTGTACAAAATCCTACAACACAACCAAGACGAATTTATAGAAAAACTGAACGAATGTTTTTATTTAAAAACTATAATCCTTTAGTTTATTGAATGGAATTATGTTTGCTAAGTTTTCATATTGTGTTTCCTATTTTACTTCAGTCGTTTCAAAGTTTCATATTCAATTTGTTTAATAAGCATAATGTTTGAACTATAATAAGCAAACATCATATTCCTTTATAAGACAAATTAGTCGTTCATGGGGAATATGGCACGAAATGGAATGAATACTTGGGAGGACTAATGAAAATAGATTAAAAAGATTTTGGAATAGAAAAACATGCAATTATTCAAATGAATAAGCACTTATTACTAAATAAGTACTTATTACTAACTAAGCACTTAAAAATAAACATAAACTAAAACTCTTATAAATAGTAAAAAAAAATGTTCAAAAATTAAATAAGCTAAAACGAAGTAAAAAATATAAATAATATTAACTTGCGCTTGACTAGATAATGCTTAAAACAAAATAAGCTGAAACGAGCAGCTTATAGGCTTAAACACACGAAATACAAAAAGTATAACAAGAGAAAAGAAGGAAGTGTAAACATGAAAGCCAAATAGATCAGATGGTGGGAGAGTTTTTATTCTGTTTGTTGCTTGTGAGTGGTCTTAGGTTCGATTTCTTCTGCCACGTTTAGTATCTAGATCTATTTTTAACTAGTTCTGCAAATCTTTAGCTTAACTATAAGTTTTGTTAACTTAAAATTCGATTGAAGTGAAATTTGCATCAGCTTTGTTCTCTATGAAAAATGTCCTAACAACGGTAACATTCTTACCACTGTTAGTGTTGTTTGCCTTGCCACTGTAAGTTCAATTTTAGGATTTTTAACTTTGTAGCTTATCTATATTTTCATCTGCTTTTTGTTAGCTTATTGTTTGCTCTTTATAGCTTATTATCCTCCCACAAGACAACCGCTTGTGGGAGTAGTATTTGTCCAAGAAAAAAATTAAGTTTTTTTTCTAAAAAAGTATTTAACGTGGCTCGAACCCGTGACCTATCGAGTGGGGGTTTGGGGTTTTACCAATGTGCTAGTACTCTTTATCTGTGAAAGTCTCATTACATTAAATATTTAATAGCTTTTTATTTCATCTTTGTTTAAATAAGTCGTGACTTAATAAGCCATTTCTAGCTTATTGAGATAAGCTGGGATCTTCTATTTTTTTTCGAGAAACGTCATTCCTGCTTGGGGCAGTTAGCACAAATTATTTATTAACATTAAATATTGTTCCTTGCTTGTCGTCAAGCTGAGCGATGTATTTGGCATCACACAATTTACTTATACTTATGTGATTGTATTTCAGACCATTTACGAAAGATACTTTTTAAAAGACTTATCACACCACATTTTATTGAGCCATATCCCTCAATAGTACAAGATGAGTTATCACCAAAACCTACCTTAAGACATGGTTGCTCCACGTATTTGTGTAGATAACTTTTGACCCATGTCATAATTCTTGAATACCCGCTGTCAAGATACAAGACAAGCTCCTTGAAGTGTTTTTGCACAAATAATGAGGTGGATTAGTTTCTCTTATGAGCCCACCTTTTAGTAGGCTATTTGGCTCTAGTAGTCTGTCGTCTTTCACCATGTTTGAAATATTTAAACTCGGCGAGGTCTAAGGTGGAGTAGACTGTGCTTCCACATGTGTCACACCTCAGTCCTACTGAAGATTCAAAAATTTAAGATGATTCAGCTAGCGTACCTCTTCTGGCCATGATGATCCTATTGTGTCCTGAGGTGGAGTGATAATTTCTTCCACAAAGTTCACACTCAGGATAGTTGAGACAATTCTTGGGTCAATGGCAAAAGATGCCACAATGTGTACATGGTGGGAAAGGCTTCGCCTTAGACTTCTTGATTTCTTTAGAGGTGGGCCTATAGTTATTAGGCTGAGCATTATAATTATTAGTATTTCTGATTGAATCCGTGTATATGTCGTAGCTTAGGTACTGTGATCCTCACTTTTACATTTAATGCAGTAGAGTATTCTAAAGCAATCATTAGTGGTGTGATTTGTATAGTGGCAAAGTTCACAGGACTGCTTAGATTTCTGAGGAGGTTTGAGGTTTGCATTTTTGGAAAACTCGGGTACTGATTTAGTACTTTTTGATGATGCAGGCTGTGAGGACACAGATGTTTCACTCTAAGTATTTTTAGATGAGTTCAGCTTTTCTTCCATGAACATTTCAAACAGCTTAGCCAACTCCTCTTGGTTCACAATTGGAGTGGTGGTAGCTGAGTTGGTGTGAGTACCTGAGGAAGATGTAGGTTCAGTTTTTGTCTTAGTGACAGTTCCTGACTCAGCATATATGGACGAATCCTTCGAGTTAGGCTTTGTTTGTTCCGAACAACCTAATCTAGATCTTCCTTTGGGTGAGTGTTCTTGAAATGACAAGGGCATTATCTCAGAGCATGGGCTTGCTCCCTGAGAGTTTTCAGAGGAGGCAAAAGAGTTTGAATGTCTGTCTCAATCACACTCAATGATTCAGTGTCACTAAGCTTATTTGAAACATCAAGCTTCTCAGTAAGTCCAAGCATTTCATTAATCGCCTGAGTTTCAGGGATCAAAATTTTGCCAATGTTGATGTTAGGTAAAACATTGTTAGTGTTTGATCTATCAATCCAATCCTTTGATTTGGGTATCATTTCATGATCAAAACCCACTGAGGCTGGTATAAATTCCTTTCACCCATTTCCTTAGTAGGAGGACTCTCATTGAGTTGACTTGCCCCCATAATCTTTTTGTTTTGGGTAGGGATATGACTATTCACACACTAAGACACTAAGGTAGAGCTTTTGGTCCAATTTTCATTGATTCTCTTTTCTTTCTTAACTAAGTTGTTCTTGAAGAGCATGATTAAGTTTAGTAAGTTCTCTGTTTTGAAGTTGACAACTTACTTCTTCCAGTTTAGCTTGTTTCAAAATAAATAAATCATCTCTACATTTGTTTAATTCAAAAATAATTTTGTTATATTTTGAAAGAATATACAAACTATGCTGTTCAACAAACGATAAATCAATATTTATATACTTAAGGTATTTTTTCCAACCAGAATCATCATCCATAAATAAAAGTGTGTTTACCTTCCTCATGGTGATGTCTACTCATTCTCCATTTCTAGCGTGGTTTTTTCAAACAACAAGTTCATTATTAGCTAGAGCCATCAACACTTGATATCTATCTTCTTCATCTTGTGAAGATACTTCTTCATCATCCCAATCAAAGGTTTCAGCTACCAGACATTTGGCTTTGATTTGACTATGATTCAAAACCTGAGTATTTGAAGGTCCTGCCTCATGTAATGCAAGATTGGCTTTGACTTCTTTTCAATTTTCTTATCATTCTGAAAGCTTTCATTATTTGAAGGCGTGTGGATCAATTTTGGTGTAAATTTTGGTTGAAATTTATCATTATTTGGATTTTTGTAAGAGGCCAAGGGTGTCTTTGAAATATAATGTTTTGCAAAGTGACCTGTTTTACCACATCTAAAACAGTCCACATTCTTAGTGGACTGATTTCCTGCAAATCTAGTTCTTTTGACAAAAGTTTTGTATTTGCCAAAAGGCCTCTTTCATAAAACTCCCGATTTAGATCTCTTATGTATTACGTACTAGATCTTTCATTAACTTCATCATCTAGAGTTTCTTGAATGTCCTGAACAATTGATTCGAATAGAAAGCAGTTAATATGGGTTTATGATTAACAGGGGTTGGGGTCGCAGTGGTGGCAGTAATTAAAGGGTTTCTTAGACTCGGGATAACTCCTAGTGATTAGGTTATCTTCATAGAAAAACCTATTGTAGATATCGGCTAGATCGTGAGTCTGAATGTGATTAGCATTCCTTAGGCCTTGAGAGAAGCCAAGCCACTTTTCAGGGAGACTTTTCACAAAACCAACATTGATTTCATGCTTACACAGTTTAACCCCGTCATTTGATAGCTCATTGAGCAAGGTCTTGTATCGGGTGTAAGTCTTAGGAAGTGTTTTGGATGGTTTGGCCCTAAAAGTGTTATATTAGAGTTTCAGGTTCATTATCTGATTTTCCTTAGTATCGGACGGCCTTCAAAGCTATGAAATAGGTTTGTCCATATTGCCTTGGCCATCTCACACTCGATGACAGCTTCCATAATAACGTCAGAGAGACAAGATATTATGATGCTTTTAAGACGTTGGTCCTGATTGATCACTCTCCTTTCATCGTCAGACCATTGGGACTTAGGTTTGTCATGACCTTATACTATTTTTAGTTTGAATGGACCATCCTTAACACAAGTGATGTAGTAAAGTTCCATTCTAATTAAATAGCATAACATTCATTTTTTCCACTTATTAATTTCAACTTCCAATTTAGCAGCGTTAAATGAGTAATTGGCTCCTTTCTTATTGACGAGTTGAGGTACATTACTTTCAGTCATGATGGTTCAAGGTTTTAAAAATGTTTAGACGGTAGTTAAAAAAGTTTTATTAACCTACCGCTCTGACTTGTTGGTCGTTTGTAATTATCGTTATACTTAATAATGCTAAGTATAAACTAACTCATGGTAAAGTAATGTATTAAAACACAATAAGAGGATAAGTAAGATACAAAATATTTTTCAACGTTTAACTCTTTTAATTCAAAGTATTATACCCTATTGTATGTGAAACTACAACATGGATCGAATAGACAATATGTGTGTTATGATCTCCCCACTAACGAACAATATTGATCCTAACGATTCAATATGTTCGATGATTAAGTCAACATGAGTTTATAACTCAAGTGCTATCTATCGTATTTGGAAGAGAGAATTTGTTTATGAATGACAAAGCATTAAGTGCACAAACTTCTTTCTCTCATTTACAATGAGTCATATTTATTGACTAAGGCTATGTACGAGACAAGTAATTTCCATGTGCAATTCCTTTGTCTTAGCTGAGGTACAAGGTACATACTTGTCATCTACCTATTCTAGGTATCAGGAAAAAGTCCTTTACAAGCTCAGTACCTTTGTCTAACCTAAAAGGTAAGTCACGATAAGCGTGTGTGTACTACATCTTATCTACTTCAAACTTATCCCACCTTTACTCCAGTCTTCAGGACTTCATTGTTCCTTCAGGGATATCTTATGGAGTTCGGTGAGTCTATTGCCATAACTCACTGAACCCATCACCTTCTTCTTCGTCTCAGGTACATTATTCACTGAGTTTCGCCTCACTGAATACTCGAGTATTTCTCTTAGACTTTGGCTGAGCTCTCGAAGGAAACCCACTAAGTAACTGTCCACTCCATGACTTCATAATGTTCAAGGGTAATAAATGTAATGAGGCTTATTGTTATTCAAATCGATCAGTAAGACCATTAGACATTGAATTGACCTAACAAAGCCATCGTATTATGATGCATTAATGGTAAGTACGTTAACTAAACACCAAAACACAAGATGATGGTTTCAATAAATGTTTTGAAACTCGATTATCAAATCGACCCGGTCGACTCACCGGGTCTGGGTCAACCCGGTTTTCTTAAAAAAAATTATATTTCTAATATTTAACAAAAACTATATATAAAAACCATTAAAACTCCCGTATATTGAAAATATAAATTATTTACCAACCAATATAATATGTAAAAATAAAATTATGTTGCAAATACGTAAAATTTACATATTCTTTTAAAAAAACCCCGAAAAAATCAAAACCCGGCCGGGTTGTGAGAACCGGGTTGACCCGGGTCACCCCAAACCTGGCGGGTCAAGCCGGGTTTCGAAAATGTGAAACCGGATCAATATAGCCCTTTTTTTGTTCGAAACCGTGTCAACCGGTTGACCCGGCCAGGTTGTGGGAACCGGGTTGATCCGGGTCACCCCAAACTTGGCGGGTCAAGCTGGGTTTCGAAAATATGAAATCGGATCAATATGACCCGTTTTTTTGTTTGAAACAATGTCAACCGGTTGACCCGGCCAGGTTGACCCGGTCGGGTTAACCCGGGTTTCAAAACATTGGTTTCAATCACAATGGAATTCGTTGATGCATATACAATGTTACGAATTCAAAATAAGTTATTATAACATTGTTTGAATTTGTAATATTTAATGCATGAACCTTCTTTTTGGGCGATATGGAATCCGTTTTAACAATTTAAGAAGTGGTCTCTACATAATCAACTTTCAAAAGATTTCAAAACGTGTATATTTTGGAATGCTATAATGGTTAGTTAACTAAAATACATTTGTGACACATAATGGTAGTTAAACATACCATAGGAATGCTACGAGAATATACATCATTATATTGTGTGACTCATGATTTTGGATACTAAACATGCCACTGAATTCAAGTTATCACATATAAAAGACATTATTTTGAAATTAATATATTGAAACTCATGTTTGATAAGTTTCTTTCTAAATGGTGTGCATGCATAGTAGACGAACTTGGCTTGTGATAATGGTGATGAGTGTGTGACATGTTGAGAAAAGATAGGTAGTGTCGGTGTTTTTGTTCTGTGTTTGTAAATAATTTCTTAACTCAAACACTTGAACTCAATCTCATAACTAAACATGATCAGTAGATAATCAATACCGTTCGTTATTTGTTTTACCTTGTTTTTGGACAGTGGCGATGTGGATCCATTTGTCCCGTTCAGTGGTACAAGTTACGCAGTTGCGCGTATATATGGGTTTAAGAGTGATTGAGCCCCGGAGTTAATTGGCCGGTGGAGTACGTCTGATATAGAAATCCTTTTAGTCTCAGTATTAACGCGTTCATACAGAAATCATTTAAATAGATGTTAAAATAGCTTGGTTTAAACTTCATTAGCGAGATACTCTTTCAAGCAAAATGTATTTGTAAGTAAAAATTATATCTCATATAGAGAAAGTTGGTTTACAACAGGTTTCAGAGTTTAAGAAAGGATGGATTGGGATACGTACGTGATGGTCTATTTCTTAACAACGGAGTACAGTATAAGTGTAGTAAAGCTTCCGATTTTTTTGTGCATATGATCTGTTATAATCAACTTAAATAAACATAACTGGTGGTGATAATCAAAAGATATACATGAGATTTTTGCATTGTTAAATTATTCTTCACATGGCTACTTATTTACCCAAAATATATGAATTAAAAAATCATCCACTTGATGATAAGGATCTTGTTTGCGTCGGTGACGAAGGAGATCGATTATACTGTGTGAAGGGTTGATGTGAATTGTTTAACACACTATCTGGTATCTAACCTTTGTGGATTTCAGTTTAAGCGTTATAAATGATGCATGTGAGTCCTTACTTAAAAAATAAGAAAAACATTGTTAATTAACACGTTTGATAAGAGATACAATAGCAGATAATAAAGTCTATAAATTGACTAGCAGCTAGCCTAGTAGTAGTATCTCACAACATCGTAAACAAATAGTACTTGTCAAGCATAAAAATCTCATTATGAAGAATATGTATGGAATGTTGTTCTTTCTGTGTGTCATCACCATTATGAGCTCATTTCTGAGTGTTTCCTCTTGTGTTGCTCCAAACCAGCCATGTGGGTTGTTTGATTGGTGCTGTGAAGGGCTTACTTGCAAGCAGGGCCGTCTCATCGTTTTTTGTGGCCCTGTGCCATATAAAAAATGAGGCCCCCCAAATCGTTCACGTATACCGTAAAAGTTTCATTATGTTGCAAAACTCGTTACGAGTATAGAGAAAGACATTAAAGTTAAAGGATTAAGTGCATTCGTTCCGTACAATAATTTGCCATTTTTTAAAAACATTGTTCATTTCAACTGAGACATGTATGATTATGTTCTAAAGTTTTGTATATCAGGTTACATTGTAAAACATTAGTTTACAAAAATACAAACAATTCTAGGCTTCAACGTCTGAACTTTATATAGATAAAAAAGTCATATTTAAATAACAAAACCAAAATACCTCATATAAATAAATGTTAAAGATAGATTAATCGGCTACTCTAAAACGACAAATATGGAATGTTATGCACAATTTGTATATACCAATATTAAATGGCCCTTTTAAACTAAGGGCATCCACTATGGTGGTTCATACATAGGTTTATAAAGTTTTGGAGAGGTCTAAAATATTTTAAACCATAGTGAACATTTATTTCAAAATGATGTGGCATGAAGAGGTCTAGAATTTTGAACCTCTTCATAATTTAATGCATTTGATTATGTTAGAGGTTTATAAATTTTGATGAGGTTTATCAATAGTACAAATAGGTTTATAAAACAAAAAAGTTTAGAAATTAATGTTATAACACACTTATAAACCTAGGTAAGTTTATCATAGTGGATGCTCTAACTCATTACTACGTACTACGTTACAAATTAATTGCAATATCATATAATCTATACACGTGTAATGATTCATAGCTATTTACTAAACTTTGGAGGCCCTTTGAAATGATGGGCCCTGTGCTAAGGCACCGGTTGCACACCCCATCAGCCGGCTTGCAAGGATGGTCCTTTTTATGGAACATGTGTTCCCGTGGCTTGCTATCCTGGGGGAACAGCTTGCGCCAGCATTTTAGGAACATCATGTTGCTATCCTTACATATGCGACGGTTATGCTAACGGCCGTTGTATCTTAGCTTAGTTTGTTAGACTAGGTTTGGTAGTAAGCAGTGTCTGCGTGCATGCATGTACGTGAAACAAGCTGATATTGTTAGCTTGCTATATATGTGTATGTGTGTGGTAATAAGGCATACATGCAGATAATGTAACATATCCTTGACCTGACAACGTCATGATGGTGTATTTGTTTGTTGTTGTGTTTAATGAAAACTGCATTTTACTCGTGTTTCTATTTTAATTTGGCAATGTCTCCACTACAATAATACCATGATCGGACGGCAATTGTTTCTCCGGCGATCAGTGTCACTGGAAAAAGCTCGCTAAACGACAAACCAAATCTGACGTGGCACAGATTCGGGGTAGAAATTTTGATCAACTATTAATCAACTTTTTCCTGACGACATGTCGACGGGGAAAAGCTGATCAATATTTGACCACAAATTTCTAGCAATAAATTGAAGGGAAACTGTCCCGCCAACTCATCTCCGCCGACACGTCGCTGGAAAACATTTGTAATATAATTTAGAAGTTAATTAGTGTTAACCCCATGGCTAAAAAACAGGACAATTTATCTCCTGCCACACGTCGCCGGGGAAAAGACACTACACGAAAAAGATGAAAATAATGCAGCGAAAATAGTAGCGGGAAATTGCCCGCCAAAGTATCCCCGACGACATGTCGCGGGGGAAATGTAGGGTATATGTATATATATATATATATATATATATATATATATATATATATATATATATATATATATATATATATATATATATATATATATATATATATATATATATATATATATATATATATATATATATATATATATATTCTTGGTTTAAAAAAATACATATATAATTATTATTTATAAAATAAAGTTTAACGTAGTATATAATTATTATGTTGATGAATGGTAACTGAGCAAATAAAGTGTTATTTTATTTTTGCGTCGTTTATATACTACAAAATGAGACTTTTGTAAAAACAAACATTTATTTATTCATAATATTATACATACCCTTTGTGGAAACAAATGGAAAACTTACAAACAGACACGCCTAAACATAGTTTTATTCGACACGGACACATAAACATGCATATTACAACGATAATAGACAAGAAAACGGACACATCACAAACTAGTTCAAACTAATGTTCACAATGTCATCGTAAAGGTCGTGTAGTAGTGCAGCTGAATGCATTGTGTGTTTCTCTAGATGGCTATAAAGTTCTATTATTTTCTGAAGTACCTTTATCTTTCCATTCAGGTGCGTGCAGTTTGCAAACGTTGAAAAGCTTGGAGAAGAAATTAGAGTCGTTGAAGGTCTCGAAGAAGAGCTTGGAGAAGAAATTGGAGTCATTGAGGGTCTCGGAGAAAAGCTCATTGAAGGTCCCAGAGAACTGACTAGTAGTCTCACTCGTTCGTCTTTCCATAAAAAAATTGCATCCATATGATGAAGGTTTCACCCGTGAACATGGACATGCATAGTATGGTCTACCAAGGGTTTTAGGTTTCCACGATTCTCGTAAAACTACATCTCCATATCCACAACCACATGGAAAAGCTTCATGCTCCAACATCATCATAATAACCATGTGTTTGTGATGATAAGTGTGTGTGTGTGTGTGTGCGTGTGCGTATGTGTGATCTTCTAGTAGTTGTGTTGGTAAGAATGTGTGTGGTTATAAAGATAACATGTGTTTTTATAGTAAAAAAAAGTGATGGAAATGCCCAACATGTTTCCGCCAAACGTTTTCCCGCCAACGGTTAGTTAAGATTCATCAAGATTAGATAACATTCATCATGATTAGTTAACATTCATTAGGATTAGTCGGTATGTTTAGGTTTGTACGTTACATGTTAAATGGGTGAGTCGGTATATGGTTGTACGTTAGATCTTCAATGTATGAGTCGGCATGTTATGGTTGTACGTTACATGTTAAATGGATGAATCGGTATATTATGGTTGTACCTTACATGTTAGATGGATGAGTCAGTTATGGTTGTACGTTAGATGTTCAATGGATGCGTCGGTATGTTATGGTTGTACGTTAGATGTTCATTGGATGATTCAGTATGTTATGGTTGTACGTTAGATCTTCAATGTATGAGTGAATATGTTATGGTTTTACCTTACATGTTAAATGGATGAGTTAGTATGTTATGACTGTACGTTAGATGTTAAATGGATGAGTCGGTATGTTATGGTTGCACCTTACATGTTCAATTGATGAGTCGGCATGATATGGTTTCACCTTACATGTTCAATTGATAAGTCGGTATGTTATGGTTGTACGTTACATGTTAAATGGATTAGTCGGTATGTTATGGTTTCACGTTACATGTTAAATGGATGATTTGATATATTATCTTTCGTTAGATGTTAAATAGATGAGTCGGTATGTTATGGTTGTACCTTACATTTTAAATTGATGAGTCGGTATGTGTTCCATCCATCCTATTGAATGTGCATTGCATATATAACTCTAAAACTTAAATAATGTGTACCGTCATTTTACCTTTTGCAGTTAATAACAAAATATTTGACCCCTTGATATTTAAAAAGTGACATTTATCACTAGTACAAAAAATGATATATGTCACACTTGAAATGCGTGACTATATGACTTTCGTCACACACGATTTTCTAGGGCGTCTGTGACTTAAATTCGTGCCACCATAAGGTTTCTATTGTGTCGATGTGGATTTGTGGCCGTTTGTGCAAAAACGAGTGACCAAAACCCGACTATGTGTGACAAATTTGGCAAAAGTTTTGTTAGGTTAATCAGTATGTGAAACCGTAAATACTTTATAGTCACACGAATTTATTTAAGAGTAACTATTGTTTGTACTTTTGTCACATAAATATATAATATATGTGACATTTTAGATGAGTTATTCAAGTAAATGTGCATATTGTGTGACTATTACATGTCTTTTGGTCACACGAATATTTAATAAATGTGGCGTTTGTGATGATTTAGTCACACAACGGATGTCTTTTTTTTGGAGTTAGTCAGAAACAATTTATTAAAAAGCGGTGAAAAGTGCTAATAAGAGTCACTATATGCTTGCTAAAATCAAGTGAATGTGTGTTTCATGTGACTATTATTATCCAACAGCCACATGAAGTTTATGATTGTGTGACGTTTTGTAATGTTTAGTCACACAGTACATGATTTTTCCTGGAGTTGGTCACATACGAGTTCATCAAAAGTGGCTAAAAGTGTGTCATATCTTGTTGAAAGTCAAATGAATGTGTATTTTGTGTGACTATTGTTATCCAATAGCCACATGTAATTTATGATTATGTGACGTTTTGTAATGTTTAGTCACACATAGTGTGGTTTTTAGGGTAATTTAGTCACATACAATGAATCATAAAGTGGCTAATAGTGTTAATATGTGTGACCGTATGCGTGTCTAGTTCAATCAAATGTGTGTTTTGTGTGACTATTTTTATCCAACAGCCACATGAAGTTTATGCTTGTGTGACGTTTTGTAATGTTTAGTCACATAAAGCATTATCTTTGGGGTAATTTAATCACATACAATGAATCATAAAGTGGCTACTAGTGCTAATAAGTGTGACCATATGCTTGTTTAGTTCAATCAAATGTGTGTTTTGTGTGACTATTGTTATCCAACAGCCACATAAAGATTTTGATTATATGGCGTTTTGTAATGTTTAGCTACATATAGCATTGTCTTTTAGTTTAGTTAGTCACATACTATGAATCATAAAGTGAGTAATAGTGTTAATAAGTGTCCGTATGCTTGTTTAGTTCAATCAAATATGTATTTTGTGTCACTATTGTTATCCAACAACCACATAAAGTTTATTATTATGTGACGTTTTATAATGTTCAGTCACATATAGCATTGTCTTTGGGGTTAGTTAGTCACATTCAATAAATCATAAAGTGGCTAACCGTGTTAATAAGTGTGACCGTATGCTTGTTTAGTTCAATCAAATATGTATTTTGTGTGACTATTGTTATCCAACAACCACATAAAGTTTATGATTATCTGATGCTTTTTAATGCTTAGTCACATAAAGCATTGTGTTTTGGGTAATTTAGTCATATACAATGAATCATAAAGTGGCTAATAATATTAATGAGTGTGAAATATATGCTTGTCTAGTTCATTAAAATGTATGTTTTGTGTGACTATTGTTATGCAACAGCCACATGAAGTTTATTATTATGTGACGTTTTATATTGTTTAGTCACGCAAAGTGCATCAATGGTGATTGTGGTAAAAATACGCTTTTAGGAAAAAGACGTATATGCGGTAAGTATTAAGTATCTGATTAAAGAAAATCAAACACTAATGACCCTTTACGAGATCGTTCACCAAGCAGGATTATAGTGTGTGTCAAACTTTTGTTGTTTTTGATTAATATTGAAAGGATAAAAATGGAATAAAAGAAAATGATGGATTACTATTAAACTAAACTAAGACGAAAAACGCGTTTTCACGCAAAACGAGGCAAAATTAAAAAATTATCTAAAAATTATCAAAAATAGAAATTAAATTCCTAAAAATATATCTAAGGTTTAAAAATCAAGAAAACTTCTTGTAACTTTTTTAATTAATTAATATTTAATTTTTAAATGCTAATTAAAGCCCTAAAAATCAAATAAATGTACAAAAAGCTAAAACTAAGATTCAAAGTTTGTTAACCTTAAAAGTACTTAAAATAAGCTAAAATCATTTTTCCAAAATTTTAAACCTATTAAATCTAATTAAAATCACTAAAAACAATTTTTAAATTAAAACGTAAAACCCAAAAACGTGACAAAAATGAAATTTTATCTAAAAAATTAATAAAAACCACCAAAAAGTCCCAAATAATATAAGTAAGGTATAAAAATCAATAAAATGTTTTTTACACTTTTTAAATAATTATTACTTAATTTTAAAGTTGATTAAAAACCTTAAAATAAAAAATAATCAAGAAAAATTCTAATTCGACAATTTTTTTGTTTGTAAACCCTAAGTACAATATCTAATGACTAAAAAGTATTTTTCAGAAATTATTAATTACCTATAATTATTTTTTATTAACTTAAAATTGAATTCGAATATAAAAAACCCAAGAAAATAATTTAATAAAAAGAAAAATCTAAAACTTTCCCTAATAGTCTTATGTGAGGTACCAAGGCTGAGAAAAATATGTTATGCCAAAAGTTATGGTTCAATAAGCAGATATGAGCTTTTTACCTCTCGGCTTAATTAAAATAAGCAAACACAAATACCCTTTAAATATTAAACGTTGCAAGTCTATACCAAGACTGAGATCCTGGCACACCGGTACAACTCATTATTCCTGCTCGACAGGTCATGAGTTCGAGCGGGGCCAGGGGAGTATTTATAACTCTTTTTTTAATTTTTCTTTTCTTTCCAATGATTAAACAAGACTCCCTTTAGACTATTTGCATTTCAGAAATTAATATTATGCCCTAAGTAAGTCCAATAAGCCAAGATAATAAGCTCAGCCTGTCTTGTCTAATTGTTATGCACAGAGAGAAAAGTAAGCCTTGTTTGGCTTTCTTCTATAAGTTACTACACAGATGAGTCGTTTTGGAGCACAAACTTAAAATCAAAGGCCTTAAAAGACTTCATCAGCATTGGACACTTCATGGACGCTCTTGTTCTTAATTATTATGTACTTGTTATAGAAAAATATTGTAAGGAAATCTTCATTTCATCCCATGAGGAAAGATTGTTGGAAATCCACTTTATCTGACGACATTCTGGAATTTTCATAAGTTATCATAGTCATATACGTAGGGACTAGTTTAGGCAACTATTTATAGTTAATACTTGTGTGGTTATAAATACCCCTCCAAGGCTTCCAAGGAGGGGTTGAGCATTGTGTTTTTGTCTTTTCATTTTACAAATTGTCTTTCTCTCTAGAAACACACACTCCCTTTACTCTCTCTCTCTCTCTCTCTCTCTCTCTCTCTCTCTCTCTCTCTCTCTCTCTAACCATGGAAACCATCTTCTTCCACCACCCTAGACCATCAGATCACATATTATAGCAAACCACACATCAACACTTGATATCTGACTTATTCATCTTCTGAAGACACTTCTTCATCATCCCAATCAAATGTTCAACTATAAGACCTTTAGCTTTGATTTGACTAGGTTTCTGAACCTGAGTATTTAAAGGTCCAGCTTCTAGCAATGCAAGCTTAGCTTTCACTTTCTTATATTCAGATTTGTAGTCCTTTTCAATTTTCTTATCATTCAAAAAACTTTGATTATTTGAAGGAGCCTGAATCAATTTTGGTGTAAACTTTGGTTGAAAATTATCATTTCCTGATGATGAATTTGGACTTTTGTATGAGGCCAAACCAATTCTTTCCTTTCTTTGGGCCCATGGCCATCCGCCGGGAGGTGTTTTGAAAGACAATATTTTGCAAAGTGACATGTTTTTCCACATCTAAAGCAATCCACTCCCTGAGTGGATTGATTTCTTTCAAATCTGGTTCTTTTGATATAACGTTTCGTGTTTGCTAAAAGGGCTCTTTCATAAAACTCCTAATTTAGATCCCTTATGTATTCCGTACTGGATCTTTCATCCACTTCATCATTTAAAGTTTCTTGAAAATCTTGAACAATTGCATTAAAATAGAAAGCAGTTGATATGGATCCATGATTAACAGGGGTTAGGTTGGCTGAGGTGTTAGTAATCAAGGCTTTCTTAGACTAGGGATAGCTCATATTGATTATATTATCTTCACAGATAAATCTACCGTAAATATCGGCTAGATCCCGATTCTAAATGTGATTAGCATTTCTCAAGCCTTGAGAGAAGCCAAGCCACTTTTCAAAGGATACTGTTCATAAAACCAACGTTGATTTTATGCTTAGACAGTTTAACCATGTCATTTGATAGCTCATTGAGCAAGGTCTTATATTCGGTATAAGTTTGAGGAAGTGTTTCGGTAGGTTTGGTCCTGGAGGTGTTGTATTCAAGTTTCAGGTCCATTATCCAATTTTCCTTAGTGTCAGACGGCTCTTCAAAGCTTTGAACTAGGTCTGTCCATGTTGCCTTAGCCGTCTAACACTCGATGATAACTTCCATAATATCGTCAGGGAGACAAGATATTATGATGCTTTTGAGACGTTGGTCCTGATTGAACACTCTCCTTTCATCATCACGCCAATTGGACTTGGGGTTGTCATCACCTTGTGCTGTTTTTTGTTTGAATGGACCATCCTTAATATAAGTAATGTAATAGGTTCCATTCCCATTAAATAGCACAACATTCGTTTTTTCCATTTATTAAATTTCAACTTCCAACTTAGGAGCGTTAACAAAGTAACTTGATCCTTTCTTATTGACAAGTTGAAGAACATTACTTTCAGCCATAATGGGTCAAGGTTTTAAAAACTCTGAGACGGTAGTAAAAAAATTTATAAACCTACCGCTCTGATATCATTTTTCTTCCCTTGTAATTAGTGTTATACTTAATAATGATAAGTATAAACCTAACTCATGGTAAAATAATGTAATAAACACAATTATAGAACGAATAAGACACAAATGGTTTTTCAACGTTTAACTCTTAGTATTCAAAGAATTATACCCAATTTCATGTGAAACTAAAATAGGGATTGAATAGACAATGTGTGTTTTGGTGCTCTCCTCACTAACGAACTATATCAATCCTAACGACTAATATGTTCAATGATTAAGTCAAGTTGAGTTTATAACTCAATTGCTTTCTATCGTATTTAGAAGAGAGAATTCATTTGTGAATGTCTAAGCATTAAGTGCACAAACTTATTAATTCTCTCTTTTACAATGCATCATATGTATATACTTAAGGCTAGATACAGGACAAAGAATTGCCATGTGCAATTCTTGTCTTCCACTGAGGTACAAGGTATAGACTTGTCATTAAACTAATATAGGTATCAGGACAAATGTCTTTACAGGCTCAATACCTTGTCTAACCTAAAAGGGTAAGTCATGATAAGCGTGTGTGTACTACATCTTATCTTCTTTCAAACTTATCCCGCCTTTACTTCAGTCTTCAAGATGTCATTGTTTCTTCACGGATATCGTATGAGATTCAGTGAGTCTATTGCCACAACTCACTGAAACCATTGCCTTCTTCTTCATCTCAAGTACATCATTCATTGAGTTTCGCCTCACATAATACTCGAGTCTTTCTCTTAGACTCAGGTTGAGCTCTCGTAAGCAACTCACTGAGTGATAGTTCACTTAGTGACTTCATAATGTTCAAGGGTATTGAATATACTTAGACATATTGATATTCGAATTCATAAAAGAGATCATCATATACAGAATTGGCCATCAGTGAGATCAATCTGTACAAAGTTGGCCTAACAGTTATATCAGATAATTCTTTCCAAAAATATCAGACACGATATTATATACATCTGATGTTGTGCAACATTTGATTGTCATGTAGCTGCTAGCTGATCATATATCGACTGTAACATATTGAATTGAATATCTTAACATTTAACACTATTAGGTTCACCTGGATATCTAACATATACCCTAAAGTTTGTAGACCTAGGCCTAATACTAACATGGTCGTGCATTGCAGCTGCCCATCCATATATGAAGTGATGGCCTGTCTTGACCACGAGTAGGAACATAATCCTCGGTTACAAATATAGAAGGAGATTCATAATGGTAACGGGGAATCTACTGCTATTCTTGAGACATTCAGCCCAATCCAATCGGTTATTTTTACTCAGGCTCTTTCAGTCAACGAGGTGCGTTTTATTATAGTGTTTGTTGATATATATATAAGGACTGCACATATTACTTATGTGTATTTCCACAGCTGAGTTATGGTGTGGTTGATATTCCTCTACCGTTCAACAAATAAGTATTGCAATGGGCTAATAAAACACGAGATTCTATCTTCGGCCAAACTTCCTGAAAATATTAAGTTCTATAACGTTTATGGAACTGGTCTTGACACTACTCAGCGTGTAGGGTCTGGTTTTTTTCCGTTACATTATTCCTAACACTTTTTTATGGATATGATCTAGCACTCAAATCAGTTGAATGTAAGTTACCTTGTATACCACCTTTTGTTGTGTGGCTATAGAAGTGCAACTCGCCTGTCAAAGAACTACAGGAATCGCCATTTTTAGATGTAATGATTCTTTATCTTTAATTTTTAGATTACAAGAGACTATGTTGTTTGGCCCAATTTTATATCATTATTAAAGGTGGCAAAATGGAAGGGGCGAGCATTGGAACCAGATTTCTTTATAAGCACCAAGTTAAATGGCGTTTGTTTCTGAGTGTTAGGATTATCATATGTTTATAACCATAAGCCTAATGACACACTTTGTGATTCCAGGAAAACTCTAACTTTCAAATAAAGTGTCCACGAATGAATAGTGCTATGCATCGCAGATAGGCAATCGACACATAAATTGACAGTACAAGTTGCACATTCGTTGATAGTTCGATGGATATCCGGTACTTCTTGAGTAAGTTTGTTCTTCACTTACTTGTACTTAAAATTTAACAACTTACCATTGTATATAAAAATTTAATAACTTACAAGGAGGAATACTACAAACGTCAGGCTGTAACTGGATCTAAAAGCGCCATATTATCGAATGTCTAAACCATTAGCTTCCTTCATTTAATAAATTATTAATAGAGCAACGAATAATTTGTTCTTTTAGCTTTCTCCTAATTTACCTGTGATCATATTTTTTAGACAAGAGTTACAAGCGACACTTATGTTTCAGTGCTTTGAATAGAAATCTACTATGCTTTTTTGGAAGTAGAAATCTACGTGTGCAAACTACAGCTTCTAGTTATTTGCCGGTAAACCTTCTTCTCTTTGAAAGCTTTTACAATTTTATGCAGTTATGAAGAAAAGATTTTGACAGATACAGTTGGTTTTACAGGTTTTTTTGCACAACTTATACTCGGCAGACATGAATGAAGAGATCAAAGGACTAATTTTAAAATATCGCCTATTTTAGCAAAATAATTTGTCTTGTTTATGAGATTCACAATTTTTTGCCTCAGTTTGTTTACTTACGCATATAAATAATACTGATTTGTAATTGTATTCTATTGTTATGAATTTTTATAATGTAGTTTGTTTGCAAAAGCGATTATGTAGTAAAACGAACTATGCTTGTGCTCTTTTTTTGTTATATGTTTAGAATTAGTGACTAATTTATTTGGTCTCTAATGCCACTGTCTGTGACGACTTTTTAGTCACTTATTGTGAAAACATTGACGACACTTTGGTCACTCTAGGATTTGTGACGAAATTATTCGTCACCAACAGGGTAAAATAATGACGACTATTTTCGTCACAGGTCAGTGACAACGTATAATTGGTCACAAACAATTTAGTGACGGAGCTATAGTGACGATTGGTGACGACTTTAGATTAAATTTGGTCACTAACTGACTAGTGACGAATTTTTATACTGTTAGTTTGTCACTATAGGTGTCTTTTCTTATAGAGTTTATTTCGTAACGTGAACCATCTCGCGTTTTTATGACGCTATACCGCACTTTTAAGAACCCCGATGAGTGTGACAACTTTAATTGAGGTTTAATTAGTAGAGCCTTATTATAATTGAGCTTTTGTAATATACAAGGAATATGTTTTTTTTGGTTGAAAAATATTGTTGGCAAAATAACTTTTGACCAACTTTGTACACAATTATGTATATGTATGTATCATATATATTAGTGATACTTTATAGGTTCGCGTTCTCCTTGAAGAGAGCTTCGCAATGAGCCTTTATGTGTCCAAAATAAAGGTGATGTGAATAAGATATCGTGTCTCAAAGTTAGGCATTTGATACCATGCTTAAAGAGGAAAAATAGTTTATTTTTTGTCACACATCGGTGGGATGAATAAACTGGAAGGGAGTCTATTGTGTATAAATAAAGACCTAATTCCATAGCTTTTTCACACATCAAATCAATAAGTATTATTATTGATTTCCAACATATGGAGTACGCATCTGTAAAGGTGAAATTCCGGGCAGTTTGGTTAAGTCCGACAATACAACTTACTGTTTCGGCTGTTGTACCCTCGGAAACAGACGGCGAATTTGTTTTAAGACTGTAGAAAAACTATAACACTTTTATTTATAAATCAAATAAATAAAATTAATTAAATTAACATAAACTAAATAACAGAATATAAATAACAGAAAAACAAACACAGACATAATTATAAACGATAATTAAATAAAACAATAAAATAAAGAAAAGACTTACTAAATCACCAGCAAGTCGAGATACGTGTTATACTCAAATTCACTAACGTCTAATCTTTTCAGAAGGTTAACATGACTACCGCAAACTTTTCGAATAAAGTTAGGTCTCATATTCGCTAAGCAAATCAGTGTTAGTTCTCATTCATGTCACAACCAAAATGATTTTGTAGAAAGTAAGAAATAACTATACATACGATATATCAGTGGCGGACTCAAGACAAAACGTAAGGTGGTTCCTTTATTTATTGAGACGTCAAAGTAAACGGGTAAAAAAGTCAATTGGTCAACCAATCAGGTTATATTATGTCTTATCAAGTACTAGTAAACTATAACATAAGTAATTAAAAGCAAAAAATTATACTATGTCACGTACTAAATCAATTAAGTGTTAAAACATAAAACTTTAACTAAAACAATTTTTTATAAATTATTTTAAATAACTGAGAGAATTTATATCATAGCTTCAGTATTCTACTATTTGAAAATATTCACATACAACATATAATATACTACTACAAATCTACAATATATCAAGAGTCTTAAAATGAAATAAAACTCAAAAAGTTAATAATGTCTTTTAACATTCATTGAAAAAGTATAAAACATCAGAAAGTAAAATATAAAGAGTTGATTGCAAGATTGACCAAAAAGTGTTATATGATCTACCCACGTGCTACAAAGAAAAGAAAAATAGATAAACCCCACTTTAAAATTACTATTTCCAATACAAATGTAACATTAATATCTAAATTGCTACTTCCAAAACAAGGTTAATTGCTATATCCAGAAAAAAACATTAAAGCAACCATATTTCTTCATCTTCCACACTAGTTCAGCGGCAGTAGAGGATATGTTCGATCTCCTACAAACTTTTCTTTCTTATTAAGTTTAAGTTCACATGCGAGTATAGTTGAAGGGTAAGAAAGATAATATTTATCCTTTATTATTTCTTTTGGTTTTGTGTTTTTCTTTTTGTGTGCAGGCATTGAAAGTTGAGGGACTTTGTGTGCCAAGTTGAGAAACTTTGAAGCTGCCCTAGTCAAACTTTTTTATATACTTCGTTTACACATAGTTTAGGTCATTCTGTTATTGTTTTCGTCTCTCTTGTTTGTTCTGCCATTGTTGATACACAGAGTTTTTTCTTGATCTTGTATGTGTATATTAATCTTGGTTTGTAAGATCACAGATACACTTGTTTCTTTCTTTCTGCTTTGTAAGTACGATCAAAAAGCTAGGTATCACATTTGAAGTGATAGCCTAACGCAGTTTAATAAAAATAAAGGGGAGGTTGGTTGAATCATTCTTGATTCGTGTCTTTGTTTTGTGAAATCGAATATGGTATCAGAGCCATTGGTTCTTGATATCTAGTTTTAAACTCAAAACTGTTTTTTATTAAAGATCTTGATTAATCTAGTGGTTAATCGTGTTTTAATTGAGTTTAATTATAGGATTTGATCAATTAATTTTTTAGGGTTTCTAAAAAATTGGGGGTTTTCTGATTCTTGGTGTTCTGTGGTGTTTATTTCGGTTCTTAAGCAATTAATTGGGTTTAATTGCTTATCTGGTAAGTTTAATCAAAAAACCCTTAATTTCAGAAATTAGGGTTTCTTTGATTGGAGGTATTGAGGTGGTTTTTCTATTATTTCTTGTTGTTATAACTAATTTTTCAAGTGAGTTTTCCGCTGTGCTGGTTTGATTTGTGAGATCCGCTTGATCTCATTAATCTTGTTCTCTGACTGGTGGCTTGTTGTTGCGTGTGCGTTGTAATACCACTCTTCTCTTTTATCTTTAGGTTTGTTTGGTTTGTTAGTGTGTGATTAGGTGTCGAAGGGATCTAGGTAGTTCTTGGTGGATTGGTTGATTGAGTTTTTTGCTTGGTTTCTTGGTAGTTCTGTGTAGAGGAGTTACAAGGGGTTTTTTTTGTTCTTTGTGTTTGTTAGTTTTTTGTTTTTTCATCATGTCTGAGGACAAGAAAAGTGATAAGGATGTCAGTGATACTGATGATGAGAATACTAATGTCATTCACCCTAATGACCCTCTTTATTTGCACCCATCTGATACTAATGGTTACCCAATTGTGACAACTAAACTTTCTGGTCCTGAAAATTATAAATTTTGGGTTGCTGCTTTCAAACTTGCTTTGCATACTAAAAATAAGTTGGGGTTTATTGATGGTACATGTGTTAAAGATAAAGAAGATGAGTTTTTACAAGAACAATGGGATAGATGTAATGTTGTCGTGTTGTCATGGATTCTTGGTTGTATATCTTCTGAGTTATATCAAGGGCAAATCTTTTCTAAAAATGCTAAAGATATTTGGGATGATTTTAAGGAAACATATGATAAAATTGATGGTTCTGTGATATATAATTTGCACTTTAAAATATGTTCTCTTACTCAATCTGGGTCTTCCTTGTCTGAGTACTATCACAATTACAATAGTTTATGGAGGCAATTTAACTCCCTGGTTAACTTGCCTAATTGTACTTGTGAGGGTGCTCATCAGCTTAAAAGTCATAATAGTCTGTTGAGATTGATGCAGTTCCTTATGAGATTGGATGACACTTACAGTGTTGTAAGAAGTCAATTACTGACTTCTGATCCTTTACCAGATGTGAAATCTGCTTTTGCTACCCTATCTAGGGTTGAATCTCATAAGAATAACTTGGTTCATAATTCTTCTGTTAGACCAAACTCTTCTGCATGTGATTGATGAGATGGCATTTATACATGATCTCATCGTTCTTTTCGGGCTTTAAATGCATAAAAATGTCATAATATCCCATATATATGCTTGTGTTTGTTTACTTGTGTATTTAGGTATGGATATCGTGAAAAAGACAAAAGATCACAAGATACAAGGAAAAACGGACACGAGAAACGAAGCCGTACAAAGAACCGGGCCCTAATCATGGAATACTCAACAAATATCCTTGAAGACTTGAAGACAAACAAGATTGATCCTCATTTGTTGAAGAAATGACACTTAAAACCCTTGTATATTGATAATTACAAGTTTGGTCCCTTAAGTTTGTCAAAATTACACAAATGGTCCTTCAACTTTGAAGAAATGGCAAGATTAATCCCTCAACAATTTCAAATTGTCAATTATGGTCCCTCATCAAGCCAAAGATACATTGAAGACCTTTGAAGATCAAGAATGTCCAAAATCAGTCCTTCAAATATGCAAAAGTGTCAAAAATAACCCTTGAAACACTTTTTAGAAAGTTTTGTGCCAAAAATGACAAAGGCTGAAAGTTGTTACAAAGGAAATGGGCGCTGACAGACTTTTATACACAAGTGACAAAAGAAAGGAAGAAAAAGGACCAAAACTGCCAAGTTTAGAAGTTCAAATCCCTAAACACGCGCCAAACAACTTTCTCCCTAAGAAAACGGATCAAAACTTGTTACTATAGCAAGTAAGAACCTAGAATTAACTTTTTACCAACAAAGGGTAAAATGAAATTGGTTGTTCCCACGTTTGATTCACACACTCTAAAACACATCCCTACCTCAAAACCCTCACTCCCACTCACCAAGAGACCCCACCATTCAACACGTCACCCAATCAGAATGCAACTTACCCTCCAAGTAATCCTATGTGGCAAAATCAACAGCCAAGACTCATTGCTTCATTCCAAAGTTAAAATGAACATCCAGGATCAATTTGGACAGCTCAAATTCAGAAAACGTCTAGAAGGACTTAGGGCATTTAGGGAATTTCACTTCTAGGGTTTGTGAATAGTGTTTAGCCAGGCATTTGCCTATAAAAGGAGACCTCAACATGTGAGAGTCCCTTTGTTCCAGTTTTAGGCTATCAATCTTTGTAATTCCTTTTTAAGTTTAATAAAATTTGAATTTCTAAAAATATTGAATTCTCTTTTTGATTTGATTAAAAGTTGGTGTTTGAGTAGCCTAATTCTGAGTTCCATTTGATTGTTAAGACCTACCTTAATCTTGTGGTTAAGGCACGTCTTGGTTCATAAGGTTTTTAAGGTTCAAATACCTTGAAATCCTAGGTTCTGTTTTGGCTTATTTTGTGTACTAACCCTTGGCCATTAGCTATAAGCTCTTACAAGCTTGTTGACACCAAGCTTGTGAAGGGATTAGAGCCCTTGGTTGAGTTGTTTGCTGCTTGTGTTGAAGACATCAAGTCCTTGAGGTTCTACTTTGAACCATCAACCAAGGCAGTTTGCATCATCTTCATTGAAGTACCTTGGTCTTGTTCTAGTTGTTGAACAAGGTCCAAGGAGCATAGCTGGCCTTCCTAGGATGTTGTGGAAGGCAGGTATAATCCCTTGATTAAGATTCCTCTCAAAATTTCATGTTTATGACTGTTTTGAATTTGGTGCTTTGATTTTGAGTATTGGTGTTTGTGCTGGTGATTTTTGAGTTTGATTGTGTTAGTTGCTATTGTGTAAGTGTTTTTGATCATTAAAATCAGTAGGTTATTAGTTAAAATCACAAGTTCCTTTGTTAAGTGGTAGATTAAGGAGTGTTTGGGTCTAATGCATGATTTGGATTTGTGGTTTGTTTAGTGGTTGTTTTGTGTAAGCAAGTGTTGGTATCTGTTATTTGAGTGCTATTGATCATATGTTTGCAGGTTTGAAGGTTTTGAACACTTAGATTCATAAATAGGCTATAAAATCTTGAATACTTGGTAGAATTGGCTAGGATTTTGAGGACACCTAGATCTAAGCTTAGGCTAGGGCTAACAAGTGATAAACATTAGTTAATCACACCAGGGAAGGAGGATTTGAGGCTTGAAATTGGATCAAGTGTCAAATAGATCAACAAAACTAGACTGCATATTGTTCATTGTTCATCAGTAACTTTTTGTGCTTTGATCTTGTTATTTACTTTGATTCAGTTTTTGATTCTTGTTGCTTTGTGTTTATTCATAGTTTATATAGCTTGTGTATGCATCTTGTTAAGTTTGGTTGGCTTATTCAGTCTAAATCTGCTTATTAAGTGCTTAACTGCTTATTTCCATATCTGGTGCATATCTGGTGACTGTTTGGCTTATTGTGGCTTATTGTGTGAACTAATTTGTGATTTTCTTGTTGCTATTGACTCCTTCTGATTCACTGATCACAAGGGTGCCTTTGTTTCCAATTGAATCAAACCAGAACTCTCAAATAAGCTTGGTCAAATAGTCAAAGCAGTGGGAACTCCTTTCCCCTGCTAATTGCCACTGATAGTGTTAAATTGGTGTCAGCTTATCAATAAGCTATAATAGCTTATTTTAACCTCCAACAACTTTGTTTTTGTAATAGGTGCTCATATTTTGACCCATTTGTTCATACTGGAGCATTTGGGTGGTTGACTTTAGGGTTTGACTAGAAAACCAACTCCATTGACTTTTTCATAAGTTCATTTGTGCTTATTCTGGCTTGTTGGTTGTGCTTATTGGATTTTTCTTGATTGATTATTCTTATTGAGTCCATTTGTTACCTTTTGCAAGTTGAATCAAGTCCTGAGGTGCCCTAAATCTCTAAAACGACTATTTTGTCTTTTAGTGAATTTTTACTTTGCTTATTTCTGGGTTATTGAGTGAGCTTTTTCAAAAATTCTTTTTACAGATCTCATAAGCATCCCAAAAGAAGGTTGTGTGTCAAATTAGAGCTTATGGTATTAGCTTATTGCTTAATGGGCTGAAAAGCCCAATAAGAATAAGCTTTGTGCTTAATAAGTTGTGATAAGCTCATATTCAGTATTTGGGCCTTTAGATTTTTGTTCTTAGAATTGAATTTTGAGTCAGATAGGGCTTTTCCAAGTCAATTAGGCCAAGTTTGACTTTTTTGGCCCAAAAGCCCAATTTGGTTGACTGTTTTTGGTTTTGGCCCATTTGAGGGCCCAATAGGGGTATTCTGGTAATTTCACTTTGCTTTTCTGATTATTTAGGTTAAAATAAACTAGTTTGCAAGTTTTTAGAATTTTTTATAATTTTTAGATTTTTAATATTATTTTATTATTATTTTATTATTATTTTTAAAATTTCACATTTTCCAACTTTTTACATTTTTCTTAGGCTTAATACATTAAAATAGGAATTTAGCAACTTTTAGAATAATTTTATCTCTTTTAGATTAATTTTTATAATTATTTTAAGTTTTAATAGTTTTTAAATCATTTTAAATAGTTTTTATTAGTTTAAAATTTTCTAAAAATAGTTTTTAATCTTTTTAGGTCATTTTTGAGGTTTACCAATTGAAAAATCTTTATTTGGGCTTTTTGATAATTTATTTGATTTTTAGGGCTTTAATTAGCATTTAAAAATTGAATATTTAATTATTTAAAAGGTTTGAAAAAGTTTTGATCATTGTTAAACTCTTAGTTTATTTATTTTGATTTTTGGTAAATTTTTGGTAATTTTTAGAATTAATTTTTATTTTTGTGGTTTTTAAGGTTTTACGTTTTAACTTTCTAGTAGTACTTATTTTTATTTTTACGTCTTCGTCATCTTCTTTTCTCATCCCCTTCTAAACCAAATATTAATCACAAATCTTGAACATCTTAGTCACACACATATACCTCCTTGGGAAACGAACTTTCATTTCATCTTGGGTCATTAGTGTTTGATTTTCCTAAATCATCACTCGATACTTACCGCTTTTACGCACCTTTTCCTAAAGGTCGTATTTTTACCACAATCATTTTGGCGCCGCTGCCGGGGAGGTGTGTCGTGATTAATTTGTATTGTTGTTTTTAATATTAACCATAAATAGTATTTGTATTAGTAGAACTCTACTAATACGTATTACGTATTATCGGTTTTCTTGGTTTTTCTTGTACAAATATTATTACTATATTGTATTAAGTATCACAATAAATTCACAATATCTCCAAAAGTGTGAAAACACAATCTTAATTGGGATTTCATCACTCAGTTATTGTATTCGAATCTCAAACAAAAAGAAAAAGGCAAAAATAGATAAATACTTTCGTGAAGCTCGATATTGAAAGATACAAACTATAAGGTGGGTATAAGGCGGGTATTATAAAATATACCCTAAGGAAAAAGGCTCTTAAGTGCTTCGCGCCGCCTCGTTTCCCCGCTTGCTTGTGAGTATTTTGAAATTGAAGGCTAATCGAGGGTTTTGCTGCCCAAAGTATTATTATGTATAGTATATTTGCTTGGTTTCTTTGTGATTAAACCCTCTTGAACAATTTGGTTTTCACCAAAGTTCTAAAGTCATTCGAAGGCGTTCACTCCACGTGATCGTTTTCATTCCTTTGAGGCTTCTTTAATCAAGAGTTTGATTCGAGGAGAGATTTTGTAGATTGTTGTCTACGAAGATACACCAAAATCCAAAAAGATTAAATATCATCAAAAACACAAAAAATTGAAAATTCACAAAACACACAAAAAGAATCTTCTTTGCTCACCTCCCATTCTTCGTGAAGTTTATGATCACTCGTAATCAAGCAAAACGAGCCCGTAAACGTCTTCAAAAGCAAGCCAATCAAGAGACGTTGATTGTTGAAGAACAACCTCCAATTGTTGAACCTATTGTAGAACAAGAAGTCGTCATGGCTAATCGTACTATGATGGAGTTGCTACAAGCACCCACCGAGGGTTTTGGAGAGGCTATTGTGATTCCCGCTATTCTTGCGGAGAATTTCGAGATTAAGACGGGTTTAATGTCGATGTTGCAAGCAAATAAGTTTAGAGGTCACTATAAAGACAACCCGCATTACCACATTAGGAATTTTAACCGTCTCACCGCCACTAGAAAGTTTAAGGATGTTCCACATGACGCCATTAAGATGATGTTGTTTCCATACTCGTTAGATGGACCCGCTAAAATTTGGCTTGAGAAAGAACCGCCAAATTCGATTTTGACATGGGCCGATCTCGTTTCTAAGTTTGTGAACAAGTTTTTTCCACCATCTAAAACAACACTCTTGAAAAATGAGATTTCACGATTTGTGCAAAGAAATAATGAAAGTTTTTCAATGGCATGGGAACGATTTAAAGAAATGTTACATGAATGTCCACACCATGATTTTACGGAATTGCATCAAGTTGATACTTTTTATAATGGGCTTAATGATCATGAACGAGACTATTTGAATGCCGACGCGAGTGGTAATTTTTTGTGCAAGACGACAAATGAGGCTTTACAAATCATTGAAAATAGATCTAAGGTTTATAGCCCTCGTAACACACCGAGTGTTGCCAATTTGGGTTCGTCTCCATCGTCACAATCGTCTCGTAGCATTAATGCCTTACATGATGAAGCTAATGAGGAAAATCGGTTTTTTGATAGATTTGCTAATCTTATGTCCTATTGGAAGGCTCAAGAAGCTTCCAATTCCGCTTCGGTTAAAGCGGTTGCTAAAAGTTGTTTATCTTGTGGGGGAGCTCATGATCTTTCCGAGTGCATTACCGCGGATGGTAACACTTCGAGTGCTTATGTAGCAACGGGAACTTACAACCAAAACGGTCAAGATTCCCGCCAAAATCAAGCTCCACCAAACCAAAATGTTAATAATTATCGAAACAACAACCAAGGTAATTACCAAGGCAATTCACGCAATTACAACAAAGGGAATTATCAAAATGGGAATGGACAAATTTCTAATCAAAACCAAAACCGTGATTTTCAAAACACTACACAAGGTTTTCAAAATGCTCACACTAAAAATTTGCAAGGAGAATTTTTGGATTATGCTAAAGCAAATGATGCTAAATTTGATAACATGCAACGTGAGGTGATTAGCTTAAGATCCGAGTTGAAAAACGAGCTAAAAATGAACTTGCTAATGAACTTAAAACTCATGCAAACAAAATGGAAGGAAATGTCCAACGTCTTCAACAAAACCAACATAAGATGAAATTAGGACAACATGAGATTAAGCAAGAGTTATTAAAAGCGGATGCTAGGCAATCAAAATTTGAGGACCGAAGGGCTAAGATGTTTGAAGCTATCATGTGTAAACCCTCTTCTTCGGGTGGTCTTCCTAGTGATACCATTGCAAACTCGAAGGGAGAAATGAAGGTTATTACTACACGAAGTGGTAAAACTTTCAAGGAACCAATCTCTCTTCCAAGTACTTCTACGGAGAAGGAAATCGAGAAAGAACCCGAGGTGATGGTCAAAAAGGAGCACATTACAATCCCACGAAGTACCGCTCAAACCACACCTACGGTTGAACCAATACCAATTGTGGAACCAGAGTTTCCAAGGCCGTTGCCTAATGACCAACCCACACCACCTTTACCCTACCCTTCGAGACGAAACAAAGAGAAAATGCAAGAACGTAACAAACAACAAATCGAGCTTTTTATAAAAATGTTTCAACAAGTGCATTTTGATGTGAGTTTAGCCGACGCGTTGTTGTATATGCCTCGTTTCGCTTCCACTTTTAAAAGTATGATGAGCGATAAGGAAAAGCTTTCAAAGCTTGCTAATTGTTCTTCGGTTTATCTTAACCGCATACTGGAAAAAGTTGGTGATCCCGGAAAGTTTCTCATTCCTTGTGACATACAAGATATGAAAGAATGCCTCGCCTTGGCCGATCTTGGTGCGAGCATTAATTTGATGCCATTTTCCATTTGGAAATCGCTTTCGCTTCCGGCTTTCATTCCTTTGAACATGTCTATCGAGATGGCCGATCATTCTACGATTATGGCATGTGGAGTTGCCGAAGATGTTTTCGTGAAAGTGGGGAAGTTCTACTATCCCGTTGATTTTATAGTAGTTGACATCCCCGCGGATCCTCAAGTTCCTCTAATTTTAGGTCGTTCATTTTTAGATACTTCGAGATCGCTTATCGATGTTCATGCGAGAACTATCACTCTGAGATTCAACAAAGAGGAACTTGTTATAAACGCTACTCAAAACTCAAAACCTTCTCATGTTTATGTAATCGCTACCATCAATCACATTGACATCGTTGATGTGGTTTGCGATGAGTTTTCACAAGAAGTGTTAGGTTTTTCTGATAGCTCGTCAAGTGGCAATCCCACTATTTTGGATCCGATTCTTGCTAATTCCACACCAAATCTCACTCCATTCCAAGGAGGCGATCTCACTTCAAATGAAATCGACAATGAAGATGAGGTGTTGATTAGTGATGAAATTTCTATTCCACCATTTCTTTCGCCGATGGAAGTTATGAGTGTTGAATCAAAATCTTCAATCGAGGAACCACCTATCCTTGAATTGAAAGATCTTCCTTCTCTCCTTAAATACGCATTCTTGGAAGGTGATGACAAGTTGCCGGTTATTATTGCAAAAGGTCTTGCTAATGATGAAAAAACCGAGCTCTTGAAAGTTCTTAAGGCTCATAAAGGGGCAATTGCGTGGAAAATATCCGACATTAAGGGTATTGACCCAAAATTTTGTACTCACAAGATTTTAATGGAGAAGGACTACAAACCCGCAATTCAAAGTCAAAGAAGGGTGAATCCCAAAATTCACGATGTCATTAAAAAGGAGGTCCTTAAACTCCTTGACGCGGGAATGATTTATCCTATATCTGATAGCCCATGGGTGAGCCCAATCCATTGTGTCCCTAAAAAGGGAGGAATGACCGTTGTGCCCAATGAAAACAACGAGTTAATTACCACTCGTGTTGTAACCGGTTGGAGGGTGTGTATTGACTACCGAAAGTTAAATGATGCCACTCGTAAAGACCACTTTCCTTTGCCCTTCATGGATCAAATGTTGGAGCGACTTGCGGGAAATGAACTCTATTGCTTTTTAGATGGTTTTTCCGGTTACTTTCAAATCCCTATCGACCCTCGTGATCAAGAGAAGGCTACGTTTACGTGTCCTTATGGAACGTTCGCTTATCGTAGGATGCCTTTCGGACTTTGTAATGCACCGGGTACGTTTCAACGGTGTATGATGGCAATTTTTCACGATATGATCGAGAAGTCGATGGAAGTGTTTATGGGTGACTTCTCGGTGTTTGGCAATTCGTTCACGTCATGTTTATCTAATCTTGAGCAAATGTTAAAACGTTGTGAAGAAACCAATCTTGTGCTTAATTGGGAAAAATGTCATTTTATGTGTAAACAAGGAATCGTCTTAGGACATAAGGTGTCGAAAGCGGGGATTGAGGTCGATAAAGCTAAGGTAGACGTCATCGCCAAGTTACCTCATCCCAAAATCGTTAAGGGAGTTAGGAGTTTTCTAGGCCACGCGGGCTTTTATCGTCGTTTCATCAAGGACTTTTCAAAAATCTCTCGACCTATGACACACCTTCTCGAGAAGGATGCTCCTTTTAACTTCAATAAGGATTGTGTTAAGGCTTTCAAAACTCTCAAAAGGAAACTTACCGAAGCTCCCATTCTTGTTGCTCCTAATTGGGAATTACCCTTTGAAATCATGTGCGATGCAAGTGATTATGCTATAGGGGCCGTTTTAGGGCAACGTTATGACAAGCATTTCCGTCCTATCCATTATGCTAGTAAGACGATGACCGAGGCTCAATTAAAGTACACCACAACGGAAAAGGAATTCCTTGCCGTGGTCTATGCTTTTGAGAAATTCCGACCTTATCTCGTCTTGACGAAAAGCATTGTGTATACCGACCATTCGGCTATCAAGTATCTCTTAGCTAAGCAAGATGCTAAGCCGAGATTGCTTCGTTGGATGCTCCTCCTCTAAGAATTTGATGTCACCGTTCTTGACAAAAAAGGAGCCGAGAATCTAGCGGCCGATCATCTCTCTCGTCTAGAAGATCCTCACAAAGATGTTTTCGAGAACAAGGAAATTACCGAAACATTCCCTCTTGAGACTCTCGGTGTAGTGAATTCTAAAGACAACACCCCATGGTTTGCCGACATTGCAAATTACCATGTGGGCAATTTCATAATCAAGGGTATGACGACACAACAAAAACGAAAATTCTTTCGTGACGTCAAGTTCTATTTTTGGGACGACCCTTATCTCTTTCGGATTTGTGCGGATCAACTCGTTTGACGTTGTGTTTTTGGTGCCGAAGATTCTAATATCCTTAGAGCTTGTCACGAGGGACCCACGGGTGGTCACCACGGTGTTAATCTCACGGCTAAGAAAGTGTTCGATGCCGGTTTCTTTTGGCCTTCTATCTATCGTGATGCACACGCACTTGTGAAGTCGTGTGATTCGTGCCAACGTCAAGGAAAATCGTCTCAACGTGATGAAATTCCACAAAACATAATTCAAGTGTGTGAGATTTTCGACATATGGGGAATAGACTTTATGGGGTCGTTCCCATCGTCTCATGGCAACAAATATATCCTCGTCGCGGTGGACTGCCTTTCTAAGTGGGTGGAAGCTAAGGCTCTACCTACTAATGATGCTCGTGTGGTAGTGAAGTTTTTGAAGCAACTATTCTCTCGGTTCGGAACCCCTCGTGCTATTATAAGCGATCGTGGAACCCATTTTTGTAATGACCAATTCGAAAAGGTTCTAAAGAAATATGGAGTTACTCATCGTCTTTCTACGGCTTATCACCCGCAAACGAGTGGGCAAGTCGAGGTTTGGAACCGAGCTTTGAAGAGGATTTTAGAGAGGTCAATTGGAGAAAACCGTGCTTCATGGTCCGACAAACTTGATGACGCTTTATGGGCCTTTAGGACCGCTTATAAGACACCTATCGGTTGCACTCCTTATAAGTTAGTCTATGGGAAGAATTGTCATTTGCCCATTGAGTTGGAGCACAAGGCATATTGGGCCCTTAAGCATGCAAACTTTGACTTGAAGACCACGGGAGATCACCGGAAAATACAATTGAATGAATTGGATGAATTAAGAGATAATGCTTATGAAAATTCATTAATTTTTAAAGAAAAGACTAAAAAGTTTCATGATTCAAAGATTAAAAACCGGGTTTTTAACGTTGGTGATCAAGTGTTGCTTTTTAACTCTCGTCTTAAGATATTTTCCGGGAAATTGAAATCTCGTTGGTCGGGTCCGTTCACCATTACACAAGTGTTTCCATATGGAACCATTGAGCTAGCTCAAGATGATGGTCCTAATTTCAAGGTGAATGGACATAGGCTTAAGCACTACTTTGGTGGGGAAATTCCTTCAATGGTTGCCCTCGACCAAGTCACCTTCCCCAATGATAATTAACATTGAGGGGATCGAGTCGAGCTCATGACTCGGTAATAAAAAACGAGGTGCCTCGTGGGGGAGATCCCATGCTTATCCTTTATGCTTACTATTCACTAATAAGGGGACTTGTACCCTTTCAACTCGTTGTCTCGTGGTTGTTTGTGATTGTGTTATCTAGATCATCATCATCATCTATGATTGAAGACTCTTGTGTTTGTTTCCGTGAGCCTCCATCGTTCGTTTGAAGAAGTTTTTCACGAATCCATGACATATCCTTTATTGTTCTAACAATTATCTTTTAGCACACTTAATAAACGGCTTTAGATATATTGTTGATCACCCTTTCCATGCTAGATCCTAAGCATTCGATTCTTCGTATCTAGTATGGGGGTGCTCCACCTTTAGACTCGAAACATTGAGGACAATTTTTACTTTTAGTATGGGGGGGTGAATACGTACTTGCTTTGCTACGCCCTCATGCTCTCCAACTTTCAATGTTTTGTTTTGCTAATAAGGCTAAGAATGGCCAAATTTTAAAATTTTTCTTAGTTTTCATAAGTGTTTTTAAGACACGAATGTATATTTTCCGATGGATAGAATAAGAGTTAATTTTTGACTTGATGGGCATTTGGAGCCATTTACATTCCTTAACCCGCTCAATTTAAGTTTTGCTAGACTTTTATATAGGGAGCTTTAAAACGCGAAAGTCTTAATTCATACGGATTAAGAACAAGAACTTTTCGCAAGTTCCTATAATTGATCCTAGAAAGTCACTTATCAAGGGAACTTTAAAACGCATTCTCTAAACTTGAAAAAGTCCAAGAAAGTGCAAGATCCTATAGGTGGCTTGAAAACCCAAAGCTTTGATTTGATATAGTCTTAATGAAAGCTAATCTAAATTTGGCTTAATTTTGACTTGCATGGCTAAGTATTCACGAGTCTCTTTAATTAGAGGTCTTTAAATAGTGAAGAATGAGAGATGATAGAGTTAGACAAGTGATCATGCTAAACGTAGAACATGAAAGTGTTCTTTCAAAAACTCATATGTTTTTAATTGTGGCTTTTTCTTCCCATAAGATCAATGCATTAGGAATAAATCATAATTGCAATAAGTAAGGTCGTACGATTTGAAAGGTTACTTAGCCTCTAGCGCAAGATCGTTTAAAAGTTGCTCGGGGTTGAATAGAGTTCATAGCCAAGGCATAACTTATTGAAGCGGGACGCGAAGATTGGCGACCATCCAAAAAGGCCCTAACAAGGCATGAGGAGCTCTATTTTTGCTAAAGATCCAAAGATGATGTGAAGTATCATTATTCCTAAATCAATATGAAGGATCGAGACACACGACGAAAAGCAATTACTCCCCTAAAGATCATGGAGAAAGTCTATCCAAAAAGACCCTAACAAGGTATGAGGATAAATATATCCAAGTCCGAAAAGGAGGCGGATCGTTGTATATCAAAATCCAAAGTAAAGATTGAATAAAAATGATGAAGTCGTGGTCCAATATGAAGAATCTCTCAAAAACGTCAAGTGAAGAAATTCCAAATATATGAAGAAGAAGACCATAATTTCAAGAACGTCTTCCCAAGATTTGAAGTATGAAGTACATGCCAAATATCGGTCCGAGAAAGGTCTCAAATCGTGAAACGAGTTATGCCAAGACATGAACTTAAGGAGATACACGAGAAGCCGTTTTAAAAGATTTTGTCCTTCGGCTAACTATTGATCAAATCGTGCTACTTTACTTTCGGACTAATAACTACTCAAATAAGTCAATATGAATCACTTGTGATCCATGACAAATAGTTAAAAAATGCTAGTAACCTATTTCCTTTTATAATAACTAGGATTGCGGGGAGAAAAAGTATTACACAATTTGGACGTATGAGAAGTGTTAGCATTGTGACTTGTACCAACAATGATCTTGTTTTTGCACTTAGCATGGGATGTATGACAATCAAGGATGACGAAGTTTACTCTAAGGGGCATTTACTTGTTTCTATTCTTTGACCCTAAAAGTCACTTTTCGTGATGAAAATCATACATTATGTCTTTACACATCTTCGTAGTATGTTGCAAGTCTTTTACTCTTCAATAAAGGTTAATAAAATTGAACTTTGGTGATGCTTAGATACTTTATTTTAGCATTGCGTGAGGGCACGGCAATGGCTTAGTATGGGGGAGTGATGAGATGACATTTATACATGATCTCATCGTTCTTTTCGGGCTTTAAATGCATAAAAATGTCATAATATACCATATATATGCTTGTGTTTGTTTACTTGTGTATTTTAGGTATGGATATCGTGAAAAAGACAAAAGATCACAAGATACAAGGAAAAACGGACACGAGAAACGAAGCCGTACAAAGAACCGGGCCCTAATCATGGAATACTCAACAAATATCCTTGAAGACTTGAAGACAAACAAGATTGATCCTCATTTATTGAAGAAATGACACTTAAAACCCTTGTATATTGATAATTACAAGTTTGGTCCCTTAAGTTTGTCAAAATTACACAAATGGTCCTTCAACTTTGAAGAAATGGCAAGATTAGTCCCTCAACAATTTCAAATTGTCAATTATGGTCCCTCATCAAGCCAAAGATACATTGAAGACCTTTGAAGATCAAGAATGTCCAAAATCAGTCCTTCAGATATGCAAAAGTGTCAAAAATAACCCTTGAAACACTTTTTAGAAAGTTTTGTGCCAAAAATGACAAAGGCTGAAAGTTGTTACAAAGGAAATGGGCGCTGACAGACTTTTATACACAAGTGACAAAAGAAAGGAAGAAAAAGGACCAAAACTGCCAAGTTTAGAAGTTCAAATCCCTAAACACGCGCCAAACAACTTTCTCCCTAAGAAAACGGATCAAAACTTGTTACTGTAGCAAGTAAGAACCCAGAATTAACTTTTTACCAACAAAGGGTAAAATGAAATTGGTTGTTCCCACGTTTGATTCACACACTCTAAAACACATCCCAACCTCAAAACCCTCACTCCCACTCACCAAGAGACCCCACCATTCAACACGTCACCCAATCAGAATGCAACTTACCCTCCAAGTAATCCTATGTGGCAAAATCAACAGCCAAGACTCATTGCTTCATTCCAAAGCTAAAATGAACATCCAGGATCAATTTGGACAGCTCAAATTCAGAAAACGTCTAGAAGGACTTAGGGCATTTAGGGAATTTCACTTCTAGGGTTTGTGAATAGTGTTTAGCCAGGCATTTGCCTATAAAAGGAGACCTCAACATGTGAGAGTCCCTTTGTTCCAGTTTTAGACTATCAATCTTTGTAATTCCTTTTTAAGTTTAATAAAATTTGAATTTCTGAAAATATTGAATTCTCTTTTTGATTTGATTAAAAGTTGGTGTTTGAGTAGCCTAATTCTGAGTTCCATTTGATTGTTAAGACCTACCTTAATCTTGTGGTTAAGGCACGTCTTGGTTCATAAGGTTTTTAAGGTTCAAATACCTTGAAATCCTAGGTTCTGTTTTGGCTTATTTTGTGTGCTAACCCTTGGCCATTAGCTATAAGCTCTTACAAGCTTGTTGACACCAAGCTTGTGAAGGGATTAGAGCCCTTGGTTGAGTTGTTTGCTGCTTGTGTTGAAGACATCAAGTCCTTGAGGTTCTACTTTGAACCATCAACCAAGGCAGTTTGCATCATCTTCATTGAAGTACCTTGGTCTTGTTCTAGTTGTTGAACAAGGTCTAAGGAGCATAGCTGGCCTTCCTAGGATGTTGTGGAAGGCAGGTATAATCCCTTGATTAAGATTCCTCTCAAAATTTCATGTTTATGACTGTTTTGAATTTGGTGCTTTGATTTTGAGTATTGGTGTTTGTGCTGGTGATTTTTGAGATTGATTGTGTTAGTTGCAATTGTGTAAGTGTTTTTGATCATTAAAATTAGTAGGTTATTAGTTAAAATCACAAGTTCCTTTGTTAAGTGGTAGATTAAGGAGTGTTTGGGTCTACTGCATGATTTGGATTTGTGGTTTGTTTAGTGGTTGTTTTGTGTAAGCAAGTGTTGGTATCTGTTATTTGAGTGCTATTGATCATATGTTTGCAGGTTTGAAGGTTTTGAACACATAGATTCATAAATAGGCTATAAAATCTTGAATACTTGGTAGAATTGGCTAGGATTTTGAGGACACCTAGATCTAAGCTTAGGCTAGGGCTAACAAGTGCTAAACCTTAGTTAATCACACCAGGGAAGGAGGATTTGAGGCTTGAAATTGGATCAAGTGTCAAATAGATCAGCAAAACTTGACTGCATATTGTTTATTGTTCATCAGTAACTTTTTGTGCTTTGATCTTGTTATTTACTTTGATTCAGTGTTTGATTCTTGTTGCTTTGTGTTTATTCATAGTTTATATAGCTTGTGTATGCATCTTGTTAAGTTTGGTTAGCTTATTCAGTCTAAATCTGCTTATTAAGTGCTTAACTGCTTATTTCCATATCTGGTGCATATCTGGTGACTATTTGGCTTATTGTGGCTTATTGTGTGAACTAATTTGTGATTTTCTTGTTGCTATTGACTCCTTGTGATTCACTGATCACAAGGGTGCCTTTGTTTCCAATTGAATCAAACCAGAACTCTCAAATAAGCTTGGTCAAATAGTCAAAGCAGTGGGAACTCCTTTCCCCTGCTAATTGCCACTGATAGTGTTAAATTGGTGTCAGCTTATCAATAAGCTATAATAGCTTATTTTAACCTGCAACAACTTTGTTTTTGTAATAGGTGCTCATATTTTGACCCATTTGTTCATACTGGAGCATTTGGGTGGTTGACTTTAGGGTTTGACTAGAAAACCAACTCCATTGACTTTTTCATAAGTTCATTTGTGCTTATTCTGGCTTGTTGGTTGTGCTTATTGGATTTTTCTTGATTGATTATTCTTATTGAGTCCATTTGTTATCTTTTGCAAGTTGAATCAAGTCCCGAGGTGCCCTAAATCTCTAAAACGACTATTTTGTCTTTTAGTGAATTTTTACTTTGCTTATTTCTGGCTTATTGAGTGAGCTTTTTCAAAAATTCTTTTTACAGATCTCATAAGCATCCCAAAAGAAGGTTGTGTGTCAAATTAGAGCTTATGGTATTAGCTTATTGCTTAATGGGCTGAAAAGCCCAATAAGAATAAGCTTTGTGCTTAATAAGCTGTGATAAGCTCATATTCAGCATTTGGGCCTTTAGATTTTTGTTCTTAGAATTGAATTTTGAGTCAGATAGGGCTTTTCCAAGTCAATTGGGCCAAGTTTGACTTTTTGGGCCCAAAAGCCCAATTTGGTTGACTGTTTTTGGTTTTGGCCCATTTGAGGGCCCAATAGGGGTATTCTGGTAATTTCACTTTGATTTTCTAATTATTTAGGTTAAAATAAACTAGTTTGCAAGTTTTTAGAATTTTTTATAATTTTTAGATTTTTAATATTATTTTATTATTATTTTATTATTATTTTTAAAATTTCACATTTTCCAACTTTTTACATTTTTCTTAGGCTTAATACATTAAAATAGGAATTTAGCAACTTTTAGAATAATTTTATCTCTTTTAGATTAATTTTTATAATTATTTTAAGTTTTAATAGTTTTTAAATCATTTTAAATAGTTTTTATTAGTTTAAAATTTTCTAAAAATAGTTTTTAATCTTTTTAGGTCATTTTTGAGGTTTACCAATTGAAAAATCTTTATTTGGGCTTTTTGATAATTTATTTGATTTTTAGGGCTTTAATTAGCATTTAAAAATTAAATATTTAATTATTTAAAAGGTTTGAAAAAGTTTTGATCATTAGTAAACTCTTAGTTTATTTATTTTGATTTTTGGTAAATTTTTGGTAATTTTTAGAATTAATTTTTATTTTTGTGGTTTTTAAGGTTTTACGTCTTAACTTTCTAGTAGTACTTATTTTTATTTTTACGTCTTCGTCATCTTCTTTTCTCATCCCCTTCTAAACCAAATATTAATCACAAATCTTGAACATCTTAGTCACACACATATACCTCCTTGGGAAACGAACTTTCATGTCATCTTGGGTCATTAGTGTTTGATTTTCCTAAATCATCACTCGATACTTACCGCTTTTACGCACCTTTTCCTAAAGGTCGTATTTTTACCAAATCAGTGATCCTAGACCATCTAATTGGTCTAACAACAATAATAATTGGTCTAACAATAACAATAATAACAATAACAAATCCTCTCAAGGGAGAGGATCTACTAGAAATAATAGCTTGGTTTGCAAACATTGTAATATGACTGGTAACACCATTGATAGGTGTTTTGAGCTTAATGGATATCCATCAAGATTCAAGAAAAGAACTCCTGGTGGTGTTAATTCTAATACTTCTTCTGGTGGTGTCAATTCTAGTTCTGCTTCTATTAAGAATGATCTAAGTACAAGAAACTCTATGCCTTTTACTCAAGATCAGATTAACAGATTGATAGCTTTGATTGATTCTAAGCCAGACAATAGTGAGTTGTAGTCTGGTGCTGCTGGTACTATAACTTTCTCTAATCATGTGATAAATTTTGTTACATGCAAGTTTTTTTATTACAACTCTAATATTAGTACTTATAGTACCTATGTTGGCTGGATTTTTGATTCTGGTGCCTCTCAACACATGACTTTTTCTGTTGACCATTTAACTGATGTCATAAATGTCTCTCATTTGAATATAACTGTATCTCATCCTAATGGGACTATTGAATTGGTAAAATTTGTTGGAAATTATAAACTTGCAGATAAAATCAATTTGAAAAATGTGTTAGTGGTACCTGGATACAAAGTCAGTCTTATATCTGTTCATAAACTTGCTAAGGATAACAAGTTTGTTGTTTCTTTCACTGAAACTAAGTGTTTTGTTCAGGATTCTCTTCAAAAGTCCCTCCTGGGGACTGGTAGTGAGAATAATGGCTTGTATTTGTTTGATTCAGGTAGGAAAATTTTTAATAGTAAAATTACTTCTTGTTTGTTATCTAAGTGCATCTGGCACAATAGGCTTGGTCACCCATCTGATCAAGTTTTGAGTGTGTTAAAAGATACACTTCAGATTGATGATCTGCTTGATACTCAGCCTTGTGATGTGTGTCACAAGGCTAAGCAGACCAAAGAACCTTTCCCACTTAGTGATCATAAGACTAAGCATTTGGGTGATATTATTCATTTGGATGTTTGGGGTCCTTATAGGGTTAAGAGTAGGGAAGGGTTTAGATTCTTTCTTACTATTGTTGATGAATACACTAGAGCTGTCTGGTTAGGTTTTTGAAAAGGTGGTTGAATTTTATAGTCTTATTAAAAATCAGTTTGATGTTTCTGTTAAAGTATTTAGAAGTGATAATGGAACTGAGTTTATCAATCATATGTTTGAAAATTTTGTTACATCTAAAGGCATCATTCATCAAACCTCTTGTGTATATACACCACAACAAAATGGTGTAGTTGAAAGAAAACATAGGCATCTTCTTAATGTTGCTAGAGCCCTCATGTTTCAGGGGGCATTCCTTTAAACATGTGGTCTGAATGTACTTTAACATCTGTGTACCTTATTAACAGGCTTCCTACCTCTGTGCTTTCTGGAAAAAGTCCTTATGAAATGATTTACAATGTGTCACCTAGTCTCTCTTTACTTAAAAGTTTTGGGTGTTTGTGTTTTGTAATTGTTTTAAATAATTCAGATAAATTTTCTGCTAGGTCTGATAATGTGTTTTTATGGGGTATTCTAATACTAAAAAAGGTTATAAGCTCTATAATCTTGAAACAAAGAGTTTTTTATTTTCTAGAGATGTGAAGTTCTATGAGACTGTTTATCCTTTTAAAAATGATGTGTTAGTAAAAGAGTTTGTCTTTGAGTAAAATGGTGTTAATAGTCAAAACTTTTTTAACCTAGTAGAATCAAAGTTAAGTGAACCCTATGATGATAAGAGAGACAATAAAAGTGATATGGATAATATTGTGACTCCTGACTTAGTAGATGTGTCTAGTGATTCATCTCCTGATGTTGCCAGGCATTCTAGGGGGTAGTCAAAGAGTCTAGTATAGACAAAAATGACAGCAGCCAGAATGGTCTAGGTGGCAGAATAGGAAGTCATGAGGGGGATGACATTATCAATACTGATGATGATTATGAGTCTGAGGGTGATGACTTTGTAGAGTTTAAACAAATGTTTGAATCTGAAAATGTTAATAGTCCAGAAAGGCCAGAGTTAAGAAGGTCTAGTAGACCTGTTAAAACACCTGCTAAGTTTGACAATTATGAGATGGATAAAAGATTTAAATATGACATAAATAGTGTGATTTGTTATGTTAATTTGTCTATGCATAAATTTGTCTTTGCCAATAATTTGAACAAGATTCATGAGCCCAAATCTTATTCAGAAGCTGTTAAAAATCCTAAATGGATTGAAGCTATAAATGAAGAAATGGATGCACTCAACAGAAACAATACTTGGGTAATAGTGGATCTACCTCCAGGTAGAAAAGCTGTTTCTTGTAGGTGGTTGTGGAAGGTTAAGTATGTTGATCCCAAACTTAGATCGATTAAGCTTTGTGTATACGAGATTAGATCAAGTACTACACGTAGAGAAACCTTTGCTTATGAATAAAGTAACAAAGTGTTATGCGGAATTAACACTTGATCTAAAACACAATGATGTTAAACAAACTTTCACTTGTATTAGAATGATCGTACTTGGTTACAATGAAAGGGTTTAACAATCGAAAACTTATGAAAACTGATATATGACTTTAACCTAAAAGACCTTCTTTTATAGAACAAGAAGTCTTGTACAATAAGCTACGAATCAACTATTCTAGGTAAAGATAATGATAGAAAATACAATGTTGTGCTTATCTTTACCATACATAAATAAAGAAACAAAATAAACAAAAGATATTCCATCAGTGTCAATCTTCAAGGCTGTCAGCGTTGACTTCTTCAATGTCAACGCTTGGCTGTCAGCGTCCAATGTCTTCTTATCAGCGTTGACATTCTTTTTATCAGCGTCTAGTGAACTGACCTATATTTTATTCCCAACAATCCTCCCCTAAACTTGATATCCATTCCAATAATCAAGTTTCTGAATAAAAACTTAAGGCTTAGGAGGAATCTTGCAAAAACTTCTTATGTTGGTGATAAACATATCTGATCAAGTCTTTGGCCACGTCACTAGTATAATCAATCTCCAAGGGTGTCTCTAGCATCTTCTCCAACACTTCTTTGGACAAGAAATAGTCAGCATCCACAAGTAAATACTCTGAAAACTTTGTAGAGCTCATATGAAATACACCACAAGTAGAATATAGCCTCCAATGAAGATTACTGAGATCTTCTTCAAGATCCTTCCATATTGCAGGATCTGCTTCTCTTGGACCACACAAAGTCATAAATGTGTTCCAAAGTCTTATTCCATTTGCTGAAGTAGGTGCTTCAGCAGTATACTTGGCCTCTATTAATCTCCATAGATGCACCAAGTCTTCCCTGTCTATGCTTGCAAATATAGAAATAACTGAAGTGAAAGTATGTACCTCCTTTCCAAATCTGCCAATCTTCCAAAATCCACACTCATCTTCATCAAAACTGATGATTGGATTTCTGTCATCTAGAGGTACTACATTTACCAAATCTGAAGCTTCCAATGGAGAAAGCTTGAGATGCTTCCTTATAACACCTTCAGTTGGAAAATACACATCCATGTCTTTAGGAAATTGGAAAGGATCTCCTTTCTTCACTGGTCTTTGAGCAATCCTCATTTCCTTTTGAATCTGCATTTCCTCAGCAAGCTCTTGTTTCCTTTCTTCTGAAAGAAACCTGTAGACATTCTGTTCTTGCACCTTCCTCCAAATAGGATGTGCCCTATACTCTAACTCCTCAAAGGATAAGGCCAGCAACTTCTTTGATGTCCAATTAGGCTGATGACATCTAAGCAACTTATAGTACAACTGCCTTCTATCTCTTTTGAGCCAGGTCTTGACCTCTTGTGCATTAAACCTCATAATCACCTTTATGTCATCTTGTACCCTGAGAAGTACTTCCAACCCCCAAATTTGATCTGATAAACTCATACCTGGGTTGTCCATCACCTTGTCTTCCCAAGCATGATACATTCTGGTGATTTCTGGTAGGTCCCAATCAATCTGATTCTTCAACTCACTCAACCTTTCCTTTGCAAGCTCATCCCCATATTCAAGCCTTTCTGGATCTTCAATAATCTGAATACTTGAATCTGAGCTATCACCTTCTTTTCCATCACCACTTTCTTCCTCACTCTCAGAAATAACAAATGGTGATCTTCTACTCCTCTTCAAATCTCTTTCCACAAGTTGTGCAGCCAACTGTTCATCAAAAGCAATTTGTGTTGCATCCTTCTTTGGAACATCTTCTTCAATTAAAATACCTTTACCTTTGTCTTTTGGATCAATAATTGGTAAAGTGGAAGAAGAAACCTGTGTGGACACATCTTTGATGATTGTTGATGGCTGGAATACATCAACACCACCTGCAACTTTGTCAGCGTTCAAGTTGCTCCTATCAGCGCCACGATTTCCTTTATCAGCGTCCAAACCTGTATCAGCGCCCAATGTTTCTTTGAAAGATCCTTCCAAATTCTTTGGTGTCACCTTGGATGTATCAACAACTGGGTGCTTCTTCAAGTTGGTGAGTGCTTCAGCAACCTGCAAAGATTCACTAAATTGTGAACTCTTTTCTGAACTCTTCTCACTAGCTGTGTGAATCAACTCATCCTCCTCATCCTCCTCTTTGGAAGATTCCTCCATAAGACTCCTGCTACTTGGAATCTCCAAAACAGTTACACGCTCCCTCAAAACTTGGAGTTCACGTCCCTGTTTGTTGATAATTTGTACAAGGCTGACATTTTGCTTTTGCAAGCTAATGACAGCCGCCGTCAATTCAGTCATAGTCATAGGTTCCAATCTGCCCTCAGCTAGAATGGGGATTTGACCTCCCAAAATAGAATCATGGGTCATGGATGAGGTCTTAATGATGTTGGGACTGTCTTGACCAGCTTCTAAGCCTGTGTCAATAGCCCCAGCCTCACCCATTTCACCAGCCACACTTGTGGAGGTGGTTCTCTCTGCTACAAGGCTAGGATCACTAGAGGAGAACACTCCAGTAACCCTTTGGCGTTTAGTCAACCTAGATTGTAATGGGGTGGAAGATGAAGTAGATTGTGTGGGTGTGGGTTGATTAAGGGGTGTTTAGGATTGTTCAGGGAGTGTATCAGTGTTGGGATTGGCTGTGTCAGCGCCCACATCTTGAGTGTCAGCGCTTGGTTGGTCAATGTCCATGTTTTCTGGTGAAGGTGATGGGTCATGAATAGGCTCAAGTTGAGGTTCAGGGTCTGGTTGTGGTTGTGGTTGTGGTTGTGGTTGTGCAGCCTGAATTACTTCAAGCATTGGTTGGGTAAGAGGTATGGATTCATTGGTGGAGCTCATTTTAGCAAAAATGGTTTTCTGTTGTTTAGGGATCTCATAAAAAGTGTCATGATCCCTAGAACAATATTCTTGTAAATCAAAGACCATTTTCAAAAATCTAGGGTAAGCCAAAGTCATTTTACTTCCCTTGTTTTTACACATCCCTTCAAAAATCATTTTTGAAAAATTATACTTAAGCCCACGTGTTATACAAACCAAAGCACTTGCTATTGACCTGTTTATTTCATTAAAAGAAGTACATTTTGGACTTAAGCATTGTAAAAGGACATGTATCAAATATTTCCAGTCAGAGGGAAATTCCTGCTTATGATATTTATTTAAAGTGACATCAGCAAGAATATGATAACCCAATTCCCTAAGACCCTGTTCTATTGTTGCTATGGCAAGAGTAGTCACACCATCAGCGTCATCAAGACGCAAAGCTTGGCGAACCAAGGCTTCAGTGACCACCCATGTTCTTCCATGAACAGTAGATGTTAATGTGGTCACTCCATTAGTTGTTGTGGAACTTACATTGTTCCAAAACTGTCTAATGTGTGCGACAGGGACTAATGGTGTATGAGAAAGTGCATACCTCAATGAAGATGCATTTAAAAATGCCACCATCTGTGAATACTGAGGAAATAAAGCATCATCAGCAGTCAAGTAAGCTACCATATTGTGTTGGCTCTTGAACTCCAATGTTAAATTCTTTGAGTTGAATTTGGGTGCCATTATTGAAAGCTGTTTAGGTTATGTGATATGGGAAAAATCTAGGAGAAAAATTGTTAGACAAGAAAATATGAATACCCAGAATAAAAAGATTAGCCAAATTTATAGGAGAGATACATGATTTTGATTGGTCAAAAATGAGGCGGTTATATTCAAAGAGCAATGATGAAAATCTTGAATCAAATATAACTTATCTCATGCATTAATTAAAAGTAACTTCTCCCCAAAATTACGGCCAAAGATTAGTCAAAAATAACAACTGGGTAGGGCCCACTAGGTGTCAACGGTCAAAAATAGCCCATCAGCGCCCAACGGCTATATTTTCTTGTCAGCGTTTGCCTAAAGCCTTGTCAGCGTCACGATTGGACGTAACAGCGTTTGGAGAAAAACTTGTCAGCGTCTAAAAATAAAAATATTTAAAAAGAAAAAGACCTTAACAAAGTAATTTATCCTAAGGGAAATATCTTACAAGTTGATAATAATTACTGGGCGGCAAGCACTGTCCATTTATGCACACTTGCATAAGCAAGATAGACACAAATGTCCTCTAGAGTCCCTTGCTAACCAAAATACTTACCAACAAAGTTATTTCACAAAATTCTTTGTAACTCCCAGGTAAACCCATAACCAAAGTATTCCCAAGTCTCCCATCAGACCACAACCAATTCTAGGCCAAAAATGTCTTGGCAGCATGCATAGTTTATCAACTTTGCATGCTACAGTGCCTCATGGTTTAGTAAAACTAACCCATACTCACCTGTGGACACAATCTAGAATTGTGATAAGAGTATTATAAGAATACCCAAGAGTCCTAAAGGTTCCTTAAACCTCCCCTTAAACTATGATACATGAGTTCTCAAAAAAAAATATATGAACATTAAAAATTTATGTCAAGATAGGAATATAAATATTCCAACCATCATCCATAAATAAAACATGTCCAAATAGCTCTTCAAAGATCCATAAGCAACTCTGTATCCAATGGTATAAAGCTACCACCTACCTGCACATTTAGATAACAACCACAAAACTAACATTTGTTGCTGACAGCGTCCCGACAACACTTGTCAGCGTTGAAGGAACTCTTGTCAGCGTTAGACAATAATATCTCCAACAACGGCAAAATAACACTTGACAGCGTTACATTTACCTTTGTCAGTGTTAGAAAAATAAAGTGGAAAATCTAAATCATCACACAGACCAATAACAATGCATTATCCTGTACATACTTTTACAAAAAGATTCCAAAACACATATTAAGTGAGATTAACCATTCCAATATTTGTTACCAAATATTGAAATCTTCCAGCATCAAAAGGTTTAGTTAATAAATCAGCCACATTATCTTCTGTGTCTACCCTATCTGGTTGTATTAAACCTTTCTCAAAGCAATCTCTTATAAAATGATGTCTGATTTCTATGTGTTTGGTTTTAGAATGATGTACAGGATTTTTAATAATGCATAAAGTACTGTTATTGTCTATAAAAATCTTGGTATGCATAAAATTATACCCATAATCCAACAGCTGGTTCTGAATCCATAAGACTTGTCCACAACAAGCAGCTGCTGCAACATATTCTGCTTCAGTTGTAGAGTTTGCCACCACTGTTTGTTTCTTGCATTGCCAAGATATTAATCTGCTCCCAAGAAATTGACATCCACCAGTTGTGGATTTCCTATCAAACTTGTCACCACCATAATCACTGTCTGAATATGCAATAAGATCCAATGGAGAATCTTTTGGGTACCATAATCCAAGATCTGGATAACACCTTAGGTACCTAAAAATTCTCTTCACAGCAAAAAGGTGACATTCTTTGGGAGTCACTTGATGGCGTGCACATGCACACACAGCAAACATAATGTCAGGTCTTGAGGCTGTAAGATACATCAATGATCCAATCATTGATCTATAGTGCCTAACATCCACATCCTTTCCAGCTCCAATTTTTCCCCAAGGGTGTTGTCTATCCATAGGAGTGGAAGCCTCCTTTTCATGTGGAGAAAAACCATATTTCTTCAAGATTTCAGCTACATACTTGTCTTGGGAGATGAAGATACCATCTTCTTTCTGCTGAACTTGTAAACCTAGAAAGAAGTTCATCTCACCCATTGCACTCATCTTGAATTTATCTGTCATGAGCTTGGAAAATTCCTCACTCATTTTTGGATCAGTAGACCCAAAAATGATGTCATCAACATAGACCTGCACAAGCAACACATGTTTTCCTTTCTTCTTTGTAAACAATGTCTGATCTATGGTGCCCCTCTTGAAACCATTTTCCACCAAGTAGGTGGACAATGTACCATACCATGCTCTTGGGGCTTGATGAAGTCCATACATTGCTTTCTTCACTCTATAGACCTTGTCTGGATTTTCAGGATCTTCAAAACCAGGAGGTTGCATAACGTATACCTCCTCAACAATTGTCCCATAGAGGAAAGCACTCTTCACATCCATTTGGTAAACAGTAAAATTCATACAAGAGGCATAAGCTAGAAAAATTCTTATAGCTTCAATTCTTGCAACTGGTGCAAAAACTTCTTCATAATCAATTCCTTCCTCTTGTGTATATCCCTGAGCTACCAAACGTGCCTTGTTTCTGACCACAATACCTCTTTCATCTTTCTTGTTCCTTAGAACCCATCTTGTCCCAATTGGTCTCACATATCTAGGACAATCAACCAGCTCCCAAACATCCTGTATAGCAAATTGGTGAAGCTCATCCTGCATTGCTTCCACCCAACTTGGTTCTTTGAGAGCATCAAAAATCTTCTTGGGTTCTTCCTGTGACAGAAAACAGGCAAACAAACATGCTTGTACAAGAGGGGTATCAACCTTCTTGTGTATATTGGCAATAAATCCACCAAGACCTTGATGGGATCTTCTTGTCTGAACTGGAGCCATAACATCACCAATGATCTGAGATGTGGGGTGATCCTTTGCTGTGGAAGTGAGAACTCCTCCTTCAAAAAGTCTGGTGTCCTCAATTTCACGCTCCATGTTGCCAATATCTTCTTCAGACTCTTCTTGATCAACAGAAATCTCTTCATGGACATTAGAAGGTCCACCCTGTTCAAAATGGGAAGAGAAAAGATGTGCAAAGGTGTCATCAAACTCTGAACCTTGCTTGTCAGCGTTTGGGCTAACAGTGCTTGAGCTATGGTTGTCAGTGTCTGATCCATCAGCGTCTGAATTGCTCTTGTCAGCGCTTGATTTCCCTTTGTCAGCGCCTGAAGAAGTATGCATGTTTGTACTTGGTGGTATCTGAAAACCACCATTATCTTTTCTAGCAGCAGCAGCAGCAGCATAATACTCATCTGTCCATATAGGAAGTGTAACATATTCTTGTGTGGGAGATGATTCAACTGCTGGTGGTCCATCCTCCTTAGCAACCTGTATACCTGAAACATTACCAATTCTCTTTTCCAAAACACTTGAAGTTACCTTCACAATGTCTGGATCAGTAACAGGCATATAATTTAAAGCTCTAGATAAAGGTTCTAAGTCAAACAACCAATTTGGACCATTTTCAGGATCACTAGGTTTACTTTCTAAAAACCTAACATGTACTTTTTCAAGTATACGTTTTTCCTTTTTAATGTAAACCCTATATCCTTTACTCTGCACTGAATAACCCATGAAGTAGCCTTCATCACCTTTAGAATCAAATTTACCTAGGGCCTCACTAGTTTCTAAAACAACAACATGACAACCAAATGGCTTGAGAAAGCCAATATTGGGCTTCCTTCCCCAAAGTAATTCATAAGGTGTCTTATTATGTATTTTGTTGACCAATGACCTATTTTGAACATAACAGGCTGTGTTAACAGCTTCAGCCCAAAAGGCTATAGGAAAGTGGGCATCAGCCAACATGGTTCTGGCTGCTTCAATAAGGGTCCTATTCTTCCTTTCAGCAACCCCATTTTGCTGTGGGGTTCTAGCTATGCTAAACTGCCTAGTAATCCCTTTCTTGGCACAAAAATCATCTAACAACTGATTTCTAAACTCACCCCCATTGTCACTTCTAATAATTTTGACCTCATTACCATTCTTCTTTTCAATTTGGGTAATGAAATTAATCAGACTTTGGGCAGTTTCACTTTTCTTGGCTAAGAAGAAAGTCCATGTAAACCTGGAATAATCATCAGTGATAACAAAACAATATGATTTACCCTTCAGACTTTCTATATTAGTTGGACCAAAGAGGTCCATATGTAATAAGTGAAGTGGTTTAGAACTAGAGTGCACCTGTTTAGACCTAAATGAGACCTTGTGCTGCTTGCCTTTAAGACATGCAACACAAGAGTGGTCATTGTGGAAAGCCTTTTCAGGCAAACCATCAACTAAACCAAGCCTCACAAGTCTATTGATATTCTTAAAGTTTATGTGCCCTAATCTCCTGTGCCAAAGATTACTTTCATCTACTGAGGCTTTAGCATACAGACATGACATTTTATTATTTACCTTAATTCCATTAAGATTCACATTATATATGTCTTTATGCCTTGGTGTTCTAAAATCTATGTATTTCTCCTCAGGGAGCTTATAATCTTTGCTTAACACCAAGCACTTAGTATCTGTGAAAAGAACCTTATTTTTGTTATCACACACTTGTGATACACTAAACAAATTATAATCCAGTTCTTTTACCAAGAAGACATTCTCAAACCGTAGATCTAGGTCAGTCAGTTTTTGCTTGTATTCCTCAACTGGGGAAGTCACTCTAGGTGGAGGAATGAATTCCTCCTCTTGGCATTCTGGCAAGCCAGTCCAAGATAAGTCCTTTGATTGGACACCATAGAAATCCCCAGCTGGTGGTGGAACACCAGTATAGTTATTCATCCCAATCCCACTCATATCCTTAGAGTCTCTTTGTTTGCTAACACACTCTCCTAGGGATTGTGTGGCCTTATCAAATCTCTGGATTTTAAGACTCACATTATCTTTATTTTTGTTAGCCTCCTCTAACTGAGCTATCAAATCAAGATTAACCCTATTTACTATATCTTGAACATCTTTACTCTGGTGTAACTCATGTTTTAAGATATTTATTTGATCCTTTAAATCAAACTCCATTTTCTTATACTCAGCAACTGTCTTTTCTGTTTGGGTAAGAGCAATTTGATAATTAGATACTTTGCATCTTTCAGTACTTGCCTCATCTAATAATTTAACTATCTCTTGTTTTAATTTTTCAGTATTTAAACGACAACCCTTAGAACAGAAAGCATCATCATATACCTCATTATCTGATGAAGAGGAGGAGTGTGCCATGAGAGCATATTCAGCATGCTCTTCTTTAACTTCAGCAACTAAAGCTCTGTCCTCTTCCTCATTCTTAGCCATCCAGCTCCAATCCCATTCTCCAACACCATCAATTTGTTGAACAGCAACCATGGCCTTGGGATCTGGGCTCTTAATCATTTGGCTAGAAGGCTTCCCAGCATCAGATCTTCTTGGAGATCTACATTCTCTCATAAAGTGCCCCATCCTATGACAGTTGTAGCACTCAACCTTGGACTTGTCAAATCCAGCAACATCCTTAGCATTAAAGGTCATCTTCTTCTTGAACCTTTTATTGAACCTGTTTGCTCTTAAACTTACAAGGGCCATAGTCCACTTGATGTCCATCTCTTCCAATTGTTCATCACTTATCTGCTCAAGATCTTCATATGTAATCCTTGAATCACTGGGCAAAGAAGCAATGAATGCACACACAGTATCTAGATCAAAACCAGCAGGTTTAATTCTATCAGCGCCATGATTGTGTGTGTCAGCGCTTGAGTACAAAGCGTTGACAGGATATGATCCAGCGCTGACAGACTGACATCCAGCGCTGACACCTTGAGACCCAGGGGCTGAATGTCCATAGAAGTTCATGGAATCAAATTGGCCTTCACTTTGTGAAAAGAAGGCCATGTTGCTGCTGGAAGATTTGTTATCACTCTCCAATTGCCATTCATTCTCCAACAGTCTTAACTTGTTGAAGATGTCATCAAACCTGGAAGTCTTGTGGGTATTATTGACAAGAATAGATCTTGTCTCAATCTTCCATACATCACCAAGGCTTTTGAGAAAAGTAGCATTCAATTCAGGGTCATCAATCTGTTTTTCCATGAAGGAAAGTTGACTTGTGATGTCAAGAAGTCTACTTCTCACACTGCTGAGATTTTCATTGGGTTGAGCTTTAAAGACAGCATACTCATGCAAGAGTTGCTTCTTCTTTTCTTCTTTTGTGTCATCATTGCCACCATGTGCTACTTCAAGAGCTTCCCAAAGCTCTTTTGCAGACTCAAAGCGTTTGTATTTGTGCTGATTCTCATGACCTAGGGCGTGTTTCAAGATGTTCAAGATTTTCATGTCCACCCTCTTCTTGGCTATATCTTCAACAGCTACAGCTCTCCCATCTCCAGGCTTTTCCACCTTATCAGCTTCAGGACAATTAGGAACAGCTGTCCTGGTGGCAATTGCAGCAGTAATCTTTGCTGCTTTATCGAATGTGTTCCCATATTCGATAATCTCCCAAAGAGTGTAGTCATGAATAGCTATGTATTGCTCAAAATTGGACTTCCAAAGCTCAAAGTTCCTGGCATCAAACATGGGAATTTTGATACTAGGGTTTGAGAAGTTGTTTTGAAGCAAAGAAGCAGGTTGATCTGTGCCAGACATGATGTTTTTAGGGTTTTGAGAATTTAGGGTTTTTAGGGTTTGGTGTTTTAGGGTTCTTGCGTTACTTAAAGATCAAAAGTTTCTCAACAAGCTCTGATACCACTTGTTGATCCCAAACTTAGATCGATTAAGCTTTGTGTATACGAGATTAGATCAAGTACTACACGTAGAGAAACCTTTGCTTATGAATAAAGTAACAAAGTGTTATGCGGAATTAACACTTGATCTAAAACACAATGATGTTAAACAAACTTTCACTTGTATTAGAATGATCGTACTTGGTTACAATGAAAGGGTTTAACAATCGAAAACTTATGAAAACTGATATATGACTTTAACCTAAAAGACCTTCTTTTATAGAACAGGAAGTCTTGTACAATAAGCTACGAATCAACTATTCTAGGTAAAGATAATGATAGAAAATACAATGTTGTGCTTATCTTTACCATACATAAATAAAGAAACAAAATAAACAAAAGATATTCCATCAGTATCAATCTTCAAGGCTGTCAGCGTTGACTTCTTCAATGTCAACGCTTGGCTGTCAGTGTCCAATGTCTTCTTATCAGCGTTGACATTCTTCTTATCAGCGTCTAGTGAACTGACCTATATTTTATTCCCAACAAAGTATAAGTCTAGTGGTGAGGTTGAAAGGTTTAAAGCTAGAGTTGTGGCAAAAGATTTTAGTCAGAAAGAGGGCATTGACTATGAAGAAATTTTTTCACCAGTTGTGAAAATTGTTACTGTTAGATGTCTTATTTATGTTGCTGTTCATTATGCTTGGCCTGTGTATCGACTTGATGTTAATAATGCATTTTTATATGGTGAGTTAGATGAAGAGATCTATATGACTCTTCTTGAGGGATATGGGTCTAATGATAATAAAGTTTGTAGACTCACTAAATCCTTGTATGGTCTTAAGCAAGCACCTAGAAAATGGAATGAAAAATTGACAAGTGTGCTTGTTGAAAATGGGTTTATACAAAGTAAAAGTGATGTTTCTCTGGTATATACAAAGTAAAAGTGATGTTTCTCTTTTCACTAAAAATGAGAATGATTCATTTGTTACTTTATTGGTCTATGTTGATGATATTATCATAAGTGGCAACAATGAATCTGTTATAAATGACTTTAAGAAATACTTGAGTTCTAAATTCGAAATTAAAGATCTTGGAAAGCTTAAGTACTTCTTAGGAATTGAAGTACTTGATGCTAACAATGGTCTGGTGCTTAATCAAAGAAAGTATTGTCTTAAATTACTTGCTGAGTATGGTATGTTGGCATGTAAGCCAGCTAAAGCACCTATTCCTGATTCTTCTCAGAAGAAAAAGGAACAAAGTGCTATAGAACAAGATGTTCCTATTGATAACAAAACATGTTATCAAAAGATTGTGGGAAAATTAATCTATCTTACATTAACTAGGCTTGATATTGCCTATGCTGTCCACAGTCTTAGTCAATTTATGTATGATCCTTATAAGTCTCACTTAAAGCTTGCTTTTCATGTTCTTAGATATCTCAAGGGTTCTCCTGGTAATGGTATTTCATTCATGAAAAACAATGATTTAAGTCTTGCTGCATTTGTTGATTCTGACTGGGCTAAATGTAAGATTACTAGAAAGTCTGTGACAGGATATACAGTATATCTTGGAAATAATCTTGTTTCCTGGAAAAGTAAAAAGCAATCTGTTTTAGCTAAATCTTCAGCTGAAGCTGAATATAGAGCTATGAATAGTGTTGCTTGTGAGAGAATGTGGATAATTAAGATCATGAAGGATCTTAAAGTTAATATTTGCTTACCAGTTCCTACCAATTGTGATAGCAGTTCTGCTATTCAGATTGCTGCTAATCCTGTGTTTCATGAAAGAACAAAACATTTGAAATTGACTTATATTTTCTGAGGGAAAAGGTGTCAGCAGGTTTGATTAAAACATTGAAGATTAAATTTGAAGACAATGTGGCTGATATGTTTACAAAGGGCTTATCAATCAAAGATCACAAGTTTCTGAGTGATAAGCTTAATCTTGTTAACCTATATCACAAGTCAACTTAAGAGGGGGTATTAAGTTTAAGTTGACATGCGAGTATAGTTGAAGGGTAAGAAAGGTAATATTTATCCTTTATTATTTCTTTTGGTTTTGTGTTTTTCTTTTTGTGTGCAGGTATTGAAAGTTGAGGGACTTTGTGTGCCAAGTTGAGAAACTTTGGAGCTGCCCTAGTCAAACTTCTTTATATACTTCGTTTACACATAGTTTAGGTCATTCTGTTATTGTTTTCGTCTCTCTTGTTTGTTTCGTCATTGTTGATACTCAGAGTTTGTTCTTGATCTTGTATGTGTATATTGATCTTGGTTTGTAAGATCACTGATACACTTGTTTCTTTCTTTCTGCTTTGTAAGTACGATCAAAAAGATAGGTATCACATTTGAAGTGATAGCCTAACGCAGTTTAATAAAAATAAAGGGGAGGTTGGTTGAATCATTCTTGATTCGTGTCTTTGTTTTGTAAAATCAAATATTTCTTATTTGTTTTCATCCTTTAATCTTCGAAATTTCCAATCTAAGGTGGTTCCCGAGTAATTTTTAAGGTAGATCCTAAAAAAAATCCTTTATTACTTCTAAAGAAATTTTCCGTCCAAGGTGGTTCCCGGGCATCGCCTACACAAGGCGTAGGTCCGCCTCTGCGATATATTTGACAAAATCCTACAACTAACAGAATGAATTAACATATGCTTGGGGATACTACTCATTTCTCAACAAAACTACAAGTTAGAGAGTTCGTACTTTTGGGCTAATATATTTGATTAGTCTGTGCCCAAACTTTTGTAGTTCTGAATCATATTAGATAGTGACAATTGAGACACCAAAAAAAGGTCGTGGGCTTATTTTTAGTGTGTAGTTGTGTATTTATGTACAATCATTTGTGGCAACGGCTCGAGGCTCGGTTCTGCCCTATTTTAGTTGATGTTCCATTAAATCAAGAGAGTTGTCGAAGCTGTTTTTTTAGAGTGGATAATGGCTGGTGTCGGATCAAGATGTTTCTGCCGCTTCACATATTTTTTTGATCATGTGGGTCAGGCTGTTTTATAGTTTTTGGTGGCCCTAGACAAAAGGCAAAAAAGAGGTCTTATTACACTTGTAAACTAAAAACAAATGACATATAAATTTGAAATATATCGCTCATGGGAAGAGATCCCCCACACACCAATATTTAACAAAGGCTTCATGGATAAATCCCCACCCTCCATCTCTAAATAATCTAACGGTTGAGATTAAAACCCCCCTTTCTTATAACTTGCCTTCATTTAATAAAAAAAAAAAAAACGTAAACAACCTTTCTTATGGATCCCGATGACCCCCACCGGCGACCACCCCAACAACCTGCACCTAATCGCCGACCACCCCAACAACCTCATCTCCCACCTTTTTCCGGCGACCACCACAACAACCCCACCTTCTTCCCGCGACCACCACAACAACCCCACCTTCTTCCTGCGTCATCCACACCAACCCACCTTTTTCCGGCGGCCTTTACCGTAAACAACCTTTTTCCGGCAGCCCCCACAAGAATCCATTATTTTACAGCAAGACCCACACCAAACCATCGTTTCCCAGCTACTTCTACAACCCCACACCTTCCCCAGCGAGTTCCACAACGTATCCACCATTTTCCGGCGACTTCAATACAAAACCCACATTTTTGGCGCCCTGCACAACAAACCCAACAATTCCCAGCAAATAACAACCCTTTCCCGTCGATTTATACAACAAACAACACTTTTACGGCCAACTCCACAACAAACATCCAACTTCCGGCGACCTCCACAACAAATGACCATCTCGCAGCGACTTCCACGACCTCCACATCAAGTGACAATGTAGAAGTTGCTGATGATGCTAGCAAAAATGTAGAAGTTGCTGATGATGTTGGCGAAAATGTAGAAGTTGCTGATGATGTTAGCGAAAATGTAGAAGTTGCTGATGCTAATGAAGAAGATGCTGATGGGGAAGCTGAAAATGTAGTTGCTGATGATGTTGATGTTATTGAAAATGTAGAAGCCAATACAGGTAATAACTTTGTACCAGAAATAGATATGTTACTGAAAATGTGGTTGCTGATGCACACTGACTCATGCATGAGTCACACTGACTCATGCATGAGTCACACTGACTCATGCATAAGTCACACTGACTCATGCATGAGTCACACTGACTTATGCATGAGTCACACTGACTCATGCATGAGTCACTCTGACTCATGCATGAGTCACTCTGACTCATGCATGAGTCATATATGACTCATACAATTCCTGAACTTTTCTTTTATTGGATTGTGAAACAGATGCTCATAATTCACCAAAACCTACTTTATACATTCATTTTGAGTCACCCGGAGGATCGACATATTGGGAACCAAATGTTGATGAGCAGTACGTGCCTCTTGAGGATAAAGAATTTAAAACGATAGAGGAGAGTATTGAGTTTTATGAAGCTTATGCTGAAAAAGCGGGATTTGAAGTTAAAAAATACACACAAAAAAGAAATAGAAGTGGTGAAGTAAAAAGTAAATACATCACGTGTAACCGACATGGGAATATAAAAGATATAAATATCAACACATTGGTTAGTAGTGGAAAACAAACTAGGCACACAAGGCACCGTATAACAGGTTGCATGGCGCAAATAAAAGTTGATTTAGATTATGTCCGGAAAAAGTATGTTGTGACTAAGTTTGTTGCTAAGCACAATCATCCCATGATTCCTAAAGAATATAAGCATATAACGAAGAAACAAAGAAAGATGACTCAAACAGAAAGGTTGTTTGTAGTCAGAGCTTCAACAATGAAACTTGGCGCAACAAAGGCACATACCTTGTTATCTGGCATCAAAGGCGGATCTCAGTATGTTCATGGAACTAGTGATGATTTTAAGAATCACATGAGGGATGTTAATGCAATTATAGGAGAAAGTGATGCACAAATGCTTATTAACAAGATGGAAAATAGGATGAAGTATGTTCCGGGATTTACATTTCAGTATATGATTGAAGATAGCGTATTAGTTGCGATGTTTTGGGCAGATGAAGTTGATAAACGCAACTATGAGGAGTTTGGAGATGTTATATCTTTTGATGCAACTTTTAGAACAAATAAGTAAGTTGTCTGTTACACATAAATCACATGTGACTCATACATGAGTCACAGTGACTCATACATGAGTCACAGTGACTCATGTATACAAAAAACAGTGACTCATTCATGAGTCATAGTATGAAATATTATATCTTTTTAATGTATCTGTTTTGCAGGTATGACATGGTTTTTGTACCATTCACTGGGATAGATAACCATAGAAAGTGCGTCAACGTTGGCTCTAGATTGCTTTTAAGAGAAGATACAGAAGCTTATACGTGGCTACTAACATCATTCATGACAGCTCACAAAAAACAACCAAAAATGATCGTAACGGATCAAGATGGGGCAATGAAACGAGCAATTGAAGCAGTTTTGAAAGAATCTAAGCATAGATTGTGCATGTGGCATATCTTGCAAAAAATTCCAGCAAAGGTACTGATTGTTTGATATTTATCAGATAACTCATACATGAATTATAAATATACATGACTCATGCATGAGTCACATGACTCATGCATGAGTCACATGACTCATGCATGAGTCACATGACTCATGCATGAGTCAGTGCGAATACATGATATCAAAATATCTTAACATTGATACATTCTTCATTTTCAGATATGTGAAAAGATTTACAAGGAAACTGATTTTAAAGATCGTTTCAACAAACTTGTGTGGAATATGTTCATCGAGCCAGAAGAGTTTCAAAAAGATGGTTTGAACTTATTGAACGCTTTGGATTGCAAACACACAAGTGGATGACAAAGATGTATGACCTTCGTAACTTGTGGTTGCCGGCTTATTTTATTGACTCACCACTGTTTGGACTAATGAGAACTACTTCAAGATCTGAAAGTGAAAATGCATTCTTTAAGAGTTTCACAAATCATGGGTCAACATTAGTAAATTTCATGATGTGCTTTGAATCGGCAATCGAAAGACAAAGACATAAGCAAGAAGTTTTGGACTTCAAAACATGGGACGCGGCTCCAAATCCTGAAACGAAGTTAAATATCGAAGAACATGCGCGTAAAGTTTATACTAGAACAATTTTTCTCTTGGTTCAAGCTGAAATCGTAGAATCAATTTGGTCATGCCAAATACAAGAATTTAAGACGGAAGAGGGTATTGAGACGGTTAAGGTTCGAGACACGAGAGCGGGTCCTTATAGAACACTGTATACAGAAGAAGGAAAAGAGATGGTTGTACAGGAAGAAGACAAAGTAATAACGTACAAGGTTAGTGAAAACATTTAACTGATACATGAATGACTCATGCATGAGTCATGTGACTCATGCATGAGTCACATGACTCATGCATGAGTCACATGACTCATGCATGAGTCACATGACTCATGCATGAGTCACACTGACTCATGCATGAGTCAATGTGACTCATATGTGTTATGCTCACTTATTAATATGTTTCATGTTTATGTTTAAGGTTCTCCGTAATCCTGGAGATGGATCCGTTGAGTGTACGTGTCGGCATTTTATGCGATATGGTTTTCTTTGTCGCCACATATTCTGTGTTTTGAAGAACCGTGATATTGAAGAAATTCCGGAGAATTACATTTTAAGGCGTTGGAGAAGGGATTTGATACCGCTTTCATTAAGAAGAAACACAAACAGATACGGAGAGAAGAACGAAAGAATTCAGAAACTAACAAATGAGGCTAACTTCCATGTAGACGAATGCTTGTTTTGGTTGAGTAAAGATGCAGAAAAGTTGGCGGAATATGTGCAAAAGCTGGATAAAATAAAGAAAGAATATCAAGTTTTAGTGCCTAAGCCCCCTTCAAAGAAAACAAAGGACGTTATTGAAGATATATATGCAATTGAGGAACCAAAGAAAAATATTATTAAAAATCCAACTGGGGCTAGGCTCAAAGGGGGTCGTAGAGGAGCGCGTATAAAAAGTGCAAGAGAAATAGCTATGAAGGCTAAAAAGAAACAGCCTCGTGCGTGTGGTTACTGTAAACATAAGACAAATGAGCATACAAAAATGACATGTCCACTAAATCCATATTATATCGCAAAACTAGCGAAGATCGCTGCAGCTGCTGAAAAACAAGCACAGAAAACAGGAGAATCAAGTACAAGTATTTGAATATCTGTTTTAAATTTTCTATTTTTCTTTTATTGAACTTTTGAAAACCAGTGTAGAATATCTGATTATGCTATGAATATGATGACTCCTATATTAGTACTCTTGAAATATCTGTGTATTGAAATATTTATGTTTTTAAATATCAAGTCATGTGACTCATGCATGAGTCATGTGACTCATGCATGAGTCATGTGACTCATGCATGAGTCATGTGACTCATGCATGAGTTACATGGCAAAAATGAAACATGTACTACTATGACTCATGTATACGAGATAACTCTTGCAACACTTGCAAAAGACATACCTAAAATCATGCCGATACCGCAAGAAATCCTTATACGAGATAACTGTTGCAACTCTTTTGAGGCATGCATGAGTCACATGACTTGCATGAGTCATGTGAACACATACAAACATATATTACTATGACACATGCAAGTCATGTGACTCATGCATGCAAGTCACATGACTCATGCAAGTCACATGACACATGCGTGAGTCAGGCGACACATGTATGAGTCAGGCGACACATGCATGAGTCACATGACTCATGCATGAGTCATGTGACAAATATAAAACATATATCAACACATATTCATAAACACTTATACATAGTCACTGTATGAGTAACAAACACTTTTATATGTGTTACTAAAACACGGAACAATATTGCACGTCTTGTAACAAACAAGGTTATTCAAAATCAAACTTCAAATTTCGTTCGAAAAAGTCAAGTACGACTGATATCAGAATTAAGAATTACTTAATATCATAAAGTATTACAAAATAGATCAAGATTTCTAGACAGCTGGTTTCTTCTTGGTAGCTTTCTTCTTGGTAACTAGTTTCTCGGTTACTGTTGCATCAACATTTGCCTTCTCGGTTACTGCTTGACCGGCTGCTGGCTTCACGGCTGCTGGCTCCTCAGTTACTGCTTCACCGGCTGGTTGCTCAACTGCTGGCTTCTTGGCTGTAGGTTTCTTGGCTGGTTGCTCAACTGCTGGCTTCTCGGCTGTAGGTTTCTTGGCTGGTTGCTCAACTGCTGGCTTCTTGGCTGTAGGTTTCTTGGCTGGTTGCTCAACTGCTGGCTTCTCGGCTGTAGGTTTCTTGGCTGGTTGCTCAACTGCTGGCTTCTTGGCTGTAGGTTTCTTGGCTGGTTGCTCAACTGCTGGCTTCTCGGCTGTAGGTTTCTTGGCTGGTTGCTCAACTGCTGGCTTCTCGGCCGCTGCCTTCTCGGTTACATCTTCTTTCTGGGCTGCATGTCTCTCGGCAATTATAAGAGGATCACGCACATCCCTATTATTGATCGCATTCAAAATAATCGAGATCCTTTCTTTCTCATCATGTTCCATCTCAAATTTGTAAGCCAAATCAAACACTTTCTGCCTTTCAGCATTGAGCTCGTGCAACAAAATTTTTGTTGCAAACCTGTACCTCAAGCGCTTCAAAAGAGTTTCCTGTATGCTCGACTCTTCTACCAAACCAACATCCCATTCTTCGGGAGCAACACCCTTATAAGACTCCAAATGTACCATCGCAAAGACACCACAATCCACTTGGTTAACCTTAGTAGTCCATTTCAAACGCGGATTGCATCCTTTGAGCTTAGAAACAGTACTGTGCTTCGGATGATTAACTTCTTTGAGATATCTGGCGAATAACTTTTTCTACAAAACAAACAATTTAGGGGGGAACATGTTATTTACAATGCATGAGTCAGGCGACACATGCATGAGTCAGGCGACACATGCATGAGTCAGGCGACACATGCATGAGTCAGGCGACACATGCATGAGTCAGGCGACACATGCATGAGTCAGGCGACACATGCATGAGTTAAGTTGAAAACAAATAAAACAATAATGACAATAATCAAGTATACAACTTACCAAAGGATCACAGACTCGTTTGTACTTCGGTGCATTTGGATTTCCAACATGAATGTTATCAAGTATAATCATTGATGAAGGTTTGTTGAGGCAGAAAACAACAACAAAGAAATGGTTTGAAGCACAGATTGGAAAGAAAACCTAGTTTAACCAAAAAAAAGTATTAAATGTAAATTAAAAATGATGAAAAGTTGATGCTTATATATTTAAAAAAGAACGTAAAATTACCAATTCAGTATCGGATAAAGAAAGTGAAGCAGCATCATTTTTGAAATACGTAGAAATGACATCTGAAAACAAGTTATACTGTTCACCATCAGACATTGTTTTGTCTATCATTCCTTGTACCTGCGTTTAACAAAAATACAGTATTACAAAAAAATAATAATAATTATTGAAAATCTAAAAGATATATATCATGTGAAACTTACAATACATCCAGTTGGCATAAAAACTCTTCTTGGTTCTGGATTCTCTTTCCGTGACTCCTCAAAATTTAAAATGGTAACCAAACAATCAACAACACTTGCATCTAACCACAACCCTGGTGTCAATGTTTCCAAATTTAATCGAACAGCTGATAATACATAACCATACACAGGCTCTGCTCGGAAAATGGTTTCACTAGACATTAAAAAAAAAGGAAAACAATCAGAATAAATCATGTGATATTCTAAAAACATGAAGTTTACAAAAAGAAAAAGAAATAAAATATGCTTACTATTTTTCTTCTTCCATCGCAAATAAAGAATTACCCAAAACAAACTCAAACCTTTGAAGCTTACTAGTATCACAACACTGATGCATAAAAGGGGAAGGCAAGTATGGAATCCGCTTAGCAATCTGTTTCCGTGCAGCCACCTGGTTAGGAGTGCTAGGACGCACAGCATCGTCATTAACTGGCTCATCTTCAATAACTGGCTCATCTTCAATAACTGCCTCATGATCCCGAGGCCCAAAATACGCATCCTCCTGAAATATTACAAAAACTTTAATACTGAATCACATAATGTTAGTGACTTATACATGAGTCACACTGACTCACATAATGTTAGTGACTTATACATGAGTCAGGCAACTCATGCATGAGTCAGGCAACTCATGGACTCATGTAGACTATTGCATGAGTCATGTGATGAGAAGCCAACTTATTAAAAAGCTTAAAACTAACAAGGATATAACAGAGTACATTAAGATATATGTCAACAAGAAGATCCATCACCTCTGCATACCAATCAATGTTCTCATCAATCCACCTATCATCAAGTATTATATTTTCATTACCAACATCTTCGTTACCAGCAGGTTTAACGGCAATATCTATCGAAATAGAATCGCCAAAAACTCCTTTATATCTATCATACAACACTAGAACATCTTCATCATGTGGAAACTGTGTGTTGGCATTCTTCAACATGGTTTCAAGTTCAATTTTTTCTCTAGATATAAGAGAAAGCTTTTCTTCAACATCCTTCAACATTTTCTGTATATAAAATGAAAATTCATAAATGTTCAAATGTACAAGTGTTTAAAAAACACTTGCAAATTTATATGACACATGCATGAGTCAAGTGACACATGCATGAGTCAAGTGACTCATGCATGAGTCAAGTGACACATGCATGAGTCAAGTGACACATGCATGAGTCAAGTGACACATGCATGAGTCAGGCGACACATGCATGAGTCAAGTGACACATGCATGAGTCACGCAACACATGCATGAGTCAGGCTGTCGCATAAAAATAAAAACATAAAAATAAGCTAATACTAACCATTTTTTCTGTAGGAGGCACACTATCAGGCTTCGGATTCGCAACACTAGCAGGCTTAGGAGTCCCAACACTAGCAGGCTTTGCAGTCCCAACACTATCAGGCTTTGAAACAAAACCCTCACTTTGTTTCGCTTCAGACGGAGTCCATTCTCCATACAATTCCAATTTGCCCATAAGATCGTCATTTAACTCAACAGTTTGGCGGCTAATCATGAGTCTTGTGTTCCAACTTTGAATAGCTGGCCTCAACCGAATAACTGGAACCCGCTCACACTTGGTAGCATCTAAATACAGAAGCTGTAAACAAAAAAACATGTTTGTTATCTGAAAAACATATATGTTATATATAATTAAATCAGAAAACATAAAAAACAGATTAATGCACTTACAATCAGAAAACACAATGGTCCGTTGTAGTAGCCATTCAAAGTCGTCGGTAGTTTACTTGTTTCAAGACACCTATGAATGTACCCACACCAATCAATGTTCTTAACATCTGTATCTTTACGAATTCGGCGAACAGCAATCAAACTTGGGTAAGCATTCATTGTTTCACCTTTCCCAAAAACCAACGCAAAAAGTTCAAGAAAGTTGACTTTAAACATAAAGTCAATTTTATGCGCTTCAATCACCTTCAACGCGATATCAGCTGGACCGACTTTTCTCAACTTCCTTGGCTCAAACTGTTTAATCCATGTCCTAACAAACTCATCATCCATCTCTCTTTCAGGTAAATCATAAATGCTAGTACCACCAAGAGGAAGTCCTAGAATATCTTTTACTGTCTGAGGTGTGACATGAATATTACCATTTGTAAGCTCCAAATTGTAGGTTTCTGGTTTAAACTTCTTAACCACATACCTAGCCAAAATACTAGGTAATTTATCTATCTTGCGAATACACAATGAACCAAGACCCATCTCCTCCATGAATTCTTCTATACCCGCCACATTAGCATCACGGACACATTCAAAAAAGGAAGAAGGTACATTCCTACAAAATAGAGGCAACGTACTATCATCCTCCTCCCCCTCCTTCATCTTCTTTGAAGGCTTTTCATCATCCTCCTCCTTTTTAACAGACTTGCGCTTCTTAGAAGGGCCGAACTCTTTTTTAACCTCCTTTTTCACTTCTTGTTTAACATTCCTTTTATCCTCCTTTTTCAGTTCCTTTTTCACAGTCTGTTTTTTAGGAGGCTTTACGTCCTCTTTCACTTCCTTTTTAACATCCTGTTTCTTAGAAGGTTTTGTTTTAACCTTTTCTGCTAGCTCCTTCTTAAGATTTAACGTAGGCTGAAAATTAGATCTTGACCTCTTGCCAATCCTTTTAGGAATAATAACCTCTTCCTCACTTGTCTCCTCATCACTCCCACTCCCATCATCCGACCCCTTTTGACTGTCTACTTTCTCATCCTCATCATCACTATCGCCGTCACCGTCACCCCCATCCCCACTCTCATCCTCACCATCACTCTCACCGTTACCATCACCCCCACTCTCACCGTTACCATCACCCCCACTCTCACCGTTACCATCACCCCCACTCTCACCGTTACCATCACCCCCACTCTCACCGTCACCTGCACCGTTACCATCACCCCCACTCTCATCCTCACTCTCACTCTCACTGCCACAGCTATTAACACTTTCTTTAAGATCGGTCAAAACCTTCGCAGCAACATCCACATCAGCCTCTTTTAACTGCGCAACATCCACATCAGTTTTTTTTACCTGCGCAACATCCACATCAGCCTGAGAATCCACATAAAAATCATATAAACATATATCAACTGCTAAAAACACTTTTACCTGCGCAGCTTCCAAATCAGTCACTTTTAGACGCTTACTTGAAGGCTCGGGAGAAGGTTTTGGCATAACAACAAAGTCAGTTGTAACACTTGAAGGTTTACGTTTAACAAGCTCAAATTTAGGAAGATTTCTATTTGTATGAGGTAGATTAGCTTTTGGAAATAGATTTTTAAAAGGTTGATTAGGTAAATGGATTGGAGGTAGATTATTTTTTGGTGGTGAACAAGGTTGTGTATTATCTTTTTCTGTTATCTCTGCAACAAACAGATATAAAGAAATAATCAGTAAACAACAAACTCATAAGCAAATAACACATTAGTAAAGTCCCTAATAAGTCAGGCGACACATGCATGAGTCAGGCGACACATGCATGAGTCAGTCGACACATGCATGAGTCAGGCGACACATGCATGAGTCACTAATAACTAATAAGTCACTAATAATCACTAGTAAAAGTCCCTAGTAAACTCATGTGTAAGTAAATAATAAGTCCGTAATAAGCAAATAACTCACGTATAAAGTCACTAATAATCACTAGTAAAGTCGCACGTTTACAATGTTGTGGTGTTTGCCAGTGTCTAAATAAGGTCTGTATATTTACGGGGTACTGTGATATAGAACTAGGATTTGACTATGAGTTAACGCTTTTTTGTCAATTCCTCTTAAGCTAAAACATGTCTTCATGATGGGCGGCGATACAACTACTTTGACATGAGACACATCTATGTATTAAAATGCAAGTAAATCATAGCTTAGAAAGCGCAACTACAGTCTATGTCCGGACTTTGGTGTGCAGTCGTCGTGCGTGGTAAATCATAGCTTGATCAATAGCTTGATAAACCACGCACTGATGGGCAAATGTTTGTAGCCTGGCAATTGGGCCTATACCGATGTTAATCTAATACAAATACTCAGTTGTATTTCATATACCATCTTAGGCCTATAACATTGAACCAGGTCTGCTCAAGTTCTAAACACTCTATACTAGCATTAGGAAGTCCAACCCAACATAATCTATTTGATTTGATCCATTCACTTTTTGCCTATAAAAAGTTCTGCTTCTAAGTATATCAGCGTAATATTTGTATACACAACGGCAGGGGCTTGTAGTCTCAGTTTAGCGCGACATCTATTGTATACATTTAGTAGTAATGACTCACATATAATCAACAAAACTCATGTGTAAGTAAATAATAAGTCCGTAAAAAGCAAATAACTCACGTATAAAGTCACTAATAATCACTAGTAAAGTCCCTAATAAGCAATAAATCATATATAATCAACAAAACTCACGTATAAGTCACTAATAACTCACTAATAAGCAAATAAGTCATGTATAAGTCAATAATAAGTCACTAATAAGTAACTAATAAGCAAATAACTCATGTATGAGTCATGAATAAGCAAATAACTCATGTATAAGTCACAAATAAGCAATAACTCATAAACAATAAACATAAACAATAATTATTAATTCATAACTGATTAATTCATAACTGATTAATTCATAACTGATTAAAAATAAACAATAATTAATCAAAATAAGCAATAATTAATAACTGATTAAAAATAACTAATAATTAATCAACATAATCAATAAACTCATAAGCAAAATAATTAAAAAAATTAGGGTTAGGGTTTAAGATCAATACTATCAAAGGCCTTCGAAGTCGCCATCTCCATTTTCTGACGGGCTTCAATACATCTATTAGTCGCAAGATCCATTTCCTCACGGATATCCATCAGAAACTAATTAGGGATTTTGATCGGAATCAATGGAGGTTAATGTAACCGGAATAAATTGTAGATCTAACTCCGGCGATGATAAACGATTTTTCCGGCGGTTGTGTGTTTTAATTAGTGTGTGTGTGTGTGTTCGCGATGTGTGTGTAGAGGGGGGGTGGGTGTCTGTTTGTTAGAAACTAAAAGAGAAATGACGGTTATTAAAATAAAAAGAGGGAGTGGGGAGTATTTTTTGTTTTAATTTGGGCCTTTGGATGATAAATAGATTGGATGGTGGGGATTAGTCCATGAGGACTTTGCAAATATTAGGGACTTTATAGAACTTTTGGCTATCGCTCATATAGTCATATATGTTAAAAATATACGTTTTTATATACTAGCATGGACCCGCGCAATGCGACGGCGAGTAATTATAATCATTCTTGAGGCTAACAAATATTAATCTCTTATCCATTAAGTTTGTATTGTTAAATTTGTAAAAATCGAAAAAAACTCTAAATTTTAGAAAAATTAATAATTAATAAAAATATAACAAAATGGATATTCAATTAAAGAGTATCAAATTTTAGAAAATATGGTGAAATTAGATTATAAAAATAACAAACTAATAAAAAGATTTTTCAATTTAAAAGAAAAAATGTTATTTAAGTAGGTTGTTACAAAAGTTTGTTACAAAAAGGTTGTTAGAAAATGTTATAACGTATGATGGAGATATCAACAACTTGCTTTATTTAGTAGGAAAAAATGTCTGAATTTTCAGTCTTCCTATTTTAAAAAGTCTTAAATACTTTATATATTAAATATAGATATATATATATAGATATAAATATAGATTAATATAAATATAAATAAAACTAATAAAAATAAAGCCCCTTTAAATGGAGGCTTTATGCAAGTGCACCTACTGAGTAGATCCTTCCGCGCCCATCTGTGTGGGTGCATGCTTGTTTGTGTTTGTGATAAAAGAACAGAAAACTAAAAATAAATATAATACTATTTGACCAATTTCAAATACATTGGTGGAAAGAAGTACATTTTTAAAACATGTTAATTAATGAGCAAATGATAAATCTTACTCCAATTAAAGAAATACAATCAACATGTTAATAAAAAGAAAGTTTATTAAACCTTTATAACAAATACAAGTATTACACTATGATTAAAAGGAATGAAACAGAAGTGGACAGGTTTCTATTAATTTTCTTTGTACTACGAAACAATTAGAGCACAAATGAACTTTTATAATTATTCTTATTCTCCTAAACGCCATGGTTACACCCTCGTAACTGAAGAAAGGGAGAACGAAAGCTGCATTGCGAACAAATTCTATGTTTTTCCTGTTAATGAGCTTTGCCACAACGCAACGCGTTTGGAGGTATGTCGTATTCGGTGTACACACTCTTCTCATCGTTCCACACTCTAGCATACAACTGCTGTCCCAGGTACTGCCTTGGCCAGTTTGCGGATCTCAAATTCCACATCCCCTTGTTGTCCAAAGAAACCAATATCGAACTCCAAGATTTTGGGTAAACCTGCAAGTAATTCAAATACAAGATGATCAGAAGACTGTTTACTAAGCCACCTTCCGATTTATTAACAACATATATGTTGCAAAAAGATGACTATAATTTTAACCACTTAGTATAGTTCAGTTACCTGGACGGTGTATCGTGAGGTTGCGTCGTTCAGATTGTAGAATCTCTTCCTCAGTGTCGAGTTCCACTTCCCACCACCAAAACTGCAATTTGCCAATTATGATTGTAATAAGTATTTCAATTCTGGATGAACCATGCAAAAAAAAAATGTCTCTACTCTGTATCCCTTAGCAGTTGCTAGCGAAAAAAGAAAAGAAAAGAAGAAGCAGCTTACCCGACGCTCCAAAAGTCATAACCATCAAGATGCCATGATTGGACAGAGTTCTCGTTATTCTGGAAGACGATCTCAACAAAATCATGAAGAGTAAAGCCCATTACAGATGGAGCAAGAACTGCAGGGCCAGCAGATGGTGCGGGTTTGATCGAGTCTAGTTTGAATACTCCAGGAATGTTAAAATAGTCAGCAAGCTTCAATGGGGTGCCTGGGTCGATGTGTGATACCTTATTCACAGCATACCGAAGTTTGCCACCAATTTTAGCTTTTGAATTAGCTAGGATAACTGTTCTGGTTATTGGGATTGTTCCAAAGTGAAATGAACCTTGAGGGTTTGGCCTTGCTGCATTTGCTGTCAAATTCCATCTACAAATAGCACAAAAAGGTAAATACCGTGATTCATTTCTATAGATAGCAAATATGGGGCTTAGAGAAACCTATACATATGTTTACCTGACTGTCCTGGCTTGTTTCATTGACCAGTGAATCTGATAGGTAGGTGCGATTGGTAATGGCAAAGTAGGTTTGGCTGTGGATCCTTGATAATGAAGAATGCCAGTAGCCGTATGAACTGGTTTTGTGAATCTAGAGGAAGCAACAATGTAATAGCCCTTCGCAGGAGAATGAAGGGTGACCAAGAAAGAAGCAGATTGACCGACGTGAAGGTCAAATGATTCGTATGATTCATGTAAGGTATGAGCACCCTCTATTTCAACCAATGTCATGGTATGGCCTTGGATCCTAAAGTTAATTGAAGTTTGTAGAGCTACATTTGACACCCTAAACAAGTACCTTTGACCTGGAATGCGACAAAACAGAGTTAGCTAAAAGAACATATGTATCATATTAGATTATATAATTATAAAGTATATAAAGATTGTACACTAGTAACAAAATCTAATACGTAAAAGGATTAATACCTGCTTGACCAGTGAAAGATGTTGCACGTGGACTTCCATTGATAAGGAGGGCATTAGGCTTAGGAAGAGATTTCCCCATGTCCAGTATACTTCTTAACGCCTGAACGAAAAGGAGTCAGTGGCTGTTTGAAAAAGACATAAACTTGTCGAGCGAAGTTCATAAGAGAAAACAAACCTTGTGATCGGATTTCCACCAGTCGCTAACAAGTACGGTGAATTCAGCAACTGGTTTAAGATACGGGACAAAAATGACGGGCCTTGCTCCAATATTGAACCCACCATAAGCACCAGCAGCTCTATGCATCCCGAGTGAAGGGAAGTAGGAGAAGGTACCAATCTGATCTTTGACTTGCATATGATATGTCCATGCTGAGTTTGGTGGGATTGGACAGTTGGTCCCCAACACTCCGTCTTGCCATGAAGTCTTTCTTTGCTTGACCCCATTCCTATTGTCCCAATACAAAAGTGATCACATAAGAACTTAACTCGAAAACATAGATGGACAAACATGAAGTTTCAAACGACATACCATGTGATGAGGAAAGGCTCATCCAGCCTATTGACGACTTCAACAACCACATTGTCATTAGTTTCGCATTCAATAGTTGGGCCTGGAAACATCCCATTGATAAGAATACCCTGCAATTGTCACATATAAAATTGTTATTCCTTAAGAGTGTCAGTATCATTGTGATAATAGATAGAGCTAAGATAAAGTGAACAATTTACCCTTTGTGGAACACCAAGAGGAGAAACTGTTCCGTATGTAACGACCCATTTGAAATTTCTATAAGGGTCTTCAGCATTGACAGAGGAAACACACACCAAAGCTAATAGTCCAAGATAAAATGGTAGGAAATTGACCCGCTTCATGTTGCAAAGGTACGCCCTTCCCAAAAGTAATACCTGCACTGTCGTAAAATTGATTAAGGAACATCCATAAAGGAAACAAAAAAACTACCGGGGAAGCTTTTGCTGAAAGAAGAACTCTACGGTTCGATATGACATAAGATGATAAAATAAATTATTTTTTTTAATTTGCAACCCGAAAACCGTACTAGAAACCATATTTTATCAAGACGCATTGTACAAAAGACAAGTATCTTGAAAAAAGAATCAAAATAGTTTATGGGACGGATGGCAGAGCAAGTACTGAGGTGAAGTAAGATAAGTGGTTTACTTACAATGCAGAGTGAGGCTGGATCGCTCTGCGAATGAGAGAATGAGCTACAAGTAAGAAGTGAAAGTTGATGAATAGAAGCAAGATCATTGGTGAATTTATAGTGTGGGAAACACCAAGGAGAAGAAAGAAACGATTCCCGATGGTAAAGAAACGAGGGTCAAGTACGGCGCACTTCATGGTGGTTATTAAATGACAATGATGGTGATATTTGAATGATTTAAGTATAAGCAGCAAGCAGCACAACAAGCAGCTTGTGATTATTGAATATTAAAATAAGATGGTTAGTATAAGTTTGCTTGAGATCTGTATAATCCCTGAGGGAGATACAAGATTCGTCGGTGAAATGCTTAATCCTAAAATAACGCAATGGAGGACGGATCAATCATTTAATTTTCTTCAAAATATATATTTATTCATTCATTATGGAGGGAGAGAACAAGTTTTAGTGTTTAAGCTATTTCCACGTTTTCAGAGGCGCGAAAACCATGGATCGGGTCGGATTTAAGCTTCCCCAAAACTTAAGTCTTCCCGCTACAAGGCAGGGGATCTTCTTCATGTCTTGGTCTTCTCATGTTAGTCTGTCTCTATTTCGAGCTTAGGAGATCTCCTAAAACAACTTGTAGAACGAGGTTTTATCAATTTGTTCCAAAACAACATCTTTTTCAATTTTTATCAAACTATTTGTTTGGTGTCCAAAGAGTTAATACATACGGAACTTAAGTAAAATGTTCCAAATGTTCTTAAAAGTACGTCTAAGTTATTAATGTTCTAATTTACTCATCTAAGTTACTAAACTATACACTACTACTAGTGTTAATTCGAGTAACTAAAACGCATGTTTTTATAAGTTAAGTAACATAAATGTCGTGTTTTTACAAGCTAAGTAACATAATATCGCGTTTTTACAAGTTAATTGATGTTCAGTAACCCAAAAGTTATGTTTCATAACTTTAGTAACCTAAGAGAACAAAATGAACGTTTAATAACTTACGCGCATTTTTTGAGAATGCTTAGTAACCTCCGTATGTAATTATGTATTAACCCTTATCAAAAACCAAACAAGTAGGTATTTGTTAGAATTTAGATGTATCATATTGTTACAAAATAAAATATTGAATATTTTTAGTAAACAAATTTTTAATATATTGCTCGTAAATATTATAAAAATGTGCTAAAAGTATATATATTTGTTAAAAATATGTTTTGCAGGTAAAATTAACGTTAAACGGAAACCGAAAGAAACTGGACTTTTTTCAAAACACGTGCAGTGATCAAGAAAGTAACTACGGTGTAGTTATAAGGAGGTACTACGGTGTAGTTCTCATATGGAAAGAAATCATTACCAAGATTAACTACGGCGTAATTGTCACATCTAGCTACGTTGTAGCATTGATGACTGCGCCAAAGACGCGCACAAGAGCTTAACTATAGTGTAGTCGTCTGATTTTACTAAGTCGTAGTAACCAAATATTGTAAATATGGAATGAATATCAAGTCAACTACGACCTAGCTCACCGACTACAATACGTCGTAGTCATTGAATCAACTATGTTTGGAAGTGTATAAAAGACAACTACGAAGTAGTTCCCACTTATGACTATGTCGTAGTTAAACCGAATATTATAAGTAGTGAGCCAAGACACACTAATTATGTGGCAAATAGATGGGAGAGAGAGGGTTTGAATAGTTTACCAGTTACACTTACATTTTAAAACTTTGTTTGTAAAACTTAGAATCGAGATTATGATCAACCACTTGCAAGCAATTAAAACACTATGTATACGTAAATAAATCTAACTAAGCAATGTATTTAATGGAACGAATATAAAGACAATAGTACGAGGGAAGAAAAGATCAAATCACAACATCAAGATTTATAGTGGTTCGGCTACGATGCACCTCTTCGCCCTACTTCACTCCCTAAGTATCCAGCTCGAGAGTTCACTATGTCAACAAACTCCTTTTAGGTGAAGACCGTATAGAAGTAGTTTATACCAATATTTGACACAAAGCCAAATGTCTAGTTCTAATCTTAGCTAGAACCAATCTATCACACACGCTTTTATTTTGAGGACTAAGATATTAACCTATCACACACGTACTTCCTCACTAAGAAAATACTATCATGACCATCTAATTTAAATATAATATAAGATCTCATAAGATCACAATTGATCATACACAAAAACACAAGACTTAGATGATGAACAAGCCTAATCTACAATAAAAAAATTATGAAATGATGTGCGGGATTGAAAAGCTATCATTTGCAAGAAGTTTTACAAAACCTCATGCAGTGTATCTGATCATTGCATTGTAGTATAGGCAAATACTAGGGGTTGTTAATTTCGTTTACTTAGGGAATGGGATGTTAAGTTGTGTCTAATGAGTAGAAGGTCTAAAAGCGAGAAAGAGATTTATTTGTATTTTTATGTTTTCATAAAAGGAGTAAATTAAATGATTGATTGGAAGGGAGTTTAAACATAATGTCTACTAATTTTAACCTAATCAAACTGTGCTGCTAGAGATTTCGTATGATAAATGAAAAGTATGTTTACCTAATCATGCACTACTCATTACAACGTTAAACTTTGGTAACTAAATGTGTAAGTGTTTTCCTAAAGCGTTGACCCTCTAGTATAGTGGTATGTGACATTTACCATAAAAGCTATTCATGTGCAACAATGTAGAGCCAGCATAGAGGGAATTTTGCATGCACTAGATACACCATCACACACGCATAAAACACTTAAACTAATCAATCCTTTATTATTGATTAGGGACCACATCCTGCAGCCGAGACATCATCCTTTTAAACACCTATGTTTCCCTAATAATATCAACATCTAATACAGACAAAAAGTTAGTTTTCTAGAGCCTGGCGTGCACACAATTAACAAGAAGTAATAAGCAAATACAATCACATCAAAAGCTTCATGCAATCATAGGTAAACAGAAATTAAATTAGCTAGACATAACAAAGCAAGAACAAGATAAAATATTAATCAAACAAAACATATACATAATGAATGATTAAATGAATAAACCTCTATTACTCAATTTATATGGGAGTTACTGTAACAACTTGAAATTTTCGCGTCTTATTATTATTATAATGGCGTGCTTTCTTATAACCATTTGACATGCTTATGTACAACGTTTAGACATACTATCGGTTTGAGCCGGTTACAATGCTTTCTAGCTATCGAGAATATGTGAATCCATTTTCTTGTTGGTCACGACATTTTGTAGTCGTGTAAATACCTTAGCGTTATGTGAAAATCGACTATGTTAGTTGAGTTGTCTATTGGAATCGAACCTTTATCACTCTAACAAGACTTTTCAAGCCTTAGGACTTGAGTAGAAAACTATACACTAAAAGACTCAACAACTATTATTGGGCTGAAAACTAACTATCTAGACCCTTGCTGGGTCGAGAACTAATATTACATGTAAGAAATGAAACACAAACTGATAAGAAAGAAACTTATATGTCCAAACTTCCATTAAGCAAAACCTAGAAACAAAAAGGGTCAACCAAAGTCAACCAACCAAACTGGAAATCATATTTTAAAACTCCACTAACCACAACCAGACAACACACATGCCAAAATTGCCCAAAATGTGTATATCACAAGCATGTCTTTTCCAGATTTGGCTTAACCCTATGCCGAAAATACTAAGTTAAATATAGTCCAGGTTCACAAGTCCTAAACACAAAAACAAAACACATTACAACAAATCTGGATAACAAGGAGAATCTAAGGAAGATTATTAAACACCAATCGAAGCACCAATTCCAGCCGAGCCAAACACGCTCCAACATTCTTGTCCATCCTGTCCGAATCACACAAGCAGAAACCCCAAATACCCTCTATTGTGAGTCTTCTGTCCACCTTTTCCTCTTTATTTTTGCATCCACATAGTTGTGCTTGTCCAACCTGGAAATACCTGCGAGTAACAAACGAAAGTAGTGTTAGCTAATTTTGAATCTAAGCTGACTAAACCTTAAGTAATAAAAAGATGGATAACACAAAGACCTTAGACCCGTGACCCTATATTGGCCGAGACTACGTTTTTATTATTGTCCATGTTTTGTTTATGACTAACACATTGTATCAAATATTGTTATAACAGTAGTAAACAAAATCCCCCATTTGAATCACTCATCAAATCGGCCGAAACCCTAGTTTTCTAATTTTTAATCAAAACATGAAAACTAATACAATTCGTTTTATAGAAACATTAATTAAACCCAAATTAACCCACGTGAATAAAAACCCCCAATTTGTTCAAAACCCTAATTTTCGGAAACTTGTTCTAAACGTTAATTAACCTTAATTTATGCATAGAGAAACAAGTTAATTAGATTAAAACCCAAGGATGAATGAATCCCCAAAATATCCGAAACCCTAAATTTTACAAATCGGTTTTATGATGAAATTAATATGATTTTATACTCGAAAACAAAAATTAATTATAATCAAACCCTAGATTTGGAAAAGTCCCAATTAATTCGAAACCCTAATCTAATTTAATTAAATCCGAGAAAAACCCTTATGATAATTAAGCGAATCAACTGATTGGAAACCAATAAAACCTCTTTTATTTCTGAAAACAGGAACAAAAGTTAATTGAAAACATTTCTTTTAGAGAAAGAGAATAAAACTTATCTTTGATTTATAAATCACCATCGAAAAACACCTGGAATCATCATAGAAGCGGATTCAGTTTTGATGTGGGAATAAAACCCACATCTCACACGTGTTTAATAATCAGGAACACCAGTTATGTGGTATATAAATCGAATGAGTGTTAATCTTGGTCATGGAAGATGAATCTGGATATTTGAAGAAAGAGAGAGAGATATATATGGAACGGTGGGTGTGTTATACGCGTTTGTTTGTGTGTGTGAGTGTCGATACAAAATATAAACATAAACACTCCTTTCCCTTGTTTTTAACGTCTGGAAATCGGGCTGGGTGTTTGGGTCAAGCCTTTTGTGGCTAAGGTTTTGGGCCAACATGGCTTGGATTGAGTTTATTTAGCCCAGTCCGAAATTTGTGCATATATTGTCATGTTTTTGAAATATTAAATCTAATGTCTATTTTAAAAACGTAAACTAAAAGTCACGTTTTCCTATAAATGAAATGTTCGTCAAAGCACAACTAGGATGACATGCATATTTACTAGTATAAGTGTATAAGTCGTAACACGATTTTTATACTCGAATAGGTCGTGAATAACGTGGTCTTATTCTCGAGCTTCTTTGCATTTTCATCCATTTGCTTGATTCACGAGGTGAGTTTATAGCCCCACTTTTACTTGTTTTATCACTTTGGGGTGAGAACATTGCTTGTTTTAAACGGATGAACATAAGTGCCTAAAACTCATACGTGCCTACATGATGTCTAAGTAGCGATACCCCTAGATGCTTTAGCCCACTATCATGAACCATTAATTACTTTGTGTAAGCGCGAATGTTATGGATAGATCTATTGGGATTGGCCTCCCTATCTATTGTTGGTTGTGTGACCAAATTAAATACAAATACATTTTAGGTTGTTACGAATACTTTGGGGTAGTATTTGCTTGGGCACACTCTTATATAAACTGGTTTGTACGGTTAACGCTTCGGTGTCATGAGCTTAGACGTAGGATATCATGAACGTATGCTAATTTGATAATAATCTTGTATTTGTTATAAGATTATTGACGGTTGCCTAACTAAAATCTTATGGTTCATCACACTACTTCTACTTAAACCTATAAACTCACCAACCTTTGTGTTGACGTTTTAGCAATGTTTTTCTCAGGTGTCAAGGCGGAGGAGTGACGTGGTTGTGCTATGAAGATTAATAAAAATTATCATGATTCAACTTTGAGACTTGCTTTGGATGTATGATATTTGGAAACTCAAACTATGTTATCATGAGTTGTAAAATAATTTTCCTTGGGACCAATTCTATTTTTATGTCTTATGAATGAAAAATGACTTTTCTTAGTTAATCTTGTATCTATGTCTCTTGGTTGTCATGATAGTCACATCCTCGTGTAATTGTACACGTGGGCCAAATTGAGGGTGTGACAGATTGGTATCAGAGACATGGTTATAGAGAACTAGGTTACTTTTATAAGAATCATTTTTACAAAGGTTTTGGTCAAAAATGAAATTTTGGAAAAAGAGTAATACTAGACTATAACTACCTCCATCTCCATAGACCACATCACTTCGCGCCTTCGACAAGTAAGTTGTACCTTTAAGTTGTACCTTTAAGTTGTATCATTTCATTGCTCTTAAGTACTTTACTAAGTAAATTGCTAAAAGTATCAAGTAACGTAATTTATGACTATATGCTAAGTGGTTTGTGCCATGTTACGAGAATACAAAATCGATGTTTATTTTGACACTACGTGAAACTCTATGCTAAATGGTTTGTGCCATGCCATATGAATATAAAATCAATATTTATTTCGACACTACGTGAGACTCTATGCTAAATGGTTTGTGCCATGTTACGTGAATGCAAAATTGATGCGGTTATATTTCTTGAAAACCCTACGTTAAATGGTTTGTGCCATGCTATGCGAATACAATATTGATCTTGTATCAACGTGTCTTAAAATTTTTATGCCAAATGGTGTGTGCCATGACAAACTAAAACTTCAACATATTACAAAATTAATTTATTCTTACACATGCCTTTCTTGATTTGGCAGTGACATGTCTATCTCGTCCGAAGATTCGTTGTACTACTTGAGCTCATCTACGGATGGAGCACGACGCGAATCCACTACTAGTGGTGCTTCGCCACTATCATCTACTCGAGGAGAGCCAAGTGCTCATGCACCTACTCGCGTGTCACCACCACCACTCATTTGCTACCAAAGGCGTGGCAAGGCACTGATGGTTCCTCCCTCCACATCCTCATCTCATGCCCCTAAGGCCCCTCGCCAAAACCGCACCGCGAGGATGTATGTGAGAGGTTCTATGATTGGGAAGAAGTTGGCTTCAATACGTGTGAGTTCTACCCGTACTACCCGCAAGTCTTCGAAGTCACTATCCATGAGAGTGCCCCCAAGGCACGATGCCCCTCGTCGACCTACTATGCCCATGTCACCCCCACCTTGTGGCTATAATGGAGCCAAATGCTCCGCGGCCGCCGAGGCTTGTGGAATGCCCCCTCATCGTTTCACAAGGCTTGATACCTTACGAGGCAAGGTGACCCACGTGCTTCGTAATTTGGGTGGTTTGTCTCATGAGTCATTGGTTCGACTCGAGACATGCTACGAGGCGGTCATCGCGAGTTTGGGTAGGAATGCCCCACCCCCACCCGACCACTTCGCGGGATTAACTAGGAGAGTCGAGGACCAACATTACGAGATAGGAGCTTTACGCACTCTTCTTCATAGGGCATTGATTGATTTATCCGAGAGGATTGCCGCCCTTGAGCATAATTTCTATTAGATCTATGTTTAGCTCATTTGTGTACACATTTATTCAAAATTTTCCCTCCTTGTGTTGTAATCCCTAAGAATTCTAAAACAATGTGTTAACTCTTTGTATTTCTTTTTTCTAATCATGGAATGAATTATTTGTGCACTACATAACTTGTTGATTATTACTTCATTGATGCTATATCGTGTTTTGTGACATGCTTGTACTCTCTAGCCATAAACTCGTAATGCTAACCTTGCCATAAACTTTGTTATGAATTTAGGACCATGGCACCAAAAACCCGCAAGAATAGAGTCGATCCAACTCCCGCCGCACCTATCACCGTCGACCCATCGTTTTTGAGTCAAATGATCGCCGATGGAGTTGTCGCCGCTCTTGCCGCCAACGAAACAAATCCAAGCACGCAAGAGGAGACTAATTGAGTGCCAATTCCGATACCTCCTACACGTGCATGCTCATACAAGGAGTTTCGTTCATGCTTCACAAGTACCTTTAATGGCACCAAAGGTACCGTGGGACTTGCACGATGGATTGAGAGACTTGAGTCTCAATTTAGCGTAAGCAATGTCGCCGAATGTGACAAGGTAAAGTTTAGCTCTAGCACCTTGGTTGATGGTGCACTAACTTGGTGGAACATCCATGTGAAGGCCGTAAGTTTGGAAGTGGCCAATGCTACTCCTTGGGCTCATTTCAAGGGAATGCTTCTCAAAAAGTATTGCCCTAGAAATGAGATGAAAAGGTTGGAGGCCGAGTTGTGGAACCTCCGTGTACATGGAGTTAACTTGATGGCTTACACTCAACGCTTTCAAGGGTTGAGGTTGATGTGTCCCGAAATGATACCAAATGAAACACGAGCCGTAGAAAGGTACATTGTTGGACTACCGCCTTCAATCCGAGGAGACGTCATCTCTTCAAAACCCAAGGATTTGAACGAAGCCATTGAAATGGCGGACGGTTTGATGGACTCCGTTACCTTGGAAAGTGGTGATAACAAACGAAAATAGGAAGGAAACCATGGCCCCAATCATGGTGACCACCCTAACAAACGCCATGATGTGGTAAAGGTGTTCAATGTGAACGGTAGATCCGGTTACCAAGGAAAACTACCGTTTTGTGGTAAGTGTGGTAAACACCACAATGGTTCGTGTGGAGGCACATGTCACAATTGTGGGAAAATCGGTCACTTCGCCAAGGATTGTCGAAGTGCACCAAAGCCCACGAATCAACGGACTCCTATCACTCCAAATGCTCAATACGCGGATGTCACTTGCTATGGTTGTGGCGAAAAAGGTCACTTTAAGAATAGGTGTCCCAAATCTACCACTCAAGGCCGAGGAAACCAAATCCGAGGCAACAACAACAACCAAGCTCGTCAACAACCTCATCAAAACCACGATAATCCGAATGGGCGGAACATAGGGAATCAAACGGGAGCACCGGGACGTGTGTACGCTCTATGTGCCGAAGCGGCCATTCAAGACAACAACGTGGTCACCGGTACGTTTCTCATCAATAACATCTATGCTTCTGTATTCTTTGATTCCGGTGCCGATAGAAGTTTCGCCTCCATTGCCTTTAGTGAACTATTAAATGTGAACCCCACTCCATTAGATGTCGACTATAATGTGGAACTAGCCGATGGTAAAGCGATCACTACAAACACCGTACTTAAGGGCTGTACCCTAAGGCTCCAAAATATCCCTTTCATCATCGATCTTTTACCTATCGAACTTGGAAGTTTGACGTTATCGTTGGTATGGATTGGCTATCCAAGTACCATGCGGAGATAATTTGCCACGAGAAACAAGTCCGTATTCCCTACGGAATCCGAACCCTAACCATCCTCGGTGAGAAGAACGGTGTGAAAAGTCGGACTAGTTTAAACGTCATCTCATGTACTAAAACCCAAAAGTACATCGAAGAAGGTCGTCCTATTTTTCTTGTCCAAGTCACTAGAAAAAATGAACCCGAACCAAAAAAGAAGAAAATTGGAGATGTACCAATTGTTTGCGACTTTCCCGAAGTTTTTCCCGAAGACCTACCCGGGTTACCTCCACTTCGCCAAGTGGAATTCCACATCGAATATAAAGACAATAGTACGAGGGAAGAAAAGATCAAATCACAACATCAAGATTTATAGTGGTTCGGCTACGATGCACCTCTTCGCCCGACTTCACTCCCTAAGTATCCAGCTCGAGAGTTCACTATGTCAACAAACTCCTTTTAGGTGGAGACCGTATAGAAGTAGTTTATACCAATATTTGACACAAAGCCAAATGTTTAGTTCTAATCTTAGCTAGAACCAATCTATCACACACGCTTTTATTTTGAGCACTAAAATACTAACCTATCACACACGTACTTCCTCACTAAGAAAATACTATCATGACCATCTAATTTAAATATAATATAAGATCTCATAAGATCACAATTGATCATACGCAAAAACACAAGACTTAGATGATGAACAAGCCTAATCTACAATAAAAAAATTATGAAATGATGTGCGGGATTGAAAAGCTATCATTTGCAAGAAGTTTTACAAAACCTCATGCAGTGTATCTGATCATTGCATTGTAGTATAGGCAAATACTCGGGGTTGTTAATTTCGTTTACTTAGGGAATGGGATGTTAAGTTGTGTCTAATGAGTAGAAGGTCTAAAAGCGAGAAAGAGATTTATTTGTATTTTTATGTTTTCATAAAAGGAGTAAATTAAATGATTGATTGGAAGGGAGTTTAAACATAATGTCTACTAATTTTAACCTAATCAAACTGTGCTACTAGAGATTTCGTATGATAAATGAAAAGTATGTTTACCTAATCATGCACTACTCATTACAACGTTAAACTTTGGTAACTAAATGTGTAAGTGTTTTCCTAAAGCGTTGACCCTCTAGTATAGTGGTATGTGACATTTACCATAAAAGCTATTCATGTGCAACAATGTAGAGCCAGCATAGAGGGAATTTCGCATGCACTAGATACACCATCACACACGTATGAACAAACACTTAAACTAATCAATCCTTTATTATTTATTAGGGACCACATCCTGCAGCCGAGACATCATCCTTTTAAACACCTATGTTTCCCTAATAATATCAACATCTAATACAGATAAAAAGTTAGTTTTCTAGAGCCTGGCGTGCACACAATTAACAAGAAGTAATAAGCAAATACAATCACATCAAAAGCTTCATGCAATCATAGGTAAACAGAAATTAAATTAGCTAGACATAACAAAGCAAGAACAAGATAAAATATTAATCAAACAAAACATATACATAATGAATGATTAAATGAATAAACCTCTATTACTCAATTTATATGGGAGTTACTGTAACAACTTGAAATTTTCGCGTCTTATTATTATTATAATGGCGTGCTTTCTTATAACCATTTGACATGCTTATGTACAACGTTTAGACATACTATCGATTTGAGCCGGTTAAAATGCTTTCTAGCTATCGAGAATATGTGAATCCACTTTCTTGTTGGTCACGACATTTTGTAGTCGTGTAAATACCTTAGCGTTATGTGAAAACCGACTATGTTAGTTGAGTTGTCTATTGGAATCGTACCTTTATCACTCTAACAAGACTTTTCAAGCCTTAGGACTTGAGTAGAAAACTATACACTAAAAGACCCAACAACTATTATTGGGCTGAAAACTTACTATCTAGACCCTTGCTGGGTCGAGAACTAATATTACATGTAAGAAATGAAACACAAACTGATAAGAAAGAAACTTATATGTCCAAACTTCCATTAAGCAAAACCTGGAAACAAAAAGGGTCAACCAAAGTCAACCAACCAAACTGGAAATCATATTTTAAAACTCCATTAACCACAACCAGACAACACACATGCCAAAATTGCCCAAAATGTGTATATCACAAGCATGTCTTTTCCAGATTTGGCTTAACCCTATGCCGAAAATACTAAGTTAAATATAGTCCAGGTTCACAAGTCCTTAACACAAAAACAAAACACATTACAACAAATCTGGATAACAAGGAGAATCTAAGCAAGATTATTAAACACCAATCGAAGCACCAATTCCAGCCGAGCCAAACACGCTCCAACATTCTTGTCCATCCTGTCCGAATTACACAAGCAGAAACCCCAAATACCCTCTATTGTGAGTCTTCTGTCCACCTTTTCCTCTTTATTTTTGCATCCACATAGTTGTGCTTGTCCAACCTGGAAATACCTGCGAGAAACAAACGAAAGTAGTGTTAGCTAATTTTGAATCTAATCTGACTAAACCTTAAGTAATAAAAAGATGGATAACACAAAGACCTTAGACCCGCGACCCTATATTGGCCGAGACTACGTTTTTATTATTTTCCATGTTTTGTTTATGACCATTGTATCAAATATTGTTATAACAGTAGTAACCATTTGAATCACTCATCAAATCGGCCGAAACCCTAGTTTTCTAATTTTTAATCAAAACATGAAAATTAATACAATTCGTTTTATAGAAACATTAATTAAACCCAAATTAACCCACGTGAATAAAAACCCCCAATTTGTTCAAAACCCTAATTTTCGGAAACTTGTTCTAAACGTTAATTAACCTTAATTTATGCATAGAGAAACAAGTTAATTAGATTAAAACCCAAGGATGAATGAATCCCCAAAATATCCGAAACCCTAACTTTTACAAATCGGTTTTATGATGAAATTAATATGATTTTATACTCGAAAACAAAAATTAATTATAATCAAACCTTAGATTTGGAAAAGCCCCAATTAATTCGAAACCCTAATCTAATTTAATTAAATCCGAGAAAAACCCTTATGATAATTAAGCGAATCAAATGATTGGAAACCAATAGAACCTCGTTTATTTCCGAAAACAGGAACAAAAGTTAATTGAAAACATTTCTTTTAGAGAAAGATAATAAAACTTATCCTTGATTTATAAATCACCATCGAAAAATACCTGGAATCATCATACAAGCGGATTCAGTTTTGATGTGGGAATAAAACCCACATCTCACACGTGTTTAATAATCAGGAACACCAGTTATGTGGTATATAAATCGAATGAGTGTTAATCTTGGTCATGGAAGATGAATCTGGATATTTGAAGAAAGAGAGAGAGAGAGATATATGGAACGGTGGGTGTGTTATACGTGTTTGTTTGTGTGTGTGAGTGTCGATACAAAATATAAACATAAACACTCCTTTCCCTTGTTTTTAACGTCTGGAAATCGGGCTGGGTGTTTGGGTCAAGCCTTTTGTGGCTAAGGGTTTGGGCCAACATGGGTTGGATTGAGTTTATTTAGCCCAGTCCGAAATTTGTACATATATTGTCATGTTTTTGAAATATTAAATCTAATGTCTATTTTAAAAAAGTAAACTAAAAGTCACGTTTCCTGTAAATGAAATGTGCGTCAAAGCACAACTAGGATGACATGCATATTTACTAGTATAAATGTATAAGTCGTAACACGATTTTTATACTCGAATAGGTCGTGAATAACGTGGTCTTATTCTCGAGCTTCTTTGCATTTTCATCCATTTGCTTGATTCACGAGGTGAGTTTATAGCCCCACTTTTACTTGTTTTATCACTTTGGGGTGAGAACATTGCTTGTTTTAAACGGATGAACATAAGTGCCTAAAAGTCATACGTGCCTACATGATGTCTAAGTAGCGATACCCCTAGATGCTTTAGCCCACTATCATGAACCATTAATTACTTTGTGTAAGCGCGAATGTTATGGATAGATCTATTGGGATTGACCTCCCTATCTATTGTTGGTTGTGTGACCAAATTAGATACAAATACATTTGAGGTTGTTACGAATACTTTGGGGTAGTATTTGCTTGGGCACACTCTTATATAAACTGGTTTGTACGGTTAACGCTTCGGTGTCATGAGCTTAGACGTAGGATATCATGAATGTATGCTAATTTGATAATAATCTTGTATTTGTTATAAGATTGTTGACGGTTTCCTAACTAAAATCTTATGGTTCATCACACTACTTCTACTTAAACCTATAAACTCACCAACCTTTGTGTTGACGTTTTAGCAATGTTTTTCTCAGGTGTCAAGGCGGAAGAGTGACGTGGTTGTGCTATGGAGATTAATAAAAATTATCATGATTCAACTTTGAGACTTGCTTTGGATGTATGATATTTGGAAACTCAAACTATGTTATCATGAGTTGTAAAACAATTTTCCTTGGGACCAATTCTATTTTTATGTCTTATGAATGAATAATGACTTTTCTTAGTTATTCTTGTATCTATGTCTCTTGGTTGTCATGATAGTCACATCCTCGTGTAATTGTACACGTGGGCCAAATTGAGGGTGTGACAGATTGGTATCAGACACATGGTTATGAGAACTAGGTTACTTTTATAAGAATCATTTTTACAAAGGTTTTGGTCAAAAATGAAATTTTGGAAAAAGAGTAATACTAGACTATAACTACCTCCATCTCCATAGACCACATCACTTCGCGTCTTCGACAAGTAAGTTGTACCTTTAAGTTGTACTTTTAAGTTGTATCATTTCATTGCTCTTAAGTACTTTAATAAGTAAATTGCTAAAAGTATCAAGTAACGTAATTTATGACTATATGCTAAGTGGTTTGTGCCATGTTACGAGAATACAAAATCGATGTTTATTTCGACACTACGTGAAACTCTATGCTAAATGGTTTGTGCCATGCCATATGAATACAAATTCGATATTTATTTCGACACTACGTGAGACTCTATGTTAAATGGTTTGTGCCATGTTACGTGAGACTCTATGCTAAACGTATGGTTTCTTGAAAACCCTACGTTAAATGGTTTGTGACATGCTATGCGAATACAATATTGATCTTGTATCAACGTGTCTTAAAATTTTTGTGCTAAATGGTGTGTGCCATGACAAACTAAAACTTCAACATATTGCAAAATTGATTTATACTTACACATGCCTTTCTTGATTTGGCAGTGACATGTCTATCTCGTCCGAAGATTCGTTGTACTACTTGAGCTCATCTACGGATGGAGCACGACGCGAGTCCACTACTAGTGGTGCTTCGCCACTATCATCTACTCGAGGAGAGCCAAGTGCTCATGCACCTACTCGCGTGTCACCACCACCACTCATTTGCTACCAAAGGCGTGGCAAGGCACCGATGGTTCCTCCCTCCACATCCTCATCTCATGCCCCTAAGGCCCCTCGCCAAAACCGCACCGCGAGGATGTCAGTGAGAGGTTCTATGATTGGGAAGAAGTTGGCCTCAAGACGTGTGAGTTCTACCCGCACTACCCGCAAGTCTTCGAAGTCACTATCCGTGAGAGTGCCCCCAAGGCACGATGCCCCTCGTCGACCTACTATGCCCATGTCACCCCCACCTTGCGGCTATAATGGAGCCGAATGCTCCGCAGCCGCCGAGGCTCGTGGAATGCCCCCTCATCGTTTCACTAGGCTTGCTACCTTATGAGGCAAGGTGACCCACGTGCTTCGTAATTTGGGTGGTTTGTCTCATGAGTCATTGGTTCGACTCGAGACTTGCTACGAGGCGGTCATCGCGGGTTTGGGTAGGAATGCCCCACCCCCACCCGACCACTTCGCGGGATTAACTAGGAGAGTCGAGAACCAACATTACGAGATAGGAGCTTTACGCACTCTTCTCCATAGGGTATTGATTGATTTATCCGAGAGGATTGCCGCCCTTGAGCATCGTTTCTATTAGATCTATGTTTAGCTCATTTGTGTACACATTCATTCCAGATTTTCCCTCCTTGTGTTGTAATCCCTAAGAATTCTAAAACAATGTGTTAAGTCTTTGTATTTCTTTTTTCTAATCTTGGAATGAATTATTTGTGCACTACATAACTTGTTGATTATTACTTCATTGATGCTATATCGTGTTTTGTGACATGCTTGTACTCTCTAGCCATAAACTCGTAATGCTAACCTTGCCATAAACTTTGTTATGAATTTAGGACCATGACACCAAAAACCCGCAAGAATAGAGTCGATCCAACTCCAGCCGCACCTATCACCGTCGACCCATCGTTTTTGAGTCAAATGATCACCGATGGAGTTGCCGCCGCTCTTGCCGCCAACGAAACAAATCCAAGCACGCAAGAGGAGACTAATCGAGTGCCAATTCTGGTACCTCCTACACGTGCATGCTCATACACGGAGTTTCGTTCATGCTTCACAAGTACCTTTAATGGCACCGAAGGTGCCGTGGGACTTGCACGATGGATTGAGATACTTGAGTCTCAATTTAGCGTAAGCAATGTCGCCGAAGGTGACAAGGTAAAGTTTAGCTCTAGCACCTTGGTTGATGGTGCACTAACTTGGTGGAACATCCATGTGAAGGCCGTAAGTTTGGAAGCGGCCAATGCTACTCCTTGGGCTCATTTCAAGGGAATGCTTCTCAAAAAGTATTGCCCTAGAAATGAGATGAAAAGGTTGAAAGCCGAGTTGTGGAACCTCCGTGTACATGGAGTTAACTTGATGACTTACACTCAACGCTTTCAAAAGTTGAGGTTGATATGTCCCGAAATGATACAAAATGAGACACGAGCCGTAGAAAGGTACATTGTTGGACTACCGCCTTCAATCTGAGGAGACGTCATCTCTTCAAAACCCAATGATTTGAACGAAGCCATTGAAATGGCGGACGGTTTGATGGACTCCGTTACCTTGGAAAGTGGTGCTAACAAACTAAAATGGGAAGGAAACCATGGCCCCAATCATGGTGACCACCCTAACAAACGCCATGATGTGGTAAAGGTGTTCAATGTGAACGGTGGATCCGGTTACCAAGGAAAACTACCGTTTTGTGGTAAGTGTGGTAAACACCACAATGGTGCGTGTGGAGGCACATGTCACAATTGTGGGAAAATCGGTCACTTCGCCTAGGATTGTCGAAGTGCACCAAAGCCCACGAATCAACGGACTCCTATCACTCCAAATGCTCAATACGCGGATGTCACTTGCTATGGTTGTGGCGAAAAAGGTCACTTTAAGATTAGGTGTCCCAAATCTACCACTCAAGGCCGAGGAAACCAAATTCGAGGCAACAACAACAACCAAGCTCGTCGACAACCTCATCAAAACCACGGTAATCCGAATGGGCAGAACATAGGGAATCAAACGGGAGCACCGGGACGTGTGTACCCTCTATGTGCCGAAGCGGACATTCAAGACAACAACGTGGTCACCGGTACATTTCTCATCAATAACATCTATGCTTCCGTATTATTTGATTCCGGTGTCGATAGAAGTTTTGCCTCCATTGCCTTTAGTGAACTATTAAATGTGAACCCCACTCCATTAGATGTCGACTATAATGTGTAACTAGCCGATGGTAAAGCGATCACTACAAACACCGTACTTAAGGGTTGTAGCCTAAGCCTCCAAAATATTCCTTTCATCATCGATCTTTTACCTATCGAACTTGGAAGTTTGACGTTATCGTTGGTATGGATTGGCTATCCAAGTACCATGCGGAGATAATTTGCCACGAGAAACAAGTCCGTATTCCCTACGGAATCCGAACCCTAACCATCCTCGGTGAGAAGAACGGTGTGAAAATCCGGACTAGTTTAAACGTCATCTCATGTACTAAAACCCAAAAGTACATCGAAGAAGGTCGTCCTATTTTTCTTGTCCAAGTCACTAGCAAAAACGAACCCGAACCAAAAAAGAAGAAAATTGGAGATGTACCAATTGTTTGCGACTTTCCTGAAGTTTTTCCCGAAGACCTACCCGGGTTACCTCCACTTCGCCAAGTGGAATTACACATCGAATTAACTCCCGGAGCCGCACCCGTCGCGAGGGCACCTTATCAACTAGCGCCCGCCGAAATGAAGGAATTAGCCGACCAACTAAAAGAGCTTACCGACAAAGGATTCATAAGACCGAGTTCCTCACCTTGGGGAGCCCCGGTTTTATTCGTGAAAAAGAAAGACGGATCATTCCGTATGTGCATCGATTATCGCGAATTGAACAAACATACTATAAAGAATCGTTACCCTTTACCAAGGATCGATGATTTGTTTGATCAACTTCAAGGTTCGAGCATTTATTCAAAGATTGACCTTAGGTCGGGTTACCACCAACTTAGAGTTCGAGAGGAAGACATTTCCAAGACGGCATTTCGAACCCGATACGGTCACTTTGAATTCCAACTCAGGCCATTTGGGTTAACCAATGCACCCACGGTATTCATGGACCTTATGAACCGTGTGTGTAAACCTTATTTGGACAAGTTCGTGATCGTGTTTATTGACGACATCCTTATCTACTCTCGTAGTAAGGAAGAACACGAGGAACACCTAAAGAAAATTTTGGAATTGTTGAAACAAGAACAATTATACGCCAAATTTTCAAAGTGTGAATTTTGGATTCACACGGTACAATTCCTTGGTCACGTAATCGATAGTAGTGGTATTCATGTGGATCCCGCTAAAATCGAAGCGGTAAAGGATTGGGCGACTCCTACCACACCTACGGAGATTCGCCAATTCCTTGGACTTGCCGGCTATTATAGACGATTTATCGAAGGATTCTCGAAAATCGCTAAGTCTATGACGGAATTGACTCAAAAGAACAAGAAGTTTATTTGGAGAGACGACCAAGAAACTTCTTTCCAAACTTTAAAACAAAAACTTTGCGACGCGCCCATTCTCGCATTACCCGAGGGTAGTGAAGACTTTGAAGTATATTGTGATGCTTCGATTAAAGGTCTAGGCGCGGATCTCATGCAAAGGAAAAAGGTCATAGTTTATGCCTCTCGACAACTAAAGCTGAACGAATAAAACTACACTACTCACGACTTGGAGCTAGGCGCGGTTGTCTTTGCTCTCAAAATATGGAGACACTACCTCTACGGAACTAAGTGTGTAGTTTACACCGATCACAAAAGTCTTCAACATATCTTAGACCAAAAAGAACTCAACATGAGACAACGACGTTGGTTGGAACTACTTGGAGACTACGATTGCGACATTCGTTATACCCCGGGAAAAGCTAACGTTGTAGCCGATGCTTTGAGTAGAAAACCCTGTGAGCGACCTCTAAAGGTTCGAGCCTTAGTGATGACTATTGGCTTAAACATACCCGCAAAAATCTTAGAAGCCCAACGAGAAGCTATTAAGATAGAAAACATCGATAAAGAAGAATCCGGTGGAATGATCACAAAAAATCTCGTTGCACGTACCGATGGAACATTGTGTCTTGACAATAGAAGTTGGTTACCTCGTTACGGTAATGTCCGAGAACTAATCATGCATGAATCGCACAAGTCTAAGTACTCGATCCATCCCGGATCAGACAAAATGTACCATGACATGAAAATGTTCTATTGGTGGCCAAACATGAAAGCCGACATCGCGACTTATGTTGGTAAATGCCTAACTTGCGCCAAAGTTAAGGTTGAACACCAAAAGCCTTCCGGATTACTAGTCCAACCTAGGATCCCGGAATGGAAATTGTTAGCCTCAAAATATTGAGCCAAACAAGAATGCTCGGTCATATGTTTATTATGTATCGTATTTTAGAACGTTGTAATAGGTAGTATACTAGTCGTGTTATTACGGGCTTAACTTTAAGCTAAGGTTCATTAATAACTAACCAAAGCCCAAAAGGAAAGCCCGGCCCATGATCATATAGCCCATTAAGCTACATGTAAGCAAAGGCTATATAAACCCTTCCTAGCATGTTAGGAAGGGTGTTGGTCATTTCATTTTCTTCTAATCTAATATTCCACAAGTTTCACCAACCATTTTCTCTCTACTTTCTCTCACTACTTTCTCTCTCTAGAATTCTTCTCATATCTACCTTTCTTTCTTTAATTCGTGTATTACAATCATAATATTAGGGACAAAAATTGGTATCAATCGCCACGGGGTAGATTTGTGATTGGTTGTTGTTATTATATTTGATTCGTATGATTTAATCCATAAATCATCTCGAATTCAAGTTTTTTTTGTGTTTTTCGTGTTCTATATCTTGCTACAAAACTTCTATATACTTGTTCTAGAGATTTGGTTGTTTTGGTTTGGTTAAAAACACGATCTTGTTGCCTAAAAGTTGCTAAATTTGTTGCCTAAAAGTTGCAAAAATCGTTGCCTAAAAAGTTGAAAAAAAAGGTCCCTTATTGCGACAGCTACAATTTCGGAAAAGGTAAGTACGGTTTCGATCGCAATAACCCTAGGGTTTTACTTTGCGATCAGTATTACAATAGCCCCCTTATTCCGACGCTTATTGCGATCGTTATTGCGATCGTGGATTGCGACGGATTTAAGGCAATCTTGAAACGTTACTCTGCCCACATTGCGACAACCACATTGCGATAGGTGTTTCGATAGGTACACATTGCGACAGAATATTGCGACAGAAGGACATTGCGATCTGGGCTTTCGATAGATACACATTACGATCAAAACAACATTCCGATCTGAACATTTCGACAGTACATTGCGATCTAAAGGACATTCCGATCTAAGCATTCCGAAAACCAACATTCCGATGGGCATTCCGATGGCACATTCCGATGAAATGTTTAGCTAAATTTTTTTTGAGTATTTTTTAGATTTAGCTACCATCTAGACTAGTTTCGGAACGTAGTTTACACGAAGATTAAAAAAAAAGTTAAAATATTTAGGTCAAGTAAAATCAAATTTTTTCCATACTAGTTTTAGGACATTTCTAGCTCAATTTCAAAATTTGGTGATTACAAATTTTTTAGGTCTACCGTTTTTTCGGACTGAGGAATTTATTGTCGGGCTGAGAAAAAATCGCAATTTTCGGAATTTCAACAACCAAACAATCACAACACAACTACTTAAGATCCACATTCGATTCATCATTTCAGAGAATTTTGAGATGGATTCTACCGCTGAATATCGTGTGACGAACAACAACATAATGGTGGCAGGTAACAAAGAAAGACCACCAATGCTTGTGTCGGGTCGATATGATCAATGGCAATCCTGTTTTATACGTTACCTTGACACAAAACCTAACGGTGATGCTTTAAGGCAATGTATTTTGGAAGGACCCTATAAACTCTTAAGGATTCAAGTTCCTGCAGTACCAGCCACAGACACAAGTGACGCACAACCCGCATATGAACGTGATGAAAAGAGGACCGACCTCACCCCAGAGAACCGTGCGTGGTTTGATGCAGAGAAGGAAGCAATCTACTTAATTCTCAGTGGCATTGGAGATAAGATTTACTCTACGGTTGACGCATGTCCTACTGCTCAAGAAATGTGGACGGCCATTAAAAGATTTCAACAAGGTGAATCACTTAACAAACAAGATGTGAAAACTAAGATGTTTTGGAACTTTGGCAAGTTTACATCAAAGGATGGGGAATCAATTGATTCTTATTACTCCTGATTCTACAAGATGATGAATGATATGACCCGAAACAACTTGCAAGTTTCCACCATGCAAGTCAATGTCCAATTTCTACAGCAACTTCAACCAGAGTGGACACGGTTTGTCACCTTGGTGAAACAACAACAAAAGTTAGACGAAGTTTCATATCACAAGCTCTTTGACATCTTGAAACAATTTCAAAATGAGGCAAATGAACTTCGAGTTGAACGAGTTGCAAAGATTTCCAATCCACTTGCTTTGGTGTCTACCACTCAACATTACCCAGAATATCACTCCCGTACTTCAAAGACCTACTCTACTCAATCATCATCACCATGATCATCCATTGTCTCCAAGTCACATGTTCCAACACGATCCCGAGGCAAAGAAGTTGCAAGAGCACCATCACCCACACCTGAGCAATCATCCGAAGAAGACAGTGATGAAGAAATAGCTCAAAAGGATAGGAAATTCAAGCAACAAATGGCTTTCGTTATGAAGCAATATAAGAAAATCTACAAACCCACCAACAACAACCTTCGAACATCTTCAAACTCGAGGAACACCCATGCACAGAGTCCTCCAAGGTATGACACACGAAGACGTGTTGAGATTCCTCCAAAGTATGATCGATAACCTAACTATGATAATCAGAGGGTGGCTACTGTTGTTGGAAATCGGGAAACTGTTGGGACTCAAGTTGTGCAACAAAGTGGGATTCAGTGTTTTAACTGCAGAGGTTTTGGGCATTTGGCTAAGGAATGCAGGCAGCCAAAGAGGGTTAAAGATTATGGTTATCATAAGGAAAAGATGCTGTTGTGCAAGAAAATGGAAGCGGGAATCAAGTTATCAGCTGAGGAAGGAGAAATGCTTGACGACACAGATGATGAACTCTCCGACCAAGAACTCGAGGCACATTATTCATACATGGCAAAGATTCATGAGGTCCTTAACGTCACTAAAGATGACAATGGTCCTATCTTTGTTACCTAGCTAATTGATAAGGTACAAGATGATGCTGAATATAATGTGTTTGGTGATACACATGAGCATAGTGATCTACCAACAACAATTACTGACACGTGTATGATGGAAACGGTTGATAGCAATACCACACCCGATTCATCAGACATGTGCAATAATGAGTTTGAGGATGATCAACATGCAAATGAGTATGATGACGAGGAGCGTGTCGCGCTTGCTAATTTAATTGCTAGTTTACAAAAAGATGTCAATGAAAATAGAAAGAATCAAAAGCAATTAAAGAAGGCAAACACAGCGCTCACTCAAAACTTTGAAGAATGCAAAGCCGCTCTTATAAAATCTAGTGAGACTATTGATAGTTATAGGGCTGAGCTTCTTTAAAAGACCAACGAGCTTGAGGGGTACAAAAGTCGTGTCATCAACGTTAAAAAGGACGATTTTGAAAATAAATACAATGAAGCTCTTGCTTTGTTAACTAAAGAAAAACGTCAATTTAATGTTTTATTAAGTGATGAACGTCAAAAAACGTACCTTGCCACTACAAAAGTTAATGAATTTGAACAGAGGCTTTCTATGAACACCACCGATTCTGCTAAAATTCTTGACGAGAAGAAACAAGAGGTTGAAACATTAAAACAAGATTTCAAAAATAGACAAAGCAAAGATACAGAAAAAGTAAAGGATCTCGAAGAACAAGTCGATTTTTTGAAAAAAGTTGTTTATAATACACATGACTCTATTTAAACCGTAAGAATGATAGCACCTCGGTCGTTTTTCAAGGGTCAACCTAGCTTTGCCACCCCCAAGTACCTCGAACAAGCTCAAGCTGCGAACCCTCACTTATATCTTGATGAGTCCGAATGGACTGATAATGACTGCCCGGTAGCTAACATCGATAGTGAAGAGACGTCCCTTTGGGATGACGAGAGTAGATCACCGGTCGATAAAGATTTTGTGAAACCATATAACTATGCTTATGAAAACAATCTTTATGGTCTTTTCACTTCACAAAAACAGAAGTCTCGTGAGGAATTATTTTTAGAATGCAAACAAAAAAGAATTCAATGGAAAAAAGCTTTTGCCACTAAGAGGAAAACTAATGTTTTTAAATATATTAACTATTTGCCTCTAGATGCTTCTAAAAGCAAAAGTAGAAAAATACTTGGTTTTCTTAAACACCACGTTAATAATGTTCAATCAATTGTTGCAAGCGATTGGGAGAAACGTCAAAAGGATAAGTGGAAAACCGAGATTCCTCACGACATAACTGTGCTTGTGAAAGAACTTTTAATACAAAATACGAAGATAATAAAAGAACATGTTCTTGAGTTTGAAAATTTAATTCAGTCTGAAATGTTTGATGATTTGAAATATGTTGAGTCTCTTGAAAAAGAAATTGATGACCTTCAAAATGACAAATTAGAATTTTCAAACGAATATGATCTACTCTTAGAAAAATGTCTCTCCAAAGATATTTTGTGTGTTACTCTTCAATCTTGTGCTGATATTGATGAATATTCTGATGTTGCATGCAAATATCTTGATAAAATCAAAGAGTGTGAGCGTCTTGAACTTGAGCTTTCGAAACATAAAGAAAATGTTGATAAAAAGGCTTTTGAGTTACTTCAACACAAAACTGATTTCCTTCAAAAACATTGTCATTCTCTTGAACTTGCTTTGCAAAAAGACGTTGGTAGTTTTCCACATAACAATAAATTGCAAGAAAAACTTTCCCAAACGTTTTGAGAAATGAACGAACAGAATTTGGAAATTAAAGGGTTGAAAGCTCAGTTACAAGACAGGGACAGAGCGATAGCAGAGTTGCAGAAACTCGTTGCTAAGATGGGTGGGAAGATTGTGGAACCTAGTGTTAAGAAACCTGTTGTAAGACAACCCAATGCTCAAAAAGTGACTAGACCCTCTGTCTTGGGAAAACCATCTGTTTTCTCTAATTCTGCATTTGCAAAACCTGCGTTTGCCCCCAAGACGGATGGGAAGGATAGGTTACCACAAAACACTCCCAAAACACATATTCGATCACAAAGCATTAAGAACACAAATGTGGTTAAACCAGGGATGTATAGATTGGCCACTAAACCCACACAAAACAAAGAAAGTCAATCACCTCAGACTTCTAGAAACACTAATAGACGTGTGTCTTTTACTACAGGAGTAGTCCCCACTGCTAGTGTTAGCCGGCCCCAGCTTAAGAGCACTCGCATGAATGAAAAGGTCTGGCAAAACAAAAGTCAAGGGAAGATGAAGGAAGTAGAAGACCACCCTAGGATTTTCAATGTTTCTAAGAACAAAAACATCAGTAATCGCGTGTAATGACGATTTGAATGATTCGACTTTGAATGCTATGAAAGTTAAGTTTGTTTGTGTGAAATGTGGAAAGTGTGCTAATGCTAATCATGCTATGTGTGTTTCGAATAATGTCAAAGGCTTAGAAACTAGAACTAAGAAGCAAACTGTGATGCCTATTAGTCCTAGAAAACCCAAACGCAAAGTGAACCATTCTGGTGCAACCCCCCCTAAGAAAAGTATTGCATCAGACTCCACCACTAAGAACCCTAGAAGCAGAATTAAGGAATTATATGAGTCTGCTAGCAAGCCTTAGAAATGGTGGTTTGCTAATCAATGTCCTCCAGGATATAAATGGATGCCTAAGGTTAGGACAGAAAATGTGACTACGAGCGTTAGTGTGCCTCTAAGTGGTGAAACTAGGGAAACTAATGAATCGGAAATCACAACTAACATGGAATCCAATTTAGCAAATGCTCCATCGTGTTCTAATTCTTCTGCAGGTGATCGAAATAATTCTCTTCATACTGGACTCCGGATGCACGAAGCACATGACGGGGAATCTCAAGCTTCTAATTAACTTCGTGAAGAAGTTCCTGGGTACGGTCCGATTCGGAAATGATCAATTTGCACCGATCCTAGGATATGGAGACTTGGTTCAGGGGAATATCACTATCAAAAGGGTTTACTACGTCGAAGGGCTCAATCACAATCTTTTCTCGGTTGGTCAATTCTGTGATGCGGATTTGGAGGTTGCTTTTAGAAAGAAGACATGTTTTGTTCGTGATTATGATGGGAATGACTTACTTACCGGAACACGGGGTACTGATCGCTACACTATTTCACTACAAGACTCCACATCTTCAACTCCAATCTGTTTCATGGCTAAAGCTTCAACGACTCAAGCTTGGTTATGGCATCAACGTTTATCTCATCTTAACTTTGACACCATCAACTTGCTTTCCAAGAAAGATATTGTGCGAGGCCTTCCTAACTTGAAATTCATCAAAGATCATCTTTGTTCTTCTTGTGAGCTTTGTAAAGCTAAACGGAGTAGTTTCAAGACAAAGACTACACCGAGCTCTAAAGGACGGTTAGATCTTCTTCATACAGATTTGTGTGGTCCCATGCGTGTTCAAAGTATCCATGGGAAGAAATACGTTATGGTAATTGTCGATGACTACTCAAGGTACACATGGACTCACTTCTTGAGATCCAAGGATGAAACACCCGATGTTCTCATCAGCTTCCTTAAAGTGATACAACGTGGTCTTCAAGCTCAAGTAAAAGTGGTTCGTACTGACAGAGGTACAGAATTTTTGAATTCAAAACTGAGAAATTATTTTGAAGCCGAAGGAATTGAACATGAAACATCTATTGCTCGAACACCCGAACAAAACGGCGTTGTTGAAAGACGAAACCGTACTTTAGTTGAGGCTGCTCGAACAATATTATCCGCTTCAAAACTTCCACTATACTTTTGGGCTGAAGCCGTGTCAACCGCATGCTACACACAAAACCGCTCCTTAGTTATCCCAAGACACGAAAAGACACCATATCACATAATTAATGATCGCAAACCTTCACTCAAACACCTTCATGTTTTTGGATGTACGTGTTACATTATTCGAGATGGTGAAAATCTGGACAAGATGAAAGAGAAAGGTGATGCATGCATTTTAGTGGGATATGCAACTCAGTCTAAGGGATACAGAGTGTACGACAAGAGAACAAAATTGATAGTCGAGACTATTCATATCAGATTTGATGAATTGCAAGAAATGGCACTTGAACAAAGCAGTTTAAGTCCCGATCCACATCGACAAACGACTTCCGTTCACAACCGCACGAAACTCGGAACTCAAGACCACAACAATGAACCGTCAAGTTCAAAGCTGGTTCCTGAACATGTTCCTAGAGCAGATATGACAGTGGACACGACAATTGAAGAGTTGGAAATGTTATATGGACCAATGTATGATGAATATTTCACGGGGGAGAAACAAGTTGCATCGAAGTCTTCCGCTGTCACTCTTGATACGAATGATGATACCGATCATCATCAACAAAAGGATACAACTTCATCTACTTCAACACGGGTTGTTGCAGATTTACCTCCTCAGAATATCACTTCAACAATAGATCCTACAACATCCACAACTACTGTCATTGCTCCAGAGAACACAAATCAAGCAGACGGTGCATTATCTGACGATGACGATTTTCACAACCTATTCGGTACTCCGGTACACGAAACTGGAGAGTCTTCTACTCGCCATGTTGATTCGTCAAATATGCATACGTTCTACCAACGACATCCTTCAACACATCATTGGACCCGAGATCATCCTTTGGTTTACGTAATTGGAAACCCTTCACAGCCTGTTCGTACAAGACGACAACTAGCAACCGATGGTGATGTTTGTATGTTCGCACTCGCCGTGAGTACCGCTGAACCGAAAAACATCAAAGAACCATGGCTGATCATGCTTGGATTGAATAGATGACGGATGAACTTCAACAGTTTGAAAGACTTAAAGTCTGGGAACTTGTTGACAGACCATACGATGTGCCTCCATTAAATCTTCGTTGGATCAGGAAAAACAAGATGGATGAAGAGAATACAATCATCAAGAACAAAGCTAGGCTAGTGGCTAAGGGGTATGGCCAGAAAGAGGGAATTGATTTTGAAGAATCATTTGCACCAGTAGCTCGAATGGAAGCAGTCAGGATTTTTCTTGCTTATGCTGCACATAAGGGATTCACTGTCTATCAAATGGACGTAAAGACGACATTTCTTAACGGTCCTTTGAAGGAAGAAGTCTATGTCACGAAGCCGGAAGGATTCGTCAATCCTCATTATCCTGACAAGGTGTATCGTCTACACAAAGCACTTTATGGACTCAAGCAAGCTCCAAGGGCGTGGTACGACGAGCTCTCGAAATTTCTGGTATCCAAAGGTTTCTCAAAAGGTTCCATTGATCTAACTCTGTTCACTTATAAATATGGGGTTGACATTTTGCTTGTGCAAATTTATGTTGATGACATTATTTCCGGGTCTACAAACCCAAAACTTTCAAAATGGTTTGAAAAAGTAATGCACAACAAATTTGAAATGTCAATGATGGGCGAACTAAAATTCTTTCTAGGAATTCAAGTTCACCAATCCCTAAGTGGTATCTTTATAAACCAAGCTAAGTATTGTCAAGAGATAATCAAAAAGCATGGTATGACTTCATGTGACCCCGTTGGGACACCATTATCAACCACATCGCTAGATGCTGACTTGGAGGGAAATGCCATCGATCAAACGAGATATCGTTCCATGATTGGTTCCCTCATGTACTTGACAGCAAGCAGACCTGATATTCATCATGCTACATGTTATTGTGCACGATATCAAGCACGACCCGCTGAAAAGCACCTCAAGGAGGTTAAACGGATCTTTCGGTACCTCAAGAATACCATTCATTTGGGACTCTGGTATCCGAGGGAAACCGGTTTCTTTCTAAGGGCCTATTCAGATTCTGATCATGCAGGGTGTCTTGATACACGAAAAAGTACTTCTGGTGGTGCACAATTTCTAGGTCAAGATAAGCTTGTGGGATGGTCTTCCAAGAAGCAGGATTGCACGTCACTTTCATCAGCCGAAGCGGAGTATGTGTCTTTATCTGCGTGTTGTGCTCAAGTTCTTTGGATGAGAACCCAACTCACGGATTATGGTTTCCACTTTGATAAAGTACCTATGTACTGTGACTCTAAGTCGGCCATAGCCATCTCCTGCAATCTGGTACAACATTCCCGCACGAAGCACATCGATGTCAGATACCACTTCATAAAGGAACAAGTTGAAAGAGGTATCGTTGAATTATACTTTGTTGGAACGGATTACCAATTAGCCGACTTGTTTACGAAAGCTCTGTCGAAAGATATGTTTGAGTACCTCGTTAGGCAAATTGGTATGAGATGTTTGACTCCAGCAGACCTGGAGATTCTAGCAAAGGTGCCTGCTTGATTTATCTATCAAACATCAACCTGTAAATATCTTTGAAAAAGCAAAATACAAAAATATAAAACACATAAAAGCAAAACACAAAATTAAAAATCTTTCAAAGTCCAAAAATATTCTTCTCGACATGTCTTTCAGTATCGATAATATGGACGTGCCTATAAATGTCGCTCAATAACGACACGGGTGTGTACATAAAGCTCGAATGAAAGTTGTAAATATTTTTCAAAACATGTCATTTCCTCTTTTAATAAAGGAAATTGTCTATTTTGGACAAATATTTCCAAACAACGGGTAGAGCAATCTATCACGGGTTGAGCTTGTCACAAAACATTCAACGTTTTGAGCTCAACACAATGGCTTGTAACCACTTTCAGATTGCAACCCGGATCGATATTCACGGGGGAGTCTACGATTTAGTACCCTTACCCTCAGCAAAAGAAGAGAAATCTTCTTACACTTGAGTGGATTCGTCAAGACATTCAAAGTCTATGAACTCAAGTTTATGCTTTAGAAAAACCTTTCGACAAAAAGAATTGATTTTTCAAAAAGCGTTGAACACAATTTTTTCAAGAATTTTTCAATGATATTCAAAATCTTTCAAAAATTGTGTGTTCAACAACTCCCATCCTCAAAAAGCGAAATGTGGATCATATCCTCACAATGACAATTCAATTGGACCAACTTTTGAGGGGGAGCATTTTAACTTCATGCAAAAGATTAACACATCTTTCTCCCGGAGATTTCAAGACTATTTTTCAAAATATATTTTAATCAAATTTGGTATCTCTAATATCAAAAGATTTTATATATTAGAGATAGGGGAGAAAATGTGATTAAAATGTGATCTAATATAAGACTCAAGCACTTTAACTCTTACCTACATGTGCGAAACACTTTCGATTATCGATGCACATGTGAAGGGGGAGCATTTCTGAAACGACAAAACTAGCAAGGTGTTAAATGTTTTTCAAACACTTTGTTAGAATTTAAAGTGGTTTTCATGGTTACGATCAAATACCCTCAACATCTTTAATTCACGACGTTATTGGTGTCAAAAGGGTGGTTAGGTTTAAGTCCTATGATCCAACCAGAACTGGTGGGATCTTCCCAGGGACAATCCAATAGATTATTAGAAGTCCTTAGGAAAGATGGAGTAGAATGTGAACGTAGCAGAATGCCGACTAAGTACTGATGCTAGCACTGGAACAATCACAACAAGGTGCTAGTAATGATGTCTTGGTAAGCATTGAAGGGGTTGAAGAATGAAAAAGAAATGTAAGGATAAAGGGTGTAAAGAAAGAAGCCCTCCATACAACTTAGGCAGAAACCGGGTCAACTCATCATGAAGACAAACTCATCATGGACCCAGTGATGTTTGCACAACCCTTTCCTAGCTACCCAGGCTTCTCTCAAAAGAAGTTTGTTTTATTGTCACGGAGAACAACATGACTACTATTGACTTTATCACTTCGAGATAGTTGATATTGAATAGGTGGCATCTGCTCCAGCCTCCGACCACTAAAAGTGCACAAATCGAGTCTAGAGCCAAGAGATCAATCAAATCTCGTTAGGACACACGGATGAAGATCAAGAGAGTCCTACGCTATATCCTTGCGATATTGCTAGAACACTCAGAGTGATATTACTTAGTATTCACAATGATGAGTGGAAATCCTTCCAGTGTTAACATCAAACAGCACTGCGGTAGGTCATATGCAAGATTCTTTATGAATTGAACATATGTAAAACTGAAAAGCAACAGTGGTTTGATTCTGAATTTATTCAAACTCGTTTCAGGTTTCTACGAAATATCTTTATGGTCTTGCCAGAACATTCAGAATGATATTTATTAATATTCACAGTGACGAATGGAAATCCTTCTAGCGTCAACCTCAAACAGCGCTACGGTAGGTGACTTGTGAGATTCTTATGAATCAAACTTGTGTCAACTGGAAAGCAACAATGGTAAGATTCGTTAAGAATCAAACTTGTTCCAGGAATTTGAATTGACGACTTTAATCAAACGGATATCTATCCAACTGATTCACTCTTTATGTTCGCAGTCTTGCTTTGAAACGGTCGAGTAAAGAGAACGGCTAGTACAGCCGCGAAACCCTGTCAAGGAGATTTTTAATTGAATCTACCTGATCACAGGTACGATATTTAATATCGTATAACGGTCTTCACCGACCGGAGGTAAAACGCTACCGATTTAGGACGGATGTCAAAGCCATTCAGTCCGTGTCTATGTTTTGTCTCGAGAAGGTGGCGTCACGGTGTACACAGCAAAGTCAAAGATTCAAAACCACATACTCATGCCTAAAGACATATTCAACAATTAATAGTGTGAGCATGTGGATGAAGGCACAAGATCGCAAGATGGCAAAGACAAGTCAAGGATGATTTGAAGATCTCAAGCTTAAAGACAAAGTCGAAAGACAACGACAAAGGCTCAAAGATCACAGCATGAAGGAACAAGACTACTATTACACGTTCAAGACTCATTTATGGCGAGATTAGTAATCTCTACAAATTTCCTAAATGACCAAGGTTTATGACCTCTCATTGGGGGAGATTGTTAGCCTCAAAATATTGAGCCAAACAAGAATGCTCAGTCATATGTTTATTATGTATCGTATTTTAGAATGTTGTAATAGGTAGTATACTAGTCGTGTTATTACGGGCTTAACTTTAAGCTAAGGTTCATTAATAAGTAACCAAAGCCCAAAAGGAAAGCCTGGTCCATGTTCATATAGCCCATTAAGCTACATGTAAGCAAAGGCTATATAAACCCTTCCTAGCATGTTAGGAAGGGTGTTGGTCATTTCATTTTCTTCTAATCTAATATTCCACAAGTTTCACCAACCATTTTCTCTCTACTTTCTCTCACTACTTTCTCTCTCTAGAATTCTTCTCATATCTACCTTTCTTTCTTTAATTCGTGTATTACAATCATAATATTAGGGACAACAGAAATGGGAACGAATTACTATGGACTTCATTACCAAACTCCCAAGAACATCCGCGGGTTATGACACGATTTGGGTCATCGTCGATCGTTTAACGAAATCCGCACATTTTCTTCCGATGAAAGAAAATGACAAAATGGATCAATTAGCACGCGTATATGTGAAAGAAATCGTTGCTAAGCAAGGCGTGCCAATTTCTATCATATCGGACCGAGACGGTCGATATTGCTCAAGATTTTGGCAATCTCTCCAAGAAGCGTTAGGAACGCAATTGGACATGAGTACGGCTTACCATCCTCAAACGGACGGTCAAAGTGAAAGAACCATCCAAACGTTAGAAGATATGCTTCGCGCATGCGTAATCGACTTTGGAAACGGATGGGATCGACACTTACCGTTAGTATAATTTTCGTACAACAATAGCTACCATACTAGCATTAAAGCGGCACCGTTTGAAGCACTTTACGGTCGAAAGTGTCGTTCACCCGTTTGTTGGGCGGAAGTTGGTGATGCACAACTTACCGGTCCGGAAATTATTCACGAAACAACGGAGAAAATCGTACAAATCAAGAGTCGTATGCAAGCGGCTCGTGATCGACAAAAGTGTTACGCCGATAAGAGACGGAAACCGTTGGAATTTAAAGTCGGAGATCGGGTAATGTTGAAAGTTGCACCATGGAAAGGTGTAATTCGTTTTGGTAAACATGGAAAACTAAACCCTCGATATATTGGACCATTCGAAATTATTCAATGCATAGGTGACGTTGCCTATCGTTTAGATTTACCGCAAGAACTAAATTGTGTGCATAATGTGTTTCACATTTGTAACTTGAAGAAATGCTTATCCGAAGAAACGCTTGTTATACCTATGGACGAAATCCAACTCAATGACAAACTCGTGTTCGTTGAAGAACCCGTCGAAATTATGGAACGAGAAGTCAAACGACTCAAACAAAGTCGTATACCTATTGTTAAAGTACGTTGGAATGCACGAAGAGGACCCGAATTTATGTGAGAACGTGAAGATCAATTCAAAGCGAAATATCCTCACTTGTTTACTAACATAGTGCCGACATAAATGTATCGTTTGTTTTTCTTTGCGGACAAAGCCCTCTTTAGGGAGAGCGAATGCAACAACTTGAAATTTTCGCGTCATATTATTATTATAATGGCGTGCTTTCTTATAACCATTTGACATGCTTATGTACAACGTTTAGACATACTATCAGTTTGAGCCGGTTACAATGCTTTCTAAGTATCGAGAATATGTGAATCCACTTTCTTGTTGGTCACGACATTTTGTAGTCGTGTAAATACCTTAGCGTTATGTGAAAACCGACTATGTTAGTTGAGTTGTCTATTGGAATCGAACCTTTATCACTCTAACAAGACTTGTCAAGCCTTAGGACTTGAGTAGAAAACTATACACTAAAAGACCCAACAACTATTATTGGGCTGAAAACTAACTATCTAGACCCTTGCTGGGTCGAGAACTAATATTACATGTAAGAAATGAAACACAAACTGATAAGAAAGAAACTTATATGTCCAAACTTCCATTAAGCAAAACTTGGAAACAAAAAGGGTCAACCAAAGTCAACCAACCAAACTGGAAATCATATTTTAAAACTCTACTAACCACAACCAGACAACACACATGCCAAAATTGCCCAAAATGTGTATATCACAAGCATGTCATTTCTAGATTTGGCTTAACCCTATGCCGAAAATACTAAGTTAAATATAGTCCAGGTTCACAAGTCCTAAACACAAAAACAAAACACATTACAACAAATCTGGATAACAAAGAGAATCCAAGCAAGATTATTAAACACCAATCGAAGCACCAATTCCAGCCGAGCCAAACACGCTCCAACATTCTTGTCCATCCTGTCTGAATCACACAAGCAGAAACCCCAAATACCCTCCATTGTGAGTCTTCTGTCCACCATTTCCTCTTTAATTTTGCATCCACATAGTTGTGCTTGTCTAACCTGGAAATACCTGCGAGAAACAAACGAAACTAGTGTTAGCTAATTTTGAATCTAATCTGACAAACCTTAAGTAATAAAAAGATGGATAACACAAAGACCTTAGACCCGCGACCCTATATTGGCCGAGACTACGTTTTTATTATTGTCCTTGTTTTGTTTATGACTAACACATTGTATCAAATATTGTTATAACAGTAGTAAACAAAATCCCCCATTTGAATCACTCACCAAATCGGCCGAAACCCTAGTTTTCTAATTTTTAATCAAAACATGAAAATTAATACAATTCGTTTTATAGAAACATTAATTAAACCCAAATTAACCCACGTGAATAAAAACCCCCGATTTGTTCAAAACCCTAATTTTTGGAAACTTGTTCTAAACGTTAAATAACCTTAATTTATGCATAGAGAAACAAGTTAATTAGATTAAAACCCAAGGATGAATGAATCCCCAAAATATCCGAAACCCTAACTTTTACAAATCGGTTTTATGATGAAATTAATATGATTTTATACTCGAAAACACAAATTAATTATAATCAAACCCTAGATTTAGAAAAGCCCCAATTAATTCGAAACCCTAATCTAAATTAATTAAATCCGAGAAAAACCCTTATGATAATTAAGCGAATCAAATGATTAGAAACCAATAAAACCTCTTTTATTTCCGGAAACAGGAACAAAAGTTAATTGAAAACATTTCTTTTAGAGAAAGAGAATAAAACTTATCTTTGATTTATAAATCACCATCGAAAAACACCTGGAATCATCATAGAAACGGATCCAGTTTTGATGTGGGAATAAAACCCACATCTCACACGTGTTTAATAATCAGGAACACCAGTTATGTGGTATGTAAATCGAATGAGTGTTAATCTTGGTCATGGAAGATGAATCTGGATATTTGAAGAAAGAGAGAGAGAGATATGTGGAACGGTGGGTGTATTATACGCGTTTGTTTGTGTGTGTGAGTGTCGATACAAAATATAAACATAAACACTCCTTTCCCTTGTTTTTAACGTCTGGAAATCAGGCTGGGTGTTTGGGTCAAGCCTTTTGTGGCTAAGGGTTTGGGCCAACATGGGTTGGATTGAGTTTATTTAGCCCAGTCCAAAATTTGTACATATATTGTCATGTTTTTGAAATATTAAATCTAATGTCTATTTTAAAAACGTAAACTAAAAGTCACGTTTTCCTATAAATGAAATGTTCGTCAAAGCACAACTAGGATGACATGCATATTTACTAGTATAAGTGTATAAGTCGTAACACGATTTTTATACTCGAATAGGTCGTGAATAACGTGGTCGTATTCTCGAGCTTCTTTGCATTTTCATCCATTTGCTTGATTCACGAGGTGAGTTTATAGCCCCACTTTTACTTGTTTTATCACTTTGGGGTGAGAACATTGCTTGTTTTAAACGGATGAACATAAGTGCCTAAAACTCATACGTGCCTACATGATGTCTAAGTAGCGATACCCCTAGATGCTTTAGCCCACTATCATGAACCGTTAATTACTTTGTGTAAGCGCGAATGTTATGGATAGATCTATTGGGATTGGCCTCCCTATCTATTGTTGGTTGTTGACCAAATTAGATAAAAATACATTTGAGGTTGTTACGAATACTTTGGGGTAGTATTTGCTTGGGCACACTCTTATATAAACTGGTTTGTACGGTTAACGCTTCGGTGTCATGAGCTTAGACGTAGGATATCATGAACGTATGCTAATTTGATAATAATCTTGTATTTGTTATAAGATTATTGACGGTTGCCTAACTAAAATCTTATGGTTCATCACACTACTTCTACTTAAACCTATAAACTCACCAACCTTTGTGTTGATGTTTTAGCAATGTTTTTCTCAGGTGTCAAGGCGGAGGAGTGACGTGGTTGTGCTATGGAGATTAATAAAAATTATCATGATTCAACTATGAGACTTGCTTTGGATGTATGATATTTGGAAATTAAAACTATGTCATCATGAGTTGTAAAACAATTTTCCTTGGGACTAATTCTATTTTTATGTCTTATGAATGAAAAATGACTTTTCTTAGTTATTCTTGTATCTATGTCTCTTGGTTGTCATGATAATCACATCCTCGTGTAATTGTACATGTGGGCCAAATTGAGGGTGTGACAGTTACAAGGGTAAATTCAGGGTTTAAGAAACCTTAAAAAACCTAACAGAGCAGCCCCACTAATAATATTTGTCACACACTTTTTTCTCCTCTTTTTAAGGTTGAAATACAATGATTATATATGGGCATCGGGCCGAGATGAAGTCTGAGAAGGTCTATACTGCGTCTGACAATCGAATCTTCTTAGGATTTCTTTGCCGACATACACCAAACGACGTCAGCAGGTTTCAAACGACGTCTATGCATGTATTCAAACAAAGTCTAGGCTTTGTACACGGCGTCTATAGCTACTTTTTAGTAGGTATTGTTTGTCTCCTATAAATCTATGTCTTTAAGTCCTGACTTCTTCCACATTTTGTCTAAATGATATGGAAGTTCCATTTGCTCCGATTGCTTCCAAAGTTGGAAAATGACAAAAAGGAAGGGTTTAGGACATTTTAAGGCATAAATAGAGAAATATAGGAGTTAAATGACTATGAAAAAGTGTAACATTACATCTCATCATAAGAAAATAATCTTTTTTACCTAAGATAGTTGTTATGGGGGAATGTAACTTAAACAATAAATATAATATACAATACAAATTAGATAGACCTTTGTCAGTACATAATGAAAATTATATGATAGCACCTTACATATGTGTTTATATTCTCACATCACTCGGTTATATGATAAGTAATACATTTAAGGGAAAACTAAAAATCTAACACTCATTATCTATCATAGCATATAGGTTACCATAGCTTGATAAAGGATCAAATCTCCACCATTATGGCGTAAGCAGCTATCGTATACTATCAAAGAGGTCTTACAAAGGGTTGTAATGTAAGGATAAAGGGTATGGAAATCATGGTTTGGGTGATAAGTTAATCGTTTACACAATATCTACATTGTAGCTCAAGAAAAAACCCGACCTTCCCGATTACAATGTACAACATTGGTACATACAATATTCTATAGTGGAGCTGTTCTTTGATTTTTTTGCCAAATAATAAATAATACAACGAGTATTTATAACACATCCCTACACTCGAGTTTTATTAAAACTCGTTTCTGCTCCTAACGACCTGAAGTAGAAGAGTCATCGAAACATGGAGTCATCATTAAGCATATATGAGTGTAATAAGGATTCTTCCCTATTCTTCAGCGTTATTAAAGAAACTATAATTGATGACCAATCTAAAACTACGTACAAATACCTTTCTTGACTAAGTATGTAAAACCCGCATGCTTTTACCGTGAACTGTACACTTATGATCGTACGTACATGATTAAAACTTTCCTCTTATAACATGAACACGTGTCACGAATATTAGTTACGAGAATTACATACGTGTTATTACACAAAAAGTATTAAATACGTGTTAGTACACGATAATTATTAACAATAATAATTATAATCACGAACATGAAATCATGAACATAAAATCATGAACAGATGATTATGTACTTACGTATATTATTAATACGATGAATGTCGCTACGTACTAGTAATTATAATAACATGGATAATTAATAATTATGTAACACGTAAACACGAATAATGAACACGACTATTTTTCACGTATGTTAAACACGAATACACGTAACTTTATTTAACACGAATACACGTAACTTTGTTAAGCGCGTTTTATTAAACAAATGTTCTATGATTTGTTGTTGGGCCGTTTAGACAAGAAAAGGGAAATAAGGAAGACTTGGGCTCAAGGCCCAAGTGGGTTTGGTTCGGTCTAAAAGAAAAAGACGGGGAGGAGAAAATTTTATTCCTTTTAGACAACAAATCTTACATAAAACCCTAAATAAAAAGAATGGCCGCCGGGTTTTTTTTTCTTTCGGTGTCTCCTTTCTGCCGTCATCTCCATTCCAAGAATCAGGAGAGATCGTGGCTCGATCATAAACAAGAGTGTAATTCGTGTGATTGCTAAACCTTAAAAACATGTAAGTAAAACCCTAATTCCATTTATTATGTGTTGTTCTTTTGTTAACTGATCATTGATTTTCGAATTTAGAAGAATAATACATGTTAATAACGAGTTACAGAAACAAGGGGGTGTCGTTTGATTGCTGCGTTCATATAGCGCACAAACCGAGAGTCAAGAGACTCTCGGTGGCCCTTTTTCTCCATCAGCCGCAAGCCCCTGCTGTCAGCAGAGGTGCGTTGGCTTAACAGTGGCAACGGCGACCAATCAGGGGAAACCACTGGCAGCGGCCATTGGTGTATTTGTTCTGTCAGCACGAACAAGTCATGGGTCAGTGGGTAATTTTAAACAGTCAACATGTAAAAATCATTAAAAACGGTAGGTATTAAGAACTATCAGCATGAATTGTTTAACCAGTTAAGGGTGCGTTTGGTTCACACTTTAAGGCAGACTTAAGGGGTGTTTGGCTAAATTAATAAACATGTATTTTATTTAACCTAATTAGTTTAATTAATACATTTTAATTAAATTAATTACATGCTTCACTTAAATGTAGTTTTATTTGATTAAAACCATGGCTTATGTTGTACATGTTATTTAAATGAAGCTTACGATTAAATAATTATCTACATAATTATTCATGTACTTGTGATCAGTTAAACTTAGTTAATTAAATTATAAAGTTTAATCAGTAAATCATGGATTATTATTAATTAATAAATACTTACAATATCATGCGATATTGTTATTAATTAATAATTACAAGTTTAGACTAAGTATTTAATTATTTAAATTAGACTATAATAATTAATTAATTATTAAAACATGACATGAAATTAATTAATTATCATGACGGTTATATTAATACTAATATTAATACACTTAATTTAATTAAATCATATCTATATTTAATTAAATGATATAATCTATAGTTTATTTAATTTACATGTAATAAATAATAAACTATACTATTAATCACATGACTTAGTGTATATAATCAGAAAAACTTAAGCTTATCCTTTTTAGCTTAATAATCCAGCTTATTTCTATTTATGGAAACTTTCTATTTTTAGAAACTTATTTATTTTAATCAGCTAATCTATTTATAGAAACTTTCTGTTTTTAGAAACTTACCTATTTTAAGCAGTAAATCTATTTTTGAAAACTTTTTATTTTTGGAAACTTTCTATTTTTGGAAACTTTCTATTTTAGGAAGCTTGCTATTTTTAGAAAGTTACTTATTATTACACAACAAGTATAATAATACAAGAAATACAAGTAATACTTAATCAGAATATACAGAATACACAATAAACACAGTATAACGACAAAATCAATAAAACAAGACATGAACATATAAAACAAGCTAAAACATGATATAAAACCAGTTACGTACTCAGTAATCAGAATACTTATACATGTATCCTATGTATGTAGCATTAGTGAGATCGAAGTAGGACTCTCTTCCATTCGTCTTCTTCGTTCACTGGACTTAAGGTACGGATTCTTCGTCCTTTCAGTATGGACATTCTTTCTTTATTAGGATTTCCCGTATGCAGCCAACTATTTTCCCCAGTATATGTTTTATATGTTTTGATTGCTTATGTTTAATTAAAATACCTTTAGCCATATACATGCATGACCAGTTTCACCTAGTTATGGAGGTACCATAACCATAACACTAGAGGCACCAGTGTTATGACTTCACCACGACGGAGTGATAGCTCGTGGCGTCCCTTTCAACTTTTGGCCATTTATTATATTATCAGGTGGGGCGTATGGGTGCATCCTAGTTTACACGTTTTCAGCATATTACTCAGTGTAAATGTGGTGTGTGCCTTGCATCCTTCACAAGGAGCTGATCCCTCCTACCCAAAACTAGTATATTAAATTAGAGGCAGCCCCTCTAATTTGCATGACGAGGTCACCCCTCCAAGTATTCATGCACGTTGATATTTCATGACCTATATTGGCTAATGGTAAACATGTTAAACAGTTTTTATAAGATAAACATAAGGCTTTTCAAACTATAAAACCACTTTTACTAAGTTATACCAGGTTTTCCAGGACATATACATTTCCGCTGCTATATGTTTTACATGCTTATATTATTCTTTCCATGCTTGTATATCCATGCACTGAGTGTTATGCTCAACCGTTACTTTTCTTTCCATGTCCCAAAACATACCCAAGGACAGACTCGAGAATTTTTGAGGACGTCCATAGGATGGAAGCTGCCATATACTTCTTCTCCTTTTGCCTTCATATACTTATGCTTGTTTAGGTCTTTCATTCATTTCATTTACTTTATTATGTTTTGGGCTTATGTTTGGGAACCGATGTTTGATTCCGGTTTTCCCTATGGTCATGTATATTTAGTACATTTTACCTTGCATGCTTTGATGACACGCCATAATTACGCGTAACGGTTCACTTATCAAAGTGGGGTGTTACAATTATGGTATCAGAGCCAAGGCTTCGACCTGTAGGCTCTAAAACATGACCTGTGACTAGTGGGTAGTCATCAGGAGCTTCCTAAGCCAAGATTTGTTATTCCACGTATTGATGTTTTCAGCACATTGTTGTTTCAGCCATGATGTTTTCAGCACCTTGATGTTTAACCTTGATGTTTTCATTGATATTGTTTCACTAATATGGATGGACAACCGTCATTCATATTTAGTTATGTGTCATTGTTTCATGCATGATGTTCCTCGTGAACTGTGATTAATGTGAACTGAACCCTAGTAGTTCATAATTTATCACATAATTTTTTTTTTCTGTTAAGTTTTGACAGCTGAGTTTCAGTTTATTATTTCATGTATCATTGTTGCAGTAATTTTGACTAAGTAATGGTTGGTACAGGACTGGACCTATTTAGTCGCATGTGCTTTTATCGAAACTTTTAACTTTAGGACCGACCCATAGGCGTCCCCTCGCCATGTATTTTGTTTTGGGACCGACCCATAGGCGTCCCCTCGCACATATAAAGGTTTTTATAAACTACATCATGCATAAAATTTTTCTCATGATTTATTGGCATAATTTTTTTTTAATTTTTTTTCATGCCCCCTTATAAGTTACTATGTTTTTATGTCAAGTATGTTTTCATACTGTCATGGTTAACTTCAGTTTCATGCTGATTATGTTATACACTCCTTCATGTTAGGTTGTTTCAGGTTTCTTCTTGATGATTTCGTCTTCATGTGATTACGTCTTACGTCTCTTTTGTCATTCATGCTTTCATGCAAGACACTGTTGGAATTCATTTAAATCCTGCTTTCATGATAGTCATGGTTGGTTTTCATTAATCATGATTTCAGGAAAATCATCGTTGGAATTCGTTTAACCACACGTTAGCCTTTTTCTATGCAACCAGAATGAGGTATATACAGGCATTGCCAGGTTATCATGATGGTCTTTCTAACCGTTTAATCAGTTATTTACCTTTAAAATCATGTCAAATGATCGACTCCATACCGATGATTTCATGTACATTCCATGTATACTCCATGTACCGTATCCCATGTGCATATTTCAATTGCAGATATTCTACAAGATTGCTGATGCCGCTCATAACTTGGAGATGTTACTAAAGGTTGATGCTGCTGACGGTTTGAGACGCTACGAGATGCGGATGCTGATGACAACCTGGAGATCCTACAAGACGAAGACAACGACATTAGAGCAAAATTAGACGAAAAGATGCTTCACCACCAGACGATTTCCATCAATCATTGTCCCAAATTCTTAGTTACATGTCACACGTCATTCAGTTGTCGGTTCAGTCACATGAGTGCAAACCGGTATCAGTCGGCCACTCAACTGAATAGTTACATGAATCACAGTCATGAGAATGACCGTCATGGAACTAACAGACAATACGATAGTAAACCACTACTATGACAGCAACTATACTAGCAATCACAATCGAAGCTCCGGCCACGGACGTGATCAGAGATACAAAGGATTAGTAGTCCAAACGATCCACCAATTCTGGCATAATAACCTAATATTTGTAGTTCTATTCGTTTCACGTCTCGAGACACATGTCAAGACATCAGTCAAGACACATGTCTCATGTATACTTTATGAAAACACATGTTAAGACACCAGTCAAGACACATGTCATGCTTATATTTCCCAAGACACGAGTCAAGACACATGACACACGTCCAATTATGGAACATCCCTAAGAATTTCAGGTACCCTCCAAAGGGTATATCCATTTTGTTGTGCCATGTATTAATCAGGCCACAAGAAATTCTGTAGCTTCACCGGCATATCTGTGAGATATGTCACGTTTGCTCGTGGATACTTTCATCTCTTGCACCCATATTTCATATATTCATGACCATAAAGAATGCCATTCGTATCCCCCATGAATACGAAGGTTTCCTTCAGCCTAAGGATGAGATCCAAGCTGCTAACACATTACCTCGGACAGATGCGAGTTGAATTTAATCCTAATCATGGACTACAAACAGCACACCCTACTATGATTCATGATTTGGTACAGTAATATCCAGGCTCCTGAATACACTCAGTATGGTTTTCCATCAGGAAAATCTGTAAAAATTATCTATGCTTTCCAAGCACGTGCTTTGTTAGCCATGACTGCTAAAATTTTTAGCTGTCAGTTAAGACAAGACTACGGAAGTTCCTTTTTCGCATAACCAGTTGATTATTCCATAATCATGCATTTTAGAAGAACCTACAAGGAGAAGGAAGGTAACATGAGATTATGTGTCGACTACGTCGACTTAAACAAATCACCATCCATAACCGTTATTCTCCTCCACGTATTGACAACATGTCTAATCGACTTTAAGGTGTTAAACTTTTTTTTTTCAAGATCGAACTCATGATTATATTGCCAACAGTGACTAGTGATAGAGCAGGACATTTCCATGACTGCTATTCGTTCATGACTCGGTCATGCTGGATTCATGATTTTGTATTAGTCTCATAAATGCTCAGCAGCATTATAGACTTAATAAATTGAGTTGCCGTGAACTCATAAACCAATTCATCAGTATTTTCCATCAAGGACAACCTGATTTTCTCTAAGTCTAGATAAGAGCAGGAAGACCAATTTACACTATGTTACAAATTCTATGACAGGAGAAAATTCACCTTGGAAATTTTCCCATATCAATTCCGTTTGATTGCAGTGACACACTGAATCAAATGGATTCTCACGGTTAACCTTACCATGACTCAGGTTATGCATAAAGGTGAGAACCCTACACTACGTTAGGTGTTCAAGGAAAATCCTACACTAAGAAAAGTCTATTTCGGAGACGCATGGTTTCACAAACTTCTATGTATCAAGTTTCTACAAAGCAAGATACAATTACGTTCATATCTAGGTACCTGACATACCAACAGGTTAAGATAGAACACCAACAGACTAGAATGTTTTCCATCATATGAAATTGTGAATAAAAATGGGACAAGATCACCATGTATTTTGATTATTAGAATAACACAAACTCAGAAGAAGCATGATGCTATCTGGGTTATTGCCAACAGTTTGATCAAGTCTTCCGAATCCTTACATCCGCAAGCATTTCAGAACTAACAGATTGATCGGACATGTTCCAGCCAAGGCTCATCTGAACACTTGGTAATCCGTCAGCTATCGGGTCAGACAAAGGTTCGCATTTGTGCTCCTTATTTACGTTCACGTTCTAGTTCCAGTTTTACGACTTGCTTTCATGCTCACGTTCATGACACTATTCACGTTAATTATCGTATCCTGGCTTACGATTGTACGTACATTTTTGTTCTGGAGGTTTTTCAAGAACTTGAGAGACCAGACTCAAGTTTAGTATAACTCCCTATCCTCAGACAGACGTTTCACGTCACATTCCATGTTTCACCTTATAGAATTTGTCGTTACCGTAACCGTATCCCATGTTCACTATATGTTTCACATGTCATGTTCATTTCACGTTCCTCATATCACGTTCACGATATGTTACACATATCATTGATCACGATATGTTTGCTCATACTACACTCACCATATCTCCACGTATCACGTTCAAAATAGTTCACGTATCACGTTCACAATTTTTCACGTACTACGTTTCAGTATGTATCGCGTATCATTGCTAAGACAGTATTATTATCAGTTAGTTGGGATATTTCGCATTATAACGTTTCAGTTACCCTTGCACGTTAATTTCTTATTCCCTCGATCAAATTCAGGGGATCTATCTTACGTTGATAACCATGAACTTATACGTATTTTCAAGTCAAGGTCAGGATGACCGACCAAGAGTTATCAGTGGTGTCAAGATCTTGTGGAGGAACCGTTACGAAAGGGAAGCCACTTGGAAACGGACGAGTCCATCCGGATTTTATCCTCTCATCCTTCTATAATTCAGTAAGACTCTTTTAGTCACGTCACGTTCCATGTCCTATTTACCCATGTCACGTTTCACGTACCTTTTTAGTATGTCACCTTTATGTCCTTTTATCTTGCATACCTTTCCAGTTTGATTCGGGTATTTCCGCTTCCAGTTACGTTATCTATAATTCGGGGACGAATTATTCTTTTTAGGGGGGAAGAGCTGTAAAACCCGCATGCTTTTACCGTGAACAGTACACTTATTTCGTACGTACATGATTAAAACTTTCCTCTTATAACATGAACACGTTTCACGAATATTAGTTACGAGAATTACGTACGTGTTATTACACGAAAAGTATTAAATACGTGTTAGTACACGATAATTCTTAACAATAATAATTATAACCACGAACATGAAATCATGAACATAAAATCATGAACAGATGATTATGTACTTACGTATATTATTAATACGATGAATGTCGTTACGTACTAGTAATTATAATAACATGGATAATTAATAATTATGTAACACGTAAACACGAATAATGAACACGACTATTTTTCACGTATGTTAAACACGAATACATGTAACTTTATTTAACACGAATACACGTAACTTTATTAAACGCGTTTTATTAAACAAATGTTCCATAATATGTTGTTGGGTCATTTAGACAAGAAAAAGGAAATATGGAAGACTTGGGCTCAAGGCCCAAGTGGGTTTTGTTCGGTTGAAAAGAAAAAGACGGGGAGGAGTAAATTTTATTCCTTTTAGACAACAAAACTTACATAAAACCCTAAATAACAAGAATGGCCGATGTTGGAAATACGTTTTTCCAAGGAAAGTCTCGGTCACATCATTATTAGCATAGATCACGAGCTATAGACTATTTAGGACATTGTAACTTAGAGTGACCTCCCTTTGGGGGAGATTGTTGGAAATACGTTTTTACGTATTTAGAAAGGATCGGTCACTCCAATGATTTTGGGCTCGTGATCCAATATAGCCCATATAGCCCACATGTAGGGTGGGCTATATAAACCCCCCTCCTAGCATGTTAGGAGGGGTTGTTGGTTCACTTCCATTTTACATAATCACATTTCATCTTTCTTCTTAATCCTCTTCTTTCTCTCTCTTCTTTCTCTCTCTAGGTTCTTTCATTTCTCATCCATATCAATAGATTATCCAACAATGGCTAATCCTTAGAAAAATAAGATCCTTCAATTGGTATCAAGAGCATGGTTGATTTTTCGGATTGACATGTTTTTTGTCTATTGATTTGGTGGTAAAATCTTTCTTCTTTCACAATTATTTTTCTTTGTCTTAAAAATTATTTAAAAACTATCAGTTTTTATTTTTAAAATAACAAAAGTTTCAATTTTTTATCTGTATTTTTAAATACTTCTGATATATACTTTTCAGTTTTAAATACTTCTTTTTATACCTTCTTTTGGTCTCGATCTGTGTTTTACATTGTCTCAATTCAGGAGCTTCTTGTCAAAGGTCTCAAAAGTATTAGTTTTATATTCTTTTATCATTTTTTGTCCCTTTCTGAGTATTTGTTTTTATTGTGTGGTGTTATAGGAAAAGGGTTTTAGTTCTCAGATAGTTATTCCGATAACTTCCATCGGAATAGGGTTTTGCATTCCGACCATCTTTCCGACCAGTATTCCGACATCACTTTCCGATCGCATTTCGACAAGGGTTTCTGATATCATTCAGATTGGACGACATTCCGACCAGGTTTTTCTCTATATTCCGATGGACTTATTCATATAGCATTCCGATCGGTTGCATTCCGATAGCATTCCAACCGTTAAACATTCCGATGGGTTTTTTTATTTTTTTTGACATTCCGATCGACTTGTATGTTGAACTCAAACAAAACAGACTATTTCTCCCTCGACACAACAAAGACCCAAGACTAGACTCGGACGACACCATCACCTTCGAACCAACACCTAGACTCTCGACCAACATTCAAACCAACTCTCTCTCGTTTCAAGACATACTCAAACCTTCTCGACACACCAACGACTCGACTCAATATCAAGAATCACTTCTTTCTCGACTCGCACCCAACTTTGACCCACTTACTTAAAAAACAGACTCTCGAACAAAAACACACCCACAATCCCCGTTCCCAAAACCTGTCTCGACCAACATCTCACAACTTGAACTCACACTCGACTTACAACCACACAAACACTCTCGACTCAATACCCTCACCCACACCCCCTCACAACCCTCGAAACCCCTCTCACTCTCAAACAGACTCAACACAGACTCGACAAAATCATCGGTCCAACAAACACCCTCGCATACCCTCGAAACACACAAGCCCCAACTCTTGACCCTCCACAAAAACAGAATCACATTTTTTTTTCTTTTTTTCATCTAGACCACAAACCAAGACATCTCATTAAAGAATAGATCTCAGTTAATATGTTCCCATGCTTACACATGCAAGAAAAGATCTTTTAAGATCCATACCACGGGACAGATACACCATCATCGATCTTTGTTAAGGTCAAACCTTTGTTTGATATTCGAAAATCAAGAATGAATTATAACAACTTTCGTTATATTCTTTCTCTTATAATTCGATTTTAACAAGACAATTAATCAAAAACGACTCGAGTTGTAAACTTACCCGAGACCTTATACAAGATCTAGAAGCCAAAATCATTGGTTGTTGCTTGAGATGATATTAAATGGGTTTTCTAAGATAAAACTGATTTGAGGCCTGCGTTTCATAAGAAAAAAAAAGAGGCTGAGGTATTTTTTTGAGTGAAGAATTTTGTGTGGCTGTTTTAGACGGTAGGTGTATGATAAAAGTGGGGGGCGGAGTTAACAAGGAAGGAGATAGATTTAGGTTTTTGAGCTGTGAGTAAATTTAGGTTGCTTTATAGGGGGCCGAGTTCTCTTTATTTCTTAGTGGGTGACACAGTGAAAGACACGTACCATCAACAATTTTAACAAAGTACACGTATTAATATTTTGTTTAAATAGATTCGAGTATGGTTTGTGTGATTTATAGGTTTTTGAGTTTTAACGAGTATTAATTTTTTGTTTAAATTGCTAACTTTTCTTCAAAGTTATTGCACAATATGTTTATTTTAGAATTTGTGTGATCACGTGATGACTTATTGGTGAAAGGAGTGAAGTTATATGTGATTTTCATTCTGCGTGGTATTAACATATTTGGCCAACGTGAATATTTTTTAGTCTCGGGTTTATCAACAATTTTAATCAACTCCGTATATCTGATTTTAATATCTGATATTATTAGTGGGTTCGGTTTTATCATGAGTCTCGGGTATTATTATCTGACATTTTAGCCATGTGTTGTTAACATTTTGTTGATAGCGCCACGTTTTTATCATCATTTTATATTGTTGCTATATTTTGGATCTATTGGACTCCGGTTTATCTTCTCAACATTTGAGCCGATCAAGTATTTATTGAGCCAAGAAAAAGACAATACCAGACAAGGATCCAAGAAATTTTCATCGAACTAGCAATAGAATCATCGAATTTGACGTTTCAAGAGGGAGAATTGCATTTTTTGCAAGACAAAGCTAGAGAAAGTGGTATCACTTCAGTTCGACTACTTCAGTCACATCTTAGGACTATTGCATGGGTTCAAGGAGGAAGCGAATTTGTGACACTCTTTGGTCATCGTCATTATACATTCATCGAGTCACTATTTCTCAACTTGAACCACCTAGCTGAGCAACTTCACAAAGAAGACTTTAATCACTCTGCATCAGAATCCGCATATCAGGCTCTTGTGACACAACTCACGCCTTTCCTCCAATTCAATATCATCAAGTCTGACAATTCAGGGATATGCCGGTCATTTTTTCAATACACACAGAACGATGTTAAAGATTTCCGTGATAAACTGTTGAAGTTTATGACATCGGTTTCGTCTTCGATTTATGAAAGATCCAGACTTCAGCAAGTGTATGATAATGGAGTGCAAGAATCTATGATGCAGATGCAAGAGGAGAATGGTCATACGGTTGACAACTTGGAGCCTAACGATGGCAAGAGCGTGGAATCAGGAGGACAACATGATACCAGTGGCACGTCAGGCAATGTTCACGAGATTTCTTTTGATGACACCTTACCCGTTATTGACGAAGAGCCTGCGGACATGGTATAATGTAATGTTGATGATGTATATTCTGATGAAATACCGCATATTGAGCATTCTGAACTTAACTGTGACAAACATGGGATGGAAAAGAGTGATAGAAATACCACTTCTGATTCATCCGATGTGAGTCATAATGGGGGAGAAAGTGTTCAAAATGCTAAACATCACGATAATTGTCTTATAACTGCTTCATTAACTGCTTCTGATTCCAAGATTAGAGAGCTCGAAACGATTGTAGCTCAACAATTAAAAGATCTTGAGGATGCCAAAATTGAATTTTCAAAGAAAACGGACAAATTTGAAACATATTTTGAAAAACTTGAAAAGTCAAACGTTGTTCTTGAAAGAAAATTGGATCAAAAAGTTTTACATTCTAAAGCTGAAAAGGATAATCTTTTGAAACAAATTCAACTGCTTGAATCTAAGTTGGCATCCCAAGATAGATTGCTCAAAGAAAATGAGACTTTAAAAGCTCAAGTTCAGGAAAAGGTCTTTGCTATAGCTGCGTTGAAAAACGATTTGAGGAAAACTAAAGGAACTAGTGTGGACACTAAGCTTGAAAAACCATCAATCTTGGGGAAACCGCCCACAAATCAGTTCGTCAGACAACCGCCTGTCAGACAACCTACTGCATTTAGATCCGAGCGACCACAATCCTCGAGACCGCGGTTTGCCTCCCAAGTTGATTTGGTTCATTTTCCTAGACCAGTCACTCCACCATCTAGGCCCAGTGTGACTAAAACAGCTTTGGCAAGACCTAATCACATGATTTCCTCTAGTCTCCCTAGACATAGTCCAAAGAACACGTCTCGAACTAGTTCAAATAACGTTCGCCATACATTTGGTCTAAGGGAAGCTAAGCAAAAGACACAAGTAAGAGATAGGAATTTCAAACCTAGTCAGATGCCTTCTAGTTTACCCAACAATGCTAAACGTAGCATGTCACATCCTAGGAGCATCAATCAATCATCTAGGAATTCTAGATCTTACTCGGACATTAAATATGCTACTTGTAAAACATGTAGAAAATGTGTCTTTACGACAAATCATGATTCTTGTATCAAGAAACTACTTAATGAGGTGAACTCCCGTGCTAGACTTAAATCCCAGTGGGTTGCCAAAATCAAACCCATTGGTAAAATGTGGCGCCCCACTGGTAGAACTTTCACCCTTGTAGAAAACGAGTGCCCTTTAACTAGGATAGTCTCTAATTCTATTAAGACTACTAGGGAGGAAATTGAAAAGGAGGATACATCACCTAAGCATGAACTTAAGGTTTTCTATAAAAGGAAACGTTTACCAGCTAAGACAAGTGAATTATCTCCTCAGAACACCTCTAGCACAAGAACAGAAAACTACGAACCCCCACTTGCTTCTAAGATAGATATCGCTAACCCATATCAAAGCATGCATATTCCTAATGAGAATGCAGGTACCAAAAAGGAGGTTCCAAAAGAACGAAGCGGTCCAATCATTGTATATCATTCAATTAAGGACACTCTTAGAGTTTGGTTGCTGAAGAAGCTGATATCTAAGAAACAAGTGTCTCAGGGGATTTGTAGTTAAGCTTACCGTGTGTCAAGGACTTATAGTCACATCACAGACTATAACTCGATCTTCAAAGAAAGGAAAGTTTATCGTCGATGGTAAACTTATCCTAACAACGAGAAATTAATTTTTCTCGGGCATGAGCTTATATCAAAAATATTCCAAGTTTTTAAGCTCATGCACAATGGCTCCTCGTTAAATGACAGACGATGACCCGGACTTCAGAGATAGGGAAGTTCATCTACGCAACGATAACTTACCCTCTTAACAAGAAATTAAGTTTTCTTGGACACGAGCTTATCCTAAAACCATTCAAAGGTTTTAAGCTCGTGTATAAGGCTCTTCATTAAATATCAGATGATGACCCGATCTTCAAATAAAGGAAAGTTTACCGCCGATGATAAACTTATCCTCAAAAACGAGAAATTAATTTTTCTCGGACACGAGCTTACTTTAAAACTATTCAACGGTTTTAAGATCGTGTAAAATGGTGTATAATTATATTTCAGATTATGCCCCGGACTTCAATTAAAGGAAAGCTTATCTTTAAAGATAGCTTATCCTCGTAACAGGAAATTAATTTTTCTCGGTCATGAGCTTGTAGTAAAACATTCCAGGTTTTAAGTTCATCAAGGAAAGTGTATCTTTTAAATAAGAGAACTTTTCCTCCTAACGAGAAATTCAACTTTCTCGGTCATGAGCTTTACGTTAAAACATTCAAAAGTTCTTCAAGCTCATGAAAACGACTTCTAAGTAAATGTCAACTTAGGACTCGTTCTGCAGTTAAAAGGAAAGTTTATCGCCGAAGATAAACTTATCCTTAACAACGGGAAGTTTACAACTTCTCGGACTTGAGCTCGTTTTGTAAGATATTCAACATCTTAAGCTCAAGTAATTGGTTTTCAAAACATTGAACACAATTTTTCGAGAATTTCTCAAAAAGGTTTTTCTAAATCTTTCAAAATTGTGTGTTCAAAAAATGTTTTGATAAAAAGAGCATGTCTTCTGGAATCGATAATATTTACGATACTAGAAATGTTATTCAATAATGATACGGGGTTGTAAATAAAGTTCGAGCAGAAGTTCAAATGTTTTAAAACATGCTCAAAATGGTTTGCTATTATTTCAGATAGTAACCCGATTTTCTTTTTCAAGTCAAGCATTTCACCGGAAAGCTTTGACTCAACAACGGGAATTAATTTTCTCGGGCATGGTTTACTTTATAACCATGTAAGGGATTGTGTTTACGTAATAACACAATCTAACACGAATATATGTACGATTCAGTGCATTTATTTGTTAAAACAAGAGAAGTCTTGTTTTTATGAAGTTATCATCTCCACCAACCGTAGCAACTTACAATTGATATCTACATACTCGACGATGCGACTACTCAAACGGTGACTACAGCTCTTTCAATAGAACACGGGTCAACAATTGAGGGGGAACAATTGTCCAGCATTCAGAATCCTTGATGTCGAGAGTGCCAAGTTCACATATTGGTGTCAAGACAACGATATCAATCATACACATGGAGTCAAGAGATAACTTCAGACGTGACGAGGTGACCAACATTTGTGAACAAGAACCATGTGAATCTTTCATATGATGTTCTCCATCATTCAGGTCCAACCTCGTAAATTGCTAATCTTGTGAATTCATTATCATATATGATCTTTGCACGTGATAAATACCTTACACTTGTGTTTAAAAGGTATTTAATTTACGTTTCAGCACACCCTCATTAATTTGAGGGTGAGCTTGTGTAATTCATGAAGATAATTGGATTTGCATTTTTCTTCCCAAATTTTCTTAAAATGCTATTAAATCAATTGATATTAAAAACATCGATTGGGTTAATATTTTTAATATGGGGGAGAAAATGTGATTTAATATGGGAAATGATTAATCACAAATGGTTTGACTTAACGTGTTAGCTCATCCCGACCTGTGCGAAATGTTTTCGGATATCGTGGCATATGTTAAGGGGGAGCAAAATGGATTTGCACTTCAAAATGGATTTCATGGTGACATACACTTACCCAAAGCATCTCTATTCACGACGGTGAAGATTGTGGTGACATAAGGATGGTAGGATAGGTTAAAGTCCAATGATTCCTCTAGAACCAGAGAAATCTCCCCAAGGACATTCCATAGCTAGAAATAGTAGTCCTTAGGAAAGATGGAGAAAGATTGTGAACGTAGCTGAATGCCGACCAAGTACTTAAGTTAGCACTGGAATAATCACAACAAGGTGCTAGTTATGACGTATTGGTAAGCATTGAAGGGGTTTAAGAATGAAAAAGAATTGTAAAGATAAAGGGTGTAAAGAAAGAAGCCCTCCTTACAACCTTAGGCAGAAACCGGGTCAATACATATGCTATTAAGATCATTGTTTAATGATTCTTGATATTGAAGACAGACATCATGGACCCAGTGATGCAAGGCACAACCCATCCCACCTAACTCAGATATCTCTCAAAAGGTATTTGTTTTAATCACACGGAGACAACACATTATCTATTGATTTATTCACTCCGAATAAATTGGTATTGAAATGGTGGCACTCCTCTCCAGCCTACGATCACTAAAAATCCAAAATGCACGATCGAGTCTAGAGCCATTTGAGATCATTAAATATCTCATTAGGACACACTTTCATAATTCCTTGCTTCTTCATACACTATGAAAAGTAAGAAAGATCTTAAGAGTCCTACGCAAAATCTTCATGATCTTGCCTGAACATCCGAGTAATACGAAAGTATTTACAATGAAGATGGAAATCCTTCTTGAGCGAATATCAAAAAGCTCATGGTAGGTGACTTGTGCGATTCTTTATGAATCAAACTTGTGATAACTGGAAAGCAACAGTTGTTTAATTCTTAACTGAATTTAAACACGTTCCAGGCCTCTACGCAATATCTCAGTGATCTTGCCAGAACACTCAGAGTGATACCTTTGTGTTCATGGTGATGAGTGGAAATCCTTCTAGTGTTAACCTCAAACAGCACATGGTAGGTAACTTGCAAGATTCTATACGAATCAAGCTCGTGACAACTGGAAAGCAACGATGGTGCAGTTCTTAATTGAATTTCACTTGTTCCAGGAACATGAATTGGCGGCTTCAAATCATGCGGATATTATTATCCAAATGATTCACTCTTTATGTTCGCAGTCATCTTTGGACGGTCGAATAAAGAGAACGGGTTTACCCGCGAAATCCTGTCAGGAAGTTACTTAATTGAAACTATCCGTCACGGGTACGATATCTAATATCGTCCAACGGTCTTCACCGACCGGAGGTAAAATGCTACCGATTTAGAATGAAATGTTCAAAGCCATTTCTTTCGTGTCTACTTATGTTGCGGCATTTGAAGACGGCGGAGTTGCGGAATCCAAGAAGAAGTCGTCCCCACATGCTTATACTGCATACACTCAGTACTTCAACGAATTCAAGAAAGTCTGAAGGTCAAGTATTCCGCTGTATCAAACTCTGAAGCTTTCTAGAATTATAAAGGTATAAGTATGTGGAACATGAAGTCACGAAGAGGCGAATATCACAAGTGATGAATGCACAAGGTCAAGGCAAGAGAACATGCTCAAGACTGAAGTCAAAGATCACATCAAGCATGTTCACAAGAACAAGATCGAAGACTCAAGCATAGTATGCTAGGTTTAAGATGTTGTAAAATGGTGTGACCTTCCTTTGGGGGAGATTGTTGGAAATACGTTTTTCCAAGGAAAGTCTCGGTCACATCATTATTAGCATAGATCACGAGCTATAGACTATTTAGGACATTGTAACTTGGAGTGACCTCCCTTTGGGGGAGATTGTTGGAAATACGTTTTTACGTATTTAGAAAGGATCGGTCACTCCAATGATATTGGGCTCGTGATCCAATATAGCCCATATAGCCCACATGTAGGGTGGGCTATATAAACCCCCCTCCTAGCATGTTAGGAGGGGTTGTTGGTTCACTTCCATTTTACATAATCACATTTCATCTTTCTTCTTAATCCTCTTCTTTCTCTCTCTTCTTTCTCTCTCTAGGTTCTTTCATTTCTCATCCATATCAATAGATTATCCAACAATGGCTAATCCTTAGAAAAATAAGATCCTTCAGCCGCCGTGTTTTTTTTCTTTTGGTGTCTCCTTTCTGCCGTCATCTCCATTCCAAGAATTAGGAGAGATCGTGGCTCGATCATAAACAAGAGTGTAATTCGTGTGATTGCTAAACCTTAAAAACATGTAAGTAAAACCCTAATTCCATTTATTATGTGTTGTTCTTTTGTTAACTGATCATTGATTTTCGAATTTAGAAGAATAATACATGTTAATAACGAGTTACAGAAACAATGGGGGTGTCGTTTGATTGTTGCGTTCATATGGCGCACAAACCGAGAGTCAAGAGACTCTCGGTGGCCCTTTTTCTCCATCAGCCGCAAGCCCCTGCTGTCAGCAGGGGTGCGTTGGCTTAACAGTGGCAACGGCGACCAATCAGGGGAACCACTGGCAGCGGCCAATGGTGTATTTGTTCTGTCAGCAGGAACAAGTCATGGGTCAGTGGGTAATTTTAAACAGTCAGCATGTAAAAATCTTTAAAAACAGTAGGTATTAAGAACTATCAGCAGGAACTGTTTAACCAGTTAAGGGTGCGTTTGGTTCACAGTATAAGGCAGACTTAAAGGGGTGTTTGGCTAAATTAATAAACATGTATTTTATTTAACCTAATTAGTTTAATTAATACATTTTAATTAAATTAATTACATGCTTAACTTAAATGTTGTTTTATTTGATTAAAACCATGGCTTATGATAAATTAAACTTAGTTAATTGAATTATAAAGTTTAATCAGTAAATCATGGATTATTATTAATTAATAAATACTTACAATATCATGCAATATTGTTATTATATAATAATTACAAGTTTAGACTAAGTATTTAATTATTTAAATTAGACTATAATAATTAATTAATTATTAAAACATGACTTGGAATTAATTAATTATCATGACTTAGGTTATATCAATATTAATATTAATACATGTTTTAACCTAAGTATTTTTATACACTTAATTTAATTAAATCATGTCTATATTTAATTAAATGATATAATCTATAGTTTATTTAATTTACATGTAATAATTAATAAACTATACTATTAATCACATGACTTAGTATATATAATCAGAAAAACTTAAGCTTATCCTTTTTAGCTAAATAATCTAGCTTATTTCTATTTATGGAAACTTTCTATTTTTAGAAACTTATTTATTTTAAGCAGCTAATCTATTTATGGAAACTTTCTATTTTTAGAAACTTACCTATTTTAAGCAGTAAATCTATTTTTGAAAACTTTCTATTTTTGGAAACTTTCTATTTTTAGAAACTTTCTATTTTAGGAAACCTGCTATTTTTAGAAAGTTACTTATTATTACACAACAAGTGTAATAATACAAGAAATACAAGTAATTCTTAATCAGAATATACAGAATACACGATAAACACAGTATAACAACAAAATCAGTAAAACAAGACATGAACATATAAAACAAGCTAAAACATGATATAAAACCAGTTACGTACTCAGTAATCAGAATACTTATACATGTATCTTGTGTATGTAGCATTCGTGAGATCGAAGTAGGACTCACTTCCGTTTGTCTTCTTCGTTCACTGGACTTAAGGTACGGATTCTCCGTCCTTTCAGTATGGACATTCTTTCCTTATTAGGATTTCCCGTATGCAGCCAACTGTTTTCCCCAGTATATGTTTTATATGTTTTGATTGCTTATGTTTAATTAGAATACCTTAAGCCATATACATGCATGACCAGTTTCACCTAGTTATGGAGATACCATAACCATAACACTGGAGGCACCAGTGTTATGACTTCACCACGGCGGAGTGATAGCTCGTGGCGTCCCTTTCAGCTTTTGGCCATTTATTATATTATCAGGTGGGGCGTATGGGTGCATCCTAGTTTACATGTTTTCAGCATATTACTCAGTGTGGATGTGGTGTGTGCCTTGCATCCTTCACAAGAAGCTGATCCCTCCTACCCAAAACCAGTATATTAAATTAGAGGCAGTCCCTCTAATTTGCATGACGAGGTCACCCTCTAGGTATTCATGCACGTTGATATTTCATGACATATATTGGCTAATGGTAAACATGTTAAACAGTTTTTATAAGATAAACATAAGGCTTTTCAAACTATAAAACCAGTTTTACTAAGTTATACCAGGTTTTCCAGGACATATACATTTCCGCTACTATATGTTTTACATGCTTATATTATTCTTTCCATGCTTGTATATCCGTGCACTGAGCGTTATGCTCAGCCATTACTTTCCATTCCATGTCCCAAAACGGCAGTACCCAAGGACAGACTCGAGCATTTTGGAGGACATGCATAGGATGGAAGCTGCCATAGACTTCTTCTCCTGTTGCCTTCATATACTTATGCTTGTTTAGGTCTTTCATTCATTTCATTTACTTTATTATGTTTTGGGCTTATGTTTGTGAACCGATGTTTGATTCCGGTTTTCTCTATGGTCATGTATATTTTAGTACATTTTACCTTGCATGCCTTGATGACACGCCATAATTAAGCGTAACGGTTCACTTATCAAAGTGGGGTGTTACAACTTTCTTGACTAAGTAACATGATTAACTTGAGGTTTACGAAGGGTGATGATGTATCGTGGATTGTATATGTATTAATTAAGATACATTATAGGGTAAATTAGAAAGACTGATTTAATTAAACACGATGATGAACCAAGTTCGTTGTACACGAAGATCGAGTGAATATGAGACGTTTTGTTTCGATTTGGACAATTGATTCAAATGGTTTATCGGTTTTTAAACTAAAATTACTCCTATAATTTTTAATTAAAATCCAAAAGTGCATGAATCGTTCCTCATTTAATCTAAAAACAATTATTTAAAATTAACACTACGTAAAAATTTAAACTATTTAAAAATTATGTTTAAATAAAACTTATTTAATTAAAATACTTTTACACTATTTTAAAAATCTATTAAAAACTATTTTACTTCTAAAAATTAATTAAATCTAATTTATTTAAAAACTAACTTTATTAAAATCTAATTGTTTTAAAAACTAATTAAATTTCTAAAATTAATAAAACATTTTTTTTATTTTGTTTTTATTTATTTATTATTTAAACTAAAAGTAAATCTATTAAATCTTTTATTTAAACTCTATTTAAATGAAACTAGTATCTAAAAAAACTGACAGAAGTCAAACTGACTATATTATATCTATAAGCTGTAATTAAACACAAAAGGTTAACTAGAACAATTGGTAGAGCGTTTAGCCCATGACCAGGAGGTCATGGGTTCGAGTCTCATTGGAGACATTTTTGGTGATATAATTTTTGAACAATAAAAATGAACCAGAGTCACAGGAGTGACTAGTGATGCAAGTCTTTGAACTGATAAATCAGTAATGAAATTAGCAGACCAAATGAGTCTGTTAAACTTTGCTAGTACCAATTCAAACAAAATCAGCAAAATAAGCAATATATCTCAGCAGACTAAAACAAATTACACCAGACATACTTAGCAGAATAAACTAATATCAGTAAAACTAACAATATAAAGCTAATCAGTATACACTACTTAAAAACACAAAGCAGTATTAAAAACAAGAATCCGTTTATATTATCAGTAAAACAATAATCCAGTAACAGACTAAAACATGTAAATGCAGATTAACCAAGTTACTAACCCAGATTCAGTGAAAGACCATTTTTATAAGTTATCAAAGGTTTAAACATCTTTGAAAGAGAAAACATCAGCAATTCATGTAAAACTCAGATTGAATCATAATTCTAGCATACATCTACGATGAATAAATAGCAAACTAAACTCTAACAAAATACTAAACTTATATCAACTAAAGGACTGATATCAGCAAAAATCATTCAACAAGATGGGAACAAGTTAAAACTCTCAAATCAGTCATCCAATCCGATTCGAAAACTTATAAAAAGAAACGACAGATCCATCCTTACTTTAAAATAACCAAATCATTAACAAGCAAATAACTCCAAACCAGTTAATAGAAGAACTATTAATCTAGAGAATCATTTTAACAATAACATAACAATAAATCACTAAACAAATAGCCTAGCAGATTAAGACAAACTAATCAATACCAATAAATAAATCATATTCATAAGCATAAATTCATTAGCCTTACAAATTCATTACATCTATCATTCACAATCTAAACAATAATAAAACTCAAACGAGAACAAACCTATTGGGAGAAAACCTTTGGGAAGAAGGAAGGCGCTGAGCCTCCTTATGACCCTAAACAGCACCGTCATTCACCACCATTCGAGCACCAATCCAGATCATTATTCGAACCATCAAACAGTAATTCTAAACGTGGACTTTTCCATTAGGGAAAAGTTTTTCCCAATTTTCACTTATAATTAATTGACTAAAGCTATTAAACAGCTTAAATCAAGTAATCCTTAACATTATTATCATAAAATAGTTAGAAGAATTAAATTGTAAATTCAACTTAAGTAGAAAATAAGGCACGAATTAAATTGAATGCAAGTAAACTTTTATTAATAATCAAGAAAACATTACAAAACTGATAAAGAAAATACAATTTTAATTCTAACTCTATTTTAACATAATAACTCTAAGCTAAAAATGGGATTCTTCACTAATCTTTGAAGGGGGTATTTATAGGGGACCCGAGATGGTGTGGGGTGTGGTGTTTGTTGATGAAGAAATGATCTCAACCCTTCAATCAGCATCCTAGCCTTCTCTTTCCATTCAGTTTTGATCCTATGGCCATCAATCAATCTTGATTCACACGGATCGCCACGCTGGCATTTTTGTGTTAGTTGTGTTTGTTTAGAGCTGACTTAGGCTCTCCTTATTGGTGGAATGGTGATGGATGAGCTGTTTCATCCAATGAAATGTTGCCACCTCACACGCTTCTCTCCATCTTCAAGGTCTGGTAAAGAAGGGATTTAATTAAGGGCGCGTGTGTTATCACACGCCTTAATTCAATAAAAGCCCCAATTTATTGTATTTGTGAACAAAGGTTTTTTAAAAAGTATATTTATAGGTTTTTTTTAGGGTTGGGGGTAAATGGAGGTGATTGGTTTATTTGTTTTAGGGTGAGAGAAGAATAGACTTTCTTTTTATCGAAGATAAATGAATGTGGGTGGTGAGAAAACGTGTGAGTGTGTTTTTGTGGGTAAATGTGTATATAACACGTTTGACTAAATATTGAAAGTGAAAAGTTAATATAACTTTTCCACCGTCTCAATAATCCTGTTGGGCTTGGGCCTTGATCCGAATAATACTCCATCCGTCTTTATTACTTTCTTTCAAACATGGGCTTGAAACCCAATAAACTTCATCCGTCCAATATTTTGTTACTTTTGGGCTTATCTTGGGCTTTATCCATTTAAACACATAATACGACTTTCCAAATGGGCTTTTTAGCCCATTTACCCAAATATGGGACCCACAAGCCCATTAAACTCCATATAAGATTAATTCCGCTAAAGTAGAGCTCGTTATTGGCTTTTTTGATCTTTTCATCAATCTCGTGTTGTTTTTGCCAGTTTTCGTGAACTTGGTACCTACACACATCAAACAACAAAACAAGCATATACAAGGCAATATTTGAACATTTTATGCTTTTATTCATTGTTTCTAGATTTAATGATATGAGTAAAATCACTCATATCTAACTCCCCCTTGCTAAGCAATTGTTGTGTCCTCACGTAATGATAAAATAAAACACTAACTACACTTTTATTCAACTTTTGACTTTATTTTGCAAAGACATAATGTATTGCTTTCATTATTTGAAAAATAACTTTTAGGATCATAAAACTCAAATAGATTCATCGTCCAAGACTTTTCACTTTTCCATGCCTAGTGCCAAACAAGATCATTGTCAATCATAAGCCCCAAAATTAAACCAACTCATACAAGTAATTTGTGTTAAACTCAATCTCCTATTATTCCTAATTGTATCTCTAGATTTTATTTGTCATTCACCCAAAGGCTCATTTGACTTATTTGATATTTATTCGTCCAAAAATGAAGGTAAAAACGGTGTAAACTCAACACTCAAAACCTAACCTCGACTTCAAAAACCGTTGTCACTAAAGAAAGCCCACATCAAAGATAACTTAACACGATTTGAGGGATAAATCCCCGGACCCGAAATTTGGCTAATAGGACTACTTAAAAGAAACAATAAAACCTCCAAAGTCAATTATGACCTTATTAATGGAGTTAGCAACAATTACATCATATCACCTTGTGGCTCTTTAAGATGCAATTGTGCTCCTTATTTAAAATCCACACCCGAAGGCTCCTTGGACAAAAATAAGGGAATTGACATTCACCATCCCACCTTATGGCTCATGATGATGAAGCAATTTTTATTAAACACGTCCCCATGCCATACACCCTAAGGCTCTAATGACAAGGTTAGTGCTACATGACTCCCACCCGAAGGCTCCTAGAGAACATGTTTTTATTTATTCTTCTTATTATTATGATATTTATAGTAAGCCAAATTTCCGCAATCCCGTGATCAAAAGTCCATGACGCTGACACCCTTAATGTGTTCTCACTTTAATTACAAGGGAAGAAAAAGAAGGAGTTACGACTTAAGATATCAATCCTATACCGCTAAAAACTTCGTTTATTAAACAATTATTATTCAAGCGTGGAAAATAAATACGAGGAGATTAAATCAAACACAAAAATACTTGCACAAAGAAGAATTAACTTTAGAAACTTATGATTAAACTCTATCATCTCTTGTTCTCCATATTGTAAAATTTCAAAAATGTGAAATCAATGGATACTTAGCCTATTAAACCAAAGTTTTGGGTTTTCAAGTCATCTATAGGATCTTGCATCTTCTTATACTTTTTCAAGTTTTAGAATTTGCGTTTTAAAGTTCCCTTGATAAACGACTTTCTAGGATCAATTATAGGAACTTGCGAAAAGTTCTTGTTCTTAACCCGTATGAGTTAAGACTTTCGCGTTTTAAAGTTCCCTATATAAAAGCCTAGCAAAACTTAATTCAAATACGTTAAGGAAAAGCTAAGGTAAAAACTGAGTCGAGTCAAAAACTATTTTTATTTTCACCAACGGAAAGCATACATTTGTGTCAAAAGCACTTATTTTCTTTATTAAAACTTAAAAGTAACACTAAAAATTTAAAATTTTTATGAAAAACGATTACGTTTGGACACGACAAAAGCAATTGCAAGCGATTATATCGATTGACTCCCCCATGCTAAAACCAAACATTGTCCTCAATGTTTCTTAGCTCAAGAGTAACACCCCCTTGCTAAAATACGAAGAGTCTAATGCAAAATCCTAACATGGAAAGAGCACGCAAATCTATAAGCCGTTTATTAATTATGCCTCACGATAAAACGTTAGTCGATAAAAATAAAAGGATAGAGAGTGTGCCCCTTTTAGCAATCAAAGAATAGAAGATCAAGTGGACCGGCAAAAACCGAACACGAGAGTCTTCAATGATTAGGGTCATACCTAAGATTCACAACACAACAAAACACGAGCACGATCTTGAAAGATCAAGACTTATTAGTGTTAGAAAATAGAAAGAAGATAGAATGTATGGGACTCCCCCACAAGGCACCTCGTTTTGTTAACCGAGTCATGAGCTCGACTCGATCCCCGCATTCATTGGTCCTTATGGAAAATGGTGAAAACCGGCATAATGGAATAAAATCCATAATAAAGCACGATACCGAGGTCAAAGATTACATCCTCGTTGTCGGATGACAAACGAAAGGATAAAACTCCAACATAAATCTCCAAAAAGAGATAGTAGTCACAAATCACGAAATGAATATAGCATGCTCCCCGAGATAAACTCGCACCAAGATGATCGAAAAATCTTTCAATTATTGCATCGGTGAAAGGCCGAGATTTCCCTAAATCAACGATTCCGAGGTCGAATACCTCTTCCTCGGGATAGAAAGGAATAGACAACACGGTGTCGTCCCCCCATGCTAATCCAAAATCATATGAAGCACATGGTGATGGTGTGGTAAAAGTCTCAACACTAGTGGTATCAACTTGCATGACTTTGTTGACCTTATCACTCTTATGAATGTGAACAAAAGGGTCATGGTACTCAAAATGAGTCGCATGAAAAACCCGCACATTAAGATCAAAGCGAGTGGGAAGGATAATTAGAGTAAATGTTATTTCTCCCTCCGGGTCAAAATTATCATCATCATAAATTGGGTGGTCAAACCAAAGATCTTCATCACCATCATTAGACTTTTCCTCAAATTCCGAAGGAATGTCTATGTAGAGAAACTCATCAACCTCCTTCAAGAGAAGTTCATCATCACAAGGGTTGTGAGATGTAGGAAGTATGATGCACTCAAAATCCTCTTGAAACAATGGATTATTGTTCATTTAAGCTTCAAAGAGAGGATTTGAATAGGTCACAAAAGTGTCATCAATCTTGTCATCACAAGAAATATCCGACAAAGTATCAAGTGTGTCACACTCGGATACAAGATCATCATTCTCATTAGAAGAAAATTGATCGGAGAATTCCTCGAGAATGGTAGGTAAAACATGAGAAACACGCTCGATCTCGAGATCGGTAACGTCTTCACTTCCTCGTGGAAGTGGATCAACAAGTTCATCGACGAACTTATCGAATGAATAGTTACTAACCTCACTCGGTGTGAAGTTAGGAATCAAAGGCTCTTCAAATGAAGATTGTGCCTTAGGATTATCAATTTGGTCCTTCGAAGAGAGTGAAATGAGTCCATTTTCAATGATTTTTCAATTAAAGCAATATCTCTCTCGGGATCAAAATTCTCACTATTAAACTCACTAGTATCAAACGGTGCACTAAGGTATTCATCAATTTCCTTTTCAATCTTAGAACTATCACCCTCGTGTGGAGTGAGTGGAGATGAGGTAAGATTACAACATGATTCAACAAAACAAGCATCTTCCTTTGAATTTAACTTTTCTTCATCACAAAATGAGGTTTCCAAAATTGGCAAATCACCTTTGTAAAAGAGAGATTCCTTGTTTGTGTTACTTTCAATAGGTCTAACAAATTTCACACTTTCCACTTTCTTAGAAACCAATCTTGGAATTTTTTCCGGTTTGAAAATCATATGTTTATCCCCATAACACAATTTAATCTCCTTTTTCCCCATATCAACTATAACATCAGCCGTGCACAAAAATGGTCGTCCTAAAATTATAGGCACACGAGGATTTGGCTCATAATCAATGATTGCAAAATCGGCAAGGTAAATGAACTCCTCCACTTTAACAATGACATTTTCCGCTATACCAACCGGATGGGTGGTGGTACCATTAGCGAGCTTAATGATCATTCGAGTGGACCTAAGTCGTTCATAGTCAAGAGTCCTCCAAATGGCTAAGGGCATTACGTTAATACTAGCTCCTAGATCGGCTAGAGCTTTGTATTCCCCAAGCTCATCAAAAACACAAGGTATCAAGAATTGACCCGGATCATTATATTTCTTGGGAAAGAAATCAAAGAAATCCGAGGTACTAATAACATTTAAAGTAGCCTTGGTGACATTAAGAAACGTTTCTTTAGGTGGAACATAAAACTTAAGCACTCTTTCTAAATTATCATCATCATAAGTGGTGATAGCCTTAAGCTCTCCCCTCGGGTTTGGAATGGTATTACTAGGTAAGCAACCCGAAGAAGAAGATGGTTTAGACATAAATCCCTCAAACATCGAAAGAAATTTATTTTGACCTTGTTCTAAATTTTGTTGCATACGATTTTGACTTTGCTCTATTTTTTGCTCAAAACGGTTTTGGTTTTGCTCTAATCTTTGTTCAATTCTTTGTTGGTTAAGCTCAATCTTGTTATTTTGCCCCTTAAGCGTATTTTGAAACTCATTTTTCAAAGTTGCCATTTGTCCTTGAATGTTATTTTGAAAAGCTTTCAGATTTGCCTCATTTGTTTTAATGTATCTTGACAAATCATTTTGGTTATTGCTTTGAAAACCTTGATTGTTTTGATTAGCATTAAACCCATTTCCTTGATTGTAATTCCCTTGGTTACCACGGTTAAAATTATTTCCATTATTCCCATTGTTTTACCTATTTTGAACCGGTGGAAAACCCGGTGGAGCAACATGATTTTGACGAGGAACTTGACCGTTGGAGCCATAAGTTCCCGTCACGGCAAAGGTACTAGCTTGATCAAACCCCGTGGTTGAACAAGCATAATTAGGATGTGCTCCACCACATGATACACAAAAATTCTCAACCATATTAATCGATCCATGAGGATTCTTCCTAAGCTCATTCAAAATCGTGTCAATCTTATAGTCCAATCTAGCAATCTTGGTATTAGACGAATTCACATTGGAAACAACCGACTTATTCTCAATTATACCCCACGCGTCTCTCGGAGTTTTCCTTAAAAGATTAACACCCGCGGCGGCATTTAAAGAATCTTGTTCAATCATATTAAGCCCATTATAAAAAGTATTGATTTTGTGTAATTCCGAGAAATCGTGGTGTGGACATTTTCTAAACAAATCTTTAAACCTTTCCGAAGAAACCCTAAACGATTAATGCACTTTTTGTTCAAATCTAGTGATCTCGTTCTTAAAGTGTGTTGTTTTGGATGGTGGAATGAAATAATTCACGAACTTAGACACTAAATCATCCCATGTTAAAATCGAACCCGGTGGTTCTTTCTCATACCAAATCTTAGTGTTACCCTCGAGAGAGTACGGAAAAATCATAAGCTTAATCGCGTCATTCGGCACATCTCTAAACTTGAGAGTCGAGGTAATACGAAGAAAATTCCGAATGTGAGAGTGCGGGTTATCGGTCTCATTGCCACGAAATTGGTCGGCACGAATGAGCGATAAAAGACCCGTCTTAATCTCAAAATGATCCGCCAAAATAGCCGGCACAACGATTGCTTCCCCATACCCTTCGGTGGGTGCACAGAGCAATTCCTCCATTGTTCGGTTATCGGCCATCTCTACAACAATAGGTGGAAGCTCGGGTTCCACTATTCGTTGTTGACGATTTCTATTTCTACGAGGAATGTTTTCAAGCCTATTGTAGTCAATCGAAAGTCGAGAAGATCGTAATTGCATAAACCAAAGTGACGAGAATTTTAGACGATTGAAGAAAAGAAATTAGACAAGAAGAAGATTATTTTTGGTATTTTTATTTGGTACTGCTCAATCAAAATTGATCGATAAAAAAAGGAATAAGGATAACTACTATGGAAGTAAATTACCCTCGGTCGACTTTGAAACGATAGGTGAAAACCTAAACGTCTCGAGGTTCAATAAGTAAACTACAAAAATAAGATATAATACTACTTGAGTTGGCAAACCAATAATCGGTCGTCCCTCTCAATATACGTACAAGCAAGCAGGGAAATGATGTGGCACAAAGCACTTAAAAACCTTTTTCCTTAGACGGCCTTTTATAGCACGTCGCCTTATACCCACCTTATAGTTTGTATAAATAGAGTTCAAACTTTTTATTAGTATTTATCTATTTTGCCTTTTTTTTCGTTTTGGATTCGAATACAATAGCTAGGTGATGAAATCCCAGCTAAGGTCTTATTTGGAAGTAGGTAATTTATTGTTCTATATATTAATCACAAAAAACACGAAAAAAGATACATACTATAATAATAGAAAAATAACAAAACTTTCCGAGGACGGAAAGGGTCTTCAAATCAACGATCAACAAATCTCACAAAGACGAATCGAACACAAGATCCCCGGCAGCGGCGCCAAAATTTTTGAGGTATCGTGGATTGTATATGTATTAATTAAGATACGTTATAGGGTAAATTAGAAAATTACCTTTAGAAAAAAGTAATAGACTAAAATTACCAAAGACGGATTTAATTAAACACGATGATGAACCAAGTTCGTTGTACACGAAGATCGAGTGAATTTGAGACGTTTTGTTTCGATTTGGACAATTGATTCAAATGGTTTATCGGTTTTTAAACTAAAATTACTCCTACAATTTTTAATTAAAATCCTAAAGTGCATGAATCGTTCCCCATTTAATCTAAAAACAATTATTTAAAATTAACACTACGTAAAAATTTAAACAATTTAAAAATTCTATTTAAATAAAACTTATTTAATTAAAATACTTTTAAACTATTTTAAAAATCTATTAAAAACTATTTTACTTCTAAATATTAATTAAATCTAATTTATTAAAAACTAACTTTATTAAAATCTAATTATTTTAAAAACTAATTAAATTTCTAAAATTGATAAAACCTTTTTTTTGTTTTTATTTATTTATTATTTAAACTAAAAGTAAATCTATTAAATGTTTTAATTAAACTCTATTTAAATGAAACTAGTATCTAAAAAAAACTGGCAGAAGTCAAACTGACTATATTAATTCTGTAAGCTGTAATTAAACATAAAAGGTTAACTAGAACAATCGGTAGAGCGTTTGGCCCATGACCAGGAGGTCATGGGTTCGAGTCTTATCGGAGACATTTTTGGTGATTTAATTTTTGAACAATAAAAATGAACCAGAGTCACAGGAGTGACTAGTGATGCTAAGTCTTTGGACTGATAAATCAGTAACGAAATTAGCAGACCAAATGAGTCTGTTAAACATTGCTAGTACCAATTCAAAAAAATAAGCAAAATAAGCAATATATCTCAGCAAACTAAAACAAATTACACCAGACATACTTAGCAGAATAAACTAATATCAGTAAAACTAACAATGCTGGTATACTGAGTATAAAGCTAATCAGTATACACTACTTAAAAACACAAAGCAGTATTAAAAACAAGAATCTGTTTATATTATCAGTAAAACAATAATCCAGTAACAGACTAAAACATGTAAATGCAGATTAACCAAGTTACTAACCCAGATTCAGTGAAAGACAATTTTTATAAGTTATCAAAGGTTTAAACAGCTTTGAAAGAGAAAACATCAGCAATTCATGTAAAACTCATATTGAATCATAATTCTAGCATACATCTACGATGAACAAATAGCAGACTAAACTCTAACAAAATACTAAACTTATATCAGCTAAAGGACTGATATCAGCAAAAATCATTCAACAAGATGAGAACAAGTTAAAACTCTCAAATCAGTCATCCAATCCGATTCGAAAACTTATAAAAAGAAACGACAGATCCAACCTTACATTAAAATAACCAAATCATTAACAAGCAAATAACTCTAAACCAGTTAATAGAAGAACTATTAATCTAGAGAATCATTTTAACAATAACATAACAGTAAATCACTAAACAAATAGCCTAGCAGATTAAGACAAACTAATCAATACCAATAAACAAATCATATTCAATAAGCATAAATTTAGTAGCCTTACAAATGCATTACATCTATCATTCACAATCTAAACAATAATAAAAATCAAACAAGAACAAACCTATTGGGAGAAAACCTTTGGGAAGAAGGAAGGCGCTGAGCCTCCTTATGACCCTAAACAGCACCGTCATTCACCACCATTCGAGCACCAATCCAGATCATTATTCGAACCATCAAACAGTAATTCTAAACGTCGACTTTTCCAGTAGGGAAAAGTTTTTCCCAATTTTCACTTATAATTAATTGACTAAAGCTATTAAACAGCTTAAATCAAGTAATCCTTAACATTATTATCATAAAATAGTTAGAAGAATTAAATTGTAAATTCAACTTAAGCAGAAATTAAGGCGCGAATTAAACTGAATGCAAGTAAACTTTTATTAATAATCAAGAAAACATTACAAAACTGATAAAGAAAATACAATTTTAATTCTAACTCTATTTTAACATAATAACTCTAAGCTAAAAAATGGGATGCTTCACTCATCTTTGAAGGGGGTATTTATAGGGGACCCGAGATGGTGTGGGGTGTGGTGTTTGTTGATGAAGAAATGATCTCAACCCTTCAATCAACATCCTAGCCTTCTCTTTCCTTTCAGTTTTGATCCTATGGCCATCAATCAATCTTGATTCACACGGATCGCCACGCTGGCATTTTTGTGTTAGTTGTGTTTGTTTAGAGCTGACTTGGGCTCTCCTAATTGGTGGAGCGGTGTTGGATGAGCTGTTTCATCCAATGAAACGCTTCCACGTCACACGCTTCTCTCCATCTTCATGTTCCGGTAAAGAAGGGATTTAATTAAGGGCGCGTGTGTTATCCCGCGCCATAATTCAATAAAAGCCCCAATTTATTGTATTTGTGAACTAGGGTTTTTTAAACAGTATATTTACAGGTTTTTTTAGGGTTGGGGGTAAATGAAGGTGACTGGTTTATTTGGTTTGGGGTGAGAGAAGAATAGACTTTGTTTTTATCGAAGATAAATGAATGTGGGTGGTGAGAAAACGTGTGAGTGTGTTTTTGTGGGTAAATGTGTATATAACACGTTTGACTAAATATTGAAAGGGAAAAGTTAATATAACTTTTCCACCGTCTTAATAATCCTGTTGGGCTTGGGCCTTGATCCGAATAATACTCCATCCATCTTTATTACTTTCTTTCAGACATGGGCTTGAAACCCAATAAACTTCATCCGTCCAATATTTTGTTACTTTTGGGCATATCTTGGGCTTTATCCATTTAAACACATAATACAACTTTCCAAATGGGCGTTTGAGCCCATTTACCCAAATGTGGGACCCATAAGCCCGTTAAACTCCATATAAGATTAATTCCGCTAAAGACGAGCTCGTTATTGGCTTTGTTGATCTTTTCATCGATCTCGTGTTGTTTTCGCCGGTTTTCGTGAACTTGGTACCTACACACATCAAACAACAAAACAAGCATATACAAGGCAATATTTGAACATTTTATGCTTTTATTCATTGTTTCTAGATATAAATGATATGAGTAAAATCACTCATATCAGGTGATACAATAATGCACTTAAAATGAGTACATACACTGATGTCTAGTCGATTTGATTATAACATTTAGTTGGGTTTAAACAAATCTTTTCATAACAATCTTGATTAACTATAAAATTAAGAGAACTGTGTAACACCCCTGTTTTAGGTACATCACCGAAAGGTAAATTTGAGGTATTATTTCACGTTTCAACAGTCATGATCATAGAAACGACTCAAAAGAGACGTTTTAAAAATTAAATTATCAATAAGTATCAGAGTTTTTACAAAATAGGATCTGAGGATACATAGTACATAAAAGTTTGAATGATAATAATTTAGACGTCCTCATAGAAAATGCCACTCCTTCCCATAGTTGCTCAATTACCTGAGATACATGCTTTAAAGTCAGCAAAAAGGTTGAATGAAATTCATAGGTTTAAGTATTATTTTGAATACATTTATAATTCCAGTGGGTTAAGCTACCGTGGGAAAAGTAATGTTCCAGTGGGTTAAGCTACCGTAAGAAAAGTAATGTTTCCAGTGGGTTACGCCACCGTGAGCAATAATTGTTGTACATATAATTATCGTAAAAATAGTATTATTGCAACTAAGCTCAAAACACCAATCTGACTAGCTCATCACCAAAGTGATATTAAGGAGGATACGCAACTCTCGTAATAGTAGGGTAACCGGCCAAGGATACCCCAAGTAAGGAACAAATATAGTGCATTTGCTTACCCTTCTCGGTAAATACAAACGAGCAATGTCACACCCTGGTAGATCTATCTACAATGTTCACGCTCATATCGTGATGATGAATGGTTCATGATATTTAAGTAATTGTATGTAATAGGTACACGTGCGATAATTTATATCGGGAAAGCATCCAGTTCAAAAAAGTACTTGTATTCGGTTTATAGCATGTATGCCACTCATAGGTTTAATGAAGGCAATTAAATTAGTAAAAGTGAGGCTATGAACTCACCTAGTTATGGAAATCTAGTTGATTTGAAATGTGGCTTAGTAGAGATTTAATGGCTTCGACACGCAACAAAGAAGAAAATGGGTATTAGGGCTCGTTATTGATTCATACGCTTGTAAAAAACTTCAAGAGCTTATACAATATTTTCTTTTGGCTTATTATCTACTTATACACTTCCTTGAACTTTAATGGATGGCTTAGAATAGAATTTTAAGGTAGAAATAAGGTTGGCTAGGAAGCAAGGTAGGCATGGTGTATGGTGTTAGGGAAGGCCACGACTAAGAGAAAGAAAATGGAAGACAAGGTGGTGACAATAAGGTTATGGAGGTGCTTACAAGTTGGTAATGGAGCTGCTTATGGTGCTAAGTAGGTGCATCATACATGAGCTTAGGTTTAGAATGAGTTTAGGACTTGTTTAGTATCCGGATCAGGATTTTCAAGTAGATTATGACAGTTTATCGTAATCCTTGGATTATCTAACTATGGAGATGATTATTAGAGAGAGAGATAGATGAAGATGTAGAGAGAGAAAGTAGAGAGAGGTTGGAGAAAATAATGAGATATTAGATTAGAAGTGTATGTAATGTGTGTACCAACCCCTCCTAACATGCTAGGAGGGGGTATATATAGCCCACCCTACATGTGGGCTTTGTGGGTTATATGGTTACATATTGGATCACGAGCCCATACTACGTATATATCGTTGGAGTGACAGATCCTTTCTAAATACGTAAAAACGTATTTCCAACAATCTCCCCCTAAGGGAGGTCACTCCAAGTTACAAGGTCCTAAATAGTCTATAGCTCGTGATCTATGCTAACAATGATGTGATCGAGACTTTCTTTGGAAAAACGTATTTCCAACAATCTCCCCCTAAGGAAGGTCACACCAATTTACAAAATCTTAAACCTAGCATACTATGCTTGAGTCTTTGATCTTGTTCATGTGAATATGCTGATGAGATCTTTGACTTTAGTCTTGAGCATGTTTCCTTGCCTTGACCTTGTGCATTTATCACTTGTGATATTTGCCTCCTCGTGACTTCATGTTCCACATACTTATACTTTTATAAATTCTTGAAAGCTTCAGAGTTTGATATAGCGGAAGACTTAACTTTTAGTCTTTCTTGAATTTGTTGAAGTATTAAGTGCGAAAAGTATAAGCATGCGGGGATGACTTCTTCTCGGATTTCGCAACGCCACCGTCTTCAAATGCCGCAACATAAGTAGACACGAACGAAATGGCTTTGAACATTTCATTCTAATTCGGTAGAATTTTACCTCCAGTCGGTGAAGACCGTTGGACGATATAAAATATCGTACTTGTGGCAGATAGATCTAATTAAAAATCTCCTTGACAAGATTTCGCGGGTAAACCCGTTCTCTTTACTTGACCGTCCAAAGCTGACTGCGAACGTAAAGAGTGAATCATTTAGATAAAATTATCCGCATGATTGAAGCCGTCAATTCTGATTCCTGGAACAAGTTTGATTCATTACAGAATCGCACCATCGTTGCTTTCCAGTTGTCACGAGCTTGTTCATATTGAATCTTTCAAGTTACCTACCAAGTGCTGTTTGAGGTTAACACTAGAAAGATTTCCACTCAGTACTGTGAACACTATAGAGTGTCACCATGAGTGTTCTGGCAAGATCACTAAGATATTGCGTAGAGGCCTGGAACGTGTTAAAGTTCAGTTAAGAATTAAACCGGTGTTGCTTTCCAGATATCACAAGTTTGATTCATAAAGAATCGCACAAGTCACCTACCATGAGCTTTTTGATATTCGCTCAAGAAGGATTTCCATCTTCATTGTAAATACTTTTGTATTACTCGGATGTTCAGGCAAGATCATGAAGATTTTGCGTAGGACTCTTAAGATCTTTCTTACTTGTCACAAAGTGTGAAGAAGCAAGGAATTATGGAAGTGTGTCCTAATGAGACATATGATGATCTCAAATGGCTCTAGACTCGATCGTGCATTTTGGGTTTTAGTGATCGGAGGCTGGAGAGGAGTGCCACCTTTTCAATACCAATTTAATCGGAGTGAATAAATCAATAGATAATGCGTTATCTCCGAGTGATTAAAACAAATATCTTTTGAGAGATATCTGAGTTAGCTGGGATGGGTTGTGCCTTGCATCACTGGGTCCATGATGTCTATCTTCAATATCAAGAATCATTAAAAATTATCTCAATAGCATATGAATTGACCCGGTTTCTACCTAAGTTGTAAGGAGGGCTACTTTCTTTACACCCTTTATCTTTACAATTCTTTTTCATTCTTGAACCCCTTCAATGCTTACCAATACGTCATAACTAGCACCTTGTTGTGATTTTTCCAGTGCTAACTTAAGTACTTGGTCGGCATTCAGCTACGTTCACAATCTTTCTCCATCTTTCCTAAGGACTACTATTTCTAGCTATGGAATGTCCGTGGGAACCTCTGGTTTTAGAAGAATCATTGGAATTAACCTATCCTACCATCCTTATGTCACCACAATCGCCACCGTCATGAATAGAGATGTTGTGGGTAAGTATATGTCACCAGAAGTCCATTTTGATATCCAAATCCATTTTGCTCCCCCTTAACATATGCCACGATATTCGAAAACATTTCGCAAATGTCGGGATGAGCCAGCACATTAAGTCAAACCCTTAAATTGATTGATCTCATTATTAAATCACGCGTTCTCCCCCATATTAAAAATATTAACCCAATCGATGTTTTTAATATAAACTGATTTAATAAAGTTTTAAGAAAATTTGGGAAGAAAATGCAAATCCAATTATCTTCATGCTTTACACAAGCTCCCCCTCAAATTAATGAGGGTGTACTTGAAACGTGAATGAAGTACCTTTTAAACACAAGTGTAAGGTACTTATCACATGCAAAGATCATATATGATAATGTATTCACAAGATTAGCAATTTATGAGGTTGGACCTGAATGATGGAGAACATCATATGAAAGAAGCACATGGTTCTTGTTCATGAATGTTGGTCGCCTCATCACGTTTGAAGTTATCTCTTGACTCGATGTGTACGATTGATATCGTTGTCTTGACACCAACATGTGAACTTGGCGCTTTCAGCGTCAAAGATTCTGAATGCTGGACAATTGCTCCCCTCAATTGTTGACCCGTCTTCAATTGAAAGAGTTGTAGTCGCCGTGTGAGTAGTCGCATCGTCGAGTATGTAGATATTGTAAATTGCTACGGTTGCTGGAGATGATAAATTCATAAAAATAAGATTTCTCTTATTTTAACAAATAAATGCACTGACACGTACATATATCCGTGTTAGATTGTGTTATTACGTAAGCACAATCCCTTACATGGTTATAAAGTAAACCATGCCCGAGAAAATTAATTCCCGTTGTTGAGTCAAAGCTTTCCGGTGAAATGCTTGACTTTATTATGAAAAGCGGGTTACTATCGGAAATAATAGCAAGCCATATTGAGCATGTTTTAAAACATTTGAACTTCTGCTCGAACTTTATTTAAAACCCCGTGTCGTTATTGAATGACATTTCTAGTATCGTAAATATTATCGATTCCAGAAGACATGCTCTTTTTATCAAAACATTTTGAACACACGATTTTGAAAGATTTAGAAAAACCTTTTGAGAAATACTCGAAAAATTGTGTTCAAAGTTTTGAAAACCAATTACTTGAGCCTAAGATGTTGAATATCTTATAAAACAAGCTCAAGTCCGAGAAGTTGTAAAATTCCCATTGTTAAGGATAAGTTTATCATCGGCGATAAACTTTTCTTTTAACTGAAGAACGAGTCCTAAGTTGACATTTACTTAGAAGTCGTTTTCATGAGCTTGAAAAACTTTGAATGTTTTAACGTAAAGCTCGTGATTGAGAAAGATGAATTTCTCGTTAAGAAGAAAAGTTCTCTTATTTAAAAGATACACTTTACTTTATGAGCTTAAAACTTGGAATGTTTTAATACAAGCTCATGACCGAGAAAATTTAATTTCCCGTTACGAGGATAAGCTATCTTTAAAAATAAGCTTTCCTAAAAATTGAAGTCCGAGTTACAGTCTGATATTTAACTGTAAGTCATAGTGCATGAGCTTAAAAACTTCGAATGTTTTTAATATAAGCTCATGCCCGAGAAAAATTAATTTCTCGTTGTAAGGATAAGTTTATCATCGGTGATAAACTTTCCTTTCTTTGAGGTCCGGGGAATAATCTGACATGTGAATATACGCCATTTACACGAGCTTAAAATCTTTGAATAATTTTAATGTAAGCTCGCGTCCGAGAAAATTTAATTTCTCGTTAATGGGGATAAGTTTATCATCGGCAATAAACTTTCCTTTCTTTGAAGATCAGGTCATTGTCTAAAATCTAACAATGAATCATATACACGAGCTTAAAACCTTTGAATAGTTTAAATGTAAGCTCGTGTCCGAGAAAATTTAATTTCTCGTTTTTGAGGATAAGTTTATCATCGGCGATAAACTTTCCTTTATCTGCTGAACGGGTCACAGACTGTTATTTGTCTATAAGCCTTTGTTGTTAGCTTAATCGTAAATCCCCTGAAACACTTGATTCGTAGATATCAGCTTCTTCAGCAACCAAACGCTAAGAGTGTCCTTAGTTGAATGGTATACAGAGATTTGACCGGTTTGTTGTTGTTGATGCTTGACTTTAGTACCTGTACTGGAATCAACAATTTGCATACTTTCACATGGGTTAGCGATATCTATTTTAGAACCATGCGGGAGTTCACAGCCAACTTTGGTAGTTCTAGAGGGAAACATCCTTCCTATAGGAACCCATTGAAGATTAACTGATTTGATAATCCCACCTGTGGGTTGCCACCTAAGATTGGATCTAGGCGATATGGTTTTCTTATGCAGAGCGGAAAACTTAGCGGTAGAAAACCTATTTCCTTTGGAATTCCCTCTGTTATCGCGGGAGTTTGACTCCTTCAAGACTTTAGAAACACAAGCGGCATGAGTTTTTGTGAAAACACTCTTCATGCATACGGAACAAACACCGTGTTTGAGATCCGAATGATATCTATAAATCCTAGTTCTTGCTTGTGTCATTTTCTTAGATGCATCTACATAGTGATTATTAGGCATGCTATCAGACCTATGTTGTGGCATATTCTTAGAAGTATACATAGAATCACTAGTAGCAGTCTTGTTCGTAGGTTTTGCATAGGCTGATTTGATCACATTAGGCCTAGATAGTGGAGTGACTGGTCTAGAACTATGAACCATATCAACTTGGGAGGCAAACTACGGTCTCGAGGATTTTGGTCGCTCGGATCTAAATGCAGTCGGTTGTCGAACAGACTGAATTTTAGGCGGTTTCCCCAAAATTGATGGTTTTTCAAGCTTAGTGTCCACACTAGTTCCCTTAATTTTCCTTAGCTCGTTTTCAGAGCAGCTATAGCAAAAACCTTTTTCTAAACCCGAGCCTTTAAATCAGCATTTTCAGTAGTTAACAAGGTCGTTAACTCTAGAGTTTTAGACCTTAAATCTACGATAGTATTATTTAACTCATAACAGCGTTGTTGTAAGGTTTCTTGTTCCTTTTGTAAGAGTTCTTGGGATGCCAACTTAGATTCTAGCAAAATAATTTGTTTCAGAAAATTATCTTTTTCGGCTTTAGAATCTTGAATTTTTTGATTTAATTTTCGTTCAAGAAGAACGTTTGAATTTTCAAGGTTTTCAAAATACTTTTCAAATTTATCCGTTTTCTTCGAAAATTCAATTTTGGTATCCTCAAGCTCTTTTGATTGTTGAGATATGATCGTTTCAAGCTCTTCAGTCCTAGAAGCAGAATTGGTTAAAGAAGCAGTCATAGGGCATATATCATGATTTGAGCATCTTGATCATTCTCTCCCCCATTATGACTCACATCGGATGAATCAGAAGTGGAATCACCGTTTTCTATCCCATGTTTTTCATAGGTGGGTTCTGAGTTCTCAGCATGATGTAGATCATTGTGAGATTAAATATTCAATTGTACCTCAACTAGTGGCTCTTCGTCATGCATGCTTGAGTCATGTTGTCGTGATGCATTGACGCTGCTGTCATCGTTAAATAAAACGGTCTCCTTTGAGTCATCCGTAAGACTATTTGTTTCCTTTGGCATCTGCATCAGATGTTCTTGCTTCCAAGTATCATAAGCAATTTGAAGTCGTGATCATTCTTGAAACATATGTGTAAGAGAAGTCGTGTATTTGAACAAAGTGCCACAGAAGTCTTGAATCTCTTTATGCATGTCTTTAAGGAATGACTGACAGGGCAATGAATTTTCTTTCTTGGCAACATCGAATTGAAGAAAAATCGATAATTGTTTCAAAAGAAGTTGAAGTGCAGATGCAGATTCAATATGATTAAAGTCTTCTTTGTCAAGTTGTTGCTGAAGAATATCCAAGTTTATCATTATAGCCTCCATGAAGAAAGGAGCATCTTGACCAAATATTGCCATAAAGGATGGTCAATAGTCTAGCTTGGTAAGCTCGTAGAGATGACATTAAAATTATCTAAATGAGACCTCACATTTTTGTCTTACTTCTTCTTGCATCATCTGCAATTCTCCCTCTCGAGATGTCGAATTCAACGAATCCATTGATAATCGATGATAAATGAAGGTAAGGATTACTTCTCGATCGATCAATGAAAGAAAGTAATTGTGTTTGTTGTTGTGTGTAGAAGCCGAGAAATAATGTTGAAATCCCCTAAATTATGTTCTCGATAAACCAAAAATTCCAAGACAAAATTACACACGATTAAAATTTGCAACAACACGTTTTTGAAAAATCTTGAAAAAACTTGTCACTCTATCGGAATACCTATCAGAATACCCTGTCGGAATACCTGTCGGAATAAGTGTTGGAATTACTGTCGGAATATCTATCTGAATACCTATCGCAATGTTACCTATTGCAATGCTTGATCGTAATACCTATCGCAATGATACCTATCGCAATGTTTGATCGCAATACCTATCGCAATGTTGACGAAATTTGGACAGAGTAACGTCGCAATATTGCCTTATACCCTATCGCAATGTACGTTGCAAGGAGTTATCGCAATCCACGATCGGAATAAGTGTCGGAATACTCTTCGATCGCAATGTAGAAACCCTAGGGTTTTTGCGATCGCAATGTAGAACCCTGCTTACTTTGCGATGGATACCAACTTTGAGATGGAGACAAAAGTACCACTTTTCTCGGATAGTACACAACCAATTCGAAATTTTAAAAATCAAACACCCAAAAATTTTGTGTTTTTAACCAAAGTAACAATACCAAATCACTACCACAAGTATGAAGATGATTTGTATCAAGATTAAACCATAAAAACACAAAAAAAATTTGCTACGAATGAATAAGGATCAAAATAGGCGTATTAATCAAGAACACAAACATAAAAAACAAACAATCATCTCATGGCTCTTGATACCAATGGACAGTTTATCGTAATCCTTGAATTATCTAACTATGGAGATGATTATTAGAGAGAGATAGATGAAGATGTAGAGAGAGAAAGTAGAGAGAGGTTGGAGAGAATAATGAAAGATTAGATTAGAAGTATGTGTAATGTTTGTACCAACCCCTCCTAACATGCTAGGAGGGGGTATATATAGCCCACCCTACATGTGGGCTTTGTGGGTTATATTGTTAGATATTGGATCACGAGCCCATACTACGTATATATCGTTGGAGTGGCCGATCCTTCCTAAATACGTAAAAATGTATTTCCGACAGATTAATTTTCGAATCTTGGATTAGGGTTTGTAGTTAGTGTTTAGTGTTAATATAGGGTTATTTTAGGTTATAGACATTGGGCTTTAGGTGTTTGTAAAGTTGGTTTAAAAGGTTATACAAGTTTGAAATGGTTTTGGGGGAAAATGGATAAATTGAATATCTGTATTCAGAAGACTTACACCATGGCTTAATGAGGGGTTGTACCATGACTTAGGATGTAAATTTAGTTTAAATGTTGTTCTATGTGAAAAATTTTCTCTTTGTTTAAATGGTGATGCATGGCTTTGGAGGGAAAAGGGTTGATTTTGAATATTATGTATTAAAGGATTGTACATTGTGCTTTAAGGAGTTGTTTTATGTTTTTGGAGAACAAATTTATTCAAATATATGTATTGCATTTTTTTCGCATGCTTTGAAAGCTTGTACATGTGTTTTGAATAACGATATTTCATGAAACTAAGGTTTTGAGGTAAATGTTAATCTAATATGTTTATTTCATAACAAACATTAACAATGGTATGTTAAATAAATAATATATGATGAAATGTTGATATTAGAACATAGAATTGACATATTGTAATGTTTACTTGATAGTAATGTTGGTTGTCGCTGGCAGTAGTAGATTCCGGCTTAGCTAGACATCCAATTGATATCAGCATGCATCTATCTAAAAATAATGGTGTAGGTGTTGCCCAATTAGAGTACTCAAGAATGATTGGCATGTTGATGTATTTTATGACGAGTACCCACCCTGAATTAGCATATACTATTAGCAGACTAAGCAAGTATACTAGTAATCTAGGCGATGCACATTGGAAATCTATGACTAGGGTACTTCAATATTTGAGATACAATCGAGAGTATGGATTGCATTATGAAAGATATCTAGTTGTTATCGAAGGATATAGAGATGCAAATTGGATATCTGACATAAAGGATTCAAGGTCGACTAGTGGATATGTGTTTCCACTTGGAGGGTCGCTATATCTGGGAAGTCATCCAAGTAACATGTTATAGCTAAGTCCACAATGGAATCAGAATTTATCGTGTTAGATAAATGCTAAGAAGATGCAGAATGGGTACTTCAATTCGTAGAGGACATACTTAGGTGGCCTAAACCAGTAACGGTCGTTAGTATACAGTGTAATAGTTAACCGGAAATTGGCAAAGCTCGTAGTATAATGTATAATGGAAAGTCATGACATATATGTGGTCAACATAATTCGATACGACAACTACTGTCAAAAGAGTTATCTCAATTGACTATGTGAAGTCAAAGGATAACATCGCGGATCCGCTTACGAAAGTATTAAGCAGAGAGTTAGTTGATAAGTCGACTACAAGAATAGAACTAAAGCCCGTGAAGGAATGAGTTTTTATGAAGGAAAAGCTAACCTACTTGACTGGATAATCCAATATATGGGTTTAATAGGACAACATAATCTTAGTAATATGGAGGAAGTCATGTCAATGTGGGGGAGTTACTTAATATAGTAACTTCCTAGTCCATTCATATAACAATGTGACTTGTTGAGAGGTTAAACATATGCCTTCATGATTCAAGATGAAATCATAAAACATAATGATCCAAGAAGAAATATGAAAGTATATGTTTTAATGACTCAAGATGAAATTACCTATTTAAAAGAGAAATGCGATCGCTTAGAAGGGAGTTGTAGGGGGCGCAATTCCTAAGAGCTCTTGCAATTTCAGGCTAGTGTGCATAACCATAACAAACACGACTTTGAGTACTTGACAAGGTCAAAGAGAGTCTTATGTGTGAAGTGTAATGTTGCCTACGTAAACAAAAATCTGAGTTAATGGACACCACGTCTACTCAGATCTAAGAGAGTAAGTGTATCTCACAAGAGAATGTTCAAATTTTCATTCCTACTTATCCTATACAGGACTAAACCGTAGAAATTTCGTCAAAATTTGCGTGTGTTTTCGACCGATCTCCATTCATGTGGGGAATTTTTAGAAAATATGTTTGCCAAATATTATTAAAAAACATTTGACATAATTTAATATATGTATATGTTTTTCTTGTGTGGTATATATATATATCTAAAACCCTTATATAGAAGGTTGGAGAGAGAGTGTCCTATCCCAAAAGCTAGAGAATGAAAAGTGTAATTCATTGTAACTAGCATCAATCTCCCGCCTATATACAATAACAAAATACCTTTAGTCATTTTTCTATGAGTAATAAAAACCGTTACAACCCAGTCAGATCCCCAGTATCAAAACCTAAACAATTCAAACCCTCAAAATCTAACATTTAATCGATCAACACTTAATCGATTAACCAATATCAAACCCTAAAAATCTTAATACAAATATATACCTTCAGATCCCCAATATCAAATTAACCAAATACGAATTAACAAAATATGAGCGGTAGATTCACTAAATACAAATCATATACGCAAGAAGGATGATAATCATATACGTTGGTAGTTGGTCTAAATCAAACACTTAATCGAGTTTATAATCTGAATATAGATACTATTAATTTCATTGTCAAGTAAGTTTTTATATGTATTCTGGGTATTATCAATTTTTAATATATATATATATATATATATATATATATATATATATATATATATATATATATATATATATATATATATATATATATATATATATATATATTCTGGTGTATTAATATTAAAAATTAACAGTTTCCTCTAATTTGTTCATACTCAAAATTTTTGAATTTGATTTATCAACTAGGTATTGCTTCATTTTTGAAATTTAATTGTTTAAAACAAATTAAATGTTATGAATTTTAGTTTGGGATACTTTGAAAAATAATTACATCATAATATATATATATATATATATATATATATATATATATATATATATATATATATATATATATATATATATATATATATATCAAATCAAATCAAATCAAATCAAAAACCCTTATATAGGAAAGATGGTAAAATAATTCCTTAAATACAAAATTCTATAAAAATGACACATGTAATTCACTAAAAAGTTTCCATAAAATGCTTCAAAAAGAAAATAGGAATTCCAAATGATGCCTTAAATACAAAATTCAATAAAAATATATATAGGAATTACAAAGGACGCATTAAATACAAAATTCTATAAAAATATATAAGAAAGGATGGTGAAACAATACCTTAAATACAAATTCTATAAAAATGATTCCATAAAATGCTTCAAAAATAAAATAGGAATTACAAATGATGCATTAAATAAAAAATTATATAAAAAAATATATATAGGAATAACAAATGATGCCTTAAATACAAAATTCTATAAAAATATATAAGGAATGATGGTGAAACAATGCCTTAAATACAAATTTTTATAAAAAGATTTCATAAAATGCTTCAAAAATAAAATAGGAATTACAAATGATGTCTTAAATATAAAATTCTATAAAAATATATATAGGAATTAAAAATGATGCCTTAAATACAAAATTCTTTAAAAATATATAAGGAATGATGGTGAAACAATGCCTTAAATACAAAATTCTATAAAAATGATTCCATAAAATGCTTCAAAAATAAAATAAGAATTACAAATGATCCCTTAAATACAAAATTCTATAAAAATATATATAGGAATAAAAAATGACGCCTTAAATAAAAAATTATATAAAAATATATAAGGAAGGATGGTGAAACAATGCCTTAAATACAAAGTTCTATAAAAATGATTCCACAAAATACTTCAAAAATAAAATAGAAATTACAAATGATGCCTTAAATTCAAAATTCAATAAAAATATATATAGGAATTACAAATGATGCCATAAATACAAAATTTTATAAAAATATATAAGGACGGATGGTGAAATAATGCCTTAAATACAAAATTCTATAAAAATGATTCCATAAAATGCTTCAAAAATAAAATAGGAATTACAAATGATGACTTAAATACAAAATTCTATAAAAATATATATAGGAGTTATAAATGATGCCTTAAATACAAAATTCAATAAAAATATATATGGAAGGATGGTGAAACAATGCCTAAAATACAAAATTCTATAAAAATGATTCCATAAAATGCTTCAAAAATATAGGAATTACAAATGATGTCTTAAATACAAAATTCTATAAAAATATATATAGGAATTACAAATGATAGATTAAATACAAAATTCTATAAAAATATATACGGAAGAATGGTGAAACAATGCCTTAAATAAAAAATTCTATAAAAATGATTTCATAAAATGCTTCAAAAATAAAATAGGAATTAAAAATGATGTCTTAAATACAAAATTCTATAAAAATATATATAGGAATTACAAATGATGTCTTAAATACAAAATTCTATAAAAATATATATGGAAGGATGGTGAAACAATGCCTAAAATACAAAATTCTATAAAAATGATTCTATAAAATGCTTCAAAAATAAAATAGGAATTACAAATGATGCTTTAAATATAAAATTCTATAAAAAAATATATACAGGAATTACAAACGATGCCATAAATACAAAATTCTATAAAAATATATAAGGAAGGATGGTGAAACAATGCCTTAAATACAAAATTCTATAAAAATACACAACAATAATATTAATTTCAAAAACAATTAATTTAAAAACGCTATTCACAACATTAAGATATACAAAATTTATTACCTCATAAAATTCAAAAATACATAAAATATTTATACAATATTATTAAAATTCTAAAAAAAATTAATGTAACAAACTTATTCATACCGTTAACGTATGCAAAATTCAATTAACTCATAATATTCTTAAATAAATAAAATATCTTAAACTACGTTATTTTTGTCTATTCTATGCTACATTATTAAAATATCAATTCCATAACTAACACTACATATACTAAACTTCTAATACAAACACACATAAATTCAATTTTCATTAAAAAATCTATACATAAAGCTAGACCGTCCACCGGACGGGTCTAAAGGCTAGTATATATATATATATATATATATATATATATATATATATATATATATATATATATATATATATATATATATATATATATATATATATATATATATATATATATATATATATATATATATATATATATATATATATATATATATATATATATGTGTGTGTGTGTGTGGAAATTGATTTTCTAATTAAATGTTCATGTGTTTCTGATTTGATTTACTGATTTAGGGAAACTTGAAAATACTCTACAGAAAAGGCTTACCCATTTATGAGAAAATAACAAACTTTCATGAATTCTGTTTGGATTTTTGGTTTTTTGAATTGAGTAGTTGTTGATACATTGTGCAACTGATACTACAAACATAGATAATGTGAATTTGTCATTTATGTTAGCTCCTCAAGATCTCAAATTCAAGTTTGAGCAAATGTGGCATTTTCTCTATTGATGGTTTTGTTTTAGTAGTTTTATGGTTTCTCAATTACGTTGTAAATTGGATGAATGCTATCAAATTTAGATAGAATCGAATTTCCTTCACCTATAAATTAATACTATTATTTAAAACAACTTAATCGGTACAAAGAGTGCGAGACATATTGTGTGACGCATATGTTGCCAGAGTAAAAGCTTTCCAATAGAAGATTCAACATAAACATGTTGAGAATCTAATATCTAATCTTTAGCATAATTAGAACTTGATCCAAACCCAATATGAGGATGACCATATGTCTCTTGGCTTTGTTATTTGCACAACATTATGTTTTTTTAGATTCCTTATCAGTTACAGTTTTTAAAGGCAACTAAGTTTTGTGTTTTTTGAGTTTTAAATTGAAAATCAAAGCGGTAATGGGTAAGGTTTCCAGACTATTTTTTATGGTTATCATTATTTCAGAATTTTGAGATGTGCATTGCTATTGTGAAAATTAGAGGCTTCATTAGTCTGATTTTATGACTTAAGAACAGCGTAGGTATGTTCACGAATTCATGGGATATAAGAGTGTAATTAAGGTCATTAGTGTTACTTAGGCTATGGAAATAATATGTGCTTATGCATGTATTTACTTTAGAATTGGTATACTTGATTTAAGCTTAATATGAGTTATCTTAGTAGTTAGTAACTGGGTCACTTTTTAGTACATGTTAAAATGGGTATTATTGATTTTTAGTACATGTGAAACCCATATTTTATCTTTCAGCAATCCTTGAAGATTCCAGGAAGCATCGCTTGCCACGAAAAATTATAATCGATGAAGAAGTTGGCCAGTGTAAGTTCATTTTATTGTTAATTCGTAAATCTCATCTTAATCAAACATTTACATATATATGGATAAATCATAGTTTGTTATTGCTAACTTATCACATCATTGCACTTGATATCCCTTTGTGATGGTTTACAGGCCTTACTATGTATTATCGATATTTCTACGGTATAAACAGGTTTTCTAAATGCTTTTTAAGATACACGGCTTAGTGAGTTAAGGTTATTATTGGTAAATATATATCCAACTCGATTATTCTTTAGGTTAAACTTTCGAAAAACATATTTGGATCACTGAATTTATTAGATTTTTATAAAAGTGGGAGTTAAATATGGAATTGGAATTGTCAGAATAATAGTTAAAGATTATTCCAAAGTGGTCTTTTTTACATGTTGTAATTACAGAGGTTTTTTTATCTCGGTGATGTTGGTTTCAAAGTTTTTGCTTAAAGTTGACAAAGTTAAGTTTAAACTTTGATTGTGGTCTTATGCATAAATATCAAAAAAAAACAAGACTGGGTTTTGTAGTATAATGTTTTGAGACAATCCAACAGGAAGTAATATGTAGGACATATCGTAAGGTCTTGTAATGGTAACATGCACGGCTTTACAGTACCATTATGAATGAAATTTTAATCATCAACTATAAAAGCAATAATAGTAATGTTAATACATCGTTAAAAAGATTACCGACCATGAGTACATTTGAAGGGAGACACGATATGCATTTCATTGTTTTTATAATTCTCCCTTCAAGTAGGAAGACAATTAATCTCATTGTTTGTTTTCATTCTCTTTAATAGTGGCACCGTCATAGCTTGAAGACTTTGTGTATCATCTTCTCAGTAAATTAATGACTTTATATAAGCATCTACGTATGCGTATGAAGACAACAAGTTGCGAGAAGGGTGATAAATAGGTTGATGAGCTTCTAAATAATATGATCCATGATATTGGTATTCTTTACCTAAAGCAAACCGAGATTTTGTCGTTTGACTACGAGTGGGTCTACAAGTATGTCACATGCTTATTTTAAATTTGGTTAAATTTATTTCTTTCTTCCTAGCAAATCAAGTTTCTTACTATGATGTTAAAGATATGATTCACAAAATAAATTGGAACAACTCGAGGTAATATATTTCAGAACTTCATCACAATATTTTAAAGTCTCTGATGACACATAAGCACATTTTCATTTTTACAAAAATTGGTGATTCTTGATTTAGTTCCATAAGTGTTCACTATTTTGTCACTATTGAACAATATACAAGGCTTCTGACTGAGAAGTCAAACTAAATGTAATTATTTTCACCACTTTCATAGTATGTCTATAAGGTGATATTGTTTAGTATATTGATTATTAAATTAGTTGTCTTTTGATCAGGAAAAACTGACCTTGAATATCCTTATTACTCCATCCGTCCCGAAAAGAGAGTCCACAAACAAATTGTCGGCAAATTATGCTAGGTAGATTAATGCAAGTTTGACACAATAAGAAGACACTTTTACCCTTATGTTTTCCATAATAAAAGAAGTCAAAGTCAGGAGCAATAATCACTCGTATTTTTATCTAAATTAATGAAGCAAAATATTTTATGGAGTAACAACCAATTGACATTAAGGCTCAAATATTTTTGATTAAAATTATGGAGGTAAATTTCCCTCTAACTTTTCTTGTCTACCGATTGTGACCACTTTTTATGCATGAAACCATTTGAAATTAAATAATGGAGGCAAAGTTCCCACCAAATATTTTTATTCAAGATAATGAAATTCCTACTGATCAAACACTATATAAATGAAAGAGTATGCGTAACATTTATTCACAAAATTGGTAAAAAATGGAGCAGTCAACAAGATCTTCAAAACAAAAGAACTTCACAGATGACGAACGCCAAGCCATCTATGAGTCTTTATTGGAAAAAAGTGTTAATGGAGAACTAAAAAAAGGAACCATAGGTGTCGTAGCAAATAAAGTTGGTGCATGCAATCGGAATATTAGTCATATTTGGCATCAAGCGAAACATCAAATCGGAAATCGTTTGAAGGCTAATGTATCTTCAAACAAGTCAAAGGTTGTTGGGCGAAAAAGGGTACAAATCGACTACACCCTACTGTCACACATTTCGTTACGTTCTTGAACAAATATTCGATCTTGAACAAAATCATTGGACGTGCCAAAGTCAACATTGCATAGAAGAATCAAAGAAGGTGCAATTTGAGCACACACGCATGCTGTCAAGCTGTTATTGACCGAAGCCAATAAAAAAACAAGGTTAGAATTTTGTTTATCAAAGGTGAATCCATCACCCTCGAATGAAATTAATATGTTTAATGACATGCGTAATGTCATCCACATTGATGAAAAATGGTTTTACATGTCAAGACCATCAAAACGTTACTACCTTGTTCTGGGCGAGGATGAGCCGTTAAGAACATGTAAAAGTAAAAAGTTTATCACAAAAGTTATGTTTCTAGCAGTAGTTGCACGACCAAGATTTGATGCCTTCGGAAATGAAATATTTTCTGGAAAGATTGGTATCTTTCGACTAACGACACTAGAACCGGCTAAACCTTCAAGTAAAAATCGTGTTGCGGGAACATTAGAGACAAAGTCTATTTTGTCGGTGACTAAGCAAGTAACAAGGCCGTGGTTGATTGAAAAGGTTCTAACGGCTATTAGAGCTAAATGACCACAAGGTGATGTCGGTCCAATATATATTCAGCAAGATAATGCGAAGCCTCATATAGACGTTAATGATTACGAGTTTCTCGAAGCAGCTTCTCAAGATGGATTTGATATTCGACTTTGTTTTCAACCAGCAAATAGTCCAGATTTGAATGTGCTAGATCTTGGTTTTTTTCGTGCAATCCAGTCACTTCAAGAGCAAGAGTCTCTTAGATCAATTGATGAATTAGTTTTAGCGGTTCAAACTTCTTTTGAAAGAATGGCGTCACAAGAGCTTAACAATGTACTTTTAACATTGCAAACATGCATGAAGGAAATTATGAAAGTTTGAGGTGGCAACAATTATAAGATACTACATATTGGTAAAGGTAGATTGGGACGACAAGGAAATTTGCCATTGCAAACCGAGTGTGATGAAAACTTGCTACATGAAGTTGCTTCGTATTTGAATCCGTAGACTAATTCGAGAAAAACGACGAGTTAAGAGAAAGGGGTTCTTTTTATTCTCAATATTTTCTACGTTATTTTGCGTATTTTTTGTTACTGTAATACAATGTTCTTTTCCTTTGTTTCATTAGTGAATTTGACATGGTATGCATAATCTTGTTGGTGATTTCTAATAACTGGTTTTTACAAGTATAAAAATTGTTCGTTGTTCCGGTCTTATCGAATTAACAATGGTTGAATGTGACTCAGTCATTTTTGGTGGATAAAAGAAAGAGATTTGTCGTTGAGTAAAATAAAAATGCAAATTTTAAAGTAAATGACAAAGTAACTAAAGTGAAAAATGATTAAAAAGTAAATGGCGAAAAAATTAAAGCTTAAAAAGTAAATTAAGTAAATGACGAGAACTTAAAACTTGACAAGACGTAGATTTGAAAACTAAATAAAAATGCAAACTTGAAATAATTTTAAGTTAAAACAATTAAAATAACACTTAAGAAAAATGGCGGGAAAAATAAATGCTTGAAATTAAAACAGGAAATTAAAAACCAAATAAAAGCTAAGTCGGAATAAACCCAAACTAGACCTAATTCGGAATCCATAATCAACACCTAATTCGGAAAGAAGATCCCACACCTAATTCGGAATGTGTATCAATGACCTTGTTCGGAATCCTCTTTCTTGATGCTATTCGGAATGTGTGTTCTAAGGCTAATCCTGAATCAATGATCTAGTCACAATCCGGTATACATATCATGAACTTAATTCGGAATATGTAAACCACAACCTTATTCGGAGTCTCAAGCAAGTACTAATCCGGAATGCATATGATTCCTAATTCGGAATCCCTTACTTCGAACTCAATCCGGAATCAATGAATCCACACTTAATTCGGAATGAGGGTCTTGAACCTTATTCGGAATGACACAATTGAGCTAATCCGGGACATGCAAAATTCTTATCTAATTCGGGATAATAGATATGCATGCAATTCGGGAAAGGGTGAAATTCTAACTTAAGTCGGAATAAATGAATTCTAAACCTAAGTCTGAATAAAGAAAAAAAAGTAGTAAGTCGGGAAAGAGAGTTTAGGAACCCGGATTAGATACAAATAAGCTAAATCAAAATAAGCTAAAAACTAATAAGCACTTATCTAAAAACTTAACCAAATAAACTTTAAGGAAAAAGCAAATAAGCCAAAATTTAAAAACTTTTAAAAACACTAAATAATCTAAATATTTAAAATCAACTTTTTATAAAATAACTTTCAAAAACACTTGATTAAAATTAAGAAAATCACACAAAAAGCTATAAGATCAATAAGCTAAAACAATCAAACACATAAAATCATAAAGAACAATCAATTAAGCATAAAATTAAGCAAATAAGCATAAAGATAAAACAAACAAGAAAGGAAGAATGAGATTAATGTAAAAAAACTTGAAATTAAAGATAAAGATTCAACACAAATTAAAAACTTACAAGATAAATTTACATAAAGGAAGGACAATAATGAAATGACAATATGAAAAGTGCGTGAAAATAAAGTGGATAACTAATTGGTGAATTAGCTAACACCTCCTAATGAGGTTTAAGTTTTCTATTTATAGGGGAGAGGGGGAAATAGGTTGCTTTCTTCTTTCTTCCTTTTGTCTTTTCGTCTTTCGTCTTTGACAATAAACTCGTCATTCTCGACTTTGTCTCGGGATTTGTCGATAAATAAAATGAACTCGTCTTCTAATTTCTTCATTAATTAGACTTGGTTCTTCGACTTCGTTAAACTTCCGTCTTTATACTTTTTCTTCGATAAATCTTCAGAATAGGCCTTGGACTTCCGTTCTTTTTGCACTCTTGATCTTTTGACTTCGTCTTTTGTCTTTTTCTTCGATAAAAGCCCGTGAAAGCCCATGTTTTCTTTCCTTTTTCATATTTTAGTCCTAAAACACAATAAAAACACAAACCACGCATAATTTCGACTTTATGACATTAGATGCACGTTTGGCTTGGTTATTATTATAATTAAGTGGTAACACAATGGGTTTTTTTCACACCTATCAAATCCCCTACACTTGACCATTGAAATGCCCTTATGCAATGCATTAGTTACAAAGGAAAATTTATATTTTCCATCATAATTAACCCACTTTGGTATTTATTAAACATAAGACATTAAGGAAACTTAAAGAGATAAAAAATTACAAAATATTTGAAGGAAGAAAACAAGTAAAGAGATCAAAGACTTACATTAGGGCTTTGGTATTGTCATGAATGTTTATCATCCTCAAGTTTCACGTTCCTCATACCAAGCTTAAAAACGAGATCATTGTTATTATAAGTTAGCAAACTAACACAAACTCATGTGGCTTAATTATTCGCTTAGACTCCCTTATTCCTAGGTGTATCTCTTATATTTTATTGTTGTCTTGAATGATCACGATGATGCATTGTTGACTTATTTCGGTAGCTTATTTAGGCCGAAAATAAAGTAGGACGATTTAATCAATAGTTAGCTAAAGGACAAAATCTTTTAAAACTGCTTCTCGGGACCTCATAAAGTTCATATCTTTGCATAACTCGCTTCACGATTTGAGACCTTTCTCGGATCGATATTTGGCATTGACTTCATACTTCAAATCTTGAGAGACGTTCATGAAATAATGGTCTTCTCTTCATAATAGGAATTTCTTCACTTGAAGTTTTTGATAGATTCTTCATACTTAGACCACGACTTCTTCATTTTTCTCCAATCTTTATTTGGGATTTTGATATACAACGATCCGCCTCCTTTTAGAAATTGGATCTATTTATCCTCATACCTTGCTAGGGTCTTTTTGGATAGAATTCTCCATGATCTTTAGGGGAGTATTTGCTTTTCGTCGTGTGTCTTGATCCTTCATTTTGATTTTTGATAAATGATTCTTCACATCACTTTGGATCTTTAGCAACAAAATGTAGCCCTCATGCCTTGTTAGGGCCTTTTCGGACTCGCCAATCTTTGCATCCCGCTTCAATAAGTTATGCCTTGGCTATGAACTCTAATTAATACAGAGCAACTTTTAAACGATCTTGTGCTAGAAGCTAAGTAACTTTTCAAATCGTACGACCTTATTTATTGCAATTAAACTTATTAACAAGCGATGGGAGAAAAAGCTCATAATTAACTCACATAAATTCATGAAAGAATATCAAACTTATAATTGACTCTATCATCTCTCGTTCTCCACAATTTAAAATATTAAGGAATGAGACTCGTGGATGCTTATCCAATTTAATCAAAGTTTTGGGTTTTCAAGTCATCTATAGGATCTTGCAACTTCTTAGACTTTTTCAAGTTTAGAATTTGCATTTTAAAGTGTAACACCCCCAAATTTATACAACTCAATACAGCGGAAGACTCGTTGGTGTTACGGGATAGCACATTACTCACATCATAGACAACGCTTAAAAATCGCGTCGTTTAATAATAAAGCATTTCCATTCATAAATATCAAAGTTACATAGGTCCCAAGTCATAATATTTCATACAAGTTTTACAAAGAATTTGAATGGAAATTGTTATTTAAGTGCGGGCCATGAATTCTTGTTGTCTTCTCGAGAATTACCTTCAAGTACCTGAGATAAAACATGTTAAAAGAAAAGGTCAGCGATAACGCCGAGTGAATCCATAGAGTTTAATAAAATCCATCAATTTAACATCGGTATAAAATTATTACCGAAAATCATTTTGTACAAATCATCGTAATAGGCCATAAAATAGCCAAAGTCATTTTATACAAATCCTTATCAAAATCATATTATAGGCATTCGCCTTCAAAATCATTATACGAGCCAATGTCGTAAAAACATCATACAACACGTTTTATAACGTTATATAGAAATAAAAACCGTTATATGAATATGGTTACGAAAAACCAAAATACAAACATAATATCAATAATATGACCCCGTATTGCTAGTCAGGCAATATATTGTAATTCGGTGCGTATAGCAGTATTTCGTTAATTGGATTATTATAAGCCGCATGATATTGTTACCTTACTACAACAACAACGGGTAGCTAGCCCGAAACTCAATTTGCCCATCTAACTTAGCGTGTCGTCACAAAGGTCACGCTATGGAAATCTTCTCATACATAAATTCGCTTACCAATCAATGTGGCACGACGGGGATCAACCGTCAAGGCGCGAACTGGGGTGATCGTCCCCAAATAGTACTATTATATGCATAAGCGTCTACCAAATCCCGGTAGTTCACAATTCATACTAATGGGACTTTTAGTTACATAACCTAACTTTAATAATCCATTTTATTTCATCTATCGGGTCATTTAATCTTTCATCGGGTCATACAATTATTCGGGTCCAAATCAATAAACAAACAATCGGGACAACTAGTGTCCTACTTCATAAAAACTAACATGTTATCTCCCTCGCGGGTTTATAAAACATTTCATAAAAACATTTAAAAGAGTGCGAGGCTATGAACTCACGTTGATGTGGGAAGGCGGGTTATCGGCAATTCGGACGTACGGTACGTGCTTCAATCACGGAAACCTAGACAAATAATACTCGTCTTAGACTCATGTCCAATGACTTTATAAAAATAACAATTATGTATACATATGATGATTATATATATATGATGATCAAGTGGGTTTACCTATTCTCGTTTACTCATTTTAGTGTTATGTATCGATAACTTTTATACTAGTTTACTAGTTTTACCTATTTACATATTTTAAGTCCAATGAGCCTATTATAAGTTATTAACTTGTATTAATCCATTTCATACTTGTATTATCAGTATTTATATTTTACATGTTGGTCCCAATGGGGTTAAGCCCAATAAATAAGTTTATAAGTGTTTTAGCCCATTTTGTTGTATTATTAGTCCAATAACGTTAACCTAGTCCGTTAATGTCCGTATGTTATATAGTTCGGGTTTTATAAGTTTTTACTTGCTATATATGTTTATATATCAGTATATGAGTTTATAAAATTTTACATTATACGGGTCCAACCTTCTAAGTTTTATTTAACAAAAATGTTAATTTTACGGTAATAGCCGAAAAAGTCGTAAAAATCATGTTTATAGTTTTATAACTTATAAAACTTATCAAACTACCATTTTTATACAATGTCCATTTATTTATTCTTATATATATTTATATAAATGTATTATATAAGTTAGTGGGTTTTAATTCACATTTTATACTATTTTTATTTGAGTGCTTATATAATACTATTATACTTAAATTTCACAAAATCTGATTTTTAGTTTCACTTGCACCATTTTTATCATATCTTGAGTTCTATAAGGAGATAGAAGCTCATTTTTGGATGACATAAACTTCATATTATGTGCTACAAATAAGTTAGTTATAGCTACTGATCAATCCATGTCTAAGTATCCTTAACAGTCCCTACTAAACAGACTATTCAGATTGATACACTAATTTTGTTTTGATCATATCTCACTCATTTTGATGATTCCATTGCATGGCCAACTCTCACATGTGTATAACACCTAATACTTACTGTAAATTGATTCCACTCTACCATTTTATCAGTTTAACATTTGGTTACTTACTGTTTTTATACAGCCATCATTTTAAGCATGATCTAACCATTTTTACATGTGGTTTTTCCATCTTTTTACCCATGTTTATCAAATCAATCAACACCAAATCCCCACATAATATTTTTAATCATCATTCATCATCATATACATATATATAAGTAAAATAAAATACAAGATTACATAATCAAAATAACAAGAAGGATAGGAAAAATGATCCTTATACCACCATAGTGATGAAAAGATGAGGTTGATGAACAACGCTTGGATTTTGATGACAAAACTTGTGATATACCAATATCAACTTCAAGATCACCTATCTTCATGAACATCTTGTGTAAAATCAGCCCCAAGACACCAACAAAACTTCACTTTGGATGTTAAAATGACCACCAATCAATAGAGCTTCAAGAGTCCTTCATCATGTGTATGAATAACACATGATTTCATGGTTAAAATTGATCAAATGAGGGTGTTTTGTGTGAGAGTGGGACGAATTTAGAGTGAGGAAGAGAGAGTTTTAGGGTGGTTTGCATGTAAGGATTGTGGGAAATGGTTTAGATGAGTGTGGTTTGTAGTTTTGTAGCTTGTTAAGCTAAGCAAAGTTAACAAGTGTAACTTGTTAGCTTACAAGTTTGACACCTCAAAGGTGTGTTTAATAAGCTTGTTGTCCCATGTAGTGGGGTTGGGGCAAAAGTCATTTTGTCTCATCCCCATTTATTTACAAGTACTCCTCGATTCTAATTTCCTCGATTTGCGTGCCCTCGGGTCGTTTTATGAAAAATGTTTTTATAAATTATGAATCAACGGCACAAAACGAATCTAATAAAAATTGTCTCATCAAAAACGGAGTTCGAAAACGTAAATACGTAATCCTAAGGTTTCCGGTTTAGTCGTAAAGGACGTTAAATTAAAATCGTAAGTCCTAATCTCTTCTCGTAAATTTATGAGTTTATGAACTAACTCAAATTTAAAATCCTAAAATAATATTCAAGGATAAATTTATTTCCTGAAATGTCGGACTGTCACCAAAACGGTGTATGTAAACGTAAGCACGTAATGTAGAATCCTCCGGTTTAGACGTAGTCGATGCTACTTCAAGACGTAAATCCAAACTTCTTCCCAAAAATAAGTGAGTTCATAATATAACATTAAAATAATATTTTTAATTAATATTTGAGAATAAAATATCAACCATAAATTGACGGATTGTCACAGCATTTACCCCTAATCAGGATCTTTGTCCTCAAAGATCATCTTACCTTACTACTCGCTTCTTATAGAGTTAAAGCCATGTGGGTATTTCCTCCACATTCGGTCTTTTCTCACAAGTGTAATCCATTACAATACGCGAGTTTCATCAAACATAACTACGGGAATAAGATCAGGCTTAATGTTGACTTACTTTCTCTATCCATGATGTTCACGGGTTTTTGATGAATGCAACTTTTCGCCGATCTAAACATTACTAACAAACAATCAGATTTTCACTCGATAGACATTTTATCAAGTTCGATATACGAAACATAATTCACTCAGCTCTTGAAGTCCTAGGGTAGATCCAGCTTATATGCCTTTCAAACCAATCTTTTACATCATTTCAATGGTCTCATACAACGGGGACTTATATCCCATGATCTTCCAGATCATCAATTCATTTTTCTATGGTTAAAATTTTTGGCATAACTTCGCTACCCATCTGGCACTTCGAGATCTACATTTCATATTCACATAACCTCCTGCCCACTATTGGCAGTCAATAATCAAATCCTAATTTCAACAATCATTTCAGGTCTCGCGGGTCGAGTATTTTGTAAGGATAGGTTCGCCATCATAGGAAACCTTAAACCTAAAAGACATGTCCAACTCACAATGGGTGTATGTCGGGTGTCTTCATCTCAACTCCTGCTTACAGATGCTCTAATTTTTAAATCTTAACAAGATTCGATCTCGATCCTAATACGATAGTTATCAATGATAATCTCTCCAAAGGAAAACGATTATGCGGTTTATTACCAAAGGTCAATCATTCAAGCATAAAACAACACTTATAGCATTTTGTATCGTTACTTTACCTCGTCCCTTCGATTGGGGTGGTACACAGTACTCTCATCAAGATTCGTTCTTAATGACTTCTGAGCAAATCTCTAGAAATTCAATGCGAAGCGAGGATCTTGATAGAGATGATCGATACAGACACACCATGTTTACACAACTCCTTTAAATATAAAGAGTCAATTTCTTCATCAAGAATCTATCATTAACAAGAATGATATTAGCAGATTTGGTCAGTCTGTCGACGATGACCCAAATCGAATCAAATTCAGATGATGACCTTTGCGATAGCTAGACGTTTACTAATGTATGAGGCAATGTCTGCCTTCATAATTTTTCATTAGTACAACTTCTTCAAACAAAGATACATTTAGTCAAAAATATCATGAATAGAATACTTATACTTACGAGATGACTACATCTCAAAATCTCCATATTTAGGCAACCACAAGTGGCCTTTTATACATCTAACGCCATCGGCTTCTCAGATCTAATGGTTCACATTAGCCGCGAACCCCCTTTTATTATTTATATTATCCTTCTTACAGGCATCAATTATTTCAAAATTGTTCGGGCAAATTACTTTGCACCGTCATAATTAAGGAACACAATCCTAATTGATTCTTTATCCTTTCTATATTATGTGTCAGTATCTACATTCACTTTCTCCTGATGAAATATATATAACATGACCGTATTAATTCAAATTTCTTTCTTCATATCTTCTATGTTTTAGTTTCGTCTCAACTATTATTTTTATCTGTTTTACTCAATCCGACGTCTAAAGCGTCGATAATTATTACGATTAATTAAATAATAATTATTAAATTTTTATGAAACGTAAACGTAAAAATTTTAAAATTCTTAGTTCTACCAATTATATAAAATGTTCAAAATAATTTGAATTTAATTAACAAGACTTTTGTTGATTTATCAAAAATAATCAGTAAGATCCGTAAATGTTCGAAAAATCTTTGGTTATACTTTGGCCAAAATTTTCATAGTTGAAAAGCAAAAATTGTCGTTTTAAATTTTAAGTCATGGTTCAAATGGTTTCCTCAATCCCTCTTAGGTTGTCTTGAGGTATACACAATCATTTACCCCTAAACAGGAGTTTAGTTAAATGATTTGTGTATAAGGAAATAATCCCTTAAAAATCCTTTTGTTAAAACATTAGTCAAATATTTCCATTTTCTTTTTGGTAAAACCCAAAGTCCTAAATGACTTCTAATTTTTGAAGAGTCAATATATATATATATATCTCTTACCATCATTAATCAAACGGTCATTTTATGTAAAGGATTAAGCCTTAATTCACATGTTACATATTCAAGGTACAGATTTTCATTGTTCGGCCAATTTAGGGCAATCTATAAATAATTATTAACTCATTCTTATTCTTATAAATAAACAAATGTTCCTTAGTAATCACGAGCATGAATTTATTAAATTACAGCCTACACACGTGATTCACCAAATTTATGAATGATACATGCGTATTAGTCAATCCAAACGACATCACGTGAAACTCATAATGCTCATTACAAGTACCGGATGTAATGATTGGAATAGATAATCTTCTTCGCAGACGCGAAGTTGATAATAGCCATGCCGTGGATCAAATCTTTAAAACATACGCTAGAACCTTGTAAATGATCGAACAAATCTTCCAATTCGAGTTATGGATATCGTTTTCGATTGTCAATTTACTCAGTTCACAGTAATCTATAAATATAAGGAATGATAACACCATAGCTCTTCATGATGACGAGCTCGGTAGAATAAAATCTTTCTCCGACAACTCTCTTAGTTGTACGGTAATTCCTTTAATTCAGATGGTGCTGACGTACAGTGCACAAGCCACAGGTGCAACACCAGAAATATAATCAATACCAAATTCAACCTGCCTTAATGGCAAAAGTCTAGGTAATTCACCAATAAATACCTCCTAAAGTTTTAGATAACATAAACATCTTTTAATAAATTCATATTAGGTTCTTTCTAGATTATAATATCTATGACTAATTCACAACCATTCATGGTATAATTTCAAGTCTAAATGCAGGATATGGTCATCTATCAAGAATTATTTAGATCTTTGATAATCAACATCTTATCATTTAGGGGAATTCTACTCGAGTTCCCATCAATTAAGACAATGTCGTCATGTCATAATCAATCAATCCATTCTACTGGCACTATCAACTTTCCAGTTTCATTGTCGTCGATAAGATGTGAACTTCTCAAAAGACTAATAATAACTCATAATTCTTCACAAATTCAAGGATATATGGAGACACAACTACCATTAAAAGAGTAAGGTCAACGCATAATCTACGCGAGAGAATTTCAAATCAGATACAGACGAAAACATTTAATGAATATGAATATATCCCATGTTTTCATAATTTGAGTACGCATTCGAAAGCTCCTTGGATCGTTACCCATGTCATTCAAATGAAATCAAATCAAACGAAATGATAGGAACGTCGATACATCCAGTCGGGTATCAACACTCGGTAATCAGATACTTTTCCTAAGAATCTCACTACGGGAAAAATCGGACAAGAAAGAATTGTCAATTTTCAAATAAGACAATTTCCACAGATGAGTAAATTCGACTCAGAAGAATAGATGCTACAGGCACATGTGTAGGTGTCCCTAACACTATGTCCTTATTTTTCACTTCTTGCAGATCTCATAAATTTTAATCTTCCACAATCTTCAAAGAAAATTTAGTGTTTATTAATCAGTTTTATGGTGACTACTAATCAGCCTTGCATGGTCCATTCCAAATTGTATGTAGGCGCGCAACTATATACAATTTCAAGATTAACGATGCAATACTCAGTTCGTCAAGATTTTATCATCATGTTTATAATAAAAACATTTTCATTCTTAATTCTTAAATAAGAATCAAAAATAAATTTACAAAGATTTTCTTTGTTATGAAAACAATTAAGTTTTCCAAAGTGTTTCATAAACAACCTTATTTCGATAATGATTACTCATAAATCTCACTTTAAATAATCCATATAGTGATGAAAATCCAATTTTTCTCAAGGGATACTGTTTTATCTTATAAAAACAATGAGTGATCTGCAAAAGAGTGATGAAAAGTTGTTCACCAAGAACTAACTACAATATGCTAGGAAATGAGCTTAGCCAAATAATCATGAGGTTCATGACCTCGATGGCACCCAGGAATACAAAGAGAATAATCAACAACGTAACTCAATTCAAGATGAGTACTTGTTCAATGGTTGCATCACTAATGCGAACATTATGATGAAGCAATAAAGGATAGATAACATCAATACATGTAGAATTTAGCAATCAAAGGTAGTCTTTTCATTAATCACAAACAAGTCGAATTGCACCGTAACACATTACGTGTCACTATGTCATACAATTCCAAGAACTCATCCTACCAACTGATGTCTCAGTTAATTTAGGGATTATTTTTAAAAGATACCACAATGAATACTAATCTACAAGAGTCATTAGGTGTCCCACCTGCCCCGGAAGATCCATCGGTCCCAATTCAGAAGAAGATTTCTTCAATTTATTTATTGGACACTGGGCATCCTTGTTATTTGGACAATGGTTTAGGAACAACCCTTAACACAACTAACAATCATTTAAAACCTTATAATTCAATCACAGAACTTAATGACTTCCTTTTAACAATCTCATATTCCATACGGGTTAAATTTTACTTTATTTAAGTTTCAAACAACTTATACTCAATTCGATATCCTACCTCATTTTCCAATATTTTCAATCTTATTCTTAACCTTCAAAGTGCAATAAAAGCTCGATATGAACAACACTTAATTTCCAATCCTATAGCTCTTACAACAACAATTATCAAATGAGTCACTAATATTAAATGACCCACTCATTCAATTAGACTTCTCGGAAAGGTACTAGTGGCATGAGGCTTTTGGGTAATGGTTCCAATGACAGCCTCAAGTGCAACATTCACCCTTTCGATTTCAATTTAAGAATTGTTTGACAACAAATCAGATGATATCTTTCTAGGTGGCAACGTTTTGTCAAACTCCACTCTATAAGGAAAGATCTTCATGACATCGATATCAGATTTAATCTCGCCAATTCTTTTTCAATATCACAATCAACTAATATCTACATTTCTACGAGTATCAACCATTTGTTGGGATCATAAATATCCAAAACTTGGTTTAGATCTAGGATAGCTAGAATTCCTACGAGAATAGCTTCGATTAATTTACTAGGGAATTTAGGGTTCCTTGTGACAATCTACATCGTATAAATACCTTGTATAAATATCAAAATAATCATCAAACAATCATGTAATAAAATTACATCATATATATATATATATAATCCAAGTTATATATATATTAAAATAACACTTCTCAGTCTGGCCTTGTCGGTAACTCGGGAATTCTTCGGCACCTTTATAGTCAAAATATTTTTAGACATTTTTAGAAAAATGTTTATAGTTAAAAGATTTTGAAATGTTTTATTCAAAACCTTGATTTTAAAAATCTTTCGTTCTCTATAACGAGAGCTCTGGTACCAAACTGTAACACCCCCAAATTTATACAACTCAATACAGCGGAAGACTCGTTGGTGTTACGGGATAGCACGTTACTCACATCATAGACAACGCTTAAAAATCGTGTCGTTTAATAATAAAGCATTTCCATTCATAAATATCAAAGTTACATAGGTCCTAAGTCATAATATTTCATACAAGTTTTACAAAGAATTTGAATGGAAATTGTTATTTAAGTGCGGGACCTTCAAGTACCTGAGATAAAACATGTTAAAAGAAAAGGTCAGCGATAACGCCGAGTGAATTCATAGAGTTTAATAAAATCCATCAATTTAACATCGGTATAAAATTATTACCGAAAATCATTTTGCACAAATCATGGTAATATGCCATAAAATAGCCAAAGTCATTTTATACAAATCCTTATCGAAATCATATTATAGGCATTCGCCTTCAAAATCATTATACGAGCCAATGTCGTAAAAACATCATACAACACGTTTTATAACGTTGTATAGAAATAAAAACCGTTATATGAATATGGTTACGAAAAACCAAAATACAAACATAATATCAATAAAATTACCCCGTATTGCTAGTCAGGCAATATATTGTAATTCGGTGCGTATAGAAGTATTTCGTTAATTGGATTATTATAAGCCGCATGACATTGTTACCTTACTACAACAACAACAACGGGTAGCTAGCCCGAAACTCAATTTGCTCATCTAAATGAGCGTGTCGTCACAAAGGTCACGCTATGGAAATCTTCTCATACATAAATTCGCTTACCAATCAATGTGGCACGACGGGGATCAACCGTCAAGGCGCGAACTGGGGTGATCGTCCCCAAATAGTACTAGTATATGCATAAGCGTCTACCAAATCCCGGTAGTTCACAATTCATGCTAATGGGACTTTTAGTGACATAACCTAACTTTAGTAATCCATTTTATTTCATCTATCGGGTCATTTAATCTTTCATCAGGTCATACAATTATTCGGGTCCAAATCAATAAACAAACAATCGGGACAACTAGTGTCCTACTTCATAAAAAATAACATGTTATCTCCCTCGCGGGTTTATAAAACATTTCATAAAAACATTTAAAAGAGTGCGAGGCTATGAACTCACGTTGATGTGGGAAGGCGGGTTATCGGCAATTCGGACGTACGGTACGTGCTTCAATCACGGAAACCTAGACAAATAATACTCGTCTTAGACTCATGTCCAATGACTTTATAAAAATAACAATTATGTATACATATGATGATTATATATATATATATATGATGATCAAGTGGGTTTACATATTCTCGTTTACTCATTTTAGTGTTATGTATCGATAACTTTTATACTAGTTTACTAGTTTTACCTATTTACATATTTTAAGTCCAATGAGCCTATTATAAGTTATTAACTTGTATTAATCCATTTCATACTTGTATTATCAGTATTTATACTTTACATGTTGGGCCCAAATGGATTAAGCCCAATAAATAAGTTTATAAGTGTTTTAGCCCATTTTGTTGTATTATTAGTCCAATAACGTTAACCTAGTCTGTTAATGTCCGTATGTTATATAGATCGGGTTTTATCGGTTTTTAATTGTTATATATGTTTTTATATCAGTATATGAGTTTATAAAAGTTTACATTAGACGGGTCCAACCGTCTAACTTTTATTTAACAAAAAAGTTAATTTTACGGTAATAGCCGAAAAAGTCGTAAAAATCATGTTTATAGTTTTATAACTTATAAAACTTATCAAACTAACATTTTTATAAAATGTCCATTTATTTATCCTTATATATATTTATATAAATGTATTATATAAGTTAGTGGGTTTTAATTCACATTTTATACTATTTTTATTTGAGTGCTTATATAATACTATTATACTTTAATTTCACAAAATCTGATTTTTAGTTTCACTTGCACCATTTTTATCATATCTTGAGTTCTATAAGGAGATAGAAGCTCATTTTTGAATGACATAAACTTCATATTATGTGCTACAAATAAGTTAGTTATAGCTACTGCTCAATCTATGTCTAAGTATCCTTAACAGTCCCTACATAACAGACTATTCAGATTGATACACTAATTTTGTTTTGATCATATCTCACTTATTTTGATGATTCCATTGCATGGCCAACTCTCACATGTGTATAACACCTAATACTTACTGTATATTGATTCCACTCTACCATTTTATCAGTTTAACATTTGGTTACTTACTGTTTTTATAAAGCCATCATTTTAAGCATGATCTAACCATTTTTACATGTGGTTTTTCTATCTTTTTACCCATGTTTATCAAATCAATCAACACCAAATCCCCACATAATATTTTTAATCATCATTCATCATCATATACATATATATAAGTAAAATAAAATACAAGATTACATAATCAAAATAACAAGAAGGATAGGAAAAATGATCCTTATACCATCATAGTGATGAAAAGATGAGGTTGATGAACAAGGCTTGGATTTTGATGGCAAAACTTGTGATATACCAATATCAACTTCAAGATCACCTATCTTCATGAACATCTTGTGGAAAATCAGCCCCAAGACACCAACAAAACTTCTCCTTGGATGTTAAAATGACCACCAATCAATAGAGCTTCAAGAGTCCTTCATCATGTGTATGAATAACACATGATTTCATGGTTAAAATTGATCAAATGAGGGTGTTTTATGTGAGAGTGGGACGAATTTAGAGTGAGGAAGAGAGAGTTTTAGGGTGGTTTGCATGTAAGGATTGTGGGAAATGGTTTAGATGAGTGTGGTTTGTGGGTTTGTAGCTTGTTTAGCTAAGTAAAGTTAACAAGTGTAACTTGTTAGCTTACAAGTTTGACACCTCAAAGGTGTGTTTAATAAGCTTGTTGTCCCATGTAGTGGGGGTGGGGCAAAAGTCATTTTGTCTCATCCCCATTTATTTACAGGTACTCCTCGATTCTAATTTCCTCGATTTGCGTGCCCTCGGGTCGTTTTACGAAAAATATTTTTATAAATTATGAATCAACGGCACAAAACGAATCTAATAAAAATTGTCTCATCAAAAACGGAGTTCGAAAACGTAAATACGTAATCCTAAGGTTTCCAGTTTAGTCGTAAAGGACGTTAAATTAAAATCGTAAGTCCTAATCTCTTCTCGTAAATTTATGACTTTATGAACTAACTCAAATTTAAAATCCCAAAATAATATTCACGGATAAATTTATTTCCTGAAATGTCGGACTGTCACCAAAACGGTGTATGTAAACGTAAGCACGTAACGTAGAATCCTCCGGTTTAGACGTAGTCGATGCTACTTCAAGACGTAAATCCAAACTTCTTCCCAAAAATAAGTGAGTTCATAATATAACATTAAAATAATATTTTTAATTAATATTTGAGAATAAAATATCAACCATAAATTGACGGATTGTCACATAAAGTTTCCTTGATAAACGACTTTCTAGGATCAATTATAGGAACTTGCGAAAAGTTCTTGTTCTTAACCCGTAATAGTTAATACTTTCGCGTTTTAAAGTTCCCTATATAAAAGCCTAGGAAAACTTGACTTAAACATGTTAAGGATACTAGCTAGAGTAAAATAAAATAAGTAAACTCGGGCTGAGTCAAAAGATTCACGACGGGCCTATTATATCAAAGACATCTAAACTTATTAAAACCATTTTATTGAAATTTATTCTAATGAAAGAAAATAACGATAACAAAGGAAAATACTAATAGGCCAAAATAGATCAAAATTTTTGAAAAATGTTGAAAAATCAATTTTCCGGTTAAAATGAGGACAAATACAAGGAAAACCCCACTTAACTTCGATAGAAGTCCCCCTACACTTAATATAAACATTGTCCTCAATGTTTAAGCATGTGGGAGTAAACTCCCCTACACTTAGGACATTGTGCACGTTGTTTAAATCTCGCTAAGGAAGAGACAACTAAAGTGATTCCTATTTTAATATTGAAGAATATAAAATAGTGAATCAAAGGAGTTTAGTATAAAACCGGGAAGACGGGTACACGGAATCACGGGTCGTCAAAAGTCATCAAGAGTGAATCTTTGATAGCTCGAATCCTTGCACATGATAAGAAAGAAAACAACAAAACATACTAGGGTCTCCCCCTACACTTATTATAAAATGGATAAAAAGGATAGATAATCGGGTTGCCTCCCGAGAAGCGCTTGTTTTTGTTCACCGAGTCGTGAGCCTGACTCGACCTTGATTAGAATGGTAAGAAGCTTGAAGAACATCCACCGGGGTCAAATACATGGTTGTCGTCCATCCAATAGCACAAGCTTAAGGTGAACAAGAGAAGCCAAAGAAGAGTAGGCAAGGTTCCCTTAAGCAGTTGTTGAGCATGGTGGTAGAAAGTATGATGAAGTGAAAGCATATCTCCATTGTTTCCAAAAGTCTTTCCTTTTATTTCATCAGATGGATACTGAGATGGCTTAAAAATTGTGATACCAGGATCGAACACCTTTTCCTTTAGGGAAAAATAAGACTTAGACTCAGTAGACCTTGAAGATTCGCCCATAAACCGCACAATCTCATCCGAAGAAGGTGGAAAGATAGGTGTTAAGACATATGTACTATGGATATTGGTGTCTTCCGGTTTCTTCTCCTTTGAAACGGGTTTCTTCATATTCGAAGGAGGATAAATACCATAATCAAAGTCCAAAGGAGGAGAATCATTCTCATTGGAAAAGTATGTATTGATAAAAGTGGCAAAATCTTCCTCAAATGAGTAATTATCCAAAGTAGGATCAAGCCTTTTTGGCGGAGGATCTTCATGAAAAATAGGAGCATAATCATCATTAGGAGACATATTATTTGAAGAATCACTCGAAAGAGTATCAACATCATCAAAGTCATCATAAGTTGGCATGTCTTTATACTCTGAAGAAAAAATCATCATAATCATCCACATCGGAACTAGAATCATCATCGTAGATTGGTGGAGCATCATAAATTGGTGGGGCATCCAAATTGGAGAGAGAATCTTCAGAATCTTCCACATTTTCTTGAAAAAGTGGATTATCATAGATAGGCTCGAAAAGAGGGTTGTTGTAGACGACAAAACCATCAAGCTTTGTACTTTCCAAAGGAGTTGTATCAAGCTCGTCTTGAAGCACATCAATCATATTCGCCGATTCTCTTCCATTTGATTTGTTTGTGATCTTCCTCATTTTAAAAACTTGTTGATAATTCCTGACCCTTAGAATTAGTTCACCTTCGGCAACATCGACTAAAGCTTTTCCGGTTCTCAAGAATGGTCGTCCAAGTATTAACGGAATACGAGGGTCCATTTCATAATCAACAAAAACAAAGTCGACCGGAAAAGTGAAGGTACCAACTTTAACAAACACATTTTCGGCAATACCGACGGGGTAAGCGAGAGTTCGATTTGCTAGCTCAAGAGTCATCTTTGTTGGTGTAAGATCGGGTAATGATAACTTTTTCCAAACACTTAATGGCATCAAATTTGTACTTGCCCTGAGATCGGCTAAGGCAGTAAATTCTTCGGTTTGGGAAAATGTACAAGGTAACACAAAACGACCGGGATCTCCAAGTTTTTCCGGAAGTTCTTTAAGGAGGACTGCAGAACAATTTTCATTTAATCGAGTGTTGACAAACTCAGCCATCTTTTCCTTCTTACTAAGCAAATCTTTAAACATCTTAACGAATTTAGGCATTTGGGCAAGAGCTTCAACAAAGCTAATGGTGATGTTCACTCTAGAAATCTTTTTCAAAAAGTTTGTCACTTGAATGTCATCCTTGGTGAGCAATTTTCACTTGTCTAACCGAGATGGATAAGGAATATTGGGCTTAGGAGGTGTAGGTGTAGAAGGTGAAGGTGTAGAAGTAGAAGGTGAGGACGATGAAGGTTTTGTCTTTGGTACTTCGTCTGTAAGAGGTGGAGACGGTAATGTAGAACTAGTACAAGACGTGGAAGTAGGAGGAATAAATGGGGGTGGAGGAGGTGTAGATGGAGTAACTGGGGGAGGGGTAGATGGTCCTACTAGAGTTCCTCCACTGCGTGTAGTAATAGCACTCACATTCGCTCTTGGGTTGGTCATGGTATTCGAAGGAAAGTTCCCGAAGTAGAGGGTTGAGTGGTTTGGAAGAAACTAGCCATCATATTCCTTAAATCATTCGTTTGATTGCATAAAGAAGTTTGCATGTCATTTCTAAGCTCGGTTCGAATATCATTCCCTTGTTTAGTGATATCACCTTTCAAGTTAATGATTTGGCTTTGAAGATTCTTAACCACCTCTCCTTGGGTCCTCATGAAAGTTTCAACATCTTGATTAAATGTCGTGGGTTGAGTGATGGGTGGAGCTTGGGGAGAGGGTAGGTGATATGGATTAGAAGCTCGAGGTGGGTTTGGATTTCTTCTATTGAAGTTGTTTGAGTTGTGGTTTTGAGGAGAAAAACCGGGTGAAAGAAAGTTGTTGGAACGGTAACTTAGCAAGTTACGATCACCTTGAGGTCGGGCTTGATAACCTTCCGTGTAATAGTTACCGTTAGCCGCATACACGTTTTACGGATTGTCATGAGTGGAAGGACAATCAGTGTATGAATGAGGACCGCCGCAAGTCTCACAAAAAAGTGCTACAGTTTTAACGTCTTGTAGTTGATTCGTAGCCATGAGTTGGATATTTTTGTTCATTTTGGCTAGTTTGCGGGTGATTTCAGTCATCTCGGGGCTGGAAGAAGTAGAAGAAAAATTAACTCTCGGATTATTTCTTGAGGATGCGGATGAATTCCAATTTTTGTGATGAGTGGTCATGTTCTCTATAAGCTCTCTACACTCCTCGGGTCTTCTTTTCATAAACGTATCACCGGCGGCTGCATTAATCGTATCACGATCTCGAAAAGTTAAACCATTGTAGAAAGTATCAATCAAAGTGACGGGGAGCATATTATGATTAGGACAACGATCGATCAAGACATTATAACGTTCCGAAGCATCAAAAATAGATTCATCAGGTTCTTGAGTGAAACCACTAATTTGACTCCGAAGACTAGTGACCATGGATGGTGGAAAGTAGCGCGACAAAAATCGTTGAGTCATTTCGTCCTATGTATGAATTGAATTCTTCGGAAGACGATCAAACCATTTTTCGGCATGGTGGGATAAAGTGTGTGGAAATATATGAAGACGAAGAAAATCCATGGTAACACCGGGCAATTTCATGCTTTAGGTGACGGTAATGAATTTGTCGAGGTGTTTGTTGGCATCATCGTCCAGTAATCCGCGAAATGGACAAGTATTTTGAACTTGTTGGATCATGTGATGCTTCAACAAAAATTTCGGAGCCGTGATTTGCATCGGCGCAATCGGTCCTCCACGTCCATTCATTGTTGGTTGACAAAGCTCCTCCATCGTGCGAAGGTCGGGTTGAGGGACATGGTTGTTATTATTCAAATTAGGGTGAGGTGGATTATTATTGTTGTGCACACCGGCCATATCTAAGTCTTTAAGAGTCTCGGGCTCAGTATAAGATGAAGATCTAGTACGCATACACCTGCAAAAGAAAAAGATAGCAAAGAAATAGAGGAAATATAGTTAACGTAAAAATAAAATCTTTTTGGTGCAAAACTTTTGAAAAAGAAATGCTTTTTATGAGTTTTTTAAATGTTTTTGGATTTTTGAAATTTTTAATTTTTAGGATTTTTGAAAATTTTTTACACGAAAAATAACGTTCACGGGTGAACGGATCCCAAAATCCAACGCGTCTCTCACAATAAACCGTTAATCTTCACGAAAAGAGCCGGCAGCGACGCCATTTTAATAACTGGTTTTTACAAGTATAAAAATTGTTCGTTGTTCCGGTCTTATCGAATTGACAATGGTTGAATGTGACTCAGTCGTCTTTGGTGGATAAAAGAAAGAGATTTGTCGCTGAGTAAAATAAAAATGCAAACTTTAAAGTAAATGACAAAGTAACTAAAGTGAAAATGATTAAAAAGTGAATGGCGAAAAAATTAAAGCTTAAAAAGTATATTAAGTAAATGACGAGAACTTAAAACTTGACAAGACGTAGATTTGAAAACTTAATAAAAATGCAAACTTGAAATAATTCTAAGTTAAAACAATTAAAATAACACTTAAGAAAAATGGAGGGAAAAATAAATGCTTGAAATTAAAACAGGAAATTAAAAACCAAATAAAAGCTAAGTCGGAATAAACCCAAACTAGACCTAATTCGGAATCTAGAATCAACACCTAATTCGGAAAGAAGATTCCACACCTAATTCGGAATGTGTATCAATGACCTAGTTCAGAATCCTCTTTCTTGATGCAATTCGGAATGTGTGTTCTAAGGCTAATCCGGAATCAATGATCTAGTCACAATCCGGAATCCATATCATGAACTTAATTCTGAATATGTAAACCACAACCTTATTCGGAATCTCAAGCAAGTACTAATCCGGAATGCATATGATTCCTAATTCGGAATCCCTTACTTTGAACTCAATCCGGAATCAATGAATCCACACTTAATTCGGAATGAGGGTCTTGAACCTTATTCGGAATGACACAATTGAGCTAATCCGGGATATTTAAAATTCTTATCTAATTCGGGATAATAGATATGCATGCAATTCGGGAAAGGGTGAAATTCTAACTTAAGTCGGAATAAATGAATTCTAAACCTAAGTCTGAATAAAGAAAAAAAAGCAGTAAGTCGGGAAAGAGAGTTTAGGAACCCGGATTAGATACAAATAAGCTAAATCAAAATAAGCTAAAAACTAATAAGCACTTACCTAAAAACATAACCAAATAAACTTTAAGGAAAAAGAAAATAAGCCAAAATTTAAAAACTTTTAAAAACACTAAATAATCTAAATATTTAGAATCAACTTTTTATAAAATAACTTTCAAAAATACTTGATTAAAATTAAGAAAATCACACAAAAAGCTATAAGATTAATAAGCTAAAACAATCAAACACATAAAAACATAAAGAACAATCAATTAAGCATAAAAATAAGCAAATAAGCATAAAGATAAAACAAACAAGAAAGGAAGAATGAGATTAATGTAAAAAAACTTGAAATTAAAGATAAAGATTCAACACAAATTTAAAACTTACAAGATAAATTTACAGAAAGGAAGGACAATAATGAAATGACAATATGAAAAGTGCGTGAAAATAAAGTGGAGAACTAATTGGTTAATTAGCTAACACCTCCTAATGAGGTTTAAGTTTTCTATTTATAGGGGAGAGGGGGAAATAGGTTGCTTTCTTCTTTCTTCCTTTTGTCTTTTCGTCTTTCGTCTTTGACAATAAACTCGTCATTCTCGACTTTGTCTCGGGATTTGTCGATAAATAAAATGAACTCGTCTTCTAATTTCTTCATTAATTAGACTTGGTTCTTCGACTTCGTTAAACTTTCGTCTTTGGACTTTTTCTTCGATAAATCTTCCGAATAGGCCTTGGACTTCCGTTCTTTTTGCACTCTTGATCTTTTGACTTCGTCTTTTGTCTTTTTCTTCGATAAAAGCCCGTGAAAGCCTATGTTTTCTTCCTTTTTCATATTTTGGTCCTAAAACACAATAAAAACACAAACCACGCATAATTCCGACTTTTATGACATTAAATATACGTTTGGCTTGGTTATTATTATAACTAAGTGGTAACAGGATGGGTGTTTTCACACCTATCAATTTCACTAGTGTCTTACTCGTATAAAGTAAATTACTCATATAATGTCATATCTTTTCAATTTGTGGATCTCGTATAAAAATATGGAAAGGACATTTATGATGGATTAGTAATTTGTTACATGGGCAAAATAGGAAAAATAGTATTTTTGACTTTTCTTATTTATAAACTGGACACTTTTTTTGGGACAAACATAAATAGAAAATTAGACTCTTATTTTAGGACGGATGGAGTATTAAACAAGCCCAGCTAACTAATACTGAATACATGATTAATGGTTTGAATGAAAAATGCCTTTAAAAAACTTTTAAAAGAAACCCCACCGATGTAATTTTTCTTTATTGGTCATATTATTTTTCGTAAATATCATCAATTAAAATATTGGTAGATGCATTTTGTAGGTTTTTATTGAAACAAAAGACTAAAAATCAGAATGTGGAACCTAAAATAATTGAAGTTATTATGGAATTCTATTGTATATTAGATTCTTAGTAAAATAGAACCACCTTAGGTGGTCTAACTATTTGAATAAAATGAAATAATTTATCTATTTACCTCCGTCCCAAAAACAATTGTACCCTATTTTATTTTAAGTTGTTTTTAAAGTTATTGTCCATTTCTAAAAATAGATACAAGACATAGTTCGATTTTACTATATTATTCTCATTTGAGGTTATTATTATAAACACTTAATAAACGTATAAATTAATTAGTAAAGGTAAAACTGTTATTCTGCAAAAAAGTATGAAAGAGAGTTATAATAATAATGTTTTTTTAAATGTGTGATTTTCGTCTATAGACAATAATTTTGATGGACAAAGTAATATATTTCTTATTAAGGATAACAACATGTTTTTTATTTTGATACAATCAAAAGCACATAAATCCTTCCATGTTGCGTTATACTCCCTCCGTCCCAAAATTATTGTCCATCTTTCTATTTTGGGTTGTCCCAAAATTATTGTCCACTACTAAAAATAGATAGGAAACTTTAATAAATTTACTATATTATCCTTGTTTGAAATTGTTATTACAAACTTTAAAAAAGAATTAATTAATTAGCTAAGGGTAAAACTGTCATTATGCTAAAAAGTAAGAGAGAGAATGCTGTAATAAATGTACTTTTCTTAAACTGTGTGATTCTTGTCTGGTGACAATAATTTTGGGCCAGAAAGAGTAATATTTTTGAAGAAATTTATGTGATGATAATTCGTATTACAACAACGATAAGGATTTTGAACCATTAGGTTATGCAATATACATTTAAGGTATTCATCAAAAAACTCTTTGACTTTTAGAGTTATAAAAACTGTTGCCTATTACTTTTATATGATTATTGCATTTCCAATGATCTAAATTCTCTCATTTATTTATTACTTTATAATATTTGAATTTAAAGTTTACTTATTTATTTGCTGTTACAATTTATTAAATTTAAATGATTTATGTTTGTTACTTATTTATTAGTGTGTATTATATTGTTGTTTGAAACTTTATTTACTATATTACGTCTTTAAGAGCAAAAACATATTCTTTATTTTGATGCAAAATCTCAATTTGTATAACGTATTATTTATTTAGTTTATCTTATTGCAATTAATATTACATGATATGACTTTTATCAATTGTACATAACCATTAACATTAAATCATTTTTTATGCTTTATCCTAAATTATGATATTATTTTTTACAAACTTCGATTATCTATTTTCTAACGTTAATTGATCTATCTTTTACCTTCATTTTTTATCCTAATGTTTTTTCTTAAAGCTAACTCGTCCATCGGGCGGGCCTTGAGGCTAATATATATATATATATATATATATATATATATATATATATATATATATATATATATATATATATACGCGTTTTCATTAGTTAGTAGCTTTGCGTTTTCTTCTAAGACAATTTCGCAATGAGCTAAAATATGTCAAAAATGGATTTAATATGGATGAGATGCGCGTGTCAAAGTGAGGCACGTGAAACGCAAAATTTAGGAAAATAAAAATGTCCCATGTCGCCTAGCTAAGAAAGTAGGAATGGGTTTATAAAGAATCTTGGTATTTACCTTACAATCTCTTTGATTGGTTTTACCATCAACACTCACGTGCTCCCGCGCAGGAGGTGCAGATTTCAGAATTTTTAGGCCAAAATGGTTCGAAGCTTTTGAACTCATGCGAGCCTCTGTGACTTGCCTAAAACTTCGCTGGTATGCGTATCTTTTTGTAACAGATTTCGGTTTTTTTTCTTTTCATAATATTATATACATCTAATTTTGAAATACATATAAAATTACTAAATAAGTTTTAGTATTTGATTTTCGTGTTTAAATATATGTAAATCTGTTTTGATTATAAAATATTTATTTATTTACAGTGAATATTTATTTTTTCGAACAAGTTAAGTTTTCGCTATAAATAATCGTCTCATTCGGTTTAATAAACAGATTAACGCAACTTCATTATCAGAATATTTCCAACATCCTTACGATAAAGAACACACAAGTTTTTTCGTGATCTTTTAGACAGGTTTGTCACCTCCAACTATACAACAACTTTGAACGTTATACCTTTGAAAGCAAACGACTAATATGTTAAAGGAATTATGTTAAAAACGAGCTTCGTGTCACAACCATTTAATCCTTTCATTTAATTATCATTTTTATTTTATGTCTTACTTATTATCTGTTATTTATTTATTCATTGTAATCTCTATTTTTAACAGAAAGTATATGTATTTCTCTACATATATAAAGAAGCACAAACTCAATTTATAAGATTAGTCAAATACGAAAAATTTAAACATATACCCTCTTTTTAGCATATACTCAACCAACCAATTATAACTATTATTTTTTTATCTAATAAAAAATATATTTTTTAGAAAATTAAATATCTCACAAACCGTTAATCGTTACGAAACATACCATCTTGACGAGAATTAAATCATCTTTCTAACGAGGGGCACATGTATATACTTTCGACGAATTTTTTCTTTATTTTCTTTTCTCAATCACGTCAGTGAAAATCATATATGATTCATATCACAAATCATATATGATTTTCAGAAATCATATATGATTCGTGATACGAATCATATATGATTTCAGAAAATCGTATATGATTCGTGAACAAATCATATATGATTTTCTCAGATATGACTTAAGAAAAAAATTGAAAAGAAGTTCGTAGAAAATATATATATGTGTCCCTCGATAAAAAAATGATTCAATTCTCGTTCTAATTATGTATTTTTTTTCGTTTGACGATTTACCGTTTGTGAGATATTTAATTTTTTTAAAAGTTGTAGAAAAATGGGTTTAAAAGTTAGGTGATTGTGCTTGGTTGATCAGATTTATGTTATTATAGGAGTTTTATACTTCTTAAAAAAATATTCCGTCGAGGTTCCTATAACATAGAAATTACGCAAGAATTAATCACTATTGATGCTCGAGTGATTTTTGAAATTAAAATAAAATTATAATTGATTAGATTAAAATAAATTTTAATAATTGGTTATAATAGTAGGAGTTTAGATATATGTAAACATTTAAATTAGTATAAACCTATTCAACCAATTATAATCATTCATTTTAGAAAAAACCTATTTCCCACCATTTTTTAAAAAATTAAATATCTCACAAAAGGTAAATCGTCAAACGAAAAAAATACACCATTACAACGAGAATTAAACTATCTATTTATCGAGGGGCATATGTATATACTTTCGACGAACTTTTTTTTTTATTTTTTTTTTAAGTCACGTATGAGAGAATAATAAATGATTCGTCACGAGTCATATATGATTTTCAGAAAATCATATATGATTCGTGATATGAATCATATATGATTTTCTGAAAATTATATATGTTTCGTGACGAATCATATATGATTCTCTCAGATGTGACGTAAGAAAAAAAAGTCCGTCGAAAGAATATATATATGTGCCCCTCGATAGATAGATGATTAAATTTTCGTCGCGATAATATCTTTAGTTTTACGTATAGATGAACGGTTTGTGAAATTTTTAATTTTTAAAAAATAAATATTTTTTTTTAATGATAAAAACGGATGATTATAATTATTTGATTGAGTTTGTGTTAAATAAGGGTTTATGATGAATTTTTCACCATTTTTAAAATGTACGGTTGAAGACGACCTTAATAACTAAAGTATATTTTGAAGCACGCAAAAATCAATTGCTTTGCTATACCAATTATCAATTAACTGCCGATCGACATGTGAACAAAAGAAGTCGTACAGCCCCAAATATCGCAAATAGTTGCTAAAAAGTTGTTTACTCCAATATTTGCAACACAAGTTAAACTTGAAGTAAGTTGTAAGACAGATGCATGTTCTAGTTTTAATGCAATATATGTGTCTAGACGTCTAGTTATGTTAGTAATTGTTAGTGATCATCAGTGATTTCACTTAGTTGGTTATAACAGTATAGTACATCAAATATTATGATAAGTATTGTATCAAAAGTAAATCATATAGTATGTATTTTGATCATTTCAAACCTCTTTCTGTATACTACTATGTTTTACAAGTGTTTAAGAAGAAACACAAATGGAGTAAACAAGTTTAAAGTGAAGGTAAAAAAAGAGCTAGTCATATAAGTCAAAACTGGAAAGTGAATCCCAAGAACAGATCAAAAGGAAAGCTTCACTTTGGAGTTGCAAAGAATTTAATGTTTTAAACCTCTGCAACTACCATATGTATATTTCATTCCCCCCAACTCACGTGACATTTATTTATCTTCACGTGCCTGCCGACATATTAAGCAACTACTAGTACTACCGTTTTATGTTTCCAGTTGCTTCAAATATTTATATACGGAATAATACTTGACTTAAGTGCAATATTAGTTCATTTCAACAATCTAAAGTGTCTATTCATATCTTGCTCGCGGCTTTATTTTAGCGGATGTATATTTACATACTCATATGTTAAACACTTAAACGTGTTATATATGTGTAGCTTTTTATAACCGATATATAATAGATAGTCTGTTAAGCTGCTTATTCCTCGAACGTGAGATTATGTTTGAATGGATTCATGTAAGTTTTTGACACTTCAAAGTTCAAACTTACTTAACTTGTTTCCCTATTAGGCTATTATTACTAGCTAGCTTTTTTAAGGTTGCACGTTTTGCTATCACATACATATATTTAGATTTTTCTACATAAACAAAGAATACTAATATGAATAATAATGTCCCTATGTTTATCTATACTACATATATTGTACTTCGTATTATTTAAAATGTTAATATGCTTTCGAATGGCATTCGAATGAAATAAGTGTCTGGATAACTGAAGAAATAAATCGACATGATGCAAAATATGAACGTAGTGCATGCATTTGGTTATATAATTTTATCAAGTTCCAGCAAAATGATATGTAAATAAACAATAAAGAGTAATGTTACAAGATGAAGTTACCACCGAAAGAGGCCGGTAAAATCAAATTAACATCAAAATTTGCCGCCTTTGACCTTTGACAACCGACACTTAGATCTAGCTCTTGATAGGCTACATCTTATATACTACTACCGTAAAATGTATTCAACTTACAACTTTCTATAAGAGGTAACTTACCAAAGATGAAAAGAATATAATTTTGTGCTTACAAAACTATAAAGGGCACTGAGAAAAGGGAGTCATTGGTGGATCTAGCTTACGAATGAGTATACACGTGTATTGTTTAGACCAAATGCAAGTTGAATCAAAATAATTTATATGTACTATCACTACTAGAAAAAGGATTTTCAGCGACAGAATTTGTGACGGACGGAAATCTGTCGCTAATTACCGACGAAATTCCTATACATTACCGACTGATATTGCTGTCAAAATTTTGCAAAGATTCTCAGACAGATTTGTGACGGATTTCCGAGGGAAATGCTTCCGTCGGAAATCGGTCGGTTTTTTTGTATTTTGCGACGAATTACCGACGGGGTACAGACAACTCTACTTATCCATCACAAAGTGGTCGAAAAAATGTAAATATTCATGTTTTTTAACTGGAAATACTTTCTCAAAAAACTTAAAAACTTAATACTATCATATCATTTAGTCTAAACAAATGTGACAATTAAAAAACTTATTCTCAAAATACTTTCCCAAAAATACTTACTTTACTAAAAAAAATACAACCGATTAAAAACTTATTAAAAATACTATCCAAAAATAAAACCGATTAAAAACTTATTAAAAACTTAAAAATATTAGGCTCAAACTTATAAAAAACTAATTTCTCTATATTCATTCATTTCTCTCTATTCAACCGATTAAAAACTTCATTCCATCGCCACCCGTCGTTCATCGTCATCCGCCGTCATCCGTCGTCCGTCATCCGTCGTCCGTCATCCGTCGTCCGTCGTCACCCGTCTTCCGCCAATTTACACGTATAAAAACCGAAACCGAACCGGTGACTAGTATCATTTTGTTTTCAGACAGATTTATATAAAGCCCAATCTATTTAAATTATACTAAAAATACATCGAACTTAAATAAAATCACTTTTTAAAAATTCTAAAACTTTTGTTGATTAAAAAGAGTATAGACAAAGACTGAGCAACAGCTCAAAACCGAACTGAACCGAAACCGAAGTTTTAGAAAAACAAACCAAGACCAAACCAATTTACACATATAAAAACCGAAACTGAACCGGTTCGGTTCGGTTCTGTTCAGTTTAGGTGGTTCAAATAAATTTAGTGTCGGTTTTGAGCCGAACAAACTGAGATACATATAACGAAAATCGAAAATCAAATCAAACTTACTCGTTTCAGTTCGGTTCAATTTTCGAATTCATTTGCTCATCCTTGAGATAGACTTTGCATAAAATAACTTTGTAAAAGAAAGAACGACTAAAATTAAAAAAAAAAATTAAAAAAAAGCTTAAATTTTTACAACTTAGATAAAATTTTACGAGTCCGGTTATTTTGGATACCTTGTATCCTTTGGATACAAGGGGATCAATCCCCACCATCCATCTAATATTAATCAAAGGCCCAGATTAATCCTTATTTTTTAATTAAAAAAAGCGTTGGGGTATTTTCGTCACTTTACCCCTACCACTTAACACCACCTACCACTCTCCCACATCCCAAATCTAACAGTCGATGTTTTCTTTTTCTTCTCTCTAAAACACACACAAAAACACACACACATATACATATTCAAATCTTAATCTATCATCAAATACATCAAATCCATCGATAATCACATTTGTAAATCGATCATCACCTTCATAAATAAGGTAAATTCGTTCGATTTGTTTTTATTCATCTTTTTTTAGCTTATTCTATGTGAATAAGCTTACAATTCATCTTATTCTTTTATAGCTTATTTGAGAAATTACATAAATTTAACGAATGATAAGGTAACTTATTAGATGATTAATGTGAATAAGCTTATAACTTATCATCATCTTTATTATCATGAATAATAAACTAACTTATTAGCTTATTTTCATGAATGATAAGATTTTATGGCTTAATCTCGCTGAACATATTTAGTATGACCTGTTAGTGAAGTATCATATATGATATACGATATCATATATGATATAAGCTAAAATATCATATATGATAAAATATATCATATATGATTATGTGCTTAAAAATTGAATTAAATCTTATTTTTTATGGCTTAATCTCGTTGAGGAGATTTGGTATGACCTGTTAGTGAAATATCATATATGATATACTATATCATATATGATATAAGCTAAAATTTCATATAATATAAGATATATCATATATGATTATGTGCTTGAAAATTGAATTAAATCTTCTTTTTTGTGTAGGGAATGCTGTTTTCAAGGAATGTGAACATTACAAGCATTAAAACGGCCAAGAAGGTTAATGAAGAAGCTCATAATTTTTTTTGATTTTAAAATGTATTATTTGTATTTTTCTTGTAATCTCCTAATGGAGTTTTGACGTATATAGAGGATTTTGTAAAACATTGGTATCTAGTACAACGTCTTGTTAATATGGTTTAACTTTCTTGGTATTATGTCATGATGGTTTTGATAAATTAGTGATGGTCATTAGAATAGGAAACATGTTATCATTTTTTAAACATCAAGTATAGTGTCGAATTCATGAATAAAACAAGGAGTGTGGTGGATTCACTTGTCTAGAAAATAAAAAAGAGTATTTTTTTATGAGTATCATATATGATGATGCATTATCATATATGATACTCAAATATTTTTTACAAATTCAACAAAAGGTTTGCTGACTTCATGACTAAAACAAAAAGCCTCCTAAATCAATGATTAAACAGTTGTTCATAAAATAAAAAAGTAGTTTTTAATAGCATACAATTGATGATTAAACACTTGCTCAAATAGAATGTAACCAATCATGATTAAAACACCTATTCATTATAAAAAAGATACAAGAACAAAAGATTCTAATCAATTCATAACTAAAATCATAACATTCTTATTATTGGAACTACTATTCTTTATTTTCAATCAGTTCTTCTACATCTTCCACCAAATCACTTTTCTCTTGTAAATCTTCTTTGGCCTCGACGACACCTTCATCTTATCATTACATATATGCGTACACGTCATCATGCTTTGCTCCAACATGTAATTGTCACATCTATATTTGCTCGTTGTTGTGTTCACACAGTCTGCATTAATAAAAAGATGAAAGAACATATTAGGCACCATTTTATCAACAAGTGAATTACATAGCAGACTATATCAAAATGCACAATATGTCAAAACTGTAAAAAAATCATGTACAATATCAATGTCTGATTTTTTATATGGCATGTTAGATACATCATATATGATACCTCATATATCATATATGATATATCGATCATATATCACATATCATATAACAATCATGTATGATAAATAAGGTATCATATATGATAGATCCAACCTAATAAGCTTACATCAGCAATATAGTTAAAAATGTCGAATAATACAGCTAATTCACGTTAACTTAAGCTTATTCAGAAACATCTTATATGATACCTATGTATCATATATGATACGCCTATCATATATCATATATGATATATCTATCATATATGATAAATGATGTATCATATATGATACATCAAGCTTAATTCAGCATACATCAACTACATAAAAAATCCTAGTAATACAGCTTATTCAAACGAAAATAAGCTTATTCGTAACTCTCTTATTCATAAAACCTTATAATTCATTAAAATAAGCTAATAAGCTAGCTTATATTTCAACAAAATAAATCCAAATCATCTAACTCACAAGCTTATTCATAACTTTCATCTAATTCAAAAAGCTTATTCACACAAACCACCTAAGAAGTTAGCTTATAAGTAAGAACAATCAATCAAAATAATTCGTTCAAAATAAGCTAATTCAAAATTTACATGATAATAAATTAATAAGCTTATTTAAAAAATCAATAAGCTAAATATAAGAATAGATTTTATACAAACCTGATGATTCGATTCGTGCCTAATCATGAATTCGTATTGATTAATTGATCTAATTAATCGATTCGTGATGGAATCCTGATGATGTTCGTGAGGGAATCGTGATTAAAAGCTTCGATCTATCAATTGTAGAGAGAGAAACTAGATCGGGTAGAGAGAGAAACAGAAAGCCGATGTGTGTGCGTGTGTTTTATGAGAAAGAAGTGAGAAAAATGCTTATATAGTGAGCGGGTGAAATGACAAAAATACCCCTCCAGTGTAAAATGGGATTTAATCTCAACCATTAGATGGGAGGGAGATGGAGGGTGATGATGAATCCCCCCATATCTTAGATAAGTTTGATATCCAAATGAACTTAAATCAAATTTTACAAACACTTAAAACATAAATTTTCGTTACTTATCATTTTCATTTCACACAATTTAATATTACAAACAATCGTCTCCAACCATCGCTGCTGCTGCCATCGTCTCCAACCATCGCTGCCGCCTGCCATCGTCTCCAACCATTACCCGCCATTAATTAAAGGTCGAAATCGATTTTAATTTTGCCCTAAATTAAGTGATTTGATTCAATTAGGATTTGATTATATGAGCTTATTGCTAAATGATTTGATTATATGAGATAAAGTGATTAATTTAGTTAGGATTTGATTATATGAGCTTATTGCTAAATGATTTAATTATATGAGCTTATTGCTAAATGATTTGAGTATATGAGCTTATTGCCAAATGATTTGATTATATGAGCTTATTGCTAAGTGTACAAATATGTTCAGTGGTTTGAGATTTGGAGTTTGATGTTTAGATGAATATTAGCAAGACGTGGAGGAGTGAAGCGTTTAGTTAGGATTATATTAACCCTTAAATTAGCATAATTGCTCAACACTTGTATGAATGCTGCTTTGTTGCTTAACTGATTATTGCATTTTTTAACGGCAGATGCAAATCTAGTCAAATCCTTAAACGTTTTCAGTTACAAAAGTTCAGCAAACTGCTTAATATTCTTTGCCACTTTCTGCCAAAAAAGTTATATTTGTCAACATATACACAAACACCGACATGTAGAGTAGAATGGTACCATTTATCATCTTAGAAACAGACATACACTCCCGACGGATATTAATGGTATGAAGTATAGGACGCCTTAGCAGTTCGAGTCCATTAGATGCCTCACGATTAAGACTTTTATAAATTTGAGCCATTTCAGAGTTCAAATACTTGTTGTAACAACATAGTGCTTCATCAATTTCCCGAAGTTCTTAGAAGACATCCTTTTAGCATCACGGTGAGTGTAGTACGACACAAGAGGTTCGAGTTCTGATGTCTCTGAACATAACTCTGCATTTCCAACCAAAAAAGAGGCAATAGCTTTTGCTGTGTTTTTACCATTTCTCAGTCTCTAGCTTCTTCTTCAATATTTCATTACCGCAGTCTTATTTGTTTCTTCGAGATGATTTATCTTCCCATTCAGTTCACGTTTAGTTTATGTAAACTCTAGATTCAAAGCTTAGTTTCTATAAACTCTTGATTCAAAGCCCGCCACTTCTTAACCGACACCTCGTCTTTGTCTTATTTGGTTCTTCGAGAATAGCATTGTTAGTTTGTGTTATTCTGTAAGTTACTAGCGTCATATATACATGGCGTTTTCTATCCGAACTTTCTATCATATTCTTAAGACCTTGATCTGAATATTTAAAATTCAGATCAAGTGTGTCTTCTTCCTTTCCTTTTTTTTAAGTATGTTTGATTCATCAAATGATATATCTCCTTCATATGAACTTTGCAAGAAACCTTAAGTATGTTTGTTTATCATATCATTTGTAGGTGGTTGATGTGTTTTTCCTTTGATGCAAAACCGGATCAACCTGATGGTTCAACAGGTTTATCCGGTGACCTGGTAACTGAAGACAATACCGGGTCAAATAAAAAACCGGGTTTTAAAACGTTGCTAATTAGTGTATCGAGTTCCATAAATCCTCTGTCTTTGTTGTATATTACATGAATTGTTTATGTCGTCAATGTGCTTCTTACATGTACTATTATATCTTCAACATGAAAAAGACGTTCAGTAAGTACAAATCGTATTCTTTTTAATGCAAAAATAAGATCTAATTAACTCTTAACATGGTTTATAAGTTATAATACATTTCTTTTGTTCCACTTCAGATTAAAGAAGAATGTTCAAGTTCTCTGTATAAACAAGATGCAGCAAGACCATAATGGCACAACTGAATGACGATCCAAGTAATCAATGAAAATGTATTGTATGTATTCCAACTATTGTCTTACTTAGAGGATTGGGTAACAATCGAAACTATGTAACTATATTACAGGTCTAAACGATTGACTCAGAAATTTATTTGTTATGCCTTTATAAAGTTAACAAGTGTCATCTTGAAATACTTAAGATTGACGTGTATATTCAACCTTTAGATACACCCCCTATGTTTTTTATTTGAGTTTTGGTATTCTTTTAATATTGACATATCTGTAGGTGTGCCACCATTGGCTGGTGGTGTATCAAACTCGGTTTGAGTTGCTGTTGAAACTGGAACTAGCACTCGGGAGGGGAGACCGAATAAGATATCCAAGTGTGATAAGGTATCTTTTGTGATTTTGAGTTACATCTCTTGTATGAGTTGCACGTTATATACAATACTTAGTAGATGATCTATTAGGATAATTTGTATACATTTTATTACCATCATATACTCATGTAGATGGGGACCTGAGGCATCATCTTACCACAAGCAGACAGGATTCTGGTGCAAGTGTTGGGGTCACCTGCAACACTTTTGACTATTACTAATGCTGGAAGTGGGGACACAGCCTTTGCGTAAGTTTTCTATGTTCTTACAAGAAATAATCATCCTATCTGTTCCCATGGGTTGGGGCTTCTTTATATACAGTACGCCAGTATCTATGTTATCATCCTATTTTCCAATGTCTGCTAGACCAACCCTTTGTTATCAATTTTGACCCTCCTAATTGTTTTTAAAAATTTAAATAAATCTGGCTAATGGTGGTTATTGTTTACCTTTTCTATATGCCACTTTAGAGTGAGGAATGTATCAACTTTGATAGGATGGTTAAGTTTTTACCCATTCTAAATACTTGATTTGATACTTATACATTTTGATAACATGGGTTATGTTTTTACCCAATTTGATTACTACATCAGGTTCTTACCTATATGAAAACAATCGTCAAGTTTTGATCCATTTTGATGTAGTTGGCTTAGTTCATAGTATTCATACCCATTTGGATAATCTTGTTAAAGGTTATTTACCTATTTTGAGAGTTTGGGTCAGGTTTCTGTCGTTTTAAAACAGAAGAATTATGTGCACTAGCTATTGTCTTTGGTTCAACAATTGTTAGTGCGTTTAGCATATAGTTTGTCTATGGTGTATAATTTGTGGTTGCATAAAGCAATTTGTATTGGATTTAAACAATGTTTTAGTGGACATGTGTTATTAGCCTTTTTAAGTATACAATTTTGTATCAGTAGCTCCAATTAATGATTTTACTCGAGATGCAACAAATGGTCTGGTGAAGTCACATATATGTGTTTTAGTATTGAAACTAATAATTTATTGCTGGTATACCCACTACCCTACTTATTGCTGGAGGATATCGGTATAACTGAAATCTAAGAATAGATCATAAACAACTACCGGGCAGAAAGAATTCAATTAGACAACTATATGGACAATTAGTCAATTTAAAATCTAAGGTTAATGATCAACAAGTCTCGTTTGGTCCTTGAAAACCAAAGTGTCAAAACAAGAGATGCCAATACGTCAAAACACCTCAGTTAGAACTATATTTCAGCCCATCAAGTTGGGGTCACCATATAACAATGAAAAGACCATTTTATCAGGGAAACCCCTTTCTGTCTTTCGATTATGCAGATATAACGGTCTAAAGCTGCTACTATGAGTGGACTAAATCTGATGGGTTAAAATGATGCTATAAACCGACATAATATGCTCCTAACTAAAGTCTTTCAAAATATCACCATCCCCTTGCTTCTACACTTTGCTTCTAGTGTTCACATACACCTAGCTAATGTACTACATCAAAACACAATAACAAGTAACACTAACACCCAACAACAAAAAATAACAATAACAATAACACTACCTCAAGGAAACCATTAGTATCAACAGCAATAGCCTGCAAAGCTCGTTGTGCCCCAGTCAGCTTAATACCAGCTTTACTGGCCACATCACCATCAGTAACTCTCCTCCCACACTTATGAACCGCGTCCATGGCATGTTTTCGCACATCCGCAGACAGCTTATCAACATATGTTTATAGTAGTCAATCTTGCAGTATAGAATTCCAGGCTCTGTCTAGTCTGTAATAAAGATCAGCAGTTTTAGGCATAAGTTTCTATAATATACCTTGTTTTTATTGTGTCAATAGTTAAATCCTTGTTTTCAATTTCATATACAAACACCTGCAGATTATCTTTCTGCTATATTCCAAGTGTTATCTCGAAGGCGTGGACACATTACTGGCGATGTTCCTCAACCAGGAACCCCAACATGTATAGTCAAGGTCAGTATTCTAGTTGTGCGAGTTTGGTATTGATGTGATAAATCATCTATATTGTAGTTTGTTTGATGGTTGTGTGTGAATTTTCAGGCCTTCCTCCCAGTGATTGAATCATTTGGTTTCGAGACGAACTTAAGGTATCATACACAGGGTCAGGATTTTGCAGTTTCGGCTTTTGATCACTGGGCCATTGTGCCTGGTGATCCATTAGACAAAGAAATTGTATTAAGGCCACTTGAGCCTGCACCAATTCAGTACCTTGCACGTGAGTTTATTGTGAAAACAAGGCGTAGAAAGGTAAGAGTTTTACTTCTCTTCTATATCTTTTGCTTTTCTAGATTCTTTCGATTTTCAAGTTATTTGATCGTAGTTTTTAGAGGGGAAATTATAGCGGGCCTAATAAAAAATTACTTAATTTGAAATTGGCCGATTTGGTCAAATGGGTTACGCGTGGCAGCCTATACTGGTTAGGAAGACTTAAAAAACGACCATGTAAAGGCGAGTACTTTCTGGGTACGGTACACCCTTATCATAATTAAAATATTGCAGGAAGAAAGTGTAGCAATACAATGACATATGGGCGATGTTTTGCTGTTAGATAACTTACATGTGAGTCTGTGACATAACAGAAGATGGGCATAGCTGCTTGGTGTCTGCGCACTTCTTCATTGAAGGCTGAGGCTACATGACTTGAAACTTATATAACGTGTCTCAAGAGTTTGGACTGCAACAGAGAAGGTATAGTTATAGCTCCCTGTTTCAAATAAGTATGCATTCTCATCTGTGTGTGCTTATAATGTGAAATATATGCTAACATAAGCAGATTAGTCTGAGGCCAAAGCCTTCGTTGATTTTCAGCATGGATCTTGGGTAATATATTGTTCACCGACATTTGTAATTGGCAACTTGCATATATACAATGTCTATTGTGATTTATAACTAATGTGTATTGGTTATAAAGGACTAGTTCAATTTTTCTTGTAGATGACAGTTAATTGACACTTCTGCTTGTTGTTGAATGTGACTGCAGGATGATAGGGTATAATTGACACATATGAAGGTATATGCAATTGACGTGGATGAAGCATATGAGGTAAATATCCTATATTACATTAACATCATTCCCGCCGCGTTGATCCAGGGAATTTATTCAATTTTTTATATGTGAATTTAGAAATGTAGAATGACTCTATAGTTGATACTTGTATGGTAGATGTGAAGCGTTTAAGTTCCTAAATTTTTGTATCTAGGTTGGTATGCAGAAATCCTTCTGCAAAAATGTTTATCCTACAGTTATATGTAAACATGTGATGTGAAGTGATAAATGTTACCAAGGCTTGACATGGATCATTTATTTATAATGCAAATTTAGATTTTAGATCTTCTATAAAATTTATTAACAGCGATACCCTATTGCCAATGCTATTTTTGTTGTTAACATTTTTCTATATTTTGTACATGGTATAATGTCTAATGAAGCATCTTGTATTAAGGATCATATTGACTCTGACCTGTTGCTGTATGAGATTCCTTCTGAACCTGATAATCAGGTGACCTTTAGCAATCCCTTTGCCAATAGTAGTTCATAGCTGACATTGTGAAGTGAAATGATAAGACCTTAGTTACGAAACGTCTATAACTTGCAGTAACATTTCAATAAAGCGATTTAGTAGCTTGCTATGCATTTGAACACACTTTGATGACGCTCAGCCTTTTTCATCTTCTCCACCCATTTGACTTGACTTTAAGTTAATCTTTTAGCTAATTATACCTATCTTATGCAATTGTGGTTTTTTCATTAATATGTGTTTGATGTTTGCAGGAAAAACTCTTGTTGGCATGTCTGAGGTGGAAGAAGCCTGTAGGCTCCTCACATTCAGGTAGCTTTGATTTTCTTTATCAAATACTTTGCTAATTCATTTTCACATGAAAGCGTAATGTGGTTGCTTACGATGAATGGAAATTACATAAAGGTGAAAAAATCATTCTTCTTAAAGATGTCATATCAAATATTTTGCTAGTGATAGCATTCTCTTCGTTTTACATTGTAGCAGTGAAACTGACAAATACAAATGTGCAGGTACAAACTTATGAATAGTTGGACGCAAAAATGCTCATGAAGAAGCCCAAGAGAGATCAGCAACAAAAGATGAATGACTTGAACTAGATGTTAAAGAAGCTGTGCAATTCACGCTCCCCGCCCTCCGTAGTTGGATAATCTTATATCATAAATACTTAGATTTAGTACTCTAATTTCATCTCGGATAAATTGAATTGTTCGATGTAGATTTGGTCACACTTTTTGTTATTTAACTGCTAAATTTTGGTAATTGATCTATTTAGTATTGAATTATCCATTTTATTTATTATTTTCTCTTCAGCCATTTTATATGCAACATTATATAAATTTGAGCAGTAAGCTCAAAAATTATCTGCATCTCTTTGAGGGATTTGTGACTGTTTTACCGACGAAAACTTTCCGACTGATTTCCGAGCGACATTTACCGACGACTTCTCGACTGCTATATTACATTTTTTCCCATTTTTTTACCGACAGATTTCCGAGAGAAATACCAACAGAATTGCGACGCTTGTTTTTCGTCGGTATTTCCGAGAGAGTTCCGACTGATAAGCATTAGCTAGGAAGCATTTACCGACATACCTTTTCCGTCGCAAATCCGTCGGAAAAGACCTATACTGACGGATTTCCGACGGAAATGGCCGTCGTTGTTGCTCTATTTTCTAGTAGTGTATGTAATGATTTTTTTTCTACGTTATGACATTATATAACATGTGCGAGAATTTGGTGTTTGCTCGCACAACAATGTACCATTAGCAGAAAACCTAGTACAAACAAGTCACAAATATAGTTTTAAACGATATCCGTCATCGTATCCATAGTTTTAAACAATATCCATCGTATCTAATGAAAGAAATAATTTGCACACTCATTTTCTTATTAAGATATAATAGCTTTGAACATTTTTCTTTTTCGAGTTTCTAGCCGGTTCTAAAGTTTAAGAGAGAAATTCCTACTATAAAAGGAAGAATGGTGATTCAATTATTAGAACGTTATTTTTTATCGATTGTTCACATTCAAACATGAGTTAGTTCAGAGTCGGCAAAGCAAATCAAAGAAACGATTGTTTAGTCAACAATCATGGCCGTGGGAATATTTCTTAGCTTCATATGTACCCTAGAATCTACTAGTCATCGCCTTTGAGTCGGCAAATGTTGAAAGTTATACATTCTCTTATGACAAGCTTGTATAGTTGGAGGACTTGGTTGCAATTATGTTTTGTCTAATTATTAAGTTATGTTATGTTTTTGTCAAGTTTAATTTTGCATGGACTAAATTGAAAGATTGAGCTATATAAACTTAGGGTTGGTGGCTTTCGTCTCATTCATATCACATAAGTTTTACGAACAAACGTGTTTATCTGGTTTAGGATTTCTAGTCTTGATTCTGTAAACATCATCTTGATCTCGTTTTACCAGTTTGTTAGGTTTATTAGTGTGAGTATTGTTTAGTTAATAAAATTTATCTAGTGGGGATAATCTTGTTTTTTTGTATTCTGTTTGATGAGCACCTACATTAGGGAGTCATCTTCTCGTGTAGATTTTTATAAGAAAGTGAATAAGATCACCAAAGATTTTTGCTTGGGTGATTAATCTGTCTAATTGATTGATATCATTTTTACCTGGTATTAGAGCCATGGGTTGATTCTTGAGTTCATTTTGACTGCTGATCATTGGTTATTGATTTGAGGTTTCTTCCTTGAAACCCTAATGTTTTAGGGTTTTGATCTATTGGTGGTTTATGGTAGTTCTTGAGTTGTTAATCGTCGATTAACATTGTATTGATTGATCTTGTGAATAAATTTTTGGAAACCCTGATTTTGGATCAATTGGGTTCTATTGGAGGTGTTTGTTGGTTTTATTCCGTTGCTAATGTAATCTAAAGTCCTTCTTTTCTCTTAAGTGAATCCTTCTTGGTCAAAGGGAGCAAACATGCTAATTAACATCTTGACCTGCCACCTTGAGTGATTTGGATACCTACTCTGGCCAATCTCATTCCCTATGACAAGATTTGAGGATCTTGGGTGGTTGTTGTTTCTTTGTTTGGTTCTTGGTTCTTGTTTATTGCTTATCTGTTTTGTGTTTCTTGTTTTCTTATTTCTTGGTTTCTTGTTATTTTCTATTTAGCTTCTTGCTTATCTATTTCTTGTTTTGCTTGTTGTTCTTGTTATTTGGTTGCGTTTTTTGGTTGATGTCATTATGGCTATCCTTATTAGCTCTCTTGATCAGAGTAATCTTTTTCATTTGCATCAAAATGATTCTAATTGTGCATCTATTTTTTATGTTAAGTTTTTTGGTGTTGAGAATGATAGAATTTGCACTTGTGCTATGAAAATTGCTTTATAATTAAGGGCAAAATGGGCTTTATTGATGGTACTTGACGTAGAACTGATTATTGCTAGCCCTGTTTTTCTTGCTCAATGGGATAACTGATATGTTATTGTGCTTAATTGGATTTTAACCTCTTTAAGTCAAGATCTGTATCTTAGGCATGTTTTTTCTAATAATGCGGCTTTGGTTTGGAAAGAACTAAAGAAAAAATTATAATGGGATTCATGGGTGCATTAGGTTTAACTTGCTTCAAAAGATTAATTCATTTAAGCAACGTTGTTTGCCTCTAGTTCTATTAAAATTGAAAAACCTGAAGTCTCTGCTTTGTGACTAAAGATTTGGATAATAATAACAAGAAAATATTTGAGGTTAATTAGTCTAATGGTAATAATAGTACTAATAAAAGGAATTATGATTCTTTGTTGTGTAAAATTGTAGTTTTAAAGGGCATACTATGGAAGGATCTTTTGAAATCATTGGTTTTCCTCAAGACTTTAAAATAAATCCTAATTTGAAACCCATTGGAAATCTTAATAATAATATAAATAATCATGTTGATGCTAAAAAGGAAATTCAGGTAATGGTAACAATGATCTGAATGTTTCTACTCTTTCCTTGTCTATGGGTAATGAGCATATGCTTAAGTTGAAGAGTTTGTTGAATGATAATTTTGCTTCTACTGCTTAAAATATGGCAGGTATTGAAAGTTATACTTTCTTTAACTATAATGTGTTTATTAATCATCACTTTTATAAGTTTTTCTATGCTAATGTGAGAGTTAGTGGTGCCAGTTATCATTTTGGTTGGATAATTGACTCAGAGGCAAACCAACATATGACAAATAATACTGATTTGAAAATTATTGTTTGGCATCCTAATTGTACTTTGGCTAAAATTACTCATATTGGTAATTAGAAAGTTAACAATTATTTGGTTTGATGCGTTGGTTAATAAACTGATTAAAGAGAGTAAACTGAGTTTTTTATGAGTCTAACTATTATATTCATGATTTTGTAACAAGGGAAAATCTTGAGGACTGGTAATGAATTTTCTGGTTTATACTTGTTTGATAAGGATATTAACTAATCTATTGTTGTTCATAATAGTGCGTTTTTTACTTGTCATGTTTCTAAGGATATTTCGTAGAATAGGTTGGGTCATCATGTTAATCGAGGTTTAAATTTGTTAAAAGAAACATTAAATCTTAAACATATAAATCATGAATTTTCTTGTGATGTTTATCATAAGGCTAAACATAATAGAGAACCATTGCCTTTAAGTGAACATAAATCTATATGTTTTGGTGAACTAATTCATTTGTAGTTTAGGGACTTGCAAAGTTATTAGTGATGGCTTTAGACACTTTTTGAATATTGTTTATGATTATAGTAGGTCTATGTAGGTGTATATGCTTAAAACTAAATATGCAAATTTTCAAATAAATATAAGTTTTTTCAATCTGGTTTTAACTCAGTTTAATAAAAGGAATAAAATTATTAGATCTGATAATACAACTGAGTTTGTTAAAAAAAACATGAATTATTTTGGTTTCAATGGGAATATACATCATAGTAGAATGGTGTTCCAAAAAGGGGAATATAGACATCTGCCTAATGTTGCTAGAAGTCTTATGTTTCAGGGAAGGATTCCTCTTATGTTTTGGTCTAAGTGTGGTTTAAATGTTGCTTATTTGATTAACAAGCCTCCTTCCTCTGGTTTAAATGGAAAATTTGTTTTTTGTTTAGTATATTTTAGGGAACCTAACCTTTCTCACTTAAGACGTTTTGGATGTAGGAGTTATTCCATTGTTTTGAAAGGAAATAATAAATTTTCTAGTAAGTCTGAAAAATGCATTTAAATTGGTTATGCTACTGGTAAAAAGCTTATAAGTTATTTGGTCTTTAAACATAATTGTTTTGTTCAAGAGATGTCAATTTTATGAACTGTGTTTTCATATAAAATGAACAAGGAAAATAAAATGTTTTATGAATCAAAAATGAAGTTTTTACTTTGAACTATTTTGACTTTGTTGATTCTAAAAATACATCCAAAACATATTACCTTAAACCCAATGATGACGAGGAAGGTGTAACTCCTTTGAGTAGAGAGGATAGTTTACATCATAATGAGGGTGTAGTTAGTAGTATTGATAGTCAACCAGTGTATGGTGAACCCTCATATCAGCCTAGACATGACTTGGCTATTGCTATACCAAGTTATGGTGATGAACAAACTACATGTAACACCCCACTTTGATAAGTGGACCGTTACATGATAATTGTTGTGTGTCATCAAAGTATGCAAAGGAATGTCCTAAAACAGAAGTGGCCATAAAGGGAAAACCGGAATCAAACATCGGTTCCCATACATAAGCCCAAAACATAAATAAAGTAAATGGAATAATAAGGACAAAACAAGTATCCAAGCAAGCATATGTATATGAGGCAAAAGGAGAAGAAGACTAATGCCGCTTCCATCCTATGCACGTCCTCCAAATTCTCAAGTCTGTCCTTGGGTACCTACCGTCTAGGTCATGGAAAGAAAATATACGATTGAGCAAACACGCTCAATGAACGGATATATGACGATGAATTGAATAGCATAAACATAAGCAAGGTATGAAATGAAAGTATGAAATGGTAGTGCAGCGGAATAATGTAAGTCATGAGGTATCACCGTGCATGAATACATAGAGGGGTGATGATACAAAGATTTTGTATAGGTTCAATTAAGTTCTCGGTATCTTCTCGAATTGATCACGGTTCAAAGTGGAATTATCGTTCTTGGTAACAAAAAGGGGGTTCGTTTTCTATTCTACTAAAAAGGTAAATGCATGAAGTGAATAAAAATAAGTTAAAAACAATTAATTATAATGACGAACAATTTAAAAATAATAAAGCTGGAATTAAACCTAACAATAAAATATCAGTAACAAATATACTAAAAATCACTCATTCGGAAAGTTACCTTCATTCGGAATAAAATAGCTCATGCGGAATAAAACTGCTTTATTCGGAATAAATACTGATTCGGAAAGACTGGTTCACTCGAAATAAAAACTTCATGCGGAATAAAGGTTCATGCGGAAAAAGTAGCTCATGCGGAAACAATTAGAAAACTGTTCATTCGGAATATATATGTTGACTCAGAATAATCTGTTCACTCGGAAAAATGCTTGGTTCGGAAAATAGTGTTGGTTCGGAATAAAGAGCTTCACTCGGAATATTAGGCTGATTCGGAATACATGCTCATCCGGAATAAAATGGTGATTCGGAATACCTGTTCATCCGGAATAACTTGCTGATCCGGAATAACTTGCTGATCCGGAATAACTTGTTGATCCGGAATAATTAGCTGGTTCGGAATAAATGATAAAAAAAGCTTCGTTCGGAATACTCAACTGTTCATCCGGAATAACTTGCTGATCCGGAATAAACTCTTTACTCGGAATAATCTAACTCATTCGGAATATTTTACAAAACCCTTGGTTCGGAATCTGGGTAAACACGTGCGAGAAACAGGGAAACAACAACAACACAAATTTTAACCAAACTCAACCAAGATAAATCTAAGAATTCACCCAAACTAACCACCAATCATCAACTAATGATAAACATCAAACCAAATCAATAGAAACACAAAACCCACTTGTTTTTAAAGATCAAAATCAACAAAATAAAAACTTAAAACTTTGGAATCAATAAGAAAAGGAAGAACAAGATTAAAAGGAAACTTGTATTACGGATTAAGGTTTAAACAAACAACAGGAAAGATTAAAACTTACAAGAACTTGGATTGAAAAAGGAAAATCACCAAACACCCTAGTGGTGTTGGTTTTGCTACGAAATAAAAGGAAGGAAACTAGAAAAATGAAAAACTTCCTCTAAAAAGTGAAAGGGACTCCTATATATAGGCCTTGGAGTTGATTGGTGAGTGGGCTTTCTCCCTTTCTTCTTGTCTTCTCGTCTTTTCAGTAAAGTTGACGTTTTCGATTCTGATTCGGGATTTGTCGATGAATAAATTCAACTCGTCTTTTAATTTCTTCGTTTAATAGACTTAAGTTCTTCGACATATGTAAATCTTCCATCTTTGGTCCTTTTCTTCGATAAATCTTCAAATAGACCCATTGACTTCGTCGTTTCGTCTTTTTCTTTGATAAAACCCGTGCAATCCCATGTTTTCTTTAATATTTATCCGGTTGGCTCTGAAAACACAACAAACACACAAAACCACACATAATTCCAAACAAATGATATTAAATACGCGTTTTGGTCTCGTTTTAGCAAGAAATAAGTGGTAAAAGGATGGGTGTTTTTACACCTATCAAAACCCCTACACTTAACCATTGCAATGCCCTCATGCAATGCATTAATTTTAAAGCAAGGTTTACACTTCTCATCATAAATAACCCACCCTGGCCTTTATTAAATTCTAAACACTAAGGAAACCAAAAGAACAAAACAAGTAAAGAATTCAAAGACTTACATTGGGGTTTTAGGTTGTCATGAATGTTCATCATTCTCAAGTTTCTCGTTCCCAATACCAAGCTTAAAAACGAGATCATTGTTATTATAAGTTAGCAAACTAACACAAACTCATGTGGCCCAATTATTCACTTAGACTCCCTTATTCCTAGGTGTATCTCTTATATTTTATTGTTTGTCTTGAATGATCACGAGGATGCATTGTTTGACTTATTTCGATAGTAATTTAAGCTGAAAACAAAGTGGGACGATTTAATCAATAGTTAGCTAAAGGACAAAATCTTTTAAAACTGCTTCTCGGGACCTCATAAAGTTCATATCTTGGCATAACTCGCTTCATGATTTGAGACCTTTCTCGAACCGATATTTGGCAGCGACTTCATACTTCAAATCTTTGAGAGACGTTCTTGAAATTATGGTCTTCTCTTCATAATAGGAATTTCTTTACTTGAAGTTTTGAGAGATTCTTCATATTTGGACCACGACTTCTTCATTTTTCTCCAATCTTTATTTTGGACTTTAATATACAACGATCCGCCTCCTTTTAGGACTTGGATCTATTTATCCTCATACCTTGCTAGGGTCTTTTCGGATAGACTTCTCCATGATCTTTTGGGGAGTACTTGCTTTTCGTCGTGTGTCTCTATCCTTCATATTGATTTTCGATAAATGATTCTTCACATCACTTTTGGATCTTTAGCAACAAAATGTAGCCCTCATGCCTTGTTAGGGCCTTTTCGGACTCGCCAATCTTCGCATCCCGCTTCAATAAGTTATGCCTGGCTATGAACTCTAATTAATACCGAGCAACTTTTAAACGATCTTGGGCTAGAAGCTAAGTAACTTTTCAAATCGTACAACCTTATTTATTGCAGATAAATTTATTAGCAAGCGATGGGAGAATAGGCTTATAATCAACTCACATAAATTCACGAAAGAATACCAAACTTATAATTGACTCTATCATATCTCGTTCTCCACAATTTAAAATCTCAAGGAATGAGACTCGTGGATGCTTAGCCAATTAAATAAAAGTTTTGGGTTTTCGAGTCATCTATAGGATCTTGCAAATTCTTAGACTTTTTCAAGTTTAGAAATCGCATTTTAAAGTTCCCTTGATAAACGACTCTCTAGGATCAATTATAGGAACTTGCGAAAAGTTCTTGTTCTTAACCCGTGAGAGTTAAGACCTTCGCGTTTTAAAGTTCCCTATATAAAAGCCTAGCAAAACTCGACTTAAACACGTTAAGGATACTAGCTAGAGTAAACTTAGATAAGTAGACTCGGGTTGAGTCAAATATTCACAACTTTGAAAACAAAATTTAAAACCACTATATTAAAAATTTATTCTAGCAAGGAAAGAAAATAACCATAACAAAGGAAAATACAACTATACAACTAGGCCAAAATAGATTAAAATTTTTGAAAAATGTCGAAAAATCAAATTTTCTGGTTAAAATGAGGACAAATTCATGGAAAAGACCACTTACTTCGATAGAAGTCCCCCCTACACTTGATATAAATATTGTCCTCAATGTTTAAGCATGTGGGAAAAGTCTCCCCTACACTTATGACATTGTGCACGTTGGTTAAATCAAGCTAAAGAAGAGACAACTAACGTGATCAATTTCAAATGTGAGTATGAAGAAAATTGAATCACGATAGTTGAGAGATAGACCCAGATTGCGGATAACACGGGATCACGGTTCTTCAAAGATTCCAAAAGTGCACTTATCCATGTAATCACATCACCATACAAACGCAAGCAACCTATATAGCTCCCCCTACACTTAGGAGGTAAAACGGAAAGGGATAGATCACGGGTTGCCTCCCGAGAAACGCTTGTTTTTGTTAACCGAGTCATGAGCCTGACTCGACCCAAAACTAGTTCATGGGAAACGTGGTGAGGGATGGAATCATCTCATGAGAGATGTCCTCACCAAAGTACAACTTCAAACGCTGGCCATTCACCTTAAAATTGGGCCCATTTGGCTGAGAAAGCTCAATGGTGCCATAGGGAAAGACTTTGGCGATGGTGAATGGACCAGACCAGCGGCTCTTCAACTTGTCCGAGAAGATCTTCAACCGAGAGTTAAAAAGTAAGACTTGATCACCAACGTGGAACTCTCGGTTCTTAATCCTTGCATCATGGATGATCTTGGTCTTCTCCTTGTAGATCAATGAATTCTCGTAAGCTTCATTCCGCAATTCATTAAACTCGTTGAGTTGAATCTTGCGAAGATCACCGGCTTTGTTGATGTCGAAGTTAGCCCACTTCAAGGCCCAGTATGCCTTATGTTCCAGCTCGATAGGGAGGTGTCATGCTTTCCCGTACACAAGACGATAAGGTGTACAACCGATCGGGGTCTTATAAGTGGTACGGAAAGCCCACAAAGCATCATGTAATTTATCGGCCCACGCGGCACGATGCTCTCCCACAGTACCTTCCAGAATTCGCTTCAATCCACGGTTAGAAATCTCGGCTTGACCATTGGTTTGGGGATGATAGGCGGTGGAAAGACGGTGATTAACACCATACTTAGCCATGACTCTTGCAAATTGATCATTGCAAAAATGAGTCCCGCGGTCACTGATTATAGCACGAGGAACACCGAATCGAGCAAAAAGTTATTTCAGAAAGTTCCAACCACCCTCGCATCGTTCGTAGGGAGAGCCTTAGCTTCAACCCATTTGGATACGTAGTCAACGGCTACGAGGATGTAATTGTTCCCTTTAGATGATGGAAATGGCCCCATAAAGTCGATGCCCCATACATCAAAGATTTCACATTCTTGTATGAAATTCTGAGGCATCTCATCTTTATGTGTGATCTTGCCTTGTCTTTGGCAAGCATCACAATGTTTAACCATGTCGTGAGCATCACGATAAATGATGGGCCAATAAAATCCAGAGTCAAATACTTTCTTCGCGGTGTAATTGGGACCAAAGTGACCACCGGTGGGTCCTTTGTGGCAAGCTTCGAGAATGTCTAAAGCTGCCGGTCCATCAACACATCGACGAATAATCAAATCAGCGCATTGTTTGAAGAGATACGGGTCATCCCAAAAGTAAGTCTTAATATCTTTAAAGAAATTTTTCTTTTGTTGGGATGTTAACCCGTCAATGAGAATTCCACCCGCCAAGTAGTTTGCAATGTCCGCAAACCACGAGGTCTCATCAAGATTCAAGTTGATAGACATTAAGGTCTCAAGGGGAAAAGAGTCATTGATCTCTTTTTTCGGATGATCCCCTTGATAAGGATCCTCAAGTCTACTGAGATGATCCGCGGCTAGGTTTTCGGCTCCCTTCTTATCACGAATTTCGATTTTAAATTCTTGAAGTAGCAATACCTAGCGAAGAAGTCTTGGTTTAGAATCTTGTTTAGTTAACAAGTACTTCAACGCGGTATGGTCGGTGTACACGATGGTAGTGGAAAGGACAAGATAGGGGCGAAATTTTTCAAAAGCATAGACAACAGCTAAAAGCTCTTTTTCGGTTGTCGTATAATGCAATTGAGCCCCTGTCATTGTCTTGCTAGCATAATGGATTGGTTGGAAGTGTTTGTTCACTCTTTGGCCCAAAATCGCTCCAATAGCAAAGTCGCTAGCATCACACATCAACTCAAAAGTTAGCTCCCAATTAGGGGTAACCAAGACTGGTGCCTTAGTTAGCTTATCCTTAAGAAGATTGAAGGATTCAAGACACTCTTTGGAAAAGATGAAAGGAGTATCTTTTTCCAAGAGGTGGGTCATCGGGCGAGCGATTTTAGAAAAATCTTGAATGAATCGATGGTAGAAGCCCGCATGACCAAGGAAACTTCTCACACCCTTCACAGTTGAAGGTGGAGGTAATTTGGCTATGACATCCACTTTAGCACGGTCTACTTCAAGACCGGCTTTTGAGATTTTATGTCCTAGCACGATGCCTTCTTTTACCATGAAATGGCATTTTTCCAAATTTAGAACAAGGCGAGTGTCTTGACACCGCTTAAGCATACGTTCTAAATTGGCAAGGCAAGCAGAGAAAGAATCACCATAAACCGAGAAATCATCCATGAAGACTTCCATAGTTTCTTCAACCATGTCATGGAAGATAGCCATCATACACCTTTGAAAAGTCCTAGGAGCATTGCATAAGCCGAAAGGCATTCTTTTATAAGCAAATGTTCTGTAAGGACAAATGAATGTGGTTTTCTCTTGGTCTTTGGGATCGATGGGAATTTGAAAATACCCGGAGAAACCGTCTAAAAAGCAGTAATAGTCATTACCCGCTAGACGTTCAAGCATTTGGTCCATGAAAGGAAGGGCAAAATGATCCTTTCTCGTAGCATCATTGAGTTTGTGATAGTCTATACAAACTCTCCACCCTGTAACGAGACAAGTAGGAATCAACTCGTTGTTTCCATTGGGCACAACGGTGATTCCGCCTTTCTTAGGCACACAATGGACGGGACTAACCCATGGTAAATCCGAGATAGGATAGATCATTCCCGCATCAAGAAGTTTGATAACCTCTTTTTTGATTACGTCATGGATCTTAGGATTCACCCTTCTTTGGCTTTGAATAGTGGGTTTAAAGTCGTCCTCCATGAGAATTTTACGTGTGCAAAAGTGAGGATCAATTCCACGAATATCGGAGATCTTCCAAGCAATTGCTTTCTTGTGATTCTTCAGCACTGCGATAAGTCAGTATTTTTCTTCTTCTTTTAAGTCCTTAGCGATGATGACGGGTGACTTCTTGTTGTCTTCAAGGAAAACGTACTCGAGATGAGACGGCAGGTCCTTAAGCTCTAAATCTGGAGGATTTTCGATGGAAGGCGTAGTCAAATCCGGTTCATCGATAGAAATATCCTTAGGAGATGGTGGAGAAATATGGTCCTCATTGAGAAGTTTCTCAATGGTACAAATGTCTTCATCCCAATTGGAGGGGGAATCGTCATATTTTAAGTCCATATCTCCCAAGGTTGCTTCAAATTCTTTCAAGATGAAATCACTTTCTCCAAATCGAGTTAGTGATGGAGCAATAGAGGCAACGACCTCAACAATGGGTAGAGAAGAAGAACCACTTTTACAAGCGTCTTTGAAATTTTCTTCACAAGCCTCATCAAGAACGTCAATAAAATTAACACTCTCGTTTTCCGAAGGCTGCTTAGAAAGTTTACCCATGTTGAAGACGATTTTATCGTCACCAACTCTCATGATTAATTCGCCCGTGGCTACATCGATGAGAGTGCGACCGGTCCTCAAGAATGGACGTCCAACGATTAATGGAACACGGGGATCCATCTCGTAGTCAACGATAACAAAATCCGCCGGAAAGGTGAATTTGTCGACACCAACGAAGACGTCTTCGGCTATCCCCACTGGATAAGCAACCGTACGGTTAGCTAATTCCAAAGTCATTCGTGTGGGGACTAGCTAGGGTAGAGACAATTGTTTCCAAACGCTTAAAGGCATTAAGTTTATACTAGCACCTAGATCGGCTAGGGCCATACAATTCTCTACCCCAGGGAAGTTGCAAGGAATCAAGAAACGACCCCGATCATCAAGTTTGGTTGGTAATTTCCTTAAGAGCACTGCGGAGCAATCCTCATTAAGTTGGGTCTGAGCAATATCAAGGAGTTTCTCCTGATCATTGAGAAGATATTTAAACATTTTAGCGTATTTCGGCATGTGAGCGAGAGCCTCAGCAAAGGAGATATTGAAATTCAGTTGTTTAAACATTTTAAGAAAGTTCGAAACCTGAATATCATCCTTGTTCTTCAATTTCTCTTTCCTCAACCTCGAAGGATAAGGTATATTGGGTTGAGATGAAGGCTTTGGATTGGAATTCTCACTCACATCCTTGGGTGGTGGAGGGGTAGAAGTAGAAGGTGGTGGAATTGGAGAAGTAGAAGGTGGAGGTGTAGAAGGAGTAGACTCGTTTTCCTTTGTCACAATCACCGGTGTAGGTATAGGAAGCTCGGGTTTCTTTAAACCTTTTCCACTGCGAGTGGTGATTGCTTTCATCTCCCCTCTTGGATTAGCAACGGTGTTACTCGGAAGAGAACCCGATCCAGAGGCTTGATTACTTGGGAAGAAACTAGCCATCATGTTCCTCAAGTCATTCGTTTGACTTGCCAAAGTGTTTCGCATATCAGCTCGAAGATCATTCCCTTGCTTCACCATATCTGCTTTCATGTTGGCCATTTCCCGCTGAAGATTTTGCACTATCACATCATTAGTCCTCATGTAGGTTTCAACCTCTTGGTGTAATGCAGTGGGTTGGTTGGGAGGAGCATGGTAGGCAGGTGGTTGATAAGCAGGTTGTTGGTAAACTTGGTTGTTTCTTGAGGTGGATATGGGTTTCTTTGGTTTTGATATGGAGTTGGAGCATGAGGTTGGTTTTGATTATTGCGATTGAGGTTGTTTGGGTTTTGTGGGGGAAAACCGGGTGGTGAAAGAAAGTTATTTGAGCGATAGCTGAGCAAGTTGCGGTCACCTTGAGGACGTGCTTGATAGCCTCCTGTAGAATAGGTACCATTGGCGGCATACACATTTTTCGGATTGTCGTGAGTCGAAGGACAATCGGTGTTTGAGTGAGATCCCCCGCATATATCACATGATTGAGTCAAAGCACTAGCTTGGGCAGTGATAGCTTTGGTACTATTGGCGGCTTGGAGAGCAAGTGATTCAACAAGTGAAGTAAGCTTATCAATTCTCTTGTCGCTCTCATTAGTGCTAGCACTAGCCACATTGGTTCGAACACTCTTGGTTTGCACTCTAGACTTGTTCTCAATAATATCCCAAGCGGCATTAGAAGACTTAACCAAAAGATTATCCCCCGAGGCACTATTTAGTGAATCTTGGTCATTCATGCTTAAACCATTGTAAAAAGTATTAATTTGATGTACTTTTGTTAAACCATGTTGTGGACACTTTCGTAAAAGTTCCTTAAAACGGTCCCAAGATTCACTAAATGTCTCACCGTACTTTTGTTCAAAAGTAATGATTTCATTCCGCAAAGCGGTAGTACGTGAGGGTGGGAAAAAGTAGTTGATGAATTTGGTCTCTAAATCCGTCCACGTAAGAATACTTTGTGGCGGTTCCTTATCAATCCAATGCCGGGCTTGTCCCTCTAAGGAGAAAGGAAAAAGTTGCAAGCGAATTACCTCTTGTGAAACCCCATTATACATAACCGTATTAGTGAGTTGAAGAAACCTCTTAATATGGTCATGAGGATCATAAATTGAACGCCCCAAGAATGGTTGAGCAGAGACCATTTGAATGCAGCCGGATTTGAGCTCAAAGTTGTTGGCTCCAATCGCGGGTATGACAGTAGCATCGTTGTTGCCCTCTACATGTGCTTGCAAAAGTTCGATCATTGGACGATTGTCCGGTAGAGGTTCATTGTTGTCATTATTCATGTTGGGTTGAGGTGGATTATTATTATTGTTGTGTACACCGGCCATGTCTAAGTTATCGAGAGTCTCGGGCTCGGGATAAGACGTTGATCGAGTGCGCATACACCTGCAAAAGAAATAACAAAGCAGGAATATTTTTGGTTTTTTATGTTTTCTTTTAATTTTTTTTTGTATTTTTAAAAAATTTATATATATATATATATATATATATATATATATATATATATATATATATATATATATATATATATATATATATATATATATATATATATATATATATATATATATATATATATATATTTGAAAATTTTAAAGCAAGGAAAATAACGTTCAAAGATGAACGGATCCCAAAATCCAACGCGTCTCACACTAAAAACCGTTAATCTTAACAAAAAGAGCTGGCAGCGGCGCCATTTGATACAAAGATTTTGTATAGGTTCAATTAAGTTCTCGGTATCTTCTCGAATTGATAACGGTTCAAGGTGGAATTATCGTTCTTGATAATAAAAAGGGGGTTGGTTTTCTATTCTACTAAAAAGGTAAATGCGTGAAGTGAATAAAAATAAGCTAAAAACAATTAATTATAATGACGAACAATTTAAAAATAATAAAGCTGGAATTAAACCTAACAATAAAATATCAGTAACAAATATACTAAAAATCACTCATTCGGAAAGTTACCTTCATTCGGAATAAAATAGCTCATGCGGAATAAAACTGCTTTATTCAGAATAAATACTGATTCGAAAAGATTGGTTCACTCGGAATAAAAACTTCATGCGGAATAAAGGTTCATGCGGAAAAAGTAGCTCATGCGGAAAAAATTAGAAAACTGTTCATTCAGAATATATATGTTGACTCGGAATAATCTGTTCACTCGGAAAAATGCTTGGTTCGGAAAATAGTGTTGGTTCGGAATAAAGAGCTTCACTCGGAATATTAGGCTGATTCGGAATACATGCTCATCTGGAATAAAATGGTGATTCGGAATACCTGTTCATCCGGAATAACTTGCTGATCCAGAATAACTTGCTGATCCGGAATAACTTGTTGATCTGGAATAACTTGCTGATCCGGAATAATTAGCTGGTTCGGAATAAATGATAAAAAAGCGTCGTTCGGAATACTCAACTGTTCATCCGGAATAACTTGCTGATCCGGAATAAACTCTTTACTCGGAATAATCTAACTCATTCGGAATATTTTACAAAACCCTTGGTTCGGAATCTGGGTAAACAGAATGGTGCGAGAAACAGGGAAACAACAACAACACGATTTTTAACCAAAATCAACCAAGATAAATCTAAGAATTCACCCAAACTAACCACCAATCATCAACTAATGATAAACATCAAACCAAATCAATAGAAACACAAAACCCACTTGCTTTTAGATATCAAAATCAACAAAATAAAAACTTAAAACTTTGGAATCAATAAGAAAAGGAAGAACAAGATTAAAAGGAAACTTGTATTAAGGATTAAGGTTTAAACAAACAAAAGGAAAGATTAAAACTTACAAGAACTTGGATTGAAAAAGGAAAATCACCAAACACCCTAGTGGTATTGGTTTTGCTACGAAATAAAAGGAAGGAAACTGGAAAAATGAAAAACTTCCTCTAAAAAGTGAAAGGGACTCCTATATATAGGCCTTGGAGTTGGTTGGTGAGTGGGCTTTCTCCCTTTCTTCTTGTCTTCTCGTCTTTTCAGTAAAGTTAACATTTTCGATTCTAATTCGGGATTTGTCGATGAATCAATTCAACTCGTCTTTTAATTTCTTCGTTTAATAGACTTGAGTTCTTCGACATATGTAAATCTTCCATCTTTGGTCCTTTTCTTCGATAAATCTTCAAATAGGCCCATTGACTTCAAATCTTTTGCATCTCTTGGACTATAGACTTCGTCTTTTCGTCTTTTTCTTCGATAAAACCCGTGCAATCCCATGTTTTCTTCAATATTTATCCGGTTGGCTCTGAAAACACAACAAACACACAAACCACGCATAATTCTAAACAAATGATTTTCAATACGCGTTTTGGTCTTGTTTTAGCAAGAAATAAGTGGTAAAAGGATGGGTATTTTTACACCTATCAGGTGACCTCATCATGCAAATAGAGACGTTGCCTCTAATTATAATAGTCTGGGTGGAGGGATCAGCTCCATGTAACGGATGTAAGGCACACGCCACAATTATCTTGTAATTTGGTAAACATGTATTAGGATACACCCATTCACCCCACATGATAATAATAATAAAATGGCCAATAACTGAAAGGGACGCCGCAAGCAATCACTCTCACTGCGGAAGAGTCATAACACTGGTGCCTCTAGTGTTATGGTTATGGTACCTCCATTACTAGGTGAAACTAGCATGCATGTATATAGCTCAGGAAATTTAAAATAAAACATAGCATTTACTGAAAGTGTTTAAAACACATAACCTACTGAGGAAAATAGATGGCTGCAAACGGGGAATCCTAAATGTAGGAAAAGAATGTCCTTACTAAAGGACGGAATATCCGTACCTAGTGTCTAGTAATGAGGATGAAAACGAATACAGATGAATTACTACGACTTCATGATAGCTACATATTAAAAGGGACATGAATGAGTTGTCTGTTTAACTTATACTTAACAGGTTATTAATTTACTCGACGTGTTCTTAACTTGTTTTATTTGTTCTTCTCTTGTTTTAAGTGTTCTTAGATTATATTACTGATTCATGTTAAATCATGTGTTTCTTAGTATTTCATGTGTTATTGATTAGTATATTTCATGTTTTATGTGTTATTGTACATGTTATAACATAATGAGTAAGTTTCTAAAAATAGCAAGTTTTTATATATAGTAGGTTTCCAAAAATAGAAAGTTTCCATAATTAGTAAGTTTTCAAAAATAGAAAGTTTCCATATTTAGTATGTTTCCATAAATAACATGTTTTCATATTTTATATGTTTCCATAATTAGTAATAAGCTTATATTAATAAGTATAAAAGATAAACTAGAGCTTATTAAGCATAATTTATAAGTCATGGTGTCATAATAGTAAAGTTTATTAAAATAAATGCTTTAGGCTAAAATGATAATTATTAATTAATAATATAATGCATGGTTTTAGTAAGGATTATTAATTAATAATAAGACATAATTCACTTAATTAATTTTACTTTAGTTAAATAATTAAATTAAGGTATGATATTAATTTAATTAGATCATAATAAAATACTTAGGCTAAAATCCATGATTAATTATATTAATTAATTATAACCTAAGTTCCATGGTTGAGTTAATTAATAATACATGTTTAAGAATTAATTAAATTAATAAAGGTAATTTAATAAGTCATCCATGTGTACCCGAGCCCTAAATCCCAAGCCTACCGAGACACCCGTCTCGGTCGTACTTAAACAAACCACACCGAACATCAAATCCAACACCACAGCTGGCGGCTGGGTTTTTTACTTCCGGCCAGCAGCCCTTGGCTGCTGCCGGTTGACACTGTTAGCCATAGGGTTCCCACCGGCTTGAACAGAGTCCCCCTGCCGTGACTAATTACCCATCAAGAGTCTACAGACTCTCGGTTGCCACTGTTATCAATAAAACATCCACTGTGGGCTATTTGGCTTACGACTGACCAAAGGAAACCACCACCGACCCTAGTGAGGGTGCGTCTGGTTGGGAAAAATTACCATCGAGAGTCTTGAGACTCTCGGTTTGTGTGCACGGCCGAAACAAAACCCAAACCAAATCCAAACCTTTTCATTCATGATTTAAATCTCGTAATTTACATTTGTTCATGATTTTATAATGGATTCATAATTAAAATAAAAGGATAAAAGATTAAGGTTCAAAAGATTAACAATGCGCGTATGGATTTTGGATTAACGAACATGAACAAAATACCCGTAATAAATCAAGATCAAAAACTAAATTTTCTCCCCCTTTTTGCTTGTGAAATCAGGCGGCCAAAATAAATGGTGGCTAAGGTGTGGAAACCATAATTCACGGATCGATTAAGCTTACTAGGAATGCATCATGTTCATATGATTAACATAGCGGAATAGAACACGATACATAAACAAGGTGTTGTGGACAAGATGAATTTCCCAAACGTTACTTGTACTATTAAACATAAATAACATCTAGACGTGTATACATTGAATCCCACATCTAGACACATGAATTGCTTGTAAGTTACATTGTGAATGATTGTTAGGAATAAAACCTACGCAGGGTATGTGTTTATATACTACACATAAACCCTCGTTACAAGGAAACTAAATAAGATATTTAGTAAATAAAATATTTAGTAAATAAGATATTCACTAAATAATATATTCACTAAATAATATATTCACTAAATCTTTTATCTTCTTGCAATATATCTTCTACAAGTTTGTCCATCGGCTTGTAGAATCTTCACTTGTCAGATTTAGTCCTTGTCTTTAGTTTTGACACATCAACTCATAATACTTTATATTTTCGACCCAACAATCTTCCCCTAGTTGATGATGTCAAAACTCTTTGTATATGGCACATGATCTTCAAACTGCTTCCCCTTAAGTATAGCACATATTCTTCCCATTTTTGACACATCAGTAGGGAATATGTGAATGTATGCAATCTTGAAGATTCTCCAAAAGTAGCTCTTTGTAATAACCTTGAAGAAAAATAAATACTATAATCTTGATGTAGAAGTAGAATAACCCAAACCTGTGTTCCATGTCTTGTACTATCTATGCGACTCCAAAACTCACGGCTATAATGAGCAGACTTAAAAACTCACGGCTATAATGAGTAGTCTCTTGACAAAAAGAGTTCTCTAGCAAATATGAGCATAGAGCGTCTTAAGAAAAATCTCATACCTTTGCTATCTTTTTATCAAGTCCGTTGTCACCAATCGTATAAGCATGAACAAGTTATATATTCAAAAGTAATGTTGACTAAACACGACTTTTAAGATATAATAGAACACAAACTCGCGGAAATATTCGTCGAACATCAAACTTACCATAAGAATTCTTCCCCTTAAGCCAACATCTCTTCATGACGATTTTAATGGAATAACGTCTTCATACCATATGTAAAAGCCACAAATATGGATAACTCTAAGTCTATCTCGATTACATAATAAAATATCCATCAAATTCCCACGAATAGTTGCTGACTCGCATTAAGATCATTAATCCCTTTTAAAAATATCCGAGCCATAAATATCAACATGATATTTTAAATAAAAACGAAGATTCCATGTACCTTCGTGTGTAAATTCCTCATTTTGTGTGCAAAAACGTAACCAAAATACCAAACAGCAGCGAATCCTTTGTCGTCCAATATCTTTTACTGTCCAAGATCTTAGAAGTGTGTGTTGTCCAATATCGGTCAACACTTGTCAGCGTTTGAAAAACCATATCTCGGACAACACATGAATCTCTATCAGCGCTTACATATAACTTCTCAGCGCCATCTTTAAACCTGTCAGCGCCTGGCCATCAGCGTCTCTTCCATGCCTTGTCAGCGTCAACGACATCCACTGACACTAACATCTATCAGCGTCAAAATAACACACATCAGCGCCTAATCGATCTAGGGTTTTATAAACCCTAAATCATGATTTTATGTAAAGATCATATTCTGCAGCGAACTTCGACATCGAATATATTCTTCATGAGAGCTCAGATCGAAGATCCCTTCGGTGAAATCTTAGACACAAGTGTCAAAACCTACAACAAAAATTTCACGATGATCCAACGGTTAACGAAGGATAAATCACGTTTTTACCTTTACTGTTCACAGAAAACAACATATGATCACTGCTGACTTCAACGGTTAATAACTTTTTCTTAGAGATAGTTCTCGACAATCCCTTCGGTGGATATCTAGATATATGTGTGTAGAACACACACAAAAAATTTCGTGGCGATCCAACGATTCAATAAAAAGTTATGACCTTCGTACTACTGCTGCGCACACAAACTGCATAAAAACCCTATACGGGATTTTCTTCTTTTTCACTAAGAACGAACACCTCGTTGATCCTAGCATCGAGAGCCACCCGCTCTGATACCAATTGTGGAAACCATAATTCACAGATCGATTAAGCTTACTAGGAATGCATCATGTTCATATGATTAACATAGCGGAATAGAACACGATACATAAACAAGGTGTTGTGGACAAGATGAATTTCCCAAACGTTACTTGTATTATTAAACACAAATAACATCTAGACGTGTATACATTGAATCCCACGTCTAGACACACGAATTGCTTGTAAGTTACATTGTGAATGATTGTTATGAATAAAACCTACGCAGGGTATGTGTTTATATACTACACATAAACCCTTGTTACAAGGAAACTAAATAAGATATTTAGTAAATAAAATATTTAGTAAATAAGATATTCACTAAATAATATATTCACTAAATCTTTTATCTTCTTGCAATATATCTTCTACAAGTTTGTCCATCGGCTTGTAGAATCTTCACTTGTCAGATTTAGTCCTTGTCTTTTAGTTTTGACACATCAACTCATAATACTTTATATTTTCGACCCAACATAGGGTTTCTTAATTTTTGTAAAATGTGTTGAAGTGTAATGAAAAACTAAATCCCCTGACATATTAAATAATCAAATGGGTTGGGCCAAAGGCCCCTTTCTCTTTTGTTCTTTTACACACCGGCCTACGCACACATCTACATAGTTTTCGATTTTCGTGTTTAAATAGTTATCGTGTAGGTTCGCGATTTTATTCTCGTGTTTTAATCCTGTCGTGTTATAAGCATTATATGTAAATACTTAGTAATAATATACGTAGTACTTGTATTAAATGTTCGTGATTCGTGTCATATGTTAATAAATATAAAAGTTTTAATTTATTCGCGATTTCATGCAATAAATGTTCTTGGGTATTTTATAGCGGGTTTTACAACTCTTCCTCTCTAAAAGAATAATTCATCCTCGAATTAGAGATACGATATGGCTGGAAAGGACATGGACGTGACATGGCTGAAGAGAACCTGGAACGTGATGTGACTGAAAGAATATATATATATATATATATATATATATATATATATATATATATATATATATATATATATATATATATATATATATATATATATATATATATATATATATATATATATATATATATATATATATATATATATATATATATATATATATATATATATATATATATATATATATATATATATATATATATATATATATATATATATATATATATATATTCGGATTATGAAAGGAAATGAGGATAAGAAATCTAGATGGACTCCTTCATTTCCAAAGTGGCTTCCCGCTCGAAATGGTTCCTCTAAAGATCTTGACGAAAGGAATAATCTTGGTCTTTATGACCTTGTCTTGATGATACGAAAAGTTTTGGTTCATTAGCGTAAGATAGATCCTTGTGAATATGATCGAGTGGATAAAATAACGTGCAAGGGTAAACGAAACGTTATGATGGGAGATAGCCTGGAATTATGTCATTTGTAACCTCTTAGTATTGAAGCGCGAGACATATAGAAACATAGTACGTGAACAATTGTGAACATGATACGTGAACAATTGTGAACGTGATATGTGGAGATATGGTGAACGAAATATGTGGAACCTAAAGTGCACGCGATACGTGCAACATATTGTGAACGTGATAGGAGAAACGTAGGGTGAACATGATATGTGAAACATATCGTGAACATGCGATAATTGATGAGGTAACGCCAAACGATACGAGATGAGACGTGAAGTGTGACGTGAAATGCCCGTCTGAGGATGAAAAGTTATGCTAAACTTGAGTCTGGTCTCCCAAGCTTTCTGCAAAACTTTCCAGAATGGAACGTGAAACGTAAGTCGGAAGATAGAATATGATCATGAACGGGAACAATGTCATGAACGTGAGTGCGAAAAGCAAATCGTAAAAATTTAATAAGGACATGAACGCGTACAAGGTCATGATCGCGAACGTGAAACGTAATTGTGAGCGTCAACGTAAACGTGAAATTGAACGTAAACGTGAATGTGAACGAAATTTCTAGCCGATATGATTGTTGACGGAATACCATGAAATCGTACGATTTCTTGCTGAACTCTCTGCAGACTTGCTAACTACGTAATTCTTTCGGATGAAAGAAAACGTGTAGGCTAGTTTAAATGGTCGGACCACGGCCCAGATAACACTATGCTTCTTTTGAGCCTACGGTGGTCCGGTAACAAAATCCATGGAGATCTTGTCCACTTCTATTCATGAATTTATGATGGTTGAAATAACTACTAGCATGTTGGTGTTCTATCTTAACCTGCTGGTAAGTCAGGCATTTAGATATGAACGTAACTGCATCTTGTTTCATGTCGCTCCACCAAGATGTGGTTTGAGATCATAATACACTCGTAGGAACTAGATACATAGAAATTTTTGGAAGATGACGAGTCTCGATAAATTAGACCTCTCTTAGCGTAGGATCCTCTTGAGCACATAAATTTGTGCAGGATTCTCTCTTTTGCACATAAGCTTAGTCATAGTGATTAACCGTAAGAACAATGTGATTTCGCGTGTCACTGTGATAGACCAAAATTCGTACTTGAAAGGATTCAGTATGAAATTTCTTCTGTCGTAGAATTGTAACATAATGCGAAGATGGTCTTCATGCTATTCCCTAGACTTAGAAAAGGTCAGAATGCTAGAAATGATCAAAATGACGAACTTGTCCAGAATTCATGGAAACTCGATTTTCTCAAGTCCATAGTTACTGCTGGGCATTCGTGGGACCTAAAGACATAAACATGAATTCATACTGACCATAACGTTGCGAAAAGCAGTCACAGAAATGTCCTACTCCTTCACTCGCCACTGATGATAGCCTGAATCATAAATCGATCTTGGAAAGTGTTTAGAGTCTGGGAGTTGATCGGATAGATCATTAATACATGTGAGGGAATAACTATTATGAATGGTGATCCTGTTCAATATACGGTAATTGATGCATAACTCAATGCTACCGTCCTTCTTCTTTGATAAACAGAACTGGCGCCCCCAGGGTGATACATCCGGCGAATAAAACTTCGTTCTAGCAACTTTTGCGGTTGTTCCTCCAACTCATTCAGCTCAATGTCAAACTTTTCTTCACTAATAGGTGGTGTGCCTGGTAGTCCTTCTGGAATTGCTTTTGGAAATTCTGGCACAATCGGCTGCTTTTAGATTTAATAACTTCAGAAAATCTTGTCATGAAAGGTAGCTAGAAAGTCTTCGTAGCCATGGGATAATGAAGCATGTGCTCATAAAGTAGAAGTATTTTGTTCAGATTTTCGCGATATCAAAACATGATGACTGTATTCAGGGACCTGAATATCGCCAAACATGACTCGATGTGAAATGGGAATCAATCGTAGCATGGTGTGCTGCTAGTCAATCTATTTCATGTCTAGATTCATATCGAACTTGCACATACCAAATGGAAAGTGCGCTAGAAGAATAGATCTTTTCGTCGAACTAAGAGGAAAGCCTTGTACCCACAGGTGATGCAACGACGTCTTTGATGGGCATGAATGTATGAAATATGGGATCGAGAAATGAAAGTGTCATGTCAATACACGAAGTAAACGTGGCATATTTTACTGAATGTGTTTCGTCCGTCTCACACAGAACGAAAACTTCATGTCCAAACATGAATAATACGTCAACGATGGTACTGAGATTTTAGTGGCCTGATTAGTACATGGCACAACAGGATGGGTATACTTATTCTTGTTTTAGTTAAGTTTTTGGTATTTGCTTATTGTCAAAGTGCTTATTTGGCTTTTTCTTATTTTGCTCCTTTTGTTTCTGTTCATTCCATCGGAAAGAGGTCTTGGATTCCGACAGCTTGTTACGATCGCAAAAACCACAAGGGTTTCTACATTGCGATCGGTATTGCGATACTCCCCCTTATTCCGATCGTGATTGCGATCGCTCATTGCGATCGTATATTGCGCCGGGGCTTAAGGATGTATTGCGACGGAATGCTGCCAAATTTTTGACAGCTATATTCCGACAACTTGCACATTCAGATAGGATATTCCGAAAGATTTTATTTTAATATATTCCGATAGATTTTCATTTTAAATATTTCGATAGACTCATTCCGTCAGGAGATTCCGATCATATTCTGATAGGTGAGTTGTTATTCTGACGGTTTTCAGACTGCACATTCCGATGGTAAGCAACATTCCGATCGGATTCCGATAGATGGATTATGACGGATTTGATTTTGTTTTAATATTTTGTCTTAGTTTTATTTTTAAGTTTTACAAAGTTTTAAGTTTTCAATATACTTTTCAAGTTCTAAATTCATTACGTTTTAATTTCCAAAAATTACACGCTTCCCGAAATCTCTGTTTTTACCAAGTGTTTTTCTATTTTTAATCATTTACTTTTAACTCGTAATTTTTAGTTTAATTTTTAAGTTTGCATTATTTTAAGTTTTCAAATTTTCATTTTTATTACACTTTTTGTTGAGTTTCAATTTTACGTCATTTAATTTATCGTCATTTACTTTTTTTTAATATTGCACCATTTATGTTTTAATTAGTTTTAGCTTTAATTACCGTCATTTACTTTAACGTCTTGCAATATTAATTATACTACAACGACCAATCTATTTGTTCTCACCAAAAGACGACTGAGTCGCACGTTTACCCTTTTTCAATTCGAATCGAGACGAGACGATAACTTTTTACATACAAAATCTCTTGTATTAAACATCGTCGTCATAAAGAACATAAATACGTAATCACAGAGATTTAACATTGGCTGGTGAGGAATGCTATAGTTCAGTCCACGAAATTCGAAGAAAAAACATGTGACTAAGTATGAATGATTTTGGTTCAATCCATACTTGTCAAATTTCAAAGGGAAAAATATCATGGATATAATTTAACAATCATGGGACTAAATATGGATGACTGGGGTCCAATCCATATTAGTCAAAACTTCAATGAAATATGGCTATTATACAACCATCTAACAGTTTAAAAAAACAACGTAAAATGATTAATCTGTTAGAAACATAGGATAAACATAAGAGATGCTTGAAATAGTTTATGAGGGCATAGCCAACGGAAATTGACATGAGAAAGGGTGAACGCCTATGGGTCGATTCACAAAACAAAATTTGAATGAGCTAGGGTGAACGCCTATGGGTCGGTTCACAAAACAAAATTTGAATGAAAAGCACGTGCGACTAAATGTGGCCAGTCCTGTACCAACCATTACTTAGTCAAAACTTAACAAACAAACAATGAAACATGAAACCAAATAAGGAAAATCCCCTGTCACTTTAGGAAGGTCCTAATGACTACCCACTAGTCACAGGTCAAGTTTTAGAGGCTACAGGTCGAAACCTTGGGCTCTGATACCATAATTGTAACACCCCACTTTGATAAGTGGACTGTTACATGATATTTATGGCGTGTCATCAAAGCATGCAAGCTAATGTCCTAAAGCATAAGTGACCATAAAGGGAAAACCGGAATCAAACATTGGTTCCCATACATAAGCCCAAAACATAAATAAAGTAAATGGAATAAGAAGGACAAAACAAGTGTCCAAGCAAGCATAAGTATATGAGGCAAAAGGAGAAGAAGTCTTAGGCAGCTTCCATCATATACACGTCCTTCAAATGCTCAAGTATGTCCTTGGGTACCTGCTGTTTGAGTCATGGAAAGAAATTACACGACTGTGCAAATACGCTCAGTGAACGGATATATGATGATGAATTGAATAGCATAAACATAAGCAAGGTATGTGAAATTGAACGTAAACGTGAATGTGAACGTCAACGTAAACGTGAATTGCATAGCGTCAATGTAAACGTGAAATTGAACGTAAACGTGAATGTGAACGAAATTTCTAGCTGATATGATTGTTGATGGAATACCATGAAATCGTACGATTTCTTGCTGAACTCTCTGCAGACTTGCTAACTACGTAATTCTTTCAGATGAAAGAAAACGTGTAGGCTAGTTTAAATGGTCGGACCATGGCCCAAATAACACTATGCTTCTTCTAAGCTTGCGGTGGTCCGGTAACAAAATCCATGGAGATCTTGTCCATTTCTATTCATGAATTTATGATGGTTGAAATAACTACTAGCATGTTGGTGTTCTATCTTAACCTGCTGGTAAGTCAGGCATTTAGATATGAATGTAACTACATCTTGTTTCATGTCACTCCACCAAGATGTGGTTTGAGATCATGATACACTCGTAGGAACTAGATTCATAGAAATTTTTTGAAGACGATGAGTCTCGATAAATTAGACCTCTCTTAGCGTAGGATCCTCTTAAGCACATAAATTTGTGCAGGATTCTCTCTTTTGCACATAAGCTTAGTGATAGTGACTAACCGTAAGAACAATGTGATTTCGCGTGTCATGTGATCGACCAAAATCCGTACTTGAAAGGATTCAGTATGAAATTTCTTCTGTCGTAGAATTGTAACATAATGTGAAGATGGTCTTCATGCTATTCTCTAGACTTAGAAAAGGTAAGAATGCTAGAAATGATCAAAATGACGAACTTGTCTAGAATTCATGGAAACTCGATTTTCTCAAGTCCATAGTTACGGCTGGGCATTCGTGGGACCTAAAGACATAAACATGAATTCATACTGACCATAACGTTGCGAAAAGCAGTCACAGAAATGTCCTGCTCTTTCACTCGCCACTGATGATAGCCTGAATCATAAATCGATCTTGGAAAGTGTTTAGAGTCTGGGAGTTGATCGGATAGATCATTAATACTTGGGAGGGAATAACTATTATGAATGGTGATCCTGTTCAATTTACGATAATTGATGGATAACTCCATGCTACCAACCTTCTTCTTTGATAAACAGAACTGGCGCCCCCAGGGTGATACATTCGGCGAATAAAACTTCGTTCCAGCAACTTTTGTGGTTGTTCCTCCAACTCCTTCAGCTCAATGTAAAACTTTTCTTCACTAATAGGTGGTGTGCCTGGTAGTCCTTCTGGAATTGCTTTTGGAAATTCTGGCACAATCGGCTGGTTATGGATTTAATAAATTCAGAAAATCTTGTCATGAATGCTAGCTAGAAAGTCTTCGTAGCCATGGGATAATGAAGCATGTGCTCATAAAGTAGAAGTATTTTGTTCAGATTTTCGCGATATCAAAACATGATGACTGTATTCAGGGACCTAAATATCGCCAAACATGACTCGATGTGAAATGAGAATCAATCGTAGCATGGTCTGCTGCTAGTCAATCTATTTCATGTCTGGATTCATATCGAACTTGCACATACCAAATGGAAAGTGCGCTAGAAGAATGGATCTTGTCGTCGAACTAAGAGGAAAGCCTTGTACCCACAGGTGATGCAACGACGTCTTTGATGGGCATGAATGTATGAAATATGGGATCGAGAAATGAAAGTGTCATGTCAATACACGAAGTAAACGTGGCAGATTTTCCAGAATGTGTTCCGCCCGTCTCACACAGAACGAACACTTCATGTCCAAACATGAATAATACGTCAACGATGGTACTGAGACTTTAGTGGCCTGATTAGTACATGGCACAATAGGATGGGTATACTCCTTGGGGGGTACCCTGAATTACTGAGGTTTAGATCAGAAGTTATGCATGAATCGTGTGTATTGACTCATGTTTTGAGAAATATACGTTTGACATGTGTCTTGACAAGTGTCTTCAGAAAATACACGTGAGACATGTGTCTTGACGGATGTCTTGACATGTGTCCTCAGAAAATATGTGTGAGACGTGTGTCTTGACGGATGTCTTGACATGTGTCTCCAGATGTGAAAATGACTAGAGTTGAAAGTCTTAGGTTATTATGCTAGGATTGGCGGATCGGTTGGACTGCTGACCCGTTGATTTTTGATCGGACCCATTACCAGAGTTTCTGTCGTTTGTAAGGTATAAATTGTCATGGTAGTTGTCACTACCTCCTTGTCTGTCAGTTCCATGACGGTCATTATCATGACGATGATTCATGTAACTATTTAGTTGAGTGGTCGGCTGGTACCGGTTACCACTCATATGCCTGAACAGACAACTGAATGACGTGTGACAGTTAACTAAAAAGGTAAGGACATGGATTGTGATGGAAATCGTCTGGTCGTGAAGCATCTTTCTCGTCCGATCGTTTCGATCTATCGCCTTTGTCTTCGTCTTGTAGGATTTCCAGGTTGTGAGCAGCATCAGCATATTGTAGAGTCTCCAATTATGAGCAGCATCAGAATTTCGTAAAATCTCCAAATTATGAGCAACATCAACATCTTGTGGAATATCGGTAAGTGGAAATACGCCCGAGGTGATTGAGAATCGACTAGCGAATACTTATTAAGTATTGTAAGTAAAATACACATGGATTACGGTACGTATAGTACACATGGGATACGGTACATGAAGTACATGTGGAGTATGGTACATGGAGTACACATGGAATGCACATGAGATGATCGATAGGGGTGTCGACCATCTGAAATGATTTTAAATGATATAATTTATTACGGTTAGCAAAACCGAACTGAAGTGAGCAACAAGATAGCCTAGCTTTTCCATCTTAGATATAAATCTGGTTGCACAGGGAAACACAAAAACATGGTTCAATGAAATTCAACTATGATTTGCATGAAAGCATGATTAATGAAAACAAACCATGACTTATCATGAAAGCAGGATTAAATGAGATCCATCAATATCTAGCAAGAAACCATAATCAACATGATGAAAACGTATTCAACATAGGGAGACATAAAACATAATCAACATGAAGACGAAATCAACATGAGAGTATGAAAACATTGATAGGTGTGAAAACACCCATCCTTTGATCACTTAATTATAATAATAACCAGGCCAAAACTTGTATTTTATGTCGTAAATGTCGGAATTATGCGTGGTTTGTCTTTTTGTTGTGATTTAGGATCAAAATGTGTAAAGGGAAGAAAACATGGGCTTTCACGGGCTTTTATCGAAAAAAAGACAAAAGACGAAGTCAAGAGATCAAGAGTGTAAAAAGAACGGAAGTCCAAGGCCTATTATGAAGATTTATCGAAGAAAAAGTCTAAAGACGGAAGTTTAATAAAGCCTAAGAACTCAAGTCTAATTAATGAAGAAATTACAAGACGAGTTCAAATAATCCCGAGACAAACTCGAAAAAGTCGAAGAATTTAGATGACGAAAAGACGAGAAAGAAAGAAAGAAGGAAGCTTCCAACACATGCTTACCTCCCTAATCTCCTATAAATACCCTCCTTATATCACATTAGGAGGTGTTAGCTAATTTGACAACTTAGCTCTCCACCTTAATTACTTGCACCTTTAATTTTCATGTCATTTACTTAATTGTCATTTTAATTTCCTTGTCTTGAACCTTTAATTTCTTGCCTTTAATTCCAAGTAAGTTAATTTTGTTGTTGAATCTTTATTTTCCTTTAATCAAGCTTTTCTTTATCATTCTTATTCTACTTTTCTTGTTTTTGATTTGTTTTTTATTCGGATTAAACATTCATTTGCTTGATCTTATTGCTTATTTGATTAAAAAGTTTACCTTTTTATTCTTATCTAGGCTTTCATACGATTTAAGCTTTGAGTTTGACATGCTTATTGGCTTATTTTGTATTTAGCTTATTACTTTTAAAGTTTTCTTAAAATTTTTATCTTTTTAATGTTTGCTTATTTTGTGTTTTGAAAAGGTTTTAAATTCGTGCTTATTTAGTTTTACTTATTCTTGTTTTAATTAAGTTTTTGGTATTTGCTTATTGTCAAAGTGCTTATTTGGCTTTTGCTTATTTTGCTCCTTTTGTTTCTGTTCATTCCATCGGAAAGAGGTCTTGGATTCCGACAGCTTGTTACGATCGCAAAAACCACAAGGGCTTCTACATTGCGATCGGTATTGCGATACTCCCCTTATTCCGATCGTGATTTCGATCGCTCATTGCGATCGTATATTGCGACGGTGCTTAAGGCTGTATTGCGACGGAATGCTGCCAAATTTTTGACAGCCATATTCCGACAGCTTGCACATTCAGATAGGATATTCCGATAGATTTGATTTTAATATATTCCGATAGATTTTCATTTTAAATATTCTGATAGACTCATTCCGACAGGAGATTCCGATAGGTGAGTTGTTATTCTGACGGTTTTCAGACTGCACATTCCGATGGTAAGCAACATTCCGATCGGTATTCCGATCGGATTCCGACGGATTTGGTTTTGTTTTAATATTTTGTCTTAGTTTTATTTTTAAGTTTTACAAAGTTTTAAGTTTTCAATATACTTTTCAAGTTTTAAATTCATTACGTTTTAATTTCTAAAAATTACACGCTTCCCGAAATCTCTGTTTTTACCAAGTGTTTTTCTATTTTTAATCGTTTACTTTTAACTCGTAATTTTTAGTTTAATTTTTAAGTTTGCATTATTTTAAGTTTTCAAATTTTCATTTTTATTACATTGTCTATTTTACTTTTTGTCAAGTTTCAATTTTACGTCATTTAATTTCTCGTCATTTACTTTTTTTTAATATTGCACCATTTATGTTTTAATTAGTTTTAGCTTTAATTACCGTCATTTACTTTAACGTCTTGCAATATTAATTATACTACAACGACCAATCTATTTGTTCTCACCAAAAGACGACGGAGTCGCACATTTACCCTTTTTCAATTCGAATCGAGACGAGACGATAACTTTTTACATACAAAATCTCTTGTATTAAATGGCGCCGCTGCCGGCTCTTTTCGTTAAGATTAACGGTTTTCTTTGAGAGACGCGTTGAATTTTGGGATCCGTTCACTCGTGAACGTTATTTTCTTGCTCAAAAATTTCCATAAATCCATAAAAAATAAAAAATTGTTAAAAATCCATAAAAATTAAAAAAATTTCAAAAATCCAAAAAGATTTTTATTTTTATTTTTACACGTACATATATATTCTCTATTTCTTTGGTATCTTTTTAATTTTATTTTGCAGGTGTATGCGTACTAGATCTTCATCTTATTCAGAGCCCGAGACTCGTGAAGATTTAGATATGGCTGGTGTGCACAACAACAACAACAACAATCCACCCCACCCCAACAATAATAACAACAATGTTCCCCCACCCGACCTTCGAACGATGGAGGAGCTTTGTCAACCTACCATGAACGGACGAGGAGGATCGATTGCGCCGATGCAAATCACGGCTCCAGAGTTTTCGTTGAAGCATCACATGATCCAACAAGTGCAGAACACTTGTCCATTTCGAGGATTACCGGATGATGATGCCAACACCTCGACTAATTCATTACCGTTACTCAAAGCATGAAGTTGCCCGGTGTTACCATAGATTTTCTTCGCCTTCACCTATTTCCACACACCTTATCCAACCATGCCGAAAAATGGTTTGAACGTCTTCCGAAGAATTCAATTCATACTTAGGATGAGATGACTCAACGCTTTTTGTCGCGCTACTTTCCACAATCCATGGTCACGAGCCTTCAAAATAAAATTAGTGGATTTACACAAGAACATAATGAATCACTTTTTGATGCTTGGGAACAATATAATGTTTTGATTGATCGATGTCCAAACCACAACATGTTCCCCGTCACCTTAATTGATACTTTCTACAACGGTTTAACTTTTCGTGATCGTGATACGATTAATGCAGCCGCCGATGGCACATTTATGAAAAGAAGACCCGAGGAGTGTAGAGAGCTTATCGAGAACATGACTACTCATCACAAAAATTGGGATTCATCCGCATCTTCAAGGAATAATCCGAGAGTCAATGTGTCTTCTACTTCTTCAAACCCTGATATCACCGAATTGACCCGCGCAATGGTCGAAATGAGTAAAAATATGCAACTCTTGGCTACAAATCAACAACAACAAGTCAAATTTGTAGCACTTTCTTGTGAGATCTGCGGGGGTCCTCATTCATACACTTATGTCAATCCGGAAAACGTGTGTGCGGCTTATGGTAACTATTCAACGGAAAGCTATCAAGACCGACCTCAAGGTGATCGTAACTTGCTAAGTTACCGTTCGAACAACTTTCTTGCACCCGGTTTTTCTCCTCAAAACCACAACCCCAACAAATACAATATAAGCAACCCAAACCCACCTCGAGCTTCTAATCCTTATCACCCACCTGCTCAACACGCACCACCCATTAATCAAGATGTTGAAACTTTCATGAGGACCCAAGGTGAGCAAATCAAGAATTTGCAAAGCCAAATCATTAACTTGAAAGGAGATATCACTAAGCAAGGTAATGATATTAGATCCGAGCTTCGACGTGATATAAAAACTTCTTTTAGCACTCAAACAAATGATTTGAAGAATATGATGGCTAGTTTCTTACCAACTACTCAACCCTCTACTTTGGGCTCTCTACCTTCTAATACCGTCACCAACCCAAGAGCGAATGTGAGTGCTATTACTACACGCAGTAGAGCAACCTTAGTAGGACCATCTATCCCTCCCCCAGTTACTCCATCTACACCTCTTCCACCACCATTTATCCCTCCTACTCCCACGCCTAGTATTAGTTCTCCATTACCGTCTCCACCTCTTAATGAAGAAGTACCCAAGAAACACCCTTCACCAACCCCACCTTCCACCTATAAACCTAACATCCCTTATCCTTCTCGCTTAGACAAAGGCATATTGCTCACCAAGGATGACATTCAAGTGTCAAACTTTTTGAAGAATATTTCGGGAGTGACCATCACCCTTAGCCTTGTTGAAGCTCTTGCCCAAATGCCGCAATTTGTTAAGATGTTTAAGGAATTGCTGAATAAGAAGGAGAAGATGGCCGAGTTTGTTAATACTCGATTGAATGATAATTTTTCTGCAATCCTTCTTAAAGAACTTCCAGAGAAACTTGGAGATCCCGGTCATTTTGTGCTCCCATGTACTTTTAACCAAACCGAAGAATTTACTGCCTTAGCTGATCTCGGGGCAAGTATAAATCTGATGCCTTTAAGTGTTTGGAAAACACTATCATTACCCGATCTTACACCAACAAAGATGACTCTTGAGCTAGCAAATCGCACTCTCGATTACCCCGTTGGTATTGCCGAAGATGTGTGCATTAAAGTTGGCACCTTCACTTTTCCGGTCGATTTTGTTGTTGTTGATTATGAAATGGACCCTCGTATTCCGTTAATACTTGGTCGGCCATTCTTTAGAACCGGAAAAGCTTTAGTCGATGTTGCCGAAGGTGAGTTAATCTTAAGAGTCGGGAATGATGCACAAGTATTTAAAATGGGGAAGATCACAACCAAACCCAATGGAAGAGAATCAGCGAATATGATTAATGTGCTTGATGATTTTGTCGTCTACAACAATCCTCTTTTCGATATTTGCTATGACAATCCACTGTTCCAAGATGATGTGGATGATTCTCTCTCCAATTTAGACCCCCCACCAATTCATGAGTCTCCACCGATCTATGATGACTATGATGATGATTCTAGTTCTGACATGGATGATTATGATATTTTTCTTCTGAGTATAACTACATGCCAACATATGATGATTTTGATTTTGACGATGTCGATACTCTTTCGAGTGATTCTTCACATGATGGCCTTACTCCTACTTTTGATGAAGATCCTCCACCAACAATGCTTGATCCTACTTTGGATAACTACTTATTTGAGGAATATTTTGCTACTTTTCTCAACACTTTCTTCCCAAATGAGAATGGTTCTCCTTCTTTGGACTTTGATGATTATGGTATTTATCCTCCTTTGGATATGAAGAAACCCGTTTCAAAGGAGAAGAAGCTGGACAACACTAATATCCACAGTACTTATGTCTTGACACCTCTCTATCCACCTTCTGAGGATGAGATTGTGCGATTTATGAGCGGATCCTCTTCAAGGTCTACTGAGCCTGAGTGTTATTTTCCCCTAAAGGAAAAGGTGTTCGATCCCGTTATTGCAATTTTTAAGCCATCTCAGTATCCATCTGATGAAATAAAAGGAAAGATTTTTGGAAACAATGAAGATATGCTTGTGCTGCATCATACTTGCTACCACCATGCTCAACAACTGCTTAAGGGAACCTTGCCTCCTCTTCTTTGGGTTGCCTTGTTCGCCTTAAGCTTGTGCTACTTGATGGATGAAAACCATGTATTTGATCCCGGTGGATATTTTTCAAGGTTCTTCCTATGCTAATCAAGGTCGAGTCAGGCTCATTACTCGGTTAACAAACACAAGCGCTTCTCGGGAGGCAACCCGCAGTATCTATCCTTTTTATTTTGTTTTTATAATAAGTGTATGGGGAGACCCTAGTATGTGTTTGTTGTTTTCTTTCTGATCATGTGCAGGGATTCGAGCTATCAAAGATCCATTCTTGATGACTTTTGACGACCCGTGATCCCGTGTACCCGTCTTCCCGGTTCTATCCTAAACTCTTTTGATTCTTTATTTTATCATTTATGATTGAAATAGGAATCACTTTAGTTGTCTCTTCCTTAACAAGATTTAAACAACGTGCACAATGTCCTAAGTGTAGGGGAGTTTACTCCCACATGCTTAAACATTGAGGACAATGTTTATATTAAGTGTAGGGGGACTTCTATCGAAGTTAAGTGGTCTTTTTCATGAATTTGTCCTCATTTTAACCAGAAAATTTTATTTTTCGACATTTTTCAAAATTTTTAATCTATTTTGGCCTAGTTGTATAGTAGTTTTTCCTTTGTTATCGTTATTTACTTTCTTTGCTAAAATAAAGTTTAATAAAGTGGTTTTAATTTTTTTCAACGTCATGAATCTTTTGACTCTACCCGAGTTTACTTATCTAAGTTTACTCTAGCTAGTATCCTTAATGTGTTTAAGTCAAGTTTTGCTAGGCTTTTATATAGGGAACTTTAAAAGGCGAAAGTCTTAACTCTCACGGGTTAAGAACAAGAACTTTTCGCAAGTTCTTATAATTGATCCTAGAAAGTCGTTTATCAAGGGAACTTTAAATTGCGGATTCTAAAACTTGAAAAAGTCTAAGAAGTTACAAGATACTATAGATGACTTGAAAACCTAAAACTTTGATTTAATAGGCTAAGCATCCACAAGTCTCATTCCTTGAGATTTTAAATTGTGGAGAACGAGAGATGATAGAGTCAATTATAAGTTTGGTATTCTTTCATGAATTTATGTGAGTTAATTATGAGCTTTTTCTCCCATCGCTTGTTAATAAATATACTTGCAATAAGTAAGGTTGTACGATTTGAAAAGTTACTTAGCTTCTAGCACAATATCGTTTAAAAGTTGCTTGGTATTAATTAGAGTTCATAGCCAAGGCATAACTTATTGAAGCGGGATGCGAAGATTGACGAGTCCGAAAAGGTCCTAACAAGACATGAGGGCTACATTTTGTTGCTAAAGATACAAAGTGATGTGAAGAATCGTTTATCAAAAATCAATATGAAGGATCGAGACACACGACGAAAAGCAAAATACTCACCTAAAGATCATGGAGAAGTCTATCCAAAAAGGCCCTAACAAGGTATGAGGATAAACAGATCCAAGTCCTAAAAGGAGGCGGATCGTTGTATATCAAAATCCCAAATAAAGATTGGAGAAAAATGAAGAAGTCGTGGTCCAAATATGAAGAATCTCTCAAAAAGTTCAAGTGAAGAAATTCCTATTATGAAGAGAAGACCATTATTGCATGAACGTCTCTCAAGATTTGAAGTATGAAGTCAATACCAAATATCGGTCCGAGAAAGGTCTCAAATCGTGAAGCGAGTTATGCCAAGATATGAACTTTATGAGGTCCCGCGAAGCAGTTTTAAAAGATTTTGTCCTTTAGCTAACTATTGATTAAATCGTCCTACTTTATTTTCGGCATAAATAACTATCGAAAATAAGTCAACAATGCATCCTCGTGATCATTCAAGACAACAATAAGATATAAGAGATACACCTAGGAATAAGGGAGTCTAAGTGAATAATTGGCCCACATGAACTCGTGATAGTTTGCTAACTTATAATAACAATGATCTCGTTTTTAAGCTTGGTATGGGGAACGCGAAACTTGAGGGTGATAATCATTCATGACATTCCAAAACCCTAAGGTAAGTTTTTGATCTTTTTTACTTGTTTTCTTCCTTTGAATATTTTATAACTTTCTATCTCTTTAATTAAGGCCAAGGTGGATTGATTATGATGAAAAATGTAAATCTTGCTTTGTAACTAATGCGTTGCATGAGGACATTGCAATGGTCAAGTGTAGGGGATTTGATAGGTGTCAAAACACCCATCCTTTGATCACTTAATTATAATAATAACCAGGCCAAAACGTGTATTTATTGTCGTAAATGTCGGAATTATGCGTGGTTTGTGTTTTAGTTGTGATTTAGGATCAAAATGTGAAAAGGGAAGTAAACATAGGCTTTCACGGGCTTTTATCGAAGAAAAAGACAAAAGACGAAGTCAAGAGATCAAGAGTGCAAAAAGAACGGAAGTCCAAGGCCTATTATGAAGATTTATCGAAGAAAAAGTTTAAAGACAGAAGTTTAATAAAGCAGAAGAACTCATGTCTAACTAATGAAGAAATTACAAGACGAGTTCAAATAATCCCGAGACAAAGTCGAAAAAGTCGAAGAATTTAGATGACAAAAAGACGAGAAAGAAAGAAAGAAGGAAGCTTCCAACACATGCTTACCTCCCTAATCTCCTATAAATACCCTCCTAATATCACATTAGGAGGTGTTAGCTAATTTGACAACCTAGCTCTCCACCTTAATTACTTGCACCTTTAATTTTCATGTCCTTTACTTAATTGTCATTTTAATTTCCTTGTCTTGAACCTTTAATTTCTTGCCTTTAATTCCAAGTAATTTAATTTTGTTGTTGAATCTTTATTTTCCTTTAATCAAGCTTTTCTTTATCATTCTTATTCTACTTTTCTTGTTTTTGATTTGATTTTGATTCGGATTAAGCATTCATTTGCTTGATCTTATTGCTTATTTGATTAAAAAGTTTACCTTTTTATTCTTATCTAGGATTTCATACGATTTAAGCTTTGAGCTTGACATGCTTATTGGATTATTTTGTATTTAGCTTATTAGTTTTAAAGTTTTCTTAAAAGTTTTATCTTTTTAAAGTTTGCTTATTTTGTTTTCTTATTTTGTGTTTTGAAAAGGTTTTAAATTCGTGCTTATTTAGTTTTACTTATTGTTGTTTTAATTAAGTTTTTGGTATTTGCTTATTGTCAAAGTGCTTATCTGGCTTTTGCTTATTTCCTTTTGTTTCAGTTCATTCCATCGGAAAGAGGTCTTGGATTCCGACAGCTTGTTACGATCTCAAAAACCACAAGGGTTTCTACATTGCGATCGGTATTGCGATACTCCCCCTTATTCCGATCGTGATTGCGATCGCTCATTGCGATCGTATATTGCGACGGTGCTTAAGGCTGTATTGTGACGGAATGCTGCCAAATTTTTGACAGCCATATTCCGACAGCTTACACATTCAGATAGGATATTCTGATAGATTTGATTTTAATATATTCCGATAGATTTTCATTTTAAATATTCTGATAGACTCATTCCGACAGGAGATTCCGATCATATTCCGATAGGTGAGTTGTTATTCCGACGATTTTCAGACTGCACATTCCGATGGTAAGCAACATTCCGATAGGTGGATTCCGACGGATTTGGTTTTGTTTTAATATTTTGTCTTAGTTTTATTTTTAAGTTTTACAAAGTTTTAAGTTTTCAATATACTTTTCAAGTTTTAAATTCATTACGTTTTAATTTCCAAAAATTTCACGCTTCCCGAAATCTCTGTTTTTATCAAGTGTTTTTCTATTTTTAATCATTTACTTTTAACTCGTAATTTTTAGTTTAATTTTTAAGTTTGCAATATTTTAAGTTTTCAAATTTTCATTTTTATTACATTGTCTATTTTACTTTTTGTCGAGTTTCAATTTTACGTCATTTAATTTCTCGTCATTTACTTTTTTTATTATTGCACCATTTATGTTTTAATTAAATATAGCTTTAATTACCGTCATTTACTTTAACGTCTTGCAATATTAATTATACTACAACGACCAATCTATTTGTTCTCACCAAAAGACGACTGAGTCGCACGTTTACCCTTTTTCAATTCTAATCGAGACGAGACGATAACTTTTTACATACAAAATCTCTTGTATTAAACATCGTCGTCATAAAGAACATAAATACGTAATCACAGAGATTTAACATTGGCTGGTGAGGAATGCCATAGTTCAGTCCACGAAATTCGAAGAAAATACATGTGACTAAGTATGAATGATTTTGGTTCAATCCATACTTGTCAAATTTCAAAGGGAAAAATTTTATGGATATAATTTAACAATCATGGGACTAAATATGGATGACTGGGGTCCAATCCATATTAGTCAAAACTTCAATGAAATATGGCTAGTATACAGCCATCTGACAGTTTAAAAAAACAACGTAAAATGATTAATCTGTTAGAAACATAGGATAAACATAAGAGATGCTTGAAATAGTTTATGAAGGCATAGCCAACGGAAATTGACATGAGAAAGGGTGAACGCCTATGGGTCGGTTCACAAAACAAAATTCGAATGAGCTAGGGTGAACGCCTATGGGTCAGTTTAGAAAACAAAATTTAAATGAAAAGCACGTGCGACTAAATATGGCCAGTCTTTTACCAACCATTACTTACTCAAAACTTAACAGACAAACAATGATACATGAAACCAAATAAGGAAAATCCCCTGTCAGTTTAGGAAGGTCCTAATGACTACCCACTAGTCACAGGTCAAGTTTTAGAGGCTACAGGTCGAAACCTTGGGCTCTGATACCATAATTGTAACACCCCACTTTGATAAGTGGGCCGTTACATGATAATTATGGCGTGTCATCAAAGCAAGCAAGCTAATGTCCTAAAGCATAAGTGACCATAAAGGAAAAACCGAAATCAAATATTGGTTCCCATACATAAGCCCAAAACATAAATAAAGTAAATGGAATAAAAAGGACAAAACAAGTGTCCAAGCAAGCATAAGTATATGAGGCAAAAGAAGAAGAAGTCTTAGGCAGCTTCATCATATACACGTCCTTCAAATGCTCAAGTATGTCCTTGGGTACCTGCCGTTTGAGTCATGGAAACAAATTACACGGCTGTGCAAATTCGCTCAGTGAACGGATATATGATGATGAATTGAATAACATAAACATAAGCAAGGTATGAAATGGTAGTGCATCGGAATAATGTAAGTCCTGGAAAATCTAGTGTACGTTTTATGGTCTAGTTTATATTCTGAAAAGACTTTTGTTTATATCATAAAAACTGTATTTTAAATATACCCAGGAGCCCATGTAGGTCATGAGGTATCACACTACATGAATACATAGAGGGGTGAACTCATCATGAAGTTAGAGGGGTTGCCTCTAATTATAATAGTCTGGGTGGAGAGATCAGCTCCATGTAACGGATGTAAGGCACACACCACAATTACCTTGTCATCTGATAAACATGTACTAGGATGCACCCATTCACCCCACATGATAATAATAATAAAATGGCCAATAACTGAAAGGGACGCCACGAGTAATCACTCTCACCGCGGAAGAGTCATAACACCGATGCCTCCAGTGTTATGGTTATGGTACCTCCATAACTAGGTGAAACTGGCATGCATGTATATAGCTCAGATAATTTAAAAAAAAACATAGGATTTACTGAAAGTGTTTAAGACACATAACCTACTGAAGAAAACAGATGGCTGTAAACGAGGAATCCTTAATGTAGGAAAAGAATTTCCTTACTGAAGGACGGAATATCCGTACCTTGTGTCAAGTAATGAGGATGAAAACGAATACAAATGAATTACTCTGACTTCGCGATAGCTACATAATAAAAGGGACATGAATGAGTTGTTTGTTTAACTTATACTTAACTGATTATTAGTTTACCCGACGTGTTCTTAACTTGTTTTACTTGTTCTTGTCTTGTTTTAAGTGTTCTTATCTTATATTACTGATTCATGTTAAATCATGTGTTTCTTAGTATTTAATGTGTTATTGATTAGTATATTTCATGTTTTATGTGTTATAGTACTTGTTAGAACATAATGAGTAGCTTTCTAAAAATAGCAGGTTTCTATATATAATAGGTTTCCAAAAATAGAAACTTTTGATAATTAGTAAGTTTCCAAATATAAAAAGTTTCCATATTTAGTATGTTTCCATAAATAACATTTTTCCATATTTTATATGTTTCCATAATAAATAATAAGCTTATATTAATAAGTATAAAAGATAAACTAGAGCTTATTAAGCATAATTTATAAGTCATGGTGTCATAATAGTAAAGTTTATTAAAATAAATGCTTTAGGCTAAAATGATGATTATTAATTAATAATATAATGCATGGTTTTAAGTATTATTAATTAATAATAAGACATGATTCACTTAATAAAATTTTACCTTAGTTAAATAATTAAATTAAGGTGTGATATTAATTTAATTAGGTCATAATAAAATACTTAGGCTAAAATCCATGATTAATTATATTAATTAATTATAACCTAAGTTCTATGGTTTACTTAATTAATAATTCATGTTTGATAAAGGTAATTTAATAAGCAATCCATGTATACCCGAGCCCTAAATCCCGAGCCTACCGAGACACTCGTCTCAGTCGCACTTAAACAAACCAAAACCGAACATCAAATCCAACATCACTACCGGCGGCTGGGTTTTTGACATACGGCCAGCAGCCTTGGCTGATGCCAGTTGGCACTGTTAGCCACAGGGTTCCCACCGGTTTGAGCCGGGTCCCATGCCATGACCAATTACCCACCGAGAGTCCACAGACTCTCGGTTGCCACTGTTATCAATAAAACAACCACTATGGGCTGTTTGGCTTGTGACTGACCAAAGGAAACCACCACCGACCCTAGTTAGGGTGCGACTGGTTGGGAAAATATGCCACTGAGGGTCTTGAGACTCTCGGTTTGTGTGCAAAGGCGAAACAAAACCCAAACCAAATCTAAACCTTTTCATTCATGATTTAAATCTCGTAATTTACATGTGTTCATGATTTAATAATGGATTCATAATTAAAAGAAAAGAATAAAAGATTAAGGTTTAAAAGATTACAAATGCTGGCATGGATTTTAGATTAACGAACACGAACAAAATACCCGTATAAATCAAGATCAAAAACTCAGTTTTCTCCCCTTTTTTGCTTGTGAAATTCAGCGGCCAAAAGAAATGGTGGCTAGGGTTTCTTAATTTTTGTAAAATGTGTTGAAGTGGAATAAAAAACTAAACCCCCTGACATATTAAATTATCAAATGGGCTGGTCCAAAGGCCCCTTTCTCTTTTCTCTCTTTTACACGCCGGCCTACACACATATCTACATAGTTTTTGATTTTCATGTTTAAATATTTATCGTGTAGGTTCACGATTTAATTCTCGTGTTTTAATCTTGTCGTGTTATAAGCATTATACGTAAATACTTAGTAATAATATATGTAGTACTTGTATTACACGTTCGTGATTCGTGTCGTATGTTACTAAATATTTTTAATTTATTCGTGATTTCATGCAATAAATGTTCTTGGGTATTTTATAGCGGGTTTTACACTGCAACTCCTGAGGAGATGATAATATATCTAAGGGAAGTTTTCATTTAAATTATGAGGTTTTAGAAAATGGTTTTGATGGTCAACTAGAGGAAGTTGGTCTTAGCATGTCTAATAAGGTCTCTAAATATCCTGTTGTATTGAATGATTATGTGTTAAGTACTTTCATGAGATATGATTTGAATAAGTATTGTAATCATTCTATGCTTACTTTGAATCGTTTTGGTTTTACTTCTAATTTGAACAAGTCATATGAGACTTCTTATGATGAAGTTGCTAAGGATGATAATTCGATTAATGATATAAACAATGAAATTCAAGCCTTATATGAAAATGGTACATGAGATTTAGTTTAATTCTTGTTGGTAGAAAGCCAATTAGAAGTAAATTGGTTTATAAGGTTAAGTATAGTTCTTCTAGAGAGATTGAAATATACAAGGCCAGGCTTGTTAAGTTTGTAAACAAAGAAAAGGTATTGATTATGAAGAAACCTTTATTCATGTAGTTAAGATGAGAAAAGTTAGAAACTTGATTGATCTTTTAGAATGGTTGGAAATTGTTTTAAATGGATGTGAATATTGCTTTTTCATATGGGGATTTGAATGAGGAAGTTGACATGATTCCACTATTGGATTATTCTAGGAGATAATAGAGATTGTAAGCTTACCATATCTTTATATAGGTTGAAACAAGCTTTTAGACACTGGAATCGTAGATTGCCTAACAATTTACTTGATGCTGGTTTTATACAGTCTAAAAATGATCATTCCTTATACATTAAGTCTGAGGGTAAAGTTAAATTGTTTTAACTTGTATATGTGGATGATCTTGTTTTAACTGGGAATTCTGATGTTGGAATTGAGAAATTTAAAAGGTTTTTCAATAACATATTTAAACTTAAGATTTGGGTGAACTTAAGTATTTTTTAGGTATTGAAGTTCTAAAAACTAGAAATGGTTTGTGTCTCGGTCAAAGGAAGTATTGTTTGGAGTTATTAAAGAAGGGGTTTGAATATGAAAAAGTGTGAGCAAAAGAGGTGAAAAGAAACTCTTGAAATGATCCACTACTTATAGGAGAAAAGGGCAACGACTCTTTCTGGGTGTGGCTCATTAAATAGCATAGTGGTTCTTTATCACTCTAACCCCTATAATGAGCCGTGCAAACTAGAATACGCTCTTTTTTGTCCTGTACTGGGGAAACTCCATCTGGTGCAGATTTTACCCAAACGGAATATCATTTATGCATTTGGAATATCCTACTTTTAAATTTCCATTTTAATTTTAATAAATTTTTTTCTTAAAGTTCAAGTTTACTTAAAATTTGTCACTTAAAAATAAACTTTAGGTTTAAGGAAATTATAAATCCTTGATCACTTAGTTAGGTTAAGAACTTGTTTATTCATACCTTAAGTGATTGTAGATTAGATGAAAATACTTGAACTCAAAAATTCGATATTCGTTGTTTTTCATAAATGCTTGTTTTTATATTTTGTCGTAATAAAAAAAGCGATACCAAAAAATGCAAGTAACGTTTTTAGACATCATTGCATTAACAATGTAGATAGATTCACACATGTCTAGAGTCTTCCTCATGTTCGGTTTCGATTAAAAGGTCTCCAACAAAAAAATTCTCTATGGTGTTGATCCCAAACTTAGATCGATTAAACTTGTATTATCGAGATTAGTTCAAGTATAATATGTTTGAGAAACTTTGTATATTCAAAAAACTAAGTTTTATGCGGAATTTAATACTTAGCACACAGAACAAATAACAAAGACGTATACCAAACTTTCAACTTCGATTAATAACAACGATGAGAACAGTTATTGAACGTTATATCAAACCTTAACCTAAAGGCCTCCTTTTATAAGCACAAGGAGCCTTGTACACAAAGTAAACGTGTCAACTATTCTAGGAAGATATACTAAGATAAACATAGAAAATACAATATTCATGCATATCTTCCTAATATAACAAAAGGTATTGACTTATAAATCTTGACAGCGGCTTGATTCCTCTTGTCTGGGCCTATGCTGTCAGCAGCTTGATAACACCTTGTCAGCGGCTAGATATCCTTTGTCAGCGGCTAGTATGCTTAACTAATTTTATTCCCAACAATCCTCCCCTAAACTTGATATTACCCACAATCATCAAGTTTCTGAAGAAAACAAAACACAAAGAGGATTCTTACAAATAAAACCTATTCTAATAATTGAAAAATGAGAAATCTCATTAAGTCAACTGCTATGTCACTGGTGTAGTCTACTTTAAGCTTGGTGCTCATCATCTTCTTCAAAACATCTTGGGACCAAGGATACTTCCTATCAACTAGCAGGATTTTGAAAACTTTGTTGGGCAGAGATGAAAGATACCAACAACTGAATACCAACACCACTTCAAAGTGCTTAAATCATCCAAATCCAGCCATACTGGATCTGCTTCATCATGGTCAAACATTATTTTGAATGTTGTCCATATCTTTATTCCATTTTGAGAAGTAGGTGCTTCAACCTCATACTTCTCCTTCAACAAACTCCAAAGAGTCTCCAAATCTTCTCTATCAATGTTGCCAAATAGGGACATAAAAGATATGAACATATGAAGTTTGTCCCCGTACCTTGTGATCACCCAAAAACCTTTTGTAAGATCTTCTTCATACTTAACAATAGGATTCTTGAAGTCAAGTGGAATCACAACAGAAAGATCACCAGCTTCCAAACGTGAAAGCTCCATATTCTTTTTCCAAGGACCCTTATTGTATCTTGGGTCCAATGGGCTAAACTCAGGGAACAGAAACTTTACTCCCTTATTCACAGGCCTAGGAGCAATAGATGCCTTCTTTATCTTCAACTCCTCTTTAATTTATTCCTGTCTCTCAACAAAAAGCAACCTGTATGTGTTAGCTTCACAAACATAATCCCAAATTGGATAGGCCAAACACTCACTACTTAAATGATAACTTCCTAAGGTTTGTATATGTCCACCCAGTCTGGTGACATCTTAGATGCATATAATACAGTTCTATTCTAGCAGTCTTGTTCTCACTCAACACTATGTTTGCCATGTTCTCCAAAATGGTTCTGCAATTTCTTTGAACTCTCATCATAATATCCATCCCCCAAATCTTGTCAGTCAAAGGAATATCATCATTCTCCAAAACCTCCCTCTCATACCTGAAATATATGTCACAAATAGCAGGTATCTCAAAATCAACTTGCATTTTAAGCTGCTTTAATCTCTCTAAAGCTGCTTCACCTTCTCCATACTCCAACTTCTTTGGTTCTTCTCCCATATTTGCATTTGAACCATGACCAATAATTTCTTCCTCATCACTATCATCCTCACCACCCATTCTCAAACTCTTAGACTCTGAGCCAATCTGAGCTTCAATATCCCCCTTACCTAATCCCCTTCTTCTCTCTTGTTCACCCAATTGTTGGGCCAACATAGCATAAAATTTGATATGTGCATCATCCTTGGGGATATCTACTTCTACCAACTTGCCTTTCCTTTATCCGAAGGATCTATAATGGGTAGAGTAGATAGGGATACCTGTGTGGAAACATATTTAATCATCAAAGATAGTTGGGATACGTCTTTTGATTTGTCAACGACTGCTAATGAAGTGTCTGTGGCTACTATGGCTTTGTCGGCGGCTGACCTAGTCTCTTGTTTCTTCATTAATTCCACAAAATATTGCTATGTAGGTGTTACGAGAGACACCTTAGATGGATCAAACCTTTCCTGTTGTTGATCTTTCATACCTGTTAAAGCAACAACTATCTCTTTCTCACCAAATGACCCTTCTTTAGAACTTCTATCACTGGCAATAAAGGGTTCAGTTTGTTGTTCTTCCTCCCCTTTGGAAGAATCCTCTATCACAAACTTGTGTCTCGACTCTAATACAACAATCCTCTCCCTCAATGCATTGAGTTCAAGGTCTTGAGCTGCCAATTTCTATACAAAATTTACACTTTGCTTTTACAAGCTCATGCAGAGTACCGTCAATTCCAAGTTAGATATGGGTTGCATACGGCCCTCATCTACATGTGGGAACTGAATCCCAACGGTGGAATCATGGGGAAAGGTGGTGGACTTAGATACACTGGACTTGGCTTAACCTGTAATAAGGTCAATAGGTCCAGCCACCCCCATATCACCAACCACACTTGTGGTGGTTGTTCTCTCTGCTTCATAGCTAGGACCACTAAGGGAGAAAATCCCAGTGATCCTTTGGCATTTGGCTAGATGAAATTATTGAGGTGGTGATTCTGAAGAGGTGTTTGGGTCTGCATGTGAAGTGTCGGGGGCTATGACTGAAGTGTCAACGGCTAACATAGAAATGTCGGCGGCTGCAGGTTCTGGTTTAATATGTGGTTGGGGATGTGGTAAGGGTGGTTGTTCTTCATGTGTTGGTTTTAGAATGGGGTATGGTTGAGGTTCTGGTGCAGGTGGTTGTAAGGCTGCTTGTAAAACAACAAGCATGGGTAGGGTCAAGGGAATTGGATCATATGGTCCAGTGTTTAGAGTAACTAAAAGCTTTTTCTTTTGTGTAGGGATCTCATAAAAGTGTTCATGATCTCTACCACAGTCACCTTGAAGATCAAAAATCATTTGCAAAAATCTTGGGTAAGTAAGAGTCATCTTGCTGCCCTTGTTTTGTAACATGCCCTTAAAAATCGTTCTAGAAAAACTAAAAAGTTGCCCAGTTGCTAAACACACAAGAGCACTCCCAATAGATTGGTTGATCTCAATGAATGATGAGCATTTGGGACTAAGACATTATAATAGGACATGTATCAAAAACTTCCAGGCTGGGGGGAATTGAACTTTAGCATATTTATTAATTTTTCCCTCTAGGGGTAGTGTATATCCCAAGCCTCGAAGCCCCTCATGTAGCACCTCCTTAGGAAGGATGACCACACCATTAGCATCATTAAGATGCAAGGCTTGGCGAACCAAGTCCTCAGTGATCACCCATTGTTTCCCATGGATGATGCCTTTAATTCTAGGCACTCCATCAACTGTTGTGGAACTAGTAGTGTTCCAAAACTGTTTGATGTGTGTGACATGGATGACAAGAGCATGAGTTAAAGCATACCTTAAAGGAGAAGCCAAAAATACTCTATCATCTGAGTGTATAAAGGATTTTCAGTATCAATCTTCAAATATGCAATCATGTTATGTTGGTCTTTGAACTCCAACACAGCATCATTGGTTTTAAACTTTGGCGCCATGGATGAAAAGATGAAAGCTTTAAGTGAAGGTTAAGGTTAATAGTTAAAAGATGAAAGCAAAAAAAATAAGTAAGTTGCCCTATTACACAATATGGTGAGCCAAATATATAGTAAAAATAAAAGAGATGTGATTGGTTGAAAAATTGGGTAAGTGAGAAAATTTCTCAAAAGTAATGATTAAAATCTTTGAATTTTACAACTTATCTTATAGAAATTTAAGAAAATAACCACTCCCAAAAACTACGGCCCAAAATATCACAAAAGTTACAGCTAGGTAGGACCTAGTGTTTTTCAACGGTCAAAAGTTTTGTCAGCAGCAACGGCTATATTTGTTAGCGGATAAAATATGCTTTGTTTGGGGCAAAAATGTGATTTATCAGCGGATAAATTTTTATTAGTCAAAAAGGTCAAAAATAAAATAAAAACAAAAATAAAAGACCTAACAAAGATTATTAACCCTAAGAGATTTATATTATCCCTAAAGAAATAGAGTTTTGCAAGCATTGTCCAATCACACACACTTGCTTACACAAGATAGATATGAGTGTCCTCAAGTGTCCCTTGCTCAACAAGTCCTTAAGAGAGAAGATAGCTCATATAATATCTTTGTAACTCCCAGGTAATCCCATTGATACGTAACCAAAGGCTCTCAAACTAACCATCCCAATTCTAGGTCAAAATGTCTTGGAAGCATGCATGCAAAATAAATTACGTGCATGCTACAGTGCCTCAAGGATAAAAAATTCCACCACCTTTATAAAAAGATGGCATCCTAACTTTAAACCCACACTCACATGTGGACACAATCTAGAATTATGGTATGAGTATTCTAAGAATACCCAAAGACCTAAAGGTTTTCCTAAACCTCCTCTTAAATTATGACGAGTATACTTCATAACAATATATGTGACAAAAATATTTATTTCAAGATAGAGATATAAATATCTCAACCATCATAAATAAACTTTGTTTCCACACTCCTTGAGTCCATAAGCAACTCTGTATCCAATGTACAATGCCTTACATACCTGCAATGTTAGATGAGAAACCACAAAAACTACCATAAAAGCTGTCAGCGGCTTCTTTCCACTATGTCAGTGGATATAATGCCTTTGTCGGTGGATAGAAAAATAATGTGGAAAATCTAACTTTTACAAAAACTAATAATGGTACACACCCTGTACACACTTTACATCAAATTTAAAAACCACATATTTTATGAATTAATCATTCAAATACTTGCGACCAAGCATTGAAATCTCCCAACATCAAAAGGTTTGGCTAAAAGATCAGACACATTCTTCTCTGTCTCAATTTTATCAGGAAATATTAAACCATTTTCAAAACAATCCCTTATAAAATGATGCCTGATTTCTATGTGTTTGGTTTTAGAATGATGTACATGATTCTTAATTATACAAGATGTACTATTATTATCTACAAAAATCTTAGTATGTATAAAATTGTACCCATAATCCAAAAGCTGATTTTGAATCCATAGCACTTGCCCACAACATGCAGCAGCTGCTACATACTTAGCCTCAGTTGTGAAATTAGCTACCACAGTTTGCTTCTTGCATTGCCAAGATATAAGCCTGCTTTCAAGGAACTGACATCAACCAGTTGTGGATTTTCTATCTCCATTATCACCATCATAATCACTATCTGAATATCCAATAAGCTCCAAAGGAGATTCCCTAGGATACCATTATCCTAAAGTGGGAAAACATCTAAAAATCATTTTAACAGCATGAAGGTGACATTCCTTGGGAGTCACTTGATGACGTGCACATGCACATACTACAAACATGATATTAGGCCTTGAAGCTGTGAGATATATCAATGAATCAATCATTGATCTATAATGCCTGATATCAACCTCTTTACCATCTCCAATCTTACCCCATGGATGTTCCCTGTCGATGGGTGTGCTAGCTCGTTTTTCATGTGGTAAAAAACAAAATTTCTTCAAAATCTCAGCCACATACTTATCTTGAGAGATGAAAATACCATCTTCTTTCTGTTGAACTTGCAAACCAAGAAAGAAAGTCATCTCTACCATAGCACTCATCTGAAACTTATCTGTCATAAGTTTGGAAAAATCATCACTCATTCTTTGGTTCGATGAACCAAAAATGATGTCATCAACATAAACTTGTACAAGAAGAAAATCCTTCCCTTCTTGCTTTGTGAATAAATTTTGGTCTATGGTACCCCTCTTAAAGCCATTTTCCAACAAGTATGTGGAAAGTGTTCCATACCAAGCTCTAGGGTCCTAATGAAGGCCATACATTGCCTTGTTTACTCTATACACCTTATCTAGATGCTCATGATCTTCAAAACCAGGAGGCTGCATGACATATACTTCTTCTTTGATTGTGCCATACAAAAATGAACTCTTCACGTCCATTTTATAGACTTTGAAACCCATGTAGGAAGCATAGGCTAGGAAAATCCTTATTGCCTCAATTCTGGAAACAAGTGCAAAAACCTCGTCATAATCAATACCTTCTTCCTGAGTATATCCTTGAGCAACCAACCTTGCCTTGTTTCTAATAACAATGCCTCTCTCGTCCTTCTTATTTCTTAGAACCTATCTTGTCCTAATAGGCCTAACATACATTGGACAATCTACAAGCTCCCAACATCTTGAATGGAAAACTGATGAAGCTCATCCTACATTGCTTCAACCCAGATTTCTTCTTTAAGAGCATCAAAAATCTTCTTTGGTTCTAATTAAGAAAGGAAACAGGGAAACAAACATTCTTGAACAAAAGGAGTATCATCCTTCTTGTGTATATTAGTAGTGAATCCACCTTGAGTCTTCCTAGCTCCTCTTTTTTGAACAGGAGTATGAATATCACCTATTATTTAAGTGAGAGGATGAATTTTGGCCACCTTTGTAAGAATTCCTCCCCTAAAAATGTGTTGTCATGAACTGTGGACTCTAAATTGCTGATATCTTCTTCATTGCTACTCCCATGCCCACTTGAACTAGGAGATATGTTGTCAGCGGCTGCAACGGGGCCACTGACACCTTCATTGGGTATGGGATCTTCAACAAGTTCAAGAATATTTTGTTGGAGGATGAAAACCAACTGTCAGCGCCTGAATCCAAAGTATCAGCGGCTTGTTTGGAGCTGTCAGTGGATGAAGAGTCATTCACTGTTTCATCAACTGATGGCTCTTCTTGTTGCTTTCTTTCCTCCTATTTGGCAGCAGTATATGCTTGCATGAACTCTTCACTCCATATAGGCATGGTTATGTAATTAAACATAGGAGTTGGTTCATCTACATGTGATCCTTTTACTTCATCAACCTGTATACATGTATCATTAACAATAGGTTCTTCCAACACAGCTGGATTAGTCACAGGCATATAATTCATGGACCTAGATAATGGATCTAGATCAAATAGCCAATTAGGTCTAGATTTATGATCACTTGGTTTACTTTCCAAGAAGTCAACATGTATGTTTTCTGTGAGAATCTTAGACTTCTTGTTATAAACCCTATACCCCTTGCTATTTGTTGAGTATCCCATAAAAAGTTCCTCATCACCTTTTGAGTTAGACTAGCCTCGGTTATCACTATTATTCAGGATTACTACATGACATCCAACAGGCCTAAAGAAGTCTATATTAGGCTTCTTATTCCAAAGCAATTCATAATGAGTCTTATTATGAAATTTATTGACTAAGGCTCTATTTTAAACATAGCATGCAGTGTTCACAGCCTCAGCCCAAAAAGCAATGGGTAAATTTACATCTGCCAATATGGTTCTAGCTGCTTCTATAAGTGTTCTATTTCTTCTTTCAGCTACACCATTCTGCTGTGGCGTTCTAGCTATGTTAAACTCCCTAGAGATTCCCTTATTGACACAAACGGTATCTAGAAGGCTATTCCTAAATTCACCACCATTATCACTTCTAAGTTTTTCTTTTCAATCTGTGTAATGAAATTGATGTCACTTTTTAGGACCAAAAAGAAGGTCCAAGTAAACCTAGAATAATCTTAAGTGATAACAAAACAGTAGGATTTACCATTAAGACTTTCTATATTGGTTAGGCCAAACAAATCCATGTAATAAGTGAAGTGGTTTAGAACTACAGTGCACATTCTTCGACTTAAATGAGGCCTTATGCTGCTTGCCTTTAAGACATACAACACAATTACGGTCATTGTGGAATGCTTTTGAAGGCAATCCTCTTACAAGATCATGTCTCACAAGTCTATTCATGTTTTTGAAGTTAATATGTCCTAACCTTCTGTGCCATAACTTACTCTCATCCACTGAAGCCTTAGCATAAAGACATGACAAGTTGTTACTCATTTTAATGCCATTTAGATTAAAATTATAAACGTCTTTATATCTAGGTGTTCTAAACTCAATAAACTTATCAGCAGGAATCTCAAAATCTTTACTCAACACAAAACACTTAGTGTCAGTAAAAAGAACCTTATTCTTGTTGTCACAAACTTGTGACACACTAAACAAATTAGAATCAAGTTCTTTTACCAGGAAGACTTCCTCAAACCTTAAGTTGTTGGTGATAAGTGTGCCTTTTCTAGAAATGTTTCCATAGCTGCCACCAAAATACACCTTATCACCATCTTTAATTGGAATGAAATCAGTTAGATAATCTTCCTTGTCCGTCATGTGCCTAGAGTATCCACTGTCCCAATATCCAAAATCATTGATGTGCTTATGAATGCCCTGTACATAAAGAAAATAAATTAGTTTTCTTTGGGAACCTAAGCCTTTGCAGACTTGGATTCATTTGGTTGTTCAACAGGAATTGACTTATTTCTTGTAACAACCTCCTGCTCGTCCCTTTACACCCTAAACACCCAATTTACCCCGATAGGTTTAGTAATGACCTTTTCAAGAAATTTAAATCTGTTGTAGGTCATAGAAACTCCATTAAAATTAGGGTTTTGATCTTGTTTAGGTCTCCACGTTAAACTGGATGAAGCTTTAGACCCTTGTCCCTTAGGTTTCAAATACCTATTATTACTTGGTTTAACATAAAGTCTGACAGAAGCTAGTTGTGGCATTTTCATACCAAACCTAGATTTGTTAGTGGCTTGTTTTGTCTTGTTAGTGGATAGATTGTTCCTGTCAGCGGCTAAATTAGGGTTTGCTACAGCAACTCACTGTCTGTTAGACCAAGTATTAGTCTTTTGAAAGGGCCTTTGTCCATGGGTATTAGCTCTTCTAGAGAAGAAAGGAGCTAGTCTAGTGACCTAAGGAATTGGTTGGATAAAAGGTCTAGGTTTGACAATGGTTGACCTATTGTTAGCGGGTGAAATGTATCCACTGACACAGTTATAGGCCAAATGTGAGAAGCTCCCACATATATAGCAAGCCTTTTTAGACACAAACTTAGGCTTAGACTGATCAAACCCTATCCCATTAATACTTACTTGGCTTTGGGGTGACCTAGGTTTTCTATACATTTTAGCATATTTAACATTATGTTTACTTTTAGATGATGAGCCAAGATTAATAGTTTTACTAGTGGTGGGGTTGGTCACAACAATGGGTTTAAGTTCAAATGGGTCATCATTAAGCAGTCCAACCTTAACAAATAGAAAAGGGTTGGCTGCTTTCCATTGTTCTAGATTTGTCACATTTTTTCTATATTCCTCAACAAGACTAAGCACACTTGGTGGAGGAATAAATTCCTTCGCTTGGAATTTAGGTATGCCAATCCAAGAGAGATCCTTTTTAAGAACACCATAAAAGTTTCCAGCAGGTGGTGGGACAAAAGCATATTCTTTCATCCGAATCCCAGACATATCTCCATGGTCTCTTTGCTCACTAACATACTTTTATAGGGTTTGACTAGCTTTTTCAAACTTTTCAATCTTAAGCCCTACATTTTCTTTAGCCTTGATATCTTCACTCAACTAAAGTTGTAAATCTGCTCTAGATTTCATTAAAGACTCCCTAGCTTTATTACTAACTTTTATGTCTCTGGTTAAAACAGTAATTTAATCTTTAAGGTCAAATTCCATTTTCTTATACTCCTCAACCATCCCATAAGATTGAGCAAGACCCCTTTTATAGTTTGCTAGCTTGATTTCTACATCAAAAACATCGGATTTTAATTTTAGAACCTCTTTATTAAGTTTTTCAGTGTTTAGTCTACAACCTTTACTACAAAAAGCATCATCATATACCTCATTATTAGATGAAGAGGAAGAGTTAGCCATAAGAGCATATTGCACATGCTCTTCTTCCTTCTCAGCTATTAATGCTTCATTTTGTTCCACATCATCTTCCATAAAGCTCAAGTCCTAACCAAGCCCATCAATTCCTTGCATGGCAACCATAGCTTTTGGTTCATCATCTTCAACCTTGATGATCTGGCTTGAGCTCTTTCCAGCATCATTCCTACGTGGAAATCTGCATTCCCTCATGAAATGTCCCATCCTATGACAATTATAGCATTCAACCTTGGATTTATCAAATCCAACAGTTTCTTTGCCATTGAATGTCATTCTCCTTACAAACCTCTTGTTCTACCTATTGGCCCTTATGCTAGTAAGTGCCATATTCCACTTAATATCCATCTCTTCAAGATCAGCATCACTAATTTGCTCAATATCCTTATAGGTAACTATAGAACCATTAGGTAAAGCAGCAATGTATGCACACACAATATCTATGTCAATACCGGTTGGTTTAAGACTTGATAATTCAACATTGTATGTGTCAGCGGCTGAAATTGAGCCACTGACATATGAAGATTCAATAACATGATGTACATTTAATCCGCTGACATGTGAATTATTGTCAGTGGGTTAAGAGTCATTGTAAGAGATAAATGCCATGCTTCCAGATGTTGGCTGGCTTCCTTGTTTTAGCATAGCTTCAGGTTTCATAATCTTCAATTGATTATAAATACCATCAAAAGAAGCATTATTGTGAGCCTTGGTGGCAATGATTGATTTTGAATGAATCTCCCATGCATCACTAAGACCTTCAAGGAAGGTAGCAATAATGTCCTGCTCTTCAAGATCTGTTCCCATGAAAGCTAACTTGCTAGTAATATCTTGAAGATGACTTCTCACTTCACTCAGTTTTTCATTAGGGTAAGCTTTGAAAATAGTATACTCAATAACTAACTGCTTCTTCCTTTGTTTGATAGTTTCCTCATTACTATCATACATGATCTCAAGGGCTGCCCAAAGTTCCTTAGCAGATTCATACTTTCTGAATTTATGTTGTTGCATAGGACCAAGAGCCAGTTTGAGTGTGCTTAAGACTTTCATATCATTCCTTCTTTCTGCTATCTCAGCAGCTGAAACAGCCCTTCCATCTTTAGGTCTTGGAAGTAGATCATCACCAGTCTGTTTACGTGTTCTTCTTGCTTCTATATCAGTAGTAATCTTTAGTTCCTTCTTGAATTGATTACCATATTCAATGACTTCCTAGAGAACATAGTTATCAACTTGCAGATATTGCTCAAAGTTGAACTTCCAATGTTCAAAGTTATCAGGATCAAGTATAGGAATTTTGAGATTGTGATTCGATGAGTGTGAGGCTTCAGTTGAGGTAGACGTGATGTTTGGATGATTTCTAGGGTTTTCAACGATTTAGGTTTTTTTGGCGATTTAGGGTTTTTGTTCTTAAGATCAAAAAGTTCCTCAACAAGCTCTGATACCACTTGTTGATCCCAAACTTAGATCAATTAAACTTGTGTATTATCGAGATTAGTTCAAGTATAATACGTTTGAGAAACTTTGTATATTCAACAAACTAAGTATTATGCGGAATTTAATACTTAACACAAAGAACAAATAACAAAGACGTATACCAAACTTTCAACTTCGATTAATAACAACGATGAGAACAGTGATTGAAAGTTATATCAAACCTTAACCTAAAGGTCTCCTTTTATAAGCACAATGAGCCTTGTACACAAAGTAAACGTGTCAACTATTCTAGAAAGATATACGAAGATAACATAGAAAATACAATATTCATGCATATCTTCCTAATATACAAAAACGTGTTGACTTGTAAATCTTGAAAGCGGCTTGATTCCTCTTGTCTAGGCCTATGCTGTCAGCGGCTTGATAACACCTTGTCAGTGGCTAGATATCCTTTGTCAACGGCTAGTAGACTTAACTAACGTTATTCCTAACATATGGCACGTGGTGTAAGACAAGGAGATCTGTTATCTTCGTTCTTATTTATTTTGGCGACAGAGGGGCTAACTACAATCACGAGAAAGGCTGTTACTAGGAACATATTTTAGGGTATTAAGGTTGGGCAGGATGAAGTCATTATTTCTCACCTACAATACGCTGATGATACGATATTTTTGGTGAGCAGAGTCGTGAAAATGCTTCCAATCTTATGTATATTTTGAAGTGTTTTGAGGAGGTGTCAGTTCTAGGTATTAACTTAATGAAAAGTTGCTTATATGGGATTGGTGTGGAAGGCGAGAGAGTGGAGGCAATGGCTCGGTTTTTGAAGTATAGTGTGGGTGAGTTCCCTTTCTTGTATATCAAACTTTCAGTTGGAACGAATATGAGACGAATTGGTGTGTGGTGTAATGTTATTGAAAAATTCAAGAAAATATCATCTGAATGGAAGGCAAAAACAATGTATTTTGGAGGGAGGTTGACTTTGGTTACGTTGGTTCTTGGAAGCTTACGATAGTACCACTTCTCAATGTTTCGTGTACATTCATGTGTGATCAATGCGCTTGAGAGAATTTAGAGAGATTTTTTTGGGGGGTGGGGTGGGGGGATGTGACAAACCTGGATTTGGGATTTGTCACTTTTGACTGTTTGACTTTAATTTTGTTCTTAGTGTGCGTTTATGTGCAATATGTTAATATTTGAGCCTTTGACTGGATGTTAGACATTGTACATGTGTGCATATTACATTATATGGTGCTTAGATGGGGCTAGTTCGTGCTCATTACTTCATTTGGACATAGCTATGATAGTATATGTCATTATTTTAATATTTTATGTGTACGTATATGTATTCTAGTAAATCGTATTTTTGCGATATAGGGTTTAGCATTTTGAGGTCTCGGATAAGGAAACTAATCACGGGAATAATTTATGGGATGGTTTTAAGTCATTTAGGACTTAGTTATTTAGTTTATTTTATATTTCAAGAATTTTTATAAAAACGTATATTTTTACGTCTTTTACGGTATACGCGTAAAACTGACTAGTTTTACGATTTTGAGGTTTTAGAGGCTTTAGGAGCCGAAATAAATTAAGGTAAATTAAGGTATTATTAATAATATATTAATAAGTGATAAAAGAAAAAATATATATAATAGGCGGTTATGGGACGACACAAAGAGAAAGAAAAGGGATAAAAGGAAAAAGGAGAACCGGGCTTTTATAATGGGCCAAGGACTTGTTAGAAAACTATATAAAGACTTTTTATTAACCAAAAACATTCCTAAAATCCCTGTAGATCAGTTTATAGTCGGCATTAATGGTGGTTTTTAGGGTCCTTCATTATTTTTTCATTTTTCATAAATTCTAAGGTAAAACCTTCAAATCTATTTTTAATTTAATTATTTTTATATCATTGATAATCATTATATGATGGATTTAGGTTAGGTTTTATTATAAAATATGTATATAAATGATAAAACAATGATTAGATTAATTAGAGCTTGTAATTAATTAAGTATTGGGTAATGAATTAGGTTAATTTAATTAAATTCGTAATTAAAAACTAGGCAGAATTTTAGGTTTATTTTTTTGATCATATCTAGAGTTCTAGGAACATTCATCAATCGAACCAAGAGTCCCTAAAAATGTATTTGAGTTGGATTTTGAATGCAATAAAGGCGGACTAAATTGAAGGTCGGGAAGTGGGTCAAAAACAGGTTACAACAGTCGGAGGTCAAAAAGTTTTGAAACCAGTCGGGTTTAAATTAATGTTTTAAGATGGTTAGGGTACTTAGGAGTATAATTTGACCTTCAAACGAACATGAGAGTTATTTTATATGTTATATAAGATATCTAGAATAGGGATAATCAATTGGGATTACGGAAGACCCTCTGATCATAACAAACTTTTTATATGTTCAAAATCAGTAAAATCTGGATAGAAAAAGTATATACATGTATATCGAGGCCTTAACAGTAGCTTTAAAGTTGGGACAAAAGATACGATTTATCTAACGCATGTAAGGGCATAGGGTTTTATTTTCAGAAAACATAGATATGGTTAGGTGGGAGTTTGCCTCTAGTTTGGGGTCTAAATTCAGGACTGTTTTGGGTAAAATGTGAACGGAATAAGTTATGAACTTAACTAAGTTAAGGACTTGTTAGTGAAGGGTATTGGGATGCTTAGAGCATATGAATGGGGTACATATATGGGAGAAGGTTAGATTTCCATCATAGATTGATGAGTCATTTTAGTATTTAGTTAATGTCTTGATAAGTGTGCATTTATTTGTTTAGCTTTTTGCTAGTCCGCGGGATATTTGGAGAAGCCCAGCAGGTGAGTTCATAGTCCCATTTTCACTAAGTTTTTAAATGTTTTTCTAGTATGGGATGGAGACGACACTTGTACTATTTTTAAATGTCTTAGTACTATGTTTTTAAAAATAATTTGATAATATATCTTTCAAATGTGTGGACTTAATGTGCTATTATGTGATATGCCTACTTATGTGATATGTTATATGTTCTATTATGTGTTCTGGCATGCGTTCTGAGTACATATGTTCTAAGTACATGTACATCGTCTTCTTGGAGGTAAGATATCTCGACGGGGATATGGGTTCAACATCCATACTGGGTATGGGAAAGATCCAGATAGGTGTAGGTGCATTTTTTTCTTATTTTTGTGTACTTAATTTTTATGATATGGTATGTTATGTTTGTAGTTGTGTGTAACATGAATATCACTTTATAGTCCATTGCTTTAACTTATTTTTTCTTCAACTTATTTACAGCGGATGTCAAAGTTCTCATGATATTTTCGATAACTTAAACCTATGTTCTCACCAACATTATGTTGACAGATTTTAGTGTCATTTTCAGGTGAGTTAGTTATGAAGGATGATGTTAGACGTGGCTAGAGTCTAGAGGCTGCTAGGACTGCATTAGGCGGAATCCATTTCCTCTTAGTTTTCTTTTCATTGTTTGAATAAGCGATAAATTTTAGACACCTATATGTTGATCTTAGTTTATTTGTTCGTCTTTGGTGAGAGGTAGGACTTTTACCTACTTACCTAGACCCCTGCATTGTTGAGATATTTTCATGACATTTGTGTCACCATTTTATGACATTTCTTATTTCATTTAGTTATCTCTATAGACACGCCATGTTGTGATGATATTCATAGTTCACGCCCTATATTCCGCCATGGTGAGGTGTGACATAATGGTATCAGAGACAATGGTTATAGAGAATTAGGTTGCCTAGTCACGTAGCCTAATCTATAGCTTAAGGGTCCTTGCATATAGGCGTCACAGGAGTATGTGTGCATTTTATAATAATTAATGTGTTTGGATGTTATTTTGTGATGTTTGTTAAGTTATGAACTACTATGGTTCATACTTAGCTACATGTTATTTTCTTTTCGAATTTTTGACTAGTGCGGGTTGAACCATAGTCGTCTACACTAGTCATTGTTGGATCTTGTTCGATCATGTTTTCATGTTCTTTATACATTTCGAATTTTGTCTATGTTGGTTCAGCTGGACTACGAGTTTATGTGTTTCATGCATCGCCTATGTTATTTTAAATACATGGAATTTTGTAGCTTATTTTATGTTGTGGTTATATGCTTATATGAGATGTAGGATCTATGTGCTTATTTGAGTTGGTAGATTAATGTGTTATGTGTAGTATTAATTCTTATAAGTGTCATCATAGGAGGGAGTGCATTGGTGGAAGGGGACTCGTATAATTATGGTGGCCAACATAGTTATACAAGTACCACAACACCAATGGATTCCTGAGTATGATTGCATGAAAGAGGGTTAATACATGCGTGTATAGTATATTTTGGTAGTTCTTATGGTTATGTGTTGGCATGTACTTAGTTCTACGTATATTATATAATTACCCAAGTAATTATTAACGAGTGTGCATGACCATATATGGACAAGTTGCCATCGTATGTACCAACGATACCTTGATCTACTCGAAGTCGGAGCGAGAGTATGGGAAGAATTGGGAGTTGGGTTTGAAGTTACTTAGTTGGAACCAACAGGGTTGAAGCGAAGCAAGATGAGGAAGCGTTTTGGAGGCTAAAGAACTGGCGTAGGTGATGAGTCGATCTTGGCATTATCAAAGGACGGGACGAATTCGCGAAGGACGACGACACGTGAAGCAAGGATTAGGATGCGAGCGAGGATAGTGAAGTGGAGATAGGTTACAATTCCTAAATAGATAGGAGTGTCTTGGAAAGAAGGTGTAAGGATGTTGTGAGAACTCGTATTTTTTCGGTAATTAAATTATTCTTTTATTCGTACCTTTTATTTTTGTAATGTTTAACCTGTTTCTTTTACTTTTTATGCGTAAATCTTGAGAATTCAAGAATTTTAATTAAATTGTATTTTAATTATTTTTCTAACAATGCAAAATAATTTATTTGGAATTACTAAAATTTTATTTTATTTGTCTATATTTATCTAAATCAAAAGTTTTAATTTAAAAGCACTCGCACGTGTTTTATAAAAAGTTTAACCGATTCGATGGAACCGTTACTGATGGCTATTTCGACTCTAAGAAGTCAAAATAATTATGTTTCCATAAATATCATCGTTATGACATATAAATATTTTTATTGTCGTCGTTTTAATTTCGTGTTTTACGAGCATTTCTTTGTAATTTACGTTAAACTTTTAGGCGTCATTCGTTTATTCGACGCGTTAACCCTTATTATATTATAAATCCTATTTATTTATCAAAATATCAACGTGATCCAATTATCGATGTTTTTATTACATTTGAGCGTTTATTTTTCGTGTTTAACGGGTATCTTTCTAATCGCGTAACAATTAAAATATTGGGCTTCTATAATACCTGCTTTATCAATTTCTATACTACTTGTACTAAATTGTAAAAAAAATTATCACCGCCCCTTTTACAAACCATATTCGGATATTTTTTAACATGTACCACACGTGTCTCATTTCATACATGTTATCAAGATACATGCTACACCATGATCCTTTTCACTCATATAACTAAGAAAAGAAAATTTACATTTCCTCTTCTTGCGATCTAGTTAGTTTTTGGAGTATTATTTGTAGACTTAAAATCCTAATACTTGTTCTTGGATTAAAAACAACATAAAAGATCATCAACACAATCATCTATCTTGGAGATCATTTGGGGCTGAAGTAATAAGATGTTGGGATGTATAATATTCTTGGATTGAAAATCTATTTGGATGTGGAGGTTTCAATCTCTTGTTTATTGTTGGGTCAAAAAGTTGATGTGGCAGAAACTTAAAAACAAAGAAAACATGAAGGCATTTGTCTAAGCATTGACAAGTGTAATCCAAGCGTTGTCAAGAGCAAATTTGGTGTTGGCAGAAGTCAACAAAAGTCAAACGTTGTTGGAAGCTTCTATTTAGGATAAGTATGCATAATATTATTCTGTATTAGTTATTTAAATAGAAGATTTACATGTTTATTCATCATTATCTCTTGTAAACCCTATTCCTTACACTATAAAAGGAACCAAGGGTTATTAGGTTTTATATCATTCATTCATAATGTAAACCTGAAAGTGTGTGTCGACTAGACGTGGGATTCAATGTATACACGTCTAGTGATTGTTTGTTATTAATATAATGAACAATCCATTTGTTTTAATTCATGTTCTTTATGCCTAAACACCTTGTTAATGTGTCGTGTTCTAATTCCGCTTTGATTATTTAATCATATGAACATGATGCATTCCTAGTAGCTAAAAGATCGAGGAAACCAAGGTTTCCACAGTTGGTATCAGAGCCTCGTGGCTCGTGATGCTAGGACCAACAAGGTGTTCGTGTATCGTGAAGAAGAAGAAAAATCCGTCTAGGGTTTTTCTAGACGTTTTTGTGTGCGCAGCAGTATTCAGAAGGTAATAACTTTTGATTGGACCGTTGGATTGTCACGAAATTTCTTGTGTGTGTTCTATACAAATATGTCTAGACATCCACCGGACGGATTGTCAAGTTATATCCCCATGAAAAAGTTATTAAGTGTCAAAGTCAGCTTTGAGTATATGCAGTTTTCTATAAACAGCCATGTTCAAAACACGTTTTCTCCTTCGTTAACCATTGGATCTTCGTGAGTTTTTAACTGTAGATTCTTGGCACTTGTGTCTAGAATCTCACCGAAGGGATATTCGATCTGAGCCCTAATGAAGACATTATTTAAGGTCGAAGTTCACTGATTAAGGTATTGATATTCTTGCTTTTTCACATAAAATCATGACCTAGGGTTCCTCAAACCCAAGATCGACATAAAAAGCAGAATGTTGTGAGGTTTGTGGCTGTTGTGATTCAAGATAATACACGATCTAAGGTTTATTTACAAACCCTAAGTTAGGGTTTCAATGAATAAAGCTATAACCCTAGATTGAGTGTAAAACAGAAAAGATGCTATTGTGATGGAGTCGTTAATACTGTCCAAAAGGGAAAAGACGTTCTGTTCGTTGATGCTATGATGTACGATCATCATGATGCGTGATTTTCAATATCATGATATGGATGTGGGCCAAGTCAACTAGACAGATAGGTATTGCGACTAAAAAGGAAGAGTGGTCAACAAAGGTGTGCTGCTTGGTTACAAGGTTTCACGTGGTTAATGATACGTGAATAATAGCAAAAGAGAATGTTGTTGCTTTTCACAACATTCAAAAGTTAATTGTGGTGTCTAAGCAACTCACGTTGAATTCAAAAGAAAAGTGGGACGCTGATGTTAGCAAATTAAACGCTGATGCTAGCAAACTCAACCGCTTACGCTTGGACATCAGACGCTGACATGTTTAAATCTTAGACGTTGACGTTTGTTATATAGACGCTAACAAGAATAAGTCAAACGCTGATAGAAAGCATTGGCATGAGTTGTCCGAGGAATGTTTTGTCCAAACGTTGATAGGTGTTGTCCGATATGTGACAATACACGTGGAAAGGATTTTGGACAAAGGTAGATGTCGGATAACAAAAGGAATAGCTGCTGTTTGGAAAACTGATACGTTTTTAGCACACAAAAAGGAGGTATTTACACGCAAAGGTACACGGAATCTCCGTTTTTATTTAGAATATCAAGTTGATATTAATGGCTCAGATATTTTTAAAAAGGGATTAATGATTTTAATACGAGTTTGCAAAAATTCATGAAGAATTTGATGGATATTAGATTATGTAATCGGGGTAGCCTTGTGAAAGAGTTATCCATTCAGTGCTTTTACATATGGTATGAAGATGTTATTTCATTAAAATTCGTCATGAAGAGGTGTTGGCTTAAGAGGAAGAGTTCTTATGGAAAGTTTGATGTTTGAAGAAGATTTTCGCAAGGTTATGTTCTATCATATCTTAAAAGTATTCAGCATTACAATTAACTTTTAAGATAACTTGTTCGTGCTTTAAATGTTTGGTGACGAAGACTTGTCATTACACTTGAAGGAGTTACATTATCGTGCTCAGTGTCTCACAAAGGATGAGAATATTGACAAGGGATCGAGGTCTACTTATAGTTTGCAATGGGTATAAGTTCTTTATCACGTGGATAGTACAAGACATGGAACATATGTTTGGGTTATTCTACTTCTACATCAAGAATATTATATTTATTTTTCTTCAAGATCATTACACAGAGTCTACATTTGGAGAATCTTCAAGATTGCATACATTGTTTACTTCCCTGTTGATGTGACAAAAAGAGGAAGACATAGATGCTACATTTGAGGGGAAGCATTTTGAAGATGATGTACAACTTACAAGAGATACACAAAGTGTTTTGCCGACATCAACTAGGGGAAGATTGTTGGGTCAAAAAGTTGATGTGGCAGAAACTTAAAAACAAAGAAAACATGAAGGCATTTGTCTAAGCATTGACAAGTGTAATCCAAGCGTTGACAGAAGTCAACAAAAGTCAAATGTTGTTGGAAGCTTCTATTTAGGATAAGTATACAGAATATTATTCTGTATTAGTTATTTAAATAGAAGATTTACATGTTTATTCATCATTATCTCTTGTAAACCCTTTTCCTTACACTATAAAAGGAACCAAGGGTTATTAGGTTTTATATCATTCATTCACAATGTAAACCTAAAAGCGTGTGTCGAATAGACGTGGGATTCAATGTATACACGTCTAGTGATTGTTTGTTATTAATATAATGAACAATCCATTTGTTTTAATTTATGTTCTTTGTGCCTAAACACCTTGTTAATGTGTCGTGTTCTAATTTCGCTTTGATTATTTAATCATATGAACATGATGCATTTATAGTAGCTAAAAGATCGAGGAAACCAAGGTTTCCACATTCATTTCTATTATGGTTCTTAATCCTTCGTAATCCATTGTAAGAAATTATTGATTTCTTGATTTTTGTTTATTTTCTTTATATAATCATTCATGGTATTAATCCTCTATATTTATACTCATATATTCATGTTTAAACTTTGATTTCATTGTTATGGCATTGTATGAGATTGGGTGAATTTGAAATGGGTTAAAACTAAGATTCAATATGTTTTGGGTTTTAATTTCTGCACTACTGTGTTGAAAAGGGATTTTTAAAATATTTCGTGGGTTTTACCTATAGGAGAAAAATATTATGAGATAGCCCCAGGTCTTAGGTTTGTTTTTCCGGCTCGTTCAATCCGAGACGAGGTCCGATGATTTAGTTATGATTTAAATGGTGAAGGTGCGCAGATTTTGCACACCTGTTGTAAATGGCCAATAAATCGGAATTTTTATACATAAAACACATAAATATGTAAAACTATGAATTGTAGAGGACATTTATATCTTTCATTTCCAATTGGTCTCACTTTAATTTGGTTTATAGATTGTAATATACATCGATATGAGTGGGCTGATTAAATTTGGGTAAAGATTTTGAAGGTCTGTGATGTTTTTGTGATTTTGAAATATTAAATGGGTTTATAGAGTTAGTTAAAAATATGTGGACCTAGATACAGGTCTTATATTGATGTATCAATAAAGCTCATTGTGAGATGTGTTGCCGTCATTTAATTATGATTTTTATGGTAAAACGAGTCTGATTTTGCACACTGCTGATAAACGGGTAATAACTCAAGATTTTTCTACAATCTTTCAAAAATAGCTCTTGATCCATGTAGAGAACTCAGAGGGCTATCACCTCTCACTGAGTTTACTTTGATATCACTTGTAGATTTCAAATTATGTCCGTTTCCGTAAGCCTTAAAAATCAGTCACATGTTTTCTTTAGAACTGACCTGTAGTATTAAAATTATAAATCTAATTAACTGAGATTTAAGGTTTCATGGTAATTGTTACAGAAAATTAGACTCATTTAGAATTCTACGGATGTAAAGAAGTAGTCTAAACGATTTACGGTTTGAGAATTATGATTTTGCAAGTCGAATGAAGTTTCGGCCAATTAGTAAAACTGTCGAAGCGGGGTCTTTATAAGTGTCAAGAACTTACTATTTTTGGGAAGTTTGACTTTTTGACTTTTGAAAACCATTTGTACAATGCCTAATATCTATGAATCAAGTATATAATCATGTGCATTCATTCTATTTACATATGCCTAAGACACATAATTCGTTTCTAGGTCGTTCCTAAGAAACTTTTGGTTCTCGCGTCGATTTCTATCGCATCTTTTGATCTTGTGGATTAAGGTAAGTTCATAGCCCCTTTTATTTCTTGCACAATGTTTCTAAATGCGGGGTGAGATTTTACATGGTGGAACACATCCATTTAAAAACTGTATGTTATCCATAACTTGTATGCTATCTAGACTTGTATGCTTTCCAACAGTTTTCATTGATATTATTGCTTTTATTCAGTAGCCTTAAGTTTCCTCTCTTGATCATGAACCATTAATTTACTTGTTTTGCTAAGCGCGAATGTTGTGGGTGGATCCATCAGAACGGACAATCCCCGTCCCATGTTGCGGTTGTTTAACCATTGACGCATTGAATTTGTTTTTTTACTTGAGTATTTAGGATGAATACTCCCTAGAGGAACTTACATTGAGTTAAGCTTCGGTTCATGAACTAAACAGTAATAATAATCGTTTCGGACTATGGTTAATGATCATAACCATTTTCCCTATTTTCTTGTTTTTCAACTGAATGCTTGTGTTCCACACCTTTACTGCTAAACCTATGAATATCACTCAACTTTATGTTGACGATTTTACATGTTTAATCTCAGGTATTATTACTTAGCTTTGCTTGGATGGGAGCCCACAGGATATTATCGCAGCTTGGAGATTTATGTGTTACTTGTTAAAGTTTGGTTTTGGTAAAAGCCGTCACAAGTTATTTTGTATTTTTGCTGACTATATGTTACAAAACCATGATTAAATAATAGATTTTTCCGCTTATAAAACTCTGGGACTTTTGTTAAAAACTCTGATATATATGATGTAATGTATATGTTTTTATTACATCAACTTTTTGTCAACATTGTTTCATTGTTTCTTGTACCATGTTGTGGCACCCCCTTGCTGCCTAGTTGTTTCCTTGCCTGATTTTGGGGGTCTCACAGATTGGTATCAGAGATTTAGTTATAGGGAACTGAGTCGTTTTCCAAAACTTAGTCTATAACCGGAAGTTCAAATATTTCATGTTTCTAAGTGTCAAACATAGAATCTGCTATTGTTGTTCGATATCCGTGCGGGTAACTCTCTAATCCTTATTATCTACTTTTAAACTATTGTTGTAGTATTTCATTTCTTAATTACATTTTGAAAATTACATTACCGTAATGACGATAATTACTATCTCTTTCCAAATCCTTTGTTTTTCATGAATTATCATTAGATATTATTGTGATTACATATGCCCTTACTGCAATTCTTGAATTTTTGTTCTTGTGAATTGATCTTGTTGTAATAATTTTATATTATTATGACATTATATACTTGTACTCGGAGCGCGTATGATGCCGACTTTTCATACTCATTTTTTTGAGTACTATTGGTATCTTGTTTATGCGTGATACGATTGACCTCATTTACTCGTTCGTTTTGAACTGCCAGTTTTTCTCGACTCACTGTTACATGTTGTGTGTATTCTCGTGATACCATTGTTTGTGATTAAATAAGTGTTGCTTTCAATGAAACTTATGAATTTCATTTTACTACCGTTCCTGAAACTGTCATTGTTTAACTCTTTTAAGATATCTAATTAAATATCCAAATTGCTTTCCAACCATTTGTGATTGGATGTCTTGAAAAATAGTCTATAGACCATTGTGTAGCTCAATGTGCCTAAAAAAAGACTAAAAGACATCGTGTGAGTCACATATCTCGAAGCATTCCTTGAATCCGTGTTGAATAATATCGTGGGTTTTCGTAACCTTGATTGACCTTTACGTCACCGCCTTACATGACCCTCGTATATCGATTAAATATTATTACATTGACCATTCTACGTTCGACATCGAATTTCAACGTTCGTTTGTACCTTGGAAACATCATCGTCATCTTGTAATTCATATCCTCTAATACGTGGCGATTGTTTGGAATACAATTATACTTCTATAAACTTGTATCACTCCCTTGCATTAAACCTCCTCACTCTAGGAGTGCGACTAGTTAATGTTCCATTCCTTTCTTAATAATCTTCTTTGTAAATTTCCACCTCTATTGTAAGATTTCTTATCTTGATCCAATTTCATTTTAATCCTTATTTTTATTGATGGATTTTCTGTTTTTGATGTTCATGGATGATTTATGACTAATGGTATGACATTAGGATGGTATTAGGATACATAGAAAGCTAAGTTATGTTGTTGAAATTGATGTTTAGAGGTGTTTTGATGTGACCATTTTAGGACATCAGGCTTGGGGTTTATTTCGACAAATTTAAACTTTTTCAAACTAATTTATTAAGGTCTTGGTTGAAAGGTAATGTCATAAGGTTCGTTTCGGTATAAAATTCGCTTTCTAACTCTTTAAAATGAGAAAGTTATGACCGATTTATTATTTGATTTTCATGTGGTAAATTTCTGCATATTTACACACTTGCTGTCTAGATTTTGGGTATAAGTTTTAGAAAATTTAAAATGTCATAACCTGAGATTTTAAATTTTTTAGTCATGAGGTTTGTCCTTGTTATCATTTTGATATAAAATTCGGGTTACTCATCCGAATGAAGAAGTTATGGCTGAAATGCGGTTGAAAACCCATTCTGGACCAGCAGGTATACTTGGTGTTTTGCTACAGGTTATGACCCGTTTAACCCTTATGTTTTGCCTTGGGTAGTTTGTAGACATTATAAGCTTAGCTTGGCCGCTGAGCTTGCGTTAATATCCATCACCAATTGAATTATATGACTAAAACGGTGATAGCTAAACTTATAACCGATTTTCTAAAATTTTAACCTTTCTCTAAGATGGATTTTTCCCATTTGGAAAACTGAGATAAAATCATATATCTAGGAATATCGGGTATGAAAATACCTTTCCGACGGTATGAGGTTCATCGTCTATCTCTTCATAACGAAGAAATGGCGGGCATATTAGAAACTAGTCTAATAGGGAACAACCGACCTAAACTAACGTTTGGTTTTGCTTGGTATGGTCAACGAGTGTTTAGCCAAGATTTCTCACTTGAAACATTTGAGAAACATATTATGTTGACTTTTGATGCAAAGGTTTAGTGTTCGTTAGCTACCTTTAAGTTTTTGACACATAAGTGGGTATTGTTGACTCATTTGAAAATTTATAAAATTATGCTTTTATCGCTGTTGTCATAGGGATAAGTGTGTCGTAAAGTGTTTGCAGCCTTCGGATAAAGCTACAAAGTTGTCTGGAATGATGTTTTTAGTCACCCACGTGTAAACGGAAGCTTTAAAGTGGGCCTTTGAACCTCAAAATTGCAAAATACAGACTGCAAAGTTTGACTTTTTCGCGCAGAATGCGTTTTGGTTTTTATTTTTTTTAAAAGGTATTTAGACTTCAAAACTTTTCTTAAAATTCACAAGATATTAACTTCATGATGTATATGACTTCTCTGAATTTTTGTAGAATTTTTTCAAGAGTCTAGATAGGATTTTTAAGCCTCGCGAAAAGGAGTTTTCTGCACTTTTTCATTAAGCGAGGAAATGACTAGTTCATTACCCAAACGCCCCTTAAGCAAGCCTAAACCTTATGGAATGGATTTGGGATGATCGACACTGATACTGAGGATGTATAACATCATAACTGAAATGAAATTGAGGTCTAATGATTAGTAATTCGCCTCAAGCCAGGGAAATGCCAAAAGTTCACTATTTTCTACGTTTAGTCAAAACTTATACAAATGAGTTCTAAGCTATATAGCTTGATGAAACAAGTTTGTATGACCATATTTTTTTGTATTCCAGTAACTTACATGTATTTTTACAACTTTTCATTATTGAGTCATACTCGGGTCATACTTTGACTTTTGTTGACTTTTTACGTATTAGGTCGCGGTTAAAGTATAATTGGCGTTTTCAGGTTCCAATTATTTGAGAATATTAGTCTAAGACACTTAGCTTTCATTTTAAGTATTTCCTACAGATTGTAAGCTTTATAGGTCATGTTTACACTTAGACTGGATTACTTGTGCAAGTTACTTATGTATCTCAATTTTTACAAAATATTTGGATACAAACGTTTTATACTTTTATAAAACAAATATATAAGGTCGTGATCACACTTGTAGGTCGCGGATAATTCTTAAATTATTACTATTGCCTCTCTTCAGCCGGATCTCTATCTGCACGCATATGGATTCCTTTATCCTTTCTTTTATACATGACTTATTTATCATTTCATATTATCTTTCTTTTTCTAACGCACCACTGCTTTGGGTCGGAATTGAAGTTCTTTTTTTCACATCTTTCTTCATCGTTGATTACACGTGTCTCACGACGATTCCGGCTAAACCTTTTGAATTCTATCATCTTGTAACCACTTCATCGATTGTCTTATGAACTACTCTTTACTACTCTCGTGTAAACTTTAACACCCCATTTTGATAAATGGAATGTCACGCGTGATTATGGCGTGTCATCAAAGCATACAAGGATAAATGTCTAAACATTACATGACCATAAAGGAAATACCGGAATCAAACATCGGTATCCTAAAAGTAGAACTCATCACACACAAACATAAGCACTGTAAATGAAGGACCAAACAATGTCCATGGAAATGAGTATCAAAGTATAGATAAATGCATAAAGTAAAGAAGGCTAGAAAGCTTCCAATCCATATGCACGTACGCTTAAAGTCTACGAGCGTCCCTGAGTACATGCCGTTTTGGGAACATGAAAAGGAAAACGGCTGAGCAATATGCTCAGTGCACGGATATACAAGTATATCATGAATAATATAAGCATATAAACATGAAGCAGCGAAAAAGACTAAGTCCTGTATAACCTGGTTATATCTTAGTAAAACTGGTTTTATAGTTTGAAAAGCCTTAGGTTTATCTTGTAAAAACTGTTTAACATATTTACTATTAGCCAATATAGGTCATGAAATATCAACGTGCGTGAATACTTGGAGGGGTGACCTCGACATGCAAATTAGAGGGGTTGCCTCTAATTTAATATACTGGTTTTGGGTAGGAGGGATCAGCTCCTTGTGAAGGATGCAAGGCACACACCACATTCACACTGATTAATTCGCTGAAAACATGTAAACTAGGATGCACCCATACGCCCCACCTGATAATAATAATATGGCCAAAAGCTGAAAGGGACGCTACGAGCTATCACTCCGCCGTGGTGAAGTCATAACAATGGTGCCTCTAGTGTTATGGTTATGGTACCTCCATAACTAGGTGAAACTGGTCATGCATGTATATGGCTTTAGGTATTCTAATTAAACATAAGCAATTCAAAAACATATAAAACATATACTGGGGAAAACAGTTGACTGCATACGGGGAAATCCTAATAAGGAAGAAATGTCCATACTGAAAGGACGGAGAATCCGTACCTTGTGTCCAGTGAACGTAGAAGACGAACGGAGGAGAGTCCTACTTCGGTATCACTAATGCTACATAAATACATACGTGTATAAGTATCTGATTACTGAGTACGTAACTGGTTTTATATCATGTCTTAGCTTGTTTTATATGTTCATGTCATGTTTTACTGATTTAAACTTTATACTGCGTTTATCATATATTCTGTCTATTCTGATTAAGTATTACTTGTATTTCATGTATTATTATACTTGTTGTGTAATAATAAGTAACTTTTTAAAAATAGCAGGTTTCCTAAAATAGAAAGTTACCAAAAATAGAGAGTTTCCAAAAATAGAAAGTTTCCAAAAATAGAAAGTTTCCAAAAATAGATTGTTTCAAAAAATAGAAAGTTTCCAAAAATAGAAAGTTTCCAAAAATAGAATTACTGCTTAAAATAGATAAGTTTCTAAAAATAGATAAGTTTCTAAAAATAGAAAGTTTCCATAAATAGATTAGCTGCCTTAAATAAACAAGTTTCTAAAAATAGAAAGTTTCCATAATTAGATATAAGCTGGATAATTAAGCTAATTATATAAGCTTAAGTGTTTTCTGATTAATATTCTAAGTCATGTAATTATATAGTATAGTTTATTAATTATTTCATGTAAATTAAATAAACTATAGGTTTAAGTATTTACTTAAATATAACATGATTTAATTAAATAAAGATAAAATAAATACTTAGGTAAAAACATGTATTATTATCTATTAATAATATAACCTAAGTCATGTAAATTAATTAATTATAAGTCATGGTTTTAATAATTAATTAATTATATAGTCTAATTAAAAGATAAATACTTAGGTTAAAATTCATGTATTAATAATAAAATTAATAACCTAAGTCATGTAAATTAAATTAATCATATTCATGCTTTTAATTAATTTAATTTAAATCTTGTAAAAATAATATAACTTGTAAAAATAATAAACCTTTTAAAATAACTCATGAACCGGACCGTGTTTTAAATCTAAACATGTGTGAACCAGACCCGTGTTTTAACCCATGAACCGGACCCGAAAACACCACCATACCCCGACCTAGGTCGGGGTTTTCCCTTCCTTGCTGCTGTCGTGACACCATCACCACCAAACCGAGACCATGTGGTCACGGTGGTGTGAAGTAAGCCAAGCCGAGACCCCCCTTGGGGCTCGGTTAGGCGTCGGCCAAACAAAAAACACCCCTAAACACTTAATTGATTTAACCCCATGATTAAAACAACATGTTTACACTTGTTTTTAATTATTTTATTAAAAACAGTCATGATTTTATGTGATTAGTAGATCAAAACATAATTAGAGAAAAAGGTTAAAGGTTATACCGATCACGTGAATCAAAGAATGATGAACACACAACGATCCTTGCAATAAATTTAACGCCAAAATCAAACCGAAACACCCCTTTGGTGATGTAAACCCGGCGGCCAAGACAAAGGAGAAAGGAGAAAAGCTTTTAGGGTTTTTCTTGTTTTCAATAAATGTGTTATTATGAAAATAACTTTTCCTTAATTCCTTGTTTAGTAAAATTTAATAGGCTTGGCCCCTTTTCCTTGTTGTGTCCGCGGGTATGGGGCCCACATGGGGTAACCCGAACATTTTCCGTGTCTAAAATATAAATGTGTTCTCATGTTCGTGTTTTTACGTGATTTAATTAGTTATCGGTCGTGACTTAATATATTTATTCGTGATCGTAATAAATATACATACATACGTAATATTAGCTCGTGATTAATCTACGTTCATGATTTCATGTTCGTATGTTCGTGATTATAATTATTATTGAAATAATTGTCGTGTGTTAATACTTAATAAATACTTATCGTGTTATAACACGTACGTAATACTTGTAATTCTTGTACGTGAAACGTAAACATGTTATAAAAAGGAAAGTTCTAATCATGTACGTACTATCGTAAGGGTACTATTGCCTTTCTTCAGCCGGATCTCTATCTGCACGCATATGGATTCCTTTATCCTTTCTTTTATACATGACTTATTTATCATTTATCTTGCTCTTTCTAATGCACCACTGCTTTGGGTCGGAATTGAAGTTCTTTTTTCACATCTTTCTTCATCGTTGATAACACGTGTCTCACGACGATTCCGGCTAAACCTTTTGAATTCTATCATATTGTAACCACTTCATCGATTGTCTTATGAACTACTCTTTACTACTCTCATGTAAACCACTCACTATTTTATATCATAATGTCACCATATAAACTTAAACTGGTATTATTTGCGAATCATTTTACAAAATATTCTACATTGTTCTTATAAAGAATTCTTGTAACATTAAAAATTTTAATTAAATATCTAGCCAATTACTTGCGAAAAGTTTCATAAATCATATTAAATTATATTTTACAAGTGGCATTGTATACAAATTTCAAAACATATGACATGTAATACTAGTTTGACGAAACTGAGCATCGCATAGCTAGTCCTAAATTATGCATGGCCGGATCACCTATGCGTAATTTAGAAGGAGCCATGCGAGGTTGAATAGTAGTCACCTCAAATATTATTACAAGAACCAAATTTTTTTTACTTATGTTTCTTAAAAAGTTAGATATAATAAAGTTCGAAAAATTTTATGCATTATGCAAGTAGTACAAGTTCAAGACATATGCATGTGTTTCTTTATCTTTTCTTGAATGAATTACGTGCCTGCGAGTACATTTTTCTTTACTTAACGATCTTTATTCTACTTATTAACTCATTTTCTCTCCTGACATAATTCACTGTATCGCTCGTCAAATTACTAACCATTGATGTCATACTTGTACTTCTAGCGTGTATATAATTTTCCTCGACTAACTTTCTCTGAGTAATGTTGATACAAAAGTTGGATGATCCTTGCTAGACCCGAATTAGGCTTAATTCGGGTTGGCTGGGGTTCGGCTCCTGCACCAAGTGAAATATCTGGTTGGGATCCTGCACACTAAAACAACACGTGTTAGACTTACCGTGGGAATGTATCCCACGATTAAGCTCCGGCGTGAGAGTAAGTAATCGGTTAGGGTTTAAGAATCTGATGAGTTGTGAGTGTGTAGAATGTAATACCTTTGTGGAACCCTTGGGGGTTCCTTATATAGGCAGTGAAACCCTAATGGGTTGTCACCGATGCTTCGGCCCCAAAGAAAGGATAAGTACCAGAATTAGATTGATTGTTATCTTCTAATTATGGTGAGTGAATATCCTCTTCTTTGGGGTAAATCCTAATCACAGTAAGAGTATATTCTGTCTAACCTTGTACCGACCGTGATGGGCCGTGGGCCGCACACATGTATGCGGCTACTGTTCATTCGAAGCCCATAAGTTTTGAATGAAATTAATCCAACCCATTAGTAATAGGCCGGATGCGGGTAGTACCCGTGGGCCGGGTTTATGACCCGGCTGGGGACTATACGTTATGATGTCCCCCAGTCTAGTTGTTACAGCCGTAGGCGGAATATCTAGACTAACAAGATGCTCCCCGGACGTACCAAGAAAGATCTTTAGGGAATGATAAATTTTCAAAATTTTGTTACGGCCGCACGTGGCAACCTTATTAGGATTTTATTCCAATGATACCTCAGCCGCACGTGACGACCGAGAAAAATTAAATGCAGCATTGAATATGGTCTTACATAAGACCGCATATCTCGACACAATTGACTGTTCACCTACCACTGGACTGACAAAGTGCAAACAGTCAGAACGTCGAGCGGCGTAAACTTCTGAGTCAGAAGTGACTCGTGGGTCCCACCTGACTTTTCACTTGTCACTTGCATCCCAACCATACGATTTAGGATAGTGGCAAACACGTGTCATGTATCCAACGAACCATGACTTCCAAGGCAACCCTATAAATAAGTCACCCCCACGGCTGTGTGTGACACACAGTCTTTTCCTTCATTTCTGCCATTAAATCTTTCCTTCTTATCACCACCTTCTTACGCACGGATCCCTTCCTACGCAGGTTAGAATACCACGCCCTTATGTTCTTTATTTAGTAATGGCTCAAAGAAACGACCCTTCTATTGGATCCGTGCTCAACGTAATGACTCAGGAGAAATTGGAGCACTTCTGCACTGATTTCTTCATTCCTAGCAACCTACACCCTTCTCTCCCTGGTGCAGGGGACCTCATAACTGAGGCACCCTAGGGAAAGATTGGTCTATACACCCGTCTATTCGATGCGGCCAACTACCGCATTCCTTTCACTCGTTTCCTCGTAGATCTCTTAGGTTATTATGACGTACATATCACCCAACTACACTGTATAGGCGCATGTAAGATTAGCCAGTTTGAAATCCTTTGTCGCGCAAGAAGAATTTCTCCTACCGTAGAGTTATTCAGGCTATTTTATACCCCCAATTTAGTAAATGGATGGCTTTCCTTTAAGAAACGATCCCCAAACATCCCCACAACCCATAATAAGGCCATGGGTTCGCTTAAAAACTGGTACGACCATTACTATTTCATCGACTCAATAGTGTGGCCGACCGATTTCGTTTTTAAACAGAGATTATCTCCTGACCGTCCTTCGCGCGCTGGTACATATAATCCCCAACATTCCTAAGAAATAGATAGGAATAGGACAGGGTTCCATAGGAACCTACCCGAATCATTCATTTGTTTGCTAGGGATTAGCCGCAACTACTTCGGCCCGTCCAACAGATATCCTGTGTTTTGGAGGAGGCGTGGTGAAGGTAGGTACAACATCCGCACATCAAAGACACACATACACCTATTGGCTATAACTAATATACTTTGTTTGTTTTGACAGAAATGAACTTCTTTGGAATCCTTCGTCAGGGTGATCCAAAACTTATACCAGAGGGAGCCCGTACTAGACGTGAGAATGAGCTACCCCTCCTCGAGCATACCCGAAACGTGACAATCGCCTTAGCAGCCGTACCAGACCCCCAATCTGGCGAAGAAGACACAACACTCCTGATGACCCCCGTGGATTTTTACAATGAAGATGGTGACAACCTGATGCTGGAGGATGAAGTCGGGCCCTCCTCTCCGCCTAAGACTGCTACCCCCGCCCACGGGGAAGAGCAGGGTGACAACATTGAGAGGAACACCTCCAGCCTTCGCCAAGTGTTGGGTGATGACGAGGAGGAAGTGCAATAAGTAGAAGAAGATGAAGAAGAAGAAGCCCAGCCCACCCCCAAGCGTACCCGCAGGAAGAACAAGCGGGTAAGAAGAGTTGCTCAGGCCGAGGTCAGGGAACACAATGCCCCTGTAAAGAGACTGCGCGAGGATCACCTTGGCTATCAATCTGTTGAGAGCACCACCCAAGCCTCTGAGACGGCGCGGGCTGCACCCGTGGATCTAGACGTGTCGTTAACAAATGCCGAGCCAGTCACTCAAGTTCCCCCCACTACATCAGAACTAGAAAGAACCAACATGTAAGTCTACCGCATTCGTTTGGTCAAAACATCCATTATCCAAGTAAAAGGTACGGACTTCCATAGACAATATTTAATATATATTCCAATTGTTGTTGCAGGGATGAACAAGTTGGTGTCGCACCTACCCAAGAGGCATGGAAGGGGAAGGAGAAAGAGAAGGAGAAGGAGAAAGAACCTGTCCCGCACACGGCCGCGACCAGATCTGGCCCCACCTTTGAGGAATGTACCCCCACAGCTTCACAAGAGGTCCCGGCGTCCAGCCCTCATACACAGTTCAACCCTGACTAGAAGATCACCACCGCTTCACGGATGAGACAGGCCGAAGAATGCCGTGATTATCTGAATAACTGCATCCCTCCCGGTCTGGTAAAGGATGTAAATGCACTAAACCATGTGGACCTGGTGGATGAGTACAATGGTGCCTTGGTTCATCAGATGGCCATGGATACTTCCATGCGGGTAAGATTTGAGGCCGCCTTAGAGCATGTTGATTTCTTGAAGAGAAAAGTTGGCCGAAGAGAAAAGATGATTGAAGACAATGAGGCCCAGATTGCCGCCCTCCAGTCCCAGCTTGCTACTGCCGAGGCTACTATAAAAGACCAAGCATCACACGCCAATGCTCATGATCAACGCGTAGCCGAGCTTGAGACTGAACTTGAGACTGCAACAACTAAGGTATGTATCTGTACCGCATCATTCCTACGTCACACTATCATGTATTCTAATACTTCATGTATCACATACAGGTGACCGCGGCAGAAGCCTTGGCCAAGTCCTCCTCTAACCAAGTGTCCATTCTTACAAAAAATCTTGAAGACGCACATGCATTGATCCAGGGTGAGGAAAGACTGAAGGAGGAGCTTGCTGATGAGAGGGTCGTGGCGGAACAATTGAAGGAGGCTTCCACACAAAAAGACACACTGGAGAATGCCCTTACCTCCGAGCGTGATGATGTGTTGTATCCCCATCTACTAGCAGCCATTTCCGGCCGCAGGTGGATGGTGGGTCATGGGACGCACTTGGCCATCACGAAGGTGTTGGAGGCCCCACAATTCGTACAACAGTTTGCAGACCTCGTGTCGGATGGCATCGATCACGGCCGTCATGAGGCGATGGTCATGGCCGCAGAGCTAATAAGAAAGAAACAAAACTTCACAAAGCATGCCTTCTTAAACACTGGAGCCGCTGAGAAGATGACTGCCTTTATGGCCGCTACGCGAGATCTCAACTACCCCTTCTTGGCTGAGCTGGAGGCCATAAAATATGCATCCAATAAGGGTATTATGTAGAAGTTAAGTCTTGGCTCCTTTTCTCAGGACGAGGGACACTCCCAGACTCCCTTCACTCCCTCCCCTAGCCAACTCACTCTTTCTATTTATGAAGATGTCACCAGGATCGTAGTTGGTGAACAGCTATTAAGCGAGGTGCTGGAGGTGAATGCGGCTCAAGCTCTGGAACGGAAGGAACGTGGTGAGGTATTGCCCCGCCTAACTGAAGAGCAATGGGAGATAGGTAGGTTTCTCCCCCCCATGTAGGGTGCTCCCGAATTTGTTATAACTCTGGGATAATCTGGTCTGTAACCTAAATATTCGTCTGTGGATGTCCACGACATTTTATCCTTTTGTAACGTTATTGTGAACATTTAGAATAATATTTATAAGTCCGTGGTGGTCACGGCAATTTTGATAGATGGAAATTTGCTTATATTCTTTTTAGATATCATATATTTGTGTCGCATGACGTGTCACGTCTTACCTAGAAAAGAACCAAGTCTATATTTTACTAGACGTGCGACGTGCGTCTTTTACCATGCAAAGCACTACGTGAGCGCAGCATATGGAAACTTATCACAACCTCTTGTGGGTAAGGTGTCTAGTAAGGATACATGATCCGCGTCACTGGGGTTGCATCCCTCTTATGCGACAAGTTGAATTATTAGGTTCACTTAATCCTCTTACCCCACCTGGAGGCGCATAGTACATGTACGATATTGAATGAATGCATATGAATAGGAGATATCACATTATAGTAATAATAACTAAATATATACGACAATAATTTGTTCATTGAATCTAAAAAATAAGACAATAATTTGCACAATAACAAGTCGTGGAGCTAGCTAGGCACCACGACATTTGATTAGAACGTTTACGATTTTTGTTTTGACAAGAATGGGAAATCCTAAAAACAAAGGGAACCTACAAAACATAAAAAAACAAAACAAAGAGAACTTATGGATCTTTATTGAAGCCAGTTATAGCAAAGTGTCCTTGCGAAAGCCGTAGCTTTTCAAAGATAGCATCTTTTAAGATTGCAGATATTCCATGTGCGTTCCAGGTCGCGGCCATCCATGTCACGCAACTTGTACGCGCCCCGTCCTAAGGCTTCCGTAACCTCATACGGTCCTTCCCACTTAGGGCCCAGTTTTCCTGTATTCTCCGCTCGACTTGCCTCGTTGGCACGATAAACAAAATCTCCTGGTCGAAAAGAAACACCTTTAACCTTGGCGTCATAATAAGCCTTCATCCGTGCCTTGGACTTGGCCTCATTGATAGCCGCTATTTCTCCTTTTTCCTCTAACAAATCCAGATTAATCCGGAGTTGCTCGTCGTTCGTGACAACATTAACCTCCACTGTGCGGATGGTCATCATTCTGATTTCTGATGGTATAACATCTTCAGTGCCATAGGCCAGTGCAAATGGAGTGTCTGCATTGGCTGTTTTAATAATAGTCCTATGTGCCCATAGAACATGTGGCAGTTCATCTACCCATTGGCACTTCGTTCATCCAAGCGTGCCTTGATGCCTTCACCCAAGCTTCTATTTGCTCGTTCCACAAGACCATTTGTCTGCGGATGTTTAACAGATGCAAAGCGCCGTGTGATATTCATTGCTGCGCACCAGTCTTTGAATGGATTATCCACGAATTGCTACCCGTTGTCCGAAATGATTTCTCCTGGTAAGCCAGAACGGCACATGATGTTCTCCTAAACAAACTTTTTAACTTGTTTGCCTGTGATGGATTTAACTGCCTTAGCCTCTATCCAGCGTGTAAAGTAGTCCATTGCGACAATCAAGAACTTAACTCCCCCTGCAGCTACGGGGAAAGGTCCTGCGATGTTAATCCCCCACTTATAGAATGGCCATGGGGATGTAATGGGTGTCAGTTCCTGCTGCGGATGTCGTGGTACTGGTCTGTGTACTTGGCAATCACTGCATTTGCGAATCATGTCACGTGCCTCCCTATGCATAGTAGGCAAATAATATCCTGTGCGTAGAGCTCAAGCTACTACAGATCAGGGACCCGCGTGCATGCCGCATAACCCTTCATGTATCTCACTGATCACATAAGTAGCCTGGCGTGGCCCAACACACCGCAACCACGGCTGTAAGAAAGGGCGCTTGTAAAGAATACCTTCTCGAAGCTCGAAGTGCTGTGACTTCCTTCTGATACGTCGTGCCGCCTTTTCCTCGTTCGGAAGGGTTTCATTAGTTAAATAGATGATGATTGGGGTCATCCATGTAGGTCCATCTTCCTCAACTATAGCTGCGACTTCCCCTTCCGTTATAGACTTTTCCTTTAGTATTTCTACCAAGACTTGCTTGGATAAGTGGGCGAAACTTGTAGACGCGATCTTGCTAAGAGCGTCCGCCTTCTTGTTTTCACCTCTTGGTACCTGTTTGATAGAAAACTTGTTGAAAGCAGCGATGAGTGACTTGACTTTCTCCAAGTATCGAACCATGTTATCCTCCTTGGCTACGTAACCCCCTAGAATGTGGTTCGCGACAAGCCGTGAGTCCATGTAGGCCTCAAGGTTGCGGACTCCCATTTTAGCGGCGATTTTTAAACCCGCAATCAACGCCTCATATTCTGCCTCATTATTGGTGGCTGTGAACTCAAAGCGCAGGGCGTATGTAAACTCCATTCCTTCCGAATTCGTAAGGATGAGACCAGCTCCTGATCCATCCGTGCACGAGGATCCGTCCGTAAATAATACCCATGGTTCTGCTGGAGTTTCCTCTCGTTGTACGACCGGTCCATCCTCGTCTGGCTTCTCTATCAAGAAATCTGCCAAGATTTGGCCTATAACAGCTGTCCTTAGTCTATAAGAGATGTTATGCTCTCCCAACAGAATGCTCCACTTCTGTAGCCTAGCGGCCACATATGGTCTGTAGATGACTTGCTTTATTGGTTTATCAGTAATAACCACAATTGGGTGCGCCTGGAAGTACTGGTGTAACCATTTTGTTGCAAACACTAATGCCAAAACCAATTTCTCCATAGAAGAATAATTCAACTCCGGCCCTTGCAATGTTCTACTTATGAAGTAGACCGGAGTTTGGACGGTGTCCCTGTAACACCCCCAAATTTACACAATTCAATACAGCGGAAGACTCGTTGGTGTTACGGGATAGCACATTACTCACATCATACACAACGCTTAAAATCGCGTCGTTTAATAATAATGTATTTCCATTCATAAATATCAGATTTACATAGGTCCCAAGTCATTGTATTTCATACAAGTTTTACAAAGCATTTGAATGGAAATTATTGTATAAATGCGGGCCATGAATTCTTGTTGTCTTCCCGAGAATTACCTTCAAGTACCTGAGATAAAAAATGTTAAAAGAAAAGGTCAGCGAAAACGCCGAGTGAATTCATAGAGTTTAATGAAATCCATCAATATAACATCGGTATAAAATTATTACCGAAAATCATTTTTTACAAATCATTTTAATAGGCCATAAAACAGCCAAAGTCATTTTATACAAATCCTTATCAAAATCATAATATAGGCTTTCGCCTTCAAAATCATTATACGAACCATTGTCGTTAAAAACATCATACAATACGTTTTATAACGTTGTATAGATTAAATAAAAACCGTTATATGAATATGGTTATATAAAACCAAAACACGAACATAATATCAATGATAAGACCTTGTATTGCTAGTCAGGCAATATATCGTAATTCAATGCTTAAAGCAGTATTTCGTTAATTGGATTATTATAAGCCGCATGACATTGTTACCTTACTATAACCAACAACGGGTAGCTAACCCGATACTCAATTTTCCCATCTAAGTTAGCGTGTCGTCACAATAATCACGCTATGGAAATTTTCTCATACATAAATTCGCTTACCAATCAATGTGGCACGACGGGGATCAACCATCAAGGCGCGAACTGGGGTGATCGTCCCCAAATAGTACTATTATATGCATAAGCGTCTACCAAATCCCAGTAGTTCACAATTCATGCTAATGGGACTATTAGTGACATAACGTAACTTTAATAATCCATTTCATTTTATCTATCGGGTCATTTAATCATTCATCGGGTCATACAATCATTCGGGTCCAAATCAATAAACAGACAATCGGGACAACAAGTGTCATATTTAATAAAAACTAACATGTTATCTCCCTCGCGGGTTTATAAAACATTTCATAAAAATATTTAAAAGAGTGTGAGGCTATGAACTCACGTTGATGTGGGAAGGCGGTTATCGGCGATTCGGATGTACGGTACGTGCTTCAATCACGGAAACCTAGACAAATAATACTCGTCTTAGACTCTTGTCCAATGACTTTATAAAAATAACAATTATGTATACATATGATGATTATGTATATATATGATGATCAAGTGGGTTTATATATATTCTCATTTACTCATTTTAGTGTTATGTGTTGGAAATTTTCAAGACTAGTTACACTAGTTCAACTTGTTTACATTTTGAGGCCCAATGGGCCTATTAAAGCCCAATACTATTCATTAGCCCAATTATACTTTTATTATCAGTATTATACTTTATATGTTGGGCCCAAATGGGTTAAGCCCAATAAATAAGTTTATAAGTGTTTTACCAAATTAGTCGGGTTTATTGTCCATTAAGGCTACTTTGGCCCGTTAATGTCTATATGTTGTAAAGCTCGGGTTTTATCGGTTTTTACTTGTTATATATGTTTATATATCAGTATGTGAGTTTATAAAAGTTTACATTAGACGGGTCCAACCGTCTAAGTTTTATTTAACAAAAACGTTAATCTTTCGGTTTTAGCCGAAAAGACGTAAAACTTAGTATATAATTTTTATAACTTATGAAACTTACCAAACTACCATTTTTATATAATGTCCATTTATTTATCCTTATGCATTTTTATATAAATGAAATATATAAGTTAGTGGGTTTTAATTCACATTTTATACTATATTTATTTGAGTGCTTATATAATAATATTAAACTTTAATTTCACAAAATCAGTCCTAAAAATCTAGTTTACTAAAATGATCATATCTAGAGTTCTATATGGAGATAGAACCCCAAATTTTTATCACAGAAACTACATGATATGTGCTTCATTTTATTCCTTTATAGCTACTGATGAATCAACTTCGAAGTATTTTATAAAATTCATCCAAAATAGTGTACTCAGATTTGCACTCTAAACTTGTTTTGATCATATCTCACTCATTTTTATGATTCCATTGCATGACCAACTCTTACATGTGTACAAGACTCATAGCTTACTGTATATTAATTTATTCAAGCTATTTTATCAGTTTATCATAAGATTATTCACTGTTTTATACAGCCTCCTAATTTAGCCATGATTTAACCATTTTTACATGTGGTTTTTCCATCTTTTTACCCATGTTTATCAAATCTATCAACACCAAATCCCCACATAATATTTTTAATCATCATTCATCATCATATACATATACATAAATAAGGAATTTACAAGATTACATAATCAAAATAACAAGAGGATGGGAAGAACAATCTTTATACCACCAAGATGATGTAGGTTGTGATTAAGACATGGATTTTGATGGAAGAACTTGTGATAGATCAACACCAATCTTCAAGGCCACCAATACTTGTAAACTCCATGTAGAAATCAGCCCTTGGACATCACCAAATCACCTCCTTGGATGTTAGAATCACCTCCAATCTTCAAGACTTCAAAGGAGCATCATCATGTGTATGAATAACACATGAATTTATGGTTAAAATAGATCAAATAAGGGTTGTTTTTGAGGATTGTGGGACGAAAACGAGAGACATAGAGGAAGGGAGTATTAGTGGTTTTGCATGTACAAATGAAGAAATGGTTAGTGTTAGATGGTTTTGTTTGTTGGATAGCTTACTTGTTAAGCTTAGGCTAACAAGTGTAGCTAGTAAGCTTACAAACTTGACACCTCATGGTGTTGAGTCAATGTTTTGGCCGTCCCATGTTAGTGGGGTGGGGAAAAACTTGTTTTGTCTCATCCCACTAATTTACGGGTATTCCTCGATTCTAGTTTCCTCGATTTGCGTGCCCTTGGGTCGTTTTACGAAAAACGTTTTTATAAATTATGAATCAACGGCACAAAACGAATCTAATAAAAATTGTTTCATAAAAGACGGAGTCCAAAAACGTAAATACATAACCCTAAGGTTTCCGGTTTAGTCGTATAGGACGTTAAATTATAATCGTAAGTCCTAATCTCTTCTCGTAAATTTGTGAGTTTATGAACCAACACAAATTTAAAATCTCAAAATAATATTCACGGACAAATTTATTTTCTGAAATGTCGGACTGTCACCAAAACGGTGTATGTAAACGTAAGCACGTAACGTAGAATCCTCCGGTTTAGACGTAGTCGATGCTACTTCAAGACGTAAATCCAAATTTCTTCCCAATAATAAGTGAGTTCATATTATAACATTAAAATAATGTTTTCAATTAATTATTAAGAATAAAATATAAACCATAAATAGACGGATTGTCACAGCATTTACCCCTAAACAGGATCTTTGTCCCCAAAGATCATCTTATCTTACTACTCGCTTCTTATAGAGTTAAAGCCATGTGGGTATTTCCTCCACATTCGGTCTTTTCTCACAAGTGTAATTCATTACAATACGCGAGTTTCATCAAACATAACTACGGGAATAAGATCAGGCTTAATGTTGACTTACTTTCTCTATCCATGATGTTCACGGGTTTTTGATGAATGCAACTTTTCGCCGATCTAAACTTCATCAAGAAGTGATCAGATTCTCACTTGATAGACATTTTATCAAGTTCGATATACGAAATATAATTCACGCAGCTCTTGAAGTCCTAGGGTAGATCCAGCTTATATGCCTTTCAAACCAATATTTTACATCATCTCAATGGTCCCATGCAACGGGGACTTATATCCCATGATCTTTCAGATCATCAATTCGTTTTTCCATGGTTAAAATTTTTGGCATAACTTCGCTACCCATCTGGCACTTCAAGATCTACATGTCATATTCACATAACCTCCTGTCCACTACCGGCAGTCAATAATCAGATCCTAATTTCAACAATCATTTCAGGTCTCGCGGGTCGAGTATTTTGTAAGGATAGGTTCGCCATCATAGGAAACCTTAAACCTAAAAGACATGTCTAAATCACAATGGGTGTATGTCGGGTGTCTTCCTCCCAACTCCTGCTTATAGATGCTCTAATATATATCCTCACAAGATTCGATCTTGATCCTAATATGATAATTATCAATGATAATCTCCCCAAAGGAAAACGATTTTACAGTTTATTACCAAAGGTCAATCATTCAAACATAAAAGAACACTTATAGTATTTTGTATCGTTACTTTACCTCGTCCCTTCGATTGGGGTGGTACACAGTACTCTCATCAAGATTCGTTCTCAATGACTTCTGAGCAAATCTCTAGAAATTCGATGCGAAGCGAGGATCTTGATAGAGATGATCGATACAGGCACACCATGTTTACACAACTCCTTTAAATACAAAAGGGTCAATTTCTTCATCAAGAATCTATCATTAACAGGAATGATATTAGCAGATTTGGTCAGTCTGTCGACGATTACCCAAGTCGAACCAAATTCAGATGATGACCTTTGCAATAGCTAGACGTTTACTAATGTATGAGGCAATGTCTGCCTTCATAATTTGCCATTAGTACAACTTCTTCAGATAAAGATACATTTAGTCAGAAATGACAAGAATAGAATACTTTTACTTACAAGATTCCAATATGACTAAATCTCAAAATCCTCCATATTTAGGCAATCACGAGCGGCCTTTCATACATTTAACGCCATTGGCTTCTCAATTCTAATGGTTCATGTTAACCGCGAACCCCTTTTATTATCTATATTATCCTTCTTACAAACATTAATTATTTTTAAATTGTTTGGCAATTTATTTTGCACCGTCATTACTAAGGAACACATCCTAATTGGTTATTTATATTTTCTAAGTTTCAGTTTCGTTTCAGCTATCATTTTTATCAGTTTTGCTTAATCCGACGTTTAAAGCGTCAATAATTATTACAACTAATTAAATAATAAATATTTAATTTTTATGAAACATAACGTAAAAATTTTAAATTTTCTAGTTCGACCAATTATATAAAAAGTTTCAAAATAAATTTGAATTTAGTTAACACGATTTTGGTTGATTTATTGAAAATAATTAATAAGATTCGTAAATGTTCGAAAAATCTTTGGTTATACTTTGGTCAAAATTTTCTTAGTTGAAAAGCGTAAATTGTCGTTTCAAATTTCAAGTCATGGTTTAAAAGGTTTCCTCAATCCCTCTTAGGTTGTCTTGAGGTATACACGAACATTTACCCCTAAACAGGAGTTTAGTTAAATGTTCTGGGTATAAGGGAATAATCCCTCAAAAGTTCTTTTCGATAAAATATTTGTCAAAACACATTTGCACTTTCTTTTTGGTAAAACCCAAAGTCTTAAAAGGGCTCTTATTTTTTTAAGAGTCAATATAGATTCCATTATCTTTTAATCATACGGGCAAATAATGTAAAGGATTAACTCTTTAATCACATGTTAATTATTCAAGGTACATGTTTTTATTTCTCAGTCATCTAAGGGCAATCTATTAATAATTAGTAACTCATTCTTATTCTTATAAACAAACAGATGGTCCTTGATGATCACAAGCATGAATTTATCAATTTACAGCCTACAGACGTGATTCACCAAATTTATGAATGCTACATGTGCATTGATCAATCCAAACAACATAATATGAAACTCATAATGTTCATCACGAGTTCTGGATGTAGTGATTGGAATAGATAATCTTCTTCGCGGACGCGAAGTTGATAATAACCATGCCGTGGATCAAATTTTTAGAACATAAGCTAGAACCTCGTAAATGATCGAACAAATCTATCATCTTGGGTAGTGGATATTGATTTTTAATCATCAATTTACCTAGTTCACAGTAATTCAACAAATATAAGGAATAATAACACCATAGCTCTTCAGGATGACGAGCTTGGTAGAATAAAAGTCTTCTCCGACAACTCTCTCTCAGTTGTACGGTAATTCTTTTAATTCAGATGGTGCTGACGTACAGTGCACACGCCACAGGTGCATCACCGAGAATATAATCAATACCAAATTCAACTTGCCTTAATGGCGAAAGTCTAGGTAATTTTCCAGAAATTACCTCCTAAAGTTTCAGGTAACGGAAACATCTTTTTAATAAATTCATATTAGGTTCTTTCTAGATTATAATATCTATGACTAATTCACAACCATTCACGGTATAAATTTCAAGTCTAAATGCGGATATGGTCATCCATCAAGAATTATTTAGATCACTTTTGATAATCAACATCTCATCATTTAGGGGATTTCTACTCGAGTTCCCATCAATTAAGACAATGTCGTCAGTAATCAATCAATCCATTCTAATGGCACTACCAACTTTTCAGTTTTATTGCCCTCGATAAGATAAGAACTTCTCAAAAGACTAATAATAACTCATAATCCTTCACAATTCAAGGATTTCTGGAGACATAACAAACCTTAAAAGAGTAAAGTCAACACATAATCTACGCGAGAGAATTTCAATTCAGATAAAGACGAAAATATTTAACGAATATGAATATATCCTATGATTTCATAATTTGAGTACGCATTAAAAAGCTCATCGGATCGTTACTCAGGTTATTCAAATGAAATCTAATCAAAAGAAATGATAGGAACGTTGATACATCCAGTCGGGTATCAACACTCGGTAACCAGATACTTTTCCTAAGAATCTCACCACGGGAGAATTGGACAAGAAAGAATTGTCAATTGTCAAATAAGACAATTTCCACAGATGAGTAAATTCGACTCAGAAGAATAGATGCTACAGGCACATATGTAGGTGTCCCTAACACTATGTCCCTATTTTTCATTTCTTGTAGATCTCATAAAATTTAATCTTTCACAATCTTCAAAGAAGATGTAGTGTCTATTAATCAGTTTTATGGTGACTACTAATCAGCCTTGCATGGTCCATTCCAAATTGTATGTAGGCGCGTAACTATATAAAATTTCAAGATTAACGATGCAATACTCAGTTCGTCAAAATTTTATCATCATGTTTATAATAAAAACATTTTCATGCTTAATTCTTAAATGAGAATCAAAATAAATTTACAAAGATATTCTTTGTTATGGAAACAATTAAGTTTTCCAAGGTGTTTCATAAACAACTTTACTTCGATAACGATTATTTATAAGTCTCACTTTAAATAATCCATATAGTGATAAAAATCTAATTTTTCTCAAGGAATACTGTTTTAACTTATAAAAACAATTAGTGATCTGCAAAGGAGTGATGAAAAGTTGTTCACCAAGAATAACCATAATATAATAGGAAATGAGCTTAGCCAATTAATCATGAGGTTCATGACCTCGATGGCACTCAAAAAGAATAATCCACAACGTAACTCAATTCGAGATGAGTACTTGTTCAATGGTTGCATCACTAATGCGAGCATTCGGAAAAAGCAAGAAAATATATATAATATCGATACATGTAGGATTTAGCAATCAAAGGTAGTCTTTTCATTAATCACAAACAAGTCAAAATACCGTAACACATTACGTGTCACTATGTCATACAATTCTCAGAACTCATCCTACCAATTGATGTCTTAGTTAAGTTAGGGATTATTTTTGAAAGATACTATAATTAATACTAATCTACAAGAGTCATTAGGTGTTCCACATGTCCCGAAAGATCCATCGGTCCCAATTCAGAAGAAGATTTCTTTAATTTATTTATTGGACACTGGGCATCCTTGTTAGTAGACAATGGCCTAGGAACAACCCTTAACACGAACCAACAAACATTTAAAACCTTATAATTCAATCACAGGACTCAACAACTTCCTCTTAACAATTTCGTATTCCATGCGAGTTAAATTTTTTTACTTTATTCAAGTTTCAACCAATTTTTATACTCAATTCGATATCCTACCTCATTTCCCAATACTTCAACTTTATTTTTAGACCTTAATAGGGAAATAAAGGCTCGATATGAACAACACTTAATTTCCAATCCTATATCTCTTTCAACAATAGTTATCAAATGAGTCACTAGTATGAAATGACTCGATCATTTAATTAAACTTCTCGGAAAGGTACTAGTGGCATGAGGCTTTTGGGTAAAGGCTCCAATGACAGCCTCAAGTGCAACAATCACCCCTTTCGATTTCAAATTTAAGAATTGGGTGACAACGAATCAGATGACACCTTTCCAGGTGGTAACGTTTTGTCAAACTCCACTCTATAAGGAAAGATCGTCATAACCTCGATATCAGTTTAATCTCGCCAATTCTTATTCAATATCACAATCAACTAATACTAACATTTCTACGAATATCAACCATTTTGTTGGGATCATAAATATCCACAACTTGGTTTAGATCTGGAATAGCTAGAATTCCTACGGGAATAGCTTCGATTAATTTACTAGGGGATTTAGGGTTCCTTGTGACAATCTACGTCGTATAAATACCTCGTATAAATATCAAAATAATCATCAAACAATCATGTAATAAAATTACATCATATATATTTATATAATCCAAGTTATATATATATATATATATATATATATTAAAATAACACTTCTCAGTCTGGCCTTGTCGGTAACTCGGGAATTCTTCGGCACCATTATAGTCAAAAGATTTTTAGACATTTTTAGAAAAATGTTTATAGTTAAAAGATTTTGAAATGTTTTATTCAAAACCTTGGTTTTAAAAATCTTTCGTTCTCTATAACGAGAGCTCTGATACCAAACTGTAACACCCCCAAATTTACACAATTCAATACAGCGGAAGACTCGTTGGTGTTACGGGATAGCACATTACTCACATCATAGACAACGCTTAAAAATCGCGTCGTTTAATAATAAAGTATTTCCATTCATAAATATCAGATTTACATAGGTCCCAAGTCATTGTATTTCATACAAGTTTTACAAAGCATTTGAATGGAAATTATTGTTTAAGTGCGGGCCATGAATTCTTGTTGTCTTCCCGAGAATTACCTTCAAGTACCTGAGATAAAACATGTTAAAAGAAAAAGTCAGCGAAAACGCCGAGTGAATTCATAGAGTTTAATGAAATCCATCAATATGACATCGGTATAAAATTATTATCGAAAATCATTTTTTACAAATTATTTTAATAGGACATAAAATAGCCAAAGTCATTTTATACAAATCCTTATCAAAATCATAATATAGGCTTTCGCCTTCAAAATCATTATACGAACCATTGTCGTTAAAAACATCATACAATACGTTTTATAACGAATAGATTAAATAAAAACCGTTATATGAATATGGTTATATAAAACCAAAACACGAACATAATACCAATGATAAGACCTTGTATTGCTAGTCAGGCAATATATCGTAATTCAATGCTTAAAGTAGTATTTCGTTAATTGGATTATTATAAGCCGCATGACATTGTTACCTTACTATAACCAACAACGGGTAGCTAACCCGATACTCAATTTGCCCATCTAAGTTAGCGTGTCGTCACAATAATCACGCTATGGAAATCTTCTCATACATAAATTCGCTTACCAATCAATGTGGCATGACGGGGATCAACCGTCAAGGCGCGAACTGGGGTGATCGTCCCCAAATAGTACTATTATATGCATAAGCGTCTACCAAATCCCGGTAGTTCACAATTCATGCTAATGGGACTTTTAGTGACATAACCTAACTTTAATAATCCATTTCATTTCATATATCGGGTCATTTAATCATTCATCGGGTCATACAATCATTCGGGTCCAAATCAGTAAACAGACAATCGGGACAACAAGTGTCCTATTTTATAAAAACTAACATGTTATCCCCCTCGCGGGTTTATAAAACATTTCATAAAAACATTTAAAAGAGTGTGAGGCTATGAACTCACGTTGATGTGGGAAGGCGGTTATCAGCGATTCGGATGTACGGTACGTGCTTCAATCACGGAAACCTAGACAAATAATACTCGTCTTAGACCTTGTCCAATGACTTTATAGAAATAACAATTATGTATACATATCATGATTATGTATATATATGATGATCAAGTGGGTTTATATATATTCTCATTTACTCATTTTAGTGTTATGTGTTGGAAATTTTCAAGACTAGTTACACTAGTTCAACTTGTTTACATTTTGAGGCCCAATGGGCCTATTACAAGATCAATACTATTCATTAGCCCAATTATACTTTTATTATCAGTATTATACTTTATATGTTGGGCCCAAATGGGTTAAGCCCAATAAATAAGTTTATAAGTGTTTTACCAAAGTAGTCGGGTTTATTGTCCATTAAGGCTACTTTGGCCCGTTAATGTCTATATGTTGTAAAGCTCGGGTTTTATCGGTTTTTACTTGTTATATATGTTTATATATCAGTATGTGAGTTTATAAAAGTTTACATTAGACGGGTCCAACCGTCTAAGTTTTATTTAACAAAAACGTTAATCTTTCGGTTTTAGCCGAAAAGACGTAAAACTTAGTATATAGTTTTTATAACTTATAAAACTTACCAAACTACCATTTTTATATAATGTCCATTTATTTATCCTTATGCATTTTTATATAAATGAAATATATAAGTTAGTGGTTTTAATTCACATTTTATACTATATTTATTTGAGTGCTTATATAATAAAATTAAACTTTAATTTCAAAAAATTAGTCCTAAAAATCTAGTTTACTAAAATGATCATATCTAGAGTTCTACATGGAGATAGAACCCCAAATTTTTATCACAGAAACTACATGATATGTGATTTATTTTATACCTATAGCTACTGATGAATCAACATCTAAGTATTTTATAAAATTCGTCTAAAACAGTGAACTCCGATTTGCACTCTAAACTTGTTTTTATCATATCTTACTCATTTTTATGGTTCCATTGCATGGCCAACTCTCACATGTTTACAAGACTCATAGCTTACTGTATATTAATTTATCCAAGACATTTTATCAGTTTATCATAAGAGTATTCACTGTTTTATACAGCCTCCTAATTTAGCCATGATTTAACCATTTTTACATGTGGTTTTTCCATCTTTTTACCCATGTTTATCAAATCTATCAACACCAAATCCCCACATAATATTTTTAATCATAATTCATCATCATATAAATATACATAAATAAGGAAATTACAAGATTACATAATCAAAATTACAAGAGGATGGGAAGAACAATCTTTATACCACCAAGATGATGTAGGTTGTGATTAAGACATAGATTTTGATGGAAGAACTTGTGATAGATCAACACCAATCTTCAAGGCCATCAATACTTGTAAACTCCATGTAGAAATCAGCCCTTGGACATCACCAAATCACCTCCTTGGATGTTAGAATCACCTCCAATCTGCAAGACTTCAAAGGAGCATCATCATGTGTATGAATAACACATGAATTTATGGTTAAAATAGATCAAATGAGGGTTGTTTTTGAGGATTGTGGGACGAAAATGAGAGAGAGAGGAAGGCAGGATTAGTGGTTTTGCATGTACAAATGAAAAAATGGTTAGTGTTGGATGGTTTTGTTTGTTGGATAGCTTACTTGTTAAGCTTAGGCTAACAAGTGTAGCTAGTAAGCTTACAAACTTGACACCTCATGGTGTTGAATCAATGTTTTGGCCGTACCATGTTAGTGGGGTGGGGCAAAACTTGTTTTGTCTCATCCCACTAATTTACGGGTATTCCTCGATTCTAGTTTCCTCGATTTTCGTGCCCTTGGGTCGTTTTACGAAAAACGTTTTTATAAATTATGAATCAACGGCACAAAACGAATCTAATAAAAATTGTTTCATCAAATACGGAGTTCAAAAACGTAAATACGTAATCCTAAGGTTTCCGGTTTAGTCGTAAAGGACGTTAAATTATAATCGTAAGTCCTAATCTCTTCTCGTAAATTTGTGAGTTTATGAACCAACACAAATTTAAAATCTCAAAATAATATTCACGGACAAATTTATTTTCTGAAATGTCGGACTGTCACCAAAACGGTGTATGTAAACGTAAGCACGTAACGTAGAATCCTCCGGTTTAGACGTAGTCGATGCTACTTCAAGACGTAAATCTAAAGTTCTTCGCAAAAATAAGTGAGTTCATATTATAACATTAAAATAATGTTTTCAATTAAATATTGAGAATAAAATATAAACCATAAATTGACGGATTGTCACAGTCCCTATCCGTCATGAGTACCGTGCTTATTGCTCCATGTGTGGCCGGCAGATACATGATGAGCTCCTCCTTAGGTCGGGGTGCCACTAACATGGGAAAAGCTGCGAGGTGTTGCTTAAGCTGACCAAAGCTTCCTCCGCTTCCTTTGTCCACCAGAAATCTCCCTTCTTGATACACTTCTTGAGTGTTTTGAATAGGGGTAGTGACTTCTCCGCAGATTTCGACAAGAACCTGTTTAGCCCGGCCAGCTTCCCATTTAATGATTGTACTTCTTTTCGCGTCTGGGGAGATGGTAACTGTATTACCGCGTCCGTCTTTTCCGGGCAAGGCTTGATGCCGTTTGGATCAATCATATATCCAAGGAACATCCCTTCCGTTGCCCCAAACGTGCATTTCTTTGGATTAAGTTTCATATTAATCCTCCTCAATGTGTCGAAGATCTCTTGGACGTCACGGAGAAGTGCATCCTCCGTATGACTCTTGATGACTAAATCATCAACATAGACCTCAAGGTTGCGGCCTATCTGTGAGTCGAAGGCTTTGTCAACAAACCGCTGATATGTTGCCCCGACGTTCTTTAGTCCGAATGGCATTTTTGTATAACAGTATACTCCTTGACTAGTATGGAACGCCGTCTTCTCTGCGTCCTCTTCCGCCATCTGGATCTGGTGGTATCCTTTGTATGCGTCTAATAAGCACTTAAAGGGATATCCACATAGGGATTCCACCTTCCAATCAATCTCTGGTAACGGATAGCAGTCCTGTGGGCAGGCTTTGTTTAGGTCTGTGAAGTCCACGCACATGCGCCAGCTCCCGTCATGCTTCTTGACCATGACCGGGTTGGATAACCACTCGTGGTAGTATACCTCGCGCATAATACCTGCATCCACCAATTTCCATACTTCATCCAATATTACTGGCTGTGTTCTGGTGCCTGACCGCACTTCTTTTGCTTAACAGGAGGATATCCCTGGCGGATTTGGAGTTTATGTTCTGCTATCGCACGCGATACGCCCGTCATGTGCCTGGGCTCCCATGCGAATACATCTAAGTTTGCTTTTAGGAGAGAGCACATGGCCCTCTTGCTGCCATCCGAGAGTGTTCCTCCTATGGATACTGATACTTGGTTTTTCATTGGGGTTCAGATTAAATTCACGGAATCTTCTCGAATTGATCACGGCTCAAAGTGGAATAGTTGTTCTTGGTTACTAAAAAGGGGTTTGGTTTTCTATTCTACTAAAAAGGTAAATGCGTGAAGTAAATAAAAGTAAACTAGAAGTAGTTAATTAATAAAAATAAAACTTGAATTAAAATTAAAATAAAACAGTAACTGTAAATACCCTGAAAAATGCTTGATTCGGAATGTACCCTTTATTCGGAATATATCAGACAAAAATCCTTCATGCGGAATATCTTACTCATGCGGAATATCTTTGCTTCATGCGGAATAAAAATGGAAATATTTGTTCATGCGGAATAATGAAGGTTCATTCGGAATATAAGCTCATGCGGAATACTAGCTCATGCGGAATAATAGGCTCATGCGGAATAAACTGTTGATGCGGAATAAAAACGTTGATCCGGAATATAGGTTGATCCGAAATAAAATGGAAAGGAGCTTGATTCGGAATAAGAGGGTTGATCCGGAATAATTGATTATTCTGGATGAAAGGCTTTGATTCGGAATAATGGTTATTCCGGATGGAAGACACTGATCCGGAATATAAAATATTCCGGATGAATAAACTTGATACGGAATAAAAATGCTGACCCGGAATGTTTGGTGATTCGGAATCTGGGAAATGAAGAACAGTAAAGAAGCAGAGAAGACGATTTTTATCAAAATCAATCAAAATAAACCAAAAGATTTAAACCAAGATAACCAATAATCATTTACTAACCATAATCATCAAACCAAAACACTAAAAACACAAAACCCACTTACTTTTATGGATCAAAATCAACCAAATAAGAACTTTAAAACTTTGAATCAAAAAGATTAAGATGAACAAGATTAAAGGAAGATTGTATTGAAAGCTTAATGTTAAACAAACTAAATGGAAGATTAAACCTTACAAATCTATGGATTGAATTCAAGAAAAATGAAATCACCAAACACCCTAATGGTGTTGGTGATACCTACGAACAAGAAGGAAAAAGAAAGAAAAACAAAAACTAAAAAAAACTCACTCAAAAAGTGTGAAGGAAATTCTTTATATAGGCCTAGTGGTTGGTTGGTGAGTGGGCTTTCTTCCTTTCTTCTTGTCTTCTCGTCTTTTCAGAAAAGTTGACGTTTTCGATTTCGATTCGGGATTTGTCGACAAATAAATTCAACTCGTCTTTAAATTTCTTCGTTTAATAGACTTGAGTTCTTTGACATATGTAAATCTTCCGTCTTTGGTCCTTTTCTTCGATAAATATTCAAATAGGCACATTGACTTCAAATCTTTTGCATCTCTTGGACAATAGACTTCGTCTTGAGTCTTTTTCTTCGATAAAACCCGTGCAATCCCATGTTTTCTTCAATATTTACCCGGTTGGCTCTGAAAACACAACAAACACACAAATCACGCATAATTCCAAACAAATGACATTAAATACGCGTTTTGGTCTTGTTTTAGCAAGAAATAAGTGGTAAAAGGATGGGTGTTTTCACACCTATCAAATCCCCTACACTTAACCATTGTCATGCCCTCATGCAATGCTTAATGATAAAGCAAATTTACACTTTTCTCATAATCAATCAACCTTGGCCTTATTAAAATACTACTAAACAATAATTAAAGTACTAAGAGAAATTAAAACTTTAAAGTAAACAAAAGGATAGAAAACCATTTTCAATTGAAAATAGCTATATGGAAATAACTTGCAAAGAGATCTAAGACTTACATTAGGGCTTCGGTACTGCAAAGATTCATCACCCTCAAGTTTCACGTTCCCCAAACTAAGCTTAAAAACGAGATCATTGTTATTATAAGTTAGCAAATCAAACACTTACACACATGGCTTAATTATATGCTTAAACTCCCTTATTCCTAAGTGTATCTCTTATATTTTATTTTTGTCTTAGAATGATCATGAAGATGCATTTTTGGACTTATTGCGATAGTTTATTTAGGCTGAAAGCAAAGTAGGACGATTTGATTAATAGTTAGCAAAAGGACAAAATCTCTTAAAACTGCTTCCCGGGATATCAAAAAGTTCATATCTTGGCATAACTCGCTTCGCGATTTGAGACCTTTCTCGGGCTGATATTTGGCATGTACTTCATACTTCATATCTTCGAGAGACGTTCTTGAGATAATGGTCTTCTCTTCGTTAATAGAGTTCTTCACTTGGAGTATTTTTGAGGGGTACTCCAACTTTGTTGACCACGACTTCATCATTATTTCTTCAATCGCTAATTTGGGATTTTGAGATACAACGATCCGCCTCCTTTTCGGACTTGGATCTATTTATCCTCATACCTTGTTAGGGTCTTTTCGGATAGACTTCTCCATGATCTTTATGGGAGTTGATTGCTTTTCGTCGTGAGTCTTGATCCTTCATATTGATTTTGGGAATAATGCTTTTCACATCACCTTGGATCTTTAGCAATAAAATGGAATCCTCATGCCTTGTTAGGGACTTTTCGGACTCGCCAATCTTCGCGCCCCGCTTCATAAGTTATGCCTTGGCTATGAACTCTTATCACTACCGAGCAACTTTTAAACGATCTTGGGCTAGAAGCTAAGTAACTTTTCAAATCGTACGACCTTACTTATTGCAGATAAATTATTAGCAAGTGATGGGAGAATAGGCAAATAATTACACCAAGTGAGCTTGTGTAAGAATACCGACTTATAATTGACTCTATCATCTCTCGTTCTCCACAATTTAAAATCTCAAGTAATGAGACTCGTGGATGCTTAGCCTAATAAACCAATTAAGTTCTACATGGTTAAGGATACTTGCTAGAATAAACTTGGGTAAGTCTATTCGGGTTGAGTCAAAATAATCGCAACGGGCCTAATATGTCAAAGACTTCAAAACTAGCTACACCACTTTATTAATATTTTTGACTTCATTGCGGGATATATACATATGAAAGCAACGATAAAAATTTAAAAATTACGACAAAATGGCCAAAGTTAATTAAAAATTTGAAAAATGCTGAAAAAGATGATTTTCCGGTTAAAAGAAGGCATTTTAGTGGAAAAGTCCACTTAAAACTTCGATAGAAGTCCCCCTACACTTAATATAAACATTGCCCTCAATGTTTAAGCATGTGAGAAAAATCTGCCCTACACTTATGACATTATGCACGTTGGTTAAATCAAGCTAAGGAAGAGACGACTAAAGTGATCAATTTCAAATGTGAGTATGAAGAAAATTGAATCACGATAGTTGAGAGATAGAACCGGATTTCGGATAACACGGGAGCACGGTTCTTCAAAGGTCCCAAAAGTGCATTCATCCCTGTAATCACATCACCACACAAACACAAATAACCTAAATAGGTCCCCCTATACTTAGGAGGTTAAAACAGAAGAGGATAGATACTCGGGCTGCCTCCCGAGGAGCGCTTGTTTTTTATAACCGAGTCACGAGCCTGACTCGGCCCAAAATTAGTTCATGGGAAATGTGGTGAGGGATGGAATCATCTCATGAGAGATGTCCTCACCAAAGTACAACTTCACTCGTTGTCCATTCACCTTAAAATTAGGTCCATTAGGTTGAGCGAGCTCGAGAGTACCATATGGAAAAATTTGGGCAATGGTGAATGGGCCTGACCAACGAGATTTCAGCTTGCCCGAAAAGATTTTCAACCGAGAGTTAAAGAGTAAAACTTTGTCTCCAACTTGGAACTCTCGGTTCTTAATCTTAGAGTCGTGAATGAGCTTAGTCTTTTCCTTATAGATCAAAGAATTTTCATAAGCCTCATTACGGAGTTCATTGAGCTCATTGAGTTGGATCTTGCGTAGGTCACCGGCTTTGTTGATATCGAAATTAGCCCACTTCAAGTCCAAATAATCCTTGTGCTCCAACTCAATGGGGAGGTGGCATGCTTTCCCGTACACGAGACGATATGGTGTACAACCAATCGGAGTCTTGTATGCGGTACGAAAAGCCCACAGAGCATCATCAAGTTTATCAGCCCATGAGGCACGATGCTCTCCCACGGTTCGTTCAAGAATTCGCTTTAATCCTCGGTTAGAGATTTCAGCCTACCCATTAGTTTGTGGGTGGTATGCGGTGGAAAGACGATGATTTACACCATACTTAGCCATGACTCTTGCAAATTGATCATTGCAAAAATGAGTCCCGCGATCACTAATAATGGCACGAGGCACACCGAATCTAGCGAACAGCGACTTCAAAAAGTTACAAACCACCCTTGCGTCATTAGTGGGTAAAGCTTTGGCTTCAACCCATTTAGAAACGTAGTCAACGGCTACAAGGATGTATTTGTTTCCTTTAGATGAAGGGAATGGCCCCATAAAGTCGATACCCCAAACATCAAAGATTTCACATTCTTGTATGAAATTTTGAGGCATCTCATCTTTATGTGTGATCTTACCTTGTTTTTGGCAAGCATCACAATGTTTAACCATCTAGTGAGCATCACGATAAATTTTTGATCGACGTCGAAGTGCCGGTCAAAAATAACCTAATTACCTTATACTAGATAGGGTAAATGGGTATCGATCCACGAGGACTATGTGGTTTTAGTTTAAGTTTTGGGGTGATCCCTGATCAATAAAGGTTTCGGTTTTGAAATCTGACAACTAAAATACTTTTGATAATAAAAATGCGGATTAAAAATTAAAATAATTATTAAGCTAATAATAAAGCTAGAAAAATAAAATAAAGATGTAAACAATTAAAAGAAAAATGTAATCCCTTCCAGCTCCTAATATTTATGGTTGGTCACACTTATGGATTATCGAAACTTTTTAGAACCGATTACAAAGATTATTTTGACTTAATATGAATGAATTAACGTCGGCATTTATTATGTTTATCGGTGACTCGCAATAATAAATCTTATATTAATCCAACCAACAATTATGTTTTAATAATTTATTTAGGTACAATTTATATCAGTTATACGACCATCTTTTTTTTTTAACTAAATAAAATAAGTATGAATCGTTAACTAATAATAAATTGTCTTGCACAAATAATTAGACATAATATTAAGTCAATAAAAATAATTTATAAATAAATCATAAATCAATGTAATAAAAATATGATAACCCAAAAGTAATGATCAAACCATAAATAAAGTTACCGGAAGGAACTACAACAAAATTAGCCGGACATCTCGAGGTACCCGATCCGCTGCATATCAACCATCATCTTTTTTTTCTTTATAATAGTCGGCTATTAATGACGACCTCCCAATTCGCACCCTTTTTTTGTGAATTGTGACTGAATTGATAATGTCCCTACTCCAAAAGCCAAGCGGCGTTTTTTTTTTCTTTTATAGAACTTTGATGTCGGTTACGCTTCTGGGCTTGGGTCCAAGTGGGCCAAAACTATATATATATAATTTTTTTTTAACATATAATAACTTTGGCCCAATAAAATATAACCCAACACCAACAATTGCTCAAACGAAGCCCAGACAAATAAAAGATGACCGAAAATATTGCGACGCGCTCAAATCTTTTTCTTCAATATTTTTTCTTCATTCGTCGGCACTCACAATGTCTTTTCTCCAAAAAATTAATTAAAGCGGCCATTTTATTCCATTTCGCTCGTAACCTACATAATCACAAAACACACTCAAAGTACATATATAACGACAAATAAATATACAATTATGCTAATTTAACATGCTATTAGGTGTATGCAAAATACACCAATCAGATCCCCTCGAACTTAACCTTTTACGTGTCCCAAGTAAAAATAAAATAAAAATATACAAGCATGTTAATTTCATAATTTTTAATCATACTATTGAAATTTCATCAAAAAGATCACATTCAACCTAATACACTAATAACCACCCTACATGACAAATAATCCAAAATGATTACCAATATTTTTGTCCCTCTTAAACACTTAGCATAACAATTCCCATTGATTCCATTTACTTTATATTTCATATAATTAACCATGTGGCCAACGTACCTATTACACACCTATAATCAATATAAACATTAATCTAAAACAAAAGGTGAGAATATCGTACACCTTTTATAACGTTGGAGTTTTTATAGCATAAGAGCACATCATAAGCCATCATACTTTAGCTTACATACTTCCATTTTTTTTTCTCATCATTTTTTTTTTTTACATTTTTTTTTTCACATCACACATAAGCTCTTCTTTTCAGCCATTCAGGACCGTTTCTTATACAAGTCATCCCGAACGCTTTATACGCTCCCTTCAAGGTTGATATAAAGACCAATTATTTAGAAAAATGAATATCTATCTTATAGGTGCATACTAAGACACATTGACACATGAGAACCGGTTAATTAAGTCTGTTTAATTAAATGGGAACAGTTACACTTCGTGCCTACTGGTACATCACATGATGGAATTATCTACCACATAGTATAATTATACAATGCACTAAATTAAACTAATCTTTCTAATTTCATTACAATAATACAAGGATTGGGTTATTTCTCATAAAATTGTCTCAGCTAAGTGCAATGCTATCCATCATAAAAATTGGCGTCTGACCCATGCTAACAACTAAAGTATCACCTTGCGCGGGTGACGAATCAGATAGGCAAGCCTAGCATATGACTACCACCAATAATTATGACAGTTCTTCAACTCTTTTCTAAGGCCACCGTGCGCGGGTGGCGAGCCGAATAAGATCAATTTCAAATGTCTTAACCCAACTATTACATTACTATATTTCATATTATTCTATTCAATTTTTTTTTACTCAATCTACGCAAAGGTAAGTAGAGGGAATTCAACTGGCGTGGTTTGATCATCTAATTATACATATGCCTAACTACATGCAAACAGTTAAATCAATTTAATAACCAAATTATACAATGGAATCGGGTGCACCTGATAATTATGGCCAAATCTTCTAGCTTGCTCCAATAAATCACCCACAAGCTAATCTTCAGAATCTGCAAACACTCAACAAACATATATGTAGAAGAAACTTCCACATCTAATTAGCACAAGACTCTTATCATGTGATTTAAAATTTTAAAAATTTTCAATTTTTCCCAAAAATCACATTTTCACCGATTTTGACCAAAAGTTCACACAAAAACATGTAACACATGTGCCCCTCCCCTCAACTGAAAGCATTGCATTGTCCCTAATGCAAAAACTTGAAATTGAAATTTTGGTTAAAAATCAATTTGACAAACTCACACAAAAAACAAAAACCTAACTCACTTTCGTAGGAATCACGGTTGCATTTAGCGTATGCAACAAGCCTTTAAACCACTCGGTAGCCCGACTGGACGAGTTTTGTCTCGTGAGGGTTTGTAGTGAACACACCCACAAAGTTCCACAAACCACGGGTTGCCTCCCGCGAAGCGCTAAGTTTACCGTCTTCAGCCAGACATAACTCATATGAGCTATTGAGACGGTTGGAGTGGTTCTAGGTAAACCACATCTACCGTTTCCATCTGATCACTTTCTAACTCAACATACGGCTTCAAACGGTGTCCATTAACTTTAAAAGGCTCTCCACCCACCATATTTTTTATTTCAGTGGCTCCGTATGGAGAGACTTGAGTCACAACGTATGGACCCGTCCATTTACTTCTCAACTTTCCAGGAAAAAGCTTAAGTCTAGCATTGAATAACCAAACTTTTTGACCAACCAAGAACGATTTCTTGGTGATGTGTCGATCATGAAAAGCTTTGGTTTTCTCCTTATAAATCTTAGAACTCTCATAAGCATCACGTCTAATCTCATCTAGTTCAGATAATTGAAGTTTCCTAGAACTACCTGCTTTCTCTAAATCCAGATTAACGGTCTTAATCGCCCATTCAGCCCTATGATCTATCTCAACCGGTAAATGACATGCCTTGCCATATACCAACTTATACGGTGACATACCAATAGGAGTCTTAAAAGCCGTCCTATATGCCCACAAAGCATCATCTAACCTCAAGGACCAATCTTTCCTATCACTACGAACGGTCTTTTCTAAGATTCGCTTAATCTCCCTATTAGATACTTCAACCTGTCCACTAGTCTGTGGGTGATAAGGGGTAGCTATCCTATGATTAACTCCATAGTGTTTCAGTAATTTTCCAAATCTAAAGTTCTTAAAGTGGGAACCCCCATCACTAATGATAGCCTTAGGAATTCCATGTCTAGCAAAGATATTCTTCTTAACAAACTTAAGAACTACACTATGGTCATTGGTTCTAGTAGCCTCAGCCTCTACCCACTTAGACACATAATCAACTGCCACTAAAATGTAAACATTGCCATGGGAAGTGGGGAATGGTCCCATAAAGTCAATACCCCACACGTCAAAGATCTCAACAACAAGTATAGGATTCATAGGAATTTGATCACGCCTTGAAATCCCTCCAACTTTTTGGCAACGAATACATGCTTTCACAAAAGACTGGGCATCCTTGAAGATAGTCGGCCAAAAGAAACCGCTTTGTAGGACTTTATGCCCAGTTTTCGTAGCACCAAAGTGACCACCACATGCATAAGAATGGCAATGAGCCAATATGTCCATATGCTCATGGTCAGGAACACATCTCCTAACAACTTGGTCAGCACATACCTTATATAGCTCCGGATCCTCCCAAAAATAATGCTTCAACTGAGAGAAGAAGTATTTACTTTGTTGTTTGGACCAAAAATCCGGGAGCTTTTTAACAGCTAGGTAATTAACTATATTTGCGTACCAAGGAACCTTAGAAACCTCAAATAAGCTTTCATCCGGAAAGCTTTCCTTAATCACATCAGAAGGGTTGAACGGCGGAGGAATAATTCTAGACAAATGGTCGGCAACTACATTTTCTGACCCCTTTTTATCCCGAATTTCTAGGTTAAATTCCTGTAAAAGTAAAATCCACCTAAGCAACCTCGGTTTTGTCTCTTTCTTAGTCAACGAATGTCTTAAGGCACTATGATCTAAAAATACTATCACCTTATAATGCCCCCAAATATATGACCTAAACTTATCAAGAGCAAAAACCACAGCTAACAACTCTTTTTCAGTAGTTGTGTAATTCATTTGAGCTTCTGAAAAAGTCTTACTAGCATAAAAGATTACAACGGGTTTCTTATCGACCCGCTGTCCTAGAACCGCCCCAGCGGCATAATCACTCGCATCACACATGATCTCGAAAGGCTTCGACCAATCAGGTGATTGCAGAATAGGGGCTTCTACAAGCTTTTGCTTAAGCATGTTGAATGCTTTAAGACATGATTCATTAAAATCAAAGCGTGCATCTTTTAAGAGTAGATTACAAAGAGGCTTTGATATTGCACTAAAATCTTTAATAAATCGCCTATAGAACCCGGCATGACCAAGAAAAGATCGCACACCTTTAACGGTAGTGGGAGGAGGAAGGGTTGAAATTACTTATACCTTGGCACGGTCAACCTCAAACCCTTTTTCAGACACAACATGCCCTAATACAATTCCCTCTCGAACCATGAAATGGCTCTTCTCCCAACTAAGTACCAGATTAGTTTCAGTGCATCTTTTTAACACACTTTCAAGCTGATCAAGGCAGCTTTCAAAAGATTGACCAAAGATGGAGAAATCATCCATAAATATCTCTACAGATTCTCCAACCATGTCAGAAAAGATACTCATCATACACCGCTGAAAGGTAGCGGGTGCATTACACAGGCCAAAAGGCATTCTTCGAAATGCAAACGTCCCATATGGACACGTAAACGTAGTTTTGGCCTGGTCATCAGGATGGATGGGTATTTGATTATAACCGGAGTACCCATCCAAGAAGCAATAGAACTTCTTACCAGAAAGCTTCTCAACTATTTGATCAATGAAAGGTAGTGGGAAGTGATCTTTAGATGTGGCATTATTCAGCTTACGGTAATCTATACAAACTCTCCACCCAGTGACTGGTCGGGTTGTGAGCTTTTCCTCATTCTCGGTTTCAACAACGGTGATTCCGGCCTTTTTAGGCACCGTTTGAGTAGGACTTACCCATTTACTATCCGAGATGGGATAGATGATACCGGCATCTAACCATTTAAGAACTTCCGTCTTAACTACCTCTTTCATATTAGGATTCAGACGCCTTTGCGCATCTCTTGCTGGCTTAATATCTGGGTCCGTAACAATTCGGTGCATACATAATGAAGGGCTGATTCCTTTCAAGTCTGCAATTGTCCATCCCACTGCTGCTTTGTACTTGGAAAGCACTTTTAGAAGTGCTTCCTCTTGTGATTCAGAAAGATCAGAAGCAACAATAACGGGTAAAGTATTGTTAGGACCTAGAAAAGCATATTTGAGATTAGATGGCAAAGGTTTTAGTTCAAGAGCTGGAGGCACCTCTAGAGACGGTTTCGTGGCCGTATCAAAAGTAGAAGGTAAGGACTCCACTTTATACGACCAAGGTGGTTTTTGATGGTCCAAAGAACTGACCAAACACTCTTGAATCTCTAGAACTTCAGCAACATCAAGAATCTCCTCAGTATCACCAGTTAAATATAATTCCAAAGGATCATCCTTAAGCATACGGGATGCATGCTTTTGGACTTCCTCGTCAATCACATCTACTTGGTAACATTCATTCATCGTAGTAGAATTCATAGAATTAAAAACATTCAGTCTTATCTTCTTATTACCAAAGGCAATATCCATGGCGCCAGTTCGACAATTAATCCTAGCATCTATCGTGGCTAAAAATGGGCGCCCAAGGATAATAGTTAGTTGAACATCTTTGTATTGTGACTCGGTGTCCATAACAAAGAAGTCAACTGGGTAATAGAAATCATCAACTTTCACAATAACATCCTCTAAGATACCTCTAGGAATTTTTGTAGATCGATCGGCTAAGGAAATAATGGTGTCTGTCTTACGAAGAGTTCCTAAGTCATACTTATCAACCAAACTAGCAGGAAGGATATTAATACTGGCACCAAGATCAAGGAGCGCCTTCTTAATGGCAATATTTTCGACCACAACTGAAATCAACGGTGCTCCAGGATCTTTGAATTTAGGAGGAAGAGAGCTAGATAAGACTGCACTAACATGCTCAGTTAGGTCAATCTTTTTAGGCAAAGACGCCTTCCGCTTCCTCTTCTGAGTACACAAGTCCTTTAAAAACTTGGCATAAGCAGGAATTTGCTTGATAGCATCAATAAGGGGGAGATTGATTTTAACTTGCTTGAAAGTCTCCCACATATCCTCAGTGTGAGGACCCTTTTTAGCTAACTTTGCAGATGTCGATTTCTCCAAAGCCGTAGGGTAAGGTGTGATGGACACACCACCCTCCCCAACTTCAGGAGATTCAGTAGCTTTAGGATTCGGTGTTGTTGGTATAGGAAAATCATTTAACAAATCATTTACCAACTCAGAACCGGACTTAACATTATCAGAATTTTTACCTTCAACAATAATTTCATCATCGGTAACGAAATCCTCGACATCAGAAGAATTTGGAATTCCCTTGTCATTGTTGTAGATTTTACCGTTTCGAAGAGACGTCACCATATTCACATGCTCATTTCCATTTTTCTTGTGTGCGGGATTCATGGTGGGGTAGCTCGGTAGCCTTCCCTCATCTCTTTTACTTAATCGATCTGCTAATTGGCCAACTTGTCTCTCAAGAGCTGCAATAGATTTAGTAGTGGTCTCGTGTCTTTGATTAGTGACCTCGAATTTTCTATTGATCTCTTGATTGTTGGTAGACAATGAATCCATAAGCCTATCAAACTTTCGGTCAAGGTTCAAGAGACGGTTGTCATCTTGCCCTTGGCCCTCATTTGGATATTGCTGTTGTGGCCTATGATTGTAAGAATTTTGTTGGAAGTTAGATGAATCGCCACCCTCGTACCTTGGTTTGTAACCATAGTGTTGTTGTTGGGCATTATTAGGGCGATTGTCTTCATCTTTCCAACAGAGGTTGGGGTGATTGCGCCATCCAGGATTGTAACTTTCAGAGAATGGGTCATTTCGTGGACGACCACCATAGACTCCATTTACCTCCTCATTTGGTGGCGCCCCCCAACTTTGACAATTATCGACAGAGTGACTTGGATCACCACACATTGAACACCCACTATGCGACACATTAGACACATTCGGAACACCTTTTCCTATATTTTTCAATAAAAGATCAACTTTCTTACTTAACTCGCTAATTTCAGAATTTGTGCTACGTTGGTTAGACACATAATTGGCGGAAGATGGGTGGTTGTTTCGATCCACTGAAGCTTGGGTCTTAGAACCTTTGCTTAGTTTTTCAAAAAACTCCCATTCTTCCTCCATAGGTCGCGAGAAAAACGTACCCCCACTAGTGGCCATCACAAATTGTTGGTTGTTATAATCCAACCCATCATAGAAAACTTTGACAAGCTCCCATTTTGGAACATCGTGATGAGGGCATGTTCTTAATAACTCCTTAAGTCTATTAAATGCTTCATGAAACTGCTCGCCTGGGATTTGACGAAAGGATTTAATCTTATTCCTAATGGCAGCAGTTTTACTTATAGAATAAAATTCCTCAAGAAAAGCAGATTGCATTTCAGACCATGAGTTAATACTACCTGGCTCAAGAGATGAGAACCAGTCCTTAGCTTGATCTTTAAGTGAAAAAGGAAAAAGGCGAAGTCTTACCTCATCCTTTGTAATGTTATTAACCTGATGTGTGTCAGCAATTGAGAAGAATTCTCGCAGATGTGCGTATGGTTCCTCACGACCTCTAAACACCGGCAAGATTGCTATGAGGTTCGGCTGGATCTTGAAGTTACTTGTAACCCCTTTAACCGGATCCGGATAAACGATAGGCGAGGGATCCTCGAAGATCCCCGGCCTGTAATAAGAATCAACACCCCATGGTGGAGATTCTTCTCCGCTACTACTGCCGCTAGCACTTCCGCCAACATCCTCGTCACCTGGCATTTCAGCGAAAAGCTCTGCTAAACCTGAAAATTCAAGATTAGTAGAAAACTGTCGAAACGTCTTCCTTCTTAACCGTGCACTTTTCTCAACCTCAGGATCGTAAGCTAACGGTGATGTACGTCCCGATCTACGTGTGCGCATACACTAACCTGCACACTCACAAGAAACAAAACAAACAAACAAAACAAAACAAAACAAGAAAAATAAAATCTTTTTGTATTTTTGTATTTTATTAAAGAAAAATATTAACAAACTTAAACGAAAAGCTCACTGAGTCCCCGGCAGCGGCGCCAAATTTTTGATCGACGTCGAAGTGCCGATCAAAAATAACCTAATTACCTTATACTAGATAGGGTAAATGGGTATCGATCCACGAGGACTATGTGGTTTTAGTTTAAGTTTTGGGTTGATCCCTGATCAATAAAGGTTTCGGTTTTGAAATCTGACAACTAAAATAATTTTGATAATAAAAATGCGGATTAAAAATTAAAATAATTATTAAGCTAATAATAAAGCTAGAAAAATAAAATAAAGATGTAAACAATTAAAAGAAAAATGTAATCCCTTCCAGCTCCTAATATTTATGGTTGGTCACACTTATGGATTATCGAAACTTTTTAGAACCGATTACAAAGATTATTTTGACTTAATATGAATGAATTAACGTCGGCATTTATTATGTTTATCGGTGACTCGCAATAATAAATCTTATATTAATCCAACCAACAATTATGTTTTAATAATTTATTTAGGTACAATTTATATCAGTTATACGACCATCTTTTTTTTTTAACTAAATAAAATAAGTATGAATCGTTAACTAATAATAAATTGTCTTGCACAAATAATTAGACATAATATTAAGTCAATAAAAATAATTTATAAATAAATCATAAATCAATGTAATAAAAATATGATAACCCAAAAGTAATGATCAAACCATAAATAAAGTTACCGGAAGGAATTACAACAAAATTAGCCGGACATCGCGAGGTACCCGACCCGCTGCATATCAACCATCATCTTTTTTTTCTTTATAATAGTCGGCTATTAATGACGACCTCCCAATTCGCACCCTTTTTTGTGAATTGTGACTGAATTGATAATGTCCCTACTCCAAAAGCCAAGCGGCGTTTTTTTTTTCTTTTATAGAACTTTGATGTCGGTTACGCTTCTGGGCTTGGGTCCAAGTGGGCCAAAACTATATATATATATATATTTTTTTTAACATATAATAACTTTGGCCCAATAAAATATAACCCAACACCAACAATTGCTCAAACGAAGCCCAGACAAATAAAAGATGACCGAAAATATTGCGACGCGCTCAAATCTTTTTCTTCAATATTTTTTCTTCATTCGTCGGCACTCGCAATGTCTTTTCTCCAAAAAATTAATTAAAGCGACCATTTTATTCCATTTCGCTCGTAACCTACATAATCACAAAACACACTCAAAGTACATATATAACGACAAATAAATATACAATTATGCTAATTTAACATGCTATTAGGTGTATGCAAAATACACCAATCAGTGGGCCAATAAAATCCCGAGTCAAACACTTTTTTGGCGGTGTAGTTGGGACCAAAGTGACCACCGGTGGGTCCTTTGTGGCAAGCTTCAAGAATGTATACAGCTGTCGGTCCATCAACACATCGGCGAATAATCAAATCAGCACATTGTTTGAAGAGATACAGGTCATCCCAAAAGTAAGTCTTAATATCTTTGAAGAACTTCTTCTTTTGTTGGGATGTTAACCCGTCCCTGAGAATTCCACCCGCCAAGTAGTTTGCAATGTCCGCAAACCACGGGGTTTCATCAGAATTCGAGTTGATAGACATTAAGGTCTCAAGGGGAAAAGAGTCATTGATCTCTTTGTTAGGATGATCCCCTTGATAAGGATCCTTAAGTCTACTGAGATGATCCGCGGCTAGGTTTTCAGCTCCCTTCTTATCACGAATTTTAATTTAAAATTCTTGAAGTAGCAAAACCCAGCGAAGAAGTCTTGGTTTGGAATCTTGTTTAGTTAACAAGTACTTCAACGCGGAATGATCGGTATAAACGATTGTGTTAGAAAGGACAAGATAGGGGCGGAACTTTTCAAAAGCATACACTACAGCTAAAAGCTCTTTTTCGGTAGTGGTATAATGTAATTGAGCCCCTTTCATTGTCTTGCTAGCGTAATTGATCGGTTGGAAGTGTTTGTTCACTCTTTGGCCCAAAACCGCTCCAATAGCAAAGTCGCTAGCATCGCACATCAACTCAAAAGGAAGCTCCTAATTAGGGGTAACCAAGACCGGTGCCTTAGTTAGCTTATCCTTAAGCAGGTTGAAGGCTTCAATACACTCTTTGGAAAAGATAAAAGGAGTATCTTTTTCCAAGAGGTGGGTCATCGGGCGAGCGATTTTAGAAAAATCTTTGATGAATCGACGGTAGAAGCCCGCATGACCCAGGAAACTTCTCACGCCCTTCACGGTTGAAGGTGGAGGCAATTTAGCAATAACATCGACTTTAGCACGGTCCACTTCAAGACCGGCTTTGGAGATCTTGTGTCCTAGCACGATGCCCTCTTTTACCATGAAATGGCATTTTTCCCAATTAAGAACAAGGCGAGTGTCTTCACACCGCTTAAGCATACGTTTTAAATTGGCAAGGCAAGTAGAGAAAGAATCACCATAAACCGAGAAATCATCCATGAATACTTCCATAGTTTCTTCAACCATGTCATGGAAGATAGCCATCATACACCTTTGGAACGTCCCAGGAGCATTGCATAAACCAAAAGGCATGCGTTTGTAAGCAAATGTTTCGTAGGGACAAGTGAATGTGGTCTTTTCTTGGTTGTTGGGATCGATGGGAATTTGAAAATACCTGGAGAAACCGTCTAAGAAGCAGTAATAGTCATTACCCGCTAGACGCTCGAGCATTTGATCCATGAAAGGAAGAGGAAAGTGATCTTTTCTCGTGGCATCATTGAGCTTGCGATAGTCGATACAAACTCTCCACCCGGTAACGAGACGAGTGGGAATCAACTCGTTGTGTTCATTGGGAACAACGGTTATTCCGCCCTTCTTGGGCACACAATGGACGGGACTTACCCATGGCGAATCCGAAATAGGGTAAATCAGGCCGGCATCAAGAAGTTTGATAACCTCTTATTTGATGACGTCATGAATACGAGGATTAACCCTTCTTTGGCTTTGGATTGCAAGTTTAAAGTCATCTTCCATGAGAATTTTGTGAGTACAAAAGTTTGGATCAATTCCGCGGATATCGGAACTTTTCCAAGCAATTGCCTTCTTATGATCTTTAAGCACGGCTATGAGGCGAGATTTTTCTTCTTCTTTCAAGTCCTTCGCGATGATGACAGGCGACTTCTTCTCGTCTTCAAGGAACACGTACTCGAGGTGAGATGGTAACTCCTTAAGCTCTAAATCCTGAGGATTGTCGATGGAAGGCATATTCAAATTCGGTGCATCGATAGCAATAGCCGTGGGAGATGGTGGAGAAATGTGGTCCTCTTTGAGAAGTTTCTCAATCAGACGAATGTCTTCATCCCAATCGGTGGGAGAATCGTCATTTTCTAAGTTCACATCTCCCATGGTTGCTTCAAAATCTTTCCAAAGGAAATCACTTTCTCCAAATAGAGTAAGTGATGAATGAATAGAGGAAACGGTTTCAACATTGGGAGGAGAGGTAGGAATACTTTTGCAAGCATCTTTGAAGTGTTCTTCACAAGCCTCATCAAGAACGTCGATACATGATGAGTTACTTAATACTCATCATTTTATTCTAAGTTAAATGATAAAAAAAGGCAAAAACGAGATAAAAAACGAACATATATCCTATGTTTTTTGATTTTATTTTGCAGATCCGGTTTCCCGACAAAAAGACGAAACTAAAGTCAAAGTCAAGACCCGAGCATGACAATGGATCGAGCATCGAAAAATATTGATCCAGAAACTCAAATTATATTTTACGAGCCAACTCGCACCCGTTTTACGGGCCGAGTCAGCCCGTAATAATAATACGTTGAAAATATAGTCATCACCACACGTCTTTGTTTTGTAACATTTGGAATGGATGCCAAGCCCATTATGGATGTGAAACCTTTCTTTTGAATGTTAACATGTTAACATTTGTTCCACTTTAAGCCCAAATGCATCAAAACAATTACACCGGCCTTTTTTTGTTTATATAGTCCACACAACCTTTTCTATCATTTGATAAGCAGACAAAGAAAAAAATTAGGGTTCCTGACTTTATGCTACAGCCGCAACCACCAATCTCAATCTCTTTCCCTCCATTTTTTCCATTTTTTGCTACAAACCAAAACCCTCACTTCATCCTCTAACCCCACACTTTCAGAACCCACGTGATGGACAGAGATCTAATGGTTTTCCTTTAAAAATCTAGAAGATTATGAGAGATTAATGGCCAAGATCAAGTCAAGAGATAAAGCCAACAAAGAAAACGTCACCCATGACGATTTATGTATTGGATTCGACTCAAGATGAAGCCTATTTAAAGAAGCTCAAGAAAGAGATGAAGGCATCTTTAATTTTTCAGTCAAGCTTCTTATTTTTTTTTTCTTTGTCAATTTAATCTTTACTTTTTAATTTTCGAAAAGTTTGTAATTGAATCTTTGAAATTAATGAAAGAAAGGTTATTTTAATTATTGTCCGATTCAAGAAAAAAAAAGGGAGTACTATTAGTTTTAGTTTGCAGTGTTACAACTTTTTAGTTTGCATTACAAGTCTTTGGTTACTCACTGTTAAAAAAAAAAAAAAAAAAAAAAGATTGTGGATTCATAGTCTATCTACTGTGTACTAGAACAAGAAAAAAAATGAGATTTGTTGTTTATGTGTTACGCAAAAAAAAAGAGACTGAGATTACATTTTAGTTTATGTTCTATTCCTTGGTTACTATCACACTATCACATAACAAAGAAAAAAAAAGGGTGTCAAGTTGTACCGTTGGATACCAAAGAAAAAAAAAGGGATCTCGAAGTTGAATTTTGGATGGCTATTTGGTTATATCGGTGGATTCGAGGCAGCAGATAAAAAAATATGTATGGTGTTCTTGTAGATGGTTGATGATTAATCAGATTTGGGGCATAAAAGTTTTGATGTCTTAGTTAAAGTTTGATCAAGAAAGTGCTAAAGGTATTACTTTTCTTTGTTTCCTGTTGTTTATAACTTATTTAGATTTTGACTTATTTATTTTGGTTATGTTATGCTATATTCTGTCTTAGGGTATTAGCTTATTTTAGTTCTTTGGCTATCTAATTGACTCAGCTTACTGTTGTAGTTTAGCCTAGTTGGTCTCAAGATATATTTGGAGTTAGGCTTATTATTGTTAGCAATTTAGCACAGAGTGTTGAAAAAAAAAATGAGCTGTATTTATAAAAAAGAATTTCAAAAATCGTGTATTTGAACCCTTGACCTCTCGCAGCATATAGACTTTAACAAAATCTCAATTACCATCTGAGCTGCTACTAGGTTTTGTTAAAATAATGCAAAGTGTATTTAATATACACAGTTTGTTAAATTTAGTTTAAAATAAAAACTGTTTTTATTTATTTAATTTCGTATTTAATATTAATCAGAGGTTAGAATTAGTTAAACTTTTCGAAAAATAATTTATTTTTTTTCTTAAAAAATACATTAAGTTTTATAAATTAGAAAATTAATATTGGCATTTTTATAATTTTTAGTAATTTGTTAAATAGGGTTTTACGTTGGTTTTAGGATTAGTTGAAAATTAAATTAATTAGTTTTAAATCAATTTAGTTTTTTTATAGAAGTAGACTTTTGTTCATTTTTATATTTTAGCATTTTGTCATGTGCATCCTAGTTTAATTGTACCTTGCATTTTATTGTAATAATTAAATTTGCATTGGCATTAGCATAATACTTGTTATTTGTTTATGTGCATTCCCGATAACTATTTATGCTCCCCGTAGTGTAATTGCATTTCCAAAAAAAATAATAATAAAAAAAAAAAAAACAAAATCAAGAACCGATCATTCAAGCATCAAATACCAAAATCCGTGCGCCGATTCAATTCACGATTTCGCGAGGAAACGACCCGGGACGATTCGATTATCACTTTTTCCTAATCGTGATTTTCTTATCAATACTTCCCGATCACATATATTTGTGATTTCACATTTCACTTCTTTTCCTAAAGAGTGAACCGTCTAATTACTATATATATTATATTTTGCTATACTATATCGATTTTATCAAATTTTTGGCGCCGCTTGCCGGGGAAATTTGTGAACGAGTTTGGCATCGGCTTTGGAAGATTAGTGACTTGAAGACCCTTTCGTTTTCGAAAGTTAAAAGTTTAAAGAAAACAATATAAAAGTAACAAAAATATTTTTCTTTTCTTTTTTACTATATAGTATCATATAAAAAAAAACAAAAAAATACAAAAAGATTTGTTGTTTACAATGTTTAATAAATAGAATCTACTAATCAATATTATTCCTCAACGAAAAAGGGTAATATTATAATAAGTTCCCAATCTTAAAGATTAAAACTTCCTTTGTATCACTTGAGTGTTGGGGTGTACCTTTTGTGAATTAGCAAACTATATAAGAAGGGATTAAGGAGGGTTGTTCCAACGAACTACGACCCGAATTGGAAAAGGCACTTAAGAGCTTCGCGCCGCCTCGTTCCTCCGCCTTTCTTTGTGAGCTTATTCATAATAGAATTACCGTATCTCTTGATGATTATTGGTTAAGTTCATCGTTTTTCGTAGCCTTTCGCCTTTATTGAATTGTTTTTGGTGCATGAGCACCCGTTCTTCTTCTCCAAACCTTCTTTCTCCATTAAGTAATCCCGAAAAACTTATCCGACAAAGAATCATTGACATTGAACAAAGAGAATTTGAAATGGCCACACAAGGACCTAGACCCGGAGGGCCTCAAAACCAAATTCCACCCCCTTTTCCACATAATGGTAACGGTGGCGGTGGTGGGCCTCAAGGGCCTCAAGGACCTCAAGGACCGGCTCCCGATCTCCGAACGATGGAGGAGTTGTGTCAACCGACTTTAAATGGACGGGGCGGACCGATCGCCCCGATCCCTATTCAAGCCACGGATTTTGGTTTAAGACATCACATGATACAACAAGTGCAAAATTCTCAATTTAATGGAATACCAAGTGATGACGCAAACAAACATATTGATAAATTTTTGGATGTAACTCAACATATGAAACAAAATGGAGTTCCCGAGGATGCCCTACGGCTTTCTCTCTTTCCGTACTCTTTAGGCCTTCATGCCGCCGAATGGTATGATCGTCTACCTCGGAACTCTATCCAAAGTTTCGATGACATGATAAGGAAATTTCTCTCGAAATTTTTCCCTCCGTCGATGGCTACCAAATTGAGAAATGCTATCACTAGCTTTCAACAAAAGCCCGACGAATCATTATTCGAAGCTTGGGAAAGGTACAAAGGGTACATTGATCGATGCCCGAGTCATAACATGCCTCTCGTTACTCAAATTGACACATTTTACAATGGTCTTACCTTGAGGCATCGGGACACGATCAATGCGGCCGCCGGAGGGACGTTTATGAAAAGACGTCCCGAGGAGTGTTATGATCTTATCGAGAACATGACCGCACATCATAACCATTGGGACACTACGGTATCTCGAGATGAGATGACTAGAGGTATTGCCTCGGCTTCTACCGAGAGCCCGGAGGTTGTCCGTACTTTGGAAAAGATGAGCAATAATTTTCTCGATGCTTTGAAACAACTCACGTTGAATCAATCGGTTAAAGCCGTGAATCCTAAGTGTGAAACTTGTGGTGGTCCACATTCTTATCATGAGTGCCCGGTCGTCGGTGGCTACACTCAAGAGACTGCATATGCTACTACGGGTTATCAACCTCAAGGTGACCGTAATTTGCTAAGCTATCGGTCAAATAATTATATCGGACCACCCGGATTCAATCAACCCCAAAATCAAGTTGCTCAAAACAATTTCCAACCTCGGAACAATCAAGTTCAAAACCGAGGGAATAACCACACTCAAGGTTATCATCAAGGAAATTTCAATCAAGCTTATCAACCACCGGCTTATCAAGCTCCCGCTTATCAAGCTCCGGTTAATCAACCACTTGCTCAAATTCCTAACGATGTGTCTAACTACATGAAAGCTAATGACATGGTCGTGAAGAATTTGCAAAGCCAAATTACTAGTTTAAGGGGTGATTTAAGCAAACAAGGAAATGATCTTAGGAATGAACTTAAAAATGATATGAGAACTTCTTTGAATAATCAAACTAATGATCTTAGGAACATGATGGCTAGCTTTTTTCAAGCAAACCAAGCCTCGGGTTCGGGGCCTCTTCCGGCCAATACCGTTGCAAACCCGAAAGGCGAGTTAAAAGCCATTACCACCCGAAGTGGTAAAGCCTATAAAGAACCTCCTATGCCAACATCGGAACCAAAGGAAACCGAGGAAACAAAGGACGAGGAGCAACCCAAAAGCTCACAAAGTACCGCTCAAGTCCAACCTCCGGTTAAACCGATTCCAACTCTCATTCCGGAACCCGAGATTCCGAAGACTAAGCCTTCGATTCCATATCCTTCAAGGCTTAGTAACCAAAAGCTCCAAGACAAAACTAATGCTCAAATGACCAAGTTTCTTGAAATCTTTCAAAAGTTACACTTCGACATTAGTTTTGCGGATGCTTTGCTCTATATGCCCAAATTTGCCTCGATGTTTAAAAGCATGTTAAGCAACAAGGAAAAATTGGGTGAAATGACAAAAACGCCTTTGAATGAGAATTGCTCGGCGGTGCTCCTCAAAAAGTTACCCGAAAAACTTGGAGACCCCGGAAAATTTCTTATACCATGTGACTTTCCCGAGCTTGATGAATGCTTAGCCTTGGCCGATCTTGGTGCAAGCATCAATCTAATGCCACTTTCGGTATGGAAAAAGCTCTCTCTTCCCGAACTTACTCCGACACAAATGACTCTCGAGCTTGCCGACCGATCGGTAACTATACCTTTGGGTATTGCCGAGGATGTCTTTGTGAAGGTAGGAAAGTTCTATTTTCCGGCCGACTTCGTTATCGTTGACTACAATGTTGATCCGAGGGTTCCTCTCATTCTTGGGAGGCCCTTCTTAAGGACATCACGTGCACTAATCGATGTGTACGGAGAAGAACTTACTCTTCGAGTCGATGACGAAGCCGTGACCTTCAATGTCGGGCACCTTTCAAAATTCCCTCGCAAATACTTTGAGGAATCGGTTAATCAAATCGATGTCATAGATATTGTTTGCGAGGAGCATAAACAAGAGGTGCTCGGTTGCTCGGAAAATTCTTCAAGTGGCAATCCCACTTCATTAGACCCCATCGTTGCTATCTCTTCCCCCTCTCTCACTCCATTTGAGGGAGGTGACTTCATTTTGGAAGAGATTGAAGCCTACCTTGCTAGTGATTCGACTCTACCAGAGTTTGATCCTAAATACTTTGACCCGGATGGAGACATTCGTCTCATTGAGCAATTGCTTAACATGGATCCTTTACCTCTCCCTCCGAAAGAACTTCATCACGAGGAAATCAAGCAAATTGAAACTCCAATTGTTGATCCTCCGGAGCTCGAACTTAAGGACTTACCTCCTCATCTCGAATATGCATTTTTGGAGGGAGATGATAAATTACCCGTCATTATTGCTAACGACTTAAAAGATGAGGAGAAAGACGCTCTCATAAAGGTTTTAAAGTCTCACAAGCATGCCATTGCTTGGAAACTTTCCGACATCAAGGGCATAAACCCGCAATTTTGTACTCACAAAATATTGATGGAGGAAGACTTTAAACCGGCGGTTCAAAGTCAAAGAAGGGTGAATCCAAAAATTCATGAGGTTATCAAAACGGAAGTTATCAAACTTCTCGATGCTGGATTGATTTACCCTATCTCCGATAGTTCATGGGTGAGCCCGATTCATTGTGTGCCCAAAAAGGGCGGTATTACCGTTGTGGAAAATGACGACAACGAGTTGATCCCAACTCGTTTGGTGACGGGGTGGCGAGTATGCATTGATTATCGAAAGTTGAACGATGCTACTCGTAAAGACCATTTTCCGTTACCTTTCATGGACCTCATGCTTGAAAGATTAGCCGGAAACGATTACTATTGTTTCCTTGACGGATTTTCCGGCTACTTTCAAATTCCCATCGATCCGAAGGACCAAGAGAAGACCACCTTCACATGTCCTTACGGAACGTTTGCTTATCGTCGCATGCCATTCGGCTTATGCAATGCACCGGGCACGTTCCAAAGATGTATGACCGCCATCTTTCACGACATGATCGAGAAAACGATGGAGGTCTTCATGGATGACTTCTCGGTCTTCGGTGATTCATTCCAATCTTGCCTCTCAAATTTAGACCGCATGTTGCAAAGGTGCGAAGACACCAATCTCGTGCTAAATTGGGAGAAGAGTCATTTTATGGTCAAAGAAGGCATCGTCCTCGGCCATAAAATTTCTAAATCGGGGATTGAGGTCGATCGAGCCAAAGTGGACGTTATCGCTAAGCTCCCTCATCCCACTTCCGTAAAAGGTATCCGGAGCTTTTTAGGTCATACCGGCTTTTATCGAAGGTTTATTCAAGACTTTTCGAAGATCGCCCGACCCATGACTCATCTCCTCGAGAAGGATGCTCCGTTCATCTTTTCGGAAGATTGCATTCAAGCGTTCAATACGCTTAAGAAAAAATTGACCGAAGCCCCTATCTTAGTTGCCCCCGATTGGGAACTTCCATTCGAGCTCATGTGCGATGCAAGCGATTTCGCTATGGGTGCCGTCTTGGGGCAACGAAGGGCTCGACATTTTCAGCCTATACATTACGCAAGCAAGACTATGTCCGAGGCTCAATCGAACTACACCACTACGGAAAAAGAATTACTTGCCGTGGTGTACGCTTTCGAGAAATTCCGCCCGTACCTAGTCTTGAACAAATGCATAGTGTATACGGATCACTCGGCTTTGAAATATCTCTTCCAAAAGCAAGATGCTAAACCGAGATTGCTCCGGTGGGTTCTCCTCCTTCAAGAATTCGATTTCACTATCCGTGATACGAAAGGAGCCGAGAACCTCGCGGCCGACCACCTATCTCGTCTTGAAAATCCACACCAAGGTGATCTCGATAAAAAGGAAGTGACGGAAACATTTCCCCTCGAGACACTTGGTATGGTATCTCTAAGTGGAGATTCTAGTACCCCATGGTTTGCCGACTTCGCAAACTACCATGCGGGGAACTTCTTGATCAAAGGGATGTCGTCCCAACAAAAAAGAAAATTCTTTAAAGATGTTAAACATTACTTTTGGGACGACCCCTTTCTATTTAAAGTTTGTGCGGATCAAATCATCCGGCGGTGTGTTCATGGCCAAGAAGCCATTGATATTCTTACGGCTTGCCACAATGGACCCACCGGGGGACACCATGGTGCAAACCTTACCGCCAAAAAGGTGTTTGATTCCGGCTTCTATTGGCCCTCGATCTACCGTGACGCCCATGACTTAGTCCAATCTTGCGACTCTTGTCAACGTCACGGCAAGATCACCCAAAAAGATGAAATGCCCCAAAATATCATACAAGTTTGTGAGATATTTGACATTTGGGGTATTGACTTTATGGGGCCGTTCCCGTCTTCACGAGGGAACAAATACATACTCGTGGCCGTCGACTATTTGTCTAAATGGGTGGAAGCGAAAGCGCTCCCCACCAACGACGCTCGAGTAGTTGTGAAATTCTTAAAATCTCTCTTTGCCCGGTTCGGAACTCCCCGCGCTATCATTAGTGATCGCGGTACTCACTTTTGCAACAACCAATTTGCAAAGGTCATGCTTAAGTACGGAGTTACACATCGACTTTCCACCGCCTATCATCCTCAAACTAGTGGACAAGTCGAGGTTTCCAACCGTGGTTTAAAAAGAATTCTTGAGAGGACGGTTGGTGAAAACCGTGCCTCTTGGTCCGATAAGCTAGATGATGCATTATGGGCCTTCCGTACCGCTTTCAAAACACCCATCGGGTGTACTCCTTACAAACTCGTGTACGGAAAGGCTTGTCATCTTCCTATCGAGCTTGAGCACAAGGCCTATTGGGCCCTCAAGCATGCCAACTTCGATCTCAAGTCCGCGGGTGATCACCGAAAAGTTCAACTCAATGAATTAAATGAACTTCGGGATCAAGCCTACGAGAACTCTTTGATCTATAAAGAGAAGACAAAGAAGATCCATGACTCTAAAATCAAGAACCGCGTTTTCAACGTTGGTGATCGAGTCCTTCTTTTCAACTCTCGATTGAAGATCTTCTCGGGTAAACTCAAAACCCGTTGGACCGGACCATTCACCGTTACCAAAGTTTATCCATATGGCACCGTCGAGTTATCTCAAATCGACGGGCCAAACTTTAAGGTGAATGGTCATCGATTGAAGCACTACTTTGGAGGGGACATACCACCCTTGGTTGTCCCGGATCTCCAAACCTCTCCACCAGATCTCTAAATCCGAGGAGTTTCGTCAGGCTCGTGACGTTAAACAAGCGCTTCTCGGGAGGCAACCCCTGTATTATCTATCTATCTAATAAGTGACGGAGGAGCTCGCCTCTTCCATTTGTGTGCTCCGTGTTGGTTGTGAATGTGTAGGTTTGCACGGATATGTAGCCTCTCGAGTCTCGATTTGAGTACCTATTTTGTCGGGAACCGATATCCTTTATCTTTTGACTAACGTTTTTCTATTGCATAATTAATAAACGGCTTTAGATTTACGTAGAGACCCCTCGATTTTAGAAATATGCATTAAAATCGTTGAATTTTAGTATGGGGGTGGCATTCCCGTATTAGAAGACATTGAGGCCAATGTGTAGTTTTAGTATGGGGGGGTATCTATCGATATCGTACTAAATTTTTGCTTAATTCCCGTGTATTCCCGTTTTACCACCAAAAAAAAAAGAAAAAAAAAAGAGTTTTTTTTTTTATGCCAAATTATTTTCCTAAAAAAAAAAAAAAGAAAAAAAAAAGAAAAAAATGAGACCTAAGTGTTTGACTTTCCGTTGGGTGAGAACGAAGATAAAAATTTTGACTCGATTGAGCGTGTTGAGCTCTAGCCTAGCCCTTTACAAAGCTTAATCGTTTTTGCGAATCATTTAGAATGGGTTCTTTTAAAGTTGCATTAATAGTTTCCATGGATGATTTTAAACTTGCTTAAACAAATGAGAAATGATAGAGCAAAATTTAAGCAAAGATGTTTTTTTAATTATAAAGGTTAATTTTTGTACTTTTACTCCCAACACCTTATGATAATTGTTTAAATAAAGTCGAACGGTTTAAAAGATTCTTAGTCTTAAAACAACTTCCTTTAAAAATTACATATGATTAATCAAAGTCCACATTAGGGTATAATTAGAATCATAGAATGGGATGCGAGATTTGGCAAAATGTATAAATCCAATAATACCCGAAAGGTTGAGGATAATGTTGCTATAAATCCAAAAATTCTTACAAGAATGAGGATGAATAACCAAAGTCATAATAAAGCGTTCGATAAAAGTCACCAAACGGTGTACACCAAGAATGAATAAAAGGCCAAGGTATTAAAAGTTGCAATATTTGATATCTAGTGGAATAAGCCAAATTTCAAATCCATAATATATCGTGTTAAATTATACCTAGGCGGGGACTTTTGATTTAATCATATGGAATTTTTGAGGATCGAGTTTTTAACTACTTATTAATTAAATCGTCTTTCTTTATCTTCGAATTAAATAAGTGTTAAGGGAGTATTGAGTCCATAAATTAAAAATTACAAGTATTAGACATCTTATCTTAAACCGAGCTATGATCTTATTTTTAAACTTGTAAAAGGGCAAAGTGAAAACCGAGGACGATGAATTTTACCCATGAGGGGCAAAGATATGAATGCTTTTTGTTCCGTGATCCCTAAGCGTTAATTTCCAAAATTAATGAAAGGCTAAACAAGATGGTCTCGCAAAAAAATAAATAACGTAGCAATAGTGATCGTAAATAAATAATGTTGGTCATTTTAAGCGTGTGTGTGTAAATAATTGTGTCTTATTAAAATGGTTAAAACGGGACGTTTAGAAATTTACGTTTTTCCCCTAAGGTAAAAACTTTGCTACTTTCAAAGTAATTAAATTAGGGGGTGATCGTAAAATTTTATCGGATATATTGCACGGGAGTTGCAATAGTTTAGTATGGGGGCGTGATGAGTTACTTAATACTCATCATTTTATTCTAAGTTAAATGATAAAAAAAGGCAAAAACGAGATAAAAAACGAACATATATCCTATGTTTTTTGATTTTATTTTGCAGATCCGGTTTCCCGACAAAAAGACGAAACTAAAGTCAAAGTCAAGACCCGAGCATGACAATGGATCGAGCATCGAAAAATATTGATCCAGAAACTCAAATTATATTTTACGAGCCAACTCGCACCCGTTTTACGGGCCGAGTCAGCCCGTAATAATAATACGTTGAAAATATAGTCATCACCACACGTCTTTGTTTTGTAACATTTGGAATGGATGCCAAGCCCATTATGGATGTGAAACCTTTCTTTTGAATGTTAACATGTTAACATTTGTTCCACTTTAAGCCCAAATGCATCAAAACAATTACACCGGCCTTTTTTTGTTTATATAGTCCACACAACCTTTTCTATCATTTGATAAGCAGACAAAGAAAAAAATTAGGGTTCCTGACTTTATGCTACAGCCGCAACCACCAATCTCAATCTCTTTCCCTCCATTTTTTCCATTTTTTGCTACAAACCAAAACCCTCACTTCATCCTCTAACCCCACACTTTCAGAACCCACGTGATGGACAGAGATCTAATGGTTTTCCTTTAAAAATCTAGAAGATTATGAGAGATTAATGGCCAAGATCAAGTCAAGAGATAAAGCCAACAAAGAAAACGTCACCCATGACGATTTATGTATTGGATTCGACTCAAGATGAAGCCTATTTAAAGAAGCTCAAGAAAGAGATGAAGGCATCTTTAATTTTTCAGTCAAGCTTCTTATTTTTTTTTTCTTTGTCAATTTAATCTTTACTTTTTAATTTTCGAAAAGTTTGTAATTGAATCTTTGAAATTAATGAAAGAAAGGTTATTTTAATTATTGTCCGATTCAAGAAAAAAAAAGGGAGTACTATTAGTTTTAGTTTGCAGTGTTACAACTTTTTAGTTTGCATTACAAGTCTTTGGTTACTCACTGTTAAAAAAAAAAAAAAAAAAAAAAGATTGTGGATTCATAGTCTATCTACTGTGTACTAGAACAAGAAAAAAAATGAGATTTGTTGTTTATGTGTTACGCAAAAAAAAAGAGACTGAGATTACATTTTAGTTTATGTTCTATTCCTTGGTTACTATCACACTATCACATAACAAAGAAAAAAAAAGGGTGTCAAATTGTACCGTTGGATACCAAAGAAAAAAAAAGGGATCTCGAAGTTGAATTTTGGATGGCTATTTGGTTATATCGGTGGATTCGAGGCAGCAGATAAAAAAATATGTATGGTGTTCTTGTAGATGGTTGATGATTAATCAGATTTGGGGCATAAAAGTTTTGATGTCTTAGTTAAAGTTTGATCAAGAAAGTGCTAAAGGTATTACTTTTCTTTGTTTCCTGTTGTTTATAACTTATTTAGATTTTGACTTATTTATTTTGGTTATGTTATGCTATATTCTGTCTTAGGGTATTAGCTTATTTTAGTTCTTTGGCTATCTAATTGACTCAGCTTACTGTTGTAGTTTAGCCTAGTTGGTCTCAAGATATATTTGGAGTTAGGCTTATTATTGTTAGCAATTTAGCACAGAGTGTTGAAAAAAAAAAATGAGCTGTATTTATAAAAAAGAATTTCAAAAATCGTGTATTTGAACCCTTGACCTCTCGCAGCATATAGACTTTAACAAAATCTCAATTACCATCTGAGCTGCTACTAGGTTTTGTTAAAATAATGCAAAGTGTATTTAATATACACAGTTTGTTAAATTTAGTTTAAAATAAAAACTGTTTTTATTTATTTAATTTCGTATTTAATATTAATCAGAGGTTAGAATTAGTTAAACTTTTCGAAAAATAATTTATTTTTTTTTTCTTAAAAAATACATTAAGTTTTATAAATTAGAAAATTAATATTGGCATTTTTATAATTTTTAGTAATTTGTTAAATAGGGTTTTACGTTGGTTTTAGGATTAGTTGAAAATTAAATTAATTAGTTTTAAATCAATTTAGTTTTTTTATAGAAGTAGACTTTTGTTCATTTTTATATTTTAGCATTTTGTCATGTGCATCCTAGTTTAATTGTACCTTGCATTTTATTGTAATAATTAAATTTGCATTGGCATTAGCATAATACTTGTTATTTGTTTATGTGCATTCCCGATAACTATTTATGCTCCCCGTAGTGTAATTGCATTTCCAAAAAAAATAATAATAAAAAAAAAAAAACAAAATCAAGAACCGATCATTCAAGCATCAAATACCAAAATCCGTGCGCCGATTCAATTCACGATTTCGCGAGGAAACGACCCGGGACGATTCGATTATCACTTTTTCCTAATCGTGATTTTCTTATCAATACTTCCCGATCACATATATTTGTGATTTCACATTTCACTTCTTTTCCTAAAGAGTGAACCGTCTAATTACTATATATATTATATTTTGCTATACTATATCGATTTTATCAATACAATTAACACTCTCGTATGAATAAGGCTGTTTAGAAAGCTTTCCCATGTTGAAGACGACTTTATCGTCACCCACTCTCATGATAAGCTCACCCGCTTCAACATCGATGAGAGTGCGACCGGTCCTCAAGAATGGACGTCCAACGATTAATGGCACACGAGGGTCCATCTCGTAGTCGAAGACAACGAAATCGGCAGGAAAAGTGAATTTGTCGACTCCTACAAAAACGTCTTCGGCTATCCCCACTGGATAAGCAACCGTAACGTTAGCTAATTCCAAAGTCATTTTGGTGGGGACTAGCTCAGGGAGAGATAATTGCTTCCAAATGCTTAGAGGCATTAAATTGATACTAGCACCTAGATCGGCTAGGGCTATGCAATTCTCTACTCCCGGGAAGTTGCAAGGGATTAAGAAGCGACTCGGATCACCAAGTTTGGTTGGCAATTTCCTTAAGAGCACTGCAGAGCATGTCTCATTAAGTTGGGTATTAGCAATATCAAGAAGCTTCTCCTTGTCGCTAAGAAGATCTTTGAACATTTTCGCGTATTTAGGCATGTGAGCGAGAGCCTCAGCAAAGGAGATGTTAAAATTCAATTGTTTAAACATTTTGAGAAAGTTCGAAACCTGAATATCGTCCTTGCTTTTGAGCTTCTCTTTCCTCAACCTTGAGGGATAAGGTATATCGGAAGAATAGGAAGTCTTTGGGATAGTAGGATCACTCACATCCTTGGGTGGAGGAGGGGTAGAAGTAAGAGGTGGAGGAATTGGGGAAGTAGAAGGTTGAGGAATATGAGTAGGTGACTCGTTTTCCTTAGTCACAATCACCGGTGGAGGTATAGGAAGCTCGGGTTCCTTGGTACCTTTGCCACTGCGAGTGGTGATTGCTTTCATCTCCCCTCTTGGATTAGCAACGGTGTTACTCGGAAGAGTACCCGAAGAAGAGGTTTTATTACCTTGGAAGAAACCAGCCATCATGTTTCTTAAGTCATTCGTTTGACTTGCCAAAGTGTTTCGCATATCAGCTCTAAGATCGTTTCCTTGTTTCACCATATCTGCTTTCAAGTTGAGCACTTCGCGCTGGAGATTTTCCACGATCACATCATTAGTCCTCATGTAGGTTTCAACATTTTGGTGTAATGCGGTGGGTTGGTTGGGAGGAGGAGCATGGTAGGCAGGTTGTTGGTAAACTTGGCTGTTTCTTTGAGGTGGATATGGTTGTCTTTGAGGTGGTTGGTATGGTGCACGAGGTTGTTGTTGAGGAGGGTGATTGAGGTTTTGTTGTTGGTTTGGGTTGTTAGGAGGAAAAACAGGTGGGGAAATAAATTTGTTTGAGCGATAGCTGAGCAAGTTGCGGTCTCCTTGAGGACGAGCTTGATAAGCGGTCTGAGGATAGGTACCGTATGCTGCATTAACATTCTCAGAAGAATAGTCTTGGGTGGTGGTACAAGTTGTGTAACAGTGAGGACCCCCACATATTTCACATGGTTGGCTTACAACATTGACTTGAGCGTTTTTAGCGTTGATGCTGTTGGTGTTGCTAGCGGTTTGGGCAGCAAGCGATTCAAGAAGCGTAGTAATTTTGTCAAGTCGCTTGTCGTTGTCACTAGTACTAGCACTAGCGGCATTGGTCCGAACACTCTTGGTTTGCACTCTAGACTTATTCTCAATAATATCCCAAGCGGAATTAGAGCTCTTAACCAAAATATTACCCCCCGAGGCACTATTTAGTGAATCTTGGTCATTCATGCTTAAACCATTATAAAAAGTATTAATTTGGTGCACTTTGGTAAAACCATGTTGTGGGCACTTTCTTAAAAGGTCTTTAAAACGGTCCCAAGATTCACTAAAAGATTCATCGTACTTTTGTTCAAAATTAATAATTTCATTCCGCAAAGCGGTAGTACGAGAGGGTGGGAAAAAGTATTTTATGAATTTGGTCTCCAAATCCGTCCACGTCAGAATACTTTGTGGCGGTTCCTTTGCAAGCCAATGCCCGACTTGTCCCTCTAAGGAGAAAGGAAAAAGTTGTAAACGGATTACCTCTTGTGGAACACCATTTAATTTGACCGTATTCGTGAGTTGCATGAACCTTTTGATGTGGTCATTAGGATCATCAATGGTACGCCCCAAGAATGGTTGAGCAGAGACCATCCGAATAAAGCCGGATTTGAGCTCAAAGTTGTTGGCTGCAATCGCGGGTATGACAATTGGATCATTGTTGCCGTCTACATGTGCTTGCAAAAGTTCAATCATAGGGCGATTGTCTGGTAGAGGCTCATTGTTGTTGTTATTCATGTTGTTTTGCGGTGGATTATTGTTGTTGTTGTGTACACCGGCCATGTTTAAGTTATCGAGAGTCTCGGGCTCGGGATAAAACGTTGAGCGTGTACGCATGCACCTGCAAAAGAACTAACAAAGAAAACAAGAAATATTTTTGGTTTTTATGGTTTTTTAAATTTTTTTTTGTATTTTTGAAAATTTTATATTTTTTAAGGATTTTTTGAAAATTTTTAAGGATGAAAAAGTAACGTTCACGGTGAACGGATCCCAAAATCCAAGTTCTCACAAAAAACTGTTAATCTTTACGAGAAAAGCCGGCAGCGGCGCCATTTGATACTTGGTTTTTCATTGGGGTTCAGATTAAATTCTCAGAATCTTCTCGAATTGATCACGGCTCAAAGTGGAATAATTGTTCTTGGTTACTAAAAAGGGGTTTGGTTTTCTATTCTACTAAAAAGGTAAATGCGTGAAGTAAATAAAAGTAAACTAGAAGCAATTAATTAATAAAAATAAATCTTGAATTAAAATTAAAATAAAAAAATTACTGTAAATACCCTGAAAAATGCTTGATTCGGAATGTACCCTTTATTCGGAATATATCAGACAAAAATCCTTCATGCGGAATATCTTACTCATGCGGAATATCTTTGCTTCATGCGGAATAAAAAGGGAAATATTTGATCATGCGGAATAATGAAGGTTCATTCGGAATATAAGCTCATGCGGAATACTAGCTCATGCGGAATAATAGGCTCATGCGGAATAAACTGTTGATGCGGAATAAAAACGTTGATCCGGAATATAGGTTGATCCGGAATAAAATGGAAAGGGATTCGGAATAAGAGGGTTGATCCGGAATAATTGATTATTCCGGATGAAAGGCTTTGATTCGGAATAATGATTATTCTGGATGGAAGACACTGATCCGGAATATAAAATATTCCGGATGAATAAACTTGATACGGAATAAAAATGCTGACCCGGAATGTTTGGTGATTCGGAATCTGGGAAATGAAGAATAGTAAAGAAGCAGAGAAGACGATTTTTAACAAAATCAATCAAAATAAACCAAAAGATTTAAACCAAGCTAACCAATAATCATTTACTAACCATAATCATCAAACCAAAACACTAAAAACACAAAACCCACTTACTTTTATGGATCAAAATCAACCAAATAAGAACTTTAAAACTTTGAATCAAAAAGATTAAGATGAACAAGATTAAAGGAAGATTGTATTGAAAGCTTAATGTTAAACAAACTAAATGGAAGATTAAACCTTACAAATCTATGGATTGAATTCAAGAAAAATGAAATCACCAAACAACCTAATTGTGTTGGTGATACCTACGAACAAGAAGGAAAAAGAAAGAAAAACAAAAACTAAAAAAACTCGCTCAAAAAGTGTGAAGGGAATTCTTTATATAGGCCTAGTGGTTGGTTGGTGAGTGGGCTTTCTTCCTTTCTTCTTGTCTTCTCGTCTTTTCAGAAAAGTTGACGTTTTCGATTTTGATTCGGGATTTGTCGACGAATAAGTTCAACTCGTCTTTAAATTTCTTCGTTTAATAGATTTGAGTTCTTTGACATATGTAAATCTTCCGTCTTTGGTCCTTTTCTTCGATAAATCTTCAAATAGGCACATTGACTTCAAATCTTTTGCATCTCTTGGACAATAGACTTCGTCTTGAGTCTTTTTCTTCGATAAAACCCGTGCAATCCCATGTTTTCTTCAATATTTACCCGGTTGGCTTTGAAAACACAACAAATACACAAACTACGCATAATTCGAAACAAATGACATTAAATACGCGTTATGGTCTTGTTTTTGCAAGAAATAAGTGGTAAAAGGATGGGTGTTTTCACACCTATCAGATACCTCTTGTTCTGGATAATCAGGATGGATTGCCACCTTCCAGTTTGGAGGTGGTGATCCATCCTTGACGGGAACAGTTTGAACTGGTGCTGTCACGGCATGACATTCGGATGCTGGTATGATTGTGTTATAGATGGTGACAAATCCTCCTTCCACAGGGAATTTAATCATTCCGTGAGCTGTGGAGGGTACTGCCCGTATTGCCAGGATACCTGGTCTGCCTATGATCCCATTGTATGGAGAGTGTGAGCGTATCACCATAAAGTTCATCCACGCCGTGGTGGAATGCTCTTCATTCCCAATGGTTACGAGCAGACGCAGCTGTCCTAGTGGCCAGATGGTGTCTCCACTAAAGCCGATGAGCGACGACGTGGCCGATACTAATTGGCTTCTTATTTCTGGTCGTAACTGTACGAAACAATGTTCGTATAGTACTTCTGCCGATGACCCTCCATCCACATACATAGGACGAACATTGTGTGTTCCAATCCTTATCTCAATCGTGAGAGGTGCATCGGCTATGTCACTTGCCGTGATGGGAGTGAATGAGATTTCTCTACCGCGTGAAATTTTTTGACTAATTTTCTGTCTTGTGCGGCGCTGCCTAGATTGGATCATGTATATAGTCGAAGGTTTGTCCTTTTGGGGATCCTTCTTGTCATGCTTCTTGTTGTCCTTTCCGTCCTTCCAATCCTTGACCAAATGTTTGAGTTTGCCTGACTTGATCAGTGACTCAATGTGCTTCTTGAGTTGGATACATTCCTCCGTGTCGTGGCCCTTGTGGAATTCGCAAAAGCGATTTCCTTGACGACGGTCCACCAGAGTCGTCATTGGGGGAGGTCTCGGGAAGTTGGCCCCTTCTGTCAGCAAGATCTCCCGGTAGGACATCTTTAGAAGGGTAAATTTTTCCTCCTACCGCCCTCCTTTGTTTTGGCTCTTGTATTCCGAGCTCCTCCCACTGCCCTGGTTGCTTTGACCACCCGACTGTCTCCTGGACTGGTCGTTCGATCGATAGTTGTTTCCTTTTGAAGGATAGGCCGCGGCTACCGCGGTTTCTCCCTTTATGAAGTACCTGACCCTTTCCATAAGGTCGTCATACTTCTCCGGTCGCTTGTCATTGAGATGTCTAATTAATTCCCTGTCTGTTATGGCATGCATATAATCGGAAATTTTTAGAAGTCCGGCATCGTTTTGGTGCGCGTGCATTCGTCATTGAAGCGTTCGGTGAAGGCCTCTGTGGATTCCCCAGGCCGTTGCTTGACGGTTGCCAATGAGAACGGGTCCCTATTATACTTCTTTCGCTGAGTATAATTGTTTTCGAATGCAGTACGCAGTTCAGTGAAGTTGTCAATGCTTCGGGGAGGAAGTCCCTTAAACCAATCACGAGCATTGCCGATCAAGGTTGAATTGAACATTTGGCACCATATAGGCACAGGCCATCGTTCAATTTCCGCCTGCGTGTCAAATATCTTTAGTGATCATCCGGATCAACAGACCCATCATAAGTCTTGACGCACGACGGCATGCGACACTTTTTGTCCTCGGAGTAATTCCGTATGCGGAGAGTAAAAGGATCCTCCCTGGGATCGCACCATGGACGGGTGATATTAGGATCACATCATGGGAGGGAGAGATCTTCCGATTCCGCCTCACGATAATAGGGGCCACCGTAGTACTCGTCATCGTCTGGCGTGGTGGAGGAGTACGCCTAGGTCGGCGACGCTTGGGTGGATGGTCATCCGAATATTCTCCTGATGGACCGGGAGAAGGGGGCGGTGCCCCATTCTTTGGCTGAGGATCGCTCTTGTGAGAAGAGCTAGGAGCCTTCTTCCCGGTATTCATCATGTCCCACACACTTGTGCGGCGATTAGTTCTGGTTAGCTCCAGATCAGGTCGTTCGGCTGAATCGTCGGACCTCTCTCCCTCCTCACGGGATTGTAGTAGTTCTTGCATAATGCGATCCCCTATGCGTTCGAACACATTCCTAGGTTGGGGGGTTTCCTCAAAGAGGTTTTGTTCCTGGGGTCGTGCCCTTCGCTTCCTTTGAGTATGAGGAGAGGTGTCGGGTCTGTCACTGCCAAAGTTGAGCCTAGATTGGAGGTTACTCCCTAGGTTCAATCTGGACGCGATTCCTGGGACGATCCACTCGAAGTTCTGCGTGAGAACTCGAGTGAGATCTTCCTCACTAAGTGGTTCGACCTCCACTTCTTCCCCGGTTGATGGCCTGCCCGGCTCCTTATTAGGGGGCTTAGGCGCGCTCCCTGGATCAGGGTTGTCCAAGGTCGAGGTTGGTGGTGGGGTGATAACGGACCTACCTACTCCACTCATGGACTGAAAAACGCTCCGGTTATTCAGTCCACCAGTTTGGTTGCCGGGGGACTGGTTGGGAATGAGTATCCCGTCCCCTGTGGACTTCCGATTCGCAGGATTTGTGTTCCTAGGGTTTCCTTGCAGATGTCCTTTCGTCACTGACAGAGATCGAGATGATATTTGCCCTAGCTTAGTGTATTGTTCCCACGGATGGCGTCAACTTGTTGATACAAAAGTTGGATGATCCTTGCTAGACCCGAGTTAGGCTTAATTCGGGTTGGCTGGGTTCCGGCTCCTGCACCAAGTGAAATATCTGGTTGGGATCATGCACACTAAAACAACACGCGTTAGACTTACCGTGGGAATGTATCCCACGATTAAGCTCCAGCGTGAGAGTAAGTAATCGGTTAGGGTTTAAGAATCGGATGAGTTGTGAGTGTGTAGAATGTAATACCTTTGTGGAACCCTTGGGGGTTTCTTATATAGGCAGTGAAACCCTAATGGGCTTTCACCAATGCTTCAGCCCCAAGGAAAGGATAAGTACCAGAATTAGATTGATTGTTATCTTCTAATTATTGTGAGTGAATATCCTCTTCTTTGGGGTAAATCCTAATCATAGTAAGAGTATGATTATGTCTAACCCTGTACCGACCGTGATGGGTCGTGGGCCGCACACATGTATGCGGCTATTGTTCATTCGAAGCCCATAAGCTTTGAATGACATTAATCCAACCCATTAGTAACAGGTCGGATGCGGGTAGTATCCGTGGGCCGGGTTTATGACCCGGCTGGGGACTATACGTCATCAAGTAAATTTTGGTAGAACTTCCAAAATGTCAACAGATGTGAATAACGATTTATGGCTAGACGTGGATAATAATTTTCTATATCTGTCATGGTGTGTGTGTCCAAAATTCGTTCGCATGAACCATTCGTTGACTTCGCTCTCTAATTACTAATGGTGTTCATTTTACTGGAATTATTCGCAAGTGACTTTTTAAGAATTTTCTTTGATTCAAAAATTTGTTGTGTGCCTTTTCTCTTTCGATCGTGTATCGATCATCGAGAACTTAATAAGTCGTTGTTGGTGACACTAACCACACTCAAGAATTAATGACTTGCTAAATCCTTGGTATCTATTTTTGTCTCATCATCGACACTTATATTTTTTCGCATAATTTGAAGAATTAATATGACTTTTGTCTTATTCCCTCATGCCATTGCTTGCATACTAATTGTTGACTATTATTTGCTTCATATTCGTTTGATATCTTGTCACCTTTTGAAAACCCGAATATGTCCCATGTGTGGAAACCTTGGTTTCCTAGATCTTTTAAGCTACTAGGAATGCATCATGTTCATATGATTATACAATCAAAGCGGAATTAGAACACGACACATTAACAAGGTGTTTAGGAACAAAGAACATGAATAAAACAATTGGGTCGCTAATTATATTGATAATCAACAACCACTAGACGTGTATACATTAATCCCACATCTAGTGCAACACAGGCTTTAGGTTTACATTGTATGTGAAAGTTATGAAAAACCTAATAACCCTTGGTTCCTTTTATAGTGTAAGCCTTAGGGTTTTACAAGAGATAAGAATGAATAAACATGTGAATCTTCTATTTAAATAACTATATACAAAATATATCATGCATATATATCCAAATAGAAGCTTCTAAAGGCTTCTTGTCTACGTTTCTATCAATGCTTACATTGTACATGACAATGCTTGGATTGTACATGACAATGCTTAAGCCATCAACCTCCGATTTGCTCTTGTCAACGCTTGGATTGCTCTTGACAACGCTTGGACAATAGTCTTCATGTTTTCTTCGTTTTTGAGTTTCTGCCACATCAACTTTTTGACCCAACAATCTTCCCCTAGTTGATGTCGGCAAAAATCTATGTGTATCTCTTGTAAGTTGTACATGATCTTCTAATTTCTTCCCCTCAAGTGTAGCATGTATTTCTTCCCCTTTTTGTCACATCAATAGAGAAGTAAACAATGTATGCAATGTTGAAGATTCTCCAAACGTAGGCTCTATGTAATGATCTTGAAGAAAAATAAATATAATATTTTTGATGTAGAAGTAGAATAACCCAACCTTGTGTTCCATGTCTTGCACAATCCATGTGATGAAGAACTTATACTGATGATTAAATATAAGTAGACCTCGATCCCTTGTCAATATTCTCATCCTTTGTGAGACACTGAGCACGATAATGTAACTCCTTTAAGTGTTATGACAAGTCTTCGTCACCAACCATGTAAAGCACGAACAAGTTATTGTTAAGTTATGGATGACAGCCATTGACTTAACAATATGACAAAACACAAACTCGCGAAAATCTTCTTCAATCATCAAACTTACCATAAGAATTTTTCCCCTTAAACTAACACCTCTTCATGATAATTCTTAATCTTCATATCATATGTAAAAGCCATTAGATGGATAACTCTTTTACAAGGCTACCCCGATTACATAATCAAATCCAATAAATTACCTCACGAATTGTTTCTAACTCGCTTTAAAATCATTAATCCCTTTAAAAATATCCGAGCCATAAATATCAACTTGATATTCTATATAAAAACGGAGATTCCATGTACCTTCGTGTGTAAATTCCTCCTTTTTGTGTGCTAAAAAAGTACCAATTTTCTCAACAGCAGTCATTCTTTTGTTATCCGAGAACCTTCTTTGTCCAATATCCTTTCTATGTGTACTGTCACATATCGGACAACACCTATCAACGCTTGAGCAAGCGTTTCTCGGACAACTCATGTCAACGCTCTCTGACAGCGTTCACTTATTCCTCGTCAGCGTCAAAATAACATTATGCATTATAACAGCCTTCAAACCTCCAACTTTTCTGCCTTTCTATGTCAATCTAGGGTTTGAAGAACCCTAGTTCATGATTTTATGTAAAAGAGCAAAAACGTTAATACCATAATCAGCGAACTTCGACCTTGAATAACTTCTTCATTAGGGCTTAGATCGATAATCCCTTCGGTGAGATTCTAGACACAAGTGCCAAGAATCTACAGTTCAAAAATCACGAAGATCCAACGGTTAACGAAGGAGAAAACATGTTTTAAACATGGCTGTTTACTGAAAACTGCATTTACTCACTGCTGACTTTGCCGCCTAATAACTTTTTCTTGGGAATAAAACTCGACAATCCCTCCTGTGGATGTCTAGATATATGTGTATAGAACACACATAAGAAATTTCGTGACAATCCAACGCTCCAATCAAAAGTTATGACCTTCTAAATACTGCTGCGCACACAAAAACGTCCAGAAAAACCCTAGACGGATTTTTCTTCTTTTCACCATACACGAACACCTTGTTGGTCCTAGCATCACGAGCCACGAGGCTCTGATACCAATTGTGGAAACCTTGGTTTCCTAGATCTTTTAAGCTACTAGGAATGCATCATGTTCATATGATTATACAATCAAAGCGAAATTAGAACACGACACATTAACAAGGTGTTTAGGAACAAAGAACATGAATAAAACAATTGGGTTGCTAATTATATTGATAATCAACAACCACTAGACGTGTATACATTAATCCCATGTCTAGTGCAACACACGCTTTAGGTTTACATTGTATGTGAAAGTTATGAAAAACCTAATAACCCTTGGTTCCTTTTATAGTGTAAGGATTAGGGTTTTACAAGAGATAAGAATGAATAAACATGTGAATCTTCTATTTAAATAACTATATACAGAATATATCCTGCATATATATCCAAATAGAAGCTTCTAAAGGCTTCTTGTCTACGTTTCTATCAATGCTTACATTGTACATGACAATGCTTGGATTGTACATGACAATGCTTAAGCCATCAACCTCCGATTTGCTCTTGTCAACCCTTGGATTGCTCTTGACAACGCTTGGATAATAGTCTTCATGTTTTCTTCGTTTTTGAGTTTCTGCCACATCAACCTTTTGACCCAACACCATGTTTACCATTTGATGCATTAAACGCCTCTATGGAATGCTATAGATTATTATAAATTTCTAAGAAATACACATTTTACCAAGCGTTAAAATTACCAAAATAACCATCACAAGTAAAAGGTCGAATCTATACATCCTCTTTTGTATAAATCTAAATAGTGGTTAAAAGGACATCATGCTTTATCTTTTAAACTATTTGATTTTATCGTACTATATTTTCAATTTAATGAAGTCACCGATTAAATTTATATTTTTGTCAATGATTCTAAATAATTCGAAAATTAGATTTTCTTTAATCGTAACAAAAACCCGAGTTTTAACAACAATTTCATACATTCATCAAAAGGTTTCTCAAGACGACCAAAATAAAACTTGAACCTAGTTTACTTCTATTTCGAACACTAGCTTGATCAAGAAAGACTTAGAATTATTTACCATTAAATATTCATTTTTATCTCAATCTCTATATAACATAGTTAAAACCCTCTTTTTTTAGTAAAGTGAATTATTGTATTTTACGGTTTACGCGATTCATAATTTCTCATCGATCATTAATCTTAATCCGTTAATGCATCTTGTCCATTTAAGCATTTATCATGTTTATTCTATCTCTAAATACCCTCTCGTATTTAAAGATCAGTTCAAAGCAAAGTATCCCTATTTGTTCCCGTCTCTTTCCATCTCCAGTTGAACTCTGAGGGACCAGAGTTCCTTTAGGGGGTCGACTGTGAGAACCCGTATTTTCCCGGTAATTAAATTATTTCTTTTATACGAGCATTCTTCGTAATTTACTTTAAACCTTTAAGCGTCATTCGTTTATACGACGCGTTAATCCTTATCAAATTATAAACCCTCATTTATTTATCAAAATATCAATGTTCTCCGAGGGTCAACATTTTTCCTATTTTATAATGAGTGTTTATTTTTCATGTTTTACGCGTATTTATAAATCCATAACTTTCAAATTAACAGGCTTCGATTATACCCGCTTTTTCAAATTGTGAGGCAAGATTAATATATAATCTTACCTCACTTATCATTCATATGCCACACATGTATATCTTGGACACGTGTATTCAAACACGTGCTTATCTATATCCATTATAACACCTCACAATCTCATTTCTTACAATTAAAACCTCATACATATATCTTGTCTCTAATTGCCGATGCAAAAAGAAGCGCAAACATCATTCATCATTAAATTACATATTTCTTGTTTTGGGAATGAAGACCTATTGATCTAGCTAAGTTATTGGGTTCATATCATCATCCACAACATCATATCTTGAAGAGCTTTTAAGAGCTTAAGTCATAAGATGTTAGGATTAATAATATTCTTGGATTGATAATCTAATTAGATGTGGAGATTTCAATCTCTTGTTCACTATTCTTGTTGTTCATAATCCATCATCCTCCATTGTAAGGATCCTTCATTTTTTAATATTTATCATATTTATATTATAATTACTTGATGTGTTTTCTGATTTTTATGGATTTTATGTGTTCTTATATGATTGATGAAAATGGTATGGCCTTAGGTGATGTTAGGATGTTAGAAAACAAGTTAGGTTGTTTGATTTGAAAGTATTGAATTGTTAAATTTTGGACAACAGGTTATGGGGTAAGTGACGATTTATTTCTGGCTTAGAACCTGTGGTTTTATGATTTTATTGTGTTGGGAAACATACATAAATGTATGTGGTTCTTTTGATAGACCCGTAACTCCTCCGGACGAGTGAGTTATGCCCAAACTAGTGAAACTAGTTTATATGGGTGACCTGCAGATAGTTTTTGTTTTTACGGGAAAACTTTGGCATAAATCCTGCTGTATCTTTACAAAAATATATAGTTTATAATCTCTTCTCAAATGTGTGAGTTGAATGGTTCTGTAACTCATCCGGATGACCAGGTTATCATCAAAACGGTTTTACTAGTTTTATCGGGTGTTAAATAGTTTTGTGAAGATACTTTAGAACTTTGACCACAATTTTTGGCTTGAAGCCTACTTTATTTTTACATGGTTGGATAGTTCATAACCTCAGGTCAAAATGTCGATTTGGATAGAGCTGTATCTCATCCGGATGAGGGAGATACATCTAAATTAGCTAAGGTAGTTTGAAAACAAACTCAGAAATTATAGTGCAGATAGTTAGACCAAAAACAAATTATTTTTACATTGGAAACTATTAGGTTTTTAAATTTATGAAGGGTATAATATGTGAGGACTATGTGATTCTTTGGATAGGTCCGTAACTCTTCGGGATAAAGGAGTTACGTCTAAAATGATCATATTGAATCGAAATTGTGTCCAGAATTTTAATTAAGTTTATGTCTAGGTCTTTTCAAAGTAAGAACCCTATTTTGTAAGTCAAACCGGTAAGGATTTCGTAAAATTAAACATGTGCTTTTGTTTCGAGTCAAATGGAGTTACGAAATAGGAATTATGCTAAAAATGGTGAAGCGGGGAAACATTTTGAATAATCAGATTTGGTACTTAAGGGTAAAATGGTAATTTCACTTAGGTTCTGACCACTTTGGGATGTGTGGCCTGTAACATCAGTAATTTAGATTCATTGATCTTTATAGAGGCAAAAATCGTTCATCTATACCTATTACGGATCATGAGATATAGGTTCATCAAGTCGGGGTAATTGCAGAATTTGGAAAAGTCATGTGGTTTTAAATGGGTTAACAATCGTAAAGAACTTTATAAAATGGTTGAATAACGGGTAAATGTGGTTTACTTCTAGATTGGATTTAATATATGTCATAAAGGTGTGTCTGGATAAAATATAGTTGGTTAACAAGTCTAATAGGATGTCATACCATATCACGGATTTCTCATCACATCTTTTGATTATTTTGTTTTGTGGATTGTACTTTTCGATACTAAGTCACCATTCTTTCTAGGTGATACTAAGGCGACTATTGTTTCGCATCGTCATTGATCTAACCTCAATACTTATATTCCATTATTCTTATTGGCTTAAGGTGAGTTCATAGCCCCTTTTTACTACTTGTACATTGTTTCTAAACGCGGGGTGAGATTATACATGGTGGAACACATTCATTTAAAAATTGTATGCTATCCAGAACTTGTATACTATCCAGAACGTGTATGCTATCCAGTACTTGTATGGTTTCCAACAATTTTCATTATTATAATTGCTTTTAGTCTATAGCCCATAAGTTTCCTCTCCTGACCATGAACCGTTAATTTACTTGTGTTGCTAAGCACGAATGTTGTGGGTGGATCCATCAGGATTGACAATCCCCGTCCCGATTACCTTGATGCACTAACATTTGTTTATACTTGAGTATTTAGGCTGAATACTCACTAGAGGAACTTACATTGAGTTAAGCTTCGGTTCATGAACTAAATAGCAATAATAATGGTCTCGGACTATGATTAATGTACATAACCATTTTCCCTATTTCTTGTTTTACAAATGAATGTTTGTGTTCCACACCTTTACTGCCTAACCTATAAATATCACTCAACTTTATGTTGACGATTTTACATGTTGAATCTCAGGTATTATTACTTAGATTTTCTTGGATGGGAGCCCGCAGGATATTATCGCAACATAGAGATTTCTGTGTATATTTAAACTTTGATTTAATAAATACTGTCAGAAGTTTATCATATATTCTTGGTAACTATATGTTACAAAACCATAATGAAATAATAGATTTTCCGCTTAAAAACTCTGGGACCTTTGCTTAAAACTCTGATCTTTTATGATGTAATGTATATGTCTTTTATTACGTCATTTTTAAGTCATTTTATAATTCATTGTTACTTGTACCATGACGTGTTACCCCCTTGCTGCCTAGTTGTTCCCTTTCCAGATTTTGGGGGTCTCACATGAGGTGACAACCCTGGATTTAGGATTTATCACTTTCGACTGTTTGACTTTAGTTTTGTTCTTAGTGTGCGTTTATGTGCAATATGTTAATATTTGAGCCTTTGACTGGATTTTAGACATTGTACATGTAGTGCATAGTACATTATATGATGCTTAGATGGGGTTAGTTCGTGCTCATTAGTTCATTCGGACGTAGCTATGATAGTATATGTCGTTATTTTAATATTTTATGTGTACGTATATGTATTCTAGTAAATCGTATTTTTACGATATATTGTTTAGCATTTTGAGGTCTCAGATAAGGAAATTAATCACGGGAATAATTTATGGGATGATTTTAAGTCATTTAGGACTTAGTTATTTAGTTTATTTTATATTTCAAGAATTTTTATAAAAAATGTATACTTTTACGTCTTTTACGGTATACGCGTAAAACTGACTAGTTTTACGGTTTTGAGGTTTCAGAGGCTTTAGGAGCCGAAATAAATTAAGGTAAATTAAGGTATTATTGATAATATATTAATAAGTGATAAAAGAAAAAAATATATATAAAAATATATATAATAGGCGGTTATGGGACGACACAAAGAGAAAGAAAAGGGAAAAAAGGAAAAAGGGGAACCGGGATTTTATAATGGGCCAAGGACTTGTTAGGAAATTATATAAATACTTTTTATTAACCAAAAACATTCCTAAAATCACTGGAGATCAGTTTATAGTCGGCATTAATGGTGGTTTTTATGGTTCTTCATTAATTTTCATCTTTCATAAATTCTAAGGTAAAACCTTCAAATCTATTTTTAATTAAGTTATTTTTATATCATTGGTAATCATTATATGATGGATTTAGGTTAGGTTTCTGTAAATTAATGATAAAATAATGATTAGATTAATTAGGGCTTATAATTAATTAAGTATTGGGTAATTAATTAGGTTAATTTAATTAAATTCGTAATTAAAAACTGGGCAGAATTTTAGGTTTATTGTTTTGATCATATCTAGAGTTCTAGGAACATTCATCAATCGAACCAAGAGTCCCTGAAAAGGTATTTGAGTTGGCTTTTGAATGCAAGAAAGTCAGACTAAATTGAAGGTCGGGAAGTGGGTCAAAAATAGTTTACAATAGTCAGAGGTTAAAACAGGTTTGAAACCAGTCGGGTTTAAATTAATGTTTTAAGATGGTCAGGGTACTTAGGAGTATAATTTTACCTTCAAAAGAACATGAGAGTTAGTTTATATGTTATATAAGATATCTGGAAGACGGCTAATCAATTGGGATTGTGGAAGACCCTCTGATCATAACAAACTTTTTATATGTTCGAAATCAGTAAAATCTGGATAGACAAAAGTATATACATGTATATCGGGGCCTTAACAGTAGCTTTAAGGTTGGGACAAAAGATAGGAGTTATATAACACATGTAAGGGCATAGGTTTTTCGTCTCAGAAAGCATGAGTATGGTTAGGTGGGCGTTTGCCTCTAGTTTGGGGTCTAAATTCGGGACTGTTTTAGGTAAAATGTGAACGAAATAAGTTATGAACTTAACTATGTTAAGGACTTCTTAGTGAAAGGTATTGGGATGCTTAGAGCATATGAATGGGGTACATATATGGGATAAGGTTATATTTCCATCATAGATTGATGAGCCATTTTAGTATTTGGTTCATGTCTTGATAAGTGTGCATTTATTTGTTTAGCTTTTTGCTATTCCGCGGGATATTTGTAGAAGCTCAATCAGGTGAGTTCGTAGTCCCATTTTCACTAAGTTTTTAAATGTTTTCCTAGTACGGGAGGAGAAGACACTTGTACTATTTTTAAATGTCTTAGTACTATGTTCTTAAAAATATTTTGATAATATATCTTTCAAATATGTGGACTTAATGTGCTATTATGTGATATGCCTACTTATGTGATATGTTATATGTTCTATTATGTGTTCTGGCATGCGTTCTAAGTACATATGTTCTAAGTACATGTACATCGTCTTCTCGGAGGCAAGATATCTCGAAGGAGATATGGGTTCAACTTCCATACTGCGTATGGGAAAGACCCAGATAGGTGTAGGTGCATTTGTTCTTATTTTTGTGTACTTAATTGTTATGGTATGTTATGTTTGTAGTTGTGTGTAACATGAATATCACTTTACATTCCATTGCTTAAACTTATTTTTCTTCAACTTATTTACAACGGATGTTAAAGTTCTCATGATATTTTAGATAACTTAAACCTATGTTCTTACCAACTTTATGTTGACAGTTTTTAGTGTCATTTTCAGGTGAGGTAGTTATGAAGGATGATGTTAGAAGTGGCTAGAGTCTAGAGGCTACTAGTACTGCATTAGGAGGAATCTTTTTCCTCTTAGTTTTCTTTTCATTGTTTAAATAAGTGATACATTTTATACACCTATATGTTGATGTTAGTTTATTTGTTCGTCATTGGTGAGAGGTAGGACTTTTACCTACTTACCTTGACTCCTTCATTGTTGAGATATTGTCATGACATTTGTGTCACCATTTTATGACATTTCTTATTTCATTTAGTTATCTCTATAGACACGCCATGTTATGATGATATCCATAGTTCACGCTCCATATTCCGTCATGATGGGGTGTGACAGGGGAAAATGAGGTGGGTTAATGGGATAATGTCATTGCATCATATAGGGCGGGGGGTTTATATGTTGGGTCACTAAAATCAAAAAATTTAGCTTTGCTAAGTAACTGGTGATGAAGATATAGGATGTGAGGAGAAGAAAAACTTTGGGGCAAAGTCATTAGGAGTGTAGATGGGATTGATGGGGCCTTGGGTAGAGGGGTTGGAGTAAGCTCACGGGGTTGTACGAGTAGTGGGGTTTGGAACGAGATCATTAAAGAATGTAGGTTACTAGATGAGTTAGGAGTATAATTTACTTCCTCGTTCGTTAATATGGTGGGAATATGGTATATACCTCCTTTTGGGAGGACATTTGGCTTGGGGAAGTTAGGTTGAATGAAAAATTTCCTAGGTTATATGCACTAGAAATAGAGAAGAATGTACTTGTGTCGGATAGACGTAATTGGATTGAAGGGGAATAGATATGGATATGGGATTGGAGTAGAGAACCGAGAGGTAGAGGGGAGGGAGAACACGTGGAATTACTAAACTATTTAACAAATGTAATTATGTCTCTAATGTGCAGAGATACATGGTTTGGAAATTAAGCAATGATGGTGACTTCACAATTAAAGATCTCGCTGCTATAATTCAAGATCAAAGCAGTAGCGAGAGACAAGCTAACCAGGAAACTATTTGGAACAGACTTGTACCAAGGAAGGTTAACATGTTTGTTTGGAGAGCTACAAAAGGAAGACTGCCGGTAAGAGTAGAGCTAGAAAAACGTGGCATTGACCTACAAACAATGTTATGCCCGCGTTGTGATGACCAAATTGAGACGGTAGACCACAAACTTGTATTATGTAAAGATGTAATGAAGTTGTGGGAGAAAGTTTATATATGGTGGGAATTTGGAATGGTTGATAAGTTCAGCGGAAAAAGCATTCTTCAACATCTTGGTTTCCCATCAATGTCAAAGTCGAGTAAGACGTCGTGGAGCGTGGTAATTTGGGTGACAAGTTACTTCATATGGATAAACAGAAATATGTAAGTTTTCAATGGAAAGTCGGACCATGTTGACAAAATGTTCCAAAAGATACGAGTAAAGTGCTTTGAATGGGTTTCGCGAAGATCGACAAAAAGCGCTTTACGATGGCAAGAGTGGTTACAAAGGCTAAGTGACTGTAATGTGTCACATGGTTAAGATAGTGGTTGAGTGACTTCTGAAGTTGTTATATAGTAGCCCGAATACATGTAATAATTGTGAGGTTTGTAAGTTTTGGCCTATGTATGGCTACGTGTAATCTAGTTATGCAGTGTAGAGTGGTCTATTTGAGCTATGCGGATAGAATTAGTTGGGAGGTTTGTTAATTTTTGGTTCACTTTATAAAACTGTTGTTGTGTCAAAAAAAATGCCTTAAACTTGCTTTTATAACACACCCATCACATACCCCCATTGAATGCCGACGCAACAAATGTATATAGCGATCAAATCACCATTTCTTATCACAACCCAAAGAAATTTTGAGTAACATATCTTGTTAGATAATGTGCATGAAAATAGGTGGAAGAAGGGATTTGCGAGAGAAAGAAATGCACAAATACATAGTACATACTGACCAGATTTTCCATATATCGGTGAAAACTTTTTGACGAAACTGGGCCAAGTATAACAACCGACGATCCAATTACAAAACAAACAAAAAAACCCATAAAGAAAAAATGGTCTAACAAACTAAACGACAATATTCAGCATCCAATGACCTCGTTGATGATAATTAAAACAACATCACGCCTAATGTTTGAAGTGTATTGTTATTGGTTTTTAAAGTGCAGATGTTGCTCAAGTACCCGATAACAACTTGGTAGCTCCAACAGCACATTACATTTGGACATTTGGTAGAAACCATTAACCCGAAAAAATGTTTACTTATGTAAGCCACCAAAAGTCCACATTCAGCAGGTTTATATTAATTTTTAGCACCTCGATTTTCAAGTTGATTTATCAGACTTCTAGCATTCTATGGTTTATCGGCAAAATATGAATTACTCTTTACAGAAATTATAGGAGGCATAAACGAGATATTAAAGAATAAATATTGAGTTACAAGAAACAGGTTCTATTCTTTCGTATACAAATATAAAGTTAAGCAAGGCCGAACGTTTTTTCAGTCCAGTTAACCCTTCATAATCTTCAATGAAGACAAGGAACTTAAGGTCTAAGAGCGTCGTCCTACTGCTTTACCACAAAGAAGGGCATTTGGAGGAATGTCATACTCGTTTGCAAGACTACGAACAGGGTTATAAACTTTGAGGTAGAATTGTTGACCGAGGTATTGTCGTTCCCACAATGCAGACCTTAGGTTCCACATACCTTGGTTGTCCAAAGATACATAAATCGCACTCCATGAGTTCGGGTACACCTATACAGCACACATAAACATAAGTACTCGATAACTTTTTGTTAAGAATTCAAACTTCTTGCAAAATAGTATTATTTTCGAATTTTTACAGAAACAATGGTTTACCTGCACAGTGTGTCTTGTTAGGGCATCAACTAAATTGTAGTTCTTTCGACTTGCTTGACTCCACTGCCCTGATCCGTACCTACATTTGTTGCCATGAACCAATTTAAATCACAATGGTAAGGTATATGAAGCACAACCGTGTACGGTATATTTATAAAAAACTTACCCGACAGGCCAGAAATCATAGCCATCAAGATGCCATGACTGAACAGTGTTTTCATTGTTTTGGAACACGATCTCAAGGAAATCATGAAGTGAAGCTTGCATAACGGATGTAGCCACCATTGGGGTAGCACCATTTGGGGAAGCTTGAATGGTGTTTGTAGAATAAACACCTGGGATGTTAAAGTGATCTGCTAGCTTCAAGGGGGTATCCGCATTAATGTAAGATACACCATTCACAGCGTAACGTTTCTTTCCATTAATTAGGTTTGCTGAGTTGCTCAACACGATTGTTCTTGTGGGTGTGATTGTTCCATAATGGAATGAACCTTGTGGGTTTGGTCTGGCAGCATTCGATGTCAAGTTCCACCTAAATACACAAAAACCAGATAATCAAGATGAGAAACAATTTACATGTAGCTTTTTATAAGAGGTTGTAGCATGTATGAAACTTTATATAAAGATTGGCTCTAAATAAACATTAGCTCATATAAATTTATTTGGGCCAGGGTTTGGGCTTAGCTTTTTAAATAGGCCCATCTTTGTATTAGAAGAATAGAAGCTGAGCCAAATGGGCTAAAATGATATAAATACAAAAATTTATACCTGTATGTTCTAGCTTGTTGCATAGACCAGTGAACTTGGTATGTCGGGCCAGCAGGGATCGGGCCAGAGACTGGTGTTTGGGAATTGGTATAGTGCAATACAGAAACGGTTGTAAGGATTTTTCTTGTAAACCGTGATGATGCAACAATGTAGTAGTCTTTGGGAGCTTGATCAAACGTAACTAGGACAGAAATTGATTGCCCAACATGTACATCTAGTGATTCGTATATGTTTTGAACCACATTCGACCCTTCAACCTCAACTAGCTTCATTTTGTGTCCCTGAATCCTAAAGTTGAAAGAGGTTGACAAACCCACGTTTGATATTCTGAACATGTATGTTTTACCTGATAAAAAATCGAATGAACATGTTACTACAGGATTACTACCTTTGATTTTCGAAGTCAATACAATCAAATTGTTACCAAATTTCTAACAAAATCATTTTCCTCAATGAAAAGTTTCATGAATATGTGTAATTTTAGGGAGCACATCAAATGCTTGAGAATAACCTTGATCGCCACTGAAGGTAGTTGCCTTTTGTCCATTTACAAGAAGACCGTCCGGGAATGTAAGTGATCTTCCTGAATCGAGGTATGCCTGCAAACCCTGAAATGGTAAAAGGTAATTTTAGTATTAAACATGCTTAAACACAATAATGAAAATCATTTAAAGCATTATGAAAAGTATCTCTATTAACTTTTAATAGTCAAAAGTATTTGGTCTTATCTTTAATAGACAAAAGAATTAAATTGTTTCGAGCAAATTGTTTACCAAAATAATAAAAAGAAAAAGTTAGCGCAGATGTAAAAACTTTTTAACTTTATTTAAAGCTCACCTTATGGTTTGACTTGTACCAGTCACCAATAAGTAAATTAAAATCGCCAGCAGGAATTGCATACGGAACAGGGATGCGAGGTCTGGCATATACATTAATAGCTCCATAACCACCAGCAGCTTTGTGCATTCCTGTTGATGGGAAGTATGTGTAGCCTCCAATTTGATCTTTTGGTTGGAATTTGTATGTAAAGTTAGAGTTTGGAGGAATTGGGCAGTTTGTGCCCAAAACTCCATCTTGCCAAGAATTCTTTCTTTGTTTAATCCCATTCCTAAAATACAGATTCATAAACATTTAGTTGAAGATTACATTGCAATTCGCTTAATTGGTTAAATAATTATTTTTAAATTGTTCACACTAATTTCCTCAGTTTCTTAGTTCATAAGTTCAAGGGTCAATGGGTCATACCCCTGTTCTCTTGTAATGTAGCACAATGATTCTTTACATGAATTATTGATAATGTTTCAAAAGTAAGGGGCCATTCGAGACTGCTATTTATCTCATTACTACCTCTTACTTCACCAAATAGCCAATAACGCGTACTAATAGTTCACTTGGTAATGGGTGGGGTCGTTTTTGAACCTAACAGTAACAAGCATAAGGTCAAGGGTTCAATCTTCGGCACCTCCACAGCCACAACCGATGTGTAAGTCATGTATGACCAACTGATTATAGGAATGTTAGGGGTTGCCGGTTATTAACCTTTTCAAAGTCACCTAACTTCACCAAATAAAGAGTTGCTTTGAGGGTGTTTGGATGTATTATCCAAGAAATAATTGTTACTAATTATGCAACAACAAGAAAAAGCATTACCCTTTTTGAGATGCCAACTTCAAATTGTTTTGGCAAGACCTAAACTTTCAACAGAAGATGTTACATGCTGGATTTTATCTAAGATTATGATTAACCCGCATCACGTAAGATGACTATTTTAGATACAAGCTGAATTTTATCTACAGTTCTAAACTACAGAGTACACTGTAGTAAGCAAAATAAACAATTACACCATGCTTTTGGAGCACAAAGTGCAAGTTAGCCTAGTTATTATAATCCAAAACATTCCTCAACTATAGAGCTGACTTGAACTCAACTCTAACTTGCACAAAAAGATATACTAATAAATATACTAAATCCAATAGATAAGTAAAAAAATACTTTGACTTAACCACTAGAAATTAATCGATAAAAAGACTCACCATGTCAAAAGGAATGGCTGGTCTAATTTATTGATAAGGTTGAGAACAATATTGTCATTTGTGACAACATCAAGTCTTGGACCAGGAAACTGACCATTGATTAATATAATCTGTAAAAACAAAAGTCAAACATTCAGTAACATAACAAACATATAAACCTCCACTAAACTAAAACCAAAAATATTACTGTGACTAAAAAGCAAATGAAATCAAAACCTGTTGAGGGACACCAAAAGGAGAAGCAGTTCCATAAGTAACAGTCCAAGTATAATACTTATAAGGGTCCTCTGCTTTTACCACACTACAACTTAATACACCCAAAATTGAAACTATCAAAATGGGTAAAATTGTCTTCATTTCACTATAATCAAGCAGAATACCTGCAAATATTCAAAGTTTGTTATTTTTATTTACTCCTGTGATCTGTGAATCATAAAATACGCTATGACTACAATAACTGAAAAAAAAAGGTCACTAGAAAATGGTGCTGATAGTTGCATTGGGTATCCTTAATATTGGCAGATTCTAAAACAAGTTTTCAATAACTATAAGAAAATACAAAATGTAATACGTAAAACATAGTGTTGTAGCAAAATAAATGACCCAAATACATAAATTAAAAATTTAAAATAACAAAAGAACTTAAGGACTAATTGATTTTTGTTAGAAATTGTTTCTGACATATGGGTTCATTAATCTTTGAGACTAATATGATGAAAATGCATTGTAACAGATAAATAATTTATAAAAATCAGGAGTACGAAAACACAAAATGCTAACAAGAACAGAGTAACCCAAAAACATAATTAACATTTGAATATATTGACGATTAATCATGTTTTATGAACAAATTAAGGAATACTATATTACTAGAAAACAATGAACAAAAAACAGAGCAATGCAGAGTATAAACCCTAGTCTAGTGGTGTAAATAAAAGATTAGTACATACGTACCAGGTTTGAGTCAAGACCGATTGGTCAAAGAAAGAATGCTGAGAAGAAGAAGAAGAACAAATCTGAATAATAATCGCTATCAAATGTATAGTGGGAGGAGCATCTATATATAGAAATTATTGCACACACTCTCGTGACAACTTGTAATTATGTACGTATATGGGGAAATTATTTGTAGTAAATGGTTAAATTTATTTTGTACCTAATATATGTATATATTTTATTTATGAAGAAATATATTTTCACATCTTAATCAATTTATTATTTTGTTAAATTACGTGACTGCGCTAAATCAAAAGTTTGTTTTATGCAAATTGATCTTTATGGGAAGTAAATCATCTTTTGTTAATACTACTGATATTGTTTAGGGTATTTCAACATGACTAATAAATAAAAGTATTAAGAATGCATGTTAAAAATGCATTAGCCAAATTACATTTTTAGTCACAGGTATGCATGTTAAAAATGCATTAGCCAAATCACATAAAAGGGTTATACTTTTAAAACTCCTTTGGCCCACAAAAAAATATAAAAGAAATACGTTCATTTGTTTTTTTTCACTGTTTAGAATCCAGTGTCGGTTTTTTGTCACTGTCTAGAGTCCAGTGTCCGTTTTTTATCAGTTTTTTTTCGTATTTTTGTCTGTTTAATATTTGACTCATAAATACTTAAGTATTAGTTTTTCGTATTTTCAGTTTTATAATTTTATGACAAATACAAAATTACAAAAATTAAAAAAAATATAAAAAATATAAAAAAAGAAAAAATTAGAAGAGTATAAATGGTGAAAATAGAAGGGGTCTTAATAACGACATCATTACGACTTCTTATCTTTAGATTAGAAATTAAGCTAAGTGTCATCATATTTCTTGGGTTGATTAGTGTTACAATCCGAGTAGGCGAGTAGCATGTGAATTTTTTCTAATACATCGCCGCCTTTTTAAAAAAAACCAAGTATATGCATGTTTGCAAGTTGGAAATGGTAGTAGTTTTTTTGACTACCAGAAGAGTACAATTTTTGTAGGCCTTTAAAAAAAGAACTTATGCATTTTTTGTGGTTTGTTGATACGGAAGGGTTTATTTTTGTGGAGAAAATATGATGAGGATAAAACCCAAAAAAAGTGAGAGCTGTCAGCCTTTTCCCAAATTCGGCGGATTTCACGCGGTTTAGAGTAATGATTGATTATTGTTTTCATAATTAAACATGGACCTTCTTGTCTCTCTATGCTCGACTAAATGACTAATTGCAATTATGAAAATTGATGCTTCAACAGATTGTGTTTAAGCCCATTAATAATACTACAATGGTACCAGCGCAATGCGGCGGCAAGTACCTAATAACGAATTTTGAGACTAACAAATATTAATCTTTTAATCATTGTTAAGTTATAAAAAATCGAGTTAAAAAACCTACTAAAATTAAAAAAGATTAAAAGTTAATAAAAATATATCAAAATGGATATCGAATTAAAAAGCACAAAATTTTAAAAAATATAATGAAATTAGATTACAAAAATAATAAATAAATAAAATAATTTTTTAATTTAAAAGAAAAAATGTTATTTTAAAAGGTTGTTACAAAAGTTTGTTAGAAAATGTTATAGTAGTATTATATAATGTTGATGAAGATATCAACAAATTGCTTTATTTATTAGGTAAAAAACTTGAATTTTCAGTCTTGCTATTTTAAAAAGGTTCCAAATGCATTATAAAATAATATAGAAGTATAGATATAAATATTGTGTAGTCATTCCTTTCTACTTATGGTGTATAACAGCAATGCCCCCTATCATTTTTGCTAATACTAGAATTCTTGGTGTAATGTCAAATGCCATTGATGAACTTGTCATATGAAGCAATTCCGTTAAGTAATTGAGCATATATCTATATTGGCAATAATAAAATGACAAAAGTATATATTTCTTTCATGTGGTGTTGGATATTAGAAGTAACCTTAAATATAGTTTAGGGATTTAAGTGTATTTTGTAATATAGATTAGGAATAGACTAGTATTAGGAAGTATTTAGGCTAACCTTCTTAAATTGCTTTATTATAGGAAGTTTCTTATTTGACTTAAGGAGGTGTCTACCCCTCATCTCTATAAATAGGGATGAGGAGATCTTAGTTCATTGTATTCTTCTTTCTCAATATAGTCTTTATTAGGGTTATTAATAAAGAGGTAGTTGAGGGTATACCGTGTGCATATATTTGTCGGTTCTTTGTAATCTCTCGTGTTCGCTACTTGTGCTCGATACAACTCGCGATCTAGCGGTTCCGCGTTATCGAACTTCGGGTTTGTTGTCGGTATTTTCTTGAATGATCTGACATTCCCCTTACGTTTAACCCGTCACCAGTCTCTTCCTTTGTGCCTTCTATTCTTGGGAGACCGTGTTTTACGGAGGTTACCCAGGAAACATCTGCTGCAGGAATTTGGACGAAGTTGACTAGTCTGTATATTACTAAGTCCTTAGCAAACAAACTGTATCTGAAGAAGAAGTTGTACACATGTTATATGAGTTCAGGTACGAAACTGGGTGATCATATAAACGAGTTTAATAAGTTGATACTTGATTTGGCGAATATCGGTATCAAGATTGAGGATGAAGATCAGGCACTAATGTTACTTACGTCGTTGTCATCATCTTATGAAAACTTTGTGGAGACATTGTTGTATGGGAGAACATCCTTGACAATGGAGGATGTTATAGCGACTCTGAATTCAAGGGAGTTGAAGAATATAAAAAGAAGGTTTCTCTTAGGGTTATATCGATAAAGCAAGGGGACTTCGTAATTCGTGATTGTGAGGTTTAATATATCACGAGGTTTAGCGAATTACCGAAGGGAATTTTTCGGTTTGTGATTGTGAGGTTTTTCACAAGGTTTAGCAAACAACAAAGGAAAAAAAATTGGTAGTTTGATAACTAGGTTTAACATCGAAATTTTCGATGGGTTTAATGTACACAAGCATGGAGGTTCAAAACAAGTTGTGTACAAACAACTTGGTCCTGGGGTTAAAACAGGAGTCCGTGGAGTACAGGTTAACAAACGTGTTTGGTTTGAGGTGGAACTACATGGAGCTCAAAGGGATCGTGAAGGTGAGGTTTTTCAGGTTAGTAACGATCATGCTGCAGTGGCTCAAAGACTGTTTGAGGAGGAACTGCAGGGAGCTCATGAAGACCGTAAAGCTGAGGTGTTTCAGGTTAGTAATGATCAAACTATAGTGGCTCAAAGACAGTTCGAGAACAAACAACTTGAAGAAAAGAAAAACACGGGCTGCTTGGTAAATGAGCAGGAAAAGGAACACCTTTGGTATAAAGGTAAGGGCAAACATTACGAAAATCAGAGTATCCAGTCAAGAGGGTGCAGAGGGTAATGTTGTTGAGAAGAACAACATGAAGGAGTCTATGGAAGCTAATCTAGAGAAATTACAGAAGTACAATGCCTGGTTAACAAGGTACCTCCTTAAGTTGGTTTATAAGAAGTTTCCTATTTGACTTAAGGAGGTGCCTACCCTTCATCTCTGTTGGAAATTTAGTGCAATTGTGGGATCGAGTCATACTTGTAAATGAGTTTGGAGGTACGGAGTGTACACCCATTAAGTCTCTGACCTCCCTGGACTCAATATAGTGGTTGAAAGTTCTTCAGTAGGAAGGTGCTCCTGGTTAGGAAGTTGCTCCTGGTTAGGAAATTGCTCATGGTTAGGAAGTTGCTCCTGTTTAAGACGCTGCTCCTGGTGATGCACAAAGTCTTTGTAACCTCTTTGACCAATCAATGAGGGTTGAATATTGACTTGATGACCATGTTTATGGTCATGTAACCACTATGCTTTCATGTAGGTAATTATGAGCTTAATTGGCTGATTAATGCTCTTAAATACCTTTGACTATGAGTTACATCCTTCTAGTACTAGGATCATTATAAATAGTGATCATATTTGCATGATGAGATATACAAAAACAAGAAACACTTACACGCACAGAGTTCTTGATTTGTGCCTAAAACAAGAGCTAACTCTTTGTTTTATCCCAAGGAGGTATTCGTGTTAACCCAGGCATAGGGTCGAATAATCTTCTTTGGAAAGTGATTACACGACTTCAAGAGATATCCGGTAACCATTCATTGGTACATAGTTAGGCTATTGATTGTCTTCACCCTGTTGGAACGAAGTAAACCCCAACAATCAAAGAAGACTATACTGTGATAATCAATGGCGGTGGCAATGAAGCATATGGTGGCTAACTTCTCCAAACTAGACAAGTTTGAAGGGGTTGATTTTAGGAGATGGCAGAAGAAGATGCACTTTATTCTTTCTACCATGAACGTGGTGTACGTGCTAACCACTCTCATTCCTGATGGTGGTGATGATGCTACTTTGGAGGAACTGAGGAAAAGGAGCAAATGGGAGAATGATGATTATGTGTGTCGCGGCATAATTCTCAATGGTATGTCTGATTCTTTATTTGATATTTACCAAAATGTTGAATCTGCTAAAGAACTATGGGATTCCTTGGAAGTCAAATATATGGCTGAGGATGCATCAAGTAAGAAGTTCCTTGTGAGTGATTTCACAAATTACAAAATGACTGATTCAAGACCAGTCATGGAACAATACAATGAACTTCTTGGAATACTTGGCAGATTTACACAACATAAAATGAACATGGATGAGACCATTCAGGTCTCGTGTGTCATTGACAAACTACCTCCTTCTTGGAAAGATTTCAAGCACACCTTGAAACATAAGAAGGAGGAGTTAACTCTTGTTGAGTTGGGCAGTCATTTGCGCATTGAGGAATCCCTCATGGTGCATGAAAGTGATAAGCCAAAGAGTAACAATGTTGCTGGTTCATCTGTTGTCAATATGGTGGAGCATAACAACTCCACCAGGTACAATGACAACAAGGGCAAACGTAAGCATCAGGATAACACCAAAGCTAATCCTAACAAGAAGTCATCAATGGCTTGTTGGAAGTGTGGGAAACCTGGACACTTCAAAAGGGATTGCAAAGGTGTTAGCATTGGCAACCAAGCTAATGGATCAGGCACAAAAGGTCAGAATATGTTTAATGAATCTCTCCAGATTTATTATGTTACATATGTATCTGAAGCTTACTTTGTGCAGGATGATGATGTTGCGTGGTGGGTTGTAACACCCCATTTTGGAAATGGAAACGTCACAACAATTATGGCGTGTCATCAAAGCATACAAGGAAAAATGTCTAAACATTACTTAACCATAAAAGGAAAATACCGGAATCAAACATCGGTAGTCCAAAAGTAAAGCTCATCACACACAAACATAGTATAATAAAGGAAAGGACTAAACAATGCCCAAAGCATAAGTATCATAAGAAAGGAAATGCATAAAGTAAAAAAGGCTAGACAGCTTCCAGTCCATATGCACGTACTCTTAGTGTCTACGAGCGTCCCTGAGTACCCGCCGTTTTGGGAACATAGAAAAAGAAACGGCTGAGCAAATACGCTCAGTGCACGGATGTACAATAAAGCATGAATAGGATAAGCATATAACATATAACAGCGGAAGAAAACTAAGTCCCGAGTAACCTGGTTAAGTCTTGATAAAACTGGTTTAATAGTTTGAAAAGTCTTATGTTTATCTTATAAAAACTGTTTGTCATATTTTACCACTAGCCAATATAGGTCATGAAAATCCACCGTGCATGAATAATTGGAGGGGTGACCTCATCATGCAAATTAGAGGGACTGTCTCTAATTTAATATACTGGTTTTTGGGTAGGAGGGATCAGCTCCTTGTGAAGGATGCAAGGCACACACCACATTCACCATGAAATCCTGAATAAAACATGTAACTAGGAGGCACCCATACGCCCCACATGATAAATATAAATAAATGGCCAAAAACTGAAGGGACGCCACGAGCAATCACTCCGCCGTGGTGAAGTCATAACATCAGTGCATCTAATGTTATGGTTATGGTACCTCCATAACTAGGTGAAACTGGTCATGCATGTATATGGCTATAGGTAATCTTAATTTAAACATAAGCAATCAAACACGTAACTTATACTACGGGAAAACAGTTGGCTGCATACGGGAAATCCTAATAAGGAAAGAATGTCCATACTGAAAGGACGGGAATCCGTACCTTATGTCCACTGAACGAAGAAGATGAACTGAAGGAATCCTACTTCCGAATCACTAGTGCTACATAAATATATACATGAATAAGTATCTGCTTACTAAATACGTAGCTGGTTTTATATCATGTCTTAGCTTATTTTATGTGTTCTTACCATGTTTTACTGTTTTAAAACCTTAAACTGTGTTTTATCTTATATTCTATTTAATCTGATTAAGTATTTCTGGTATTTCATGTGATATTATACTTACTGTGTAATAGTAAGTAACTTTCCAAAAATACCAGGTTTCCTAAAATAGAAGGTTTCCAAAAATAGAAAGTTTCCAAAAATAGAAAGTTTCCAAAAATAGAAAGTTAACAAAAATAGAAAGTTTTCAAAAATAGAAAGTTTCCAAAAATAGAAAGTTTCCAAAAATAAAATTACTGCTTAAAATAGATAAGTTTCTAAAAATAGAAAGTTTCCATAAATAGATCAGCTGCCTTAATTAAATAAGTTTCCATAAATAGATTAGTTTCCTGAAATAAATAAGTTTCTAAAAATAGAAGGTTTCCATAAATATATTAGCTGCCTTATTTAATTAAGTTTCCATAATTAGAATTAAGTTGGTTAAATAAGCTAAGTATATAAGCCTAAGTGTTTTCATGATTGTTTTCTAAGTCATATGATATAATGTATAGTTTAATAATTATTTCATGTAATTAAATTAAACTATAGGTTAAAATATTTAATTAAAGTATAACATGTTTTTAATTAAATAAGTTAAATACTTAGGTTCAAATATGTATTATTATATATTAATAATATAACCTAAGTCATGTTAATTAATTAATTATATCCATGGTTTTAAAATAATTAATTAATTATAAGTCTTAAATATAAAAATACTTAGGTTAATTAATTTCATGATTATTAATAATTAAATAACCTAAGTCATGTTATTAAATTAATCATATCATTTTATTAATTTAATTTTTAACATAAGATCATAAAACATAAAAAAACTAAACATACACCATGAACCGGATCTAAGCTAAAAACAATGAACCGGACATGAAATCGACACCGTACCCCGAACCAACTTGGGGTACCCCGTGTCTTACTGCTGCCGTGGGACCCACACGCACCAACCAAGACCGTATGGTCTTGGTGGTGGTCGGTTTGGCCAAACCGAAACCCCTTCGGGTTCGGTGCAGCCTGCGGCCAAAAACAAATACCCCTTAAAACATACTTTTGATTTTATTTAACCCCAAATCATGTTAGATCCATGTTTAATTATTAGGTTTTTTTTGTAAAAACATAACATGTTCTTGATTTATTAAAAGATCAAATCAAAAGAAAAAGTTTAAAAAGGATTTACCGAATTCGTGGATCAAAAGGATGAAGAACAAACACGATCACCAACTTAATTCCCAGGATCCAAGATCACAAACCACCTCCTTGTGGTGGTTGTAGGGTGGCGGCACAAAGAAGACAAGGGAGGAGGGTTTTTAGGTTTTTCTAAAAATCTTCTGTAAAAACTAAATGAGTAGTGAAAATCCCTTTTTCCCTTTTAGTAAATTTGACAAATGGGCTTGGCCCATTTGCCCTTGTAGCCGCGGGTAGGGGCCCCACTTGGGGTACCCGTACCTTTTTCCGTGTCTCGTTGTTAAGTTAAACGTTTGTGATTATTTGTGTTCGTGTTTTAAGTGTTCTCGCTACGTAAATACCGTGATCTAATATATTTAATTACGCTCGTAATAAATATATATACGTAATTAATAATAGTTCGTATTTTAATTACGTTCATGATTTCATGATCGCATGTTCGTGATTAATTATTGTCAAATAACTATTACGTGATCGTGCATAGTAAATACTTATCGTGTTCTAACACGTACATAATACGTAAAATCCTAACACGTAGTCGTAATCATGCTATATTAGGAAAGTTTAAATCTAGTATGTACGATCTTAAGGGTACTATTCATGGTAAAAGTATGCGGGTTTTACATCTCTTCCCCTCTAAAAAGAATAATTCGTCCCCGAATTATAGATAAAGTAAACTGGAAAAGAAGAACATACCCGAATTCAAAATATGAAATGAGGGTAAGAAACCCAGATAGACTCCTCTGTTTACCAAGTGGCTTCCCGCTCGGTATGATCCCTCCATAGATTTTTGACGAATGGAATCGTCTTCTTTCTCATGACTCGTTCTTGTCTGTCAAGAACTCGTTCGGGTTCTTCTATAAAAGTGAGATCTTCACGTATGTGTTCCAGTGGATACTGAACCATGTGAAGGGGATGATACTGGTACCCTCTGAGTAAGGACACATGAAACACATTGTGCACATGCGAAAGCTGTGGAGGTAACGCCAATCGGTAAGATACTTCACCAACTCGTTCAAAGATATCAAACGATCCGATGAAACGAGGACTGAGCTTCCCTTTAATCCCGAAGCGTCTAACACCACGTGCTGGCGAAACCTTAAGGAAGACGTGATTTCCTACGTTAAAATGTATATCCCTACGATGCTTATCGGCGTAACTCTTCTGACGTGACCGTGCTTCCTGAATTTTCTGCTTAGCTACTGCGATCTTCTCATTGGTCATCTCTATGATTTCCGGTCCTTCAAGTGTTCGCTCACCAACCTGATCCCAGCAGATTGGGGCGCGACACTTTCTGCCATACAACATCTCAAAAGGGGCACACTTGATACTTGCGTGCCAACTATTGTTGTATGCAAACTCCACCAAACAGATGTATTCGTCCCAATCACCCGTCCATTCCAACGCACATGACCTCAACATATCTTCTAATGTCTGAATGGTTCGCTCTGACTGCCTGTCCGTTTAAGGATGAAAAGACGTGCTAAGCTTAAGTTGTGTACCCCAAGATTTCTGCAGACTCTTCCAAAAGCGCGAAGTGAATCGAGGATCTCTGTCTGAGACGATGCTGGATGGTGCACCGTGGAGTCTCATGATCTCTCTTCTGTACGTATCTGCGAGTTTACTTACCGGATCTTCCTTGCGGATCGGTAAGAAATGAGCTGATTTGGTAAGTCGATCAACTATAACCCAAATTGCATCGTGCTTCCTCTTGGTAGGCGGAAGACCAGTAACAAAATCCATGGTGATTTTGTGCCACTTCCACTCTGGGATATCTAACGGATGAAGGAGACCGCCAGATCGCTGATTCTCGATCTTAACCTGCTGGCAGGTAAGACATTTGGAGACGTAAGTGGCCACATCCTGTTTCATACCACTCCACCAAAAGTACTGCTTGATGTCATGGTACATCTTAGTCGAACCAGGATGTATAGAGAATGGGGAGCTATGAGCTTCAGCTAACAAAGCTTCTCGGAGTTCTTGGTCATCAGGAACACAAAGTCTCGTGCCTTGCCATACGATACCATCTGCATCTACTCTGAATTCTCTCTGCTTCTCCAAATTCTGTACTATCGCCCAGATTTCTCCGTCATCCTTCTGAGCTTACTTGATCTTAGATAGTAACTCGGGTTCTACTCTAAGATTAGCCCAGTAACCGTGCTGTTCACGTACCATGATCTCGATGTCTAGTCGCTCCAAGTCTCTGATGATTTCCTCTTCGATTTTAATGCAGTTGATCATTCTGGACTTCCTGCTAAGAGCATCTGCTACTACATTTGCCTTTTCGGGATGATACTGTAGATTAATGTCATAATCCTTCAACAGCTCTAACCATCTCCTCTGCCTCATGTTCAATTCACGCTGAGTGAAGATATACTTCAAGCTCTTGTGGTCCGTGAAAATGTCACATGATTCTCCATATAAGTAGTGCATCCATATCTTCAATGCAAACACGACTACAGCAAGTTCCAGGTCATACGTGGGGTAATTTTCTTCATAAGGCATAAGCTGCCGTGATGCGTACGCGATCACTTTCCCATGTTGCATGAGAACACAGCCAAGTCCCTTCCCCGATGCATCACTACAGATTTGAAATCCACCCGTACCAAATGGTAGAGTAAGAATAGGTGCAGATACTAGCTTCTACTTCAGGTCTTCAAAGCTCTTCTCACGATCTTCAGTCCAGACGAATTTCTCTCCTTTTCGCATCATTTTGGTCAATGGTAGTGCTAGGCGGGAAAAGTTCTCCACGAACCTACGGTAATAGCCAGCTAAGCCTAAGAAACTGCGGACCTACGTCGCTGATGTCGGCCTTGGCCACTTAGTAATGGCCTCAACCTTTGCTGGATCCATAGTAATGGCCACCTTGTCTAACTAGAACTCACACTTGGAGAATTTAGCATACAGCTGCTTCTGGCGAAGAATCTGTAGTACTGTACGAAGATGGTCTTCGTGTTCCTCCTTGGACTTTGAAAAAATCAGGATGTCATCGATGAAGACAATGACGAACTTGTCCAAAAATTCATCGAAGATTCTGTTCATCAAATCCATGAACACTGTTGGAGCATTTGTCAGGCCAAATGGCATAACTACAAACTCGTAGTGGCCATAACGGGTACGAAAGGCAGTCTTAGAGATGTCCTGCTCCTTGACCCATAGCTGATGATAGCCTGACCTAAGATCAATCTTGGAGAAGTGTTTGGCCCCTTGGAGTTGGTCAAACAGATCGTCGATGCGTGGCAGTGGATATCTATTCCGAATGGTAATCTTGTTGAGCTCGCGATAGTCTATGCAAAGACGCATACTGCCGTCCTTTTTCTTAACAAACAAGACCGGTGCGCCCCATGGAGATGCGCTCGGTCAAATGAAACCTCATTCAAGAAGTTCTTGCAGTTGATCCTAGCTCCTTTAGCTCTATGGGAGCCATGCGATAAGGAGCTTTGGAGATTGGTTCAGCTCCTGGAATCAGTTCGATACTGAATTCCACTTCTCGTGCAGGTGGTATTGTGACAACCGTGGTTTTGAGGTTCGTCACTTGGTCTTACTTTTAGGTTATTTTATGTGTGACTACTTGATTTTTGTGCTTACGTGTTTATTTTGTGTGAACGAGGTTGGTGTGATTATCGTTTATGAGTATAGAGTACTCATAAGTAAATCGAGGAACGATTATTTCATGTTCATGAGCTCACGATTAGTGACTATGAAATGAAATGGTGATATTTTGGTGTTTACGTATACATATAAGTATTATAGTAATAGTGTATTTTTTTTTACGATTTACGGTTTAGCATTTTGACGTCTCGGAGGAGGTAATTAGTCATATGAATATTTTTCAGGATGGTTTTAAGTCATTTAGGACTTAGTTATAAAGTTTATTTCAAAATTTGAGATTTTTTTTAAAAGTGTATATTTTACGTCTTTTAGGGTAAAACGCGTAAATTTGACTAGTTTTACGGTTTTGAGGTTTTGGGAGTTTTAGGAGCTGAAATAAATTAAGGTAAATTAAGGTAATATTAATAAGATATTAATTAACAATAAAAAGAAAAAATAATAAAGAAAAAAACGAAATTAGGGGTGTTTGGGTCGGTTTAGAAGAGAAAAAAAGGAAAAAAAAGGGAAAAAAAGAAAGTGGCCTTTGGGTTGGACTAGGATTCACCCATACCCTATATAATGTATATACTAAACCAAATTCATTATTTTTCTCCTGGAGATGAAGGAAATTCGTGAGTCTTATAAAAAATTAGGGTTCTTCATAAAATTTGGGGGTTTTCATAAATCCAAGGTAAATCTTCAAATCCCTTTTTAATTAAATTGTTTTTATGTTTATTTAATCATTCTTATGATGGATTAAGGGTTAGGGTTTATATAAAATCAGTAAATTAATGATGTGATAATCATAATATGATGATCATATAATCTAGGGCTTGTATTAGATGGGGTTATGGGTAATTAATTAGTTCAATTTGTTTAAACCCGTTTTTAAAAACTGGGCAGATTTTGAGTCAATTGTTTTGATCATAGCGGGAGTTCTATAAACTCTTATTTTACGATCCAAGTACCCCTGGAAAGATATTTGAAGTTGCTTTCCAATGCAAGAAACTAGAACTAAATTGGAGGTAGGAAGTGGGTCAAAAACAGGTTACAACAGTCGGAGGTCAAAACAGTTTTGAATTCAGCCTGTTTTCTTTTTAAAGTTTTGGGTTGTTTGGGGTACTTAGGGTTGCATTGGGATCTTCTAAATAACGTGAGAGATGGTTTATATATTGTAGTAAGTATCTGCACTTGAGCTAAGGTTGTGGTTTAGGGTAAGACCCCTTAATGGTAACAAACTTTTAGTACGTTTAAAATCAGGAAATCTGGAATGACAAAAGTAGATATATGTATATCGGGGCTTTAACAGTAGCTTTAAGGTTAGGTCAAGTGGGAGGTGTTAGCCAACATATGTAAGGGTATGAATATTCCTTTTACATAAACCATAGGTATGTTTAAGTGGACGTTGGACTTAAAGTTTTGAGACCTAAAAACTGGGACTGTTTTGGGTAAAATATGAACGGGTTAGTTATTAAACTTAACCAAGTTAAGGACTTGTTAAGGAAGGGTAATGGGGTGATTAGAGCTTATCAATGAGGTAAATATGTGGGAATAGGCTAGATGTCCATCATAGGTTGATGAGCCATCTTAGTGATTGGTTCGTGTATTGATTGCGTGTTTTTGGTTTGTTAGCTTGTTCCTAGTGCGAGGACTTGTGAAGAAGCTATCAGGTGAGTTTCATAGTCCCATGTTTACTATTGTTTTTGACTTCCAGATGGGATGGAAGAGACACTGTGTTGAATTATTTTCTAAATTAATGTTGTGAATGTTTTAAGGTTTGAGATGGACTTGTGTGTACATTTATGTGATTAACTGCTATGTGATTCTTGTTTGTGTGTGATCTGGATTGGAAAGGTACATAGGTGTATTGGCGCCTATGGGACCTATGGTTAATGATAAGGCGTGATGCCTTGGAAATTATGGTTGTTGGTAAGGAGTGATGCCTTGGTAATTATGGTGTTTGGTAAGGCGTGATGCCTTAGAAATTATGGTTGTTGGTAAGGCGTGATGCCTTGGTAATTATGGTTGTTGGTAAGGCGTGATGCCTTGGAAATTGTGATTGTTGGTAAGGCGTGATGCCTTGAAAATTGTGATTGTTGGTAAGGCGTGATGCCTTGGAATTGTAATGATTGATTGAACTTGAATGCTAGTTGTTAGTACATGATTGTAGCGCATTGTCCATATGTTTATTGGTTTATGGTTTTCACAGCTTATGACTTGTCTTGTGTTGGAGTCTAAACCTATGACTCTCACCAACTTTATGTTGACGTGTTTTAGTGTCTCTTTCAGGTGATACTATGGTTAAGCATGAGAACATAAGTGGCTAGGATTGGAGAAGCTTAGGAATGCATATAGAAGGAGAATCCCGTTTCCTTCTTAGTTTTATTTGATTGTTCATTTTAATAAGTGATACTGTTGGCACCTATATGTTTGTTTTGTTTGTGATATTTGATTGTCTTGGGTAAGAGGTAGGACTGTTACCTACTTACCTAGACTCCTGCATTGTTGAGATATTGTCATGACATTTGTGTCACCATTTTATGACATTTCTTATATCATTTAGTTATCTCTATAGACACGCTATTGTTGTGATGATATCCATACGTCGTGCCCCATATTCCGCCATGGTGGGGTGTGATAGAATGGTATCAGAGACAATGGTTATAGAGAATTAGGTTGCCTAGTCGCGTAGCCTAGTCTATAGCTTAAGGGTCCCTGCATATAGGCGTCATAGGAGTATGTGTGCATTTTATATTAATTGATGTGTTTGGATGTTATTTATTGCGATGTTTTGTCTAGTATGAATTGAACCGTAGTATGTTCATACTTAGTCACATGTTATTTTCTTTTCGGGTTTGTGACTAGTGCGGGTTGAACCATAATCGTCCACGCTAGTCACTGTTGTATTTTGCTTAAATGGTACATTATAGTACATAATTTAGTACAAGGTAGTTTCTATCTTTTATCGAGTTATTCTACATACCTGAGGTATGTTATTTTTCTTTTGATGTTTAAGTCATGTTCCCTAAGAATCGTGTGGTGGTTCGAGTTACTAGGAGTAGGTGGATAGGAAGGGTTTTAAGCTGTTTTCCACTCTTACGGGCGACATGACTTATAACTGATTATGTTTTTGTTTTGGATTTAGTCTAGGCTGTTTTAGCTAGACTATGGATTTCGGTATTCCAAGAGTTTTATTATGTTATTTTTATAGTTGGAGTTTTGGACCTTATTGGTTATGTGGTTATGAGCTTATGTGAGTAGATAGATTTATGTGTTATATGTTGTATTGATTCTTATAAGTGTCATCATAGGAGGGAGTGCATTGGGGAAAGGGTAATTGTATAAGTATGATGGCCAACATAGTTATACAAGTACCACAACTTCAATGGGTTCTCAAGTATGATTGCATGAAAGAGGGTTAGTACATGCTTGTATATGATGAGATGTAGAATTTGGGTATACGTATAATATATGGGTTTATGTAATGGCTGCCTATGATATGGCTATTGTTCTTTTGTGTTATATGTTTTGGGTTATAGTTGTGTTGTGTGATTATGGGGTCACACGATATGGTTTGGTTTTCGAGGTGGGCTTATTGCCTTGTTGTGGCACGGTGAGAAGGTGATTACTCGTATGGAAAAACGAGTGTATGACGCGATTGGTTGATCTGATATGTATAGTAACGAGTATGTTTTGGGTGGTTTAATAGGTATATATATGCGAATGTATATATACTACTATGTGTTAACTTATGGTATATGGTCGTTCACTAGTTATTATAACTTGAACGTACCTTGTGTTTGCTCGTGTTTTATGGTGCTGGAGTTTAATGGAGTTCCAGCGACGTTTTGAATCTTTTGAAGTGTGTCTGGTAGCGTATTCTTTGAGTTTCGTATTTCACGTGTACGTTTTAAAATGGTGTTTTTGGTTTCAAGTCTATTGAAATAATTTGGGGTTTCTTTTGAGATGATGAAATCTTTTGTGTTGGGTCTTGTAATTCTTTTGGTCGGTATATATTGGGTTAGATGGTTGGTTGTATTCGGTAAAATAAGGGTAAGGTATTGGAGTCGTGTTTGAAACAAGATGTAACATAAGATTTCTCTTTAAACAACACTTATATATTTCAAATTCTAAAAGACTTTCTTTGAAATAAAGCGAAGTAAAAATTTCTTTCTACTTACATAGTTTATATAATTGGGTTTAACCGATTCACGTCATTTATAATTATTAATACAGGGTTAAATTGAGTTTATGAAGGTTACACATACAATTATATCTGTCATTTAAAAGGATTACATTAATCACTAAGTCTATTCTTTAGTTTTTAAAACAACTAGCATAAAATTGCTTTGGTCATAACTTGTTCGTTTTTAAAGCTTTTTGGGTGATTCAAAAGCCTAAAATTATGTACTCGGAACGTACTTTTCAAATATTCAGAATGTATAGTCATGGGAGGTCAGTGGACTGGTCGGAATTGTTGTACAAGTGTCGGGTTCAAGGTTGAGTTTGAATAGTAGTTTTATTTTTATGATTTGGGATGCACGGGATACCTAGTCTTTGAGTTGAGTTTTGAGATCGTCTAGAAGGTTGTTTGTAGATGGTTTGAGTCACATAGATGTAGGGAGGTAAGGAAAAAAAAAATTAAAAAAAAAAATATATATATATATATATATATTCTTTTGGAAAGTCGATCTTTTGCACGGTTTAAATAATATGTCGCGGGGCGTAATATGTTTTGGTTGCCATTGGGTGTTTCTTGGATTATTTTTCGTTGTCATGGGTCATTTGGAATTGATACATATTTTGGGTTTGAGTTTTCTTTGGAGTCTCGTGGTTTTTGATTTGTTTTAATTGGTGCACGTGAAATGTCGTTAGTTATCCGTGGGTTTAATTCATCGATCGTATCTGGTGTATTCAGGATGTAGTTTTGGTTTTGTATGGTTTAGGAGCATTGAGGTAGAACCATGAATAGAGCAAGTAGGAGAAGTGAGAGGAGTTGTAGTTAGTGTCTTCCAAGGCAAATCGTTGATGGAGTGAATTAAGAACAAGAGCTGTTAGAAATTGCAAGGAATTTATTCGTATTGCCGCTAAGAGAGGGTGTGAGGAGGACATAGTTGAAATTGCTAAGGATGTTGTATGAACGCTTTGGGTTTACGGTTATGCATTTGGCTTCGCCAAAGCACTAACGGTTTTCATGGAGTCAATGAACCGAGTGTGCATGAACGTATAAATACGAGTTGTCATCGGGAGCATCGACGACATCTTGATCTACTCTAATCTTAGAAGGAGGATGAGGCGAATTATGTGTTGGTTTTGGAGTTGTTAGTAAAGGGAATGAAACGTGAGATTTTCAAGTGTGAGTTTTAGGATTTAGTTGGCCAGGACTAGTAGTCAGAGATGATGGCATATCGTGGAACCAGCAAGGGGCAAAGTGAAGAAGGACGAGGAAGCATTTTGGAGGCTGAAGAGGTGGATTGGATGATGAGCAGATCTTGGCATTATCGGAAGGACTGGATGAATTCGCGAAGCATGACGATACGTGGAGCAGGGATTTGGACGCGTACGAGGACGACAAAGATAGGCGATCGCTTATACGTTGCAGGAACTGAAGATTTGGAAAGTTAGTGGAGCTGGACTGTTATATCTACCTAGAATGCTAGAGACATTTGGTGTACGAGACGTGGAGAATGATCTATACGGATCATGAACGTCTCCAACACATATTCAATCATCTTGATTGAACATTTGGCAAAGGTGATGGGTGGAGTTAATTGATGAAAGAAAATTGCAAGGCCAAGTACCATCTGGGAAAGGCAAGCATGGTTGATGAGACATGGAATAAGAAGAATGAAGTGAAGCTGAGACGAACTTGAACTATATGGATGATGTATTAGGGTGGTTTGGATGAAGGATGTAGGTTGCACGAGTTGAGTTGTCTAAAGCAGATAACGCGTCAACATGTATGTTGCGTGGCTTGGATAATCATATGGAGAAAAGGGACGTAGACCATACTTCCTACATAGATAGGAGTAGCTTAGAAAGGGTGATGTAAGGACGAAGTTGGTGAAAGGGATGCATAATTGGGTGGAGGAATAAGTACGATGAGAGTAGGGTGGTAGTCGATAGACTGCCTAATTCATCACATATTTCAAGAGGGATGAGAAGTCACTTAGTTGAGAATTTATAAGGATTGCGTACGGATGCGATGGGATAGGAAGTTTTGTGTAAAAGTTAGCCTAATATGTATGGAATGCCTTATGAAGGATTATGGCAAGGGAAGAAACGATGGAAAGCAAGCGTAGTATACCGTTGATAGACTAATGGTTGGTATGAGTATATTATAGGGGTAATTGAGAAAGACGCCTAGAGCATTGGCGTGAGGGTTGGAGATAGTTGGAGAACACGTTACATCAGCAAGAAGTCTCCAACAAGGAGAAAGTCACCGGTGAGAGGGGCATGTTCCCTATTAATGAGGATGTAGGGAATAAAGGAGGAAACCGCTAGAGTTAGTGACAGAGTTATGTATGAAGTTTCACCCATAGTAACAGGTGGTATGTTTTGGTAAAATAGAAGAGTTGATGTAGAGTTTTGTAGGTCCATATAAGATCTTTGGAAAGATCGGACCATTAGCTTATGAGCATAGAATTACCTGGGGGAAATGAGTTGTATACATGATACATTTCATGTATTGGGATTGGTAAATGTTGTTTGAGGAGGCATATTTGCATGTCTGGTTATTCGGGTTTTGTGCTAATAAGAGTCTTTGTTTTATCGAAGAGTCATTTGCGAGATTTATTGACTGTGAGGTCAAGAGTTTGGCAATGGGTTTAATTATTTTTGGTTTGTACATGTGGTATCTTGAAACTTGAACTGAAGTTCACGTGGAAATGAGAGGAGTTCATTTAGAACAAGTATCCTCGTGTGATTTGTTGTCTGTGTGTTGATCCAAAGGAGTAAATCTCGGGACGAGATTTCTATTAGGAGGGAGTGATGTGACAACCGTGGTTTTGAGGTTCGTCACTTGGTCTTACTTTTAGGTTATTTTATGTGTGACTACTTGATTTTTGTGCTTAAATGTTTATTTTGTGTGAACGAGGTTGGTGTGATTATCGTTTATGAGTATAGAGTACTCATAAGTAAATCAAGGAACGATTATTTCATGTTCATGAGCTCACGATTAGTGACTATGAAATGAAATGGTGATATTTTGGTGTTTACGTATACATATAAGTATTATAGTAATAGTGTATTTTTTTACGATTTACGGTTTAGCATTTTGACGTCTCGGAGGAGGTAATTAGTCATATGAATATTTTTCGGGATGGTTTTAAGTCATTTAGGACTTAGTTATAAAGTTTATTTCAAAATTTGAGATTTTTTTTAAAAGTGTATATTTTACGTCTTTTACGGTAAAACGCGTAAATTTGACTAGTTTTACGGTTTTGAGGTTTTGGGAGTTTTAGGAGCTGAAATAAATTAAGGTAAATTAAGGTAATATTAATAAGATATTAATTAACAATAAAAAGAAAAAAAAATAAAGAAAAAAACGAAATTAGGGGTGTTTGGGTCGGTTTAGAAGAGAAAAAAAAGGAAAAAAAAGGAAAAAAAGGAAAGTGGGCTTTGGGTTGGACTAGGATTCACCCATACCCTATATAATGTATATACTAAACCAAATTCATTATTTTTCTCCTGGAGATGAAGGAAATTCGTGAGTCTTATAAATAATTAGGGTTCTTCATAAAATTTGGGGGTTTTCATAAATCCAAGGTAAATCTTCAAATCCCTTTTTAATTAAATTGATTTTGTTTTTATTTAATCATTCTTATGATGGATTAAGGGTTAGGGTTTATATAAAATCAGTAAATTAATGATGTGATAATCATAATATGATGATCATATAATCTAGGGCTTGTATTAGATGGGGTTATGGGTAATTAATTAGTTCAATTTGTTTAAACCCGTTTTTAAAAACTGGGCAGATTTTGAGTCAATTGTTTTGATCATAGCGGGAGTTCTATAAACTCTTATTTTACGATCCAAGTACCCCTGGAAAGCTATTTGAAGTGGCTTTCCAATGCAAGAAACTAGAACTAAATTGGAGGTAGGGAAATGGGTCAAAAACAGTTTACAACAGTCGGAGGTCAAAACAGTTTTGAATTCAGCCTGTTTTCTTTTTAAAGTTTTGGGTTGTTTGGGGTACTTAGGGTTGCATTGGGATCTTCTCAATAACGTGAGAGATGGTTTATATAATTTAGTAAGTATATGCACTTGGGCTAAGGTTGTGGTTTAGGGTAAGACCCCTTAATGGTAACAAACTTTTAGTACGTTTAAAATCAGGAAATCTGGAATGACAAAAGTAGATATATGTATATCGGGGCTTTAACAGTAGCTTTAAGGTTAGGTCAAGTGGGAGGTGTTAGCCAAAATATGTAAGGGTATGAATATTCCTTTTACAGAAACCATAGGTATGTTTAAGTGGACGTTTTACTTAAAGTTTTGAGACCTAAAAACTGGGACTGTTTTGGGTAAAATATGAACGGGTTAGTTATTAAACTTAACCAAGTTAAGGACTTGTTAAGGAAGGGTAATGGGGTGATTAGAGCTTATCAATGAGGTAAATATGTGGGAATAGGCTAGATGTCCATCATAGGTTGATGAGCCATCTTAGTGATTGGTTCGTGTATTGATTGCGTGTGTTTGGTTTGTTAGCTTGCTGCTAGTGCGAGGACTTGTGAAGAAGCTATCAGGTGAGTTTCATAGTCCCATGTTTACTATTGTTTTTGACTTCCAGATGGGATGGAAGAGACACTGTGTTGAATTATTTTCTAAATTAATGCTGTGAATGTTTTAAGGTTTGAGATGGACTTGTGTGTACATTTATGTGATTAACTGCTATGTGATTCTTGTTTGTGTGTGATCTGGATTGGAAAGGTACATAGGTGTATGGGCGTCTATGGGACCTATGGTTAATGATAAGGCGTGATGCCTTGGAAATTATGGTTGTTGGTAATGCGTGATGCCTTGGTAATTATGGTGTTTGGTAAGGCGTGATGCCTTGGAAATTATGATTGTTGGTAAGGCGTGATGCCTTGGTAATTATGGTTGTTGGTAAGGCGTGATGCCTTGGAAATTGTGATTGTTGGTAAGGCGTGATGCCTTGAAAATTGTGATTGTTGGTAAGGCGTGATGCCTTGGAATTGTAATGATTGATTGAACTTGAATGCTAGTTGTTAGTACATGATTGTAGCGCATTGTCCATATGTTTATTGGTTTATGGTTTTCACAGCTTATGACTTGTCTTCTGTTGGAGTCTAAACCTATGACTCTCACCAACTTTATGTTGACGTGTTTTAGTGTCTCTTTCAGGTGATACTATGGTTAAGCATGAGAACATAAGTGGCTAGGATTAGAGAAGCTTAGGAATGCATATAGAAGGAGAATCCCCGTTTCCTTCTTAGTTTTATTTGATTGTTCATTTTAATAAGTGATACTGTTGGCACCTATATGTTTGTTTTGTTTGTGATATTTGATTGTCTTGGGTAAGAGGTAGGACTGTTACCTACTTACCTAGACTCTTGCATTGTTGAGATATTGTCATGACATTTGTGTCACCATTTTATGACATTTCTTATATCATTTAGTTATCTCTATAGACACGCTATTGTTGTGATGATATCCATACGCCGTGCCCCATATTCCGCCATGGTGGGGTGTGATAGGTATGCCCGGAAGTTCAGCTGGAAAAACATCTTGGAATTCCGACACTATAGGTTGATCCTGAATCGTTAGAGATTCAGCATCCATGTCGTGAACCGTAGCTAGATAACCCTCGCAGCCATGTGACAGTAGTGCACGCGCTTGCAGGGTGGATATGACTTGTACAGACCGTCCGGGTATGAACCCATTATGAATGTACTCTGGTGCATTAACATCACCGAAGATAACTCGATATGAATGGCAATCTATGGTAGCATGATGCTTGGATAGCCAATCCATGCCCAAAATCATGTCGAAGTCATTCATGTCCAGCGGAAGTGCGTCAAAAGGTCGAACCTTATCGTCAAATTCTAGTGGAAGACTCTTGTATACATGGGTGATTAGTACAGAGTCCTTCAAAGGCGTGGAAATAGTAAGCCTATTCTCTAGTGGCAAGGGAGGCATCCTAATGTTCTTAGCATAAGTAGTAGAAATAACCGAGTGAGTAGCACCCGTATCGAAAAGAACACATTCAGCTTGACCATACATATACAAGATTCCAGTGATGGTACCTGTAGACTTGTTATCCTGGTCTCGAGATGTCGTGTAGACACACCCGGTAGTAGGAGGCGGCTTGGTATCAGCATGTCCCGATGTACCCTCCATCTCGCCCTTACGACAATCCTTCATAATATGGCCAGGAAGACCACACTTGAAGCACGCATCAGTATTACGGCGACATGGTCCTGGGTGCCTACGGTGGCAAGTAGAGCAAAGAGGATGAGTGTATCCTCCAGCAGGTACTCTGGCTGGCTGAGAACCTGATAAAACATTTTACATAAGACATGATAATTGGGTACAAAGGACAAAGCGGATAATCGTAAGATTGAATACCAGTGATAGCTGGACGGCTAGGCTGCGAACCTCTTTGGTTCTGGTCCCTACCGTTTCCATGGTTCCTGGTAGAAGTTTTGCTAAAGTGTCAGAATATGAGTTATAACATGAAAACATAAGGAAATGCGTAAGTATTAGGACCTGCTGCTGTTGGAGTGCCCAGCTTTGTTACGGTAATTATCATTACTGCCACGCCTATCCGTAGCAGAACGGTCGTTAGTCTGACCGTTTCCCTTGGGCTGATGACGCTGCTACTGAGTAGCCGGCTGAGACCGGTCCCCAGTTTTCTGCCTGGAAGATACATTTAAGAGATGAATAATTGACATATGGAAAGTATACGGATTGGTCACTGCTTGAATACGAAGGTTTTACCTCTTGTCGGGTCTTTCAGCTTCCCCGAACTCATCTCTCTCCTGCAGCATCTCCAGTTTTCGTGCTGCATCGGCCACTTGTGTTACAGTATTGAACGTAGCACACACCAGATTGTTTGCGAACGATGTGCGAAGAGCCCATCTAAAGTGATGTGTCTGCTCTTCTGGAGTACCTGCTGCCGCACCAAGGAAACCAGCCAAGCGAAGAAAGCGCTGCATAAACTCGTTGCTATTCTCCCCAGCTCTCTGTCGGATCCTATTGTACTCTCTCTTGAGCTTGTCCTGCTCAGCCTTGGGAAAGAACTGCTCCATCACCCTGTCCTTGAACTGAGCCCAAGTCAAACCAACAACCCACTCGTCACCACCTTCAGACTGCATCAATGCTAACCACCAATTAAGTACATCGCCTTTGAACCGATAGCATGCCAACCTCGCCTTGTATACGGGGTCACAACCCATAGCGTTGAAAATCTTCTCGATGTGTGCCAACCAGCTTTCAGCATCGCTGGGGCTATCTGTCTTCTCAAAAGCTCGAGGGCGGAGCTTGTTGAATCTCTCCAGCCATACTGCTAATGTCACTGGAGGAGGAGGAGGTGCCTGATTCTGCTGCTGATTGTTGGCAGCTTGAACTTCAGCCTTGATGTCATTCCTCAGTTGAGGAAGCAAGGCTTGCATGGCAGCCTGAATTGCAGCATTAAGCTGCTCCTGTTCGCGTATGAGAACCATCTGACAGTATAACATAAAACATATGATTAAACAGATCAAAACATAAAATATATATATACATGAAACAAATTTATACTAAAATTTTACGAGAAAAATTTTATGCAAGAAAATTTTGTGTATGAATGCATGATGCAGTTTTATGAAAACTTTTGTATGCTCGAGAGTGAACGCCTCTGGTCAGTTCACCCAAAACAAAAGACTTAGCGAGGGGACGCCTATGGGTCAGTCCCGAATCTAAAAGTTTCGATAAAACACATGCGACTAAATAGGGCCAGTCCTGTACCAGCCATTACTTAGTCAAAAACCCTGTGACAATGACATGTATATGTATGCTTAAAAATGATGAATGCATGAAAACAACTGTCAGTTCTAGGAAGACCGTAGTGACTACCCACTAATCACAGGTCATTTGAGAGCCTACAGGTCGAAGCCTTGGCTCTGATACCATAATTGTAACACCCCATTTTGGAAATGGAAACGTCACAACAATTATGGCGTGTCATCAAAGCATACAAGAAAAAATGTCTAAACATTACTTGACCATAAAAGAAAAATACCGGAATCAAACATCGGTAGTCCAAAAGTAAAGCTCATCACACATAAACATAGTATAATAAAGGAAAGGACTAAACAATGTCCAAAGCATAAGTATCATAAGAAAGGAAATGCATAAAGTAAAGAAGGCTAGACAGCTTCCAGTCCATATGCACGTACTCTTAGTGTCTACGAGCGTCCCTGAGTACATGCCGTTTTGAGAACATAGAAAAGGAAAACGGCTGAGCAAATACGCTCAGTGCACGGATGTACAATAAAGCATGAATAGGATAAGCATATAACATATAACAGCGGAAGAAAACTAAGTCCCGAGTAACCTGGTTAAGTCTTGATAAAACTGGTTTAATAGTCTGAAAAGTCTTATGTTTATCTTATAAAAACTGTTTGTCATATTTTACCATTAGCCAATATAGGTCATGAAAATCCACCGTGCATGAATACTTGGAGGGGTGACCTCATCATGCAAATTAGAGGGGCTGCCTCTAATTTAATATATTGGTTTTTGGGTAGGAGGGATCAGCTCCTTGTGAAGGATGCAAGGCACACACCACATTCACCATGAAATCCTGAATAAAACATGTAACTAGGATGCACCCATACGCCCCACATGATAAAGATAAATAAATGGCCAAAAGCTGAAGGGACGCCACGAGCAATCACTCCGCCATGGTGAAGTCATAACATCAGTGCCTCTAATGTTATGGTTATGGTACCTCCATAACTAGGTGAAACTGGTCATGCATGTATATGGCTATAGGTAATCTTAATTTAAACATAAGCAATCAAACACGTAACTTATACTATGGGAAAACAGTTGGCTGCATACGGGGAATCCTAATAAGGAAAGAATGTCCATACTGAAAGGACGGGAATCCGTACCTTATGTCCAGTGAACGAAGAAGATGAACAGAGAGGAATCCTACTTCCGAATCACTAGTGCTACATAAATATATACATGAATAAGTATCTGCTTACTAAATACGTAGCTGGTTTTATATCATGTCTTAGCTTATTTTATGTGTTCTTACCATGTTTTACTGTTTTAAAGCCTTAAACTGTGTTTTATCTTATATTCTGTTTAATCTGATTAAGTATTTCTGGTATTTCATGTGATATTATACTTACTGTGTAATAATAAGTAACTTTCCAAAAATAGCAGGTTTCCTAAAATAGAAGGTTTCCAAAAATAGAAAGTTTCCAAAAATAGAAAGTTTCCAAAAATAGAAAGTTTCCAAAAATAGAAAGTTACCAAAATTAGAAAGTTTCCAAAAATAGAAAGTTTCCAAAAATAGAATTACTGTTTAAAATAGATAAGTTTCTAAAAATAGAAAGTTTTCATAAATAGATCAGCTGCCTTAATTAAATAAGTTTCCATAAATAGATTAGCTGCCTGAAATAAATAAGTTTTAAAAAATAGAAGATTTCCATAAATAGATTAGCTGCCTTATTTAATTAAGTTTCCATAATTAGAATTAAGCTGGTTAAATAAGCTAAGTATATAAGCCTAAGTGTTTTCATGATTATTTTCTAAGTCATATGATATAATGTATAGTTTAATAATTATTTCATGTAATTAAATTAAACTATAGGTTAAAATATTTAATTAAAGTATAACATGTTTTTAATTAAATAAGTTAAATACTTAGGTTAAAATATGTATTATTATATATTAATAATATAACCTAAGTCATGTTAATTAATTAATTATATCCATGGTTTTAAAATAATTAATTAATTATAAGTCTTAAATATACAAATACTTAGGTTAAATAATTTCATGATTATTAATAATTAAATAACCTAAGTCATGTTATTAAATTAATCATATCATTTTATTAATTTAATTTTTAACATAAGATCATAAAACATAAAAAAACTAAACATACACCATGAACCGGATCTAAGCTAAAAACAATGAACCGGACATGAAATCGACACCGTACCCCGAACCAACTCGGGGTACCCCGTGTCTTACTGCTGCCGTGGGACCCACACGCACCAACCAAGACCGTATGGTCTTGGTGGTGGTCGGTTTGGCCAAACCGAAACCCCTTCGGGTTCGGTGCAGCCTGCGGCCAAAAACAAATACCCCTTAAAACATACTTTTGATTTTATTTAACCCTAAATCATGTTAGATCCATGTTTAATTATTAGGTTTTTTTGTAAAAACATAACATGTTCTTGATTTATTAAAAGATCAAATTAAAAGAAAAAGTTTAAAAAGGATTTACCGAATTCGTGGATCAAAAGGATGAAGAATAAACACGATCACCAACTTAATTCCCAAGATCCAAGATCACAAACCACCTCCTTGTGGTGGTCGTAGGGTGGCGACACAAAGAAGACAAGGGAGGAGGGTTTTTAGGTTTTTCTAAAAATCTTCTGTAAAAACCATGGTTATAAATAGCGTAAGGCGTGGCGTAGCGCCATGTCCAAGCTACACGCTTTAGCGGCTAAAGCGAAGCTTTAGCGTTTCTATAGCGTGGCTTATAGCGGCACAACATATAAAATATTTACTTGTTTTATCATATTTCAATATTGTATTTATCCTAAGTTCATAATAAGTGTTGTACATAATAATTAAAGCTAGAAAACTCTAGTTACATGTGACAATATTCATTTTTTGGAGTTAAACTCAAAAAATCATCGAACCTAATGTCGTAGCGTGCCTTAACCTATTGCGTAGCGTGGAGGCCACGCCACAAGCTTTAGCGCGCCTTAAGGCGGGCTATAGCGAGCTATTTAGAACTATGGTAAAAACTAAATGAGTAGTGAAAATCCCTTTTTCCCTTTTAGTAAATTTGAAAAATGGGCTTGGCCCATTTGCCCTTGTAGCCGCGGGTAGGGGCCCCACTTGGGGTACCCGTACCTTTTCCCGTGTCTCGTTGTTAAGTTAAACGTTTGTGATTATTTATGTTCGTGTTTTAAGTTTCTCGCTACGTAAATACGTGATCTAATATATTTAATTACGCTCGTAATAAATATATATACGAAATTAATGATAGTTCGTGTTTTAATTACGTTCATGATTTCATGATCGCATGTTCGTGATTAATTATTGTCAAATAATTATTACGTGATCATGCATAGTAAATACTTATCGTGTTCTAACACGTACGTAATACTTAAAATCCTAACACGTAGTCGTAATCATGCTATATTAGGAAAGTTTAAATCTAGTACGTACGATCTTAAGGGTACTATTCATGGTAAAAGTATGCGGGTTTTACATGGGTTGACTCTGGAGCAACAGTACATGTGTGTAAAGATAGATACTGGTTCAAGACTTATGAGTCAATGAATGATGGATCTATTCTTCACATGGGAAATGAGTCAACTGCCCTAGTGCATGGACGTGGTTATATAGATCTTAAATTTAGTTCTGGAAAGATTGTTTCTTTGTTTAATGTTTTGCATGTTCCTAATATTAGGAAGAACTTGGTTTCTAGTAGTGTTTTGAATAATTGTGGTTATAAATAACTGATTGAATATAATAAATTTGTTTTATCGAAACATGGTGTGTTTATTGGTTTTGGCTATTTGAGTAATCAAATGTTCAGGCTTAATATTGATTCTAGTATAAATGTTGATTATGTCCTGATAACTACCACTAAACTGAATGATTCATCACTATGGCATGCTAGACTAGGCCATGTCCACTATAAGAGGATGCAAGATATGTCTAAGGATGGGTTAATTCCAGCTTTTGACATGGACACTGATAAGTGTCAGACTTGTATGCTGAACAAAATTATTAAGAAACCATTTCAGGATGTAAAACGTGAAACTGTAGTTTTGGAGCTAATCCATAGTGACCTATGTGATTTGCATGCTACTCCCTCATTAGGGAATAAGAAATACTTGGTAACATTTATTGATGATGCTTCTAGGTTTTGCTATGTTTATTTGTTACATACTAAGGATAAAGCATTAGATAAATTTAAATTATTTAAAACTGAAGTTGAATTACAACAAGGAGTCCAAATCAAAAGATTTAGGACTGATAGGGGAGGTGAGTACATGGATACTTTGTACTTTCAGTCTGTTGGAAAAATCCATGAGACAACTGCCCATATACTCCACAACAAAATGGTATATCTGTAACACCCCATTTTGGAAATGGAAATATCACAGAAATTATGGCGTGTCATCAAAGCATACAAGGAAAAATGTCTAAACATTACTTGACCATAAAAGGAAAATACCGGAATCAAACATCGGTAGTCCAAAAGTAAAGCTCATCACACACAAACATAGTATAATAAAGGAAAGGACTAAACAATGTCCAAAGCATAAGTATCATAAGAAAGGAAAATGCATAATGTAAGAATGATAGACAGCTTCCAGTCCATATGCACGTACTCTTAGTGTCTACGAGCGTCCCTGAGTACCTGCCGTTGTGGGAACATAGAAGAGGAAAACGGCTGAGCAAATACGCTCAGTGCACAGATGTACAATAAAGCATGAATAGGATAAGCATATAACATATAACAACGGAAGAAAAACTAAGTCCCGAGTAACCTGGTAAGTCTTAATAAAAATGGTTTTATAGTTTGAAAGTCTTATGTTTATCTTATAAAAACTGTTTGTCATATTTTACCATTAGCCAATATAGGTCATGAAAATCCATCGTGCATGAATACTTGGAGGGGTGACCTCATCATGCAAATTAGAGGGGCTGCCTCTAATTTAATATACTAGTTTTTGGGTAGGAGGGATCAGCTCCTTGTGAAGGATGCAAGGCACACACCACATTCACCATGAAATCCTGAATAAAAACATGTAACTAGGATGCACCCATACGCCCCACATGATAAATATAAATAAATGGCCAAAAGCTGAAGGGACGCCACGAGCAATCACTCCGCCGTGGTGAAGTCATAACATCAGTACCTCTAATGTTATGGTTATGGTACCTCCATAACTAGGTGAAACTGGTCATGCATGTATATGGCTATAGGTAATCTTAATTAAACATAAGCAATCAAGCACATAACTTATACTACGGGAAAACAGTTGGCTGCTTACGGGGAATCCTAATAAGGAAAGAATGTCCAAACTGAAAGGACGGGAATCCGTACCTTATGTCCAGTGAACGAGAAAGACGAACTGAGAGGAATCCTACTTCCGAATCACTAGTGATACATAAATACATACATGAATAAGTATCTACTTACTAAATACGTAGCTAGTTTTATGTCACGTCTTAGCTTATTTTATGTGTTCTTACCATGTTTTACTGTTTAAAGGCCTTAAACTGTGTTTTATCTTATATTCTGTTTAATCTGATTAAGTATTTCTGGTATTTCATGTGTTATTATACTTACTGTGAAATAATAAGTAACTTTCCAAAAATAGCAGGTTTCCTAAAATAGAAAGTTTCCAAAAATAGAAAGTTTTCCAAAAATAGAAAGTTTTCAAAAATAGAAAGTTTCCAAAAATAGAAAGTTACCAAAAATAGAAAGTTCCCAAAAATAGAAAGTTTCCAAAAAAAGAAAGTTTCCAAAAATAGAAAGTTTCCAAAAATAGATTTACTGCTTAAAATAGATAAGTTTCTAAAAATAGAAAATTTCCACAAATAGATTAGCTGCCTTAATTAAATAAGTTTCCATAAATAGATTAGCTGCCTGAAATAAATAAGTTTCTAAAAATAGAAGGTTTCCATAAATAGATTAGCTGCCTTATTTAATTAAGTTTCCAAAAATAGAAAGTTTCTATAATTAGATATAAGCTGGTTAAATAAGCTAAGTATATAAGCCTAAGTGTTTTCATGATTATTTTCTAAGTCATATGATATAATGTATAGTTTAATAATTATTTCATGTAATTAAATTAAACTATTAGGTTAAAATATTTAATTAAAGTATAACATGTTTTTAATTAAATAAGTTAAATACTTAGGTTAAAATATGTATTATTATATATTAATAATATAACCTAAGTCATGTTAATTAATTAATTATATCCATGGTTTTAAAATAATTAATTAATTATAAGTCTTAAATATATAAATACTTAGGTTAAAATAATTTCATGATCATTAATAATTAAATAACCTAAGTCATGTTATTAAATTAATCACATCATTTTATTAATTTAATTTTAACATAAGATCATAAACATAAAAAAACTAACATACACCATGAACCGGATCTAAGCTAAAAATAATAAACCGGACATGAAATCGACACCGTACCCCGAACCAACTCGGGGTACCCATGTTTTACTGCTGCCGTGGGACCCACACGCACCAACCAAGACCATATGGTCTTGGTGGTGGTCGGCTTGGCAAACCGAAACCCATTCGGGTTCGGTGCAGCCTGCGGCCAAAAACAAACACCCCTTAAAACACCCTTTTGATTTTATTTAACACCAAATCATGTTAGATCCATGTTTAATTATTAGGTTTTTGTAAAAAACCATTACATGTTCTTGATTTATAAAAATATGAAATCAAAAGAAAAGGTTTAAAAAGGATTTACCGAATTCGTGGATCAAAAGGACGAAGAACAAACACGATCAATCACCAAAATTCAAAGATCCAAGATCACAAACCACTCCTTATGGTGGTTGTAGGGTGGCGGCACAAAGAGACAAGGGGAAAGGAGGTTTTAGGTTTTCTTATAAATCTTCTGTAAAGATTAAATGAGTAGTAAAAAAAATAATAACCCCCCTTTAGTAAATTTGACAAATGGGCTTGGCCCATTTGTCCTTGTTGCCGCGGGTAGGGACCCCACTTGGGGTACCCGTACCCTTTTCCGTGTCTCGTTATTAAGTTAAACGTTTGTGATTATTTGTGTTTGTGTTTTAAATGTTCTCGTTACGTAAATACCGTGATCTAATATATTTAATTACGCTCATAATAAATATATATACGTAATTAATAATAGCTCGTGTTTTAATTACGTTCATGATTTCATGATCGCATGTTCGTGATTAATTATCGTCAAATAATTATTACATGATCGTGCGTAGTAAATACTTATCGTGTTCTAACACGTACGTAATACGTAAACTCCTAACACGTAATCGTAATCATGCTATATTAGGAAAGTTTTAATCTAGTACGTACGATCCTAAGGGCACTATACATGGTAAAAGCATGCGAGTTTTACAACTCTCCCCCCCTAAAAAGAATAATTCGTCCCCGAATTATAGATAAAGTAAACTGGAAAAGAAGAACATACCCGAATTCAAAATATGAAATGAGGGTAAGAAGCCCGTATAGACTCCTCTGTTTCCCAAGTGGCTTCTCGCTCGGTATGATCCCTCCATAGAATTTTGACGAATGGAATCGTCTTCTTTCTCATGACTCGTTCTTGTCTGTCAAGAACTCGTTCGGGTTTGAAGGATCGTGTTTTTCTAAGGATTAGGCATTGTTATGGATTAACCTATTGAGATGGATGGAGAATGGAGAAACTTAAAGAGAGAAAGAAGAGAGAGAAAGGAGAGAAAGAAAGAAAGATGGAATTAGTAAAATGGAAGTGTTCAACAACCCCTCCTAACATGCTAGGAGGGGGGTTTATATAGCCCACCCTACATGTGGGCTATATGGGCTATATTGGATCACGAGCCCAATATCATTGGAGTGACCGATTCTTTCTAAATACGTAAAAACGTATTTCCAACAATCTCCCCCAAAGGGAGGTCACTCCAAGTTACAATGTCCTAAATAGTCTATAGCTCGTGATCTATGCTAATAATGATGTGACCGAGACTTTCCTTGGAAAAACGTATTTCCAACAATCTCCCCCAAAGGTAGGTCACACCATTTTACAAAATCTTAAACCTAGCATACTATGCTTGAGTCTTCGATCTTGTTCTTGTGAATATGCTTGATGTGATCTTTGACTTCAGCCTTGAGCATGTTCTCTTGCCTTGACCTTGTGCATTCATCACTTGTGATATTTGCCTCCTTGTGACTTCATGTTCCACATACTTATACCTTCGTAATTCTTGAAAGCTTCAGAGTTTGATACAGCGGAAGACTTGACTTTTAGACTTTCTAGAATTTGATGAAGTATTAAGTGCATATAGTATTAGCATGTGGTGACGACTTCTTCTGGATTGTACACCGCAATGCCACCTTCTTGTTACGCTGCATAAGACAGTTAGCAACAAAACATATACACGGATGAAATGGCTTTGAACATTTCATTCTAAATCGGTAGCATTTTACCTCCGGTCGGTGAAGACCGTTGGACGATATTAACTATCGTACTTGTGGCAGGTAGTTTCAATTAAGAACCTCCTTGACAAGATTTCGCGGGTAAACCCGTTCTCTTTATTCGACCGTCCAAAGCTGACTGCGAACATAAAGGGTGAATCATTTGGATAATAATATCCGCATGATTTGAAGCCGTCAATTCATGTTCCTGGAACAAGTGAAGTCCAATTAAGAACCGCACTATCGTTGCTTTCTAGTTGTCACGAGCTTGATTCGTATAGAATCTTGCAAGTTACCTACCAAGTGCTGTTTGAGGTTAACACTAGAAGGATTTCCACTCATCACTGTGAACACTAAGGTATCACTCTGAGTGTTCTGGCAAGATCACTAAGATATTGCGTAGAGGCCTGGAACGTGTTTAAATTCATTTAAGAATTAAACCACTGTTGCTTTCCAGTTATCACAAGTTTGATTCATAAAGAATCGCACAAGTCACCTACCATGAGCTTTTTGATATTTGCTCAAGAAGGATTTCCATCTTCATTGTAAATACTTTCGTATTACTCGGATGTTCAGACAACATCATGAAGATTTTACGTAGGACTCTTAAGATCTTTCTTACTTTTTCACAGTGTGTGAAGAAGCAAGGAAATATGAAAGTGTGTCCTAATGAGATATTTGATGATCTCAAATGGCTCTAGACTCGATCGTGCATTTTAGATTTTTGTGATCGGAGGCTGGAGAGGAGTGCCACCATTTCAATACCAATTTAGTCAGAGTGAATAAATCAATAGATAATGCGTTGTCTCCGTGTGATTAAAACAAAAATCTTTTGAGAGATATCTGAGTTAGCTGGGATGGGTTGTGCATTGCATCACTGGGTCCATGATGTCTATCTTCAATATCAAGAATCATTAAAAATGATCCTAATAGCATATGTATTGACCCGGTTTCTGCCTAAGTTGTAAGGAGGGCTTCTTTCTTTACACCCTTTATCTTTACAATTCTTTTTCATTCTTCAACCCCTTCAATGCTTACCAATACGTCATCACTAGCACCTTGTTGTGATTGTTCCAGTGCTAACTTAAGTACTTGGTCGACATTCAGTTACGTTCACAATCTTTCTCCATCTTTCCTAAGGACTACTATTTCTAGCTATGGAATGTCCTTGGGAAGATTTCTCCGGTTCTAGAGGAATCATTGGACTTTAACCTATCCTACCATCCTTATGTCACCACAATCTTCACCGTCGTGAATAGAGATGTTTTGGGTAAGTGTATGTCACCATGAAATCCATTTTGAAGTGCAAATCCATTTTGCTCCCCCTTAACATATGCCACGATATCCGAAAACATTTCGCACATGTAGGGATGAGCTAGCACGTTAAGTCAAACCATTTGTGATTAATCATTTCCCATATTAAATCACCTTTTCTCCCCCATATTAAAAATATTAACCTAATCGATGTTTTTAATATCAATTGATTTAATAGCATTTTAAGAAAATTTGGGAAGAAAAATGAAAAGCCATATATCTTCATGAATTACACAAGCTCCCTCTCAAATTAATGAGGACTACTTGAGACGTAAATTAAATACCTTTTAAACACAAGTGTAAGGTATTTATCACGTGCAAAGATCATATATGATAATGAATTCACAAGATTAGCAATTTACGAGGTTGGACCTGAATGATGGAGAACATCATATGAAAGAAGCACATGGTTCTTGTTCACGAATGTTGGTCGCCTCATCACGTCTGAAGTTATCTGTTGACTCCATTTGATTGATATCGTTGTCTTGACACCAACATGTGAACTTGGCACTTTCGGCGTCAAGGATTCTGAATGCTGGACAATTGCTCCCCCTCAATTGTTGACCCGTGTTCTATTGAAAGAGCTGTAGTCACCGTTTGAGTAGTCGCATCGTCGAGTATGTAGATATCAATTGTAAGTTGCTACGGTTGGTGGAGATGATAACTTCATAAAAACAAGATTTCTCTTGTGTTAACAAATAAATGCACTGACACGTACATATATTCGTGTTAGATTGTGTTATTACGTAAACACAATCCCTTACATGGTTATAAAGTAAACCATGCCCGAGAAAATTAATTCCCGTTGTTGAGTCAAAGCTTTCTGGTGAAATTGACTTGAATATGAAAAGCGGGTTACTATCTGAAATAATAGCAATCCATTTTGAGCATGTTTTAAAACATTAGAACTTCTGCTCGAACTTTATTTAAAACCCCGTGTCATTATTGAATGACATTTCTAGTGTCGTAAATATTATCGATTCCAGAAGACATGCTCTTTGTATCAAAACATTTTTGAACACACAATTTTGAAAGATTTAGAAAAACCTTTTGAGAAATTCTCGAAAAATTGTGTTCAAAGTTTCGAAAACCAATTGCTTGAGCTTAAGATGTTGAATATCTTACAAAACGAGCTCAAGTCCGAGAAGTTGTAAACTTCCCGTTGTTAAGGATAAGTTACCATCGGCGCTAAACTTTCCTTTTATCTGAAGATCGAGTTCTAAGCTGACATTTACTTAGAAGTCGTTTTCATGAGCTTGAAAAACTTTGAATGTTTTAACGTAAAGCTCATGACCGAGAAAGGTGAATTTCTCGTTATGAGGAAAAGTTCTCTTATTTAAAAGATTCACTTTCCTTTCTGAGCTTAAAACCTGGAATGTTTTAATACAAGCTCATGACCGAGAAAAGTTAATTTCCCGTTACGAGGATAAGCTATCTTTAAAGATAAGCTTTCCTAAAGTTGAAGTCCGAGTTACAGTCTGATATTTAACTGTAAGTCATTATGCATGAGCTTAAAAACTTTGAATGTTTTTAATATAAGCTCATGCCCAAGAAAAATTAATTTCTCGTTGTGAGGATAAGTTTATCATCGGCGATAAACTTTCCTTAATTTGAAGATAGGGTCATCATCTGACATTTAATGAAGAGCCTTTTACACAAGCTAGAAACCTTTGAATGGTTTTAATGTAAGCTCGTGTCCGAGAAAACTTAATTTCTTGTTTTGAGGGTAAGTTATCGTTGCGTAGATAAACTTCCCTTTCTCTAAAGAACGGGTCACAGACTGTGATTTGAATGTAAGCCATAGTGCATGAGCTTAAAAACTTGGAATGTTTTTGATATAAGCTCATGCCCGAGAAAAATTAATTTCTCGTTATAAGGATAAGTTTATCATCGGCGATAAACTTTCCTTTCTTTGAAGATCGAGTTATAGTCTGTAATGTGACTATAAGTCCTGTGTAAGCTTTAACCATGAATCCCCTGAGATACTAGTTTCTTCGATATCTGCTTCTTCAGCAACCAAACTCTAAGAGTGTCCTTAGTTGAACGGTATACAACGATTGGACCGCTTCGTTCTTTTGGAACATCAACTTTGGGACCTGCATTCTCATTAGGAATTTGCATGCTTTGACATGGGTTAGCGATATCAATTATAGAAGCACGTGGGGGTTCACAGTTGGCTTTACTTGTGTCAGAGGTGACCTGAGTATGATTCACTTATCTTAGTTGGCAAACGAAAACTTTAAGTTCAGGCTTAAGTGATGTATCATCTTTTTCAATTTCCTCCCTAGCAGTCTTAGTAGAGTCGGAGATTATCCTAGTTAAAGGGCACTCGTTTCCTACAAGAGTGAAAGTTCTACCAGTGGGGCGCCACATTTTACCAATGGGTTTGATTTTAGCAACCCACTGAGATTTAAGTCTAGCACGGGAGTTCACCTCATTAAGCAATTTTTTGATACAGGAATCATGATTGGCTCTAAAGACACATTTCCTACATGTTTTACAAGTAGCATATTTAATGTCCGAGTAATTCCTAGATGATTGATCGATGCTCCTAGGAGATGACATGCTACGGTGAGCAGTGTTGGGTAATCTAGAAGGCATCTGACTAGGTTTGACATTGCTATCTCTTACATGTGTCTTTTGCTTAGCTTCCCTAAGATCAGATTTATGGCAAACGTCATTTGAACTAGTTCTAGACGTGGTCTTGGTATTTTTAGGGAAACTAGAGGCAATCATGTGATTAGGTCTTGCCAAAGCTGTTTTGATCACATTGGGCCTAGTTGCTGGAGTGACTGGTCTAGGAAAATGAACCAAATCAACTTGGGAGGCAAACCGCGGTCTCGAGGATTGTGGTCGCTCGGATCTAAATGCAGTAGGTTGTCTGACGAACTGATTTGTAGGCGGTTTCCCCAAGATTGATGGTTTTTCAAGCTTAGTGTCCACACTAGGTCCTCTATTTTTCCTTAACTCGTTTTTCAACGCGGCTATAGCAAAGACCTTTTCCTGTACTTGAGCCTTTAATGTCTCATTCTCTTTAAGCACTCTATCTTGGGATGCCAATTTAGACTCTAGTAACTGCATTTGTTTCAAAAGATTATCCTTTTCAACTTTAGAATCTAAAACTTTTTGATCCAATTTTCTATCAAGAACAACGTTTGACTTTTCAAGTTTTTAAAAATATGTTTCAAATTTGTCCGTTTTCTTAGAAAATTCAAGTTTGGCATCCTCAAGATCTTTTGATTGTTGAGCTACAATCGTTTCGAGCTCTCTAATCTTAGAATCAGAAGCAGTCAATGAAGCAGTCAAAAGACAATTATCATGATGTTTAGCATTTTGAACACTTTCTCCCCCATTATGACTCACATCGGATGAATCAGAAGTGGTATTCCTATCACTCTTTTCCATCCCATGTTGGTCATAATTAGGTTCAGAATGCTCAATATGCGGCATGGCATCAGCATATACATCATAAACAACATTACATTGTACCATGTTTGCAGGCTCTTCGTCATAAACGGGTAAGGTGTCATCAAAAGAGATCTCGTGAACATTCCCTGACGTGCCACTGGTATCATGTTGTCCTCCTGATTCCGTGTTCTTGGCATTGTTAGGCTCCAAGTTTTCAACCGTATGACCAGTTTCCTCTTGCATCGAAGAGTCTTGCACTCCATTATCATACCCTTGCTGAAGTCGAGATCTTTCATAAATCGAAGACGAGACCGATGTCCTGAGTTTCAAAATTGTATCACGAAAAACTCGAAGCTCGGTATGTGTATCTCGAAGAAACGATTGGCAAATCACTGAACTTTCAGACTTGATGATATAGACTTGGAGGAAAGGCGTGAGTTGTGTCACAAGAGTCTGATATGCAAGTGCCGATGCAGAGTGATTAAAGTTTTCATTGTTAAGTTGCTCGGCGAGTTGGCTCAAAGTGGTGAATATTGAGTCGATGAAAATATGACGATCTTGACCAAAGATTGTCATAAATTCGCTCCCTCCTTGAAGCCGTGAAAGATTAACTAGATGATACTGAAGCATTCGAAATGAAGTTATACCACTTTCTCTAGCGTTGGCTTGCACTTGATGCAATTCTCCCTTGTTCGATGTCGAATTCAAGAAATCCATTGAAAATCGATGAACAATTACGTTAAGGATTACTGATTGATGAAAAATCCGTCGTCAATTTCAAATAATAATACCCGATGAAAAATCTGTCAGCAAAATAAACCTTGGCACTTTATCACGTTGTCACGACTATAACTTAATATCATAAATTTTTTTTCAAAATAAAAATTTGAATAAAAATAAAAATATCAATTGATTATCAAAATTAAAAAATTAATATCCAAAATAAAAATTAATATCCAAAATAACTTAACTAAAAAATTAACTTTAACTAAAAAACTGATATATTTTGAAATCTTAAAAAAAACGCCTGATATATTAAAAAAAATTAGCTTTATAAAAAAATCTGAAACGGTTTCCTTTGATAAAAATCTGATATATTAAAATAAATTAACGTGTCCCAAAAATAAAACGTGGCATCAGTCAACAATAAAATACGTGTCTAGTGTATATCTTGGTATCTCCGTCTGAAATCAATATATAAAGAATACTTCAGTCATTGCAGTCAAAATTAGCATCTCTTCTTTGAAACATCCGCCCGCAAACTTTCTCTCTTATTCAAATACCACAATCCTAAATAAGCTAATCCTCCCTCTTAGTTATATCCGCCCCTATCCACGAATCTGCTTCACAAAAACTCAGCCACCAATTATCTAGTATACTCACAAAACTCAGCCACCAATTATATCCTCACAAGAACCAAACATCCACGAAAATGACTTCAAGATCTTTATGACAAGATCTCGGGTAGGTGTTTCTCTTTTTGTTATCTGTTTATGATTTTGGATCGATGAGAGTTTTAAATAAGACTGAGATCTTTTTGTAAGTCGTGTGGGTTTGAGGGTGAGGGTTTGTGCAGTTTGGTGATCGAGTGTGTATTGAGGGTGTTTTGTTTTAGTGTTGAGATATTGGTCAGAGAATGAAGTTTGTTTGGGTTGAGTCGAGAAAGTGGTTTTGTCGAGGGTCTGTGGTGATTTTGTGTCGAGAGAATGTTCCAGAGATGAGTGAGTGTTGATTGGTTTTGTGAAACGATGGTGTTGATTGGTTTTGTGAGTCTCGGTCAGAGTTGTTTTTGGTGTCAGTCTAGGTGTCGAGGGTGAGTCTAGTTAGGATTCGAGAGAGGGTGAGAGTGGAGAATGTTGTGTTGCGAGGTTGATTTTTGTGGGTGAGGAGAGGTGTTAGAGTGAGACGAGGGTCTGGGTGTGGGTCTGTGGTGGTCTTTGGTTTAGGAGTCGAGTCAGGTTGTGAAGTTTGATAAAAAAATGATACGAGTCCTTTTGTTTTGTGTCAACTATCAAACCATCGCAATATTTAAGCACACTTCCATCGCAATACACAAAATTCCATCGCAATATTTGTCATTTTCATCGCAATATCAAAAACTCACCATCGCAATGTTTTCATTCCATCGCAATATAGTGGAAAACAAATTTGGCAGAGTTTCGTTCTCACTTTACCTTAAACCCGTCGCAATCACGATCGCAAAGTACGATCGGAATACACGTCGGAATAAGGGAATCTGAAAAAGTTGATCGCAAAGTAGAACCCTCGGGTTATTGCGATCGATGAACAAGCCTCGTGACGTGACGATCGGAATATGGCGACTTTCTATCGGAATATGAAAAAAATATGCATCGGAATGTTGTACCCTTTTCAGACAGATACCAAACTCTTATCGAATTGCGATGAGATGACAAACCTGGTGACCTTACCGTATGGAGTATAGATCGTAATAATACAAGCCTGGATTCTTGATAAACACCGAGAAAACTGATGATACAGTTGATATGCCAATTTGCCCTTTAAAATGATATGACAAAAAAACAAATAATAAAATAAAAATAAAATAAATAAACAAATACGAGTCTTAGATATGACTGTATGAGGAAAATGATATATAGGATACTTGATTAGTTTGTTGTGTTTGTTAAATCACTTGATTTGAATAAAACTAAAAAAAAATAAGACGATAGAGAATAAAAATAAAACCAGTTTATTCTTAAAAACTTAAACTTAAAGAAAGAAATATACGAAAGAAGAAAAAAAGTGTAAAAGAAAGAAAATTTTATCACCAAATCAATAAATAAAAAACACGCTAATCCGAAGATTCAACCATGCTCTGATACCAATTGAAGGATCGTGTTTTTCTAAGGATTAGGCATTGTTATGGATTAACCTATTGAGATGGATGGAGAATGGAGAAACTTAGAGAGAGAAAGAAGAGAGAGAAAGGAGAGAAAGAAAGAAAGATGGAATTTGTAAAATGAAAGTGTTCAACAACCCCTCCTAACATGCTAGGAGGGGGGTTTATATAGCCCACCCTACATGTGGGCTATATGGGCTATATTGGATCACGAGCCCAATATCATTGGAGTGACCGATCCTTTCTAAATACGTAAAAACGTATTTCCAACAGGGTTCTTCTATAAAAGTGAGATCTTCACGTATCTGTTCCAGTGAATACTGAACCATGTGAAGGGGATGATACTGGTACCCTCTGAGTAAGGACACATGAAACACATTGTGTACATGCGAAAGCTGCAGAGGTAACGCCAATCGGTAAGATACTTCACCGACTCGTTCAATGATATCAAACGGTCCGATGAAACGAGGACTGAGCTTCCCTTTAATCCCGAAGCGTCTAACACCACGCGCCGGCGAAACCTTAAGGAAGACGTGATCTCCTACGTTAAAGTGTATATCCCTACGATGCTTATCAGCGTAACTCTTCTGACGTGACCGTGCCTCCTGAATTTTCTGCTTAGCTACTGCGATCTTCTCATTGGTCATCTCTATGATTTCTGGTCCTTCGAGTGTTCGCTCGCCAACCTGATCCCAGCAGATTGGGGCGCGACACTTTCTGCCATACAACATCTCAAATGGAGCACACTTGATGCTTGCGTGCCAACTGTTGTTGTATGCAAACTCCACCAAACAGATGTATTCGTCCCAATCACCCGTCCATTCCAACGGACATGATCTCAATATATCTTCTAATGTCTGAATGGTTCGCTCCGACTGTCCGTCCGTTTGAGGATGAAAATCCGTGCTAAGCTTAAGTTGTGTACCCCAAGCTTTCTACAGACTTTTCCAAAAGCGCGAAGTGAATCGAGGATCTCTGTCTAAGACGATGCTGGATGGTGCACCGTGGAGTCTCATGATCTCTCGTCTGTACGTATCTGCGAGTTTACTTACCGGATCTTCCTTGCGGATCGGTAAGAAATGAGCTGATTTGGTAAGTCGATCTACGATAACCCAAATTGCATCGTGCTTCCTTTTGGTAGGCGAAAGACCGGTAACAAAACCATGGTGATTTTGTCCCACTTCCACTCTGGAATATCTAACGGTTGAAGGAGACCGCCAGATCGCTGATGCTCGATCTTAACCTGCTGGCAGGTAAGACATTTGGAGACGTAAGTGGCCACATCATGTTTCATACCACTCCACCAAAAGTACTGCTTGATGTCATGGTACATCTTAGTCGAACCAGGATGTATAGAGAATAGGGATCTATGAGCTTCAGCTAACAAGGCTTCCCGGAGTTCTTGGTCATCAGGAACACAAAGTCTCGTGGCCTGCCATACGATACCATCTGCATCTACTCTGAATTCTATCTGCTTCTCCAAATTCTGTACTATCGCCTAGATTTCTCCGTCATCCTTCTGAGCTTCCTTGATCTTAGATAGCAACTCGGGTTCTACTCTAAGATTAGCCCAGTAACCGTGCTGTCCACGTACCATGATCTCGATGTCTAGTCGCTCCAAGTCTCTGATGATTTCCTCTTCGATTTTAATGCCGTTGATCATTCCGGACTTCCTGCTAAGAGCATCTGCTACTACATTTGCCTTTCCGAGATGATACTGTAGATTAATGTCATAATCCTTCAACAGCTCTAACCATCTCCTCTGCCTCATGTTCAATTCACGCTGAGTGAAGATATACTTCAAGCTCTTGTGGTCCATGAAAATGTGACATGATTCTCCATATAAGTAGTGCCTCCATATCTTCAATGCAAACACGACTGCAGCAAGTTCCAGGTCGTGCGTGGGGTAATTTTCTTCATAAGGCTTAAGCTGCCGTGAAGCGTACGCGATCACTTTCCCATGTTGCATGAGAACACAGCCAAGTCCCTTCCCCGATGCATCGCTGTAGATTTGAAATCGACCCGTACCAGATGGTAGATTAAGAATAGGTGCAGATACTAGCTTCTGCTTCAGGTCTTCAAAGCTCTTCTCTCGATCTTCAGTCCAGACGAATTTCTCCCCTTTCCGCATCAGTTTGGTCAATGGTAGTGCTAGGCGGGAAAATTTCTCCACGAACCTACGGTAATAGCCAGCTAAGCCTAAGAAACTGCGGACTTCCGTCGCTGATGTCGGCCTTGGCCACTTAGTAATGGCCTCAACCTTCGCTGGATCCATAGTGATTCCTTCTGCTGATACAATGTGACCTAAGAATGCCACCTTGTCTAACCAGAACTCACACTTGGAGAATTTAGCATACAGCTGCTTCTGGCGAAGAATTTGTAGCACTGTACGAAGATGGTCTTCGTGTTCCTCCTTGGACTTTGAGAAAATCAGGATGTCATCGATGAAGATAATGACGAACTTGTCCAGAAATTCATGGAAGATTCTGTTCATCAAATCCATGAACACTGCTGGAGCATTTGTCAGGCCAAATGGCATAACTACAAACTCGTAGTGGCCATAGCGGGTACGAAAAGCAGTCTTAGCGATGTCCTGCTCCTTGACCCGTAGCTGATGATAGCCTGACCTAAGATCGATCTTGGAGAAGTGTTTGGCCCCTTGGAGTTGGTCAAACAAATCGTCAATGCGTGGCAGCGGATACCTATTCCGAATGGTAATCTTGTTGAGCTCGCGATAGTCTATGCAAAGACGCATACTGCCGTCCTTCTTCTTAACAAACAAGACCGGTGCGCCCCATGGAGATGCGCTCGGTCGAATGAAACCTCATTCAAGAAGTTCTTGCAGTTGATCCTTCAGCTCCTTCAGCTCTATGGGAGCCATGCGATAAGGAGCCTTGGAAATTGGTTCAGCTCCTGGAACCAGCTCGATACTGAATTCCACTTCTCGTGCAGGTGGTATGCCCGGAAGTTCTGCTGGAAACACATCTTGGAATTCCGACACTATAGGTTGATCCTGAATCGATGGAGATTCAGCATCCATATCGTGAACCGTAGCTAGATAACCCTCTCAGCCATGTGACAGTAGTGCACACGCTTGCAGGGTGGATATGACTTGTACAGACAGTCCGGGTATGAACCCATTATGAATGTACTCTGGTGCATTAACATCACCAAAGATAACTCGATATGAATGGCAGTCTATGGTAGCATGATACTTGGATAGCCAATCCATGCCCAAAATCATGTCGAAGTCATTCATGTCCAGCGGAAGTGCGTCGACAGGTTGAACCTTATCATCAAATTCTAGGGGAAGACTCTTGTTGACATGGGTGATTAATACAGAGTCCCTCAAAGGCGTGGAAATAGTAAGCCTATTTTCAAGTGGCAAGGGAGGCATCCTAATGTTCTTAGCATAAGTAGTAGAAATAACCGAGTGAGTAGCACCCGTATCGAAAAGAACACATGCAGCTTGACCATACATATACAAGATTCCAGTGATGGTACCTGCAGACTTGTTGGCCTGGTCTCGAGATGTCGTGTAGACACGCCCGGCAGTAGGAGGCGGCTTGGTATCAGCATGTCCCGATGTACCCTCCATCTCGCCCTTACGGCAATCCTTCATAATATGGCCAGGAAGACCACACTTGAAGCACGCATCAGTATTAAGGCGACATGGTCCTGGGTGCCTACGATGGCAAGTAGAGCAAAGAGGATGAGTGTATCCTCCAGCAGGTGCCCTGGCTGGCTGAGAACCTGATAAAACATTTTACATAAGACATGATAGTCGGGTATAAAGGACAAAGCGGATAATCATAAGATTGAATACCAGTGATAGCTGGACGGCTAGGCTGCGAACCTCTTTGGTTCTGGTCCCTACCGTTTCTATGGTTCCTGGTAGAAGTTTTGCTAAAGTGTCAGAATATGAGTTATAACATAAAACATAAGGAATTACGTAAGTATTAGGACCTGCTGCTGTTGGAGTGCCCAGTGTTGTTACGGTAATTGTCATTACCGCCATGCCTATCCGTAGAAGAACGGTCGTTAGTCTGACCGTTTCCCTTGGGCTGATGAGGCTGCTGCTGAGTAGCCGGCTGAGACCGGTCCCCAGTTTTCTGCCTGGAAGATACATTTAAGAGATGAATAATTGACATATGGAAAATATACGGATTGGTCACCGCTTGATTACGAATGTTTACCTCTTGTCGGGTCTTTCAGCTTCCCCGAACTCATCTCTCTCCTGCAGCATCTCCAATTTCCGTGTTGCATCGGCCACTTGTGCTACAGTGTTGAACGTAGCACACACCAGATTGTTTGCGACCGATGTGCGAAGAGCCCATCTAAAGTGATGTGCCTGCTCTTCAGGAGTACCTGTTGCCGCACCAAGGAAACCAGCCAAGCGAAGAAAGCGCTGCATAAACTCGTTGCTATTCTCCCCAGCTCTCTGTCGGATCCCATGGTACTCTCTCTTGAGCTTGTCCTGCTCAGCCTTGGGAAAGAACTGCTCCATCACCCTGTCCTTGAACTGAGCCCAAGTCAAACCAGCAACCCACTCATCACCACCTTCAGATTGCATCAATGCTAACCACCAGTTGAGTACATCTCCTTCGAACCGATAGCATGCCAACCTCGCCTTGTATGCGGGGTCACAGCCCATAGCGTTGAAAATCTTCTCGATGTGAGCCAACCAGCTTTCAGCATCACTGGGGCTATCTGTCTTCTCAAAAGCTCGAGGGCGGAGCTTGTTGAATCTCTCCAGCCATACTGCTAATGTCACTGGAGGAGGATGAGGAGGTGGCTGATTATGCTGTTGATTGTTGGCAGCTTGAACTTCAGCCCTGATGTCATTCCTCAGTTGAGGAAGCAAGGCTTGCATGGCAGCCTGAATTGCAGCATTGAGCTGCTCCTATTCGCGTGTGAGAACCATCTGACAGTATAACATAAAACATATGATTAAACAGATCAAAACATAAAATATAAATATATACATGAAAAAAATTTATACTAAAATTTCACGAGAAAATTTTTATGCAAGAAAATTTGTGTATGAATGCATGATGCAGTTTTATGAAAACTTTTGTATGCTCGAGAGTGAACGCCTTTGGTCAGTTCACCCAAAACAAAAGACATAGTGAGGGGACGCCTATGGGTCGGTCCCAAATCTAAAAGTTTCGATAAAACACATATGACTAAATAGGGCCAGTCCTGTACCAACCATTACTTAGTCAAAGACCCTGCAACAATGACATGTATATGTATGCTTAAAAATGATGAATGCATGAAAACAATTGTCAGTTCTAGGAAGACCGTAGTGACTACCCACTAATCACAGGTCATATTTGAGAGCCTACAGGTCGAAGCCTTGGCTCTGATACCATAATTGTAACACCCCATTTTGGAAATGGAAATATCACAGAAATTATGGCGTGTCATCAAAGCATACAAGGAAAAATGTCTAAACATTACTTGACCATAAAAGGAAAATACCGGAATCAAACATCGGTAGTCCAAAAGTAAAGCTCATCACACACAAACATAGTACAATAAAGGAAAGGACTAAACAATGTCCAAAGCATAAGTATCATAAGAAAGGAAAATGCATAATGTAAAGAATGCTAGACAGCTTCTAGTCCATATGCACGTACTCTTAGTGTCTACGAGCGTCCCTGAGTACCTGCCGTTTTGGGAACATAGAAGAGGAAAACGGCTGAGCAAATACGCTCAGTGCACGGATGTACAATAAAGCATGAATAGGATAAGCATATAACATATAACAGCAGAAGGAAAACTAAGTCCCGAGTAACCTGGTTAAGTCTTAATAAAACTGGTTTTATAGTTTGAAAGTCTTATGTTTATCTTATAAAAACAGTTTGTCATATTTTACCATTAGCCAATATAGGTCATGAAAATCCACCGTGCATGAATACTTGGAGGGGTGACCTCATCATGCAAATTAGAGGGGCTGCCTCTAATTTAATATACTAGTTTTTGGGTAGGAGGGATCAGCTTCTTGTGAAGGATGCAAGGCACACACCACATTCACCATGAAATCCTGAATAAAAACATGTAACAAGGATGCACCCATACGCCCCACATGATAAATATATATAAATGGCCAAAAGCTAAAGGGACGCCACGAGCAATCACTCCGCCGTGGTGAAGTCATAACATTAGTGCCTCTAATGTTATGGTTATGGTACCTCCATAACTAGGTGAAACTGGTCATGCATGTATATGGCTATAGGTAACCTTAATTAAACATATTATTAATGCAATAATGACTAAAAACGTTACTTGCATTTTTCGGTCTCGCTTAGTTTTGATTACGACAATATGTAAAAACAAGCATTTACGAAAACAACGAAAAACGAATTCTTGAGTTCAAGTATTTTTCATTTTACCCATTTTCACTTAAGGTATGGATAAACAAGTACTAACCTTAATCAAGTGATCAAGTGATTTAATCTTTTCTTAAAACTCACTTTTTATTAAATGTGACAAGTTTTTATTAAACTTTATTTTTAAGAAAATGTTTTATTAAATTAATTATTTGAAATTTGAAAATGGCATATTCTTATTCTGTTAAGAATATCCTTTCAGGATATTTTTTATACCCAGATAAGACCTCCACCACTAAATAACAAAAAGGAGCGGAGTCTAGTCCGGCGGTACCTTAGCGCCTAGGCGGTACCTTATCGATAAGGTACCGCGGGCTTAGATAAGGTACCGTGGGCAGATATAGCCGTTGGCTCCTTTATCCTTTAAATAGTGGACCATTCTCATCTTTTCACCTCACCTCTTTTGCACATTCATTTCTAGATTCAAACCCCTTCTTTAATCACTCAAATCTTTGATCATTTGTTTGATTATTACTTGTTTAAGAAGTGAATCTTGTTCTTCCATCCCTTCCTCTCTAAGTGCAAAGAGAAGAACACTATCCTAGTGAAGTGTTGAGTCCACCACCAAAGATCCATTGAAGATCAAATTTTATATACTTGTAGTTGTGTCATAGTTGTGAAGATCCAAGTAGTTGTGTCTATTTGGAAGTTGTGTATGTACTAAGTATAGTTGTGCAGATTGGTCCTAGCTACAATTAGGGCTCGACTTTTAGCTTAGAGTCGGAAATTGGTTAAGCGACGTGTATGGTTTTCTCCACCATAAGGAGCTTGTTGTGTAGTGAACTCTCGAGTAAGGAGTACTCGAGGAGTGGAGTAGGAACGAGGAGTGAGCTTCGTTGCCGAACCACTATAAATCCTTGGTGTTCGGTTTGATCTTTCTTTACCCTTAACTCTTTACATTCTTTATTCTTTTTGCATATACATGTGTTAGTACTAGATTAGTTACACTATCATTCTTTATTCTTTGTGGATATATTTTTGTTAGTATTAGTTTAGCTACACTATCTTTGTTCATATTGTGCATAAGAAGATTTCACATATTTCCTCAAGCCTAAGTTTTTGAAAAAGGATTTTTGGAAACCATATTTTAACAAGTAAATATAAAAAACTATTCAACCCCCCCTTCTAGTTTCTACAATTGGTATCAGAGCGGGTTGCTCAAGAACTTTTAAAGTATATTGTATTTTAAAACTTGAATCGATCTATGGATTCCAACAAGTACCTAGAAAGGAAATCTATGCAAAGACCACCACTTTTTGAAACCGATAGTTTTATTTATTGAAAAAATAGATTTGAAACTTATGTGAAATCAAAAGATTTAGATCTTTGGCATGTAACACCCCCAATTTATCAGAGTAAGGGAACACAATGGGGTGCGACGGCCATGACTATCACAAGACATAGATACAAAGAACGACTATTTAAAAGTCGTTTTAATTTACTTAAAAGCATAAATCTTGTTCGAAAGCGAATTACACAGGATCTTAATAAAACATTATTTCAAAAGACTTTAACATTGACCCAATTCATACACTAGTCACGACCATTTTTATTAAAAATCTCCCATGCATAACCACGTCACTCCTCCGTCTTGATACCTGAGAAAAACATTGCTAAAGCGTCAACACAAAGGTTGGTGAGTTCATAGGTTTAAGTTTAAATAGTGTGATGAACCATAAGATTTTCAAGGCAACCGGCATATAACCAAACAAGGTTATAATCAAAATAGTATACGTTTGTATTCCTACGCCTAAGCTCGTGACACCGAAGCGTTAACCAACCAACAAGATATAATGAGAGCCCGAGCAAATACCTATCCCAAAGCATTCGTAACGACTCAAATGTAAGTGTATCTAATTTGGTCACACAACCAACATTAGATAGGGAGGCTAATCCCAATAGATCTATCCATAACATTCGCGCTTACACAAAGTAATTAACGGTTCACGATAGTGGGCTAAAGCATCTAGGGATATCGCTACTTAGACATCATGTAGGCAAACGTATCAAGTTTTAGCACTTATGTTCATCCGTTTTAAACAAGCAATGTTCTCACCCAAAATAGTTAAAATAATTAAAAGTGGGGCTATGAAACTCACCTCGATGAAGTAGTAAATATGATCAACAATGATAGCACGAAAAATCAAGGCACGCAAAACGATGCGCAAACGATCTACTCGTAACCTAAGTAAAATATCCGTACTTAGACTAAATACAATAAATAAGAACGTACAATGCACTTGGTTGATAATTTATACTTGCTCTTGGTTTATAAAATGTTTTTATACATTTTTCATGTTCAATCATTTTAGTCACGGGGTCAACTTTAGGTCTTGATATCTCATTAAATAATAGTCTGAAAAATAAACGGGTTCTCATTATAAAAACTAGGCCGCGGGGTCTTCGATATTTGATAAATATAATATTTTTATGAGGTCTCTAAGTATATCAATTAATTAGACAAAGAGGTGCATTCGCAAATAAAAATGAAGGAGTAATGCTTCAATTATTTCTAGGTGTCGATCAAGCAACTTTGGAATTTAATTATGGCTTCGTACTCAACATTAAGACAAACAGAAAGTTGTTTTGGAAACTAGGTCGCGTCAAGTTTAATAGGGTATTTTTAGATCAAAGGGACATGGTCTCTTGATTAGTTAAAGATAGATGTAAAGTAGGGTGATCGAAACATTTTTGCATTATCTATATGGACTTGTAATTACTTTTTTTTATGAAATAAAAGGCATGATTTAGGTTTCTATCCTGCTGTTACACGCTTCATCACACTTCCACACTTACTAGTTCTTATTTTACCATTTAGTCATGTCCTTTTCTTATACACAAGCATACATACATATATGCTCATCATGTCTACTTGTTTATCATGGCATTCACGTGCATACATAGTACTTCCATTTTATCACAGTGAGCTAGTACCAATATTACTCTTATTGTGCAACTATATTAAACAGGAAACAAAAGTAAGGGGGACCATCAACATGCTTTCACTTAACATTTACATAGACTGTATATTTGCATTTGTTTTAGGGTGCTTGGTTTCTTTACACACAAACACGCAACACAACCCTATAGCTTCACGCCTGCTGCTACATTCTTTCATATTCGCATAATCTCGCTTTATTATACACATGTAGTTCCCTCATGGCAATCTATTATCACATACAAGCCTACATATACATGACTATACACATTTGAACGTCTACTTTTATTTACCACAGCGGGACTAAGTACTATTTCTGTTATGTTTGCACATCTCACTAAAAATAGTAGAGAAAAGGGGGCTCAATCTACAGGAAGTAACACACTCGTTTGAGAGAATTAAAATATTTTCATTGTCTTTGGTTCTTAATATGTTGTGTCTGATTTCATGTATTCCAATCAAGTATTTCACGCAAGTTCAGCTAAAATCATGCATACATACATATACGAGCATAAATCATAACCAAATAAAAGAAGTCTTGTCCTTCATTGTTAATGCATGCATACAATCACATGAATTAAGGTGGTTTGTTTCTAAAATTTACATGCCTGCAGTCACATACATAAGTCTTGCATACTACACACATATTATTTGAGAGGGAAACATATAAGTGTACGCAACAAATACACACGCACACCATAACAGCAAGTACTCGCACTAGTTCTTATGTCTTACTATTTTTGAGCCACTGTTTTACGCAAGAACACCCATCACATATACTTGGTTCATTCACCTATACTTGGTTCACTCACATACGCAGAAACTCCAACATGCATACACACGCCTCACTTATTTTCTTTTGGATTACTGTTTCTTATCATCAAGCCATAAAAACATCTTCCATAAAATCATGGTTGGTTCATAATGTCTTGGTCGTTAGGTAATTTTAAACCGTGGCCTCTTGGTGTCATGTTTTGTTTAGTACGTGGCTTGGTTTGTCAAGTAAATGCCCATCAAGACCCTATCCCGTGACTAGTTTGTATTTAGTTTACAAAATGTTTTAGCAAGTATATATCGACCAAGATAAATATAAACAAGTATTAGTAACTTACAATGGTCCTAAGCTTAGTTGATGAAAAAGATGGCATAGGACTAGTGACTCTTAACCCGATAAAGTACCCACGCCCAAACCGAGTTCCCTTAAAATTACTCCCAGTTTGTAACTAAAACCAACCCGAGCCTAGTTTACTTATGGCTACCGTGACCCAGTTCAACAAGTGTTTGTGTTTTTCTTGTGAGGTTTTGTTTTGAGTATGTGTGTTTAAGAGAGAATATGAGTGAGTATTTATAGGCCAAGGGGGTGGGTTTGGGGTAAAGCAACTTAGTTAGAGTTTAGTTAGGGGCCTTGTTTAAATGTAACCAAGATAACTAAACATGGGAAGTTGTAATTTCATGGGGAAAGGTTGAGTCTTGGGGTCTCGTTTCATGGCAGCCAAAGGCAGGAAGAAAAAGAAAAGATGTGTACCTTTGGTTGACTATTCTTGTCCTAATGGTTGTATTATTAATCTTTTGGAGAGTTCATGGGTAAAATATGGTGGAGTATGTGGGTGTCTGGCGGTTCAAAGGAGAAGGGAGTGGACAAAAAGGACTAAGGCATTGAGAGTTTGTTGAAGTACAAAAGTGTTCAAGTTTGAAAAACTGGGAGGAAGTAATTTAATCGTGGGTTTTGTACAAAGAACCTGGGGCCGGTTCTTAGATGTAATGACAAAATTTTTTTTTTTATTATAAATGTTTTGAAGAATTACTAACTTAGTGTAAAAATGTTTAAATGTGTATACATGTAATAATTTGGTTTGAGGAGAAGGTATAGGAAATTTCTAAGAGTGTCGAAATTGTATTGAGTGGATCGTTTTAAATTTGCGTAGTAAATCTTAAACTAAATTACGTTGATGTAAATAAATGTCGATTCCTAATATAGAAATTCCTAGTACGTATTGTAAACGAATAACAGTTATTCAAGTAATGATTTTTCACGATTGTCATATAAAAAATTTAAATTCGTACACAAAATACGCGTAAACAATCGGGAACATCAATAGACACACAAGTCTAACCCGAATCATCGCGGTTCACGTAAATTAATTAGATTCAAAATTCACGTTTGTGACATCCGACATCCCTTAAATTGAGCTTCGACCCGAAGCTCATACTTCGATGAAACTTATCTAATTAAAAAGATGAGGGTATTTAAGCTTAGATTGGTCTTTACGTTCTCAAGTAAAATCGGGTCCTCTTTATGCATTCTAACGCACTTTCACAATCGGTATACGACTTTGCCTAAGTCATTTTATTTCACGGTCTACAATTTCAACGAGTTCTTCAAACTGTTAAATTTACTTTTACTCAAATAGCGTTTCGTTCTTCTCATTATTATTTAATATTTGTTTTAGATTTTTCCGACTCTAACCTATTTGGGTTTTATTTTCGTCAATAACAATTGCCGCTCTTAGTATTTTCGTCTTATACACGCTCTTGCATGTGATAGTGGGCAAGGAAATATTCGTACTAGGTTTACTCTTATCGCATAGACGTTCTTACTTAAGACAGTAGAAAAATGTCCGACTATTATAGCACATAACAAAAAAATATGAAGAATAGGGAAACTTGAATATATTCTACTAATACTAATATATTTCATTTTAAGGTGACTACTATGAGCATACTCGCGTTCGACCACGATCATACGTAGTTGATCAGGCTACGTACGTCTCGGGACCAACGATTGCATCCTCCTTTTCATCATAATATGACTCTTTGAGGTTGTAATTATATATTAGTAGTCCATAGTGCATTTCGTTCGTTACCATTATTCACTTTCACAATCAACAATTTAGTCCATAGTTCATTTTATTTGTTATCATTGCTCACTTTTAACAATCAACAAAATAATTTACATACTTATTTGTACTAGTTCTCGTCAAGTTTATCAATAGTTTAGGTCTTCCAAATCAAGTTGTTCGTAAAATAGATTTTTTTTTCCAAAATTTTACATGGTATTCCTTACTAAAAATGTTTCAACATTAGTCGCGGTGTTTTATACATTAAGTTGGTCGTCACGCCAGATTTTCCAAAACTTTGCATGATAGGCTATATCAAAACATTTCGTCATCAATCGTGTAGTTTTTGTCAGTAATACCTTTACTGATTTTACCAAAACGTTTTATCAAAATTTCTGACATTCTTACTAATAAAGTTTTCGGTGATGGTTCCTTCAAAGTCCATTTTTTTTAATAATATTTTCTGAAAATATTTTATAAAACTCATTCTTAAAAAAAAAATTTGATTAGTTTTTCTTCGACATATATAAAATACTGTAGGATAAAAACCATTTCTTAAATAACAGTTTCACAAGATATGAAAGATAACTTTTAAAAATAACTGGAAACAATTATATATATATATAAAATTAAAGTACGATTACATAACCTAATTTTTGTTGGTGGTGACATCGACGGATGTCAAGTCATTTAATCTTCATAAAAATAAATTATTTAATATTTCACATCAGTCACTCAGTTCTATCATAAAATTTTCTAGAGCTTTAATTACATCTCAGACACTTCGGTTAATTTATTTTTATCCCAAAATTGTTCAGTTTGTTTAATCCAATCAACTAGTCAATTCCATCACAAGAATTTCATCACAAAAATCGTTCGTTTTGTTTTATCTGTCGTTTGTTCATAATCATTCTGTAGGCTTTTTATGTTCGACTCGCGCTATTAGGATTTCCAAGAAGTGACCACAATTCACATCTAGGGTTCCCAAGCTTTGCGACATGCGATAATCATTTTAATTTAAAACATGGCATAATCCTCATATAACTAAGTTCTTCCTTAGTTGTTATATCGTACTTTATAAATTTATATTAGCTTCATAGAAACTTAGTTACAAACCAATGGACTAGAACTCTTATATTTGTTTTTTTGTACAATTTCTTTTTACATAAATTTCTCCTTGATATGCATTTGACTTACGTGTCGGCGTATTTCCAGATAGCTTTCATATTTTTGTAATACTAGTTTATATTTGTTCCTTATGATATAATATATTATGGGGTATTACAAGAGTAATACTTTGTGTAGAGTGTTTATCGTCGTATGTTGTATAAAATAGAGACGACGACTTTCATTATTTTATTGTTCGCACACCATGCAAACGAATGGTACTAATATACCATACTAGTCAAACGTCAATGAGGTAATCATCTTGTTAGATCATGTAAGTCTTATCCATCCCCGAGTAAATTCACTAAAAATCTTAAGCTGCGTTACAACTGGCACTTGACTAAGCCTCGCAACCCAATCAAACAAGAACAGCCTTGAGATCTAGTCAAGTATTAGTCGTTAACTTCTTAATATCTTTGGTGAATTTACTCGTATTTAGATATTACTCACACAATTTAACATCGATTAAACCCACACAAAACTCATCAAATATGTTAGAACTTAACAATCAAACTAATCACGCAACATGTAAATTCATGAGTCTTACCCATCCTCAAGAGAACTCATCAAAGACCTTAAGTTGTATAACGACTAGCACTTAACTTAGTCTCGTAACCCAATCAAACAAGAACAGCCTTGAAACCTTGCTAAGTATCGTTATACCTCTTAACATCTTTAATGATTTGTCTTGGTTTTGGGTTTACTCAAGACTTATCATCAACCATTACTAAATCTCACTGCGCCCAAGTGCTGTTTTGGCGTATATTTTTAATTCGGCGTATATCGATATAGGGTAACATAGAAACACACAAGTGTTTAAATAGTTCATAGCAGTCCAGTGGACTGTTAAAATACGTAATATCATAAGCATGTGTATGTTTTACTCTAAATAAACATGGCACAAACCATCTTAGTTCGATTTAAACATGGCACAAACCATCTTAGTTCGAATAAACATGGCATAAACCATTTTTGTAGCACAACAATCCAAACAAGGATGTTAGGTAATTTACTTCAAAATATAAGAAAAATCGTCTTAGTACATATTCCTATAAGTACATCTTACATAGGGGTCATTCAAACAAGGCAGGAAATACTCAATGTTAATAACACGTAGTAATCAAGTTTAAACTAAAATGACAAATCACATGGAATAATTCAAGTCACAACTTACTTTTATCGAAGACGCAGAGTGAAGTGGTTCGTGGAGATTTTTGAGTTAATTATAGTCTAGAACTATTTTTCCCAAAATTAAATTTTTGACTCACGTTTTTTTTTTAAATCATTTTGTAAAATAACCTAGTTCTCAATAACTACAGCTCTGATACCAATCTGTCACACCCCCAATTTATCAGAGTAAGGCAACACAATGGGGTGCGACGGTCATGACTATCACAAGACATAGATACAAAGAGCGACTATTTAAAAGTCGTTTTAATTTACTTAAAAGCATAAATCTTGTTCGGAAGCGAATTACACAGGATCTTAATAAAACATTATTTCAAAAGACTTTAACATTGACCCAATTCATACACTAGTCACGACCATTTTTATTAAAAATCTCCCATGCATAACCACGTCACTCCTCCGTCTTGATACCTGAGAAAAACATTGCTAAAGCGTCAACACAAAGGTTGGTGAGTTCATAGGTTTAAGTTTAAATAGTGTGATGAACCATAAGATTTTCAAGGCAACCGACATATAACCAAACAAGGTTATAATCAAAATAGTATACGTTTGTATTCCTACGCCTAAGCTCGTGACACCGAAGCGTTAACCAACCAACAAGATATAATGAGAGCCCGAGCAAATACCTATCCCAAAGCATTCGTAACGAATCAAATGTAAGTGTATCTAATTTGGTCACACAACCAACATTAGATAGGGAGGCTAATCCCAATAGATCTATCCATAACATTCGCGCTTACACAAAGTAATTAACGGTTCACGATAGTGGGCTAAAGCATCTAGGGATATCGCTACTTAGACATCATGTAGGCCAACGTATCAAGTTTTAGCACTTATGTTCATCCGTCTGAAACAAGCAATGTTCTCACCCCAAAATAGTTAAAATAATTAAAAGTGGGGCTATGAAACTCACCTCGATGAAGTAGTAAATATGATCAACAATGATAGCACGAAAAATCAAGGCACGCAAAATGATGCGCAAACGATCTACTCGTAACCTAAGTAAAATATCCGTACTTAGACTAAATACAATAAATAAGAACGTACAATGCACTTGGTTGATAATTTATACTTGCTCTTGGTTTATAAAATGTTTTTATACATTTTTCATGTTCAATCATTTTAGTCACGGGGTCAACTTTGGGTCTTGATATCTCATTAAATAATAGTCTGAAAAATAAACGGGTTCTCATTATAAAAACTAGGCCGCGGGGTCTTCGATATTTGATAAATATAATATTTTTATGAGGTCTCTAAGTATATCAATTAATTAGACAAAGAGGTGCACTCGCAAATAAAAATGAAGGAGTAATGCTTCAATTATTTCTAGGTGTCGATCAAGCAACTTTGGAATTTAATTATGGCTTCGTACTCAACATTAAGACAAACAGAAAGTTGTTTTGGAAACTAGGTCGCGTCAAGTTTAATAGGGTATTTTTAGATCAAAGGGACATGGTCTCTTGATTAGTTAAAGATAGATGTAAAGTAGGGTGATCGGAACATTTGTGCATTATCTATATGGACTTGTAATTACTTTTTTTTTATGAAATAAAAGGCATGATTTAGGTTTCTATCCTGCTGTTACACGCTTCATCACACTTCCACACTTACTAGTTCTTATTTTACCATTTAGTCATGTCCTTTTCTTATACACAAGCATACATACATATATGCTAATCATGTCTACTTGTTTATCATGACATTCACATGCATACATAGTACTTCTATTTTATCACAGTGAGCTAGTACCAATATTACTCTTATTGTGCAACTATATTAAACAGGAAACAAAAGTAAGGGGGACCATCAACATGCTTTCACTTAACATTTACATAGACTGTATATTTGCATTTGTTTTAGGGTGCTTGGTTTCTTTACACACAAACACGCAACACAACCCTATAGCTTCACGCCTGCTGCTACATTCTTTCATATTCGCATAATCTCGCTTTATTATACACATGTAGTTCCCTCATGGCAATCTATTCTCACATACAAGCCTACATATACATGACTATACACATTTGAACGTCTACTTTTATTTACCACAGCGGGACTAAGTACTATTTCTGTTATATTTTCACATCTCACTAAAAATAGTAGAGAAAAGGGGGCTCAATCTACAGAAAGTAACACACTCGTTTGAGAGAATTAAAATATTTTCATTGTCTTTGGTTCTTAATATGTTGTGTCTGATTTCATGTATTCCAATCAAGTATTTCACGCAAGTTCAGCTAAAATCATGCATACATACATATACGAGCATAAATCATAACCAAATAAAAGAAGTCTTGTCCTTCATTGTTAATGCATGCATACAATCACATGAATTAAGGTGGTTTGTTTCTAAAATTTACATGCCTGCAGTCACATACATAAGTCTTGCATACTACATACATATTATTTGAGAGGGAAACATATAAGTGTACGCAACAAATACACACGCACACCATAACAGCAAGTACTCGCACTAGTTCTTATGTCTTACTATTTTTGAGCCACTGTTTTACGCAAGAACACCCATCACATATACTTGGTTCATTCACCTATACTTGGTTCACTCACATACGCAGAAACTCCAACATGCATACACACGCCTCACTTATTTTCTTTTGGATTACTGTTTCTTATCATCAAGCCATAAAAACATCTTACATAAAATCATGGTTGGTTCGTAATGTCTTGGTCGTTAGGTAATTTTAAACCGTGGCCTCTTGGTGTCATGTTTAGTTTAGTATGTGGCTTGGTTTGTCAAGTAAATGCCCATCAAGACCCTATCCCGTGACTAGTTTGTATTTAGTTTACAAAATGTTTTAGCAAGTATATATCGACCAAGATAAATATAAACAAGTATTAGTAACTTACAATGGTCCTAAGCTTAGTTGATGAAAAAGATGGTATAGGACTAGTGATTCTTAACCCGATAAAGTACCCACGCCCAAACCGAGTTCCCTTAAAATTACTCCCAGTTTGTAACTAAAACCAACCCGAGCCTAGTTTACTTATGGCTACCGTGACCCAGTTCAACAAGTGTTTGTGTTTTTCTTGTGAGGTTTTGTTTTGAGTATGTGTGTTTAAGAGATAATATGAGTGAGTATTTATAGGCCAAGGGGTAGGTTTGGGGTAAAGCAACTTAGTTAGAGTTTAGTTAGGGGCCTTGTTTAAATGTAACCAAGATAACTAAACATGGGAAGTTGTAATTTCATGGGGAAAGGTTGAGTCTTGGGGTCTCGTTTCATGGCAGCCAAAGGCAGGAAGAAAAAGAAAAGATGTGTACCTTTGGTTGACTATTCTTGTCCTAATGGTTGTATTATTAATCTTTTGGAGAGTTCATGGGTAAAATATGGTGGAGTATGTGGGTGTCTGGCGGTTCAAAGGAGAAGGGAGGGGACAAAAAGGACTAAGGCTTTGAGAGTTTGTTGAAGTACAAAAGTGTTCAAGTTTGAAAAACTGGGAGGAAGTAATTTAATCGTGGGTTTTGTACAAAGAACCTGGGGCCGGTTCTTAGATGTAGTGACAAAAAAAAAGTTTTTATTATAAATGTTTTGAAGAATTACTAACTTAGTGTAAAAATGTTTAAATGTGTATACATGTATTAATTTGGTTTGAGGAGAAGGTATAGGAAATTTCTAAGAGTGTCGAAATTGTACTGAGTGGAGCGTTTTAAATTTGCGTAGTAAATCTTAAACTAAATTACGTTGATGTAAATAAATGTCGATTCCTAATATAGAAATTCCTAGTACGTATTGTAAACGAATAACAGTTATTCAAGTAATGATTTTTCACGATTGTCATATAAAAAAAATTAAATTCGTACACAAAATACACGTAAACAATCGGGAACATCAATAGACACACAAGTCTAACACGAATCATCGTGGTTCACGTAAATTAAATAGATTCAAAATTCACGTTTGTGACATGGCATGTTATTACCAATGGTGATTTTTTACCCTTTCAATTTAATGAAGTTTCTAAAACAAAAGAATTAGTCACTTTTGACAAAGCTAATGATGATACTAAAAAGAAACTTTCAAAAAATAATGAGGCTAAAATGGTGATTTATAATGCTTTGCCTAAGAAGGAGTATGAAAGAATTTTTATGTGTGAAACCGCTAAAGATATTAGTAACCCACCAAGGTAATAGCCAAGTCAAAGAAAGTAAAATCGATCTTCTTGTCCAACAATATGAACAATTTGTCATCTTAGAAGATGAAACTATTGATAGTGCATTTGCTAGGTTTAACACCATTATTACTAGTCTAAAAGCACTTGATGAAGGTTTTTCTAGCAAGAACAATGTTAGGAAGTTTCTAAGGGCCTTACATCCAAAGTGGAGAGCAAAAGTCACGGCTATTGAAGAGTCGAAAGATCTCTCAACTTTATCACTCGATGAACTCATAGGAAACTTGAAGGTTCATGAGATGATAATTTTGAAGAACTCGGAATTAGTGAAAACCAAGAGTGAAAGGAAATCTCTTGCACTTAAAGCCAAGAAGGCACAAAGTGACCATGATAGTTCCTCAGAAAGCAATGACGAGGAGTATGCATTGGTGGTGAGAGATTTCAAGAAGTTCTTCAAGAGACGAGGTCAACACGTTAGACAACCCAACTATGACAAGAAACCATTGTCAAAGAATCGGTTTTTCAAGAACGAAAAAGGTGATAGGAATTGCTTTAGATGTGGTGATCCAAATCACTTCATTGGTGATTGTTCAAAGCCCGCTCGTGATAAGAACCACACGGCTTTCGTTAGTGGCGCTTGGAGTGATAGCGGTGATGATGATGATGACAACCCTAAAGAGGAGAAATGTCTTATGGCTCACACTTCTAAAGAGGTACATTCCGAAACCGAATATTATAGCAATGATAGTTCCACTTTAGATGATATTGAATTTGAAGGCAAATATGATAGCTTACACAAACTTTGTCTTAAATTCATAGAAAAGAATAAAACCTTAAAATCAACCAAAACTAAGCTTGAAAATGAGATCAATGAACTTAGGGAGAAATTGGCTAAACTTGAGAAAAACAAAGATGTTGATTTAGGATGCTTAAGTTGTGAGAAACTTAGATTAGAGAATGATGATCTAAATAGCACCTCCATTAAACTGGAAAAGTTCATGAAAGGTACTAGTGCTCTTGATGATATGTTAAACAAATAAGTTCATTCTAAGGAAAGACTTGGTCTAGGTTTTAACTCAAATGAAGCCTCAACTAGTGAACCAAAACAAGTCAGGTTTTCACAGAAAACACCCTCTGGACGCGGTTCCACATTGTATGGCGCGGTTCCTTATCACTATGGAACCGCGGCCATAGATAAGGTACCGTGGCCAGAAGTTGAATTTTGTGAAAATTATGAACTATATGAAAAATCTAAGTTAAATGAAAAACTAAAGCATCTTACTGTTAATAAGGTACAATTACCCATACTTGATGACAATGCTATTGGTAAGTTCTATAAGCCGTTAAGTAAACCTCTCATGGAAAATAAAAGTTTATCTAGACTATCCTCTACTCCACCTAGAGTACGGAATGAGTCTAAGCCTAGAAGTAGAACGACAACGCATACAAGAGATAATCAAAACAACTCACGACCTAGAAGTAAAACTTCAACACCTAGAAGAAATAATAATAACTCTAAACCTAGATCAAACACACCTAGGAGAAGTAATGAACAACAAAATGGTTACATGAATTACTACCCTCCTCCATTTTGTTCTCCATGGGGAATCCCCTCCTCATTCATGCATCCCAACCAAATGCAAGGGATGTTTGGAACTAACAATTTTGGACCCATGAGATATTGGGGACCAAATGTTTGATCTTGTGTATTGTTACCTAGATATGCTTGGGAATTGATTTGGAGCCCGATGAGTGGATTAAGGATAGTGGATGTTCTAAACACATGACGGGTAATCGAAGTTTGTTCTCGCATTACAAAGCATATGATGGAGGTAACGTCACATTCACTAGTAGTCTACGTGGTAATATCATTGGCAAAGGTACGGTTTCTCTTGACTCCATGACCATTGAAAATGTTGAGCACGTAGATAACTTAGGTTTTAACCTTTTAAGTATAGGTCAAATTTGTGATAATAAGTGTAAGGTCATCTTTTCGGAACATGATAGTGAAATCGTAAAAGATGGAAAAATCATTGGAAAAGGTGTTAGAAAGCATGGGCTTTATGTCATGAAGATTAATAAGAAGTCAAAAGACAACATATGTCTTGCGACTATAGATGATAGTTCTTTGGCATAGGAGATTAGGTCACGCTAATATGCGTTTAATTCAATCTTTAGTCTCTAAGGAGTTGGTAAGACACCTCCCCAAGATTAAGTTTGATAGTCACTTTTGTGATGCTTGCAAAGCTGGAAAGCAAGTTCACTCAAGTCACAAAGCCAAGAATTTGGTTTCGACCTCTCGGTGCTTAGAGCTCCTACATATGGATCTCTTTGGACCTTCTGCCATACAGAGTTATGGAGGTAACCTTTATACCCTAGTTATAGTTGATGACTATTCTAGATTCACTTGGACTAGATTTTTGGCATCTAAGAATGAAGCTTTCGATCACTTCGAAATCTTTAGTCGAAGAATTCAAAATCAACTAGGATGTTCAATTGTTTCTATTAGGACAGATCATGGTAGGGAATTTGATAATGAAGTGCAATTTGGTGCCTTTTGTGAAGCTCATGGTATTACCCATAACTTCTCGGCTCCTCACACTCCACAATCAAATGGGGTAGTTGAAAGGAAGAATAGGACTCTCCAAGAGATGAGTTGGACGATGTTAAACGAGCAATCTTTGCCTCAAAAGTTTTGGTGCAATGCCGTGGATACATCGACTTATATTCTCAACCGAATTCTTATTCGACCTTTCCTAGGAAAGACCCCCTATGAGATTCTTAAAGGTAAGAAACCCTCATTAGAATACTTTAGGGTGTTTGGAAGCAAGTGCTTTATCCTCAACACCAAAGACTACCTTACCAAGTTTGACCCAGAGTCTTACGAAGGTATCCTTTTAGGTTATTCCCAAACTACTAAAGCCTACATAGTCCTAAATAGAGCCTCGGGGGTTATTGAAGAATCACTCAACGTAACCTTTGATGAAACCCCTCCTTCACCCAAGACACCACCATTGGTTGATGATGACTTGGATGAATTAGAAGTAGATAAAGCCAAAGAGGTTAGAAAAATAGGAGTTGAAGACCTTAGTGTTGAAAAGGAAGTAAACATTAAGGAGTCTAGGGATCATACTCTCAATAATGTCATTGGTGACTTAAATCAAAGGACCCTAAGATATCAAGTCCAAAACCAAAGCAACTTCTTTTGTTTTGTCTCCTTGATTGAACCAAAGAATGTTAAAGAAGCTTTGACGGATGAGAGTTGGGTCATTGCGATGCAAGAAGAATTGAATCAATTCGTTGCCAATGATGTTTGGGAACTTGTTCCTCTACCTAGAAGTTCTACCATTATAGGAACCAAATGGGTATTTAGGAATAAGCTAGATGAGAATGGTGTTGTGTCTCGTAACAAGGCTAGACTTGTAGCTCAAGGCTATAATCAACAAGAAGGGATTGATTATGACGAGACATATGCACCGGTAGCTAGATTAGAATCTATTAGAATCCTTTTAGCCTATGCTTGTGCCTTAGATATTAAGCTTCAACAAATGGATGTAAAGAGTGCATTTCTTAACAGTTTGATCAATGAGGAGGTATATGTGGCTCAATGATAGGTGTGTAAACACCCATCTTTTCTACCACTTAATTACAATAATAACCGGACCTAAACGTGTATTTTATGTCTTTTATGTCGGAATTATGCGTGGTTTGTGTTTTTGTTGTAATTTAGGATGAAATTATGAAAAGTGGAGAAAACACGGGAATTCACGGGCATTCACGGCTTTTATTGAAGAAAAAGATGAAAGACGGAGTCGAGAAGTCAAAAGTGGAAAAAGAACGGAAGTCCAAGACCAATTCTGAAGATTTATCGAAGAAAAAGTCAAAAGACGGAAGTTTATCAAAAGTCGAGAAACTCAAGTCTATTTTACTGAAGAAATTAAAGACGAGTTCGAAAGATATCCCGAGCCACAAGTCCTTAAAGTCCAAATTTAAAAAGAAAGATTAGAAGAAAAGGACTAATGGTGCAATTAAAAGAAGATTAAAGAAGGAGGGACTAAGCATGCAATTAAGGAAGCTTCCTAAGCAAGCCTTAATCTCCCCTATATATAGATTAGATCATTTTCATTTTCCTCTTGTTGGCTAACTTGACAAATTAGCTCTTCCACCTTTATTTTATGCACATTTAAATACTTGTCCATTTAATTACCTTGTCTTGCACCTTAATTACCATTTAATTCAAGTAAGTTTTTCTTTTTAATTCTTGTCAAGCTTTATCTTTATCTTGTTAATCTCATTCTTCCTTTCTTAATCTTTGTGTTGATTTGTTTATGCTCAAGTTCTTAATTTTGGTTGATTAATTTAAGAGGGTTTTGATTATTGTGATCTTTATTGTTTGATTTATTTTTTTGGATTGATTGTTTATGATCATTATTTGTTTATTTGCTTGTTTGATTTAATCTTGTGTTTATTTTAGCTTTGTTTTGTCTAAATTCGTGCTATCTCTTTTTCCTTGTTTTTCGTTCTACTGTTTCTGTTATTTCCCAGACTCGTGCCCAGAAACATTCCGAATAGGTGTGGATCAGTGTGCTCTATACGGAATATTTCATATTCCGAACAGGAGGTTTTATTCCGCGTAAGGGTTTTGTAGAGATTGCTTATTCGGAATATTTAATTATTCCGCATAGGGATTTTGAAGAAATTGCTTATTCGGAATATCGTGTATTCCGCATAGGGCTACTTTTCCGAATAGGGTTTTGATTCCGAATAGGGCTAATCTTTCCGAATAGGTGACAATATTCCGAATAGAGGCTGACATTCCGAATAGAGACTTTTATTCCGCATAGGCTGGATTTTTCGAATAGGCCCAATATTCCGAGTAGGATTTTATTCCGAATAGGGACAGCTATTCCGAATAGATGATTATTCCGCATAGGATGGTTTATTCCGCATAGGGTCATACTTTCCGAATAGGCAAATATTCCGAATAGGGCTAATCATTCCGAATAGGTGACAGTTATTCCGAATAGCATTTATTCCGAATAGGAGTTTATTCCGGATAGGGAAATCTTAGTTTTTAGTTTTCTGCCTTTTTATTTTTAAGCTTTATTTTTCCCGCCTTTTTCCTTACTCGCACTTTAAGTTCATTTGCCTTAGTTTAAGTTTTAGTTTTGGTTGCGTTTTAAGTTTGCCTTAGTTAGATTTAAGTTTGCGTTCTTTATTTTATTACCCTTTAATTTTAGTCTTGCTTTTAAATACCTGTACCTTTACTTTATTTAGACTTAGATTTATTTTAATTGCACCTTTACTTTAATTGTTCTGCACCTTTAATTTTCAAAACTACAACGACACATCTTTGTTCCACCAAAGTTCAACTGAGTCACACATTAAACAATAAGTTTTTCAATTCGAAGAGACATACTAAACCGAACAATTTTAACCTGAATAAAATTCAAGTTATCAAATGGCGCCGCTGCCGGCTCTTTTCGTAAAGATCAACAGTTTTTTGTGAGAGACACGTTGCTTTTTGGGATCCGTTCACTTGTGAGCGTTATTTTTTGCATAAAAAATTCAAAAAATCCAAAAAAATAAAAAAATTCATAAAAACCATAAAAATTAAAAATTTCAAAAATCCAAAAAGATTTTATCTTTATTGTGTATATATATTGTTTTTGTGTTTGGTTTTGTTTTCTTTTGCATTTTCAGGTGTATGCGTACTAGATCTTCTAATTATCAAGAGCCCGAACCTCAAGAAGATTTAGATATGGCAGGTGTCAACAACAACAACATGCCACCGCACCTCAATAATAATAATAATAACAACAATGCTCTTCCACAACCCGATCTTCGGACCATGGAGGAACTTTGTCAACCAACAATGTTTGGACGAGGAGGACCGATTGCGCCGATGCAAATCAACGCTCCTGAGTTTTCGTTGAAGCACCACATGATTCAGCAAGTACAAACAAACCCATTTAGAGGATTGCCTGATGATGATGCCAACAAACACCTCGACAAGTTCATTACAATCACCCAGAGCATGAAGTTGGCTGGTGCCACTATGGATGAGCTTCGCCTACAACTCTTTCCACACACTCTATTACATCATGCCGAGAAATGGTTTGATCGTCTCCCGAAGAATTCTATTCACACTTGGGATGACATGACTCAACGCTTTTTGTCGTGCTACTTTCCACCATCCATGGTCACAAGCCTTCGCAATCAGATCAGCGGTTTCATGCAAGATCCCGATGAATCTCTTTTTGATGCATGGGAGAGATATAATGTCTTGATCGACCGTTGTCCAAACCACAACATGCTTCCGGTCACCTTGATCGATACTTTCTACAACGGATTGACTTTTCGAGATCATGATACGATCAATGCAGCCGCCGGTGGCACATTCATGAAAAGGAGACCCGAGGAGTGTAGAGAGTTAATTGAAAACATGACTACTCATCATAAGAACTGGGATTCCTCTGCTTCTTCTAGAAACAACACGAGAGTCAATGTTTCTTCTACCTCAGCAAACCCTGAGATGACCGAACTCACCCGCATGATGGCTGAAATGAGCAAAAGTATTACGCTTCTCGCTTCAAACCAACAACAACAACAACAAGTTAAAGCGGTTGCTAATCCTTGCGAAACATGTGGCGGTCCTCACTCATACACCGATTGTCCTTCGACACAAGGAAATCCGGAAAATGTGTATGCAGCTTACGGTAATTATTCACCGGAAAATTACCAAGCTAGACAACAAGGGGATCGAAATCTGCTGAGCTACCGTTCCAACAACTACCTTTCACCCGGTTTTTCTCCTCAAAACCAAAATCCCGCCAACAACTACAATAGAAGCCACCAAATCCCACCTCGTGCTTCTAACCCTTATCAACCACCCACCCAACAACACCCACCCATTAATCCCGATGTTGACACCATTATGAGAACTCAAGGTGAGCAAATCAAGAATCTACAGAGCCAAATAATCAATTTGAAAGGAGATATCTTGAAGCAAGGTAACGACATCAGAACCGAGGTTCGTGATAATCTTCAATCCTCTTTCATCACTCAAACAACTGAATTGAAGAATCTGTTGGCTAGTTTCTTGCCCGAAGCTCAACCTTCTTCTTCTTCGAGTTCTCTACCTTCAAACACCGTCACTAATCCGCGAGCTAATGTGAGTGCTATAACTACGCGTAGTGGAATTACCATTGTCAATCCACCTGACTCACCACCATCATCTACACCTCCTCCACCACCATGTATCCCTACTCCTCTTACACCTAGTAATAGTGCACCATTACCGTCTCCGCCTCGTCATGACGATGTATCTCGGAAGGACCCTTCAACATCACAACCGTCACCACCTACACCTTCACCTAACCCTTATCAACCTAGAATCCCATACCCTTCTCGTATAGGCAAGACCAATGATCTAACAAAGGAGGACTCGCAAATAACCAAATATATCAATATGATTTCTCAAATTGGATTCAGCATTAGTTTCCTTGAAGCACTTGTCCACATGCCCAAATTTGTTAAAGCATTTAAGGAATTGCTTAACAAGAAGGAGAAGCTGCTTGAACTCGCCAACACACGATTAAATGAAAACTGCTCTACAGTTATTCTTAAAGAACTTCCGGAAAAGCTTGGAGATCCCGGTCGTTTTGTGTTGCCTTGCGTGTTCAACAAAACTGAAGAATTTACTGCCCTTGCTGATATAGGGGCTAGTATTAATTTGATGCCACTCAGTGTTTGGAAAACACTATCATTGCCCGACCTCATTCCAACAAAGATGACTCTCGAACTTGAAAACCGCACTCTCGCTTACCCCGTTGGTATAGCCGAAGATGTGTTTCTTAAAGTTGGCACATTTACTTTCCCGGTCGATTTTGTTGTCGTTGATTATGAAATGGACCCTCGTATTCCTTTAATACTTGGTCGGCCATTCTTGAGAACCGGACGTGCTTTAATAGATGTGGCCGAGGTGAGTTAATCTTACGAGTCGGGGATGATTCTAAAGTTTTTAAAATGGGGAAGCTTGCAGGCAAATCCTTTGGAGGCCGAGAATCAGTGAATATGATAAATGTGCTCGATGACTTTACCGTCTACGATAATCCTTTATTCGAGTCTTCCACTGATAATCCACTCTTTGAAGATGATGTGGATGATTCTCTCCCTACTTTGGACGCTTCTCCCATTTATGATTCTCAACCGGTCTTTGATGCTTATGATGATGATGATTCTAGCTCAGATTCGGATGATTTTGATTGTACTTCTGAGTATCCCGAGCTGCCCACATTCAATGATTTTGATGAGGCTGATACTCTTTCGAGCGATTCGTCACATAATGAAGATGCTCCGCCATCACTCGATCCTACTTTGGACGATTACTCATTCGAGGAAGATTTCTCTGAATTTCTTAACACATACTTCCCTCATGAGAGTGATGCACCTCCTTTGGACTTTGAAGATTATCCTCTTGATCCTACTTTGGATTTGAAGAGCATTTTGTCCAAGGAGAAGAAACCGGTTGACACCGATATCCGTTGCACTTATGATTTGACACCTCTTTGTCTCACTTCTGAGGACGAGGTTGTGCTTCTTTGCGGCTCTTCTTCACACTCGGCTGAGCCGGAGTGCTATTTTCCCCTGAAGGAAAAGGTGTTCGACCCCGGTATTGAAGTTTTTAAGCCATCTCAGTATCCACCTGATGAAATAAAAGGAAAAATCTTTGGAACCATTGAAGACATGCTTGCACCGCTTCATACTTGCTTCTACCGTGCTCCATCACTGCATAAGGGAACGTTGCCACTTCTGTTTTGGCTTGCCTTGTTCGCCTTAAGCTCTTGCTTAGTGATGGATGAAAACTATGTCTTCGATCCTGGTGGATTTGTTTCATGCTACTTCCGTTGATGATCAAGGTCGAGTCAGGCTAATGACTCGGTTAACAAAAACCAAGCGCTTCTTGGGAGGCAACCCATGCATCTATCTTTTCGCTTTCTTTACCATAAGTGTAGGGGGGACCCCTTTGGATTGCTATTTCCTCTCCTCACTTCTTAATCAGGGATTCGAGCTTCAATGATCCACTCTTGATGATTCTTGACGACCCGTGATTCCATGTTCTACTTCTTCCTGGTTCTATCCTAAAATTTTTTTTGATTCACTATTTTATATTTTCTCAATATTAAAATAGGAATCTCTTTAGTTGTCTTTTCCTTAGCGAGATTTAAACAAACGTGCACAATGTCCTAAGTGTAGGGGAGTTTACTCCCACATGCTTAAACATTGAGGACAATGTTTATCTTAAGTGTAGGGGGGACTTCTATCGAAGTTAAGTGGTCTTTTCCTTGTATTTGTCCTCATTTTAACCGGAAAATCAATTTTTCGACATTTTTCAAAATTTTTGATCTATTTTGGCCTATTAGTTTTTCCCTTTGTATAGTTATTTTCTTTCCTTATTAGAATAAATGTTTAATAAGTGGTTTTAATTTTCAAACGTTGTGAATCTTTTGACTCAATCCGAGTTTACTCTAGCTAGTATCCTTAACATGTTTAAGTCAAGTTTTGCTAGGCTTTTATATAGGGAGCTATAAAACGCGAAAGTCTTAACTCTCACGGGTTAAGAACAAGAACTTTTCGCAAGTTCCTATAATTGATCCTAGAGAGTCGTTTATCAAGGGAACTTTAAGATGCGACTTCTAAACTTGAAAGAGTCTAAGAAGTTGCAAGATCCTATAGGCGACTCGAAAACCCAAAACTTTGATTTAATAGGCTAAGTATCCACGAGTCTCATTACTTGAGATTTTAAACTGTGGAGAACGAGAGATGATAGAGCCAATTATAAGTCGGTATTCTTTCGTGAATTTATGTGAGTTAATTATGAGCCTATTCTCCCATCGCTTGCTAACAAATTTATCTGCTAATAAATAAGGTTGTACGATTTGAAAAGTTACTTAGCTTCTAGCCCCAAATCGTTTAAAAGTTGCTCGGTAATGACGAGAGTTCATAGCCAAGGCATAACTTATGAAGCGGGGTGCGAAGATTGGCGAGTCCGAAAAGGCCCTAACAAGGCATGAGGGCTATGTTTTGTTGCTAAAGATCCAAAAGTGATGTGAAGAATCATTTATCGAAAATCAATATGAAGGATCGAGACACACGACGAAAAGCAAAAACTCCCAAAAAGTCATGGAGAAGTGCATCCAAAAAGACCCTAACAAGGTATGAGGATAAATAGATCCAAGTCAATAAAGGAGGCGGATCGTTGTATATCAAAATCCAAAATAAAGATTGGAGAAAAATGAAGAAGTCGTGGTCCATATATGAAGAATCTCTCAAAAATTCCAAGTGAAGAAATTCCAATTATGAAGAGAAGACCATTATTTCATGAACGTCTCTCAAGATTTGAAGTATGAAGTCGCTGCCAAATATCGGCCCGAGAAAGGTCTCAAATCGCGAACCAAGTTATGCCAAGATATGAACTTTTTGATATCCCGAGAAGCAGTTTTAAAAGATTTGGTCCTTTAGCTAACTATTGATTAAATCGCGCACTTTATTTTCAGACTTAATAATTATCTAAATAAGTCAAACAATGCATCTTCGTGATCATTCAAGACAAATAATAAAATATAAGAGATACCCATAGGAATAAGGGAGTCTAAGTGAATAATTGGCCCACATGAGTTCGTGTTAGTTTACTAACTTATAATAACAATGATCTCGTTTTTAAGCTTGGTTTGGAGAAAGTGAAAAGTTGAGGATGATGATTATTCATGACATTTTCAAAACCCAAGGTATGCTTTTAATTTCTTTGCTTTGCATTTTTATAATTTTCTATCTCTTTAATAAAGGCCAATGTGGATTGATTAAGATGAAAAGTGTAAACATGCTTTGTAACTAATGCATTGCATGAGGACATTGCAATGGTCAAGTGTAGGGGATTTGATAGGTGTGTAAACACCCATCTTTTCTACCACTTAATTACAATAATAACCGGACCTAAACGTGTATTTTATGTCTTTTATGTCGGAATTATGCGTGGTTTGTGTTTTTGTTGTAATTTAGGATGAAATTATGAAAAGTGGAGAAAACACGGGAATTCACGGGCATTCACGGCTTTTATTGAAGAAAAAGATGAAAGACGGAGTCGAGAAGTCAAAAGTGGAAAAAGAACGGAAGTCCAAGACCAATTCTGAAGATTTATCGAAGAAAAAGTCAAAAGACGGAAGTTTATCAAAAGTCGAGAAACTCAAGTCTATTTTACTGAAGAAATTAAAGACGAGTTCGAAAGATATCCCGAGCCACAAGTCCTTAAAGTCCAAATTTAAAAAGAAAGATTAGAAGAAAAGGACTAATGGTGCAATTAAAAGAAGATTAAAGAAGGAGGGACTAAGCATGCAATTAAGGAAGCTTCCTAAGCAAGCCTTAATCTCCCCTATATATAGATTAGATCATTTTCATTTTCCTCTTGTTGGCTAACTTGACAAATTAGCTCTTCCACCTTTATTTTATGCACATTTAAATACTTGTCCATTTAATTACCTTGTCTTGCACCTTAATTACCATTTAATTCAAGTAAGTTTTTCTTTTTAATTCTTGTCAAGCTTTATCTTTATCTTGTTAATCTCATTCTTCCTTTCTTAATCTTTGTGTTGATTTGTTTATGCTCAAGTTCTTAATTTTGGTTGATTAATTTAAGTGGGTTTTGATTATTGTGATCATTATTGTTTGATTTATTGTTTTGGATTGATTTTTTATGATCATTATTTGTTTATTTGCTTGTTTGATTTAATCTTGTGTTTATTTTAGCTTTGTTTTGTCTAAATTCGTGCTATCTCTTTTTCCTTGTTTTTCGTTCTACTGTTTCTGTTATTTCCCAGACTCGTGCCCAGAAACATTCCGAATAGGTGTGGATCAGTGTGCTCTATACGGAATATTTCATATTCCGAACAGGAGGTTTTATTCCGCGTAAGGGTTTTGTAGAGATTGCTTATTCGGAATATTTAATTATTCCGCATAGGGATTTTGAAGAAATTGCTTATTCGGAATATCGTGTATTCCGCATAGGGCTACTTTTCCGAATAGGGTTTTGATTCCGAATAGGGCTAATCTTTCCGAATAGGTGACAATATTCCGAATAGAGGCTGACATTCCGAATAGAGACTTTTATTCCGCATAGGCTGGATTTTTCGAATAGGCCCAATATTCCGAGTAGGATTTTATTCCGAATAGGGACAGCTATTCCGAATAGATGATTATTCCGCATAGGATGGTTTATTCCGCATAGGGTCATACTTTCCGAATAGGAAAATATTCCGAATAGGGCTAATCATTCCGAATAGGTGACAATTATTCCGAATAGGAGTTTATTCCGGATAGGGAAATCTTAGTTTTTAGTTTTCTGCCTTTTTATTTTTAAGCTTTATTTTTCCCGCCTTTTTCCTTACTCGCACTTTAAGTTCATTTGCCTTAGTTTAAGTTTTAGTTTTGGTTGCGTTTTAAGTTTGCCTTAGTTAGATTTAAGTTTGCGTTCTTTATTTTATTACCCTTTAATTTTAGTCTTACTTTTAAATACCTGTACCTTTACTTTATTTAGACTTAGATTTATTTTAATTGCACCTTTACTTTAATTGTTCTGCACCTTTAATTTTCAAAACTACAACGACACATCTTTGTTCCACCAAAGTTCAACTGAGTCACACATTAAACAATAAGTTTTTCAATTCGAAGAGACATACTAAACCGAACAATTTTAACCTGAATAAAATTCAAGTTATCACTCAACCTCCCGGCTTCATTGATTTTGAGAAACCGGACCATGTTTACAAGCTTAAGAAAGCACTTTATGGACTCAAACAAGCACCCAAAGCTTGGTATGATAGACTTAAAGCGTTTCTTGTTAAACATGAGTATACAATGGGAATGGTAGACAATACACTCTTTACAAAGAAGAAAGGTCCTCACCTCATAATCGTACAAATATATGTTGATGACATTATATTTGGCTCAACTTGTCAAGAATTGTGTGATGACTTTGCCAAAATCATGCATGATGAGTTTGAAATGAGTATGATGGGAGAACTTAACTTCTTTTTAGGACTCCAAATTAAACAAATGGACGATGGTATTTTCTTTAGTCAATCTAAGTACGCTAAAGAAATGCTAAAGAAATTTGGATTGAATCTAGACCAATGAAGACCCCTATGGCCTCGGATACTAAACTCACCGTAGATGATGATTGTGAGTCGGTAGACAACACCAAAGATAGAGGTATGATTGGTAGTTTGTTGTACCTAACGGCAAGTCGACCGGATATCATGTTTAGTGTTTTCCTTTGTGCTCGCTTCCAAGAGGCTCCCAAAACCTCTCACCTTGAAGCAGTTAAGCGTATCTTCCGATACATTAAAGGCACTATACATTTAGGATTATGGTATCCTAAAGGGACCGGCGTAGAAACCATTGTCTACGCGGACTCGGATCATGCGGGAGACTATGTGGACCGGAAAATCACTAGTGGAGTTTGTACCTTCATAGTTGTTGTTTAACTTTTTGGTTCTCCAAGAAACAAACCGCTCTTGCGATATCCACCACGGAAGCCGAGTATGTGAGTGCCGGAAAAGCATGCCAACAAGCTCTATGGATGAAGCAAGCGCTTGTTGATTACGGGATTTCTCTTGATGATGTTCCCATCATGTGCGATAATAAAGGCGCTATAGACCTAAGCAAGAATCCCGTGCAACATTCGCGAACCAAACACATAGAACTTAGACACCATTTCCTTAGGGATAATGTTCAAAAGGGGAACATTACTATTGAAAAGGTGCCCTCCGAGGACAACTTAGCCGATATCTTCACTAAGCCACTTAAGAGGGAACCTTTTAATTACTTGCGTCTAGGTCTAGGATTAATGGAACATCTTTCTTAAATTCTTTTCTTCTTGTGTGTTTTCTTTTACCACTTTGAGTCCTTGAAAAATTCTACTCTCTTTTTCAAAACTCTCAAAGTCTCGTTCGAAAATGGTTGAGAAATTCGTTTGACATTGTTAATTCAATCTAAAAACGATTTTTCATAGATTCTTGCTATTAATCTAGAGCTTACATAATTCATATGTATGATTCTCAAACATAGCAAGAACAAGATTGAATCATGGAGGATCATTGTGTCATGACTCAAGGTCTTGTCTTACACACCTCCTACATTGATTTCTTTTATCCATGTATTTTTGGTCAAATCTCTATTTAGTAAGTTTGCATATGTTTTCTTTGTCTATCATTGCTTTTAAGCATATCCCTATGATAAGTTAGACTAGAAAAATAAGATTTACTGAAAAATCTTCCTCCAAACACCAAACCCTGCTTCTGCAGGCGGTTCCATATGTGAACCGCGGTACCTTATTGATAAGGTACCGCGACCCTAGATAAGGAACCGCCTACAGTGGCCTTCCTTTTTCGGGTTTTTGTCTGAAACTCCAGATTTGCTCCAACATTTTTGAGAATATTTGTTTCAAACCCTTTGACCACCCCAAAAATACACTAAGCCTTCCCTATTTAAACCATAAGCATTTTGCATTACTTCACATCCAAAATGTCTTATTCTCCAAATGAAAGCCTTGAATCTCCTCCATTTTCTCCAATTGCTTTCAATCCAAACCCACCCAAGAACACTCTTAATCACATTTCTCCTACCAAGAATGTTGATTGTGGAACTTCTTTTCTTCCACCACCACCCTTTAGTGTTCTTCCTCCTTCTCATGATAATGTCATGCACCATGGAACATATTGTCATTGTTGTCAATATCAACATCTTGTTATGGCACACATCTATGAGGAGTTGAGCTACATCAAGAGTCTCTTAATCAAGCCTCCTCTTCACTTTGATTATGAGATCTCCAACAAGCCACCACCACCACCCTCCGCTATTACCTTGTCTTTCATATAAGCAATGATTGCTTATCCACAAGACACCAAATTCAAGCAAATCTTAGAATTCTAGAATAACTAGGATTAGATTTATGCTTTTGGCTTGTTTATTTTTCCATACTTCTTTGTATGATGTTCTTTTAGTAACCTATCTTGGATCTTTGTCCTTTTGTTTTCTTCTCTTATAATTTTTTTTTGTGACCTATTGCTATATATTATTGGTTGTTTCTTTTGTTCAACTAACCCTTCTATGTAGCTTGTCACCATATCTCGATTCCTCGGTGCCCCAAGCTAGGGGGAGTAAGCACCAAGGGGGAGTCTTTGCAAAGTCCGTTTCTTCCACACCGGATTACGCAACCTTTTTGCTTCGACAAAGGGGGAGAAATGAATAAACTCGTCTTCGAAAATCTTGTTTTTGTGTGATTAAGTTTATGTATTGTCAGAATCAAAAAGGGGGAGATTGTTAATGCAATAATGACTAAAAACGTTACTTGAATTTTTCGGTCCCGCTTAGTTTTGATTACGACAATATGTAAAAACAAGCATTTACGAAAACAACGAAAAACGATTTCTTGAGTTCAAGTATTTTTCATTTTACCCATTTTCACTTAAGGTATGGATAAACAAGTACTAACCTTAATCAAGTGATCAAGTGATTTAATCTTTTCTTAAAACTCGCTTTTTATTAAATGTGACAAGTTTTTATTAAACTTTATTTTTAAGAAAATGTTTTATTAAATTAATTATTTGAAATTTGAAAATGGCATATTCTTATTCAGTTAAGAATATCCTTTCAGGATATTTTTTTATACCCAGATAAGACCTCCACCACTAAAGGACAAAAAGGAGCGGAGTCTAGTCCGGCGGTACCTTAGCGCCTAGGCGGTACCTTATCGATAAGGTACCGCGGGCTTAGATAAGGTACCGCGGGCAGATATAGCCGTTGGCTCCTTTATCCTTTAAATAGTGGACCATTCTCAGCTTTTCACCTCACATCTTTTGCACATTCATTTCCAGATTCAAACCCCTTCTTTAATCACTCAAATCTTTGATCATTTGTTTTATTATTACTTATTTAAGAAGTGAATCTTGTTCTTCCATCCCTTCCTCTCCAAGTGCAAAGAGAAGAACACTCTCCTAATGAAGTGTTGAGTCCACCACCAAAGATCCATTGAAGATCAAATTTTATATACTTGTAGTTGTGTCATAGTTGTGAAGATCCAAGTAGATGTGTCTATTTGGAAGTTGTGTATGTACTAAGTATAGTTCTGTAGATTGGTCCTAGCTACGATTAGGGCTCGACTTTTAGCTTAGAGTCGGAAATTGGTTAAGCGACGTATACGGTTTTCTCCACCATAAGGAGCTTGTTGTGTAGTGAACTCTCGAGTAAGGAGTACTCGAGGAGTGGAGTAGGAACGAGGAGTGAGCTTCGTTGCTGAACCACTATAAATCCTTGGTGTTCGGTTTGAACTTTCTTTACCCTTAACTCTTTACATTCTTTATTCTTTTTGCATATACATGTGTTAGTACTAGATTAGTTACACTATCATTCTTTATTCTTTGTGGATATATTTTTGTTAGTATTAGTTTAGCTACACTATCTTTGTTCATATTGTGCATAAGAAGATTTCACATATTTCCTCAAGCCTAAGTTTTTGAAAAAGGATTTTTGGAAACCATATTTTAACAAGTAAATATAAGAAACTATTCAACCCCCCTTTCTAGTTTCTACAATAAGCAATCAAACACATAACTTATACTACGGGAAAACAGTTGGCTGCTTACGGGGAATCCTAATAAGGAAAGAATGTCCGTACTGAAAGGACGGGAATCCGTACCTTATGTCCAGTGAATGAGAAAGACGAACTGAGAGGAATCCTACTTCCGAATCACTAGTGCTACATAAATACATACATGAATAAGTATCTGCTTACTAAATACGTAGCTGGTTTTATGTCATGTCTTAGCTTATTTTATGTGTTCTTACCATGTTTTACTGTTTAAAGGCCTTAAACTGTTTTTTATCTTATATTCTGTTTAATCTGATTAAGTATTTCTGGTATTTCATGTGTTATTATACTTACTGTGAATTAATAAGTAACTTTCCAAAAATAGTAGGTTTCCTAAAATAGAAAGTTTCCAAAAATAGAAAGTTTTCCAAAAATAGAAAGTTTCCAAAAATAGAAAGTTACCAAAAATAGAAAGTTCCCAAAAATAGAAAGTTTCCAAAAATAGAAAGTTTCCAAAAATAGAAAGTTTCCAAAAATAGATTTACTGCTTAAAATAGATAAGTTTCTAAAAATAGAAAGTTTCCATAAATAGATTAGCTGCCTTAATTAAATAAGTTTCCATAAATAGATTAGCTGCCTGAAATAAATAAGTTTCTAAAAATAGAAGGTTCCCATAAATAGATTAGCTGCCTTATTTAATTAAGTTTCTAAAAATAGAAAGTTTCCATAATTAGAAATAAGCTGGTTAAATGAGCTAAGTATATAAGCCTAAGTGTTTTCATGATTATTTTCTAAGTCATATGATATAATGTATAGTTTAATAATTATTTCATGTAATTAAATTAAACTATAGGTTAAAATATTTAATTAAAGTATAACATGTTAAATAAGTTAAATACTTAGGTTAAAATATGTATTATTATATATTAATAATATAACCTAAGTCATGTTAATTAATTAATTATATCCATGGTTTTAAAATAATTAATTAATTATAAGTCTTAAATATATAAATACTTAGGTTAAAATAATTTCATGATCATTAATAATTAAATAACCTAAGTCATGTTATTAAATTAATCACATCATTTTATTAATTTAATTTTAACATAAGATCATAAACATAAAAAAAACTAACATACACCATGAACCGGATCTAAGCTAAAAACAATGATCGGACATGAAATCGACACCGTACCCCGAACCAACTCGGGGTACCCCGTGTTTTACTGCTGCCGTGGGACCCACACGCACCAACAAAGACCATATGGTCTTGGTGGTGGTCGGCTTGGCAAACCGAAACCCATTCGGGTTCGGTGCAGCCTGCGGCAAAAAACAAACATCCCTTAAAACACCCTTTTGATTTTATTTAACACCAAATCATGTTAGATCCATGTTTAATTATTAGGTTTTTGTAAAAAACCATTACATGTTCTTGATTTATAAAAAGATGAAATCAAAAGAAAAGGTTTAAAAAGGATTTACCGAATTCGTGGATCAAAAGGACGAAGAACAAACACGATCAATCACCAAAATTCCAAGATCCAAGATCACAAACCACTCCTTATGGTGGTTGTAGGGTGGCGGCACAAAGAGACAAGGGGAAAGGAGGTTTTAGGTTTTCTTAAAAATCTTCTGTAAAGATTAAATGAGTAGTAAAAAAAATAATAACCCCCCTTTAGTAAATTTGACAAATGGGCTTGGGCCATTTGTCCTTGTTGCCGCGGGTAGGGACCCCACTTGGGGTACCCGTACCTTTTTCCGTGTCTCGTTATTAAGTTAAACGTTTGTGATTATTTGTGTTCGTGTTTTAAATGTTCTCGTTACGTAAATACCGTTATCTAATATATTTAATTACGCTCGTAATAAATATATATACGTAATCAATAATAGCTCGTGTTTTAATTACGTTCATGATTTCATGATCGCATGTTCGTGATTAATTATCGTCAAATAATTATTACATGATCGTGCGTAGTAAATACTTATCGTGTTCTAACACGTACGTAATACGTAAACTCCTAACACGTAATCGTAATCATGCTATATTAGGAAAGTTTTAATCTAGTACGTACGATCCTAAGGGTACTGTGCATGGTAAAAGCATGCGGGTTTTACAATATCTGAAAGAAAAAATAGAGTACTAAAAGAGATGGTTAACTCCATGTTGTCCTACTCAGGACTGAGTCAAGGGTTTTGGGGAGAAGCTATGTTAACAGCTTGCTATTTATTAAATAGGGTTCCTAATAAAAGGAACATGATTACCCTTTATGAACTCTAGACTAAAAGGAAACCAAACTTGAAATACCTCAAAGTTTAGGGTTGTAGGGCTGTTGTAAGACTCCCCGATCCAAATGTGAAAACCTTGGGTGAAAGAGGCATTGAATGCATCTTTGTTGGATATGCTGAGCATTCCAAGGCTTATAGGTTCTATGTTATTGAACCTAATGATTCAGTTTCAATAAACTCAATCATTGAATCAAGGGATGCTAACTTTGATGAGCTAGGTTCTCATCAGTCCCTAGACCAAGCCTTAGGACTCCTACTAGAGCTGAGGACATTGGTGCTTCAGTGGAACCTGAAAGGGTCACTGATGAGGTTGTGGTTCAGCAACCTGAGCCTAAGCTTAGAAGAAGCACAAGGCAAAGGACTCCAAAGAATTTTGGGCCTGAATTTCAACTATACCTAGCTGAAGGAACAAGGGATGAGGTCTCTGACCAGTACAACTATTGCTTTAATGTTGAGGATGATACCAAAACATTTGATGAAGCAATGAAGTCCCAGGATGTTGCTTTCTGGAAAGAAGCAATCAATGATGAGATAGATTCCATCATGGGCAACAACACTTGGGTGTTGGTTGATCTACCTCCAGGTTGCAATCCACTTGGATGCAAATGGATCTTCATAAGAAAGATGAAGGTAGATGGAACTATTGAAAAGTTCAAGGCAAGGTTAGTCATTCAAGGCTTTAGACAAAAGTCAGGAATAGACTACTTTGATACTTATGCTCCTGTAGCACGCATAAGTACCATAAGAATGTTGATTGCCTTGGCAAGCATTCACAATTTGGTTATTCATCTGATGGATGTGAAGACAACATTCTTGAATGGTGATTTAGATGAGGAGGTTTATATGAACCAACCTCAAGGTTTCATCATACCTGGTCATGAAGATAAGGTGTGTAAACTGATTAAGTCCTTATATGGACTCAAACAAGCACCTAAGAAATGGCATCAAAAGTTTGATGAAGTGGTTTTGTCTAATGGTTATTTACTTAACCAAGCTGACAAATATGTATATAGCAAATTTGATGAATCTAGTAAAGGATTCATCATTTGCCTATATGTTGATGACATGTTAATCTTTGGTACTAACCAAGTTCAGGTTGATTTAACCAAAGAGTTTTTGTCATCAAGGTTCTCTATGAAAGACATGGGGGAGGCTGATGTTATCCTTGGCATAAGGATTAAACATGAAAGTGATGGTATTGTAATTTCTCAGTCTCATTATATTGAGAAGGTCCTGAAGAAATTCAATCACTTTGATTGTACTCCAGTGAGTACACCTATGGATACAAGTGAGAAATTAATGCCTAAGAATGGCCAGGCTGTCTCCCAGCTTGAGTATTCTAGGGTGATTGGTTGCTTGATGTATGCCATGACTAGTACTAGGCCTGATATTGCTTTTGCAGTGGGTAAACTGAGTAGGTACACTAGTGATCCTAGTACTCAGCATTGGCAAGCAATTCAGAGGGTACTAAAGTATTTGAAAGGAACAATGGATTATTGTTTGTCATATACTGGATATCCTTCAGTGGTGGAAGGTTACACTGATGCAAGTTGGATCAGCAATACTGAGGATAATTCATCCACAAGTGGCTGGGTATTCCTTCTTGGTGTTGGTGCAATTTCTTGGGCATCCAAGAAGAAAACTTGCATTACTGGTTCAACAATGGAATCTGAATTTGTAGCTCTAGCAGCTGCTGGTAAAGAGGCTGAATGGTTGAGAAACTTGCTTCTTGAGATTCCATTGTGGGTTAAACCTATGGCACCCATATCTATCCGTTGTAATAGTGCAGCTACATTGGCTAAGGCTTATAGCCAAATGTACAATGGTAAGTCTAGACACTTAGGTGTTAGACATAGCATGATTCGTGAGCTAATCATGAATGGGGTGATATCAATAGAGTTTGTGAGGTCTCAACAAAACTTAGCTGATCACTTGACGAAGGGATTGTGATAGGTGTGAAAACACCCATCCTTTTACCACTTATTTCTGGCTAAAACAAGACCAAAACACGTACTTAATATCATTTGTTTGGAATTATGTGTGGTTTTTGTGTTTATTGTGTTTTCAGAGTCAATCGGATGAATATTGAAGAAAACATGGGATTGCACAGGTTTTATCGAGGAAAAAGACTCAAGACGAAGTCTGTTGTCCAAGAGATGCAAAAGATTTGAAGTCATTGTGCCTATTTGAAGATTTATCGAAGAATAGAGCCAAAGATGGAAGATTCATATATGTCGAAGAACTCGAGTCTACTAAACAAAAGATTATAAGACGAGTTGGAATTATTCACCGACACTTCTCAAAATCAAAAGTCGGAAGCGTTTATTTAAAGGAACGTAAAGACTAAAGAAGAAAGAAGAAAAGAAGCCCGAAACCAAAGCCCATTCACAAGCCCACCATCACACGCCTATACATAGGACTTTACTTCACCAATTTGGAGTAGTCTTAGTCTTAGTTTTTAGTTTTTAGTTTTTCATTCTCTAGTTTTAGAGAGAGAAAGTTCTCAACTTTCTCTCACTAAATTTTCATCTTTCTTTCTTTTAATTTTTTCAAGATCAAACCTTTGTATTGCTTTTCATTAATCAAGCTTAAATTCAAGCTTTTAATCTTTAATCTCATTTTACCTTTCTTTGATTTTGATTCACTTTTGGTACGAATTACTTATGATCCGTGTTGTTCATCTATGTTTTCGTGCTTAAAAAGTTAATCTTTTTATGTTTCCTTAAGTTTCTAAATGAATAAGCTTTAAGATCTTTGTGCTTATTGGCTTTTTTGTGAGTTTAGCTTATTTACTTTTTAAAGTTTTTATAAAAAGTTCATCTTTTTACTATTTGATTTATAAGATTGATTATTTGAAGTTTAGATAAGTTGTATTTGTGCTTATTTGATCCGCTTAATATTAGATTTGTGCTAGTTTTGGAGTTAGCTTATTCCATAGCTTATCTCCCAAGCTTAATTTTCGGATCAAAGAAGGTATCGGAAAGGGTAAAACCCTTTTCCGATTTGTTTATTCCGACGAGCACACCCCCTTATTCCGATCGTCAGATCGGAAAAGGGTTTATGTTCATTCTGATTTGAGTTGTTTGCTGAGATTCCGATTGGGTATTTTTAGTGTATTCCGATTAGAACCTTTCTCCCATATTCCGATTGTGGCCTTTAGCACATTCCGATTAGAGTCATAACCCAATATTCCGATCAGCTTCATTTCCAGTATTCCGATTAGAGTATTGTGTAACATTCCAACGGCAAGCATCAATATTCCGATCACTGTTGATCAGAATTGGGTGTATTATTCCGACGGTAGCCTTGATGGTTATTCCGATCAATGCACTTTAGATATTCCGATTTGGCTATTTTCCAATTGTTTAATTTCAATTTTTTTACAAGTTTCCATGTGTTAGTTTCATTAAGTTTTCAAGTAATTTTTCTAATTTAGTGTTTAAATTTTCTGCATTTATTTTTAACTCGTCAATTTAGTTTAATCTTTTAAAGCTACTCTTCGACACTTACTTATTTGTTATTAGTTTAAAATAGATAAACAAACCAATACCTTTTTATTAACCAAGAACAAATCATTCCACTTAGAGCCGTGATCAATTCGAGAAGATACCGAGAACATAAATCTAGAACCCATACAAAAAAGTATCAAAAGGCGCCGCTGCCGGCTCTTCTCGTTACGATTAACCGTTTTTTGTGAGAACTTGGATTTTGGGATCCGTTGACCGTGAACGTTACTTTTTCATAAAAAATTTCAAAAACCCTAAAAAATATAAAATTTTCAAAAATCCTAAAAATTAAAAAACATAAAAACCAAAAATATTTCTGCTTTGTTTTTGCCTTGTTAGTTCTTTTGCAGGTGCATGCGTACACGATCAACGTCTTATCAAGAGCCCGAGCCTCTCGAAGACTTAGACATGGCCGGTGTACAAAACAACAACAATAACCCACCTCAAAACAATAACAATCCACCTCTCAACAACAATAATAACAACAACAATGAGCCTCTACCAGACAATCGCCCGATGATTGAACTGCTGCAAGCACATGTAGATGGCAACAATGATCCAATTGTCATACCCGCGATTGCAGCCAACAATTTTGAGCTCAAATCTGGCTTTATCCAGATGGTCTCTGCTCAACCATTCTTGGGGCGTACCATTGATGATCCACATGACCACATCAAGAGATTCTTGCAACTCACTAATACGGTCAAATTCAATGGTGTTCCACAAGAGGTAATCCGTTTACAACTTTTTCCCTTTTCTTTAGAGGGACAAGCCCGGCATTGGCTTGCTAAGGAACCGCCACAAAGTATTCTGACGTGGACGGATTTGGAGACCAAATTTATCAACTACTTTTTCCCACCCTCTCGTACTACCGCTTTGCGGAATGAAATTATCAATTTTGAACAAAAGTACGATGAGTCTTTTAGTGAATCTTGGGACCGTTTCAAAGACCTTTTGAGAAAATGCCCACAACATGGTTTCACCAAAGTGCACCAAATTAATACTTTTTATAATGGTTTAAGCATGATTGACCAAGATTCACTAAAGAGTGCCTCGGGGGTAATATTTTGGCTAAGACTTCTAATGCCGCTTGGGATATTACTGAAAATAAGTCTCGTGTGCAAACCAAGAGTGTTCGGACCAATGTCGCTAGTGCTAGTAAGAGTGACAGCGACAAGCGACTTGACAAAATTACTACGCTTCTTGAATCGCTTGCCGCCCAAACCGCCAGCAACACTAACAACATCAACACTAAAAACGCTCAAGTCAATGCTGTCAGCCAACCATGTGAAATCTACGGGGGTCCTCACTCTTACACCACTTGTACCGCCACCCAAGACTACCCTTCTGAGAATGTGCATGTAGCATACGGCACCTATCCTTCGGCTGCTTATCAAGCTCGTCCTCAAGGTGACCGCAACTTGCTTAGCTACCGCTCTAACAACTATCTCTCACCAACCGGTTTTCCCCCTAACAACCCAAACCAACAACAAAACCTCAATCGCCCTCCTCAACAACAACAACAACCTCGTACACCATACATACCACCTCACAAACAACCATATCCACCTCAAAGAAACAACCAAGTTTACCAACAACCTGCTTATCAACCACCCGCATACAATGCTCCTCCCAACCAACCCACCGCATTACGGCAAGACATTGGAACCTACATGAGGACTAATGATGTGATCGTGGACAATCTCCAACGGGAAGTGCTAAACTTGAAAGCAGACCTGGTGAAACAAGGGAACGATCTGAGAGTTGATATGAGAAACACTTTGGATAGTCAAACGAATGACTTAAAAACATGATGGCTAGTTTCTTCCAAGGTAATCAACCCTCTTCTTCGGGTACTCTTCCGAGTAACACCGTTTGAATCCAAGAGGGGAGATGAAAGCAATCACCACTCGCAGTGGCAAAGGTACCAAGGAACCCGAGCTTCCTATACCTCCACCGGTGATTGTGACTAAGGAGAACGAGTCACCTGCTCCTATTCCTCATCCTTCTACTTCCCCAATTTCTCCACCTCTTACTTCTACCCCTCCTCCACCCAAGGATGTGAGTGATCCTATTCTCCCAAAGTCCTCCTCTTCTTCTGATATACCTTATCCATCAAGGTTGAGGAAAGAGAAGCTCAAAAGCAAGGATGATATTCAGGTTTCGAACTTTCTCAAAATGTTTAAACAATTGAATTTCAACATCTCCTTCGCTGAGGCTCTCGCTCACATGCCCAAATATGCGAAAATGTTCAAATATCTTCTTAGTGACAAGGAGAAGCTTCGTGATATTGCTAACACCCAACTTAATGAGAATTGCTCTGCAGTGCTCTTACGGAAATTGCCAACCAAGCTTGGTGATCCAGGTCGTTTCTTAATACCTTGTAACTTCCCGGGAGTAGAGAATTGCATGGCCCTAGCCGATCTAGGTGCCAGTATTAACTTAATGCCTTTAAGTGTGCGGAAGCAATTATCTCTCCCCAAGCTAGTCCCCACCAAAATGACTCTGGAATTAGCTAACCGTACGGTTGCTTATCCAGTAGGGATAGCCGAAGACGTCTTTGTAGGAGTCGACAAATTCACTTTTCCTGCCGATTTCGTCGTCTTCGACTATGAAATGGACCCTCGTGTGCCATTAATTGTTGGTCGTCCATTCCTGAGGACCGGTCGCACTCTCATCGATGTTGAAGCGGGTGAGCTTATCATGAGAGTGGGTGACGATAAAATTGTCTTCAACATGGGAAAGCTTTCTAAACAGCCTTATTCTAACGAGAGTCTTAATTGTATTGACGTTCTTGATGAGGCTTGTGAAGAACACTTCAAAGATGCTTGTAAAAGTATTCCTACCTCTCTTCCCAATGTTGAGACCGTTTCCTCTATTGATTCATCACTATCTCTATTTGGAGAAAGTGATTTCCTTTGGAAAGATTTGAAAGCCACCATGGGAGATGTGAACTTAGCTAATAACGATTCTACCATAGATTGGGATGAACATCTCCGCCTCATTGAAAACATTCTTAAAGAAGATAATATTTCTCCACCATCTCCCACGGTTATTGCTATCGATGCCCCGACTTTGAAAACGCCTCCCATCGAAAATCCTCAGGATTTAGAACTTAAGGAGTTGCCGCCCCATCTCGAGTACGTGTTCCTTGAAGAAGAGAAGAAGTCACCCGTCATCATTGTGAAGGACTTGAAAGAAGAAGAGAAAACTCGTCTCATCGCCGTGATTAAAGATCATAAGAAGGCAATTGCTTGGAAAATTTCCGATATCCGCGGAATTGATCCGAACTTTTGTACTCACAAGATTCTCATGGAAGAGGACTTTAAACCCGCAATCCAGAGCCAAAGAAGGGTTAATCCTCGCATTCATGACGTCATCAAACAAGAGGTTATCAAACTTCTAGATGCCGGCTTGATTTACCCTATTTCGGATTCGCCGTGGGTAAGTCCCGTCCATTGTGTGCCCAAGAAGGGCGGAATAACCGTTGTTTCCAATGAACACAACCAGTTGATTCCCACTCGTCTCGTTACAGGGTGGAGAGTTTGTATTGATTATCGCAAGCTCAATGATGCCACGAGAAAAGACCACTTTCCTCTTCCTTTCATGGATCAAATGCTCGAGCGTCTAGCTGGTAATGACTATTACTGCTTCTTAGACGGTTTCTCCGGGTATTTTCAAATTCCCATCGATCCCAAGGACCAAGAAAAGACCACATTCACTTGTCCCTACGGAACATTTGCTTACAAACGCATGCCTTTTGGTTTATGCAATGATCCTGGGACGTTCCAAAGGTGTATGATGGCTATCTTCCATGACATGGTTGAATAAACTATGGAAGTATTCATGGATGATTTCTCAGTTTATGGCGATTCTTTCTCTGCTTGCCTTGCCAATTTAGAACGAATGCTTAAGCGGTGTGAAGACACTCGCCTTGTTCTTAATTGGGAAAAATGCCATTTCATGGTAAAAGAGGGCATCGTGCTAGGACACAAGATCTCCAAATCCGATCTTGAAGTAGACCGTGCTAAAGTCGATGTTATCGCTAAGTTGCCTCCACCTTCCACCGTGAAGGGTGTGAGAAGTTTCCTCGGTCATGCGGGCTTCTACCGTCGATTCATCAAAGATTTTTCTCAAATTTCTCGCCCGATGACCCACCTCTTGGAAAAAGATACTCCTTTTATCTTTTCCAACGAGTGTATTGAAGCCTTCAACTTGCTTAAGGATAAGCTAACTAAGGCATCCGTCTTGGTTACCCCTAATTGGGAGCTGCCTTTCGAGTTGATGTGCGATGCTAGCGACTATGCTATTGGAGCGGTTTTGGGCCAAAGAGTGAACAAACACTTCCAACCATCCATTACGCTATCAAGACATTGACAGGGGCTCAATTGCATTACACGACAACCGAAAAAGAGCTTTTAGCTGTTGTATATGCCTTTGAAAAGTTCCACCCCTATCTTGTCCTTTCTACCACAATCGTGTATACCAATCATTCCGCGTTGAAGTACTTGTTGACTAAACAAGATTCTAAACCAAGACTTCTTCGCTGGGTTTTGCTACTCCAAGAATTTAAAATCGAAATTCGCGATAAAAAAGGAGCTGAAAACCTAGCCGCGGATCATCTCAGTAGACTTGAGGATCCTTACCAAGGGGAACATCCAACTAAAGAGATCAATGACTCTTTCCCCCTGGAGACCTTAATGTCTATCAACTCGACTTCTGATGAAACCCCGTGGTTTGCGGACATTGCAAACTACTTGGCGGGTGGAATTCTCGTTGACGGGTTAACATCCCAGAAAAAGAAGAAGTTCTTTAACGACATTAAGACTTACTTTTGGGATGACCCGTATCTATTCAAACAATGTGCTGATTTGATTATTCGTCGATGTGTTGATGAACCGGCAGCTTTAGAAATCCTTGACGCTTGCCACAAAGGACCCACCGATGGTCACTTTGGTCCCAACTACACCGCCAAAAAAGTGTTTGACTCGGGATTTTATTGGCCCACCATCTATCGTGATGCTCACGAGATGGTTAAACGATGTGATGCTTGCCAAAAATAAGGCAAGATCACACATAAAGACGAGATGCCTCAGAATTTCATTCAAGAATGTGAAATCTTTGATGTTTTGGGTATCGACTTTATGGGGCCATTCCCTTCATCTAAAGGAAACAAATACATCCTTGTAGCCGTTGACTACGTCTCCAAATGGGTTGAAGCCAAAGCTTTACCTACTAATGACGCAAGGGTGGTTTGTAACTTTTTGAAGTCGCTATTCGCTAGATTCGGTGTGCCTCGTGCCATTATTAGTGATCGCGGGACTCATTTTTGCAATGACCAATTCGCAAGAGTCATGGCTAAGTATGGTGTAAATCATCGTCTTTCCACCGCTTACCACCCACAAACTACTGGCCAGGCTGAAATATCCAACCGAGGATTAAAGCGAATTCTTGAAAGAACCGTGGGAGAGCATCATGCCTCATGGGCTGATAAACTTGATGATGCTTTGTGGGCTTTTCGTACCGCATACAAGACTCCGATTGGTTGTACACCATATCGTCTCGTGTACGGGAAAGCATGCCACCTCCTCATTGAGTTGGAGCACAAGGCTTACTGGGCCTTGAAGTGGGCTAATTTCGATATCAACAAAGCCGGTGACCTACGCAAGATCCAACTCAATGAGCTGAATGAACTCCATAATGAGGCTTATGAAAATTCTTTGATCTATAAGGAAAAGACTAAGCTCATTCACGACTCTAAGATTAAGAACCGAGAGTTTCAAGTTGGAGACAAAGTTTTACTCTTTAACTCTCGGTTGAAAATCTTTTCGGGCAAGCTGAAATCTCGTTGGTCCGGCCCATTCACCATTGCCCAAATTTTTCCATATGGTACTCTCGAGCTCGCTCAACCTAATGGACCTAATTTTAAGGTGAATGGCCAACGAGTGAAGTTGTACTTTGGTGAGGACATCTCTCATGAGATGATTCCATCCCTCACCACGTTCCCCATAAACTAATTTTGGGTCGAGTCAGGCTCGTGACTCGGTTATCAAAAACAAGCGCTCCTCGGGAGGCAGCCCGAGTATCTATCTTTTTCTGTTTTAACCTCCTAAGTGTAGGGGGACCTCTATAGGTGTTTGTATTTGTGTGGTGATGTGATTACAGGGATGACTGCACTTTTAAAACCTTTGAAGAACCGTGCTCCCATGTTATCCAAAATCCGGTTCTATCTCTCAACTATCGTGATTCAATTTTCTTCATACTCACATTTGAAATTGATCACTTTAGTCGTCCTTTCCTTAGCTTGATTTAACCAACGTGCACAATGTCATAAGTGTAGGGGAGACTTTTCCCACATGCTTAAACATTGAGGACAATGTTTATTTTAAGTGTAGGGGGGACTTCTATCGAAGTTTTAAGTGGACTTTTCCATGAAAATGCCTTCATTTAACCAGAAAATCATCTTTTTCAGCATTTTTCAAATTTTTAATTAACTTTGGCCATTTAGTCGTGATTTTTAAATTTTTATCGTTGCTTTCATATGTATATATTCCGCAATAAAGTCAAAAATATTAATAAGTGGTGTAGCTAGTTTAGAAGTCTTTGACATATTAGGCCCGTTGCGATTATTTTGACTCAACCCGAATAGACTTATCTAAGTTTATTCTAGCTAGTATCCTTAACCATGTAGACCTTAATTGGTTTATTAGGCTAAGCATCCACGAGTCTCATTACTTGAGATTTTAAATTGTGGAGAACGAGAAATGATAGAGTCAATTATAAGTCGGTATTCTTGCACAAGCTCACTTGGTGTAATTTTTTGCCTATTCTCCCATCACTTGCTAATAATTTATCTGCAATAAGTAAGGTCGTACGATTTGAAAAGTTACTTAGCTTCTAGCCCAAGATCGTTTAAAAGTTGCTCGGTAATGATAAGAGTTCATAGCCAAGGCATAACTTATGAAGCGGGGCGCGAAGATTGGCGAGTCCGAAAAGGCCCTAACAAGGCATGAGGATTCCATTTTATTGCTGAAGATCCAAAGTGATGTGAAAAGCATTATTCCCAAAATCAATATGAAGGATCAAGACTCACGACGAAAAGAAATCAACTCCCATAAAGATCATGGAGAAGTCTATCTGAAAAGACCCTAACAAGGTATGAGGATAAATAGATCCAAGTCCGAAAAGGAGGCGGATCGTTGTATCTCAAAATCCCAATTAGAGATTGAAGAAATAATCATGAAGTCATGGTCAACAAAGTTGGAGTACCCCTCAAAAGTCTCCAAGTGAAGAACCTCTATTAACGATGAGAAGACCATTATCTCAAGAACGTCTCTCGAAGATATGAAGTATGAAGTACATGCCAAATATCGGCCCGAGAAAGGTCTCAAATCGTGAACCAAGTTACGCCAAGATATGAACTTTTTGATATCCCGAGAAGCAGTTTTAAGAGAGTTTGTCCTTTAGCTAACTATTGATCAAATCGTCCTACTTTGCTTTCAGCCTAAATAAACTATCGAAATAAGTCCAAAAATGCATCTTCGTGATCATTCTAAGACAAAAATAAAATATAAGAGATACACCTAGGAATAAGGGAGTTTAAGCTTATAATTAAGCCATGTGTGTAAGTGTTTGAATTGCTAACTTATAATAACAATGATCTCGTTTTTAAGCTTAGTGTGGGGAACGTGAAACTTGAGGGTGATGAATCGTCGCAGCACCGAAGCCCTAATGTAAGTCTTATATCTCTTTGCAAGTTATTTCCACGTATCTATTCTTTATCCTTTTGTTTACTTTAAAGTTTTAATCTCCCGTAGTACTTTAATTTTTGTTTAGTAATATTTTAATAAGGCCAAGGTTGATTAATTATGAGAAAAATGTAAACTTGCTTTATCACTAAGCATTGCATGAGGGCATGGCAATGGTTAAGTGTAGGGGATTTGATAGGTGTGAAAACACCCATCCTTTTACCACTTATTTCTGGCTAAAACAAGACCAAAACATGTACTTAATATCATTTGTTTGGAATTATGCGTGGTTTTTGTGTTTATTGTGTTTTCAGAGTCAACCGGATGAATATTGAAGAAAACATGGGATTGCACGGGTTTTATCGAGGAAAAAGACTCAAGACGAAGTCTATTGTCCAAGAGATGCAAAAGATTTGAAGTCATTGTGCCTATTTGAAGATTTATCGAAGAATAGAGCCAAAGGTGGAAGATTCATATATGTCGAAGAACTCGAGTCTACTAAACAAAAGATTATAAGACGAGTTGGAATTATTCACCGACACTTCTCAAAATCCAAAGTCGGAAGCGTTTATTTAAAGGAACGTAAAGACTAAAGAAGAAAGAAGAAAAGAAGCCCGAAACCAAAGCCCATTCACAAGCCCACCATCACACGCCTATAAATAGGACTTTACTTCACAAATTTGGAGTAGTCTTAGTCTTAGTTTTTAGTTTTTAGTTTTTCATTCTCTAGTTTTAGAGAGAGAAAGTTCTCAACTTTCTCTCACTAAATTTTCATCTTTCTTTCTTTTAATTTTTTCAAGATCAAACCTTTGTGTTGCTTTTCATTAATCAAGTTTAAATTCAAGCTTTTAATCTTTAATCTCATTCTACCTTTCTTTGATTTTGATTCACTTTTGGTACGAATGACTTATGATCCGTGTTGTTCATCTATGTTTTCGTGCTTGAAAAGTTAATCTTTTTATGTTTCCTTAAGTTTCTACACGAATAAGCTTTAAGATCTTTGTGCTTATTGGCTTATTTGTGAGTTTAGCTTATTTACTTTTTAAAGTTTTTATAAAAAGTTCATCTTTTTACTATTTGATTTATAAGATTGATTATTTGAAGTTTAGATAAGTTGTATTTGTGCTTATTTGATCCGCTTAATATTAGATTTGTGCTAGTTTTGGAGTTAGCTTATTCCATAGCTTATCTCCCAAGCTTAATTTTCGAATCAAAGAAGGTATCGGAAAGGGTAAAACCCTTTTCCAATTTGTTTATTCCGACGAGCACACCCACTTATTCCGATCGTTAGATCGGAAAAGGGTTTATGTTCATTCCGATTTGAGCTGTTTGCTGAGATTCCGATTGGGTATTTTTAGTGTATTCCGATTAGAACCTTTCTCCCATATTCCGATTGTGGCCTTTAGCACATTCCGATTAGAGTCATAACCCAATATTCCGATCAGCTTCATTTCCAGTATTCCGATTAGAGTATTGTGTAACATTCCGACAACAAGCATCAATATTCCGATCACTGTTGATCGGAATAGGGTGTATTATTCCGACGGTAGCCTTGATGGTTATTCCGATCAATGCACTTTAGATATTCCGATTTGGCTATTTTCCAACTGTTTAATTTCTATTTTTTTACAAGTTTCCAAGTGTTAGTTTCATTAAGTTTTCAAGTAATTTTTCTAATTTAGTGTTTAAATTTTCTAGCATTTATTTTTAACTCGTCAATTTAGTTTAATCTTTTAAAGCTACTCTTCGACACTTACTTATTTGTTATTAGTTTAAAATAGATAAACAAACCAACACCTTTTTATTAACCAAGAACAAATCATTCCACTTAGAGCCGTGATCAATTCGAGAAGATACCGAGAACATAAATCTAGAACCAATACAAAATGCAAGTATCAGATTGGCTAGAGCTAGGTTATAAAGTCTGCTAAAGGGATGGGTTTAAAGTCCAAACTAGTCATTGAATGCTAGGACACCCAACTCCCTCCTAAGGAAACTTGGGAGCTGAGTTCAATGTGGAAAGCTGAACATTCAGGGGACTGAAGCACATGTATATCATCCCACAGATGTGCTTGAACCTGCTGAAAGGAGGATGAAGTTATAAACTTCTTAATGGTTAATTTCTTTGAAAAAGTGCTTAAGTAGGAGCATGAACTAAAGAGGAACCACCTATGTAAATGTTGAGGTTTCGCCGCCTCTAGGAGCATGGACTTCGGCTCTTACAACATTTATGAATTGAATATGGACACATGGCTTGTATGGTGTCAGGGGCGTTTTAAGTGTTTGAAAACTTGTGTGTATTTTATCTTCAGGTATTCAAAGTAGTTGAAGGGTTCAATTCTTAGAACACCCTGATTCTCGAATATTTGAAGTGATGTACTAATATGGAAATTCAGTTCTTAGGACATTTTCATTTATGCAATGGTTTTGTTAAAGTTGATTTTCATGCAAAAAGGAATTGTACTAAATTGGGGGGATTGTTGGGAATTTAGTGCAATTGTGGGATCGAGTCATACTTGTAAATGGGTTTGGAGGTACGGAGTGTACACCCATTAAGTCTCTGACCTCCCTGGACTCAATATAGTGGTTGGAAGTTCTTCAGTAGGAAGGTGCTCCTGGTTAGGAAGTTGCTCCTGGTTAGGAAATTGCTCCTGGTTAGAAAGTTGCTCCTAGTTAGGACGCTGCTCCTGGTGATGCACAAAGTCTTTGTAACCTCTTTGACCAATCAATGAGGGTTGAATATTGACTTGATGACCAGGTTTATGGTCATGTAACCACTATGCTTTCATGTAGGTAATTATGAGCTTAATTGGCCGATTAATGCTCTTAAATACCTTTGACTATGAGTTACATCCTTCTAGGACTAGGATCACTATAAATAGTGATCATATTTGCATGATGAGATATATAAAAACAAGAAACACTTACACGCATAGAGTTTTTGATTTGTGCCTAAAACAAGAACTAACTCTTGGTTTTATCCCAAGGAGGTATTCGTGTTAACCCAGGCATAGGGTCGAATAATCTTCTTTGGAAAGTGATTACACGACTTCAAGAGATATCCGGTAACCATTCATTTGTACGTAGTTAGGCTATTGATTGTCTTCACCCTGTTGGAACGAAGTAAACTCCAACAATCTCTATAAATAGGGATGAAAAGAATCTTATTTTATTGAATTCTTCTTCCTCAATGTATTCTTTATTATGATTATTAATAAAGAAAGGTTTGAGGATATTCCGTGTGCATATATGTTTGTCGGTTTTTTGTATTCTCTCGTGTTCGCTACTTGTGCTCGATACAACACGCGATATAGCGGTTCTGCGTTATCAAACTTCTGGTTTACTTAAATCATACCCATCGTCTCTTATTCGATTTAGATTACACTATTGTTACCTCATTTTTGAACTAATTGCATTATAGTCTTTGTTTCAAAAGTTAGAGATCAAATCGTTCCTAAGGATGCATTTGGTTAACGGGTTTTCTCGTCAGTCTTAGAGTTAAAATGATAATGCAAAATTAATATTTGTGGGTGAGTCTTATGATTGAAGTTAAAGTTTGAATATTTGCTATGTTAAAAGGAGCTGAAAGCCAAAGTTTAGAATTTATTTGTCATTTTGTGGGCTTTTTTTTAAACATCACTCGTTTTGTTTTGTCTTTTTTCAATAATTAACTTTTAATTTAAATGATTTATAAAATAATAATAATTAATTATCTAACTCCTTTATAAAAGAGATTAGTATCTCTCTCCTATTAATGCAAAAAAATTAAGTAGTACCACTAACTTAACATGGTGTACCTTCTTTTAAAACACAAACTAAAATATTGTTTAAAGTATACAATTTAATAAGCCAAGTATACAAGTGTCTCACCATACACTAATTACAAACTTTTTAATGAGTAATTAATACAATTAATAAAACATCACATTATAAAAATATACAACAATATTATATGCACATTGTACAAACATTAAAAAGCATCTATAGTATACTAATGCATCAAATAAAAAATCTAATTGAAAATTGGTTTATTGCATTTAGTTTTTTTTTCCTTTAATCATTTACTTAACTTTACTTGAATTTTCATCTATATATTACATATAATGCTAAAAGTAATAATATCCTTCGATTGAAATCACGTTTTTAAGACATATTTTTAGATGAAAACTATTAATTCAAAACTTATAATAAAAAAAATACGAATTATAACACCGAAAAATTTAGTCACAGAGTATCTACCGCCGCATCGCGCGAGTACCCTGCTACTATATCTTATACAGTAATAGACTTTCTTTTTTCACAATCAAACCTAACTAAAATTTTAATCCAAAATTTTGCTTTTTATCCAAATACTAATTATAAACCCAACTATAAACCAAACGGGCCCTAATTACAAGGATTGTTACACAGATAGTCCTTGTTATCAAAGTACGGACTATCAATGAAAATATATAAAAAAATACGGATTATCTATGTAAATCGAACATGAAACATGTAATTTTGTTTAAAATAGTTGTCACCGGTTTGTTTTAACAATGATTATCTTTTTTTCTAATTTGTGAAAGTGGTTTGTTATAATCTTTAAATTAGAGATTTTGCTGACACATTATGTTTTTATCATAGGTCAGGTATTAGTAAATTTTTTGATAAATGTGGAAAGTATATAACGTACTTTCTGAAATGATTCATTATGTCCATGAAACTTTTTTATGTTCGATTTGCACACTTGCCACGTAGGATTTTGGTCAAACATTTGACTGGACCGTTGACTTAACGAAACCGTTAGTACTTCGTTAACTTGGAATTTTGTTTTACAATTTTAGTCCCTTTAACTAACTAACATCAAATCATCATCATCAACAACACATCCACAACACATCCAGGTGGGATGAGTCCCTCCTTCATAAAAAATCACAAATCTAAATCTTTAACTTTTCCTCTTTGCGAGTGTCTAGCTTTGCTACTCCAGGTGGAATGAGTCCCTCCTTCCTCTCGTTTGTTGAATATCGAAGTAATCCTTTCCCTTATAAAGAAATGTCAATAAAGTAATCATTTCTCTTATAAGTCCCTCCTTCGTCTCTTATAACACAATGTCACATATCCAAAAATCACAGATCAAAATATTCAATTATAAAGCAATGTCAATACGTTCATTTGGATGATGTTTGTGAGAGTCATATATATCTCTATGAGAACCCCAAAGCCGAAGGGAGATACATCTGCTCATCACATGATGACACCATTCATCAATTAGCAAAAATGATCAACGAGAACTGGCCAGAGTATCAAGTTCCAACTAAGTATGAATGTGAACTTGTGTAATTTAATTTCCTTTGTTATTAATGTTTATTTTACATGTGATTTCATAGGTTTGAGGGGATCGATGGTGAGATACTGATAGTTTCTTTTTCATCAAGAAGTTAACCGACATGGGATTCGAGTTTAAATATGATTTCGCTGAGATGTTCAGAGGAGCAATTAAAAGTTGTGAAGAGAAAGGATTTCTTTTTTTGTTGCACCACTTTCAGTTAGGGGATCAAGACTTGTGTTTCTGGGTTTCAGCCCCGTATGTTAGATTTTCGTAACTATACAACAAATTATATTAAATCAGATACATAAAACACATTTAAATAGGGATTTGGACTTTGGATTTTAGATCTGGTGATTTTGATTTTGAATATGGAGATTTAGATATTGGATGTGCTGTTGATGATAATGATGATAATGTTAGTTAGGTAAGGGGACTAAAATTGTAAAACAAAATTCTAAATTAACGAAGTACTAACGGTTTCGTTAAGTTAACGGCTCAGTCAAATGTTTGACTAAAATCCTACGTGGCAAGTGTACAAATCGAACATAAAAAAGTCCGATGAACATGATGGCTCATTTAAGAAAGTACATTGTATATTTTCGACATTTACCCTAAATCTTTTTACTAGAAAGCACCCTATACTAAGCTTGAAACAAGGGCTTTAACAGCAAAAGGTAACGCAATGAATACTTTCACCAAATTCTACATGGCACGCCATTTGACGCCGTCGACCCCTCGACATCACACCACCATGCTTTTTCGCCAGGCATTTCGCTAATTTTGTTGAAAAAAAGACAAACGATTTGTGAGCCCAGTATCATTGTATACAAGATATATCTTTTAAACATTGTTAAAATGTAGGAGTAATTACTTTGCTTAAAATTATTATTCTATAAATATATATTTACCTTATAATATTTAAATGTTTTTATAACTTTTATTGCGACTATTATTAAGAGTTACAGTATTAAAGATTTTGGCTTGTTAGCTAATTTTGTGCATTTTTGTCTATTTTTTTATGTGTGTTTCTTTGGTTTAGAAGTGTTTGATTTGATAGCATTCGTAGATGCTTCAGTGTAATGGTCATCTGTAGACGTTTTCTGGATTTAGATATAAGAATATAATTTTGTTGAGCTTTTATTTGACGTTTTTTTTTAAGAACGGCACATCAATTTCACCGAAATTCGACCTCCGAGTTATACCATCCATAATGGACAGACTCAGGACTCGAACCACTAGGAGAAACCCCTAAAAACTCATGGTTTCGCAATTACGACACAACCTAACTTTTTCATTTGGGTCTCATTCACTTACAATATTTTTTTTCCCCATTTTTCAAACAAAATAAATCCGTTTTATCAAATAAAATACATGTTATATATGTATAAAAAAAGTTATAAAAGTGAAATTAGAAAGTTATAAAATGAAATAGAAATACATATCATATTTATTTAAAAAAGTCATAAAAGTAAATACATGTTCTTTTAGTTAACTGATCGTCCTTGTGGAAAGAGAAAATGACATGTTTCATCCTAAAAAGTCAGAAGTCGTCCATGTGAAAATCATTTTGTAACCGACCGGTCTTTTGACCTTATTTACATCCAAACGACTGTTATCTTTCACGACACATAAAAGATACTTTCGTCTAATCACATTCAAAATAGAACCACATGGACCGTCATTGCAACAATAAAATTCCATCCTTGCCAAAAAAATTCCCCGTCATATTCTAACAACAAAACCCAAATCAGATGCAAATCCCAAATTACAACACTAATATCAAACCCGAAATTGAAACTATAACACTAATCTATAAGTTCTTAAATTCAGAATAATGAGAGTTTAGATGGAAATGCAACACTAATCTATAAGTTTTTAAATTCAGAATAATGAGAGTTTAGAAGGAAATGCAACACTAATCTACAAATTAAAAATTCCATTTACTAAACCCCAAACCCATTTCCTAATATAACTAAATTCAACTTGCAAATTTCAAAGTGCATTTCCTAAACACCAAACTCATTTCCTAATCTAACCTAATCTTAATTGCATTCTAAACTGCAAACTCCTAACTGTATTTCATACACATCTCCTAATCTAACATGCAAATCATTACCAATCAGCATGTGAAGGCATATTTAAATTTCCAAATAAAAGTTAAGTGGTTATTGTGATATCACATACCAACATATCCATTAAACAACGTCTGAAAATAAAGCTAATTAGTTCAAGTGTTATTACCGACTAAAACATCTAACTTTTGCTTATCCCATAAACAGAACACTTACATTGAGTTAAGATTTTCTCTTCCTAACAAAATAAAAACATCGTATTTCTACTTTTAGAGCCCTTACAAAAAAAAATATTGTTTATAGGAACCAAACTATATGATTTATTCACCATAACTACTTCTTCTCGTACAAGTACAAATAATCTAAGATCATAATGTTCTACGGGTCGTAATGATCTAAGACCATAATGTGCTTGACATATTGTGTTGCTAGAGCTTGAAGTAATCTCTCGATACGGGAAGACTGGATCAAATGGTAAAGGGTCTTTGTTGATACAAAAGTTGGATGAATCGCGCTTAACCCAAATTAGGCTTAATTCGGGTGTTGAGGATTCTGGCTCTTGCACTAAGTGAACTTGTATGAAGACCGTGCACACTAAAGAACGAACATCGTTAGGCTTACCATGGGTATGTTTCCCACAATTAGACTCCAGCGTGAGAGTAAGTAATCGGTTTGACTAAGATAATCGGTAAAGGTTGTGAGTATTGAGTAAATAATACCTTTGTGGAACCTCAGGAGTTCCTTATATACCCGGTGAAACCCTAATTGAGCTTCCCTATACTTGCGGCCTAAGTAAATGATAAATACCATATACACCGAGATCTTTATCACTTAAATAAGGAGAGTGTATATATCCCTTTGTCTTAGAAGAATCATAGTCCTAATTAAACTATGATTCTGTTTGATCCCAACCGCTTGCGGTCAGAGTGCGGCTTATGTGGAGCAGCGTACGACAGCGGCTCACTGGGCCTCGTAGGCCTCAGCATTGTCTATTATAACCCATTTGTAATGGATTAGATACGGGTAGTACCCGTTGGTCGGGCTTATAGCCCGACTAGGGACTATACGTCATCATGCCCCCTTAGTCTAGTAGTCGTAGGTCGTGCCACGGCTACTAGACTATAAAACTAATGCAGTCGCACATAGAATTACACTTGAAACTGAGTTGGTGACAAAAAGGTAGCGTAGCAAAGAAGTTTTAAATTCTTCCCGCCAAAACCCCTGCCTACTTCCCTCCTATCAACCACTCACTCGGTAAATGTGAAAAAGACATGACACGTCAACTAGTCGATTCATCTTCCACTGTTGGATTGTGCAAGTAGACGACAAGTGGAATTCATCTATGTATGCGAACAGTTAACCCTAGAGGTTTAAATATCACCAGCCTCTTTTTCATCGCGCACACACAGTGAAAAAACTCTTGCCGCCATTAACCATCCATCATATACGACATGAATAGTCACCAAAGGTAACAACATCGTGGCTTGACATCTTTTCATCCACTACGACCATCGTAAAACAACTACTTGAGATCACATCACGCCTCACCCAATAAGAACTCCTCAACTTCACATCAAAGTATTATAACCCGACGAACCTTCACCCAGAATTACCAGGACCTCAATAGCACATCGGGAACTTCCTTGTGCAGAAGGTAGTTGTATACACAAAAAATTTTGAGTTCACGAATAATCGTATACCATTGTCATGATTTTAGTGAACATCCTGATGTTCCACCGCATCCATATATCGCAGTTGCACTGCATAGGTGTTGCGAAGATATCTAATTTTGAGATCAACTGCCACATTCTTGCTATAAAACCTACGGTAAACCTTTTCCGCGCCTTCTACAATCCTTCATGGACCAACGGTTAGGTATCCTTCTCGAAGCGCTCAGGGCCACTACAGTGTTACGAGGAAAAGCTTGATTCATTAAAGAATTAAAATACAAAATTCTTTTGGATAGACGATGTCTTCCCTTATGACTTCGTGACCGAAGAAACCATGATGAGAGATGAGCGACCTGATCCTTGTACTTACAACACGGCTGATGCCAAAGTCATCAACACCAACCGACTTTCTATCCGGGCGTACCCATAAGCATTCCTTTACACCATTTGGCTAAGTCATAACACTACTCTACGTGAAGACCAAGTCCCAAAATTTTATGACAATGATGGCCAGTGTTAGTGATCACCTTCCTTTGCTTCCTTGTTTTATGTAACAATTTCCTCATTCTTACCCGAGTCGTACTATACTCTGTATGTAGAAATGGACATTGTCCAAGTAGTGAGACATCGGCAACCGAAGACCATGGCAATGTAACCACGACTTCTAGAAGAGGATGAGCAGCCCGTGAGAGTGGTCATAGTTGTCCGTACTATGGACTTGGAGGTGCAAGAGTCGAGTTCCTCCCAGGCACAGCAGATACCTAGCCCTACCCCTCTTCGTAGCTTACCAAGAGAAGGTCAGATGCATCCCCAGGAAAAAGAAGGAAGTGTGAGTCTAGAATCTATGGAAATATCAGAAGCCAATGAGATCACTATGAGGGAATACAAGGAAGAGGATGAAGCGAATTTGCGTCTGATCTGAAAGAGACAAAGAGAAACGTTTGATGAATACCCTCAAAAGGTAGCACAAAATGAGGCTGGAGAACCATCATCTGTGAGTGATTCCATTCGATTTTGATAGATATAATTGCGGCTTCGGTCTTGTGCAATTCTTCATTTCTCGTGTCCGTTTTGGCTCTTTGGCTTCATTTCTTGTGATTTTCTTGATACCCGTACCTGCACACACACAAACGACAAAACAAGCATATATGTGGCAATATTGATGACTATTTGACCATTTTGAGCATTTTGAGCACGATTTACGAGGAAATATGATATCTAATTAGAGTTACATCAGTGAGGCATGCCCTAGAAGAAAAACCAACCCCCTCTCAGCCACCTGAATATCGGTTCTTTGAAGTCAGTTCCTCGGACTCCCCATCCAAGAATCCACCGCAGATTGAGAAGCGAAGGTACTTTCCTCCTTAATACTTCTCATATACTTGAAGACGTGCATGTTTTACTTTTAAAAAAAAATCTAACTATTCGTGTCGTGATGTGTTGTCTTGATGCTGAGAGAGAGCTGGTTCTTCTATATTCACTACTGCCAGCCCAGAGGTTGTCGCACTGAATGCTAAGCCAACCATCCCTGCTACTGAAGAAGCTACCACTATGCTTGATGAGACCACCACGACGCCTAATGAGGACATCTTTGTCCCGAACTGATCAATATCTAAAACTTCTGACCTCATCGAGACCCGAGATCGCCAAAGCTTTATGGATATTATCCCTCCTGGGCGCGCTCAACAACTGGATATTCTTCCAGATGTTGTGTTGATGGATGAAGTGAACGTGACCATAACTCACAATATGACATTGGTGTCTCGTTTGAGGAAGATATTTGCTGAGCAAGCCCGACAGGCTCATACTGCTAAGGCGGAACATGCCCAGGGCATGGAGGAGAAAAATGTAGTGCTAGCGCAGCTTAAGGTGAAGCTTGCATTAGCGGAGGCCAAGAACAAAATAGATACGACCACCATCCAGTCACTGACCGATGAAAAAACCAACCTCCTTGCTATTGTGGCTCAAGAACGCGCGAAACTGAAGACACGGTTATCCGCTAACCGATGGGCCATGGACCAACTTGAGAAAGGTAAAGACAAGCTCTTTGCTAACATAGATGAGTCTGGTGCACAACTTTAGTGACAGGTAGATGAGCATGAAGATAAACTCCGTCGCATGAACAAGTATGATGAGGAGCTATATCCTCATTTGGTATCTGTTGTTTCTAAAAGAATATGGTTAATCCGCCACTGCCTTCGTCTTGCCGCTATGGGCGCATTAGACTCCCCTAATATCCAGGAAGCGTATGCTGATGCAGTGGTAGAAGCCATGGCGGCCGGGGAGAGTACGACTATGGAGCGTGCAGCCAAAGAGGGAATGCTAAAGAAAAGTTTAGATCAGGCTGACTCCTACGATCCCCTTGCGCAGGAAAAATTAGATGTCTCCCTGATAGAGCTGAAAAGGTGCGATCTTTCCTTGATCAATATGGTGGAACCGGACCAAGACTGACCGATCGGTGTAATAATGGAAGGTCCCACATTGGCAAGACACCAAGTGGAAGGCGCAGAGGAACAACCTGACTACCATCTAAAACAAAATGTCGCACCACTAAAGGTACCTATTCTTCCTCATCCTCGCGACAATTTGAACCCCTTCAGAGTAGACAAAGAAGTACCCCTCCAAGATGTATTAACGTTTCATGCCAAGCGTGCAGCTAGAAAGGGGGGGACTTAAGGGGAAGGGTGAGATTCTCGGTTTAGGTACTACCCACCTACCTCGATATGATGACGTAGCCGTCAGTGTGCCCACCATCTCAGTTCGTGATGCCCGGACACTCCGTGATATGGAGAAAGCGCGCAACGAGCACACCATTTCCTCGTCCAGTTTTCTTCCACATAAGTTGAAAAGATCGTGTTCCACTAGGGATTTGTTGTAAATATTTGGCTGAATATCTTCCATCATGTGACACGTGTATGCCAAAAATAATTATTTTTTGACGTACGAATGTTCATACGTGGTCTGTAAAAACTACGACCTAGTATCGTAGTCTAGATCACACACTTATCATGTGTAATCACTGGTGTTTATTTACTTTCTTTGGCGTGCTCGTGACTAGCACGATGATACACATTGCAAAGGCTTGCACATTAAACCCATGTGATCATTTTTATGTGCGGTGTACCCATAGTATATGTATATCTTAAGTCCTTATTTACAAATGTTTGCAAAGTGTCAGACTTAGGTATGTAAAGTAAGTATACAACATAAGGTGTATCTTAACTTACTTATGGGTTGAACTATGTCATTACGTGCGGTGTACTACTACTACCATAAGTGGTATCTAAGTATTGATAAAATGTTGTTAGACGTGCACTGTGTATCTTTCACAAGTCCATCATGGAGTATGTGACATACATAACTTACTACAATGTATTGATTAGAAAGGTGTCTAAAAAGGATACGTGATCCGTTGTCGATGGGGTTGCATCCCTGTAACACGACAAGTTAATTATTAGGTTCACCGAGTCCTCTTATTTCACATAAAAACGATAGGTACATGTACGCCTATGGGCCAAATATGATTAAAACTGACAATTAAAATGACATAGTTTTAAAAACAATAATCGAATACAAGAAAGGGTCGCGGAACTAGCTAGAGACCGCGACGTTTTATTAATAATTGCAAGTTTTGAAATCCAAAAGACATAATGCATAAAAAGAAATACATAAATATCTATTGGGAGCTGACTACAGCTAAAAAAATATCCATGCAGAGGTCATAGCTTTTAAATATAGCACCTTTTAAGGTCGCGAATACTCCATAACCGGCTTGAGTCACAGTCATCCATGTCACACAACTTGTATGCGCCTTTTCCTAAAGCCTCTATCACTATGTAATGTCCTTCTCATTTTGGCCCGGGTGTCCATGTGTTATACAGACGACTTGCCTCACCAATACGATAAACAAAATCGCTTGTTTTGAATGAAACACCTCGAACTATAGCATCGTAGTTCCCCTTCACTTTTGACTTGGCTTTAGCTTCATTGATTGCGGTTGAATCCCCTTTACCCTTCGTCAAATCCGAGTTCATCCTCAACTCATTGTCACCTATTGTGTAACACCCCGTTTGGATAAATGGACCGTTACATGTAACTATGGCGTGTCATTAAATCATGCAAGGTAAATGTCTTAAAACATTAAATGACCATAAAGAAAAATACCGAAATCAAACATCGGTAGTCCAACATAAGCTCACACACATGCAATATAAGTACTGAAAGGAAAGGACTAAACAATGTACAAAAAAAATAAAGTAATGTATGGAAATGCATAAGGTAAAGAAGGCTGGATAGCTTCCATCCAAATTCACATACTCTTAAGATCCTAAGTGCATCCCTATGTACCTGCCGTTTAGGAACATGGAAAGGAAACGGATGAGCAGGACGCTCAGTGAACGGATATATACCATAATATGAATGACATAACATAAAAAATATTGATTAGCAGCGGAAATGTATAAGTCCTGGAAAACCTGGAACATGTTTATAAAACTGGTTTTATACTTTGAAAAGCTTATGTTTAACTTATGAAAAATGTATTTTAAATTTAGCCAAGAGCCCATATAGGTCATGAGGTATCAACGTGCATGAATACTTATAGGGATGACCTCATCATGCAATTAGAGGGGTTGCCCCTAATTATACTGGTCTAGGTAGGAGGGATCAACTCCAATGTAAAGGATGCAAGGCACACACCACATTCACCATGAAAATCCTGACTGAAAACATGTAACTAGGATGCACCCATACGCCCCACATGATAATATAAATAAATTTCCAAACTGAAGGGATGCCACGAGCAATCACTCCGTCGTAGGGAAGTCATAACACTGGTTTCTCCAGTGTTATGGTTATGGTACCTCCATAACTAGATGAACTGGCATGCATGTATATAGCTCATGCATTTAAAATATAACATAGGCATTCAAAACAAATAAAATAACTGGGGGAAACAGATGGCTGCAAACGAGAAATCCTAATCAAACATATGAAAGAATGTCCATACTGAAGGACGGAATATCCGTACCTTATGTCCAGTAGTGAAGCTAGAATGGAAGCTGAACGATCTACTCCGACTTCGCGGATACTACATAAATAAGGGACGTGTATGAGTTGTCTGATTACTGTGTGATTTACTGATTTTGTGTGTTCTTAGCTTATTTTATATGTTCTTATCATGTTTTACAATTTTAAGTGTTATCTTGTATTTATTCATGTTTTACATGTATTCTGATTATATATTTCATGTATTCTTGTATTACTATACTTGTATTGTCATAGTAAGTAACTTTTTAAAAGTAGCAGGTTTTCAAAAATAGTAAGTTTCCAAAACTAGAAAGTTTCCAAAAAAAGGAAGTTTCCAAAAATAGAAAGTTTCCAAAAATAGAAAGTTTTCAAAAATATAATGTTTCCAAAAATAGAATTAAGCTTGATTTATAAGTCCAAAATATAAGCTAGTGCTTAATAATGATAATTTATAAGCCATGATAATATATTAGTAAAGTGTATTAAATCAAATACTTAGGCTAAAAATAATTATTAATTAATAAAGATATACATGGTTTATTAATTAATAATATGTCATGGTTAATTTAATAAAACTTTACCTTATACAATTAATTAAATCAAAACATGGTTTTTAATTTAATTAAGTCCAAATAAATACTTAGGTTAATTTTCATGATTAATTTAAATAAATTGATATAACCTAAGTTAATAGTTAATTTAATTATACATGTAACTAAATTAATTAAATCAACCAATTAAGTTTTATAACAACAAAAGTACTCGAACCCCAAAACCCGAGACCACACAAAGCCAAACCAAACCAACACAGCAGGCGGTTGGTGGTTTGGCCGGCGGCTAAGGAGCCTGCGACTGCAGCCGTTGGTTGCCACTGCTGGCACACGGTTCACAACGGCTGAGCTGGTGCTCCCCCCGCCGTGATCTGTGTACCCACCGAGACCTTGGAGGGTCTCGGTTCCCACTGTTATCACCCATGTCCCCACTGTGGGGCCTTGGTTTGCTACTGCCCGAACAGAAACACCATCGAACCCCTTGGGGTTTCGGCTGGTGGACCGAAAATGGCACCGAGAGCCATGAGGCTCTCGGTTGTGTGTCGCCGAACCAAAACAAACACCAATCAAACCCTCTTCTTGTTTTAATTCATTGATATGACATGTTTTGATTTATGTTTTTAAGATTCATGATCATATAATCAAAATAAAATAAAAAGATAAAGGTTTGGTTAATACCGAATGCGTGTATGAATTGAGGATTGAAACCCGAACACGAATACGTAAATACCCAAGATCAAAATCAACAAATCCTCCCTCTTGTTCTTGTTGGTGGCCGCGGCTAGGAGAAAATAAAGGGGCTAGGGTTTGTTTAATTTCTTGAAAAATGTGTTATGTTAATTCTCGTGGCATAATTGTTTACAACATGGATCACCAAAATGGGTCGGGCCCCCTCCCTTTCTTCTTGTTGCCGCGGAAAAACACAAGCCCAACACCAAACCATACAATTTTTCGTGTCTTATTTATTATCGTGAAGGTTCGTGTTTTAATGTCGTGTGTTAAATTATTAAACGTAAATGTTTATCGTATGTTAATAATATACTTAATACTTGTAATTTAATGTTTGGGACACGTGTCGTATATTATTAATGGAAAGTTTTATTTTAGTCGTGTTTTCATGTATTGTATTGTTCATGGTATTTTATGCGGGTTTTACAACTCTTCCCCTCTAAAAAGAATAATTCGTCTCCGAATTAGAGATAACATAAATTGAAAGAGAAACATACCCGAATCAAAACTAATGAGGGTAAGAAGTTCGGATAGACTCCTCCATCTCCCAAGTGGCTTCCCGCTCAGTATGGTTCCTCCAAAGGATTTTGACGAATAGAATCGTCTTCTTCCTCATGACTCGCTCTTGCCGCTCAAGAACTCTTTCGGGTTCCTCAACATAAGAAAGATCCTCACGAATCTGCTCGAGTGGATACTGAATCATATGTAGGGGACGATAATTGTACCCTTTGAGTAAGGACACATGGAATACGTTGTGGACGTGAGATAGCTGAGGAAGTAATGCCAGACGATACGATACCTCACCGACACGTTCGAGGATATCAAACATTCCGATGAAACGAGGACTGAGTTTTCCCTTGATTCCAAAACGCTTGACTCCACATGCTGGTGATACCTTGACGAAGACATGATCTCCCACGTTGAAGTACAAATCTATACGGTACTTATCGGCATAGCTATTTTAACGTGCACGAGCTTCCTGCAGCTTTGCCTTAGCGATGACAACCTTCTCATTAGTCACCTCTATCATCTCCGGGCCCTCAAGAATTCACTCATCAACCTGATCCCAATAGATTAGGGAGCGACACTTCTTGCCATACAACATCTCAAATGGTGCACACTTGATACTAGCTTGCCAACTGTTGTTGTATGCAAACTCCACTAAGCAGATATTGTCGTCCTAACTTCCTGTCCATTCTAAAGCACAAGCTCGCAACATGTCCTCTAGTGTCTGAATAGTACGCTCTGACTGTCCGTCTGTCTGAGGATGAAAGGCCGTGCTAAGCTTAAGTCTGGTGCCCCAAGCTTTCTGTAGACTCTTCTAGAGCCGAGATGTAAAACGAGGATGTAGGTCCACGACTTCATAGGATTTTTAATGTGTTGTAATGATCTAAAGAGAGGGAGGGAGATGAAGAACTAGAGAGAGAAAGTTAGAGAGAGAAAGGAGAGGATGAGAGAAACATATTAGATTGAATGAAAATGAGAATCAACAACCCCACCTAACATGCTAGGAGGGGGTATATATAGCCCACCCTACATGTGGGCTTTATGGGTTATATGTTTATATAACTAGATCACGAGCCCACACTAGAATATATCGTTGGTGTGACCGATCCTTTCTAAATACGTAAAAACATATTTTCAACAATCTCCCCCTAAGGGAGGTCACTCCAAGTTACAATGTCCTAAATAGTCTATAGCTCGTGATCTATGCTAACAATGATGTGACCGAGACTTTCTTTGGAAAAACGTATTTCCAACAATGTCCCCTTAAGGGAGGTCACACCATTTACAATATCTTAAACCTAGCATACTATGCGTGAGTCTTCGATCTTGTTCTTGTGAATATGCAGATGAGATCTTTGACTTTAGTCTTGAGCATGTTTCCTTGCCTTGACCTTGTGCATTCATCACTTGTGAAATTTGCTCCTCGTGACTTCATGTTCCACATACTTATACTTTTATATATTCTTGAAAGCTTCAGAGTTAGATACAGCAGAAGACTTGACTTTTAGGCTTTCTTGAATTTGTTAAAGTATTAAGTGCATACAGTATAAGCATGTGTTAACGACTTCTTCTAGATTGTACATCGCAATGCCACCTTCTTGTTACACTGCATAAGAGAGTTAGCAAAAAAACATATACATGGATGAAATGGCCTTGAACATTTCATTCTAATTCGGTAGCATTTTACCTCTGATCGATGAAGACCGTTGGACGATATTAAATATCGTACTTGGGGCAGGTAGTTTCAATTAAGAACCTCCTTGACAAGATTTCGCGGGTAAACCCGTTCTCTTTATTCGACTATCCAAAGCTGACTGCGAACATAAAGAGTGAATCATTTGGATAATAATATCCGCATGATTTGAAGCCGTCAAATGTAACACCCCCATAATGGTCAAATGCAGCGAAATAGTACGTGGGGTGTTACTTTGGTGGATCGATAGCACACAGTATATAGAGCAATGATCATAATTGTCATTTAAAAATATATTACATGAATTAAATTGTACACGTTTAGTATCTTGTCTGAAAAAAACATTTATTAATAATGTGAAAAATATCCCAGCCCGATGGTAACATGATGCTTCAATGATGCTGGAATCCAATGCATGAACCTGTTTATTTTCCTAAGAAAACATATAAAATAAAATGTGGGGGTCAACACGAGGTTGGTGAATTCATAGGTTTAATTTGATAAATAAATGTACTGATATGCCAAACACCATGATCATAGTAGGATAATCACAACCAATACTATAGAAGTTCCTATTGCCCTGTAATAGAAGCTAGACATAATGCTCAGGCGCCATTATGGCCAAACCTGATGTTGTTTCCCTTAGTCCGACAATGAAATAAACCTGTTGCTTGGCCTAAGCGTTTCGTGATAGCAAGTCACGCAGGCCGGGTGTTGCCAATACCCGAATAGATCTATTCATAACATTTCGCGCTACACTACTAACTATTACAGTCCATGGGAATGGGGCAAACAATAGGCAATAAGTTGTTATATGTTGATGTTATCCGTGCATGTTTGCATATAAAAAGTTAAGTATGTTTTCTCCCCCAGTTATAAATACAGTAAAGATGGGGCCATGAACTCACCTCAGTGGTAATGATGTAGTGATGATGTCACTGAATAAACTGGCACAGTATAATCACGAAGTGGTAGAAATACCTAAGTAAATTATGCATGACTCAGTAAATGCACAATAATAATGCACAAATAAATGTAACTGATGAAAATGCATGATCACGAATTAATAAGTCGTTACGATTGTTTAGGTGCTTCAATTTATAGTGAGTTGTCAATAATATATTATATATATTTTTAGTTTCTAAAAATATATTTAGATTGTCCAATAAAAGGGTAATAAAATAAACAGATTTTTATTTAATTTAATTAATTTTAAGAAAATAATATATTCCATTTAATTTTCTTAAGGATCTAAATATATTTAATATGGTTCGTTTGTTTATTAAGTCTTGTAATAAATCTTAGTAATTTATTTAATAGCCCAAAATACTTAATTTAATTTATTAATAAAATACTTTATTAATATTCTTAATTAAATTAAAGTTACACGTAAGTCCTTGTAGTATAGTAACTTTTAAAAATACCATTTAGGGTTTACTTCGTTAAGCGTTTCACATCGTTAGTCCTTGTTTATTAAGTTTATTTCCAAAAACGCCCCTAGGGCTTACAATACTTTCGGTATATGGAAATTAAGGCCCCTAGGGTTTCCTAGTCTCGAAATAATTACAAACTTAGTCCCTAGGGCTCGGTTTATCTTTGTGAAATTGCAAAACACCCCCTTAAGTTTCAGAATTATTTAATAAGGAGTTAGGGCTTGTATTAAGTTCCAAAAGTGACACAACTAGTCCCTTGTGTCTCGAAAATATTCATTTGAAGCACACAAAGTAACCTAGGGTTTCATTCATGTTTGCAAAGTGGCAAAAATAGTCCTTATGGTTTGCTTGGTTCTCGGTTTAAACAAAAACGCACCCTACACTTTTGGAAATGAAAATTTTGGTCCTTATACTTCTTTAAAGTCACGAAATTTATATACATGTTTTATATATTTATGTTTTTGACTATAACTTTCACCATTTTACAAATATGGCCCGAATAGTCTCCCAAAAATGGGATTAGGCTTGGTTGGCCCAATAGGGTCACGGTTTGGGTTTAATGGGCCTAACGGGCTTGTTTGAGCTTGTTTAAATCACTAGTAATATTACTAATACAACTAATAATTCCAAACTATTTAATTGGGCTTATGGGCTTATAGGACTCTCGGCTTATAGCTTATGGGCTCTGAGCTTATAGCTTATTAATGGCTTATACAAGTGGGCTTATTAAGTTCGGCTTATATAAGTTTATAGGCTTATATAACTCGGCTTACAATAAGCTCATGGCTTATTATGGATAGCTTATTATTTCCTCTACTCCTAAACATTATCTAACTATATAGGCTTATCAAATATGTGTTTTCTATTCGACTTGATATTAAGTCGAGAATAATGGGCTTATATCACTTAGGTTTTGCGTTGGTTTTACTAGTCCTAGCTTCTAGGCTTACAAACATAACATTTACACTTAGCTCATCATAACTATAAGGTTTTGAAGCATGTTTTCCCACGAAACAATATAAGCCGTGGGCTTATATGTTGTTTGTGGGTCGTCTTATGGTATTTTTACGTGTGCATGCAAACATAGTTTCATTTTCTAGGTTTCTACATGCATGACATGTAATGAGGAGTATGAAAGGATTGAAATGGAGCCATGCAGGTTTAAACTTACTTGTTTTGGTGGAGAAGATGATGTTTGATCAAAACTAGGGCTTCTATGCATCAGTTCTTCTTAGACGTGACCTAGGAGGGTCTTGACTTGTCTTGAATGCTATGAATCTTGTGTAGACTAGCTATAAATGTCTTGGAACCAAGATTTTGGTGTAGTAAATGTTTAGTGTAAGATTTTGTTGCGTCTAGGTGATATATAAAGTTGGATGATCCGAATTTTGAGTGTGTGAGGGTGAGGAGTGAGAGTTTAGTTGATAAATATCTTTGATGAAGATGATGTGTGAGGTCTAGGGTGAAGCCACGGCAAGAAAGAAGTGAGCAAGATTTTCTATGATCTTCATGGTACATGGTGGTACTAGGTTTTAATTACACTTGATGTACACATGCCTTTTGGGAAGCCCCCATCCGTCGCATCTATGTATGTCAAAGGGGACAAATTGGAGTTGCATAGTGTAACTATAATGAGGGTGTTGTACATTGTGAAAGGTTTGTGTGGCTTGGGTATCTCACACATCTAACATAGATAGATATGTGCTAGTTGTTTTTGTTTCACTACTTGCATATCTAAGCATTTAACTATTCCTAGTACACTTCATAAATGTAACAAATGTACACATTGCCTCTTCCATTCTACCTAGCCGTCGCATAGTGGTCTTAGGGGGACAAGTTTATAAGAAAAAGTGCTAGTTTTAATTGCCTAAGTTTGTACAAGTTCAATTTATGTCTAAGGTAGTTTTGTAAGACTCAAAGTTAGTTTTGTTTGTGAGTTGTGTAGTATTCGGTTAAAATGTGTGTCTAGGATAGTTTTAGGTTCGATTGTAGTGTCTTGGTATGGTTACTAGGAGTCTAGGTATAATATAGTAGAAGTAGGTTCAAGACTTAAGTCAATTTGGTTAACTTTTGGGATCCTTGGTGAAAGTATTGTCATAATTAAATAAATGTATAATTTACTTTATTTAAAATGTAAGGCATTTGTGAAAATGAGTTAAAGTGGATAATTGTAGTGTTTAATGATAAAAAGTAGTTTGTGTTGAATCATAGTATTGTTTATGAAGTGTGGAAAATATATAATTATATATTTTGAAGCATAAAATAGTTCTTTGGTAATTGTTATTAAATTGTGATCATGAGTTTATATTTTTATAAATCAAATTGATGAATGCTTATGATTATGTGTTTCAGGTGACTTAATAGTCCCAATGAATGATTGTTTAAAACCTCGTATGCTCATATAATTTAGTCCTACAAATGTGACTGTGTCCTTATGATTAAATAGTTATAATCATAATATAATGTCATATGATCAAATGTTTCTATGTTCTGATGATTTAAATGATGTATGCTCATGTATGATGCATATGATTTCTCAAAGATTTCATGCAAAGGTGGTAATATATATAGATATCATGAGGTGACGTGTACAATGATGTCATGGTCAAAACCTGAAATTTACAGGTTTTACATCAAATCCGATTCTTGGAACAAGTTTGATTCATTAAAGAATCGCACCATCGTTGCTTTCCAGTTGTCACGAGCTTGATTCATATAAAATCTTGCAAGTTACCTACCAAGTGCTGTTTGAGGTTAACACTAGAAGGATTTCCACTCATCACTGTGAACACTATAGAGTATCACTCTGAGTGTTCTGGCACGCTTTAGACGTCGGATTGAGCAAAACTGATAAAAATGATAGTTGAGACGAAACTAAAAATTAGAAAATATGAAGAAAGAATTCTTGAATGATAATTAGCATTGAGGGGATCGAGTCGAGCTCATGACTCGGTAATCAAAAGTGAGGTGCCTCGTGGAGGAGATCCCATGCTTATCCTTTGTACATATTAATGCTTTCTGATATGAGCAAAAACTCATATCAATTAATCAACAAATTACCCTAAAACACAAGGAAAATACCTAACTTTTCTCTCTACTTAATATAAATGAATCTAAAATTTGATGCCCCTAAAAAATTTTTGCATCACAAAGTTGAATTATGCTGATGAGGTTGTGCTTCAATCCATTGTCATATGCTATCCTTGAGAAAACTATACCATTACATTTTACTAAACCAAATCCTTCAGTAGTAGCTGACGAGTTATCACCAAAAACAACTTTAGGACCTTGTTCCTCCTTATACTTGTGAAATAAATAATACTTTATTTTTATGGTGAAAATATTTGTTTTTCCTATATGAATTATGTGAGTAGCTTACATAGCAAGGTTCCGTCTTTAGACTTGTTCTTCGATAAATCTTCAAAATAGGCCTTGGACTTCCGTTCTTTTTGCACTCTTGATCTTTTGACTTCGTCTTTTGTCTTTTTAGTTTAGGTGCGGGCCATGAATTCTTGTCGTCTTCCCGAGAATTACCTTCAAGTACCTGAGATAAAACATGTTAAAAGAAAAGGTCAGCGATAACGCCGAGTGAATTCATAGAGTTTAATAAATTTCAGCAAGAATCTCGTGCAATATTCGCGAACCAAGCACATAGAAATTCGCCACCAGTTCCTTAGGAATAACCTAATTTTGTGGTTAGATGAGTACCGGGGGTGTTTGGCAAAAATGAGTCCCGCGATCACTAATAATGGCACGAGGCACACCGAATCTAGCGAATAGCGACTTCAATTAGGGTTCTATTTTTCCTCTCAGCAACCCCATTTTGTTGTGGGGTTATAAAAACCTAATAAATAAACATGGATCTAACATGAATTGAGGTTTAATAAAATCAAAAGTATGGTTTAAGGGGTGTTTGTTTTTAGCCGCGGCCTACACCGAACCCAAGGAGGGTTTCGGTTTGGCCAACCGACCACCACCAAGACCATATGGTCTCGGTTGGTGGTTGTGGGTCCCACAGCAACCTCAAGACACGGGGCTTATACCCACCTTATAGTTTGTATTTTTCAAAATCAAGCTTCACGAAAGTATTTATCTATTTTTGCCTTTGATTTCTTGTTTGGGATTCGAATACAATGATTGAGTAGCTTATTCCTAATAGCTTATAGCCTAGCTTATTTTCGAATCAATAGGTCATCGGAAAAGGTTTAAACCCTTTTCCGATCGCAACATTCCGATTAATCCCCCTAGTATTCAGATCATTAAGATCGGATTAGGGTTTGTGTTTTCCGATTTGGCTTTCCGATTAGCACCCATTATTCCGATCACCTTGATCGGATTAGGGTTATATTATTTCGACTGTGGGGCTTTGTTTACATTCCGATTGGGTATCTTATATAACATTCCGATTTGACTAAATTTTTGGTATTCCGATTGGACCTATTTTCAAGCATTCCAATTGCCTTTTTCCGATTGCAGTATTCTGACAAGGGTGTTGTTGACATTCCGATCTGGCCTGTTTCCGACCAAACATTCCGATTGTGGCATTTTAGATATTCCGGTGCAGATGCCAGAGAAAACAAATGGTCTTACGGATGACTCAAAGGAGACCACCTCGGTTAACAATGATAGCAACGTCATTGCATCACGCCAACATGATTCAAGCATGCATGACGAAGAGCCAATAGTTGGGGTACAATTGAATCCTGTATCTAACAATGATTTACAGCATGTTGAGCATTCTGACCCTATCTATGCCGAACATGGGATAGAAAAGAGTGATAGCAATACCACTTCTGATTCATCCGATGTGAATCATAATGAGGGAGAAAATGATCAGAATGCTAAAGATCATGATATGTGCTTTATGACTGCTTCTTTAACCAATTCTGTGTCTAGGACTGAAGAGCTTGAAACCATTTTAGCTCATCAATCCAAAGAGCTTGAGGATGCCAAAATTGTTATTTTCCCCTAAAGGGAAAGGTGTTCGATCCCGGTATTGCACTTTTTAAGCCACCAATCACCGTGGGTACCGTTGTCTGGATCTTCACCACAACACCATTATCATTTCTCGTCATGTCACGTTTGATGAAACAATTTTCCCTTTTGGCTGCATGCCGCCACCTGCTATCCCATCATATGATTTTTTGGACTCTTCTTCCAACCTTATTAATGATTTAATCCGTCTGGCACCTTTAACCACCTCTTCCACGGTTCCCCCCACTACCACTGCAACTACAACGCCCACTACTCCTCTCGGCCCTCCTCCTGGATTTGGTTCGCCAACTCCTCCTATTCTTAATCCAACCGTGATGCTTTCTTTTCCTGGCCCAACCCCTATCATTCCTCCAAATGTAACCAATGCACAAACTTCACCTACCTACCTAACAAAACATATCAAAAATAAAATCTGTAAATCCAAAAATCGCTTGCTTCCCATCGTTTCTTCCCTTGCCATAATCCTTCATAAGGCATTCCATACATATTAGGCTAACTTTTACGCAAAACCCTCTATTCCATCACATCCGTACGCAATCCTTCCAACTTCTCAACTACGTGACTTCTCATTCCTCTTGAAATATGAGATGAATTAGTTAGTCTATCGACTATCACCTAACTCTCGTCGTACTTATTCCTCCACCCCATTATGTATCCCTTTCACGATCACTGAGATATTGCGTAGAGGCCTGGAACGTGTTTAGGTTCAGTTAAGAATTAAACCACTATTGTTTTCCAGTTATCACAAGTTTAATCATAAAGAATCGCACAAGTCACCTACCATGAGATTTTTTATGTTCGCTCAAGAAGGATTTCCATCTTCATTGTAAATACTTTCGTATTACTCAGATGTTCAGGCAAGATCATGAAGATTTTGCGTAGGACTCTTAGGATCTTTCTTACTTTTCACAGTGTATGAAGAGGCAAGGAATTATGAAAGTGTGTCCTAATGAGATATTGGATGATCTCAAATGGCTCTAGACTCGATCGTGCATTTTGGATTTTAGTGATCGGAGGCTGGAGAGGAGTGCCACCGTTTCAATACCAATTTATTCGGAGTGAATAAATCAATAGATAATGCGTTGTCTCCGTGTGATTAAAACAAATATCTTTTGAGAGATATCTGAGTTAGCTGGGATGGGTTGTGCATTGCATCACTGGGTCCATGATATCTATCTTCAATATCGAGCATCATTAAAAATCATCTCAATAGCATATGTGTTGACCCGGTTTCTGCCTAAGGTTGTAAGGAGGGCTTCTTTGTTTTCACCCTTTATCTTTACAATTCTTTTTTATTCTTCAACCCCTTCAATGCTTACCAATACGTCATAATAGGACCTTGTTGTGATTCTTCCAGTGCTAACTTAAGTACTTGGTCGGCATTCAGCTACGTTCACAATCTTTCTCCATCTTTCCTAAGGACTACTATTTCTAGCTATGGAATGTCCTTGGAAGATTCCTCCTGTTCTGGACGAATCATTGGACTTAACCTATCCTACCATTCTTATGGCACCACAATCTTCACCGTCGTGAATAGAGATGTTTTAGGTAAGTGTATGTCACCATGAAATCCATTTTGACATCCAAGTCCATTTTGCTCCCCCTTAACATATGCCACGATATCCGAAAACATTTTGCACATGTCGGGATGAGCTATCACGTTAAGTTAAACCATTTGTGATTAATCATTTCCAATATTAAATCACATTTTCTCCCCTATATTAAAAATATTAACCCAATCGATGTTTTTAATATCAATTGATTTAATAGCATTTTAAGAAAATTTGGGAAGAAAAATGCAAATCCAATTATCTCCATGATTTTCACAAGCTCCCCCTCAAATTAATGAGGGTGTACTTGAAACGTAAATTAAATAACTTTTAAACACAAGTGTAAGGTATTTATCACGTGCAAAGATCATATATGATAATGTATTCACAAGATTAGCAATTTACGAGGTTGGACCTGAATGATGGAGAACATCATATGATAGAATCACATGGTTCTTGTTCACGAGTGTTGGTCGCCTCGTCACGTCTGACGTTATCTCTCGACACCATGTGTACGATTGATATCATTGTCTTGTCACCAATTTGTGAATTTGGCACTTTCGGCATCAAAAGATTCTTAATGCTGGAAAATTGCTCCCCCTCAATTGTTGACCCGTGTTCTATCGAAAGAGCTGTAGTCGCCGTTTGATTAGTCGCATCGTCGAGTATGTAGATATCAATTGTAAATTGCTGCGGATTGTGGAGATGATAACTTCATAAAAACAAGATTTCTCTTGGTTTAACAAATAAATGCACTGACACGTACATATATTCGTGTCAGATTGTGTTATTCCGTAAACACAATCCCTTACATGGTTATAAATAGACCATGACCGAGAAAATTAATTCCCGTTGTTGAGTCAAAGCTTTCCGGTGAAATGCTTGACTTGAATATGAAAAGCGGGTTACTGTCTAAAATAACAGCAAACCATTTTGAGCATGTTTTAAATCATTTAAACTTCTGTTCGAACTTTATTTACAACCCCGTGTCATTATTGAACGACATTTCTAGGATCATAAATATTATCGATTCCATAAGACATTCTCTGTTTATCAAAACATTTTTTAATACACAATTTTGAAAGATTTAGAAAACCTTTTGAAAAATTCTTGAAAAATTGTGTTAAAAGTTTTGAAAACCAATTACTTGAGCTTAAGATGTTGAATATCTTACAAAACGAGCTCAAGTCCGAGAAGTTGTAAACTTCCCGTTGTTAAGGATAAGTTATCATCGGCGATAAACTTTCCTTTTAACTAAAGAGCGAGTCCTAAGTTGATATTTACTTAGAAGTCGTTTTCATGAGCTTGAAAAACTTTTGAATGTTTTAACGTAAAGCTCATGACCGAGAAAAGTGAATTTCTCGTTATGAAAAAAAGTTCTCTTATTTAAAAGATACACTTTCCTTTATGAGCTTAAAACTTGGAATGTTATAATACAAGCTCATGACCCAGAAAAATTAATTTCCCGTTACGAGGATAAGTTATCATTAAAGATAAGCTTTCCTAAATATGAAGTCCGAGTTACAGTCTGATATTAAACTGTAAGTCATTGTGCATGAGCTTAAAAACTTTGAATGTTTTTAATATTAGCTCATGCCCGAGAAAAATTAATTTCTCATTGTAAGGATAAGTTTATCATCGAAGATAAACTTTCCTTTTTTTGGAGTCCAGGACATAATCTGAAATGTGATTATACGCCATTGTGCATGAGCTTAATAACTTCGAATATTTTTAATATAAGCTCATGCCCGAGAAAAATGAATTTCTCGTTGTGAGGATAAGTTTATCATCAGCGATAAACTTTCCTTTATTTGAAGATCGAGTCATCGTCTGATATTTAACGATGAGCCTTATACACGAGCTTAAAACCTTTGAATAGTTTTAATAATAGCTCGTGTCCAAGAAAAATTAATTTCTCGTTTTGAGGGTAAGTTATCGTTGACGAGATAAACTTCCCTTTCTTTGAAGTTCGGGTCACAGACTGTGATTTGACTATGAGCCATGTGGGCATGTTTTAAAATATGTACAACTTTCATACGGACTCTATTTATGGTGCCGTGTCCATTTTAATCGATATTTCTAAGGCCGTAAATATTACCGTACTAAAAGACATGCCCGATTTAAAATGAAAAATATTTTTGGATTTTATTGATTTTATATTTTATATGGTTTTTGTATGTTTTATATTTTTGTATTTTTCTTTTGATGGTTTATATATATACGATAATATACATGATCACGATTAAAAGGATACTCTAGAATAGTTTACCACCACTATTCTGCAGATTCTTCTGCCAACTCCTTAAGAGTCGCTGGTGAAAATGATTTCATGCCCAGCTTTTCGATCGAAAACTCGATACATCCTCGATCTAAGGCCTTTGTGAATATATCCGCCAACTGATACTCAGTGTTGACAAAATATAGCTCGATCACTCCATTTTCCACTTGCTCTTTGATAAAATTGTGTATGTCAATGTGCTTCGCCCGGGAGTGTTGAGCGTAGTTGCAGCAAAGGGCAATGGCGCTTTTGTTGTCACAGTACATCTGAATTTTGTTGAATCCAAGACCGTAATCAGTTAACTGTGATCTCATCCATAGAACTTGAGCACAACAACCGGAGATAGCAATGTATTCAGCCTCTGTACTTGATATCACAACGCTTTTCTGCCTTTTGGATGCCCAACTAATCAGTCTATCTCCAAGAAGTTGCACACTACCAGAAGTGCTACGTCTAGTATCTTGACACCCAGCATAATCCGCATTTGCATATGATATTAGTGCAATAGAGGAATCCTTCGGATACCACAAACCACGATGAAGTGTTCCTTTAAGATACCGAAAGATCCTTTTCACAACATGTAAGTGCTTTTCGGTAGGCCGAGCCTGATACCGGGCACACATGCATATAGCAAATTACAAATCAGGCCTGCTAGCAGTCAGATAGAGAAGGGTGCCGATCATTCCACGTTAAAGTTTAGGATCAACAACAATCCCATCCCTATCCTCATCTAACTTGGATCTCTCCACCATTGGAGTATCCACGGGGTCACAGTTTTCAAAATGATACTTTTTCAAAGATTCAAGAGCATATTTGGATTGATTAATGAAGATGCCTCTGGGATTTTGAGAAATTTGCAATCCTAAGAAAAATGAAAATTTTCCCATCATCGACATCTTAAAGCGTATGGACATGATTTTCTCAAAATGGTCAGACAGTCTTTGAGTAGTGGCAGCAAAAGTTATATCAAACATAAATTTGTACCAGTATCATGTCGTTGTCCTCCTTGAGAATGAACAATGTGGGGTCCACTTTGCCTTTGGAGAAGCCTTCCTGTTGGGTCCACTAGATGTGGATCTTGCAGCCTGTTAAGGATGGTGAACGACTTCTGTAATCACAAGTCTATTCACAGAGAGACTCTTGATGAAACACACAGTATAAGTGCGGAATACAAATACTATGAACAAGAAGAAACATAATAACTAAATAACTTGATCCTTACTAAGGATTTTTACTATTAATATGAAATGAATAGTGTTGATGAAGGTGTCTCTAACCCTTCTGCCAATGGTTCCTTTTATACTACAAGGAAACCCTAATACTACATTAAACCAAAACGTGTAACTTTTGATATGCATATCATTTCCTAACATATCTCATGCATATCCTAACAAACTACTAAGAATAATAATGTTTGACTTTCTACTAGACCAGGAGCACGTGTTGCTCCTACTACTACTAGGACCAAGAGGAACTACATACCTCCTAGCTTATCTATTACAAATATCTATTCCAGAGGTCCTAACAATCCTCCCCTAAACTTGAATTTGACTGATTGAGTTCAAGTTTCCTGGTAGATCTTGCAAAACAGCTTGAAGATTGAAACAGCAACACAATCAGCAGCAATATAATCACTAGCATAGAAAACACACAGACTGCTGCAACGAGTAACACCTAGAAGCTTCTTGAAAGCTTGAAACAGATCTGCACTGTAACACCCCATTTTGATAATGGAATGTCACGCGTAATTATGGCGTGTCATCAAAGCATACAAGGAAAAATGTCTAAACATTACATGACCATAAAAGGAAAATACCGGAATCAAACATCGGTAGTCCAAAAGTAAAGCTCATCACACACAAACATAAGTATAGTAAAGGAAAGGACTAAACAATGTCCATAGCAAAAGTATCAAAAGAAAGGTAATGTATAAAGTAAAGAAAGGCTAGAAAGCTTCCAGTCCATATGCACGTACGCTTAAAGTCTACGAGCGTCCCTGAGCACCTGCCGTTTTGGGAACATAGAAAAGGAAAACGGCTGAGCAATACGCTCAGTGCACGGATGAACAATAAAGCTTGAATAGGATAAGCATATAACATATAACATATAACAGCGAAAGAAACTAAGTCCCGAGTAACCTGGTTAAGTCTTGATAAAACTGGTTTTATAGTTTGAAAAGCCTTATGTTTATCTTGTAAAACTGTTTAACATATTTTACCATTAGCCAATATAGGTCATGAAAATCCACCGTGCATGAATACATGGAGGGGTGACCTCATCATGCAAATTAGAGGGGCTGCCTCTAATTTAATTATTCTGGTTTGGGTAGGAGGGATCAGCTCCTTGTGAAGGATGCAAGGCACACACCACATTCACCATGAAATTCTGACTGAAAACATGTAACTAGGATGCACCCATACGCCCCACATGATAAATATAAAAATATGGCCAAAAGCTGAAGGGACGCCACGAGCAATCACTCCGCCGTGGTGAAGTCACAACATCAGTGCCTCTAATGTTATGGCTATGGTACCTCCATAACTAGGTGAAACTGGTCATGCATGTATATGGCTATAGGTATTCTAAATTAAACATAAGCAAATCAAACACATAACTTATACTGCGGGAAAACATTTGGCTGCATACGGGGAATCCTAATAAGGAAAGAATGTCCATACTGAAAGGACGGGAATCCGTACCTTATGTCCAGTGAACGAAGAAGACGAACTGAGAGGAATCCTACTTCCGTATCACTAATGCTACATAAATACATACATGAATAAATATTTGCTTACTAAATACGTAACTGGTTTTATGTCATTTCTTAGCTTATTTTATATGTTCATATCATGTTTTACTGTTTTAAGCCTTAAACTGTGTTTATCTTATATTCTGTTTACTCTGATTAAGTATTTCTGGTATTTCATGTATTATTATACTTACTGTGTAACAATAAGTAACTTTCCAAAAATAGCAGGTTTCCTAAAATAGAAAATTTCCAAAAATAGAAAGTTTTTAAAAATAGAAAGTTACCAAAAATAGAAAGTTTCCAAAAATAGAAAGTTCCCAAAAATAGAATTACTGCTTAAAATAGATAAGTTTTTAAAAATAGAAAGTTTCCATAAATAGATCAGCTGCCTTAATTAAATAAGTTTCCATAACTAGATTAGCTGCCTGAATTAAATAAGTTTCTAAAAATAGAAAGTTACCATAAATAGATTAGCTGCCTTATTTAAATAAGTTTCTAAAAATAGAAAGTTTCCATAATTAGATAAAGCTGGTTAAATAAGCTAAGTATATAAGCCTAAGTGTTTTCATGATTATTTTCTAAGTCATAATGATATAATGTATAGTTTATTAATTATTTCATGTAATTAAAATAAACTATAGGTTAAAATATTTAATTAAAGTATATCATGTTTTTAATTAAATAAAGTAAAATACTTAGGTTAAAACATGTATTATTATTTATTAATAATATAACCTAAGTCATGTTAATTAATTAATTATAACCATGGTTTTTAAATAATTAATTAATTATAAGTCTAGAAAATATAAAATACTTAGGTTAATAGTTTCATGATTTTTAATAATTAATATAACCTAAGTCATGTTATTAAATTAATCATGTCATATTTATTAATTTAATTTTAACATATGATTATATAAAAAAATAATCTTAACATAAACCGTGAACCGGATCTTGACTAGAAACCATGAACAGGACATGAAATCGACACTATACCCCGAACCACTTTGGGGTTCCCCTTGTCTTGCTGCTGCCGTGGGACCCAGACCACCCAACCGGGACCATATGGTCTCGATGGTGGTCGAGTAGCCAAACCGAGACCCCCTTGGGGTTCGGTTAGGCGCCGGCCAAAACAAACACCCCTAAAACACCCTTTTTGATTTCTACAAAAACCATTTTCATGTTAGATCTATGTTTTTAATTAGGTTTTAAAAACATCTTGTTCTTAATTAATTATTAGATCAAATCAAAAAGAAAAAGGTAAAAAGAACATATACCGAATGCGTGGATCTAATGAGGATGAACAAACACGAACACTTGCACCCAAAACCAAGATCAAAATCAAACAATCACCCCCTTGGTGTGTTTAATATGCGGCGGCCCAAAACAAAGAAAAGAGGAGAAAGAGAACTTTTAGGTTTTTTGTAAAATCTTCTGTAAAGTGAAAAATGACTAGTGATATTTTACCATAACCCCTCTTAGTAAATTTTGAGATGGGCTTGGCCCATCTCTTTCTTGTTGCCACGGGTAGGGGGCCCCACATGGGATACCCGTACCGTTTTCCGTGTCTCGATGTTTAATTGTTCGTTCGTGTTTATTTGTGTTCGCGTTTAATGTGTTCTCGTTAATTAATTACCGTGACCTAATATATTTATTTACGCTCGTAATAAATATATATACGTAATTAATAATAGTTCATGATTTAATTACGTTCATGATTTCATGATCGCATGCTCGTGATTAATTATTATCATATAACTATTGCGTGCTCGTGCGTAGTAAATACTTATCGTGTTCTAACACGTACGTAATACGTAAAATCCTAACATGTAATCGTAATCATACTATAAAAGGAAAGTTTTAATCTAGTACGTACTGTCTTAAGGGTACTATTCATGGTAAAAGCATGCGGGTTTTACAACTCTTCCCCCCTAAAAAGAATAATTCGTCCCCGAATTATAGATAAAGTAAACTGAAAAGAAGAACATACCCGAATTCAAAATATGAAATGAGGGTAAGAAGCCCGGATAGACTCCTCTGTTTCCCAAGTGGCTTCCCGCTCGGTATGATCCCTCCATAGGATTTTGACGAATGAAATCGTCTTCCTTCTCATGACTCGTTCTTGTCTTTCAAGAACTCGTTTGGGTTCTTCTATGAAAGTGAGATCTTCACGTATCTTTTCCAGTGGATACTGAACCATGTGAAGGGGATGATACTGGTACCCTCTGAGTAAGGACACATGAAACACATTGTGCACATGCGAAAGCTGCGGAGGCAACGCCAACCGGTAAGATACTTCACCGACTCGTTCAATGATATCAAACGGTCCGATGAAACGAGGACTGAGCTTCCCTTTAATCCCGAAGCGTCTAACACCACGTGCCGGCGAAACCTTAAGGAAGACGTGATCTCCTACGTTAAAATGTATGTCCCTACGATGCTTATCGGCGTAACTCTTCTGACGTGACCGTGCTTCCTGAAGTTTCTGCTTAGCTACTGCGATCTTTTCATTGGTCATCTCTATGATTTCTGGTCCTTCAAGTGTTCGCTCGCCAACCTGATCCCAGCAGATTGGGGCGCGACACTTCCTGCCATACAACATCTCGAAAGGAGCACACTTGATACTTACGTGCCAACTGTTGTTGTATGCAAACTCCACCAAACAGATGTAATCGTCCCAATCACCCGTCCATTCCAACGCACATGACCTCAACATGTCCTCCAATGTCTGAATAGTTCGTTCCGACTGTCGGTCCCTTTGAGGATGAAAAGCCGTGCTAAGCTTAAGTTGTGTACCCCAAGCTTTCTGTAGACTCTTCCAAAATCGCGAAGTGAAACGAGGATCTCTGTCTGAGACGATGCTGGATGGTGCACCGTGGAGTCTCATGATCTCTCTTCTGTACGTATCGACGAGTTTACTTACCGGGTCTTCCTTGCGGATCGGTAAGAAATGAGCTGATTTGGTAAGTCGATCTACGATAACCCAAATTGCATCGTTCTTCCTCTTAGTAGGCGGAAGACCAGTAACAAAATCCAGGTGATTTTGTCCCACTTCCACTCTGGAATATCTAACGGTTGAAGGAGACCGCCAGATCGCTGATGCTCGATCTTAACCTGCTGGCAGGTAAGACATTTGGAGACGTAAGTGGCCACATCCTGTTTCATACCACTCCACCAAAATTACTGCTTGATGTCATGGTACATCTTAGTCGAACCAGAATGTATAGAGAATGAGGAGCTATGAGCTTCAGCTAACAAGGCTTCCCGGAGTTCTTGGTCATCAGGAACACAAAGTCTCGTGCACTGCCATACGATACCATCTGCATCTACTCTGAATTCTGTCTGTTTCTCCAAATTCTGTACTATCACCCAGATTTCTCCATCATCTTTCTGAGCTTCCTTGATCTTAGAGAGTAACTCGGGTTCTACTCTAAGATTAGCCGAGTAACCATGCTGTCCACGTAGCATGATCTCGATGTCAAGTCGCTCCAAGTCTCTTATGATTTCCTCTTCAATTTTAATGCCGTTGATCATTCCGGACTTCCTGCTAAGAGCATCTGCTACTACATTTGCCTTTCGGGGATGATACTGTATACTAATGTCATAATCCTTCAACAGCTCTAACCATCTCCTCTGCCTCATGTTCAATTCACGTTGAGTGAAGATATACTTCAAGCTCTTGTGGTCCGTGAAAATGTCACATGATTCTCCATATAAGTAGTGCCTCCATATCTTCAATGCAAACACGACTGCAACAAGTTCCAAGTCATGCGTGGGGTAATTTTCTTCTAAGGCTTAAGCTGCAGTGAAGCGTACGTGATCACTTTCCCATGTTGCATGAGAACACAGCCAAGTCCCTTCCCCGATGCATCGCTGTAGATTTGAAATCCACCCGTACCAGATGGGAGAGTAAGAATAGGTGCAGATACTAGCTTCTGCTTCAGGTCTTCAAAGCTCTTCTCTCGTTCTTTAGTCCAGACGAATTTCTCCCCTTTCCGCATCAGTTTGGTCAATGGTAGTGCTAAGCGGGAAAAGTTCTCCATGAACCTACGGTAATAGCCAGCTAAGCCTAAGAAACTGCGGACTTCCATCGCTGATGTCGGCCTTGGCCACTTAGTAATGGCCTCAACCTTCGCTGGATCCATAGTGATTCCTTCTGCTAATACAATGTGACCTAAGAATGCCACCTTGTCTAACCAGAACTCACACTTGGAGAATTTATCATACAGCTGCTTCTGGTGAAGAATCTGTAGTACTGTACAAAGATGGTCTTCGTGTTCCTCCTTGGACTTTGAGAAAATCAGGATGTCATCGATGAAGACAATGACGAACTTATCCAGAAATTCATGGAAGATTCTGTTCATCAAATCCATGAACACTGCTGGAGCATTTGTCAGGCCAAATGGCATAACTACAAACTCGTAGTGGCCATAGCGGGTACGAAAGGCAGTCTTAGCGATGTCCTGCTCCTTGACCCGTAGCTGATGATAGCCTGACCTAAGATCAATCTTGGAGAAGTGTTTGGCCCCTTGGAGTTGGTCAAACAGATCGTCTATACGTGGCAGTGGATATCTATTCCAGATAGTAATCTTGTTGAGCTCGCGATAGTCTATGCAAAGACGCATACTGCCGTCCTTCTTCTTAATAAACAAGACCGGGGCGCCCCATGGAGATGCGCTCGGGCGAATGAAACCTCGCTCAAGAAGTTCTTGCAGTTGATCCTTCAGCTCCTTCAGCTCTATGGGAGCCATGCGATAAGGAGCCTTGGAGATTGGTTCAGCTCCTGGAATAAGCTCGATACTGAATTCCACTTCTCGTGTAGGTGGTATGCCCGGAAGTTCTGCTGGAAAAACATCTTGGAATTCCGACACTATAGGTTGATCCTGAATTGATGGAGATTCAACATCCATGTCATGAACCGTAGCTAGATAACCCTTGCAGCCATGTGACAGTAGTGCACGCGCTTGTAGGGTAGATATGATTTGTACAGACCGTCCGGATATGAACCCGTTATGAATGTACTCTGGTGCATTAACATCACCGAAGATAACTCGATATGAATGGCAGTCTATGGTAGCATGATGCTTGGGTAGCCAATCCATGCCCAAAATCATGTCGAAGTCATTCATGTCCAGCGGAAGTGCGTCAACAGGTTGAATCTTATCGTTAAATTCTAGGGGAAGAATCTTGTATACATGGGTGATTAATACAGAGTCCCTCAAAGGCGTGGAAATAGTAAGCCTATTTTCTAATGGCATGGGGAGCATCCTAATGTTCTTAGCATAAGCAGTAGAAATAACCGAGTGAGTAGCACCCGTATCAAAAAGAACACATGCAGCTTGACCATACATATACAAGATTCTAGTGATGGTACCTGTAGACTTGTTGGCCTGGTCTCGAGATGTCGTGTAGACACGCCCGGTGGTAGGAGGTGGCTTGGAATCAGCATGTCCTGATGTACCCTCCATCTCGCCCTTACGGCAATCCTTAATGATATGGCCAGGAAGACCACACTTGAAGCATGCGTCAGTGTTACGGCGACATGGCCCTAGGTGCCTATGGTGGCAAGTAGAGCAAAGAGGATGAGTAAATCCTCCAGCAGGTGCTCTGGCTGGCTGGGAACCTGATAAAACATTTTACATAAGACATGATAATAGGGTACAAAGGACAATGCGGATAATCGTAAGATTGAATACCAGTGATAGCTGGACAGCTAGGCTGTGAACCTCTCTGGTTCTGGTCCCTACCGTTTCCATGGTTCCTGGTAGAAGTTTTGCTAAAGTGTCAAAATATGAGTTATAACATGAAATCATAAGGAAATGCGTAAGTATTAGGACCTGCTGCTGTTGGAGTGTCCAGCGTTGTTACGGTAATTATCATTACCACCACGCCTGTCCGTAGCAGAACGGTCGTTAGTCTGACCGTTTCCCTTGGGCTGATGAGGCTGCTGCTGAGTAGCCGGCTGAGACCGGTCCCCAGTTTTCTGCCTGGAAGATACATTTAAAGAGATGAATAATTTGACATATATGGAAAGAATACGGATTGATCACCGCTTGAATACGAATGTTTACCTCTTGTCGGGTCTCTCAGCTTCCCCAAACTCATCTCTCTCCTGCAGCATCTCCAGCTTACGTGCTGCATCGGCCACTTGTGCTACAGTGTTGAACGTAGCACACACCAGATTGTTTGCGACCGATGTGCGAAGAGCCCACCTAAAGTGGTGTGCATGCTCTTCAGGAGTTCCTGCTGCCGCACCAAGGAAACCAGCTAAGCGAAGAAAGTGCTGCATAAACTCGTTGCTATTCTCCCTAACTCTCTGTCGGATCCCATGGTACTCTTTCTTGAGCTTGTCTTGCTCAACCTTGGGAAAGAACTGCTCCATCACCCTGTCCTTGAACTGAGCCCAAGTCAAACCAGCAACCCACTCGTCACCACCCTCAGACTGCATCAACGCTAACCACCAATTTAGCACATCGCCTTCGAACCGATAGCATGCCAACCTCGCCTTGTAAGCGGGGTCACAACCCATAGCATTGAAAATCTTCTCGATGTGAGCCAACCAGCTTTCAGCATCGCTGGGGCTATCTATCTTTTCAAAAGCTCGAGGACGGAGCTTATTGAATCTCTCCAGCCATACCGCTAATGTCACTGGAGGAGGAGGAGGTGCCTGATTATGCTGCTGATTGTTGGTAGCTTGAACTTCATCCTTGATGTCGTTCCTCAGTTGAGGAAGCCAAGCTTGCATAGCAGCTTGAATTGCAGCATTGAGCTGTTCCTGTTCGCGTGTGAGAACCATCTGACAGTATAACATAAAACATATGATTAAACATATCAAAACATAAAATATATATATGAAAAAAAAATTTATACCAAAATTTCCAAGAGAAAAATTTTATGCAAGAAAATTTTATGTATGAATGCATGATGCAGTTTTATGAAAACTTTTGTATGCTCGAGAATGAACGCCTATGGTCAGTTCACCCAAAACAAAAGACATGGCGAGGGGACGCCTATGGGTAGGTCCCAAATTTAAAAGTTTCGATAAAACACATGCGATTAAATAAGGCCAGTCCTGTACCAACCATTACTTAGTCATAAATCTGCGACAATGAAATATATATGTATGCATAAAAATGATGAATGCATGAAAACAATTGTCAGTTCTAGGAAGACCGTAGTGACTACCCACTAATCACATGTCATATTTTGAGAGCCTACAGGTCGAAGCCTTGGCTCTGATACCATAATTGTAACACCCCATTTTGATAATGGAATGTCATGCGTAATTATGGCGTGTCATCAAAGCATACAAGGAAAAATGTCTAAACATTACATGACCATAAAAGGAAAATACCGATATCAAACATCGGTAGTCCAAAAGTAAAGCTCGTCATACACAAACATAAGTATAGTAAAGGAAAGGACTAAACAATGTCCATATCAAAAGTATCAAAAGAAAGGTAATCCATAAAGTAAAGAAAGGCTAGAAAGCTTCCAGTCTATATGTACGTACGCTTAAAGTCTACGAGCGTCCCTGAGTACCTGCCGTTTTTGGAACAGAGAAAAGGAAAACGGCTGAGCAATACGCTCAGTGCACGGATGTACAATAAAGCTTGAATATGATAAGCATATAACAAATAACAGCGGAAGAAACTAAGTCCCAGTTAACCTGGTTAAGTCTTGAAAAAATTGGTTTTATAGTTTGAAAAGCCTTATGTTTATCATGTAAAAACTGTTTAACATATTTTACCATTAGCCAATATAGGTCATGAAAATCCACCGTGCATGAATACTTGGAGGGGTGACCTCATCATGCAAATTAGAGGGGCTGCCTCTAATTTAATTATTCTGGTTTGGGTAGGAGGGATCAGCTCCTTGTGAAGGATGCAAGGCACACACCACATTCACCATGAAATCCTGACTGAAAACATGTAAATAGGATGCACCCATACGCCCCACATGATAAATATAAAAATATGGCCAAAAGCTGAAGGGACGTCACGAGCAATCACTCCGCCGTGGTGAAGTCATAACCTCAGTGCCTCTAATGTTATGGTTATGGTACCTCCATAACTAGGCGAAACTGGTCATGCATGTATATGGCTATAGGTATTCTAAATTAAACATAAGCAAATCAAACACATAACTTATACTACGGGAAAACATTTGGCTGCATACGGGGAATCCTAATAAGGAAAGAATGTCCCTATTGAAAGGACGGAAATCCGTACCTTATGTCAAGTGAACGAAGAAGACGAACTGAGAGGAATCCTACTTCCGTATCACTAATGCTACATAAATACATACATGAATAAGTATCTTCTTACTAAATACGTAACTGGTTTTATGTCATGTCTTAGCTTATTTTATATGTTCATATCATGTTTTACTGTTTTAAGCCTTAAACTGTGTTTATCTTATATTCTGTTTACTCTGATTAAGTAATTCTGGTATTTCATGTATTATTATACTTACTGTGTAATAATAAGTAACTTTCCAAAAATAGCAGGTTTCCTAAAATAGAAAGTTTCCAAAAATAGAAAGTTTCCAAAAATAGAATTACTGCTTAAAATAGATAAGTTTCTAAAAATAGAAAGTTTCCATAAACATATCAGTTGCCTTAATTAAATAATTTTCCATAACTAGATCAACTGCCTGAATTAAATAAGTTTCTAAAAATAGAAAGTTTCCATAAATAGATTAGCTGCCTTATTTAAATAAGTTTCTAAAAATAGAAAGTTTCCATAATTAGATATAAGCTGGTTAAATAAGCTAAGTATATAAGCCTAAGTGTTTTTATGATTATTTTCTAAGTCATAATGATATAATGTATAGTTTATAATTATTTCATGTAATTAAAATAAACTATAGGTTAAAATATTTAATTAAAGTATATCATGTTTTTAATTAAATAAAGTTAAATACTTAGGTTAAAACATGTATTATTATTTATTAATAATATAACCTAAGTCATGTTAATTAATTAATTATAACCATGGTTTTTAAATAATTAATTAATTATAAGTCTAGAAAATATAAAATACTTAGGTTAATAATTTCATGATTTTTAATAATTAATATAACCTAAGTAATGTTATTAAATTAATCATGTCATATTTTTTAATTTTTTTTACATATGAATATATAAAAAAATAATCTTAACATAAACCCTGAATCGGATCTTGACTAGAAACCATGAACCGGACATGAAATCGACACTATACCTCGAACCACTTCGGGGTTCCCCTTGTCTTGCTGCTTCCGTGGGACCCACACCACCCAACCGGGACCATATGGTCTCGGTGGTGGTCGAGTAGCCAAACCGAGACCCCCTTGGGGTTCGGTTTAGGCGCCGGCCAAAACAAACACCCCTAAAACACCCTTTTTGATTTCTCCAAAAACCATTTTTATGTTAGATCTATGCTTTTAATTAGGTTTTAAAAACATCTTGTTCTTAATTAATTATTAGATCAAATCAAAAAGAAAAAGGTAAAAAAACATATACCGAATGCGTGGATCTAACGAGGATGAACAAACACGAACACTTGCACCCCAAACCAAGATCAAAATCAAACAATCACCCCCTTGGTGTGTTTAATATGCGGCGGCCAAAAAAAAGAAAAGAGGAGAAAGAGAACTTTTTAGGTTTTTTTGTAAAATCTTCTGTAAAGTGAAAAATGACTAGTGATATTTTACCATAACCCCTCTTAGTAAATTTTGAGATGGGCTTGGCCCATCTCTTTCTTGTTGTCGCGGGTAGGGGGCCCCACATGGGGTACCCGTACCGTTTTCCGTGTCTCGATGTTTAATTGTTCGTTCGTGTTTATTTGTGTTCGCGTTAATGTGTTCTCGTTAAATAATTACCGTGACCTAATATATTTATTTATGCTCGTAATAAATATATATACGTAATAAATAATAGTTCGTGATTTAATTACGTTCATGATTTCATGATCGCATGCTCGTGATTAATTATTATCAAATAATTATTGCGTGCTCGTGCGTAGTAAATACTTATCGTGTTCTAACACGTACGTAATACGTAAAATCCTAACATGTAATCGTAATCATACTATAAAAGGAAAGTTTTAATCTAGTACGTACGATCTTAAGGGTACTATTCATGGTAAAAGCATGCGGGTTTTACATGCACCTTGTTGAATCTTTACAGCAACATAAGCAGACTGATGAACCTTTACCAAGTGGCCGCTCGCTCTTGGGCTAGCTAGTCTTTGTGGTGGAATAAGCATCACCCTGGTAGACCAGAACCCAGCCCAACTCTTAGAACGTAAATCAATGGTGAGTGGGGGTACCCCAATGATTTTTGGGCAAATCATGACAGCCGTCAACAGATTTGATATGAGTCTTTACTAGAAGCCGTACCCTTCCGGACTAGCCAACTCTTAGCAATTAAGCATCGGTGAGCTGAAAACCCTATAGCTTTGAGCAAGCTATTACAGCTATCAATGGATTTGATATAGATCTTTACCAAGAGCCTTAACCCCCTGGACTAGCCACTTTCAGTCTAGGACCAAGGCAAGTGAAAACCCTCCAATTTTGGGTAAACTGGCAACCATCAACAGATTTGATAATCACACCAGAGCTATGGTGAATCAACTCTTTCTTGTCTGCAAGACATGGTGAGTTGAGCATCATTTGTTGTGTGGACTAGGTCCAACACCAGAAGTACTTCACAAGACAGCCCAAGTGTGACAATGCCAAGTTGAAAACAGTTCCATGATAGAAAAGTATAAGCAGATATTATATGATTTACAAGTTTTGAAATTCCATCACATGTTAAAAGTATAAGCATATATTATATAAAAGTATGTGTTTATTTTCTTTTTTTTTGAACAACCAACTAAATTAAAATGTGAGTCACCAATCACTGTACATATTGGTGAAAAGAATGTAAGTGTAACACAAGGATAGAAGAAACAAACCAATCACATACCAGAAGCAGCAACCTTGTCTGCATGCAACCGGGCTTGAATTCCTTCAACTAAGGTAGTGGCCATGGCAGACTCGTTACCAGAAGGAGCATTAGACACCAACAGGTGGCACTCCAACATAGCTTCCATGGTAGCAATGGTCAACGGATACTCCACATCAATAAGCATAAACACAACAGCACCAGAAGTAATTCGCGTTGATAGGAGCAGAAGACTGCCACTAGGAGTAACCAAAATCTTCCACTAGAAGTTGCACACACCGCGAATACCCATGAAAATTGTTGTTAGAAGCTACCATATGTATGACTGTACAAGGAAATATGTACAATAAGCCTCCCTTTAAGCTTAGCCTCCCCTCAATCCTAGTCCTCAAGGATTGACCATGCCAATGTGAACCACCAAGTGGTTGAATCTCGGACCATCAAATGATTTAGTCAATAAATCAGCAACATTATCATCCGTATGTACTTTAAGAACATGTATCAGCTTTTTCTCATTGGCATCCCGTATAAAATGGTGCCGAATCTCGATATGCTTGGTTCATTGATGAAAGACAGGATTCTTCACAATGCAGATAGTGCTTTGTCGATAAAATTTTTGGTGTTCATCAAGTTGAACCCATAATCCAGCATCTGATTTTGTATCCACAAGACTTGTCCACATCAACTAGCAGCAGCCACGTATTCAGCTTCTGTCGAAGAGGTAGCTACTATTGTCTGTTTCTTACATTGCCATGAGATAAGTCTTCAACCCAAAAACTAACAATCACCAGTAGTAGACTTCCTATCATTATTAGCACCTGCATAGTCACTATCACTATAGGCTTCAAGAACGAAAGGTGATTCCCTTGGATACCACAAGCCTAGCCTGGGTTGTGCCTTGATATACTTGAAGATTTTCTTGACTGCATTCAAGTTAGATACGGTGGAGCCACCTGATGTCTAGAACAAGCACTTACTGCAGACATAATGTCCGGGCGTGATGCAGTCAAATACATAAGTGAGCCAATCATTGACCTATACATGTGAACATTTACCGGAGGATCTGGCTCATTTTTGAGTTTGACTTTAGTAACTTCATAAGGTGTTGCTGCTGTTCTAAGAGGTTCCACATCAAACTTCTGAAGGATCTCATGAACATACTTGTCTTGACTTATGAACATACCATCCGTCTGCTGCTTGACTTGAAGATCAAAGAAAAAATGTGAGTTCTCCCATGGCACTCATCTAAAATTCGCCTTTCATTAGTTGTTCAAACTCATCACACCATTCCTTCCTAGTAGAACCGAAGATAATGTCATCCACATATACTTGAACCAGGATGATGTCTTTGGCATTCCTTTTAAGGAACAGTGTTTTGTCAATAGTGCCTCTTCTATAGCCATGTTTCAACAAGAAAGTGGACAGACGCTCATACCAAGGTCTAGGAGCCTGATGAAGTCCATAAAGAGCTTTGACCACTTTGTAGACTTTCTTGGGATGAAGTGGATCCACAAAGCCCTTAGGTTGAGTGACATAAACTTCCTTATCAATCTTGCCATAAAGAAACGCACTCTTGACATCCATCTGAAAAACCGTAAATCCAACATAAGAAGTAAAAGCCAAAAACAGACGAATGGCCTCAATCCTAGCAACAAGAGAAAAGACTTCAGTATAGTTAATTCCTTCTAGTTGTGTGTGACCTTGTGCGACCAGCCTAGCCTTATTTCTCACCACAATACCCCTTGCATATTTCTTGTTTTTGAGAATCCATTTGGTACCAATTACTGTCTTTCCATCTGGTAAGTCAACTAGAATCCAAACATTCTGAAACAAGAACTGATGCATCTCCTCCTGCATAGCCTCCACACAACTTTGATCCTTAAGAGCATGTGAGACTGACGTAGGTTCCACCTGTGAAAGAAAACAAGCAAACAAACAACAAAGAAAGTTCGTGTGATTATTACGCTTTTGTTCTTCAATGTAGCTCATAAGAGCATGATGACCAGACGTTGCTTTCTTATGCATGCGGCGAGTCTTCACAGTAGAACCAGGATCCCCTATGATTTGAGTAGTAGGATGGTCTTTGTTGATCTGGTGAACAGGAGTAGGAGTTACATCCACTTCTGGTGCCAAGTTATTAAGATCCTCAACAAAGTCATCATCATACGAAGCAGAGTCGAAAATGCCATCTATTGGCTGCTTATGAATATCATCCAGCTTAGTAGAAGTCTTCTTTTGATAGTTTCCTGATAAGTGTGAAAACACTCATCAATAATGATCCAAATACCACTAAAAACACAGTCAAATACATTATTTTAACTTTAAAATATCAGAATTATGCGTGTATTTGTGTTTTATGTGTTTTCAGGTAACAAGATACAATTTTGGAACAAAGACGCGTTTTCAAGGATTTATATCACAAAAGACGAAGAAAAGGACGATAAAGCTTTTCAAGGACCTTACTTGCCGTTATTTCAAAGATCAAGGGCTCAAGTTGCAACTTTTGACAAAATGAAGGATGAAAGGAATTTACTTAAAAAGTTTATAAACATTTGGGAAGAAAGATGAAAAAAGAAGGACCAAAAAGAAATAAGATGAAAGTTTATTAAACTTTTCATTTATATGTGGTCAAATTGACCAAACCGGTCAAAACAAACACACAACCACAATACGCGTCTTCTTCTCCATTGTGAAGAGAGAGAAAGAAACGAAAAACCAACTTCATCTACCTCCATAACCTGCAATCACCAATAACCAGCGATCTAGAAAGATTCAAGCGAAGCCTTCAACAGCAAAAATGATCACATCTTTCTCCTCTACACGATGATATGAATCAATTAGATCAAGACTCAAGGACGAAGAAAGCCCCAATTTGAAGAATGAAGAATTTATAAAGATCCTCGTATTTACACGTGTCGATTGCTTATTGGATCGAACACGTCACAACTCCCCACTCGACGGCAATAAATGAAGACGAAGAGCCTCATTTGCAATCGGTTAGCCTAGGTGTAGTTTACACATAGTGATTAGGTAGTTAGATAGATGTAGCTAAAGCTTTCAAACAGTTTCTTTGATTCTGTTAAGTTTGTTAGTCTTTCGGTTTATATAGTTGTAACAAGTTTTTCAGTTTTTCGCCATTAATGAGAAATGAATTGCTTCTTATTTCATTACTTAACTTCTTCTCCTGTTTTCATAAACATGTTCTAGCCAATTAATCTGTTGAGATAGTTAGTTGAACTTCATTATATTTCAGTTGAGATCAGTTACAAGATTTACTGTTACAAGATGGTTTTCAAATTAGTTTTTACATGCTATTAGCTGTGGATATTCTTACTGAGTGTTTGTCAAATAATTCTTGTTTTAAAGTTCATGTAGAGGAGAGGGTAAGATTAGTCAGCTTGTTACTTTTCGGTTCAGTTTGTTACTTTTCATTTTGATTAGATCATATTAATGCTTAATCCTTAGGAAAATTTGCTTTGAATCTTAGAGAAAAGATTTTGAAGTTAGTTGTAATAATCTGTTCAGTAGAAAACTTTCAGTCCGGATTAGTTGTGTTGACATAAGTACAATTTCAGTTAATGATCCTTTCAGTTTAAACAAGTTTCTGTCTAGTAGATTGATTGATTGATTGTAGTGATAATATAGAGTTTCGGTTGCACATCCTTTAGTTTTGCAGGTTCAGAATCAGAAGATTTTGTTTAGTTTTCCTTTGCTTTATTTCGGCATTAGTTCCGGTAACTCAGTTTGGTTCATATAGATAGATCAGATTGTGCACATGTTTTGTTTGGCAAATTCTGTTTTGCAGGATTCGTTATGCAGGTTCGTAGGTTGATTTTTGTTCGATAGTATATCCAGGAGTAGAATACAGTTCAGACTAGTAGTAGAACTCGAGGTGCATCTGTTTTTAAGCCGGCTCAGCGCCGCGCTTCACGTCAAAGGACTAGGCCTGGATGATTTTGGTTAAGCACGTTTATATTTCTGCATTTGTAGTGTAAGATCATTAATAAACTGCCTGAAGATTGGTTGTTCTAGACTTGTGTAATTCAGCTTGTTGTTTGTTGATATTTCTTTGTTACGTGTTATTATATAGCTGTACTAATTCTGTTAGATGATCATATCGCTTTACTTTTTGAACTCTGTATAGCTGTTTGAACTAGAGCGTTTGGGATAGCAGAACTTTGACTGAATTGAAGGAAGGCCGTAGTGGATATAAGTTTGATCAGCCTTAGATTAGTTTATTAGTTCGACTTATACTGAGTAGTGATCATCGAAGTCATGGTTTAGTTTTTGTGCTAATAGAATAGTAGCAGATCAAATCAAGTTTAAATGCTTTGAAGAATTTGATAAGCTATCTTAAAAATAAGTTTTTTTCAAGCTTACTTTCAGATTTTCAAATAGGAAGTAGCAAAGTCAGAATTGGTATTGTCTTACTTTGATCCTAGTTTAGACTAGATGGTGAATTGATATTTGTAATAATCAAGTTGAAAAAGTTTAAATATAGGATAGATTGGAGTTTTTAAATAGAAAATTTGCTGTTGTAAACTAGCTTGTAGTTATAATCGAACTAACAAATCTTTTCTGATAAAAAATATAAGTTTAGGTTTTTATACGTGTTTAGCCCTTCACTTTGAATGATAGAATTACATCCACAGTCCACGTTTGTTAAGTTTGGTTAGCTAGTTAGTCCTTAGGTTGAAGCTGTTTTGCACTACTAGTCCTCTTTGGTTAACTGGATATGTCTAGCTTGTTGGACTTAGAATTTTGTTTGGGCTTGTAGGATTTTGTTTGGGCCTACATTAGATACGACTAGTTTTTACTTTTAAGTAGATTAGTTTTATAAAAGTTAAATTTTCGTTTTATAATAATTGAATTAGTTTCATTAATTTTGTATTTTGTAGTTTTGTGAAATTAATGTTGTAATTGCAATGTGTTGTAGCGTAGTACATATACGTAGCTAGATAATATTTTTACTTTTTACATGTTTTGTGCCAAGTAGTTATAAATACCAAAATAATCTTTTGTTAACCAAAAACAATTAAGTCGAGCTTAAAATTGTTATATCAATTCGAATCGAGCTGAGAAGACAACTACACTAAAAACAAAATATCAAATGGCGCCGCTGCCGGTTCTTTTCGTGAAGATTAACGATTTCGAGTGAGACGATTGGATTTTGGGATCCGTTCACTTTGTGAACGTTATTTTTACGTATTATAAATCAAAAACATAAAAAAAAAATCAAAAAGATAAAAAAAAAACAAAAAAATAAAAAATCACAAAATCAATTCTTTTCCTAAAGAATTGAACCAAAAAAATAAAAAAACCAAAAAGTAATCTTTTTCCTAAAAGATTACAACAAAAATATATATTACATCGTTTTCATCGGTTTTTACGTACATATAGTATTTTTCTTAAAAAAATCAAATAAATACAAAAATATTTTTGATATATTATTATATGTAAATAAGTATACGTATAAGAACAACCAAGTTACCTATCTCCATAAGTATTGCCGAGGCAATACACCGTGTTGAGGGGCGTTCCGGTCCTTGACACGCGTATCGATCAAATTTAATAAAGCAAGAATAGATAAATACTTCCAATTGGCAATAATTCGAAGAATACAAACTACAAAGTGAATAGAAAGGCGATGTGCTATAAAATACCATCTAAGGGTCAATAGGTACTTAAGTGATTCGCGCCACCTAACCCCCCGTTCACTAGTGCGTATTCTAAGAAGGAAGGCTTTATTGGGGGTCTTGCACCCAAGTAGTAATTATATATATTATACTTTCTTGTGGATATTTCATATCGAACCTCGAGGGAGATAATCTCTTCTCTCTCAAAAGTCGACCGAGTGCTACTCCCTCATTCCTCGTATTTACTTACACGTGTACTCGCACACGTGTAAACATACCACCTTTGGTGTATTACTTCCTTCCCCGAGGAAGCTTTTTAAACGTCATTTTACTTGTATATACATTCGGCCACCTTGTTAAACATGGATACTCGTTCCATGTTGGAGATTTTGCAACAACGATCCGCCAACGCTAATTATTCGCCTTGTTCGACTTGTGGTGGTCCACACGATACTTATTTATGTGCTCAAAATAATGTTTATTATGGGGAGGGATATGCTTATAATGGAACCGAGAACCCTAATTTTCAACCTAACCTTCAAATGGACTACACTTGTAATGACTATATGGGATATTCCGGTTTTTCATCACAACCTCCACCATTATTTCATGATCAAACCTTTAATGAGCCATACCAAAACCAAGGATTTTCTAATTATGGAGGTTTTCAAAATGATGATAATTTTCAAGGCTATAATCAAGAAACCTTTCATAATCAAGGATTTTCAAACAATGAAGGCTTTCAAAATGATGAAAATTTTTCATGCCAGAATCAAGATACCTTTCAAAATCAAGGATTTTCATATTATGAGGGTTTTCAAAATGAAGGAAATTTTCAAGGTTACAATCATGATAACTTTCATAATCAAGACTCTTTTCAAACCTATAATTCACCTAATTATGGAAATCCACCTCCACCCTATTCTTCGACTTATTCATGTGAGTTTTGTGGAAAAGAACCCCATTATGGTTATGATTTTCGACCAAGGGATCCACCTTCTTATGCTCTTAGTGATCTCAATGAGCTTTCTTTTCTAATCGAGCAACAAGGAAGAGACGCTGGATATAGATTCAAGGCTTTTACACGTATGAGAGAGATGAGTATCGAGGAAATGAGAGAAGAATCACGATGGTTAAGGGAAGAAATTAAGTTTCTTGAGGATGATGTAAGGAACAAACGGTTTAATATCGAGAAACTTGGTGACATTTATAGAAAATCGGTGAACAATTCCTCTCAGTCCCTCAAGGAGGATTTAGATGATTTACTCGTTAAGATTGATAAAAAAGAACGCGAACGCATAAAAACCATGAGCTTTGAGGAAATAGAAAAGGAGAATCTACGGATAACAAGAGAGATGATATCTCTTTGTAATAACGCGAAGATGAAACTATCTAATAAAGAGGATATTTGTGACGAGTTGCATATTAAATATCGTCAACTTCAGCAAGAGTTACTTACTTTGCTCTTAGCAAAAGACGAAAAAGTAGAAGATGAAGGCATAGAAGACGAATATTTTGCTACTCGTAGGCCTTATCCATTATTTTATGATGATGATGATGACGAACCTTCGATTTGTATGACACTTAATGATGACACACCTTCATCACCTTTACCTCACGTGGAACCCACCGACTCTTTAACCATGGGGGACGAGCCTCTTAGCACTAATACAAACACCAATTTAGAAGAATTAACCGTTTCTAGTGTTGAGAACCTTATCTCAATCCAAAGAGAGTTTGAGGGTGTTTCCAATGAACCATGTGACGAGCTTTGTATTGATACTTCTCCTCATGATCACATTGAGATTTCATCACATGTTGACTTTCATGCTACTACTAGTGATTTTGGTGATTTCGATCTTGATGAATTGTTCAAAGAAAGGGATAATGAGATTTAGGAAGAGTTTATGCAAGATATAGAGGATGATGATTGTGATTCTAGTGAGGCATCTTATGATATATTATCCGAGGACTTTTCATGTCAAGATGACATTCCTAATTTGGATGATGATGTTGATCATATAGAAGAAGTGGAAGATGTTCATATTCGTGAGGTTTTATCAAAAGTTTATAATATTATCTCCTCAATTGAAGCTTTGAATGAAAACCATAATGATGATTCCATAGAAGAAGAACCTTTCATTGATATTTCTTCACCAGTTTTTGAGGTTGCACCTATTGACTTTCATGATGATATCATCCCTTTGAGTGACTCTCTCAATACACCTTCTTTTGAGCCTTCTATTCCCACTCTTCCACCCTTGAAGTTGGTTATTGATGAAGATCATATACTCTTAGAGATTGATCCTTTTTCACCTATGGCACCTTTAGAACCTACAACCTTTGATATGGATTCTCATATGGATATTGATGCCACCATAGAGGCTTATCTTGTTGATATTGATATTGAGGTTGATGATAGTGATTCTAATTGGGAAGAAGATATACGTCTTAGTGAGAACTTGCTTTTTGGGAACATAGAGATAACACCTCCTTCACAAGACACTATTCATCTTGATCCTCCTTATTCTATGCCTTCTATGGAAGATTACCCACCTTTTGATGATGATGCGGAGCCTAATATGGATATACTTGTTATGAATGTTTTGATACCTACACCTTCATTGTCTCATGATGCTTTGATCACTAAGGGGGAATCTTATATGGTTGATATGAGTTCATCTTCTTATTTTCCCATGAAGGGAAAGGTTTTTGATCCTGGGATACATAAATTTGAGACACCTTGGTTTTCATCTACTCGACTTAAGAGTGTGATTTCGATTGATCTGGACTTCTTGTATGAGCTTACTTTGGTGATGCTACCTATTTTGGAGTTGTTCGAATGTAGAGATGGAAACTATGTATTTGATCCTGGGGTGCTTCATATTTGAGAAATTTCGTATGTTGGACAAACTTGAGACACGTTGGACCGTTCCATTTATCGAGGCGGATTTTGTAAATCTTATAGTAAATGGCAACGTGCTAAGTTTGAGTGTATCATGTGAGATGTGCTTCAAAGCGGATATTTTTTATTCTCCATGATGGTTTCCCCAAGGACAACTTAATTCGGGGCCAAGTCGAGCTAGCGACTTAGGGTTAAAAAAACTCAAGCATTGAATAACTAGGTTAGAAAATGTAGAGTAGATTTTCAATAGGTTAGGTTTAAATAAAAGGATGTTATAATAGAGTTGAAGTGGAGGGGTGCCTTTCTTCGTCTTTTGGTGTTTGTTTCAAGGGTTGCTCTCTCTCATTTCATGCTTGGAGCTTATGGAGGAGGCCCGTGTATCTGGTTCACTTCGATTAGTTTTTGCTATCGTGATATTCAACACTTGTGCTTAAAATGAATACCCTTTAGTTGTCTCTTCCTTAGCTTGGGTTAAGCAAGGTTATCAATGTCATAAGTGTAGGGGAGTTCACTCCAATACTCTTAAACATTGAGGACAATGTTTATCTTAAGTGTAGGGGAGACTTCTATCGAAGTGACCTTACCTAGACCATTGCCTTAACTTCATGATAACTTGGAAAATTAATTTTTCAAACATTTTTCAAATTTTTGATCTACTTTGGCCACCAAAAATATGCATTCATAGTTTTTACATTAATAATTTTTCATTTGCATACACCTTGCATTTTTCTTTTTATTCTTATTTTCATCAAAAATATATAAAAAAGAAAAAAAAAATATAATAAAACATGGTTTAACAAATTTAGACTTCTTTGACATATTAGGCCCGCCATGGATATTTTGACTCAACCCGAGTTTGCTTATTTTAGCATTCTCTAGCTAGTATCCTTAACCATGTAGTCCTTCATTGGTCTATTAGGCTAAGCATCCACCAATTTCATTATTTGAAATTTTAAATTTGTGGAGAATGGGAAATGATAGAGTTGAAGCAAGTGTAAAAGGGCTAGATAGACTTCATGGCAATTACTTGTGGCTAAACCCTTCTCTTCTTTACCTCTAATTTCTTCGCATGTATATAATTGTTAATAAATAATCAAGAACGGTTTTAACTGATTTGTAATCTCTTATGCATTTTTGTCTAATCATTCATGGTTGGTATGAGTATGTTTTCAGATTCTAAGTTAGAACGTTTTATGTGTACTAGACTTATGTCATGCTCAATATTTAGCGGGTGTTTTTCCTTTTATTCTTTTAAACTTTCTTTGTGAGGAATAAAGAAAAATAAGAGCGGCTTATAAAAAAATGAGTGGCTATATAAAAAAAAAAAAAAGAAAGAAAAAAAATAATACAAGACTCCCAAGAGGGGCAGTGTGGTGTTAATTATAGTGACTATTGAGTTCCAATATTACCTTGACGGGTTGCGGGGATTCAATAGATTGCTCCAATCCAATATTACCTTGACGGGTTGCGGGGTTGAAGATCCAAAGTCTCAAAAAGATGACGGATGAAAATTATTGCGTGAGTTTTATTTTTCTTTCCCTAGCGAGTGTGTAGCTACTTATGAAAGCATGACATGAGGATTTTACACATAAGGCGAATGACTTCTTATTCTTGAAACGGACTTGTATTAATTGTGAACGGTTTTTCAAGTAATGGATGAGAGGATTACTTAGGATTAAAACCGTGCTTCCTTATTTTTGGATTTTACACTTCTTATACTTCACACTTGAAATAAATGACAAATTTGCCCACAAGCAATTTGCTCAAATAATAACCGGTTCCACATTTAATTGTCATGAATAAGTTGATGCACTTTTTACTTGTGAATGCAATGATCCCATTTTTAATCTTGGTATGGGGAAAGTGAAATTTGAGGGTGATAAATGTCCATGGTACCCAAGCCCTAATCTAAGCCATTGAATTCTTTATGAGTTATTTCCATCAAAATCATTTATGAAAAATCCAAAAAGATATAAATAAAATTGATTCTTTTGCATTGCATTGTAAATATTCAAAACCATTCATCATATAGCATAGTATAGTTTATTAAATCATAAAATGGCCAAGGTTTGTTAATTATGAGAAAAGTGCACTTGGTGCTTTAAAATGCTGCATTGCATGAGGTCATGGCAATGGTCAAGTGGAGGGGAGTTGATAAGTGTGAAAACACTCATCAATAATGATCCAAATACCACTAAAAACACAGTCAAATACATTATTTTAACTTTAAAATATCAGAATTATGCGTGTATTTGTGTTTTATGTGTTTTCAGGTAACAAGATACAATTTTGGAACAAAGACGCGTTTTCAAGGATTTATATCACAAAAGACGAAGAAAAGGACGATAAAGCTTTTCAAGGACCTTACTTGCCGTTATTTCAAAGATCAAGGGCTCAAGTTGCAACTTTTGACAAAATGAAGGATGAAAGGAATTTACTTAAAAAGTTTATAAACATTTGGGAAGAAAGATGAAAAAAGAAGGACCAAAAAGAAATAAGATGAAAGTTTATTAAACTTTTCATTTATATGTGGTCAAATTGACCAAACCGGTCAAAACAAACACACAACCACAATACGAGTCTTCTTCTCCATTGTGAAGAGAGAGAAAGAAACGAAAAACCAACTTCATCTACCTCCATAACCTGCAATCACCAATAACTAGCGATCTAGAAAGATTCAAGCGAAGCCTTCAACAGCAAAAATGATCACATCTTTCTCCTCTACACGATGATATGAATCAATTAGATCAAGACTCAAGGACGAAGAAAGCCCCAATTTGAAGAATGAAGAATTTATAAAGATCCTCGTATTTACACGTGTCGATTGCTTATTGGATCGAACACGTCACAACTCCCCACTCGACGGCTATAAATGAAGACGAAGAGCCTCATTTGCAATCGGTTAGCCTAGGTGTAGTTTACACATAGTGATTAGGTAGTTAGATAGATGTAGCTAAAGCTTTCGAACAGTTTCTTTGATTCTGTTAAGTTTGTTAGTCTTTCGGTTTATATAGTTGTAACAAGTTTTTCAGTTTTTCGCCATTAATGAGAAATGAATTGCTTCTTATTTCATTACTTAACTTCTTCTCCTGTTTTCATAAACATGTTCTAGCCAATTAATCTGTTGAGATAGTTAGTTGAACTTCATTATATTTCAGTTGAGATCAGTTACAAGATTTACTGTTACAAGATGGTTTTCAAATCAGTTTTTACATGCTATTATCTGTGGATATTCTTACTGAGTGTTTGTCAGATAATTCTTGTTTTAAAGTTCATGTAGAGGAGAGGGTAAGATTAGTCAGCTTGTTACTTTTCGGTTCAGTTTGTTACTTTTCATTTTGATTAGATCATATTAATGCTTAATCCTTAGGAAAATTTGCTTTGAATCTTAGAGAAAAGATTTTGAAGTTAGTTGTAATAATCTGTTCAGTAGAAAACTTTCAGTCCGGATTAGTTGTGTTGACATAAGTACAATTTCAGTTAATGATCCTTTCAGTTTAAACAAGTTTCTGTCTAGTAGATTGATTTATTGATTGTAGTGATAATATAGAGTTTCGGTTGCACATCCTTTAGTTTTGCAGGTTCGGAATCGGAAGATTTTGTTTAGTTTTCCTTTGCTTTATTTCGGCATTAGTTCCGGTAACTCAGTTTGGTTCATATAGATAGATCAGATTGTGCACATGTTTTGTTTGGAAAATTCTGTTTTGCAGGATTCGTTATGCAGGTTCGCAGGTTGATTTTTGTTCGATAGTATATCCAGGAGTAGAATACAGTTCAGACTAGTAGTAGAACTCGAGGTGCATATGTTTTTAAGCCGGCTCAGCGCCGCGCTTCACGTCAAAGGACTAGGCCTGGATGATTTTGGTTAAGCACGTTTATATTTCTGCATTTGTAGTGTAAGATCATTAATAAACTGCCTGAAGATTGGTTGTTCTAGACTTGTGTAATTCAGCTTGTTGTTTGTTGATATTTCTTTGTTACGTGTTATTATATAGCTGTACTAATTCTGTTAGATGATCATATCACTTTACTTTTTGAACTCTGTATAGCTGTTTGAACTAGAGCGTTTGGGATAGCAGAACTTTGACTGAATTGAAGGAAGGCCGTAGTGGATATAAGTTTGATCAGCCTTAGATTAGTTTATTAGTTCGACTTATACTGAGTAGTGATCATCGAAGTCATGGTTTAGTTTTTGTGCTAATAGAATAGTAGCAGATCAAATCAAGTTTAAATGCTTTGAAGAATTTGATAAGCTATCTTAAAAATAAGTTTTTTTCAAGCTTACTTTCAGATTTTCAAATAGGAAGTAGCAAAGTCGGAATTGGTATTGTCTTACTTTGATCCTAGTTTAGACTAGATGGTGAATTGATATTTGTAATAATCAAGTTGAAAAAGTTTAAATATAGGATAGATTGGAGTTTTTAAATAGAAAATTTGCTGTTGTAAACTAGCTTGTAGTTATAATCGAACCAACAAATCTTTTCTGATAAAAAATATAAGTTTAGGTTTTTATACATGTTTAGCCCTTCACTTTGAATGATAGAATTACATCCACAGTCCACGTTTGTTAAGTTTGGTTAGCTAGTTAGTCCTTAGGTTGAAGCTGTTTTGCACTACTAGTCCTCTTTGGTTAACTGGATATGTCTAGCTTGTTGGACTTAGAATTTTGTTTGGGCTTGTAGGATTTTGTTTGGGCCTACATTAGATACGACTAGTTTTTACTTTTAAGTAGATTAGTTTTATAAAAGTTAAATTTTCGTTTTATAATAATTGAATTAGTTTCATTAATTTTGTATTTTATAGTTTTGTGAAATTAATGTTGTAATTGCAATGTGTTGTAGCATAGTACATATACGTAGCTAGATAATATTTTTACTTTTTACATGTTTTGTGCCAAGTAGTTATAAATACCAAAATAATCTTTTGTTAACCAAAAACAATTAAGTCGAGCTTAAAATTGTTATATCAATTCGAATCGAGCTGAGAAGACAACTACACTAAAAACGAAATATCATTTCCCAAGTCAAAAAGACCAGAGAACCTAGTTGTGGAAGTAGGATCACTAACCGGACTACCAATAGGTGTTAAACTTTCACTAGGAGTGACACTAGGATCACTAGGAGTAACTGGTATAGAAGGAGTACTCAAAGGAAACTCAAAGCCTCCCTAAGTAGCTGCTATAGTAGCATCTTGTTGTTGCTTGAGCAGTGTATCAAGAGCTCCTTGTGAGTCCACAAGGTCTGATGAAGAAGCATAAATAGGAGTAGCATTTGTGTTAGGAGAGACTTTGGTGGAATAGGATGGAACAACAAAAATGTCATCATCCTCATCTGAGTCCTAAAAGCTAGAATAAGCACTTGGACTGGAAGTTACAAACACTTGTGGACCTGCATATTGGTTAGTTTTGAAACGAAAATATCCCAATGAGTCACTAAGATAATCAAGATCAAAATACCAATTAGGACCTTTGCCTTGGATGATTGTCTTCTCCTCAAAGTACATGAGATTATAGTTTCAATGACACGCTTGGCATGGAGATTATAAACGCGATAAGCTCTTGAGTGGGCTGAATATCCCACAATGTAGCCTTCGTCTACCTTGCCATCAAATTTCCCCAAATAGTCACTAGTATTTAGAATGGTGACAGGACAGCCAAATGGCTTCAAATGAGCTATGCTTGGGACTTTGGCTGTGAGAAGCTCATAGGGAGTCTTCTTATGAGGATTGGTAATTGAAACCCTATTCAACACATAACTTGCAGTGTTGACAGCTTCTGTCTAAAACATAGTTGGAAGCTTGGAGTATGCAAGCATGGTTCTTGCAGCTTCTATAAGAGTCCTGTTCTTCCTTTCTGCAACACCATTCTGTTGAGGAGTCCTGGCAGCACTATAATCTCTTTTGATACCTTTGGAATTGCAAAGTGCTATGAGGTCTGCATTTTTGAATTCTGTTCCATTGTCACATCGGATACCTTTCACCTTCTTGGACAGCTGATTCTCAATGAGTGTAATGAAGTCTTTGAGAATGGAGTAGGTCTCACTTTTAGCAGCCAGAAAGAAAACCCACATGAACCTGCTATACCCATCAGTTACCACAAGACAGTATTGTTTATGGTCAATGCTCCTAATGGAGGTAGGACCAAACAAATCCATGTGTAGTAGCTGCAATGGTTTAGTTATGAGGCTGAGAGCAGTAATGACCTTGAAGGATGCTTTGTGTTGTTTGCCTTTACAGCACGCAAGGCAATTGATGTCATTTCTGAAAGTTTTGGGAGGTAAACCAGAGACCAAGTTCATATTCGCCAGTTTGTGAATGGTCTTGAAGTTTACATGTCCCATCCTTCGATGCCATTTGGTGGCTTCATTTTCTGATGCTTTGGCAACCGAACAAGCTAGTTGACCAGTAGGATTAACTTCATTCAGCTTGATACTATAGAGGTTGTGTCTTCTAGGGATTTTGAGTAAAACTTGAGAGTTATCCGGTAGCTTAAAGTTTTTGGACAACACCAGTGCTTTAGAATCTTAAAGAGGACAAACTGCTTCTTGTCACAAATCTGAGAGACAGAGATCAAGTTGAACTGTTGAAGTGCTTCCACATAGTAGACCTGCTCAAAATTAAGGTTAGGTGTATGCATAGTTCCTTTGCTAGAGATCCTTCCTTCACCACTTCCGAAGTACGCCTTTCCGCCTTGAAATGGTACAAAGTTAGATAAAAGTCCTTTATTTCCTGTCATGCTCCTAGAGCATCCACTATCAACTATTCCAAGAGTCGGGTCTTGGTATGGAGTAATCTACAACAACAGAAAAGTCATATGTAAAAGTTAGTGTCTTAACGGGACCTAGACCTTTTCAGGTTTGAGTCTACCTTGTGGATCTTTAGTAGATAGCCAAGAAGATTGATGAGATCCACTGTTGTTCTTAGGTTGCCTGTTCATCATATGGGTGGTATTTTGTGACCAAGAACAACATGCTGAGGGCTTTACAGCTAAATCCAAATGTCCCAACCAAAAATGCATTTGGTCTGAATTAGAAGCATAATTCTGATTAAAGTTCTGAAAATAGTTGCTGGTTGGTCTATTGTAGGCATAAAAACTGCTTCTCCAAAGATTAGAAGCTGAAGGAGAGGTCCTTCTAGAAGAAGAGTAAGATTGGGCACATGGGTTTAATATTCTAGAAGAAAAAGGAGCAACTCCTAGTGGACCAGGAGCAGGATAAGCTTGATAACCAGAAGCAGTTTGATCATAAAAATCACAATCCTTAATCAAATGAAATTTTCTACCACAAACAAAGCATGTTTTAAAAGACCTTTTATTCAAATGACATTGTTTCACACTGCTATACTTATTACAAACAATTCTAGGAGAATCAACATTCCTAGGACTCAACAAACTAGAACTAGAAAAAGTGGAAGTAGAAGCAGGAGCAACTCTCTCATCACTCATCCTAGCACTAGTAGCAGCAGGGTCATTTGTATTGGCACTCGAAGATCTTGACTCTTCACTTGAACCACAGGATGCATAGTCACTGGCCTTGTCACTGAAAGTACAAGAGACATAGTCATTAGTATTAGTAGAGCTTTTTGGCGACTCATGCATCTGGGATCCATCCAAGTCAGTATGCCTAGATATGGGCATAAAAGTTCCTGTAAGAGGTGGAGGAACAACGTGCATTGCTGCAGCTGGTTTAAACCTATTGTAACTTGGTTTTCCCTCCTCCTCCTTTTTAGGATCAAAGACACTTGAAAAAGATAAATCAAATACATCTTTTGAATCAATATATTTATCAAAGCCTAATCCTCTCTTAGTCCTACCAGACATGCTACTATCTATTAACTTTGAAAGATTCTTGGGTGCTTTTTGCCATTTTCAAATCATAAAAGTGTAGCATCCAAATTTTCTTGCATGTCTTGCTTAGCCTTAATACTGTCATTGTTTAGTTTTTCAGTATATGTAAGCATGTTAGTGGTGTTCTTTAAATCAATGCTTAGAATTCTAATCTTATCCTTATATTCACGTTGAGTATCTTGAAGCCACTTCTTTTTTTGTTCCAGAGTTTTTAGAGAACTCTTATATGCTTGAACTTCTAAAATATTTGTCATTTTGTTCATTTAGTTCATTGTATTGAGTCAATAGTTCTTAGTATTTATCATGACAACAAAGAGGACAAGTTTGTACCTGAGGCGAGATTCCCATAAGAGCAAATTCTTTTGCTTCCTCGGCATCAGATAGGTGCCCAGCAATCATAGCAAATACATCAGTAGAAGCTTCAGCTGATTCCAAGGTAGCAGTCTGATGATTATTCCAGTTAACCATGGAGTCAACGGACACCAAAGCTTTCTTTTCACCCTTGAGCTCTTGAACCTTGAAGGCTGAATACCTGTTCTTCTCCTGGTCATTTTTGTTAGGGCATTCCCTAGCAAAATGTCCATGTTGCTAGCAGTTATAGCATCTAACCTTTCTTCTATCAAACCTGGCTAGATCTCTTGGGTTGTAGTTGAATTTTCGATCGTCTTTCTTCTCAAACTTATGAACCCGGAGAATGAGCATAGCCATCTGCCATTTTAGATCCATTTCATCCAAGTCAAGTTTATCAACCTGTTTGAAATGATCAAAAGCAAGCTGCTGTTGTGGATCAACATCAGCAACAAACGAGTGAAGAACAACTTCTACCATGCTACCAGTCTTGGCTTTTGATTCAGGAGTAGAAGTATGTTGAGACGACAAAGTATAGCTTGGGCTACTAGCATAAGACATTGGACTAGATCCCATGGAACTCACAAAAGCAGAGTTAGCAGGAGTAGGAAAGGAATCACTTGAGTATCCTCTCACGTGAGACTCAAAGGTTTTGAGTTTATAAAACAAGTCATCAAAGGAAAGAAAGTCAAGGCCTCCTTTTGCCTTTAGAGAGATGACTACCTGATCCCATGAGTGAGGTAGGGCTTTAAGAAACCTGGCATTGATGTCTTCATTGTCAGGTTTAGACCTGAGTTGATTTAATTGGCTAAGAATCTTTTGAAACCTGTCATACCCTTGATGAAGACCTTCTGTTTTAGAAATCTTGAATTCTGTGAATTCATCTCTCAGCATTGATCTGCGCATCTTCTTGGATTCCTCATTCCCTCCATATCTTGCCTTTATTCCATTCCAAATCTTCCTAGCATCATCCAAGTGATAAAAATCACCCATATGATCATTAGGAAGGGATTGAAGCAAAATAGTTTTTGCTTTGATTTCCTTCTAAACAATAGTGATTTCTTCATGAGTTTTAGGATCGAGAATGGTGATATTACCATTCTTGTCTCTGCCAGTAGTTTTCTTGCTATTGCCATTCTGGACAATCTTCCAAAGGTCTAGATCAGTATTGGTGATCCAACATTCCATCTTCATGGCCCATCTATCATACTCATCCTTCTTCAAGAGTGGGAATTTTCCACTAGTATTGGAAACAGTAGCAACGATTTGCTGTTGTTGCTGTGTTTTAGAGGTGCTAGCTTCTCCTGTTTCAGTAGAACTAGAAGCAGACATGATTAAACAATGATGTTAGTAAAAAGAAAAATTGATTCTTCTTGAGTAGAGACTCTCCCAGGCTCTGATAGAACTTGTTGGGTCCACTAGATGTGGATCTTGCAGCCTGTTAAGGATGGTGAACGACTTCTGTAATCACAAGTCTATTCATAGAGAGACTTTTGATGAAACACATAGTATAAGTGCGGAATACAAATACTATGAACAAGAAGAAACAGAATAACTAAATAACTTGATCCTTACTAAGGATTTCTACTATTAATATGAAATGAATAATGTTGATGAAGGTGTCTCTAACCCTTCTACCAATGGTTCCTTTTACACTACAAGGAAACCCTAATACTACATTAAACCAAAACGTGTAACTTCTGAAATGCATCTCCTTTCCTTACATATCTCATGCATATCCTAACAAACTACTAAGAATAATAATGTTTGACTTTCTACTAGACCAGGAGCACGTGTTGCTCCTACTACTACTAGGACCAGGAGGAACTACATACCTCCTATCTTATCTATTACAAATATCTATTCCAGAGGTCCTAACACTTCTAAGATGAAATAAGACGATAGGAGATCGTACCACGCGTGTGGAGCTTGTTTCAACCCATAAAGAGACTTCTTAAGCTTGTACACATGATTAGGATACTCTGGGTTGACAAATCTAATCGGTTGACTAACATAGACTTCTTCCCTTACTTCACCGTAGAGAAATGCCGTCTTTACATCCATTTGGTAGACGATCATATTCATGTGAGCAACATATGCAAGGAACAGTCTAATCGCCTCCAATCTTGCAACAGGAGCAAAGGATTTTTCAAAGTCAATACTCATTGCTTGTTTGTAACCTCGTGCAACCAATCTTACCTTGTTCTTTAACACACCACCTAATTCATCAAGTTTTACCTTAAAAACCCACAACAAAGTAAGAATGTCGACTTTGTCGGGTAGAGGAACTAACTCCCATACTTCAAGTCACTGAATTCATTAAGTTCTTCTTGCATGGCTTCAATCCAAGATGATTATGTCATGGCTTGTTGCCAAGTTTTAGGTTCAATGTCGGATAGAAATGCATCAAAGTAGCAGTATAATGCATGTTCTTGTAGTTGATGGCGTGTTAAGACTGGTCGATCGACGTCACCAATAATATTACGGATTGGGTGATCCTTTGTCCATTTGGTGTTGGGATTTTCAATCCATGGTGGTTAGGAGTGAACGATTGCAGGAGCTTCCTATGAGGTAGACGTGTCGTTAGGGTTTTCGGGTATTTGTGAACCAAAGAATGGAAGCTCTTATAGGTGAGCAATTTCCAAATCGTGATCATAGTAATCCTCTTGAACATCATTAGGAACGAGTGGGGGTGTTGATTCGGGTGTAGTTTGAGAATTGTTAGGGGATTGTGCATCCGGTTCAATAGTGACTGTAGATGCATCGGATTGATTTCCATTATTTTGAGCAACAACTTTAAGAATCGGAGCTACTACTGTAGGTGCTGTAAAATCATCACTAGGTGGATTAAAGAATTCATCAAACATAGGTTTAAATAACTCATCCCACTCGAGCCTTTTAGGTGGTGTAATAATGGAGAAGAAGGATTGTTGGGAATTAATCTGGAACTGATAGTACCGGTTCCCATCTTATTAAGTGCGGGTTCAGAGTTGCGTTGCTCAGAAGCCATCGCTGTCAGCTCATCAAAATCGGCATCCAAAGTTTCTACTATCTTGCCAAGATGACGGTTATAAATCCGGTAAGCTTTCTTTACAGGTGAGTAACCAATGAAAATTCCAATATCAGCCTTCGGTTGAAGTTTGCTCAAATTCTCACTATTAGTATTTGGATAACACAGTGCACCAAACACATGAAGAAAGGAAATATAGGGTTTGTGTCCATGAAGAAGCTCATATGGAGTATTTCCATGGCGCTTACGAATGATGGAACGGTTCTGGGTATAACATGCGGTTGCCATTGCTTCAGCCCATAAGAATAAAGGAGTATTCGTATAAATCAACATGGTTGTAGCAGCTTCCATAAGTGTACGGTTACGTCTTTCCACGACACCGTAAATCAACATGCTTATGCGTTGCTCTGATACCAATTGTAGGTCCACGACTTCTTAGGATTGTTAATATATTGTAATGATCTAAAGAAAGGGATGGAGATGAAGAACTAGAGAGAGAAAGTTAGAGAGAGAAAGGAGAGGATGAGAGAAAGATATTAGATTGAATGAAAATGAGAATCAACAACCCCTCCTAACATGCTAGGAGGGGGTATATATATCCCACCCTACATGTGGGCTTTATGGGTTATATGTTTACATAACTAGATCACGAGCCCATACTAGAATATATCGTTGGAGTGACCGATCCTTTCTAAATATGTAAAAACGTATTTCCAACAATCTCCCCCTAAGGGAGGTCACTCTAAGTTACAATGTCCTAAATAGTATATAGCTGGTGATCTATGCTAACAATGATGTGACCGAGACTTTCTTTGGAAAAAACGTATTTCCATCAGAGGATCTCTGTCTGAGATGATACTAGATGGAGTACCATGTAGTCTCATGATCTCCTTTTGATAGATGTCTACCAATCTGCTAACTGGATATTCCTTGCGGATTGGTAGGAAATCTGTAGATTTGGTCAGTCGATCAACAATAACCCAAATAGCGTCATGCTTCCTCAGGGTCTACGGACGTCCAGTGACAATGTCCATGGAGATCTTGTCCCACTTCCACTCTGGAATGTCTAATGGTTGTAGTAAACCACTAGCTCGTTGATGCCAATCTTAACCTGTTGGCAGGTAAGATATTTGGAGATAAAGGTAGCAACATCCTGCTTCATACCACTCCACCAGAAATGCTGCTTGATGTCATGGTACATCTTGGTGGAACCATGATGAATGGAGAATGGATAACTATGAGCTTCAGTCAGCAACGCCTCCCTGAGTGTAATGTCATCAGGAATACATATTTTAGTGCCTTGCCATAAGATACTGTCATCATCTACACGAAACTCCGTCAGTTGGTCGATGTTCTGAATAATCAACCAGATCTCACCATCATCTTTCTGAGCTTCCTTGATCCTAGAGAGTAAGTCTGGCTCAACTCTAAGATTAGCCCAGTAGCCATGCTGTCCACATACCGTAAACTCGATGCCCAGTCGTTCTAAGTCATGTATGATTTCTTCCTCTATCTTAATGCCATTAATCATGCTCTACTTCCTGCTGAGAGCATCTGCCACTACATTCGCATTGCCGAGATGGTACTAAATATTGATGTCATAGTCCTTGAGCAGCTCTAACCACCTTCTTTGCCTCATGTTCGGTTCTCGCTGGGTGAAGATATTTTTAAGGCTCTTGTGATCTGTGAAGATATCACATGATTCACCATACAAATAATGCCTCCAAATCTTTAGTGCAAAAACAACTGATGCGAGTTCCAAGTCATGGGTAGGATAGTTCTTTTCATAAGGCTTAAGTTGTCGTGATGCGTAAGAAATCACTTTCCCATGTTGCATGAGAACATAACCAAGACCTTTCCCTGAAGCATCACTATAGATCAGAAATCCACCTGTGCCAAATGGGAGAGTAAGAATAGGTGTAGATACCAACTCTGCTTAAGTTATTCAAAGCTCTTCTCCCGCTCATCACTCCAGACGAATTTCTCCCCTTTTCGCATCAGCTTAGTAAACGGCAAGGATAAACGTGAAAAATTCTCCAAAAACCTGCGGTAATAACCAGATGAGCCCAAAAAACTAAGAACCTCTGTCGCCGACATTTGTCTTGGCCATTTTGTGATAACCTCAACCTTCGCAGGATCCATGATTATTCCTTCTATGGATACGATGTGGCCCAGAAATGCCACTTTGCTCAACCAGAAATCACACTTGAAAAATTGGCATACAGCTGCTTCTGGCGAAGTATATGTAGTACTGTACGAAGATGCTCTTCTTGTTCCTCCTTGGATTTTGAGAAAATCAGAATATCATTAATGAAGACGATAACAAACTTTTCCAGAAACTCATGGAAGACACGGTTCATCAGATCCATGAAGACTGCTGGAGCATTGGTAAGTCCAAAAGGCATGACTACAAACTCGTAGTGTGTAACACCCCCATTTTTACCATATAGCAACGTAAACTGATCTGGGGTATTACTTTATAGTAACATAGTCACAATAATAGAAAATGCCAAAAGACATTTTTATAAAACAAATGTTATCATTCATTTATTTAAATCATAGTTAATAAACAACCGTACATACACTGTACAAACATATTTTTCCCAAAGATCTAGTTTTATTAATAGAATGATAACTTATTCAAGACACCACCCTTCGCAGCACACCAGTCTTCATTCACCTGAGATATATGCTTAAAGTCAACACGAATGTTGAGTGAATTTATAGGTTTTAAATATCATTTGAATACAAGTATGACTCTAGGGCTACAGTGTTATACACCCAGTTTTCAAATTCATCGATTCTTATTGCACTAGCTCATGACCCCGCGACTAGACATTATCAGAAAAATCCAACAAATTGTCCTTAAGAAGGAAGAGTGCTAGACTATCCTGAATTTTAGCAAAATAAAGTATATTTGTTTTGCCTAGGAGTAGACCATTAGCTGCTAGCAAGTGCGACTTGCCCAGATAGGAGATGTCAGTCTCCAATGGTACTATTCACGATATTAGCACTCATTAAATGATTAGCGATTCCCGATTAAAAACGGGTCAATAATCATATAGGCAGCATACAAAAACACTTGTATTCCAGTTTTGTATATATCCCCCTCACGGGTTTTCAAATCATTTATAAGCTTTTAAAAATGAGGCTACAAACTCACCTTAGCCTATAAGGTCTTTTGATTATCCAACAAGCTTCTCACTAAATCTGAACTGACACACAATATGTATATATCAAACTTAGATTTGGAGGTATAAGCAGAGATCAGAGAAAGAAAGGCTAGAACTGCTTTGGCTATGTCACTTTCAGAAGACATCTTATGTAGCTTTCATCACTACAAGGATGCAAAGGCTATGTGGGATGCCATCAAACTTAGATTTGGAGGCAATGACAAGTCTAAGAAGATGAAGAAGATTGTTTTGAAACAAGAATTTGATAACTTCTCAATTTTCAGTCTGGAGGAATACATAGTGGTTATGGAAGGTTCAGTAAATTGCTCATTCAATTGGCAGTTTATGGACTAATAATTTCTAATGAAGAAGCCAATCTAAAATTCTTAAGAAGTGTTCCAAAAGAATGGAAAGTAATGGCTATGCACTTCATCACAAGAGATGATCTGGATACAACTCCTTTTGATAATATCTATAACAATCTTAGAGTTTATGAGATAGATGTTAAAGGCACTGAAGTGACAAAAGCAGCAACATCAACAACAAAGTCTAACTTGGCTTTTGTGTCAGAAGGAAACAGTGGTCTTTACTCTCAAAATACCACTGGTTGATCAAGCAGCGGTACTTACTACCAAAATACCGCTAGTGGATCAAGTAGCGGTACTTATTTCCAAAATACCGCTAGAGGACTAACAAGCAGTACTTACTCTCAAGGTACTGAAGGCAGTCCAATTACATCTCAAAATTCACAAGGAAGATCCTCACCATTGTTTAGTGACTATGATGTCTTCTCATTCTTTGCTGGACAAGACAACCGACCAAGGTTAACTTTCAATGACTTGTTCCAAATGGATGATGATGATGTTGAAGAGATAGACCTCAAATGGCAAGCTGCTATGATCTCTGTAAGATCTAATAGGTTCTACAAAAAGACTGGAAGGAAGATGACTGTTGATCCTAATGAACCATTAGGATATGACAGGTCCAAAGTTGAATGCTATAATTATGGAAAGAATGGACATTTTTCAAGGGAGTGCAATAGAGATAAGGCTGATAGAAGCAGTCAAAAGTCCAAGAACAGTTATAGAACCAGTCCAAGAATCTCTGAAAGCTTTCCAAAAGGAGATAGTAGGAGTCCCAAAGGAACTAAAGCATTGGTAACTATAGATGGAGTGTTGAACTGGGCTGAAGATGAGGAAGAAGAAGAGCTTGGTTTGATGGCTCTCTCTCATGAAGATATTGAGGTACATCCTTGTTCTAAAGATTGTGTTCTTAAATTCGATAGTCTAAAAGTAGAATTTGATGAACAGTATCAAAAGGTTAACACATTTACTGTAGAAGAAAATTCTTTTAAATAGGGTTTCTAAGTTAGAGGAAAATATAGTTTTTTATAAAAAGGGTCAACAAAACTATGAAGAGAAAATTAGAATTTTGAATCTTCAAATGAGAGAAAAAGATGTGGAAATTAAAGCTTTTGAAAAACAACTTATAAAAGTAACAACAAAAAATGAAGTTTTAAAAGCCAGTATTGGGTATTATGATAAAACAGGCCTATGTTATACTGAGGACCAACCTGGGATAACCTTAACTGACAAGGACTTTGTTAGGACCATTGGAATAGTTATTTGTAATAGGTAGACTAGGAGGTATGTAGTTCCTCATGGTCATAGTAGTAGTAGGAGCAAGCCGTGCTCCTGGTCTTATAGAAAGTCAAACTTTATTATTTAAATATTATTCTGTTAGGATATGCATGAGATATGTTAGGAAAGGATATGCATATCAATTTTACACGTTTTGGTTAATGATGTATTAGGGTTTCCTTGTAGTATAAAAGGAACCTTAGGCAGAAGGGTTCTATACACCTTCATCAAACATAATTCTAGTTCATATTAATATTAGAAATCCTTAGTAAAGGATCAAGTCATTATAGTTATTCTGTTCTTCTTGTTCATAGTATTTGTATTCCGCACTTATACTGTGTGATTTATATAGAGTCTCTCTGTGAATAGACTTGTGATTACAGACGTTCACGTTCCTAACAGGCTGCAAGATCCACATCTAGTGGACCCAACAAGTGGTATCAGATCCTGGGAGAGTCTCTGTACAAGAAGAATCATTTTTCTTCATTACTAACATTTTTGTTTAATTATGTATGCCTCAAGTTCTACTCAAACAAGAGAAGATAGTACCCCTAAAACACATTAACCTCAGCAGATCATTGATACGGTTTCCAACACAAATGGTAAGTTTCCTCTTCTGAAAAAGGACGAGTATAATAGCTGGGCAATGAAGATAGAATGCTGGATCACTAACACTGATCAAGACCTTTGGAAGATTATTCTGAATGGAAACAGCAGGAAGTTGACTGGAAGAGACAAGAATGGAAGTATTATTCTTCTTGACCCTAAAACTCATGAAGAAATCACAGCTGTTCAGAAGGAGATCAAAGCAAAAACTATTTTGCTTCAGCCTCTTCCTGATGATCACATGGGTGACTTTTATCATCTGGACGATGCTAGAGAAATTTGGAATGGAATAAAATCAAGGTTTGGTGGGAATGAGGAGTCAAAGAAAATGCAAAGATCCATGCTGAGAGATGATTTCACAGACTTCAAGATCTTATAAACTGAAGGTATCCATCAAGGGTATGACAGGTTCCAAAAGATACTGAGCCAGTTGAATCAACTTCGGTCGAAACCTGACAATGGTGATATCAATGCAAGGTTTCTTAGAGCCTTACCCTACTCATGGAATCAGGTGGTAATCTCTCTCAAAGCAAAAGGTGGGCTTGACTATCTTAATTTTGATGATTTGTTTCATAAGCTCAAAACCTTTGAGCCTCATGTGAGGGGATACTCAAGTGATTCTTTTCCTACTCCTGCTAACTCTGCCTTTGTGAGTTCTATGGGATCTAGTCCCATGTCTTATGCTAGTAGCCCAAGCAATACTGTGTCTTCTAAGCATACTTTTCAGCATACTTCTACTCCTGAACCAAAAGCCAAGTCTGGTAGCATGGTAGAAGCAGTTCTTCACTCTTTTGTTGCTGACGTTGATGCTCAACAGCAACTTGGTTTTGATGACTTCAAACAGGTTGATAAACTTGACCTGGATGAAATGGATCTCAAATGGCAGATGGCCATGCTCACTCTTAGGGTTCACAAGTTTGAGAAGAAAGCCAGTCAAAAATTTAACTATAACCCAAGAGAGCCAGCAAGGTTTGACAGAAGCAAGGTTAGATGCTATAACTGCCAGCATCAAGGTCACTTTGCAAGGGAATGCTCTAACAAGCATGACTAGGAGAAGAGCATATATTCAACTTTCAAGATTCAGGAGGTGAAGGATGACACAAAGGCATTGGTGTCTGTTGACTCTATGGTCAACTGGAATGATCATCAGAATGCTGCCCTGGAACCAGCTGAACCCTCTACTGACGTGTTTGTAATGATTGTTGAGAATCTGTCTGATGCCGAGGAAGCAAAAAAGTTTGCTTATGGGCATCTCACCTCAAGTACAACATTGTCCTCTTGGCTGTCATGATAAATATTCAGAATTGTTGTCTCAATATAATGACTTAAACGATCAGAATGATAAGTATTTTTTAGAGGTTCAAGCATATAAGGCTTCTTTAAAAATATTGGAACAACAAAAGAGGTGGCTTCAAGATACTCAACGAGAGTATTGTTGGGTCAAAAAGTTAATGTGGTAGAAACTCAAAAACGAAGAAAACATGAAGACATTTGTCTAAGCGTTGTCAAGAGCAAATCAAGCGTTGACAAGAGCAAATCGGGGGTTGATGGCTCAAGCATTGTCATGTACAATCCAAGCATTGTCATGTACAAACTAAGCATTGATAGAAACGTAGACAAGAAGCCTTTCGAAGCTTCTATTTGGATATATATGCAGGATATATTCTGTATATGTGTATTTAAATAGAAGATTTACATGTTTATTTGATATTATCTCTTGTAAACCCTAATCCTTACACTATAAAAGGAACCAAGGGTATTAGGTTTATTCATAACTTTCACATACAATGTAAACCTAAAGCGTGTGTCAACTAGGTGTGGGATTCAATGTACACACACCTAGTGGTTGTTTGTTATTAATATAATGAACAATCCATTTGTTTTTATTCATGTTCTTTGTGCCTAAACACCTTGTTACATAGTTATTGTTCTTTTCCGCTTTGATTGTTAATCATATGAACAATGGCTATGCCTAGTATATTAAAGATCCGGAATCTTAGGATTCCACAATTGGTATCAGAGCCTCGTGGCTCGTGATTCTAGGACCAACAAGGTGTTCGTGTATGGTGAAGAAAAGAAAAATCCGTCTAGGGTTTTTCTGGACGTTTTTGTGTGCGCAGCAGTATTCAGAAGGCCGTAACTTTTTATTAGACCGTTGGATCGTCATGAAATTTCTTGTGTGCGTTCTATACACATATATCTAGACATCCACCGGAGGGATTGTCAAGTTTTATCTCAAAGAAAAAGTTATTAAGCGTCAAAGTCAGCAGTGAGTATATGCAGTTTTCTATAAACAACCATGTTCAAAACATGTTTTCTCCTTCGTTAACCGTTGGATCTTCGTGATTTTTGAAATGTAGATTCTTGGCACTTGTGTCTAGAATCTCATCAAAGGGATTTTCGATCTGAGCCCTAATGAAGAAGTTATTCAAGGTCGAAGGTTGCTGGTTAAGGTATTAACGTTTTTGCTTTTTCACATGAAATCAATAACTAGGGTTACACAAACCCTAGATCGACATAAAAAGCAGAAGGTTATGAGGTTTGTGGCTGTTTTGATTCAAGATAATACACGATCTAAGGTTTATTTACAAACCCTAAGTTAGGGTTTCGGTGCTTTGTTATAAACTCTAGATCTCGAATTAATGAAGCAGCAGTTTGGTTGACGACTGTGACATTAAAGATCTTGATTTGTTGAACGATTGTTGTGGTTCAACGATTATTCATAGAAGACAGAAACGATATTTGCATAACATGGAGTAAGGCAAAATGAAAAGGATTCTTGGGACATAAAGGACATGGAATTGAATTATGTACAACACAGTATGTGGTTTTGTTTTATGCCAAAAGAAAAGTATTGTGGTCCCGAGGGTTGAACAACATCAGTTTATTCACATGGATTAAATAAAGTTTATATCTATCACGTTTGTTCTGTTGCTCTTGGTCTAAGGAATTGAATGTTTTATGTTTCTTGATGTCGGCTGTTTGAAAACGTATCATGGGATATTATATTCTATGGCTTTGTTCTTGGGTTTATATTCGCATGGTTCAAAGAACAGTAACGTGGGTCAGACATGGAGCAGCTTTGGATTTGCTTTGAAAAGTGATGTTTGTTATTTAGGCGCTGACGTTTGTTATTTTGACGCTGACAAGAATAAGTCGAACGCTGACAGAGAGCGTTGACATGAGTTGTCCGAGAAACTCTTGCTCAAGCGTTGATAGGTGTTGTCCGATATCAGACAATGCATGCGATTAATATATTGGACAATGAAGGTTCTCGGATGACAAAAGAATATCTGCTGTTTGAGAAAATTGATACGTTTTTAGCACACAAAAAGGAGGAATTTACACACGAAGGTTCATGGAATCTCCGTTTTTATTTAGAATATCAAGTTGATATTTATGGCTCGGATATTTTTAGAAGGAGTAAATGATTTTTAAGTAAGTTAGCAACAATTCATGAAGAATTTGATGGATATTTTAAACTATGTAATCGGGATAGCCTTGTGAAAGAGTTATCCGTTAAGGTTCTTTTACATATGGTATGAAGATGTTATTTCATTAAATTCGTCATGAAGAGGTGTTGGCTTAAGGAGAAGAATTCTTATGGTAAGTTTGATGTTTGAAGAAGATTTTCGCGAGGTTATGTTCTATCATATCTTGAAAGTAATTAGCATGACAACTAACTTTCAAGATAACTTGTTCGTGCTTTAAATGTTTGGTGACGAAGACTTGTCATAACACTTGAAGGAGTTACATTATCGTGCTCAGTATCTCACAAAGGATGAGAATATTGACAAGGGATCGAGGTTTACTTATACTTTGTACCATGAGTATAAGTTCTTCATCACATGGATAGTACAAGACATGGAACATAGGTTTGGGTTACTCTACTTCTACATCAAGAATATTATATTTATTTTTCTTCAAAATCATTACACATAGCCTACATTTGGAGAATCTTCAAGATTGCATACATTGTTTACTTCCCCGTTGATGTGACAAAAAGGGGAAGACATACATGCTACACTTGAGGGGAAGCAATTTGAAGATCATGTACAACTTACAAGAGATACACAAAGAGTTTTGCCAACATCAACTAGGGGAAGATTGTTGGGTCAAAAAGTTGACATGGCAGAAACTCAAAAACGAAGAAAACATGAAGACATTTGTCTAAGCGTTGTCAAGAGCTAATCAAGCGTTGACAAGAGCAAATCGGGGGTTGATGGCTCAAGCATTGTCATGTACAATCCAAGCATTGTCATGTACAAACTAAGCATTGACAGAAACGTAGTCAAGAAGCCTTTGGAAGCTTCTGTTTGGATATATATGCGGGATATATTCTGTATATGTGTATTTAAATAGAAGATTTACATGTTTATTTGATATTATCTCTTGTAAACCCTAATCCTTACACTATAAAAGGAACCAAGGGTATTAGGTTTATTCATAACTTTCACATACAATGTAAACCTAAAGCGTGTGTCGACTAGGTGTGGGATTCAATGTACACACACCTAGTGGTTGTTTGTTATTAATATAATGAACAATCCATTTGTTTTTATTCATGTTCTTTGTGCCTAAACACCTTGTTACATAGTTATTGTTCTTTTCCGCTTTGATTGTTAATCATATGAACAATGGCTATGCCTAGTAGCTTAAAGATCCGGAATCTTAGGATTCCACAAGTATGAGGATAAAATTAGAATTCTGAACATTGATTTAGAAACACAACAAATATGCTTAAACAAGACATGCAGGAAAAATTAGATGCTACACTTTTCAGATTTGAAAAATGGCAAAAGGCACCTAAGAATCTTTCAAAATTGATAGATAGTAGTATGTCTGGTAGGACTAAAAGAGCGTTAGGATTTGATAAATATATTGATTCAGAAGATGTGTTTGATTTATCTTTTTCATGTGTATTTGATCCGGACAAGGAGGAAGAAGGAACACCTAGCTACAATAGGTTTAAACCAGCAACAACAATGTATGTTGTCCTTCCACCTCTTACAGGAACTTTCATGCCCATTACTAGGCATAATGACTTGGATGGATCACAGATGCATGAGTCCCCAAAAAGTTCTACTAATACTAATGACTTTGTTTCATGTACTTTCAGTGACAAAGCCAGTGACTCTGCATTATGTGGTTCAAGTGAAGAGTCGAGACATGCAAGCTCCAAGTCAAATGACCATGCTGCTACTAGTACTAGGAAGAGTGAAGAGACAGTTGCTTCTACTTCAACTGTGTCTAGTTCTGGTTTATTGAGTCCTAGGAATAATGTTTCTCCTAGAATTGTGTGTAATAAAGTTAGCAGTATGAAACAATGTCTTTCTAATAAAAGATCGTTTAAAACATGTTTTGTTTGTGGGAGTGAATTTCATTTGATTAAAGATTGTGATTTTTATAACAAACATTCTTCTGTTTATCAAGCATTTCCTGCTCCTGGTCCACCAGGAGTTGTTCCATATTCTTCTAGAAGACTAAACCCATGTGCCCAATCTTTTTCTTCTTCTAGAAGGACCTCTCCATTAGCTTCTTATCTCTGGAGAAACACTGGATTACTACCAAATAGACCAACCAGCAACTATTTTCAGACTTTTAATCCGAATTATGCACTTAATTTAGACCACATGTATTTTGGGTTGGGAAGTTTGGGTACTGCTGTTAAGCCCTCAGCATGTTGTTCTTGGTCAAACAATAACACCCGTATGATGAATAGGCAACCTAAGAACAACGGTGGATCTCATCAATCTTCTTGGCTAGCTACTAAAGATCCACAAGGCAGGCTCAAACCTGAAAAGGTTTGGGTCCTCTTAAGACACTAACTTTTGCATATATCTTTTCTTGTTGTTGTAGGTTACTCCATACCAAGATCCTACTCTAGGAATTGTTGATAGTGGATGCTCTAGGAGCATGACAGGAAATAAAATTCTTCTATCTAACTTTGTACCATTTCAAGGCGGAAAGGTCTATTTTGGAGGAGGTGCAGGAAGGATCACTGGCAAAGGAACGATTCAGACGCCTAATATTAACTTTGAGCAGGTCTACTATGTGGAAGCACTTCAACACTTCAACTTGATATCTGTCTCTCAGATTTGTGACAAGAAGCGGTTTTGTCCTCTTTACGGATACTGATGCACTAGTGTGATCCCTAGAAGACACAACCTCTATAGTAGCAAGCTGAATGAAGTCAATCCTACTGGTCAACTAGCATGTTTAGTTGCTAAAGCCTCAAAAGATGATAAATGGCACCAAAGGATGGGACATGTGAACTTCAAGACCATTCACATATTATCAAATATGAATTTGGTCTCTGGTTTACCTCCCAAAACATTCAGAAATGATATCAATTGCCTTGCATGCAACAAAGGCAAACAACATAAACCATCCTTCAAGGCCATTACTGCTCTCAGCCTTATAACTGAACCATTGCAGCTACTACACATGGATTTATTTGGTTCTACCTCTATTAGGAGCATTGACCACAACCAATTCTGCCTTGTGGTAACTGATGGGTATAGCAGGTTCACGAGGGTTTTCTTCATGGCTGCCAAGAGTGAGACCTACTCAATTCTCAAGGACTTTATTAAACTTATTGAGAATCAGTTGTCCAAGAAGGTTAAAGGTATCCGATGTGATAATGGAACGGAATTCAAAGTTGCAGACCTCATAGCACTTTGTAATTAGAAAGACATCAAGTGAGATTATAGTGCTGCAAGAACTCCTCAACAGAATGGCGTGGCAGAAAGAAAGAATAGGACTCTAATAGAAGCTGCGAGAACAATGCTTGTCGATTCCAAGCTTCCAACCATGTTCTGGATAGAAGCTATCAATACTGCAAGTTATGTTTTGAATAGAGTTTTTATTACTAATCCTCACAAGAAGACTCCCTATGAGCTACTCACAGATAAAGTACCAAACATTGCTCATTTGAAGCCATTTGGGTGTCTTGTCACCATTCTAAATACTAGTGACTATTTGGGGAAATTTGATGGCAAGTCAGATGAAGGATACATTGTGGGATATTCAGCTCACTCTCGGGCTTATCGTGTCTATAATCTCCAAGCCAAACGGGTAATTGAAACTATAAATCTCAGGTATTTTAAGGAGAAGTCAAACATACAAGGAAAGGGTCCTGAATGGTATTTTGATCTTGATTATCTTAGTGATTCATTGGGGTATTTTCGTTTCAAAACTAACCATGATGCAGGTCCACAAGTGTTTGCAACTTCTAGTACGGGTGTTCATTCTAGTCTTTCAGACTCAGATGAAGAGGATGATATTTTTGTTGTTCCATCCTATTCCACCACAGTCTCTCCTACTACTCCTAGTGATGCTACTCCATCAGACATTTTGGACTCACAAGGAGCTCTTGACACATTGCTCAAGCAACAACTAGATGCAACTACAACAACTGCTCAAGGTGGCTTTGAGTTTCCTTTGAATACTTCTGCTGACAAAGCTACTCCTATTACTCCAACTATTACTCCTAGTGCTAGTTTAACACCTATTGGTAGTCCGGCTAGTGATTCCACTTCCTCTACTAGATTCTCTAGTCCTTCTGACCTGGGAAACTATCAAAAGAAGTCTTCTACCAAGCTGGATGATATTTATAAGCAACCAATAGATGGAATTTTTGACTCTGCTTCATATGATGATGACTTTGTTGAGGATCTTAATAACTTAGCACCAGAAGTGGAAGTAGCTTCCAATCTAGTTTTGCAGTCACACAAAGACCATCCTACTACTCAAATCATTGGAGATCCTGGCTCTACTGTCAAGACTCGCAAAATGCATAAGAAAGCAACGTCTGATCATCATGCTCTTGTGAGCTATATTGAGGACCAAAAGCGTAATAATCATACGGACTTTCAACATTGTTTGTTTGTTTGTTTTCTTTCACAGGTGGAACCTAGATCAGTCTCTCATGCTCTTGAGGATCAAAGTTGGGTGGAGGCTATGCAGGAGGAGATGCAGCAGTTCTTGTTTCAGAATGTTTGGATCCTAGTTGACTTGCCAGATGTAAAGATAGCAATTGGTACCAAATGGATTCTCAAAAACAAGAAAGATGCAAGGGGTATTGTGGTGAGAAATAAGGCGAGGTTGGTTGCACAAGGTCATACACAACTTGATGGCATTGACTACACTGAAGTTTTTGCTCCTGTTGCTAGGATTGAGGCCATTCGTCTGTTTCAGGCCTTTGCTTCTTATGTGGGCTTTACGGTTTCTCAGATGGATGTAAAGAGTGCATTTCTCTATGGCAAGATTGATGAGGAAGTTTATGTCACTCAACCTAAAGGCTTTGTAGATCCACTTCACCCCAAGAAAGTTTACAAGGTGGTCAAAGCTCTCTATGGACTTCATCAGGCTCCTAGAGCTTGGTATGAGCGTCTTTCCACTTTCTTGTTGAAATATGGCTATAGAAGAGGCACAATTGACAAAACACTATTTATTAAGAGGAATACCAAGGACATTATCCTTGTTCAGGTATATGTAGACGACATAATCTTTGGGTCTACTAAGAAGGAATGGTGTGATGAGTTTGAACAACCGATGAAGGGCGAATTTTAGATGAGTGCTATGGGAGAGCTTACCTTTTTCCTTGGTCTTCAAGTCAAGTAACAGTCGGATGGAATCTTCATAAGTCAAGATAAATATGTTCATGAGATCCTTCAGAAGTTTGATATGGATCCTCTTAGACCAGCAGCAACACCTTATGAATTAGCTAAAGTCAAACTCAAGAATGAGCCAGATCCTCCGGTAAATGTTCACATGTACAGGTCAATGATTGGCTCACTCATGTATTTGACTGCATCACGTCCGGATATTATGTTTGCAGTAAGTGCTTGTTCTAGACATCAGGTGACTCCAACGGTTTCTAACTTGAATGCAGTCAAGAAGATTTTCAAGTACATCAAGGCTCAACCTAAGTTAGGCTTATGGTATCCTAGGGAATCACCTTTTGTTCTTGAAGCATATAGTGATAGTGACTATGCAGGTGCTAATAATGACAGAAAATCTACTACTGGTGGTTGTCAGTTTTTGGGTCGACGACTTATCTCTTGGCAATGTAAGAAACAGACGATAGTAGCTACTTCTTCAACAGAAGCTGAATACGTAGCTGCTTCTAGTTGTTGTGGACAAGTTTTGTGGATACAAAATCAGATGCTTGATTATGGGTTCAACTTTATGAACACCAAAATTTTCATTGACAATCAAAGCACTATCTGCATTGTGAAGAATCCTGTTTTTCATCAACATACAAAACATATTGAAATTAGGCACCACTTTATCAGGGATGCCAATGAGAAGAAGTTGATACAGGTTCTTAAAGTTCATACGGACGATAATGTTGCTGATCTATTGACTAAAGCTTTTGTTGGTCCTCGGTTCAACCACTTGGTGGTTCACATTGGAATGGTCAATCCTTGAGACCTAGGATTGAGGGGAGGCTAAGCCTAAGGGGAGGCTTAGTGTACATATTTACTTGCACAGATTAACATATTGGTAGTTCTTCACAACAGATTGTATGGGTATTTGCGGTGTGTGCTACTTCTAGTGGAGGATTTTGGTCAATTCTGGTGGTAGTCTTCAACTTCTAGTGGATACAAATCCTTCCTTGTCATTGATGGTTGGCTTCTAGTCTTGGTTTGGGTCACTGTTCACTTCGTTGACTTTTGTTGACCACATTGTGCTTCTAGTGTTGACCTTTATGCGTTTTGACTTTTAGTCAACACAAGTTACTTCTAGTGTATATCATATTATTTAACTTTGGTAACTGGGATTTGCAAATAAAGTTATAAGGGGCAAGTGGTTACTTTTGCATTAACTGCCTATCTTGAAAGGGCAACCCCCATTATCAGGGGTCAATGAACAGTTACAACACCATTATTTATGGTAAAATACCCCCCTTGACTCATTCATCACAACCATAACACACACATACGCTCCTACTCTCTCAATCTCTAATCAATCACCTTCCATCACTTCTAATCATCATCAATGGCTGCTCTGTTCTACAAACCCGATCACAATAAGGTGGCGTATCTGGGAGATGGTCCTAAACGTGACGAATTCATAGACATCCTCGAGTTTATTGAGGCTTCTAACCTCAGGTATGCTTTTACTGTTTGCCCGATTATCTATGATAGTGTGATTCGCCAGTTTTGGGCCACTGCCCATCTTGTGGATCTTTTGGGTCGCCCACTTGAACTCCATGCTACCATTGATGGACGTTCATATGTGGTTTCTAAAGCTTCTATTCAGATTTCACTTCATCTTCAAGATGAAGGTGGTGTTGTTTCCATCCCCAACTCTGAGGTTTTGGAGGGGATGGCTGATATTGGTTATAACCATGGGGGGAAGTTTAACTTCCAAAAGAATAGGTTTACCCCCTAGTGGAAGCTTCTAGTGCACTTCTTGATTCACTACTTAAGCCCAAAGTCTGGGAGTTGGGATGCTTTTCCCATTCCTTTGGCTACTGGTTTGATCTGCATATCACAGGGTCGAGTGTTTAATTTTTCTCTCTACTTGTTTGATGGGATGGTTTGCAATCTGAGTAGTACTGGATCTAGGAAGAATATTTTAATGTATCCTCAGTTTTTGTAGCAGATACTTATGTGTATACCTCGTGATAGGGAGGAGTATGAGAATCCCAAGCTTAGTTCTAAAGTTTACTCCAATATGGCTCTTGGGTTTAAGGGGGTTTGGAGGCCCCTTACTAAAGCTATGCTGGGCCTTGCCCAAGGTCCTCCTAATGTTGTTCCTCCGGCTGCTGAAGCTGAGGAGGAACTTCCATTAGGAGATGATCCTATGGAAGAGGAGCATCCTGCTAATGGTGCGCCTCATGTGGTGGTGGAAGAGCCAGCTGGGGAAGTGGTGGTTGAAATGCCATCCACTTCCAAGGCTGCCACCTCTTCTATGCCACATAAGTCCCATTTGTGGATACTCCCCCTTCTAGTCCAGCACCTCATACTGCTGAGAAGCCCTCTTGTTCTCGTGCTCATAATGATGACCCCTTTATTGCTTCTGGTTCCAATGAATCTTTCCCTGATCCAAGTCCTCTTGGTCGGGAAGCGGAGGAACCTGCTACACTAATTTCTTTGCTTGATATCATGCACAGGCACCATGAAAGGCTAATTTCTTTGGAGGCAGATTTGAATCAGCATCGCAAGCTTACCAGGGAATTCGTTCTTCCAATGGAGGACCGGATTAAAGCTTTGGAGACACAGCAGAGGAGGAGGAAGAAGCATGTTGTTCATTCTGATTCTGATGAGGATGCTGAGGATCTTGTGGAGGATGGTTTGACTTTGCTGGCGAAGGCTGCATTTGCTGATAAGTCGTATACTGATTTGCCTATTCCTCCTAGTTCATCAAGCATCCCTCCTACTGCTGCTACCCCTAAACCAAAGGAGGATATTACTGGTTCTTCTGCCGGTACTACTGCTGGGCCGTCACATGATCCTAAGGGGAAGGCCCCTATGACTGTTGCACCCTCACCCCCTAGAAAGCGTACTCGCAGACAACTTGAGGAAGACAGGTTGGGGGAGGAGGCTGCACAGCGAATGCAGGCGGAGATTGATCAAGCTGCTAGGGCCGAGGAAGAAGCTCTTCAGAAGCAAAGGCGTGAACAGTTGCAGCATGATGCTATGCATTGGGATGATAATGATTGGATGTGGGTGCTTACTTTTCTTACATCTGATTATTCGCAGTTTACTGATCTCTTGGGTGCTGATGTGAATGAGCAGAATTGTATTCCCCGGGCAATGGCATTAATGCGCAAAGAACAATTGTCTCTTGCTGCTCAACTGCGTGAAAAGCGACAAAACAGACCTTTGACAAGAACTGAGGAAAGGAAGTTAATGCAGAGGTATGTCAAATATCAGTCGGGTGCTCACTTTACTATTGGTTGGACATGGGATCGGGTTAGGGGATTGTCTTTTGACGAGCTTAAAGATCTATACCAAAGGATGATAAAGTGTCAGAACACACCGGTTCCGGAGCGCTTCATCTATCGTCCTCCACCACGAGTGGTTCCAACTTCTCAACCTGCTGTTGCTCCTGGTTCTTCATCTGGTGTTCCTTAAGTTTCTACTGGTATACCATCTGTTGTTGATACTTCTGCTGCTGGTTCCACACCCACACCTTCGGTTGCTCATCCTGTTTCATCTTCGGGTCCTACCACCACCACCCATGCTACTAGTACCACACCTGCTACTCCTGTTATGGAACATTCCTCACCACCAGTGACTGACCCTCAACCTACCCCTTCTCCTGGTGTAGCTGCCTTTGATCCTTTGGTTGGTCAAGGTGTTGATCCTACTCCTGCTGATCCTATTGCTGCTACGAAGGTAAAGGTTGAAACCTCGTGTGGTGTTCTAACACCTCGTCGTTCCATTCGCAAGAAGATGGCTAGACGAGGTAAGTCTGTTCCATATGAGAAGCGTGCTCCTGAGAATCTTATTGATGCAGCTTCGGACAGTGACACTGAGTTGCCAATAGGTACGGGGTTTATTACTGCTTGGACGGTTAAGCCATCCACAAGTGTTGCTGGTACATTCACCCATAGGATTTCCATCAGTGATGGTTATATTCGTTATGTCTCGGGTTTGCAAGGTGTTCTGACTTGGGCGGATCGTAGGGATCTTATGTCGTTGTATGGGTTTGTGGATGCTGGTATGCCTACACATCCTAGTGAGGTGGCCAACTGGCCTGGTCTGACAATGTGGGCTGACTTGAAGATGATGCTTGACTCTCCTCCACATGCTCCACATTCTGGTGTCTGGAAAGACCAACCACGTTGGGTAATCAAGAGATGGAAGTTGTATGCTGGCTCTGGAGTGCATATCATGGAGTTGGAGTCTGGTGCCATAGTGTTCATGCTTACGGATATGGACTATCCATTGACTATTGCTACTATGGAGGCCATGCTAGCATGTCATTTGTAGATCTCCAATGCCCCTTCAGGGAATGAGATTTCCATGGCTACTACTCTGGTGGAAGGGATACAAGCTCGGTTGCAAGCTGACAAGGTGGCATCGTCTGGTATGTGATGGGTATGTTTTTATGTTTTTGTGTTTATACTGACATTCTTTTCACCAATATGTACAGTGATTGGTGACTTACATTATAGTTAGTTTAAAAAAAGAATATAATAATAAAAAAAATAATAAAAAAAATATTCTTTTTATATAATATCTGCTTATACTTTAAACAAATGACGTATTTCACACTTGTGCATAATATAATATCTGCTTATACTTTTCCACACATTGGGTTTCATTTGACTGTTTCACACTTGTGCTGGTTTGAAGTTTCATCTGGTGTTGGACCTGGTCCACACAACAAATGGTGCTCAACTCACCATGTCTCACAGGCAAGAAAGAGTTGATTCACCATGAGGGTACGGCTCTGGTGTGATAGTCAAATCCGTTGATGGTTGCTAGGTTACCCGAAACTGGATGGTTTTCACTTGCCATGGTCCTAGACTGAAAAGTGGCTAATCCAAGGGGGTACGGCTCTTGGTAAAGATTTTATCCAATCCCTTGATAGCTATAATAGCTTGCTCAAAGCTATAGGGTTTTCAACTCACTGATGCTTCATTGCTAAGATTTGGCGAGTCCAGAAGGGTACGACTTCTGGTAAAGACATATCAAATCCGTTGACGGCTGTGATGGTTTGCCTAAAATCATCAGGGTACCCCTACTCACCATTGATTCACGTTCTAAGAGTTGGGCTGGGTTCTAGTCTCCCATGGTGATGCTTATTCCACCATAAAGACTGGCTAGCCCAAGAGCGAGCAGCTACTTGGTAAAGGCTCATAAAATCTGCTCATGTTGCTGTGAAGATTCAACAAGATGCAGATTTGTTTCAAGATTTCAAGAAGCTTCTAGGTGTTCATTGTTGCGGCGGTCATTATGTTCCTTATGCTGATGGTTTTGATGCTGCTGTTTCTTTTGTCGTTCCAATCCTCAAGCTTTGTTGCACGAGTAACCAGGAAACTTGAACTTAACAGGTCAAATTCAAGTTTAGGGGAGGATTGTTAGGACCATTGGAATAGTTATTTGTAATAGGTAGACTAGGAGGTATGTAGTTCCTCCTGGTCATAGTAGTAGTAGGAGCAAGCCGTGCTCCTGGTCTTATAGAAAGTCAAACTTTATTATTTAAATATTATTCTGTTAGGATATGCATGAGATATGTTAAGAAAGGATATGCATATCAGTTTTACACGTTTTTTATAATGATGTATTAGGGTTTCTTTTTAGTATAAAAGGAACCTTAGGCAGAAGGGTTCTATACACCTTCATCAAACATAATTCTAGTTCATATTAATATTAGAAATCCTTAGTAAAGAATCAAGTCATTATAGTTATTATGTTCTTCTTGTTCATAGTATTTGTATTCCGCACTTATACTGTTTGATTTATATAGAGTCTCTCTGTGAATAGACTTGTGATTACAGAAGTCGTTCACCGTTCCTAACAGGCTGTAAGATCCACATCTAGTGGACCCAATAGACTTATCAAAGGGGATGTTTGATAGTTCTAATAAGTTAGTTGATACTCCTAAAAATGATAGATATGTTGAAGGAATGAGGCAGTTCCTCCACCATTATCAAGAATTTTCATGCCCCCTAATAATGCTATAGGTATAGAGTTAGATGAGTCAAAAGCTGTTATTGATATTAAGTCAAATGATTCAGAATCAAACTCTAGTACCTTGACCTAAGATAAATATGTTGTGACCAAAAACATTATTTATACACCTTTAATGAGCAACTTTGTGTCTGAAGGACAAGTGTCTACAACTAGTTCTGCTCCCAAGCAGGTAAAATCTCCTAGCAAGGCATTGGATAATAGTGTAAAACATAATAATGATACCAAGAGGGGCGGGATAGGTTTTAAGAAAACTAAGTCAAAACTGTAAGTATTTCTGTGGTTAATTGATTGCTTCATCATTCCATAAAACATGACCTGTATAAATACACAGGGATTGGGCTTGAGCCCGACTCATTGACAGCTATCACACTTATCCTATTACTACAGCTAGATTTCAATACATGAATGACAACTAATGATATATCAATGACAGCTAACACTCCTCGACAGTTGGAGCGGGAGGACCCCGAACGCTCAAACTGGTACGTAACCCTTCAAACAGAGCCGAAGGCAAGTCTTTAGTAAAAATGTCTTCATACTGATAACGAGATGGAATATGCAGAACTCGAACTTTACCAACGGTAACCAAATCTCGAACAAAATGTATATCAATCTCGATATGTTTCGTTCTTTGATGTTGGACCGGATTAGAGGATAAATAAACAGCACTCCCATTATCACAATAAACAAGCGTGGCGGAAGACAATGGTGTATGCAACTCTCGTAAAAGATTCCTCAACCAACATGTCTCAGCAACAAAATTGGCAACACCACGATATTCTGCCTCTGCACTAGAACGAGAAATCGTGGGTTGACGCTTTGAGGACCATGAGAGTAAGTTGTTTCCAAGAAATACACAAAAACCAGAAGTAGATCTTCGAGTAGTAGGGCAACCGGCATCTGAGTAAGCAACCAATGATGTCGTTGAGGACGAGTACAACTGCAATCCATAATCTAAGGTACCCCGAACATACCTCAAGATCCTTTTAAGAGCCGAGAAATGAGGCACCCGAGGATCATGCATATGAAGACAAACCTGTTGGACTGCATTAGAGATATCAGGGCGAGTAAAAGTAAGATATTGAAGAGAACCCGCAAGACTCTTGTATAAAGTAGGATCAGAAACTGGATCACCATCATCACCCAATTTAGACTCGGTATCAACAGGAGTCCGACTTGAGTTACAATTAACCATATGAGCCTGCTCAAGAATTTCAGTAGCATACTTACAGAAATGCCCAAAAAATAATTAAGAGAACCCAAATCTGTCATAGCAAACTCCTGATGCAAAGAAGCAATAATCTATCGTAACAAAATCTTAGATGAAGCTGTGAGAACGATATCATCAACATATAGTAACAAGTATGTTGTATGAGTCCCCTATCTATAAATAAAAAGTGAGGAGTCACACCGACTCTGACTAAATCCAACACGAGTGATATAACTAGCAAACGGTTGAAACCAAGCCCGAGGAGCTTGTTTAAGCCCATAAAGAGATCGCTGCAGGAGACAAACATAATCAGGATGTGTAGGTATCTCGAAACCCGGGAGGCTGATGCATATATACTGTCTCAGATAAATCTCCATGTAAAAAGGCCTTCTTGACATCAAGCTGGTGTACAGGCCAATGTCTAGAAATAGCCAAGCTAAGAACCATCCAAATAGTACCAGGTTTAACAACCGGGCTAAAGGTCTCATCAACATCCACTCCTTCTATCTGTGTACTGCCATTGGCTACAAGGCGAGCCTTGTAACGACTCAGAGTGCCATCTGCTAAATATTTGTGACGAAATAGCCACATACAACGAACAACATTGACATCTGAGGGCCGAGGCACCAGGGTCCAAGTGTTATTTTTAATAAGTGCATTTTACTCATCTGACATAGCATTTTGCTAGTTTGGATCATTAAAGGCATCATTGTATGACTTAGGTAAAGGTGAGACAGTGGACACATGAAAATTATACTTCGGATTAGGACGATTAGTCCCGACACGAAAGCGTGTGACCATAGGGTGAACTGAAATTGGTTTTGGGTTAAAATTTTCATTGGTCGAAATATTGGAAACGGGAGGTGGGTTGTGATGGAGTTGAGCATGTATCATTTAATGGAATATTTAAGTAGGTATTAGTTGGATTGATTTCATGGTATTGAGGTGCATTAGTATCAAGAGATGGCTGGTGGGTTGCATGTCCGGTATCATTGGAAGTAGTTGGGCTATGATCATCAGTTTGCGTAACAATAGAGGGCTCAACAGATGAGGTAGATGGTGAAGGGTTTGTTGGGAAATATTGTGTATGAGTGGTGTGTGTGTCATGAGTAGGTGTGGTATTTGGAATAGACGGGATTGTGGTAATATTAGTATTAGATATTGGTGTCAAGCGAATAATATTTGAAATAAAACTTGACGAATCGTCCAAGAAATCATAGCAGGGTGGTGAAGTGGGTGTCATTGAGACAAATGGGAAGACTGTCTCATCAAAGGTAACATGTCGAGATATGATGATTTTATTGGTGTTGAGGTCAAGAAAACGGTATCCAAGGTGATTGTCAGCATTTCCTAAATATAGAGAAGGTGTAGCTCGAGGTTCGAGTTTGTTATTGGTGTCACGGTGAGGGTAACAAAGACACCCAAAAGTACGTAAAACACTATAGTCAGGGGTGGTTCCAAGAAGACGGGTAAAAGGTAACTCATTGTTTATGGCACGAGATGGTAAAATATTTAATAAGATAACGGCCATGTTAAGTGCTTCAACCCAATAGTTAGGAGGTAAATGGGCCTGGAACAATAACGTGCGAATAATATTGTTTATGGTGCGGATCATCTTTCAGATTTTCCCTTTTGTTGTGAGGTGCGTGGACAAGAGAAGCGAAATTGAATCCCATTATCAGCAAATAACTTATAAAAGGCATGATTGTCAAATTCACCACCATGATCACACTGAAAAGACTTTATGTTACACTTAAATTGAGTACGAACAAATTTACGAAAGAACACAAATTTTGAAAAAAACATCAGATTTATTAACTAACGGAGAAACCCAAACATACTGAGAGTAATGATCCAAGAACAAAACATAGTATTTAAAATAGTGAAGACTCGGAATTGGAGAAGTCCATAAATCCGAGTGGAAGGTTAAGTTTTACATAGTATATAGTACTTTAAAACTTGGATCGATCCATTGTCTCCTCAAATTAGAAGGTTAAGTTGTACTAAAGTTTTTCTTTGGTCAAAACTATCTTTTATTGAAAATAAGCCTTTTAGTTGATAATATTGCATCTCATTTAGATTAGTAGTATTTATGCATTTTAGAGTTACTCTTGAAATGTATCTACTAGTTTGCATCTTGTTATGTGTAGGTACTCATGGAGATAAATCATTCGACTGATTATGGATTGAGTTACTTACACTTGTAGAAGACTCATCTTCTTTGATTTCCAACATCACTGAATGATGATATCAAGATGGATGGGAGTGATACTAGTCCTTGAAGACTTAGTAGTCACTTTAGTCATGATTGGGCTTTGCATTGGTTCCTTGAAAGCTTGGATAGTAATTTGTGGCCAAGGTACATTTTCGTTCATCCACGCGCCCTATTGATCATTCTTTCGATCATTATTTAACTATATGTTTGTTCTTGGCATCCTTGCCTTGACATTTGTTTGTGGTTTGTGATTCTTCCCTTTTCCCTCTCAAACCTTCATTGCTTGGATACTTGACTCACTATGGATATGTAGAGTGAGTTAGTAGAAGCTTAAAGTATCAAGCATGATTTCCATGGTTTGCACCCTTACGGTTAGTAGGCCCAATATCATGTGTAACTTGTGCAATTAAGCTCATATCTAGGATGATTGATGAATCCGTTGAGATACCAAACTACTTCATTAAGTTGTAGGTTGATTTTACACATTTGGAATTGAAATATTCAAAGGATATTGTTTTGTAAATCCTAGCAATAGTTATACGATCATGTGGGAGAGAAAGTGAATCTATTCTTTGCTCACATTTTAAAATAGAATAAGACTACTCTTGAAACTGATCTTATTCTATGTATCAAAGTTGCTTGGTATAGTTCATTACTAAAGCCGTTTAGACTTTCACCGGAAAGGCACGTCTCAAACCACTATATATGACACAATCTCTTTGTCTCCTCAATTTGAAGAATGTCATTTGTCTCTTAAGCAATTCTCTTGGTCTTGATTCACTTCTCTTGACTCCTCTCCTCTTTGCTTCTTTGCTACGAGTAGTCGTTTGTCCGTTTCGGTCTTTTCCTATCTCGATTTGACTCGTAACCCTTCAATAAGGCATTATTACCTAGTGTTGTGGTGGTCCAATGATTTCCTAAAGGCTTAAGACATAATTTAAGGATTTTAGTAAAATTTGGTTTTAAAAATTTCTTTGATTTTTCTTGATTAAAACACGCCACTGTAGGCGGTTCCTTATTGTCGCGACTCAAACAGGCGGTTCCTTATCGATAAGGAACCGAGTCCAGTACTTGCGACTAAAGTGTCAGTTTTTATTAGAAATCATTTTTTCAAACACTCATTCTCTCTCTTCTCCAACATAGCGACGGGAATACCTAGTTTCCCACCATTGTTGATTTTCCAAAACCTTCAATTACTCAAGATTAATTGATTTCGATTTGTGGGTTTCACTCATCCTTCATCCAAGATCAATTATCTGTAAGTCATTTCTTTCAGTTTCATCTAATTTTTTCTAGGGTTCATACATTCATAATTAGGAATTTTTAAAATTGACATTGAATTAGAACCTTACTAGGAACAAGAGTTGACATATTATTGTTACTATGATTCCTTAGGTTCATATTCATTGAGATTTCACTAAAACCCACTTGTAGAACAATCCGAATTTTGACTAGATAATTTTGGTTAATTGATGGAATTGATATGAACCCATGAACAAGTTGGTAATAGCATTGTTAAATGCTTACCTAAAAACCTTGTTTTGAAAAACTAATGTTCAAGTTCATTGTTGATCTTACATGGTCAATGTGTTATTGTCAATGATGAACTAGGTCCATTGTGAGCATGAGAATGATAAGGATTAAACCTTTATTTGTCAAAAAATTGATGTAACACATTCTCATCTTTTTTTATTTTTGGTTTATATGTAACATATGAGTAGTTGGGGAAATAATTTTGTGTTTATTTAGGTACTAATCATGCCTTCGAAATATCAACAAGATCACCAAAACACAAAACAATATATGCCAAATCTGTCCGTAATGTGTGCTTCCCCTCAACTTACAAGCACCTACTCCTCACTTCAAAAACGTAGCTTTCACGAGGGTAGAGTTGTCGAAGAGGATATTGAGGGGTATATATATACTCGTTCAATGTTCGGACAAATTGGACTTGATTGTTTGTTGGACATCAAAGAGAATATATATATCCCGAATTTCTCTTGGAGTTCCTTAGCACATATTTTCTCGTTTATGATGATGATAGAGTATATGTTAGGTTCATCCTTGAAGGTTAACTCATTAAACTCTCTCTTGAATACATTGGTCAAGCTCTTCGTGTTCCATTTAGGGGCACTAGTCGATATACTGATAAATGGAAACTTGATTATCTCCTTGAACCATTCGACTATGCTCCAAATGAAAATGAAGAGATTGACCTTGACTTCATTCTTGATGTCATTTGTAAAGCGCGTAGGGGGAAAGTTGTAAGAAGCCTCCACTCTACCAAGCGTGTGGTAAAACGCTATGAGGTTCTCTTAAGCGACCTTAATGATTGTATGGTCCGTTGGGCCGACATCCTTAGGGAGAGTGTATTTTGTCTTGGCGGAAACCGGGATCATATTCCAGCGTGTATGACGCACATGTTATGTTGCATCGCTACCAACACCAAGTACAATCTCGCATACTATATCGCTCTACGAATAACTTATGCTCTTTCCAAACCCAAAACAAATCTTCCCTATGCCATGCTCCTTACTCGCCTTCTTAAGAAGGTTGGTGAAGACTATCCCGACATCAACATTTCTTGCTTTCGTTTGGTCGAACGTGTTATGCTACCTATTAAAAGGGTACAACCACGAAAGCCTAGAAGTGATCGAGGTTCGAGAAAGTCCGATCCACAAGAGTCTGATGATGAGGAATTTGATATTTCACCAAGTGATGGTGGCGGCGTAGGCACAAGTGCTCATGTTGGCTCTTCGAGTGACTCCCACCCATCCATGGACACTTTCATGGACGGGTTAGAATAAATCATCCCTCCTCCTCACTATGCCACTAGTGGACTTCAGGAGAACTTTGGTCTTGAGGATGTCTACCGAGCTAATCTTAAAACTCAAGGTGAGTTTTATGATCATCGAGTGGAGTCAAGAGGATCGTTCAAGAGCATAACCAAATTGATCAAGGGACTTGGCAAGAAGAAGGAATGATGCTTTGGTTTATCAAGGTTAACATGTTTTAATTGTTGAACAATATTTTCTTATTCTCTTTTTTATTTTTAGGATGTTGTGTTTCCTAACTAATACTTTGTGTTTGGATTACTTAGTATTTTATTCCTAATCGTCTATGATATTGATCCTTCGATTTGCATAGCTTTGTGCATATTATGTGTTTGTTAGCTTCCTAGATTTTGATTTATAGTTCACTTTGGCTTGATAAACCTTGGTATAAAATCTAGGCTAGCAAATGTTTCAGGAAGTGCTATTTTTCGAACCTCCTGGTGGCGGTTCCTTATCATTCCCGCGGTTCTTTATCAATATCGAACCGCGGCCCTACAAAAGGAACCGCCAGCCACTGTTTCGATAGAATCTTTGCTTTACAATGTTTTCCTTAATATGTGTAAACTTTGATAAAAAATTTGCAAAAAAAACCTGCACTTTCCTAAACTAGGCTACCTAATTTCATTATTCACCTAAAATAGTTTTAACCCATTACTAGTTTGGATCATTCCCTTCTCTTCTTAAACCCTCTCTTTTTAATTGTGTTCTTCATCCCTTCAACTCTTCTCTAAACCTTAAAACACAACCATGGTGTCCACTAGAACATCCACCTCTTCCAAAACTTCCTCTTCTAAAAGAAGCCTTAAAATCAAGATTAAGTTACCTAATATTGGTTCTTCATCCTTTCACACTACCAAAAATGAGATTTCTCCTATTCTCATTTCCTCATCACCTTCACCACCCCTTGCTCCATGCAAGACCATCTCAACTCATGGTACTAACCATTCACATGGTTCTACCTCCTCTTAATTCCAATCAAGAATGAATGAGCTTTCCTAATCATTCACTCCTAGTCCTCCTTTAGATGGGAATACTCAACCTCAACCTCTACAAAGCATTCCTTTTGTCCTTGAGCCTTTGGTTACCTCTCCTTTCACTCCACCAAATTCTCCCATCTCACCCATATCACCCTTGGACACTATGCCTCCACCACCTCCTCCTCCCTCAAACAATAATGCTCCTATTTTGGGCATTCCTATTCCTCACTTCATGGGTGATCCTTACTTCTTTGGTTTCCTAGAAGCTCATGGTACAAATTGCCCATGTTGTCTCTATAAAAACTACATCATTCAAAACCTAAGGTTGGAGATGCTTGGTCTTCATAGAAGGTTGCATGATTTCTTGCTTACCTTGTTCTCCATGCCTCCTCCTCCTAGGAGATGAATGATGGTTTTCAAAATTAAATGTTTTTTAAAGAAGGTCAAGCCAAAGAGGACTATGCATTCAAGACCTAGATTAAGCTAACTTTGTATTAGTTATTTGTTATTTCCTTTCTTGTATTTCCTTTCCTTCATGAGTTTTTCATGAAGATGATCTATGGATTTAGCTTTACGTGTTTTAACCTATGTGGTCACATTAATCAACTTCAATTTATTTAAAATTGAACCTAAATCTATCACAACCTCTAAAAACTTGACTTAAAAATGGATCAAAATGTTATATAAATATTTTTTCACCCTTTGTCAAGACATTCTTTGTGAATGTGTTGCTTTTATGCAACCCTAGCATACTCTAGTGCTAAGAGAGGTAAAAATCCAAGATTTGCAAAATTTTGAAAAAGTCTTATTTTTCTCCAAAACTTTTGTAAATCATGATTTGTCGTCCACTGGACGCGGCTCCTTAGCCTTTAGGCGGCTCCATATCGATATGGAACTGCTGGCTCCCTTAAGGAACCGCGTACAGGAAAGCTACTTTTGGCTTATTTTTAGTCTTTCTTCTTTAACTAGTGTCTTGGTTAAGATTCTTTGTTTACCCAATTTGGCTAAACATTCCCTAAAACCTTTTGTTTTTATTTTAATTCTTTGCCTTGTCTACTTTCTTTAAATTCTTCTATTTTGGGAGTTCTTCTCTTCATCCCTCATAATGCCTAATTCTTCCATTCCTAACCTTGACATTTCTTTGTCACAATCTTCTCAACCTAAAGCTTCTTCTTCTAGGCTTTCAAAGAAACCGAAAATCTCGGTTTGACCCGTTTGGATCAAGAAGAACACGAATCCTCATGATTCTTCTTCTCCAAAATACTCCAAGAATTCTTATTTCTCTCCGATTAAATATTGGAATGAGACTTACTCTATAAAACCAAATGCCGGAGAAAAGAAAATTCTTCCACCACCACCTAAACCTTTCAACTCTCCACAACTCAATGACTTATCTTCATTTCCTAATCTCACTAGGCATTGTGAAAACATCTCTTATCCATTACCTCCCTCTCCACCAAACTCTCATTTTTATGGACCCACCCCATCTAACGACTTTGTTTTGCATCATGGTTCCTCGTGTGCTTGTTGTCGATTTCAACAAATTGAACTTGCTCATATTTATGACAAGCAAAATTTTCTTGAATTCCTCCTCACTCGACCTCCTCTCAAAGTTTTCGTTCCCGTGAATAAAACTTCGAATGATGCTTCGTCGTCTTTCTTTTTCAACTAAGGCACATTTTGCACTTTAGATGTTTGAGTCAATAAAACGTATGCAATCTTGGAAGATTGTCACTATTAGAGTAGTCTACGCTTTGTGGTTTATTTTCCATATTTTTTGTTTTAAATATTCATATTGTATATATGACTATTTCTCTTATATGTTATTTCATATTTATGTAATATGAATGTTATGTGTGTTATCTTTCTCGCTAATTCTTTTTCACACATTTGTTAAAGAGTTGATCATAGTTAAAACTTATAATTAATTATGGGTGATTCCATAAATTCTAAATTTTAACCCCTTGACATTTTAATCATCTTTGATTGGTTTGGTTGTTTCTTTTCTTCCTTTATTCCACCAATTGAACTATGATGTTGTTAACACACACTTTTTGGACATACTTAGCAAATACTTGCTTCTAATTTGAGATTTCTTTTCATTCTCCCTCTCAAGTTAGTTAGTAGGTAGTGCACATATATACATTGGTTTTTCTTTTCTTTCTTCTAACCTTTGTGTATCATGTCACCTTAGCTCATTCACTTGGTGCCCCAAGCAAGGGGGAGTAAGCACTAAGGGAGAGCTACTAGCAAAGTCCAGTTCTTTTCTTCTTCAAAGACTTGTGCTAACCTTTTTGCTTCGAAAAAGGGGGAAAATTAAAAGTGATAAACTTGTTAATAATTTGAATAATTTTGTATTTTACGTAAATGAGTTTATAGTTTATCGTAATAAAAAAGGGGGAGATTGTTAATGCAAAGCAATGCCTAAAAACATTGTTAGTACTAAATAATCTTTCTTAGTTTTGATCACGAAAAATTACAAAGACATTTATTGTCAAACACAATCTTAAAACGAGTTATCAAACAAACACTATCATCAAGTTAATAATCATTACACTAACATATCTTAATCATGCTTAGTGATCATAAAAGTGATTAGCCTTAAAACTTAATATTGTCAAATGTAACAAAAGATTTTTAATAAAATTTATTTTTAAGAAAATGTTTTATTAAAATGAAAATGTAAATTTGAATATGGCATATTCCAAATGCCATAAGAATATCCTTTGAAGGTTTAAACAGCCTCCGATATTTCAAATTCACTAAAAGATAAAAAGGAGCGGAGTCTACACTCCACGGTTCCTTATGTGCCTATGCGGTTTGCTATCGATAAGGAACCGCCTAGGTAGCTAAGGAACCGCCCCCAGCTAGCCGTTGGGATTTGTATTCTATAAATAGTAGATCAAATCTGAATTTTCATCAACCCTTTTTGGACATCTCTTTCAGCCTTCTTTTTCTTATATAATCCTAATCATTTGTAAATGATCACTTAATGTGTTAAGTATGTTTACTGATAGGTGTGTAAACACCCATCCTTTCTACCACTTAATTACAATAATAACCGAGCCAAAACGTGTATTTTATGTCTTTTATGTCGGAATTATGCGCGGTTTGTGTTTTTGTTGTGATTTAGGACGAAAAGGTGAAAAGTGGAGAAAACACGGGCATTCACGGGCTTTTATTGAAGAAAAGGATGAAAGACGAAGTCGAGAAGTCAAGAGTGCAAAAAGAACGGAAGTCCAAGACCAATTCTGAAGATTTATCGAAGAAAAAGTCAAAAGACGGAAGTTTATCAAAAGCCGAAAAAACTCAAGTCTACTTTATTGAAGAATTAAAAGACGAGTTCAAAGGAATCCCGAGCCAAAAGTCATTAAAAGTCCAAGATTAAAGAAGATAAGAAGAAAAGGACTAAGCATGCAATTAAAAGAAGATTAAAGAAGGAAGGACTTAATCTTGCAATTAAGAGAAAAGGAAGGAGGGGAGGAAGCTTCCTAATCCTCCCCTATATATAGAGATTAGTTGTTATTATTTTATTTTGTTGGCTAAGTGTGACAATTAGTCTTCCACCATTTATTTACCTTGCACCTTTAAATTCATGTCAATTTAATTACTTGTCAAATTTAAGTACCTTGTCTTACACCTTAAATTCCTTTAATTTCAAGTAAGTTTCCATTTAATTCTTGTCAATCTTTACTTTATCTTGTTAATCTCTTATCTACCTTTCTTAATCTTTGATTTTTATGTTTATGTTTGTGTTCATGTTCATATTTTTATTTTGATCAAAGTGGGTTTTGATTATTGTGGTTAAATTTGTTAGTTTTGTTGATTTAGATTGTTTGTTTATGATTATTGAATGTTTTGTTATTAGCTTAATTTAATCTTTTGTTAAATTTTGGTTAAATTTGTGGATAGATTCGTTGTTACTGTAATCCCTTGTTCTTCGGGGGTGTTTGTTTCTGTTGCTGTGATTCCTAGGAAAACTTCCGAACAAGCAAAAAGTTCCGAACCAGAGGGTGTTTATTCGGAACACTCAAAAGTTCAGAATCAAGCTTCATCCGGAAGTGTTCCGGATCAAGAACTTCCGAACAAGCAAAGTTCCGAACCAACTTGTTCATTCGGAAGTGTTCCGAACAAGCTAAGACTTCCGAGTCAAGAGTTGTTCATTCGGAACTCAAAATCTTCCAAACAAAAGTTCCGAATCAAGCTTCATCCGGAAGAGTTCCGAATCAAATCTTCCGAACCAAAGTTCCGAACCAAAGTTCAGGGGGTGTTCATTCGGAACATCCAAAATTTCCGAATCAAGCTTCATTCGGAAGAGATCCGAATCAAGGAGTTCCGACTCAAGATTGTTTCATTCGGAACTCAAGAAGTTCCGAGTCAAGCCAATTCATTCGGAACTCAAGAACTTCCGAACCAAGGGGTAACCAGAAACTTCCGAATCAAGGATTTCTTTCAAGAAGTTCCGAATCAGCAAAGTTCCAAACGAAGGATTGTTTTGGATAAGTGACATATTCAGATCGATTTGTTCCGGATCAAGGATTTTGGTAAAATTCCGAGCGAAGAATGATCATTCCAAACGAAGGTGACATTCCGGATGAGTGATTGTTCCGAACGAATGATTGTTCCTAATGAGCTGTATTCAGGTTCTTTTTAGTTTTTGTTTTCAAGTTCCTATTTTTAATTTTTAATTTCAAGCTTTATTTTTCCCGCCTTTTTCCTTACTCGCACTTTAAGTTTAATCGCCTTAGCTTTATTTTAGCCTTGCCTTAGTTTAAGTTTCAGTTGCGTTTTAAGTTTGCCTTAGATAGTTTTAAGTTTGCGTTAATCACTTTTAGTGCCTTTTAATTTCAGTCACGTTTTAAATACTTGCACTTACTTTTAAATTAGTTTTAGATTTACTTTAATTGCACTTTTACTTTAAAGTTTCGCACTTTTATTTTAAAAACAACCAAAATATTCTTTTTCACCAAAAACAATAGAGTCATACTTTAAGCCGGATATCAATTCGTTAAGATACCGAGAACAACAATTGAACCATACAAAATCTCTTACATTAAAATGGCGTCGCTGCCGGCTCTTTTAGTAAAGATTAACGGTTTTCTATGAAAGACGCGTTGCTTTTTGGGATCCGTTCACTTGTGAGCGTTTATTTTTCTTGCATAAAAAATTCAAAAAACCATAAAAATTAAAAATTGATAAAAATCCATAAAAATTAAAAATTTCAAAAATCCAAAAAGATTTTATATTTATTGTGTATATATATTGTCTTTGTATTTGGTTTCTTTTTCTTTTGCATTTTCAGGTGTATGCGTACTAGATCTTCCAATTATCAAGAGCCCGAGACTCAAGAAGATTTAGCTATGTCAGGTGTTAACAACAATAATCCACCGCACCTCAATAATAACAACAATGTTCTTCCACAGCCCGATCTTCGGACAATGGAGGAGCTTTGTCAACCTACCATGTTTGGACGAGGAGGACCGATTGCGCCGATGCAAATCAACGCTCCTGAGTTTTCGTTGAAGCACCACATGATTCAGCAAGTGCAAACTAATCCTTTCCGTGGATTGCCTGATGATGATGCCAACAAACACCTCGACAAGTTCATTACAATCACCCAAAGCATGAAGTTGCCCGGTGCCACAATGGATGTTCTTCGCCTACAACTCTTCCCACATACTTTATCACATCATGCCGAGAAATGGTTTGATCGTCTCCCGAAGAATTCTATTCACACTTGGGATGACATGACTCAACGCTTTTTGTCGCGCTACTTTCCACCATCCATGGTCACGAGCCTTCGCAATCAAATCAGCGGTTTCATGCAAGAATCCGATGAATCTCTTTTTGATGCTTGGGAAAGATATAATGTCTTGATTGATCGTTGTCCAAACCACAACATGCTCCCTGTGACATTAATTGATACTTTCTACAACGGTTTGACTTTTCGAGATCGTGATACGATTAATGCAGCCGCCGGTGGCACATTCATGAAAAGGAGACCCGAGGAGTGTAGAGAGCTAATTGAGAACATGACTACTCACAACAAAAACTGGGATTCCTCCGCTTCTTCAAGGAACAACCCGAGAGTCAATGTTTCTTCCACTTCAGCAAACCCTGATATGACCGAACTCACCCGCATGATGACCGAAATGAGCAAAAGTATTATGCTTCTCGCTTCAAACCAACAACAACAACAACAAGTTAAAGCGGTTCCTAATCCTTGTGAAACATGCGGCGGTTCTCACTCATACACCGATTGTCCTTCTACTCAAGGAAATCCGGAAAATGTGTATGCAGCTTATGGTAATTATTCACCGGAAAATTACCAAGCTCGACCTCAAGGGGATAGAAATTTGCTGAGTTACCGATCAAACAACTACCTTTCACCCGGTTTTTCTCCTCAAAACCAAAACCCCGCCAACAACTACAATAGGAGCAACCAAATCCCACCAAGAGCTTCTAATCCTTATCTCCCACCCACTCAACAAACCCCACCCATTAACCCCGATGTTGAAGCCATCATGAGAACCCAAGGTGAGCAAATCAAGAATCTGCAGAGCCAAATTATCAATCTTAAAGGAGATATCACCAAGCAAGGAAATGAGATTAGATCTGAGCTTCGAGATAATATTCTATCCTCCTTCAGCAATCAAACGACTGATTTGAAGAATATGCTTGCTAGTTTCTTGCCCGCAGCTCAACCTTCTACTTCAAGTTCTCTACCTTCAAACACCGTCACCAATCCGCGAGCAAATGTGAGTGCTATTACTACTCGTACTGGAATTACCATTTTCGATCCACCGATCCCTCCCCCATCATCTACACCTCCTCCACCACCATTTATCCCTACTCCTACTACACCTAGTATTTGTGCACCATTACCGTCTTCGCCTCGTCATGACGATGTTCATAGGAAGGACCCTTCAACATCCCAATCTTCTGCTACACCTTCCACCTATAAACCCAACATCCCATACCCTTCTCGCTTAGGCAAGACCAACGAGCTAACCCAGAATGACTGCCAAGTGTCGAGCTATGTGAAGATGCTTTCTCAAATGAACATCAACATTAGCCTTGTTGAAGCACTTGTCCACATGCCGAAATTTGTCAAAGCATTCAAGGAATTGCTTAGCAAGAAGGAAAAGCTGATTGAACTCGCCAACACACGCTTAAATGAAAACTGCTCTGCAGTTATTCTTAAAGAACTTCCGGAAAAACTTGGAGATCTCGGTCGTTTTGTGTTGCCTTGCATCTTCAACAAAACTGAAGAATTTACTGCCCTTGCTGATCTCGGTGCCAGTATTAATTTGATGCCATTGAGTGTTTGGAAAACACTATCATTACCCGACCTCACACCAACGAAGATGACTCTCGAACTTGCAAATCGCACTCTCGCTTACCCCGTTGGTATAGCCGAAGATGTGTTCATTAAAGTTGGCACATTTACTTTCCCGGTCGATTTTGTCGTAGTTGATTATGAAATGGACCCTCGTATTCCTTTAATACTTGGTCGGCCATTCTTAAGAACCGGACGAGCTTTAGTTGATGTTGCCGAAGGTGAGTTAATCTTAAGAGTCGGGGATGATTCACAAGTTTTTAAAATGGGAAAGCTTACAGGCAAAACCTTTGGAGGCCGAGAATCAGTGAATATGATTAATGTGCTCGATGACTTTACCATCTACGACAATCCTCTATTCGATTCTTCCATTGATAATCCACTTTTTGAAGATGATGTGGATGCTTCTCTCCCTACTTTGGACGCTTCTCCCATTTATGATTCTCCATCGGTCTTTGATGCTTATGATGATGATGATTCTAGCTCAGATTCGGATGATTATGATGACCTTACTTCTGAGTATCCCGAGCTGCCCACGTTTGATGATTTCGATGAGGCTGATACTCTTTTGAGCGATTCTTCACATGATGAAGATCCTCCACCTACATCACTCGATCCTACTTTGGACGATCACTCATTTGAGGAAGATTTCTCTGAATTTCTCAACACTTACTTCCCTCATGAGAGTGATGCTCCTCCTTATGATTTTGAAGATTATCGTCTTGATCCTACTTTGGATTTGAAGAACATTCTTTCAAAGGAGAAGAAACCGGTCGACACCAATATCCGCAGCACGTATGATTTGACACCTCTTTGTCCATCTTCTGAGGACGAGGTTGTGCTTCTTCGCGGATCTTCTTCACACTCTGCTGAGCCTGAGTGCTATTTTCCCTTAAAGGAAAAGGTGTTCGACCCCGGTATTGAAATCTTTAAGCCATCTCAGTATCCACCTGATGAAATAAAAGGAAAAATCTTTGGAAATATTGAAGACATGCTTGGACCTCACCATACTTGCTTCCACCGTACTCCATTGCTGCTTAAGGGAACCTTGCCTATTCCTCTTTGGCTTGCCTTGTTCGCCTTATGCCTCTGCTATTTGATGGACGAAAACTATGTCTTTGATCCTGGTGGATATGTTTCATGCTTCTTCCTATGATGATTAAGGCCGAGTCAGACTCACGACTCGGTAAACAAAAACCAAGCGCTTCTTGGGAGGCAACCCATGCATCTATCTTTTAGCTTTCTTTATCCTAAGTGTAGGGGAGACCCGTTGGTTTGCTATTTCCTCTCCCTTCTTACAATCAGGGATTCGAGCTTCGAAGACACACTCTTGATGATTCTTGACGACCCGTGATTCCATATCCACTTCTTCCCGGTTCTATCTTAAACTCTTTTCGATTCACTATTTTATATTTTCTCAATATTAAAATAGGAATCTCTTTAGTTGTCTCTTCCTTAGCAAGATTTAAACAAAGTGCACAATGTCCTAAGTGTAGGGGGGTTTACTCCTACATGCTTAAACATTGAGGACAATGTTTATCTTAAGTGTAGGGGGACTTCTATCGAAGTTAAGTGGCCTTGTCCTTGTATTTGTCCTCATTTTTACCGGAAAATCAATTTTTCGACATTTTTAAAAATTTTTGATCTATTTTGGCCTATTAGTTTTCCCCTTTGAATAGTTACTTTATTTCCTTATTAGAATAAATTTTTAATAAAGTGGTTTTAATTTTTAAACGTTGTGAATCTCTTGACTCAACCCGAGTTTACTCTAGCTAGTATCCTTAACGTGTTTAAGTCAAGTTTTGCTAGGCTTTTATATAGGGAGCTATAAAACGCGAAAGTCTTAACTCTCACGGGTTAAGAACAAGAACTTTTCGCAAGTTCCTATAATTGATCCTAGAGAGTCGTTTATCAAGGGAACTTTAAAATGCGAATTCTAAACTTGAAAAAGTCTAAGAGTTTGCAAGATCCTATAGGCGACTCGAAAACCCAAAACTTTGATTTAATAGGCTAAGCATCCACGAGTCTCATTACTTGAGATTTTAAACTGTGGAGAACGAGAGATGATAGAGCCAATTATAAGTTTGGTATTCTTTCGTGAATTTATGTGAGTTAATTATAAGCCTATTCTCCCATCGCTTGCTAATAAATTTATCTGCAATAAATAAGGTTGTACGATTTGAAAAGTTACTTAGCTTCTAGCCCAAGATCGTTTAAAAGTTGCTCGGTATGGATTAGAGTTCATAGCCAAGGCATAACTTATTGAAGCGGGATGCGAAGATTGGTGAGTCCGAAAAGGCCCTAACAAGGCATGAGGGCTATATTTTGTTGCTAAAGATCCAAAGTGATGTGAAGAATCATTTATCAAAAATCAATATGAAGGATCGAGACACACGACGTAAAGCAAAAACTCCCCAAAAGTCATGGAGAAGTGTATCCGAAAAGACCCTAACAAGGTATGAGGATAAATAGATCCAAGTCATAAAAGGAGGCGGATCGTTGTATATCAAAGTCCAAAATAATGATTGAAGAAAAATGAAGAAGTCGTGGTCCAAGTATGAATCTCTCAAAACTTCAAGTGAAGAAATTCCTATTATGAAGAGAAGGCCATTATTTCATGAACGTCTCTCAAGGTTTGAAGTATGAAGTCGCTGCCAAATATCGGTCCGAGAAAGGTCTCAAATCGCGAAGCGAGTTATGCCAAGATATGAACTTTATGAGGTCCCGAGAAGCAGTTTTAAAAGATTTTGTCCTTTAGCTAACTATTGATTAAATCGTTCACTTTATTTTCGGCCTAAATAACTATCGAAATAAGTCAAACAATGCATCCTCGTGATCATTCAAGACAACAATAAAATATAAGAGATACACCTAGGAATAAGGGAGTCTAAGTAAGTAATTGGCCTACATGAGTTCGTGTTAGTCTGCTAACTTATAATAACAATGATCTCGTTTTTAAGCTTGGTTTGGAGAAACTGAAAACTTGAGGATGATGATTATTTATGACATTTTCAAAACCCAAGGTATGCTTTTGATTTCTTTACTGTGCATGTTTGTATCTCTATCTCTTTAATAAAGGCCACTATAGACTGATTATGATGAAAAATGTAAACGCGCTTTGTAACTAATGCATTGCATGAGGACATTGCAATGGTCAAGTGTAGGGGATTTGATAGGTGTGTAAACACCCATCCTTTCTACCACTTAATTACAATAATAACCGAGCCAAAACGTGTATTTTATGTCTTTTATGTCGGAATTATGTGCGGTTTGTGTTTTTGTTGTGATTTAGGACGAAAAGGTGAAAAGTGGAGAAAACACGGGCATTCACGGGCTTTTATTGAAGAAAAAGATGAAAGACGAAGTCGAGAAGTCAAGAGTGCAAAAAGAACGGAAGTCCAAGACCAATTCTGAAGATTTATCGAAGAAAAAGTCAAAAGACGGAAGTTTATCAAAAGCCGAAAAAACTCAAGTCTACTTTATTGAAGAATTAAAAGACGAGTTCAAAGGAATCCCGAGCCAAAAGTCATTAAAAGTCCAAGATTAAAGAAGATAAGAAGAAAAGGACTAAGCATGCAATTAAAAGAAGATTAAAGAAGGAAGGACTTAATCTTGCAATTAAGAGAAAAGGAAGGAGGAGAGGAAGCTTCCTAATCCTCCCCTATATATAGAGATTAGTTGTTATTATTTTATTTTGTTGGCTAAGTGTGACAATTAGTCTTCCACCATTTATTTACCTTGCACCTTTAAATTCATGTCAATTTAATCACTTGTCAAATTTAAATACCTTGTCTTGCACCTTAAATTCCTTTAACTTCAAGTAAGTTTCCATTTAATTCTTGTCAATCTATAATTTATCTTGTTAATCTCTTATCTACCTTTCTTAATCTTTGATTTTTATGTTTATGTTTGTGTTCATGTTCATATTTTTATTTTGATCAAAGTGGGTTTTGATTATTGTGGTTAAATTTGTTAGTTTTGTTGATTTAGATTGTTTGTTTATGATTATTGAATGTTTTGTTATTAGTTTAATTTAATCTTTTGTTAAATTTTGGTTAAATTTGTGGATAGATTCGTTGTTACTGTAATCCCTTGTTCTTCGGGGGTGATTGTTTCTGTTGCTGTGATTCCCAGGAAAACTTCCGAACAAGCAAAAAGTTCCGAACCAGAGGGTGTTTATTCGGAACACTCAAAAGTTCCGAATCAAGCTTCATCCGGAAGTGTTCCGGATCAAGAACTTTCGAACAAGCAAAGTTCCGAACCAACTTGTTCATTCGGAAGTGTTCCGAACAAGCCAAGACTTCCGAGTCAAGAGTTGTTCATTCGGAACTCAAAATCTTCCGAACAAAAGTTCCGAATCAAGCTTCATCCAGAAGAGTTCTGAATCAAATCTTCCAAACCAAAGTTCCGAACGAAAGTTCAGGGGGTGTTCATTCGGAACATCCAAAAGTTCCGAATCAAGCTTCATTCGGAAGAGTTCCGAATCAAGGAGTTCCGACTCAAGATTGTTTCATTCGGAACTCAAGAAGTTCCGAGTCAAGCCAATTCATTCGGAACTCAAGAACTTCCGAACCAAGGGGTAACCAGAAACTTCCGAATCAAGGATTTCTTTCAAGAAGTTCCGAATCAGCAAAGTTCCGAACGAAGGATTGTTTTGGATAAGTGACATATTCAGATCGATTTGTTCCGGATCAAGGATTTTGGTAAAATTCCGAGCGAAGAATGATCATTCCAAATGAAGGTGACATTCCGGATGAGTGATTGTTCCGAATGAAGGATTGTTCCTAATGAGCTGTATTCAGGTTCTTTTTAGTTTTTGTTTTCAAGTTCCTATTTTTAATTTTTAATTTCAAGCTTTATTTTTCCCGCCTTTTTCCTTACTCGCACTTTAAGTTTAATCGCCTTAGCTTTATTTTAGCCTTGCCTTATTTTAAGTTTCAGTTGCGTTTTAAGTTTGCCTTAGATAATTTTAAGTTTGCGTTAATCACTTTTAGTGCCTTTTAATTTCAGTCACGTTTTAAATACTTGCACTTACTTTTAAATTAGTTTTAGATTTACTTTAATTGCACTTTTACTTTAAAGTTTCGCACTTTTATTTTAAAAACAACCAAAATATTCTTTTTCACCAAAAACGATAGAGTCATACTTTAAGCCGGAAATCAATTCGTTAAGATACCGAGAACAACAATTGAACCATACAAAATCTCTTACATTATTTACTTATTATTATCCTCTTGATCTCCTTCTTTGCCTTGTCTAAAGAGAAGATCCCTCACACACTTGTGATGTGATTAAAGATGAAACCTTGATGAGGATCATCCTCTCCTAAAGATCTAGTCATGTTCATCATTTGTTTATTTGTGTCTTGTGTAGATCCAATGTATTTGTGAATACTTGGACTAGTTGTGTCCATCCAAGCTATGTGCGAATACTTGGATTTGAGTTGTGTAAATCCTTTGCATATGTGTGTGCTTGGATTTGTGTCGTGTAGATCCAAGTTACATGTGTGTACTTGGATATGTTTAGTTGAGTTGTAATAAGTTGTGTTAGTTCTCACTAAACTATAAAGTGATGTGGTTGTGTCTTGTGAGTTCTCATTAAACTATAAAGTGATGTGTATTTGTGTTGTGTGTAGTTCTCACTTAGCTTCAAAGTGAATAGTCGTGAAGATTGGTTCTAGCTTTAGATTAGAACTCGACAAGCCTTGTGTCGGAAAATAGTGAAGTTGGAAACGTTGTGAAGATTGGTTCTAGCTTTGGATTAGAACTCGACATCTAGCCTTGTGTCGTAAAATGGTGAAGTGGGCGACGTTGTGTAGATTGGTCCCAGCTAAGATTAGGTCTCGACATTTAGCTTAGTGTCAGAAAATAATGTAAGCGACGTTGTAAGGTTTTATCCGCCAAGAAGAGAGCTTTTGGATATAGTGGAACTATCGAGTAAGGTGTACTCGAGGAGTGGAGTAGGAACGAGGATAGAGCTTCATTGCCGAACCACTATAAATCTTGGTGTCTTCCTATGTAACACCCCATTTTGGAAATGTAAAAGTCACAGTAATTATGGCGTGTCATCAAAGCATACAAGGTAAAATGTCTAAACATTACTTGACCATATAAAGGAAAATACCGGAATCAAACATCGGTAGTCCAAAAGTAAAGCTCATCACACACACATAGTATAGTAAAGGAAAAGGACTAAACAATGTCCAAAGCATAAGTATCATAAAGAAAGGAAATGCATAATGTAAAGAAGGCTAGACAGCTTCCAGTCCATATGCACGTACTCTTAGTGTCTACGAGCGTCCCTGAGTACCTGCCGTTTTGGGAACATAGAAAAGGAAAACGGCTGAGCAATACGCTCAGTGCACGGATGTACAATAAAGCATGAATAAGATAAGCATATAACATAGTAACAGCAGAAGAAACTAAGTCCCGAGTAACCTGGTTAAGTCTTAATAAAACTGGTTTTATAGTTTGAAAGTCTTATGTTTATCTTATAAAAATTGTTTGTCATATTTTACCATTAGCCGATATAGGTCATGAAAATCCACCGTGCATGAATAATTGGAGGGGTGACCTCGTCATGCAAATTAGAGGGGCTGCCTCTAATTTAATATACTGGTTTTATGGGTAGGAGGGATCAGCTCCTTGTGAAGGATGCAAGGCACACACCACATTCACCATGTAATCCTGAATAAAAACGTGTAACTAGGATGCACCCATACGCCCCACATGATAAATATAAATAAATGGCCAAAGCTGAAGGGACGCCACGAGCAATCACTCCGCCGTGGTGAAGTCATAACATCAGTGCCTCTAATGTTATGGTTATGGTACCTCCATAACTAGGTGAAACTGGTCATGCATGTATATGGCTATAGGTAATCATATTTAAACATAAGAAATCAAACTCATACTTATACTACGGGAAAACAGAAAGTTTCCAAAAATAGATTTACTGCTTAAAATAGATAAGTTTCTAAAAATAGAAAGTTTCCATAAATAGATTAGCTGCCTTAATTAAATAAGTTTCCATAAATAGACTAGCTGCCTTAAATAAATAAGTTTCCAAAAATAGCTGGTTTCCATAAATAAATTAGCTGCCTTATTTAATTAAGTTTCTAAAAATAGAAAGTTTCCATAATTAGAAATATGTTGGTTAAATAAGCTAAGTAAATAAGCCTAAGTGTTTTCATGATTATTTTCTAAGTCATATGATATATTGTATAGTTTAATAATTATTTCATGTAATTTAATTAAACTATAGGTTATAATATTTAATTAAAGTATAACATGTTTTTAATTAAATATATTAAATACTTAGGTTAAAATGTGTATTATTAAATATTAATAATATAACCTAAGGCATGTTAATTAATTAATTATATCCATGGTTTTTAAAATAATTAATTACTTATAAGTCTTAATAATATAAATACTTAGGTTAAAATAATTTCATGATTACTAATAATTAATTAACCTAAGTCATGTTATTAAATTAATTACATCTTTATTAATTTAATTTTATCCTAAGTTCATAACATAAAAAAAACTAACATAACCATGAACCGGATCTAAGCTTAAAAACATGAACCGGACATGAATCGACACCGTACCCCGACCCAAATCGGGGTACCCCTTGCTTCCGTGGGACCCACACACACCAACCAAGACCAAAAGGTCTTGGTGGTGGTCGGCTTAAGCAAACCGAAACCTCCTTGGGGTCGGTTGCAGCCTGCGGCCCAAAACAAAACACCCCTTAATCGACCCTTTGATTTAATTAATCATCAAAACATGTTAGATCTATGTTTAATTAATGTGTTTTTATAAAAACATCCCATGTTCATCATTAATAAAAAGATTAATTAAAAAGAAAAGGTTTAAAAAGGTTTTACCGTATTCGTGGATCAAGGGAATGAAGAACAAACACGAACAAACAACAAATCTTCAAGATCCAAGATCAAGGAATCACCTTGTATGGTGATGTGTAGGTGGCGGCACAAAGAGGAGGAGAAAGAGAGGGTTTAGGTTTTTCTTGAAATCTTCTGTAAAGTGATTTTGAGTAATAAAAACTAATTAACCCTCCTTTTAGTAAAAATTTGTAATGGGCTTGGCCCATTATCTTGTTTGGTCGCGGGTAGGGACCCCCCCCCCCCCCCCCCCCCGTGGGGTTCCCGTACCTCCTTTCGTGTCTTGTTATTTAGTTAGTCGTTTGTGTTTAATTATGTTCGTGTTTTAAATGTTCTCGTTACGTAAATACCATAAACTAATATATTTAATTATGCTCGTATTAAATATATATACGTAATTAATAATAGCTCGTGTTTTAATTACGCTCGTGATTTCGTGATCGCATGTTCGTGATTAATTATTACTAAATAATTATTACGTGGTCGTTCATATAAAATACTTATCGTGTTCTAACACGTACGTAATACGTAAACTCCTAACACGTAACCGTAATCATGATATATTAGGAAAGTTTTTAACTAGTACGTACGATCCTAATGGTACTATGCATGGTAAAAGCATGCGGGTTTTACAACTCTTCCCCCCTAAAAAGAATAATTCGTCCCCGATTTATAGATAAAGTAAACTGGAAAAGAAGAACATACCCGAATTCAGAATATGAAATGAGGGTAAGAAGCCCGGATAGACTCCTCCGTTTCCCAAGTGGCTTCCCGCTCGGTGTGATCCCTCCATAGAATTTTGACGAATGGAATCGTCTTCTTTCTCATGACTCGTTCTTGTCTGTCAAGAACTCGTTCGGGTTCTTCTATAAAAGTGAGATCTTCATGTATCTGTTCCAGTGGATACTGAACCATGTAAAGGGGATGATATTGGTACCCTCTGAGTAAGGACACATGAAACACATTGTGTACGTACGAAAGCTGTGGAGGTAACGCCAATCGGTAAGATACTTCCCCGACTCGTTCAATGATATCAAACGGTCCGATGAAATGAGGACTGAGCTTCCCTTTAATCCCGAAGCGTCTAACACCACGTGCCGGCGAAACCTTAAGGAAGACGTGATCTCCTACATTAAAGTGTAAATCCCTACGATGCTTATCGGCGTAACTCTTTTGACGTGACCGTGCCTCCTGAATTTTTTGCCTAGCTACTGTGATCTTCTCATTTGTCATCTTAATGATTTCCGGTCCTTCGAGTGTTCGCTCGCCAACCTGATCCCAGCTGATTGGGGCGCGACACTTTCTGCCATACAACATCTCAAATGGAGCACACTTGATGCTTGCGTGCCAGCTGTTGTTGTATGCAAACTCCACCAAACAGATGTATTCGTCCCAATCACCCATCCATTCCAGCGCACATGACCTCAACATATCCTCCAATGCCTGAATGGTTCGCTCCGACTATCCGTCCGTTTGAGGATGAAAAGCCGTGCTAAGCTTGAGTTGTGTACCCCAAGCTTTCTGCAGACTTTTCCAAAAGCGCGAAGTGAATCGAGGATCTCTGTCTGAGACAATGCTGGATGGTGCACCGTGGAGTCTCATGATCTCTCGTCTGTACGTATCTGCCAGTTTACTTACCGGATCTTCCTTGCGGATCGGTAAGAAATGAGTTGATTTGGTAAGTCGATCAACGATAACCCAAATTGCATCGTGCTTCCTTTTGGTAGGCGGAAGACCGGTAACAAAATCCATGGTGATTTTGTCCCACTTCCACTCTGGAATATCTAACGGTTGAAGGAGACCGCCAGATCGCTGATGCTCGATCTTAACCTGCTGGCAGGTAAGACATTTGGAGACGTAAGTGGCCACATCCTGTTTCATACAACTCCACCAAAAGTACTGCTTGATGTCATGGTACATTTTAGTTGAACCAGGATGTATCGAGAATGGGGAGCTATGAGCTTCAGCTAGCAAAGCTTCCCGGAGTTCTTGGTCGTCAGGAACACAAAGTCTAGTGCCCTGCCATACGATACCATCTGCATCTACTCTGAATTCTGTCTGCTTCTCCAAATTATGTACTATCGCCCAGATTTCTCCGTCATCCTTCTGAGCTTTCTTGATCTTAGATAGTAACTCGGGTTCTATTCTAAGATTAGCCCAGTAACCGCGCTGTCCACGTATCATGTACTCGATGTCTAGTCGCTCCAAGTCTCTGACGACTTCCTCTTCGATTTTAATGTCGTTGATCATTCCGGACTTCCTGCTAAGAGTATCTGCCACTACATTTGCCTTTTCGGGATGATACTATAGATTAATGTCATAATCCTTCAACAGCTCTAACCATCTCCTCTGCCTCATGTTCAATTCACGCTGAGTGAAGATATACTTCAAGCTCTTGTGGTCTGTGAAAATGTCACATGATTCTCCATATAGGTAGTGTCTCCATATCTTCAATGCAAACACGACTGTAGCAAGTTCCAGATCGTGCGTGGGGTAATTTTCTTCATAAGGCTTAAGCTGCCGTGAAGCGTACGCGATCACTTTCCCATGTTGCATGAGAACACAGCCAAGTCCCTTCCCCGATGCATCACTGTAGATTTGAAATCCACCCGTACCAGATGGTAGAGTAAGAATAGGTGCAGATACTAGCTTCTGCTTAAGGTTTTCAAAGCTCTTCTCTCGATCTTCAGTCCAGACGAATTTCTCCCCTTTCCGCATCAGTTTGGTCAATGGTAGTGCTAGGCGGGAAAAGTTCTCTACGAACCTACGGTAGTAGCCAGCTAAGCCTAAGAAACTGCGGACTTCTGTCGCTGATGTCGGCCTTGGCCACTTAGTGATAGCCTCAACCTTCGCTGGATCCATAGTGATTCCTTCTGCTGATACAATGTGACCTAAGAATGCCACCTTGTCTAACCAGAACTCACACTTGGAGAATTTAGCATACAGCTGCTTCTGGCGAAGAATCTGTAGTACTGTACGAAGATGGTCTTCGTGTTCCTCCTTGGACTTAGAGAAAATCAGGATGTCATCGATGAAAACAATGACGAACTTGTCCAGAAATTCATGGAATATTCTGTTCATCAGAACCATGAACACTGCTGGAGCATTTGTCAGGCCAAATGGCATAACTACAAACTCGTACTGGCCATAACGAGTACGAAAGGCAGTCTTAGCAATATCCTGCTCCTTGACCCGTAGCTGGTGATAGCCTGACCTAAGATCAATCTTGGAGAAGTGTTTGGCCCCTTGGAGTTGGTCAAACAGGTCGTCAATGCGTGGCAGTGGATACCTATTCCAAATGGTAATCTTGTTGAGCTCGCGATAGTCTATGCAAAGACGCATACGGCTGTCCTTATCTTAACAAACAAGACCGGTGCGCCCCATGGAGATGCGCTCGGTCGAATGAAACCTCAGTCAAGAAGTTCTTGCAGTTGATCCTTTAGCTCCTTCAGCTCTATAAGAGCCATGCGATAAGGAGCCTTGGAGATTGGTTCAGCTCCTGGAACCAGTTCGATACTGAATTCCACTTCTCGTGCAGGTGGTATGCCCGGAAGTTCTGCTGGAAACATGTCTTGGAATTCCGACACTATTGGTTGTTCCTGAATCGATGGAGATTCAGCATCCATGTCGTGAACCATAGCTAGATAACCCTCGCAGCCATGTGACAGTAGTGCACGCGCTTGCAGGGTGGATATGACTTGTACAGACCGTCCGGGTATGAACCCATTATGAATGTACTCTGGTGCATTGACATCACCGAAGATAACTCGATATGAATGGCAGTCTATGGTAGCATGATACTTGGATAGCCAATCCATGCCCAAAATCATGTCAAAGTCATTCATGTCCAGCGGAAGTGTGTCGACAGGTCGAACCTTATCATCAAATTCTAGGGGAAGACTCTTGTATACATGGGTGATTAATACAGAGTCCCTCAAAGGCGTGGAAATAGTAAGCCTATTTTCTAGTGGCAAGGGAGGCATCCTAATGTTCTTAGCATAAGCAGTAGAAATAACCGAGTGAGTAGCACCCGTATCGAAAAGAACACATGCAGCGCGACCATACATATACAAGATTCCAGTGATGGTACCTGTAGACTTGTTGGCATGGTCTCAAGATGTCGTGTAGACACGCCCGGCAGTAGGAGGCGGCTTGGTATCAGCATGTCCCGATGTACCCTCCATCTCGCCCTTACTGCAATCCTTCATAATATGGCCAGGAAGACCACACTTGAAGCACGCATCATTATTACGGCGACATGGTCCTGGGTGCCTACGGTGGCAAGTAGAGCAAAGAGGATGAGTGTATCCTCCAGCAGGTGCTATGGCTGGCTGAGGACCTGATAAAACATTTTACATGAGACATAATAGTTAGGTACAAAGGACAAAGCGGATAATCATAAGATTGAATACCAGTGATAGCTGGACGGCTAGGCTACGAACCTCTCTGGTTCTGGTCCCTACCGTTTCCATGGTTCCTGGTAAAAGTTTGCTAAAGTGTCAGAATATGAGTTATAACATAAAACATAAGAAATTTCGTAAGTATTATGACCTGCTGTTGCTGGATTGCCCGACGTTGTTACGGTAATTGTCATTACCGCCACGCCTATCCGTAGCAGAACGGTCGTTAGTCTGACCGTTTCCCTTGGGCTGGTGAGGCTGTTGTTGAGTAGCCGGCTGAGACCGGTCCCCAGTTTTCTGCCTGGAAGATACATTTAAAGAGATGAATAATTGACATATGGAAAGTATACGGATTGGTCACCGCTTGAATACGAAGGTTTACCTCTTGTCGGGTCTTTCTGCTTCCCCGAACTCATCCCTCTCCTGTAGCATCTCCAGTCTACGTGCTGCATCTGCTACTTGTGCTACCGTATCCAACGGAGCACCTGATAAGTTATTTGCAATCCTTGGATTAAGAGTCCAACGAAAGTTTATTGCTTGTTCTTCAGTGGTGCCCGCAGCTGCTCTTAGAACACCAGTATAGCGAAGGAAACGCTGCATGAAGTCATTGCTGTCTTCGTCAGGTCGCTGTCTGAGGCTATAGTATTCCCTCATGAGCCGATTCCTTCCTTCCATGGGAAAGATGTTAGGCGGGGGAGGATAACCATCGTTATGAAGAAGAGCGTCTTGCATTTCTGCGTTAGCAGCTGCAAATATTACCCAGATATCGTTTACGTTTGCCATCTGACAGTATGATATGATTAAATAGTTCAAAACATAAAAATATAAATATATACATGAAAAAAAAAATTAATACTAAAATTTCACGAGAAAAATTTTATGCAAGAAAATTTATGTATGACCGCATGATGCAGTTTTATGAAAACTTTTGTATGCTCGAGGGTCAACGCCTCTGGTCAGTTCACTCAAAACAAAGACATTGAGAGGGGACGCCTATGGGTCGGTCCCAAATCTAAAAGTTTCGATAAAACACATGCGACTAAATAGGGCCAGTCCTGTACAAACCATTACTTAGTCAAAAACCCTGTAACAATGACATGTATATGTATGCTTTAAAAATGATGAATGCATGAAAACAACTGTCAGTTCTAGGAAGACCGTAGTGACTACCCACTAATCACAGGTCATATTTGAGAGCCTACAGGTCGAAGCCTTGTCTCTCATACCATAATTGTAACACCCCATTTTGGAAATGGAAATGTCACAGTAATTATGGCGTGTCATCAAAGCATACAAGGTAAAATGTCTAAACATTACTTGACCATATAAAGGAAAATAACGGAAACAAACATCGGTAGTCCAAAAGTAAAGCTCATCACACACAAACATAGTATAGTAAAGGAAAAGGACTAAACAATGTCCAAAGCATAAGTATCATAAAGAAAGGAAATGCATAATGTAAAGAAGGCTAGACAGCTTCCAGTCCATATGCACGTACTCTTAGTGTCTACGAGCGTCCCTGAGTACCTGCCGTTTTTGGGAACATAGAAAAGGAAAACGGCTGAGCAATACGCTCAGTGCACGGATGTACAATAAAGCATGAATAAGATAAGCATATAACATAGTAACAGCGGAAGAAACTAAGTCCCGAGTAACCTGGTTAAGTCTTAATAAAACTGGTTTTATAGTTTGAAAGTCTTATGTTTATCTTATAAAAACTGTTTGTCATATTTTACCATTAGCCGATATAGGTCATGAAAATCCACCGTGCATGAATAATTGGAGGGGTGACCTCATCATACAAATTAGAGGGGATGCCTCTAATTTAATATATTGGTTTTATGGGTAGGAGGGATCAGCTCCTTGTGAAGGATGCAAGGCACACACCACATTCACCATGTAATCCTGAATAAAAACGTGTAACTAGGATGCACCCATACGCCCCACATGATAAATATAAATAAATGGCCAAAGCTGAAGGGACGCCACGAGCAATCACTCCGCCGTGGTGAAGTCATAACATCAGTGCCTCTAATGTTATGGTTATGGTACCTCCATAACTAGGTGAAACTAGTCATGCATGTATATGGCTATAGGTAATCATATTTAAACATAAGAAATCAAACTCATACTTATACTACGGGAAAACAGTTGGCTGTATACGGGGAAATCCTAATAAGGAAAGAATGTCCATACTGAAAGGACGGGAATCTGTACCTTATGTCCAGTGAACGAGAACGATGAACTGCGAGAATCCTACTTCCGAAACACTAGTGCTACATAAATACGTACATGAAATAAGTATTTGCTTACTAAATACCTAACTGGTTTTATGTCATGTCTTAGCTTATTTTATGTGTTCTTACTATATTTCACTGTTTAAAGCCTTAAACTGTGTTAAATCTTATATTCTGTTCAATCTGATTAAGTATTTCTGGTATTTCATGTGTTTTATACTTACTGTGTAATAATAAGTAACTTTCCAAAAATAGCAGGTTTCCTAAAATAGAAAGTTTCCAAAAATAGAAAGTTACCAAAAATAGAAAGTTTCCAAAAATAGAAAGTTTCAAAAAATAAATAGTTTCTAAAAATAGAAAGTTTCCAAAAATAGAAAGTTTCCAAAAAAAGATTTACTGCTTAAAATAGATAAGTTTCTAAAAATAGAAAGTTTCCATAAATAGATTAGCTGCCTTAATTAAATAAGTTTCCATAAATAGACTAGCTGCCTTAAATAAATAAGTTTCTAAAAATAGCTGGTTTCCATAAATAAATTAGCTGCCTTATTTAATTAAGTTTCTAAAAATAGAAAGTTTCCATAATTAGAAATATGCTGGTTAAATAAGCTAAGTAAATAAGCCTAAGTGTTTTCATGATTATTTTCTAAGTCATTTGATATACTGTATAGTTTAATAATTATTTCATGTAATTTAATTAAACTATAGGTTATAATATTTAATTAAAGTATAACATGTTTTTAATTAAATATATTAAATACTTAGGTTAAAATGTGTATTATTAAATATTAATAATATAACCTAAGTCATGTTAATTAATTAATTATATCCATGGTTTTTAAAATAATTAATTAATTGTAAGTCTTAATAATAGAAATACTTAGGTTAAAATAATTTCATGATTATTAATAATTAATTAACCTAAGTCATGTTATTAAATTAATTACATCTTTATTAATTTAATTTTATCCTAAGTTCATAACATAAAAAAAACTAACATAACCATGAACCGGATCTAAGCTTAAAAACATGAACCGGACATGAATCGACACCGTACCCCGACCCAAATCCGGGTACCCCTTGCTGTCGTGGGACCCACACACACCAACCATGACCAAAAGGTCTTGGTGGTGGTCGGCTTAAGCAAACCGAAACCCCCTTGGGGTCGGTTGCAGCCTGCGGCCCAAAACAAAACACCCCTTAATCGACCCTTTGATTTAATTAATCATCAAAACATGTTAGATCTATGTTTAATTAATGTGTTTTTATAAAAACATCCCATGTTCATCATTAATAAAAAGATTAATTAAAAAGAAAAGGTTTAAAAAGGTTTTACCGTATTCGTGGATCAAGGGAATGAAGAACAAACACGAACAAACAACAAATCTTCAAGATCCAAGATCAAGGAATCACCTTGTATGGTGATGTGTAGGTGGCGGCACAAAGAGGAGGAGAAAGAGAGGGTTTAGGTTTTTCTTGAAATCTTCTGTAAAGTGATTTTGAGTAGTTAAAACTTATTAACCCTCCTTTTAGTAAAAATTTGTAATGGGCTTGGCCCATTACTCTTGTTTGGCCGCGGGTAGGGACCCCCCCGTGAGGTTCCCGTACCTCCTTTCGTGTCTTGTTATTTAGTTAGTCGTTTGTGTTTAATTATGTTCGTGTTTTAAATGTTCTCGTTACGTAAATACCATAAACTAATATATTTAATTATGCTCGTATTAAATATATATACGTAATTAATAATAGCTCGTGTTTTAATTACGCTCGTGATTTCGTGATTGCATGTTCGTGATTAATTATTACTAAATAATTATTACGTGATCGTTCATATAAAATACTTATCGTGTTCTAACACGTACGTAATACGTAAACTCCTAACACGTAATCGTAATCATGCTATATTAGGAAAGTTTTTAACTAGTACGTACGATCCTAAGGGTACTATGCATGGTAAAAGCATGCGGGTTTTACATCCTACTAGGTTGTTTCTTTCCTCACTCATTACATACCTTCATCATCATTACACTCACTACTTATTGTTAATGAATTAGAATTGAACTTAATCATTATACAACTAGCTTTCAAGTAAAAGATAGCTTTGACACTCACCTAATAGAAAAGAATTTTAATTAGGAGATAAATCGATGAGAAACTATTCACCCCCCCCCCCCCCCCCCCCGTTCTAGTTTCTACAACATTTATGTACCCAGTATGCCCACTGTTTCTCCTATAGTTGCCAGTCCCCAACAAAAACAACCAATACCATCCATTGATGATCAAGCCTCATAAGAGCTACAGAGGCTTCAAGATCAAGAGAGGAATGCTACAACTGCTAATAAGCATTCAGGAGAAGAATCTTTGGAATCACAACACTCAGCAGTAGATATTAAACCTAGCGGTACCTCGTCTGGAAGTACTGCTAAGCCAAATTCTGGAAAGTCTATTGATTCATTAGAAGATATTTTGTAGGCAATGGACAGTGAAGATGCTTATACTAGTCCAAATGAAGGAATCTTCTCCAAAGCTTCCTATGATAAGCAGGGTGCAGGAACTGATTTCAATAATTTAGAAACTGAAATTCGAGTCAATTTTATTCCCACTCATAAAGTCAACAACAACCATTCTACAGCTCAAATTATTGGAGACCCTATGTCTATTATGCAAACCAGAAGACAACTTCAAGATAATATTGAAACTCATGCACTTGTGAGCTATTTCAAACAACAGTAGAGAACAAATCATAAGGATACTCAGCATTGTTTGTTTACTTGTTTCTTATCACAAGTAGAGCCTAAGAACATTTCTCAAGCTCTTGATGAAGAAAGTTAGGTAGATGCCATGCAAGAAGAATTAATGCAATTTGAACTACAAAAGGTTTGGATTCTTGTGGATCTTCCCTCTGGAAAAAGAGTTATTGGTACTACGTGGGTTTTCAGAAACAAGAAGGATGAAAGGGGTGTTGTTGTGAGGAACAAGGCAAGGCTTGTTGCTCAAGGCTATAGACAGTAAGAAGGGATAGACTAAGATGAGGTTTTTGCACTAGTGACAAGAATAGAAGCCATTAGGTTATTTTTGGACTTTGCATCATATATGGGTTTTATAGTCTATCAGATGGATGTGAAAAGTACCTTTCTTTATGGTACTATTTCTAAGGAGGTATATGTTGATCCTAAATTCCCCAATATAGTCTATAAAGTTATCAAAGCACTTTATGATCTACATCAAGCTCCAAGGGCTTGGTATGCAACTTCATCCACTTTTCTGTTGGAACATGGATATAGGAGAGGGACCATTGACAAAACTCTCTTCATCAAAAAGAATGCTAAGGATATTATCCTAGTTCAAGTTTATGTTGATGACATTATTTTTGGTTCAACCAAGAAATCATGGTGTGAAGATTTTGAGGCTTTGATGAAAGGAAGATTTTAGATGAGTTCTATGGGAGAACTTACCTTCTTTTTAGGTTACAAGTCAAACCAAGGAAGGATGGAATATTTATCAGCCAAGATAAATATGTTGCTGAAGTCTTAAAGAATTCTCATGTATGGATACAAGGAGTACAAGAACACCTTTTGAAGCTAAGAAATCTTTGTCAAACAATGAACATGGTAAAAATGTTGATATTCACCTATATAGGTCAATGATTGGTTCATTGATGTATCTTACAGCATCAAGACCAGATATTATGTTTGCTGTGTATGCCTGTTCAAGGTTCCAAGTCAATCCAAAGGTGTCACATCTACATGCTGTGAAAAGGATTTTTAAGTATCCTAAAAGTCAACCTAATTTAGGATTATGGTATCCTAGAGACTCAACATTTGATTTGGAAGCTTACTCAGATAGTGGTTATGCTGGAGCTAATCATGATAGGAAATCCAAAATAGGTGGTTGTTAATTCCTAGGCAGAAGACTTATATCATGGCAGTGTAAGAAGCAAACTATTGTTACTACTTCTACAACTGAAGCTGAATATGTAGCTGCTGCTCATTGTTGTTGTAAAATCCATGATTTTACCATGATTGAATGTAATAAATTCCCACCCAATAATCCTAGAACACTTATTCATGTGTTATATTTTCCTTAAGGTGTGTATAAACATGTCCATCATGTAACTATACTTTTACTTACATCTTTGTTGAAAATAGCTTCATAACCTAAAACCATTAACATACAACTAGGGAAAAACAAGTAATGAAATTATAACTAGCAATGTGTGTGTGTGCCACACTTAACAATTGGGGAAAAATGTTACAACATGCATGCTTAGCCGTTTAGGCAAATGCATATATCCCTTGCATACTACACAACTCTCATGGACTAGCCCAAGGTTGTGCTCTAGCCCAACATAGGCCCAACACAAGCCCATCCTACCCTTTTGGATAGCCTTACACGGCACCAAGGACATGTGGAAGGAGAAGGGATGCATGGGAAACACAAAAGCCAACACTTGGCACAAGTGTTCTTACCTAGGCAATCATGCCTTTTGCATTCTCTTTCCCTCTCTCCTCTTTAAGCCGAAACACACACATTCCCATTCTCATACATGCAATCTCACTTCTCTCTTCATCTCTCTCTCTCTACAATTCGGCTACAAGCCACAAAAATCCAAAGTTGATTCATTAAATCAACTCAATCTTTGTCCCATCTTGATTACAAATCATTTGGTAGCATCATTCCTCTTATAAACAAGCCCTAGCCGAATCATTATAGGTCACGGCTTAGTTATAACTAGGGTTTCCTTCATCATCTTGAGTAGATCTCAAATCTTCTTGTTCATCTAGATCATCCTTGGTACTTTTAGGAAGGAAAGGTATACACATAATGTTCTTTCATTTCTTCATGCATGCATCATCATACATCTATAAACACAAGAAAGTAACATGTTAAAAATCAAGATTTGATAAAGCTATGACCATTATAGGTCACGGCATATTCATAAAAATCATGTTCATGATTTAAAATCTTTTAATAAGAAACATATGATTTGTATTCTATGTTTTAAACTAGATTTGAAAACCATATGAAACATTTTATAAATATAAATATTGCATGAGTTATAAATCTTGTTTTATGGGACTTTGGTTAACTAATGACCATAGATATCATAAAATGAACTTGTGAAGCTTAAAGATCATGAAAACCATGACCTTAAAGGTCACAGCTAAAATAAGTAATGATCATATGATTTGTCTACTTAGTTTTAAGAATTGAATATGAAATGATACATGTTAAATGGAATATTAAAAATCACAAAAACAACTTATGTGTATAAATATAGCCGTGGGTTACATATGACTTAAAATAGGTTAGATGTACATGCATGTTTATATAAACCTAGATCTAGTGATAAGTGTTAACTTAACATGATAAACATGAAATAAGCTAAATAGATCTTATGGGAATATTGGGAGAAAACAATATAGCCGTGAGCTATATATTGTTTTCTTGGAATGATAGTAACCTTGGGAACATGCATGTAACTTAGATAATCATGATGTGTTTTTGTAAATATTTTCAAGACTTAAAGATTAGCTAAAGTATTCATCTTGGAAATACCAAGATTTAGAAATATAGTCGTGGGCTATATATGTGTGTACATGGATCTATGTTTGATTTTTAGGTCTAGGCATAGTTTAAATCTCATTTTGGACTTGTGACTTGTTTTCTTGATGTGTAAATAGCTAGATCTATTTTTGTAACACTTATAAATTACATGCAACCTTAAAATGAGACTTGACTCATCTTAATAAGTTGTAACTAATTATAGCCGTGAGATATAAGATCCTAGTAGGGCTTATGACTTACTTGCAACCTTATAACACACCTAGATCTAATTTGGTACACCACATAAAACAAATTATAAGTTTTATTCTTCTATTTAGATCTAAAACTAAATATGAATAAGCTCATAATAAACTTATAAGAATATCTTAAGTTAAAACATACATAAAATATAAAGTAATGTTAATGGACTAGTTAAGTCTATGAAATGTTAATCTAATACTTAATGGACTCAATAAGCCCATTTGATAAATCTTAGTAACTTAAATGAACTTAAGATTACACTTAGGCCCATTTAACTAATGAAAGGACTTAAAAGTGTATTAAGCCCAATAAATGATTTAAAGGACCATTTAAATAAATTAGTGGACTTGAGATATATTTAAGCCCACTAAAATAGCCCATTAGATGTTTAGCCCATTTAATGAGCCCATATAAAGTTGAATGTTAAAATAAAAGTTTTTTTTAATAAAATAACTTAGAAAAACATTTTGGATGAAAATGACAATTTATAAAACTTAAGGACTAAAACCATAACTTATGAAACTTGTTTTGAAAACTAGTAAACACAAGGACTGAAAAGGTAAATATCCAAAAATCTAGGGTTTAATAAATACTATCCGTGGCAAATTAAACCCTAGGGTACATTTTGGGAAGTTTCTAAAAGTTATTTTGTCATTTTATAACCCTAAGGACTATTCTTGTAATTTGCCGAAACTTAAAGAAGCCCTAGGGGCTGTTTTTGTAATTTTAGTAAAGTTACAAAACCTAGATATAACTAGGGGGACTAAATCTGCCATAAGACCAAACTTTAACAAGCCCTAGGTACTAAATATGTAAAATCCGAAAGTTATACTTGTTTAAAAATATAGAGGGACTAGTTTTGCCATATTTCGAAACATTAACAAGCCCTAACCCTAAAATCTATTTTAATTATAATAAAACATAATTAAAAAACTTAGATCATAAGAATTAAGGTATAAATTCTCAAGTTTAAAATTATTTTATAAATATTAAAACAATTTATGGGAACTTTAAAGTTAAATAAAATATTATATTTTATTTTTCAAAATAAAATATTTATATTTACTTTAGGAAATAATTGTATAAACAATTATGAATATGTATTACTCATACATAAACTCATATACTTTACAAAATAAAAGTTATATGAACGTTGGATAAATTAAATGTTAATATTTAAGTAGAACATCTTACGTCTACTTAAAATACGAAATTTAATATTAAGGTTTAAATGAATGATTATAATACATGAACTACGAACGTGAACTAATATTAAGTAGAATTTTTATGTTTACTTAATAATGAAACTTAATAGTAAATGAGTGATTATAATACTTGAACAGAGAACGTAAATTAAAATTTTAAGTAAGACATTATATGTCCACTTAAATAAGAAACTTAACTGTAAGTTGAATGGTTGTTATAAATACATGTATACTAACTGATATTAATAGTTAAACATTTTATGTTTACTTAGAAATGAAACTTATATAGATAAGTTAAATGAATATGCATAACTTTGGCATGATCTTTAATTGGATATTCGTATTAAACAGTTATTGCCTACTCCAAGGTGAGTTTACAGCCCATATAAACTTTTGATAAAACTTTCCATTTTGGGAAAGAAGAAATGCAAACACTTAATGGACATAACAAGATTGTCTAACTTGACTATGATTGATTATTACTGGAACTGTTAAATTGTTGTAAATCGCCCGAATGTTATAAATAGATCTATTAAGGATTGACCATCTCCGTCTGGGTGAGTCATGCTCACTGTGCCTTGGCCGGGACAACACACGTATACCATGTTGGAACTGGAATTGGTGTCTTTTTGTAAGACACTACGTCCTCATCTGTTGAGGACTTGGAAGGTTAAGCTTCAGTTTCTAATAATAAACAAATGTAATCTACATTTTAGTAAGAATGCTTTGTGCATTGTTACTTCCATGATTAATGTATGTCCAAACTAATAAATTGTTAAAACGTGTAAATTCACCAACTTTATGTTGACCCCCTTTAGTATGTTTTGCACAGGAATATGAAGTTAGTACGTGGTGTGTGCATGGTCTCCAACATCTTAGTAATCTGCATTGTAGGACTCGTCAGGGGTTCTATTTGGGAAACACAAACAATCACCTTTCCTCATGTTTAAGACAAATTTTTTTTATTTGTTTAACAAACATGTAATTTGATTTAAATAACTCTTTATCTTATGCTCTATGGACTATATGCTATCGATCCACCCTAGTGACATCTCCGTGGATATTTCCGCATATCTTGAGCGTACCGGGTTGTCACAGAGAATGGTATCAGAGCATTAGTTATAGAGAACCAGATAAGTTTTTAAATAAAATAAAAATAATATGATTTTTCTTTTATTTTAAACTAGACTATAACTTATAAAAATATTTTTGGGATTTTATTTTGGAACCTTATTAGTTAAGCATATAGATCTTAGGGCATTTTATGCTATGTGAACTAAGTGTATATATATTGTTACTAAACTTGATTGTTAATAATGTTTTGTAAGATATTGCTATGGAGAATGTTAGATATGCTAAACTTGAAAATTTTACACTACATAGTAAAATACTGAAATGAAAATATAGATAATACTAAACCAAACCTTGCACTTACGAATTGTTGAATGAACTGCTTAAATGATAATATATATGTATATATATATATATATATATATATATATATATATATATATATATATATATATATATATATATATATATAAGTATTAATATATGTAACCTTAAAACATTATAATAATTGTTTAAAAGGGGTATATTTCATAAAACATGTAATCTAAAATAATATTGTTCTTTGTTTGTAAGCTTGTACTCACTTCAAACTTAAAATAATACTATTTCACAGCATCATGACTCCGCCTACTGCATCCTCGACTCTTCTACCCGTAGTAGCTCCTACTCTAGTTGTTTGTTCATCTCCACGATCGACGCCGTGTGGATGGTTGTCAGCCTCAGATTCAGAGGATGACCCAACTATCGAAGCTGTACTCCCAGAGTACCCTTTTTCTATCTCAGCATCAGCCACACTGGCCCCCAACCTCTATGGAGGAGGACCGGGTCCCTCCTAGCATACCATCTTATATGCCTCCATCCCTATCATCGCGCTATTTTTTCGGGGCCGCACCCGTCTCCACTTATGAGATCGGGGAAGGCTTCGGGGCAGGACGTGTTGATTCCGTCTAGGCCCAGATCTCTGCACTAGCTGCACGCTAGGAGCGGGAGATATCCGACCTCCGCAGCCAGTTGATAGTCAGTCAACAAATCCATGCCGTCATCTATGATCGTATCGACACTCTTTTTCGCACTATGAGGGGAGACTCCCAGACTGCTAAGGGCATCCAGGCTAGGACGACGAGGCACTGAAGTGGTTATTAGAGGAGAACTACCGCCTCCACCAGCGCATTCAGGTCATGGAGGGTCTGCAGAATCATACCCATGCTGCTCTTTCTGCTCAGGAGCAATCGTTATCCATTTTCTTTGATCTCGACACTGTCCGACATGATGGGGTTACTGGGGAGATGGCTTATCTCCGAGGGGTCGTCGATAGACTCCAGAACTAGCTACTGTCAGCACTCCGTACGCTCAAGGATACCCGAACGACACTTTGGACATTATGGAACACCAGGAGGAATTCTGCAGCCCCACCAGCTCCATCCGCACCATCAGCCCCGACATCATCTAGTGGACCATCCAGGCAGGATTAGTATAGACGTACTAGACTTCTTGTACGTCATGATAAGCTTACGGGTTGCATCCCGGCTATCATGACATAGGGCCTTTGTACTTTATCTCTTTTTCAGCTTTTGGTGATGTAATCCCGTACTTTATCTTTTCATTTCTTTTGGGACATGTAACTTTGGGATATGATGTTTTAAAGACTGTGTGTATCATTACCTTGGACTAGGCCCGACCGGCCTATGACTTAGATTGTGTTATGCTAGATGAATGTTAAATTTCTCATAGAAATAACATGTAATCACTTTTTTATTATATCTGTTGTGCAATGTATTATATTATGAGATCTTGACAGGTTATCCAAATTTGTTATGAAATCAGTGCATAAGTTTTCTCGTGCAAATAATATAAAAATTGTACTAACGCTTGAACTAATAATCTCATTTTGTATATGATTATAGACAAATGGTGATTACGAGATCAAATCCCAATAATGCAACCACTTCCAATGCCGATAATGCTGAACCCCCAGAAGCTACTCGAAATGTTACTGCCACACAACTGCGGGAAATGATAAGCGAAGGCATCACAGCAGCCATGGCAGCCAGAGAAGCTAATGTGAACAATGACCCAAACCACAACATGCACAGAAACAACTTCAACAGGGGTTGTTCTTACCCCGACTTCTTGAAATGCAAACCCTCATACTACCGAGGAAAAGAAGGAGTTGTTGAATTGATGCAATGGTTTGAAAGACTAGAGACAGTCTTCCGCATCTGCGGTTGTGCTGACGAGAACAGAGTTAAGTTTTCTACGTGCACACTACTCGAGAGCGCCCTTACCTGGTGGAACTCTGTGTTCGCCATCCTTGGACATGACACTGACTATACTCTCACTTGGGCCAACCTCAAGGAGAGAATGACCGAGAAATATTGTCCTAGGGGAGAAATGAAGAAGTTGGAAGTCGAGCTGTGGGATCTCAAGTGTAAGAACAATGATATCCTTTGGTACAACCAAAGATTTCAAGACTTAAGCTTGATGTGCACTAGAATGTTTCCTCTAAGAAACGACAAGATTGAAAAGTATGTCAGCGGACTCCCTGACAACATTCATGACAGTGTACTAGCTTCACGACCCACTACCGTTGAAGGTGTTATGGAATTTACGACTGAGCTGATCAACAAGCAAGCCCGCAGTCTGTCCGAGAGGCAAACGGACAACAAGAGGAAACCCGATGAAAACTCTCGTAGCCAACACCAGCAGCCTTCCAAAAAGCAAAACGTTGGGCAAGCGGATGACACTACTCCCACAACCCGCACCAAGAACTACTCAAGGACCAAGCCTAAGTGTTCAAAGTGCAACTACCATCATGTTGCTGGAGGACAATGCCAAGGATGCTACAAGTGTGGCCAACAAGGCCATTTTACTAGCGATTGTCAAACAAATGTTGCTACCCCAAGTCGACCCAATACCAATCCCGGGAACAGCAACAAGGGCAAGTCCAACGCACGTGGCAGTGGAAGTGGGCAGCAGGGAAACAGAAACCCCACTGGTGGGAGCAGTAGTGAACCAAAGAAAGTTGTGGTTTGTTACGAGTGCGGAACCCCTGGGCATGTGAAACCCGATTGTCCCAAGTTGGCCAACCAGAAGAAGGACAACAAGGGAACTTCTTCGCAAGTGTACATGGCCGGCAATGCACAAGCTAATCCAGGCTCCAACATCATACCTAAAACGTTCTTAATAAACCAATGATATGCATCCATCTTGTTTGATACATGAGTAGACCAAAGCATTACAATTGCTAAATTTAGTGAGGAATTGGAAATCCCTCCGTTAGTTCTAGACTCCTATTATACCGTGGAATAGTCGATGAAAAAGTTATGATAGTTAAACACCATCATTCGAGGTTGTTCCTTAAAACTTCCCAATCACCCGTTTTAAATCAATCGAATCCTAGAAAGTCTTGATAGCTTTGATGTCGTCATTAGCATGAATTGACTAGCAAGTATCATACAATTATCCTATATGACCCAAAAATTGGTTCGTGTACCTTGGGGAAATGAAACCTTGATTATACTGGGGAGCCATAACCCCGATATAGTTAACACTAGATTTAGTGTCATCTCTAGCACCAACAGGCCAGAGAGTACTTGGTCCGGGAATACTTCTTTTCCCTAACTTGTTTTTTTCCCAGCCTAAACCTGATAGACACATCCAACTCACAATGGGTGTATTTTGTAGGGTTATATCCGCCCCTTAGGCAACCCTAACCTTGAAAGGCACATCCAACTCACAATGGGTGTACTTTGTAGGGCTATGTCCGACATCCCTCGTAAAGAGATGTTGAACGACCCGTGTTTTGTACTTTCCCCTTTCCTCTTCGGGTCCAATTAGTTCGACAATACCATCACCTACTAGACTCTGGGAGATGTGATTTCCTCTCTTTAGAAGTCAGAATTTGTACAAATTTTGAACCAGTAATAGTGAATACATGACCCTTGTTACGGCACCCCGCAAGGCGCGCACTTCTTTATTCTTGGTATCTTCTTTTAATTCCATCATTTGAGGTACTTCTTTTCTGGGCCCCTCTCGCTCAACCCCGCGGCGAATGAAGCACATTCTTTGCAACTTCTTACTCAATCGCCATCAACAATAATCTTAACCTCTCTGTTGGGTAGAAACTTTAGTACTATAAACTAATGTTTGTATCCCACAAGCTTGAGGTATAATTATAAGTCTTTTTTTAAAGCTGTTGATATAGGAGGGGTTATAGTTAAAATGTTTTGTTTTACCTTCAACCCCCCTAATTTTCATCATCGGGTGTGGAGATATAACATGTATCTCACCCATGAAAAGGATGCAGATATATTACATCCCCAGCTTCCCCAGCGTATAAAACATGTTGGCGTGTCCTCCTCATATCAGAAACCATTTGCAATGGAGTTGTCCTCCTAACCAAATCCACAACGCCAATGGTCCTCTCCCAGATCCTGGAAGGGTATGGCTGCTATACCCGTTAAGAAGCCCGCACCTATCCATCCTCCGCAGCTGTCTCCTTTACTGCTCAATCGGATGTATAGTGCGATTCAGATAAAGATCTCTTTGCATTCCTTTCATATCCATCCATCGCAGCAGTCTCCTTTATTGCTCAATCGGATGTATAGTGCGATTCAGATAAAGATCTCTTTGCATTCCTTCCATATCCACCCACCGCAGCAGTCCCCTTTACTACTCAATCGGATGTATAGTGCGATACGGATAAAGATCTCTTTGCATACCCTGCCTATCAATCCACAACAGCAGCCTCCTTTACTGCTCAATCGGATGAATAGTGCAACCCGAATAGAGAACTCTTTGCACTCCCTTCTGTACACCCGTAATAACAGAAACCTTCATTAATGCCCAATCGGACGTATAAGGGAAACCTAGGAGTAGACCACTTCGCGTTCATGCCGTCATCAGTACCTGAGAGAGAGTCTGAAATGAATCATATACTTAGAACATCTTTCACTTAAGAGATAACTACGTTTTTAATAGCTTTGAGGACAAAACTAAAATAACGGGGTGGTGCTGTAAAATTCATGATTTTACCATGATTGAATGTAATAAATTCCCACCCAATAATCTTGGAACACTTATTCATGTGTTATATTTTCCTTAAGGTGTGTATAAACATGTCCATCATGTAACTATACGTTTACTTACATCTTTGTTGAAAATAGCTTCATAACCTAAAACCATGAACATACAACTAGGGAAAAACAAGTAATGAAATTATAACTAGCAATGTGTGTGTGTGCCACACTTAACAATTGGGGAAAAATGTTACAACATGCATGCTTAGCCATTTAGGCAAATTCATACATCCCTTGCATACTACACAACTCTCATGGACTAGCCCAAGGTTGTGCTCTAGCCCAACATAGGCCCAACACAAGCCCACTCTACCCTTTTGGATAGCCTGACACGGCACCAAGGGCATGTGAAAGGAGAAGGGATGCATGGGAAACACAAAAGCCAACACTTGGCACAAGTGTTCTTACCTAGGCAATCATGCCTTTTGCATTCCCTTTCCCTCTCTCCTCTTTAAGCCGAAACACACACATTCCCATTCTCATACATGCAATCTCACTTCTCTCTTCATCTCTCTCTCTCTCTAAAATTCGGCTACAAGCCACAAAAATCTAAAGTTTATTCATTAAATCAACTCAATCTTAGTCCCATCTTGATTACAAATAATTTGGTAGCATCATTCCTCTTGTAAACAAGCCCTAGCCGAATCATTATAGGTCACGGCTTAGTTATAACTAGAGTTTCCTTCATCATCTTGAGTAGATCTCAAATCTCCTTGTTCATCTAGATCATCCTTTGTACTTTTAGGAAGGAAAGGTATACACATCATGTTCTTTCATTTCTTCATGCATGCATCATCATACATTTATAAGCACAAGTAAGTTACATGTTAAAAATCAAGATTTGATAAAGCTATGACCATTATAGGTCATGGCATATTCATAAAAATCATGTTCATGATTTAAAATCTTTTAAAAAGAAACATATGATTTGTATTCTATGTTTTAAACTAGATTTGAAAACCATATGAAACATTTTATAAATCTAAATGTTGCATGAGTTATAATTCTTGTTTTATGGGACTTTGGTTAACTAATGACCATAGATCTCATAAAATGAACTTGTGAAACTTAAAGATCATGAAAACCATGACCTTAAAGGTCACGGCTAAAATAAGTAATGACCATATGATTTGTCTACTTAGTTTTAAGAATGGAATATGAAATGATACATGTTAAATGGAATATTAAAAATCACAAAAACAACTTATGTGTATAAATGTAGCCGTAGGTTACATATGACTTAAAATGGGTTAGATGTACCTGCATGTTTATATAAACCTAGATCTAGTGATAAGTGTTAACTTAACATGATAAACATAAAATAAGCTAAATAGATCTTACGGGAATATTGGGAGAAAACAATATAGCCATGGGCTATATATTGTTTTCTTGGAATGATAGTAACCTTGGGAACATGCATGTAACTTATATAATCATGATGTGTTTTTGTAAATATTTTCAAGACTTAAAGAATAGCTAAAGTGTTCATCTTGGAAATACCAAGATTTAGAAATATAGCCATGGGTATATATGTGTGTACATGGATATATGTTTGATTTTTAGGTCTAGACATAGTTTAAATCTCATTTTGGACTTGTGACTTGTTTTCTTGATGTGTAAATAGCTAGATCTATTTTTGTAACACTTATAAATTACATGCAACCTTAAAATGAGACTTGACTCATCTTAATAAGCTATAACTAATTATAGCCGTGAGATATAAGCTCCTGTTGGGGCTTATGACTTACTTGCAACCTTATAACACACCTAGATCTAATTTGGTACACCACATAAAATAAATTATAAGTTTTATTCTTCTATTTAGATTTAAAACTATATATGAATAAGCTCATAATAAACTTATAAGAATATCCTAAGTTAAAACATAAATAAAATATAAATTAATGTTAATGGACTAATTGAGTCCATAAAATGTTAATCTAAAACTTAATGGACCCAATAAGCCCATTTGATAAATCTTAGTAACTTAAATGGACTTAAGATTACACTTAGGCCTATTTAACTAATGAAAGGACTTAAAAGTGTATTAAGCCCAATAAATGATTTAAAGGCCCATTTAAATAAATTAGTGGACTTGAGATGTATTTAAGCCCACTAAAATAGCCCATTAGATGTTTAGCCCATTTAATGAGCCCATATAAAGTTGAATGTTAAATTAAAAGTTTTTTTCTGTTTTTAATAAAATATAACTTACAAAAACTTTTTGGATGAAAATGACAATTTATAAAACTTAAGGACTAAAACCGTAACTTATGAAACTTGTTTTGATAAACTAGTAAACACAAGGACTGAAAATGTAAATATCCAAAAATCTAGGGTTTAATAAATACTATCCGTGGCAAATTAAACCCTAGGGACCATTTTGGGAAGTTTCTAAAAGTTATTTTGTCATTTTATAACCCTAAGGACTATTCTTGTAATTTGCCGAAACTTAAAGAAGCCCTAGGGGCTGTTTTATAATTTTAGTAAAGTTACAAAATCTAGATATAACTAGGGGGACTAAATCTGCTATAAGCCAAAACTTTAACAAGCCCTAGGTACTAAATATGTAAAATCCGAAAGTTATACTTGTTTAAAAATATAGAGGGACTAGTTTTGCCATATTCCAAAACATTAACAAGCCCTAACCCTAAAATCTATTTTAATTATAATAAAACATAATTAAAATACTTAGACCATAAGAATTAAGGTATAAATTCTTAAGTTTAAAATTATTTTATAAATATTAAAATAATTTATGGAAACTTTAAAGTTAAATAAAATATTTTATTTTATTTTTCAAAATAAAATATTTATATTTACTTTAGGAAATAATTGTATAAACAATTATGAATATGTGTTACTCATACATAAACTCATATACTTTTAGAAAATAAAATTTATATGAACATTGGATAAATTGAATGTTAATATTTAAGTAGAACATATTATGTCTACTTAAAATACAAAATTTAATATTAAGGTTTAAATGAATGATTATAATACATGAACTACGAACGTGAACTAATATTAAGTAGAATTTTATAATGAAACTTAATAGTAAATGAGTGATTATAATACTTGAACTGAGAACGTAAATTAAAATTTTAAGTAACACATTATATGTCCACTTAAATAAGAAACTTAATTGTAAGTTGAATGATTATTATAAATACATGTATGCTAACTGATTAATAGTTAAACATTTTATGTTTACTTAGAAATGAAACTTATATAAATAAGTTAAATGAATATTGATGATACTTGAACTACGGTTATTTAGATAAATACCGTAGCATAAATGAACTTACTAAAATCTGTATAAGCATACATATACGTTCTTTGTACTATCTATTAAGACTGTACTATCTGATTAGGCATAACTTTGGCGTGAGCTTTAATTGGATATTCGTATTAAACAGCTATTGCCTACTCCCAGGTGAGTTTACAGCCCCATATAAACTTTTGATAAAACTTTCCATTTTGGGAAAGAAGAAATGCAAACACTTAATGGACATAACAAGATTGTATAACTTGACTATGATTGATTATTATTGGAACTGTTAAATTGTTGTAAATCGCTCGAATGTTATAAATAGATCTATTAGGGATTGACCATCCCCGTCTGGGTGAGCCATGATCACTGTGCCTTGGCCGGGACAACAGACGTATACCATGTTGGAACTGGAATGGGTGTCTTTTTGTAAGACACTACTTCCTCATTTGTTGAGGACTATGGAAGGTTAAGCTTCAGTTTCTATAATAAACAAATGTAATCTACATTTTAATAAGAATGCTTTGTGCATTGTTACTTCTATGATTAATGTATGTCCAAACTAATTAATTGTTAAAACCTGTAAATTCACCAACTTTATGTTGACCCCCTTTAGTATGTTTTGCACAGGAATATGAAGTTAGTACGTGGTGTGTGCATGGTTTCCAGTATCTTAGTAATATGCATTATAGGACTCGTCAGGGGTTCTATTTGGGAAACACAAACAATCACCTTTCCTCATGTTTAAGACAATTTTTATTTATTTGTTTAACAAACATGTAATTTGATTTAAATGACTCTTTATCTTATGCCCTATGGACTATATGCTATCGATCCACCCTAGTGACATCTCCGTGGATATTTCCGCATATTTTGACCCTACCCGGGGTGTCATAGTTGTGGACAACTACTTTGGATTCAAAATAAGCTGTTAGACTATGGTTTCGACTTCGTGAACACCAAGATCTACATTGATAATGAAAGTACTATTTTCATTGTCAAGAATCCATTCTTTCACTCCAAGACCAAGCACATTGAGATAAGACATCACTTCATAAGGGATGCCTATGACAAAAAGCTTATTCAGGTCTTGAAGATTCATACAGATAACAATGTAGCTGATTTATTAACCAAGGCATTTGATGAAAAGAGATTTGAGTTCTTGTTAACACATATTGGTATGCTCAACCAATAAATTGCTGCATATGTTAAGGGGAGGTAATAGCTGTACAATTTTTATGCTAATTTTAATTGTATAGTGTTTGTTTTGTGTTTTTGACGTGATTGCAGGTTGATAGAATAAGATAAAAGAGGTTAGAATGATAGTGGAATGCATGAACTAGTCAAATTTGTGAGGTACCGTTTTGGAACCAAGTACTGCTAGTACAAATCCAAGTACCGTGTATGTTCCATGTACCACTACATAACCGTTACACCCTTATTTGCAAATATATTAGCCCAAACAGCCAATCAAGAAGGTGAGGAACCTAGCTCAGCTAGTGCTTCTCAACAAAATCCTTCTCACCAGAGTCCCCAATCTTCTGAAGATACTCAATCTTCTTCTCATAATGTTGGTGGTCAACCATATTCTAATGATATGACCCACACACCTACTGCTTCAATTGCTGCTAGTGGTTCACCACAAGCAACAACAACAGAGGTGGTGGATGTTGCAAATTTAACTGCTTTGTACACTAGCTTGTCCAAACAGGTACATGTATTGCAAAAAGATAAGCTTGCTTAGGATAAAAGAATTGCTGAATTGGAAGCCAATTTAATCACACTAAGGAATAAAGTCACTCCTTGGATGAGGCAAAACAAAGTAATTTAGAGAGCTACTCTTAAGAAGCAAAGGTTCAGGAACTTCAAGAAGAGGCAATTGAATGCAACCAAACAGGAGAGGAATGATGAAGAACAAGGACCTTCTTCTGATATTCATACAAGGATCTCTGGCAATGACATCAATTTTGAAGTTGATGATGCCATTGGAATTTTTGAAGATGTTGATGGCATAGAGACTAATGTGGATAAAGAAAGTTTGGAGCGTGGAGCTTCAATAAGAGGAACCACAAACTGCTCATGAGGAACCACAAGATGAAGAAATGTTGGTAACTCAGCCACAACCTCAATCACCACAACTACAAGTTAATTAGAGTAGTTTTTATGAGAGGCTAGAGGAAATCAATGTTCATTTTCTTGTGTCTTTAATTCAATTCAAAGACAATTTTGGTTTCACAAGAAACAGTCTTTCCAAGTACTGTCAAGATCAAGAATGAGTGTTGAATCAGACAAGACCGAGGAGTTACAAATTGAGAAGACAGCTTCAAAAGAAGGAAAAGTATCTGGAGATACCTTGGTGATTCAAGAAACAAGTGTGTCTTTTACTGGTGAAGTAAATACCGTTGAAAAGCCAAGTACTGCTAAGCCAACTACAAGTACCGCTGGTGAAAAATCTTCACTACCTTCTTCTGCAGAAAGTCAAACTCCATATTTTGGAGAAGATGAGACTTTATCACAAGTACTTCTTGATCTCAAGGAGAAGAGCTCAGCTGAAATGGCAAGACAAGCAGAAGCAGAAATGAAGACACAACAAGAAATTCTTGCCAAGAAGGAAAAATATAAAGGTAAGAAAATTCAAGCTTCACAGCCAACTAAAGGTATTATCATTCAACAACAATCAAATGAAGATGAAGAAAGAAGATCGTCAAAGCTATTGAAGAAACTGCCTAAGATAAATCCAAAGGATAAGGGCAAAAAGGTATTACAATCTGAATCTGAAGAAGAAAGTGATTCAGATGATGACACAAGCAAAGTCATGAACATATTTCATCAACTAGAGCATGATGAAGAAGTAGCTTTCAGACTACAAGCACAAATGAGTGAAGAAGATCCACAAGAAGAACTTGCAGCAAAGCAACAATTGCTTGAAGCCCAAAGAGTGCAACAAGAATGGAACATAGCAGAATATGATAGGATTCAGGCTAAACTTAAGGCAAGTAAGCTTCTTGCAGAATCATTGCTAGCTGAAGAAAGGGATGCTTATGATGAAGAGGAAAAAGACAAATTGATTGATGATTTAGTGAGGGAGCAACAAAGATTCTTTGCAGAAAAGAGAAGAAGAGAAAGGGTTAAGCCTCCAACCACTATGCAAATCAGAAATCAGATGATGTCATATCTCAAGAAAGTTAAGCGTTATACCCATGTTCAATTGGTCAGAAAAAACTTTGATGAAGTAAAGGCTTTGTATGAACAACGCAAGAGGACCAAGTTTAATTTTGTTGAGATTGGATCTGAAAAGGACAAGAAAGATATTGAAGATGTAAAGAAGCATCTCCAACAACAAAGACAATTTGTAACTACCCCCAGACTTGATGCAAGTACTGCTGGACAAAAATAAGCATCTCCACCTATCATGACTACTCTAACACCCCACCAAATGCTATGCGCAGCAATTTTACAACATTTGGGTGCTAGGCAGTTATCATTGCACACAAGATATATCGAACGACTCCAAAGAGACGTCAAATTCAAACTTAAATTAAAAATTGTTGAAAAGGTACATGTCTACGGTTTTCCAACCCCAAATGATACAACAGAGTTTTGCGTTTTCGGTCCCCATGAATCTCAACCCCAAAAGTTTCAGTTTTTCACAACAACATGACATAAAGTTAAAAATGTTTAAGTAATAACGGGAGGAAAAACAAGTAGACTCCAAGCTCCACACACAACATCCATCCAATGCACGCTCCATGCTACACTTCAGCGGTTACCTGAAACACATGCTAAATTTGGTCAACGAAAACGTTGAGTGGAATTCATAGGTTTTACAATTCATTTTGAAAATATGTGAAGTAAAAACCATTCACGATCATTCATAGACTTGTCGATCAAACAATCTATATTCAAGATACTGACAATTGTGTTTAAGCTCATGACACTAAACCGTTAACTCAATCACCTGCGTAATAATTACCGGCGTGATTCAGATGAAACCAGTGCCCCTACTAAGGCATCAGTTGCAATTATACCTTATCTCTTATCACAAATTATCCGTCCGCAGGGGGTATCAACGTACTAGCCCTCGTCTCGGATAGGGTAGTCAACCCCATAGTACTATCACTTTGTATAAGCGGCTATTTCTAATCCACGTTAGGACTAAACAATAGTTAATAGTTCATGAAATTAGGGCCTTTTGCAACTAGGTACTCAACACAATTTCAAGGCAACATTCGGGTCCAACAATCATTCATGACATATGTTCATTTTGAAAAACTAGCATGCATTTCCCTCGCGGGTAAAACAGTTTGAAATAATAATAAGCGAGGCTATAAATTCACACCTTATATAACAAGTAGTCGATAGTTCGAGAGACGGTCACTGACGACGATACGGATGCCCGGGTAAATCAACACCTACCAAATCAAATAACGCGTAATGAGTAATCTCATTTTAAAACCTTATGGTACTGTATAAAATACATACATATTAGTCACTTGTGACAATTACAACTCACGCCAAAACAAAACAACAAGTGTTACTCGTTTTATACCATTTGTCCTTATTATCAACGTTATCCATTTTTACTTGTTTTCGCCGATACTTACCAAAAGTACGGACTGTTTTACTATACTTAACCCTTTTTATAAAATTTGAGAAAATTCTCAAAAATACTTTAAGACCTGTAGAAAACAGATATTTAATCCCAACAAAAGTTTTCATTTCTACGACCCGTTACTCAACACTTTTCCAAAACTACGTTTTTCGGACTGAAATTATACTTTGACCAAGTCGGACTCATTTGACCCGTTTAAAATACTCCATTGACCCATTTGACACCTAAGTCCTATAATAGACTCAAATGTGCAGGTTTGAGACCAAAATTTAACCCTTGACCATTTACCAAACTAAACTTATAGTCCCCGGGATTTGACCTAAAACCAAGCATAATTTCGGATTATGACGGTTTTCATCTCCCGGTACACGAATTTCAAAACGTCGTAACTTTTGACTCGTTAGGAGTCGTAAGCTCTATCTTATACCAAATCGAAGCTAAGAAGATGCTCTACAACTCTATCCTACTCACAAGACCTGTTTACAAAATAATTTTTACGAAAACACCTTAAACTTTCTGCCTAAAATCAACTATACCAAAATCATACCAACGCTCGTTTTCAAACCCATTTATCAACACTAGACATCATCCTAAGCATCCCTAATCATAACCAAACATCATTTTCAGTCCTAATCCCCTATTGATCATCATCCTCATAAAACCCAATTCATAAAAACAAGCATGCAAGTGAATGTACCCATCTAAAAACATGTAAATATAAGATTAAACACAAAATTAAACATCAAAACATTGATCACCATGATCCCCAAACACCCCCCTTTGAGCCGTGGGGTTTGGGTGATCAAAACCCACCAACCAAATTGATTTTGGTTGATTTGTTTGGTGTTCTAGCATCATTCTAACATGAATTAGACATGTAAATGCCCAATTAACATCCAAATGAACTTTTGAAAAATCTTGAATTTTTGGAAGAATTTTTGTTAATGCATGTTTGAAATAACCATGGATTAACACTTACTAAAGGATTTTAGAAGGTGGTCTTTGATTAGAATTAATCAAAACTAAAAAAAAATTGAAGTGGTGGTGGTTTTGGGTGTTTGGCCGTCGGCCTAGAGAGCAAAGGGGAGGGGGTTTGATCTTTTTTTTTTGAAAATATTTTGTGTGTGAGTGTTTGTTCCCCTTTTGTGAAATGGGAGGGACCAATGTGCAATTTAAGCTTTCTTTTGGCCTTAAGCAAAAACGACTCTAAAACTTTACGAGATTGACTCACTAGTCATTTTAGAAAATTTTACGGGAGTCGGGAATCATCCCAAACACTCCAAAATACTTTTGGGATACTTTAAATGTACCCGGAAAGCAATAAAACTCACCCAACTCGACTTAACACGAACCGTAAGTAAAATTCTCAAAAAATTACATTATCGATAAAACGTCAATAATTATAGAAATTTGGGCATCCATCGGGATCGTATTCGTCATCGTCCTTCTTAAATCGTCAATCGTCAAAATTATAACCTCGAACATCGGTTTCAACCAAAATACTAAAATATATAGCAATTAAAATTTATTAAAAATTTCAAAAATAAGCGTAATTTAGGGTAATGTTAGTGACCTCGGTTCTAGGTTATCACATCCACCCCTCCTTAAAGAGAGCGACGTCCCGGCGCTCGCCTCTTCTTATACTCACATTTCGTGCCGCTGGAACAGATGAGGATACCTTTCCTTGAAAAAGTCCTCACGTTCCCAAGTGTATTCCGGTCCACGCCTAGAATTCCATCGAACCTTCACAATGGGAATTCTACTACGCTTCAGCCTCTTGACCTCTCGGTCCATAATTTCCACGGGTTCTTCCACAAAATGCATTTTGTCGTCCAGTTGAATCTCGTCCAAAGGAATCACCAATTCCTTATCCGCCAAACTCTTCTTCATGTTCGATACGTGAAACGTGTCGTGAATAGCACTAAGCTCGCTCGGCAACTCTAACTTATACGCTACTGGTCCAATTCGTTTAACGATCTTAAATGGTCCAATATACCTCGGACTCAACTTTCCTTTCTTCCCAAAACGAATTACACCCTTCCACGGCGATACCTTAAGCATAACTATATCCCGACTTCAAATTCCAACGGTTTTCTTCTGTTATCGGCATAACTCTTCTGTCGGCTTCTCGCAGCAAGTAGTCGGTTCTTGATTTGCACAATCTTCTCGGTCGTCTCTAAAACCATTTCGGGTCCAGTCAATTGACTTTCTCCTACTTCACTACAACACACAGGCGATCTACACTTTCTTCCATACAATGCTTCGAACGGTGCAGCCTTGAGGCTCGCATGATAACTATTATTATACGAAAACTCCACTAAAGGCAAGTGGCGTTCCCAACTTCCTCCAAAATCGATCACGCATGCTCGGAGCATATCCTCCATCGTCTGAATAGTTCGTTCACTCTGGCCGTCAGTCTCCGGGTGATAAGCCGTACTTAAATTCAATTCAGTGCCCATCGCACGTTGAAGCGATTTCCAAAATTCCGAAGTAAATCTACTATCGCGATCCGAAATGATCCATAACGGTACTCCATGTCTGCAAACGATCTCCTTCACGTACACACTGGCCAGCTTTTCCATACTGTCCGTCTTCTTCATAGGTAAGAAATGAGCAGATTTCGTCAATCTATCCACTATTACCCAAATCATATCACATCCACTAGGAGTTCTGGGTAAACCCGTCACGAAATCCATAGCGATTTTCTCCCATTTCCATTCTGGGATCTCTGGTTGTACCAACACCCCAGACGGCTTCTTATGTTCTGATTTAACCTTCGCACAAGTCAAACACTTACTAACGTAACGAGCAATATCCGCCTTCATATTCGGCCACCAATAAACTTTCATCAGATCATGATACATTTTATCCGATCCAGGATGTATCGAGTACTTCGACTTATGAGACTCGTTCATAACCAAATCTCGTACTCCAGGCTTTCCTTCCTCGGATGGACACAACGGTAACCAAATCCGATTCTCGAAATATCTCAGTCCGTCTGACCTAATCACAAGAAGAGGTTTCAACATTCTTCCCAAGTTCTCAGCATCAACATTATCTTTCATTAATCCCCTCTCTTGAGCATTCAGTATAGTTTCGGTTAAATCAACACTCTCAGTCATCACTAAAGCTCTGACTCTCAAAGGTTTCTCTCGATCCTTCCTACTAAGTGCATCCGCTACGACATTCGCCTTGCCAGGATGGTAGCGAATTTCACAGTCATAGTCACTCAATAATTCTACCCATCGTCTCTGTCGCATGTTCAACTCCTTTTGATCTAAAATGTGCTGCAAACTCTTGTGGTCAGTGAATACAACACACTTCGTCCCATACAAATAATGTCCCCACAATTTCAACGCAAAGACTACAGCTCCTAATTCCAAATCGTGCGTCGTGTAGTTCTCCTCATTCTTCCTCAGTTGTCTCGACGCGTAAGCTATCACCTTCTCGCGTTGCATCAACACAGCTCCATAACCCTTACGAGATGCGTCACAATACACTACAAAGTCTTCGGTTCCTTCAGGTAATGACAATATCGGTGCGGAACATAACTTGTCCTTAAGCGTTTTGAAAGCGAATTCTTCCTCATCTCCCCATTCATACACCCTATTCTTTTCGGTAAGCTTTGTCAATGGCTTCGCAATCAACGAAAATCCTTCAATGAATCTCCGATAATACCCAGCTAAACCAAGGAATTGTCGAACTTCAGTCGGCGTTGTCGGTGCCGACCATTCCCTGATCGCTTCGACCTTGGCAGGATCCACGCGAACTCCTTTGCTATCAATTACGTGACCAAGGAATTGCACAGACTCTAACCAAAACTCACACTTCGAAAACTTCGCATACAGCTTCTCTCTCTTCAGCAGATCCAATATCTTTCTCAGGTGCTTCTCGTGCTCCTCCTTACTCTTAGAGTAAATAAGAATATCATCAATAAAAACGATGACAAACTTATCTAGATACGGCTTGCATACGCGATTCATAAGGTCTATGAATACAGCAGGCGCGTTTGTCAACCCAAACGGCATCACTCGAAATTCGAAGTCTCCATACCGCGTACGAAAGGCAGTTACAGGAATGTCCTCCTCTCTTACACGCAGTTGATGATACCCTGATCTCAAGTCGATCTTTGAGTATACACAGGAACAGATCAATTACAAGGTTCAATTAAGTCGATTTCAAAAGCGTAATTTCCTAACTTCAAGGTACACCCTTTCAGTATAGAATTCGTACTAACGATTTTCCTATCGGCTAACTCCACGTTATAACTAGTCGCTAACAATACCGGTTTTCTATCGATATGACGACTAAATTTAACATCTACGAAACTCTTGTCAGAACCAGAATCAAACAAAATACTAGCATAACAAGCGTCTAGCAAAAGCGTACCGGTAACCACGTTAGGACCCTGTGGTTTATCAACCGTCCCTACTTGATACACGGCAGCAGCATTGTTACCTCCTTTCTTGTTTCCTGCCTTCGGGCAATTTCCTTGCTTATGGCCTCTTTCTCCACATCCAAAACAACCCATCACTCTCGTAGCATTCGCCCCAGTGGCTACCCCTTTTTTTCGGCAATCAGACATCCTGTGACCCGCTTTTCCACATTTGCCGCATGCAGGCGGGCAACTCCCTACATGATACAAGTTGCATCGACCACAGTGGGGATTCACCTTCGCTCCTCTGGGGTTTGTCACAGCTCTCATCCCTTCATTCCTTCGCTGGTTGAACTGCTGATTGCGGTTCTGACCATTGTTGTTTCGGTTTTCACCTCGGCTTTGACCCTGGGATTGATTGCTCTGCGCCGCCTCCCACTTCCTCTTATTTCCTTCAGCAATGAAGTTCTTCTTGTCTTGTAGTTTGACATCCATCAACGCGTGAGCCATCTGGACCGCTTCATCAAACGACCCAGGTTTAGACGAAGTCGTCTCACCCTTGATATTACTGGATAGACCTTTGATGTACTGTTTCATCTTCTTGTTATCATTGGCAAAGGTGTCTGGACACAAAAGGCTTAGTTCATTAAACCTCCTAGTGTAAGCAGTGATATCATTGTTTTTCAAAGTCAGGTGCCTCAACTCATCTTCCAATTGACCTAACTCCTCTTCAGGACAGAACTTCTTGGTCAAAAGAGCTTTAGTAGTAGTCCATGTTCTTGCATTCGCTACTGCTAACCCAACAGTGGCTACTTGGGTGTTCCACCAACTCAATGCATCGTCAAGAAAAGTAGCAGCCGAAACTTGACCTTGTTCGCTTCTGAGCAACCACTAATCTCGAAAGTACTTTCGACCTTTTCTAACCATCTCCTGAGTTCTAGAGCTCCACCAGTTCCACGAAATTGCGTGGGACCACATTTTATGAAACTAGAGTAAGTACACTCTCTTCGGGCTTGCTGTCTCCCCGCATTTCTACCCTGGTCTGGGTTCCTCCCTGCTCGATCTGCTTCTAGCGCATTCGTAATGGCTTCCTGAATCATCGTGTTCACACGATCGGCGGTTAGTTTTGGAGGCATGGTGCGTTATCAAATACACCTCTCTGCAAAGACAGGGAAAATAGAAAAACAATGTAAGTATACACATCAAGATTAAGATGGATTTCTCTTTCAAGACATAATATAAATACAACGACACATCACTACAGAGTTACTAATATTCATCAATTCAGATCACAAAAGATCAAAATAAAGACATATCACAGATCATGAAAGGTAAACATGGATTGTATTGATAATCAACCAAAATTGTGACAAGTATTGCCACTACAACCATTCACCATAAAACTTAAGTTCTCAAGTTTTTCGTCACAATGCCATCATACAAAAGTCTAAAATAGTTCTATTACAACGATCAAAGATAAAGTACAATACAAGCAACTAGTCATGTGGTGATCCACACGGCCTCTTGGATGGTGGTTCATCATCATCTTCCTCGGGTTCCTCATCGCTATCTTCCTCGTCCACTTCATCCATCTTCCTCTTTCCTTTGTCATTCGGCCCACATTCAGTCGCCTTCTTCGTCCCTGACGTAGACCCACACTCAACCGCTACATGATTTCCCACAGTGATACACGCACCTCTGGAAGGTGGCTGGATCATGAAGTCATTAGCTTCCATCTCCAAGTCGTCCACGAATCTCCAATCTGGGGGCAATGATGCTCTCACTCGATGCTCCCAACTCTGCATCCTAGAAAATCTCGCTTGATCTTCCCTAACTCGATCAAGACTGGCGCTCAAGTTCGCGATCATCGATCTTAGACTGTTGATATGACTCTTGTTTGCATTTCCATCATACTCAATTCTTGAAGTTCTTGCCAATAACCTCTGGTGTGCCCTTTCATTCTCGTCGAATATGTCGATCACCCTTGATTCCACTATGTACCGCTCGAACATCTATTGATCCATCCTCCTCAAACGACCCTCGGGATCCTAGTAGTGTCTTGGTCTCGGAAAGTAGACCCTCGCGATATTCTCATGAATAGATTGTGATTTAGATGAATTGCTGGATTCTGCACCACTCCCATTACTTACTCGAACAAACCCTGGCACTGTCTTCAGGTAGTCCTTACAATTGTCCATCGGGCGACTAAAGGGTTGCTGCTCATATCGATCGGTCGGAGGCACTTCATAACCCTTTGGCGAATTTGGAGATTGAAATAAATCAGGTTCGGTCTGACCGACAGCATTCTCGGGAATTCCATCATCCACCGGTTCCTCGGGCTCTTCCTCAGAATCCTCACTACCATCGCTACTGATACTGAAGTTCTCTACGTCACTTTTGTCACTATCATTTCCCGGCTCTACCGCTTCTTCTGGAGCGATCCATCCATTGTCATTATCCAGCGGGTTTGGAGGAAACGGTCCCCCTTCGTGACCTACGACATAATCGTCTCCATTACCATTAGGCGGTACCTCGACCATTCCTGCAATAACAGAGAATTTTGGAGGGTACGTAAGATTACTATACAATATTTATAAATACATGCATGCAAATGCAATGCAAAGGTGGTACACATGCCCAAAATACGATAATATGATGCTCATACATGATTAATACAAGAATTATGGTGTCGGGTATTCCACGTATAATTTCAACGTTTACATATAGTAATTTCCATATTTACGTAATAAATACCCACATATATACTTCAACTCAAAAGTATACGTCAAATGCCATGAATACAAAAATAAACCTTACCGGAGCCATGCAGGATAGTTGTGTGTGCTTGGACAATTTCTTACGACACCAAAAGTTATAGTTTAGGAATTTTCAAAACGACCTAGTTCTCTATAACTCATGGCTCTGATACCAATCTCTAACACCTCACCAAATGCTATGCGCAGCGGAACTACAACATTTGGGTGCTAGGCAGTTATCATTGCACACAAGATATATCGAACGACTCCAAAGAGACGTCAAATTCAAACTTAATTTAAAAATTGTTGAAAAGGTACATGTCTACGGTTTTCCAACCCAAATGATACAACAGAGTTTTGCGTTTTCGGTCCCCATGAATCTCAACCCAAAAAGTTTCAGTTTTTCACAACAACATGACATAAAGTTAAAAATGTTTAAGTAATAACGGGAGGAAAAACAAGTAGACTCCAAGCTCCACACACAACATCCATCCAATGCACACTCCATGCTACACTTCAGCGGTTACCTGAAACACATGCTAAATTTGGTCAACGAAAACGTTGAGTGGAATTCATAGGTTTTACAATTCATTTTGAACATATGTGAAGTAAAAACCATTCACGATCATTCATAGACTTGTCGGTCAAACAATCTATATTCAAGATACTGACAATTGTGTTTAAGCTCATGACACTAAACCGTTAACTCAATCACCCGCGTAATAATTACCGGCGTGATTCAGATGAAACCAGTGCCCCTACTAAGGCATCAGTTGCAATTATACCTTATCTCTTATCACAAATTATCCGTCCGCAGGGGGTATCAACGTACTAGCCCTCGTCTCGAATAGGGTAGTCAACCCCATAGTACTATCACTTTGTATAAGCGGCTATTTCTAATCCACGCTAGGACTAAACAATAGTTAATAGTTCATGAAATTAGGGCCTTTTGCAACTAGGTACTCAACACAATTTCAAGGCAACATTCGGGTCCAACAATCATTCATGACATATGTTCATTTTGAAAAACTAGCATGCATTTCCCTCGCGGGTAAAACAGTTTGAAATAATAATAAGCGAGGCTATAAATTCACACCTTATATAACAAGTAGTCGATAGTTCGAGAGACGGTCACTGACGACGATACGGATGCCCGGGTAAATCAACACCTACCAAATCAAATAACGCGTAATGAGTAATCTCATTTTAAAACCTTATGGTACTGTATAAAATACATACATATTAGTCACTTGTGACAATTATAACTCACGCCAAAACAAAACAACAAGTGTTACTCGTTTTATACCATTTGTCCTTATTATTAACGTTATCCATTTTTACTTGTTTTCGCCGATACTTACCAAAAGTACGGACTGTTTTACTATACTTAACCCTTTTTATAAAATTTGAGAAAATTCTCAAAAATACTTTAAGACCTGTAGAAAACACATATTTAATCCCAACAAAAGTTTTCACTTCTACGACCCGTTACTCAACACTTTTCCAAAACTACGTTTTTCGGACTGAAATTATACTTTGACCAAGTCGGACTCATTTGACCCGTTTAAAATACTCCATTGACCCATTTGACACCTAAGTCCTATAATAGACTCAAATGTGCAGGTTTGAGACCAAAATTTAACCCTTGACCTAAAACCAAGCATAATTTCGGATTATGACGGTTTTCATCTCCCGGTACACGAATTTCAAAACGTCGTAACTTTTGACTCGTTAGGAGTCGTAAGCTCTATCTTATACCAAATCGAAGCTAAGAAGATGCTCTACAACTCTATCCTACTCACAAGACCTGTTTACAAAATAATTTTTACGAAAACACCTTAAACTTTCTGCCTAAAATCAACTATACCAAAATCATACCAACGCTCGTTTTCAAACCCATTTATCAACACTAGACATCATCCTAAGCATCCCTAATCATAACCAAACATCATTTTCAGTACTAATCCCCTATTGATCATCATCCTCATAAAACCCAATTCATAAAAACAAGCATGCAAGTGAATGTACCCATCTAAAAACATGTAAATATAAGATTAAACACAAAATTAAACATCAAAACATTGATCACCATGATCCCCAAACACCCCCCTTTGAGCCGTGAGGTTTGGGTGATCAAAACCCACCAACCAAATTGATTTTGGTTGATTTGTTTGGTGTTCTAGCATCATTCTAACATGAATTAGACATGCAAATGCCCAATTAACATCCAAATGGACTTTTGAAAAATCTTGAATTTTTGGAAGAATATTTGTTAATGCATGTTTTAAATAACCATGGATTAACACTTACTAAAGGATTTTAGAAGGTGGTCTTTGATTAGAATTAATCAAAACTAAAAAAAAATGAAGTGGTGGTGGTTTTGGGTGTTTGGCCGTCGGCCTAGAGAGCAAAGGGGAGGGGGTTTGATCTTTTTTTTTTGAAAATGTTTAGTGTGTGAGTGTTTGTTCCCCTTTTGTGAAATGGGAGGGACCAATGTGCAATTTAAGTTTTCTTTTGGCCTTAAGCAAAAACGACTCTAAAACTTTACGGGATTGACTCACTAGTCATTTTAGAAAATTTTACGGGAGTCGGGAATCATCCCAAACACTCCAAAATACTTTTGGGATACTTTAAATGTACCCGGAAAGCAATAAAACTCACCCGACTCGACTTAACACGAACCGTAAGTAAAATTCTCGAAAAATTACATTATCGATAAAACGTCAATAATTATAGAAATTTGGGCATCCATCGGGATCGTATTCGTCATCGTCCTTCTTAAATCGTCAATCGTCAAAATTATAACCTCGAACATCGGTTTCAACCAAAATACTAAAATATATAGCAATTAAAATTTATTAAAATTTTCAAAAATAAGCGTAATTTAGGGTAATGTTAGTGACCTCGGTTCTAGGGTATCACAACTACTTATGTTAGAAAGAAGAAAAGGGTGATAGAAGTTTCAAAGGGAGCATAGGTTAATCAAGAAATGGATGAGGGGAATACAACTCATGGTGTTGACAAAGAGACTAGAAATGTACAAGCAATACACACACAATCAATAGTACTCGGGGAAATGGTACATATTGATTTGGGGGAGGGATCAATAGAGTTTGAAGGAACCTCCAAAAGTATTAAAAGGAAAAGATCAACCAAGAAAAAGCAAGAAGCTAAGAAAAAGGTAAAGTCTACAGATCAAGATAGTGTTGATGAAAGCTGTAGAAAGCACTTAAAGATAGTGAACATTGAAGATTAGTGTATTGACACAGAAATCTTTGGAAAGAAGTTAGATATCATACGATGGACAAATGCTATGAAACAAGGATTAGAAATTCATGGAATCACTAGATCAGATGGAACATTTAGGATGTTCAGATTACTAGAAGAGATTCTACATATCCTTGACAGACAAGACATTCAAGACCTTAACAGATTTATTAAAGGTGGAAGTGAAGGTCAAGCAGAAGTCACACTATTGAGGAATGAATTGAAGTTTATGTATGCACCATACAACAGTGATCAAAGAATATTGAAGGACTTAGAGAATCCGGTTCCTACTTACTGGAGATATTATCGATCATGTGGAATACATACTTTGGATATAGATGATATAACCTACTACATGCTTCAAGAGAAGAGATACCCTTTTGGAAGATGATTGTTGGAAAGGATGTTAGAGCAACAATTGGAAGTTTCAGAAGAGTCTGCTAGTGCTTTGGAGTTGATCAGAATGGTTAAACAGCAAATCAAGGATTTAGAGCAAGAAGAAGAATCTAAGAAAGAGCCTTAAGTGTTTGACTTACAGTCACACTTCACAAATGGTTCTCAGTTCACCATGTCTAACCCACACAAGTACTGGCTAGTCCATAAGCAAACGATTTATGGTAAAGACTTCTCAAATCCATTGATAGCTGATAGTTTGCTAAAAACTATATGGTTCTAACTCACCATGTTTCGAGACAAAGAGTTGGCTAGTACTAGACAAACGGTACTAGGTAAAGACATTATCAAATTCGTTGATGGTTGACATTTTACCAAAAATTGTAAGGTTATCAGTACACCTTATTCTTTATGAATAAATTATTGGCTATTCCAGAGTGTACGGCTAACTAGTAAAGAATAAATCAAATCCGTTGATAGTTGATGATTTGCTAAAAATCATGATGCCAATACAGATTGATTTTTGTTGTTAACTGTTTTGTTCCAGGAATGAAGATGCAAGCACAAGAATATTAATTTCAGAGATATATTGAAGAAATAATACTCAGAAGGTTTTGTCTCATCAAATCAAGTAAAGTAGTTCATGATCCAGAGTTCACAGATTTAACTCAAGAAGACATATACTGTTGCTACAGAACAAAATGAATGTTCACAAGACACAAGAAGATCATAATTTAAAAACAAAGATGATATTCATGAGATTTAAAGATTATCTTATCAGAAGAAGATCTGCATAAAAGTGTTTGTCTACATTCAGTTGGATGCAAGTATAAGATTACCAAGCTCAATCCAAGTTTGAAGAGAAGACCTGAAGACATGTATTTTAATATATGCAATAAAAAGAGAAACAAGAAGAAAACAAGTTGTCATTCTTGTTTAGGGAAGGATTGTTGGGAATTATTTGTAATGTGTCAAGTATCATTAGTATAAGTATAAGTACTGTTGGTGTTGGCAAGTACCATTAGTGTTAACGCGGTACATAACAACTACTGTTAGTGTAAGTACAAGTACTACTATATTGATTAGGACGAATATATCTGTAGAAAAGATACGTCATAGTTATAGTTAGAGTATATCTTATGTGATATACTTAATAGTTTACAATATTGATAAGATATCATGTGTGATATACTTATCTTAATAGAATATTCTAAAGGTTCTAGGGTTCCTTACTCTGTAAAAGGAACATAGGTATAATGAGTCTATTATACCTCATTCAAGTCGATTAATAAGAGAATCGAATAGTTAAAAGTAATTGTATTCTTCTTTCCTTTATAAGTTAGATTCCTCATAACTTATTTGGTTGAGTAAGAGTTCTCAAAGTGTTCTAGTTTGATTACAAACTATTATACTAATTCTTAGCAGAATATAGATCTATTCGAAGGATCAACAATGCACCTAGTTGTCACCACTTCTAAAATATCTTACAAGTTCTAAATATCAGGTTTTTGAATTTAGAATGGAGGGAAAAGGTTTGAAAATGAGTTTTAGAGGCAAAATACAAAACCGGATTCAATTTCTAGGGCTTGTAACTTATGATTTTGTTTTTGGTGATTAGAGACTTAGGAAAGTGATTAGTGAATGATTAAGGCCTAATTAGGGTTTAGACATTCTATTTAAGAGATTTGGGTCCTTGGTTTGAATTTTAACAAAGGTTTGATGTGAAAATGGGAAGTATACTTTTGTAGATTAAGGTTTTCTAATGATCTAGGGTTTAATCTTAGTAAATGTGATTATCCTCCTCTTAGCTATTGATGTAAACTTAATTTAGGTCCTATACATTGTGTCTTAAGTGTCCAAAGAGTTCTTTGGTATAAGGGTTTAGTTTAGGTAAACATGTCTAAAGAGTGAAAATACCTATTTTGACCTAATTTACAAGTCATGCATTGAAAACTTGTACCTTGTGCATTAGGGTACTTGTACATTGTCTTAATATAATCTTATAATCTTAATGAAGTCCTATGACTATTTGTAGACTTTTCCTTAAAGAACTAGGTGATGATTCCATGTAGATTTCTTAATATAAGGGTTTTTATATCATTAAGCCTAATGACTTTTTATTTTGGATAATTAGGGTTTATACCTTAATGTACACTTATTCTAAGTCTTATATAGTATGTTTATGACTTCTATGGGTTCTACATTCTTAGTTTAAGGGTTTATATGGGTTGATTATATGCTAGGGTTATTTAAGTAATCTTAATGTTCGATGCTTTGAAAACTTGTACTTTATGCTTTAATAATTTGTAACTTAGTTTAAGATAAATGTATGATTATATTATGATATTTAGTTGAGTTTTATAATTTTTTGCAAAATATTAAAGTCTAATTCATCATAGATTGGGTTTTATATGTTAATCTTGTTTTAGGTCATTTTCTTGTAATTAGCTTGTGATTAGTGAATATTAGTGTTTTATGATGATTTACTTTTTCTTTATATGGTGGATTAGAATTAGTGTGAAGTGTTTAATTAGTACATAGTCATTTTGTAGTTATATTGCTTGAAATATTAGTTTATAAGGGATTTCTAGGGTTTCTATGGGAATTTAGGGTATCTTTGTTATATTTGAGTTGTTCTTATCCATTGTTTATACATATGATTACTTTTAGAACTCAGACTTGATATATACATAGTGTTTACAACATATAGGCATATGTTGATGTGGCATTTGTGATAGTGAGATCCATAAGTCAGTCATATACTATAGTGAAAATGCAAAAATTTCTGAGTAAAATCACCTCTTTATTTATGAACATGGATATTACATTAGTCAAAACTACTGGATGTTATAGTCTCTCCCCTTATTTAAAATCTCCTACCGAGATTTAACTAGAACTAGGATTAACAGAAGAAAATAGATGTGGATATTTAGCTTGGATTTGATCTTCACGTTCCCAAGTATACTCAGATCCTCTTTTCGAGTTCCATCGTACCTTAGTTATTGGGATACGATTCTGCTTCAAGCGTTTCACTTCTCTATCCATAATCTCTACAGGCTCTTCTACAAAATTTAACTTATCATCGAGTTGAAGTTCTTTCATCGGTATAATGAGAGATTCATCAGATAAGCACTTCATTAGATTCGAAACATGAAAAGTATTGTGAATATTACTAAGCTCTTCAGGTAGCTCTAGTTTATATGCCACAGGGCCAATTCTTTTGGTTATTTTGAATGGTCCTATATACCTTAGGTTCAGTTTCTTCTACTTTCCAAATCGAATAACTCTTTGACGAGGCGAAACTTTCAACATAACATGATCTCCTACTGCAAATTCCAAAGGTTTACGTCTAGTATTAGAATAACTTCTTTGTCTATCTTGTGCAACTTGTAATCGCTGTCGAATTTAAACAATCTTTTCAGTAGTTTCATGTATTATTTCTGGTCCTGTCAGTTGAATATCTCCAACTTCAGTCCAGCAACCAGGCGATCGACACTTCCTTCCATAAAGTATTTCGAAAGGCGCTGCTTTAATACTGGCATAATAACTATTGTTATAAGAGAATTCTACTAAAGGTAGATGTTTCTCCCATCCTTTTCCAAAATCTAGCACACAAGCTCTAAGCATATCCTCGAGATTTTGAATTGTTCTTTCACTTTGTCCATATGTTTATGGATGATATGCCGTACTCATATCCAATTGAGTACCTAAGGCACTTTGCATTGATTTCCAAAATACATATGTAAATCGACTATCACGATCTGAGATAATAGATACAGGCACTCTGTGTTGTGAGATTATTTCCTTAAAATGTACAATCTCGAAGGAGTTTCCATACTATCAGTCTCTTTAATAGGAAGAAATCGTGCAGATTTTGTAAGACGATCGACAATAACCCAGATGGTGTCATGTCCATTTGATGTCTTAGGTAACTTAGTCACAAAATCCATCGTAATTCTTTCCCACTTCCATATTGGAATCTCTCGTTGTATCAATAGACCGGATGGTTTCTAATACTCTACTTTAACTCTTGCACACGTTAAACATTTACCAACGTATTCCGCTATGATTGTCTTCATGTTAGGCCACCAATAGAGTTTCTTCAGATCTTGATACATCTTGTTGGAACTAGGATGTATAGAATACTTTGATTTATGAGACTCGTGCATAATCAAATCTCGTAAATTATCGTAGGCAGGTAACCAACTACGATTTCTAATACAACGAATTCCATCTTGACGAACTTCAAATTCTCTATCCATTCCTCTTAATTTCTCAGCTCCAACATTCTATACTCTTAGTGCTTCTTCTTGCTCTTCGAGAATTTGGGTAGGTAACTTCGGTAAAAGAGTTATCATTAATGATTTAAATCGTAACGGCTTAACACGTTCCTTTCGACTTAAAGCATCAGCTACTACATTGGCTTTACCTGGGTGATAACGAATTTCACAATCGTAATCAGCAAGTAACTCTAACCAAAGTCGTTGTCTCATATTCAATTCTTTCTAATGAAGAATATATTGAAGACTCTTGTGATCGGTAAATACTACACACTTCGTACCATAGAGGTAATGTATCCAGATCTTAAGAGCAAATATTACCGCTCCTAATTCTAGATCATGAGTAGTATAATTCTTCTCGTTTGGTTTAAGCTGCCTTGATGCATAAGCAATAACTTTATTCCTTTGCATAAGCACTGCTCCCATTCCTTGAATAGATGCATCACAGTAAACGATAAAGTCATTGTTACCTTCTGGTAATGCTAGGATAGGTGCTTCACGCAACTTCTGCTTCAATAATTGAAAAGCTATCTCTTGACTATCTCCCAGACAAACGGTTTGTTCTTCTGAGTTAATTATGTCAAAGCTTTAGAAATCTTTGAAAAACCTTCGATAAATCTTCAATAATACCCAACAAGTCCTAAAATTTGTCTAATTTCCGTAGGCGTACTAGGCTTACTCCAATTTTCACTGCTTCAATCTTTGCAGGATTCACACGAATACCTTGGCTATCAATGACATGTCCTAGGAATTGAACAACACTGATCCAAAATTCGCACTTCTAAAACTTAGCATATACTCCTCCTCCTTAACTAACTCGAGAATTATACCAAGATGCTTGGCATGTTCTTCTCTATTACGAGAGTAAATAAGAATATCATCGATAAACACGATTACAAATTTATCCATGTAATGATTACACACTCTGTTCATGAGGTTCATGAAAACAGTTGGTGCATTGGTTAAACCAAAAGGCATAACTTGAAATTCATAATGTCCGTATCGTGTCCTAAAAGCAGTTTTAGGAATATCGTCTTCCTTAACTCTTAATTGATGATAACCTGACCGTAAATCAGTTTTCAAATATACGCTTGATCCTTGAAGTTGATCAAATAAATCGTCGATTCTGGGTAATGGGTAACAATTCTTTATAGTAAGTTTGTTTAACTCACGATAATCAATATACATCCTAAAAGATCCATCTTTCTTTTTCACAAATAAGACTGGAGCTCCCCACGACGATATGCTTGGTCTAATGAATCCTCGATTAGTTAGCTCTTGGATTTGACTTAAAAATTCTTGCATTTCTGAAGGTGCTAATCAATAAGGCTCTTTAGCAACTGGTGTTGCTCCTGGTATCAAATCGATTTGGAATTCAACTTGACGTTCAAGTGGCAAACCTGGTAATTCTTCAGGAAATCTCTAACTATCGGAATATCTTCTAGTCGCTTCGCTTCTTGCAGTTTCTCCATCACTTGAACTAAGAAAACTTGACTACCTCGGGATACATACTTATTTATCTTTAAGCATGATATGAGATTTAGTCGAGTCTCACTTCGCTCACCATGGACAACCAAAACTTCACCATTAATAGGAATATGAACGGCTTTCTCGTCACATAAGATTTTAGCATGGTATTTAGATAACCAATCCATTCCTATGACTACGTCAATGCTACCGAGCTTAATTTGCATAAGGTCGATTTCAAAGGATTGACGTAATAAAGTAGTGATACATCCTCGAATAACGGTATTAGTCCTATTATTTTTCCATCGGCAATTTCTACATCATACTCAGTATTCATGGAAACAGTCGGTATATCTAACTTAGCAGCAATTTTAACAGATATGAAACTTCTATCAGCTCATGAGTCAAATATTACTTTAACTCGATGTTGATTTAGATGAAACATACTAGTAACCGTATTCTGATCTTGATGAGTATCGTTCAGTAAATAAGCTTTTCCTCTGTTATTGCTTTCTTTACGGCACTCATTTACCAGATGCCCTTTTTCTCCACAGTTATGACAAACCTTAGTTACCGGAATTTTATTATTCCTAGTAGCTGGTCCTTTACTTCTGTAGAATCTTATCTGATGTCCTGTTTTTCCATAGTTCTGAAACTGGATAGTGCAAAACCCTGTGTGATGTAGAGAACATTTCTGAGAAAAGGTTGTCTTCCATTATAACCATTGTTCGTAGTTACATCATAAACTTTAGAAACGTCATTTCTTTTGTTCTGCTGCGGACGATTATTTCCTTCATTGCCATAGTTGTTCTTCTGGCAATTACGATTAATAGGAAAATTCCTCCTATCATCAAACTTCCTCTTGTTAGTGACTGCCATTGGTGCAGGATTATACCGTATCACTTGATCCATTAACCTTTGAGTAATAGTGATAACTTCCTCTAAAGTTTGTGGTTTGGAGGCGGTAACATTCCCTTCAATGCTTCTAGGCAATCCTCCAATAAAAGCTTCCATCAACTTTTCAGTATTAGGCGCCATATTAGGACATAATAATGCTAATTCCTGAAATATTCGGATATAAGCTTTAAAATTATTCTCTTTTACTGCTAACTTATAGAATTCCTCCTCCATTTTCCTAATTTCATTGAGAGGACAATACTTCTTAATTAGCAGATTTTTTAATTCATTCCATGGAGTACGATAAGCTTGATCTATCCCAATGGGTTGTGCATAAGCATTCCAACAAGACAAAGCTTCTTCTACAAACGTACCCGTAGAAAACTTCACTTTACAATCTTTAGAACAGTCACTGCGAACAAATACTGATTCAGTTCTCTCAAACCAACGGATAAGTTCAACAGCTCCTTCAGATCCTTTATAGTTAAAAGGCTGACAGTTCATGAAATCTTGGTAAGTACATCTTCTTTCCACATGAACTTCTCTTCTATCAGCATTTTCATTACTTACACTAGCTACATTGGTGGCTTGTGCTTGCAAAGCTGCAGTCACACTCTCAGCAACCAATTGTCTTAATTCTTCAAGTGTCATATTTACTGTTGCAGATGTTGATGCTCTCGTATGAGCCATCCTACGATATAATAACACTTGATAAGATTGATATTTACATAGGTGGAGTATGGAATAAATTTAATATATCATAGGGTATTTGTTAATTTCTTATTCTTTTGACAATTTCATATATGAGGATTCATAATATGAATGACGAATTTCTTAACAAATTCATATATTAGGATTCATAATACGAAGTATGATAAAACTAAGACAAAATGACAAGAGTCTTTAAGAACAAAAGCACACTTCTTTATTTATTAACAACTTATCGTTCATATTTACACGATAAGCATCGCTGTTACATAAAGAAAACTGTACATATTTTACAAACTGAGACTAAATTCCTAAGCTTAATTTCTCATTTTGATCTATTGAATTCTGTCCAAAATATATCCGGAGTCAGATTGTTGAGTAGTTTTAAGATCTTCGATGAGTATTTCTAAATTAATTCTAGTTCTCATAAGTACTTCTTTTTGTTCAGCATTCTCATTATCAAGTCTTGCTATTGTTATTTCGTAATGATGCATTCTTCTACTCAGTTTTATATTATGGCGTCGAGTAACGTCCATTTTATATTCCAACTGCGTAAAATGCTCTTCAATTTTTTTTCTTCCTCTTATTAAATTTCTGATATTACTTTCCACTCTTCTGAAAGCTTCTAAGGATATTTCATCGAGATGACTTGTAATTGCAGATTATTGTCGGTCGTGCTTTTCTACAATCCGTGCTTTAGAGACCTGATGCGTCCATCGTGGTTGGATTTGGAGAACAAGTTTTAAATTTATAAACACGAATTACCGGATTGACTAAAAACGCACGGGCAAGTATAACCCTTTCATTTATGTATAGCTTTTATGTGGTAATACCGAGATCGTTTACGAGGATTGGGAAAACCTATGATCATTCAAAAATAAAACTATAATAGTTGATTGTAGCAATTGTAGACAAACAACTAACAAGTAAAAGGATGACATGAATAATAAGATTAAAAGCAACACTTGGTAAGGACTAGTTTAGGCATCTGTAGTGGTATGATTATGATGACACGTTTAACAAATATGATCATGATAATTAGATAGATAATCTGATCTATTGTTTTCAAAAGGTTCAATCCTCATCAAGACTTTGGTTAAAGAAAACAAGCATTAGAATCAATCACTCAATTCAAGACTTAACCCAATTTCAACACATTCGATTCACGATCGTTTCACGAATTTGCTAACACTTATATTTATGTTTCTTGATAATCAAAACTTCTTAAGAAATCATCAATACAAAAGATAGCCCATCATAGACAAACCGGCTATGAATTGTTGATAGAAAATAATTCTTTTGACCTATGAAATCTTTACCAACAAATTAAGTTTTGATAACAATTGTCACATGAAACATAAGTACTAATGGTTCAAAGGAAAGCTTGACATTAAAATAAATTATAGATCACACTCACAACCACTACCACTACTTCATACCACAAACATCATCCTACCAAGTGTAGAATGAGATTTAGCTACTCATAACAAACAATGAAATAAACTCTAAAATAATAGTCTTACAAGTCATAATCAAGAGTCTTACAAAGTGGAAATATGTTTCTAATGATTAGGGTAATGATCCCTAAGAGTTTCATGATGTTAACTTTGCTTTTCGGACTCCAAAAGTGACTTTTCTTGCACCACCTTGCTCAAATCCGGGAATGGAGGTTCGGACAAGGTTGAGAGAGTTATTTTGTGGTTATGAAAGAGTAATGAGATTATGTGAAGATATATATTGTTACATGACCCTAAGGGTCTTATTTATAAGCAAAATTGAAGGCATGAAGTGAATGCATGACTTGGAGCCAAAGACAAATGCTTGGAGCCAAAGGAAGTCTAGAACTTTCTTGTATGATCTTGTGTGTTCTCCCATGAGCTTGCATGAATGTAGACACAAATTCGGCCTACACAAATGTGGGTGGCAACTTAAATCCTGCTGGTGGCAACTTGGATGAGTTTTGCTGGTGGCGACTTTGATTTTGCTGGTGGCAACTTCATGCTGAGTGACTTGTATGCTCCTTGGAAACACTTGTTCTTGCACCCGAAATTGATCTTCAAAGGCTTGTAACTTGTACACGGGTCTTGAACTTGACTAGGATTCTTCGTACTCATACTAATCTCCATGTTTGTGTTGTTTTACACTCTATTCCTGTAGCAATTCTTAAATTTTGGGTCAATATTTATAACCCGACTTTTATTTATCATGTTCGTTTTTATGAAAAATATTGAAGTCTCGATTAACCAACAAGGATAGAGCTTTAATTTTTCAAATAAATGTCAATTATTATTTAACGACAAGGTGTACATCCATCACAGATCGTAAATATTCTCGTTATGACATAAAAATATTTTTCTTGTCATTATTTTAATTGTTCGTTTTACTGACATTCTTCGTAAATTTATGATAAACCTTTATGTGTCGTTCGCTTCTATAACGTGTTAACATTCATTAAATTATAAGTCCTCATTTTCATATCAAAATATCAACGTGTTCCAAATGTCGATGTTTTTATTTTATATCAAGCGTTTAATTTTCGTGTTTAAAATGTAACTTTTGTAACGCGTAACTTTTAAAATATCGGGCCTCAATAATACCCGCCAAACTAGTTATATTATATCATTAGATAATAAAAGCATGTTACCCACATGAGCCAATGTAAGCACATTTTGTATCACCTAAATATGGAGAATAGTTAGCAATATAAACTAGACGCATGGATTGCTACAACTTGTTATGCATTTTTTTTCTTTTATTTTGCTTTCTAGATAAGTAACTAATAAAAGTTAACTAAACATGTGTGTCACTTGATCAACTTAGAACAAGCCACGTTTTATGTAAATGAATGAGTCAATTCTACCATTCTCTTTGTTTGAGGACAAGATAAAAACATAAGGTGGAGTTGTACTAATTTAACAATGAGTATAATAATAGACATCACATATCATATCCTTAGTAACGAGGGTTACTTGGAATAGTTAGACAAATAAAATTTAATGGAGGTGATAGTAACTATTTTGAGTGATGCGGATCACATATTTGTAATTGGTGTACCTAGTATAACTGAACAAGAAATATGAAGCACAAGATGTATAATCGGATAAAGATGGAACAAATATAACGAGGGAATGGTGTTAAGGTTCAGCAAGAGTGAAAATAATGGATGGTTAAATTATCAAAGGATAGCATGAACTTGGTCGTAATTGTCAAGGTGAGTACATAGCCTCGCTTTTATTACTTTGATTATTTTAATAAACCCGCGAGGGGGATACATGCTACTTTTTACGAATGGACGTAAGTTCTTGAACTGTATGCTTATTTTTTTCCCATTTTATCATGAACTGTTAATTACTTGGACTGACTGTACTAGTCGAGTAAACGTGAATGCTGTGAATAGATCTATTAGGATTGACCTCTCCGTCCAGGTTTAACGGAAAACCGACTGGACGCACTGTATTTGAAACTTGAACGGAATAACGGATGTTAATGTTCGGTTTCATGAGCTAAATGCGATAACTGGTGCTATCTGACCTTGGAAACTGAATACTTGAAATCTTGTGGTCCACTGCTTTTACTTGCAAACCTATGAATTCAGTCAACCGTTGTGTTGATGTTTTAACATGTATTTCTCAGGTACTCAGGTTAAAGGGCAGCTGGAGCATGGAGTCACACTAGATATTTTAAAGGCAATAAATGCTGATTATCATTCGATAAACTTTTTGAAACTGTTAATTATTATATTATTGTTGGGACCTGTTTCACTTCATAAACTCTGATGTTTTATTAATCGAATGGATTAAACTCTTTTAAAACGTCTCTTTTTGAGTCGTTTTCTATAACTTGTGTGTTGTGCTATGAAGTAATACTTCCAATGACCCTTCCGCTGCTATCCGAAATTTTGGAGTGTTATAGATAGGCATCAGAGCACTTGTTATAAAGAACTAGGTCGTTTTCAAAACCTAGACTAGAACAACTTTTCCCCTAAAACAATTTTATTGCCTTAAACATCATCCGTGCACGCTCATGCTACCCGAAAGCTTGTAAAATATGTATACTGATATATATTTCTTTCTCATTAGTATGTTTATATGAAGGGATTATTAATATAAACATTGAGTTCTTTGAAGACATTGCGACTGAAGCAATGGTTTTTGCAACGTTTTCATGTCTTTTATGACACTATTTTATATGAACGTGAACTCACCGCCAAGTTCCGATTCCACTGAGTATTTACCTTCTGATTACGAGTTTAAATACTCATCTTGTGCTTTGGAATCGTGTACGTTGTTTCATAGCCCACTGTTGTAAAGTCTTCCAGTTGATTGGAGTATGACTTTAACTTGGTGACCATGTGATGTGCTATTTTAAGGCACCTATTTCTTTGAAACATGGTTTAATTGTGTTTCTTAGTTTTCTTATCACTCTTGATGATTTTGAAGAATCATGTTGTAAAGGAGATTGTTTCTTCTATGTAACATTTGATTTGTTTTTGATCTCGTGATTTGTACAAACGATGCTTATGTAGGCTAATTTGTAATTATCTTGCCGAAACGAATATGTCACTCGTTTGAACAACGAAGTTATAAACTACCGACCATTAGTTTGTAAATCTTAACTAGATGGACCGGGCGAACACATGTAATTAATGATTTGTAAATGAGTGGGCTTAAGCATGTGGAAATCGCACCAATTGTTTCTTTCGATTGTACAATTCACCTGTTGTCTTATATGTATTGTTGTTATCTCGTACGAATGACTCTTTAAATTTTTTTATATTTTTAATACATTTGTATGGATTATTCCGAGCGTGTATCGACTCTTGTGAACTTAAAAGTACGCTCACTTTTTTCTCGAACATATCATGAACATGTAAAGTAACCGAACTCTGGGACTGAGTTCTTTTGAGGTGGATAGACGGTAGCAATTCTTAAATTTTGGGTCAATATTTATAACCCGGCTTTTATTTATCATGTTCGTTTTTATGAAAAATATTGAAGTCTCGGTTAACCAACAAGGATAGAGCTTTAAATTTTCGAATAAATGTCAATTATTATTTAACGGCAAGGTGTACATCCGTCACAGATCGTAAATATTCTCATTATGACATAAAAATATTTTTCTTGTCATTATTTTAATTGTTCGTTTTACTGACATTCTTCGTAAATTTATGATAAACCTTTAAGTGTCGTTCGCTTATATAACGCGTTAACATTAATTAAATTATAAGTCCTCATTTTTATTTCAAAATATCAACGTGTTTCAAATATCGATGTTTTTATTTTATATCAAACGTTTATTTTTCGTGTTTAAAATGTAACTTTTATATCGCGTAACTTTTAAAATATCGGGCCTCAATAATACCCGCCAAACTAGTTATATTATATCTTTAGATAATAAAATCATGTTACCATTACTACATATGAGGCAATGTACGCACATTTTGTATCACCTAAATGTGGAGAACACGTTAGCAATATCAACTATACGCATGGATTGCTACAACTTGTTATGCATTTTTTTTCTTTTATTTTGCTTTCTAGATAAGTAACTAATAAAATTTAACTAAACATGTGTGTCACTTGATAAACTTAGAACAAGCCACGTTTTATGTAAATGAATGAGTCAATTCTATCATGCTCTTTATTTGAGGACAAGATAAAAATATAAGGTGGAGTTGTACTAATTTAACAATGACTATAAAAATAGACATCACATATCATATCCTTAGTGAAGAGGGTTACTTGCAATAGTTGAACAAATAAAATTTAATGGAGGTGATAGTAACTATTTTGTGTGATGCGGATCACATATTTGTAATTAGTGTACCTAGTATAACTGAACAAGAAACATGAAGCACAAGATGTATAATCGGATAAAGATGGAACAAATATAACGAGGGAATGGTGTTAAGGTTCAGCAAGAGTGAAAATAATGGATGGTTAAATTATCAAAGGATATCATGAGGTATAAAGAGTCGAATAATATTTTGATAAGCTATATACTTACAAGTTTTCCGTCCCAATTGAATATATGATCATACTTGAGAATCAAGGTTTATCGGTCGCGTCTAGTAAAGTCTATATCCGAGGGTTGCCATTAGTGTTACTCATTGTGCCCAATGCAAGAACTTGGTCGTAATTGTCAAGGTGAGTTCATAGCCTTGCTTTTATTACTTTAATTATTTTATTAAACCCGTGAGGAGGATACATGCTACTTTTTACGAATGGACGCAAGTGCTTGAACTGTATGCTTATTTTGTCCCATTTTGTCATGAACCATTAATTACTTGGACCGACTGTGTTGGTCGAGTAAACGCGAATGCTGTGAATAGATCTATTAGAATTGACCTCTACGTCCGGGTTTAACGGAAAACCGACTAGACGCATTGTATTTAAAACTTGAACGGAATAACGGATGTTAATGTTCGTTTCATGAGCTAAATGCGATAACTGGTGCTATCTGACCTTGGAAACTGAATACTTGAAATCTTGTGGTCCACTGATTTTACTTGCAAACCTATGAATTCACTCAACCGTTGTGTTGATGTTTTAGCATGTATTTCTCAGGTACTCTGGTTAAAGGGCAGCTGGAGCATGGAGTCGCACTAGATATTTTAAAGGTGATAAATACTGATTACCATTCGATAAACTTTTTGAAACTGTTAATTATTATATTATTGTGGGACCTGTTTCTCTTTATAAACTCTGATATTTTATTAATCGAATGGATTAAACTCTTTTAAAACGTCTCTTTTTGAGTCATTTTCTGTAACTTGTGTGTTGTGCTATGAAGTAATACTCCCAATGACCCTTCCGCTGCTATCCGAAATTTGGGAGTGTTATAGTTCCTGCAATTGGCTACACAAAGACTTGCAAACACAATTGGGCATAAATATGCACAAAAGTATCATAGATATAACCAATATACATGTATAAAAGCACGGATAATTCTCCCAAAAACATGTTGGATTTGGACGTTATCAAATCCTCTCACACTTAAGTTTTGCTTGCCCTCAAGCAAGAAGAAACAAAAATTAAATCCAAAGGTACATGTATTTTATAAAAATTCGATGCAAGTCTACCAAGTACAAGTACAAGATAAAACTCATCGTCTTAAGTTTTTAAGGTTGAAAAATTGTGATATAAAGTCAATACCCATAAAAATCCAGAAAGTCTTTTATTTCTAACTACACTAATAACATATGAATTGAAGCAACATGTATCCCGACTTAGCACATTATCTAATCGATACCTTTTATTTCTTCTTCTTCCTTCAACTTCATAACATTATAGCTCATTGGCTATTTATTTATCTTTTTGACTTTTTCTTTCTTTTTTCTTGGCTAAAACTCCTAGCCATGGATCAACATACTTACAAAGTTCATGTTGTATTGACAAACATGGAACTTGCAACTTTCTTCTAATTTTTATATTTTTTTCTACTATTATATGAGACTTTGACTTGGGTAAGTTTGACATAAAAATATATCTCAAATTTTCAAAAATTAACGATTGGATAATTTCTTAATTATTTATATACATTTGCTTGAAACTTTTTATTTACGAGGGCAAAACAGAACAAAATTTTAAAATAGCCCAAAAATATGGCAATTAAGCATCTTTTTTCTTGATTTCCCTACAACCCCCTCACACTTAAGTTTAGCATTGTCCTCAATGTGATGAAACTGAACAAAACTATAGGGAATAAGAGAAAAACCAGAATCACGGACATATCATGTATCATACAAGAGTCTTGTCTTCGCCTTCAACTTGCGGTACCTACAAAAAAGATAAAACACAAAAATACGAAAACACTCTATTTTTTGTTTTTATAGGTTTTTATAAAAGCGACACATGCTACACCCCCTCACACTTAAGTAAAACATTGGTTAAAAATTGTGGGGTGTAAGCATGAATTTATTAAAAAGGAAAATCACACTTAAAAATCTTAAAAACTTCAAAACACACAGGTTGTGTTGATCCCTTTGATTGGATCTATATTCTGTTAAGAACTAGTATGGTAGTTTGTAATCAAACTAAAACACTTTGAGAACTCTTACTCAAACAGAATAAGTTATGTGGAATCTAACTTATAAAGCACAGAAGAACAGAATTACTTTTAACTATTCGATTCTCTTATTAATCGACTTGAATGAGGTACATGAATGACATTGTACCTATGTTCCTTTTATAGAGTAAGGAACCCTAGAAACTTTAGAATATTCAATAAAGACAACTATATCACAAACGATATATTATCAATATTCTAACTATTTAAGTATATCACATAAGATATACTCTAACTATAACTATGACATATCTTATACAAAGATATATTCGTCCTAATCAATATAGCAGTACTTACTTTATAAGTAGTAGTACTTACTATGTACCGCGTTAACACTTACAGTACTTGCATAATACTAACAGTACTTAAATTACACTGATGGTACTTGACACTTAACAAATAATTCCCAACAATCCTCCCTTAAACAAGAATGATCACTTGTTGTCTTCTTGTTTCTCTTGTACTGGATGTATTTAGAATACATGTCTTCAGTCTTTCCTTCATCCTTGGATTGAACTTGGTAATTTGTATTTATATCCAACTGAATGTGGCCAAACACTTCAATGTAGATCTTCTTCTGGTAAGATAATCTTCAAACATCATGAACATCATCTTTGTCTTCAAACTATGATCTTCTTGTGTCTTGTAAACATTCATTTATCTTTGCAGCAACAATAATTGTCTTCTTGAGTTAAACCTATGAACTCTAAATCATGAAATTCAGTCTTGATTTGATAAGACAAAACTTTCTAAGTATTTTCTTCTTGAATACTTCTTTGCTTGCAATCTTCATACCTAAAATAAAACAGTTAACAACAAAAACCAATCTGTATTGGCTTCATGATTTTAGCAAATCATCAACTATCAACGGATTTGATATATTCTTTACCAGTTAGCCGTACACTCTGGAATAGCTAATACTTTATTCATGAAGAATAAGGTGTACTAATAACCCTACAATTTTTGGTAAATTGTCAACCATCAACGGATTTGATGATGTCTTTACCTAGTACCGTTTGTCTAGGACTAGCCAACTCTTTGTCTTGAAACAAGGTGAGTCAAAACCATATATTTTTTAGCAAACTACCAGCTTTCAACGGATTTGAGAAGTCTTTACCACAAACCGTCTGCTTATGGACTAGCCAGTTCTTATGTGTGTTAGACATGGTGAACTGAGAACCATTTGTGAAGTGTGACTGAAAGTCAAACACTTAAGGCTCTTTCTCAGCTTCTTCCTCATCTTTCAAATCCTTGATTTGTTGTTTAACCATTATGATCAACTCCAAAGCATCAACAGATTCTTCTGTAACTTCCAATTGTTGTTCTAACATTCTTTCCAACAATCTTCTTTTTAATGGATAACTCTTCTCTTGTAGCATATAGTAGGTAACATCATCTATGTCTAAAATATGCAATCCACATGACCTATAATATCTCCAATAACTAGGAACCTGATTCTCTAATACCTTCAACATTTCTTGATCATAGTTGTGTGGTTCATACATGAAGAGTAATTCCCTATATAATAGTGATACTTCAGTTTTACCTGCACTGGCTTCTTTAACTAACCTGAAAAGATCCTGAATATCTTGTCTGTCAAGAATGTGAAGAATATCTTCCAAAAGTCTGAATATTCTTGTTGTGCCATCAGTTCTTTGGATTCTCTGAGTTTCAAGTCCTTGATCCATAGAGTATATCTATCTAGCAATAGATGATCTCTTTCCAAAAATCTTTGTATCAATACATTGATCTTCAAATTTTACTATCTTCAAGTACTTCTTCAAGCTCTCATCATCATCACTATCTTCTGTTGTTGACTTTGCCCTCTTGGCTTTCTTCTTTGTCTTTGTTGATCTTTTTCTTTTAACACCCTTGGAGGTTCCCTCAAATTCTGTTGAACCCTCTTCCAAATTTGTATGTACCGTCTCTTCAGTATGTACTGTTGACTGTGTATGTACCGCTTGTACATTTTCAGTCTGAGCAATATCTTGAGCTTTATCTCCTTCATTCATTATTTGAGCAGTCTCTTCCTCCTTTGAACTTTCCTTCTCCTTTCTATTCTTCCTCACATAAGTGGTCTTGATAGTTGGAGATCTAGTTGTAGGTTCAGTAGTACTTGGCTCAATTCTAGGAGTGCTTCCAAATTGTCTTTGTTGTTGCAGATGTCTTCTATGTCTTTCAACAGCCATTCTATCTGCTTCAGATCCAATCTCAACAAAATTCAATTCAGTTCTCTTATGTTGCTCATACAAAGTCCTGATTTCTTCAAAAAATTTATTGACCATCTGAATATGAGTGAAACCTTTAACTTTCTTGAGAAAGTTCATCATTTGATTCCTAATCTGCATAGTAGTTGGAGGCTTAATCTTTTCTCTTCTTCTCTTTTCAGCAAAGAATCTTTGTTGCTCCCTTACCAGATCATCAATCAACTTTGATTTCTCTTTTTCATCATAAGCATCTCTCTCTTCAGCTATCAATGAGTCTGCAAGAAGCTCACTTGCATGTAATTCAGCTTGAATCCTATCATACTCTTGTATGTTCCATTCTTGCTATATTCTCTTAGCTTCTAGCAAATGCTGCTTTGCTACAAGTTCTTCTTGTAAGTCTTCTTCACGAATCTGAGCTTGCATTCTAAGAGCATATTCCTCATCATGGTCTAATTGATTTAATCTATACATGACTTTGCTAATATCTTCATCTGAATCACTTTCATTTTCAGATTCTGATAATATTTGCTTCTTCCCCTTATCCTTTGGATTAATCTAAGGTAGCTTCTTCTTCAGCTTGGAAGGTGTTTCCTCATCAGCTTGATGTTGAATAACTATACCTTTAGTAGGGTGTGAAGCTTGAACTTTCTTACCTTTATTTTGATCCTTTTTGGCAAGAACTTCTTGTTGTGTCTTCTTCTCTGCCTCTACTTGTTTTGTTTTCTCAGCTGAATTCTTCTTTCTTAAGTCAAGCAGTAATTGGGCTAATTAAGTCTCATCCTCTCCAAAAGGAGTTTGACTTTCTAGTGAAGGATGATCACCAGCGGTACTTGCAATCGGCTTAGTTGGCTTAGCAGTACTTGGGTCTTCAACAATGTCAGCAGTACTTGCAGTCGGCTTATTTGGCTTAGCAGTACTTGGATCTTCAAGAATATTGACTTCACCAGTATTAGACACACTTGTTTCTTCAATCACTTGTGTATCTCCAGATACCCTTTCTTCCACTGAAGCTATCCTTTCAACGTGCACCTCTCCAGTCTTGTCTGATCCATTGCTCATGCTTGATCTAGACAGTACTTGCAAAGACTGTTTCCTGTGAAACCATAGTTGTCTTTGTGGTGGTGGAGTTGAAGATACAGGAAATTGAATAGTAATTTCCTCCAACTTCTCATAGAAAGTACTCCAATTCACTTGAAGTGGTGATTGAGGTATTGGTGTTGGCTGAGTTACCATCATTTCTCCAACTTGTGGCTCCTCATGAGTAGGCAGTGGTTCTTCCTGTTGAAACTCTATATTTGTAGGTTCATCCACACCAGTCTCTAAACCATTTCCATCTTCATAAGTCCTAATGACATCTTCATCCAGCTCAAAATTAATGTCATTTTCAGAGATCCTTGTTTGATTATCGGAAGAAGGTGGTTGTTCTTCATAATTCCTCTCCTGTTTGGTTGCATTCAGTTTCCTTTTCTTGTGGTTCCTGAATTTTGCTTCTTGAGTGCAGCCTTCTGAATAGATCTATGTTGCCTCATCCAATGTGATACTTTGTTCCTCAACTTGAGTAGGCGAGCTTCCAATTCAGCAATTTTCTTGTCTTGAACAAGTTTTTCTTATTGCAACACCTGTACCTGTTTTGACAAACTAGTACACAAAGCAGTCAAATTTGAAACATCCACCACCTCTGGTGCTTGTGCTGGTGGTGAACCACTAGCAGCAATAGAAGCAGCAGGTGTATGGATCATCTCATCATTATTTGGTGGAGCACCAACATTGTGAGAAGAAGATTGTGAATCTTCTAGGGAATGGGAACTCTGGTGAGAAGGAGTTTGCTGAGAAGCACTAGCATTGCTAGGTTCCTTACCTTCTTGATTGGCAGGTTGGGCTAACATATGAGCGAACAATGGTGTAACTATTCTTGAAAAGGCATTGCCTTGTTTGGTCAAGAAAGAGAAAGTTCTCTTTGTGAATGTAGGAACATCCCATGTATCAGTTAACTCTGGTAGGTTAGGTATTTGGTCACTAACTAAAGTCTGAATGAATCTAGGATACATCAAAAACTTTTTAGTTCCTTCCAAATTCCTAGTCATGCCTTCAAAAATTAATATTGAAAAATTAAAAACCCTGTTATTTGCTAGACAAATACCAGCTGATGCCAATGCAGCAGGAATTTGATCAAAAGATGTACTTTTAGATCTTAAACAGTGAATAATAGCATGAAAAAGCAATTTCCATTGAGGTGAAAATAAAGCTTTAAAGAAAGTAAGACTTTCCCTACCGCTCTCATAGCCCATGGCTGCAAGGCCATCATGAATCTCTGTGTTATTAAGCATACTAAGTCCATTTTCATCATTTAATCTCAAACTTGCCCTTAGCAGTACCTCAGTTACATATATATTTCTATGATTCACTCTATCCTTAAGATCAAACCGAGTACCTAACACAGCAGTGTTCCAAATTTGTTCAACAATGGAAATAGAGACAATGGGACTTACAGTGAGTGCAAAACGAACATGACTTCGAGATAAGAAACCAAGAATCTCATGGAATCCAAGAGAGTCATCATTCACAGCAAGATTCGCAACCAAATTATGCTTAGAGATCACTTGTAAAGCAGCCATTAGTATTTTTGATGATCGAAAAATTAGAGAGAAGGTTATAGAATCAAGAGATAAAGATAAAAGATTAGGTGAATCAGTTGTGTAATTGGAGTAAGTATTTAAGTAAATAACAAACCCAAGCGCGAAGAAACTGCCAAATTTACAAAAGAGACCCTTAACGGTACAACGGACATGTAGCGGTACATGGAACATACTCGGTATTTGAATTTGTGCTAGCGGTACTTGGAGTTATAACGGTACCTCACAATTTTGACCAGTTCATGCATTCCACTATCATAATTACCTCTTTTATCTTTTTCTATCAACCTGCAATCACATCAAAAACATAAAACATAGACTATACAATAAAAATTAGTATAAAACATTGTACAACTATTACCTTCCCTCAACATATGCAGTCTATTGGTTGAGCATACCAATATGTGTCACCAAGAATTCAAATCTCTTTGCATCAAATGCCTTGGTCAACAAATCAGCTACATTGTTGTCTGTATGAATCTTCAAGACTTGAATAAGCTTCTTGTCATAGGCATCTCTTATAAAGTGATGTCTTAGTCTTGGAGTGAAATACTGGATTCTTGACAATGCATATAGTACTTTCATTATCAATGTATATCTTGGTGTTCATGAAGTTAAACCCATAATCTAACAGTTGATTCTGAATCCAAAGTACTTGTCCACAGCAATGAGCAGCATCTACATATTTAGCTTCAGTTATAGAAGTAGCAACAATGGTTTGCTTCTTACACTGCCATGATATGAGTCTTCTGCCTAGGAATTGACAACCTCTTGTTGTGGATTTCCTATCATGATTAGCTCTAGCATAATCACTGTCTGAGTAAGCTTCCAATTCAAAGGTGGAATCTCTAGGATACCATAATCCTAAATTGGGCTGACTTTGAAGATACTTAAAAATCTTCTTCACAGCATGTAGATGTGACACCTTTGGATTCACTTGAAACCTTGAACAGGCACACAAAGCAAACATAATATATGGCCTTGAAGCAGTAAGATACATCAATGAACCAATCATTAATCTATATAGATGAATATCAACATTTTCTCCATGTTCTTCTTTTGATAAAGACTTCTTAGCTTCAAAAGGTGTACTTGTACTCCTTTTATCCATACATGAAAATTTCTTCAAGATTTCAGCAACATACTTATCTTGGCTTATAAATATTCCATCTTTCCTTTGTTTGACTTGTCTAACACCCCCAAATTTACACGCAGCGGAATATATCTTTGGGTGCTAAAAAATGGTATAAAAACACACAATTTATAAAGAACGACTCGAAAAGAGACGTTTCAAATTTATCGTTCCTAAATATTCATCAGAGTAGCGTAGTCCCAAGTAATCATTACCAAAAGATAAGTTAAAACAACATATTAGTTTGTTTTAAAAATGGAACGATAAATAAATCAAAGAGTTTGAACAACAAAAGCAGAGCACAACTTCATTCCCATGACCTCCAAGCTTCCACTTCTTGATTACCTGAAATACATGTAAGTAAAACAATCAGCAAAAATGCCGAGTGAAATCTATAGGTTTATGTAATCAATTTGAACACAAGCAAAGATTATAAGTTTGTGGCATGCATATTAAGCATCGAATAATAATTTGCATCAACAATATTAATTGTATATAGCATAAATTGCAATAAGCTCATGGAACCGAGCCCTTAGACACTCCCTTGTAGGTCTATTAAGACAGGAGATTTATTAATTGTCAATTACCTCCAGATTATTGGTACATTGCCGTATACCTGACTTCTCAATACAATATGTTCAAACAGTGTGGAGGTCGGGCCTAAGCTTCTGTGACAATTCTACACAAACTGAATCGGGGCGGCTTCCCCCATAGATCTATTAATTGTACTAGCGGCTAGCCCATCATAAGCTAGTTAACGGTCATAATTGAGGCTTTAACAAAGGCAATCACTTAATGCAATTTAAAGGCAACCACGGGTCCATTCATAGAGGGACAAGCATACCATAAAAATCTTGTGTTCTAAGTTTACAAAACATGTATTCCCCCTCGCGGGTTTTAAAAATATTTGAATGAGCTCAAACGAGGCTATAGACTCACCTTAGCCAATAGTGGTAATGAGACGATCACCGACGATAGATGATGCCTTTCAAAATCGAGAACCGCAACCAATCAAATGAGGTGCGTTCATTAATAATAAACTCGAGAAATAAACCATACATAAGAATATAAAACTCGACTCATAAAATCACGACAAACTCGAGAGAAAATGATACAAGTGATACTATTATACCCTCCTATTCATTCATTTTATTATTCTATGCCTTTAATAAATTTTGTCGGAACATATCGAATGTCCAAGCCGTTTATCCATACTTAGACACATAAAAATTTCATGATACTACCTGAGGAACTCACATACTATATGTAGAAAGTCCTCCCAAGAGCCCATCAAAAGATTTTACTTCTAAAGTTCCCTGCCCGACACATCTTTGAATTACAAAATTCGGACAGTTTAGCGACCTTGACTTACGAAATCATTTTGACCATTCTAAACAAATCCATTTATAAAACCAACACTTGATTTTAAAAATAGACTCAAAATTCTAAACTTTGAGCCTGAGAACAGCCCTTGAATCCTTTTGAAACTCATTTTATAGTCCCTGAGATTCGATCCAAATATCGACAACAATTTTCGGATTGTGTCAACACTCGTCTTCCGGTACACGAAAATCAAACTAGTGTATCTTCCACCTCGTTTGGAGTTGGAAGGCCTACTTTATATCAAATCGAAGCTAACGAAATTCTCTACAACATAATCCCATAATATCAATCTATCTTCAGACTTAAGGCTCCCGAAAATGGCCTCAAACCTACTGCCCAAAATCACCTTTCAAAATCTCCCATAAAATCATGTTTTTGATCAAAACCAATCATTTTTATCATCAACCTAACATCCTAATATCACCATAAACCAATCCTAATACTTGTATCATCATCAAAATCAAAAACCCAAAAACTAAAAATCAACTTTTTAACAAAAATATAGCATAAACATCATTTGATCATCACTAGTAACACATGCATGATCAAAATCTCCACCTAACAAGCCTAGTTTTTATCAAAATTTAAAACTTAATGCATGTTGGTAAAAATGGTACCATTAGAATCACCTTGAAAAATTAGGAATGGAACTTGTTTTAGTTTGGATTGAATCAAACTAGATCATCAAAAATTTGGAGGGTTTTGTGTGTGGTGGTGTATGACCAAAAAGAAAAAGAAAGGGGTGGGAGAGATTTTTATTTTTAAACATTTTGTATGTGTAAAAATATGAGTGGAATTTTTATATATAGTGTAAGGTTAGGGTATTTTTTGTCAATTTGTGATAGTTTTAGTCTAAAATGTAATAAAATAGTTTAAAAGGGTAGAAAATGTAAATTGTGAATTTTGAAATATTTACGAGACTCGGGTTTCGTAAAAATACTTTTTAAAAGTTTAAACGCACACGAAAAATAATAATATAACGACTAGATACGTAATTAAAACGATATCGTCAAAAGTATTAAATATCGAAACGATCGATAATGAAATATAAATTTTTTGGCATCCGTCGGTATCGCGATCGCTAGTAGTCCTCGTTACTCGTCAAAATATTAAAATATAATATTTAATATCGGTTTCAACTTAAACCGTTAAGCATAATAGTATTTAACGTTATAAAGTACTTCAAAATAATTGAAAATAGATTGAAGTTATGACCTTATTTTTACGGGTTTTACATCCTCACCACCTTAAGGGAGCGACGTCCCGGCGCTCAACTCACCTCATACTCAAGTTGTTCACTACCCGGAAGGATGAGGGCATTCCTTATAAAGAAGTCCTCACATTTCCACGTGAATCTCATTCCACGATCTCCACTGGTTCTTTTACAAAACACAACTTGTCGTCAAGTTGTATCTCACCAAAAAGGAATAAATAAATCTTTTTCCACAAGTCACCCGTCAAGCTCGACACATGAAAATTTTATGAATCACATGAAGCTCATTCGACGACAAGAATAGATGATAGGATTTTCGGGTAAGTCCAGTTAAAAGGAATGTTGCAATTTAAAGGATAGCCACTGGCCGGATAGCCATGGACGCATATCCCAAAAATAACAAGACAATATTTTTTTTATCGAAGTGTGCTCACACACAGATCCATTCTCAAAAAAATAATATTAGGACACAGTCTCACTTCCGCTTCATGCGCAGTCAAAGACTCGATAGGCATCGTCGTTGTAGGTCAAAAAGATATTACATGGCACGTGTTCGCCATGATCGGACGTCATTGGATAATTCCGTCTCAAGTTCCCACAACTTACGATCATTTGACTAGATCACATACCACATAAGTACATAAAATAAAAGGTCAAACATAAACATCGAGTATAGATCTCCACCGTTAATCATCGAGAAAACCTTGAACGAACCCTTGATAATAACCACTTGGTCTCCAGAGTCTTTCCACTTGCGGTGTCGGTTTCAACATACTCCTCGAGGTTGTAACGAATTTATTAACTCCATTCATTAAGAGATTCGGTCCATTGGTGAAGATTCTCAATATAACGGGTGTATCGAAAGCTTCTGCTCCAGTGCTCAGGGTGATGCATCATATTCCTCGTTTATTCTTCATACTAGGAACTAAGAGTTTCGTCAACATGAAAGAGTCTTCTATGATCCTTCGATAGTAGCAAGTAAAAATACAAAAACTTCATATCCATGATAAGTTGCCATTGATAACTCGGTCCTCAATCATTCCACAAGTACACGCATAAATCCTGGTGACACTTATCGTTTCTTCTTATACACAGCTTCCCGAGATTCATATTAAACTCAGAATAAAATAGTGATCTTCAATACGAGGAACAGAACGAGATAAAAATGAATTCAATAAACGCATAAACGGACAAGATGTGGTAAAATGGTTTAAGTTTGACGATCGACGAGGGATCTCGACTCACGTAACCGTAAAACATAATAATTCACAATACTAGAAAAATGAAAGCGAAGAATGAATTAAATATTAACATTGAAATAACGTTTGCCACAATTATCCGTCCCGGATTTGGTATTACCTTAAAACTCAGTTGAGGTACCTTCTTGATAAAGATGATATATTAAAAATAGAAGTTAAATAGCTTCATAATTTATTTTGGTCGTCTTAAGAAGCTTTGAAAGAATGAAATGAATTTATTAATTAAACTCATATTGATGGTTACGATTTAGAAAATATAATTTCCAAATTAAATCATTATTAGGAATATGAATTAAACCGGTAATTTGATTACATTAAGAGTAAAGTATGATAAGTCAATTAGTTCAAAAGATAGAGCATAATTTCATTTTAAACATTAGTTTTAGTTATACAAAATATGATGTATAAATTTGACCTTTTACTTGTGATGGTTATTTTGATAATTGAAAATCATTGGAAAAATGTATAAAAGTTCCATGAAAATTTTATAATACGTTGTAGAAATACATAAAGGTGTTTATTATTTCAAAATAAACATGGGATATATTCGGGTTTCGAAATGTGACAAGATGACAAACGAATACGAATGGGAATAATGGTCAACAATTAGTACGAAATTAGCGGTACAAAAGGGGACGAAGAAAATGTCGTATGAATTCTTTAAGAGAATAATAAGATGAAGGCGTTGATAGTAAGACGATAAGAAATAATAGATTAAACAAGTTGTCAATTTTGTTAGTGTGGTCGGTGGTTCACCAACATCAGCTCGTTAACTTAGCGGTGGTCGATACACGATCGGAAATAAGATCCATACACAAATTTTAATCAAAGAAAATTCCTAATAATCACTTGTAATTAAAACAAATCAAATGAACGATGTTAGTGTTTAAAGAGAGAAGTCAAAGCACGGTTCACAAGAGTGGATATCGAGACAAACGAGAGTGACGGACGTCATCCCGGATATGCGGAATTCACTCTAGTGATAATTCATTATTCACGTGCGAAGAAATTTCAAAGATCTACCCAGTCGCAATAAGAAGATTGGACGAGAAGGAAGGATAAAACATCGAGACTTTCAAGTCATTTATCAACAGTCAGTAATTAGACGAGCGATCAAAAGAAATCAGTTATAAGACAAAATGAAGTAACAAGTGGAAAAACTATCGTTGAGTAAAAACGTATTCGTAAGCGCGTAATTCGTTCAAGAGAAGGTAAGAAAACGTATGCGGATGCATAGAAATTGCGCTACTTGCATAAAATATAAAGGTTTTCAAAACTTCTTTCACTTTATTTCATTTTATTTATCTTTATCATAAATACAAGTAAAAAGTTGATTATTATCAAGATTTTTAAGGTGACTACTATTCAGCCTAGCATGGCTCCTTCTAAATTAGACATAGGTGATCAGGCCATGTATAATTTAGGGCTAGCAATGCAGTGCTCCATTTCGTCGAAGAGTATTACGTTACTTATGTTTATATATAAACCATGCCATTTGTAAAATAGAATTTAAAAATAGTTTATAAATTTATAGGATACAAGTAATTTGTGAGATACTCGATAAGCAACTTTTAATGTTATAAAAAGTATTTTATAAGACCAAAGTAAAAACAATTGGTGAAAATAATCGTAAAACAATATCAAATTTATTTATAAGGTGACATTATGACAACGTATAAAGTAGCCAAAGGTTTACAAAAAGTGGCAAATAGTAGCTCATAAAACAACCAATGAAATGGTTACAAGTTTTTAAGGTTTCAAAAGATTATAAGGTAGAGACGGAAACGCCATGAGACACGTGATAAGAATGTCGACGAAGAATGTGAAGAAAAAACTTCAAAACTCAACCCAAATTAGCGGAAGGTTAGAAGAAAATAAAAATAAAATAACATCGAATGACAAACGAGTCATATATATAAAAAGTATAAATCAATCCATATGTGTATTCTATGTAAGATACTCGACACAACATGCTTTTAAGAAAGTATATTATTCGTTTTCAAATTACACCATTAATCTGGTAATTGCTAATCCTGTAATGTTTCTATTTTTAAACATTTTCACATGCAACTAGTATTAGTTAGTTGTAAAATAATATTCGTTAAAATTTTACAATCTCAAATGAACTCAAAACTGCTTAGAAACGTTTAAAACCCATGTTCTGAATTTTCTATCAGATTTGAATTTTAAATATGAGCCGATTAATTGACCCAATAAACGACATCCCCAAGACTCGGAGACTAAAGCATTTTGATGCAAAACGACGTTTCAGACGACTTTCTAGTTTTACCCGAGACCTGAAACCCAATATATAATGACCAAAATACCCCTGCAAGTTCTGTGCAGGCTTGACTATTTTATTTTAAAAACACAGGTTTTACTTTTAAGTTTTGACCTGTTTATACACCCCCTGCAGTTTCTCCATTAAATATATTTTTCGACACTTCCTAACGGCTCAAAATATCTATATATATATATATATATATATATATATATATATATATATATATATATATATATATATATATATATATATATATATATATATATATATATATATATATATATATATATATATATATATATATATATATACACACATGTCATGTGGATTTTATAACAACGAAAAATAAATCTCATAATGAGCATCAAATAAAAATATAACATAATGAATGACAGAAGATGCTTCAAGGTATCCAACACGAAATTTAGGAAGCAAAACGGTGAATGACGTCCATAATTTAGACTTCGAAATGTAAGGTAGACAAATCTTCTTGGTGCCACGATTGTCCAAAAACACAAAACATAGCAAGAAAAGAATGGAACATTAACGGGTTGCACTCTGGGAGCAAGAAAGTTAATGAAAGAGGATAATACAAGTTTATAGATGTAAAATCGTATTCCAATCTAGCGCCATAATCTAGACGATGATTTATAAAATGACGAAGACGTTACCGAGATATAAGCGAACAATACACTTCAGAGTTGATACATATAAATGTCAATGTATTAAATCTTCGCATGCCGTGTAAAACGGTGATAAAATCAACAAAATATTATGAAAAACCATGATATTATTCAACACGAATTTAAGAAATGTTTAAAGATGTGTGACTCACACAATGGCGTTTAGTCTTTTCCAGGGACACATTGAGCTACACAATGGTCTAGAGACTATGTTTCAAGACGTCCAAGCACAAACAGCCGGAAGACGATATGGATATCTATATAGATATCTCAAAGGGTTAAGAAATGAACATAGCACACGCAAATGAAGATATGTAAGGTCATAATATAAAATTTTTGCAATAAAAGCAATTTAAATACTTCAAAAATAAATACAGAAAGATCTTGAAAATTCATTGTATTTATTTAAGTTAATCATTAATAAATGATAAACTTTTATCGAAAAGTTTAACGACATAAATATATATCGATAAAGGGATCCTAGATATAAATATATATCCGTAAATGGATCATAGCATTTATTTATAAATAGTTTCCAATAAGGTATACGTAATAATGTATACTAAAATTGTAATCTCAGAAGTAGCTTGAACCTGAAGTCACGCGAAGTCATGTGCACCGACTCTTTAAAAAATACAAACTGACAGTTATAGTTTAGGTTTTTGAAATAAAGACCTAGTTCTCTATAACTCATGGCTCTGATACCAATCTCTAACACCCAAAATTTACACGCAGCGGAATATATCTTTGGGTGCTAAACAGTGGTATAAAAACACACAATTTATAAAGAACGACTCGAAAAGAGACGTTTCAAATTTATTGTTCTTAAAACATTCATCAGAATAGCGTAGTCCCAAGTAATCGTTACTAAAAGATAAGTTAAAACAACATATTAGTTTGTTTTAAAAATGGAACGATAAATAAATCAAAGAGTTTGAACAACAAAAGCAGTGCACAACTTCATTCCCATGACCTCCAAGCTTCCACTTCTTGATTACCTGAAATATATGTAAGTAAAACAATCAGCAAAAATGCCGAGTGAAATCTATAGGTTTATGTAATCAATTTGAACACAAGCAAAGATTATAAGTTTGTGGCATGCATATTAAGCATCGAATAATAATTTGCATCAACAATATTAATTGTATATAGCATAAATTTCAATAAGCTCATGGAACCGAGCCCTTAGACACTCCCTTGTAGGTCTATTAAGACAGGAGATTTATTAATTGTCAATTACCTCCAGATTATTGGTACATTGCCGTATACCTGACTTTTCAATACAATATGTTCAAACAGTGTGGAGGTCGGGCCTAAGCTTCTGTGACAAGTCCACACAAACTGAACCGGGGCGGCTTCCCCTATAGATCTATTAATCGTACTAGCGGCTAGCCCATCATAAGCTAGTTAACGGTCCATAATTGAGGCTTTAACAAAGGCAATCACTTAATGCAATTTAAAGGCAACCACGGGTCCATTCATAGAGGGACAAGCATACCATAAAAATCTTGTGTTCTAAGTTTACAAAACATGTATTCCCCCTCGCGGGTTTTAAAAATATTTGAATGAGCTCAAACGAGACTATAGACTCACCTTAGCCAATAGTGGTAATGAGACGATCGCCGACGATAGATGATGCCTTTCAAAATCGAGAACCAAAACCTATCAAATTAGGTGCGTTCATTAATAATAGACTCGAGAAATAAACCATACATAAGAATATAAAACTAGACTCATAAAATCACAACAAACTCGAGAGAAAACGATACAAGTGATACTATTATACCCTCCTATTCATTCATTTTATTATTCTATGCCTTTAATAAAATCTGTCGGAACATACCGAATGTCCAAGCCGTTTTTCCATACTTAGACACATCAAAATTTCATGATACTACCTGAGGAACTCACATACTATATGTAGAAAGTCCTCCCAAGAGCCCATCAAAAGATTTTACTTCTAAAGTTTCCTGCCCGACACATCTTTGAATTACAAAATTCGGACAGTTTAGCGATCTTGACTTACGAAATCATTTTGACCATTCTAAACAGCTCCATTTATAAAACCAACACTTGATTATAAAAATAGACTCAAAATGATAAACTTTGAGCCTGAGAACAGCCCTTGAATCCTTTTGAACTCATTTTATAGTCCCCGAGATTCGATCAAAATATCGACAACAATTTTCGGATTGTGTCAACACTCGTCTCCCGGTACACGAAAATCAAACTAGTGAATCTTCCACCTCGTTTGGAGTTGGAAGGCCTACTTTATATAAAATCGAAGCTAACGAAATTCTCTACAACATAATCCCATAATATCAATCTATTTTAACACTTAAGGCCCCCGAAAATGGCCTCAAACCTACTGCCCAAAATTACCTTTCAAAATCTCCCACAAAATCATGTTTTTTATCAAAACCAATCATTTGTATCATCAACCTAACATCCTAATATCACCATAAACCAATCCTAACACTAGTATCATCATCAAAATCAAAACCCCAAAAATTAAAAATCAACTTTTTAACAAAAACATAGCATAAACATCATTTGATCATCACTAGTAACACATGCATGATCAAAATCTCCACCTAACAAGCCTAGTTTTTATCAAAATTTAAAACTTAATGCATGTTGGTAAAAATGGTACCATTAGAATCACCTTGAAAAAATTAGGAATGGGACTTGTTTTAGTTTGGAATGAATCAAACTAGATCATCAAAAATTTGGAGGGTTTTGTGTGTGGTGGTGTACGGCCAAAAAGAAAAAGAAAGGGGGTGGGAGAGATTTTTATTTTTAAACATTTTGTATGTGTAAAAATGTGAGTGGATTTTTTATATATAGTGTAAGGTTAGGGTAGTTTTGCCAATTTGTGATAGTTTTGGTCCAAAATGTAATAAAATATTTTAAAAGGGTAGAAAATATAAGTAGTAAATTTTGAAATATTTACGAGACTCGGGTTTCGTAAAAATACTTTTTAAAAGTTTAAACGCACACGAAAAATAATAATATAACGACTCGATACGTAATTAAAATGATATTGTCAAAAGTATTAAATATCGAAACGATCGATGATGAAATATAAAATTTTTGGCATCCGTCGGTATCGCGATCGCTAGTAGTCCTAGTTACTCGTCAAAATATTAAAATATAATATTTAATATCGGTTTCAACTTAAACCGTTAAGCATAATAGTATTTAACGTTATAAAATACTTCAAAATAATTGAAAATAGAATTAAATTATGACCTTATTTTTACGGGTTTTACAACTTGAGTCCTAAAAATAAAGTTAGTTCTCCCATAGAACTCATCTGAAATCTTCCTTTCATCAAAGCCTCAAACTCTTCACACCATGACTTCTTAGTAGAGCCAAAAATGATGTCATCAACATAGACTTGAACTAGAATAATATCCTTAGCATTCTTCTTGATGAGTAGAGTTTTGTCAATGGTCCCTCTCCTATATCCATGCTCTAACAGGAAATTGGATAAAGTTGAATACCAGGCCCTTGGAGCTTGATGCAGACCATAAAGTGCTTTGATAACCTTGTAAACTTTTTTGGGGAATTTAGGATCTACAAAACCTGGAGGTTGTGAGACATATACCTCCTCTAAAATAGTACCATAAAGAAAGGCACTTTTCACATCTATTTGATAGACTATAAAACCCATATATGATGCAAAGGCCAAAAATAACTTAATGGCTTCTATCCTTGCCACTGGTGTAAAAACCTCATCATAGTCTATCCCTTCTTCTTGTCTATAGCCTTGAGCAACAAGTCTTACCTTGTTCCTCTCAACAACTCCTCTTTCATCCTTCTTGTTCTTGAAAACCCATCTAGTACCAATTACTCTCTTACCTGAGGGAAGATCCACAAGAATCCAAACCTTTTGTAGCTCAAATTGTGTTAATTCTTCTTGCATGGCATCTACCCAACTTTCTTCATCAAGAGCCTGAGAAATGTTTTTGGGCTCTACTTGTGATAAGAAACAGGCAAACAAACAATGCTGAATATCTTTATGATTAGTTCTCTGTTGTTGTTTGACATAACTCACAAGTGCATGAGTTTCATTATTGGTTTGAAGTTGTCTTCTGGTTTATACAGCACACTTCGGATCTCCAATGATCTGAGTAGTAGGATGGTTGTTGTTGACTTTATGAGTGGGAATAGAACTAACTGGAATTTCTGTTTCCAAATTGTTGAAATCAGTTACTGCACCCTGCTCATCATAGGAATCTTTGGAGAAGATTCCTTCAGCTGGACTAGCATACACGTCTTCATCGTCCATAGCTTGTAAAATCTCTTCTAATGAATCAACAGATCTAGCTGATTTTAACTTAGCAATACTTGTAGATGAAGTACCGCTAGGTGTAGTATGTACTGCTAAGTGTTGTGACTCAAAAAACTCTTCTCCTGAATGGTTATTAGCAGATGTAGCATTCTTTTCTTGATCTTGAAGCGTCTGAAGCTCTTGGGAGGCTTGATCATCTTTTAATGGCATGGTTTGCTTCTTTGGAGTAGCAGACATGGGAGTAACAGTAGGCATATTGGACACATAGATATGAACATCATCATCTGATGAAGAAACTTCTTCTTGAGTACCTGCATTAGTTGCACTAAACTCCTCACCTGCATTGTTAGTTTGACAATCCTTTTGCACAGAATAGTAATCCATGGAGTTAGTTAGATAATCTAAATCAAACATCCAAGCATAACCTATTCCTGGGACATTGGGTTTATTTTCTAATAAATTAACATGGGCATTTTCTTCAACCTTTTTAGATGCCAAATTATAAACCCTATATGCTTTACTCTGCAATAAATATCCTACAAGATATCCTGGATCAGACTTTCCATCAAACTTTCCCAAATGATCAAGAGTATTTAGTATAGACACGTGACACCCAAAAGGTCTTAAATGACTTATGATAGGCTTAACACCAGTCAAAAGTTCATAAGGTGTTTTGTTTTGAGGCTTGGTTACTAAGACTCTATTTAACACATAACATGCAGTGTTGATTGCTTATGCCCAAAAGGTATTTGGCAAAAGAGAATCAGCCAGCATATTTATAGCAACCTCAATTAGTGTCTTATTCTTCCTTTCAGCTACTCCATTTTGTTGTTGAGTCCTAGGATTACTAAATTATCTCTTAATTCCTTTAGACCTACAGAATTCATCAAATTCAGTATTCTTGAATTCTATTCCATTATATGTCCTAATGATTAAAACTGGTTTAGTGAACTGCTTTTTAACTAAAGTGATAAAATCCTTAAGTAATTCATTGGATTCACTCTTAAGAGCTAAAAAGAAAACCCAACTGAATCTGCTATAATCATCAGTTATGACTAGACAAAAGGTCTTATGACTAATGCTTCTTACAGAAACTGGACCAAACAAATCCATATGCAAGAGCTACAAAGGTTTTGTCATAGTATTGATAGTCTTGGTCTTACAAGAGACTCTATGTTGTTTACCTTTTTGACAAGTAGCACATGTGAAATCATTTTGAAAAGATTTGTTAGGTAACCCTCTAACCAAATTCCTATTCACTAATCTGTTAAGATTATTGAAATTCACATGACCTAACCTTCTATGCCATAAATTAAACTCATTAAAAGAAGGCTTAGCTAGAAAACATGTAATACCACCTGTTGGAGTAATAGTATGAAGATTAAAGGTGTACATATTTTCTTGCCTGGGTACTTTAAGCAGTACTTGAGATTCTTTAGGCATCTCAAAGTCTTTAGACAGTACCAAGTAGTCTTTGTCTGTGAACGGCACCTTGTTCTTCTTATCACACATTTGTGATACATAAAAGAGATCGAACTCATTCAATTCTTTCACAAAGAACACATCTTCAAATTCCAACTTCCCTGTATTGATTTTCCCTTTGCCGTAATTCTACTTTTGCTACCTCCAAAGTCTACTGGTCCTCCTCTGAATTCTTCAAATTCAGCAAGCAAATCTTTGTTTCTTGTCATGTGTCTTGAGCATCCACTATCTACTATACCTTTGTCTTTCAATTCATCGATTAGATGCCCCTGCACACAAACAAAACTTATTAGTTTTTAACAGGGACCCAAGCCACATTTGGATCGGATCTTGTGGGACCTACACACTTAAGAGTTTGTTCAGAAGCATTCCCAGTAATGCTGCTTTTGCTCTTATACTTCATGGTTTCAGTTATGTAGTCAAAGACATAGGGTGACTCTATGTGCTCAGACTTCTTTTCCTTAAGTACTGCTTTAGCAGTACTTGCTTTAACACGTGATTTTTCTCTTTTAGGAACCCACATTTGCACTGGTTTGTTATTAGCCTTACTTCTAGATGTTTTCGCTTTTTCAACAACATTCTTAGAAGTCTTATAGAACTTTGGTTTGACAGACTTTGAACCAACAGTACTTAAGTTTGGTCTAGCAGTACTTGTAGGTCTAGGCTTGCTGGTACATGGTTTACCAGACTTCAAAGGTACTAGACCTTGTTTCATAAGTATTGCTCTAGGAACAAAACTTTTGGTAGAGTTATTATTAACCTGTTTAGCTACCCTTGAGTGATCAAACTTAGGTTTGTCATTCTTAAGTTTCTGATTCCTATTAACCTGTGCATTTTTCCCATTACTGTTTTTCATGACTCTTTGTGCAGCCTTTTGTTTCACAATTTTATCTTCATGCAAGGTACAATCTTTGATAAACTGACTTAGACTACCACAAACATAACATCCTTTTCTTCTCAAAGAAGACCCAAAAGGTTGTTTTGACTTAACTTTCTCAAAACCTAACCCACCCCTCTTGGTTTTATTATGTTTTACATCAGTTTCCAATGTTTTCTAGGAGTTTTTACCTTCTTGGGAGCAGAACTAGTTTTAGATTCTCCAGAAACAAAATTGTTCATTAAAGGTGGATAAATAATGTTTTTGGTCACAACAGTCTTATCTTGGGACAAAGTACTAGAGTTTGAGGTATTTTTAACCTTTGGTTCTTCTAACTCTATACTTGTATCATTACTAGGGGGCATGAAAATTCCTGATAGTAGTGGAGGAACTGCCTTCATTCCTTCAGCATATCTATCATTCTCAGGTGTATTATCTGACTCACTAGAACTATTAAAAATCCCTTTTGATAAGTCCTTGTCAATTAAAGTTATCCCAGGTTGGTCCTCAATATATCCTAGACCTGACTTATCATAATACCCCATTTGTGAATTAATCAATTTTCCCAATCCTTTAGAGGACTTTTGCAATGATTAATCACTTCCCTTTCATTATAAAGACTGGCTTTTAAAGCTTCATTTTCTGCTGACGCTTTCAAAATTTGTCTTTCAAAGGCTTTAATTTACACATCTTTTTCCCTCATTTGAAGAGTTAAAATTCTTATTTTCTCTTCATAGTTTTGTTGAGCCTTTTTATACAAAACTATATTTTCTTCTAACTTAGCAACACCCTGTTTAAAAGTATTTAGTTCTACTGTGCATGTGTTGACATTTTGATACTGTTCCTCTAGTTCTACTTTTAAGCTATTAAATTTAAGAACACATTCTTTAGAACAAGGATGTACCTTAGTATCTTCATGTGAGAGAGCCATTAAACCAAGCTCTTCTTCTTCTTTAGCCCAGTTCACCACTCCATCAAAAGTTACCAATGCTTTGGTTCCTTTAGGACTCCTGTTATTTCCTTTTGGAAAGATTTCAGTTATTCTTGGACTGGTTCTATAGCTGTTCTTAGACTTCTGACTGCTACTCGCAGCTTTGTTTCTAGTGAATTCTCTTGCAAAGTGTCCATTCCTTCCACGGTTATAGCATTCAACTTTGGACTTGTCATATCCTAATGGCTCATTAGGATCAACAGTCATCTTTCTTCCAGTCTTCTTGAAGTACTTGTTAGATCTTACTGACACCATAACAGCTTGCCATTAAGATCCATCTCTTCAACATCAGCATCATCCATTTGGAACATGTCATTGAGTGTTAATCTTGGCCTGTTGTCTTGCTCAGCGAAGAATGAGAAGGCATCATTGTCACTAAACAATGGTGAAGATCTTCCATGTGGATTTTGAGAGATTATGGGGCTGCCTTCAGTACTTTGTAGGTAAGTATCGCTTGTAAGTCCCCTAGCGGTATTTGTGAAGTATGTACAGCTGCTTGATCCACTAGCGGTATTATGAAAATAAGTACCACTGTTTTCTTCTGACACAAAAGCCAAGTTAGACTTTGTTGTATTCGCTGCCTTAGTCACCTCAATGCCTTTCACATCCATCTCGTATGCTCTAAGATTGTTGTAGAGATGATCAAAAGGAATTGTTTCCAAATCATCTCTTGTGATGAAGTGCATAGCCATTGTTTTCCACTCTTGTGGAACACTTCTTAAGAACTTTAGATTAGCTTCTTTATTAGGAATTACTTGTCCATAAACTGCCAATTGAATAAGCAGCTTATTGAACCTTCCATAGCCACCATATATTCCCTCTATACTAGAAATTGAGAAGTTATCAAATTCTTGCTTAAGAACAATCTTCTTTATCTTCTTAGATTTGTCATTACCTCTAAATCTAAGTTTTATGGCATCTCACATAGCTTTAGCATCCTTATAATGATGAAAGTTGGGTAAGATGTCTTCTGAAAGAGCTATAGCCAAAGCAGTTCTTTCTTTTCTCTCTTTGATCTCTGCTTGTACCTCATCAGCAGTCACAGCAGGTAGAGCATAGCATGTACCATCAGGCAACCAGTATAGCTTCTTAGGTGTATTCCCATTCTTGATAACTTGCCACATAGTATGATCTGTGTGATTCAAGTAATGTTCCATCTGCATAGCCCATGTCTCATAATTTTCACCTTTGAGCACTGGGAGTTTGATAGCAGTAAGAGTATGAGAAGGTGTTGTAGTTGTAGAGGTAGCTACAGCATTCACGGCTTGAACACCTTATGCTGGTGCAGGATGCACAACTTGTGGTTGTCCCTGTGGTATTGGATCAGGGTTTTGAACATCATCCAAGTGAGCATCATCACCTTGTGGTTGTCCCTGATACATTGTGTAAATGGAGTGTATGGGGTGTGTTCTTATTTTTCAGAGTTTCTCAACAAGCTCTGATACCACTTGTTGATCCCTTTGATTGGATCTATATTTTGTTAAGAACTAGTATAGTAGTTTGTAATCAAACTAAAACACTTTGAGAACTCTTACTCAAACTAAATAAGTTATGCGGAATCTAACTTATAAAGCACAGAAGAACATAATTACTTTTAACTATTCGATTCTCTTATTAAGCGACTTGAATGAGGTACATGAATGACATTGTACCTATGTTCCTTTTATAGAGTAAGGAACCGTAGAAACCTTAGAATATTCTATAAAGATAACTATATCACAGACGATATATTATCAATATTCTAACTATTTAAGTATATCACATAAGATATACTCTAACTATAACTATGACATATCTTATACAAAGATATATTCGTCCTAATCAATATAGAAGTACTTACTTTATAAGTAGCAGTACTTACTATGTACCGCGTTAACACTAACGGTACTTGCATAATACTAATAGTACTTAAATTACACTGACGGTACTTGACACTTAACAAATAATTCCCAACAGGTTGCCTCCCGAGAAGCGCTTATTTTATTATTGAGTCATCTGACTCGTACTTCTTTTTAGTTTTCTTTATTTTTTATCGAGCGGAAAATGTTCACTCCATTCATCATGGTATAGTTTAACACGGTGTCCATTAACAATGAAGCTTCCTCCATTCTTGTCATACAATTTAACATAACCACGGGTATCCATGTTTTACTATAAAAGGAGCGTACCACTTTTGTTTAAGCTTTTGAGCTTTGAATTTATATCGCATAATAAACAAGAGAACTTTATCTCCTTTCTTGAATTCTTTTCGGATTCGAAGTTTCTTGTCATGATAAGCTTTGGTACGTGCTTTGTATAATTTGGAATTCTCATAAGCTTGGAGTCTTAATTCATCGAGTTCATGCAATTGCAAGAATCGGTTTTCTCCAGCGATTTTAAGATCGAGATTACAGCTTCTTAATTCCCAATAAACACGGTGCTCAATTTCAAAGGGCAAGTGACATGTTTTACCGTACAATAAACGATAAGGTGTTGTGCCAATTGGTGTCTTATAAGCTATTCAGAATGCCCACAGAGCGTTGTCAAGTTTCCTTGACCAAATGGAAGGATTGTCCATAACCGTCTTTTCAAGTATTCGTTTCAAGGCTCTGTTGGTATTCTCAACTTGTCTACTCGTTTGTGGATGATATGCGGTATCAAAGCGATGGGTGACTCCATAACGCTTTTAGATTTTCTTCATTTGTTTGTTACAAAAATGGGGACCTCGATCGCTAATTAAAGCTTTCGGCATTCCATAACGAGAGAAAAGCTTTTTCAGAAAATTGATTACGGCTCGTGAATCGTTCGTAGGTAAAGCTTCGAATTCGGCCCATTTGGACACGTAATCAATAGTGACTAAGATATATTCGAACTTATGGGATTTGGGAAAGGGTCCCATGAAATCAATTCCCCATACGTCAAATATTTCGCTAACTTGGATGTTGTTTTGAGGCATCACATCTCTTCGTGAGAGGCTACGTACTAAGCATCACAATTTTTGACTAGAGTATAGGCCTCTTTAAAAATTGTTGGCCAATAGAAACCAGTATCAAATATGCTTTTCGCGGTGGTGGAAGGACCATAATGTCCCCCAGTAGGGCCATGATGACATTCATCAAGGATCTTTCTTGTTTTCGCACCATAAACACATCTCCTAATCATGCCATCGGGGCATACCTTGAAAAGGTAGGGATCTTCCCAGAAATAGTGTTTTAGGTCGGAAAAGAATTTACATCGTTGGTGATAGGTTAAACCTTTTCTTAGAATTCCTTCAACGAGGTAATTTGCAAAATCTGGAAACCACGAAGATTCGTCTGTAGAGATTTGCATAAGGGTTTCATCGGGAAAATAGTCATCGATATCTTCGTCCCTTAACTCTTCCATGTTTGGATTTTCAGGTCGCGATAAATGATCGGCTGCAATGTTTTCAGCTCCTTTCTTATTTTGAATTTCGATGTCAAATTCTTGGAGTAGTAAAATCCATCTAATAAGACGCGACTTAGCATCTTGTTTAGAAAATAGGTATTCCAACGCGGAATGATCGGTGAATACAATCTTTTCGACAATATGAGATAGGATCGAAATTTGTCAAAAGCAAAAACTATGACAAGTAGTTCTTTCTCGGTGATCTTGTAGTTGAGATGCGCGCTATTTAGAGTTTTGCTCGCAAAATGTATAGGACGGAAATGTTTTCCTTCGCGTTGTCCTAATACGGCTCCTACAGCGAAATCGCTTGCATCACACATAAGTTCAAATGGTCGTGACCAATCTGGTGAAACCATGATCGGTGCATTTGTTAACTTGTCTTAAAGATTTTCAAATGCCTTTATGCATTCTTTGTTGAAATCAAAGACTATGTCTTTTTCAAGAAGTTTGGTCATCAGTCTAGCGATTTTGGAAAAGTCTTTTATAAAACGGCGGTAGAAGCATGACCTAGAAAGCTTCTAACGGCTTTAACGTTAGTGGGTGGTGGTAATTTGGATATCACTTCGATCTTGGCCTTGTCTACTTCCAATCCGGCTCCGGAGACTTTTAGTCCAAGCACAATTCCTTCAGTCACCATAAAGTGACATTTCTCCCAATTGAGCATGAGATGATCTTGTTTGCATCGGATGAGCATGTGCTCTAGATTAAAAAGGCAAGACTCGAATGAGTTTCCGAAGACTAAGAAATCATCCATGAAAACTTCCATGGATACTTCGATCATGTCTTGAAAGATTGCGATCATACACCTTTGAAAAGTCTCAGGTGCATTGCAAAGACCAAAAGGCATACGCCTATAAGCAAACGTTCCAAAAGGACACGTAAAAGTGGTCTTGTCTTGATCGGATGGTTCGATAGGTATTTGGAAATATCCGAAAAAGCCATCGAGAAAACAAAAGAACTTGTTCCCCGCTAGTCTTTCCAACATTTAGTCCATGAATGGTAGAGGAAAATGATCTTTTCGTGTGGCATCATTTAATTTGTGGTAATCAATACACACACGCTAACCGGTAACGGTTCTTGTAGGAACAAGTTCGTTATGTTCGTTGGTCACAACAGTCATTCCTCCGTTCGTAGGAACGCAGTGAATAGGACAAACCCAAGGACTATCTTCTATGGCAAAGATGATTCCTGCTTCAAGGAGTTTGATTACTTCGGTTTTTACAATCTCCTTCATGTTTGGGTTAAGTCGAAGTTGCCTCTTAAGAACGGGCTTGGCATCGTCTTCAAGATTGATCTTGTGTTTGCAAAATTGCGAATCAATTCCCGGTATATCGGATGTTTTCCATGCAAACGCTTCTTTGTGGTTTTTGAGCATAGAAACAAGGCGTTTCTTCTCATCTTCCTCAAGTGAGGCTGAGATAATCACCGGAAGGAGTGAATCCTTCTCTAGATAAGCGTACTCGAGATGTTCGGGAAGAGGTTTCAATTCAAGATCCGTCAGTGGATCATGAATAGATTTGGGAACTAGAAATTTCGACTTCGAAGGGTTTGTTTTCCTCTTCTTCGAGAGTTACTTCAGAATCAAGGGCCATGAATTCTTCAAATTCACTATCACGATCGGTATCGCTAATCTTTTCCGAAGTTGTTTGGAATGGTGCGTTGTCGTCAAGCAATGCATCCAATTCTTCTTCCGTTACTTCATCGATAACATCCACGAGGAAGCATGTGTCATCATTAGAATGAGAATGTTGCATAGCTTTATTGACTAAGAATGTAACTCGATCATCACCAACTCCAAGGTTGAGTTCTTTATTCTTTACACGAATGATAGCATCGGTGGTGTGCAAGAATGGTCGTCCTAACATGAGAGGGACGTGATGGTCTTTCTCCATTTCAAGTATTACAAAGTCGGCGGGAAATATGAATTTGCCAACTTTAATAAGCATTTTCTCGGTTATCCCAATGGGATATTAGTAGGCATGGTTAGCCAAACGTATACTCATACTTGTAGGTTTCAAGGTATTGTTTGAAAAAATTTTGTATAATGAGTATGGCATAAGATTGATACTCGCGCCTAGATCGGCCAAGGCGTGACATTCAACATTGTTGGCTAGAGTACATGGTATGAGAAAGCTTCCTGGATCTCCGAGCTTTGGTGGAAGTTTGCTCTGCAAGGCTGCAGAACATTCTTCATTCAGAAACGCAGCAGAGATTTGCTCCGTCTTACAATGGTTGCTCACAAGATCTTTAAGGAATTTCCCATAGTTGGGCATGCCGGTTAAGATATCAACAAGGGGAACGTTGATCTTAACTTCTTTGATCATCTTAAGGAATTTGGCATTACGAGCCTCCATCTTTTCCTTTCGTAGGCGTTGAGGATATGGAATTTTGGGTGTATACGCCTTTGGTGTTGGTGATGGAATGGGTGTGGTTTGTTTTGGTTTGGTTTGGAAGGAGGAACAGTTTCTTCCTTCTCGGGCTCATCGGCTTCATCTTCACTTTCATCGGCGAAAGTGGGAGCATTGGTGTTTGGGTTTTGTGGTGGATCATAACTCAGCCCACTCCTTGTGAATACGACATTCACATGTTCATTACGGGAGGAGGGTGGGCGGTATGGTTTATCCATAGATGGTTTTGGGTTTGTTCGAGTGTTGCTTGGCAGCGAACCACTTGGTCGATTGGCTAATTGGTCGGTGATTCGACCGATCTTGGTTTCGAGATCACTAATAGTGGCGGTGTGGTGTCTTTGTCCTCTTTCGACGTTGGCTTTGAGATCGAAGAATTGGTTCTTAATGAATGTGTTTGTTGATTTTTGAGATTCTATGAAAGCTAACAACGTTTTTCCTAAGTTCGGTCCTTTGGGTTTCTTCTCGTTTGATGGAACGGAATTATCGTTCTCACGAGGTTGTGAGTTACGATTTTCGTTTTTGGGGTACTCACGCCAAATTCCGGGTTTCTACCGTAGTAGTTACCTCGATAACCACCTACTCGGTATCCTTGGGCGTAGTTTGCTTCTTGTGGTGGTTCTCTTATTGGTGTGTCATCACACTCCGTAGATGGGTTTGGTCCTCCATAAAGAGTACATTCGCCTCGCATCTCTTTCATTTTGTCTTTGATAATTTTGAATTGCGAGTCAAATTTAGATGTGAGAGCGTCCATATTTTCCATGAGTTTATAATTTTCGCTGCTTTCAACGAAAGCAACGGTTTTCTTGAAGGGTTTGGAACGGTTATATTTGGACCAATCGAGTTTTAAGAGAACTCGGTCCTCGAGCAATTGATATGCTTCGTTGGGAGTCTTATAGAGAAAGAGTCCATCGGGGTCAAGGATTGCTTGCATCGGTTCATTGAGACTATGATAAAAGATTTGGATGATGGTTCCTTTTAATAAACCATGTCCATGACAACTACGAAGTAGGTCTTTCATTCGGTTCCACGAATCAATGAGTGTTTCTTGTGGAAGTTGGGCGAAACCTCGGATTTCTCCCATGAGTCTTTCGTACATGGCGGGTGGAAAGAAACGGCTAACAAAAGCGGTTCTCATTTGTTCCTATGTTGCAATGGTACTGGGCGTCAACTCATTATACCAAACTCTTGCATCTCCGGATAGAGATGATGGGAAGAGTTTGAGTTTTATAGCTTCTACATCGACGTCGGATCCATATCGGAACATGCCACATATTTCTATGAATTCGGATATGTGCTTATGCGTATCGACCCTTGTACGACCGTCAAATTAGCGGTCTTTGATCATTGAAAGGTGATGACCTTTCACGGTGAAGTTTTCTCCAAGCTCAACTTGAACAATAGCAGCCTCGGGGGTAGGTGCTACTACTCGGTTGGCTGCCCACATGGATTGATCATCGGCCATTGGGAATGGTAGATCGCTAAATGGGTTATAGATTACAAATGCGTCTAAGAGATTATCAAATGGTGGGTTTTTGGTTTTTGGAATTAGGTTTTCAAAAGAAACAAAGGGTTGCTTCTTGCGGTTTTTCTTTCGAGATTGATGAATATAACGTTCGGGATCGGTGTATGGACTAAGTAATTCTTGACCGGAAGAACGTCTGTTCATTCAAGTCTAGAAGAACTTTTGAAAAATATTACAAGTAAGAAAAATAAAAACAAACAAAATACTACTAATATAAAAATAAGTAAATAAGAAATTAAATAAACCAAACAAAATAAAAACATAAGGTTTTTTTAACAGTTTACGTTTTTGCCGGCTTAAAACGGGTACGCAGGTCGGCAAAAACTATTCTGTGTTGGAGTTTCCGGCGGCAGAAGTGTTTTGCGGGGCGGCAAAAGTGCTTCTGTTGTATGGTTGTCGGCGGCAGGTCAGTTTTGCCGGCGGCAAAATCGATGCTGCTACAAAATTTTTTATTTTTTTTTACTTTTTGATTTTTGGGCTTTTTGGCAACAAGAACGCTTAAATGGGTTTGATTATAGAATGATTTTGGAACTAATAACACATTCAAATCCCCGACATCGGGGCCAAAAACTTGATGCGTCCGCCGTGGTTGGATTTGGAGAACAAGTTTTAAACATGTAAACACAAATTACCGGATTGACTAAAAACGCACGGGCAAGTATAACCCTTTCATTTGTGTATAGCTTTTATGTGGTAATACCGAGATCGTTCACGGGGATTTGGAAAACCTATGATCATTCAAAAATAAAACTATAATCGTTGATTGTACCAATTGTAGACACACAAGTAACAAGTAAAATGATAAGATGAATAATAAGATTAAAAGCAACACTTAGTAAGGACTAGTTTAGGAATCCGTAGTGGTATGATTGTGATGACACGTTTAAAAAATATGATCATGATAATTAGTTGGATAATCCAATCTATTGTTTTCAAAAGCTTCAATCCTCGTCAAGACTTTGGTTAAATAAAACAAACATTAGACTCAATCACTCACTTCAAGACTTAATCCAATTTCAACACATTCGATTCATGGTCGTTTCACGAATTTGCTAACACTTATAATTATGTTTCTTGATAATCAAAACTTCTTAAGAAATGATCAATACAAAAGATAGCCAATCATAGACAAACCGGTTATGACTTGTTGATAGAATATAACCCTTTCGACCTATGAAATCTTTACCAACAAATTAAGTTTTGATAACAATTGTCACATGAAACATAAGTACTAATGGTTCAAAGGAAAGCTTGACATTGAAATAAATTATAAATCACAATCACAACCACTACCACTACTTCATACCACAAACATCATCCTACCAAGTGTAGAATGAGATTTAGCTACTCATAACAAAAAATAAAATAAACTCTGAAATAATAGTCTTACAAGTCATAATCAAGAGTCTTACAAAGTGGAAATATGTTTCTAATGATTAGGGTAATGATCCCTAAGAGTTTCGTGATGTTAACTTTGCTTTTCGGACTCCAAAAGTGACTTCTCTTGCACCACCTTGCTCAAATCCGGGAATGGAGATTTGGACAAGGTTTAGAGAGTTATTTTGTGGTTATAAAAGAGTAATGATATTATGTGAAGAGATATATTGTTACATGACCCTAAGGGGCTTATATATAAGCAAAATTGAAGGCATGGAGTGAATGCATGGCTTGGAGCCAAAGACAAATGCTTGGAGCCAAAGGAAGTCTAGAACTTTCTTGTATGATCTTGTGTGTTCTCCCATGAGCTTGCATGAATGTAGACACAAATTCTGCCTACACAAATGTGGGTGGCAACTTGAATCCTGCTGGTGGCAACTTGGATGAGTTTTGCTGGTGTCGACTTTAATTCTGCTGGTGGAAACTTCTTACTGAGTGACTTGTATGCTCCTTGGAAACACTTGTTCTTGCACCTGAAATTGATCTTCAAAGGCTTGTAACTTGTACACGGGTCTTGAACTTGACTAGGATTCTTCATACTCGTACTAATCTCTATGTTTGTATTGTTTTACACTCTATTCCTGCAATTGGCTACACAAAGACTTCCAAACATAATTGGGCACATATATGCACAAAAGTATCATAGATATAACCAATATACATGTAAAAAAGCACGGATAATGCTCCCAATAACATGTTAGATTTGGGTGTTATCAAGACCTCTTTAGTTTCATAAGGCTCTTCGCGACTTCAATTGGGAGACGAATAAAGATCCTCATGTAATAGAAAACGAGACGTAGGTGAAGGTGTACTAGTCATCACTTCTGTTTGATGTGAGAGATATTCTTGTATTTCAGGAGCATCATAAAAAGACAACTTAGGAACACGCACATCTGCTTGAGATGGAGTGAACATTGGGATTTCTCTTTCATCATCGTCGGAAATGATAATATAGGTGAAAGTATACATCCTTGTAGTTTTTATAACATAATAAACATAAGATATGCTATTAAAGGGATAAAAATCTTACACTGGCGCTGCTGATGGCTGATAGTCTTGAATTTTTAAAATCACAGTTATAGTTTAGGAAAAACTTTATTCTCTATAACTGCAAGTTCTGATACCAATCTATAGCACCCCCATTTTTACCATATAGCAACGGAAGCTAATCTGGGGTATTACTTCATAGTACCATTGTCACAATAATAGAAAATGCCAAAAAGATATTTTTATAAAACAAATGTTATCATTCATTTATTTAAATCAGATTTAATAAACAACTATACATATACTGTAAAAACACATGTTTCCCAAAGATCTAGTTTTATTAATAAAATGATAACTTATTCAAGACACCACCCTTCGCAGCATGCAGTCTTCATTCACCTGAGATATATGCTTAAAGTCAACACGAATGTTGAGTGAATTTATAGGTTTTAAATATCATTTGAATACAAGTATGACTCTAGGGCTATAGTGTTATACACCCAGTTTTCAAATTCATCGATTCTTATTGCACTAGCTCATGACCTCGCGACTAGACATTATCAGAAAAATCCAACAAATTGCCCTTAAGCAGGAAGATTGCCAGACTATCCTGAATTTTAGCAAAATAAAGTATATTTGTTTAGCCTAGGAATGGACCATTAGCTGCTAGCAAGTGCGACTTACCTAGATAGGAGATGTCAGTCTCCAATAGTACTATTAACGATATTAGCGCCCATTAAATGATTAGTTGTTCATGATTAAAAAGGGACTTTTAATGGCAACAAGTAAACATAGTGTCAATAATCATATAGGCAGCATACAAAAACACTTGTATTCCAGTTATGCATATATCCCCCTCATGGGTTTTCAAAACATTTATAAGCTTTTAAAAGTGAGGCTATAAACTCACCTTAGCCTATAGGGTCTTTTGATTATCCAACAACCTTCTCACTAAATCTGAACTAACACACAATATGTATATATATCAAGTGTTAGTTTCTGATTTCAATCTCTTTATATACACATTCTTTGATTCAATTGTTTTGGAGTAATAGTATCATTGTTCGGGCCATTATACTCAGAAGCCATTCTGTAAACGTTTGAGGAGCGAGGACACTTTAAATCGTAAGCCCAACCACTCAGTCAGAACGTAATATCAAGATGGAACATCTTTGTACAAAGTTCCCTACTAACATGACACAATATATTTTATTACATTTTGAGTTTCAATATTGGCAAAAATAGCCCTTGTAGTTATAGTTTGGTATATTTACACTTTTTACCCTTAAAGTATATAGTTATATAAATTGCAATTTCAACCTTCAATATTTAACCTTAATGTCTCAGACTTTAAAACTTTTATTCTTATAGATTTTACTTTCATAAAATGACACTTTTGATCCAAAATGATAAATAGTTTCAGAATGGACAGTTTTAGTCATTGGACTTGTAAAAATCACATAACAAGCTCAAAATTGATCCAAATGATCTAGGATTTGAAGACAAAGTTTATGACACATTTATAATCATAATAAAAACATTTCTCTATAATTATAGCTTTTGAAATGGGTTTTGCTCATTATTTTATGTAAAATACAAAATTAGGGTTTTAAGATATTTTTAACTTATAAGTTTCATTTAAATTGATGAAATGACTTAGTTTCTTTTAGATTATCTTTCTAACATAATTTTGGAATTATAAAAAGTCTAAATAAACATTATTACAAGATTAAAGCCTTGGTTAACATAGATTTTACCTAGGTAGCTCTGAAATGACTCCTTATGGCTTCTTATGAACACAACTTGCTACCAAAGCTTCAAAAGCTTCAATGGTAACCTTCTTGACCTGGTTTTTGGTCTTGTGGGATGTCCTAACGCGTATATAGAGGTGGAAATGGAGAATAGGTAGGAGATTATTAGAAAATGGGGTGCAAGTTCTTCCTATGTCCATTCGCCCCTATTTATACTAGTTTGGAAACTTAGGCTCCAATTTAAGTATGTAAACGTGTAACTTAGCTAGGTATATGACTACGGATAGCTAGTAAAGGTCTACACAAGTTCTTAGACTCTAGGCTTGATCTAATCCTTCCTTGTGGTTCAAAACAAGTCACGGCATACCTATGATAAGAATGGTGATGTGTAGCACCCTAGTAGGTGATGCACCTACTTTTCACCACTTCTAAAATATCTTAAAAGTTATAAGTATCAGGTTTTTGAATTTTTAATGGAGGTAAAAGGTTTGAAAATGAGTTTTGGAGGCAAAATACAAAACCAGATTCAATTTCTAGGGCTTGTAACTTATGATTTGTGTTTTTGGTGATTAGGGACTTAGGAAAGTGATTAGTGAACGATTAAGGATTAATTAGGGTTTATACATTCTATTTAAGAGATTTAGGTCCTTGATTTCAAGTTTAACAAAGGTTTGATGTGAAAATGGGAAGTATACTTTTGTAGATTAAGGTTTTCTAATGATCTAGGGTTTAATCTTAGTAAATGTGATTATCCTCCTCTTATCTACTGATGTAAACTTAATTTAGGTCCTATAAATTGTGTCTTAAGTGTCCAAATAGTTCTTACACTTGGTTTAAGGGTTTAGTTTAAGTAAACATGTCTAAAGAGTAAAAATACCTATTTTGACCTAATTTACAAGTCATGCATTGAAATCTTGTACCTTGTGCATTAGGGTACTTGTACATTGTCTTAATACCATCTTATAATCTTAATGAAGTCCTATGAGTATTTGTAGACTTGTCCTTAAAGAACTAGGTTATGATTCCGTGTAGAACTCTTAATATAAGGGTTTCTATATCATTAAGCCTAATGACTTTTTATTTTGGGTAATTAGGGTTTATACCTTAATGTACACTTATTCTAAGTCTTATTTAGTATGTTTATGGCTTCTATGGGTTCTACATTCTTAGTTTAAGGGTTTATATGGGTTGATCATATTCTAGGGTTATTTAAGTAAGCTTAAGGTTTTATGCTTTGAAAACTTGTACTTTTGTAACTTAGCTTAAGATAAATGTATGATAATATTATGATACTTAGTTGAGTTTTATAATTTGTTGCAAAAGATTAAAGTCTAATTCATCATAGATTGGGTTCTATATGCTAATCTTGGTTTTAGGTTATTTTCTTGTAATTAGCTTGTGATTAGTGAATATTAGTGTTTTATGATGATTTACTTTTTCTTTATATGGTGGATTAGAATTAGTGTGAAGTTTTTAATAATAGTACATAGTCATTTTGTAGTTATATTGCTTGAAATATTAGTTTATATGGGATTTCTAGGGTTTCTATGGGAATTTAGGGTATCTTTGTTATATTTGAGTTGTTCTTATCCATTGTTTATACATATGATTACTTTTAGAAATCAGACTTGATATATACATAGTGTTTACAACATATAGGTATATGTTGATGTGGCATTTGTGATAGTGAGATCCATAAGTCAGTCATATACTATAGTGAAAATGAAAAAATTTATGAGTAAAATCACCTCTTTATTTATGAACATGGATATTACATTAGTCAAAACTACTGGATGTTATATAGTGACCATAGCGTGTATGGAAAGCAGTCTTGGAGATTTCATGTTGTTTCACCCGTAGCTGATGGTAGCCAGATCTTAGATCGATTTTAGAGAAATGTTTGCCGCCTTGCAGTTGGTCAAACAGATCATCTATACGTGGCAAAGGATATCGGTTCCTGATTGTGATCTTATTCAGCTCAAGATAATCAATGCATAACGCATGTTGCCATCCTTCTTCTTCACGAACAACACCGGTGTACCCCATGGAGATACACTAGGGCGGATGAAAACTCGCTCCAAAAGTTCCTACAGCTGCTCTTTTAACTCCTTGAGCTCAATGGGAGCCATGCTGTAAGGAGCCTTGGAGATTGGTTCAGCTTCTAGGATGAGCTCAATACCAAACTCTACTTCACGAGCAGGTGGTATGCCCGGAATCTCTTTAGGAAAAACATCAGGAAATTCTGACACGATAGGCTGATCTTGAATAGATGGAGTTTCAGCGTTAATATCATGAACAAGAGCTAAGAAACCCTCGCAGCCATGGGACAGTAAGGCACATGCCTGCAAGGCTGAAATGATTTGTACAAACTTTCCTAGTATGAAACCATTATGAATGTACTCTGGTGCATTGACATCACCAAAAATAACCCGCTATGAATGGCAGTCTATGGTGGCGTGATGTTTGGATAACCAGTCCATGCCTAATATCATGTCAAATTCGCACATGTCCAACGGAAGTGCGTCAACTTCACGAATCCTGTCATCAAACTCTAGGGGAAGATCTTTGTACCCATGTGTGATGCGTACAGAGTCTCTCAAGGGCGTGGATATGTTTAAGACGTTATCAAGAGGCATAGGGGATATCCTAACACGAGTAGCATAATCAGTGGATATGACTGAATGAGTCGCACCCGTATCAAATAAAACGCAGGCAGTTTGACCATACATAGATAGGATTCCAGTGATGGTACTTGACGACTTATTTGCTTGATCCCTTGTGGTAGTATACACACGTCCAGTTGTCGGGGTGGCTAGGAATCAGTGCCCTAAAGTACCCTCAATCTCACCCTTCTTGCAATCTTTCATCTGGTGGCCTTGCTGACCACATTTGAAGCAACCACCGGTAGCCCGACGGCACTGACTTGGGTGTCTGCGCCCGCAGGTGGTAGAAACAGGGTGAGTGTACCCTCTAACGGGTACTCTAGCTGGTTGGGAGCCTATTTTAGAAAAATGCGTGAGACATGGTGATTGAGGCACAACATGACTACACAAATGGTTTAGATTGTAATATCAGATGAAGCTGCACGGTTGGGTTGTGAACCTCTGCGGTCCTGATCCCTTCTTTTGCTAGTGTTCCTTGTAATAGATGCTGAAGTGTCAGAATTTATGATTCATATAGCAGCATAACATAGAAATGAATAACCTTTAGGGACCTGCTGTTGCTGGAGTTGTTGGCGTTGTTACGGTAGTTGTCACTACCGCCACACCAATCCGATGCAGAACAGTCATGAGTCTGACCGTTTCCCTTGGATTGGTACTACTGAGTGGCCGGTTGGGACCGGTCCCTAGTCTTTTGCCTGAAAGATGCAGTTGTATAGAGAATGATATAAAATGGAAGGTACTGAATTGAATGAAATAATAAACGTTTGATGACTGAGATATAACTCTTCTCATATCTGTCTGTTTTACCAAACTCGTCTCTCTCCTGCAGCATCTCTAGCTTGCAAGCTGCATCTGCCACCTGCGCCACATTAGTAAATGTAGCACACACCAGGTTGTTGGCGACAAAAGTACAAAGGGCCCAGCGAAAATGATATGCCTGCTCTTCTGCTGTCCCGGCTGCTGCGCCGAGGAAACCAACAAGTCTAAGGAATCTCAACGTAAATTCCGTACTATTCTCCCCAGCTCTTTGTCGAATGCCATGGTATTCCATCTTGAGTCGATCCTGCTCAGCTTTCGGAAAGAACTGATCCAAGACCAACTCCTTAAATTGCGCCCAAGTCAAACCAGCAACCTAGTTTTCACCTCCATTTGATTGCTTGAGTGCTTTCCACCATGCCAGTACATCTCCCTCAAATTTGTAACAAGCCAGCCTCACCTTAAAGACGACATCACACCCCATGGAATCGAAAATCTTCTCTATGTGTGCAATTCAGCTCTCAGCCTCATATGGACTGTCAGTCTGCTTAAAAGATCCAGATCGCTGCTTATTGAACATTTCTAGCCATTGATAAGATTGGCTGGTGGAGGAGGAGGAGGGTTGTTCTGATTCTGGTGCTGATTGTGATTGGCTTGAACTTCAGTACGAATCTCATTGCTGAGTTGGGGAAGTAAAGCTTGTAGAGCAGCTTGGACAACTTCATGTAGTTCTTGCTCACGTGTGTTAACCATCTGACAGTTTTAAAAAGAAAATGAAATGATTAATCTGATTAGAACATAGGATAAACATAATAAAATGATGCATGGAATAGTTTATAAAGGCATAGCCAATGAAAAGGACATGAGTATGGGTGAACGAGTATGGGTCGGTTCACCAAAACAAAAAATATGTGATAAAGGCGAACGCCTATGGGTCGGCTCACAAAACAAAATGACATGAGCAAAGGTGAACGCCTATGGGTCGGTTCACAAAATAAAATTCGAGTAAAAACACATGCGACTAAATATGGGCAGTCCTGTACCAACCATTACTTAGTCAAAATACCTGCAACAATGATACATGAAACAAATGCATGAAAATAAACTGTCTGTTTAGGAAGATCCTGGTGACTACCCACTAGTCACAAGTCAAGTTTTTAGAGCCTACAGGTTGAAACCTGACTCTGATACCATAATTGTAACACCCCATTTGGATAAATGGACCGTTACATGTAACTATGACATGTCATCAAAACATGCAAGGTAAATGCATTAAAACATTAAATGACCATAAAGGAAAATACCGGAATCAAACATCGATAGTCCAACATAAGCTCACACGCATGCAATATAAGTACTGAAAGGAAAGGACTAAACAATGTCCAAAAGAAATAAAGTAATGTATGGAAATGCATAAGATAAAGAAGGTTGGATTGCTTCCATCCAAATGCACATACTCTCAAGATCATAAGTGCGTCCATGTGTACATGTCGTTTGGGAACATGGAAAGAAAACGGTTGAGCAAGACGCCCAGTGAACGGATATATACCATAGTAGGAATGACATAACATAATAAAGACTGATTAGCAACGGAAATGTATAAGTCCTGGAAAACCTGGAACATGTTTATCAAACTGGTTTTATACTTTGAAAAGCTTATGTTTAACTTATGGAAACTGTATTTTAAATCTAGCCAAGAGCCCATATAGGTCATGAGGTATCAACGTGCATGAATATTTAGAGGGGTGACCTCATCATGCAATTAGAGGGGTTGTCCCTAATTATACTGGTTTGGGTAGGAGGGAAATAACTCAGGCATTTAAAATAGAACATAAGCATTCAAAACATATAAAATAACTGGCGAAAACAGATGGCTGCAAACGGGGAATCCTAATTAAACATACGAAGGAATGTCCATACTGAAGGACGGAATATCCATACCTTATGTCCAGTAGTGAAGCTAGAATGGAAGTTGAACGATCTACTCCGACTTCGCTGATACTACATAAATAAGGGACGTGTATGAGTTGTCTGATTACTGTGTGATTTACTGATTCTGTGTGTTCTTAGCTTATTTTATATGTTCTTGTCATGTTTTATTGTTTTAAGTGTTATATTGTATTTATTCATGTTTTACATGTATTCTGATTATGTATTTTATGTATTCTTGTATTACTATACTTGTAGTGTCATAATAAGTAACTTTCTAAAAATAGCAGGTTTCCAAAATAGTAAGTTTCCAAAAATAGAAAGTTTCTAAAAATAGGAAGTATCCAAAATAGAAAGTTTCCAAAAATAAAATGTTTCCAAAAATATAATTAAGCTTGATTTATAAGTCCAACATATAAGCTAGTGCTTAATAATGATAATTTATAAGCCATGATAATATATTAGTAAAGTTTATTAAATCAAATACTTAGGCTAAAAATGATTATTAATTAATAAGGATATATACATGGTTTATTAGTTAATAATATGTCATGTTAATTTAATACAACTTTACCTTATATAATTAATTAAATTAAAGCATGATTTTTAATTTAATTAAATCAAAATAAATACTTAGAGTAATTTTCATGATTAATTTAAATAAATTAATATAACCTAAGTTAATAGTTAATTTAATTATACATGTAACTAAATTAATTAAATTAATCAATTAAGTTTTATAACAACAAAAGTACCCGAGCCCCAAAACCCGAGGCCACACAAAGCCAAACCAAACCAACACAGCCGACGGCTGGTGGTTTGGCCGGCGACTAAGCAGCCTGCGGCTGCAGCCGTTGGTTGCCACTAGGGGCACACAGTTCACACCGGCTGAGCCGATGCTCCCTCACCGTGACCTGTGTACCCACTGAGACCTTGGAGGGTCTTGGTTCTGATAGGTGTGTAAACACCCATCTTTTCTACCACTTAATTACAATAATAACCGGACCTAAACGTGTATTTTATGTCTTTTATGTCGGAATTATGCGTTGTTTGTGTTTTTGTTGTGATTTAGGATGAAAAGGTGAAAAGTGGAGAAAACACGGATATTCACGGGCATTTACGGACTTTTATTGAAGAAAATGATGAAAGACGAAGTCAAGAAGTCAGGAGTGCAAAAAGAACGGAAGTCCACGACCAATTCTGAAGATTTATCGAAGAAAAAGTCAAAAGACGGATGTTTATCAAAAGCCGAAGAATTCAAGTCTATTTTATTGAAGAATTTAAAGACGAGTTCAAAAGAAATCCCGAAGTCAAAAGTCCCTTAAGTCCAAGATTAAAGAAGATTAGAAGAAAAGGACTAAGTACGCAATTAATGAAGATTAAAAGAAGGAGGGACTTAATTATGCAATTAAGAGAAAAGGAAAGAGGGGAGGAAGCTTCCTTAATCCTCCCCTATAAATAGTTTAGGATTAGTCATTTTTCATTTTGTTGGCTAAGGTGACAATTAGTCTTCCACCATTTAAATACTTGTCATTTACATTACTTGTCAATTTAAATTCATGTTATGCACCTTAATTACCATTTAATTCCAAGTAAGTTTTCATTTTAATTCTTGTCAAATCTTTATTTTATCTTGTCAATCTCTTATCTACCTTTCTTATTCTTTGATTTGTTGTGTTTATGTTTAAGTTAATGCTTTTATTTTGATCCAAAGTGGTTTTTGATTATTGTGGTAAAAGTTGTTTGATTTCATGTTTTTAATTGTTTGTTGATACTTATTCATTGATTCGTTACTGTTTATATTTATACTTGTGTTTGATTTGTGTTATTTTGTTATTATATCTGCTGCTACTGTTCTCCTTGTTCTTCGGGAATGTTTGCTTGTTTCTGATCTTTCCAGGTGTAGTTCCGAACCAAGGCAAAGGAAAGTGTTCATTCGGAACTTCTAAAGTTCCGAATCAAGGCTTCATCCGGAAGATTTGGGATTTGAAAAAGTTCCGAACCAAGCTTGTTCATCCGGAACTTTCAAAGTTCCGGACGAAGTAAAAACTTCCGAACCAAAGGAATTCATTCGGAACTCCAAAGTTCCGAACCAAGGGTTTCATCCGGAACTTTCCAAAAGTTCCGAATCAACTTAAAGTTCCGAATCAAGGACCAAAGTTCCGAATAAAGGCTGTTCATTCGGAAGTCAGAAACTTCCGAGTCAAGGTTGTTCATTCGGAACTTCCATAAGTTCCGGATCAAAGGTAATCTTCCGAGTCAAGGGTGTTCATTCGGAAGTTCAAAACTTCCGAATCAAGAGCTTCATTCGGAAAGTTCCGAATCAAGGGGTGACCTAATACTTCCGAATCAAGGTAGATTTTACAAGTTCCGAATCAGCAAGTTCCGAACGAAGCATTGTTTTGGATAAGTGACATATTCAGATCAATTTGTTCCGGATCAAGGATTTTGGTAATATTCCAAGTGAAGAAGAATCATTTCAACCAAAGGTGACATTTAGGACGAGTGATTGTTCCAAACGAAGGTTTATTCCGAATGAGCTGTATTCAGGTTCTTATTAGCTTTCGTCTTTGATTTTTATTTTCAAGCTTTATTTTTCTTGTCTTTTATTTAATTGCACTTTTAGATTATTTGCCTTAGTTTTATTTTAGACTTGCCTTAGTTTTAGTCGCACTTTAAGTTTGCCTTAGATAGATTTAAGTTTACGTCATTTACTTTAGTGCCCTTTAAGTTCAGTCTCGCTTTTAATTCTTGCACCTTTACTTTAATTAGACTTAGATTTACTTTAAGATCACATTTACTTTTAAGTCTTTGCATTTAAATTTAAAATCACCCAAAAATATTCTTTTTCACCAAAGATCAACTAAGTCACACATAGAGAGCTAAGATCAATTCGATTAGACCAACTTCTACGAACTTAATCCTTAATTTTTATACGGGCAAAAGCCATGTATCAAATGGCACCGCTGCCGGCTCTTTTCGTTAAGATCAACAGTTTTCTGTGCTAGACACGTTGCTTTTTGGGATCCGTTTACTTGTGAACGTTATTTTTCTTGCCTAAAAAATTTAAAAACCATAAAAATTAAAAATCTCAAAAATCCAAAAAGATTTTATCTTTCTTGTGTATATATATTGTCTTTGTGTTTGGTTTTGTATTCTTTTGCATTTTCAGGTGTATGCGTACTAGATCTTCCAATTATCAAGAGCCCGAGCCTCAGGAAGATTTAGATATGGCAGGTGTTAACAACAATAATCAACCACCGCACCTCAACAATAACAACAATGCTCTTCCACAGCCTGATCTTCGGACCATGGAGGAACTTTGTCAACCAACAATGTTTGGACGAGGAGGACCGATTGCGCCGATGCAAATCAACGCTCCTGAGTTTTCGTTGAAGCACCACATGATTCAGCAAGTACAAACAAACCCATTTAGAGGATTGCCTGATGATGATGCCAACAAACACCTCGACAAGTTCATTACAATCATCCAAAGCATGAAGTTGCCTGGTGCCACAATGGATGTACTCCGCCTACAACTCTTCCCACATACTTTATCGCATCATGCCGAGAAATGGTTTGATCGTCTCCCGAAGAATTCTATTCACACTTGGGATGATATGACTCAACGCTTTCTTTCGCGCTACTTTCCACCATCCATGGTCACAAGCCTTCGCAATCAGATCAGCGGTTTCATGCAAGACCCCGATGAATCTCTTTTTGACGCTTGGGAGAGATATAATGTCTTGATCGACCGTTGTCCAAACCACAACATGCTTCCCGTCACTTTTATAGATACTTTCTACAACGGATTGACTTTTCGAGATCGTGATACGATCAATGCAGCCGCCGGTGGCACATTCATGAAAAGGAGACCCGAGGAGTGTAGAGAGTTAATTGAGAACATGACTACTCACCACAAGAACTGGGATTCCTCTGCATCTTCAAGGAACAACCCGAGAGTCAATGTTTCCTCAACCTCAGCAAACCCTGAGATGACCGAACTCACCCGCATGATGGCCGAAATGAGCAAAAGTATTACGCTTCTCGCTTCAAACCAACAACAACATCAAGTTAAAGCGGTTGCTAATCCTTGTGAAACATGTGGCGGTCCTCACTCATACACTGATTGTCCTTCGACACAAGGAAATCCGGAAAATGTGTATGCTGCTTACGGTAATTATTCACCGGAAAATTACCAAGCTAGACAACAAGGGGATAGAAATCTGCTGAGCTACCGTTCCAACAATTACCTTTCACCCAGTTTTTCTCCTCAAAACCAAAACCCCACCAACAACTACAATAGAAGCAACCAAATCCCACCTCGTGCTTCTAACCCTTATCAACCACCCACCCAACAACACCCACCCATTAATTACGATGTTGACACCATCATGAGAACTCAAGGTGAGCAAATCAAGAATCTACAGAGCCAAATAATCAATTTGAAAGGAGATATCTTGAAGCAAGGTAATGACATCAGAACCGAGGTTCGTGAAAATCTTCAATCTTCCTTCATCACTCAAACAACTGAATTACAGAATCTGTTGGCTAGTTTCTTGCCCGAAGCTCAACCTTCTTCTTCTTCGGGTTCTCTACCTTCAAACACCGTCCCCAATCCGCGAGCTAATGTGAGTGCTATAACTACGCGTAGTGGACTTACCATTGTCGATCCACCTATTCCACCACCATCATCTACACCTCCTCCACCACCATGTATCCCTACTCCTCCTACACCTAGTAGTAGTGCACCATTACCGTCTCCGCCTCGTCATGACGATGTATCTCGGAAGGACCCTTCAACATCACAACCTTCACCAACTACACCTTCACCTAACCCTTATCAACCTAGAATCCCATACCCTTCTCGCATAAGCAAGACAAACGAGCTAACTAAGAATGACTGTCAAGTATCGAAATATGTGGATATGCTATCTAAAATGACCATCAACATTAGCCTTGTTGAAGCACTTTGCCACATGCCGAAATTTGTCAAAGCATTCAAGGAATTGCTTAGCAAGAAAGAGAAGCTGATTGAACTCGCCAACACACGCTTAAATGAAAACTGCTCTGCAGTCCTTCTTCGAGAACTTCCGGAAAAGCTTGGAGATCCCGGTCGTTTTGTGTTGCCTTGCGTGTTCAACAAAACTGAAGAATTTACTGCCCTTGCTGATCTCGGGGCTAGTATTAATTTGATGCCACTCAGTGTTTGGAAAACACTATCATTGCCCGACCTCATTCCAACAAAGATGACTCTCGAACTTGCAAACCGCACTCTCGCTTACCCCGTTGGTATAGCCGAAGATGTGTTTCTTAAAGTTGGCACATTTACTTTCCCGGTCGATTTTGTTGTCGTTGATTATGAAATGGACCCTCGTATTCCTTTAATACTTGGTCGGCCATTTTTGAGAACCGGACGTGCTTTAGTAGATGTGGCCGAAGGCGAGTTAATCCTACGAGTCGGGGATGATTCTAAAGTTTTTAAAATGGGGAAGCTTACAGGCAAATCCTTTGGAGGCCGTGAATCAGTGAATATGATAAATGTGCTCGATGACTTTACCGTCTATGACAATCCTCTATTCGAGTCTTCCACTGATAATCCACTCTTTGAAGATAATGTGGATGATTCTCACTCTACTTTGGACGCTTCTCCCATTTATGATTCTCAACCGGTCTTCGATGCTTATGATGATGATAATTCTAGATCAGACTCGGATAATTTTGATTGTACTTCTGAGTATCCCGAGCTGCCCACTTTCGATGATTTCGATGAGGCTGATACTCTATCGAGCGATTCTTCACATGATGAAGATCCTCCACCATCACTCGATCCTACTTTGGACGATTATTCATTTGAGGAAGATTTCTCTGAATTTCTAAACACATACTTCCCTCATGAGAGTGATGCTCCTCCTTATGACTTTGAAGATTATCGTCTTGATCCTCCTTTGGATTTGAAGAGCATTTTGTCAAAGGAGAAGAAACCGGTCGACACCGAAATCCGTTGCACGTATGATTTGACACCTCTTTGTTCCACTTCTGAGGACGAGGTTGTGCTTCTTTGCGGATCTTCTTCACACTCGGCTGAGCCTGAGTGCTATTTTCCCCTGAAGGAAAAGGTGTTCGACCCCGGTATTGAAGTCTTTAAGCCATCTCAGTATCCACCTGATGAAATAAAAGGAAACATCTTTGGACCCATTGAAGACATGCTTGCACCGCACCATACTTGCTTCTACTGTGCTCCATCACTGCTTAAGGGAACCTTGCCACTTCTCTTTTGGCTTGCCTTGTTCGCCTTAAGCTCTTGTTTATTGATGGATGAAAACTATGTCTTCGATCCTGGTGGATATGTTTCATGCTTCTTCCGTTGATGATCAAGGTCGAGTCAGGCTCACGACTCGGTTAACAAAAACCAAGCGCTTCTTGGGAGGTAACCCATGCATCTATCTTTCGCTTTCTTTACCATAAGTGTAGGGGGGACCCTTTGGATTGCTATTTCCTCTCCTCACTTCTTAATCAGGGATTCGAGCTTCAATGATCCACTCTTGATGATTCTTGACGACCCGTGATTCCGTGTTCTATTTCTTCCCGGTTCTATCCTAAACTCTTTTCGATTCACTATTTTATATATTTTCTCAAATATTAAAATAGGAATCTCTTTAGTTATCCTTTCCTTAGCAAGATTTAAACAACGTGCACAATGTCCTAAGTGTAGGGGAGCTTACTCCCACATGCTTAAACATTGAGGACAATGTTTATCTTAAGTGTAGGGGGGACTTCTATCGAAGTTAAGTGGTCTTTTCCTTGTATTTGTCCTCATTTTAACCGGAAAATCAATTTTTCGACATTTTTCAAAATTTTTGATCTATTTTGGCCTATTAGTTTTTCCTTTTGTATAGTTATTTTCCTTCTTTGCTTGAATAAATGCTTAATTAGTGGTTTAATTTTCAAACGTTGTGAATCTTTTGACTCAATCCGAGTTTACTCTAGCTAGTATCCTTAACATTTTTAAGTCGAGTTTTGCTAGGCTTTTATATAGGGAGCTATAAAACGCGAAAGTCTTAACTCTCACGGGTTAAGAACAAGAACTTTTCGCAAGTTCCTATAATTGATCCTAGAGAGTCGTTTATCAAGGGAACTTTAAAATGCGATTTCAAAGCTTGAAAAAAGTCTAAGAATTTGCAAGATCCTATAGGCGACTCGAAAACCCAAAACTTTGATTTAATAGGCTAAGCATCCACGAGTCTCATTACTTGAGATTTTAAACTGTGGAGAACGAGAGATGATAGAGCCAATTATAAGTTTGGTATTCTTTCGTGAATTTATGTGAGTTAATTATAAGCCTATTCTCCCATCGCTTGCTAATAAATTTATCTGCTAATAAATAAGGTTGTATGATTTGAAAAGTTACTTAGCTTCTAGCCCCAGATCGTTTAAAAGTTGCTCGGTAATGACGAGAGTTCATAGCCAAGGCATAACTTATGAAGCGGGGCGCGAAGATTGGCAAGTCCGAAAAGGCCCTAACAAGGCATGAGGGCTATGTTTTGTTGCTAAAGATCCAAAGTGATGTGAAGAATCATTTATCGAAAATCAATATGAAGGATCGAGACACACGACGTAAAGCAAAACTCCCCAAAAGTCATGGAGAAGTGTATCCGAAAAGACCCTAACAAGGTATGAGGATAAATAGATCCAATTCATTAAAGGAGGCGGATCGTTGTATATCAAAGTCCAAAATAAAGATTGGAGAAAAATGAAGAAGTCGTGGTCCAAGTATGAATCTCTCAAAACTTCAAGTGAAGAAATTCCAATTATGAAGAGAAGACCATTATTTCATGAACGTCTCTCAAGATTTGAAGTATGAAGTCGCTGCCAAATATCGGCCCGAGAAAGGTCTCAAACTGCGAACCAAGTTATGCCAAGATATGAACTTTTTGATATCCCGAGAAGCAGTTTTAAAAGATTTGGTCCTTTAGCTAACTATTGATTAAATCGTGCACTTTATTTTCAGACTAAATAATTATCGAAATGAGTCAAACAATGCATCTTCGTGATCATTCAAGACAAATAATAAAATATAAGAGATACCCATAGGAATAAGGGAGTTTAAGTAAATAATTGACCCACATGAGTTCGTGTTAGTTTACTAACTTATAATAACAATGATCTCGTTTTTAAGCTTGGTTTAGAGGAAGTGAAAACTTGAGGATGATGATTATTCATAACATTTTCAAAACCCAAGGTATGCTTTTGATTTCTTTATTTTGTATGTTTTCAATTTTCTATCTCTTTAATAAAGGCCAACGTGGATTGATTATGATGAAAAGTGTAATCTTGCTTTGTAACTAATGCATTGCATGAGGACATTGCAATGGTCAAGTGTAGGGGATTTGATAGGTGTGTAAACACCCATCTTTTCTACCACTTAATTACAATAATAACCGGACCTAAACGTGTATTTTATGTCTTTTATGTCGGAATTATGCGTGGTTTGTGTTTTTGTTGTGATTTTGGATGAAAAGGTGAAAAGTGGAGAAAACACGGACATTCACGGGCATTTACGGACTTTTATTGAAGAAAAGGATGAAAGACGAAGTCAAGAAGTCAGGAGTGCAAAAAGAACGGAAGTCCACGACCAATTCTGAAGATTTATCGAAGAAAAAGTCAAAAGACGGAAGTTTATCAAAAGCCGAAGAATTCAAGTCTATTTTATTGAAGAATTTAAAGACGAGTTCAAAAGAAATCCCGAAGTCAAAAGTCCCTTAAGTCCAAGATTAAAGAAGATTAGAAGAAAAGGACTAAGTACGCAATTAATGAAGATTAAAAGAAGGAGGGACTTAATTATGCAATTAAGAGAAAAGGAAAGAGGGGAGGAAGCTTCCTTAATCCTCCCCTATAAATAGTTTAGGATTAGTCATTTTTCATTTTGTTGGCTAAGGTGACAATTAGTCTTCCACCATTTAAATACTTGTCATTTACATTACTTGTCAATTTAAATTCATGTTATGCACCTTAATTACCATTTAATTCCAAGTAAGTTTTCATTTTAATTCTTGTCAAATCTTTATTTTATCTTGTCAATCTCTTATCTACCTTTCTTATTCTTTGATTTGTTGTGTTTATGTTTAAGTTAATGCTTTTATTTTGATCCAAAGTGGTTTTTGATTATTATGGTAAAAGTTGTTTGATTTCATGTTTTTAATTGTTTGTTGATACTTATTCATTGATTCGTTACTGTTTATATTTATACTTGTGTTTGATTTGTGTTATTTTGTTATTATATCTGCTGCTACTGTTCTCCTTGTTCTTCGGGAATGTTTGCTTGTTTCTGATCTTTCCAGGTGTAGTTCCGAACCAAGGCAAAGGAAAGTGTTCATTCGGAACTTCTAAAGTTCCGAATCAAGGCTTCATCCGGAAGATTTGGGATTTGAAAAAGTTCCGAACCAAGCTTGTTCATCCGGAACTTTCAAAGTTCCGGACGAAGTAAAAACTTCCGAACCAAAGGAATTCATTCGGAACTCCAAAGTTCCGAACCAAGGGTTTCATCCGGAACTTTCCAAAAGTTCCGAATCAACTTAAAGTTCCGAATCAAGGACCAAAGTTCCGAATAAAGGCTGTTCATTCGGAAGTCAGAAACTTCCGAGTCAAGGTTGTTCATTCGGAACTTCCATAAGTTCCGGATCAAAGGTAATCTTCCGAGTCAAGGGTGTTCATTCGGAAGTTCAAAACTTCCGAATCAAGAGCTTCATTCGGAAAGTTCCGAATCAAGGGGTGACCTAATACTTCCGAATCAAGGTAGATTTTACAAGTTCCGAATCAGCAAGTTCCGAACGAAGCATTGTTTTGGATAAGTGACATATTCAGATCAATTTGTTCCGGATCAAGGATTTTGGTAATATTCCAAGTGAAGAAGAATCATTTCAACCAAAGGTGACATTTAGGACGAGTGATTGTTCCAAACGAAGGTTTATTCCGAATGAGCTGTATTCAGGTTCTTATTAGCTTTCGTCTTTGATTTTTATTTTCAAGCTTTATTTTTCTTGTCTTTTATTTAATTGCACTTTTAGATTATTTGCCTTAGTTTTATTTTAGACTTGCCTTAGTTTTAGTCGCACTTTAAGTTTGCCTTAGATAGATTTAAGTTTACGTCATTTACTTTAGTGCCCTTTAAGTTCAGTCTCGCTTTTAATTCTTGCACCTTTACTTTAATTAGACTTAGATTTACTTTAAGATCACATTTACTTTTAAGTCTTTGCATTTAAATTTAAAATCACCCAAAAATATTCTTTTTCACCAAAGATCAACTAAGTCACACATAGAGAGCTAAGATCAATTCGATTAGACCAACTTCTACGAACTTAATCCTTAATTTTTATACGGGCAAAAGCCATGTATCAGGTTCCTACTGTTATCACCAAGGTCCCCATCATGGGGCCTTGGTTTGCTGCTGCTCGAACACAAACACCACCGAACCCCTTGAGGTTTCGGCTGGTGGACCAAAAATGGCACCCAGAGTCATGAGGCTCTCGGTTGTGTGTCGCCGAACCAAAACAAACACCAACCAAACCCTTTTCTTATTTTAATTCATTGATATGACATGTTTTGATTTATATTTTTAAGATTCATGATCATATAATCAAAATAAAAATAAAAAGATAAAGGTTTGGTTAATATCAAATGCGTGTATGAATTGAGGATTGAAACCCGAACACGAATACGTAAATACCTAATAATTCGTTTTTAGTGTAGTTGTCTTCTCAGCTCGATTCGAATTGATATAACGTTTTCTAGCAAAGACTTAATTGTTTTTGGTTAACCAAAGATTATTTGGTATTTAAGCTACTTGACAAACAAAACACTTAAAAAGGTAAAAATAGCTATATATGTAACCATACTACGCTAAAACATATTGCACTTACGTCATTTAAATGAACGAAATAAAAAAATGTAAAACACTTATTTTTACTCTACAAGTGCTTTTTATTAAAAATCTACTAATACCAATTTTATAAATTCTTGAGTTTACAACAAACAGCTACACAAATTTTGGACCTACAAATTTTGGACCTAAAACGAATTACTTAAAAAAAAACTAATTTCCAAAACCAACTAGCTATAATGTGTTAATGGAAATCCTAATATAGACCTACAGTAATCATTTTAACCAATTATGGACCATCAATTAACTAAGCCCAACACAAACACATTTGATCCATTAATCCTACGATTTGTGACTACTACCAACACTGGACTGCAAGTAAAATAGACTATATCTAAACTAAGGACTAAATTGGCAAAATCTTAAACTCACATCAGTAAACTTGCATCCTATCATGGCAAAGAAAATCATATTCTAACAAATTCATTGTTAAGCACAAAAGCAAAATTCAATATCTCCTAATCAATTCTATGAATTGCACATAAAGCATTAATCAAGTTTATACTATTTTCTATACTACGAATACAACTAGCAGATTACACTATTAATACGCAGAAAACTTAAACGATGCGCTTAACCATGACATCCGAAGCCAGTCCTTTGATGTCGAGAAACGCGGCGCTGAGCCGGTTTAAAAATCGAACACCACTATCTACTAAACTGCTGCTGTGTTCTTTCAGAACCTGAAAAACTGAAAACTTGCAGAACACAGGAAACTAAAGATCTTTACGATTACTCGATAGCAACTACAAGATTGTAAACTCACCTCGTTTAACTGCTTAAAGAAAACTCATTTAAACTGATAAAATGATGACTATTAAAAACTCTTAAACTAACAAGTAAACTGACTCTTTAAACTGATTTTGAAAACAGAAAAATGAAACAGAAACAAAATCAGACTTTTTATATAAAAGTTCCTAAACTAAGCTCAAATCCAATAACTCCTACTAACTCTAACTATTTCGTAACAGAAAACTAGTAAGATAAATGTTCATTAAAAAGCTGATAAGCTTTTGACTAACTGAAATCTTTAAACCTTGAAACTCTCGGTATTAACAAAACTAAACTCAATATCACAATTATAACCAAGTGAACAGGAATCGAAATAGACAGTTTTACTCTAACAGTGACTACAAAAGATCTAAGATCAAAGTAATTCAATTCATAAGCTCATTATGAGCTTATAACAGTATGCGAATAAAAGCTTGAAGAAAAAGTTCAACAGACTTGTAACCTAGATGAATACAAGAACTTAACAGAATTCAATTCGTGAGCAGTATTTAAGGAGCAAAACAACAAAACTCTAACTTGATTAGAAAGAAAGAAGATTGAGAAACTTAAAGCTTTCATTAATGGCAGTAAAAGAGAACCGGTTACAAACTGAAAACTGAATCAAAACTGAATTTGTTACAAAATTTAAACAGAAAACTGAAAGAAAACCTAACTAACTAACTAATTACACCTAATAACTATGTGTGTGTAATCTACTCCTAAGCTAACCCATTGAAATGAGAGCTCTCGTCTTCTTTTTATAGCCGTCTGGAGAGGGTGTTGTGACGTGTTCAATCCAATGAGGATTGGACACGTGTAAAATACGAGGTTTACTCGTCCATCTTCATCTTCATCTTGAATTTGGGGCTTTCTTCGTCTTTGACTTTGAGTCTAATTAAGTAACATCATCGTGTAGAGGGGAATGAGAGGATGATTTTTGTAGTTATAAGTTTCGGTTGAATATCTCTTGATTGTTCATGATACTGGATTGCAGGTTTGGGAGGTGAAGAGATGAAGTCGGTTTTACTTTCCTTTCTCTCTCTTCAAGGTTGAAGACGCGTCTTGTATATTTGTGCTTTGACTGGAATTGGTCAATTGACCAGATTAAGTAAATACTTAATAAACTTCCAATTAATTCTCTTTTGGTCCCTTATCTTTTACTTCTTTCCAAATGTGTATAAAGCCTTTCAAGTAATAACTTTTCCATCCTTTAACATTGTAGTAATTGCACTTTAAGCCCTTGATCTTTGGAAGTTTGGCAAATAAGGTCCTTGGATCATCTTTCGTCCTTTTCTTCGTCTTTTATTATGAAAATCCCTTGAAAGCTCGTGTTTTGTCTCAAATGCACCTATATACCTGAAAATACACAAACACCAAATACACGCGTAATTCTGATAATTAACAGTTTAATATAATGTATTTGACAGTGTTTTTAGTGGTTTATGGATCATAATTGATGAGTGTTTTCACACTTATCAATACCCAAGATCAAAATCAATAAATCCTCCCTCTTGTTCTTGTTGGTGGACGTGGCTAGGAGAAGAGAAAAGGGGCTAGGGTTTGTTTAATTTCTTGAAAAATGTGTTATGTTAATTCTCCTGGCATAATTATTTACAACATGGATTACCAAAATGGGTCGGGCCCTCTCCCTTTCTTCTTGTTGCCGCGGACAAACACAAGCCCAACACCAAGCCATACAATTTTTCGTGTCTTAATTATTATCGTGAAGGTTCGTGTTTTAATGTCGTGTATTAAATTATTATACGTAAATGTTTATCGTATGTTAATAATATACTTAATACTTGTAATTTAATGTTCGTGACACGTGTCGTATATTATTAAGGGAAAGTTTTATTTTAGTCGTGTTTTCATGTATTGTACTGTTTATGGTATTTTATGTGAGTTTTACATGTTGTCATATGGATTGTTGGTAGTCCGAACTCTGCCCGAATACCGACGTCTCTACCATATACCATAGCGAAGGGTGTTTCCCCCTTGCTTTTCTTAGTCATGATTCGGTGCGCCCACATGACTTGCGGTAGCTCTTCTACCCAACATGTACTGTCTAAGCACTCCTTGATCCTATCTCACCAACTTTGGTTTTCTCTCTCTTGCAACCCATTGGATTGTGAATATTTTACTAATGCGAATTGTAGTGCTATGTTGAGCGCCATGCACCACTCTCTGAACGGATTATCAACGAATTGCCTACCACTACCCGAGACTATTTCCCTTGGCCAGCGAAAGTGACAGACAATGTTTTCCCACACGAACTTTTTTATATGCTTACTTGTACTGTTGTGACTACCTTGGCTTCAATCCACCGGGTAAAGTAGTCCATGGTTACTATCAGAACTTTAATTCCCCCGGCTGCTATGGAAAGAGGACATATGATGTTTATTCCCTACTTGTAGAACGGCCACGATGATGTGATAGGTGTTGGATCTTGCGCGGATAGCAAGGCACCGACTTATGGGTCTGGAAATCCTTTCACCTAAGAAAAAAATTCCGCGCATCCTTGTGCATGGTTGGCCAATAATATCCAAAACGTAGAGCTTCTGCTACAACTGACCTTGGACTTGCCTGCATGCGGCACGCCCCCTCGTGTATCCTACTAATGACGTAGTACGCTTGTCGCGGTCCTATGCATCACAAACATAGCTGTAAGAATGATCGTTTGTAAAGGACTCCATCCTAGACCTTAAACTGGTATGACTTCTTCCAAATTCGTCGTGCCTCCCTTTCATCCCGTGGGAGTGTTCCATTGTTCAAATAATCATTGATGGGAGTCATCCATGTAGGCCCTTTGCTTTCAAAGAATACGGGTATCTCTGCTCCCCTTATAGATTTATTTTCCACGATCTCTACCAGTACTTCTGGGTAGATGTGCCAAACTGATGGATGCAATCCTACCCAGAGTATCAACCATCTTATTATTCCATCTTGGAGCTTCTCGTATGGTGAAGTTTCTGAATCCCTTGGCGAATGACTTGGTTTTTTGTAAGTACCAGATCATATTGTCCTCCTTAGCTTTCTATTCTTCCGAGATGCGGTTTTCTATTAAAAGAGAGTATACATTTGCCACCAGGTTGTGTACACCCAGGCGAGATGTGATCCTCAACCCTGCTATTAGCACCTCGTAGGTGAGTTCCATTCCTTACGGATTTATCAAAATAAGGCTTGCATTAGGCCCATCGACACGCGAGAATCCAGCTACAAATAAGACCCAGAGGGCTTGGGATTCTTTAATTTCCCTTAGCACGATGTTTCCTTCCACTGGCCTTTCAGTGGTTAAACCTGCCAAACTCCGATACCTAGCCATCATGCGAGAGCCGTACGAGATACTATTATTTTCTGACAATATGGTCCGTTCGCTCAGCCCGCGTTTCTTTTGTTCCGCTAGGGGATATCCTTCACGGATATGCATTATGCCCTCTGTAATGGACTGAAGTACTCTAGTCTTGTCTTTTGGTTCCCATGCAAGGTTATCGATGTTATTTTGAAGGAGAGTGTCCGTGGCTGCTCTGCCTTTATCGGTATTATGTATTGTAACAATACATCCCTTCGCTGTAAGTTTGAGCATTCCATGTGTCGTAGAAGGTACAACGCGCATGGCTAGGATTCCTGGTTGTTTGATAATGCCATTTTTTGGATATGGTGAATGTATCACCATAAAGTTCACCCACACCGTTGTTGAGTGCACCTTGTCTCCTACTGTCATCAATATGTGAAGTTGACTGAGTGGCCAAATCACTTCTAAACTGAAGCCCATGCGCGGCGACATGACCTGCATTAACTGGCTCTTTATTTCTGAACGAAGCCGTATAAAGCAATGTTCGTACAAAATATCTGTTGAGGATCCTCTATCAATGTACATGTGGTAGACAACGTGGTCTCCCGTGTTTACCTCTATTGTTAAAGGTCCTTCATCCACATTGCTTGTAGTAAGGGGATGGAATGAGATTTCTGTCTCGCGAGAAAATTATTGACTAATTTTTTTCTTGGTTCTGCGCTGCCACGACTACACCATATAGATGGTAGTGGGCTTATCCTTTGTCTTGTATTTCTTATTCTCGCTCTTCTTGTTATCTCCCCCTCTTTCCAATCCTTGATGAGATGATTCAGCTTGCCCGATTTTACCAAACTTTCGATGTGTCTTTTTAGCTGTATACATTTGTCAATTTTGTGTCCCTTCTCACGTTGGTATTCACAAAACCTATTGCATGTGCGTTTTTCCACGGGGGTGTTCATTGGGGGGTTTCTAGAAACTCTCACCTTCTAATAAGAATATCTCTCTCGGTGTCATCTTAAGAGGGGTAAACTTGTTATTATTGTTGCGTCCTCCCCTCTGAACTCCTCGATAGTCGAGGTTCCGGCTATTATTCTGGTTGTTGGGTTACCTCTTGTTCTAGTCTTGGGATTTGTAGTTAGAGTTTCCCTTCCTACTAACAGCGGTTGTGGCTTCTCCTTGAATAAAAGATCTTACCCGCCGCATTAATGCATCAAAAGTCGCGGGGGTCCTGTCATTCAGTTTTCTAATTAGGTCCTGGTTGGTTATTTTAGCCATAAATTCAGAAATTTTCAAGATCACTGGATACTCTCTAATGTGATTGCATTCACCATTGAAGCATTCCACAAAGTCCTTCGAGGATTCCCCCTGTTTTTGTTTAACTCTTGCGAGCAAGACGGGGTTCTTAGCGCACTTCTTTTGTTGCGTTAGTTTCTTTTGAAAGCAATTCGCATATTTTCAAATCCATCGATGCTTCAGTGCAGGATTTTATCGAACCAATTCCCGACGTTGTCGATTAGGGTAGAATTGAACATGTTACACCACATGGGTTCCGGCCAACGCTCAATCCATGCCTGCGACTCAAAGACCTTCAGTTGATCATCTGGATACGTGGTACCATCGTAAGTCTTGACGTTTGACGGCATACGCCTCTTTTTTTCATTTGAGTAGTTTCTATTGCGTCTCGTGAACGCGTCGACTTTCTCGCGGCGCCACGGGAGAGATAAATCTTTGTTGTTGTGCTTTCGGGATTGTCGAAATGATCTACAATGTCCCATCTCGTAGTCAGAGGAATCCGAGGAAGAGTAACTTTTCCTGTGACGCCTAGGATGATGGTCGTCGGAGTCAGAACTTGAGGAGTTGTCGCTCGGGGATCTTCTCCTGGACTTGCCTCGACGACTCTCTTCCTGTCTTTGATCTCGCGGTTTTGGGGATGAGTCTCTCCCCCTTGGAGGAAGTTCGAGTCTATCCAAGGTGCTCGTGCGCTGTCCGCCGTTAGCGGGGGCCCGTTCTCTTGAGTCGCTTGAGTCGTCGGTCACTAGTTCCCCTTCTTCATGTCCCTTGGGATACATGATCCATTTGGAGACATGTTGTTTTTTGAGACGATCTTCCATCCTTTTCTTGCGCTTTGATCCATGTCGCTTGTTGTTAGGAACATATCCTATCATTGATTTTGCTTCCCTTTCAAAGTTAAGGCGGACATGTAGGTCTCCACTTGGGGTGTTCCTCATTCTCTCTATAATGATAGGGATGAGGGATTCGCAATTTTAGATATGAAGTTTTCAAGGCATGAGCCTGAGGCTAGGTGGCTACCTGATTATCTTGAAGTTCTACCTCGAGATCAGAGGGTATCCACGCTTCTTTACGCGGTGCTGGGGTGGTTTCATTGTGGATGGAATCTGATGCAGCAGATCAAGAAGAGTCTAGAAGCAATCTCATTTAATAAATAAAAGTCTTTTGGGTTGTTAAAATTGAAGTCAGGCAGTTTTACATAAGTCATGTGAGAGGTCTTTGTGAGTCTATATATTTCCTAGTTCTTGGCAGCATAAGGCAGATTATTAGCCTACTACTTTCAATCATTGTAATCAGTTTTTAAGCTTGAATTACCTAAATAAAGTTGTTGTCTAGTATTCTCCTTCAACTCCCCTATTGTTCCTCTTAACTCTATAGATACTACTGCACTAGTTGGTATCAGAGCGGGCTCTGTGTTTGTGCTTTGGGTTAATCATGCCTCCTAGGCGAAGGCAACCACAACCATCAGGGGCACCAACCAATGCACATGATCGAAGAGAAGAGGTGAATGAATTGAGGAGGGAAGTCGAGATTCTGACCGAGCGATTGACTCAACTTGAACCTCACCATGAGGAAGAAGAGTTTGAGTTGGATGATGCCTTTAAGAACCCATTTCATAGGCATGCTCGTCATCAAGAACCACCCATGCACCGTAGGTAGGAGGCAAGCATTAAGGTTGAAATTCCAGACTTTTCAGGAACGTTGAAAGTCGAGGACTTTGTTGATTGGTTAAAAACTGTTGAGCGAGTGTTTGAATTCAAGGAAGTGCCTGAAAACAAAAAGGTCAAGTGGGTGGCCATCAAGTTAAAGGGTAGAGCATCTGCTTGGTGGGAACAACTCCAGTTGATGCGAGAAAGAAGAGGGAAACAGAAAATCATAGGTTGGGATAAGATGAAAAAGAAACTCAAAGAGAACTTCCTCCCGTTTAATTACACACAAATAATGTTCCAACGCTTACAAAATTTGAGACAAGGGATCAAGTCGGTTGAGGAGTATACAGAAGAATTCTATGAGCTGGTGTCATGCAATGAAATATCAGATAGTGAGGAACAACTTGTTTCAAGGTACTTAGGTGGTTTGCGCCAAAATATACAAGATGTTCTTTGCCTCTACACCTTTTGGTCAGTTTCAAAAGTATACCAAAGGGATTTAGCAGTAGAGAAACAACAAAAAAAACCTGGAAATCGTTTTGCAGGATCCCAAACCAAATCTGTCGAACCAAAACAGGTGGAACATGGTGATAAGAGTCAAGAACAAGATGTGGGTATATCAAAGAGGCCAAGTGTATTTCGTGGAAGTGGAAGTGGTGCAGGAAATACTTCCAATTCATCCAACCAGAACATAAAATGCTTCAAATGTGGGGAACAAGGTCATAAGTCTTCAACTTGTAGAAAAGAAAGAGGTAAGCAACTTATGATGGAGAATGAAAAGGTTGAAACCTATGATTATGAAGATGGAGTGGAGTATAATGCTGAACCACGTTATGATGAGGATGAAGAATACGAAGACAATTTCGTCTATGGTGATGTTGGACATATGCTTGTTATCCGAAAGAGTCTTTTGCTGCCAAAAGAAGAAAAGGATGAATGGCTTCGAAGTAACATCTTCCACACAACTTATACCATCCAAGATAAGGTATGTAATCTCATAATTGATAGTGGAAGCTGTGGAAATGTTGTTTCACGTGATGCTGTAGAAAAACTAAATTTAAAACTAGAAAAGCACCCAAAACCGTATAAGTTGAGTTGGTTTAAGAAAGGAAACGAAGTGAATGTGGATACTCATTGTTTGGTTTCTTTTTCAATTGGCCAGAAATACTTTGATAATGTTTGGTGTGATGTAGTTTTGATGGATGCTTGCCACATCCTTCTTGGAAGGCCTTGGCAATTTGATCGTTGTACCATTCATGATGGTAGATCAAATACATATACCTTTAATAAAGACAATCTAAAGGTTACATTGGTTCCATCAAAAGAGGCCGGCCTCGCCAAACCATCTAAAAGAAACAGCGAGACCCTTCTTTCAATATCAAAGTTCATGGGCAATGTTGATGAATCTGGGATTATGTTTGTCTTGGTCGTTCGTGAGGTAGAAAACCCTTTTTCAGCCCATAATTCAGTAAAGTCCCTTCTCGAAAAGTTTGTTGATGTGATGCCTACAGAACTTCCTTCCGGGCTGCCACCAATGAGGGATATTCAGCATCAAATCGATCTCATTCCAGGTTCTAGCTTGCCTAATAAACCAGCCTACCGAATGAGCCCTAAAGAGCACGAAGAGTTGCAACGCCAAGTAGAGGAAGCCATAGAAAAGGGGTTGATGCGAATAAGCATGAGCCCTTGTGTTGTTCCAGCCCTTTTGACTCCCAAGAAAGATGGTTCGTGGCGCATGTGCGTTGATAGTCGAGCAATAAATAAAATCACAGTCAAGTATCGCTATCCGATTCCTTGTTTAGATGACATGTTGGACCAACTTGCTGGTTCAAAGGTATACACAAAGATTGATCTACGAAGTGGGTATCACCAGATTCGTATATGACCCGGCGATGAATGGAAAACAGCGTTTAAGACTAGAGAAGGTTTGTATGAATGGCTAGTGATGCCGTTTGGGCTATCTAATACCCCAAGTACTTTCATGCGATTCTTGAATCATGTCCTCAAACCATTTCTTCAAAGGTGTGTTGTTGTATACTTCGATGACATTTTAATTTACTCGCCCTCGTTAGAAGAGCACAAACAACACTTAGAGGAGGTACTTGAGACTTTACGCCAAGAGAAGCTTTATGTGAATTTAAAAAAATGCAGCTTTGTGACTTCAATGGTGCTATTCCTTGGGTTTGTTATATCTGATGAGGGGATAAAAGTAGACGAGTCCAAGGTTCGGGCTATTGTTGAATGGCCTACTCCTCGTTCTATCCATGATGTTCGAAGCTTTCATGGTCTAGCCTCTTTTTACCGACGATTCATTCGGAATTTTAGCAGTTTAGTGTCTCCAATTACCGAATGCATGAAGGCTAATGTGAAGTTTTATTGGACTCCAGAAGCTGATGAAAGCTTCCGACTTATCAAAAATAAAATTTCCCAAGCTCCGGTTCTTGCATTACCAGATTTTGGGAAGATCTTTGAAGTGGATTGTGATGCATCTAAGGTCAGAATAGGTGCTGTTCTAAGTCAAGAAGGGCATCCGGTTGCTTTCTTTAGTGAGAAACTAAGTGGGTCGAGGCTGAATTATATAACCTATGATGTTGAGTTTTATGCCATAGTTCGAGCCTTACGGCATTGGCAACACTATTTGATGCACAATGAATTTATACTAAATTCAGACCATGAAGCGCTCAAGTACATCAATAACCAGCACAAGTTGAGCCCGAGACACGCAAAATGGGTTAGTTTTCTACAAAACTTCAATTTCACGTTGAAGCACAAGGCTGGAATTCAGAATAAGGTCGCTGATGCATTGAGTCGAAGAGCTTCTTACTTATCAGTAATGAGAGCAGAAGTGCAAGGATTTGACACCTTCAAGGAGATGTACTCGGAGGATACTTAATTTGGTCCTGTTATGCAGGGAGTTTTAAGTGGAAAACGTTATGATTATCAAGTTCATGATGGTTTTCTATTCAAGGGTATGCAATTGTGCATTCCAGATTGTTCCTTAAGGGAAAAGGTTGTGGCAAAACTGCACTCCTTGGGTCATTTTGGTCGTGACAAAAGTATCGCGTTGGTGGAAAGGAAGTATTTTTGGCCGAAACTGAGACGTGACGTTACCAGACATGTAGAGAGGTGCCACGTATGCTAACGCTCAAAAGGAGTCCCCACTAATGCAGGACTTTACACTCCTTTACCGGTCCCATCGTCTCCTTGGAATGATGTGAGCATGGATTTCGTTCTTGGACTTCCGTGTACTCAAAGGCGAAAAGATTCTATTATGGTGGTGGTAGATAGATTCTTAAAAATGGCTCATTTTATACCGTGTCGCAAGACCATGGATGCATCAAATGTTGCAGATCTGTACTTCAAAGAAGTTTTTCGTTTGCATGGCCTACCTCTCACTATAACTTCAGACCGTGACCCTAAGTTTATGGGGCACTTTTGGAGGACCTTATGGAAGAAAATGGGTACTCAGTTATGTTTCAGCACCGCGTATCATCCCGAGACAGATGGACAAACAGAAGTTGTAAACAGAAGTTTGGGAAACCTATTAAGGTGTTTGGTAGGAGACAAACCAAAGCAGTGGGATTTAGTTCTCCCATTTGCTGAATTTGCATACAACAACTCAAAGAATCGAACAACGCAACAAACTCCATTTGAAGTTGTTTACGGACTTAGTCCAAATAACATTACTGATTTGGCCCCAATTCCCAGCTCAAAGAACACTAGCGTGAAGGCTGATGAGTTTGCTCAACATATCAAGAACACCCACGAGCAAGTTAAAACACAGATTGAAATCAATAATGCCAAGTATAAGGCTACTGCTAATTTACATCGTCGAAAGGTTGTTTTTCAGGAAGGTGATTTTGTATGCGTTGTTTTGACCAAGGACCGAATACCCGCGGGAGTAAATGTCAAGTTGCATGATCGAAAAGTTGGTCCGTGTAAGATTATAAGGAAAATCAATGATAATCTTACCAGCTGGAATTACCAAGTCATCTCAATACGTCTGATGTGTTCAATGTCAAGCATCTCCTCCCGTTTAAGGGCGAACGTCATGGCATTAACAACGCGAGGACGAGTTTTCTTCAATCGGGGACGACTGATGCAGCAGATCAAGAAGAGTCTAGAAGCAATCTCATTTAATAAATAAAAGTCTTTTGGGGTTGCTAAAATTTAAGTTAGGCAGTTTTACATAAGTCATGTGAGAGGTCTTTGTGAGTCTATATATTTCCTAGTTCTTGGCAGCATAAGGCAGATTATTAGCCTACTACTTTCAATCATTGTAATCAGCTTTTAAGCTTGAATTACCTAAATAAAGCTGTTGTCTAGTATTCTCCTTCAACTTCCCTATTGTTCCTCTTAACTCTATAGCTACTGCTGCACTAGAATCCTTGTGGCCATCGGTAGCACGGGGGTATAAAAGGGGAAGACAACACTAGTGGTGCTTTTCCTCCCGCATACCGGTTGTTTGCCCCACTAGCGCTCCCAGGGGTCGACTCAGCGAAAGTGATATGTGCTTTAATCGTTGATGTTTTCTAGCTAGCCGCTTTCTGGTTGGCCGTAAACATACCGCCCTTATTTATGTTAAAAGTTTAGTCTAGGGTCCCACGAATGGCGACAACTTATTGATACAAAATTTGGATGGATCGCGCTTAACCCGAATTAGGCTTAATTCGGTGTTGAGGATTCCGGCTTTTCCACCAAGTGAACTTGTATGAAGACCCTGCACACTAAAGAACGAACACCGTTAGGCTTACCGTAGGAATATTTTCCACGATTAGACTCCGACGTGAGAGTAAGTATTTGGTTTGACTAAGATAATCGCTGAGGGTTGTGAGTATGTACCTTTATGGAACCTCAGGGGTTCCTTATATACTCGCTGAAACCCTTATTGGGCTTCCCTATTCTTGCGGTCTAAGTAAAGGATAAATACCATGTACACCGAGGTCCTTATCACTTAAATAAGGAGAGTGTATATTCCTTTGTCTTAGGAGAATCATAGTCCTAATTAAACTATGATTCTGTTTAATCCCAACCGCGTGCGGTCAGAGTGCTGCTTATGTGGAGCCGCGTGCGACAACGACTCATTGGGCCTCATCTTGTCTATTATAACTCATTTGTAATGGATTAGATACGTGTAGTACCCGTGGGTAGGTCTTATAGCCCGACTAGAGACTATATGTCATCAGTCTTCTTTCTGAGTCTTTAATGACATCAAATAACGACCATTTATTAACATCGTGTCCATCATTATTACCTATTTTATAATAATTATGAAAATTTTTGGTACTTAATCATTTATATTTGAGATTTTCACTAATCATGGAGCACTTTGTGAAAATTAAAATAAAAGAGTGCAAATGCATATATTTGAAGATTACAATTCACAAGACCAATACATTGTATCCATCAATGAGATAAGGCGTATTCATGCCTATAATTCGCCGAATACCATGAAGACTTGAGAGCAATACGCCGTATCCAAAAGCTTACATACATCGTATTAGGAATTATGCGAATAAGATTCTAGAATATTATAACCCTGGACCCCGCGTCAAGAAAATCCTATACGTTTTATACATAAAATCCAATACATTATATTGGAGAATGAAGAGAATGTTCTTGAAGTTTATTAAGGTATAAATGTGGTCCCTACTCTAAGAAACTCCCAATATGACGTAGCGATCGTATTCCAACAAGTATAAATACAAAAGCTAGATACGAATTTTTTTTAACATAGCTAGATATGACTTTCAAGGTGCAAAAATCAAAAGTTTAAAACCCTAACCACTAATTTCGAATATCAGAAGTTTAGAAGAGCCAAGAAGGTCAAGTATTGCACTCTATTCTATAGGAAACACCTTGTAATCCCTTTACCTTCATTGGGCGTTTGATATTTGGTATTGTTAAAATTATTCATTTAGTTTACCTCTATCATTTATATAAGATTTGTGTAGTGAATTTACCAGGGTTCGGCTAACACCTTTACGTGTTAGTCATGCTTATGCTAAATTAAATGTTTAAGTTTTTTTAACCAAATTACTTAGTTTAGCGTTGATTATTGATTATGTTTATCGTATGATATTTTTTGTTTGATTGCGCGTTTAATTTATTATTCAACTAGATCTAGCGATACGGACCAAGTATCTATGTTTAGGATACACGCGCGTTTAGTTATATATAATTGGAATAATATGACTACAAATGAAATATCATATTGTTTCCCTCGGTTATAAAAGATGGTAGGCTAAATAGTAAATTGGGTTAGAACTACAAATACGTCTTATGGCCGTGCTTGGATTCATTACTGGTTGGTAGACTAGCAAAACATATAGTTATAATTGAACATAGGTAGATAAAATCTCGATGAGTTATGGTTAGGACGATATTCACCATATTGTCCTTTATATGAATTATAATCAATAAATAGGATTGTTATACGGAGATGCTAAATTGTAACAGAATTAACGTGTCTAGGTTTTAGATAGTAGTGTCGAATAAATCTAAGAATAATATGTCTCCTCGAGATAAGTAATCATAACACTTATAAAGAAACCTTTGTTAGATTTAAGTAAGCATCGCTAATACGGTTTCCTTATCATAGGCTTGAGCGCCCTTATGTCTTCTGTTAATTGATTTGCGTGAGTTAGAGTTGATAAAATAGGTTTAAGTCACCAAAAAACATGTGCCAATCTCTCAGATTGAACCTCCCCTAAACAATAGAAAGGGAGTAAGTTTAACATAGTGTAGGTTTCACATGAATTAGACTATATTAATTTAGATAAATAAAATACTGATAGAATTAGGATTAAAGTTCTCGCTCTTAGTGATCGACACCTTACGTACCAACTAGTCCATGATTTGACCGGGTACACTGCTTGTAAGCGTTCTCAATAGGTAAAGTCAACAAAATATAAATAGTAAAACTTGGTAAAATAACGAACATGTAACGACAATTAGAGTATCGACATCAGTTTTCATATGGACATCAATAAATTTTGTCTCTTCTTCTTAAGTATGCTTAGGGAATTGCTATTGAAGATCTTTACCGACCATAAAGTTGATCAAATCATAAAAGGATGAATCAGTGTCAAATATATATATATATATATATATATATATATATATATATATATATATATATATATATATATATATATATATATATATATATATATATATATATATATATATATATATATATATATATATATATATATATATATATATATCACCTCTACAAAGATGTGTAAAGATAGTGATTAAAGAACAAAAAAATATACTCAAACACTTAATCATCCCGTATTAGCCTCAAATGCTACATATAGTGCTAGGATTAAAAGCATGGTCAAATGCTACATATAGTCTAGAAACACTATATTGTAACATTTTATACGCCATGAATAAACCCATTCCCTTGCTACATTTCTCACCCACAAACAACCTACTCATACCTAAAGGATCCAACTCAGGAATCCAAACATCCTTTCTGGATACCCAATTAGACCAACAGACTAGGCATCACAAGCGTATATATCCACACCCCCATACTACAGGATTAAGACAAAGAAGAAAGGTTCCCATAGCCACGGTATTAGGCCCTTTGCTAAAATGACAAACATGTTTCCTTATGTTTCATCTTTATATCTTTTAACTAAAAGAAAACTTCTACTACTTTTATCTAACCTCTTATGAATATCATTCAAATACATCTCTTGTAGGAGTTCATTTTCATCTACAAATATAAAAAATGTAACACATAAGACACTGTCACAATGTGGTCAGTCTTATAGCATAAAATGAAATAAATTGGTAACCAACCTTTCAAATTTGCCTTGACCTTTCCCTTGTCATCTACACATATATCAAATTTCAACAAATAAGATAGGGTTAGTTAGATCATATATCATAAAAATATATTCTTGTGCACTTACCATTCAATTTTTTTCCTTTATCATATAAAATGATAGTAGAAGAGTGAATACATGAGTAGATACCACAAAATGAGTCAATCTCGTATCATTGCCATAAATTATTCTTAACACATTAAACAAAAACCATATTTCTAACCTAAAATCTTAAACACACAACACCAATTACATACATAAGTGACAGTACCCACAAAATATTTCGAACACATTAAACAAAAACCTTATTCCTAAAACCTTAGACGCACAACCCGCAATTCATTCATTGAGTCAAGAGTATAAATGGTAACAATATTTAAGGCTCAAGATTAATATGCTACAAAAATACAATTTTACACACAATGAGTAAACAAAATAACATTACAAATTTAAAAAGAAAACATACCTAAATTATAACTAAACAAGAAATGATCATTGTGATTGCTTAAGGCATAAGATTACTTACCACCTATCTTGATTAATCGATGCAAGTTCTTGGATGTAGATTATTGTTGGAATTAAGGTTCTTGAGATTGGGGGCAAGTGTTTATACCATCAATATTTTGTACATGTTGCAAGGATCGTCCTTAAGGTTATATTTATTATACGAACCGGCTAAACTGCCCTCTTTGTGTCCCGAAAGTTAACGGCAATGGTCGTAAGAATGGAAATAAGGTCAAAGGACCTGTCTTCTATAAAATGACTTTCACAGGTACGTTTGGTGTAGTTATCGATTTTTTAGGATGATTCATGCCATTTTGGCACTTCCACAAGGATGGTCTATATATAATTAAATCTATACTTTTTTCATTTGAGCTTAATCCAAACTAAAAATTTTAACGACAAGCTATTAGTTAATAATTCGATTATGCGATGATATTCATCACGAAATTCGAACCTAAAACATATATAAAAGGCTAGTATTTTGCACACTCTCAAAAGTTATTTACACACTCAAAATGTTAGGTATTTTGTCATTTAAAACATTACATCACTTAGTGAAATAGAGTTAAGATCTATGTATACCCTTAAATTAGCATAGACCTATTCAACTAATCATAATCATCCCTTTAAAAAATAACCCAATTCCCACCACTTTATTAAAAATTAAATATCTCACAAACGGTAAATCGTAAAATAAAAAAATACACTATTGCAACGAGAATTAAATTATCTTTCTATCGAGGGGCACATGTATATACTTTCGACGAAATTTTTTTTCGACTTTTTTTGCTAAGTCACGTATGAGAGAATCATATATTATTCGTCACGAATCATATATGATTTTCAGAAAATCATATATGATTCGTGATATGAATCATATATGATTTTCTGAAAATCATATATGTTTTGTGACGAATCATATATGATTCTCTCAGACGTGATTTAAGAAAAAAAATCGAAAAAGAAGTTCGTCGAAAGTATATACATGTGCCCGTCGATAGGTAGATGATTTAATTCTCGCGATGATATATTTTGTTTTGCGTAACGATGAACGGTTTGTGAGATATTTAATTTTAAAAAAAACAAGTTCTTTTGTTACATGATAAAAATAAGTGGTTGTGATTGGTTGATTGAGTATATGTTAAACTAAGAGTTTATGTTGAACTTTTTCCTAATAAAATATATAACTATTAAGAGTATAACTGTCACAACACATATAACTTAAATGTGTAATTAATTATTTAAAGTGTGTAAATCAACTCTTTACATAAAAGTAAATTCTTAAAATTATCTTTAGGAAAATGATTTATCCTCCTACTTGATATGCCTACAAATCTTCCTACCTTTATGATTATGACAAATGGATTGATCATTGGATGAAATTAAGAAAGATAGTTAATGGATTACACATGTTTTAATTTGATGTGGGTAAGAGATAAGTAGGAGGATATTGTAAGAGGATTTAGCATTGCCCTTATCTTTAATAACCAACTGAATTATTGGTTCTGAATTCAAACATTCAACCTTCAAACACATAATACATTAGATCGGACAAAACTCTTTATAATTAAGTGTTTTTTTTCGCATGATCACGTCTCTTGTATAATTAGACATATGATAGTAAAAAAAATACAAGGACTGTAGTGGCATTAACAAGTTAATAAGGAATACATATGTAGCACTAGAAAAATACTATTAACTAAAATTCGATTATTTACGCCACCGTGTCAATGCTGTCACCTTCCTTTCCAACCTTTCACATTTTTATGCGGGCCCGCACTCTGCTATTTCAAGTCACAAAGCAGATAATTTTCTTTCTCAAAAAATAGATAAATATAAATATTTTTATTTTAATATACAAATGTACTTTAGTCTTTATTTCTCTAGAAAAAGTAATCTACGTTTTTGTTTTGCTTTCTCATGAAACAATATATAGAAAAGGAGCGGTTGAACTCATGTCTTTGATTTAAAAACACGTATAATCAAATATGCATGTATTAATGCGTCGAGTATTTTATAATCAACTAATCATGATGAGGAACAAAAAGAACAATTTGTTTTATACATGTTTTGAGTCAAATGTGGTGTAAAGTGTCTAAATAATCAAATATATATAAAAAAGGGAGTAAGTTGGATAATACATACTTAATTTATAAGAACACTAACTTTAGTATAAACTTTACAAACACAATTCGCCCTCAAGTGATGAAATGATCGGGCATAATCCAGCCAAAAAGAGGGGAAAAAAACTCGAACCACGTCATACAAAGAACCAATCTTTTATGTAATAAAACGAAACGTTTAATCAAGATTTCATTTTTCCAAAAAAATCAGTTCTTTTCTTAAATAATAAAAACTAAATTATTTTTAAATTTGACTAAAACGTTAAAAAGTAGTGAAACTCTGATTAAAAAATTTGATGAAAAAAAATAATATAAAATATATGTGTTAAATTTGTGAAAAATAAACATAAAAAAACATAAATAATAAAATTTTAAATAAACTATATAAATTTAAATAAAACTTACAGTTTTTTTATTTTTACAATAACTTTATAAAATAAATATCTTTTACAGTGTATACCTTCTAGATTTTATATTTTAAACACACAAAATTAATAAGATCTACTTAAACATTAAAATACATAATAAAATTTTGTATGTATAACCATATGAGTCATTATTATTATGTTATAGGAATCGGTGATATATCGTTTGGCGGTGATCCACCGCCACGATATATAGCATATCGGCTAAGTTTGGCGTTTTGGTCAATATAGGTCAATATTGGTCAAAATCGGTCAATACTAGCCAAAAATCGGTTCAAATCAGTTAAAATCGATCAGCTTGTCATTTTGGTCAATATGGATCAATACCAATGAGATTAGTAAAAGTAAAAAAATTCAACTAAAATCATACATAATCTATATATTTGCACATATATTATAAGATATGTAACTAAAATAATAATAAGACTGTTAATAAAAACATGTAAATTTATATCAAGTAAATATTAAATTTATTAAAAATAATGATAATTTATAGTACCCGCAGAGAAATCGATATATCTCCGCAAAGATGATATATCGTTTGGCGGTGGTCGACCGCCGAGACCCCGCCGAACGATATTTACAACCTTGATAAAATGTACCTCCAAATAAGAAATTAAGATTTTTAATTTTTTTTAAGGAGCGTCTTGTGAAATTTTAAACATACTTTTCTATATGTTAACAAAAAATAGTTTTTACGAATATACATCTTATAATGTGAAATATGTATATTTATAAACATGTTTATATCAAGAACTATGTTTATGGCACTTCAAAAATTGTTTGTAATGCAAAGAAAAATTAAACGTTCAAGAAATCATGTATATAAATATAGACATTAAAATTATTAATATATTACTATAATTATATTAACACTCAGCACTTTACACATTTGCATCATTTGTATTATTTGTTTTCATACAATTATCTTGATTTTTTTAAGAAAAACCGTTTTTTTTTTTTGCTTTTGTGATTAATATTTATGCGTCACATAATAAAAATAATAAAATTATTTAATCGGAGCATAATAAAAAATGATCATAGTCCGACCCAGTTTACCCGTTTATGTCGAGTTCGTCCGGTTATCTACCTTTCTTTTTCGCACCGCTTGTATTGGCTACCCGAACCGGTGCCCACTCCAGTTTTCAATTAAAGCCTTTGGTCTGGTCCGGTTTTAAAACTATGTATACCACCAACTTCAAAATTATATGATTTTTTGTGTTTTATTAGTTATATAATATGTATAATAAGATATAATTTTGATTTTAAGGATAATTTAAATATATTATTAATTAAGGTATTTAATATATTAATTAATGTGTATTTGTAACATATGCTTTATAATAAGTGTGAAAACACTTATCCTTTTACCACTTATTTCCAATAATAACAAGACCAAAACGTGTATTTTATGTCGTAAAAGTCGAAATTATGCGTGGTTTGTGTTTTTATTGTGTTTTAGGACCAAAAGATGCAAAAGGAAGAAAACATGGGCTATCACGGGCTTTTATCGAAGAAAAAGACTAAAGACGAAGTCGAAAGATCGAGAATGCAAAAAGAACGGAAGTCCAAGGTCAATTCTGAAGATTTATCGAAGAAAAAGTCTAAAGACGGAAGTTTAATAAAGTCGAAGAACTCAAGTCTAATTATAGAAGACTATTATAAGACAAGTTCATTTGCCATTCGACTAATCCCGAGACAAAGTCGAGAAAGACGCGTCATTTAAAAGACGTGAAGAAAAAGAAAGAAAGAGATAAGAAACAAACACCATCACCTCCCACTCCTATAAATACTCCCTTCATATCATTTTTGAAGGAGTTAGTTAGTTTTTAGTTTTCATTATTAGTTTTTAAGTTTTTAAGCACTTTCTCTCTCTAGTTTCTCTCTAGTTTTACATTAAGTTTTGTACTTTGGAATCTTAATATTTTAGTTCAAGCAATCTTTTAATAATCTCTCATTCTTCCTTTCTTAATAATCTATGGTATAATTTAATAAGCATGTAGTGGTTGTGATTTGGTTGATTTTTGTGTTGGCTTATTGATAATAAGTTGATTTGATAAGTTTAAGTTTTTGATAAAAAGTAGTTTTTTGATTTTCTAGCTTATTAAGGTTTTAAAAGTTTTTAAATTCTAGCTTAATCATCTTTTTCTAAAAATCTTTTGGTTTAACTTTTGGCAAAGTGCTTATTGGGATTTAGCTTATTGTGCAAGTTTCGGATCTTTATATAACTCATTTTCCGGATAAGGAAATAAATTCCTTATCCCGGATAAGAGTCTTTTGCCAGTTATTGCGGATAAGCAAAGAAAGCTTTCGTTTCCCGGATAAGCTCGTCATTCCGTTTTCCGGATAAGCAACTTAGCTCGTTTTGCGGATAAGGACCAAGTAGATTCCGGATAAGCATTATCATATAGTATTCCGGATAAGAAGGTAGTAAGTGTTTTGCGGATAAGAGTTTGTTGTCGTTTCCCGGATAAGCTTCTAAATATGTTTTCCGGATAAAGTGTTGGAAATACGTTTTACGTATTGGAAAGGATCGGTCACTCCAACAATAGTCAATGTTATAGCTCGTAGTTTAGTTATTTACATTTATCAAACAAAGCCCAAAACCGAGCCCATGGATTGTATGGGCCGGCGGACTAATGTAAACCCAAGCCCATCTCATGGGCTTGGGTATATAAACCCTCTCCTTTGATGGAGAGAGCGGTGTGGTTTCATTATTTTCACATAGTTCACTTTTAACTTTCTCTCTCTAAAGTGTGAAATCCACCATCTATCTATCTCTTTCTCTCTCTAAAAACATAAGCATAGATTAACAATCCTACAATTGGTATCAAGAGCTTGGGATGAAATATAGGTTTGTTTTTGTGTTGAGTAGTGTCTTCTAAACAATTCGTAGAATACAAGTTGGTTTTTGCCGAAATCTTCAAAATTTTTTGCTTTGATCGTAGTATCAAGTAGTGTAACATAGGAATTTGTGCTTAAAAGTGTTCTTGGTATCTTGGTTTTCATTAAAACATCAGTTTTCTTGGATCAAAAGTGCAAAAAGGTTGTGTTCTATCATTCCGAAATTCTAGCAGAAACATCCATCGGAAAGTACAAATTGTACTTGGGCTTCCATCGCAATAACCTTACCATCGGAAAGGGTTTGGTTCTACATTGCGATCGTGGGTTTTATTACTTATTCCGATCTGGACATTCCGATCGTGCTTTGCGATCTGGGATTCCGACGGGTATAAGGAAGTATTTTAAGTCGTTACTCTGCTTGAATTTTGTCAGCTACTTTGCGATCTGAACATTGCGATCTGAGTATTCCGATAGGTTTTGCGATCTGAGTATTACGATAGTTCTTTGCGATCTGAACATTTCGACCGCTCTGCATTGCGATCTAGGCATTCCGATACCATCATCATTCCGACAGGGTTACATTACGATCTGGACATTCCGATCTGACACTCCGATCTGGTATTCCGATCTGACATTCCGATCAACATTCCGATAATCACAAATTTTTCCATAAAAAATTTCGATCGTGTGTAATTTTGACTTGGAATTTTTGGTTTATCGAGAACATATTTTAGGGGATTTTAACATTGTTTCTCGATTTTAACTCACAACAACACAAAAATACTTAACCTTATTTCATTGTTCGATCAACTTTGTAAATCTTAACTTATTGAAATGGAGTACACATCTCTTACGGATAAGTCCATCCTCTCGGGTACGGATAATCGTCCACCAATGTTGGTAAAGACTATGTATGAGGAATGGGCTTCCCGAATGGAACTTTATATGTTGAACAAGGAGAATGGACATCTAATTTGGGCATCGGTGCTCAATGGACCATTAGATTATGGTACTGTGACGGAAGGTACGACCACTCGTCCTCGCACAACGGGTGAGTTGACTGGAGATATGAAGATTCAAGATAAATGTGATAAGTATGCTACAAACATCATTCTCCAATCTCTTCCTCCAGATGTCTACAAACTCGTCAGCAAACATAAAGTAGCCAAAGAGTTATGGGATAGAATTCGTGTTCTAATGCAAGGCACCTCGTTAACTAAACAAGAACGAGAGTGTAAGCTTTATGATACTTTTGATAAGTTTGCCTATGTGCCAGGGGAGACTCTCAATGATTACTATCTGAGATTTACCCTATTGTTGAATGAGCTTAATATCTATGGCATGGCAATCCCTACCTTTCAATTGAACACCAAGTATTTGAACACTCTTCCTCCATAATGGAAAAAATACATGACGGATGTTAAATTGGCTAAGGACTTGCATAACACCAATGTGGATCAACTTCAAGCTTTTCTTCAACAACACGAATGCCATGTGATCGAGGCTCGGTTGTCTACACCTCAAGTTCATGATCCACTTGCAACGTATGCTTCTCAACAAAACATGGCTTTTACTTATCAACAACCATCATACTTGTCGCAGCCACCACCACACATCTATCAGCAACCACAGCAACCATCTTATCAACCACCAATGATGCCACAGCAAGAATATCAACAAAGTGTTCATCAACAATCTTTTCAACAGCAACCACCATATCAATCATCACCATCACAAGCCAACACTTCTCCATTGGGCTATACTCCTCAGCAAGGATATTTTCCAATAGAAGCACAACCAGCACAAGCTTTCTACTCTAATGAACTTCCACCAATCCAAGCACCGGTCTTTACTCCAAATGATACGCCAGCTGATGTTCTAAACCATCTCACCGCCTACTTGTCAAAACTTGTTGCAACTAGAGGATTTCCACCAACAAACAATCAGCTCCGCACCTCATCAAATCCTCGACAACAAGCCACTGTTCAAGATGGTCAAGTGACGGTGCAACCTATTCAGGGAAGGCAAAATTCATATGGACCTCCTACAAGGACTGGGAACAATCAAGCTGTGAATTCTCAAGCTAGTGGAAATGGGAGTCCTATTAGTCCTAAGAAGGTTGTGACTTGCTACAATTACCGAGGACAAGGTCACATGGCTAGGGAATGCACTCAGCCTAAAAGGAGAAGGGATGATAACTTAAAACAGAAAAATACACGACTCTTTGATTCAGAACAGCCCGCATGTATTGATACCACTGCACAGAATCAATCATTGATTGAACAATTGAATCGAAAGTCGATGGAAATATCTGATTTGAGGGAACAAATTTGTGATAAGAACCTGGTCTTGGCTGAGTTAAAGGAAACACTTCGTACTCTAAAAGGTAAGAATGTTGTGGATAACGCAGCCACTATCTCAGCATCGTCCTCTAGTGCAATCAAAAGAACCCTTATTGCCGTCACACCACTTAACAAGGGCCCTAGGACTAAACCATCTCAAACTTTGGTCATTAAAGATAAGGCGGAATCAAAACCAGCTTCTAATATTCCCGCGTTGCCTTCTACAGGAGTAAGCACCACTACTAAGGCTCAAAGATCTAAGCTTAAAAGAAACAAGAAGAATGATAGGATCTTGCCCCCATCTAGTAGTCAAGTGAAGAAGAAAGTAGAAGCCCATCCTAGGAATGTTATTTCTGTTTTGAATAAAAAGAATCATGTAGCTAAACCTAAAGGCTCTGCGGTTGTGCAGCGTTCTAAGCCTAGTGTGAATTCTAATTTGAAATGTTGGAATTGCAATGAATGTATGTTTTCTAGTCGTCATGATTCTTGCCTTATTGACCATGTGAATGAGATGCAGGCCCGGAAAAATGGATTAGAATGGAAACCGACTGGGAAAGTGTTAACCCAAGTTGGCTGGATGTGGCGCCCCACTGGTAGAACTTTCACTATAGTAGGAAATATGTGCCCTTTAACTAGGATCACTCCCACTGAAGTGAAGAAAGCGTGCCCTTTAACTAGGAGTACCAAGGCTACCAAAACACAAGCGTGTCCTTTAATTAGGAACACTGACACTACTGTAGGAACCAAGTGCCCTTTAACTAGGTCTACTCCCACTGTAGTGCCCGCAAATAATCCAAAACCTAAGAAAGTTGGAACAGTAAAACTTGTTAGTGCTAAAACTCACATTAGAAAACGCAGGAAATCTAAGGTTCTCAAAAATGTTAGCAATTCTGATAATTCTATATCTGTATCTGCTAACACTCCGGAACCAATAGTTTCCAATGCATTGTCTACTGTTGTTATTGAAAACAGGTGGTCCAAATTGTTCTCTGGTATTTGGACTCTGGTTGCTCCAAGCATATGACCGGAGATCGCTCTCAGCTCAGAAATTTCGTCAGCAAGTTTCTTGGTACGGTTCGATTTGGAAATGATCATATTGCAAAGATAATGGGTTATGGTGAATATCATATTGGGAATGTTATAATTTCGAGAGTGTATTATGTGGAAGGTCTCGGTCATAACTTATTTTCTGTGGGACAATTTTGTGATGCAAACCTAGAAGTTGCTTTTCGAGAGCATACCTGCTTCATTCGTAATTTGGAAGGGGTTGATTTACTGAAAGGTACTCGAGGGAATAATTTGTATACTTTGTCTCTACAAGACATGATAGCCGCTTCTCCCGTATGTCTTCTCTCCAAAGCATCGAAGACTAAGTCATGGTTATGGCATCGACGGTTATCTCATCTTAACTTTGACGCTATTAATCACTTGGCGAAAAATGAACTTGTTCGTGGTCTTCCTAAACTATCATTTCACAAGGATCATTTGTGTTCCACGTGTACAATGGGGAAAAGCACTAAGAAGTCTTACAAACCCAAGACTGAAGACACCAACCAAGAGAAACTTTATCTTTTGCATATGGATCTTTGTGGGCCAATGCGTGTTGAAAGTCTTAGTGGCAAAAAGTACATCCTCGTTATTGTGGATGATTACTCTCGGTTTACATGGGTGAAATTTCTTAAAGCAAAAAATGAGGCACCTAAATTCATCATCAGATTTCTCAAGATGATTCAAGTGCGTCTCAACACTACTGTCCGACGCATTCGTACAGATAATGGAACCGAATTTGTGAATCAAATTTTGCGTGATTATTATGAAGAAGTTGGCATATCTCATGAAACATCCGTTGCACGCACTCCACAACAAAACGGTGTCGTTGAAAGGCGAAATCGCACACTTATGGAAGCTGCTCGAACGATGTTAATTTACGCAAAGGCTCCATTGTTTTTATGGGCAGAAGCAGTATCTACAGCAGTGTACACCCAAAACCGGTCACTAATTCGTAAACGCCATGGTAAAACACCTTATGAGCTTCTCCATGGAAAAGTACCAGATTTATCATATCTTCATGTATTTGGTTCTCTTTGCTATCCAAACAATGATGGTGACAATTTGGGAAAACTTCAACCAAAGGCTGATATTGGTATTTTCATTGGTTACGCACCCGCAAAGAAGGCATTCCGAATCTACAACCGTAACTCTCGCAAAATCCTTGAAACTATGAATGTTGATTTTGATGAGTTGACAGCTATGGCTTCTGAGCAAAGCAGCTCTGAACCCGCACTTCATGAAATGAGACCCAGTAACATTAGTTCTGGTCTTGTCCCAAACAACCCTACTTCATCATCATTTATACCACCTACCAGGAATGAATGGGATAAGTTGTTTAAACCGTTCTTTGATGAATTCTTTACTCCTCCAAGTATTGTTGCTCCAGAACCTGAGGTAATAGCTCCGGTAACCGAAGTTGTCGCTCCAGCAACCGAAGCACAATCAGACACATCTGCACCAACAATTGGTCAAGATATACCAACAACGAGTAATTCACAACCAACACAAGTAACAACTACCCATGTCATGCCTATTGATGATGAAGAGGATGACGATGATCACGATTTGGAATTCGCTCAAATGCGTGAACTTCCATTCTTTGGTGTATCTATTCCCGACCCTAATCAAGCCGGGTCGTCCACCTCAGAGGAAGCTCCTTCTACAGTTTACTCCAATCCACGGATTCGTGAACATGACAGCAAGTGGACAAAGGATCATCCTATAGATTCTATTATTGGTGACCCTAATCGTCCAGTATCCACACGAAGTCAGTTACAAGAAAGTGCACTGTTTTGTCACTTTGATGCTTTTCTCACTGAAGTTGAACCTAAGACATGGCAACAAGCTTTTACTCAATCCTGTTGGATAGAAGCTATGCAAGAAGAACTTAACGAATTCATACGTCTTGAAGTATGGGAACTTGTCCCATGCCCGGATCAAGTGCAGTTACTCACTTTGAAATGGGTTTACAAGGTGAAACTTGATGAGTTAGGCGGAATATTGAAAAACAAAGCTCGACTAGTAGCTCGTGGATACAAGCAATTATTGGGCGTCGACTTTATGGAATCCTTTGCACCTGTTGCCCGTTTGGAAGCTATTAGACTATTCCTCGCTTATGCAGCCCATATGAATATGATCGTCTATCAGATGGATGTGAAGACGGCATTTCTTAATGGTGAAATCAAGGAAGAAGTCTATGTTCAACAGCCGGATGGTTTTGTGAATCCTAATTATCCTAATCATGTGTACAAGCTTAAGAAGGCTCTCTATGGGTTTAAGCAAGCTCTACGCGCATGGTATGATCTATTGTCACAATTCCTCATTACTCAAGGCTTCGCAAAAGGCAAGGTGGATCCCACGCTGTTCATTCAGAAACGAGGTAAAGATATGATTATGGTACAAATATATGTTGATGATATTATATTTGCATCCTCGACCCAAACCTTATCGGATGAGTTTGGGACACTCATGTCTTCCAAGTTTAAGATGTCAATGATGGGCAAGGTATCATTCTTCTTAGGTCTTCAGATATCTCAGAGTCCCAGAGGCATCTTTATTAATCAATCCAAATATGCCCTTGAATCGCTTAAGAAATATAAGATGGAATCTTGCGACCCCGTGGACACTCCAATGGTGGAGAAATCTAAGCTTGATGCAGATCCACATGGAGTTGCCGTTGATCCGACACTTTATCGTGGAATGATCGGTACTCTTCTGTATATCACAGCCAGTCGCCCTGATCTTCAGTTTACTATATGTATGTGTGCCAGGTATCAAACTAGGCCTACTGAGTTACACTTAGCTACTGTTAAAAGGATCTTTCGATATCTTAAAGGAACCATTAATCGGGGACTTTGGTATTCGAAGGACTCTTCTATTGCACTAATGGCATATGCAGATGCGGATCACGCGGGTTGTCAAGATACAAGGCGTAGCACGAGTGGAACTTTGCAACTACTAGGAGATCGACTAATCAGTTGGGCATCGAAAAGGCAGAAAAGCGCTGCAATTTCAAGTACGGAAGCAGAATACATAGCTATGTCCGGTTGCTGTGCTCAAATTCTTTGGATGAGATCGCAATTAACCGACTATGGTCTAGGTTTCAACAAGATTCCGATGTATTGTGACAACAAGAGTGCAATTTCCTTATGCTGCAACAACGTTCAATTCTCCCGGTCGAAGCATATTGACATTCGCTACCACTTCATCAAGGAGCAAGTGGAAAATGGAGTAATCGAGCTTTACTTTGTCCGATCTGAGTATCAATTGGCGGATATTTTCACGAAGGCTTTAGATTGCGCTCGAATTGAATTTTTAGCCGACAAGCTAGGAATGAGAACCTTCTCGCCTGAGACTCTTAAGGAATTGGCAGATGAAGCGAAAGAATAGTGGTGGTAAAACTATTCTCCGTATCCTTGGTGATCATCTGTATATATTGTTTATATTTTTATACACAAAAGCAAAATACAAAAATATAAAACCATATAAAAACCATAAAAATTGAAAAATCTAGAAAAATCCAAAAATATTTTTACTTTATTTTTCAAAGGCATGTCTTTTGGTACGATAATATTTACGGCCTTAGAAATGTTGATTAATATCGACACGGCGCCATAAATAGAGTTCGTACAAAAGTTGTAAATATTTCATAAAACATGCCTATATGGCTTGTAGTTATTTCAGACTGCAACCCGATTTTCACATTAAAGCCAAGTATTTCTTATGAAAGCTTTGGCTCACAACGGGAATTAATTTTCTCGGGCAAGGTTTACTTTAAAACCTTGTAAGGGATCAAGTTTACTTTATAACCTGGTCTAACACAAATCTATGTACGCCTCAGTGCATTTATTTGTTAAAACAAGAGAAGTCTTGTTTTTATGAAGCTATCATCTCTACAACCATGCTATCTACAATTGGTATCTACATACTCGACGATGCGACTACTCAACCGACGACTACAGCTCTTTCAATAGAACACGGGTCAACAATTGAGGGGGAGCAATTGTCAAGAATTCAGAATCTTCGATGCCGAACGTGCCAAGTTCACAAGTTGGTGTCAAGACAACAATACCAGTCGTACATGTGGTGTCAAGAGATGACTTCAGACGTGACGAGGCGACCAACATATGCTGACAAGAACCATTTGATCTTATCATATGATGTTCTCATCTATCAGGTCCAACCTTGTCAATTCTTTTTTAATATGGTGAATATGTGATCATGTTACAAATCAGTATCATATCTCAAGCGTTTGAAATCCAGAAGATAAAACGGACTTGCATTTTTCTTCCCAAAACCTTTGTTAAAACTTCATTAAATCAATTGATATTAAAAACATCGATTGGGTTAATATTTTTAATATGGGGGAGAAAATGTGATTTAATATGGGATATTATCACAAATAGTTTGACTTAATGTGCTGGCTCATCCCAACATGTGCGAAATGTTTTCGAATATCGTGGCATATGTTAAGGGGGAGCAAAATGGATTTGCTATATCAAAATGGATTTGCTATATCAAAATGGATTTTCATGGTGACATATACTTACCCGAAACCCATTTATTTCACGACGATGAAGATTGTGATGACATAAGGATGGTAGGATAGGTTAAGTCCTATGATTCTTCCAGAACCGGAGGAATCTTCCCAAGGACATTCCATAGCTAGAAATAGTAGTCCTTAGGAAAGTTGGAGAAAGATTGTGAACGTAGCTGAATGCCGACCAAGTACTTAAGTTAGCACTGGAACAATCACAACAAGGTGCTAGTTATGACGTATTGGTAAGCATTGAAGGGGTTGAAGAATGAAAAAGAATTGTAAAGATAAAGGGTGTAAAGAAAGAAGCCCTCCTTACAACTTAGGCAGAAACCGGGTCAACACATATGCTATTGAGATCATTTTTAATGATGCTTGATATTGAAGATAAGACATCATGGACCCAGTGATGCAATGCACAACCCATCCCAGCATGAATAATGTACCCCCACCCGACCTACGCACTATGGAGGAGCTATGCCAACCTACAATGAATGGACGTGACGGCCCGATTGCACCGATGCAAATCACGGCTCAGGAGTTTTCGTTGAAACATCACATGATCCAACAAGTGCAAACTAATCCTTTTCGCGGATTGCCAGATGATGATGCCAACAAGCACCTCAACAAATTCATTACCATTACTCAAAGCATAAAGATGCCCGGTGTTTCTATGGAGGTACTTCGCCTTCAACTATTTCCCCATACGCTTTCTCACCATGCCGAAAAATGGTTTGATCGTCTCCCAAAGAATTCTATTCATACTTGGGACGACATGACTCAACGATTTTTGTCGCGCTATTTTCCACCGTCCATGGTCACGAGCCTTCGTAACCAAATTAGTGGATTCACGCAAGACAATGATGAATCTCTCTTTGATGCTTGGGAACGCTACAATGATTTGATCGACCGTTTTCCAAATCATAACATGCTCCCCGTCACTCTTATTGATACTTTCTACAATGGTCTCACTTTTCGTGATCGTGACACGATCAACGCCGCCGCCGGTGGTACTTTTATGAAAAGGAGACCGGAGGAGTGTAGAGAGTTGATTGAAAACATGACTACTCACCACAAGAATTGGAATTCATCCGCATCCTCAAGATCTAATCCGAGAGTCAATGTTTCATCTACTTCTTCCACCACTGACATGTCCGCCATGGAACGAGCCATTATCGAAATGAGCAACAATATTCAAATTTTGGCTACTAACCATACTCAACAAGCTAAAGCCGTTGCTATTTCTTGTGAAACATGTGGTGGTCCTCATTCTTACATTGATTGTCCTTCTACTCAAGGAAATTTTTGTGAAACCGTTAACGCGACATACGGTAACTATCCTACGGGAGGCTATCAAGCTCGTCCTCAAGGAGACCGTAACTTGCTAAGTTATCGCTCAACAACTATCTTTCACCACCCGGTTTTACTCCTCAAAACCAAAACCAACAACAAAGCTATAACCGAAATAACCAAAGCCAACCTCGTGCTAACAATCAATATCAATCCCAACGAAACCCATACCCACCTCAAGGAAATTTTCAAGCTTACCAAGCTCCACCTCTCAATCAACCAACGGCGTTGACTCAAGACATGGAGACGTTCTTGAGGACTAATAGAGAGATGGTGACGAATCTTCAGAGTCAATTCATCAACTTGAAGGGAGACATGGTGAAACAAGGGAGTGATATTCGAGCCGAGCTACGGAATGACATGGCGAAATAAAGCAATGATATTCGCGCAGACATGAGAGACTCTTTCAGCACTCAAGCGGATAATATACGTGATATGATCAGTTCTCTTTTCCAAGGTAATCAACCCTCTTCTTCGGGTACTCTTCCGAGTAACACCGTTGCTAATCCACGAGGGGAGATGAAAGCAATCACCACTCGTAGTGGAAAAGGTTATACGGAACCCGAGCTTCCTACACCTCCACCCGTGATTGTGAACAAGGAAAAATACCAACTTTCTTCACTTCCTTTACCTTCTTACCCCATTCCCCCACCACCCGCGGTTGTGAGTGATCCTATTCCTCTAAAGCCTTCCTCTTCATCCGACATACCTTATTCTTCAAGGTTGAGGAAAGATAAGCAAAAGAGCAAGGATGATATTCAAGTTTCAAACTTTCTAAAAATGTTTAAACAATTGAATTTCAACATCTCCTTCGCTGAGGCTCTCGCTCACATGCCTAAATATGCGAAGATGTTTAAAGATCTTCTTAGTGAAAAGGAAAAGCTTCTTGATATTGCTAATACCCAACTTAACGAGAATTGCTCTGCGGTTCTCTTAAGGAAATTGCCCACCAAACTTGGTGATCCGGGTCGCTTCTTGATTCCTTGCAACTTCCGGGAGTAGAGAATTGCATGGCCCTAGCCAATCTAGGCGCTAGTATAAACTTAATGCCTTTAAGTGTTTGGAAGCAATTATCTCTCCCCGAGCTAGTCCCCACAAAAATGACCTTGGAATTAGCTAACCGTACGGTTGCTTATCCGGTGGGGATAGCCGAAGACGTCTTCGTTGGCGTTGACAAATTCACCTTCCCGGCGGATTTTGTTGTCGTTGACTATGAGATGGATCCTCGTGTTCCATTAATCATTGCACGTCCCTTCTTGAGGACCGGTCGCACTCTCATTGATGTAGCCGCGGGCGAAATATTCATGAGAGTTGGTGACGATAAAATTGTCTTCAACATGGGTAAGATTTCTAAGCAACCTTATTCATATGAGAGTGTTAATGCTATTGATGTTCTCGATGAGGCTTGTGAAGAACACTTTAATGATGCTTGCAAAAGTAATCTTTCTTCTCTACCCAATTTTGAGACTGTTGCCTCAATTGCTCCGTCATTGAATCCATTTGGAGAAAGTGACTTTCTTTTGGATGATTTTGAAGCTAGCTTGGGTCCACTTGATCTTAAATATGATGATTCCTCCACCGATTGGGAAGAAGACATTCGTACAATTGAGAAACTTCTCAATGAAGACCCTTTCTCTCCTCCTTTTCCTAAAGAGGTGACTAATGATGATCCATCGTTAGTTACACCATCTATAGAGGATCCTCCTACTCTTGAGCTTAAGGACTTATCTCCTCATCTCGAGTATGTTTTATTAGAGGGCATTGATCAACTCCCCGTTATCATTTCTAAAGACTTAAAAGCCGATGAGAAAACTCGTCTCATTGAAGTTCTCAAGAAACATAAAAGAGCTATCGCTTAGAAAATCTCCGATATTCGCGGAATTGATCCTCACTTTTGCACACATAAAATTCTCATGGAGGACGACTTTAAGCCTACCATTCAAATCCAACGAAGGGTGAATCCTAAAATCCATGACGTTATCAAAAAAGAGGTTATCAAACTTCTTGATGCGGGCATGATTTACCCTATCTCGGATTCACCGTGGGTTAGTCCAGTCCATTGTCTGCCTAAGAAAGGCGGAATCACCGTTGTGCCCAATCAAAACAACGAGTTGGTTCCTACACGTCTCGTTACTGGGTGGAGAGTTTGTATAGACTATCGCAAACTCAATGATGCCACGAGAAAGGATCATTTTTCTCTTCCTTTTATGGACCAAATGCTTGAATGTTTAGCGGGTAATGAATATTACTGCTTTCTAGATGGTTTCTCGGGTTATTTCCAAATACCCATCGATCCCCAAGATTAAGAGAAGACAACATTCACTTGTCCCTATGGCACATTTGCTTATAAAAGAATGCCTTTCGGCTTATGCAATGCCCCCGGGACTTTCCAAAGGTGCATGTTGGCTATTTTCTATGACATGGTTGAGCAAACCATGGAAGTCTTCATGGATGATTTCTCAGTCTTTGGGGATTCATTCTCTTCTTGCCTTGCCAATTTAGAACGTATGCTTAAGTGGTGCGAAGACACTCGCCTTGTTCTAAATTAGGAAAAATGCCATTTTATGGTAAAAGAAGGCATTGTGCTAGGATACAAAATCTCAAAAGACGGTCTTGAAGTGGATCGTGCTAAAGTGGATGTCATAGCCAAATTACCTCCACCTTCAACCGTGAAGGGTGTGAGAAGTTTTCTTGGTCATGCGGGCTTCTATCGTCGATTTATCCAAGACTTTTCTAAAATCGCTCGCCCGATGACCCACCTCTTGGAAAAAGATACTCCTTTTATCTTTTCCAAAGAGTGTATTGAATCATTCAACCTTCTTAAGGATAAGCTAACTAAGGCACCGGTCTTAGTCACCCCTAATTGGGAGCTACCTTTCGAGTTGATGTGTGATGCTAGCGACTTTGCTATTGGAGCGATTTTGGGCCAAAGAGTGAATAAACACTTCCAACCAATCCATTATGCTAGCAAGACAATGACGGGGGCCAATTGCATTATACGACAACCGAAAAATAGCTTTTAGTTGTTGTCTATGCTTTTGAAAAATTTCGCCCCTATCTTGTTTTATCCACCACCATTGTATACACGGACCATTCCGCGTTGAAGTACTTGATGACTAAGCACGACTCTAAGCCAAGACTTCTTCGCTGGGTTTTACTCCTTCAAGAATTTAACATTAAAATTCGTGACAAGAAGGGAGCCGAAAACCTAGCCGCGGATCATCTAAGTAGACTTGAGGATCCTTATCCAGGGGATCATCCGAATCAAGAGATCAATGACTCTTTTCCCCTTGAGACCTTAATGTCTGTAAATTCCAATCTTGATGACACCCCGTGGTTTGCCGACATTGCAAACTACTTAGCGGTGGTGTTCTCATCAAAGGGTTAACATCCCAACAAAAGAAAAAGTTCTTAAACGATGTTAAGACTTACTTTTGGGATGACCCTTTTCTCTTCAAACAATGCGCTGATTTGATTATTCGCCGATGTGTTGAAGGACCGACAACTTTAGACATTCTCGAGGCTTGCCACAAAGGACCCACCGGTGGTTACTTTGGTCCCAACTTCACCGCGAAGAAAGTGTTTGACTCGGGATTTTATTGGCCCACCATTTATCGTGATGCTCACGAAATGGTTAAACATTGTGAAGCTTGCCAAAGACAAGGCAAGATCACACATAAAGATGAGATGCCTCAAAATTTCATACAAGAATGTGAAATCTTTGATGTATGGGGCATCGACTTTATGGGGCCATTCCCTTCATCTAAAGGAAACAAATACATCCTTGTAGCCGTAGACTACGTTTCTAAATGAGTTGAAGCTAAGGCTCTCCCAACGAACGATGCGAGGGTGGTTGTGAACTTTTTGAAGCAGCTTTTTGCTCGATTCGGTGTTCCTCGTGCTATTATCAATGACCGCGGGACTCATTTTTGCAATGATCAATTCGCAAGAGTCATGGCTAAGTATGGTTTCAATCACCGTATTTCCACCACCTATCATCCCCAAACTAATGGTCAAGCCGAGATTTCCAACTGTGGATTGAAGCGAATTCTGGAGCGTACTGTGGGAGAGCATCGTGTCTCTTGGGCCGATAAATTAGATGATGCTTTGTGGGATTTCCGTACCGCATATAAAACCCCGATTGGTTGCACACCTTATCGTCTTGTGTACGGGAAAGCATGCCACCTCCCTATTGAGCTGGAACATAAGGCATACTGGGCCTTGAAGTAGGCTAACTTCGACATCAACAAAGCCGGTGATCTTCGGAAGATTCAACTCAACGAGCTTAATGAACTGAGGAATGAAGCTTACGAGAACTGACTGATCTACAAGGAGAAGACCAAGATCATCCATGATGCAAGGATTAAGAACCGAGAGTTCCACGTTGGTGATCAAGTCTTACTTTTTAACTCTCGGTTGAAGATCTTCTCGGGCAAGTTGAAGAGCCACTGGTCTGGTCCATTCACCATCGCCAAAGTCTTTCCCTATGGCACAATTGAGCTTTCTCAGCCAAATGGGCCCAGTTTTAAGGTGAATGGCCAGCGCGTGAAGTTGTACTTTGGTGAGGACATCTCTTATGAGATGATACCATCCCTCACCACGTTTCCCTTGAATTAAATTCTGGGTCGAGTCAGGCTCGTGACTCGGTTAATAAAAACAAGCTCTTCTCGGGAGGCAACCCGTTGATCTATCCTTTACCGTTTTGATAATAAGTGTAGGGGGAGCCCCGTATGTGTTTTGTTGTCTTGTTTCTTCTTCTGTGCGGGGATTAAAGACTCAAAGATCCATTCTCGATGACTTTCGACGAACTATGATCCCGTGTACCCGTCTTCCCGGTTCTATCCTAAAACTGTTGTGATTCAATATTTCATATCTTATATGTTCACATTGAAATCACTATAGCTGTCTTTTCCTTAGCAAGATTTAAACAAAGTGCACAATGTCATAAGTATAGGGGAGTTTACTCCCACATGCTTAAACATTGAGGACAATGTTTATATCAAGTGTAGGGGGGACTTCTATCGAAGTAAGTGGTCTTTTCCATGAATTTGTCCTCATTTAACCGGAAAATTTGATTTTTCGACATTTTTCAAAAAATTTAATCTATTTTGGCCTAGTTGTATAGTTGTATTTTCCTTTGTTATGGTTATTTTCTTTCCTTGCTAGAATAAATTTTCAATAAAGTGGTTTTAAATTTTTCAAAGTCGTGAATATTTTGACTCAACCCGAGTTTACTTATCTAAGTTTACTCTAGCTAGTATCCTTAACGTGTTTAAGTCAAGTTTTGCTAGGCTTTTATATAGGGAACTTTAAAATGCGAAGGTCTTAACTCTCACGGGTTAAGAACAAGAACTTTTCGCAAGTTCCTATAATTGATCCTAGAGAGTTGTTTATCAAGGGAACTTTAAAATGCGAATTCTAAACTTGAAAAAGTCTAAGTGTTTGCAAGATCCTATAGATGACTCGAAAACCCAAAACTCTGATTTAACTGGCTAAGCATCCATGAGTCTCATTCCTTGAGATTTTAAATTATGGAGAACGAGAGATGATAGAGTCAATTATAAGTTCGGTATTCTTTCGTGAATTTATGTGAGTTGATTATAAGCCTATTCTCCCATCGCTTGCTAATAAATTTATCTGCAATAAATAAGGTTGTACGATTTGAAAAGTTACTTAGCTTCTAGCACAAGATCGTTTAAAAGTTGCTCGGTATTAATTAGAGTTCATAGCCAAGGCATAACTTATTGAAGCGGGATGCGAAGATTGGCGATTCCGAAAAGGCCCTAACAAGGCATGAGGGCTACATTTTGTTGCTAAAGATCCAAAAGTGATGTGAAGAATCATTTATCGAAAATCAATATAAAGGATCGAGACACACGACGAAAAGCAAGTACTCCCCAAAAGATCATGGAGAAGTCTATCCGAAAAGACCATAGCAAGGTATGAGGATAAATAGATCCAAGTCCTTAAAGGAGGCGGATCGTTGTATATCAAAGTCCAAAATAAAGATTGGAGAAAAATGAAGAAGTCGTGGTCCAAATATGAAGAATCTCTCAAAACTTCAAGTGAAGAAATTCCTATTATGAAGAGAAGACCATAATTTCAAGAACGTCTCTCAAAGATTGAAGTATGAAGTCGCTACCAAATATCGGTCCGAGAAAGGTCTCAAATCGTGAAGCGAGTTATGCTAACATATGAACTTTATGAGGTCCCGAGAAGCAGTTTTAAAAGATTTTGTCCTTTAGCTAACTATTGATTAAATCGTCCCACTTTATTTTCAGCCTAAATAACTATCGAAATAAGTCCAACAATGCATCCTCGTGATCATTTAAGACATTATTAAAATATAAGAGATACACCTAGGAATAAGGGAGTCTAAGTGAATAATTGGGCCACATGAGTTCGTGTTAGTTTGCTAACTTATAATAACAATGATCTCGTTTTTAAGCTTGGTATGGGGAACGTGAAACTTGAGAATGATGAACATTCATGACAACCTAAAACCCCAATGTAAGTCTTTGATTTCTTACTTATTTTGTTCTTTTTAGTTTTCTTAGTGTTTAGTATTTAATAAAGGCCAAGGTGGGTTATCTATGATGAAAAATGTAAACCGTGCTTTGAAATTAGTGCATTGCATGAGGACATTGCAATGGTCAAGTGTAGGGGATTTAATAAGTGTGAAAACACTTATCCTTTTACCACTTATTTCCAATAATAACAAGACCAAAACGTGTATTTTATGTTGTAAAAGTCGGAATTATGCGTGGTTTGTGTTTTTATTGTGTTTTAGGACTAAAAGATGCAAAAGGAAGAAAACATGGGCTATCACGGGCTTTTATCGAAGAAAAAGACTAAAGACGAAGTCGAAAGATCGAGAATGCAAAAAGAACGGAAGTCCAAGGCCAATTCTAAAGATTTATCGAAGAAAAAGTCTAAAGACGGAAGTTTAATAAAGTCGAAGAACTCAAGTCTAATTATAGAAGACAATTATAAGACAAGTTCATTTGCCATTCGACTAATCCCGAGACAAAGTCGAGAAAGACGCGTTATTTAAAAGACGTGAAGAAAAAGAAAGAAAGAGAGAAGAAACAAACACCATCACCTCCCATTCCTATAAATACTCCCTTCATATCATTTTTGAAGGAGTTAGTTAGTTTTTAGTTTTCATTATTAGTTTTTAAGTTTTTAAGTACTTTCTCTCTCTAGTTTCTCTCTAGTTTTACATTAAGTTTTGTACTTTGGAATCTTAATATTTTAATTCAAGCAATCTTTTAATAATCTCTCATTATTCCTTTCTTAATAATCTATGGTATAATTTAATAAGCATGTAGTGGTTGTGATTTAGTTGATTTTTGTGTTGGCTTATTGATAATAAGTTGATTTGATAAGTTTAAGTTTTTGATAAAAAGTAGTTTTTTGATTTTCTAGCTTATTAAGGTTTTAAAAGTTTTTAAATTCTAGCTTAATCATCTTTTTCTAAAAATCTTTTGGTTTAACTTTTGGCAAAGTGCTTATTGGGATTTAGCTTATTGTGCAAGTTTCGGATCTTTATATCCCTCATTTTCCGGATAAGGAAATAAATTCCTTATTCCGGATAAGTGTCTTTAGCCAGTTATTGCGGATAAGCCAAAGAAAGCTTTCGTTTCCCGGATAAGCTCGTCATTCCGTTTTCCGGATAAGCAACTTAGCTTGTTTTGCGGATAAGGACCAAGTAGATTTCGGATAAGCATTATCATATAGTATTCCGGATAAGAAGGTAGTAAGTGTTTTGCGGATAAGAGTTTGTTGTCGTTTCCCGGATAAGCTTCTAAATATGTTTTCCGGATAAAGCTTTTTAGTTTGTATTGCGGATAAGGTTTTTGGTTTGTATTCCGGATAAGCTCACATAGACATATTCCGGATAAGTAGCTTAATACGTTTTCCGGATAAACCCTTTTATGTATTCCGGATAAGAGGTTGGAAGACGTATTGCGGATAAGGCCATTATTTACTTTTTCCGGATAAGGACTCCAAGGCATTTTCCGGATAAGCAAGGATTGAAGATTCCGGATAAGTTGTTTCATTTCGTTTTCCGGATAACGGTTTCCGGATAAGGTATTTATTGGTGTTTTGCGGATAAGAGATCGAAGACGGATTCCGGATAGCTCTTTAATCCCGTATTGCGGATAAGAAGTTATACGATTTCCGGATTAGAGTTTAAGGACGGATTGCGGATAAGGGAATGTTTATGTTTTCCGGATAAGGTTAAAGTAGTATTGCGGATAAGAAGTTTTGCTTTATTCCGGATAAGACCAATTTGTTTATTCCGGATAAGAGAAAGAAGGTGGATTCCGGATTAGTCTTTGATTCCAGTTTTAATTTTCGTTTTTCCCGCCAAATCAAGGTTAGTTCGTTTTCATCTTGTCATTTAATTATTTTATCGTTTATCTCACCATTTAGAATAGATAACCCAAAGCTCCCCCTTTTAGTGACCAAGACCAACAATTCCACTTTGAACCGTGATCAATTCGAAGAGATACCGAGAACGAAAGAACGAAAAATAAAACAATTGGGTACGAGCAACACGACAAAAGATCTTGCAACCACTGTTTTACTGACACACCAAAAATCTGTTATTACTTTATAACATGTATTAACTAAAATTAATTTTATTAAAGTGACGGTAATGTTTAATTGACTTGTACAATATGCTTTAATATTTGTATTTCTTCAAAATTCAATAATGAAAAGGTAAATAAAATGGTTTATAAGACATACTTAATTGACTTGCATAAGATACTTTAAAATGTATATTACTTAAAAATTTAATGAATAAAAAGTGTATAAAATGTTTTATAAGATAGTATTATAATCAGACGTAAATATATTACCTTAGGCTGGTGAGAGTGGGATATCTCCCACTCGTGGCTTGCCTAGAGTCACTCGCAGCCCCCACCCCATATATAATAACCCGCGCGCGAGTTGATTCATAACCACAAAAAAACTAGGCAAACTCACCCAGGTGAGTTTTATACTATTGGGCCCCACCATTAAATATAACCGTTTTTATTAAATAAAAAGAAAAAAAAAAATTTTACCCAAAATTTACTAATAAATACCCCAACAACTTCTTCATTTTTCACACAAAAAAATCAAACATCTCGTCTTCATCTCCATCTTTATCGCAATCAAAAATGGCATGCTCATTCCCACATACCGAAGTCGAGATTAAGGCTATGATTCAGAGACAACTAATTCAACAACAACGTCGTTACGATGAGCTTACGAAGTTAGGTGATGATTTCGATGCTGCGACCGAAGAAAATACGAAACTGCGCACGAAATGTGGGATCTGCCGTGATCTCTCCCCACAAAAGCGTAAGTTACTCGACACGTATTTTAGAGATCAATCTGATATCGATTTCACCTTCCGGAGATCTATGTTTAGAAAGTCGATAAAATTGCAGGCTAGAATTGAAGAAAATACTAAATGGTTGAATAACTTCGATTCTTCGTCCCAATCTCAAACAACTCATATCGGTTCTTCGTCGAAACAACACCGAAGCAGAAATGAGTCTCCCGATATACCCTTTCCAATTCCAAACGACTCAGATGGCAGAATGACTGACAATGAGGTGTATCAAGAATACCTAGATAAAAAAGTGTTGAGACAAACTCAGGAAGAAGAAGAAAGGGAAAGAAGGGAGCTGGAGGCACAAATTATGGTGGAAGAAGATGAAGAAGAAACAATGCGTTGGGAGTTACCTGGTCAGTTTTCGGATTCAGATCCGGAACTGACTAATCGTATTATGTATTTTTAAATTTATGTTTTTTTTAAATGTTGTTTTTAAATTTCTTATGTATCGTCTTTTTTTTTTGGTAAAAGATATGTATCGTCTTTTATGTTCGTATTATGTTTTAATTTTCTATGTACCCGTGTTTTAATAAAATGTATGAATAAAAAATATTTAATGAAAAAATGGGGTGATGTGGAGTGAGTTTGAGTGAGTTTGGGTGAGTGACATTACCTCCTGTGGTGAGTTTGAGTGAGTTTTGATGAGTTTGATAAAAAACTAACGTGACGCTGAAATTGAGGTGAGTGAGTTTCACCCCACTCCCACTAGTCTTAGAGATGGATTACAGGATAGCTCAATTATATTTTGTTTAATACTAGTCCGTAAAGAAGATAATGGTACGTACTTGTTCGTAAAAGAATACTCATACAAATATAGAAAACAAATGATAAGTGGGGCCCACCAATAGTATAGTGGTCGGAATCTTGTTAAACCAAGGAAGTGCTGGTTGGAGAAGCAATTATTTCAAAGGCAAATAAAAAAGAAAAAAAAGGTACATTAGTAAATAATGTCACAATCCCATGTGAGGTTGTTGTGGGTTACTGTATGATATATCAATGCAAACATGCATGACCCTATAAAAAGTGCCCACACGGTTGACTTTACGCGCCTCATTAAAATTTCTAAGATTTTCAGTAAAACAGATGCACCAAAATTTCATTTAAAGATGTCATGTGGAAAAAATAACAAATCTTAAATTACACTTCTTCTACTTTTACTTGATTAACAATTGCTTTTGTATAAGCTTGAACGTAATGGTCAAATGTTGCTTTTGAAGCAAGAACTAGAGATGGCGATAGGAGTTGTAGTATATATTAATCTACATACAATGAGAAATAAAAGAAATCATATATGCCCCAAATATCAAGCGGCAAAGTTTTTACTTATTGAAACTCGCACATATTTATGTTTTCAATCGTAGACACTACCGGATGAAATATATCAACATATCAGGCTGCAAATTAAACCCTCGTTCATTAAACCCTCCAATACAAAACCTCATTCAAAAACCCTCACATACATTGCAAAACAAAAAGAAACTAAATAAATCACATATTGAAAGCTATAACAGTGCAGTCACTAATGCTAACTGAAGAAACATGAATATCACAAACATATAGGGGATGCTAGCTAGCTAGTTGGCTAGTTGCAGTAGGAAACTCAGCTGATTTGAATTGGGCTTATTTAATGGGCTTTATATTATCACAAAAGCCTGCCTTCAAAATTAACAATTTGAGCACTTAGCAATTATTTGGGCTATTGTAGGCTAATCATTGTTATACAGCTTGCAATGCAGTCCGCGACTGTCCGACTCTTTTGTAGATCAATGGATTGATGGAATGATTCAACCACTTATGCTTTTTTAGTTTGTTCGAATTTCACTCGATGCGTATGTTTAGAAGTGGTTACAGAAGTTACCTATAAGAGCATCAGGTGCAGTGATTAACATCACTCGTCAAATCTAGGTGGTACTCGTCACATGCTCGCCAAAGTTGTTCACCACACTAGCGAAGCTCGCCAAAGCCTACCCTCGGTGTGTAAGTGACGAGGTACACGACAAACAAAAAGTGAATTCGACCGTTGGTTTGTATATTATTAAAAATTCGAGTTTAAATTTAAATTTAATTATATTTAAAATAAAATTATATACCCAACTCTATAAATACTCTCACATTTTACCTTCAAACTTTAAACTTAATTCCGAATCAATAAATATTAATATGACTTGTTAAAAATTATCAAATAATCAAAAGGCTTGTTCAGATCCACACACTTTTGAAAAAATCAAAATAATGGTTGCTAAACTGATTAAAAGAGACAGCGTTCGACAGAAAGCGATTCGAATTTATCCCTCAAATTTGAAAGTGCATCCATTGCTAAAGATGATTTGCTGGAGAACATATGAAGAATGCACTGACCCAGAAGAGTGGCGTGATTCGATGATAAAAATTTTAAATAACGATTCGATGATAAAATTTAAAAGTGCATCCATGCCTTGTTTGAATAAGCCGCTAAAATCGAAGGACAAATGGAATTTAAAAAGGAATGGGTGAGGGAGTTTTAATTCTCGTGTTGTAATTTTAATTATCGTGTTGTAATTTTAATTCCCGTGTTGTAATTTTAATTATCTTATTGTCATTTTAATTCACGTGTTGTAATTTTAATTCTTAACGGCTGTGTATTTGCTTGAATTTTCCAACGACTATGTTTTCTTTATAAATACTACTTTCCCTTGCTTTAATTTCTCATACAAAAAACCTACTCTCAAACATGTCTCAAGAAAACACTTCTCGAAGCAACCCATCGACGCCAGAAAAATACCTGAATCAATCCCCCACAACCTTACCAAAACCCGATGGATGGATCATGAGTTCCTACTATTGATGGTCTACTTGACGAACCAGAGAGCCCTGTTGAAAAATACGAGGTTCCTAGTGAGTTTCGTCTTACTGAGAAACAAGAACGTCAATGCTTCTTGATGAAGAAACATTACGAGAAATCTTAGCAGAAGAAAAAATGGCCGAAAAAGAGTTGGAGGAGAAAATTAAGAAAGAAAGAGCTGAGTATATTATGTTGGGGATTTTCAGAGGACACATGACACATCTGATTCGGATCTCGGAACATATTAAATTCTGTCGAACTTGTATCGTATCGTATCGTATTTTTATTTTATCGCAAGTCGTATTCGAACCGTATCGTATTATAATTCGTATTTTAATTTTATGAAATGAATTAAGTTTATTAGAAAATGATGGAAAAAAATAAAATATATAATGGTGGGACCCAAATGAAGAGGGAGGTTTGTTATGATAACATAGTTTTTTTTTTTAAGTGGAAGTGTTAGATGATGTAGCATCCTATGGTGCCCAAATGAAGGGGAAAATGTTAGCCACCACACCTAATGCTCTAACGATTTTGGGTTCTTTTTGAGTTTGTTCAAACCTTATTAATTATGTACATTCGAGAGTGGCTACAGAAGTTTATTTGCGACGAATTCGAGCAATTAAAAAATATAGTCGCCTTAAGATTGATCTACTCGTAATGTCGAATTAAAACCCTAAATATATCCAAAATAAATTCCAGGTAACAGTTGTTTAAAACTAAAGATAATCTAATTTGCTGATATCAATACACCAACTTGTCAAGATAAGCGGTAACCGAATCATGTTTTAAAGAGGGTGAGATTATTTTGATTAACTTGAAAAATATTTATATTATACTCTTTATTATTTATGTTAAAAAATTAAATAGTTATTGTATCACCATTCCTGGTGTCTCATAAAAGTTTTTAGTTACGTGCCTCTCACACACACTATTATCATAAAATAATCCATCTTTCTCTCCTGCGAAGATCCTTACCTTCACTCGCCTGTATACATGTTTTTGAGTTTGCATCGTCTTTGGACATGTGGTTCCCACTTCCAACCACCGGTATAAAAAACCTGCTATTTCTATTATTTCTCAGATCTGCGTGATTTAATTAGGTTTGTGGCTTCTCATCCCTCTTTTCGTTTTCGATTCAAATTCTTTTTTAGATTAGGTCGTGTATTTTGGCAACTGATTGGGTTTTTTCTTGATTGCATGTGTTGGCTGTGGTGGGTTGATTGATCAATTAGCGTTTTAGTAAGTTTCTTTTTTAATTGTTAGTTTTCATAGTCATGTTAGTTGTTATTATTGATAATGATTGAATCTAGGGTTTTCTTAAGTCGTTGTAACCTCTGTGTTAATTGTTATTCTATAGTTTGGGGGGTTTGCAACATTCTTTTGATCGAAGTAATAGTTGTGTTTATTGATTATATTTCCTATTTTTTTAGGTGTTCGATTATTTTTAATTTGGATTGAATAAGGGTTTTGTTAGTAGTTGCAACCTTCGTGTTAATCGATATTCTATGAAGTAATGGTTGTGGTTGTTGATTATATTTCCTATTGTTTTAGGTGTTCACTTATTTATAATTTGGGGGTCTTGAAACCTTCGTTTGATTCAAGTCATAGTTGTGGTTGTAACCAATAACAGTTTCGGTTGGCATATTCTTGGTTATCTTAATTATGGATAAGATCGATTCAGGTTGTTGTAAGGGTTCTCAGACCGACGGACTACACCAATGTTTGTTTTGTACCACATCTACATCATCTTTGGTGTGTATGTAGTGTACTGCCCAAGATTCAGAGGCCTTGCGGCTTTTGTCGCTGCTAAGTGGGAATTCATTTTAGGTATTGGATGATTAGCCACACTGGGTTGGTGTTGGTATTATTTTTATGAAAAGGCCCATCGTTTAGCATGTCAATATGCTATGTTTGCAGCAACGGTTGTTGTCAATAGCTCTGGCTGTAAAATTTATCTAACGTGTTTCACGATTTGTCCTATTCTGATATGGACATGTGAAAATGGGAACAATGGAACAGTAACCATCTAATGATGTTTCTCTTTTGACCTACGGTTTGGCGTGGCAAACTGCTTTATTTGCATTCTCAGTGGGTTAGTAAGGTGATTATGATAATATGTCAACATTTGTAAATGTATTTGACAAGAGTGCGGGTTATGTGCCTCTCGGTGAGGTAAACTGCACAAGTTTACATCCATAGCGGCCATAGACTTATATCCAATTGGTCCTTTATCTGAGCCTAGGAAAATAAGTTTGGAATGCTTATGCGATACATTTTGTAGAAAACTAGAATGGGGTGTTGCATAGTTTTCTCCGATTAGTTTTAATTTCTTTTAAAACTTTTTGTATCAAATGTCCATTGATGGGGACAAAGTATGAGAGGCGTTTGTTTATAGTCAAAGACTATATGAATCAAGTAGCACACTGAGTGATCACGACACACATAAGCAATGCAATTATAAGGATAAAGCAATAAAGTAAAGTCAATGCAAACCGACACAATGATTTATAGTGGTTCGGCTACAAGGATACCTTCCTTTCCCTACATCCACTCCCCGAGTCACCTACTCGAGAGTTCGACTTCACTAGTAAAAGAATCTCCTTTACACCGGTGGAGAAACCTTCACATATTGCATACAATCTTTACCGACAATCACTACTACAGGAAATGTCATAGAGACTGGTCAAAATAGCCCATGAAGAGTGGTTTTAGAACCACTCTCCAAAGGGGGGTACCTCCATGATCGAAAAATATGAAAATCGGTTATCCAACCAGTCTCTTTTTGAAGAATCGACACCGGTTCTCTTCCTATATATGGGCGTTCATATTAAAATAAACACACATTTTTTTATTGAAAATGGAGACCGGTTCTCTCACATGTCTTTATGAAACCATCTAACCTGTCTTTATATATAATAAAAATATATGTTTTTATCTTAAAACCTGTTTTTTAAATTTATTTTAAAAAATTGAAATTCTTTTATAATTTCAAATTTATAGATGTGACCCACCAAAATAAAAAAATTTAAATACAACAGATATTCACAAAGCTGATTTAGATGGACAAGAATTGTCAAAATCAACAAATTAAAGTAGATTATATCAATATTTCAATCAAGCTTAACATACAATCCAAATGAAATTAAAGCACTAGAATTTAACAAATAACCATAAAAACACTGGAACTCGAAATAGTTATCTATATTTAATCTCGCCACAATGTAAATCACGTGTCAATGGTCGCGTTCAACTATTTGTTATTCAACGAGCTCACATTACTCCAGGTACCTGTAAGTAATTTAATGAAGCGAAAACGTTAGCAATCTAAATAAAGAAGAACAGGCACAATCACTGAAGTACTATGCAAATCAGTTGACAAATTGTGCAATAATATAAAAAAAACCTATCCGACAGTTTATGAAACAATATATTTAGTTAATGAAACAATATAAAAAACATATATGACACTTTAAGAAAAATAATGAAATGACAGTTTATGAAAAAACCTATCTAACAGTTTATGAAACAATATAAGATACCTATTGTCCACTCACCCAAACCAATTGTGATAACAAGTTATTCTTATGAACGAGAAATATCCCACCCGGGTTGTCAAAAAGGGCTGGAATAATGGACCTTCGGTTAATAATAAAGCCACCAAAAGCACCTGACGCTCGTTGAAAATTAAGTAAAACAAAGTAAAAGTAGTTGTCGATTTGATTCTTTACCTAAAAGTTATAGGTCCAATTCTACGTTGGGGGATTGGAAAACTGGTGCCAAGAACACCATATTGCCAAGAATTCCTCTTTTGCTATAGAGCCCTGTTACAATCAACATTTATAAATATAATCTACTCGATGGAAAATAAATTGTAAGAAAAGTAGTGATAAACGACCAGTTCAACTATAGGATTGTTAGCCCTATATTTTATATAGTCGAACAAGAATGTAATATGTCATCTTAGTCGTAAATGGTCTTGTATTGTAATAGATTGGTCGGGTTAACCGGGCTTGGACCTTAAGCTAATATTGTCTAAGGTAGGGGCTTTATGCCCAAGATAGGCCAAGCCCGACCCAAGTGTCAAAGCCCATGAGCCCACCAAGCTTATGGGTATATAAACCCTCTTCCATGTGTGGAAGAGGGTGTTGGTTCATTTTACTTTCTCTCTCTAGTAAACATTAACCTTCCACCATTCTCTCTACTTTCTCTCTCTAACTTTCTTATATTTCTCTCTTTAAATCTACTCTAAATCTTGTGTTATGGATTGAAGTGGCATTAACATTTGGTATCAAGAGCCTATAGTGGATAGGTGAGTGAAAATTTGTGGTGTGTTTTTATTGGATTCGTGAGTTTTGATTGATTTATACCCAAGTTTCAAATTTTTTTCGTGTTTTTGTTGTTCCAAGTGATCCACATATCTTCTACATAGTTGTGGTAGAGATTTGGGTGCTTTGGTTTGGTTAAAGTCACGGATTTCTAGTAAAAAATCTCATTTTTCTTTCAAAATACGGAACAGTACCTATATTGCGACCCATCTGCTTGAAATTCCATCACAATATCCTAGGGTTTCTGGATTGCGACACTTATTGCGATACATATTGCGATAGGGTTTCTAGATTGCGATACATATTGCGATACATATTACGATAGATTTGTGTGCATTGAGATAGAACATTTGTGTGCATTGAGCCAAATTTTTTTTTTGATATTGCGACAAGTTTAAGTTTGGTATTGTGACGAATCAAAGTGTGGGATTGCGAAGGTTAAGCTTTTGCACATTGCGAAGAGTTGATTTGAAACATTGCGAAGCTTGATACTTGACATTGCGAAGATTGTAACTTTTAGGTATTGCGAAGTTTTGGAATTTGAGACATTGCGAAGAGTTGAGTTTTTTCAAACATTGTGAAATCTTGTCCAATCTTTGACATTTTTTCCTTGTGATTCGTGCAATTTTTTGGTCTTGGAATTTTTTGACTTCTCGTGACCACATTGTTAAGGGATTTCATCAATCTTTTCGGAATTGACAACCACACCTCATCACAACACATCCACTAAGATCCTAATCCATTCACAAGTATTCACATGTCTAACAACAACAACAACAATGCAACTTCTAATCAAATTCGTTTGGAACAAGGTGGAAACAGTAATCCACCTGTGCTGACAGCCGGTTGCTACGTTCAGTGGAGATCTTGTTTTCTAAGATTTCTAGACGGAAAAGAGAACCGAACCGCTCTTCGTCATTGCCTTGAGAATCCACCTACAGTTTTTGAATTCAGACCCATTACCACACAAGCAGAAGATGGTACTTCATCAACTACACGAGCTATGGAGAATTTTGACACATGTCCTGCTGAGAAAAAGAAACTCCTCCAAGCTGAAGCTGATGCTGTAAACTTCATACTCACTGGGATTGATAACGATATCTATTCCACAGTTGATGCATGTCCTAATGCTATGGAAATGTGAAATGCAATTCATCGATTGAAGCAAGGTGAGTCGATCAATGTTCAAGATCTCGAGACTAATCTACTTTGGGAGTTTGGAAAATTCACATCCGAAGATAGTGAATCCATTGACTCATATTACTCGAGATTCTACAAAATGATGAATGAGCTTGTCAGAAATCAGTGCACCATTTCCAATCATCATGCCAATGTTCAATTTCTACTTCAACTCAAACTGAAAGGACAAAGGTTTGTGACTTTGGTTTAACAAAGGGAAGATATCAATACTATATCTTATCACAAACTTTATTATATCTTGAAACAACATCAGAATGAAGGATATGAACTTAGGGCTAAAAAGGCAGAATGGTCTGCTAACTCTATTGCTTTTGTGGCTGCTACTTCAACACAACCCGTTCATCGTTAACAAGCACCTTCTCATTCTTCAAGGTCCTCAAAGTCATCAAGCTCATCCACTAAACCTCTAGCTACTGCTAGAAACAAAGCAAAATCAATTGTCCACACTCCACCTCCAAAGTATGACACCGAGTCAGATGGAGACAGTGATAATGAACAAACTTCAAGGGATAAGAAGATTGAGGAACTCATGTCTTTACTCACCACAACTTATAAGAAGATCTACAAACCTACCAACAACAACCTCAGATCATCATCCAATGCTAGATATAAAGAAGTTGATCATGCACCTAGGTATGATCGTGATGCTAGGTATGATAATCAAAGGATGCCAAATCAAGTTGGGGCTAGAGATATTGTAGGCACTCCGGTTGTGCAGAAGACTGGGATTCAATGCTTCAATTGCAAAGGATTTGGGCACATGGCTAGGGAATGTAAGAAGCCAAAACGGGTTAAGGATTCTGGATATCACAAGAAAAAGATGTTGCTGTGTAAGAAAGAAGAAGCAGGGATTCCACTTACAACAGATAAAGTTGATTGGCGTGATGACATTGATGATGAAGTCGATGATCAAGAGTTGGAGGCACATTATGTGTACATGGAAACGATTCAAGAAGTGATTCCAGAGACTGTTGACAATTCTGGACCTATCTTTCATACCGAGCCAATTGAAAAGGTACCATCATACGATAACTATAATGTGTTTGCTAATAAACGACGACATCCTTAGCAACCCGAAAGCATCAATGACACATATCTAATGGACACGGATGATAGAAATATCTCTACGGATTCACAGCATATGTGTAATGATGACAACAATGCTGCTTAGGATACTGACTCGGATGAGGACCGTGATTTGCTTGCCTCTATCATTGATTCTTTAAAACATGAAATTGAAGAGAACAAAGAGGCTAATAAACGTTTGAGGCAAGCAAACACATCCTTGACCGAGGAGATTGACAGGCTCAAAGAGTGTGATTATGTAAAAGAAGCTGATCGACGAGTTGCAATAGCTAATGGTTTGGTATATGAACATAAGGTGCTCAACGAACAATATTGTTCTGAAGTAACACATGAAATTCATATGTCAAAACAAAAGATATCAGAACTTGAAGAACAACTGCTGTTGCATAAACTCCAAATTTCTAAGTTAGATTCGGTTAACAAAGAACAAACTGATCTTTATAAAACTCGTGAAGAAAAGGACATTGAAAAAATTCTTGCTTTGGAAAAGAGAGTCGACACGTTAAACAACATTGTTTACAAAACGGGTCAGTATTTTCAAACTATGAATATGCTCAATATAAATATGAAAACGAGTTTTGTTAAGCCTGACTATCTCAAGAAAGTTCAAAGTATCAAGCTTGCTCTTTATGATATCGGTTGTTATGTTGATAATCTTTCTCTTATGCTTTCCCCTGACTGCGATGAAATCATTCGTCATCATGAAGAAAGTCGATCGAACTTAAGTGATTTGATAAACCTTTCTGATTCTAATAATCATATTAAGTTTGTTCCTCAAAAAGAACTTTCAAAAGAACAAAAGATGTATACAAATGTTCCACCACCGAGTGATGAAACAGAAAAGAAAGTTTCTTTAAAAAGGGGTCTCAAAAAGCAATCAATTTTGTTAGAAAACAAATTTCGGATGAAAAACATAAATGCGGTGAAAAAAGTAAAAGTGTTCAGCAATTTGAGTTTATAAAAGAAGGGGTTTTAAATTTGTACAAAGGTGTCTTTGACTATGAAAAGGTTTCTATGGATACCGTTTGGAATATTAAACCTAACCCACAAGTAGAAGTCGTCATTCAACAATGTATTGTTCCAACCATTGATGATCTTTCAAATAATGTGGAAATGTTTTATAAGGCTCTCATTAAGGAAATGTTAACTGATTTAAGATATGTTAAATCTCTTGAAGATGAAGTTGATTTTCTTCAAACTAAATTAAAGACACAAGAACACCAACTTTCTAATGAAATTGATCGACTTTCGAAGGAATACTTTTATGCTGACCATATGAATGCTATACTTGGTGTGTGTACCGATCTTTATCAATATTGTCATGTAGCATGTCTAGTGTCAGAAACGGACGAAAAATGTCAAAATCTTGAAGTTGAGCTTTCGAAACAAATTCAATCATATAACAAACTTTTGAAAAGTTTTTCACAACTTGAGAAACACTTCATTTCTCTTGAACTTGCTTTACAAAAAGGTGATAAATCTCATAATCATAAAAGGTGTCAAGAATTGGCAGCTTCTTCGGTTCGTCAATTGAATGAAAAAGGTTTCGAAATAAATTATTGGAAAGCTCAGCTACAAGAAAGGGACATAGCCATCAGTGAGTTACAAAAACTCATTGAGAAAATGAAAGGAAAGTTTGTATTGGGTAAACCATCTGTCGTTCATCAACCGAATGCGGTTAAATGCCATAATTCATTTGTTTTGGGACAACCCCCACAAACTTTGTCTAAGATTAGAAATGATAAGAGCACAAATGTGATAGCACCATGAATGCATAAGATGAACACTAGGCCCACTCAAACTGGAACATCGCGGTTACCTCAGTATATTAGGAAAACTAATCAACATGTGTCTTCTTCTACAGGAGTAATTCCCACTACTAGCGTTAGCGGACCACAGCTTAAGAGCACTAGAATGCAAGATAAGGTCATGCCTAACAATAGTCAAGGAAAGAAGTTAGAAGTAGAAGACCACCGTAGGAATTTTAAGTTTTCTAAAAATAAAACGTCTGTAACTGCATGTAATGACGGTTTGAATGCTAAGACCTCGAATGTTGAATTTGCTTGTGTTGAATGTGGAAAATGTGTTCATACTTTCAATCATGATGCTTGTGATTTTAATCATAATGACGTGAATGCTAGAACTAGGAAGCCTATTCTTGTGCCCACTAGTACTAGCAAACCCACAAGAACTTTGAACCAATCCACTGATCAACCACTTAAGAAACTAAGTGTGTTAGAATCCACTACTCTGCGTAAACAAAACAGGTTAAAGAAGCTTTATGAAAACATGATTAGGACATGTACACGGGGGTATTCGAGGTTTACACCACCCGGATACAAATGGGTACCTAAGACTACCACTATTGTAATTGGGTCTATGAATGTTAGCTTTCCTTTAGGATTTGCATCTAGTCCCATTACTAATTTGGAAGCCGTTTCTATCAAGGGCTCCCATTTTTCAAATGCTACATTGTCTTCTAATTCTTCTACAGCTCATCGAAATCATTTTATTCATAATGGACTCTGGGTACACAAAGCACATGACGGGCAATCTCAAGCTTCTCAGTAACTTCGCGGAGAAGTTTCTGGGTATGGTGCGGTTTGGAAATGATCAGTTTGCACTGATACTTGGATATGGCGATTTGGTTCAAGGAAATCTCACTATCAAACGGGTTTATTACGTCGAGGGACTGAATAATAATTTATTCTCGGTTGGTCAATTTTGTGATGTGGATTTGGAAGTGGCTTTTTGAAAAACTACTTGCTATGTTAGAGACTACGATGGGAATGACCTTCTTACAGGTTCTCGTGGTTCTGATCTCTACACAGTAACTCTTTAAGACACATATTCAAAAAATCCAATTTGCTTAATGGTTAAAGCTTCATCATCTCAAGCATGGTTATGGCATCAAATATTGTCACATCTCAACTTTGACATCATCAACTTGCTTTCGAAGAATGATATTGTGACCGGTCTTCCTAAGTTAAAATTCGTCAAAGATCATCTTTGTTCTTCTTGTGAGTTTGGGAAAGCAAAACGAAAATCTTTCAAAACGAAGACTACCCCAAGCTCAAAAGGACGATTGGAACTTCTACACATGGATTTATATGGTCCCATGCGTGTAGAGAGTATTAACGGGAAAAAGTTTATTCTCGTGATTGTTGATGATTACTTAAGATATACATGGACTTACTTCTTAAGGTCCAGATATGAAACACAGGAGGTTCTCAAAAACTTTCTCAAGATGATACAATCCAATCTTCAAGCTCAAGTCTTAACAGTAAGAACGGATAAGGGTACTTAATTTTTGAACAAGACTATGCAAGCCTATGTTGGGAATAAAATTAGCTAAGTCACTGGGACACTAACAAGATGAACTTGGACGCTGACAAGAGTGAATGAAGCGCTGAAAGATGAACACAGACAAGACATATTTGAGCGCTGACAAGAAGAAGTTCAACCACTGATAGAAGTCTTAGTTTACACGTTTTGTATTTCTAGTAAAGATATGATCAATATTGTGTTTCTTATGTTTATCTTTACCTAGAATAGTTGATAGGTAGACTTTTGTACACGACTCCTTGTATTATAAAAGGAGGTCGTAGGGTTCATAGTTTAATATAAGTTTTATCAAGTTTTACACTTTCATTGTACACAAGTTTCATTATCAATCAAAAGTGAAAGTCTGGTTTACATCGTTTGTTTGTTCTTTGTTCTAAGTGTTAATTCCGCATAAAACTTAGTTTGTTAAATACACAAAGTTTCTCTAACTGTTAATCTTGATTCAATCTCGTTTAATATATAGCTAATTGATCTAAGTTTGGGATCAACAAGTGGTATCAGAGCTTGTTGAGGAACTTTGATCTAAAAGAACAAAAAAACCCTAAAAACCCTAAACCAAACAAGATGTCTACCACAGAATCTTCATCCTCATCAAATCATAATCTCAAAATCCTTATGCTCGACCCTGACAAATTTGAACAATGGAAGTTCAATTTTAAACAGTATCTTCAAGTTCATGACCATAATCTTTGGGAAGTTATTGAATATGGTAATCAATTTGACAAAGCAGCTAGGATTGCTGCTGCTATTGGAGCAAGAAGTACAACTGGTGCAACTGGTGCATATCTTAATGAAAGACCTGAAGATGGAAGAGCTATCTCAGCCGCTGATATAGCCTTGAGAAGGAATGACATGAAGACGTTGAATATTCTTAAACTCTCCTTGGGTCCAAAGAATCAACACAAATACAGAAGTTTTGATTATGCTAAAAAAATTTTGGCAGCTCTTCAAGTTACATATGGTGGTAATGAAGACATGACCAAAGAAAGGAAGAAGAAACTTTTGAGTGAATATGCTGTGTTTAAGGCTCATCCTAATGAGAAGCTAAGTAAGGTAAGAAGTCGGCTTCTAGACATCACTAGCAAGTTGTCTTTTATGGGAACAGAACATGAAGATGCTGATATCATTGCTACATTCCTAAGAGGTCTTGGTGATGCATGGAAAATTGAAGCCAGATCAATCCTTGACACCAATGCCTATAAGAGTGCTTCCTTTGGTGATATCTACAATAAGCTAAAGATTTTTGAGAGTGAGACCTTACTTGAACATGGAAACAAGTCAACATATGGGAACATGGCTTTCATCTTACATAGTGAAGCTCAAACCATTGACAAAGACTCATATGTTAATGGATTGAATGTACATCCTGTTACTGGATCAACTTTTGTCAGTGGTGGAACCTTTGTCAGCGGCTCAAATTTTAACGCTGACACATACAATGTTGGCTCACCAAGCCTTAAACCTGCTGGTATTGCTTTGGATACAGTATGTGCCTACATTGCTGCATTACCCAATGGTTACTTAGTTACCTATGAGGATCTTGGGCAAATCAGTGATGCTGACTTAAAAGAGATGGATATCAAGTGGAATATGGCACTTGCAAGCATAAGGGCTAACAGATGGAACATGAGGTTTGGAAGAAAGATGACTTTTAATGCTAAAGACACAGCTGGATTTGACAAATCCAAGGTTGAGTGCTATAATTGCCGTAAGATGGGACACTTTATGAGGGAGTGCAGATCTCCAAGAAGATCTGATGCTGGAAAGAATTCAAGCCAAATCATAAAGGTTGAAGATGCTAAGTCAAAGGCTATGGTCGCCATGCAAGATATTGATGGCATTGGATGGGACAGGAGCTTCATGGCAAAGGATGTGGTAGAGAACCAAGCTTTGATTGCTGAAAAGGAAGAAGAAGAGCATGTTCACTTTGCTCTTATGGCCAACTCCTCATCTTCATCAGATAATGAGGTATATGATGATGATTTTTGTAGTAAAGGTTGTAGGTTAAATACTAAAAAACTTAACAAAGAAATTTTAAAAGTAAAATCAGATGTTATTGACATAAGCACTAGACTTGCAAACTATCAAATGGCACTTACACAATCTGAAGCGATGATAGAGGAATATAAGAAAATGGAATTTGACCTAAAAGATCAAATTAATATTTTAACTAGAGATCTGAAAGTCAGCAATGAAGCTAGGGAGTCTTTAATGAAATGTAGAGCTTACCTACAACTTCAGTTAAGTGAAGCCATTAAAGATAAAGAGAATGTAGGGCTTAAAATTGAAAATTTTGAAAAAGCCAGCCAAACCCTAGAAAAGTGTGTTAGTGAACAAAGAAACCCTAGGGACATGTCGGGGATTGGGATGAAAGAGTATGCTTCCATTCCACCACCTGTTGGGGACTTCTATGGTGTCCTGAAAAAGGATCTCTCTTGGACTAGTATTCCAGAACTCCAAGAAAAGGAATTTATTCCTCCACCTAGAGTGCTTTCCCCTAGTTGAGGAATATAAGCAGAAAGTGGCTGACCTTGAACAGTGGAAGAAGGCCAACCCTATGTTGTTTGTTAAGGGGGGGATTCTTAGTGATGAGGAATCTAAAGTTAAACCAGTATCCATCACTAATCCTACCACTGGAAGACCTATCGACCTTGGCTCTACAACTAAGACCAAATCTAATGTTAAATATGCTGAAATGTATAGGAAACCTAGATCACCCAAAGTCAAGCAAGTGTTAATGGGACAGATTTCTTTCAATCTAGACCTAAGGTTATGTCTATAAAGGCTTGTTACACATGTGGAAGTTTTTCTCATTCGGCATATAAGTGTGTCAGCGGCTCTTAATCCACCGCTGACAATAGGTCAACCATGGTCAAACCCAGACCCTTTGTCCAAACAAGTCCCCAGGCCACTAGACCAGCTCCCTTCTTTTCTAAAGGGACTAATACTCATGGATAAAGGCCCTTTCAAAAGACCAACACTTGGTCTAACAAACAATGGGTTCCTGTAGCAAACCCTAATTTGGGCGCTGACAAGAACAAATCAGTGCTGACAGGAATAAATTCAACGCTGACAGGAACATATGCAAAGCTGAAAGCTCCAAGTTTGGTATGAAAATGCCACAACTAGCTGCTGTTAGATCTTGTGTTAGACCAAGTAACAATATGTATTTACAACCTAAGGGAAAGGGATCTAAAGCTTCATCTAGTTTGACATGGAGACCTAAACAAGACCAAAACCCTAATTCAGATGGAATTTCTATGTCCTGTAACAGATTTAATTATCTTTCAAAGGTCATTACTAAACCAATTAGGGTAAATTGGGTGTTCAGGCCACAAAGGGATGACCATGGGATTGTTACAAGGAATAAGTCAGTTCTTGTTGAACAACCACATGAATCCAAGTCTGCACAGGCTTGGGTTCCCAAAGAAAACTAATTTGTTTTCTTCATGTGCAGGGCATTCAAAAACAGGTCAATGATCATGGATATTAGGACAATGGAAGCTCTAGGCACATGACGGGGAAGGAAGATTATCTGAAAGATTTTATCCCCATTAAAGATGGTGACAAAATGTACTTTGGTGGAGGCTATGGAAATATCTCTGGAAAAGGCACTCTTATCACCAACAACTTGCGTTTTGAAGACGTTTTTCTGGTAAAGGAACTTGATTATAACTTGTTTAGTGTGTCACAAGTTTGTGACAACAAAAATAAAGTTCTTTTTACTGATACTGAATGCTTGGTGTTGAGTAAGGATTTTAAGATTCCTTATGAGAGGTTTATTAAGTATAGAACACCTAGGCATAAGGACATTTATAATGTTAATCTAAAAGGAATTAAGATGAACAAAAATCTGTCATGTCTTTATGCTAAAGCATCAGTTGATGAGAGTAATTTATGGCACAGAAGGTTAGGGCACATTAACTTTAAGAACATTAATAGACTTGTGAGACATGATCTTATTGATGGTTTGCCTTCAAAGGCTTTTCTTAATGATCACTCTTGTGTTGCATGCCTTAAAGGCAAATAGAATAAGGTCTCCTTTAAGTCTAAAAGTGTGCATTCTAGTTCTAAACCACTTCACTTGCTACACATGGACTTATTTGGCCCAACCAATATAAAAAGCCTAAATGGTAAATCTTACTGTTTTATTATCACTAATGATTATTCTAGGTTTACTTGTACTTTCTTTTTGGCTTTAAAGAGTGATACTGCTAAGACTTTAATTAACTTCATCACACAGATTGAGAAGAAAACGGGTAATGAGATTAAAATTCTTAGAAGTGACAATGGTGGTGAGTTTAGGAACAATCTTCTAGATGCTTTTTGTGTTAATAAGAAAATTTATAGGGAGTTTAGCATAGCTAGAACTCCTTAACAGAATGGTGTAGCTGAAGGAAAGAATATAACTCTAATAGAAGCAGCTAGGACCATGTTAGTAGATGCTAAGTTTCCTATTTCTTTTTGGGCTGAGGATGTGAACACGGCTTGCTAGGTTCAAAATAGAGAGTTGGTCAACAAAATCCACAATAAGACACCTTATGAGCTATTTTGGAAAAGGAAGCCTAATATAGACTTTTTTAAACCCTTTAGATGTCATGTAGTGATATTAGATACTAGTGATGCCTTAGGAAAATTTAATGCAAAAGGTGATGAAGGATATTTTGTGGGTTATTCTATGAATAGCAGAGGGTACAGGGTTTACAATAAGAAGGAATAATGCATTCTTGAAAAGGTGCATGTTAAGTTCTTAGAAAGTAAGCCTAGTGATCCCGAGAATGGACCAGATTGGTTATTTGATTTGGAACCATTATCTAGGTCCTTGAATAATATGCCTGTTACTAATCCAGACATTGTGGAGAAGGATCCAAATGTTTTGGAAGAACCTATTGTTGAAATTTCAGGTACACAGGTTGCTAAAGAAGAAGGATCACATGCAGTTGAGCCAACTCCTATATTTGATTATGTCACCATACCTATATGGACTGATGGGTTTGTGCAAGCATCTGTTGCTGCTGAAAAGGAGGAAGAAGGGACACAAGAAAAAACGGTTGGTGAATTCATGCATGCATCTTTAGACGCTGACAAAGCCAATTCCGACGCTGACACGTTGAATTCAGACACTGACAGCCTGTTCGAAATTTTTTTCTCTTCCTCCAACAGAAATATTTTTGAACATGTTGAAGATCCCATACCCAATCAAGATGTCAATTCAAATGGGGGTGGGAGTGGCAATGAAGATGATATTGGCAACATGGAGTCCACTATACATGACAACTCACTATTTGGGGAAGGAATACTTACAAAAGTGGCCAAAGATCATCCTCCTTCCCAAATAATTGGTGATATTCAGACTCCTGTCCAAATAAGGAGGACTCACCAAACTCAAGGTGGATTCATTGCTAATATTCACAAGAAGGAAGATAACCCTCTTGTGCAAGCATGTTGTTTGCCTGTTTTCCGTCACAAAAGGAACCCAAGAATAGTTTTGAAGCTCTTAAAGAACCAAGCTGGGTTGAAGCAATGCAAGATGAGCTTCACCAGTTTGCAATTCAAGATGTGTGGGAGCTAGTGGACTGTCCAAGGTATGTCAGACCTATTGGGACACGTTGGGTTCTAAGGAATAAAAAGGATGAAAGAAGGATTGTGGTCAGAAACAAGGCACGTTTAGTTGCTCAGAGCTATACACAAGAAGAAGGGATAGACTATGAAGAGGTTTTTGCACCTGTTGCAAGAATTGAAGCAATACGGAGTTTCCTAGCCTATGCTTCTTGCATGGGTTTCACAGTTTATCAAATGGATGTGAAAAGTGCTTTCTTATATTGAACACTTGAGGAGGAAGTGTATGTTATGCAACCTCCAGGTTTTGAAGATTCAGAGCACTCAGACAAGGTGTATAGAGTCAAGAAAGTAATGTATGGACTTCATCAAGCCCCAAGAGCATGGTATGGTACATTATCCACTTACTTTGTGGAAAATGGGTTTAAGAGGGGCACCATAGACCAGAAACATTTTACCAAGAAGACTGGAAAGGATTTTCTTCTTGTACAGGTCTATGTGGATGATATTATCTTTGGATCTTCAAATCCCAAGATGAGTGAAGACTGTTCCAAACTCATGATAGAAAAATTCAAGATGAGTGCTATGGGAGAGATGAACTTCTTTCTAGGTTTACAAGTACAACAGAAAGAAAATGGTATCTTTATCTCTCAAGACAAGTATGTGGCTGAGATCTTGAATAAGTTTGGTTTTTCTCCTTATGAAAAACGGGCTAGCACACCCATGGATAAGAAAAACCCTTGGGGAAAGACTGGAGATGGAAAAGATGTTGATGTTAGGTATTATAGATCCATGATTGGATCATTGATGTATCTTACTGCCTGTAGACCTGACATCATGTTTCCTGTGTGTGCATGTGTACGCCATCAAGTGACTCCCAAAGAGTGTCATCTTCATGCTGTTAAAAGGATCTTTAGATACCTTAGGTGCTATCCCACATTGGGATTATGGTATCCTAAAGATTCTTCATTGGAGCTTATTGGCTACTCAGACAGTGATTATGAAGGTGATAAGTTTGATAGGAAATCCACAACTGTTGGATGCCCATTTCTTGGGAGCAGACTCATATCTTGGCAATGCAAGAAACAAACAATGGTGGCAAATTCTACAACTGAAGCAGAATATGTGGCTGCAGCTGCTTGTTGTGGACAAGTTCTATGGATACAAAACCAGCTGTTGGATTATGGGTATAATTTTATGCATACTAAGATATTTGTAGATAATAACAGTACATTGTGCATTATTAAGAATCCTGTACATCATTCTAAAACTAAACACATAGAAATTAGGCATCATTTTATAAGAGATTGTTTTAAAAAAGGTTTAATACATCCAGATAGGGTAGACACAAAAGAAAATGTGGCTGATCTTTTAACTAAACCTTTTGATGTGGGGAGGTTCCAGCACTTGGTAACAAGTATTGGAATGATCAATCTCACCTAAATGTGTTTTTGGAATCATTATATAGTATGTACAGGATGTGCATTGTTATTTCTCTTTGTAAAGTATTAGATTTTCCACTTTATTTTTCTAACGCTGACAGAGGTTATTTGAATGCTGACAAGTGTAAAAATGGCCGCTAACAGTAACATGTTAGTTTTTGTGGTTTTTTTTTATCTAATCATGCAGGTATGATGAGCATTGTAAAATTGGATAAAAAATTGCTTATGGATCTTTGGAGCTTACAACGAGTGTGTCAAAGTTTATTTATGATGGTTGGAATGTTTACATTTTTATCTTGAAATACATTTTTGTCACATACTTTTTCTTTTGCAACTATGTATATCCTAGTTTAAGGGGAGGTTTAGGAAACCTTTAGGTTTTTGGGTATTCTTAGAATACTCTTATCACAATTCTAGATTGTGTCTACTGGTGAGTAAGAATTGGAGTTTCTAGTTCTTGAGGCACTGTAGCATGCAAAGTTGATATACTGTGCATGTTGCCAAGACGTTTTGGCCTTGAATTGGGATTGGTCGGTTGGGAGACTTGGTTTAAATTTTTATTAGGCTTCCCTGGGAAGTTACAAAGAGTTTATATGAGATTTCTTCATTAATAAGAACTTAGGTTAGCAAGGGACACTTGAGGACAATTATGTCTATCTTGCTTATGCAAGTGTGCATGATTTTGGACAGTGCTTGCCACCCTATAGTCATTTTCAGTATAAGAGTTATCTTCACTAGGGTAAACTTCTTTGTTAAGGTCTTTTTATTTTTTTATTATTTTTATTTTTGGCTACTGACATAGTTTACTTCCAACGCTGATAGGACCAATTTAAACGCTGACATGGTAAAATTTCAACGCTGACAAGAATATAGCCGTTACACGCTGATGTTTAATTTTTGACCGTTGAAAAACATTGGGGTCCAACCAGATGTTATTTCTGACGAAAATATGGGCCGTAATTTTAGCGAGTTGGTAACTTTTAATTAATGAATGAGATAAGTTATATATTTTTCACGATTTTGATGATTCCTTTTTGAATATAACTGCCTCATATTTCAACCAATCGCGTGCTTATACCTCTCCTATAAATTTGGCTCTTTTCATTCAAACAGGGTAACTACTATTCTTGTCTGCTAAAATTCTCAAAACCTTCATACCTTCATACCTCCATTGTTATCATCTTACAGTTTTCACAAATCTTTTTAAATGGCACCAAAGTTTAAACCTACTAATGTGGAGTTGGGGTTCAAAAGCCAACGCAATATGGTGGCTTATATGGTTGAAGATAACACTTTGCATCCCCAATACACAAAGATGATTGGGTATTTGATGGCGTCTCCTTTAAGGTATGCACTTTCTCATACTCCACTCGTCCCTATCACACACATCAAGCAGTTTTGGAACACTGTTAGTTCCAAAACAATTGATGGAGTGACTACATTGGTTAGTACTGTTCATAGGACTCAATGGGTTGTTACTGAAGCTCTAGTTCGTCAGGCTTTACGCCTTGATGACGCTGATGGTATAACAACCCTTCCCTTAGCAGAGCTAGAGTTAGGGCTTCAAGGCTTGGGATATGATTTGCCCCCAGCTGGGCACATAAACAAATATACTAAACAACAATTTCCCCTAGCCTAGAAGTACCTGATACATGTCATCCTACAATGTTTGAGTCCCAAATGCTCTTCTTTCAATGAAATCAATGGAACCATCAATTGTGCTCTTGTTTGTATTGTAAATGGGCAAAAATTTAATTTTTCTAAAATGATTTTTGATGGCATGTGTCACAACAAGGGTAACAAGATGACTCTTGCTTACCCTAGGTTTTTACAAATGGTTTTTGATGAACAAAGGTATTGCAGTAGGGACCATGGAAATTTTTATGAGGTCCCTACTCAAAAGAAAACTGTGTTTGGCAACATGAATACCCCTCCTTTCAGAGACCTACCCCTCACCCTAGCCATGCAAACTGTCATTCAGGCAGCTGCACAACCTCAACCACAACCAGACCCTCTACCAATACAACCTCCCTCACCACAACATATGGATCTTGACCCTCAACCTTCAGGCACTGACACTCACAATGTGGGCGCTAACACATCCAACCCAAACGCTGACACCAATATTCCCCAAACCCAAACAGACCTCCATTCCACTTCATCCTCAGAACCTCATGACTATAGGTTTGAGAAACGCCAATGGACTACTGGAGTGTTCTCCTCTAGTGGTCCTAGCCATGTAGTAGAGAGAACCACCACCACAAGTGTGGTTGGTGACATGGGTGGGGCTGGGACTATTGATCCTGGCTTAGAAGCAGGCCAAGACAATCCCAACATCATTAAGACCACATCCATGCCCGATGAATCTCTTTTGGGGGGTCAAATCCCCATGATAGAGGAGGGCAGACTGGAACCATTATCAGCTATGGAATTGATGGCGGTTTGCATGCGCTTGCAAAAGCAAAATGTAGACCTGTTACATGATCAACAAGGATAGGAGAGAGCTCTATTATATGCTTCTTAGGTGTCATCAAGGAGGATGGACCTATGAGAAATTGAAGAAGTTGTCCTTTGAAGAATTGGAGTTTTATGCATATCCTATTTGGGAGCCTGTTTGTGAAGAAAATACTCTCAGACTTCTTTCTGATGAAAGAAAAGAAGAAATTGAAGAAAATATGCAGATCAAGAGGGCTTCCATTGTGCCAAGGCCAGTGAAGAAGGGGATACCAATTGAATTCCCAGTACTTGATAAATTGGATCCAAGTGAAGCTGTGATAAGGAAGAATATAAAGCTTTCACCTTTGGAGGCTTCAGATGTTGCATAATTGCTACCTTTAGATTTCAGAAACCCAATAATCAAGTATGAAGAAGATGCAAGTGGTTTATGGGTGATCACCAGATATGGCGACAAGGTACATACTTTCACTTCTTTGATTTCTTTGTTTGCAAGTATGGATAGAGAAGACTTGGTAGATTTGTGGAAGTTGTTGAAGGCCAAGTATGAAGCTGAAGAGCCTTCTTCAGTAAATAGAATAAAGATTTGGACAACATTCAAGAGAATGATTGCTCCAGATGAAGTTGATCCAATATGGTTGGATCTGGATGATCTTAGTGGTTTGAAGTTGCATTTACATTCAGCTGCTGGTGTATACCATCTTAGCACCTCAAAATTTGCAAAATATTTTTTGGTTGATGCTGAATATCGTCTAACTTAAGATGCTTTGAAGATGATGGTGTCTACACAGCTAGAGGTTGACTATACTAGTGATGTTAGCAAGGATTTAATTAGATTTGTTTATTATCTAATTAAGAAATAGTTGCTTTTTGTAAGAATCCTCCTTTTACTTAGTTTTTATTCAGAAACTTGATTACTAGAGTAGATATCAAGTTTAGGGGAGGATTACTGGGAATAAAATTAGCTAAGTCACTAGGACGCTGACAAGAGGAACTTGGACGCTGACAAGAGTAAATGAAGCGCTGACAAATGAACACTGACAAGACATATTCGAGCGATGACAAGAAGAAGTTCAACCACTGATAGAAGTCTTAGTTTACACGTTTTGTATTTCTAGTAAAGATATGATCAATATTGTATTTCTTATGTTTATCTTTACCTAGAATAGTTGATATGTAGACTTTTGTACACGACTCCTTGTATTATAAAAAGAGGTCGTAGGGTTCATAGTTTAATATAAGTTTTATCAAGTTTTACACTTTCACTGTACACAAGTTTCATTATCAATCAAGAGTGAAAGTTTGGTTTACATTGTTTGTTTGTTCTTTGTTCTAAGTGTTAATTCCGCATAACACTTAGTTTGTTAAATACACAAAGTTTCTCTAAGTGTTAATCTTGATTCAATCTCGTTCAACAACCTAGTTTCAAGAAGAAGGCATCGAACATCAAACTTCAATTCTTTGAACTCCTGAACAAAATGGCGTTGTCGAAGGACAGAACCGTACTTTGGTTGAGGTTGCTCAAACAATGCTTTCTGCTTCAAAATTACCGCTATTCTTCTGGGCTGAAGCAATTGCAACTGCCTGTTATACTTAGAATCGTTCTCTCGTCATCCCTTGACATGAAAATACACCTTACCATATCATTAATGGCAGGAAACCTACTATTAAATTCTTTCACCTATTTGGATCTTTATGCTACATTCTTAAAGACAGAGAGAATCTCGACAAGATGAAAGAAAAAGGTGATGCATGTATTTTTGTGGGGTATGCTACATTGTCGAAAGGATATCGAGTTTACAACAAGAGAACATGGATCATTATCAAAAAAATTCATGTGAACTTTGACGAATTGCCACAAATGGTACTTGATCACAACAACTCAAGTCCCGTACCTCAATGTCCAACAATGGCACCTACACACAACAGTGTACGTCCCGTGCAAGAATGTCAAGAAAATATTCTTACAGCAGACGCGATGGGTAAGACGAAAATGAATGAGTTGGTTGATTTATATGATCCAATGTTTGATGAATATTACTATGGAAACAATCAAGTTGTGTCAAAGCCTTCCGCTATCAATACTGCTGATGCACCCGAACAAAGTCAACAAGACACAACTGCATCTACTTCAGCAACCGTTGCTCAAGAGACGATTCCATTGGATACTCAACAAACTCAAGAAACCGTCATACAACCAACATCGCCAACCGTCAATGCTGAAGAAGGAGACAACACTCAAGCAGTCGATGCACAGTCTAACGAAGAAGAACTTATCAACCGATTCGGTACACCGGTACACGACGTCAGGGAGTCTTCTACTCAACACGTTGATCTGTAAAACATGCACACATTCTATCAACGATATTCATCCACTCACCATTGGACTCGTGATCATCCATTGGTTCAAGTAGTTGGAAATCCTTCATAACCGGTTCGAACACGCAGACAACTCGAAACCGATGGCGATGTATGTATGTATGTATGCACTCACCGTGAGTTTCACTGTACCTACAAACATCAAACAAGCCATGACTGATCACGCGGATTGAATCAATGTAAGACGAACTTCATTAATTTGAAAGACTTGGAGTATGGGAACTTGTCGACAGACCATATGGAACATCGGTTCTCGATTTTAAATGGATCTGGAAAAACAAATTGGATGAAGAACAAAAAATCATCAAAAACAAATCTCGTCTCGTGGTTAAGGGATACCGTCAACAAGAAGGAATAGATTACGATGAATCATTCTATCCAATCGCTCGTTTGGAAGCAGTTAGGATATTCCTTGCATAAGCTGCACATAACGGCTTCATGGTTTATCAGATGGACGTTAAAACTGCTTTTTCAACGGTCATCTGAAGGAAGAAGTGTATGTGAATCAGCCGGAAGGATTCGTTGATGCTCATCATCCTGACAAAGTCTATCGTCTCAGAAGGCTGTATATGGACTTAAACAAGCTCCAAGGGCATGGTATGACGAACTATCAAACTTCTTGGTTTCCAAAGGATTCTCCAAAGGTTCTATTGATCCTACTCTATTTAGTAACAAATATGAGAATGACATACTACTGGTGCAAGTTTATGTTGATGACATTATTTTTGGTTCTACGAACCCAAAACTTTCAAAACGTTTTGAAAAACTAATGCACATCAGATTTGAAATGTCAATGATAGGGGAGCTAAAATTCTTTTTAGACCTCCAGATTAATCAATCCTCACGTGGTATCTTTATCAACCAAGCTAAGTATTCTCAAGAGATACTTCAAAAGCATGGTGTGACCTCATGTGCTCGCGTTGATACAACTTTGTCGACCTCATCCCTAGACGTTGACTTGTACTCACCTCCCGTAGATCAAACGCGATATCGCAGTATGATCGGGTCTCTCATGTACCTTACAGCCAGTAGGCCTGATATTCATCATACCACATGTTATTGTGCCCGATATCAAGCGAGACCTACTGAAAAGCACCTCAAGGAGGTTAAACGGATCTTTCGGTACCTTAAGAATACCATTCACAGGGGACTCTAGTATCCGAAGGAAACCGGTTTTCATCAAATAGCTTTTTCAGATTCTGATCATGCAAGTTGACTTGATACTAGAAAGAGCACTTCTGGTGGTGTACAATTTCTAGGGGAAGACAAGCTCGTGAGTTGTTCATCAAAGAAGCAGGACTGCACCTCGCTATCATCCGCAGAAGCAGAGTATGTGTCTCTATCCGCGTGTTGTGCTCAAGTCCTTTGGATGAGAACTCAACTAACGGATTATGGCTTCTACTTTGATAAAATACCTATGTATTGTGACTCAAAGTCGGCCATAGCCATCTCTTGCAATCCGGTTCAACACTCCCACACCAAGCACATCGACGTCATATATCACTCCATCAAGGAACAAGTGAAGCGCGGTATCGTAGGATTATACTTTGTCAGAACCGAGTACCAGCTGGCACACTTGTTTACAAAAGCTCAACCACAAGATAGGTTTGCGTATCTCGTTGGTCATCTTGGTATGAAGTACATGACTCCAGATGACTTGGAGGTTCTGGCAAATGAATTTGATGGATATTCTCTAATAATGACTTCTAAGCGCATAAACGCTTTGGACTTGGACCTCAAATAAGGAAAGTGTATCTCGGACGATAACTTATCCTTCTCTACGAGAAATTAATATTTATCGGTCATGAGGTTCTCATAAAAACATTCCAAGTTTTTAAGTTCATGAAAAACAATTTCCAAGTAAATGTCAGCTTAGAACTCGCACTTTACCTTAAGGAAAGTTTATCACGGATGATAACTTATCCTTCACAACGGGAAATTAACTTTTCTCGGTCATGAGATAGTAACAAAATAATCAAAGTTTGAGCTCATGAAAAACGTACCCGAAAGGGAAGTGTACGTTTCAGTGCGCTTTCTCTAAGAATAGATGAGAAGTCTTCTATCATGATTATTTTTTAAACCGTTGAACACAATTTTTCAAGAATTTCTCAAAAGGTTTTTCTAAATCTTTCAAAATTGTGTGTTCAACACTCCCTTCCTCATAAAGTGGTTTTTATACCTCAAACTGTCATATGCTATTTTGATCAATTTTTGAGGGGGAGCGTTTTAAAATCAAGCCTTTAATGTTGTTAGGTACATCTAAGAAATTTTCATATTTTATGTATCCAACACATTCCGAAAATGATACTAAATCTGTCATATGTTATATATTATATCGGAAAAGGCATCTCAACTCCGTACCTCAACATATTTTGTGGTGTTGTTTTTCCAAAATTTTGTCAAATTTTTTATCTCAAGACACACATATATTGTTGAGGGGGAGCAACCCGACTGGAAGTTCCATGATTCATGCGTGCACACATGTTTTTCTCCCAATTGGTTTTCAGATATTGTCATATTTTAATCAATTGATATCTCTAATATTATGTTTTATATTAGAGATAGGGGGAGAAAATGTGATTAAAATGTAATATATCGCAACATGTGATCTTAAAGACTCAAGTGCAACTCTTTCCTTCATATGCTAAACTATTTCGTATATCGATGCATGTGTGTAGGGGGAGCTTTTCAGAAATGTAAAACTTTCAAAGTGTTAAAAGTTTTGATTTTTATCAAGCACTTTGAATGGTTTTCAATGGTTTATGGTTACGATCTATACCCAAAAAAACCTACTATCCACGACGAAACGATGGAGTCAAAAGGTGGTTTAGGATAGGAAACTAAGTCCTATGATCCAACCAGAACTAGAGGGATCTACCCAAGGATATTCCATAGCTAGAAATAGTTGTCCTTAGGAAAGATGGAGTTGAATGAAGCTGAATGCGGACTAATTACTTAAGCTAGTACTGGAACAATCACCATAAGGTGCTAGTGATAACGTATTGGTAAGCATTAAAGGAGTTGAATATTCTATGCAACATAGGTAGAAACCAGGTTAACACATCTTTTCAAGACTAGTGTCATGGACCCAGTGATGCAATGCACAATCCTTCCCCATCCCTTCTAGTTTCTCTCAAAAGAAACTTGTCTCATTGTCACGAAGATCAACACGTATCTATTGACTTTCTCACTTCGAGTTAGTTATATTGAAAAGGTGACAATCTGCTCCAGCCTCCGATTACCAAAATGCACTTATCGAGTCTAGAGCCAAAAGAGATAAATATATCATCTCATTAGGACACAATCGAGTCCTACGCATTATCCTTGTGATATTTCCAGAACATCTGAGTGATACGATTCACAATGAAGATGGAAATCGTGCTTGAGCCAACATCAAACATGCTCATGGTAGGTAACTTGTGCGATTCTACACGAATCCAACTTGTGAGAACTGGAAAGCAACTAAGTTTGGATTCTTAATTGATTCAAACTTGATTCCAGGTTTCTTCGCAAAATCCGTGTGATCTTGCTAGAACATTCAAAGTGACACTATTTAGTGTTCACAATAACGAATGGAAATCCTTCTAGTGTCAACCTCAAACAGCACTGCGGTAGGTGACTCACAAGATTTTTTATGAATCGAGCTTGTGACAAACTGGAAAGCAACAACGTTGTTCCATGAATTCTGAATTGACGAATCTAATCAGACGGATAATTTATCCTTATGATTCACTCTTTACGTTCGCAGTCTGCTTTGAGACGGTCAATTAAAGAGAATTGGCTACTACCGCCGGGAAACCCTGTCAAGGGGTTCTTAATCGAATCTACCCGATCATAGGTACAGTATCTAATACCGTCTAACGGTCTTCACCGACCGGAGGTAAAACGCTACCGAGTTAGGGTGAAATGTTCAAAGCCATTTCGTCCATGTCTATATATGTTGCTACATATCAAGAAGGTGGCGTAGTTGTGTACTAACCGAAGTCGTCTTCACATATTCATACTAAAAGTTAAAGTCTTCCGCAACTCTGATGGATATTTGAAGGACTAACTTCAACTATATCTTTATGGGAGATTGTTAGCCTTTCGAATTCAAGAAAGTATGAATATGTCGATTCATAAGTCACAAGAGCACAAGATGGCGATAATCAAGATACCTAAGAATGTAATAGGTCATCTTAGTCACAAGGAGCACAAGATGAAGATCTCAAGCTCTCAAAGTCAAATGACAAAGGCTCAAGATAACGATCAAAAAAGCATGAAGGAGCAAAGATGTTACAAACAATATCAAGACCAAGATACAAGACCTAAGAAGGAAAATCACCTCCATAAGAATGTATTCACTCAATCATCTTATGCATTTAAAGATGACCGATACATTGGGGGAGATTGTTAGCCCTATATTTTATATAGTCGAACAAGAATGTAATAGGTCATCTTAGTCTTAAATGGTCTTGTATTGTAATAGGTTAGTCAGGTTAACCGGGCTTGGACCTTAAGATAATATTGTCTAAGGTAGGGGCTTTATGCCCAAGATAGGCCAAGCCCGGTCCAAGTGTCAAAGCCCATGAGCCCACCAAGCTCATGGGTATATAAACCCTCTTCCATGTGTGGAAGAGGGTGTTGGTTCATTTTACTTTCTCTCTCTAGTAAACATTAACCTTCCACCATTCTCTCTACTTTCTCTCTTTAACTTTCTTCTATTTCTCTCTCTAAATCTACTCTAAATCTTGTGTTATGGATTGAAGTAACAAGCTTTGTATGTTAAAAGTTCTTATGCTTTTAGAATAAAAAGACGCGGATAATCAGACCTAAATAAAACTCAATGGCCTATAGATAAAAGATAAAGGTCTATACCTGAAAGTGAAGGGTCAGAGGCTTTCCCAGTCTGGCATTGTGGAAAAAATCATAGCAGTGGCCACCTTTCTGCTTTTGCGTACAATTCTGGACGGATATAAGATAGAGTCAGAGAGCCATATGTATGATGTATGAAGAAACTATTATTTTTGCCTTATCAACAACGTCACCAAATAATGGAATGTTCTCATAGTTTATGTATTGTTCCAGCCTTGTATGTTTGTAACTTTCTCTTGTTATATTCAATCGGCCCTAAGAAATGCTTTGCATATCTTTACCTTTCCTTGCTTGTGTAGATGATGTATCCACTCAATTAAATAGTATCAAGAGGTAGAATATATACACCTGATGCTAATGATAAGAAATTGCTAAAATTAGTGTTCAGACGTAGTATATATACCCATGATGCTATTCATATACCCTTGATGATAAAAAAATTCTTAAGTGAATAAGATTTGTTTAAGTGTTATCAAACAGTGTGTCCAATTGTGTCTTACAATTTTGTTTTTGTTAGGTACAATTGCATATGTATATGTACGAATAAGTGGTACTTAACATAGTGACCAAACTATTAAGTTTTCTAAAGACTAAACGTTTTATTTTTTGTCGAATTTGTTTTTGGCCAACCCTATGTCAAAATCATGGCTCCGTGACTGCGAACAATAACTTGTTTCGTCCGTCTACCAAATGCATCTTTTCAATTTACCTATCTTTTTGCAACGCCATGTCAACCACATTTAAACACCAACACATAGTAGATAAAAATATATAATAAACGAAAATAATCAGTAGCTATTTATATCAAAGAATATTAAGTTACATATATCCATGTTATCTGTTGGTCCCTAGTAATTCGATATTACTTATTATCTTAAGTAATAACTATTACTTTGACTCAAGTGTGTTGTTTTAACATAAGATAAGAACTATGAAAGATTAAAACAACAATACCAATATACTTTTCAACGTATAGACTTTTATTAGAATCAAATAAAGAATCTATAACCCACTTTGTTTACGGAGTAACAAAGTGGTTGAATGACAATGGGGTTTGATCTCCTCTACTTAAACGTTTAACCAAAGTTAAACTCTAAGCTCCAATCTAAACGTTCATATGCAACTTTGGCTATATGGTTTAGTTGGTATCAAGAGAGAAAGGTTTTCCTGTAAAACCCGCATGCTTTTACCATGAATAGTACCCTTAAGATCGTACGTACTAGATTAAAACTTTCCTAATATAGCATGATTACGATTACGTGTTAGGATTTTACGTATTACGTACGTGTTAGAACACGATAAGTATTTACTACGCACGAGCACGTAATATTTATTTGACAATAATTAATCACGAACATGCGATCATGAAATCATGAACGTAATTAAAACACGAACTATTATTAATTACGTATATATATTTATTACGAGCGTAAATAAATATATTAGATCACGATAATTACGTAACGAGAACACATAAAACGCGAACACAAATAATCATGAACGAATAACTAAACGTCGAGACACGGAAAAAGGTACGGGTACCCCATGTGGGGCCCCCTACCCGCGGCTACAAGGAGCAAATGGGCCAAGCCCATTTTTATTTTTACTAAAAGGGGGTTAAGGAATTTTTACACTACTCATAATTGTTTTATAGAAGATTTACATAAAACCTAAAACCCTCCTCTTCTTCTTCTTTTTGGCCTCCACCTTCAAAACACCAAAAGGGGATGTTTGTTGATCTTGGATCTTGGAATTCTTGTTGGTGTTCGTGTTTGTTCTTCGTTCTTTTGATCCACGTATTCGGTAAATCCTTTTTAAACCTTTTTCTTTTGGTTTGATCTTTTATTAATTAAGAACATGTTATGTTTTTTATAAAAACCTAATTAAAATCATAGATCTAACATGAATTGGGATTTAATAAAATCAAAAGTAATGTTTTAAGGGGTGTTTGTTTTGGCCGCAACCTACACCGAACCCGAGAGGGTTTCGGTTTGGCCATCCGACCACCATCGAGACCATATGGTCCCGGTTGGTTGGTGTGGGTCCCACAGCAGCATCAAGACAAGGGGTACCCCGATTTGGTTCGGGGTACGGAGTCGATTTCATGTCCGGTTCATGGTTTTTAGTCTAGATCCGGTTCATGGTGTATGCTTAGTTTTTTTATGTTTTTATGATCTTATGTTAAAAATTAAATTAATAAAATGACATGATTAATTTAATAACATGACTTAGGTTATTTTAATTATTAATAATCATGAAATTTATTTAACCTAAGTATTTTTATATTTTAGATTTATAATTAATTAATTATTTTAAAACCATGGTTATAATTAATTAATTAACATGACTTAGGTTATATTATTAATAAATAATAATACATGTTTTAACCTAAGTATTTAACTTTATTTAATTAAAAACATGTTATACTTTAATTAAATATTTTAACATATAGTTTAATTTAATTACATGAAATAATTATTAAACTATACATTATATCATATGACTTAGGAAATAATCATGAAAACACTTAGGCTTATATACTTAGCTTATTTAACCAGCTTATTTCTAATTATGGAAACTTTCTATTTTTAGAAACTTAATATAATAAGGCAGCTAATCTATTTATGGAAACCTTCTGTTTTTAGAAACTTATTTATTTCAGGTAGCTAATATATTTATGGAAACTTATTTAATTAAGGCAGCTGATCTATTTATGGAAACTTTCTATTTTTAGAAACTTATCTATTTTAAGCAGTAATTCTATTTTTGGAAACTTTCTATTTTTGGAAACTTTCTATTTTTAGAAAATTTCTATTTTAGGAAACTTTCTATTTTTGGTAACTTTCTATTTTTGGAAACTTTCTATTTTTGGAAACTTTCTATTTTTGGAAACTTTCTATTTTAGGAAACCTGTTATTTTTGGAAAGTTACTTATTATTACACAGTAAGTATAATAATACATGAAATACCAGAAATACTTAATCAAATTAAAACAGAATATAAGATAAACACAGTTTAAGGCGTTAAACAGAACATGGTAAGAACATATAAAATAAACTAAGACATGACATAAAAACCAACTACGTATTTAGTAAGCAGATACTTATTCATGTATGTATTTATGTAGCACTAGTGATACGGAAGTAGGATTCCTCTCAGTTCATCTTCTTCGTTCACTGGACATAAGGTACGGATTCCCATCCTTTCAGTATGGACATTCTTTCCTTATTAGGATTCCCCGTATGCAGCCAAATGTTTTTCCGTAGTATAAGTTACGTGTCTAATTTGCTTATGTTTAATTAAGAATACCTATAGCCATATACATGCATGACCAATTTCACCTAGTTATGGAGGTACCATAACCATAATATTAGAGGCACTGATGTTATGACTTCACCACGGCGGAGTGATTGCTCGTGGCGTCCCTTCAGCTTTTGGCCATTTATATTATTTATCATGTGGGGCGTATGGGTGCATCCTAGTTACATGTTTTCAGTCAGGATTTCATGCTGAATGTGGTGTGTGTCTTGCATCCTTCACTAGGAGCTGATCCCTCCTACCCAAAAACCAGTATATTAAATTAGAGGCAGCCCCTCTAATTTGGATGATGAGGTCACCCCTCCAAGTATTCATGCACGGTGGATTTTCATGACCTATATTGGCTAATGGTAAAATATGACAAACAGTTTTTACAAGATAAACATAAGACTTTTCAAACTATAAAACCAGTTTTATCAAGACTTAACCAGGTTACTCGGGACTTAGTTTTCTTCTGCTGTTATATGTTATATGCTTATCCTATTCATGCTTTATTGTACATCCGTGCACTGAGCGTATTGCTCAGCCGTTTTTCCTTTTCTATGTTTCCAAAACGGCAGGTACTCAGGGACGCTCGTAGACACTAAGAGTACGTGCATATGGACTGGAAGCTGTCTAGCCTTCTTTACTTTATGCATTTCATTTCTTATGATACATTTGCTTTGGACATTGTTTAGTCCTTTCCTTTATTATACTATGTTTGTGTGTGATGAGCTTTACGTTTGGACTACCGATGTTTGATTCCGGTATTTTCCTTTTATGGTCAAGTAATGTTTAGACATTTTTCCTTGTATGCTTTGATGACACGCCATAATTGCATGTGACATTTCCATTATCAAAATGTGGTGTTACAATTATGGTATCAGAGCCAAGGCTTCGACCTGTAGGCTCTCAAATATGACATGTGATTAGTGGGTAGTCACTACGGTCTTCCTAGAACTGACAGTTGTTTTCATGCATTCATCATTTTTAAGCATACATATACATGTCATTGTCGCAGATTTTTGACTAAGTAATGGTTGGTACAGGACTGGCCCTATTTAGTCGGATGTGTTTTATCGAAACTTTTAAATTTTGGACCGACCGATAGGCGTCCCCTCGATATGTCCTTTGTTTTGGGTGAACTGACCAGAGGCGTTCAATCTCGAGCATACAAAAGTTTTCATAAAACTGCATCATGCATTCATACACAAAATTTTCTTGCATAAAATTTTTCTCGTGAAATTTTGGTATAAATTTTTTTCATGTATATATATTTTATGTTTTGATCTGTTTAATCATATGTTTTATGTTATACTGTCAGATGGTTCTCACACGCGAACAGGAACAGCTCAATGCTGCAATTCAAGCTGCTATGCAAGCTTTGCTTCCTCAACTGAGGAATGACATCAGGGCTGAAGTTCAAGCTGCCAACAATCAGCAGCATAATCAGGCACCTCCTCCTCTTCCTCCAGTGACATTAGCAGTATGGCTGGAGAGATTCAACAAGCTCCGCCCTCGAGCTTTTGAGAAGACAGATAGCCCCAGCGATGCTGAAAGCTGGTTGGCTCACATCGAGAAGATTTTCAATGCTATGGGCTGTGACCCCGCATATAAGGTGAGGTTGGCATGCTATCGGTTCGAAGGCGATGTGCTAAACTGGTGGTTAGCATTGATGCAGTCTGAAGGTGGTGACGAGTGGGTTGTTGGTTTGACTTGGGCTCAATTCAAGGACAGGGTGATGGAGCAGTTCTTTCCCAAGGCTGAGCAGGACAAGCTCAAGAGAGAGTACCATGGGATCCGACAGAGAGTTGGGGAGAATAGCAACGAGTTTATGCAGCGCTTTCTTCGCTTAGCTGGGTTCCTTGGTACGACAGCAGGTACTCCTGAAGAGCAGGCACACCACTTTAGGTGGGCTCTTCGCACATCGGTCGCAAACAATCTGGTGTGTGCTACGTTCAACACTGTACCACAAGTGGCCGATGCAACACGTAAGCTGGAGATGCTACAAGAGAGAGATGAGTTCGGGGAAGCTGAAAGACCCGACAAGAGGTAAACATTCGTATTCAAGCGGTGATCAATCCGTATATTTTCCATACCTATCAATTATTCGTCTCTTTAAATGTATCTTCCAGGCAGAAAACTGGGGACCGGTCTCAGCCAGCTACTCAGCAGCAGCCTCATCAGCCCAAGGGAAACGGTCAGACTAACGACCGTTCTGCTACGGATAGGCGTGGTGGTAATGATAATTACCGCAACAACACTGGACACTCCAACAGCAGCAGGTCCTAATACTTACGCATTTCCTTATGATTTCATGTTATAACTCATATTCTGACACTTTAGCAAAACTTCTACCAGGAACCATAGAAACGGTAGGGACCAGAACCAAAGGGGTTTGCAGCCTAGTCGTCCAGCTATCATTGGTATTCAATCTTACGATTATCCGCATTGTCCTTTGTACCCAATCATCATGTCTTATGTAAAATGTTTTATCAGGTTCCCAGCCAGCCAGAGCACCTTCTGGAGGATTCACTCATCCTCTCTGCTCTACTTGCCACCGTAGGCACCCAGGGCCATGTCGCCGTAATACTGACACGTGCTTCAAGTGTGGTCTTCCTGGCCATATCATGAAGTATTGCCGTAAGGGGGAGATGGAGGGTACATCGGGACATGCTGATACCAAGCCGCCTCCTACTACCGGGCGTGTCTACACGACATCTCGAGATGAGGCCAACAAGTCTACAGGTACCATCACTGGAATCTTGTATATGTATGGTCAAGCTGCATGTGTTCTTTTCGATACGGGTGCTACTCACTCGGTTATTTCTACTGCTTATGCTAAGAACATTAGGATGCCTCCCTTGCCACTAAAAAATAGGCTTACTATTTCCACGCCTTTGAGGGACTCTGTATTAATCACTAATGTATACAAGAGTCTTCCCCTAGAATTTGACGATAAGGTTCGACCTGTTGACGCACTTCCGCTGGACATGAATGACTTCGACATGATTTTGGGCATGGATTGGCTATCCAAGCATCATGCTACCATAGACTACCATTCATATCGAGTTATCTTCGGTGATGTTAATGCACCAGAGTACATTTATAACGGGTTCATACCCGGACGGTCTGTACAAGTCATATCTACCCTGCAAGCGCGTGTACTACTGTCACATGGCTGCGAGGGTTATCTAGCTACGGTTCATGACATGGATGTTGAATCCCCATCAATTCAGGATCAACCTATAGTATCGGAATTCCAAGATGTTTTTCGAGTAGAACTTCTGGGCATACCACCTGCACGAGAAGTGGAATTTAGTATCGAGCTTATTCCAGGAGCTGAACCAATCTCGAAAGCTCCTTATCGCATGGCTCCCATAGAGCTGAAGGAGCTGAAGGATCAACTGCAAGAACTTCTTGAACGAGGTTTTATTCGACCGAGCGCATCTCCATGGGGCGCACCGGTCTTGTTTGTTAAGAAGAAGGACGGCAGTATGCGTCTTTGCATAGACTATCGCGAGCTCAACAAGATCACCATTCGGAATAGATATCCACTGCCGCGCATTGACGATCTGTTTGTCTAACTCCAAGGGGCCAAACACTTCTCCAAGATTGATCTTAGGTCAGGCTATCATCAGCTACGGGTCAAGGAGCAGGACATCACTAAGACTGCCTTTCGTACCCGTTATGGCCACTACGAGTTTGTAGTTATGCCATTTGGTCTGACAAATGCTCCAGCAGTGTTCATGGATTTGATGAACAAAATCTTCCATGAATTTCTGGACAAGTTCGTCATTGTCTTCATCGATGACATCCTGATTTTCTCAAAGTCCAAGGAGGAACACGAAGACCATCTTTGTACAGTACTACAGATTCTTCGCCAGAAGCAGTTGTATGCTAAATTCTCCAAGTGTGAGTTCTGGTTAGACAAGGTGGCGTTCTTAGGTCACATTGTATCAGCAGAAGGAATCACTATGGATCCAGTGAAGGTTGAGGCCATTACTAAGTGGCCAAGGCCGACATCAACGACGGAAGTCCGCAGTTTCTTAGGCTTAGCTGGCTATTATCGTAGGTTCGTGGAGAACTTTTCCCGCTTAGCACTACCATTGACCAAACTGATGCGGAAAGGGGAGAAATTCGTCTGGACTGAAGATCGAGAGAAGAGATTTGAAGACCTGAAGCAGAAGCTAGTATCTGCACCTATTCTTACTCTACCATCTGGTACGGGTTGTGACAACTGGGAATTTTCTGACTTTAAATACTAATAAATTATATTATTTATTAATCGAAATTCGTTTACGAGAAATATCAAAGTCATTTGATTCGAAAACGGGAGTTTATTTTATATACTGTAAAAGACTGCGCAAAATCTGAGAACTAACGCGATACAAATTAATTTTATATTTAATTATTCAGAAATATTTGATAAAAAGATTTATTAAACTATCTGATATTATTCATTTTAGTTTTAAAACCACACGTTCAAAACGAAATCAATCGAGTTGAGTTTTATTTTTCTTGGAACGCAACTGTTCGAGTTAACCGATGATAATAACTATTTTAAATAAGAATGTATACGATTACGAAAATTTGTCAAGTAAATACTCTAATTTATTGGAAAAATTATTTTAAATTGAACGGCGCAAATTTCTAAAACCGAAACAAATTTTATCAAACTCAAACGAATCCCGAGTCACGTTTAAACAAAAAAAAAATGACGAGAAATGTAAATAAATAAGTTACAGTGTTAACCTCAACTATTCCCAACCTCACACATTGTATTGATATAAATAGAAAATAATTCCATTTTTATTCATTTACAAACACAAACCCTAAAACTAAAAACACACACACACAAAACCCTAACTATATACTCTCTCTAAAATCCGGCCACCGGAAAAACTTTCCGGCGCCGTCACTATTTCCGGCCAAACTTTTGGTGAGCACTAAAATACTCCTTACCACCCGATCTACAAGATAAACCACCCGACCTATTATATATTTCATTTCCGGCGACCATCGCCGCCACATCTCACTAACCGCCGTCCACCTACTGTTCGCTGTCACCATCACCGTTGTCCCATTACCACCACCACCTAGCTGCTCCGCCAACATCAGCCACCATATTTAGCCGCCGATGTCCTCCATCAACCACCGTGGTGTCAACCACGCGCCACCACCCTTGCTGCTGCTGGAACAACTTAAACATCTATCATCACCCTTGTGCCACCATCGTCGTCGTCACAGACCACGAAATCACCACCTCCAATCTATCTTTTCGTCACCCTTGTACCACCACAACCCGTCAGCCGCTGCCACTAATCACCCACGACATCGCCACCAGCATGACCATGTTAACAACCATCGTGGCCCTAGCCACCAACCCTCCCGTCACCCATCATCACCTTCACGTCTGCCACAACGTGGGGTGTTGGTTTTCGTCGACGTCAGCCGTAAAGGGCATCCCTTTTGGTGGGTAAACCACTACCACAGGGGGGTTTCGGATCTGCCATTGTTACCACAGCTGCACCATGGTGGTGTCGGGCTGTGGTAGTATAGTAACTGGTGGTTTGTTCGTTTGTGTGTTAGGAAAATCACCACAGCCACGTTTTGTGTTTGTTTTGGATCATATGCATCCGTCGAGAGTGACTGTTTTATATATATTCAGCGGGTGTTTGTTTCGAATAGATGCAATCGCTAAAAACCCGACCCACACACGGGTGTTTGCTGTAGATTATAGCAGAAAAGTGATAGTAGGGGCGTTTGGTTTTTGGCAGCAACACACAAGGAGCGTTTGGGATTAATTACTGCAGTAAGGGTGCGTTTGGGGCTAACATAGGCTCATAAGGGAGCGTTTGGGATTGCTGACAGGAGTATAAGGGGCGTTTGGGTCTGCTGACAGCGTATAAGGGTGCGTTTGGGGTAACAGCGGAGATAAACGGTGTTTGGTTGCTGATTTATAGGTTTGGGGTGCGTTTGGACGCGGGATTTGTAAGGGTTTAGAGTATCGCGCGCGATTACAAATCATGGTTGGTTGTGGTTTAGGAATCGGCTAGTAACGTATCTAACTTCATTAATTAGTTAAAACGGATGAAACAGTGGTATACATATATTAATATATATAAATGGTTAAATAAATATGTCAGATACTGTTATTATCACAAGACTATAAAAATGATTATACATTTAAATATGTGTTTAAATAGCTCACATCGGGCGTTTGACTTTTAATGTATAACACATAGGTTGTGTTTGGTTCTATTTAATTACGGTGATTAAATAGTCTAGTTTGGATATACATTAAAAACGTGATTTGCGCAACGTAAATTGTTTGGAAAATATTGAGAATTGTTTAATATGGAAAAGGTTGTATAAACGAAAAGGTCATGTCGAAATTTCTATAAAATGCTATACTTTATATTTTGTTGGGTACAAACTACTATTATATTTGTAAATCGATAAATAAATATATACTATTATATTTGTAAACTGGTAAAATAGATGGATTCTATTGTACTGATAAACTGATGAAAGTTATACTTTCTATTTAAAAGTGACAATTATTAATTAAGTGGTTATTTTATTTAAATGTGTCGAATTATGTTGTCTAATTATTTTATCACGATCGTTATACGGTAACTACAATATAAATATATACTTTGGTTTATTTTGTTAAAATTGTTATCTATATTATATAATTCAACATAAGAATTATATAATCGTTCGGTTATACGTAATGTGTACGGAATACATTACATACTTGGTGTGTGTGTCTAATTTAGTTATTTTTATTTAACCAACCACCAAACTATTATAACTTGAAATTTAAATATTTTATCAACGAGTCACGTTGACGTACATACCTATCGAGAACTCAAATACACATTTTGAAGTTACTGAATTTAGCCGATTAGTTAAACCACAACACCATGACCGAGCCGTATCGATTTCCGTTTCTACTGAGCGTATTGTTAGCATCACTATTATTCGTGCTACTTCGTCGAGGTGAGTTCATACCCCACCTTTCTTGCTTTAAATCGAATTATAAATGTTTTATATTTGCTCTTTGGGGGAGGTACATGCTTGGGTCAGAAACTACTTATAAACTTGCTTGGTTGTCAGAAACTGACATTAAACTTGTTTGGTTGTCTATAACTGTTTATAAATTACTTGATTGTCATAAGCTAATGTTAAGCTTACTTGGTTGGTCATAAACTATCTTTAAACTGGTTTAATTGTTACGTGCTGAGTGGTCAACTCCTCTAATTGTTATACATATGAATGCTGATACTAAAATTTCTATTGTGATTTTCATAGCCCAAAACTTTAACTGCTTTTTACTGGTTCTCGGGTAGAGACAATGGTTGCAAGAATGAACACAAGTGCATATCTCTTTTATGTATTGGTCTAAGTCCCACTTTAACCCAATTACTTTGGCCCATTATCATGAACCGTTAATTTCAGACCGGATGACCGGTCGAAAGCGCGAATGTTATGGATAGATCTATCGGGGTTGACGCCCCTGTCCGGCTTGGTCCAACAGAGGACAAGCGGGCACAGTTTCATTTGAGTCTGAGGACGGATGTCGTGGGTTAGGCATCCGTAGGGGCTGCATTATATGATTATACTACCGGTGTTGTTAACGCTTCGGTGTCATGAGCTTAGACAATAATAAATGCCTTATTTTATTTAGTGACTTTGTATTTGTTATATTGTCACCAAGTGGTTGGAAAATCTTGTGGTTCATTAAACAATTTTATTCTATTGGAAAACTTTATTATTTATCAGTGAGCTTTACTTTTATCAGAATACGCTAACTATTATCTGTGGACTCTGTTTTATCTATAAACTCTATTTATTTCATGTGAATACTGTTTTATTAGAAAACACAATTTATTTTCCGCGAACTTTGTCTTATCAGAAACTCTACTTATTTTAGTGAACTTTGTTATATCAGTAAACTCTCGGCTTTTATAAATAAACTCTGTCTTTATCAATACACTTTGAAATTGTCAAAGAAAGGTTATTTAACAGAAACTGTGATTTTTAAACTCTTATATTTTACTGCAAGGCGCAGTGGTCGGTAAAACTCTAATTTTTCATAAACGTTTTAAAACAAACTTATGAACTCACCAACTTTATGTTGACATTTTAAGCATGTATTTCAGGTACTTGACTATGTGGATTATTTGGAGTCTACTTTGTGGTTTTTGGCATGTAGAGGTCGTTCTCGGATCAAGCTCTCGATTACTCATGAAGTCACAAGTCCCCAAAGCAAGTCTTCCGCTGCAGTGAATTTGGGGGTGTGACAGATTGGTATCAGAGCCTTGGTTATAGAGAACTAGGTTGCATTAGTAACTCTAGACTATAACCGGCTCTTAGTTTTATCTAGTAGTAACACTCATCACATCATACTTATTCCGCTGCTATATGAGTACTTGCAATACATGTTTGTTATTGCTTTGTTGTCTGCCATGTGATTACTTGTTTACGTGAGTTCGATTGCTTGATTAGTGCGCTTAGACATATAATATATTTATATATATGAACGTTAGAGCATTCATTGGGCATTGTGAGTTACACAATGGTCCCGCGTATCTATTTATAACAAAACTTAGAGATATCATGTGATTTTTATTAACGATTGGTCGTGAGTAATCTCCAGTTTCGAGCTAATTCATTCAAAAAGGTTGAGAGGTGTAACAATGCTTAATTATGCTTCAGTGGGCCTCATGTTTGATTGAGTGCGAGATGGAATTAAGTATGGGACGTTACACAACCTATGATTTTTGATGGATTACCTCGAGGGTGGGTAAGACTCGTAGTCTTACGTAATAATATGGAATGTGTTGTATGCTTAGAGTCGAGCTGAGTCATCGAAAGGTTGAGATGTGTAATAATTCATAACAAAACCCGGGGCCATTCTTTGTGAGTGAGTTTCGAGGTTGGGTTATGACAAGTTATTACTCAGCTTAGTATTTGATGAGTCTTCCTCGAGGATGAGAAAGAATTTTGTGATTGGATAATTGCTTATTTAGAACCGACTATTATATACTTATCCTACTTATAACCGTGAGTTCTTTACTTGATATACGTCTACGACTGCTTTATCGCCTATCGACACTTATGTTCTTCGATCCGGTACGTTCGAAACGTCTACTTATGGAAGACGATTTATTATTAACTCATGCTCTTTGCTTTTGGTAATTTTTAATAATATCGTTTAGAGATTCTAACGATTTTGGATTGGGTATTTTGCCGATGACACTTAAGTAGGATGATTTATGAAGTCTTTATTGAAGTGGATTGGGACGCCTTTGCATTTGAATAAAGAAATCATAAATCACCGAACCATAAGTTTATAATAACATATTTGCATAGATTAGGACGCTTCTGTATGCAAATATGAGATTATAAATGAGTGGGCTTAAGGATATCCGACGTGACCCTATATACTTGTGGTATTGATTTAGTATTCCAGTTTGGAGTGTATTTCTTTTAACTCAGGATTCGTCCATACGAATATATCGTATTTCGTCTTGTTATCTTATTATTACGACATTTTGACGAGTGATTTTTAAACTTCGTTTGACTCGCGAATTGTTACGAGAATCTTTTCTGAATATATATTGATCGACGTGAACCTAACGGGCTGGTGGTGGTGAACCATTGTAGACTTTTAAGAGCGATCGAGTTTTCTAGACTCTTCGCCTCAAATTGTTTCCTCTTATCGTTATAATGATGACCGCTTTATCAGATTGACATTTAGAACCGCTAAGATATATTCCTCTTCTACCTATTGCTTACCTAATTAACTATTGGTGGATAACACGATTTTTGAAGTTCTGACAGAATGATCTGTGAGCAGATATAAGTATATTCGATAGAACACTAGGGTAGAACATCAAATCATTTTCTCTACACTTTCATTAGGGTAACAACGATTGAGTTCGAGGACGAACTCCAAATAACACGGATGTACTGTGACAACTGGGAATTTTCTGACTTTAAATACTAATAAATTATATTATTTATTAATCGAAATTCGTTTACGAGAAATATCAAAGTCATTTGATTCGAAAACGGGAGTTTATTTTATATACTGTAAAAGACTGCGCAAAATCTGAGAACTAACGCGATACAAATTAATTTTATATTTAATTATTCAGAAATATTTGATAAAAAGATTTATTAAACTATCTGATATTATTCATTTTAGTTTTAAAACCACACGTTCAAAACGAAATCAATCGAGTTGAGTTTTATTTTTCTTGGAACGCAACTGTTCGAGTTAACCGATGATAATAACTATTTTAAATAAGAATGTATACGATTACGAAAATTTGTCAAGTAAATACTCTAATTTATTGGAAAAATTATTTTAAATTGAACGGCGCAAATTTCTAAAACCGAAACAAATTTTATCAAACTCAAACGAATCCCGAGTCACGTTTAAACAAAAAAAAAATGACGAGAAATGTAAATAAATAAGTTACAGTGTTAACCTCAACTATTCCCAACCTCACACATTGTATTGATATAAATAGAAAATAATTCCATTTTTATTCATTTACAAACACAAACCCTAAAACTAAAAACACACACACACAAAACCCTAACTATATACTCTCTCTAAAATCCGGCCACCGGAAAAACTTTCCGGCGCCGTCACTATTTCCGGCCAAACTTTTGGTGAGCACTAAAATACTCCTTACCACCCGATCTACAAGATAAACCACCCGACCTATTATATATTTCATTTCCGGCGACCATCGCCGCCACATCTCACTAACCGCCGTCCACCTACTGTTCGCTGTCACCATCACCGTTGTCCCATTACCACCACCACCTAGCTGCTCCGCCAACATCAGCCACCATATTTAGCCGCCGATGTCCTCCATCAACCACCGTGGTGTCAACCACGCGCCACCACCCTTGCTGCTGCTGGAACAACTTAAACATCTATCATCACCCTTGTGCCACCATCGTCGTCGTCACAGACCACGAAATCACCACCTCCAATCTATCTTTTCGTCACCCTTGTACCACCACAACCCGTCAGCCGCTGCCACTAATCACCCACGACATCGCCACCAGCATGACCATGTTAACAACCATCGTGGCCCTAGCCACCAACCCTCCCGTCACCCATCATCACCTTCACGTCTGCCACAACGTGGGGTGTTGGTTTTCGTCGACGTCAGCCGTAAAGGGCATCCCTTTTGGTGGGTAAACCACTACCACAGGGGGGTTTCGGATCTGCCATTGTTACCACAGCTGCACCATGGTGGTGTCGGGCTGTGGTAGTATAGTAACTGGTGGTTTGTTCGTTTGTGTGTTAGGAAAATCACCACAGCCACGTTTTGTGTTTGTTTTGGATCATATGCATCCGTCGAGAGTGACTGTTTTATATATATTCAGCGGGTGTTTGTTTCGAATAGATGCAATCGCTAAAAACCCGACCCACACACGGGTGTTTGCTGTAGATTATAGCAGAAAAGTGATAGTAGGGGCGTTTGGTTTTTGGCAGCAACACACAAGGAGCGTTTGGGATTAATTACTGCAGTAAGGGTGCGTTTGGGGCTAACATAGGCTCATAAGGGAGCGTTTGGGATTGCTGACAGGAGTATAAGGGGCGTTTGGGTCTGCTGACAGCGTATAAGGGTGCGTTTGGGGTAACAGCGGAGATAAACGGTGTTTGGTTGCTGATTTATAGGTTTGGGGTGCGTTTGGACGCGGGATTTGTAAGGGTTTAGAGTATCGCGCGCGATTACAAATCATGGTTGGTTGTGGTTTAGGAATCGGCTAGTAACGTATCTAACTTCATTAATTAGTTAAAACGGATGAAACAGTGGTATACATATATTAATATATATAAATGGTTAAATAAATATGTCAGATACTGTTATTATCACAAGACTATAAAAATGATTATACATTTAAATATGTGTTTAAATAGCTCACATCGGGCGTTTGACTTTTAATGTATAACACATAGGTTGTGTTTGGTTCTATTTAATTACGGTGATTAAATAGTCTAGTTTGGATATACATTAAAAACGTGATTTGCGCAACGTAAATTGTTTGGAAAATATTGAGAATTGTTTAATATGGAAAAGGTTGTATAAACGAAAAGGTCATGTCGAAATTTCTATAAAATGCTATACTTTATATTTTGTTGGGTACAAACTACTATTATATTTGTAAATCGATAAATAAATATATACTATTATATTTGTAAACTGGTAAAATAGATGGATTCTATTGTACTGATAAACTGATGAAAGTTATACTTTCTATTTAAAAGTGACAATTATTAATTAAGTGGTTATTTTATTTAAATGTGTCGAATTATGTTGTCTAATTATTTTATCACGATCGTTATACGGTAACTACAATATAAATATATACTTTGGTTTATTTTGTTAAAATTGTTATCTATATTATATAATTCAACATAAGAATTATATAATCGTTCGGTTATACGTAATGTGTACGGAATACATTACATACTTGGTGTGTGTGTCTAATTTAGTTATTTTTATTTAACCAACCACCAAACTATTATAACTTGAAATTTAAATATTTTATCAACGAGTCACGTTGACGTACATACCTATCGAGAACTCAAATACACATTTTGAAGTTACTGAATTTAGCCGATTAGTTAAACCACAACACCATGACCGAGCCGTATCGATTTCCGTTTCTACTGAGCGTATTGTTAGCATCACTATTATTCGTGCTACTTCGTCGAGGTGAGTTCATACCCCACCTTTCTTGCTTTAAATCGAATTATAAATGTTTTATATTTGCTCTTTGGGGGAGGTACATGCTTGGGTCAGAAACTACTTATAAACTTGCTTGGTTGTCAGAAACTGACATTAAACTTGTTTGGTTGTCTATAACTGTTTATAAATTACTTGATTGTCATAAGCTAATGTTAAGCTTACTTGGTTGGTCATAAACTATCTTTAAACTGGTTTAATTGTTACGTGCTGAGTGGTCAACTCCTCTAATTGTTATACATATGAATGCTGATACTAAAATTTCTATTGTGATTTTCATAGCCCAAAACTTTAACTGCTTTTTACTGGTTCTCGGGTAGAGACAATGGTTGCAAGAATGAACACAAGTGCATATCTCTTTTATGTATTGGTCTAAGTCCCACTTTAACCCAATTACTTTGGCCCATTATCATGAACCGTTAATTTCAGACCGGATGACCGGTCGAAAGCGCGAATGTTATGGATAGATCTATCGGGATTGACGCCCCTGTCCGGCTTGGTCCAACAGAGGACAAGCGGGCACAGTTTCATTTGAGTCTGAGGACGGATGTCGTGGGTTAGGCATCCGTAGGGGCTGCATTATATGATTATACTACCGGTGTTGTTAACGCTTCGGTGTCATGAGCTTAGACAATAATAAATGCCTTATTTTATTTAGTGACTTTGTATTTGTTATATTGTCACCAAGTGGTTGGAAAATCTTGTGGTTCATTAAACAATTTTATTCTATTGGAAAACTTTATTATTTATCAGTGAGCTTTACTTTTATCAGAATACGCTAACTATTATCTGTGGACTCTGTTTTATCTATAAACTCTATTTATTTCATGTGAATACTGTTTTATTAGAAAACACAATTTATTTTCCGCGAACTTTGTCTTATCAGAAACTCTACTTATTTTAGTGAACTTTGTTATATCAGTAAACTCTCGGCTTTTATAAATAAACTCTGTCTTTATCAATACACTTTGAAATTGTCAAAGAAAGGTTATTTAACAGAAACTGTGATTTTTAAACTCTTATATTTTACTGCAAGGCGCAGTGGTCGGTAAAACTCTAATTTTTCATAAACGTTTTAAAACAAACTTATGAACTCACCAACTTTATGTTGACATTTTAAGCATGTATTTCAGGTACTTGACTATGTGGATTATTTGGAGTCTACTTTGTGGTTTTTGGCATGTAGAGGTCGTTCTCGGATCAAGCTCTCGATTACTCATGAAGTCACAAGTCCCCAAAGCAAGTCTTCCGCTGCAGTGAATTTGGGGGTGTGACAGATTGGTATCAGAGCCTTGGTTATAGAGAACTAGGTTGCATTAGTAACTCTAGACTATAACCGGCTCTTAGTTTTATCTAGTAGTAACACTCATCACATCATACTTATTCCGCTGCTATATGAGTACTTGCAATACATGTTTGTTATTGCTTTGTTGTCTGCCATGTGATTACTTGTTTACGTGAGTTCGATTGCTTGATTAGTGCGCTTAGACATATAATATATTTATATATATGAACGTTAGAGCATTCATTGGGCATTGTGAGTTACACAATGGTCCCGCGTATCTATTTATAACAAAACTTAGAGATATCATGTGATTTTTATTAACGATTGGTCGTGAGTAATCTCCAGTTTCGAGCTAATTCATTCAAAAAGGTTGAGAGGTGTAACAATGCTTAATTATGCTTCAGTGGGCCTCATGTTTGATTGAGTGCGAGATGGAATTAAGTATGGGACGTTACACAACCTATGATTTTTGATGGATTACCTCGAGGGTGGGTAAGACTCGTAGTCTTACGTAATAATATGGAATGTGTTGTATGCTTAGAGTCGAGCTGAGTCATCGAAAGGTTGAGATGTGTAATAATTCATAACAAAACCCGGGGCCATTCTTTGTGAGTGAGTTTCGAGGTTGGGTTATGACAAGTTATTACTCAGCTTAGTATTTGATGAGTCTTCCTCGAGGATGAGAAAGAATTTTGTGATTGGATAATTGCTTATTTAGAACCGACTATTATATACTTATCCTACTTATAACCGTGAGTTCTTTACTTGATATACGTCTACGACTGCTTTATCGCCTATCGACACTTATGTTCTTCGATCCGGTACGTTCGAAACGTCTACTTATGGAAGACGATTTATTATTAACTCATGCTCTTTGCTTTTGGTAATTTTTAATAATATCGTTTAGAGATTCTAACGATTTTGGATTGGGTATTTTGCCGATGACACTTAAGTAGGATGATTTATGAAGTCTTTATTGAAGTGGATTGGGACGCCTTTGCATTTGAATAAAGAAATCATAAATCACCGAACCATAAGTTTATAATAACATATTTGCATAGATTAGGACGCTTCTGTATGCAAATATGAGATTATAAATGAGTGGGCTTAAGGATATCCGACGTGACCCTATATACTTGTGGTATTGATTTAGTATTCCAGTTTGGAGTGTATTTCTTTTAACTCAGGATTCGTCCATACGAATATATCGTATTTCGTCTTGTTATCTTATTATTACGACATTTTGACGAGTGATTTTTAAACTTCGTTTGACTCGCGAATTGTTACGAGAATCTTTTCTGAATATATATTGATCGACGTGAACCTAACGGGCTGGTGGTGGTGAACCATTGTAGACTTTTAAGAGCGATCGAGTTTTCTAGACTCTTCGCCTCAAATTGTTTCCTCTTATCGTTATAATGATGACCGCTTTATCAGATTGACATTTAGAACCGCTAAGATATATTCCTCTTCTACCTATTGCTTACCTAATTAACTATTGGTGGATAACACGATTTTTGAAGTTCTGACAGAATGATCTGTGAGCAGATATAAGTATATTCGATAGAACACTAGGGTAGAACATCAAATCATTTTCTCTACACTTTCATTAGGGTAACAACGATTGAGTTCGAGGATGAACTCCAAATAACACGGATGTACTGTGACAACTGGGAATTTTCTGACTTTAAATACTAATAAATTATATTATTTATTAATCGAAATTCGTTTACGAGAAATATCAAAGTCATTTGATTCGAAAACGGGAGTTTATTTTATATACTGTAAAAGACTGCGCAAAATCTGAGAACTAACGCGATACAAATTAATTTTATATTTAATTATTCAGAAATATTTGATAAAAAGATTTATTAAACTATCTGATATTATTCATTTTAGTTTTAAAACCACACGTTCAAAACGAAATCAATCGAGTTGAGTTTTATTTTTCTTGGAACGCAACTGTTCGAGTTAACCGATGATAATAACTATTTTAAATAAGAATGTATACGATTACGAAAATTTGTCAAGTAAATACTCTAATTTATTGGAAAAATTATTTTAAATTGAACGGCGCAAATTTCTAAAACCGAAACAAATTTTATCAAACTCAAACGAATCCCGAGTCACGTTTAAACAAAAAAAAAATGACGAGAAATGTAAATAAATAAGTTACAGTGTTAACCTCAACTATTCCCAACCTCACACATTGTATTGATATAAATAGAAAATAATTCCATTTTTATTCATTTACAAACACAAACCCTAAAACTAAAAACACACACACACAAAACCCTAACTATATACTCTCTCTAAAATCCGGCCACCGGAAAAACTTTCCGGCGCCGTCACTATTTCCGGCCAAACTTTTGGTGAGCACTAAAATACTCCTTACCACCCGATCTACAAGATAAACCACCCGACCTATTATATATTTCATTTCCGGCGACCATCGCCGCCACATCTCACTAACCGCCATCCACCTACTGTTCGCTGTCACCATCACCGTTGTCCCATTACCACCACCACCTAGCTGCTCCGCCAACATCAGCCACCATATTTAGCCGCCGATGTCCTCCATCAACCACCGTGGTGTCAACCACGCGCCACCACCCTTGCTGCTGCTGGAACAACTTAAACATCTATCATCACCCTTGTGCCACCATCGTCGTCGTCACAGACCACGAAATCACCACCTCCAATCTATCTTTTCGTCACCCTTGTACCACCACAACCCGTCAGCCGCTGCCACTAATCACCCACGACATCGCCACCAGCATGACCATGTTAACAACCATCGTGGCCCTAGCCACCAACCCTCCCGTCACCCATCATCACCTTCACGTCTGCCACAACGTGGGGTGTTGGTTTTCGTCGACGTCAGCCGTAAAGGGCATCCCTTTTGGTGGGTAAACCACTACCACAGGGGGGTTTCGGATCTGCCATTGTTACCACAGCTGCACCATGGTGGTGTCGGGCTGTGGTAGTATAGTAACTGGTGGTTTGTTCGTTTGTGTGTTAGGAAAATCACCACAGCCACGTTTTGTGTTTGTTTTGGATCATATGCATCCGTCGAGAGTGACTGTTATATATATATTCAGCGGGTGTTTGTTTCGAATAGATGCAATCGCTAAAAACCCGACCCACACACGGGTGTTTGCTGTAGATTATAGCAGAAAAGTGATAGTAGGGGCGTTTGGTTTTTGGCAGCAACACACAAGGAGCGTTTGGGATTAATTACTGCAGTAAGGGTGCGTTTGGGGCTAACATAGGCTCATAAGGGAGCGTTTGGGATTGCTGACAGGAGTATAAGGGGCGTTTGGGTCTGCTGACAGCGTATAAGGGTGCGTTTGGGGTAACAGCGGAGATAAACGGTGTTTGGTTGCTGATTTATAGGTTTGGGGTGCGTTTGGACGCGGGATTTGTAAGGGTTTAGAGTATCGCGCGCGATTACAAATCATGGTTGGTTGTGGTTTAGGAATCGGCTAGTAACGTATCTAACTTCATTAATTAGTTAAAACGGATGAAACAGTGGTATACATATATTAATATATATAAATGGTTAAATAAATATGTCAGATACTGTTATTATCACAAGACTATAAAAATGATTATACATTTAAATATGTGTTTAAATAGCTCACATCGGGCGTTTGACTTTTAATGTATAACACATAGGTTGTGTTTGGTTCTATTTAATTACGGTGATTAAATAGTCTAGTTTGGATATACATTAAAAACGTGATTTGCGCAACGTAAATTGTTTGGAAAATATTGAGAATTGTTTAATATGGAAAAGGTTGTATAAACGAAAAGGTCATGTCGAAATTTCTATAAAATGCTATACTTTATATTTTGTTGGGTACAAACTACTATTATATTTGTAAATCGATAAATAAATATATACTATTATATTTGTAAACTGGTAAAATAGATGGATTCTATTGTACTGATAAACTGATGAAAGTTATACTTTCTATTTAAAAGTGACAATTATTAATTAAGTGGTTATTTTATTTAAATGTGTCGAATTATGTTGTCTAATTATTTTATCACGATCGTTATACGGTAACTACAATATAAATATATACTTTGGTTTATTTTGTTAAAATTGTTATCTATATTATATAATTCAACATAAGAATTATATAATCGTTCGGTTATACGTAATGTGTACGGAATACATTACATACTTGGTGTGTGTGTCTAATTTAGTTATTTTTATTTAACCAACCACCAAACTATTATAACTTGAAATTTAAATATTTTATCAACGAGTCACGTTGACGTACATACCTATCGAGAACTCAAATACACATTTTGAAGTTACTGAATTTAGCCGATTAGTTAAACCACAACACCATGACCGAGCCGTATCGATTTCCGTTTCTACTGAGCGTATTGTTAGCATCACTATTATTCGTGCTACTTCGTCGAGGTGAGTTCATACCCCACCTTTCTTGCTTTAAATCGAATTATAAATGTTTTATATTTGCTCTTTGGGGGAGGTACATGCTTGGGTCAGAAACTACTTATAAACTTGCTTGGTTGTCAGAAACTGACATTAAACTTGTTTGGTTGTCTATAACTGTTTATAAATTACTTGATTGTCATAAGCTAATGTTAAGCTTACTTGGTTGGTCATAAACTATCTTTAAACTGGTTTAATTGTTACGTGCTGAGTGGTCAACTCCTCTAATTGTTATACATATGAATGCTGATACTAAAATTTCTATTGTGATTTTCATAGCCCAAAACTTTAACTGCTTTTTACTGGTTCTCGGGTAGAGACAATGGTTGCAAGAATGAACACAAGTGCATATCTCTTTTATGTATTGGTCTAAGTCCCACTTTAACCCAATTACTTTGGCCCATTATCATGAACCGTTAATTTCAGACCGGATGACCGGTCGAAAGCGCGAATGTTATGGATAGATCTATCGGGGTTGACGCCCCTGTCCGGCTTGGTCCAACAGAGGACAAGCGGGCACAGTTTCATTTGAGTCTGAGGACGGATGTCGTGGGTTAGGCATCCGTAGGGGCTGCATTATATGATTATACTACCGGTGTTGTTAACGCTTCGGTGTCATGAGCTTAGACAATAATAAATGCCTTATTTTATTTAGTGACTTTGTATTTGTTATATTGTCACCAAGTGGTTGGAAAATCTTGTGGTTCATTAAACAATTTTATTCTATTGGAAAACTTTATTATTTATCAGTGAGCTTTACTTTTATCAGAATACGCTAACTATTATCTGTGGACTCTGTTTTATCTATAAACTCTATTTATTTCATGTGAATACTGTTTTATTAGAAAACACAATTTATTTTCCGCGAACTTTGTCTTATCAGAAACTCTACTTATTTTAGTGAACTTTGTTATATCAGTAAACTCTCGACTTTTATAAATAAACTCTGTCTTTATCAATACACTTTGAAATTGTCAAAGAAAGGTTATTTAACAGAAACTGTGATTTTTAAACTCTTATATTTTACTGCAAGGCGCAGTGGTCGGTAAAACTCTAATTTTTCATAAACGTTTTAAAATAAACTTATGAACTCACCAACTTTATGTTGACATTTTAAGCATGTATTTCAGGTACTTGACTATGTGGATTATTTGGAGTCTACTTTGTGGTTTTTGGCATGTAGAGGTCGTTCTCGGATCAAGCTCTCGATTACTCATGAAGTCACAAGTCCCCAAAGCAAGTCTTCCGCTGCAGTGAATTTGGGGGTGTGACACGGGTGGATTTCAAATCTACAGCGATGCATCGGGGAAGGGACTTGGCTGTGTTCTCATGCAACATGGGAAAGTGATCGCGTACGCTTCACGGCAGCTTAAGCCTTATGAATAAAATTACCCCGCGCATGACTTGGAACTTGCTGCAGTCGTGTTTGCATTAAAGATATGGAGGCACTACTTATATGGAGAATCGTGTGACATTTTCACGGACCACAAGAGCTTGAAGTATATCTTCACTCAACGTGAATTGAACATGAGGTAGAGGAGATGGTTAGAGCTGTTGAAGGATTATGACATTAATCTACAGTATCATCCCGGAAAGGCAAATGTAGTAGCAGATGCTCTTAGCAGGAAGTCCGGAATGTTCAACGGGATTAAAATCGAAGAGGAAATCATCAGAGACTTGGAGCGACTAGACATCGAGATCATGGTACGTGGACAACACGGTTACTGGGCTAATCTTAGAGTAGAACCCGAGTTACTCTCTAAGATCAAGGAAGCTTAGAAGGATGACGGAGAAATCTGAGCGATAGTACAGAATTTGGAGAAACAGACAGAATTCAGAGTAGATGCAGATGGTATCGTATGGTAGGGCACGAGACTTTGTGTTCCTGATAACCAAGAACTCCAGGAAGCTTTGTTAGCTGAAGCTCATAGCTCCCCATTCTCTATACATCCTGGTTCGACTAAGATGTTCCATCATCAAGCAATACTTTTGGTGGAGTGGTATGAAACAGGATGTGGCCACTTACGTCTTCAAATGTCTTACCTGCCAGCAGGTTAAGATCGAGCATCAGTGATCTGGCGATCCCCTTCAACCGTTAGATATTCCAGAGTGGAAGTGGGACAAAATCACCATGGATTTTGTTACTGGTCTTCCGCCTACCAAGAGGAAGCACGATGCAATTTGGGTTATCGTAGATCGACTTATCAAATCAGCTCATTTCTTACAGATCCGCAAGGAAGATCCGGTAAGTAAACTCGCAGATACGTACAAAAGAGAGATCATGAGACTCCACGGTTCACCATCCAGCATCGTCTCAGACAGAGATCCTCGATTCACTTCGCGCTTTTGGAAGAGTCTGCAGAAAGCTTGGGGTACACAACTTAAGCTTAGCACGGCTTTTCATCCTCAAACGGACGGACAGTCAGAGCGAACCATTCAGACATTGGAAGATATGTTGAGGTCATGTGCGTTGGAATGGACGGGTGATTGGGACGATTACATCTGTTTGGTAGAGTTTGCATACAACAACAGCTGGCACGCAAGCATCAAGTGTGCTCTTTTTGAGATGTTGTATGGCAGAAAGTGTCGCGCCCCAATCTGCTGGGATCAGGTTGGTGAGCGAACACTTGAAGGACCAGAAATCATAGAGATGACCAATGAAAAGATCGCAGTAGCTAAGCAGAAAATTCAGGAAGCACGGTCACGTCAGAAGAGTTACGCCGATAAGCATCGTAGGGACATACATTTTAACGTAGGAGATCACGTCTTCCTTAAGGTTTCGCTGACATGTGGTGTTTGACGCTTCGGGGTTAAAGGGAAGCTCAGTCCTCGGTTCATCGGATCGTTTGATATCATTGAACGAGTCGGTGAAGTATCTTACCGATTGGCGTTACGTCCGCAGCTTTCGCATGTGCACAATGTGTTTCATGTGTCCTTACTCAGAGGGTACCAGTATCATCCCCTTCACATGGTTCAGTATCCACTGGAACAGATACGTGAAGATCTCACTTTTATAGAGGAACCCGAACGAGTTCTTGACAGACAAGATCGAGTCACGAGAAAGAAGACGATTTCATTCGTCAAAATCCTATGGAGGGATCATACCGAGCGGGAAGCCACTTGGGAAACAGAGGAGTCTATCCGGGCTTCTTACCCTCATTTCATATTTTGAATTCGGGTATGTTCTTCTTTTCCAGTCTACTTTATCTATAATTCGGGGACGAATTATTCTTTTTAGGGGGGAAGAGTTGTAAAACCCGCATGCTTTTACCATGAATAGTACCCTTAAGATCGTACGTACTAGATTAAAACTTTCCTAATATAGCATGATTACGATTACGTGTTAGGATTTTACGTATTACGTACGTGTTAGAACACGATAAGTATTTACTACGCACGAGCACGTAATAATTATTTGACAATAATTAATCACGAACATGCGATCATGAAATCATGAACGTAATTAAAACACGAACTATTATTAATTACGTATATATATTTATTACGAGCGTAAATAAATATATTAGATCACGATAATTACGTAACGAAAACACATAAAACGCGAACACAAATAATCATGAACGAATAACTAAACGTCAGGACACGGAAAAAGGTACGGGTACCCCATGTGGGCCCCCTACCCGCGGCTACAAGGAGCAAATGGGCCAAGCCCATTTGTATTTTTACTAAAAGGGGGTTAAGGAATTTTTACACTGCTCATAATTGTTTTATAGAAGATTTACAGAAAACCTAAAACCCTCCTCTTCTTCTTCTTTTTGGCCGCCACCTTCAAAACACCAAAAGGGGGTGTTTGTTGATCTTGGATCTTGGAATTCTTGTTGGTGTTCGTGTTTGTTCTTCGTTCTTTTGATCCACGTATTCGGTAAATCCTTTTTAAACCTTTTTCTTTTGATTTTATCTTTTATAAATTAAGAACATGTTATGTTTTTTTATAAAAACCTAATTAAAATCATAGATCTAACATGAATTGGGATTTAATAAAATCAAAAGTAATGTTTTAAGGGGTGTTTGTTTTGGCCGCAGCCTACACCGAACCCGAGAGGGTTTCGGTTTGGCCATCCGACCACCACCGAAACCATATGGTCCCGGTTGGTTGGTGTGGGTCCCACGGCAGCATCAAGACAAGGGGTACCCCGATTTGGTTCGGGGTACGGAGTCGATTTCATGTCCGGTTCATGGTTTTTAGTCTAGATCCGGTTCATGGTGTATGTTTTGTTTTTTTTATGTTTTTATGATCTTATGTTAAAAATTAAATTAATAAAATGACATGATTAATTTAATAACATGACTTAGGTTATTTTAATTATTAATAATCATGAAATTTATTTAACCTAAGTATTTTTATATTTTAGATTTATAATTAATTAATTATTTAAAAACCATGGTTATAATTAATTAATTAACATGACTTAGGTTATATTATTAATAAATAATAATACATGTTTTAACCTAAGTATTTAACTTTATTTAATTAAAAACATGTTATACTTTAATTAAATATTTTAACATATAGTTTAATTTAATTACATGAAATAATTATTAAACTATACATTATATCATATGACTTAGGAAATAATCATGAAAACACTTAGGCTTATATACTTAGCTTATTAACCAGCTTATTTCTAATTATGGAAACTTTCTATTTTCAGAAACTTAATTAAATGAGGCAGCTAATCTATTTATGGAAACCTTTTGTTTTTAGAAACTTATTTATTTCAGGCAGCTAATCTATTTATGGAAACTTATTTAATTAAGGCAGCTGATCTATGTATGGAAACTTTCTATTTTTAGAAACTTATCTATTTTAAGCAGTAAATCTATTTTTGGAAACTTTCTATTTTTGGAAACTTTCTATTTTTGGAAACTTTCTATTTTTGGTAACTTTCTATTTTTGGAAACTTTCTATTTTTGGAAACTTTCTATTTTTGGAAACTTTCTATTTTAGGAAACCTGTTATTTTTGGAAAGTTACTTATTATTACACAGTAAGTATAATAATACATGAAATACCAGAAATACTTAATCAGATTAAAACAGAATATAAGATAAACACAGTTTAAGGTGTTAAACAGTAAAACATGGTAAGAACATATTAAATAAGCTAAGACATGACATAAAAACCAGCTACGTATTTAGTAAGCAGATACTTATTCATGTATGTATTTATGTAGCACTAGTGATACGGAAGTAGGATTCCTCTCAGTTCATCTTCTTCGTTCACTGGACATAAGGTACGGATTCTCGTCCTTTCAGTATGGACATTCTTTCCTTATTAGGATTCCCCGTATGCAGCCAAATATTTTCCCGTAGTATAAGTTACGTGTTTGATTTGCTTATGTTTAATTAAGAATACCTATAGCCATATACATGCATGACCAGTTTCACCTAGTTATGGAGGTACCATAACCATATCATTAGAGGCACTGATGTTATGACTTCACCACGGCGGAGTGATTGCTCGTGGCGTCCCTTCAGCTTTTGGCCATTTATATTATATTTATCATGTGGGGCGTATGGGGGCATCCTAGTTACATGTTTTCAGTCAGGATTTCATGGTGAATGTGGTGTGTGCCTTGTATCCTTCACAAGGAGCTGATCCCTCCTACCTAAAAACCAGTATATTAAATTAGAGGCAGCCCCTCTAATTTTCATGATGAGGTCACCCCTCCAAGTATTCATGCACGGTGGATTTTCATGACCTATATTGGCTAATGGTAAAATATGACAAACAGTTTTTACAAGATAAACATAAGACTTTTCAAACTATAAAACCAGTTTTATCAAGACTTAACCAGGTTACTCGGGACTTAGTTTTCTTCCGCTGTTATATGTTATATGCTTATCCTATTCATGCATTGTACATCCGTGCACTGAGCGTATTGCTCAGCCGTTTTTCCTTTTCTATGTTCCCAAAACGGCAGGTACTCAGGGACGCTCGTAGACACTAAGAGTACGTGCATATGGACTGGAAGCTGTCTAGCCTTCTTTACTTTATGCATTTCCTTTCTTATGATACATTTGCTTTGGACATTGTTTAGTCCTTTCCTTTATTATACTATGTTTGTGTGTGATGAGCTTTACGTTTGGACTACCGATGTTTGATTCCGGTATTTTCCTTTTATGGTCAAGTAATGTTTAGACATTTTTCCTTGTATGCTTTGATGACACGCCATAATTGCATGTGACATTTCCATTATCAAAATGTGGTGTTACATTTCCAGAGTTTAAGCTCTTGTATTGGTTACCTTTCTCTCCCAATGTACACTCCTTTATATAGGCAGTGTAAATTAGGGTTTGCACTTTGCATTTATCAGTGCATCAGTTTATCCAGTGGTTAGTTGATGCCCATGCTGGATAAACAACACAAAGTACTTAATAAACTATTCTAGGAAAGAAAAAGTTTGTACTTATATCTAAGTATACAAGCAACCTACTTTGACTTAAAGTTATTTTTTCCTGCCTAATGCAAACCATCAGAATACTGAAGAGTCTTCAGTATCCTAGAAGAGATCGACATCATTCAGTTTGGTATTGTTAAGCCAAACTGAACTGAAAGACCTTCTTTAGTCCTTGTTCTTCAGCAACTAGACCGCCTAGTATTTGAAGTGAAGACTCATTTATCTTCTAAGTTCACTGGAAGGGGAGTGCTGAAATTTCTTCAGCTTTAAAGTCTTTAGTAGGAATTTTGTTCCTCTGGTCATCCATCAGCAGACTGGCCTTACTGCTGAGCATGAAACACTTGTGGAGCTGGAGAATAGGTACTGGTATCATGATTAGAGCTAGAACTTGGAAGTCCATGACATGGACTTGGACTTGGAATGTCTCTAGTGTCTACTGAAGGATATTCAGTGGACAAGGGTTCAATCATTGGAGGACTTCCTTCTTGATCAGAAGAAGCATATCCAAGACCTAATTCCCTAGAGATGATAGGAGAGCTTTGAGCAAGGGGCTCAGATTGTTCTTGAGCAGCTGCATATGATTGATCATTTTGATCATGTGTGTCAGCATGCTGATTGTTTTGAGACTGACCATTTTGGTCATTTGTGTTTCCTTGCTGATCATTTTGAGATTGATCATTATTTGATTGACAGCCATCAGTATGTGATACTGAAGGATTTCCTTTTGTAGGACTCGTCATATCTTCAAATGGATCAATATGAGGGACTTAATTCCTTGTTTGATATTTTTGAGAAGGCTCATAATGATTAATATCATAAGATGGATAAGTTTGAGATTCATGTATATGAAGTTCATCATCTGATGGATTTGTAGAAGTGAGAGCTTCAAAATTTTCATTGAATGTGATGTGATAGGTTTCTTCAATACATTGTCTTCTTGTGTTGAAGACTCTATATGCTTTAGATACTAGGGAGTATCCAAGAAAATAACCATCATCAAATTTTTCATCAAACTTTCCAAGGTGATCCTTGTGATTGTGAATGAATATTGGACACCCAAACACATGTAAGAATGAAATGTTTGGAATTCTCCCCCTGAAGACTTCATAGGGAGTCTTCATGTGTCTCTTCACAATAATGGATCTATTTTGAGTGTAGCAAGCAGTAGCTACAGCATCAGTCCAAAAGTGCTTAGAAAGTGCAGATCCAACAAGCATTGTTCTTGCTGCTTCAATCAAAGTTCTGTTCCTTTTTTCAGCCACACCATTTTGTTCAGGTGTGTAAGGAGATGAGAAATTTTGGGAAATTCCTTTGTCATCACCGAATTTCATCAGTGAGTGATTTTTGAATTCAGTTCCATTGTCAGTTCTGAGTTGTTTGACATGAGTGTCATTTTGATTTTCAACTCTTTTGATGAATGACATAATGGCATCTGGTGCATGACTTTTCTTTGTGATAAAATATACCCAGGTGTACCTTGAGTACTCATCAACAATGACAAGTGTATATTTTTCATGAAAAATAGCCCTAGGTGATACTGGGCCAAATAAGTCCATGTGAAGCAAATGAAGACTTTCTTTGATTGAGAAAGTTTGCTTTGTTTTGAAACTGGCCCTATGGTGCTTCCCTTTTTCGCATGCTGAGCACGGTTTGTCCTTGGAGTAGAAAAGTGAGGGAAGACCAATAACAAGATTTTGTTTTGCCAGCAGAGTTATTGTTTTGAACTTGAGATGTGAGAGCCTCTTATGCCAAATCCAATTGGTAATATTGGAGGCTTTAGCAAAGAAGCATGTCTCCTGAGTTGAGTTCATGTTCATGACATAAACATCTTTGACTCTTGGAGCAATCATCACAATTTCATGATTGGAGTTGAAGATTGTACCTTTTTTGTCATCAAATAGCACAAGATACTCTGCATCACAAAGTTGACTTATGCTGATGAGGTTGTGCTTCAATCCATTTACATATGCTACCCTTGAGAAAACTATACCATTGCATTTCACTGAACCAAATCCTTTAGTAGTAGCTGATGAGTTTTCACCAAACAAAACTTTAGGACCTTGTTCCTCCTTATACTTGTGCAAATAACTTTTGGTGCCAATCATATGCCTTGAGAAGCCACTATCTAGGTACCAAATAGGCTTCCTGAGATCATACTACACAAGTTAAGGAAATGGTCAGTTTTGTTTTGAAACCCACCTTTGTTGGGTGGGGGTTTTAGATCTAGAAGGTGTTCTAGATCTGATGGCTCCTCTTGTAGAGGGTATGTGTGATTTCTCAAAAGAAGAAGAGGTCTGAACAACTTTAGCTTTCTTAGCCTGGAGGGCTTCACCTCTTCTGAACCACTCTATATGGTTGTGATCAGATGTAGTATGGACATCGTTTCCACAAGTCTCACAACATTTGGTAATAGAGTTTGGGTTTCTTGGTTTAATACCTCTTCTGAGTGAGATGATTCGATTATGTCCATGAGTGTCATGGTCATAACTTCCACAAATATTACAAACAGGGTAATAGTGTCAGTCATCTGGATGATGATTGACCATACCATAATGAATGCATGGTGGGAAAGGCATATTTCGCCTGGAATGAAATGCTTCAGATTTGTGAGCATCAGCACATGTTTTGGACAACATATACTGAGTGTGTTCACAAGTGCGACGATCAGTCCTTTCACATTTAGTACAATATATCACTCTTAGGAAAGTTTGAGTGAGATGGTTATTTTGACCACATAACTCACAACTCTTGTACTTTAAATGAGGATAATCTGAAAGTTCATCTCTGAATCGTGTTGGTGTTTTCTGATGTCTGAGTTGTATTTTAAGATCATTGATCTCTGGCATGACAAGAGACATTCTCTTATCTTCCTCAGATTTAGCATTTTTCAGTTTATTTGATGAAACTGAATAGGTAGTTCCCATATGTGAACCTTCAGCAGGAGCTGAAGAGTTCTTTGAAGTGTCAATTTTGACATGTTTGGAAGAACTACCTTTGTGTGTGGTGTGTGACTTGATGATAGACTGGATAGTTTTGGGTCCAGTAGAGGGTTCAGTACCAACCAACTTCTCCAAAGGAGGAAGAAGGGTACTTACTTCATTCTCTATTTCATCATCTGGGTCATCCTCAGTAACCGAGGATTCAACTGGTGCTGAAGTGTCAACACATGCTTGTAACTCAGGAAGAAGGATTCGTCCAGTGTCATGATTGGGTAAATTCCCTTCACCTGACCTTTCAATGTTAGGGATCGAGCTACCATCCTCATTTGAGGCTTTGACAAAGACAATAGATTTGGTGCTGGAGGATCCTTCAGCACCAAGCATTTTCTTCTTTTGAGCAGGTATTTGTTCACTTATGCATTGATTTACCCTATCAGAGTTTCTAAGCCAAGATTTAACAATGTCATTTGCTTCTTTTATTTCCACTCTAAGAGAGTTATTTTCTTCCAAAATTTCTTTGTTCAATTGTTGAAAAGTAAGAATATCAAGTTTAGCTTCTTTTAGCTCTATTTGCTTACTTTCAAAATCTTCAAGTTGTAAAACAAGTTTGTGAATTTTTTCAAGCAAATTGTTTCTTTGCTCTTCAACAAATTTTAGATCAATGCACAAGTAATCAAAGACAAATTTAATGTCATCTTTATCTTCTAATTCAAGAAGAATTTGTACCTTTTTGATTGTGACATTAACCCATTCTCCATTTCTGGCACTTTCTCTGGTGACAACATTTGAGCTTGCCCCTTCATCATCAGCAAGTGCCATTAACACTTTTACATTTACCAACTCATCATCATCTGAAGAAACATCTTCTTCATCCCATTCATATGCTTCAACAACAAGTCCTTTGTTCTTGTGTTTCTTGGGGTTCTTGGATTAGGAGCTTTCAGTACTCATTAAGGCCAATCTTGCCTTGATTTCCATGTATTTGGCCTCAAAGTCTTTTTAGGCCTGACTTCAACCCTACTTTGCTGAAATAGAGTAGAAGCAATTTGTTTTGGTTGAAATGATGATTGACCAGTTGGTTTGGATTGAGCTGGTGAGGAATATGAAGGGAGAGATGTTTTTGAATAACAATCCCTAGCATAGTGACCAGTCTTCCCACATTTGTAGCATTCAGTATCAACTAAAGCTTTTGTGGATCTGGAGAACTTGCCTCTTTTCTTAAAGAACCTACTATACTTGGCCAGAAGTGCTCTTGCATGAAATTCCTCTTTGAGGTCATTCAGATATTCCTCACTAGATCTAGTATCTTCCTCATCATCAGGACTATCTTGGTAGTCTTGAATGACAGCTTCACTGAAGAAGGCTGTGGACAAGGGTGTAGCAATGGTTAATGCTTTACTCTTTCTTGAGCCTTCATAAATCCTATCAACTAGGTTTTCTTCATATTTTAGTTTCCCAAAAAGAGAGGCTAGGTCACAATCTTTAATGTGATTAGCATTTCTCAAGCTTTGACAGAAACTGAGCCACTTCTTTGGCAATGCATTAACAAAAACTGTGTTGATTTTAAGTTTTGAAAGCTCAACACCATCATTCACAAGTTCATTCATCAATGCTTTGTATCTGGTGAATGTCTGTGTGAGGGTTTCCCCTTCTTTGTGCTTGAAGGTGTTGTATTGAAGCTCTAAATCCATGATTCTGGTTTCTTTTACATCAGAGGTTCCCTCATGGTAGAGAATAAGGTCCTCCCATGTTTATTTGGCTGTTTTGCAGTTTACGACAGAATTCATTTGGTCATCTGGGAGTACAGACATGATGAGACTTTTGAGACGCTGATCAAGGTTAGCAGCTTTTCTCTCATCAGCAGTCCATTGTACTTCAGGTTTTTTATTGTCCCCAACCATGGGAACAAAAGGACCATTTTTAATGATTCCAAGGAATTGAGGTTCAATTCCAATCATGTGGACAAGAAACCTCTTCTTCCAATTTGTAATGTTGGCTACCTCTAGTACATGAGCAACATTGAGTTGGCCACCCCTATATTCTAGGGTTTATGGTATAACTTGAGCCATTTTGGATCTTAATTTGAAAACTTTTAAATGAGCAGTTTAATAAAATAAGAGTTTAACTAATCAAACTGCTCTGATACCACTTGTTGGTCCCTAGTAAATCGATATTACTTATTATCTTAAGTAATAACTATTACTTTGACTCAAGTGTGTTGTTTTAACATAAGATAAGAACTATGAAAGATTAAAACAACAATACCAATATACTTTTCAACGTATAGACTTTTATTAGAATCAAATAAAGAATCTATAACCCACTTTGTTTGCGGAATAACAAAGTGGTTGAATGAAAATGGGGTTTGATCTCCTCTACTTAAATGTTTAACCAAAGTTAAACTCTAAGCTCCAATCTAAACGTTCATATGCAACTTTGGGCTATATGGTTTAGTTGGTATCGAGAGAGAAAGGTTTTCCAGAGTTTAAGCTCTTGTATTGGTTACCTTTCTCTCCCAATGTACACTCCTTTATATAGGCAGTGTAAATTAGGGTTTGCACTTTGCATGTATCAATGCATCAATTTATCCAGTGGGTGGTTGATGTCCATGCTGGATAAACAGTACAAAGTACTTAATAAACTATTCTAGGAAAGATAAAGGTTGTACTTATATCTAAGTATACAAGCAACCTACTTTGACTTAAATTTATCTTTTCCCGCCTAATGTAAACTATCAGAATACTGAAGAGTCTTCAGTATCCTAGAGGAGATCGACATCATTCAGTTTGGTATTGTCAAGCCAAACTGAACTGATCCCCCTTCTTCAGTCCTTGTTCTTCAGCAACTAGACCGCCTAGTATTTGAAGTGAAGACTCCTTTGTCTTCTAAGTTCACTGGAAGGGGAGTGCTGAACTTTCTTCAGCTTTAAAGTCTTTAGTAGGAACTTTGTTCCTCTGGTCATCCATCAGCAGACTGGCCTTACTGCTGAACATGAAACACTTAGGAGGATTTTATATTCAAATCCTAGAGTTGCTTCAGTGTTAGTAAATACTGACCCAACATTATCAACTTAAATCTCGATCATTTAGTTAGGATTAATACCCAAGTACACATTTACACAACGATCATCAGACACTAATTTATAATCCAGGCTTAGAAGAACAAATTCAAAATGAAACGCTACAAGTGTCGAAAAATGGGTCATTTTTCTTGTAAATGCAGTGAGCAGAAGGTACACACCAAAATGCTTGATTTCAATTTTACTTATGTTACTTTTAGTTGTGTCATGTTGGGTGAATATATCTTTATTTGGACTTTCGACTCAGAGGCTACATGCCAAATAACAAGGGATTGAGCAGATTTCGTAGATTATCACCAAATTCCAAAACGAGGTAAATATACATACATTGGAACGATACATGTGGAACGATACATGGTAAACATACTATGGTACTGAAAATATGGATGGAAGTGTGACAAAAATCAAGTCACGAGATGCTACTTTTCTAAAATATGATTATCCTAGTAAAAGTGGAGTTATAAAAGAACTACAATTCTATGAATTGGATGACGTAGATTTAATTGCCACTAAGCAACATGTTAAAAAGAAAAGTTCTTTTAAAGGTCCTAGTATAAGTGGGAATTATCCTATAGAAGGAACTAGTCAAGTTAAGTTAGATAAGACTGAATCTCAATCGGCTCAAGTATTAATTCATAAAGAATCTAAACCATTTAAGAGTAAACAAGGAAAAATTCCTCGTCATCGATTTAACATCGTAGGAGATTCTTTTATGATAGATTCCAAACATCATGTTGAATCTGAAACTTTTATGGTTGATACTTTCGATGAAGAACCCAAATCTTTTAATGAGGCACTTAACAGTCGTCATAACATGGAATGGATTAAAGCTATGCAGGAAGAGATGGATTCCATGAAATCAAACTAAGTTTTTTTGGGTAAAAGGGTCTCATCCCCGGTAAAATATATTCCCAAAAGCGTTGAAGTACAATGGAATGTAGCGGCAATGCTACATTAACCTCAAGCATACAACTTGAACAACTAAGTTTGGGACTTGGTTAGATTACCTCATGGACACCATGCCATTGGATGAGAAATAAAATAGATTTACACTATAAATTAAAAAAATGATTAGAGATTTACCTTTGCCTACTTAATCTTTAACCCAAACTTACACAAATGACCCATTTTCTTTCAAACATTCCATCGAGCACTTGACAGGCATCTGGAACCTGTAAGATCCAAATATGAGAGAATGATATTGATTATTCAAAAGACTAAATTGAAAAAGTTTATTTTTGTCAACTCAATTGGTCAGACACCAATCCTACCCTTCCTTGTATGAACCAATGGGATTGATAGCAGATTGGAAGAGTTCTTACAAACAAAACCTGATGAATAAAGAAACCATTAGAGGATCTAAGTCATGTTGTAATAACACTTAATCATACAAATATGTAAGCTATGATGACGGATTAGGACTTATACACAAATTTCCCACAACTTATTATTGGTGGATGGTGAAGAAAAATTAAAGGAAGAAAAATATAAATGTGCTACACCCTAGGATACATACCACATAAATGCTCACATACACAAAAGAGGCTGAAACATATGAAGAAAGAAAACAAATTAACTCAAATAAGAGAAGGAGGAGGAGCAGCAGTTGTAGGTTAAAAAGCGTGTTCTTGAGATCCAAATAGTTGTGTGTAGTTAAAAAGGATAAAAATGCGTGAAATAAAAGACCGCCCAAAATGTTTTGGAATGAAAAAATAGGAGGGAGATATCCCGCTCTATTAAATGAAAATTCAGTTCATTATAAAGAGTAGTTATTTTTTACAAAACAAATTTCTTTGTTTTTTTGGTTTATAAGCGCCCATCTTTTTCACAAACCTGGTCTTGTTTTCTTTTATTTTTTTCCCTAACAAGACTGCTTTTTATAAAACCAGTCTTTATCAAGGGTTTTCATAGCCTTTTTGTAGTAGTCAATTAAGCTAAGATGTCGTGTTCTTTCACATGGGTGCAACAAGTCCCTTCTACATCGCTTTCACTTTATCCGGTATTAAGCTACACATCGGGTCCTTGCACAATGGACAGGACCAACAACCGGGTTCTTACACACATGTAGAACCAACACAACTTCTAACCTTACAACATTTGTAGGTACTATTCCAAGTACCGGGTTCACACAAGAACCGACACACCAGCATGAAGTTTATGATAGTTTGTGATAGAGGAGAGAGAGAGAAATGACTCTATGATATGATCTTGCCTAGATCATGGATTACATCTTGAAGAACACGTCTTGACATCTTCGTAATCCTTATCAAATTGAGTCATGAACCATCAAGATCATAGATCTCATAAAAGAGAAATATAGATCTATACATAAAGTCAACATGTACTTAGCCTTTAGCCTTTCCGCTCCTTCAAATGTATAGATTAATGATGATAAGTCATGGATCTTAGTTGAGAAGAACGCGATATGTGAAGATCATAGATCTTGGACATAATACCATAAGATGACAAGTACAAAGAAACTAGTCTAGATAGAGGTGAGACATGATGTATATCTTGTACCTGAACTTCTTGATCTTGTTTACACCTTGAGTGATCTCCATATCTATAAAGAGAAACACTAAGCAAGAAGAAGAACAATTGTAGATCAAAGATCTATATGTTAGAGAGAAGAAAGATTTGATAAAGGATCAGATATAGAGAGAAGAATATGATAAAAAGGTATGAGAAATGAGTGAGCATGAGGTCTCTATTTATAGCCTAAGTAAGGGTACCCAAGATCTACACCGGACCCTTTACCAAGGGGTCCATCGAGGTCCGTCTGTCTGTTAGAAAATCAGCAATTTAATATTGCAAATCTTTTGTTAAGTCAACCCCTAAAACTTATTTATGATCAGATTTTCTTGTTTAGGTTTTGCAAGACTTTTACCAATGTAAAAAGTATTTCTCATTATTTTTATAAAGATATAAATGTGTAAGTATACATGAAATATGATTACGAGTAACCTATACATTTTACGTTATGTATTACAAGTTACATGTTTGTCATCAACAAAAAAAACAAGGATGTATAGTTTAAATCAATGTTGCAAAACAAGGTCTACACGGGTGATTAGTCTTCGGTTAATAGCTACAAGGCCCTCAACCTTACCGATTAATGAAAAGAAGATTAATAGCGGTCAACTACGGTCAACGATGGTCAAGGGTGGTTAAACTTGCCGAAAACTTGCAAATTTGGCCAAAAATACCAAAAAATCACTGTAAACTTTTGTTGATCACTTATAGAACTATTTATTTGTATGATAAATTCTATATTAAGAATAATATTGCCGCAAAACCTAAAACTCATTAAAAATATTCAAAACTTGCCGAAAATACCAAAAAATTGCTAAAAATGCCAATCTGATTAATCCCGCCTAGAACAATTACAAGTTACAAGGTGGTCGACCGACCGGCTAGGGATTCGCGATTTTTGCAACCTTGGTTTAAATATCGTAATATTTGCTCCTGTATGATGATGAAAAACAATGTAAACGTAATAGATAATGAAGTGTAAAAGTTATCGGTTACCATCTTCGTTTACACTCTTCTCCCCTTTTTGTCGAAAAAAGGTGAGGATAAAAGAAAAGTCATTTTAGAGAGAGATTTTGAATTTTGAGAATTGTAAATTGAAAATCTAGATAGAAAATGATTTTCATATACTCCCCCTTGGTTAATACTCCCCCTAAATGGGAGAACTTGGGAATACATGACTTATGAAAACCTAAAAAACAAAGGTTAGAAAGAGATAGATAAAATGAGTGGTAAAGCCTGTAAATAAAGATGATAGTGAGAAATAGATTGATGCAAGGTTAGAAAGAGAGAGATAGAAAGAAACAGAAAGATAGAAGATATATTGATGCAATGGTTGTTTTAAGACTCAACATAAATGAGTAGAAAAATGTGCAAGTGCTCCCCATTGATCCATGATCACCATCGGATCCATGTAACAAATTAAGAGACTTATCCTGCATCAAAGTTAGATGAGAAACAAAATAGAGGCACAAGGAGATGTGCTTAACCTGCATCAAGGTTTATTGAAGAAAGAAAATAGATTGATGCATTTGTTTTTTAAGACTCGGTATAAATGAGTAGAAGAATGAGCAAGTTCTCTTTATTGATCCATAATCACCAACGGATCCATGTATCAAATTAAGAGACTTTCCCTGCATCAAAGTTAGATAAGAAAGAAAATAGAGGAATAAGGAGATGTGCTTATCTTGCATCAAGGTTAGAGAAGAAATAAAATAAATTTAAAAATCACAAAAAGGTGTGCATAACCTGCATCAGGGTTAGATGAGAAAGAAAGTAGGTGTAGATCCATAAAGAAGTAGTGATGATGAACTAGTGCATGCTCCCCTTGACGGTTTCTCCCCCTTGTTCGAGGCGTCAAGTGATGAGTGAATGGAAATAATCCAAGATAATGTTCATCCATGGACTCTATGAATGCATGTCAGAGTGCCAAGATTAACCTATAAGACATAACTGGTTAATGCCAAATTCATGTGTTACATAACAAGGTGTGTATGATGGTGAACCTGCAAGAAAGTGATTAGCATATATTTCATCTTACGATAAGACTCAACGTAAGCTCCACATTGTATGAAGCACCTAGAAATCAAGAAGTGGTGATGAGCTACAAAAATAGGGTAGAGATGTGCTACAAAACAGTTTTAGTATACAAGTGCACATAGATATAAGTAGGATTATGAGAAGACTGTGGACTGAATGTGCCTCACGACCAGTTTCATGCATAAAAATTCATCAACACAACCCAATATCAATAAGCAAGGATTATCCAAATACTCTACTCAAGATTACTAAGCATGGGCAACTAAATACTATGCACTATCCAAGATCACTAAGCATGGAGTAGTACCAATATCAAATCATTTCCTAGGGTTACTAAGCATGGGATAACACCAAGAAACAATATCACATAGCATGCAAGTCACATTATATCACATCAAAACAACACATTATCTTGAGGTATGAGAAGGGTAATGACAAGGAAGATTAAAGTGTCATTTGCACTGTAAATGATAAGAATTGAATATAGAGAAATATGTAGAAGATCCTTTTGGTTATGGAAGTTACGAATTCAAGGATTTGAGTGGTTTTAAAGCATGCGAAACATTGCTTAAAAGAATGAATAACATTTGACAAAATTGAAGAAGAAGAGTTAAAATCAGACAGCAGATCCATGAACCCTTTCTGGGTGACGGACCCCTGTTTGGAGGGGTCTGACGAGGTCCGTTTCTGTCTGTAGACAAATTCTTTGAGAGTGAAAATTGTGTGTTAAAGGAAATAGGTTGACAACGAAATTAGAGACATTTGAAGATAGAAAGTGTTCTTTGGGTACTTTGCTAACAAGGAAGAGGGAGCATATGAGAAAGAATGACAATTTGTGATTCACAAATTACCTTAATATTTCAAATGAAATAATTAAATTTGTCAAGAAGTAAAGGACGTAAGATGATAGTTATTAAAGGAAGAAAGAATTAAGATGAAAATTTATAGAAAGAGATATGAAATCAAGGATGAAATTTCATCATCATTGTGGTTTGAGTGGTGGAGACTGAGTCGTGTTGACAACACAACAAGGTTTGACATGGATTCAGAAGCTTTAGGTATGAAAGTAACAGAGATGATACCTAAAGATTTGACTTTTACTAATGAGAAAATGGAGGATTCATAGGAGATTTTAGGCTTTATGAATGTGCATTTGGACCATGTCGATAAGTGCATAGATTTGATCAAGTTCTTTGAGGCAAAATTGCCTAGAACGAGATGGAATGACACTAGAGAGTGAGTGTTGTGAATAAGGTTTCATGGTTGGTCCATATAAGGTGGTGAAAGGAAGAGGATGTTTGTGGAGTGCTACTATGAGTAATATGTGGGGCATTGGTGCAAGAATGGAGCTACAATGCTAAGAATTGGAAAAATAAAGAAGGAAGGACAAACATTGGATCACGGACCCTTGTTGGGTGTCGAACCCTTTTTGGGAGGGGTTTGACAGGATCCGTGACCTTCTGAGACAGACGAAAAAGAGAGTAAAATGCAGGCTGATATCTCATAATGAGGGTGTTACTAAGATGGTAGGTATATGAGAGCATTGATCTTTTATTAGATGTGGTTGAAACCAAGGTAATGGAGCCATGGTTCAAGGTGGAAAGGCCTTATGATTTCTAATATGAGAATGAGAAAATGTGTGTTGAGTTTATGTTCATGGTTTGAAGGGATGTATTTGGAAACAAGAAGCATTTCATCATGAAATTCATTTGGCTTTTCACATCACAAGAAAATGTGTTAATGTGTGTTGGTTTGTGGATACTTTGGATAGTTTGATGTTTACTTTGTTTGAAAAGATGACACTATGAATGACTCGATAAATCGTAAGACAAAGAGATTTGATGAGAACACTTGAAGTGTTGGACATGATGACATTTAGAGCGAGGGCAAAATTTGGTGATGAGATGGAAGAAAAAGGAAGGAAAGTTCTTGAAGATGTGAAGAAGAGCTCCTAAGGGCTTTTGGTTTGTATTAAAATGAATTTTAGAGATAGATTGGACAAGACTTCGAAGGTTGGTTTTTGCCTAGTGGGGTTAGCGAGATGATACAATGGAGGTCATGGTCGTTTTTGCGGAAAATAGGAATGATAGTATGAGTTTTGGAGTGTTTGGCTGTTGGTTATGACTTGTAGAACTTCTCCAGCATACCACGAACCCTTCTAAAGAGGGGTCCGACGGGTTCCATCAACCTTTTTGACAGACAAAGAGAGTTGGTGAAATGAGCACAACTTAAACTAGACGATGATGTTTATCGTCCTACACAAGTTGAAACAAGTTAGTCTATCACAAGATACAAGCAAACATTTCATGATAGTACGACAATTTATTTCAACAAAGATGAGCATAGTGATGAGATGGCATTTATACATGATCTCATCGTTCTTTTCGGGCTTTAAAAGCATAAAATGTCATCAAAATACCATATATATGTTTGTGTTTGTTTACTTGTGTATTTTAGGTATGGATATTGTGAAAAAGACAAAAGATCACAAGAAACAAGGAAAACCGAACAAGAGAAACGAAGCCGCACAATGAACCGGGCCCTAGTTTGTGATTTCTCAAAGAAAAACCCTTGAAGACTTGAAGATGTAAAAGAATGATCTCTCATTTATAAAGAAATGACACTTAATACCCTTGTATATTCATAATTACAAGTTTGGTCCCTTAAGTTTGTCAAAATTACAAAATGGTCCCTCAACTTTGAAGATTTGGCATGTTTAGTCCCTCAAGTATTCAAAATTGTAAAAAATGGACCTCCATGAAGTCAAATATCCAATGAAGATCTTCAAAGTTCAAAATTTTCCAAAATCATCCCTTGAAATATCCAAAATGGCAAAACAAGTCCTTGAAAATAGTTTGGAAAACTATTTGGGGCAAAAGTGTGAAAACCTAAACTTGAATAACAAAGGATTCCAAGTTTGATGGCTGAAATACTTTGTTTAAACATTTCACCAAAACAAAAGGACCAATCCTTCCCTTTTCAAAGTTTAAATCCCTAATTACGCGGGTAACATTTACTGTTGGGATCAAACGAGTTACTATTCACCTTTTTACCTAGGATCAAAAAGACACAAAACAAAGGGGAAACTGAAATTGGTTAGACTCACGTGTGATTCACCTTACATGAATCACATCCCACACCTAAAACCTTAAATCCCACTACTAGAGAGACCCCACAAGGACCATTTACTAGTCGGCACATGGCAAGGATTTGTGACTTGGCAAAATCAACCAACCAGAGGCATTCCTTGTTCACCAAGAACTAAACGAACGTCCCTGATTCCTCCACACAAGCTGGCATCAAGACTAGAAGCTTCTTCAAGGCTAGTTTAAGAAATTTAGGTCGTTAGGGGTTTGTGAACAGTGTTTGTAAGCTTTGCCAATAAAAGGAGACCCAATATGTGGCAATCCCTTTGTTCCAGAATTTGGCAAAAAATTTGTAATCCCTTTTTGATTAATAAAAGTTGGTAGTTTTTTTAAGAAATTCATAATTCCTTTTTATGGTTAAAAGTTGGTGTCTTTTTAAGCTGAATTCTGAGTTCCATCTTACTTGTTTGACTGAGTTTTTGAGAAAGGATTTTGTGTTATAAAACCCTTGTTTTCAAAAATCAGTAGTTATTGTATTTGGTTCACCTTTATGTTTGTTGATCTTAGCAGGTACAAAAGGTGGAAGCTAGTGGTTGTTCTGCTACCACTTGAGCACACACAATCCAAAGCGTGAATGTATATTTTAGAGGTACACTTTTCTAGACACTTTTATATTTCTGTATATCTTCATGGTATATGATGAATATGAGTTTTGTTGCATGATTATGTGTTTTATCTGTTGATTCTTGTTATTTGGTTGTTACTTGTTGGTTATTGGTTGATTTAATCTTGATTTTTGAGGTTTAGTATACAAGTTCTTTGAAAAACGTTGGAAATCAAGCATAAAAGGGTGTTTGGGATTGGGTGTGTCAAGGGTTGGGTGACATAGCCTTGGGCATATATCAGCCTAGATTTACCTTACATGTTGGTTTAAGGCATTTTCAAGCTTTTGTTTTAAGTATTGAGGTTTTAACCAAGTTTTCAAGTGATAAAAATGGTCAAAACATTCAACAAGGTATAACTAGGTTGTTTTAGTGTTTGATGTTCTTAGATCTTGGAATCTGTTAGATCTTGTGTTCATTTAGGATTATTGATAGTTATTTTGTGTTTTGGTAGTCATTTGAGTTAGATCTGGTGGTTTGAATTTCACTTATTGGCCAAATAGATCAGCAAAATCTCATCAGACCTGTATGCATATCAGTGACATTTGATTGATTGATTTTGAGTGATTTGTGTGAAGGACTTGGTGTTTTTATTGTTTCTGTTGACTCCCAATAAGCCAAATCTTATTGAGGTGCCCTTTGTTCCATTAAAAACCAACAAGAAAGGCTTGAAATCAAGCCAAAACACGTCTGCATACTCAACAGTGGGAACTCCTTTCCCACTGCTTGTTACCACTGCTAGTGTTAAAATTGGGTCAGCTTATTAATAAGCCATAACAGCTTATTTAAACGTGCAACAACTTTAATTTGGTAATAATTCTTCATCGTTTGACCCATTTGTTCATTCTGGAGCTTTTGGGATGTTGATTTTAAGGTTTGACTAGGAAACAAACTTATTTAACTTTTTCATAAGTGCTTATTGACTTATTCAGCTTATTTGGCTTTGCTTATTGGGTTTTTCTTGATTGATTTGTCTTAATTAATTCATTTAGAGTCTTTTTCAAGTTGAATCAAGTTCTGAGGTAGTCTAAAACTCTAAGTCGACTATTTTGTCGTTTAGTGAATTTGTACTTGGCTTATTTGTGGCTTATTGGTTGAGCTTTTTCATAATTTCTTTTTACAGATCTCTTAAGCATCCCAAAAGAAGGTTGTGTGTCAAATTAGAGCTTATGGCATTGGCTTATAGCTTAATGGGAGAAAAAGCCCATTAAGAATAAGCTGTTGTACATTTAACCTGTGATAAGCTCATATTCAGCTTTTGGGCCTTCAGAGTTTTGTGTTTAGAATTGAATTTTAAGCTAGACTGGTGATTTTCAGCTTATTTTGTTAAGTTTGATCTTATTGGGCCAAAACGGCCATTTATTTGGACTGTTTTTGTTTTTAGCCCATTTGGGGGCCCAATTGGGGTATTTTGGTAATTTCAATGTAATTTTCTGTTTATTTAGGTTAAAATAAACTAGTTTGCAAGTTTTTAGAAATTTTTATAATTTTTGGATTTTTAATATTATTTTATTATTATTTTATTATTATTTTATTATTAAAAATTGTTTTTAGGATTTTTGCAACTTTTACATTTTTCCTAAGTCAAATACATTAAGTTAGGATTTATATTATTTTTCTCATCATTTTATTAATTTTTAGTATTATTTTAATATTTTAATAGTTTTTAGTCATTTAAAAATAGTTTTCATTAGATTTAAATTTCATAAAAATAGTTTTTAGTTTAATTAAGTCAATTTAGAGTTTTTCAAAGTGAAAATCTTTATTTGGGCTTTTTATTAATTATTTGAATTTTTAGGGCTTTAATTAGTATTTAAAAATTAATATTTAATTAATTAAAAGGTTTGAAAAAGTGTTGATCATTTGTAAACTCTTATTAAATTTTTATATATTTTTGGTAATTTTTGGGAGTTTTTCGAATTAATTTTTATTTTGTCACTTTTTACGGTTTTTCGTTTCGTCGTCGTAGTGTAATTTTCACGAATCCGTCATTCTAATTTCTCATCTTTTCTTTCTTTCTATATTAATCTAAAATATTCTACAAGTTATTCACACACAAATACCTCCTTGGAAAACGAACTTTCACCTTTGGGTCATTAGTGCACGGTTTTCCTAAACTGTCGTACTTAATACTTACCGCATTTACACCTTTTTCCTAAAGGGTGTAATTTAGCACAATCATTTTGGCGCCGCTGCCGGGGAGGTGTGTCGTGATTAATTTGTTCATTGTGTTTTTAATATCTAACCATAAATTGTATTTGTATTAGTAGAACTCTACTAATACGTATTATCGGTTTTTTTTTGTTTTTCTTGTGAAATATTATTACTATATTATATAAGTATCACAACAAATACAAAATATCTCCAAAAGTGTGAAAACACAACCTTCATTGGGATTTGATCTCCTAATTATTGTATTCGAATCTCAAACAAAAAGAAAAAGGCAAAAATAGATAAATACTTTCGTGAAACTAAACGTGCTATAAAAGGCCGTCAAAGGGAAGCTAGGTACTTAAGTGCTTCGCGCCACCTCACTCCCCCCGTTCACTTGTGAGTATTTGAGATTGAAGGCTAATCGAGGGTTTTGCCGCCCAAAGTATTATTACGTATCATATATACTTGCTTTGTTTCTTTGTGATTAAACCCTCTTGAACAATTTGGTTTTCACCAAAGTTCTAAAGTCAATTGAAGGCGTTCACTCCTCGTGATCATTTTCATTCTTTTGAGGCTTCTTTAATCAAGAGTTTGATTCGAGGAGAGATTTGGTAAATTGTTGTCTACGAATACAAACAAAATCCAAAAAAACTAAAAACAATCAAAAACACAAAAAAAAAATTGAAAATTCACAAAACACCCAAAAGAATCTTCTTTGCTCACCTCTACGTTCTACGTCACGTTTATGAAAACTCGTAATCAAGCAAAACGAGCTCGCAAACGTCGTCAAAACCAAGGAAATTTGATTGAAGAAGAAACTTACATTGTCGAACCCGTTGTAGAACCAATAGTCACTATGGCTAGTCGTACTATGCGGAGAATTTCGAGATTAAGACGGGTTTAATGTCGATGCTACAAGCAAACAAGTTTCGAGGTCATGAAAAAGACAACCCGCATTATCACATAAGGAATTTCAATCGTCTCACCGCAACAAGCAAGTTTAAGGATGTTTCACATGACGTCATTAAGATGATGTTGTTTCCATACTCGTTAGATAGACCCGTAAAAATTTGGCTCGAGAAAGAACCGCCAAATTCGATTTTAACATGGGGTGATCTCGTCTCTAAGTTTGTGAACCAATTTTTTCCACCATTTAAAACAACACATTTGAAAAATGAGATTTCAAGGTTTACACAACGTAATAATGAAAGTTTTTCAGTGACATGGGAACGATTTAATGAAATGTTACATGAATGTCCTCACCATGATTTTTCGGAATTGCATCAAATTGATACTTTATATAATAGGCTTAACGATCATGAACGAGATTATTTGAATGCCGCCGCGGGTGGTAATTTTTTGTGCAAAACGACCGATGAGGCTTTAAAAATTATCGAGAATAGATATAAGGTTTATAACCCTCGTAACACACCGAGTGTTGCCAATATGGGTTCATCGTCATCGTCATCGTCTCGTAACATGAATGCCTTACATGATAAAGCAAATGAGGAAAATCGGTTTTTCAATAGATTTTCGACGCTTATGACACATTGGAAAGCACAAGATGCTTTGAATTCCACATCAGTTAAAGCGGTTGAAAAGAGTTGTATATCTTGTGGTGGAGCTCATGATTTTTTCGAGTGCATTACCGCCGGTGGTAACAATTCGAGTGCTTACGTAGCAACGGGAACTTACAACAAAAACGGCCAAGGTTCCCGCCCAAATCAAGCTCCCCAAAATAAAAATGTTAACAACTATCGAAACAACAATCAAAGTGGTGGTTATCAAGGCAATCAACGTAACTACAACAAGGGTAATTACCAAAGTGGGAATGGGAAAGTTCAAAATCAAAACCAAAACCGTGATTTTCAAAACACTACACAAGGTTTTCAAAATGCTCACACTAAAAATCTAAATGGAGAATTTTTGGATTATGCAAAAGCAAACGATGCTAAGTTTGATAACATGCAACGTGAGATGATTAGCTTAAGATCCGAGTTAAAAAACGAGCTTAAAAACAAACTTGCTAATGAATTGAAAACTCTTGCTAATAAAATGGAAGGAAACGTTCAACGTCTTCAACAGAATCAACAAAAGATGGAACAAGGTCAACATGAGATTAAGCAAGAGTTGTTAAAAGCGGATATAAGGCAATCAAAATTTGTAGATCGAATGGCTAAAATGTTTGAAGTAATCATGTGTAAACCCTCTTCCTCAGGTGGTCTTCCTAGACAGGATGCTCTACTCATCATAAGGAGATTCATATAAAATACAAGGAGGTTTTTTTTGCATTTTTCTTTTTTTAGTTCTCCTTTTTTCTATCTTTTATTATCTATCCTAAAACATAATAAATATAGGTAAAAAAAAACGTGCTTGCAATTTGTTGTGATACCATTGCAAACCCGAAGGGAGAAATGAAGGTTATTACTACTCGTAGTGGTAAAACTTTCAAGGAACCAATCTCTTGTCCTAGTACTTCTACAGAGAAGGAAATCGAGAAAGAGCCCGAGGTGATGCTCGAAAAGGAGCATATCACAAGCCCACGAAGTACCGCTCATACCACACCTACGGTTGAACCAATACCAATTGTGGAACCCGAGATTCCAAGGCCGTTGCCTATGCCCCAACCCATACCACCCTTACCTTACCCATCGAGACGAAACAAGGAGAAAATGCAAGAACGTAACAAACAACAAATTGAGCTTTTTATAAAAATGTTTCAACAAATGCATTCTAATGTGAGTTTAGCCGACGCGTTGTAATACATGCCTCGTTTCGCTTCCACTTTCACAGGTATGATGAACGATAAGGAGAAGCTTTCAAAGCTATCTAACTGTTCTTCGGTTTAACTTAATCGAATACCGGAAAAAGTTGGTGACCCCGGGAAGTTTCTCATTCCTTGTGATATACAGATATGAAAGAATGCCTCGCCTTGGCCGATCTTGGTGCGAGCATTAATTTGATGCCATTTTCCATTTGGAAATCGCTATCGCTTCCGGCTCTTACTCCTTCGAACATGTCCATCGAGATGGCCGATCATTCTACATTTTAGCATGTGGAGTAGCTGAGGATGTTTTCGTGAAAGTGGGGAAGTTCTAGTATCCCGTTGATTTTATAGTAGTTGACATCCCCGCGGATCCTCAAGTTCCTCTAATTTTAGGTCGTCCATTTTTAGACACCTCGAGATCGCTTATCGACGTTCATGCAAGAACTATTACTTTGAGATTTAACGAAAAGGAACTTGTTATAAACGCTACTCAAAACTCTACAACTTCTCATGTTTATGCAATCGCTACCATCAACCATATTGACTTAGTCGATGTGGTTTGCGATGAGTTTTCATAAGAAGTGTTAGGTTTTTCTGATAGTTCGTCCATTGGCAATCCCACTATTTTGGATCCGATTCTTGCTAATTCTACACCAAATCTCACTCCAATCCAAGGAGGCGATTTTATTTCAAATGAAATCGACAATGAAGATGAGGTGATTATTGGTAATGATACTCTCATTCCATCATTTCTTCCGCCGATGGAAGTTATGAGTGTTGAACAAAAATCTTCAATCGAGGAACCGCTAATCCTTGAATTGAAAGATCTTCCATCTCACCTTGAATACACATTCTTGGAAGGTGATGACAAGTTGCCGGTTTCTATTGGAAAAGATCTTGCTAATGATGAAAAAACCGCACTTTTGAAAGTTCTTAAAGCTCATAAAGGGGAAATTGCGTGGAAAATTTCCGACATTAAGGGTATTGACCCAAAATTTTGTACTCACAAGATTTTAATGGAGGAGGACTACAAACCCGCAATTCAAAGTCAAAGAAGGGCAAACCCCAAAATTCACGATGTCATAAAAAAGGAAGTCTTAAAACTTCTTGACGCAGGAATGATTTATCCTATCTCTGATAGCCCATGGATGAGCCCAATCCATTGTGTCCCTAAGAAAGGAGAAATGACCGTTGTGCCTAATGAAAACAACGAGTTAATTCCCATTCGTGTTGTGACAGGTTGGAGGGTGTGTATTGACTACCAAAAGTTAAATGACGCCACTCGTAAAGACCACTTTCCCTTTCCTTTCATGGATCAAATGTTGGAGCGACTCGCGGGAAATGACTTCTATTGCTTTTTAGATGGTTTTTCCGGTTACTTTCAAATCCCTATCGACCCTCATGATCTAGAGAAAACTACGTGTCCTTTTGGAAAATTTACTTGTCGTAGAATGCCTTTCGAACTTTGCAATGCACTGGGTACGTTTCAACGGTGTATGATGGCTATTTTTCATGATATGATCGAGAAGTCGATGAAGGTATTCATGGATGACTTTTCGGTGTTTGGTGATTCGTTCACGTCGTGTTTATCCAATCTCGAGAAAATGTTAAAACCTTGTGAAGAAACCAACCTTGTGCTTAATTGGGAAAAATGTCATTTTATGTGTAAACAAGGAGTCGTCTTAGGGAACAAGGTCCCGAAAAAGGGGATTGAGGTCGATAAAGCTAAGATAGATGTCATCGCCAAGTTACCTCATCCCAAAACCGTTAAGGGAGTTAGGAGTTTCCTAGGCCACACGGGCTTTTATCGTCGTTTCATCAAAGACTTCTCGAAAATCCCTCGACCTATGACACACCTTCTCGAGAAGGATTCTCCTTTTAACTTCAATGAGGATTGTGTTAGAGCTTTCGAAACTCTTAAAAGGAAACTTACCGAAGCTCCCATTCTTGTTGCTCCTAATTGGGAATTACCCTTTGAAATCATGTGCGATGCAAGTGATTATGCAATAGGGGCCGTCTTAGGGCAACGTTATGAAAAGCACTTCCGTCCTATCCATTATGCTAGCAAGACGATGACCGAGGCTCAATTTAAGTACACCACAACGGAAAAAGAACTACTTACCGTGGTTTATGCTTTTGAGAAATTCTGACCTTATCTCGTCTTGACTAAAAGCATCGTGTATACGGACCATTCGGCTATCAAGTACCTCTTAGCTAAGCAAGATGCTAAGCCGAGATTGCTTCGTTGGATGTTCCTCCTCCAAGAATTTGATGTCACCCTGCTTGACAAAAAAGGAGTCGAGAATCTTGCGGCCGATCATCTCTCTCGTCTAGAAGATCCTCACAAAGATGTTTTCGAGAACAAGGAAATTACCAAAACATTTCCTCTCGAGACTCTCGGTGTAGTAAATTCTAAGGACAACACCCCATGGTTTGCCGACATTGAAAATTACCATGCGGGGAACTTCATAATCAAGGTTATGACGACACAACAAAAGAGAAAATTCTTTTGTGACCTCAAGTTCTATTTTTGGGACGACCCTTATCTCTTTCGGGTTTGTGTGGATCAACTTGTTCGACGTTGTGTCTTTGGTACCGAAGCTTCTAACATCCTTAGAGCTTGTCACGAGGGATCCACGGGTGGTCACCACGGTGCTAATCTACGGCTAGAAAGTGTCCGATGCCGGCTTCTTTTGGCCTACGATCTATCGTGATGCACACGCACTTGTGAAGTCGTGTGATTCTTGCCAACGCCAAGGAAAATCGTCGCAAAAGGATGAAATGCCACAAAACATAATTCAAGTGTGTGAGATTTTCGACATTTGGGGCATTGACTTTATGGGCCATTCCCATCGTCTCATGGAAACAATTATATCCTCGTCGCCGTCGACTACCTTTCTAAGTGGGTGGAAGCTAAGGCTTTACCTACGAATGATGCTCGTGTGGTAGTGAAGTTTTTAAAGCAACTATTCTCTCGGTTTGGAACCCCTCGTGCTATTATAAGCGATCGTGGGACCCATTTTTGTAATGACCAATTCGAAAAGGTTCTAAAGAAATATGAGGTTACACATCGTCTTTCTACGGCTTATCACCCGTAAACGAGTGGGCAAGTCGAGGTTTCAAACCGAGCTTTGAAGAGGATTTTGGAGAGGTAGATTGGAGAAAACCGTGCTTCATGGTCCGACAAACTCGATGACGCTTTATGGGCCTTTCGGACCGCTTATAAGACACCAATCAGTTGTACTCCTTATAAGTTGGTTTAGAAAGAATTGCCATTTGCCTATTGAATTGGAGCATAAGGCATATTGGGCCCTAAAGCACGCAAATTATGACTTGAAGACCGCGGTAGATCACCAGAAAATACAACTTAATGAATTGGATGAATTAAGAGATAATGCTTATAAAATTTCATTGATTTTTTAGGAAAAGACTAAAAATTTCATGATTCAAAGATTAAAAACCGGGTTTTTAACGTTGGTGATCAAGTGTTACTTTTTAACTCTCGCTTGAAGATATTTTCCGGGAAATTGTAATCTCGTTGGTCGGGTCCGTTCACCATAACACAAGTGTTTCCTTATGGGACCATCGAGCTAGCTCAAAATGATGGTCCTAACTTCAAGGTGAATGGACATAGGCTTAAGCACTACTTTGGTGGGGAAGTCCCTTCGTTGGACGACCTCGACCAAGTCACCTTCCCAAATGATAATTAGCATTGAGGGGATCGAGTCGAGCTCATGACTCGGTAATAAAAAACGAGGTGCCTCGTGGGGGAGATCCCATGCTTATCCATGTATATATTATCGCTTTCTAATGTAGTTAATGAGAGGGGATTTGTGCCCTTCTAACTCGTTGTCTCGTGGTTGTTTGTGAATGTGTTATCTAGATCATCATCATCGCCACGATTGAAGACTCTCGTGTTCGTTTACGTGATCCTCGATCGTTTGCTTGAAGAGTTTTTCACGAATCCATGACATATCCTTTATTTTTCTAACAATTATCTTTTAGCATAATTCATAAACGGCTTTGGATATATTGTTGATCACTCTTTCCATGCTAGATCCTAAGCATTCGACTCTTAGTCTCTAGTATGGGGGTGCTCCACCTTTAGACTCGAAACATTGAGGACAATGTTTAATTTTAGTATGGGGGTAAATAGATACTTGCCTTGCTACGCCCTCACGTTTTCCAACTTTCAACGTTTTGTTTGTTTTGTTGCAAATAAGGCTAAAAATGGCCAAATTTTAAAAATTTTCTTAGTTTTCATAAGTGTTTTTAAGACACGAATGTATATTTTCTGATGGGTAGACTAAGAGTTAATTTTTGACTTGATGGGCATTTGGAGCCCTTTGTATTCCTTAACCCGCTTGAATCAAGTTTTGCTAGACTTTTATATAGGGAACTTTAAAATGCAAAAGTCTTAACTCATACGGGTTAAGAACAAGAACTTTTCGCAAGTTCCTATAATTGATCCTAGAAAGTCACTTATCAAGGGAACTTTAAAATGCATTCTCTAAACTTGAAAAGTCTAAGAAAGTGCAAGATCCTATAGGTGGCTTGAATACCCAAAACTTTGATTTGATATAGTCTTAATGAAGCTAATCCAAATTTGGCTTATTTTTGACTTGCTAGGCTAAGTATTCACGAGTCTCTTTAATTAGAGGTCTTTAAATAGTGAAGAACGAGAAGTGATAGAGTTAGACAAGTGATCATGCTAAACGTAGAACATGAAAATGTTCTTTCAAAAACTCAATATATTTTTAATTGTGGCTTTTTCTCCCATATGATCAATTCATTAGGAATAAAATAATTGCAATAAGTAAGGTCGTACGATTTGAAAGGTTACTTAGCTTCTAGCCCAAGATCGTTTAAAAGTTGCTCGGGGTTGAATAGAGTTCATAGCCAAGGCATAACTTATTAAAGCTGGACGCGAAGATTGGTGAAGATCCAAAAAGGCCCTAACAAGGCACGAGGAGCTCTAATTTGTTGCTAAAGATCCAAGATGATGTGAAGAATCATTATCCCAAAATCAATATCAAGGATCGAGACACACGACGAAAAGCAATTACTCCCCTAAAGATCATGGAGAAAGTCTATCCAAAAAGACCCTAACAAGGTATGAGGATAAATATATCCAAGTCCTAAAAGGAGGCGGATCGTTGTATATCAAAATCCAAAATAAAGATTGAAGAAAAATGATGAAGTCGGGTCCAAGTATGAAGAATCTCTCAAAAACGTCAAGTGAAGAAATTACAAAATATGAAGAGAAGACCATAATTTTAAGAACGTCTTCCGAAGATTCGAAGTATGAAGTACATGCCAAATATCGGTCCGAGAAAGGTCTCAAATCGTGAAACGAGTTATGCCAAGATATGAACTTAAGGAGATACACGAGAAGCCGTTTTAAAAGATTTTGTCCTTTAGATAGCTATCGATTAAATCGTGCTAATTTATTTTCGAACTAATAAATACTAATAAGTCAATATGAATCACTTGTGATCCATGACAAATAGTTAAAAAATTCTAGTAACCTTTTCTTTTCATAATAACTAGGATTAAAGGGAGAAAAGGTATTACATAATCTGGACGTATGAGTAGTGTTAGCATTGTGACTTGTACCAACAATGATCTCATTTTTGCACTCAGCATGGAATGTATGACAATCAAGGATGACGAACTTTACTCTATAAGACATTCACTTGTTTCTATTCATTGACCCTAAAAGTCACTTTCGTGATGTAAATCATACATTATGTCTTTAACATGTCTTCGTAGAATTGTAGCAAGTTTTACTTTTCAAAAAAGGTTAATAAAACTGAACTTTGGAGATGCTTAGATACTTTATTCTAGCATTGCGTGAGGGCACGGCAATGGTTTAGTATGGAGGAGTGATGAGATGACATTATACATGATCTCATCGTTCTTTTCGGGCTTTAAATGCATAAAATGTCATCAAATTACCATATATATGCTTGTGTTTGTTTACTTGTGTATTTTAGGTATGGATATCGTGAAAAAGACAAAAGATCACAAGAAACAAGGAAAAACGAACACGAGAAACAAAGCCGCACAATGAATCGGGCCCTAGTTTGTGATTTCTCAAAGAAAAACCCTTGAAGACTTGAAGATGTACAAGAATGATCCCTCATTTATGAAGAAATGACACTTAATACCCTTGTATGTTTATAATTACAAGTTTGGTCCCTTAAGTTTGTAAAAATTACAAAATGGTCCCTCAACTTTGAAGATTTGGCAAGTTTAGTCCCTCAAGTATTCAAAATTGTCAACAGTGGTCCTCCATGAAGTCAAATATCCAATGAAGACCTCCAAAGTTCAAAATTGTCCAAAATCAGCCCTTGAAATATCCAAAATGGCAAAACAAGTCCTTGAAAATAGTTTGGAAAACTATTTGGGGCAAAAGTGTGAAAACCTAAACTAGAATAACAAAGGATTCCAAGTTTGATGGCTGAAATACTTTTTTTAAACATTTCACCAAAACACAAGGACCAATCCTGCCCTTTTCAAAGTTTAAATCCCTAATTACGCGGGTAACATTTACTGTTGGGATCAAACGAGTTACTATTCCCCTTTTTACCCAGGATCAAAAAGATACAAAACAAAGGAGAAACTGAAATTGGTTAGACTCACGTGTGATTCACCTCACATGAATCACATCCCATACCTAAAACCTTAAATCCCACTACTAGAGAGACCCCACAAGGACCATTTACAAGTCGAAACATGGCAAGGATTTGTGACTTGGCAAAATCAACAAACCAGAGGCATTCCTTGGTCACCAAGAACTAAATGAACATCTTGATTCCTCCAAACAAGCTGGCATCAAGACTAGAAGCTTCTTCAAGGCTAGTTTAGGAAATTTAGGTCGTTAGGGGTTTGTGAACAGTGTTTGTAAGCTTTGACTATAAAAGGAGACCCAATATGTGGCAATCCCTTTGTTCTAGAATTTGGCTAAAAATTTGTAATCCCTTTTTGATTAATAAAAGTTGGTAGTTTTTTTTAAGAAATTGATAATTCCTTTTTTTGGTTAAAAGTTGGTGTCTTTATTAAGCTGAATTCTGAGTTCCATCTTACTTGTTTGACTAAGTTTTTGAGAAAGGATTTTCTGTTATAAAACCCTTGTTTTCAAAAATCCGTAGTTATTGTATTTGGTTCACCTTTGTGTTTGTTGATCTTAGAAGGTACAAAAGGTGGAAGCTAGTGGTTGTTCTTCTACCACTTGAGCTCACACAATCCAAAGCATGGATATATGTTTTGGAGGTGCACTTTTCTAAACTCTTTTATATTTCTGTATATCTTCATGGTATATGATGAATCTGAGTTTTGTTGCATGATTATGTGTTTTATCTGTTGATTCTTGTTATTTGGTTGTTACCTGTTGGTTATTGGTTGATTTCATCTTGATTTGTGAGGTTTAGTAAACAAGTTCTTTGAAAAACGTTGGAAATCAGGCATAAAAGGGGTGTTTGGGATTGGGTGTGTCAAGGTTTGGGTGACACAACCTTGGGCATATATCAGCCTAGATTTACCTTACATGTTGGCTTAAGGCATTTTCAAGCTTTTGTTTTAAGTATTGAGGTTTTAACCAAGTTTTCAAGTGATAAAAATGGTCAAAACATTCAGCAAGGTATAACTAGGCTATTTTAGTGTTTGATATTCTAAGATCTTGGAATCTGTTAGATCTTGTGTTCATTTAGGATTATTGATAGTTATTTTGTATTTTGGTAGTCATTTGAGTTAGATCTGGTGGTTTGAATTTCACTTATTAGCAAAGTAGATCATCAAAATCTCATCAGACCTGTATGCATATCAGTGACCTTTGATTGATTGATTTTGAGTGATTTATGTGAAGGAATTGGTGTTTTTATTGTTTCTGTTGACTCCCAATAAGCCAAAGCTTATTGGGGTGCCCTTTGTTCAATTAAAAACCAACAAGAAAGGCTTGAAATCAAGCCAAAACAAGTCTACATACTCAGCTGTGGGAACTCCTTTCCCACTGCTTGTTGCCACTACTAGTGTTAAAACTGGGTCAGTTTATTAATAAGCCATAACAGCTTATTTATACTCGCAACAACTTTAATTTGGTAATCATTCTTCATCGTTTGACCCATTTGTTCATTCTGGAGTTTTGGGCTGTTGACTTTAGGGTTTGACTAGAAAACCAACTTATTTGACTTTTTCATAAGTGCTTATTGAATTATTCAGCTTATTTGGCTTTGCTTATTGGGTTTTTCTTGATTTATTTGTCTTCATTAAGTCATTTAGTGTCTTTTGCAAGTTGAATCAAGTTCTGAGGTGGTCTAAAACTCTAAGTCGACTAGTTTGTCGTTTAGTGATTTTGTACTTGGCTTATTTGTGGCTTATTGGTTGAGCTTTTTCAAAATTTCTTTTTACAGATCTCTTAAGCATCCCAAAAGAAGGTTGTGTGTCAAATTAGAGCTTATGGCATTGGCTTATAGCTTAATGGGCCAAAAAGCCCATTAAGAATAAGCTATTGTACATTTAAGTTGTGATAAGCTCATAGTCAGCTTTTGGGCCTTTAGTGTTTTGTGTTTAGAATTGAATTTTAAGCTAGACTGGTGATTTTCAGCTTATTTGGTTAAGTTTGATCTTATTGGGCCAAAAAGCCCATTTATTTGGACTGTTTTTGTTTTTAGCCCATTTGGGGGCCCAATAGGGGTATTTTGGTAATTTCACTTTCATTGTATGTTTATTTAGGTTAAAATAAACTAGTTTGCAAGTTTTTAGAAATTTTTCTAATTTTTGGACTATAAATATTATTTTATTATTAAAAATTATTTTTAGGATTTTTGCAACTTTTTCATTTTTCCTAGGTCAAATACATTAAGTTAGGATTTTTAAAACTCTTAGATTATTTTTCTCATCGTTTTATTAATTTTTAGAATTATTTTAATATTTTAATTGTTTTAGTCATTTAAAAATAGTTTTCATTAGATGTAAATTTTATAAAAATATTTTTTAGTTTAATTAAGTCATTTTAGAGTTTTAGAAAGTGAAAAATCTTTATTTGGGCTTCTTATTAATTATTTGAATTTTTAGGGCTTTAATTAGCATTTAAAAATTAATATTTAATTAATTAAAAGGTTTGAAAAAGTTTTGATCATTTGTAAACTCTTATTATATTTTTATCTTTTTTTGGTAATTTTTTGGGAATTTTTAGAATTAATTTTTATTTTGTCACTTTTTACGGTTTTTCGTTTTGTCGTCGTAGCGTAATTTTAACGTATCCGTCATTCTAATTTCTCATCTTTTCTTTCTTTCTATATTAATATCAAATATTCTACAAGTTATTCACACACAAATACCTCTTTGGGAAACGAACTTTCACCTTTGGGTCATTAGTGCACGGTTTTCCTAAACCGTCGTACTTAATACTTACCGCATTTAAGCCTTTTTCCTAAAGGATGTAATTTACCACAATCACATAGATATGCAAGTTTTGATAGAAGTGATGGAAGTAGGCACATATGAACACAATATGTTCTCAAGTAAACACGTAAATAGAACATATTAGGCATAGAGGTAAAAAGATGTCACACATTAACTTAGTGTCATGCTAGAAGGGTGACAGATACATCAACTTGTTAAGTAAGTGGCTTTAGTCAAAATATCATTTGCACTAACAATGGTCTTTACGAAAACGATATGGCTATCATAGAGTGACAACAAGTGATTGTTATAAACTTATAAAGCAAGTATGCTAGTCACAAAATATCTCATAAGATGGTAACACATTCATCAATAAGATACAAGATTACCACATAGCAACATTCATGTAAGATGAGATTGATTTGTCATAAACCTATTATACACATAAGTTGGTGGAAAAGATGTCAATGAGGCGGCAATCATATGACAACAAACATTTAATAGAATTCTCCACGTAGCAAGATAGCATCAATACAAGGACATATAAAACACTTGATTTTGTCGTAAGGCTTAGACACATATGCATACAATTTCCATACTCAACAAAGTTATAGAGAAGATAGAAGAACTTCTAAATGCTAATCATGCTAAACATACTTTGAGAACATATATATGCAAATATAGCAAATAGTATCACATAAGCAAGATAGACAATTTATGAAAATCATGTTCAAAACATAATTATTAGAACAAGTGTCATCTAGACCATCCTATCGATTTATTTTAGAAATGCCAACAAAAGACAAGAGCTTTTAAACATAGATGCATCCATATTGAAAGACGTGTTGATCATGTGAAATATCATATAGAAGATAGAATAGCATATCATGCAAGTCATCGTTAAACATTAACATTTAGTGGCATGAAGCATACAAGCAGACAAGTCTTTCAAAAGTTTACACATTTGCTAATTGATCAAATAGCTATCAAATATCCAAGTAATGTCATAACTATTAATCACTTTAAACAAGAATGTGTACTTAGTGCCTAAGTGAACAACGTAAGAAAGCATAAATAGGAAAATACATAACTTGTATTACTATGATTTATTAGGTTGAGACAGTAGAGGACAAGAAGGGACAAAAGGATTCAAGAATCATGACATATATACCATATACATAATTATAAGCATACCAAGTTAAGAGTCTAAAAGGCATCCAAAAGCATATTGTGATAGGCATACTAATTTGCTATGAATTGAACCAACATAATGTATGTGTACAATTAACATACAAGTCATGAATAAGAGACATCATAGCTTAAAATGAAAATATAATAAAAAACAGGTAGGCATTTTAGCATTTGAAATATGCAACAATTAGACAAGCTAAAATGTATTATATTAGAATTTATTCGACAAGAACAAGACATTATAATAAGCATGTGTTTTTGCAAATAAGTATGAAGACACACGAGCATGTTACATAACAAACAATAGCTACTTTGGATATCCAATTACTGCTTATTTCGTATGTACTTCTAATGAGATACAAAGTTCATCCATGTAAACTAGCATTAGGCATATTTAGGAAAACCCATTTAGTCACGTTAGAGAATGAGTATGAGACATTCACTAGTGGTGCTCAATTAAGGCTAAACACGACCATTTTACGGGTTATACACGAACCCAACTTATCCTCGAAGCAACTCAACCATAGGTCAAATTGAATACCTAGTGCAATAGGTTCTCTAGTAGTCATTCTCATTTTAGACAAAATGCAATTCCTATATTTTCCTAATGAAGTGAAGTAAGGATTTGATTTGCATTGACCATTAGTAATTAGCCTAGAGTGACTCAACTATCATGTTTCATATAATCCTAATCAAGCATAGGGATTAAGTAAGATGTAACACCTTATTTTACCTTATAGCAGCGGAAGCTAATTTGGGGTATTACTATCAAAGTACCATAGTCATGATAATAGAAAATGCTCAAAAACCTTTTTATAAATATTTATGTTATCATTCACTTATTCAGAGTTAAATAAAAACAACTATACATAAATGTACATCACAAGCTTTTCCAAAGATCTAGTTTTATTTTTTAGAATGATAACTTTATTCAAGACACCACTATCCACAACCCGCCAGTCCTCATTCACCTGAAATATATGTCTTAAAGTCAACACAATGGTTGAGTGAGTTCATATGTTTTAAACAATATTTGAATACAAGCACGACTCTAGGGCTACATTATTATACACCTAAATTTTTAAAATTCATTGATTCTTATTGCACTAGCTCATGACCCCGCAACTAGACATTATCAAGAAAACCACACAAATTTGCCCTTAAGTAGGAAGTTTAACGGACTACCCTAAACAGAAAAATAAAGCATATCTGTTTAGCCTAGGTAGGAACCATTAGCTGCTAGCAAGTGCGACTTGCCCAGATAGGAGATGTCAGTCTCCAATAGTACTATTTACAATATTAACGCTCATTAAATGATTAGCGGTATACGATTAAAAAGGGACTTAACGACAACAAGTAAATGTAGTGTCAATAATTATATAGGCAGCATAAAAAAACACTTGTATTCTAGTTTTAGCATATATCCCCCTCACGGGTTTTCAAATCATTTATAAAGCTTTAAAAGTGAGGCTATGAACTTACCTTAGCCTAAAGAGTCTTGATATATTCAGCTATACCCAATCACAACCTTTTCATAATATCTGAGTTGACATACAATATATAGATATATCAAGTCATACTATCTTAGTTTAATCTTTTATTATTTTATGTATTTATTATTTTATTATTTCATGTATTTATTCTTTAATTCTTAATATTTATTTATTATAGTATCATTGTTCGGGCCATTATTCTCAGACCCCATTCAATAAACGTTTGAGGAGCGATGGCACTTTAAATCGTAAACCCAACCACTCAGTCAGAACGTTATATCGAGATGGAACATCTTTGTACAATGTTTCCTACTAACATGACACATTATATTTTATTACATTTTAAGTTATTTAGTTTTAATATTGGCATAAATAGCCCTTATAGTTATATTTTGGCATAATTACACTTTTCACCCCATAAGTATATAGTTTCATTATATTGCAATTTAATCCTTCAATATTTAACCTTAGGGCCTCAAAATTTCCAACATTTATTAATATAGCTTTAAATTTCATAAAATGATACTTTTGGCCCAAAATGTTAGATAGTTTCAAAAATGACAGTTTCCGTCCCTATACTTGTAAAAATCATATAACTTCTTCAAAAATGTACCAAATGATCTAGGATTTCAAACAAATTTTCAAAACATATTTATAATCGTAATAAAAATATTTCATTAGAATTATAGCTCTTGAAATGGATTTTAAGTCATTATTTCATGTAAAATACAAAACTAGGATTTTAAGACATCTTTAGCTTATAACTTTCATTTAAATTGATGAAACGACTTAGTTCTTTATGGATTATACTTCTAACATAACTTTGGCATTATAACAAGTCTTAGAATTCGTTATAACAAGATCATAGCTTGTTTACCATAGAAATTACCTAGGTAGCTCTAAAATGGCTCCTTGTGGCTTCATATGAACACTACTTGTAATCAAAGCTTCAAAAGCTTCAATGGCTTCCTTCTAGACCTGGTTTTTGGTATTATGGGATGTTCTAGGACGTATATAGAAGTGTATATGAATAATGGGTAGGAGGTTTAAGGAAAACGGGGTGCAAGTATACATGTTGCGTATTCGACTCCATTTATACTACTAGCAACACTTAAGATCCAAGTTAAGGATCCAAACGTGTAAGCTAGATAGATTAATGACTAAGGATAGCTAGTGAAGTTATACACAAGTTTATAGCTCCTAGCGTCATTCCAATCTTCACTTGTAGCTTAGAATAGGTCACAACATACTTAGGATGAGAATGGTTATGTGTAGCACCCTAGTAGGTGATTCACCTACTTGTCACCACTTATAAAATATCTTAGAACATGTAAATAGTCGAATTTGAACTTTAGAATAGGAGGGAAAGTGTTTGAAATGGGTTTTGGAGGGAAAAATACTAAATCGAGTCTAATTTCTAGGGCTTGTAACTTATGGTTTGTGTTTTTGGTGATTAGGGACTTAGAAAAGTGATTAGTTAATGATTAAGGCTTAATTAGGGTTTAGAAATTCTATTTAAGAGCTTTGGGTCCTTGGTTTGAAGTTTAACAAAGGTTTAATGTTAAAATAGGAAGTATACTTTTGTAAATTAGGGTTTTCTAATGATCTAGGGTTAAATTTTAGTAAAAGTGATTATCCTCCTCTTAGCTACTGATGTAAACTTAATTTAGGTCCTAGATATTGTATCTTAAGTGTCCAAAGAGTTCTCACACTTGCTTTAATGGTTTAGTTTAGGTAAACATGTCTAAAGAGTGAAAACACATATTTTGACCTAATTTACAAGTCATGCATTGAAATCTTGTACCTTGTGCATTAGGGCACTTGTACATTGTCTTAACATAATCTTATAACCTTAATGAAGTCCTATGAGTATTTGTTAATATAAGGGTTTCTATATCATTAAGCCTAATGACATTATATTTTGGGTAATTAGGGTTTATATCTTAATGTAAGCTTATTCTAGGTCTTATATAGTATGTTTATGACTTCTATGGGTTCTACATTCTTAGTTTAAGGGTTTATTTAGGTTGATCATATTCTTAGGTTATTTAAGTAAACTTAAGGTCCTATGCTTTGAAAACTTGTACTTTATGCTTTAATAATTTGTATCTTGGTTTAAGATAAATAACTTATTATGATACTTAGTTGAGTTTTATGATTTGTTGCAAAAGATTAGACTCTAATTCATTACAGATTAGATTTTATATGCTAATCTTTGTTTTAGGTCATTTTCTTGTAATTAGCTTGTGATTAGTGAATATTAATGTTTTATGATTATTTACCTTTCCTTTATATGGTAGATTAGAATTAGTATAATGTGTTTAGTAATAGTACATGGATTTTATGTAGCTATATTGCTTGGAACATTAGTTTATAAGGGATTTCTAGGGTTTCTATGGTTATTTAGGGTATCCTTGTTGTATTTGAGTTGTTCTTATTCATTGTTTATACATATAGTTACTTTTAGAACTCAGAATTGATATATACATAGTGTATGTAACATATAGGCATATGTGGAAGTGATAATTGAGACATTGAGTATCCATATATTCAATAACCCAGTCACATATCATAATAAAGTTCAAAAATGTCTTAGTAAAATCACCTATTTATTTATAAACATGGATATTACATTAGTCAAAACTACTGGATGTTATAGTCTCTCCCCTTATTTTAAATCTCGTCCCGAGATTTAGATAGATCTAGGGTTAACAGAAGAAAAGAGATGCATATATTTAGCTCGAATTTGATCTTCACGTTCCCAAGTATACTCAGGTCCTCTCTTCGAGTTCCATCGTACCTTAAATATTGGGATATGGCTCTGCTTCAAGCGTTTTACTTCTCTATCCATAATTTACACAGGCTCTTCTAGAAAATTTAACTTATCATTGAGTTGAAGTTATTTCATCGGTATGATGAGAGATTCAATAGATAAGCATTTCTTTAGATTCGAAACATGAAAAGTATTGTGAACATAACTAAGCTCTTCAGGTAGCTCTAGTTTATATGCCAAAGGGCCAATTCTTTTGGTTATTTTGAATTGTCCTATATACCTTGGATTCAGTTTCTTTTTCTTTCTGAATCTAATAACTCATTGACAAGGCGAAACTTTCAACATAACACGATCTCCTACTGTAAATTTTAAAGGTTTACTTCTAGTATTAGCGTAACTCCTTTGTCTATCTTGTGCAGCTTGTAATCACTGTCGGATTTGAACAATCTTCTTAGTAGTCTCATGTATTATTTCTTGTCCAGTTAGTTGAACATCTCCAACTTTGGCCCAGCAAACAGGCGATCGGCAATTTCTTCCATAAAGTACTTCGAAAGGCGCTGCTTTAATACTAGCATGATAACTATTGTTATAAGAGAATTCTACTAAAGGTAGATGTTTCTCCCATCCCTTTCCAAAATCTATCACACAAGCTCTAAGCATATCTTCAAGAATTTGAATAGTCCTTTCACTTTGTCCATCTGTTTGTGGATGATATGCCGTACTCATGCCCAATTGAGTACCGAAAGCACTTTGCATCGAACCCCAAAATACAGATGTAAAACAACTATCACGATCTAAGATAATAGATACAGGCACTCCGTGTTGAGAGATTATTTCCTTAATGTATAATCTCGTAAGAGTTTACACACTGCCAGTCTATTTAATAGGAACAAATCACACAGATTTTCTAAGACGATCGACAATAACCCAGATGGTGTCATGTCCATTTGGTGTCTTCGGTAATTTTGTCACAAAATCCATCGTAATTCTTTCCCACTTCCATATTGGAAACTTGGGTTGTATCAACAGATCAGATGGTTTTTGATACTCTGCTTTAACTCTTGCAAATGTTAAACACTTACTAACGTATTCTGCTATGATTGCCTTCATGTTAGGCCACCAATAGAGGTTCTTCAGATCTTGATACATCTTGTCAGAACCATGATGTATAGAATACTGCGATTTATGAGACTCGTGCATAATCAAATCTCGTAAATTACCATGGGCAGGTAATAAGTGTGAAAACACTTATCCTTTTACCACTTAAAACAAGGAAAACGAGACCAAAACGTGTATTTAATATCGTAAATGTCGGAATTATGCTTTGTTTTGTTTTTTGTGAAATATAGGTACAAAAGGACAAAAAATAAGAAAACACGAGATTTTACGAACATTTATTGAAGAAAAGTCAAAGAAAAAGTCAAATCAAAAGGACCAAAAGTGCAAAAGTTTGAAAGATAAAGGGCTTGAAATGAAGATTTGTGGAAGATATGTGCTAAAGATCAAGATTTTCCAAAGTTGAGGGACTAAAGTTGCCAAGTTTAAAAGATCAAGGGCTAAAAGAGAACATTTTCTATGCTTAATGAAAGTTTGGAAAGAATTTATAACAACTTGCCAAAGTATTACAACCACAAGGGCTGAATCTGCCAAGGAAGAAAGTATTTAGCTAAGTGGAAGTACACATGGACCAATCAAAACCCCCTCACACAGATCACCAAGTCAGCCACCTTTTGCAGAACCAACTCAACAAAAAGAGCAAATAAAAGAATGCCACGTGTTTGTGTTTCTTTGGCGGCCTTCACCAGAACCCAGAGAACGAAGGAAGAAGATTCATGCCTCGAATTCAAAAAGAAAATTGGTCGTCTCAAAGAGACGAATCCAATGGAACAAGTCTCATATCATGTTATTACCTCAATCAAGAATAACCAATTCAATTTACAAATTCACCCAAAACCCTAATCCACGTGTTTGGTTCTAATTGGCTAATTGGAGTTGTCATAACTGTCACCTGTCACCTCACACTCATTCCCTCACCCACACGCATTCCTTACTCACCTCAACAACCTCCAATCCTCCTATAAATACCCCTTCACCCCCACACACCTCGCATACTACTTTTCCAACTTATTTAGATTATAAATTTCCTTTCAAATAGTTTAAATGTTTTAATTTAAAGCTTATGTAACTTTTCTTTTCATATTGTACTCAAATTACTTCATCAATAAAAATAAAAATTCAAAAAAATACTGTTCATGTTCGTCTTCATTTGATTATACTGTTCTATGGTTCGAATTGCTATTATTATTACTGGTTCATGTTTCTGAGTTAATAGAGGAGCTTTTGGCGTTTGTTTGGTGATGTTTGGTTAAGTTTTGAAGATTTGCAGTTTTTTGGAGGGAAATTTTGGATTCAAATCACACAGATCCAAATATGTGTGATTTTGTGGTTGTTTGTGTTGAATCATAGATAGTATAGGATAGTGTTTAGGATTCAGCCTATCTACTACAAAGGAGGTCTGGATGTTTGGTAATTCTCTTATTTACATTTTTTAGGCAAAACTAGGTTATGTGTCAAACTACTCATTTTCATGTGTTTATATTGATTTAAGTTTCTTGGATCTACTTATTTTGAGTTGTTTGAGTTTATTGAGTATTTGTTTTAGCTGTTCATTCAATAGATCTAGCTTCTACTTCCTTAACTCTGCATACGTTTTACTTAAAGGTTGTTTGGATTTGATTTGTTTGGATTTATGTTTGAGTGTTGGTTATTGAGGTTATATGCATCTGTTTAGACTTCATTTGAGTACATAAGATCAATCAAAGTTTTGTCTAATAACAAAGTCAAACAGGTTTTTGTTGAGAAAGAGGTTTAAGTTTCTAGTTAAGCAAAAACACTAAACAGGCACCTTTCAAGCTTAATAGATCTTTAATTAATCAGTTTTAGGAGTTGATTTTTGGTTTTTTTGATTGCTTATAGGATAGGTAATAAGTTCTTAGTTTATATAAAAGCTTAATATCCACTAGATAATCCTAGATCTGCTCACAAAATCAGCTGCTGAAAAGTGTGAAATTACTCATCAATAATGATCCAAAAACCACTCAAAACACAGTCAAATACATTATATTTAACTGAAAATTATCAGAATTACGTGGGTATTTGTGTTTCATGTGTTTTCAGGTAAGAAGATACATTTTTGAGCAAATACGCGTTTTCAAGGGATTTATATGATAAAAGACGAAGAAGGAGACGAAAGATGCTTCAAGGACCTTATTTGCCAAGCTTTCAAAGATCAAGGGTTTAAGTTGCAACTTTTACAAGATGAAGGATGAAATAGAAAGTGATTTAGAAGTTTATATAACTTTTGAAAGAGATTACAAAGAGGAAGGACCAAAGAGAAATGAATGGAAAGTTATATTTACTATACTTGGTCAATTGACCAAGCCGGTCAAACTCGTAAATACGTCTTCATCTTCAACCGGATAAAGGGAGAAAGAAATGTTTAACAGACAACTTTATCCCCTTTCACCATTAAGCTTCAAATCGATTTCAAGAGAGTTCAAGAAGGTTTCAGACGAAGACTTAAAAAGCAAAAATGATCCTCTTCCTTTCCTCTACAAGATGATACAATTTAATTAGATCAAGAGCAAGGAATAAAGAAACGCCCAATATCAAGAATGAAGGACGAGTTCATTATCCTCGTATTTTACACGTGTCTTCACTGGATTGGTCAAGACACGTCACTCATTCTCTTCAGACGGCTATAAATAGCGATCAAGACCCTCATTTAAAGGTGGTTAGCATAGGTGTAGTTTCACACAGTTAGGTTTAGGAGTAGCTTTAGATAGTTAGAATTTCATCTTGTTAGTTAATCTTGTAACTGATTCAGTTTCAATTGTAACCGTTTCTGTTTCAACCATTAATGAAATCCTTCTCATTCTTTTAAAAGCTTCAATCTATTTCTGCTTATAAACTGTATGATTGTAGCCATAGTTTCTTGATAGAAATCTTACACTCGTACGTGTAGGATTTGGTTATGAGTTTTAGACGAATTAGTTTAGCTTATACCATGAAATCTGTTATGATATCTGTTACAAATTAGTTAACAGTGGTTGTAGTTGATATATTTCTAATCTTCTCAAAACCTTTCCTTTAAATAGTCTCTAAAATTGAGTTTTGGTTCATAAGCTTTTGATAGCTTATATCGTGTTTTAATAAGCTAGTAGCTTGTAAGTTGATTACATTGATTGAGTAGTTTAACAAAATCATAAGTCTGCGAGATTTTCTTAATGGTTACCGATTTGGATAGAGAAGTTAACTATAGCTCATTTCTGAGATAGATAGATTACATTTAATCTTGTTTAACAGTGAGTCACTAGTCGGTTATCAAAAGATCAGTAGTCTAAGTTTCTGTTCAGAAAAGTTCATCTTGGAGTTGCTGATTAAGAATCAATTCTTTTGTTCGCTGATATGATAAGCTGACGTTATTGTGGTTGCCTTTTCGAGAACTTTTTGTTTGTTTGTTTTTCTGTGCTTTGTTTGGATTTGCAGGTTTTCGAGTTCTGATTGATACGACAGCAGATTAGTAGATAATATGGTGTTCGAAGTTACTGAAATATATGGAGTACTCTAGAAGTGGCTGATTAGATAGTGGTGTTCGATTTTTAAGCGAGCTCAGCGCTCCGCTTCTCCTCAACGGTGGCCTTGATACATTGGTCAAGCTCATGTTATTTTCTGCATATCATAGTTGTTGAATTGTAGTGTAAAAAGTAGTGTAATTTTGTTTGATATATTCATTTGAGTTAGTTTCTTTTCTACTAGTAATCTGTGCTTTTTGTTATCCTTCAATTGTTGTCCATAATTTGTTCATGTCGCAGCCTAAATAGCTTACGCTATGTTTGGTTTAAGGACTCTGGTAGCTATTCTTACATCTAAGAAGTCACAATTCAAAGGTATTCATTAGGATATCAGCCGTAAAGCTATAGGATATTGTAACGATAGATTTCTTAGAAGTTGATAGAAGCTAGTGTATTCATTCATTTTTAGCTTGATTTGTGTAGATTTGCTAACAGGGATTGATTTTAGTGAAAAATAGTAGTGATTTCTATCCTGCTCATATAGAAAATATAGATTAGGAGTGTAGAGAGGTAATTTGGTCTTAACTTCTATTCACTGTATTAACATACGGAAGTTAAGGTAGTTGCCATATTTGAAGACTTAGTTTTTTTAAGCGTATTTTAGTCATAGTTTGTTCTAGTTAGTTTGTTAAAGTGGACTGTTAATTTGTCGTAGAAGAGCTTGTTAGATCAGTTAGTGACCAGAAGACATTTGGGCTTTATTAACATTTCATTTGGGCTATCTGAATGTTAGTTTAGTATTACTCAAGATTTTAGTTTTGATAAAATTAGATTTTATAAAAGTTGAATCTTCATTTTATAAATTTCATTTGTGTATTAGTAAATTTGTATTTTTACTTTTATAAATTTAGTTTTATATTTTGTATTTTTAAAATTGTAATTTTCATATTTGTATTTTGTGCAATTAATTGTGGTAAGTGCAAGGTGTTTTTAGTTAGTACGTATTACGTAGTATAAATACTATTTTCACATTTTTTAAATGCTTTGTGCCAATTAGACATTAATTCCAAAATTACGATTTTTAACCAAAAACAATTAAGTCGAGCTTAAAAACGTTAGATCAATTCGATAAGACCGAGAGAAAACGAACTAAAAAAGGATATATTAGCTGTTCATCTGTTTTTCTAACTGTCAACTTATTACTTTTTCATAGTAGCTTATTAAGTAGTAACCTAGCTTATTTCCTTCACAAAAGTTGCTTAAACATATCTAAATAGTATATCAGGAGATTTGTGTGGTTATTTGAAAATGCCAAATAGTCAACGTAGCTTAAAAATAAGCTGATTTGGAGTTTTGGATTTATTTTCTTATATAGTGTGCTTAAAAAGAATCTAAACAACATTCCACTTGTTTTGTCACCTAATAAGTAGATCTGGTAATTTTTAGCTTTTTAAATAAGCTAGATAAGAAGAAACAAACTTTTGTGCTTATTGAAAAAGCTGTTTGAGCGTTTTAGCTTAACTTAGAAGCTCAAATTGATTTATGCAAATGTTACAAACTTTGAATACTTTTTACAAAAGTATTCAAATAATAATTTTTACAATAGATTAACTTTGAATGACCAAGACTCACTAAATAGTGCTTCGGGGGGAAATATTCTTGTAAAATCAATGAACGATGCTTGGGATATTATTGAATTTAAAGCCAAAGTTCAAACTAAGAGTGCAAGGGCTAATATGGCTAGTGCTGGTTAGGGCAGAGCATCGGTCCAAGACCGGACCGGACCGGCCAAGACCGGACCGGACCGAGGACCGAAATGGTCCAAAACCCCAGACCGAGACCGGACCGAAATGGTCCGGTCCGGTCCGGGTTGGTCCGGTCCGGTTCGGTCCTCGGTCCGGTCCGGTCCGGTCCTATTAGGCATAATTATCGAAATTTTGGAAAGACCGAACCGGACCGGACCGGACCGACCGGACCGAGGACCGAATTCGTCCAAAACCCCGGACCGAGGACCGGACCGAAATTGTTCGGTCCGGCTTGGTTCGGTCCGGTCCGGTCCGGTTTTCCGGTCCGGGTCGGTTTTGGGTCTGCCATGCTCAGCCCTAGTGCTGGTGGAGGAGATTCTAGTAGTCAAGAGGTTAACAATCAAATTAAAGAACTTGCTACAATTGTGAAAAATCTTGCTATAAAAGTTAAGAACCCTCCTATTCGACATGTGCATGCCCTTAGTGAAACTTGTGAGACTTGTGGTGGATCACATTCATACTACAATTGTGATAAGGTTTATAATCAACCCCAACAAGAAGTATATGCTTATAATACCAATGAAAATGATAGGGTTCACTTTAAACCTAATGTTGATGTTAACCATTTGTCATATAAGTCTACTAACTATTTGGCTCCCTGGGGGTTTGTAGCTCCCCAAAGACCACCCCCACCCGCCTAATATACCTAATATCTAAATAGGAACGAAGGTCAATGTTAAACACGTAATTATTCATGCATTTAGTGTGAATTTCCCTTTATTTTTCGTATAATAAATAGCATAAGTGTACTTTTAGTGCATATATCGTTTAAAATGTGCTATTTATTATTGTAGGTACGGATATGAAGAAAAGGAGCAAAAACGAAGTCAAAGAGCAAGAACAAGCACGAGAAATGGAAAGAGCACGAAAAATCGAGTCCGACGGTGTCTTCATATTTTAGTGGGCCGGTCCGACACCATTTAAATAGGTCGAACCGACCCATTAATATACTATCAGCCACTGAGGCCCAGCATGCCAAAAGGCCCAACAGTGAAATACGCAGCAAAAGCCCATCCCGAGCCCAGTAAAGGAAAAGGCCCAAAAAAAAGAAGCAGCGTAGAGTTTAAGCAGAGAAAAAAAAACAACTTTCCTTTTGGAAAGAAAATCTTATCTTCATTTTTTAGCAATGTTCATTTTTTAAATAGGATAGAAAAAAACGTAGACATCATATCTTGTAATTCATTTGTTTCTTTTACTGTTTTTTTTTTGTTTTAAGCATTAGATATTTTTACTTTTCCGCACTTTCATATCATACAACCGGCGTTTTATTTATTTATTGAAAGCATTAGATCTTGATTTTTTTATTATTCACAGTAGGTTAGGAAAGATTTTTTTATATCGAGATTTTATTACATTTGTATTTCTTAAACAACTTTTATATAAATTCCAGTCTTGGTTTTTCTTTTATTTTCGGTAGCAGTTATTGAAGTTTGTTATGATATTTGGTTATTGATTGTTGAGAATGATGTTTTCGATAGACGTTACTGAAGCAGATTTTAGATTCAGTTTGTCGAAAGTTGTTGGCCGAAAGTCGTCTTCGATTCGGTGAGCTGTGATTCACTTTTCGGTTATTCATGATTAAAGTTTGTTGAATTCATAGGTCTTTTCATATTCGGTTATTTATAGTTTGTTTGAAATCGATTGATTACTTAGATGACAATTATGACATAATTTTTTATTTGAGGTTTGATATGTTGTGGTTTAGTGAAAGTTAATGTGATTCAACATATGGGTTCGGTATAAGATAGTTGCGAATTCGGTGTTGATGATGGGAGTTGCAGCTTAGATATCATATCTTTTACCAACTTACTGTCACTTGTTTTTCTTTTGTTAAGCTTTTGCCAATTTAATATGGAGTATAGTATATTTGGTCTTAGTCTACTCTTTTTCTTTCTAAATTATATTTAATATTAAGTCATGTTTTATAATTAGTTTTTATAATTAAAACAGTTTTTTTTATAAAAAATATTCTTAAAATAAATTTTAATGGTTATTAAATATTTTATATATTTAGATGTAAGAAAAAAAATAGTTTTTTAGTTTAATTGTCCGTTAACCGATTTATGTTTTATGTTAGCTCGACGTCTCCGGTTATTCGCTCGGGTATCAATCTCATATCTCTTTTCTTACCATTATTTCATTTTATATATAATTGATATTGTTGCCTTGTTAATGTTTAACTTTAATGTCGGGATTATAGTAGTTTTGATCATGTTCGTTTAGTTTGCCATCGTTTTTGTTCTTAGTTTTATTATAAATACTTTTAGCTTAATATTTGTAGTATAATTGTCATTTATATTGTTTTATATTTTGTTATTAATATTAATAGTTTTAAATATAAAAATCAAAACATTCTTATTCGAGCATCAAACTTGAGACATAAACGCGGATTTCCATTCACACTTCGCCAGGAACTACGATAACCTTCGGGTGTACGAAAATGACTCAATCAAATGGCGCCGCTGCCGGCTCTGTGTGTAGTGATATTGGCGTTGTGTTTTTAGTTGGTGACTTGAAGATCCTTTCGTTTTGAATGTTTATTTTCGTATTTGTATATATATAATAAAAAAATTAAAAATCCAAAAAAAATATATATATAATTTGTAAATACCAAAAATATTTTTTTATTTTTTTTTGCTCTTCTTTATTACTATATATATCATTAAAAGAATATTTAAAAATATTCCTCTTTATCCTCTATTGTGTTTAATTCTTTTTCTTGACCCCTCTTATTTTTAATTCTTCATGGATTCATATTGTATAGGGTGTGGGTCGTCTGGTGGTCAATCATGTTATTGGTGTTCATGCGAGCGGTGCGGTATGGCTATCCCTAATTACGAATTTGGACATTGTTCATTTTGCAATTCGATCAATTCATACTTCACCTCTAATGACACTATCTCACCCTCCTCCATATATGACGATCCGTATCCGCAAAATGCACCGGGTTTTTCTCAATACCCGTGTTGCAACAATTGTGGGGGCCCTCATGACACTTTTTCTTGTCAACCGATGAATTATTATGAGCCAAATCCGTGCTATAATTCCGGTTTTCATAATTTTGAGCCCTCACAATACACCCTCGATCATCAACCTTCTTTGAATCCTAATGACGTAACACGAGCACTTGTTTTGAAACTTCATGACAGTGTAATTCGACTAAAAGAAACATGGGAGGAGGAAAAGTGACAGCGACAAGAGCAAGTATCTAATCTTAGTTCTTATACCTCTACGCCTCGTGTAATTCCTTATTGTTATGATGATGACGAGGATAATATTTACGATCTCAATCTATCATGTGAGACTACCACTCCTATTCTCGATTCTTCCACTACGGAGACCGATGCCTCTCTCATCATGGAGGATGAGGGTCTTATCAATATTCCTTGTGACGAGACTCTTATTCCAATCCAAAGTGAGCCTACGGTTGCTTCCGGATAGTGACAGTGAGTGTGAATCTCTTTCTAGTGATGATTCATTACCTCTCACCGACATATTGGGAGATGATTCTTTGGCTTTCTCTAATCCTCTTTTTGATCTCGATGATGATTTTACTTCTAGTGATGACGAGTCACTATCCGATGAAGACGTTTAGAAGGAAACTTTCAAGATTTCTTCGAACCCTTTATTTGACTTTGATGACGCCTACATCTCTAGTGAGGTGAATCCACTCTTTGAAGAGGGGATTGAGGACATTGATAGCCCCGACTCTATTGCTATTGATGAGCATTCTTTGTTATCCATGCCACCTCCCATCGTAGAGGAGGTGGAGAGATTTGACCCTACCTTTCGTTTGATTCGGTCTGGAGAGGTGACGCGGGTGGTAGATATTTCTTCTGATATTTCTCATATTATGTTGCCACACCGTCCTACTACATGCATGCCCAAGCGGGTGATGTATCGCTTTTACTCTCCTCACTTCATACCAGGGAATGAGGATGAGTGTTTTGATCCTGGAGGAGACGTTGATGTTGTTATTTCTTGTGATGTTTTACCGGTTATCCCATCAACTCTTGCTTTGAGTTTCTATCAAGTGTCCTCCGGTGACACTTTGATATCTTTTTCTCCCACCCTCCCGCCCTTGGCGAAGACGAGTATTCTTAAGGATCGCCTTTATACCTATTTCTCGTATGTTATAATAATCCTTCTGCTATTCTTCACTTATACTGTGGATTCTTCTTCTTTATTCTCATCCGGTAATGAGGATAAGATTTTTGATCCTGGCATATTTGTTTTGAGCCAGTGGTGATTCTCTTGCTCCCCCCATGGACCATTTAATTCGGGGTCGAGTCAGGCTCGTGACTTGGTTAACAAAAACAAGCGCTTCTCGGGAGGCAACCCGATAATTTATCTATTTTATCTATTTTCTAACATAAGTGTAGGGGCGTGCTTCTCTCCATGTGTGCTTGTTGGTATTTGTTTTTGTGTGTCGGGTTCCCTTGGACCGAGAAGACTTTCAGAGGGTTGATGTTGCTGTTTTCCATCATCTTCTTCATTCAGTCTCCGACCGATCTTCATGTCTATATCAGGGGAGTACTCAGTTCTCATCTTTATCCATACATATCTGATTGTGTTCTCCTTCTTACACTTGGAATTCTAGCATTAGCCTTTTGTGTTCTTAAGTGTAGGGGTAGCACCTTATCACGTTTGAACATTGAGGCCAATGTTCGGTTCTAAGTGTAGGGGGTTTATATCATATTGATCTTATTCATGCCTACTTGTTTGCCCTCTTGCTTCCTATTTTGATCAAATGTGTGTTTGTTTTTTATTTTATTTTATTAAATAATAATAAAACGTTTTTGACCGTGCGTGATTGACTTGTCCCGTAGGCTAGAACAAAGGGGATCCTGACTCTGCCTGAGTGTTGATCTGGCTGCTCCGTTAACTTTTACACTAAGCTTTTAGGAATTTTGCAAATGAAAATGCTAAACGTGGAGTAGTTGGTTCTCTTTAGAGCTTATATGAATAACCTGTGGCTTTTCCTCCTAGAGTGTAACTAGACTAAATAAGTGTGTTTTTTTCAAGCCTTTGAACGTTAAAAATTGTGTTGTTATGCAAAAAATAAATTCTTATGCAATTTTGATATAGAGTCCTAGTTCAACTTTTTATTTAAATTTGAGTGAAAGCATACTTTCTTAAATTTGAAATAATGTTGCGTGAATAAATATGTTAAAAAAAATTAAAAAAAAAAACAAAAAAAATTGAAAAAGAAAAGAAGAAAAGAAAAAAAGAGAAAAAAGAAAAAAAAGCAAGAAAAAAAAGAGAAAAAAAAATATTTGAAAAAAAATAAAAAAAGAATAAGAAAAAAAGAATATGAATAAGATTTTTATGTTTTTGTTGCTTCAATTATAATTGTGAGAAACTTGCTTTTTCTCAAATTTAAATCCGAAGTTGAACTAGAATTCATCAATTTTATATAAGATTTTAGACGGTAATTGAGAATGTAGAAGTCAAAGGTCCCGTGAGCTCCGATACTATTCTCGAGGGTGTAAAAACCTAGCCTCCTAAGCTTTGCTAGAGGACAAGCTGAGAAGAAAGTCGCTACATGGAGTGATCTCTCCTTTGAATCTTCATTCTCTAATTACCGTCGTTGTTTTTCATCCGAGTGTCTTTTATTAGCTTAGCGGTGATTTCAAGATCTTTGATTTTAAAATCCCGCCAATCCCGGTACTATTCTCCGTGGGGTGTCAAAAGCCCGGGAACATAACCGATTAGGTTGGGACGTTCCGAGAAGAAAGCCGCTACATGGGAAAGGCCATTTTTGAATCTTTGATCTCGTCATTTTCGGTGAGTCTAATACCCCACTTAGATGATTAGCAACCATAACAAATGTCGATTTAAATGATCAAAACTTTGAAAATGAACACTTTCCTAGTCTTTTATAATTATAGGAGTGAAAAGTTACATTTACACGGGTTATTAGTATAAGTAGTGTTAGAATTTTGCCAAAACGTTTGCACAAGGAATCTTAGCTTAGTGGGAGTAATAAAAAGAGGATGACGATATTTATTCCCTGGAGACACCCAGTTTGCGTGTTTCCCGTTCTATGATCCTTATACCTTGAATAAAAAGTCGAGCATGGCGGGTCACTATGAATTTTTATTTTTAAAGAAATTTCCAATAAAGTGGTTTTAGAACTGTTTTTTTATTTAACGTTTGTGATAATAGTTGCTTGGGGTCAAGCAACGTGTTTAAGTGTAGGGGTGTGTTAAACACGTAATTATTCATGCATTTAGTGTGAATTTCCCTTCATTTTTCGTATAATAAATAGCATAAGTGTACTTTTAGTGCATACATCGTTTAAAATGTGCTATTTATTATTGTAGGTACGGATATGAAGAAAATGAGCAAAAGAGCAAGAACAAGCACGAGAAATGGAAAGAGCACGAACAATCGAGTCCGACGGTGTCTTCATATTTTGGTGGGCCGGCCCGACACCATTTAAATGGGTCGAACCGACACCATTTAAATGGGTCGAACCGACCCATTAATATATTATCAGCCAATGAGTCCCAGCATGCCAAAAGGCCCAGCAGTGAAATACGCAGCAAAAGCCCATCCGAGCCCAGTAAAGGAAAAGGCCCAAAAGAAAAGAAGCAGCGTAGAGTTTAAGCAGAGAAAAAAAAACAACTTTTTTTTTGGAAAGAAAATCTTATCTTCATTTTTTTGGCAATGTTCATTTTTTAAATAGGATAGAAAAAAAGGTAGACATCATATCTTGTAATTCATTTGTTTCTTTTACTGTTTTTTTTTGTTTTAAGCATTAGATAATTTTCCTTTTCCTCACTTTCATATCATACAACCTGCGTTTTATTTATTTATTGAAAGCATTAGATCTCGTTTTTTTTATTATTCACAGTAGGTTAGGAAAGATTTTTTTATATCGAGATTTTATTACATTTGGATTTCTTAAACAGCTTTTATATAAATTCCAGTTTTGGTTTTTCTTTTATTTTCGGTAGCAGTTATTGAAGTTTGTTATAATATTTGGTTATTGATTGTTGAGAATGATGTTTTCGATAGACGTTAATGAAGCAGATTTTAGATTCAGTTTGTCGAAAGTTGTTGGCCGAAAGTCGTCTTCGATTCGGTGAGTTGTGATTCACTTTTTGGTTATTCATGATTAAAGTTTGTTGAATTCATAGGTTTTTTCATATTCGGTTATTTATAGTTTGTTTGAAATCGATTGATTACTTAGATGACAATTATGACATAATTTTTTATTTGAGGTTTGATATGTTGTGGTTTAGTGAAAGTTAATGTGATTCAACATATGGGTTCGGTATAAGATAGTTGCGAATTCGGTGTTGATGATGGGAGTTGCAGCTTAGATATCATATCTTTTACCAACTTACTGTCACTTGTTTTTCTTTTGTTAAGCTTTTGCCAATTTAATATGGAGTATAGTATATTTGGTCTTAGTCTACTCTTTTTCTTTCTAAATTAGATTTAATATTAAGCCATGTTTTATAATTAGTTTTTATAATTAAAACAATTTTTTTATATAAAAATATTCTTAAAATCAGTTTTAATTTAAATATTTTATATATTTAGATGTAAGAAAAAATAGTTTTTTAGTTTAATTGTCCGTTAACCGATTTATGTTTTATGTTAGCTCGGCGTCTCCCGTTATTCGCTCGGGTATCAATCTCATATCTCTTTTCTTACCGTTATTTCATTTTATATATAATTGATATTGTTGCCTTGTTAATGTTTAACTTTAATGTCGGGATTATAGTAGTTTTGATCATGTTCGTTTAGTTTGCCATCGTTATTGTTCTTAGTTTTATTATAAATACTTTTAGCTTAATATTTGTAGTATAATTGTCATTTTTATTGTTTTATATTTTCTTATTAATATTAATAGTTTTAAATATAAAAATCAAAACATTCTTATTCGAGCATCAAACTTGAGACATAAACGCGGATTTCCATTCACACTTCGCCAGGAACTACGATAACCTTCGGGTGTACGAAAACGACTCAATCAGTCAACACAGGGGTAATTTTCAAGGGAATTCAAATGTAAGGGGTTTTAATCAAAATCAAGGAAATTTTCAAGGGCAAAACCACGGGTTTAATAATAATAATCAAGGCTTTAATAACCAAGGTTTTAATCAAGGTTTTCAAAATTATAATCAATGTCAAAACCAAGGTTTTCTAAATCAAGGATTTAACAATCAAGGGTTCAATATGCCTAATCCTCAAATGGACTTGGTTCTCCAAAAACTTAATGTGCAAGACCGTAAGCTTAAGGAAATGCAAGAGTCCACGGATAGGAAATTTATGCAAATGTTACAAACTCTTCGACCCCAAGGTGCTCTTCCTTCTAACACCGAAACCAACCCTAGGGCTAATGTGAATGCCATCACTACTAGGAGCGGTAAGACAACCGAGGGACCTTCTTTTTCCCCACCTACCATTGATAAACAAGGACCCGAGATTCCTTCTACTTCTACCCACCCTTCTTCACCACCTACTTGTGAGAAACCTCCCCTAAATAATCCTCTACACCTTATGGTCACCCTTCCCCTCAATCTTCTACCACACCTTCGATTCCTAAACTAATTCCTGAGGTTGTGAGTGAACCGATTCTTCCTCAATCTTCTCCTAAGTCTAATTAACCTTACCCTTCAAGGTTGAGGAAGGATAAGTTGAAGAACAAGGATGATATTCAAGTTTCAAACTTCCTAAAAATGTTCAAACAATTGAATTTTAATATCACCTTTGCTGAGGCTCTCGCTCACATGCCTAAGTATGCTAAAATGTTTAAGGATCTTTTAACCGATAAGGAAAAGTTGGTAGATATCGCCAATACCCAATTGAATGAGAATTGTTCCGCAGTTCTTTTGAGAAAATTACCGGTTAAGCTTGGAAACCCCGGTTGATTCCTTATCCCTTGCAATTTCCCTAGTGTAGAGAATTGTATGGCTTTGGTGGATCTCGGAGTGAGTATCAATCTTATGCCATTGTCCGTGTGGAAGCAATTATCTCTACCCGAGCTATTCCTCACTCGTATGACTTTAGAGTTAGCTAACTGTTCGGTTTCTTATCCGGTGGGGATAGCCGAGGATGTGTTTGTAGGAGTCGACAAATTCACTTTCCCTGCCGATTTCGTTGTAGTCGACTATGAGATGTATCCCCGTGTTCCCTTAATTGTGGGATGACCCTTCTTGAGGACCGGGCGTACATTGATTGATGTATCTGCGGGTGAGCTTATCATGAGGGTAGGGGATGACAAATCTGTCTTTAATATGGGTAAACTTTCTAAGCTTCCCGATGAGCCCGAATCCGTGAATTTAATCGACGTGCTCGACGAAGCATGCGAAGAACATTTTCACGAGGCTTGTAAAAGCGGGATTTCTCCTTTACCACATATTGAGACCGTAGCTTCTATTGCTCCTTCATTGACTCCATTTGGAGAAAGTGATTTTCTCTTACATGAATTCGAAGCAAGTTTAAGAGACATGGATTTAAAATATGACGATTCTCCCACCGATTGGGAAGAAGACATTCATACCATTGAGAGACTTCTCAATGAGGACCATATTTCTCCACCTACTCCTAAGGAAGTTACAAACGATGATCCAAATTTGACTAATCCTTCCACCGAAAATCCACCGAATTTAGAGCTTAAGGATTTACCGTCTCATTTAGAATATGTTTTCTTAGAAGGAGTTGATAAGTTACCCGTCATTATTGCTAAGGACTTAAAAGAGAATGAAAAAGCTAGGCTTATTGAAGTTCTTAAGAATCATAAGAAAGCAATTGCTTGGAAAATCTCTGACATCCGCGGAATTGATCCTAACTTTTGCACCCATAAAATTCTCATGGAAGATGACTTTAAACCCACAATCCAAAGTAAAAGAAGGGTAAATCCTAAAATTCATGAAGTCATTAAGAAAGAAGTTATCAAACTTCTAGATGTCGACATGATTTGCCCTATCTCGGATTCACTGTGTGTTAGTCCGGTCCATTGTGTGCCTAAGAAAGGCGGAATAACCGTTGTGTCCAACGAAAACAACGAGTTAATTCCTACTCGAGTTGCTACGGGTTGGCGAGTTTCCATCGACTATCGCAAACTCAATGATGCCACTCGTAAGGATCATTTTCCTCTTCCATTCATGGATCAAATGCTCGAGCGTTTAGCGGGTAATGACTACTATTGCTTATTAGACGGTTTCTCCGGATATTTTCAAATTCCTATCGATCCAAAAGACCAAGAGAAAACCACATTCACTTGTCCTTATGGAACATTTGCTTAAAAAGAATGCCTTTCGGCTTATGCAATGCTCTCGGGATTTTCCAAAGGTGTATGATAGCAATATTCCATGACATGGTTGAACAAACTATGAAAGTCTTTATGGACAATTTCTCGGTTTATGGAGATTCTTTCTCTTCTTGCCTTGATAATTTAGAACGTATGATTAAACGATGTGAAGACACTCGTCTCGTTCTTAATTAGGAAAAGTGCCATTTCATGGTAAAAGAATGCATCGTCCTAGGTCACAAAATTTCTAAAGCCGGTATCGAAGTCGACCGTGCTAAAGTAGACGTCGTTGCTAAATTACCTCCTCCCACAACCGTCAAAGGAGTCAGGAGTTTCTTAGGTCACGCGGGATTTTATCGATGCGTTATTCATGATTTTTCTAAGATAGCTCGACCAATGACTCATCTCTTAGAGAAAGATGATCCTTTCATCTTTTCTCAAGATTGTCTCGACTCTTCCAAAACTCTTAAAGGTAAATTAACTAAGGCACCGGTCTAAGTCACTCCTAATTGGGAGTTACCTTTCGAGTTAATGTGCGATGCTAGTGAATTCGCGGTAGGAGCGGTTTTAGGTCAAAGAGTTAATAAGAATTTTTAACCTATTCACTAAGCAAGTAAGACAATGACGGGGGCTCAATTGCATTATACCACTACCGAAAAAGAGCTTTTAGCCGTAGTGTATGCTTTTGAGAAATTCCGCCACTATCTTGTGCTTTCCACTATCATAGTGTATATGGATCATTCCACTCTCAAATACTTATTTGTAAGACCCCCAAAATCAGGCAAGGAAACAACTAGGCAGCAAGGAGGTTCCATGTCATGATACAAGAAACAATGAAATACTATTCACACAAAGTTGACGTAATAAAAACATATACATTACATCATAAAATACCAAAGTTTTAAACATAGGTCCTATAGTTTTATAAGCGGAAATATTTATTATTTCCTCATGATTTATAACATATAGTTACAAAATAATAAATTCTTCTGGCGGTTTTTAGATAAAACAATAGTTTAATATACACAGAAATCTCCAAGCTGCGATAATATCTTGCGGGCTCCCATCCAAGCAAAGCTAAGTATTAATATCTGAGATTAAACATGTAAAATCGTCTACACGGAGTTGAGTGATATTCATAGGTTTAGCAGTAAAGGTGTGGAACACAAGCATTCATTTGTAAACAATAAATAGGGAAAATGGTTATGATCATTAACCATATTCCAAAACATTATTATTGTTGTTTAGTTCATGAACCGAAGCTTAACTCAATGTAAGTTACTCTAATGAGTATTCAGCCTAAATACTCAAGTAACAAATCAAATGTTAAATGCGTCAAGGTTATCGGGACGGGGATTCTCAATCCCGATGGATCCTGTAACACCCCCAAATTACCACGCAGCGGAATACCACATTGGGGCGATACTAATAGCACATCACACACAATCATAGACAACTACCTCAAAAGAGACGTTAAAATAATACAAACCTTGTCTAAAAAGTTTTCCATCCCAATATATATAATGAGAGTAGCGTCTTGTCCCAAAATCCGTTACCAACACATCATTCATCAAAAGACTTATAAGTCATTTATTCATTTCAAAGGATGGAAAATAACATAAGGTTTAGACAAGTAAGCACCAACTCCCTCCTCGCATGCTCCGCTGCTATCCATCTTAATTACCTGAAATACATGCTTAAAATCATCAACACAATGGTTGAGCAAGTCTATAGGTTTTTCAAATCATCATTTGAACACAAGAATTTTAATCATCTCAAGCTTGTCACACAGACAAGTTATATATATATATATATATATATATATATATATATATATATATATATATATATATATATATATATATATATATATATATATATATATATATATATATATATATATATATATATATATATATATATATATATATATATATATATATATATATATATATATATATCGATTAATGCCTTAAGCTTATGCAACTGAACGTTAACCAAACGTCAAACCGAGTCACTTACGACGCCCCTAAAACAGGTAATATTGTCATATACCAACGACCTCTTATACATTATATCCCTTTCAGGTGATCACAAGGATACATACCCTAGGATAAGGCTGTCAAACCAAATAGATCTATCAAATGTATTAGCGTGTACCTCGCAAGGTAATTAACAGTTCATGAAATTCAGGGACTTCATAAGACAATGGTACTTAGGCATTTATCATAATATTCGGGTCCAGCATACCGAAAACAACTTGTGTTCATTTTATAAAACAACATGTATTCCCCCTCTCAGGTTAAAAATCATTTACAAGATAGTATAAGATACAGGATATAGACTCACCTGATATAGCTATTACACGTAGATCAAGGAACAAACATCCAATAGTCAATACACGACTTCACGAGATATCAATCGCTCATTGATCGAGAACGAGATGCCAAATGGTCGATATATAATCGAACGGGACCTAATATAACGAGACGCGTCTTAGGCTCGAGACGAGAAATAAATCATACATATATGTATATAGTTCACTTTAGTAAGTCTTGACATTGTATAAGTTTTATAAAACTTTTCATAAGAATTTTTATAACAATTTACCATGTATTATCTCATTATAACCATTAAGCCCAATAAAGCCCATTAGTGGCCCATTACAAGTTTATATAACTTACCCATTTTCAAAATCAGTTTTATACTCCAAATTGGTTATCAATCTCAGGCCCAATTATGGCCCAATAGCCATTACAAGTGCAAGTTGGGCTTTTATAGCCCAAGTCCACTTTTCATAGTTTTTGGGTTCTAAAACGCCTCCAAACAATGTCCACTTAATATTTCATGTTGGTCGGATCTCGAGTTCTCTAACTATAAGTATATTAATGATCTATAATTTCCGATGAGTGGGCCCTACCACATCGTGTTATATAAAAATGGACACGTTTTACGTTAATTCAATATGGTGAATTCTTATAATTTACCGACATGCCTCGTATATTAGATCGTTTCTCCTAAACCGTAAATAATCTAGATGAGTTCTTTTTATTAAATGCATTATTAACTTATGTATTTTAATTATTATAAATCCAATTACCCCTAATTCATACTTATCATACCTCATTTACCCATTTTATCACTTACGAGAGTTGGCTGTTTTTGTCTTCCAATCTCGTTCTCACCGTTTCGGTCGCCATTTCCAAACCGTAAGGAACTGGTGGACTATCCAATAGATTCTAGTTCTTCATAAATTTATCTACAACCCATAGTCTTACATTTTTCAATGATTCTGAGTTTATGTAAGAGTAATTAGCCGTTTATTCAGAATGTTCAGATTTTACACTTTTTATCATTTCGGCCATATCTAATTCATCGGGTATCGTCACGAGACGGGCCACCCGGCAAAATCACCACAAATCATAGAACTATAAACCTCTTACTCCAAAACAACCTCAACACCTGCTAATTTTATCCCGAAACACAGTATTTGCTGTTGATCTATTACAAAGGTTCTAATCTACACCAAAGGCTTGTCTAGCTTGCATTTCTATGTAAACAAAATTCATATACAATGTCCATATTTACCAAACATATATTATATCATAAAATTTCAGATATTAAATGAAGACATTATCCATGCAAAATTATTATTAGTTAGATAAAAATGACAATACAAATTTAAATGAAATGATTCCTTACTTGAAATGATGAAAAACATTAAGAACTAATGATCAACATGTCTAACCCAAATCCACAAAAATAAGACTCTTTGTTTGAATGTTACGCGAGCAACAAAGAAATCAGGGTGTGACATTTTGATGGCAATATATAGAAAAGAATGTGATAAAAACAAATTTTTAGTTTATATGTTAAGTGATGTCTAAGCTAAATACACGTATCTAACACCTTGACACATTGAAATGAGATACGTTTGAAATATGAAATACGTGCTGTAGATAAGTAAGGTAAGATTTATATTAAAGTTTTCCCCATTATTTAGAAAAGCAGGTATTATCGAAGACCGATATTTTAAAAGTTATGCGATTTAAAAAGATACACGTTAAAAACGAAAAATAAACGTTCAATATAAAATAAAAAATCGACATTCGGAGAAAATTGATATTTTGATATATAAAAGAGCGTTTATTATTTAAAATATGTTAACGCGTTATATAGACGAACGACACCTAAAGGCTTAACGTAATTAAAAAGAATGCTCGTAGGACGAGAAATTATAACGATGACAATAGAAAATATTTCTATGTCATATCGAGGATATTTACGGTCAATGACAGACGTAGACTTTGTCGATAAATAATAAATTACACGTATTCGATGCGTTAAAACCTTAATCTTTCCAGTTAGTCAAGAATTCAATATTATTCATAGAACGAACATGAAAATTAAACGCCAGGTAATAAATATTGGTCCAAATACTTGAAATAAAACTAGAGCTAGGTCTAAATGTTAATTTTAAAGTTCGAGTTATTACATCATCTAACCCTTTAGGAAGCGACGTCCTGGCGCTTAATTTGCCTCAATAGTCTTCAGTCTAACAGTGTTGAGTGAAAAACAAGCAAATCATCGTCTAGGTTTCCAAGGAAGGTAAAAAGATATTATATGGTACAGGTTCTCTATGATCGGACGTCATTGGACAATGCCGTCTAAAGTTCGCACAACTTACAATCATTAGACTAGATCACATACCATATAAGTACCTAAAAAGCAATGGTCGAACGTAAACATCGAATTTAAATCTCCACTGTTGATCATCGAGAAAACCTTGAATGAACACTTCGATAATATCAAGTAAAATTACAAAATCTTCACATGCACGATAATTCGCCGTTGATAACTTGATCCTTAGTCAATCCACAAGTACACGCATAAATCCTGGTGACGCTTAAACAAGTCGCCTATTCTCTGAACGGTTAACGGTTCTTAACGATTATGTTATAAATGTCGTGATCATCAAGACACATTAGAAATGGTCCATCGAAATAAATCACAACTCGAGAGAAGTCCACCGGGTTACTCGTACATAGATGATAATCGACGATCATCATAATGGCGACAACACTGAATGATTCATACCAATGAAACACGATTCGAAGAATGATGTACGCACACCAAACATTCACAAATCGAGCCATACATACTTGGGCCCACTAATTTATAACTCCTTGTCTACATGAAAAGGCGTCCCCTTTCATGTATACAAGATTTTATAAATTCACGGTTCGGGAACTTATAACTTTCTTGTTCAAATGAAAAGGCGTCCTAATCCATTTCAACAAGACGATTATAAATCATCCTATTCAAGTATTACTATCTCTCAACACTATCATATCCAAACACCATAGTAAATACAAGGTGTCAATAAACTTACATCATGATTTCCGTATTCAACGTCCCATTCCATCTGAATAAGGAAAACACAAACAATCTAAGGTCCAATGGTTTAAAACATTCTTATTCAAATGTCCCAATCCATTTAAATAAGACAACGTTAAACGACTCATAGTTGGGCAAGTTAAAATCTCTATATCTAAGTGTATCATTCCATTTAGATACAAGGCATTAAGTCACTCAAACGAATGACTACTACGAGCATATCTTTGTTGTACCCAAAATATATATATTTGATTAGGATATATATATATATATATATCGTAAGTCCAACATTAGCATCCTCCATTTCGCCAATAAAATGTAGTCATATATAATCAAATCACACGTCGCATTACATAGAAGATATCACTTCGGATAAATGATTCCTCAAAATCATAAGAAATACTCGGAACACGAATATCACATTAATCAATTACGTTTCGAAAGGAGATGTCCTAAAATGGCACATCACGATACGATGATAACAATCGAACTTAAACAAGTCGATATGCGATAGATTACGAAACAATATATACATACTCAAAGCATCAGATGAGTTTCACACTCGTATTCAGATAATACATAATCATCAAGATTAGTGATTGGCGGTGAGGCCAAATCATATACAAACCCGCATTATAAAAGGTACGATAATCATTCAAGGACCATTGCTTCACACGCAGTGTCTTTAAATACCATAGTATGTTCATGCATATAAATACTACCATTCTTACATACACATAGGATCGCATAATTATAACCAAACATAATGTAATGCAAGAATAACCTTACCGGAGCCATGCGGAGTAGTTGCGTGCTTAAAACTTTTTAGAACACACCAAAGTTATAGTTTAGGATTTTCAAAATCGACCTAGTTCTCTATAACTTGTGGCTCTGATTACCATTTTGTAACACCCCCAAATTACCACGCAGCGAAATACCACATTGGGGCGCTACTAATAGCACATCACACACAATCATAGACAACGACCTCAAAAGAGACGTTAAAATAATACAAACCTTGTCTAAAAAGATTCCCATCCCAATATATATATAATCAGAGTAGCGTCTTGTCCCAAAAACCGTTACCAACACATCATTCATCAAAAGACTTATATGTCAATTATTCATTTCAAAGGATGGAAAATAACATAAGGTTTAGAAAAGTAAGCATCAACTCCCTCCTCGCATGCTCCGCTGCTATCCATCTTGATTACCTGAAATACATGCTTAAAATCATCAACACAATGGTTGAGCAAGTCTATAGGTTTTTCAAATCATCATTTGAACACAAGAATTCTAATCATCTCAAGCTTGTCATAGAGACAAGTCATATATATATATATATATATATATATATATATATATATATATATATATATATATATATATATATATATATATATATATATATATATATATATATATATATATATATATATATATATATATATATATATATATATATATATATATATATATATATATATATATATATATATATATATATATATATATATATATATATATATATATATATATATATATATATATATATATATATATATATATATATATATATATATATATATATATATATATATATATATATATATATATATATATATATATATCGATAAATGCCTTAAGCTCATGCAACTGAACGTTAACCAACACGTCAAACCGAGTCACTTGCGGCGCCCCTACAACAGGTAATACGACCTCTTATACATTATATCCCTTTCAGGTGATCACAAGGATACATACCCTAGGATAAGGCTGTCAACCCAAATAGATTTATCAAATGTATTAGCGTTTACCTCTCAAGGTAATTCACACTTCATGAGATTCAGGGACTTCATAAGACAATGGTACTTAGGCATTTATCATCATATTCGGGTCCAGCATACCGAAAACAACTTGTGTTCATTTTATAAAACAACATGTATTCCCCCTCTCGGGTTAAAAATCATTTACAAGATAGTATAAAATGGAGGCAATAGACTCACCTGATATGGCTATTACACGTAGATCAAGGAACAAACGTCCAATAGTCAATACATGACTTTACGAGATATCAATCGCTCATTCATCGAGAACGAGATGCCCAATGGTCGAGATATAATCGAACGAGACCTAATATAACGAGACGCGTCTTCGTCTTAGGCTCGAGATGAGAAATAACTCATACATATATGTATATAGTTCACTTTAGTAAGTCTTAACATTGTATAAGTTTTATAAACCTTTTCATAAGAATTTTTATAACAATTTACCATGTATTATCTCATTATAACCATTAAGCCCAATAAAGCCCATTAGTGGCCCATTACAGTTTATATAACTTACCCATTTTCAAACTCAGTTTTATACTCCAAATTGGTTATCAATCTCAGGCCCAATTATGGCCCAATAGCCATTACAAGTGCAAGTTGGGCTTTTATAGCCCAAGTCCACTTTTCTTAGTTTTCGGGTTCTAAAACGCCTCCAAACAATGTCCACTTAATATTTCATGTTGGTCGGATCTCGAGTTCTCTAACTATAAGTATATAAAGGATCTATAATTTCCGATGAGTGGGTCCTACCACCTCGTGTTATATAAAAATGGACACGTTTTATATTAATTCAATATGGTGAATTCTTATATATTACCGACATGCCTCGTATATTAGATCGTTTCTCCTAAACCATAAATAATCTAGATGAGTTCTTTTTATTAAATGCATTCTTAACTTATGTATTTTATTTATTATAAATCCAATTACCCCTAATTCATACTTATCATACCTCATTTACCCATTTTATCACTTACGAGAGTTGGCTATTTTTGTCTGCCAATCTCGTCCTCACCGTTTCGGTCGCCATTTCCAAACCGTAAGGAACTGGTGGACTATCCAATTGATTCTAGTTCTTCATAAATTTATCTACAACCCATAGTTTTATATTTTTCAATGATTCTGAGTTTATGTAAGAGTAATCAGCCGTTTATTTAGAATGTTCAGATTTTACACTTTTTATCATTTCGGCCATATCTAATTCATCGGGTATCGTCACGAGACGGGACACCTGGAAAAATCACTACAAATCATAGAACTATAAACCTCTTACTCCAAAACAACCTCAACACCTGCTAATTTTATCCCGAAACACAGTATTTGCTGCTGATCTATTACAAAGGTTCTAATCTACACCAAAGGCTTGTCTAGCTTGCATTTGTATGTAAACAAAATTCATATACAATGTCCATATTTACCAAACATATATTATATCATAAAATTTCAGATATTAAATGAAGATATTATCCATGCAAAATTATTATTAGTTAGATAAAAATGACAATACAAAATTTAAATGAAATGATTCCTTACTTGAAATGATGAAAAATATTAAGAACTAATGATCAACATGTCTAACCCAAATCCACAACAATAAGACTCTTTGTTTGAATGTTACGTGAGCAACAAAGAAATCAGGGTGTGATGTTTTGATGGCAATATATAGAAAAGAATGTGATAAAAACAAATTTTTAGTTTATATGTTAAGTGATGTCTAAGCTAAATACATGTGTCTAACACCTTGACACATTGAAACGAGATAAGTTTGAAATATGAAATATGTGCTCTAGATAAGTAAGGTAAGATTTATATTAAAGTTTGCCCCATTATTTAGAAAAGCGGGTATTATCGAAGACCGATATTTTAAAAGTTATGCGATTTAAAAAGATACACGTTAAACACGAAAAATAAACGCTCAATATAAAATAAAAACATCTACATTCGGAGAAAATTGATATTTTGATATATAAAAGAGGGTTTATTATTTAAAATATGTTAACGCGTTATATAAACGAACGACGCCTAAAGGCTTAACGTAATTAAAAAGAATGCTCGTAAGACGAGAAATTATAACGATGACAATAGAAAATATTTCTATGTCATAACGAGGATATTTACGGTCAATGACAGACGTAGACTTTGTCGATAAATAATAAATGACACGTATTCGATGCGTTAAAACCTTAATCTTGCCAGTTAGTCAAGAATTCAATATTATTCATAGAACGAACAAGAAAATTAAACGTCAGGTAATAAATATTGGTCCAAATACTTGAAATAAAACTAGAGCTAGGTAAAGTTCGAGTTATTAGAGATCCACCCACAACATCCACGCTTAGCAACACAAGTAAATTAACGGTTCATGATCAAGAGAGGCAACTTAAGGCTATAGACTAAAAAATATCAATGAAAACTGTTGGAAAGCATACAAGTACTGGATAGCATACAGTTTTTAAATGGTTGTGTTCCACCATGTAAAATCTCACCCCGCATTTAAAAACAATGTGCAATTAAAAAGGGGCTATGAACTCACCTTAGCCACAAGGTAAGTGAATCACGGTACTCAAAAGATGAGTAGAAACGGCAGTGGTAAGACGATCACCGACGATATGGATGCCCGGTAAACACGAAAGCTGCAACCTATCAAATAAGGCGCGCTCGTTAATAATTGACTCAAGTATAAACCATACTTAACAAAATAAACTCAGAATTACAAGATCACGACAAACCCGAAAGAACAACAATGCAAGTGATACTACAATACCCTTCTAGATGTTCACTTTATTAACTACTTCATCGATAAAAATCTGCTGGTACATACCAAATGTACAAGCTCGTTTCCTTTACTTAGACAACTCGGATTTTTATGAAACTTGGTGAAAAACTCAATCATAACCTGAGTAAAACTCAGTTTAAATTTCATTCAATGATTTACATTTTAGAACCACCTGCTCGAGACATTTCTAAGCTTGAAAAACCGGACAGATTTGAATACTTGACTCTTGAAACTATTTTGACCATCCTAACCTTTACCATTAGCAAAACCGACCATTGAATTTGAAAATAGAATCAAAATTCTAAGTTTAGGGCCTGAGAACAGCCCTTGACCATTTGTAAAAATCATTTTATAGTCCCCGAGATTTGATCCAGATATCGACACCGAATTCGGATTGTGCCGATACTCGTCTCCCGGTACACGAATAATCAAACTAGCGTAACTTCTTACTCGTTTTGAGTTAGAAGCTCTATCTTATATCAAAACGAGCGTCTCGACAATCACTACAACACTACCCTATAATATCAATATTTTTACCAAACTTTGACCCACGAAAAATATACCCAAACCTGCTGGTCAAAAATACTTTTTAAAAAATCACATTAGATGATTATTTTGACCCATTTTCAGAAATCCCCCATTCCTAATATTGTCCATACATCATCCTAAACAATCCTTATTAATCCATAACACTTTCATGTCAAATTTTAACAGAATCAAAGATAAAAAAAATAAAACTTTTTATGATCAAAACACCATGATCTAACATAGACAACACATGCATGATCATCAAAACTTACACCAACCATAAAATCACAAGATCTTGAAAACTTGATGCATGTGTATGATTTTTTTCATCTATGGAATCACCTTTCTATTTTAAACATGGGTCTAGGTTTAGTTTTGGCTAAAACATGGTAGAAATCAAGATTCATGGTTGTTTTAGGGTGGTGAGGGTGGCAGAAATATAGAGAGAAGAAAGGGAGAGGAGTAATTTTCTAAGTGTGTGTTTTTTTATAATGTAAATGAATGTTAGTTGGCAAAAAAAATTATATATAGTGCGATGGAGGGTGAATTTTACTAATTATGCAATCTTTTGGACTTAAAAGAAATTTCATAGTTTAAAGGGTAGAAAATGACTATTAGTAAATCTTGAAAATATTTAAGGGGCTCGGGTTTCGTAAAAATACTTTTCAAAAGTTAAAATAAATCATAGATATGATAATATGGTTTCCCGACACAACTTAACACGTAATTAAAGCGAAATCGTCGAAATATTAATTATCAAAACAATCGATAATAAAATGTAAAATTTTGGGCATCCGTCGGTATTGCGATCACTAGTAATCTAGTAATTCTCGTTATTCGTTGATTTTGAGTAAACTCATTGAAAAATGTACGCGGGTGTTTTTAAATCAAAAACCTTGATTTAGATAAATATGGGAAAAATAAAATAAGAAATTTTATAATTCCAGATAAAGTATTATCAATGATCAGAAAATACTTAAAAAGTATAATTTATTAAAATTATCATGATCTTAGGATTTACATATAAGAATACAAGAAAATGTAATACGTTGTAAATTTCAAGAAGCGCGAATAAAAGAATAAAATAATATCGAGAAAATACGAGTTCTTACAGTCTACCCCCCCCCCCCCCCCCCCTAAAGGAACTCTGGTCCCTCAGAGTTCTACTGGAGACAGAAGAAGATGCAAACAAAAGGAGGTACATAGGTTAGAACTGATTCATTGCTTCCTAGGTAATTTCTGCACCACGACGTACCTTAACAATTAGAATTCACTATGCTTCAGTTTCTTAACTCCTTTTCGAATAAATTTTCAAATTTGGATTAGAATAACGACCTATCAGTATTGAAAAATATCAAGAGATAGAATGAACACAAGAATTTCTTAAACGGACAAAGTGCTCTAAAATGAACCAAGATTGTTAATCAACAAGGAGTCGCAATTCACGCAACTATAAAGCACGACAATTTAATTATTAGAAAAATAGAGGGGAAATATGAATTACATACGTACATTTGAGTTACAAGTTGTCACAATTATCTGTCTAGGGTTTTGTATTACTTTAAAACTCGGTTTAGGTACTTTCTTGATTTAAATAAAATTTTACAAGGTTTAGTGATGTGAAATTAAACTAAATTTATTTAGTGAGTAAGCAGTTGCTAAATCTTTTTCTTGATCAGGATTTCAAAACCAAAAGTAAAACAGTTCAAAATACTTATCTTGATCGGCTTAATAACTTTGGATGACTGTATGAAATTATTGTTAAAACTCAGGTTTATCGTTATCATTATAAAAAATCAAGTTTCCAAATTATTTAGAATCATTGTTAGAATTTATAAATTAAATAGATAATTTCATTAGGTTGAAAGTAAAGTATGATATCATCAAATACTTTAAAAGATAAAGCATGCCATCCTTTTAAACACTAGTTATAAATCTATCAAAAGACGATGAATAGTTCCGATATTTAACTTGAAACGTTTATTTGATAATTTAACCACTTGATAAATGTGTAAAACGTTCTAAAAAAATTTATAAAATTTTTTAGAAATCCAAGAAGGTGTTTACTGCATCAAATGGTAAACACGTGACATATTCTGGTTTTCAAAAGGTGACAAGATAACAGACGAGTATGAAACGAAGAATAATCAACAATTAGTATGCGAGCAATAGCGCGAGGGAATAACAAGAAACGTATCAATTTCTTAACGAACATGATAGAGTAGATATGTTGATGATAAGAAAATAAGAAAAAAAAGGATTTAGAAATGATTAATTCATGAGTGTGGTTGGTGTCACCAACAATGGCATACTATTTTCTCGGTGGTCGATACACGATCGAAAGAGAAAAGCCACACAACAAATTTTCGAATCACATAAATTTATTAAGAAGTCACTTGAGAGTAATTCCAGTATAATGAACAACATTAGTAATGAGAGGCGAAATCAACATATGGTTCGCACGAATGATTTTCAAGACAAATACACGAAATCATTGTTCACGTCCAGTCATAAATCATTATCCGCGTCCAGAGACGTTCGAAGGTCTAACAAAATAGAGAAGGTCGATCAATGTAGAAGCATAACAACGTTGAAAATTTCAAGTCTTGTATCAATGGTAAGAAATTAGACAAGTGGTAACGAGAATTATATCACGAAGGAAGGTGAGGTAACAAGTAAAACAAAGATTGTTGAGTAAGGAAATATGTGCTTGAGGCATGTACTTTATTTTATCTAACTTTTCAAGGTACATAAGTAAAAAGTTGATTCTTGGTCAAATATTTAAGGTGACTACTATTTAGCCTTGCATGGCTCCTAAATTAAGCATAGTGATCAGGCCATGCACAATTTAGGACTAGCAATGCGATGCTCAGCTTCTTCAAATCAGTATTACATATCATATGATTTAAAATATGTATATAATGTCATTTTTAAAAACAGGAATCAAATAATATATGAAACTTTTCGCCAGTAACTAATTGGCTAGATGTTTAAATAAACAATTTTATTGTTACAATAATTATTTATAGAACCAAGGTAGAACAATTTGTGAAAATACATTGTAAAATTAATATAAATTAATTTATAAGATAACATTCAAGTATTTTAATAAGGCTCTAGTAGAACATTTTGTAAAATGATTCGCAAGCAATGCCAGTTTGAGTTTATATGGTGACCCGATGATAGCTTACAAAATAGCGAGTGGGATTACATGAGGGTAATAAAGAGTAGCTCAAGACATTCAATGAAATGGTTACAAGTTGATAAGGTTTCAAAAGGTTTAGCCAGAATCGTCATGAGACACTTGTCAATATGATAACGAAAATGTGTAAACGAGAACTTCAAATTTTGATCCAAATGAGTGGTATGATAGAAGCAAAGGAAGACAATATAGAATGACAAATAAGTCATATATAAAAGAAAGGATAAAGGAATCCATATGTGTTCACATCGTAATTTATTCGACATAAATATGCTTTTAAGAAAGTAGATCATCAGTTCCCAAATAGTGCAATGATAGGTGTGTAAACACCCATCCTTTTTACCACTTAACTACAATAATAACCAAGCCAAAACGTGTATTTTATGTCATAAATGTCGGAATTATGCGTGGTTTGTGTTTTTGTTGTGATTTAGGACGAAAATGTGAAAAGGGGAGAAAACACGGGCATTCACGGGCTTTTATCGAAGAAAAAAGACAAAAGACGAAGTCAAGAAATCAAGAGTGCAAAAAGAACAGAAGTCCAAGACCAACTCTGAAGATTTATCGAAGAAAAAGTCAAAAGACGGAAGTTTACTAAAAGCCGAAGAACTCAAGTCTAATTTATTGAAGAATTACAAGACGAGTTTAAAGAAATCCCGAGACAAAGTCGTTAAAGTCAAAGAATTAAGAAGACAAGGGCTTAATCATGCAATTAAAGAAAGAAGAAAGAGGGGAGGAAGCTTCCTAAGCACCTCCCTAATCCTCCTATAAATAGATCATTAGGATTTACATTTCATTTTGTTGGCTAAGTGTGACAATTAGTCTTCCACCATTTTAATTACTTGTCATTTAAATACATGTCATTTACTTAATTGTCTTGCACCTTAAATACCTTTAATTTCAAGTAAGTTTCCTTTTAATTATTGTCAATCTTTTCTTTTAATCAAGTTCTTATCTTTAATATCTCATTCTTCCTTTCTTGCTTTACTTAATCTTTATGTTTATATGCTTATTGTTTTGCTTATTTGATTAAGTGTTATGTTTTTATGTTTCTGATTGCCTTGGATTATTGATTTTTTATAGCTTATTTGTGTTTATCTTAAAGTTTCTTAAGTTTTTATAAAAGTTATTTTTATATAAAAGTTGTTATCGTTTAACTCTTTCATTTAGTGTTTTCAAAAGTCTTTAAATTTTAGCTTATTAGTTTTTCTTATACGTGTTTTGATTAGGTTTTTAGTTGTGTGCTTATTTGAGTAATAGCTTATTTGTCTTGCTTATTTTGCGTTATTTCTACTGTATTCCGATCTAAGTAATCGGAAAAGGGTTTCATATTCCGACCAGTGCTCCATTTGCTTGGTCGGAAAAGGGTTTTGGATTCCTATCAGTTTTCCGATTTGGGATTCCGATTGGAGTACTTCAGGCTCATTCCGATTTGACATTCCGATCAAAGGTATTGTTTGGTTATTCCGATTAAGGACTTGGTGACAGCATTCCGATTTGGGGTTCCGACAACATTCCGATCAACCCAAGGTTTGTCATTCAGACCGTGACATATTCCGATTACATTCTGACAAGGGTGTATATTGGGTATTCCGACAGGTGAGCTAATATTCCGATCACATTCCGATTGGACTTTCCGATTAGGTTTTTTTTTTAGTATTTTGTTTTAATTTTATTTTCAAGTTTACATTGTTTTAAGTTTTCAAATTCACTTTTCGTCACGCTTTAATTTAAATCATTTAATTAATTACTTTTTGAGTTTTAAATATCGCACCATTTACTCTTTAATTGGATTTAGATTTAATTAACCGCCAATTTACTTTTAAGTCTTGCATTTTAATTACACTACAACGACACATCTTTGTTTCACCAAAGACAGCTGAGTCGCATAGTTAACCAGTTATCAATTCAATTAGACCACGACAAAGAACAATTTTTAACTGAGTAAAACCTAGTTATTAAATGGCGCCGCTGCCGGCTCTTTTCGTAAAGATTAACGGTTTTCTGTAAGAGACGTGTTGCTTTTTGGGATCCTTTCACTTGTGAGCGTTATTTTTCTTGCTTAAAAATTTCAAAAAAACCATAAAAATTAAAAATTGTTAAAAATCCATAAAAATTAAAAATTTTCAAAAATCCAAAAAGATTTTATTTTTATCTTTATAGTGTATATATATTCTCTTTGTGTTTGGTATTGTTTTCTTTTGCTTTCGCAGGTGTATGCGTACTAGATCTTCTACTTATCAAGAGCCCAAGACTCCTGAAGATTTAGCTATGGCAGGTGTCAACATTAACAATAATCCACCGCACCTCAATAATAACAACAACAATGTTCTTCCACAGCCCGATCTTCGGACAATGGAGGAGCTTTGTCAACCCACCATGTTTGGACGAGGAGGACCGATTGCGCCGATGCAAATCACGGCTCCGGAGTTTTCGTTGAAGCATCACATGATCCAGCAAGTGCAAACTAACCCATTCATGGATTTCCCGATGATGATGCCAACAAACACCTCGACAAATTCATTACTATCACTCAAAGCATGAAGTTGCCCGGTGCCACAATGGATGTTCTTCGCCTTCAACTCTTCCCACATACTTTATCACACCACGCCGAGAAATGGTTTTATCGTCTTCCAAAGAATTCAATTCATACTTGGGATGACATGACTCAACGCTTTTTGTCGCGCTACTTTCCACCATCCATGGTCACGAGCCTTCGCAATCAAATCAGCGGTTTCATGCAAGAACCCGATGAATCTCTCTTTGATGCTTGGGAAAGATATAATGTTTTGATCGATCGTTGTCCAGACCACAACATGCTCCCCGTTACCTTAATTGATACTTTCTACAAAGGTTTGACTTTTCGTGATCGTGATACGATTAATGCAGCCGCCGGTGGCACATTTATGAAAAGGAGACCCGAGGAGTGTAGAGAGCTTATTGAGAACATGACTACTCATCACAAAAACTGGGATTCCTCCACTTCTTCAAGGAACAACCCGAGAGTCAATGTTTCTTCTACTTCAGCAAACCCCGACATGACCGAATTCACCCGCATGATGGCCGAAATGAACAAAAATATCTTGTTCCTCGCTATAAACCAACAACAAGTTAAAGCGGTAGCCAATCCTTGTGAGACATGCGACGGTCCACACTCATACACTGATTGTCCTTCTACTCAAGGAAATCCGGAAAACGTGTATGCGGCTTATGGTAATTATTCACCAGAAAATTACCAAGCCCGACCTCAAGGGGATCGAAATTTGTTGAGTTACCGGTCAAACAACTATCTTTCACCCGGTTTTTCTCCTCAAAACCAAAACCCCAACAACAACTACAATAGAAGCAACCAAATCCCACCTCGAGCTTCTAATCCTTATCACCCACCCGCTCAACAAACCCTACCCATTAATCAAGATGTTGAAGCCTTAATGAGAACCCAAGAAGAGAAAATTAAGAATCTACAAAGCCAAATTATCAATTTGAAAGGGGATATCACCAAGCAAGGGAATGACATTAGATCCGAGCTTCGAGATAATATACAATCCTCCTTCAGCAATCAAACGAATGATTTGAAGAATATGCTGGCTAGTTCTTTACTAACCACTCAACCCTTTCCTTCGGGCTCTCTACCTTCAAACACCGTCACCAACTCGAGAGCGAATGTGAGTGCTATTACTACCCGCAGTGGAGCAACTATAGTAGGACCATCTATCCCTCACCCAGTTACTCCATCCACACCTCCTCCACCACCATTTATCCCTCCTACTCCCACGCCTAGTATTAGTTCTCCATTACCGTCTCCACCTCTTACTGACGTACCCAAGAAGAAGAACCCTTCACCAAACCCACCTTCCACCTATAAACCCAACATCCCATATCCTTCTCGCTTGGACAAGCCTAACTTTCTCACTAAGGATGACACTCAAGTGTCGAATTATTTGAAGATGATCTCTCAAATAAATTTCAACATTAGCCTTGTTGAAGCACTTGTCCACATGCCAAAATTTGTCAAAGCATTCAAGGAATTGCTTAACAAGAAGGAGAAGCTGGTTGAGCTCGCCAACACACGCTTAAATGAAAACTGTTCTGTAGTTATTCTTAAAGAACTTTCGGAAAAACTTGGAGATCCCGGTCGTTTTGTGTTGCCTTGCATTTTTAACAAAACCGAAGAATTTACTGCCCTAGCTGATCTCGGGGCCAGTATAAAACGGATGCCTTTAAGTGTCTGGACAACACTATCCTTACCCGACCTTACTCCAACAAAGATTACTCTTGAGCTTGCAAATCGCACTCTCGCTTACCCCGTTGGTATTGCCGAAGATGTGTTCATTAAAGTTGGCACCTTCACTTTTCCGGTCGACTTTGTTGTTGTTGATTATGAAATGGACCCTCGTATTCCTTTAATACTTGGTCGGCCATTCTTGAGAACCGGAAGAGCTTTAGTTGATGTTGCCGAAGGTGAATTAATTTTAAGGGTCGAGAATGAACAACAAGTGTTCAAAATGGGGAAGCTTACAAGCAAATCCTATGGAAGAGAATCCGTGAATATGATTAATGTGCTTGATGATTTTGTCGTCTACAACAATCCTCTATTTGAGTCTTGCAATGATATTCCACTGTTTCAAGATGATGTGGATGATCCTCTCTCCAATTTGGAACCTTCACCCATATATGATTCTCCACCGATCTTTGATGCTTATTATGATAATTCTAGCTCAGATGCGGATGATTATGATGATTTTACCTCCGAGTATCCCGACATGCCCACCTATGATGATTTTGATGAGGCTGATACTCTTTCGAGTGATTCTTCACATGGTGAAGATCCTCCGCCTACATCACTTGATCCTACTTTGGATGATTACTCATTTGAGGAAGATTTTTCTACTTTTCTTAATACTTACTTCCCTCATGAGAGTGATGCTCCTCCTTTAGACTTTGATGATTATGGTTTTGATCCTACTTCGTATTTGAAGAAAATTCTTTCAAAGGAGAAGCAACCGGACGACACCAACATCCGCAACACGTATGTTTTGACACCTCTTTGTCCACCTTCTGGGGACGAGGTTGTGCATTTTCTTCGCGGATCACCTTCAAATACTGCTGAGCCTGAGTGCTATTTTCCTCTAAAGGAAAAGGTGTTCGACCCCGGTATCGATATTCTTCAGCCATCTCAGTATCCGTCTGATGAAATAAAAGGAAAAACCTTTGGAACTATTGATGATATGCTTGCACCTCTTCACCCTTGCTACCACCGTGCTCCATCTTTGCTTAAGGGAACCTTGCCTACTCTTCTTTGGCTTGCCTTGTTCGCCTTAAGCTTGTGCTATTTGATGGACGAAAACTATGTATTTGATCCCGGTAGATGTTTTTCATGCTTCTTCCTAAGCTAATCAAGGTCGAGTCAGGCTCACGACTCGGTGAACAAAAATCAAGCGCTTCTTGGGAGGCAACCCATGTATCTATCTTTTAGCTATTTATATCCTAAGTGTAGGGGAGACCCGTTGGTGTTTTCTATTTCCTCTCTTCTCATATTCAGGGATTCGAGCGCTCAATGATCCATTCTTGATGATTTTTGACGACCCGTGATTCCGTGTTTCCGTCTTCCCGGTTCTATCCTAAACTCTTTTCGATTCACTATTTTATATTTTCCAATATTAAAATAGGAATCTCTTTAGTTGTCTTTTCCTTAGCAAGATTTAAACAACGTGCACAATATCCTAAGTGTAGGGGAGTTTACTCCCACATGCTTAAACATTGAGGAAAATGTTTATATTAAGTGTAGGGGGGACCTTGGTTTAATAATGCGTTTTGCGATCCATTGCGCTAAAGACCCAAAAGCCATTGCGTGATGCGCGATGCGACTGCGAGCGCAATTTAGACGCGATGCGTTTAGTATAAAAAACATACAAAAATTAATAAAGTTACAAAATAAGTTACTAGCATATTAAAATGAGGCCTATAATCCCTTGTAAAACAAATAAATCGACGATAAAGCTCGAAAAAAACACTTAGCAAGTTGTAAGATACTATATTTTTGTTATTATGTTTGTTTTAGATGTTTTTTTCACCAAGTCTTATCTTTTGAAATCCATTAAAATATGTAGGTCTCTCTTAAATGGATAAGATTTGACAAAAATACCTAAGTACTAGATTGCGATAATTTCTACCGTTCCTAGCATTACATAAATGCGATAAACTGCGGTGTAATGCGAACACATTCTGGGATGGCATTGCATTAGGCATCTTGATGCGAAATTTTGAATGCAATGCATTAATGCGTGCAATTTGCGCAATGATGCGCGCATTTTTAAACCAAGGGGGGACTTCTATCGAAGTTAAGTGGCATTTTCCTTGTATTTGTCCTCATTTTTACCGGAAAATCAATTTTTCGACATTTTTCAAAATTTTTGATCTATTTTGGCCTATTAGTTTTACCTTTGTATAGTTATTTTCTTTCTTTGCTAGAATAAAATTTTAATAAAGTGGTTTTAATTTTCAAACGTTGTGAATCTTTTGACTCAACTCGAGTTTACTTATCTAAGTTTACTCTAGCTAGTATCCTTAACGTGTTTAAGTCAAGTTTTGCTAGGCTTTTATATAGGGAGCTATAAAACACGAAAGTCTTAACTCTCACGGGTTAAGAACAAGAAATTTTCGCAAGTTCCTATAATTGATCCTAGAGAGTCGTTTATCAAGGGAACTTTAAAATGCGATTTCTAAACTTGAAAGAGTCTAAGAACTTGCAAGATCCTATAGGCGACTCGAAAACCCAAAACTTTAATTTAATAGGCTAAGCATCCACGAGTCTCATTCCTTGAGATTTTAAACTATGGAGAACGAGAGATGATAGAGTCAACTATAAGTTTGGTATTCTTTCGGGAATTTATGTGAGTTAATTATAAGCATATTATCCCATCGCTTGCTAATAAATTTATCTCCAATAAATAAGGTTGTACGTTTTGAAAAGTTACTTAGCTTCTAGCCCAAGATCGTTTAAAAGGTTCTCGGTATGGATTAGAGTTCATAGCCAAGGCATAACTTATTGAAGCGGGATGCGAAGATTGGCGAGTCCGAAAAGGCCCTAACAAGGCATGAGGGCTACATTTTGTTGCTAAAGATCCAAAGTGATGTGAAGAATCATTTATCAAAAATCAATATGAAGGACCAAGACACACGAAGAAAAGCAAGTACTCCCCAAAAGATCATGGAGAAGTCTATCCGAAAAGACCCTAGCAAGGTATAAGGATAAATAGATCCAATTCCAAAAAGAAGGCGGATCGTTGTATATCAAAGTCCAAAATAAAGATTGGAGAAAAATGAAGAAGTCGTGGTCCAAGTATGAAGAATCTCTCAAAACTTCAAGTGAAAAAATTCCTATTATGAAGAGAAGACCATTATTTCATGAACGTCTCGCAAGGTTTGAAGTATGAAGTCGCTGCCAAATATCGGTCCGAGAAAGGTCTCAAATCGCGAAGCGAGTTATGCCAAGATATGAAATTTATGAGGTCCCGAGAAGCAGTTTTAAAAGATTTTGTCCTTTAGCTAACTATTGATTAAATCGTCCCACTTTATTTTCAGCCTTAATAACTATCGAAATAAGTCAACAATGTATCCTCGTGATCATTCAAGACAACAATAAAATATAAGAGATACACCTAGGAATAAGGGAGTCTAAGTAAATAATTGGCCCACATGAGTTCGTGTTAGTTTGCTAACTTATAATAACAATGATCTCGTTTTTAAGCTTGGTTTGGAGAAAGTGAAAACTTGAGGATGATGATCATTCATGACATTTCCAAAAACCGAAGGTATGTTTTTTATTTCTTTACTTTGAATGTTTATAATTTTCTATCTCTTTAATAAGGGCCAAGGTGGATTGATTGTGATGAAAAGTGTAAACGTACTTTGTAACTAATGCATTGCATGAGGACATTGCAATGGTCAAGTGTAGGGGATTTGATAGGTGTGTAAACACCCATCCTTTTTACCACTTAACTACAATAATAACCAAGCCAAAACGTGTATTTTATGTCGTATATGTCGGAATTATGCGTGGTTTGTGTTTTTGTTGTGATTTAGGACGAAAATGTGAAAAGGGGAGAAAACACGGGCATTCACGGGCTTTTATCAAAGAAAAAAGACAAAAGACGAAGTCAAGAAATCAAGAGTGCAAAAAGAACGGAAGTCCAAGACCAACTCTGAAGATTTATCGAAGAAAAAGTCAAAAGACGGAAGTTTACTAAAAGCCGAAGAACTCAAGTCTAATTTATTGAAGTATTACAAGACGAGTTTAAAGAAATCCCGAGACAAAGTCGTTAAAGTCAAAGAATTAAGAAGACAAGGGCTTAATCATGCAATTAAAGAAAGAAGAAAGAGGGGAGGAAGCTTCCTAAGCACCTCCTAATCCTCCTATAAATAGATCATTAGGATTTACATTTCATTTTGTTGGCTAAGTGTGACAATTAGTCTTCCACCATTTTAATTACTTGTCATTTAAATACATGTCATTTACTTAATTGTCTTGCACCTTAAATACCTTTAATTTCAAGTAAGTTTCCTTTTAATTATTGTCAATCTTTTCTTTTAATCAAGTTCTTATCTTTAATATCTCATTCTTCCTTTCTTGCTTTACTTAATCTTTATGTTTATATGCTTATTGTTTTGCTTATTTGATTAAGTGTTATGTTTTTATGTTTTTGATTGCCTTGGATTATTGATTTTTTTATAGCTTATTTGTGTTTATCTTAAAGTTTCTTAAGTTTTTATAAAAGTTATTTTTATATAAAAGTTGTTTTCGTTTAACTCTTTCATTTAGTGTTTTCAAAAGTCTTTAAAGTTTAGCTTATTAGTTTTTCTTATACGTGTTTTGATTAGGTTTTTAGTTGTGTGTTTATTTGAGTAATAGCTTATTTGTCTTGCTTATTTTGCGTTATTTCTACTGTATTCCGATCTAAGTAATCGGAAAAGGGTTTCATATTCCGACCAGCGCTCCATTTGCTTGGTCGGAAAAGGGTTTTGAATTCCTATCAGTTTTCCGATTTGGGATTCCGATTGGAGTACTTCAGGCTCATTCCGATTTGACATTCCGATCAAAGGTATTGTTTGGTTATTCCGATTAAGGACTTGGTGACAGCATTCCGATTTGGGGTTCCGACAACATTCCGATCAACCCAAGGTTTGTCATTCAGACCGTGACATATTCCGATTACCATTCCGACAAGGGTGTTTGTTGGGTATTCCGACAGGTGAGCTAATATTCCGATCACCTTCCGATTGGACTTTCCGATTAGGGATTCCGATTAGGTTTGTTTTTAGTATTTTGTTTTAATTTTATTTTCAAGTTTACATTGTTTTAAATTTTCAAATTCACTTTTCGTCACGCTTTATATTTAAGTCATTTAATTAATTACTTTTTAAGTTTTAAATATCGCACCATTTACTCTTTAATTAGATTTAGATTTAATTAACCGCCAATTTACTTTTAAGTCTTGCATTTTAATTACACTACAGCGACACATCTTTTTTTCACCAAAGACAGCTGAGTCGCATAGTTAACCAGTTATCAATTCGATTAGACCATGACAAAGAACAATTTTTAACTGAGTAAAACCTAGTTATCATGCAACTACTCCGAAAAGTTTCTATTTTAGGAAAGTTTAGGAATTTAACACATAAATAGTAATGCATATAAAATGTACACATTTTTTTAAACATATATTTCATCATCAATTTATCAAATCACTTGGTTCCAAAAGTTCAAGATTTATGTATGACCGAGCTCAAAGTTACTATTTTTAAACGTTTTTCAAACGCAATCATTGTTTGGTAGTTGTAAAATCTCATTCGTTAAAGTTTTACGAGTTCAAACGGACTCAAAAAATGCTTCAAACCATATTTTTTACCTCTATCAGCTTGACTTTTAAGTTTAACTTTTGGGTTTGACCATACCAAATGACTCACTAAATGACATTGTCAAGACTTGGAGTCTAAAGCAATTTGATGTAATACGATGTTTTGGACAAATTTCTAGTTTTACTCGAGACCTGGAACGGATAAAAAATAGACGAAAATGCCCTTGCATTAAATTTGTCAACAAAATGATATTTTTTTAGTAATACGCAGGAATAAGTTCTTAAATTTTACAATTTCAAATGAGCGTAACTTGCTCGTTTTTAAGATTTACAAGTCGAATATTATGTCCTAAACGAACGTCTCAACCAGTGGAAACATATTTTTATGTCTAAAGTTTATAAAAATATTTTCTCGACATCGTTAAATTACATGTAACTTTTATGCATAAAGTATATTTTTCAACACACCTTGAAATTTAATTTAAACTTTATTATGACCCAGAATTTATGTACACACATTAATTGTGGATTCCATAAAGAGGAAAGAGAATAAATTGTATAATTAAGCATGTAAAGAAAACATAGTATAAATATGGTTTAAGAATACCAACGATAATCTAAGAAACCAAAATGGCGCATGGCATCCGTGTCTTAGATTTCAAGATGCAATGTAGGAAGGTCTCTTGGCGACGTGATTTTTCAAATCACAAGAAATACCGAGAAAGAAATAGAACATTAACAAGTCGCACTCCTGGAGGAGGAGGGTTAATGAAAAGGAAGGGTACGAGTTCATAGGAATTGAATCGCATTCCAACAATTTCCACATAATAGAGAATGAATTACCAGATGACGATGGTGTTTTCAAGGTACAAACGAACGTTGAAATTCGAAGTCGAAACGTAGATTGGTCAATTAATTAATATTTAATCGATATACAAGTGCCGCGTAAAACGATGACGTAAAGTCAATCAAGGTTACGAAAACCCACGATACTATTCAACACAGATTTGAGGAATACTTCGAGATGTGTGACTCACACGATGTACTTTAGTCTTTTTTTAGAGACACATTGAGCTACACAATGGTCTATAGACTATTTTCCAAGACATTCAATCACAAATGGTCGACAAGTAAATTGGATATCTAAATAGATATCTTAAAGAGGTTTAACCATGAAAGTAACACGCACTGTAGTAATATGAAAATCAGTAGTTTCATCAAAAACAACACTTATTTAATCCCGAACAATGGTATCACGAGAGTATGCACAACATGTAACAATGAGTCGAGAAAAAAAAACAGACGGTTCAAAACAAACGAGTGTATGAGGTCAGTCGTATCACACATAAACAAGATAGCAATAGTACTCAGAAAAGTATGAAAAGTCGGCAGCATACGCGTTCCGAATACAAGTATGTAATGTCATAACGATATAAAATCATTGCAACAAGATCAATTCACAAGAATAAGAATTCAAGAAATAATATACTGGCAAATGTAATCACAGTAATATCCAATGTTAATTCATTGAGCACAAATGCTATTAAAACAAATAGTAATTATCATCATTAGGGTAGTGTAATATTTCAAAATGTAATCAAGAAATGAAATACTACAAGGATAATTAAAAGTAAATAATAAGGATTAGAGAGTTACCCGCGTAGATATCAAACAACAATGGCAGATTCTGTGCTTGACACTTAGATACATGAAATATTTGAACTTTCGGTTATAGACTATGTTTTGAAAAACGACTCAGTTCTTTATAACCATCGCTCTGATACCAATCTGTGAGACCCCCAGAATCAGGCAAGGAAACAACTAGGCAGCAAGGGGGTTCCACGTCATGATACAAGAAATAATGAAATACTGTTGACACAAAGTTGACGTGATAAAACATATACATTACATCATAAAAGATCAGAGTTTTAATCATAGGTCCCAGAGTTTTATAAGCGAAAATATTTATTATTTCATCATGTATATAGTTACCAAAAATACAGAAAATTTCTTCTGTCGGTTTTTAGATAAAACCAAAGTTTAATACACAAAGAAATCTTTAAGCTGCGATAATATCTTGCGGGCTCCCATCCAAGCAAAGCTAAGTATTAATACCTGAGATTAAACATGTAAAATCATCAACACGAAGCTGAGTGATATTCATAGGTTTAGTAGTAAAGGTGTGAAACACAAGCATTCATTTGTAAACAAGAAATAGGGAAAATGGTTATGATCATTAACCATAGTCCGAAACATTATTATTTCTGTTTAGTTCATGAACCGAAGCTTAAATCAGTGTAAGTTCCTCTACTGAGTATTCAGCCTAAATACTCAAGTAACAAATCAAATGTTAAATGCATCAAGGTAATCAGGACGAGGATTGTCAATCCCGATGGATCCACCCACAACATTCGCGCTTAGCAACACAAGTAAATTAACGGTTCATGATCAAGAGAGGCAAGTTAAGGCTATAGACTAAAAGCAATAATATCAATGAAAACTGTTGGAAAGCATATAAGTCTGGATAGCATACAAGTTCTGGATAGCATACCGTTTTAAAATGGTTGTGTTCCACCATGTAAAATCTCACCCCGCGTTTAGAAACAATGTGCAAGTAAAAAGGGGCTATAAAAACACCTTAGCCACGAGGTAAGTGAATCATGATACTCAGAAGCTGAGTAGAAACGGTAGTGGTAAGACGATCACCGACAATATGGATGCCCGGTAAACACGAAAGCCGCAACCTATCAAATAAGGCGTGCTCGTTAATAATTCACTCAAGTATAAACTGTAACACCCCACTTAGATAAGTGGACCGTTACGTGTATTTATGGCGTGTCATCAAAGCATAAGGTAAATGTCCTAAAACATTAACTGACCATATAGGAAATACCGGAATCAAACATCGGTAATCCAAACATAAGCTCAAAACATGAAAAGTAAAATACTGAAGGAAAGGACTAAACAATGTCCAAATAAGCAGAATAATGTAAGAAGTGCATAAGGTAAGAAGTCTGGATAGCTTCCATTCAATGCACATGCTCTCAGAATCCTAAGAGCGTCCTAGTGTACCTGCCGTTAGAATCATGAAAGAACTACGGCTGAGCATAACGCTCAGTGAACGGATATAAAGCATGATAAGGAATGACTGAAATGAAACAGATGATAAAATACTGGAGCTGATAAGTAAGCGGAAATCTGTGTATAATCTGTAAAGTCTGATTTATAAATAATAAAGCTGAACTGCTATCTGTTAAATCTGAAAACCATGCATTTACTGTATTTTAATTGCCAGAGCTTATATAGGTCATGTGCTGTAACAACGGTGCATGAATAACTGGAGGGGTGACCTCGTCATGCTGTAGAGGGATGACCTCTAAATAACTGTAGAGGGGTGACCTCTAAATACTGTGCTGGGTGGAGGGATCAGATCCAATGTAAAGGATGTAGAGCACACATCACATTCACCTTGATAACTTGTAAACTGATAAGCCTAGGATGCATCCATACGCCCCACATGACATGATAATAATAATGGCCAAAACGTGAAGGGACGATGCAGGATATCACTCTCCTGCATGTGAGTCACGACACCGGTGCCTCTAGTGCCATGGTTACGGTACCTCCGTAACTAGTACATAAACTGGTCATGCTTGTATATAATGCTCAGGAAATTTATTTAGTTGTTAACATGATTACTGATAAGCTTAAACATATACTGAGGAAAAACATTTGGCTGAAGTTGGGGAATCCTAATCATGCATAGAAAGGAAGTCCTTATTGAAAGGACGGAAAATCCGTACCTCGTATCCAGTAATGAAATAAGACTGAAAGCTGAAGGATCTATCCAACTTCATTGTTACTAGATAAATAACGTACGCGAAAATAAGTTATCTGATTGTGTTGAATTTACTGTTCTTATTGGCTTCTTATTTATTTATTATATTCTGGAAATCTGTACGTATATTAACCGATGATTCTGAACTTTTAATAATTCTTATGATATATTAACGACCTATTAATAGTTACGACACGAACGTATTCTGACGTGATATTAATACTATAATAATTGACCCGTAATTAATATAAGGTTTTCTAAATTATAAAGTTTTCAAAGTCATTTAATTCATATAATAAAATTATACTTTTTTAAAATATTAAAAACTATTTTAATTTAACTCATTTAAAATTCAATTTAAAATATTTATAAAACAAATGATAAGAGGTATAATATAAAAATATTCATCTTATTTATTATAATTTTTCCCCGAGCCCACCGAGATAACCCTTCTCGGTCGCACTAAACAAATCAACAAAATATATATAATCTGTCTATTTGAATATGCGACAGAAAAACTGTCGCTAAAAACTGTCACTAAAAGCTGAGTTTAAAAATAAAAAAAACTGCACATATAACAATTCTGCGACAGTACTTAGTGTCACGAAAACTGTCGCTAAACTTAAACAAAACTCATTATTTTCTGTCTATTTTTCCCACTGCTGAAACCCATTGTTCCCACTACTTGTTTGTTTATTTCCCACTGCTTTCTTTATTTTTCTATTTTGTTTACAGACCCAAACAACCCCTTACTGAATGGTAATCCCAAACACCCCATGCTGCGACTGCAGCCCCAAACACACCCTGTGTGGGTCACGGCTGCCACAATTCACACACACCGAGACCTGGTGTCTCGGTATTCGTGCATTAAACAAAGCACGCCACCCCTTTTTCTGATTATTACACGTTTACCATTTGATTTCGTTTGTATAAGTCTAAAACCTTACCATTTGTGATGAAAACTGAAATTAAAGGAAGGGGATTGATTACCTTTGTAACCTAGATAAATGAATGACAAAAACACACGAATCAAAGATGAGAAATCAGGCCCGAATTTTTTTTCTTCTACAGTCGGCGGCAACCAAACCAAGTGGAACCCTAGTTCCCGTTTTGTTTTTGTTACTGTATGTTGTAAATGGATGGGGTTACCCCGTATGTTTTCTTTTGGTAGAAAGGCGGGGCTTAAGGCCCAAGTCTCTTTTTTTTGTAATAACAAACGCAGCCCAACCAAAGTATACACACTTTCTAATTTCCGTGTCGCGTTTTATTACTCTTTTTTTTCGTAAGCGTGCTCGTGCCTAGATCCTAACAAGTATTTATTTATTATTTTCCTGAATAATCATACTTACATAATAATTGACTAATTACTATTAATTATTTTTCTGAAATAATTATTTATGTAACGTTTTAAATAAAACTGAGGATGCGTAATTACTGTTAACGTTTAACTATTTCTATATAATAAATAATACATACGTAATATTTTCTGAAACTTAATAATTATTTTTTGAATAATTATTATTTGTGATATTTAATGAACTGAGCCTGTGTATATACTGGAGGCTGCGTATATATTATTTATGTTTATTTAACGCTGAAGCTGAGACTCTGCGTATTTAATATTCCAAATTTTAAATACGGGTTTTACAATTCTTCCCCTCTAAAAAAAATAATTCGTCCTCGAATTAAGGATACGATTATGCTGGGTTTTAAAATTCTCCCTCTCTAAAAAGAAAATTCGTCCCCAAATTAAAGGTAATTTAAGCTGAAGAAGTTTATATAAGCTGGAAGACACATAGACTGAAAGGACATGAAACTGAAAGACATATAAGATGAAGGGTCATTCGCCCTTGATTTAGAACATACTGTTGCTGAAAGGGTATAACCACGACATGACTAAGTGAACCTGGAATGTGACATGGCTAAAAAAACATGGAACGTAACATGTCTGAAAGAACTTAACTGAATTTATTGAAGGAAAGAGGATGAGAGATCCGGATGGACTCCTCCGTTTCGAATTGCCTCCAGCTCGAAACGATTCCTTCAAAGATCTAAACATAATAAAAAAATCTTGGTCCTGATGACCCTGTCCTGATGAATGCTGAATAGTTTCTGGTTTCATACCTAAGATGGATTTTCTGAATCTGATAAAATGAATAAGCTATGGCATGTGGATACATGAAACGGTACGTATAAATATCCTGAAAGATAACATTTACATATTTGAGCAAGCTGGTGAAAATTTATAGGGACGAACTACGTGAACAATTGGGAACGTGCTATGTGAGCAATTGAGAGCGCGGTTCACGATCATCTGATGAATGCTGGGCATGGAGTATATCATAAACGTACACTGACTGAGGAAGATTGCCAAACGATACCACCCGAGACGTGAAACGTCTGTTTGGTTATGGAATAGTTGTCCTAAACTTTAGTCTAGTTTCTTAAGCTTTCTCTAACCGTATTCGGTAATTAACTGTGAAACGTATATCACGAAATGGCACACGAACTTGAACGTGAACAATGTTATGAATGCTAACGTGAGCTTAAATCATGAGATAGCATAAAACATGAACTGAAACAACATCATACTACGAATGAGACTTAAATGTGAAAGTGAAAATAAACGTGAACGTAAATGTGAACGTACACGTGATTGTGAATATGAACGTGAGCGCGATTCGTGAACGCTAATTTCAATCTGACAAGATTGTTGATTGAATACTTTGGAATCATACGACCTATTGCTGAATTTCCTGCAGCATGTCGGTGTCCTATCTTGAACCTAAGGTATGTCAGGCATCCAGATATGAACATAGTTGCATCAATTATGTTATACTGCTTCTATCGAAATTCTACTTGGGATTACGGTACCTTCTGGTGGAATCTGAGTGATTAGTCATGAAAGAGTTTTGAGTCTGGGTAAAATAGATCTCTCGTAGTGTAGGATCTTATGGAATACAAAATAATAGTGTAGGTCCTCTCCTTTATGCGAAAGCTTAGCCATAGAAAGCTAATCATGAGAACTTTCAGCAATTTCTGCGGTAGTAGCCAACTGAATACTAGAAATTTTGTACTTTGTTCAACGGCGTCGGTCGTGACCATCTGGTGATGGCCTTCACCTTCGCAGGATTGTCTGAAATTCCTTTCTGCTGAAATAGTGTGGTCCAGAAATGCCACCTTGTTCTATTAGGATTCATATCTATACAACTGTGAGAAGATGATTATCTTGTACCTCTCTAGAATTTAGAAGATCAAAATGTTATCAAAGTACATACTAACGATTTTGTCTGCGAAGTCATAAAAAATGTATTCATAAATTTCATACTATAGCTGGAGCATTAGGGAGCTCAAAAGTATAATTCAAAAATTTTTAGAGTGACTATAATATATCACTTTCACCACTGATGGTGACATGATCATGAATTGTTCTAGAAAATATATAAGAAGTCATAGCAGATCAGATAAACCTGCTATTCGTGGAATGAACATCGATTAAAAAATGATGATCTTGTCAAAATATCGATGGTCAATACATGATCTCATATTACCGGCCTTCTTCCTGATAGACAGAAACGGTACACCTCATGGTGGTGTGCTAGGGCGAATAAAGCCTCGTTCCGATAACTCTTGCAGAAATTGATGCAACTCTTTTAACTTAGCTGAAGCCCTGGAATAAAGAGTTCTGGAAATAGTTTATGTACTTGAGACAAGCTCGATATTAAAATCTGTCTCGTGGTTAGGAAGGAATTTATGGAAAACCTTCTGGAATGATATCTGGAAACTTTAGGATGAACTGCTGATCATGAATTTAAGGAATTTCAGAAGTCGCATCATGAATGGTGATTAGAAATCTTCGCAGCTACAAGATAATGATTCACGTGCTTGTAAAGCTGAAACAATTTATACTGATTTTTCTGGCAAAATGTAATGAACAAATCAGGAATTAGTAAGACGAATCTCGTTTTCAACGGGAAGAAAAGTCTCTATAAATATGGTGATACTGTGGAGTCTTTTCTGGCTGGAAGGTAGGTAAGACATGATTTAAGAATAAGCTGACATAGGAATACGTGAAGTAAACGTGGCAACTTTTACTGATTGTGTTCATCTGTAACCTCACAGAATGAACACTGTGTGTCTAACCTCAATAATACTCCGGTGGTAATAACTGAATTGTAATGGTCCGATTTATGCGTGGCATAACAAAACGAGTATACCCCTTTGGAGGGTACCCTGAATTTCTGAGGACCTGGTTTAGAAGGCATACTGGTGTTATGAATCTGACTCGTACTTTGAGAAGATAATCATATGACGTGTACTATGACTGATGTCCTGATATGTGTCTTCGGAAATGATAGTTGAGACATGTGTCTTGACTGTTGTCTGGACATGTATTTTAGTGGATGAATCTGGACAAGGCTAACAATTTTTGGTAACTGCTAGGATTGGCAGACCGGTTAGACTACTGACCTTTGTATTTCTGGTCACGTCCGTACCGGAGTTCCGATGGTTACTGGCTGATTAATTATAAGCACAGTGGTTGTCACTACTGCTTTGTCTGTCAATTTCCTGACGGTCGTTATCATGACCATGTCATGTAACTATTTCTGCTGAGTGGCCGGCTGGGTTCTGGTTCCCACTCTTTTGAATGAAAGGTTAGCTGAGTAAAGTATGACATCAAACTAAGAAGGTAAAAGCATGGAATGGAATGGTAGTGTCTGATGGTTGAAATTTATTCTTGTCAGAAATTTCAAATTTATAGTTTTCGTCCTTGTTCTGTAGATTCTTCATAGTATAAACAACATCTACATCTTGAGAAATCTCCAAAGTATCAGCAGCATCAGCATTTGTGAGGTCTTCAAAGTGTTAGCAGCATCAGTATCTGGTAAAATCTTCAACTTATGAACAGCATCAGCATCTGGTAGAATATCGACAAGTGGAAATGCTTGTGATGATTGAGGATCGATTAGCAATATTCATGGAGTAGGGTACCTGGAGTACACCTGGACTACTGTACATGAAGTACAAAATGAATACTGCACATGGAGCATATCTGAGACACTGTACATGGGGTACATATGTAATACTATACATGGCACTAGTGGAAATTCTATATAGGATGATCGATACTGGTGTCGCTTGTCTGACATGATCAAAGAATTAAATTGATTTAAACGGTAGTAAACTGAACTGAAATGAGTAACATGATAGCCTAGTAATTTCTGCGTGGACTTAAAGCTGGTTGTATAGAGTTTCAAGAATATGATTAAACAGAATTTTAACAATGGTCAGCATGAAGACATGACTGATGAAGATCAAACCTGATTATTATGAAAACATGATTTAACTATAACCCCTTCTGTATCTTAGCATGAAAACATCATCACCTTGCTGAAAACATAATCCTCATAAGGAGACATGAACTTAGTCAGCATGACAACGACATTCACGTGAAAGTATAAACTTGACTAATACAAATAACATAGAAGAATAATCAACTGAGGCTTAACATCGGTTGATGTGGATAGTTATGGTTTAATCCACAATATTCAAAGTAGGAAGCATGTGACTAAGTATGGGCGATTGTGTTTCGATCCATACCTGTCAAAATTTTCTGAGAACTGTCATGTATAGAGATGTACAATCTGGGACTAAATGTGGTTGGTTGTAGTCCAATTCATATTGTCAAGATTTTATGAAACGTCATGATATGACAAAGGTGAATAACTATGGATCGGTTCACAAAACATTCAACTGAAAAACATGAAATTTGATCTGAACATTGGTGAACGTATATGGGCTGGTTCACCAAGTAATATTCGACTAAAAGCATGAATCTGTCAAGAGTAAGGATGAACGGCATTGGGTCGGTTCACCAATACAAAATATGAACGGGAAAGGGTGAACGCCTATGGGTCGGTTCACCAAAACAAAATTCGCAGAAAAGCACATGCGACTAAATATGGCCAGTCCTGTACCAACCATTTACTTAGTCAAAAACTTTAAGAAAACTGACTGATAATTGAAGAAACTGACTAATAAATGCATGAGAAACATGAAAGATAACAACGCCAAAATCTGGGAAGTTCCTGGTGACTACCCACTAGTCACAGGTCAAGTTTTAGAGCCTACAGGTCGAACCTTGCGCTCTGATACCATAATTGTAACACCCAACTTGGATAATTGGACTGTTACATGTATTTATGGCGTGTCATCAAAGCATAAGGTAAATGTCCTAAAACATTAACTGACCATAAAGGAAATACCGGAATCAACATCGGTAATCCAAACATAAGCTCAAAACATGAAAAGTAAAATACTGAAGGAAAGGCCTAAACAATGTCCAAATAACCATAATAATTTAAGAAGTGCATAAGGTAAGAAGTCCGGATAGCTTCCATTCAATGCACATGCTCTCAGAATCCTAAGAGCGTCCTGGTGTACCTGCCGTTAGAATCATGAAAGAACTACGGCTGAGCATAACGCTCAGTAAACGGATATAAAGCATGATAAGGAATTACTAAAATGAAACAGATGATAAAATACTGAAGCTGTAAGACTGATAAGTAAAGTTACAGCGGAAATCTGAGTATAATCTGTAAACTCTGATTTATAAATAATAAAGCTGAACTGCTATATATTAAATCTAAAAACATGCATTTACTTTATTTTAATTGCCAGAGCTTATATAGGTCATGTGCTGTAACAACGGTGCTAGAATAACTGGAGGGGTGACCTCGTCATGCTGTAGAGGGGTGACCTCTAAATAACTGTAGAGGGGTGACCTCTAAGTATTGTGCTGGGTGGAGGGATCAGCTCCAATGTGAAGGATGTAGAGCACACACCACATTCACCCTGATAACTTTTAAACTGTTAAGCCTAGGATGCATCCATACGCCCCACATGACATGATAATAATAATGGCCAAAACGTAAAGGGACGATACAGGATATCACTCTCCTGCATGTGAGTCACGACACTAGTGCCTCTTGTTCCATGGTTACGGTACCTCCGTAACTAGTGCATAAACTGGTCATGCTTGTATATAATGCTCAGGCAAATTATTTAGTTATTAACATGATTACTGATAAGCTTAAACATATATTGGGGAAAAACATTTGGCTGAATACGGGGAATCCTAATCATGCATAGAAAGAAAGTCCTTACTGAAAGGACAGAAAATCCGTACCTCGTATCCAGTAATGAAATAAGACTGAAAGCTGAAGTATTTATCCGACTTCATGGTTACTACATAAATAACGTACGCAAAAATAAGTTATCTGATTGTGTTGAATTTACTGTTCTTATTGGCTTCTTATTTATTTATTATATTCTGAAAATCTGTAAGTATATTAACCGATGATTCTGAACTTTTAATAATTCTTATGATATATTAACGACCTACTAATAGTTACGACACGAACGTATTCTGACGTGATATTAATACTATAATAATTGACCCGTAATTAATATAAGGTTTTCTAAATTATAAAGTTTTCAAAGTCAATTAATCCATATAATAAAATTATACCTTTTTAAAATATTAAAAACTATTTTAATTTAACTCATTTAAAATACAATTTAAAATATTTATAAAACAAATGATAAGAGGTATAATATAAAAATATTCATCTTATTTATTATAATTTTTCCCCGAGCCTACCGAGATAACCCTTCTTGGTCGCACTAAACAAATCACCAAAATATATAAAATCTGTCTATTTGAATCTGCGACAGAAAAACTGTCGCTAAAAACTGTCACTAAAAGCTGAATTAAAAAAAACTACACATATAACAATTCTGCGACAGTACTTAGTGTCACGAAAACTGTCGCTAAACTTAAACAAAACTCATTATTTTCTGTCTATTTTTCCCACTGCTGAAACCCATTGTTCCCACTGCTTGTTTGTTTATTTCCCACTGCTTTCTTTATTTTTCTGTTTTGTTTACAGACCCAAACAGCCCCTTACTGAATGGTAATTCCAAACACCCCATGCTGCGACTGCAGCCCCAAACACACCCTGTGTGGGTCACGGCTGCCACAATTCACACACACTGAGACCTAGTGTCTCAGTATTCGTGCATTAAACAAATCACGCCCCCCCCCCCCCCTTTTTCTAATAATTACACGTTTACCATTTGATTTCGTTTGTATAAGTCTAAAACCTTACCATTTGTGATGCAAGCTGAAATTAAAGGAAGGGGATTGATTACCTTTGTAACCTAGATAAATGAATGACAAAAACACACGAATCAAAGATGACAAATCAGGCCCGAAATTCTTTTTTTTTCTTCTACAGTCGGCGGCCACCAAACCAAGTGGAACCCTAGTTCCCGTTTTTTTTAATTTTGTTACTGTATGTTGTAAATGTATGGGGTTACCCCGTATGTTTTCTTTTGGTAGAAAGGTCAGGCTTAAGGCCCATGTCTCTTTTTTTTGTAATAACAAACGCAACCCAACCAAAGTATACACACTTTCTAATTTCCGTGTCGCGTTTTATTACTCTCTTTTTTTCGCAAGCGTGCTCGTGTCTAGATCCTAACAAGTATTTATTTATTATTTTTCTGAATAATATTACTTACATAATACTTGACTAATTACTATTAATTATTTTTCTGAAATAATTGATTACGTAACGTTTTAAATAAAACTGAGGATGCGTAATTACTGTTAACGTTTAACTATTTCTATATAATAAATAATACATACGTAATATTTTCTGAAACTTAATAATTATTTTCTGAATAATTATTGTTTGTGATATTTAATGAACTGAGCCTGTGTATATACTTGAGGCTGCGTATATACTATTTATGTTTATTTAACGCTAAAGTTGAGACTCTGCGTATTTAATATTCCAAATTTTAAATACAGGTTTTACATAAACCATACTTAACAACATAAACTCAGAAGTACAAGACCGAGACAAACCCGAAAGAACAACAATGCAAGTGATACTACAATACCCTTCTAGATGTTTACTTTATTAACTATTTCCTCGATAAAAATCTGCCGGTACATACCAAATCTACAAGCTCGTTTCCCTTACTTAGACTATTCGGATTTTTATGAAACTTGGTGAAAAAATCAATTATAACCTAAATAAAACTCAGTTCAAATTTCATTCAATGATTTACATTTCAGAACCACCTGCTCGACACATTTCTAAACTTGAAAAACCGAACAGTTTTATATACTTGACTCGTGAAACCATTTTGACCATCCTAACCTTTACCATTAGCAAAACCGACCATTGACTTTGAAAATAGACTCAAAATGCTAAGTTTAAGGCCTGAGAACAGCCCTTGATCATGTGTAAAACTCATTTTATAGTCCTCGAGATTCGATCCAAATAGCGACAACAAATTCGGATTATGCCGATACTCGTCTCCCGGTACACGAATAATCAAACTAGCGTAACTTCTTCCTCGATTTGAGTTAGAAGCTCTATCTTATATCAAAACGAGCATCTCGACAACCACTACAACAGTATCCTATAATATCAAGCTTTTAACAAACTTTCACCCACGAAAAATATACCTAAACCTGCTGGTCAAAAATACTTTTTAGAAATTCACATTACATGATTATTTTGACCCATTTTCACAAATCCTCCATTCCTAATATTGTACATACATCATCCTAAACAATCCTTATTAATCCATAACACTTACATGTCAAATTTTAACAAAATCAAAGATCAAAAATAAAACTTTGTATGATCAAAACACCATGATCTTAACATAGACAACACATGCATGATCATCAAAACTTACACCAACCATGGTAAAAATCAAGATTCATGGTTGATGCATGTGTATGATTTTTGCATCTATGGAATCACCTTTCTATTTTAAACATGGGTCTAGGTTTATTTTTGGCTAAAACATGGTAGAAATCAAGATTCATGGTTGTTTTAGGGTGGTGAGGGTGGCGAAAATATAGAGAGAAGAACGGGAGAGGAGTAATTTTCTAAGTGTGTGTTTTTTTATGATGTAAATGAAAGTTAGTTGGCAAAAATGATATATAGTGGGATGGAGGGTGAATTTTGCCAATTATACAATCTTTTGGACTTAAAAGAAATTTGATAGTTTTAAGGCTAGAAAATGACTATTAGTATATCTTGAAAATATTTGTGGGGCTCGGGTTTCGTAAAAATACTTTTTAAAAGTTAAAATGCATCATAGATATGATAATATGGTTTCCCGACACGACTTAACACGTAATTAAAACGAAATCGTCGGAAATATTAATTATCGAAACAATCAATAATAAAATGTAAAATTTTGGGCATCCGTCGGTATCGCGATCACTAGTAATTCTCGTTATTCATTTATTTTGAGTAAACTCATTGAAAAATGCACGTGGTGTTTTTAAATCAAAAACCCTGATTTAAATAAATATGGGAAAAATAAAATAAGAAATTTTATAATTCCAGATAAAGTATTATCATTGATCAGAAAAAACTTAAAAAAGTATAATTTATTAAAATTATCATGATCTGAGGATTTACATATAAGAATACAAGAAAATGTAATACGTTGGAAACTTCAAGAAGCACGAATAAAAGAATAAAATAATACCGGGAAAATACGTGTTCTTACACTATTGACCAAGCAAGATGCTAAACTGAGACTCCTTCGTTGGGTTTTGCTCTTACAAGAATTCAAAATTGAAATTCGTGATAAAAAAAGGAGCTGAAAACCTAGCCGCGGATCACTTAAGTGGACTTCAGGATCATTATCAAGGAGAACTTCCCACTAAAGAGATTAATGAATCTTTTCCCATTGAGACCTTATGGTCCATCAATTCCAATCTTGATGATATCTCATGGTTTGCGGACATTGCAAACTATTTGGCGGGTGGAGTTTTTATCGAAGGGTTAACGTCCCAACAAAAGAAAAAAATACTTTAAGGACATTAAGAACTATTATTGGGACGACCCTTATCTCTTTAAGTAATGTGCGGATTTTATCATTCGTAGGTGTGTTGATGGTCCCGCGGCTTTACAAATCCTTGAAGCTTGGCACAAAGGACCCACCGGTGGTCACTTTGGTCCTAACTACACCGCAAAGAAAGTTTTCGATTCGGGATTCTATTGGCCCACCATTTATCGTGGCGCTCACAAAATGGTTAAGCATTGTGATGCTTGCCAACGACAAGGCAAGATCACACATAAAGACGAGATGCCTTAAAGTTTCTAGCAAGAGTGTGAAATCTTTGACGTATGGGGCATCGACTTTATGGGGCCATTTTCTTCATCCAATGGGAACAAATACATCCTCGTAGTCGTTGACTACATATCCAAATAGGTAGAAGCAAGGGCTTTACCTACTAAGGATGCGAGGGTTGTTGTGAACTTCTTGAAACAATTGTTTGCTAGATTCGGCGTGCCTCGTGCTATCATTAGCCATCGTGGTACACACTTTTGCAATGATCAGTTCACAAGAGTTATGGTTAAGTATGGTGTCAATCACTGACTTTCCACCGCGTATCATCCTCAAACAAACGGTCAAGCTGAGGTGTCTAATATGGACTTAAGCGAATCTTAGAATGTACCGTGTGAGAGCATCGTGCCTCATGGGCCGATAAATTAGATGATGCTTTGTGGGCTTTCCGTACCGCTTATAAGACACCTATAGGTTGTACTTATTATCGCCTTGTGTACGGAAAGGCGTGCCACCTCCCGATTGAGTTGTAGCATAAGGCTTATTGGGCCTTGAAATGGGCTAATTTTGACATAAACAAAGCCGGCGATCTTAAGAAAATCCAACTCAATGAACTTAATTAACTTAGGAATGAGGCTTATGAGAATTTGTTGATCTATAAGGAGAAGACTAAGCTCATTCACGATTCTAAGATTAAGAACCGAGAGTTCAAAATTGGTGATCAATTATTACTCTTTAACTCTCGGTAGAAACTCTTTTGGGGTAAACTTAAGAGCCGTTGGTGCGGTCCATTCACCGTGGCCCAAATTTTCCCTTATGGCACCATTGAGCTAGCTCAACCAAATGGCCCCAACTTTAAGGTGAATGGTCAACGGGGTAAGTTGTACTTTGGAGTGGACATCTCTCATGAGATGATTCCATCCCTCTCCACATTTCCCTTGAATTAAATTCGGGAAATCGAGTCGAGCTAGAGACTCGTGATAAATAAATCAAGCATCGTATAACTAGGTTAGATTTTACTTTTTCCACCAATAGGTGTAGGGGGAGCCAAGTAGGTTGTTGTTTTGTGGTGTTGTGTAGGAATATATGCTTTAATGATCAACTTTTGGTGCTTTTGACGTAAACCATGATCCCGTGTACCCGTGAATACCGGTTCTATCCAAAACTATTGTGATTCGATATTGTACATAAATAATGTTGAAATTGAATTTACTTTAGTTGTCTCTTCCTTAGCTTGATTTAAACTATGTGCACAATGTCCTAAGTGTAGGGAATTTTACTTCCACATGCTTAAACATTGTGGACAATGTTTATATTAAGTGTAGGGGAGACTTCTATCGAAGTAAAGTGGGCTTTTCCATGAATTTGTCCTTATTTTAACCAGGAAATTAATATTTTTCGACGTTTTTCAAAAATTTTGATCTATTTTGTCCTAGTAGTATGTTCCATTTATTTTCTTTTATCTCCTTTCCTTTTGTCATCACCATCATATGTATATATTCCATTTCAAGAATAAAGTCAAAAAGGAAAAAATGAATAAAGAAAATGGTTTTAACAAGTTTAGACGTCTTTGATATATTAGGCCCGTCGTGAATATTTTGACTCAACGCGGGTTTACTTATCCGAGTTTACTCTAGCTAGTATCCTTAACCATATAGACCTTAATTGGTTTATTAGGCTAAGCATCCACGAGTCTCGTTACTTGATATTTTAAATTGTTGAGAACGAGAAATGATAGAGTCAATTATAAGTTACGTATTCTTTCATGAACTTATATGAGTTAATTATAAGCTTTTTCTTCCAACACTTGTAAATAAATAAATGCAATAAATAAGGTCGTACGATTTGAAAAGTTACTTGGCTTCTAGCCCAAAATTATTTAAAAGTTGCTCGGGATTAATTAGAGTTCATAGCCAAGGCATAACTTATTGAAACAAGACGCGAAGATTGGCGTATCCAAAAAGTCCCTAACAAGGCATGAGGATATTCGAGTCCAAAAATGCCCTCGACAAGGCATGAAGATTCACTTTTTTTGCTAAAATTCTAAGATGATGTGAAGATCATTAATCCAAATCACTATGAAGGATCAAGACACGGGATGGGAAACAATTTACTTCCAATAAGGTTGCGGAAAAGTCTATCCAAAAAGGCCCTTACAAGGCATGAGGATAAATAGATCCAAGTCCGAAAAGGAGGCGGATCGTTGTATATCAAAATCCTAAATAAAGACAGGGATGAATGAAGAAGTCGTGATCAACGTTTGAAGCATCTCTCACTCCAAAAGAAGATGTATACCATATATGAAGAGAAGACCATAATTTTAAGATCGTCTCTCAAGATTTGAAGTTTGAAGTACATGCCAAATATCGGTCCGAGAAAGGTCTCAAGTCGTAAAACGAGTTATGCCAAGATATGAACTTTATGAGATTTTGAGAAGCCGTTTTAAAGATTTTTTCCTTTAGCTAACTATTGATTAAATCGTCCTACTTTATTTTCGACCTTAATAAATTATCAAAATAAGTCAAAAAAGCATCCTCGTGATCATTCAAGACAAAATAAAATAAAATACAAGAGATACACAATAGGAATAAAGGGGTCTAAGTGAATAATTAAACCACATGAATAAGTGTTAGCTTTACTAACTTATAATAACAATGATATCGTTTTTACGCTTCGTATGGGGAACCTGAAACTTGAGGGTGATAAATATACATGATACCAAAGCCTTAGTTTAAGTCTTAGATTTCTTTACGAGTTTCTTCCATAAAACAATTTCAAATAAATTAAGTGGATATTGTTATATCTTTTGTTCCCTTCAATAAAGTTTTAATCTTTTTATTATTGTTTAGTTTTAGTAGTAATAGTATATCGTAATAAAGGCAAAGATGGGTTAATTATGATGAAAAATATAAATTTGTGCTTTAAAATCGTGCATTGCATGGGGACATTGCAATGGTCAAGTAGAGGGGAATTTGATAAGTGTGAAAACACTTATCTTTTTACCAATTAAAACAAGGAAAAACGAGACCAAAACGTGTATTTAATATCGTAAATGTCAGAAATTATGCGTGGTTTTGTTTGTTTGAGAAACATAGGTACAAAAGGACAAAAAGGAAGAAAAAAAGAGATTTTACGGACATTAATTAAAGAAAAGTCAAAGAAAAAGTCAACTCAAAAGGACCAAATTTCCAAAAGTTTGAAAGACCAAGGGCCTGAAATGAAGATTTATGGAAGATATGTGTTAAAGATCAATATTTTCCAAAGTTGAGGGAGAGAAGTTGCCAAATTTGAAAGATCAAGGGCTAAAAGAGAACATTTTCTATGCTTAATGAAAGTTTGGAAAGAATTTATAACAACTTGCCAAAGTATTACAACCAAAAGGGCTGAATCTGCCAAGGAAGAAAGTATTTAGCTAAGTGGAAGTACACGTGGACCAATCAAGAGCCAAATAACCCCCTCACACGGATGACCAAGTCAACCACCTTTTGTAGAACCAACTAAGCAAAAAGAATGAATAAAAGAAAGCCACGTGTTTGTGTTTCTTTGGCTGCCTTCACCAGAACCTGGAGAACGAAGGAAGAAGATTCATGCCTCGACTTCAACATGAAACTTGGTCGTCTCAAAGAGGCGAATCCAATGGTACAAGTCACATATCATGTTGTTACCTCAATCAAGAATACCCAATTCAATTTACAAATCCATCCAAAACCCTAATCCACGTGTTTGGTTCTAATTGGCTAATTGGAGCTGTCACAACTGTCACCTGTCACCTCACACTCATTCCCTCACCCACACGCATTCCTTACTCACTTCAACAACCTCCAATCCTCCTATAAATACCCCTTCACCCCCACACACCTCGCGTACTACTTTTCTAACTTATTTAGCTTATAAATTTCCCTTCAAATAGTTTAAATGTTTTAGTTTAAAGCTTATGTAACTTTTCCTTTCGAATTGTACTCAAATTACTTCATGAATAAAAATAAAAATTCAAAAAAATACTGTTCATGTTCGTCTTCAATTGATTATATTGTTCTATGGTTTGAATTGCTATTACTGTTACTGTTTCATGTTTTTGAGTTAGTAGAGGAGCTTTTGGCATTTGTTTGGTGATGTTTGGTTAAGTTTTGAAGATTTGTAGATTTTTGGAGGGAAATTTTAGATTCAAATCACATAGATCCAGATCTGTGTGATTTTGTGGTTGTTTGTGTTGAGTCGGAGTTAGTATAGGAAAGAGGTGTTTAGGATTCGACTTATCTACTACAAAGAAGTCCTGGATGTTTGGTAAGTCTCTTATTTACATTTTTTAGGCAAAACTAGGTTATGTGTTAAACTGCTCATTTTCATGTGTTTATATTGATTTAAGTTGCTTGGATCTGCTTATTATGAGTTGTTTGAGTTTAGTGAGTACTTGTTTTAGTTGTTCATTCAGTTGATCTAGCTTCTACTTCCTTAAATCTGCATAAGTTTTACTTAAAGGCTGTCTGGATTTGATTTGTTTGGATTTAAGTTTGAGTGTTGGTTATTGAGGTTATATGCATCTGTTTAGACTTCATTTAAGTACTTAAGATCAATCAAAGTTTTGTGGAATAACAAAGTCAAACAGGTTTTTGTTGAGAAAGAGGTTTAAGTTTCTGGTTAAGCAAAAATACTAAAAAGGCACCTTTCAAGCTTAATAGATATTTCATTAATCAGTTTTAGGAGTTGATTTTTGGTCTTTTGGATAGCTTATAGCATAGATAAAAAGTTGTTAGTTTTTATAAAAGCTTAATATCCACTAGATAATCCTAGATCTGCTCATAAAATCAGTTGTTCATCCATTTTTCTCACTGTCAACTTATTACTTTTTCATAGTAGCTTATTAAGTAGTAACTTAGCTTATTTCCTTCACAAAAGTTGCTTAAACATATCTAAATAGTAGATCTGGAGATTTTTGTGCTTATTTGAAAAAGTCAAATAGTCAATGTAGCTTAAATATAAGCTGATTTGGATTTTTAGATTTATTTGCTTATATTGTGTACTTTTAAAGAATCTAATCAACATTCCACTTGTTTTGTCACCTAATAAGTAGATCTGGTAAGTTTCAGCTTTTTAAATAAGCTAGATAAGAAGAAACAAACTTTTGTGCTTATTGAAAAAGTTGTTTGAGCGTTTTAGCTTATCTTAGAAGCTCAAATTGATTTTGGCTAGCTTATTTTGAATTTAGAATCTTTTGCAAGTTAAACGAACTTATTTGGTGTAGTAATAAGCTCAGAATCTATAAAAAAGCTAATAAGCCCGTTTTTTAGTTAATAAGTTCTATTAGTTGCAACTTGGTCGTTCTTGTTCTTGGTTTGTTTTGTTTTGGCACGAATAGTATATTGCATCATAGTCCACTAGTTTCAGTTTTATTTTCTTTTGGCCCAAAAAGACATTGAGCTGGGCTGTCTTATTGGGCCGGTTATATACTTGGTTAACACTTGGTTAGCACTTGGTTTTGGGCTAGTTTGTGGGCTGGGCTTATTTTTTTATTAAACCCGTTTTTAATAAAATTTCATTTTCAAATTTCAAAATAGTTTTTAATTAAGTACATAGTTTTATTAAATAAAAAAAATATTAAAAAATTCTAAAAAATATAAAAAGTATTTTTCAATTTTTGGCATTTTTACATTTCTATTTTGGGGTATTTTTTAGATTTTGCATTTTATTAGCTTATTAATTGCATTTTATATTTCTGTTTTGTGCATTGTTTATTTGTACTTTGTGCTTTAAATTGTGATACGTGCAATTTGTTATTAGAATAGTAGGTATTTTAAGTAGTTTAATAATTTTTTACATTTTTATCTGTTTGTTTGAATTAGAAATAGATTACCATAGGGCTGAGCACGGCAGATCCAAAACTGACCCGGACTGGACCGGACCTAACCGAACCGGACTGAGCAATTTCGGTCTGAGGTTTTGGTCGAATTCGGTCCTCAGTCCAGTCGGTTCGATCTGGTCCGGTTCGGTCTTACCAAAATCTCGTCAAATATGTCTAATAGGACCGGACCGGACCGAGAACAGAACCGGACCGGACCAACCCGGACCGGACCGGAGTATTTCGGTCCGGTCTTGATCCAGGGTTTCGGATCATTCCGGTCCTCGGTCTAGTCCGGTCTTAGGCAGTCCGGTCGGGTCCCGGACCGATGCTCAGCCCTAGATTATCAAGCAAGTATTATTAACCAAAAACAATAAATCTTGTGATTAAATTGGAAATCAATTCGAGTTGAGTCGAGGAAAAACGAACATTAATCTCTTACACACATATATCCAATATTAGCAGGTAACCAACTACGATTTTTAATACAATGAATCCCATCTTGACGAACTTCAAATTCTTTATCCATTCCTCTTAATTTCTCAGTTCCTACATTTTCTACCTTAAGTTCTTCTTCTTACACTTCGAGAATTTGGGTAGGTAATTTCGGTAAAAGAGTTATCATTAATGATCTAACTCGTAACGGCTTATCACGCTCCTTTCGACATAAAGCATCAACTACTATATTGTCTTTACATGGGTGATAACGAATTTCACAATCGTAATCAGCAAGTAATTCTAACCAACGTAGCTGTTTCATATTCAATTCTTTCTGATGAAGAATGTACTGAAGACTTTTATGATCAGTAAATACTACACATTTCGTACAATAGAGGTAATGTCTCCAGATTTTAAGAGCAAATATCACCACTCCTAATTCTAAATCATGGGTAGTATGATTCTTCTCATTAGGTTTAAGTTTCCTTGATGTATAAGCAATAATTTTATTTCTTTGCATAAGCACTGCTCCCATTCCTTGAATAGATGCATCATAGTAAATGATAAAGTCATCGTTACCTTCTGGTAATGCTAGGATAGGTTCTTCACACAACCTTGGCTTCAATAATTGAAAAGCTATCTCTTGATTATCTTCCCAGACAAACGGTTTGTTCTTCTGAGTCAATTCAGTCAAAGCTTTAACAATTTTTGAGAAACCTTCGATAATCCTCCGGTAATACCCAGCAATCCCTAAAAAATTGTCTTATTTCCGTAGGCGTACTAGGCCTACTCCAATTCTTTACCACTTCAATCTTAGTAGGATCCACACGAATACCTTGGCTATCAATGACATGTCCTAGGAATTGAACAACATCGATCCAAAATTCGCACTTCGAGAACTTAGCATATAACTCCTCCTTCTTAAGTAATTCGAGAATTATACCAAGATGCTTGGCATGTTCTTCTCTGTTACGAGAGTAGATAATAATATCATCGATAAACACGATTACAAATTTATCCAAGTAAGTCTTACACACTCTGTTCATGAGGTCCATGAAAAAAGTTGGTGCATTGTTAAACCAAAAGGCATCACTTGTGTTGGAAATATGTTTTACGTATTTAGAAAGGATCGGTCACTCCAACGATATATACGTAGATTGGGCTCGTGTTCTAGTCATGTAAGTATAACCCATAAAGCCCACATGTATGGTGGGCTATATATACCCTTCCTAGCATGTTAGGAAGGGTAGTTGTTATTCCACATTTCACTTAATCATTCTTTCTTTCTCTCATTCTCTCCTTTCTCTCTCTAACTTTCTCTCTCTAGTTCTTCATCTCCCTCCCTCTCTTTATATCTTAACAACATTTGTACAATCTATAAGAACTCGTGGACCTACAAATGGTATTAGAGCCATGGTTGATTGGGTTTTTCTTGTGTTTGTTCATCATTGATTTGTCTATTTTGATCTATATCATTCGAACCATTTTTTTTGTGTTTTAATGGTTTAATCTTGATACAAATCATCTACATACTTGTGGTAGTGATTTGGTATTGTTACTTTGGTTAAAACACAAAAATTTTGGGTGTTTGGATCATTTGGTGGCTTAAAATCTCGACATGGTTGTGTTTTGTCCGAGAAAAGTGGAACTTGTGCTCACGTATTGCGACAGACTCCATCGCAAAGTTTGAGGTTTCTACATTGCGATCACATATTGTGATCACATATTGCGATCACATATTGCGATCACATATTGCGATCACATATTACGATCACATATTGAGATCACATATTGCGATCAGATATTATGATCACATATTACGATCACATATTGCGATCACATATTGTGATCACATATTGCGATCACATTCCGATAGGACATTTCGATCAATTTCTGATAGGACATACCGATGGTTATTCCGATGGGTTAGATTTTGGCATTGCGATACAGTAACAAGTATTCCAAGATTTTTCAAAAACGTGTTTTTGAAAATTTTTATTCGTGAGTTTTTGTTCGTCTTGGAATTCTTGGTTTCTCGAGAACAAATATTTAGAGGATTTAGTCATTTTTCTTCTCTACTAAAAGGGATTCAATCTACAACAACAACCACAATTACTTTCTTTCATTGATCGATCGACAAGTAATCCTTACCTTCATTTTCCATCAAATTTCAATGGGATCGTTGAATTCGACATCTCAAGAGGGAGAATTGCGTCTAATGCAAAACACAGCTAGAGAAAGTGGTATAACGTTATTTCGACTACTTCAGTCTCATCTTGTAACCCTTTCATGGCTTCAAGGAGGAAGCGAATTTGTGACACTCTTTGGTCAAGATCGTAACATATTCATCGACTCAATATTCCTCAACTTGAACCAACTAGCTGAGCAACTTCATAAAAAAGACTTTAATCACTCTGCATTAGAATCTGCATATAAAGCTCTCGTGACCCAACTTACGCACTTCTTCCACTTCAACATCGCTAAGTCTGATAATTCAGGGATATGCCAGTCATTTTTTCAATACTCACATACCGAGGTCAAAGATTTCTGTGGTACACTATTGAAATTCATGACATTGGTCTTGTCTTCAATTCATGAAATATTCCGACTTCAGCAAGCGTATGATAATGGAGTGCAAGAATCTACGACGAAGATGCAAGAGGAGAATGGTCATACGGTTGACAACTTGGAGCATAAAGATGGCAAGAGCATGGAATCAGGAGGAAAGCATGATACAAGAAGCATGTCAGGAAATGATATAGACATCTCTCATGATGACCCCATACCTGTATATGACGAAGAGCCTACAAATACGGTACAACGGAATGTGGTATATGATGTCTATGCCGATGAACTACCGCATGTTGAGCATTCCGAACCTAATTATGACAAACATAGGATGGAAAAGGGTGATAGTTTTACCACTTCAAATTCATCCGATGTGAGTCAAATGGGAGAGAGATTGTTCAGAATGCTATAGTACATCATGATAATTGCTTTAAAACTGCTTCGTTAACTGGTTCCGATTCCAAGATTAAAGAGCTTGAAATGATCATAGCTCAACAATCTAAACATCTTGAGGATGCCCAATTTGAATTTTCGAAGAAAACGGACAAATTTGAAACATATTTTGAAAAACATGAAAAGTCAAACGTTGTTCTTGAACGAAAATTGGATTAAAAAGTTCTAGATTCTAAAGCTGAAAAAGATAATCTTTTGAAACAAATTAAAGTGCTAGAATCTAAGTTGGCATCCCAAGATAGATTGCTTAAAGATAATGAGACCTTAAAGGCTCAGGTTCAGGAAAAGGATTTTGCTATAGCTGCTTTGAGAAATGAGTTGAGGAAAACTAAAGGAACTAGTGTGGATACTAAGCTTGAAAAACCATCAATCTTGGGGAAACCGCCTCAAATTCAGTCTGTTAGACAACCGACTGCATTTAGATCCGAGCGACCAAATTCCTCGAGACCGCAGTTTGCCTCCCAAGTTGATATGGTTCATCTTTCTAGACCAGTCACTCCACCAACTAGGGCCAATGTGACTAAAACAGTTTTTGCAAGACCTAATCACATGATTGCCTATAGTATCCCTAGACATAATCCAAAGAACACGTCTAGAACTAGTTCAAATGACGTTCGCCATAAATTTGGTCTGAGGGAAGCTAAGCAAAAGACACAAGTAAGAGATAGGAATTTTAAACCTAGTCAGATGCCTTCTAGATTACCCAACACTGCTAACCGTAGCATGTCATATCCTAGGAGCATCAATCAATCATTTAGGAATTCTAGATCTTACTCGGACATTAAATATCCCACTTGTAAAACATGTAGGAAATGTGTCTTTAATGCCAATCATGAATCTTGTGTCAAGAAATTACTTAATGAGGTGAACTCCCGTGCTAGACTTAAATCCCAGTAGTTTGCTAAAATCAAACCCATTGGTAAAGTCTGGCGACCCACGGGTAGAACTTTCACTGTTGTAGGAAACGAGTGCCCTTTAACTAGGATAGTCTCTGATTTTACTAAGACTACTAGGGAGGAAATTGAAAAGGATGATACATCACTTAAGCCTGAACTTAAGGTTTTCTATAAAAGGAAACGTTTGCCAACTAAGACAAGTGAATCATCTCCTCAGGTCACCTCTGGCACAAGAAAAGAAAACTGTGAATCCCCGCATGGTTCTAAGATAGATATAGCTAACCCACATAAAAGCATACAAAATCCTAATGAGAATGTAGGTACCAAAGTCCACGTTCAACAAGAACACAACGGTCCAATCTTTGTATACCGTACAACTAAGGATACTATCAGAGTTTGGTTGCTAAAGAAGCTGATATCTAAGAAACAAATGTCTCAGGGGATTTGCGGTTAAGCTCACAAAAATGGCTCATAGTCAAATCACAGTCTGTGACCCGAACTTCAAAGAAAGTGAAGTTTATCTCGTCAACGATAACTTACCCTCAAAACGAGAAATTAAATTTTCTCGGACACGAGCTTACACTAAAACCATTCAAAGGTTATAAGCTCGTGTATATGGCTCATCGCTAAATATCAGACAATGACCGATCTTCAAATAAAGGAAAGTTTATCGTCGTTGATAAACTTATCCTCATTAACGAGAAATTAAATTTTCTCGGACACGAGCTTACATTGAAACTATTCAAAGGTTTTAAGCTCGTGTAAATGGCGTATAATCACATTTCAGATTATGCCCCGGACTTCAAAGAAAGGAAAGTTTATCGCTGATGATAAACTTATCCTTACAACGAGAAATTCATTTTTCTCGGGCATGAGCTAATATTAAAAACATTCGAAGTTTTTAAGCTCATGCACAATGAATTACAGTTAAATATCAAATTGTAACTCGGATTTCAATTTTAGGAAAGCTTATCTTTAATGATAACTTATCTTCGCAACGGGAAATTAATTTTTCTCGGTCATAAGCTTGTATTAAAACATTCCAAGTTTTAAGCTCAGAAAGGAAAGTGTATCTTTTAAATAAGAGAACTTTTCCTCATAACGAGAAATTCATCTTTCTCGGTCATGAGCTTTATGTTAAAACATTCAAAAGTTTTTTTCAAGCTCATGAAAACAAATTCTAAGTAAATATCAACTTAGGACTCCTTCTTCAGTTAAAAGGAGAGTTTATCACCGATCGTAACTTATCCTTAACAACGGGAAGTTTACAACTTCTCGGACTTGAGCTCGTTTTGTAAGATATTTAACATCTTAAGATCAAGTAATTGGTTTTCAAAACTTTGAGCACAATTTTTCAAGAATTTTTCAAAAGTTTTTCTAAATCTTTCAAAATTGTGTGTTCAACAATGTTTTGATAAAAAGAGAATGTCTTCTGGGTTATAATGACACGGGGTTATAAATAAAGTTCGAGCAGAAGTTTAAATGTTTTATAACATGCTCAATTATGGTTTGCTATTATTTCTGATAGTAACCCGCCTTTCATATTCAAGTCAGTCATTTCACCGGAAAGCTTTGACTCAACAACGGGAATTAATTTTCTCAGGTATGGTTTATTTTATAACTATGTAAGGGATTGTGTTTACGGAATAACGCAATCTAACACGAATTTATGTACGCTTCAGTAAATTTATTTGTTAAAACAAGAGAAATCTTGTTTTTATGAAGTTATCATCTCCACAACCCGCATCAATTTACAATTGATATCTACATACTCGACGATGCGACTACTCAAACGGCGACTACAGCTCTTTCAATAGAACACGGGTCAACAATTGAGGGGGAGCAATTGTCCAGCATTCAGACTCTTTAATGCCGAAAGTGCCAAGGTCACTAATTGGCGTCACGAAAACAATATCAATCGTACACATGGTGTCAAGAGATAACTTCAGACGTGACGAGGCGACCAACATCCGTGAACAAGAACCATGTGTCTCTATCATATGATTTTCTCCATCATTCAGATCCAACCACGTAAATTGCTAATCTTGTGAATACATTATCCTATATGATCTTTGCACGTGATAAATACCTTACACTTGTGTTTAAAAGGTATTTAATTTACGTTTCAAGTACACCCTCATTAATTTGAGGGGGAGCTTGTATAAATCATGAAGATAATTAGATTTGCATTTTTCTTCCCAATTTTTTTTAAAATGTTATTAAATCAATTGATATTAAAAACATCGATTGGGTTAATATTTTTAATATGGGGGAGAAAATGTGATTTAATATGGGAAGTGATTAATCAAAAATGGTTTGACTTAACGTGATAGCTCATCCCGACATATGCGAAATGTTTTCGGATATCGTGGCATATGTTAAGGGGGAGCAAAATGGATTTCATGGTGACATACACTTACCCAAAACATCTCTATTCACGACGATGAAGATTGTGGTGACATAAGGATGGTAGGATAGGTTAAAGTTCAATGATTCTTCTAGAACCGGAGGAATCTTCCCAAGGACATTCCATAGCTAGAAATAGTAGTCCTTAGGAAAGATGGAGAAAGATTGCGAACGTAGCTGAATGCCGACCAAGTACATAAGTTAGCACTGGAACAATCACAACAAGGTGCTAGTTATGATGTATTGGTAAGCATTGAAGGGGTTGAAGAATGAAAAAGAATTGTAATGATAAAGGTTGAAAACAAAGAAGCCCTCCTTACAACCTTAGGCAGAAGCCGGGTCAACACTTATGCTATTGAGATCATTTTTTAATGCTTCTTGATATTGAAGATAGACATCATGGACCTAGTGATGCAATGCACAACCCATCCCAGCTAACTCAGATATCTCTTAAAAGATATTTGTTTTAATCACACGGAGACAACGCATTATCTATTGATTTATTCACTCCGAATAAATTGGTATTGAAATGGTGGAACTCCTCTCCAGCCTCCAATCACTAAAATCCAAAATGCACGATTAAGTCTAGAGCCATTTGAGATCATCAAATGTCTCATTAGGACACACTTTCATAATTCCTTGCTTCTTCACACACGGTGAAAAGTAAGAAAGATCTTAAGAGTCCTACGCAAAATCTTCATGATCTTGCCTGAACATCTGAGTAATACGAATGTATTGACAATGAAGATGGAAATCCTTCTTGAGCGAATATCAAAAAGCTCATGGTAGGTGACTTGTGCGATTCTTTATGAATCAAGCTTGTGATAACTGGAAAGCAACAATGGTTTAATTCTTAACTGAACTTAAACACGTTCCAGGCCTCTACTTAATATCTTAGTGATCTTGCCACAACACTCAGAGTGACACTCTATAGTGTTCACAGTGATGAGTGGAAATCCTTCTAGTGTTAACCTCAAACAGCACTTGGTAGGTAACTTGCAAGATTCTATACGAATCAAGCTCGTGACAACTGGAAAGCAACGATGGTGCGGTTCTTAATTGAATTTCACTTTTTCCAGGAACATGAATTGACGGCTTCAATCATGCGGATAATTATATCCAAATGATTTACTCTTTACGTTTGCAGTCAGATTTGGACGGTCGAGTAAAGAGAACGGGTTTACCCGCGAAATCTTGTAAAGGAGGTTCTTATTTGAAACTACTTGCCACAAGTACGATATTTTATATCGTCCAACGGTCTTAACCGAACGGAGGTAAAATGCTACCGAATTAGAATGAAATTTTCAAGGCCATTTCATTCGTGTATATGTTTTGTTGCTAACTGTCTTATGCAGCATAACAAGAAGGTGGCGGTGTACAATCCAGAAGAAGTCGTCCCCACATGCTTATACTTTTTGCACTTTATACTTCAAAAAGTTCAAGAAAGTCTTAAAGTCAAGTCTTCCACTGTATCAAACTCTGAAGCTTTCAAGAATTATAAAGGTATAAGTATGTGGGACATGAAGTCACAAGGAGGCGAATATCACAAGTGATGAATGCACAAGGTCAAGGCAAGGGAAACATGCTCAAGACTAAAGTCAAATATCTCATCTGCATATTCAGAAGAACAAGATCGAAGACTCAAGCATAGTATTCTAGGTTTAAGATTTTGTAAAATGGTGTGACCTCCCTTAGGGGGAGATTGTTGGAAATACCTTTTTCCAAAGAAAGTCTCGGTCACATCATTGTTAGCATAGATCACGAGCTATAGACTATTTAGGACATTGTAACTTGGAGTGACCTCCCTTAGGGGGAGATTGTTGGAAATACGTTTTTACATATTTAGAAAGAATCGGTCACTCTAACAATATATACGTAGATTGGGCTCGTGATCTATCCATGTAAGTATAACCCATAAAGCCCACATTTAGGGTGGGCTATATATACCCTTCCTAGCATGTTAGGAAGGGTAGTTGTTATTTCACATTTCACTTAATCATTCTTTCTTTCTATCATTCTCTCCTTTCTCTCTCTAACTTTCTCTCCCTGGTTCTTCATCTCCCTCCCTCTCTTTATATCTTAACAACACTTGTACAATCTATAAGAATTTGTGGACCTACAACTTGAAATTCATAATGTCCATACCGCGTCCTGAAAGCAATTTTAGGAATATCCTCTTCCTTAACTCTTAGTTGATGATAACCTGATCGTAAATCAATTTTCGAATATACGTTCGATCCTTGAAGTTGATCAAATAAATCGTCGATTTTGGGTAATGGGTAACGATTCTTTATAGTAAGTTTGTTTAACTCACGATAATCGATACACATCCTAAAAGATCCATCTTTCTTTTTCACAAATAAGACTGGAGCTCCCCACAGTGATATACTTGGTCTAATAAATCCTCGATCAGTTAGTTCTTGGATTTGACTTAACAATTCTTGCATTTCCGAAGGTGCTAATCGATAAGGCACTTTAGCAACTGGTGTTTCTCCTGGTATCAAATCGATTTGGAATGCAACTTGACGCTCAGGCGGCAAACCTGGTAATTCTTCAAGAAATACTTCGGGAAATTCTCTAACTATTGGAATATCTTCTAATCGTTTCTCTTCTTTCTCCTTTTCGACTACTTGAACTAAGAAAACTTGACCACCTAGGGATACGTACTAATTTATCTTAAGGCACGATATGGGACTTAGTCTAGTATAACTTCGGTCACCATGGACAATCAAAACTCCACTGTTAATAGGAATATGAACGGCTTTCTCGTCACATAGATTTTTAGCATGGTATTTAGATAACCAGTCCATTCCAATGACTACGTCAATTACCGAGCTTAATGGGTATAAGATCGATTTCAAAGGATTGACGTAATAAAGTAATGATACATCCTCGAATAAGGGTATTAGTGTTAACTATTTTTCTGTCGGCCATTTCTATATCATACTTAGTATTCAAAGAAACAATCGGAATATCTAACTTAGCAGCAATTTTAATAGATATGAAACTTCTATCAGCTCCTAAGTCAAATATTACTTTAACCAGACATTGATTTAGATGAAACATACCCGTAACCGTATTCTGATCTTGTTGAGTATTGTTCAGCAAATAGGCTTTTCCTCGGCTATTGCTCTCTTTACGGCACTCATTCATTAGATGCCCTTTTTCTCTGCAGTTTTGGCAAATTTTAGTTACAGGAATTTGGTTACTTCCAGTAGCTAATCCTTTATTTCTGCAGAATCTTGTCTGATGTCCTATATTTCCATAGTTCTGACACTTGATAGTGCAATATCATGTGTGATTAGAGAACACATCTGACAAAGGGGTTGTCTTCCACTATAACCATTCCTCGAATTTACAACATAAACTTTAGAAACATCATTTCTTTTGTTCTGTTGTTGACGATTATTGCCTTGATTATAGTTGCGAAAATTATTCTTCTGGAAATTACGATTAATAGGCTAGTTCTTCCTATCATCAAACTTCCTCTTATTATTAACTGCCACTTGTACATGATTATACCTTATCACTTGATCCATTAATCTTTGAGTAATGGTGATAACATCCTCTAAACTTTGGAGTTTAAAGGCGGTAACATTCCCTTCTATACTTCTAGGCAATCCTCCAATAAAAGCTTCCATCAATTTTTCAATATTAGGCACCATATTAGGACATAATAATGCCAATTCCTGAAATCTTTGGATGTAAACTTTAAGATTATTCTCCTTTACTTCTAAATTATAGAATTCTTCCTCCATTTTCTCAATCTTATTGCGAGGACAATATTTCTTAATTAGTAGATTCTTGAATTCATTCAAGGGAGTCTGATAAGCTTGTTCTATCCCAATGGGTTGTGCATAAGCATTCTGATAAGACTGCTTTTATACATAGTCTCATCGTCCAAAACGGGCTTAAAATGCATTAAATATCATCAAATATGCCAAATATATGCTTGTGTTTGTTACATGTGTATTTTAGGTACGGATATTGAGAAAATGACAAAAGAATACAAGAAACAAGAAAAAACGAACACGGGAAACGAAGCCGCACAATGAACCAAGCCCTAATGGTGATTTTCCAAGAATAACCCTTGAAGAAGTAAAGATTGTACAAGAAGAGTCCTCCAATATTGAAGAATTGACACTTTAAACCCTTGTTTATTCATAATTACAAGTTTGGTCCTTAAAGTTTGTCAAATTTGCAAAAAGGGGCCTCCACTTTGAATAATTGTAAAGAATGATCCCTCAAAAATGAAGACTTGTCAATATTAGTCCTCCAAGAAGTCAATCATACAAGTCAAGACCATAATGTTTGAATAAAATGCCAAAACAGTCCTTCAAGAATCATCAAATGGCAAGAAATACCCCTGAAAATACTTTGGAAAAGTATTTGGGGCAAATGTATGAAAAGTAAAACTTTCATAACAAAGGAATTCGGATTTTTCACAATTAAAACTGAAGTGGCAAGAAAGAAAGAAATGAGGGGTTAAATGTGGGAGACAAGAAACTTACCTAGGCCGGTGAGGGGGTGACACGTGCCCCACTCACCCTCTCCACCAATGGGAACTCCCCAAACCTCCACATCACTTCCCACTTAATACCGATTTTTAACTAATCTTTATTAAATAAAGATTAGGTGCCTAACACCAAGTTTAAAAACAAAAATGGATCAAAACCATGTTCTTCAAGTTCATAATCTGAATTGGGTATTCTTTAATTACTAAGAATTAACCCTTAATATTTTCCAGAAACATGATTAAGGTCAACATAAACACATCCCAATCCTTAAACCTTGTGCCACATCATCACCCACCTCACAGGATAAACCCTGCTATACCACTTTTGAAGAAACTGCCAAAACATGCCAGTCATCCAATACCCAAGAAAGCTGCTTCAATCCTAAGCATATTATGGACCCTTTGATCAATTCCAACCTTAACACCTCACACAAACTGCCAACATTCCTTCACATGAGTTCAAGATTTTAAAAATCTGCAAGGGCAAATTGGGGACTTCACCAGCTTAGGGTTTTACGTTTTTATGCTTTCTAGACATAGTTTGCAGCCTATATAAAGGCATTAGGTCATTACATTGAACCTGCTCTTGGTTTTTCCTTTGTTCAAAGTTTTGTAAATCCTCCTTCATTTTTAATGAAAAGTGTTTGAATGTTTGAAGAAAATCTGTAACACCCCATTTTGATAATGGAATGTCACGCGTAATTATGAAGTGTCATCAAATCATACAAGGATAAATGTCTAAAACATTACATGACCATAGGGATAACCGGAATCAAACATCGGTTCCCAAACATAAGCCCAAAACATAATAAAGCAAAAGAAATGAATGAAAGACTAAACAAGCATAAGTATATGAAGGCAAAAAGGAAAAGAAGCCTCTAGCAGCTTCCATCCTATGCACGTCATCCAAATGCTCGAGTCTTTCCTAGGGTACCTGCCGTTTTGGGACATGGAAAGGAAAGTAACGGCTGAGCAAAACGCTCAGTGCACGGATATAGACATAGTATAAATGACTAAAACATAATAAAGACTTAATAGCAGAGGAAATGTATAAGTCCTGGAAAACCTGGAACATGTTCATAAAACTGGTTTTATAGTTTGAAAAGCCTTATGTTTATCTTATGAAAACTGTTTAACATATTTTACCATTAGCCAATATAGGTCATGAAAATCCATCGTGCATGAATACTTAGAGGGGTGACCTCATCATGCAAATTAGAGGGGCTGCCTCTAATCTAATATACTGGTTTGGGTAGGAGGGATCATCTCCTTGTGAAGGATGCAAGGAACACACCTCATTCACACTGAGTAATCTGCTGAAAACATGTAACTAGGATGCACCCATACGCCCTACATGATAAATATAATAATATGGCCAAAAGCTGAAGGGACGCCACGAGCAATCACTCTGCCGTGGGGAAGTCATAACACCAGTGCCTCTAGTGTTATGGTTATGGTACCTCCATAACTAGGTGAAACTGGTCATGCATGTATATGGCTATAGGTATTCTAAATTAAACATAAGCAAATCAAACATATAAACTTATACTACGGGAAAACAGTTGGCTGCATACGGGGAATCCTAATAAGGAAAGAATGTCCATACTGAAAGGATGGGAATCCGTACCTTATTCCAGTGAACAAAGAAGACGAATGAGGTGAGTCCTACTTCGGTATCACTAATGCTACATAAATACATACGTGTATAAGTATCTGATTGCTAAATACGTAAGTGGTTTTATGTCATGTCTTAGCTTATTTTATACGTTCATGTCATGTTTTACTGTTTTAAGCTTTAAGTTGTGGTTATCTTATATTCTGTCTATTCTGATTAAGTATTACTTGTATTTCATGTATTATTATACTTACTGTGTAGTAATAAGTAACTTTCTAAAAATAGCAGGTTTTCTAAAATAGAAAGTTTCCAAAAATAGAAAGTTACCAAAAAAATAGAAAGTTTCCAAAAATAGAAAGTTTCCAAAAGTAGAAAGTTTCCAAAAATAGAAAGTTTCCAAAAATAGAAAGTTTCCAAAAATAGAATTACTGCTTAAAATAGATAAGTTTCTAATAATAGAAAGTTTCCATAAATAGATTAGCTGCCTTATTTAAATAAGTTTCTAAAAATAGAAAGTTTCCATAAATAGATTAGCTGCCTGAATTAATTAAGTTTCTAAAAATAGAAAGTTTCCATAATTAGATATAAGCTGGTTAAATAAGATAAGTATATAAGCTTAAGTGTTTTCTGATTATTTTTCTAAGTCATAATGATATAAGGTATAGTTTATTAATTATTACATGTAATTTAAATAAACTATAGGTTAAAAGTATTTAATTAAATATATCATGTTTTTAATTAAATAAAGTTAAATACTTAGGTTAAAAAATGTATTATTAATTATTAATATAACCTAAGTCATGTTAATTAATTAGTTATAGCCATGGTTTTTAATAATTAATTAATTATAAAGTCTAGAAAAATATACATACTTAGGTTAAAATTCCATGATCTAATAATTAAATTATATCCTAAGTCATGTTTTATTAAATTAATCATGTCATATATTATTAATTTAATTTTAACATATGATTATTAAAAACATCACCTTAACATAAACCATGAACCGGATCATGACTAGAAATCGTGAACCGGACCCGTAATCAACACCATACCCCGAACCACTTCGGGGTTCTCCCCTGTTTGCTGCTTCCTTGGGACCCACACCACCAAACCGAGACCTTGAGGTCTCGGTGGTGGTCCATAAGCCAAACCGAGACCCCCTTGGGGTTCGGTTTAGGCACCGGCCACAACAAAACACCCCTAAATCCTCCGTTTTGATTTACCCCATAATCATTTACATGTTTGATTTATGTTTTTAATTAGCTTTTTAAAAACATCATGTTCTTATTTAATTTATTAAATCAAAACAAAAGAAAAAGGATTAAAAAGGTATACCGAATGCGTGGATCAAACGAGGATGAACACACACGAACACTTGCATAAATTCCAAGATCAAAAATCAACCCAAAACCCCTTGTGGTGTTCTTGAAGGTGGCGACCAAAGAGGACAAAAAGGAAGAGGAGGAAAATTTTTAGGGTTTTAATTATTTTCTAGATTTTGTAAAAATGAAACATGATTCCTCCTTTTTCTCGTTTAATAAAAATAATGGGCTAGGCCCTTTTTCTTTGCTAATTTCTTGGCATGGGTCCCACCTAAGGGTAACCCGTACATTTCTCGAGTCTAAATATTATAGTGTGTTCTCGTGTGTTCTCGTGTTCGTGTGTTACGTGTTTTAATTAGTTATCGATCGTGACTTAATATATTTATTCGTGTTCGTAATAAATATATATACGTAATTAATATTAGCTCGTGATTAATTTACGTTCATGATTTCATGATCGCATGTTCGTGATTATAATTATTATTTGAATAATTATCGTGTGTTCATACGTAATAAATACTTATCGTGTTCTAACACGTACGTAATACTTAAAATTCTTATTCGCGAACGTAAACATGCTTTAAAAGGAAAGTTTTAATCTAGTACGTACGATCTAATGGGTACTATTCATGGTAAAAGCATGCGGGTTTTACAACTCTTCCCCCCTAAAAAGAATAATTCATCCCCGAATTATAGATAATGTGAACTAAAAGAGAAACATACCCGAATCAAACTGAGAGGGTATGTAAGATAAATGAACGTGCGGGTTTCCTGGCAGAAGGAACGTGGAACGTGACATTTCTTGAAAGGACATGGAACGTGACGTGACTGAAAGGACATATCTAGTTGATAAGAGAAAAACGGATAAAAGTCCGGATGAACTTGTTTGTTTCCAAGTGGCCTCCCTCTTGGAACGGTTCCTTCAGAAGATCTTGACACTAATGATAAATCTTGGTCCTCCTGACCTTGACTTGGAATACGAAGAAATTCTTGGTTATCAACGGAAGGTAGATCCCCTAAATTCGATCGAGGAAAAATAAGAGTTAACGTGCAAGGGCAACTAAAACGTTATCGTGCAAAACACTTCTAACTTAACTGATAATTAGCAACGATGCGCGAGACATAAGGAAACGTAGTACGTGAAAAATTTTGAACGTAATACGTGAAAATTTTTGAACGTGATACATGGAGTTATGATGAGTGTAATATGAGTAAACATATCATGATCCATGATACGTGTAACATATCTTGATCATGATATGAGAAACGTGGAATGTCCATGACATGTGAAACATATCGTGAACATAGAATATAATGGCGGTAACGCCAATCGCTACAAGGTGAGACATAGAATATGACGAGAAACGTCTATCTGAGGATAGGGAGTTATACTAAACTTGGGTCTGGCCTCTCGAGTTCTTACAAAACTTCCTAAAATGAGAAAATGAACGTAAAATCGTAAGCCGAGATGCCATCATGAACGTGAATACTGTCATGAACGCGAGCGCGAAAGCAAGTCGTGAAATTTGAATAAGGATGTGAAGTAAATAACGAGCACAATTATGAATATTTGTCTGACCCGGTAACTGAGGGATTGCCAAGTGATCGGATGAGCCTTGGCTGGAACATGTCCGATCAATCTGTTGGTTCTGAAATCCTTGCGGATGTAAGGATTCTGCAGACTTGATCAAATTGTTCGCAATAACCCAGATAGCATCATGCTTCTTCTGAGTTTGCGTTAATCTGGTAACCAAAATCCGTGGAGATCTTGTCCCATTTCAATTCACAATTTCAGACGATGAAAACATCCCAGTCTGTTGGTGTCCTATCTTAACCTGTTGGTATGTCAGGTACTTAGATATGAACGTCACTGTATCTTGCTTCGTAGAACTTGATACATAGGAGTTTGCGAAACTCTGAGTCTCTGAATCTAGACTTCTCCTAGCGTAGGATTTTCTAGAACACCTAATGTAGTGTAGGGTTCTCACCTTTATGCATAAGCTGAGTCATGGTAACATTAACCTTGAGAATACACGTGATTCAGCGTGTCACTGTAATCAACCACAATTTAGAATGGAAAATTTCAGGGTGAAATTTCTCTTGTCATAGAATTTGCAACATAGGGCAGATATGGTCTTCCTGTTCTTCCCTAGACTTAGAGAAAATTAAGTTATTCTTAAAGAAGACACTGATGAATTTGCTCATGAGTTCATGGAAACTCATTATTATAATGCTGCCAGAGCATTTGATGAGACTAAATTAAAATCATAAATCTAGCATGACCGAGTCGTGAACGAATAGCAGTCATGGACATGTCCTGCTCTTTCACTCGTCACTGTTGGCAGCATGATCATGAGTTCAATCTTGGAGAAGTGATTAACACTATAAGGTCGATTGGACATGTTGTCAATACGTGGAGGAGAATAACGGTCATGAATGATGATTTGTTTAAGTCGGTGGTAGTCGACACATAATCTCATGGTACCGTCCTTCTTCTTTTAGGTTCTTTAGAAATGGATGAGAAGATTTTGGAATACTCGTCTGGTTATGCGTAAAAGGAACTTCGGTGGTCAAGTCTTACTGTCAGCTAGAAAATTTTAGCGGCCATGGCTAACAACGCAGATGCTTGTAAGCATAGATAATTTGTACAGATTTTCCTGATGGAAAATCAAGCTGAATGTATTCAGGAGCTTGAACATTACTGTACATAGTTATGAATCGTAGCATGGTGTGTTGTTCATAGTCCATATTAGGATAAAATTCATCTCGTGTCTGTCCGAGGAAATGCGTTAGCAACTTGGATCTCATCATTAAGCTGAAGGAAAACCTTCGTATACGTAGGAATACGAAAGGCGTCCTTCATGGTCATGAATATATGAACTATGGTGAAAGAAATGAAAGTGACATCGGCAACGTGACAGTTCTCACTGATGCGCTGATAATGGTATTGAAATTCTTGTGGCCTTATTTATACATGGCACAAAAAAATGGATATACCCTTGGAGGGTACCTTAAATTTCTTAGAAATGTTCCATAGTTGGACGTGAGTCATGTGTCTTGACTCGTTTCTTGGAACTATAAGCATGACATATGTCTTGACTGGTGTCTTGACATGTGTCTTCAGAAAGTATACGTGAGACATGTGTCTTGACTGATGTCTTGACATGTGTCTTCAGAAAGTATACGTGAGACATGTGTCTTGACTGATGTCTTGACATGTGTCTCCAGGAAGTATACGTGAGACATATGTCTTGACTGATGTCTTGACATGTGTCTCGAGACGTAAAACAATAGAACTATAATATTAGGTTATTATGCCAGACTTGGCGGGTCGGTTGGACTACTGATCCTTTGTATGTCTGATCACGTCCGCGACCGGAGCCTCGGTTGCGATTTCTCGGATAGTTCTGTCATAGTAGTGGTTACTATCGTCCTGTCTGTCAGTTCCATGACGGTCATTCTCATGACCGTGATTCATGTAACCATTCAGCTGAGTGGTCGGCTGGTACCGGTTTGCACTCATATGGCTGAAATGACAGCCGAATGACGTGTGACATGTAACTAAGAATTAGGGACAATGATTGATGTAAATCGTCTGATGGTGAAGCATCTTCTCGTCCAATTGCTTTGCTCTGACTCCTTTGTCTTAGTCTTGTAGGATCTCCAGGTTGTGAACAGCATCCGCATCTCGTAGCGTCTCCGAACGTCAGCAGCATCAACCCTTTAGTAACATCTCCAAGTTATGAGCGGCATCAGCAATCTTGTAGAATATCAGCAATTGAAAATACGCCTGAGATGATTCAGAATCGACTAGCGAATACTTGTGAAGTATTGCAAGTGGAATACACATGGATTAAGGTATGTGTAATACACATGAAATACGGTACGTGGAGTACACGTGGAATGCACATGAAATGATCGGTATGGGGTCGATCATTTATCATGATTTAAGGAAAGTATATCGGTTAAACGGTTAGGAAAACCATCAAGATAACCTGGAAGTATTAGCATAGACATCATTTTTGTTATAACGAGAAACGTTAAAGTGTGGTTACACAAAATTCAACGATGATTTGCCTGACAGCATGATCAATGAAAACCAACCATGACTGTCATGAAAGAAGAATTAAATGAAATCCAACAATGTCTTGCATGAAGGCATAATAACAAAAGAGGCGTAAGACGTAATCCACATGAAGACGAAATTATCATGAATAAACATGAAACGATTTAACATGAAGGAGTGTATAACATAGTCAGCATGAAACTGAGTTTAACCATGACAGTATGAAAACATACTTGACATAAAAACATAGTAACTTATGAGGGGACATAAAAAAATTTATGCCAATAAATCATAAGAAAAATTTTATGCATGAAAAATAGTGCATGAATGCGTAATGTAGTTTATAAAAACCTTTATATGTGCGAGGGGACGCCTATGGGTCGGTCCCAAAACAAAAGACATGGCGAGGGGACGCCTATGGGTCGGTCCCAAAGTTAAAAGTTTCGATAAAAGCACATGCGACTAAATAGGGCCAGTCCTGTACCAACCATTACTTAATCATAATCCCTGCAACAATGATACATGAAACATAAATAAATGAAACCCATCTGTCAAAACTTATCAGAAAAAAAAAATTTATGTGACTAATTATGAACTACTGGGGTTCAGTCCACATAGCCACACTTCGCGAGGAACATTATGCATGAAACAATGACACATAACTAAATATGAATGACGGTTATCCATACATACTAGTAAAACAATATCGATGAAAACATCAAGGATAAAACCTCAAGGTGATGAAAACGTCATGGTTAAAACAACAATGCGCTGAAAACATCAATACATGGAATAACAAACATTGGCTTAGGAAGCTCCTGGTGACTACCCACTAGTCACAAGTCGATTTTTAGAGCCTACAGGTCGAAGCCTTGGCTCTGATACCATAATTGTAACACCCCATTTTGATAATGGAATGTCACGCGTAATTATGGCGTGTCATCAAAGCATACAAGGATAAATGTCTAAAACATTACATGACCATAGGGATAACCGGAATCAAACATCGGTTCCCAAACATAAGCCCAAAACATAATAAAGCAAAAGAAATGAATGAAAGACTAAACAAGCATAAGTATATGAAGGCAAAAACGAAAAGAATTCTCTAGCATCTTCCATCCTATGCACGTCCTCTAAATGCTCGAGTCTTTCCTAGGGTACCTGCCGTTTTGGGACATGGAAAGGAAAGTAACGGCTGAGCAAAACGCTCAGTGCACGGATATAGACATAGTATAAATGACTAAAACATAATAAAGACTTAATAGCAGCGGATATGTATAAGTCCTGGAAAACCTGGAACATGTTCATAAAACCGGTTTTATGGTTTGAAAAGCCTTATGTTTATCTTATGAAAACTGTTTAACATATTTTACCATTAGCCAATATAGGTCATAAAAATCCACCGTACATGAATACTTGGAGGGGTGACCTCATCATGCAAATTAGAGGGGCTGCCTCTAATTTAATATACTGGTTTGGGTAGGAGGGATCAGCTCCTTGTGAAGGATGCAAGGCACACACCTCATTCACACTGAGTAATCTGCTGAAAACATGTAACTAGGATGCACCCAAACGCCCCACATGATAAATATAATAATATGGCCAAAAGCTGAAGGGACGCCATGAGCAATCACTCCGTCGTGGGGAAGTCATAACACCAGTGCCTCTAGTGTTATGGTTATGGTACCTCCATAACTAGGTGAAACTGGTTATGCATGTATATGGCTATAGGTATTCTAAATTAAACATAAGAAAATCAAACATATAAACTTATACTACGAGAAAACAGTTGGCTGCATACGGGGAATCCTAATAAGGAAAGAATGTCCATACTGAAAGGACGGGAATCCGTACCTTATGTCCAGTGAACAAAGAAGACGAACTGAGGAGAGTCCTACTTCGGTATCACTAATGCTACATAAATACATACGTGTATAAGTATCTGATTACTAAATACGTAACTGGTTTTATGTCATGTCTTAGCTTATTTTATACGTTCATGTCATGTTTTACTGTTTTAAGATTTAAGTTGTGGTTATCTTATATTCTGTCTATTCTGATTAAGTATTACTTGTATTTCATGTATTATTATACTTACTGTGTAATAATAAGTAACTTTCTAAAAATAGCAGGTTTCCTAAAATAGAAAGTTTCCAAAAATAGAAAGTTACCAAAAATAGAAAGTTTCCAAAAGTAGAAAGTTTCCAAAAATAGAAAGTTTCCAAAAATAGAAAGTTTCCAAAAATAGAATTACTACTTAAAATAGATAAGTTTCTAAAAATAGAAAGTTTCCATAAATAGATTAGCTGCCTTAATTAAATAAGTTTCTAAAAATAGAAAGTTTCCATAAATAGATTAGCTGCCTGAATTAAATAAGTTTCTAAAAATAGAAAGTTTCCATAATTAGATATAAGCTGGTTAAATAAGCTAAATATAAGCTTAAGTGTTTTCTGATTATTTTTCTAAATCATAATGATATAAGGTATAGTTTATTAATTATTACATGTAATTTAAATAAACTATAGGTTAAAAGTATTTAATTAAATATATCATGTTTTTAATTAAATAAAGTTAAATACTTAGGTTAAAACATATATTATTAATTATTAATAATATAACCTAAGTCATGTTAATTAATTAATTATACCCATGGTTTTTAATAATTAGTTAATTATAAAGTCTAGAAAAATATACATACTTAGGTTAAAATTTCATGATCTAATAATTAAATTATAACCTAAGTCATGTTTTATTAAATTAATCATGTCATATATTATTAATTTAATTTTAACATATGATTATTAAAAACATCACCTTAACATAAACCATGAACCGGATCATGACTAGAAATCGTGAACCGGACCCGTAATCAACACCATACCCCGAACCACTTCGGGGTTCTCCCCTATTTGCTGCTGCCGTGGGACCCACACCACCAAACCGAGACCTTGAGGTCTCGGTGGTGGTCCATAAGCCAAACCGAGACCCCCTTGGGGTTCGGTTTAGGCGCCGGCCACAACAAAACACCCTTAAATCCTCTGTTTTGATTTACCCCATAACCAATTACATGTTTGATTTATGTTTTTAATTAGCTTTTTAAAAACATCATGTTGTTATTTAATTTATTAAATCAAAACAAAAGAAAAAGGATTAAAAAGCTATACCGAATGCGTGGATTAAACGAGGATGAACACACACGAACACTTGCACAAATTTCAAGATCAAAAATCAACCCAACACCCCTTGTGGTGTTCTTGAAGGTGGCGGCCAAAGAGGACAAAAAGGAAGAGGAGGAAAAATTTTAGGGTTTTAATTATTTTCTTGATTTTGTAAAAATGAAACATGATTCTTCCTTTTTCTTTTTTAATAAAAATAATGGGCTAGGCCCTTTTTCTTTGCTAATTTCATGGCATGGGGTCCACCTACGGGTAACCCGTACATTTCTCGAGTCTAAATATTATAGTGTGTTCTGGTGTGTTCTCGTGTTCGTGTTTTACGTGTTTTAATTAGTTATCGGTCGTGACTTAATATATTTATTCGTGTTCGTAATAAATATATATATGTAATTAATATTAGCTCATTATTAACTTACGTTCATGATTTCATGATCGCATGTTCGTGATTATAATTATTATTTGAATAATTATCGTGTGTTCATACGTAATAAATACTTATCGTGTTCTAACACGTATGTAATACTTAAAATTCTTATTCGCGAACGTAAACATGCTATAAAAGGAAAGTTTTAATCTAGTACGTACGATCTAATGGGTACTATTCATGGTAAAAGCATGCGGGTTTTACAAAATCCAAGTGCCAACTTATTTCATTGCTTATTATTGATATTTGTTTGTGTTGTTTGAATCTTAAAACCTGTTTTCAAACTTTATGCAAGAAATTGCTCAAAGTTCAAAATCTTGATATTTTGCTAAGTCTTTGGTACATCTTTGGAATTTTTGGATTACAAGTGATCTAAACACCCTGATAAGGAGCTTATCAAGGTGTTGGGAGCTTGTGGTTTGGGGATAAACAAAGAGTGGGTACAAAGGTTGCATTAATCAAGCTTTTTCACTTTTCTGATTTTCATATTTTGTGTTTTAACCTTGTTGAATCTTAGCAGCCTTGTTGTGAGAGCTTATGCCTTGTTTTGCTAGGCACATCAGCTCAAAAATTCGTGAGTGTGGATGTACATTCATGAGGTTGGAGTTCTTGAACCCAAAATCTGTCAAAATACATGATTTTTGTGATTTTGTGTTCTGCTATTGTTCTTGTTGTTTTTGTGGATTAAAAGTGCTTGATACTGCATAATATAGTTGTTATTGTGTTAGATTGGGCTTGGGTAACATTGAATCACACTTATACTTTGTTAAATATTGGATTGAAAAAGATAAGGGGTGTTTGGGTTAACCTGTTTAAGATCACAAATTGAATTTTAGTTATTGTTTGTTTGTTATTTGTGTTGGTATCTTATATATGCTTGGTTGAGTACTAATTGCTGCAAGTGATTGGCTTTTAAACATCAAAATCTTGATTGTGCTATAAAAACTTGAAAACTGCTTGTTTTGACCAAAGATTTTGGAAACACTTAGTTTGTATGCATGCTTAGGGATAACAAGTGATTAAACATAGTTAATATAACCTGTTAAGAAGATTTGAGTGTTTGAAATTGGATTTGTGGTCAAGTATATCAGCGAAGTATCAAACTGCATGTTCTTTGTTCATCAGTAACATTTTTAAGCTTGAATCTTGATCTAGACCTTGAACCATTGCATGAAACTTGTTGATTTATGTTCATTTGAATTATGTATAGCTTGTGTATGCATTTGATGAAGTTTGGATGGCTTAATCTTGCTTAAAGTGCTTATTTGGTGAAAACTGCTTATTGTTCATATCTGGGCAAGGTCTGGTGATCTTTTGATTAAAATGTATTAATTGGCTTGTTGAAATTGTGATTTGATTATTGTTATTGACTCCTTGTGATTAAATGATCACTTGGGTGCCTTTGCTTAACTTGACACCAACAAAAAGTCACTAAAGACAAAAAGTCAAAAAGGTCAAGCAGTGGAAACTTTTCCCACTGCTGAACCCCCAAAACTAGCCCCTGCTAGTGTTAAAATCAAAACAGCTTATTTAAGTCAAGAGAAGGACGTGGGTAAAATTTTAGCTTATGGCATCAGCTTATAGCTTAATGGGCCAAAAAGCCCATTTAGAATAAGTTGTTTTGAAATAAGCTAACTTATGCTCATTTTTAGCTTTTGGGCCTTTAAAAAATTGTGTTTAAAATTAGATTTTAAGCTTAACTGGATCATCTGGGCCAATTCTGTGGACTTTTTCTTATTGGGCCCAAATTCTAAGTCCATTAAGGGACTGTTTGGGTATTTGGCCCATTTGAAGGCCCAATAGGGGTAAATTTGTAATTTCAAGTTCATTTCTCTTTTATTTAGGTTAAAATAAAGTAGTTTGCAACTTTTTAGAATTTTTTATAAATTTTGGATTTTTAATATTATTTTATTATTTTATTATTAAAAATTAAATTTTAGATTTTTGAAAGTTTTTCATTTTTCCTAGTTCAAATACACTAAGTTAGGAATTTTAAAATTTTTAGATTAATTTTATTGTCATTAGATTAATTTTTAGAATTATTTTAAGTTTTAATAGTTTTTGATTGTTTTTAAATAGTTTTTATTATTTTTAAAATTTTAAATTTAGTTAAGTCATTTTAGAGGTTTACAAGTTAAAAAATCTCATTTTGGGCTTTTTGTTAATTAAATTGATTTATTAGGATTTAATTAGGATTAAAAAATTAATATTTAATTAAATAAAAGGTTTGAGTGATTTTTGATTTTTTGTAAACTCTAACTACATTTTCTAGGATTTAATGAAGTTTTCTAGGAAATTTTAGGGTAATTTTTAAATTTGGTCACTTTTTACGGTTTTACGTGTACGACTTCGTCTTACTTTAATTCATAATCGTATTCTAATCTCTTCTCTATTTTTCTTTTCTCATCAATATAATCACAAACACTTAATCATCTCTTTACACAACACACAAGCCTCCTTGAGAACGAACTCATTTTGGGTCATTTGTGCACGGTTTTCCTAAACCGTCGTACTTACCCTAATTACCTCCTTTTCCTAAAGGTGTGTAAAAAATCAACCATCATTTTGGCGCCGCTGCCGGGGAGGCGTGTTGTGTTTTGATTCGAACAATTGTTGTTTTTATACTAACCATAATATCTATTTGTATTAGTAGCACTCTACTAATACGTATTATCGGTTTTCGTTTTTTGTGAATATTACTATATTATATACGTAGAACAATAAATTCACAAGTACTCCAAAAGTGTGAAAACACAACCTTGATTGGGAGGTCATTACTTATTCATTGTATTCGAATCTCAAACAAGAAAAAAGGCAAAATAGATAATTACTTTCGTGAAGCTTAATTTTGACAAACACAAACTATAAGGTGGGTATAAGGCGGGTATTATAAAATATACCCTAAGGAAAAAGGCTCTTAAGTGCTTCGCGCCGCCTCGTTTCCCCGCTTGCTTGTGCGTGTTTAGATAAAAAGGGTTAATCGAGGGTTTGCCAACCAAAGTATTATCTAAGTATCATATATATTTTCTTGGTTTCATTTGATTAAACCCTCTTGAACGTTTTGGTGTTCCACCAACGTTCTAAAGTCATCGAAGGGGTTCACTTCACGTGATCGTTTTCATTCCTTGAGGCTTCTTTAATCAAGAGATTTGATTAAGGGAGAGATTTGTAGATTTTTGTCTACTTAATACAATCACAAAATCCAAAAAAAGGAAAAAACAATCAAAAACCACAAAAAAATTGGAAAAAATAAAAAGACCAAAAAGAATCTTCTTTGCTCATCCCCACGTTGTACGTGACGTTTATGCTTACTCGTAATCAAGCAAGACGTGCACGTAAACGAAAAAAACCAAAAGGTGACCACACCTACCCTTTCTAGTGAGGAGTCTCCTATTGACGAACCTATCGTAGAAGAAGAACCAACCATGGCGTATCGAACTATGATGGAGTTACTTCAAGCACCCACCGAGGGTTACGGAGAAGCTATTGTGATTCCCGCCATCCTTGCGGAGAATTTTGAAGTGAAATGGGGTTTGTTGTCGATGATCCAAAACAACAAATTCCGTGGTGATGAAAAGGACAACCCGCACAACCATATCTGCCAATTCAATCGTCTTACCGCCACTTGCAAATTTAAGGATGTTGCTAATGATTCGATTAAGATGATTCTTTTTCCGTATTCCTTACCGGGGCTCGCTAAATTTGATTAGAGAAAGAGCCACCCAATTCTATATTGATGTGGAAGGATCTCGTTTCAAAATTTGTGAACCAATTTTTCCCGCCCTCTAAGACTACGCATTTGAAAAACGAGATTTCAAAATTTTCACAAGAATTTAATGAGAGTTTTTCAACGGCTTGGAATAGGTTTATGGAAATGTTACATGAGTGTCCTCATCACGGTTTTTCCGACTTGCATCAAATTGACATGTTTTATAATGGGTTGAATGATCATAAAAGAGATTATCTTAATGCCGCCGCGGGTGGTAATTTTTTGTGTAAAACGGTTGAGGAAGCGTTGTTGATAATTGAGAATAGATCTAAGGGTGTATAGTCCTCGTAACACATCGAGTGTTCGTAAGGCTTCGTCTTCTACTTCACCTTCATTGTCCAATACCATCGATGCTTGCCAAATTGAGGCGAACTTGGAAAACAAAATCTTTGATAAGCTTAAAGGACTTTTAATTGAATTCAAAGTTGGTGAACAAAGTGCTCCCGCTACGGCTAAAGCGGTTGAGGTTTCATGTATGTAATGTGGTGGAGGTCATGATTTCTCCGAGTGCATTACCAACGGTGGTAACACTTCGAGTGCCTACGCGGCCACGAGAACTTACAACCAAAACGGTCAAGTTACCCGCTCTAATCAAATGACTCTACCAGGTTTTGCTCAGAATCAAAATGCTAACAACAAATATCGAAACAATCAATTTGGTTTCAAAAACAAATACAAAGGAAACAATTATGGGAATAAAAGGGCTAATAACAATCAACTTTCAAACAAAAATCAAAACAATGATTTTCAAAAAAACAACAAAGGTTTGCAAACTTTGAAAGATCTTCCAAATGAATTTGTTGAATACGCAAATAGAAACGATGCTAGGTTTGATAATATTCAAAGAGAGATCATTAGCCTAAGATCCGAGTTTAAGAATGACTTGAAAAAGGAGTTGAAAAATGAGTTAGCAAATGAGCTTAAGATCCATACAAACAAAATGGAGGGAAATGTAACTAGGTTACAACAAAACCAACAAAAAATGGAACAAGGGCAACATGAAATAAAACAAGAGATGATTAAGGCCGAGAAGAGGCAATCTATTTTTGAGGATAAAATTCCTTCCATGTTTGAGGCTATAATGTGCAAACCTTCTTCGAGTAGTCTTCCTAGTAACACCATATCGAACCCTAAGGGAGAGATGAAAGTGATTACCACACGAAGTGGTAAGAAACTTAAGGAACCGACTCCTCATCCAATTACTCCAACGGTGGAGGAAATTGAGGAAGAACCCGAGGAGGTGGTCGAAAAGGAGCATTTCCCAATCCCACGAAGTATCGCTCATGCCACACCTACGGTTGACCCATTACCACATTTAGAACCCGAGATTCCAAAGGCTATGCCTATGCCTCAACCCACACCACCTTTGCCCTATCCATCGAGATTAGAAAGGAGAAACGTCATGAGCGCGACAATTACCAATTTGAGCTTTGTATGAAAATGTTTCGTGACGTTCATTTTAATGTGAGTTTTGTCGATGCTTTGGTCATGATGCCTCGATTTGCTGCTAACTTTAAGAGCATGTTGAACAACAAGGAGAAATTGCAACAATTGTCTAGTTGTTCCTCGGTTTATCTTAACCACGTCCCTCAAAAAGTCGGTGATCCCAGTAAATTCTTGATTCCTTGTGCAATCCAAGATATGGAAGAATGTTATGCCTTGGCTGATCTTGGTGCTAGTATTAACTTGATGCCACTTGCAATCTTCAAGTCGCTCAATCTTCCTAATCTTACTCCTTCATTAATGTCTATCGAATTGGCCGATCATTCCACTATTCCCGCATGTGGATTGGCCGAAGACGTTTTTGTGAAAGTGGGAAAGTTCTATTATCCGGTAGACTTTATCGTTGTCAATATTCCCACGGATCCTCAAGTTCCTCTCATTTTAGGTCGTTCGTTTTTAGATACGTCTATGGCTTTAATTGATGTGCATGCTAGAAAGATCACCTTACGTTTCAACAACGAGGAACTTGTTATAAACGCAACTCACAATTCTCCAATTTCTCATGTTTATTCCGTTGCTACCATAAACCTCATTGATATGATCGACGTTGTTTGCGAGGAATTTTCACAAGAAGTTCTAGGTTTTGGTGATGATGAAAATAGTGGCAATCCCACTATGCTTGATCCCATTCTTGATAATTCGACACCAACCTTTACTCCATTTGAAGGTGGTGGTTTTACATTGGAAGAATTTGATGTTCCACGTACTTGTGACGAAGACCTCGACAACGATGAGGACTTCTCGATTATCAAGGATTTTCTCAACGATTTCCCATTTCCTCCACCCAAGGAGGTTATGAGTATCGAGCCCAAATATTCAATTGAGAAACCACCAATCCTCGAGTTGAAAGATTTACCTCCTCACCTTGAATATGTATTTTTGGAGGAGGACGATAAGTTGCCGGTTATTATTGCGAAAGATCTTTCAAATGATGAAAAAACCGCACTTGTCGATGTTCTAAAGGATCACAAAGGGGCAATTGCGTGGAAATTATCCGACATTAAGGGGATCGATCCCAAATTTTGTACCCACAAAATCTTAATGGAGGAGTACTACAAACCCGCAATCCAATGTCAAAGGAGGGTGAACCCCAAAAGTCACGACATCATAAAAAAGGAAGTCCTAAAACTCCTTGACGCGGGAATGATTTACCCTATATCCGATAGCCCTTGGGTGAGTCCTATTCATTGTGTCCCTAAGAAGGGAGGAATGACCGCTGTGCCAAACGATACCAACGAGTTAATTCCATCTCGACTCGTGATCGGTTGGAGGGTGTGCATCGACTATCATAAGTTGAATGACGCCACTCGAAAAGACCATTTTCCATTGCCCTTCATGGACCAAATGTTGGAGCATCTTGCGGGAAACGATTTCTATTTCTTTTTAGATGGTTTTACCGATTACTTCCACATCCCCATCGATCCTCGTGATCAAGAAAAAACTATGTTTACGTGTTGATATGGAACGTTTGCCTATCGTAGAATGTCATTCGGACTTTGCAATGCACCAGGAACCTTTCAAAGGTGCATGATGGCTATTTTTCATGGATGATTTTTCCGTGTTTGGTTGTTCGTTCACTTCGTGTTTGTCGAATCTTGAGAGAATGCTAAAACGTTGTGAGGAAACCAATCTTGTGCTCATTTGGGAAAAATGTCATTTTATGGTTAAAAGTGGAATCGTCTTAGGGCACAAGGTTTATAAAGCGGGGATTGAGGTAGACAAAGCTAAAGTAGACGTCATCGCTAAATTACCTCATCCCAAAACCGTTAAGGGAGTTAGGAGTTTCCTAGGCCACGCGGGCTTTTATCGTTGATTCATCAAGGATTTTTCAAAGATTTCTCCTCGAAAAAGATGCACCTTTTGTCTTTAACAAAGATTGTGTACGAGCTTTGAAATCCTTAGGAGGAAACTTACCGAAGCTCCCATCCTTGTTGCTCCCAATTGGAACCTCCCCTTTGAGCTCATGTGTGATGCTAGTGACTACGCTATTGGGGCCGTATTGGGGCAACGTCATGAAAAACACTTCTTGCCTATTCACTATGCTAGCAAGACGATGACCGAGGCTCAACTAAAATACACTACAACGGAAAAGGAATTCCTTGCCGTGGTGTATGCTTTTGAGAAATTCCGACCTTACCTCGTCTTGACTCGATGCATAGTGTATACGGATCATTCGGCTATTAAGTATCTCATGGCTAAACAAGATGCAAAGCCGAGATTACTTCGTTTGATTCTCCTCCTACAAGAATTTGATGTCGAAATCCTTGTAAAAAAAAGGAGCTGAGAATCTAGCGGCCGATCATCTTTCTCGTTTGGAAGATCCTCACTAAAGTGTTTATGAGCCAAAGGAAATCATCGAAACATTTCCTCTCGAAACACTTGGTGTTGTGAATTCTAAGCTTGATTCATCCACCCCATGGTTTGCAGACATCGCAAATTACCATGCGGGGAACTTCATCATCAAGGGTATGACGACTCAACAAAAACGAAAATTCTTCCGTGACGTCAAGTTCTACTTTTGGAACGACCCTTATCTATGTACTTGTACGGATCAAATCATTTGACGTTGTGTCTTTGGTACCGAAGCTTCTAACATCCTTAGAGCTTGTCACGAGGGACCCACGGGTGGTCACCACGGTGCTAATCTCACGGCTAAGAAAGTCTTTAATGCTGGTTTCTTTTGGCCTACTATTTACCGAGATGCACATGCACTTGTGAAGTCATGTGACTCATGCCAATGACAAGGAAGAGCCTTACAAAATGATGAAATGCCACAAAATATCATCCAAGTGTGTGAGATCTTTGACGTTTGGGGCATTGACTTTATGGGGTCGTTCCCATCATCTCGTGGTAATAAGTACATCCTTGTCGCCGTTGACTACATATCTAAGTGGGTGGAAGCTAAGGCTTTGCCCATGAACGATGCTTGTGTGGTAGTCAAGTTTTTGAAAAGCTTGTTTTGTCGGTTTGGAACCCCTCGTGTGATCATAAGCGATCGTGGAACCCATTTTTGTAACGACCAATTCGAAAGGGTCCTAAGGAAATATGGGGTTACACATTGTCTTTCTACGGCTTATCACCCACAAACGAGTGGGCAAGTCTAGGTTTCAAACCGAGCTTTGAAGATGATCTTGGAGAGATCGATTGGAGAGAACCGACAATCTTGGTCAGATAAGTTGGACAATGCTTTATGGGCCTATAGGACCGCTCATAAGACACCCATCGGGTGCACTCCTTATAAGCTTGTGTATGGGAAGAAATGTCACTTGCCAATTGAACTCGAACACAAAACTTATTGGGCCCTTAAGCATTGTAATGATGATATTGAGACCGCGATAAAACACCAGAAAATGCAATTAAATGAATTGGATGAATTGAGAGACATTGCTTATGAAAATTCATTGATTTATAAAGAAAAACTAAAAAGTTTCATGAATCAAAAATTAAAAATCAGGTTTTCAACATTGGAGATCAAGTGTTGCTTTTTAACTCTCGTTTGAAAATATTTTCCGGCAAGTTGAAATCCCGTTGGTCCGGTCCATTCACCGTGACCCAAGTTTTTGCTTATGGGACCATCGAGCTAGCTCAAAATGATGGTCCTAATTTCAAGGTGAATGGACATAGGTTGAAGCACTACTTTGGCGGGGAAGTTCCATCTTGAACTACCTCGACCAAATCACCTTCCCTAATGATAATTAGAATTGAGGGGATCGAGTCGAGCTCATGACTCGGTAATAAAAAACGAGGTGCCTCGTGGGTGAGTCCCATGCTTATCCTATGTACATATTATTGCTTTCTAATGTAGTAACGTGAGGGGATTTTTGCCCTTCCAACCTATGTTTCGTGGTTGTTTGTGATATGTGGTTTTTAGATGATCATGATCTTCACGATTAGAGCCTCTCGTGTTCGTTTTATTGGAGCACTCGATCGCTTGCTTTGAAGAAATTCTCAATATCCATGATATATCCTTATATGTTCTAACCTTAGGTTTATAGCACACTTCATAAACGGCTACTGATTTAACGGTTACACCCTTTCCATGCTAGATTATGCATTCGACTACGTCTCTAGTATGGGGGTTTCCAACCCTTAGACTCGAAACATTGAGGACAATCTTTAACTTTAGTATGGGGGGGTGAATAGATACTTGCCTTGCCAAACCTTCACGCTTTCCAAAGTTTATCTTTTTGTTTATTGTTTTGTTGCAAAAATAAGGCTAAAAATGGCCAAATTTTAAAGTTTTTCTCATGTTTTATAAGTGTTTGAAGACACAAATGTAGGTTTTCCGATGGCGAGAATAAGAGTAATTTTTGACTCGACCGTGCGTGTTGAGCACTTAGCTTCGATTCCTTAACTTTATATTAGGCTAAGTCTCTTAAATGAGGACGATAAATGATAGAGTTAATTATAAGTTACTATGCTAAATGTAGAGTACTCGTATTCTTTCAAAAACTCATGTGTTCTCGTTGTTTGCTTATTCTCCCTTCTCTTGTAAATATATTTTGCTTAATAAGTATTGGCTTAGCGGTTTAGTCTTGATTGTTGGTTTCTAGTATTTTCTAGTAGCTTCCATGTAATTAAATTAGGAAAACATTAAGGTATCGCCAGCGTCACGGTTTTGAAGTATTGGCACCCGAATAATCGAAAGCTTCACCTAATAATAAGATTTCAAGTACTCACCTAAATCAATTAAACAATTTGAAGCTCACAAGGCCGAAAAATCTATGCGAAATTGAAAGTGAATCAAGCCTTAATCTTTGAAGCTTTAAAGATCCAAAATTCGCTTTTAGCGTGAGGATATACGTCTTTGGCCATAATAAAAACCTCATGGAGAGGTTAAATAAAAGGCAAGGCAAGACCGAAGTCATAATAAAAGCTTCATGGCGAAGTTGAATAAAAGATGGAGGTAAACCTATGATAATAAGGCCCATCCGGTAGGGGGCGTATAAAAGTCTTGGTAATAAGTCTCATGTTCAAAACCGTTATAAAACCGTGTTTATCGATCCTTCTTGTTGACTTAATTTTTTGACAACGTTGTCTATTAGGGGGGGTTATTAATTCGATGGTCTTGGTTACACCGTTATGACTCTATTTTTAGACCTAAATCTCTATCATCGCATAAGTCAAAAATGTATCCTCGTGAACATTCAAGACAAAAATAAAATATAAGAGATACAACTTAGGAAAATGGGAGGATAAGTATGTGATTAGGGCATATGAGTAATGTTAGCATTACTAACTTATAATGACAACGATCTCATTGCACGCTTGGCATGGAATTGGGGTAAAAATCGAGGACGACGAAATTATTTCTAACAAAGCGTTCACATGATCTTATTCTATGAACCTAAATGTCCCATTTTGCGATGAAAATCATACATTAAGTCTAAAACGCAAGTAGTAGTAATAGTAGTAGTGTAGCTAGTTTATTATTCAATAAAAGTAAATAAAAATGAATTTTGGAGATGCTACGATACTTTATTCTAGCATTACGTGAGGGCACGACAATGGTTTAGTATGGGGGAGTGATGAGACTGCTTTTATACATAGTCTCATCGTCCAAAACGGGCTTAAAATGCATTAAATATCATCAAATATGCCAAATATATGCTTGTGTTTGTTACATGTGTATTTTAGGTACGGATATTGAGAAAATGACAAACGATCACAAGAAACAAGCAAAAACGAACACGGGAAACGAAGCCGAAAAATGAACCAAGCCCTAATGGTGATTTTCCAAGAATAACCCTTGAAGAAATGAAGATTGTACAAGAAGGGTCCTCCAATATTGAAGAATTGACACTTTAAACCCTTGTTTATGCATAATTACAAGTTTGGTCCTTAAAGTTTGTCAAATTTGTAAAAAGGGCCCTCCACTTTGAAGAATTGGCAAGAATGGTCCCTCAAAAATGAAGACTTGTCAATATTAGTCCTCCAAGAAGTCAATCATACAAGTCAAGACCATAATGTTTGAAGAAAATGCCAAAACAGCCCTTCAAGAATCATCAAATGGCAAGAAATACCCCTAAAAATACTTTGGAAAAGTATTTGGGGGGAAATGTGTGAAAAGTAAAACTTTCATAACAAAGGAATTCGGATTTTTCACAATTAAAACTGAAGTGGCAAGAAAGAAAGAAATGAGGGGTTAAATGTGGGAGACAAGAAACTTACCTAGGCCAGTGAGGGGGTGACACGTGCCCCACTCACCCTCTCCACCAATGGGAACTCACCAAACCTCCACATCACTTCCCACTTAATACCGGTTTTTAACTAATCTTTATTAAATAAAGATTAGGCGCCTAACACCAAGTTTAAAAACAAAAATGGATCAAAACCATGTTCTTCAAGTTCATAATCCGAATTGGGTATTCTTTAATTACTAAGAATTAACCCATAATCTTTTCCAGAAACATGATTAAGGTCAACATAAACACATCCCAATCCTTAAACCTTGTGCCACATCATCACCCACCTCACATGATAAACCCTGCTATACCACTTTTGAAGAAACTGCCAAAACATGCCAACCATCCAGTGCCCAAGAAAGCTACTTCAATCCTAAGCATATTATAGACCCTTTGATCAATTCAAACCTTAACACCTCACACAAACTGCCAACATTCCTTCACATGAGTTTAAGATTTTAAAAATCTGCAAGGGAAAATTGAGGACTTCACCAGCTTATGGTTTACGTTTTTATGCTTTCTAGACATAGTTTGTAGCATATATAAAGGCATTAGGTCATTACATTGAACCTGCTCTTGGTTTTTCCTTTGTTCAAAGTTCTGTAAATCCTCCTTCATTTTTAATGAAACGTGTTTAAATGTTTGAAGAAAATCCAAGTGCCAACTTATTTCATTGCTTATTATTGATATTTGTTTGTGTTGTTTGAATCTTAAAACCTGTTTTTAAACTTTGTGTAAGAAATTGCTCAAAGTTCAAAATCTTGATATTTTGCTAAGTCTTTGGTACATCTTTGGAATTTTTGGATTACAAGTGATATAAACACCCTGATAAGGAGCTTATCAAGGTGTTGGGAGCTTGTGGGTTTGGGGATAATCAAAGAGTGGGTACAAAGGTTGCATTAATCAAGATTTTTCACTTTTCTGATTTTCAAATTTTGTGCTCTAACCTTGTTGAATCTTAGCAGCCTTGTTGTGGAAGCTTGTACCTTGTTTTGCTAGGCACATCAGCTCAAAAATTCGTGAGTGTGGATGTACATTCATGAGGTTTGAGTTCTTGAACCCAAAATCTGTCAAAATACTTAATTTTTGTGATTTTGTGTTCTGCTATTGTTCTTGTTGTTTTTGTGGATTAGAAGTGCTTGATACTGCATAATATAGTTGTTATTATGTTAGATTGGGCTTGGGTAACATTGAATCACACTTATACTTCGTTAAATCTTGGATTGAAAAAGATAAGGGGTGTTTGGGTTAACCTGTTTAAGATCACAAATTGAATTTGAGTTATTGTTTGTTTGTTATTTGTGTTGGTATCTGATATATGCTTGGTTGAGTACTAATTGCTGCAAGTTATTGGCTTTTAAACATCAAAATCTTGATTGTGCTATAAAAACTTGAAAACTGCTTGTTTTGACCTAAGATTTTGGAAACACTTAGTTTGTATGCATGCTTAGGGATAACAAGTGATTAAACATAGTTAATATAACCTGTTAAGAAGATTTGAGTGTTTGAAATTGGATTTGTGGTCAAGTATATCAGCAAAGTATCAAACTGCATGTTCTTTGTTCATCAGTAACATTTTTAAGCTTGAATCTTGATCTATACCTTGAACCATTGCATGAAACTTGTTGATTTATGTTCATTTGAATTATTTATAGCTTGTGTATGCATTTGGTGAAGTTTGGCTGGCTTAATCTTGCTTAAAGTGCTTATTTGGAGAAAACTGCTTATTGTTCATATCTGGGCAAGGTCTGGTGATCTTTTGATTAAACTGTATTAATTGGCTTGTTGAAATTGTGATTTGATTGTTGTTATTGACTCCTTGTGATTAACTGATCACTTGGGTGCCTTTGCTTAACTTGAATCCAACAAAAAGTCATTAAAGACAAAAAGTCAAAAAGGTCAAGCAGTGGAAACTTTTCCCACTGCTGAACCCCCAAAACTAGTCCCTGCTAGTGTTAAAATCAAAATAGCTTATTCATAAGCCACTCTAGCTTATTGGGACTTGTAACAACTTTGTTTTTGTAATCAATCTTACTTATTTGACCCTTTTAAGAGATCTAGAGCTTTGTGGACTTTGACTTTTAGGTTTGACTAGAAAACGAACTTAGTTGACTATTACAAATTTGCTTATTGCTTATTCCATCTTATTAAGTGGTGCTTTTTGAAAGTTTTTTGATTATTAAGCTTAGTTAATCTATTTGTGACTTATTGCAACTTGAATAACTCTTTAAATAGCCTAGAACTCAAAAACGACTATTTTGTCGTTTTGTGAAGAGAGCTTTGGCTTATTTCAGGCTTATTCCTTGAGCTTATTTCAAGTTTCTTTTTGGAAATAGCTTATTTAGGTCAAGATAAGGACGTGGGTAAAATTTTAGCTTATGGCATCAGCTTATAGCTTAATGGGCCAAAAAGCCCATTAAGAATAAGCTGTTTTGAAATAAGATAACTTAAGCTCATTTTCAGCTTTTGGGCCTTTGAAAAATTGTGTTTAAAATCAGATTTTAAGCTTAACTGGAGCTTTTGGGCCAATTATGTGGACTTTTTCTTGGGCCCAAATTCTAAGCCCATTAAGGGACTGTTTGGGTATTTGGCCCATTTGAAGGCCCAATAGGGGTAATTTTGTAATTTCATTTCTGTTTTATTTAAGTTAAAATAAACTAGTTTGCAACTTTTTAGAATTTTTTATAAATTTTGGATTTTTAATATTATTTTATTATTAAAAATTAATATTTAGATTTTTGCAAGTTTTTCATTTTTCCTAGTTCAAATACACTAAGTTAGGAATTTTAAAATTTTTAGATTAATCTTATTGTCATTAGATTAATTTTTAGAATTATTTTAAGTTTTAATAGTTTTTAAATAGTTTTTTTTAATTTTAAAATTTTCAAAAATAGTTTTAAATTTAGTTAAGTCAGTTTAGAGGTTTACAAGTTAAAAAATCTCATTTTGGGCTTTTTGTTAATTAAATTGATTTTTTAGGCTTTAATTAGCATTAAAAAATTAATATTAATTAAATAAAAGGTTTGAGTGATATTTGATTTTTTTTAAACTCTAATTACATTTTCTTGGACTTATTGCAATTTTCTAGGAATTTTTAGGGTAATTTTTAAATTTTGGTCACTTTTTTATGGTTTTACGTGTACGACTTCGTCTTATTTAATGTTGATCCCAAAGTCAGATCTTAAACCTTAATAGCTTGTTTAAGGGTTGTGATAGAGAGAAAGAATTCAATCTAACACTAGAGAAACTTTGCAAAGCAAAGTAACTAAACAAGATGCGGAATGTAATGTTTAGCACAAGAACAAATGAGATTCAAACGTTGAACTTTAATATATCAAAGATATACGAATACCCAAAGTGGTATTAGGGTTTACAAAACCTTAAAGTAATAATAATGAAAAACGAAATGAGAAAGACACACTTTGCATGCTAACCTAGTGAGTCCTTTTATAGATACAAGGACCCACGTACAAGATCACTACTAACAAACTATGGAAAGTATTAAGGAATAATAACTGAAACGCGTAAAAATCTTTTCCATGTTTATCTTGACGGCAGGGCCTTTGACTCCAGCAGGGGAACGGATCCCCCTGCCTTTGTTATTTAGCAGGGGGAACTTACTCTAGCAGGGGTATGAATAATCAACTAGCAGGGGAAACAAGTAAGCATAGATTTATTCCCAACAATCCTCCCCTAAACTTGTGCTTTCCCCTAAAAGACAAGTTTCTGAATAAATGCTAGTTGATGAGGATGCTTACAAACTCTCTGGCCAAATCTGACTATGAACCATTCTTACCAGATCATAAGCAACAGGCTTTTTGGCATCAACAATTAACTTAGCCTGTGCTAACTTCTTCAAGATTTCCTGTGAGAAGGGATAATACCTGTGATTGAGTAAATAAACACTCACACCTTCCATTACTACCTCATAAACCCCAGAATTTGTGAATAGCTTCCAATACACCAAATCTCCTTTATTCACTGCATCAAATAGAGGATCAAATAATTCATGTTCATACATTCTATGCATGCACTCCCAGATTACCCAATCCTTCTCCACACCATCCATGGTAGGAGGTTTTGCAGCAAACGTTTTCTTCAATATTTTCCACAGATCTTCTAAGTCTTCACTATCCAAAATTTGAAACATGACATCTAGGCTTAGAAATGTCTGTGCTGTATTGTCAGCCCTTGTAAGCTTCCACCAAGTTCTCCCTTTGTGTTCATAAACAGCATATTCTATAATAGCAAACTTCTTTCCAAGTTCACTAGGTGAGATTTCATCATTTTCCTACAAAATCAGATGTTTATCAATTTCATCATTTGATGGCCCTTGAGACTCTTTAGTGATTATGCCCACTTGCTCCATTCTCTTGAGTCTCTTTGCTGCTCTTTGTGCATTAAGTACAGACTTCTCAAGTACTTCTGGAAAACTTTCACCTGCTTGGTGTGATGCCCCTGCTTGGGATGATGCACCTGCTTGTGTAGTCTCTCCAGCTTTTCTTTTCTTTGTTGCTCCAGCTTTCTGTAGCACTTCACTTTGTCTCCTAAGATACTCAGCTTCCTCAGGAGTGTTGATGGTCATCCAATCCTCCACATCATACAACTTTAGAACTGGTCTGACTGCTCTCTTTATGGCTTCAAAGCTCATATCTCTGAAGTCACCATCCTTCCACTTTCTATGCCTTTTAAGCAGAACTTTGTAGTGATCAAGTTGCCCTTTCTCTGACGTTCTATACTTCTCACTCTGAATTTGCATTGCCCTTCTTTCCAGATATTCAGTTTGATATTTGTAAACAAGGCAAGTCAACTCATACCTGTCTTCCAAAGGAGCATTTTTCAACTCCTTCTCCCATTGATCAAGAAACTCTCCAACATGAGGTACCCTGTCATCTAGTTCCCTATGCATAATCTCAACCTGTTTTAGCATATCTTTGGGCCTCATCTTCTCCATCCTTTGATCCTGCATATCCATTTCCTCTTGTTGTAGCCTGAGAGCTACTTGTGCATCATGTGCTTCTTGGACCTTTTGCTGTTCAGGAGTCAGATGCTTGTATTTTCTCTTGGGCTGTTGTACCATGATTCCTTTTCCTTTATCTTTTGGATCCATTGCTGGTGCTGGTTTTGCTTTAGATGCAGGTTCTTTGATGGTTATCCCCTTTTGAGCTGGTTGCTTTCTGTTCTTCCTAACAAATGTTTGAGTTATGTTTTTAGCAGGGGATAAACTTACAGCAGTGGGATCAGCAATGGCAGGGGAAACTTTTGAAGCAGGGGCTTCTTCTTGATTGCCCATGGTGAGCAATGTTTGAGCAATATCTTTGGTTGCACTCCCCTTGTCACTTCCCTTATCAGCACTTTCTCTCTCCATTCCTTTCTTAGCCCTTGTTATCTTCCCATGCTCCCCACCAGGATATGAATAATACTCAGTAGATCCTTCTGTGTGTGGAATTTCCTCCCCTTTGGAAGCATCCTCATCTGTGGAAAGAATCAGTCTGGGCTTTCTCCTCCCCTCAAGAGTAGCAAGTCTGGTTTCCAGGTGAGAGATAACCAGACCTTGCTTTTTGACATCTTGTACTAGTTGTGCATTCTGCCTTTTCAGACTCATGCACATTTTCGTCAATTCCAGATTTGTCAAAGGTTTCATACTGCTCTCAATCCTAGAAGGGAATTTCTCCCCTTGTTGGATATCATGGAGTGGGGGAGAGGACTTATTGATGGTGTCACTATCCTGCTCACCCCTTGAGGATGAGACAGTAGTGGCAGCCAAACCCCCAGGTTGCTCCAAACTCTTGGAGACTCTCCTTTCTGCTGCTTGTGAAGATCCACCAGGCAAGGGAGACCTGGCAAACCTGGATTTTGAACGCCTTTCTTGTTGTGGATCAGCAGGTGGTAGGTTCTTGGCAGGGGATTCAGCAGGTTGATTTATGGCTGTTTGATTTTTGGCTTCTTCCCGTCTGATTTGGTCTAGCATAATTGAAGTGAATGGAATGTTTCTGCCAGAGAACAAAGGGGATGGTGCAAGTAATGTGGTGAAAAGTTTGGTTGTGTGTTTGGTTGCTGAAAAATAGTTTCTGTGTGTAATGGGACCATGATCACTCATATTTAGCAAAACTTCTATAAACCTTGGATACATACAAAACTTTGAGGTGCTTGAAACATTTTTAACCATGCCTTTAAAAATCATTTGAGAAAAACAATACTTCCTTCCTGTTGCAAAGCAGATCAGGGCAGAAGCTATCTCACTACCAACCTCATTAAAAGCAGTGGTTTTGGGTGACAAACATTGCATAATAGTATGAATCAAAAATTTCCAATGAGGGGCAAACTGGCCTTTAGCAAACTTTAATTTTTGATTTTCAGAAAGTTTATACCCCAATTTATCAAGACCTTCAAAAATTTCAGCCTCAGAAAAGTTGGTTATTCCATCCTCATCATCAAGGAGAAGATTCTCCCTGATGGAGGCAAGTGTGATTACCTTGGAATGACCATCAACTGTGCTTTGAATTATGACCTCTCCATTCACTGTTTTGGTCATGGCTTTAGACCAGAACTGTTGAATGTGTGAGGTATAAATGCGAGGATTGATGAGAAGGGCCACTCTGAAGTACGAAGACTTTAGAAAGGCCACAGCCTCAGCAAACTCGGCTGGTTCATCATGAAGCAAAGCAATTTGGTTATGATTAGGAGCAATTTTAAGGGTCATGATGAATTTGGAAAATAGTTTAGAGGTTTATAGGGATGGGAGGTAAGTGGGATTAGGTCGAGAGAGATGTATGGACCTGCTGGTAAAGGGAATTAAGTTTATATAGACAAATTGAAGGGCTGTGATTGGACCAAAATTTTCAAATTGCAAAAATATCAAGGATAAATCTTGATAAAAAATTAATATATTTGAAAAAGAAGGAAAAGATTACCAATCAGCTAAGAAAGCGCCTTAAATATCTTTTAAAAAGAATAAAATATTCCCTAACCAAAATGTAAGCAAGCAGGCCTAACGGCTATGAACAGGGTAACGGTATTGTCGGTCAACGGTCAAACAGGGGAATGTTGTGAAAGCAGGGGAATGTTGTGAAGGCAGGGGAATAAAAGATAAAAGCAGGGGAAACTTTCCTAGGGGTATTAAACTAGTCATGGAAGGACTAATGCTAACTAGCTCTGCTCTAATGCACACACTTGTATACCCAAGATAGATACATAGAATCTCAAGAGTCCTCTATTCAGCAATGGTCCCAATACAAAAAGTTAATACATAAGTCCCCCTACACCAGGTAATCCCAAGAAATCATGCATACCCCAGTCACCATCCCAACCTTGTCCCTTACCTATGGTCAGTTAGTCTTGGCAATGTGTGCCACACATCTGTATTTTAAACAGCAAGCTGCTTGAATAAAGAAATGTAAACACACACTACAGTGCCTCAAGGTTTTAGAGTTCAGACAAGCTGTGCAGCAAGTCATCATTACCCTGAACCCCCACTCACCAATGGATATGATCTAGAATCATATATGAGTATCCTAAGAATACCCTGAATCCTAAAGGTTTGACCTAACCTCCCCTGAAACATTGAGTATATACCTGATTCACCAACAAGAATAGTATGCACCATATGAACCTCTGCATTGTTAGTCTAAAACCACATAAAACCACTTTTGTAAACAGAACACACCCTGCTTAAGAGAAAAATCCTCTTGGCAGGGGAATCAGTGTTAAAAAGCAGTGGAATGAAAGAAATGGTAAAATTGACTAACAATTATACAACAACAGCAGTGAAGAAACCCTGATTACACATGACAAAATAGACATCAGATTTTAAGGAGTAACCATTCCGATACCTGCAACCAGATACTGAAACCTCCCTACCTCAAAAGCTTTTGTTAAAAGATCAGAAACATTAAGTTATGTATCAATTTTCTCAGGGACAATCAGTCCTTTTTCAAAACAATCTCTGATAAAGTGATGTCTAATTTCAATGTGCTTGGTTTTGCTATGAAAAACAGGGTTCTTTATGATGCAAATAGTGCTGTTGTTGTCAATAAATATCTTGGTTTTAAGAAAGTTGTACCCATAATCAAGCAATTGATTTTGCACCTAAAGAACTTGACCACAGCATACAGCAGCTGCTACATACTCAGCTTCAGTTGTGGATGTTGCCATGATAGTCTGCTTCTTACATTGCCAAGATATAAGCCTGCTCCCCAAAAATTGGCATCCCCCTGTTGTAGACTTCCTATCATTGTTGTCACCAGCATAATCACTATCTGAATAAGCTATCAGCTCAAATGGTGACTCCTTTGGATACCAGAGTCCTAAGGTGGGATGACATTTTAGATACCTAAAAATCCTTTTCACAGCAAATAAGTGACACTCTGTTGGTGACACCTGGTATCTTGCACATAAGCAGACTGCAAACATGATGTCAGGTCTTGAAGCAGTGAGATACATAAGAGACCCAATCATAGACCTGTAATTCCTGACATCTATAGGCTTTCCAGGACCATCCTTGCCCCATGGATGATCCTTGTCCATGGGAGTGGACACCTTCTTCCCATCAGACATGCCAAACTTCTTTACAATCTCAGCTACATATTTGTCTTGTGAGATAAATATCCCATCTTTCCGCTGCTGAACTTGTAACCCCAAAAAGAAGTTTAGTTCTCCCATAGCACTCATTTGAAATTTATCCTGCATCAATTTGGCAAACTCTTTACTAAGCATGGAGTTGGTTGATCCAAAAATGATGTCATCCACATAGACTTGTACTAGCAGAAGGTCACCCTTTTGTTTCTTGGTAAACAGGGTCTGATCAATCTTCCCCCTGCTGAATCCATTGTCTAGGAGATATTTGGAAAGAGTACCATACCAGGCTCTGGGAGCTTGGTGAAGGCCATACATGGCCTTTTTCACTTTGTATACTTTGTCAGGATGTTCTGGATCTTCAAACCCTGGTGGTTGCATGACATAGACTTCTTCATCAATGGTTCCATATAAGAAGGCACTTTTCACATCCATCTGGAAAACAGTGAAGTCCATGAATGAGGCATAGGCAAGAAATAATCTAATAGCTTCAATCCTGGCTACTGGAGCAAACACTTCTTTATAATCAATCCCTTCTTCCTGAGTATACCCTTGTGCTACCAACCTTGCTTTGTTCCTGACAACTATTCCCCTTTCATCCTTTTTGTTCCTGAGTACCCACTTGGTCCCAATAGGCCTTGCCCATTTGGGACAATCAACCAGAATCCAAACCTCTTGTATGTCGAATTGTAAGAGCTCCTCTTGCATAGCTTCAACCCAGCTTGGATCATTTAAAGCCTGAAAAATCTTCTTTGGCTCTTCTTGTGACAAAAATGCAGTAAACAGACAACATTGCATGTTGTCATGATTGAACTTCATGGTGATGTTAGCAATGAAGCTGTGCTCCTTTGCTGTATACCTTATATGTCTGGGAGCTTCAGGATCACCAATGATCTGAGAGATAGGATGATCCTTATTGATTCTATAGGTAGGCTGCATGATGACTTCTGTTTCATCTTCTTCCAAATCAGAATTGATTGGGCTATTTTGATTAGGAAAGAAGTCCTCAAAGGAACTTCCAAATGAGACAGCATGACCTAAAGATGGGTGCTTGTGAGCAGAATGAAGCTCTGAATAACTAGGGCCGCCACTCCTGATGATTCTGCTTCCACTGCTGGATATGGTAGGACCATCATTTATGGGTGTAGATGATGAGATGAGTGGGGATTCTCTTTCTGCATCAGTAGTCTCATTAGCATCATGATCCTTTGTAAAAGAGGAATCAATTCCTCTAGCATGGGAATCCAGGATTCCACTGCTTTCAGCCATTCCACTGCCTTCAGTTATAGCAGGGGATGAGATTGGCTGTTCTTTTCCTGAAGCATAATTATCTTCTTGTTTATCAGCTTTACTAGGAAACAATGAGGGTACATTCATGTACCTCAGAGGTGACTTCTCAGCATCAATTGTTTCTTGAGTACCTGAAATGTTAGTGTTCTGCAAGACAACAGGTACATAATTCATGGACTTGGAAAGTACATCTATATCAAAGAACCAGTCAGGACCTGTTTGAACATCTTCAGGTTTGTCTTCAAGAAAGTTCACATAAAGATTTTCTGTGATTTTGCTTGTCTTCTTGTTGAAGACCCTATATCCCTTGCTGTTTAAGGAATAACCCACAAAGTATCCATCATCACCCTTTTCACTAAACTTACCAAGATTGTCAATGGTGTTCAAGATAATAACATGACACCCAAAAGGTCTGAAAAAGTCAATTAAGGGAGGTCTTCCATTAAACAGCTGATAAGGGGTCTTGTTGTGTGCCTTGACAACCAAGGCCCTGTTTTGTACATAGCAAGCAGTGGATACAGCTTCAGCCCAAAAGATAACTGGAAGTTTGGAATCAGACAGCATAGTTCTTGCAGCTTCAATGAGTGTCCTATTCCTTCTTTCTGCCACTCCATTCTGTTGAGGTGTTCTAGCAATGCTAAATTGCCTCTTGATGCCTTTGTTTATGCAGAAAGAATCCAGTTTCTGATTTCTGAATTCACCACCATTGTCTGATCTTATGGTAACTACCTTCATGCTTTTTGACAATTCAATTTGATTGATGAACCCAATGAGTATTTCAGCAGTGTCACTCTTTTCAAATAGAAAGAATGTCCATGTAAATCTTGAAAAATCATCAGTAATCACTAAGCAGTACCATTTCTTCATTATACTTGCCACAGAAGTAGGACCAAAAAGATCCATATGCAGTAGTTCCAATGGCTTGGTGGTGGACATACTTGTTTTTTACTTGCAAGATGCTCTGTGTTGCTTCCCTTTCAGACATGCTGCACAAGTATGTTCAGTGGCAAAAGACTTGGAAGGAAGACCATGAACCAGATTATGCTTTACTAGTTTGTTCATGTTCTTGAAATTAAGATGACCAAGTCTTCTATGCCATTTCTTACATTCATCTGCTGAAGCTTTGGCAATGAAACATGTTTCATTGTCTTGGAGAGATATGTCCTTGAGATCAATTGTGTACATGTTCTTCTGTCTTGGTGTTCTGAGAACAATTGGAGTGTCTTTTGGCAAGACAAACTCCTTTCCTAATACCAAGCATTCAGTGTCAGTAAACAAGACAAAATTCTTGTTATCAGTCATCTGTGACACAATGAAGAGATTATACTTGAGTTCTTTCACCAAATACACATTGTCAAAAGTCATCCCATTTGTGACAATAGTTCCTTTTCCTGTTATAGTTCCATGCCCATCTCCAAAAGAAACACCATCATTGTCATGCAGGGGTACAAAGTTAGACAAGTAAGCTGTGTGTCCAGTCATACTTCTTGAGCATCCACTATCCCAATATGCTCTATCATCCCTTGTCTTCTTTGTCACCTGCAAAAGGAAAAACAAATTAGTTTTTCTTGGGGACCTAAGCCATTACAGACTTGGATCTACCTCGTGTATCAATGTAGGATAGCTTATCGAAAACTAGAGATACACCATTAGATTGAGTACCCCTTTTGGGTGCCCAAACCCAACGAGCTGAGGCTTTCACAGCTTTTCCCCATCTTCCCATGTTCCTAGAATGTACAACTTTTCTAGCAGGGGATATCCCAGTTTTAGCAGGGGGATCCTTATGCTTAGCAGAGGGAACCCACCTTTTGTTTTGGCCTCTGTTCATGTGTTGGTAAGGTCTAGGGCCAGATCTATATGCAGTATAAGGTGTTGGGGTGGTCACAGAAGTGTTGGGCTTTGGGTGAACATCATTTTCCTTTCTAAGTGTTGGAACAACATATTTCTCAGCTACTCTATTTCTCAAGGCAGGGGCAACATACTTGGCAGGGGAAAAGGATTTTGCCCCTGCATTTAGAAGAATGGCTTTAGGTTGCATATCTTTTAAGGGATTTGCAGCCACCATCTCCATTGGTGCCTTACACTCTTGATAAGTGTGTTCAAAACTGCCACATGTGAAGCAGGGCTTGGTATTGATCACAAAGTCTTTTCCTAATTGATGAGACTTTTGGTCATTCCAATTTCTTTGATTACCTCTGACATTCCTGTACATACCAGCATATTTAATGGTAGGTTTAGGAGACTGTGGCCTAGCCTTAGATTTGGAAGAGATGCTCTTAGAGTTTGGATTGCTGCTAGAAATTCCTTCTTTTGAAAATCTAACAGGGTTGTCAATTTGCTTTAAGCCAACCTGTTCCTGTTTAACATCCCTAATGACACTAGTTTTAACTAGAGACTCTTCTGTATCAAGGTTATTAGGTATATAAGCACTCAAGTCAAACTCAATGTCATCCTGTTTTTCAAAACAAGGGAGACCAGTCCATGACAAGTCTTTTCTAGGATAGGCAGCATGGATGTTAGCAGGGGGTGGAGGTATAGTAGCATTCATGTTCTTAATTCCAAACCCTGTTTTGTCCTTAGGAGATTGACCAATTTCAAATGCCTTGGTTAAATCTTTTGAAGCTTTTCCAAATTTTTCAACAGTTTCCTCATCTATCTTTTGGTTAGCTTTGAAAATTTCAAGTTCAGGAGTTAAAACATTTATAGATTGGTTATTCTCCTTGGCATCTCTTTCTAGAATCACAATGTGATCCCTATACTCACTTTCTCTTTGCCTATACTCTCTTATGGTGGACTCTAGTTGTTCTAAAGCACGTTTGTAATTATCAAGATCATTATCACAATTGATATAGTCAGCTTTTACCTTTCTGATTTGATCATTTAAAGATTCAGTATTTTTTCTACAAGCTTTAGTACAGTATGAGTCATCATATACCTCATTGTCAGAGCTGGAACTTGACATGGCCATAAGTGCAAAGTCTTCTTCCTTTTCCTCAGCCATCAAAGCTTGATTTCTTTCCACACTTTCTGTCATAGCACTCCAGTCCCATCCATTAGCTCCATATATCCCCTGCATAGCTACCATGGCTTTAGCACCAGAATCCTCATCTCTTGTTTCCTTTCTATGGCTATTTCCAGACTTAGGTCCTCTGCATTCCCTGGCAAAATGACCCTTCTTGCCACAATTGTAGCATTCAACTTTTGCTTTATCAAACCCAGCCACATCAGATGGATTAATTGTGATCTTCTTCCCATACTTCTTGTGGAACCTGTTGGCTCTCATGCTTAGCAAAGCCATATTCCACTTGATATCCAATTCTTCTAGTGCTTGCTTACTGATTTGACTCAGATCTTCATGTAACACAGTAGATCCTTGTGGCCCTTGAGATGCAATGAAGGCACATGCAGTATCAAGGCTGAATGTAGCTGGTCTTTCTTCATCATAGGAAGGTCCAGACCTGGTAGCAGGGGAATAAGTAGCAGGGGCTACTTCTATTCCACTGTTCTTGGAGATTCCACTGCTTTGTGATATGAATGCCATGTTAGCAGGGGAATCAGCGACTCCACTTGAGTTGGTGGGAATTGTCCCTTTTGACTTCATTTCATTGACAATAGGTTCAAAAACTTTTAAGTTATTGTATATATCATCAATATTCTTGTTGTCCAAGTCATCCTTATTCTGCCAGATTGCCTTATAGACAAACCATTCTTTCTGGAGGTTGTTAAGAAACCTGGTATTCACCTGCTCTCTTGTCACCTCAATATCAAAGAATTCCAAGTGGGCCACCATGTCTTGAAGCCTATTGTAAATAGCTCCAATTGATTCATCACCAATTGCTTTGAAAGAAGCAAAATTATCCAGCATTTGATTCTTCTTCTTCTTCTTTGTGGCTTCATTTCCTCCAAAGGTTGTGCCTATGGCTTCCCATAGTTCCTTAGCTGTTTTGTATTTCCTGAATCTGAGTTGATGTCTATCAGGTAGGGCCAACAGCAATGAGCTGTGAGCCATGACATCATGCCTTCTAGCCAGTATTTCCTTATCACATAGAGCAGCAGATTTCTTCTTGTCCTTACCTTTGGAACTTTCACCTTCATCCTTGCCTTCTTCAACTGCCACCATTTTGTTGAATTGATCACCAAACTCTATGATCTCCCAGAGAACATAGTGTTTCATTTTCAGGTATTGTTGGATTCTGAATTCCCATAATTCAAAGTTTTCAGGATCCAACATGGGTAACTTGAGGTTATTGTGGTTCGGCTATTTGTGGATGAATCTGAGGACATGTTTGCTATGAGGATTTTGTTCTTGATTTAGACAAAGTTTCTCAACAAGCTCTGATACCACTTGTTGATCCCAAAGTCAGATCTTAAACCTTAATAGCTTGTTTAAGGGTTGTGATAGAGAGAAAGAATTCAATCTAACACTAGAGAAACTTTGCAAAGCAAAGTAACTAAACAAGATGCGGAATGTAATGTTTAGCACAAGAACAAATGAGATTCAAACGTTGAACTTTAATATATCAAAGATATACGAATACCCAAAGTGGTATTAGGGTTTACAAAACCTTAAAGTAATAATAATGAAAAACGAAATGAGAAAGACACACTTTGCATGCTAACCTAGTGAGTCCTTTTATAGATACAAGGACCCACGTACAAGATCACTACTAACAAACTATGGAAAGTATTAAGGAATAATAACTGAAACGCGTAAAAATCTTTTCCATGTTTATCTTGACGGCAGGGCCTTTGACTCCAGCAGGGGAACGGATCCCCCTGCCTTTGTTATTTAGCAGGGGGAACTTACTCTAGCAGGGGTATGAATAATCAACTAGCAGGGGAAACAAGTAAGCATAGATTTATTCCCAACATTTAATTCATAATCGTAACCATCATTCTTTTCTAATCTCTTCTGTATTTTTCTTTTCTCATCAATATAATCACAAACACTTAATCATCTCTTTACACAACACACAAGCCTCCTTGAGAACGAACTCATTTTTGGGTCATTTGTGCACGGTTTTCCTAAACCGTCGTACTTACCCTAATTACCTCCTTGTCCTAAAGGTGTGTAAAAATTCAACCATCACATTCCACCAAGACAAAGCTTTTTCTATCAGCGTACACATAGAAAATTTCACTTTACAATCTTCAAAACAGTCACTGCAAACAAATACTAATTTAGTTCTCTCGAACCAGCGAATAAGTCCAACAGCTTCTTGAAATCCTTTATAGTTAAAAGGCTGACTGTTCATGAAATCTTTGTAAGTACATCTTTTCTCTATCAGAACTTCTCTCCTAGCAGCATTTCCAATACTTGTACTATCTATATTTGTGACAACCGTGGTTTTGGGTTTGTCACTTGGTCTTACTTTTAGGTTATTTTATGTGTGCTTACTTGAATTGTGTGTTTACGTGTTTATTTTTTGTGAACGAGGTTGGTGTGGTTATCGTTTATGAGTATAGAGTACTCATAAGTAAATCGAGGAACGGTTATTTCATGTTCATGAGCTCACAAGTGGTGACTATGAAATGAAAATGGTGATATTGTGGTGTTTACGTATACGTATAAGTATTATAGTAATAGTATTTTTTTTAGGATTTACGGTTTAGCATTTAGAGGTCTCGGGTGAGGTAATTATCCATATGAATATTTTCCGGGATGGTTTTAAGTCATTTAGGACTTAGTTATAAAGTTTATTTAAGAATTTCAGATTTTTTTTAAAAGTGTATATTTTACGTCTTTTACGGTAAAACGCGTAAATTTGACTAGTTTTACGGTTTTGAGGTTTTGGGAGTTTTAGGAGCTGAAATAAATTAAGGTAAATTAAGGTAATGTTAATAAGATATTAATTAACAATAAAAAGAAAAAAAAATAAAGAAAAAAACGAAATTAGGGGTGTTTGGGTCGGTTTAGAAGAGAAAAAAAGGAAAAAAGGAAAGATTTAAGGAAAGTGGGCTTTGGGTTGGACTAGGATTCACCCATACCCTATATAATGTATATACTAAACCAAATTCATTATTTTTCTCCTGGAGATGAAGGAAATTTGTGAGTCTTATAAAAAATTAGGGTTCTTCATAAAATTTGGGGGTTTTCATAAATCCAAGGTAAAATCTTCATAACCCTTTTCATATTAATTGTTTTTATGTTTAATTAATCATTCTTATGATGGATTAAGGGTTAGGGTTTATATATAAACAGTAAATTAATATTGTAATAATCATAATATAATGATAACATGGGTTAGGGCTTGTAATTAGAGGAATTAGGGTTAATTAATGTGGTTGATTTTGTTAAACCCGTTTTTAAAAACTGGGCAGAATTTCGAGTCAATTGTTTTGATCATATCTGGAGTTCTAGGAACATTCAAGATGCGATCAAACTAGCCCTGAAAAGGTATTTGAAGTGGCTTTCCAATGCAAGAAACTAGAACTAAATTGGAGGTCGGAAAGTGGGTCAAAAATAGGTTACAACAGTCGAAGGTCAAAACAGTTTTAAATTCAGCCTGTTTTCTTTTTAAGTTTTGGGTTGTTTTGGGTACTTAGGGTTGCATTGGGATCTTCTTACGAACATGAGAGATGGTTTATATATTGTAATAAGGATCTGCTCTTGGGCTAAGATTGTGGTTTAGGGTAAGACCCTCTAATGGTAATGAACTTTTCATACGTTTAAAATCAGGAAAACTAGAATGACAAAAGTATATATATATATATCAGGGCCTTAACAGTAGCTTTAAGGTTAGGGCAAGTGGGAGGTGTTAGCCAACATACGTAAGGGTATGAATATTCCTTTTACAGAAACCATGGGTATATTTAAGTGGACGTTTGACTTAAAGTTTTGAGACCTAAAACTGGGACTGTTTTGTGTAAAATTGTGAACGGGATAGCTATTAAACTTAACCAAGTTAAGGACTTGTTAGGGAAGGGTAATGGGGTATTTATATGAGAGGAGGTTAGATGTCCATCATAGGTTGATGAACCATTTTAGAGGTTGGTTCATGTATTGATTTATGTGTTTTTGGATTATTAGCTTGGGGCTAGAGCAAGGACTTTGGAGGAGCAATCAGGTGAGTTCATAGTCCCATTTTGATACGTTTTTAAATGTTTTTTTCCAGTATGGGATGGAGATGACACTTGAAATGTTCTTTAACATGATTTGGTACTATGTTATAAAATGTGTGGACATAAATGTGTTATTGTGTGACTTGCGTGCTTATGTGTTCTCATATGTGCTTTGGTACGTGTTCTGCTATGTGAATCTTGTTTGGATTGTGATTGGCTTTGGTACATAGATGTATGGGCGTCTATAGGACCAGTTGTGATGTGTGTGGAGCGTGGGGCACGATCCGTCCTGAGTACTTGTGCATCGTCTCTTCGGAGGCAAGATATCTCGACGGGGATATAGTTCATCTTCCACAGGTGGTGTGGGAAAGATCCGGATAGTGTGGTGTGTGTTCTTGTGCGTGTGACGGGATACTTCTTGATTGTTAATAGTGTGGTGCATTGTTCTTATTGTGTGTTCTTGATTGATATATTGTGCTTTGATTGTAGTTGCATGTAGCATGATTATCACATTATGGTCCATTACTATAAATTGTTTTTCTTCAACTTATTTACAGCGAATGTCAAGGTTTCTTATGATGTTCTAGATAACTTAAACCTATGTTCTCACCAACTTTATGTTGACAGATTTTAGTGTCATTTTCAGGTGAGGTAGTTGTGCAAGATGATGTTAGAAGTGGCTAGAGTATAGAGGCTGCTAGGATTGCATTCGGAGGAATCCCCTTTCCTCTTAGATTTTATTTTGTGTTTTGATTAAGTGAACTTTGTGGTACCTATATGTTTGATGTTTGTTTATTTGTATGTCTTTGGTAAGAGGTAGGCCTGTTACCTACTTACCTAGACGCCTGCATTGTTGAGATATTGTCACGACATTTGTGTCGCCATCTATGATATTTCAATTTCATTTAGTTCTCTCTATAGACACGCTGTTGTTGTGATGATATCCATACGTCGCGCCCCATATTCCGCCATGGTGGGGTGTGACAATATTGGCGGCTTGTACTTGCAAAGTTACGGTTACACTCTCAACAACCAATTGCCTTATTTCTTCAGGTGTCATATTTACTGTCGCGGATGTTGATGCTCTCGTATGACCCATCCTACTAACATAATAATACTCGATAAGAATGATTTTTATTTTAAATTTTCATACGTGGAGTATGTAATTTATTTATTATATCATAGAGTATCGATAATTTCTAATTCTTTCGACCATTTCATATTTGAGGATTCATAATATGAATGACGATAAAATTTTCTAATTCTTTCATATATGAGGATTCAATATATATGACAATAAAAGCATAAATAAAATAACAAGACTTTTTGAGAACAAACGCACACTTCTTTTATTTATGAACAACTTATCGTTTATATTTACACGATAAGCATCTCTGTTACATAAAGTAAAATTGTACATATCTTACAAACTGAAACTAGATTTCTAAGCTTAATTCCCCATTTTGATCTCCTCAATTCTGTCCCAATTATATCCGAAGTCAGATTGTTGATTTCTTTTAAGATCGTCGATGACTAATTCTAAATTAAGCCCAGTCCTCGTAAGTCCTTCTTTCAGTTCAGTATTCTCTTTCTCTAGTCTTGTCATATTCATTTCATGAGCATGCATCCTTCTACTCAGTCTAATATTATGACGTCGAGTAACGTCCACTTTATATTCCAACTGAATAATATGCTCTTCAATCTCCTTTCTTCCTCTTTCAAATTCCTAATATTCTTCTCCGATATTCTAAAAGCTTCAAGGGATATTTCATCATGATGACTAGCAATTACGGACAATTGCTTGTCGTGCTTTTCCATAATCCGTGCTCTAGAGTCTTCCTTAGTTTCATAAGGCTCTTCACGACTTCGATTGGGAGATGAATAAAGATCCTCAGGTAATAGAAAACTAGACATAGGTGAAGGTACACTATTCATCACTTCAGTCTGATGTGAGAAATATTCTTGTACTTTAGGAGTATCGTAAAAAGAAAAACTCTAAACACGCACATCTGTGGGAGATGGAGTGAACATCAGAATTTCTCTTTCTTCATCGTTAGAAATGAGAATATAGGTGGAAGTAGACATCCTTGTAGTTTATATAATATAATAACATAAGATATTTTATTAAAGGGATACAAATCTTACACTGGCGCTGATGATGGTTGATGGTCTTGAATTTAAAATTTAGTTATAGTTTTAGAAAAACCTTATTCTCTATAACCATGAGCTCTGGATACCAATCTCTAACACCCTTATTTTACCTTATAGCAGCGGAAGCTAATTTAAGGTATTACTATCAAAGTACCATAGTCAAAATAATAGAAAATGCTCAAAAATATTTTATATAAATATTTATGTTATCATTCATTTATTCAGAGTTAAATAAAAACAACTGTACATAAATTTACATCACAGGTTTTCCCAAAGATCTAGTTTTATTTTCTAGAATGATAACTTTATTAAAGACACCACCATCTGCAGCCCGCCAGTCCTCATTCACCTGAAATATATGCCTTAAAGTGTAAACACAATGGTTGAGTGGGTTCATAGGTTTTAAACAATATTTGAATACAAGTACGACTCCAGGGCTAAATTATTATACACCCAACTTTCTAAAGTTCATCGATTATGATTGCACTAGCTCATGACCCCGCGACTAGACATTTTCAAGAAAACCCAATAAATTTGCCCTTAAGTAGGAAGTTTACCGGACTATCCTAAACAGCAAAGTAAAGCATACCTGTTTAGCCTAGGTAGGAATTATTAGCTGCTAGCAAGTGCGACTTTCCCAGATAGGAGATTTCAGTCTCCAATAGTACTATTTATAATATTAGCGCTCATTAAATGATTAGCGGTCTACGATTAAAAAGAGACTTAACGACAACAAGTAAACGTAGTGTCAGTAATTATATAAGCAGCATAAAAAAACACTTGTATTCTAGTTTTAGCATATACCCCCCTCATGGGTTTTCAAATCATTTATAAAACTTAAACAGTGAGGCTATGAACTCACCTTAGCCTAAAGAGTCTTGATTTATTCAGCTATACCCAATCACAACCTTCTCACAATATCTGAGTTGACATACAATATATAGATATATCATATCATACTCTCTGAGTTCAATATTTTATTATTTCATGTGTTTATTCTTTGATTAATATATTTTATTATTATAGCATCATTGTTCGGGCCATTATACTCATAAGCCATTCTATAAACGTTTGAGGAACGAGGGCACTTTAAATCGTAAACCCAACCACTCAGTCAGAACGTAATATCGAGATGAAACATCTTTATAAAAACTTCCCTACTAACATGACACATTATATTTTATTAAATTGAAAGTTCTTTAGTTTTAATATTGGCATAAATAGTCCTTATAGTTATATTTTGGCATAATTAGACTTTTAACCCCTTACGTATATAGTTTCATTATATTGCAATTTAATCCTTCAATATTTAACCTTAGGGTCTCAAACTTTCAAAAATTTATTAATATAGCTTTAAATTTCATAAAATGACACTTTTGGCCCAAAATGTTAGATAGTTTCAAATGTGACAGTTTTAGTCCTTATACTTGTAAAAATCATATAATTTCTTCAAAAATGTACCAAATGATCTAGGATTTTGAAAAAAAGTTTCAAAACATATTTATAATCATAACAAAAACATTTCATTAGAATTATAGCTCTTGAAATGGATTTTAAGTCATTATTTCATGTAAAATACAAAACTAGGGTTTTAAGACATCTTTACCTTATAACTTTCTTTTAAATTGATGAAATGACTTAGTTCTTTTTGGATTATCTTTCTAAAATAATTTTTGCATTATAAAAAGTCTTAGAATACATAATAATAAGATCAAAGCTTGTTTTACATAGAAATTACCTAGGTAGCTCCAAAATGGCTCTTTATGGCTTCCTATAAACACTACTTGCTATCAAAGCTTCAAAAGCTTCAATGGCTTCTTTCTAGACCTGATTTTTGGTCTTGTGGGATGTCCTATGACGTATATAGAAGTGTATATGAAGAATGGGTAGGAGGTTTAAGGAAAACGGGGTACAAGTATACATGTTGTGTATTCGGCTCTATTTATACTAATAGCAACACTTAAGCTCCAATTTAAGGCTCCAAACCTATAAGATAGATATAGTAATGACTAAAGATATCTAGTGAATCTCAACACAAGTTTATAGCTCCTAGCTTCATTCCAATCTTCACTTGTGGCTTAGAATAGGTCACGACATACTTAGGATGAGAATGGTGATGTGTAGCACCCTAGTAGGTGATGCACCTACTTGTCACCACTTCTAAAATATCCTAAAGCATGTAAATATCTGAATTTGATCTTTATAATAGGAGGGAAAGTGTTTGAAATGGGTTTTGGAGGGAAAATACTAAACTGGGTCTAATTTCTAGGGCTTGTAACTTATGGTTTGTGTTTTTGGTGATTAGGGACTTAAGAAAGTGATTAGTCAATGATTAAGGCTTAATTAGGGTTTAGACATTCTATTTAAGAGATTCGCGTCCTTGGTTTGAAGTTTAACAAAGGTTTGATATGAAAATGGGAAGTATACTTTTTGTAGATTAGGGTTTTCTAATGATTTAGGGTTAAATATTAGTAAAAGTGATTATCCTCCTCTTAGATATTGATGTAAACTTTATTTAGGTCCTATAAATTGTGTCTTAAGTGTCCAAATAGTTCTTACACTTGTTTTAATGGTTTAGTTTAAGTAAACATGTCTAAAGAGTGAAAATACCTATTTTGACAAAATTTATAAGTCATGCATTGAAATCTTGTACCTTGTGCATTAGGGAACTTGTACATTGTCTTAACATAATCTTATAACCTTAATGAAGTCATATGAGTATTTGTAGACTTGTCCTTATAGAACTAGGTAATGATTCCATGTAGATTTCTTAATATAAGGGTTTCTATATCATTAAGCCTAATGACTTTCTATTTTAGGTAATTAGGGTTTATATCTTAATGTAAGCTTATTCTAGGTCTTATATAGTATTTTTATGACTTATATGGGTTCTACATTCTTAGTTTAATGGTTTATATAGATTGATCATATTCTAGGGTTATTTAAGTAAGCTTAAGGTCCTATGCTTTGAAAACTTGTACTTTAGGCTTTAATAATTTGTATCTTGGTTTAAGATAAATGTATTAACTTATTTTTATACTTAGTTGAGTTTATGATTTGATGCAAAAGATAAGACTCTAATTCATTATAGATTGGATTTTATATGCTAATCTTGGTTTTAGGTCATTTTCTTGTAATTAGCTTGTGATTAGTAAATATTAGTGTTTTGTGATTATTTACCTTTCCTTTATATAGTAGATTAGAATTAGTATAATGTTTTTGATAATAGTACATAGATTTTATGTAGTTATATTGCTTAACATTAGTTTATAAGGGATTTCTAGGGTTTCTATGGTTATTTAGGGTATCCTTGTTGTATTTGAGTTGTTCTTATTTTTTATACATATAGTTAATTTTATAACTCATACTTGATATATACATACTGTATATAACATATAGGTATATGTGGAAGTGATAATTGAGATAGTGAGTATCCATATATTCAATAATTAAGTCACATATCATAATAAAATTCAAAAATTTCTTAGTAAAATAAACTCTTTATTTATAAACATAGATATTACATTAGTCAAAACTACTAGATGTTATATAAGAAACCAAGTAACATATAGAGGCAAAACAATAAAAAGTCAATTAGAGCAAGATGTATGCAAAAAGGTATAGAAAGTAATGTCTATGTAGAAGAAAGATTTTTTTTAAGAATGCACCTTTGCATATCTTTTGAGAATTGACAAATTAAAGTTACTTACCTTGGTTGTTCTTGTGAAATAAAGAAAAGAGTTGGAACCTTAAGTGACCAATTTTACCAAACGAAACTATGATCATGTTTTCTATTAGATTTGACTCATGCCAAGGTGTGTTTCATTACTCAAAATGATTCATAAAATGTTTATGTAACATTTTAGTTTGAGTTAATGCCTATATGAAATGTGACACACAAACACACAAACTTAATGCGAGGAATCTAGCATAAGTCCTATTAAGCATATTTGAAAGACCGGTGATGAACAAGTATGACACATGTTGTTTATGAAAACATTCGTTCAGTGGAGAATAGATTCACAATAGGGTTTACAGATACTATGTACTTATTGTACATGGTTTGATGTTGGTTCAAGTTATTTTAGAGAACAACTTTTTGAAACAGTGCATGTCATGGACCCTTTGTAAGGACACGTACCCTTTGTAAAAGGGGTCCGACGGGGCCCGTGCACCTCTGAGACAGTTTTTGAGGAAAACGTAATTTTTGACCCCAATTTGGAAGATAGACTCAAGGATTTGTTCAACAACCATGTTCCACATGTGTATGTTGTTGTTAATGCAAAGCAATGCCTAAAAACATTATTAGTGTTAACTAATCTTTCTTAGTTTTGATCACGACAAATTAAAAGACATTTATCGTCAAATACAACCATAAGACGAATTATTTGGCAAACAATATCATCAAGGTAATAATCATTTAAGTATTGCACTAACATATCTTAATCATAATTAGTGATCATAAAAGTGATTAATCCTAAACTTACATTTTGTCAAATGTGACAAAAGATTTTTTAATAAAATTTCTTTTTAAGAAAATGTTTTATTAAAATGGAAAATGTAAATTTAAATATGACATATTCCAAATGCCATAGGAATATCCTTTGAAGGTAAAAACTTACCTCAGATATTACTTCCCCTCTAAAAGACAAAAGGGAGCGGAGTCTATGAGCACGGTTCCTTAAAGGCCTATGCGGATCCTTAGTGATAAGGAACCGCATGCACAATTAAGGCACCGCGCTCAGAGAGCCGTTGGCCTTTGTCTCCTATAAATAGTGGATCAAATATGCATTTTCCATAACCCTTTTTGGACACTCTTTCTACAATCCTTTTCCTTTCAAATTCCTAATCATTTGTAAATGATCACTTAATGTGTTAAGTATGTTTAGTTATGATTATCTCTTTGATCTCCTTCTTTACCTTGTCTAAAGAGAAGATCACTCACACACTTGTGATGTGATTAAAGATGAAACCTTGATTAAGATCCTCTCCTAAAGATCTATACATGCTCATCATTTGTTTTATTTGAGTCTTGTGTGGATCAAATGTATTTGTGAATACATGGATCCAATCTTGTGTAAATCCATTGTATATGTGTATACTTGGATTTGTGTTGTGTATATCCAAGTTACATGTGTATACATAGATATGTGTTTTATTGAGTTGTAATAGGTATGAGTTGTGAGTTCTCACTAAACTATAAAGTGATGTAGTTGTGTCTTGTGAAGTTCTCACTTAGCTTTAAAGTGAAGAGTTGTGAGTTCTCACTAAACTATAAAGTGATGTGGTTGTGTCTTGTGAGTTCTCACTAAACTATAAAGTGATGTTGTTGTGTCTTGTGAGTTCTCACTAAACTTTAAAGTGATGTATTTGTGTCTAGTGAAGTTCTCACTTAGCTTCAAAGTGAAGAGTTGTGAAGATTGGTTCTACCTTTCGATTAGAACTCGACATCTATCCTTGTGTCGTTAAATAGTAAAGTAGGCAACGTTGTGAAAATTGGTTTTACCTTTCGATTAGAACTCGACATATAGCCTTGTGTCGTTAAATGGTGAAGTAGGCAACGTTGTGAAGATTGGTTCTATCTTTCGATTAGAACTCGACATCTAGCCTTGTGTCGTAAAATGGTGAAGTGGGCGACGTTGTGTAGATTAGTCCTAGCTAAGATTAGGTCTCGACATGTAGCTTAGTGTCAGAAAATAATGTAAGCGACGTTGTAAGGTTTTCTCCGCCAAGAAGGGTGCTTGTGGATATAGTGGAAATCTCGATTAAGGTGTACTCGATGAGTGGAGTAGGAACGAAGATAGAGCTTCATTGCCGAACCACTATAAATCTTGGCGTCTTCCCATTAGGTCGTTTCTTTCCTTACTCTTTACTTATTCTTACTATCATATCATTCACATCTATTACTTGTCATTGTTAATGCATTAGATTTGAACCTAATCATTATGCAACTAGCTTTCAAGTAAAAGGCAGTTTTGAGACAAACCTAATTGAAAGGGAATTTTTAATTAGGACATAAATCGAAGAGAAACTATTCAACCCCCCCCCCCCCTTCTAGTTTCTATAGTTGTAATTGAAGCTAAGGGTTAAGATAGTGTACCTTTGTAGCAAGCATATCATACTCGAGTGGTAAGCATGTTCTTCGCTAATACTTATGAAGTTTTCATCAAGAATAAAATTACCTCTACCCGTAGATTAGTATGTACTAAAAAGGCTCTTATTACCCGTCACATGCTTTGAACGACCATTGTCCTTGATCCATTCGCCGGTCTCATGTCCGACATTCAAGTATACCTATAAATCATGAAACTCAGTTGTTTGGTCCCCATTGTTTTATGGGTCCGTTTGGGTTATCCGTACCTCTCATAGCTATACCAATATTAGTGGTACCTAACATATCCCATGGAACAATATTTCTCTTTAAAAACTGATTTCAACATGTGCACATGAATGTCAACACGAAAGCATATATGCATATAGGTGTAATGCAATGGTTATCTAAGAATGATAACATAGTGATATGCAACTAGAAGAAGTACTAATATAACCATACAAGGTTTGATACAAGCAAGATGTTCATATGCACAAATATCTACTAGTACTCAACACAAGGAAAATCCTTCGAATTCTTTTTAACATCATTGTTTTATCTTATACCAAACACCACTTTTTAAGAACACTATATGTTTAGAGAATAACCTAAGGTTGTGTACTTGACAAGTTTACTTAGTTCATGTTTTTAAGTGACTTACTAGGTTCAAGTAAAAGTATAGCATATGCCAAGAGAGTGGGCTAAGTCTATAAGCACATAGAAAGACAACTTCCCATCTTAGTGCACAAAATCAAGCAAATGTCCTATTGTGCATAATCATGTAATTGACAAGCAAGCAAGTGGGTAACATGGCAGGTTTGACACATATGTATCACACATACAAGTAATCTCAACTTGCAATGATGAAACAAGATATATGCAAACTCATAAACTAAAGCAAGTAACATTTATCATACAAATATTTTCTTCAGTTTGTGTTTAAGTATGATGATGTATACCAAGATCGATTAGTTTCCTTTGTATAAAAAAATGATTTGTATTAGAATGTGGGTACAAACTTATTCAAATGTAAAGTAACTTGTTGTGTCCGACTCAAGAGAAAAAAAGATGAAATGCTAAAGTAAGTTCATAATATTATATACTTAATTGATTTTTGACTTGTTTTGCTATCTTATAGATGTAACCAGCACTTAATAACGTTTTTATATGAAAGTAGACTCAATTACTTTCAAAAGGATAAGTGGCATGACTTTTACGGACTTATAGTTAAAAAGTTATGGCATTTTTAAGTTGGCTAAAAAACTGCAGTAACAGAGGATCACGGAAACCGTCGGACCCTTTGCCCAGGGGTCCGCCGGGGTCCGTGGTTCTGAGAGACATACTGCAATTTTTTTTCTCAAAATTGTGTTTTGACATAGCGGAAATGCATAGGACTTACTAGACTTGATAGCAAACATATAATGCACATCTTAAACATCATTTTTACTTATGAGACTTATCTATGAGTTTACGGAAATGATTTTTCCACAAAATTAAGTGTTGTGCCAAACACTCATTTAAAAACCGTATTTTGTAAGTTTTCTTTATGCACACACGACGACACTCACCAATCCTTTTTTTATTAAAACGTCTAGTTTTATGTTTCATGTAAACCTTCAAGCTAATATATCAAAGTATACTAAACAATAAAATTTACAAGCAATTAAAAAAAACGCTTCTTACATTTTACCCACTTCAAAGGTAATTTGATACATGGATCGTACCCTATTTTAAAAACCATTTGTTTTTAAGAAATTAGAGCTACCCGCTTTGATACCAATTGTAGAAAACTAGAAGGAAGGTTGAATAGTTTTCTCCGATTAGTTTTAATTTCTTTTAAAACTTTTTGTATCATATGTTCATTGATGGGGACAAAGTATGAGAGGCATTTGTTTATATTCAAAGACTATATGAATCAAGTAGCACATTGAGTGATCACGACACACACAAGCAATGCAAGTATAACGATAAAGCAATAAAGTAAAGTAAATGCAAACCGACACAATGACTTATAGTGGTTTCGCTACAAGGACACCTTCCTTGCCCTACATCCATTCTCCAAGTCACCTACTCGAGAGTTCGAATTCACTAGTAAAATAATCTCCTTTATACCGGTAGAGAAACCTTCACATATTGCTTACAATCTTTACCGACACCTAAGCTAGGATGTCGTGTTCTTTCACATGGGTACAACAAGTCCCTTCTACATCACTTCACTTTATCCGGTACTAAGCTACAAATTGGGTCCATGCACAATGGATAGGACCAACACCGAGGTTCTTACACACATGTAGACCAACACAACTTCTAACCTTACAACATTTGTAGGTACTATTCTAAGTACCGGGTTCACACAAGAATCGACACACCAACATGAAGTTTGTGATAGATAGAGAGAGAGATGACTCTATGATATGATCTTTTCTAGATCATGGATTACATCTTGAAGAACATGTCTTGACATATTCGTAATCCTTATCAAATCGAGTATTGAACCATCAAGATCATAGATCTCATAAAAGAGAAATATGAATCTATACACAAAGTCAACAAAGTCAAATAGAGTATTGAACCATCAAGACCATAGATCTCCTTAAGATGTATAGATTAATGATGATAAGTCATGGATCTCGGTTGAGAAGAACACGAGATGTCAAGATCATAGATCTTGGACATAATACCATGAGATGACAAGTACAAAGAAACTAGTTTAGATAGAGGTGACACAATGACTTGATGTATGTCTTGTGCTTGAACTTGTTGATCTTGCTTACACCTTGAGTGATCTCTATATCTACAAAGAGAAACACTAAGCAAGAAGAAAAAAAAATTATAGATCAAAGATCTACATGTTAGAGAGAAGAAAGATCTGATAAAGGATCATATATAGAGAGAAGAATATGATAGAAAGGTGTGAGAAATGAGTAAGCATGAGGTCTCTCTTTATAGCCAAAGTACAGGTACCCACAGAAACCGTCGAACCCTTTACCAAGGGGCCTGTCTATCTGTAAGAAAATCATCAATTTAATATTGCAAATCTTTTGTTAAGTCAACCCCTAAAAAAAATTTATGATCAAATTTCTTGTTTAGGTTTTGCAAGATTTTTACAATGATGTAAAAATAATTTCTCATTATTTTTACAAAGATATAAATGTGTATGTATACATGAATATGAGTAACTTGTATATTTTACGTTATGTATTACAAGTTACATGTTTGTCATCAACAAAACAAACAAGGATGTATAGTTTAAATATCGTAATATTTGCACTAACACATTTCATTCATGGTTTTTTGTACTCTAAGAAAACCAAAAATGGGATTCCTTAAAAGACAAATATTATACTCTTTTTACAATTTGTTAGTATAACGTTAAAATAGATGGTTATTGCTCCACCATTCTCGGTGTGTTACCAAATTTTCAAAACCTGGACATGAACGAGTTTGAATCTACGGTTAATCCTCTGGATCCTTAGGAATGGGATCTTCTTTTAGATCTTGTAGCTTCCCTTAGTGATTGTATTTTGTAACTTAAACCTCATGCTCATGCTTCGTTATTTTAGAACATGAGAAATGTCGTATCTTGGCGAGTCGTATACACAGACGCAACCATGGCGGCCTTTTTGGTTCAAATCTGTGCATTCAATTGGTTTATGTTGTAGTTGGTGTTTGAGACACTAGAAACTATGGGACGGTAACTATCTATTTTTAGATATTATACTAACAAATAATGTTTGTCTTTGTGGCCACGGTTTTGCATGGCAATCAGCTTTGTTTGCAACCACGGTGGGTTGGTGTTGGTAGTTTGTGAAAGTGGCGCAAACGGAAAATGTATTGTCATATACCCAGATTGATGGACAATAGTATTATAATCAGAAGATGTTGGCTTACATTTGCATAGGCGTCCTCTAGATAACGTTTCTCTTTAGGCCTGATGTTGATAGTTACAGTACCACCATTTCCAGTGTCTCACAAATGTTTTTTGTTTATGCGCCTCTCTGGCAAACCATTATCATAAGATAATCATTTTTCTCTACTGTGAAGATCCTTACCTTCACTCGCCGGTATACGTGTTTTTGAGTCTCTATCGTCGTTGGACATGTGATGGTTAGCCCGTGCATCACTATGTGGTTGTTGTTGATGTTGATATTAGTTGCATAATAACTCAGACAATTATATATGTTATACTTGCTAATAATAAGATTATAACAGTATACTTTACTGCACATTGTGGGTGGAATAATATTGTTGATTCATTCTGCTTAAACTTTATTTTGACAAAAAAAAGTGCTAGAAGCGTTTTTTGCATGATACTATCAAGAGACAAGTCTATAAAATATTACCCTTTTCCCCCGTGCAATGATGATGTATGTATTGATGCCTTAAGTAGTTTGCCGATACCCGCAACTAGGCATAGCGATTATATCCAAAATCTCTTCGCAGCCATTGCACGTGTTTGGCACTGCTTTCGTATTTACAACTCTGAGCCCTAAACCAGAATTACAAAATGGGATAAAAACGTTCGTTTACCGGATGGTTGAAGCACTGAGTTTGTCTTATTTCCCTTACAACTGTGTATTTCAATTCAATGTTTAAACTTACATATTGGGTTGCAAATTGTTGATTTGAATTCTGTTAGTTGTATGATTTTGGTTTAATCTGGATTAGTTGGGTGTAGGACCTTTGTTATAAGATTTTGGAGATCAGGAATATAGCAGCTTTTTATATGATTATGAATATTAGGGTTCTTCATTTTTAGTTCCTCACTTGTTATAAGGCTCTAGAAATTAAGGTTGCAACAACTTTTTTTGTATGATTCTGAAAATTGGGATTCTTGGTTTTTAGTTTCACATCGTGCCAACGTTAGTTGTTTCTTTTAAAGAATTCCAACGATTCATGTATGCTGCTAAAGCTTTGTTTTTGTTTTCAACGTTTAGTAATGTGTGTTATATTTACTTCTAAGAAGCGAAGTTATTGTTGCAGGATTTAAAGGTCTTCAATAACTTGGTGCTTAATTGAAGGGCTTAAACAAGGTGAAGTTATGAAAGATACTCATTTTTTTATTCTCATTCACGCACATAAAAAAGATCACACACGTGCGTAACAAACTTCCAACAACACATGGCACATTTACTTTATTCACACAAACACATAAAAAACTTACATTCAACGGCTATGAAGCACGTACTTTCAACACCTATAACCCCACGTGTGATCACTGGACTTTACAACAAAGTGAGACTTATCACTCAAGTCCTGCTCTGTTTGTCTTAACATAGCCCGTAGAGAAGCAAGATATTTGCTTGGACCCGTTGCAAAATTGTAGCACCTTTTGCAACTTTTGGATCTTCGATAAACTTTTTAAGGCTAACCTTTGCTTCCCTCTTTTTCATTGACTCCTTTAGAGACTTCGTTAACACATCGAGTTTATTAACCACACGGGAATCTTCAATCATTTCTTTATCTAATGAGTATCTATAAAAGTTTACTGTCGCTACTTCCACAATAGGTGAGGATGTGCTGCCTGTAGACATGTTCGTGTTAAAAAAGGGTTGTAGGCACACTTAAAATACACACATTTCATTACTTTTTTGTGTTATTTATTTGTATACTCTTGGGGACACATGTTAAAATACCTCTAACATTTAATCAGATGAACAACATGCATGCCAATACAAAACATTTTCAGAAACTTTAGGACACGGGTGAATTTGAACTCATCACTGTTTTTTTATGCAGTAAATGTTGGCAAAGGATCACAGAAATAGCAATGGAAGTCAAGTGCCTTTTGACATTGTGTTAATATCCGCTTGATTGAACCTAACTAAGACTCCTGCACAAATCATGTTGTTTGCGAACACAAGTCATGTATACCCGCTTGATTGAGCCAAAACAAGATTCGTGCCCAAGTCATGTTGTTAGCTAACAGAAGCAAGTGCTCTTTCAACATCTGCTTAATTGAACTCAACTAAGATTCTTGCAAAAGTCATGTTGCTAGCTAACCGAAGCATGTGCTCTTTCACCATTCCTAATCAACAACCACAACTATTACTTCAAACAACCGAAGGTTCTAGGACCCCCAAATGTTGGATAGGCCAAAGATAAAAGACAAGACACACCCAACGTGACTGCAAATGTAGTATATTGCTTATTTAAATTGTGTATTAGACTGAATGCATATCTATTATTGTTCTTACATTTTTTTGTCTCTTCACTTCTCAAAATGAGAATTATTCCAGCGCTACAATGTTGTATATAAAACTTGTTTTGTTTTTTTCTTCCTTTTTTGAGGGCGCCAGACCCTTAGAAATTTGGTAAGGTTGTGTGTTCTATTGTATCCGTTTTCTGTTATTTTTATTGTAGGTCTATTATTATAGGTTTATTATTATCGTTTGGTAGGGTTGTCATTGATATAGTTTAAGGCACATGTATCGTGCGAGATGTATATGCTCTTTGCTCATTCGTAATAAAATTTATAAACACACTTGACCTTTGACACAATAAAACATTCAATAACCCGCGACGAATTGCGGGCTAATTTCCTTGTTAAAACAACTAGTGATATACATAATTTAGAGTGCGTTTGGTATGTGATTATGAATTACAATGAGTAATAAATTTCGGGAATTAGGTTAAATAACCATGGTTCTAAATAGCCCGTTAAGGCCCAATTTAAGGCGCGCTAAAGTTTGAAGCCCGGCCTTCACGCTACACAATAGGTCAAGGCGCGTTACGATATGAGGTGCGTTAATTTTTTGAATTCAACTCCAAAAAATGATTATTATTGCATGAAATAAGACTTTTCTAACTTTAGTTATTATGTACAACACTTATTATGAACTAAATACAAATATAATATTGAAACATGATAAAATACATAAATAATTTTATGATGTGCCGTCATAAACCACGCTTTAAAAATACTAAATCTTTGTTTTAGCCGGTAAAACATTTAGCTTAAATATACTGTCATACCATGCCTTACGCTATTTATAACCATAAAAATAATAAAAGAAATAAAATTAAAAAGAAAGCACACTAACTCTATAAAATAAGCTTAAAAGTTAAAATATAATTTAAAATTTTGAACGAGATTAAACATCGCTGATGGAGATATTAATTTGAAAATTATCTATACTACTTTATAAAGCATTTAGGACCTTCTTAAAATACCAAGGCTGAAAATTCAGACTTTTTTTCCTACTAAATAAAGCAAATTGTTGATATCTTCATTAACATTATATACTATAACTCTTTCTAACAACCTTTTGTAACAAAATTTTGTAAAAACCTACATAAGTATAAATTTTTTCTTTTAAATTAAAAAATCTTTTTATTTATTTATTATTTTTATAATCTAATTTCACCATATTTTCTAAAATTTTATGCTCTTTAATTTAATATACATTTTGCTATATTTTTATTAACTATTAATTTTTTCTAAACTTAGTGGGTTTTTTTCGATTTTTTATAACTTTAACAATACAAACTTAATGGATAAAAGATTAATATTTGTTAGCTTCAAAAATGATTATAAGTACTCGCCGCCGCATTACGCGGGTGAATGATAGTTTATTCTAAAGTGCTGAGTGCTGATATTATGTTTAAAACTTGGTATTATAAACAACAAAAATCATATAAAAGAATCAGGGACGGAGCTAGGGGGGTTCCCGCGGGTGCCCGTGACCCCTATGGATTTTTTATGTGTAGTGTTAATTTGTGAAGAAAACATCGATTTTTTTTAAATGCATCTTAAATGCACCCAGTCAATCGGAACGTGTTTCTACCCTTTGTTTAAATTCAGTTTTTACATATGTTATGTTAGGGTTCAAAAAATATTGTGCACCCAATCATATTTCATCCTGGCTTCGTCCCTGAAAAGAATATAAAACCAACGTAAGATCAGAAAATTTGAAATCCGCAACCCTTGGTCTCTTTTAAATTTCCATGCATAACAAAAATAACGCTAAAAGGTTACAATTTCATCACTCGATCCCGGGTTTCGTTACCGAAGATAAGTCCCTCAAAGACGTGTTTATTATTTTATTTAGTTGTTTCTGTTTCCGACAATCGATACACTGCTATTGTATGCATGGCTTACACGTACGTGTTGCTGAAGGTGTGCCACGTGTATAACATTGACACCTGTGCACTCCAGGTTCTGTAGCCTCTTCACAACTGTTGACATCAAATATAGGATTGAAAGGGTAAAACTTTACATATTGTACTAAATTCAACTCATCAAATACCTGGTTTTTGCAAGTCTTATCGTATTAAAAAATGTCCGACGCAGCACAACATGAACACGAAACAGCACAACATCATCACACTCCTTCGTCAACAGGTTTGGTTCTTGCTTAATATATAGCTTTTTCTAATATGTATTATGTATGTATGTGTTGTGTTAGCTTAAATAATTACCTAGAACTTATTAAATGTTCCTTAAATAATTACCCAGTGATAAGAATATCAATCCACTAAAGCAGAGGTTCCGGGTTCGAATCTTACAGGAATAAAATAATCGCCTTTGGCCAAGTTACCTGCGCCGACCGGCTATGTGATAGGGTAGTCGCCCTAGGATTAAATGGCTCGTGATATCGAGTTGGAAGCCTATGTAAAAATAACATATTAACCGGTACTTGAATAACATTTTGTTAAGTTGGAAAATAGTTGTTTCTCTACTATAGATGTAATTAATCTGATTGGGTCAAGAATGAAATCGTAGATTTTTAATAAAACGGGTCAGGTTGATGGTTCCAGAGTGTGTAAGATATCACTTACAACCTCCTTGTTGACTTTGTATGGTCAACTAATATTCAAGGTTTTGATGAACATGTAATTTTGAAAATATAATTAATCAGAAAGGGTTATCTACTTTACAGCACCATGACACCCTTGTTGCACGAGTAAATGTCCATGATATATATATATTTCCTGCGAAAACCAATTATCGGATGCCGAATTTGTGATGATAATATATGAATGTTTTCAGTGCATCAAGATAATGGGTACTCCGTGAAAGATATTATAATGTGGAGGAAGAAACGTATGAGTGTCGGAGTGATAGCAGCTGCCACGCTGTTTTGGGTAGTGATGGAGGTTTACAGGTTCAATTTCCTCACGGTCGCTTCTTGGACAGCCATGTTTCTCTTTTCGTCACTTTTCGCGTGGGCTAATATTTATAGGATCATTTACAAGTAAGCCATCCTTTCGTGGTTTCTTCACACACGAATTAAGTCCTTTTTCTGTATCTTCAATGCATAATGAAAATGTTGTTAAATCGACTACGTTTATGCAGTGTCAAACTAGTATTCTTGAATTTTGGAGAATTCAATATGATAATTTGTATGAGTTAATTCTCTTTACTGTTTAATTTCTTAACGGTGGATTTAGAGAGGAGCCTAGCATGTCGGGGCTAGGGATATCTGAGAGCACAGCTAATGGAATGGCGCATTGGATAAGGGAAACGTCAGAAGAGGGGATGAGGTGGATATTTAAGGTTGGTGCACAGAGTGAGTGGTATGTTTTTGCAGCAACAGTTGTGGGACTGTGGATACTTGCCAAGATTGGTGGATTGACGGATCTGATTAATCTCGTGTTTATAGGTATCTTTTACTTTATGTTTTATGTACTCGCCGAGCTTCGAGTGTACAGTGTGTGTGGTCCACTGATTCATGTGTTGATGTTGTTTGCAGGGACTCTCATGGGTATGACACTGCCCGTGATTTGGCACAAGTACGACTCTAAGATAAGGGAACATGGAAAAAGGCTGCAGGCGCAAAGCAAGAGGTTTTACAGCATGATAGATGAGAGGGTTGTGCAGAAAATAAAGAGTAAACTCAATGCCAACTCACCAAGAGTGGAGATCAAGGAGAAGAAAGTTGAATAGGAGTCTCTCTGCAAATATATATGTATGCGTCGAGCTGATATGGAAGTTGTCTATGTCCTCTAATAATGTTACTGTGAATATGCATCTAGCTTTGTATACAGGTTCATATCTATTTTCTTAGGTTTACAGTTTGTGTGAAATAAGGACGAGTACACTAAGATGGCAAACATGATTTGATATTTTATGGTTGTAAAATGTACTGAATGGAACTAGCGTTTTCCGTACATCATTCGGTTACAGAACAGCATGTGTATGAAGGATGGTCTTGATGTGAATACACTAGCAGATATGTACCAACTATGTGATTGGTGTTGATGTAATTGTTTTAACAAGATCTACTCACGCATTCGAGTATCTAAGAGCAAGAACATATAACTGGCAGTGGTAGACCATTGCTTGTCTCGATATGTTGGTGTCCCTGCAACGGAAATTCAGAATGACCAGCTAAGTATTGGTGGCCCTGCAGCGCAACGACCAGCTAAGTATTCTTCTAAATATCCAATTCAAAGCCAAGTATCCTTCTAAATATACAATTCATAAAGTTAATGGTGACAGCAACAATGCACGAATGACATGGTGTGTTTGCATTAGTCGTAGATGTTAATCGCGTGTTAAATCATGCCTGAAACTTGGTGTTTCTTTTATTCTCTCAGACGTCATTGTCGCTTTCATCAAACAAGTTGTTGCCTGTTGGTGTCCTCGGCCTAAAAGGATTCCTCGTCCCATATACAGGGGCGTACTGGGTGGGGTTTCGTTAGTTCTGTGAACCATATGGTATCTTGTCAAGATACAGGGGCGAACTTGAGGCGGTTCCAAAGTTCTGTGTACCACATTATTGTAAAAAACAACTTTGTGGTGTACACTGTACAGTACTATAGTCTAGTCTTCAGTTAGCAGCCCAGATATCACGTTTAACATAACCTTTTAATTTTGATCTTATTAAAGCTCCGACACAACAAAGTGCTGCACGTTAAGGTCTATCTTACGTGCATATAATCAGGTATACAACTTAGGCATTAATCAGCGGCGGATCTAGGAATTCAAGGGTATGTACTTATAAAAAAAAATTGTTTTCCGGGTTCAATTTTTTTTTTCACGTCAGATATTTTTTACTATTAGACCGTTGTTCAAATATTAAGTATCTTATTTAAATTAAGCTAATGTATAAACGTATTAAGTTTCAATCTAATTTTCTGTGTTTTAACTAATGTATAAAGTATAAAAACTCAACATATATCAACTAGAAGTCTAGAAAGTAAATCAAAGTAATCATTCAATTTTTATAGTTGATATTAAAATTACTAATTTTTAAAGTGTAAACGGCCTTTGTTAGTGCGTTGGACTTGAGAAAAAGGGATAAATGGACTAAGGGTCCGTTTGGTTTAATGCTTTTAGGTGCCTGGTTTAGGCTAAAACCTGATTTTCATTGTTTGCTAGAAATATGTGGGTCCTAAAGTTGGGAGTTACTACCAAAAATGTGTTTTTTACAAATGATGAGTTACTTGCCTACTTTTATACTGGTATTCTTAGATGTGAGCCCATTTCTAACCTCCACCTTTCATGAATTATTTTTTTTATTTAAATTTATTATATTAATATAAAACAAAATAATATATATATTTATTTATTTTTCTTTTTTATTAATTAATATATTTTCTTTCTCTACATTAAATAAAAACTCAACTTTAAATCTAAATCTAAAACACTGACTTTACAAACCCATACTTAAAATGAAACCCGACTTCAAACCAAACAGACCTTAAAAAATCAATGCCATAACTTTAAATAACTTCAAATTATTTAGTTTTATTACAATTGTGCTTAAATACTCTTCTGTCCCAAAATAAGTATTAGTATTTGACTTTCAAATTCTTTTTCTGTCAATTGTGATTGCAAATAAGTTTTTTTTACATAATACTTGATGAAAATTATATTAGTGAATTTTAATTTAAGAATCAATTCATTTATATTTTTCATCAAATATTATATAACAACAAGGCGTTCAGACCCGGGTGATGCCCCGGACTTTGTTTTTTCAATCAAAATTTAAAAAGTTTGCTTATGTCTAAAACTCAAAATGGTTTCGAGCTAAGATTGCGTACTTTTCTTTTTACACAACAATGAAAGTAAATACAATAAATCATTCACATTGCTTGCATATTTCCTTTCACGAATTGACGATTGAAGCTCAATATGTATTGGCGTTACTTGTTGTGTGACTTGATCTTTATAATTGTTCAACAATTTACTACAGTTTTACATAAGAGATGAACTTATTTTCAACGCAACAACAAAATAACACACTTACATTCTTTATTTGAGCATTTGATAAATCTTATGCATACATTTACTTTTGATTTAATAGGAATCACCTTTAACCCTTTTATGAATAACAACGAACACGTGACTATTGTTTATCAAATGAAACCTCTTTACATCTTGTGAACTTTTTTTTGCACGTCATGGATTTTGTAACAATTTGTTGGTCCTTTGTAAATCGTTATTACTTATCAACCTTAAGTAATAACTCTTTACCAAGACTCAAGTGTGTTGTTTTAACAATAGATAAGAACTATAAACAATTAAAACAACAATACCAATAACTTTTCAACGTATAAACTTTTATTAAAATCAAATAAAGAATCTACAACTCACTTTCTTTGCGGAATAACAAAGTGGTTGAATGACAATGGGTTGTGATCTCCTCTACTTAAACGTATAACCGAAGTTAAAGTCTAAGCTCCAATCTAAACGTTCATATGCATCTTGGCTATATGGTTTTGTTGGTATCGAGAGAGAAAGGTTTTCCAGAGTTTAAAATCTTGTATTGGTTAACCCTTTCTCTCTCAATGTATGCTCCTTTTATAGGCAGTGTAAACTAGGCTTTTCGTTTGCATGTTTCAATGCATGGGTTTATCCAGTGGGTGGTTGATGTCCATGTTGGATAAATAGTACAAAGTACATATTAAACTATTCTAGAAAAGATAAAGGTTGTACTTATATCTAAGTATACAAGAAACCTACTTTGACTTAAAGTTATCTTTTCTCGCCTAATGCAAACCGTCAGCATACTGAAGAATCTTCAGTATCCTAGAGGAGATCGACATCATTCAGTTTGGTATTGTCAAACCAAACTGAACTGAAAGCTCTTCTTCATCCTTGTTCTTCAGCAACTAGACCGCCTAGTATTTGAAGCGAAGACTCCTTTGTCTTCTAAGTTAACTGGAAGAGGAATGCTGAACGTTCTTCAGCTACAAAGTCTTCAGTAGGAACTTTGTTCCTCTGGTCATCCTTCAGCAGATTGGCCTTACCGCTGAGCATGAAACACTTAGGGGGATTTTATATTCAAATCCTAGAGTTGCTTCAGGGTCAGTAAATACTGACCCAGCAATCTCCCCCTATTTGGATATACAAATAGTCTAAGTCTAATGTCAGTAGTAAGTGAGCATAACAATTTCTTCTTACTTGCACTGAACAATTAAATACTTATAAACATCAGATAATCATTCATTCATGAACATTACAAATTACAACAAAAAAATACAAATGATTATTCAGTTTTTCTTTGGCCTAAGTTCTTCAATGACAGGAGTCTGAACTGATGGATCAGAGTTTCTGATGTCCAGTATTGATAGTAAGCACATGCTGAAAGTTTTAGCAGCTTCAGTGAGTCCTGGACCACCATGGTGAGCAAAGAAGATTTTCTGAATGTTCCCAAGAAGTTCATTGTTTAGATCATCAAGATCACTAATGCCCACAAAGAGTCTTGACGTTCACGATGATTGAACATAATCATTCCTAATTATGGTTCTTCTATCACATGCCCAGGGAGATGATTTTCAAACTGAACAAGGTCTTTGTATTTCTTTGTGGTGACAAAGATGTCACCCATACCCGGTTGGACCAGATTGGCTCTTTTGTTTAGTTCTAGAATTGGATCTTGATCCTCCAGTGAGATCTGATTGCTGATGTTGAGATGCTGACCAAGCTTTTCATGATTTCTCACAAAGTGTTCAATTCTGGTGTGAACCTCATCCCATCTCTTGGATTTTTGTTTTTTCAATATTCTTGCTCATCTCTAACTAGTATAGGAGAGCTCCTTCCCTTTAAAGTCATCTATGATCTCATCAGACCCATCAGCCCTATAGAACTTCAGATTAATATCTCCCTTGTAAGTCATCATGTCAACGTTTGTGATTTCTGGGAGATATCTTCTGTTCAACGTTAATATATACAAAACTTTTCGTATAACATCTTTTTCTTGAAAAGGCCTTCAAACTCAGATTTTCCAATTCTATCATATAAGCTCATCTTCAGATCTCTGAGCTTTTCTTCAGCTTGAAGCTTGTGTAATTTATCAAGTTCTTCTTGACTGGCCAACCCAGACTTGATAATTCTTTCATCTAGTGTGAATTCACCTTTGCTCTTGGGTTTGATAGGAGGTGCCCCATTATCAGATGAGTCATTGTTGGTGGTAAGGCCATCAATATGACTGTCCTTAGCTGAAGACTCCCCATTAGTCTTAGCTGGACTCTCTTCACTAAAAGGTGATACATACACAATAGGTTGTTTTTTGGCCTTCTTGTGTGCATGTTTTTGAAAGAGCTGCTGAATAATGACTTTCTCCACCTCAGCAGAAGATTGCCCAACAACTTCTGATGAACCCCCAGCAGGCATACATGCACATAAAGAGTCTAAGGTGGATGATACCTTGGCCAGCATTGCTGGAACATTTGCAAGAGCGTTCAGTTTCTGTTGAACCTCATCTGAGAGGTTCCGTTTTTGTTGTTCCGGCAGACCTACCCTATCCTTGATCTTTGATACCGAATCACATAACTCATTCAGCTGATTGGGAATTGGCTTGAATTCAGTGGGGAGTTCAAAGGATGCAGTATTGATGGAGTCCATGAGTGTTGTGATTTCCTGCTTGACAGAGGTGGTGGTGGCCACATCCTTTACCAAGGGCTTCAGAGCTGTGAGAATGGCATTCTTGAGTTGCTCAGTAGTGGGAGTAACTGGCCTTGCTTTAAGAGTAACTAGTTCAGCATCAGCAATAGCCTTTTCCTCCTTGAGTTTGGCCACCTATGACTGAAGAACCAATACTTGATTTTTCAGCTCATTTACCTGAGTGATTCTGGGGGACGATGGCTTGGGAGTTTGATCAACAATATCGTTTTCAGGTTCACTATCATTCAGATTTACTGGAGTCCTTTCACTCAACCCCAACCCCTTTTCTAAGTCATCAACAGACATGCTGAATACAAATGTAGGCAAGTGTCCCCCCTTGGCGCCAGTAGAGAGAAGCACTTCCTTGATTGTCTGTTGATCGTCACCTTTAGTGTGATGGTCAGTTTCAATTCCTTCACCATCAGGATTTGTTTTACCTGATGGATCCTCAGAAAGAGTCCCTGAGAAGTTAAGATCAATGATAATGTTTTTGGTTTCTTCAGTAGGACCCTGTTGTGAGGGGACTACATCATTAGAAACAAAAGGGTCAGGGTCAGCGTCAGCTGTTGTATTTGCTGACGCCTCAAGCCCTGATGCAGACTCAGAGTGACAAATGATAGAAATTGGTAATGAAATTTGAGATGTATTCAGATTTAAATTACTTACCAATGCTGACTCCACACTATTGAGCTGAGGGTGCGCTCTATCTTCACCATTCTCTCCTAAAGAGGTTGAGAGGGGTTGCCTTCAGGGCCTCTTAATGCATGCCACCTTCAGTAGAGACTGAAGGTGGCGGCTGGCTAGGGTTCTCGTCCTTAAACGAGGACTTTTGTTTCTTTGAAGCTTGGCCTTTGGGATCATCAGTACTCTTCTTTGATGAAGATCCTGTGGGGTGCCTCCTTTTCTTGGACGCACGTTTACAATTTAGAGCATTCACTGATGTGCTCTTTTGACGTGGTCCAGAAGAAGCTCCAGGCTTTGTGCTTGTCAGATCCCTTTCTCTTGGAGGAGTGTCTTGTTGAGTTTTGTACACCACTTGAGCATTTGCTGAGCAAATGTCCAGCATGGACTGTGTGAAAGGAGGGTCAGCTGAGCTAACTGGAATGTTCCAGCGATTGATATCAAAGGGTTGAAAAACTAATTTTACTCCTGGTTGTTTGAATACTTATCACCAAGGTGTTCAGCAAAAATGAGAGATAAAACCTGGTGTACACCACATTCTTTTCCCTAGTTTTCTTCTCCATTTTTCCATGAAGATTTAATCTCCCAAAATCAGCTTTTATACCCTTTGCCAGACAATATAAAATCAAGGCATCCTTTTGGTTGATTTGATCAAGCCCTCCAGTTTTCCTACCCAGACTCTCAATTAAGATTGACATTAAAAGTTTCCACTTAGGTGGTAAGCATCTTCTCTTCAACCCACCCTTATCACAAATCACTTCAGTGTACCTAATTTCTTTGAAAAATGATTTGGCAACAGAGAAATCATTGGGTACAGCCTCATACTCACTAGGGTCATCCAAATAGTTTAACCCTAAAACCCTTCTAAACAACTTTAAACTTATTTTCCCATGAATACCAAAAGTTGTAGAATCAAACTCAATAGATTTATTGTTCTTTGATCCTTGTGTCGTGAACCAAAATTCTTTTAACACGTTTTCAAACATCACCCCTGGATCTTTGAACAAGGCATCACAGATCACACATTTAGATAAAAAAAATTATGACTTGGTTTCCAGGATCAGATTTTAGGGTTTCTGGTTTGATCAAAGTGAGGTTGTTGGGTTTATAAAAGATGTCCTCAATGGGATAGTTAACATGGATGGAAGGATTGAGGGTGATCTCAAACTCTTGTGGTTGTGAAGATGATTCGGTAGCCATTGATGTCTGTTGTGTGTGATTTCTTTTGAAAGAAAGAGAGAGTTTGTGTGTGTTTTTTGAAAGCTTTTGCAAATGATATGAATCTTCAATCTTTGAAAGATATATGTAAACATTTTAGACTGATTTGCAAAAGTTTGTAAAACATTTGAAAAGACAATAAAACTTTTAGGGTTTCTTTTGAACAAATGGCACAAACTCTCTCATTAATGTTCTGAAAAGTGATATGATTCTGTTGCTTTGAACATTGAAACGCCTCATTGTGTCAGGAAGTTGTTGACTGTGATATGGACGCTTGATATTTCCTAGATATAAAATTGACACCTTTTGAAAGAATGTTTTGTATTTATTATCATGAAATTTAATGCCATTAACTCCTTTGAAACACATGATTGATTTGTCTTAAAAGTTGTTGGCCAGATATGGTGGAGCTGATGGTAATACTTGTGAGCTTCAGTGCGTCAGATGAGACGACAAAACCCCATATACATGTTCTAAGTGAACAAGAAATATGACATTGTACGCTCCTCTACTCAGGCCTAGCTACTCAGTTGTATTAAAATTTTGTTCAACAATTGCTGAAGGAACCTTTTGATGACTGGTGATCATTTTCTCAGCTTCAGTGAATCAGATAAGGTGACAAAACATCATATACACAATCACATAAAGTAAAATAGACACATGACATTGCACACTCCTTTACTCAGACACTGCTACTTGATATTAATCAAAATCTTTTATGAAATGTTGAACCTTCAAGCTTCTTCAATTAATGCTGAAGGTTCAGGTTTTGTATCATCAATGTTCATCATACCAAGCTCCATTATCAATCTTTTGAAAGTTGGTTCATCCAATTGTTTGGTGAAGATATCAGCCAATTGATACTGAGTGGGGATGAAATGTAATTCAATGTCCTCGTTCACAATGTGATCTCTGATAAAGTGATATTTGATATCAATGTGTTTTGTTCTTGAGTGAAGGACTGGATTGTTGGATATTGCAATAGCATTAGTGTTATCACAAAAGATTGGTACCTTTTCATATTCTATGTCATAATCAGCTAGTTGGCTTTTCATCCAAAGAACATTGGCACAACATCCAACAGCTGCCACATATTTAGCTTCTTCTGAAGACATGGCAACTGTTTGTTGCTTTTTACCACTCCAACACACAAGTTTGCTGGCAGGCACCAGATGTGCTTTTTCTATCCAAATTTCATCCAGCATAGTCAGAATCTAAATTCCCCTTTAGATCAGAACCTGAGGATTTGGGGTACTAAAGACCTAGACTTGGTGTACCTTTTAGGTATCTGAAGATTCTTTTTACAGTAGTAAGGTGTGATTCCTTTGGATCTGCTTGGTATCTTGCACAAAGGCGTGTAGAGAATTGAATGTCAGGTCTGCTTGCAGTTAAGTATATGAGTGACCCAATCATACCTCTATACTAAGTCTCATTGACTGATTGTCCATTGAGATCGGGTCCTAAGTTGTTAGGGGGTACCATTGGAGTCTTCCCTAAAGCACAATTGATATCATACTTCTTTAGTAGATCCTTGACATATTTTTCTTGATTGATGGAGATGCCTTGGTCAGATTGTTTAATCTGAAGACCAAGGAAGTATGTGAATTCTCCCATCATATTCATCTCAAACTTGCTAGTCATAAGCTTGGTAAATTGTTTGCAAAGTTTCAAGCTTTTGAACCAAGAATTATGTCATCCACATAAATTTGTACTAGAATGGTGTCAGTTTTAGATTTATAGATAAACAAGGTGCTATCTATTTTTCCTCTAACAAACTTATGTTCAATGAGAAATGTTGAGAGAGTTTCATACCATGCTCTTGGAGCTTGCTTCAGTCCATACAAAGCTTTGTAAAGCTTGTAGACATGATTTGGGTATTTACTACTCTCAAAACCAGGAGCCTGTGTAACATAAACTTCTTTTGTTAGGTAACCATTTAGGAATACACTTTTGACATCCATTTGGTAGATGATGAAGTTCATGTAAGTGGCATAAGAAAGGAAAATTCGTATGGATTCCATACGTGCAACTGGAGCAAAGGTTTGAACAAAATCAACACCAGGCTCTTGATTGAATCCTTGGGCCACTAGCCTAGATTTGTTTTTGGTCACCATATTGGTTTCATCTATTTTGAGCTTGTAAACCTATTTGGTGTCAGTGGTTGATTTACCATATGGAAGAGGAACCAATTTCCAGACTTTGTTTCTTTCAAATTGAGTTAATTCCTCGTGTATGGCATCCACCCATCCAAGATGTGTGAGTGCTTCAGAAACCTTTGTAGGTTCAATTTCTGATAGAAAGTTTGCATAGAGGCATTCTCCAGATGAAGCAACACTCAGTTTCTTTTCCATAGATCTAGTGACTCGACCTTCACCAGGATTGCCTATTATGTTCACCAACTGTATGTGACTATTATTAGTCTAAGATTTTTGTGGAGCTGGAGAATAGGCACTTGTATCATGATTAAAGCTAGAACTTGGAAGTCCATGACATGGACTTGGACTTGAATTATCTCTAGTGACTGCTGAAATATATTCAATAGACAAAGGTTCAATCAATGGAGGGCTTCCTTCTTGGTCAGAAGCAACACATCCAAGAGCTAATTCCCTAGAGATGGTAGGAGAGCTTTGAGCAAAGGGCTCAGATCGTTCATCAGCAGCTTCATATGATTGATCATTTTGATCATGTGTGTTAACATGCTGATTGTTTTGAACCTGACCATTTTGGTCATTTGTGTTGCTTTGCTGATCATTTTGATCATTTTGAGACTGATCATTATTTGATTGACAGCCATCAGTATTTGATACTAAAGGATTTCCTTTTGTAGGACTTGTCATATCTTCAAATGGATCAATATAAGTGACTGAGTTGCTTGTTTGATATCTTTGAGAAGGCTCATAATAATGAAATTCATCAGATGGATAATTGTGAGATTCGTGAATATGAAGTTCATCATCTGATGGATTTATAAATTTGAGAGCTTTAGAGCTTTCAATGAATGTGATGTGATAATTTTCTTCAATACATTGTCTTCTTGTGTTGAAGACTCTATATGCTTTAGATACTAGAGAGTATCCATGGAAGTAACCATCATCAGATTTTTTCATCAAACTTTCCAAGGTGATCTTTGTGATTATGAATGAATACTGGACACCCAAATACATGTAAGAATGATATGTTTGGAATTCTCCCTCTGAAGACTTCATAGGGAGTCTTCATATGACTCTTCATAATGATGAATCTATTTTGAGTGTAGCAAGCAGTGGTTACAACATCAGTCCAAAAATGCTTAGATAGAGCAGATCCAGCAAGCATTGTCCTTGCTGCTTCAATCAAAGTTTTGTTCCTTCTTTTAGTCACACCATTTTGTTCAGGTGTGTAAGGAGATGAGAAATTTTGGGAAATTCCTTAGTCATCACAAAATTTGATCAGTGTTTGATTTCTTAATTCAGTGTCATTATTAGTTCTGAGTTGTTTGACATGTGAGTTATTTTGATTTTCAACTCTTTTGATGAAAGACATAATGGCATCTGGTGTATGGATTTTCTTTGTCAGAAAATATACCCAGGTGTACCTAGAGTACTCATCAACAATGACAAGTGTATATTTTTCATGACAAATGGCCCTAGGTGATACTGGACCAAATAAGTCCATGTGAATTAAGTGAATACTTTCTTTGATTGAGAAAGTTTGCTTTGTTTTGAAACTGTCCCTATGGTGCTTCCCTTTTTCACATGTTGAGCATGGTTTGTCCTTGGAATAGACAAGTGAAAGAAGACCAATAACAAGATTTTGTTTTGCTAGCAGAGTTATTGTTTTGAAATTAAGATGTGAGAGCCTCTTATGCCAAAGCCAGTTGGTAATGTTGGAAGCCTTAGCAAAGAAACATGTCTCTTGAGTAGAGTTCATGTTCATGACATAAACATCTTTGACTCTGGGAGCAATCATCACAATTTCATGATTGGAGTTGAAGATTGTACCTTTTTGTCATCAAACAGCACAAGATACTTTGCATCACAAAGTTGACTTATACTAATGAGGTTGTGCTTCAATCCATTGACATATGCTACCTTTGAGAAAACTATACCATTGCATTTTACTGAACCAAATCCTTCAGTAGTAGCTGATGAGTTATCACTAAAAACAACTTTAGAACCTTGTTCCTCCTTATACTTGTGTAGATAACTTTTGGTGCCAGTCATATGCCTTGAGCATCCACTATCTAGGTACCAAATAGGCTCCCTGAGATCACACTACACAAGTGAAGGAAATGGTCAGTTTTGTTTTGAAACCCACCTTTGTTGGGTGGGGGTTTTAGATCTGGAAGGTGTTCTAGATCTGGAGGGTCCTCTTGATGAGGGTGTGTGTGATTGCTCAGAAGAAGAAGAGGTCTGAACAGCTTTTGCTTTCTTAGCCTGGAGGGCTTCACCTATTCTGAACCACTCTATATGATTGTGATCAGATGTAGTGTGGACATTGCTTCCACAAGTTTCACAACATTTGGTAATAGAGTTTGGATTTCTTGGTTTAATACCTCTTCTGAGTGAGATAATTTGATTATGTCCATGAGTGTCATCGTCATAACTTCCAAAAAAATTACAAACAGGGTAATAGTGGCAGTCATCTGAGTGATTATTGCCCATACCATAATAAATGCATGGTGGGAAAGGCATATTGTGCCTTGAATGAGATGCTTCAGTATAGTGAGCATCAACACTAGTTTTGGCCAGCATATACTGAGTATGTTCACAAGTTCGATGATCAGTCCTCTCACATTTAGTACAATAAATCACTCTTAGGCAAGTTTCAGTGAGATGGTTGTTTAGACCACATAAATCACAAGCCCTTTTAAATTGTATCTTGTACTTGAAATGGGGAGAGTCTGAAGGTTCATCTTTGAATCGAGTTGGTGTTTGTTGCTGCCTGAGTTGCAATTTGAGATCATTGATCTCTTGCATGACAAGAGACATTCTATCATCTTCCTCAGATCTAGCATTCTTCAGTTTATTTGTTGAAACTGAAGAGGTAGTTCCCATATGCGAACCTTCAACAGTAGCTGAAGAGTTCTTTGAAGTGTCGATTTTGACATGTTTGGATGAACTACCCTTGTGTGTTGTGTGAGACTTGATGATTGACTGGATTGATTTTGGTCCAGTAGAGGGTTCAGCACCAACCAACTTCTCCAAAAGAGGAAGTGGGGTACTTACTTCATTCTCTAAATCGTCATCTGAGTCATCCTCAGTTATTGAGGACTCAACAGGTGCTGAAGAGTCAACATTTGCTTGAAACTCAGGGAGAAGGATTCGTCCAATGTCATGATTGGGTAAATTCTCTTCACCTGACCTTACAACGTTAGGGATCGAGCTACCATCCTCATTTGAGGCTTTGACAAACACAATAGAGTTGGTGCTGGAGGATCCTTCAGCACCAAGCATTTTCCTTTTTGAGCAGGAATTTGTTCATTGATGCATTGATTTAACCTATCAGGGTTTCTAAGATAAGATTTAACAATATCTTTTGCTTCTTTTAGTTCAACTCTTAAGGAGTTATTTTCATCAAGAATCTCTTTGTTCAATTGTTGAAAAGTAAGAATATCATGTTTAGCTTCTTTTAGCTCTATTTGCTTACTTTCAAAATCCTTAAGTTTTAGAACAAGTTTATGATTTTTTTCAAGCCAATTGTTTCTTTGTTCTTCAATAAATTTTAGATCAATACAGAGGTAATATAAGACAAATTTAATGTCATCCTTTTCTTCTAATTCAAGAAGAGTTTGTACCTTTTTTATTGTGATATTGACCCATTCACCGTTTCTAGCACTTTCTTTGGCCACAACGTTGGAGTTTGACCCTTCATCATTAGCAAGTGCCATTAGCACTTTTACATTAACCAATTCATCATCATCTGAAGAAACATCTTCTTCGTCCCATTCATAAGCTTCAACAACAAGTCCTTTGTTCTTGTCTTGCTTGGAAGACTTGGAGGAAGAACTTTCAGTGCTCATGAGGGCCAGTCTAGCTTTAATTTCTCTGTATTTGGCCTCAAAATCTTTTGTTGGTCGAAGTTCAACCCTGTTTTGCTGAAATGAAGTAGAAGAAATTTGTTTTGGTTGAAATGATGATTAACTAGATGGTCTTGATTGAGCTGGTGAGGAATAAGAAGGGATGGATGTTTTGGAGTAACAATCCCTAGCATAGTGACCAGTCTTCCCACATTTGTAGCATTTAGTGTCAACTGAAGCTTTTGTGGTGCTGGAGAACTTGCCTCCTTTCTTAAAGAACCTTCTAGACTTGGCCAGAAGTGCTCTTTCATGAAATTCCTCTTTGAGGTCATTCAGATATTCCTCACTAGTTCTTGTGTCTTCTTCATCATCAGGACTATCTTGGTAGTCTTGGACGACAGCCTCACTAAAGAAGGCTGTAGACAAGGGTGTAACAACGGTTAATGCTTTACTCTTGCTTGATCCTTCATAAAACCTATCAACTAGGTTTTCTTCATATTTTAGTTTCCCAAAAAGAGAGGCCAGATCACAATCTTTAATGTGATTCGTATTTCTCAAGATTTGGTAGAAATTGAGCCACTTCTTTGGAAATGCATCAACAAAAACTGTGTTGATTTCAAGTTTTGAAAGCTCAACACCATCATTCACAAGTTCATTCATCAGTGCTTTGTATCTGGTGAATGTTTGTATGAGGGTTTCCCCTTCTTTGTGTTTGAAGGTGTTGTATTGAAGCTTTAAGTCCATGATTCTTGTTTCCTTCACATCAGAGGGTCCCTCATGGTAAAGAATAAGGTCCTCCCATGTAGATTTGGCTATTTTGTAATTTACAACAGAATTCAGTTGGTTATTTGGAAGCACAGACATGATGAGACTTTTTAGACGCTGATCTAGGTTAGCAGCTTTTCTCTCATCAGCAGTCTATTGTACTTCAGGTTTTCTATTGTCCCCAACCATGGGAACAAAATGACCATTTTCAATGATTCCAAGGAATTGAGGTTCCGTCCCAACCATGTGGACAAGAAACTTCTTCTTCCGATTTTTAAAATTAGCTACCTCTAGTACAGGAGCAACATTGAGTTGGCCACCCCTATATTCTAGAGTTTGTGGTATAACTTGAGCCATTTTTGGATCTTGATTTGAAAACTTTTAAATGAGCAGTTTAATAAAATAAGAGTTTAGCTAATCAAACTGCTGTGATACCACTTGCTGGTCCCTTGTAAATGGTTATTACTTATCAACCTTAAGTAATAAATCTTTACCAGGACTCAAGTGTGTTGTTTTAACAATAGATAAGAACTATGAACAATTAAAACAACAATACCAATAACTTTTCAACGTATAGACTTTTATTAGAATCAAATAAAAAATCTATAACCCACTTTGTTTGTGGAATAACAAAGTGGTTGAATGCCAATGGGTTGTGATATCCTCTACTTAAACGTATAACCAAAGTTAAAGTCTAAGCTCCAATCTAAACGTTCATATGCATCTTGGCTATATGGTTTAGATGGTATCGAGAGAGAAAGGTTTTCCAGATTTTAAACTCTTGTATTGGTTAATCCTTTCTCTCTCAATGTACACTCCTTTTATAGGCGGTGTAAACTAGGGTTTGCATTTGCATGTTTCAATGCATGGGTTTATCCAGTGGGTGGTTGATGCCCATGCTGGATAAATAGTACAAAGTACATATTAAACTATTCTAGAAAAGATAAAGGTTGTACTTATATCTAAGTATACAAGCAACCTACTTTGACTTAAAATTATCTTTTCCCGCCTAATGCAAACCATCAGAATACTGAAGAGTCTTTAGTATCCTAGAGGAGATCGACATCATTTAGTTTTGTATTGTTAAACCAAACTGAAATGAAAGCTCTTCTTCAGTCCTTGTTCTTCAGCAACTAGACCACCTAGTATTTGAAGCAAAGACTCCTTTGTCTTCTAAGTTAACTTGAAGAGTAATGCTGAACGTTCTTCAGCTACAAAGTCTTCAGTAGGAACTTTGTTCCTCTGGTCATCTTTCAACAGACTGGCCTTACTGATGAGCATGAAACACTTAGGGGGATTTTATATTCAAATCCTAGAGTTGCTTCAGAGTCAGTAAATACCGACCCAACACAATCAATTTCAACAATCGTGTCATTAGTGTAGCAAGTGAAACAAACTAATTACGTTTCACCCACAATGATTACTATATTCACCTTAACAAACAGAAATTAATTTTTAAAGATTCGGTGAGTGTCTTAATTGGGTTTTTTGTTTTCTAACCACAATGGCAATATAATAAACTTATTTACATATTGTCATAGTAGTGAATAACTTGTGATCACTAGCCTAACAAACATAGGTTTGATGTCAGATTTTTTTTGTACAACTTCGTATACTCAAGACTTTATTGAGCAAACTTGAAAATTCACGTTGATTCTGCATATATCTAAAGACGATTAGAAACTTCATTAAGACATGACGAAGTTGCAAAAGGATCATCAAACTTATGTTTTTGTACAAAAGTTGTATCATTTTGCAGCGGTATTACTCAACTCCCTCGGTCCCTCATGTCAACCAAAAGAATTCTCTAAAATGAATAATGTAAGTCAAGGGTCTTGTAGTAAATTTCCTTGATCAGATTGATCATTCGAGTCAACAGGGGTGTGTTTGCTGCATAATCTAGAGCGAATATACTGAGAAACTCCAAATTGAAGCAGGATTCCGTCATCTACATGTGATGCAAATTAAAATATTCCTTTTTAAAAAAAATCAAAGATTATGAGCTTTAATTATCTTAAATGGGTTAACATGTTCATAAGTAGGCCTGAAAGAACTATATACATTTTCGCAAAACTCCGTCTGAATAACAATAAATAACAAAATCTAAAGAAAAATAATTTAACTCAAAATCCATAAACAAAAAATATGTGTTAATAATACCTTGCCACACATTGAACATGTGCCACTTCTTTCCATTCATTCATATATACAACCGAGATGAAGATGAAAATAAGGAGAGCACTTCGAAACTATTTTAGAATTCTCCAAAGTACATTCTACATGATATCATATTTCAAACTTTACCAGTAAAGGACCATGTAAAACTCGAACGAAAGAAAATAATGTTATTATAGCACAAATAAATTTACCTTCAATACATGTGAGAAAAACATCTTCATAATTCGAAGTTTGCTCATACAATAGCCTTACCGGGGCTTTCACTTCATTGACTCACATGTTCCTTGTCTTCCTTTTTTAATTCTCTTCACTTTCGCCATAATTATCAATTAACCTTATGCTCAGGTATCTTTCACTGAGTATTTATATAACATGAGAAGACACACGAAGAGTCATTTTGATTACAAAAGCAAATGAATAGGCAAAAAGGCGTTTTGTAACTATTATTTGTCATTATTATTTTTACTTAATAATGAATTAACCATCATTAAGACTCAACATCAAATTTTAGACCTTATGCGTACTAAGTTTCTATCTTCACATTTATTAGATAAAATGGAAAATAATTAACACTCCATATTTAATTCTTTGGGACTCAATCTTTATAGATATAAGATTTTTTTTTAAATTTAAAGTTGAAAAGAAAAATTCAAAAGTCAAACGTAGACACTTCTTCACTAACATACTTCCCTTTAACCAGTGGTTTTTTTGTTCTTCTTCTTTCTTTATTTTTCTTTTTTGAATCTTTAGGTATGCACCAATAATTTTCTATATGCACTCACAATTTCGTAATGTTATTTGTACTAGTTATTGAAAGAAATCAAAAACCATTGCACTAGTAAAATTTTATTCAAAGTATGCACATGCATACACTTGTTACATGATCCGTCCCTAGTATTAATGCTCAAATGAACTCAGAGCAGTTATGAGGATATGAATATATAGTTGACTTCAAAGTATATACTCGAATTACTTATAGACGTCTCTAAGAATGAATTAAAGTTGTCATGATTAACGAAGCAAATTCTCTAAAGCACAAGACGGATATAACTAGGGCTGAGAAAATCCACCCTAAAACCGACAAATCGATCAAACTCAAACCGATTATATTCGGCTCAGTTTTGGTTTCTTATGTTTTTTCGACTTTAATCGGTTCGGTTTGGATCAAAACACTTTTATTCGTGCACTTATTCAAACCAAACCTGAACCGACCTTATTTGGTTTGGTTTCGTTTTCTATAGTTTATAATCTGTTTGGTTCTCGGTTGAAAATTTCTTTTATTCAGTTTCGATTTTTGTTGGTCTGGACGGTTCCAAATGGCATTTATTCTTTTATTCCGTTTAATCCTTAAATTCAAAAGATATACTTGCTGAAGGCGTTATTCTCTTATAACAAAATTCGTGTTGCACAATATAAGCAATCAAATAAAGCATGCGTGTTTGGTTGTCTGTGATTACGTTTTGAACCACATATGTTTTTTATGGGTAATTACAGTTTTCGATCACTTGACCGATTAATCTACTAGACTTAGAGCATCATCACTTCATGATTTTTCAATGATTTTTCACTATTTGAAAAATTCATTAAAATGGTTTTATGCATCGGGAGTAAAAATGCATCGGGAGTAAAAACTTGTTGGTGCATTATGTCAATAGCTTTACAAACTCCAAGCTTTTGATGAATATCTTGAAGCTTTTTTTCGGTTTCATGGGTTCATATCCATCCTATTTAAGATACTTACCCACCTTTTGACTAAAAATCATTAATTAACTAATCATTTAACTATTAATTAGCTAATCATTAACTACTATTAAATAAGTAACCATTAATGAGTATTAATTAGCTAATCATTTACTACTAATTACATTTTATTTATTTTAAATTAAATAAAAATTAAACATTACAATAAATTTTATTTATTTTATATTAGACAAAATTAGACATTATAATAACTTTATTAAATTTAAAATTAAGATTACAATCACGAAAATATTACATTTGTCTTCGAGAACGAATATATTCTTCAAACACAAGTTGTCGACTTGAAAACATGTCTTCCCATATAGATGCCTTATAAGTCCTATACGTCTTCCATTGTGGGTGAGTTGACGGTATTGGAAAACCTTCTTGTAGCAACAAATTAATGAAATGAATTTCCTCCACACGTGCAATAACTATAGGGTTAGTTGATTCTGACTCATGCGGATCCGACCAAAGAGGAAAACACGTAGAACTAAATACATCACTTCCTACCATAAATATGAATACAACCGGCCTCCTATAGAATGAAGCGATAACAAATCCTATATCTGGCATAGACATCCATTTCTCTCTTGGGGCAATACCAGTTCCCGAAAAATTCACGGCCTTCCAAATGTAATCAAAGCCTTTAGAAGTAAATATATTCATGTAATATTGCATATGATTCCTTAACTCTTGCAACAACTCTTGTCGAACTAGAGGCCACATATTTTCATCACAACCAACGCCAACGACAACAGACCGGAATCCACAGTTTAATTCATAAACATACTATGTCTCGCCGGCTCCTCATTTAAATCCATAAACATACTACGTCTCGCCGATTTTCACGTGCGTATCTTAAAGCACCTGATATGGTAGAAAAACAAGTATTATAAAGAAACATAAAATATTTAAAAGAAGAGAATTAAATATTGTATAGAAAAATAAGTAATGAAAAGACTTACGCGGGTATTGTAACAACGATGTTTGAAGATTCTCATAATTTTCATCGTAAGAAATCCACTTATGAACTCATAATATATACAATGTTTTTTTACAAACATCAGCATACTAATAAGCTAAGATTCACTTATGAACTTAAAAAAGATACTTGAAATAAGTCCAAGTAAATATGGATTTGTGCAACAGAAGTAAATTTGGTATAGATACGAAATAGTAGTTGGCTGAATGGCTACGAAAGAATTTTTCATTTACGATGGTTTTTTGGATCATTGTTGCCTGTATTATTATTTTCTTTTTGTAATTAATAGTGTAATAAAAAGATTTTTTATCTTGTGACCAAAGGCACATGATAAGAAGATAAAAGGTATATCGTGTACCACAGAAAAGTATATAAGAATTCACATTTTGTGGATTCCTGTGTACTTTTTTGTGAAACCCGATGTATTTTTTATATAATTTTATGTTCTTATCATGTGCCTTTAGGTAGGGGTGCAAACGAGCCGAGCTTTTATCGAGCTATTCGAGCTCAAGCTCAAGCTCGACTCGATCGAGCCGAGCTTTTATCGAGCTCAAGCCCGAGCTCAAGCCCAATAATAGGGCTCGAAACATATAATGATAGCACGGCTCGAGCTCTTATCGAGCTTTTCGAGCCTTAATAAAAAAATATTTTTATATAAGTAAATCAACATTGATTTGAATATTAACCTTATTATAAAGGATAACTCTATAAAATATTGAATAATTTATTGATAGTCGTTATCATAGTTTAATAAAAACATAGAATTTTTGGTGGTGTGTTAATATTAGTGATGTATTTGTTTCATATATATAATTTCGAGCTTTTCTAGCTAAGCTCGAGCTTTGCTCGAGTCCTTATCGAGCCGAGCTCAAGCCTTAACGGTTAAAGCTCGACGAGCTATCGAGCCGAGCTCGAGCCCACCTTTTATGTTTCGAGCCCGAGCCCGAGCCCGAGCCCTGTTAAGCTCGGGCTCAGCTCGGCTCGTTTGCACCCCTACCCTTAGGCCACAAGTTAAAAAAACCTATAATAAAAATTTAATTTTAATTTAAATATTATTTTCTAAATAATACAATTTTTAACATGTTATGGTCATCTAAAAAACTCGTTGAGTTTGTGTATATCTTCATTTCCTCCTTGTGTATATATTTTTCAAAATAATAAATTTAAATACCATGCTCTTAAACATTACATCCAGACTTATAAGTTAAAAAACATACTTAAAATAAAAGGGTAAAATTAATTACTCCACTTAATTTATATTTTTAATGATTAATATATAAAAATTTGGAAAAGTGAAAAAACAATAATTAGTGTATAGATTAAAGTTAATCAATGATAATGATTGCCTAAAATTAAGCGTAAAAAATAATTAAATGCTGGTCAAATAAGTTATAAACCATAGGATTTTTTTTTCAAGCATTAAATCTTTGATTGGATTTTTTTTTCTTTTTTTCAAAAACTTTTGGTATAACTTAATGCATTGAATTTTTTTTAGTATGAATTTTCAGTTAGTGAAACCTATGTAAATTAATGATGTGTAAGAAGTAAAAAGTCATTAATAATTTTTGCTACTGCGTATTCTCTTAGACTTAAACTAGGTAGAGCCAATCTTTTTTCCAGAAAAGTCGTCGCACTTAAAAATGTTTACACCTAACAAGAGCCGCAAGTCGACAAGTAAGCGCAGAAGAATTGATAAAAGAGATACGAGACGAAATATGTGATTACACAATTAAGTTATACAAAGCGAAGACATGGAAATTACAATTAAATTACTGTAGGAAAATGATGTCATGTATCAACCGGCCATTAGACGAAAGATATGTTTATCGACTATATATGCATGCCATATATAGAAGTTGGTTTTTTTTTACGCTAATTCTTGAAATGCTTGAAGATGACATTTCATTTATTTTTTTCATCATCAAACCAAAATTCTCTAAATATACTCATGTGATTTATGCAATATATGTAACGTATGTAACTTAGTACAAAATATTAAAAAATTATTTAAAAAGTTTCAATAAATCCCATGAGGTATTTAGAAATTTTTTAGTTTGTTAAATAAAAAAAACAAATAAAATGTCATCTTGAAGCATTTAAAAAATTAACATTTTTTCACATCTTTTTTTTTTTTGGTAACCGTGATTTCCGACGCATTAGCCGACTAATCCACGGGGTTTGAGTCCACCGCCACACATATTACTAGATAATTGTATAGATTTTCTTATTTTATTTTTAACGACAAGTTAATAGTTAGTGTTTCGAGCGCACCGTGACATTTAGTTAGACACTATGTAAGTGTCGAATTTTCTTTTTTAGAGGATAAATTTCACTCCATCGCTTATTTATTTATCTTGGACTTTTGAAGATCTTTAATAAAACTCGAATTTAAATTATACATCCTATATAAACAGCAGTATATTGTTAAAAATACAATGTCACACTTATTCATGTTAACTCACGTTTCTCGTTGTCTCACAACCTTACTTCTTCACGCGCCATACGCACACGCTTCTACTATTAACAATTGCTTTCTTCCTGAGTGAGACTATAACCTGCCTCACTCGCCGGAATATACAAATCCCATATGTAACACGTATCTCGGAAACGTGTCTCATCCCCACAAACAAACGTGTCTCATCCCTTTAATTTCAACACACACATCTCACATCATCCAGAAGATTCATATCACATAAAAAAATCAATGGTGGATGGCTGAATAAAAACTCTGGATCTTTATTATCAGTTAAAAGAAACATCCCTAAATCAACACCACGATTTGATATTATCAGTTTATCACAGGTGATGTTGATTAATTTTTCGATTTTTGGGTTATTTCTCGGGGTTTGATTTTGAGTTTCTTTTTTTGTAATTGATGAGGATGGAGATAAAAATTTGGATTCGACAAGTTCAACAATAAAAACCAAGGTATGATATGAAAAAGTGCTTCACTCGCTTATTCATAGTATATTAGTTTGTTTCTAGGTGAATATAAAAAAGTGTTTCACTCGCTTGATTATTAAATCCCCTTTTATCATTCTTATATGATACGGAGTAATATATAAATCCTTTTTTATCATTCTTATATGATATATAAATCCCCTTTTATGCTTCTTATCTATACCACCTCCTAATCTTCGATACCGCTGATCTTTTGAAGTTTTTCTTTATTTGTTGATTTTTGATAAACCAGGTACTGAAGAAGTTTTTGTTAGTTTGGAGTTGGAGATGAAAATGAATGATTATCTGAATGATGGTTAGTTTTGTTTTTCCCTTTTTTTTGCTAATTTGATATTTTTTTAATTCAACTGTCACATGGTTTTTGGTGGGTTCATTTGCTTAATGTGTTTGTGAGATTGGTCATGTGTGTTAAGGGTCATCTTAAATAGTTAAATGTGTTTTTTCCAGTAATTGTTGCTTTCAAAAACGGGGGTTTAGTGGTGTTTAGAGTTGCTGATCGGAACATGTTTAAAGTGTTTGCTTACATTTTTCTGTGGTTGTTTGAAGGCTATTTTGATGTAGCTCGAGGCACAAAACAGGTTTATATCTACAAAATCGGACATATCAGTTTAATATTAGTTGCATATCAGACAAAAAAAGGTTTGGATATAACGGTAGTTTTAGGATAATATGGATGCGGGTTAATCTAACTCGAACAATTTTGAGTGTCGGATAGGTTGGATTGGGTCTGTTGGGACAAACGGGCCAGTTGGGTTAGATGAGTCTGTTGGATAGACGAAGATGGTTTAGGTGGTTCAGCCGAATGGATTGATAGCCTTTCACTTTTTAGATTAAAATAGAATTATTCTCAACTTAAAAACTAAATATGTTGCTGAAAATTTTAGAGCTGCTATTTATCAGATGGTACTGATTTGGAAGTAACAGTGTAGGATCAAACATTTAGAAACGATTTGTGTAGTGCTTCGGGTAATAGACCATCAACGCGAAATCGACTGCGTAGAAGTAAATAACTGTGCCAAATTAGTCGTTGTAAACTGATTCATTTACGAGTGTATTATATCAACCTGTGCCAATCCTTTATAATAATTTTAATCTTTATGAATGCATGAAGTAAATAATGTTGAAATGTTACTGTAATCGCCTAGGCGAATCATGGATTTTATGACTCTAGCTTATATACATCAATATTTAGTCTTTAAATGAGGATCTTTGTGTTACTTACGCTAACTCTCTGATTAATTACTTTATAGTTATCAAATCCGTGGTTGTGGCGCAAATGTCAAATGAAGCATCCACTCTCGGGTAAACCTAACAACCAGATTGATCAGGTTGGTAGTATTTTTAAGCCTTTGTAGTATGTACCAGCTTCTCCTAAACCTCGACAAGGTGGTATTCTTAGATGTCAATTTTGTGATTCAACGTGATCTGTCTCCACTTTACGGCGCAACAAGGAATCAGTGCAGTTAAGTTAACACTTTACATAAGCTTATACATGCGCCTAAGCTAGAAAGTGCACAAAAATAAAAGTCTTACAAAATATAAGATGACAACCGTAGGCGGATTAGGCTACAACTGAACTTAAGCAATGTAACATCCCATTTTGGAAATGGAAATATCACAGTAATTATGGCGTGTCATCAAAGCATACAAGGTAAAATGTTTAAACATTACTTGACCATATTAAGGAAAATACCGGAATCAAACATCGGTAGTCCAAAAGTAAAGCTCATCACACACAAACATAGTATAGTAAAGGAAAAGGACTAGACAATGTACAAAGCATAAGTATCATAAGGAAAGGAAATGCATAATGTAAAGAAGGCTAGACAGCTTCCAGTCCATATGCACGTACTCTTAGTGTCTACGAGCGTCCCTGAGTACCTGCCGTTTTGGGAACATAGAAAAGGAAAACGGCTGAGCAATACGCTCAGTGCACGGATGTACAATAAAGCATGAATAGGATAAGCATATAACATAATAACAGCGGAAGAAACTAAGTCCCGAGTAACCTGGTAAGTCTTAATAAAACTGGTTTTGATAGTTTGAAAGTCTTATGTTTATCTTATAAAAACTGTTTGTCATATTTTACCATTAGCCAATATAGGTCATGAATATCCACCGTGCATGAATAATTGGAGGGGTGACCTCATCATGCAAATTAGAGGGACTGCCTCTAATTTAATATACTGGTTATGGGTAGGAGGGATCAGCTCCTTGTGAAGGATGCAAGGCACACACCACATTCACCATGTAATCCTGAATAAAAACGTGTAACTAGGATGCACCCATACGCCCCACATGATAAATATAAATAAATGGCCAAAAGCTGAAGGGACGCCACGAGCAATCACTCCGCCGTGGTGAAGTCATAACATTAGTGCCTCTAATGTTATGGTTATGGTACCTCCAAAACTAGGTGAAACTGGTCATGCATGTATATGGGTATAGGTAATCATATTTAAACATAAGCAATCAAACTCATACTTATACTACGGGAAAACAGTTGGCTGCATACGGGGAAATCCTAATAAGGAAAGAATGTCCATACTGAAAGGACGGGAATCCGTACCTTATGTCCAGTGAACGAGAACGATGAACTGCGAGAATCCTACTTCCGAAACACTAGTGCTACATAAATACGTACATGAAATAAGTATCTGCTTACTAAATACATAGCTGGTTTTATGTCATGTCTTAGCTTATCTTATGTGTTCTTACTATATTTTACTGTTTAAAGCCTTAAACTGTGTTAAATCCTATATTCTGTTCATTCTGATTAAGTATTTCTGATATTTCATGTGTTATTATACTTACTGTGTAATAATAAGTAACTTTCCAAAAATAGCAGGTTTCCTAAAATAGAAAGTTTCCAAAAATAGAAAGTTTCCAAAAATAGAAAGTTACCAAAAATAGAAAGTTTCCAAAAATAGAAAGTTTCCAAAAATAGAAAGTTTCCAAAAATAGAAAGTTTACAAAAATAGATTTACTGCTTAAAATAGATAAGTTTCTAAAAATAGAAAGTTTCCATAAATAGATTAGCTGCCTTAATTAAATAAGTTTCCATAAATAGATTAACTGTCTTAAATAAATAAGTTTCTAAAAATAGCTGGTTTCCATAAATAAATTAGCTGCCTTATTTAATTAATTTTCTAAAAATAGAAAGTTTCCATAATTAGAAATAAGCTGGTTAAATAAGCTAAGTAAATAAGCCTAAGTGTTTTCATGATTATTTTCTAAGTCATATGATATATTGTATAGTTTAATAATTATTTCATGTAATTTAATTAAATTATAGGTTATAATATTTAATTAAAGTATGACATGTTTTTAATTAAATATATTAAATACATAGGTTAAAATATGTATTATTAAATATTAATAATATAACCTAAGTCATGTTAATTAATTAATTATATCCATGGTTTTTAAATAATTAATTAGTTATAAGTCTTAATAATATAAATACTTAGGTTAAAATAATTTCATGATCATTTATAATTAATTAACCTAAGTCATGTTATTAAATTAATTACATCATTATTAATTTAATTTTTAACCTAAGTTTATAACATAAACACTAACATAACCATGATCCGGATCTAAGCTTAAAAACATGCACCGGACATGAATCGACACCGTACCCCGACCCAAATCGGGGTACCTCTTGCTGCCGTGGGACCCACACGCACCAACCAAGACCAAAAGGTCTTGGTGGTGGTCGGCTAAAACAAACCGAACCCCCCTTGGGGTCGGTTGCACCTTGCGGCCCAAAACAAACACCCCTTAATCGACCCTCTGATTTAATTAATGATCAAAACATGTTAGATCTATGTTTAATTAATGTGTTTTTATAAAAAAAACATCACGTGTTCATAATTAAATAAAAGATTAATTAAAAAGAAAGGTTTTAAAAGGTTTTACCGTATTCGTGAATCAAGAGGGTGAAGAACAAACACGAACAAACAGTAAATCAACAAGATCCAAGATCAAAGAAATCACCTTGTTGGTGATTGTAGGTGGCGGCACAAAGAGAGGAGAAAGAGAGATTTTAGGTTTTCTTGAAATCTTCTGTAAAAGTGATTTTTGAGTAGTAAAAATCTATTTAACCCCCTATTAGTAAAATTGGTAATGGGCTTGGCCCATTACCCTTGTTTGGCCGCGGGTAGGGACTCCCCCGTGGGGTTCCGGTACCTCGTTTCGTGTCTCGTTATTTAGCACTCGTTTATGTTTAATTATGTTCGTGTTTTAAATGTTCTCGTTACGTAAATACCATATTCTTATATATTTAATTACGCTCGTATTAAATATATATACGTAATTAATAATAGCTCGTGTTTTAATTACGCTCGTGATTTCGTGATTGTATGCTCGTGATTAATTATTGCTAAATAATTATTACGTGATCGTGCATATAAAATACTTATCGTGTTCTAACACGTACGTAATACGTAAACTCCTAACACGTAATCGTAATCATGCTATATTAGGAAAGTTTTTAACTAGTACGTACGATCCTAAGGGTACTATTCATGGTAAAATCATGCGGGTTTTACAACTCTTCCCCCCTAAAAAGAATAATTCGTCCCCGAATTATAGATAAAGTAAACTGGAAAAGAAGAATATACCCGAATTCAAAATATGAAATGAGGGTAAGAAGCCCGGATAGACTCCTTCGTTTCCCAAGTGGCTTCCCGCTCGGTATGATCCCTCCATAGAATTTTGACGAATGGAATCGTCTTCTTTCTCATGACTCGTTCTTGCCTGTCAAGAACTCGTTCGGGTTCTTCTATAAAAGTGAGATCTTCACGTATCTGTTCCAGTGGATACTGAACCATGTGAAGGGGATGATATTGGTACCCTCTAAGTAAGGACACATGAAACACATTGTGCACATACGAAAGTTGCGGAGGTAACGCCAATCGATAAGATACTTCACCCACTCGTTCAATGATATCAAACGGTCCGATGAAACGAGGACTGAGCTTCCCTTTAATCCCGAAGCGTCTAACACCACGTGCCGGCGAAACCTTAAGGAAGACGTGATCTCCTACGTTAAAGTGTAAATCCCTACGATGCTTATCGGCGTAACTCTTTTGACGTGACCGTGCCTCCTAAATTTTCTGCCTAGCTACTGCGATCTTCTCGTTTGTCATCTCTATGATTTCTGGTCCTTCGAGTGTTCGCTCGCCAACCTGATCCCAGCAGATTGGGGCGTGACACTTTCTGCCGTACAACATCTCAAATGGAGCACACTTGATGCTTGCGTGCCAGCTGTTGTTGTACGCAAACTCCACCAAACAGATGTATTCGTCCCAATCAACCGTCCATTCCAACGCACATGACCTCAACATATCCTCCAATATCTGAATGGTTCGCTCCGACTGTCCGTCCGTTTGAGGATGAAAAGTCGTGCTAAGATAAAGTTGTGTACCCCAAGCTTTCTGTAGACTTTTCCAAAAGCGCGAAGTGAATCGAGGATCTCTGTCTGAGATGATGCTGGATGGTGCACCGTGGAGTCTCATGATCTCTCGTCTATACGTATCTGCGAGTTTACTTACCGGATCTTCCTTGCGGATCGGTAAGAAATGAGCTGATTTGGTAAGTCGATCAACGATAACCCAAATTGCATCGTGCTTCCTTATGGTAGGCGGAAGACCGGTAACAAAATCCATGGTGATTTTGCCCCACTTCCACTCTGGAATGTCTAACGGTTGAAGGAGACCGCCAGATCGCTGATGCTCGATCTTAACCTGTTTGCAGGTAAGACATTTGGAGACGTAAGTGGCCACATCCTGTTTCATACCACTCCACCAAAAGTATTGCTTGATGTCATTGTACATTTTAGTTGAACCAGGATGTATCGAGAATGGGGAGCTATGAGCTTTTGCTAGCAAAGCTTCCTGGAGTTCTTGGTCGTCAGAAACACAAAGTCTAGTGCCCTGTCATACGATACCGTCTGCAACTACTCTGAATTCTGTCTGCTTCTCCAAATTCTGAACTATCGCCCATAATTCTCCGTCATCCTTCTAAGCTTCCTTGATCTTAGATAGTAACTCGGGTTCTACTCTAAGATTAGCCCAGTAACCGTGCTATCCACGTACCATGATCTTGATGTCTAGTCGCTCCAAGTCTCTTATGATTTCCTCTTCGATTCTAATGCTGTTGATCATTCCGGACTTCCTGCTAAGGGCATCTGCTACTACATTTGCCTTTCCGGGATGGTACTGCAGATTAATGTCATAATCCTTCAACAGCTCTAACCATCTCCTCTGCCTCATGTTCAATTCGCGCTGAGTGAAGATATACTTCAAGCTCTTGTGGTCCGTGAAAATGTCACATGATTCTCCATATAAGTAGTGTCTCCATATCTTCAATGCAAACACGACTGCAGCAAGTTCTAGATCGTGCGTGGGGTAATTCTATTCATAAGGCTTAAGCTGCCGTGAAGCGTACGCGATCACTTACCCATGTTGCATGAGAACACAGCCAAGTCCCTTCCCCGATGCATCGCTGTAGATTTGAAATCCACCCGTACCAGATGGTAGAGTAAGAATAGGTGCAGATACTAGCTTCTGTTTCAGGTCTTCAAAGCTCTTCTCTCGATCTTTAGTCCAGACGAATTTCTCCCCTTTCCGCATCAGTTTGGTCAATGGTAGTGCTAGGCGGGAAAAGTTCTCCACGAACCTACGGTAATAGCCAGCTAAGCCTAAGAAACTGCAGACTTCCGTCGCTGATGTCGGCCTTGGCCACTTAGTGATGGCCTCAACCTTTGCTGGGTCTATAGTGATTCCTTCTGCTGATACAATGTGACCTAAGAATGCCACTTTGTCTAACCAGAACTCACACTTGGAGAATTTAGCATACAACTGCTTCTGGCAAAGAATCTGTAGTACTGTACGAAGATGGTCTTCGTGTTCCTCCTTGGACTTAGAGAAAATCAGGATGTCATCGATGAAAACAATGACTAACTTGTCCAGAAATTCATGGAAGATTCTGTTCATCAGATCCATGAACACTGCTGGAGCATTTGTCAGGCCGAATGGCATAACTACAAACTCGTAGTGGCCATAACGGGTACGAAAGGCAGTCTTAGCGATGTCCTGCTCCTTGACCCGTAGCTGATGATAGCCTGACCTAAGATCGATCTTGGAGAAGTGTTTGGCCCCTTGGAGTTGGTCAAACAATCGTCAATGCGTGGCAATGGATACCTATTCCGAATAGTAATCTTGTTGAGCTCGCGATAGTCTATGCAAAGACGCATACTACCGTCCTTCTTCTTAACAAACAAGACCGGTGCGCCCCATGGAGATGCGCTCGGTCGAATGAAACCTCGTTCTAGAAGTTCTTGCAGTTGATCCTTCAGCTCCTCCAGCTCTATGGGAGCCATGCGATAAGGAGCCTTGGAGATTGGTTCAGCTCCTGGAACCAGTTCGATACTGAATTCCACTTCTCGTGCAGGTGGTATGCCCGGAAGTTCTGCTGGAAACACATCTTGGAATTCCGACACTATTGGTTGATCCTGAATCGATGGAGATTCAGCATCCATGTCGTGAACCGTAGCTAGATAACCCTTGCAGCCATGTGACAGTAGTGCACGCGCTTGCAGGGTGGATATGACTTGTACAGACCGTCCGGGTATGAACCCATTATGAATGTACTCTAGTGCATTGACATCACCGAAAATAACTCGATATGAATGGTAGTCTATGGTAGCATGATATTTGGATAGCCAATCCATGCCCAAAATCATGTCGAAGTCATTCATGTCCAGCGGAAGTGCGTCGACAGGTCGAACCTTATCATCAAATTCTAGGGGAAGACTCTTGTATACATGAGTGATTAATACAGAGTCCCTCAAAGGCGTGGAAATAGTAAGCCTATTTTCTAGTGGCAAGGGAGGCATCCTAATGTTCTTAGCATAAGCAGTAGAAATAATCGAGTGAGTAGCACCCGTATCGAAAAGAACACATGCAGCGCGACCATACATATACAAGATTCCAGTGATGGTACCTGTAGACTTGTTGGCCTGGTCTCGAGATGTCGTGTAGACACGCCCGGCAGTAGGAGGCGGCTTGGTATCAGCATGTCCCGATGTACCCTCCATCTCGCCCTTACGGCAATCCTTCATAATATGGACAGGAAGACCACACTTGAAGCACGCATCAGTATTACGGCGACATAATCCTGGGTGCCTATGATGGCAAGTAGAGCAAAGAGGATGAGTGTATCCTCTAGCAGGTGCTCTGGCTGGCTGAGGACCTGATAAAACATTTTACATAAGACATAGTATTTAGGTACAAAGGACGAAGCGGATAATCGTAAGATTGAATACCAGTGATAGCTGGACGGCTAGGCTGCGAACCTCTCTGGTTCTGGTCCCTACCGTTTCCATGGTTCCTGGTAGAAATTTGCTTAAAGTGTCAGAATATGAGTTATAACATAAAACATAAGAAATTTCGTAAGTATTAGGACCTGCTGTTGTTGGATTGCCCGGCGTTGTTACGGTAATTGTCATTACCGCCAAGCCTATCCGTAGCAGAACGGTCGTTAGTCTGACCGTTTCCTTTGGGCTGATGAGGCTGCTTCTGAGTAGCCGGCTGAGACCGGTCCCCAGTTTTCTGCCTGGAAGGTACATTTAAAGAGATGAATAATTGACATATGGAAAGTATACGGATTGATCACCGCTTGAATACGAAGGTTTACCTCTTGTCGGGTCTTTCAGCTTCCCCGAACTCATCCCTCTCCTGCAGCATCTCCAGTTTCCGTGCTGCATCGGCCACTTGTGCTACAGTATTGAACGTAGCACACACCAGATTGTTTGCGACCGATGTGCGAAGAGCCCATCTGAAGTGATGTGCCTGCTCTTCTGGAGTACCTGCTGCCGCACCAAGGAAACCAGCCAAGCGAAGAAAGCGCTGCATAAACTCGTTGCTATTCTCCCCAGCTCTCTGACGGATCCCATGGTACTCTCTCTTGAGCTTGTCCTGCTCAGCCTTGGGAAAGAACTGCTCCATCACCCTGTCCTTGAACTGAGCCCAAGTCAAACCAGCAACCCACTCATCACCACCTTCAGATTGCATCAAAGCTAACCACTAGTTGAGTACATCGCCTTCGAACTGATAGCATGCCAACCTCGCCTTGTATGCGGGGTCACAGCCCATAGCGTTGAAGATCTTCTCAATGTGAGCCAACCAGCTTTCAGCATCGCTGGGGCTATCTGTCTTCTCAAAAGCTCGGGGGCGGAGCTTGTTGAATCTCTCCAGCCATACTGCTAATGTCACTGGAGGAGGAGGAGGAGGTGGCTGATTGTGCTGCTGCTGATTGTTGGAAGCTTGAACTTCAGCCCGGATGTCATTCCTCAGTTGAGGAAGCAAGGCTTGCATGGCAGCCTGAATTGCATCATTGAGCTGCTCCTGTTCGCGTGTGAGAACCATCTGACAGTATAACATAAAACATATGATTAACAGTTCAAAACATAAAATATAAAATATATACATGAAAAAAAAAATTTATACTAAAAATTTCACGAGAAAAATTTTATACAAGAAAAATTTTGTGTATGAATGCATGATGCAGTTTTATGAAAACTTTTGTATGCTCGAGAGTGAACGCCTCTGGTCAGTTCACTCAAAACAAAAGACATATCGAGGGGACGCCTATGGGTCGGTCCCAAATCTAAAAGTTTCGATAAAACACATGCGACTAAATAGGGCCAGTCCTGTACCAACCATTACTTAGTCAAAAACCCTGTAACAATGACATATGTATGCTTAAAAATGATGAATGCATGAAAACAACTGTCAGTTCTAGGAAGACCGTAGTGACTACCCACTAATCACAGGTCATATTTGAGAGCCTATAGGTCGAAGCCTTGGCTCTGATACCATAACTGTAACACCCCATTTTGGATATGGAAATATCACAGTAATTATGGCGTGTCATCAAAGCATACAAGGTAAAATGTCTAAACATTACTTGACCATATTAAGGAAAATACCGGAATCAAACATCGGTAGTCCAAAAGTAAAGCTCATCACACACAAACATAGTATAGTAAAGGAAAAGGACTAGACAATGTCCAAAGCATAAGTATCATAAGGAAAGGAAATGCATAATGTAAAGAAGGCTAGACAGCTTCCAGTCCATATGCACGTACTCTTAGTGTCTACGAGCGTCCCTGAGTACCTGTCGTTTTGGGAACATAGAAAAGGAAAACGACTGAGCAATACGCTCAATGCACGGATGTACAATAAAGCATGAATAGGATAAGCATATAACATAATAACAGCGGAAGAAACTAAGTCCAGAGTAACCTGGTTAAGTCTTAATAAAACTGGTTTTATAGTTTGAAAGTCTTATGTTTATCTTATAAAAACTGTTTGTCATATTTTACCATTAGCCAATATAGGTCATGAATATCCACCGTGCATGAATAATTGGAGGGGTGACCTCATCATGCAAATTAGAGGGGCTGCCTCTAATTTAATATACTGGTTATGGGTAGGAGGGATCAGCTCCTTGTGAAGGATGCAAGGCACACACCACATTCACCATGTAATCCTGAATAAAAACGTGTAACTAGGATGCACCTATACGCCCCACATGATAAATATAAATAAATGGCCAAAAGCTGAAGGGACGCCACGAGCAATCACTCCGCCGTGGTGAAGTCATAACATCAGTGTCTCTAATGTTATGGTTATGGTACCTCCATAACTAGGTGAAACTGGTCATGCATGTATATGGCTATAGGTAATCATATTTAAACATAAACAATCAAACTCATAGTTATACTATGGGAAAACAGTTGGCTGCATACGGGGAAATCCTAATAAGGAAAGAATGTCCATACTGAAAGGACAGGAATCCGTACCTTATGTCCAGTGAACGAGAACGATGAACTGCGAGAATCCTACTTCCGAAACACTAGTGCTACATAAATACGTACATGAAATAAGTATCTGCTTACTAAATACATAGCTGGTTTTATGTCATGTCTTAGCTTATTATATGTGTTCTTACTATATTTTACTGTTTAAAGCCTTAAACTGTGTTAAATCCTATATTCTGTTCATTCTGATTAAGTATTTCTGATATTTCATGTGTTATTATACTTACTGTGTAATAATAAGTAACTTTCCAAAAATAGCAGGTTTCCTAAAATAGAGAGTTTCCAAAAATAGAAAGTTTCCAAAAATAGAAAGTTTCCAAAAATAGAAAGTTTCCAAAAATAGAAAGTTTCTAAAAATAGAAAGTTTCCAAAAATAGAAAGTTACCAAAAATAGAAAGTTTCCAAAAATAGAAAGTTTCCAAAAATAGAAAGTTTCCAAAAATAGATTTACTTCTTAAAATAGATAAGTTTCTAAAAATAGAAAGTTTCCATAAATAGATTAGCTGTCTTAATTAAATAAATTTCCATAAATAGATTAACTGTCTTAAATAAATAAGTTTCTAAAAATAGCTGGTTTCCATAAATAAATTAGCTGCCTTATTTAATTAAGTTTCTAAAAATAGAAAGTTTCTATAATTAGAAATAAGCTGGTTAAATAAGCTAAGTAAATAAGCCTAAGTGTTTTCATGATTATTTTCTAAGTCATATGATATATTGTATAGTTTAATAATTATTTCATGTAATTTAATTAAACTATACGTTATAATATTTAATTAAAGTATGACATGTTTTTAATTAAATATATTAAATACTTAGGTTAAAATATGTATTATTAAATATTAATAATATAACCTAAGTCATGTTAATTAATTAATTATATCCATGGTTTTTAAATAATTAATTAATTATAAGTCTTAATAATATAAATACTTAGGTTAAAATAATTTCATGATCATTTATAATTAATTAACCTAAGTCATGTTATTAAATTAATTACATCATTATTAATTTAATTTTTAACCTAAGTTTATAACATAAACACTAACATAACCATGATCCGAATCTAAGCTTAAAAACATGCACCGGACATGAATCGACACCGTACCCCGACCCAAATCGGGGTACCCCTTGCTGCCGTGGGACCCACACGCACCAACCAAGACCAAAAGGTCTTGGTGGTGGTCGGCTAAAACAAACCGAACCCCCCTTGGGGTCGGTTGCACCTTGCGGCCCAAAACAAACACCCCTTAATCGACCCTCTGATTTAATTAATGATCAAGACATGTTAGATCTATGTTTAATTAATGTGTTTTTATAAAAAACATCACGTGTTCATAATTAAATAAAAGATTAATTAAAAAGAAAGGTTTTAAAAGGTTTTACCGTATTCGTGGATCAAGAGGGTGAAGAACAAACACGAACAAACAATAAATCAACAAGATCCAAGATCAAAGAAATCACCTTGTTGGTGATTGTAGGTGGTGGCACAAAGAGAGGAGAAAGAGAGATTTTAGGTTTTCTTGAAATCTTCTGTAAAAGTGATTTTTGAGTAGTAAAAATCTATTTAACCCCCTATTAGTAAAATTGGTAATGGGCTTGGCCCATTCCCTTGTTTGGCCGCGGGTAGGGACTCCCCCGTGGGGTTCCCGTACCTCGTTTCGTGTCTCGTTATTTAGCACTCGTTTATGTTTAATTATGTTCGTGTTTTAAATGTTCTCGTTACGTAAATACCATATTCTTATATATTTAATTACGCTCGTATTAAATATATATACGTAATTAATAATAGCTCGTGTTTTAATTACGCTCGTGATTTCGTGATTGTATGCTCGTGATTAATTATTGCTAAATAATTATTACGTGATCGTGCATATAAAATACTTATCGTGTTCTAACACGTACGTAATACGTAAACTCCTAACACGTAATTGTAATCATGCTATATTAGGAAAGTTTTTAACTAGTACGTACGATCCTAAGGGTACTATGCATGGTAAAAGCATGCGGGTTTTACAAGCAATCACCTTTTAAGCTTATTTTTAGGTGATTGTGCTTATTTGATTACAAAAAATGGTGATTACGAATTACTGTATATTTGGCTACTACCCTATCTGATAAAACTGACCAGGTTTTAGTAGTTTCACATCGACGCTACTTCTTGCATCACTAACACTGTTATCCAGTTATCGGCTTACTTTACTACAATATGATAATTAAGTTAACGGGCCACAAACTTAAAAACAACAAGAGTGTAAAGATCTGAATCTTGGTTTACAGCCCGATAAGACTTTACTTTTAATTCTTTACCATTAGTTTTTAAGGTCCTAAACTGATTTCAATTGTGCAAAAATAAGTTACTTTAGTTCCTTTTAAAAAAAATTGTGCGTAAATATTAATTAAATTAATCTATAAGGTGTAGGTAACAAACGCTAACCAACTTGAAAATACAAATACGATAGGATTACACTTCAAAGTTGAAGCCCATAAAATGAGAGTTAAAGTTTTTATATAGTCGGCTGTCAAGAACTAGATATAAGAAGGTGTTTGTAAATCGTATAATTTCATAAATTACGTAATTCAAGGAATTTAGCAACTATTTTATCTATGTAGTATGTTATAACAATCATATTTACCACTATATAAAATTGGATAATAAGTTTTTCGGTTCGAGAATTACAACACAAAAACTTTTTAATAAGAAATCAAACCAATAGCCGTTTTTTTATTTTGAATCACTTTTGAAACATTCTAACTTCAAACTTGATTTGCTTTCCTGAGAACAAAACAACGAGCCGAATCTTATGCTATTCAAAAATTAACGATGAAGAGTTAAAGCGTTTCAATAGCAGCTACTATAAAAATTTGTTTAAAGTAAAAGTTAGAAATTTATAGGATTTGATTTTAATTTTAGTTTTTAAATAAAATTTCATTTTGTTTCATATGAAGTTACTTGGATTGGAGAATACAGGTTTGTAAAGCAAGACTTGGGCAAAATCACTTGGATTCGAGGTAACCAACACCAACACGAGATATAAAGGGTGTATAATAGTATATATATACCAAGACCGTAAAAGCTCATATATGGGACACTGCCGGCCCAGAAAGGTACGTATAACTCTCTTTCTTTCGTCGTCCTTCTGATCTATGCATCAACATGTCGGAGAACTCTTATAAGCAATAATAGCATGATGTATGGCAATTAATCAAGTATTATTTGATCTGATGGTATAATTTTATAAACGAATACCCTTGCGAAATGATGTTCTTAAAATTATCAATATTGGATAAGAATCCCATAATCCTTAAAATATATTAATAGCGCACTTGAGTTATATAATCTTTTTCATGACCCCAACTAGAAAATACGGGAGTATAGAACTTCGTTAGCAACTGAACTAATACTATAATCAAGTATTCAATTGTATAGAAAATGACTACTTGATTGATAAATTTGAAATTTAAAAGCTGTACTTGGTCCTCTTAATTTTTTACAAGGAGTATATATAGATACACTCAATTTCGACCACCTAAATCTAGAAATCTAAATTAGAAAACTCAATAAATTTGGACTAAAACATGCACAGTAAAAATACGTGAAAAGTGTTGTTTTCAGTTAGATTCAAATTGCATTATTGACAATACTTCTTGCCATCTTTATACACATTGTGGTAATGTGTGTAGGTTCCGCAGTTGGATCGGAGAATATAGGTTTGTAAAGCAAGACCAGGGTAAAGTAGGTTGATAGCACCTAGCAACATTACAAAGGAAAAAGACCTAAGCTCTTTTGTGCAAATGACTTGGATTTAAGGAAACGGATTCTCAGTTGTGTTTTTGAAGGAGAGTTGAATGCATGTGTATCGTCAGACGGTTATGAAATGTTTAAAAAGGTTGTACTATTGTGTTATTTTCTTTGAAAGAATTGTACTATGTATTTATATTTATTGTACGATGCATATTACGTCTCCGAACACGAACACCCGCGGCGGAGCGCGGGCTAAAGACCTTGTTTTTTCTAAAAATACCTCTCTAAAATTACGATTAATGATCAACTCATCTAGATTAGTTGATTTAGTTGTCTTCCTTCAAACTTAAATACAAACTTTCAAACTAAAACTCTTCAATTCAAACTTATTCAACAAGTATTTCAACCCGCGCTCCGCTGCCGGGTTTTATGTTTTTCGCGTTTTCAGGGTCGAGATTACAGAATTTATCAAGAAACTTTTCAACAAATAGAAATACGATCTGTACATATTATTATAGCATCATAGGCATCACAAATGGATCTCAATTTACTGAAAGTAAAACATAAACAAAAACAAATAACATAAACAAAAACAAATGAGTTCTTAGATTATAGATCGAGCGTGCCCAAGCTAGTATTCAACACTTTTTTGCCCAAATTTAAAATATGTAGCGGGAAATATGTATCACCCTCTGAAATCAATATCCAAAACAAACCAAAGTTAACTTAAGTAATAAACTATTAATAATAGTGTTTCGTCATTTGCGGCAGTATTATACATATGCATGAAACTAAAAATCTGGGAAGGACCATGTTTATTACTCCATATTTTTTGTTTACAAAGTACTTGTCATAACAATAATTCATAATAGAAGCATCAATATAGCTAGCACATACCCCTTCACCCTCGAAAGCAGAAGACATAGGTTCTAATTCAGTGTGCTAATACTTTCAGAAGTTAGATAACTCCATGTCATCCGTAGTTGCCCATTGTGCTTTAATTATAGTGTTGAAACAAATAAATGTTGTCTAGTACTAATCTTTCGGACCATGTATTATATTCTCGAGCATGGAGCAGATATACAAAATGAGCAGGTTCTTATAGCTCAGTTCAGAATATCAACATAAAGATAAGCATATGGCATACAACTTAAGATTGGTGTTGATCGAATATGCAACGTGTGATTATAAATACCAAGAACGGACCCTCTAGGGATGCAACTTCATATATAAATCTTTGGATTTAGTGGCCTTTTGGTACATGGAATTCATGTACCTGATACAGGTCAAAGGCCGTATTTCGACACACTTGAGCAATTCTATTGTGTCGGTTAAGCACTTTTTGATCAAGAATAACTGGTATACCTGAACCTGACTACGATGTTGTCATGGTCTAACCGTGACTGCTCTTTGCTCATCACTGCTTCCAAAATGACTTCATGTCTGAAACTCTGAATACCCTTCAACTGTTATAATAGTATCTGCAGCACAGTGTGAAATCCAAAGGTTTAAGATAGCAAATTTAACCGATTCACTAATATCCGGAACCAATCTGACCCATTTCAACCTATACTAAAAAATGACATGTTTTAATTTTAAACCCAAACCCATTTCGACATATTACCTTCAAGCGTCTTTCCTTTTGCAGCTGAAGAAAGGTCTTGTGCATTTTCCTTGTCGAAACCTAACGACCCAATCGTTTCATTGCCAATTCAAGCGAAAGCCTTGTCGACCCAATCGTTTCGTTGCTGATTTAAAAAGCCTTGTCCTAATTAATGGCTCGTATAATAACTTAGCCATTGTGTATCCTTTCAAAATCTGGTTTATTCGGTGACTTCTTCCCAACCGGTTCCATTTTACGTGGGACTTGAGACATGTCATATATAGGTAACAAAATTTGTATCAACTTTGTGCGCCTTTTATATGTGATTGTATACCCCTGCACTGCCTTCTTGGCCGCAATCTGTGCAGCCATGCTGGCAATGATAGTCCCACCCGCATCATTGTAGCAAACTCCTTCCCTATTTCTTCTTGCACTTTGCTTCATGCATCTCCAAGAGGGTCATGCCCCGCCAAGATACTGATCGGCTTGACCTGTTAACCTCCAAATAGCAAAAAACACAATCATCATTACATATAAGAACCTTATAAATCACAAATCAAGTCAATCAAGCCATAAAACCATCAAGTCAAGCCAAAAGCAGAAAGTTTAACTCACCAAGGATTCGCCAATGAATCGAGTCTCTAATTATATTATTTGTGGGGTGTTGATTTAGGAATCCGCGTTTGATTTTTTTTGGCGAGGGTGGATTTTGTGGAAACATCCGGAAGACTCTTGACAGATAAAATGGTAAATCGTGTTTTTGAGTGTGAATTTTTGCTTAATAAGCAACCCAAAACTTTTCGACTTATTTTCTACTTTATGCGCTTATTTTCATATGTAATGGGATGCTTGTCTAAGCTTATTTATTGGTCTTATGAGCATATTTAGAGTTTGATAAGCTCTTAAGTTCAAGGGGATAACCTCATGTGCCCACAAAAAGTCGCTAAAGTAATGATATTGTTAAGAAGAACACGTAAACAAACACGATACAGAAAGTAGCTTTCTTAGATGCTTATGCTATAAGAAGGCATGAAAACTAAGAGAATGGATCAGCCTTGCTCAAAGTAATCCAAAATATATACAATTATAGAGATGAATAAACTTGTTTAAGCTTTTAATATAAAATAGTTGGTACAGGTTTTCATAGTGTAACGTTACCTAGAAAAAAAACCCTCGATGGCCATGCTGAACAGAATGAACTGATTTTGTATGCGGAGGAGCTAGATAAGCAGTAAGGTCCTAAAGAACTTGAGTTCTCTCCCCAGCAGCATGATGTATCTCGTTTATCTAGACAATTATTTTCTACATCATTGGATATTCATATAAGAATGAAATATGCAGGTATTTCAGATTTATATGTAAGTTGAATTATGTTCATAGTTGAAAGCGGTATCCTCTCCTTTATATATGGAACCAAAGATATAGAATTATGGTTGTTCACTATGCTAACTTAATATTGCTCATTTAGTTTGAAACAATAGATGCAATTACACTCTGTTAAAGGACTTGACATTTTACCGCACACATTGGGGGCATCCTAAAGTCAGTACAGTATAATCCAAAATTGCAAAATCTACATCATATTATCTTTGTTATAACTGAAACAAACCTGAAATAGGACGAATACCACACCGACTTCTTGAATGCAAGTCACATACCTGAAAATAGAAGACATTCATAAAATGAAAGTCATAATCAAATTGTTTTCTTAAATCACAAAGCAGCTTAATTAAACCATAAAACCATCAAAGGCAAGCCAAAAGCAGATGCTTCATCTCACCAATTAATCTGCCAAGCGATAACCCTGGTTCAGATAATTTGATGGAAGAAACAATTAAACCAACAAAACATCAAATCAAGCCATATCTGCGTAGCTATCTTAGGGATATTAGACTCGGTGGGGGTGAACCTTCTGGAGGAAAAAATAGGCCAAATGTGTTGTGCGTGTAGTGTGAGATTTTTGTAGGTGTTTTGAGAAGAAAACACGTAGTTTGGGATGAAGAAACACGTGACACGTGTGAAGCAATATTAAAATATGAGTTTGCTGATTACTGTTAATTTAATATTTCTTTAATAATAAACTTACTGTTCATAAGGATTAAAAAACTATTTTATGAAATTTATTGTAGCAGTTGTGAGTGGGAGGGATCATGATATTTGTTATATATTATAATATATACGATGAAATTTCATATGTCAAAGAGAAACAAAAAATTATGTGTAAAGTTACATAAATTTTTATCGGTCAAAATATAATAATGTTGGTTAACAAATACTACGCAAGAAGATTCAGGAAACCAAATTAGTTGTTATCTAGAAAGTCCAAGTTTGCACCAAACCTTTGATTGTTTCAATTTGTTGCTAACAGGTGAATTCAAAATTATGATCCGTGTTTCATCAAAAAAAAAAATTTATGATCCGTGTGTACGTGCCTACGTGGAAATAATATTGTAGGGCTTTTATATATTACATATACACATGCATGATGGGCTGTAAGATGCGAATCAACGCATACGTTTCTTCTACGTAATTGTAGGAACTTCAACTACATTTATTCTACGTAATTGTATGAACTTCAACCACCTACACCCCAAGAGCTGTAAATACAATGCAAATACGAAGAAACAACCTTAAACAAATTTGCACTGAAACCGGAGTGAACCAACTGTAAAAAGCGAATACTAAGTATAATTATCAGGTTCAATTATTTCTGTCATATTACTTAAGTATTAAATGGACCTAGACAAGTAGGCTAGACCAACAAGCCTTATTAACTAACATTCTTCTTTCAACTTATAAATCCATGCACAGAGAATTAGAAGTTTTATCAAACATAAACTAAAACTGAAAAGCAAATGAAAGCGGAGTGTCCTAGAGTGAAGACTTGATGCTAGACAAAGTCTCATTCCGATACAAACAGAGGCGGACAAGCGGAATCAGGGAAGCAACTTATGGCATTTTGAACAAAGACGACTACTATTAAAGTATCTCGATCTTGGCATTAAGGCGGACAAACGAACGAACCAACGGACAAACAAGCGGACGAGAAAACAAGCGAACATACAAACATGCATACATAACCAAACAAATGAAGTCGAGCGAACCAAATTCAAAACCATACGGAACCAAAGCATATTGTTGATGCCGAGATGCTACACATAGCTACTCAAGTCATAATCGGATTAGTTAAGACTAAACATTATCATCACCAACACTGATCTAAATCAAACCAACAATATTTCATTAAAACCTGAACAAACATAAATATGCACACCAAATACCAATACCAATACCAACCGAATACTAATACCAACATCATTACCAATATGAACCTGTTAAAAAGTGAGTTAAACTTTAGGTTTGTTTAGTAAATTTGTTTAGCTTGTCCAACAAGTTTGTTTAGCCTATAAATAGGGACTAATTATTTTAGTTTTCTTTGTAGCTTTCGGTTTGTAAATTTGTTATTTGAATAAAAGCTTCCGCTTCGTTCGTTCGACTTAGTTTGTTTGTTTCGTAAGTTTGATTTATCCAACAAGTGGTATCAGAGCTAGATCGATCCGTCATAAAAAAAAGAAAAAGAAAAAAAGGAAGTTCGTTGTTGGTTTTGGTTGGATCGAAGCTCGATTGACTTTCGAATAGAATTTGTGTTCGATCGTCTTCTACTATTTTATGCGACCAACTTTTGAGGTGAATAGAGTTTTGTTTTTTGATTGGAGACCACGTGTGGTTGATTGAATTTCATTGGTTGAGAGTTGTGCTTCGATTGGTGGCATTACCTTTGTTTTGTTTGTTCGATTAGATTTGAGAGTTTTGCCTATATTTGTATTGACTTTTTTAATTGTTTATTATAACCTATTCAATTAAAAAAAGAATTCTTGTTTGAGAATTGGTAGTTGGTAATTTGGTTCGGCTTTGAATGTTGAATTTAGAAGTTCGACTTCAGGACTTTGGATCTTGGTTTTGATGATCGATCGACGCGGAAATTTTTTGAGATTTGTAAATGATTGGGTATCGTTAGTTCGAAATTTTTTAGTTGCATTAGTTCGGTATTTAGATTTGGATTTGTTCAGTTTTGGAATTATCGGTTATGGTGGAGTAATTATTTGAAATATGAAGATCGACTTGATGTTTGAATCGATTTGGCGTTTGAAGACTTGGTAATAATCGGGTTGTTTATAATTTGTTCGATCGTTTAGAAAATTTCGGATCTTTGTTCGTCGGGTTTTTGAAGTTTGGTTGCTCGAATTTGATAGTCTTTGGTGAAGATCGTTTGGCACGATCGTTTCTTTGGTTGATTGTTTACAGGTTCGATCATTTGTTTGTTTGGATCATTTTCAGGTTCGATCATTTGTTTGTTTGTTTGGATTGTTTTCAGGTTCGATTATTTGTTTGTTTGTTTGAGATCGTTTTCAGCTTCGATCATTTGTTGAATAACATATTAAGAGTTATTCGTTCGTTGGTTTGAATAACATATTAAGAGTTATTGTTTGTTTGTTGAATAACATATCAAGAGTTATTCGTTTGTTCGTTTGGAATTCCGAATTAAGACGGAATGTTCGTTTGGTTTGAAGTTTCGAATGGAGTTAAAGTCACGGTGGAGATTCTTAGAAAAGTGACTTAAACTCTCAAGGGGTGTTTGGAATTTGGTATTCGGATATTTGAATTTGAAGATCAAGATTCGTTTGCTTTGAAGTTTGTATGAAGTTGAACTCACGGTGGAGATTGTTGGAAAGTGAGTTAAACTTTAGGGTTTGTTTAGTAAATTTGTTTAGCTTGTCCAACAAGTTTGTTTAGCCTATAAATAGGGATTAATTGTTTTAGTTTTCGTTGTAACTTTCGGTTTGTAACTTTGTTATTTGAATAAAAGCTTCCGCTTCGTTCATTCGACTTTGTTTGTTTGTTTCGTTCGTTTGATTTATCCAACATAATCTAATCAATCGAACTAGAAATTATGAAACCAATACCGATCCAATGCTAACATACGGAGTACAAAACCAACAACTCGATGCGGATCAAACACAACCTACATCCTATCCATTACTGTGTCTAATAAAAAAGTCAAATTTTCCTTTATATCTAACCACACAATAACACTAGATCTGTATCGACATACCTTATCGGTTACCAACCCTTCTTATATAATAAACACACAAATTAAATCATGCAGCAAATATCATAGTTCTAACATGCGCGCTAAAACGTGTCTTAAGGCACGCTAAGACGTGAGACGCGGCATCTACGCTACGTTATAAGTTAAGGCGCGCTACGACATGAGGCATGGTGAGTTTTTTGAATTAACTCTAAAAAATTAATATTATCACATGTAAGAAGAGTTTCTTAACTTTAATTATTATGTACAAGTCTTATTGTAAACTCAATATAAATATAATATTAAAATATGATAAAACACATAAATATTATTATTGTATTCTTATCATAAGTCATTAGTTTGTATTATAGCCTATGTGTATGTTTAGCCTCAGCCGATATTCTAGAATGATCTTTTGTAATTATATATTTTTTTGAGAGATTAATAAAAATCAAGGAATACTATCCTCCAATATGGTATCAAAGCCAATCTTTTTTTCCTAAAAAATCTCCAAAACATCGATTTCTTCTTCTTCCCTCCTCACGTCTTTTTCCTTCACCATTAACAATCTAATCATCAGCCATGGTTGTTGACGACATCCCTACACCATCTTCCACCGACAAAATCATTCCCTTTAGCATCCCTAATAAGGTTCCTATCAAATTGGACCTTGAAAAACACAATTACAATTCTTGGAGCTCATTCTCTTTTATTCACCCCGGTAGCCTCGGTCTTAAATCACATGTAGAATCTGATACCGCATCCACTAACGCAGAATGGTGCCAACTTGATGACCTCATCAAGATGTTGATACTTGGATCCTTGTGCGATCTTCTTCAAGAACAAGTTGTTACCACATCAGGTAATGCAAAGGCATTATGGGATCATCTCAAGAAACTTGTTATGATAACAAAGAATATAGGGAAATTAATCTCGATAATGATTTCGATTCATCAAGATTGGTAAGATGACAGTAAATAATTATTGCACTAAAATTCAGTATATGGAAAATAGACTAAAAAATCTTAATGGTCAAGTTAGCGAGATTAATTTGGTGATGTATGCGATTAATGGGCTTGACTCACGATTTGCTACACTTTTGAAATTATACGACACCGTGAGCCACTTCCGATTTTTAGAACGGCCCACATGTTACTCTTGGAAGAGTCATCGTTTAATGATGACACTCGTGCTTCCAACAATTTTGCGAGTAGTTCATCCTCCCCAACTCTTCTCATGTCCTCCAACAACAAAGGTAACACAGCTAAATCATCTAATCTTCCTCAACTTTCTAATGACTTTATCAAAGGGTCGTGTCAGTTTGGTGATAAGTGTAAATTTATTCATGGCCATCAGAATAGACCAGGACTTAACACACGAAATAGTGTAGATAGTACAAATGGAGAAGGTAGAACCTTTAGACCTTCTGGAATTCAACATCACACAACCCCCTACTCAACCCAACAAGCCCCACCAGGATATTATATGTCTCGTCAAACCCAAACCAATCCCACGAATCACTATCCACCACAGACCCACAACACCCCTCGTCCCATTTAGTATGACCTAGTCCAACAACCATCACCAACCCACAACACCCACACTATCCAACAACAGTTTGCACCATATGCACATCAGTCCACTAGTAGTCTAGGTATATTGGGTCCGACTTCACATCATTATGGGTTTCAAGCAACTACACTTCCTAGTGTTTTATTACTATGACTCTCTAGGATCCAACTTGGTATATGGACATAATATAGATTTTTTAAATATTATAAAAAGTGTTCTTCTTCTATTTCTTATCGAATAAGAAATATTGTTCTTTGTTGGACTTATCGAATTGATTTCGGTTTAAAATGTAACTCAGTTGTTTTTTGTGGATAAAATAAATTTGATTATCTATTTCTACTTAAAAAGTAAATGCGAAAAGTATTAAAAAAATAAATTAAAGATAAATGACAAATAATAAAGAAACGAGACAAATATTAAAACGGGCACTTAATAAAAATAAAAACTTTAACTTTCGGATAAAATACTAAAACTAAAATTTGCGGAAAAATAAAACTAAAAATGACTGACTTTCGGAATAAAAATAAAAACGACTTTCGGATAAAAATTAATTCGACTTTTGGATAAAATAAAAATATGTTGAAAAATGGGGAACAAACAAAATGATGCAAAAAAAGAAACAAGAAAAAAATGGAGGGAAATAAGCTAGCTAACCATATTCGGATAAAAACTACAAGTCCATATTCGGATAAATTGTGGTATATTCGGAATAATGGGTATTACCCATCTTCGGATAAATCTTTTATACACATCTTCGGATAATTTTGAACAGTTCTTTTCGGATAAATTAATTTGGCGGGAAAAATGTGATTTTCGGATAAAAACACTATTTTCGGATAAACTAAAACAAAAAGCTTTTCGGATAAAAGTCTTATATTCGGATAAAATTCAGAAAAGTATTTTCGGATAAAATTTGTTTTTCGGATAAAATTAACTAAAATTGTTTTTCGGATAAAATTAACTAAAACTCATTTTCGGATAAAGCACAAATTTCGGATAAACTGAAGAAATCTATTTTCGGATAAATGACAGTAGATGGTTTCGGATAAATGGGTAAAACCCTTTTCTAAAACTCGAATAAAAAAAATAACAGATCCGATCCTAAAAACAGGGAACCAAAAATAAGCAAAAAATAAGCAAAATTAATCTAGAAAATAAGCCTAACTAAACACAAATTAAAATCTAGCAAACACCAAATTAACTAAATCAATAAGATCTAGTTTAATAACTAAAACTATAAAACCCACTTAATCAAAATAATCAAATCAAAAAATAAGCAATAAGCACGATAAGCTATAAAAATCAACCACATAAAAATAATAAAAATAATTATATAAGCACTTCAATCAAATAAGCAAATAGATCAAATAAGCTACAAGATGATTAACCAAATCAACATCAAATTAAAACAAGAAAGGAAGAATGAGATTAATTGAAAATCTTGAATTAACGATTAAGATTAAGATTCAACAATTAAAAGATTAAGATGAAAAGATGAAAAGCTTGAAATAAAACTAGACAGAGAAAGTTAATTACACCTACTCCTAATTACCTTAATGAAAAACTATCTAATAATACAAATGAAAGATTTTTAGTCTATTTATAGGTGAAAGAGTAGTTGGTGTTGTTGCTTCCTTCTTTCTCTTTGTCTTCTCGTCTTCTTAATTAATTCGTCTTTCTCTAGTTTGTCTCGGGATTTGTCGATAGATAAAATGAACTTATCTTCTAATTTTTATTTTATTAGATTTGGTTCTTCGACTTTGTTAAACTTCCATCTTTGGTCTTTTTCTTCGATAAATCTTCAGAATAGGCCTTTGACTTTCGTTCTTTTTGCACTCTTGATCTTTTGACTTCGTCTCTCGTCTTTTTCTTCGATAAAAGCCGGTGAAAGCTCGTGTTTTCTTCCTTTTTCATCTTTTGGTCCTAAAACACAACAAAAACACAAACCACGCGTAATTCCGACTTTTACGATATTTAATACACGTTTTGGTCTCGTTTTTATTTGTTTTAAGTGGTAAGGATAAGTGTTTTCACACTTATTAGGACACAAGCGCATCATCTCATTTAAATTCTAATGCAAGTAATTTAAGTTCTATTTTCTATAAATGTTTATTCTCATAAGTCCATGTTGGTGATGAACTCTATTCCCATCACCAATACGGGTCATAGCATTATTTCATCTTTTCATGGTCCTCTTCACCTTCATAATGTCCTTGTTACCCCAAATATCATTAAAAATATGATTTATGTGTGTCAATTTACTAGAGATAACAATTGTACTATTGAATTTGACGCGTTTGGTTTTTCTATGAAGGACTTCTTGAATCTCCATATCCTCATTCGATGTGACAGCTTGGGTGATCTATATCCCGTTACCAAGCCTTCCACAACTCCTACCGCTTTTCTCTCCACAAGTGCATCTATGTGGCATCAATGCCTTGGTCATCCAATTGATGATGTGCTATGCTCCCTTGTTTCTTGTTATTTGTCCCTTATATTAAAGAAAAGTCTAAGCACATTTGTCATGCGTGTCAACTTGGCAAGCACGTAAATCTTCCTTTTCATAGTTCAGATTCTATTGTTGAAAATTGTTTTTATATTATTCATTTCGACTTGTGGACATATCCTATTGTTAGTTCTCGTGGTCTTAAATACTATGTATTATTTCTTGATCACTTTTCCCATTTTCTATGGATCTATCCCCTTCGCTCTAAATCTGACATGTTTGACAAAAATCTACATTTTCGTAAGTATGTTAAAAATTAATTTAAATGTGAAATCAAAAGCTTCCAATGTGATCATGATGGTGAGTTCGACAATAATCGCCTACACAACCTCTTTGCTAAGAATGACATCCAAATCCGATTTTCTTGCCCAAGAACCTCCCAACAAAATGGTAAGGCAGAACGAATGATCCAAACAATAAACAATATCATTCGTACTCCCTTTTTCCAAGCACATATCCCTCATAATTTTTTGGTTGAAGCTCTTCATATGGCAACATACCTTATAAACCTTTTACCATCTTCCATTATCCAAAACAAAGTATCTTTCACTCGCCTTTACAATAAACAACCGGATTTACTCCCGAATAAGAATTTTTTAGTGCCTTTACTACCCTCACCTTCACTCTCCTCACAAACTTGCACCGCGTGCCACTTCTGGCATATTTTTGGGTTATCCCGCCTACCACCGCGGCTATTGATGCCTCAACCTCGAAACAAACAAAGTTGTTCTCTCTCGACATGTCACATTTTATGAAACAGAAATTCCTTACAAGTCTATGACACCATATTCCCCACTCTCATATCACTTTCTTGAACCACCCCCTCCTCCTCTATACTTCGCCATGCTATTCTTAAGCACCCAATATCCCCATGGCAGCCCTATGGCCCACCCTACGGATCTACATACGACCGGTCACCAAACCACCCAATATCCTCTAGCAGTCATACGGGTCAACCTACAAGTGAACCTATGGTCCAATACCAAAACACCCAATATGCCCATGGAAGCCCTATGGATCAACCTAAGGCCCGACACCAAACCACATAATCTTCTAATGACAGTCATACGACTCAACCAACGTCCCCCTCTATGGACCAACCCTCTCCTAACCATATCCCTACACACGACCTTGAACACGCTCGAACTCACACAATGGTCAGATGGTCACAACTTGGAGTTAAACCCATCCTTCGCTTATCCTTAAACATTATGGCTTTGTCTCTAGATCTTAAAAATTCCCCTGATGCTCTTAAAGATCCTCAATGGTTATTCAAACATAAATTTCAAGCTAACGGGACATTGAGCCACTATAAGGCTTTTTTGGTTGCTAATGGAGAAGTCAACAACTTGGTATTGATGTAGATGAGACGTTTAGTCCGGTTGTTAAAACAGCCACCATTCGTACAGTCCTTAGTCTTGCGGTCTCTCGCAAGTGGCCCATTCATCAGATGGATGTTAAGAATGCTTTTCTTAACGGTGATTTCTCTGAGATTGTATACATGCATCCACCACCTGGTTCTATTGATTCTTGGTATCCTCGTCATGTTTGTGTTGTCCCATATTATTAGATGATTTAAGATAGAAAATAGATGAAAAGAGATGAATTTCCAGAGAGAGAAAGTAGTGAGAGAAAGTAGAGAGAAGTGTGTGAAACTATGGGAAGATTAGATTAGAGAAAATGAATAACTAACACCCTTCCTAACATGCTAGGAAGGGAATTTATAGCCTTTGCCTACATGTGGCATAATGGGCTATATCTTTGATTGGGCCGGGCTTGAATAAATGCTAAGTACCTTGAAAGAGGCCTTTTAAGCTAGCCATCAAGCCCGTAATATCACGACTATTTTAACTAACTATTATAACGTTCTAATAAATATTACAATATAAACCTATGACCGAAAATTCTTGTTTGAATCAATATTTTGAGGCTAACAATCTCCCCCAATGTGAGGTCATTCCTTTTCAATATCTGGAGATCAATGGAGATTACGAATTTCGTCATACATGAGTCTTGAACGTGTAATAGTAGTCTTGTTCCTTCATGCTATGATCCTTGAGCCTTTGTCATTGTCTTTCGACTTTGTCTTTAAACTTGAGATCTTCAGATCATTCTTGGCTTGTCTTTTCCATCTTTCAATCTTGTGTCTTTATCCACATATTCATTCTTTTGCACAATCTTGAAAGCTTTCTAACAATCTCCTTTGAAGAGAGGTCGTTCCTCTACATTAATTGTTAAGGAAGATTTTGATCATTAGAGTTGCGAAAGTCTTTAGCTTTCTTGATTGTTGGATGTCTTTGGGCATGAGTATGTGGTTTTGAATCTTTGACTTTGCTGAGTACACTGTAACGCCACCTTCTCGAGACAAAACTTAGACACGGACTGAATGGCTTTGACATTCGTCCTAAATCAGTAGCGTTTTACCTCCGGTCGGTGAAGACCGTTACACGATATTTAAATATCGTACCTGTGATTAGGTAGATTCAATTAAGAATCTCCTTGACAGGGTTTCACGACAGTACTAGCCGTTCTCTTTACTCGACCGTCTCAAAGCAAGACTGTGAACATAAAGAGTGAATCAATTGGATAAATATCCGCTTGATTAAAGTCGTCAATTCAAATTCATGGAACAAGTTTGATTCATTAAGAATCTTACCATTGTTGCTTTCCAGTTGACACAAGCTTGATTCATAAGAATCTCGTAAGTTACCTATCATAGCGCTGTTTAATGTTGACGCTAGAAGGATTTCCATTCATCACTGTGAATATTAACAAATATCACTCTGAATGTTCTGGCAAGACCATAAAGATATTGAGTAGAAACCTAAAACGAGTTTGAATCGATAAAGAAACAAACCACTGTTGCTTTTCAGTTTTACATATGTTCAATTCATAAAGAATCTTACACATGACCTACCGCAATGCTGTTTGATGTTAACACAAGAAGGATTTCCACTCATCATTGTGAATACTAAGTAGTATCACACTGAGTGTTCTAGCAATATCGCAAGGATACAAAGTAGGACTCTTTTGATCTTCATCTGTGTGTCCTAACGAGATTTGATTGATCTCTTGGCTCTAGACTCGATTTGTGCACTTTTAGTAGTCGGAGGATGGAGCAGATGTCACCTATTCAATATCAACTATCTCGGAATGAGAAAGTCAATAGAAGTCGTGTTAATCTCCGTGACAATAAAACAAACTTCTTTTGAGAGAAGCCTGAGTCAGCTGGGGAGGGGTTGTGCATTACATCATTGGGTCCATGATGTGTTGTCTTCATGATGTGTTGACTCGGTTTCTGCCTAAGTTGTATGGAGGGCTTCTTTCTTTACACCCTTTATCCTTACATTTCTTTTTCATTCTTTAACCCCTTCAATGCTTACCAAGACATCATTACTAACACCTTGTTGTGATTGTTCTAGTGCTAGCATCAGTACTTAGTCGGCATTCAGCTACGTTCACATTCTAATCCATCTTTCCTAAGGACTTCTAATAATCTATTGGATTGTCTCTGGGAAGATCCCTCCGGTTCTGGTTGGATCATAGGACTTAAACCTAACCACCCTTTTTACACCAATAACGTCGTGAATTAAAGATGTTGTGGGTATGAGATCATAAGCATAAAACCACTAGAAAGTCTATCAAAGTGTTTTGAAAAACATTTAACACCTTGATAGTTTTGTCGTTTCAGAAATGCTCCCCCTTCACATGTGCATCGATAATCGAAAATGTTTCGCACATGTGGGTAAGAGTTAAAAGTGCACGAGTCTTGCAAAATAGATCACATTTTTATCATATTTTCTCCACTATCTCTAATATATAAAATCTTTTGATATAAGAGATACCAAATTTGATTTAAATATATCACGAAAAATAGTCTTAAAAATCTTCGAGAGAAAGATGTGTCAATCTTTGCATGAAGTTGAAATGCTCCCCCTCAAAAATGGATCCAATTGAATTGTCATTATGAGGATGTGATCCACATTTCGCTTTTTGAGGATGGGAGTTGTTGAACACATAATTTTTGAAAGATTTTAAATAATCATTGAAAAATTCTTGAAAAAATTGTTTTCAAAGCTTTTTGAAAAAACTCTATTTCTTTTTGGCGAAGAGGTTTTTCTAAAGCATAAACTTGAGTTCATAGACTTTAAATGTCTTGACGAATCCACTCAAGTGTAAGAAGATTTCTCTTCTTTTGCTGAGGGTAAGGGCACTAAAGCGTACACTCCCCCGTGAGTGTAGATCCGGGTTGCAATCTGAAAGTGATTACAAGCCATTGTGTTGAGCTCAAAACGTTGAATGTTTTGTGACAAGCTTAACCCAAGATAGATTGCTCTACCCGTTGTAGGAAAAAATATCCAAAATAGACAATTTCCTTTATAAAAGATTGAAATGGCATGTTTTGAAAAAAAAATTACAACTTTCATTCGAGCTTTATGTGCACATCCGTGTCGTTATTGAGCGACATTTCTAGGTACGTCCATTGATAGGTGTGTAAACACCCATCTTTTCTACCACTTAATTACAATAATAACCGGACCTAAACGTGTATTTTATGTCTTTTATGTCGGAATTATGCGTGGTTTGTGTTTTTGTTGTAATTTAGGATGAAATTATGAAAAGTGGAGAAAACACGGACATTCACGGGCATTTACGGACTTTTATTGAAGAAAAGGATGAAAGACGAAGTCAAGAGTGCAAAAAGAACGGAAGTCCACGACCAATTCTGAAGATTTATCGAAGAAAAAGTCAAAAGACGGAAGTTTATCAAAAGCCGAAGAATTCAAGTCTATTTTATTGAAGAATTTAAAGACGAGTTCAAAAGAAATCCCGAAGTCAAAAGTCCCTTAAGTCCAAGATTAAAGAAGATTAGAAGAAAAGGACTAAGTACGCAATTAATGAAGATTAATAAAAGGAGGGACTTAAACTTGTAATTAAGAAGAAAGGAAAGAGGGGAGGAAGCTTCCTTAATCCTCCCCTATATATAGATTAGGATAGTTATCATTTCACTCTTGTTGGCTAGGGTGACACTAGTTCTTCCACCATTTAAATACTTGTCATTTACATTAATTGTCAATTTAATTACCTTGTCTCGCACCTTAAATTCATTTAATTTCAAGTAAGTTTTCATTTAATTCTTGTCAATCTTTACTTTATCTTGTCAATCTCTCATCTACCTTTCTTATTCTTTGATTTGTTGAGTTTATGTTATGTTCATGTTCATGCTTTTATTTTGATCCAAAGTGTTTTTGATTATTATGGTTAAAGTTGTTTAATTTCATGTTTTTGATTGATTGTTGATGCTTATTTGTTGGTTCGTTACTGTTTTTATTAATACGATTGATTGATTTTGCTTACTTTTTGTTTATATCTGCTACTGTATTACCTTCCTTGTTCTTCGGAAGATTTTGCTTGTTTCTGTGTTTCCAGATTTAGTTCCGGACCAAGGATAGGATTGAGGGTTCATTCGGAAGTCAAAACTTCCGGACCAAGGTTTCATTCGGAAGTCTGAAACTTCCGAACCAAGGTTGTTCTTTCGGAACTCAAAAAGTTCCGAATCAAGGAAACTCATTCGGAACTTCAAAAGTTCCGAATAAAGGAGCCTCATTCGGAACTTCACAAGTTCCGAACCAAACTTGTTCATTCGGAAGTCAAAACTTCCAAGCCAAGACTCTTCATTCGGAACCTTCCGAATCAGTAACTTCCGAACCAATTCCAAAAGTTCCGAACCAAGGGCCTTCATTCGGAACTTCAAAAGTTCCGAATAAAGGTGTTTCATCCGGAAAGTTCCGAATCAGGGGGTGACCAAAACTTCCGAATCAAGGCAAGATTTACAAGTTCCGAATCAGCAAGTTCCGAACGAAGGATTGTTTTGGATAAGTGACATATTCAGACAAATTTGTTCCGGATCAAGGATTTTGGTAATATTCCAAGTGAAGAAGAATCATTTCAACCAAAGGTGACATTTAGGACGAGTGATTGTTCCAAACGAAGGTTTATTCCGAATGAGCTGTATTCAGGTTCTTATTAGCTTTTATCTTTAATTTTTATCTTCAAGCTTTATTTTACTTGCCTTTTTATTTAATTGCACTTTTAGATTATTTGCCTTAGTTTTAGTCGCACTTTAAGTTTGCCTTAGATAGATTTAAGTTTACGTCGATTTACTTTAGTGCCCTTTAATTTTAGTCACGTTTTTTTAAATACTTGCACCCTTTACTTGATTAGACTTAGATTTACGTTAGGAGCACTTTTACTTTAATTGTTTTGCATCTTTTAATTTTAAAACACTACAACGACACATCTTTGATTCCACCAAATTAGAACGAAGTCACACATAGAGAGCTAAGATCAATTCGATTAGACATACTTAAACGAATCTTTTTAATTAGGTAAAACCCTAGTTATCAAATGGCGCCGCTGCCGGCTCTTTTCGTTAAGATCAACAGTTTTCTGTGCTTGACATGTTGCTTTTTGGGATCAACATTTCTAGGTACGTCCATATTATCGATACTGAAAGACATGTCGAGAAGAATATTTTTGGATTTTTAAAGATTTTTAATTTTGTATTTTGTTTTTTCATTAATATTTACAAGTAGATGTTTGATAGATGAATCAAGCAGGCTTCTTTGCCAGAATCTCCAGTTCTGCTGGAGTCAAACATCTCATACCAATTTGCCTAACTAGATACGCAAACCTCTCTTTTGGAAGAGATTTTGTAAACAAGTTAGCTAATTGGTAGTCAGTTCCAACAAAGTATAATTCAACAATACCCCTTTCAACTTGTTCCTTAATGAAGTGATATCTGACATCAATGTGCTTCGTGCGGGAATGTTGTACTGGATTGCAGGAGATGGCTATGGCAGACTTTGAATCACAGTACATAGGTACTTTATCAAAGTGGAAGCCATAATCCGTGAGTTGTGTTCTCATCAAAAGAACTTGACCACAACACGCAGATAGAGACACATACTCCGCTTCGGCTGATGACAGTGACGTGCAATCCTGCTTCTTGGAAGACCATCCCACGAGCTTATCTTGACCTAGAAATTGTGCACCACTAGAAGTACTTTTTCGTGTATCAAGACACCGTGCATGATCAGAATCTGAATAGGCCGTTAGAAAGAAACCGGTTTCCCTCGGATACCAGAGTCACATGTGAATGGTATTCTTAAGGTACCGAAATATCCGTTTAACCTCCTTGAGGTGCTTTTCAGTGGGTCGTGCTTGATATCGTGCACAATAACACGTAGCATTTGATATATCTGGTCGGCTTGCTGTTAAGTACATGAGGGAGCCGATCAGGGAACGATATCTCATTTGATCTATGACATCTCCCTCCAAATCAGTACAACAACACTAAAAAAAGATAGTCATTGGTCAAGGTCATAAAGTTAAATTCCCATTCATAATCAAAATATCAAGTACATAGTCATAAAATAAGAGTATGATTAAATACCAAAGATCAAAACAAAACCAAAAATAACACCGAAAATGGTGATTGGATTAGAATCAGACTATAGATGTAATCGAAATGATACGTGATAGTATGTGATGACATATCCTACAACAACCAAATGCGTATTAAAGCAGTTGTAGGGTATGCATGAAATAATCATGTATAGAAATTAAAGTATGCAAATCAGCGAAATGCATATGTATATAATACATATTACGTATTACATAATATATATTACATATTACTTATAGTGTTATCCAACGTAATACATTACGTAGTACACATATATGTATACAGAGTAACAAGTAGCCACATCGGTTATAGTCTAGGCCTAAGATGCAAACCTAGTTCTCTATAACCAAGGCTCTGATTACCAATTTTGTAACACCCCAAAATGTGATATGCGGAAGCGGTGAAGCTCGGGGGCTGTTACGTCATTGTATCATAGTTCAAGGTACAAGAGAACGACTCTAAATGAGACGTTTTATAAAAATACCTCGTTGAATTTAAATTAAAAGTATCACAGTACAAAAGGTCTCAGTTTCAAAAGTTAGTGCAGCGGAATGTAAAAGTTTTAAACATCAACGAGATAATAGTTCAAAAGCATAAGTAAACAAATGTCCGAAGATAGCCAAGAAATGCATGCGGACTCCAAGTACTTCACACAGCAGGTACAACACATCATCAATTACCTGAGATAAATGCTAAATTGGGTCAACATAAAGTTGGTGAGAATATAGGTTTCGAGTAAAAGTTCATAGTAATTCAATTTCAGATTTCATTTCATGTACACGTGCAACTATAGGAGATATAGTGCCAAGTGTAGGATAAATTGGGTGTTCACAATATTTATGATAGCTAAGCTCGTGACATCGAAACTAGTGATCCAGTGCATACAATAGATTGCATACATAAATTTTGCCCCAATGGAGTACCTAGCCAAGATAACTCCGTTCATACAAATGGTACACACTCGTCCGGCGTCAGAATGCCCGAGTGGAGGTTGTCAACCTCAATAGATCTATCCGTAACATAAGAGCTTACTCCAGCAGAGAAACTAACGATTCACGATAGTGGGGACTATGGCTAAAGCAACTTAAGCTATCTCATAAATAGTGTTCACAAAGCGTTCACAGAAATCAAGTTTTACTTGCGTCCAGAAGCAAGTCATCAAAGCATTTATCACATCCCAAAACATTAAACATAGAAAGCAGTTTAATAGAGATCTATAAACTCACCTTAAGCAACGATTCAAACCGCACAAGTAAGATCAAATAGTAGTGAGCAACTCTAGCAACAACCTAAATATAATACTATAGTTTAGGCGCTAGCAAATAAGTCACAATAGTTCATCACGTACGTTACTCATCAATCAAGTATATATTTTGTTGTTAAAATCGTGACTTGTAAATGTTACATCGTTATAAACATTATAGTACATATATACTTAGGCAAAAATATTTATTTTTGACTCGACGAAATTTCAACAGCCTTTCGGCGTAAATTTTAATTTACCAAAATTTATCTTAACAAATTTTCCTACATGATTTCTAACGAAAATTCGGCAGCCTTTCGGCGTCACATAAAAATTTGCCATTTTTAGTAAATACTCAAATCTCGTCCTAAAACCCCTATTTTCAACAATTTCTCAATCGCCAACAATTCAATAAGTCATTTTTTTACAATAGTAGCAATTTCCACTTCCAACGTTCAAACTTTCAATAGTACAACAAGTATCCACATTTCGAGCTAACACACTTTTAAAAAACAAGTCCAACATTCATACATACCATTTAGTAACCATTTCGACACTTAAAACAACTCCGCTTAACTCGAAAATGTCGTTTCGACCACTTTAAAAATCTGGACAGCAACCACTTATAGTGTTGTTCTCCAAAAATTAAGTTTCCGACAACGAAATTTAAACGACCACAACTTACTCATTTTAGCTCCGTTTTTAGCCCATAATATATCGAAACGAAGGTATTAACTTATATTTTCATAATCTCGTAGTAAACTAGTGTCAAAACAATTTTTACGACTCTCTACGCCTCTTGCAAAAGTCGGACAGATTGTATGTTTTCCGTAAAAACTCGTTTTCGACCATTTTCAAGCGTAACCACTAGTAGTAACACTACTAGTTTCTTCCAATTTTTCATAAACATCAACAAAATCAAAGATTTTTCTTCAAGTTTACAAATCCAAAATATACATACTTATGTTTTTCACAAATCTTTCAATTAACCCATTTTCATGTATGGATCTAATAGATCCACACTTAATTTCCACAAATCTTAAAATATTTCATGACCAAAAATAATTTTTATCATTTTATTTCAAGAAAATACTTGATGAGTAACATGCATGCATAGATCTACAAAGATCATGCATGGAAAATGAAAAGATGAAAAAGGTTTAAGAAATAACCTTGAGTAACGATTCTACGTAATCACAACGACCCGATCTACGCTCTAACCCACTAATAATCAACAAGAACTCTACTCTAAAACTTCAACCCAAAAACTACTCAAATCATCAAACCAAGAAAGACCATTCTTCTTTATGCTTATACAAGCTCTAGGGTGATTTTGTTTTGTGTTAAATCTTGGTAAAATGAAGCTTTTTAGAAATCAACAATGGTGGAAATGTGTTTGTGTTTGTGCCGTGTGTTTAGAGAGAGAGAGGAAGAGATGTGTGTTTTTTGTTTGAGGTGAAATGAAGTGAATAAGTGTGAAGTGAGGTTAAGTTAAGGTGGTAATAAGTTAAAAGGTGCAAGGGTTTGTAAGTTAAGCTTAAAAGGGTAAAGAGTAAAATTTTGGTGTATCTTGCATGTGTGATGCTTGTTTGGCCGGTTATGGGGGGTCCCACATGGGGTAAATTATTCAAAATTTTTACTATGGTAACTAGTTAAAAGGTTTAAGGTAAAAAGGTTAGTTAGTTTTAGGTAAATATCAAAAAGTATATAGTTAAGTTAAAAATTACGTAAAACTTTAAAATTTGACGAAATATATTAAATTTACGATTTTTCGACGAAAACTGACATTTTATGTTTGGTAAAGTATTTTATGCATGCTAACGACGGGTAAACGTAAAAACGACGTAAAATACGAAAACGCGATACGTTAATTAAATATTCACAGTAAATACGATTTATTACTATAAATAGCAAAAATACTAAAATACAGGCATATATAAACATATACAGAAATATTTAAATACGCTGCTCAAGAAAATACGATCACGCTGTTAAAAACTAAACAGTTAAGCACATAATTCACAGATAACGAATAATCTCATGGATTATCGTCAATTCATTGACCGTCTCAGCACTTTGGTCAGGTTTACAGAAAATGTTCAGAATAATGACTGAGCTCAGTGTCAGGCCATTACTCGTTAGCAAACAGTTTTTCAGAAAACGCGGGATAACTTCCCGGTTCCAACACAGTTAAATCACACAGTTGACTAAATAAAAAGTCAAAGGTTAAAATAGTCATTTTACAAAGTAGGGAAAATTACCAGGTGTTACATCATCCCCTTGATAGAGAAGCTTTGTCCTCAAAGCTTAGGAGTGTCACGGTTTCTAGAATTGTCAAAGAGTTGCGGATATTTCTTGCGAAATTGATCCTCACCCTCCCAAGTGAATTCAGGTCCACGTTTAGAATTCCACCTCACCTTGATGATAGGAATACGGCTTTGTTTTAATCGTTTGACCTCACGGTCCATGATTTCAACAGGTTCTTCGACAAATTGCATCTTGTCGTCAATTCGGAGTTCCTCCAATGGTATAACGAGTGTCTCATCAGAAAGGCACTTCTTCAAGTTCGACACATGAAAAGTGCTGTACACGCGGCTCAACGCTTGCGGTAATTCGAGACGATAGGCTACAGTTCCAACCTTTGCCAGAATTTTGAAAGGTCTAATATAACGGGGGTTCAGCTTTCCTTGCTTGCCAAAACGTACCACACCTTTCCAAGGCGATACTTTTAGCATCACTTTGTCTCCCACTTGAAATTCGAGAGGCTTACGTCGAACGTCGGCGTAACTCTTTTGACGATCACGGGCTGCTTGAATTCGGCTCTTGATTTGAACAATCTTCTCAGTCGTTTCACGGATGAGTTCAGGGACAGTGAGTTGACTATCCCCAACCTCACTCCAACACACAGGCGAGCGACATTTACGACCATACAACGCTTCAAACGGTGCAGCCTTAATACTGGTATGATAACTATTGTTGTAAGAGAATTATACTAGCGGCAAATGTCTGTCCAATTACTTTCCAAAGTCAAGCACACTAGCACGCAACATGTCCTCCAGCGTTTGAATAGTTCTCTCACTCTGTCCGTCAGTCTGCGGGTGATAAGCAATACTCATGTCCAATTGCGTACCCAACGCTTTCTGAAGTGATTTCCAGAATTCCGAAGTAAATCTACCATCTCTATCAGAAATTATCGAGATCGGTATCCCATGTATTGCAACTATTTCCTTCAGATAAAGTCTCGTAAGCTTATCCATCGAATCATCTTCCTTCATAGCCAAAAGTGTGCAGATTTCGTAAGTCGATCTACAATTACCCAAATTGTGTCGTATCCGTTGGTCGTTTTAGGTAGCTTAGTTATGAAGTCCATGGTTATATTTTCCCATTTACACATAGGAATTATAGGTTGAACCAACAATCCCGATGGTTTTTGGTGTTCTGTTTTCACTCTAGCATAAGTCAGACACTTCCCTACGTAAGTAGCGATTTCAGCTTTCATATTTGGCCACCAATATAGCTTCTTCATATCCTGATACATTTTGTCAGATCCTGGGTGAATCGAATACTTAGATTTATGCGACTCGTGCATAATCACGTCCCTTAGTCCTCCAAACCATGGTAACCAACTTCTACCATTCAGACATAGCGTTCCATTTGTGCTAGTCTCCAATTTCTTTGTAACCATTCCTCCTAGTTTCTCATCTTCAACATGTTCAGGCTTAAGAGCTTCGGTTTGTGCTTCACGAATTTGCACAGGTAAGTTCGGATTGATAACCATAGCTAACGATCTAACTCTACGTGTCATCAGTTGTTCCTTTCTACTTAGCGCATCCGCCACTACATTGGCCTTCCCAGGGTGGTAACGGATTTCACAGTCATAATCGCTGAGCAACTCGATCCATCGACGTTGTCTCATGTTCAGTTCCTTCTGATCAAGAATATGTTGTAAACTCTTGTGATCGGTATAGACGACACACTTGGTTCCATACAAGTAGTGTCTCCACAATTTCAAGGCAAATACTACCGCTCCTAGCTCCAAGTCGTGCGTAGTGTAATTTTTCTCATGCGTTTTCAATTGTCGTGACGCGTAAGCGACAACTTTCTTCCTTTGCATCAACACAGCTCCCAATCCTTTTGCCGATGCATCACAGTAGACCACAAAGTCTTCTGATCCTTCTGGTAACGATAGAATAGGCGCACTACACAACATTTGTTTCAACTTTTGGAATGCTAATTCCTCCTTATCTCCCCATTCGTATTTCACCTTCTTTTGAGTCAACTTCGTCAATGGTTTCGCGATCTTTGAGAATCCCTCGATGAACCTTCGGTAATATCCAGCGAGTCCTAAGAATTGGCGAATTTCAGTCGGTGTCGTAGGAGCAGTCCACTCCCTAATTGATTCAATCTTGGCAGGATCAACATGAATCCCCTTGATATCTATAACGTGACCTAGAAATTGTACTCTTGGCAACCAAAAATCACACTTCGAGAACTTAGCGTACAATTACTCCTTCTTAAGTAATTCCAATATTATCTTAAGATGTTCCTCATGTTCTTTCTCATTCCTTGAGTAAATCAGTATGTCATCGATGAACACAATGACAAACTTGTCCAAATACGGTTTACACACCCGGTTCATGAGGTCCATAAACACAGCAGGTGCGTTTGTCAAACCGAACGGCATCACTTGGAACTCATAGTGTCCATACCAAGTCCTAAAAGCAGTCTTTGCAACATCTTCCTCACGGACTCTTAATTGGTGATAACCAGACCTAAAGTCAGTCTTTGAGTAAACGCTCGATCCTTGCAACTGATCAAACAGATCATCGATCCTAGGTAACGGGTAACGGTTCTTGATGGTAAGTTTGTTCAACTCACGATAGTCGATACACATCCGAAAACTCCCATCCTTCTTCTTTACAAATAAGACTAGAGCTCCCCAGTGTGAAGAACTCGGTCTTATGAATCCTTTATCAGTCAACTCTTGTAGTTGCGTCGCTAGTTCTTGCAATTCCGACGGTGCTAAACGATAAGGCGCTCGAGCAACAGGTGCAGCTCCCGGTATTAAATCGATCTGAAATTCAACTTGTCTAGCCGGCGGTAATCCAGGCAAATCTTCAGGAAAGACTTCCGGAAAATCCCGTACGATAGGTACATCTTCCAACCGTTTTTTCTTCCGTCTTATTTTCAGTAACACAGGCTAAAAATACGTGGCAACCTTTCGACAACAATTTCTGAGCCTTGACACGCGAGATAATGTTCAGTCGTGACTTCCCTTTTCCGTTACTTGTATCCCCGTGTATCTCCAAAACTTCATCACCAAATGGTAAACGAACGATCTTCTCGTCGCATACAATCGTAGCACGATATCTCGATAACCAATCCATTCCGACAATCACGTCAAAACTCCCTAACTCAACAGGCATAAGGTCTATTACGAAAGGATGACCTAGAAGATTTAAAGTGCATCCACGAAGTATAGTGTCGGCTTCTATCAACTTCCCATTAGCTAACTCGATAGTGTACTTAGTGTCTAAGGGCGAAGGGGTCACATCAAGTAAAACACTAAAAGCAGTCGACACAAAACTCCTATCGGCTCCAGTATCAAATAAAATAGAAGCATAACGACCTTTGAGAAGAAACGTACCCGTCACGACGTCGGGGTTTTGTTGCGCTTCTCCTCCTCCTATCACATAGACCCTTCCACGAGCTTCCCCAGCTTTAGAATTCTTTCCTTGGTCCTTGTCCTTGTTCTTTTTCTTTGGGCACTCATTGTTGTAGTGTCCCTTTTGCTGACATTCAAAGCAAGTGACGTTGGCTTTCGTGTTGGGTGGTGACTTACAATCCCTAGCAATGTGTCCAGTTTTCTTGCAGTTGTGACACTGTACATTGCATTGTCCATTATGGTGACGCTTGCATCGATTGCACAGAGGTAACGTCCCATTGTACACTCCATTTTCCCCAGTACCAGCAGTGTACGCTTTCACAGTGTCTTGCCTCTTATTAGGATAATTCCCATGGTTGTTCCTTTGGTTATTCCCCCACTTTCTCTTGTTGTCCGCGACGTTCCCAGCATTTGCTCGAACAACTTGGTCCATCAGACTGTGAGCCATCCTTATAGCATCACTAACTTTTGTCGGTCCAGACGATGTCACATTCCCTTGAACTCTACCCGGTAAACCCCAAGTATAGCGCTCAACCTTCTTCTCTTCATCCGGAACCATTCCAGGACATAGCAAACACAATTCTTGAAACCTCCTAGTGTACGTCCCAATATCATTATTCTTCACAGACAGGTTCCACAATTCGATTTCCATTTTCTGAATCTCATTACGAGGACAGTACTCCTTAGTCAACAACTTCTTAAGTTCCTCCCAACTCATTCCATACGCCTCCCCGGCTCCAGCCGTCCGCACATGGGTGTTCCACCATGTCAACGCTCCAGCAGCTAAAGTACAAGTAGAATAAGTCACTTGGTTCTCAACAGCACATCCACTAACACGGAACACAGCTTCCATCTTTTCGACCCAATGAGCTAATCCGACAGCTCCTTCAGTACCATTAAAAGTCAAAGGGTCACAACTCCTAAAGTCCTTGTAAGTACACGGCTTAGGCGGTCGATTGTCAACATTGTTCGGTGGTGCTTCGTTCACGTTGTTGTTAGCTTGAACGTTTGCCAGTGCAGCAGTCACTCGTTGCGTAATCAGTGCTTCCAATTGAGCGTCAGTCATTCCGTTACGTGTGTTCACCATTGTTTCTCTGCGTTAAGACAACAATGCAATTTAGGTTCAAGCATGAATATACACGTTATATATTTCATATGCTAAAATAGAATGCATAATTTAACAGTACAACAACACTAAAAAAAGTTAGTCATTGGTCAAGGTCATAAAGTTAAATTCCCATTCATAATCAAAATATCAAGTACATAGTCATAAAATAAGAGTATGATTAAATACCAAAGATCAAAACAAAACCAAAAATAACACCGAAAATGGTGATTTGATTAGAATCAGACTATAGATGTAATCAAAATGATACGTGATAGTATGTGATGACATATCCTACAACAACCAAATGCGTATTAAAGCAGTTGTAGGGTATGCATGAAATAATCATGTATAGAAATTAAAGTATGCAAATCAGCGAAATGCATATGTATATAATATATATTACGTATTACATAATATATATTACATATTACTTATAGTCTTATCCTACGTAATACATTACGTAGTACACATATATGTATACATAGTAACAAGTAGCCACATCGGTTATAGTCTAGGCCTAAGATGCAAACCTAGTTCTCTATAACCAAGGCTCTGATTACCAATTCTGTAACACCCTAAAATGTGATATGCGGAAGCGGTGAAGCTCGGGGGCTGTTACGTCATTGTATCATAGTTCAGGGTACAAGAGAACGACTCTAAATGAGACGTTTTTTAAAAATACCTCGTTGAATTTAAATTAAAAGTATCACAGTACAAAAGGTCTCAGTTTCAAAAGTTAGTGCAGCGGAATGTAAAAGTTTTAAACATCAACGAGATAATAGTTCAAAAGCATAAGTAAACAAATGTCCGAAGATAGCCAAGAAATGCATGCGGACTCCAAGTACTTCACACAGCAGGTACAACACATCATCAATTACCTGAGATAAATGCTAAATTGGGTCAACATAAAGTTGGTGAGAATATAGGTTTCGAGTAAAAGTTCATAGTAATTCAATTTCAGATTTCATTTCATGTACACGTGCAACTATAGGAGATATAGTGCCAAGTGTAGGATAAATTGGGTGTTCACAATATTTATGATAGCTAAGCTCGTGACATCGAAACTAGTGATCCAGTGCATACAATAGATTGCATACATAAATTTTGCCCCAATGGAGTACCTAGCCAAGATAACTCCGTTCATACAAATGGTACACACTCGTCCGACGTCAGAATGCCCGAGTGGAGGTTGTCAACCCTCAATAGATCTATCCGTAACATAAGAGCTTACTCCAGCAGAGTAACTAACGATTCACGATAGTGGGAACTATGGCTAAAGCAACTTAAGCTATCTCATAAATAGTGTTCACAAAGCGTTCACAGAAATCAAGTTTTACTTGCGTCCAGAAGCAAGTCATCAAAGCATTTATCACATCCCAAAACATTAAACATAGAAAGTAGTTTAATAGGGATCTATAAACTCACCTTAAGCAACGATTCAAACCGCACAAGTAAGATCAAATAGTAGCGAGCAACTCTAGCAACAACCTAAATATAATACTATAGTTTAGGCGCTAGCAAATAAGTCACAATAGTTCATCACGTACGTTACTCATCAATCAAGTATATATTTTGTTGTTAAAATCGTGACTTGTAAATGTTACATCGTTATAAACATTATAGTACATATATACTTAGGCAAAAATATTTATTTTTGACTCGACGAAATTTCGACAGCCTTTCGGCATAAATTTTAATTTACCAAAATTTATCTTAACAAATTTTCCCACATGATTTCTAACGAAAATTCGGCAGCCTTCCGGCGTCACATAAAAATTTGCCATTTTTAGTAAATACTCAAATCTCGTCCTAAAACCCCTATTTTCAACAATTTCTCAATCGCCAACAATTCAATAAGTCATTTTTTTTACAATAGTAGCAATTTCCACTTCCAACGTTCAAACTTTCAATAGTACAACAAGTATCCACATTTCGAGCTAACACGCTTTTACAAAATAAGTCCAACATTCATACATACCATTTAGTAACCATTTCGACACTTAAAACAACTCCGTTTAACTCGAAAATGTCGTTTCGACCACTTTAAAAATCTGGACAGCAACCACTTATAGTGTTGTTCTCCAAAAATTAAGTTTTCCGACAACGAAATTTAAACGACCACAACTTACTCATTTTAGCTCCGTTTTTAGCCCATAATATATCGAAACGAAGGTATTAACTTATATTTTCATAATCTCGTAGTAAACTAGTGTCGAAACAATTTTTACGACTCTCTACGCCTCTTACAAAAGTCGGACAGATTGTATGTTTTCCGTAAAAACTCGTTTTCGACCATTTTCAAGCGTAACCACTAGTAGTAACACTACTAGTTTCTTTCAATTTTTCATAAACATCAACAAAATCAAAGATTTTTCTTCAAGTTTACAAATCCAAAATATACATACTTATATTTTTCACAAATCTTTCAATTAACCCATTTTCATGTATGGATATAATAGATCCACACTTAATTTTCACAAATCTTAAAATATTTCATGACCAAAAATAATTTTTATCATTTTATTTCAAGAAAATACTTGATGAGTAACATGCATTCATAGATCTATAAAGATCATGCATGGAAAATGAAAAGATGAAAAAGGTTTAGGAAATAACCTTGAGTAACGATTCTACGTAATCACAACGACCCGATCTACGCTCTAACCCACTAATAATCAACAAGAACTCTACTCTAAAACTTCAACCCAAAAACTACTCAAATCATCAAACCAAGAAAGACCATTCTTCTTTATGCTTATACAAGCTCTAGGGTGATTTTGTTTTGTGTTAAATCTTGGTAAAATGAAGCTTTTTAGAAATCAACAATGATGGAAATGTGTTTATGTTTGTGCCGTGTGTTTAGAGAGAGAGAGGAAGAGATGTGTGTTTTTTTGTTTGAGGTGAAATGAAGTGAATAAGTGTGAAGTGAGGTTAAGTTAAGGTGGTAATAAGTTAAAAGGTGTAAGGGTTTGTAAGTTAAGCTTAAAAGGGTAAAGAGTAAAATTTTGGTGTATCTTGCATGTGTGATGCTTGTTTGGCCGGTTATGGGGGTCCCACATGGGGTAAATTATTCAAAATTTTTACTATGGTAACTAGTTAAAAGGTTTAAGGTAAAAGGTTAGTTAGTTTTAGGTAAATATCAAAAAGTATATAGTTAAGTTAAAAATTACGTAAAACTTAAAATTTTGACGAAATATATTAAATTTACGATTTTTCGACGAAAACTGACATTTTATGTTTGGTAAAGTATTTTATACATGCTAACGACGGGTAAACGTAAAAACGACGTAAAATACGAAAACGCGATACGTTAATTAAATATTCACAGTAAATACGATTTATTACTATAAATAGCAAAAATACTAAAATACAGGCATATATAAACATATACAGAAATATTTAAATACGCTGCTCAAGAAAATACGATCACGCTGTTAAAAACTAAACAGTTAAGCACATAATTCACAGATAACGAATAATCTCATGGATTATCGTCAATTCATTGACCGTCTCAGCACTTTGGTCAGGTTCATAGAAAATGTTCAGAATAATGACTGAGCTCAGTGTCAGGCCATTACTCGTCAGCAAACAGTTTTTCAGAAAACGCGGGATAACTTCCCGGTTCCAACACAGTTAAATCACACAGTTGACTAAATAAAAATTCAAAGGGTAAAATAGTCGTTTTACAAAGTAGGGAAAATTACCAGGTGTTACACGATACACCTTGTTAGGATAATGAGGATTGACGAATCCTTCTGGATGTGTGACATAGACTTCTTCCTTCAAAGGACCGTTAAGAAACGTCGTCTTTACGTCCATTTGATAAACGATGAATCTGTTATGTGCAGCATAAGCAAGGAAAATCCTGACCGCTTCCAAACGAGCTACTGGTGCAAATGATTCTTCAAAATCAATACCCTCTTTCTGACCATACCCTTTAGCCACTAGCCTATATTTATTCTTGATGATCGTGTTCTCTTCATCCATCTTGTTTTTCCAGATCCATCGAAGATTTAATGATATTACATCGTATGGTCTGTCAACAAGTTCCCAGACTTCAAGTATTTCAAATAGTTGAAGTTCATCCGTCATCGATTCAATCCAAGCATGATCAGCCATGGCTTCTTTGATATTTGTTGATTCGGCTGTACTTACGGCGAGTGCGAACATACAAACATCGCCATCAGTTTTAAGCTATCGTCTTGTACGGACGGGATGTGAAGGGTTTCCAATTATTTGAACCAAAGGATGATCTCGGGTCCAATGATGTGTTGAAGGATGTCGTTGATAGAACATATGCATATTTGATGGATCAACATGGCGAGTAGAAGACTCTCTAGTTTCTTGTACCGGTGTACCGAATGGGTTGATAAATTCGTCATCGTCAGATAATGCATTGCCGGCTTGATTTTTGTTCTCTGGAGCAATGATAGTAGTTGTGGATGTTGTAGGAGCGTTTGTTGATGTGATATTCTGAGGAGGTAAATCTGCAGCAACCCGTGCTGAAGTAGATGAAGTTGTATCCTTTTGTTGACGATGATCAGTATCCTCATTTATATCATGAGTGACAGCGGAAGACTTCGATACAACATGTTTCTCCCCGGTGCTCATACATTGGTCCATATAACATTTCCAACTCTTCAATTGTCGTGTTTACTGTCATATCTGCTCTTGGAACATTTTCTTGAACCAGCTTTGAACTTGATGGTTCATTGCTGTGGTCTTGAGTTCCGAGTTCCGTGCGGTTGTGAACGGAAGTCGTTTTTCGTTGTGTAATATTCATCATACATTGGTCCATATAACATTTCCAACTCTTCAATTGTCGTGTTTACTGTTATATCTGCTCTTGGAACATTTCCTTGAACCAGCTTTGAACTTGACGGTTCATTGTTGTGGTCTTGAGTTCCGAGTTCCGTGCGGTTGTGAACGGAAGTCGTTTGTCGTTGTGAACGGAGGTAGATGAAGTTGTATCCTTTTGCATAAGTCCCTATATGGTCTGAAACAAACACCCCGTGTGCGGTTTTAGAGATTTGCTCGTCATGCCACCAGATTTGGGTTTTATCATAACCGTTGTGAGTCTTCTTTATTTATTTTTCGACAGGGTTATGAGGATGCATATTTACTTATCTGTGTGGATAATATTATTCTTACAGCTTCATCTATTACTCTTCTACAACTGATTAGTTCTCTCCACGGTGAGTTTGATATGACAGATATGGGAGCACTTAACTACTTTCTTTGTATTTACGCAACTCTTCATTCCACATGGCTCTTTTTATCTCAAAGGCAGTATGCGTCTTAACTTCTTGAGCGTGCTCACATGACCAACTGACCCTCTCGGACTCTAGTTGACACTGAATCCAAGCAGGGTCCTAAGGGTATTCAAATTCAGGATTCTACTTTATATCGTAGTCTTGCATGTGGACTTCAATATTTTACCTTTACTATACCACATTTGTCTTATGCGGTTCAGCAAGTATGTCTATATATGCATGACCCTCAGGAGCCTCACTTTGCGGCTCTCAAGTGTATCATACGCTACGTTTCAAAGACGTTAGATTTTGGATTACACTTATATGCCTTATATACTAGATCTCTTGTTGGTTATATGGATGCTGATTGGGCGGGTTGTCCGTTTACTAGACGGTCTACTTCTGGTTATTGTGTTTTACTAGGTGACAATCTTTTTATCTTAGTCTTCCAAACGTCAACACACCCTCTCTCGCTCTAGTGCTGAAGCTGAATACTGATGGGTTGCTAACGTTGTGGCCGAGAATGATTGGATCCGTAATCTTCATCGTGAGCTTCATTCTCCTTTGTCATTAGCTACTTTGGTATACTGTGACAACGTTAGTGCCATTTATTTATCCGCCAATCCTATGCAACATCAGCGGACAAAGCATATTGAGATCGACATACATTTTGTTAGGGACTTGGTTACTGCAGGTTAAATGTGTGTCCTTCACGTTCCTTCTCGCTACCAGTTTGCTGATATATTTACCAAGGGACTTCCCCCGACCTTATTCGAAGAATTCAGATCTAGTTTTAGCGTCCGTCTTCCTCCCACTACAACTGTGGGGACTTATTAGATGATCATTATATTCTTATCTATAGTTAATAGGTTTTATTATAGCCCATGTGTATATGTTTAGGCCTAGCCCATATTCTAAAATGATCTTCTATAATTATATATTTTGTTGAGAGATTAATGCAAATAAAGGAAGACATTATCCTCCAATAAATATTTTTATATGTTGTGCCACCATATACACCACGCTACAAGAATGATATAGCTTCGCTTTAACCGTTAAAACGTGTAACTTGGACATGTCGTCACATCACGCCTCACACTATTTAAAACCTTGGTAAATACCAATGTACTAATAAACAAAACCATAAATACCATTTATACTTCTTTTCCTTCTGTGCAGTTTTCAACACAGAATTAAAATAAGGGTACTTGAATTAATTCCTACTGACCTTCCATGCAATCAACATACGTTATTCAACAACTCGAACAGATTCAACAAATATAAGGATGAACAAATGGATTTTTTTTTCCTTTGCTGACAAACTGTATCAACCAAACAAAACTTTTTTCAATTAGGCCCTTTGATACCATGTAAAACCAAAGAAGAAACACCAAAATATAATTATCAAATTCAACTATTACTGTTATATTAGAATACATTATATAGAAAATATAAAAACAAAATCCTAAATACTAAATGGACCTAAACAAATAGACTAGACCAATAGACCTTATTAACTAACACCAACCAAAACTAAGGGCAAAGTAGAGATGGTGGGACCCAATAGGCTCAATCAACCATAGGTAAATGAACCATCAAACTTTAGACGGCAAAAAAATTTAAAAGAACCTTGAAATTGTATCATGCACAAAAATGTTATATTTATTATTACTAGCCCATAAACCCGTGATAAATCACGAATAAATTTAAAAAGTTTAAAAACAAAAGCTCAAATACTTTAAAAGTGACCAATTTAAATTCTCTAACAAGAAGCGAACATATACACATCAATTGTCCATTCAATTATCTTGTTTCACATGCTTAAAAATTTAGGGTACATTTCGTTAGTGGGTCTTGTCTCTTTGGAGAGGATTCAGATTAAAAAAAATCATTTTGTAGCATTGATTAGGATTTCAAATTGATGACATATAGTGCTAACTGGTCATTCAACCCGACCCACGTATACTATTCGTATCCGATCCATCACGAATGGGTTGTAACACCGACACTAGCCCAATGGGCCTGGTTGAAGGAAGTCGCGCGTGGCTTCAAGCAGGTCATGTCAAAGTTGTACGTAGTTGTGATCAGATAGACTTATAATCTAATAAGGACTATGATTCGGCTAAGTTAGGAAATGATATACAATCTTTATTTATGATAAGTATCGAGTATATCTCCTAATCTTAGTGTAACACTCCACTTGGATAAGTGGACCGTTACGTGTTATTTATGGCGTGTTATTAAAGCATGCAAGGTAAATGTCTTAGAACATTAAATGACCATAAAGGAAATACCGAAATTAAACATCCGTAATCCAAACATAAGCTCACACATGTAAAAGTAAATACTGAAAGGAAGGACTAAACGATGTCCGAACAAGCAAAGTAATGTATGAAGTGCATAAAGTAAAAAAGTCTGGATAGCTTCCATACAAATTCACGTACTCTTAAAATCCTAAGTGCGTCCCTGGGTACCTACCATTTAGGACATGGAAAGGAAAGTACGGCTGAGCAATACGCTCAGTGAACGGATATATAACATGATATGAATGACTAAATTATAAGTAAAGACTGAAAAGCAGCAGAATAAGTGTAAGTCCTAGAAAACCTGGAACATTTTTATAAACTGGTTTATATTTCTGAAAACTTATGTTTATATCTGAAAACTGTATTTTAATTTTCCAAGAGCACATATAGGTCATGAAGGTATCAACTAGCATGAATACGTAGAGGGGTGACCTCATCATGCATTAGAGGGGTGACCTATAATATACTAGTCTGGGTAGGAGGGATCAACTCCTTGTGAAAGATGTAGAGCACACATCACATTCACCTGATAACTCTAAGTTGTAAACTAGGATGCACCCATACACCCCACATGATAATACTGATAATGGCCAAACTGAAACTAAAAGGACGCCACGAGAAATCACGCCCTCGTAGAGGAGTCATAACACCGGTGCCTCAAGTGTTATGGTTACGGTACCTCCGTAACTAGATGACATGGTCATGCATGTATATAGCTCAGGCATTTTAAAATAAACATAAGTATTACTGAAAATCTTAATAACATAAAAGTACTAGGGAATACAGATGGCTGCAAACGGAGAATCCTAATCATGCATACAAAGGGAATGTCCATGCTGAAGGACGGAATATCCGTACCTCGTGTCCACTAATGAAGTGAGAATGAAAGCTGAATGATCTACTCCGACTTCACGGATACTACTTAAATAAGGGACGTGAATGAGTTGTCTGATTACTGTATACTTTACTGGTTTTGAGTGTTCTTAGCTTGTTTAACAAGTTCTTATCATGTTTTACTGTTTCATGTATTATCTTGTAAATATTCATGGTTTCTATGTATTCTGATTACTGTATTTCATGTATCCATGTGTTATTATACTTATTGTATCATAAAAGTAATGTTACAAAATAGCTAGTTTCCATAAATAGTAAATTTCTAAAAATAGAAAGTTTTCAAAACTAAGCTTTCAAAAATAGAAAGTTTCCAAACTAGTAAGTTTCCAAAAATAGAAAGTTTCCATATATAATTATAAGCTTGATTAATAAGTCCGATATATAAGCTAGAGCTTAATAGTCATAATTTATAAGTCATGATGATTAAGTAGTAAAGTTAATAAAATAATTACTTAGGCTAAAATGATGGTTCTTAATTAATAACATAAAGTATGGTTTTTAAATCTGGATTATTAATTAATAACATAACGTGGTTTATTTTAATATAACTTTACCTTAGCCAAATAATTAAATTAAAGTATGGTTATTAATTTAATTATGTCATAATAAAATACTTAGGTTAATCTCATGAATTCTTTTATTTAATAATTATAACCTAAGTTTTTAGGAATAATTATATTTTAAATAATTATATCTTAAATCATGTTTAATTTAATTAATATTTCATGTCTTAACTAATTAAATTAATAAGAGTAATTTAATAAAACATATCCTTGCGTACCCGAGCCCTTAACCCGAGCCTACCGAGACCCCGTGTCTCGGTCGCACTAATCAATCAAACAAAACACTAAACAAAACCAAAGCCTGATTAGTGACAGAAATCTTTGTCGCTGTTTTGTAGCGAATCTGCCAAAGGGAATATGCGACAGAATTTTTGTCGTTGATTCTGTCGCTAATCAAGGAAAACAAAACAAACCGAGCCCCTGCTGTATCCTTGGTTTCCCTCGCTCGGCCTGAATACCCACTGAGAGCCATGAGGCTCCCGAGTTCCCACTAATTTCCAACAACCGCCCCCCTGATGGTCTTTGGTTTGCGGCCGACACACACAACCACCACCACACCCCTTTTGTGGGTCACGGCTGGCCAAAACAGAAAACACACCGAGAGTCTCCCGACTCTTGGTTTTTGTGAAACCAAAATCAAAATTGATCATGATTAATTACATGTTTTATATATTAAAAATCGTGTATTCATTTTATCATGAAGATGGATTCGTGATTATCTACGTAGGGTCACATGTTCAATTCTACCTTGATAGGCAACTGTCGCACATGGTTTGACGAACTGCCAAAACGAAGTATTTATAGTTTTGATCAGCTGCGTAAAGTTTTCTTAAGAAACTATACGCAACGTAAAAAATACTTCAAAAATCCAGTAGAGATCCACCACATCAAACAACGAGAAGGCGAATCTCTCGACCTTTCATGGAACACTTCAAAGATGAGAGCGAACATGTCAAGGGAGCCACATAAATCATGTAGATCTCCAATTTCATGCGCGTAGTCAATAACTCAGAGTTGACCAAGTGTCTGAACGAAAAAGTTCCAAGAAATGTGGATGAGATGATGGAAAGGACAATAGCTTTCATCCGTGGAGAAGCCACAGCCGCAACCAAGAAAAAGTGGTCATCAAACAACAAGGGCCAAGATTAGCAAAAAAAGAAATTCTTGGATCGAAAACCCGATTACTGCAATCAGCAAAAGGGGGACATGGATCTAGTAGGTTCACCCCTCTAACAATGACCCCGAAGGAAATCCTCACGGATGAAGGCGCTAACTTTCAAAGACCACTACCGATGTCAATCACGGTGGAAAAGTGAATCGGCAATAAGTACTGTGACTTTCATGGGGAAAAGGGGCACGACACAAACGAATTCGTCCAACTCAAGAAACAAATTGAGTAAATGGTCAAAGAAGGTAAACTCCAACATCTAATCAAAGAGCTCAAGGAAGGGAAGGATAAGCAAAAGAATGGGAAAAAGAAAGATCAACCTAAAGATAAGGTCGAGCGACCATATACATGGTGCAGTCATGGCAACAGATCACAAGGCAGAAAACCAGCCAAAAGTTTTCTCAAGAAAAGGAGATATCATTCCCTCCCTTGAAAGCAAGTAGCACAACAGAAGGGCCATTGGTGATATAGATAAACATGGGTGGTTACGCTGTTCATCGCATGTATATCGACGGGGTTCCTCAGCTGAAATTATGTACGAACACTGCTTTAAACAGTTGCGCCTAGAGGTGAAGAACTAGATGGTATTGGCCATGGCACCGCTAACTAGTTTTAGTGGGGAGGTAACATGGCCAATAGGTCAATTACGGCTGTTGGTAACTGTTGGGGACACATAGCACTCAACAACAGCATAGATGAACTTCATGATAGTACGGTTAGCATCACCATACAATGGTATCATAGGAAGACCCAACATACTAGCAATCCATGCCATACCATCCACAACCTATGGAATGATGAAATTCCTAATTGAAGGTCGTATTGTTACAATCTATAATATTGTAATACCACAAGCGGAATGCAAATTAGTAGCGGAGGCGCCAAAGACAGTGGCAACAAAATCAAAATCACTTCTGGTCAATCTGAAGGTAGCAATCCACCCAGATTTCCCAGACCAGGAGATCACTGTCGGAGGAACCCTGTTAGAAAAAGGGGGGGATACATGCACTCTCCTAAAATAGAACCTTGACGTTTTCGCTTGGCAGCCAAAGGACATGACGGGCGTACCATGGTCTATCGCGGATCAATGGTTAAAAATCTGTGAAGGATACCCCCTGGTAAGACAAAAGAAGCAATGCCAAACCCTAGAACGCAACAAGGCTATACTGGAGGAAGTCTAGAAGCAGGTAAAGGCGGGCATTATGTGCGAAGTTTACTACCACGACTGATTATCTAACTCGGTCATGGTAAATAAACACGATGGCAGCTGGAGAATATGTGTGGACTTCATAGATCTAAACAAAGCTCGCCTACAAGACTGCTACCCGCTACTAGAAATTGATTGGGAGGTTTAATCCCTATGCGGGTATCCATTCAAATGCTTATTGGACGCTTAGAAGGGGTACCACCAGATCCAGATGTCGGAACAGGATGAGGAGAAACCAACATTCCATACAAGTCATGGTGTATATTGTTACACAAGAATACCGCTTCGCTTAAAGAATGTAGTAGCGACTTACCAGCGGCTTGTTGACAAAGCATTCGATAATCAGATAGGACGCAACCTAGAGTTAAATGTTGATGATTTAGTTATCAAAATCCAAACCGAGGATGAACTCATAAGGTATATCATGGAGACTCTCGGAATGCTAAGGAAGATGAATATGAAGTTAAATCCTAAGAAGTGTACCTTCGGTGCCATGGAAGGGATGTTCTTTGGATACATAATAAATCTCAATTGTATTAATCCGTTTCCTGCAAAACAGAATCCATGATACAAATCCTGTCTTCACGGACAATCAAAAAGTCCAAAGCCTTAACGTAAAACTAGCAAGTCTCAACTGTTTTCTGTCTAAATCCGTAGAGAAGTCTCTCTCTCTATTCCAAACACTCAAGAAGTGCATGAAGAAGAGTGATTTCAGATGGACAGTGGAGGCGGAAGAAGCATTTGATGAACTCAAGAAACACATGGGCGCACTCCCCATGTTGGTCGCACCACGACCTAAGGAGTAGTTAATCATGTATCTATCTGCGACACATGGCGTGATTAATGCAGTTTTAATGACTGACTAAAACACGATTCAAACACCATTCTACTTTGTTAGTCGCGCATTGCAAGGCCCTAAGTTAAACTTCATCTCGATTGAAAAACTAGTATTGGCGTTGGTATATGCAGCAAAAAGGTTGCGCTAGTACTTCTAAGCGCACCCAATAGTGGTGATCATAGACCAACCCATCAAGCAAATAATATCCAGGACAGATGTGGCAGGACGACTACAAAAATGGATCGTGTTGTTGAGGGAACACAATATAACGTACTGGGCGTGAGCCGTAGTAAAAGGTCAGATCTCGACTTCATTATGGAAAAGCCAAACGAATCAAAACTAGTTGCTCCTAAGGAAGAGGCACCACAGGAAGCATGGATCTTGTTCACTGATGGATCTTCTGGCATGGATGGATCAGGCACGAGCCTAACTCTCACAAACCCGGAAGGAGTTGAGTTCACTTATTCCCTACGCTTTGAGTTTGCGACAATAAACAACGAAGCTGAGTATGAAGCGTTGATTGCTAGATTACAGATCGTGGCACAGATGGGGTCCATAAGTTGCAGGAGAATGTTGACTTACGTCTGGTAGCAACCCAGATATTGGGAGAATATGTCTCCAAGGACTAGAATATGATATGTTATTTGGAAAAGATCAAGTCCCTAATTGGGGGCTTTGCAAAATTTTCTAGAAAACAAGTCTCACAGTGAGAACAAGAAAGCGGACACTCAGCAAAGTCGCTTCTACTTGTTTCGCACACCTATCTAAGCAAGTCCTAGTGAAATTCTACATAATAAATTTATCTTGGAAGAAGAGATAGTGACAATCGTGGAAGAGGAAAGTCCTACGTAGATGACTCCCATCATAGACTTCCTGGCGAACAGAATGCTCCCGTATGAGGGCAAGGAAGCACGATGAATTCGTAGAAAGTCACAACAGTTTGAAGTCTGGAAGGGAGTATTATACAGACGGTGATTCTTGTAGCCATGGCTGAGATGTGTTGGACCACTCCAGGTAGATTATGTGCTGAGAGAAATCTATAAAGGGTCCTGCAGTATGCATGTGGGACCCAGAACGATGGTGGCAAAGGCTTTAAGATTTGATTAATACTGGCCAACTAGCACCGCGACGCACGAGAGCTTACTAAAAAATGTAACAATTTCCAAGTGCATCGTCAGTGCTATGTAATCCACAACAACCACTAACTCTCATCACATCCTCGTGGCCGTTCTACAAATGGAGCATTGACATAGCAAGACCCTTCCCCTTCCTTGAAGCAACTGGAGGACTTAAGTTTCTCACAGTCGCCATGGATTACTTCACAAAATGGATAGAAGCTAAGGTGGTAGCATCCATAACTAGTAACCAGGTTAAAAAAATTCATCTGGGATAACATTGTGTGTCACTTTGCTTTACCGGGAGAAATTGTCTCGGACAATGGGAAGCAACTCTACAATAATCCCTTCAAGAAATTGTGAGATAAGTTAAACATCACGCAGCGGTTTGCCTCCATGAAACATTCGCAAACTAGTGGCCTAGTAGAGCGTGCCAATCGTAGCTTAGGAGATGGGATCAAGTTGTGTCTGGATAAGGGAAGTAAGAAGTGGTTGGAGGAACTTTCACATGTCCTATGGGCGCATCTCACGATGATTAATACCAATGATGGTGATACCTTATTCTCCCTAACTTACGGAAATTGAGGCAGTAATACCAGCCGAGATCGGAACGCCAACCCTCCGCACATCAAAGGTAGAAGTCGTGAGAAACGACATACAACTACGAGTGAAATTGGATTTACTCAAAGAAATGAGGGAACGGGCGGTGATCCGCGAAGCTAAGGCCAAATCTAAGATGTAGGGTTACTATGACCTAAAGTCCGGGGAGTTTCTTTCAAGCCAGGAGATTTTGTGTACTGTGCCAATGACGCAAGTCATGCAGAGGAGGGGAAAAGCTCAGACCCAAATGAGAAGGACCGTATGAAGTCATGGAAGCTCTGGGCAAAGGAGCGTGCAAGTTACGCAGCATGGATAGGCGCGACTTGACCCGAACTGAAACATAAGCAACCTCAAGAGGTGTCATCTTTAGAGCCACAACTCACACATGGATGTATTTGTGCTGTAGTCAACACCCTAATAGTTGTCCATGTATTTATTTTCTGAATTCTTGCAAGTACTAATAAAACGTCGGGATCCCTAGCTCATTTCGTGGCCCTTTCTCCTTTTAAATTATTGTTTTAATTTCATTTTAAGTTAACATTATGTGCCTACGGGCGTTCATGTACCTGTGTCTCTATGGAGGACCAAAAGGTCGAACAAACCTACTAATTAGCTCGTCGTATACGTGGGATGCAATCCCAACGACCGCGGATCATGAAGCCTTGTTAAACACTTTATACCTAAGACGTGGGGATATAAACTACTATTAATCTCGCGACAAGTGAATGATAATATTAAAGTCACACTATGCAAAGTTTAACTAAATTTATCCATGAGATACCAAGACGCGAACAAACGCGCGACACAAACACTTATTCTAAGTATAGGAATCATTAACGACAAGTTATAATTTAGCTAATTCGCGGACATCCATGATAAATATTAAATTACACAAATTGTTCTAAGTACCACAAGCTAGTACGAATAAATATACTATTGTTCGCCCACGGACATCCGTGAAAAGTTTACAAAACATTACAAAATATACTAGGACCCACGGGTCTAATGGTCACGTATCTCGAGATGTGCGTCCTACGTGTCCATGAGACGAGTTGACACGTTGGCACGGAGATTCATATTTTGATATACGTTCATCCTTATTTGTTATTCGTTGCGTCCATGCGATTATGCAGTACGTTTATTCGACGGTTTACCTATTTGGTACATCTATACGGTGCTTTGTGGTACAGTGCGTTTGGGGGGAGTTTTTATTACTACGTTAGTCTAGTAGTGGCAGTTGCGGCCACACCTACTAGGTTGAGGGACATGATGACGTATAGTGCCAATCGGGCCGTTCGACTAGGCCCGCGTACACTTTCTGTATCCGATCCATCACGTATGGGTTGAAACACTGAGCACCAGCCCAATGGGCCTAATTAGAGGTGAGCCGCACGAGGCTTCAAGCAGGCCGCGTCAGGGCCGCACGCAGTTGTGATCAAACACAATCATAATCTAATAAGGATATGATTCGCCTAAGTTGGGAATGGATATACACTCTTTATTTATGGATAAGTATCTTGAGTATATCACCTAATCTTGGACCGCAAGTTTTGAGAATCCTAATTGGGCTTCACCGGCTATAAAAGGAACCCCATTGTTCCATTCAAGGTACGATATCTTCATTAATAATCATCAACCGATTATAAACCCTAAATCGATTACTTACTCTCACGTCGGAGGTTAATCATGGGAATCAATCCCACGATAAGATTAACGATATTTTTCCACTGTGAAGGATCCTCGATAAATTCACTTAGTGCAGAAGCCAGAGCCTTAGACACCTGAATTACCTTTAATTCAAATTAAATCAATCCCATGATAAACTTAATGGTATTTTTCTTCTTTGAAAGATCCTTAATAAATTCACTTGATGTAAGAGTGTGAGCCTTAGACACCTAAATTCCTTCAATTCAAATTAAATCCGTCCAATTCAACTTTTCTATTAACACAAATGGCATTAAGTCTTTTACTTCATTTCAAGCAAACACAACCAAAGGATTCATCATTCATGTACTTCAACTTAACCTTTTGTTTTGTACTTTGAAAAATAAGAAAACTTGCATAGTTGAAGGGTTATTAATGTAATACGATAAACAATCATTACAAAAAAAAACCCAATCTAAAAAACCGGTAGCAGTAACGAACCCTCCCGCCATCATCTTCGATCCTTCCTATCCTTCATTCAACACGCCCAAGCGCTTCATAGTCTCAATTAAATGTATAAATATCATCATAAGTCCCTAGTTTCAAATCATTACATCAATTATTGTTGTTATTGAATCCTAATTTTACTTTCACTAATTCCTAGTGCGGATTTTGATTTAATTTCTGTGTTTGAAGATGATTTCTCGAAAATCGAATGAGGCGGTTCTAATAGAAGCAATTACGGAGTTACGGAAAGCTGTGTTTTTAGAAAACAAGAAAACTGCGAAGTTTCGGACTTTACTTAGGCGTCTCGAGAATACATTAAGGAACATCGACCCGATTTTGTATGGAAATGGTCGATTGAGCAGAGCGTTGGACCGTCCCGATAACGAGGTTAAGATGTTTTTATGTTGTGTGGAGAATGGGAGAATTTTAGTTATCAAGTGCTCCAGTATTAAGTGTTGGAATGTGTATAAGAAATTTGTTCATGTTTGTCGGTTGATTCGTTTGGATAATGAGTTGCGGAGGTTTTTTGAAAGTGAATTGGTGGGAAATGTGGGTCGGATTATTTGTTTAGATAATGAGATTCTTGCGTTGGGAGATAAGATGGATCAAGTGCTTTCGGCTGTTACGGAACGGGCTGGTGGTTTTTCTAGCTCATGTAGTGTTCCAGGGCTTCCGGATGTTGTTGTTGGATTGGATTTTCATCTCAAAGAAGTGAAGCGTAGGCTGATGATGGACGAGAATCAGGTGTTGACGGTTTCAGCTCCTGGTGGGTGTGGGAAGACTACCTTGATAAAAATGCTATGTCATGATAACGATGTTAAAGGTAACTATTGTTGCGCTTATTCTTCTTTAATTAGCAATTTTGCATCTTTAGTAGCATTAGTTTTAAGTCGTCGTCGAGCTATTATCTGTGTTCCTCCATTTTTTAATTGGTTCCGTCATGGTAAAAAAGAATAATACATCCTGTATATCGAACCAAAAGTTGCTGATATCGTTTTCCGTGTCAGTTACCTCCTACAAAAAGTATATTTATGTTTTGCTTGCTTGATTAATTATTCGAATATGAACACCACCTGTCTAACCAGAATCAGATATTAACCTCTATTATTAGTTTATCCAATGAAGATAAGTTTTATACGGAATAGAAGTTTTGCTACGGAGTATTTGAGTATTTGATATTTGCTGTACGTCCAGATTGAATTCAGTTTTAATGGGACTAAAAACTGATGATACTTCTATATGTACAGGAGCTTTTCGGCAAAATATATTTTATGTAACTGTTTCTAAAACGACATCTCTGAAGACAATCATACAGAAACTATTTGCACAACAACTTAATGTAAATCATTATGAGTTTCAAACCGACGAAGAAGCAAAAAACCAACTTGAGAACGTGCTGAGACAAATGGGATCACAGAGGATATTGCTGGTCCTTGATGACGTGTGGTCTGAATCTGAATCGCTGATTCAGGATCTCAAGTTCCCACTACCAGGATATAAGATTTTGGTTACATCACGATTCTTGTTTTCAAGATTTGGCTCTACGTACGAATTGGGTTTGTTAAATGACGCAGACTCGAGGACCCTTCTTTGCTATTCTGCATTTCCTTATGACGGGATTCCTAAAAATATACCAAATGATCTCGTGACCAAGGTAAACTTTCAAATAACATATTCCCATCTGTTTGTGTGACACCCCTAAGCGAATCCCATATTGGCTGGGGCCCGGAGAGATGATGGGTCATAAGTAGCCTTGCGCTTTGTAATGACACGTGTACTTTAGGGACCAATCGCGGGCAGATCCCTTAAGAACTCTGCAGCTAAGCGTTCTTGAGTGAGTAGTTCTCGCATAGTCGCCAAAAGAAAGCCGTGCGCCTGCAGGCAAGCGGAAAATATTGTGGTCGTTGTAGGCGGGGTGTTGCACTATCTATGAGCTATAATATATCACTTAAAATGTATTATGAATAAACTTTGGTTATATTTTTTGATTTAGATGGTCAAATGCTGCAAAGGATTTCCATTGGCCCTTATGGTGGTTGGTGCGTCATTATGTGGGCAAGGTGTGCTCAAGTGGAGAACAACTTTAAAGAAATGGTCTGATGGTCAATCTATATTTGATACAAACAAAAGCTTGTACCTTAGTCTTCGGGCGAGTGTTGATGCACTTGAAGACTTGCCTATAGTCCGGGAATGTTTCCTTGATCTGGGTTCATTTCCTGAAGATGAAAAAATTGCAGCCTCTGCTCTTATGGATATGTGGGTCGAGTTATACAATTTAGACGAAGAAGGAATGTATACCATTGAATTCCTTCTTGAGCTTTCTTCTAGAAATCTTCTCAGTTTAGTTCTTTCAAGGTAAAATAATTGTTATATGATCTAAATTATGATTTTGTTTATTTTAATTATTTCTCCACTGATCAACTGATTTCTGGTTTGATTTTATCAGGAAAGATGCTAGTGAACTAGAAGGTTATTGTAATGAGCATTTTGTCACTCAACATGATTTGGTTAGAGAATTAGCCATATATCTGAGTAGTAAAGAGCCAATTGCACATCGGAAAAGAGTGTTAATCGAATTCAGTGGGAATAATGTACCCGCATGGTGTATTAAACAAGCACAAGAACCCATAGCTGCCCGCCTGTTATCTATCACAACAGGTTCCTATTTTTTAACTAAATCATGAAATAGAACCATTATCTAGGATTTATTACTAACTGTTTAATATTTTTTTGTCTGCAGATGAAGTATTCTCGTCTATGTGGTTTGATCTGAAAGCACCAAAAGTTGAAGTTCTAATATTAAACGTGAAAAGTCAAATATATGCACTGCCTCAGTTTTTCCTAAATTTGAAAAACTTGAAGGTTTTAAACATCACAAGCCAAGGGATTTATCCTTCTGAACTACACGAGTTTCCATTAATTAGCTCTCTATTCAACTTAAAAAGAATGAGACTCGAGCACGTCTCACTTTCTCCTTCGATCCAGTCAATCTTTGAATTGAAGAACTTGCAGAAGCTTTCCTTTATCATGTGTGAGTTTGGTAATGCTTTGGATAAGTTTACTCTCGATGGTCCTCCAATACTACCAAAACTCATTGACCTTGAAATTGACCGTTGTTATGATTTGAAAGAAATACCATCTGAAATATGCAGTCTCGATCATCTTGAAAAACTCAGCATTACCAACTGTCACGAGCTTGAGAGACTTCCTAAAAGGTTAGGAAATTTATCGAATTTGGAAACACTGAGACTTCATTCCTGCACAAAATTAGCCAAATTACCAAGTTCGATTAGGAATCTTCATAATTTAATATTTCTTGATATATCTGATTGTTTGAGTATAAGCTCACTGCCTGATCAGATTGGTCAGCTAATTGGGCTGAGAGTGATCAAAATGAGTGGTTGTCGTGGATTGGAAGAGTTACCGGATTCCGTGACCAATTTGTCTCTGTTAGAAGACGTGATATGTGACGAAGAAACGTCATATTTATGGAGTTACTTTGAGAGCTATCTATGTGATTTAAAGATAAACATTGTTGAAGATGATCGATTTGCTAGCTTCATGAAAATAGTTGGGGTTTAGATATATAATAGCAATTTACTTAAATTAGATATATGGACTAGGTACCTTAAATGCCCAAGTTCTCCACTGCTCTCGTCAGGACCACAACAAAGAGCAAAGTTGGCTTGATGAGGGCAGATAGTCCTCAAACACGATTTCCGAGAATTCAACCAACAACAAGACGAACGAGGGGCCGGATAACTGGTCATTCTCATATGTATACCTTCCCAGCGGAAGGCGCTATGTGTCATCGAACGCGATTTTCGAGTTGTTACCTAACATTGCCAATGCGCGTCCCACAAGTCAAGGTCTAGTTCATGCTTCAAATAATAAGGTTCTTTCAGTATGGTCAATGTTAAAAACAAGGAAATTTTTGAACACATATCTTGCTCAACCGAAAGGGGGCCTAGTTTCAAGTAAAGCTTATCACGGTAACTGTGATTTGTGTCGATGCATCTTTAAATGATATTTTCTTGTTACTGTTGATTACAGATGATGGAACAGTACTGTTCTTAATATCCTTGTGTGTGTGGAACCTAAAATATATATATTAAATACCCTTTGTGCGATTACTTGAATTGAATTGTTGCTTTATGCTTTTACATGATAACATGTCCTTACAACAGATTTTACGTTTCCATTAACCTGATGATGAGGATATGTAGTTTAACACGCAGGTCCCGTGATTATTCACCGTCCGAATGTCTATCTAACCATTGTGTTACGCTTACTGGTCAGTGTGAGGCCGAATTTAGAACAGGTTTTATGCAGGAGGCAGTCACATGTAAGCTGTAGATATAATATCTAGCAAGAATGCATTTGGTGATTTGGGTGTGTTCTTCTTATGCGTTGCAGATATGGTCAATAGTTTGTGTCGCGTATTAGGTTGTTATGCTAATAGTCCCGAGACCATATAGATTGGGGCTGTTCACGAACAAATTAAAATTAAAAGCATTATCAGAAAAGTGTTTTTTAAGCTGCTTTTTTAACCTGAACCTGTTATGAATTTCTATCCAACCCGATTATTTTGCGACTATAGTAACTTATTAGAAGAGAAGGAAGTTATACTTTATTATTGAATTGAATTAGTCCTTTTTCAATTTTATGTCCAACAGAATGGGTAAATAACAGTTGGCTGAAAAATGGGTCGAACGCTACAAAATTCACCCAAGTGTGTAATATAGTACATGAACCTCCTAAATCATTTAATAAAAATTTGATTATGATTGGAAGGAATATCATAATTAATATTTTTGGTCATGTATGACACTAATTATAGAATTAAAAAGGTTCGAATTTCGGCTGGGTGAACCCGAACCTTGTCTTTTTGTTCCGAAACCTACTTTGACCTCTAACCCAACATGCCCGTCCCGTCTCTGTTCCCAAATCGAGAAGTTATTCTCTTGAAAAGGCCAACGCAGTATATAAATCACTGTTCTAAATAGCTCGCTATAGCTCGCCTTAGGGCACGCTAAAGCTTGAGGCGTGACATCCACGCTACGCACTAGGTCATAGCGCGCTACGATATCAGGTGCGATAATTTTTTTAGTTCAACTCTAGGAAATGAATATTGTCACAAGTAAGGAGAGTTTTATACCTTTAATTATTATGAACAACACTAATTATGAACGTAATATACATATAATACTGAAATACATAAAATATATAAATATTTTTATATGTTGTGCCGCTATAAGTCACGTTTTAGAAACGTTAATGCTTCGCTTTAGCCGCTAAAGCATGTAGTTTGGACATCCCGCCACGCCACGTTTCACGCTATTTATAACCTTGATATAAATGCTAGCATCCTTTGTCTAAGAAGTTCCAAAGATCCCCATGGCCATCACAGCGCAATCAGGATCCATAGTTGATAATGACATGTCAGAGTATAGTAGCTAATCTTTATGACATTGTGCTGCATCAAAAGCACTGCAAAGTGCAAAACAATAGCTTCCTGGATTATAGATGCGAGCAGGGGCGAAGCCAGGATTTTAAGTTAAGAGGGGCCCGATTTTTTTAACGATTAACGGTAGACAAGACACTTCGGATGAACTAACGGGAATAGGCGTAAGCCTCCGGAAACACCCATTTAACTACTAACTTTGGTTATCACCAAGATAAATAATCATACACAATAATTTTTGGTTACTTATTCTTCACTCGATCGTACACAGTTTTCGGTCAATATATGACTGTGAATTTGCTAATTTGTATATCAAAGTTATTGTATATTAAAGAATATGTAAACCACCATATACCTCTTTTGTCCATGTGAGCATGCATCTTAAAGGATTTTAAAACATCAATAAAGTAAGATATTATGAAATCAATTTTTTTTACATAAACTTTCTGAATTGAGTAGCAGCTTCGGCGTTACCATTTTATAAAAATTGCAGTCACAACTAGAATATATAAAAACAAAAATAGAAATTATACAATTTGAATAATATATTTCCTGTTTTCGATGCAACCAGACAAAACTTGTGCAAGTACTACTACAATATACTATAATACTCCGCATATAGTACGGTATTAAAATATACATAGTACAGTACTATTTTTATTTTTTAACTTTTTCAAAACCTTTCTTCCTCCTCGAGAAACCCTGCGCATCTTTATCTTCAAGAACTTTTTAAGGAACTCCATCAGGCAATTACCATTTTAAATCGTAAAATAACTATGAGTTAACTTAGATATAGATTATTGGCAGGGGCTAAAATGAAGACATCACAAAACTTTGACCGGAAACCAAGCTACAATCTGGGATAGCTGGATAGGTTGGGGGTGGCCGAGCACCCGCTAGCCACCCCATTGGCTCCGCCCCTGGATGCGAGTGCATCATAGCTAATACTTTAGATGCTTAATAAGGTAGGTGATCTGTGGTGAATTTTATAAGGTGTCAGAATATCTTATGATTTTGGAGTGCTGCATGGCCCACGCCTAAAACAAGAAAATCCCAGAAGCTTTCCCTATAAGATGCATGCTCATATTGAACCTGCTGCATTTCAGTTCTCGAGGGTCACTTATGATGCATCGTGTCATTATCATCCTCAAAAAACGAATGTGTGTGGCAGGAGGTTTTAGACTTTACGAATTAAATATGTTGAGGGTGACAATGATGAACTACGTCAGTATTATCCTCGAAAATGTAGTTTTTGGCATCTGTTTATAGAATTTTGAAGCAAATCTGCTGAATTACCAACACGATCAATAAGGTTTAAGAAAATGTAGTTTATCAACCCTTGCACCATGCGATTGTATTTGACTACTCATATCTTGTTTTGACTTTTGAACGACATTTTAGTACTGGTTAAACAAGTAGTTGTTTAAGATGGTTAGGTAAGATAAAAATATATGAAATGGCAAGTTAAGTCTTCTTTATTCTTTTGAAAAATATACAATATATATTTCAAAGTTTTCCTAACTATGAGACTGAAAGGGTTTTTAGAATCAGTGAACATATTTGGTCTTTATACTTGTGTGTTTACTGAAAAGATCTGCATTGTGATATTTAGATGATAACAGGGCTATTCAGACCAATCTTAGGACTAGAGGTGTCAAATGGGTTGGTTTGGTTGGGTTTGGTTCATGGGTCAAATGGGTTGTGGGTCAAATGGGTTATGGGTTAAATGGGTCATCATTTAATAATGGGTCAAATGGGTTATGGGTCAAATGGTTTGGGTCGGGTCAACCCACTAACTTACAATATTTTTCTATCTTTTAACATGTTCAAACGTTTTTATCTGTATTCGTTCGATTTTTACGTTTTGGTCAGTTTTTTTAAATTTTTCATCGATTTTTTTACGTTTTAAACTTTTCATCAGTATTTTTACGTTTTAGTCAGTAAATATACGTTTTTGTCAGTAAATTTACGTTTTCGTCTGTAAATATACGTTTTTGTCAGAAAATACACGTTTTCGTCAGAAAATTCACGTTTTCGTCAGTAAATTTACGTTTTTCTCAGAAAATTTTACGTTTTCGTTAGTAAATTTACGTTTTCGTAAAAAAAATTACGTTTTCGTCAGTAAATTTACGTTTTCGTCAGTAAATTTACGTTTTCGTCAGAAAATTTATGTTTTCGTCAGAAAATTTATGTTTTCCTCAGTAAATTCACGTATTCGATAGAAAACTAACGTTTTCGTCAGAAATTTACGTATTCGTCAGAAAACTTACGTTTTCGTCAGTAAATTTACGTTTTCGTCAGTAAATTTACGTTTTCGTCATAAACTTTACGTTTTCGTCAGTAAATTTACGTTTTCGTCAGTAAATTTACGTATTCGTCAGAAAATTTACGTTTTCGTCAGAAAAATTTAAGTTTTCGTCAGAAAATTTACGTTTTCGTCAGAAAATTTACGTTTTCGTCAGTAAATTTACGTTTTCGTCAGAAAATTTACGTTTTCGTCAGTAAATTCACGTATTCGTCAGAAAATTCACGTATTCGTCAGAAAATTTACGTTTTCGTCAGTAAATTTACGTTTTCGTCAGAAACTTTACGTTTTCGTCAGTAAATTTACGTCTTCGTAAGTAAATTTACGTATTCGTTAGAAAATTTACGTTTTCGTCAGTAAATTTAAGTTTTCGTCAGAAAAGTTACGTTTTCATCAGAAAATTTACGTTTTAGTCAGTAAATTTACGTTTTCGTCAGAAAATTTTCGTTTTCGTCCGTAAATTTACTTTTTCGTCAAAACGTGAATTTTCTGACGAATACTGAATTTACTGACGAAAACGTAAATTTTCTGACAAAAACGTAAATTTACTGACGTAAACGTAAATTTACTGATGAAAACTTTAAATTACTGACAAAAACGTAAATATACTGACGAAAACGTAAATTTATTGACGAAAACGTAAATTTACTGACGAAAACGTAAATTTTCTGACGAATACGTAAATTTACTAACGAAAACGTAAATTTTCTGACGAAAACGTAAATTTATTGACGAAAACGTAAATTTTCTGACGAAAACGTAAATTTACTGACGAAAACTTATATTTACTGACGAAAACGTAAATTTTCTGACGAATACGTAAATTTACTGACGAAAACGTAAATTTACTGAAGAAAACGTAAATTTTCTGACGAATACGTAAAATTTCTAACGAAAACGTAAATTTACTGACGAAAACGTAAAGTTTTTGACGAAAACGTAAATTTACTGACGAAAACGTAAATTTTCTGACGAAAACGTGAATTTTCTGACGAATACGTGAATTTACTGATGAAAACATAAGTTTTCTGACGAAAACGTGAATTTTCTGACGAATACGTGAATTTACTGATGAAAACATAAATTTTCTGACGAAAACGTAAATTTACTGACGAAAAAGTAAATTTTCTGACGAATACGTAAATTTACTGACAAAAACGTAAATTTAGTGACTTAATAATAAAAACTAACTTTTTACACTATTGGGTTTTTGGTACAATAATAGGAACTATGTGACCTATTTTTAAACCCATTTGACCCATTCTCAAACTCATTTGACCCAAACTTCATTTTACACAAAGAAAGGGGTTGACCCATTTGACCCATCACTCTATTTTTTGCTCAACCCATTTCAACCAATAAGGTTATGAAATTGAACCCAAATGGCCTACTTTTGGTGGAATGGGTTGAAATTGCCACCTCTACTTAGGACAAATCGTTAAATGCAGAAATCAGAAGTTACAAGGAAGGGTGTATATGTTTTGAGCTAACAACGCAAGCAGCAAGCAGCATATACACGAAATATATGAGATGGATGCAATCAAGTGAAAGTTTATGGACTTTAAAATCGATAGTCGTGTGATAGGTTCGAACTCGAGATCACGGGATTGCACACATTACGTGAAGAGTTAATTTATTTATTAAATATATTTATTATATTTATTAAATCAAACTGTGGCTAACGATCGTTAAGTAATTAAAAGTTAAGTATTAAACGATCGTTATAGAATATTAAAGAAGCTAAAAGAAGGTGTCGGAAAGTTCCGGAAACCCCTTTTAGCACATGTGTATATCCGGATTTTATCAAAGAAAGGGATAAGGAAGAAAAAATTTTGGCTTTATCTTTTGTTTAAACTTGGAAGATAGGTTTTCCAAGGGCTATATAAACAAACCTAGGGCTTCATAATTTTTCACTCCATTCTCTCTTCTCTTTGCTCCTAACCGCCGGCCAAACACACCCTTATTAGGGTTTACCTTTGATTTTCTATAAGCTATTTTAGGTCTAGTCCTAGCCCCTCTCTAGGGTTGTTGGGTAGATCTTCCATAGGCTTGGAAGGCTCGGTTCTGTTCGTGCTAGACTCACGATTAGCTCATCGTATCACGTGTGTACAAGATCGTGGTGTGATCTTATTTTAGATTACATCCTGGTGGTGTTCTTGATCTATTTTTACCGGTGATCGTTCTGCTAAGGAAAAGGTATGTAACCCTAGCCTTGATTAATTACAATTGTGTTATTTAAAGATCTTTTTAATCTGCTTCCGATGTATGCTCTTTGATCTATGTTAAGGTTTTTATTTTATAATTGTTATGATCATAAACCATCAGTGGCATCGAGAGCCGTTTTAACATGATTATAATTATCAAGATCTAAAGTTTTTTTTTACTAATATGATTTGTGTTAAAATTACATGTTGTTTTTTAGGTTTTATAAAAATTAAGGGTTTTTGTTTTTTTTTTGTTTTAAAAAGGGCTTTGCCGTTTTTTATATAAAAAAAAAAAAAAAAAAATTTTGTAAACCCTAAAATTACATGGTAATTAACTTTAGATGTATGCATGAATTAATTGTTATGTCATGTGTGGTTACGATCCATAGTAGTTTTTTAATTGTTAAGAGAATATGGAAGATCCGTAATAAACATTCATGTTTTTTACGGATCATATAATTTTGATTGCTATTTGCTTCATTTGATTCAAAGTTTTAAAATTAGGGAAGACTTTTTATGTTCATAAAAACCCTAGATTTGATGTTCTTTGAATAGATTGTTTGCATGTGGCTATTTGATTTAGTTTTTTTTGTACTACTTGTTTTCATGCGTTTTTTTTGTATGTCGTAAACAAGGGTAATTTTTTTTTAAGAAAAATAATATGGACTAAATCTTATCAAAATTAATGAATTGTTTTGAGGTCTAAATTACATATGATTTGTGTTGATTAGAATTGCAATAGCAACTTAACGGCCTACTCAATTTTGACAAACTATAAAGTGGGTATAACGCACCGCTGGTCAAGTACCCGGTTAAGGAAGGAGGTGCTATGCTTTTACGCTGACCAAATTCCCAGCTCGCCTGTGCGTCAAAATTGGAATTACCTATGGTTGTTATTGGTATAATTCTTTAAGGTTGTATGGTTTAACCAATACCTCAACTTGCAAATATATGATGAACTTTTAGTCTCACCAAAAAGTTTACTAAACGTTTTATTAAACTTATGCTATGGAGATGTATGCATGCTTCTCCATACATGATTTTGACACCAAAATCTATACCCTAGAATTTAAGTCATATGTCCTCTAATTGACGAACACTTGAAGTTACAATTGTCGTCATATAAGATATCGGACGATGTTGTAATGGAGAGAAAACTTCATGACTGAATAAGATTGCACATGAAGGTTTTACGTTCTTTAGATTAGTCGACTTAATTGAGTTACTCAGTGAGAACTGGAAACTTAAGGCATAAAGAAGGGATAAAACATGTTTACAATGCAAATGTTTTTGGCAATGTAAATCCCTGACATATCTAGAAATTGCAATATGATTTGGCAATTATTGTTCGACAAGTTACTATGTTGAATACATTTGTCACTAGCAGATCAACTGATGTGATAAATCTATGTCAATATGGATTCTAGTTTTTCAAGGAAAATACTATGGTTTTACTACCGGGGTAATTTTATTTTCTTGAATTTTATTATCGAAAATACTAATGTTTGAACTTATTTCTGTAGAAATGGCTCAACCCGAAAACAATCTGACAATAAGCTCGACGTTCAAAGCATTTTTTGAACGGCTTGAACTTACAGGCCCTAATTTCAATGATTGGTACCGCTCACTAAGAATTGTTCTGAGAGCAGCGGGTACCATCAATATCTTGGAAACTCCTTTTCCGGAGGATCTTGCTGAAGGAGCAACTGATGCGGAAAGGCTTCAACACGCTGCTAACGTTAAGAAGCACCATGAGGTGGCTGCTGTAATGTTAGGGAGAATGGCTCCATCACTTCAAAGGAAGTATGAGCTAGCTTCTCCTCAGCAAATGCTTGATGAACTCAAGGCTGTGTATGAAACGCCGCAAGCTGTAGAGATCTATGATCTGGTTGATGCTCTACATAGTTGCAAGCAAGCTCCTGGAAAGTCCGTAAGTGCACATTACATGGAGATGAGGGGTTATATGGAACAACTCATTGCACTAGGACAACCCTTCGATCATAATATGGCTATTAACTTGATCAATAGGTCCCTTAATAAGGACTTCGGTGATTTCGTTCGTAACTATAATATGCATTGCACGGGGAAGACAGTTAATGATTTGCATGAAATGCTCATTGACTTTGAAAAGGGTTTGAAAGATAAGGCACCCACTGCTACTCCTCAAGTACTTTATGTACAAATGGGTAGAGTGTCGAAACCAAAACCGCAAGGGAATAAGAAGCAGAAAGGCAAAGGCAAGGTTGATAAGAGCAAGCAAGTTGCGACTACATCAAAACCAAAGCATAACTTTGCTAAGAAATCTCTGAAAGATGAGACTTGTCACCACTGCAAGATGACTGGACACTGGAAGAGGAATTGCTCTCTCTATCTCCATGAAATGGCAGAACATAAGAAGAAGGCTGAGCAAGTTGCTGCAGCACCATCTTCAGGTAACTTATTTATGATAGAGTTATTTAATCTTTCATACAAATCAAACTCCTGGGTATATGATACGGGATGTGGTATTAATATTTGTAATACCCTGCAGGGATTTGAGTTGAAGAGGAGACTTACCTATGGGGAACAATTTCTGCAAGTGGGCAATGGCGCACAAGCAGCAGTTGAAGCTATAGGAATATTTAAATTGGTTTTACCTTCGGGTTTAGTACTGTCTTTAAATAATTGTCATTATGCACCTACAATTGTTAGGGGTGTTATTTCCTTTTCTAGTATGTTGGATCTTAGATTTACTCACACGATTGATAATAATAGAATTTCTGTTTTCAAAGATGGTTTATTCTATTTTGATGTAATTTCTGTGAATGGTGTTTTTGAAATTAACATGCATGATATAAATCCCAAGAGGAAAAATAATTCTGTTTTTAGCATGAATAAGAAGAGTAAGTTAGACAAGAACTCTTCTTATCTTTGGCATTGTAGACTTGCCCACATTGGGAAGACTCGCATACAAAAGCTTCAACGTGATGGGCTTTTGGAAAGTATCAATGATGAATCATTTGATAAATGTGAATCTTGTATCTCTGGGAAGATGACCAAGAAACCTTTTAATAGCAATATTGAAAGGGCTACTGAACTGCTTGGTCTAATACACACTGATGTGTGTGGACCACTTAGACATGTGTCAAGGAAAGGTGCTAGCTACTTCTTGACGTTTACGGATGATTATAGCCGTTATGGTTATGTTTATTTGCTTAAACATAAACATGAGGTATTTGAAACATTCAAAACGTTTAAAGCCGAAGTAGAGTTACAACTGGGAAAGAAGATTAAAGCTCTTCGTTCTGACCGTGGTGGTAAATATTTAAGTCAAGAGTTTAAAGATTATTTAAGTAAGAATGGAATTGTTCAGAAACTTACTTCTCCGTATACTCCACAACAAAATGGTGTATCTGAAAGGAGAAATCGTACATTATTGGATATGGTACGATCTATGTTTAATCTTACAACTTTACCATTATCTTTTTGGGATTATGCTCTTGAAACTGCTGTTCGTATTCTGAATATGGTTCCCACAAAGAAGGTTGATAAGACACCATATGAACTATGGCATGGCAAGAAGCCATATTTGTCTTATTTGAAAGTCTTGGGTTGTGAGGCGTATGTGAAACGTGACTCTGGAGATAAACTCCAACAACGCTCAGTAAAATGTATCTTTGTAGGTTACCCTAAGGAAACTATGGGTTACTACTTTTATTATCCGGCTGAGAACAAGATAGTTGTGGCTCGGTATGGAGACTTCCTTGAAAATGATCTTGTAAATCAAGAATTCAGTGGGAGAAATTATGATCTTGAAGAAATTCAAGAAGATACATTGCCTTCTGAAAATACTAGCGTTGAAATTCCTGTAGAACCAGAAAGTCTGAGTGTTCCACCGGAATTAATTCCTCCACGTAGGTCTCAAAGGGCTATACGTGCGCCGGACAAACTATGTCTATACATAGAGGATGATGAGGAGGAAGTAGGGGATCTTGGTGAACCTGCTAACTATCGATCCGCAATGTCTGATCCAGAAAAGTCAAAATGGATAGTTGCGATGAATGAGGAAATGAAATCCATGGAAATCAATGATGTTTGGAGTCTTGTAGACGCACCTAAAAATGCTAAAGTAGTGAAAAATAGGTGGATCTATAAGAAGAAAACTGACATGGATGGTGATGTACAATCCTATAAAGCACGTTTAGTGGCTAAAGGTTTTACTCAAACTTTTGGCGTAGACTACGAGGAGACATTCTCTCCTGTAGCAGACTTGCGAGCTATTAGGATTCTCATAGCTATAGCAGCATACTATGACTATGAGATATGGCAAATGGATGTTAAAACTGCCTTCTTGAACGGTCGCTTAGATGAAGACATCTATATGCAACAACCGGAAGGGTATGTTGATCCTAAATATCCAAAACACGTGTGCAAACTTCAAAGGTCTATTTATGGTTTGAAGTAAGCATCACGTCAATGGAATAAGCGATTTGATGAAAAAATCAAAAAGTTTGGATTTATTCAAAATCGTGATGAGCCATGTGTATACCGCAAAGCTAGTGGGAGTAATGTAGTGTTCCTAATTCTATATGTCGATGACATATTGATCATGGGAAGTAACATTCCAAGACTTAAGGAAGTTAAGGATTATCTTGGTAAATATTTTTCTATGAAAGATTTGGGAGATGCTGCATATATTCTGGGAATTAAGATCTATCGAGATAGGAGTAGACGGTTAATTGGTCTTAGCCAAGATGCTTATATTGATAAGATATTGAAGAAATACAACATGCATAACTCTAAGAAAGGTTTCTTACCAATGGAGGTTAAGCATGAGTTAAGTCATGAGAAAGATGCATCATCACCTGAAGAGGTGGCTTACATGAAAAAGGTACCTTATGCTTCGGCTGTAGGATCTATTATGTATGCTGTAAGATGCACAAGGCCCGATGTGACGTTTGCTCAGAACTTGGTCAGTAGATACCAACAGAATCCAGGGAAGTCCCACTGGACTGCTGTTAAGCATATTCTGAAGTATTTGAGAAGTACGAAAGATATGTTTTTGGTATTCGGGGGTAAACCAGACACAGAATTGAATGTAACAGGATTCTGTGATGCGTCCTGGCAATGTGATAAAGACGATACGAAGTCTCAGACGGGTTACGTGTTTGTCATCAATGGAGGAGCAGTTGACTGGAAGAGCAGTAAGCAGAAAACCATTGCTATGCATGCGACTCAATCTGAGTACATGGCCGCTTCAGAAGCTGCAATGGAAGCTGTTTGGATTAGGAAGTTTATTGGAGATCTTGGAGTGATGCCTTCAATTAAAGAACCTATTGATATATATTGCGACAACTCTGCGGCAATAATATTCGCCAATGACCCTGGAGTCATGAAGGGCGCCAGACACTTTAAACGTAGATATCACTACGTTCGAGAACAAGTGGAAGCTCGAGAAATAAAATTGATAAAAGTTCACACAGATGATAACGTAGCTGATCCTTTTACTAAGGCTTTGTCTAGGCCAAAGGTAGTTAAGCATGCCAAGGCAATTGGGCTGCAACTAGCTAGCGAATTCATGCAATAAATCTGTTGATTAGTATTTGGATAAAGGATGTAAGACATTATTGAATTGATGAAATAAAGATTGGATTTCGTTTATTTTTCTGTTATTTGATTTTGTATCCTATTTTACATGTTTTAATCCATGAGCATTTTGATGTTTCTAAATGTCCGTTGTCGATTAATAATATGGGAGTATTATTAAATTAAGACAATTCAAAATAGTGACAGAGTATACTTGAAAGTATAGTGGTCAATTTTGGATGATATTTGATGGATCAAATATTGGACTTATCCCAACTATGTGATTTTACTTTATGGATCTTTGTCATTAAGTAAATCATAAATAGTTATCCTTAGACCTGAGATGCCAGAAAACTGCATTGAATATAGTGCATTTCTGTAAGGTAACCTAACGCTAAACGTAACTGGTAGTCATAAGGGTTATTTTCAGAAGTGTTGCGAAGTTCATGTGTTTTGCTTGTAGTCGAAATGGGATTCGTTTCCTTCAAATTATTATTTGAAGTATAAATACAACTGGGCCCCTCGGGGAAGTAGTAAGATGTTTGTGTGGCCACACCCAAATGTGTTTTGGTAATCTTGCTATATCCGTAAACGAGAAACAGAATAGTTAATGAAGGAATGACTAAGATCCATATCCTTATTAACAATGTATTTGAAATGAGAGGATAATAATAATGATTATATATCATTAAAAGGTTTTGTCCAGGAAGCCTTACTCGAGTTGTACTAGTGACATTGTTAGTGTAACTAGACGCTAATCAATGTGATCACGATATTCGAATTTTGTCCAAGTGGGAGCTGAAAGTTTATGGACTTTAAAATCGATAGTCGTGTGATAGGTTCGAACTCGAGATCACGGGATTGCACACATTACGTGAAGAGTTAATTTATTTATTAAATATATTTATTATATTTATTAAATCAAACTGTGGCTAACGATCGTTAAGTAATTAAAAGTTAAGTATTAAACGATCGTTATAGAATATTAAAGAAGCTAAAAGAAGGTGTCGGAAAGTTCCGGAAACCCCTTTTAGCACATGTGTATATCCGGATTTTATCAAAGAAAGGGATAAGGAAGAAAATTTTTTGGCTTTATCTTTTGTTTAAACTTGGAAGATAGGTTTTCCAAGGGCTATATAAACAAACCTAAGGCTTCATAATTTTTCACTCCATTCTCTCTTCTCTTTGCTCCTAACCGCCGGCCAAACACACCCTTATTAGGGTTTACCTTTGATTTTCTATAAGCTATTTTAGGTCTAGTCCTAGCCCCTCTCTAGGGTTGTTGGGTAGATCTTCCATAGGCTTGGAAGGCTCGGTTCTGTTCGTGCTAGACTCACGATTAGCTCATCGTATCACGTGTGTACAAGATCGTGGTGTGATCTTATTTTAGATTACATCCTGGTGGTGTTCTTGATCTATTTTTACCGGTGATCGTTCTGCTAAGGAAAAGGTATGTAACCCTAGCCTTGATTAATTACAATTGTGTTATTTAAAGATCTTGTTAATCTGCTTCCGCTGTATGCTCTTTGATCTATGTTAAGGTTTTTATTTTATAATTGTTATGATCATAAACCATCATCAAGTACATTAGGAAAAACTGGAGATTCTTATTCTGGTATCAAATTATGCTTCAACTTTTCTTTTGGGCCATTTGATATACAAATCCAAAAAGTGTCTTTACAAAAGGCGATATGCTCTTAAAGAGAAACCGTGTTGCACAATATAAGCATAATCATTAGAGCATTGGGTACTGTCAAGCCATGGCCAAAAAGTAACGGCACGTCAGTAAAAGTGCTATGGCACCACACCACGAGCCTCCCTGGCTACCTCGTTGCAAAAAAAGAAGAAGCTGAAAACCTTCTGCATGAGCTGTTATTTACCAGCCGAGAGGTTTGGCACCACCGCACCAGGGGAGGGTGTGGTTGGCACGAGCTTATTTTGGGCTGGCGCCATACTCTTAATGCAAATAATTAAGGTAATCCAGAGTGTACGACCATATTTATGTTGCGATTAAGATACTAATATGTTTCTGATAATTTTCATGAAAATTTCTTCTGCTTTTCATTTCTTGCACATTCAATGCATAGAAATTACAGTAATATACTAAACATTTTGGTGGCTTTCTGGTATAAGTTGTTGGATCTTTCAGTAAAGGTCAGCTAAAAACATTAAAGATCTTATAGCTGGAAATCTTGTGGCTATAACCAGAGCACAAGTGGCTAGGTCAGCTAAAAACATCAAACATCTTTCCAGAAAAGAAAAGCATTATTAAACATCATTATAACTTACGAGTTCTTTTCGATGAAAATGCTGGATATTTTCGTTTTCAATGACAAAAACCATGTTCCATGAGAACATATCTTCTCTCATTCTGTGGACCAATTCTACGAGTAAACTTTTTAGCGTGTAGAACGGATTCAATACTAAATTCAAATTTATAGAAATAGACCTTAACTTATGGACTGGTTCAACTAAACCACATGATAACGCGTTTGGTACGTGTCATTGTCTGGATCAATGCTATGAGTAAACTTTTTAGCGTATAATAAGAATCTCTTAGTAATAGTGATGTAGTCAAACTGGATATTGATAGGAATATAGGATACACGACACCTGTATCTATATCCATTTTGTGTAATTGCGTAATGGACACCGGGTAATTTCTTGGTGCTTGTTACACTTTTGTCAACATGGAATGTTTCAATATAAACATATACTGTAATACACTTTTCAATAACCATGGAGTTCATCTTTAGCGTATGAAATCAACAATGTGCAAGCCTAATTACAGGCTGAACCGCATAAAGTTATCACTGAAACAGAAAACTACTATGACCTGCAACAAGAAATGACAGCGTTTGAGCAATTATGCAAGCTTGAATCTTATTTTTTAGAGCAAGTTAGTGATAGCATCCAGGTCCTTGCTCTTTTACCGTATACATTAAGTACTTGTACAGAAATCATTATCAATTTTTTTAGTTAGTATTACATTTAAATAAATTGATTAGTACATGATCAACACACCAGTAGTTAAGGTTGTGTTGTTGATCTTATCAAGTGAATAATGCCGCCATCCAAGCAATAGGAAACAAAGTGATAATATCGTACGCTTTGTGTTTATCATCGATCACTTAACCAATAAGGATATCTTGTTCATCTGAACAAGTGTATATACATGCTTAATTACTGCATCGTAGGACACTCTATACCTATTCCTATCCTTTGTCACTGCTAACTACTATCCAAGAAGACGTATGTTTAATGTATTGAAAAAGTACGAGCAAGTGTGGGGAATTCGACGACGACATAAGGCATGATTCGGAAACAACTACACTTATAAGTGGCATAATGGGTGAGTCGAATGATGGGTCAGAATGATTTCTTGTCTAAACGGGTCATTTTGGAGCACGGGTCAAAACGTGTCTGGGTCAATCTCCCCCTGTGTCCACCCAAAGAAAATCATTTTGAGTAAAAAGTGAGAGGCGTTCGGATTTTTCATTGACCCGCCTTGGACGTGTTGGATAATAGTGTTACAATGTGGCTTTACATCAAATTAAGCTTTGTTTTAAAAAATATGCATGTGGGAGGGCCATGTTTTATTCTTAACCGTTTTGAAAAACATTGGATGGAGGGAGATGTGTATCTATGAGTGACGATGGTAAATATTGTCCGTAAAAAAAAGTTGATTATATAGTTGATTATATGATTATGATTTATGAAGATGAAGTTGTTTTTGTTAATAATGATATGACGAATTTTCTAACGATTTAAATATTACTAGGCGATTACCCGCGCATAGCTGCGGAATTATTTGACGGCAGATAATTAACGATACGATGTTTTGAGATAAGACTAAAATGCAATGAAAAGTTTCATAATATACAATAATTTAAGTTCGGATAAATTTTCGAATAAGCATGTATCTCTACTAATATAACAAAACCATGTAGTAAAACTTGAAGTGCTACATGAATATCGAATTATGAGATAGATAATTAACGATTTGCAATTTTGTCGTAAGTGTTTCATGAAATCGAAAGGGAAATTGGACCTTATATATGTAAGTGGGTGTTTGATAGCCGAATACACACCCTTAACCACATCACTTTGTGTTTTGTAACTAATTACTTGAATAAAAAACACTACAATAAGAATTAATGGTAACCAACAAAGCGACCACTAAAAATTAAGAAACGAAAATCAAACACCAAGAGCAAAAACAAAAATCAACGGTTAAGGCGTTTTACTTTTAAAAATTCGAACTTTTGAATAAAAAAAGTAGTTAAGCTCGCGCTTCTCCGCGATGGCTAGGGCATTCAATTTTTATGCAGCTTATGAGCATTAACATTTAGATTTCCTAAATCGTCTGTGTAGTGGTTGTTTGCAAAAGCGAGAAGCGCATAACTTTTCAGCACCTTGTTCAATCAAATTTCTTTATCTTTAGATCTGGTAGAGCTTCTACTGATCTTATTTCTTCGGATATGTCATGTGGTGGTGTTCCTGCAAAAGGAACAAATATTAGAAAGTGAAACTGAGAAAAATGATGGAAAATTGTGTGTTTTCTTATTCATAAAATGAAACATAGTATAAGTATTTAAAATGGTGAGAAAATCCGACTAACATTTCTGTCTAGAATCAACTAACCTAAGCTATTACATTAAATGAAATACAGAACGAATGTATGTACTGGGTATGCTATAACAACATAATTGAAACGGAAATTGAGCATGTTTTGCAGCAGAAGGGTGTTTGGTTACACATTTAACAGAAACCAGACACACCTTTTGGATCCGAAGGCGCGTTACTATATATTATCAGAATATTTCTTTCTTAAAATTCAGAAAAAAAACAATTAAATTTTAAGTAAATTAAATTGTAGGCAGAGTTAAAAACCAATATAGTCAAAGCTATAATTTGAAGAACTGAGTTGAAATCGTCAACAACATTGGTGGTGGAAGGTGTTTTCAGTATATAGAAAGATACACGAGTAGAAGAAGTCCTCAGACGTCGTCGTTGTCCTTGTCTTTTTTTGGATAGTGGATGTGGTGCATGTCCTGTTTTGTAAATAGACAGGTATAACACTATGAGCTTTAAAAAAAAATTACAGAGAATATTATAGCACATGATATACGATGTAAGTAAAGACTTGTACCTCAGCCATCCTTTGATTCTGAATTAAAATGAATGCACTTGATGCCGACAATCTAGTTTTTGGAAAAAATAGGTGTTTCAGATTTTCAAAATATGCATATCTACATAATATATCAGGAACGCTATTAACGGAATCATGTATATATGGGTTCCAATGAAAAGGAGTCAACTTTAACAATAGAGATTTTATACATCAATTCAAAACTTCACATATTAAATATAATACCTTCTCTACCAAGTGGACGCACAGACGCTAATACACTTTTCTAGTATTAGTTATTTTCGAAATAAAAAATATTTAAAATGAAAGCAAACTTGTGTGAGCCGGTAAGTGGTTATTGATGTTATAATCAATTTTACGTAACTAAGTGGTATTCGCATTGCAGCTAATATGTGTTTATACTATAATAAAGTGGGGATGCGAGTTCAAATAAGGGATGTTTGGACAAAAGCAATATCAATAAGAAATCTTAGAGAAGTCATATAACATGTCTTTTAAGCAGGTATTCCCAAACACCTACTAAAGCTACAATCTCATTGTGCAATCCAAATGGGTCAATTTTGTATCTAAAGAAGTTACATAGACACGCATCTAAGTATTTACATTTAATGGTATAGTATGTACCTGATTTTTATCATTGGAGTCGTCAGATCACATATAGCGAGAGTACAACTGCAGAGTAAAAAGAACTCTTCTTATGTGCTCGTGAATTTCCAATGAGTTCAGCACCATCATAAGCACGAACACTAAATCTGATGTGAGACTCAAACCTGTTCTAACAATATTGGTGCTGTAAAACCCGCATGCTTTTACCATGAATAGTGCCCTTAAGATCGTACGTCCTAGATTAAAACTTACCTTATTCAGTATTGATCACATTCATGTGCTATTAATCAAGTAAGTACATACGTGTATGACATGATAAGTATCGATTACGTACGAACTCATGATAAACAGTTAATAGATATTTCATGTGAACATAATTAAATCATGATCACCATTTTAAAACACGAACTAAAATAATTACGTAAATACATATAATATAATTACGAGCGTTAAGTTTACGATAAACGACACGTTAGATTAAACAGAAACACTTTAAACACGAGCACGTTTAACCACGAACGAACACGAAACATCGGGACACGAGAAAACATTTGGGCTACCCCTTGTGGGCCCCATATCCACGAATTAAGGAAGAGAAATGGGCCTAGCCCATCATTTTTACTAAACAAGGGGGGTAAGGGAAAATTAGCTAGTCATTTTTCACTTTTCAAAAGAATTAACCAAAAACCTAATTTTGTTCTTCCTCCTCCCCTTTTCTTTCATTTGTGCCGCCACCTATAACACCACCATAGGTGGTTGTTTGTTGATTTTGATCATAAATTCAAGAGTTAGAAACCGTGTTTGTTCATCCTCTTTCAAGATACGTAGTGGTATACCTTTCTAACCCTTCTTTTTAATTCTTTTTAATTCTTTTGATCTTTGATTATTTTCATGAACATGTTATTATTTTTCTTATAAAAACAAGGTAATTAATCATTGATCTAACATATTTTGGTATTAATTAAAATCAAGGAAGGATTTATAAGGGTGTTTGTTTTTAGCCGCCTAGCAAAACAAACCCGAGGGGGGTTTGGTTTGCTATTGCCGCCACCACCAAGACCACTTTTGGTCTTGGTTGGCTCATGTGGGACCCACGGCAGCAAGGGGACACGTGTGCCCCGGGTTTGGCTCGGGGTACGGTGTCGAATTCATGCCTGATTCATGGTTCGTTGGTTAAATCATGATTCATGCTACATGTTAATTTTTATGAATTATGAACTTAGGATATAATTAATTAATAACATGGAATATTAATTAAATCATGACTTAGGTTATTTTAATTATTAGTTTATCATGACATTAATTTAACCTAAGTATTTTATGTTATAAGTTATAATTAATTAATTATTAAAACATGCCTATAATTAATTAATTTAGACATGACTTAGGTTATATTATTATTAATAATAATACACATTTTAACCTAAGTATTTTCATTTCATTTTAATTAATACATGTTATACTTTAATTAAAATGCTTAACCTATAGTTTAATTAATATACATGAAATAATAATTAAACTATACACTATATCTTATGACTTAAGAAATAAGCTTATAACACTTAGACTTATAAGTTAGCTTATGTAATCAGCTTAATTCTAATTATGGAAATTTCTATTTTTAGAAACTTAATTAAATAAGGCAACTAATCTAATTATGGAAACCTTCTATATATGGAAATCAATCTATTTCAGGCAGCTAATCTAATTATGGAAACCTTCTATATATGGAAACTTATTTAATTAAGGCAGCTGATCTATTTTTGGAAACTTTCTATTTTTAGAAACTAATCTATTTTAGGCAGTAAATTCTATTTTTGGAAACTTTCTATTTTTGGAAACTTTCTATTTTTGGAAACTTTCTATTTTTGGAAACTTTCTATTTTTGGTAACTTTCTATTTTTGGAAACTTCCTATTTTTGGAAACTTTCTATTTTTGGAAACTTTCTATTTTTGGAAACCTGCTATTTTTGGAAAGTTACTTATTATTACACAGTAAGTATAATAATACATGAAACACCAGTAATACTTAATCAGATAACTCAAAATACAAGATAAACACAGTTTAAGGCTTTAAACAGTGAACCATGACCTAAAACATACCAAATCAGCTATAATGAGACACAAAACCCAGTACGTAATCAGTGAATCGATACTTATACACGTGTGTATTCATGTAGCGTTAGTGATCCAGAAGTAGGAGTCTTTCTTCCGTTCATTCACTGGACTTGAGGTACGGATTCCCGTCCTTTCAGTATGGACATTCTTTCCTTATTAGGATTTCCCCGTATGCAGCCAACTGTTTTCCCCAGCATTTGTTTTATTGTTTTGAACTGCTTATGTTAATTTAGCATAAACTATAGCCATATACAAGCATGACCAGTTTCACCTAGTTATGGAGGTACCATAACCATAGCATTGGAGGCACCGATGTTATGACTTCCCCACGGCGGAGTGATTGCTCGTGGCGTCCCTTTCAGTTTTGGCCATATTATTATATCAGGTGGGGCGTATGGGTGCATCCTAGTTACATGTTTTATTCAGTTTATCATGGTGAATGTGGTGTGTGCCTTGCACCCTTCACAAGGAGCTGATCCCTCCTACCCAAACCAGTATATTGATTAGAGGCATCCCCTCTAACCAGCATGATGAGGTCACCCCTCCAAGTATTCATGCACGTGACCTTTTCATGACCTATATGGGCTATGGTATTTATATGTTAAAACAGTTTTCACAAGATAAACATAAGGCTTTTCAAACTATAAAACCAGTTTTCTTGTTACTTAACCTGTTTACTCAGAACTTAGTCTTCCGCTGTTATATGTTACATGCTTATCCTATTTCATGCTTTATTGTACATCCGTGCACTGAGCGTCTTGCTCAGCCGTTACTTTCCTTTCCATGTCCCAAAACGGCAGGTACCCAAGACTCAAGCATTTGGAGGACGCACATAGGATGGAAGCTGCCAGAGACTTCTTTTCCTTTTTGCCTTCATATAGTTATGCTTGTTTAGTCTTTATTCAGTTCATTTCCTTTATTTATGTTTTGGACTTATGTTTGGGAACCGATGTTTGATTCCGGTTTTCCCTATGGTCATGTATGTTTTACTACATATCACCTTGCATGCTTTGGTGACACGCCATAATCACGCGTGACATTCCATTTATCAAAATGGGGTGTTACAATTATGGTATCAGAGCCAAGGCTTCGACCTGTAGGCTCTAAAACTCGACCTGTGACTAGTGGGTAGTCACCAGGAGCTTCCTAAGCCAACGTTTGTTATTCCACGTATTGATGTTTCAGCGCGTTGTTGTTTCAACCATTACGTTTTCAGCACCTTTTTGTTTTAGCCATGACGTTTTCAGCACCTTGTTGTCTTCACCATGATGTTTTCACCAGTATCGTCTTACTAATATGGAATGAACAACCGTCATCCATACTTAGTTATGTGTCATTGTCTATGCATGATGTTCCTCGTGAACTGTGACGATGTGGACTGACCCCAGTAGTTCATAATTTTCACATAAAAAAAAAAATTTTCTGTTAAGTTTTGACAATGACTTTTAATTATTATGTTTCATGCATTCATGCATTTATATCATATGTCATCTGTTACAGGAATTTTGACTAAGTAATGGTTGGTACAGGACTGACCCTATTTAGTCGCATGTGCTTTTATCGAAACTTTTAACTTTGGGACCGACCCATAGGCGTCCCCTCGCCATGTCTTTTGTTTTGGAACCGACCCATAGGCGTTCCCTCGCACATATAAAGGTTTTATAAACTACATTACGCATTCATGCACTGTTTTCTTGCATAAAATTTTTCTCATGATTTAAATTGGCATAAATTTTTTTTTTTCTTTCATGTCCCATCATAAGTTATTATGTTTTTATGTCAAGTATGCCTTCATACTGTCATGGTTAACTTCAGTTTCATGCTGATTATGTTATACACTTCTTCGTAATAGATGATTTCATGTTTCCTCATGATAATTCCGTCTTCATGTTGATTATGTTTCATGCCTCTTTTGTTATTTACGTTGTCCTACAAGACATTGTTAGATTTCTTTAATCATGCTTTCATGATAGTCATGGTTGGTTTTCATTGATCATGCTGTCAGGCAAATCATCGTTGAATTTTGTGTAACCACACTTTAGCGTTTCTCTATGCAACCAGAATGATGTCTATGCTAATACTGCCAGGTTATCATGATGGTTTTCCTAACCGTTTAACCGGTTTACTTTCCTTAAATCAGGACAAATGATCGAGCCCATACCGATCATTTCATGTGTATTCCATGTGTACTCCACGTACCGTATTTCATGTGTATTACATGTACCTTAATCCATGTGTATTCCACTTGCAATACTTCACGAGTATTCGCTAGTCGATTCTAAATCATCTCAGGCGTATGTTCACGTACTGATATTCTACAAGATTGTCGATGCCGCTCATAGCTTGGAGATGTCACTGAAGGTTGATGCTGCTGATGTTGGGAGACGCTACGAGATGCTGATGCTGATGCTGTTCACAACCTGGAGATTCTAAAAGACGAAGACAAAGGCGTCGGAGCAAAGCAATTGGACGAGAAGATGCTTCACCATCAGACAATTCCCATCAATCATTGTCCCAAATTCATAATTACATGTCACACGTCGTTCGGCTGTCATTTCAGCCATATGAGTGCAAACCAGTACCAGCCGGCCACTCAGCTAAATAGTTACATGAGTCACTGTCATGAGAATGACCGTCATGGAACCGACAGACAAGATGATAGTAACCACTACTATGACAGCAACTATCCTAGAAATCACAACCGAGGCTTCGGCCACGGACGTGATCAGACATACAAATGATCAGTAACCCAACCGATCCGCCAATTCTGGCATTTTAACCTAATATTTGTAGTTCTAATTGTTTCACATCTCGAGACACATGTCAAGACATCAGTCAAGACACATGTCTCACGTATTCTTTCTGAGGACACATGTCAAGATACCGGTCAAGACATATGTCACACTTACATTTCTCAGGACACGAGTCAAGACACATGACTCACGTCTAATTATGGAATATTTCTAAGAAATTCAGGGTACCCTCCAAGGGTATATCCATTTTGTTGTGCCATGTATTAATCAGGCCACAAGAATTTCAATACCATTACGGGCGCATAGGTGAGAATTGTCACGTTGCCGATGTCACTTTCATTTCTTTCACCATATTTCATGTATTCATGACCATGAAGGACGCCTTTCGTATTCCCACGCATACGAAGGTTTTCCTTTAGCTTAATGATAAGACCGAAGCTGCTAACGCATTTCCTCGGACAGACACGAGATGAATTTTATCCTAATTATGTACTATGAACACCACACCATGCTATGATTCATAATTATGTACAGTAACGTTCAGGCTCCTGAATACATTCAGCTTGATTTTCCATCGGGAAAATCTGTACAAATTATCTATGCTTTTCAAGCACGTGCTTTGTTAGCCATATTGCTAAAATTTTCTAGCTGTTAGTAACACACGACTACTAAGGTCCTTTTACGCATAACCAACGGATTATTCCAAAATTGTTCCTTACACTCCAGAAGAACCTTCAAGGAGAAGGATGGTACCATGAGATTATGTGTCGACTACCGTCGACTTAAACAAATCACCATTCATGACCGTTATTCTCCTCCACATATGGACAACATATCCAATCAACCGTATAGTGTTAATCACTTTTCCAAGATCGAACTCACAATCATGCTGCCAACAGTGACGAGTGAAAAAGCAGGACATGTCCATGACTGCTATTCGTGCACGACTCGGTCATGCCAGATTTATGATTTTGAATTAGTCTCATCAATGCTCCAACCGCATTATGAACTTAATAAATTGAGTTTCCATGAACTCCTAAACAAATTCATCAGCGTTTTCATTGAGGATAACCTGATTTCCTCTAAGCCTAGAGAAGAACAGGAAGACCATATCTGCACTACGTTGCAAATTCTATGACAAGAGAAATTTTACCCTGGAATTCTTTCCGATATCAATTCTGTTTGATTTCAGTGACACGCTGAATCACATGGCATTCTACGGTTAATCTTACCATGACTCAGCTTATGAGTAAAGGAGAGAACCCTACTCTACATTAGGTGTTCTAGAGAATTATACGCTAGGAGAAGTCTAGATTCAGAGACTCAGAGTTTCGCAAACTCCTAGGTATCAAGTTCTACGAAGCAAGATACAGCTACGTCCATATCTGTGTACCTGACATACCAACAGGCTAAGATAGGACACCGACAAACTGGGATGTTTCATCATCTGAAATTGTGAACTAAAATGGGACAAGATCTACACGGATTTTGGTTACCAGACTTCAGCAAACTCAGAAGAAGCAGGATGCTATCTGGGTTATTATCAACAGTTTGATCAAGTCTGCAGAATCCTTACATCCGTACGGATTTCAGAACCAACAGATTGAACAAACATGTTCCAGCCAAGGCTCATCCGATCACTTGGCAATCCCTCAGCTATCGGTCAGACAAAGATTCGTAATTGTACTCCTAACTTACTTTACGTCTTCATTCTAATTCTACGACTCGCTTTCGCGCTCACGTTCATGACACTATTCACGTTCATGATCGTATTTTGGCTTACGATTTTACGTTCATTTCTTTTCTCATTCTGGGAAGTTTGCAAGAACTTGTGAGACCAGACCCAAGTTTAGTATAACCCTCCATCATCAGATAGACGTTTCACGTCATATTCCACGTCTCACCTTGTAGCGTTTGGCGTTACCACCATTATATTCTATGATCACGATATGTCTCACATGTCATGTTCATTCCACGTTCCTCATATCATGATCAAGATATGTTACACGTATCATGGATCACGATATGTTTACTCATACTACACTCGCCATATCTCCACGTAGCACGTTCAAAATTTTTCACGTATCACGTTCGAAATGTTTCACGTACTACGTTTCTTTATGTCTCGCGCATCGTTTCAAATTATCAGTTAAGTCAGATGGTCTTGCATCGTAACGTTTCAGTACCCTTGCACGTTAACTCTTATTTCCTCGATCGAATTTAGGGGATCTACCTTCCGTTGATAACCAAGAATTTCTTCGTATTCCAAGTCAAGGTCAGGAGGACCAAGATTTATCATTAGTGTCAGGATCTTCTGAAGGAACCGTTCCAAGAGGGAGGCCACTTGGAAACGGACAAGTTCATCCGGACTTCTTATCCATTTTTCTCTTATCGATTAGATATGTCCTTTCAGTCACGTCACGTTCCATGTCTTTTCAAGACATGTCATGTTCCACGTTCCCTTCTACCATGTCACCTTCATTTCCGTTATTTTGCATACCTTTCCAGTTTGATTCGGGTATGTTTCGCTTTCAGTTACTTTATCTATAATTCGGGGACGAATTATTCTTTTTAGGGGGGAAGAATTGTAAAACCCGCATGCTTTTACCATGAATAGTGCCCTTAAGATCGTACGTCCTAGATTAAAACTTACCTTATTCAGTATTGATCACATTCATGTGCTATTAATCAAGTAAGTACATACGTGTATGACATGATAAGTATCGATTACGTACGAACTCATGATAAACAGTTAATAGATATTTCATGTGAACATAATTAAATCATGATCACCATTTTAAAACACGAACTAAAATAATTACGTAAATACATATAATATAATTACGAGCGTTAAGTTTACGATAAACGACACGTTAGATTAAACAGAAACACTTTAAACACGAGCACGTTTAACCACGAACGAACACGAAACATCGGGACACGAGAAAACATTTGGGCTACCCCTTGTGGGCCCCATATCCACGAATTAAGGAAGAGAAATGGGCCTAGCCCATCATTTTTACTAAACAAGGGGGGTAAGGGAAAATTAGCTAGTCATTTTTCACTTTTCAAAAGAATTAACCAAAAACCTAATTTTGTTCTTCCTCCTCCCCTTTTCTTTCATTTGTGCCGCCACCTATAACACCACCATAGGTGGTTGTTTGTTGATTTTGATCATAAATTCAAGAGTTAGAAACCGTGTTTGTTCATCCTCTTTCAAGATACGTAGTGGTATACCTTTCTAACCCTTCTTTTTAATTCTTTTTAATTCTTTTGATCTTTGATTATTTTCATGAACATGTTATTATTTTTCTTATAAAAACAAGGTAATTAATCATTGATCTAACATGTTTTGGTATTAATTAAAATCAAGGAAGGATTTATAAGGGTGTTTGTTTTTAGCCGCCTAGCAAAACAAACCCGAGGGGGGTTTGGTTTGCTATTGCCGCCACCACCAAGACCACTTTTGGTCTTGGTTGGCTCATGTGGGACCCACGGCAGCAAGGGGACACGTGTGCCCCGGGTTTGGCTCGGGGTACGGTGTCGAATTCATGCCCGATTCATGGTTCGTTGGTTAAATCATGATTCATGCTACATGTTAATTTTTATGAATTATGAACTTAGGATATAATTAATTAATAACATAGAATATTAATTAAATCATGACTTAGGTTATTTTAATTATTAGTTTATCATGACATTAATTTAACCTAAGTATTTTATGTTATAAGTTATAATTAATTAATTATTAAAACATGCCTATAATTAATTAATTTAGACATGACTTAGGTTATATTATTATTAATAATAATACACATTTTAACCTAAGTATTTTCATTTCATTTTAATTAATACATGTTATACTTTAATTAAAATGCTTAACCTATAGTTTAATTAATATACATGAAATAATAATTAAACTATACACTATATCTTATGACTTAAGAAATAAGCTTATAACACTTAGACTTATAAGTTAGCTTATGTAATCAGCTTAATTCTAATTATGGAAATTTCTATTTTTAGAAACTTAATTAAATAAGGCAACTAATCTAATTATGGAAACCTTCTATATATGGAAATCAATCTATTTCAGGCAGCTAATCTAATTATGGAAACCTTCTATATATGGAAACTTATTTAATTAAGGCAGCTGATCTATTTTTGGAAACTTTCTATTTTTAGAAACTAATCTATTTTAGGCAGTAAATTCTATTTTTGGAAACTTTCTATTTTTGGAAACTTTCTATTTTTGGAAACTTTCTATTTTTGGAAACTTTCTATTTTTGGTAACTTTCTATTTTTGGAAACTTTCTATTTTTGGAAACTTTCTATTTTTGGAAACTTTCTATTTTTGGAAACCTGCTATTTTTGGAAAGTTACTTATTATTATACAGTAAGTATAATAATACATGAAACACCAGTAATACTTAATCAGATAACTCAGAATACAAGATAAACACAGTTTAAGGCTTTAAACAGTGAACCATGACCTAAAACATACCAAATCAGCTATAATGAGACACAAAACCCAGTACGTAATCAGTGAATCGATACTTATACACGTGTGTATTCATGTAGCGTTAGTGATCCAGAAGTAGGAGTCTTTCTTCCGTTCATTCACTGGACTTGAGGTACGGATTCCCGTCCTTTCAGTATGGACATTCTTTCCTTATTAGGATTTCCCCGTATGCAGCCAACTGTTTTCCCCAGCATTTGTTTTATTGTTTTGAACTGCTTATGTTAATTTAGCATAAACTATAGCCATATACAAGCATGACCAGTTTCACCTAGTTATGGAGGTACCATAACCATAGCATTGGAGGCACCGATGTTATGACTTCCCCACGGCGGAGTGATTGCTCGTGGCGTCCCTTTCAGTTTTGGCCATATTATTATATCAGGTGGGGCGTATGGGTGCATCCTAGTTACATGTTTTATTCAGTTTATCATGGTGAATGTGGTGTGTGCCTTGCACCCTTCACAAGGAGCTGATCCCTCCTACCCAAACCAGTATATTGATTAGAGGCATCCCCTCTAACCAGCATGATGAGGTCACCCCTCCAAGTATTCATGCACGTGACCTTTTCATGACCTATATGGGCTATGGTATTTATATGTTAAAACAGTTTTCACAAGATAAACATAAGGCTTTTCAAACTATAAAACCAGTTTTCTTGTTACTTAACCTGTTTACTCAGAACTTAGTCTTTCGCTGTTATATGTTACATGCTTATCCTATTTCATGCTTTATTGTACATCCGTGCACTGAGCGTCTTGCTCAGCCGTTACTTTCCTTTCCATGTCCCAAAACGGCAGGTACCCAAGACTCGAGCATTTGGAGGACGCACATAGGATGGAAGCTGCCAGAGACTTCTTTTCCTTTTTGCCTTCATATAGTTATGCTTGTTTAGTCTTTATTCAGTTCATTTCCTTTATTTATGTTTTGGGCTTATGTTTGGGAACCGATGTTTGATTCCGGTTTTCCCTATGGTCATGTATGTTTTACTACATATCACCTTGCATGCTTTGATGACACGCCATAATCACGCGTGACATTCCATTTATCAAAATGGGGTGTTACAGGTGCATACAAACCATCTATAAAAAGTTTCAGCTACATGAGGAGTCCTACAATGAGGACCTTTTTGCTCTCAGATTCACAAAGTGATGATCAAAACATCGAACTAAACAAAGCAGAAATTCACAAATCTAATCAAATTGCAGAAATAAAATTGTAAGAGTTTCGATTTAATTATATAAATGACAATTACTTCAGGTAAACGTGACTTACCACATTTAATTTTGTAGTCGATTTATGTGTTGATTTTTGAATAATCTTATGCAAGAACCGTACTGCTACCAAACATTTGTTCGAGTTGTGATGAAGTTATATGATCTACATATACCTGCTGCTAAACATCGGCTTTTGACCTTCCGGTTTGCTATAAAAAACACTCGATTTTCAACTGAATTTTCTTTGTAACAGTGCCTGGTCCCGACACCTTGTTCTCTGCATTTATCCAGTGAAACATGCTGTTAGTAGTAACAATTTTATTTTATTTACTTTAGAATGGATTTGGCGTTATAGTATGATTGCTTTGCGAAACCAACAATTAATTGACAATTAACTTTAAAATGTGTTAAAATTAGATGTTACCTACCCCATTCAAGCCAAAGTATATGGAGTACTAACCGCTGACCAAGTTCAGGGTTCATAATTGGTATGTGACAACAATGAAACTGTGGGACTTAAGGCGGAGTGAGAGTGTTGAATTTTTCTTCAATCGAAGCTACACAAACCATTTGCATATATATGAAGAACATGAGCCGACATTAAAGTACATTTCGGGTAATTTTATTTCACATAAGCCACATAAGATGAAAACACACAACGCAGAGCAGCAATACTAATAATGCATTATGATAAGCAAGCAACGAGGAACTTTTGGGTTAGCTTGTTTTGTAGGTGTGTGGGCTTACTTAAATTTTAAAAATCTCTTAAGCCATTTTTCAGCTTAAAAAATTATTACCCTGTCTCATAAGCCCGAAAAAAGGAACCTATGTGCTTTTTTTAATTCAAATAAGTTCGTAAGGCCGAAAAATATCATGAGATATTTATAAGAATAGTATCGAGGACTATAGATTTTACAAAGCAACATAAACAATGTATAATTTACTCATGCCTATGTTGCAAAAATGACAAAATCAGTGATATGGATAGGAGATAAAGGTATGAGTGGCTAATACCTCACACACAAATACACGACAACGGCCTTATGATGCCTCCTTCGCCGACATTCCCATTAACTGATGCCAACATCATCATCACAGAACAATACCAACCTGCTTTATTACAAACCTACAACTATTAAATAGAGCAAAAGATCATCACACAAACGCAACATAATTCAAATTTCGCAACATAATTCAAATTTAGCTTCTTAAGTTGAGAAAGCTTACAACTTTAGCTTCTTAATATTAAAGCAAACCAATTAGCGGCAAAAAAACTCATTGGCCTCAAAATAAAAGGAAACGTGTATATTGAAACTTTAAAAAAGAAAGAAAGTTGAGAACATATATATACACAGCTAAAATTAAAAGTAAGATAGGAAAACACAGATAAATTGAAAGTCAGAACAAAAACACAAAAACACATTCACAAAACTCTGAAACCAAAAGAATAAAAGAAAAAAACTACTCATATTTCATATACAAAACCACTAAGACTAACAAATCGCCATCTAAAGAAGATATCTTCTTGTCTTCTTTGTATAAATGTTTTCATGATAAAGGCTAGAAAATTTAGATTCAAAACTACTCTAAAAAGAAGAAAGATAAAGGAAACCACCAACCCTCAAAACTATTCTTGAAACAACGTTTAGATAGGACCAGACTATCTCAACAGCCACACAACAGAAACTCAGGGCACCACTCGGTAGTATTTCAGGGGCAACACGAATCATTGTATGGTGCATCTTTTCCCAGTAAAAAAATAATCCAAAAACAAAATAAATTCAGGAAGAAATCAATCATCTCATATTTGATCAATTCAATTAACAACGCAGTGGAAAAAGAGTGATTTTTTATGATGATTCTTTTAATAATAAAGTTGAAAATATTGTGTTTTTTTGAATATGATGATGATGACGGCGAGTTAGGGTTGTGATGGGGGAGTAAAAGGTGGGTTAAAACAGGTTTGGATCGATTTTTTAGATGCTTCCCTGGTAAGCTTTGAACCTTTCAACTTTTCATTAAATGCATTGTAACATAATGGGCTGGTTTTTCCAGCTTTTTACAATGCTTTCTTTTTGTGGATGAATAATTAGTGTAAATATAGAAATGTTGAGAAAAACTACTATTATTAGAAATGAAGAGATTTTTGAAATTTTAATATACAGTCTTTATAAGTAGTAGAGATAGGTTGGATATGGTATCAAAAGCTTACTCGAAATATAGAGGGATACTTATGATCTCGATTACTTACGTTAATGATATGAATGATAGCATAAATGCATAATTGGGATATTAGGGTTCAAGGGCTTTCGAAGAAATAGGTTTCTTACTTACTCAATACAGGTAACTTCCTGTATGGAAGTAGATTACTTAGGTAACGGGTTTAAATGTGACATTCATTCACATTTATTGTACTAATTTGCTTTTTTTAGTAATTAGTTTACCGAAGAAATCATTTACCAAAAAAAAACTTTTTAAATGGGTAAAAACTATTACTCCGTACGTAGTCTACGTATTTTTCGTTACGTAAAGATGATGATGTATAGTAATCGTAATATGTGTGGGTAATATCTTTTTTACCTATCTCCGCGTGTTGGGTGAGTGAAAATGAAAGAAGTTGACGGTTTTGTTACTAAGTATTGTAGGGTGTTTTGGATATGTACTTATGGAAATGATGGAATGACTATCACAATTAATAAATATGTTTGGTTAATATTTATTTGAATAGAGAGATATATGTCCCTCTTTTGACACAAAATTTCATATATATATATCTAACCTTACTTAAAAATTTCATATATATCCAATTTTAAAAATAATATTTCATATATGTTCAATTTTTTACTTGAAGTTTCATTTATGTTTAAATATTCAATTTATATATAATTAAAAGCATAAAACACATATTAAGTATTATTTAAACCTATAATAACCATTATACACTTATTTCTTTTTCTTATACTTACATATATATTCATAGTTTTTATAAACATAGTCTCAAATTATTATATGCACACACATTGATGCAAAGCATATTTTATCAAAATATTTCAGAATAAAAAGAAAAGATCTCATAACAATTACCAAACAAACACAAAAGTTATATCATTCGATTAATAGGAAAATAAAACTTACTACCATATAGTTAAAATGATAAAATATTCATAATAATACTAAAATTTTGGTAATTAGATGAACATATTATTAGGTAGAGAAAGATTTTTTTAACAGCAATTTTATTAAAAGACAACCTAGCAAGAAGCAAGAAGCAAGAAGGTAGAGAAAGATAGATATAATGGTTATTTTAGATTTTTTTTTGAACAACAATTTTATTAAAAGACAACCTAGCAAGAAGCAAGAAGCAAGAAGCAAGAAGCAAGAAGGTAGAGAAAGATAGATATAATGGTTATTTTAAGCTTAAATGATACTTAATATTTATTTTAAGGTTTTAGTTATATAAATTAGGTATTTGGACATATATGAAATTTTAAGTTTTAAATTGGATATATATGAAATTTATAAGTAAAATTGGATATATATTAAATTTTGCATTAAAGTGAGGGATATATATGAAATTTCTAAGTAAGGTTGGATATATATGAAATTTGGTATCAAAATAAGGATATATATGAAATTTTCCCTAAAAATGAAGTTATGGGTTGATATATATCCATAGTAGTGGGTCTAATGTATTTAATTTCTCCACTACATATATAATAAAATTCAAATTTCTCCATCACATATATTGTTGGGAATCTAAGTTTATTAGATTCCCTGTGTCATAGATTTAAATACAAATCAAGCTGCTATATAGTCACTTGCCTGTGCCTAGGAGGCAGGCAAGTATCGCAAGACTCACAGAGATCTAAGTCTCTGAGAGCAACCTCAGAGGAGTCCATGTCAGAGACATTGTCAAGGAAGTCGAAGATTACTTGAAGACATACTCATTGGCTGTGATGGATAACAGCCAAGATGTATCAGGGACTCTGAGGGGTTGAGGGTTAACAGGGGTGGCAATACCCTGTTAACACTCAGCACACTTTGGACATGCCATTTGGGGGTACGAGACTATGAAGAAAAGGGAAACTATTTCAATATCCGTTTCCCTAAATCATTATGGCAGACTACCAAGAATAGAAGAGCATCTTGTGACAGATGTCTGAAAAAGTGAATGTCTTGTGTAGTCACCATCAACTAGTACTTAGGTCAACCTCGTATCACTATAAATAGGATGTGTAGCCCAGCATTAATGTTTAACACTTTGAGAATATTCACACATTAATGCTTAGAACTTATTGAATCAAACAGCTGTGACTGTATTCATAAGTTAGGTTATTTAGTTGTTCAAAGTGTGCACAACACATTGTCATCAAACGGTGTTATCTATAACACTTGTAATTCTTTATTATTCAATAATAAGTATTACGTTTGAAAAGTATTTCCTTTTGTTGATTAGTTAAGTTTAGTGTTTCTAGCATTGATTAGGGACTTTCATATATTTTTAAATTTTAAATTCTATTAAATAAATTCATACCAAACTTATACAAACCAAACAATAATATCAAGAATCATATCTTTATAACATTCTTTTACCGATAGTGATTCCTTGTAACATACCAAACGCACCCTTATATATTGCATTTGCTCTTAAAGATATGTATATTTTAGTATATGCTAATATTACTTCGGTTACATTTACCAATGAGCGGAAGTCTCATTCGTGAGCAAAAAGATACCATTCTCACGCGTTACATTTGATAGCAGGGCATCTGCGCGTTGCAGTTGCGGGTCTCAGTAATAAAAGTCTAGGCTCAAACAAAATAAGAATAGCGATTTGATTAGATGAAAAAAAATGATTATAATCCGTTCTGATTCACTCATTCTCCTCGGTTTTACGGGTCTAAAACCATTTGAACTATTAACTTGGCATATAAATTGCATGAAGATCTATGTGTTTTATAAGGTTTTACAATATGTATAAGAACATAGTATATTTTGATTTTAAGATGTTAATAATAAGTGTATTTAATTAGTTTTTATTGTACCTTATGCTTTAATGTGTATTGCTTAAATTTTTAAAAATTTAAAAACATTTAATGGGTGATAGGTTTGTGGGTATTACTTAAAATTAAGTTTTATGCATTTAGAGATTGTATCATATGTTTTAAGAGTTATATTACTTAAAATTAAATGAGAAAAAAAATAATAAAATGTTTTATATGTAATATAGATAGATAAATGATGCCAAGCTTGTGCTTGATATGAGGTAATTTGGCTCACGTTCAGTGAGGCTGTCATTTTTCGGGTTATGTAAAAAAGTGGGCCGAACATTAATAAAAAAATATATATTTAATATCCTATTTATCCCTTATAAATACATTTTAAACCAAACTAATTTTTACACAACAAAAAATACAACTTCTATACACTAAATACAACTCCTAATCACAAAATGTCTAACTCACCTACTCCCCCAAAACTCAAATCGTTAACAATCAAGAACAATCCAAAGTGTACGTTTTTCATTTCGTAACGTTTTTATTTCGTAACGTTTTTAATTTCGGAACGTTTCTATATTTTCGTAACGTTTTTAATTCGTAACGTTTTTATTTCATAACGTCTCTAATTTCGTAACGTTTATTAATATACGTTTTTATTCTCGTAACTTTTTTTATAAACATTTCGTAACGTATTTAATTTAGTACGTTTATTAATGTACGTTTTTATTTTCGTAACGTTTTTAATTACTATAATCTTTTAATATTTTTAACGTAATATTTTTATTTTAATTAACAAAAGTATTATTTGATGGTGTTTTTTGGTATGATTGATAAAAGTGAATTGTGAGTGGTAGTGAGGGTGAAAAGTGGGAGATAGAAAGCTGATGTTACGCTGACGTAGCTGGTGTAATGGATTTTTTTGCGTGACTGATAAAAACAACCTTACTTTTAAGTTCTTAAGTTCTAAGAGAGAAAGGTATCATGGAGAGGCAAAACCGCTCCATTTTGTCCCCACAACTGCTATATCAGCACGAAGCAACTAACAAAAATACCCCTTCACTCATATAGAGCCAACACCTCTCCACTTTGGCCCTACCACTATCTTTTATTTTTCTTTTTTTCATTTTCACACAAATTAAAATTTATTTGATTCAAATTAAAATTACAAATACTTAAATAAAAATTACAAATACGGAAATTAAAAAAACGATACGAAAAAATTTACGAAAATTTAAAAACACAACAATATAAATAAACTACTCATTTCGTCGACATACCGGGCCATGATTTCCTCTTGTTGTCGACGCACGAATGACCTCTTTGGTTCCGGTATTGCCTCGTAATCAAGCGCGAGACTGGAAGTCGGCCAACTTCATCTGCTCTCCGCGAGTGCGTTTTGGGCATCATACGCGGATTTAGCCGAGATCATTTTTTGATGCATTGCATTTTCTAGTATTTCCTTCGATGACCCCGACGATCCCCCGGTGCCCTCACTTGTCTCGGATCTTGACTTCTTGGCTGGTCGAGCTTTTCCCGCGGGTCGAGTACATTCATCAAGACCGAATACTTCTGTGTGATCATACACAGGAATGACTTTTCCCTGACAAATTTTTGGTGGGTCTGAGGATCTTCCACCCGTGAATGTAAGCAAATTTTCTTCCTTTAAACGCTGCACAAAATTCATCCTTCCCAGCTTCGAAAACATCCTCATCATTCATCCCACTTCTACGATTTACTCCTTCGTAAATCGCTTGAAACTTTTGGGCATCGGGTTGCATCCGACTCCATTTTCTGGTAATCATGTTCTCTGTACGCCGCATCCTGGTTTTTTGCTCATTAAAATCTCGAACAGTCTGCCCCCCAAAACATTCAAGGTTTTTTGGTCGTTCCCAATGTCAACATTCTCCGAAACACCAAGCCAACATTTGGCAAATAGTTCTTCTTCATCATGAGTCCAACGTACCAGTGCTTGACTCGAACCTTCCACAAATTCTATGTCATCATCATCTGCATCCAAATCAACAGCATTTGATTTGTTGGCTTTGTGTTTTCTGCGGTTGCCTATTCCGGTTGGTGATCGTGACGCTGGAATTTTGAATTGAGTTTCCGGCAATTGTCGACTTGGGTAATTTTGAATTTTGTTGTTATATTGTGCAATTTGAAACAAGAATTATTGTTGTTGATAATTTTGTTCGGGAGTCATTTGGGAGAAATAGTTTTGAGTAAAAGGAGGGTACGAGAATTGGAATCCGGATGGAAAGTGGGAAGAAGATGAAAACTGGGAAGAATATGAAATCTGGGAAGAAGATGAAAATTGGGAAGAAGATGGAAATTGGGAAGCAGGTGATATGGAGTTTTACGACGATGGCGTCGAGGGGTTTGACGATAGCATCGAGGGGTTGCTTGTGTTGAGAAGCTCGGTAAAGTTGAGTTGTGGGAATTGGTCATTTGGGATGTTAGACATTTATTTTCTTGTTATTTAGAGATATTATAGAAGGAATTGTGTGTGTTAAAAATGTTAAAATAAAGGATATATTAAAAGTAATGTAAAAATTTTGAAAAATCGACTGTTGGAACACAACGGCTATATTTGGCTCTCTCTCTTCTTCGTCGGTTCGTCGCTGTTGTGAAATCTGCTCGGCGAATCGGGGGTGGGTGTGGCGGAGTGAAGCAAAGAAGAACGGCTAGGGTGTCACATCGACTCGGCGAGGGTTGCCTCGCCGTGACACCCTCATCTCTAATAATATATGTTTTCTCTTTATATTCAATAAATGAAATTACGCAATTGTATGATGACAGAGCCATAAAAGAAAACATTACATAAGGTAAATGGTTTGTTGAAATTACTATTTTTGGATATGTAAAATGAGCTTTAGAATGGACCCAAACGCTCGAACGCACACGTAGGCACGAAAGGTGTTAGAATTTAGAAACCGCGGGAATACAATACCGATCAAAGAACCAGCCAAGACGTAAAGTTTTCATTAACCTACTGAATGATGACACACAAGGACGGAACCAGGATTTTTAATGAGGTGTTGCACAATGACATACAGCGCGGAGACATGATTTTCAATGAGGTGTTGCATAAAAAAATTTTAGGCTAAATATATTTACACCTTAAGAAATTAAGGTAGCACAAAGTTTTTCGAAGGTTGCTCAAACCATAAAAACAGTAGCTTAGAAGATTTTTTACACTTCATGACCTTAAAATGGATGTAGCCCGTATCACACCCGACATCTATGTAGCTCCGCCCATGATGACACAAATGATCCTACCTTTCTATTTATATATGAGCCTTTAATAAGTTTTCATTTCAACCCACCGATGTTTTAGAATCTGAATGTAGAGATCCTTGCATTATGATCGTTATTTCAAGGGTAAATGTCGAAAATACACAACGTACTTTCTCAGATTATCCATTATGCCCATCGAACTATTTTATTTTTTATTTACACACTTGCCACATAGGTAAAATAGTTTCACTTGGTCAAACCAATTGACTTTTACCGTTGAACAATTTTTTTACCGGTTATGTGTTTTTTTATTTTCCACGTTGGTTTTGATTTATATAACAAAGAGTAACAGTATTTTCTTACGTATAAAACCACACCTATCATATCATTTCTCCCAAATTACTTTTCCAGTTTATGAACCCTAATATTTTCTTACACAATTAATATCGATTTAGGTAAATTAGCAGTTAATCTATTGTTGTAATCTGATGATTCGATTGTTTTAAACTGATGTTTCCATTTAATCTATTGTTTTAATCTGATTATTTCCAGTTTATTAATCCTAATTTTTTGCCCTAATTTTTAATTTGATTATTTCCAGTTTGTGATGTTTCCATTGTTTTAATATGATGATTCCATTGTTTTTCCCTAATTTGTAATCTTTCTAATTACAAGTAAATTGGAAACGAATGGCGAAGTTTGTGGTGGATTTGCACCACGATGGGTTGTTTATAGGCAATCCCGTCTCATATATCACTGGTGACCAACGTGTAATTGATGATATTGACTTCGAAGGTATGAAGTATGACGATTTCTTCTCGATTATCCGTAGGTTAGTGTTAGTAGCACCTGTAGCCATCTTCTATACTCTACCTGGTGTTTCCATGTATATGGGTTTGAGACCCATTGCTAATGATGCCCATGTAGAAGAATTCGTAGAATGCCTATCTAAGAATGATTGTCATTTGTCTGTTTATACTGAACACCATGGGTATGATGTTTTTAATTTGGTTAATGAGGATAGGTTACAATCAGACTCTAGTAATAGTGACTTTGATGATGTTAGTAAGGATGATCCATTGGATGACTTGCCTGAACACATTGATTTCCAAAATAAGGGAGAGGACAATATAGACATTCCTATGCTTACAACCACTGACACTTGATTGAATAAGCTAGTTGGTAAGGGTAGGTTTGTGGGTGACAATGAGAATGACAAACCTGAAGGTCATGGAGAATTAGGACAGTTAATAATAGAGTATCATGATCCTGATGATAGTTTTGTTGAACCTAGATACAAAGTTAGGAAAGACTTTCAATACCCTAATTTTAATCTTGATACACCAAGGGATGAATGTGAACCAGTACTAGGTATGAAGTTTGAGAACCTATTACAACTTAAAAACTTCTTAGCTAACTATGGAGTCAAAAATGGTTACCAGTTGTGGTATTTACACAATGAGAGTCATAGAATACTGGTAAAGTGTGGTAAGGATGTTAGTGCTGGTAAAAGAGGTAAAAAAACCTATAGAAGAAAGCAATGTAATTGAGACAGATGCTAGTGAAGAAACAAGCTCAGACATTGATATGGACAAAGGTAAAGGCAAATTAGGTGAGCCCAACAAAATGTGTGAAACATCAAAAGCTAATTTGGCTGAAAGAAAGGCAAAAGAAAAGGAGTATGTGATGGCCGGGGTGGACTGTCCGCTTAGGCTATGGGCTAGTTGGATGGGCAATGAAAGGTCATTTCAAATCAAATCCCTCTACCCTGCTCACAAGTGTTACAGAAACTACAATTTAGGTGCATTTGTTACATACAAATGGATAACTGAGCATTATGCTAGGGAAATCATTAATAACCCTAATATAAGTCATAGGTTTATGCATAATTCAATCAGAGAAAAGTTCATGATTAATGTGAGTATAGGTCAATGTAGAAGGGCAAAACAAATGGAATTGTTTGACCATGAAGGTGGCTTAATAGACCATTATAGTAGGCTATGGGACTACAGGCAAGCCTTGTTGGACTCTAATCCTGGTTCAACTTGTCACATAGATTTGGAAGAAAAAGATGACGGGCTTACATATTTCAAAAGATTTTATGTTTGTTTTGCTGGACCAAAGGAAGGCTGGAAAGTTGGGTGTAGAAAAGTGATTGGTTTGGATGGGTGATTTTTGTCACACACTTGCAAAGGGTAGTTACTTACATCAATGGGAAGGGATGCTGAAAGTCCCTAATCAATGCTAGAAACACTAAACTTAACTAATCAACACAAGGAAATACTTTTCAAACGTAATACTTATTATTGTATAATAAAGAATTACAAGTGTTATGGATAACACCGTTTGATGACAATGTGTTGTGTACACTTTGAACAACTAAATAACCTAACTTATGAATACAGTCACAGCTGTTTGATTCAATAAGTTCTAAGCATTAATGTGTGAATATTCTCAAAGTGTTAAACATTAATGTTGGGCTACACATCCTATTTATAGTGATACGAGGTTGACCTAAGTACTAGTTTATGGTGACTACACAAGACATTCACTTTTCAGACATCTGTCACAAGATGCTCTTCTATTCTTGATAGTCTGCCATAATGCTTTAGGAAAACAGATCTTGAAACATTTTCCCTTTTCTTCATAGTCTCGTACACACAAATGGCATGTCCAAAGTGTGCTGAGTGTTAACAGGGTATTGTCACCCCTGTTAACCCTCAACCCCTCAGAGTCCCTGATACATCTTGGCTGTTATCCATCACAGCCAATGAGTATGTCTTCAAGTAATCTTCGACTTCCTTGACAATGTCTCTGACATGGAATCCTCTGAGGTTGCTCATAGAGACTTGGATCTCTGTGAGTCTTGCAATACTTGCCTGCCTCCTAGGCACAGGCAAGTGACTATCTAACAGCTTAATTTGTGTTTAAATCTATGATACAGGGAATCTAACAAACTTAGATTCCCAACAGATGCTAATAATCAAATGTTTCCTATAGCTTGGGCTGTTGTAGGGGTGGAAAACAAGCATATCTGGATGTGGTTCTTGGCCTTGATCCATTATGACCTTGGATTGAACAATGGCATAGGTCTTACAGTTATATTAGATGGACATAAGGTAAGACACCTATAAATTATGTCTATAAATGTTAACACTCAACTATAACTTTCTTATCTGTATTATGCTAACATTTAATAAATACAATCAATATAGGGTCTAATTAAAGCTGCTAAAGTTTGGTTGGGGGAGGCAAAGCACAGGCAATGTGCAAGACATATTTATGAAAATTTCAAGAAGAAATGGAGCGGCTTATATTACAAGAGACTATTTTGGTGGGTTGCTTCCTGCACAATACATGAGCACTTTCACCAGGTTATGGAGGCAATCAAGAAACTAGATGATAATGCATACAGATGGTTAGTTGACAGGAATCCAAATACATGGTGTCGTGCTTACTTTGAAATGGACAGATGTTGTGCATCATTTGAAAATGGTATGTCTGAGAGTTTTAACTCTAGAATACAGTTGGCTAGAGGAAAGCCCATAATTACCATGTTAGAAGACATCAGGATATACATTATGCAAGGGATTTGGGTCCTTAACAAGAAAGTCGTAGAACACACAGATGGAATTACTCCATTTGCTAAGAAGATGTTAGAGATTCATATAGTTAAACTAAGGTACAATACTTAAAGTTTTGTGTACAAATATTGGGACAACATTTAGTATAGAATTTATAATGATGAGTTGTTACACTATGATAGGAACTGGGTGGTGTACCGGAGTGGTTACCAAGAAGTTGAGGTTAGAAGAAATGACCATGGGTATGGTGTGAATTGTTGGGTCAATATTTACTGACCCTGAAGCAACTCTAGGATTTGAATATAAAATCCCCCTAAGTGTTTCATGCTCAGCAGTAAGGCCAGTCTGCTGAAGGATGACCAGAGGAACAAAGTTCCTACTGAAGACTTTAAAGCTGAAGAAAGTTCAGCACTCCCTAATGAAGAGATTTTGTTAGGTTCAATTGTTGTTCTCGGTATCTTAACGAATTGACCTAGGCTCTCTATGTGACTCAGTCGTTCTTTGGTGAAACAAATATTTTTGGTTGTTTTTAAATAAAAGTGCGGAACAATTAAAGTAAAAGTTCTCTTAAAGTAAATCTTAGTCTAATTAAAATAATGGTGCAAGTATTTAAAAACGTGACTAAAATTAAAAGGCGCTAAAGTAAAGACGTAAACTTAAATCTAACTAAGGCAAATCTTAAAACGCAACTAAGACTTAAACTAAGGCAAGGCTAAAATTTAACTAAGGCAAATAAACTTAAAGTGCAATTAAAAATAAAAGGTGGGAAAAATAAAGCTTAAAAAAAAAGACTGAAATTTAAAAAGAAAACCAAAAAAAGAAACTTACAGAACCCTTGATTCGGAAGTTCAAGACTTCCGAATGAACAACCTTGATTCGGAACTTTTGCCCTTGGTTCGGAACTTTCGAATTGATCCGGAACTTTTGAGAAGTTCCGAATGAACAGCCCTTGGTTCGGAACTTTGGAGTTCCGAATGAACACTCACTGATCCGGAACTTTTGGAGTTCCAAATGAATTGCTTGATCCGGAACTTTTGAGTTCCGAATGAATGATTCTTGAGTCGGAAGTTATCCTTCGTTCGGAAGTTTGAGACTTCCGAATGAGTGATGCTTGAGTTGGAAGTTGTCCTTCGTTCGGAACTTTGAATGTTCCGAATGAACAGCCCTTGATCCTGAACTTTGAAGTTCCGAATGAAAGAACTCTTGGCTCGGAAGATTTCACCTGGAAAGATCAGAAACACAAACAAACTCCCCCGAAGAACAAGGATCACATAAACAAGGAAGATAACACAGATTTAACCAAAATCAACACAAACGATTTAATAAAAACTATCAACGAAACAACAGTAAACATAAACAAACAATTCAAATCAATAAAACAAACAAATTTAACCACAATGATTAAAAACCCACTTGATCAAAATAAAGAACATGAACATGAACACAACATAAACATAAAAAATCAAAGATTGAGAAAGGTAGATAGGAGATTAACAAGATAAAATAAAGATTGACAAGAATTAAAATGAAAACTTACTTGAAATTAAATGGTAATTAAGGTGCAAAACAAGGTATTTAAAGTTGACAAGAAAAGTAAATGACAAGGTAATTAAAGGTGGAAGAGCTAATTGTCACTATTAGCCAACAAAGAAAAATAATAACAACTAATGACTACTTATAGGGAGGATTAAGGAAGCTTCCACCCCTCCTTCATTTCTTTATAATTGCGTCATTAGGCCCTTAAGCATATAATCTTCATTAATTGCACCATTAGTCCTTTTTTCTTCTAATCTTCTTTAAACTTGGACTCTAATGACTTGTGGCTTGGGATTTCTTTTGAACTCGTCTTTAAATTCTTCAATAAAATAGACTTGAATTCTTCGGCTTTTGATAAACTTCCGTCTTTTGACTTTTTCTTCGATAAATCTTCAGAATTGGTCTTGGACTTCCGTTCTTTTTGCACTCTTGACTTCTAGACTCCGTCTTTCATCGTTTTCTTCAATAAAAGTCCGTAAATGCCCGTGAATTTCCACTTTTCACCTTTTCGTCCTAAATCACAACAAAAACACAAACCACGCATAATTCTGACATAAAAGACATAAAATACACGTTTTGGTCCGGTTATTATTGTAATTAAGTGGTAGAAAAGATGGGTGTTTACACACCTATCAAATCCCCTACACTTGACCATTGCAATGTCCTCATGCAATGCATTAGTTACAAAGCAAGATTACATTTTTCATCATAATCAATCCACGTTGGCCTTTATTAAAGAAATAAAAACTAAAAACATTCATCGTAAAGAAATCAAAAGCATACTTTGGGTTTTGGAAATGTTATGAATAATCATCATCCTCAAATTTTCACTTTCTCCAAACCAAGCTTAAAAACGAGATCATTGTTATTATAAGTTAGTAGACTATCACGAACTCATGCGGGTCAATTACTCACTTAGACTCCCTTATTCCTAGGTGTATCTCTTATATTTTATTGTTGTCTTGAATGATCACGAAGATGCATTTTTGACTTATTTCGATAGTTATTAAGTCTGAAAATAAAGTGAACGATTTAATCAATAGTTAGCTAAAGGACAAAATCTTTTAAAACTGCTTCTCGGGACCTCATAAAGTTCATATCTTGGCATAACTCGCTTCGCGATTTGAGACCTTTCTCGGACCGATATTTGGCAGCGACTTCATACTTCAAACCTTGAGAGACGTTCATGAAATAATGGTCTTCTCTTCATAATGGAATTTCTTCACTTGAAGTTTTGAGAGATTCATACTTGGACCACGACTTCTTCATTTTTCTCCAATCTTTATTTTGGACTTTGATATACAACGATCCGCCTCCTTTTATGACTTGGATCTATTTATCCTCATACCTTGTTAGGGTCTTTTCGGATACACTTCTCCATGACTTTTGGGGAGTATTTGCTTTTCGTCGTGTGTCTCGATCCTTCATATTGATTTTCGATAAATGATTCTTCACATCACTTTGGATCTTTAGCAACCAAATATAGCCCTCATGCCTTGTTAGGGCCTTTTCGGACTCGCCAATCTTCGCATCCCGCTTCAATAAGTTATGCCTTGGCTATGAACTCTAATCCATACCGAGCAACTTTTAAACGATCTTGGGCTAGAAGCTAAGTAACTTTTCAAATCGTACAACCTTATTTATTAGCAGATAAATTTATTAGCAAGCGATGGGAGAATAGGCTCATAATTAACTCACATAAATTCACGAAAGAATACCGAACTTATAATTGGCTCTATCATCTCTCGTTCTCCACAGTTTAAAATCTCAAAGAATGAGACTCGTGGATACTTAGCCTATTAAATCAAAGTTTTGGGTTTTCGAGTCGCCTATAGGATCTTGCAAATTCTTAGACTTTTTCAAGTTTAGAAATCGCATTTTAAAGTTCCCTTGATAAACGACTCTCTAGGATCAATTATAGGAACTTGCGAAAAGTTCTTGTTCTTAACCCGTGAGAGTTAAGACTTTCGTGTTTTATAGCTCCCTATATAAAAGCCTAGCAAAACTTGACTTAAACACGTTAAGGATACTAGCTAGAGCAAACTTAGATAAGTAAACTCTGGTTAAGTCAAATGATTCATAACGTTTTGAAAATTAAAACCACTTATTTAAGCATTTATTCTAGCAAAGGAAGAAAATAACTATACAAAGGTAAAAACTAATAGGCCAAAATAGATCAAAAATTTTGAAAAATGTCGAAAAATTGATTTTCTGGTTAAAATGAGGACAAATACAAGGAAAAGACCACTTAACTTCGATAGAAGTCCCCCCTACACTTAAGATAAACATTGTCCTCAATGTTTAAGCATGTGGGAGTAAACTCCCCTACACTTAGGAAATTGTGCACGTTGTTTAAATCTCGCTAAGGAAAAGACCACTAAAGAAATTCCTATTTTAATATTGAGAAAATATAAAATAGTGAATCGAAAAGAGTTTAGGATAGAACCGGGAAGAAGTAGAACACGGAATCACGGGTCGTCAAGAATCATCAAGAGTGGATCATTGAAGCTCGAATCCCTGATTAAGAAGTGAGGAGAGGAAATAGCAAACCAAAGGGTCTCCCCTACACTTAAGATAAAGAAAGCGAAAAGATAGATGCATGGGTTGCCTCCCAAGAAGCGCTTGGTTTTTGTTAACCGAGTCGTGAGCCTGACTCGACCTTGATCATCAACGGAAGAAGCATGAAACATATCCACCAGGATCAAAGACGTAGTTTTCATCGAGCAAATAACACAAGCTTAAGGCGAACAAGGCAAGCCAAAGAAGAGTAGGCAAGGTTCCCTTAAGCAGTGATGGAGCACGGTGGAAGCAAGGTTGAAGTGGTGCAAGCATGTCTTCAAAATTTCCAAAGATTTTTCCTTTTATTTCATCAGGTGGATACTGAGATGGCTTAAAGACTTCAATACCGGGGTCGAACACCTTTTCCTTTAAGGGAAAATAGCACTCAGGCTCAGCCGAGTGTGAAGAAGATCCGCAAAGAAGCACAACCTCGTCCTCAGAAGGGGGACAAAGAGGTGTCAAATCATATGTGCAACGGATATTGGTGTCAACCGGTTTCTTCTCCTTTGACAGAATGCTCTTCAAATCCAAAGTAGGATCAAGACGATAATATTCAAAGTCATAAGGAGGAGCATCACTCTCATGAGGGAAGTAAGTGTTGAGAAATTCAGAGAAGTCTTCCTCAAATGAGTAATCGTCCAAAGTAGGATCGATTGATGGCGGAGGATCTTCATCATGTGAAGAATTGCTCGAGAGAGTATCAGCCTCATCAAAATCATCGAAAGTGGGCAGCTCGGGATACTCAGAAGTACAATCAAAATCATCCGAATCTGAGCTAGAATCATCATCATCATAAGCATCAAAGACCGGTGGAGAATCATAAATGGTAGAAGGTTCCAAAGTGGAGAGAGAATCATCCACATCGTCTTCAAAGAGTGGATTATCGATGGAAGAATCGAATAGAGGATTGTCATAGACGGTAAAGTCATTGAGCACATTAATCATATTCACTGATTCTTGTCCATAATATTTGCCTGTAAGCTTCCCCATTTTGAAAATTTGTGAGGCATTCCCGACTCTTAAGATTAACTCACCTTCGGCAACATCTACTAAAGCACGTCCGGATCTCAAGAATGGCCGACCAAGTATTAAAGGAATACGAGGGTCCATTTCATAATCAACTACAACAAAATCGACCGGGAAAGTGAATGCGCCAACTTTGATGAACACGTCTTCGGCTATACCAACGGGGTAAGCGAGAGTGCGGTTTGCAAGTTCGAGAGTCATCTTTGTTGGAATGAGGTCGGGTAATGATAGTGTTTTCCAAACACTCAGTGGCATCAAATTAATACTAGCCCCGAGATCAGCCAGGGCAGTAAATTCTTCAGTTTTGTTGAACACGCAAGGCAACACAAAACGACCGGGATCTCCAAGCTTTTCCGGAAGTTCTTTAAGAATAACTGCAGAGCAGTTCTCATTTAAGCGTGTGTTGGCGAGTTCAATTAGCTTCTCCTTCTTGTTAAGCAATTCCTTAAATGCTTTAACAAATTTGGGCATGTGGACAAGTGCTTCAAGAAAACTAATGCTGAAGCCTATTTGAGAAATCATATTGATATATTTTGTCACTTGAGAGTCCTCCTTTGTTAGATCATTGGTCTTGCCTATGCGAGAAGGGTATGGGATTCTGGGTTTATAGGTGGAAGGTGAAGGTGTAGTCGGTAAAGGTTGAGATGTTGAAGGGTCCTTCCGAGAGACATCGTCATTACGAGGCGGAGACGGTAATGGTGTACTAATACTAGGTGTAGGAGGAGTAGGGACACATGGTGGAGGAGGAGGTGTAGATGATGGGGGCGGGATTGGTGGTCCTACGATGGTGACTCCACTACGAGTAGTAATAGCACTCACATTAGCTCGCGGATTGGTGACAGTGTTTGAAGGTAGAGAACTCGAAGAAGAAGGTTGAGCTTCGGGCAAGAAACTAGCCAAAAGATTCTTTAATTCAGTTGTTTGAGTGCTGAAGGAGGATTGAATATTATCACGAACCTTGGTTCTAATGTCATTACCTTGCTTCATGATATATCCTTTCAAATTGATTATTTGGCTCTGTAGATTCTTGATTTGCTCACCTTGAGTTCTCATGATGGCTTCAACATCGGGATTAATGGGTGGGTTTTGTTGGGTGGGTGGTTGATAAGGGTTAGAAGCTCTTGGTGGGATTTGGTTGCTCCTATTGTAGTTGTTGGCGGGGTTTTGGTTTTGAGGAGAAAAACCGGGTGAAAGGTAATTGTTGGATCGGTAACTCAGCAGATTTCTATCCCCTTGTTGTCTAGCTTGGTAATTTTCCGGTGAATAATTACCATAAGCAGCATACACATTTTCCGGATTTCCTTGTGTCGAAGGACAATCGGTGTATGAGTGAGGACCGCCACATGTTTCACAAGGATTAGCAACCGCTTTAACTTGTTGTTGTTGTTGGTTTGAAGCGAGAAGCGTAACACTTTTGCTCATTTCGGTCATCATGCGGGTGAGTTCGGTCATATCAGGGTTTGCTGAGGTGGAGGAAACATTGACTCTCGGGTTGTTCCTAGAAGAAGCAGAGGAATCCCAGTTTTTGTGGTGAGTAGTCATGTTCTCAATTAACTCTCTACACTCCTCGGGTCTCCTTTTCATGAATGTGCCACCGGCGGCTGCATTGATCGTATCACGATCTCGAAAAGTCAAACCGTTGTAGAAAGTATCGATTAATGTCACAGGGAGCATGTTGTGGTTTGGACATCTGTCGATCAAGACATTATATCTCTCCCAAGCGTCAAAAAGAGATTCATCGGGATCTTGCATGAAACCGCTGATCTGATTGCGAAGGCTCGTGACCATAGATGGTGGAAAGTAGCGCGATAAAAAGCGTTGAGTCATGTCATCCCAAGTGTGAATAGAATTCTTCGGGAGACGATCAAACCATTTCTCGACCTGATGTAATAAGGTGTGTGGAAAGAGTTGTAGGCGAAGTTCATCCATTGTGGCACCAGCCAACTTCATGCTTTGGGTGATTGTAATGAACTTGTCGAGGTGTTTGTTGGCATCATCATCAGGAAATCCACGGAATAGGTTTGTTTGTACTTGCTGAATCATGTGGTGCTTCAACAAAAACTCAGGAGCGTTGATTTGCATCGGCGCAATCGGTCCTCCTCGTCCAAACATGGTTGGTTGACAAAGTTCCTCCATGGTCCGAAGATCGGGCTGTGGAAGAGCATTGTTGTTATTATTAGGGTGCGGTGGATTATTGTTGTTTACACCTGACATAACTAAATCTTCTTGAGGCTCGGGCTCTTGATAATTAGAAGATCTAGTACGCATGCACCTACAAAGACAAAAGAAAAAGAAACCAAACACAAAAACAATATATATACACAATAAAGATAAAATCTTTTTGGATTTTTGAAATTTTAAATTTTTATGGTTTTTTATCAATTTTTAATTTTTATGATTTTTTGAATTTTCTATGCGAGAAAAATAACGCTCACAAGTGAACGGATCCCAAAAAGCAACGCGTCTCTCACAGAAAACCGTTAATCTTTACGAAAAGAGCCGGCAGCGACGCCATTTTAATGAAGAGATTTTGTTAGGTTCAATTGTTGTTCTCGGTATCTTAACGAATTGATCTAGGCTCTCTATGTGACTCAGTCGTTCTTTGGTGAAACAAATATTTTTGGTTGTTTTTAAATAAAAGTGCGGAACAATTAAAGTAAAAGTGCTCTTAAAGTAAATCTGAGTCTAATTAAAATAATGGTGCAAGTATTTAAAAACGTGACTAAAATTAAAAGGCGCTAAAGTAAAGACGTAAACTTAAATCTAACTAAGGCAAATCTTAAAACGCAACTAAGACTTAAACTAAGGCAAGGCTAAAATTTAACTAAGGCAAATAAACTTAAAATGCAATTAAAAATAAAAGGTGGGAAAAATAAGGCTTTAAAATAAAAGACTGAAATTTAAAAAGAAAACCAAAAAAAGAAACTTACAGAACCCTTGATTCGGAAGTTCAAGACTTCCGAATGAACAACCTTGATTCGGAACTTTTGCCCTTGGTTCGGAACTTTCGAATTGATCCGGAACTTTTGAGAAGTTCCGAATGAACAGCCCTTGGTTCGGAACTTTGGAGTTCCGAATGAACACTCACTGATCCGGAACTTTTGGAGTTCCGAATGAATTGCTTGATCCGGAACTTTTGAGTTCCGAATGAATGATTCTTGAGTCGGAAGTTATCCTTCGTTCGGAAGTTTCAGACTTCCGAATGAGTGATGCTTGAGTTTGAAGTTTCCTTCGTTCGGAACTTTGAATGTTCCGAATGAACAGCCCTTGATCCTGAACTTTGAAGTTCCGAATGAAAGAACTCTTGGCTCGGAAGATTTCACCTGGAAAGATCAGAAACACAAACAAACTCCCCCGAAGAACAAGGATCACAGAAACAAGGAAGATAACACAGATTTAACCAAAATCAACACAAACGATTTAATAAAAACTATCAACGAAACAACAGTAAACATAAACAAACAATTCAAATCAATAAAACAAACAAATTTAACCACAATTATTAAAAACCCACTTGATCAAAATAAAGAACATGAACATGAAAACAACATAAACATAAAAAATCAAAGATTGAGAAAGGTAGATAGGAGATTAACAAGATAAAATAAAGATTGACAAGAATTAAAATGAAAACTTACTTGAAATTAAATGGTAATTAAGGTGCAAGACAAGGTATTTAAAGTTGACAAGAAAAGTAAATGACAAGGTAATTAAAGGTGGAAGAGCTAATTGTCACTATTAGCCAACAAATTCCTCCCCTCCTTCATTTCTTTATAATTGCGTCATTAGGCCCTTAAGCATATAATCTTCATTAATTGCACCATTAGTCCTTTTTCCTTCTAATCTTCTTTAAACTTGGACTCTAATGACTTGTGGCTTGGGATTTCTTTTGAACTCGTCTTTAAATTCTTCAATAAAATAGACTGAATTCTTCGGCTTTTGATAAACTTCCGTCTTTTGACTTTTTCTTCGATAAATCTTCAGAATTGGTCTTGGACTTCCGTTCTTTTTGCACTCTTGACTTCTTGACTCCGTCTTTCATCTTTTTCTTCAATAAAAGTCCGTAAATGCCTGTGAATTCCCGTGTTTTCTCCACTTTTCATCTTTTCGTCCTAAATCACAACAAAAACACAAACCACGCATAATTCTGACATAAAAGACATAAAATACACGTTTTGGTCCGGTTATTATTGTAATTAAGTGGTAGAAAAGATGGGTGTTTACACACCTATCACTCCCCTTCCAGTTAACTTAGAATACAAAGGAGTCTTTGCTTCAAATACTAGGCGGTCTAGTTATTATGAAGAACAAGGACTGAAGAAGGGCTTTTAGTTCAGTTTGGCTTGACAATACCAAACTGAATGATGTCGATCTCCTCTAGGATACTGAAGACTCTTCAGTATTCTGATGGTTTGTATTAGGCAGGAAAAGATAACTTTAAGTCAAAGTAGGTTGCTTGTATACTTAGATATAAGTACAAACTTTATATTTTCTAGAATAGTTTAATATGTACTTTGTACTGTTTATCCAGCATGGTCATCAACCACCCACTGGATAAACCCATGCATTGAAACATGCAAAATGCAAACCCTAGTTTACACTGCCTATATAAGGAGTGTACATTAGGAGAGAAAGGGTTAACCAATACAAGAGCTAAAACTCTGGAAAACCTTTCTCTCTCGATACCAACTAAACCATATAGCCAAGATGCATATGAACGTTTAGATTGGAGCTTAGACTTAACTTTGGTTAGACGTGTAAGTAGAGGAGATCACAACCCATTGTCATTCAACCACTTTGTTATTCCGCAACCAAAGAGGGTTATAGATTCTTTATTTAATTCTAATAAAAGTCTATACGTTGAAAAGTATATTGGTATTGTTGTTTTAATTATTCATAGTTCTTATCTATTGTTAAAATAACACACTTGAGTCGAAGTAAAGAGTTATTACTTAAGTTGATAAGTAATAACGAATTACAAGGGACCAACAAGTGGTATCAGAGCAGTTTGATTAGCTAAACTCTTATTTTATTAAACTGCTCATTTAAAAGTTTTCAAATCAAGATCCAAAATGGCTCAAGTTATGCACAAACCCTAGAATATAGGGGTGTCCAACTCAATGCTGCTCCTGTACTAGAGGTAGTCAATTTTACAAATTAGAAGAAGAGGTCTCTTGTCCACATGGTTGGAATTGAACCTCAATTCCTTGGAATCATTGAAAATGGTCCTTTTGTTCCCATGGTTGGGGACAATAGAAAACCTGAAGCACAATGGACTGTTGATGAGAGAAAAGCTGCAAACCTAGATAAGCGTCTCAAAAGTCTCATCATGTCCGTGCTCCCAGATGACCAAATGAATTCTATTGTAAATTGCAAAACAGCTAAAGATACATGGGAGGACCTTATTCTTTACCATGAGGGACCCTCTGATGTAAAAGAAACCAGAATCATGGATTTAAAGCTTCAATACAACACCTTCAAGCATAAAGAAGGGGAAACCCTCACACAGACATTCACCAGATACAAAGCACTGATGAATGAACTTGTGAATGATGGTGTTGAGATTTCAAAACTTGAAATCAACGCAGTTTTTGCTAATGCATTGCCAAAGAAGTGGCCCGGTTTCTGCCAAAGCTTGAGAAATGCTAATCACATTAAAGATTGTGATCTAGCCTCTCTTTTTGGGAAACTTAAATATGAAGAAAACCTAGTTGATAGGATTTATGAAGGCTCAAGCAAGAGTAAAGCATTAACCATTGCTACACCCTTGTCCACAGCCTTCTTCAGTGAGGTTGTCATTCAAGACTACCAAGATAGTCTTGATGATGAGGAAGACACTAGATCTAGTGAGGAATATCTGAATAACCTCAAAGAGGAATTTCATGAAAGGGCACTTCTGGCCAAGTCTAGAAGGTTCTTTAAGAAAGGAGGCAAGTTCTCCAGCTCCACAAAAGCTTCAGTTGACACTGAATGCTATAAATGTGGGAAGACTGGTCACTATACTAGGGATTGTTATTAAAAAACATCTCTCCCTTCATATTCCTCACCAGCTCAATCAAGACCATCTGGTCAATCATCATTTCAACCAAAACAAAATGCTTCTACTTCATTTCAACAAAACAGGGTTGAACTCAGACCAACAAAATACTTTGAGGCGAAATACAGAGAAATCAAGGCAAGATTGGCCCTAATGAGTACTGAAAGCTCCTCATCCAAGACTCCCAAGCAAGACAAGAACAAAGGACTTGTTGCTGAAGCCTATGAATGGGATGAAGAAGACATTTCTTCAGATTATGATGAAATGGTTAATGTGAAAGTGCTGATGGCACTTGCTGATGATGAAGGGGCTAATTCAAATGTTGTGGCCAGAGAAAGTGCCAAAAATGGTGAATGGGTCAATGTCACAATCAAAAAGGTACAAACTCTTCTTGAATTAGAAGATAAAGATGACATTAAATTTGTCTTTGATTACTTGTGTATTGATCTAAAATTTGTTGAAGAGCAAAGAAACAATTTTCTTGAAAAATTTCATAAAATTGTTCTAAAACTTGAAGATTTTGGAAGTAAGCAAATAGAGTTAAAAGAAGATAAACTTGATATTCTTACTTTTCAACAATTGAACAAAGAAATTTTGGAGGAAAATAAGTCCCTAAGAGTTGAACTAAAAGAAGCAAAAGATATTGTTAAATCTTGGCTTTGAAACTCTAATAGGGTAAATCAATGCATAAGTGAACAAATACCTGCTCAAAAGAGGAAAATGCTTGGTGCTGAAGGATCCTACAACACCAAATCTATTGTCTATGTCAAAACCTCAAATGAGGATGGTAGCTTGATCCCTGACATTGAAAGGTCAGGTGAAGAGAATTTATCCAATCATGAAACTGGACGAATCATTCTTCCTGAGTTTCAAGCAAGTGTTGACACTTCAGCACCAGTTGAGTCCTCAGTTACTGAGGATGACTCAGATGATGATATAGAGAATGAAGTAAGTACCCCACTTCCTCCTTTGGATAAGTTGACTGGTGTTGAACCCTCTACTGGACCCAAAACTATCTAGTCTATCATCAAGTCACACACCACACACAAAGGTAGTTCTTCCAAACATGTCAAAATTGACACTTCAAAGAACTCTTCAGCTCCTGCTGAAGGTTCACATATGGGAACTACCTCTTCAGTTTCAACAAATAAACCGAAGAATGCCAGATTTGAGGAAGATAAGAGAATGTCTCTTGTCATGCAAGAGATCAATGATCTCAAATTTCAACTCAGGCAGCAACAAACACCAACTCGGTTCAGAGATGAACCTTCAGACTCTCCTCATTTAAAGTACAAGACACAATTTAAAAGGGCTTGTCAGTTTTGTGGTCTAAACAACCATCTCACTCAAACTTTCTTAAGAGTGATTTATTGTACTAAATGTGAGAGGACTGATCATCGCACTTGTGAACATACTCAGTATATGCTGGCCAAAACTAGTGCTGATGCTCAGAATACCGAAGCATCTCAATCCAGGCGAAATATTCCTTTCCCACCTTGCATTCATTGTGGTATGGGTAATCATCACCCAGATGACTGCCACTATTACCATGTTTGTAATATTTGTGGAATTTATGACCATGACACTCATGGACATAATCGGATCATCTCACTCAGAAGAGGTATTAAACCAAGAAACCCAAACTCTATTACCAAATGTTGTAAAACTTATAGAAGGGATGTCTACACTACATCTGATCACAACCATATAGAGTGGTTCAGAAGAGGTGAAGCCCTCCAGGATAAGAAATCAAAAGTTGTTCAGAGCTCTTCTTCCTTTGAGCAATCACACATACCCTCTACAAGAGGACCCTTCGGATCTAGAACACCTTCTAGATCTAAAACCCCCACCCAACAAAGGTGGGTTTCAAAACAAAACTAACCATTTCCTTAACTTGTGAAGTGTGATCTCAGGAAGCCTATTTGGTACCCCAGATAGTGGTTGCTCAAGGCATATGACTGGCACCGGAAGTTATCTGCACAAGTATAATGCGAAACAAGGTCCTAAAGTTGTTTTTGGGGATAACTCATCAGCTACTACTGAAGGATTTGGTTCAGTAAAATGCAATGGTATAGTTTTCTCAAGGGTAGCATATGTCAATGGATTGAAGCACAACCTCATCAGCATAAGTCAACTCTGTGATGCAAAGTATCTTGTGCTGTTTAATGACAAAAAAGGTAAAATCTTCAACTCCAATCATGAAACTGTGATGATTACTCCCAGAGTTAAAGATGTTTATGTCATGAACATGAACTCTACTCAGGAGACATGCTTCTTTGCTAAAGCCTCTAATATTATCAACTAGCTTTGGCATAAGAGGCTCTCCTATCTCAATTTCAAAACAATAACTCTGCTGGCAAAAAAAATCTTGTTATTGGTCTTCCTTCACTTGTCTATTCCAAGGACAAATCATTCTCAGCATGTGAAAAAGGGAAGCACCATAGGGCCAATTTCAAAATAAATCAAACTTTCTCAATCAAAGTAAGTCTTCATTTGCTTCACATGGACTTATTTGGCCCAGTATCACCTAGGGCCATTTGTCATGAAAAATATACACTTGTCATTGTTTATGAGTACTCTAGGTACACTTGGGTATATTTTCGGACAAAGAAAAGCCATGCACCAGATGCCATTATGTCATTCATCAAAAGAGTTGAAAATCAAAATGACACTCATGTCAAACAACTCAGAACTGACAATGGCACTGAATTCAGAAATTACACACTGATCAAATCTGTGATGACAAAGGAATTTCCCAAAATTTCTCATCTCCTTACACACCTGAACAAAATGGTGTGGCTGAAAGAAGGAACATAACTTTGATTGAAGCAACAAGGACAATGCTTGCTGGATCTGCTCTTTCTAAACATTTTTGGACTGATGTTGTAGCCACTGCTTGTTACACTCAACATAGATCCATCATTGTGAAGAGACACATGAAGACTCCCTATGAAGTCTTTAGGGGGAGAATTCCAAACATTTCATTCTTACATGTGTTTGGGTGTCCAGTATTCATTCAAAATCACAAGGATCACCTTGGAAAGTTTGATGAAAAATCTGATGATGGTTACTTCCTTGGATACTCTCTAGTATCTAAAGCATACAGAGTCTTCAACACAAGAAGATAATGTATTTAAGAAACCTATCACATCACCTTCAATGAAAGTTCTGAAGCTCTCACTTTTACAAATCCATCAGATGATGAACTTCATATTCATGAATCTCACAATTATCCATTTGATGAATTTCAACATTATGAGCCTTCTAAAAAATATCAAACAAGCAACCCAGTCCCTCATATTGATCCATTTGAAGATATGACAAGTCCTACAAAAGGAAATCCCTCAGTATCACATACTGATGGCTGTCAATCAAATAATGATCAGTCTCAAAATGATCAAAATGATCAGCAAAGCAACACAAATGACCAAAATGGTCTGTCTCAGAATAATCAGCATGCTGACACACATGATCAAAATGATTTATCATATGCAGCTGCTGATGAACAATCTGAGCCCCTTGCTCAAAGCTCTCCTACCATCTCTAAGGAATTAGGTCTTGGATATGTTGCTTCTTACCAAGAAGGAAGCCCTCCATTGATTGAACCTTTGTCTACTGAATATCCCTCAGTAAGCACTAGAGATAATCCAAGTCCAAGTCCATGTCATGGACTTCCAAGATCTAGCTCTAAGCATGATACCAGTGCCTATTCTCCAGCTCCACAAAAATCTTGGACTAAAAATAGTCACATACAACTGGTGAACATAATAGGCAATCCTGGTGAAGGTAGATTCACTAGATCTATGTCAAAGAAATTGAGTGCTGCTTCATCTGGAGAATGCCTCTATGCAAACTTTCTCTCAGAAATTGAACCTACAAAGGTTTCTGAAGCACTCACACACCCTGGATGGGTGGTTGCCATGCAAGAGGAACTCAATCAATTTGAAAGAAACAAAGTCTGGAAATTGGTTCCTCTTCCATATGGTAAATCAACCACTGACATCAAATGGGTTTACATGCTCAAAAGAGATGAAACCAATGCAGTGACCAAAAATAAAGCTAGGCTGGTGGCCGAAGAATTCAATCAAGAGCCTGGTGTTGATTTTGATCAAACCTTTGCTCCAGTTGCACGTATGGAAGCCATACGAATCTTCCTTGCTTATGCCACATACATGAACTTCATCATCTACCAAAGAGATGTCAAAAGTGCATTCCTAAATGGTGACCTAAAAGAAGAAGTTTATGTTACTCAATCTCCTGGCTTTGAGAGTAGTAAATACCCAAATCATGTCTACAAGCTTTACAAAGCTTTGTATGGACTGAAGCAAGCTCCAAGAGCATGGTATGAAACTCTCTCAACATTTCTCATTGAACATAAATTTGTCAGAGGAAAATAGATAGCACCTTGTTTATCTATAAATCTAAAACTGACACCATTCTGGTACAAATTTATATGGATGACATACTCTTTGGTTCTACAAGCTTGAAACTTTGCAAACAATTTTCCAAGCTTATGACCAGCAAGTTTGAGATGAGTATGATGGGAGAACTCACATACTTCCTTGGTCTTCAGATTAAACAATCTGACCAAGGCATCTCCATCAATCAAGAAAAATATGTCAAGGATCTGTTGAAGAAGTATGATATCAATTGTGTTTCAGTGAAGACTCCAATGGTACCCCCTAACAACTTAGGACCTGATCTCAATGGACAATCAGTCAATGAGACTCAGTATAGAGGTATGATTGGGTCACTCATGTACTTAACTGTAAGCAGGTCTGACATTCAATTCTCTACATGCCTTTGTGCAAGATACCAAGCAAATCCAAAGGAATCACACCTTACTACTGTAAAGATAATCTTCAGATACCTAAAAGGTACACCAAGTCTAGGTCTTTGGTACCCCAAATCCTCTGGTTTTGATCTAAAGAGGTATTCAGATTCTAACTATGCTGGATGCAATTTGGACAGAAAAAGCACTTCTGGTGCCTGCCAATTTCTAGGTGGCAAACTTGTGTGTTGGAGTGCTAAAAAGCAACAAACATTTGCCATGTCTTTAGCAGAAGCTGAATATGTGGCAGCTGCTGGATGTTGTGCCAATGTTCTTTGGATGAAAAGCCAACTGGCTGATTATGACATACAATATAAAAAGGTACAATCTTTTGTGATAACACTAGTGCTATTGCAATATCCAACAATCAAGTCCCCCACTCAAGAACAAAACACATTGATATTAGATATCACTTTATCAGAGATCACATTGTGAAAGGGTACATAGAATTACATTTCATCCCCACTCAATACCAATTGGCTGATATCTTCACCAAACCATTGGATGAACCAACTTTCAAAAGATTGATAATGGAGCTTGGTATGCTGAATATTGATGATACAAAACCTGAACCTTCAGCATTCACTGAAGAAGCTTGGAGGTTCAGTATTTCATAAAAGATTTTGATTAATGTTAAGTAGCATTGTCTAAGTAAAGGAGTGTGCAATGTCATGTGTCTATTTCACTTTATGTGATTGTGTATATGATGTTTTGTTGCCTTATTTGATTCACTGAAGCTGAACAAATAATCACCAGTCATCAAAAGATTCCTTCAGCAATGCTGAACAAATTTTTAAATACAACTGAGTAGCTAGGCCTGAGTAGAGGAGCGTTCAACGTCATATGTCCTGTTCACTTATGTGAACATGTATATGGGGTTTTGTCGCCTCATCTGACGCACTGAAGCTCACAAGTATTGCCATCAGTCTCAGCATATCTGAGCAACAGCATTTAAAACCTATCAATCATGTGATTCAAAAGAGTTAATGGCATTGGATTTTTCTTGTGAATAAAACAAACATTCTTTCAAAAAAGGTGTCATTTGTTAATTAAGGAAATTTCAAACGTCTCCATCTACAGTCAACAACTCCCTGACACATGGGGCGTTTCACTGTTCAAAGCAACAAAAAATCATACCTTTTTGCAGAACATTAATGAGAAAGTTTGTGCCAAATGTTCAAAAGAAACCCTAAAAGATTTATAATTTTTTCAAATGGTTTTAAAAACTTTTTACAATTTAGTTAAAGTTTTTATATAATCCCTAACAGTTGGATTTCATTCCACGCTTACAAATCTTTTCATCCAAAAAACACACACAAACTTTCTCTCTTTCAAAACATATACAGAAACGTCAATGGCTGAATCATCTTCCACTCCAAAGATTGCCAAGACCACTCTCAACCCATCCACTCATGTTAACTATCCCATTGATGAAATCTTTTTCAAAACCAACAACATCACCTTACTCAAACCTGAATCCATTAAGTCTGTTCCTGGGGAACAAGTTTTGACTTATCTATCCAAAAGTGTTTTAAGGTATACTTTATTTAAGGATCCTGGGATGATGTTTCAAAATGTACTAAAAGAATTTTGGTTCACAGCAGAGGCTTCTAACAACAAGAAGTCCATTGAGTTTGATTCTACCACGGTTGGGATTCATGGTAGATTTGGGTTAAAGTTATTTAGAAAAGTTTTGGGGTTAGATTATTTGGAAAAAAACTAATGATTATGAGGCTGTACCTGATGATTTTATGGTTGTCAAAAATTTCTTTAAAGAGATTGGGTATACTGAAGAAATTACTGAAAAGGGGGGGGGGGGGGGGTTAAAAAGAAGTTCTTTGCCACCAAGATGGAAATTGTTGATGTCCATTCTTATTGAATGTTTGGGGGGGGGGGGGGAACTGGAGGCCTTGACCAGATCAACCAAAAAGATGCTATTATTTTATATTGTCTGGCCAAGGGTGTTAAAGCTGATTTTGGGAGGCTTATTTTTGAAGATCTCTATGGGAAGCTGGAGAAAAAGACTAGAGAGAAAAACGTTGTTTACACCAGATTTCTATCTCTCCTCTTTGTTGACCATCTTGGAAATGACTTTTCAAAAATCAATAGAGAGAAACTAATTTTTAAGACCTTTGATCTCACTCGTTGGAACATTCCAGTCAGCACCATTGATCCTCCTCTTACACAACCCATGCTGGACATCTGCTCAGCAGATGGTCCAATAGTGTACAAAGCTCCTAAAGACACTTCTCTAACTGGAGAAGGGGATCTAAAAGGCAAAAGCCTGGAGCTTCATCTGGACCTCGTCAGAAACAAACGTCAATTAATACCAAGAAGGTTAGACGTGAGTCCAGAAATAGGAAAACCCTCACACAATCTTCCTCAAAGAAGATTGATCATGATTCCCAAGGCCATGCTTTGAAGAAGACCAAGTCCCTGGCCAAGGACAAGAACCCCAGCCAGCCGTCACCTTCAGTCTCTGCTGGAGGTGACATGCATAAAGAGGCCTAGAAGGCAACCCCTCTCTCAACTTCTTTAGTAGAGAAGGGTGAAGATGGAGCTTACCCTCAGCTCAGTAGTATGGAGTCAACATTGGTAAGTACTCTCATTCTGAATACAAGTCATACTTCATTATCAATTTCTATCACTTGTCACTCTGAGTCTACATGAGGGAATGATGTGTCAGCAAATCCAACAGCTGATGCTGACCCTGGCCTATCTGTTTCTAATGATGTAGCTCCCCTACAACAGGGTTCTACTAAAGGAACCAAAAACATTATCATTGATCTAAACTTATCAGAGACTCTTTCTTAGGATCCATCAGGTCAAACCAACCCTGGTGGTGAAGGGCTTGAAACTGTTCCACACACTAAAGATGTTGCTCAGAAGATTCCTAAGGAAGTGAATCTCACCACTGGAGCCAAGGTGGGACACTTGCCTACATTTGTTGTCAGCATGTCTGGGGATGATTTGGAAAAAGAACTAGAGTTCAGTGAAAGAATTCCAGTCAATCTAGATGACAGTGATTAAGAGACTGCTGATGCAACACAGAAGCCACCTTCCCCCAAAACTGAACAGGTAAAAGAATTAACAAATCAAGTGTTGATTCTTCAATTACAGGTGGCCAGACTGAAGGAAGAAAAGGTGCTTGCTGACACTGAAATCTCAACTCTCAAAGCAAGACCAATTCCTCCTTCTGCTGAACAAATCAAGGATGTCCTCATTACTACTTTGAAGCCTTTAGTCCAAGATGTGGCCACCACCACTTCCTTAAAGCAAGAGATGTCCTCTCCTATGGACTCCATTAACGGTGATTCCATGGAGTTTCCACCAGAATTCACACCAGTTCCTGGCCAAGTTAATTCTTTGTGTGATTCTGTGTCAAAGATCAAAGATAGAGTGGCGTTGCTAGAGAAACAAAAGCTGACCATATCTGATGAGGTTCAGCATAAGCTACAAGCCCTTGACACTTTTCCAACCATGCTGGCCAAGGTAACTACCACTCTTACTCATCTTTGTGGCCTCTTCCCTGCTGGTGGATCATCAGAAGCTGCTGGGCAGTCTTTTGCTGAGGGGGAGGAAAAACACAATCCAGCAGCTCTTTTAGAAACATGCCCAAAGAAGGCTCAGAAACAATCCATTGTCTATGAGTCACCTATCACTGAAAAGAGCCCAGCAAAGGGTAAGGGGGAGTCATCAGTCAAAGATGATCATATGCAAGGGCTGACCACAAGTGGGGGAAACAACTGATAGTGGTTCACCTCCCCTTATACCCAAAAACAAAGGAGACTTTACTCTGAATGATCGGTTGATCAGAGCTAGAGTGGCCACTCAGGAAGAACTTTACAAGTTATACAAGCTTCAGCAAGAAGAAAAACTAAGAGATCTGAAGCTAAGCTTGTATGAACAAATTGGGAAAGTTGAAGTAGAAAGTGTCTTCAAGAAGAAAGTGTTATATGAAAAGTTTTGTATAACAAGGCTTAACAGAAGAAATATCTCACCAATCACCAATGTTGATATGATGACCAGCAAAGGTGACGTCCATCTCAAGTTCTATAGGGGTGATGGAACTGATGAGATACTTGAAAACTTTCAAGGAAAAGAACTTTCTTACACTGAATGGATTGAAATGAGTGTGATGATCGAGAAAAGAAAATCCAAGAGATGGGATGAAGTTTGCACCAGAATCGAGCACTATATGAGAAATCATGAAAGACTGGGTGAAGTTCTGAACATCAACACTCAAGTTTCTCTAGAAGATCAAGATCCAATACTGGAGCTGAACAAAAGAGCAAATCTGATACAACCTGAAGTGGGTGACATCTTTGTCACTACAAAGAAATACAAAGGCTTTGTTCAGTTTCAAAATCATCTCCCTGGTCATGTACTGGGCGAAACAGAACTAGGAATGATTATGTTCAATCATCAAGAACGTCAAGACTTTGTGGGCATAAGTGATCTTGATGAAATGAACAATGAACTTCTCTCGAATGTTCAAAGGATCTTTTACTCTCATCATGGTGGTCCAGGACTTACTGATGTTGCTAAAACCTTCAGCATGTGCTTGTTTGCTATATTGGACCATAGAAACTCAGATCCATTGACTCATACTTCCATAATTGAAGAACTTAGTCCTAAGGAGAATTGAATAATCATTTGTATTGTTTTTGTTGTAATTTGTAATGTTTCATGAATTAATGATTATCAAATGTTTATAAGTATTTAATTGTTCAGTGCAACTAAGAAGAAGTTGTTATGCTCACTTACTACTGACATTAGAATTAGGCTATTTGTATATCCAAATAGGGGGAGATTTTTGGGTTAGTATTTACTGACCCTGAAGCAACTCTAGGATTTGAATATAAAATCCCCCTAAGTGTTTCATGCTCAGCAGTAAGGCCAGTCTACTGAAGGATGACCAGCAGAACAAAGTTCCTACTGAAGACTTTAAAGCTGAAGAAGGGATTTCAGTTCACTTTGGCTTGACAATACCAAACTGAATGATGTCGATCTCCTCTAGGATACTGAAGACTCTTTAGTATTCTGATGGTTTTCATTAGGCGGGAAAAGATAACTTTAAGTCAAAGTAGGTTGCTTGTATACTTAGATATAAGTACAACCTTTATCTTTTCTAGAATAGTTTAATATGTACTTTGTACTGTTTATCCAGCATGGGCATCAACCACCCACTGGATAAACCCATGCATTGAAACATGCAAAATGCAAACCCTAGTTTACACTGCCTATATAAGGGGTGTACATTGGGAGAGAAAGGGTTAACCATAATAAGAGCTAAAACTCTGGAAAACCTTTCTCTCTCGATACCAACTAAACCATATAGCCAAGATGCATATGAACGTTTAGATTGGAGCTTAGACTTTAACTTTGGTTAGACGTTTAAGTAGAGGAGATCACAACCCATTGTCATTCAACCACTTTGTTATTCCGCAAACAAAGTAGGTTATAGATTCTTTATTTAATTCTAATAAAAGTCTATACGTTGAAAAGTATATTGGTATTGTTGTTTTAATTATTCATAGTTCTTATCTATTGTTAAAACAACACACTTGAGTCGAAGTAAAGAGTTATTACTTAAGTTGATAAGTAATAACGAATTACAAGGGACCAACATAAATGTTGATAAAAAAACTTTATGAATGAAGAATGTGGGAGCTAACAGGTTGTAACACCCACTTTGATAAGTGGACGTTACGCGTAATTATGGCGTGTCATCAAAGCATGCAAGGTAATATGTACTAAAACATACATGACCATAGGGAAAACCGGAATCAAACATCGGTTCCCAAAATAAGCCCAAAACATAAATAAAGTAAATGAACTAGGAAAGACTAGACAAGCATAAGTATATGGCAAAAAGGAGAAGAAGTCTATGGCAGCTTCCATCCTATGCACTTCCTCCAAATGCTAGAGTTCGTCCTTGAGTACCTGCCGTTTTGGGACATGGAAAGGAAAGTAACGGCTGAGCATAACGCTCAGTGCATGGATGTACGACATAGTATAAGTGGCTGAAACATAACTAAGACTAATAGCAGCGGAAATGTATAAGTCCTGGAAAACCTGGTATAACTTAGTAAAACTGGTTTTATAGTTTTGAAAAGCCTTATGTTTATCTTATAAAAATTGTTTAACATGTTAACCATTAAGCCAATATAGGTCATGAAATATCAACGTGCATGAATACTTGGAGGGGTGACCTCGTCATGCAATTAGAGGGGCTGCCTCTGATAATTAGGTTTTACTTAGTTAAAAATTTGTTCTATGTCGTATGTCTAATCGAATTGATCCTGGTTAACTATGCGACTCATTCATTCTTTGGTGAAACAAATAGTTGTGTCGTTATAGTAATTAAAAAGTGCGAGACTTTAAAAGTAAATGACGTTAATTTAAATTTTACTCTAATTTAAAATAAATGGCAAGTATTTAAAAGCGTGACGAAAAGTAAAAGGCACTAAAAGTAAATAACGCAAACTTAAAACTATCTAAGGAAAACTTAAAACGCAACTAAAACTTAAACTAAGGCAAGGCTTAAAATAAATCCAAGGCAAGTAATCTTAAAATGCGACTAAGGAAAAAGGCGGGAAAAATAAAGCTTGAAAATTAAAAACAGAAACTAAAAAGAACCTGAAAATGCTCATTCGGAATAATACCCTCATTCGGAATAAACATTCATCCGGAATGTCACCTTCGTTCGGAATGTTCTTCTTTACTCGGAATATTTACCAAAAAACACTCATTCGGAACAAATTACTCATCCGGAATAACTGAACAAAAGCCTTGATCCGGAACATTAAATGTTCCGAATGAATCACCCTTGATTCGGAATATATTCCGAATGAACCCTTGATCCGGAATGTTGAATATTCCGGATGAACCACCTTGATTCGGAATGTTCCGAATGAACTATCCTTGATCCGGAATATCTTCTTGGTTCGGAATATATGATATTCCGAATGAAAACAATTGATTCTGAATATTAGCTAGAAACTCCTTGATTCGGAATATCTGCCTTTATTCGGAATGTTCACTGATTCGGGATGTTGCTCTTATCCAGAATAACAAATTGATCCGGAATATGTCACTTATCCGGAATGTTTGCTTGGTTCGGAACAATCACAACACCACCTTCATTCAGAATAATCTGGGCTTGATCCGGAATATACCCGGGAAACAGAATAAAGCGAAGAACAAGGAAGAAACAAAAAGCTACGGATCTAATTAAAACTAATCAAAATCAACCACAAGATTAAATCAAACTAATCAATAAACATCTATTAATCATAAACAAACAATCCAAAAAAATCAAACTAACAAATATAACCAAAATAATCAAAACCCACTTAATTAAATCAATAAAAATCAAGAACATAGACATAAACAATAAAGCATAAAGATTAAAGATTAACAAGAAAGGAAGATAGAAGATTGACAATAAAAATAAAGATTGACAATAATTAAAAGGAAACTTACTTGAAATTAAAGGAATTTAAGGTGCAAGACAATGTATTTAAATGACATGTAAATAAAGTGCAAGATAATTAAAAATGGAAGAACTAATTGTCACTATTAGCCAACAAAAACTAATGAAATGAAAATGAATCCTATTTATAGGAGATTAGGGAGGTGCTTAGGAAGCTTCCTCCCCTCTTTCTTCTTTCTTTAATTGCATCATTAAGTCCTTAATCTTCTTAGTTCTTCGACTTTAATGACTTTGTCTCGGGATTCTTTTAAACTCGTCTTGTAATTCTTCAATAAATTAGACTTGAGTTCTTCGGCTTTTAGTAAACTTCCGTCTTTTGACTTTTTCTTCGATAAATCTTCAGAATTGGTCTTGGACTTCCGTTCTTTTTGCACTCTTGATTTCTTGACTTCGTCTTTTGTCTTTTTCTTCGATAAAAGCCCGTGAATGCCCGTGTTTTCTCCCCTTTTCACATTTTCGTCCTAAATCACAACAAAAACACAAACCACGCATAATTCCGACATTTACGACATAAAATACACGTTTTGGCTTGGTTATTATTGTAGTTAAGTGGTAAAAAGGATGGGTGTTTACACACCTATCAAATCCCCTACACTTGACCATTGCAATGTCCTCATGCAATGCATTAGTTACAAAGCACGTTTACACTTTCCATTATAGTCAATCCACATTGGCCTTTATTAAAGAGATAGAAAATAACAAAGCAAGTAAAGAAATAAAAATCATACCTTAGGGTTTTAGAAATGTCATGAATGATCATCATCGTCAAAGTTTCACTTTCTCCAAACCAAGCTTAAAAACGAGATCATTATTATTATAAGTTAGCAAACTAACACGAACTCATGTGGGCCAATTATTTACTTAGACTCCCTTATTCCTAGGTGTATCTCTTATATTTTATTGTTGTCTTGAATGATCACGAGGATGCATTGTTGACTTATTTCGATAGTTATTTAGGCTGAAAATAAAGTGGGACAATTTAATCAATAGTTAGCTAAAGGACAAAATCTTTTAAAACTGCTTCTCGGGACCTCATAAAGTTCATATCTTGGCATAACTCGCTTCGCGATTTGAGACCTTTCTCGGACCGATATTTGGCAGCGACTTAATACTTCAAATCTTTGAGAGACGTTCATGAAATAATGGTCTTCTCTTCATTATAGGAATTTCTTCACTTGAAGTTTTGAGAGATTCTTCATATTTGGACCACGACTTCTTCATTTTTCTCCAATCTTTATTTTGGACTTTGATATACAACGATCCGCCTCCTTTTTGGACTTGGATCTATTTATCCTCATACCTTGCTAGGGTCTTTTCGGATAGATTTCTCCATGATCTTTACGGGAGTATTTGCTTTTCGTCGTGTGTCTTGATCCTTCATATTGATCTTTGATAAATGATTCTTCACATCACTTTTGGATCTTTAGCAACAAAATGTAGCCCTCATGCCTTGTTAGGGCCTTTTCGGACTCGCCAATCTTCGCATCCCGCTTCAATAAGTTATGCCTTGGCTATGAACTCTAATCCATACCGAGCAACTTTTAAACGATCTTGGGCTAGAAGCTAAGTAACTTTTCAAATCTTACAACCTTCTTTTCAAATCTTACAACCTTATTTATTGCAGATAAATTTATTAGCAGGCGATGGGAGAATAGGCTTATAATTAACTCACATAAATTCACGTAAGAATACCAAACTTATAATTGACTCTATCATCTCTCGTTCTCCACAGTTTAAAATCTCAAGGAATGAGACTCGTGGATGCTTAGCCTATTAAATCAAAGTTTTGGGTTTTCGAGTCGTCTATAGGATCTTGCAAACTCTTAGACTCTTTCAAGTTTAGAAATCGCATTTTAAAGTTCCCTTGATAAACGACTCTCTAGGATCAATTATAGGAACTTGCGAAAAGTTCTTGTTCTTAACCCGTGAGAGTTAAGACTTTCGCGTTTTATAGTTCCCTATATAAAAGCCTAGCAAAACTTGACTTAAACATGTTAAGGATACTAGCTAGAGTAAACTTAGATAAGTAAACTCGGGTTGAGTCAAAAGATTCACAACGTTTGAAAATTAAAACCACTTTATTAAAATTTATTCTAGCAAAGAAAGAAAATAACTATACAAAAGGAAAAACTAATAGGCCAAAATAGATCAAAAATTTTGAAAAATGTCAAAAAATTGATTTTCCGGTTAAAATGAGGACAAATACAAGGAAAAGACCACTTAACTTCGATAGAAGTCCCCCTACACTTAATATAAACATTGTCCTCAATGTTTAAGCATGTGGGAGTAAACTCCCCTACACTTAGGACATTGTGCACGTTATTTAAATCTTGCTAAGGGAAAGACAACTAACGAGATTCCTATTTTTATATTGGAAAATATAAAATAGTGAATCGAAAAGAGTTTAGGATAGAACCGGGAAGAAGGAAACACGGAATCACGGGTCGTCAAAATTCATCAAGAGTGGATCATTGAGCGCTCGAATCCTTGAATGTGAGAAGAGAGGAAATAGCAAACACCAACGGGTCTCCCTACACTTAGGATAAAAATAGCTAAAAGATAGATACATGGGTCGCCTCCCAAGAAGCGCTTGATTTTTGATTACCGAGTCGTGACCTGACTCGACCTTGATTATCATAGGAAGAAGCATGAAACATATCCACCAGGATCAAATACATAGTTTTCGTCCATCACGTAGCACAAGCTTAAGGCGAACAAGGCAAGCCAAAGAAGAGTAGGCAAGGTTCCCTTAAGCAAAGATGGAGCACGGTGGTAGCAAGGGTGAAGAGGTGCAAGCATATCTTCATAAGTTCCAAAAATCTTTCCTTTTATTTCATCAGATGGATACTGAGATGGCTGAAGAATATCGATACCGGGGTCGAACACCTTTTCCTTTAGGGGAAAATAGCACTCAGGCTCAGCAGAATTTGAAGATGATCCGCGAAGAAAATGCACAACCTCGTCCTCAGAAGGTGGACAAAGAGGTGTCAAATCATACGTGATGCGGATGTTGGTGTCGTCCGGTTGCTTCTCCTTTGAAAGAATTTTCTTCAAATCCAAAGTAGGATCAAGACCATAATCATCAAAGTCTAAAGGAGGAGCATCACTCTCGTGAGGGAAGTAAGTATTGAGAAAAGTAGAAAAGTCTTCCTCAAATGAGTAATCATCCAAAGTAGGTTTAAGCATGGATGGCGGAGGATCTTCATCATGAGAAGAATCACTCGAAAGAGTATCGGCCTCATCAAAATCATCATAAGTGGGCATGTCGGGATACTCGGAAGTAAAATCATCATAATCATCCGTATCTGAGCTAGAATAATCATCATAAGCATCAAAGATCGATGGAGAATCATATATGGCTGAAGGTTCCAAATTGGATAGAGAATCATCCACGTCATCTTGAAAAAGTGGATTATCAATGCACGAATCGAATAGAGGATTGTTGTAGACGAAAAAATCATCAAGCACATTAATCATATTCGCTGATTCTCGGCCTCCAAAGGATTTGCTTGTAAGCTTCCCCATTTCAAAAACGTGTGCATCATCCCCGACTCTGAAAATGAGCTCACATTTATCCACATCAATTAAAGTGCGACCGGTTCTCAAAAATGGGTGCCCAAGTATTAACGGAATACGAGGGTCCATTTCATAATCAACAACGACAAAGTCGACCGGAAAAGTGAATGTGCCAACTTTAATGAACACATCTTCGACAATACCAATGGGGTAAGCGAGAGTGCGATTGGCTAGCTCAAGAGTCATTTTGGTGGGTGTAAGGTCGGGCAATGATAACTTTTTCCAAACACTTAGAGGCATCAAATTAATACTTGCCCCGAGATCGGCTAAGGCAATAAATTTGTCGGTTTGGTTAAAAGTACAAGGAAGCACAAAACGACCGGGATCTCCAAGTTTTCCGGAAGTTCTTTAAGAAGGACTGCAGAACAGTTTTCATTTAAGCGTGTGTTGGCGAGCTCAACCAGCTTCTCCTTCTTGTTTAGCAATTCCTTGAATGCTTTGACAAATTTCGGCATGTGGACAAGTGCTTCAACAAGGCTAATGTTGAAATTCATTTGAGAGATCATCTTCAAATAATTCGACACTTGAATGTCATCCTTGGTGTGCATTTTGGCCTTGCCTAAGCGAGATGGATAAGGAATATTGGGTTTGGGTGGTGAAGGTGTAGAAGGTGAAGGTTGAGATGTTGAAGGGTTAAAGGTGGAAGGTGGGGTTGGTGTAGGATTCGTCTTGGGTACTTCGTCATGACGAGGCGGAGACGGTAATGGTGTACTAATACTAGGTGTGGGAGTAGTAGGGATAAATGGTGGTGGAGGAGGTGTAGATGATGGGGGCGGGATAGGTGGTCCTACTATGGTTACTCCACTACGGGTAGTAATAGCACTCACATTCGCTCTCGGATTGGTGACGGTGTTTGAAGGTAGAGAACTCGAGGTAGAGGGTTGAGTGGTGGGCAAGAAACTAGCAAGCATATTCTTCAAATCATTCGTTTGATTGTTGAAGGAGGATTGAATATTATCTCGAAGCTCGGATCTAATGTCATTCCCTTGCTTAGTGATACCCCCTTTCAAATTGATAATTTGGCTCTGTAGATTCTTGATTTGCTCTCCTTGGGTTCTCATTAAGGCTTCAACATCTTGATTTATGGGTGGGGCTTGTGGAGCGGGTGGGTGATAAGGATTAGAAGCTCTAGGTGGGATTTGGTTGCTTCTATTGTAGTTGTTGTTGGGGTTTTGGTTTTGAGGAGAAAAACCGGGTGAAAGGTAGTTGTTTGATCGGTAACTCAACAAATTTCGATCCCCTTGAGGTCGGGCTTGGTAATTTTCCGGTGAATAATTACCATAAGCCGCATACACGTTTTCTGGATTTCCTTGAGTAGAAGGACAATCAGTGTATGAGTGAGGACCGCCGCATGTTTCACAAGGATTAGCCACCGCTTTAACTTGTTGTTGGTTTGTAGCGAGAAGCAAGATATTTTTGTTCATTTCGGTCAGCATGCGGGTGAATTCGGTCATATCGGGGTTTGCTGAAGTAGAAGAAACATTGACTCTCGGGTTGTTCCTTGAAGAAGCGGAGGAATCCCAATTTTTGTGGTGAGTAGTCATGTTCTCAATAAGCTCTCTACACTCCTTGGGTCTTCTTTTCATAAATGTGCCACCGGCGGCTGCATTAATCGTATCACGATCGTGAAAAGTCAAACTGTTGTAGAAAGTATCAATTAAGGTCACAGGGAGCATGTTGTGGTTTGGACAACGATCGATCAAAACATTATATCTTTCCCAAGCATCAAAGAGAGATTCATCGGGTTCTTGCATGAAACCGCTGATTTGATTGCGAAGGCTCGTGACCATGGATGGTGGAAAGTAGCGCGACAAAAAGCGTTGAGTCATGTCATCCCAAGTATGAATGGAATTCTTCGGGAGACGATCAAACCATTTCTCGGCGTGGTGTGATAAAGTATGTGGCAAGAGTTGAAGGCGAAGAAAATCCATTGTGGCACCGGGTAACTTCATGCTTTGAGTGATAGTAATGAATTTGTCGAGGTGTTTGTTGGCATCATCATCAGGCATTCCTCGAAAAGGATTTGTTTGCACTTGCTGGATCATGTGATGCTTCAAGGAAAACTACGGAGCCGTGATTTACATCGGCGCAATCGGTCCTCCTCGTCCAAACATGGTAGGTTGACAAAGCTCCTCCATTGTCCGAAGATCGGGCTGTGGAAGAACATTGTTGTTGTTATTATTGAGGTGCGGTGGATTATTTTTGTTGTTAACACCTGCCATAACTAAATCTTCTCGAGTCTCAGGCTCTTGATAATTAGAAGATCTAGTACGCATACACCTACAAAGGCAAAAGAAAAGATACCAAACACAAATAGAATATATATACACTATAAAGATAAAAATAAAATCTTTTTGGATTTTTGAAAATTTTTAATTTTTATGGTTTTTTAACAATTTTTAATTTTTATGGTTTTTTGAAATTTTTAAACAAGAAAATAACGCTCACGAATGAACGGATCCCAAAAAGCAACGCGTCTCTCACAGAAAACCGTTAATCTTTACGAAAAGAGCCGGCAGCGGCGCCATTTGATGTTTGAGATTTTGCATGTAAAAAAGTTCGTTGATGTATGTCTAATCGAATTGATCCTGGTTAACTATGCGACTCAGTCGTTCTTTGGTGAAACAAATAGTTGTGTCGTTGTAGTAATTAAAAAGTGCGAGACTTTAAAAGTAAATGACGTTAATTTAAATTTTACTCTAATTTAAAATAAATGGCAAATATTTAAAAGCGTGACGAAAAGTAAAAGGCACTAAAAGTAAATAACGCAAACTTAAAACTATCTAAGGCAAACTTAAAACGCAACTAAAACTTAAACTAAGGCAAGGCTTAAAATAAATCTAAGGCAAGTAATCTTAAAATGCGACTAAGGAAAAAGGCGGGAAAAATAAAGCTTGAAAATTAAAAACAGAAACTAAAAAGAACCTGAAAATGCTCATTCGGAATAATACCCTCATTCGGAATAAACATTCATCCGGAATGTCACCTTCATTCGGAATGTTCTTCTTTACTCGGAATATTTACCAAAAAACACTCATTCGGAACAAATTACTCATCCGGAATAACTGAACAAAAGCCTTGATCCGGAACATTAAATGTTCCGAATGAATCACCCTTGATTCGGAATATATTCCGAATGAACCCTTAATCCGGAATGTTGAATATTCCGGATGAACCACCTTGATTCGGAATGTTCTGAATGAACTATCCTTGATCCGGAATATCTTCTTGGTTCGGAATATATGATATTCCGAATGAAAACAATTGATTCGGAATATTAGCTAGAAACTCCTTGATTCGGAATATCTTCCTTTATTCGGAATGTTCACTGATTCAGAATGTTGCTCTTATCCGGAATAACAAATTGATCCGGAATATGTCACTTATCCGGAATGTTTGCTTGGTTCGGAACAATCACAACACCACCTTCATTCGGAATAATCTGGGCTTGATCCGGAATATACCTGGGAAACAGAATAAAGCGAAGAACAAGGAAGAAACAAAAAGCTACGGATTTAATTAAAACTAATCAAAATCAACCACAAGATTAAATCAAACTAATCAATAAACACCTATTAATCATAAACAAACAATCCAAAACAATCAAACTAACAAATATAGCCAAAATAATCAAAACCCACTTAATTAAATCAATAAAAATCAAGAACATAGACATAAACAATAAAGCATAAAGATAAAAGATTAACAAGAAAGGAAGATAGAAGATTGACAATAAAAATAAAGATTGACAATAATTAAAAGGAAACTTACTTGAAATTAAAGGAATTTAAGGTGCAAGACAATGTATTTAAATGACATGTAATTAAAGTGCAAGGTAATTAAAAATGGAAGAACTAATTGTCACTATTAGCCAACAAAAACAAATGAAATGAAAATAGGGAAGTGCTTAGGAAGCTTTCTCCCCTCTTTCTTCTTTCTTTAATTGCATCATTAAGTCCTTAATCTTCTTAGTTCTTCGACTTTAATGACTTTGTCTCGGGATTCTTTTAAACTCGTCTTGTAATTCTTCAATAAATTAGACTTGAGTTCTTCGGCTTTTAGTAAACTTCCGTCTTTTGACTTTTTCTTCGATAAATCTTCAGAATTGGTCTTGGACTTCCGTTCTTTTTGCACTCTTGATTTCTTGACTTCGTCTTTTGTCTTTTTCTTCGATAAAAGCCCGTGAATGCCCGTGTTTTCTCCCTTTTTCACATTTTCGTCCTAAATCACAACAAAAACACAAACCACGCATAATTCCGACATTTACGACATAAAATACACGTTTTGGCTTGGTTATTATTGTAGTTAAGTGGTAAAACGGATGGGTGTTTACACTCCTATCAGCCTCTAATTAATATAAGTTTGGGTAGGAGGGATCAGCTCCTTGTGAAGGATGCAAGGCACACACCACATTCACCTGAATAATCTGTAAAAACATGTAACCTAGGATGCATCCATACGCCCCACATGATAATAATAATATGGCCAAAAGCTGAAAGGGACGCCACGTGCTATCACTCCGTCGTGGTGAAGTCATAACACTGGTGCCTCTAGTGTTATGGTTATGGTACCTCCATAACTAGGTGAAACTCGTCATGCATGTATATGGCTTTAGGCATCTAATTAAACATAAGCATTTCAAAAACATATAAAACATATACTAGGAAAACAGTTGGCTGCATACGGGGAAATCTTAATAAGGAAAGAATGTCCATACTGAAAGGACGGAAAATCCGTACCTTATGTCCAGTGAACGAAGAAGACGAACGAAAGAGAGTCCTACTTCGATCTCACTAATGCTACATAGATAATATACGTGTATAATTATTCTGATTACTGGATATGTAACTGGTTTTATATCATGTCTTAGCTTGTTTTATATGTTCATGTCTTGTTTTACTGATTTTATCGTTATGCTATGTTTATCATGTATTCTGGATATTCTGATTAAGTATTCCTTGTATTTCTTGTATTATTATACTTGTTGTGTAATAATAAGTAACTTTCTAAAAATAGCAGGTTTCCTAAAATAGAAAGTTTCGAAAAATAGAAAGTTTCCAAAAATAGAAAGTTTCCAAAATAGATTTACTGCTTAAAATAGATAAGTTCCTAAACATAAAAAGTTTCCATAAATAGATTAGCTGCTTAAAATAAATAAGTTTCTAAAAATAGAAAGTTTCCATAAATAGATTAAACTGGATTATTAAGCTAAAAAGATAAGCTTAAGTTTTACTGATTAATATTCTAAGTCATGTGATTAAATAGTTAATTATTACATGTGAATTAAATAAAGCATATGTTATAAGATTTAATTAAATATAGCATGATTTAATCAAATTAAGTGGTTAAAATACTTAGGTTAAAACATGTATTAATATTTATATTAATATAACCTAAGTCATGGAAATTAATTAGTTATATGCCATGTTTTAATAATTAAGTAATTACTTTAGTCTAAATTAAATAATAAAAATACTTAGGTTAAAATCATGTACTATTAATAATAATAATAATAATAATAAAGCTAAGTCATGTCTTAATTAAATTAATTATAGCCATGTTTTAATTAATTTAATTCCATGCTAAAATAATATAACTTGTAAAGTAATGACTCGAAAAAATAATGTAACGTCTAGAAACATGACTTGTTAAAATAAACGTTCCCGTGACAAGCCACATGTTTTAATTAATTTAAAAATATGAACCGGACCGGCTCCCCATGAACCGGACCGACCAAACAGCCCCTAACTGCATTAAGCTGCGAACCAAACACCCTCTTAATTCTGTCTTAAACTAAAAACCAAACACACCCTTAACTGCCATTTCCCCCTGGTAGTGGTGTTACTGCCACCGGTAGTAGCCGGTTTCCCCTGCTCGAGTCAAATTCCCACCGAGACCACAAGGTCTCGGTTCCCACTGCCTGAACAAACCACCCCTGCTACTGTTGGCAACATGATCATGAGTCCGATCTTGGAAAGGTGATTAACACCCTAAGGTCGATTGGACATGTTGTCAATACGTGGAGGAGAATAACAGTTATGGATGGTGATTTGTTTTAAATCAACGGTAGTCGACACAAAATCTCATGTTACCGTCCTTCTCCTTGAAGGTTCTTCTGGAATGTATGGGAAGATTTTGGTATAATCGGCTGGTTATGCGTAAAAGGAACTTCAGTGGTCGTGTCTTAACTGACAGCTAGAAAATTTTAGTAGTCATGGCTAACAAAGCACGTGCTTTGAAAGCATAGACAATTTGTACAGATTTTCTTGATGGAAAACCATGCTGAATGTATTCAGGAGCCTGAACATTGTTGTACAAAATCATGAATCGTAGCAGAGTGTGCTGCTCATAGTCCATAATTAGGATTAAATTCAACTCGCATCTGTCCGAGGTAATGCGTTAGCAGCTTGGATCTCATCATTAGACTGAAGGAAAATCATCGTATACATGGGGATACGAATGGCGTCCTTTATGGTCATGAATATATGAAATATAGGTGCAAGAAAGGAATGTATCATCGAACAATCGTGACAGATCTCACTGATATGCCGGTGCTGGTACTGAAATTCTTGTGGCCTGATTAATACATGGCACCACAAAATGGATATACCCTTTGGAGGGTACCCTGAATTTCTTAGGGAGGTTCCAGAATTGGACGCGAGTCATGTGTCTAGACTCGTGTCTTGGGAAATATAAGCATGACATGTGTCTTGACTGGTGTCTTGACATGTGTCTTCAGAAAGTATACGTGAGACATGTGTCTTGACTGATGTGTTGACATGTGTCTCTAGATGTGAAACAAATAGAACTACAAATATTAGGTTATTATGCCAGAATTGGCGGATCGGTTGGACTACTGATCCTTTGTATTTCTGACCACGTCCACGGCCTGAGCTTCGGTTGCGATTGCTAGAATAGTTGGTGTCATAGTAGTGGTTACTATCATTTGGTCTGTCAGTTCCATGACGGTCATTCTCATGACTGTAATTCATGTAACTATTCAGCTGAGTGGCCGGCTGGTACCGGTTCTCACTCATATGACTGAAACGAGAACTGAATGACGTGTGACATGTAAGTAAGAAGTAGGGACAATGATTGATGGAAATTGTCTGGTGGTGAAGCATCTTCTCGTCTGATCGCTTTGATCTAACTCCTTTGTCTTCGTCTTGTAAGATCTCCAGGTTGTGAACATCATCAGCATCTTGTAGCGTCTCTAATATCCGCAGCATCAACCCTTAGTAACATCTCCGAGCTATGAGCGACATCAACAATTTGTAGAGTATCAGCAAGTGGAATACGCACTTGGGATACGATACATGGAGTGCACATGGAATGCATATGAAATGATCGGTAGGGGGTCGATCATATGACATGATTTTAAAGGAATATAATTGGTTAAATGGTTAGCAAGACCATCATGATAACCTGGCAATGCCAGTATATAATTCATTCTGGTTGCATAGAGAAACGCTAACGTGTGGCTAAACGAATTCCAACGATGATTTTCCTGAAAGCATGTTTAATGAAAACCAACCATGACTATCATGAATGTGGGATTTAATGAACTCCAACAGTGTCCTGCATGAAAGCATAAACAACAAAAGAGACGTAAGACGAAATCACATGAAGACAAAATCATCATGAAGAAACATGAAACAACCTAACATGAAGGAGTGTATAATATAATCAGCATGAAACTAAAGTTAACCATGACAGTATGAAAACATACTTGACATAAAACATAGTAACTTATGAGGGGACTAAAAAAATTTATGCCAATAAATCATGAGAAAATATTTATGCATGAATACAGTGCGTGAATGCATGATGCAGTTTATAAAAACCTTTATATGCGCGAGGGTAAACGCCAATGGTCAGTTTACCCAGAACAAAAGACATGGCGAGGGGACGCCTATGGGTCGGTCCCAAAGTTAAAAGTTTCGATAAAAGCATATGCGACTAAATATGGCCAGTCCTGTACAAACCATTACTTAGTCAAAATTCCTGCAACAATGATACATGAAACATAATTAAGTAAAAATCATCTGTCAAAACTTATCAGAAAAAAAAATTATGTGACTAATTATGAACTACTGGGGTTCAGTCCACATAGCCACAGTTCACGAGGAACATCATGCATGAAACAATGACACATAACTAAATATGAATGATGGTTGTCCATCCATATTAGTAAAACAATATCGATGAAAACATCAAGGTTAAAACATCAAGGTGCTGAAAACATCATGGTTAAAACAACAATGCGCTGAACACAGCAATACGTGGAATAACAAGCGTTGGCTTAGGAAGCTCCTGGTGACTACCCACTAGTCGCAGGTCAAGTTTCAGAGCCTACAGGTCGAAGCCTTGGGCTCTGATAACATAATTATAACACCCCACTTTGATAAGTGGACCGTTACGCGTAATTATGGCATGTCATCAAAGCATGAAAAGTAATATGTAGTAAAACATACATGACCATAGGGAAAACCGGAATCAAACATCGGTTCCCAAAATAAGCCCAAAACATAAATAAAGTAAATGAACTAGGAAAGACTAGACAAGCATAAGTATATAGCAAAAAGGAGAAGAAATCTATGGCAGCTTCCATCCTATGCACTTCCTCCAAATGCTAGAGTCCGTCCTTGAGTACCTGCCGTTTTAGGACATGGAAAGGAAAGTAACGATTGAGCATAACGCTCAGTGCACGGATATACGACATAATATAAATGGCTGAAACATAACTAAGACTAATAGAAGCGGAAATGTATAAGTCCTGGAAAACCTGGTATAACTTAGTAAAACTGGTTTTATAGTTTTAAAAGCCTTATGTTTATCTTATAAAAACTGTTTAACATGTTAACCATCAATCCAATATAGGTCATGAAATATCAACGTGCATGAATACTTGGAGGGGTTGCCTCGTCATGCAATTAGAGGGGTTGCCTATAATTAATATAAGTTTGGGTAGGAGGGATCAGCTCCTTGGATGCAAGGCACACACCACATTCACCTGAATAATCTGTAAAAACATGTAACCTATGATGCACCCATACGCCCCACATGATAATAATAATATGGCCAAAAGCTGAAAGGGACGCCACGAGCTATCACTCCGCCGTGGTGAAGTCATAACACTGGTACCTCCAGTGTTATGGTTATGGTACCTCCATAACTAGGTGAAACTGGTCATGCATGTATATGGATTTAGGCATCTAATTAAACATAAGCAATTCAAAAACATATAAAACATATACTGGGAAAACAGTTGGCTGCATACGGGGAAATCCTAATAAGGAAAGAATGTCCATACTAAAAGGACGGAGAATCCGTACCTTATGTCGAGTGAACAAAGAAGACGAACGGAAGAGAGTCCTACTTCGATCTCACTAATGCTACATAGATAATATACGTGTATATGTATTCTGATTACTGGATACGTAACTGGTTTTATATCATGTCTTAGCTTGTTTTATATGTTCATGTCGTGTGTTATTGATTTTATCGTTATGCTATGTTTATCATGTATTCTGGATATTCTGATTAAGTATTCCTTGTATTTCTTGTATTATTATACTTGTTGCGTAATAATAAGTAACTTTCTAAAAATAGCAGGTTTCCTAAAATAGAATGTTTCCAAAAATAGAAAGTTTTCAAAAATAGAAAGTTTCTAAAATAGATTTACTGTTTAAGTTAGATAAGTTCCTAAAAATAGAAAGTTTCCATAAATAGATTAGTTGCTTAAAATAAATAAGTTTCTAAAAATTGAAAGTTTCCATAAATAGATTAAGCTGGATTATTAAGCTAAAAAGATAAGCTTAAGCTTTACTGATTAATATTCTAAGTCATGTGATTAAATAGTATCGTTTATTAATTATTACATATGAATTAAATAAACTATATGTTATAAGATTTAATTAAATATAGCATGATTTAATTAAATTAAGTGGTTAAAATACTTAGGTTAAAACATGTATTAATATTTATATTAATATAACCTAAGTCATGGAAATTAATTAATTATATGCCATGTTTTAATAATTAATTAATTACTTTAGTCTAAATTAAATAATAAAAATACTTAGGTTAAAATCATGTACTATTAATAATAATAATAATAAACCCAAGGCATGTCTTAATTAAATTAATTATAGCCATATTTTAATTAATTTACTTCCATGCTAAAATAATATAACTTGTAAAGTAATGACTCAAAAAAATAATGTAACGTATAGAAACATAAATTGTTAAAATAAACGTTCCCGTGACAAACCCCATGTTTTCATTAATTTAAAAATATGACCGAACCGAACCAAACAGCCCCTAACTGCATTAAGCTGCGAACCAAACACCCCCTTAATTCTGTCTTAAACTAAAAACCAAACACACGCTTAACTGCCATTTCCCCCTAGCAGAGGTGTTACTGCCACCGGCAGTAGCCGGTTTCCCTTGCTCAAGTCAAATTCCCACCGAGACCACAAGGTCTCGGTTCCCACTGCCTGAACAAACCACCCCTGCCGCTGCCACTGATAGGCCAAACGCACCCTGCTGGCTGCATGGGCTTGCGACTGATGGAGCAAAAAGCCCACCGAGAGTCTGGGACTCTCGGTTTGTGCACAATTCGAACCCGAAACCAACCACAACCCGAAACCCTCATTAATCTTAGACTTATAACATGTTTATGAGTCGTTTATTAATTCTTTTTAATGTGTTCATGAACAATTAATATCTTAATTAAAAGAAACAGAAATCAAGGTTACTTACTTTTCGTTTAGGTTTAAGAAATCAAACACGAACACACACCTTGTTTCCTTGGATTGACCCACGATCTTATCTCTTGGCTAGGTGTTGGTCGACGGCTGAAGAACAAAGAAGAAGAACAAAAGGCGACGGCATGTTTGATGTTTTAGGGTTTTCCTGACTTGTCAAAAAATAACAATACCTCCCCGTCTGTTTGGTTTATACACGGTTTGGAGACCCTATGTGGGCCTTGGGCCCACTTCCCTTCCTTGTCTAAACAGCCCAAAACCCTTTCTTATTTAACTAACTCGTGTCTAATAAAGTTACGCGTATTCGTGTTTTACGCGTCGTAATTTCCTTGGTTATCTTAATACTTATTAGACGTAAGTATTACGTACGTAATGACTTATCGGGTTTGATTTAATATACGTAAAAATAATCGTGTTAATTATTCGTGTTTACGTGTTACGTAATTATTAATTATTCATGTTATTATAATTACTTGTACGTAACGACATTCATCGTATTAATAATATACGTAAGTACATAATTATCTGTTCGTGATTTTATGTTCATGATTTTATGTTCATGATTTCATGTTCATGATTTTATGTTCGTGATTATAATTATTATTGTTAATAATTATCGTGTACTAACACATATTTAATACTTATCATGTAATAACACATACGTAATTCTCGTAACTAATATTCATGACACGTGTTCATGTTATAAAAGGAAAGTTTTAATCTTGTACGTACGATTATTAGTGTATTGTTCATGGTAAAATCATGCGGGTTTTACACAGGTATTCCTTGTGTCCATGTTGTGGCTGCTTATTCTCACCTAGGTTTGAAGCCAGAAGTAGGTGTCACTGGCTGGTATTCCAAGTCCAAATAGATTAACTGCTATAAGCACCCCATTAGACCAGTCCCTGGTTCTAGAGTATGAAAGAGAACAGACCTTGAAAAACCATTACCACCTCAAGAAAGAAAAATGCCAGGCACACTCAGGAAACAAAGGATTAGGCATCCTTCAAAAAATGACCATGAAATTAGTAGGGTTGGAAGAGTGATTCATTTCCATAGGTGCTGGGAGTTTGGGCACAACAAAAAAAATTGCAAGAATCCCCCAAGACTTAAACCAAAGAATTTCTATGATGTTCCTTATGAACAACAAAGTGAGACACCAAATGAAGGGGATGTAAGTGGTTTACAGTCTACACAAGATAAGCCAGTAGATATGGCTGAGCTTGTTATGCCAGTTTTAGAAGCCAATGATACAACTCCAATATTAAAGAAACATGTTGGTACATCAAGAAGTACCCCATCTGGTTCAAAGAAGCCTCCAACTACACCTAAAAAGCCTCATCAACCCAAAATAGACAAAGGGAAAAAGGCAGCAACTGAAGATGGAACAAGTTTAACTCCAGAGGTACACATCAATCCATAAAGCAATGACAATGTAATTAACTGTAAATGAACTTAGCTTATAATTGGAAAACATACGTACAGGAACATCTTGAGGAGATGGGCAGACAGGCTTTGGAAGAGCTTCTAAGAACTGAGGTTGAAGAAAAGGCAAAATGGGAAGCTGAGGAGAAACAAAAAATAGATGATGAAGATGCTTGGAATGACTACAATAGTGAGTTCAAATCATGGGAGATATATGGGCCTTATCATGAGAGATATATGGGTCTTCAGCTAGGAAAATACTTGGAAGAACTCCTATTACAAGATACATGGCTGAAATGAGAATGTACAATCAACTAGTTGATGAAATTTTTATGTCTATGTAAAACCCGCATGATTTTATCATGAATAGTGCCCTTAAGATCGTACGTACTAGATTAAAACTTTCCTTTTATAGTATGATTACGTTCACGTGTTAGAATTTTACGTATTACGTACGTGTTAGAACACGATAAGTATTTATTACGTACGAACACACAATAATTATTTAACAATAATTAATCACGAGCATGCGATCATGAAATCATGAACGTATTTAAATCACGAGCTAATATTAATTATGTATATATATTTATTACGAACACGAATAAATATATTAAGTCACGGTAATTATTTAACGAGAACACATAAAACACGAACACGACTAAACACGAACGAACACTTAAATAACGAGACACGAAAAACGGTACGGGTACCCCATGTGGGGCCCCTTAACCGCGACTACATCAAGAGATGGGCCAAGCCCATCTAAAATTTTACTAAGAAGGGGTAAAGGTAAAATCTTGTTTTCATTTTTCACTTTATAGTAAACTTAATCAAAAACCTAAAAAGATTTTTCTCCTTCTCCTTCTTCCTCTCCTTGGCCGCCACATACAACAACAAGAAAGGGGGTGTTCGTTTGTTTTTGATCTTGAATCTTATACGTGTGTTCGTGTGTGTTCATCCTCGTTAGATCCACGCATTCGATATATCTTTTTAATCCTTTTTCTTTTGTTTTGATTTAATAAATTAAATAAGAACATGATGTTTTTAAAAACCTAATTAAAAACATAAATCAAACATGTAATTGGTTATGGGGTAAATCAAAATGGATGTTTTTAGGGGTGTTTGTTTGGCCGACGCCTAAACCGAACCCCAAGGGGGTCTCGGTTTGGCTTATAGACCACCACCGAGACCATATGGTCCCGGTTGGGTGGTGTGGGTCCCACGGCAGCAGCAACAAGGGGGAAACCCTGAGGTGGTTCGGGGTATTGAGTTGATTTCGAGTCTGGTTCATGGTTACTAGTCACGATCCGGATCATGGTTTATGTTAATGTGATGTTTTTAATAATCATATGTTAAAATTAAATTAATAATTATATGACATGATTAATTTAATAAAACATGACTTAGGTTATATTTTAATTATTAGATCATAGAATTATTAACCTAAGTATTTTTTTTAGACTTATAATTAATTAATTATTTAAAAACCATGGTTATAATTAATTAATTAACATGACTTAGGTTATATTATTATTAATTAATAATACATGTTTTAACCTAAGTATTTAACTTTATTTAATTAAAAACATGATATATTTAATTAAATACTTTTAACATATAGTTTATTTAAGTTACATGTAATAATTAATAAACTATACATTATATCATTATGACTTAAAATAATAATCAGAAAACACTTAAGCTTATATACTTAGCTTATTTAACCAGCTTATGTCTAATTATGGAAACTTTCTATTTTTAGAAACTTATTTAATTAAGACATCTAAACTATTTATGGAAACTTTCTATTTTTAGAAACTTATTTAATTAAGGCATCTAATCTATTTATGGAAACTTTCTTTTTTTAGAAACTTATTTAAATAAGGCAGCTAATCTATTTATGGAAACTTTCTATTTTTAGAAACTTATCTATTTTAAGTAGTAATTATATTTTTGGAAACTTTCTATTTTTGGAAACTTTCTATTTTTGGAAACTTTCTATTTTTGGAAACTTTCTATTTTTGGTAACTTTCTATTTTTGGAAACTTTCTATTTTAGGAAGCCTGCTATTTTTAGAAAGTTACTTATTATTACACAGTAAGTATAATAATACATGAAATACTATAAATACTTAATCAGTATAGACAGAATATAAGATAAACACAGTTTAAGGCTTAAAATAGTAAAACATGGCATGAACGTATAAAATAAGCTAAGACATGACATAAAACCAACTACGTATTTAGTAATCAGATACTTATACACGTATGTATTTATGTAGCATTAGTGATACCGAAGTAGGACTCTCCTCAGTTCGTCTTCTTCGTTCACTGGACATAAGGTAGGGATTCCCGTCCTTTCAGTATGGACATTCTTTCCTTATTAGGATTCCCCGTATGCAGCCAACTGTTTTCCCGTAGTATAAGTTTATATGTTTGATTTGATTATGTTTAATTTAGAATACCTATAGCCATATACATGCATGACCAGTTTCACCTAGTTATGGAGGTAAACCATAGCATTAGAGGCACTGATGTTATGACTTCACCACGGCGGAGTGATTGCTCGTGGCGTCCCTTCAGCTTTTGGCCATATTATTAAATTTATCATGTGGGGCGTATGGGTACATCCTAGTTACATGTTTTCAGCAGATTACTCAGTGTGAATGTGGTGTGTGCCTTGCATCCTTCACAAGGAGTTGATCCATCCTACCCAAAACCAGTATATTAAATTAGAGGCAGCCCCTCTAATTTGCATGATGAGGTCACCCCTCCAAGTATTCATGCACGGTGGATTTTCATGACCTATATTGGCTAATGGTAGAATATACTAAACAGTTTTTATAAGATAAACATAAGGCTTTTCAAACTATAAAACCAGTTTTACCAAGACTTGACCAGGTTATTCGGGACTTAGTTTCTTCCGCTGTTATATGTTATATGCTTATCCTATTCATGCTTTATTGTACATCCGTGCACTGAGCGTATTGCTCAGCCGTTTTCCTTTTCTATTTTCCTAAAACGGCAGGTACTCAGGGACGCTCGTAGACTTTAAGCGTATGTGCATATGGACTGGAAGCTTTCTAGCCTTTCTTTACTTTATGCATTATCTTTACATTGATACTCTTGCTATGGACATTGTTTAGTCCTTTCCTTTACAGTACTTATGTTTGTGTGTGATGAGCTTTACATTTGGACTACCGATGTTTGATTCCGGTATTTTCCTTTTATGGTCATGTAATGCTTAGACATTTTTCCTTATATGCTTTGATGACACGCCATAATTACGCGTGACATTCCATTATCAAAATGGGGTGTTACAACTATGGTATCAGAGCCAAGGCTTCGACCTGTAGGCTCTCAAAATATGACCTGTGATTAGTGGGTAGTCACTATGGTCTTCCTAGAACTAACAGTCGTTTTCATGCATTCATCATTTTTTATGCATACACATATATGTCATTGTCGCAGGTTTATGACTAAGTAATGGTTGGTACAGGTTTGGCCCTATTTAGTCGCATGTGTTTTATCGAAACTTTTAAATTTGGGACCGACCCATAGGCGTCCCCTCGCCATGTCTTTTATTTTGGGTGAACTGACCATAGGCGTTCACTCTCGAGCATACAAAAGTTTTCATAAAACTGCATCATGCATTCATACACAAATTTTCTTGCATAAAATTTTTCTATTGAAATTTTGGTATAAATTTTTTTTCATGTATATATATTTTATGTTTTGATCAGTTTAATCATATGTTTTATGTTATTATGTCAGATGGTTCTCACACGCGAACAGGAACAACTCAATGCTGCAATCCAAGCTGCAATGCAAGCTTTGCTTCCTCAATTGAGGAACGACATCAGGGCTGAGGTTCAAGCTGCCAACAATCAGCAGCATAACCAGGCACCTCCTCCTCCTCCAGTGACATTAGCAGTATGGCTGAAGAGATTCAACAAGCTCCGTCCACAAGCTTTTGAGAAAACAAATAGCCCAAGTGATGCTGAAAGCTGGTTGGCTCACATTGAGAAGATTTTCAATGCTATGGGTTGTGACCCCGCGTACAAGGCGAGGTTAGCATGCTATCGGTTCGAAGGCGATGTGCTAAATTGGTGGTTAGCGTTGATGTAGTTTGAGGGAGGTGACGATTGGGTTGCTGGTTTGACATGGGCTCAGTTCAAGGACAGGGTGATGGAGCAGTTCTTTCCCAAGGCTGAGCAAGACAAGCTCAAGAGGGAGTACCATGGGATCCGAGAGAGAGCTAGGGAGAATAGCAACGAGTTTATGCAGCGCTTTCTTCGCTTAGCTGGTTTCCTTGGTGCAGCAGCAGGTACTCCTGAAGAGTAGGCACACCACTTTAGGTGGGCTCTTCACACATCGTTCGCAAACAATCTGGTGTGTGCTACGTTCAACACTGTAGCACAAGTGGCCGATGCAGCATGTAAGTTGGAGATGCTGCAAGAGAGAGATGAGTTCGGGGAAGCTGAGAGACCCGACAAGAGGTAAACATTCGTATTCAAGCGGTGATCAATGCGTATTCTTCCATATATGTCAATTATTAATCTCTTTAAATAGTATCTTCTAGGCAGAAAACTGGGGACCGGTCTCAGTCGGCTACTCAGCAGCAGCCTCATCAGCCCAAGGGAAACGGTCAGACTAACGACCGTTCTGCTACGGAAAGGCGTGGCGGTAATGATAATTACCATAACAACGCTGGACACTCCAACAGCAGCAGGTCCTAATACTTACGCATTTTCTTATGATTTCATGTTATAACTCATATTCTGACACTTTAGCAAAACTTCTACCAGGAACCATGGAAACGGTAGGGACCAGAACCAGAGAGGTTCACAGCCTAGCCGTCCAGCTATCACTGGTATTCAATCTTACGATTATCCGCATTGTCCTTTGTACCCTATTATCATGTCTTATGTAAAATGTTTTATCAGGTTCCCAGCCAGCCAGAGCACCTGCTGGAGGATATACTCATCCTCTTTGCTCTACTTGCCACCGTAGGCACCAAGGGCCATGTCGTCGTAACACTGACGCATGCTTCAAGTGTGGTGTTCCTGGCCATATCATGAAGGATTGTCGTAAGGGCGAGTTAGAGGGCACACCGGGACATGCTGATTCCAAGCCGCCTCCTACCACCGGGCGTGTCTACACGAAATCTCGAGACCAGGCCAACAAGTCTACAGGTACCATCACTGGAATCTTGTATATGTATGGTCAAGCTGCGTGTGTTCTTTTCGATACGGGTGCTACTCACTCGGTCATTTCTACTGCTTATGCTAAGAACATTAGGATGCTCCCCATGCCACTAGAGAATAGGCTTACTATTTCCACGCCTTTGAGGGACTCTGTATTAATCACCCATTTATACAAGAGTCTTCCCCTAGAATTTGACGATAAGGTTCGACCTGTTGACGCACTTCCGCTGGACATGAATGACTTCGACATGATTTTGGGCATGGATTGGCTATCCAAGCATCATGCTACCATAGACTGCCATTCATATCGAGTTATCTTCGGTGATGTTAATGCACCAGAGTACATTCATAACGGGTTCGTACCCGGACGATCTGTACAAATCATATCTACCCTGCAAGCGCGTGCACTACTGTCACATGGATGCGAGGGTTATCTAGCTACGGTTCACGACATGGATGCTGAATCTCCATCAATTCAGGATCAACCAATAGTGTCGGAATTCCAAGATGTATTTCCAGAAGAACTTCCGGGCATACCACCTGCACGAGAAGTGGAATTCAATATCGAGCTTATTCCAGGAGCTGAACCAATCTTCAATGCTCCTTATCGTATGGCTCCCATAGAGCTGAAGGAGCTGAAGGATCAACTGCAGGAACTTCTCGAACGAGGTTTCATTCGACCGAGCGCATATCCATGGGGCGCATCGGTCTTATTTGTTAAGAAGAAGGACGGCAGTATGCGTCTTGCATAGACTATCGCGAGCTCAACAAGATTACTATCTGGAATAGGTATCCACTGCCGCGTATAGACGATCCGTTTGACCAACTCCAAGGGGCCAAACACTTCTCCAAGATTGATCTTAGGTCAGGCTACCATCAGCTACGGGTTAAGGAGCAGGACATCCCCAAGACTGCTTTTCGTACCCGCTATGGCCACTACGAGTTTGTAGTTATGCCATTTGGCCTGACAAATGCTCCAGCAGTGTTCATGGACTTGATGAACAGAATCTTCCATGAATTTCTGGACAAGTTCGTCATTGTCTTCATCGATGACATCCTGATTTTCTCAAAGTCCAAGGAGGAACACGAAGACCATCTTCGTACAGTACTACAGATTCTTCGCCAGAAGCAGTTGTATGCTAAATTCTCTAAGTGTGAGTTCTGGTTAGACAAGGTGGCATTCTTAGGTCACATTGTATCAGCAGAAGGAATCACTATGGATCCAGCGAAGGTTGAGGCCATTACTAAGTGGCCGAGGCCGACATCAGCGACGGAAGTCCGCAGTTTCTTAGGCTTAGCTGGCTATTACCGTAGGTTCGTGGAGAACTTTTCTCGCTTAGCACTACCATTGACCAAACTGATGCGGAAAGGGGAGAAATTCGTCTGGACTGAAGAACGAGAGAAGAGCTTTGAAGACCTGAAGTAGAAGCTAGTATCTGCACCTATTCTTACTCTCCCATCTGGTACGGGTGGATTTAAAATCTACAGTGATGCATCGGGGAAGGGACTTGGCTGTGTTCTCATGCAACATGGGAAAGTGATCGCGTACGCTTCACGGCAGCTTAAGCCTTATGAAGAAAATTACCCCACGCATGACTTGGAACTTGCTGCAGTCGTGTTTGCATTGAAGATATGGAGGCACTACTTATATGGAGAATCATGTGATATTTTCACGGACCACAAGAGCTTGAAGTATATCTTCACTCAACGTGAATTGAACATGAGGTAGAGGAGATGGTTAGAGCTGTTGAAGGATTATGACATTAATCTACAGTATCATCCCAGAAAGGCAAATGTAGTAGCAGATGCTCTTAGCAGGAAGTCCGGAATGATCAACGGCATTAAAATTGAGGAGGAAATCATAAGAGACTTGGAGCGACTAGACATCGAGATCATGGTACGTGGACAGCACGGTTACTGGGATAATCTTAGAGTAGAACCCGAGTTACTCTCTAAGATCAAGGAAGCTCAGAAAGACGATGGAGAAATCTGGGCGGTAGTACAGAATTTGGAGAAACAGACGGAATTCAGAGTAGATGCAGATGGTATCATATGGCAGGGCACGAGACTTTGTGTTCCTGATGATCAAGAACTCCGGGAAGCCTTGTTAGCTGAAGCTCATAGCTCCCCATTCTCTATACATCCTGGTTCGACTAAGATGTACCATGACATCAAGCAACACTTTTGGTGGAGTGGTATGAAACAAGATGTGGCCACTTAGGTCTCCAAATGTCTTACCTGCCAGCAGGTTAAGATCGAGCATCAGCGATCTGGCTGTCTCCTTCAACCGTTAGATATTCCAGAGTGGAAGTGGGACAAAATCACCATGGATTTTGTTACTGGTCTTCCGCCTACCAAGAGGAACCACGATGCAATTTGGGTTATCGTAGATCGACTTACCAAATCAGCTCATTTCTTACCGATCCGCAAGGAACATCCGGTAAGTAAACTCGCCGATACGTATAGAAGAGAGATCATGAGACTCCACGGTGCTCCATTCAGTATCGTCTCAGACAGAGATCCTCGATTCACTTCGCGATTTTGGAAGAGTCTGCAGAAAGCTTGGGGTACACAACTTAAGCTTAGCACGGCTTTTCATCCTCAAACGGACGGACAGTCGGAGCGAACGATTCAAAAATTGGAAGACATGTTGAGGTCATGTGCGTTGGAATGGACGGGTGATTGGGACGATTATATCTGTTTGGTGGAGTTTGCATACAACAACAGCTGGCACGCAAGTATCAAGTGTGCTCCTTTCGAGATGTTGTATGGCGGAAAGTTTCGCGCCCCAATCTGCTGGGATCAGGTTGGCGAGCGAACACTTGAAGGACCAGAAATCATAGAGATGACCAATGAAAGGATCGCAGTAGCTAAGCAGAAACTTCAGGAAGCACGGTCACGTCAGAAGAGTTACGCCGACAAGCATCGTAGGGACATACATTTTAACGTAGGAGATCACGTCTTCCTTAAGCTTTCGTCGGCACGTGGTGTTAGACGCTTCGGGATTAAAGGGAAGCTCAGTCCTTGTTTCATCGGACCGTTTGATATCATTGAACGAGTCGGTGAAGTATCTTACCGGTTAGCGTTACCTCCGCAGTTTTCGCATGTACACAATGTGTTTCATGTGTCCTTACTCAGAGGGTACCAGTATCATCCCTTTCACATGGTTCAGTATCCACTGGAACAGATACGTGAAGATCTCACTTTCATAGAATAACCCAAACGAGTTCTTGACAGACAAGAACGAGTCATGAGAAGGAAGACGATTCCATTCGTCAAAATCCTTTGGAGGGATCATACCGAGCGGGAAGCCACTTGGGAAACAGAGGAGTCTATCCGGGCTTCTTACCCTCATTTCATATTTTAAATTCGGGTATGTTCTTCTTTTCCAGTTTACTTTATCTATAATTCGGGGACGAATTATTCTTTTTAGGGGGGAAGAGTTGTAAAACCCGCATGCTTTTAGCATGAATAGTGCCCTTAAGATCGTACGTACTAGATTAAAACTTTCCTTTTATAGTATGATTACGTTCACGTGTTAGAATTTTACGTATTACGTACGTGTTAGAACACGATAAGTATTTATTACGTACGAACACACAATAATTATTTAACAATAATTAATCACGAGCATGCGATCATGAAATCATGAACGTATTTAAATCAAGAGCTAATATTAATTAAGTATATATATTTATTACGAACATGAATAAATATATTAAGTCACGGTAAATATTTAACGAGAACACATAAAACACGAACACGACTAAACACGAACGAACACTTAAATAACAAGACACGGAAAACGGTACGGGTGCCCCATGTGGGGCCCCTTAACCGCGGATACATCAAGAGATGGGCCAAGCCCATCTAAAATTTTACTAAGAAGGGGTAAAGGTAAAATCTTGTTTTCATTTTTCACTTTACAGTAAACTTAATCAAAAACCTAAAAAGATTTTCTCCTTGTCCTTCTTCCTCTCCTTGGCCGCCGCATACAACAACAAGAAAGGGGGTGTTCGTTTGTTTTTGATCTTGAATCTTATACGTGTGTGTTCATCCTCGTTAGATCCACGCATTCGGTATATCTTTCTAATCCTTTTTCTTTTATTTTGATTTAATAAATTAAATAAGAACATGATGTTTTTAAAAACCTAATTAAAAACATAAATCAAACACGTAATTGGTTATGGGGTAAATCAAAACGGATGTTTTTAGGGGTGTTTGTTTGGCCGACGCCTAAACCGAACCCCAAGGGGGTCTCGGTTTGGCTTATAGACCACCACCGAGACCATATGGTCCCGGTTGGGTGGTGTGGGTCCCACGGCAGAAGCAACAAGGGGAAAACCCCGAGGTGGTTCGGGGTATTGAGTTGATTTCGAGTCCGGTTCATGGTTACTAGTCACGATCCGGATCATGGTTTATGTTAATGTGATGTTTTTAATAATCATATGTTAAAATTAAATTAATAATTATATGACATGATTAATTTAATAAAACATGACTTAGGTTCTAATTTAATTATTAGATAATGGAATTATTAACCTAAGTATTTTTTTTAGACTTATAATTAATTAATTATTAAAAACCATGGTTATAATTAATTAATTAACATGACTTAGGTTATATTATTATTAATTAATAATACATGTTTTAACCTAAGTATTTAACTTTATTTAATTAAAAACATGATATATTTAATTAAATACTTTTAACCTATAGTTTATTTAAATTACATGTAATAATTAATAAACTATACATTATATCATTATGACTTATAATAATAATCAGAAAACACTTAAGCTTATATACTTAGCTTATTTAACCAGCTTATGTCTAATTATGGAAATTTTCTATTTTTAGAAACTTATTTAATTAAGACAGCTAATCTATTTATGGAAAGTTTCTATTTTTAGAAACTTATTTAATTAAGGCAGCTAATCTATTTATGGAATTTTTCTATTTTTAGAAACTTATTTAATTAAGGCAGCTAATCTATTTATGGAAACTTTCTATTTTAAGAAACTTATCTATTTTAAGCAGTAATTCTATTTTTGGAAACTTTCTATTTTTGGAAACTTTCTATTTTTGGAAACTTTCTATTTTTGGAAACTTTCTATTTTTGGTAACTTTCTATTTTTGGAAACTTTCTATTTTAGGAAGCCTGCTATTTTTAGAAAGTTACTTATTATTACACAGTAAGTATAATAATACATGAAATACCAGAAATACTTAATCAGAATAGACAGAATATAAGATAAACACAGTTTAAGGCTTAAAACAGTAAAACATGGCATGAACGTATAAAATAAGCTAAGACTTCACATAAAACCAGTTACGTATTTAGTAATCAGATACTTATACACGTATGTATTTATGTAGCATTAGTGATACCGAAGTAGGACTCTCCTCAGTTCGTCTTCTTCGTTCACTGGACATAAGGTACGGATTCCCGTCCTTTCAGTATGGACATTCTTTCCTTAATAGGATTCCCCATATGCAGCCAACTATTTTCCCGTAGTATAAGTTTATATGTTTGATTTGCTTATGTTTAATTTAGAATACCTATAGCCATATACATGCATGACCAGTTTCACCTAGTTATGGAGGTACCATAACCATAGCATTAGAGGCACTGATGTTATGCCTTCACCACGGCGGAGTGATTGCTCGTGGCGTCCCTTCAGCTTTTGGCCATATTATTATATTTATCATGTGGGGCGTATGGGTGCATCCTAGTTACATGTTTTTCAGCAGATTAATCAGTGTGAATGTGGTGTGTGCCTTGCATCCTTCACAAGGAGCCGATCCCTCCTACCCAAAACCAGTATATTAAATTAGAGGCAGCCCCTCTAATTTGCATGATGAGGTCACCCCTCCAAGTATTCATGCACGGTGGATTTTCATGACCTATATTGGCTAATGGTAGAATATGCTAAACAGTTTTTATAAGATAAGCATAAGGCTTTTCAAACTATAAAACCAGTTTTACCAAGACTTGACCAGGTTATTTGGGACTTAGTTTCTTCCGCTGTTATATGTTATATGCTTATCCTATTCATGCTTTATTGTACATCCGTGCACTGAGCGAATTGCTCAGCCGTTTTCCTTTTCTATGTTCCCAAAACGGCAGGTACTCAGGGACGCTCGTAGACTTTAAGCGTATGTGCATATGGACTGGAAGCTTTCTAGCCTTTCTTTACTTTATGCATTATCTTTACATTGATACTCTTGCTATGGACATTGCTAGTCCTTTCCTTTACAGTACTTATGTTTGTGTGTGATGAGCTTTACATTTGGACTACCGATGTTTGATTCCGGTATTTTCCTTTTATGGTCATGTAATGTTTAGACATTTTTCCTTGTATGCTTTGATGACACGCCATAATTACGCGTGACATTCCATTATCAAAATTGGGTGTTACAGTCTAACCCTGAAGATGCAGTAGAATACTTTGATACACAAGATAAGTTACATGGACATGAATCTGACTTAGGTGCTACATCTCAATCAATCATTTCTCAAGGAAGCCACTTCATACTAAGAGAAAAAGGTAAACCTGTTGTTTCAAGTGCTCCTGTACCCAAAAAAAGAGGAAGGCCAAAGACAAAAGAAAGCCTCACAAACAGACATAGCAGTTCCTTTTAGGGTTACACACAAGAACAGAGGTAGATCTGAAAGGATAGCTAAGATGAAGTCCAAGAAACTAAAATTTGATGAAGCTGAAAATGGATCTACACCAGCCAAGGCTGTTCATCTTAGTGATTAACTTTATGAAGCTATTGTAATAGGTTGTTGTAATCTGGATATTGATTATGTAGCTAATATGTGATGGTATTGGTCTAATGACCGAAACATTGGAACCAAGCTTTTGTATAGGATAAGGTAGGATGATGTTGTTGTTATATGTGTATTCGTATGTAATGGATCCACAAATTTTATGTTGTAACTCACATGCCTTTAAGCATGGGAATCTCTTATAAAAAGCAACATCTTTTGTTTTATATGGTTTTGTTTAATATGTTTGAATAGAAACCAGGACCACTTTGTCTCCTAGTTGGGAAATGGTTTGTACATGTCACATTTTAAACAAAATTTTTATGTGTATCCACATGTTTTCACACAAGACCAACAATCTAAACAAAGCATTACATAAGAAGTCTTGAATTTAAACACAACATTACATACCCTAGTCTTAAAATCTACCAATACATACCAAGTCTTCAAAAGCTACCAATTCTTGAAGATAAACACAACATAACATTAGATACCATAGTATAATAGCTAATAACTTAACCTGTTTATACAGAAACCATTAAATAATCTAGAAAAGTTCATAAAAGTAGGTATCAAACCTTTGCTTTTCCCTTTCCTTTGCCTGCATTTTTAGGACCTTTCATTTGTTCACAGATTTACAACCAAGTCATTTGGTTAGAAAGACCAATGACACAACCAATGAGTGAAACTGGACTTTTATCAATCTGTTTTGAAGATGCATTCATAGATATGCATTTACCTTTGATAGCATCATAAGATTTTGGTGCAAATACCCATTTTGAGTTATGGCTATGGCCAGGGCTTTCACAATGGACACTAAAATCATCATTGTCACTTGAATCTTCTGTATCATACACATACCATTTGAGAAGAGCTGTTGGGATTTCATTATCATATGATCTTTTAGATCCATGTCCCAGCCTTGATCCACCAACATATGATCTTTTTAAACCCTTACCTTTTTTAGATCCATGCCCTTTACATGAATCCATGGTTTCTGAAGAATACCCATAAGTCATAGCATCTCTAGATTGACTGTCACTACTAATTTCAATGATTTCTGCAAAAAAAAAACCATTACATACAAAGGATGACATATGCATTAAGATGAAAACAAGTCTAATAATTCGACACCATACTTACCTTTCCCTTTATCCATTTTCGAAATCTCCGGATAAATCCCCTTTTGTTAAACCTGTTGCATGTGTTATTTTGACCAACACTTAAATAGAAGTAAATGTTATATGGTTGGGTGAGACTCATTTATATCACAGAGTCCTAGTTGGTGGGAGTATGGCATAAATATGGCTAACACATACAGTTAACACTTGGGCATATAACATCATACTAAAAACACTTGGGCATATAACATTTCATGGGAACAAAACTCAGACTGGTAACCATCTTCATCCTAATTTGCCAAGACATATAAGAAAACATCTTGAAATTAACAGGAAACAAAATAGGCATGACAAAATCTGGCAACAAAAGATCTTTTAAAATATTCAATTCATTCAAAAAGTAACAACTTACAATGATTACATTAGCAAGTCAAGGATTAAAACTATTGTTAAAAACATAACACAAACTGAAATCACTAACATTAGCCTATCATAAACCACAAATTTGGCCTTGACAATCTTCATGTCCTCTGTTATGCCTTTAAGCATTTGAATGTGACTGTCATGGGGTAACACTCTCTCTGATCCATTGCTTGTACCACCCGAGTTGACCATCTTCCTCAAGCTTTTATTCTCTTCGTGCAATCCATACATCAATGCTCTGTAATATGGAGACAATTCAAGGTCTAGAAAACCATACACACCACATTTTAGTGTTTTGTCTCTGATTGGACAAGACCTAAACCTTCTGCCTGGATTTTATGGAGTCCAAGATGTTTGAACGGGAATTGGGTGGTGGGGGGTCACAATCACAATGTGTTTTGTTTGTGACATCTTGATGCCTGTAATATCTCCTTATCAATGAAAAAGACGAAGATGACATCATGGATTGACTGGTTACTTTTAATTACAAAATTTGGGGATTAGGGTTTATATTGAATTGAGAAAAGGGTATTTGGGGATTAGGGTTTATATGGAATTGAGAAAGGGGTATTGGGGGATTAGGGTTCTTGAGTAATCTGGGAAAAAGAAACGACTGGTTGTATTTAGGGATAGGGTGTTTCATGGGTATTAGGTATTTGGATCGGGTGTTACATGGGTATAACCCAAGTGATGTGGCTGTCCAGTCAGCAAAAGTCAAACATATTGGTTTGACCGTGCCACATCGGTAACCTATTATAGCAAGTTTTAGTGTGTAAATAAAATATAAAATAATTCGATGGACATAATGGATAATCTGATAAAGTATATTGTGTATTTTTGACATTTACCCTTATTTCAAAGCTCACCCATAATTTTCAAATTATCATCGTGTACAATGGAATAATGCAAGTATTTAAAGTATAGTAGTGTAAAACTCATGGTTTTTCAATTCTAAGACTGTTAGAAGGTTTCAGTTCAACCATTTGAACAAGTACAAATGGGCATATACATTAACTACCAAATAATGCACGCAAGAAACAAGCGGGTCGAAGGGACGCATGACATCCGAACTGACGAACTGTTATGAAATTACTACGAACTTAAGTTCTTTTTTTTAACGGCAACTACAAAATTAAGTTATGTGGATCGAGAATACCAAATTTGCAGTAAATTACGTGTATAAAACTAGTCAAAAAGAAGAACATTCATAGTTTAGTTAGGTACGCAAGTATATATGCTTTCTATCACGTAATTAATTGTTTCTATAAACGTGCTAGAAATCCAACTTAATAAGCTATCTTTCATCATTTTATTCATATATTATGTAGCTTGCCGTATACACTAGCTAGCTGTATACACTAACAATTCCAAAAACAAATATAATTAATAGGCAAAAAGCTCGAAAATTTCTGTTCCCCAAAAAAAATAGAAATGAAAGAGATGAAGATGAGAAAAATGAGAGAAGTATAAAATATTTTTTTTTAATTTGTGTTCGTGAGTTGGAAAGAAAGGAGGAGCATGTAACAAAAAAAAGTCTTAAAAACAATTTCATTCATTTACTCTCCAATTTGGGAAGAAGATTTGGACAGTAAATTTGATGTAATTTACTCTCCTTTACATTCCATTTCTCTCTTTAAAAATCTCAGGAATATAAAGTTTTTTATTTCCATCCCAAACCTTTCCCTTTCACTTTAAAATATAAACTCAAGAACAGATAATTTTTTTTATGCTGAAAAGCTTATTCAATGATAATTTGAAAAGTAAAAAAGCTATGAACAAATCTCCGCCGAAGATGCTTTTAGATAGATATATATATTTTTACGAAACATGTTCATGTTAACCTGGGTAGCACATACATTGGCTATAGTATATACTCTCTTCGTCTCAATTTATTAGTTTAATATTCATTTTTAAAATATTTTTATTCAACTTTAATTTTAAATTAATGTTTTTGTGTTATATAATTCTTGGTGTGAAATATGTATATGAATCGAGTTTTAAATGTATTTTTATTTGGTATAATTTTCATCAATTATTACATAACATAAAAATAATAATTTAAAGTTAAAGTTTCATAATAAAAAACTTTAAAAATTAATAGTAGACTAATAAATTGAGACAGTGGTATGTTATTATTGAGTATTTGCACAACACATTTTGGTTAAACAGTGTATATTTCCAATTTTAGAATAATATTTGCGTGACACTTCCACATCAAAGATACGGCTCGGACCCGAGCTTCTTCGACGACCGTGTCATTATAAGACCACTATCTTCAGTTTGAATATTTCTACAATAATGCTATCCGATATTGCACCTACAAGGTATATATGCAAGTTATTTGTCTTATATACTTTGTCAAACAACCATGAAGAGAATTTTAGCCTATGTGAAAGAAAAACTGAATTTGCTAGAATACAAGATAATGAATTGAGGCGCCGCATAATCAGAATTGATCTTTTTATATATGATACTCTATGTTTAGCAAATGTTCCAAATTAGCATATGCACTGAAAACCTATCCAAATCTTCAATTACTTGTCATGATAACGAGACAAAACTATAGTTGTTTTATTTACATTTTCGTTTACGTTCGGGTGATGTTATTGCTTGATATACCATGAAATATATCTAGTAATTTACATCACATGCATGCATGAAGATGAGATGAAGTAAATTAATAAATGCATGCTTCTATGTAATTAACAAAAAAAAACATTCAACCACTTTACCAGTATGAACTACTAGCTAATTTAAGACCTATGATGCAAAAATCGAAGAACAACCTGAAATGATACCTGCATGGGCTGGAAATTTCTTGGATATGAATTGTAGTGGTTTAAACCAGTGAACTGATATTTTGTTTTTTATTGTGTGCTTTGGTGTTTGAACTTTTAACGTTAGAGATATATTCATTTCATATCTCTGTTTTTTTTTAATTTGAGTATTTCATATATATATTTTATATATCTTCCAAGGACTTAGAGCGTGCGGTACGGTTAACTGGTGGGGGGCTGGTCACCACGGCGCGAGGCCACGGCGGCGCCAACCACACCGTGGCTCGCGCCATCGGTTTTGGGCTGGTACCTACCAGCCGACGCCATGGTGACGGCGCGAGGCCACGGCGGCGCCAACCACACCGTGGCTCGCGCCGTCGGGTTTTTTAAATTTTTTTTTTTTTTTTTTTTTTTTGAAAATTTAAAAAAAGTTACCGTTGGGTAACGGCTAGTTTTTTGTTTTTCCATGTTTTTGCCCGTTTTTTGGTTATAAATACCCCATTTTTCATATAATTTCATTATATATCACACAAACACATACTATTTTCTCATATTCACACACTATTTTATCAATATGAATCCCGGGAGTTCCGATTTGTCCTCTATTTACGAAAACTACGATCAAGAAGATATGGAAGATTATGCCCGATATCTTGAATATTGGGAACAAATTGAGATGTTAGATGAGGACGAGGAAGAAAGTAGTAGTAATGTCGGTCCTCGCGTTAGAACATACATCCCACGTGAGCGAGAAGATGCGGAAAGAAGACTTATGGCCGATTATTTTGGTGACCTTGAAACTCCGCCAAAGTATCCGGAGGATCGATTCCGACGAAGGTATCGTATGAGTTCTACCCTTTTTAGAAAAATAGTTCATGATATAAGTAGTTACAACGTTCTTCCACTACCACCCTACTTCTATTTCTTTAAACAACGTAAGGATGCAACGGGTCGTTTAGGTTTTAGCCCCACTATGAAATGCACATCGGCAATACGCCAATTGGCGTATGGTACAACACCCGATGTACTAGATGAATATTTGCAAGTAGCCGAGCGTTGTTCACGTGAATGCTTATGGAACTTTACCAAATTCATTTATGTATTGTATGTTGAAAAGTATCTTAGAACACCGTCGCCTGAGGATGTACAACATATTTATGATTTGCACAATAGGAAACATAATCTCCCGGGTATGCTTGGTAGCATAGATTGTATGCATTGGGAATGGAAAAATTGTCCTAAAGCGTTACATGGTCAATTTAAAAGGCGTGATAAAAAATACCCAACACTTATGCTCGAGGCTGTTGCTGATCAACAGTTATGGATATGGCATTCTTATTTTTGGGTGCCGGGGGCAAATAACGACCTTAATGTTTTATATGGTTCACCGTTATTTGATAACCTTCTTTTGGACGAGGCTCCAGATACTGAATTTGTTGTTAACGGTAAAACATACAAGCAAGGGTATTATTTAGCAGATGAAATTTACCCTCAATGGTCTTCTTTTGTTAAGTCGTATACAATTGCAACGGACGAAAAGAAAATGAAATTTAAAAGGGTTCAAGAAAGCGCTAGAAAAGATATTGAGAGAGCGTTCGGGGTATTACAAGGTCGGTGGGGGATTATTCAGCAACCCGCACGAAGTTTCCAAGTCAGCACGCTTAAAAGAATCATTTATTGTTGCATCATACTACATAACATGATATTGGAAGACCAAAAGTTTGACATTAGTGAATATGACCATATGTATGCTCCGCCTGAAGCCAATCTCCAACGAACTTGGGTCGAACGTTGTGAGACATTTAGAAGGAAAAATAAGGAACTTCGGGATAGGAAAGTTCACGATTCTCTTCGACGTGATCTCGTTGAGCATTTATGGAACCTTAATCATTGATGTTTTTTTTTATTATTGTTATTTTTTTTAAATGTAATTTTTTTTTTTCGTGTATTATTTTTAAAAAAATTTGTATTTGTATTTTTATTATGAATTAAATGTGTTTTTAGTTGAAAATAAATTGTTGAAAAAAAAAAAAAAAGTTGGGTGACGACACGAGAATTCTCGTGTTAACCAGGGAGGGGGGTTGAGCCATCGTGGGGTGTTTTGGTGTCGTGGGAGTAAAAAGTGACGTGGCATCACTTTTTGCCTACGACTCGAGCACGACGGCTCAACTGTACCGTGTGCTCTTAAGATCATTTGTATTAGCTATATGTATAATCAATGTTCTAAATACTACTGTATATATTTTGTGGTATCCAATTTCAAAACAGTAGTTTGGAGGCAGTGGCGTGTGTATATCTTGCGTAAGATTATATTTGCGACTGTGTACAAAAATTGTGAATAGGGATATTCATAAGTAATCGTCTTCGGTTTTTATTTCTTACGCGTGAGCCATCTCCATTTAGGGGGTGGCGGTAGCCGGTAATGGTGTAAATAAGACGAAACAACTCGCGAGCTAATTATATGTACTTATGTTTTATATAAATTAAGTCGAGGCGAGCTTGATATGCTGAGTATTTATCAAGTTCGAGTGTTACGTCAGGCTTTGATAGGGTTGGGTCCAACGAGCCACTACTATTTATCTTAGGATTAGGGTTTCTAGATTTTGTAAATACCGTCATTGTATCAAAGTAATCAATCAATCAAAATTAATCAAATAAATCTCTAGTTCTTCTCATCTCGTTCTTAAGGAGCAAACATCTGCTTAAAGTGGTGTTATCTATCCTGATACACCCTAATCGGGTCGTATCAATTGGTGCTTTCATTGAGAGCTCTCAACTCATTGAGGGTTTTTGATTTAGGGTTCCAATCATCATAAACAATAAAATAAAAACTATTCATTAGAAGTACTGTTCACTGGAAGGTACTATTCATCAGAAGTACTGTTCATCAGAAGTTACTGTTCATCGCGCATTGAACACGGTACTGTTCATCAACACTGTTCAACAACGATTTACTGTTCATCAGTGACAAAAAAAAATTTATATGGCGAGTACAGTTTATGGCATCAGGTGGCGGTAGCGAGCGAGATGCGAAAGAGGCACTATCTAAGCCGTTGTAAATGGGTACGGTGGCTGAATACCAATGTGACTTTGAGGGACTTATAAGTCAGGTAACGGAGTACTCTGAATATTTACTTATCTCGTTTTTTACCTCTGGACTTAAACTGCCATTACAACGAGATCGATGGAGATCGAGACCTGCAACTTTAGGTGAAGCTTTTACCCTAGCCCGTATCACTGAGGCTCGTTTTGAGGACGAGAGGGACACCACAACCATCGCCAAGCCAAATGACCTCAACACAACGTTACAAATCAAATTCACGAGGAAACAACTATCCCTGAGTCGAACAAGGAGGATGGTGTCAAAACAAGTATGGTTGCTACATTTGAAAAAAATGACCTTCATGATGGTTTTGAGGTTAGATGTTGCGAGGTAACGAAAGATAGAACATCAATTGGCTCCGTGTCAAAGGAATCTATGTTTCACGATCAATCGAGTTTGAGCTCGACATGGAAGGATGATGGGTCAACTGCCTTTTGTGGCGATGTCGGTAAGCAAGTGAAGATGTGTCCATTTAGGGGCAATCAACATCAAACTGTTGCAATGTCTCCTTCTTTACTTTCTTTTAAGGAGCAAAACAACTTGAAGCACGAAAGAGGAATGCGACGAAGACTTTGGGACCCTGGAATCAAGAGTGTTTTTCAAGAGTCACCTTGAGGGCAAGGTGAATTCGAAGGAGTGAGGAATGTTACGCCGGGATTTGATACGGTTGGGCCAAACGGGCCACTACTATTTATCCTAGGATTAGGGTTTCTAGGTTTTATAAATACCGTCATTGTTATCAATGTAATCAGTCAATCAAATTAATCAATAAATATTCTCAGTTTCTCTTCTTTAGTTCTTAAGGAGCCCGCACACGCTATAGTGGTGCTACTATCTCGAGCTTGAGTATTATAGGAGGAGTCGAGCTTGAGTATTATAGGACGAGTCGAGCTCAGAATCTTAAAATCGACCAAACTCGAGTCGATTATCGAGCTCGATTTTTAGTGTTCAAGTTAAGCTCAAGCTTGGTAGTACTTGACTCGTTCACTGCCTTAGTGGCGCATGGCTTTCGGTCTCACTCGTAAAGCGTAACCTCCCACTACTTATGGCCTTAGATAGAGAGGAGAGGTGGGCTGATAGGTTGATCCATATCCGTTGGCACCGGTTTTGCTACAACGCACCATTCCCCACATTATGCCATAGACCCCTGCACCAAGGATAACAACCAACAAAACTAGCATCATAATTTTTTTTTGTATAAAGTGAGGTGAATGTGGACCTATGTTACCATTTTTTTGTCACTTTGGCTTACCAATCTCGTACCAAATATGGTCTCATACCAATTAGGTGCCATATCTCTTTTATCTTATGAGGTACCCTTTTTCCTTGCGACACTATCTGATGGTGTATTGCATAGACACAACCCATTGGGCTTACAACCATATACCAAATGTTGGGCTAAAGCCCAAGTAAACATAAGCTCTCCACAGTGGCAAAACACTAACAGATCCGCTTCACAAGAGTGGATCCGCAAGCAACTAGCGAATCTACACTACCACACAAACAGGCTAATGCAACGAAAAATTTGCAACGGTAAAGTTCCGATGCAAATTTCCAACCGTATTGCAACGAATTACCAACCGAAAAGCAACGACGAAGAAATGGTTGCAAATCCGTTGTAAAATTTGAACTATTTTCTTTTTCATTTATTTTTATATTTTTCCGTTGCAAATCTGTTGCAAATTAAAAAAATTTGCAACGAAAAACCAAATCGTTGCAAATTTTCATAATTTGCAACGAAATTGCAACCGAAAACTCAACTTAAATATGAATAAATATTATCCTTTGTTTTCCGTTGCAGTTCGGTTGCAAAATTTCAAAATTTGCAACGAAATTGCAATGGAAGACTAAAAAATCAAACATAAATTATCATTGATTTTGTGTTGCAATTTCTTTCCAAATATTCAGTTCCAAACCGAACGAACTGCTTACTCTCAAACTTAAAAAGTAAAGGTACGAAGTAAAAAAAACCGCCTATCATGGTTTGAAATCTGTTTTTCTTTTTTGCAATTCTACGATTGACCGAACCGAGCCGTTTATAATATACATGAAAGGGGAGTTAGGATCAAATGAGAAGAAACCTTAAAATAAGAAGGATAAGAAGAAACTATAACCGCATATTCGAGATGCGCGCACTTAAATTAGATGCATCTTTGTAATCTTAGATGCATTATAATACATCATAACATGTCTTATAGCTTTTAATTAGATGCATATACGTATATTAGATACATTTCATGATTTATCTTTATTTTTGTTCCTCTACACGTGCCCAAATCATGAAAATCAATTTGTACCATCTACACATCAAATTAACTTTCAAAACTCAAGATCGTGCATCTACATGAATAGAAATGCATCTAATGCAAGTCGTTGCATCTCAAATGTGTGATTTTAGTCTCTTCTCACCACTTCTTATTTTAAGTTTCTTCTCATTGGATCCTTACTCCATGAAAGGGTTTAGAAAATATTCTAATAATTGTATAAATATTGATTTTATTATTGCACCAATGTTATTGTATAAAGGCTTTTTTGCTCACAATGAAAATATTTACTAAACATCTATGTATGAAAACTGATTAGTGTGATGTTAACATGTAAACAACGAATAATACATATACTAATATGATACATATGTTTATTGGTGGAACAATTTTAATATAAATTAATATGTATAAATATACAATGTTATCTAATTTGGGTATACTTGGGTTTTCGACTCGATATTACGAGCCAACTAATCTCAGGGCGACTACCTTTTTGAATAGCCCGGAGTCGTCGCAGGTGAACCTCTGTGGCCCCACCCCAAATGTACACACCTAGTAAGGTTTGAACACTTGACCTCTTGATTGAGATCCAAGGACCTATGTTATGTAATTTTACTATAATGACATTATACATTTTAAATCCGTCCACTAACTAAACCGAACCGCCCTGTGAATACCTATAATAGCAACCAAAGACATAATTTAAACATAATTTTTTTAAGGGCGAATTTTATTAAAACTAGCAAGACGCTAGAAAACCGTTACAATGAAAATTTAATGAGGACTTTTCAACCAATCATCCCATCTAAACATTCTTCTACATCTATTACGACACCAAAAGAAAGACAAAGAAACTACATCATCAAAAACAGCCGAGCGAACAGGGGGTGTATCTTAAAAAACAATGCGATTACGCAACCTCCATATGGACCACCATGCAACACCGAAAACACCTTCAAGTAACCTCTTAAGATTATGGGAAAGTCGAACCCCAACGAACCAAGTACACCAGTTCGTAAACGAAGACCAATTATGCCAATCAATTTCCCACCAGCGACAAATACAATGCAAGACAGCACGAGCTAAGCCACACCGGAAAAAACATGACTAGCATCCTCCTCACAAGACGAACATATACGACAAGAAGTAGAATCCAAAATAATACCTCTGCGAGCTAATTTGGCTCTCGTTGGCAAACGATCACGATGTGCTTTCCACACAAAACTGTTGATTTTAATAGGAATGTACTGCACCCATCTTGTCGACTCCGTAACTGAATTTATCATTTCATTCAGTTTCAATTCTAATGCAAATTTTAGAAATTTGCAACATAATATTACAATAAAATGTAAGAAATTTATACGTTAGTAAGATGCAACTCGTTGAGACACTAAAAGAATCCAATAGGCAGTGCATGTAATCATTGTAGTGTACTCACTAGCTAAAACACACACACTATGAATATCATCACATATTAAGGGGCCGACTATCACGATTTCAGTGTATGGTCATTCAAGGTAACAATCAATACATTTGGAACATCATACTTAACATTAAAACAAAGTTATTAAAACATTATTAGGGTCGAATAAGAAATGTCACTTGATCCGTATCTAACTAACTGCATGTTTGCGAGGATCCATCAGAATGCCTTCCACATATAATAGACCACGAACTAGACCGGATACATTCTCAACGAATACATAAAAAGTGATCCTTTCATTGGTTTTATATAGTGCCACATCCTTATTGGATCATGGGGTTTTTTCTTGGGTCGGGCTTGACCTTGTTTTGGGCTTAGTGCTCTTAACGTAGACTATATTAGCTTAAAGTCCAAGTCCGTTTAACCCGACTAGCCTATTACTAAATAAGACCTATAATACTATGCACGATAAAGGTCTCATCCCTCACTCTACTATTAAGTAAGGGTGTTTGGGGCAGGATCATTGATCCCGTAGTCTATCTAGTGGTACTAACGCTAGCCAGATGACCGTTCTTTATAACATTTTGTCAGATATATCTCTTAATGATTATGTGGATGTTTGGGTCTGGTGCATTGGCTCTACTGGCTTCTCAGTTCAAAGTGCTCGTAAATACATCTTTGCTTCCTGATGGAGGAACTAGCACAAGGTGGAATGGCTTTCTCCCCAAAAAAATATAACATCTTTACTTGGAGGACTCTTCGCGATGGTATTCCGAAAATATGGAATCTCAGCCATAAAGGTATTGATGTTACCTCTATTTCTTGTCCGAACTATGACTGGGATTGAAACTACCTACCACACTATGCGGGCATGTCCTTTGGCAACGAGGGTCTGGAATTGCATCCTTTATTGGCTTGTTCTTTCTCCTCCAAATATATCTAGTATACAAGAGATGTACGATTGGATTGATGTCTTACATATTTCAACCATGAAGAAAGACACCATCGATGTCATTTGCGGTGTGGTTCTTTGGTCATTGTGGAATCACCAGAATGAGACAATTTTTGGCGTTGTGTTTTACGGTAATGCAATTTTTTTTTGATAAGATTGTTGAATGTTCTTTTAGATGGTAATCTTCTATGAACAAATTGTCTTCCATTTCATGGGGCAATTGGATCAGAAATCCTTTAGAGGATTTTTGTTTGTAATTTTTTCTAGCTCCTTGCTAATGTAATAAAACATTCACCGTTAAAAAATAGAAAACAAAAATATTGAGCCCGAGAGACCGGCTTGTCAAAATTTTCAAAAGCTCAAGCTCAATTAACTTATATGTATACACCTATATCTTTTAACTTGTTTAGGCTTGCGAGCCTAAATGATCTTTACATATAAATTTGATTACCACGAGTTCAAACTTAAGCTTAAGTTCATTTAGGCGCTTTCACCTAGGGGTGGGAATCGGGTCGGGTTGGTCGTGTTCAGGGTATTCGGGTCGGGTCGAAGTCGGGTCAAGGCTAAAAATAGTTTACCCCAACCCGACCCGATTTGAACTCGGGTTAGTCGGGTTTTGGGTTTATTCAGGTCGGGTCTACTCGGGTTCGGGTCAACCCGAATTCGAGTAAATTATAATTTTTTTTTATTTTACTTTTTTTAATACAATTTATATTAAATTTAATTTATAAAAAAAAAATCGAATTCGGGTTGACCCGAACCCGAATTAGACATAAATATTATACCCGATGTCGACCCGATTTCGAATTCGGGTTAGTCGAGCCGACTAACCCGTATTGAAATTTCAACCCGACCCGAACGGGTGAGGTTCGGGTCGGAAAAAATGACACCCCTACTTCCACCTCAATAAATCATAGAAACAACTTAAAAAAGTTTCCCGCGCACCCAAAATTTAAGAATTTCCCACGCACCCAAATTTTCTTTCTCTCTCAGTCAAAATAATTATTCAAAAGGCCCTTCAATTACTTTGTTGCCCTACTTTACCATCCGCCTCCCACATAAACATATACATTCATTTGTACTTTTTTCCAAAAACACAAACACTAGATCTAGAAGATGAACAAACACCATATGCCACAGCTACAAAAACTTTTCGTTTTCTTTCAATCCTTACTAATCTATCGATTGACATCACCCACACGCTACTGTCTCATATCGTTCCTCACTATCTTTTGTCAGATCTGGTTTTTTAGTCTCGAAATCTAGCAAAACGCATATAGGTATATCGTTCTAGTAATAATTTATTCAAGTTTCAAGCTATGTATAAAAAGACTATACTTATGTATGTTATTATTTCAGTTAGTTTGTTGGATTATAAATATCTTAATTTAAAATTTATAAATATCTGAATATGAGGTGTTATAAGTGTGTTTGGTGTTGATTTTGCTTTTGGTAGCTGATTTTGACTTTTTTTGCAATGATTTTGACTATTTATTTTGTAGCTGATTAATTTAGATTGCAATTTCTCAACTGCGTGTATAAAGTCTCATATGTTACTATTATCAATTGTCCAAAAATTGGACATGTAAAATGATGATTTGGTTTCGGGCTTTTGGTATATTGCTTTTAGCTTATAATTTTATATGTTACATGGTTCTATAGTCAAGTAATGTTGTACCTGTGCTTATGCTTTTCTGAATTTTAACTATGATAAAAGTTGAGACACATATGGATAATTCCCTTCGATGCAAAACTTGTAGTTAGGGGTGTTATCAGGCCAAGTTTTTGGCTTTATTAGGTCGGGTTGAGTCGGGTTTTTTGTTACACTGTACAATGGTTGAGTCGGGTTTTGTTACAGTGTACAATGTACCCTCTGATGCAAACTTGTAGTTAGGGGTGTTTTCGGGGCTAGTTTTATTGGCTTTTATTAGAGGTCGGGTTGAGTCGGGTTTTTTTTTACACTGTACAATCTACAGATTACAAAAATATATCACTATTGAAATTGATGCAACAAATGGACCTCTTATTGACCAATATTGTTGAATAGCAGCAACAAATGGATCTACACATTACTCATGTACTTTAATGTTATTTATTTTATTGTTAATGGATATTTTTATAATTCTATGAGATCTTAACTTTTCATAGAATCTCATTCTTATTTCTGTAATAGGTTATATGTCAAGCGGACATAGACTTAGCGGTCTCAGGCGTTCACACGACAGTACAAATAGTGGCAGATGAATTCGAGGATCGTTAAACTGATGATGGTATAAAGGGAAACTGAACCAAGTGACACCGTGTCACTACAATGCGAGAGTAAAATATCTCGATTCAATTGCATGTATCATGTGATCTTCTGCTGATTTGATTTATATACAATATGGGGGTCAAATATCTATGAATAAAATTTATGTTTTTGCTTAAGAAACAAAAAACTGGCATTGATATTTATTGTGTTGATTTTCTCTTTTTTTTTGATGACCAGACAAACCATGGTCGCGCCCATAACAGAAATCCTCCGCTTTCGGGTTTATTGAACCGCGGCCAAGATCAGCTGCTGTTCCACATGAGAAGTACTAGATGTGGGTTGCGTTTTAAGGTATGTTCTTATAATCTCTTCTTTTTGCTAATCCAAACATCCTGGTTACTAATATGATGCATTTTAAGGCATGTTCATATAATATTTTTACAGATGGCTTACTAAAAAATGTATTATGTGGAACTATTGTATGAGTGTGAGATATAAATAAGGAAGAATATATATGCTAATGGTTATAAAATAACATAGCAAATTGATTGAATTGTATGTTATCTGCGACTTACATATTTTTAGGTGTTTGAACCTTATTATGCAGGAAAGTCATCTAATCCATATTTGAGTTGATGGGAATACTTTCAACTCCCAGCACCACTATGTCACCTTCCACTGATGCGGTAAGTCCATTCACTTCTTTGCTCACATGAGGTCTACGTTAGTTAGAAGTAAAGTTAATTACTTTTGTGCATAAAAAGAACTTTATTATTTGTTGAAATGGGTTGAAAACAGATTGTTGTGGATGTTATCATTTTTATAATAGGCTGGGTAGGGTATTTTATGTGCTAATTGAGTTATAATGGTTTAAAATATGATTTGTAGGTTCAAGTATTGCAAAGTTCTTTTGAACACATGAAGGAAGAGCAAGAGATAAAGAGCCCTTTGAGCAAGCTATAGAAGAGAACCTAAAGCCATATGAAGAAAAACTTTGATACATAAACGAGCCTCCAGTTCCCTCCTCCCCCCCCCCACCCCCCCCCCAAATATCAAACAATATGTTGTATTTGGTAAAGCTTTTGATACACTAACAATGAGTTGTATTTGAACAACGTTTATGATATTCAGATGATTACTATTTATGGTTTGAGTTGCTTATTTAGAGATATTTGTTTTAAATTATTGTGTACTTAAGGATATACCTTGAAGGCCGAGAAGCTAAATAGTGGTATTTTAAAAAAATTGTGAATGTTTTTCGCAACCGATTTGCATCCATATTTATGAAAAATTTGGTTGTTGCAATATATTGCGGTTGTAAAAGTTACCATTGCAAAACATGTAGCAAAATATTATAGTTGGAAATATGTTGATGCAAAAAGTTCGTTGCAAAATTGAGAGAAAAAGAGTCTTCGTTGCAAAAAAAATATATAATTCCAACGAATTATCTTCCATTGCAAAACGGATGCAAAAAATTTCTACCTGATGCAATTCGGTTGCAAATTAAATTTGCATGGAGCCTTTTTGCAACCGTCAAAATCGGTTGCATTTCCGTTGCAAATAGCCATTTGCAACGGATTTACATCGTATTTGAACGGTTGCATTAGCCATATTCTGTTGTAGTGCTATTCCCCGAGAGCATCTGCAAGCCACGATTAGCAAATAAGAACAAAGGCCTTTAATAGACAAAGGCCCACTCCGAGCACTATTCGAAATACCACGAAAACCTAGTACTAGGCTCACCTATAAAAGATGAACTCTTACACTCCTACAAGGTATGATTTTCTCACTTATCCCAATACACACACATATCTCTCACAATATAAAATCTTACTCTTACACATGAGTCTAATCGTGGAGTCCGTCCTCACAATAAGGCTAACGATTTACTTTTATTTGTGCAAGAAATCATCATCAGAATCTCCTTCTTAGTACAAGATCAAGCATAATCCAAGTTTTTGAGCCCATTCGTTAGAGAAGAAGGAGCTGTCGTGCCACAACATTGCGCCAAGCTATGGCGCCAGATTTTGGAACGGCGCACCACTTCAGGGTTGGTGTCGTAGCTACCAGCCTACGTTATGATTTATTTTTTTGAAATCTAAAGGGAATATACCCTATATGGCACCAAAAATACACCCATGACATCACCAATGTCATTGAAAAGCGATATTATAACGTTTCTCGTACCATAACCTATTTTGCTAACGTAACACCACTTGTTAACTATGGTACAAACTTTATAGCGCAACCGCTCACTGCGCTCTTAGGCACTCAAATCTACACACAACACCCCAACTTGTACTAACACTATCACCAGTTTAGTTGAAAAAAAAGTTTTCATGCATGAATTCAAGGCATTTATTTACAATTTAAAGCTGTGCTAAGTCGGAAGACATAGCATAATAATCTCAACATATGTACCATTGACATAGTGATTAAGTTTAAAGAAATGATTTCAGACTTAAAATTTATGTCTAATTTTAAAGTTGTAGAAATAGTATAATGGCTCCAGTAAACGAGTTTACTTCTTCACAACTCAACATATATTAAGCACCTAATTAGTCACAAGTTTTATGTCTTCTAATCTTTTTCCTCAAGTTAAAGAACATAATTACTTTAAGAATTTTAAATTAGTACTAGTCTATATGGAAAGCACGATGTAATAACCTACCCAAGCCAAGTCCTCTTGTTCTATATAAAGCGACTAAGCGAGGATATATACATGACATGTAAATCACACAAAATCCGATATTGCTAATTCGGATAATAAGAAAGCAACTAGATATTTATTACTTGTTTTGTGACGGTAAAATATTTTGTTCGGGTAATTATATACTGATAGAAGCAAGCCACATTGTTTCCTTTCACAAGTTGCACCTACAGGTTCTTAGATTGAAGTTATATTTGTTCCAAACCGCAATATTTGAGATAAGGTAACATTTTTATTTGGTGCGTTGATCTTTTGAATAAAGTATCGTATATGTTATTGATCCCGGTTATTTAATGAATACTCAAAGGTTCAACCGATATCGTAAACATGCATGTAGTCATAAATTACTATTTGGCAGATGAGTAATAGGAATTAAACCTAACATGATTCCAAGTAGAGGTTTCCATAGCTTGAATCGTGTTATGTCTAACTAGAAATCACTATTAGCAACCAGTTTAAGCTAATGTTCATTTCCACGTAAATGAGTTGTAATTAAATTTAAACCTCTATTACCATTATAATCTGAAATCAGGTTAAATTTCAAACTGACAACCGACTTGGTCATTATTTAATACTGTAATTTATTTATCATAGTTTGAACTTCAAGGGTACGAAGATGATCTTAAATGTTTTTGCTCAAAGTTTTAGGCGCGGGTAGAGCGTAGCCAAAAAAAAATCCGGTTCCGATGGTCACGACGAAAGTGATTGGATTTTTGTTTGTTTAAAAACCGAATTAAGCTGTCAATTTTTCATTAGATTCGGTTGACTCGGTTTGATAACTCGGACATGTCATGACTTTTTATTACAAAATATAATTTTCTTTTCCTTAAATATTTCTAAATTTAATTAACATGTTGAAGCAGTAAGGACTAGTGCTAGTTAAGATTTTACAAAACATTAAACTAGAGTTCTGAACTAACTTTGAAAAACACATACTTATGAGTATGTTTGGCGAAAATAATTGGTGCTAGAATTTGAAATGGTGTTGGAGATAGAGATGATGTTGAAGATTATAAAAAGAGACTATTATTAAAATATTCATAAATCCAACTTTTGATTTTAAAAGATTATGGAAAATTATTTTTTAGGATTTAAGGCATTTAATAGATACGCACTTTCTTAAATATATTCATATCATACATGTACTGATAAAATTGCCAAGATAATACTTGAACTTCCGGTTTACCTGTTAATATGGTACCTCAAACGTTTTCTACCTATTTGACCCTTCAGCCCAATGCCAAATTTTGCATCGTTAGTCATTTAACTAACGATCGTTTTTTCAGAAAAAATATTTAACTTAAAAAAAATTATAGTTTTTCCAAAAAAGAATTAGAGTTAAAAAAATTTTTTTTTTTCTTTTTACGCTTTTCCTGAAATTGTTTAAATTCAGTTTCCATTTTTTTTTTAAGTTTATTTTTTTTAAAAAAAAGTTAAATTTTCTTTTTACATTTTTCTCTTCATTTTTTTAAAGTTATAAATAACTCACATTATTTTCTTCCAAAAGAATAAAAAAATTTAAATTATTTAAAACATATTTATATTTTCCTAAATTAATAATTTTAAAACATTTTAAAACATTTAACTTTTTTTAAAACATTTTAAATTATTCCTTTAATGATTTTTTTAAAAAAACTTTATTTTAAATTAAAAATTTACGTTTTTCTCTTATTTCAATTTACTTCTAAAAAGTTTATTTACTTCCGAAAATACAAAAAATAATTAAAAAATTTTAAATTTTTCTGGAAAAAAATCATTTGGTTATTTTTAACTTTTAAAAAAAATATTTTTTCTGAAAATATAAACTTTTAAAAAAAATGAAACAAGATTTAAAACAATTTGAAATTTTTCTAAAGTAAAAAAAGGTTTTTGTAACTTCGAAAAAAAAATTTAGCACAATTTTTTATATTTTAAATATGTTTAGAAAAATTATAATTTTTTATAAGTTAAAACTATTTCTTTTTAAAACAAAAACGATCGTCAGTTAAAGGACTAATGATACAAAATTTGGCATTGAGCTGAAGGGTAAAATAGGTAGAAAAAAGTTTGAGGTACCATATTAACAGGTAAACCGGAAATTCAAATATTATCTTGACAATCTTATGAGTACATGTATGATATGAATATATCTGAAAAAGTACGTAACTATTAAATGATCTAAACCCTTTTTTTATAATTTCTTATAAGCTAATAAGTCAAACAATGTTTATTTTATAAGTGACTTATTTTTTTAAAAAAATAATGATAATCTTTTCATTATCTTTATGTCAAACATACCTTATATAGTATTAATATAGTCTCTTATAATTTGAAATCATAAGTTGATTGGTTTTGCAAAACTTTTTAAAATATTGTAGAAAATGAACTCATATATGAAGCTATTAATTATGCAACAGTATAATTTTAAATATATAAAGAAGTAAAAAATATTCGTAAAATTGGTAAAACTCGATGATTAAACCGATAACCCGATAAACAGGCCACTAAATCGGCAGGTTTTTATTTTGATTATTGCAAAGAAAGCCTTTCAAATATGGCCTAAATAAAGCCCTAAGGTGGTCTATGTAAAAGTTTACATAGTCGAAGGGTTGTTTCATACAAGAATGCAAAACCCTAGTGTGTTGACACGAAATTATATATAAAATTCAAAATATTACTCGGAATTGAAAAGCTAAGAACCCTCCCGGGCATCATCCTTTGTGGGGGTTTTTTTTGGAAAAGAAAATATTACTGTAAAAGTAGTTTACAATGAAGCGTTGTATGTCTTATTCTTCTTTATCCACGGTTCTCTACACGCTTGATGAGTTCATACAATTTGTAATATATATGGAACTCTTTTCATTCTCTAGAATTGATGCTGTAACTCTACCTATTAATATTATCTATAAAAAAAATCAACTTGGGATCTTAGGAATTATTTGTGGAGTACTAATTTTTGACATTAACTGATGCTAGGGTTTTAGAAGGTGTTTGGCATTTCTTTAAAAAAATAAGTGCTTATATGGTTACTAGAAGTAAGTGCTTCGAAATGGATCTGTGTGTGTAAAAAATCAAGCACATAAGTGGTTTGATCTTTTAGTGTTTAGCAAATTAAGCCCCAATTACCAGGCCAGTTTAAGGCATCGAACTAATTATTTGTGCAATGTAGGATATTTAAAGGGTTTTTCGACTTTTGAAAGTTGTTACCGATCATCAGTTTTTAGCTGAAATGGTTAATCAATGTGTTTAGAAAATAGTAATCATTTGGTGAAAATATATATTAATCATTAGGTGAAAATATATCTTAATATGAGGTTATGTGTCGTGACATTTTTAACAAAACTTACAATAAAAATAAATGCAGAAATACTAATATAAATATCAAAAAACTCAGCCGCTTACAACAGGGAAAAGGAGTGAGGTGATTACTTTTTAATTCATGAAAGGTAATCTAATGACTGATTTCTTTTTTTATTATAAGGAGTAGTTGGACTTGTCTTGGTAAACATTGTAGGGAAACTATAACACTTTTATTTATAAATCAAATAAATTAAATTAGTTAAATTAACATAAAACAAATAACAGAATATAAATAACAGAAAAATAAATACAGACATAACTATAAACGATAATTAAATAAAAACACTAAAATAATAAAAAGACTTACTAAATCACCAGCAAGTCGAGGCACGCGTAAGACACGATTAGAACTAAAGAGCTGAGGCACGTGTTTGACACGCTTCCCTTAAAACAGATTCGTCGTCTGTTTCCCAGGGTACAACAGCCGAAACAGTAAGTTGTACTGTCGGACTTAACCAAACTGCCCGGAATTTCATCTTTACAGATGTGTACTCCATATGTTGGAAATCAATAATAATACTTATTGATTTGATGTGTGAAAAAAACTATGGAATTAGGCCTCTATTTATACACAATAGACCCCCTTCCAGTTTACTCATCCCACCGATGTGGGACAAAAAATAAACTATTTTCCTCTTTAAGCATGGTACCAAATGCCTAACTTTGAGACACGATATCTCATTCACATCACCTTCATTTTGGACACATAAAGGCTCATTGCGAAGCTCTCTTCAAGGAGAACGCGAACCTATAAAGTATCACTAATATATATGACACATACATATACATAATTGTGTCCAAAGTTGGTCAAAAGTTATTTTGCCAACAATATTTTCCAACAATCCCCCACATGAATAGAGATCGGTTGTAATACACAAAAGTTTCAATAAAATTCCAACAGTTGAATCTTGCATAGGATAGGTAGGTGTGACCCTTTGAACCTTCCCTTGTGAGATGCACTTAGTCTCCTAGATCTAAGTAGACGCGATGTCTTTGAACTTAGCCTCTGTTTACGTAGACGACAATACACACTCACACAAGACTCTCCCTGACATTGTCAAGTCCTCATAGTCGTGTTCGTTATGGTCATGAACACTAGCCTGGTTCTGCAAGAGCTCTTAGAAATTGCGCCCCCACAATTTCTTTCGAAGCGACCCCTACTTCTCTCTCACATAGGTGATTTCATCTTGAATCATTAAAAACATATGTTTTATGATTTCATATTAAATCATCATGCTTTATGATTTCATCAAGAATCATTTAAGCCATATGTTTAACCTCTCAATAAGTCACATTGTTCTAGGAATGGACTAGGAAAGTTACTGTATTAAGTTACTGTATTAACAAAAAAAAAAGTGTTTAATTCTGTTACACGAATCTGTTTTAAGACTGTAGGGAAACTATAACACTTTTATTTATAAATCAAATAAATTAAATTAGTTAAATTAACATAAAACAAATAACAGAATATAAATAACAGAAAAATAAATACAGACATAACTATAAACGATAATTAAATAAAAACACTAAAATAATAAAAAGACTTACTAAATCACCAGCAAGTCGAGGCACGTGTAAGACACGATTAGAACTAAAGAGCTGAGGCACGTGTTTGACACGCTTCCCTTAAAACAGATTCGTCGTCTGTTTCCCAGGGTACAACAGCCGAAACAGTAAGTTGTACTGTCGGACTTAACCAAACTGCCCGGAATTTCATCTTTACAGATGTGTACTCCATATGTTGGAAATCAATAATAATACTTATTGATTTGATGTGTGAAAAAAACTATGGAATTAGGCCTCTATTTATACACAATAGACCCCCTTCCAGTTTACTCATCCCACCGATGTGGGACAAAAAATAAACTATTTTCCTCTTTAAGCATGGTACCAAATGCCTAACTTTGAGACACGATATCTCATTCACATCACCTTCATTTTGGACACATAAAGGCTCATTGCGAAGCTCTCTTCAAGGAGAACGCGAACCTATAAAGTATCACTAATATATATGACACATACATATACATAATTGTGTCCAAAGTTGGTCAAAAGTTATTTTGCCAACAATATTTTCCAACAAACATACCAGATCGTATCCGTGTTCATCATATCATCTTGACCCTTATATGTTCATAGATGGACTGTCAACGATAATTTGATTGAAAAGCTTGCACAAAAATATTAGAAGGATAACATTTTTTATATAGTTAATTTGCATTGTATTAGCTAGATTGGTCACACATTTATAAAACGTTAAACTGATGGCCTGCTAATGTATAGTATATTTATGTGCAGTTTCTCTTCTATTTATTTATACTATTGTTAAAAATTAAAATTGGGCTTTATACAGATGATTTCCATGTATGCCAACAAGGCAGCTGTAGTAGAAGCAGTCGTGGAGTTGCTGAAAGCAACTTTATCAGAAAATAAGAAAACTGCTAAATTCAGAACTTTACTTAAACGTCTTGAAAAAACTTTAAGGAACATTGAGCCGATATTGTACGAGAGTGGTCGGTTGAGCAAAGTGTTGGACCGTCCCGAAAACGAAATAAAAATGTTTATATTTTGTGTGGGTAGTGGGAGAAATTTGGTTTTGGAGTGTTCAAGTATCAAGTGTTGGAATGTTTATAAGAAGATTATTCATGTAAGTCGGTTGATTCGTCTGGATCATGAGTTATGGGGGTTTTTTGAAAGCGAGTTGGTGGGCAATGTGAATCTGAGTATGAGGACATTGATGGAGATTAATTCGTTGGGAGATAAAATGGATCAGGTACTTTCTGCAGTAACAGAACGTGCTGGTGGTTTTTCTAGTTCTTGCAGTGTTCCGGGGCTTCCGGAAGTCATCGTTGGATTGAACTCTCATCTTCATGAAGTGAAACGTAGGCTGATAAAAGATGAGAATCAGGTGTTGACAGTTTCAGCTCCTGGTGGGTGTGGGAAGACTACCTTGATAAAAATGCTATGTCACGATAATGATGTTAAAGGTAGCAACATTTTATATATGTTTGCATTTATCTATTTACTATTGTTTCTGTTTATTAAAAATGTAAGAAATTTGACATTTTAACTAATTGCATTCCCTCAAATCCTAACGATATATCATAGGAAAAGAGTAACGCTATAGTAATGTGTTAATCGGCCTTTGCTAATAAAATATGGACATACAGTTTACTTCCTTGCACAGGACTGATAAATGATGAAAGTTTTATTTCTTTATTTACATGCACGTTATCTTGCACTACTACAAAAAGTTTTATTTCGGTGTGTCTATATCTACAGGCATTTTTGGGGGAAACATATTCTACGTTACGGTATCTAGAACGACTTCCCTTATGACTATCGTGCAGAAGCTATTTGCACAATATCTAAATGTAAAGCATTACGAGATCCAAACTGATGAAGAGGCAAAAAACCAACTTGAGAATGTGCTAAGACAAATGGGATCAGAGAGGATATTACTTGTCCTGGATGACGTGTGGTCTGAATCTGAATCGATAATTCAGGATCTTAAGTTCCTAATACCAGGATACAAAATCTTGGTCACATCACGATTCTTGTTTCCAAGATTTGGTTCCACATACGAATTGACCTTGTTAAATGAGGAAGACGCGAAGACTCTTTTTTGCTACTCTGCATTTCCTTATGACGGGATTACCGTTAATGTGCCAGACGATCTTGTGTCCAAGGTAAAGTTTTAAATACATTTTCCTAATCACTGTGATGGACTATATTTTACACCACTGTTATACTGTATTACCAATAAAGCTTTGGAAACATTTTTTGATTTAGATGGTAAAACGCTGCAAGGGTGTTCCATTGGCCCTTACGGTGGTTGGAGCATCATTATGTGGGCAAGGTGCTCTCAAGTGGAGAACAACTTTAAGGAAATGGTCTGATGGTCAATCTATATTTGATACAAACAAAAGCTTGTACCATAGTCTTGGGGCCAGTGTTGATGCACTGGAAGAGTTTCCTATAGCCCGGGAATGTTTCCTGGATTTGGGTTCATTTCCTGAAGATGAAAAGATTGCAGCCTCTGCTTTAATGGATATATGGGTCGAGTTATACAATTTGGATGAAGAAGGAATGTATACCATTGAATATCTTCTTGAGCTTTCTTCAAGAAATCTTCTGAGTCTTGTTCTCGCAAGGTAAAAGATTTGTTTTTATAATAACAAGAACTATTATTTTGTTTATTTTCTAATATTTCTCAATTGATCAACTCTCTGGTTGGATTTTTCAGGAAAGATGCTAGTCAACTAGAAGGTTATTGTAACGAGCATTTTGTCACTCAACATGATTTGCTTAGAGAATTAGCCATATATCTTAGTAGTCAAGAGTCAATTGCACACCGAAAACGAGTGCTAATCGAATTCAAGGGGAACAATGTACCCGCATGGTGTATTCAACAAACACAAGAACCTATTGCTGCCCGTGTTCTATCTATTACCACAGGTATAGTTAATGAAATATATCCATTTGGAAGAGTAAATTTATTAACTATTTGAGGATGTTTTTTTATATATGCAGATGAAGCATTCTTGTCTTTGTGGTTTAATCTGAAGGCACCCAAACTTGAAATTTTGGTATTAAACACACGAAGTCAAATGTATGCAGTACCCCGCTTCATCCAAAAAATGATACAGCTGAAGGTTTTATACATCACGAGTTACGGGATTTATCCTTCTGAGTTATACGAGCTTCCGTTGATTAGTGCTCTACACAACTTAAAAAGAATGAGGCTTGAACATGTCTCACTTTCTCTCTCGATCCAATCAATCTTTGAATTGAAGAATTTGCAGAAGCTTTCCTTTATCATGTGTGAGTTTGGAAATACCTTAGAGAAGTGTCATGTTGATGCTCCTCCTATGCTACCAAAACTCCTTGACCTTGAACTTGATCGATGTTATGATTTGAAAGAAATACCATCTGAAATATGCAGTCTCGATCAACTTGAAAAACTCAGCATTACCAACTGTCACGAGCTTGAGAATCTTCCAAAAGAGTTAGGAAGTCTGTCAAATTTGGGAACGCTGAGACTTCATTCTTGCACAAGATTAGCCAAGTTACCAAGTTCGATTGGAAATCTTCGTAAGTTGATCTTTCTTGATATATCTGATTGTTTGAGTATAAGCTCACTGCCTGATCAGATTGGAGAACTAACTGCGCTGAGAGTGCTCAAGATGAGTGGTTGTCGTGGATTGGAAGAGCTGCCGGATTCTGTGACCAATTTGTCTTTTTTAGAAGACGTGATATGTGATGAAGAGACGTCATATCTATGGAGTTACTTTGAGAGCTATCTATGTGATTTAAAGATAAACATTGTTGAAGATGATCGATTTGCAGCCTTCATGAAAATAGTTGGCTAGTAAGAAGATCCCTACACCAGAGGTGCGAATAATCAGTTATGTTCTACATGTGCTTGTTAAACTACGTTCTACTTTTAAGTTGTAATTTCATTCACTACTTGTATTAAAAATTGTAATGCAAACTTTGTCTTATAATAAAATGTTTATTCTGAAACCCAAGTCTTCCATTACCTTGTATTTTCCCCCTTTGTGAGCATTGTGTTATATGTCAACTTCAAGATATGTAGAAACATTACTTGAGTTTTTAAAATGCCACACTGTGTGACCTTTAAAAGCGACACATTGCGTGTCCCTTGAAAACGCTTTGTGAAACTTAACCTACCAGAAGTTGTATCAAATGTTGAGAAAACTATGATTTAGCTTGATGGTAATATTTTGAATTAAAGATCACAAAAGTAATGTAAAATTAAAATAAACTCGCTAAAAATAAAAAATAAAATTGAAAGTTAATAAAATATATCGAAATTGATTTTGAATTAAATATCACAAAATTTTAAAAAATATAATGAATTTAGATTATGAAAATAATAATTAGATAAAAAGATATTTGAATTTAAAATAAAAAAAATATTATTTTAGTAGGTTTATAAAAGTTTATTATAAAAGATTGTTACAGAAAGGTCATATAGTATAAAATGTGAAAAGGCTCTAATAACTTGCTATTTTTAGTAATTAAAATTGGTTGAAAATTCAGCTTTACTACTTTTATAAGGTTTCAAATGATTTATAATATAGTTATATATTATAGATTATGATTTGTTGACACTATTTAGTATTTATGTTAATATGAATTATGCTTTTGATTTTTGGTTTGTTTGTGTATGTTAAGAATATGGGAGAAAACGTAGAAATACTTGTGAAACTATAAGATTGCTGCTAACAAATAGGTAAATTTTTATCCATGACAAATCGCGGCTAAAAAGAATGAGAACATTTGTTGTGGCTAAAATTTAAATGCTATTTTAATTGTCGTATTACCTTTTTTATATATTAAGGGGAATGAAAAATCATGAATAAACAACAATATAACTTTATGAGAGCAGTAACCAAAATAATTCCATCCATCTGGCTTCTCCAATTTCTCCGATCCATCTCCACCATCGACTTATATTATCTCCCAGCCGTCCATTCACCAGATTAAGATCTTCTCCGTCGATTGTGTAGAAAATGGAGTCACGTGTATGGGTTCATTTCATAAACCCTCTTTGTAATTGTTGGATCGATTGTCCCAAAGTCTTTAAATGCCCCTTTTTGTAGCCATAGATCTTTTGTGGATTTATTCTCTATGATCTTAGTCGTTGGTTGATTGGAAAATGCATAGTGAGGCCTGGTATAATTGGATGAGTACAGAAAGACACACAATCTTTCTCTCTAAAAAAGATACATATAACTCTCTCTCTCTCAAATAATACATATGTACTTTTGATCGGATCGATCTACCACACATCTACTTTTGATCGGTATATTCGTTGACTGATTGTTAAACACGGATCGATCTACCACATAAGAACACCTTTTGTTGCCCCGATCTCTTCATTGCCGCCGTTTGGTGGGTGGTGTTGTTGATCGGCTGGTAATGGTGGGTGGAGTTTTCTTCATTTGATGGGGACGAACTGAGAAGTTTAATTTCTTTATTAGATGCTAAGTCGTATCCCAATGTACTTTGTAATATAGATTAGGAATATACTAGTATTAGGAAGTATTTAGGCTAACCTCTTTAAGTTGGTTTATAGGAAGTTTCCTATTTAACTTAAGGAGGTGCTTACTCGCTCGTCTCTATAAATAGGGATGAGGGGGGATCCTAGTTAATTAAATTCTTCTTACTCAATGTAGTCTTTATTAGGGTTATTAATAAAGAAGGGTTTGAGGGTATTCCGTGTGGATATATTTTATCGGTTCTTTGTAGTCTCTCGTGTTCGCTACTTGTGCTCGATACAACTCGCGATCTAGTGGTTCCGCTTTATCGACCTTCGGGGTTGTTGTCGGTATCGTACAACAGGTGGTATCAGAGATCACGAATATTGTGGTCTCCGAAGATCGAAGGCTAGAGCGAGGTTTCGGCTCGTTCGAAGTTTCTAGGTATCGAGGTTCGATTCGAGTTTTGAATCGGCATTGTCGTTTGAATTAGCGATTAGCGATCGTAGGGAGTAGCGATCGTAAAGGATTATTCACGGAATATTATAAAAGTGATTTTCACTCACTTTTTGGTTTATGTGAATTGACGTGGGTTATTTGTGATAGTCGAAAACTATATTGCTTTAATCTGGCGTGGTAAAGACTACAAGGTTGACAAAGAGTATCTACTATTATACTATCTAATAATTAATAGTGAAATCGTTTTTCGTTTTCTGTTATAATAAACACTTTCGGAAGAAAACGATTAACTAAAGGTTTGTTGTTGCGGGGTTATATTTTACTTCTTGTGGTTTAAGTTTAGATCGTGGTTCACTTACGTTTTAAGCTAGCGATCGGGTTGACTTATTCAGAATCGAGGGTTTAGGGTTTTCTAATAAATTCGATTTACAAGAAGGGTACTTTCTTGTGGTTCCAGTTTGATCGTGGTTCACTTCGGTTTTCAAGTTAACGATCGGGTTGCTTGTTCGGAATCGAGGGTTTAGGGTTATTCTAATTAATTCGATTTGCAATAAAGGTTTTATGCAATAGCGGGTATGTTGCACACGGTTTGTGAGGCTTGCCGGTAAAGTTGGTTAAGAAACAACTTGACAAGGTTTGTAGCAAGGATAAAGAAGATTCAAGACGTGTCGAGGTTGCAAGATTTCTTAAGTTATTAGAAATCGGTTTTACAAATTAAAAGTACGACAAGGGTTACTTCAGAAGACGTCGGGTATTTTCTTGATTCAAGGGTTGTCGATTTGTTGGATAGGTTAATTTCCAAGGCTCAATCGATATTTTAGTAAGAAAGGGTGTTCTTTTGAAGGGTTATTTGGTTTGATCGATTTCTAAGAAGTTTTTCTTAGGGTTATACCGATAAAGCAAGGGTTTTTCTTTACACAAGGGGACTTCGTAATTCGTGATTGTGAGGTTTAATATATCACAAGGTTTAGCGGATTATCGAAGGGACTTTTTTTGGTTTGTGATTGTGAGGTTTTTCACAAGGTTAGCAAACAACAAAGGGATAAAGAAAAATGGCTAGTTCTATAACTCGGCTTGACATCGAAATTTCGATGGATTTAATGTACATAAGCATGGAGGTTCAAAACAAGTTGGGTTAAAACAAATTGGTCCTGGTGTTAAAACAGGATTCCATGGAGTACATGTTGATAAACGTGTTTGGTTTGAGGTGGAACTGCAGGGAGCTCAAGGGGATCGTGAAGCTGAGGTTTTTCAGGTTAGTAACAATCATGCTGCAGTGACTCAAAGACGGTTGGAGGACAAACAACCTGAAGAAAAGACAAACACGGGTTGCTTGGTAAATGAGCAGGAAAAGGTACACCTTGGTATAAAGGTGGGGGCAAACATTACGATAACCGGACTACCTGGTCAAGAGGGTGCAAAGGGTAATGTTGCTGAGAAGAAGAACGTGGAGGTATTTATGGAAGCTAATCTAGGAAAATTACAGAAGTACAATGCCTGGTTAACAAGGTGGTCCCAGGTCTGAGGTTCCAACACTGGTAAAAGGCGTTGAGTATCGGTTATGTTTAAGTGTTAATCCTAAGGTGGAAGTTGTTGGAATATTAGTAGTAAACTTAAATATAGTTTAGGGACTTAAGTGTACTTTGTAATATAGATTAGGAATAGACTAGTATTAGGAAGTATTTAGGCTAACCTGCTTAAGTTGGTTTATAGGAAGTTTCCTATTTAACTTAAGGAGGTGCTTACCCCCTCATCTTTATAAATAGGGATGAGGGGGGATCCTGGTTCATTGAATTCTTCTTCCTCAGTGTAGTCTTTATTAGGGTTATTAATAAAGAGGGGTTTGAGGGTATTCCGTGTGCATATATTTTGTCGGTTCTTTGTAGTCTCTCGTGTTCGCTACTTGTGCTCCATACAACTCGCGATCTGTCGGTTCCGCTTTATCGACCTTTGGGTTTGTTGTCGGTATCATACAACAATATATTAAGCTTATGACGAATATATTGTTAGTATTATGAAAGTTTGTTTCATATTCTACCAAAGTGTTTGTAGATCCTAAATATAATTTTCAGATTTTTTTAATTGTTTGTACGTCCTAAATATGTTTTCCAGAATTTTTAAAGGGTATGTTGTATGCGTTTTTTTGGTCCGTTGATTCGTTTCAAAGGTCCGGGTAAAGCCTGAGATTACCTGGTTTTCAAGAGTTCCCCCATAGCGGTTATCTCCTAATGAGATATGAACATTAGTTATAAAGCCGTAAACATCTGTATTTTAGCGTGCCAAACTATTCAGTTTGCAGCCATTGGGGATGTCTCCACTTTCGGTGGATACTACTGGTTCAGAGTCTATCTTTTAGCTAAAAGTGTTGTGTATGAGTAAGAATGGCGATGAGATTGAAAGTGAATTTAGGAGGCTGTTATGACTCACGGCCCAGTTGATTAAAGTTGAGATTGTCCGCGGTTTGGCGGGGTAAATTTCTAAATTTGCAGCCATGGCAGTTGTATCCTCTTTTTTCGATAGTCAGTCTACCTGAGTCTCATATTTACGTTTAAATTGAAGCTGCGTGAAAAATAATACGATGTTTAGGCCATAATGTACTGTCCGAATTATTGTTGCATTGAAAAAACGCTTATGGCCATATATTCCCTATTTCATTCGGAACCTCATTCTGGTAAAACATTTAACGGGTATATTTTGGAGGCTTATAAAAATCCATTGTGAAAGATTATGATGAGTCTTAAAGCCTTTGAAAAAACTGAGATCATCCGTAGCTTGGCGTGGCAACTAATTGCATTTGCAACCATGACGGGTGCATCCTTTTTTTTATTATTGGCCCCTCTAAGCCTCCTGTATAATCATGCTGGCTAAACATTTAACCGCTACAGATATTGATTGTTAAACATGGATCAGAAAACCTTTTGTTGCCTCAATCTCTTCATTGCAGCCGTTTGGTGTACGGTGTTGTTGATCGAGGGTGGTGATGTGTAGTATCGAATTTTTTACATTCCGTGTATACGAGTAGTATGCCTAAAATATGCATTAAAAACTTATTGTAATTGAATCAGGTATTCACTTCGATTTTATGTGGTTTCTGTATAACGGTCGATTAACATTTGATTTTTCGTGGTGTCTGAATAACAGGTCGACTTTTTTAATGTGGGCGATGATGATAGGCTTCTCCAGCTGTGTTTTGTGAGCCATGTTTTTCAGGCACCCGCATCTTGGCCGGGAACCCACAGTTCCATTATGGTTGCCCTCGCGACGAGTGTTCCGCGTGTTCCCACAACACCAGATCTGAGCTTGCCGGTATACGGTTTTATTTGATGAGCCTAGTAGTTTGTCTTACGGTGTTCTAATCTCACAATCAGCATTAGCGTGTTTTTAGTTGTACAGTTGGTTAGATACGGGGAATTCCAATACCGTCTATGTTCTTACCAGTCCAGGTGTCTATTTTCCCACTCATGTCTCTAGAGTTATTGGTTATTGTTGGTATTAATCCTTTGTACTATATCTTCCGTGTACCAAAGAAACTGGTGAAAGATGATATCAAAATGGTGTCGATTTTGGTCAAATTGCACGACGTACCTATTATTGCTTATTCTGAAGTCGGGCTTAGTTTGATCATTTCTAAGGTTGGTAAACCAATCATGTTGGATGCTCATACAGCGGATGTGTGTGTCAACTCATGGGGAAGGTGTTTGTATGCTCGGGCTCTTGTTGAGGTGTGTGCGGAACAGCCTCTCTTTGAGTCGTTTGTGGTGGTGATTCCTATTAAAGGTGAGGAGGGGCATTCTATGGAAACTATTACTGTTGAATACGAATGGAAGCCCCCAAGGTGTAATACATGTAATATTTTTGATCACCTGAGTTCGAAATGTCAGTTAATCCGGATGTGAAGCGTGGAAATGATAAGCAGCCCTTTTTGCATATACCACGACATATTAAAGGGATTAGATTTTCTAAGCCTAAGTCTACTTGGGTTATGCAGTCTTCTAAACCGGCCTTATCTAGGAATAAGAATGCTCCTAATACTCGGCCTAAAGATGACGATATCAACTTGTTGGAGCTTAAGAATTCATTTGATAAGCTAAGGGACAAGGGTGCGTTACTTGAAGTTTGTGAGCAGGATTCTAGGGGTGGTAATACTAAGGAAAAGACGTCGACTATAGGTGCTAGTGTTTCAAAGATTGTTACGGAAGGAAGTGGTAAAGAGGTTGCTAAATAGGAGGCTTCCTCTAGTGGACCAAAAGTATCATTTGACCATGAGATTACAAACATTAGTGACTCTGATGATGAGGTTGTTGCATCTAAGGAAGAGTATGAGGCTTACATGTCGTCTGTGGGAGCTGGAAACCAACTTGAAGAGGAGTTTGATCCATACGATGATGATTATGCGAACCAGATTCGTGACTTACCAAGGCAGATCAAAGATTTTAATGATTTTAGACTCCATTATAGTGCTAGGAAGTAGATTTTTTCTTGAGTAGTCATAAGAAGGGATGTCCTCTTATGTAGGGTGTCGGGTTTTAGCATTATGTTTTGCTTGGTTGTTGCCTATGTAACGGGCTTGATGTAGGATTTCACCTACATCTTTTGTACTTCAACGTTTTTTGGTATAATATATTTTACCGGGGCGAGTCCCCTTTACCCAAAAAAATCTTCCGTGTACCAGGGGATCTCAGCTGTCGTACTTATCGAGGATCAACTCAAGATAAAAGAAATCATCAAGCCATTGAGATTCTAAGGTAAGTAATTAGGTCTTATATCCCTCTTCATTTATTTCTTTCGTGTAGAATATCCGCGAGTTTAGAGGATGAATAAAAATGTAATACGCATCTAATTGCACGTTCAAAGAATATCTGTGAGTTTAGAGGATGATTACAAAGTACAAGGTAAATACCTTTGTAGATGGAATGACACAAGGACAGTTCACATACTTTAATACCTTTGCGACGATATGTTAGTCACATTTTTGTATACATCAGACATATTCCAGCTCCTAATTAAAGATTTGATACACACACGACAAGTAAATGCCTGAAATGTGGATACTAGAAGTATGGGAAGGTTGTTTTCACAAGAAAATATTTGCAAGATCAGCGATCTTGAGCTTTTGGACACTAACAACAATGATGGCTAAGTGGGTTCATATGGTATGAACTTATATTCATTTGCATTTGCATACGCATTGATTATGTTTGGTGCATTAGCTTAGACTTAAATACTCTACATTTGTTTGTGCGGTTTCTTTTGTTGCGACTACAAGTACCTAATTGGCCGCAAAATCTAGGAATCTTCTAAAAACTACTATTGTGTTACAAAGGTGAATTTAAGTTTCTTAGTTTTTTTAATTCGAGTTGATTGTGGTGATGTATGTTTTGGATGGAGGCTACTATAATGCATACTTTTATCTCTAGATGTTAAGGAACCTTGATTTATGCATGTGTTTACCTAGATGTCTCTTCACAACGAGACACCATTTTTGTAAAACCCGTATTTAAAATTCATATATTAACTACACAGTCTCGAATTATTATAGACTATATATAATTATACATAAAATAATTATTACGAACGTATTATTTTAACATACATAAAAGATAATTACGTTTCAGAAAGAAATAAACACGCGAAAATTTGAATACGAGGGTACGTAAATTAATTCAAGTGTCGAAAATGAAAATAAAAATATATACAATAAAGGGGCCGAATTTTTAAAGAATAAAAGAAAGAAAGAAAGAAATGAGCTTGAGCCCGGCTCGTTGGAAAACATAAAAACACAGGAGAACCTCACTACTCCTTTCATTTTATCAAGTCAAACAAAAAAATAGGGTTTTCTGTGTTCTTAGAGGGTGGCCGGCGGCTGGAGTAAAATAAAAGGGAAAAAGGTTTGATTTCTACAACTATTTTGGTTACACATTCACAGTTAATCAACCTCAGGATCTAGGTATCACCTTTTCTTTTATTTGTTTTACAAATCATGAAATCATGGGTTTTATGGCAAGTATTAACATAAATCAGTCGGATGTGGTTTGTGGGCACAAAAACCGAGAGTTAATAACTCTCGGTGAGGGTGTTTGGTTGCACATCCGAGACCTACAAGGTCTCGGTGGTCTTCTGTTGTGATCAGCCGAAAACAAACCCAAACAGGGGCAGTCATAACATAAATGGGTGTTTGTTTTAGTGAACAGTGGATACAGTAACATAGGCAGTGGGAACATCTAATAAACAGTGGGAACATTTAATAAACATTGGGAACGGAATGAACAACAGGGGGAACTGCTACCCAGGCAGTAGTAGCAAAGGGAATGTCTGAGATCTCAGACAGCACTAGGCTGTGAGATCTCGGACAACAGGGGCAAAAAGAGGGGGTTGGTTCGTTGATTTGTTGGTTGCTTTGTCGTGCGACCGAGACTTTAGAAGTCTTGGTAGGCTAAAGTTTGACTCGGGTTTCGGGGTCATGGAAAATAGTAAATACGGGATCCATTTTATTTATGATTAATCATGTTTATAAATTAGTTTTAATATATAAATTAATTAAGGGGTTTCGTGTAATAATTTAATTAGTAAAAATTAAATTGATTTTTAATGATCCTTTTAACCACTTGAAAACATATGATTTATCATGATTTAATTTTCAAGAAAAACTAATTTGGAAACCTTTCTAATTTGAGAAACTTTCTATTTTTTAGCAGGATACCAAATATAGAGTTATTGTAACGTCAGAATACGTGTTATACGTAATTAATAATAGAACAGGGATACGTTAATCAGAAATATTAGAACACTCAGACTTATCAGTTTATGCACAGTAATACAAAAATAAATAAATTAACTAAGTACAGTTAAAATAATTAAAATAAACGAATATCTGTTAACGTATTCGCGTCCTTTATTCATGTAGTTCGCGTGAAATCAGAGTAGACTTTGTGTCAGTTGATCTCGGTCGGTTACTGAACACGAGGTACGATTTCAATAAGGACTTCCTTCTATGCATGATTAGGATTTCCCGTCTGCAGCCAAATGTCTTCCCCATTATATGTTTAAGCTTATTAGTAACCATTTTAATAACTAAATAAATTGCCTGAGCTTTATATACAAGCATGACAAGTTTATGTACTAGTTACGGAGGTACCGTAACCATGACACTAGAGGCACCGGTGTCAAGACTCCTCTGCGCGGGAGTGATTTCTCGCAGCATCCCATTTATTTCAGCTTGGCCATTTATTAGTATTATTCGCGGGGCGTATGGGTGCATCCTAGTGTATCAGTTTATAGTTATCAGGTGAATGTGGTGTGTGCTCTACATCATTCACATTGGATTTGATCCCTCCACCCAACACATTATTTAGAGGTCACCCCTCTACAGCATGACGAGGTCACCCCTCCAATTATTCATGCAACAGTTGTTACAGCACATGACCTATATAAGCTCTTGGTAATTAAAATATAGTAAATGCATGTTTTCAGATTTAATAGTTAATTAATTCAGCTTTATTATTTATAAATCAGACTTTTTAGATTTTACACAGCCTTCCTCTAATTACATAGCAGTTTTAGTTTCAGTAATTGTTATATGTTCCACTTTAGTACATTATTATCATGCTTCATATCCGTTCACTGGGCGTTATGCTCAGCCGTAGTTTTCCTTTCATGTTCCAAACGGCATGTACATAGGGACTCTCTTAAGACTTCTGAGAGAGTACGTGCATTGGATGGGAGCTATCCATACTTCTTTACTTTATGCACTCATACATTACTTTGGTTGTTTTGACATTGTTTCGTTCTTTTCTTTCAGTAGTTAATCTTTTATATTTGAGCTTATGTTTGGATTACCGATGTTTGATTCTGGTATTTCCGTTACGGTCAGTTAATGTTTTATACATTGCCTTGCATGCTTTGATGACACACCATAAATACACGTAACGGTCTATTTATCCAAGTGGGGTGTTACAATTATGGTATCAAAGAAGCAAGGTTCGACCTGTAGGATCTAAAACTTGACCTGTGACTAGTGGGTAGTCACCAAGAACTTCCTGTATTTTGGCGTTGTTATCTTACATCTTTCTCATGCATTTCATCAGTCGGTTTTTCTAAATTTTGACTAAGTATACGGTTGGTACAGAACTGGCCATACTTAGTCGTATGTGCTTTTCAGCGAATTTTCGTTTTGGTGAACTGACCATAGGCACTCACCCGTGCGCGTTCAGATTTTGTATAGATGAACTGACCATAGGCGTTCATCGTTACTCATGTCAGATTCACGTTTTTAGTTAATTGTCATTTTGTGAACTGACCATAGGCGTTCACCAGTATTCATGTCATATTTTGATGGTTATGCCTTCATGAACTACACCATACATATTCAGATTTATTACTCCAGGTTCTAACAAATTAATCAGCTTATTCTCTTTCATTTTAGATGCTACCCAGACGCGAAAATGAGAATGAGGCTACAACAGCTGTTATTGATGCTGTTGTTCAGGAGGCTGTAAAAGCCATGCTACCTCAGATTCGTGATAAGATCCGAGCTTAATACCAAAACAGACCTCAGGAAAATAACAACCCTCCTCTTCCACCACCTACCACTTTAGCCACCTGGCTAGATTTGTCTAATAAACAGAAACTCTGACCTTTTGAACAGACTGTAGCTCCAACGGACACAGAAAAATGGATTTATCATATAGAGAAATTTTTTGGGGCCATGGGTTGTGGGGATGCCTTCAAGGTTAGGCTTGCCGTTTACAAGTTGGAGGGTCACGCCCTATATTGGTGGAGGGATCATAAGTTGACGAATGGGGGAGATGAGTGGGTGCTCACATTGACCTGGACACAGTTCAAGGCAATGTTTTATTACCAGTTTTTCCCTCATGCTAAGCAAGCAAAACTAAAGAGGGACTTTCACGCCATTCGTCAGAATTATGGTGAGAACAGTATAGAGCTCATGTACCGATATCTCAGGTTGGCTGGATTCTTGGGAGAGGCGACAGGTACCGCGGAGGAGCAAGCGAAACAATTTCGCTGGTCCCTTCACTCTAGGACTGCGGATAAGCTAATGAGTGCCACGTTCACTAACGTGTCGCAGGTAGCTAATGCAGCTCGTGATATTGAGATGCTTTTCGAGAGGGATAAGCTCGAGAATGTAGAGCGTCCTGAGAAGAGGTACATCTCATTAAGCAGACTTAAACAATTTAACTCTGGTTATTACTTGTCAATATATATATATATATATATATATATCATGCCTTATCCAATTATGATCTTGCAGACAAAGAGGAGGAGACCGATCCCAATCGGCTACCCTAAAGCAAAATTACAGAAACCATGGTTAGTCCTATGACCGCAATCGATCAGATAAGAGAAACGGTAGTGACAAATATCGTGGCAGTTGTAACACCCCCAAATTACCACTCAGCGGAATACCACTTTGGGGCGCTACTCATAGCACATCACATACAATCATAGACAATGACCTCAAAAGAGACGTTAAAATAATATACAACCTTGTCTAAAAAGTTTCCCATCCCAATATATAAAATCAGAGTAGCGTTTAGTCCCAAAAACCGTTACCAACACAACAATCATCAAAGACTTAAAAGTCATTTATTCAGTTCAAAGGATGGAAAATAATATAAAGACAAGTAAGCACCAACTCCCTCCCTACATGCTCCGCTGCTATCCATCTTGATTACCTAAAATAGAGGCTAAAAATCATCAACACAACAGTTGAGCAAGTCTATAGGTTTTGCAAATCATCATTTGAACACAAGAACTTTTAATCATCTCAAGCTTGTCACACAGATAAGTCATATATATATCGATAAATGTCTTAAGCTCATGCAATTGAACGTTAACCAACACGTCTAACCGAGTCACTTACGACGCCCCTACAACAGGTAATATTGTCATATACCAGCGACCTCTTATACATAATATCCCTTTCAGGTGATCACAAGGATACATACCCTAGGATAAGGCTGTCAAACCAAATAGATCTATCATATGTATTAGCGTTTACCTCGCAAGGTAATTAACAGTTCATGAAATTCAGGGACTTCATAAGACAATGGTACTTAGGCATTTATCATCATATTCGGGTCCAGCATACCAAAAACAACTTGTGTTCATTTTATAAAACATCATGTGTTCCCCCTCGCGGATTAAAAATCATTTACCAAATAATATAAAAGCGAGGCTATAGACTCACCTGATATAGCTATTACACGTAGATCAAGGAACAAGCGTCCAATAATCGATACACGACTTCACGAGATATCAATCGCTCATTGATCGAGAACGAGATGCCCAACGGTCGACATATAATCGATTGTGACCTAATATAACGAGACGCGTCTTAGGCTCGAGACTATACATAAGTCATATATATATTTAAATAGTTTACTTTAGTAAGTTTGGACATTGCATAAGTTTTATAAAACTTTTCATAAGACTTTGATAACAATCTATCATGTATTCATTATGACCTTTAAGCCCATTAAAGCCCATTAGTGGCCCATTACAAGTTATTAGGACTTTAGTTCATTTCAATCTCAGTATTAAACTCTAAACATGCTATAAATCTTAGGCCCAATAATGACCTAATAGCCATTATAAGTGTGTTGGGCTTTTGTGGCCCAAATCAACTTTATAAGCTTTATGAATTCTAAAACGCCTCCAAACGTTGTCGACTTAATATCTTTGGATGGTCGGGTCTCGGGTATATAAATATCAGTATACAAAGAGTCTACAGTTCTCGACAAGTGGGTCATACCACTTCGGATTTAAAAAAATCTTCACGTTTTACCATAATTTAATATAGTCTAATTCTTACAACTTTCACGACATGTCTCGTTAATTAGACCGTTTCTCCTAAAACGTAAATAATATAGATGAGTTACTTTTACCAAATTCATTCTTATCTTATGTAGTTTACTTATTATAAGTTCAATTGCCCCTACTTTATATTTATTATAGCTCATTTACCCATTTTATCATTTAGAAGAGTTGGCTGTTTTTCGCAGCCAACTTCAGTTCCACCGTTTTGCCCACCATTTCTAAACCGTTTATCCGTAGAAAACCATCTGATTCGTGTATGTTCTATATAAGTTTAGATACAACCCATAGTTTTACCTTTTGCAATGGATCTGGGTTCTAAAATGAGTTCTCAGTCTGTTCATTCAGCATGTTCAGAATTGATACTTTTTATCGTTTCGGCCATATCTAATTCTACGGATATCGTCACGAGACAAGCGACCCGGCAAAATCACCACAAAACACAGGGCTATCCTCCTATATTTTTACCTAAGGACCAAAACCTACTGAGTTTCCACAAGTCTTACGTTTTTGCCACTGATTTATAATCAAAATTATCACAACTTACTTAGGGCTTGTCTAGCTTGCATATTTGTGTTATAAATTCATATACAATGTACAACACTCTAAATAAACTATTATAATCTTAATATGAGTAGCAAAATAATAAAAATAAATTATAAATTAATATTCCAATAGAAAAAAATGATAATAAAGATCCTTACAAAGATGAAGACCAAATGACCATTAGTTTTCACAAATCAACCATTAGAATCAACCCATCAAATTGTTGCTTCAAAATATTAAATCATACCACCCAAATATAGTTTTCACCAAGAATTTTTACTCATTTACAAAGTCCATTATTTCAGCCCCTTTAATTACCAATAACTCTTTCACAATCTTGTTTAAAGATGAACCAATTTTAAAACAATAACTTGTGCATAACCCTTTTTCTTGTAGAAATATATTCTATCCATATTTGAGATGAAAAATGTTATGCGAAGCTTATGGATTGTTTACGGAAGAATTTAAGGTCCAAGAGACCACAATGAATTAAAGGATACGAATTATAAAATTTGGCCTAGATGACATAACAAGAAAGTATGCAAATAGCATAGCCACGTGTTCATATGAAGCAAAAATGAACTATCAAAAGACATCTGTTTTCTTTTCTTGGTTTCCGTCCATATGGATAGTGTTACAAGAGATTTATAAAAACATTGCTATGCCATTTATTATAGCGGGTATTATCAAAATCCAATAATTTAAAAGTTACGCGATTTGAAAGATACACGTTAAACGCAAAAAATAAACTCTCAATATAAAATAAAAAATCAACATTCGCAGAACATTAATATTTCGATAATTAAATGAGGGTTTATAATTTAATAAACGTCAACGCCTCGTATAACGAATGACGCCTAAAGGCTTAACGTAAATTACAAAGATTTCTCGTAAAACGAGAAATAAAAATGACGATAATAGAAAATATTTTTATGTCATAATGAGGATATTCACGGTCGATGACGGACATACACTTTGTCGATAAATAATAAATGACACGTATCTGATACATTAAATCCCTAACCTCACAAGTTAGCCGAGAAATCAATATTATTCGTCGAACAAATATCACAAATAAAAGTCGAGTAATAAATATTGATCCGAATACTAGAAATCATATTAGATCTTGGTCTAAATGTTGATTTTAAAGTACGGGTTATTACATCATCTAACCCTTTAGGAAGCGACGTCCCGACGCTTAATTCGTCTCAGTAGTCTTCAGTCTAACAGTGAAGAATGGAAAACAAGCAAGTCATCGTCTAGGTTTCCAAGGAAGGTCAAAAGATATTATATGGTACATGGTCTCCATGATCGGACGTCATTGGACAATGTCGTCTCAAGTTCGCACAACTTACGATCATTCGACTGGATCACATACCATATAAGTACCTAAAAAGCAAAGGTCGAACATAAACATCGAATATAAATCTCCATTGTTGATCATCGAGAAAACCTTGAATGAACCCTTCGATAATAGCAAGTAAAATTACAAAATCTTCACATCCACGATAATTCGCCGTTGATAACTTGATCCTCAATTAATCCACAAGTACACGCATAAATCCGGGTGACGCTTAAACAAGTCGCCTATTCTCGGAACGGTCAACGGTTCTTAATGATTAGCTTATAAAGCTCACGATCATCGAGACACATTAGAAATGGTCCATCGAAATAAATCACAACTCGAGAGAAGTCCAACGGGTTACTCATACATAGATGATAATCGATGATCATCATAATGACGACAACACTGAATGATTCACACCAACGAAACAAGATTTGAAGAAAGACGTACGCACACCAAACACTCACAAATCGAGCCAGGCATACTTGGGCCCACTCATTTATAACTCCTTGTCTACATCAAAAGGCGTCCCTTTTCATGTATACAAGATTTTATAAATTCACAATTAGGGAACTTATAACTTTCTTTTTCAAATGAAAAGGCGTCCCAATCCATTTCAACAAGACGATTATAAATCATCCTACTCAAGTATTACTATCTCTCAACACGATATCATATCCAAATACCATAGTAAATACAAGGTGTCAATAAACTTACATCATGATTTCCGTATTCAAACGTCTCATTCCATCTGAATAAGGAAAACACAAACAATCTAAGGTCCAGTGGTTTAAAACATTCTTATTCAAATGTCCCAATCCATTTAAATAAGACAACCTTAAACGAATAATAGTTGGGCGAGTTAAAATCTCTATATCTAAATGTCCCATTCCATTTAGATACAAGGTATTAAGTCACTCAACCAAATGACTACTGCGAGCATATCTTTGTTGTACCCAAACTATATATATATATATTTGATTAGGATATATATATCTTAAGTCCAACATTGGCATCCTCCTTTTCGTCAATAAAACGTAGTCACATAAAATCAAACCACACGTCGTATTACATAGAAGATGTCGCCTTGGATAAATGATTCTTCAAAATTATAAGAAGTACTCGGAACACAAATATCACATCAATCAATTACGTTTCGAAAGGAGATGTTCTGAAATGGCACATCACGATACGATGATAATAATCGAACTTAAACAAGTCGATATGCGATAGATTACGAAACAATATATACATACTTAAAGTATCAAACGAGTTTCACACTCGTATTCAGATAATACATAATCGTCAAGATTATTGATTGGCGGTGAGGCCAAATCCGATACAAAACCGCATTATAAAATGTATGACAATCATTCAAGGACCATTGCTTCATACGGAATACCCTTTAATTACCATACTATATTCATACATATACCTACTAGCATTCCTACATACACATAGGTTCACATAATCATAATCAATCATAAGTAATGCAAGAATAGCCTTAGCGGAGCCATGCGGAGTAGTTGCGTGCTTGAAACTTTTAGAACACACCAAAGTTATAGTTTAGGTTTTTCAAAATCGACCTGGTTCTCTATAACTTGTGGCGCTGATTACCATTTGTAACACCCCCAAATTACCACGCAGCAGAATACCACTTTGGGGCGCTACTCATAGCACATCACACACAATCATAGACAACGACCTCGAAAGAGACGTTAAAATAATATACAACCTTGTCTAAAAAGTTTCCAATCTCAATATATAAAATCAGAGTGGCGTTTAGTCCCAAAAACCGTTACCAACACAACAAACACCAAAGACTTAAAAGTCATTTATTCAGTTTAAAGGATGGAAAATAATATAAACTTTAGACAAGTAAGCACCAACTCCCTCCCTGCATGCTCTGCTGCTATCCATCTTGATAACCTGAAATACATGCTAAAAATCATCAACACAACGGTTGAGCAAGTCTATAGGTTTTGCAAATCATCATTTGAACACAAGAATTTTTAATCATCTCAAGCTTGTCACACAGACAAGTCATATATATATCGATAAATTCCTTAAGCTCATGCAACTGAACGTTCACCAACACATCAAACCGAGTCACTTACGTCGCCCCTACAACAGGTAATATTGTCATATACCAGCGACCTCTTATACATAATATCCCTTTCAGGTGATCACAAGGATACATACCCTAGGATAAGGTTGTCAAACCAAATAGATCTATCATATGTGTTAGCGTTTACCTCGCAAGGTAATTAACAGTTCATGAAATTCATGGACTTCATAAGAAAATGGTACTTAGGCATTTATCATCATATTCGGGTCCAGCATACCAAAAACAACTTGTGTTCATTTTATAAAACAACATGTATTCCCCCTCGCGGGTTAAAAATCATTTACCAAATAATATAAAAGCGAGGCTATAGACTCACCTGATATAGCTATTACACGTAGATCAAGGAAAAAACGTCCAATAGTCGATACACGACTTCACGAGATATCAATCGCTCATTGATCGAGAACGAGATGCCCAACGGACGACATATAATCGATTGAGACCTAATATAACGAGACGCGTCTTAGGCTCGAGACTATACATAAGTCATATATATATTTAGATAGTTTACTTTAGTAAGTTTGGACATTGCATAAGTTTTATAAAACTTTTCATAAGACTTTGATAACAATCTATCATGTATTCATTATGACCTTTAAGCCCATTAAAGCCCATTAGTGGCCCATTACAAGTTATTATGACATTAGTCCATTTCAATCTCAGTATTAAACTCTAAACATGTTATAAATCTCAGGCCCAATAATGGCCTAATAGCCATTATAAGTGTGTTGGGCTTTTGTGGCCCAAATCAACTTTATAAGTTTTATGGGTTCTAAAACGCCTCCAAACGTTGTCGACTTATTATCTTTAGATGGTCAGGTCTCGGGTATATAAATATTAGTATACAAAGAGTCTACAATTCTCGACAAGTGGGTCATACCACTTCGGTTTTTATAAAAATCGTCACGTTTTACCTTAATTTAATATAGTCCAATTCTTACAATTTTCACGACTTGTCTCGTTAATTAGACCGTTTCTCCTAAAACGTAAATAATATAGATGAGTTATTTTTACCAAATTCATTCTTAACTTATGTAGTTTACTTATTATAAGTTCAATTGCCCCTACTTTATATTTATAATAGCGCATTTACCCATTTTATCACTTAGAAGAGTTGGCTGTTTTTCGCAGCCAACTTTAGTTCCACCGTTTTGCCCGCCATTTCTAAACCGTTTATTCGTAGAAAACCATCCGATTCGTGTATGTTCTACATAAGTTTAGCTACTACCCATAGTTTTACCTTTTGCAATGGTTCTGGGTTCTAAAATGAGTTCTCAGTATGTTCATTCAGCATGTTCAGAATTGATACTTCTTATCGTTTCGGCCATATCTAATTCATCGGATATCGTCACGAGACAAGCGACCCGGACAAATCACCACAAAACACAGGGCTATCCTCCTATATTTTAACCTAAGGACCAAAATGAAATTTTATGGACATTAAATTAAATGGTCGTGTGATAGGATCGAACTCGGGATTACGGGATTAAACACAATACGTAAAGGATTAATTAATTTAATAAATATATTTATTATATTTATTAAATATAAATCGAGCGTAACTAACGATCGTTAATAATTAAAAGTTAATTATAAACGACCGTTAAGGAATTAAATAGAAGCAAAAAGAAGGAAAGCGGAAAAGTTCCAGAAGCCCCTTGTGGGCTTGGTGAACCGTCGGCCAAAGAGAAAAAAAGGGGAAGGGGATTAGTTTCCTAATTTTAATTAGGGCTTGGAGCACAAGTTTATAAATCTATAAATACCCCATAATCCCTTCACAATTTTTTGTCTCTTCCCCTCCTCTCCTTCCTGTGATCGCAAGCCACACCCATATTAGGGTTTCGGTTTGTTTTTCGTATTACGCAATAATTCACAAGTGTAGAAGCTCTGGTTTATTAGTGCTAGCATCACGATTGATCCGTTGCATTACGTGTGTACAAGAGCATAATATAGTTTTACTATAAACTATATCTTGGTGTTCTTCATATAAACCCTAATTCGTGATTTGTCGGTGTTCTTGAAGATTTGCTCTAGCTAAAAGGTATGTAAACCCTAACTTTATTAATTATGAATGTGTTATTAATTATGATCTTGTTAAACGCTTCCGCTATGTGTGCTTTGATCATAATTAGGGTTTTACGTAATTTTTATGAGTAATATAAACCTTCAGTGGCATCGAGAGCCGTTTTAACATGTTATAATTATCGAGATCTAAAGTTTTTTTTAACTAAATATGGTTTGAGTTAAAATCACATGATGTTTTTAAGTTTTTCATTAAAATTAGGGTTTTGTTTTTTTAAATTAGGTCGGTTTAAGCCGAATTTTTAACAAAAAAAATTTCAAACCCTAAAAATTTACATGGTGATTATCTTTAGATGTTTGCATGAAGTAATTGTTATGTCATGTTTTGGTTACGATCCGTAGAGAGATTTAATTGTTATGATTATGTGGGGAAGATCCATGATGAACATGCATGTTTTTCACGGATCATATGATTTTATATGCTATTTGCTTTATTTGATTCAAAAGTTTTAAAATTAGGGAAGACTTTTTATGTATATAAAAACCCTAGATTTTATGTTTTGAATAAATTGTTATGCATGTGGCTATTTGATTTAGTTTTTTTTGTATTACTTGTTTTCATACATTTTTATATTAATCGTATGTTGTAAACAAGGGTAACTTTTTACAAGAAAAATTAATATGGACTAAATCATATAAAAATTAATGAATTGTTTTGAGATCTAATTGACATATGATTTGCGTTGATTGGAATTGCAATAATAACTTAACGGCCTACTCAACTTTGACAAACTATAAAGTGAGTATAACGCACCACTGGTCACGAACCTGGTTAAGAAAGGAGGTGTTATGCTTCAGCGCTGACCAGATTCCCGGCTTGCCTGTGCGTCAAAGTTGGAATTACCTACGGTTATTATTTACATAATTCCTTAAGGTTGATTTAACCGCAAAATTTCACACCCGAAACACAATGAATAAGGTTATTGCTTTGTGCTTTAGCTATGTTCTAGAAAAAGTACGGTGTAAATTTAGTTTTGGGTAAAATCTTTAATTGGTTTAACCAATACCTCAACTTGCAAATATATGATGAAATTTTAGTCTCACCAAAAAGTTTACTAAATTTTTTTTATTAAACTTATGCTATGGAGATGTATGCATGCTTCTCCATACATGATTTTGACACTAAAATCAATACCCTTAAAATTTAAGTCTTATGCCATCTAATTGACGAACACTTGAAGTTAAAATTGTCGTCATATGAGATTTTGGACGATGTTGTAATGGAGAGAAAACTTCATGACTGAATAAGATTGCACATGAAGGTTTTACGTTCTTTAGATTAGTCGACTTGATTGAGTTACTCAGTAAGATCTGGAAACATAAGGCATAAAGTAGGGATGAAACATGTTTACGATGCAAATAGAATTTTGGCAACGTAAATCCCTAAAATATCTAGAAATTGCAAATTTGTTTGTCAATTATTGTTCGACAAGTTACCGTGTTGAATACATTTGTCACTAGAAGATCAACTGATGTGATAAGTTTATGTCAATGTGGATTCTAGTCTTCAAGGAAAATACTATGGTTTTAAATACCGGGGTAATTTTATTTTCTTGAATGGTATTATTGAAAATACTAATATTTTGAACTTATTTCTGTAGAAATGGCTCAACCCGATAACAACGCGTTAAGTACTGCATTCAAGACGTATCTTGAACGTCAGGAATTAACTGGCCCAAACTTCAACGATTGGTACCGCTCACTAAGAATAGTTCTGAGAGTAGCAATTACTTCTGATTACTTGATCAGGGCGTTTCCTGCGCCCCTTGGCCCTAATGCTACTCCAGTCGAAAGACTGAATTATGAGGCAGAGGTTAAAAAGCACAATGATGTGGCTTGTTTAATGCTCGGAAAAATGGCTCCTTTCCTGCAAAGGAAATTTGAGCTATATGCTCCAAATCAAGTGCTTGAAGAGCTCAAGGCAATGTATGAGAGCCTCAGGCTGTGGAGATCTATGACTTGGTAGATGCTTTGCACAGTTGTAAGAAAGCCCCTGGGAAATCCGTTAGTGCACATTATCAAGAGATGAAGGGTTACATGGAACAACTCATCGCACTAGGGAAATCCTACGACAATGATATGGCTATTAACCTAATCAATAGGTCTCTTAATCGGGACTTCAATGATTTCGTTAGGAACTTTTAATTTGCATTGCGCGGGGAAGACAACGAATGTCTTGCACGCAATGCTCATTGACTACAAAAATGGTATAAAGGACAAGGCGAGTACATCTGCTCCTACCCCTCCTGTGCTTTATGTACAAAAGGGTGGAGTGAATAAGCCGAAACCGCACAAGAACAACAAGAAGGGCAAAGGCAAGGGTGATAAGGGCAAACAAGTTGTGACTTATCCTAAACCCAAGCAGAACTTTGTCAAGAAGAAATCTCAGAAGGATGAGACTTCTCACCATTGCAAAGCAAGTGGTCACTGAAAGAGGAACTGCCCTCTTTATCTCGAGGAGTTGCGAGAAATAAAGAAGAAGACTGAGCTTGGTGCTGCAGCGTCTTCAGGTAACTTATTTTTTATAGAGTTATTTAATCTTACATACAAATCAAATTTCTGGGTATATGATACGGGGTGTGGTATTAACATTTGTAATACTATGCAGGGGTTTGAGTTGGAAAGGAAGCTTACCTATGGGGAACAATTTCTTCATGTGGGCAATGGCGCACAAGTAGCGATTGAAACTATAGTAACATTTAATCTAGTTTTACCTTCGGGTCTAGTACTAAGATTGAATAATTGTCATTTTGCACCTAAAATTGTTAGGGGTGTTATTTCCTTTTCTTGTATGTTGGATCTTAGATTTATTCACACTATTGATAAGAATAGAATTTCTGTTTTCAAAGATGGTTTATTCTATTTTGATGCAATTTCTATGAATGGTGTTTTTGAAATTAACATGCATGATAATAATTCCAAGAGAAAGATTGATTCTGTATTTAGCATGAATAAGAAGAGAAAGTTAGACAAGAACTCTTCTTATCTTTAGCATTGTAGACTTGCCCATATTGGGAAGACTCGCATACAAAAGCTTCAACGTGATGGCCTTTTGGAAAATATCAATGATGAATCATTTGATAAATGTGATTCTTGTATCTCTGGAAAGATAACCAAGAAACCTTTTAATAGCAATATTGAAAGGGCTACTGATCTACTTGGACTTATACATACTGATGTGTGTGGACCACTTAGACATGTGTCAAGGAAAGGTGCTAGCTACTTCTTAACATTTACGGATGATTATAGCCGTTATGGTTATGTTTATTTACTTAAGCATAAACATGAGGTATTTGAAACATTCAAAGTGTTTAAAGCGGAAGTAGAATTGCAACTAGGAAAGAAGATTAAAGCTCTTCGTTCTGATCGAGGTGGTGAATACTTAAGTCAAGAGTTTAAAGATTATTTAAGTAAGAACGGAATTTTTCAGAAACTTACTTCTCCATATACTCCACAACAAAATGGTGTATCCAAAAGGAGAAATCGTACATTATTGGATATGGTGCGATCTATGTTTATTCTTACAACTTTACTTTTATCCTTTTGGGATTATGCTTTAGAATCTGCTGTTCGTATTCTGAATATGGTTCCCACAAAGAAGGTTGATAAGACACCATATGAACTATGGCATGGCAAGAAGCTATATTTGTCTTATTTAAAAATATGGGGTTGTGAGGCGTATGTGAAACGTAACTCTAGAGATAAACTCCAACAACGCTCAGTAAAATGTATTTTTGTAGGTTACCTTAAGGAAACTATATGTACTACTTTTATTATCCGGCTGAGAACAAAGTTGTTGTGGCTCGGTATGGAGACTTCCTTGAAAATGATCTTGTAAATCAAGAATTCAGTGGGAGAGATTATGATCTTGAAGAAATTCAAGAAGATACATTGCCTTCTGAAAATACTAGCGAAGAAATTCCAATAGAGCCAGAAAGTCTGGGAGCTCCATCGGAATTAATTCCTCTACGTAGATCTGCAAGGACTATACGTGCGCCAAGCAAACTATGTCTTAACATAGGGGATGATGAGGAGGAAGTAGGGGATGTTGGTGAACCTGTTAACTATCGATCCGTAATGCTTGATCCAGAAAAGTTAAAATGGATAGTTGCAATGAATGAAGAAATGAAATCCATGAAAATCAACGATGCTTGGATTCTTGTAGATGCACCTAAAAATGCTAAAGTAGTGAAAAATAGGTGGATTTTCAAGAAGAAAACCGACATGGATGGTGAAGTACAATCCTATAAAGCACGTTTAGTGGCTAAAGGTTTTACTCAAACTTTTGGCATAGACTACGAGGAGACATTTTCTCCGGTAGCAGACTTACGAGCTATTAGGATTCTCATAGCAATAGCAGCATACTATGACTATGAGATATTGCAAATGGATGTTAAAATTGCCTTCTTGAACGGTCGCTTAGATGAAGAAATCTATATGCAACAACCAGACGGGTACGTTGATCCTAAATATCCAAAACGCGTGTGCAAACTTCAAAGATCTATTTATGGTTTGAAGCAAGCATCACGTCAATGGAATAAACGATTTGATGAAGAAATTAAAAAGTTCAGATTTATTCAAAATCGTGATGAGCCATGTGTATATCGCAAAGCTAGTGGGAGTGATGTAGTGTTCCTAATTTTATATGTCGATGACATATTGATCATGGGAAGTAACATTCCAATACTTAAGGAAGTTAAAGATTATCTTGGTAAATGTTTTTCTATGAAGGATTTAGGAGACGTTGCATATATTCTGGGAATTAAAATCTATCGAGATAGGAAAAGACGGTTAATTGGTCTTAGTCAAGATGCTTATATTGATAAGATATTGAAGAAGTATAACATGCATAATTCCAAGAAAGTTTTTCAACCTATGGAAGTTAAGCATGAATTAAGTCATGAGTTAGATGCATCAACACCCAAAGAGGTGGCTTACATGAAGAAGGTTCCTTATGCTTCGGCAGTAGGATATATTATGTATGTTGTAAGATGCACAAGGCCTGATGTGGCGTTTACTCAGAACTTGGTCAGTAGATACCAACAGATTCCAGGGAAGCTCCACTGGACTGATGTTAAACATATTCTAAAGTATTTGAGGAGTACGAAAGATATGTTTTTGGTATTTGGGGGTAAACCAGACACATAACTGAATGTAACAAGTTTCTGTGATGCGTCCCGGCAATGTGATAAAGACGATACGAAGTCTCGGACGGGTTACGTGTTTATCATCAATGGAGGAGCAGTTGACTGGAAGAGTAAGAAGCAGACAACCATTGCTATGCATGCAACTCAATCGGAGTACATGGCCGCTTCAGAAGCCGCAATGGAAGCTGTTTGGATTAGGAAGTTTATTGGAGATCTTGGAGTGATGCCTTCAATTAAATAACCTATTGATATGTATTGCGACAATTCTGCTGCAATTATATTTGCCAATGATCCTGGAGTCATGAAAGGCGCCAGACACTTTAAACATAGATATCACTACGTACGAGAACAAGTGGAAGCTCGTGAAATAAAATTAATAAAAGTTCACACAGATGATAACGTAGCTGGTCCTTTTACTAAGGCTTTGCTAAGACCAAAGGTAGTTAAGCATGCCAAGGCAATTGGGCTGCAACTAGCTAGCGAATTCATGCAATAAGTCTGTTGATTAGTATTTGGATAAAGGATGTTAAAGACATTATTGAATTGATGAAATAAAGATTGAGTTTCGTTTATTTTCTGTTATTTGATTTTGTATCCTGTTTTACATGTTTTATATCCATGAATAAATTGTTATGTTCTAAATGTCTGTTAATGATTAATAATATGGGAGTATTATTAAACTAAGACAATTCAAAATAATGACAGAGTATACTTGAAAGTATATTGGTCAATTTTGGATGATATTTGATGGATCAAATATTAGACTTATCCCAACTATATGATTTTACTTTATGGATCTTTGTCATTAAGTAAATCATAAATAGTTATCCTTAGACCTGAGATACCAGGAAACTGTAATGAATGTAGTGTATTTCTGTGAGATAACCTAACGCTAAACGTAAATGGTAGCTATAAGGGTTATTTTCAGAAGTGTTGCAAAGTTCATAAGTTTGGCTTGTAGTCAAAAAGGGATTTGTTTCCTTCAAAATTTTATTTTGAAGTATAATATAGCTGGGCCCCTCGGGGGAGTAGTAAGATGTTTGTGTGGTCACACCAAAATGTGTTTTGGTAATCTTGCTATATCCGTAAACGAGAAACAGAATAGTTAATGAAGGAATAACTAAGATCCATATCCTATTAACGTTGTATTTGAAATGAAAGGATAATAATAATGATGATGTATCATTAAAAGGTTTTGTCCAGGAGACCTTACTCGAGTTGTACTAGTGACATTGTTAGTGTAACTAGACGCTAATCAATGTGATCACGATATCCGAATTTTGTCCAAGTGGGAACTGAAAGTTTATGGACATTAAATTAAATAGTCGTGTGATAGGATCGAACTCGGGATTAGGGGATTGCACACAATACGTAAAGGATTAATTAATTTAATAAATATATTTATTATATTTATTAAATATAAATCGAGCTTAACTAACGATCGTTAATAATTAAAAGTTAAGTATAAATGACCGTTAAGGAATTAAATAGAAGCAAAAAGAAGGAAAGCGGAAAAGTTCCGGAAGCCCCTTGTGGGCTTGGTGAACCGTCGGCCAAAGAGAAAACAAGGGGAAGGGGATTAGTTTCCTAATTTTAATTAGGGCTTGGAGCACAAGTTTATAAATCTATAAATACCGCATAATCCCTTCACAATTTTTTGTCTCTTCCCCTCCTCCCCTTCCTGCGATCGCAAGCCACACCCATATTAGGGTTTCGGTTTGTTTTTCATATTATCTATAATTCACAAGTGTAGAAGCTCTGGTTTATTAGTGCTAGCATCATGATTGATCCGTTGCATTACGTGTGTACAAGAGCGTAACATAGTTTCACTATAAACTATATCTTGGTGTTCTTCATATAAACCCTAATTCGTGATTTACCGGTGTTCTTGAAGATTTGCTCTAGCTAAAAGGTATGTAAACCCTAACTCGATTAATTATGAATGTGTTATTAATTATGATCTTGTTAAACGCTTCCGCTATGTGTGATGTGATCTTAATTAGGGTTTTACGTAATTGTTATGAGTAATATAAACCTTCACAAAACCTACTGAGTTTCCACAAGTCTTACGTTTTTGCCACTGATTTATAATCAAAATTATCACAACTTACTTAGGGCTTGTCTAGCTTGCATATTTGTGTTATAAATTCATATACAATGTCCAACACTATAAATAAACTATTATAATCTCAATATGAGTAGCAAAATAATAAATATAGATATATAAAAATAAATTATAAATTAATATTCCAATAGAAACAAAATGATAACAAAGATCCTTACAAAGATGAAGACCAAATGACCATTAGTTTTCTCAAATCAACCATAAGAATCAACCCACCAAATTTTTGCTTCAAAATATTAAATCATACCACCCAAATATAGTTTTCACCAAGTTTTTAACTCATTTACAAAGTCCATTACTTCAGCCCCTTTAGTTTTCGATAACCCTTTCACAATCTTGTTTAAAGATGAACCAACTTTAAAACAATAACTTGTGCATAACCCTTTTTCTTGTAGAAATGTATTGTATCCATATTTGAGATGAAAAATGTTATGCGAGGCTTATGGCTGGTGATATGGTGATTTTGTGTGTGTGTGTGCTCGTACTCGATTCAATTCGAATTGATCACGGTTTAGGGTGGAATTATTGGTGTTGGTCACTAAAAGGGGGAGCTTAATTATCTAAGTGTACGAATAACATAAACGTAAAAGCTATTAAAAATAAAGAAGAATGTCTAACCTTGATTGCTTTTCCAGAACGAATGCTGCACAGTAGAACTTGGTGAAAATAGCTAAAGGTAATTATCTATTTTAAAATAAAAGTGAAAATGTAAATGTCGATGAGTAAACATGAAAGCTTTAAAAGTTAAACTAAAAATTAAGATTTAAAAATAAATGACAAAAAATTAAAACTTTAAAAGTAAATTTGAAACTTTAAACTTTATAAAAATGTAAACTTGATAAAAATGACTTGAAAATTAAACTAAGTGAAAATGTTTAAAAATTAAACTCGTTAAAAATTGGCGGAAAAAATTAAGTTTGAAAATAAGTCGGGAAACCAAAACTGAACATAAGTCGGGAAATGATAAAACAAAACAATCCGGAATCAAAGATTCCAACCTAATTCGGAATCCCTGAAAAACAAACAAGTCGGAATCCACAATCTGGATACAATCCGGAATGTAAATCTCCCACTTAATTCGGAATGCAATTAATCACACAAGTCGGAATACTCGATCCTACACGTAATCCAGAATCCGCATCATGCATCTAATCCGGAATGCTAGTCCAAGAAGTAATCCGGAATGTAAGTTTGTACTCAATTCGGGATCTAGGTTCAATACCTAGTTCGGAATGTTTGTGCTGCAACTAATTCGGGATACCCACTTTTGTATGTAATTCGGAATCGGGTGCTAAACCTAATCCGGAATGCTGAATTTCTTGACCTAATTCGGGAAAGGGGAATGCAGTATTCAATTCAGAATAAGTGACATTCAAACCTAATCCGGAATCTCGTTTTAAACTTAATCCGGAATGGTGATTCTAATATAATTCGGGAAAGAGTATTGCAAGTAAGTCGGAATGTTAACACAAATGACAGTTCGGAATAATTCAACAGCAAACAAGTCGGAATAAAAGGGTTTCAACTCAGTTCGGGAAACTAGGGTTTTAAACTATCCTGATTAACTCAAAATAAGCAAAATCACAATAAGCACTTACCAAAACTTTTACCAAATCAAATTTTAGAAAAGCTAATAAGACACAATTTAAAAACACTAAATAATCAAAAATATTTAAAATCAACTGTTTATAAAAAATATTAATCTACCAAAATCAACTTATTTAAAAACTAGAAAACATAAATATTAAGCAATAAGCGCAATAATCTAAAAACCTCAAACACACCAAATCAATAAGCACAATCCAATAAGCAAATCAATCACATCATCAACAAAATTAAACCAACTACTTGATTAATTAAGCAAAACAATAGATTATGATTAAGAAAGGTAGAAAGAGAATTTATTAAAAAGCTTGATTATATTAAAGATTAAGAATCAAGATTACAAGATTAAGATGAAGGTTTAATAAGCTTGAAAGAAAAAGCTAGAGAGAGAAAAAAAATAAACACACACTAATTACCTACTAAAATAAAATGTAAAGACTCTTTCCCTAATGACACATTTAGAAAACTATATATATGGGAAGGGGAAGGTGTTTGTTTCTTCCTCTTTTCTTCTTGTCTTCTCGTCTTTCTCGACTTTGTCTCGGGATTAGTCGAATGATAACTTGAACTCGTCTTCTAATTTTCTTCTTTTAGTATACTTGGTTCTTCGACTTCGTTAAACTTCCGTCTTTAGACTTTTTCTTCGATAAATCTTCAGAATAGGCCTTTGACTTCCGTTCTTCTTGCACTTTTGACCTTTTGACTTCGTCTTTTGTCTTTTTCTTTGATAAAAGCCCGTGAAAGCCCGTGTTTTCTTCCTTTTTCATATTTTTGTCCTAAAACACAATAAAAACACAAACCACGCATAATTCTGCCTTTTACGACATTAAATACACGTTCTGGTCTTGTTATTATTAGAAATAAGTGGTAAAAGGATAAGTGTTTTCACACTTATTAAATCCCCTACACTTGACCATTGCAATGCCCTCATGCAATGCATTAATTTCAAAGCACGGTTTACATTTTCCATCATAATTAACCTACCTTGGCCTTTATTGAATACTAAACACTAAGGAAACTAAAAAGATAGAAATATATACAAAATGCTTGAAGGAAGAACAAGTAAAGAGATCGAAGACTTACATTAGGGCTTTGGTTGTCATGAATGTTTATCACTCTCAAGTTTCACGTTCCCCACACCAAGCTTATAAACGAGATCATTGTTATTATAAGTTAGTAAGCTAACACAAACTCATGTGGCCCAATTATTCGCTTAGACTCCCCTATTCCTAGGTGTATCTCTTATATTTTGTTATTGTCTTGAATGACCACGAGGATGCATTGTTGACTTATTTCGATAGTTTATTTAGGCTGAAAATAAAGTAGGATGATTTAATCAATAGTTAGCTAAAGGACAAAATCTTTTAAAACTGCTTCTCGGGACCTCATAAAGTTCATATCTTGGCGTAACTCACTTCATGATTTGAGACCTTTCTCGGACCGATATTTGGCATTGACTTCATACTTCAAATCTTGAGAGTCGTTCTTGAAATAATGGTCTCCTCTTCATAATAGGAATTTCTTCACTTGAAGTTTTTGAGAGATTCTTCATACTTGGATCACGACTTCTTCATTTTTCTTCAATCTTTATTTTGGATTTTGATATACAACGATCCGCCTCCTTTTAGGACTTGGATCTATTTATCCTCATACCTTGCTAGGGTCTTTTCGGATAGACTTCTCCATGATCTTTAGGGGAGTATTTGCTTTTCGCCGTGTGTCTCGATCCTTTATATTGATTTTTGATAAATGATTCTTCACATCACTTTGGATCTTTAGCGACAAAATGTAGCCCTCATGCCTTGTTAGGGCCTTTTCGGACTCGCCAATCTTCGCATCCCGCTTCAATAAGTTATGCCTTGGCTATGAACTCTAATTAATACCGAGAAACTTTTAAACGATCTTGTGCTAGAAGCTAAGTAACTTTTCAAATCGTACGACCTTAATTATTACAAATATATTTACTAACAAGCGATGGGAGAAAAAGCACATAATCAACACACATAAATTCATGAAAGAATACCCAAACTTATAATTGACTCTATCATCTCTCGTTCTCCACAATTTAAAATCTCAAAGAATGAGACTCGTGGATGCTTAGCCAATTAAATCAAAGTTTTGGGTTTTCAAGTCATCTATAGGATCTTGCAAACTCTTAGACTTTTTCAAGTTTAGAATTTGCATTTTAAAGTTCCCTTGATAAACGACTTTCTAGGGTTAATTATAGGAACTTGCGAAAATTTCTTGTTCTTAACCCATAAGAGTTAAGACTTTCGCGTTTTAAAGTTTCCTATATAAAAGCCTAGCAAAACTTGACTTAAACACGTTAAAGATACTAGCTAGAGTAAACTTGGATAAGTAAACTCGGGTTGAGTCAAAAGATTCATGACGGGCCTAATAAATCAAAGACATCTAAACTCATTAAAACAATTTTATTTAACTTTATTTTTCTCTTTTGACTTTATTTTTGAAATGAAATATATACATACGATGCGATAACAAAAGGAAAAAAATAAAAGAGAATAATTGAAAAATACTACTAGGCCAAAATAGATCAAAAATTTTGAAAAATGTCGAAAAAAATAGATTTTCCGGTTAAAATGAGGACAAATTAATGGAAAAGCCCACTTAACTTCGATAGAAGTCCCCCTACACTTGATATAAACATTGTCCTCAATGTTTAAGCATGTGGGAGTAAACTCCCCTACACTTAGGACATTGTGCACTTTGTTTAAATCTTGCTAAGGAAAGGACGACTATAGTGATTTCAATGTGAACATATTAAGATATGAAATATTAAATCACGACAATTTAGGATAGAACCGAGAACACGGGAACACGGGATCACGGTTCATCAAATATCATCAAAAGTGCTCTATGAAGCTTTAATCCCTGCACATCATAAGAAACAAGACAACAAACCCTATGTAGCTCCCCCTACACTTATTATGAAAATGGGTAAAGGATAGATCAACCGGTTGCCTCCCGAGAAGCGCTTGTTTTTGTTAACCGAGTCACGAGCCTGACTCGACCCAGAACTAATTCAAGGGAAGCGTGGTGAGGGATGGAATCATCTCATGAGAGATGTCCTCACCAAAATACAACTTAACACGCTGGCCATTCACTTCAAAATTTGGTCCATTTGGTTGCGATAACTCAATGGTGCCATAAGGGAAGACTTTGGCGACGGTGAATGGACCAGACCAACGGCTCTTAAGCTTGCCCGAAAAGATTTTCAACCGAGAGTTAAAGAGTAAAACTTGATCACCTATGTGAAACTCTCGGATCTTAATCCTAGAATCATGAATGAGCTTGGTTTTCTCCTTGTAGATCAATGAATTCTCATAAGCTTCATTCCTTAGTTCATTAAGTTCATTGAGTTGGATCTTCCTAAGATCACCGGCTTTGTTGATATCAAAATTAGCCCCATTTTAAGGCCCAATAAGCCTTATGATCCAACTCAATGGGGAGGTGGCATGCCTTTCCGTACACAAGACGATATGAAGTGCAACCAATAGGTGCCTTATATGCGGTACGGAAAGCCCACAAAGCATCATCTAACTTATCGGCCCATGAGGCACGATGCTCTCCCATAGTACGCTCTAAGATTCTCTTAAGTCCACGGTTAGAAATCTCGGCTTGACCATTGGTTTGTGGATGATACGCGGTGGAAATACGGTGATTGACACCATACTTAGCCATGACTCGAGCAAACTGATCATTGCAAAAATGAGTCCCCGCGATCACTAATGATAGCACGAGGAACACCGGAATCTAGGAAATAGTTGCTTCAAAAAGTTCACAACCACCCTCGCATCGTTCGTAGGTAAAGCCTTTGCTTCAACCCATTTAGATACGTAGTAAACGGCTACGAGGATGTACTTGTTCCCTTTAGATGATGGAAATGGCCCCATAAAGTCGATGCCCCATACGTCAAAGATTTCACACTCTTGGATGAAATTTTGAGGCATCTCATCTTTATGTGTGATCTTGCCTTGTCGTTGGCAAGCATCACAATGCTTAACCATTTTGTGTGCATCACGATAAATGGTGGGCCAATAAAATCCAGAATCGAAAACTTTCTTCGCGATGTAATTAGGACCATAGTGACCACCGGTTGGTCCTTTATGACAAGCTTCTAAGATTTGTAAAGCTACGGGTCCGTCAACACACCGACGAAGGATCAAGTCAGCACATTGTTTGAAGAGATAAGGGTCGTCCCAATAGTAAGTTTTCACATCCTTGAAGAATTTCTTCTTTTGCTGGGACGATAACCCTTCGATGATAATTCCACCCGCCAAGTAGTTTGCAAAGTCTGCAAACCATGGGGTCTCATCAAGATTGGAGCTAATAGACATCAAGGCCTCAAGGAGAAAAGATTCATTAATCTCTTGATTTGGGATCTCCCCTTGATAAGGATCCTCTAGTCTACTAAGATGATCCGCGGCTAGGTTTTCCGCTCCTTTTTTGTCACGAATTTCAATTTTGAATTCTTGAAGGAGTAAAACCCAGCGAAGAAGTCTTGGTTTGGAATCATGTTTAGTTAACAAGTACTTCAACGTGGAATGATCGGTATACACAATGGTGTTGGAAAGGACAAGATAGAGGCGGAATTTTTCAAAAGCATACACTACAGCTAAAAGCTCTTTTTCGGTAGTGGTATAATGCAATTGAGCCCCCGTCATTGTCTTGCTAGCATAATGGATCGGTTGGAAATGTTTGTTCACACGTTGACCTAAAACCGCTCCAATAGCAAAATCGCTAGCATCACACATCAATTCCAAAGGTAACTCCCAATTAGGGGTAACTAAGACCGGTGCCTTAGTTAATTTATCCTTAAGAAGATTGAAAGATTTGATACACTCTTTAGAAAAGATAAAAGGAGTATCTTTTTCCAAGAGGTGGGTCATCGGGCGAGCAATCTTAGAAAAATCTTGAATGAATCGATGATAGAAGCCCGCATGACCAAGAATACTTCTCACACCCTTCACGGTTGAAGGAGGAGGTAATTTAGCAATCACATCGACTTTAGCACGATCAACTTTAATACCGGCTTTAAAAATTTTATGTCCAAGAATAATACCTTCTTTTACCATGAAATGGCATTTTTCCCAATTAAGAACGAGACGAGTGTCTTCACACCGTTTAAGCATACGTTCTAAATTGGCAAGGCAAGTAGAGAAAGAATTACCATAGACCGAGAAATCATCCATAAAGACTTCCATAGTTTCTTCAACCATGTCATGGAATATAGCCATCATACACCTTTGGAAAGTCCCAGGAGCATTGCATAAGCCGAAAGGAATTCTTTTGTAAGCAAATGTTCCATAAGTACAAGTAAATGTGGTTTTCTCTTGGTCTTTTGGATCTATGGGAATTTTAAAATACCTAGAGAAACCGTCTAAGAAGCAATAGTATTCATTACCCGCTAAACGCTCGAGCATTTGATCCATGAAAGGAAGAGGGAAATGATCCTTACGAGTGGCATCATTGAGCTTGTGATAGTATATGTAAACTCTCCAACCCGTGACAAGTCGAGTAGGAATCAACTCGTTGTTTTCATTGGGAACAACGGTTTATTCCGCCTTTCTTAGGCACACAATGGACGGGACTAACCCATGGCGAATCCGAAATAGGGTAAATCATTTCGGCATCTAGAAGTTTGATAACTTCTTTCTTGATGACGTCATGAATTTTTGGATTAACCCTTCTTTGGCTTTGGATTACGGGTTTAAAGTCATCTTCCATGAGAATCATATAAGTACAAAAGTTAGGATCAATTCCGCGGATGTTAGAAATTTTCCAAGCAATTGCTTTCTTATGATTTTTTAGCACATCTAGAAGTCGAGATTTTTCATCCTCTTTTAAGTCCTTTGTAATGATGACGGGTAACTTCTTATTTTCTTCAAGGAAAACGTATTCGAGATGAGACGGTAAATCCTTAAGCTCTAAATCCAGAGGATTGTCGATGGAAGGCGTAGTCAAATTCGGATCATCGTTTGTGATTTCCATAGGAGAAGGTGGAGAAATATGGTCCTCATTGAGAAGTTTCTCAATGGTACGAATGTATTCATCCCAATGGGAGGGAGAATCTTCATATTCTAAGTCCACATCCCCTAAAGTTGCTTCAAATTCTTTCAAAAGGAAGTCACTTTCTCCAAATAGAGTCAGTGAGGGAGCAATAGAGGCAACGGTCTCAACAATGGGTGGAGAAGTAAAACCACTTTTATAAGCGTCTTTGAAATGTTCTTCACAAGCCTCATCAAGTACGTCAATGAAATTAAAGCTCTCGTGTTCATAAGGTTGCTTAGAAAGTTTACCCATGTTGAAGACGATTTTGTCGTCACCAACTCTCATGATTAATTCGCCCGCGGCTACATCAATAAGAGTGCGACCGGTCCTCAAGAATGGACGTCCAACGATTAATGGAACACGGGGATCCATCTCGTAGTCAACGACAACAAAATCCGCCGGAAAGGTGAATTTGTCGACACCGACAAAGACATCTTCAGCTATCCCCACCGGATAAGCAACCATGCGGTTAGCTAACTCCAATGTTATTCGTGTGGGGACTAGCTCGGGTAGAGATAATAGTTTCCAAACACTTAATGGCATTAAGTTGATACTAGCACCTAGATCGGCTAGGGCCATATAATTCTCTACCCCGGTAAATTTGCAAGGAATGAGAAAGCGACCCGGATCACCAAGTTTGGTTGGTAATTTCCTTAAAAGAACCACGGAGCAATTCTCATTAAGTTGGGTCTGAGCAATATCAAGGAGTTTTTCCTTATCACTGAGAAGATCTTTAAACATTTTAGCATATTTAGGCATGTGAGCGAGAGCCTCGGCAAAGGAGATGTTGAAATTCAATTGTTTAAACATTTTAAGAAAGTTTGAAACTTGAATATCATCCTTGTTCTTCAACTTCTCTTTCCTCAACCTTGAAGGATAAGGTATGTCGGGTTGAGATGAAGGCTTTGGAATGGAATTCTCACTCACATCCTTGGGTGGTGGAGGGGTAGAAGTATAAGGTGGGGGAATCGGTGAAGGGGGCTCGTTATCCTTTGTCACAATCACCGGTGTAGGTTTAGGAATCTCGGGTTCCTTTAAACCTTTTCCACTTCGGGTGGTGATTGCTTTCATCTCCCCTCTTGGATTGGCAACGGTGTTACTCGGAAGAGAACCCGAAGCAGAGGGTTGACTACTTGGGAAGAAACTAGCCATCATATCCTTTAAGTTATTCGTTTGACTGCTTAAAGAGTTTCGCATGTCATTCCTAAGCTCGGCTCGAAGATCATTCCCTTGTTTCGCCATGTCTCCCTTCAAGTTAATAATTTGGCTCTGAACATTCTTCACCAGCACGTCATTAGTCCTCATGTACATTTCAACCTCTTGATTATATGTCGTGGGTTGGTTGGAATGGGGAACTTGGTAATTGGGTGGTTGATAAGTGGTTTGTTGATAAACTTGATTATTTCCTTGAGGTGGATATGGGTTTCTTTGGGTTTGATATTGATTAGGAGCTCGAGTTTGGTTTTGATTGTTGCGATTGAAGTTGGTTTGGTTTTGAGGAGGAAAACCGGGTGGTGAAAGGAAGTTTCTTGAACGATAACTTAGAAAATTGCGGTCACCTTGAGGACGAGCTTGATAGCCTCGCGTAGAAAAGGTACCGTTAGCCGCATACACGTTTTCCGGATTGTCATGAGTAGAAGGACAATCGGTGTATGAAGGAGAACCCCCGCAAATCTCACAAGAAGGTGTGACATCTTTATCTTGTTGAAATTGGTTTGTAGCCATGGTTAAGAAATTTTTGTTCATCTCAGCTATTTGGCGGGCAAGTTCGGTTATCTCGTGGCTTGATGAAGTAGAAGAAACATTGGCCCTCGGGTTATTTCTTGAAGATGCGGATGAATCCCGATTTTTGTGATGAGTGGTCATGTTCTCTATAAGCTCTCTACACTCCTCAGGTCTTCTCTTCATGAATGTACCACCGATGGCAGCATTAATCGTATCACGATCACAAAAAGTTAAACCATTGTAGAAAGTATCAATCAAAGTAACGGGGAGCATATTGTGGTTAGGACAACGGTGGATCAAGACATTATAACGTTCCCAAGCATCAAAAAGCGACTCGTCAGGTTCTTGAGTGAAACCACTGATTTGATTGCGAAGACTAGTGACCATGGATGGTGGAAAGTAGCGCGACAAAAATTTTTGAGTCATTTCGTCCCATGTATGAATTGAGTTTTTGGGAAGACGATCAAACCAGTTTTAGGCATGGTGGGATAAAGTGTGTGGAAAAAGATGAAGGCGAAGAAAATCCATGGAAACACCGGGCAATTTCATGCTTTGAGTGACGGTTATGAATTTATCGAGGTGTTTGTTGGCATCATCATCCGGTAATCCGCGAAATGGACAAGCGTTTTGAACTTGTTGGATCATGTGATGCTTTAATGAAAATTCAGGAGCCGTGATTTGCATCGGCGCAATCGGTCCTCCACGTCCGTTCATGGTCGGTTGACATAGCTCCTCCGCCGTACGAAGGTTGGGTTGAGGGACATGGTTGTTATTGTTCAAATTGGGGTGAGGTGGGCTGTTATTATTATGCACACCGTCCATATCTAAGTCTCTAAGAGTCTCGGGCTTAGAATAAGACGTAGATCAAGTACGCATACACTAAAATAAAATACAATATTTTTGGTTTTTTATCTTTTTTTTTTTATTTTTGAAAATTTTATATTTTTTAAGGATTTTTGAAATTTTTGTGCTTGAAAATAATGTTCCCAAAAGAACGGATCCCAAAATCCAATTTTTCTCACTAAAAAACGTTAATCTTTACGAAAAGAGCCGGCAGCGGCGCCATTTGATATGGTGATTTTGTGTGTGTGTTCGTACTCGATTCAATTCGAATTGATCAAGGTTTAGGGTGGAATTATTGGTGTTGGTCACTAAAAGGGGGAGCTTGATTATCTAAGTCTACGAATAACATAAACGTAAAAGCTATTAAAAATAAAGAAGAATGTCTAACCTTGATTGCTTTTCCAGAACGAATGCTACACAGTAGAACTTGGTGAAAATAGCTAAAGGTAATTATCTATTTTAGAATAAAAGTGAAAATGTAAATGTCGATGAGTAAACATGAAAGCTTTAAAAGTTAAACTAAAAATTAAGATTTAAAAATAAATGACGAAAAATTAAAACTTTAAAAGTAAATTTGAAACTTTAAACTTTATAAAAATGTAAACTTGATAAAAATGACTTGAAAATTAAACTAAGTGAAAATGTTTAAAAATTAAACTCGGTAAAAATTGGCGGGAAAAATTAAGTTTGAAAATAAGTCGGGAAACCAATACTGAACATAAGTCGGGAAATGATAAACAAACAATCCAGAATCAAAGATTCCAACCTAATTCGGAATCCCTGGAAAACAGACAAGTCGGAATCCACAATCTGGATTCAATCCGGAATGTAAATCTCCCACTTAATTCGAAATGCAATCAATCACACAAGTCGGAATACTCGATCCTACACGTAATCCGGAATCTGTATCATGCATCTAATCCGGAATGCTAGTCCAAGAAGTAATCCGGAATGTAAGTTTGTACTCAATTCGGGATCTAGGTTCAATACCTAGTTCGGAATGTTTGTGCTGCAACTAATTCGGGATACCCACTTTTGTATGTAATTCGGAATCGGGTGCTAAACCTAATCCGGAATGCTGAATTCTTGACCTAATTCGGGAAAGGGGAATGTTGTATTCAATTCGGAATAAGTGACATTCAAACCTAATCCGGAATCTCGTTTTAAACTTAATCCGGAATGATGATTCTAATATAATTCGGGAAAGAGTATTGCAAGTAAGTCAAAATGTTAACACAAATGACAGTTCGGAATAATTCAACAGCAAACAAGTCGGAATAAAAGGGTTTCAACTCAGTTCGGGAAACTAGGGTTTTAAACTATCCGGATTAACTCAAAATAAGCAAAATCACAATAAGCACTTACCAAAACTTTTACCAAATCAAATTTTAGAAAAGCTAATAAGACACAATTTAAAAACTTTTAAAAACACTAAATAATCAAAAATATTTAAAATCAACTGTTTATAAAAAATATTAATCTACCAAAATCAACTTATTTAAAAACTTAGAAAACATAAATATTAAGCAATAAGCGCAATAATCTAAAAACCTCAAACACACCAAATCAATAAGCACAATCCAATAAGCAAATCAATCACATCATCAACAAAATTAAACCAACTATATGATTAATTAAGCAAAACAATAGATTATGATTAAGAAAGGTAGAATGAGAATTTATTAAAAAGCATGATTATATTAAAGATTAAGAATCAAGATTACAAGATTAAGATGAAGGTTTAATAAGCTTTAAAGAAAAAGCTAGAGAGAGAAAAAAAATAAACACACACTAATTACCTACTAAAATAAAATGTAAAGACTCTCTGCCTAATGACACATTTAGAAAACTATATATAGGGGAAGGGGAAGGTGTTTGTTTCTTCCTCTTTTCTTCTTGTCTTCTCGTCTTTCTCTACTTTGTCTCGGGATTAGTCGAATGATAACTTGAACTCGTCTTCTAATTTTCTTCTTTTAGTAGACTTGGTTCTTCGACTTCGTTAAACTTCCGTCTTTAGACTTTTTCTTCGATAAATCTTCCGAATAGGCCTTTGACTTCCGTTCTTCTTGCACTTTTGACCTTTTGACTTCGTCTTTTGTCTTTTTCTTCGATAAAAGCCCGTGAAAGCCCGTGTATTCTTCCTTTTTCATATTTTTGTCCTAAAACACAATAAAAACACAAACCACGCATAATTCCGCCTTTTACGACATTAAATACACGTTTTGGTCTTGTTATTATTAGAAATAAGTGGTAAAAGGATAAGTGTTTTCACACTTATTAGCTAGTTTACGGAAGAAGTTAAGGTCCAAGAGACCACAATGAATTAAGGATATGAATTATAAAAATTGGCCTAGAAGACATAACAAGAAAGTATGCAAATAGCATAGCCACGTGTTCATATGAAGCAAAAATGAACTATCAAAAGACATCTGTTCTCTTTTCTTGGTTTCTGTCCATATGGATAGTGTTACAAGAGATTCATAAAAACATTGCTATACCATTTATTAAAGCGGGTATTATCGAAATCCAATAATTTAAAAGTTACGCGATTTGAAAGATACACGTTAAACGCGAAAAATAAACTCTCAATATAAAATAAAAAATCAACATTAGGAGAACATTAATATTTCGATAATTAAATGAGGGTTTATAATTTAATAAACGTTAACGCCTCCTATAATGAATGACGCCTAAAGGCTTAACGTAAATTACAAATATTTCTCGTAAAACAAGAAATAAAAATGACGATAATAGAAAATATTTTTATGTCATAATGAGGATATTCACGGTCGATGACGGACATACACTTTGTTGATAAATAATAAATGACACGTATCTGATACATTAAATCCCTAACCTCGCAAGTTAGCCGAGAAATCAATATTATTCGTCGAACAAATATCACAAATAAAAGTCGAGTAATAAATATTTATCCGAATACTAGAAATCAGATTAGATCTTGGTCTAAATGTTGATTTTAAAGTACGGGTTATTACAGCAGCTCAAACTCATCTGGCAACTACAGGTGATTCTTTAAGCTTCACAATACTAAACCATCGTGTAAAACAAATTCCAATTTTCAGTATGTCAACAGAGATGTTGGACATGGGCGTGACCAAAACTACAGACGTCAGCAGTCTGTCCGACCAGCAAATTCTGGTAATTTTAAATTCGGCTAAAGAACCTCATTCTAGTTATGCTATCAGGATCGTGACACTTGTATATCTCCTTAAATCAGGTTCTCAGCAAACAAGAGCTGCTTCTACGGGGTATTCTAATCCCACTTGCATCACATGTGGGAAGAAACACTTGGGAACTTGTCGTCGTGGTTTGAGTGGTTGTTATAAGTGTGGTCAGCCGGGCCATATGATGAGGGATTGCAAGAAAGGAGATGCTGCCGGTACATCAGGCCAGATTCCTCAGATATTACCTCCACCACCACCACTACCACCAACCACTGGTCGCGTTTACACTACTACCCGAGAGCAAGCAAATAAGACTACATGTACCATTACTGGCATTTTGTTTATACACGGACAGGCTGCCTGCGTTCTTTTCGATACAGGCGCCATACACTCAATTATATCTACTTCATTTGTTGTTAGAATAAACATGACCCCTACACCACTAGACAATGTGCTTAGTATATCTACACCCATGCGAGACTCTATACGCATTACTCAGGTGTACAGGGATCTCCCTCTTGAGTTTGACGATAAATTCCGTCCAGTCAGTGCCCTCCCTCTAGATATGGGCGAGTTCGATATTATTTTGGGTATGGATTGGTTGTCAGCTCATCGTGCCACCATAGATTGTCATGCTCACCGGCTCATCTTCGGTGATGTCCATACACCAGAGTTTATTCACCGTGGTTTTCAGCTAGGAAAACATGTTCAGATTATATCAGCTTTACAGGCCCGTACTCTATTATACCATGGTTGTGAAGGTTTTCTAGCTACAGTTTATGACATTGCTTCCGAGACACCTTCACTTCATGATCAGTCAGTTGCGTCAGGTGTAGGACCAGTATCTAAAGCTCTTTACCGTATGGCTCCTGTAGAACTTAAGGAACTGAAAGATCAGCTTCAGGAACTTCTAGAAAGAGGTTTCATTCGTCCAAGCGTGTCACCATGGGGCACCCTTGTTTTTCTTGTCAAAAAGAAGGATGGCAGTATGCGACTGTGCATCGACTACCCCGAGCTGAATAAGCTCACTATCATATTGATGATTTATTTGATCAGCTTCAGGGTGCCAAGCACTTCTCAAAAATTGATTTATGATCAGGAAATCACCATCTGCATGTAAAAGAGCAGGATATATCCAAGACTGCTTTTCGCACGAGGTATGGTCATTACGAGTTTGTTGTCATGCCATTCGGTCTCACGAATGCGCCTGCAGTATTCATAGACTTGATGAACCGAGTCTTCCACGAGTTCTTAAACAAGTATATGATTGTATTCATCGATGATATCCTTATTTTCTCCAAATCTAAAGAAGAACATGGGGATCATCTTCGTACAGTTTTGCAGATTCTCCGACGAGGGAAGCTTTATGCTAAATTTTCTAAGTGCGAGTTTTGGCTGAATAAAGTGGCGTTTCTAGGCCATATTGTTTCTGCAGAGGGGATCACCATGGATCCTGCAAAGGTGGAGGCTATCACTAAATGGCCGAGACCGACATCTGCCACTGAAGTCCGCAATTTTCTTGGCTTAGCGGGATATTACCGCAGATTTGTAGAGAAATTCTCATGTTTGGTATTACTGTTGACCAAACTTATGCGTAAAGGGGAAAAGTTTATATGGACCGAGGAGAGAGAAAAGAGTTTCGAGGAACTCAAACATCGTTTAATTTCAGCGTCGATCCTTACTCTCCCATCTGGTACAGGTGGTTATCAGATTTACAGTGACGCTTCAGGAAAAGGCTTGGGCTGTGTACTTATGCAGCATGGGAAAGTCATTGCCTATGCTTCGCGTCACCTAAAGCCGTATGAGAAAAATTATCCTACGCATGACCTAGAGCTCGCAGCAGTCGTTTCCGCCCTCAAAATCTGGAGGCATTATTTATACGGTGAGTCGTGTGATATCTTAACCGATCACAAAAGTCTCAAGTACATATTTACACAGCGAGAGCTGAACATGAGACAGTGGCGATGGTTGGAACTGTTGAAAGACTATGACACTAATATTCAGTATCACTCAGGAAAAGCGAATGTAGTAGCAGATGCCCTTAGCAGAAAGTCAGGAATGATAAATGGCATAAAGGTTCAGGAATAGATTATTCGGGACTTAGAGCGGTATGATATTGAGCTCTTAGTACGCGGACAGGGAGGCTACTAGTCTAGTCTGAGAGTGGAACCAGATTTACTCTCTCGGATTAAAGCTGCACAAAAGGATGATGGTGAAATCTGGGCGATTGTCCAGAATATTGACCAGCAGACTGAATTTTGTATCGATGATGATGGTATCGTATGGCAGGGTACCAAACTCTGCGTTCCAGAAGACCCTACTCTCAGAGAAGCCTTAATGACTGAGGCTCACAGCTCTTCGTTTTCTATCCATCCAGGTTCCACTAAGATGTACCACGATCTTAAGCAGCATTTCTGGTGGAGCGGTATGAAACAGGATGTCGCCACTTTTGTTTCTAAATGTCTAACCTGCCAGCAGGTTAAGATAGAGCATCAGCGTACCAGCGGTCTGCTTCAGCCATTAGATATTCGAATGTGGAAATGGGATAAGATCTCTATGGATTTTGTCACCGGATTACCACAGACTCAGAGGAGACATGATGCAATCTGGGTTATTGTCGATCGCTTGACCAAATCAGCACACTTCATCCCTATTTGTAAATATTTCACAGTCAGTAAACTAGCAGATCTATTCACCAAGTAAATTGTACGATTACACGATACACCTTTGGAAATTATATTAGACAGGGATCCACGATTCACTTCTCACTTCTGGGGAGGTTTGCATAAAGCTTGGGGAACCAGGCTCAAGCTCAGCACAACTTTCACCCGTAGATGGACGGTCAGTCAGAGCGTACCATCCAGACTTTGGAGGACATGCTACGCGCCTGTGCATTAGAATGGACAGGGCATAGGGATGACTATATCTGCTTGGTCGAGTTTGCCTACAACAACAGTTGGCATGCTAGTATCAAGCATGCGCCCTTCGAGATGTTATACGGCAGGAAGTGTCGTGCTCCTATTTGTTGGGATCAGGTAGGAGAACGGTTGATTGAGGGACCAGAATTAATAGAGCTGACCAATGAAAAGGTCGCCATTGCTAGAGCAAAGCTGCAAGAAGTGTGTACTAGCCAGAAGAGTTACGCCGACAAACATCACAGAGATCTATCATTTCAGACTGGGGACCGTGTGTTCCTCAAAGTATCACCCGCACGCAGCCTCAGACGTTTTGGCCTCAAGGGCAAGCTCAGCCCTCGCTACATCGGACCGTTCGAAACCCTTGAACGTGTCAGTGAAGTATCATATCGGTTGGCATTACCGCCTCAGCTTTCACACGTTCATAACGTGTTCCATGTATCACTACTTAGAGGGTACAACTATCATGAGCTTCACAAAGTTAATTACCCACTCGATCAGATTCGGGAGGACCTATCTTATACTGAAGAACCCGAAGCAGTCTTAGATCGCCAGGATTGAGTTATGAGAAGGAAAACCATTCCTTTCGTCAAGATCCTGTGAAGGAACCATACCGAGAGGGAGCCACTTGGGAAACAGAGGAGTCCATACGGACTTTTTATCCTCACTTCCAGTAATGATTTGGGTATGTCTTTCAGTTACACGTCCTTCAGTTTATATGTCTTCTAGTTTTCATATCTTTTCAGTCTATGTGACTTTCAGCTTAGTTAAACTTCATCAGCTTAATTTACCTTTAAATTCGAGGACAAATTTTCTTTTTAGAGAGTGAGAATTGTAAAACCCAGTATAGTCGTATCCTTAATTCGAGGACGAATTATTTTTTAGAGGGAAAGAATAGTAAAACCCGTATTTAAAATTCGAATATTAAATACGCAGTCTCGAATTATTATAGACTATATATAATTATATAGAAAATAGTTATTACGAACGTATTATTTTAACATATAGAAAAGATAATTACGTTTCAGAAAGAAATAAACACGCGAAAATTTAAATACGAGGGTACGTAAATTAATTCAAGTGTCGAAAATGAAAAAAAATATACAATAAAGGGGCCGGATTTTTAAAGAATAAAAGAAAAAAAGAAATGGGCTTGAGCCCGGCCCGTTGGAAAACACAAAAATACAGGAGAACCTCACTACTCCTTTCATTTTATCAAGTCAAACAAAAAATAGGGTTTTTGTGTTCTTAGAGGGTGGCCGGCAGCTGGAGTAAAACAAAAGGGAAAAAGGTTTAATTTCTACAACTATTTCGGTTACACATTCACAGTTAATCAACTTCACGATCTAGGTATCACATTTTCTTTTATTTATTTTACAAATCATGAAATCATGGGTTTTATGGCAAGTATTAACATAAATCATTCGGGTTTGGTTTGTGGGCACAAAAACCAAGAGTTAATAACTCTCAGTGAGGGTGTTTGGTTGCACAGCCGAGACCTACAAGGTCTCGGTGGTTTTCTGTTATGATCAGCTGAAAACAAACCCAAACAGGGGCAGTCGCAACATAAGGGGGTGTTTGTTTTAGTGAACAGTGGATACAGTAACATAGGCAGTGGGAACATTTAATAAACAGTGGGATATTTTAATAAACAGTAGGAACGGAATGAACAGCAGGGGGAACTGCTGCCCAGGCAGTAGCAAAGGGAATGTCTGAGATCTCGAACAGCACTAGGCTGTGAGATCTCGAACAAAAGGGGCAGAAAGAGGGGGTTGGTTCGTGGTTTTGTTGGTTGCTTTGTCGTGCGACCGAGACTTTAGAAGTATCGGTAGGCTAAAGTTTGACTCGGGTTTTGGGGTCACAGGAAATAGTAAATACGGGATCCATTTTATTTATGATTAATCATGTTTATAAATTAGTTTTAATATATAAATTAATTAAGTGGTTTTGTGTAATAATTTAATTAGTAAAAATAAATTGATTTTTAATGATCCTTTTAACCACTTGAAAACATATGATTTATCATGATTTAATTTTCAAGAAAAACTAAATTGGAAACCTTTCTAATCTGAGAAACTTTCTATTTTTTAGCAGGATACCATATATAGAATTATTGTAACGTCAGAATACGTGTTATACGTAATTAATAATAGAACAGGGATACGTTAATCAGAAATATTAGAACACTCAGACTTATCAGTTTATGTACAAACAGTAATACAGAAATAAATAAATTAACTAAGTACAGTTAAAATAATTAAAATAAACGAATATCAGTTAACTTATTCGCGTCCTTTATTCATGTAGCAATCGTGAAATCAGAGTAGACTTTCTGTCAGTTGATCTTGGTCGGTTACTGAACACGAGGTACGGATTTCCCGTCCTTCAGTAAGGACTTCCTTCTATGCATGATTAGGATTTCCCATCTGCAGCCAAATGTCTTCCCCATTATATGTTTAAGATTATCAGCAATCATTTTAATAACTAAATAAATTGCATGAGCTTTATATGCAAGCGTGACTAGTTTATGTACTAGTTACGGAGGTACCGTAACCATGACACTAGAGGCACGGGTGTCATGACTCCTCTGCGAGGGAGTGACTTCTTGTAGCGTCCCATTTATTTCAGCTTGGCCATTTATCAGTATTATCCGCGGGGCGTATGGGTGCATCCTAGGCTATCAGTTTATAGTTATCAGGTGAATATGGTGTGTGCTCTACATCCTTCACATTGGAGTTGATCCCTCCACCCAACACATTATTTAGAGGTCACCCCTCTACAACATGACGAGGTCACCCCTCCAATTATTCATGAAACAGTTGTTACATCACATGACCTATATAAGCTCTTGGCAATTAAAATACAGCAAATGCATGTTTTCAGATTTAACAATTAATTAATTCAGCTTTATTATTTATAAATCAGACTTTTCAGATTTTACACAGCCTTCCTCTAATTACATAACAGTTTTAGTTTCAGTAATTGTTATCTGTTCCACTTTAGTGCATTATTATCATGCTTCATATCCGTTCACTGAGCGTTATGCTCAGCCGTAGTTTTCCTTTCATGTTCCAAACGGCAGGTACACATGGACACCCTTAAGACTTCTGAGAGAGTACGTGCATTGGATGGGAATCCAGACTCCTTTACTTTATGCACTCATACATTACTTTGGTTGTTTGGACATCGTTTCATCCTTTTCTGTCAGTACTTAATCTTTTATATTTGAGCTTATGTTTGGATTACCGATGTTTGATTCTGGTACGTCCGTTATGGTCAGTTAATGTTTAATACATTGCCTTGCATGCTTTGATGACACGCCATAAATAAACGGAACGGTCCATTTATCCAAGTGGGGTGTTACAATTTTCGATCCGCGTTCGTAGTACATGTATCTGTTACTAAAAGTAGTGATTTTTGTTATAGTATTACACTTAGAAATCGTTGATTATTCTTTCAGGGAGTACGGTATTCCTCTATTGCTGCACCAACCCAAGACGTGCTGACATGTACTATTCACGTTGGTCGATTCTTGCAGGTAATAACGCACTTGCTGTTTACGAATCTCTACCAAAAAAACATATAATGTTATTGAACTTTCGCGTGGAGTACATTTTACATGCGATTTAATAATCATAGGAATTAACAAAAACAGAGAATGTCACTAACAGTAATATTTGCTTCACAACTTTAACTGATGTGGGAATTCTGAATATATGAAGTCGCATTGTGCATTACGATGAGACTCACTTCAATATCCAGGACCAGTCGCATCTTTGTATTGTTGAACATCCGCGAGCACAGTGTTGTCTCCAACTAATGTAAGCTTTCCATTATCTTGAAGTCATGACTTAGATTCAATTACTTATACCCGAAGAATGATAAAACAAAAGGTTTAGTGCATATTGGTTATTTGTTTTTGTTTAAATAGGGGGTGTTTGGGATTGCTCATAAAGCAAATGGTATCATGTATGGAGTACTACTAGAACATGGAGGTTTACAAAGGTCTTAAACTTGCAAACCAACTGTTAGATTCTAATTACAATGTTAAAAACGCCAACTATGGTCTAACCAATATCATATGTGATGGTTATTTCATGAAAACAAGTAGTGGAAGTACTAACTATGATGTCCAAATAGGTATTGATATTTACTGGTTGAAAGAACACAGTTTAAGCACATGCGTATGTTTGAGTCTTTAAATTGTACATGTTCATCTGCTTCTTTAAGAGTAAATAGATACTTTAAAGTCAAAATCTACTTAGTACATACGTTGAGAATAAGCAATCCCATTAATGTCTATATATATGGATTTAGATGGTTGGCTATAACTTGGGGGTGTTAGTATTATGTGAAAGTGTATCTATAGTCACTTCATATATTAGCAGAAACATAATGGGGACAACTCTTCTTGATGGCGCAGCTAGAGTGAAAACTAAAGATCTTAATGATAAATTTTGTTAACAGGTGCAATTTATTTTGTTCACTAACTTGAAGGCGCAGTTGGTGTGCTGAATGGACATGCCTTAATAGATAGGAGTATGAAGGTTGCTAAGCATAAGATAAAACAAATAGCTTTTTTTTAAGATATAAGTCTGTTATATTACAGAACCTTACACGGAAGCTTAGAAAAAGAATACCACTCTTGGATGTAATTATTGTAGTGGATGTATTTTTTATTCTATTCTTGTAGAGTATAAACAAAACTTTGTTTCTTTCGTTTGTCTTCATTGCAAAAAATAGTTATCGCAGAAAATCTAAAACGCACCGCGGCGAAGCGCGGGCATAAAACCTCGTTTTATTTTATGTTTTGAAACGTTTTTTCATGACGATCGTGCCTTAATGTGGTTGGTTTTCGTGGCTAAAAGTGGTCATGATTAAAAGTCTAACGTGATTGTTGCTAAGGTTTTTAGGTACGAGCCTTTAGACTTTTAGCTATCATTTAATGTCGCGGCTAAAAGTGTGTGTGTTTGGTGAAGAGTTTTTAAGAGCATTTAGGAGCGGTGAGCGGTGAGTATTGAGCGTTGTGAGTTTTAATGTTTGTTTGGCAAGCATTTAAGAGCGGTGGCTATTTTTTCAGAATGTTTTTTTTCCAATGCTCTATGAAATAACATTTAAGAGTTTTGAGCATTGAGATGTTGTTTTACACGTTATAATTACAACTACAACTACGTTGTCAAACGTTTTTATTAAAAAACACGGCTACTGCTCACAACCACAGCTCACAGCTCTTTACTCACTGCTTCTACTCACTGCTACTACTGCTATTTTTACCAAATATACCCCTAATGCAATTTGTGAGATGCTTTAATAACAAATTCATAGATGAGAAGCCGCGGTTTTGATGGAGGACCATCGGCGATCAGCCGCGTAAATGATCCTGTTTGCATGTACATCGTGATTGCACGTGCGGTCACGTCTCTTTTTGTTTTTGCTTATACATAATTGATCCTCTGTGTGTAAAATATTTCGCTTCTTGGTCCCTTTAGTTACTTCAAAAAGCTTTCCGAAAATCATCATTTGTTTTATCATTACAACGATACAAAACTACAGCTATTTGATACTACCAAGTTTTAGCAAGTCCGTATACGTTGGGATGTCTTTATTTAGTTTTTATGTATTCAACTATTTATAGTAATTTACTTCACATGCTGAGATGAAAAGGTATCGTTTCTTCCTAGTCATATTATATATATCATGACACCTTCAACAACCATATATGCACTTGCTTGAGTATAGTATGAACTACTCATAGATGATCATGTAAATGCAATGCAAATGCGAAGAAACAACCTAAATGGATACATATGGAAACTGCAACGTATTGTCGGGTTGACATGTTGTACCAGGAACTCAGGAAGAAGCTAGTAGTACAACTTTCTTTTTTTAAAACAGCAATGTGTATATAAAAACTAACAACAAGCTAGGAAAACAATTACTCCCAAATTAAGGATAAGGAATTACAGTATCCAAATGCAAGAAAAAATTTACTCCTACTAGCTAGAGATCCAATTAAATGACGAGACTTGTATTTACAGATGGATACCAATTGTAATTTGTAAACTAAACACAAGCGACATCGAGTTTAGTACGTACAACTTTTTTTTTTTATTGGTTAGCCGGTCTCTGAAGGCGACAATTAAGAGCATTAGTGACTTGAGTTAAACCTGATTCTTAGAATTCATTATGCTGAGAGTTAGACTAAATGGGCGGGTGGTTCTAACTTAGTGCTATATATATGCTCACTCGATCTATGAATCTATAATACTGAAACTGAGACTATTCGTGGCCTGTCAAATTAAATGGCGAAGGAATGTTTTTCGATGGTGAGGATTAGGTACCTCTATTTCTGTAAATACAATAATCTAAGTCACATGCGCACTTGCCAATTCAAGTCAGTTACTTATTTTACTGTATTATTTATGCTGTCTCTGAGATTAATCAGAAACATGAGTTTTTCTTAGAAATCAAAGGATCAGGTCTTGTAAAAGCTGGAGGACATCTCTAAACAACAACTTAGCCTGGATTATATTGAATGGAATTGCGACCCCGAAAGATACTTGCTATGTAGCACTATACGTTTAATTACTTCTGCTTCTGTTGCTTTTGATATATTCGCAATGTTGTCACAGCTTCTGATTAAACTTTTTTTAAATGTCTAATCCCTTGCTGTTAAAAGGAGGAAGTAAACAATGTGTACTGCGCTCAAGTTAGATTTTTCATTTGAATACATCAAGTGTGTTAGTTCGTATGTGATAAATTATAAGCTAATTTAACGATACTTTAAACATTTTGAGAAGGAAATGTGGTCTTATTGCTTGGTGAGCGATGATCAACTAATATATAGTTTGTTGAATAAGCATGTATTTGTATTAAGTTTGTTTGTATTCCATCTATTGATTTGCTGTATGATTGTATATATATGTTTGGAGATTATATATGTTTTTCACCATTATTTCATAAAGAAAAGACTATATATATACAATCGAAATCGAATTTCAATGGTCCACATTATACATTTAAAAAGCAACCTTTGGTTACAGAATACGAATATACTAAGAAATACTAAGAAATTAGGAGACCAAATCCATAATTAGGTTTCTACCTAGCACTTACCTGGACAATCTAAGGTAATTTACTCTCTACATACTCCTGCACCAGGCCGGGTCTAAGTTTTCTGTCGATCTATATAAAGAGCGTGTTATATTGATGCATGAATTTGAACATTACATAAATTCCACTAACCGCTGATAGAGGCAAGCCACGTAATTTAATCGGTCCTGCTTGATAAGAAAAAGATGCACCCTATAGCTTGCAGGTTAATTTAGTTGTATTCGTATACTACTGCAAGATTTAAGAAAAAAAGGTTAGTACTCTTTGGTTTGTTTGATCTATAAAGTTTACGACATACCAAAATCGAAATAAATAGTACATGAAATACAGATGTTCTTGGGTGAAACTGTAATTTAAAAGGGTGTTTTGGTAAACCTTAAAACGTCTAAGGTCCAAACGGAAATATATATACCAAACTTCCGTTGACCTTCGTTTAAAACAAAAAGAGCCTCCACGAACCCATCCTTCCTACGCTCGACACGCCAATTCATCCATCTATTATAATTCAAATTCTTCACGTTTTTTCATCAAAACTTCATTATTTACAGTTTCACATTGTCGAGTTATTTCAAGGCGCGAAGCATTTTAGGGAGGTTAGCATTTCAAATTCAGCGTTGATCGATAAGAAGCTTGTTTGGCAACAAAAGCATTATAAGCTCTAACCCTAACGCTACTAAAGACAAGGTTTAAATTCTAACGTTACTTTTACTTCATTTTACTAGACGTAACTTGTCAAACACTTTTGCGAAACAAAACAACTACTTACTTAACTGCGTGTGTAATTTCCTGAAATGGGCTTGGGCTATATACAGATGACTGCCAAAAATGCTAACGAGGCGGCTGTTATACAAGTAATTTTAGAGTTACTGAAAGTGGTGCTCTCAGTAAGTTTAGAGACTGCTAAGTTTCGAACTTTACTTAGACGACTTGAGAAGACTTTAACAACCATCCTGCCGATATTGTATGCAAGTGGTAGATTGAGCAAAGTTTTGGCCCGTCCAGAAGACGAGGTTAAAATGTTTATTCACTATGCTCAGAATGGTATATCTTTAGTTATCAAGTCTACGGCAATCAAATGTTGGAATGTTTATAAGAAGATTCTTCATGTGAGTCAGTTAATTCGTTTGGATCACGAGTTATGGAGGTTTTTCGAGAGCGGGTTGGTAGGCAATGTGAGTCCGAATATGAGGACACTGAAGGAGATTTATGCCTTGGGAGATAAAATGGATCAAGTACTTTCTGCTGTTACTAAACGGGCGGGTGGTTTTTCTAATTCTTGTAGTGTTCCGGGTGTAGTTGTTGGTCTGGATTTTCATCTTCAAGAAGTGAAGCGTAGATTGCTTAAATATGATAACCAGGTATTGACGATTTCAGCTCCGGGTGGGTGTGGGAAGACTACCTTGATAAAGTTGCTATGTCATGATAATGATGTTCAAGGTATCTACATTTCTTGTTTGTGTTAATTATCGTACTAGTGATTCTATTTATTGGAAATGTTAAAATTCCACATCATAACTTATAAAGCGTGTTGCATCAAATCGAGAAGTATAGAAATGAATAATTAATCAAGCCTGTAAATCAGTAATCGGTAACAAAATAATCACTGAACAATTCTGACTTTGATTAAAGTTAACAAAAATATAACCATCTGTTAATTCCAAACACAAATTTAGATACAGAATTGGTTCGGAAAATTTTTTATTGTTTTCAGTTACATGCATGTTATCTTAACAGTTGCGTGCTTCTATATGGACAGGCATTTTTGGAGAAAACATATTCTACGTTACTGTATCTAGAACGGCTTCCCTTAAGACTATCGTACAGAAACTATTTGCACAACATCTTAATGTAAAGCATTACGAGATCCAAACTGATGAAGAGGCAAAAAACCAACTTGAGAATGTGCTGAGTCAAATGGGATCAGAGAGGATATTACTTGTCCTGGATGACGTGTGGTCTGAATCGGAATCGATAATTCAGGATCTTAAGTTCCCAATACAAGGATACCAAATATTGGTTACTTCAAGATTTTTGTTTCCAAGATTTGGTTCCACTTATGAATTAAGCTTGTTAAGTGATGAAGACGCAAGGACCCTTTTTTGCTACTCTGCATTTCCTTGTGACGGGATTCCTGTTAACGTGCCGGATGATCTTGTGACCAAGGTAAAGGTTCAGATGACATTTTTTCTATCTTTGTGTATGAGCTATATATATTTTTTTCATATGACTATATTATGAATAAACTTGAGTTACATTTTTTGATTTAGATGGTCAAATGCTGCAAGGGATTTCCATTGGCCCTTACTGTGATTGGTGCATCACTATGCGGACAAGGTGTGGTTAAGTGGAGAACAACTCTAAAGAAATGGTCTGATGGTCAATCTATTTTCGATACAAACAAAACCTTGTTCCTTAGTCTTGGGGCCAGTGTTGATGCACTGGAAGAGTTTCCAGTAGCCCGGGAATGTTTCCTGGATTTGGGTTCATTTCCTGAAGATGAAAAGATTGCAGCCTCTGCCTTAATGGACATGTGGGTCGAATTATACAATTTAGACGAAGAAGGAATGTATACCATTGAATTCCTTCTTGAGCTTTCTTCTAGAAATCTTCTGAGTCTAGTTCTCGCAAGGTAAAAAAATTATTATATAATGTAGATTACGATTATGTTTATTTAAATTATTCTGGTCAACTGATATCTGGTTTGATTTTCCCAGGAAAGATGCTAGTGAACTAGAAGGTTATTGCAATGAGCATTTTGTCACGCAACATGATTTGCTTAGAGAATTAGCCATACACCTGAATAGTCGAGAGCCCATTGCACACCGGAAACGAGTGTTTATCGAATTCAGTGGTAACAATGTACCCACATGGTGTATCAATCAAACACAAGAACACATTGCTGCCCGCCTTTTGTCTATTACAACAGGTATAATTCATGAAATAGATCCATTTGGAAGAGTAAATTTATTAACTGTGTAAGGATGATTTTTCTTTACAGATGAAGCATTCTCGTCTTTGTGGTTTGATCTGAAGGCACCAAAACTTCAAGTTTTGGTATTGAACGTGCGGAGTCAAATATATGCAGTGCCCCGCTTCATCCAAGAAATGAATCAGTTGAAGGTTTTAGACATTACAAGCTACGGTATTCATCCATCTGAGTTATACGAGCTTCCGTTGATTAGCACTTTACACAACTTAAAAAGAATGAGACTCGAACATGTCTCACTTTCTCCGTCAATCCAATCAATCTTTGAATTGGAGAACTTGCAGAAGCTTTCCCTTATCATGTGTGAGTTTGGAAATGCTTTTGATAAGTGAACTGTTGATGCTTCTCCAATGCTACCAAAACTCCGTGACCTTGAAACTGACCGTTGTTGTGATTTGAAAGAAATACCAGCTGAAATGTGTACTCTCGATAAACTTGAAAAACTCAGCATTACCAACTGTCATGAGCTTGAGAGTCTTCCCAAAGAGTTAGGAAGTCTGTCGAATTTGGAAACGCTGAGACTTCATTCTTGCACAAGATTAGACAAGTTACCAAGTTCAATCGGGAATCTTCGTAACTTGCTCTTTCTTGATATATCCGATTGTTTGAGAATAAGCTCACTGCCTGATCAGATTGGAGAGCTAAATGCGCTGAGAGTGCTCAAGATGAGTGGTTGTCGTGGATTGGAAGAGCTGCCGGATTCTGTGATCAATTTGTCTTTGTTAGAAGATGTTATATGTGACGAAGAGACATCATATCTATGGAGTTATTTCGAGAGCTATCTATGTGATTTAAAGATAAACATTGTTGAAGATGATCGATTTTCGACCTTCATGAAAATAGTTGGCCTGTAAGATCCTTGACCAGAGGTACTAATAATTTTACATGTACTGCATGTTCTTGTAAAACTGTAATCCTACTTTACTGTTGTAATAATTTTCAATACTTGTGTGATTGTATCGATAGTTTATATTTTGTAAAATTTGTCTTATGTCTCAATAAAATGAGTTAAAAACGAAATAGAAAATGAACCAAATAGCCTAATGCACTTCTGAGATTCAAATTACCTTGTATGTTCCCCCTTTGTGACTATATATTATCTCTATGTTTGAGCATTGTGCTGCAGATCAATTTCAAAATATGTTTAAACACTTGGCATACAGAAACTTCTCTTGACTGTTGAAAATGCAACATCGTTTCGACTTAAAATACACTTTATGTAAACTCATCCGACCGAACCCTGTATCAAATATTGCTATGGCATGTAGATGATGTTGAACCAAGTATCTAAACTTTATAAGGGAATAAGAAAGAAATATGGAAGATTCGATTTGTGCTCAAGTGAGCTTTTCTGTGATATGTTTATTCATTGCATACTAATGCCTTATATAGGCTTACAAAAGAGAGAAAATAGGAAAGCACAACTCCATGACTTCCTTAACTGACTACATGACTCTACTAGCCTAGAAACCAGGACAACCCACAAGACTAGGTGAAAACTAACCCCACTAGTCTTTATTTGAACAAGTAAAAGATAAAATAAACATGACTAATGTCACTTGGCAGATTTGATAAATTAGAACCCCACGTGATGCAATTGGTGTTGTATATTTTAACACTCCCTCTCAACACCAACTTCACATAACTTCACCATGCCAAGCTGCTGACTGAAATTCTCCAACTTCTTACCATTCAAGCCTTTAGTAAAGAGGTCTGCAACTTGACCTTCTGTTCCAACATGCTTCAAGTTGATTTCACCTTGCAAAACCTTCTCTCTAATGAAATGATAATGCACCTCCACATGCTTAGTTCTCGCGTGAAAGACCGGATTCTCTGCCAACCTTATTGCTGACAAGTTGTCACAATATAACTGAACACTATAATTGGTTGGCTGATGAAGCTCCTTTAACAGCAACATAATCCATGTGATTTCTTGAGCTGTCATAGCTGCTGCCCTGTACTCGGCTTCGGTTGTTGATAAAGACACAGTTGGTTGTCTTTTGCTGCACCATGAAATTGCACCTGATCCGAGCAAACACACGTATCCAGAAGTCGAACGCCGCGTATCATGATCACCTGCATAATCAGCATCACAATAGCTGACTAATCTGCAATCTCCACCCTTTTTATACATAATGCCATAGTCAAGTGTACTTTTCACATATCTCAGAATCCGACGGACCGCTTCCAAATGAGCCTTCTTTGGATTTTGCATATATCGACTCATCACTCCAACCGCAAAGGAGATATCAGGCCTTGTTATAGTTAGGTAAATAAGACTACCTACTAATTGTCGATACATCGTTGCATCTTCCAGATCATGTCCTTCATAAGCACTCATCTTTGCGTTCGGTTCCATGGGTGTCGAGTTTGGTTTACTATTAGTCATTCCAAACTTCTTAAGTAGATCTCCTGAGTACTTTTGTTGATGGAGAACCATTCCTTCTTCACAGTGATCAACCTCTAAACCAAGAAAGTGCTTTAAGTGCCCAAGCTCTTTCATTTGAAAACGAACTGACAGATTCTTCTTTGTTTGTAGTACTTCTTCTTCACAATCTCCTGTGATAATTAAATCGTCCACATACACTAGCACAACAGCAAGCTTACCATCGGTAGCTTTAACGAACAAACTAGAATCTGCAGATGTTACCTTGTAACCACTAAAAGTAAGAAATTCAGCGATTTTACCGTACCAAGCTCGCGGTGCTTGCTTGAGTCCGTATAGTGCTTTTCGGAGCTTGCACACATACTCGGGATGATCTTGACTCTGAAACCCCGTCGGTTGGTTCATGTAGATCTCCCTATCTAGCTCTCCGTGTAGAAATGCGTTCTTCACGTCCATTTGCCACAAGTTCCAGCTCTTGCTAGCCGCAAGTGCTAATAGAACGCGCACCGTTGTAAGTTTTGCTACTGGACTAAACGTTTCGTCATAGTCTAGCCCATATTGCTGAGAAAACCCCCGAGCTACCAAACGCGCCTTGTATCTCTCAACTGATCCGTCGGTGCGGCGTTTTATCTTGTACACCCATTTGCAAGATATGGGTTTCACATCTTTTGGCTTTGGAGACAACACCCACGTCTCATTTCTTTCAAGTGCATCAAGCTCTTCCTCCATAGCTTTCCTCCATTCCATATTCTGAAATGCTTCCTCAAAGCTATCTGGTTCCTTTTCATCAGTTTCGACAATAGCAGCATTCGCATACTTTGGATTTGGTTTGCGGGTTCTTGTTGATCTTCTGAGAGCATCTTCTACTTGGGGCTGATTTGGATCAACTTCTTCGTGCCTTTGATAGACACCTGTATGCCATGGGTTTTGATCATCCCTTACTTCTGCATCTTGATCAGAATCTGAAGCTTCGTCGTCTTTTAAAGTAAGCTGAACATGGGAGTCTTCTAATGCCTCTTTGAGCATTCCAGAATCTGGTAGTACATCATTATTAGAGGACCACCAAGATGAGGCTTCATCGAACACTACATCTCGTGATGTGTAGCATTTCTTAGTTGCTGGGTCGAAACATCTCCATCCTTTTCTTTGGCCATCATATCCTACAAAGATACATCTAATAGCCTTTTTCTCCATTTTGCTACGTAAGTGAGCAGGAACAAATACATAGCATACACAACCGAACACTTTAAAGTAACCAACAGAAGGTTTAATGTTCCATAATTTTTCAAATGGAGATAAAAAAATTAACCTTTGTTGCGGAAGCCTGTTGATAACGTACGCTGCGGTCTTCATTGCTTCTGCCCAATATTGTCCAGGAACATTTTTCGCATGGAGCATACTTCGACATATTTCCGCGAGATGCCTATTCTTTCTCTCGGAGACTCCATTTTGTTGCGGAGTATTGGCACATGTGAACTGATGGCGCACTTTAGTCTCCTGAAGGAAGTTTGAGAATTCATCCGAAGTGTATTCTCCTCCATTATCAGTACGCAAGCATCGAACATCTTTACCAATTTCCGCTTCAGCCGACTTCTTGAACTCTTTAAATTTTGCAAGTGTATCAGATTTATTCTTCATAAAGTAAACCCATACATACCTTGAAAAATCATCAATGAAGGTCACCATGTATCTATTTTCTCCAATGGAAGGTTGCTTGACAGGTCCAAACACGTCACTGTGGATCAGCTCCAATGGTTCCTTCGCTTTGAACTTGGATTCTTCATACGGCAATCGATGTGCTTTTCCATATTGACAACCTTCACATACGGTTTCTGTTCTCACTTCAAGATTTGGAAGTCCCTTTAACATCGACTTCTTCATCATTTCTTCTAGCTTGAAATAGCTAACATGACTCAACCGCATGTGCCAAAGTTCAGCCGTCTCGTTTCGTCTCGCCTTATCTACGTATGCGGTTTCTGCTGACATCACATAAACCGACTCCATTCTTTGTCCCATCATTACTGGATCACCTTGAACCTCTAAATGTCGATAAACTTTAACATCTTGTGGACCAAATAAAACATAGTGTCCACAAGATGTTAATTGCGCAACTGACATAAGGTTTTTCTTCATACCAGGAACGTGGAAAACATCGTTAAGCGAAACATCAGTATCTTCGCTGCACATAGGAGAAACTATCGTCTTACCAATATGTGATATTGGTAATTTTGAGTTGTTTGCTGTCACAACAACTCGACTTCCTGTGTACTTTGAGACATCCTTCAGCTTTTCTTTATCACCGGTCATATGGTTAGAACATCCTGAGTCAACTATCCAATCGTTTGCATAATCGATCTTCTTATCTGATGTTATTGTTGCAAAAGCAAACTCTTCTTCATCTGCAGCAAATGATGCCTCGAAGTCCCATTCATCTTCACTTTTCGAAGTAGCATTATTGCTTTCTACAACCTTCTTTGATCGACAATCTCTTGCTAGATGCCCTTTCTTATGACAGTTAAAGCATTTAACTGTATACTTCTTGCCACTAGAATGACTCTTTGGGCCTCCTCCGGTACGAGAATTACTTTCATCTTCATGACCTTTCGCCTTGTCATCATTCTTTTTGAAACCGCTTCTGAAATATTGCTTAGAATTCCCTTTGCCTTTATTAGCATAGAGGGCCTCTTCGTCCTTCTTAATCGAGACTCCTCCCATTTGCTTAGCTAAAGCTTCCTGGCTTGCTAGCAAATTCTCGAATTCAACAAGTGACGGTTGATTCTGCCAACCTTGTATCGCAGCAACATAGCTCCTAAATTCAGGCTTTAAACCATGGATGATGATTCGCTTCATCCTAGTATCGCCAATTGGAGCATCCGGGTCCAACTCAGAAATTTCTCGGCATAAAGTCTTCACTTTGTGAAAGTATTGTGCGATCGTTAGATCGCGTTGCCCCACCGACAACAACTCACTCTCCAGCAATTGGAGTTTCGTATCGTTCTTCTTCGAGAACAGCTTAGTGAACGTATCCCAAGCTACTTTTGGTGTTGTCGCATCTCGGATGTGCTCAAGCACATCATCTTCGACTGTTGTCTTTAAAGCAAACATTGCTTTTCCGGCTTTGATCCTCCATTTTCTTAGCACCCCATTATCATCTTCTGCTGCTGGTTGTCTGACTTCACTCCCGTTCACAACCTCCCACAAGTCTTGGCCTTGCAGGTAAGACATCATACAAGTAGACCAAGTATTGTAGTTCTGATTGTTAAGTTTCTTGATTCCACCAACGACTTGAAGATCACCCATACTTGGCTCTGATACCTGATTGTTGAACCAAGTATCTAAACTTTATAAGGGAATAAGAAAGAAATATGGAAGATTCGATTTGTGCTCAAGTGAGCTTTTCTGTGATATGTTTATTCATTGCATACTAATGCCTTATATAGGCTTACAAAAGAGAGAAAATAGGAAAGCACAACTCCATGACTTCCTTAACTGACTACATGACTCTACTAGCCTAGAAACCAGGACAACCCACAAGACTAGGTGAAAACTAACCCCACTAGTCTTTATTTGAACAAGTAAAAGATAAAATAAACATGACTAATGTCACTTGGCAGATTTGATAAATTAGAACCCCACGTGATGCAATTGGTGTTGTATATTTTAACAGATGATTGTTCTGGATGGTAATTTAATTCATATTTTAGGAGATTATACCTTGAATGTCACAAGTTCGAAGTGCCTTCTTTTTGCATACTTGATGCGCTCTGGAAGTTGTCTTGAATCTTGGTCCTGTACAAGAATTATATATTGTGTGAGTCCACTTATTATCGTTTAATCTATAAAGAGTATGAGGTTGCTCAGAAGTTTGAAGTGTTTTAAATAATGCCTGTCACAATGTTCATGCTTGGAAGTTTTGGTGTCCCGTTTAACTTCACTTTGATATATGCCCTTTGCAATTTAAGTGATAATTAATGTGCGTAAGGTGACTTGAAAATGGTTAAAGAACAAAAATTGTTGCCAATGACCTTTTCTGTTTGAATAAAAATTGACGTAAATTTCCTGTTCATTCCACTATGCATCAGCAACAACATCACAATATATGTAGTAAAAGTTATACGTAGCTTCAAATTTGATCATTCTGTTATAAAAAAGTACACTAGTTTAGTGACAGAAGTTAAAAAAGTCCATCACCGTTCAAAAGTTTTTGCGCCCAGTTCACATTTTATTCACATGTTTACAAAAGTTCACAGTTAGGGGTGTCCATGGTACTCAAGCAGACGGAGGATCACGGCACAATAAGGATCCGTAGTTTACAATGATATGACAGAGTATAGTAGTAATCTTTTTGCCATTGTGCTGCATCAATAGCACTCCAAAGTGCAAAACAAATGGCTTTCTGGATTATAGAAGCAAGTGCAACATGGCTAATACATGTTAAAGATGTTACTTCTTAAACATTTCATGAATTTTTCTTCTGCTTTGCAGTGCCATGATGCATTCGTATTCACGAGCGGATTATAGAAGCAAGTGCGATTAAGATACTAAGATGTTTCTTAAACAATTCATGAAAATTTCTTCTGCTTTCGTTTCTTGGACATACAATGCATATGAAGTTAATATAATAAACCTTCTGGTGGCTTTCTGGTACAAGTTGTTGGATCTTTTGGTAAAGGTTGACAAACAAACATGACTGAGAAACAAATACAACCGAACACAAGTGGCTAGATCAGCTAAATGCATTAATCATTCCAGACAAGAAAAGCATTATAACTTGCTAGTTCTTTTCAAGGAACATACTCTATATTTTCGTTGTAATTGTAATGACAGAAGATCATGTTCCATGAGAACACGTCTTCTCTCATTGTGTGGACCAAATCAGCGAGGAAACTTTGTTAACGTGTAAAAAGGATTCAATACTAAATTCAAACTCATAGAAATAGACCTTAACTTATAGAGTGGTTCAGCTGGAACAATGCTGCGAGTAACTTTATTAGCGTATAATAAGGATTTCTTAGTAATAGTGATATAGATAGGAATCGTGGCACACTGATACTTGTATGTATATACTTTTCTACTAGATGTAGAAATGAACATACACATCCTTGGTGTGTAATTAAGTAAAGGACACCAGGTAATTTCTTGTTGCTTGATACACTTTTTTCAACATGGAATGTTTCAATAAACATATACTAGTAATACGGTTTTCAACCTTTTCTATAGCCATGGAGTTAATCTTTAGCATTGAGCAATTATGACAGACTGAACTGCACAAAGTTAGCGCCAAAGGAAAATTACTAGTGACCTGCAACAAGAAATGATAACATTGAGCAATTATGCAAACTTATGTCTTATTTTCTAGAGTGAGTTAGTGACAGACTGAACCGAATTCATGAAGTGCTTGTACCAAAATCATTATCAATTTAGTAAGAATTACATTTTTATAAGTTTATTGGTATATGATTAACACACCAATGCTGTGTCATTCATCTTGTCAGGCGAATTATGCAGTAATCAAAGTGATATTATCATACGCTCACTTAACCATTAAAGATTTTTTGTTCACATTAACAAGTGTATATACATACTCAATTACTGAATTAAAGGAGAGTGTGGATTCTATTCCTATCATTAGTCACCGCTAACCACTATCCAAGAAGAGGTGCGTTTAATGTATTGAAAAAGTATGAGCACGTGTTGGGAATTTGATCGCCACATAAGACATGATTCTGAAACAACTACACTTATCAGTGGTAGAATGGGTGGTTCGGTTGATGGTTCAAAACGGATTTCGTGTCTAAACAGGTCATTTTGGAGCACGGGTTGAAACGGGTACCGGTCAATCCCCTGTTTTCAGTTTTCACCCAAAGAAAGTCATTTTGAGTTAAAAGATGAAAAAAGTAAGAGGCCCTCAGATTTTTCATTGACCCGCCTTGGACGCTTTAGATAAATGTTGTACAATTCTTTGGATAAAAGGAATGTTGAGCATAAATGAATAAGAATATGGATGGGAGACCAGTAAGTAGATGCTGTTAAAGGGTATTGAGCACGGTCATTGTGTATTCCTATGAATGGATTCTATGTTAGTGGCGATGCCTACTGTAAGGTTGATCTCAGTTCAGTGAGGTGAGGGAGAGCAGACTAGTTAGGAAATGTAATCACTAGCATTTGAATTCATGTCATAGAGGTGATATAGACTTTGACTGATGAGGCCCCTTTATATTTACAGATTACGCTGTTGGTAGTCATTGGTGCAATATGAAACCTATAAGTAGGGAAATTGAAGTCTGCTGAGGTATCTCTATCTAAGGAGGATGGACGGTTTTTGATGGAGGGATGAAGCCTTCCTCTCTGCACAGTTCATGGTCTTTGTGAAGGGAGCTGCAAAGTGCTTGAGGTGTGTACAGAGTGGAAAATGTGGTCCTTTGGTAAATGGTGAAATAGTTATCCGTATTGTGTTGCTTGAATAATGTAAAAGTTGTATTACTTGTGCATGCAATATGATGCTATGGGAATGTCATCGCATCTATTGTTTTTCACCATTTCAACAACAAATTTTTCCCTACGACATAGGTTGGTGGGCGACTCACATAACACTAGATCAAAGGCCTTGGTAAGTATACCATAAACATAATCGAAATCGAATTTCAGTGGTCCACGTTATATATTTTAAAAGCAACCTTTAATCATATAGAATACGAATTTATAAAATGTAAAGCATACGTTAAGAAAACAATAATTAGGAGACCAAAACCATAATTAGGTTAACATGGACCATCCAGGTAATTTACTCTCTACATAATAGTATGAACAATGAACCTGCAGGGTCCAAGTCTTCTGTCTATATAAAGAGCGTTATTGATGCATGAATGCTAAACATTACATAAATTCTTCACTAACATTCCTAAGAAACCTAGTGTAGCACCTACGTACATGCAGTTGAGCAAAAACCTTAGTCTTGAATTAATTTTGTGACAAAAAAAATTTGTTTCACTAACCGCTGATAGAGGCAAGCCACATTGGTCCTGCTCGATAAAAAGTTGCACCCTATAGCTTGCATGTTAATTTAGTTGTATTCGTTTACTGCAAGACTTGAATAAAAAGGTCAGTCTTTCTTTTGTTTGATTATCTGTTGATCATATAAGTAATAATACAATATCAAATTGTATCATGTATATATTACTGTAATTGCATGCAGTTATCTTAGCTCTCCATGAGCCCCATCGTTGATCATATCAAAATATGTTTAATCACACAATATATATAAGTGGATATGATCAACGCACACAAATACATACAGCGCCGAATTGACATAGCTTCCAAAAAAATTAACTTCAGTATTTATTTATTTTTTGGTAAAAGGTGAATATATATTCCCAAACTTGAGAGATAGTACATCAAATAGTAAAGGCATTGGACAATCCTCAATCCTTATTCAAAAACTAACATATCGGGCAACAAACAAGCTTAATGCTATCTCTAATACAGCATCATTTACCCAAATAGCCAAAGTGACTAAAAAGTAGTTGTGTCCCTCCACCTTTCTACATTTCCCCTCTACAAACACCCTGCCTTTGGCCACCAGATGGCCATAGAGGCTCTTATAGAGGGCATCACAAGACAAAGAAGTAAAACTCCTGTTCTATTGAGTCTCAAATGCCACATGCCACATGTCATTTAGTCGCCAAGGATACATCCCATATGACTACATTTCCTAGTTCTGTTTCCAACTCTTCTTCCAAACACCCAAAAAGGAAGACAGCTGAATCAACAGCCTAGGCTTCATCAGGTTGGTATAACACCAAAGTGATGGAAACTTTCGTTATGTCTTAAGGTAAGTCGTTTAACTTCTTAGCTACACAGCACACTGTATTATAATGATTGAGCTAAAAAGAAAGGTTCCTTAAGACAAGGTATTAGGCGATCTGCAAGTGCATTTATTAACTGCTACATAGCTATCCAGACCATAGCCAGTATTCACTCATTAAACATCATTGTAGCAGTCCAACAAATACACCAAGAAGCATAATCAAGATCTTAGACACTAATTCCAAAACTGGTCATCCAAATCAAACCAATTTCTCTTGTCCCAAACACTCAATTTAACGGAGGCCATGCTCACAACAGCACTCTATTTCAGAAGTGATTATATTTATTATTTAACATGATTAAAGGCGTTTTTGAAATAAGATAAAACTTAATATGGCAAATTAACCAGTCTATCTGTTTAAACCTGTATATCAGCAAATGCGCATGGATTGCCTTCATCATCAAGCATGCATGAAACTCAAAACGACTCCTTGTATAAAACCTACTGAAATGATGAATAATAGATTCTTATTAAATGAAAGGGGAAATCATCCCTGCTGCAGGTATAAATGGGGGACTATTTGTGTAAACCGATAATACTTGAAGGGTACTAATATAAATAGAGTTAATTGTTTGAAAGTGTGTTATGGTTGTGTCAATTTTTAAATTTTGACATTTTATGTATTGTATTTTAAAATAACCATTTTACTTTTTAAAATTTTAAAAAAGTAAAAATAAAACGGTTACAAATATATATAAATGTCAAAATACGCAACAAAAAAAAAAAGTTAACATACACAATAAAGAAAGGGACGTTAATTAATTATAAACTGTAAATGATGGCTTGAGTCATGTTTAAAACGTCACTTTCAAAACGTTACATCTCACACGGTAACTCGGCCATAGGTTTTGGCGTCGTATTTGCCAGCCAAAAATGATAGGTATAACGCGAGCGCACGGTGCGAGAACTATACCGTGGCTCGCGTTGTGGGTTTTTATTTTTTTACTTTTTTCTACTTTTTTATTATTTTTTTATTAAAAGTGAGACCAATATAACACCAAAAATCTAATGTTAACCAAAGAGCCACTTTTTAAGCGTTATGAAGATTTTGGCGTAATAAAATGGGTGGCTGACGTGGCATGCACTTAGCCCACGGCTCAGCACTGCTCTAATTGTAATTTAAAAGGGTGTTTTGGTGAACCTTAAAATGTCTAGGGTCCAAACGAGAATATAACCCAAAGTTAATACAGAAACCTCCCGCCATCATCCTTTGACACTTCGGTTCACCTTCTTCATCCGTTTAACAAAAAACAAAATGACCTTCCAGGAAGCGTATCCAGTCTTCAACGTTCATTTGATAATGAGTTCTCACTCACATACACGCTCCACACGCCAGTAATCTATTATAATTCGGATTCTTCAGGTTTTATTCATCAAGAGTTACTACATTTTCATTAATCGCATTTTACGTTTTTGGAATCCTAATTTGACTTTAACTCATTCCACGGTTTTTCCTGATCAGTTCTCATTCTCTTGGTTTTCGCGCGGAGCATTTTGAAGCATTTACGAGCAGCAACTGTTTGCCGTTTTCGAACAAGCTCTAAAATCCTTCTAACGCGGCTTTCGCTTTCAAGTTTAATTACAGCTAACTTATCAACACTCTTTTGAAACAGATCAACTACTCTACTAACTGTTACTATATATTGTTAACTACTAGTACTTACTACTGCTGCTATTTTTTGCTAATATTTATTTATTTACTGAGTATATGCTAATTACAGCCTGCTTGTCAAACATTTTGGAGCATTCCAGCCAGCGTTTAGAAAATCCGGTTTCTCTTTGTTTTGGCTTGGAGCATTTTAAAGAATTCCAGCAAGCGTTTAGAAAATTCTAACGTGACTTTTCCTGTGAAGATTAAAGTTTAATTACAGCCTACTTGTCAATCACTCTTCAAACAACTACTTTACTTAACTGCTGCTACTATTGCTAACTGTCCTTACAACTGCTGCTAGTGATTATTTATTTCCTGCGTATATAATTACCTTCCATATACCCGCTTTAACTGATATGGGCTATATACAGATGACTGCAAATAATGCTAATGAGGCAGCTGTAATACAAGTAATTTTAGAGTTACTGAAAGTGGTGTTGTCGGTAAGTTTAGAAACTACTAAGTTTCGAACTTTACTTAAACGCCTTGAGAAAACTTTAAGAACCATCCAGCCGATATTGTGTGCAAGTGGTAGATTGAGCAAGGTGTTGGCCCGGCCAGAAGACGAGATTAGGATGTTTATTTGCTACGCTCAGAATGGTATATCTTTAGTTATCAAGTCTACAGCAATCAAATGTTGGAATGTTTATAAAAAGATTCTTCATGTGAGTCAATTAATTCGTTTGGATCATGAGTTATGGAGGTTTTTCGAGAGCGAATTGGTAGGCAATGTGAGTCCGAGTTTGAGGACATTGAAGGAGATTTATGCCTTGGGAGATAAAATGGATCAAGTACTTTCTGCTGTTACTAAACGGGCGGGTGGTTTTTCTAATTCTTTTAGTGTCCCGGGCCTTCCTGATGTAGTTGTTGGTCTGGATTTTCATCTTCAAGAAGTGAAGCGTAGATTGCTTAATAATGATAACCAGGTATTGACAATTTCAGCTCCGGGTGGCTGTGGGAAGACTACCTTGATAAAGTTGCTATGTCATGATAATGATGTTAAAGGTATCCACATTTCTTGTTTGTGTTAATTATCGTACTAGTTTTCTATTTATTGGAAATGTTAAAATTCGACGTCATAACTTATAAAGCGTGTTGCATCAAATTGAGAAGTATAGAAATGAATAATTAATCAAGCCTGTAAATCAGTAATTGGTAACAAAATAATCACCGAACAATTCTGACTTTGATTAAAGTTAACAAAAATATAGCCATCTGTTAATTCCAAACCCAAATTTAGATACAGAATTGGTTCAGAATTTTTTTAAATTTTTTTAATTAAATGTATGTTAGCTTAACAGTTGCGTGCTTCTATATGGACAGGCATTTTTGGGGAAAACATATTCTACGTTACTCTATCTAGAACGACTTCCCTTAAGACTATCGTACAGAAACTATTTGCACAACATCTTAATGTAAAGCATTACGAGATCCAAACTGATGAAGAGGCAAAAAACCAACTTGAGAATGTGCTGAGTCAAATGGGATCAGAGAGGATATTACTTGTCCTGGATGACGTGTGGTCTGAATCGGAATCGATAATTCAAGATCTTAAGTTCCCAATACAAGGATACCAAATATTGGTTACATCAAGATTTTTATTTCCAAGATTTGGTTCCACTTATGAATTAAGCTTGTTAAGTGATGAAGACGCAAGGACCCTTCTTTGCTACTCTGCATTTCCTTATGACGGGATTCCCCTTAACGTGCCCGATGATCTTGTGACCAAGGTAAAGGTTCAGATGTTATTTTTTCAATCCTTAAGTGTGAGCTATATATATTTTTCCCATGACTGTATTATGAATAAACTTGGATTACATTTTCCAATTTAGATGGTCAAATGTTGCAAGGGATTTCCATTGGCCCTTACTGTAATTGGTGCATCACTATGCGGACAAGGTGCGCTTAAGTGGAGAACAACTCTAAAGAAATGGTCTGATGGTCAATCTATTTTCGATACAAACAAAACCTTGTTCCTTAGTCTTGGGGCCAGTGTTGATGCGCTGGAAGAGTTTCCAGTAGCCCGGGAATGTTTCCTGGATTTGGGTTCATTTCCTGAAGATGAAAAGATTGCAGCCTCTGCCTTAATGGACATGTGGGTCGAATTATACAATTTAGACGAAGAAGGAATGTATACCATTGAATTCCTTCTTGACCTTTCTTCTAGAAATCTTGTTAGTCTAGTTCTCGCAAGGTAAAAAAATTATTATATAATGTATATTACGATTATGTTTATTTTAATTATTTCTCCACTGGTCAACTGATATCTGGTTTGATTTTCTCAGGAAAGATGCTAGTGAACTAGAAGGTTATTGCAATGAGCATTTTGTCACGCAACATGATTTGCTTAGAGAATTAGCCATACATCTGAGTAGTCGAGAGCCCATTGCACACCGCAAACGAGTGTTTATCGAATTCAATGGTAACAATGTACCCACATGGTGTATTAATCAAACACAAGAACCCATTGGTGCCCGTCTTTTGTCTATTACAACAGGTATAATTCATGAAATAGATCCATTTGAAAGAGTAAATTTGTTAACTGTGTAAGGATGATTTTTGTTTACAGATGAAGCATTCTCGTCTATGTGGTTTGATCTGAAGGCACCAAAACTTCAAGTTTTGGTATTGAACGTGCAAAGTCAAATCTATGCAGTGCCCCGCTTCATCCAAGAAATGAATCAGTTGAAGGTTTTAGACATTACAAGCTACGGTATTTATCCATCTGTATTATACGAGCTTCCGTTGATTAGCACTCTACACAACTTAAAAAGAATGAGACTTGAACACGTCTCACTTTCTACGTCGATCCAATCAATCTTCAAATTGGAGAACTTGCAGAAGCTTTCTCTTATCATGTGTGAGTTTGGAAATGCTTTAGATAAGTGTACTGTTGATGCTCTCCCGATGCTACCAAAACTCCTTGACCTTGAAATTGACCGTTGTTATGATTTGAAAGAAATACCAGCTGAAATGTGTACTCTTGATCAACTTGAAAAACTCAGCATTACCAACTGTCATGAGCTTGAGAATCTTCCCAAAGAGTTAGGAAGTCTGTCAAATTTGGAAACGCTGAGACTTCATTCTTGCACAAGATTAGCCGAGTTACCAAGTTCCATTGGGAATCTTCGTAACTTGCTCTTTCTTGATATATCTGATTGTTTGAGTATAAGCTCACTGCCTGATCAGATTGGAGAGCTAAATGCGCTGAGAGTGCTCAAGATGAGTGGTTGTCGTGGATTGGAAGAGCTGCCGGATTCTGTGACCAATTTGTCTTTGTTAGAAGATGTTGTATGTGACGAAGAGACATCATATCTATGGAGTTATTTCAAGAGCTATCTATGTGATTTAAAGATAAACATTGTTGAAGATGATCAATTTGCAACCTTCATGAAAATAGTTGGCCCGTAAGATCCTTGACCAGAGGTACTAATAATTTTATATGTACTGCATGTCTTTGTTAAACTGCATTTCTACTTTAAAGCTGTAATAGTTTCCAATACTTGTGTTATTGTATCTATCGTTTGTATTTTGTAAAATTTGTCTCATGTATCAATAAAGTGTGTTTCTACATTAAAAACGACATAAAAATGAACCAAATAGCCTAATGTACTTCTGATATCAAATCATATCTTACCTTGTATGTTCCCCCTTTGTAACTTATCTCTATGATTGAGCATTCTTCTGCAGATCAATGTTCAAACTCGGCATACAGAAACTTCACTTGACTGTTGAAAATGCAACATTATTTGATTTAAAATATACTTCATGTAAACTAATCCTGCCGAACCCTGTATCAAATATTGCTATGGCCTGTAGATGATTGTTCTGGATGGTAATTTAATTCATATTTTAGGAGATTATACCTTGAAGGTCACAAGTTCGAAGTGCCTTATTTTGCATACTTGATGCGTTGGGAAGTTGTCTTGAATCTTGGTCCTGCACACGAACTATATTTTTGCGAGTACACTTATTATTGAAACTATCAAGAGAATGAGGTTGGTCAGAAGTTTGAAGTGTTTGGAATAAACCCTACAATGGTACCATGCTTGGAAGTTTTCATGTCAAGTTTAACTGCACTTTGATAGCCCTTCGCAATTTAAGTGATAATTAATGGACGTAAGGCGACTTGAAAATGGTTAAAGAACAAAAATTGTTGCCTATGACCTTTTCTATTTGAATAAAAGTTGACAGTAAAATTTTCTGTTCATTCCAGTACGCAAACACGGCATCAGCAACATCACAATCTATGTAGTAAAATTTATACATGGCTCCAAATTTGGTAATTCCGTTATAAAAGTACACAAGTTCCAAAGTTCAAAAAACCAGTCGGTATACAAATTTAACTCCGGTGGTGATAAAAAAAAGGGTCCAGTCTTTTTTCCAAGTGGAATTGCCCAATGGGACTCGGGCCGAGAAAAAAGACGTACCCAAGATACAAAAACCACAACCAACTCAAACCGACGAATGATTCTACATACATGAACCTCACAGGTTCACACTAGACTCGTATAAACTGAACCATCAGATGGCGTATATGACCTCACCGCTGCTATCGATATCAAGTTCATCAGGGTCAGAGTCAAAATCATCCAGATCATCATCCATCATATCGAGGTCATAAAGTCCAACAGGTGGAATGGTGGCTTCAGATATAATTCGCATAATAACATCAACACTCTGCATAGGTTGATCAGGCTCCTCAAACTGGTTGTTTATCATCTTATCTTCATCCATCAGGCTAGTAGGTAGGTTCCTCATAAACCACGGGTCTTTCTTTATCTCATCCATTGTGATTCTCTGAGCCACACAAGGAAGTGCAAGTTGTAAGATGTGAAATCTATTGCGATAACGAAGGCCTAAATGTGTATACTATAATCACCGACTTCTTCCAAAGCATTCAAATCAAAATCTCAAAATAACTGATCTATAGCAACCAACTTTAAGATTTTCTGATAAACCAGTAACCGGTTAAAAACAGTGACGTGGCAGCTGAAGTGTTAGTAATGTTCAACTACGTTGACTTTTATGTTGCAGCAAAAATGTGTCTTGGAAAAACCGGAACTTTGGGTAATTAATAAAATTTTGCAACTTAAATGACTTTTGAGTTTTGTCAGACCTAGCTTGGTTACCAGAAACAGGGATCGAAACAACAATTAGCCAAATACTAAATAGTAACAGCAGATGTCAAACATGTGCTTGATACCCATCAAAGACTAATATAACTAACCTGTGCAGGGTCTCCAACGAATATTCTTGATATAAGGTGGCGACATTCTGGGGAGATCTGAATAGTTTCTGGAATCGCATACTGAACATGGAGAATTCTCTGTAGATAGCAAAAGGATAGACTTTTATAAGTCAAATAATATGACAATACCTGAATGAAACTGATCAAAATACGTCAACACCATACATGTATAGTCTTCCGGAAGTCTTTTGGCTCATTAGGATCCTCAAACGGGTAGCCACCAAAGAGCATAACATATAGCGTCACTCCACATGACCACACATCCGCAATCTGAAATCAAAGATTCGATTGATCAAAGACTACAAAATCATACTTACAGATTAGGAAACAAATGTGTATATAAATGAAGCTACCTACCTTTCCATCATATTCTTGCCTAAGCAGTACTTCAGGAGCGATGTATGCTGGTGTACCAACTGTCGACTTTGGTTGTGAATGCAGCACCGATGACTAGAATGCAGCACAGAGAAAAGGTAATGAATATATTTGGACCAAAAAAGTGTGTCAAGATAGTAAGACTTGTAAAGAGAAATACCTTAGAATAACCGAAATCACAGATCTTTAATCGGGGAGCAGGGCTTCCATCCAACAATGTGTTCTCTAGCTTTAAATCTCGGTGACAAACTTGCTTCAAGTAATAACAGGCAAAAGGCTTAGCTTATGCACAACTAACAGGAACAGGAAAAAAAAAGAGAAAATTAAGAAATATAAATTGCAAGTACTCCGTACCATAGAGTGGCAGTAGCTAACTCCAGATATCAGTTGCTGAAAGAAGAATCGGGCCTGCGAAAACCAACAAAAAAATAGAAGTAAACATCTGCATGCAAGAGAAACAACAAATGATGCCTTATGAGATTAACAAAATCAGTACCTCGTCCTCATTGAAGCGCCCTGCATTACAAATTCGATCAAAAAGCTCCCCTCCAGAAGCATATTCCATTACAATCGCCAAATGGGTAGGGGTTAATATGAGCTGCAACCATATATATAACATAAGAACAATAAGTCATGTGCACCCTGATTGGCCATTCAAAAACGAAAGAGCAAAAATAAGCATACCTCTCTGAATCTAACTATATTCGGATGTCTAAGAGACCTGTGATTAATGATTTCTCTCTGAACATTCTCGTCTATCTGAAAACAAACATCACTTCATTAGATAAGAATCCAATAACCAAAAAAACTTGATAATTCACACATTACTCCTGATGCGACTGAAGCTCATATACCATGTCGAGCTGCAACCTAAAAGAACAGGCCTTGTCAAGTCACAAGTCACGTATATACAAGGTACCGCAAAACATCGCCTAAATCTTGATTTTACCCAAATATCGTTAACTTAAGGGTTATATTTCAAAATGCTCCCATTTTCAGGCTTATTTTAAGAGTTATGCGCTTATAAAAGTTTATCATATCATAATAAACTTATATAGGCCCACACGTATTTTTTCTTCGATTTTGACAGTTTTTTTAAATGCTCCCCATTCGAAACGCAAATCGCCCCCACTCACACATTGAAATCCAACTTTGACACTCTAAAACCTAAAAATCCTCCATTTTTAAGTTAAAATATTCGGTTTTATATACGGATTCTAGTTTTTTTTGCCTTGCTATTGTCAAAAAAAAAAAATTTGCCCCCCACTGTCCAATTTTCTGGTCCGTCACTGCGCACACGTCTCAAAATAAGCCGAAAATTTGGGTTTTATGAAATCAGGACACATTTCGCATTCCGTTTTATACAACTCTTTACATTTTCACGTCACAGAAAACCAAACAAAACATAGTATTAATATCCAAAAAGGAATACTACCATCAAATTCCAAATAGCAGATGAATCTATAAAAAGATCTATAAATAGAAACTAATAAGTTAAACTAAAAAAGTGAAAACTAAAAAAGGAAAGATAAATAAATTACCTTCTCACCGCGTTCAATATATTTAACAGCAACAAGTTCTTTAGTTTGCTTATCACGCATAAGCCTGGCAACACCAAAATTACCAGAGCCGATATCTTTAACCAGATCATAGCGATCACTGTCGTGCATAATTGGTAAATCCATACCCGATGAACTCATACTCCGATCCATTTCTTATTTCTTTTTTCACATCAACTAACTAAAGTCTAAAAGAAGAAGGAAGATGATGATCAAGGATTTAAATAAAAAAGATGATGATGAGGTGGGACCCAGATTTGTTTAAAGTCGGTGGGTGGTTTTCTTTTCTTTATGAAAGAAAGAAGGAAAGAAGATAGATAGATAGATATTTTTGTTGCGGTCGGCGTGTGGGGAGGGAGATTGGCTTGACTTGAGTTGATGATATTTTATTTGCTTTATGTAAGTAAAAGGGGTGATGGTAAAATATATAAATAGAAACTTTTTTCTTTTTTTTGTGATGAAGGAAGAAGGAAGGAATGGTGGTGGTTTTGGAAGAGTGATGGTGACGAGAAGGTGTAAGGACAAATCTTGTGAAATGTGACTTTTCCTCACATTTTTGTTAACACTACTTTGGCTTTCAGTTAACACTTGAGGCTGCGCGACTCGGTGCGATTTTTATTTTATTTTTTACATCAATTTTCTTTTTCTTATGATCTATAACGATTTATTAAATTTAATTTTTAATATATTTTTTATTTAAATAAATATTTAAATAAAATAAAAAATATTATAATAATATTTATTATTAAATATTGTTAAAAAATTTATCAGAAAAAACTTAATTAGATATAAAAAAAGTAAAATGCATTAACTAAAACTAACTTTAAAATTGGTAAAATTAATATATGTTGTAAGAAATTAAACAAAGCTCGATATATTAAAATTTGAAACACCTTTACAAATTTTATTTAATTAAAACGAATATAATCTTATCCAAAAAATATAAAAGAAAAAAAATAGAAGACCGACTTGGCCAAATAGATCGGAGGTACGATATAGTTCTCGTCGTCAACCGATTATACAAGGTCGCCGCACATATCGAAGTCGGTCGACGATTCGTCGACTAATTCTTTGTGGGCAGCTTAAAGAAAACTGAAATAATGAGTCTTTTTTTTTACAGATGTTTTTTAGGCTTTTCTAAAAAAATAAACTTATAAAGAAAGAAGGAAGTAAGTTTTTTTATAAAACTTTTTTTTAGTTTTTGAAAAGAATATAGAAAGAAATCTTATACAGAGTAATAGATTGTATAAAGATTCAAATACTCTTTTTATAATATTTAGTTATAAGAATATAACAAGTTATTTTTATCTTTTTTAACTTAAGAATATATATGATTCTTTTTTTTTATCTCAAAACATATAAACGATATTTTTTTACTTTTTTTTGTTACTTCTTCTTATTCTTATCTTTTTCTCTTTTATCTAAAAATCGAGAACTAAGTGTAAGGCTAAACACATCGGTAGACTTAAGGGTAGCATTTGGACCGTTGATTCAGACCGAACTGAATTGACTCGGATCATATCAGACAATTTCGGACTGGTCCTCGGTCCGGGTTTTGGATCTTCGATCCAATCAGTCCGGTTTTGTCTTACAAAAAACCTGTCGATTTTGCTTAATAAGATCGGATCGAAGACCAAACAAGACCGGATCAGATTGGACCAAAGACCGAATAAGACCGGACCGATCGGTCCTCGGTTCGGCCCGATTTTGGTCAATCCAGTTCAGATCTGATGCTCAACCCTAAGTAAACTATTCTTATGCTCTAATTTTTCGTCATTTTAGCTTTCTTTTCTAACGATTTACTAGCGACGATTTTTCATATTAAAAGACCACTTATTTTTAACTTATTTAAAATTAAAATTCAATAAATAAAACATTATATTAATAAAAAATATTACAAAATTATTCAAATTAAAGTAAAATTTTACAATATTAATTAAGAACCTAAACTAATAAGCCAAATTATAGGCTTCTTGATCTCGTTCTTCATCTCTTGCAACGCCTTTTGTTTAGTCGGGGACAAATTAGCGTCAATCTCAGTGTTATAAAAACCATAGTCTTTGTCCCATTTTTTGTTGCAAGTTTAATTGATTGACTTTTCAATTCGAGTTACTCTCCTTTCAACGTCGTTGCTTGCCGTTAAGATGCCTCTTGCAGATTCAACTTTCACTTCTTCAACTACATGTAGGAGTCTTGTTGCTCCTTTTTTGTATTTCACTTTTCTTATTTGTTGGCTACAATGTCAGCAAATGAAGTTACCCCGTCGAGGAGGTAGCTGATTTCTTCTTAGCTCTGTTACGACCAATTAGTTGTTCTTGAGTCTCTTTCTCGCTCTCATCCGCTAAATCGCTCAAATTGATATAACCACCTTGTGCTGACCAAGAGGTAGTTTCAAAAGTCTTTTATTTTTTGTTAGAGGATGGGTAAAAGGAAGGCATCTCAACCTTTAACCAACTTGGGTGACCTTTCAATATGTTTCAAGCCGCCTCCAATGTAAAACGGATGTTTGTAAATTATTTTGTATTTCACACACACTTTTTGGTAGGAATTAAGATCATTCCAACACTTTCGTGATATTGCTCGATATTATACATGATGGCACAAAAAGCTCCAACACTACGGCGAACCTTATTTTTACATTTGCTGAGCATCACGTCATACTCCTCGTTGAACCCGTCTCGTCTTCATAGTATTTAACAGCCTTTAACACCAAAACCCCTTTTGTTTTGGTTGTTTCCTTTCTTGCTATTCTCAGACACATGACACCAATTTTTAGCCAAAGCGACCTCTTTCTCCGTTGTCCATTCTTTTAGCATATCCTCGGGCTTCTCAACCTGCTTGCCTTCTGAAACACGTTTCGAGGGCTTCTTATGTTTCATGGGTGGATCTTGTAGAGACTAGAAGGGGGGTTGAATAGTTTCTCATTGGTTTATCTCCTAATTAAAATTCCTTACAATTGGGTGAGTGCACAAAACTATCTTTTACTTGAAAGCTAGTTGCATAATGATTAGGTTCAATTCTAATGCATTAACAATGTGTAGTAAGTATAATGATAATGAATGTAAGCAATGAGTAAGGAAAGAAACAACCTAGTAGGAAGACACCAAGAATTATAGTGGTTCGGTAACGAGGCTCTATCCTCGTTCCTACTCCACTCCTCGAGTACACCTTACTCGAGATTTCCACTATATCCACAAGCTCCTTTCTTGGCGGAGAAAGTCTTACAACGTCGCTTACATTATTTTCCGACACTAAGCTAAATGTCGAGACCTAATCTTAGCTAGGACCAATCTACACAACGTCGCCCACTTCACCATTTTACGACACAAGGCTAGATGTCGAGCTCTAATCCAAAGCTAGAACCAATCTTCACAACGTTGCCTACTTCACCATTTTCCAACACAAGGTTAGATGTCGAGTTCTAATCCAAAACTAGAACCAATCTTCACGACTCTTTACTTTGAAGCTAAGTGAGAACTTCACACAACACAACTAAATATCACTTTATAGTTTAGTGAGAACTCACAAGACACAACCACATCACTTTATAGTTTAGTGAGAACTAACACAACTAATTACAACTCAACTAAACATATCCAAGTACATACATGTAGCTTAGATCTACACAACACAAATCCAAGCACACACATGTGAAATAGATTTACACAACTCTAATCCAAGTATTCACATATAGCTTGGATGAACACAACTAGTCCAAGTATTCACAAATACATTGGATCTACACAAGACACAAATAAACAAATGATGAACATGACTAGATCTTTAGGAGAAAGTGATATTCATCAATGCTTCATCTTTAATCACATCACAAGTGTGTGAGTGATCTTCTCTTTGGACAAGGTAAAGAAGGAGATCAAAAGGATAATCATGAGTAAACATACTTAACACATTAAGTGATCATTTACAAATGACTAAGATTAGATAGGAGAAAGAAGGCTGAAAGAGATGTCCAAAAAGGGTTCATGAGAATGCAGATTTGATCCACTATTTATAGAAGACAAATGCCAATGGGTATCTGGGGGCGGTTCCTTATCTACCCAGGCGGTTCCTTATCGATAGGGAGTCTCGTAGGCACTTAAGGAACCGCGGGTACTAGACTTCGCTCATTTTTGTTTTTTAGTGAATTTGAGATATCTGAGGCTGTTTAAACCTTCAAAGGATATTCTTATGGCATTTGGAATATGCCATTTTAAAATTTACATTTTCATTTTAATAAAACATTTTCTTAAAAATAAAGTTTATTAAAAATCTTTTGTTACATTTGATAAAAGTGAGTTTTAAGGTTAATCAATTTTATGATCACTAAACATGATTAAGATATGTTAGTGTAATGATTATTACCTTGATTTAGTGTTTGTTAGATAATTCGTTTTATGATTGTGTTTGACAATAAATGTCTTTGTGATTTGTCGTGATCAAAACTAAGAAAGATTAATCAATACTAACAATATTTTTAGGCATTGCTTTGCATTAAAATCTCCCCCTTTTTTATTACGACAAACTATAAACTCATTTACGTAAAATACAAGTTTATTCGAATTATTAACGAGTTTATCACTATCATTTCTCCCCCTTTGTCGAAGCAAAAAGGTTAGCACAAGTCTTTGAAGAAGAAAAGAACCAGACTTTTGCTAGTAGCTCCCCCTTGGTGCTTACTCCCCCTTGCTTGGGGCACCAAGAAAATGAGCTAAGGTGACATGCTACACAAAGTTTAGAAGAAAGAAAAGAAACACCAATGTATGAATGTGCACTACCTACTAACTAACTTGAGAGGGAGAAGGAAATAAATCTCAAATTAGAAGCAAGCATTTGCTAAGTATGTCCAAAGAGTGTGTATTAACAACATCATAGTTCAATTGGTGGAATAAAGGGAGAAAAGAAACATCCAAACCAATCAAAGATGATTTAAAGTGTCAAGGGGTTAAAATTTAGAATTTATGGAATTACCCATAATTAATTTTAAGTTTTAACCATGATCAACTCTTTAACAATTGTGTGAAATAGAATTTAGAGGGAAAGATAACACACATAACATTCATATTACATAAATATGAAATAACATACAAGAGAAATATTCATACACACAATATGAATATTTAAAGCAAAAAATATGGAAAATAAACCACAAAGCATAAGCTACTCTAATAGTGACAATCTTCCAAGATTGATTAAGTTTTATTGACTCAAACAACTAAAGTATAAAATGTGCCTTAGTTGGAAAAGAAAAGCGACGAAGCATCATTCGAAGTTTTGTTCACGGGAACGAAAACTTTGAGAGGAGGTCGAGTGAGGAGGAATTCAAGGAAATTTAGCTTGTCATAGATATGAGCAAGTTCAATTTGTTGAAAATGACAACTAGCACACGAGGAACCATGATGCAAAACAAAGTCGTTAGATGGGGGAGGTCCATCAAAAATAGAGGTTGGTGGAGAGGGAGATAGTGGATAAGAGATGTTTTCACAATTCCTAATGAGATTAGGGAAAGAAGATAGGTCATTGAGTTGAGGAGAGTTGAAAGGTTTTGGTGGTGGTGGAAGAATTTCCTTTTCTCCGGTAACTGGATTTATAGAGCAAGTCTCGTTCCAATATTGAATCGGAGAGAAAGAGGAATTCTTGGAGGATTTTGGAGAAGAATCATCATGAGGATTCTTGTTCTTTTTTATCCAAACGGGTTTAACCGAGATTTTTGGTTTCTTTGAAAGCTTAGAAGAAGAAGCTTTAGGTTGAGAAGTTTGTGACAAAGAAATGTCAAGGTTAGGAAAGGAAGAATTAGGCATTATGAGGGATGAAGAAAAGAACTCCCAAAAGAGAATAATTTAAAGAAAATAGACAAGGCAAAGATTTGAAATGAAAAAGAAAGGTTTTAGGAAATGTTTAGCCAAATTGGGTAAACAAAGAATCTTAACCAAGACAGTGGTCAAAGAAGAAAGACCAAAAATAAGCCAAGAACGGCTTTACTATGTGCGGTTCCTTAATATAGCCTGCGGTTCCATTTCGATATGGAGCCGACTGGGGGCTAAGGAGCCGCGTCCAGTGGACAACAAACCTTGATTTTCAAAAGTTTTGGAGAAAAAAAAGACTTTTTCAAAATTTTGCAAATCTTGGATTTTTACCTCTTTTAGCGCTAGAGTATTTTAGGGTTGCATAAAAGCAACACATTCACAAAGAATGTCTTGACAAAGGGTGACAAAATATTTAGATAACATTTTGATCCAATTTTTTTAGAGTTTGTAATAGATTTAGGTTCAATTTTAAATAAATTGAAGTTGTTTAATGTGATAACATAGATTAAAACACATAAGAACTAAATCCATAAATCATCCACATGAGAAAATATGAGGGAAAAGAAAGTAAATACAAGAAATAAAAAAAGCAATTAACTACAACAAATATAGTTAAAAACTAGGTCTTGAATTCATAGATCTCTTTGGCTTGACCTTCTTTTGAAAAGCATGTTAATTTAAAAACCATCATTCATCTCCTAGGAGGTGGAGGATTAGCAAATAGGTTCAACAAGAAGCTTTGCAACTTGATGTGACCCCCAATCATCTCCAACCTAAGGATATCAATGAGGTGAAAGTTGTTCAAGCAACAAGGAAAATTTGTTCCATTGTGCATGAAAAAATCAAACAAGTGTGGATCACCTAAGAAACGAGAAATGAGAACACCAAAGAGAGGAGTGTTGGAGGTAGGAGGATGAGGAGAAGGCATGGTATCCAAGGGTGATATGGGTGAGATGGGTGAATTTGGTGAAACGAAAGGAAGAGGCTCAAAAACAAAGGGAATCATTTGATGAGGTTGTGGTTAAGCATTCACATTTAAGGGAGGACCAGAAATGAGTGTAGAGGAAAGCTCATTCATTCTTGATTGGAATGAAGAGGAGGTAGAACCATGTGAATGGTTAGTACCATGGGTTAAGTTTGTTTGAGCCTTCACTTTTTGGTTTGAGAGAAGATGGAGAACCAAGTTTAGAGGACTTGAGTTTCATCTTAAGGCTTCTTTTGGATGAGGAGGTTTTGGAGGAATTGGATGTTCTAGTGGATACCATGGTTGTGTGTTGAGGTTTAGAGAAGAGTTGAAAGGATGAAGAACACAATCAACGAGTGGGTTTTAAGAAGAGAAAGGGATGATCCAAACTAGTAATAGGTTAAAATAATTTTATATGAACAATGAAATTAGGTAGCCTAGTTTAGGAAAGTGCAGGTTTTTGCAAAAAATTTATCAAAGTTTTACACAGATTAAGGAAAACAGTGTAAAGCAAAGATTCTGTCGAAACAGGGACAGGCGGTTCCTTATGTAGGTCCGCGGTTCTTTATCGCTAAGGAACCGCGGGTTTGATAAGGAACCGCGACCAGTGGTGTCAAAATTTTGCACTTCCTCAAACTTTGGTCAGCCCATATTTCACACAGGTAAAAAGCAAGCCAAAGTTAACTATAAATCAAAATATAGGAAGCTAACAAACATATAATATGCATAAAGCTATGCAACTATTAGGATTAAAATACCAATAATCCAAACATAAAGTATTAGTAGTCAACCATAACAACCCAAATAAAAAGAGAGTAAGAATAAATAGTTCAACAATTCAAACATGTTTACAAACATGTTAACCTTGATTAACCAATGCTTCATTTCTTCTTCTTGCCAAGTCCCTTGATCAATTTGGCTATGTTCTTGAACGATCCTCTTGACTCCACTCGATGATCATATAACTCACCTTGGGTTTTAAGATTAGCTCGGTAGACATCCGTAAGACCGAAGTTTTCGGGAAGTCTAGTAGCATAGTAAGGAGGAGGGGTGATTTCTTCAAACCCTTCAATGAAAGTGTCCATGGATGGGTGGGAGTTACTCGAAGAACCAACATGATCACTTGTGCCTACGCCACCACCATCACTTGGTGACATATCAAAGTCCTCCTCATTGGACTTTTGTGGATTGGACTTCTCGAACCTCGATCACTTCTAGCTTTTCGTGGTTGTACCTTTTGAATAGGTAGCATGACACGTTTGACCGAACGAAAGCAAGAAATGTTGATGTCGGGATAGTCTTCACCAACCTTCTTAAGAAGAATAGTAAGGAGCATGGCATAAGGAAGATTTGTTTTGGGTTTGGAAAGAGCATAAGTGATTCGTCGAGCGATATAATATGCGAGACTGTACTTGGCGTTGGTAGCGATGCAACATAACATGTGCGCCATACACGCCGGAATATGATCCCGTTTTCCGCCAAGACAAAATACATTATCCCTAAGGATGTCGGCCCAATGGACCATACAATCATTTAGGTCGCTTAAGAGAACCTCATAGCGTTTTACTCGACGCTTGGTAGAGTGGAGGCTTCTTACAACGTTTCCACTACGCTCTTTACAAATGAAATCAAGAATGTAGTCAAGGTCAATCTCTTCATTTTCATCTGGAGCACAATCGAATGGTTCAAGAAGATAATCAAGTTTCCATTTATCAGTAAATTGACAAGTGCCCACAAATTGAACACGAAGAGCTTGAACAAAGTCTTCAAGAGAGAGTTTAATGAGTCGAACTTCAAGGATGAACCTAAAATATACTTTATCATCATCATAAATGAGAGAGTATGTGCTAAAGAACTCTAAGAGAAATTCGGGATATATATCCTCTTTGATGTCCAACAAACAATCAAACCCAATTTCTCCGAACATCGATCGAGTATATATATATCCCTCAATATCCTCTTCGACAACTCTATCCTCGTGAAAACAACGTTTTTGGAGTGAGGAAAAGGTGTTTGTAAGTTGAGAGGAAGCACACATTTCGGAAAGGCTTGGCATGTATTGTCTAGTGTATTGGTGGTCTTGTTGAAATTCCGAAGGCACGATTAGTACCTAAATAAACACAAAGGTATTTCTCCCAATTACTCATATGTTACATATAACTAAAAAACAAAAAGATGAGAATGTGTTTCATCAATCTCTTGACCAATTAAGGTTTAATTCTTATCATTCTCATATTCACAATGTTCCTAGTTCATCATTAACAATGACACATTGGCCATGTAAGATCAATAATGAACTTGAACATTGGTTTTTCAAAACAAGGTTTTTAGGTAAGCATTTAACAATGCCATTACCAACTTGTTCATGTGTTCATATCAATTCCATCAATCAATCAAATTATTTAGTCAAAATTCGGATTTGTTCTACAAATGGGTTTTAGTCTAAATATCAATGAATATGAACCTAAGGAATCATAGTAACAATACTATGTCAACTCTTATTCCTAGTAAGGTTCTAATTCAATTTCAATTTTAAAAAGCCCCAATTATGAGTGTATGAACCCTAGAAAAAATTAGATAAATTGAAAGAAATGACTTACAGATAATTGATCTTTGATGAAGGATGAGTGAAACCCACAAATCGAAATCAACTAATCTTGAGTAATTGACGGTTTTAGAAAAACAACAATGGTGGAAACAGGGTGTTTTCGTCGCTGTGTGTGTGAAGGAGAGAGATGGTTTTTGTTTAAAAAGTTTATTTTAATAAAAATTGGCGCTCTAACAAAGTTCCTGCACGCGGTTCCTTATCGATAGAGAACCGCATGTTTGAACCGCCAGAGATAAAGAACCGCCTACAGAGGCAGGTTTTTATCAAAGAAAAACAATGAATTTTTGAGAAACCAAAATTTTTAAAATACTTAAAAATATATCTCAAACCTTTTAGGATATCAATGGACCACCACAACACTAGGTAATAATGCCTTGTTGAAGGATTACAAGTTGAATCAAGATAGGAAAAGACGGAAACGAACAAATGACTACCCGTAGCAAAGAATCAAAGGGGAGAGGAGTCAAGGGAAGTGAATCAATACCAAGAACATTTCTCAAGAGACAAATGACATTCTTCAAATTGAGGAGGTGAATAGCTTGTGTCATATATAGTGGTTTAAGACGTGCCTTTCCGGCGAAAGTCTAAACGGCTTTGGTAATGAATTATACCAAGCAATTTTGATGCATAGAATAAAATCATGTTCAAGAGTTGTCTTATTCTATTTTAAAACATGAGCAAAGTATAGATTCACTTTCTCTCCCACATGATCGGATAATTGTTGCTAGAATTAACAGTAACAATATCCTTGGAATATTTCAATTCCAAATGTGTAAAATCCACCTACAACTTAATGAAGAAGTTTGGTATCTCAAGGGATTCACTAATCATCCTAGAGATGAGCTTAATTGCACAAGTTACACATGATATTGGGCCTACTAACCGTAAGGGTTCAAACCATGGAAATCATGCTTGACACTTTAAGCTTCTACTAACTCACCCTACATCTCCATAGTGAGTCAAGTATCCAAGCAATGAAGGTTTGAGAGGGAAAAAGTAAAGAATCACAAACCACAAATAAATGTCAAGGCAAGGATGCCAAGAACAAGCATATAGTCAATTAATGATCAAAAGAATGATCAATAGGGCGTGTGGAAGAACGAAAGTGTACCTTGGCCACAAATTGCATTCCGAGCTTTCAAGGAACCAATGCAAAGCCCAACTATGACTAATAGTGACTACTAAGTCTTCAAGGATTAGTAACACTCCTACTTATCTTGATATCATCATTCAATGATGTTGGAAATCAAAGAAGACGAGTCATCTACAAGTGTAAGTAACTCAATCCACAATCAATAGAATGATTTATCTTCATGAGTACCTACACATGACAAGATGCAAACTAGTAGATACATTTCAAGAGTAAATCTAAAATACATTAATACTACTAATCTAAGTAATATGCAACATTAACAATTTAAAAGGCTTATTTTTAACAAAAAATAGTTTTCACCAAAGAAAAACTTTAGTACAACTTAACCTTCTAATTTGAGGAGACAATGAATCGATTCAAGTTAAAAAGTACAATATACTTCAAAGATCTTGTAGAAACTAGAAGGGGGGGGGGTGAATAGTTTCTCATCGGTTTATCTCCTAATTAAAATTTCTTTCAATTAGTCGAGTGCACAAAACTATCTTTTACTTGAAAGCTAGTTGCATAATGATTAGGTTCAATTCTAATGCATTAACAATATGTAGTAAGTATAATGATAATGAATGTAAGTAATGAGTAAGGAAAGAAACAACCTAGTAGGAAGACACCAAGATTTATAGTGGTTCGGCAACGAGGCTCTATCCTCTTTCCTACTCAACTCCTCGAGTACACCTTACTCGAGATTTCCACTATATCCACAAGATCCCTTCTTGGCGGAGAAAACCTTACAACATCGCTTACATTATTTTCCAACACTAAGCTAAATGTCGAGACCTAATCTTAGCTAGGACCAATCTACACAATGTCTCCCACTTCACCATTTTATGACACAAGGCTAGATGTCGAGTTCTAATCCAAAGCTAGAACCAATCTTCACAACGTTGCCTACTTCAACATTTTCCGGCACAAGGCTAGATGTCGAGTTCTAATCCAAAGCTAGAACCAATCTTCACGACTCTTCACTTTGAAGCTAAGTGAGAACTTCACACAACACAACTACATATCAGTATATCACTTTATAGTTTAGTGAGAACTTACAAGACACAACCACATCACTTTATAGTTTAGTGAGAACTAACACAACTAATTACAACTCAACTAAACATATCCACGTACACACACGTAGCTTGGATCTACACAACACAAATCCAAGCACACACATGTGCAATGGATTTACAAAACCCTAATCCAAGTATTCACATATAGCTTGGATGAACACAACTAGTCCAAGTATTCACAAATACATTGGATCTACACAAGACACAAATAAACAAATGATGAACATGACTAGATCTTTAGGAGAAGGTGATCTTCATCAATGCTTCATCTTTAATCACATCACAAGTGTGTGTGATCTTCTCTTTGGACAAGGTAAAGAAGGAGACCAAGAGGATAATCATGATTAAACACACTTAACACATTAAGTTGATCATTTACAAATGACTAGGATTAGATAGGAGAAAGAAGGCTGAAAGAGATGTCCAAAAAGGGTTGATGAGAATGCATATTTGATCCACTATTTATAGAAGACAAATGCCAACGGCTATCTGGGGGCGGTTCCTTATCTACCCAGGCGGTTCCTTATCGATAGGGAACCGCGTAGGCACTTAAGGAACCGCTGGTACTAGACTGCGCTCCTTTTTGTCTTTTAGTGAATTTGAAATATCTGAGGCTGTTTAAACCTTCAAAGGATATTCTTATGGCATTTGGAATATGCCATTTTCAAAGTTACATTTTTATTTTATTAAAACATTTTCTTAAAAATAAATTTTATTAAAAATCTTTTGTTACAGTTGACAAAAGTGAGTTTTAAGGCTAATCACTTTTATGATCACTAAACATGATTAAGATATGTTAGTGTAATGATTATTACCTTGATGATAGTGTTTGCTAGATAATTCGTTTTATGATTGTGTTTGACAATAAATGTCTTTGTAATTTGTCGTGATCAAAACTAAGAAAGATTAATTAATACTAACAATGTTTTTAGGCATTGCTTTGCATTAACAGATCTCTTCGACAGAAGACTCGTCTTCGTCCTCGTTGACATTAACCGCATCGTGGTAGGATCCATGACCCGTACCTTGACCCATAGAACAATCTTGACTCGGATAGCCATGATCGGAACCTTGACCCGCAAAGTAGTCTTGATTATACATAAGATGCTAAAAATGCATATCAAGATTTATACGATTAACCGGAGAAAACGACTGGTTTGTACGTGAAGACGTTGATGAATCTATCGTAGGACGATACAGCCCATCTGAAGAATTAAAGAATGATTGTTGCTTATTATAAGGAGGAGCAAATGGACGATTCTGATAATACATGTTATGATTTTGTGGTTATTGCGATGGATATTTAAAATTTGAGGGTCGAAAATGAATAGTTGGTTAGAAACAGGATTTTTAATGCAATAAAGCCTAAAAACGTTACTTGCATTTTTTGGTCTCGCTTAGTTTTGATTACAACAATATGTAAAAACAAGCATTTACAAAAACAACGAAAAACGAATTCTTGAGTTCAAGTATTTTCATTTTACCCATTTTTACTTAATGTATGAATAAACAAGTACTAACCTTAATCAAGTGATCAAGTGATTTAATCTTTTCTTAAAACTCACTTTTTATTAAGTGTGACAAGTTTTAATTAAACTTTCTTTTTAAGAAAATGTTTTATTAAATTAAATATTTGAAAATTTGAAAATGGCATATTCCCTTTGGATTAGGAATAACCTTTCTGGATATTTTTATAACCAGATATGACCTCCACCACTAAAGGACAAAAAATGAGCGGAGTCTAGCCCAGCGGTTCCTTAGCTTCTAGGCGGTTCCTTATCGATAAGGTGCCGCGGGCTAAGATAAGGAACCGCGGGCAGATATAGCCGTTGGCCCTTTGTCCTATAAATAGTGGAGCTTTCTCAGATTTTCAATTCACCTCTTTTGCACACAAATTTCCAGATTCAAACATACTTCTTAAATCACTCAAATCTTTGATTATTTGATTGATTACTACTTGTTTAGAAGTGAATCTATCTCATCCATCCCTTCCTCTTCAAGTGCAAAGAGAAGAACACTATCATTGTGAAGTGTTGAGTCCACCACCAAAGATCCTTTGAAGATCAAATCTTGTACATTTGTTGTTGTGTAATAGTTGTGAAGATCCAAGTAGTGGTGTCTATTTGGAAGTTGTGTATGTACTAAGTATAGTTGTGTAGATTGGTCCTAGTTGTGTCTATTTGGAAGTTGTGTATGTACTAAGTATCTTTCTTTACCCTTAACTCTTTACATTCTTTATTCTTTATGCATATATATTAGTTAGTATTAGTTTAAGTTACACTATCATTGTTCATATTGTGCATAAAAAGATTTCACTTATTTCCTCAAGTCTAATTTTTTGAGAAAAATATTTTTTGAAAACCATCATTTAACAAGTATATATAAGAAACTATTCAACCCCCCCCCCCCTTCTAGTTTCTACAATTGGTATCAGAGCGGGTTGCTCAAGTATTTTTAAAGTATATTGTATTTTAAAACTTAAATCGATCTATGGATTCCAACAAGTACCTAGAAGGGCAATCTATGCAAAGACCACCACTTTTTGAAACCGACAGTTTTATTTATTAGAAAAATAGATTTAAGACTTATGTGAAATCAAAAGATTTAGATCTTTGGCATGTTATTACCAATGGTGATTTTTTACCTTATCAATTTAATGAAGTTTCTAAAACAAAGGAATTGGTCACTTTTGACAAAGCTAATGATGATACTAATAAGAAACTTTCGAAAAATAATGAGGCTAAAATGGTGATTTATAATGCTTTACCTAAGAAAGAGTATGAAAGGATTTTTATGTGTGAAACCGCTAAAGATATTTGGAACACTCTTTTAGTAACCCACCAAGGTAATAGCCAAGTCAAAGAAAGCAAAATCGATCTTCTTGTCCAACAATATGAACAATTTATCATCTTAGAAGATGAAGCTATTGATAGTGCTTTTGCTAGATTTAACACTATTATTACTAGTCTAAAAGCACTTGATGAAGGTTTTTCTAGCAAGAACAATGTTAGAAAGTTTCTTAGGGCCTTACATCCGAAGTGGAGAGCAAAGGTCACGGCGATCGAAGAATCGAAAGATCTCTCAACTTTATCACTCGATGAACTCATAGGCAACTTGAAGGTTCATGAGATGATAATTTTGAAGGACTCAGAATTGGTAAAGACCAAGAGTGAAAGGAAGTCTCTTGCACTCAAAGCTAAGAAGGCACAAAGCGATCATGATAGTTCCTCGGATAGTGATGACGAGGAGTATGCATTGGCGGTAGGAGATTTCAAGAGGTTCTTCAAAAGACGAGGTCAATACGTGAGGCAACCTAACAATGACAAGAAACCATTCTTAAAGAATCAGTTTGCCAAGAACGAAAAGGGTGATAGGAATTGCTTTAGATGTGGTGATCCAAATCATTTCATTAATGAGTGTCCAAAGCCTTCACGCGATATGAATCACACGGCATTCGTTAGTGGTTCTTGGAGCGATAGTGGTGAAGATGTTGATGACAACCCCAAAGAGGAGAAATGTCTCATGGCTCACACTTCTAAAGAGGTACATTCCGAAACCGAATATTATAGCAATGATAGCTCCACCTTAGATGATATTGAATTAGAAGGCCAATATGACAATTTACACAAACTTAGCCTTAAATTCATAGAAAAGAACAAAACACTAAAATCAACTAAAACTAAGCTTGAAAATGAGATTAATGAACTTAGGGAAAAATTAGGCAAGCTTGAGAAAAATAGAGAAGTTGATATAGGTTGCTTAAGTTGTGAGAAACTTAGGTTAGAGAATGAAGATCTCAAGAGCACCTCCATTAAATTGGAAAAGTTCATGAAAAGTACTAGTGCTCTTGATGATATGTTAAACAAACAAATTCACTCTAAGGAAAGACTTTGTGTAGGTTTTAACTCAGATGAAGCATCAACTAGTGAACCTAAACAAGTTCGATTTTCAGAAAAACCATCTGCTGTACGCGGTCCCAAACTGTATGGGGCGGTTCCTTATCGATATGGAACCGCCGCCATAGATAAGGTACCGCGGCCAGAAAACGTTTTTGATGAAAATCCTGAACTTTCTGAAAAATCAAATTTAGGTGAACATCCTAAGCATCTTATTGTTAACAAAGTGAAATTACCTATACTTGACGACAATGCCGTTGATAAGTCCTATAAGCCTTTGAGTAAACCTCTAATGGGAAATAGAAGTTTATCAAGACCATCTTCTACTCCACCAAGAGTACGGAATGAGTTTAGGCCTAGAAGTAGAACGACAACACCTAGAAGAGATAGTCAAAACAATTCACGACCTAGAAGTAAAACTCCAACACCTAGAAGGAATGACCATAACTCTAAACCAAGATCAAATACACCTAGGAGAAATAATAAACAACAAAATGGTTATATGAACTTTTATCCTCTTCCCTTTTGTTCCCCATGGGGAAACCCTCCTCAATTCATGCATCCCAACCAAATGGAAGGGATGTTGGGAACTAACAATTTTAGACCCATGAGATATTGGGGACCAAATGTTAGATCGTGTTTGTTGTTACCTAGATATGCTTGGGAATTGATGTGGAACCCGACGAGTGGATTAAGGATAGTGGTTGTTCTAAACACATGACGGGTAATCAAAGTTTGTTCTCAATATACAAAGCATATGATGGAGGTAACGTCACATTCGCTAGTAGTCTACGTGGTAATATCATTGGCAAAGGTACGGTTTCTCTTGACTCTATGACTATTGAAAACGTTGAGCACGTAGATAATTTAGGGTTTAACCTTTTAAACATATGTCAAATTTGTGACAATAAGTGTAAGGTCATCTTTTCGGAAAATGATAGTGAAATCGTAAAAGATGGAAAGGTCATTGGAAAAGGTATTAGAAAGCATGGGCTTTATGGCATGAAGGTCAATAAGAAGTCAAAAGACAACATATGTCTTGCGACTATAGATGATAGTTCCACTCTTTGGCATAGGAGATTAGGTCACGCTAATATGCGTCTAATTCAATGTTTAGTCTCTAAGGAGTTGGTAAGACACCTCCCCAAGATGAAGTTTGATAATCACTTTTGTGATACTTGCAAAGTTGGAAAGCAAGTTCACTCAAGTCACAAAGCCAAGAATTTGGTTTAAACCTCTCGGTGCTTAGAACTCCTACATATGGATCTCTTTGGACCTACCGCCATACGGAGTTATGGAGGTAACCTTTATACCTTAGTTATAGTTGATGACTACTCTAGATTCACTTGGACTAGATTTTTGGCATCTAAGAATGAAGCTTTCGATCATTTCGAAATCTTTAGTCGAAGAATTCAAAATCAACTAGGATGTCCAATTGTCTCTATTAGGACAGATCATGTTAGGGAATTTGATACTGAAGTGCAATTTGGTGCCTTTTGTGAAGCTCATGGTATTACCTATAACTTCTCGGTTCCTCGCACTCCACAATCAAATGGGGTAGTTGAAATGAAGAACAGGATCATCCAAGAGATGAGTAGGACGATGTTAAATGAGCAATCTTTGTGTAACACCCCACTTGGATAAGTGGACCGTTACGTGTATTTATGGCGTGTCATCAAAGCATAAGGTAAATGTCCTAAAACATTAACTGACCATAAAGGAAATACCGGAATCAACATCGGCAATCCAAACATAAGCCCAAAACATGAAAAATAAAATACTGAAAGAAAGGACTAAACAATGTCCAAATAAGCAGAATAATGTAAGAAACGCATGATGTAAGAAGTCTGGATAGCTTCCATCCAAATGCACATGCTCTTGGAATCCTAAAAGCGTCCTGGTGTACCTGCCGTTAGAACATGAAAGGAACTACGGCTGAGCATAACGCTCAGTGAACGGATATAAAACATGATAAGAATATATTGAATGAAACAAGCGATAGAATACTGAAGCTGAAAGACTGATATGTAACATGTGGTAGAACTCTACATAAAATCTGAGAAACCTGGTTCATATATACTGATACTAAAATATAACTATTAATTCTGAAAACATGCATTTACTGTATTTTATTTGCCAGAGCTTATATAGGTCACGTGCTGTAACAACCGTGCATGAATAACTGGAGGGGTGACCTCATCATGCTATAGAGGGGTGACCTCTAAATAACTGTGCTGGGTGGAGGGATCAGCTCCAATGTGAAGGATGTAGAGCACACACCACATTCACCCTGATAACTTGTAACACATATAAGCCTAGGATGCATCCATACGCCCCACTAATAATACTGATAAAATGGCCAAGCTGAGCTGAGTGGGACGATGCAGGATATCACTCTCCTGCATGTGAGTCACGACACCGGTGCCTCTAGTGCCGTGGTTACGGTACCTCCGTAACTAGTACATAAACTGATCATGCTTGTATATAATGCTCAGGCAATTTATTTAGTTATTAACATGATTACTGATAAGCTTAAACATATACTGGGGAAAACATTTGGCTGCAGACGGGGAATCCTAATCATGCGTAGGAAATGAAGTCCTTACTGAAAGGACGGGAATCCGTACCTCGTGTCCAGTAATAAATACAATGAATGGAAGCTGAAGGATCTACTCCGACTTCACAGACACTACATAAATAAGGAACGTGAAATGAGTCGTCTGATTACTGTTACTGATTCTTATCCGTTCTTAGTTTAATTTTGTGTGTTCGCGTATTATTTTACTGGTTGCATATAACTGATTATTCTGATTGTTTGGTGTATTTCTGATAAATCTGACTGTTCTTTAAATATTTACTGATTAGTGTATATTCTGTATTTCTGATTTCTGTATATTATACTGTATTCTGATATGGTATTATACTATGTTCTAGTATTATAATACTGTAATAAGTAACCTGCTAAAATAGGAAGTTTTCCCAAAATAGAAAGTTTCTAAAATTAGAAGTTTCTTAAAATAGAAATGTCTCCTTCATTAGTTCCTAAACGAAAATAAATCATTTAATAAAAATCATACCTTTTATTTATTTATAGAAGCTAGTTGAACATTATTTATTTAATATATAATCAAAATAAACAATATTTGTACGCGTAAAATTAAGTCATAAAAATTTAAATAAACTAAATGATTTAATGATTATAAAATACTCTTCTAAAATTCTTATCGGAACAAAACTAGACAACCCGAGTCAAAGGCTCCCCGAGATACATTGTCTCGGGTCAACCGTGAACCAAAAGCCCAAAGCCGGTCGGCTGTGGTCCTGCTGCCAAACCCACAGCAGCCACCGACCTTGTGTCGGTTGCCACCGGTGTGCCCAAAATACCCACTGCGCTGGTCTAAGTTCCCCCTGCATAGTATCCGGTTCCCACTGCCAGTGCAGTGGTTACCACTGCTAATGCAGTGGTTCCCACTGCTCGCAGTGCCAAACACCCCCTGTTGGCGAAAATAGACCCAAACACACCCTTATACTTGTTAATCCCAAACGCCCCTGATGCGTTTCTGTTTGGTCGCTGCAGTCACCCCAGAAACCACCAGCGCACCCCTTGAGGGTCGCGGCTGGTCCCGAAAGCAAAACACACCGAGACCTTAGGGTCTCGGTTTTCCCTACATAAGCAACCCGACACCCCTGTTGGGGTTTGTTCGTGGCTGAGCAAAAGAACCACCAAGCCGCCCCTGTCTTGGGTCACGGCTGGTCCGCGAAAGATCAACACCGAGAGTCTAAGACTCTCGGTTTCCCTGCAGGTTGAACGCCACTCGAACCTCCATTATTAGAATTCGTGAATCATGAAAATATTAAATGGATGAAACAAGATTACTGTTACCTTGATTTGTGTGTCAGGGATTTAGAAACACACGACCTCAATCAAACCACGATTGTTCTCTTTTTTTTCTTTTTTTTTTTTTTGTCTTTTTCTGTCGGCGGTTTTCTCCTCCAAACCCTAGCTTCCGTTTTTTTTTTGTAAATGGTTTAGTGTGAAAAATCTTTTCCCTGGTTACTATTATTTTGTGGGATGGGCCTTAAGCCCAAATTCCTTTTCTTTGTTTTCTTTTAAACCGCCGGCCCACTATAAGTAATAAGCTTTTCGTTTTTCATTTCGATAATTATTTTCGATGTCCGTGTTTTTAGTCGTGGTTCGGAATTTTGTAATATTTACTTTCTGAGTAAAATACCTACGTAAAAATACTTGCGTATAATTTTCTGACATTTTTTTTTATTTATTTCCGGAATACTAAATTTGTAATATTTAAATAAAACTGAGCGCGTAATTACTGTTAGCGTTTAATTATTTATGTATACTAAAATAATACATACGTTATATTTTTGAAACTTAATAATTATTCCTGAATAATTATTTATAATATAAAATTAAACTGCGTATTTAAATATTCTGATTTTTAAATACGGGTTTTACAATTCTTCCCCTCTAAAAACAATAATTCGTCCCCGAATTAAAAATACGACTATACTGGGTTTTACAATTCTTCCCCTCTAAAAAGGAGAAATTCGTCCTCGAATTAAAGGTAATAAGCTGATGAAGTTATAAGAACTGAAAGAACACGTAGACTGAAAATACAATTAAGCTGAAGGATGAATTGTCTTCTAATAAAGACATAATGCTGCTGATAGGTATAACCTGACATGACTGAAATGATCATGTAACATGACATGACTGAAGAGAACATGGAACATGACATGACTGAAAGGATTTAACCGAATCCATTGGAGGAAAAAGAATGAGAGGTCCGGATGGACTTCTCCGTTTCGAGTAGCTTCCCGCTCAAAACAAATCCTTCAAGGGTCTAAACATAATGAAAATCTTGGTCCTGATGACCCTGTCCTGACGATGCTGAATAGTTTCTGGTTCTATACATAAGATAGATTTTCTGAATCTGAGTGAATAAGCTATAGCATGTAGGATACATGAAGTGGTACGTATAATTATCCTAAAAAGATAACATTTATATCTCTGAGCAAGCTGCTGAGAATATATATAGGAACGAACTACGTGAACAATTGTGAACATGCTAAGTGAGCAATTGTGAACGTGGTTCATAATTATATGAGAAGCGCTGGCATGGAATTAGAATATGATAAGTGAATCATACTGTGAACGTGGTACTAGAACATATCATGAACGTATGCTGACAGAAGAAAGAATGCCAAGCGATACGGCCTGAGGTGTGTAACGTCTGCCTGGTTATGGGATAGATGTGCTAAACTTGATTCTGGTCTCTCAAACTTTCTGTAACCGTATTCGGTAATAAACTGAGAAACGTGTATCGTGAAATGGTACACGAACTTGAACGTGAAAAATGTTATGAATACAAACGTGAGCTTAAATTATGAGATAGCATAAAGATGAACTGAAACAACATCATACCGCGAATGAGACGTAAACGTGAGAGTGAAAATAAACATGAATTTAAAGTGGGCGTAAACATACACTTGATCGTGAACATGAATTCTGTCTGATATGATGGTCAATGGAATGTCTTGAATTCGTACGTTTTACTGCTGAATTTCAAAATTTTCTGCAAATCTGCTACTGCGTGATCCTTTCGGACGAAAGAACGCGCAGGCTGATTACATGGTTGACGATAACTTAGATAGTATCATACTTTCTCTGAGCCTGTAGTAGCTGATAACAATTTCATGGAATTTCGTCTCATTTCTGTTCAGAAATTTCTAAGGGTTGTAGTAACTCACTAACATTACGACGTTCTATCTTGAATCTGCGGTATGTCAGGCATCTAGATATGAACATAGCTGTATCAATGTGTGATACGGTTTCTATCGAAATTCTGCCTAGTCTTATGGGACATTCTGGTGGGAATCTGGTTGGATAGTCATGGAAGAATTTCTGTGTTAGCCTAGGTTTTAGTGATGACTGTCAGCAATTTCTGCGTTAGCCGTCAATTGAGTTCTAGAAGAATTTGTACTTCGTTCACAGGCGTCGGTCGGGACCATCAGGTGATGGCCTTCACCTTCACAGCATTGTTTGAAACTTCTTTCTACTAAGGTAGAATGTTCAGAAATGCCACCTTGTTCAATTGGAATTCATATCTGGGAAGCTGTATATAAAATTTTCTCCTATCGAAGATTCTGTACAACTGTGAGAAGATGATTCTCGTGTTCTTCTCAAAATTTAAGCAGATCAGAATGTGATCAAAAAATATACTGACGTTTTTGTCTGCGAAGTCGTACAAGAGAATTCATTCATAAATTTCATACTATAGCTGGGGCATTAGGGAGCCCAGTCGTATAAGTCAAAATTTTAGAGAGACTGTAACGTGTTCAACAGCAGTCTAGAAACATCATGTTCTTCTCTCACCACTGTTGGTGTCATGATCGCGAATTGTTCCAGAACTATTTAAGATATTCGTAGCAGGTCAGGTAAACCTTCTATACGTGGAATGAAATATCGATTAAGAATGGTGATCTGTAAATTTGTCGGTGGTCGATATATGATCTCACGTTACCGGCCTTCTTAATAGACAGAAACGGTGCACTTCCTGGTGGTGCGTTGGGCGAATAAGGCCTCGTTCTGGTAACTCTTGCAGCAATTGCTGCAACTCTTTTAACTTAGCTGAAGCCCTGTGATCAAGAGTTATGAACACAGGTTCTGTTCTTGAGACTAGCTCGGTGATAAACTCTTGTTTGTGGTTAGGAAGAAATTTCTTGAAACTTCCTGGAGTGACATCTGGAAACTCTAGTATAATCTGCTGATCATGAATTTAAAGAATTTAAGAAGTGGATTATAACTGGTGGCTGGAAAATCTTCGTAGCTATGGACTGATAAGTCACGCGCTTGTAAGGCAGAACAACTTGTACCGATTTTTCTGGCAGGAAATATAATAAATATATTCGTTATTTAGTAAGATGGATCTCATCGTTAACTGAAAAGAAACCTTAATAAGTATAGGTGATTCCGTGGAGTTCTTTCGGCTGGGAGGTAGGTAAATACCTGATTTACATAAAGCTGACATAGGAATACGTGGAGTAACGTGGCGACTTCCACCGAGTGGGTTCGTCTGTAACCTTACAGAATGAATATCGTGTGTTTAATATGAATAATAGTCTAGTGGTGGTGACTGAATTTTAATGATCCGATTCATGCGTAGCATAATAGAATGGGTATACCCCTTTCTGAAAGGTACCCTGAATTACAGAGGGACTGGTTTAGAAACATACTGGAGTTATGAGTTCTGACTCGTATTTTGAGAAAAGATTCGTATGACGTGTACCATGACTAGCGTTCTGATATGTGTCTTCCTAAAGGATACCTGAGACCTATGTCTCGACTGATGTCTTGACATGTGTTTTAGTGGATGAATCTGAATAAGGTTAAAAAATATCTGGTAACTGCTAAGATTGGCGGACCGGTCAGACTACTGACCTCTTGTATTTCTGGTCACGTCCGTGCCGGAGTTCCGATGGTTACTGGCTGATTAATTATAAGTACGATGATTGTCACTACTGCTTTGTCTGTCACTTTATGATGGTCATTATCATGACCGTGATTCATGTAACTATTCTTCTGAGTGGCCGGCTGGGTTCCGGTTCCCACTCTTCTGAATGAACGGTTAGTTGAGTGAAGTGTGACATCTAGCTGAGAAAGTAAAAAAATATGAAATGGAATGGTAGTGTCTGATGGTTGAAATTAATTCTTGTCAGAAATTTCAAATTTATAGTTTTCGTCCTTTTTCTGTAGAATCTTCATTGTATGAACGACATCAGCATCTCGAGAGATCTCCAAAGTATCAACAGCATCAGCATTTGTGAGGTCTTCAAAGTGTTAGCAGCATCAGCATCTGGTAAAATCTTCAACTCACGAGCAGCATCAGCACCTGGTAGAATATCGACAAGTGGAAACGCCTGAGATGATTGAGGATCGATTAGCAATATCCGTGGAGTAGGGTACCTGGTGTACACCTTGACTACTGTACATAAATTACAAAATGAATACTGCACATGGAGTATATCTGAGACATTGTACGTGGAGTGCCTATGGAATACTATACATGGAGATTTAAACGGTAGTAAACTGAACTGAAACGGTTAACATGATAGGCTGATAATTTCTGCGTAGACTTAATGTTGATTGTATAGAGGCTAAAAGTATGATTAAACGGAGTTCCATCAACGTTCAGTATAAAGACATGATTGATAAAGACCAGAACATGATTTATCATGAAAACGGGTTTTACTGAAATTCTTTTGTGTCTTAGCATGGAGACATTTATCATTCTGCTGGACATAAGACCCTCGCACGGAGACATGAAACTGAAACAGCGTGGAAGCAACATCAACTTGAGATTGTGCGAACTGAATTGTTATAAAGACTATAAGAGTATGATCAACTGAAGTTTAACATCAACTGACGTGGATGGCTAAGGTTCAATCCACATAATTCAAGGAACAAAACATATGACTAAGTATGGGCGATTCTGGTTCGATCCATGCTTGTCAAAATTTCTGAGAACTGTCATGTATAGAAATTCATAATCTGGGACTAAATATGGTTGGCTATAGTCCATCCCATACTTGTCTAAATTTATTAAATGTCCTGATATGAAAAGGTGAACATCTATGAATCGGTTCACAAAACAACCTTCGACTGAATAGCATGAAATTTGACCTGAACAATGGTGAACGTTTATGGCTGGTTCACCAAGAATTACTTGACTGACAACATGAATCTGACATGAATAAGGATGAATGCCTAGGTTCAGTTCATCAATACAAAATCTGAACGGCAAGGGTGAACGCCTATGGGTCGGTTCACCAAAACAAAATTCGCAGAAAAGCACATGCGACTAAATATGGCTAGTTAAGTACTAACCTTTTACTTAGTCAAAACTTTAAGAAAACTGACTGATAATGAAGAAAACTGACTGAATAATCCATGAGAAACATGAAAGATAACAACGCCAAAATCTGGGAAATTCCTGGTGACTACCCACTAGTCACAGGTCAAGTTTTAGAGCCTACAGGTCGAACCTATAGCTCTTATACCATAATTGTAACACCCCACTTGGATAAGTGGACCGTTACGTGTATTTATGGCGTGTCATCAAAGCATAAGGTAAATGTCCTAAAACATTAACTGACCATAAAGGAAATACCGGAATCAACATCGGCAATCCAAACATAAGCCCAAAACATGAAAAATAAAATACTGAAAGAAAGGACTAAACAATTTCCAAATAAGCAGAATAATGTAAGAAATGCATGATGTAAGAAGTCTGGATAGCTTCCATCCAAATGCACATGCTCTTGGAATCCTAAAAGCGTCCTGGTGTACCTGCCGTTAGAACATGAAAGGAACTACGGCTGAGCATAACGCTCAGTGAACGGATATAAAACATGATAAGAATATATTGAATGAAACAAGCGATAGAATACTGAAGCTGAAAGACTGATATGTAACATGTGGTAGAACTCTGCATAAAATCTGAGAAACCTAGTTCATATATACTGATACTGAAATATAACTATTAATTCTGAAAACATGCATTTACTGTATTTTATTTGCCAGAGCTTATATAGGTCACGTGCTGTAACAACCGTGCATGAATAACTGGAGGGGTGACCTCATCATGCTATAGAGGGGTGACCTCTAAATAACTGTGCTAGGTGGAGGGATCAGCTCCAATGTGAAGGATGTAGAGCACACACCACATTCACCCTGATAACTTGTAACACATATAAGCCTAGGATGCATCCATACGCCCCACTAATAATACTGATAAAATGGCCAAGCTGAGCTGAGTGGGACGATGCAGGATATCACTCTCCTGCATGTGAGTCACGACACCGGTGCCTCTAGTGCCGTGGTTACGGTACCTCCGTAACTAGTACATAAACTGATCATGCTTGTATATAATGCTCAGGCAATTTATTTAGTTATTAACATGATTACTGATAAGCTTAAACATATACTGGGGAAAACATTTGGCTGCAGACGGGGAATCCTAATCATGCATAGGAAATGAAGTCCTTACTGAAAGGACGGGAATCCGTACCTCGTGTCCAGTAATAAATACAATGAATGGAAGCTGAAGGATCTACTCCGACTTCACGGACACTACATAAATAAGGAACGTGAAATGAGTCGTCTGATTACTGTTACTGATTCTTATCCGTTCTTAGTTTAATTTTGTGTGTTCGCGTATTATTTTACTGGTTGCATATAACTGATTATTCTGATTGTCTGGTGTATTTCTGATAAATCTGACTGTTCTTTAAATATTTACTGATTAGTGTATATTCTGTATTTCTGATTTCTGTATATTATACTGTATTCTGATATGGTATTATACTATGTTCTAGTATTATAATACTGTAATAAGTAACCTGCTAAAATAGGAAGTTTTCCCAAAATAGAAAGTTTCTAAAACTAAAAGTTTCTTAAAATAGAAATGTCTCCTTCATTAGTTCCTAAACGAAAATAAATCATTTAATAAAAATCATACCTTTTATTTATTTATAGAAGCTAGTTGAACATTATTTATTTAATATATAATCAAAATAAATAATATTTGTACGCGTAAAATTAAGTCATAAAAATTTAAATAAACTAAATGATTTAATGATTATAAAATACTCTTCTAAAATTCTTATCGCAACAAAACTAGACAACCCGAGTCAAAGGCTCCCCGAGATACATTGTCTCGGGTCAACCGTGAACCAAAAGCCCAAAGCCGGTCGGCTGTGGTCCTGCTGCCAAACCCACAGCAGCCACCGACCTTGTGTCGGTTGCCACCGGTGTGCCCAAAATACCCACTGCGCTGGTCTAAGTTCCCCCTGCATAGTATCCGGTTCCCACTGCCAGTGCAGTGGTTACCACTGCTAATGCAGTGGTTCCCACTGCTCGTAGTGCCAAACACCCCCTGTTGGCGAAAATAGACCCAAACACACCCTTATACTTGTTAATCCCAAACGCCCCTGCTGCGTTTCTGTTTGGTCGCTGCAGTCACCCCAGAAACCACCAGCGCACCCCTTGAGGGTCGCGGCTGGTCCCGAAAGCAAAACACACCGAGACCTTAGGGTCTCGGTTTTCCCTACATAAGCAACCTGACACCCCTGTTGGGGTTTGTTCGTGGCTGAGCAAAAGAACCACCAAGCCGCCCCTGTCTTGGGTCACGGCTGGTCCGCGAAAGATCAACACCGAGAGTCTAAGACTCTCGGTTTCCCTGCAGGTTGAACGCCACTCGAACCTCCATTATTAGAATTCGTGAATCATGAAAATATTAAATGGATGAAACAAGATTACTTTTACCTTGATTTGTGTGTCAGGGATTTAGAAACACACGACCTCAATCAAACCACGATTGTTCTCTTTTTTTTTTCTTTTTTTTTTTTTGTCTTTTTCTGTCGGCGGATTTCTCCTCCAAACCCTAGATTCCGTTTTTTTTTTTTTTGTAAATGGTTTAGTGTGAAAAATCTTTTCCCTGGTTACTATTATTTTGTGGGATGGGCCTTAAGCCCAAATTCCTTTTCTTTGTTTTCTTTTAAACCGCCGGCCCACTATAAGTAATAAGCTTTTCGTTTTTCATTTCAATAATTATTTTCGATGTCCGTGTTTTTAGTTCGTGGTTCGGAATTTTGTAATATTTACTTTCTGAGTAAAATACCTACGTAAAAATACTTGCGTATAATTTTCTGACATTTTTTTTTATTTATTTCCGGAATACTAAATTTGTAATATTTAAATAAAACTGAGCGCGTAATTACTGTTAGCGTTTAATTATTTATGTATACTAAAATAATACATACGTTATATTTTTGAAACTTAATAATTATTCCTGAATAATTATTTATAATATAAAATTAAACTGCGTATTTAAATATTCTGATTTTTAAATACGGGTTTTACACTTTGCCTCAAAAGTTTTGGTGCAATGCCGTCGACACATCGACTTATATTCTCAACCAAATTCTTATTCGACCCTTTTTAGGAAAGACCCCCTATGAGATTCTTAAAGGTAAGAAACCCTCATTGGAATACTTTAGGGTGTTTGGAAGCAAGTGATTTATCCTCAACACCAAAGACTACCTTACCTAGTTTGACCCAAAGTCTTACGAAGGTATCTTTTTAGGTTATTCCCAAACTAGCAAAGCCTACATAGTCCTTAATAGAACCTCGAGCGTAATTGAAGAATCACTTAACGTGAATTTTGATGAAACCCCTCCTTTAACCAAGACACCACCATTGGTTGATGATGACTTGGATGAAGTAGAAGTAGTTAGAGCCAAAGAGGTTAGAAAAATAGGAGTTAAAGACCTTAGTGTTGAAAAGGAAGTAAGCATTAAGGAGTCTAAGGATCATACTCTCAATAATATCATTGGCGACTTAAATCAAAGGACCCTAAGATCTCAAGTCCAAAACCAAAGTAACTTCTTTTGTTTCGTCTCCTTGATTGAACCAAAGAATGTTAAAGAAGCTTTGACGGATGAGAGTTGGGTCATTGCGATGCAAGAAGAATTGAATCAATTCATTGCTAATGATGTTTGGGAACTTGTTCCTCCACCTAGAAGTTCTACCATTATAGGAACCAAATGGGTATATAGGAATAAGTTAGATGAGAATGGTATTGTGTCTCGTAACAAATCTAGACTTGTATCACAAGGCTATAATCAACAAGAAGGGATTGATTATGACGAGACATATGCACCGGTAGCTGGATTAGAATCCATTAGAATCCTTTTAGCCTACGCTTGTGCCCTAGATATTAAGCTTCAACAAATGGATGTAAAGAGTGAGTTTCTTAACGGTTTGATCAATGAGGAGGTATATGTGGCTCAACCTCCCGACTTCATTAATTTTGAGAAACCGGATCATGTTTACAAGCTTAAGAAGGCACTTTATGGTCTTAAACAAGCACCTAAAGCTTGGTATGATAGACTTAAAGCGTTTCTTGTCAAACATGAGTATACTATGGGAATGGTAGACAACACTCTCTTTACAAAGAAGAAAGGTTCTCATCTCATAATCGTGCAAATATATGTTGATGACATTATATTTGGCTCAACTTGTCAAGAATTGTGTGATGACTTTGCCAAAATCATGCATGATGAGTTCGAAATGAGTATGATGGGAGAACTTAACTTCTTTTTAGGACTCCAAATTAAACAAATGGACGATGGTATTTTCTTTAGTCAATCTAAGTACGCTAAAGAAATGCTAAAGAAATTTGGATTAGAAGAATCTAGACCAATGAAGACCCCTATGGCCTCGGATACTAAACTCACAGTAGATGATGATTGTGAGTCGGTAGACAACACCAAATATAGAGGTATGATTGGTAGTTTGTTGTACCTAACGGCAAGTCGACCGGATATCATGTTTAGTGTTTGCCTTTGTGCTCGCTTCCAAGAGGCTCCCAAAACCTCTCACCTTGAAGCGGTTAAGCGTATCTTCCGATACATTAAAGGCACTATACATTTAGGATTATGGTATCCTAAAGGGACCGGCGTAGAAACCATTGTCTACGCGGACTCGGATCATGCGGGAGACTATGTGGACCGGAAAAGCACTAGTGGTGTTTGTACCTTCATGGGTTGTTTTTTAACTTCTTGTTTCTCCAAGAAACAAACCGCTCTTGCGATATCCACTACGAAAGCCGAGTATGTGAGTGCCGGAAAAGCATGCCAACAAGCTCTATGGATGAAGCAAGCGCTTGTTGATTACGGGATTTGTCTTGATGATGTTCCCATCATGTGTGACAATAAGGGTGCTATAGACCTTAGCAAGAATCCCGTGCAACATTCGCTAACCAAGCACATAGAAATTCGTCACCATTTTCTTAGGGATAATGTTCAAAAGGGGAACATTTCAATTGAGAAGGTACCCTCCGAGGATAACTTAGTCGACATCTTCACTAAGCCACTTAAGAGGGAACCTTTTAATTACTTGCGTCTAGGTCTAGGATTAATGGAACATATTCCTTAATTGTTTTCCTTTATTGAGTCTTTTTTTTCCTTTGAGTCTTGTATCACTTTGAGTCCTTGAGTCTCCTAAACTCTTCTTGAAAATCTTCTCTTCTCCTTTTCAAAATCCTCAAAGTCTCTTTTAAAAATGGTTTAGAAATGTTTTGGCATTGTTAATTCAGTCTAAAAACGTCTTTCATAGATTCTTGCTATTAATCTCGAGCTTACATAATTCATATGTATGATCCTCTTAAACATATCAAGAACAAGATAGAATCATGGAGGATAATTGTGTCATGACTTAAGGTCTTGTCTTACACACCTCTTACATCGATTTTTAAAATCCATGTATATTGGTCAATCTCTATTTGGTGAGTTAGTATGTGTACTCTTTGTCTATCTTTGCTTTCAAGCATATCCCTATGTTAAGTTAGACTAGAAAAATAAGATTTGCTGAAAAATCTTCCTTCACCACCAAAACTCAACCACTGTAGGCGGTTCTATATATGAACCGTGGTTCCTTATCAATAAGGAACCGCCAGAAGCAATAAGGAACCGCGGACAGTGCTTCCTTATTTTTCGGGTATTTCTGAAATTCCAAATTTGTTCCAACATTTTGAGAATCTTTGCTTCAACCCTTTGACCACCCCAAAAATACCTTGAGCCTTCCCTATTAAACCATAAGCATTTTGCCTTACTTCACATCCCAAAATGTCTTATTCTCCTAATGAAAACCTTGATTCTCCTTCATTCTCCCCAATTGCTTTCAAACCCAATTCACCCAAGAACACTCTTAATCACATCTCTCCTACCAAGAATGTTGATTGTGGAACATCTTCTCTTCCACCACCACCCTTTAGTGTTCTTCCTCCTTCTCATGATAATGTCATGCACCATGAGACATATAGTCATTGTTATCAATATCAACATCTTGCTATGGCACACATCTATGAGGAGTTGAGCTACATCAAGAGTCTCTTAATCAAGCCTCCTCTTCACTTTGATTATGAGATCTCCACCAAGCCACCACCAGCACATTCTGCCACTACCTTGTCTTTCATATAAGCATTGGTTGCTTATCCTCAAGACACCTTTTTCTTTTAAGCAAATCTTAGAATTCTAGAATAACTAGGATTAGATTTATGCTTTTGGGTTGTTTTCTATTTCATACATCTTTGTATGACTCTTTTCTTATTTTTATATGACTTCACTTGGATCTTAGTCTTTGTGTTTTCTTCTCTTTTATTCTTTTAGTGTGACCTTTAGCTATGTCTTGTTGGTTGTCTCTTTTGTTCAACTAACCCTTCCATGTAGCTTGTCACCATATCTCGATTCCTCGGTGCCCCAAGCTAGGGGGAGTAAGCACCAAGGGGGAGTCTTTGCAAATTCCGTCTCTTCAACACCGACTTGTGCAACCTTTTTGCTTCGACAAAGGGGGAGAAATGAATAAACTCGTCTTCGAAAATTTTGTGTTTTGTATGATTGAGTTGATATATTGTCGGAATAAAAAAGGGGGAGATTGTTAATGCAATAATGCCTAAAAACGTTACTTGCATTTTTTGGTCTCGCTTAGTTTTGATCACGACAATATGTAAAAACAAGCATTTACAAAAACAACGAAAAACGAATTCTTGAGTTCAAGTATTTTTCATTTTACCCATTTTCACTTAAGGTATGAATAAACAAGTACTAACCTTAATCAAGTGATCAAGTGATTTAATCTTTTCTTAAAACTCACTTTTTATTAAGTGTGACAAGTTTTAATTAAACTTTCTTTTTAAGAAAATATTTTATTAAATTAAATATTTGAAAATTTGAAAATGGCATATTCCCTTTGGATTTGGAATATCCTTTCTGGATATTTTTATAACCAGATATGACCTCCACCACTAAAGGACAAAAAGGAAGCGGAGTCTATCCCAGCAGTTCCTTATCGATAAGGTACCGCGGGCTAAGATAAGGAACCGCGGGCAGATATAGCCGTTTGCCCTTTGTCCTATAAATAGTGGACCTTTCTCAGATTTTCAATTCACCTCTTTTACACACAAATTTCCAGATTCAAACATACTTCTTAAATCACTCAAATCCTTGATTATTTTATTGATTACTACTTGTTTAGAAGTGAATCTATCTCATCCATCCCTTCCTCTTCAAGTGCAAAGAGAAGAACACTATCATTGTGAAGTGTTGAGTCCACCACCAAAGATCCTTTGAAGATCAAATCTTATACATTTGTTGTTGTGTAATAGTTGTGAAGATCCAAGTAGTTGTGTCTATTTGGAAGTTGTGTATGTACTAAGTATAGTTGTGTAGATTGGTCCTAGCTACGATTAGGGCTCGACTTTTAGCTTAGGGTCGGAAATTGGTTAAGCGACGTGTACGGTTTTCTCCACCATAAGGAGCTTGTTGTGTAGTGAACTCTCGAGTAAGGAGTACTCGAGGAATGGAGTAGGAACGAGGAGTGAGCTTCGTTGCCGAACCACTATAAATCCTTGGTGTTTGGTTTGATCTTTCTTTACCCTTAACTCTTTACATTCTTTATTCTTTATGCATATATATTAGTTAGTATTAGTTTAAGTTACACTATCATTGTTCATATTGTGCATAAGAAGATTTCACTTATTTCCTCAAGTCTAAGTTTTTGAGAAAAAGATTTTTTGAAAACCATCATTTAACAAGTAAATATAAGAAACTATTCACCCCCCCCCCCAATTCTAGTTTCTACAAGGATAACTAGAAATTCGAATTCGATGTTAAATATGGAACACTTTATTGAGGATGTCAGGATTTTGTGATTTTTGTTTTAGGAGTTTTCTTGTTAGACATGGTGAAATAAGTAATTTTTTGAATTGTAAATTGAATGTGTGAGAAAAATGATTAGTTGTGTTGGTTATTTATATAAGTAAAGTATTTAAAATAAAATATTATTTTTTTATAAAATTCTCAAACGGTAAATAGCCTTTTTGTCTTCACGTGCTCCCCAAAAATGGTCCTCCTCTCGACCCAATTCCTTCGACGATCTATTCAAATCGATCTTCGCATCGACGACGGCCAATTTGTGAACTCGATCGGCCCTCCTCAACCGTACTGCTATTCCTAGCCTAACAGAACTAGAACAAAACGAAATTATAAAAAAAAATTAGATAAAAAGTTATCTCGATAAAATGTGTTAAGCACAAGAAAAACAAAGTAGAATGATGTTGGAGTATGCTCCTATCATAATAAATAATCATACGGCTAGACACAGGTGAGCCTATGGGGTCACACACATATACATAGAGGTACCACTTAATATACGTACCTATTACTGTATATATATATAACTACGTAACTCGAGATGGATATCGGGCTTTTAATTACTAAGCTTGTACTTAGTATATTAGAATAGATATACAAATGAATAAGCCCATATTGAACCCATATATATATCCAACAAGGAGTCAAATATGTTTCTTTTGAAAAAAACGGTTTTCAACTTATAAAAGTAATTAGTTTGTAACCGACTAATTATTTATGAATGATTGATATCAAAATAAATTTACATATTATAACAATAAAGTGTGATTTTCTATTTTTGCTCCTTGGTTGGATGATACGACAAAAATATCATACATGGTGGTGATTTCTTGTTTCAATTTGTAAACCATTTATCCATGGGAGTTAACTGTTTTACAAATAACTACAGGTATTAAGACTAGCATCTACGTGGTATACATTGACGTGTAGTGTGTTTCAAAATTGAGGTGATCTACTTTAATCAATCGGGCTTCTTGGTTAGATCTTGTGTTGGTGATTGTCTCCGTTGATCCTACCGAATCACGCTACAAATGTATATTTGATTAATCAGATGAATATATGGATCCATTCATAGGTGCTTGTTCCACTGCGTTTGATTGTATTTCATATGATATTAATTATATTCAGCACTTATAGTGGTATCACGAGCCATCATATGATGTCATATGATTATCAAGTATGCGTAAAAGTGGCTAAAACACGTGTTTTAATGGATTAATGAAGATAAAATTAAAACAGCCCCTAGGGCTTAATTTTTGTGATAAAACAGACCCTAAGATGGTCTTATGATCTGTGATTATTTATTCCATGGCCACGGGTTACGCAAATCTTAATTGATTTTGTTACCGGTACGTGTAAAATCACCTAAAACGTGTGTTTTGGCACGATTTTTTAATCGGTTTTAGAACAGCCCTATGGACATGATTTTGTAATTATATGATAATTATAAGGTGTTTAAAATGTGGTTTTAATATCCAAATGTCATTGGTTACACGTACCACGTACCAATCGAGGGTTTAATTAATTGTTGATTATTTCTTTGATTTCGTTGGCTAACAAAGATTCTTGTTATTTTATTTTGTTTCCATGGCAAACACATGCATGTTTGACCATGGACTTAGCCAACACCTTGTTATATTCATAATCTTATGGTATTATTATTTTTTGTATGCAAAGCCGATGAAACCTAGACCAAATGTGACATGTTGTGTGTTGATTTGCATTTAATTTTTAGTTTTGGGGATTTGCCATTGTTACGGCTTTATTAATATGTTTTTATGTTGTTTATTGCCATTTTTTGGGTATTTTACAGTACGTTTATGATAGGTTAAATTTTGTAAGTCATAAATTAATTGTAACCGATGCTTGGATGAGAATGGCTAAAGAATTAAAGACATATTGTGAAATTCGGAGTTGTTGAGTGACCTGCACTAAAACGTGATTTCCTGGAGTTCTACAAAGAGCTAGAAGCTCAATTTTGGTGTGCTTATTCACAACTCATGGGCCTTCAAAAGTCTCAATTGGACCTTTGGCATGTGAAGATTAATTTTATGGGTTTTGGGACCAAGAAGTCGACTAAAATTTTATGGCAATTTTGAGCTTCATGTTCACTTTGGGTTCTACTTGCACTTGATGGTCTTGGAGCAAGTGGGAGCCCACTTTGTGATTGTGTTGACTTACCCTTAGTTGACTTCTTGTTCCTCGTGATGGCTCACGAGATCAAGCATAGTTTTTTCATCGGTTTGAAGCTTTGGATATTTGTGGTTGTGTGGTTGTTTATTTGTTTGATATTTTGCTATAACTTGCAAATATTTTTTTATAAAAACATGAAACCAATCACAAAACATTTATAAAAATAAGTCTTTGATTTAATTAATGTTTAAATACGATTTAAAACTAAAATATTGTTTCCATAATTAACATGTTATGAATTTTATTTCTTTTATGTATTGTCTAAACTAATAATAATTTCACTTAGGTTTTATATTAGTCTTTAACTTGGACAACTTGACACACATAATGTAAAACAAGATTAGACTTAAGTTAAGAAATGTTTTTAACTTGTGCTACGATGGATGAAAGCATGCTTCCTCTTACACAACTTTGATTTGTAAATCAAACTTTTATACCCGTCTCAAATTTAAGTCATGTCGTCCAATCATTTGAGATCACTTGCAATTACTTTTTGCATCTTGTGAGACGGATGTGAATTGTAACCCAAGGTGACTATTATCTATGCTTGAGACCTAGACTTATTCTCACATGTTCTCAAATTGGATGACTTAATCGGTACAATGGTAAGACCTTGACTGAGGCAAGGATGGGACTAAACATGCCAGTTTGACATTTAGTGAAAGGTTCAATTGTGTCATGAGTCCCATAAGGATCTAAGAACTGAACATGATTTGCAATTGATGAACGTCATCTACCTATTAAATCTATCATTAGTAGCAGATCAACTGATGTGATGATGGAACCTCGGTGAGGATCTTAGCCTTTTCGTAAAATTAATTATTTTTTGTAAACTTGGGTAGTTAATTTTAAAAGGATAATTATCGAAAATAATAAATATGAACTTTTTATTTGTATAAATGATTTTATGTAGCATAAACCGTAAAAAAAGTTTGTTTCCTTTTGTGCTAGAGGAAGACAAACTAAGTCTTCTTTCCTTGTAAGAATAAGACTCGTTCCCATCCTTTCACATTGATTGAGAAAGTTATAATAGGAACACTTGAATCTTCTCAATTCTAATCAAACTTAAAACATACCTACTTAATAAAACAAATTGTCTTGTAAGTCAAACCGATTAAAGTACAGTTGCACATCTTACTCTTTTAAGTGATTTTCATAACCCTTATTCCGGTTTAGAAATCTTGAAATATTTAAGATATCTGGATAACTAGAGAAAATGTTTTCTATAGCTATCAAAATTACACATCTTGATGTGTCAAGATTAGGGGTGTCGAAAAAGTTGACCCGACCCGAACGCGAACCCGAATAAACCTATTCGGGTCGGGTCACTAGGGTTTAAAAACATATTCGGGTAAATTCAGGTTGACCCGAATTGACCCGAGTTCTAATTAGGCTCGGGTTCGGGTTTATATTTTTTAGCCTTAACCCGAATTGACCCGACCCGACTTGACCCGAACCCGACCAACCCGACTTGACTCGAGTTTTTTTTAACACATTTTACCTTGTAAATATACTTAAATAAGACAATTTTTAAATTTTTTACTTATACTCGGGTTGACCCGAACCCGAGTTGACCCGACCCGAATTGACCCGACCCGAATTGACCCGACCCGAATTGACCCGAACCCGACTGGCCTGAGTTCTAATTAGGCTCGGGTTCGGGTATGATTTTTTAAGTATTGAGCCGACTTGACCCGACCTGAATTGACCCGAACCCGGTTGACCCGACCCGATTCCCACCCCTAGTCAAGATATTGTATGAGTCTTGATTAGAAATTGAAGTCTCAATAAACCGCGAGAGGAAAGGAATATTAGCATGTTTTTCTACACACCTTTGAGGTAAAGTAGGAAGAGGAACTGGATGCAAAACTGTCAACTTAATGACATCGATGGAAATCCCACCATAAATATAGTAGAACTTGATACTTTTCTTTGAATATCTATGTACATGTTTACTAGTTTACGGGACTCACATTGGCAATAATGTGTAGACATTCAAAGAACTAGAAAGTATACAAATTTCTACTTGATTTTTCACTAGTATAGATACATTCAAAATGTTGTCTAAATTAATGGGAGCAATGCAAATTTTTAATCATAGTACACATTTGTAATGTTGTCTTATCCAGTGGGAGCTGTGAGCTTATCACCTTGTAAGTGACCTATTTATTTTCTAGATTGTCTTGAAGTAACATCATAGTTTTTTAAGCCTTATTGCATATTAATTTTAAAAGATAACTAGTCACTTTTCTGATGTCGCTTCCCGAATTGTTATCTTAAAATAGTTATGCACGATTGCTTATTAAACGATGAAGTTTTACATAACCCTTCTATACAAGCTTGATTTGAGTATGACTTAAATCATATTATATGTGACACTTTATTATTATTCATATATGACGTTGTTTCATGCTCAAGTGGGAGAAATATTAGAGTGTGCAAGGCACAACACAAAATGGCTAATAATATTCTACTAGGGCTTATACATATTGATGTATGTTGTCTAATAAAGAACTAATATCAAGAAATAATAAAAACTACTTCATCACATTACCTAAATGGTTTAGTGATATGCATATGTCTTCTTGTAAAGACATACATTAGAAGTATGTAAATTAATTTGAAAATACTATTGAAGCCAAAAGTGGGCATTCAAAAATACGTTATATAAATAGTTTATGTCTTAAACTAAAGATATAATTGTGAACTTCATTGAATTGTTCAAAGACTTATAAAAAAAGTAAGGAATTAATTTGTTTTGTCTTCCTGTTAGGGCATATACAATGAAGTTATTGAATTGTTCAATACCTTATAAAGTAAATTTAGCGACTAGCATGTTATGTTTTCTTGTCAAAACATGAACTTGGAGTTCTTAACGGCTAAAATAATCATACTTTATAGCATGCAATTGGATTGAATATACTGTTTATGCAATTTTGTTTGACCAATTTAGAAAATATGTGAGCCAAAGAGTATTAGGTTATCTAAGGAATTATTATATTGTCTCACAATCGCAACACTATGTCTCATGTGTAAAATCAAATACTATTGTTATTATTTGATCCCTGATAACATAACTACACTCTCTCTCTTATATTATTAAGGTTAACAAAAATCTGAATGAGCCAAATGCTTATTCAATATGGTTCCAAACAAGAAGGTAACTAAGAAACCATCAAGTTAAAGAATGGGATGAATCTCAGTAAGTCTTAGTTGAAGTCTTGAATTTGTTGAAATCATGTTAGACGTGTTATTAACAAACTAGATACAAGAACTTTCAATGTATTTTATACTTCCCAAACGATAACAATTCATTGTTGCTCGACATGTTTTGTACTTGGAGAAAGTCTCCCCTTACAAGAAGAAAGTGGGAGCCTTTTTGCATCTTTGAAGAAAGTAATGAATTAAATACAACCTTCTGTGAGGTTTAGCATGTAAAGGCAAAAGCCACAAAGTATTGTAACTCCCAGTCGCATATCCGCAAGGGTACCTCAAGCACCTGAAAGATATGAGTTTCATGTCAATGTTGAAGAAGATGAGTTAGAGGATCATAGTGAACCTAATAACTACCGAGACTCATTGCTAGATTTTGAATTTGATGAATGACTCAAAACTATGAATGGTTAGATGTAGTTCATAAAAAAAATCAATCTTGGAATTTGATTATCTTTTATCAATTAGTAAAACTAATATGTTATAAGTGGTCTTCTATGAGAAGATAGATATGGACACAATTGTACACCTTTATAAACACTCTATTTGATAAGAGTTTAATGCATGCTCAATCAATTGACCATGATTAAAGTTTTCTTTTCTTTGCGAGTGTTAAATAAATAAAAAGATTAATTTCCATACTTGATTTCATTAGTATGAAATATGACAATTGGATGTCAAAATCCTCATGAATGATTACATTTGTGGGGCCGTTGTGTAATCAAAAGGGTTAATAATTCCAATTAATATTAGAAAGTGTACAAGCTCTATAAATCAAAGTGTGGATTAGAGCATGCATCTAGGAGATGGAATCTTAAGTTTAAATCAAGGATATGATGATGATTAAAATGAAGATGACTCTTGAGTACACCTTTGAACTAGTGGAAGCACTATGTTTTGTTCATTCTTAAATCTCATATGTTGTTAACAATAACATTTGAGCTAAGCTAGTTTTAATCCTTGGCTTGAAATATATTTTTATTAAGAGATATAAGAAATAAAACATATAACCTTGGAACATATGATTTTAGGATAAGGCATACGCGGTTAATAAGTCTAAATATGACACATCAATGAGAAAGTCTCAAAGTTCTATCTCACTTGATAAGATTGAATATGTACATGGAAACCTTTAGTTTACCTAATGGATTCATTACATGTGATATGTTATGTATTAGACTAATTTTAATACTTGCATCAATGCAAGATGAACTGATCGCAAAGTATCTAAGTGAAAGTCATTAGACTACTATAGACGTACATGTTCACCGTTTACGGATTCCTGGTAAGGAGATTAGTGTCGAGTTTATACACTAATGCTTATTTTGATTGAGCTGATACTCAGTCCTAGTGATAGTAGGATTTCATCTTAAATGATAATACTATTATTTAGATGTGCTTGACGAAAAGCACTGTTGCACTACTCATTAGTAAAATACGAATACTTTATAGTTTAGGAAGCTGTCAAGAAGATTGTCTTCAATAGGTGATATACTTGCTTTAAACTACCTACATAATGTACTGTGGCGATGCTAGTTTTATTGTATTAGCACTAGAGCGCACATATACAAAATGAAAATCATCATATTATTCAAAATCTTCACTGTTTGTGAGTTTTTGAAATAAGTATTCTCAAAGTTCACTCAGATGACAACTCAACGGGTCCTTTTGTAAAGTCAATGTATTGTAACCAAACATGTAAATCATGATAAGAACATTGGACTTTGACCTTCTAGTAGTCACATGTATATATGTTTACAAGTATTTGGGTAATGGAACGCTAAACGGTTGTATTAAATAATGAATTGATATATGTGGTATGATCGTCTTTATTTATACTAATGTGTTCTATATTAGCATGTTTAATCCATGAATAATTTAATTATTCTAAATTATCCATTGTCAGTTGATGATACGAGAGTATTTACTAATTAAGATAAATATGAGTTGGTCATATTCATTTGGAACGAATATAATTGATGATGCCGCCAAACTCATATGTGTTCATTGGATGAACATTTGATTGACCCAACCTACGAGAATTCACTATATGGATCGGGGTCAATAGTGAATATCGCAAGTGGTTGAATCTCTCATCCTTAGACTTGAGATGCAAGTAGGTTTTGTATGTGTGGAATGTCAATCTTTGATATGGTTCAATGCTGTCCTGAACAAGGTTGCTATAAATATCATTTTTAGGTGCGATATAAAACACATGAACGACACGTGCAGTCAAAAGAGGATTTGTTCCTCCACATGTATTGGAGTTAGATACTACTGGGCCTCTCGATGAATTATACAGATGTATGTATGCCCACACCAAAACGTAATTAAGATGATACTTGATTAATTTGGTAATCTAGTACAATATCGAGAAATAGAATAGTTAAACTACAGAATGACTATTGATCCACGTCTAAAGTTTAACAGAGTATCTCAAACAAAAGGATGGCTGATATCTAAACCATTTAAATGAGATGTTTATGAAATTATCCTCATATGTTCCTAGGGGCATTGGTGTGTTGGTAGACGCTAACCTTTGCTATTATAATTACTTGATTAGTATGACGTACACAAGTGGGAGCTATTAGAGTATGCTCGTGGCATAATAAATAATCATACGGCTAGACGCATGTGAGCCTATAGGGGCACACACATATACACAGAGGTATCACTTAATATATCGTACATATTGTATTTACGGTATATGTATAACTACGTAACTCGAGATGAATATCGGGCTTCTAATTACTAAGCTTGTACTTAGTATATTAGAATAGATATACAAATGAATAAGCCCATATTGAACCCATATATATCCAATAAGGAGTCAAAGATGTTTCTTTTGAAAAACCGGTTTTAAACTTATAAAAGTAATTAGTTTGTAACCGACTAATTATTTATGAATGATTGATATCAAAATCAATTTACATATTATAACAATAAAGCGTGATTTTCTATTATTGATCATTGGTTCGATGATACGGCAAAAATATCATCCATGGTTGTGATTTCTTGTTTCAATTTGTAAACCATTTATCCATAGGAGTTAAATGTTTTACAAATAGTTACGCGTTTTAAGACTAGCATCTACGTGGTATAAATTGACGTGTAGTGTGTTTTTACATAGAGGTGATTTATTTTGATCACTCGGGTTTCTTGGTTAGATCTTGTGTTGGTGATTGTCTTCGTTTGATCCTACCGAATCACGCTATAAAAGTATACTTTTATCTTCTTTTTTATTGATTAATCATATGACTCTATGGATCCGTTCATATATGCTTATTCCACTGCTTATAAATGAAAGATGGTTAATTGTCACCTTAAGCTCATATGTTTTCATTCTTTACAATAAGAATTAACATTTTGACCCGAATCCCGAAATTGAACCGGAACAGTTCCGGTACCGTACCGATTCTCCGTACCCGAATCCCATTCGGGACGGTACCGGGACTACAAAATAAGGTGAAAAAATTTCGCGACCACTAATTCGGGACGAGACCGGTATCAAATTGGAAAATTCCCGATAAAAACAGGAAAACCCCGATTTTCCGGCACCGGTACCGATACCCGAATCCTGTTCGGTACGGTACCGGTACCACTAATTGATACTCGAGAAATATTCGATACCAGTAATTCAGGACAGGTTCAGGACGAGAACGGTACTGTGCCCATCCCTACTTTAAAGCATTTGTTATAAAGCAAATGGCCAAAAGCTTTTTACCGGTTATAAAGACATTTTTATTAAAAAATTAATAGTGAATTATCAAATGTTTATACTACAACCCTTTTGCAAATATGTTACTCATTTAGGTATAAATAAACCAAAGATCAATTACTTGATATATTATAAATCGCTCTAATGCTTCACAAAATTTGAAAACATAATAATTTTTTTTTCATCTTTTCCTTTTAAAATAATTCGACAATGGAGTATAAAAGAAAATTGTGACTTCACCTACTTTGTCTATGATTTTTTGTTTCTACAATTACTAGGGTCGTTTCGTAGTTTTTGATGGCTTTAGGCGAAAACAAGAAAAAGGTTTTATGACACTTGCAAACTAAAGAGAAATTGCTTATAAACTTGAATTATATGACTCGTAAATGTTTAATATTATATGTGTTTATGTGGGAAACTAGTGAAAATGTGACTTTTTTAGGGAAAGTCATGTGCAACGGCATATATTACACACCTCTTCAAGACCCTTCTGGTAATCAAGTCAATGGCAAGTTGGTAAACATTTTTTGCTCGTTAGGTAACGAAATTTTAACTTCCACGTAATCAAGGGAAAATGGTAATTTTTCATTAGTATTCGTGTTTTAAGGGGGTGTTTGGGATTGCTTATTCAAAATAGATTATGAGTTTTGAAAACGAATAATCAGATAATCAATTTTTATAAAACGTCGTTTTAAAACATAGTGTTTGGATTTGATTATGTTATTTAATATTTGGTAAACTAAATAAATTAAAATCTCTAATTGTAAAATTACAAAAAGGACACTTGCATGAAAATGACAAAAATTGGTACATATGCAAATAAATGGTCTAAGTGATAGCCACGTCACAAAACATCATGTGCAAAATAGTAAACATAGGAAAAATGGATTACTAGTTTATCACGTTTTGGTAAAAGCATGTCATGACCTACTGCCACCAAAACGTCATTTTAGAAGCTATAAACGCAAAATATTGATTTTTGAAATTATTTGCCAAACACCAAAAACTGATTATTTACGTTTTTAAAACGTGATAATCAAATAATCTATGTTTAAACGCAATCCCAAACACCCCCTAAGTCACAAGTACCATAAAGTTTGTTTGATTTTAACTAGCGTTTTGGCATAAGAGATGAAATTATTGTTTCGTAATAAACCTTTACTTCGAAATGTATAAACATATTTATCTATTAGCATCTTTATTGTATTGATTTAAATATAAAATTAAAAAAATATTTTAGTTAACCTAAAATAAAAATAAAAATACTTATTATAAGATATAAAGAATAAAACAACGATAATAAGAGCCGTCAATATTGGGTGTTTTTGCTTGGTATTATGATAAAAATATAGTATAAAGACATCACAATTTTACCGGGGTGACGTTTTCGTGTCTCAAGCTGTAGTAGCCAGCTTAAAAGTATGAAAAACGTCACACGACGGCGTTATATGTCGTATCGAACCTTGCATTTTCGTGACGACTGGTGACATAGAACCTAAATATTGTTTTCTTTTTCATCTGCATTTATAGAAGTGAGCAAACTGACAAATTAAAATTATATTTAGAGAATTGTAAAAATCGTCCTTCTGGTTTGGCCAAATTGTATGTTTGACTTTTACGATTTAAAATGTTTAAAATATTCATTCATTAGTTTTTGTATGGGAGAATGTACAACCAAAAGTTTGCTACACTAAAGATTTTTGCAAATTCGAAACTTGACGGTCCGCTATCGTTCTTCGGATAAGTCAAATCCCTTTGGTCAGTTCGCTCAAGTGATCCTCCCTTATCTTCCTTAACGTTCAAAGTAGTTTTGGTTTGAGAAAGGAGCACCGATCGAGCGCCTTGGATGAATAAGAAATTGACAACAGAGATAATTGCAAATTCTTATTCGAACAAGTTGAAGCTAACAACATGTCGATTACATACCGAGCGTTGCTAAAAACTAAGGGACAATGCCCCTCTAATCTAAGTGGGTCTACCTGCGAAGCAACTTGTACTTGAGCGCCGGGGGAGAGGAGGGGGTATTTGGTTTGGTGCAAGGCCCTCGCAACAAAAATAAGCAGTTATCATTGAAAGAAAACACTTTTTTATTTGTATAAGGTTTCAAACCTCAAAACCCTTTTTTTCTTATCTTATTAGTAAATGTAAGCACCACTATTGAAGCATAGCTAACGAGAAATCAAAATAATACGCATTTTCCTAAAATTAAAATAAAAATAAATAAAAAGTCTTTTTGTTAGAATTTATAAAAACCTTTTATCATATTAACACATTAATATACACGAGTACGCAGCGGAATAAAGGATCACGTATAGACAAGTAATTAACATAAACGATAAAGAAACGCGTACCTTTTAGCGATGGATAAATCACTTTTATCGAACCACCAATATAAACGAAAACCCAAAGATCAAACAATGATCTCTCTAAGAGTACGCACACAATACGTTATAGCAAACAATTAAGTATGCTAGTACTAATAATAATAAGCTAGCCAATATTTGTTTTCATAAAACAAATAAACACGATACAAATAACCCATTCGATTGCAATAAAACCAAACGAAGAATTGTATCTCAATTTATCGCAAAGTTGCCTTTTGGTTTTTGTCGAACAGAATCTATATCACATGACCAAAAAGACCATCCAATATATATATACATGTAGACACGTCAGTAGCCTAATCTAATTAGGAAACCAATACAAATTATATTTTATTTGTTTTACATATAAATCCTTCTAGTTAACTTTTAATTATCGTTTATAAGATATCGTTAAGTAACTAATTAGTTAACGTTCGTAATAGCTTATTACTAATTAATATATTACGGATGATATATTAACGTATAATTGTTTACGTATTAACGCGTGCGTCTCCTTAGGCTCGAGACGACTTCCGGACATATATTATTTACGTGTACATATTCCTTCAGCTCGCACTTGGACATGTACAATAATATAATATAATAACATTGGTTAGCGTCTAGCAACACGCCAATGCTCCCGGAAACTCTCGAGTGTAGTTTTCCATAAAGTACATTTAAATGACTCAAACATTTACACTCCCTTTGTTTCTCAAATGCCATGTTAATAATGGATATGGATCAAAGTCATTCCATTTTAACTATTCTGTTTCTCGCATTACATAATTAATATAGATTACCAATCTAATTGAGACAAATCTAGATTACCATTGGGTATGGCCATACAAACATCTAATTAATTAACGAGGGGCCCAATAGCATTATTCTTCAATCCTAGTTGAAAGAGCAAATTCTATCTTGACTACACGTGCCTCTTGCATGTTTCAAGATACAAATGATTATAATTTTTATTACTACCTTATTCAGGATAGCGTTAGAACTATAGCAAAAAGTACCATCTACATATATAAGACCTGTTTGCATCTCAAGTCAAAGGATTTAGTAATGTAAATCATTTACAAGTTTCACTTAAAGACGCCGATCCATAAAGTGATTTACTTGTTAGTAGGAGATGTCCAATATACAACTTTTGGATATCATATGAGTTGGTGAACCGTTCTTGCATATTCTACGAATATTACCATCTCTCATATATGTCTTAATTCAATTATATTCCCATATAATCAATTGACATAGATAATTTAGAATAACATATTATTCAAGGATTTAAACATGCAAAAGTAGGACCAATAAATGTTAAAGAAAACGCAAATATCCAATAATTCAATTCAGTAAATAAATATTGTTTAACAATATCCTTTATCCAAATACTAAAAGATCAATGCATGATAACCTTAATTGAAAAATCATGCCTCAAGATATGACGGTCATACTTTCTGTCAAGGCATATATTTTATGAAACTCAATTAGGTTTGATCTTTGGAATTTTGAGAATACTTATTTCAAATTCACAATTGTGAAAATCTCTGAACATATATAATGATTGTTATTACGTATGTTTCTACATATGAACACACAACAAAATGGGAGTATTGTTGTTGTACATCCTATAAGGTGTGTGAGTCCAACTAAACACCTTATTGAAAACAATCATCTTTAATAGTTTCTTAAACTATAAAGTATTCTTTATTCTTTTAATATGTGTTGCAACATTATGCTCAATTTGAACATAGTTAGTCCACATGGTCCTCATCAAATATGAAATCATACCATGATTATTATTGAGTGTTATCTCAATCAAGCTATCATCAATGTCTAAAAACATCACTATGATATATTATAATCCATAAACTATAAATTATTATTATGATAATATTTGGTGTCTTTCTAAACTCTAAGTTTGTTGACAATGATAATTACATCTTATTATCAGATATAATATTCATTACTTGAAACAATTCATGTTAGTAATAATCATTCTATCCAAATAAATCTTATCATAACATTTGTACTAATCATCTAAATGATTTTCTCTTCAAGCAATCGTTGTTGTTAAATCTTCTTGTACTTATACAAGTTTTACAACTATCCATACACACAATATGATTTACATGATGAATCCCTTAAGTTTTCATCTTATGTCAACTCTCATCAAATGAGATATATCCATTGAGACTTTCTAAATGATATTTTATGTTGTGTTAGATTTCATTAACCACAAATGTTTATTACAATAAACTACATATCAAGGTCATACGTTTAATTTCTAAACCCTTTCATATGAAACCTTATTCCAAGCTAAGGTTCAACATCTTGCTTACATGGAATATTGCTTTCCATATGTTATACATCATATGTGACTTAAGAATAAACATAATACTCCCACTAGCTTTTAGATGTACTCACAAGTTATCTTAGATCTAATTAAAAATCAAAACGTGGATTTAAAAATTAGACTCGAGATATATTCCTTAGATGCATACATTAATCCATACATGGATTCTTGCATTATGTACACTACATACAGATTATTGTAATTTTAAACACTTTGATCACAATCGTCCTCGCTAATGTAATCGTACAAAAGAGTTTAAATATTACACTGTCATGTTTATCATTATAAAATATCATGGCAATAAATTATCTTTATTAATGCATGTAGAACTTTTCTAGCACATATTGTGCATTAATCATGTGTACAATATTATCCATATGAGTCTTTCACTAAAGAACCTATATTCACCCTCACAGTCTAACCGATTGGTTAAAGATTAATCAAGTTTTTAAAAATTGATTTTCTTTTATGGACTTGCATCTACTCATTCATAGTTTTATTTAATCATGACATTCAAGATTCAATAATACATCTATATGGTTAGTAGGGTCACCATGATCCTCTAACATATATTCCTTAGTATTGACATATCAATATATCATTCAAGTACTAAAGACATCCTTGCGGATCTATGAATGTGAGTTCTATCATCACGATGTTCAACACTTAATGTTCAACATCGTTATGACATTCGCTAGTATATTTAGAAGGTTGCATATTTTGTTATTTATCTCTTAAAGATCTTCGAGTCCTCCCACTTGCTTTTAGTAATCATAGACTATTCTTCAAATACTTAGCATGTAGGACAACAACAAATTGTTATCTTTTGGGACACGTTCACAAAATACTTTGATAGTTCTTGACAAATTCAGAACTTCAATTTTAAAGACTCAATGTGATTCGTCACATTCCATAGCTTGATGGTGTCTTAGTATCCTTCTAGGTCGGAGTAATATTTAAGTATATACTTTGTATACCCAATTTCCAAACCTTGACAATTTTTGGAGGTAAAGTATTTCAAGTTATCAACATCAAATAATTCTAAAGAATTTGATTTATCACTCAAGACATTCTTATGAGTATTTGAGATTGTAATACTATATGAAAATCTCTAAATAACTTAATTCTCTTTATGTTAAATACTTATCAATTATGTCAACACAAAATTGAAATTATATAATATATAAAACCTAATGCATGCTCTAATGTATACATCTTTAAATAGTTCAATAACTATATATACATTGTTTATCCTTTGAATAATTCAAAGACTTCATGTTCATTAACAAGAAGATATAACAAATAGACTATTTACTTTATGTTTATACGTCTTTTAACAATTTAAAGACTATATGCTTATGCTTTACAAAAGACATAAACATTCATAAAGTAGGTATGAACAACTTCAATAATTAATTCAAGTTAATTACGTACTTCATTTATATTATTGTGCATTCCAAGAAGTATTCCAAGAAGCATTCCAATAAATATAAACAAATTAGTTTAAGTAGCTTGTTATTCATATCATGACATTTTCTAAACAAGACACCATTCATTGACAATTAAATGTATAAGTCTTAATAGAATATTAGATTCTTATCTCGCGGTCAAGCAACCATTTGTCATATTGTTATGTGTTGTATCTTGACATCCTCTAAACAAGACAACATACATTGACAATTAAATGTATAAGCCTTAATAGAATATTAGATTCTTATCTCGTTGTCAAGAAACCATTTATCATATTGTTATGTGTTGTACCTTGCACACAATAAAGATTTCTCCCACTTGTGCACAACACAACATCACGTACGAATATAAACAACCATGAAACGCAATAGTTTATGTGAACAATATGATCATGTCATGTATATTTGAATAACTAGTATAATGTCAACCATATAGTTTTATAAGAAATTATGCATAGTTATTATATGAAAAATACTTCAAAAGTGATAATCATATAAAATAGGATGCATTTATCCTTAAAACTATGGTTCTTCATATTCTGAAACTAAATTATTATTTCAAGTCAAACTAGAAATAATATGGATTACTACGAAGGTAAACAAGCTTGTAGCTCCCACTGAATTAGACAACATTACATTAATGTATTTCGCAACGCTCCCACTGAATTTCACAACATTACAAATGTTACTTCACCAGTAAATAGCAGATAGCGATTTATTTACTTCCCTACTCGCTTTAAATGCCCATAAGTAACAATTACTTATGTATTATAGAGAGTGTATGAATTTCTACCATGTAAATGAGAGACTATCTATCATGCTTTCATTAACTTTAAAACTGGCATGCAATTTCCTCCATATTAGGCCTACCGTTCAATAAGGGTATTTAGTGCCTACGTTGGGTTAAAACATAATAACTAGGATAAATAAAGCTAGTTATTATAATCACAATAAACAAATAAAACACTTGTTTTGTTCTATCGATTATAGCCTTAAGGGGATCGACATGTAAAGAACAAAAGAAGTATTGTTGCCTAGAGATTGCTAAGAGACTTATTAGTTTGAAAGATGCTCAAAACTCAAAAAGATTAATGAGATCTACTTGAAACAATAAGTTGTGCAAATCTACTTAACCATTTAAGTTCACTTAAAGATTGATAATTACAATAATCCAATCCCACCTATTAATAGCTTTTCCTTGCACCGAAAAAGGATAGGTATATGTCTATTTCTTTCTTACAAGAAAAGGAGACTTTGTTTGTCAAACAAGCATTAGTTTATGGAACTTTGTTGCAATAATACTTTTAAAAGAATCACAAAATTCAATTTTAGTATTTTCGATAATATTATCTTTATAGAAAATTAAATACCCATGTTTATAAATAAACAATTAATTTTCTAAAAGCTAAAATACACCAAGACATACCGCCACCGCATCAGTTGATCTGCTAGTGATGATGATATTCAAGGGGTAATTGACGTTCAATAATTGCATCCAATACAACTTCTAGAATTATGGGACTCAACTTTATATACATCACTTGTGACAATTCAAAAGTGAAAAAGCGAGCATGTTTATCCCATCTATTGCCAGGAGGTAAGGTCTCACCTATCTTAACTTGCTTAAGTTGTCCAACCAAAAACCGTGATTATATAGCACCGACGTCTCACAATCGAGTGTATTATATCACCTTGGGTTACAAAATCACCACAGTCTCACGTATGGTGAAAGAGCAAGTGCAAGTGCTTTTACAAGTTGGATGACAAATAAACTTATTTCAAAGGGTATAAATTTTGACAATTTCAAAAAACATGTACAAAGAAGCATGCAACATCTTTGTATCATGATAATTTAACAAATTTACTCAATTCGTTAATTATAGACATCACTTATTTAATTGACAATTCAATTGTATAAATAGTTATATCATAAAAATTGACGATTCAACATGTATTCTATTTAAAGAAGTTTAATTTTATCACGGGAAAAGATTAAAGAATGATTAAAATCATTCAAACCCTAGACCATTCGCGGCTTCCTAAATAGTATGCAAGATAAGGAGACTACAAATAGTCAGGTATTATAGGGCAATGGTATCTACAAGACTGAAGTCTTGGTGAGTCTTCCCGAACCTTAGCCTTGCAACTAGATAGTACTTTTGCAAATTACGTCATTAATGAAATTTTACAACTTTAAAATAGAAAACAAATTATAAACTTGATTCTTGCTAATCACGGCGTGAGTTAGATTTAAAACTATGTAAGGGCGACTCATTTGTTGCCACATATGATCGTGCAAGAACAAGATTATAATAAATCAAATTTCATATAGTTTTAGTCCGGTTTATTTTTAATTTTCCAAAAAAAAAAACCTTTGCTTGAACCATGATATATAACAATTACAGTCAAAAGCAAAACAAATAAACATTAACCTAAAACATATACCCAATTAACAATTAATCACATACTTCATGCATACCACATCTATCATGACTTCAATTAAATCAATTAATCAAGAACACATGATCCATGGTAAACTTGCATGATTCCCATAGATCGAACCATAATTTAACAATTAACAACGTGATAAATAACGACTAATTAACTATTAACAATATATTTATCAACAAAAATTGCATACAACTTAGGGTTTGTCTAATTAATTTTATTAACCCTAATTAGGGTTTATGAAAACCTAATCATCAAATAAAATAATTCAAACGCCTTCAAAGTAAGTTTACACAGTTTTATCTCTTTCGTTATTTTTAATGTAATTAAAAGCTATACGAATGGCTCGTGATGCCACTGTTGGAATTTATAAAAACCTTTTATCATTTAACACATTAATATATACGAGTATGCAGCGGAATAAAGGATCACGTATAGACAAGTAATTAACATAAACGATAAAGAAACGCGTACCTTTTAGCGATGGATAAATCACTTTTATCGAACCACCAATATAAACGAAAACCCAAAGATCAAACAATGATCCCTCTAAGAGTACGCACACAATACGTTATAGCAAATAATTAAGTATGCTAGTACTAATAGTAATAAGCTAGCCAATATTTGTTTTCATAAAAGAAATAAACACGATACAAATGACCCATTCGATTGCAATAAAACCAAACGAAGAATTGTATATCAATCTATCACAAAGTTGCCTTTTGGTTTTTGTCGAACAGAATCTATATCACATGACCAAAAAGACCATCCAATATATATATACATGTAGACACGTCAGTAGCCTAATCTAATTAGGAAACCAATACAAATGATCTTTTATTTGTTTTACATATAAATCCTTCTAGTTAACTTTTAACTATCGTTTATAAGATATCGTTAAGTAACTAATTAATTAACGTTCGTAATAGCTTATTACTAATTAATATATTACGGATGATATATTAACGTATAATTGTTTACGTATTAACGCGTGTGTCTCTTTAGGCTCGAGACGACTTCCGGACATATATTATTTACGTGTACATATTCCTTCACTTTTCATACAATATAACCAAACCACTAAGAAGATTTTTACAATTCTCTTAATTATACTTCTCTTTTTTAACATATTTTTCATAGCTCCAATGTATAACTTTAATTTATTTCTTTTTTATTCCAAACATTATCCATAGAGCAAACACCAGTTTCAAGGAAGGATCTTTTTTTCTGTATGGCAACAAAATAGGCTTATCACAAGTCACAACTAACATATTTACATACCCGGGTTCACTTATTTTCTGTGGACTTTTTTCCTTTTCAGTTGGCGATGTGGCCCCAACTATAAACCAGACACTTTTGTTTGTCTTTTGATATTTTCATAAGATATTTTCTCCTTAAATATCTTATCCTACACCACTAACAAAAAAAGCTAATCTTTACATGTACCTCGGTAACAGTATTCCAATATAATACACGACAAAGTTAGTGCCCGGATTATATTACTAGTAGTGTGTGATATGATAGAGCTCAAAAAATGTGTTGCGAACATTTTATACTCTATTATCCATGAACTTTAAGGTAAACTTGGTGTATTATTTGGACATGTGTTACGAGTCGAATCTTTTGTCATCCAATCCATCTTATTTGGTCTTTAGTCCCGATTCTTTCTTTTTGTTTAATGGGTTGCATTTCCCTAGGTTAGCTTTACACTTGCATCGCAACCAAATGCGACAAAGTAATATGCAAAGGTGATGCATTCAACACTTAAGCAAACATATGTTTATTCAATACGCGTATATAATAAGCCTTTCACTATTTAACGATTTCACCATCCACCAATAATAAAATTTAGAACTGGACTACCAAATATTCAAAAGTCAGATTTACCCCATATTGACTACAAATGATTTACGCAAGTAAATTTTTTAAAAAACATCAAAAACTTATGTTTTACTCATTCCGTCTTATATTATTGCCCATCGATAAAAAATACGTAATTTAATAAAAACATAAATTTTTTAGCTTTCTCTCTTATTTTTTACATAATTATAATTTTATTTTTAACCAATTAATTTACAAATTCTTAATTTTTTTAATAATACCTTTAAGTAAAGGTGATATGTTAAACTTAATCTATTTTTTTAATCAATTTTTGAAAATAAACAAATAATTTTAAACGTCTAAAAATAATAATGTAAATCATAATTTTGAGACGGAGAAAATAACCATTTGTACATTAATATGTGCAAATTAAGAAACCGTGAAAAAGCTTCTCATATTATTAGAGTCTCGAATACCCAATGCAGTGCATGGATATCTTTCGTTTGAGTGTTGACAAATAATGTGTTGTTAGCTTGGTTTTGTCAACATCAAGTTGTTTTTTGTTGAACTATAACAAATTATTATATATAGATTTTTTTTCTAAGTCCTTTTGTAACGACTATGTGTTGTTACCGTTCCTCTCACATTCACAAAAGACTACATAAGAAGTTATCCCCTGCTATGCAAAACCTTTGAATCCACGCAACTTGTCTAATGAAACAATTTTACGTCATTAAAGCAAAAATATATCAACGGCTAAAGTTTCTAAATATAGAAATAAGGGAAAAATACACACGGTTCATATACGATACGATAGCAACTTGGTGATAGATAAGGTTCTATCATGTATGAACTTGAAAAGTGATTTCCCACGTGCAAAGAAGCCAACGATGTCCAGTTGAAAGAATAAAGGTGAATGGTGAATATGGAAAAATATATTTCAAAAGTAATGCACAAATGTTCATACATAGGTAACTTTATATGATTTGAATTAGAGACGAAGCCAGAACGAAATATTACTGGACGCACAAATTTTTTGAACCTTAATATAACATATGTAAAAAATGAATTAAAACGAATGGTAGAAACACGTTTCAATTGACTGGGTGCATTTAAGAAGCATTTAGATTAAATCGATGTTTTCTTCACAAATTAAGACTATAAAAAAAAAATTTATAAAGGTCACGGACACTCGCGGGAACCCCCTAGCTTCGTCCCTAATTTGAATCAGAGCATGTTTTGAATTTATGACTATTTTGTAGAAATAACAATTGTTGGAGTTCTTATGTTCTTTTAAAAGAAAAAACTTTGATTAAAAAAACATCAAAAACAGATGTTAAAAAGAGGGGAAAATAGTTTCTGGTAACCTACTAATCATACGAGGTAAAGTTCATCTTATTAACTTACGACATAAGAAATAAGTTGACTATAATAGCACTTTTTTAAAATAAATGTTTACATATAATTTTTTTAGTCTTTTTTGTAAACTTTGATCGTAAATATGTTTATTTGCGTTATATTTAATAAAAATTATTTTAATAAAAATTCATTTAAAATTCTATTCATTCATATATTTTGCATCAAGTATTATATTACACATCAAAAATATATTTAAAGTTAAAGTCGCACAAAAAGACTTAAAAAGTTAAACGTAAACACTTATTTTAAAAAGAAAGTAGTAGTAATTATCAAATTTTTAAAGATCGAGATTTTATTTAAGATCATTTTTGTTTTTGCAAAATTAAGATCATAAATTTAAATCAAAATGGTAAGATCCCATTATAATGTTGATTTTTTTAATAATATTTGTAATGTTATACACAAATCTACAAATTATTATATATCACAAACATAAATTTATATGATTATTTTATAAAATATTACGATCATGAAATATTAAAAAAAAAATTAACATACTATTTTTATGTAACACGATTTATAAAATTTTAGTTTTCTAGTTTGTAATTCGAGAAAAGTAAGATCTAATCGTAGTGGATTTTAATGTCCTATGGTGAAGATCGATACTTTATAATATTTTAAGCATGCAAAGATCATATGTAAGAAATATATCGTTTTTGCTTTGCAGTATCTGAAATCGTAAAAATATAAGATCAAGATCGGGATCTTCACAACTATGATAATTATTATTTTGTAAATAAGAATATATTAGTTATAATCTTTTTGGGTATATATGGGTTTTCGACTCTACATTACGAGCTGACTAATCTTAAGACGACTATCATTTTAGATAGTTCGGAGTCGTTGCGGTTACCCCAAATATGCACACCTAGTGATGTTTGTATCATTAACCTCCTTTTAATTACAATGTTTGAGCCACCGTAAACTGTATATTATAAGATGTTAATTGTAAGTTATAAGCTCTAAACTACATACCCGTTAACATGAGCTACAAGCTGTAATTATTTTAAGTGTTCGATAAAGTAGCTGTTGAGTATAATATTAAGATGTAAAATAACTTTAAAAAATATATATTAAATAGATTATGATATAATTAATAAGTATATCAGTAATTTACAGTTTTAACAACTCTAAATAATTTTAAAAAACTTTATAAATCAATTTTTTAATTAAAAGAACTACATGTTTAACATAAAAGTTTAAAGTTAATATATCCAAACAAAACTACTTATTTTGGAAGAGATTAACTTTTAATATAAAATTTTTAGAAGAGATAATCAATAAACTTTTTTAGTTTAAATATGTTTTTTTTGTTTTGTATATTTAAAATATAAAGTCTAGTGAATATAAAATGTAAGAGATATTTGTTTATTTTCTAATGTTTTTTAAAATAAAGTATAAAAAGTTATATGTTTCACTTAATTTTGTTTAATTTATTTAAAATATAACTATTAAAAGTTTATTAATTATCTCATTTTATTAAGTTCTTGTTATCACAAATTTAATATTTATATTTTTATGTTTTTTTCTTTATTAAATTCATGAAAATTTTTAATACCAAAAACAAATTAATAAATTTTTCTTTATTAATTTTTTCATGAGATATAAATTTTGAGATAGTTGGTGTAAGTTGTAAAAAATTACCGTTTAAAAAAAATAATTAAATTGTTATAAACAAATGTGAATATGTTGAACCCAATAGAATAAGAATTGGGTTTGTTTGGGTCAAGCAAGGCCCATGGACAGATATGAAAGGGGTCCAACGGGCCAGGGCTGAAATAGGTCCAAATACTAAACAACCGGTTAGAACACAGTGCATCCGACCATCCATCCATCCGTATATATGATGGTGCCGTTAACTGAATGAGGGAGACCAAAAACAAAAGTCTGGAAACTTTGCCGCCTTTCGTTGGAGCTTAATTAGCATCAGCAGGAAGCAGCTCAAGCTAATTTGAACCACCACCACCACCACCACCATTGAACCCACCCTACGTAAGTCCACTTAAACTCGGCTAGATTCAAATCCATAATCATGCGTTGAACCTGTTTGATCAAATGCCTTCAATTCTTTAACTATAACCAGTTTAACTTTTTTTAAACACATGTCTTCTTGTCCACTTGATAAATTTTACTATTTAGGCTGACTTGAACCCTCCGCCATTGCTGATATAGGTAGGTAGTTTATTTAGGAAGGAAAATGTATGTAGTCATTGTTTCACATATCCTTTGATTGCTTGTTTCTTTTGGGTTCCGCCACAAGTACCAGTTGCGGAGCCAGAAAATACAATACTGGTATGGGGGCGAAAAATCAATTCGTTACTTGTGTCAAGTAATAGGTTGAGATATGTTTTTCTAACGTACCTTTATGATTCGGCTCGGGTTAACAACAAAATTTAGAGAGCCAATTGTTTGTAAAAAAAAAAATAGTCTCGTAGATTGTAGGAGTTGTAAGATATGTCATTTATTTTCTAATATGAAATCGTCGTCGGGTAGGGTCTCATTAAATAGAAACAACTCAACTTCATCATGTCATAGTAACAAGTTCTTGCTAAGTGTAAGGTTTGATAAAATACAATTAAAATATATTTACTTATATAGGTTATTATCCCAAAACAAGACTTACAATTGTCAAGTATTGTTTATTAAATTGAAATTCATGCTCAGCTGCATGACAGCTACGAGTACGGTTGTTTCCATAATAGTATAAACTTATAAACCACTTTTAATGTAAGATCTTTTACGTAGAAGGCTTATCATGTTGTATTGATTAATTTATGAATATTAGATGAGGGCCCACTTCATAAAAGCTTCAAATATGATAGATTTTGCATTGAATACTCGTGTTCTTGGAAATCTTGTAGAGGGCATTGCCCCCCATTAGCTAGTACATCCCTCCGCCCCTGGCCACAACTCAAAGTGTTAGTGATGCCAATCTGTTTGTTTAGTCGGTTTAAGGATGAGATATCAACTGTCTAAAGCCTGATTTCGAAATGTAGCCAATACTTGGTTGAGTTTGTTCTAAGTGATCCTAAGCTAATGGTGATGATGACGCCTTTATGTGAACTGAAGCCTTGTTACTTTACGTGAGGAAAGGAGTTATCTACATAATTGTGGCAGAGAGGGTTTGTTTGGCACAATGGGGAAAAGTAGTCATTCGCTCAGTATATCCTCAGAGGATTGGTGAATTAGGTGAAAACCTAAGCTGTCCAGAATGGACTGCTTATTTGTTTCAATGTTTGTTGAAAATATAGACTGAAATTATCTTCTTAATTGTTTTTGCTGCTGTTTGGGTAGTGTTCGGGACATGTCCACTCTTCTAAAACTTGGCAGTTTGTATGTCTATATAATGAAGAAAGTGTTGCTGTCAATTGTATCACACAAAGGACGGTCTTTCAGCCCTAGGATTTTGTTTCAGACGAGCTATTGTACCAGATGTGTTCATATTTAGTGCCCTGATGGACTCATTATTAGAATATAGGAATAGGATCCTCGAGGCTTAGATATTTTTTAAGAAACTGTTTAGATTGTAGCAATCCTTGCAAGTTATTTATATCTTCTTTTTTCATGTTATAAAATTTGAATTGTTTAACTTATGGCGATACTTTGTTCAAATTATTGATACTTTTTCTATTTCTTTTTTTGACGTGTGTGGACTAATTGACAGGTGAAAAGTATGAAAGAGCTTGTTACATTTCAAGTAGGAAGTTATGCCAATTTCATCGGTTCTCACTTTTGGAACTTCCAGGTAAATTCACATCTTTACTCGATTTATGTATTAATGTATGTATGCGTATAAACAGCCATGCATTAGTTAGTTGGTACTAGATGGTCAAACTTCTAAAATATGACTGCTGATTATTCACTATATTGATTAGAGCGAAAATTTCGTTTCTTTAAGGTCTTTTTAAGTCCTGTTGACAAGCACCAACCCCCTAGAGCATGCACACATCTCAAACACGTGATCTTGTTTGCGTTATCAAAATCATGATATATTTACCCCTTGTTGTCGACTGATTCAAAATCCTAAAATTTCAGTATAATAACGTCTGTACTTTTTTTAAAGCTTGGATCGAACTCTTTAAAACTCTTGGTATAGAATATTCTTCATCATCAGCTTATTTAATGCTTACAGCTTATTTCATTTTGTTGTTTGCCTGATGAAGGATGAACTGCTGGGCTTGATTGAGGACCCGGAGGCCAACTTAGTCTTTAAGAATCAAAGTCTTGATATGGATGTCCTCTACCGCACTGGTGAGACACAACAGGCAAGTAAAACCTAAGGCTTCGTCAGTTCACTGCACCTGTAAAATATATACACAATGACAATATATCTTTGGCTATTTTACAATTGTTGTTTCCAAAGTGGTTTAGTTTTTTATTTTGTACAGTTCGTGCTGCATAACCTTGTGTCATTGATAATTTGATAATCGCGCAGGGTGTGCCAACATACACTCCTCGCTTGATTTCAGTAGATTTTCAAGGTAATCATCAAGTTGAAGATCAAACAGAGAATTCAAATACTTCAAAAATAATCCATACATTGTGGTGGTGTCCTAATTTTTACTACGTATTTGTTTAAGCTATTGTAGTCTTGTAAATAGTGTTTCTTACAAGTAATAACATTTGCATTGCAGGATCTCTTGGATCTATGAGTTCACGTGGTACATTGTACAACCAAAATCCATATTTATCATCAGGTGTTGCCACGTGGTGAGACTTTGATTCCTATATATCTTCTTGGCTTCTCGGCCATTATTTCAATAATCACTTGCTGCAGTAAATACATATACTAAAAACCATTGATAACTGTACAGGACGGGTGATGTCTCCACTCAAGTATCTCAACCTCACAAGAAGAATCTATTCTTGCAAAGGTTGTATAATGAAGGGCAGGAGATAGTGCCCACTGGTGAATCTGAAAATGAGATATTGGATACAGATGTAGTCCAATCTCTCGAGGATGAAGTTCAATATTGGACAGATTTTTCGAAAGTTCATTATCATCCACAAAGTTTATTTGAATTAAATGGATTCTGGATGAATGCTCAAGAATTTAACAACTATGGTATTGGAAAAACCACATTATCCGAGGGTCAACAAGGGGATGAAATAAATGAAAGACTTCGTTTTTTCATAGAAGAATGTGATCATGTTCAGGTATGTACAGGGGCGGATGTACTTGGAAGGTGCGGGGGGGCGGCGCCCCCCATGGCTCGCCAAAAAAAATCAAATTTCAGTGTAAAAAAAAATAATTTAGGACCATTTTGTTAAAGTGCACCCCATTATATAATCAAATTGCCCCCCACTCGAAAACAAAACAATGTAAAAACCTTCAAATTGCCCCCCAAAAGAAAAAAAACAACCTAAAAATCTTATAATTTTATCTTTATTTTGGTGTATACAATAACTTTTGTCCAAATTTTTTTTTTTGCCCCCACTCTGCTAACATCCTGGTTCCGCCACTGGGTATGTATGTGTAGTAAATCATCATATACAGTTATTTATCCTTTGCATATCGTGTCATATCTTTCATTGTTGTTAAAACTGTATGGCAGGGAATCCAATTGATGGTTGATGACTCAGGAGGATTTTCGGGTGTAGCTGCATCTCTTTTGGAGAATATTCAAGATGAATACACTAATGTTCCGGTCTTGCTCTATTCTGTTCGGAGTCCTAATTCCTATATCAACCGCACAAGCCGAAAGCAGACCATAACCAGCAATCTTCACGATGCAGTGTCATTTTCAGCACTTTCATCCTTGTGCGAGTTGATTGTTCCGGTTGGTTTACCATCGTTGAGTGAAAGTAAGTTCTTCTTCTAATGATTATTGCCTAAATATTGGTTAGAAGGGGCAACTTTGGCCCGAGTTGGATAAAATTGGTTTTTCTTGTCAATCTTTTGGGCTTGTTTTGATAAAACAAAATATTTCTACGAGTCCAATCCAAATTGGCTATAACTAAAAAAAAGTAGAATTTATGGGTCAAAATGGGCTGGAGCGGGCTTGAATCATACTATAACCTTTACTCTTTCTTTATCAACTATAAACAATTAAATATAGTATTAGATATGATAACATTCAGTATATACTACTATCAAGATAGTGGTCTTACCGTTTGAGAGTTAAAAACTGAAATAGGAGATGCTGTAAGCATTGCATCAGCATTGTAGGTACTTTAATGTCCTGATGCTACAAATTACGACTTTTCAGTACAAATAATAATTTCTGAAATCGTTTTTAACATGTTGGTAAGCTGAATAATATTTTGCCATCTCTAGCGCTATCAGTGATAATATATTAGCATGCCTTTATTATTTCACCAACTTATAGAATTTCTTTATGTATTGTTAGTAAGTTTTTAATGGACTCTATGTTTATGTGTGTAAAGGCAGGTCTTCCCAATACCTTAATTTACAAAATGAGAAGCTGTATCACACTAGTGCTGTTTATGCATCTGCAGTCCACTCTATTACTCTACCGTTCCGGATGAATAAAACAGGCCCTAGTGCTGACTTGTCAAACGAAACTGGTGCCATGGACTTGTACGAATGCATACAAATGTTGGCAGGGCAAGCCAGGCAGAATAGGGTTACAGTTTTAGATGCTGCAATGCCAGTTCCATCAATTACTGGTATGTTGTGATCATGATTTCAGTCACCTTGTCCCAATTGTATTGTTTCTGATTGTATGTTTTTTATGAATCCAGGTAAGCGGTTTCAACAATCTCTGCTAGGGAACTTGCAATCCCTTACCCCCGAAACCGCACAAGATGTGGACGACTTGCAGGCCATAGAATCCATGATAGTTCACGGAGCCCTTGGATCTGGTATGGTTATTAGGGTGCTTGATATTTGTGTTTTTTAAGTGATTATGTGGTTATTGCGTTTTCAAGTAGCTTTTTATTAAGTATCTAGTCTTTGGGTATATAGTGAAACATATTTCTGATTATTTAAGGGGTCAAATTATTCATTTCTTGGATAAACAATCAAGGACTAACTGCAACAAAACTGATTCAGAAATCAGAATATTTGATTCTGTGTCATAACTGTCATTTTACATGTGAAATCTTAACCAGAATATGTTGAAGTCAAACACTTTGAACAACTGATTTTTTTACGATTACAACTTCAAACAGTAAAAGCAGTTTTTCTAAACACAGATGCAGCCCATTTGGTTGCAGCTAGATCTGATTATTTCGTATCGTATACTCACTTTCAAAACACAATGTCCAACGCCGTTATTTGTTTTCTGTTACCGCATTTCCTGTCACACACCTAAAATCCTAAGTACCGCACTATGAGTTGAAACTTGTACCCACAACCTCTTGGTTAGTAAACAACTCAAATAGAAACCCTTTGGCTAATACTTTCATGTTACTTATTTTATTTGCTTGAAACTTATACAGGAGATCACGAGGCATCAATTTCTGAAGTGAGAGAAGCAGTTGAAACAGCATACGAAAACGCATCAACAAAACCTAGGTTTTCTCATGTGTCAGTATCTCGCTGTCCTCTACCAATACCATTACCTTTCCCTTCTATATTTGGGAAACTTGTTGGAAAACGTGGGGAGCTGTTAAGTAGCCCCTTATCAGAGTCTCCGTCACAAAGGGGTTCACTTGACATCCACTCGATCCCTATGGCAGCCAGACTGCGTTCCAGCACTGCTGTTTTGCCATACTTGGAGAATAGATTGGGCAACATCAGGAAATTTGGTCTTGAAAGAGGATCAATTGGTTCTGAATTGCTTAGAGGTTGGGGTTTTGGTAGGGAAGAAATTGAAGAGATCGGTGAGAATCTTTCCCAGTTGGTTTCGACACTTCATGAACAAAAGTATTCCTCCGATTCTGATTAAAATCAGGTATTTGTTGAATCATTACCCAAAAATGTTAGTGTGTAACTGTATATGTTGTGTTAAATCAGACTAATTGAGTCTTATCATTCTGATGGCTTCTTGTTTTATCTTTAGTTTTCTGGGTCGTCATCTGGGTGGACAACAATTGTTTCTTTGGCGGATGGCTATTGCAAGCAAAACCATGTCAGAATAGGGGGTCGTATCAACGATATCTTCATGAACATAACTACATTTTTTTTCTTTTCCAGTTTTTCCAACTAAACTCGCAGCCAACAAATTTTGATTTGTTTATGAAATGGAACTCGACACTCTTGAGATGTGGAGTGCTGTAGTTGAACTCGTGTGTCCTAATCTAATAGTGAAAGTGTACCAGTGTTGTATAAGAATTTTTTTTGTTTGTTTTAAATATGATGGCATTAGAAAGAAAAAACTATCTAGTTTGATTCAACTGGCATCTCAAGATTGGTATGTTGAGGCCTATAATCTTGGACTGGTAACCTGAATTCACTAGTGCAACTTTGAGGTGGGCTAAGCTTTCATGAGCTAAGCTTGTTGTCCGTTTGTCATCCTCCTCACAAAGGGGTCGTAGGGACCAGGCCCGGGCGACTGTAACATTGTGTAAACAATAATTTCATTAGCTAAGCTTTTTCGTACAAAAACTTAAAAGGTTTGTAGGCTGACTATAGTTTTATGGTCATCATGGTCCAGTAAATATTTCCAAGTGACTTAAACAGTTAAACATCATAATACTATGTTGGCTTGGGTTTAGTGAGCCCAACTATCCTCTAATAAAGGAGGCCAGCAAGGCATTATAAATCCACCGACCACCATTGTAAAGCATATAAAAGTTTACTTTAATCCTTGACAAAAAAAATAGTCTATATGTGACAAGATGAAATTACAAAGTCAAATATTTATCGAGATCTTGTGGGATATCAAGAAAAGATTAAGTCTGATTTTTACTCTATCTACCAACGAGAATCGATGTTCATTCATTTCATCATCCTTTCTAGATATATCAACACCTGTGATGATGTATATGTTAATCTTTATAGTCTATAACTTTATTTGTCTCACTTATTCATAATGTTCACACTATTATTCTATCAATATTTTGGCACTTCATATTTCAAGCAACGAAAAAGAGAATTTGATGACTGAAAATAATACTGTAAAGAGTGCATTTAGTAAGATAATCTAAAACTTTTTACATGTTTAAAAAAGTAAACATGGATTCTGGGACTGGGACGGTATTTGGATATGTTTGGCATAGAGGGATATTGAAGCTTTTTGAAGCGATAAGTAGTGAGGGAAAGCATTTTAATTTATATTAGTCGTTTAGCACAAGATCGATGAGCAGTTTTATTTTTTAGAAAAGTTAATTTTTCAATGCTTCTTTCGGGGAGCTTTTGAAATGAATGGTAAGTTGTGATTAGTAGCATTTAGGAATGGTAATGGGTGAAAAAAAACCCATAACTCATGGGTACCCAAACATAAATGAATGGGTTTTTCGTTATTTTTCACCCACGGGTGGGTCGTGGGTATAAAACTAAACCCATCAACGGTTGGCGGGTGGGTGACAGATATGGTATACCCGTCATGGGTAAACCCATGAAACCCATTTGATATACCCACGAGTGTACCCATCAATGTACTTATAGGTGTTGTCGGAGCTATTCCTTGTGGGGTGGATTATGATTGGTGCCAAAAGGCACCCGCGGTCAAGGTGTTCCCGTCAATCTACACTTTTTTGTTTTTTGAAATGTACTTATAGGTGTTCTGATAAACCCATTTAAAATAAAAAGAATTCGTTATACATTTTAAATAGTTATACTTAAATAGTTGTGACTTGTGAGGCTATTATAAATAATACTACACCCGTCCCATAATTATTGTCCATGTTTGACTTTTTGAGTCTTTCTTCGTCAACTTTGACTTTAAATATCTTTGTTTGTGTTATTTAATATATGATGCATAATACATGAATGGGTATAGTTTTAAATGTATTTTTCGTTGATATAACTTTCATCATATATTATATAACACAAACAAAATTATTTAAGGTCAACGTTAACGAATAAAGACTTAAAAAATCAAAAGTGAACAATAATTATGGGACGAAGGTAGTAATAGATACCACACGGGGTCAAGTTGTTCGAGAAGTGAAGTTATTATTAGCATTGTATTGTTCATTTGACATGTCGTGTGAAAACGATAGAGACGGTTATTTTATCGTTAAGTTCAAGATCAAGATAAAGCCGCATTAATTGATTTAATCAATTAATAAAGGTTCGTTTTAAATTGTTTTGCTTATATGCTTAATTATGTATGTCATACTAGATCCATTCCGCTGCGTACTCGTAGTTAATGGTTTAACTAGTATTCAAAATCCCAACAGTGGCATCACGATTCATCGTATGACATTCATGGGTTACACATAGAATGAACATGTTAGATCCGCTTAAATATCTTTTATTTATGTTTCTGTGTAAATAACATGCATTCTTGCCATAAAGTTTTAATCTTGATCTAGATCCAATAAAATTGGGTAGGTTTAAAATTGAATCGGTTAATAACATATTATGATTGTTTGATTATCCGACCAAAAGACTTACGCAATCGAGTTATTTGATGCATGTGGCTGCCCTTGGTTATCAAGGGGGGGGGGGGGGTCTTTTGGTTCTTCAATTGGGGAAGACTCAGTTGAGATCTCGGATCTTATATATTACCGCTTTCATATAGAGCCTGTCTTCACCTCTACCCCCTTTTCTGTTTGTTTTTATGTGCTTATGTGTTTTCCATTATGAATTGCAAAAACGTAATTATACAAGATTATAGTAATCATAAAAATGTATCCCTACTTATATCGAAACTAGCTTTAAAACTATGTCACATTAATTACACTTATTTTTCCTTGCGAACCGGCTAGGTGTTATTTGTTAAAACTTGTTTTTTGAACAAAAATTTAATATTGACATAAGAACTATGAAACTTAGTTTTATTATAAGATAATTGTTTTGCAAAATCATATTGTAACTCGAGTTGGGCTTACATACCGTAATGATGGCTTATAAACCATCCTCTCAGCGACGTGATTTACAAAATTAATTATCTTGTAATACTTAAATTACAACACCGTTTTTGTGCTTTATAATGATGAATCTTGCTACTACACTACTTGTTTTAGTCAAACCATCTAGGGTTTGAATGATCTTTAATCTTTTCCCGTGTCACATACATGTTTCGGCATCTATGTGATAATTATCCCAAGCACTTGTGCCTTTGGGTGCATGAAGAGTAGGATATAGGGTTTGATCATTCTTTAATCTTTTCTCGCGGTAAACACGCCTAAAATTAAAGTTAACAAAAGTTTTTCTTAACTTGTGCTAAAAAGATGATTGCATGCATCTTTTTACATGTTTTGACATTTGTTTTCTAAACTTATGTGATACCTTTGTGAATTTTTTAAGTCTATGCCATCCAATGTAGAAGCACTTGTAGTTGGTTTTCATCATCTGACCAGACCTAGGGTGAATTCTATACCCAAAGTGAATATTATCATAGGTCAGATCTATGCAAACTTTTGCATGCTTTACATTGGTATTACTTAAATGAGTTCCCGGTCAGATTCGGAACCCGAGGCATAAGATGATATGAAACATACTTATGACTTTATTATTTGTAGAACAAGTTTACTTGAGATGTTCATTGCTACTCGTAAGAGTTGTGAGAATATCTCATTCAAACACTCTACAACAATAAACTTCATAAATCGTCTCATAAATTCTAAGAGTTGTACTTGTAATGGAATTAACGCTCGATGCTTAGCTCTTTCCTACTTATTATTAGTTGGTCAGACCTTTAATATTGAGTAGGAGTGCAAGTAGGATCTTAGTCTCATAATGATTAATTGGGTAGTTAATTCTTTGAAATTGCAATTATTGAAAATACTAATCGTTTGAACTTTTATTTTGTAGATGAATAATTCTACCTCTTGCTTAAACAGTTCAGTTGTTAAGTCTTTCCTTGAGAAAATGAAGTTGACTAAAAGCAACTTCGTCAATTGGTACCGCGCTCTTAGGATCACGCTTGAGACCGACGATTTGTTGCCTTACCTTGAGCAGCCTATTCCCGAGCTCCTTTATCTCCCTCTAGACCAAGAAGGTCCTTTACCAGATCAAAGAGAGCGCAATCTCTGGTTGAAACGGTCAAAGGAAATTGTTGGACTTATGCTTATGACCATGCCCCTGATCTTCAGAAAAATATGGAGGGCCATGGCACGTTAGTTCTTTGAGTAGTCTATTCCTGGGCTCTTAAGATCTTAGTCTCATAATGATTAATTGGGTAGTTAATTCTTTGAGAATGCAATTATCAAAAATACTAATTGTTTGAACTTTTATTTTGTAGATGAATAATTATCAAAAATGGAATTATCAAAAATACCACCTCTTGCTTAAACAGTTCGGTTGTTAAGTCTTTCCTTGAGCAAATGAAGTTGACTGGAAGCAACTTTGTCGATTGCTACCGCGCTCTTAGGATCGCGCTTGAGACCGACGATTTGTGGCCTAACCTTGAGCAGCCTATTCCCGAGCTCCCATATCTCCCCCCAGACCAAGAAGGTCCTTTACCAGATCCAACAGAGCACAATCTCTGGTTGAAATGGTCAAAGGAAATTGTTGATCTTATGCTTATGACCATGCCCCCTGATCTTCAAAAAAATCCGGAGGGCCATGGGGCGTGGTCAATACTAGAGGAGTTAAAGACTATGTTATGTCAACACGCAGATCAAGAACTCCTTGATGTTGCACGTGCCTTTCATTCGTGTAAACATAAGGAAGGACAAACTGTAAGCTTATATTTATTTAAAGATGAAGGGCTAGATAGAAAATTTGGAACGTCTCGGTCACCCCGTATCACTGAAACTTGCAGTCAACCTAATTTTGGTATCACTAAACAAGGATTAGGATAAGTTCATGCAAGATTACAATATGCATGGACCGGGGAAGACAATACATGAGTTGCATGCCATGCTCAAGTTACATGAGAAGACGTTACCAAGAAGGCTGCACCTTCTCTACATGCTATTAAAGTAGGAAGGATCCAAAAGCCTAATAAGGCTAAACCGTCTAATGCTGCGAAGGATAAGAATCAAGGAAAAGGGAAGAAAGTGGCAAACTTTACTCCTAGAACCAAGATTCCCCCTCCACTAAAGAGAGAGAATCCTGCTAAGGACACCAATTGTCACCAATGCGGCGATATTGGTCATTGGAGAAGGAGCTGTCCCGAGTATCTTGTTGAGTTGTGGAAGAAAAAGAAGCTATCTCAAGAAGCTAGCAGTCCAGGTATCTTCACTATAAAACTCTTTACTTTTCCTAATAAATCTTAGGTTTATGAAACTGGTTGTTGTACTCACATCTATAATACTACTCAAGGACTAAGGATAAGTAGGAAACAAAAGCCAGAAGCTTTGATCTGTACGTCGACAATGGTCATCGTGCAGCTGTTGAAGCCATTGTCGTTTTCAATTATTTCTCCATAGTGGGCTAGTTGTTATTTTAAATAATTGTCATTACGCACCTTCGATTTCTAGAGGGATTGTTTTAGTTTTCCGTTTGTATGACGATGGTTTTGTTAACCGTTTTGAGAATAATGCAAAGATTTCAGTTTCTAAAGATAACATGTTTTATTTTTGTGCTATTCCCGTGATGGTATATATGAAATTGATATGTGTAATTCTAATGTAAACGATAGTTCTATTTATGTTGTAAGTAACAAAGGGCCAAGTTTAACTTGAACTCTACACTCTTATGGCATTTTCGCCTTGGCCAAATAAGCAAAAAGCACATTAAGCAATTAAAAATTGATAGATGGCTTAAGTCAAACGATGATGATTTCTTTGACAAGTATGTTTCTTGTTTATCTAGAAAGATGACATGTAAACCTTATTCACATCAAGTAGAGAGGGCTAAAGACCTGCTTAGACTTATACACACCGATGTATGTGGCCCATTCAAAACCGTGACAAGACAAGGTGCAATCTACTTCGTTACTTTCGTTGACGACTATAGTCGTTATGGTTATGTTTACTTGCTAAAGCATAAACAAGAAGTGTTTGAAACATTTAAAGTGTTTCAAAAGGAAGTAGAAAATCAACCCGGTAAATCCATAAAAGCACTACGTTCTGATCGTGGAGGTAAATTTATGAGTTATGATTTTTTGGATCATCTTAAGGAGCATGGGATTATCACCCATAGAACTCCTCCATATACACCACAACACAATGGTGTATCTGAGAGTAGAAATAGAAACCCACTAGATATGATTCGCTCCATGATGACTTAAACAAGTTTTCCAAAGTCCTTTTGGGATTATGATCTTGAGTCTGTTGCACGCATTCTCAATGTTTTTCCAACTAAGAAGGTTGAAAAAACTCCATACGAAGTATGGCATGGTCAAGACCCTAAGTTTTCTTACTTGAAGGTCTGGGGACGTGAGGCTCTTATTAAGCGTGATACGCTTAATAAAGCCGACGAACTTGAACCCATATCCGTTAAGTGTATCTTTGTAGGATACCCAAAGGAAACGATGGGTTACTATTTCTATTACCCACACGAGAACAAAGTTATTGTTGCTCGTAATGCTGAATTCCTAGAGAGCAATCTTATGAATCAAGAAGCAAGTGGGAGTTTAGAAGATCTTGAAGTAATTCAGATGAAGATATACATCCTTTTGAAAACACTAGCGATCATGAAAAGGATGATCAAGAAATTGATGAACCTCAAAGTGATATTTCTCCCATTCGTAAGTCTACTAGGACTAGGTGTGATCCTGACCGTATGTGTTTATACATTGACGCTGAGGAACATGAGTTAAGCGATCATGGTGAACCTACTAACTACAAATCTGCATTAGTAGATCCTGAATTTAAAAAATGGTTGGATGCTATTAATGTGGAGATGCAATCCATGAAAGACAATGATGTCTGGATCTTAGTTGACCTTCCTCCTAACGCTAAAACCGTTAGTGGCAAGTGGTTATACAAAAATAAGACCGACATGGATGGCAATGTATACACCTATAAAGCTCGATATGTAGCGACACTACAACAGATGGGTTATTTTCACACTTATTATGGCACTCCTTCACATTTTAAAAATATGTAAATTTGAAAAGTTCACTCTATCATTAGTGTTTTTGGTGTGAACAAATTGAGTTTAACAAATAATTTCACACTTTTAAGTTTGAAGATTTATAATAAACTACACTTTTATGTGTGAAGTTTTTAATACTTCATACTTTTTATGTGTGAACTTTTTAATACTTCACACTTTTTAATACTTTACACTTATAAGTGTGAATATTTTACAAATAAAGTTCACACTTTTTAAAGTGTGAAGAAAAAAATGTGAACAAAGGCTAAATTTGTTGTAGTACGAGGGGCTTCAGTCAAACCTTCGGGGTTGATCATGAAGAAACCTTCTCTCCTGTTGCAGATTCAAAGCTATTAGGATTCTTTTAGTCATAGCCGCGTTCTATGACTATAAGATTTGACAAATGAATGTTAAAACCGTTTTCCTCTATGGACGACTTTACGAAGAAGTCTATATGAAGCAACGTGAAGGTTTTGCCAATCCTAAATATCTAAACTGAGTATGCAAGCTTCAAAGGTCCATTTATGGACTCAAGCAAGCATCTAGGCAATGGAATAAGAGATTTGATGATGAAATCAAGAAATTCGGTTTTACTCAAAATCCCGATAAGCCATGTGTATATATAAGCTAGTGGGAGTAATGTAGTTTTCCTAATCTTGCATGTTGATGACATATTACTCATGGAAAAGACATTCCAATGTTGGAAAGTGTTAAAGCTTACCTTGGAAAGTGTTTTGTTATGAAAGATCTAGGCAATGCTGCATATATTCTTGGAATCAAGATATACAGAGATAGATCAAGGCGGTTAATTGGTTTATGTCAAAGTAAGCACATAAAAAAGATTTTGAAGAAGTATAACATGGAGAATTCCAAACTTGGAATGATCCCCATGCAAGCTGAACCAAAATTATGTAAGTCTCAAGGTGCCTCTACACCTGATAAGGTGAAACACGTGCAGAGGGTTCCTTACACTTCGGCAACATGATTAATCATGTATGTTGTTAGATGCACTAGACCTGATGTCGCGTTATCGTAGAACATGGCAAGCCGATTTCAACAGAATCCTGGTGATCAACACTGGACTACTTTAAAGAACATTATGAGGTATCTTAGGAATATTAAGACATGTTTCTTGTTTATGGAGGAGATATGAAACGAGATCTCAAGGTTGCTTGCTACACTAATGCTGGATATCTGACAGATGTTGATGACATGAAGTCTCAAACTGGATATGTTTTCATACTAAATGGAGGTGTTGTTAGCTGGAAAAACGCGAAACAGACTATCCATGTTATATATTCTAGAAAGGCTGAGTATATAGCCGCTTCAGAAGCTGCGAAAGAGGCAGTTTGAATTAGGAATTTTATTTTTGGGCCAGGTGTTGTTCCCACAAATAATGAACCTATGAAGATTTATTGTGACAATACCGGAGCCAATACTATTGCTAATGAACCAGGAATCACTAAATGTGTGAAACATTATCGTGCTAAAGTTCACTACCTCTGAGAAGTGATTGAGTTGGGAGATATTACACTGGACAAACTTCACATATACAATAACCTAGCTGAACCTTTTACGAAGGCTTTAGATCATAAAAAGCATTCAATGCTTACTTCCAACATTGGATTGCTTCCAGCTAGTAGTCTCATATAATATGTGTTATGTTAGTATTTGGATAATTTGGGATTGTAAGGCAGATATTATTTTTTGATGAATAACGATACTTGATGTTTTATATCATTCATATAATTACTATTGTCTAATATTTGTATGTTTAAATCCATAAATATTTAATTATTCTAAATATGTTCATTTTCGGTTAGTAATATGAGAATATTGTCTACATTAAGACAAATGTGAGTGTTGGATATATTCTTTGAATATTATGGATGGTTCCCATCAAACTCATATGTTATTCATAAGGGATGCATATTGAACACCCCGAACTTTCAAATATTACTTTTGAATCCTTGTCATGAGTAAGTTTTGAAAATGGTGATTAAGTCGTCCTTAGACTTGAGATGCAAACAAGTTTGTGCATGTGTGAATATCACTTATTGAGTATAAGTTAAACGTTATCTCGCAAGAGATAGTTATAAAGGTTATAATTGGAAGTGTTGTGAAGTAGCGATCACATATACTTGCAGTCAATATAGAATTTATTCTTCCACTTGATATAGCGTAGTTTAGTACCACTGGATCCTCTCCAGAATTAATCAGGTAATTGTACGATCGTACCCAAAGGGTGAAACAAGATGATTCTTGTTTACATTTGGTATATCTGAAATTAATTCGTTCATGAGAATTAAAGTTAAACTATATGGAACGAGTTAGGATCCATATCCATGGTTTAACGATACTAGAAACAAAAGGATGAGTATCAACAAGCCATATAATCGTATACCAGTTAATACTTTTGAGATATTCTTCTCGAAACTATACCTCAATCATTTCTGGTTATAATAAAGTGTTGCTTGATGCTTTATTATGGACGTACTATGTCTTAAACTCTCACAAGTGGGAGCTGTCGGGATATGTGATCGTTTAGCCATAAAAAATAAGTGAGCCTATCGGGGGCACACACTTAATATGGAGAACATAATTTATTATACATTTATTATTTATTAAACGTTTACCAATAAAAATTCATTTATTATTTAATTAACGGTATTTAAATTAATTACGTGTTTAATTATTTTAAGGTACGCGCGTAATTAAATTAGAGGGACTAAAAATCAATTTTAGAAACCACAAAGCCCTAGTCGGCTGATTTTATCCTTATGGATATTCTAGAAAGATTTTTGATTAACTATTAAGCTAAATATTTACCGTAATTAGCTAAACTTGGAGTAGGGACCAAGAAAACTGAGGAGGTGAGAAGGCTATATAAACCCTTCCCAAAACCTCATAATTTTCGTCCCATTCCTTCGCTAGTCGACTAAAATCGGTCGACCAAACACCCCTCTAAACCCAAATCACCTAAAGTGTAATTCTTTGCAAGATCGATTATCTTTTGGTACTCCCTGGTGAAGTTTTTAAGCCTTAAACTAAACCCGTGATATCAAGGATTTAGGGAGCGTTTGGTTGACCCATATCGGAATGAGAGAATGATAATGAGAGTGATTGTAAGTGTTTGGTTAACATATACAACTATCACATATTGGATTGAATGATGAATATGTCCTCTACTCCATACCACCCACTCTACCTCCATATGGTTGATTCATTTCCTCCTTTCCTTTTTAGCCTTCATTTTTCCCATCAACACTTCTTGCTTACTTTCTTTCAGTCATTTCATCTTCAAAAATGGTGATTTTTTCCTTTTTTGCACAATATGTACGTACTGATTTAAACCTCTATCCAAAAATCATATTCTATTGTTTTAGTTGGTTGTTTTGTCTCATCTCATCATCATAAAAAGCAACTGATGTGCTCATTTTTGTATTTTCTTTTCATTGTTGTCAACTATCTTTTTTTTACATTTGTTTTTTTTCAATTTTTTTTCTTCATGTTTTGTAATGGGTGGTTTTAGTTGGATAAGTTCCATGTACTCTTGATTCTCGTATTTATCTAAAACATACCAAACAAGTGTAATGATGGTCATATATCCTATTCCATATCGACCTTTAATCAAACACATAGTGATTGTGATTCCTGTTGTTAAACCAAACACACCCTTAGTCTTGTTTTGTTTCCCTTGTTGGTTCGACAGAACAGTGAAACCCTAATTAGGTTTCAGGTGATTTTCTACAAGCATCTTGTAACGTTCTTAAATCAATCCTTACGTAATCTCACTTAAGGTTTTGGATCTAGGGTTTCTAGTTACAAGATTATACACAAGTTGTTCGAGAAGTGAAGTTACTACTAGCATCGTAGTGATTGTTCGTTTGACGTGTCGTGTGAGTAAACGATAGAGACGGTTATTTTACCGTTAAGTTCAAGATTAAAGACTCATAAAGATTGATTTTAAATTGTTTTTCTTATTTTCTTAATTATGTATGTTATATTAGATCCATTCCGCTGTGTATTCGTAATTAATAGTTTAACTAGTATTCAAAATCCCAACGGTATAACCCACCCGTGAATCCCATATTTGGCCGATGTAGGATCGTAACACTACCATGCTGCATTAACTCGATCAGAACTTAATTATCAGCATTTATATGTCATGCCTTTGATCCATGCAGTGTAGTGAGTGTACTATAAACTGTGTTTGCCTCCACCAACAATGCGAAATCGAAGAAACTCTTTATTTGGAGAAAAAAAATGGTATAAATTAACAATGTGATCAAGTTACATCCACTTCCAAATTTATCAAACTCAAATGACTCACGATTGATGAGACTCGAACAAGTCAGTCAAAACTAACAAACAAAGGACTTTTATCTAATAAATGTTAGCTTATAGCCCATAAGAGGCCCGCGACCCATTTAGCATTTAGGGTTTACTTTTATGTTTAGTCTATATATATGTATCCTATTTTGTTATGTAGACAATTAATTCAATAATACAAATGCTGTTTGTTCATTAGTTTCTACATGGTATCAAGAGCTTGGCAATAAAATAAAAAATAAAATAAAAATTCGTTAGATTGTTGACCTTGCTTACCGATGGCTATGAAAGAAATAAAAAAAAGGTTCGACTCATGCTATGCTTTTTCATATCAGTTTGTTTGTGTCATCTTTTAGTTCTTATTCATTATTGATATTATAATTAATAAGAGATAGGAGCTTTAGTGTTTATGTGGGATAGCTTTGTATTTGATGGAAGTAGATTATTGGACTACTTTTGGGCCTATTAACTTTTGGAGTATGGTTTGAATCTGGTCACGTGGTTTTGGAATTTAGATAGAAGAATTGTATTGGCTTTATTTGTGATTTTAAACTTCGGGGCCAATAGACTGTTTGAATATGTTCATTTGGTTGGTTTTTGTTTTGATATAGAGTTTTTGGTTAGATTTCAAAGAAATTTAGATTTGGAAATACCGGTTTGGTTGGTATTGTTCGCTTGTGTATCCTACGTATTAAGGTGATTATCTTCCATGGATACTTGTAAGAATAGTTTTGAATCGGATACATTATTGTTCACGCAGTTTCAAAAGTTCATGGACATGTATGACAAGTTTGTGATACTTTTAGATATGTTAGAGCAGTTAAAGAAGTTTTTGGCCTTTGAGCCTCATACTATGTCAACCTCATTCAATAAAGGTTTCACATCTAGTTCTAAATGGATATTAGATTCGGGTGCCACACATCACATGTCTTATCTTTTGTCACAGTTTATTTCATTGAATCTTAATTCTTCGAAATCAATTGTAGCAGCTAATGGTGGTTTTATGCCATTAGCAGGTATTGGATCAGTTGACACACCTTCTGTTGCCTTATCTAATGTTTATTACATACCAAACCTTACTTTGAATCTTGCTTCGGTTAGTAAAATTTGTGATTCTGGATGTGATGTCAACTTTTCTGTTTCCGATTGTTCTATATATGACCGGAAAACAAATGAGGTAGTTGGGACTGGTCACAGGCAAGGAGATCGTTATGTTTTGGATCACTTTAGAGACACTCATGGTACTGCATCATCTAGTGTGGATTTGTCTTCTTTTTGATTGAATCGTTCTTCTTCGGCGTTTTATCTATGGCATTCTCGGTTAGGTCATGTCTCTGGTTCCCGTTTACGATATTTAGCATCTACTGGAGCTAGGGGTGTCAAATGGGTCAACCCGATCCGACCCGAACCCGAACCGAACCCGATAAGACCTTATAGGGTCGGGTTGATTCGGGTTCAACTAAACTTATCGGGTTTATCGGGTCAACCCGATAGACCCGATAACCTTATAGGGTCGGGTTAGGGTTTCAATGAATTTGTTATCGGGTTATCGGGTTGATCCGATAAACCCGATAAGCTACAAAACCCATTTAAAGTCTATACTTTTAATTGGATCTCCTGTTTTACAGTCTATTGGTTCGTCACAATTCGTAATTAGTATAAGTTGCCACATGAAATCTGATAACTTGCATCTTCTGTTTTGGTTCGAGGGAACCCTAGTTTATACTAGTAGCTGACTCTTCTCAATTTCATGGTTTTACATTGCATACTGTCAACAAATTTAACTTACACTTCCATACTTGTAATATACTTTCTACTATTTTCGTTATATATATATGATGAAAAAGAGTTACCAATCTCATGACTATTAAAATATTCTAAGTTCAGCTAATATCTGATAGTATTTTAAAAAATAAAGTAAATTATGATGAAAGATTAGTATGTAACCCAATAACCCGATAAGCCCGACCTGATAACCCGCAACCCGATAGACCCGAACCCGATAAACCCGATAGCTTATAGGGTCGGGTTGCGGGTTAATTTTTATTTTACCAAAACCCGATAAGACCCGACCCGATAAGCCCCAAACCCGATCAGATAACCCGTTTGACACCCCTAACTGGAGCGCTTGCAAAGCTAGATGCTCATGATATTTCTGATTGTAGTGGGTGTAAACTTGCCAAGTTTTCTGCATTACCGTTCAATAACAGTATTTCTGCTTCTACTGCCTCATTTGATAAAGTTAATTCTGACGTGTGGGGACCTTCTCCCGTATCAACAAAAGGAGGTTCCAAATACTATGTTTCATTTACTGATGATTTCACTCGCTATACTTGGATATATTTGATGAAACGTAGGTCCGATTTTCTTACAATTTTCAAAGAATTTAGAGCTCTTGTGAAGACTCAACATTCGACGGTCATCAAATGTTTTCGATGTGATTTGGGGGGTGAATACACTTCTGATGAGTTTATCGGTCTACTTAAATCAGATGGGACTATGTATCATACTTCATGCACGGACACTCCTCAACAAAATGGTGTTGCTGAAAGGAAGCATCGTCATCTTGTTGAGACAGCTAGATCTTTTTTGTTGTCTGCTGATGTTCCTAGTGTTTTTTGGGGAGAAGCAGTTCTTACAGCCACGTATGTGATTAATAGAATCCCAACTACACATAATTCAGGTTTATCTCCTTTTGAAAAGTTATATGGAACTTTGCCTGATTATTCCTCACTGCGTGTGTTCGGTTGTACTTGTTTTGTTCTAAAGCCACATGTTGAACGTACGAAGCTATTTTCAAAGTCAACCTTATGTGTGTTTCTGGGTTATGGTGTTAGTCAGAAGGGATATCGTTGTTACGATCCAGTCGGTCAAAAGTTGTATACATCTCGACATGTGGATTTTTAGAGCACATTCCTTATTATTCTATTCCTGCTAGCTCACACAACTTCACGCAGTCTGAACTTATAAAAATTGACCCCTTTGATGATGTCAATCATGAACCGCCACTTGTTTTGTCGCCAGTAATACCAGAACCTTTTTCAGAAACAACCATTGAAACCTCACCACCAGAAACGACACCACCAGAAACAACATCAACACCACCAGAAACAACACCACTACAAACCACAACAAACACCACAACCCAATCCACCACCTCTACTGTTGATCCTCCCCCAAGTAGTCGTCGACCAAAGCGTAATTACAAGTCTACAAAAAGGGACGACTTTGTTTATTCTTGTTATTCTAATTCGTTTAGTTCTTTTATTGCATTTGTACATCGTCTTTATGAGCCCGAGTCATATAGAGAGGCTATTCGTGACCCACTTTGGCAGGTTGCTATGGCTGAGGAACTTGCTGCACTACATCAAACTCAGACATGGGACTTAGTACCATTGCCAGTCGGCAAGCGTGCTATTGGATCTCGTTGGGTCTACAAGATTAAAACCAAATCTGATGGCTCTGTTGAACGATATAAGGCTCGTCTTGTTGCTAAAGGATGTGCTCAAGAATATGGTATGGATTACGAAGAGACATTTGCTCCGGTTGCTAAAATGACAACGGTAAGAACTTTGATTGCCGTTGCTTCTAGTCGTAAATGGAAAATATCTTAGTTGTATGTCAAAGATGCTTTTTTGAATGGTGATTTGAAAGAAGAGGTTTTATGACACCACCTCCTGGTGTATCTCATAAACCAGGAGAAGTTTGCAAGCTTAGAAAAGCTCTTTCTGGTCTCAAACAGGCACCTCGTGCTTGGTATGAGAATTTTCAACAGTGGTTACGTCTCTTGGTTTTATCTCTAGGCACCATGATTCCTCACTATTTGTTAAACAATCAAGTGTTGGGCGCATACTTTTGTTGTTATATGTTGATGATATGATTATTACTGGAGATGATTTTGTAGGAATTGAGTCACTGAAATTGGACTTAGCTCATCGTTTTGCTATGAAGGATTTGGGCTTACTACGTTATTTTCTGTGTATTGAGGTTGCTTATTCACCAAAAGGTTATATTTTGTCTCAGTCCAAGTATATAGGTGATTTACTTGATCGTGCAAGAATTACAGATAAAATGGTTGACGATATTCCTATTGATGCTAAGGCAAAATACACTCCGACAGATGGTGACCCTTTGCCAGACCCAAGTTTATATCGGACTATTGTTGGAATTTTGGTTTATCTTACAGTTACACGTCCGGATATTTCTTATGCAGTTCATATTATGAGTCAGTTTGTTTCTGCTCCGACAATGGTTCATTGGGCTGCTGTTTTGCATATTCTACGGTATCTTCGAGGTACTCAGTTCCAAACACTTTTGTTTCCTTCTACATGTAACTTGAACCTCCGTACTTATTGTGATTCTGATTGGGCTGGTGATGTTGTTTCACGTAAGTCAACTACTGGTTTTTGTATGTTTTTGGGTGATTCCCTTGTTTCGTGGAAGAGTAAGAAACAGGATGTACTTTCTAAATCTTCTACAGAAGCCGAGTATCGTGCCATGGTAGTAACTACTAGTGAGATATTGTTTGGTTACGTTGGTTGCTTGCAGATATGGGTGTTTGTATCAACCACTCTACGCCGTTACATTGTGATAATCGTAGTGCTATTCAGATTGCGCGTAACTCAGTATTTCATGAACGCACCAAGCATATCGAGATAGATTGTCATTTCACTCGTCATCATTTTCAGGTCGCGACTATCTCTCTACCGTTTGTGTCGTCTGCTTTGCAAATTGCAGATGTTTTTACCAAGCCACACTCTGGACCACGTTTCCGTTTTCTGATAAACTCTCAATGTTTCTTGTTGCAGCATTGTGAGTTTGAGGGGAGATGTTAGCTTATAGCCCATAAGAGGCCCGCGGCCCATTTAGCCTTTAAGGTTTACCTTTATGTTTAGTCTATATATATATATCCCATTTTGTTATGTAAACAATCAATTCAATAATACAAATGCTGTTTGTTCATTAGTTTCTACAATAAACTCACTAAACTTTACATCAGGTGTTTCGCTAGCGCATTTGACAGCCGGTTACAAATGAACTAGCATGCTATGAAGCAACATGGATACAAACAACAAATGAAGTACTGTTACAATAAAACAATTTTCACTGCATTTCAGTAAATATTAAAGTTGTAAGCCTATAAATACTAAATACTACGTGTATTTATTACTAGCAAATAGTATACTTCAAATCTGAATTTATACCAAATGACAGAATTCAGACTAGTAATGAATTGATCTCCTGTGCAAGTTACTGATATTCTTTATGTTTCTTTCCTTGCAGTTAACTGAGACTTTTATAGCCAACAAGTTAAACCAACAGAACATAAAGATGGATCACATATATATTAAACTTAGTATGAATTACAACCATATATACATACTCTACTGGTACAAAAGCTCTTATATGTGTTATTCAAAGTCCATGAAAACCTTGATGTGAATTGAATGACATGCATGTTGTAGTTGGAATAAGAAGATTCTTACTACTACTACATTTATTGACATCATATCAATAAATTCTACTTCAGTTTGACCAATACTCATAGTTTCAGAAGTTATGAACTTTTAATAAGACATGTAACATGAAGCAACTTGTTACATTACTCTATATAGAGAATCCAGAAAATGTTTGTAGTGTCTTTTTAACTAGTTACCGACATGCACAAGTTGAGCTTCTACTTGCCTACCTTTCTGTGTGTTTGAAGTCAATCATAAAACCTAGAACAATATTTGTTGAAACCAAAGCAAAAACAAAGTCTTCTACTACACTCAACCAAGCTAAACTTTTCTCAGATCCCCATATCAAAGAAGAATGGATGGATCCATGCAACTACTTTTTCCAGTCAAAATCTTTATGTCCAAATCATCTATTCAATACCTACTAAATTGCATTGCATTAAGTAAACAAATATAAAAGAAACAAGCTAGACATCCATTGGTCAAATCCTCTCCATTGACTTTGTACCTTTGTATCCCTGCAAAAATAATATAAAAACAACAATCAAAATCCCAAGTATGAATGCATTGCAATTTATGAATAAATATGATCATACTATAAACAAACATCATATTGACTACATCTTAGTATCCTGACTATCCTACACATCTAATACTATTCTTTTTAGTAACCATGGCAGTATTGCACATAAATGTAAATAAGTGATGGGGTTATTCTTATACTAGCTTGTACTTTAAAACCAACCAAGATAAGTTAACATCATAAGAATACCAAAGTCAAAAACTTGTCTGCATTTTTATGTGATTTTGGCAAATAAAGATGCTTGTTTTACTATCTTAACTCCCAAAAATCAACTAAAATAGCATTCATAAATGTTCAATGTTATGATTACTGATTGTGACTCATCTAGCTCATTGCAAAGACAATAATACCTCTAAACAACTAACAACATTGTACCCCTTTTGCAATAAAGACTTATTTTGGTATTTAGCTGACAGTGGCCCTAAGAATTTGTTTCCATACTCATGTAACAAAACCATATTCATCATGTAGCTACAAATGTGTATACAAGTATGTCAAAGTGCATAAGCATTTAATAAGTTATAACTATAACAAGGAACAAAAGCATAGAGAATAGTCAAATACCTATGTGGTGTGAAGAATGATATCATGACTGATGGTTGAAAGTGAATGAAAAAATATTTGTTCAATGAATAGCTAATTCTGCTCATTATCAGATAAACGGACCAGCTGCGCTACAGCAGTACTCCTACCCTCCTCACTAGCACCATCTCCATTATGCTCTTGTGGATGCATTTGCGGCTGCGCCTGTGGTTGTGGTTGTGGTTCTGGTTGTGGTTGCTGAACTTGTTGTTGGACCAAGAGTTGTTGTGGTATGAACTGCTGTAGATGAGGTTCAGGATTGTCTTCTTGCGGCTGTGGGTCATGATGGATCTGATACATGGCATTGTCATATGATCCGCCCAACGCTAAAGATGGAGCCAAGTTTGATGGACCAGTTAAGTGACTGAACCCAGCAGCATTCACCTGTTGCCCAGATGGTCCTGTAACAACATCAAACCCTCTATTATACCTCATAAGATCAATCTGCTGATGATGTTGTGACTGTTGTTGTTGTTGCAACTGTAGTAAGTGTTGTTGCTCAAAGTTCCTAAACATTTCTTGTTCTCTTGCAGCATCAACCATCTGTTGTTGTTGCGCCTCGTATAACTGCTGTTGTTGCTGAGCATCTCGTGCTCCTTGAAGGCCTAGTATTGGCTGCATATTAGAAGGCGTACCCGGTCCCATTGTTCCAACCGGTCCAACCCCACCCATCTGTCCCATCATTGGTTGCATACTCGCATACTGTTGCATAAACGCTTGTGTCAAATTAGGCATCATAGCACTCGGCCCAATATAAGTAGCCAACTCCTGCTTAGCACTATGCAAATCAACTTGAACTTGCTTTAACCTATGCTGCAGAACCGAAATCAAACCAACACAACCATAAACCGGATCCCTTAAACGCGCATCAGCCTCATACGCTAAAGAATTAACCGCGTCCTCTCTGTGAGAAGTACTCAACTCATTCAAAATCTTAGCAACATTACTCGCCCCAAAAACTTTATGCACACTAGCAAATTTCGCAGGCTGATCCGGTGGAAAATACGGCGCAAACACACATTCTTGAGTACACTTTCGACGTAAAAACTTACACGCAGCACACGGCGAATTCGACGAAGACGACATTTTCAGATTATCTCACTTTCCACCTTCACAATAACACAATACTGATCTTAACCATCAAGAAACTTAAAACCGCAACATTTATTTACAAATGACATTATAAAATGATATGATATGATTTAATAACGTACAAAAGAATCTACGGATGCATTAAAAATGTGGCATTCAGCAAAAAGGCTCATTTACCAATTCATAAGAAGGTGATGCTCATTAAATTTTTATAAAATAAATTTCATGCATCGAAAAGTCAAATTTAGAGATTATTATTATTACCTTCTTCATTATCATTTATAAAACATTACTATAAAACACTTAAAAAATAATTAAAGTCAGAAGAAAGAATAACCTAATGTTATAAAACTACACTTTTAATGCAAGAAACTGCTTGTAAACTATTATTTCCATAGATCTTATTAGTTTTTTTTAATAAATATCACTAGATCATGTCATAAAACATTATAAAAAAAAGATACAAAAATGGTACAAAAGTTATTATAACAAATCTTTAACAAAAAATGAAGCATGCCCAGAAAACAAAACGTGAAAACAATATCGAAAAGTATCGAAAATATGGAAAAGAGGCGAATTATGCGTACCTGATACGATGTTTGAAGAGGGTTTTCTTTGGAATGAAAACACACAGTGATTACACACACATACACACAGAAGAATGTTTAAAGGAGTGATGAATGTGTGTGTGAGCGTGTGAGATTGAGTTATTTATGACCGTAGGATTGGGAAATATGTATTTCAGGGTTTGTTACAGATGAGATGCATGTGTGTGTGTGTGTATATCACATTCTGAATGATGGTTTAAATGCTTACTTCTGTGTTGCCTCTTTGTCCCTTGTGTCGTACTATACTTTTTTTTTCCTTTGTTACCCTTTTGTTATCTTTATTATTTTGTATCCAAAAATAGGTTTTACTTGTAAAAAATTTGTAAAGTATATATGCGTTGTTGATACCATGTATAAATGTGATTATTTTGTAAAGGTTGATGTTATTATTTTTTATTTTGAGTAAAATATGAAGAAAAAGACAATGAAACTATTTTTTACTGGCTAAATCCATTGGATATATCATTATCAAATAACGGATTAAACTCCTTGTTAATAAACTCATCTTAAGAAATTTCAAAAAGAATTTACACGCCACATTTATAATTATGTATAATATATATATATATATATATATATATATATATATATATATATATATATATATATATATATATATATATATATATATTAAATGTAGCAACTTGGATAATTGTTAAATGTACACAAAGTATTATCGAGGTCGATCTGACATCTCTGTTGTAAGCAGAGATAACCAGGATACAACTAGACCAAGTGCATTTATTAAAATTTATATGAAACAAAGAACATAATTTTTTGAGACTTGGAAAACATCATTCGTGTTCTTCATGTTTTTTATCTTGCTTCGGGGCTCAAGATTAATATCCACAGATGTAATATCTACGGTATAGAGGTCAACGAGGGGGAGGTTTCTAATATGGCTAGTAATGCAGGTTGTATTGCATGTAATATCTCTTTCAACCAGGGACAGAGCCAAACATTTTATTTAAAGGGTTGACCATATTTACGATAAAAAGTCATAGTGTTAAGGGAGACTCAATGTAAAAACTTTAAAGCGTTTCATGGTTATGAAGGTGGCTTTGACACTAATGGTTGTAGTTTTAAGGATGCTTGGGATAACATTGTAGGATCCGATCCTCAAACTTCCTACACTCGAAAGGAATCATTTTGTCTAATTCATTTCATTTCAAAGCATGTTGTGGAACCCATATACGTTTTTAGAAAGATATTTGGATCGACGAGGCTCCTCTTTTTTCCAAGTACAATCGTCTTTAACGTCATGATCAAGATAAAGATTGTCTCATCATTGACCAAATCAATAATGTGCAATGGAATTGGAACTAGTTCAGGACCAATCTTGGTTTCTGAAATTTTGCTTATTTTCGTGACTTGTTGAATGAGATCGGTCAAGTCAATATTGAAGTTAGTGACGACACGTGTGTTTGTAGTCTAGGCCCCAAAGATACTTTCACCGTCAAGGATGCTCGTAATATTATTGACCAAAAGACTCTTCGCTCACTTGCTCCCTCTACTACTTGGGATAAAACCATCCCCCATAAGGTTAATGTCTTTATATGGAGATTGACGTTGAATCAGCTTCCTCGTAGGTTGAACCTCTCTTCGCGTGGCATAGATATTCCAGCCATTTCAAGTCTCTCTTGCAATGCTAACGTTGGATCTGCTAATCATATTTTCTTTGAATGCATTATTGCGAATGGAATGTGGAAGCTTGTAAATAGATGGTGTGAAATCCCCTTTGTTTAAGCTACATTGTTGGAGGCGTTTCATGCTTCTAAAGAAAAGAAACACATGTTTTACATCATCTCTACTTTGTTTCTTTGGTGGCTTTGGATATTCTAAAATAGTGTTACTTTTAACTCTCAACAATTGAGGAAAAGTGACTATTAGATAATGTTTGTTCTTCTTCATTTTTTTGGCTACATAACACACAAAATTTGACCTTATCTTGGACGGATTGGCTGAAGTCCCCTCTATTGACCGCGCACTAATGGTTGATTGTTTCTTTTTAGAGGATTGCTTTGCTTGTCTTCTCCTCTTCCCCGGGGCTTGTATGGGGTATCATCAAAAACCATCTCGGAGTGAAAACCCTCGGCCATTGTGGTGGGGTTTTTTCTTTTTTTGGAGTAAAAACCGATTGCTCGGCCTTTGTTACAAAAGTTTTTTTCATCCCTTTTGATTCTCTTGCAGTTTAAGTCTTGGGTTGTATTTTATGCTTTTATCCTTTTTCTTGTTTTCATATGTACTTATAAGTTTGTAACTCCTTGCTAGTCTCTTTTTTATCAATAAATTATCTGCCATTAAAAAAGCTATTTTGAAACCAACTTAGAAAAATTTGAGGTTATTTACAAAAATTAACACTCTGTCGCAAAAATCTATGACTATCCCGAGACTTTCCAGAATATCCCTTGTTGCGTTCCTGAATGTAAGTGTGTGTTGGTATAACTAATAAGTAGCGTTAGTTATGGTAGAATTCTAACATGTATTTGTTTCTCTTCTCATCAAATCACCATAACTAAGCATCTAATAACTAAAATATACCAATAATTTATAGATGAGTATATAACGATAAAATAAATATAACATGAAGTAGGATAATACTCACCATCATCACATCCTCATCATCGATCACCCACCAGTAATCCATATCCATTATTGATACAGAAGTTGGATGGACCGCGTTTGACCCGAATTAGGCTTAATTCGGGGTCTTATGGACTCCGGCTCTTGCACCAAGTGAACTTGTTTGAAGACCCTACACACTAACAAAGAGACATCGTTAGGCTTACCATAGGCGCGTGTCCCACAATTAGACTCCGGCGTGATAGTAAGTAATCGGTTTAAGTATATGTGAGGGTTAGAGTATTGTGAATATTGTACCTTTGTGGAACCTCTGGGGTTCCTTTTATACTCGAGAGAGTGCTGGTTGGGCTCTCCTATCCTTGCGGCCTAAGCAAGAGATAATGACTAAATATAGTTCAATCCTTATCACAGAAATAAGGAGAGTGTATATCTCTTTTACTTTAGGCGAATATAATCCTAGTTAGATTATATTCAGTTTGATCCTGTCGCAGTGCGACAAGGACACGGTTAAGGAATAACCGCGTGCGACAGCGGCTTTATTGGGCCTCGTGGGCTTTATGTGCTGTCTGTGCATGATCTATACCCAATGGATATGGGTAGTACCGATGGGTCGGTTATCCAGCCAGACTAGGGACTATACGTCATCATGTCCCCCAAGTCTAGTAGTCACACTGCGTACCTCTGCTACTAAATAATCAACTATGTCTCTTAAAACCATGAATGCTGCGAAGAGAAGTTCGAAAGATTTTCATATTCACCCGCTAAGAAAACACATTCATCACCCCTTTCACCTAACTCCTCGAAACCCGGGAAAAGCGTCTGCCACGTTGTCACAACCATTCATATTCCATAGTTAGATTAATCATGTGGGCTACACGTGGCACTAGGGGTGAGCATGCGGTTCTCGGTTCGGTTCGGTTCGGTTCCGCGGTTCTCGATTCCGGACCCGAAGAACCGTTAAAATTTTAAGTATATAGGAATTTTACGTTTTTTTACGTAATATTTCACATATCGAAAATCTTAATATATAAGTTCATCGTTATAGCAACATGATGTTTTTTATTTATACATAATAAATTCTATAATATTTTGTAATCTATAAACAACAAAAAAAAGTCGTTGAATACATACGATTTGAATTAGAATTGAATTTTTTGAAGTAGTTTTATATTAAAACTATTACTTTTTTATCTTCTTATAGTATAGTTGCTACATTTTTTTGGTTTAGAAGTAAATATGCGTAAACAAATAAAAAATATTGAATAATTGTGTGTTTTTTAAATTTTGCGGTTCCAATCGGGTAAGACCCGAAATACCCAAACCGGACCCGAGAACCGAGCGGAACCGAAACATGGTATTCGGTTCGGTTCTCGGTTCCTATATTTTACGTTTTGCGGTTCTCGGTTCTTGCGGTTCCGGTTCGGTTCGATGCGGTTTTGGAACCGCGCTCACCCCTACGTGGCACAGATCCAACAGAAACCCTAGGAGTATATATTATTCATCTCGTCGCTTTTTACTACACATAGCCACAGTAAAAACACACACACAATATGCCATTAACGAGCTTCACTCTTCTGAAGCAAAGCGAAAAAGGTAAGCTTTCGTGAGTCTTAATCTTCTTCATACTTGTAAAACATGGTAAGACGATTGTCAGAAATTACATCCACTATCACTGCCCACGAACTTAACCAGTTCACCTCTGATTATTACATACCGAACTACCTACATTTAAAAGTACCCCATCGTAATCGAAACATAAGCCAATTTCATGATGGCAAAGTTGGTATGTATATTCGGTTCTTCGAGTTCGCAAATAACCGCATTCCATTATCCTGCTTCCTAATAAGCGTGCTAGTTTATTACGAAATTCATATCTCCCAACTGCACTGCATTGGTGCGGCCAAGATTTCGAACTTTGAAATTAACTGCCGCGCCCTTGCTATATAACCCACCGTGACCTTATTTCGTGTGTTCTATACACGTGTTATAACGAATGAATGGGTATCATTCGCGAAGCGCAAGGACGGTCCCCAATTTTATACAGCGAAATTGGATGCTTTGAGGAACTGGAACACCTCTTTATTTTGGATTGATGACCCAATCTTTCCATTTCACTATGCCCTTCTGACGTCTGGGACACTGAGAAGAGACCCCCCACCTAACCCTAGTTCGTATAATCAAGCCGATGTGGATACCTTAAACACCAACCGTTATCCTATTCAGGCCTACCCCAAAGCTTTCTTGTGTTTGTTGGGGCTTAGCCGCGCAATACTTGTGGGCGAGAACGAGGTCCCCCTATTCTGTGATCACAAAGGCCAAGGTTAATGGTCCTCTCATCATCCTGTGTAAAATTTGTAAGTGTTCCACAACCTTATCTTTTGACTAAATCTTTGTTTTGTGTTTTATTACGTGCAGAAATGGATATCCTAGACATAGTCCGAAGCCAAGCTCTCTTGGAGTTGACTGTATTCACTCGACCCCTACGTGAGGATGAAGTACCCCTGAGCACAAGGGCATAAGCGAATACTATGAATCTGGACGTCGAGGCGTCGTCTTCGTCCCAAGTGCAAGAGATTCTAAATCCCGACCTACCACAAGGTGCTGGCGCACAACAACAGCCACCCCATCAAGAAGGGAGTGTTAATTTGTCCTCATTGAACATATCCGATAATGCTGAAATCGTTGCTGAAGAGTATGAGAAGGAAGAGGAAGCTGCTACCAGTTTGCTGAGGAATAGATAGGGAGAGACGCCTGAGTCTTCTAGGAAGTCTGTGTATTGATGTTGGGCAAGCCTCTACTGGCGCGCCTGAGTTTGAACGGGAGAATACACCCCGAGCGCCCAACAGAGGAAGACATCAGGGAGAAATTTCTTGAGTCTCCTCGTAAGACCCCACCTGTCGCTATCGACCTAAGGTACGTGTCATATAAGAACTGATTTTCCCGTTTATCTCTTCTTGTGTTATTGTTTTTTATATATGTTCTTATGCCTTACCATTGTACAACCATGATGTTGAGAAGCCCACTCCTGCGACGGTCACCACTCCTAGCCCTTTTGCGGCATCACCAGGTCATGAAAAAAGTCACATCAAGACTGGCGAGATCTCTGCTGGGAATGATAATGTCTTCATCCCGAACTGGTTACTCCCCCGCTCTACTGACCTGTCTAGCGCGTTCGACTGTGCTAGTTTTTTGGAGAACATTGTCCCACTAGGTAAGGCGCAAATGTTGAATGAGTTGAACGATGCCACACTAGATGATGAGATAAGCTACATCTCTACGCACAACGTGACTCTAATTTCGCGCGTAAGGAGTAGGTTTATGGAGCTATCCACACAAGTGCAATCTGCTGAGGAAAGGTTTGTACGAGCTGTTGAGGAGAGAGATATAACGCTTGTCGCCGCGCAAGAAAAGATCACACAAGAAGAAGAAAGGGCCAAGCGAGATGCTGAGATTATTCATGCTTTGACAGAGGAAAAGGGGGATCTTACTAACGCCCTTACCGAGGAGCGCTCTTGATTAGAACAACTCAAATCCACCAACGTAGACGCCATGAAATCTTTTGAGCTCACTAGGGACCAGATGTTTGCAGATGTGGATTCACTGGGTGCGCTTGTCAAGAAAAAGATAGGCAACCACGCTGATCAGCTCAAGCGCCTTAGTGTTGAATATGATGAGGATCTTTATCCGAGATTTATGTCTATGGTAGCCGAAAAGCGTTGGTTGGTGCACCATGGCCTTGGGCTAGCCGCCATGGGTGCGCTTAAGGATCCAAACCTACGAGCAACCTTTGCCCAATCTGTGATAGCTGCCATCAACGACGGTACTGCCACAGGCCTAGAGCGAGCCCATGAAGCCAAGCTTCTGAACAAAAATCTTGAGAAGATAACCTTCTACGATCCAAAGGCCAAATCCAACCTGACCGCTACCATGGAGAAAATGAAGGTATGTCCTATTCCCACTTTCAAGATTGGGGATGAAGACCAAGAGCTTCCTCTGTAGGTGATAATGGAGGGTTTTACCCTAGGGAGGCATAGGACAGAAGGTGTTGAGACTCAGGCGGATTACCACCTAAAGCCTAGCATGGATCAACTAAGGGTGTCCGTCTTCGCGTACCCCCGTGATATGCACAACCCTTTCTGTATATCCAAGGAGGTACCTTTGTCCGATGTACTGGTCGCGCACGCTAGTCGTGTTGCCCAAAAGAAGGTAGCGCTTGGATTGGAAGCTTCCTCTTCATCTGGTGCCGCTCATTTATCCTCGGTTATGCCTGTGCTTCCGCTTCCTTTATCCGAGAGAGACTCTAGGTTGCTAGAGAAGATGGAGAGGGCGCTGAAGGACCACAAGACTTCCTCCTCCAGTACTATTACCACAAAGCTTAAAAGGTCTGCCTCTTGGTCTGACTTATTGTGAAATCATCTTTGCTATCTATAAACACTTATATTGTTTGTGAGTGTGAATGTTCGCACTCAGTCTGTAATAGTTAGGTACTATTGGTGTTTGTGTTACTAGAACCGTTTTGCGTACTTTAATGTTATCAACACGATGTGTGATTTTGTTTATGACCTCTATGTAAGATCATAAGATGTCCTCATGGGTGAGGTTAACTTATTACGTGCGGCGTACCGCTACTACCATGCGGACAGCCAAGGGACTTTGGCCAATTGTTAGGTGTGCACGTTGTGTCTTTTCCCAGACCCAATATGGAATGTACTGGCTGTAAAATCTGCTACGACGTCATGATTAGCAAGGGGCCGAACAAGCATACCTGATCCGTGGTCGATGAGGTTGCATCCCTCTAACACGACAAGTTTAATTAGTAGGTTAAACTCATTCCTCTTATTTCACCTGGAAACGTTATGTACGCGTACGCCCGTAGGCAAGATGTGATATAAATGATATAGATAATATATGTAAATATAAAAGTGGGCCGTAGAACTAGCTAGGGACCATGACATTTTATTAATACTTGCAAGGTTTTGAAATACACGATATCATGATAAAAAAGAAAAACAATGCATGGGTTTACTGGAGCTAAACGTAGCTAAGATTTCCTATGCGGAGGCCGCTGACTTACAGAAAGTATTTTTTTTTCAAATGGCAAAATTTCCATGTGCGTCACAGGACAAGGTCGTCCATGTCACGCGACCTATACGCGCCATCCCCGAAAGCTTCTGTCACTATGTAGGGCCCTTCCCATTTCGGTCCGAATTTCCCCGTATTCTCTGCGCGGCTGGCTTTGTTTGCGCGACACACAAAATCACTGGTACAAAAGAAGTCTTTCGCACTCTAGTGTCGTAGTAGTCCTTCATTTTTTATTTAGCTTTGGCTTCATTTATTGCGGCCAATTCCCGCTTTTCCTAAATTAAGTCTAAGTTCACCCGTAGCTCTTTGTCATTTGTGACCATGTCTACCTCTGTTGTGCGGAGTGTTCGTAGTCCTATCTCGGCTGGAATAACAACCTCCGCTCCGTATGTTAGGACAAAAGGGGTGTCTCCTATCGCCGTCTTTATCATGGTGTGGTGTGCCCATAATACGTGCGAAAGTTCATCTACCCACTTCTTATTTTCCTCCCCCAGTCGAGCTTTTATACCGTCTCCTAAACTTATATTGGCTCTTTCTACAAGTCCATTGGATTGTGGGTGAGCCACTGATGCAAAACGTTGATTGATGTTGTTCTTAATGCACCAATCTTTGAATGGGTTTTCAGCGAATTGCTTGCCATTGTCAGAGACGATTTCTCCTGGTAGGCCAAACCGACACACAATGTTATCCTAGACAAACCTTTTCACTTGATTGCCCGTGATTGTCGCGACTGCTTTGGCCTTGATCCATCTAGTAAAGTAGTCCATTGCGACTATCAGGAATTTGATCCCCCCTGTTGCGACATGGAAGGATCCTACGATATCAATTCCTCATTTATAAAATGGCTACAAAGATGCGATAGATGTTAGCTCCTGTTGGGGCTGATGTGGTACTGGCCTATGGACATGGAAATCGTTGCTTTTTAAAATGAGTCTTCGCGTGTCCTCGTGCACGGTTGGCCAGTAATAACCACTACACAATGCCCTTACCACTACTGATCTAGGTCATGCGTGCATGTCACAAGATCCTTCATGGATCTCACTGATTACATAGTTCGCCTGTCGCGGTCTTACATACCGTAACCATGGTTGTAAGAATGATCGTTTGTAGAGGATTCCACCCCTGACCTCGAACTGTCGTGAGTGTCTTCGAATTCTTCTTGCTTCGGTCTCATCCTGCAGAAGTGCTTTGTTGGTTAAGTAGTTGATGATCGGGGTTATCCATGTAGGGCCCTATTCTTCTACGACTGATGATACTTCCACTTCCGATATGGATTTATCTTTTAAGAGCTCCACCAGGACCTATTTGGACAAGTGCGTAAAGCTGGCGGATGCTATTTTACTGAGGGCATCGACTTTCTTGTTTTCTTCCCTTGGTACTTGCCGTATCATAAACTTGTTATAGCCTTCGATCAACGCCTTAGCTTTCTGTAGGTATTGTATCATGTTATCCTCCTTTGCTTCGTATTCGTCGAGGATGTGATTTGCTACTAGGAGAGAATCTACATTTGCTTTGAGTTACGTACGCCCATGCGGGCTGAGATTCTCAGCCCTGCTATAAGTACTTGGTATTCGGCTTTATTATTTGTGGCTGTAAACTCAAAGCGTAGGGCATACGTGAATTCCATACCTTCGGGATTGGTAAGGATAAGGCTTGTGCCCGATCCGTCTGTGCAAGAGGATCCGTCAGTGAACAGGACCCATGGTTTTGGGGATTCCTCCTCTTCTTTTAGCGCTTGTTCATCATCGTCTGGATTTTCTATGATGAAGTATGCCAGGATCTGTCCTTTGACCGCGCTACACGGTCTGTACGTGATGTCATGTTCTCCGAGTAGAACACTCCACTTCTGTAGCCTTCCCGCTACGTCCTTCTTCGATATTATCTGTTTTATCGGTTGGTCCATAATTACGGCTATAGGATGTGCTTTAAAGTACCAGCATAGCCTTTTTGCTGCGAAAACTAGCGCTTGCACCAGTTTCTCCATCAATGAATAGTTCAATTCTGAATTTTGTAGGGATCTATTAATGAAGTACATAGGCGTCTGTACGTTCTCCCTATCCGTCATTAGCACCGCTGATTGCTCCATGTGTAGCTGAAAGATATACGATCAATTCCTCCTTTGGTCGGGGTGCGACTAGCATTATCAGTGCTGCTAAATGCTTTTTTAGCTTGTCAAAGGCTTCCTCTGCCTCCTTCGTCTAGTTGAAGTCTCCCCTTTTTATACACTTCTTGAGTGTTTTAAATAAGGGGAGTGACTTATCCGCGGACTTAGATAGGAACCTGTTTAGTCCTGCTAGCTTTCCATTCAACGATTGCATTTCTTTCTTTATTTTCGGACTCTGGATTTGTATGACTGCATTTGTTTTTTCTAGGCAAGGTTTAATGTCGTTGCTATCTATCATGTAGCCTAAGAACATGCCTTCCGTGGCGCCGAAAGTACACTTCTTGGGATTTAGTTTCATGTTGATTTTCCTAAGTGTGGAAAAGGTTTCCTCAATGTCGTGAATGAGTCCATCCTCTGTGTAACTTTTTATGACTAGGTCATCAATGTAAACCTCCAGGTTTCATCCGACTTGGCTATCGAATGCTTTGTCCACTAACCTCTAATAAGTGGCTCCCGCATACTTAAGGCCAAAGGGCATTTTTGTCTAACAGTAGACTCCCTGACTAGTATGGAATGCTATTTTTTCCTCGTCTTACTCTACCATTTGTATCTGATGATATCCTTTATACGCATCTAAGAAGAATTTAAGAGGGTATCCATACAGTGATTCGATTTTTCAATTTATCTTTGGGAGCGGGTAGCAGTCCTGAGGACATGCTTTATAGAGGTCTATGAAGTCAACGCACATGCGCCAGCTACTGTCGTACTTTTTAACCATAACCGGATTAGAGAGATACTCGTGGTAATAAACTTCTCACATGATTCCTGCGTCAACCAATTTTTTCACTTCCTCAAGTATGACTTTGTTGCATTCTGGAGCTTGCCAGCGTTTCTTTTTCCAGACTGGGTGGTATCCTTCGCGGATTTGTAGTCTATGTTCTTCGATTGAGCGTGGCACCCCCATCATATCCTTTGGTTCCCATGAAAAAATGTCCAGGTTATTTTTCAAAAGTGTGCATACGTTCGTCTTCCTTTGATCGGATAGCGTTCCTCCTATCATCACTTCTTTTTCCGGGTAGTCTGGATGAATTGCTACCTTCAAGTTTGGTGGTGATGATACGTTGGGTTCCGCCGTTATCCTTGGTGGTTCCGCAATCGTATTACACTCTTTGAGTGGTACGGCTGTGTTGAAGACTATTATGATTCCTCTTTCTACTGGAAACTTCATCATGCCATGGGCTATGGAAGGTACGGCTCGCATTGCTAGGATTGTGGGGCGTCCAATAATACCGTTTTACTGTGATGTTGAACGGATGACCAGAAAATTCATTAGGATGGTGGTTGAATGTTCGTCATCCCCCACTGTTACCTATAGTCTCAGTTTCCCTAGAGGCCAGACTACTTCCTCGCTGAAGACAATTAATGGTGAAGTAGCGGGTATAAGCTGGTTCTTTATGTCTGGACTTAACTGGGAGAAGCAGTGTTCGTACAAGATATCTGTTGAGGAGCCTCCATCAACGTACATACAGTGAATGCTGTGACCCCCAATATTGACTTCTATTGTCAGTGGTCCGTCTGCGACATTGCTTGCACTGAGTGGTGGAAACGAGATGGCTTTTCCTTTGGAAAATTTTTGGCTCACTTTCTGCTTCGTCCTCCGTTGTCGCGTTTGTATCATGTAAATAGTTGCGGGCGCGTCTTTTGATTTTGGCTTCCCCTCTTCTGTGTTTTCCTTGACAAGGTGCTTTAACTTGCCAGTTTTTACCAGGCTTTCTATGTGCTTTTGTAGTTGGATGCACTCGTTCGTGGCGTGCCTCTCTTCTCCATGGTACTTACAGTGTCTATTACTTGTGCGCCTTTCAACTGGGGTGGTCATTGGCATAGGTTTTGGGAAGTTCGCACCCTTTGACATCAGTATCTCTCTTGGGGTTAACTTTAAAGGTGTGAACTTGAAGTTGTTATCACGTCACCCTCTGTGATTTCCTTGGTAATCAAGGTTGTGAGCCCTACTTTAGCTATTAACCTGTTTCTTAGGAAGATCTTGAGATCTATAGTTGGGTGTATTTTGCCTGACTTCCGCAGCCGCAGTTTCTCCTTGTATGAAGGATCTTACTCGTCGCATTACCCCATCAAAAGTTTCTGGAGTTTCTTCGTTTAGCTTTCGTATCCTTTGTCCCTACCATGAAGCAAGACACTTTCAAGATTTCAGGGCATTCTTTTATTTGAATGCACTCGCCCTTGAAACGTTCTAGAAATTATTCCAGGTATTTGCCCTGGTTTTGTTTGACTCTCGCCAACGACACATCACTCTTGTCGTACCTCTTGTGTTGTATATAATTCCTTTTGAAAGCTTTTCGCAACTCTTCGAGTCCATCAATCGTTCGTTGCGGGAGCCGGCCGAACTAGTTGCGCGCATTCCCTACGAGAGTGGAATTGAACATGTTGCACCATGTAGGTTCAGGCCATTTCTCGATTCCTACTTGTGATTCGAAGATTTTTATGTCATTGTCTGGGTCCGTAATGCCGTCGTATGTTTTAACATTTGACGGCATGCGACGCTTTTTCGTGTCGACGTAATACTAAATACGTTTTGTAAAAGCGTTCGCTCTACCTCTTCTCCATGATTGAGAAAAGTCTCGATCCTTGCTTCTGAAAGGCTGGTAAGGATCAGTCTCACTTTCAGAGTCTTCTGAAGAAGGACGCCTTGTCTTGCGTTTTCTAGAACGATGATCAGCTAAGTCTGAGCTAGGTGAGTCGTCACTTGGGGATCGCCTATGCCTCCGCGGCTCGTTTCTTTGTACTGGGCTTACTAGTTTTTCCCCTACGACTCTTTGGTCTCTCATGCGTTTGGTGACGAGCGGGATAAGGGTATGTAAATTTTGTGCCACATATTCTTCCATTGCTCGTGCTTCTGTGACGAACATTTCCTCGTTTTTTACTGATACGAGGGCCAGTTTTCGTCTGTCTTTGTTGGGAGAGGGTTGGACCGATCCTTGGTTCGGGTTCTTTTCTCCTGCAATGAGTACGATAAGAACGCTGAGTTGAACCCTTGAGGAGGTGGGTTAGCAACATCTTTGTTGTTGGCCCCGCTAGTGGTCCCGGGAGTGAACTCAACAAATGTGACTTGAGCATCCACCGTTGACGACCTTTTGCAGCCTCCTTTTTGGTAAGAAACATTCGCGCCGCTTTTAGTCATGTTTAGAGCTTAGTGTAGGGTCCCATGGATGGCGCCAACTTGTTGATACAAAAGTTGGATAGACCACGTTTGACCCGAATTAGGCTTAATTCGGGGTCTTGTGGACTCCGGCTCTTGCACCAAGTAAACTTGTTTGAAGACCCTACACACTAATTAGCAGACACCGTTAGGCTTACTGATATTGAGTATTTGCAAGTTCGTTTTTTTTCTCGACTCAAGACAAATTGAAAGGACTACTAATATCAAGCTTTAAATTGTTTTTGGTTGTTAAAAGTTTATTTGGATTCTAGGTCTAATGCAAACAAACACGTAAAAAGAGAAAATATTATTTAACTATTTATCCGTAAACAAAGTGCAATTACCAATTAATATTCACAAAGTACAAGTTTTTAATGCATAAAATGTAAAAGTGCATGAAATGTAAACAAAATGAAAGTGTAGGGACTAAAAGTGTAAAATCAGAAACTATAGGCACCAAATATGTAAAATATAACAAACTAGAGCAAAAATCTAAGAAACTCCCAAACTAACTAACAAAAAGTGTAACAACCAGAAATTCAGGGACCAACTTTTGCAAAACCTAAAAAGATTAAGTTTCAAAGTTGTTTACAAAGTATAGTAAAAACCAAGGACCAAAATGCAATTAAACTAAAAACTTTCACAAAAAAGGGTACTAACACTTGAATAAGCTAGTTTGAGCTTATTACTAGACCAAAATCGTTCTGGTTTTCACTAAAATACTTAAAATCAAATTTAAGCTAGTCTTGCAAAAGGAATTTTGCTAAAAGCTTCTAAATCTCGACTTAGCTTATCACAATAGGCTCACAATAAGCTCAAAAAGAATCCAAACATCCACTATTCGATTTTCTTGCAAAAACTGATTAATCAAGCCTCAAAAAGCTTGGAATGTCTTTTGGTTTTGAAAATAAGCAATAGAATAAGCTGGAATCTTGAATGAGCCAAAAACATCTTATTTGACCAAAGTTTGACCAAAATCTCAAAAAGCTGAAAATTTCAAGATTCACTCATGACATGTTTGCAAAGTGAATGGTGAAAGAAAATAAGGAGATTTATGAAGTAGATTATGAGATCTATGAAAATAGTTGGCTACTTATTACAGAAACTGCAATTTGCTTTTAAGTTGATTAATAAGCCAAGAACTTACTCAAATCTCAATACAGTAGAATTTCCAATTACATATTGAAAGATTAGATGTTAAGCTTCTAGTAGACACAGGTTTCAGACAAAATTATCAAGAAACAAAGAAATGCTAGTGAATAAAAAAGAGCAAGTTTTAATGATGAAATATGCAAAGAACTTGACCCACACTTTTCTCTACCAATTGCCTATTTGAAAGCAAGGTTGACCACAAAATCTTGACCAATACACTCACACTAACTGACTTAGTGTGAATGAACTCAAAAGAACAATTTTACACACTGAATCACCACAAATGATCCAAAACCAAACACTACTTACAAAAGTTGTCAAGAAATTTTTCAAAGACTTTTTGAGTTCAAATGTATGACATCTTAAAGCACTTGTTAAGACTTGTTCAAATGGGGGTAATGAAATGGTTTTGAGTCAAATTCTAACAGGATTACGTGTAAAAACATAAAATGGCTACTAATGAACTATGATTGAAGAAAAAACAAATTTAGCTAAGTAAAACTCAATGAAAGGTTGTAAGACTACAATTACACTATCAAATCAACACAATCAAGTTACAAGTAAACTAATCACTCTTATCAGTTCAGCCGATAAGAGTTACACTATGAACTGAGCATGCATAGACAGTTTAGGGGAATTTAAACAAGGAATAAAGAACTTTTTAGCTATGAGCCACCACTGATGGAGTAGAAAGGCGCTGAGCCTTCTAAGTACAACTATACCACCATGATTCAACCACCAATTACCATCTTCATCATCATATACTGCTACAATAAACTACCCTGCTACAAATGCTTCAAATGGACTGAAAATGAACTTCAAATGGATTCTGAACCAGCTACAAGTCTTCAAAGCATCAACAAACTTCCATTGATCATGGATGATCAATAGAAAAAAACAACACAGTATCACTAGGAGAATGATTATGAGAGTATGTGAATGAGATTGAGTAAAAGTGAAGGTTTTGATTTCATTAATGGTGAAAATTTAGTTACAAAGCTGTTACTAACTGCCTAACTAACTCTTAGGTGGTTGTCAAACACCTAAGAGTAGTAGCTAACTACTTTTATGAACTGGAAATGAAATGAAATTTAGAAGTGTGTGTTTTCACACCTACAAGCTACAAATTATAAATGAGCTAGCTAATTCCAATTTATAGAGTGAGAATGAGAGTTTGTTGGGGATGATGACGTGTTGTAGCCAATAACTGAGCTCCACGTGTCTTAACTTGGCCAATTTCAAATCCCAGCTCATGAACACAGTTGGGGATTTTTGATTGAATCACTTTCATTCCAATTAAGTTGTTGGGTTGAATTCCTTGCTTGATTCCGAGCACTTTTCGTATTTATATCATCACTTGATATTCGCTGTAGCAGAATCCCGTTCCTGGGTTTGAATTCGTTTGAAGATGACACGTGGCAATGTATGATTCGTCTGATAATGCTCACACGGATTGTTATCCAAATTAGATATAATAAACATTGCATGGCATGATTTTATTGGTGGAAATAAAGTTGGGTGGGTTTTACTGTTAAGATTGCCTCATTAATGCTGGCGGCTGTGAGTGGGCATAGGTGGCAATCCGTGTGCCCCTCTTACTTGCACCTCATTGGCTAAAATTAGTAAACTCGGATCAAGCCCCAAAGTTACTTCAAAATTGTCATTTTTAGTCCTTGTAGTTAGCAGATTGTGAAATTTAGCTCCAATCTTTATTCCTTTGGCATTTTTTATCCTTTGACTTGTATCTTGAACATTTAAAGCCCTTTGACTTGTTTGACTTGAAGGTTGACCAGATTTGACTTTGATCTTTGACTTTCTCAAAATTGCAATTTAGTCCTTCATCTTTTAAATGTTGTCAAGATAGGTCCTTTTCTTTGCAAGGCTTGTCACTTTTGATCCTTCTCTTGTCTTTTCTTCATCTTTTTAGCTTGATTTCACTTGTTTGCTCCAAATTTGTATCCTTGTTACCTAAACAAGCATAAACACAAAACATACCCCATAATACTGCTTTTATGTATAAAAGTTAGGTATTTGCTATGTGTTTTAGGGTGATTTGTGTTATTATTGATATGAGATTTTACTCATATCAAATCCCCTACACTTGATCATTGCCATGACCTCATGCAATGCCATATTTTAAAGCACCAAGTTACACTCTTCTCACAATTAACCCACCTTGGCCAATATGGAATGCTTTTATACTACTCTACACTATATGATGCATGATTTTGATTTTATACAATGCAATGCAAAGGAAAGCAATTCTATTTATATATTTTTGGATTTTCTTGAAATGGTTTTGATGGAAATAACTCATAAATAAATCAATGACTTAGATTAGGGCTTTTGGTACCATGGACAATTATCACCCTCAAGTTTCACTTTCCCCATACCAAGCTTAAAAACAAGATCATTGTTATCCACAAGTGAAAGTGCGTCAACTTATTCATAAAGATTAAGTGTGTTACTCTCATACCCCCACTTATTATGCCTCTAAGACCGGTTATTATTTGAGCAAATTGCTTGGAAGCAAATTTGTCATTAATTAAAGCGTGAAATATAAGAAATATAAAATCTCAAAATAAGGAAGCACGGTTTTAATCCTAAGTAATCCTCTCATCCATTACTCGAAAAACCGCCCACAATTAATATAAGTCCGAATCAAGAATAATAAGTCATTCGCCTTATGTGTAAGATCATTATGTCATGCATTAATAAGTAGCTACACACTTGCTAAGGAAAGAAAAATAAAACTCACGCAATAATTTACATCCGCCGCCTTTTTGAGACCTTGGATCTTCAATCCTGCAACCCGTCAAGGTAATATTGGATTAGAGCAACTATCAAATCCCCGCAACCCTTGTGAGAGTAATATTGGAATTCAATAGTCACTATAATTAACACTTCACTGCCCCTCTTGGGAGTCTTGTATAATTATTATTTTTTTCTTTTTTTCTTTTTTTTCTAGCCACTCATTTTTTTTCATAAGCCGCTCTTATTTTTCTTTATTCCTCACAAAGAAAGTTGAAAAGAATAAAAGGAAAAACACCCGCTAAGTATTAAGCATGACATAAGTCTAGTACACATAAAACGTTCTAACTTAGAATCTTAAGACGTACTTATACCAACCACGAATGATTAGTCAAAAAATGCATAAGAGACTACAAACCAATTAAAACCGTTCTTGATTATTTATTAACATATATACATGCGTTGACAAGAAAGTAAAGGTTACGAAAGGGGATATAAAAGCCAAAATTAATGAATATGAGGTTTATCTAGCCCTTTACACTTATTTCAAACTATATCATCTCTTGTTCTCCACAGTTTAAAATCTCAAATACTCCCCATACTAAACCATTATCGTGCCCTCACGCAATGCTAGAATAAAGTATCGTAGCACCTCCAAAATTCATTTTTATTCACTTTATTGAACGATAAACTAGCTACACTACTACTATTGCTACTACTTGCGTTTTAGACATAATGTATGATTTTCATCGTAAAATGGGACGTTTAGGTTCATAGAATAAGAACACTTGAATGCTTCGTTAGAAATAATTTCATCGTCCTCGATTTTCACCCCAATTCCATGCTAAGCGTGCAACGAGATCATTTTCATTATAAGTTAGTAATGCTAACACTACTCATATGCCCTAATCACGTACTTATCCTCCCATTTTCCTAAGTTGTATCTCTTATATTTTATTTTGTCTTGAATTTTTCACGAGGATACATTGTTTGACTTATGCGATGATAGGGGTTTAGATCTAAAAATAGAGTCCTAACGGTGTAACCAAGACCATCGAATTAATAACCCCTCCTAATAGACAACGATGTCAAAAAATTAAGTCAACAAGAAGGATCGATAAACACGGTTTTATAACGGTTTTGAACGTGAGACTTATTACCAAGACTTTTATACGCCCCCTAACGGAAGGGCCTTATTATCATAGGTTTACCTCCATCTTTTATTCAACTTCGCCATGAAGCTTTTATTATGACTTCGGTCTTGCCTTGCCTTTTATTTAACCTCACCATGAGGTGTTTATTGTGGCCAAAGACGTATATCCTCACGCTAAAAGCGATTTGGATCTTTAAAGCTTCAAAGATTAAGGCTTGATTCACTTTCAATTTTGCATAGATTTTTCGGCCTTGTGAGCTTCAAATTGTTTGCTTGATTTAGGTGAGCACTTGAAATCTTATTGGGTGAAGCTTTCGATTATTCGGGTTGCCAATACTTCAAAACCGTGACGCTGGTGATACCTTAATGTCTTCCCAATTTAATTACATGGAAGCTACTAGAAAAGACTAGAAACCAACAATCAAGACTAAACCACTAAGTCAATATTTATTAAGCAAAAAATATTTACAAGCGAAGGGAGAATAAGCAAACAACGAGAACACATGAGTTTTTGAAAGAATACGAGTACTCTACGTTTAGCATAGTAACTTGTAATTAACTCTATCATTTCTCGTCCTCATTTAAGAGACTTAGCCTAATATAATAGTTAAGGAATCAAAGTTAAGTGCTCAACACGCACGGTCGAGTCAAAAATTACTCTTATTCTCGCCATCAGAAAATCTACATTCTTGTCTTAAACACTTATAAAACATGAGAAAAAATTTAAAATTTGGCCATTTTTAGCCTTATTTTGCAACAAAACGATAAACAAAAAGATAAACTTTGGAAAGCGTGAAGGTTTGGCAAGGCAAGTATCTATTCACCCCCCCCCCCCAATACTAAAGTTAAACATTGTCCTTAATGTTTCGAGTCTAGGGGTGCAAACACCCCCATACTAGAGACGTAGTCGAATGCTTAATCTAGCATGAAAAGGGTGTAACCGTTAAATTTAAAGACGTTTATAAAGTGTGCTAAAAACCTAAGGTTAGAACATCAAAGGATATATCATGGATATTGAGAAATTCTTCAAAGCAAACTATCGAGTGCTCCCATAAAACGAACACGAGAGGCTCCAATCGTGAAGATAATGATCGTCTAAAATCCACAATTCACAAACAACCACGGAACAAAGGTTGGAAGGGCACAAATACCCACACGTTACTACATTAGAAAGCGATAATATATACATAGGATAAGCATGGGACTCCCCCACGAGGCACCTCATTTTTAATTACCGAGTCATGAGCTCGACTCGGTCCCCTCAATACTAATTATCATTGGGGAAGGTGATTTGGTCGAGGTAGTTCAAGGATGGAACTTCCCCGCCAAAGTAGTGCTTCAACCTATGTCCATTCACCTTGAATTGGGGCCATCATTTTGAGCTAGCTCGATGGTCCCATGTGGAAAAACTTGAGTCACGGTGAATGGACCGGACCAACGGGATTTCAACTTACCGGAAAAGATTTTCAAACGAGAGTTAAAAAGCAAAACTTGATCCCCAATGTTAAAAACCCGGTTTTTAATTTTTGAATCATGAAACTTTTTAGTCTTTTCTTTATAAATCAATGAATTTTCATAAGCAATGTCCCTTAATTCATCCAATTCATTAAGTTGCATTTTCTGGTGTTTTCCCGCGGTCTCTATATCATCATTACAATGCTTAAGGGCCCAATAAGATTTGTGTTCAAGTTCAATTGGCAAGTGACAATTGTTCCCATACACAAGCTTATAGGGAGTGCACCCGATGGGCGTCTTATGAGCGGTCCTAAAGGCCCATAAAGCATCGTCCAACTTATCCGACCAAGATTGTCGGTTTTCCCCAATAGATCTCTCCAAGATCCTCTTCAACGCTCGGTTTGAAACCGCGACTTGCCCACTCGTTTGTGGGTGATAAGCCGTAGAAAGACGATGTGTAACCCCATATTTCCTTAGGACCCTTTCGAATTGGTCGTTACAAAAATGGGTTCCACGATCGCTTATGATCGCACGATGGGTTTGATACTTGCATTTTATATGGGTTCTTCTATATTCTCTCGATATCCTCTCGAATTGATCTCGTTTCTAAGTGGAATGATTGTTCTTGGTTACTAACAAGGGGAGTTGGTTTTCTAATCTACTAAATGTTAAATGCTCTAAAATGTAAACTTAAATTTAAAAGAAATTAAGTTAATAACAATTAATAAAACTTGAATTAAATTTAAACTTAAAAATTAAAATATAAATATGAAATGAAGAATCAGTAAGGAACAGTAACACTTAAAAAAATACTCAAAGAAAATTGATTCGGAAGTAACCTTGATTAGGAAGTTGTTGATCCGGAACTTCGTTCGGAACCTTCACTCGGAAGTTGACTCGGAAGATTGATCCGGAACTTCGTTCGGAACCTTCACCCGGAACTTTGAGTCGGAACTTTACTCGGAACCTTGATTCGGAAGTTTGGTGATCCGGAAGTTCGTCCGGAACTTTTGATCCGGAAGTTTATTCGGAAGATTTGTAAAGAACATTCATTCGGAACTTTTTGAAAGAAAAACTCATTCGGAACTTTAAAAACAAACATTCATTCAGAACTTTTGGAAATAACATTCATCCGGAACTTTTGTTCATTCGGAAGATTTAGTTCATCCGAAACTTTAGTTCATTCGGAACTTTCTAACTGATTCGGAACTTTTAAAAAGAAAACTCATTCGGAAGTTTGGTTCATTCGGAACTTTATGTTCATCCGGAACTTTATGTTCATTCGGAACTATTTGCTCATCCGGAACTTTTGGTTCATTCGGAAGTTTGTGTTCATCCGGAACCTGGGAATACTCAAGAACAGTAACTTAACCGAAAAAACAGGGGAACTCGAATTCGATCCAAAAATCACCAAGTTTTTCACCAAAAACTTAAATAAACTAATCACTAAGCATCTACTAGCCATAAACTACAAATCCCATCAATAAAAACATAAAACCAAACAACTTTTGAAGATCAAACCAATCAAATAAGAACTTAAACTTTTAACCAAATAGATGGAGATGAACAAGATGAAATGGAATGATTGATGTATTGAATGATTAAGGTTTTAACAATCACAAAACAAAGATTAAAATTACAAGATTTAAAAACAAAGATCAAAATCACCAAACACCCTAGTGGTGTTGGTGATACCTACGAACAAGAAGAGAGAAAAAGACGGAGAGAAGAAAAACTAAAAAAAACTAGATGAAAAGTGTGAGGGGTGGGCTTTATATAGGTGTTCCTTTTGGTTGGTGAGTGGGCTTTCTCCCATTCTTCTTGTCTTCTCGTCTTTTCAGAAAAGTTGACGTTTTCGATTCTGATTCGGGATTTGTCGTCGATTAAATTCAACTCGTCTTTTAATTTCTTCGTTTAATAGACTTGAGTTTCTTCGACTTATGAAAATCTTCCATCTTTGGTCCTTTTCTTCGATAAATCTTCGAATAGGCCCAGTGACTTCAAATCTTTTGCATTTCTTGGACACTAGACTTTGTCTTGAGTCTTTTTCTTCGGTAAAACCCGTGCAATCCCATGTTTTCTTTAATATTCATCCGGTTAGCTCTGAAAACACAATAAACACAAAAACCACGCATAATTCCAAACAAATGATATTAAATACGTGTTTTGGTCTCGTTTTAGCCAGAATTAAGTGGTAAAAGGATGGGTGTTTACACACCTATCAAATCCCCTACACTTAACCATTGCCATGCCCTCATGCAATGCTTAGTGATAAAGCAATTTTACACTTTTATCATAATTAATCAACCTTGGCCTTATTAAAATACTACTAAACAAAATTTAAAGTACTTAAAAGAAATTAAACTTTAAAGGAAACAAAAGGATAGAAAACTATTTTCACTTGAAAATAGCTACATGGAAATAACTTGCAAAGAAATCAAAGCCTTACATTAGGGCTTTGGTGCTGCGAAGATTTATCACCCTCAAGTTTCACGTTCCCCAAACTAAGCTTAAAAACGAGATCATTGTTATTATAAGTTAGTAAATCAAACACGTACACACATGGCTTAATTATATGCTTAAACTCCCTTATTCCTAGGTGTATCTCTTATATTTTATTTTTGTCTTAGAATGATCATGAAGGTGCATTTTTGGACTTATTTCGATAGTTTATTTAGGCTGAAAGCAAAGTAGGACGATTTGATCAATAGTTAGCTAAAGGACAAAATCTCTTAAACTGCTTCTCGGGATATCAAAAAGTTCATATCTTGGCATAACTCGGTTCACGATTTGAGACCTTTCTCGGGCCGATATTTGGCATGTACTTCATACTTCATATCTTGAGAGACGTGCTTGAGATAATGGTCTTCTCATCGTTCATAGAGTTTCTTCACTTGGAGACTTTTGAGGGGTTCTCCAACTTTGTTGACCACGACTTCATGATTATTCTTCAATCTCTAATTGGGATTTTGAGATACAACGATCCGCCTCCTTTTCGGACTTGGATCTATTTATCCTCATACCTTGTTAGGGTCTTTTCGGATAGACTTCTCCATGATCTTTATGGGAGTTGATTGCTTTTCGTCGTGAGTCTTGATCCTTCATATTGACTTTGGGAATAATGCTTTTCACATCACCTTGGATCTTTAGAAATAAAATGGAATCCTCATGCCTTGTTAGGGCCTTTTCGGACTCGCCAATCTTCGCGCCCCGCTTCATAAGGTATGCCTTGGCTATGAACTCTTATCATTACCGAGCAACTTTTAAACGATCTTGGGCTAGAAGCTAAGTAACTTTTCAAATCGTACGACCTTACTTATTGCAGATAAATTATTAGCAAATGATGGGAGAATAGGCAAATAATTACACCAAGTGAGCTTGTGCAAGAATACCGACTTATAATTGACTCTATCATTTCTGGTTCTCCACAATTTAAAATCTCAAGTAATGAGACTCGTGGATACTTAGCCTAATAAACCAATTAAGGTCTACATGGTTAAGGATACTAGCTAGAATAAACTTGGATAAGTCTATTCGGGTTGAGTCAAAATAAACACAACGGGCCTAATATGTCAAAGACTTCTAAACTAGCTACACCACTTTATTAAAATTTGACTTTATTGCGGGATATATACATACGAAAGCAACGATAAAAATTTAAAAATTACGACTAAATGGCCAAAGTTAATAAAAAATTTGAAAAATGTTGAAAAATATGATTTTCCGGTTAAATGAAGGCATTTTTATGGAAAAGTCCACTTAAAACTTCGATAGAAGTCCCCCTACACTTAAGATAAACATTGTCCTCAATGTTTAAGCATGTGGGAAAAGTCTCCCCTACACTTATGACATTGTGCACGTTGGTTAACTCAAGTTAAGGAAGAGACAACTAAAGTGATCAATTTCAAATGTGAGTATGAAGAAAATTGAATCACGATAGTTGAGAGATAGAACCGGATTTCGGATAACACGGGAGCACGGTTCTTCAAAGATTCCAAGAGTGCACTAATCCCTGTAATCACATCACAACACAAAGAAAAACACGTATAGAAGTCCCCCTACACTTAGGAGGTTAAAACATAAAAGGATAGATACTGGGTTGCCTCCCGAGGAGCGCTTGTTTTTTATAACCGAGTCACGAGCCTGACTCGACCCAAAATTAGTTCATGGGAAACGTGGTGAGGGATGGAATCACCTCCTGAGAGGTGTCCTCACCAAAGTACAACTTCACTCGTTGGCCATTCACCTTAAAATTAGGTCCATTAGGTTGAGCGAGCTCGAGAGTACCATATGGAAAAATTTGGGCAATGGTGAATGGGCCGGACCAACGAGATTTCAGCTTGCCCGAAAAGATTTTCAACCGAGAGTTAAAGAGTAAAACTTTATCTCCAACTTGGAACTCTCGGTTCTTAATCTTAGAGTCGTGAATGAGCTTAGTCCTATCCTTATAGATCAAAGAATTTTCATAAGCCTCATTACGGAGTTCATTCAGCTCATTGAGTTGGATCTTGCGTAGGTCACCGGCTTTGTTGATATCAAAATTAGCCCACTTCAAGGCCCAGTAAGCCTTGTGCTCCAACTCAATGGGGAGGTGGCACGCTTTCCCGTACACGAGACGATATGGTGTACAACCAATCGGGGTCTTGTATGCGGTACGAAAAGCCCACAAAGCATCATCAAGTTTATCAGCCCATGAGGCACGATGCTCTCCCACGGTTCTTTCCAGAATTCGCTTTAGTCCTCGGTTGGATATTTCAGCCTGGCCATTAGTTTGTGGGTGGTAGGCTGTGGAAAGACGATGATTTACACCATACTTAGCCATGACTCTTGCGAATTGGTCATTGCAAAAATGAGTCCCACGATCACTAATAATGGCACGAGGCATACCGAATCTAGCGAATAGAGCTTTCAAAAAGTTACAAACCACCCTTGCGTCATTAGTAGGTAAAGCTTTGGCTTCGACCCACTTTGAAACGTAGTCAACGGCTACAAGGATGTATTTGTTTCCTTTAGAAGAAGGGAATGGCCCCATAAAGTCGATACCCCAAACATCAAAGATTTCACATTCTTGAATGAAATTCTGAGGCATCTCGTCTTTATGTGTGATGTTGCCTTGTTTTTGGCAAACCTCACAACGTTTAACCATATTGTGAGCATCACGATATATGGAGGGCCAATAAAATCCCGAATCAAACACTTTTTTGGCGGTGTAGTTGGGACCAAAGTGACCACCGGTGGGTCCTTTGTGGCAAGCATCAAGGATTTCGAAAGCTGTCGGTCCATCAACACATCGGTGAATAAGCAAGTCGGCACATTGTTTGAATAGGTAAGGGTCATCCCAAAAGTAAGTCTTAATGTCGTTGAAGAACTTTTTCTTTTGTTGGGATGTTAACCCTTCCTTAAGAATTCCACCCGCTAAGTAGTTTGCAAAGTCCGCAAACCACGGGGTTTCATCAGACTTCGAATTTATAGACATTAAGGTATCCAAGGGAAAAGAATCATTGATTTCTTTGTTCGAATGATCCCCTTGGTAAGGATCCTCAAGTCTGCTGAGATGATCCGCGGCTAGGTTTTCAGCTCCTTTTTTATCGCGAATTTCGATTTTAAATTCTTGGAGTAGCAAAACCCAGCGAAGAAGTCTTGGTTTGGAATCTTGCTTTGTCAACAAGTACTTCAACGCGGAATGATCGGTGTAAACGATTGTGGTGGAAAGGACAAGATAGGGGCGAAATTTTTCAAAGGCATAGACAACAGCTAAAAGCTCTTTTTCGGTTGTCGTATAATGCAATTGTGCCCCTGTCATTGTCTTGCTAGCGTAATGGATTGGTTGGAAGTGTTTGTTCACTCTTTGTCCCAGAACCGCTCCAATAGCAAAATCACTAGAATCGCACATCAACTCAAAGGGAAGCTCCCAATTAGGGGTAAACAAGACGGGTGCCTTAGTTAGCTTATCCTTAAGCGAGTTGAAGGCGTCAAGACACTCTTTGGAAAAGATAAAAGGAGTATATTTTTCCAAGAGGTGGGTCATCGGGCGAGCGATTTGAGAAAAATCTTTGATGAATCGACGGTAGAAGCCCGCGTGACCCAGAAAACTTCTCACACCCTTCACGGTTGAAGGTGGAGGCAACTTAGCGATAAAATCGACTTTAGCATGGTCTACTTCAAGACCGGCTTTGGAAATCTTGTGTCCTAGCACAATGCCTTCTTTTACCATAAAATGGCATTTTTCCCAATTCAGAACAAGGCGAGTGTCTTCGCACCGCTTAAGCATACGTTCCAAATTGGCAAGGCAACAAGAGAAGGAACCCTCGAAGACCGAGAAATCATCCATGAAGACTTCCATGGTTTGTTCAACCATGTCATGGAAGATAGCTAACATGCACCTTTGGAAAGTCCCGGGGGCATTACATAAGCCAAAAGGCATCCTTTTGTACGCAAATGTGCCATAGGGACAAGTGAATGTTGTCTTCTCTTGATCTTGGGGATCGATGGGTATTTGGAAATAACCCGAGAAACCATCAAGAAAGCAGTAATATTCATTACCCGCTAAACGTTCAAGCATTTGGTCCATAAAAGGTAGAGGGAAATGATCCTTTCTCGTGGCATCATTGAGTTTGCGGTAGTCTATACAAACTCTCCACCCAGTAACGAGACGAGTGGAAATCAACTCGTTGTGATCATTGGGAACAACGGTTATTCCGCCCTTCTTGGGCACACAATGGATTGGACTAACCCATGGTGAATCTGAAATAGGGTAAATCATACCCGCATCAAGAAGTTTGATAACCTCTGTTTTGATGACTTCATAGATTTTTGGATTCACCCGTCGTTGGCTTTGAATTGTGGGCTTAAAGTCGTCCTCCATGAGAATTTTGTGTGTGCAGAAGTGAGGATCAATTCCACGAATATCAGAGATTTTCCAAGCAATAGCCTTCTTATGATCTCTAAGCACGGCGATGAGGCGAGTTTTCTCTTCATCTTTCAAATCCTTCGCGATAATGACGGGCGACTTCTTCTCTTCTTCAAGGAACACATACTCGAGATGGGGCGGCAACTCCTTAAGCTCTAAATCCGGAGGATTTTCGATGGGAGGCGTTTTCAAAGTCGGAGTATCGATAGCAATAACCGTGGGAGATGGTGGAGAAAGGTTGTCTTCGTTGAGAAGGTTATCAAAGAAATGCATGTCTTCATCCCCATCGGTGGGAGAATCATCATTAGCTAAGTTCACATCTCCCATGGTGGTTTCAAGATTGTTCCAAAACAAATCACTATCTCCAAATAGAGACAGTGATGAATCAATAGAGGAAACGGTTTCAACATTGGGAAGAGAGGTAGGAATACTTTTGCAAGCATTTTGGAAGTGTGCTTCACAAGCCTCATCCAGAACGTCAATACAATTAACACTCTCGTATGAATAAGGTTGTTTAGACAACTTTCCCATGTTGAAGACGATTTTATCGTCACCCACTCTCATGATAAGCTCACCGGCTTCAACATCGATGAGAGTGCGACCGGTCCTCAGGAATGGACGACCCACGATCAAGGGAACACGAGGGTCCATCTCGTAGTCGACGACGACGAAATCGGCAGGAAAAGTGAATTTGTCGACTCCTACAAAGACGTCTTCGGCTATCCCCACTAGATAAGCAACCGTACGGTTAGCTAATTCCAAAGTCATTTTGGTGGGGACTAGCTCAGGGAGAGATAATTGCTTCCAAACGCTTAGAGGCATTAGATTAATACTGGCACCTAGATCGGCTAGAGCCATGCAATTCTCTACTCCCGGGAAATTGCAAGGGATTAAGAAACGACCCGGATCACCAAGCTTGGTTGGCAATTTCCTTAAGAGCACTGCAGAGCAATTCTCATTAAGTTGGGTGTTGGCAATATCAAGAAGCTTTTCCTTGTCACTCAGAAGATCCTTAAACATTTTCGCGTACTTAGGCATGTGAGCGAGAGCCTCAGCGAAGGAGATATTGAAATTCAGTTGTTTAAACATTTTAAGAAAGTTTGAAACCTGAATATCGTCCTTGCTTTTGAGCTTCTCTTTCCTCAACCTAGATGGATAAGGTATATTGGAAGAAGAGGAAGGCTTTGGGAGAATAGGATCACTCACATCCATGGGTGGAGGAGGGGTAGAAGGAAGAGGTGGAGAAATTGGGGAAGGAGAAGGATGAGGAATAGGAGCAGGTGACTCGTTTTCCTTAGTCACAACCACCGGTGGAGGTATAAGAAGCTCGGGTTCCTTGGTACCTTTTTCACTGCGAGTGGTGATTGCTTTCATCTCCCCTCTTGGATTCGCAACGGTGTTACTCGGAAGAGTACCCGAAGAAGAAGGTTTATTACCTTGGAAAAAACTAGCCATCATGTTCTTCAAGTCATTAGTTTGGCTATCCAATGTGTTTCTCATGTCAGCTCTCAGATCGTTCCCTTGTTTGACCAGGTCTGCTTTCAGGTTAAGCACTTCCCGCTGAAGATTTCCCACGATCACATCATTAGTCCTCATATAATTTTCCACTTCTTGGTGAAGAGCGGTGGGTTGGTTGGGAGGAGCATTGTATGCGGGTGGTTGATAAGCAGGTTGCTGGTAAACTTGGTTGTTTCGTTGAGGTGGAGGTGGTTGTTTGTGAGGTGGGATGTATGGTGTACGAGGTTGTTGTTGTTGTTGAGGAGGGCGATTGAGGTTTTGTTGTTGGTTTGGGTTGTTTGGAGGGAAACCGGGTGGTGAGAGGTAGTTGTTGGAGCGGTAGCTAAGCAAATTACGGTCACCTTGAGGTCGAGCTTGATAAGCAGGTTGAGGATAGGTGCCATAAGCTGCATTCACATTTTCAGAAGGGTAGTCTTGGGTGGCGGTACAAGTGGTGTAAGAGTGAGGACCCCCGCATATCTCACATGGTTGGCTAACAGCATTGACTTGAGCGTTTTTAGCGTTGCTGCTGTTGGTGTTGTTAACGGTGTGGGTAACAAGCGATTCAAGAAGCGTAGTGATTTTGTCAAGTCGCTTGTCGCTGTCACTAGTACTAGCACTAGCGACATTGGTCCGAACACTCTTGGTTTGCACACGAGACTTATTCTCATGATATCCCAAGCAGCATTGGAAGTCTTAGCCAAAAGATTACCCCCCGAGGCACTGTTTAGTGAATCTTGGTCACTCATGCTTAAACCATTGTAAAAAGTATTAATTTGATGCACTTTGGTAAAACCATGTTGTGGGCATTTTCTTAAACGATCTTTAAAACGATCCCAAGATTCACTAAACGACTCATCGTACTTTTGTTCAAAATTTATGATTTCATTCCGCAAAGTGGTAGTACGAGAGGGTGGGAAAAAGTAATTGATAAACTTGGTCTCCAAATCCGTCCACGAGAGAATACTCTGTGGCGGTTCCTTAGCAAGCCAATGCCGGGCTTGTCCCTCTAAAGAAAAGGGAAAAAGTTGTAGACGGATTACCTCTTGTGGAACACCATTGAACTTGACCGTATTAGTGAGTTGCAAGAATCTCTTGATGTGGTCATGTGGATCATCAATGGTACGCCCCAAGAATGGTTGAGCGGAGACCATCTGGATAAAGCCTGATTTGAGCTCAAAGTTGTTGGCTGCAATCGCTGGTATAACAATTGGATCAGTGTTGCCATCTACATGAGCTTGCAGGAGTTCAATCATCGGGCGATTATCCGGTTGAGGTTCATTGTGGTTATTATTATTCATGTTGTTGAAAGGTGGGTTGTTGTTATTATTGTTGTTTGGAGGTGGTATGTTGTTGTTGTTTTGTACACCGGCCATGTCTAAGTTATCGAGAGGCTCGGGCTCTTGATAAGACGTTGATCGAGTGCGCATACACCTGCAAAAGAACTAACAAGAGAAAAACAAAGCAAAAATATTTTTGGTTTTTTTATGTTTTTTAATTTTTAGGATTTTTGAAAATTTTATATTTTTTGGATTTTTGAAAATTTTTATGAAAAAAGTAACGTTCACGGGGAACGGATCCCAAAATCCAAGTTCTCACAAAAAACTTTTGATCTTAACGAGAAGAGCCGGCAGCGGCGCCATTTGATACTTGCATTTTATATGGGTTCTTCTATATTCTCTCGATATCCTCTCGAATTGATCTCGGTTCTAAGTGGAATGATTGTTCTTGGTTACTAACAAGGGGAGTTGGTTTTCTAATCTACTAAATGTTAAATGCTCTAAAATGTAAACTTAAATTTAAAAGCAATTAAGTTAATAACAATTAATAAAACTTGAATTAAATTTAAACTTAAAAATTAAAATATAAATATGAAATGAAGAATCAGTAAGGAACAGTAACACTTAAAAAACATACTCAAAGAAAATTGATTCGGAAGTAACCTTGATTCGGAAGTTGTTGATCCGGAACTTCGTTCGGAACCTTCACTCGGAAGTTGACTCGGAAGATTGATCCGGAACTTCGTTCGGAACCTTCACCCGGAACTTTGAGTTGGAACTTTACTCGGAACCTTGATTCGGAAGTTTGGTGATCCGGAAGTTCGTCCGGAACTTTTGATCCGGAAGTTTATTCGGAAGATTTGTAAAGAACATTCATTCGGAACTTTTTGAAAGAAAAACTCATTCGGAACTTTAAAAACAAACATTCATTGGGAACTTTTGGAAATAACATTCATCCGGAACTTTTGTTCATTCGGAAGATTTAGTTCATCCGGAACTTTAGTTCATTCAGAACTTTCTAACTGATTCGGAACTTTTAAAAAGAAAACTCATTCGGAAGATTTGAAACTCATTCGGAAGTTTGGTTCATTCGAAACTTTATGTTCATCCGGAACTTTATGTTCATTCGGAACTATTTGCTCATCCGGAACTTTTGGTTCATTCGGAAGTTTGTGTTCATCCGGAACCTGGGAATACTCAAGAACAGTAACTTAACCGAAAAACAGGGGAACTCGAATTCGATCCAAAAATCACCATGTTTTTCACCAAAAACTTAAATAAACTAATCACTAAGCATCTACTAACCATAAACTACAAATCCCATCAATAAAAACATAAAACCAAACAACTTTTGAAGATCAAATCAATCAAATAAGAACTTAAACTTTTAACCAAATAGATGGAGATGAACAAGATGAAATGGAAAGATTGATGTATTGAATGATTAAGGTTTTAACAATCACAAAACAAAGATTAAAATTACAAGATTGAAAAACAAAGATCAAAATCACCAAACACCCTAGTGGTGTTGGTGATACCTACGAACAAGAAGAGAGAAAAAGACGGAGAGAAGAAAAACTAAAAAAAACTGGATGAAAAGTGTGAGGGGTGGGCTTTATATAGGTGTTCCTTTTGGTTGGTGAGTGGGCTTTCTCCCATTCTTCTTGTCTTCTCGTCTTTTCAGAAAAGTTGACGTTTTCGATTCTGATTCGGGATTTGTCGTCGATTAAATTCAACTCGTCTTTTAATTTCTTCGTTTAATAGACTTAAGTTTCTCCGACTTATGAAAATCTTCCATCTTTGGTCCTTTTCTTCGATAAATCTTCGAATAGGCCCAGTGACTTCAAATCTTTTGCATTTCTTGGACACTAGACTTTGTCTTGAGTCTTTTTCTTTGGTAAAACCCGTGCAATCCCATGTTTTCTTTAATATTCATCCGGTTAGCTCTAAAAACACAATAAACACAAAAACCACGCATAATTCCAAACAAATGATATTAAATACGTGTTTTGGTCTCGTTTTAGCCAGAATTAAGTGGTAAAAGGATGGGTGTTTACACACCTATCAGGGTTCCAAACCGAAAAAACAAGCTTTTCAAAAACTTGACTACCACACGAGCATCATTGGTGGGCAAATCCTTAGCTTCCACCCACTTAGATAGGTAGTCAACGGCGACAAAGATGTACTTATTACCACGAGATGATGGGAACGACCCCATAAAGTCAATGCCCCAAACGTCAAAGATCTCACACACTTGGATGATATTTTGTGGCATTTCATCTTTTTGTGAGGCTTTTCCTTGTCGTTGGAATGAGTCACACGACTTCACAAGCTCATGTGGGTCTCGGTAAATAGTAGGCCAAAAGAAACCGGCATCAAAGACCTTCTTAGCCGTGAGATTAGCACCATGGTGACCACCCGTAGATCCCTCGTGACAAGCTCTAAGGATCTTTGAAAAATCCTTGATGAAACGACGATAAAAGCCTGCGTGGCCTAGGAAACTCCTAACTCCCTTAACGGTTTTGGGATGAGGTAATTTGGCGATGACGTCTACCTTAGCTTGATCTACCTTAATCCCCGCTTTCGAAACCTTGTGCCCTAAGACGATTCCACTTTTAACCATAAAATGACATTTTTCCCAATTTAGCACAAGGTTGGTTTCCTCACAACGCTTCAAAATTCTCTCAAGGTTCGACAAACATGAAGTGAACGAACTACCAAACACGGAAAAGTCATCCATGAAGACTTCCATCGTCTTCTCGATCATATCATGAAAAATAGCCATCATGCACCTTTGAAAGGTTCCCGGTGCATTGCCAAGTCCGAATGGCATTCTACGATAGGCAAACGTTCCATATGGACACGTAAACGTATTTTTTTCTTGATCACGAGGATCGATTGGGATTTGGAAGTAACCGGAAAAACCATCTAAAAAGCAATAGAAATCGTTTCCCGCAAGACGCTCCAACATTTGATCCATGAAGGGAAAGGGAAAATGGTCTTTTCGAGTGGCTTCATTTAAATTTCGATAGTCAATGCACACTCTCCATCCGGTCACGAGTCTAGTGGGAATTAACTCGTTGGCATCGTTTGGCACAACGGTCATTCCTCCCTTTTTAGGGACACAATGAATAGGACTCACCCAAGGGCTACCGTAAATTTTGGCGTTCACCCTCCTTTGACATTGGATTGCGGGTTTGTAATCCTCCTCCATTAAGATTTTGTGGGTACAAAATTTGGGATCGATCCCCTTAATGTCGGATAACTTCTACACAATTGCCCCTTTGTGATCCTTTAGAACATCGACAAGTGCGGTTTTTTCATCATCCGAAAGATCTTTCGCAATAATAACCGGCAACTTGTCGTCCTCCTCCAAAAATACATATTCAAGGTGAGGAGGTAAATCTTTCAACTCGAGGATAGGTGGTTCCTCAATTGAAGATTTGGGCTCGATACTCATAACCTCCTCGGGTGGAGGAAATGGGAAATCGTTAAGAAAATCCTTGATAATCGAGAAGTCCTCATCATTGTCGAGGTCTTCGTCACAAGTACGTGGAACATTGAATTCTTCCAACGTAAAACCACCACCGTCAAATGGAGTGAAGGTTGGTGTCGAGTTATCAAGAATGGGATCTAACATAGTGGGATTGCCACTATTTTCATCATCACCAAAACCTAAAACTTCTTGTGAAAAATCCTCGCAAACAACGTTAATCATATCAACGAGGTTTATGGTTGCAACGGATTAAACATGAGAAATTTGAGAATTTTGAGTTGCGTTTATAACAAGTTCCTCGTCGTTGAAACGTAAGGTGATCTTTCTAGCATGAACATCAATTAAAGCCATAGACGTATCTAAAAACAAACGACCTAAAATGAGAGGAACTTGAGGATCCGTGGGAATATCGACAACGATAAAGTCTACCGGATAATAGAACTTTCCCACTTTCACAAAAACATCTTCCGCCAATCCACATGCGGGAATCGTGGAATTGTCGGCCAACTCAATAGACATTAGTGAAGGAGTAAGATTAGGAAGATTGAGCGACTTGAAAATTGCAAGTGGCATCAAGTTAATACTAGCACCAAGATCGGCCAAGGCATAGCATTCTTCCATATCTTGGATTGCACAAGGAATCGAGAATTTACCGAGATCACCGACTTTTTGAGGTATGCGGTTAAGATAAACCGATGAACAACTAGAAAATTGTTGCAATTTCTCCTTGTTGTTCAACATACTCTTGAAGTTAGCGGCAAATCGAGGCATCATGACCAAAGCATCGGCGAAACTCACATTAAAATGAACGTCACGAAACATTTTCATAAAAAGCTCAAATTGGTAATTGTCGCGCTCTTGACGTTTCTTCTTTCTAAGTCTCGATGGATAGGGCAAAGGTGGTGTGGGTTGAGGCATAGGCATAGCCATTGGAATCTCGGGTTCCAAATGTGGTAATGGGTTAACCGTAGGTGTGGCATGAGCGGTACTTCGTGGGATTGGGACATGCTCCTTTTCGACCACGACCTCGGGTTATTCCTCAATTGCATCCTCCGTAGGAGCAATTGGTCGAGGAGTCGGTTCCTTAACTGTCTTACCACTTCGTGTGGTAATCACTTTAATCTGTCCCTTAGGGTTCGATATGGTGTTACTAGGAAGACTACTCGAAGACGGTTTGCAAATTATAGCCTCAAACATAGATGAAATTTTATCCTCAAACATGGATTGCCTTTTCTCGGCCTTAATCATCTCTTGTTTTATTTCATGTTTCCCTTGTTCCATTGTTTGTTGGTTTTGTTGTAACCTAGTTACATTTCCTTCCATTTTGTTTGTATAGATTTTAAGCTCATTTGCTAACTCGTTTTTCAACTCCTTCTTCAAGTCGTTCTTAAACTCGGATCTTAGACTAATGATTTCTCTTTGAATGTTGTCAAACCTAGCATCGTTTCCATTTGCGTATTCAACAAATTAATTTGGAAGATCTTTCAAAGTTTGCAAACCCTTGTTGTTGTTTTGAAAATCATTGTTTTGATTTTTGTTTGAAACTTGATTATTAGCCCCTTGATTCCCATAGTTTCCTTTGTAATTGTTTTTAAAACCAACTTGATTGTTTCGATAGTTGTTGTTAGCATTTTGATTGGGAGCAAAACCCGGTGGAGTCAATTGATTAGAGCGGGTAACTTGACCGTTTTGGTTGTAAGTTCCCGTGGCCGCGTAGGCACTCGAAGTGTTACCACCATTGGTAATGCACTCGGAGAAATCATGACCTCCACCACAATACATACATGAAACCTCAACCGCTTTAGCCGTAGCGGGAGCACTTTGTTATCCAACTTTGAATTCAATTAAAAGTCCTTTAAGCTTATCAAAGATTTTGTTTTCCAAGTTCGCGTCAATTTGGCAAGCATCGATGGTATTAGACAAAGAAGGTGAAGCCGAAGACGAAGCCTTACAAACACTCGATGTGTTACGAGGACTATACACCTTAGATCTATTCTCAGTTATCAACAACGCTTCCTCAACCGTTTTACACAAAAAATTACCACCCGCGGCGGCATTTAGATAATCCCTTTCATGATCATTTAAACCATTGTAAAACGTGTCAATTTGATGCAAGTCGGAAAAACCGTGATGAGGACACTCATGTAACATTTACTTAAACCTATTCCAAGCCGTTGAAAAACTCTCATTAAATTCTTGTGAAAATTTTGAAATCTCATTTTTCAAATGTGTAGTCTTAGAGGACGGGAAAAATATGTTCACAAACTTAGAAACGATATCCTTCCACGTCAATATAGAATTGGGTGGCTCTTTCTCTAACCAAATTTTAGCGGGCCCCGCTAAGGAATACGGATAAAGCATCATCTTAATCGAGTCATTAGCAACATCCTTAAATTTGTAAGTGGCGGTAAGACGATTGAATTGGCGGATATGGTTGTGCGGGTTCTCCTTTTCATCACCACGGAATTTGTTGTTTTGGATCATTGACAACAAACCCGTTTTCACTTCAAAATTCTCCGCAAGGATAGCGGGAATCACAATAGCCTCTCCATAACCCTCGGTGGGTGCTTGAAGTAACTCCATCATAGTTCGATTCGACATGGTTGGTTCTTCTCTTACGATAGGTTCGTCAATAGGAGACTCCTCACTAGAAAGATTAGGAGTAGGTGTTGACTCCTTTCGGTTTCTTCGTTTACGTGCACGTCTTGCTTGGTTGCGAGTTTGCATAAACGTCACGTACAATGTGGGGATGAGCAAAGAAGATTCTTTTTGGTGTTTTTAATTTTTCCAATTTTTTTGTGGTTTTTGATTGTTTTTACTTTTTTTGGATTTTTGTGATTGTATTAGGTAGACAAAAATCTACAAATCTCCTGCTTAATCAAATCTCTTGATTAAAGAAGCCTCAAGGAATGAAGACAGTCACGTGAAGTGAACGCCTTCGATGACTTTATAACGTTGGTGGAACACCAAAACGTTCAAGAGGGTTTAATCAAATGAAACCAAGAAAATATATATGATATGTAGATAATACTTTGGTTGGCAAACCCTCGATTAGCCCTTTTTATCTAAACACTCACAAGCAAGCGGTGAAACGAGGCGGCGAAGCACTTAAGAGCCTTTTTCCTTAGGGTATATTTTATAATACCCGCCTTATACCCGCCCTATAGTTTGTGTTTTTCAAAACTAAGCTTCACGAAAGTATTTATCTATTTTGCCTTTGATTTCTTGTTTGAGATTCGAATACAATGATTGAGTAATGACCTCCCAATCAAGGTTGTGTTTTCACACTTTTGGAGTACTTGTGAATTTATTGTTCTACATATACAATATAGTATTAGTATTCACATAAAAAACGAAAAACCGATAATACGTATTAGTAGAGTGCTACTAATACAAATAGATATTATGGCTATATATAAAAACAAAAATTTCCAAATCAAAACACAACACGCCTCCCCGGCAGCGGCTCCAAAATGATGTAGTGTTTTTACTACTCTTTAGGAAAAGAGAGCAAAATAGGGAAAGTAATAAGTGTCGATTTAGGAAAACCAAACACTAATGACCAATGAATTTCAAGTTCGTTTCCCAAGGAGGCAAGTGTGTTATGTTAAGAGATGATTAACTTTTGTGATTATAATTTATGAGAAAGAAAATAGAAGAGAGATTAGAAGAGAATGACGGTTCCGATATTCAATTACACCAAGACGAATAGTCGTACACGTAAAACCGTAAAAAGTGACAAAATTAAAAATTTACCCTAAAAATTCCTAGAAAATTGCAATAAATCCTAAAATATTTAATTAGAGTTTACTAAAAATCAAAAATCACTCAAACCTTTTATTTAATTAAATAATAATTTTTTAATGCTAATTAAAGCCCAAAAAATCAATTTAATTAACAAAAAAGGCCAAAATGAGATTTTCTTTTCAATTGTAAACCTCTAAAATGACTTAACTATATTTAAATCTATTTTTGAAAATTTTAAAATTAATAAAGACTTTTTAAAAACAATTAAAAACTATTTAAACTTAAAATAATTATAAAAATTAATCTAATGACAATAAAAATATTCTAAAAATTGTAAAATTCCTAACTTAATGTATTTGATCTAAGAAAAATGAAAAAACTTGAAAAATATTAATTTTAATTTTTAATAATAAAATAATAATAAAATATTAATAAAAATCCAAAATTTATAAAAAATTCTAAAAAGTGACAAACTAGCTTATTTTAACCTAAATAATACAGAAATGAAGTTGAAATTACAAAATACCCCTATTGGGCCTAGAAATGGGCTAAAAGTCCAAACATACCCCTTAATGGGCTATTTAAGGCCCAATAAGAAAAATATTGTCCAAATAAGCCCAAAAGCTCCTATCTAACTTAAAATTTGATTTTAAGAACAAAACTATGAAGGCCCAAAAGCTGAAAATGTGTTTAAGCTAGCTTATTTCAAAGCAGCTTATTCTTAATGGGTTTTTTGGCCCATTAAGCTATAAGCTGATGCCATAAGCTCAAATTTGACACACAAGCTTCTTTTGAGTTACTTAAGAGATTTATAAAAAGAAAATTGGAAAAATCACAAGAAATAAGCCTGAATAAGCTAAAAGCTATCTTCACAAAACGACAAAATAGTCGTTTTCGAGTTCTAGACCACCTCAAGAACTGATTCAACTTTCAAAAGCTTTTAAATGACTTAATTAAGCTAAATAATCAAAAAGTTTTCCAATAAGCACAAGAAATAAGCTGAAATAAGCAGATAAGCACTTGTTTAAAAGTCAACTTTTAAGTGTTTTCTAGTAAAAAGTCAAAGCCAAGGTCTGAAAAGCTCCAGATCAAATAAATGGGTCAAATGAGGAAGATCTATCACAAAAAATAAGTTGTTGCAAGTATGGATAAGCCAAAATGGCTTATGAATAAGCTGAATGAGAATTAACACTAGCAGGGGCTAGTTTTGGGTGTTGAGCAGTGGGAACTTTTCCCACTGCTTGACTTTCTTGACTTTTTATCTTTAGTGACTTTTTTGTGGATTCAAGTTAAGCAAAGGCACCCAAATGATAAGTTAATCATAAAGAGTCAATATCAATCACAAAAACACAATCACAAACAGCCAATCAGTGTAGTTAATTCAAAAGATTACCAGACCTCACACAAACATGAATAATAAGCAGTTATGAACTCAATAAGCTGTTTTAGCAAAATTCAGCCAACCAAATTGCACCAAAAGCATACACAAGCTATATTTAATTAAAATGAACATAAATTAACAAGTTACATGCATTGGTTCAAGGCCTAAATCAAGATTCAAGCACAAAATAGTTACTGATGAACACTAAACAAGCAGATTTTTCACTTTGCTGATATACTTGACCACCAAGCCAATTTCAAACACTCAAATCTTGTCAACAGGTTACACAAACTTTGATTTAACACCTTTTAGCCCTAAACATGCATATACTCTAGGTATTTCCAAAATTTTAGGTCAAAATCAATCAAAACAAGTGAGATATAGCACAATCAAGGATTTGATGTTTTGAAGCCAATAACTTACAGCAATGAGCACTCAACCAAGTGAATAGCAGATACAAACCATAAACAACAACTTCCAACAACAAAATAACAAGCTATGATCTTAATCATGTTAACCAAACACTCCTTATCTTTTTCAAATCAAGATTAAACAAGTATAAGTGTGATTCAGTGTTACCCAAGCCCAATCAAACACAATAACATATGTATTATGCAGTATCAAGCAAGATTAAACCATAAAAACAACAAGAACACAAACAATGCACCAAATCACCAAAAATCAAGTATTTAAACAGATTTTGGGTAAAATGGTTCAAACCTCATGTATGTACATCCACACCCACGAATTTTGAGCTTATGTGCTAGCAAGAACAAGTAGAAGCTTCCACATACAACCCTGCTAAGATTTAACAAAGTTAGAAGCAAAAATCATAAACAGAAAGGTGAAAAATGGCAAAATGAATATGATTGATGCAACCTTGTTCCCACACTTGATTATCCCCAAACTATAAGCTCACAACACCTTGATAAGCTCCTTATCAGGGTGTATAGATCACTTTTAGCCCAAGAACTCCAAGGTTTAAACCAAGCCTTAGCAAAATATCATATTTTTAACTCTTGTGCAATTTCTTGCACAAGGTTTGAAAACACGTTTTGAGATTCAAGTTTAGCAAACATTAAACATAAACAAGCAGTAAATAAGATTGGCACTTGACTTTTCTTCACAATTTCAAACACAATTCATTAACTTGAATATGAGATTTACAGAAAAGTGAACAAGGAAAAATTCAAGAGCAAATGTAAATGAAAGGGGTCCTATGCCTTATATAGGTTACAAACGAACTAGAAATGCTAAGAAAAACGTAACCCTAATGTTGATGAAGTCCCAAAATTGCCCTTTGCAGATTTGAATATCTTGAAGATCATGTGACTTTCTTTGGTAGGTTGTGTGAGTTGGCAAGGGTGAATTGCATCCAAAGGCTCACAATGAGCTTAGAAAGTAAGCAGAAACCTTGGGCGTTGGATGGCTGTCAAGGTTTTGGCAGTTTGTTCAAGGGTGTAGCAGGGGAATCTTGTGTGGGGTTGTGAGGTGATGAGGTGTCCATTTTAGGAGTTGGGTTATAATTAAGACTAGCTTAATCATAAATCTAGAGCATTTGGTGGTTTAATTACAAGCAGATTAAGAAAACCCAAATGTGTTCATGATGTGAATAGTACATGTTTTGATCTGGTTTAGGATTTGAATTAGTGTTAGGCGCGTGTTTACAAACTAATTAATTAAATTAGTTATAAACGGCTAAAGTGGGGTGTGACATGGAGGATTGGTGAGTTGTGATTGGTGGAGGGTGTGAGTGGGACAGGTGGCAAGGGCTGGTTGGTTAAGGTAAGTATCCTTGTCTGCCTAGTTTAGTCCCTTGTTTCTCCTTCTTTTGTCATTTGTAAATAAAACAGCCCAAACTCGTTTCCCTTTGTATTTGAAGTTTTATTTTTCACACTTTTGCCCCAAATACTTTTCCAAAGTATTTTCAGGGGTATTTCTTGCCATTTGTTGATTCTTGAAGGGTTGTTTTGGCATTTTCTTCATAGTTAATGGCCTTGACTTGTATGATTGTCTTTTTGGAGGACTAATGTTGACAAGTCATGATTGTTGAGGGACCATTCTTGCCAATTCTTCAAAGTGGAGGGCCCTTTTTGTAAATTTGACAAACTTTAAGGACCAAACTTGTAATTATGAATATACAAGGGTTTAAAGTGTCAATTCTTCAATATTGGAGGACCCTTCTTGCATAATCTTCAAATCTTCAAGGGTATTTCTTGGAAAATCTTCATTAGGGCTTGGTTTAATGTGCGGCTTCGTTTCCCGTGTTCGTTTTTGCATGATTCTTGTGATCTTTTGTCATTTTCTTAATATCCGTACCTAAAATACACAAGTAACAAACACAAGCATATATTTGGAATTTTTGATGATATTTAATGCATTTTTAGCCTGTTTTGGACGATGAGACTATGTATAAAAGCAGTCTCATCAATGAGACTAGTGGATGTTTAGCCTAATAAACCAATAAAGGTCTACATGGTTTAGGATACTAGCTAGAGAATGCTTGGATAAGCAAACTCGGGTTGAGTCAAAGTATCCATGGCGGGCCTAATATGTCAAAGAATTCTAAACTTGTTAAACCATGTCCTTTATTATATTTTTTTTCCTTTTTATATATTTTGATGAAAAATAAAAGAAGAATATATACAATGCAAATGTGTTACGCAAAAAATTATGAATGCATATTTTTGGTGGCCAAAGTAGATCAAAATTTTGAAAAATGTTTGAAAAATTAATTTCCAAGTTATTATGAAGGTCAATGACAAAGTTCTAGCTAAGGTCACTTCGATAGAAGACCCCCTACACTTAAGATAAACATTGTCTTCAATGTTTAAGAGTATTAGAGTAAACTCCCCTACACTTATGACATTGATAACTTTGCTTAACCCAAGCTAAGGAAAGATCAACTACAGTGAATTCATTTTTAAGCACAATGTGGTTATGAAAAATCACAATAGTAACAAAGTGAACCGGATACAAGGGCCTCCTCCATAAGCTCCAATGCACGTGATGAGAGAGAGCAACCCTACAAACAACATGAAGACAAAAGGAAGGTCCCCCCCTACACTTATCCTCAACTCTATACCCTTATTTCTATCCTACCACACTCTAAGTCTAAAAACTCTAAGCCTAGTTATTCAAGCTTGATTTATGGAGTCTCTAGCTCGACTCTTCCACCCTTAAAAGTGTCTAAAACCTATCATGGAGAGCAAAAGTTTTACCCTTTTTAAGAAAAATCTCCATGATGAGGTAAAGCAAGTTTTCAATTATCGAAACTCCATAAATATCCCCTGGATCAAATACATAATTACCATCCCACTTATTACACAATCCAACAACTAACTTCCAAAGCAATGGTGAAAAGAGTGAGGTGTTGTTCTCCAAAATGGTTGCCAATATGTGTTTCCAAAGGTGATAAAGTGATACTCTTAAATCTCTCACAAGTTTTCCTTTTATTACATCAGGCGGATACTGAGATGGTGTAGCAAGCTCTATACCAGGATCAAAAATCCTTTTCTTTATGGGAAAACAACAAATGGTGGTTGACTTAGAAGATTCCCCCTTTATAGGTCACATGTTGAGAGAAAGGTTGTGGAGAAATGGGTATTAACAAGCTCTTGGAAGAAACCATTATGACTTGTTTTCCTTTGTCACTTTGAAAGGTTAAGGTGAAAATGAGAGAAGGTAAAGGATCTTTATGCAATAGAGAATCTAGAAAGAGTATGTCTCCCTCCTCATCAACATATCCAAGAGTGTACTCAAAAGGTATATCAACCTCTAAAAACTCATCACTCTCATCCATAATATAATCCTCCTCATCACCATAAACATCATAGATTGGTATGTCAAAGATTGGTGACTCCTCAAAACTTAAGGAAGTGTGATCATCAAAAAATGGAGATTCACAAGTGGAGAACTCATCATCACTATAGTCATCATATATTGGTGTATCACAAAGAGAAGGTTCATCATCACTAAAATCCTTATTTGTTTCCTCATCTTGGTGGAAAAATGGGTTGTCAAATGATGTTTCAAAAAGAGGATTGGAATGAATCACCAAATCACCAAAGTTAAGCTCTTGAGGTTCATGAAAATCCAAAGATGAGGTAATGGAGGCAATGGTCTCAACATAAAGAGGGTCATAATTTCCACTTGTGCAAGCTTCATAAAAATATTCATCACAAACTTCATCAAGGATATCATCTTGAGTTCCTTCCTCATTCATCAATATGCTTCACCGTTTTGGGCTCATTGTATTTCTTAGACAACTTTCCCATGTTAAACACAACTCTTTCATCTCCTACCCTCATTGTAAGTTCACGTTCCGCCACATCTATAAGAGTGCGACCCGTTCTCAAAAATGGCCTACCAACAATAAGAGGAACTCTCGAATCCATATCATAATCAACCACCACAAAATCCATAGGAAAGGTAAATCTATCCACCCCAACAAAAACATCCTCCGTAATTTCCACCGGATAGGCATTTGAACGATTGGCTAATTCAAGTGTCATTTTTGTAGGTGTGAGCTCGAGAAGTGAAAGTCTTTTCCAAACCGATAATGGCATGAGATTTATGCTTGCCCCTAGATCCGCTAGTGCCATGCAATTATCCACCCCCGGGAAATTACAAGGAATCAAAAATCTCCCCGGATCTCCAAGCTTGGTAGGCAACTTCTTAAGCAAAACCACGGAGCAATTTTCATTTAAGGAAGCATTAGGAAAATCCACCAATTTCTCCTTGTTATAAAGAAGATCCTTGATAGTCTTAGCTAATTTAGGCATATTGGCTAAGGCTTCCGTAAAGTATATGTTTATGTTTAGTTGCTTTAAAATCCTTAAAAAGTTTGACACTTGAATATCATCCTTATTCTTAAGCTTTTCCTTTCTCATTCTTGATGGGTATGGAAGACTTGGTTTTGGTTGAGGTTGAGGTTGAGTGGTAGATGAAAGATTTTCTATGTTGGGTTCTTCATTATAAGGTGTGGAAGTTGAAGGAGTAGAAGGTGTAGGTGTTGAGGTTGTAGAGCTTGAAGGTGTTGATGTTGATGGCTTATCACAAGGTGGAACCATAGTAGGCTTAACCAAAGTAGGTTTAGGTAGTGAAGGATCATGAGTTTTCTTTCCACTCCTTGTTGTGATAGCATTGACATTCGCCCTTGGATTTGTTTGTGTGTTTAAAGGTAGAGCCCCTTGTGGACCTTGATTAAGAAAGCATCATAAATTTCTTGTTAGTCTCCTCATTCATAGCTCTTATTTGATCTTTTGTTCTCTTTTCACTTTCACGAATTCTTCTTTCGGTTTCTTGGTTCATCTTTTGGAATAACTCAAAAGGATCATTTTGCCCATATCCTTGATTTTGAGCTTGATGGTATCCTTGATTTTGAAAGGGTGGATGAGGTTGGTTAAATCCTTGATTGGTTGTATGAAAGTTATTTCCTTGATGTTGAAAGTTGTTGGGTGCTCTATAGTTGTTTCCTTGGTAGTTTGGCCTAGGCCCTTGATTTCTTTGAAGAAATTGAGGAGGATTGGGTTGATTTTGGGTGGGTAGAAGGGGTGGAAAGCCGGGTGGATCAAGGTAGTTATTTGACTTGTAAGAGAGATTGTTTGGGTTGATGTTAGGTTTGAAGTGCTCTCTATGTTCATCTTGATAAGCATAACATTCAACTTGGTAATTTTGAACCTTGTCACATTGTAGGTAAGAATGAGGACCTCCACAAGTCTCACATGATGTAGAAATGGCATTCACATTATTGGTGGAAGATTTGTTCAAAGTGATTTCACAAAGTCTCAAGAGTGTATCATTCATAGTATCAAACTTTTGATAGAAACTCTTATCAAATTATGGAGTAACACCCTCTTGCACCACATGGACCCTCTCATCAATTTGGTTATTTGTTTGCACCATGGATTTAGTCTCAATAATGTCCCATGCCTCTTGAATGGATTTTGAAAGAATATTCCCACACGCGGAGGAGTTGAGGGAATCTTGATGATGTGGTCTTAATCCATTGTAGAAAGTATTGATTTGGTGAACTTTATGGAATCCATGATTAGGGCATTTTCTTAATAACTCCTTGTACTCTTCCCAAGTATCACTAAAGTTTTGGCTAGGTTTTTGTTGAAATCCAATAATTAGGTTTCTCAAAGTCGTGGTCTTAGATGGAGGAAAGAACTTGTTAAAAAACTTCTTAGTAAAGTCATCCCAAGTGGTAATGCTCTTAGGTGGTTGTTTATCTAGCCAATACTTAGCATTGCCCTCTAAGGAGAATGGAACTAGGATCAACTTAATGGCATCATGGGGAACTCCATTGTACTTAAGGGTATTGCAAAGAGATAGAAACTTCTTGATATGATCATGTGGATCATCATTAGGTCTCCCAAAAAATGGTGTGTTTAAAACCAAGGTAGTCATAGATGTCTTAAGTTCAAAGGTGTTTGCGGGTATCTCGGGTATAACAATGGCATCGGCATATCCTTGCACATTTGATTGGAGGTGCTCCATCAAAGGTCGATTGTCAACGGCGGCCATGGCTTCTTGTGTGTTGATCAAAGCACGATTCTCGGGATCGGCTTGATGGACGGTGTTGTTCTTACTCTTTCTCTTTTTCTTCCTTTTGGGAGGAAGGGGTTGTACACCAAAAGGTATTGTGCACGCCCGCGCGTGAGCATGCAACTCAAATCAAGGAGTGAGAGAGAAGCTCTCGTTCGACTTTGGAAAAGAAGGGATTATCCTTTCTGAGGTTCAATAAGTAATATCCACAAGAAAGTATAGTTTATGTAAGTAATACTTGGGTGCAAGACCCCTAATCAAGCTTTCCTTCTTAGAATACTCACTAGTGAACGGGGGGTTAGGTGGCGCGAAACACTTAAGTACCTATTAACCCTTAGACGGCATTTTATAGCATGTCGCCTTTCTATTCACTTTGTAGTTTGTATTCTTCGAATTCTTGCCTATTGGAAGTATTTATCTATTCTTGCTTTAATTAAATTTGATCGATACACGTGTCAAGGACCGGAACGCTCCCGAACACGGTGTATTGCAAAAGCAATACTTATGGAAGTATGTATATTGAGTGTTCGTATACGTATACGTATCTACATATAATAATATATCAAAAATATTTTTGTATTTATTGGGTTTTTAAAGAAAATACTATATGTACGTAAAAACCGATGAAAACCAATAATATATATTTTTGGGTGCAATCTTTTAGGAAAAAGATTGCTTTTTGGAGTTTTTTTTTATTTTTTTAGTTCAATTGTTTAGGAAAATAATTGATTTTGTTATTTTTTAGTTTTTATATTTTTTTATTTTTTATTTTTTTTTATCTTTTGGGTTTATGATACGTAAAAATAACGTCCACTCGGGGAACGGATCCCAAAATCCAATCGAAACCGTCAATCAATAGTCTCGTAATGTCATGAACCGGCAGCGGCGCCATTTAATTTTGAGTATTTGCAAGTTCGTTTTTTTTCTCGACTCAAGACAAATTGAAAGACCTACTAATATCAAGCTTTAAATTGTTTTTGGTTTTTAAAAGTTTATTTGGATTCTAGGTCTAATTCAAACAAGCACATAAAAGTGAAAATACTATTTAACTATTTATCCGAAAAACAAAGTGCAATTACCAATTAATATTCACAAAGTACAAGTTTTTAATGCATAAAATGTAAAAGTGCTTGAAATGTAAACAAAATGAAAGTATAGGGACTAAAAGTGTAAAATCAGAAACTATAGGGACCAAATATGTAAAATATAACAAACTAGTGCAAAAATCTAACAAACTCCCAAACTAACTAACAAAAAGTGTAACAACCAGAAATTCAGGGACCAACTTTTGCAAAACCTAAAAAGATTAAGTTTCAAAGTTGTTTACAAAGTATAGTAAAAACCAAGGACCAAAATGCAATTAAACTAAAAACTTTCACAAAAACGGGTACTAACACTTGAATAAGCTCGTTTGAGCTTATTACTGGACCAAAATCGTTCTGGTTTTCACTAAAATGCTTAAAATCAAATTTAAGCTAGTCTTGCAAAAGGAATTTTGCTAAAAGCTTCTAAATCTCGACTTAGCTTATCACAATAAGCTCACAATAAGCTCAAAAAGAATCCATACACCCACTATTCGATTTTCTTGCAAAAACTGATTAATAAAGCCTCAAAAAGCTTGGAATGTCTTTGGGTTTTGAAAATAAGCAACAGAATAAGCTGGAATCTTGAATAAGCCAAAAACAGCTTATTTGACCAAGGTTTGACCAAAATCTCAAAAAGCTGAAAATTTTAGGATTCACTCATGACATGTTTGCAAAGTGAATGGTGAAAGAAAATAAGGAGATTTATGAAGTAGATTATGAGATCTATGAAAACAGTTGGCTTCTTATTACAGAAACTACAATTTGCTTTTAATCTGATTAATAAGCCAAGAACTCACTCAAATCTCAATACTGTAGAATTTCCAATTACAGATTGAAAGATTAGATGTTACGCTTCTAGTAGAAACAGGTTTCAGACAAAATTATCAAGAAACAAAGAAATGATAGTGAATAAAAAGGAACAAGTTTTACTGATGAACTATGCAAAGAACTTGACCCACACTTTTTTCTACCAATTGCCTGTTTGAAAGCAAGGTTGACCACAAAATCTTGACCAATACACTCACACTAACTGACTTAGTGTGAATGAACTCAAAAGAACAATTTTACACACTCCATAAATGATCTAAAACAAAACACTACTTACAAAAGCTGTCAAGAAATTTTTCAAAGACTTTTTGAGTTCAAATGTATGACAGCTTAAAGCACTTGTTAAGACTTGTTCAAATGGGGGTAATGAAATGGTTTTGAGTCAAATTCTAACGGGATTACTTGTAAGAACACAAAATGGCTACTAATGAACTATGACTGAAGAAAAACCAAATTTAGCTAAGTAAAACTCAATGAAAGGTTGTAAGACTACAATTACACTATCAAATTAACACAATCAAGCTACAACTAAACTAATCACTCAACTAGTTCAGCAGATAAGAGTTACACTATGAATTAAGCATGCATAGACAGTTTAGGGGAATCTAAACAAGGAACAAATAACTTTTTAGCTATGAGCCACCACTGATGGAGTAGAGAGGCGCTGAGCCTTCTAAGTACAAATATACCACCATGAATCAACCACCAATTACCATCTTCATCATCATATACTGCTACAATAAACTACCCTGCTACAAATGCTTCAAATGGACTGAAAATGAACTTCAAACAGATTATGAACCAGCTACAAGTCTTCAAAGCATCAACAAACTTCCATTGATCATGGATGATCAATAGAAACAACACAGTATCACTAGGAGAATGATTATGATAGTATGTGAATGAGATTGAGTAAAAGTGAAGGTTTTGATTTCATTAATGGTGAAAATTTAGTTACAAAGCTGTTACTAACTGCCTAACTAACTCTTAGGTGGTTGTCAAACACCTAAGAGTAGTAGCTAACTAATAAGTGTGAAAACACTTATCCTTTTACCACTTATTTCCAATAATAACAAGACCAAAACGTGTAATTTATGTCGTAAAAGTCGGAATTATGCGTGGTTTGTGTTTTTATTGTGTTTTAGGACCAAAAGATGAAAAAGGAAGAAAACACGGGCTTTCACGGGCTTTTATCGAAGAAAACGGGAAAAGACGAAGTCAAAAGATCAAGAGTGCAAAAAGAACGGAAGTCCAAGGCCTATTCTGAAGATTTATCGAAGAAAAAGTCTAAAGACGGAAGTTTAATGAAGTCGAAGAACTCAAGTCTAAATTAAAGAAGAAAATTATCAAGACAAGTTCAAATCCCGAGACGACGTCGAGAAAAGACAAAGAATTAAATCGAGTCGAGAAGACGTGAAGAAAGAAAGAAAGAAGAGGCAACACATGCACTCCTTCCCATTTTTCCCTATAAATACCCTCCTAATACACATTAGGAGGGTGGTTAGTTTTTAGAAGTTAGTTTCATTTTTCATTTTCTTTTCTAGTTTTTAAAGAGAGAAAGTTCTCCACTTTCTCTCACTAAGTTTTCATCTTTTCTTTCTTTTAATATTTCAAGATTAAACCTTTATGTATTGTTGATTTCATTAATCAAGTTCTAGTTAAGCTTTTAATCTTTCATCTCTTTCTACCTTTCTTGATTTTAGTTAACTTTTGGTGCGAAATACATTTAATCCGTGTTGATCTTGATGTTTTTGTGCTTAAAAAGTTAATCTTTTTGTTCCTACATAAGCTTTCATTCGATTAAGCTTTAAGATTCTTGTGCTTATTGGCTTATTCGCTTCTTTTAGCTTATTTACTTTTAAAAGTTTTCTTAATGTTTTAATCTTTTTCAAAGTTTGATTTAGAAAGTTTGATTATTTAAAGTTTAAAAGTCCTTATTTCATGCTTATTAGTCCTGCTTATTATTGAGTTAGTTAAGTCTTGGATTGAGCTTATTGAAAGTATCTTATTTCCTAGCTTATTTCGGATTAACTCTTATCGGAAAGTAAAGCCCCATTGCGACGGGGACTCGAGGTGTATATTGCGATCATCCAATCGCAAAAGGGTTATATATTGTGATGCACATTGCGATTGGTGCATCACATTAGGGTTTATCATTCCGATTCGTTTTGCGACTGGATTACTTTTATCGGTATTACGATTGGTTCCCTCTTAGTGATATTGCGACATGATTCTTTTGTGCATTGCGATTGGATTTACTTTTTGGATTTAAGTTTTACATTGCGATAGGTGTATTGCGATTGGTATTGCGACGGTATTACTTTTGGCCACATTGCGACAGTATTCCGATGGGTACATTGCGATTGGATTGCTTGACATTGAGATGGGATTAGTTGTTTATACTTAAATTCGTTAAGTGTTTTTCTAAATAACTTTTAGTTTAATCTTTTTAAAGCTTTCACTTTACTAAACGACAATTTTAATTATTTGCTTTTAGTTTAAAATAGATAATCAACCAAATCATTTATTATTCCACCAAGAACAATTGAGTCGCACTTTCTACCAATAGTCAATTCGAAGAGATCGGAATAACGAATTTTTATACTTGGTGTAAAAGCCTAGTATTAAATGGCGCCGCTGCCGGCTCTTTTCGTTAAGATTAAAGGTTTTTAGTGAGAGACGCGTTGGATTTTGGGATCCGTTCATCTTTGAACGTTATTTCCTTGCTTTAAAAATTTCAAAAATCCTAAAAAATACAAAATCTTCAAAAATACAAAAAAATTAAAAAACCATAAAAACCAAAAATATTTCCTTTCTATTTTTCTAATCCTTTTGTAGGTGTGCATGCGTACTCGTGCTCGTAAGAAGAAAGTAGCTCAAGCCGAAGTCATTACTCAACCAGTTGTCACCATGGACAATCAACCAATGATCGAGCTTTTGCAATCGCACGTAGAAGGCAACACCGATGCAATTGTCATCCCTGAGATTGGAGCCAACAACTTTGAACTCAAATCTGGCTTTTTACAAATGGTCTCTGCTCAACCCTTCTTGGGATGCTCACTTGATGATCCTCATGACCACATTAAAAGGTTTCTTAAGCTTACCAATATAGTTAAGTACAATGGGGTATCACAAGAAGTGATTCGCTTGCAACTTTTTCCTTTCTCTTTAGAGGGACAAGCCCGGAATTGGCTTGATAAGGAACCGCCACAAAGTATTCTTACGTGGACGGATTTAGAGACCAAGTTTATCAACTACTTTTTCCCACCCTCACGTACTACCGCTTTGCGGAATGAAATTATTACCTTTGAACAAAAGTACGGTGAGTCTTTTAGTGAATCTTGGGACCGTTTTAAGGAACTTTTAAGAAAGTGTCCACAACATGGTTTAACAAAAGTACATCAAATCAATACTTTTTACAATGGTTTAAGCATGAATGACCAAGATTCACTAAACAGTGCCTCGGGGGGTAATATTTTGGTTAAGTCTTCTAATGCTGCTTGGGATATTATTGAGAACAAATCTAGAGTTCAAACCAAGAGTGTTAGAACTAATGTAGCAAGTGCTAGTACTAGTGATGCCGACAAAAGAATTGATAAGCTTACTTCGCTTGTGGAATCGCTTGCTTTACAAACTGCCAACAATGCCAAACAATTCAATGCCCAAGCTAATGTTTTGAGCCAATCTTGTGATATATGCGGGGGATCTCACTCATACACCGATTGTCCTTCGACTCACGACAATCCGGAAAATGTGTATGCCGCCAACGGTACCTATGCTACAGGAAGCTATCAAGCACGTCCTCAAGGTGACCGCAACTTGCTCAGCTATCGCTCAAACAACTTTCTTTCACCTCCCGGTTTTCCCCCACAAAACCCGAACAACCTCAATCGCAACAATCAAACTCAACCTCGTGCTCCAAATCAATATCCAAACCAAAGAAACCCATATCCACCTTAAAGAAACAACCAAGTTTACCAACAACCTGCTTATCAACCACCCGCCTATCATGCACCTCCTCTCAACCAACCCACAGCCTTACACCAAGATGTTGAACCCTACATGAGGACTAATGATGTGATCGTGCAAAATCTTCAGCGGGAAATGGCCAACATGAAAGCAGATATGGTTAAGCAAGGGAATGATCTTCGAGCTGATATGCGAAACACTTTGGCAAGTCAAACGAATGACTTGAGAAATATAATGGCTAGTTTCTTCCCTAGTAATCAAGCCTCTGGATCGGGTTCTCTTCCGAGTAAAACCGTTGCTAATCCAAGAGGGGAGATGAAAGCAATCACCACTCGCAGTGGAAAAGGTTTAAAGGAATCCGAGCTACCTACACCTACACCAGTGATTGTGACAAAGGAAAATGAGTCTCCTTCTCCGAATCCTCCATCTTCTATTCCTCCAATTTCTACTTCTCTAATTCCACCACCTTCTACTTCTACCCCTCCATCACCCAAGGATGTGAGTGCGAATTGTTAGGACCATTGTAATAGTTAAATGTAATAGGTAGACTAGGAGGTATGTAGTTCCTCCTGGTCCTAGTAGTAGTAGGAGCAAGTCCTGCTCCTGGTCCTAGTCGAAGTCAAACTTTATTATTTACTTAATATTCTGTTAGGATATGCATGAGATATGTTAGGAAAGGATATGCATATCCGTTTTACACGTTTTCTCTAATGCTGTATTAGGGTTTCCTTGTAGTATAAAAGGAACCTTAGGCAGAAGGGTTATACACACCTTCACAAAACGTAGTTCTAGTCATTATCAATATTAGAAATCCTTAGAAAGGATCAAGTCTTTATAGTTATTCTGTTCTCCTTGATTATATTTATATTCTACATTCATATTGTGTATAGAGTCTCTTTGTGATTTGACTTGTGATTACAGAAGTCATTCACCGGTCCTGACAGGCTGCAAGATCTACATCTAGTAGACCCAACAAGTGGTATCAGAGCCTGGGAGGGTCTCTATACAAGAAGAATCAAGTTTTCTTATTACTAATATTTTTTTATCATGTCTGCCTCAACTTCTACTCAAACAGGAGAAGACAGCACTCCAAAAATTGTGCAACCTCAGCAGATCCTTGCTACGGTCTCAAACACGAATGGTAAATTCCCTCTTCTGAAAAAGGGTGAATATGAAAATTGGGCAATGAAGATAGAATGGTGGATCACCAATACTGATCAAGATCTTTGGAAGATCATTCTGAATGGAAACAGCAGGAAGCTTACTGGAAGAGACAAGAATGGTAATATTACCCTTCTTGACCCTAAATCTCATGAAGAAATCATAGCTATTCAGAAGGAGGTCAAGGCAAAAACGATTTTGCTTCAATCTCTTCCTGAATATCACATGGGTGACTTCTACCATTTGGATGATGCTAGAGAGATCTGGAATGGCATAAAAGCAAGGTTTGGTGGCAATGAGGAGTCAAAGAAAATGCGAAGATCCATGCTGAGAGATGAATTCACAGAATTCAAAATCTCAGAAACTGAAGATCTACATCTAGGTCCTTCACAGAATTCAACTCAAGGTGATTCTCTAGGATACCATAGGCCCAGTTTAGGTTGAGCCTTGATATACTTGAAAATCTTCTTTACTGCATTTAAGTTCGAAACCGTTGGAGTCACCTGGTGTCTAGAACAAGCACTTACTACAAACATGATATCCGGACGAGATGCAGTCAAATACACGAGGGAGCCTATCATAGACCTGTACATGTGAACATTGACCGGGGGTCTGGCTCAGTCTTAAGTTTGATTTTAGCAACCTCATAAGGAGTCGCTGCTGGGCGAAGAGGATCCATGTCAAACTTCTGAAGAATCTCATGAACATATTTATCTTGACTGATGAAAATCCCATCCGATTGTTGCTTGACCTGAAGACCAAGGAAGAAAGAAAGTTCTCCCATCGCACTCATCTGAAATTCGCCTTTCATCAAGTGTTCAAACTCATCACACCATTCCTTCCGTGTAGAACCAAAGATAATGTCGTCCACATAAACCTGAACAAGTATAATGTCTTTGGTATTCCTCCGAAGAAACAGTGTTTTGTCAATAGTACCCCTTCTATAGCCATTCTTTAACAAGAAAGTTGAAAGACGCTCATACCAAGATCTAGGAGCCTGATGTAACCCATAAAGAGCCTTGACCACCTTGTAAACTTTCTTTGGATGAAGTGGATCTACAAAGCCCTTGGGTTGAGTAACATACACCTCCTCGTCAATTTTGCCATAGAGAAATGCACTCTTGACATCCATCTGAAACACCGTAAAGCCCACATAAGAAGCAAAGGCCAAAAACAGACGAATGGCCTCGATCCTTGCAACCGGAGCAAAAACTTTAGTGTAGTCAATGCCCTCAATTTGAGTATGGCCTTGTTCGACAAGCCTAGCTTTATTCCTTACGACAATTCTCCGTGCATCCTTCTTGTTCTTGAGAATCCATTTGGTATTTATAGTTGTCTTTCCATCTGGTAAGTCAACCATAACCCAAACATTCTGAAACAAGAATTGCTGCATTTCCTCCTGCATAGCCTCCACCCAACTTTGATCCTCAAGAGCATGAGAAACAGACCTAGGTTCCACCTGTGAGAGAAAACAAGCAAACAAACAGTGTTGAAAGTCCGTATGATTATTACGCCTTTGATCTTCAATATAGCTCACGAGAGCATGATGATCAGACGAGGCCTTTTGCTGCATTCTGCGTGTCTTGACAGTAGAACCAGGATCTCCAATTATTTGAGTGGTAGGATGATCTTTGTGTGATTGCAAGACTGGATTGGAAGAAACCTCCACTTCTGGTGCCAAGTTATTGAGATCACCAACAAAGTCAGCATCATATGAAGCATTGTGGAAAATCCCATCTACTGGTTGTTTATGAATATCATCCAGCTTGGTAGAAGACTTCTTTTGATGGTTCCCCAAATCAGAAGGACTAGAGAAACGAGTATTGGAAGCAGACTCACTAGCTGGAGTACCAGTAGGTGTTAAGCTAGCACTAGGAGCAGAAGCTGGAGTACCAGGAGCAGCTTTTTCAGTAGGCTCAACCAAGGGAAACTCAATACCACCTTGAACAGCTGCTTTAGTAGCTTCTTGTTGTTGTTTGAGAAGAGTGTCAAGAGCTACTTGGGAATCCTGTACGTCCAATGGAGTTGCATCACTAGGAGGAGTAGGAGAAACTGTGGTGGAATAGGATGGAACCACAAAAATGTCATCCTCATCATCTGAATCAGAAAGACTAGAAGGAACACCAGTACTAGAAGTTGCAAACACTTGTGGTCCTGCATCATGGTTAGTTTTGAAACGAAAATATCCTAACGAATCACTAAGATAATCAAGATCAAAATACCATTCCGGACCCTTGCCTTGGATGTTTGACTTCTCAAGTTGAAGTGTTGAAGTGTTGAAGTGTTGAAGTGCTTCCACATAGTAGACCTGCTCAAAATTTAGATTAGGAGTCTTTATCGTCCCTTTGCCAGTGATTCTGCCTTCACCCCCACCAAAATAGACCTTGCCTCCATGAAATGGTACAAAGTTAGAGAGAAGACTTTTATTTCCAGTCATACTCCTGGAGCAACCACTATCAACAATGCCTAAGCTAGGATCCTGGTATGGAGTAACCTACAACAACAAGATAATAACAATGCAAAAGTTAGTGTCTTAAGGGGACCCAAACCTTTGCAGGTTTGAGTCTGCCTTGTGGATCTTTAGAAGAGTGCCAAGAAGATTGATGAGATCCACCGTTGTTCCTTGGTTGCCTATGCATCATATGGGTATTATTTGACCAAGAACAACCTGCTGAGGGCTTAACAGCAGTTCCCAAATTTCCCAAACCAAAATACGTGTGGTCCAAATTATGTGGATAGATTGGATTAAAATTTTGAAAATAATTACTGGTGGTTTGGAATCCAATATTTCTCCAATGATCAGAAGCTAAAGGAGAGGACCTTCTAGAAGAAGTAAATGATTGAGCACTAGGATTAAGCCTTCTAGAAGGATATGGGGCAGCTCCTGGTGGACCAGGAGCAGGAAAACCATGATTAACAGAAGCATGTGTGTCATAATAATCACAATCTTTAATTAAATGAAAGGCACTGCCATAAACAAAACATGTTTTGAAAGACCTTTTATTAGAATGAGATTGTTTCATACTGCCTACTTTATTACACACAATTCTAGGAGAAACATTCTTCCTAGGACTCAATAAACTAGGACCAGACACACTTGACATAACAATAACTCTTTCTTCACTCTTCCTAGCACCAATAGCAGCATGTTCATTCATCTTGGAACTTGTAGGCCTTGACTCTTCACTTGAACCACTAGATGCAGAGTCACCGGCTTTGTCACTGAAAGTACATGACACAAAGTCATTAGTATTAGTAGAACTTGTTGGGGACTCAAGCATCTGTGATCTATCCAAGTCATTATGCCATGACGTGGGCATAAAAGTTCCAGTAAGAGGAGGAGGGACAGCATGCATTTCTGCTGCTGGTTTAAACCTATTGTAACTAGGTTTTCCCCCATCCTCTTTGTCGGCATCAAAGACACTTGAAAAAGATAAATCAAATACATCTTCTGAATCAATATATTTTTCAAATCCTAAGCCTCTTTTAGTTCTACCAGACATGCTACTATCAATTAATTTTGAAAGATTTTTAGGTGCCTTTTGCCATTTTTCAAATCTTAGCATTGTAGCATCTAATTTGCCTTGCATCTCCTCTTTTTCTTTGATACTAGCATCTCTTACTGTTTCTGTATATTTCAGCATATTTGTCGTGTTTTCTAAATCGATGCTTAGTATCCTGATTTTATCCTCATACGTACGTTGAGTATCTTGTAACCACCTCTTTTGTTGTTCCAATGTGTTTAATGAAGCCTTATAGGCTTGAACCTCTAAAAAATACTTATCATTTTGATCATTTACTTCATTAAATTGGGACAACAATTCTGAGTATTTATCATGACAACCAAGAGGACAATGTTGTACCTGAGGTGAGATGCCCATAAGGGCAAACTCGTCTGCTTCTTCTGCATCAGAGAGATTCCCAGCAATCATTGCAAACACGTCAGTCGAGGACTCAGCTGATTCCAGAGTAGAAGCCTGATGATCATTCCAGTTGACCATAGAGTCAACAGATACCAATGCCTTCTTGTCATCTTTTATCTCCTGAACCTTGAAAGCGGAGTACCTGCTCTTCTCCTGATCATTCTTGGTAGGGCACTCCCTTGCAAAGTGACCTTGTTGCTGGCAGTTATAGCATCGAACCTTGCTTCTGTCGAATCTTGCTGGCTCCCGAGGGTTGTAATTAAATTTCCTTCCTGTTTTCTTCTCAAACTTGTGAACCCTAAGAGTAAGCATGGCCATCTGCCATTTAAGATCCATCTCATCCAGGTCAAGTTTATCAACCTGTTTGAAGTCATCAAAAGCAAGTTGTTGTTCAGCATTAACATCAGCCACAAAAGAATGAAGAACGGCTTCTACCATACTACCAGACTTGGCAGTAGGATCAGGAGCAGAAGTATGCTGAACAGTATGCTGAGAGGAGACAGTATTGCTTGGGCTGCTTGTATATGACATGGGACTAGATGCCATAGAACTCACAAAGGCAGAATTAGCAGGAGTGGGAAAAGAGTCACTCGAAAATCCTCTCACATGAGGTTCGAAAGTTCTGAGCCTATGAAACATATCATCAAAGTTGAGATAGTCAAGCCCACCTTTGGCTTTGAGAGAGATCACCACCTGATTCCATGAGTAGGGTAAGGCTTTAAGAAACCTTGCATTAATGTCACCATCATCAGGCTTTGACCGAAGTTGATTCAACTGGCTCAATATCTTCTGAAACCTATCATACCCTTGATGTAGACCTTCAGTTTCTGAGATTTTGAATTCTGTGAATTCATCTCTCAGCATGGATCTTCACATTTTCTTTGACTCCTCATTGCCACCAAACCTTGCTTTTATGCCATTCCAGATCTCTCTGGCATCATCCAAATGGTAGAAGTCACCCATGTGATCTTCAGGAAGAGATTGAAGCAAAATCGTTTTTGCTTTGACCTCCTTCTGAATAGCTATGATTTCTTCATGAGATTTAGGGTCAAGAAGGGTAATATTACCATTCTTGTCTCTTCCAGTAAGCTTCCTGCTATTTCCATTCAGAATGATCTTCCAAAGATCTTGATCAGTATTGGTGATCCACCATTCCATCTTCATTGCCCAATTTTCATATTCACCCTTTTTCAGAAGAGGGAATTTACCATTCGTGTTTGAGACCGAAGCAAGGATCTGCTGAGGTTGCACAATTTTTGGAGTGCTGTCTTCTCCTGTTTGAGTAGAAGTTGAGGCAGACATGATAAAAAAAATATTAGTAATAAGAAAACTTGATTCTTCTTGTATAGAGACCCTCCCAGGCTCTGATACCACTTGTTGGGTCTACTAGATGTAGATCTTGCAGCCTGTCAGGACCGGTGAATGACTTCTGTAATCACAAGTCAAATCACAAAGAGACTCTATACACAATATGAATGTAGAATATAAATATAATCAAGGAGAAAAGAATAACTATAAAGACTTGATCCTTTCTAAGGATTTCTAATATTGATAATGACTAGAACTACGTTTTGTGAAGGTGTGTATAACCCTTCTGCCTAAGGTTCCTTTTATACTACAAGGAAACCCTAATACAGCATTAGAGAAAACGTGTAAAACGGATATGCATATCCTTTCCTAACATATCTCATGCATATCCTAACAGAATATTAAGTAAATAATAAAGTAGGCAGTATGAAACAATCTCATTCTAATAAAAGGTCTTTCAAAACATGTTTTGTTTGTGGCAGTGCCTTTCATTTAATTAAAGATTGTGATTATTATGACACACATGCTTCTGTTAATCATGGTTTTCCTGCTCCTGGTCCATCAGGAGCTGCCCCATATCCTTCTAGAAGGCTTAATCCTAGTGCTCAATCATTTACTTCTTCTAGAAGGTCCTCTCCTTTAGCTTCTGATCATTGGAGAAATATTGGATTCCAAACCACCAGTAATTATTTTCAAAATTTTAATCCAATCTATCCACATAATTTGGACCACACGTATTTTGGTTTGGGAAATTTGGGAACTGTTGTTAAGCCCTCAGCAGGTTGTTCTTGGTCAAATAATAATACCCATATGATGCATAGGCAACCAAGGAACAACGGTGGATCTCATCAATCTTCTTGGCACTCTTCTAAAGATCCACAAGGCAGGCTCAAACCTGCAAAGGTTTGGGTCCCCTTAAGACACTAACTTTTGCATTGTTATTATCTTGTTGTTGTAGGTTACTCCATACCAGGATCCTAGCTTAGGCATTGTTGATAGTGGTTGCTCCAGGAGTATGACTGGAAATAAAAGTCTTCTCTCTAACTTTGTACCATTTCATGGAGGCAAGGTCTATTTTGTTGGGGGTGAAGGCAGAATCACTGGCAAAGGGACGATAAAGACTCCTAATCTAAATTTTGAGCAGGTCTACTATGTGGAAGCACTTCAACACTTCAACTTGATTTCGGTCTCTCAGATTTGTGACAAGAAGCAGTTTGTTCTCTTCACCGATACTGATGCACTTGTGCTTTCCAAAGACTTTCAGCTTCTGGATGACTCACAAGTTCTACTCAGAATCCCTAGAAGACACAATCTCTATAGCATAAAGTTGAATGAAGTCAACCCTATTGGTCAACTAGCATTTCTACTTGCTAAAGCCTCAGAAGATGAAGCCACTAAATGGCACCGAAGGATGGGGCATGTGAACTTCAAGACCATTCACAAACTTGTAAATCTGAATCTGGTCTCTGGTTTACCTCCCAAGACGTTTAGAAATGATATAAATTGTATTGCCTGCAGCAAAGGCAAACAGCACAAAGCATCCTTCAAGGCCATTACTGCTCTTAGTCTTATTACTGAACCATTGCAGCTACTACACATGGACTTCTTTGGTCCCACTTCCATTAGAAGCATTGACCACAAGCAATTCTGTCTGGTGGTAACTGATGGATATAGCAGGTTTACGTGGGTGTTCTTCATGGCTGCCAAGAGTGAGACCTACTCAATCCTTAGAGATTTTCTTACCCTGATAGAGAACCAGTTGTCCAAGAAAGTTAAAGGTATTCGTTGCGACAATGGAACCGAGTTTAAAAATAAAGACCTCGTCGCACTTTGTAATGCTAAGGGAATCAGAAGAGATTATAGTGCTGCAAGGACTCCGCAACAGAATGGTGTGGCAGAAAGAAAGAATAGGACACTAATAGAAGCAGCAAGAACTATGCTTGCCGATTCCAAGCTTCCAACCATGTTCTGGACAGAAGCTGTTAATATTGCAAGTTATGTTTTGAATAGGGTTTCTATTACCAATCCTCACAAGAAGACTCCTTATGAGCTGCTCACGGGCAAAGTTCCAAATATTGCTCATTTGAAGCCTTTTGGGTGTCCGGTCACCATTCTGAATACTAGTGACTATTTGGGGAAGTTTGATGGCAAGGAAGATGAAGGATACATTGTGGGATATTCAGCTCATTCTCGGGCTTATCGTGTCTACAATCTCCAAGCCAAGCGGATCAGTGAAACTATTAATCTCAGGTATTTTGAGGAGAAGTCAAACATCCAAGGCAAGGGTCCGGAATGGTATTTTGATCTTGATTATCTTAGTGATTCGTTAGGATATTTTCGTTTCAAAACTAACCATGATGCGGGACCACAAGTGTTTGCAACTTCTAGTACTGGTGTTCCTTCTAGTCTTTCTGATTCAGATAATGAGGATGACATTTTTGTGGTTCCATCCTATTCCACCACAGTTTCTCCTACTCCTCCTAGTGATGCAACTCCATTGGACGTATAGGATTCCCAAGTAGCTCTTGACACTCTTCTCAAACAACAACAAGAAGCTACTAAAGCAGCTGTTCAAGGTGGTTTTGAGATTCCCTTGGTTGAGCCTACTGAAAAAGCTGCTCCTGGTACTCCAGCTTCTGCTCCTAGTGCTAGCTTAACACCTACTGGTACTCCAGCTAGTGAGTCTGCTTCCAATACTCGTTTCTCTAGTCCTTCTGATTTGGGGAACCATCAAAAGAAGTCTTCTACCAAGCTGGATGATATTCATAAACAACCAGTAGATGGGATTTTCCACAATGCTTCATATGATGCTGACTTTGTTGGTGATCTCAATAACTTGGCACCAGAAGTGGAGGTTTCTTCCAATCCAGTCTTGCAATCACACAAAGATCATCCTACCACTCAAATAATTGGAGATCCTGGTTCTACTGTCAAGACACGCAGAATGCAGCAGAAGGCCTCGTCTGATCATCATGCTCTTGTGAGCTATATTGAAGATCAAAGGCGTAATAATCATACGGACTTTCAACACTGTTTGTTTGCTTGTTTTCTTTCACAGGTGGAACCTAGGTCTGTTTCTCATGCTCTTGAGGATCGAAGTTGGGTGGAGGCTATGCAGAAGGAAATGCAGCAATTCTTCTTTCAGAATGTTTGGGTTCTGGTTGACTTACCAGATGGAAAGACAGCTATCAATACAAAATGGATTCTCAAGAACAAGAAGGATGCACGGGGAATTGTCGTAAGGAATAAAGTTAGGCTTGTCGCACAAGGCCATACTAAAATTGAGGGCATTGACTACACTGAAGTTTTTGCTCCGGTTGCAAGGATCGAGGCCATTCGTCTGTTTTTGGCCTTTGCTTCTTATGTGGGCTTTACGGTGTTTCAGATGGATGTCAAGAGTGCATTTCTCTATGGCAAAATTGACGAGGAGGTGTATGTTACTCAACCCAAGGGCTTTGTAGATCCACTTCATCCAAAGAAAGTTTACAAGGTGGTCAAGGCTCTTTATGCGTTACATCAGGCTCCTAGAGCTTGGTATGAGCGTCTTTCAACTTTCTTGTTAAAGAATGGCTATAGAAGGGGTACTATTGACAAAACACTGTTTCTTCGGAGGAATACCAAGGACATTATACTTGTTCAGGTTTATGTGGACGACATTATATTTGGTTCTACACGGAAGGAATGGTGTGATGAGTTTGAACACTTGATGACAGGCGAATTTCAGATGAGTGCGATGGGAGAACTTTCTTTCTTCCTTGGTCTTCAGGTCAAGCAACAATCGGATGGGATTTTCATCAGTCAAGATAAATATGTTCATGAGATTCTTCAGAAGTTTGACATGGATCCTCTTCGCCCATCAGCGACTCCTTATGAGGTTGCTAAAATCAAACTTAAGACTGAGCTAGACCCCCCGGTCAATGCTCACATGTACAGGTCTATGATAGGCTCCCTCGTGTATTTGACTGCATCTCGTCCGGATATCATGTTTACAGTAAGTGCTTGTTCTAGACACCAGGTGACTCCAACGGTTTCGAACTTAAATGCAGTAAAGAAGATTTTCAAGTATATCAAGGCTCAACCTAAACTGGGCCTATGGTATCCTAGAGAATCACCTTTTGTTCTTGAAGCCTATAGTGATAGTGACTATGCTGGTGCTAATAATGACAGAAAGTCTACTACTGGTGGTTGTCAATTTTTGGGTCGTCGGCTTATTTCATGGCAATGTAAGAAACAGACAATAGTAGCTACTTCTTCAACAGAAGCTGAATACGTTGCTGTTGCTAGTTGTTGTGGACAAGTTTTATGGATCCAAAATCAGATGTTGGATTATGGTTTCAATTTTATGAACACCCAAATTTTTATTGACAATCAAAGCACTATTTGCATTGTGAAGAATCCTGTTTTCATCAGCGAACGAAGCATATTGAGATTCGGCATCATTTTATTCGAGATGCCAATGAGAAGAAGCTGATACAGGTTCTTAAAGTTCATACGGATGATAATGTTGCTGATTTGCTGACTAAAGCTTTTGATGGTCCTAGGTTTAACCACTTGGTGGTTCATATTGGGATGGTCAATCCTTGAGGTCTAGGATTGAGGGGAGGCACAGCCTCAGGGGAGGCTTTGTGTAAATATTCGTAGGACAGACTAACGTATTGATAGATTTTAACAACTTATTTTATTGGTTCTGGTGGTGTGTGTTACTTCTGGTGGAGGTTTTTGCTCACTTCTAGTAGATATGGTCTTACATGACTAGCGTCTGGTCCTTATTGGTCAGCTTCTAGTCATAATTGGTTGGCTTCTGGTGGTTCAAAATCCTTCCATGTCAAGTGGTGATTGGCTCCTGGTACTGGTTTGACACACGTTTCATTCCGTTTGTCCTTTGTTAATCACGTTTTGCTTCTGGTCTGACCATTGTGTGTTTTGACTTTTGGTCAACGCTCCCAATCCTGGTATTTACATTTTTAATTAAGTATGGTAAATTGGGAGTTGGTAATTATGTTAAAAAGGGCAAGTGGTTACTATGCAATTATGGTTAAATTTGAAAGGGCAACCCCCCATTAATAGGGGTCAATGAACATTTACCATTTTCTTTATTTATGGTCAAACTACACCCTTGACTCACTCATTACAATCAACACACACACAAAATCGCTCCTACTCTTTCCACCCTAATCACAATCCTTCTTCCATCAATTAATCAAGATCCATGGCTGCTCTTGCTTACCAACCTGCTCACAACCGAGTTGCTTATCTGGGTGATGGTCCTCATCGTGAACATTTTGCTGACATCCTGGATTTCATTGAAGCTTCCAACCTAAGGTTTGCATTTACTGTATGTCCCACCATATATGATAGTGTTATTCGTCAATTTTGGGCGTCTGCTCGAATTGTGGATGTGGTTGGTCGTCCACGTGCACTCCATGCTACCATAGATGGACGTGCATATGTGGTGACTGAGGCTTCTATTCGCTCTTCTCTTCATCTTCAGGATGAGGGTGGCGTTGAATCCATCCCCAATTCGGAGGTATTGGAGGGGATGGCTGCTTTAGGATACGAACATGGGGGGAAGTTTAACTTCCAGAAAAATAGGTTTTCCCCCCAATGGAAGCTTCTGGTCCACTTTCTAATCCATTGTATGAGTCCCAAGTCTGGGAGTTGGGATGCTTTCCCTACTCCCTTGGCTACTGGTCTTATTTGCTTAGCCCAGGGTAGAGTTTTTAACTTTTCTCATTATCTATTTGAGGGGATGGTTAGTAATCTGTCTAATGCTGGTTCGAGAAAGAAGTTTCTTATGTACCCTAGGTTTCTTCAGCAAATACTAGTTTGCATTCCTCGTGATAGGACTGAGCATGTGCCGTCTAAGCTTACAGCAAAAGTGTATCACAATATGGTCAATGGGTTTACTGGGGAATGGAGGCCCCTGACTGAGGCCATGTTGGGATTGGCTCAGGGTCCTATGGGTGAGGAGGAGGAGGCTCCTGAGTTTGTTGTGATTGATGATGACCCCATGGAGGAGGAGGCTCCTACTAGTGGTCCTTCTCATGTGGTTGAGGAGGAACTGGTTGAGGAGGTGGTGGTTGAAAAACCATCCCCTTCCAAGGCTGGTCCTTCTTCAGTCCCACAAAAGTCTCCATTTGTGGAGACTCCACCTCCTAGTCCTGCTCCACACTCGACTGATAAACCGTTTGGTGCTAGTACTCCACATGTTGACCCGTTTGTTGCATCGGGCTCCAATGACGCTTTCCCTGACCCAGGTTCTCTTGGTGGGCAGGCGGAGGAGCCTACTACACTTATGTCTTTGCTTGATCTTTTGTGCAGGTACCATGAGCGGATGAATTCATTGGAAGCCGATTTGAACCAACACAGGAAACTTACTCGGGAGTTTGTTCTTCCTTTGGCTGATCGCATCAAAGCTTTGGAAACTCAGCAACGGCGCCGAAAGAAGCATGTGATCCATTCGGATTCTGATGAGGAGGGTACGGAGCATTTGAGGATGGTTTGACATTATTGGCAAAGGCTGCCTTTGCTGATAAGGTTTATGATGATTTGCCGGTTCCTCCAACATCCTCCAGTGTTCCTTCTCCTGGTGCTATTCCCATTCAAAGGGATGGTGATTCTGATCCTGCTGCTGGTTCCAATGCTGGTCCCTCCCATGAATCGAAGGGCAAGGCCCCAATGACTGATGCTCCATCACCATCTCGTAAGCGTACCCGTCGACAGCTTGAAGAGGAAAGGTTAGGTGAGGAGGCTGCTCGTCGGATTCAGGCCGAGATTGATGAAGCTGATAGGGCTGCTGAAGAAGAGCTTCGAAAGAGGAGGCGTGAACAAATTCAGCACGATGCAATGCATTAGAGTGAGAGTGAGTGGATGTAGGTTTTGACTGTTCTCACCCGGGATTATGCTCAGTTTACAGATCTTTTGGGTGACGATGTTGATGAGCACAATTGTATTCCGCGAGCTATGGTATTGATGCGTAAGCACCAGTTGGCCCTTGCTGTACAACTTAGGGAAAATAGAAAGAACATACCTTTATCTAGGACTGAGGAGCGCAAGCAGATGCAACGTTATGTGAAATATCAGTCTGCTGCTCATTTTAATGCTCCTTGGAAGTGGGACCGGGTTCGGGCTTTGACTTTTGATGAGCTCAAGGCACTTTATAAAAGTATGGTGAAGCATCAGAGTCAACCTATTCCGGAAAGATTTATTTACCATCCTCGTGGTGTGACCTCTACTTCGCCTGCTGCTTCTACTGGTCCTTCATCTGCTCCCACTTCTGGTTCTGCTGCTAGTCCATCTGGTTTTGTTGCTACTTCCGTTGGTACCTCTACTTCTCCTTTGGTTGCTCCTTTGGGTTCTCCTACTGGTCATGCTACCACCACCGTTGATGCTACTACCACCACCACTCATGCTACCACCACCCCACATGTTCCAACCACCACCTTTGCTACCACCCCAACTACTGCTGCTACACCTGATCTGTCATCTCCATCACCACCTGTTACTGGAACTCAACCAATTCCTACTTCTGCTGCAGCTCCTCTTGATCCATTGGGTGGGCAAACTCATGAGTCTACTCCTCTTGCTCCCACTGCTGATGCTGAGGTTACGGTAAAGGTTGAATCCACACCTAGTGATCCCACGCCTCGACGTTCGCTTCATCAGAAACAGGCTCGTCGTGTTCGCCGTGGTAAGACAGTCCCTTATGAGAAGCGTGATCCTGAGAATTTGATTGATGCAGCTTCTGACAGTGATTCTGACTTACCGTTGGGAAATGGGAACATTACTGGTTACACGGTTGAGCGTTCCACAACTCTTCCTGGTGTGGTATCCCATAAAATTACTTTGAGTGATGGGACTGTGCGTTTGGCTTCGGGTTTGCAGGGTGTGTTATCGTGGGCTGACCGTATGGATCTTATGGCGTTGTATGGCCTTGTGGATTCTAGTATGCCTTTTGACCCCATGGTTGTGTCTTCATGGCCTGGTCTGCGTATCTGGGCTGATCTTAAGCTGATGTTGGATGCTCCTCCTAATGCTCCTATTTCGGGCATATGGAAGGATCAAATGCAATGGGTGATTCAGCGCTAGAAGTTATATGCAGGATGTGGTGTTCATATGTTGGAATTAGAATCTGGCCATATGGTTTTTATGCTGACTGATGTGGATTATCCTTTGACAATTTCTTTGATGGAGGCGATGTTGGCTACTCATTTGCGAATTTCCAATGCTCCATCAGGAAATGAGTCATTTATGGCCACGACATTGGTGGAAGGTATTCAGGCGCGTTTGTTAGCAGATAAGAAGGCTGCTTCTGGTTTGTGAGGTGATTGGGTTGTAAGTGTTTATGTTTTGTATTTTTGTTCATTTGTTCATATGGTCATTCTTTTCACCAATATGTACAGTGATTGGTGAACTTCATTCTTTATAGTTTAAATAAAAAAAAACAAATAAAACTTAAAAAAAAAAAAAACAACAAATATACTTTTTATATAATATCTGCTTATACTTTTAACGCATATTGGATTTTATACTTGTGAATATGATACCCCTTGGCTGCTTCACATTGTGGTTCTGATTTCTGCTTGTACTGGTACTTGGTTTCACTTGGTGTTGGACTGTGGTCCACACAACAAATGGTTCTCAACTTACCATGTCTAATCGACAAGAGAAAGTTGATTCACCTTGAGGGTACGGCTCTTGGTGCGATTCTCAAATCCGTTGATGGTTGCCAGGTTACCCAAAACTGGATAGTTTTCACTTGCTATAGTCTTGCACTGAAAAGTGGCTAATCCAAGGGGGTACGGCTCTTGGTAAAGATCTTATCAAATCCGTTGATAGCTGTAATAGCTTTCTTAAAGCTATAGGGTGTTCAACTCACCGATGCTTCATTGCTAAGAGTTGGCGAGTCCAGAGGGGTACGGCTTCTGGTAAAGACGCATCAAATCCATTGACGGCTGTGATGGTTTGCCTAAAATCATCAGGGTACTCCCACTCACCATTGATTCACGTTCTAAGAGTTGGGCTGGGTTCTAGTCTCCCAGGGTGATGTTTATTCCACCAGAAAGACTGGCTAGCCCAAGAGCGAGCAGCTACTTGGTAAAGGCTCTTCAAATCTGCTCATGTTGCTGAAAAGATTCAACATGATGCTGATTTGTTCCAAGCTTTGGAGAAGCATCTAGTGTTTCAAGTTGCGGCGGTTACTCTGATTCTCATCTTTCTGATGCTGCTATTTGTTTTGCTGATACAATCCTCGGGCTTATTTGAACGTTTTCCAGGAAACTTGAACTCAACAGGTCAAATTCAAGTTTAGGGGAGGATTGTTAGGACCATTGTAATAGTTAAATGTAATAGGTAGACTAGGAGGTATGTAGTTCCTCCTGGTCCTAGTAGTAGTAGGAGCAAGTCCTGCTCCTGGTCCTAGTCGAAGTCAAACTTTATTATTTACTTAATATTCTGTTAGGATATGCATGAGATATGTTAGGAAAGGATATGCATATCCGTTTTACACGTTTTCTCTAATGCTGTATTAGGGTTTCCTTGTAGTATAAAAGGAACCTTAGGCAGAAGGGTTATACACACCTTCACAAAACGTAGTTCTAGTCATTATCAATATTAGAAATCCTTAGAAAGGATCAAGTCTTTATAGTTATTCTGTTCTTCTTGATTATATTTATATTCTACATTCATATTGTGTATAGAGTCTCTTTGTGATTTGACTTGTGATTACAGAAGTCATTCACCGGTCCTGACAGGCTGCAAGATCTACATCTAGTAGACCCAACACGAATTCTATCCCAAAGCCTTCATCTCAACCCAATATACCTTATCCTTCGAGGTTGCGGAAAGAGAAATTGAAGAACAAGGATGATATTCAAGTTTCGAACTTTCTTAAAATGTTCAAACAACTAAATTTCAATATCTCCTTTGCTGAGGCTCTCGCTCACATGCCGAAATATGCTAAGATGTTTAAAGATCTTCTCAGTGACAAGGAGAAACTTCTCGATATTGCTTAGACCCAACTTAATGAGAACTGCTTCGCAGTGCTCTTAAAGAAATTGCCAACCAAACTTGGTGATCCGGGTCGTTTCTTGATTCCTTGCAACTTCCCGGGAGTAGAGAATTGCATGGCCCTAGCCGATCTAGGTGCCAGTATTAACTTAATGCCATTAAGTGTTTGGAAGCAATTATCTCTCCCCGAGCTAGTCCCCACACGAATGACTTTGGAATTAGCTAACCGTACGGTTGCTTATCCAGTGGGGATAGCCGAAGACGTCTTCGTTGGTGTCGACAAATTCACCTTCCCGGCGGATTTTGTTGTCGTCGACTACGAGATGGACCCCCGTGTTCCATTAATCGTTGGACGTCCATTCCTGAGGACCGGTCGCACTCTCATTGATGTAGCCGCTGGCGAATTAATCATGAGAATTGGTGACGATAAAATCGTTTTCAACATGGGTAAACTTTCTAAGCAGCCTTCGGATAACGAGAGTGTTAATTTCATTGATGTTCTTGATGAGGCTTGTGAAGAACATTTCAAAGACGCTTGTAAAAGTAGTTCTTCTTCTCTACCCAATGTTGAGACCGTTGCCTCAATTGCTCCATCATTGACTCCTTTTGGAGAAAGTGACTTAGATGATTTTGACGCTAGCTTGGGTCCTCTCGATCTTAAGTATGATAATTCTCCCACTGATTGGGATGAAGACATTCGTACCATTGAGAAACTTCTCAATGAGGACCATATTTCCCCACAATCTCCTAAGGCTATCTCTACCGATGATCCGAAGTTGACTACACCGTCCATCAAAAATCCTCCGGATTTAGAGCTTAAGGATCTTCCGTCTCATCTCGAATACGTTTTCCTTGAAGACAACAAGACGTTACCGGTCATCATCGCTAAGGACTTGAAAGAAGCAGAAAAATCACGACTTATCGCCGTGCTGAAGAATCACAAGAAAGCGATTGCTTGGAAGATCTCTGATATTCGTGGAATTGATCCTCACTTCTGCACACACAAAATTATCATGGAGGACGACTTTAAACCCACTATTCAAAGCCAACGAAGGGTGAATCCTAAGATCCATGACGTAATCAAAAAAGAGGTTATCAAACTTCTTGATGCGGGAATGATCTATCCTATCTCAGATTCACCGTGGGTTAGTCCCGTCCATTGTGTGCCTAAGAAAGGCGGAATCACCATTGTTCCCAACGAAAACAACGAGTTGATTCCTACTCGTCTCGTTACAGGGTGGAGAGTTTGTATAGACTACCGCAAACTCAATGATGCTACGAGAAAGGATCATTTTCCCCTTCCTTTTATGGACCAAATGCTTGAACGTCTAGCGGGTAATGACTATTACTGATTTTTGGACGGTTTCTCTGGGTATTTTCAAATTCCCATCGATCCCAAAGACCAATAAAAAACCACATTCACTTGTCCTTACGGAACATTTGCTTACAAACGCATGCCTTTCGGTTTATGCAATGCTCCTGGGACATTCCAAAGGTGTATGATGGCTATCTTCCATGACATGGTTGAAGAAACTATGGAAGTCTTCATGGATGATTTCTCGGTTTATGGTGATTCTTTCTCTGCTTGCCTTGCCAATTTAGAACGTATGCTTAAGCGGTGTGAAGACACTCGGCTTGTTCTAAATTGGGAAAAATGCCATTTCATGGTAAAAGAGGGCATCGTGCTAGGGCACAAAATCTCCAAAGTCGGTCTTGAAGTGGACCGTGCTAAAGTCGATGTTATTGCAAAATTGCCTCCACCTTCAACCGTTAAGGGTGTGCGAAGTTTCCTTTGTCATGCGGGCTTCTATCGTCGATTCATCCAAGATTTCTCTAAAATCGCTCGCCCGATGACCCACCTCATGGAAAAAGATACTCCTTTCATCTTTTCCAAAGAGTGTCTTGAATCCTTCAATCTTCTTAAGGATAAGCTAACTAAGGCACCGGTCTTGGTTACCCCTAATTGGGAGCTACCTTTTGAGTTGATGTGTGATGCTAGCGACTTTGCTATTGGAGCGGTTTTGGGCCAAAGAGTGAACAAACACTTCCAACCAATCCACTATGCTAGCAAGACAATGACGGGGGCTCAATTGCATTATACCACTACCGAAAAAGAGCTTTTAGCTGTAGTGTATGCTTTTGAAAAGTTCCACCCCTATCTTGTCCTTCCACCACTATCGTGTATACCGATCATTCCGCGTTGAAGTACTTGATGACTAAGCAAGATTCTAAGCCAAGACTTCTTCGTTGGGTTTTGCTCCTTCAAGAATTCAACATTGAAATTCGTGACAAAAAGGGAGCTGAAAACCTAGCCGCGGATCATCTCAGTAGACTTGAGGATCCTTATCAAGGGGATCATCCGAACAAAGAGATCAATGACTCTTTCCCCCTTGAGGCCTTAATGTCTATCAACTCTAATCTCGATGACACCCCATGGTTTGCGGACATTGCAAACTACTTAGCGGGTGGGATTCTCAAGGAAGGGATCACGTCCTAACAAAATAAAAAGTTCTTTAAAGATATTGAACATTATTTCTAGGACGACCCTTACCTTTTCAAACAATGTGCTGATCTGATCATTCGTCAATGTGTTGATGGGCCGGCAGCGGTACAAATCCTTGACGCTTGCCATAAAGGACCCATCGGTGGTCACTTTGGTCCCAATTACACCGCGAAGAAAGTATTCGACTCTGGATTCTATTGGCCCACCATTTATCGTGACACTCACGATATGGTTAAACATTGTGATGCTTGCCAAAGACAAGGCAAGATCACACATAAAGATGAGATGCCTCAAAATTTCATACAAGAATGTGAAATCTTTGATGTATGGGGCATCGACTTTATGGGGCCATTTCCATCATCTAAAGGGAACAAGTACATCCTCGTAGCCGTTGACTACGTTTCTAAATGGGTTGAAGCTAAGGCTCTCCCTACGAACGATGCGAGGGTGGTTGTGAACTTTTTGAAGCAGCTTTTCGCTCGATTCGGCGTTCCTCGTACTATAATCAGTGACCGCGAGACTCATTTTTGCAATGATTAATTTGCAAGAGTCATGGCTAAGTATGGTGTTAATCATCATCTTTCCACCGCTTATCATCCTCAAACCAACAGTCAAGCCGAGATTTCCAACCGCGGACTGAAGAGAATTTTGGAGCGTACTGTGGGAGAGCATCGTGTCGCGTGGGCCGATAAGTTAGATGATGCTTTATGGGCTTTCCGTACTGCTTATAAGACCCCGATCGGTTGTACACCTTATCGTCTTGTGTACGGGAAAGCATGCCACCTCCCTATCGAGCTGGAACACAAGGCGTACTGGGCCTTGAAGTGGGCTAACTTCGACATCAACAAAGCCGGTGATCTTTGCAAGATTCAACTCAACGAGCTTAACGAACTGAGGAATGAAGCTTACGAGAACTCACTGATCTACAAAGAGAAGACCAAGATCCTCCATGATACAAGAATTAAGAACCGAGAGTTCCACATTGGTGATCAAGTCTTACGTTTTTAACTCTCGGTTGAAGATCTTCTCGGGCAAGTTGAAGAGCCACTGGTCTGGTCCATTCACCGTCGCTAAAGTCTTTCCATATGGGACCATTGAGCTTTCTCGGCCAAATGGGCCCAATTTCAAGGTGAATGGTCAGCGTTTGAAGCTGTACTTTGGTGAGGACATCTCTCATGAGATGATTCCAGCCCTCACCACGTTTCCCATGAACTAATTTTAGGTCGATTCAGGCTCGTGACTCGGTGAACAAAAACAAGCGCTTCTCGAGAGGCAACCCGTGATCTATCCTTTACTGATTTCATAATAAGTGTAGGGGGAGCCCCGTATGTGTTTGTTGTCTTGTTTCTTATTCTCTACAGGGATTCAAGCTTCAAAGAGCCTCTTGATGACTTTTGACGAACCGTGATCCCGTGTTCCCATCTTCCCGGTTCTATCCTAAACTCTTGTGATTCAATATTTCATATCTTATATGTTCACATTGAATTCACTTTAGTTGTCCTTTCCTTAGCAAGATTTAAACAAAGTGCACAATGTCCTAAGTGTAGGGGAGTTTACTCCCACATGCTTAAACATTGAGGACAATGTTTATATCAAGTGTAGGGGGGACTTCTATCGAAGTAAGTGGTCTTTTCCATGAATTTGCCCTCATTTTAACCGGAAAATTTGATTTTTCGACATTTTTCAAAGTTTTTAATCTATTTTGGCCTAGTTGTATAGTTGTATTTTCCTTTGTTATGGTTATTTTCTTTCCTTGCTAGAATAAATTCTCAATAAAGTGGTTTTAAATTTTTCAAAGTCGTGAACATTTTGACTCAACCCGAGTTTACTTATCTAAGTTTGCTCTAGCTAGTATCCTTAACATGTTTAAGTCAAGTTTTGCTAGTTTTATATCGGGAGCTTTAAAACGCGAAAGTCTTAACTCTCACGGGTTAAGAACAAGAACTTTTCGCAAGTTCCTATAATTGATCCTATAGAGTCGTTTATCAAGGGAATTTTAAAATGCAATTTCTAAACTTGAAAGAGTCTAAGAATTTGCAAGATCCTATAGATGACTCGAAAACCCAAAACTTTGATTTAATAGGCTAAGCATCCACGAGCCTCATTCCTTGAGATTTTAAACTGTGGAGGACGAGAGATGATAGAGTCAATTAGAAGTTTGGTATTCTTTCGTGAATTTATGTGAGTTAATTATGAGCCTATTCTCCCATCGCTTGTTAATAAATTTATCTGCAATAAATAAGGTTGTACGATTTGAAAAGTTACTTAGCTTCTAGCCCAAGATCGTTTAAAAGTTGCTCGGTATGGATTAGAGTTCATAGCCAAGGCATAACTTATTGAAGCGGGATGCGAAGATTGGCGAGTCCAAAAAGGCCCTAACAAGGCATGAGGGCTACAGTTTATTGCTAAAGATCCAAAAAGTGATGTGAAGAATCATTTATCGAAAATCAATATGAAGGATTGAGACACACGACGAAAAGCAAAAACTCCCCAAAAGATCATGGAGAAGTCTATCCAAAAAGGCCCTAACAAGGTATGAGGATAAATAGATCCAAGTCCTAAAAGGAGGCGGATCGTTGTATATCAAAGTCCAAAATAAAGATTGGAGAAAAATGACGAAGTCGTGGTCCAAAGATGAAGAATCTCTCAAAACTTCAAGTGAAGAAATTCCTATTATGAAGAGAAGACCATAATTTCAAGAACGTCTCTCAAAGATTTGAAGTATGAAGCCGCTGCCAAATATCGGTACGAGAAAGGTCTCAAATCGTGAAGCGAGTTATGCCAAGATATGAACTTTATGAGGTCCCGAGAAGCAGTTTTAAAAGATTTTGTCCTTTAGCTAACTATTGATTAAATCGTGCACTTTATTTTCGGCCTAAATAACTATCGAAATAAGTCAAACAATGCATCCTCGTGATCATTCAAGACCAAAATAAAATATAAGAGATACACCTAGGAATAAGGGAGTCTAAGTGAATAATTGGCCCACATGAATTCGTGTTGGTTTGCTAACTTATAATAACAATGATCTCGTTTTTAAGCTTGGTATGGGGAACGTGAAACTTGAGGATGATAAACGTTCATGGCAGCCAAAATCCAATGTAAGTCTTTGATTTCTTTACTTATTTTTATCTTTTTATCTTCCCTAAATGTTTAGTATTTAATAAAGGCTAAGGTGGGTTATTTATGATGGAAAATGTAAACCATGCTTTAAAATTAATGCATTGCATGAGGGCATTGCAATGGTCAAGTGTAGGGGATTTAATAAGTGTGAAAACACTTATCCTTTTACCACTTATTTCCAATAATAACAAAACCAAAACGTGTAATTTATGTCGTAAAAGTTGGAATTATGCGTGGTTTGTGTTTTTATTGTGTTTTAGGACCAAAAGATGAAAAAGGAAGAAAACACGGGCTTTCGGGCTTTTATCGAAGAAAACGGGAAAAGACGAAGTCAAAAGATCAAGAGTGCAAAAAGAACGGAAGTCCAAGGCCTATTCTGAAGATTTATCGAAGAAAAAGTCTAAAGACGGAAGTTTAATGAAGTCGAAGAACTCAAGTCTAAATTAAAGAAGAAAATTATCAAGACAAGTTCAAATCCCGAGACGACGTCGAGAAAAAGACAAAGAATTAAATCGAGTTGAGAAGACGTGAAGAAAGAAAGAAAGAAGAGGCAACACATGCACTCCTTCCCATTTTTCCCTATAAATACCTTCCTAATACACATTAGGAGGGTGGTTAGTTTTTAGGATTTAGTTTCATTTTTCATTTTCTTTTCTAGTTTTTAGAGAGAGAAAGTTCTCCACTTTCTCTCACTAAGTTTTCATCTTTTCTTTCTTTTAATCTTTCAAGATTAAACCTTTATGTATTGTTGATTTCATTAATCAAGTTCTAGTTAAGCTTTTAATCTTTCATCTCTTTCTACCTTTCTTGATTTTAGTTAACTTTTGGTGCGAAATACATTTAATCCGTGTTGATCTTGATGTTTTTGTGCTTAAAAATTTAATCTTTTTGTTCCTACATAAGCTTTCATTCGATTAAGCTTTAAGATTCTTGTGCTTATTGGCTTATTCGCTTCTTTTAGCTTATTTACTTTTAAAAGTTTTCTTAAAGTTTTAATCTTTTTCAAAGTTTGATTTAGAAAGTTTGCTTATTTAAAGTTTAAAAGTCCTTATTTCATGCTTATTAGTCCTGCTTATTATTGAGTTAGTTAAGTCTTGGATTGAGCTTATTGAAAGTAGCTTATTTCCTAGCTTATTTCGGATTAACTCTTATCGGAAAGTAAAGCCCCATTACGACGGGGACTCGAGGTGTATATTGCGATCATCCAATCGCAAAAGGGTTATATATTGCGATGCACATTACGATTGGTGCATCGCATTAGGGTTTATCATTCCGATTCGTTTTGCGATTGGATTACTTTTATCGGTATTGTGATTGGTTCCCTCTTAGTGATATTGCGACAGGATTCTTTTGTGCATTGCGATTGAATTTACTTTTTGGATTTAAGTTTTACATTGCGATAGGTGTATTGCGATTGGTATTGCGACGGTATTACTTTTGGCCACATTGCGACAGTATTCCGATGGGTACATTGCGATTGGATTGCTTGACATTGCGATGGGATTAGTTGTTTATACTTAAATTCGTCAAGTGTTTTTCTAAATAACTTTTAGTTTAATCTTTTTAAAGCTTTCACTTTACTCAACGACAATTTTAATTATTTGCTTTTAGTTTAAAATAGATAATCAACCAAATCGTTTATTATTCCACCAAGAACAATTGAGTCGCACTTTCTACCAATAGTCAATTCGAAGAGATCGGAATAACGAATTTTTATACTTGGTGTAAAAGCCTAGTATTACTAACTACTTTTATGAACTCGAAATGAAAGGAAATTTAGAAGTGTATGTTTTCACACCTACAAGCTAAAAATTAAAATGATCTAGCTAAGGCCTATTTATAGAGTGAGAATGAGAGTTTGTTGGGGATGATGACGTGTTGCAGCCAATAACTGAGCTCCACGTGTCTTAATTTGGCTAATTGCAAATCCCAGCTCATCAACACAATTGGGGATTTTTGATTGAATCACTTTCAGTCCAATTAAGTTGTCGGGTTGAATTCCTTGCTTGATTCCGAGAACTTTTCATATTTATATCATCACTTGATATTCGGTGTAGCAAAATCCCGTTCCTGGGTTTGAATTTGTTTGAAGATGACACGTGGGCAATGTATGATTCGTTTGATACACGGATTATTATCCAAATTGGATATAATAAACATTGCATGGCATGATTTCATTGGTAGAAATAAAGCTGGGTGGGTTTTACTGTTAAGATTGCCTCATTAATGTTGGCGGCTGTGAGTGGGCATAGGTGGCAATCTGTGTGCCCCTCTTACTTGCACCTCATTGGCTGAAACTAGTAAACTCGGATCAAGCCCCAAAGTTAATTCAAATGTGTCATTTTTAGTCCTTGTAGTTAGTAGATTGTGAAATTTAGCTCCAATCTTTATTCCTTTGGCATTTTTTATCCTTTGACTTGTATCTTGAACATTTGAAGCCCTTTGACTTGTTTGACTTGAAGGTTGACCAGATTTGACTTTGATCTTTGACTTTCTAAAAATTGCAATTTAGTTCTTCATCTTTTGAATCTTGTCAAGATAGGTACTTTTCTTTGCAAGGCTTGTCACTTTTGAGCCTTCTCTTGTCTTTTCTTCATCTTTTTAGCTTGATTTCACTTGTTTGCTCCAAATTTGTATCCTTGTTACCTAAACAAGCACAAACACAAAACATACCCCATAATACTGCTTTTATGTATAAAAGTTAGGTATTTGCTATGTGTTTTAGGGTGATTTGTGTTATTATTGATATAAGATTTTACTCATATCACTTACCGTGGGCGCGGTGTCCCACGATTAGACTCAGGCGTGAGAGTAAGTAATCGGATTGAGTATATGTGAGGGTTAGAGTATTGTGAATATCGTACCTTTGTAGATACTCTGGGGTTCCTTTTATACTCGAGAGAGTCCTGGCTGGGCTCTCTTATGCTTGCGTCCTAAGTAAGAGATAATGACTAAATATAGTTCAATCCTTATCACATAAATAAGGAGAGTGTATATCTTTTTTACTTTAGGCGAATATAATCCTAGTTAGATTATATTTTGTTTGATCCTGTCGTAGTGTGACAAGGACACGGTTAAGGAATAACCACGTGCGACAACGGCTTTAATGGGCCTCGTGGGCTTTATGCGTTGTTTGTGCATGATTCATACCCAATGGATACGGATAGTACCTGTGGGTCGGGTTATCCAGCCCGACTACGGACTATACGTCATCATCTATCACCATCGATTAACTAGAAACACCCATGCCACATCCCTATTTTTGAACCTGGTGGCTATTTTGCCTTCCATGTTTTTTATGGGAGATAGTGAATGGAAGGAGGTCACTCGGCAAAAACTCAATCAGTGTTTCAAAGAATTAGATGATTTAGCTAAGACCTCTTTAATTGTTTATGTGCCCAACTTTCCATCCCATCTCACGGTTTGTGAACTTTGGAACAAATGTGGTAAGGTGGAGACACTTGTGGATGCTTACATCGTTAATCGGAAGAATAAATTGTGGCAAATGTTTGCATTTTTCCGATTTATCAAGGTGTCTAGTTTTAAAACCCTTATTGATTCATTGTCTAATGTTTGTATCAAGAAGCTTCTGTTGCATGCTAATGTGGCTTGATTTAAGAGAAAGGTGTATGGAAGCTCCCCTATGTTGATGTTAAGGCTGCTAAGGTTTCTCCTGAGGTTATAAAAAATGATCTTAACTATTCCTTCTGCAACAAAGCTACTTCATATGCAAAAGATGCTAAAAACTCTTTGTGTAGTGGAGCTAAGGTTAATCATGATGAGAATGAGGGGACTAATTTTGTTATCACTTTATAACATGATAAGTCTTTTAACTTTACTTTAAAAATTCTTGGATGTCACAAAGATTTTTGTTCTATTGCAAAACATGTAATATGTGTCGGAGTGAAGGTTTCCTAGACTTGAAGTATAAGTAGTTTCGAGGCCTATGGGTCTTATTGAATTTAATTCATTGGTAGCTAAGGACAAATTTCTTAATCATAAAGGAATTTTGACATGGTTCTCTTCATTGAAGCCATGACATATGATTTTGTGAGAGAGGAACGACCTATTTGTCTCGAGATAGAAGGGGTACCTTTTTTTTATCATGGACACATGACACATTTAAAACAATATCTAACAAATAGGGAGAGATGCTCTTTATGGACGACAATGATGGGTTCAATAGACTTAGTAAATGTATATGTCTTAGTAAAGGTATCACCTGCCCTTTTGTAATGTGCCCTTTATATGATCTCGAAGCTGAGGATCTACACCATTTATTCTACCAATGTACGTTAGCCAACACTTTGTGGTATAAAGTTATGGAATGGCGGGGTCTTATTTTCCCCTAATATTTATCAATGGAATCCATCTGGTGTTCCGTTTCTGTCACAAGACTTCAAGGAATGGTTGCGATTGTTTTTTATGTTGTGTTTCGAAGTGTGATATGGTTAATATGGTCATGCAGAAATGACAAGGTTTTTGACGGTATTAACACTTCTCATGCTTCTTCATTCGTTCTCTTTCGCAAGCTCCAAGCTGTGGAGTTTAATTGGGTTGTAAATAGGAGCAAGAAACTTACCATTGTATGGTTATATTAGTTGTTTGACTCCCGAATTGCTTGCACGCGTTCAATTTATTGATGCTTTTTTATTGTGTAATTGCTCCTAGCTTCTTGCTGGGTAAACATTGTTAGTTTTGTTTATATTTATATATATATATTCTTCGCCGTTAAAAAAAGTAAATGTATATGTACTATATACTCATATGAATTTTTGGTATTTGCGACCATTTTGGTGTCTTTGAAAAACATCACTTATGCTAGGAGTGAGAGAACTTTGTAGTTGGGCACCTACGTTTATGGTTTGTTAATGCAACCAATGGCTAAAAACATTATTTGTAATAACTAATCTTTCTTAGTTTTAATCACGACAAAGTGTAAAAACATTTATCGTCAAAGATAACCGAAAGACGAATTATTTAACAAACACTATCATCAAGGTAATAATCATTTAAGTCTTACACAAACATATCTTATACATGTTTAGTGATCATATAAAGTGATTAACCTCAAAACTCATATTTATACAAATGTGACAAAATATTTTAATAAACTTTATTTTTAAGAAATTTTTTATTAAAATAGAAAATGAGAATTTAAATTTTCATATTTCAAATGGCCTAGGAATATACCTTTGAGGTATAAACTACCCCAGTTAGAATTTCCCCACTACAAGACAAAAAGGAGCAGACTCTGGTAGCCGTGGTTCCTTATATAGGATTGCGGTTCCTTAGTGATATGGAACCGCATGTCCATTTAATGAACTACGCCCATAGAGTCGTTGGTTCTTGTCTCCTATAAATAGTGGATCATATTTTCATTTTTTAATGAACCTTTTTAGACAAATCTCTCAGCTTCTTATCTTCTTTCTATGTTTCTAATCATTAGTAAATTATCACTTAATTTGTTATGTTTACTTATGATTATCCTCTTGATCCTCTTCTTTACTTTTCCAAAAAGAAGATCACTCACACATTTGTGATGCGATTAAAGATGAAGCCTTGATGAAGATCATCCTTTATTAGATCTAGTCATGTTCATCATTTTGTATGATTGAGTCTTGTGTTGATCCAATGTATTTGTGAATACTTGGATTAGTCTTGTGTTGATCCAAGGTATTTGTGAACACTTGGAGTTGTAATAAGTATTGTGTGTTGGTTCTCACTAAACTAGAAAGTGATGTGTGTATGTGTCTTGTGAGTTCTCACTCAACTTGAAAGTGAAAAATTGTGAGGATTGGTTCTAGCTTTGGATTAGGACTCGACATCTAGCCTTGTGTCAGAAAAGAAGATGGGCGACGAAGATTGGTTCTAGCTTTGGATTAGAACTCGACATCTAGCCTTGTATCAGAAAATGGTGAAGTATGTGACGTGTGTAGATTGGTCCTAGCTAAGATCAGGTCTCGAAATTTAGCTTAGTGTCAGATAGAAATCTAAGCGACGTTGTAAGATTTTTCCGCCAAAAGGGGGCTTGTGGATATAGTGGAAATCTCGAGTAAAGTGTACTCGAGGAGGGGAGTAGGAACGAAGAAATAGCTTCGTTGCCGAACCATTATAAATCTTGGTGTCTTGTCTTAGGTTGTTTCTTTCCTTACTCTTTACTTATTTTACTTTCTTACATTGCATTTCATTGTCACTAGATCTAGTCAATGCATTAGAAATGAACCTAACAACTATGAAACTAGTTTTCAAGTAAAATATAATTTTGGAACAAACCTAATTGAAAGGATTTTTAATGAGGACCTTAATCATAGAAACTATTCACCCCCCCCCCCCCCCCCCTTCGTTTCTACAATTGGTATTTGAGTGATGGTCACACAAGATCTTTAAAGTATATTATACTTTGAAGCTTGGATCGATCTATTGTCTTTACTAATTAGAAGGGTCGGTTGGACTAAAGTTTCGTTTTGGTCAAAACTATTTTTTTATAAAAATAGACCTTCTAATGTACTTCTATATCATATCATGGTAATTATGATTTTGCTAGTAGCTTTTATGCATTTTAGATTTATTCTTGAAATGTATCTACTAGTTTGTATCTTGCTTTGTGTAGGTACTCATGAAGACTAATCCTTACATTGATTGTGGATTGAGTCACTTACACTTGTTGAAGACTCATCTCTTCTTGATCTCCAACATCATAGGATGATGATATCAAGATTGAAGAGTGAGATACTAGTCCTTGATGAAATAGTATGCACTTTGGTCTAGTTTTGGCGTTGCATTAATCCATAGAAGACTTGGGATGCACTTTGCGGCTAAGGTACATTTTCGTCCTTCCACACACCTTTTTGATCATTACTTGACTATGTGATTGCTCTTGGCATCCTTGCCTTGAAATTTGTTTGTGGTATGTGATTCTATTATTTCACTCTCTCAAACCTTCATGGTCTTAGATATTTGACTCACTTAGGGGTTGTAGAGTGAGTTAGTATTAGCTTAAAGTATCAAGCATGATTTATATAGTTTGTAACTTATATGGTTAGTAGGCCCTATATCATGTGTAGTGTGTGCAATTGAGCTCAACTCTTATTGATTAATCCTTTGAGATATGAAACTACATCATATGTTAGGATACTACACATTTGGAATTGAAATATTCCAAAGATATTGTCATTGTAACCCTAAACAATGATATTTTTCCAATCACGTGGGAGAGAAAGTGAATCTATAATTTTGCTCATGTTTTGTAAAAGTTTAAGACATTTATTAGTAAGTGTTCTTACTCTATATAACAAAAACTGCTTGGTATGGTTCATTACCAAAGCCGTTTTGTCTTACGCCAGAAAGGCGGGTCTTAAATCACTATATATGATACAAGCTCTTCGATTTTGCAACTTGAAGATTGTCATTCATATCTTGAGCATTGATACTTGGCCTTGATTCATCCCTCTTGGTTTGTCTCTTCCCTCTTATTTCTTACGAGTATTCATTTTTTCGTGTCGGTCTAATTCGATCTTTTTCGATCTCGATTTAACTCTTAATGCTTCATTAAGGCATTATAACCTAATCTTGAAGTGGTCTAATGATTTCCAAAAGGCTTAATATATGTTTTAGATATTTTAGAAAAACTTAGTTCGAAAAATTTCTTTCATTTTCATGGTTAAAAACCCTGCTCTACCAGCGGTTCTTTAAATAGCACGGCGCTAATTCACAGTTCCATATATATATTGAACCGCGGCCCACTGAGCATAAAATAATCAGGTTTTATTAAATTACACTTTTTCAAAAACGCCCTTTCCTTCTTTCTTCAATGTGACAACGGGGGTAACCAAAAAACCAACATTAACAAGTTTCAAAAGCTTCCAAATCACTCAATTTATTTGATTCCAGGACAAGGGTTTCACTCATCCTTCATCCAACACCAATTAATTGTAAGTATCTTCATTCAATTTCAATCAATTTGTTCTAGGGTTCTTACTTTCATAATTGGGGATTTTCAAAATTAATATGAATTAGAACCAAATTAGGAATGTGCGTTCACATAGTTTTAGTGTTATGATTCCTTAGGTTCGAATTCCTTGCAATTTCACTAAAACCCACTTATAGAAAAAAAATCTGAATTTTAATCAAGCTAATTTGTTTTAATGATGGATTTGATATGAACCCTTGAACACATTTGTAATTTCATTGTTAATGCTTACCTAAAAACGAATTTTGAAAAACTAATGTTCAAGTTCATGTTTGATTCGCATAATCATATGCATTTATCAAAGATGAAATTGTTACATTGTGAACATAAGAATGATAAGGATTAATCATTTGGTTAGTCAATAAATTGATTAAACACATTCTTGTGATTTTGATTTTTATCTAATATGTAACATAAGAGTGATTGTGGAAATATTTTTGTTTTATATAGGTACTGAATCATGCCTTCGGTATATCAAAAGGACCACAACGACACAAATTGCTATATGCCTAATCTTGTCGATTCGTGTCGATCCGTAACTCTTGGTAACACCCTTCGTTCACTTCAAAAACGTTACTTTCTTTAGGGTCGGGTTGTCTATGGGGATATTGAGGGATACCGTGTTTTTTTTGGTAATGGGTTTCCCCGGTAAATAGATTAACCAAAAAAATAGTGAAGTACAAATGGAATGTGGCTAAGGTACCACATTAACAAATAACAAGTTTGACTGTATACTAGACATATGTTTAGAAATAACAAGTTTGACTGTATGTTAGACATCAATGAGCTTATTTATCCCTAATTCCTCTTAGAGTTCTTTAGCACTTATTCCCTTCTAACTAATGAAGATGGAATGTTTGTTAAGTTTTCCATTCGTGGTCAACCCATTACTTACTCTCTAGAGGAATTCGGTATGGCACTTGGTGTACCATATGAAGGTCAATGCTGGTTCACGGATGCATGGAAAATTAAATCCTTGAATACGTGTGTCGACGCTCCTCCATATGACACCGAAGTGACGGACTTAGACCTCATCCTTGATGTCATCACTAAAGGACGTGAACGACCCGTTGTATGTAGTATCTACTCTAAGAAGCGTGTTTTGGAACGCTATGAGATACTCGTAAGCGATCTTAATGATTGTATGGTCTATTGGGCCGATATCATTATGGAGAATGTATTTTGTCACAGTGGAAACCAGGATCATGTTCCGGCTTGTATGGCTCACATGATGTGTTGCATATGCCTTTCCATCGATTACAATCTTGCATACTTCATTGCTCGACAGATCAATTACATCCTCACAAAACCAAAAGCTAATCTTCCCTATACCATGCTCCTCGCTCGCCTTTTTAAAAGGGTTGATCTCGACTATCCCGATATCGGTCTCTCCACCTATGTGCACGCCGATCCCGTGATGTACCCCATCCAAAGGGTGTGTCTACGAAAGGTTAGGAGTGATCGAGGACGCATAGAGGCGATCCACGAGAATCTGAAAATAAGAAAGATTCCTCATCGTCAAGTGATGGTGATGATGTTGGAACTAGAACCAACTTCGGTTCTCCAAGTTACTCCGCCCTATCTTTGAACACTTTCATGGATGGGTTAGACCTAATACATCGTCCTCCTTATCCTTCATCGAGTTAACTATCTCCCAATTTCAACCTTGAGGATGTTTACTGTTCCAACCTTAAAACCCGAGGGGAGTTGTATGAGCATCGTACAGAGTCAAGAGGTGCTTTTAAGGCCATGTAGAGTTTGCTCAAGAAGCTTGGCAAGAAAAAGAAGTGATGCTACCTTGAATTCTTTGGCGATGAATTCATTTGATTGACTTGGATGTTAACTTTGGTTTAGTGTTGAACATTTTTATTTCATTAGACTTGTTCTTTCTTTTTCCTTAGACTTTGGTTTGTAATGACTAATACTTATGTGTTTGGATTATCTAGATTTCAATCCTAAGCTTGCTTCATGTGATCAAATTTCCGATTTACATGACTTTGTGCTATTTTGTGTTAGTTAACTATTTAGATTTTGCTTGGTAATCTATTTTGGCTTGATAAACTAAGGTTTAAAATCCGGGCTTGTGAAAATATAGGGAAGTCACATTTTTATGAGGTTTTGGCCGTGGATCAATAAATACCTGGCGGTTCTTTATCAATATTGAACCGCAGGTGTCTTTAAGGAACCGCGGGTTTGAATTTCGACAGAATCTCTGCTTTACACTGTTTTCTCTAAATCTTTGTAAACATGGATAAAACTTTTGCTAAAAACCAGATTTTTCCCTATTAAGCCTAGCAAATTTTATTATTCACCAAAATCATTTTAAACACATTACCACTTTAGATCATCCCATCCTCTTCTTAAACCATCCTTGGTTGTTCTTCTTCTTCATCTTCTAAGCCTTCTCTAAACCTCAACATACAACCATGGTGTCCACAAGATCCTCAAACTCTTCCAAACACTCTTCCACCAAAAGAAACCTTAAAGTCAAGATTAAGTTACCTAAACAAGGTTCTTCATCTTTTCTTACACCTAAGAACTACATTACTCCAATTCTCATTTCTTCACCGCCTTCAGCACCTCTTGCTCCATGCAAGGCTAGTTCAACTCATGGTACCAACCACTCACATGGTTCTACCTCCTCTTCATTCCAATCTAGGATGAATGAGTTGTCCTCACCATTCACTCCAAGTTCTCTCTTGTATGTGAACCCTACACCACTCCAAAGCATTCCCTTTATGAATGTGAGAACACGGAATTTCGATAATTTTCTTTTAACTGTTATACGTGCTTATTCACACTTTCACCATATTCCCTATTTATTTTACATTGATTACGTGTCATCCTCGGGTTTTAGTTAAATATAAAATTCTATAGATTTCGCTAATTTACGATATTATTTAGCATAATGCCCAAACTTCATGTTTGTAATTTCTATGAGGTTTTATCACATTTTATATGTCTTATTATTGACTCTTTGCCTCAAAAATAATGAAAAACGACATCTTGAGCAATTACGGACGCAATGGTGAACTTTTGCGTTTTTGCGTTCTCCGGCTGTCGGACTGGATTTTCGGGTCCGAACGTCACAATAAAATTTATTTTTATGTGATTTCTATTTATTCTTGACTCCTTGATCCAACTTAGTGAAATCCGGGCCAAACGAGTGTTTACGAGTAATTTTAAAGAAATTTCATTTTAAAGATAAACGAGTTTCGGTTTTCGTCGGAAACGACACGTTATTTAAACCCGTAAATTTTCGAGAGCTTAACACTAAAATTTTGGGCCATTTTGGAGTATTTTCAGCTGTAATTAATCTTAGGGAGCCCATATTGACTTTTTTTTACCATTATACTTAAACAAGGATACCAAACGAACACATCTACAAAACATTTGACAAAAAAAGAAAACACTGTTCTTTCCTCTTGCTCCCTATGGCTGATGAACACAACACCACCCCCAACCCTTTGATTTTTTTTTGAACTAAGGTAAATTTACACTAATTCCATGTTTAATCTTTGATTCTTAATCATTCCCATGTGTTAATTACAACATGCATTAACTTTTTTTTTGCATGAAATCAAAAATCATCAAATCTTATGATTTGATGATGTTTTTGTAAAATTCCAAGTTTGTTTTTGATGTTTATATGCATAAAGCCTTATTTTGTTGGATAAAACTTTGATTTGGGTATGTTATTATGACCTAGGGCCACGAAATTTTTATGATCAAGGAGTAAGGAATCAAGGTTGTTTGTGTTTTGGTTGATTCATACTAGTTGTGAAGGTATAATCCTAACTAGTGTTTTGATTTTAATATTATTAGCATTTTTGATTCACTTTGGTCATTGATTTTGAAATAATGGGTGAAACCCACTGATGTTATGAACAATTAGGGCATATTAGGACTTAGGACACTTGCGTGGCGATTTGGTATAGCTTAAGCGTTGCTTGATTAAGATTAGGTAGCCGCATGGAGTCGTTTTCGTAGTATGGAAATTATCACAGAAACAAACAGGTTATGGCAAAATTTTCTTAAAAATATGACTGTGTTTTTATTTGAAAATTTAATACCCACTGATGTGCTTTACATGTGGTGAGTTGGTTGGGAGCGGGAAGTGTCCGGATGAGCCCGAAGCGGTCGTTTTACTAAACTAGGTCAAATCTGAATGTTATGCTTAAAACGTGGGTAATTTGTCTTGGGTAAAAAGAGATAATATAGGATTTTATAACTTTTTACAGTAGGTAAAATCATAATACAACTTCTCTTTTTGGTTTGGTGTCAAAATATTTTACCATTTAGGATTTATGCACAAATTACCATAGGCTTCCAAAGTCGATTTCAACTTCCTGTTTTGATAGCCAGTCACTAAAAATAGATTTCCCATTGATTGGTAATAGCTCCAGGTTTGTTCTTGCACAACTTAGAAAGGTAAGAGAATTTCCTACTCATTTCAAGAAACCCCACTTTCTGTTCTATTATAGATTTTTAGTTATGACCAAATCTTCACAGCCTTTTTCAGAAAACTGAATGCAGTCCCTTGTTTTGGTTTTACAAACCGAGTCTAAAACGTGATTGAAACCCGCATATAAATGCTTGGACCATCATATAAGTTAATATTATGTTATTACAGTAGGTTCAAGGTGTTTGGGTCAAATTTCATCTTAAGCTTAGGTCTCGCCATCGCACGCAAGTTACTTAGTCACACTATGTCCCGTCACTTCTAAAACGTTATTTCTACATTGAACGCATTCTTATTACGCGTCACCATTGCATAGGCCCGTGAAGACTTCTTTTTGCTCAGCCCCTTTTACCTTGTGATTACTTACTAGAGGTGAGTTCATAGCCCCTTTTCTTATATACTTGTTACAAATTGCGGGGTGAGAATAACATGCGTGGAATACAATCATTTAAAACTTTTAGTATGCTATTCAAGAACGGTATGCTTTCCCCAGATTATACATTTACTTATTGCATTAGTACCTTAGTCAAAAAGCCCCTACATCATGAACCGTTAATTCACATTTTGCAAGCGTGAATGTTGTGGATGGATCCATCGGGATTAACAATCCCCGTCCCGATTACCTTGACGCACTTACATTTAATTACCTAAGTATTTTGACTAGATACTTACTAGGGGTAAAACATTTATGTTAAAGCTTCGGTGTCGTGAGCTATTGCAATAAATTAATATAAATGATTTTGTACGACGGTACTAAATCATATCCTGTTGCTATTTTATAAAACTAATGTTTGTATTTCACATTACCACTTATTAAACCTATGAATTTCACTCAGCTTTATGTTGACATATTTACATGTTATTTCTCAGGTAATGCTAATACTTAATTTTGCTAAGGATGGGAGCCCGTAGGATCCGACAACTGGACGATTCCATGTTATTATTGGTTGAAACTTTTGGGAAAACTAATTATGCCATGTTAATCATGCCAAATAAAAGTACTTTTATGCACTAAGAATATTATGAGTATGTTGGTAAAATTATGTGACTTTTGTTGATGTCATATTATGCAAATCTGGGACCATATTTATATATTTTATTCCGTAGCTTTTGAATAAATTCGTGAAGTGTGTCATTTTATTTGCTCTGTCTTTTATTTACCTTATTGCCGTGTATGCTGTTACCATGATGTGGGACCCCACAATGCTTACCTGTCCCGTTACCAGATTTTTGGGGTCTTACAGATTGGTACCAGAGACATGGTCATAGTGAATTGAGTCGTTTTAAACTTAGTCTATGACCCATATTTTTCAAGAAAATCCTATGAGTCTTAGTGCCAAACATGGAATCTGCCAAGATGTTCGGTATCCGCGCAGGTAACTCTCTAATCCTTACTATTGCTTGAGTTATACCTATATTGAGACTTGTATAACTTACTACAATATTCATTACTTTATTCTTGTATTCTTCTGATTTTTCTGTACCGACTATTTCTAACGACTTGCTTTTATCGTTTGCGCGAATTTTCGCGATAACTCCAGTTGAGATATTCTAAGTGTTTAGTCGATGAGATCTTTGTAAATCTCGCTTTGCTACTCATATATGTCACCGTTTTACTTGACATTTGAACATTGTTCTAAATTTCATGTTTCACTGATTATTCTTCTTTCGAATTCGAATTATAATATTCGCTTACATTTCGGAAACGTCATGCTGATTTTTAGCTAAACGTCTAGTTCGTGACGATTGATTGGATTACGGCTTTACGCATATAGATTTCTAATATTATTCCTCGTTTAAAATATCATATACTTGAGAGCGCGACTTATTGATATTTCGCATTTTCTTTGGTATCTATTATGAGTTTGGAAGAGATGGCACGCCTATGAAGTTTTTACTTCGTATATTGAAAATTAAGTCAAGAATGTTGTCCGTTTCTTTTGTTTATATTCTTGTTGACTAGTATTCTTTAAACGCCCTTATGCCGCTACTTTCCTTCATTCTTACGAAATGTGTATTTTTCGTCGTTTTGGAATCCATAAGCCATGTGCGTATTCGAAGTGGTAAATAAAAAATTGTTGGTGAAACAAGTTAGACAATAAGAAATTGGCGACAAATGAAAAGCTAAAAAAAATATCATGATCCAAACGCTCCCTTATAAAATTTAACACGCTGCAGAATTCTTTAGCATGAATAGCGAAGTTCAAAACTTTTATAAATTTCATTTTTTTAGCCGAATAAAATGATAAAGCTTGTTTAGACGATCGTTTTGATATAAAATTCGACTTCTAGTTCTTTATAACGAATATTTTGTGGCAATTGGAAATTTGAGAAAAATAATATAAATAAAGTTTGCTGATGTACACGCATTTCGAGGTCCGAAATCAGGTCAAATTTTATTTTCAATTTTACAGAATAAAAGAGATTATCTTTACGCTCGTTTTGGTTATTCGCACACCCTTTAACTCATCCGCATTAAGAAGTTACAGCCGAAATACGGTTGAAAACCCATTCTGGACCAGCAGGTATGCTTGGTATTTTGCTACAGGTTAGGACCCATTTAACCCTTATGTTTTGCCTTGGGTAGTTAGTATACATTATAAGCTAAGCTTGGCCGCTGAGCTTGCGTTAATTGCCATCACCAATTGAATTTTATGACTAAAACGGTGATCCTTAATGTTATAACCGATTTTCTAAAATTTTAACCTTTCTCTAAGATGGACTTTTCCCATTTGGAAAACTGAGATAAATTCATATATCTAGGAATGTCGGGTATGAAAACACCTTTCCGACGGTATAAGGTTCATCGTCTATCTCTTCATAACGAAGAAATACCGGGCATTTTAGTAACTAGTCTAATGGGGTACAACCGACTTAAACTAGCGTTTGGTTTAGCGTGCTTGGTAAGGTTAATGAGTGATTAGACAAAATTTCTCACTTGAAACATTTGAGAACAATATAATTATGACTTTTGATGCAAAGTTTTAGTGCCCGTTAGCTACCTTTAAAGTTTTTGACACATAAGTGGGTATTGTTGACTAAATTGAAAAGTTGCAAAATTTTGATTATATAGCTGCTGTCATAGGTATAAGTGTATCGTAAAAGTGTTTTCAGCCTTCGGATAAAACTACAAAGTTGTCCGGAATGATGTTTTTAGTCACCCACGCGGAAACGGAAGCTTTAAAGTGGGCATTTGACCCTCAAAAACGTAAAATACAGACTGTAAAGTTTGACTTTTTCGCGCAGAATGCGTTTTGGTTTTTATTTTTAAAAAGGTATCTAGACTTCAAAAATTTTCTTAAAATTAACCAGATATTAACTACATGATGTGTAAGACTTCTCTGAATTTTTGTAGAATTTATCCAAGAGTCTAAATATGATTTTTAAGCCTCGCGAAAAGGAATTTTCTGCACTTTTTCATTAAGCGAGTGAATGACTAGTTCATTACCCAAACGCCCCTTAAGCAAGCTTAAACCTTATGGAATGGTTTTGGGATTATAGATACTGATTCTTAGGATGTTTAACATCATAATGTAAGTGAAATTGAGGTCTAATGATTGGTAATTCGCCTCGAGTCGGAAAAGCCAAAAGTTGACTATTTTCTATACGGTTAGTCAAAACTTATAAAAATGAGTTCTAAGCTATATAGCTTGATGAAACAAGTTTGTATGACCATATTTTATTTTATTCCAGTAACTTACATGTATTTTTTTACAACTTTTCATTATTGGGTCATACGCGGGTCATACTTTGACTTTTGTTGACTTTTTACGTATTAGGTCGCGGACAATCCTTAAAGTATTACTATTGCCCTTCTTCAGCCGGATCTCTATCTGCACGCGTATGGATTCATTTATCCTTTATTTTATACATGACTCATATATCATTTCATTTTACCTTTCTTTTCTTCTATCGCACCATTGATTTGGGTCAAGGTTTGAAGTTCTTGCTCTCACATCGTTCGTTATCCTCTTGACACGTGTTTCATGGTGATTCTGACTAAACATTTTGAAACTTATCAACTTGTAACCATTTCATTGATTTCCTTGAACTACTCTTTATTACCCTCATGTAACCCACTCGTTATTTTAGAAGTTTCTCAAGAAACCCAAACTGGTATTGTTTGCGAATCATTTTATAAAATGTCCCACTTGGGCCTTATTAAATACTTGAATGTTATCTTATAAACTTAACGAATATTAATTTTACTATGTATTTTCACAAATTATTCAAACAATTGGTCTCGCAAATAATTCTTGTAACAATTAAACTGTTGATTTAAACATCTAGCCAATTAGTTACTGGCAAAAAGTTTCATAACTTATTTTGATTCCATATACGTATTTTAAATCATATGATATGTAATACCGGTTTGACGAAGCTGAGCATCGCATTGCTAGTCCTAAATTATGCATAGCTTGATCACCTATGCGTAATTTAGAAGGAGCCATGCGAGGCCAAATAGTAGTCACCTAAAATGTCTTGTCAAAGAACTTTTTACTTATGATCTTTAAAAAGTTATATAAAATATAGTTTTGAAAACTTTTACATCTTATGCGAGTAGCACCAGTTAGCGACATACACATATGATCCTTTTTTCTTGAACAAAGTACATGCCTCAAGCACATATATCCTTATTCAACGATCTTTGTTTTGCTGGTTACCTCATCTTTCTTCGTGACATAGTTCGCGTTACAATTTGTCTAATTTCTTACCATTGATACCAGACTTGAAAGTTTCAACGTTGTTATGCTTATACATCGATTGACCTCCTCTATCTATTTTGGTAGATCTTCGAAACATCTCCGGACGCTAATAGTGATTCATGACTGGAAGTGAATGATATATTCGTGTATTTGCCATGATGTGAGTTAGACTCTATTGTCTAGAAATTCATTTGTGTAAACCATATGATGACTTCGCTCTCTCATTGCTAATGTTGTTCATTTTACTGAAATTACTCTCAATGTGACTTTTTAAGAATTTTCATCGGTTTGAAAACTTGTTGTGTGGCTTTTCTCTTTCGATCGTGTGTCGCCATTGAGAATAAAAAAAGAAACGCGTTGTTGGTGACGCCAACCACACACGTGAATTAATCATTGTTAAATCCTTAATTTCTTATTTTTCTTATCATCGATGCGTCTATCCTAACATGATCATTAAGAAATAGATATGAATTACGTTTTATCCCCTCGTACTATCACTCGTATACTAATTGTTGATTGTTATTCGATTCATACTCATTTGCTATCTTGTCATATTTTGAAAACTCGGATACGTCACATGTTTACTATTTGAGACATTAAACACCTATATGGATTTCTATACATTATTCTAAATTTTAAGAATGTTTTACACACTTTATCAAGTGTTTAAATTACCAAAATACCCGTTTCAAGTTAAGTATAAGATATATACATCCTCTTTGGTAGAATTATAACTAGTGTTTAAAAGGATGTCAAACTGCATCTTTTAAAAGTATTTGATTGTATCATACTTTACTTTCAACCTAATGAAATTATCAATTTAATTTATAATTTCTAACAGTGATATAAAAAATTGGATATTTGATTTTTTTTCTAATGGTAACGATAAACCTGAGTTTTTAACAATAATTTCATACAGTTATCCCAAAAGCTCTTAAGCTGATTGAAATAATTATTTGAACTAAGTTACTTTTACTTCGAAATCCTGATCTAAAAAAGATATAGCAACTGGTTACTCACTAAATATATATATATATATATAGTTTGATTTCAAATCACTAAACCTTGTAAAATTTTATTTTAATCAAGAAAATACGTAAGCCAAATTGAAAGTAATACCAAATCCTAGACAAATAGTTGTGACAACTTGTAATCCAAATGTCTATATGTAATTCATATTTCCCTCTGTTTTTCTAATAAGTAAATTGTGACGCTTTACAGTTACGTGATTTGCGATTCCTTGTTAATTTACAATCTTGGCTCATTTTAGAGTGCCTTGTCCGTTTAAGCAATTATGGTGTTCATGTTATCTGTTGATATTTCTCCGTACTGAAAAGTCATTATTTTAATCCAAGTTTGAAATTATCGAACGTATTGGCCCTGTGGCTTATCGTTTGAGCCTACCACAAAAAAAAAACTAAGTTGCGTTCATAATGTGTTTCACACTTCCAACCTTAAGAAATGTTTGGCCGAGTTAGACGTTCAAATCCCGTTAGAAGAGATCAAAGCCGATAACAAAATGTATTTCGTTGAAGAGCCGATCGAAATTATGGACCGACAATTCAAGAAGCTAAGGCGCAGTTGGTTCCCAATCGTTAAAGTCCGCTGGGACTCGCGAGGTGGCGCTGAATTCACTTGGGAAAGCGAAGAGCAATTCAAAGTCTAGTATCCTCATCTCTTTCCGTCAGCTACTGCCTCCAGTTAAACTCTGAGGGACCAGAGTTCCTTTAGGGGGGAAGACTGTAAGAACACGGAATTTCGATAATTTTCTTTTAACTGTTATACGTGCTTATTCACACTTTCACCATATTCCCTATTTATTTTACATTGATTACGTGTCATCCTCGGGTTTTAGTTAAATATAAAATTCTATGGATTTCGCTAATTTACGATATTATTTAGCATAATGCCCAAACTTCATGTTTGTAATTTCTATGAGGTTTTATCACATTTTATATGTCTTATTATTGACTCTTTGCCTCAAAAATAATGAAAAACGACATCTTGAGCAATTACGGACGCAATGGTGAACTTTTGCGTTTTTGCGTTTTCCGGCTGTCGGACTGGATTTTCGGGTCCGAACGTCACAATAAAATTTATTTTTATGTGATTTCTATTTATTCTTGACTCCTTGATCCAACTTAGTGAAATCCGGGCCAAACGAGTGTTTACGAGTAATTTTAAAGAAATTTCGTTTTAAAGATAAACGAGTTTCGGTTTTCGTCGGAAACGACACGTTATTTAAACCCGTAAATTTTCGAGAGCTTAACACTAAAATTTTGGGCCATTTTGGAGTATTTTCAGCTGTAATTAATCTTAGGGAGCCCATATTGACTTTTTTTACCATTATACTTAAACAAGGATACCAAACAAACACATCTACAAAACATTTGACAAAAAAAGAAAACACTGTTCTTTCCTCTTGCTCCCTATGGCTGATGAACACAACACCACCCCCAACCCTTTGATTTTTTTTTTAACTAAGGTAAATTTACACTAATTCCATGTTTAATCTTTGATTCTTAATCATTCCCATGTGTTAATTACAACATGCATTAACTTTTTTTTTTTGCATGAAATCAAAAATCATCAAATCTTATGATTTGATGATGTTTTTGTAAAATTCCAAGTTTGTTTTTGATGTTTATATGCATAAAACCTTATTTTGTTGGATAAAACTTTGATTTGGGTATGTTATTATGACCTAGGGCCACGAAATTTTTATGATCAAGGAGGAAGGAATCAAGGTTGTTTGTGTTTTGGTTGATTCATACTAGTTGTGAAGGTATAATCCTAACTAGTGTTTTGATTTTAATGTTATTAGCATTTTTGATTCACTTTGGTCATTGATTTTGAAATAATGGGTGAAACCCACTGATGTTATGAACAATTAGGGTATATTAGGACTTAGGACACTTGCGTGGCGATTTGGTATAGCTTAAGCGTTGCTTGATTAAGATTAGGTAGCCGAATGGAGTCGTTTTCGTAGTATGGAAATTATCACATAAACAAACAGGTTATGGCAAAATTTTCTTAAAAATATGATTGTGTTTTTATTTGAAAATTTAATACCCACTGATGTGCTTTACATGTGGTGAGTTGGTTGGGAGCGGGAAGTGTCCGGATGAGCCCGAAGCGGTCGTTTTACTAAACTAGGTCAAATCTGAATGTTATGCTTAAAACGTGGGTAATTTGTCTTGGGTAAAAAGAGATAATATAGGATTTTATAACTTTTTACAGTAGGTAAAATCATAAGACAACTTCTCTTTTTGGTTTGGTGTCAAAATATTTTACCATTTAGGATTTATGCACAAATTACCATAGGCTTCCAAAGTCGATTTCAACTTCCTGTTTTGATAGCCAGTCACTAAAAATAGATTTCCCATTGATTGGTAATAGCTCCAGGTTTGTTCTTGCACAACTTAGAAAGGTAAGAGAATTTCCTACTCATTTCAAGAAACCCCACTTTCTGTTCTATTATAGATTTTTAGTTATGACCAAATCTTCACAGCCTTTTTCAGAAAACTGAATGCAGTCCCTTGTTTTGGTTTTACAAACCGAGTCTAAAACGTGATTGAAACCCGCATATAAATGCTTGGACCATCATATAAGTTAATATTATGTTATTACAGTAGGTTCAAGGTGTTTGGGTCAAATTTCATCTTAAGCTTAGGTCTCGCCATCGCACGCAAGTTACTTAGTCACACTATGTCCCGTCACTCCTAAAACGTTATTTCTACATTGAACGCATTCTTATTACGCGTCACCATTGCATAGGTCCGTGAAGACTTCTTTTTGCTCAGCCCCTTTTACCTTGTGATTACTTACTAGAGGTGAGTTCATAGCCCCTTTTCTTATATACTTGTTACAAATTGCGGGGTGAGAATAACATGCGTGGAATACAATCATTTAAAACTTTTAGTATGCTATTCAAGAACGGTATGCTTTCCCCAGATTATACATTTACTTATTGCATTAGTACCTTAGTCAAAAAGCCCCTACATCATGAACCGTTAATTCACATTTTGCAAGCGTGAATGTTGTGGATGGATCCATCGGGATTAACAATCCCCGTCCCGATTACCTTGACGCACTTACATTTAATTACCTAAGTATTTTGACTAGATACTTACTAGGGGTAAAACATTTATGTTAAAGCTTCGGTGTCGTGAGCTATTGCAATAAATTAATATAAATGATTTTGTACGACGGTACTAAATCATATCCTGTTGCTATTTTATAAAACTAATGTTTGTATTTCACATTACCACTTATTAAACCTATGAATTTCACTCAGCTTTATGTTGACATATTTACATGTTATTTCTCAGGTAATGCTAATGCTTAATTTTGCTAAGGATGGGAGCCCGTAGGATCCGACAACTGGACGATTCCATGTCATTATTGGTTGAAACTTTTGGGAAAACTAATTATGCCATGTTAATCATGCCAAATAAAAGTACTTTTATGCACTAAGAATATTATGAGTATGTTGGTAAAATTATGTGACTTTTGTTGATGTCATATTATGCAAATCTGGGACCATATTTATATATTTTATTCCGTAGCTTTTGAATAAATTCGTGAAGTGTGTCATTTTATTTGCTTTGTCTTTTATTTACCTTATTGCCGTGTATGCTGTTACCATGATGTGGGACCCCACAATGCTTACCTGTCCCGTTACCAGATTTTTGGGGTCTTACAATGAATGACTTTGTTGAGCCTTCGACAACCTCACCGTTTACACCAAATTCACTCACCTCACCACTGGACACCATGCCTCCTTCTAACACTCCACTTTTGGGTGTTCCTATCTATAGGATGATGGGTGATCCATTCTTCTTTGGTTTTATTGAGGCACATGGTGCTAATTTTCGATGTTGTCTTTATAATAACTACATCATCCAAAACCTAAGGATGGAAATGTTTGAGCTTCATGCAAGGTTACAAGAATTATTGTTAACTTTTTTCACCAATCCTCATCCTCCTAGGAGATGAATGATGATATTTTTCTTTAAAAACATCTTTTTCAAAGAATCAAGCGTAATAAGATTGCTAAATCAAGATTAGAATAGCTAGCTATAGTTTTAGTTAGTTGTATTTCATTTATTGTACGTTGTTTCCTTCAGGAATTTTCATAAAGATGTTGTTATGGATTAAGACTTTTATATGTTATGACCTATGTGTTCTCACATTAATCAACTTTAATTTAAACTAAATTGAACTAAATCTATTGTCACCTCTAAAACTTGACTAAAATTGAATCAAAATGCTATCTAAATATTTTGTCACCTTTTGTTAAGATACTCTTGTGAGTATGTTTTTCTTTATGCAACCATAGCCTAACCTAGTGCTATTAGAGGTAAAAATCCAAGTTTTGTTTAATTTTAAAAAAGTCTTGTCTTTTCTCAAAATCTTCCAAAATCGGATTTTCATGTCCACTGTGTGCGGAATAAAGCCGTGCGACTCAATATATTTATTGAACCACGGGTTTCTTTAGTGAACTGCGGACAGTCAGACTATTTTGGGCTCCTTTTTGGTCTTTCTTCTTTGACCTTGATTTTTCTCAAGATTCTTTGTTTACCTATTTTGGCTAAACATTCTTTGAAACCTTTTTGTTTTTCTTTTTATTCCTTGCCTTGTCTATTTTATTTAAATCCTCTTGTTTTGGGAGTTTTCTTCTCACCCCTCTCAATGTCTTCTTCTTCTAATCTTAACATTGAGATCTCTTTGTCACAACATTCTAAACCTAAAGCTTCTTTTTCTAAGTTTTCCAAGAAACCAAAAATTTTGGTCAAACCCGTTTGGATCAAGAAGAATAAGGATCACTATGTACCTCCTTCTCCCAAACCTTGCAAGACTTCTTTCTCTCCTATTGAGTATTGAAATGAGTATTACTCAATCAATCCAATTACCAGAGAAAGAGAAGCTCTTCCGCCACCACCTAAACCTTTCAACACTCCTCAACTAAATGACCTCACTTCTTTCCCTAACCTCATAGTATTGTGATGGTGACTTCTATTATCCTCATTCTCCTTCTCCCTCTCCTTCTTCTTACTATGATGGTCCTCCCCATCGAATGACTTTGTTTTGCATCATCGAAGTTCGTGTGCTTGTTGTAAATTTCAACAAATTGAACTCTCTCATGTGTATGAGAAGTTTAATTTTGTTGAATTTCTCCTCACTCGACCTCCTCTCAAAGTATTTGTTCCCGTGAGAAAATCTTCGGATGAGGCACCTACGTCTTATTTTACTAATTAAAACACACTTTGTGTTCTAATTATTTGAGTCAAATAAAAACCTAAGCAAACTTGGAGGACTATCTCTACAAGACTAGTTGTTATGCTTATGTTTCTTATCTTGCTTTGGTATTCATATTTTGTTGAATATGAATCCTTTGTTGTATGTACTTTCATATATCTTTTAATATGATTGGTATGTGTGTTATTGCTTATTTTGATAATTCTTTGTCACACATATTGTTGAGAGTTGATTATGGTATAAAAATATACAATTGGTATGGGTGATTCCAACATTCTAAGTTTTTAACCTTTTGACATTATATCCTCAAATTACAATTGGTATGGATGTTTTTTTTCTACCTTTATTCCAACAATTGTTAATTGAGCTTGTCAAAATACTCTCCTTGCACATACTTAGCAAATACTCACTACATAAATTGGGTCTTCTTTTCTTTCTACCTCCCAAGTTATTTAGTGAGTAGTGACTAATGCATATACATTGGTGTTTCTTTTCTTTCTACTAACCTTTGCATGTAGCATGTCACCATAGCTCGATCACTTGGTGCCTAAGCTAGGGGGAGTAAGCACCAAGGGGGAGCTATTAGCAAAGTCGATTCTTCTCTCCTTAAAATACTTGTGCTAACCTTTTTGCTTCGACAAAAGGGGAGAAATGATAGTGATAAACTCGTTAGTAATTCGAAAACTTTTGTTTTTTCATAAATGAGTTTATAGTTTGTCGTAATCAACCATTAATATAGTAGATATACTCGATGTTTTGTTTAGTGGTCAAAATAATGTAACAAATAATCATGACCTTGTTTTTGATGAAGGAAAGGAGCACAAAAACATTAATATAGAGTCAAAAGAAGGTGCAGGTATTAGTGAAAAACCATTTGATATTGATCCATTTAGGCTAAACCCGCTTATTAATAAGAAGTTTGACAAGGAGACTGATGCAAAACGATCTGATACTCCTGAACATCCTCATGGATTTTCACCAAATTCAAAAGGAGATCAACATATATCAGAATATTTTCCTCATATTTCGGAAGATAATTCCCAAACAAGCAGGATTTTCTATGATTTAACGGTTAGAGGAAACGATCAAGGTTGGCACCGCCTTGGGTCTCAACATGGAAGGTTGTGAAAATACTCTTGCATCTTTACTTGCCGATAATGGAGTATTTTCGGTTGATAAATTAATTCTATATTTATAAATGTTCAAAGGTTTTAACTTTTTAGCTATTCAAGAGACTAAAATGTTACAAGTTGATTTATGGATGCTTCGTCAAGTATGTGGTAACTATCATTTTGATTTCGACTCTACTTTAGCTAGGGGAAAGTCGGGTAGTATTATATGTCTATGGAGTAATTTGATTTTTCAAAAGTCCAAAATTCTATGTAACGAAAATTATATGGTTATTGATGGTCTTTGGCTTCCGGCGATGTTCAAATTAGATGGATTATCATGTATGCTCCACAAAACTTATCTTGCTAAATTTCCTTATGGTTCTCGTTGGCTAATTTGATTGCTAACTGGGATGATGTTCTGGTGGTGATGGGAGATTTTAATAAAGTTCAAGAGGTTGGTGAATGATATTTTTTTAATTTTAGAGAAAAACATGCTAAGTTTTTTTAATGAATTTATTACTAATGTTTCTCTTATCGATACCCCTTTGGGCGGTTTTAGTTTCACTTAGACTGATAATTGGGGGTTCTAAGTTGAGCAAAATTGATCGGTTTTTGGCTTTAGAAAGTACCTATTAAACTTTTCCTCATATATATAGAATATTAGTGGATAAAGGCATCCTTGATCATCGACCTATTCTTCTTCGTGAGTCTGTGGTGATTATGGGCCTACTCACTTTCGATTACTTCATTCATGGCTAGAGATGTAAAGGTTTCATAATTTGGTCAATGACACTTGAAAAAACAAGGCATTGTGGAGGTTAATGGATTGATCTGGTCTAAGAAAAAAGTTACAAAATCTTAAACGTGTTATTCGTAAGTGGGGTTTGCCCTGAAAAATACGATTCTTCCAAACTTGAGAAAGGTCAACTAGAAAAGCTTTCTTCTATTGATGTGAATTTCGACCTAGGATGTGCTAGTGAGGAGAAGGTTAATAATCGTAAAGACTTAACCATCACCCTAAATCTATACCGTATGGAAGCTGCTGATCTAGCCCAAAAAGCCAAGATAACGTGCGCCATGGAAGGTGATGAGAACACCAGTCTTTTTCATGGTTCGTTAAAGACAAAGAGACATCAACTTGCTATCAAAGGTATTTTAAAGGATGGACATTGGATTGACGATCTCGATATAGTAAAAACTGAATTGAGGACACACTTTTGTAATCATTTCAACAACCCATAGGCACACCTTCTTCATTAGATGTTTACTATGATAATCCTCTTTCCTCAAATTAAAGCGGGTACTTGGAACATAACATTTCTCAAGATGAAATTAAGAGGGTCGTGTGGGATTGTGGAGGTAATCGTGCTCCGGACCTAACGGTTTCAGCTTCAAATTTATTACCTCTTTTTAGGAACTTTTAGAAGATGATGTTGTAAGTTTTGTTCATGAGTTCTTCCATTCTGGTTCTTTCTCCAAGGTTTGCAACTCTTCGTTTATCGCATTGATTCCAAGAGTCCCAAACGTAAAGTTAGTTACATATTTTTGCCCTATTAGTCTCATAGGGTGGCAATACAAAATTATTGGTAAAATCTTAGCCAATAGGCTTAGCACGGTGATTGGAAGTTGCATTAGTTCTTAACAGTTGGCTTTCATCAAAGGAAGAAATATTTTTTATGGTCCTTTCATAGAACGTCAGAAAGGGCTTATGGTTTAAAGTTTACATTGAGAAATCATTCGATTCTTTGAGGTGAGATTTTATCGATTCGATAAAGGGAAAGCTCGTGTTTGGCACTGATTGGCATTCATGGATTTACGGGTGTCTCTCGAACGCTCATTCTTCATTTTTTGTTAATGGGTCCCCTACATATGAATTCGAGCTATTTAGGGGACTTAGACAAGGTCATCCCCTCTATCCATTTCATTTTATCCTAGAAATGAAAAGGTTGCATGCGTTTACATGCAAGGGTGGGGAGTTGGGCTTATATAAAGGGGCTTCCTTCAGTCGAGATATTATGAATGTCTCACACCTCATGTACGCTGTCATTTTCATAGGCGACTGGTCTTGGATTGATGCTCATAATCTGATTTGTATGCTTTGATGCTTCTTCTTAATATCCAGGCTAAAAATTAATGTAAAAAAAGTAAGGTTTTAGGAGTGTCTGTTTCTAACATGGATATCTCTAATATCACGAAGCTTATTGGTTGTGGGGTGGATAAATTTCTATTGAAATATCTCGGTGTTCTGGTCCGATGCAATATGGATATGTGTTGTAACTAGAGTGCCCATTTTAAAAATTCACCTCTAAGCTTTCGTTATGGAAAGCCCGTTTAATCTCAGTTGGAGGTCGTCTCACTTTAATCAAGTCGGTCCTTGGGAATCTTCCTACATAGTACATGTCGATTTATATGGTGTCGGTTTATGTTCAACAAAAACTTGAATCGGTCCATAATAAGTTCTTTATAGGTGTTGATCAAGGACATAAAACGATAACATGGGTGAAATGGAAGAAGGGATTGGTGAGTAAGAAGTTTTGTAGGCCTCTTGTTTAAATGGACCGGGAGGTTTCTGAATCATCCTTATGATCTTTGGACTCGTGTCATAAAAAATATATATGGGCCTCATGGAGGTATTTTTGATGATCGTGCCCGTTGTTCTAGTCCAAGTCTACGGGGCTCCATTCTGAAGTCGGTCAAAAGTATTAAGCGGTAAGGTATTGATCTTGTGTCCATGTGTTCTCGTAGAATTGGAAACATGGATTCAACTCGTTTTTGGGACGACATTCGGGGAATTAGCCCTTAAAATTGCAATTCCCTCGTATTTTCTTGCTTGATACTGATATAGGTTGCCTAGAATCACATCAGATTTCCCTTTTGGACTGGTGCTCAGTTCTTAGGCAAATATCGAGAGACGATATCAAAATATCCCAGCTAGAAGCTCTTCAAGCTGTTATTGTAGACGTCGTTCTCACTGATAAAAGTGACTCTTGAAAGTGGTCGTTAGACGTCACATCTGATTTTTATGTTTCGTTTATGAGACATTATGTGAATGTTCACACTCTTGTTGTTGACCAGGTTGCTACTTGTTGGAATGGGAATATCTCATTAAAGTTAATGTCTTTTTGTGGAAAACGTCGCATAATAAACTCCCAAACCATGATCAATCTTCATTGGAAATGCATTGATGTAGGTTCGGTTTTGTGTCTATTTGTCAAGATGTCGAATTAGTTAATCACATTCTCTTTTTTGTGAGATGGTAGAACACTTGTGGGACCTTTTAATCTAAATGGTGTATGTTTCTCGAGATGGTAGGTGCTACTTTCTTATGGTATGTCTGGAGCTTTTGTAATGGTTTCGTCTTCTCTAGTATCCTCCTAAAAAGGTGGTGTTTGGGACTCTATAGTTTTTTTTTTTAAATTTCATCAAGAAATATTAAGCTTAAATTTAGTTCGATAGGATGGTTGCAAATTCTATAATTTTTATTGATTAAATCTTTATCATTCGTTAATTTTTAATAAAAAAAAATGTTAGAACCACATAAGTTTTATAAAATTATATCCGCACTTTTTATTCTTAACTTTTTATTTCATAACAAATCATCTAATAAAATATCGTTGTTCTAAAAAAAGAAAGTTGTGAGTATCTATATAAGTTTTGGTAGTGCCCAGATACTGAAAATCCATATTCGTAAAACTCTTTACTGGTGTGCTCGACACCTTTGAAAACTATACAACTACATGCATTTACACTTTTGCACTTGAGTTTCAAAGTTATAGAAATTAAGGATTAGAAAAGGGTTTACATTTTCTTTATAACCATTTTAATTTAAGACTATGTCCATCGTTAACACAGACAATGAAGATATTATAGGCTTCAACTTTTATGATTAAATAATTTCCATGTTTAGTTATTTAAGGCTAGCGCTAGGATGATCCACATAAACATGGCAACAAGTTCATATTTGTATACTCCCAGTAGTATATCTGCCGATACTAGCGGGAGCTACTGCCTGTTATTGAAGCAGATCGCTAAAGTTTTTTGTTGAAGTTTTTTATAAACGCTAGTCTTAATATTATTTCATTTAGTAGTTTATTTTTTTATATGTTTTTTTCAAGGTATATCAATCAATTGAATGAGAGTTACTTCTGAAAATATTTTTTTGTAAACTTGTCACTTGTGTATCAAACATAACCAATTTGTTTGATTTTGGAAGAAAGTGAACAATCTAATTCTTGTTTTTGGAAAGGATGGAGTAGTGATAGACTTACTTAAATACTACTCCAAGTATAGAACTGATTTTAAACCAACCTCCTATACGAGTAGTGTATCAAATCCATAAATGGTTCCACTGCACGAACCATTTGTTAAGTGCGTTTATTTGCAAAGATACTTGTTTTTATCGTTATTCTTGTGATAGTTTCTGGATTTTTTTCTATGTAGAACTTCTTTTGATATGTTTTTCACTAGTTAGAACTTTTTTTGACATGGTTTATAGTTAATATTTTATGTAAAAGAGATTATAATATTAGTTAGAGATACATGTGAAACTAAATACAATTTATTTTAAACAGTAAATACAAAATATTAGATACTACTTTTTCCGTCCTTAAATTATTGTCCCTAACAAAAAACACATAGTTTTAGAAAAGTATATTTATTACAGCATTCTCTCTTATTTTTTGACAGACACTTTTACCCTTATCTAATTAATTAAAATTTTCTTTAAAATTTGTAATAATAATTTCAAGCAAAAGTAATATATAACAAAAATGATATTTATGCCTACCAAGTGCGCCTAAAGATAAACCTAATCACCAGATTAATCCAAGTGTCAAAATCAATGGCTATAACAAGGAAAGTATAAAATAATAAACAGTGGGCCCCTGCATTTCACCAATCAACCGGCGACACGCGACATTAGGCGTGTTTTTAGGCACAAAGTTAGGCTCGTCTATCACTTCTCATATAATAAACTTAATCAAACATCCTTATATATTTTAAGTATGAGAAAATAATTTTGGGACGTTCAAAAAAGGAAAAAAGGGACTATAAATTTGGAACGGAGGTAGTAGTATAATACTCTCTCTCTGTCCTAATTCATTAGTCCACTATTGACTTTTAAATTTTTTTTCATTCAAATTTGACTTTAAATTAATATTAGTGTGTTATATAATTCTTGATATTCGTATCAATTGAATTTTAAATATATTTTTATTTGATATAATTTTTATCAAATATTACATAATGTAAGGTTATTTTCAGAACAAAATAAATGTACAGAACTGCGAGAACCACCTTTATACTCTTAACAATGCACATGTATTTTCATTATTATGTTTAAATTAATAATTAATAATTGTTTAATTGATTATAGATCTGAGTATTATGAGCGATATAAAGAGTGCCCATGTGTTTTCATATTATCCAACGAAAAGGATAGTTATATTACATACAAAACAAATACATGTGCATGGTCCTAAGATACATGTTCCTAGTGACATACGACAATAAAAATTTATGTATTTCTTCTTAATGAACTAACCCGATGAATATACATGTACATTTTAAGAGTAAAAAGATGATTCTCGCAGTTCTGTATATTTATTTGGTTCTAAAAATAACCTCACCCATATTATATAATATAAAAATAGTAATTTAAAGTTAAAATTTCATTAAAAAAACTTTAAAAGTTAATAATAAATTAATAAATTAAGACGGTATATATATATACTTTGTTATACTTTTTGTTATCTCTCCTTAATACTATCCATTTGTAACCAACTTTTGGATAAAGTTTGTTAACAAGAAAGGCAAAGAAGAACTTGTTCAAGTTCATATAACGACGAAGCAATTTCTGATCAAACAGAATTTGAACCAGTCTGTACTCACTCACTCATCTGATTTGTTTTTTTGTTACCCTTCTGGCCAGCATATAAGAAAATGAATAACTTTAATTTTATTGTTTTCACACTTTACTTTTGTACATAGTTCTTTTTCTCTTTTCACATCTTCTTGGGGTATATCATAATATCAACATATGCAAACTCCATTTGCACAATAACCTTTTTTTTTCTTTTGACATCCTTACACTTGAAAGGCAATACCGTAAACCAAATCATATCATCGGACATTTAGATAAACCCAACTTTAATATCGTAACACTTTATAAAAAAAGTTGCAACTAATAATCACTCGACATACAAAACATATATCACTAGTCTATAACTCACATATAAAAATATAACTCACATAAAAATATTGTCATGAGATATGCATGTAGCCAGGCTGTGGGTACTACCGTACTAGACATAATATTTTCACGCCAAGCAAAGACAAAAAATATAAACGACAATAACTTACAACTTACAAACTGTCACAATTACTAAGCTAATATTGGTGTCGGGTGTAGCAATTGTCGGGCAAGGGTATAACAGTCAAATAGCTTGCCTTATTTTGGCCCCACGTACTCATGTCGCACGAGTATGCAATCGGTAACATGTAGATAACTTATACTCGTAGTAAAAGTTACTTTTAGTTGCGTTCATGTTTGTAAATGTTTTTGGGTAAACGAGCTTTTTTAGACGTGGTGAATCGTTAATACATGTAGTTATGGATACTTTCAGGACCAATGAAAACAAAAACTAATTGTAAAATTGCCTTTTAAGTTTTTTTATAATAATTTGACCTCTTATCAACAAGATTTGTTAGCGCAATAGTAGGGCATGCATATTTAAATAAAACTAATTAAATACTTCTCACAATTGTATATTTTTTTAATAAATAACGATTCAGAAGATATTTTAATTATAAAAATAAGTAAAATAATAAATTACTTTTAATCTTATTTATTAAATAAGATGAAGATGGATGATGATGATAAGTCTCATGGTATTAAAGATAATATGAAATCTAAAATAACTTTTTTCTAGTAGATATTACAAGATACTAAATAGAAAATGAACTAACTTATCGTGTTAGGCATGCCTAAACAACGAGTCAGACCTATAAGCCTTAACACCTCCTTCTTTCCTCAAACTCGTAATGTCGTAGTAATAAATATTGAGAGTTTGTCAAAGATAAAATAGAGTAAAACTGAATAGAGAAAAAAAAACGCAAAGCGGGGAGTCTGAGAGCGCAAATCAGTGTTTGAGGAAGGCTCGATCTGATGCACTCCAAACTCCAATAAGGTAAGTCTAGGATTGAAACAAACGGGCTAGGTCGATGCAAAACCAAATTCGACTGCAAAATCAGAGCAGATGAGCCCAAACACGGAGATGAACAAAGCAGATCAGGCAGATGCAAAGCACAGAGTCACACAAATAACGAGATGAACCAGAGCAGATCAAGCAAGTGAGTATAGAGTCGCACAAATACTAAGATGAATGAGAGCATATCGGACATGCAGATTCAGATATGTGAAAAGCACAAAGTCATATAAATGTGAAGATGAACGAGAGCAGATAGAGCAGATAAGAAAACGGAGAAGCAGATTCAGACATCAGATGTAGACATAGCAGATTCTGATATAAGATTAGACAAATTCAATGTGGAACCATGTAAAAAGCAAACCAAATGTAGAAACAAGCGAAACTGGGCTGAACCAATCTAGGTGGAATCATGTAAACTCGGTAGAACTAAAACATGTTGTTGATGCGGAGATGCTACACATAACTACTCAAAATCTTGTCGAATAAGTTAAGACAATAGCACCACCATCACCAATGTAAAACCAAACTAACCATGAATAATACCAATATGAACCAATGCGAATACCAATACCAATTATACTAATAACGATACCAATATCGCGAATAATCAACCATCAAAACTCAAACATACTTGGAACCAAAATCAATCCTAATTTACTAATCCCAAAATCAAATCCTACAAAACTAATTACAAATCAAATGACAACTCAAACAAGCTTTAAAACCACAATTACCAAACAAAGCGAAGAACCACATCAGATATTAAATTCCATAATGAATAACAACTTGTCACACCATTATCCGAATGCGACAATAAAGGCTTAATAACTACCACTTTAAACTACACTAAAAACAACCTACACATATATAAAACCTTCAAGATAAACAACTTAGCCGCATTCAAAAAGCTTCACTAGAAACAACTAGAAGACTCATAGGCTCACAACCCTTTAACTACACTAGAACTTATGTGATCTTAAAAAAGAGTATGTGGCACTCACAAGTCAAATAAACAAACTTTACAAACTTAACAGTTTCTTCAAACAATCCGAACTAACAAACTTTTTTTTCTTTTTCAACCTAGCTTTGATACCGTGTAGAAATCAAAGAGAAAAACTAAAAAGTATATTATCAAATTCAACGAAATAATTGTTTCTTCCACAGCTTTCTCCTCGTGAACCATATGTTCTAATGAACAATCTCCATGGACCTATGGACCATCTCTACCTCCACTCCGCCATGAGTTCTTTTGTGAACATTACCAATAATCACGAAGAATTACCTATAAAGTACGTGACAAATATGTTTCATCTTAAATCACATTTTGGAACGTCTTGACGCCATCACCTACCAAAATAACTACCGATAATCGGTGATGCGGGATATGTAAGCCTTTAGGATTGCTTGTTTTAGTTATTTTATTTTATTTTATTTTTTTATTATTTTTTATAAGCTTGAAATGATTGTAACTCATGCTTATCCATTTTGTTACAAGAAATATTTGTTCATTGTACTCTTATATGCTTCATGGATAATGTGTGTTCTCGACTTGACTATATTTGTATTAAACTCAGAGATATCTAACTATATTGCTTACAAATAACCGTATGCCTTTAGTAAAAGGACGGATCCCGTCACACAAAGCATACGAAGGATCCGGGTGAATACATGCTTTTATACATTTATGTTTTCACTAACCACGTCTTGCATGAAATATCCAAACTAGGGGAGCTTAATAATCTGATTATTACTCTCTAACTTCATTTCTTACACTTTTCACATCTTTATACTTGACGGCCTCTTTTAAAGGGAGCTATCGTCCAAAGGGGCCGGGGGGGGGGGGGGGGGGGCTTGGTTTTCCAGATCTCTTGAATCATAATTTCTCACAATATATTGTATCTTTGTTAGTTTTTGTTCGACACACTTTTGGTTTCTACAAAAAAAAAGAGAAAAGAAAGTACAATTTTCAATTTAAAACTTATACAAACGTCTTTACTTACAACAATATTATGTTTTCTCATCAACAAAAAAAGAGAAGATTGTCAATACAATTAAGTCGTAAAAATATTTATTTATACTTTTTTTTATCTTCTCGTGTTTTGTTAATAAATTACAAAATCTTTGCAAGTATAAATATGTTGTACTAAACTATTTATAACAACATATTTCTCTCAAACTCATTCTACATTTCATTTTTTTTATTTATTTTTTTCAAAGTTCTATTTACTTTGTTAGAAAAATATATTTACCTTTTTAGTAAATCCAAAAAGGAAATAAAGATTTTGACGTCACATCACAAATGTCTTGTCAAATCTTCGGTCATCTTTGCTGAAATGGGTTGATTTGATGGGTTTGGATTGTCAAAATTCGCAGTGACCCGAATCTGAGCCTACCAGCTATGATCGGATCTTTGGCTATAAATTCAGATCCCTTGGGCAAAGGGATATGGGGGATCCAATGAACAATGGAATTTTTTGCTATAAATAGAAACTCATTTCTCTTTGTTTACTCACCCCTCTCATTCATATTTCTTACTATCTAAATCAGATCACTAATCTATTCTCATCTCTACTCTATTGTTTAATGTTTCTCTTTGTAGATATCGAGAAAGCTAAAACCATATTTGTGATTATCAAGCTCGAAGAAAAACTTGTTACTTCATTTTTTCATCTCAAGGTCACGAATTGTATCTTGTAGAATTCTTGGATATCATTTTATCCTTGTATAAGTGTCGATTATAGTTGGGTTAGATCTACCGAGTGTGTTAGAACTTGGTATTTATCTTTGTACCAGAAAAAGGTTTGAGAAATATTGTGAGGTTTATAATAAAGGAGGTGTGATCGTAGTGTTTACGAGCTCCCGAGTACGTGACTCGGGAACTGAAGTAAGGGAAAGAATGTGTCTTTGTAGCCGACCAATTTGTCATGGTTTGACTATTCCTTCTCTCGCACCCTCTCTTTTTCTTCTTGCATATATTTTGTGTATTATGAACAGTTAGGTGTTCTTTTATTCTATGTCTCGAGTCCGTTCTCAGTTTGCTCGAGGGCCTTTACGGGGGATATTTATGGCGATCATGTTGTATTGTGTGCTGGTATTATTGGTATCAAACATCGGCATAACATTGTGCGCGATACCCTTGTCGACATATGTTCCTGAACCAAGATTTTAGTTGGTAAAGAAGTGGATATTAGGCTTAGTGGAGGGCGGGACAAACCCTTACGTCCAGCTGATATGTTGCTCTACTCTTGGAATATAGGACTTGATGTATGTGTAGATCTGACAGGTTCATATCCCTTGACGCAAACTAGGATGATTAATTTTGCACCAAGACGTGTGGTGGTTGAGGTTGCACAACGTAAGCGTGTTAAATATGAGGCTACGTGTGCAGATATTAGATATGGTTTTCTCCCCTTCTCATTCTTTTCTTTCGAGGAAATTGAGAAGGACGCGGTGGACTTACTAAATCGGATCCGAAGATACTCTATGACTCAGGATATTGGGTCACGTGGTGCTTGTTACATGTTTAATAGGATCAGGTTTGTTATTGCTAAATTTTATATACAAGTGGATTCAAGGTAAAGATGGAACAAAAACACTCCAATTACAATTAACATATTTGCTTGGAGATTGATCATGAACAGACTTCCAACTCGTCAAAATTTAGATCTACGTGGAATAGACCTTGATTCCACTCCGTGTCCTATTTGCAACGAAATTGTAGAGTCGGATCAACACCTTTTTTTCGAATGTGACATCGCTCAACATCTTTGGAATCTGGTCATAAAGTGGTGGGGGTTAAACGACTACCCTCGAGACATCTTTGGTATCGTTACATGGGCTGATTCTATATCTCTTCTGACCAAAGTTAAACCTATCTTCGATGCAGTGGTCCTTATCACTAGTTGGTCTATTTGGTGCTACAGAAACAGGCGGATCTTTGAAGTGATACCTCCAAGAAAAAACACCCTTGAAGCCGAAATCAAAACCTTTCTTTCTCATGGATTACTTATAGAAACGTAAAGTTTAACTTAAATTGGAATGTATGGATCTATGATCCTAATTTGGCTTGTAACATCTTGTAATTTTCCCGCTCTCATGCTTCATGCTTGAGCTTTTTAATATATCTTGCAGTTAAAAAAATGTTTGCTATTGCTAGAGGAGTAGGAGCTCAAATTGTTTTTAGGCTTCCTACTAACTTTTTTGTAAATCATTTTTATTGTTAAAGGAGTAGGTGCCGAGATAGTATTTCGGCTTCTCATTAATTCCTTGTAAATCCTATTTTTCTAATGAAGTGATGTTTATAATAAATAATAATAATAATAATAATAACAATAATTACAACAACAATGATAACGATAATATTTTATAGAATTGTAAACAATCCTCGTTGTTTATCAAGGAATGTTGAATTTCACATATATGAAGATTTTGAAAGATTCTCATTATATTATGTTTGTTAATCAAACACATTGAGGAATGAAATTTAATTTTGAGATCTTTAAATGTGCTAAGCAAACACATGATACAATGGAATCAAATTCCAATTTCATCAAAATTTCGAAAAATCCACAAATCAAACACATTATAACCATTCTACCTTTACCTTTTTCACTATCTGTTAACCAAATTGTAAAATGATCAATGTACATGAAAAAAATACACATAAAATTCAAAATTATAAAAAAGTTACGTTGAACATATTTTTGAACAAAGGAAATAAAAGAAGTACAGAACAACAAAATGGACAAGTTAAATAACTTTATTTATGTTAAAAATGTAAGCCCAGTTTCAATAACCCCATGAGCCCAATCAAAACTTACAGCCCAAAACAAAAACCCAAACACCAAAACCACTCTCATTTCCATCTCTCCCACCCTCAATCACACAAAAACACACTAACACAAAGAAAACAACAATGTCTTCTTCAAAATGGTGGCGCACAATAACAACCACCATAAAAACAACAAGAACCTCAAAATCACAGTACCACACAATCCAAGCAATCCCAAGAGAAATAACCGGCAACCGTGTCTCAGTCAAAGACAGAGCACAAGGTCGTATACCTGCTGTCGTATTCGCACAACCAAACAATGGGAATGAAACTGGGCCCGTCAGGTCTGTTGCTAGGAAACATTTGTTGACCACTGAAAGGAGACAGATTCAGTCTATTTTGAAGGAAGTTGATTTTGAGTATTTTTGTTCTACTAAGTTTCCTCTTCAGATTCGGGCTGGTTCGGGCTCGACTGCGTTGCTCGAGTCTGGAAATGTTTTGCCTATTAAGGTTGCACCACTTTTTTTTTTCGATTATTTGTTTATGTTATGAAATATTGAAATGCTACTGTTGTTTATGTTGTTGGTTTTATAGAAATGAATTGTTGTATTGTATGTGATTAGGGGGTGTTCGATATCGCGGTTTTATGAAATTTTAGTAATTGTTTGAGAATTTACATGTTTTATTCACCCACAAATAATATGATGAGAAGCTCCCTTTTGTTGATGAAAATATGAAATGCTACTGTTGTTTATGTTGCTTTTTTAGAAATGAATTGTTGTATATGATTAGTGGGTGTTCGGTATCGCACGTTGAAAGTGATTATGTATGAAATATTGCAATGGGATGAGTGTTCTGTGAAATTTTAGTAATTGTTTAAGAATTTACATGCTTTATTCACCCACAAATAATATGATGAGAAGCAGGGGCGGGGCCAGAAAGTTCGGCCGATTTTTTTTGACAATTTACCCTACAGTTTTTCGCTAAGGGGGTCGAGAAGCTCGCTTTTGGTTTTTCTTATATAGCTGGCTTATTGCTTATTTGGTTTGGGCTTAATGATTTGTGGCTTATTTCAAACTTTTTGGCTTGTCTAAGTTTATTATGTCATAATGAACTTATATAAGGCTATAAGACAGACAAGTTTCAAAATAAGCCACAAAAAGTGAGCTTATGAAACATAAGCCCAAAACCAAATATGCCACAAGCCGACTATGTAAGCCGAAAAAATTCAATTTGTTTTTGTGTGGCTACTCGTAAACTATGATTATTCAAAACTGATAATTTGATGTCTAAATTATCGGATGATGATAATCTAATTCACTATATTCAGAGGTGAATCATAAACAAAATGATCAGATAATCACTTTGAAAATGTATTGTCAGATTTCTCGTAGAGTTTAACCCCGTAAACAATGAGATAATCGCTTTTAATATATCCACATGTATAAAATTGTTTGTTTGCGACTAGAAAAACAATTATGAAGATTGAAACTTGTTAAATGCAATCACAAACACCCTGTTAGTATTACAGATTATGCACAATTTTACTACAAGTAGTTTTTTTTAAGTGTTGTTGCACAAGTATTTTATGAGAATTCGGGATCAGAATCCTATTTAGGGAACTTTGACAATTAAAGCGCTTTTGTGCTTGAAAACCATTTGTGGCCCTCGCATTGCGCTGTTGCATAATTAGAATTCAGGTGATTAAATTTATAGTTGAATAACATGAATGAACTTAAAATTTTTAAGTTTTTAACTGACAATTAGTGGCAATTCGAGTAAAGTAATGCCGATGATGGGTTCAGTCGGTAATATGTTTGCTTATACGTAAGTTTTTATTTGGGTGTAGGTGCATAGAGACCCTGAAACAGGAAAGCTTCTGAATTTGGTGTTTGTTTGGGCGGATGAGGGAACAGAGCTAAAGGTTGATGTGCCGGTTGTCTTTAAAGGGGAAGATGTTTGTCCTGGTCTCAAAAAAGGTTTGTGCTTTCTCTGTTGATTTTATTATGTCCAAAAAAAAAATGATCTCCATGCTTATTTATCAAGTATTGGTTTTGTTTTTATTTTATTTTACTGTTTATGTTAGAAGCTAAGATGCATAGGCTGCCATATTTATAGTGTGCCTATTACCTGACCTAGGTCATTATTAGTTAGGTATGATAGAAGATAAGTTGTTGCTGACTAAACTTACTTGGAAGAAGCAAAGCTCATATGAAATAGAGTAGTAGAACAAAAAGAATAAACATAATACAGATAGATGGAAATACAAATGGGACTTTGATAACATTGTTTACTCTTGAATCGATACTTAAATCGTTAGGGCTGTTTTGAATGTTAGTTCTTTTATCAATCAGTTAGCATCTGTAATATCTCTCAAAAGTTGGGAGTAATAAATTCTTACGTAAAGACCATCCTATCCCAAACGCAGAATACTTTTTTTAAGTTGGAATATACACAAATATATGTCAAAACTGTATTTGGAGGCTCGATTTGTGGACATGTTAGGTTATATGCATACAAACCATATTCGACCTGCGAAAGACATATTACCTGTTGTATCTGATCTAAAACAAGCCTCGTCTCACTGAGCTACGATGTTTTTTAATTCATTAACTGTGTGTTGAAATTGTGTGTGATATTAGATGACTATCATTGAATACCAAGTAAGTTCTAGGAAAATAGGTTATAGGAGGTGATGTTCAGTGTAATAAAACTATGCATATCTGATCATTGGGTTGTAAGATTATTTGAACTATACCAAATATAATCCAATCTTGTAATCTGACTATTTACTCTTGGGCGATAAACCAGGTGGTTTTTTGAACAAAATAAGAACTAGTTTGAAGTACAAATGCCCATCAGAACACATTCCTCAGAAGATTGAAGTCGACATTAGCAATTTGGACATTGGAGATAAAGTGTTTATGCAAGAGGTCAAGGTCCATCCATCTTTGGAGCTTCTTAGCAAAAATGAGACTTTGCCCGTTTGCAAAATTGTTGCAGCTAAGCTAGATAGCTCAAAGCCCACACAGTAAACACGTTATTACACAAAATGATTTCTGAAAGTTTAAAGGCTGTCGCGGTCATTAAAAGGTAGTTGCTTGTAATTTCGCTGTTATGAAAGATTTTGTGCAATAAAATGCTTGAGTATCGGGTTTAACTAATCTCATAGGGATAAAATAGAGAGGGTAGAATTGGATTTTCTATCTGTATTGTTGGTATGTTATCATGTTTTACTTGGTTAAATTCTCAGTGTGGGCTTGAAGAACAATTTGTTAGGCTACATGGTTCACATTTTGTTTACAATAAATGTTAGGCTTTTATTATTCTCTTCTCCGATTGAAAGATGGGGAACTCAATATGTTTGTGTAATGCTAGTAGCAAACCGCACAGTCTATATGTACTGGATTCAGAATTTTTAATCCTTTTTAGAACTTAGATTATATTATGAGTTTCATGTTTTTAATTGTCAAATCCATCATGCTGCAACCTAAGTTCGTATCAAAATCACGGTTACTGTGCTGATAGCATGTGTTTGTGACCCGTTGAGTAATCTTTTATGTACAAAATTCACCACATATACTTGTATAGTCCACTAATAGCGCACATTCAATAATGGTTATTAACTTTGATCTTGTAAGTTTTTGTATGGGAAAACATGTCGATCTAGGGTAGGATCTTTGAAGGCATAAGTCTTGCGGAGGATCTCGCTCGTGATCATATGATCATAAGTTCTCTATCAGATTCGCTCTCGCCTTTCTTGATTTAGTGGTGTGAAAATTACTGTTTGGTTAACTTTGTTATGGTTATCAGAAAGAAATGGGACTAGCGGGGCTAACTGACACACACTAGTAAATTCATATGTTCTTTTTCTTCCTCAACTTTTGTCATTCTTTCTACAAATCTCATCAGCGTCCTCTTTGGACCTTGTAGAATTTGTCTCGTTGTTATGAGAAAGTCACCTACCAATTCTATCTTTTCATTATAACTATAAATCACCCCTCTCTCTTTCGTGTAAGACTATGGATCCTTCTCGTATTGTTGTTGGGGCAATGATAGTGGACCTTTTGATTTTTGCGACTTGTTTCATAGTTTATGGTGAGCATGTTGATGGTTGTAGGCGCATTACTTCAGTTGAATCAAAGGGGTAAAATTTTTATGATCTGTAGTTATAAAGACTGAACAAACACTTCAGTTGAATCAAAGGGGTAAAAAATTTATGATCAATACTTATATGGGTGTCTGTTGAACGTTTTGGATATTGTTCTGGTATCGAATCTGTTATATTTTTTCTTGGTTTATTGTTTGGCAGCATGTATATTGTATAGCTATTTAAGATCTGCTATTGTGATACATTAGTCATGGTTTGTTGTTGTTCTAGGTTTTGTTTAACAAGTGCAATTCAAAATCAGATTTGATACTTGAGCGACCCTCAAATACAGACAACGATCCAAAGCTTGATTATAGTTATTCGTTCCTGTTGCACATCCGTGTCTCAAGTGACTTCACCCAAACTAGAAGGGTACTCGTGTGTCGTGTGTTATCTTGAAACTAAAATTTTGCAAGCGCGACGTTTATAATTATATTTATTAATAATAAAGATAGCTTTAAGTTGAGTAACTTTGAGCAATAATAAACCATTTCATATGGAAATTGTATTACGGGGTTGTGATGATTGATGATAAATGGTATTTGTAAATCTGTGTAACATTCGTCGTAATATTATATGACATATAAATACACAAAATCTTTTTAATTTATATATTTACATATTTTCATACATGATAATGACTTTAAAATATTTCTATTTTCATGTGTACGCTTTAATCGAATTTATCAGCAAAATAATCAGTATTTCACTAAATTTGTACTAAAATACATATATAAAGGATATATATCTTTGAAAATGCAAATTTATAATTTTTTTTTTGAATGGTTTAAAACATAAAAATTTTATATTAAACTTATATTAGTGAACAATTAAAATAATCGTTCCCAAAAACTTATAATAGCAATAATCATTTGTACATGTTACATATTAATTTGTATTAATTTTGTGATTTAATGTTTATTGCCAATCAATTAATATAGAAATAAATTTCTAAATTTTTTGCGTTGTAAAGGTTTGTACCAAAACCTTGTAACGTTGTACTACTTAAAATTTTAGAGAGAAAGAGATTACAATCTCTTTTAGCGATTAACGGTTTGTGAAATATTCAATTTTTAAGAAAAATGATGAAAGTGAGTTTTTTTGTTAGATAAAAAATCAATGACTAAGATTGATTGTTAGGGTCTATGCTACTAAAAAGGTCTGCATTGAACTTTTCTCATGATAGTAGTGTTTCATTTTATATGATAACTAATATTATAGTGTTATCAGATATGAACAGTACTATTCCTATATGATACGTAACGAAAGTTTCAAGAACGAGAAGAAACAGTTTTTTTTTCGAAAGTATATCATAGCGTAAATTTATAGAAAGATAATTAAATTTTGGCCGTGATGGTATCGCTTAACGATTAATAGTTTAAGAGATATAAATGTTTAAAAAATGAGTGAAAATGAGTTTTAGATTTAAAGAGGAAGGGGGTGAGTGGTTTTGTATAGAAATAAAGTTTTGGCATAAATTAAATACTTATTAACATGACGATTTAAGTTCATTTGGATATCAAAATTTATTTAGATACTAAGAGACTAATCTCTATTTTTTATATCCATCTTAATCCAAAACCCATTTTCCTCCTTTTTAAAAAAAAAATTAATACATTTTAAACCGTTAATCGTTATGCGAAAAAATATACCATTACGACGGGCATTTAATTATATTTCTACAGATATGCTATATGATATACTTTCGACAAAAAAAATTTCGTTTTCTTTCACGTTTTTTTCGTTGTCGAAACCAGTATCATATATGATATAACTTATCATATATTAATATCATATATGATTCAATAATAATTTGCAATCTAGCATGAATAACACTTTATCATATATGATATTTTACGTAAATTTCAAAAACGAAAAAAAAAAAATTCTTTAAAAGTTTATCATAGTGCATATATGTAGAATGCTAATTGAATACTCGTCGTAATAGTATAACTTTTTTGGTTTAACACTTAACGGTTTAATAGATATTTAAATTATAAAATTAAATAAAATAATAAAATAGATAGAAATGAATGATGGAAATAAGTTCTATGTATATATAAGATAAAATATGATTATTAAAAATAACTCTCTAACATAACACATGCTTTATTAACAAAGGTATGACTTGTTCTCAAAGGTAGTATACCATTTGATAATAAAGGATTGATTTGCTAAAAAGCGTACGATAATAGAAGTAGGAATCGCGTACGCAGGTTTGGAAGAATGTATTTTTTATCTTACATAACATTGGTGGAGGTTTTGAAGAATGCATTTCTTTGGATGTTTTGGGCAGAAGAAGAAGATACGGTGACCGAGTATCCCACAAGTGTACTTCCATTGGATATAATACAATTGAAGATATTACTTAAACTTCCTGCCAAGTCCATTGGTCGTTGTATGCGTGTTTGCAAACAATGGAAGTCTTACCTATCGACTCCTGAATTTGCCAAGATCCATCTCCATCAACAGGTAAACCGCTGCCATAAACTTCTCATATTTGATCACCCGTTAGATAAAAAGCTTCTTAAAACGCGTATGGTTGATTGTGATGCTCCCAATCTTGGTTTAACTTCCTTCCGTAGTGTTAGTTACAGTTCCCTCCCATATCGTAATGTTCTTAATAAAGTGCATGTATTATCAAGCTTTGATGGATTGGTATGTTTAGCCTCACCACTAATAGAAGAGCTAGCGTTTTGGAATCCTTTGACTCGCGCCTACAAAAGGTTGCCACGTAACTCCTATTCTCCTCGTTTCTACAACTGCCTTTCTGATGTGAGTGGTTTTTATATGGACCCTTTTAACGATGATTACAAGCTTCTGCATATTATGGTTTCAAAGGGTTTCTTGGGGGCTTATGTCTATTCCCTAAAGATGGATTCATGGAAAAAGATTGAATATTTAGGTGTTAACATTGACCCTAATTCTGATTACTTTTGGACTCCGGCTACGGTGTTGGGCCAAAGTATTTATTTTGTGGTTTGGGTGGGTGGTTCTACAGATGAAGGATTCATTATATGCTTCGATGACAAGTTAGAAAAATTTAGGAAAATACAATTTCCACCTCTTCCAGTTTTATCATCTATCAGGGCAAGTTTATTGGTTTTGGATGGTTGCATTCACTTGTGTGTATCGGGTATCCCACCAGGCCGTTCCTCATCGACCATGGAAACTGGTACATGGAGGATGATTGGTGATGATGGGTGGGTGAAAGTTAACGCTTTCTCCTTAGCAGAATCAGATTATTCGTTGATAGAGAAGGCATGCATGACAAGAAATGAGAACTGGTTTGCGATTTTGGAGGATAAGAATGGATTTTTTAGCAAGATAGACATGAAAGATCTTGCAGCAAGCTATGTGTGTTTACGTATGGAGCATATGATGAATAGATTTCCAGGAGAATCACGTATAATATACGTTGAAAGTCTCGTGTCACCGAATATGTAGTTCGAGTGAAGGTCTCTTCCATGAATCCTAATCAATAGCTTTATGTCTTACATTTGTGGTTTATCAAAACTATGGCAATGCATAATTAGTTTATTTTATATTTCTAATTTTGAATATGTGTTTTTATTCTTGGGTTGTCTCCTGAGTATTTCCATACCGCTTGCTATCATTCAAGGTTGCAAAATTTGCTAGGCATGTCTAATGTGCCATGACTTCAATATATATAAAGTGATTTACATGTACCAGAAATTTCAATATCAACAAAGTAAACTAAAAAATGATTCAATTCAACTAAACCAGCCAAAATTTAAATTAAACCAATATAATTCAACAAATATAAAAAACACTAGAATTCAAGGTATATGATTAATCGCGCTACAATGTAAACCATGCGCCAATGATCGCGTTGAAATCTCAGTTCTTGGGTATGTGTAAAGTAAACCACTTAAGCATATGACTACAATGACCACCATCAACTCTAACTGAGACATAGAGTGAAAGAGATTGGTCTCCCAGAACCTAGATCAAATAACAAGGTTAGTGTAATAACTAAATGACTAGTATAAACATGAGCTCTAGCAACTTGTTCTGTTATCTAAGTGCATTACCTGAAATGTTTAGACCTGGACCATAATGAAGGTGAACCTTGGGTCTATGTAACTCTTGAGTCTTACATAGCTTTCAATATGCCACTCCTTAATGTTTGGGTGAAACTCATACATATCTGCACACACGGTTGTAGTCTATCGCTTTACTAGTGAAATACGAGCAGGGTCCCCACCAAGTTCTTCAAATAGGACCAATGAGTTATTTGTTGGTTTTAGCCATGCTCGAGGCACATGGTAACATCGTTGAGTTGGTGGACCGCAGCCGAGCTGACACTTTGGAGGACGGTAAGAACCAGCATAATGGCACCCGTGGCAATTACCGGTAGCATAAGCGGTCCAATATCTTCCAATGCTTTGGCCGTTGATCCATACTTGACCTTTCCCCATGTTGCGCATGTCTAAATCCAATGGCGCATCTCCCTTAGGTGCAATTGAAGGTAGCCTGAAAACCAATTCAAAGCATTAGAAACTTAAACTCCATTAGTGATGGTTTAGGGCATCGAAATTGCCTCCAGGATCCTTGAATTTACCTTGTGCCATGTAAGTGGCTGCTGTTTCTGGGCAATAAGAGAACCCTTTAACCATTCGACTGATGACAGACTGTTCGCTGAGATAACATCCATGGCCTCACCTTTCAAACACGTCTGTTAAAACGAAGAACCAACCATCATTATGTCTTGAGTAAAAACTGAGAAAAATATAAAAAAAAAACGAACTCGGTACAGAATCGGATGTAAAATTAGACCTGGTAGGTCCATTTTGCCCACAATAAATCTTGTTTGCCATTGTCAAGACCATAGAGTGCAACAGAACCCGTAACACTGGTCTCCCAAGTTTCATAATGTCCTCCGATATTCTTCAAGTTCTAAAGTAATTATTAGAGTCAACTAGAAGTCAGAAGATTAGCATGTGAATGGAAATAAAAACTAACCGGCAATCCCATGGCAACACTTAGTATTAAGACACAAGAATGAATCAAATCTTTACATTTAATTATAGTCAAATGTACAGCTATAATGTAGTTGGTAATTGCTAGTTTAGCTCCTAAATTATCTCCTAGCCAACTGTGAATCACGGCTATATAGCCTTCCTTGTAAATCATTTGTATGTACTAAAAACATATATCATAAAACCCTAATACCTTTCATGGTATCAGAGCAGTAATTGCTCGAAAGAGTCGATCCTCTTTCTCTGCTACACTTCCTCTGCCTTTCCAATGGCATCAAAAACCACAACTCAAATCACTGCTGCAACTCACTTTCCAATCAGACTCACCGCCAACAACTTCCCTGTTTGGCGCCGTCAAGTTGAATCAACCCTAATAGGGCTTGAACTTGATACATTCATCATTGGCAAGCAACAACCTCCAAAACAATTTCTCAATGACAAAGATGGTTCTAAATCGAACCCCGAATATCTCCCCTGGTATCGCCAAGATCAAATAATATTCAGTGCTATTCTCGGCTGCTGCTCGGACTCAATTCAACCTCTGATCTCATCAGCTACTACTTCACGGGATGCGTGGGAACGACTCAATGCCAGTTTTGCCAGTGGGTCTAGATCTCGCGTCATTTCCCTCAAGTCTAAACTTGTCAAAAATCCAAAAGGTACCCGTTCAATAGCTGAATATCTCCAGGATATGCGAGCCATTGCTGATGATTTAGCGCTTGCACAAAGTCCTGTTACAGAAGAAGACTTACTAGTTCATATTCTATCACAACTCGGTGATGACTATGGTACTATTGTTGCTGCTATCAAAGTGCGTGAAACACCACTGTCTTACTCAGAATTATTTGACAAACTAACTGATTTTGAGCGAGCTCTCAAGGAACAAACTGCAGTCCCTGAACCCGTGTTAACCACTGCCAATTACACTTCAAGACAGTCCAACCGACAACCCGGGCGATCAGATGGTTTCAACCAGCAACGTGGCACTTATAGTCGCTTCTCCAATCAGCAACGTAATCCAACCAATCGCACTCAATGGTCTTCTTCATCCTATGGAGGAAATCGACAAAACAGGTCCAACTCCTCGTGTCAGTTCTGTAATATTCAAGGTCATATGGCTCGTGATTGTCGCAAGCTAGCTCGGTTCTTACGAGAAAACAATGTAACTGTCAACACCTCTCAGTCAAATGCATCAAATGCTCCCGTCGCCAATGTCACCATGTCTGGCTCACCTTCTGTTTCACCAACATGGCTATTTGACAGCGGTGCTTCCAATCATGTTACTGGTGATCGTTCCACACTCCAAAATGTCTCAGACTACGGCGGACCTGATGAAATCATCCTTGGGAATGGTAACAGTTTAAAAATTTCACATATTGGTTCTAAACACATTGGCACACCACTCAAGACACTACGTTTACCTCATGTGCTATGTGTTCCACATTTGCAGAGGAACCTTATTTCTGTGGCTAAATTATGCAAAACTAATCGGGTTTCTGTTGAATTTTTTCCCTCTCATTTTTTTGTGAAGGATCTTCGCACGGGGGCGCGTCTAATGCGGGGGGAGAACTTTGAAGATGTTTATTATGCCAAGCTACCATCCACATTGCAACTAAACGCTACCACCAAAACTTCTCATCTTCAATGGCATCATACCCTGGGTCATCCATCCATCAAAGTTTTCAAGTCTCTTCTTTCAAACTTAAGCCTGAGTTCCAATCTTTCTGATATGCATTGTCCATCTTGTTCAATTAATAAAAGTCACAAGTTGCCTTTTGGCTCCAATTCATTTGTTGTTACGAAACCATTACAACTGATATATTCTGATGTGTGGGGTCCGGTCCAGCGTTCGATTGACCAGTTCACTTATTATGTTATTTTTGTGGACTATTTCTCAAAATATGTATGGCTCTATCCAATGAAAAAGAAATCTGATGTTGCCACTTTATTTCCCCAATTCAAACTACTTGTTGAAAAGTTTTTCCAAACACCAATTATATCTATCTTCACTGATAATGGTGGCGAATACCTTGGTCTTTCACCATTCCTAAAAACACATGGTATTTCTCACTACACCACTCCACCTCACACACCTGAGCAGAATGGCGTTGCTGAACGGCGCCATAGACACATAGTTGAAACGGGTCTCACTCTCCTCCATCATGCAAAACTTCCTTTAAGCTTTTGGTCTCATGCCTTTCAAACTGCGGTTTATTTGATCAATAGGCTGCCAACCCCTATTCTTAAAAACCAAACTCCTTATCAACATCTCTTTGGCCAACCTCCTAATTACACCAAACTTAAACCCTTTGGCTGCTTGTGTTACCCATGGTTGCGACCCTACACCACTGCCAAGCTTCAACCAAGATCTAGTCCTTGTCTCTTCCTTGGATATTCTACCTCAAAATCAGCCTACAAATGTTATGATCCGACCACCCATCGCCTGTATCACTCTCGTCATGTCCAGTTTGTTGAAAGTGTATTCCCCTCCCAAACCGACTTCACCAAGCCCTTGCCTACACCTGATGACTTCCTCACCCGTACCTCATCCCCTCAACCACATTCCATTCCTCAATCACTATCAAACACCAAAGACACTAATTCTACCACTACAACATGTGCCCCGACCCCTCCTCCCCATCCTACTTCTTCATCACCCGCACACACCACTGACACTACTACCAACACTTCTCCCACAAACCATTTTTCCTCTTCCATACCAACTTCAACACAACCTAAAACTCCCTCTAACTTTCGCCTAACCTACTCACGACGCACAACAAGACCAATATCACCTACAACACAGCCTACCACTCCTATCCACTCAATTTCACCGGAGTCTTCTCCCTCTACCACCCCACCATCTCAAACCCCAACCCAACAACAACCATCCCTCTCAACAGCCTCCCCTACACTATCACCAAATACCATTTCCACTCATACTTCTACCGCCACTCCCACAACCCTTCCAACGGCCCAGCCCGTGCGCAGAAGAAAACAAAACTCCAAATATTTCAATGACTCCTTCATTAACACCACAACTCTTCACCCAATTCCCGTCACCATTGAACCTCATACATATAAACAAGCCCTCAAAGACCCTAAGTGGCGCCAAGCAATGGATGAAGAATTCAATGCTCTCATGCAGAATGGGACATGGGAATTAGTACCATGTAACTCCCATAACCCAATTGGCTGTAAATGGGTTTTTCGGGTTAAACGAAATCCAGATGGTACAATATCCAAATACAAGGCCCGTTTGGTCGCCAAAGGCTTCCTACAACAATATGGAAAGGATTACTTTGATACTTTCAGTCCAGTTGCCAAACCCGTGACCATTCGAATCGTTCTATCGTTGGCTCTCTCCCACAACTGGAACCTACGCCAACTTGATGTGAACAATGCATTCCTTCATGGAACCCTCCAGGAGGAAGTCTTCATGACACAACCACCGGGGTTCACTCACCCTCAATTACCCACCCATGTTTGCAAACTCCGGAAATCCCTTTATGGCTTGAAACAAGCACCACGGGCGTGGTACATGGAATTGACATCCTTCCTTCTAAATAGTGGCTTTCGAAAATCACAAGCGGATGCATCACTTTTCATCTATAATGATGATAGCAACTTGTGCATTTTCATGGTCTATGTCGATGATATTGTACTTACAGGTAACAACAACACTTTTCTTGATCAATTCATTAGTACCTTAGCAAAACGGTTTTCAATCAAAGACTTGGGCCCCCTACACCATTTTCTTGGCATTGAAGTTATCCCTACCACCAAAGGTCTATTCCTGTCTCAACACCGTCATATCCAAGACCTCCTAACTCAATTCCGTATGGATGGTGCTAAAGATGTGGCTACTCCACTACACTCTTCTATAGTTCTCCACCCCATGGACGGGTCACCAAGCGTCGATCCAACACCGTATCGAAAACTGGTGGGTTCCTTGCAATACTTAGCCTTCACAAGGCCTGATGTATCCTTTGCTGTTAATCGGTTAGCTCAGTTTATGCACTCTCCCTCAGAGATTCATTGGCAGGCATTAAAACGAGTATTACGTTATCTGAAGGGTACAATACACCATGGGCTATATCTTAAACGTGGTTCCTCCATTGATCTAAAAGCCTTCTCTGACTCTGATTGGGGAGGTATCTTGAATGGAGGCCGTTCTACCACCGCTTACATAATTTATCTCGGCTCCAATATTATTTCATGGAAATCAGCTCGTCAAAAATCTGTTTCTCGGTCCTCCACAGAAGCAGAATACAAAGCTTTAGCAAATGCAGCCGCTGAAGTTTCATGGGTTCAAAACTTGCTCACTGATATGGGTGTTAAACAGTCCTTACCACCCACACTTTTTTGTGACAATACAGGTGCCACTTACCTATGTGCTAATCCCGTTTATCATTCTCGCATGAAGCATGTGGCCTTGGACTATCATTTTGTACGTGAAAAAGTAGCTGCTGGTTCCTTGAAAGTTCTGCACATAAACTCAAATGATCAGCTTGCTGATGCACTTACCAAACCTCTGAGTCGGAACCCGTTTCTTCGTTTACGTTCCAAGATTGGAGTCTCTGATGGATCCTCCATCTTGCGGGGGCGTATTAAGACACAAGAATGAATCAAATCTTTACATTTAATTATAGTCAAATGTACAGCTATAATGTAGTTGGTAATTGCTAGTTTAGCTCCTAAATTATCTCCTAGCCAACTGTGAATCACGGCTATATAGCCTTCCTTGTAAATCATTTGTATGTACTAAAAACATATATCATAAAACCCTAATACCTTTCACTTAGGAGTGATATTCTGTTGTTTGCAAGACGAAGATTAACATTTTCTTTGTAAGTAATCTCCTATTTTCCCTTGTTCCAAAAGTCGAACCTATATATAAATACATTCTACTCTTATATGACTCTTTATAGTCTATTTGATACATATTCTACAAAATTAAATCACTCTGCCGTACTCAAAAGTTCTCTATTGGTAAACACGTGAAGAGCATGACCTGTCGACTGCACCAAGAGTTTGGGATGCTCCCCGTTTCGCAAAAAAGATTCAGAAGAACCAACTTCAACACTGCAAGAAAAAGGAAAAGAAAAAATACATTATTTCAGTCATGATGGAACAGTCTATATAGCTAGTTGATTTATGGCATGGTATAAATAATCAAACTTACTTGGTAGCATACCAAAGATAATCAGTATTATATCTGGTTACATTAACTTGCTCTAGTAGACCCGAAACAGTGAAGGTCGAGCATCAACCATGGTCAAGGGAGTTCGCGACCAACATAACTAAAAAAGACACACATGGACGACATAACAATTCATTTAATATGAAACAAAGACGGTTTCTAGATTCTATGCGTTAAAGATCTAATATACACTATGGGACACAGTTACGTTGGGCGCATTGGCCAGTTTCATTTAAGCTACTCCTAATAAAAAAAATAGCCCGAGTTCATTCATACATTAGAAGATCTATTAAGAATTCCGACAATATTAAAAAATAATTTCAAGTTAGAAAACAGACCTTGAGATGGCTGATCTTGCACAACCTGTTTAGCTCGAGCTCTAACCTCATCTAGGTCAATCTTAGATTGAGGTCGCACCACAAATCTAGTGAGATTGCTTCAGGCCTTGATGTCAATCTAGAAGATGAACTTGAACTTCCAGACTTCGACTCCCTGAGTTGACCTGCTAACTAAAGGCTTATTTAAGGCTTTAATAATTATTTGCAGCATGCTTATGTACATAGCAGTTAATATAATGTACGGAGGTGAAGCTGCAAAGGAGCTAACCCCTCTGTGGATTGGTATACCTCTCATCGTGACTATATTTGAGGACGGTTCAGGTGATAACATCGCTGTATATTTTTGGTTTAAGGCAATCAGTTAAACTACTTAAGAAGTCACCAATAGTATACGATTATGTTCCTTCTAGAAATCTTAATGAAATGATTAGAGTTAGTTTATGGACACCCACAGTTGACTTTTAGAGTTAGGATATATAGAAATTTCAAAACGAATTTGCAACGATTTTCTACTATGGCTGGTAGATAAATATATGGACAATGTGGAATTAATATGGCCTTCTTATTGCAAAATTATCAGGTTCTTAAAGAGAGACAAGTTTATTTAGATTCTTGTATTACTCAATTATTGCAATAAATATTACAAAAACTTAAAAAGTGAGTGTTTGTGTACTCAACGTTCCATATAACTGTTATGGTTATTGGATTCCCCTTCTTTCACAAGTCCTTTTGTTTCAATTACATATATAATGCCTCTCGATGTAGTCACTTATATTAGTTATAGGAAAAAACAACATAATCGACTAATCGTATACCATTATTTAACAATTAATTATGAAAACTTCAAAACTCAAAAAACAATAAAAGAATCCAAGACCTGATATAAAAGGAATTCTAACTATAAAAAAGGAATTCTTTATCAAATACATCAAAAGTGTATCTTTATACTTATGATTCTATTTTTATGTCTCATTTCTTGCAAGCATATCTCTATCTTGTATCTGGTGAGTGTTGAAATTTATTAGAGCTCTGTAACTTTCAGTAAACATATTTTGGGGGCAATTGCATATTTACCCAAAATGAAATACAAAATTCCATATTTTTCCCCAAACACGCATCAAAATCATTGTACGTCATGTATAATTCACTTGTAAATTGGGTAAATATGACATTTTGACTTTCATATTGGGTAAATATGGAATTATCCCCATATTTTTAAAATGAACCTGCATATACAACAACTATGCAAAGACGTGTTGTCTACTTATAAATGTATATAATCTACTCTAGCTTTTATGAAGATGTCACTCGATTGACTGATTTGCAGGCATGTGACGTGTTATCAGAACCACAGAGATTATAAAGGACTAAGACCGCCATGGATTTACCAAGAACATTGAATTTGGAATTATACACATAACAAAGCCAGAAAGACAAATTGCTCTGCAGATCTGTCATTCCGCCAATCCCTATCAAATACCAACTCTGAAAAAAGGATGGGGCACTTTTTGCCCATTCTTTATTATTAATGGGCTAAACAGGAACACATGTAAGAAACTAAATGGGCTTAATGGGCGCACATGTAAAATACTAATTACGTTACTCGGCGGATATATTATATTTAATTTTTTATCCCCGCTTTTAAACAAGTATTTTTATTCTTTATTTCTACGTTTCTATATGTTTTTTCCCGTTTTAGCTTGCGCCTGTTTAGCATGCCCGTTTCGCCCGTGCCCGTTTAGCTCGCGCCCGTCGCCCGTTTAGCCCGCCGCCCGTGCCCGCCCGCCCATTTTGCCACCTCTAGGTCACATAAGCAATAAATTGCACACATATATTTATAGGATGTTTAGAATTGATTATTATTTCTACTAATTTCATTATTTTGTATGCAAATAAGCAGTTTGAACTTTGAAGTCCCTTAATTACCCAATCTACTTCTATCCCACAAATAAGGAAAAACCTAATAGTTTTATCGTTTAATTTGAATTATCCACCATTTACCGAAAGAAAACTATGAAGTACATCGGAATTGCTCATAAACAACAAATTATAAAAAATAATCAAAAGCCAAAAATAATTCAGAACATAATCAAGACACAATAATACCTTAAAACTTACAAGACATGATAACCCGACCCGATAACACCCCTTTGTAGGTAGAGCAATTATCTTAGGTCAACTTTTTCTATGTGTCTTCATGTTTAGTGGTGAAATGCCTACAATACGAAATTTACTCCACTAGCAGATCTAAACATAAAACAATACATACACTAAACCTTCAAACTAAAATTAATACGGAGTAAGTAAACCGTAAGTGTGAATTAGATCTTTAACTATAGACACACATACAAACATAAATACATAATTTCAATTCAAACATGAATTCATATAACTAATGAGCCTAATCTTAGAAAGGAAAAAATATAAAGTTGAACCCACCAAATACAAAACATTAACAGAAAAATTGCTGGTTTGAGGTTGTATGAACAAGGCAAACAAGAGAATCTAAGTTTAATCAACCATCAACACTTGAATTTTATACTTGAATAGATATTAAAGAAATATTATTTTAAAATCCAATAAGCTAATCGAAAAAAGGCAACTGATTTTGGTTAAGAAAAAAGGCAAATGATACAAACAATTCAAACACCCCCTAACTCGTAGTTAAGCATTTTGTCAAACACTTGCAGGGCACCATAACCACCATTTGACAAAAAAAAACATTAGTGATATTTAACAAACATAATACACTAACATATGTATGAATTAGTGGGTGATTCAATTAATAACATAAAATGAATAAGCAACTAAAGCAATAAACGAGTACCGTTGGAAGATCGATCAGGTTTTGATTCATCCATATAACGAGGGATCTTTAACATGATTTTCTATGCCAAAATCTTAAAACACACGTGAAATATATGTTGTGAAATATATGTTGTGAAATGGGTTAAAAAAAATCGGCAAATGGCTCCATAACACCAGACTGATGTTATAGTTAACACTAGAGAATTGTAGTGTTATAATGGTCTCAGTTTTAATAAAATAATAATAATAAAAATTTAAAAAACCTACCGCGCGAGGTATAACGCGACCCACGGGGCAGGGCTCGCGCCGTATGCTCGTGTTATGCCCACCATTTTGAGCTGGCAACTACGACGCGAGGGGGACAACGCGAGGGAGAGTGTGGGTTGTGGCGCTGTCGTCTTAGCGTTTTGGCCATGGTTTGCCATACCATCTGCTCTTAACGTTTTTAAAAAAAGATTTAACTAGTGTGGAATGTTTGTTTTTTATGTGATCGGTAAAAAATTTCAAAAGTGAAAAAACCAAAATGAGAAAGGGAGAAAGCCCGCTCGAAATAAATAAAAAAACAAACAAATAAAGCCGGGTTTTAACATAAGATATATAGAGATATGTTGTTACTGTGATCTATACATCAATGTTTGTTATGGTGTTAAAAGACCAATTTTCATTCGCAACACTAGTTTTTATTCGATTTTTTATTATGAATATTATTCTTTTAATAAAACTAATCTCAATTTGTTCCATTACCACTAGTTTTTTATTTTAGGAATATGGTTTTATATAATCAGTCTCTATTTGGGGGTGTTTATAGCCTTTTTTTTGTAATAGTGTAGGTTCGGGATTAAGAGCGGAGCTGAGATAACCTTTTTATATAATATTATAGATAAGAGGCCGGTACGGTTACACCATGGGTTCAAGCTATGGCATGATGACGTATAGTCCCTAGTCGGTCCATGAGCCCGACCCACTGGTACTACATATATATGATCCATCATGAATGGGTTAGAGAGACAGCGATGTGAGCCCATGAAGCCCAACAAGTAGCTAACCGCACGCGGTCTGATTAGGACTCTGATTCACCCAATATGAGAGGATATACACTCTCCTTATTTAAGAAGATAAGGATCTTGGTACAAAGGGTAATTATCATATCCTTGGGTCGCACGTTTCGGTAAAGCCCGACTAAGGTTTCACCAACTATAAAAGGAACCCCCTAGGTTCCACAAAGGTACAATTTAAGTGCAATCTTAAACCCTCACCGATTACTATCAAAAACTGATTATTTACTCTCACGCCGGAGTCTAATCGTGGGAGACAATCCCACGGTAAGCCTAACAGTGTTTTCTTAGTGTGAAAGATCCCTACAACAAGTTCACTTGGTGCAGAGCCTAAGTCCTCAACACCCGAGTTACACCTAATTCGGGTTAGACGTGGTCCATCCAACTTTTGTATCAACAAGATAGCGTTATCTGTGGGACCCTGAAACATGACTAAGACGGGAGCGTTTTTTAGCCATCAAGCCTCGACGGGCAAGACAACACAATCGAATGAGGCACTCATTGTCTCAAATCAATCGACCTCTAGGACAACCAGCGGGCCGAACAATCGAAATACGGGGGTAAACCACCACACGTGGCAACATCGCCTTTCGCGACTCCACCATTGTCACAGGAACTCCACCATTGGTGGAACCACCTTTCGCACCACAAAAGGAAATGCGGCTGATCTCGGACGCCGAGATAGAACCGCTGGAAGACCACGTGGCTACCCTTGTGCCCGACACACGCCTTGAAAGATTTGTGACTCAAAATTACAAAGCCTTTGTTCCTTTTATGGTCGAAAGAATTAAGAACAACTCGGGCGGAGATCTGCGGACTCGCCTCGATTTCGAGAAAGAAGAAGTCGAACTTGAGCCTTTCCTAGAGGAGGAGCCCCGCGGCAACGCGTCAAAGCGCAAGAAAATGATGGAGGATTCAAGTTTCCCAACGACCAAGCCATAGAGCGACAAGCTTCTGAATACTCGGGCGGATCACGGGAGCGCGGAGCACCAGATGCCCCCAAGGAAAACGGACAACGCACAAGTGCTCTAAACGGCCACCCCACTTGAAACTCGACCCTCGAGTTACAACTTTAGAACTCACGACTTCGCACGAAAAGAAACTCACGGCCTCAAATTTCATGTTTAAATCATGCATCTCTCTAGCTTTCGATATGAAAATGTAAAGTATACTTTTTATTTTTTGACATTCAAACCCCCCATTTTATCAAATGCATAAAAAATAAATATAAGTGCGTTGATTTGTTTATGTATGATATGTGTTTTCACTAATTTAACTATCTAATTTAACATTTGAGCACTAAAGCTTTAACTTCTTCGCGTATTTATTTAGGGGGTGTTTAGGATTGCTTATTTAAAATAGATTATTCGTTTTAAAAACGGATAATCTGATAATTAGGTTTTATAAAACGTGGTTTTGAAATGTAGTGTTTGGATTTGATTATGATGTATGCTATTATATTAATCAATATTTAAATGTTAGAAAAGTAAATTATTATGTGAAATGACTAAAATAATAAATGCATTAATAGCAACTAACAATTACTAGGAATAAATAGAATGGCAATTAGGTCATTTTAGAAAGTAGCATAGCCACGTTTGTGAAAAAGTGACATTGCACCTGCTGCCACAAACCACCGTTTTGGTACTCCAATAACGCAAATAATCACTTTTGGAACATGTCTACCAAACACTCAGAATAGCTTATTTACGTTTCAAAAATGAAATAATCTGATAATTTGTTTTAAAACGCAAAGGCAAACACCCCCTTAATAAGCAATGCAATTGCAAAATTGAAAAAAAAAATCTGAAATATACCTCTAACTTCAAGGCCCGCCCGATGGGCAACTAACTTTAAAGATTCAATCGAAATAATAGATAATAAAAATTAAGACGTACTTATACACGATTGTAAGGCATATTAGTTATGCTATTAATATAAAGTGATTAAATAAGTAACAAAACATCAAATATTTAAATTTTGTAAATCATTACAAACAAATAAAATAAATAAAGTTAAACAATATTATAGATCTAAAAAGGTTAAAAAGGAAAACACACGAACCTTCTTTTCTCTAGCTTTGCGTAACACCTTAAGCTGTTTGGCTCAGCAGCTGAGGAGCTTGGACAGTTTTCCTATAATATCACGGTGTATTAACATAAGAAAATTTAGATACTAAAACAACATAATAAAAGAATATGTTGTATATATGCTATCACATATATAAAAAAAAGGCTTGTTACCGTCATTCAATCGATTTTGCAATATGTAACAAAAGACAAAGAGTGTATGACAAAAATATAAAACACAAGTTTGATTTAAAGAATGACGAAAAGAATATAACACGATGATAACACGATTCTTATAACCCGTACCACTTGCAAGTGAAAGAGCAATTTTACTTCGTTTTTCTAACATTTAGAGTCGGTTTGCATTATTTTAGAGGAAATTACATGTGTACTCCATACAGTTCATTTACCATAGTTCTTTTTAATTTATAGGCAGTCAAACAGTTAATTCACCACATAAAATAAATACTAGTATAAGATTACATCTTATGTCACTTTGAATGAAAGTTAAGGTACTTATTGCTCAACAATATTATCTATCAAGTTAAAGCATACTTATAAGTCATTTTATAGCTTAAAGTTTCGTTGAAATTCACATAGCAAGGTAAAGGATAAAACAATATTATCATGCAAGGTAGTATGCTTAAAGTTTCAATAATATTCACACATAGCAGAAATCAAACAACAAAGAAACTAATACTTAACATCTATTGACAACTGCAAACGCATTCTTTTACTGCTACTTCATGCTTGTTGAAGAACATATCAGCCATTTGACCAATTGTCAAAACCTTCCTTAACAGCTAACATATGCCTCAAGTAAAACAATAGAAACTCATTAATTTAAGTCCTTCCTTCATCTCATTTTATTAGCCAAGTTTGACCGATTAGGTAGTTCAGGAGAAGCATTTAACTATCAATCAAATTTGCTAACCAATTATACAAAGTACTTGATGCCATGCTTGGGTTGATAGGCCCTGTTATTTATCCTCCCAAATAAGGCATCATAAATAACATGTCAAAACTAACGCATGGGTTAAGTAAATGGGTGGCAATGTGACATCAAATTTACACAACAATGACATGTCTTATAAGACTTATTATACCTTAAGCAACTCTCTATCATTGTACCACTGGATCATTAAGTTCGGTTTAATCCTCGGGCAACTTGGGAGAGCTAAAAAAGAATAGAACAACGACCAGTAACGCTAAGATACTGAAAAACAATTCAAGACTATCAAAATAACATTAAATTGGCTACGTACCTCATGCTTCTTGAAGAACAATTCATAACGTTCAGTCAATCCCCGTATCGACCGATGCCATTTTTCAAGTGGGCTCATTATTCAAAACATTCAGTTAATACAGATTCTAACAAATGTCGTTTTTATTAATAAGAGATCATGTTGCTAAAGATATCATATGCCTGCTATTTACTTACATGTGTCACCCAAACCAAAGGATGTCCAATGATCATTACAATTCCAGTGACATTTACCTTTTGTTGGTTAATCTCAATATTTTTATGGCGGTTTAACAAAGTTGTAATGCAAATGCCTGCGAAAACAAAGAAACTAAAGCATGACTATTCCCCGGCCCTATTTGTCATATGAACATAACATACAAATATAAAGAAATCTGAAACATCCACCTTATTGTCACTTACACATATAGGTTTTGTCTCACTGATCCATTCAAATCCTAATACTTTATCATTTTAGTCTTCTTCTTACCCTTAGAAACACAACATAGAAAACATTACTTATCCTATTTTGTCTCTTTTTATTTAAAACTATTATGTCTACTATAAATATTGGGAATTGATATTTACACATTACAATTTGATCAATACACATAATTTTTTTATAAATTGACTCTTATGCCCTCCCTATATTTAGTTTATCATCTGAATTTTAGTTTCAAAATTTGCAACAAGCCTGCATTTTATTTTTTACTTCTCGTCACTTTATTCTCCTGATATTACCGTCTATATCTTTAAACGTTTCAAATCGTATATCTAACAATGTACCACTCTTCTCAAAACTTGTAGTAATCCCTCATTTCGTAAAATCTCTATGCCATTTTATTTGTTTTAACATACATACGATGCTCGTAATAGATTAAAAATCTTAGATCGTATATAAGATGCTCGTATACAAATCCGCATCATATAAGTTTTTCATAATAATTTCATCTAGTTTTACAATGCATTGCAACTTTTCTTTTCATGAGTTCTGAAATAAAGCAAACCAATTTTAGGTTCGTCGTTTTGTTTTGGCAGTTGCTAATAATCCTAGATGAATAAGGAGTACTCACATTATGTTTTGATCGAATGTAAATATTATTTTTTCCTAAACAAAGCAAACCATTACCGAAGGAAAAAACAATTGCAACAATATAAAACTTGTCATAAAGCTCGAGACAAGATACATGAAAAAAGTTCAACAACATAAAGCAAAAGCAACAACATTGTGACTACACAATAGGCCCAAAAAAGAGCAGATACAAAGCAAATATAGCACACGAAGCAACTACGACAACATAAACCAAGCCTGAAGCATTAAGGATCTAGCAAACTCGATACTCATTCAATAGGTTCTTGTATGGAAGCATAATAAAAGGCCTACACGCTCTTTAGAAGATCATCACAAGATTCCGATGTAGAACTAGTAAGACATGCTTCATTTTGAGTTATTGAACTTGAGGAATCCATCGCGTTCATTTGTTTTCTAAAGTATACTATGGATAATAAGAGGAAGCTAATTTTGTTAAGCCCAAGTTTATTCTAACGTAAATAAAGCCATATGTAATTTAGATTTACCGTATATATAATACTCCTTGATGTAGCTCACTTATGAATTATGATTAGTAAGTTCTACATATGATACACCGTAAATTGGCATCGTGAACATGTATATATATAGAAAAATTCAATTAACTTAAAGAGTCAAGAATGTCTTACCGTGATCACATGGCAAACGTGAAACCCAATATGGGTTTGTCCTAAATTATAGTGGAAAGATTGGAGATCAGTTAATGTGAGAATACGTGAAAAAGATTCGTGATTGACTAAAGAGGAAGAACAAAAGAAAAAGTAACCGAATAGTAGAATAAAAAGGAGTAAAATCTATACAGGGGCACGATGGTCCTTGCAATACAACTTTATGTGTACAAATCAAATTTACTATGTGTAAATATCATCTCCCATAAATATTATATGGATTCAATGGAGCTATTAGATATAAAAAAAACAGCCCGTATTGGTCATTTTCATTTACCATGGGTGGTGTTTCGTCTCCCTCCTTAGGTTCTTCCTACTCATCTACTTGAAAAAATTCAACTCCGTATATCAAGCAACATTTCCATTTTTGTGAGTCCCTTTTTAGAAGTATGAATTTCATTACGTCCTTATCCTTGATACGAAGTATATGTCTTTGACTCTTTGTACTATCCCACACACCACTACAAATTTTTAAATAATGACTCATGACTCATTTCTAATGAATAAATGTTTACAATATTTTTTATTAATAAACAACACAAAATATGTACTTCTCCAATTTTCTCAAGATCTCAAAAGAACATAAAGCACACTTTGGTAAAAATCGTACCTTGTAACTTATCATACGGACGTAAAACTTGAATACTAAATCATCTTAAAAAAAGGAACATCAGCCAAATCATAGTAGATACTAACTTTATTAGAAATTTGGTCATAAAATGACACTTCACTAAAATATTTATCCGTAAGAGTTAAGAAACAAAAAATAAGTGGATCAGTTTTGAGAATACCTTCATTTCCAGTAGCCATTTACAATCATATATAGCTTAAAGTCTAATCATATAAAGCTTTAAACTGATAAGTGATCTTAAGTTAGAGCATTTTCTTTTCATTAGGCTGCATTTTATAAAACACTTAGTATGCATATAAACTTTTATCCCTTTGTGAAGAATAGATGATGAATTCAAATTAATGACAGGACCTGTTGACAAATTTAAATAGATGATCATATATTAGAATTAGGTGGCTAAATGGATGGATTGGACGGGTACGGGCAATGGGTTAAATGGACATCGGTCATAGACGCGGACAAATGGACAATTTTTAATATTTGGACTAAATGGACTTAGGCCAAATGGACATTGGACCAAATGGAGTTGGATAAAATGACAATATTAGAAAAGAAACAAATAGATTTAAGATTAATTAATTGACAAAAAAATAATCATCACATATTGTCCATAATACCCATTTATTTAACTCATGTTTTTATGTTGTCCAAATAATCCAACTAAAATAAAATTCATATTTAGTCTGTTAGTTAAAAAACATCCAAATAGCCCAATTTTAAGTATATGGACATGATTTGACACGAATGAACACGAAAAACATACACTCAAGTAGTATAAAAAAAATTAATCCGAAAAGAAAAAAAAATATAAATACGAAAATTAACCTGGAATTCTAGCATCCTCATTTGTGTGGGGTGTTTTTTTTAGTCATTGAATCCGGAGGTCTTAATGAAATCGTGGAGTTTTTGGGATCGGTTTATTGATAATTAATTTAGTTTGAAAAAATCATTTGAGGGAGGTTAAGGGGTTTTGTTAGTATTCACAGGAGAGATTATTTTTATTTAAGTTAAATGCGTCATTTTTTCATAATTTTAAACTCTTCACAATTTTTGATTCCATTCATGATAACCAAACAATAAGAATAACTATCATATCCATTACTTGATTACTAAGTCGGTATACCAAACGCACCTTAAACCAAGTTTTTGTTATCTTTGATCTCTTTCGGCATTTTAAAGGAGAAAATGCAAATACGCTGTTAAATACAGTAGTACTAACGAGATGAAACTCACACATACAAAATAATGAACTCGTTAATTAAAAGCATTTCCTTATTAATATGATATAGGTGAAAAAAAGAAGCAGATGTTTATTATGATAGTTGAGCATTGATGATATTAGTTGAAAGAATTAATGATATTAGTTGAATAGTAATATTGTTACCATTACTTGAAACATTTTTCATGTTTAGATGAATGCGAGATTTTATGTATGTATACAAGGTAAATTTATCATTTGTTTCTAACTATACAAACATGTTTAATGTCACTTGTCAAGCAAACTTAATAAGTATAAACTAACATGGAACTCACGCAATACAGCGACGGATACTTGTGACTTTTTCAATCAAATTAATGTTAAACTGTAAAAAGAATTTGAATCAAATAATATAAACCCTTTAACTTAAAAAAATCATAAAAGTATATAAAAATAGATGTTAAATTAAGGAGTACAACATTTTAGATGATATATAAAAGATAAATTAATTAGAAGATACTTCAAATTAAAATAAGTGTTGGTTTTTAATAATTGTTAAAAAGTTGTTACAAAATAGATGGATAGTTAATCACCTTATTTTAATTAAAAATAATATAATTGTTGAAATTCGTCCGCAACCTGTCTTTATAGAAACATCCTACCTATTTTTATATAAAGTAAAAAATATATTTTTATCTCAAAACTCGTCTTGTTCTAATCATTTTATTAAAAAAAATGAATTGAAATTCTTTGATATATTTATAAACTTACAAATTTTACTCACCAAAATAAAAAAAATACAGAATATAACAAATATATAAAAAAGTGATTTACATGTACCTGAAATTTCAAAATCAACAAAGTAAACTAGAACAATGATTCAATTCAACTAAACCAACCAAAATTCAAATTAATTCAAATTAAACCAACATAATTCAACAAATGCCATAAAAAACACTAGAATTCAACATAATTATCTAGGATTAATCGCGCTACAATGTAAACCATGCACCAATGATCGCGTTCAAATCTTTGTTCTTAGGTCTGTGTAAAGTAAACCACTTAAGCATATGCCTACAATGATCGCGTTCAACTCTGATTGAGAAATAGAGTGAACGAGATTGGTCTCCCAGAACCTAGATCAAATAACAAGGTTAGTGTAATAACTAAATGACTATAATATAAACATGAGCTCTAGTGTCCTGTTATGCATTACCTGAAATGTGTAGACCTGGACCATAATGAAGGTAAACCTTGGGTCTTTGTAACTCTTGAGTCTTATGTCGGTCCTTAATGTTTGGGTGAAACTCAAACATATCTGCACACACGGTTGTAGTTGATCGCTTTACTAGTGAAATACGAGTAGGGTCCCTACCAAGTTCTTCAAATAGGACCAATGAGTTATCTGTTGGTTTTAGCCATGCTCGAGGCACATGGTAACATCGTTGAGTTGGTGGACAGCAACCGAGCTGACACTTTGGAGGACGGTAAGAACCAGCATAATGGAACCCTTGGCAATTACCGGTAGCATAAGCGGTCCAATATCTTCCAATGATTTGGCCGTTGATCCATACTTGACCTTTTCCCATGTTGCGCATGTCTAAATCCAATGGCTCACCTCCCTTAGGTGGATTGAAGGTAGCCTGAAAACCAATTCAAAGCATTAGAAACTTATAGTCCATTTGTGATGGTTTAGGGCACCGAAATTGCCTCCAGGATCCTTGAATTTACCTTGTGCCATGTAAGTGGCTACTTTTTCTGGGAAATAAGAGAACCTTGCAACCATTCGACTAATGACAGACTGTTCGCTGAGATAACATCAATGGCCTCACCTTTCAAACCCGTCTGTTAAAACGAAGAACCAACCATCATTATGTCTCGAGTAAAAACTGAGAAAAGTATAAAAAACGAACTCGGTACATAATCGGATGTAAACCAGACCTCGTAGGTCCAGTTTGCCCACGATAAATCTTGTGTGCCATTGTCAAGACCATAGAGTTCAACAGAACCCGTGACACTGGTCACCCAAGTTTCATAATGTCCTCCGATATTCTGCAAGTTCTAAAGTAATTATTAGAGTCACCTAGAAGTCAGAAGATTAGCATGTGAATGGAAATAAAAACTAACCGGTAATCCCATGGCAACACTTAGGAGTGATATTGTGTTGTTTTCAGGACGAAGATTGACATTTTCTTTGTAAGTAATCTCCTATTTTCCCTTGTTCCAAAAGTCGAACCTATTTATAAAGACATTCTACTCTTATATGCGGGGGTGGAGCTATTAGGGGGACTAGTGGGTGTTAAGCCTCCCCTAATCAACCTACTTCACTTATTATTTATGTGTATTACAAGCAGTTTTTCTTCTATTTTCTACATTAATCCTCCGTCATCACTATGACTTTTTGTCTTAAGTATGATCAGTCTCCCTTAACTAAAAATCCTGACTCCGCCCTGCTTATATGACTCTTTATAGTTTATTTAATACATATTCTACAAAATTAAATCACTCTGCCGTACTCAAAAGTTCTCTATCGGTAAAAACGTGAAGAGCATGACCTATCGACTGCACCAAGAGTTTGGGATGCTCCCCGTTTCACAAAAAGAATAAACATAATAGAGATAGATGGAAATACAAATGAGACTCCATTGGCTACTCTGGAATCGATACTTAAACCAATAGGGCTGTTTTGAATGTTAGTTCTTTTATCAATCAGTTAGCATCTGTAATATCTCTCAAAAGTTGGGAGTAATAAATTCTTACGTAAAGACCATCCTATCCCAAACGCAGAATACTTTTTTTAAGTTGGAATATACACAAATATATGTCAAAACTGTATTTGGAGGCTCGATTTGTGGACATGTTAGGTTATATGCATACAAACCATATTCGACCTGCGAAAGACACATGACCTGTGGTATCTGATCTAAAACAAGCCTCGTCTCACTGAGCTACCATGTTTTTTAATTCATTAACTGTGTGTTGAAAATGTGTGTGATATTAGATGACTATCATTGAATACCAAGTAAGTTCTAGGAAAATAGGTTATAGGAGATGATGTTCAGTGTAATAAAACTATGCATATCTGATCATTTGGTTGTAAGATTATTTGAACTATACCAAATATAATCCAATCTTGTAATCTGACTATTTACTCTTGGGCGATAAACCAGGTGGTTTTTTGAACAAAATAAGAACTAGTTTGAAGGTCAAATTCCCATCAGAACACATTCCTCAGAAGATTGAAGTTGACATTAGCAATTTGGACATTGGAGATAAAGTGTTTATGCAAGAGGTCAAGGTCCATCCATCTTTGGAGCTTCTTAGCAAAAATGAGACTTTGCCCGTTTGCAAAATTGTTGCAGCTAAGCTAGATAGCTCAAAGCCCACACAGTAAACACGTTATTACACAAAATGATTTCTGAAAGTTTAAAGGCTGTCGCGGTCATTAAAAGGTAGTTGCTTGTAATTTCGCTGTTATGAAAGATTTTGTGCAATAAAATGCTTGAGTATCGGGTTTAACTAATCTCATAGGGATAAAATAGAGAGGGTAGAATTGGATTTTCTATCTGTATTGTTGGTATGTTATCATGTTTTACTTGGTTAATTTCTCAGTGTGGGCTTGAAGAACAATTTGTTAGGCTACATGGTTCACATTTTGTTTACGATAAATGTTTCTCTTATCCGATTGAAAAGATGGGGAACTCAATATGTTTGTGTAATGATAGTAGCAAACCGCAGTCTATGTACGGGATTCATAATTTTTAATCCTTTTTAGAACTTAGATTATACTAGCCGGGTACCAGCGCAATTCGGCGGCGGGTACCCGATGACAAATTTTGCAGCAAACCAATATTATACATGTCTTAAAATTTTTGAACAATAATTTTATGAATAAATGACAACCTCTAATAATAATAACTATTAAGAGTCTCACAACACAAAATGAGATATTTATCAAAGGGTTAAACTAATTGTAACTAAAAAAGGTGGCTATAATCTTTAAGTAGTATAACAATTTTCTTATGTTGGTTGAGCCCGTTCGGGGCAACTTCAAAGTTGTGTTGAGAGCAACTTTGCAAAAGCCCAATACTAAAAACGGATACAAGAAAGCAAATGAAAAAAGCACGCAAAAGACAATGATAAAATAAATTTACAATCTTTTGAATGAAAAAAATGAAAGTATTATTCAATACCAACTACACCTATTTTGTATTTAAAGGCAAATCATAGAAAAATAATGAATAACTCTCATTCTTCTCCAACCTTTAAACTACATTAAATCATTAACTAAAATAATAAAATATCATAATACAATAGTGACCAAACATAGAATATGATAATACATACGCGCTAACAAAATGTTGTTTTCTTGTTGCTTCTCTTTCTTTTAAAGAGTTGAGACAACCCAAATCCATCAAACCCGTCTGAGACAGCCTAAGTTCATAGAACACATCTTAGATTTATGGTGATAGTTACGATAGACAACCATCCAAATAACCAAAGATGAAACCGAAACGAACAACTTTCTTGGTATACCACCAAGACAGTGACAGGTAATAATAGATAAAAAAAGCAGAAAAATTCCATCGAAATAAAAAAACACCAGCAAAAACACTCAAACTTTAACACCTGATAGCGATATATGCGACGGTGTTGCTGGCAGATTCCGATGGTGGTGGAGGCGAAGGTTAGGTGATGTTATACCAAATAAATGAATATGTTTTATGTTTCTGTCTTGTTTGATTTGTTTTTCATTTAAAGGGTAACTATATATAGTTGGTGTCTAATTTTAATATTTGGATTGTTACAACTATTTATTTAATTTTCATTAAATTGGAATTCTCGTTATGATGAAATAGTACCTGTTACAAATTGTTACAACTTTATATAGTAAAGGATATTTTTTTTTTTTGTATTTGTTACGGACGGTTACATTTTTAGAAATTGTGATGCATTTAGTGAATAGCTACAGACGGTTACATTTTATATTTATAAGAAAATTATGATTTGCTTTCCAGGTTGATTAATTTTTTTAAGACTTCTAAAAATAAAAAATGCTAAATATTTTATAAAATAGTATAGATATAGATTATGAATTTCATGTTTTTGATTGTCAAATCCATCATGCTGCAACCTAAGTCCGTATCAAGATCACTTTTAGGGTTAATGTGCTGATAGCATGTATTTGTGTAACCCGTTGAGTAATCTTTTATGTACCAAATTCACTATATATACTTGTATAGTCCACTGATGATGCCTCGCCGTCCTTGTTGATAGCACATATTCAATAATGGTTACTAACTTTGATCTTGTAAGTTTTTGTATGGTGAAAACATGTTGATCTAGGGTAGGATCTTTGAAGGCATAAGTCTTGCAGAGGATCTTGCTCGTGATCAGAAAGAAATGGGACTAGCGGGCTAGCTGACACACACTAGTAAATTCATATGTTCTTTTTTTTCCCCAACTTTTGTCGTTCTTTCTACAAATCTCTTGCGCGTCCTTTTTGGACCTTGTAGAATTTGTCTCGTTGTTATGAGAAAGTCACCTACCAATTCTATCTTCTTATTATAACTATAAATCACCCTACTCTCTTTTCAAGTAAGACTATGAAATATGGATCCTCCTCGTATTGTTGTTGGGACAATGAAAGTGGACCATTTAAATTTTTACGACTTGTTTCATAGTTTATTGTGGGGCTAATTACCTAAATAGACCAATGATAAAGTCCATTTGTTCAAATACCCCAAGCTACTTATTAATTCCAAAAGTAGACCAAGCGACCTTAAGCTACCTTATGCATTATGCTACCTTAAGCTACTTATGCGACTTAATTTTTAAATTAATAAAAACATTATTCATGTAAAAAATAGTACACTTTTTAAATTAAGTATAATATAATTCGAATAGTATTTAAATCATTTAAAAACATGTTTATATTATTTGAACTTATTATAATTCTATGTAACTTTTTTCATACTTAAGCGACTATACCTTGTCCTATCTCTTTTCTACAGTATATGAAATGACTAATTATTTTATAATTTATTTTAATATTTACATAACCTACACCTATTACCCCATTAAACCCCATTCCCAAATCAACCCTTTCACACACATTAAACGTACCCCTGACAATCAATAATGCTAGGGGTGTTCACGGGTCGGGTCGGTTCGGTTCTGTTATTTGGAAGCTTTTAACCATCCATCGCGGGGAGGGTAATTAATTTTACTATCCGAAACCGAATCGCACTAGGAGGGTAACCGGACATGCGGGTACCCGAAGTGAGCGGTTACCCCCGGTTCGGTTCGCGGTTAAACCTTTTTTATGTTTAATTGAACTTAATCGTATAAAGAATAACGTGGTCTAGAATATAGTATGCCATTTTAGTATAATCGAATGGCTCAAGTAGATAAAAGCTATATAAAAGTAATATAATCGAATTTAATAAGTTATTTCGTTTATATATTACGATTACATTAATTATTGTTTACACACAAATTATTACATAAGCTTATATTAGGAGCTAAAAACTTTTTATAGAATAATAGTGGTGCAATAAAATGGTTAATACTTGAACGATTATTTGAATATTTAACTAAAAAAACATATATAATATGCACGGTTCAGTTCGGCTAACCGCAGATTTCTAAAATTAAAAACCAAAACTGACCCGTGATGAGCAGGTTTTTTGGTTTCGGCTTTTTTCGGTTTCGGTTTTTCGGTTTCCTCGGTTTCGGATTTTTTCAGTTTCGGATTGAGCGATTCAGCTCGGTTCGTCGATTTCTCGTTTTTTCGAACACCCTAAATAATGCATCCCCATCACACACATTGATGAATCAATCTTCAAAATCGTTACCCCATATTTACTCCAATTGTACCCCCAATAGTTATCTCCAGTTATAATTCTCTAAATCAATATTTTCAATATGTGTAATTAATATCAATTCCCAAATCAGTATTGAACATGATAATGTAAAAATAGAGATGGATCCAATGGAGATTGGTCCAATGGAGATCTATGACGCGAAGGTAAGCCTTATATCGAAGATGAAGTTTTTACCAATAATCAAGGGTAAGCTTATGCAATACCACACACGTCATATAATGTTTAGAAAAACAGTTTTTGGTCGCTGGTTAGATGTTAATAACAATCAAAATGACAACCACTTGCTTAATTATATCCTACAACAACATGAAAAAGTAGAGGTTGCCAGTACTGAATGTCCCCCCTTTTATCTTCAACATAGGTGGTCATAAAGTTAGTTTTGGACGAAATGAGTTTTGTTTATTGACTGGTTTTAGGTGTGGTGATGTTTCTTTAGCATATAACAAAAGTAGCTCATTTTGTTCTCGTGTGTTTCTGAAAAAAAAGGTTAAATGTTAAGTCTAGAGAGCTATTGGAAATTATTGAGAATGAAAAAAAAATGGGTTGAAATAGATGATATTGATGCCGTTAGGGTTTGTTTATTGTTTCTGGAGGAGGTTGTGTTTACTGGGCGTGAGGAGTTTTTAAATATTCCAAAGCATATACTTTGTCTTGTTGATGATATTGACGCATGGAATGAGTATCCATGGAGAGAATTCATGTGGCAGTATTATTATGAGAGGACATTGAATTTGGTCGCGAAAAATGATGCTAAACATTATAAGAGTAACAACCATAGTAAGCACATGGGAACATATAATATGAATGGGTTTCAATGGGTCCTCAAGGTCAGTTGTTCAACTTTTATTTTATCAAAGTTAATGGACCAACCAAATTGTTTTTATAGTTGTTTTGTTTTCTTTCTGAAGATGTGGATATTAGAAACATACCCAATAATAATATTTGGTGGAGAAAAGTACCAGGCATAATTCCACGTGGTTTTGGTTGGTCAAATGAAAGGAGGTTCCAGAAGATGGATTACCTTTTGTTGTTCCACATGTAAAGTTTTTAGCCAGTTTAAAAATATATTTTAAAAGTATATAATCTCCTGTTTTTATATAAATTTTCTTACTTTTAGTATTATATATTAGGAGATTCTTCCTACGTTTGAGCTCACTCCAACTGAAGAAGATTTGAGGCAGACATGGCTTATATGCAGTATTGCTTTCTTTAATAGAGACGAGGTTCCGTTTATTCAAGCTGTTATACCGAATGTTGCACAACATGGTGGCTTACTACCAGTAGCTGTAGAAGTTGTTAACCATCACTGGAAGCTGTTATGCCTAATGATGCATAACATGATTGACTAGTACATGCATCTGTAGAAGCGGTTAACCATCTTGTGGTGTTGGGTCCACAATTAGATGAAGTAAGAAACTCACCTCATCGTGAATCAGATTCACTTCGTACATATATTGGTTCATCATCTAATGCACCTAGTAGTTCAAGAGCAAACCAAAACGATTCCCAAGGGTTACTTGATAATGTTGACTCAATATTTCAAGTTGTCCTTGAGGTAAAACTAGATTGGGTTGGAAGGGTGGGGCAGTTGAGATCGCGGCTTGTTCACAACTTATTAGGTCTAAAGAATCCTCACCAAACAAAAGTTGTCAATGTATGTAATCCTACTTTATGTTTCATGTTAATATCATTTGGATATCCATTTCCTTTGTATGTTTACATATCCATTTCCTGGTTATTTCAGCAGACAAAAGGTGTTAACTTTGACCACAACCGCAAATCTAAAGGTTCTTGTAATGACGAGAACACAAATGACTCTAACGTTGCTGAATGTCGTACATCGGAAGGTTTTTTCAACGAAGATATTGCTGATGATTGCATAACAACAAAAGATTATGAGATTGAAGATAACAACATGTTTTTTGATGGATCAACACAAGGGTCTATGCAACAACTACAAAATGTGGTTGATGGTGTTGAATCCTATTTGGAGGTGACAATAACTGATACGTTTACATATGTCAGTAAACATGACATTTTATTTAAGTTATATTATGTTAGTTTTTGTGTTGTATATTGGTAGGATACCGAGGTTATGGATTACAAATTAGAAGACGAGAGTAACTTACTAAATGTTGTTGATGGTCTTGAATCCCCTTTGGAGGTGAAAATTAATGTACGTTTACCTATGTCAGTATACATATCATTTCCTTTAATTTATCTTATGTTAGTTTTTGTGTTGTATATTGGTAGGATACCGAGGTTATGGATCACAATTTAGAAGACGAGGGTAACTTACTAAATGCTGTTGATGGTCTTAAATCCCTTTTGGAGGTGACAACTAATGTATGTTTACCTATGTCGGTATACATGACATTTTCTTTAATTTATCTTATTTTAGTTTTTGTGTTGTATATTGGTAGGATACCGAGGTTATGGATCATAATTTAGAAGACGAGGGTAACTTTTGTTTAGATTCAATGTTTATTGGATTAGAAGAGGATAAAGAAAACAATGAGACAAAAGTTACTATAATTGATAGAGAACCCACCTTGATCTCTGATATGAACGATATTACCCACATGGTTAGTAAGTCACCTAGGTCAGAACACACATCCGTTAATGACTTAGCGTTTATTAATCAATCTACACCTTGTAAGGGAACATCATCTTTTAAAGAAAGCACATATACTATTCCGAAGGTAAGCATTGTATAAAATAATACTTTTATAATTTAAATTTAATTATCAAAATACATATTAACTAACATTTATTTAATAATGATGTATGTCGTAGCCTAAAATGCCTGATTTGGATAAGTTCATAGCCGATTTTAACCATGTTCAGAATACGTCTGTCATCAGTGTAAATACTATTAATTGTATTATCGCATAAGATATCTTTAATAATGAATTCGCTATTTTTATAGCTGACACTATCCATTGTGTTATTCAAGGGTGAAAATATGAACTTCATTGGAAGACCATCCTTGCAAACGGTTTTTGCTGATATTGGAAGAAAGAAAAAGCCAAGTAAGGCTTTCCAAGAACCATATGAGCAGCAAAGGCCCACTACCCCGCTTCCTAAAAAGAGGCGTAAAATTGTAAAACCAACTTCGGTCAAATTTGGACTTGTAGATGAAGAGGATGTTGTTGTGCCTACCCGTGAATATACCCGTAATGAGGTTCAACCATTTGAAGAGGTGATACATTTTAAATTTGAAACTAAATGTATCATTTTATTACAAGTATATGCATGTATTAACATCGATATAATTTTAATAGGTAATATCCCTACCTAAAAAAAGTAGCCCGTACAAGGTTACTGTTCCAAGTTTTATAAAAGATATGTTTGAAGCCAAAAAATAACGGAAGCCAATAAAACTCTACCAATTTGCATGGGATCCCTATGGAATGGTTGTCGACGAACGTGTATGGTTACCATTTGTTGGTTTGGATGAAAAGAGAAGAGGTTGGATGACAGATTATGTAAGCATATGTTGTATGTTTATTATATATTGTATGCATTACATTAAGTTGTTTGTTGTTTATACTAAATACAACCCATTATTATTATGTGCAACACATGGAACTATGGACTTAGTTAATGTGTTTTTGTAGAGGGGTTTCTGCAGATTGGGTTGTTGCTGGCCCATATTTCTGTCCAAATATTATTGCAGGGAGAAGGCCCATTTATGATCCAGAACCTACAAAGTACAGGGTCGGTTGGGCAGATGTGGAAAAGTTTAACTCAATTTTATCCCTTTTAAATGATATAACCAACTAAGGTTAACTTATACTAATACGATTGTTGGGATACATACATGTATTCATCCCTTTGAATGAACCCGAGAAGCATTGGGCATTGGGAGATCTTAACATTCGTTCTGGGGTTCTTACCATTTACGACTCAATGGCACCAAGAAAGAGGGAAAAACACCTTCCAATACAAGAGAACAAAAAATGGTGGCTGGAAATAAGGGCGAAAATGTCCTAAGATTTGCTTGAGATTCTGGACGAGGCTGGTATGTTGAAGCGTAAAGGATTGAACTTAAAGGATTACAAGATAAGCTTTAAGTTTGAATAAAAAGTCCATCAACAAGAAAATGCATTAGGAGACTGTGGCATATGGGTTTGCATCATGTTATACCGACTGATCAACAACATTCTAGTAGACCTAGGTGATCCCACTCAGCTACCTTTGGCCTATCGTGAACAAATGCTAGATTACTATTGGAAATACAAGGTAAGTTTCAAGTTATCTGTAGAAGAAGATTTTTAGGATTTCTATCAATCTATGAACAATATTTATGGTCTGTAATATTCTAAGTAAGCCTAACTTTAACCTTTGAACAATATGTATGTTGTGTAATATTCTTTAGGTTATTGTATAATATTATCTGGTATTTAGGATCTAAAAGCTTAATGTGCTAATTTTCAACCCATGTCGTAACTGTGTACATATGGTATACATTTAACATAGCTTTTTTAACCTTGAATGTCCTTAGTATGTGACTTTACATTGGGAATAGGTTGGCTGTAAATTCAGTCAGTGCATTTAGTTAACATGTACTTTATATGTGACTTCAATTATGATTATAAACTAGTTTCCCCTTGGCATTTTATTCAAAAAAACCACACATGCTGGAATTTATATTTTAAAATGCCATGGCAAACTACCACCAAAAGACGCCTAAACTTTGTTGCATTAGAGACATAAACTGTTACCAACACCAATACGGCCTTAGACTGTTCTTTGAATCTTCATTCATGAAACTCCCACGAAGATTAACTACGGGTAAGCCAACAACACCGGAAACAACTAGCAAGAGGCTAAGAACAATAAACGGGAAAGTTGTTAGGATGAGAGAAAAGGAGATGAATCAAGATCTTTTAGGTATCGTGATGGGATTAAACCTATTGGATTTGGTGTTTCTTGGGATCTAGTGGATGGAGAGCCTATGCTCGGAGTAAGTGATCAAAATGTATCCAGAAAATAAATTTGCTATAACTTAATGTTATTTTAATACCTTATTTTTCTATTTTAGAATGCTATGGGATTGCATGTACCAGCGTGGACACTTGATATTATACCAGAAGACTGTAGGATCCATGCAGAAAGACCTGAACCTGTTGTTCTACACTCACCTTATCCAGTACCAATATGTATGCGAGAGGCTGCTTATCTCAGGGGTCTAAATGAAAATGGTTTAAGCTAGGAGAAAGACATGATGGAGCCTTCTAAAACTAGCAGTGACTAGTATTTTTAGGTCTGAATGTGTTTTATAATGTAAGCATTATTAGTTACCTTTGATAAAGACTGATCTAAACATTGTATGGCGAAACCATAATATTTTCTATAAGCAATGGTTATTAACTTAATTTATTGTTTGTGTACTTTTTAAATATAGTTTTATTGCTTGCATTTAAGTTGAGTTGATGTTCCATCCAACTCCTATTGTACATGTTGTGCCTATATAATCACATACTTATCTCCATAAAATACCAACACATACTACTAACTACATTCCCAACTAGCAAATTTTAATGGCTAACTCGTCACCTCACAACCCCATCTCTGGCCGAGTTGTTAATGAGTTAATGACACTCAGTGGTGACTCAGACATTCATAAGTGCATGAAATTTTATTTTTTGCAACAAGTGTCTGAAGAAAAAACTTTTTCTAACACACTTCGTGATCAAGTTTCAAATATAAAGGCTGGCATAACAAAATTGGACGAAATGATTGCTGAGTTAACAACTGTAACTGGCATAATAAAAAAGAACAACCAACTGCAAATTAGCCATATCTTGAGTCTTCGATTGGAAGCAGTAACCAAGTTGAGTGATTGCTCGAGTTGATTTCTGCCTCTTAGTAACCCAGGGATAATGTTTTTGGCTCTAGCACATATGGGTGGATCAACCCATGAAAAGAAATCACAGACAAAAGTTAAACAACAACGAAACCTACGTCCAGGGATTGCATTGGTCCAAAAAGTCCTAACTGTGGTAGGATTTCCACAGAAGCAATTCATTATAAAATCTATTAGGGTTGACTATTTTATGGAATGTTGGTAGTGATGTGTTTAGGACCACACCACTAACATATTTTTATACTAGTTTTGGCAAATTAAAAAACAATATACTTGTACTTTCTATCCAACTACTATAAGTACATTACATTAATAAATTGTACCCTCCTTTAATCTATCTTTATGCGACTTGCATTGAATTAGGGGTACTGTTGGCCAGACAAGGTATACTACATATTTAAGCCGTGCACATTAGAGTTTCATGTGATACAACCAAATATGAGTAACCACAACAAATTTAAAGTAAGACTGATGTTTGAAGGTTCCAATAGGTCTATCCTATTACCTAAAGATACCCGATACCAAACCCTATATTCTTATTGTAAGACGAAGTTTTCAATCATAGATTCTGATAACATAAGTTTATCATACATAGATCAATCCGAAACCATTGAGGTAATAGATGATGAAGACCTAGAATGCTTCACTAATGAGTTTGTTTACATCATGCTTCAAGCTCCTAGGATGTTTATATCTATAAATAAGGTATCCAATGTTGCATCTATTTTAGCCGATTTTGATTTAATTCTACCATATGTGGGTGAAGGCTCAACATTTACACCTGTAAATGATGAACATGGTTGGAATCACAATACTTTCAAACATAAGCCGACCCCTCCTTCTATCCCTTTAGAAAACCCATACAAGAATACCCACCCAACTGTTACTCCAATTAGATATGATGTAGACCATAGATTTGATAATAAAACAACATGTGTGTATGAGATTAGTTTGCAAGCTGTTGTCCCATATTTTAGTGATGATTAAATAAGAAATAAAGAAGAAAGATAGATGAATTCTAGAGAGAGAAATTAGAGAGAGAAAAGAAAGAGAATGGTGAAACTCAGGGAGGATTAGATTAGAGAGAGAAATACAAAATGAACCAACCTCCTCTTAACATGCTAGGAGGAGGGTATATATAGTCCACCCACATGCGAGCTTGTATGGGATATATATTAATGGGTCAGGCTTTCCTTTTAGGCTTTAGTTACTTATGAATGAACCTTAGCTTAAAGTTAAGCCCGTAAAACACGACTAACCTACTGCCTATTACAACGTTATAAAATACGATACATAATAAACATATGACCGAACATTCTTGTTTGACTCAATATTTTGAGGCTAACAATCTCCCCCAATGAGAGGTCATTACCCTTTGTCATTTGGAGATTTGTAGAGATTACTAATCTCGCTACAAATGAGTCTTGAACGTGTAATAGTAGTCTTGTTCCTTCATGCTATGATCTTTGAAACTTTGTCGTTGTCTTTCGACTTTGTCTTTAATCTTGAGATCTTCAAATCATCCTTGACTTGTCTTTGCCATCTTGCGATCTTGTGTCTTATCCACATGCTCATACTATTAATTGTTGAATATGTCTTTAGGCATGAGTATGTGGTTTTGAATCTTTAACTTTGCTTAGTACACCATAACGTCACCTTCTTGAGACAAAACATAGACACAGACTAAATGGCTTTGACATTCGTCCTAAATCGGTAGCGTTTTACCTCCGGTCGGTGAAGACCATTACACGATATTAAATATCGTACTTGTGATTAGGTAGATTCACTAAGAATCTCCTTGACAGGGTTTCACGGCTGTACTAGCCGTTCTCTTTACTCGACCGTCTCAAAGCAAGACTGCGAACATAAAAAGTGAATCAATTGGATAAATATCTGCTTGATTAAAGTCGTCAATTCAAATTCCTAGAACAAGTGTGATTCATAAAGAATCTTACCATTGTTGCTTTCCAGTTGACACAAGCTTGATTCATAAGAATCTTGCAAGTCACCTACCGTAGTGTTGTTTGAGGTTGACGCTAGAAGGATTTCCATTCGTCACTGTGAATATTAATGAATATCACTCTGAATGTTCTAGCAAGACCATAAAGATATTGCGTAGAAACCTGAAACGAGTTTGAATCAATTCAGAATCAAACCACTGTTGCTTTTCAGTTTTGCACATGTTTAGTTCATAAAGAATCTTACACATGACCTACCGCAGTGCTGTTTGATGTTAACACTAGAAGGATTTCCACTCATCATTGTGAATACTAGGTAGTATCACTCTGAGTGTTCTAGCAATATCGCAAGGATATAGCGTAAGACTCTCTTCTTTGTCATTTCGTGTGTCCTAACGAGATATGATTGATCTCTTGACTCTAGACTCGATTTGTGCACTTTTAGTGGTCAGAGGCTGGAGCAGATGCCACCTATTTAATATCAACTATCTCAGAGTGAGAAAGCTAATAGAAGTCATGTTGCTCTCCGTGACAATAAAACAAACTTCTTTTAAGAGAAGCTGAGTAGCTAGGTAAGGGTTGTGCACTACATCACTGGGTCCATGATGAGTTGTCTTCATGATGTGTTGACCCGGTTTCTGCCTAAGTTGTATGGAGGGCTAATTTCTTTTCACTCTTTATCCTTACATTTCTTTTTCCTTCTTCAACCCCTTCAATGCTTACCAAGACATCATTACTAGCACCTTGTTGTGATTGTTCTAGTGCTAGCATAAGTACTTATTTGGCATTCAACTACGTTCACATTCTACTCCATCTTTCCTAAGGAATTCTAATAATCTATTGGATTTTCCCTTGGAAGATCCCTCGGGTTCTGGTTGGATCATAGGACATATACCTAACCACCCTTGTGACACAAATAACGTCGTGGACTAAAGATGTTGTGGGTATTTGATCGTAACCATAAAAACCACATCAAATGTCTAAAAGATGTTTGAAAAACATTTAACACCTTGATAGTTTTGTTGTTTCAAAAATGCTCCCCCTTCACATGTGCTTCGATAATCGAAAGTGTTTTGCACATGTAGGTTAGAGTTAAAGTGATTGAGTCTTATATAAGGTCACATTTTAATCTCATTTTCTCCCCTATCTCTAATATATAAAATCTTTTGATATTAGATATACCAAATTTGATTAAAATATATTATGAAAAATAGCCTTGAAAAACTTTGGGAGAAAAATGTGTCAAACTTAGCATGAATTTGGAAAGATCCCCCATAAAAATTGTTCCAATTGAACTGTCATTGTGAGGATGCGATCCACAATTCGCTTTTTGAGGATGGGAGTTGTTGAACACACAATTTCTGAAAGATTTTGAATAATCATTCTTTAAAAAATTGTGTTCAACACTTTTCGAAAAACTCTATTTCTTTTTGGCGAAGAGGTTTTTCTAAAGCATAAACTTGAGTTCATAGACTTTGAATGTCTTGACAAACCCACTCAAGTGTAAGAAGATTTCTCTTCTTTTGCTGAGGGCAAGCGCACTAAATCGTACACTCCCCCGTGAATATCGATCCGGGTTGCAATCTGAAAGTGATTACAAGCCATTGTGTTGAGCTCAAAACCTTGAATGTTTTGTGACAAGCTCAACCCAAGATAGATTGCTCTACCCGTTGTTTGGAAAGATTGTCCAAAATAGATATTTTCCTTTATTAAAAAAAATGACATGTTTTGAAAAATATTTACAACTTTCATTTGAGCTTTATGTACACACCCGTGTCATTATTGAGCTACATTTCTAGGCACGTCCATATTATCGATACTGAAAGACATGTCGAGGAGAATATTTTTAGATTTTTAAAGATTTTTAATTTTGTGTTTTGTTTTTATATGTTTTATATTTTTGTATTTTGCTTTTCAATGGTATTTACAAGTAGATGTTTGATAGATGAATCAAGCAGGCACCTTTGCCAGAATCTCCAGGTCTGCTGGAGTCAAACATCTCATACCAATTCGCCTAACGAGGTACTCAAACCTATCTTTCGATAGAGCTTTCGTAAACAAGTCGGCTAATTGGTAATCCGTTCCAACAAAGTATAACTCAACGATACCTCGTTCAACTTGTTCCTTTATAAAGTGATATCTGACATCGATGTGCTTCGTGCGAGAATGCTATACCAGATTGCAGGAGATGGCTATGGCCAACTTTGAGTAACAGTACATGGGTACTTTATAAAAGTGGAAGCCATAATCCGTGAGTTGTGTTCTCATCCATTGAACTTGAGCACAACACGCAGATAGAGACACATACTCCGCTTCGACTGATGAAAGTGACGTGCAATCCTGCTTCTTGAAAGGCCATCCCACGAGCTTATCTTGACCTAGAAATTGTGCACTACCAGAAGTACTTTTTCGTGTATCAAGACACCCTGCATGATCAGAATCTGAATAGGTCGTTAGAAAGAAACTGGTTTCCCTCGGATACCAGAGTCCCAAATGAATGGTATTCTTGAGGTACCGAAAGATCCGTTTAACCTCCTTGAGGTGCTTTTCAGTGGGTCGTGCTTGATATCGTGCACAATAACACGTAGCATGTGAAATATCGGGTCTGCTTGCTGTCAAGTACATGATGGAGCCAATCATGGTACGATATCTCGTTTGATCTATGGAGTTTCCCTCCAAGTCAGCATCTAGGGACGTGGTTGATAATGGTGTCCCAACGGGGTCACATGAAGTCATACCATGCTTTTTGATTATCTCTTGATAATATTTAGCTTGGTTAATAAATATAACACTTGGGGATTGGTGAACTTGAATTCCTAGAAAGAATTTTAGTTCACCCATCATTGACATTTCAAATTTGATGTGCATTACTTTTTTAAACCATTTTGAGAGTTTTGGGTTTGTAGACCCGAAAATAATGTCATCAACAAAAATCTGCACAAGCAAAATGTCATCTCCATATTTATAAGTGAACATAGTTAGATCAATGGAACCTTTTGAGAAACCTTTGGATACCAGAAATTTCGAGAGCTCGTCATACCACGCCCTTGGAGCTTGTTTTAGTCCATATAGTGCCTTGTGGAGACGATACACCTTGTCAGGATAATGAGGATTAAAAAATCCTTCCGGCTGCGTGACATAGACTTCTTCCTTCAAAGGACCGTTAAGAAATGCTGTCTTCACGTCCATTTGATAAACAGTGAATTCCTTATGTGCAGCATAAGCAAGGAAAATCCCTACCGCTTCCATACGAGAAACTGGTACAAATGATTCGTCAAAATCAATTCCCTCTTTCTGTCCATACCCCTTAGCCACTAGCCTAGCTTTGTTCTTGATGATCGTGTTTTCTTCATCGATCTTGTTTTTCCAGATCCATCGAAGATTTAACAGAATCACGTCGTATGGTATGTCAACAAGTTCCCAGACCTTAAGTCTTTCAAATTGTTGAAGTTCATCCGTCATCGATTCAATCCAAGCATGATCAGCCATGGCTTCTTTGATGTTTTTCGGTTCAGCTGTACTCACGGCGAGTGCGAACATACAGACGTCACCATCGGTTTCTAATTGTCGTCTTGTACGAACAGGCTGTGAAGGGTTTCTAATTACTTGAACCAAAGGATGATCTCGGGTTCAATGATGTGTTGAAGGATGTCGTTGGTAGAACATATTCATATTTGACGGATCAACATGACGTGTAAAAGACTCTCCAGTTTCATGTACCGATGTACCGAATGGGTTGTGAAAATCGTCATCGTCAGATAATGCATCGTCTGCTTGATTTATGTTCTATGGAGCAATGACAGTAGCTGTGGATGTTGTAGGATCAATTGTTGAAGTGATATTCTGAGGAGGTAAATCTGCAGCAACCCGTGTTGAAGTAGATGAAGTTGTATCCTTTTGTTGACGATGATCGATATCATCATTCTTATCAGGAGTGACAACGGAAGACTTCGATACAACATGTTTCTCCCCTGTGAAATATTCATCAAACATTGGTCCATATAACATTTCTAACTCTTCAATGGTCGTGTCCACCGTCATATCTGCTCTTGGAACATTTCCTTGAACCAGCTTTGAACTTGACAGTTCATTGTTGTGATCTTGAGTTCCGAGTTCCATGCGGTTGTGCACAAAAGTCTTTTGTCTTTGTGGATCGGGACTTAAACTGCTTTGTTCAAGTGCCATTTCTTGCAGTTCATCGAATCAGACATGAATAGTCTCGACTATTAATTTTGTTCTCTTGTTGTACACTCTATATCCCTTAGACTGAGTTGCATATCCCACTAGAGTGCATGCATCACCCTTCTCTTTCATCTTGTCCAGATTTTCACCATCTCGAATTATGTAGCACGTACATCCAAAAACATGAAGGTGTTTGAGTGAAGGTTTGCGATCATGAATTATGTGATATGGTTTCTTTTCGTGTGTCGGGATAATTAAGGAACGGTTTTATGTGTAACATGCGGTTGACACGACTTCGGCCCAAAAGAATAATGGTAGTTTTGAAGCGGATAATAATGTTCGAGCAACCTCAACCAAAGTACGATTTCGTCTTTCAACAACTCCGTTTTGTTCAGGTGTTCGAGCAATAGATGTTTCATGTTCAATCCCTTTGGCTTCAAAATAATTCTCTAGAGTTGAATTCGAATTTTGTGCCTCTGTCAGTACGTACCACTTTTACTTGAGCTTGAAGACCACATTGTATCTGCTTAAGGAAGTTAATGAGAACCTAAAGTGTTTCATCCTTGGACCTGAAGAAGTGAGTCCACGTGTACCTTGAGTAATCATCGACAATTACCATAACGTATTTCTTCCCATTGATGCTTTGAACACGCATGGGGCCACACAAATCTATATGAAGAAGATCTAACCGTCCTTTAGAGCTTGGTGTAGTCTTTGTCTTGAAACTACTCCGTTTAGCTTTACAAAGCTCACAAGAAGAACAAAGATGATCTTTGATGAATTTTAAGTTTGGAAGGCCTCTCACAATATCTTTCTTGGAAAGCAAGTTGATGGTATCAAAGTTAAGATGAGATAATCGTTGATGCCATAACCAAGCTTGAGTCGTTGAAGCTTTAGCCATGAAACAGATTAGAGTTGAAGAAGTAGAGTCTTGATGTGAAATAGTGTAGAGATCAATACCCCGTGAACTAGTAAGTAAGTCATTCCCATCATAATTACGAACACAACATGTCTTCTTTCTAAATGCGACTTCCAAATCTGCATCACATAATTGACCAACCGAGAAAAGATTATAATTGAGTCCTTCGACGTAGGAAACCCTTTTGATTGTGATATTTCCTTGAACCAAATCTCCATATCCTAGGATCGATGCAAATTGATCATTTCCGAATCGGACCGTACACAAGAACTTCTCCACGAAGTTAATTAGAAGCTTGAGATTCCCTGTCATGTGCTTCGTGTATCCGGAGTCCAGTATGAAGAGAATTCTTTTGATCACCTGCATAAGAATTAGAACACGATGGAGCATTTGCTAAATTGGATTCCATGTTAGTTGTGATTTACGATTCATTAGTTTCCCTAGTTTCAGCACTTAAAGGCACACTAACGCTCGTTGTCACATTTTCTTTCCTAACCTTAGACATCCATTTATATCCTGGAGGACACTGATTAGCAAACCACCATTTCCAAGACTTGCTAGCAGACTCATATAATTCCGTAATTATGCTTCTAGGGTTCTTAGTGGTGGAGTCTGATGCAATACTTTTCTTAGGGGGGGTTGCACCAGAATGGTTCACTTTACGTTTGGGTTTTCTAGCACTAATAGGCATCACAATTTGCTTCTTAGTTTTAGTATCTACGCCTTTGACATTATTCGAAACACACATAGCATGATTAGCATTGACACATTTCCACATTTCACACAAACAAACTTATCATTCAAAGCATTCTAAGTCGAATCATTCATATCGTCATTACACGCGATTACAAACATTTTATTCTTAGAAACATTCAAATTCCTAGGGTGGTCTTCTACTTCCTTCATCTTCCCTTGACTTTTGTTTTACCAAAACTTTTCATTCATTCGAGTGCTCTTAAGCTGAGGTCAGCTAACACTAGCAGTGGGGACTACTCCTATAGTAAAAGACACATGTCTATTAGTGTTTTTAGAAGTGTGAGGTGATTGAATTTCTTTGTTGTGTGTGGGTTTAGTGGCCAATCAATACATTCCTGGTTTAATCACATTTATGTTCTTAATGCTTTGTGATCGAATATGTGTTTTTTGGAGTAATCTGTGGTAACCTATCCTTCCCAACCGTCTTGGGGGCAAACCCAAGTTTTGAAAATGCAGAATTGGAGAAAACAGATGGTGTTCCTAAGACAGAGGGTTTAGCCACTTCGTGCGCATTGGGTTGTCTTACAACAGGTTTCTTAACGCTAGGTTCCACAATTTTCCCACCCATTTTAGCGACGAGTTTCTTCAACTCTTCGATCGCTATGTTCCTTTCTTGTAACTGAGCTTTTAATTCTTTAATTTCCAAACTCTTTTCATTCATTTCTCGCCACTGTTGGGAAAGTTTTTCGTGCAACTTATTATCATGTGGAAAACTTCCGATGTCTTTTTACAAAGCAAGTTCAAGATAATGACAATGTTTTTGAAGGAAATCAGTTTTGTGTTGAAGTAACTCAAAAGCCTTTTTATCAACATTTTCTTTACGTTTCGAAAGCTCAGTTTCAAGTCGTTCACACTCTTTGATCTTATCAAGATATTTGCATGCAACATCAGAATATTCATCGGTATCAACACAAGATTGAAGAGTAACACACAAAATATCTTTGGAGAGACATTCTTCTAAGAGTAGATCATACTCGTTTGAAAACTCTGATTTGTCATTTTGAAGTTTATCAATTTCTTTTTCAAGAGACTCAACATATTTCAAATCATCAAACATTTTAGACCGAATTAAGTTTTCAAACTCAAGAACATTTTCTTTTATTATCTTCGTATTTGGTATTAAAAGTTCTTGCACAAGCACAATTATATCGTGAGGAATCTCTTTTTTCCACTTATCATTTTGAGGTGTTTGCCGTTCGTTTTCAACAATTGATTGAACATTATCAATGTGATGTTTAAGAATACCAAGTGTTTTTCTACTTTTGATTTTAGAAACATCAAGAGGCAAATAGTTAATATATTTAGAAACATTTGATTTCTTAGTGGCAAAAATTTTCTTCCATTGAATTCTTCGTTGTTTGCTTTCAAGAAACAATTCCTCACGAGACTTGTATTTTTGTGGAGTGAAAAAGACCATAAAGACTGTTTTCATAAGCATAATTATATGGTTTCACAAAATCTTTATTGACCGGTGATCTACTCTCCTCATCCCAAAGGGACGTCTCTTCACTATCGAGCCTAACTACTGGGCAATCATGATCGATCCATTCGGACTCATCAAGATATAAGTGGGGGTCGCAGCTTGAGCTTGTTCGAGGTACTTAGGACTTTCAAAACTAGCTTGAACCTTGAAAAACGACCGAGGTGCTATCATTCTTACGGTTTGAATAGAGTCATGCGTTTTATAAACAACTTTTTTCAAAAAATCGACTTGTTCTTCGAGTTCTGTTACTTTTTCAGTATCTTTGCCTTGTCTTTTTGAAATCTTGTTTTAATTTTTCAACATCTTGTTTCTTTTCGTCAAGAATTTTAGCAGAATTGGTGGTATTCATAGAAAGCCTCTGTTCAAGTTCGTTGACTTTTGTTGTGGCAAGGTACGTTTTTTGACGTTCATCACTTAATAAAACATTAAATTGACGTTTTTCTTTAGTTAACAAAGCAAGAGCTTCGTTGTATTTATTTTCAAAATCGTCCTTTTTAACGTTAATAACACGACTTTTGTACCCCTCAATCTCTTTGTCTCTTTGAAGAAGCTGAGCCCTATAGCTATCAAAGGTCTCACTAGATTTTATAAGAGCGGCTTTGCTTTCTTCAAAGTTTTGAGTAAGCGTTGCGTTTGCATTTTTTAATTGCTTTTGACTCTTTCTAGTTTCATTGACATATTTTTTTAAACTAGCAATTAAATTAGCAAGCGCGACACGCTCCTCGTCATCATACTCATTTGCATGTTGATCATCCTCAAACTCATTATTGCACATGTCTGATGAATCGGGTGTGGTATTGCTATCAACCTTTTTCATCATACATGTGTCTGTAATTGTTGTTGGTAGATCACTATGCTCATGTGTATCACCAAACACATTATATTCATCATCATGTTGTACCTTATCAATTGGCTTGGTATCAAATATAGGACCATTGTCATCTTCAGTGACGTTAAGGACCTCATGAATCTTTGCCATGTATGAATGATGTGCCTCGAGTTCTTGGTTGGAGAGTTCATCGTCTGTGTCGTCAAGCATTTCTCCTTCCTCAGCTGATAGCTTGATCCTAGCTTCCATCTTCTTGCATAGCAGCTTTTTTTCCTTATGATAATCATAATCTTTAACCCTCTTTGGCTGTCGGCATTCCCTAGCCAAATGCCCAAAACCTCTGCAGTTAAAACACAGAATCCCACTTTGTTGCACAACTTGAGTACCAACAGTTTCCCTATTTCCAACAACAGTAGCAACCCTCTGATTATCATATATAGCGGGTTGTCGATCATACTTTGGAGGACTCTCAGCACGCCTTCGTGTGTCACTCCTTGGAGGACTCTGAGCATAGTTGTTCCTTGTGTTTGATGATGTTCTGAGGTTGTTGTTGGTGGGTTTGTAGATTTTTCTGTATTGCTTCATAATGAAAGCCATTTGTTGCTTGAATTCCCTATCCTTTTGAGCTAGTTCTTCCTCACTGTCTTCTTCGGATGATTGCTCAGGTGTAGGTGATGGTGTTGTTGCAACTTCTTTGCCTCGGGATCTTGTTGGAGCATGTGACTTAGAGAGAGTGGATGATCGTGGTGATGATGATTGAGTAGAGTAGGTCTTTGGAGCACGAGAACGATAATCTGAGTAATGTTGAGTGGTAGACACCAAAGCAAGTGGATTTGAAACCTTTGCAACTCGTTCAGCTCGAAGTTCGTTTGCCTCATTCTGAAATTGTTTCAAAATTTCAAAGAGCGTGTGATATGAAACTTCGTCCAACTTTTTTTGTTGTTTCACCAAGGTGACAAACCGTGTCCACTATGGTTGAAGTTGCTGTAGAAATTAAACATTGACTTGCATGGTGGAAACTTGCAAGTTGTTTTGGGTCATGTCATTCATCATTTTGTAGAATCAAGAGTAATAAGAATCAATTGATTCCCCATCTTTTGAAGTAAACTTGCCAAAGTTCCAAAACATCTTAGTTTTCATATCTTGTTTGTTAAGTGATTCACCTTGTTGCAATCTTTCAATAGCCTTCCACATTTCTTTAGCAGTAGGACATGCATCAACCATGGAATAAATGTCATCTCCAATGCCACTTAGAATTAAATAAATTGCTTCCTTCTCTGCATCAAGCCAAGCACGGTTCTCTGGTGTGAGGTCGTTTCTCTTTTTAGTACGTTCATATGAGGGTTATTCGTCACTTGTGTCTGTGGCTGGTACTGCAGGAACTTGTATGCTTGAGAATCTATAAGGTCCATAAAAAATGCATTTCCTTAAAGCATCAGCGAAGGTTTTGTGTCAAGATAACGTAGAAAATAGGATTGCCATTGATGAGATGGCATTTATACATGATCTCATCGTTCTTTTCGGGCTTTAAATGCATAAAAATGTCATAAAATACCATATACAATGCTTTTGTTTGTTTACTTGGGTATTTTAGGTATGGATATCGTGAACAAGACAACAAATCACAAGAAACAAGGAAAAACGAACATGAGAAACGAAGCCGTACAATGAACCGGGCCCTAGTTTGTGACTTATCAAAGAAAAACCCTTAAAGACTTGAAGATGTACAAGAATGATCCCTCATCTATGAAGAAATGACACTTAATACCCTTGTGTATTCATAATTACAATTTTGGTCCCCTAAGTTTGTCAAAATTACAAAAAGGTCCTTCAACTTTGAAGATTTGGCAAGTTTAGTCCCTCAACAATTCTAAATTGTCAACAATGGTCCCTCATGAAGTTAAAGATCCAATGAAGACCTTCAAAGATGAGAAATGTCCAAGATCAGTCCTTATAATATTCAAAAATGGCAAAAATAACCCTTGAAATCCTTTTGCCAAAGTTTTGGGGCAAAAGTATGAAGTTTGAAAGTTTTATAACAAAGGGAACCAAGTTTTTGGGCTGAAAAACATGATTTACCACTTCTGCCAAAACACAAGGGCTACTTTTGCCATTCTGAAAGTTTAAACTCACACAAACACGCGCCAAACAACTCCACCCCTTAATTTCGGATCAAAACTTACCACTATTCACCCTGATGAACCCAAAAATTACTCCCACTTAAACAAAGGGTAAATTCTAATTACCTTGGCACACGTTTGATTCACATGCCCAGAAACTCATCCCACACCAAAAACCTTCAATCCCACTCACCATGTGACCCCACCATTCAACACGTCAACCAATCACATGACTCCCTCCTCTCCAAGCAATCCTAGTTGGCACGACCAACACTTTATGGCTACTACTTGGTCCCCAAGCATAAAATGAACAACCAAGATCATTTTGGACAGCTCAACAACAACAAATGTCTAGAAGCATTCAAGGGTATTTTGGAGACTTCATAGCTTAGGGTTTTGTACTTTTCTACCTTGTAATCGTCTATATAAAGACTCCTCAACATGTGAGAGAGATTTTGTTCCAGATTTTAGCTAATTTCTTTGTAATTCATTTTTATGAAATAAAAGTTTATTTTCTAAAAATTCTGAATTCTCTTTTGTGTTTTATGAAAGTTTGGTGTTAGATTAGCTAAGATCTGAGTTCCATTTACATGTTTGATTGATTTTGAGAAAAGGTTTTAAGGTTTAAAACACTTGTTTTCAAAAACAAAGGATAATCTGTTTTGGTTAACTTTTTTTGGTTTGTTCTTCTTAGCAGTTGTGGAAGCTGGTGCTTGTTCTTGCTAGCACCTCAGCTCAAACATTCCAAACCGTGGATGTACATTTTGGAGGTTTGATTCTCTTATCCCTTTTATATTTTCTGAATTTTGCCTAATTTTTGGTGATTTTGCATGATTGTTTGTGAATATGAGATATTGTGGTTGATTTGTGTTTCTGAGGGTTGGATTGTTGTTACTAGGTTGTTTTGATCTTGGATTGAGGGTTAAGACACAACAATCCTTTGAAAATTTGAGAAATCAGATTCCAAAGGGGTGTTTGGGTTAACTTATTTATCAAGATTCAAGGCAACTTGAGTGGTTGTTTGTTGTTCCTTTGTGGTGGTATTTGTTTATCTGGTGTATTGGGTTACTTATCTGCAAGTTTTGAGGGTCTAAACACCCAAATCCAACAAAGGTCCATAAAGTCAGCTTTACTTGGAAATTTTGGCTAAAACTTTGGGGACACCTAGATCTAAGGGTACACTAGGGTTAACAAGTGCTAAATTTTGGTTAACATAACCAGGGAAAGGGATTTGAGGGTTTGAAATTGGGTTGGTGGTCAAATAGTCAGCAAAAAGGGTTTTGGATAATCATCTTTGTTCATCAGTAACTGCATATGCTTGAATCTGCTTATTATCTTTAATCCAGTGTTTGAAACAAGTTTATTTGTGCTTATTGGACTTTATTATAGCTTGTGTATGCATATGGTTCATTTTGGTTGGCTTATTTATGCTAAATCTGCTTTTTAGTTCATAACTGCTTATTTGTCAGGTCTGTATCATATCTGGTGACTGTTTGCTTATTCTGTGCTTATTGAGTGAACCAAATTGTGATTTGTTGATTGATATTGACTCCTTGTGATCCACTGATTACAAGGGTGCCTTTGTTTTCCATTGAATCCAACTGGATCTCTCTAAAAAAGCAAGTCAAATAGTCAAAGCAGTGGGAACTCCTTTCCCCCGCTGCTAGCCACTGCTAGTGTTATTTCACCTTGTGCTTATCAATAAGCTGTTCTAGCTTATCTAAACCTGCAACAACTTTGAATTTGTAATAGGTGTCACTTATTTGACCCATTTGTTCATACTAGAGCATTTGAGGGGTTGACTTTGAGGTTTGACTAGAAAACCAACTACTTTGACTTTTACATAAGTGCTTATTGGCTTATTCTGCTTATTTGGTTTGGATTATTGAACTTTTCTTTGTTGATTTGTCTTAATTAAGTCATTTAGAGTCTTTTGCAACTTATTTCAAGGTCTGAGGTAGTCTAGAACTCTAAGTCGACTATTTTGTCTTTTTGTGAAATTCTACTTTGCTTATTTCTGGCTTATTAGGTTTGCTTTTTCAAAATTTCTTTTCACAGATCACTTAGGCATCTCAAAAGAAGTTTGTGTGTCAAATATGAGCTTATGGCATTGACTTATTGCTTAATGGGCCAAAAAGCCCATTAAGAATAAGCTATTGACTTATTAAGCTGTGATAAGCTCAAAACCAGCTTTTGGGCCTTCAAACTTTTGTGCTCAGAATCAAATTTTGAGTCAAATAGGGCTTTTTCAGTTCTTTTGGGCCTAGTTGGAATTTTTGGGCCAAAAAGCCCATTTTGTTGTGCTGTTTTTTTTATTTTAGCCCTTTTGGAGGCCCATTAGGGGTATTTTGGTAATTTTACTTTTATTTTCTGTTTACTTAGGTTAAAATAAACTAGTTTGCAAGTTTTTAGAATTTTTTAGAATTTTTGGATTTTTAATAATATTTTAATATTATTTTATTATTAAATTTCAATTTTCACATTTTTGCACTTTTTATATTTTTCTTAGGTCTAATACATTAAATTAGGATTTTTAAAACTCTTAGATTAATTTTATCATCATTTTCTTAATTTCTAGAAATATTTTAAGGTTTTAATGGTTTTTAATCATTTTAAATAGTTTTAATTAGTTTTAAAATTCATAACTATTAGTTTTTATTCTTATTTAGTCATTTTAGAGGTTTACAAAGTTAAAAATCTTTATTTGGGTTTTTTAATAATTATTTTGATTTTTAGGGCTTTAATTAGCATTTAAAAATTAATATTTAATTAATTAAAAGGTTTGAAAAAGTTTTAATCATTTGTAAACTCTTAGTTTATTTAATTTGATTTTTGGTAAGTTTTTGGGAATTTTTTAGAATTAGTTTTTATTTTAGCACTTTTTACGGTTTTTAATTTAGTCGTCGTAGTAAAAATTTTCACGAGTCCGTCATTCTATTTTCTCATCCCCTTCTTTCTCAAATATTAATCTCAAATATCTTTACATTTTAATCACACACATATACCTCCTTGGGAAACGAACTTTCACCTTTGGGTCATTAGTACACGATTTTCCTAAACCGTCGTATTTAATACTTTCCCTATTTACGCTCTTTTCCTAAAGAGTAGTAAAACACTACAATCAGCCATTGATCATATCGACCAGACACAAGCATTGGTGGTCTCTCTTTGTTACCCACCACCATGATGTTGTTGTTCGTCACACGATATTCTGCAGTAGATTCCATCTCAATATTCTCTAAATTGATGAAGTGAATATGGATCTTAAGTAGATGTTATAGTGATTGTGCTTGAAGGGAAAAAGTGTTGAAATCCTTTAAAAATGTTCTCGAAAAACCAAAAAATTTCTTCAAGACCAAAAAAACACACGAAATTTTTTTAAGTGTATTTTCGGAATATTCAAAAAATCCTCCAATCTGTCGCAATACCAAACCTGTCGCAATATATAAACCTTGTCGCAATAACACAAAGATTCTATCGCAATACCCAAACAAGTATTCTGTCGCAATACCCAAACAAGAATCTGTCGCAATGCACACAATTGAATCTGTCGCAAGGTACACAAATAAGTCTGTCGCAATAACACAAATTGAGATGTCGCAATAACTAAAGATTGAGCTATCACAATACCACAATATATGTCACAATGCACACAAAATGACTATGTCGCAAGTGTATCGCAATAAGAAACCCTATCGCAATATTGGTCGCAATAATGGTCGCAATCCAGAAACCCTAGGCCTTTGCGATGGAATTACAAGCAATTGCATAGCAATGTGGGTACTGTTCTGAAAACATGAGTAAAAAATGAGATTTTTTCTTAGAAATCCGTGATTTTAACCAATCCAAAGCACCCAAATCCCTACCACAACTATGTAGGAGATTTATATCAAGATTTAGAGCACGGAGAACAAATTTTTTTTTGAATCCGAGATGATTTATGGATTAAATCATACGAATCAAATGAAATAACAAAAACCAATCACAAATCTACCCCATGGAGATTGATACCAATTGTTGTCCCTTTAATTTGGTGATGATTAAACAAGAAATAAAGAAGAAAGATAGATGAATTCTAGAGAGAGAAAGTAGAGAGAGAAAATAGAGAAAAGAGAGAGAATTGTGAAACTTAGGGAGGATTAGATTAGAGAAAGAAATACAAAATGAAACAACCTCCTCCTAACATTCTAGGAGGAGGGTATATATAGTCCACCCACACGCGGGCTTGTATGGGCTATATATTAATGGGCCGGGCTTTCCTTTTAGGCTTTAGTTACTTATGAATGAACTTTATCTTAAAGTTAAGCCCGTAAAACACGACTAACCTACTACCTATTACAACGTTATAAAATACGATACATAATGAACATATGACCGAACATTCTTGTTTGACTCAATATTTTGAGGCTAACACAAAGCGATTATGGAAGGTTTGAGTTCCGGGTTGTTAAGTCATGTAGTAGAAGGTTTAGTGTTCGATGTGCACAAGAATGTTTTTCATGGCGTGTATATGCAAGGAGGTTTAAAAGTAGTATTTCTTTCTTAGTAACAACTATAAACAATTACCACACCTGCTCTAAAACACATATTTTACCAAATCATCGTAACGCTTTAAGAACATTGATTGGTCAAATGCTTTTAAGAAAAACGAAAGATACAAGACGGGTATACCGGCCTAAGGATATACAACAAGATTTCAACGTTGATTGGAAAATAGACATATCATACAAACAAGGGTGGGGGAAGACATGTTGCATTGAATCTGTTGAATGGTAGCCAAGGTGGATCATTTGAACATCTCCCTATTTAGTTTCATAATGTAAAGTTGGCAACGAGGGGACGGTTACGCACATAGAGACTGATGGTGATGGTTGTTTCAAGATGTGCTTTATTGCATTTGGTGTAGGAGTAAGTTAATTTTTTATACTTTTTATGTACTTAAACAAATAATAGCCAGACACGTTTAACCTATTATGTTTTATGTACACCAACTAAGGAGCTTCGAATCATATATGAGACCAATAATAAAGATAGATTGAGCACACCTTAAAGGGTCATGTCTTGGGATAAATTTGCTTGCTGTGGGAATAGATTCAAACAACCAAATTATACCAATAGCAACAAGTGTATCACAAAGAGAGACAGTTGAGACATGGTCATGGTTTTTGACAAAACTAAAAGAATGCATCGGTGAAAGAGCGAATATGGCTATCATCTCAGATAGGCACCAAGCTATTACAACAGCTTGTAAGAATGTTTTCCCGAATGCCTTTCATGGGTATTGTTGTCGACATATTTTGATGAACTGTAAATTGAATGCTCTTTTTTGGAAAACTTGCAAGGCTTACTTGGTCCAAGATTTTCAGAAATTACTAGATGATATTAAAGTAGTTAAACCTGATGCTTACAAGAAGTTAGTAGACGCTGGTTTTGAGAAATGGTCAAAACCACATTGCCCAGGAAAGTGTTACAATTACATGACCTCAAACTGCGTTGAATCAATCAATTCTTTAACAAAGACTACCAGGAAGGTTCCTATAACAAAGTTGATGGACTTCTATAGAGATCTTATACAGAGATGGTACTTTGAACGTAGATACTATGGTGAAGGTATGACAATGTGACTTTATAATTTTATTTAATTTATCTATATTTGCAAATACAGATTCATAATTCCTAAATTTTATGTTATATAGACGAACCAGCCACCGACGAATTATCAAGATGGGCTCAGGCAAAGATAAACAAAAGAATGAGAAAAAGTGCATCATGAACAATATATGGTATAGACAAGTTCAAGGTTTATCAGGTGAAAGAATATAATCGAGTGCACATTGTCGATTTGGTGAGGGGTGTATGTTCCTGCCTAAAATGGCAATACTCAAGTTTACCTTGTGGTCATGTGTGTGCTATAGCAAAAATTATTGGCTTGAGTAACTGTAACCAATGGTCAAAAGCGTGGTTTTCACAAAGAACTTTGAAAGCAATATACCAAAAGTTGGTTTATCCGCTTCCAGATCCATCAATGTGGGAAGTTCCTGATGGCTTGCAAGTCGTTAAGCCACCTGCTTTGGTAAAACCGCAACTAGGCAAACCGAAGGATGGAGATAGGATACGCTTACAAGGATAGGGACCTATAGATAACAGATGTTGTAGGTGTGGCAGTAGGGGGCACGGTAGAGATGGTTGTCATGCACCATTGCCGAGCCAATTAAGTTAGGAGTTTATCATAAATAAATATATACGTATATAGTGTGTTTATATATATTGGAAAAACTTTACATATATATTTTTTAGGTAAAAAGTCAGTCCCAGTATCCTAGCAACAACGAAGTCTATTGTTCTGCTAATGGACTCAGTAATTCACAGAATGCAGAACAAGTTTTAAATCAAATTCACTTAGATGATATGGACATATAGATGTTTTCAACCATTATTGAATAAATTTCCTTGTAATAAACCTATTTATTTATAACTAAAGTCTGTTACATTTCCTAGGTTACATGATACGTTCAAACAATAACCTTATGCCTAAAATAAAAGTTGGCTAATTGTTCACGATAACACAACGCAGTTTGTGTAGGATCATCAACAAGCAACGATAAGTCATGTGCTAAACGGTACAAAAAAATAAATATCCACACTCCGCAATCTCCAAAGAGTCCTCCTTGCTTAGGAACGTCCTGGGCTGTTGTAAATGTTATCTTGTATGTAGTATGGTCAATTCCCTTTGCATCAAATAAGCCTTTATTGGCTAGAATTTCAGGGAGCCGTACCTACATAAATATGGTGATTCTACTTAGTGTTAAAACAATAACCTGATCATACAAAGTGTGAATACAAAATTATTTAAATAAAATTTAACCCTTAAGCATTCCTTTGTCCGTAGATACAAACCGAAATAGTCAAATTTGTTATTGTCGCTAGTATCATAGAAGGTAACTAAACCAGAAGAAATATCATACTCCACCAAGAACCAGTGCGTTCTAGGTCCGTTAATAGGTATAAAAACCTTATCAACTTCTTCTGATGGCTTACTATATTGTAGCCCATTCACGTACCATAGAGGCATCCCATTCTGAAGTAGTAGCTGCACAAAGCAAGGTCTGACCATGGCCCAATTTGCATCAGGTAGTCGCACGTGCCACATGTAGTACACCCAAAGATCAATGTGCTTTTACCGGAAATTGGAATAAATTTACACAAATTAGATGGATATTTAATGAATAGCTGAAATCCCAATAAGTGTAGGCATAGTTAAATAAATTTCCTTACCTCATCCATTAGATAACCTTGTCTAGGAAGATCTAAGCATACTAACAATTCCCAGAAACGTCTATCAACAGTTACTTCAGTAGACCAAGGAAATTTTGAATGCAAACGCCTAGGCCAACTAAGATAAAGATCCAATTCATAGCTTATTGAAATTATGTGAATGGCATTGTGTCTACGTGAAAGATCCTATATTAATGGTAAAATAAAAAAGGTAAGGAATACATCAATAAGTATCAAGAACATGTAGATTGAACATACTATGCGGGATACCTCAAGCCAAGGTCCAACATCTTGTAATTTTTTTGTCATGTCTAAATCATCGACACCAGATACTTCACTTATTTTTTGAAATTTCTGGGATACTATTGCCCAATTACACGTGCGGTCTGGTAATAATTGTGACCTCTTTTGCGGACGACATTGTGCCATTGCTTGTTTCATATGATTAAAATTCATCAAAATGTCCCGCCGTCTCTTATAGTCCATGTCCCGTTTTTTCATAACCTCGCGTGACCTCTCTTCTGCGAGCAAAACCTGTTTTTTATTTTCATTTTCAAGTTTCTGCTCATAAGCAAACTGTCGTTCCTCTTCTAACAACTTCCTTTCCTCCTTTAAAAGGCGAACCATTAGTTCCTCTTCAATGAGATAATCCTGTGTTTAGTAAAGATACATTTAATAATCGTGTATATTTGAGGGTCATAATAAATATCATGAGATACTTCATGAATATAATTGTACCATCTCATTTTCTTCTTCACAATCTTGAGCTACAGACATTGACATACAATCATCATTGGCACACTGGACCAACTGTCTATACACATTATTGAGTTCAATGCATAAATCTTCGTTTATTGATTTATACTTTTCACTAAAATCCAATGAATGCGCTCCACCTCCATTAGTCATAAAACCAAGTTCCTATATTAATTAGTGTATAATACCTATTAAATTTCTACGTTGGTGGATAAATATAATAATGTCGTGTTGGTAACAAAGAATAAAAACGTACCTGGATTATAACCTCAAGTTTGAATATGCGAGTATTCAACTCTTGTATAAGACAGTCCTTTATAGTGCTTTCCTTTGATCTAGGAATATTAACATTAGAGGTCCTGATGCTCACACATACATTGTGGCGTTTACTGCTTGTATAAATCTTTTGGAAATACGCTTCCTAGGCATCAGCTTTTCTAACAGGTACATTAGGTATATATGATTTAAGATACTCAATGGGTACTTGACAACCATTCCGTTTGGTATTCTATTGATGTAGGCCTAAGATCTTTGATAACATTTGCATCCTGCAATCATCTAATAAAGTTAATAAACAAACCATATGTAACCAAATAAATCCTAAAATTATAACTAAGAAATAAAAATAAACCAAACTTTGTGAAAACACTTTAGTTAACTATTATTTAATTTTAAAGTTTAATTAAAAACATAAATATCAAAATAATTAAAAATAGTCAAACCCAAATTTTTTTCTAATGTAAACCTAAAATATATTAATCTAAGCCAAAAAGTATTTTTTGAAAATTTAAACTTATTTTACTATTTTTTCATCTATTTTCTAAAAAGATAAATTAAATAAATGATAAAAATAGAAAAAGAAAAGGGAAAATTCTAAACTTTTGCCAAAAAGTCCCTAAGTAATACATAAACAAAGTAAAAATGAAAGAAATAAAAAAACATAAGCCAATAAGCTGAAACATCTTATTTTAACTCACGGCTTATATTTATTAGCTAAACTGAAAAAGGGTTTTAGGATAAAACATTGCAAAGCTATATAAAGATGAGGACTCTGGCACACTGGTACAACACACTATTCCTGTACAGCATGTCGTGTGTTCCAGCCAGGCTAAACGAGTTTTTTGTCTTTTTTTATATTCTTTTTGGTCAAAAGCCACCCCACAAGCAGTTAGCTTGTGGGAGGTCAAATATAAGCTAAAAACAGTCAAATAAGCCAGAAACAAACCACATAAAAGCTCAGTTCTGTAATCAAATAAGCAAATTTTTATTCCCCTATTCCTGATATCTGACAAAGCCCAAGGCTTACTGTCAGATATCGGGTTACACTAACAATTAGGTTCTTAGACAATTACCAACAGAGACTTTTTTGATGAAATTACTTATGAGTTATAAGCTTCGATAAGGATTAAATTTAAGAATTAACAATAACCACACTTAAAACACAAAATGGACTAACAACATACCTAATTTCATGCTTCAATTCACACTACACAAACCTAAAACCTATCTATTGTGTTTTGGGTTTGTTTAAAGAATTTTTTAGCAAGTATTACACAAAAGAAGCTCATATACCTCAGAATGCATATAAAGCAACACATCTCACTTTAATACCAAGAATCATATTAAAACAGTGGGACTCTAAATACCATGAAGCATGATAGATTTTTGTTAAAGTTGCAAAATCACTACTTTGAACTAACACCACAAATCTAAAGCTTAAAATCAGCTATTCTAGACTAACCAAGTATGTTTGAGCATATAAAGGTCCCTGGTGGTAAATCCCTACCTCTGAACACTGTAATCCCAAACACCCCTCATGAATCTGATAACAAGTTTTAACAAAGATTTTTTTTGACAAATACACTTGAAACCACTTCACCTTAACTAGAACATTTTCTATTCATGAAAAGAGAGTACATCAGGCATGTGAATAAAGCAAACAACAGTCAATCATAGAGAACTTAGCATCAATATTTGGCAGAAAAGTAAAATAAAGAGAAGAGGGGGGCACACCTCAAGGGTGTACTTCCACACCCTTAGCTTAAACTATACATTTAAATAAATACCTTCCCAAATAAAGTCAAAAAAATCCGATCTTTTCAAAATATGCTTTTTAGACCATGCGACTCCTCTTGGTGTAATGTCCGAGACTTTATTTCACCATTTAATGCTATGCTGAAATGACTCTAAAATTCATACCTAAAAAGTGTAAAACCCGCATGCTTTTACCATGAATAGTACCCTTAGTAAACATACGTACATATTAAAACTTTCCTTTTATAGCATGAACACGTGTCACGATTAGAAATTACAGAAGTTATGTACGTATAATTACACGATAAGCCTTAAGTACGTGTTAATACACGATAATTATTATCAATAATAATTATAATCACGAACATGAAATCACGAACGTAACAATCACGAACATATAATTATGTGTTTACGTATATTATTAATACGATAAATATCGTTACGTACAAGTATTTATAATAACACGAATAATTAAACGTAACACGTAAACACGAACACACGAACACGTAATAAAATAGACACGAGAAAGGCTTCGGGTTTCCCTTGGTAGGCCCTACAAGCCGCAACACAAGAGGAAGAGAGGGGCCTAACCCATGAATTGTTTTATTAAAATAATAAAAAGGGAAACTAAACATTTACAGAGTTTTCACAAAATTGCAAAAACCCTAAATCTCTTTGTCTCTCTCTTTGGCTGGCGGCATCACACACCACAAGGGGTGTTTGTTTAATTTTTGTTCAAGAATTCTAGGAGTGTGTTCGTGTAATCTTTGTCCATTCATTCCATGTGTTTGGTAATCCGTAAACCCTTTTGTTTTTTCTTTTATTTAATTATTGAAACATGAACATGTAATTAAATAAAAAAATGGATAAAACATGTCATGGGATCAAAGGGTAAGATTAAGGGTGTTTACGGTTTGTTTCGGCCGACACAAACCGAGAGCCCCATGGCTCTCGGCGTGTTATTGTCACGACCACCAACCGAGATCTATGTCTCGGTGGTGTTGATGTTCGGTCGACAACAAGGACAAGGCACCCCGACTTGCGTTGGGGTTGTACTTGTGGTTTTATGGGTCTCGGAGGTAGCAACCACCACCACCGGCACACAACCGTTGGCAGTTGTGGGTCAAGCAGGGGGAACCGCAGGCAGCGCAGGAGGGGCCCACCGGCACAGACCCGGTGGGAACCCTTGTGGTCAGCGACTAGCCGAGAGCAAGGGAAACAAAGACCACCGGCTTAAGCCGGCGGCAGAATAACGAAAACAGGGGCAACCGGCTCAGCCGGTTTGCCACTGTTTTTGGGGGTGTTTGGTTCAGACTGGTTCACGGGTTTTCATGGGTCTGATTCATGACATGTTTAATTAGATAACACACGGGCTCGGTTCATGATTATTTTTACAAGTCTAATTAATTTTACAGGTATATTATTTTTACAAGATAGTTTAATTAATTAATACATGATTTATAATTAATTTAATTAAACATGAAACTTAGGTTATTATTATTATTAAATAATTAATGTTTTAACCTAAGTATTTACTTATTTAATTATCTTACACTATGGTATTAATTAATTATTAAACATGACATATAATTAATTAATAATCATGACTTAGGTTATATTAATATAGTACTAATACATATTTTAACCTGAGTATTTTTATACACTTTAATTTAATTAAATCATGCTTATATTTAAATAAATCATATAACTTATAGTTTATTTAATTAATAGAATATTATTAATAAACTATACTAAAATCACATGACTTATAATATTAATCCAGCTTAATTCTAAATATGGAAACTTTTTAATTTAGGAAACTTACTATTTTTGGAAACTTTCTATTTTTAGAAACTGATCTATTTTAAGCAGTTAATCTATTTTTGTAAACTTTCTATTTTGGAAACTTTCTATTTTAGGAAACCTGCTATTTTTAGAAAGTTACTTATTATTACACAACAAGTATAATAATATAAGGAATACAAGTAATACTTAATCAGAATATACAGAATACATGATAAACACAACATAACGTTAAAATCAGTAAAACAAGACATGAACATATAAAACAAGCTAAGACATGATAAAACCAGTTACGTACTCAGTAATCAGAATACTTATACACGTATACTATATATGTAGCATTAGTGAGATCGAAGTAGGACTCTCTTTCGTTCGTCTTCTTTGTTCACTGGACTTAAGGTACGGATTTCCCGTCCTTTTAGTATGGACATTCTTTCCTTATTAGGATTCCCCGTCTGCAGCCAACTGTTTTCCCAGTATTTGTTTTATATGTTTGATAATTATGTTAGATTAAGAGCCTAAGCCATATACATGCATGACCAGTGTCACCTAGTTATGGAGGTACCATAACCATAACACTGGAGGCACCAGTGTTATGACTTCCCCACGACGAAGTGATTGCTCGCGGTGTCCCTTTTTCAGTTTTGGCCATTATATTATATTATCATGTGGGGCGTATGGGTGCATCCTAGTTACATGTTTACCAGTAATATCAGAGTGAATGCGATGTGTGCCTTGCATCCTTCACTAGGAGTTGATCCCTCCTACCCAGACTATTTAATTAGAGGCAACCCCTCTAATTGCATGACGAGGTCTCCCCTCCAAGTATTCATGCACGGTGGAACCTCATGACCTATATGGGCTATCTGGATAATTAAACAGATTTTCCTAGAAACATAAGTCTTTTCAAACTATAAAACCAGTTTTATGAACATGAATCCAGATTACTTAACACTTATGACATTTCGCTGCTATTAGTCTTATATGCTTACGTTATTCCATGTCATACTTGTATATCCGCGCACTGAGCGTTATGCTTTGTCGTTTTCCTTTCATGTTCCCAAACGACAGGTACTCAAGGGCGCTCGTAGACTTTAAGCGTATGTGCATATGGATTGGAAGCTTTCTAGCCTTCTCTACTTTATGCATCTCATCATACATTTTGCTACTTATTTCTATGGAAATTGTTTAGTCCTTTTCCTTTACAGTCTTTATGTTTGTGTGTGATGAGCTTATACTTTAGGGTACCGATGTTTGTTTCCGGTATTTCATTTTATGGTCATGTAATGTTTTAAGACATTTTCCTTGTATGCTTTGATGACACGCCATAATCACGCATGACATTCCACTTACCAAAATGAGGTGTTACATTTATGGTATCAGAGCCAAGGCTTCGACCTGTAGGCTCTCAAAACACGACCTGTGATTAGTTGGTAGTCACTATGGTCTTACTAGAACTGACAGTCGGTTTTTCATGAATTCATTATTTTCATGCATTCATGTTATATGTCATTGTCGCAGGTTTATGACTAAGTAATGGTTGGTACAGGACTGGCCCTATTTAGTCGCATGTGCTTTTATCGAAACTTTTAACTTTGGGACCGACCCATTGGCGTCCCCTCGCCATGTCTTTTGTTTTGGGTGAACTGACCATAGGTGTTCACTCTCGTGCATATAAAAGTCTTCATAAACCTGCATCATGCATTCATGTACTAGTTTTCCTGCATAAAATTTTTCTCATGATTTATTGGTATAAAAATTTTTCATGTATATATATTTTATGTTTGATCAGCTTAATCATGTATTTTGTTTTATACTGTCAGATGGTTCTCACACGCGAGCAGGAACAACTCAATGCAGCAGTCCAAGATGCGATGCAAGCTTTGCTTCCTCAGCTGAGGAACGAAATCATAGCTGAGGTGCAGACTGCCAACAATCAGCAACAACACCCAGTTCCTCTTCTTCCTCCTCCAGTAACACTGGTCACATGGTTGGATAGATTCAACAAGCAACGTCCTCGATCATTCGAGAGAACTGATAGCTCCAGTGAAGCTGAAAGCTGGTTGGCTCATATCGAGAAGATATTCGATGCAATAGGCTGTGACCCCGTCTTCAAGTCGAGGTTGGCATGTTACAAGTTCGAAGGTGATGTACTGGGATGGTGGAAGGCAGTCAAGCAGTCTGAGGGAGGTGACAATTGGGTGGATAGTTTGACTTGGGCTCAGTTCAGGGAGTTAGTGACGAGACAGTAATTCCCCAAGGGTAAATAAGACAAGCTGAAGAGGGAGTACGATGGAATCAGGCAGAGAGCCGGGGAGAACAGCAACGAGTTCATGCAGCGCTTTCTTCGTTTGGCTGGTTTTCTTGGCGTAGCAGCAGGTACTGCCAAAGAGCAAGCATACCACTTCTGGTGGGCTCTTCGTACATCAGTAGCCAACAACTTGGTGTGTGCTACCTTTAGCATGGTGGCACAAGTTACCGATGCAGCACGTAAGCTGGAGATGTTGCAGGAAAGAGAGGAGTTCGGGGAAGCAGAAATACCCGAGAAGAGGTATTTATTCGTTATTCAGCGGTGACCATTTTGAATTCATTATGTACTATCAAATATTTATGTCTCTCTTTAAACTGCATCTTTCAGGCAGAAGACTGGGGACCGGTCTCAGCCGGCTACTCAGCAACAACCTACTCAGCCCAAGGGTAACGGTCAGGCTCAAGACCGTTCTGCTACGGATAGGCATGGCAGTAATGATAATTACCGTAACAACGCTGGAAACTCTAACAACAACAGGTCCTTACACTTACTCATTTCCTTATGTTACATGTGATAATTCATAATTCTGACACATTAGCAATCTTCTACCAGGAATCATGGTAACGGGAGGGAGCAGAACCAAAGAGGTTCACAACCTAACCGTCCAGCTATCACTGGTATTACATCTTACGATTTTCTGAATTGTCCTTTTGTACCTATAATCATGTCTTATGTGTACTTTTCCAAACAGGCTCCCAGCCAGCAAGGGCACCTGCTGGAGGGTATACTCACCCTCTTTGCACTACCTGCAACCGTAGGCACCCAGGGCCATGTCGCCGCGACAGCGACGCTTGCTAAAAGTATGGCCTTACTGGTCATCGCATGAAGGACTGCCACAAGGGCGAGATGGAAGGCACATCTAGACATGCTGATTCCAAGCCGCCTCCTACTAGTGGACGCGTTTACACAACTTCTCGCGACCAGGCCAACAAGTCTACAGGTACCATCACTGGAATCTTGTATATGTATGGTCAAGCTGCATGTGTTTTATTTGACACGGGTGCTACTCATTCAGTCATTTCTACTGTTTATGCCAAGAATGTTAGGATATCCCCTATGCCATTAGAGAATGTACTAAATATTTCCACGCCTTTAAGAGACTCTGTACGCATAACCCATGTGTACAAGAGCCTTCCCCTAGAGTTTGACGACAAGATTCGTCCCGTTGACGCACTTCCATTGGATATGAGCGATTTTGACATGATATTGGGCATGGACTGGCTATCCAAACATCACGCCACCATAGACTACCATACATATCAGATCATCTTCGGTGATGTAAATGCACCAGAGTTCATTCACAATGGGTTCGTACCCGGAAGGTCTGTACAAATCATATCAACCTTGCAAGCACGTGCACTACAGTCACATGGTTGTGAGGGCTATCTTTCTACTCTTCATGATTTGGAGGCTGAAGCTCCATCTATCCAGAATCATCCGATCGTGTCAGAATTCCCAGACGAGTTTCCAGAAGAACTTTCGGGCATACCACCTGCTCGTGAAGTGGAGTTTAACATTGAGCTCATCCCAGGAGCTGAGTCAATTTCCAAGGCTCCTTATCGCATGGCTCACATCGAACTAAAATAGTTAAAGGAACAACTTCAGGAACTGTTAGAACGCGGTTTCATTCGACCTAGTGCTTCTCCATGGGGCGCACCTGTTCTGTTCGTAAAGAAGAAGGACGGTAGCACGCGTCTATGCATAGATTATCGTGAGCTTAACAAGATCACCATCAGGAATAGGTATCCGCTGCCACGCATTGACGACTTGTTTGACCAACTCCAAGGGGCCAAACATTTCTCCAAGATTGATCTGAGGTCTGGCTATCATCAACTACGGGTTAAGGAGCAAGACATCGCCAAGACTGATTTTCGTACACATTATGGGCACTACGAGTTTGTAGTCATGCCTTTTGGCCTTACCAATGCTCTAGCTGTTTTCATAGATCTAATGAACCGTATCTTCCATGAGTTCCTGGACAAGTTCGTCATTGTCTTCATTGACGACATCCTGATTTTCTCTAAGTCCAAGGAGGAACACGAAGACCATCTTCGTACAGTATTACATATTCTTTTCCAGAAGAAGCTGTATGCTAAATTTTCCTAGTGTGAGTTCTGGTTAGACAAGGTGGCGTTCTTAGGTCACATTGTATCAGCAGAAGGAATCACCATGAATCCAGCAAAGGTTGAGGCTATTACCAAGTGGCCAAGACCGACATCAGCGACTGAAGTTCGCAGTTTCCTAGGCTTAGTTGGTTACCACCGTAGGTTCGTAGAGAACTTTTCCCGTTTAGCACTACCATTGACCAAACTGATGCGGAAAGGGGAGAAATTCGCCTAGACTGAAGAAAGAGAGAAGATCTTTGAAGACCTAAAGCAGAAGTTAGTATCTGTACCGATTCTTACTCTCCCATCTAGTACAAGTGGAGTTTAAATCTACGGTGATGCTTCAGGGAAGGGACTTGGATGTGTTCTCATGCAACATGGGAAAGTGATTGCGTACGCTTCACGGCAGCTTAAGCCTTATGAGGAAAATTACCCTACGCATGACTTGGAACTTGCAGCAGTCGTGGTTGCATTGAAGATATGGATGCACTACTTGTATGTAGAATCATGTGACATCTTCACAGACCACGAGAGCCTGAAGTACATCTTCACTCAACGTGAACTGAATATGAGACAGAGGAGATGGTTAGAGCTGTTGAAGGATTATGACATTAATCTGCAGTATCATCTCGACAAGGCGAATGTAGTGGCAGATGCACTTAGTAGAAAGTCCGGTATGATAAAAGGCGTTAAAATTGAGGAGGAAATTATAAGACTTAGAGCGACTAGACATCGAGATCATGGTACGTGGATAACACAGTTACTGGGCTAATCTTAGAGTGGAACCTGAGTTACTCTCTAGGATCAAGGAAGCTCAGAAGGATGATGGTGAAATTTGGGCGATCATTCAGAACTTAGAACAGCAGACGGAGTTTTGGTTGGATGACGATGGTATCTTATGGCGGAGCACCAGACTTTGTGTTCCTGATGATCCTACACTCAGGGAAGCGTTATTAGCTGAAGCTCATAGCTCCCCATTCTCCATTCATCCTGGTTCGACCAAGATGTATCACGACATCAAGCAATACTTTTGGTGGAGTGGTATGAAACCGTATGTTGCTACTTATGTCTCCAAATGTCTTACCTGCCAACAGGTTAAGATCGAGTATCAGCGGTCTAGTGGGTTACTACAACCGTTAGACATTCCGGAGTGGAAGTGGGACAAGATCACCATGGATTTTGTTACCGTTCTTCCGCAGACAAAGAGGAGGCACGGTGTGATTTGGGTTATCGTTGATCGACTTACTAAGTCAGCTCATTTCTTACCGATCCGTAAGGATGATCCGGTCAGTAAACTCGCCGACACTTACAAGAAGGAGATCATGAGACTTCATGGTGCTCCATCCAGTATCGTCTCAGACAGAGATACTCGTTTCACTTTGCTATTTTGTAGGAGTCTGCAGAAAGCTTGGGGTACAAAACTTAAGCTTAGCACAGCTTTTCATCCTCAAACAGACGGGCAATCGGAGCGAACGATTCAGACTTTAGAAGATATGTTAAGGTCATGTGCATTGGAATGGACAGGAGATTGGGACGATTACATCTGTTTGGTATAGTTTGCATACAACAACAATTGGCACGCCAGCATTAAGTGTGCACCATTCGAGATATTGTATGGCAGAAAGTGTCGCGCCCCAATCTGCTGGGATCAGGTTGGAGAGCGAACACTAGAAGGACCGGAAATGATAGAGTTAACCAACGAGAAGGTCATTGTAGCTAAGCATAAATTGCAAGAAGCACGTTCACGTCAGAAGAGTTATGCCGACAAGCATCGTAGGGACTTACATTTTAATGTAGGAGATCACGTCTTTCTTAAGGTATCGCCGGCACGTGGCGTTAAGCGTTTTGGAATCAAAGGGAAGCTTAGTCCTCGATTCATCGGGCCGTTTGATGTCATCGAGAGAGTCGGTGAAGTATCTTATCGTTTAGCGCTACCTCCGCAGCTTTCTCACGTTCATGACGTTTTCCATGTGTCCTTACTTAGAGGGTACAAATATCATCCCCTTCACATGGTTCAGTATCCACTGGAACAGATTCGTGAAGATCTTACCTTCATAGAGGAACCCGAACAAGTTCTAGACAGGCAAGAACGAGTCATGAGGAAGAAGACGATTCCATTTGTCAAAATCCTTTGGAGGGACCATACCGAGCGGGAAGCCACTTGGGAAACAGAGGAGTCTATCCGGGCTTCTTACCCTCATTTCATATTTTAAATTCGGGTATGTTCCTCTTTCAGTTTATTTTATCTATAATTCGGGGGCGAATTATTCTTTTTAGGGGGGAAGAGTTGTAAAACCCGCATGCTTTTACCATGAATAGTACCCTTAGTAAACATACGTACATATTAAAAATTTCCTTTTATAGCATGAACATGTGCCACGATTAGAAATTACAGAAGTTATGTACGTATAATTACACGATAAGCATTAAGTACGTGTTAATACACGATAATTATTATCAATAATAATTATAATCACGAACATAACAATCACGAACATATAATTATGTGTTTACATATATTATTAATACGATAAATATCGTTACGTACAAGTATTTATAATAACACGAATAATTAAACGTAACACGTAAACACGAACAGACAAACACGTAATAAAATAGACACGAGAAAGGCTTCGGGTTTCACTTGGTGGGCCCAACAAGCCGCGACACAGGAGGAAGAGAGGGGTCCAACCCATGAATTGTTTTATTAAAATAACAAAAAGGGAAACTAAACATTTACAGAGTTTTCACAAAATTGAAAAAACCCTAAATCTCTTTGTCTCTCTCTTTGGCCGGCGGCATCACACACCACAAGGGGTGTTTGTTTGATTTTTGTTCAAGAATTCTAGGAGTGTGTTTGTGTAATCTTTGCCCATTCATTCCACGTGTTTGGTTATCCGTAAACCCTTTTGTTTTTTTTCTTTTATTTAATTATTGAAACATGAACATGTAATTAAATAAAAACATGGATAAAACATGTCATGGGATCAAGGGGTAAGATTAAGGGTGTTTTCGGGTTGTTTCGGCCGACACACAAACCGAGAGCCCTATGGCTCTCGGCGTGTTATTGTCACGACCACCAACCGTGATCTATGTCTCGGTGGTGTTGGTGTTCGGTCGACAACAAGGACAAGGCACCGCGACTTGCGTCGGGGGTGTCCTTGTGGTTTTATGAGTCTCGGCGGCAGCATCCACCACCACCGGCACACAGCCGGTGGCAGTTGTGGGTCAAGCAGGGGGAACCGTAGGAAGCGCAATAGGGGGCTACCAGCACACAACCGGTGGGAACCCTTGTGGTCAGTAGCTAGCCGATAGCAGGGGAAACAAAGACCACCAGCTTAAGCCGGTGGCAGCATAACGAAAACAGGGGCAACCGGCTCAGCCGGTTTGCCACTGTTTTTTGGGGGTGTTTGGTTCGGACCAGTTCATGGGTTTTCATGGGTCCGGTTCACGACATGTTTAATTAGATAACACAAGGGTTAAGTTCATGATTATTTTTACAAGTCTAATTAATTTTACAAGTATATTATTTTTACAAGATAATTAAATTAATTAATCCATGACTTATAATTAATTTAATTAAACATGAAACTTAGGTTATTATTATTATTAAATAATACATGTTTTAACCTAAGTATTTATTTATTTATTTTTCTTACACTATGGTATTAATTAATTATTAAACATGACATATAATTAATTAATAATCATGACTTAGGTTATATTAATATAGTACTAATACATGTTTTAGCCTAAGTATTTTTATACAATTTAATTTAATTAAATCATGCTTATATTTAATTAAATCGTATAACTTATAGTTTATTTAATTAACAGAATATTATTAATAAACTATACTAAAATCACATGACTTATGATATTAATCCAGCTTAATTCTAAATATGGAAACTTTCTAATTCAGGAAACTTACTTTTTTTAGAAACTGATCTATTTTAAGCAGTTAATCTATTTTTGTAAACTTTCTATTTTTGGAAACTTTCTATTTTTGGAAACTTCCTATTTTAGGAAACCTGCTATTTTTAGAAAGTTACTTATTATTACGCAACAAGTATAATAATACAAGGAAAACAAGTAATACTTAATCAGAATATACAAAATACATGATAAACACAACATACCGTTAAAATCAGTAAAACAAGACATGAACATATGAAACAAGCTAAGACATGATAAAACCAGTTACGTAATCAGTAATCCGAATACTTATACACGTATACTATTTCTGTAGCATTAGTGAGATCGAAGTAGGACTCTCTTCCGTTCGTCTTCTTCGTTCACTGGGCTTAAGGTACGGATTTCCCGTCCTTTCAGTATGGACATTCTTTCCTTATTAGGATTCCCCGTCTGCAGCCAACTGTTTTCCCAGTATTTGTTTTATATGTTTGATACTTATGTTAGATTAAGAGCCTAAGCCATATACATGCATGACCAGTGTCACCTAGTTATGGAGGTACCATAACCATAACACTAGAGGTACTAGTGTTATGACTTCCCCACGGCGAAGTGATTACTCGTGGCGTCCCTTTTCAGTTTTGGCCATTATATTATATTGTCATGTGGGGCGTATGGGTGCATCCTAGTTACAGGTTTACCAGTAATATCAGAGTGAATGCGATGTGTGCCTTGCATCCTTCACTAGGAGTTGATCCCTCCTACCGAAACTATTAAATTAGAGGCAAACCCTCTAATTGCATGACGAGGTCTCCCCTCTAAGTATTCATGCACGGTGGAACCTCATGACCTATATGGGCTATTTGGCTAATTAAACAGATTTTCATAGAAACATAAGTCTTTTCAAACTATAAAACCAGTTTTATGAACATGAATCCAGATTACTTAGAACTTATGACATTCCGATGCTATTAGTCTTATATGCTTACGTTATTCCATGTCATACTTGTATATCCGTGCACTAAGCGTTATGCTAAGCCGTTTTCCTTTCATGTTCCTAAACGGTAGGTATTCAAGGGCGCTCGTAGACTTTAAGCGTACGTGCATATGGATTGGAAGCTTTATAGCCTTCTCTATTTTATGCATTTCATCATACATTTTGCTACTTATTTCTATGGACATTATTTAGTCCTTTTCATTTACATTATTTATGTTTGTTTGTGATGAGCTTATACTTTGAGGTACCGATGTTTGTTTCTGTTATTTCCTTTTATGGTCATGTAATGTTTTAAGACATTTTCCTTGTATGCTTTGATGACATGCCATAATCACGCGTGACATTCCATTTACCAAAATGGGGTGTTACAAAAAGTTTCTTAAAATTATAACAAAATATTTATTAAAACAGATATTGCAGCATTTTAAAATGTTAAAAAGAACAAACCTAAAATGCCCAAACAAAACCAGACAGTGTGTACGTGGGAACATAATTACGTGACTTATGAAACCCTTCAATGTGCTCATTCTTGTGACGTGCCACAACATTGACTAGCTCCTGATACCAAGTATTCCATATATACTCGCCCCAGGGAACCGAATTCCAAGAATCCAAATTCTCTATTAACTTAACTAATATTTCATCAACTTCATTGGCCAACAACCTCCCCATAAATGTTACTTCCAAGCTTAACAAAAGACATAACCTAACCGCGTCTACGTCACTAAGTTTAAAAAATAAACTCCTCATCCTCAACAACACGTACTAAATCTAAGTTAGTTATCGGTAAACCAACTCTATGAGGGAATACCCGGTTTCTGAATGTCATATCACAGTCGGTATATGCACTAAGAGTATGATGTCCAAACCTAAATCCAGTTATGATACTAAACTCATGGCGTCCAAAATGTAGTGTCAAACCGTGGACATTATATAATAACGGCATTCGTAATGTGAATCCTTAACAATGTACTGTTTTTGTAGGATAAAATCTATCATATGTTACTCCTGCTTATAATACAAAAAGTCTAACCACGGACCAAAACATGTGGTCCTAAACAGATTCCTCCTCTTTACATCCAAAGAGTTTTTAATAAACTTAAAGTACTTCAATTTACTTCTTATATACACTTTGGCTTCATATTACTAAAATAAAACAAAACACATATAAATAACTTTGACTAAATAATATGCATGTATCATAAGGAAAAGAATGATTAACATAACTGAAATTTTTCATTCATAGATAGCGTGGATTCATACAATGGAAGGGAGGAAAATACATTCTTACTTAAACATAAAAGACCTAACATAATAGACCTACATGGTCTAACACTAGATAAACATAATTAAACATGCAAACGAGACGACAAAAGATTTATAAGAGAGCACATAGGACAACTGCTAAACAAGTCACTTGGAGCTAAGTTTGACCATCATCGACATTTTTCTAGGACCTGAAGTTGAACATGATTAATGGCAGCCAACAACAACGGAACTTGCCAAGATCTGCATTATTGATTTCCTTCAAGAGCTTAGAACACTCATAGGCTATTGTGCTATCAATGAAGCTGTCAAGTTCGGGAATTAAGCCACATCGCTCATAAAATCGACCACCTAACCTTTAGAAAATGTTATTAAGGTAATGAGCTATGAGGTGATCTTTGTTGTTTTCAGCATCCAAGAGGACAATCATCATGTCCATATTGTCATTTGAATTTGCAATAATGGAAAGCACAAGTAGTGTAGACATATTTTTTCTAGTAAAATGTTTGAGATAAAGATTATTGATGCAAGATGAGTGTATGAGTCCTAGTTAGAACCAGCTTTTATAGATGCACGTCCAACCGAACAAAAGGAATATCATAAATGCATGTCAAGACTAAATCCTCCTTTTTGCATTGTAGTAGGATATAGTAAACTTTCAGAATGTAATTTTTCCCTATTTTGTAACAAAAGGCCCTACTATATTACATTCTATATTTTTAAGGTTACCAATACAAGAAATATATGCCATTTCAAGAACAATCTAAATTTAATTCCTAAATATGCCCACGCAACTATAACCACTTCATATTATCTTCCTATATATTATTCAATAAATTCCTATAAATTATTAAAAAAACTGTAACTCAGGGATAATTAATTATTTACAGATATAAAAGTCTGCATATGTAATATTCAGACTTAAAAATTATATAATGTTAAAATAATGTTTTGTCTAATTAATAAGGCTATCACAGTTGGTACCAACAATAAATTGAAAGCAGATAAAGTCGCATAAGTGTATCAAGCAAGATTATAAATGAAATCAGATGGTGGTTTACGGTCATGTCAATATTAAATAAGAGATCAGAGAGTACAAGGGATTTAATAGCATTATAGATACAATATCAGAACCTAAATTACAATTTAAACAAAACGATTGTAATCAATTTGAACAAGTAGTTATTAGGAATTAATCTATCTAAAAGACGGATTAACAATAGAAATTGATTTTGTACTAACATGTGCGCACAACATGTTTGGAACGACCTACATAAAGACGGATTAAACAAATCGATGATCTAAAAATCAGAACGTGGTGATGGCTTTTAGGTTTTTTTGGGTTTAATTTGAGAATGGAGGTTAGGGGAGGGGCTACAAATATGCATGGGAGATTAGAGATTGTTAAGGATATAATTGGGGGTGGGGAGAGGCTAAGGATTAGCTAATGTACAAGTGTGTCAAGCTAACTGTACAACTACATAATGCATTGGTTATTTTTTATATAAAAAGTTAATACTTTATAAAAACATAAAAAGTTTTTAATAATTAATTATAAAAGTACAAGTCACTTAAAATGTACACTTACACATTCTTACACATTCTTACACATTCTTACAAATAAAGTATAAGTCGCTTAAAAAGTACAATGACACATTCTTACACCACAAGTACAGGTCGCATAATATTAAATAAAGTTTCATAATATTATTTATTCATTATCTTTAATCCAAAAATATTACAAAAATAATTTATATGGAAAGTTGCATAAAATTAAATTCAAGGTTGCATAAAAAGTTAACTTACACAAAATGTACTTGATTCTTACACAAATTGTACTTTTTTGAAAAAATAAAAGTCGCGTTGGTTGCATAAGGTAGCATAAGTCGCATAGGTCTAAATGTGGAAAATGAAAGTAGCTTAGGGTATTTTGACAAATGGACTTCATCATTGGTCTATTTGGGTAATTAGCCCTTTATTGTGAGCAAGTTCACGGTTGTAGGCGTATTACTTCAGTTGAATCAAAGGGGTAATTTTTTTTATGATTTGTAGTTAGAAAGACTGAAGAAAAAACTCTGGTCACCTTGTGTGACACCAGAATTCTTTTGAACCCAACATTGCGCCTTATATGGGTGTTTGGGAACGTTTTGGATGTTGATCCAGGTATCGAATCTATTATATTTTTTTCTTGGTTTATTGTGGTTTGTTGTTCCAGGTTTTGTTTAACAAGGGCAATTCATAGTATCCTAAAAAACTTGAGCATTGAAAAACAAAACAAAATCAGATTTGATTTTCGAGCGACCCTCACATACAAACAATGATCCAAAGCTTGATTTTCTTTTGAATCATTACACTGTTATTGAAGATAAGTGTTACATTGTTATTAGTCCCAGGTACACATCCGTATGGTAACTTGGTACCAAGTGACTTAACCCAAATAATGTTGCAACTACTTAAATGGGTGAAACCATAACTTCTTGAAGATAAGCTTTTGGAGAATGTAAACATTTAAGTGGCTTCTGATCGAGTAAATGTCCCGTTGTGTTCTCGTAATCGAACCTATTGTTGACTATACTACTGACTTCATCGCCATGACGCTATTGCTCTAGCATGTTTGTTAGTATTAGACTATTTTTTGTCACGTGTGTTTTTTTGTCATGGATTTTTTCCATATGTGTTTACACAGTTAGATTTAGATAAGAGTTATTTTTTTGTCACACAAAACGATTATGAACGAATGGGAAGGCGGCCTGCGTGTTGCGGCAGGCACATAGCGCATTTTGCATAGGTTTTAGATGTTTGTAGTTAGTCAGTGTAGAAAAATTGGCGTTCTATGCATGTTTATATATAACGGATGAGAACCATAGTCAAGTTATTTCTTTCTAGAGAGGAATATAGATTTATAAGTACATCTTCCAAAAGAGGATACAACATATCAAATTATCAATAGCCTATTCTGCTTGTATATGTCTTTTATCGGCTGCATGTGCTCTTTAAAGAGTCCTCTTTTTTACGGTTTGGTTGTTGCCATTGTGCTCCATGTTGTATGCTCTATGGTCTTTGGTCTGGGTAAGGTGTTATGTTCGTGGTGCTTCTGAAGCGAGTAGCGGTTGTGCGATTGTTTGAAGATTGCGTCTAAGGTAAAGTTGGGTTCCCGTGTTCTCACTTCTTTCCCAAAGTAGTACTGGGATATATTAGTTGTGTTCTCTACTTTTTTTAGTGCAATTGGTACATGGTAGGAATTTATGTCTTCAAGTCCATTGAATACTTCAGTTTGGGATGAAATCGTCTGCCCGTGGGCTGAAACATGTTATTGATGCGGTAGCGGTTCCATCATTTCCAATTGCCCCGAAACAGTAGCTATTATTATGTACAATATTAGTCGAGTGTTTTGATATTTCTTGTAACAAATGTTTTCATAGTTAGTAGAGTTTCTTGCGACTAATTTACATGTCTTCGTGGCAATTTGTAAATTTGCAAACTATAATTCTAAGGCACATTTAACAGGCCAGAAAATGCAAGAATAGTGAATATGATATGTTTAGTAACGACAAACCAAAACATGATTATCGATACAAAGAAATAAAGCTATGTTCAAAAGTACAAAGGAGCAAGTGATAAGGGATTGACAAAGTGGAAAACGATCCATATACCTGACAATGCTCTTATGGTTAGATGTTGGGGATGACTTATGGTATGGAAGTTAAAACAACGGTGTCTAGTTTTGGATTGAAAGTAGAATGGAAAACTAATTTAAGAATGCGTTTGGTTGAAAGTTGTTGAGAGCAGGTTTGGGGATGACAGGTAAAATGATATGTTTGGTTGGTTACTGTGGGCCCTCAATTTAAGGATAACACCTGAATATTTGTTACCCAACAATTCCGACTAACATGACTACTTTATGAAAAAACCATGTTAGAAGTTATGTTCGATAGATCCAAGTATAATCACAACCATTAATTCTCTTCACCCTTTATTTTTTAATAATATGTTTTTTGAATCCTCGGTGTTTTATTAATTTAAAATGTTGACATAAAAGTTGGATGGACCGAGATTGATCCGAGTAGGCTTAATTCGGGGTCTTGTGGGCTCCGGCTCTTGCACCAGGTGAAACTTGTTTAAGGACCATGCACACTAAAAACAGACACCGTTAGGCTTACCGTGGGTTTGTGACCTATGATTAGACGCCGACGTGAGAGTAAGTAATCGATTTGAGTATGTTAGGGTTTAGGGTATTATGTGTATCGTACCTTTGTGGAACCTATGGTGTTCCTTTTATACCCGAGAGAGTCCTGGCTGGGCTCTCTTACTCTTGCGGCCAAAGGAAGAGATAATGACCCAAAATAGCTTGATCCTTATCGCATAACCAAGGCAAGTGTATATCTCTTCCCTTTAGGTGTATATATCTACATGATAGATTATATTCTGGTCTGATCCTGTCGCAGTGGGACGAGGACACGGCTAAGTAATAAACCGTATGTGTGACAACGACTTACTGGGCCTCATGCGTTGTGCGTGCATCACATAAGTATTAATCCACTCCTAATGGATACGGGTAGTACCCGTGATTCGGACTATCCAGCCCGATTAGGGACTATACGCCATCATGTCCCCCCAGTCTAGTGGTCGTAGGTTCTAACCACGGCTACTAGACTACAACCTTCTAAGTGCTCAAACAATATACACACAGCCGTTATATGAGTATCCAAGAAGAATTAGAATACTCCCGCCAACAAGACATTCATCCCCCCTTTTACCTAACTCCCTTGAAACCCGGGAAAAGTGCCCGCCACGTCACATTAAACCCTTCTCATTCTACCGTTGGATGTAGCAAGTGGACAACACGTGGCACAAATCCAAGCATTGAACAATAAATTTAGGAGGACTATATATACTATTGACACCGCCCATTTGACTGCCCATCACTTCCAAACACCCAAGTTTCCATTAACGATTCTTAAAACCGCCATTTTTACCAGATTCTTTCAAAGGTAATCCTTGCTACTACATATTTTATCCGCGCAATCATGGTTATACAACTTTCCGACATCACTTCGATCCTGACCATAGGGGAACTTGACCAGTTCACGATGGACTACTACATCCCTAATTATCTACACCCAGAAGTTCCTAACCCCCGACATAATATTAGGCAGGCTCCAGAGGGAAAATAGGAATATACACCTGGTTTTTTGACTACGTGAATCAGCGTATACCCATGTCGCACTTCCTTATAAGTGTGTTAATGCATTACGAGATCCACGTATCTCAATTGCATTGTATAGGAGCGGACGAAATTTCGAATTTCGAATTTAATTGTCGTACTCTAGACATAGAGATGATTGTAGACTTATTCCGTGTATTCTACCAACGGCAACTAGCCAATGGTTGGGTTTCATACGCTAAGCGAAAGAACAGAATACAGTGGTATGATGGAAAAGTAGAATCTTTAAGGGATTGGAATGATAGGTTTTTTTGGATTGAGGAAGCCGCCTTTCCCTTTCATTTCCCCTTTTTGACCCCTGGAACGGTGAGGAAGGACCTAACGCCTGGCCCTAACTCCTACAATACTGGGGTCGCGGAGACCTTGAATAACAACCTCATTCCTGTGCAACCGTACCCTGAAGCTCTGTTAGTTATTCTTGTTCTGAGTCGCGCAGTCATCTGTGGCGCACATCAGATACCTGTCTTCCGCACCCAAAGTGGTTAGGGTTAGTGGTTCTTCCTGCGTTCTTCATATCATCCTGTAAGTACCATCTTTATCTGAAAAAACTAAAAATTTGTTTTCTTGTTTGTCTGTTTTGTTGTTGTGCAGCAATGGATATACTCGACCTTATTCGTGGTGCTTTCCCTGATGATTTGATAGTCTACACCCACCCCGAGAGAGAAAATGAAGAGTCGTTACCAGAACGTGCACACAAGAATACCATGGATCTGGAGGTTCGGGACGCTTCTACAGCACAAGAACAGGAAGACACCGGCGCAGAGCAGCAACCACCACAACCAGTGCAACAACAGCAACAACCACCACAAGAACAACCACCACCACCACCACCGTTTCTCAGCTTCTCGCTATCATCGGACAATTTTACTAAGGATGCCGAGCTCGCCGCTCAACAATTTGAGGAGGAGGAGGAAAACTTTACTTTGTTGGGGAAGAGGCGGAGGAGCCCCCCAACAGCTTCTCGTAAGTCCGCTTGCACGGGGGTTGGGCCCTCGTTGAAGAAGATATCGAGGAGGATGCTGCGAGGACTCATCCACGAACTCCTCCTGCCACCATCAACTTAAGGTAAATATACTCGTCCGTTGTCTTAATACTATCGTACTTGTGTTTGATTTTTAATCCTCTAATCCCTCCTTCCCTTGCAACAGTGATGACCAGGAAGATTAGGCTACGAAGGCTGATGTCGTGCGCTCCCCCCTAATGGAGACTTCAACAGCAGGAGGAAGCGCATTCCCTCTAGACCCCGTGTTTGCTCCAAACTCGGAGTTGCCCGTGTCTTCAGAGTTGACCGGTGCTTTTGATTGTTCCAGCTTCCTGGTCAACATCGTGCCCCTGGCCAAGCTGCTATACTGGAAGGGATGAACGATGCGGTTCTTGCAGAAGAAGTTAGTTACTTTTCGTCGCAGAACGTGACACTGATGTCACACATCAAAAAGAGGTTCTTAGAGCTGTCCGACTAAGTACAACCTACGGAAGAAAGACTTGGGGCAAATTGTTAAGAAGAAGACTCTCGCCCTTGGGGAAATGCAGGAAAAGATCAACCAAGAGGCCGAGAGAGGGGGACAAGATGATGCCCTCATTCATTCCTTAACTGAAGAGAGGATGAGCTAGCCACCACGCTTGATGATGAGCGCACCCAACTCAATCTACTAAAGGCCTTCAATCAAGAAGCAATGAGGGCCTTTGAGCAGGGAAAGGACCATTTTGTGGCTGATGTAGATACGCTGGGCGCAAGGGTGAAAAGTGATGTGAGCAATCTCAGTAGTCATCTAAAGAGATTGAGCGTTGAGTTTGACGAAGACTTGTATCCGCGCTTGATGCGAGAGGTAGCTGAGAAGCGTTGGCTGGTATGCCACGGTCTACGCCTAGATGCCATGGGTGCCCTAGAAGACCCTACTCTGCGGAACACCTATGCCTAATCCATTATTGCTACGGTGAATAAGGGCACCTCCAAGGGCCTGGTCAAAGCGCACAAAGCCGATTTGTTGAAGAAGGACTTGGCAGAGGTGCCCTTCTATGATCCTGATGCTGAGTCAAAGCTCACGGCCTCCCTGAAGAACATGAGTGTATGTCCTCTACCATCTTTCGGACTTGGCGACAATGATCATGAGCTGCCACTTGAAGTTGTTATGGAAGGACTGCTACTGGCGCATCATAAGGCTGAGGGCGCGGAGACACAGGCTGACTTTCACTTGAAGCCTTCTATAGAACAGCTGATGGTACCAATATTTGCTCATCCTAGGGACGTGCTTGACCCTTTTAGGGTTTAGAAGGAAGTTCCATTGTCTGAAGTGCTTGCGGCGCATGCTAGTCATGCTGCTGCCCTGAGTTTAGAGGTTGCGCCTTCTGTTGGTGCCGCCCACCTTACTTCCTCCATCCCTGTGTTTCCCTTGCCACTGCTGGAGAGGGACGCGCATGTGCTTGACTTAATGGAGAAGAAAATGAAAGAGCACCACGCCGCATCAAAATGTCCTCCCTTGTTGAAGCTGAAGAGATCTTCCTCTAATACAAATTTACTTTCAAACACTAGTTGTATTTTGTGAACATTTATTTGTATGTGCGAATGTTCGCACTTTATTTGTAATGAAATTTTCCGCTTTTGTTTATGAATATATGTTTCCACGCTTTAATGTTTATAGCGCAGACTTGGTTTATGAATGAGTGTAATTACATAAGTGATCGTTATAGGTGAGGCAAACTCATTACATGCGGTAGACCACTACTACCATAAGGACGACCAAGTGAGGTTGACCAGTTGTTATGTGTGCATGATTGTGTCTTTTCAGTCTCAGAATATACTGGCTGTAAAACTTGCTACGACGTCATTAATAGTAAGGGGCCTAACAAGGATACATGATCCATGGTCGATAGGGTTGCATCCCTCTTACTCGACGAGTCTAATTAGTAGGTTATAATCATTCCTCTTATTTCGCCTAGAAACGTTGTACACGCGTACACCAGTAGGCAATATATAATATATACAAAGTGTATGTATGATAAAAATAAATGTTTTTAGAACGCGTCGTGGAACTAGCTAGGGACCACGACAGTTTTATTAATACTTGCAAGATTTTACATACATGATATAAAGATAAAAGAAATATAATACATTGGTTTTAGAAGTTTACTGCTAAAGGTAGCACTTCTTTAGATGGCATATGTTCTAAGTCCTCCGTAGGTCGCGACCATCCATGTCGCGCAGTCGATATGCATTGTTCCCAATGCATCTGTCACAATGTAAGGTCCCTCCCACTTAGGTCCAAGTTTTCCTGTGTCTTCAGCGCGGCTGGTCGCGTTTGAGCGATACACAAAGTCACCTGTTCTAAAGAGAGTCTTTCGTACCCTAGCATCGTAGTAACCCTTCATTTTTGCTTTTGACTTGGCCTCGTGGATAACTGCCAATTCTCTCCGCTCATCAATTATGTCCAAGTTCAGTCGTAATTCGTCATCGTTTGTGACCATTTCTACTTCTGCTGTGTGAAGCGTTTGTAACCCTATTTTGGCTGGGATAAATGCTTCTGTTCCGTATGTTAGGGCGAAAGGGGTATCGCGCGTAGCTGTTTTTATCATTGTACGATGTGCCCACAAGACATGTGATAACTCATCGACCCATTTTTTATTTGTTTCCCCCTAATCGTGCCTTTATGCCGTCTCCCAGACTCCTAATTGCTCTTTCCATAAGTCCATTTGTTTGTGGATGGGCTACTGATGCGAACCTTTGATTGATGTTGTTTTTCGCGCACCAATATTTGAATGGGTTCTCCGCGAATTGTTTTCCATTATAAAACGATCTCTCCAGGTATCCCGAAGCGACATACTATATTCTCTCATACGAACCTTTTTACTTGGTTTCTTGTGATTGTTACGACTGCTTTTGCCTCAATCCACCTTGTGAAGTAATCCATCACGACTATTAGGAACTTAATTCCACCTATGGCCACGGGAAAAGGTCTTGCGATGTCGATTCCCCACTTGAAAAATGGACAATGGGAAGTGATAGGTGTTAGTTCCTCTTGGGGTTGACGCGGTAGCGGCCTGCGTACCTGACAGTCATTGCATTGGTATATGAGTGTACGTACGTCCGGGTGCATGGTTGGCCAATAATATCCGATGCGCAACACTGTTGCCACCACTGACCTTCGTCCTGCGTGCATGCCGCAGGATCCCTCGTGTATTTCACTAATGACATACTGCGCTTGTCACGGCCCTACGCACCTTAGCCATGGCTGAAGGAATGAGTGTTTGTAAAGAATCCCGTCCCTGACTTCGAATTGCCTTGAGTGTCTTCGTATTCGTCGCGTTTCAGTTTCGTCATGTGGGAGTGAGTCTTTCGTCAAATAGTCTATGATCGGTGTCATCCATGTAGGACCTTCTTCCTTCACTACCGATGTGACTTCTTGTTCCTTTATAGATTTGTCTTTAAGGATCTCTACCAGGACCTGCTTCGATAGGTGTGCAAAGCTGGTGGACGCTATCTTGCTAAGTGCGTCTTCTTTCTTGTTCTCCCCTCTAGGTACTTGGCGTATTAGGAACTTTTTGAATCCTTCAATTAATGACTTGGCTTTTTGCAAGTACTGTATCATATTTTCCTCCTTTGCTTTATATTCACCAAGTATGTGGTTTGCTACCAGGCGAGAATCCACATTTAGTTTGAGGTTTCGCACGCCCATTCGGTTTGTGATTCTCAGTCCTGCTATAAGCGCCTCATATTCTGCCTCATTATTTGTAGCTGTGAATTCGAAACACAATACGTATGTAAATTCCATTCCTTCAGGATTGGTTAGTATGAGTCCTGCGCCAGATTCATCAGTGCAGGATGATTCATCAGTCAATAAGACCCATGGGTCTTCGTATTCTTCCACCTGTTGTGAGTCCTGCCTGCCTTCTTCTAGTTTTTCAACGGTGAAGTTTGCCAGAATTTGTCCTTTTACGGTGTTGTGTGGTCTATACGTAATATTGTGCTCCCCAAGTAGAAGGCTCCACTTCTGTAGCCTACCCGCTACATCCGGTTTTGATATTATCTGTTGTATGGGTTGATATGTGATCACCACTATGGGATGTGCTTGGAAGTATCTACGCAACCTTTTCGCCGCAAATACAAGTGCGAGTACCAACTTCTCCATTGAGGTATAATTCAGTTCCGAGCTTTGTAATGCTCTGCTTAAAAAGTATACTGGTATTTGCACATTCTCCCTATTCATCATTAGCACCGTGCTGATCGCTCCATGTGTAGCTGACAAATACATTATTAGTTCTTCTTTTGGTCGTGGTGCGACTAACATGGGGAGCGACGCTAAATGTGTTTTCAGTTCCCCGAAGGCTTTTTCAGCTTCTTTTGTCCAACTGGAGTCTCCCTTTTTATACACTTCTTGAGTGTTTTAAATAAAGGAGGCGATTTTTCTTCGGATTTAGACAAGAACCTGTTCAACCCTGTGATCTTCCCGTTTAGAATTGCACTTCCTTTTTGTCTTTGGGATTTGAAGCTGAATGACTACGTCTGTCTTTTTCAGGCAGGGTTTGATGCCATTGGGGTCAATCATGTATCCTAGGAACATGCCTTCTATTGCCCCAAAAGTATACTTTTTTGGGATTAACTTCATGTTGATTCTCTATATCCCGGATAAGTTCATCCTTTGTGTGACTTTTTATCACCAGGTCATCAACATAGACTAATAAGTGTGAAAACACTTATCCTTTTACCACTTATTTCCAATAATAACAAGACCAAAACGTGTATTTTATGTCGTAAAAGTCGGAATTATGCGTGGTTTGTGTTTTTATTGTGTTTTAGGACCAAAATATGAAAAAGGAAGAAAACACGGGCTTTCACGGGCTTTTATCGAAGAAAACGGGAAAAGACGAAGTCAAAAGATCAAGAGTGCAAAAAGAACGGAAGTCCAAGGCCTATTCTGAAGATTTATCAAAGAAGAAGTCTAAAGACAGAAGTTTAATGAAGTCGAAGAACTTAAGTCTAATAGAAGAAGAAAATTAAAAGACAAGTTCAAATCCCGAGACGACATCGAGAAAAGACAAAGAATTAAAGTCGAGTCGAGAAGACGTGAAGAAAGAAAGAAAGAAGAGGCAACACATGCACTCCTTCCACCTTCCCTATAAACACCCTCCTAATACACATTAGGAGGGAGTTAGTCTTTAATTTTTAGTTTCTCATTTTTCACTTTTCTTTCTAGTTTTAGAGAGAGAAAGTCTTAAACTTTCTCTCACTAAGTTTCATCTTTTCTTCTAATCTTTCAAGATTAAACATTTATGTATTGCTTATTTCATTAATCAAGTTAAGTTTAAGCTTTTAATCCTTAATCTCATTCTACATTTCTTGATTTACTTTACCTTTGATCCGATTTACATACTTCATGCGTATGATTTAATGATTTCGTGATCGAAGGAGTAGTCTTCTTTGGTTATACTTAAGCTCTTACACGTATAAGCTATAAGCTCGTAATGCTTATTGGCTTATTACAAGTTTTAGCTTATTGATTTTCGGATTTCACAAAGGTTTTAGTCCTTTTAAAGTTCATATCATTAAGTTGATAATCTTTTATGTTTTACAAGTTGTCAAATTTAAGCTTTTCGAGTTGTTTAAGTTTTGGATAAAATAGATTATTGATTGTGCTTATTGAGTTTTACACTTGCCACGAATTTCGGATTAAGAGTGCATCCCATCGTAATCTTGGGGCTTCACACATTCCGACGGGTTTCTACACATTCCGATAGATTTCAATGTTTTGATCGCATTAACCCATAAGGGTTTTACTTTGCGATCGGGTGGCTATTTCCCCCTTATTCCAATCTGGGTTGCGATCGCTCATTGCGATCGCACATTCTGACGGGACTAAGGTCTTGTTAAGACGAAGTGCTGCCCATTTTTCGACAGCAACATTGCGATAGTAAGCTTTCCGATAGTTGCACATTGCGATAGAAGTTTTTACAACATTCCGATCTGGATCTTTGTGATCTAAAAACATTCCGATGGGTATTTTGTTGTTGCATGCCGATGGATATTAAGATTGGTATTCCGATGGACCTTTGTATTGATTATTCCGATGGACATGAATTGCTTTATTCCGATTGACTAAGTTTTTAAGTTTTAAAGTTTTACAAAGTTTTAAGTTTTAAGTATTTTCCTAATTAACTTTTAGTTTAATTTTGTCAAATCTTCTACTTTACTCATCGACATTTTCATACTTGCTTTTAAATTAGATAACCAAACCAAACCAAATCATTTTGTTCACCAAAAGACAATTGAGTCACACTTTAGACCAATAGTCAATTCGAAAAGACTTGGGACTACGAATTTTGATACAAGGTGTAAAAGCCGAGTATTAAATGGCGCCGCTGCCGGCTCTTTTCGTTACGATTAAAGGTTTTTAGTGAAAGACGCATTGAATTTTGGGATCCGTTCTTTGAACGTTATTTTCCTTGCTTTAAAAATTTTTCAAAAAATCCATAAAAAAAATATAAAACTCTTCAAAAATACAAAAACATTAAAAAATCATAAAAAGCAATTCTTTTCCAAAAGGTTTTGCACCAAAAAGATTATATAGATATTCTCTCTGTGTATATTTTTATTCTGCAGGTGTATGCGTACTAGATCTTCGAACTATTCTGAGCCCGAGACTCGTGAAGATCTAGATATGGCTGGTGTTAATAACAACAATAACAACCCACCTCAACCCAATTTGAATAATAACAATAACAACAACAACAACAACAATGTCCACCTACCTGATTTACGAACAATGGAGGAATTGTGTCAACCCGCCATGAACGGACGCGGAGGCCCGATTGCGCCAATGCACGTCACGGCTCAGGAGTTTTCGTTGAAGCATCACATGATCCAACAAGTGCAAACTAACCCGTTTCGCGGAATTCCGGATGATGATGCCAACAAACACCTCGACAAATTCATTACCATTACCCAAAGCATAAAGTGCCCCGGTGTTTCTATGGATGAACTTCGCCTTCAACTTTTTCCACACTCGCTTTCTCACCATGCCGAAAAATGGTTTGACCGTCTCCCGAAGAATTCTATTCATACGTGGAATGACATGACTCAACATTTTTTGTCGCGCTACTTCCCCCCATCCATGGTCACAAGCCTTCGTAACCAAATCAGTGGATTCATGCAAGACAATGATGAATCTCTCTTCGATGCTTGGGAACGATACAATGATTTGATCGACCGCTGTCCAAATCACAATATGCTCCCCGTCACTCTTATTGACACCTTCTACAATGGTCTCACTTTTCGTGATCGTGACACGATCAATGCCGCCGCCGGTGGTACTTTTATGAAAAGGAGACCGGAGGAGTGTCGAGAGTTGATTGAAAACATGACTACTCACCACAAGAATTGGGATTCATCCGCATCCTCAAGATCTAACTCGAGAGTCAATGTTTCTTCTACTACTTCCAATCCTGAGATGACTGAAATTTCTCGACAACTCGCTGAGATGAACAAGAATTTCATGACCATAGCCACAAACCACTTTCAACAAGCTAAAGCCGTTGCTATTTCTTGTGACACATGTGGTGGTCCTCATTCTTATAATGATTGTCCTTCTACCCAAGGCAATTTTTCTAAAAACGTTAACGCAGCATACGGTACTTATCCCACGGGAGGCTATCAAGCTCGCCCTCAAGGAGACCGTAGCTTGCTAAGTTATCGTTCCAACAATTATCTTGCTCCACCTGGTTTCCCTCCTCAGAACCAAAACCAACAAAAAAGCTATAACCGAAACAACCAATCCCAACCTCGTGCTAACAATCAATATCAATCCCAAAGAAACCCATACCCAACTCAAGGAAATTCTCAAGCTTACCAAGCTCCACCTCTCAATCAACCGATGGCAGTAAGTCCAGACGTCGAGACGTTCATGAAGACTAATCGGGAGCTGGTGACGAATCTTCAGAGTCAAGTCATTAACTTGAAGGGCGAAATGGCAAAACAAGGGAGCGATATTCGAGCCGAGCTAAGGAATGATATGGCAAAACAAAGCAATGAAATTCGTGCCGACATCAGAGATTCTTTCAGCACCCAAGCGCTTAACATTCGTGATATGATTGCTTCGCTCATCCAAGGTAATCAACCCTCTTCTTCGGGTACTCTTCCGAGTAACACCGTTGCGAACCCAAGAGGGGAGATGAAAGCAATCACTACACGTAGTGGAAAAGGTTATACGGAACCCAAGCTTCCTACACCTCCATCCGTGATTGTGAATAAGGAAAAAGAGCAACTTTCCCCACCTCCTTCACCTTCTATCCCCATTTCCCCACCACCCGTGGTTGTGAGTGATCCTACTCCCCTAAAGCCTTCTTATTCATCCAATATACCTTATCCTTCAAGGTTGAGGAAAGAGAAGCAAAAGAGCAAGGATGATATTCAAGTTTCAAACTTTCTTAAAATGTTTAAACAATTGAATTTTAACATCTCCTTTGCCGAGGCTCTCGCTCACATGCCCAAATACGCTAAGATGTTTAAAGATCTTTTAAGTGATAAGGAAAAGCTTCTTGACATTGCTCAGACCCAACTTAATGAGAATTGCTCCACCGTTCCCTTAAGGAAATTACCCACCAAACTTGGTGATCCGGGTCGCTTCTTAATTCCTTGCAACTTCCCGGGAGTAGAGAATTACATGGCCCTAGCCGATCTAGGTGCCAGTATAAACTTAATGCCTTTACGTGTTTGGAAGCAATTATCTCTCCCCGAGCTAGTCCCCAACAAGATGACTTTGGAATTAGCTAACCGTACGGTTGCTTATCCAGTGGGGATAGCCGAAGATGTCTTTGTTGGCGCTGACAAATTCACCTTCCCGGCGGATTTTGTTGTCGTTGACTACGAGATGGATCCTCGTGTTCCATTAATCGTTGGACGTCCATTCCTGAGGACCGGTCGTACTCTCATTGATGTAGCCGCGGGCGAAATAATCATGAGAGTTGGTGACGATAAAATTGTCTTCAACATGGGTAATATTTCTAAGCAACCTTATTCATATGAGAGTGTTAATGCTATTGATGTTCTCGATGAGGCTTGTGAAGAACATTTTCATGATGCTTGCAAAAGTACTCTTTCTTCTCTACCCAATGTTGAGACCGTTGCCTCAATTGCTCCAGCATTGACTCCTTTTGGAGAAAGTGACTTGGATGATTTCGAAGCTATCTTGGGTCCTCTCGATATTAAGTATGATAATTCGTCCACCGATTGGGATGAAGACATTCGTACTATTGAGAGACTTCTCAATGAAGACCCGTTTTCTCCTTCTTCTCCCAAAGAGGTGACTAATGATGATCCATCGTTAGTTACACCATCTATTGAGGATCCTCCCACTCTTGAGCTTAAGGACCTACTTCCTCATCTTGAGTACGTTTTCCTTGAAGACAACGAGAAGTTACCGGTCATCATCGCGAAGGACCTGAAAGAAGAAGAAAAAGCCCGACTTGTCGCCGTGTTGAAGAAGCATAAAAGAGCTATCGCTTGGAAAATCTCCGACATCCGTGGAACTGATCCTCACTTCTACACACATAAAATTCTCATGGAGGACGACTTTAAGCCCATAATTCAAAGCCAACAAAGGGTGAATCCTAAAATCCATGAAGTCATCAAAAAAGAGGTTATCAAACTTCTTGATGCGGGTATGATTTACCCTATTTCGGATTCACCATGGGTTAGTCCAGTCCATTGTGTGCCTAAGAAAGGCGGAATCACCGTTGTGCCCAATGCAAACAACGAGTTAATTCCTACCCGTCTCGTTACTGGGTGGAGAGTTTGTATAGACTACCACAAACTCAATGATGCCACGAGAAAGGATCATTTCCCTCTACCTTTTATGGACCAAATGCTTGAACGTTTAGCGGGTAATGAATATTACTGCTTTCTTGATGGTTTCTCGGGTTATTTTCAAATACCCATCGATCCCCAAGATCAAGAGAAGACAACATTCACTTGTCCCTATGGCACATTTGCTTACAAAAGGATGCCTTTTGGCTTATGCAATGCCCCCGGGACTTTCCAAAGGTGCATGTTGGCTATCTTCCATGACATGGTTGAGCAAACCATGGAAGTCTTCATGGATGATTTCTCGGTCTTTGGGGATTCCTTCTCTTCTTGGCTTGCCAATTTAGAACGCATGCTTAAGCGGTGCGAAGACACTCGCCTTGTTCTTAATTGGGAAAAATGCCATTTTATGGTAAAAGAAGGCATTGTGCTAGGACACAAAATCTCTAAAGCCGGTCTGGAAGTCGACCGTGCTAAAGTAGATGTCATAGCCAAATTACCTCCACCTTCAACCGTGAAGGGTGTGAGAAGTTTTCTGGGTCATGCGGGCTTCTATCGTCAATTCATTCAGGATTTCTCTAAAATCGCTCGCCCGATGACCCACCTCTTGGAAAAAGATACTCCTTTTATCTTTTCTAAAGAGTGTCTTGAAGCCTTCAATCTTCTTAAGGATAAGCTAACTAAGGCACCGGTCTTGGTTACCCCTAATTGGGAGCTGCCTTTTGAATTGATGTGCGATGCTAGCGACTTTGCTATTAGTGCAGTTTTGGGCCAACGAGTGAATAAACACTTCCAACCAATCCACTATGCTAGCAAAACAATGACGGGGGCTCAATTGCATTATACGACAACCGAAAAAGAGCTTTTAGCTGTTGTCTATGCTTTTGAAAATTTCGCCCCTATCTTGTTTTATCCCCCACCATCGTATACACGGACCATTCCGCATTAAAGTACTTGATGACTAAGCATGACTCTAAGCCAAGACTTCTTCGCTGGGTTTTACTCCTTCAAGAATTCAACATTGAAATTCGTGACAAGAAGGGTGCTGAGAACCTGGCCGCGGATCATTTGAGTCAACTTGAGGATCCATATCAAGGGGATCATCCGAACAAAGAGATCAGTGACTCTTTCCCCCTTGAGACCTTAATGTCTATAAATCTCAATCTTGATGACACCCCCTGGTTTGCCGACATTGCAAACTACTTAGCGGGTGGTATTCTCATCAAAGGGTTAATATCCCAACAAAAGAAGAAGTTCTTGAATGATGTTAAGACTTACTTTTGGGATGACCCTTATCTATTCAAACAATGTGCTGATTTGATCATTCGTCGTTGTTTTGACGGACCGACAGCTTTTGACATTCTCCAAGCTTGCCACAAAGGACCCATCGGTGGTCACTTTGGTCCCAACTACACCGCGAAGAAAGTGTTTGACGCTGGATTCTATTGGCCCACCATTTATCGTGATGCTCACGAAATGGTTAAGCATTGTGATGCTTGCCAACACCAAGGCAAGATCACACATAAAGACGAGATGCCTCAAAATTTCATACAGGAATGTGAAATCTTTGACGTATGGGGCATCGACTTTATGGGGCTATTTCCATCCTCCAAAGGGAACAAGTACATCCTCGTCGCAGTTGACTACGTTTCTAAATGGGTTGAAGCCAAGGCTCTCCCTACGAACGATGCGAGGGTGGTTGTGAACTTTTTGAAGCAACTTTTCGCTCGATTCGACATTCCTCGTGCTATTATCAGTGACCGCGGGACTCATTTTTGCAATGATCAATTTGCAAGAGTCATGGCTAAGTATGGTGTTAATCACCGTCTTTCCACTGCCTATCATCCCCAAACCAATGGGCAAGCCGAGATATCCAACCGTGGATTGAAGCGAATTTTGGAGCGTACTGTGGGAGAGCATCGCGCCGCGTGGGCCGATAAGTTAGATGATGCTCTGTGGGCTTTCCGTACGGCTTATAAGACCGCGATCGGTTGTACACCTTATCGTCTTGTGTACGGGAAAGCATGCCACCTCCCCATCGAGCTGGAACATAAGGCGCACTGGGCCTTGAAGTGGGCTAACTTCGACATCAACAAAGCCGGTGATCATCGCAAGATTCAACTCAACGAGCTCAACGAACTGAGGAATGAAGCTTATGAGAACTCGCTGATCTACAAGGAGAAGACCAAGATCATTCATGACGTAAAAATCAAGAACCGAGAGTTCTACGTTGGTGATCAAGTCTTACTCTTTAACTCTCGGTTGAAGATCTTCTCTGGCAAGTTGAAGAGCCGCTGGTCTGGTCCATTCACCGTCGCCAAAGTCTTTCCATATGGGACCATTGAGCTTTCTCAGCCAAATGGGCCCAATTTCAAGGTGAATGGCCAGCGTTTGAAGCTGTACCTTGGTGAGGATATCTCTCATGAGATGATCCCATCCCTCACCACGTTCCCCATGAACTAAATTGGGTCGAGTCAGGCTCGTGACTCGGTGAACAAAAACAAGCGCTTCTCGGGAGGCAACCCGTGATCTATCCTTTACTGCTTTCATAATAAGTGTAGGGGGAGCTCCGTATGTGTTTGTTGTCTTGTTTCTTATCTTGTGCAGGGATTCAAGCTTCAAAGAGCATCTTGATGACTTTTGACGAACCGTGATACCGTGTTCCCATCTTCCCGGTTCTATCCTAAACTCTTGTGATTCAATATTTCATATTTTATATGTTCGCATTGAATTCACTATAGTTGTCCTTTCCTTAGCAAGATTTAAACAAAATGCACAATGTCCTAAGTGTAGGGGAGTTTACTCCCACATGCTTACACATTGAGGACAATGTTTATCTCAAGTGTAGGGGGACTTCTATCGAAGAAAGTGGTCTTTTCCATGAATTTGCCCTCATTTTAACCGGAAAACTTGATTTTTCGACATTTTTCAAAATTTTTATTCTATTTTGGCCTAGTTGTATAGTTGTATTTTCCTTTATTATGTTTATTTTCTTTCCTTGCTAGAATAAATTTTCAATAAAGTGGTTTTAAATTTTTCTTAGTCTTGAACATTTTGACTCAACCCGAGTTTACTTATCTAAGTTTACTCTAGCTAGTATCCTTAACATGTTTAAGTCAAGTTTTGCTAGGCTTTTATATAGGGAGCTATAAAACGCGAAAGTCTTAACTCTCACGGGTTAAGAACAAGAACTTTTCGCAAGTTCCTATAATTGATCCTAGAGAGTTGTTTATCAAGGGAACTTTAAAATGCGATTTCTAAACTTGAAAAAGTCTAAGAATTTGCAAGATCCTATAGGCGACTCGAAAACCCAAAACTTTGATTTAATAGGCTAAGCATCCACGAGTCTCATTCCTTGAGATTTTAAACTGTGGAGAACAAGAGATGATAGAGTCAATTATAAGTTCGGTATTCTTTCGGGAATTTATGTGAGTTAATTATAAGCCTATTCTCCCTTCGCTTGTTAATAAATTTATCTGCAATAAATAAGGTTGTACGATTTGAAAGGTTACTTAGCTTCTAGCCCAAGATCGTTTAAAAGTTGCTCGGTACGGATTAGAGTTCATAGCCAAGGCATAACTTATTGAAGCGGGATGCAAAGATTGGCGAGTCCGAAAAGGCCCTAACAAGGCATGAGGGCTACATTTTGTTGCTAAAGATCCAAAAGTGATGTGAAGAATCATTTATCAAAAATCAATATGAAGGATCGAGACACACGACGAAAAGCAAATACTTCCCTAAAGATCATGGAGAAGTCTATCCAAAAAGACCCTAACAAGGTATGAGGATAAATAGATCCAAGTCCTAAAAAGAGGCGGATCGTTGTATATCAAAGTCCAAAATAAAGATTGGAGAAAAATGAAGAAGTCGTGGTCCAAAGATGAAGAATATCTCAAAACTCCAAGTGAAGAAGTTCCTATTATGAAGAGAAGACCATAGTTTCAAGAACGTCTCTCAAAGATTCGAAGTATGAAGTCGCTGCCAAATATCGGTCCGAGAAAGGTCTCAAATCGTGAAGCGAGTTATGCCAAGATATGAACTTTATGAGGTCCCGAGAAGCAGTTTTAAAAGATTTTGTCCTTTAGCTAACTATTGATTAAATCGTTCACTTTATTTCCGGCCTAAATAACTATCGAAATAAGTCAAACAATGCATCCTTGTGATAATTCAAGACAAAAATAAAATATAAGAGATACACCTAGGAATAAGGGATTCTAAGTGAATAATTGGCCCACATGAATTCGTGTTAGTTTGCTGACTTATAATAACAATGATCTCGTTTTTTAAGCTTGGTATGGGGAACGTGAAACTTTAGGATGATAAACGTTCATGGCAGCCAAAAACCAATGTAAGTTTTTAATTTCTTTACTTATTTCTATCTTTTTATGTTTAGAATTTAATAAAGGCCAAGGTGGGTTATTTATGATGGAAAATGTAAACCGTGCTTTACAATTAATGCATTGCATGAGGGCATTGCAATGGTCAAGTGTAGGGGATTTAATAAGTGTGAAAACACTTATCCTTTTACCACTTATTTCCAATAATAACAAGACCAAAACGTGTATTTTATGTCGTAAAAGTCGGAATTATGCGTGGTTTGTGTTTTTATTGTGTTTTAGGACCAAAATATGAAAAAGGAAGAAAACACGGGCTTTAACGGGCTTTTATTGAAGAAAACGGGAAAAGACGAAGTCAAAAGATCAAGAGTGCAAAAAGAACGGAAGTCCAAGGCCTATTCTGAAGATTTATCGAAGAACAAGTCTAAAGACGGAAGTTTAATGAAGTCAAAGAACTTAAGTCTAATAGAAGAAGAAAATTAAAAGACAAGTTCAAATCCCGAGACGACATCGAGAAAAGACAAAGAATTAAAGTCGAGTCGAGAAGACGTGAAGAAAAAAAGAAAGAAGAGGCAACACATGCACTCCTTCCACCTTCCCTATAAATACCCTCCTAATACACATTAGGAGGGAGTTAGTCTTTAATTTTTAGTTTCTCATTTTTCACTTTTCTTTCTAGTTTTAGAGAGAGAAAGTCTTAAACTTTCTCTCACTAAGTTTCATCTTTTCTTCTAATCTTTCAAGATTAAACATTTATGTATTGCTTATTTCATTAATCAAGTTAAGTTTAAGCTTTTAATCCTTAATCTCATTCTACATTTCTTGATTTACTTTACCTTTGATCCGATTTGCATAATTCATGCGTATGATTTAATGATTTTGTGATTGAAGGAGTAATCTTCTTTGGTTATACTTAAGCTCTTACACGTATAAGCTATAAGCTCGTAATGCTTATTGGCTTATTACAAGTTTTAGCTTATTGATTTTCAGATTTCACAAAGGTTTTAGTCATTTTAAAGTTCATTTCATTAAGTTGATAATCTTTTATGTTTTACAAGTTGTCAAATTTAAGCTTTTCGAGTTGTTTAAGTTTTGGATAAAATAGATTATTGATTGTGCTTATTGAGTTTTACACTTGCCACGAATTTCGGATTAAGAGTGCATCCCATCGTAATCTTGGGGCTTCACACATTCCGACGGGTTTCTACACGTTCCGATTGATTTCAGTGTTTTGATCGCAATAACCCATAAGGGTTTTACTTTGCGATCGGGTGGCTATTTCCCCCTTATTCCGATCTGGGTTGCGATCGCTCATTGCGATCGCACATTCTGACGGGACTAAGGTCTTGTTAAGACGAAGTGCTGCCCATTTTTCGACAACAACATTGCGATAGTAAGCTTTCCGATAGTTGCACATTGCGATAGAAGTTTTTACAACATTCCGATCTGGATCTTTGCGATCTAAAAACATTCCGATGGGTATTTTGTTGTTGCATTCCGATGGATATTAAGATTGGTATTCCGATGGACCTTTGTATTGATTATTCCGATGGACATGAATTGCTTTATTCCGATTGACTAAGTTTTTAAGTTTTAAAGTTTTACAAAGTTTTAAGTTTTAAGTATTTTCCTAATTAACTTTTAGTTTAATTTTGTCAAAGCTTCTACTTTACTCATCGACATTTTCATACTTGCTTTTAAATTAGATAACCAAACCAAACCAAATCATTTTGTTCACCAAAAGACAATTGAGTCACACTTTAGACCAATAGTCAATTCGAAAAGACTTGGGACTACGAATTTTGATACAAGGTGTAAAAGCCGAGTATTATAGACCTCCAAATTTCGCCCGATTTGACCTTCGAACGCCTTATTAACCAATTGCTGGTACGTGGCCCCTGCGTTCTTAAGTCCGAATGGCATTTTTGTGTAGCTATACACACCCTGACTGGTATGAAATGCTGTTTTTTCTTCATGTTGCTCTACCATTTGTATCTGGTGGTATCCCTTGTATGCGTATAGGAAGCATTTAAAAGGATATTCGCATAGCGATTATACCTTCCAATCTATCTCTGGGAGTGGATAGCAGTCTTGGGGACAAGCTTTATTGAGGTTTGTGAAGTCAACACACATGCGCCAGCTGCCATCATGTTTTTATCGATCACTGGGTTAGCGAGCCAATCATGGTAGTAGACTTCTCGCATGATTCCTACATCCACCAGCTTCTTCACTTCCTCAAGTATCACCTTGCTGCGCTCTAGAACCTGTCCTCTTTTCTTTTTCCTGACTGGGGGATATCCTTCACGAATTTGCAGCTTGTGTTCGGCTATTGACCTTGGTACCCCCGTCATGTCTATAGGTTCCCACGCGAAGATGTCTAGGTTATCCTTTAAGAGGTGGCACATGTTAGCCTTTTCTTTGTCAGATAATGTCCCTCCAATCGTTATCTCTTGATCCGGATATTGTGGATGGACTGCCACTTTTAGGTTCGGCGGTGAATCTATCTTAGGTTCCGTTGTAACCCGAGGGGGTTCCGCGATCGTGTTGCACTCTAGGAGTGTGATGGTTGTGTTGAAGATTGTTACGATTCCTCCCTCCACTGGGAACTTCATCATGCCCATGGGCTGTAGAAGGTACTGCTCGCATTGCTAGTAAGGCAGGTCACCCAATGATTCCGTTATACCGCGATGGTGATCGTATTATCAGGAAGTTCATTGATACCTTCGTTGAATTTTCGTCGCTTCCCACTTTCACTACTAGCTTTAGTTGGCCCAAAGGACACACCACTTCTCCACTGAATCCGATGAGCGGTGAGGTCGCAGGTACCATCTGGCTCCTTACTTCCGCGATGAGTTTCAGGAAACAGTGTTCATATATTATTTATGCTGATGAGCCTCCATCGACATACATATGATGTATACTATGTTCATCAATGTTTATTTCTATCACTAACAGACCTTCTGCCACATTCTCCGTGCTGAGGGGGGGGGGGGGGGGGGAAGAGATGTCTCTTCCTTTCGAGAATTTTTGGCTCACCTTTTGCTTTGTCCTTCGCTGCCACGCTTGTACCATGTAAAAACTTGCGTTAGCGGTTTTTGGTTTCCCATCCTCCGCGGTTTCTATGACAAGGTGTTTTAGCTTGCCTTCTTTAACCATATTATCGATATGTTTCTGCAGCTGAATACATTCATTCGTGGCATATTCCTTCTCATCATGATATTCACAATATCTGTTTCCAATACGTCTTTCTACCGGAGTGGTCATTGGCAATGGTCTTGGGAAGTTCGTGCCTTCTGATATAAGGATTTCCCTTGGAGTTAACATAAGGGGAGTAAAGCTGAAGTTACTGGCTCGTCCCTCTCTTTTATTTCCTTGGTAGTCGAGACCTCCAGGCCTGCTCTGTCTACTAGACCCTTTATTAGGTGTGTATAACCATGGGCGTTTTGTATGACTTCTCAGGCAGTTGATTCCCCCTGTATGAAGGATCTTACTCGCCGTAGTACCTCATCATAGGTTTCTGGGGTTTTTTGTTTAGATTTATTATTAGATCACTGTTGCATATACCTGCCATGAAGCAAGATACTTTTAAAATCTCTGGGCATTCCTTTCTTTGAAGACATTCACTTTTGAAACGTTCTAGAAAGTCCTGCAGGTCTTCGCCCTGGTTTTTCTTAATTCTTGCGAGTGATACATCACTCCTATCATGTCTTTTCTGTTGCACATAGTTTCTTTTGAATGCTTTTCGCAATGCTTCAAACCCATTAGTTGTTCGTAGCGGAAGTCTATCAAACCAGATCCGCGCGTTTCCTACAAGTGTAGAATTGAACATATTGCACCATACATGTTCGGGCCATTGCTCAATACCTGCTTGGAATTCGAAGACTTTTAGGTGGTCTTTTGGATCTGAGGTGCCATCGTATGTTTTTACGTTTGTTGGCATGCGACGCTTTCCTGTATCCGAGTAATACTGTATGCGTCTTGTGAACGCATTTTTTCTAGCTCTTCTCGAAGGTTGTGAGAAGTCTAGGTCACATGAAGAGTAATATTCACGCCTGCGCCTTGCAGGGTGGTTATCACCCGATCTTGATGGATCGCTTTCAGAGGATTGACCGCGTTCTGCGCACTCCTTTCCTTTTGTTCCTTTCTTATTATTCATGTGTTTGGAAACTAGTGGGATGAGGGCTTGCAGATTATTCGCTACATATTCTTCCATCGCACGTGCCTCAGTAGCGATTACTTTATCGCTTTCTTCTGACGTGGGGGGGGGGGGGGGGGGTATCCTCCTTTTATCTTTATTAGGAGGAGGCTGAGCTGACTCTTTGTGACAACCGGGAATTTTCTAGACTTTAAGTAATAATAAATTATATTATTTATTAATCGAAGTTCGCTTTAGAGAGATATCAAAGTTATTTGATTTAAAAACGCGAGTTTACTTTTACATATTGTAAAAGACTGCGAAAAATCTAAGAACTGACGCGATATAAATTAAATTTATATTTAATTTCTCAGAAATATTTGATAAAAATGTTTATGAAATTATCTGACACTTTTATTTTGGGTGTTAATAACATACGTTGGAAACGAGAACATTCAAGTTGAATTTTTATTTTTCCATGAGCACAACTATTCGACTTAAACGATAAATATTAACGATTTTAAATAAAATGTAGACAATTACGAAAATTTGTCAAGTAAATACTCTAATTTATTGGAAAAATTATTTTAAATTGAATGGCGTAAATTTCTAAAACCAAAACAGATTTTTATCAAACTCAAACGAATCCCGAGTCACGTTTAAACAAAAATGACAGGAAATGTAAATAAATAAGATACAGTTTTAACCCTCAACTATATCCACTTTGCACTTTCATTTTGATATAAATAGAAAATAACTACCCTTTTATTCATTCATAACCAAAACATAACCCTAAAATAAAAACATACAAAACCCTAGTTGCTTTCTTATTATCCGGCGCCTACACATTTTCCGGCCGCCGGAAATATTTTCTGGACCACCACCACCCTTCAGCCAGCCGCCGTAGATGACAACCACCCTCACTATCACCACCATCCCCTTCGTACCATCATGGAAACAAGCCACCAGCCTTTATCTTCGCCATCACCACAACCAGATCCGTCAAATCTGTAGCCAATCGTCACCATCATGACTATAAGCTTCAATCGACGCACCACCATTAAACATCACCTCTATTTTCATCACAGATCCTGCATAGTAGTGGTCGCCGCCATCACTTCAGTCCATTCCACCTCACCCTCGCTGCACTCGAGCAGCCACCATATCACCACCACTGCTGCTACTATACACGTCATCACCATCTTCGCGACACCACCTCTCCTAGACCACCATCCCAGTAGATCTCGGCACACATCAGAACCTGCTGTTACTTTGATGACCACCACATGATGTGGTGGGTTCAGCTGCCACCTTTGATAACGGTCCTCACCACCAGGTCTACGTCACCGCTCAAAAACCACCAGCGTGGTTGTTACTACGCCGCCATCAGCAGATCCGTGACCTACATTTGCTATCAGCCCTTATAGGGTGTTTGTTTTCATCGGGTGACAACCACCAGCAAGAGTGCGTCCTTCTACAGTAGCAGAACCAACATGGAGCATTTTGGTTGCGGGGATAAGCACCAGAGGGTGCGTTGGGTTATGAAAATGACCCATTAGATGCGTTTTGGTTTCAGGAATAAGCAGCAGGGGGTGCGTTGGGTTATGAAAACGATCCATAGGGGTGTTTGTTTTGGTTATATTCATCCATCAGGAGGGTTTGTTTCGTTGCGGTTCGTCGACTCATAGTGGGTATTCGATTCAGTTTATATATAGCGCCACCGAGGGTGCGTATGGTTACGGCAGCAACAACACCAAGGGTGCCTTCGTTTGCGGCAGTAGTACCACCATGGGTACGTCGTGCTTACAACAACAGTAGTGGGTGTGTGTTTTTTTGGCTAGCTGAAAAACGCAGACGAGGGCGTGTTTGGTTGCGCATGAGACGACATAGGATTTGTTGGACTAGTAGAAAAACGCAGCAGGATGTTTTGATCTACTGTTAACATCAGTATGGGTGCGTTTAGGCCTGCTGTTAAGTAGTAAGGGTGCATTTGGGATTACAAGCTGCAGTAAGGGTGTGTTTGGGATAGCAGCCGGACTGTACCGGTGCGCTTAGAACTAGCAGCGAGTGTAAGGGAGCGTTGGGATTGCGACAGAAAGTGTAAGGGTGCGTTTGGCTCTGCAGTCAGTTTATAACTGGGTATTTGGGACTGCAGACGAGATATAAAGGGGCGTTTGGTTTGCTGTTTATTATTTTGAGTGTGTTTGGACGCGGGATTGCAAGGGTTTAGAGTACCGGGCGCGATATAGTTCATGGATGCTTGTGGTTTAGGAATCGGCTAATAACGCATTTAACTCTATTAACTAACTCAACCAATGATATACATATATAAGTATATATATTTGGTTAAATACATATGTCGAACACTATAATTATCACGAGAACTATAAAAATGATTATACGTTTAAATATGTGTTTAAATAGCTCACATCGGGCGCTTGGATTTTAATTTATAACACATAGGTTGTGTTTGGTTTTTATTATGGTGATTAAATATGTTAAGACATGAGTTGCGTAACGTAGATTGTTTGGAAAATATTGAGAATTGATTAATATGGAAAATGTTGTATAAACGAATAGGTTATGTCGAAATTTCTATAAAATTTTATACCTTATATTTTGTTAGGTACAAATTACTATTATATTTATAAATCGATAAATAAATAAATACTATTATATTTGTAAACCAATAAAAGTTAATACTTTTTATCTAAAGTTGACAATTATTAAGTAAATGGTATTTTCTTAAAATATGTCGAACTATGTTGTCTAAGTATTTCATCACGATCTTTATACTATAAATACCAAATAAATATAAACTTTGGTTTATTTTGTAAGATTGTTGTCTCTATTATATAATTCAACATAAGAATTATATAATCGTATGGTTATTCGTAATGTGTACGGGATACATTCAATATTTGGTGTGTGCTTATTTTATTAATTTTATTTAACCAACCACTGAACTACTATAACTTGGAACTTAAATGTATTACCAACGAGTCACGTTGATGTACATATCTATCGAGAACTCAAATGCACATTTTTAAGTTATTGGATTTAGCCGATTAGTAAACCACAACACCATGACCGGGCCGTATCGATTTTCGTTTGTGCGGAGCGTATTGTTAGCATCACTAGCGTTTGTTCTACATCGTCGAGGTGAGTTCATACCCCACCTTTTCTTGCTTTGAATTGAGTTATAAATGTTTAATAACTGCTCTTTGGGGGAGGTACATGCTTGGTCATAAACTACTTATAAACTTGCTTGCCTGTCAGAAACTGATATTAAACTTGTTTGGTTGTCTATAACTGTTTATAAATTACTTGATTGTCATAAGCTAATGTTAAGCTTACTTGGTTGGTCATAAACAATCTTTAAACTGGTTTAATTGTTACGTGCTGAGTGGTCAACTCCTCTAATTGTTATACATATGAATGCTGATACTAAAACTTCTATTGTGATTTTCATAGCCCAAAACTTTAACTGCTTTTTACTGGTTCTCAGGTAGAGACAATGGTTGCAAGAATGAACACAAGTGCATATCTCTTTTATGTATTGGTCTAAGTCCCACTTTAACCCAATCACTTTGGCCCATTATCATGAACCGTTAATTTCAGACCGGATGACCGGTCAAAAGCGCGAATGTTATGGATAGATCTATCGGGGTTGACGCCCCTGTCCGGCTTGGTCCAACAGAGGACAAGCGGACACAGTTTCATTTGAGTCTGAGGACGGATGTCGTGGGTTAGGCATCCGTAGGGGCTGCATTATATGATTATACTACCGGTGTTGTTAACGCTTCGGTGTCATGAGCTTAGACAATAATAAATGCCTTATTTTATTTAGTGACTTTGTATTTGTTATATTGTCACTAAGTGGTTGGAAAATCTTGTGGTTCATTAAAAATTCTATTCTATTGGAAAACTTTATTATTTATCAGTGAGTTTTGTTTTTATCGGAAAGTGCTAACTATTATCTGTGAACTTTGTTTTATCAGAAGACTCTATTTATTTCCAGAAAACTCTGTTGTTATCAGTAAGCTATATTTACTATCAGTAAACTCTACTTTTATCATTAAACTCTATTTTATTAGTAAACTTTGTTTTTATCAGTAAACTCTGTTTTTATCAATAAACTTTGTTTTTATTAATAAACTTTGAAATTATCAAAGAAAGTCTATCTAACAGAAATTGTGATTTTTAGACTCTTATATTTTACTGCAAGGTGCAGTGGTCGGTAAAACTCTAATTTTTCATAAACGTTTTAAAACAAACTTATGAACTCACCAAATTTATGTTGACATTTTTAAGCATGTATTTCAGGTACTTGACTATGTGGATTATTTGGAGTCTACTTTGTGGTTTTTGGCATGTAGAGGTCGTTCTCGGATCAAGCTCTCGAATACTCATGAAGTCACAAGTCCCCAAAGCAAGTCTTCCGCTGCAGTGAATTTGGGGGTGTGACACTCTTGTCCCACATCTCTTTCTTTGATAATAGGCATGGGAGTTGAGAATACTATATTTATTCCTCTGGGAGGTGGATTTGTCACATCCCGACTGTTTGCCTCGCTGGCAGATCCGGGAGTAACATTCGCGGATGCGATGAGACCATCTATCGTCGAGGATCTTCGTTGGCCTTCGTTCGCACCATTTTTTCATCATTTCTTAGATTTTAGTGTAGGGTCCCACGGATGGCGCCAACTCGTTGATACAAAAGTTGGATGGACTGAGCTTGACCCAAATTAGGCTTAATTCGGGGTCTTGTGGACTCCGGCTCTTGCACCAAGTGAAACTTGTTTAAGGACCTTGCGCACTAAAAACAGACACCGTTAGGCTTACCGTGGGTTTGTGACCCATGATTAGACTCTGGCGTGAGAGTAAGTAATTGATTTGAGTATGTAAGGGTTTAGGGTATTACGTGTATCGTACCTTTGAGGAACCTATGTGGTTCCTTTTATACCCGAGAGAGTCCTGGCTGGGCTCTCCTACTATTACGGCCAAAGAAAGAGATAATGACCCCAAATAGCTTGATCCTTATCGCATAACCAAGTCAAGTGTATATCTCTTCCATTTAGGCGAATATATCTACATGATAGATGATGAGATGGCATTTATACATGATCTCATCATTCTTTTTGGGCTTTAAATGCATAAAATGTCATCAAAATACCATATATATGCTTGTGTTTTTTTACTTGTGTATTCTAGGTATGGATATCATGAAAAAGACAAAAGATCACAAGAAACAAGGAAAAACGAACACGAGAAACGAAGCCGCACAATGAACCGGGCCCTAGTTTGTGAATTCTTAAAGAATAACCCTTGAAAACTTGAAGATGTATAAGAATGATCCCTCATCAATAAATAAATGACACTTAATACCCTTGTATATTCATAATTATAAGTTTGGTCCCTTAAGTTTGTCAAAATTACAAAAAGGTCCTTCAACTTTGAAGATTTGGCAAGTTTAGTCCCTCAACAATTCTAAATTGTCAACAATGGTCCCTTATGAAGTCAAAGATCCAATGAAGACCTTCAAAGATGAGAAATTTCCAAGATCAGCCCTTGAAATATTAAAAAATGGCAAAACAAGTCCTTAAAACCCTTGACACAAAATTTTGTGGCCAGACTATGAAAACTGAAACTTAATTAACAAAGGAAACCAAGTTTTTGGGCTGAAAAACATGTTTTACCACTTCTGCTAAAACACAAGGGCCACTTTTGCCATTCTGAAAGTTTAAAAACAATAACACGCGCCAAACAAATAATTCCCAGCTTTTTAGGATCAAAGCACCCACTATTCACACGTATGAAACCCAGTTTTTACTTTCACCACACAAGGGGCTTTTCCAAATTACCTTTACCAAAATGAAATTCACCTTCACACGTTTCAATCCCACACTTGTACTCAGTCACCACTTCACCAAGGACCCCACCCCCAATTCCCTCTCAACCAGTCATCATACGACTTAGCCTCCATGTAAAGCCACGTGGCCAAATCAACAACCCATAGCTAATACTTGCTCCCAAAGACAAAAAGAAAGGGTCAGGAGCATTTTGGACAGCTCACATCAACAAATTCGTCTAGAATCTTCAAGGTCATTTTAGGGACTTTGTAGCTAGGTTTTCTCATTGTAAACTCAGCCTTATGTCCTATATAAAGACTCCTCAACATGTGAGAGAGCTTTGTTCCAGATTTTAGCTAAAATCTTTGTAATTCCTTTTTATAAATATAAAGTTGGTATTTTCTGAAAATTGTAATTCCTTTTATGTTTTTATGAAAGTTGGTGTTTGATTAGCTAAGATCTGAGTTCCATTTATCTATTTCTCGAGTTTTTGAAAAAGGTTTCATGTTATAAAGTCCTTGTTTTCAAAAATCAGTGGTTGCTTTACTTTGATCCTTGTGTTTGTTGATCTTAGCAGGTACAAGGAAGCTTGTGGTTGTTCTTGCTACCACATAAGCTCTAAACAAGCCAAGGTGTGGATTGAACATCTTGGAGGTTTGAGTTTCAAAATCCCTTTTACTTTTCTATCATTTATTTGATGGTTATGTGATTTATAGATTTCATGGGTTGATTGTTGTTATTTGGTTCTAATCTGTCACATAGGGTATATTAGATCTATTGTCACCTAGATCTTGTTGGATTATATGATTTAAAAGAAAATCTGTTTGAAAAAGTTGAATTAAGGGTTGTTTGTTTCTTTTGGTTCAAAGGCCTTAGGGACTTAGAGCTTGGCTCTTTGTTGATTGTAGGTGTTTGTTTGCTGTAATAGAAGTTGTTTTAAGTGTTGGTTAAGTCTTAAACAAAGTAGAACTAAAAAACATAGGTTGCTAGTCTTTGAACACAATATTCAGTCAAACACATAAGAAGGATTTGTATGCTTGTTGATCCCAACTCAGATCTTAAACCTTAATAGCTTGTTTAAGGGTTGTGATAGAAAGAAAGTATTCAATCTAACACTAGAGAAACTTTGCAAAGCAAAGTAACTAAACAAGATGCGGAATATAATGTTTAGCACAAGAACAATATGATTGAGGCAAACGTTGAACTTTAATATATCAATGATATACGAATACCCTAAAATGGTATTAGGGTTTACAAAACCTTAAAGTATGATAATGAAAGACAATAGAGAAAGACACACTTTGCATGCTAACCTAGTGAGTCCTTTTATAAGCATAAGGACTCACGTACAAGATCACTACTAACAAACTTGGAAAGTATTAAGGAGTAGTAACAGAAACGCGTAAAAATCTATTCCAAGTTTATCTTTGACGACAGGGCCTTTGACTTCAGCAGGGGAACCAATCCCCCTGCCTTTGTTATTTGGCAGGGGGAACTTACTCTAGCAGGGGTACGGATAATCAACTAGCAGGGGTAACAAGTATGCATAGATTTATTCCCAACAATCCTCCCCTAAACTTGTGCTTTCCCCTAAAGACAAGTTTCTGAATAAATCCTAGTTGATGAGGATGCTTACAAACTTTCTGGCCAAATCTGACTATGCATCATTCTTACCAGATCATAAGCAACAGGCGTTTTAGCATCTACAATCAAATTATCATGTGCTAGTTTCTTCAAGGTATCCTGATTGAAGGGATAATAACGATGATTGATCAGGTACACACTTACTCCTTCCATTACTACCTCATAGACCCCAGAATTGGTAAATAGCTTCCAATACAACAAATCTCCTTTATTCACTGCATCAAATATAGGATCATATAACTCATGCTCATACATCCTATGCATGCAATCCCAGATTACCCAATCCTTCTCCACACCATCCATGGTAGGAGGTTTTGCAGGAAAAGTCTTTTTCAAAATTTTCCACATATCTTCTAAGTCCTCACTATCCAAGGTTTAAAACATGACATCTAGACTTAGAAATGTCTGTGCTGTATTGTCAGCTCTTGTAAGCTTCCACCAAGTCCTCCCTTTGTGTTCATAAACAGCATACTCTATTATATCAAACTTCTTTCCAAGTTCACTAGGTGAGATATCATCATTTTCTTGCAGAATCAGCTGTTTATCAATTTCTTCATTTGAAGGACGTTGAGACTCCTTAGTAACTGTGCCAACTTTCTCCATTCTCTTGAGTCTTTTGGCTGCTCTTTGTACATTAAGTACAGACTTCTTAATCTCTGGAAAACTTTCACTTGCTTGATGTAATGCCCCTGCTTGTGATGATGCACCTGTTTGGGATGATGCACCTGCTTGTGTAGTTTTCAAAGTTGTTCCTTCAGCCTTTCTTTTCTTTGATTCCCTAGCTTTCTGTAACATTTCACTTTGTCTCCTAAGATACTCAGCTTCCTCAGGAGAGTTCATAGTCATCCAATCTTCCACATCATATTCTCTTAAGACTGGTCTGACTGCTCTTTTTATAGCTTCAAAACTCATATCTGTGGAGTCCCCATCCTTCCACTTCTTATGTCTCTTGAGCAAAACTTTGTAGTGTTCAAGTTGCCCTTTCTCAGAAGTTAAATACTTCTCTCTCTGAATTTGATTTTCCCTCCTTTCCAGATACTCAGTTTGATATTTGTAAACAAGGCAAGTCAACTCATACCTGTCTTCCAAAGGAGCATTTATTAACTCCTTCTCCCATTGATCCAGAAATTCTCTAACATGAGGCACCCTGTCATCCAGCTCTCTATGCATAATCTCAATCTGCTTGAGCATATCTTTAGGCCTCATCTTTTGCATTCTTTGATCCTGCATATCCATCTCCTCTTGTTGTAGCCTGTGAGCTACTTGTGCATCATGTGCTTCTTGAGCCCTTTGTTGTTCTGGAGTTCTATGCTTGTATTTTCTCTTGGGCTGTTCAACCATGATCCCTTTTCCTTTGTCTTTTGGATCCACTGCTGGTGCTGGTTTAACTTTAGATGCAGGTTCTTTGATAGTAATTCCCTCCTGAGCTGGTTGCTTTCTGTTCTTTCTAACAAAAGTTTGAGTAATATACTTAGCAGGGGAACGACTTACAGCAGTGGGATCAGCAACAGCAGGGGAAACTTTTGAAGCAGGGGCTTATTCTTGATTGCCCATAGTTAGCAATGTTTGAGCAATCTCTTTGGTTGCACTCCCCTTATCACTTCCCTTATCAGCACTTCCTTTCTCAATCCCTTTCTCAACACTTGCTATCTTTCCATGTACACCACCAGGATATGAGTAGTACTGAGTAGACTCTTCTGTATTTGGAACTTCCTCCCCTTTGGAAGCATCCTCATCTGTGGATATGATTAGTCTAGGCTTTCTCCTCCTCTCAAGAGTAGCAAGTCTGGTTTCCAAGTTATTGATAACCAGACCTTGCTTTTTGACATTTTGTACAAGTTGTGCATTCTGCCTTTTCAGACTCATGCACATTTTCATCAATTCCAAATTAGTCATAGGTTTCATGCTGCTCTCAACCCTAGAAGGGGATTTCTCCCCTTTTTGGATATCATGGAGTGAGGGAGAGGACTTACTGTTGGTGTCACTATCCTGCTCACCCCTTGAGGATGAGACAGTAGTGGCAGCCAAACCCTCAGTTTGCTCCAAACCCTTAGAGACTCTCCTCTCTACTGCTTGTGAAGATTTACTAGGCAAGGGAGACCTGGTAAACCTGGATTTGATTGCCTTTCATGTTGTGGATCAGCAGGGGGTACAGGACTAGCAGTGTGTAGGTTCTTGGCAGGGGAATCAGAAGGTTTGTGTTTAGCTGTTTGTGTCTTGGCTTCTTCTTGTCTGATTTGTTTCATCATAATTGAAGTGAGTGGAATGGACCTGCCAGAAAACTGTGGTGATGGTGCAAGAAGTGTGGTGAATAGTTTGGTGGTATGCTTGGTTGCTGAAAAATAGTTTTTGTGTTTGATTGGACCATGATCACTCATATTCAGCAGAAGTTCTATAAACCTTGGGTACATACAAAACTTTGAATTGCTTGAAACATTTTTAACCATTCCTTTGAAAATCATTTGAGAAAAACAATACTTCCTCCCTTTTGCCAAGCAGATCAGGGCAGAAGCCATCTCACTACCAAATTCATTGAAAGCAGTGGTTTTTAGTGACAAACATTGCAAAATAGTATGAATCAAATACTTCCAATGTGGGGCAAACTGACCTTTAGCAAACTTACATTTTTGATCTTTAGAAAGAGTGTACCCCAATTTAACAAGACCCTCAAAGATTTCAGCCTCAGATAGGTTGGTTATCCCATCCTCATCATCAAGAAGAAGATTGTCCCTGATGGAGGCGAGTGTAATCACCTTGGGATGACCATCTACAATGCTTTGAATTATAACCTCTCCATTCACTGTTTTGGTCATGGATTTAGACCAGAACTGCTGAATGTGTGAGGTATAAATTCTAGGGTTGATAAGAAGGGCCACTCTAAAATACGAGGACTTTAGAAAGGCCACAACATCAACAAACTCTACTGGTTCATCATGTAATAAAGCGATTTGATTATGATTAGCAGCAATTTTGAGAGGCATGATAAAGTTTGAAAATATTTTTGAAGGTTTATAAAGGTGAGAGGTAGGTAGGATTTAGTCGAGAGGGAGAGATGGACCTGCTGGTGAAGGGAATTAAGTTTTTATAGGAAAATTGGAGAGCTGTAATTGGACCAAATTTTCAAATTGCAAAAATATCAAAGATAAATCTTGATAAGAAAGAAATTTATTTGAAATAATATAGTAAAGATTACCAATCAGCGAAGAAAGCGCCTTAAATATCTTTTAAAACCAATAAAATATTCCCTAACCAAAATTTGTGCAAGCAGGCCCAACGGCTATGAACAGGGTAACGGTATTGTCGGTCAACGGTCGAACAGGGGAATGTTATGAAAGCAGGGGAAGCAAAAGGTGAAAGCAGGGGAAACTTTCCTAGGGGTATTAGACTAGTCATGGAGAGACCAATGCTAACTAGCTCTGCTCTAATGCACACACTTGTATACACAAGATAGATACATAGAAACTCAAGAGTCCTCTATTTAGCAAAGGTCTAAGCACAAAAAGTCAACACATAAGTCACCCTGCACCTGGTCAGCCCACGAAAATATGCATACCCTAGTCACCATCCCTACCTTTTCCCTTACCTATGGCCAGTTAGTCTTGGCAATGTGTACCACACATCTGTACTTGAACAACAAGCTGTTTTGATAGAGAAGTGCAAGTACCCATTACAGTGCCTCAAGGTTTCAGAGTTCTGACAAGCTTTGCAGCAAGTCCTTATCACCCTGAACCCTTACTCACCAATGGATATGATCTAAGATCATATATGAGCATCCTAAGGATACCCTGAGTCCTAAAGGTGTGACCTAACCTCCCCTTAAACATAGAGCATATACCTGATTCACCAATGAGAATAGTATGCACCATATGGAACTCTGCATTGTTAGTCTAAAACCACATATAACCACTTTGTAAAAAGAACAAACCCAGTTGAAAGAGAAAAACTCTCTTAGCAGGGGAATGAACCCCCAGCAGGGGAATCTGTGTTCAAAAGCAGTGGAATAAAAAGTGATGGAAAAAATGAATAACAGCTATACAACAACAGCAATAAAGCAACCCTGAATATACATGACATAATAGACATCATTTTTTAGGGAGTAACCATTCCAATACCTGCAACCAGGTACTGAAACCTCCCCACTTCAAAAGCTTTTGTTAGAAGATAAGAAACATTAAGTTCTGTATCAATTTTCTCAGGGACAATTAGTCCTTTCTCAAAACAATCCACATGTTGAATCCAAGATCTTTAGACTCAAATAGTAAAAACCATTTTATCTAGGATGATGAACATTCATATGAATTAACATAGCGGAATTGAATGATAATCATGAACAAGATGTTTAATAGACGAATAATTCCCAAAGGGTTTGTATTATTGATGATTAACACAAACCACTCTAGGCATGTATACATTGAATCCCATGCCTAGAGATCAAAGACTCTATAGGTTACATTTGAGTAGTATAAATTGATAAATAAACCTACGGTCTGGTGTTCCTTTTATAACTTAAGGAACCCAGGGATACATGGAAACTAAATAGATAATAATGACTAAATCAAAACAGAATTATTCATTCTTATCACTACTTGACCAAATCTCCATCTTTTTAGTATTTAGCAGGGGAATCTTCACAGCAGTGGAAAGCTTTGTAGCAGGGGAAACTTTCTTGTATTTTGTCCACCAGCTTGAAGTTTCTCCTAATGCCATATTTGGTCCTTCTTGTTTCCATAGTGATTTGACTCATCACCTTTTGACCCAACAATATTCCCCTAGTTGATGATGTCAAAACACTTCCCCTTAAGCATACAACACCAAGGATCAACAGGTTGAACATTCTCTGTAGACAACTTCCCCTTTTTGACATGATCAAATAGGGGTCTTCTATATGAACAACCTTGATTTTCAACTACTATTAACCAATATCATACATCAAACCCAAGTATTCTACTTTTCAAAATACCCTCCATGAAGCACATAGGGGATAGTGTTCCTAATAAAAAAAGATTTTGAGCAGTAGATACTCACACTAGTTGTAGTAATACCAATGAGAAGTAGCAAAAATCTTCACCTTGACGTCGTATGTGAATGACTAACACTTTATCAAATGAGCTTCCCCTTAAAGTGTGCTAGTCATTTATGAATCTTCAATTCTGTAGGCTTTGTGTAATGATTACATATCAAGAAAATTGAATTATAACTTACTTGATGATGAAGAAGAATAACCCGAACTTGCGTTCTATATCTTGCACTAACCACATGACAAAATGGCCTATATACAAAATCCTCATTTTGTTTCCTGAAAATGAGACACTGAGCACTATAATGTAACTCCTTCAAGTGATAGAAAATATGTGCATAGAGTACCATAAGAGAAATCACATATTCCTAGATCTTGTATCACTTTGTCACTAAGCGTGTAAGCATAAAACCCATACCCGCGAAAATCTCCTTCATCTTCAAATAAATGATAAAAACTTTTCTTCGTAATCAATAAAATTAAATCAAGCCGTTATACCTTTAAACCAGTTGCTGTGAATAACCAAACTCCAAAACCTTGCTGTCCCAAAACTCATATCTGACAACAGGGGGAACTTTCAAAAACAGTGGGAATCTATTAATGAAAGCAGTGGGATCTATTGAAGGCAGGGGGATCGTAGCAGGGGGAACTTTTAATGAAAGCAGGGTAAACTTTTTTTCAAAAGCAGGGGAACTTTTAATGCCCCTGTTTTTGTTATTGATTGTGCCAAACCCACATAAAGTGAAACAAATAACAAAAACAAAGACTATTAAAAATGTACCCTACTGTGATGACGTACCAGGTTTTGTGTAGACACCATCATCAGAACCACAGTACCCCACTAAGAACCATTTTACACGCCTGCTTAACATGTCTCAATCCACCAATAAGATATTTAAATGACAAAATCCTTGAATCCTACATGAAAAAGTCAGCCTAGGTCGCCTAGCATGTGAACATCACAAATCAAATAATAATACACAACTTGGTGGGACTACCCTCTTGATTCGTTTTGCCTTCTTCAGATGCAAACCCAAGAAGTAGTATCACGTGAACACCTTTTCACTTGTGAACTCAATTGTGGGACCACATATCACAAGCTAATAACCCATATAATAACCAATATGACAACTTCCCACGTCAGACCATGATTATGCATATTAAATCCCACGAGATCACAAAGCAATACAAACAATTTAGCCGTGTGAACACAACTTAATTGATTCGTATGAATGTGATCATCATGGTCGTATGAACACAAATCTTTTATTCATGTGAACACAAATAAAATGTTGCGTATGAGACAACAGTGGGCCCCATTAAAAGCATTAACGTGAACAAATTGAAGAAACAAAAAACATATCACTTTTCGTTTCTTTGTGACTCGAACCACATCAGCCTCTCACGTGACGTGAGTTAATTCACATTGAGACCCCACAACACAGCTTGCTTGAACGTGACACATCATATCAAATCTCCATTAATGATATACTTTAATCAAAAGTATGTCACTTTTATTTGACGGACACAGTAGTCACAAATATCTCAGCGCACATCAATTAATTATCTAGGGTTTCCACATAAACCCTAGATCTTCACAGCAACGAATTATAAAAAAAACATCTTAATTCTCCTAGATATTGAGAGCCACCCGCTCTGATACCACTTGTTTATCCCAAACACAGATCTTAAACCTTAATAGCTTGTTTAAGGGTTGTGATAGAAAGAAAGTATTCAATCTAACACTAGAGAAACTTTGCAAAGCAAAGTAACTAAACAAGATGCGGAATATAATGTTTAGCACAAGAACAATATGATTGAGGCAAACGTTGAACTTTAATATATCAATGATATACGAATACCCTAAAATGGTATTAGGGTTTACAAAACCTTAAAGTATGATAATGAAAGATAATAGAGAAAGACACACTTTGCATGCTAACCTAGTGAGTCCTTTTATAAGCATAAGGACACACGTACAAGATCACTACTAACAAACTTGGAAAGTATTAAGGATTAGTAATAGAAACGCGTAAAAATCTATTCCAAGTTTATCTCTGACGACATGGCGTTTGACTTCAGCAGGGGAACCAATCCCCCTGCCTTTGTTATTTGGCAGGGGGAACTTACTCTAGCAGGGGTACGGATAATCAACCAGCAGGGGTAACAAGTATGCATAGATTTATTCCCAACAATGCTTGTTTGAATGAATTGAGGTCTGAAATTTGGAATGCTTATAGTTTTGTTGGTTGTTTAACTCTACAATATCTGGTATCATAGTTTGGTAGCTTATTGTGAGTTTTACAGCTTATTGAATCTCATACTTTTGGTCAAGTACATCAACAAATGCATGCTTTGTGATTTTGATGTTCTTGGACTGATTTGTGGTGCTATATGCTTGGTACTTGTTCATTGTTACCTGTTTAGTGTGTGTGAAGTATTTGGTGCTTATTTCACAAGCTCATAAGCTCACTGTCTTATTAGCTTACTTTTGCTCAAAACAAGTCAAGTCCACTCAACTAGTGGGCTTTGATTTACAAGGTTTGTACTCAATCCTTGACCAGCAGGGTTTAAAACAAGCTAATACACTTCATTAAGGCTGTCAGTGCCCAAAATTACACTTGTCAGCGTTTGAAATTCATTTGTCAGCGTTTGACGTTTGGTCAAACTTGGTCAACAAGCTTATTGAATCTGTTTTGCTTATTGGCTTGTGCAACAACTTTATTTTTGTAATAGGTCTTATTTTTCTCAGCTTTTATTTGATATTAGAAGTTTGCAGCTCATTAGGTTAGGCTTTTTCTATTTGGCTTATTCAGAGTGCTTATTGTCTTCTACAGCTTATTCTATTTGGATTTTTGTGACATTTCGTGTTTATTATTCATAGTTAAGCTATTTGTGAGCTTTTGCAAAAAGAATCAGCTTTTGAAACCCTCTAGAACTCAAACCCGACTATTTTGTCGTTTTGTGAAAAAGTTCTTTTCAAATTCCTGGCTTATTTCTTGAGCCTTTTCAAAATTTCTTTTCACAGATCTCTTAAGCATCTCAAAATAAGGTTGTGTTTCAAATTAGAGCTTATGGCATTGGCTTATAGCTTAATGGGCCAAAAAGCCCATTAAGAATAAGCTGTTATACATTTAAGCTGTGATAAGCTCATATTCATCTTTTAGGCCTTCAAAGTTTTGTGTTTAGAATTGAATTTTGAGTCAGACTATAATTTTCAGCTTATTTGGTTGAGTTTGATCTTATTGGGCCAAAACGGCCATTTAAGGGCACTTTTTTTTGTTTTTTAGCCCATTTGGGGGCCTATTAGGGGAATTTTGGTAATTTCACTTTTATTTTCTGTTTATTTAAGTTAAAATAAACTAGTTTGCAAGTTTTTAGAAAATTTTATAATTTTGGATTTTTAATATAATTTTAATATAATTTTATTATTAAATTTTGTTTTTAATTTTTTTGCAACTTTTACATTTTTCCTAGGTCAAATACATTAAGTTAGGATTTTTAAAACTCTTAGATTATTTTTATCATCATTTTATTAATTTTTAGAATTATTTTAATATTTTAATAGTTTTTAATTATTTAAAATTAGTTTTCATTAGTTTAAAATTTCATAAAAATAGTTTTTAGTCTTATTAAGTCATTTTAGAGTTTTACAAAGTGAAAATTTTTTATTTGGGCTTTTTACTAATTATTTGGATTTTTAGGGCTTTAATTAGCATTTAAAAATTTATATTTAATTAATTAAAAGGTTTGAAAAAGTTTTGATCATTTGTAAACTCTTAGTTTATTTTTATTTTTTTTTGGTAAATTTTTGGGAATTTTTAGAATTAATTTTTATTTTGTCACTTTTTACGGTTTTTTCGTTTTGTCGTCGTAGTATATTTTTAACGTATCCGTCATTACTCTTTTCTCATCTTTTCTTTCTTTCTCATTATTAATCTCAAATATTTAACAAGTTATTCACACACATATACCTCCTTGGGAAACGAACTTTCACCTTTGGGTCAATAGTACACGGTTTTCCTAAACCGTCGTATTTAATACTTACCACTTTTACCTTGTTTTCCTAAAGCAAAGGTAGTGTAAATTACCACAATCATTTGGCACCGCTGCCGGGGAGGTGTGTCGTGATTAATTTGTCATTTTTTTTAATATCTAACCATAAATAGTAATTGTATTTGTAGAACTCTACTAATACGTATTATCGGTTTTTTCGTTTTTCTTGTGAAATAGTATTACTATATTGTATAAGTATCACAACAAATTCAAAATATCTACAAAAGTGTGAAAGCACAACCTTAATTGGGATTTGATCTCCTAATTATTATATTCGAATCTCAAACATAAAGAAAAAGGTAAAAATAGATAAATACTTTCGTGAAGCTCGATTTTGAAAAATACGAACTATAAGGTGAATAGATGTGCAACGTGCTATAAAAGGCCGTTAAAGGGAAGCTAGCTACTTAAGTGCTTCGCGCCACCTCATTCCCCCGTTTCACTTGTGAGTATTTGATATTGAAGGCTAATCGAGGGTTTTGCCGCCCAAAGTATTATTATTTATCATACATATTTGATTGGTTTCTTTGTGATTAAACCCTCTTGAACAATTTGGTTTTCACCAAAGTTCTAAAGTTAATCGAAGGCGTTCACTCCACGTGATCGTTTTCATTCTTTTGAGGCTTCTTTAATCAAGATTTTGCTTCGAGGAGAGATTTGGTAGATTGTTGTCTACGAATACACACAAAATCTAAAAAAAAATTTAAAAACAATCAAAAACACAAAAAAATTGAAAATTCACAAAACACCCAAAAGAATCTTCTTTGCTCACCTCCACATTCTACGTCACGTTTATGCAAACTCGTAATCAAGTAAAACGAGCTCGCAAACGTCGTCAAAGCCAAGGAATTTGATTGAAGAAGAAACTCCAATTGTCGAACCCGTTGTAGAACCAATAGTCACCATGGCTAATCGTACTATGATGGAGTTGCTTCAAGCACCCACCGAGGGTTTTGGAGAAGCTATTGTGATTCCCGCCATCCTTGCGGAGAATTTCGAGATTAAGACGGGTTTAATGTTGATGTTACAAGCAAACAAGTTTTGAGGTTATGAGCAAGACAACCCGCATTATCACATAAGGAGTTTCAATCGTCTCACCGCAACAAGCAAGTTTAAGCATGTTCCACATTACGCCATTAAGATGATGTTGTTTCCATACTTGTTGGATGGGCCCGCAAAAATTTGGCTCGAGAAAGAACCGCCAAATTCGATTCTGACATAGGGTGATCTCGTTTCTAAGTTTGTGAACCAATTTTTTCCACCATCTAAGACAACACATTTGAAAAATGAGATTTCAAGGTTTACACAACGTAATAATGAAAGTTTTTCAATGGCATGGGAACGATTTAAGGAAATGTTACATGAATGTCCACACAATGATTTTTCGGAATTGCATCAAATTGATACTTTTTATAATGGGTTAAATGATCATGAACGAGATTATTTGAATGCCGCCGCGGGTGGTAATTTTTTGTGCAAAATGACCGATGAAGCTTTAAAGATTATTGAGAATAGATCTAAGGTTTATAACCCTCGTAACACACCGGGTGTTGCCGATATGGGTTCATCGTCGTCGTCATCGTCTCGTAACATGAATGCCTTACATGATGAAGCAAATAAGGAAAATCTTTTTTCGATAGATTTTCGACGCTTATGACACATTGGAAAGCACAAGATGCTTTGAATTCCGCATCGGTTAAAGCGGTTGAAAAGAGTTGTATATCTTGTGGTGGAGCTCATGATTTTTCCGAGTGCATTACCGCCGGTGGTAACACTTCGAGTGCTTATGTAGCAACGGGAACTTACAACCAAAACGGCCAAGGTTCCCGCCCAAATCAAGCTCCCCAAAATCAAAATGCTAACAACTATCGAAACAACAATCAAAATGGTGGTTATCAAGGAAATTCACGTAACTACAACAAGGGTAATTACCAAAGCGGGAATGGGCAAGTTCAAAATCAAAACCAAAACCGTGATTTTCAAAACACTACACAAGGTTTTCAAAATGCTCACACTAAAAATCTTAATGGAGAATTTTTGGACTATGTAAAAGCAAACGATGCTAACATGCAACGTGAGATTATTATAGCTTAAGATCCGAGTTGAAAAACGAGCTTAAAAACAAACTTGCTAATGAACTGAAAACTCATGCTAATAAAATGGAAGGAAACGTTCAACGTCTTCAACAAAATCAACAAAAGATGGAACAAGGTCAACATGAGATTAAGCAAGAGTTGTTAAAAGAGGATATAAGGCAATCAAAATTTGAAGATCGAATGGCAAAAATGTTTGAAGCAATCATGTGTAAACCCTCTTCCTCGGGTGGTCTTCCTAGTAATACCATTTCAAACCCGAAGGGAGAAATGAAGGTTATGACTACTCGTAGTGGTAAGACTTTTAAGGAACCAATTTCTCGTCCTTGTACTTCTACGGAGAAGGAAATCGAGAAAGAGCCCGAGGTGATGGCCGAAAAAGGAGCATATCACAAGCCCACGAAGTACCGCTCATACCACACCTACGGTTGAACCAATACCAATTGTGGAACGCAAGATTCCAAGGCCGTTGCCTATGACCCAACCCACAGCACCCTTACCTTACCCATCGAGATGAAACAAGGAAAAGGCACAAGAACGTAACCAATACCAATTTGAGCTTTTTATGAAAATGTTTCGTGATTTGCACATTAATATAAGTTTTGCCGACGCTTTAATCATGATGCCTCGATTTTCCGCAAACTTAAAAAGTATGTTGAATAACAAAGAGAAATTGCACCAAATGTCTAGTTGTTCATCGCTTTTTTTTAGCCGTATACCCCAAAAAGTCGGTGATCCCGGTAAATTTTTGATTCCATGTGGTATTCAAGATATGGAGGAATGCTACGCCTTGGCCGATCTTGGTGCTAGTATTAATTTAATGCCTCTTGAGATTTTTAAATCGCTATCACTTCCGACTCTTACTCCTTCGAACATGTCTATCGAGATGGCCGATCATTCTACGATTTTAGCATGTGGAGTAGCCGAGGACGTTTTCGTAAAAGTTGGAAAGTTTTACTATCCCGTGGACTTTATCGTTGTAGACATTCAAGAGCACTAATTGATGTTCATTTTGGGTCGTTCATTTTTGGATACGTCAAGAGCACTAATTGATGTTCATTCTAGAAAAATTACCCTACGTTTCAATGAGGAGGAACTTGTCATCAATGCAGCTCAAAATTCCAAGCTCTCTCATGTTTATTCTATTGCGACTTTGAACCATGTTGATTACGAAGAATTTTCACAAGAAGTTGCCAATGAGAACGATTTACCATTTCCTCCGCCGGTGGAGGTTATGAGTGTTAAACCTACAAACATGGAACCATCAATTCTTGAATTGAAAAATCTTTCGCCTCACCTCAAACATTCATTCTTGAAAAGTTTTGATAAGTTCCCAATTACAACGGAATATCTTTCGTATGACGAATATGTTGACCCCGATGGGGAGGTGTTCTTTATTGATAAACGTTTTGAGAACTTACCACCACCAAAACGCAACTTAAATGTGAGAATTTTTAGTGTGCCTAACATCGTCTTAGAGACACCAAATGTTTTCGACATAATCAAAATGGGTTTTCATAAGGAGAGTTTAAAAGATATAAAAGGAAAATATTTTAAATTTGATTTAAATGATTTTTCTACAAATCTAACTCCGTCATCACCACGTGTTTTGAGTGCTACAAGCTCGTCTACTCCTTTTGACGATGCTTTATGTGGTTTTAGTGTGGGGGAAGCCCCTTATGTTTCCTCACCTTTCTCCACCGAGGACGAGATATTCTATCCCGAAATCGCTTATAAAGGGAAATCTCGGTCTTCCACCGATGCAATAAATGGAAACTATATCTATTTACTTTGTGTGAGTCTACCTCGAGTAGCTCATAAGTTTGCCCCACCATTTGTCCCTGATGAGACTGTAATTATACATAGTCTCATCGTCCAAATCGGGCTTAAAATGCTAAAAATATCATAAAAATACCCAAATATATGCTTGTGTTTGTTCATTATGTACTTTAGGTACGAATATCGTGAATTCACCAAAAGATTACAAGAATCAAGCAAAAACGAACACGGGAAACAAAGCCGCACAAAGAACCGGACCCGAATCATGAATTTCCTTTGAAGTCCTTGAAGTTTGAAGATTTGGCAAGATTGGTCCCTCAACTTTTGAAGACTTGTCATTTTATACCCCTATAAATCCTCAAAATTACTTGTGGGTCCCTAAAATATCAAGTATGTACATGTTTAGCCCTTGAAGAATGAAGAAAATACACAACATACCCTTGGAACAAGTTTAAGAAACCTTTGGTGGCCAATGTGTGAAATTTATAACTTTCTTAACAAAGAAAGTTAGTTAATAAGCTGTTTAAAGTTAAAGGACAAGTTGAAGAGAAATGGGGGGCCAAAATTATCCAGACATGCAAACTTTCCCCCACTATCCCAAGCCGACACATCACCCACCAGCCAATCAAAATCATCCCACCTCCCATGTCATTTCCCATTATCAGTTTTATTTAACTGATTTTTAATCAGTTATTAAGATGTTGGGAAACTTGTTTTTTAAAACTAAAACCCCAAAATAGATTAAACCCATCATTAAACCACCCCATAAACCCTAATTTCCCAGACCCAATTAACCCAAAACCAAGGGGTTTTCCCCTATAAAACACCAGAACTTAAATTAAGCTTTTCCCAAACCCATCCCAACTCACACAACAATATCACGTGAATCCTTGGACCCCACCATGAGCTCCCCTGCAACGTCGTTGTCTTCCCAAACCCAACCAGGGGACAAAATAAACGCTTGAGATTGTTTCCTTGGCCCCAAAAGCTTGTTAAACGCCCCAGACGAGTCAACAACAGCTGTAAACATCAACATCTCTTCATGGCAGGCATCAGATGTTCAACTTTTGACCAAAATGCAAAATTCGTCCAAGGGCAACATTGGGATTTCAAGATTAGGGTTTTCAGTTTATTCGTATTCTAGAATCATCTGTTAAGTAGTATAAAAAGGGGCGGCTTGTACCCCTTTTTCTTTGTTCCAGATTTTTTGTGTAATTTTTCAACTTATTAATGATAATGAACAGCTTGAGTTATACAAAGTTTTGAGTTCCTCTTTTAAACAGCTTTCTTAGTGTAATGTTATTTAACTTGCAACATTTAGCTTAAGTTTTAAAAAAAGTTTCATTCATCAAAGAATTTTCAGAAAAATCAGTTGTGAATCCAAAATCCAATGGAAGTGAAAGTGGAAATTGGATTTTGGTTTTCACAGTCTGTTTTGTGAGTTTGTTTGCCATATTCAAAGGGTTTTTAAGTGTGGTTCATTTCAAGGTTTTTCAAAGATTTTTCAGAAAATCTTATTTTCATTTTTTTAATATCTCACTGTAGCAAAAGCTATAAGCCAACAGCTTGTAGCCTTTGTTACTTATAGTTTATCTCTTGGTTTTGTGGTGTTTGTGCAGGAACAAAGACCAACAAGCCTCCTTCCATTCATTTCATTTCATCATCTTGTGTGAAGATATTGTAAGTCCTTAGGTCTCTAAGAGATTCCACCAGCAGGACATCTCTACTTGTTCATAAGCTTGCATAAGCTCTCAAATGGGTTTCTAGAAGGCATCAGCTTAAGGTACGGGCTTGAACCCTATTGACTTTATTTTTTTGAGTTTTATGTGAAGTATATGAATTTTTGTGAGTTACCTGTTTTTTATGTGTTATAGTCTGCTTATTCATGCTTCTTTGTTGGTTTTATGCATGATTTGGTAGCCTCTAATCAGTTTGAGTAGGGTTTAAATACATTTGGTTTGTAAAAATCCATTTTCAGAAAGTTAAGGGTTGTTTGGGTTTAGGGTTTTAATTGGGATAGGTGACATATAACCAGTTAAAAATCTATCCCACACACTTAATTGGTTAGTACAAGGTTAATGTCATTGTTGGTTTTCATTTTGGTGTGCTTAAAACAAGATTGCATGCTTTATTTTTGGCAAAAACTGGTAGAAAACAGTAGGGTCATTAATCTGTCAAGCTTTAGTAATTTTTGAGCTGTAATCTTGTAGACTGTTAAGATTAGGTTTCATTTAGGACTGAATTTTGATTTGGGGTAGTTTGGATAGGAATTGAGTGAGTTTTGGTGATTCAAAACTCACCCATTTGCCAAAAAAGTTCAGCAATACTTGCCCCTTGAATGTTTCTGAGTTGTGGTGACTGTATTTGTGATTGTATGTGAGATTTTTGTTAGTAACTTGCTATTTTTCTTGTTTATGTGACTCCCCACAACCCAACTGGTTGTGGGGGTGCCAATCTTTGCCAAGAACATCAAGTAACAAACAAGCTACAAGCAAATAAGTCACCAGATACGTTTTTTATTGAAGTTAGTGGGAACCAGGTTCCCACTGTTAGTGGAAAAATTTCTACTGCTTTGCAAACAGAAAAAAGAAACCAAGTGTCACTTTCAGTTTTTTTTTATAATTTTGTCTTTAGTGAACTTTTTTAAGAGTTTTTTCTTGATTTTAATTTTCTTATTTTTGTTATTTTATTTCTGATTTTTCTATTTAATTTATTTTTCTGTTACTGTTCATTTTCTATTTTATTGGTTTAATTGCATTTTAAATTAGTTTTTAATTATCTGTTTATGTCTTTTAGTGCCAAAAGTGTGTATTTTTCAGTTTTAATAATTTTCCTAGTTTAAGAAAAAGATTTTAAGATTTTTAGTCTAAAAATATTTTACTGTTCACCTTTTTAAGTAATTTTTAGATTTAATCTAAGTTTAATTAGGGTTTTATTTAAATCTGTTTTGTCTTTTAGTGTAAAAAAGTTTTGTTTTCAACTTTTTTCAATTTTCTACTATTTTCTAATATAATTTAGGATTTTCCAAAAAGTAAAATTAATTTTAGCATTATTTTAATATTTTTAATCATTATTTTAGTTAAAAAAAAATTTTAGCATTTTAAAAATAGAAAAATAGTCTTTAAAATATAGGAAAAATACTTTTTAGTCTTTAAATAATATAACTGATTTATTAGTTCAATAAAATAATATTTTGGGCTTTTTCTTAATTATATTTAATTTTAGGGCTTTAATTAGCTTTTAAAATAGAATATTTAATTAATAAAAGGTTTTAAAATTTATTTTTTGGATTTTATTCTTATTTATTTTATTTTAGATTTAGTTTTCATATTTAATTAATTTTTAGCTTTAATTTTTAGTTTTGTCACGTTTTACATATTTACGTTCGCGTTTTACGTTAGTTCGTCGTAGTGTAATCGTAATAGTAGCTCGTCTTTAATTTTCTCTTCTTAAACCCAAAAACGTCACTAATCCAAACTTTGATTTTATATAATTGGCATACTTAGTTCACACACCTCCTTCGAGAACGAACCCGTATTTATTCGGTTTTACGTTTTTCCTAAAGCGTAAGACTTAATACTTGCCGCTCATACGCGTTTTTCCTAAAACGTGTACGATTTACCTACATCAAATTTCTGGCGCCGCTGCCGGGGAGGCGTTTTTAGTGTGCCATTATTATTATCGTGTTTGTGTGAGTTGTGCGTTTTTTGCTTTTCAAATTTTGGAGCGTAAATAATGTACATACTCATTTTTGTTATTTTTCCTTAATATATTATAGTACCAAATAAAACGTGTTTAGTTTTCCTTAACTAAACACACAACAATCTTTTTACTATATTGTAGATATCCCATTATCGTTTTCGTTTTTTGTGTGAATATATTACTATATTGTACTTACGTAGAACAATAAATATACAAGTACTCCAAAAGCGTGAAAACGCAACCTTGATTCGGGATTTCATCACTCGATCATTGTATTCGAATCTAAAGCAAAAAGTTTAAAGGCAAAATAGATAAATACTTTAGTGAGTCTTAATTTCGATTAACACAAACTATAAGGTGGGTATAAGGCTGTTGTATTTCACGACCTAAGGGAAAAAGGCTCTTATGTGCTTAGCGCCGCCTCGTTTCCCCCGCTTGCTTGTGTGTGTTTTGAGAAAGAGGGCTAATCGAGGGTTTGCCGCCCAAGTATTATCTACGTATCATATATATTTGCTTGTTTTCAAGATTAAACCCTTTTGAACGTTTTGGTGTTCCACCAACGTTCTAAAGTCATCGAGAACGTTCACTCCATGTGATCGTTTTCATTCTTTGAGGCTCCTTTAATCGAGAAGATCGATTCGAGGGGAGATTTGTAGATTTGTGTCTACGTAATACACCAAAAAATCCAAAAAAATTAAAAACAATCAAAAACAATCAAAAACAAAAAAAAAATGAAAAATCGAAAAACCGCAAAAAGAATCTTCTTTGCTACCCCCATTCTACGCTTAGTGCATGCGCACTCGATCGAAGGATTATTCTAATTCTAGCGACGCTTCGAATCGACGCAATCGTAATCGAAGGAATCGACGACGTAGACGAGAATTAGAAACCGACGTTCCTAATATCGTTGTTGAAGAAACCTTAGACGAGATGGCCGACAATCGTTCGATGATGGAATTGCTCCAAGCGCCCACCAAGGGTTATGGAGACGCGATCGTAATTACCGCTATCGAAGCGGGGAATTTTGAGATTAAGAGCGGAATGCTTTCGTTAATCCAAGCTACAAAGTTTCAAGGTCGTGAAGCCGATAATCCTCACGACCATATTCGGAATTTTGATTGACTTTTAGCCACGAGCAAGTTTAAGAACGTCGACACCGATGTCGTTAAGCTTATGCTTTTTCCGTACTCGCTCGATGGTGCCGGCAAGGATTGGTACGAGAAAGAGCCACCTAATTCGATAACTACGTGGAAGGATCTCGTCTCCAAGTTCGTTAATTATTTTTTCCCACCGTCTAAGACGACTTTTTTCAAAAATGAAATTACGAAATTTGAGCAAAAACCGAATGAATCTTTTAGAGACGCGTGGGATCGTTTTAAGGAATTGCTTAGGAAATGTCCTCACCATGGATTTTCCGACTTGCACCAAATCGATACATTTTACAACGGTCTTAAATTTCAAGAACAAGATTCGTTGAATTCCGCCGCCGGTGGCAACTTTTTGTGTAAGACTCCGAAAGATGCATTAATGATTATCGAAAATCGATCCAAGGTTTACCAACTCCGCAATGCACCGAGTGTTGCCAATGTCACCAATATTAGTAGTTCTAATCGCGACATTGAGACGGTTGATGCGAAAGTCGACAAGTTGACGAATGTGTTTACGTCTTTTCTCGTTGAAATGCAAAAGAAAGACGCTCCCGCTACGGTGAAATCGGTTGAGGTCTTGTGTACGTTTTGTGGTGGACCTCATAATTATTACGAGTGTGCGGCTACGGATGGCCAAACGTCGAATGTGAGTGCGTTAAACATTAATTTTTCTAATCAAAATCAAAATAACGCCGGTCCATCACAACAAGGCAATTATAACCAAGGCAACAATTTTTCGAATTAAAACCGTAACAATTTTCAAGGAAACAATCAACAAGGAAATTTTTCGAATCAAAATCAAGGTTATAATCAAGGTCGTAATTTGAATTGGCAAAATCGAGACAATAATCAAAACTCAAATTTTTCAAACAACAACAATCAAGGTAACAATTTTTCAAATGGTAATCAAAACAATTTTCAAAGAAGTAATCAAAACCAAGGGAACTTTTATTCAAATCAAAATATTTCGTCAAACGATTTTCACAATTACATGAAAACGAATGAGGCTAATATGAGACGATTAGAGGGAGAAATTGGTACTTTGAAAAACGACTTTACTAATACTTTGAAATTGCAAAACACGAAGATTGAGCAAGGACAAATTGATATTAAAAAATGTTTTCGGCTATTATGAACAAAGCCTCGAGTGCTTCGTCTAGTTCGTTACCTAGTGACACCGTTGCAAATCCGAAGGAACAATGTAAAGCCGCCTCGTCTCGTGAGAAAGGTCGTGTGATTACCCCTTACCTTGAGGGATTTTGAGTTGTTCCTTCTTCTCAACCCTAGACTTCTAAGACGTCTTATTGTTCTAAAGTCGATGGGGTGAACGTGGCGACCAAGGAAAAGAGTGCACACCCTCGTGTACCTCAAATTCCATCCACGGTTCAAAAAGAGAGCTTTACCGACCTAACCAAAGTAACCCTTGAAGAAACTTGTGCTTCGATCCTTCTTAAAAAAACCCAAAAGGCATATGCCAAGAAAGGAAGAGGATCCGGGCCAATTTCTATTACCTTGTGATTTTTCCAAGATTGAGGGATGTTTAGCCCTTGCCGATTTAGGTGCTAGCATCAATCTCATGCCTCATTCTATCTGGAAATTGATGAGATTGCCTAGACTTACCCCCACGAACATGACAATCGAGCTTGCAAATTGTACACCTTTAATACCAATTGGAATAGCCGAGGATGTCTATGTCAAAGTTGGAAAGTTTGTTTTTCCCGCGGATTTCGTTATATCCGATTACGAGGGTGACCCGAAATGTCCCATTATTTTAGGCCGACCATTTTTATCGACGGCTCGAATCGTAATCGACGTTCACAAGGGGAGACTTACTGTGAGATACGGGGAGGATAAAATGGACTTTTTCACGAGTAAATCCCAAGTGTTTAATGATAATGAAAAAACCGAGGTTTCAAAATCTAATGTTTCTAAACCTAATGATTTCAAAATGTTCACTTTAGCGGAAAGAATGAGGCTTAATGCATGTTTTGAAAAAATTAAGAAGAACGGTTTTAAAGATGATGATTTTAATGATAAAGAATACGTGTACCTAATTCAAAAGGGTACGTGTAAATTTATGAATGAAAAATCACTTTGGGATGTATTCGATGAAACAAGTGAACAACCAATTCCGAAGGGCGACGTTAGTGCCATCACGACAATGACCAAAATGGGCTCGTCTTCACCACCTTCGAAGGACCACGTCTTCGAGGCTTCAACTTCTAACTCCATCGGAGTGACTCCTCTGCCTAGCCCAACATCCGTTGAGGCTAAAGGTTTTATTGACATCGATCCTCTCGTCTTAGAAAAATCACCTAAGCATAGTCATTCGACTTGTAAGACCATGGTTGTGGGTGCTCACATCGACTCTTTCTTTGACGATGACGATGGCGATTTTGCCGAGATTGATCACGTACTTCGAAATCCACATGCCATTTTTGAGGATTCTCCCAAAAAGATCTCTTCTCATGAGAAGTACGATGATTACGAGTTTGATCCCGAGATTGAGGAAATCATTAAACGAGAGCTAGCTCTTTTGCCTCCACTTCCACCTACGAGTGAGGTTGATCTTTCCAAAATCAAGGATGAACTAAATGAGTTGGAACGTCTTATTTTCAATGACTAACCAACTCATGTGACCACCAAAAATCCAATTGTCGAGGAGTTACCTGATCAACACTCCTCAAATGATAATTACGTTTACCACATTCGTGAGGATTTAACTTATCAACAATCCCCACAAATGGATGATGGTTTCGTGCTTGATCGTGATCTTTTCGAGAAAGTTTCTAAGATACTCAAGGAGGGGAATGATAAACCTTGGTTTTATAAGCCTATCTTTGATGAAGAAATCTACGAGATCGACGTTCATGAGGATGACGAGTATGTAGACCCCGAGGGGGCGGTGTTCTTTATTGATAAACGTTTTGAGAACTTATATAATCCGCCACCCCCTTCCACCAATGACTTAAATGAGAGGATTTTTAGCGCGACTAATTTTGAATTTGACACGCCAAATATTTTCGACATCATAAAATCGGGTTTTCATAAAGAGTTTTTAAACGATGAAAAAGGAAAAGATTTTAAAAATGTTTGAAAAGATTTTTCTACATGTTTAACTCCGTCATCACATCTCGTATTGAGTGCTACCACCTCGTCTACTCCTCTTGACGATGGTGTGTGTGGATCTAGTGTGGGGGAAGCCCCTTATGTTCCCTCACATTTCTCCACCGAGGATGAGATTTACGATCTCGGAATTGCTTGTAAAGGGAAATCTCGGTCTTCCACCGATGCAATAAATGGAAAATCTTTTCGTTTGCTTGGTGTGAGTCTACCTCGAGTAGCTCATTATGTTGACTTACCCATTACCCCACCTTTCTACTTCTCATCTCCTTTCTTCTACCCCTTTGGGGTTCCACTATCGGTTGAAGTAGCGTTGTTTCGTCTTTCATCCAAAAACGAAGACGCTATCTTTGACCCCAGTATACGTATATCGGGTTTTTAAAGTACTCCACGTACTTTTGGGCATTGTTTATCATGTAAGCCCCACCAAAAATGACCAAACCATGATTATCCCTAAATTATCACATTTATGGGGATCCGAGTCAAGCTTTTGACTCGGTTATCAAAAACAAGGTGCCTCGTGGGGGAATCTCATGCCTATCCTTTTAGTTTTTCTAATTAGTTTAACGAGGGGACATGTGCTCTTCCAACCTTTGTTCCGTGGTTGTTTGTGATTGTGATTCATTAGGTTCATCGTCATCATTGAAGCCTCTCGTGTTCGTTTTACGGATCACTCGAGCTTTGATTGTTGCCTTTGGAGATTCCGATATCCGATGATATCCTTTTATGTTCTAACGTTTATCTTATTAGCATAATTCATAAACGGATTTTAGGTTATTCATTTTACCCTTTCCATGCTCGAGATTAAGCATTCGAATTCGTCTCTAGTATGGGGGTGTTTTCACCCCTAGACTCGAAACATTGAGGACAATGTTTAGTTTTAGTATGGGGGGGGGGGTGAGTAGATACTTCACCTTGCTTAAGTCACCACGCAATCCAATTTTTATCTTTTTGTTATCGTTTTATGCAAAATAAGGTTAAAAATGGCCAAATTTTTAAAATTTTCTTGTTTTTCATAAGTGTTTAAGACACGAATGTAGGTTTTCCGTTGGTGAGAATAAGAGTAATTTTTGACTCGACCGTGCGTGTTGAGCACTTAGTTCGATTCCTTAACTTTTTAGGCTAAGTCTCTTAAATGAGGACGAGAAATGACAGAGTCATTTATAAGTCTCGTAATCTTTCACGATCTCATGTGTAGTATTTATTAGCTTGTTCTCCCCACGCTTTTGATAATTAAATTGTTAATAAATATTGATTTAGCGGTCTAATCACTATTGTTGGTTTCTAATTTGTTTTAGTAGCTTCCATGTAATTAAATTGGGAAAACATTCAGGATTCGCCAGCGTCACGGTTTTGAAGTATTGGCACCCGAATAATAGAAAGCTTCAACTAATAATAATATTTCAAGTGCTCACCTAAATTAAGCAAAAATTTGAAGCTCCAAGGCCAAAAAATCTATGCCCAAATTGAAAGTGAATCAAGCCTTAATCTTTGAAACTTTAAAGATCCAAAATTCGCTTTAGCGTGAGGATATACGTCTTTGGCCATAATAAACACCTCATGGCGAGGTTAAATATAAGGCAAGGCAAGACCGAAGTCATAATAAAAGCTCCATGGCGGAGTGGAATAAAAGATGGAGGTAAACCTATGATAATAAGGCCCTTCCGTTAGGGGGCGTATATAAGTCTTGGTAATAAGTCTCATGTTCAAAACCGTTATAAAACCGTGTTTATCGATCCTTCTTGTTGACTTAATTTTTTGTGACATTGTTGTCTATTAAGGTGGATTATTAATTCGATGATTTTGGTTACACCGTTAAGACTCTATTTTTAGACTTAATCTCTATTCACGCATAAGTCAATTATGTATCCGCGTGATCATTAAGACAAAATAAAATATAAGAGATACCAAGTAGGAACAAGGGAGTTTAGGTGTGTAATTAACACTCATGAGATATGATTGTGTTGCTAACTTATAATAGCAATGATCTCGTTACACGCTTAGCATAGAATTGGGTGAAAATCGAGGACGACGAAATTATTTCTAACGAAGCATTCACGTGTTCTTGTTCTTTGACCCTAAAAGTCACTTTACCGTGATGAAAACAATACATTATGTCTAAAACACGTGTAGTAGTTTATTTAAGTTTATGTTTTCAATAAATGTCATCATAAAATGAATTTTGGCAGTTCTATGATACTTAATTCTAGCATTGCGTGCGGACACGGCAATGGTTTAGTATGGGGGAGTGATGAGACTGTAATTATACATAGTCTCATCGTCCAAATCGGGCTTAAAATGCTAAAAATATCATAAAAATACCCAAATATATGCTTGTGTTTGTTCATTGTGTATTTTAGATACGGATATCATGAATTCACCAAAAGATTACAAGAATCAAGCAAAAACGAACACGGGAAACAAAGCCGCACAAAGAACCGGACCCGAATCATGAATTTCCTTTGAAGTCCTTGAAGTTTGAAGATTTGGCAAGATTGGTCCCTCAACTTTTGAATACTTGTCATTTTATACCCCTGTAAATCCTCAAAATTACTTGTGGGTCACTAAAATATCAAGTATGTACATGTTTAGCCCTTGAAGAATGAAGAAAATACACAACATACCCTTGGAACAAGTTTAAGAAACCTTTGGTGGCCAATGTGTGAAATTTTTAACTTTCTTAACAAAGAAAGTTGGTTAATAAGCTGTTTAAAGTTAAAGGACAAGTTGAAGAGAAATGGGGGGCCAAAACTGTCCAGACATGCAAACTTTCCCCCACCTATCCCAAGCCGACACATCACCCACCAGCCAATCAAAATCATCCCACCTCCCACGTCATTTCCCATTATCAGTTTTATTTAACTGATTTTTAATCAGTTATTAAGATGGTGGGAAACTTATTTTTTAAAACTAAACACCCCCAAAATAGATTAAACCCATCATTAAACCACCCCATAAACCCTAATTTCCCAGGCCCAATTAACCCCAAACCAAGGGGGTTTCCCTCATAAAACTCCAGAACTTAAATTAAGCTTTTCCCAAACCCATCCCAACTCACACAACAATATCACGTGAACCCTTGGACCCCACCATGAGCTCCCCTGCAACGTCGTTGTCTTCCCAAACCCAACCATGGGACAAAATAAATGCTTGAGATTGTTTCCTTGGCCCCAAAGGCTTGTTAAACGCCTCAGATGAGTCAACAACAGCTGTAAACATCAACATCTCTTCATGGCAGACATCACATGTTCAACTTTTGACCAAAATGCAAAATTCGTCCAAGGGCAACATTGGGATTTCAAGATTAGGGTTTTCAGTTTATTTGTATTCTAGAATCATCTGTTAAGTAGTATAAAAAGGGGTGGCTTGTACCCCCTTTTTCTTTGTTCCAGATTTTTGTGTAATTTTTCAACTTATTAATGATAATGAACAGTTTGAATTACACAAAGTTCTGAGTTCCTCTTTTAAACAGCTTTCTTAGTGTAATCTTATTTAACTTGCAACATCTAGTTAAGTTTTCAGAAAAGTTTCATTCATCAAAGAATTCTCAGAAAAATCAGTTGTGAATCCAAAATCCAATGGAAGTGAAAGTGGAAATTGGATTTTGGTTTTCACAGTCTGTTTTGTGAGTTTGTTTGCCATATTCAAAGGGTTTTTAAGTGTGGTTCATTTCAAGGTTTTTCAAAGATTTTTCAGAAAATCTTATTTTCATTTTTTTTAATATCTCACTGTAGCAAAAGCTACAAGCCAACACCTTGTAGCCTTTGTTACTTATAGTTTATCTCTTGGTTTTGTGGTGTTTATGCAGGAACAAAGACCAACAAGCCTCCTTCCATTCATTTCATCTCATCATCTTGTGTGAAGATATTGTAAGTCCTTAGGTCTCTAAGAGATTCCACCAGCACGACATCTCTACTTGTTCATAAGCTTGCATAAGCTCTCAAATTGGTTTCTAGAAGGCATCAGCTTAAGGTACGGGCTTGAACCCTATTGACTTTATTTTTTTTTAGTTTTATGTGAAGTATATGAATTTTTGTGAGTTACCTGTTTTTTATGTGTTATAGTCTGCTTATTCATGCTTCTTTGTTTGTTTTATGCATGATTTGATGGCCTATAATCAGTTTGAGTAGGGTTTAAATACATTTGGTTTGTAAAAATCCATTTTCAGAAAGTTAAGGGTTGTTTGGGTTTAGGGTTTTAATTGGGATAGGTGACATAAAACCAGTTAAAAATCTATCCCACACACTTAATTTGTTAGTACAAGGTTAATGTCATTGTTGGTTTTCATTTTGGTGTGCTTAAAACAAGATTGCATGCTTTATTTTTGGCAAAAACTGGTAGAAAACAGTAGGGTCATTAATCTGTCAAGCTTTAGTAATTTTTGAGCTGTAATCTTGTAGACTGTTAAGATTAGGTTTCATTTAGGACTGAGTTTTGATTTGGGGTAGTTTGGGTAGGAATTGAGTGAGTTTTGGTGATTCAAAACTCACACATTTGCCAAAAAAGTTCAGCAATACTTGCCCCTTGAATGTTTCTGAGTTGTGGTGACTGTATTTGTGATTGTATGTGAGATTTTTGTTAGTAACTTGCTATTTTTCTTGTTTATGTGACTCCCCACAACCCAACTGGTCGTGGGTGTGCCAATCTTTGCCAAGAACATCAAGTAACAAACAAGCTACAAGCAAATAAGTCACCAGATACGTTTTTTATTGAAGTCAGTGGGAACCAAGTTCCCACTGCTAGTGGAAAAATTTCCACTGCTTTGCAAACAGACAAAAAGAAACCAACTGTCACATTCAGTTTTTTTATAATTTTGTCTTTAGTGAACTTTTTTAAGAGTTTTTTTCTTGATTTTAATTTTCTTATTTTTGTTATTTTATTTCTGATTTTTCTATTTAATTTATTTTTCTGTTACTGTTCATTTTCTATTTTTTTTGGTTTAGTTGCATTTTAAATTAGTTTTTAATTATCTGTTTTTGTCTTTTAGTGCCAAAAGTGTGTATTTTTCAGTTTTAAAAATTTTCCTAGTTTAAGAAAAAGATTTTAAGATTTTTAGTTTAAAAATATTTTACTGTTCACCTTTTTAAGTAATTTTTAGATTTAATCTAAGTTTAATTAGGGTTTTATTTAAATCTGTTTTGTCTTTTAGTGTAAAAAAGTTTTGTTTTCAACTTTTTTCAATTTTTTGCTGTTTATTAATATAATTTAGGATTTTTCAAAAAGTCAAATTAATTTTAGCATTATTTTAATATTTTTAATCATTATTTTAGTTAAAAAATGTTTTTAGCATTTTAAAAATAGAAAAATAGTCTTTAAAATTTAGGAAAAATACTTTTTAGTCTTTAAATAATATAAGTGATTTATTAGTTCAATAAAATAATATTTTGGTCTTTTTCTTAATTATATTTAATTTTAGGGCTTTAATCATGTAAGCCCCACCAAAATGTTTTTAGCAGTTGCTTTTTTGGCCTCGTTTATCATGTAAGCCCCACCAAAATGACCATACCAAGATTTTACCTAAATGATCACATTTAAGGGATCGAGTCGAGCTCATGACTCGTTAATAAAAAATGAGGTGGCTCGTGGGGGAGATCCCATGCTTATCCATTGTATATATTATCGCTTTCTAATGTAGTTAATGAGAGAGAATTTGTGCCATTCCAACTCGTTGTCTCGTGGTTGTTTGTGAATATAGATCATCATCATCACCACGATTGAAGACTCTCGTGTTCGTTTACGTGAGCCTCGATCGTTTGCTAGAAGAGTTTTTCACGAATCCATGACATATCCTTTATTGTTCTAACAATTATCTTTTAGCATAATTCATAAACGGCTTTAGATATATTGTTGATCACCCTTTCCATGCTAGATCCTAAGCATTCGACTCTTCGTCTCTAGTATGGGGGTGCTCCACCTTTAGACTCAAAACATTGAGGACAATGTTTAACTTTAGTATGGGGGGTGAATAGGTATTTGTCTTGCTACGCCCTCACATTTTCCAACTTTTAACATTTTGTTTTGTTTTGTTGCTAATAAGGCTAAAAATGGCTAAATTTTAATTTTTTTTTAGTTTTCATAAGTGTTTTTAAGACACGGATGTATATTTTCCGATGGGTAGAATAAGAGTTAATTTTTGACTTGATGGGCATTTGGAGCCCTTTACATTCCTTAACCCACTTGAATCAAGTTTTGCTAGACTTTTATATAGGGAACTTTAAAACGCGAAAGTCTTAGCTCATACGGGTTAAGAACAAGAACTTTTCGCAAGTTCCTATAATTGATCCTAGAAAGTCACTTATCAAGGGAACTTTAAAATGCATTCTCCAAACTTGAAAAAGTCTAAGAAAGTGCAAGATCCTATAGGTGGCTTAAAAACCCAAAACTTCGATTTGATATAGTCTTAATGAAAGCTAATCCAAATTTGGCTTAATTTTGACTTGCATGCCTAAGTATTCACGAGTCTCTTTAATTAGAGGTCTTTAAATAGTGAAGAACGAGAAGTGATAGAGTTAGACAAGTGATCAATGAAAATGTTCTTTCAAAAACTCATATATTTTTAATTGTGGTTTTTTCTCCCATAAGATCAATGCATTAGGAATAAATTAATTGCAATAAGTAAGGTCGTACGATTTGAAAGGTTACTTAGCTTCTAGCCCAAGATCGTTTAAAAGTTGCTCGGGGTTAAATAGAGTTCATAGCCAAGGCATAACTTATTGAAGCGAGATGCGAAGATTGGTGAAGATCCAAAAGGGCCCTAACAAGGCATGAGGAACTCTATTTTGTTGCTAAAGATCCTAGATGATGTGAAGAATCATTATTCCAAAATCAATATGAAGGATCGAGACACACGACGAAAAAAAATTACTCCCCTAAAGATCATGGAGAAAGTCTATCCAAAAAGACCCTTACAAGGTATGAGGATAAATATATCCAAGTCCTAAAAGGAGGCGGATCGTTGTATATCAAAATCCAAAATAAAGATTGAAGAAAAATGATGAGGTCGTGGTCCAAGTATGAAGAATCTCTCGAAAACGTCAAGTGAAGAAATTCCAAAATATGAAGAGAAGACCATAATTTCAAGAACGTCTTCCGAAGATTTGAAGAATGAAGTACATGCCAAATATCGGTCCGAGAAAGGTCTCAAATCGTGAAACAAGTTATGCCAAGATATGAACTTAAAGAGATACACGAGAAGCCGTTTTAAAATATTTTGTCCTTTAGCTAACTATCGATTAAATCGTGCTACTTTATTTTCAGACTAATAAATACTCAAATAAGTCAATATGAATCACTTGTGATCCATGACAAATAGTTAAAAAAACTCAAGAAACCTTTTCTTTTCATAATAACTAGGATTGCGGGGAGAAAAAGTATTACACAATTTGGACGTATGAGTAGTGTTAGCATTGTGACTTGTACCAACAATGATCTCGTTTTTGCACTTAGCATGGAATGTATGACAATCAAGGATGACAAACTTTACTCTATGAGACATTCACTTGTTTTTATTCATTGACCATAAAAGTTACTTTCGTGATGAAAATCATACATTATGTCTTTAACACATCTTCGTAGTATTATAGCAAGTTTTACTTTTCAATAAAGGATAATAAAATTGAATTTTGGAGATGCTTAGATACTTTATTCTAGCATTGCGTGAGGGCACGACAATGGTTTAGTATGGGGGAGTGATGAGATGGCATTTATACATGATCTCATCGTTCTTTTTGGGCTTTAAATGCATAAAATGTCATCAAAATACCATATATGCTTGTGTTTGTTTACTTGTGTATTTTAGGTATGGATATCGTGAAAAAGACAAAAGGTCACAAGAAACAAGAAAAAACGAACACGAGAAACGAAGCCGCACAATGAACTGGGCCCTAGTTTGTGAATTCTCAAAGAATAACCCTTGAAAAATTGAAGATGTACAAGAATGATCCCTCATCAATGAAGAAATGACACTTAATACCCTTGTATATTCATAATTATAAGTTTGGTCCCTTAAGTTTGTCAAAATTACAAAATGGTCCTTCAACTTTGAAGATTTGGCAAGTTTAATCCCTCAACAATTCTAAATTGTCAACAATGGCCCCTCATGAAGTCAAAGATCTAATGAAGACCTTCAAAGATGAGAAATGTTCAAGATCAGCCCTTGAAATATTCAAAAATGGCAAAACAAGTCCTTAAAACCCATGACACAAAGTTTTGTGGCCAAACTATGAAAACTGAAACTTAATTAACAAAGGAAATCAAGTTTTTAGGCTGAAAAACATGTTTTACCACTTCTGCCAAAACACAAGGGCCACTTTTGCCATTCTGAAAGTTTAAAAACAATAACACGCGCCAAACAAATAATTCCCAGCTTTTTAGGATCAAAGCACCCACTATTCACACGTATGAAACCCAGTTTTTACTTTCACCACACAAGGGGATTTTCCAAATTACCTTTACCAAAATGAAATTCACCTTCACACGTTTCAATCCCACACTTGTACTTAGTCACCACTTCACCAAGGACCCCACCCCAAATTTGTCACACCCCACCATGGCAGAATATGGGGCGCGACGTATGTATATCATCACAACAATAGCGTGTCCATAGAGAGAACTATATGAATTAGAAATGTCATAAAAGGTGACACAAATGTCATGACAATATCTCATCAATGCAGGAGTCTAGGTAAGTAGGTAACAGTCCTACCTCTTACCCAAGACAAACAAATAACACAAACAAATCAACATATAGGTTCATAGTATCACTTATAGAAACAAACAGAAAAATAAACTAAGAAGGAACGGGGATCTCCTTCTAAATGCATTCCTACGCGACTCCAATCCTAGCCACATATGTTCTCACGCTTAACCACTTTATCACCTGAAAGAGACACTAAAACACGTCAACATAATGTTGGTGAGGGTCATAGGTTTAGACTCCAACCGAAAATAGATTATAATAAGCTGTGAACAACCATAAACCACTAAACATATGGACAATGTGCTACAAGTATGCATTAACAACTAACATTCAAGATTAATCATTCCAAACCAAATCCAAGGCTCCCAGCCTTACCAAACACCATGGTACCATAGGCGCCCATACACCTATGTACCAATCCCAAGGCCCCGCCTTGTCATTATCCATTGGTCCCATAGATGCTCACACATCTATGTACCTCCCCAAGGCCCCGCCTTGTCAACATCCCCTTGGTACCAAGTCAAACCACAATAACTGAGACGGTACGTGTCCCCCGATCCAAATCATAAACACAATCAAGAATCACATAGCAGTTAATCACATAAGTGCACACACAAGTCCATCACAAACCATAAAAACATTCACAACATTAGTTACAAAACCATACAGTGTCTCTTCCATCCCATCTTGAAGTGAAAATCATTAAAAGATATGGGACTATGAAACTCACCTGATTGAGCTTCTCCAAAAATCTGCGCACTAGCAAAAAGCTAACAAACAAAAGCACACAATCAAAACATGAACCAAACACTAAGATGGATCATCAACCCATGATGGACATCTAACCTTCTCCCATATACTCATTTATATGCTCTAAGCATCTCATTACACCCCTCTATAAAGCCCTTAACTTAGTATACTTCATAACCCGTCTCGCTAAAATTTTACCCAAAACAGTCCCGGTTTTTAGGTCTCCAAACTATAAGCCAAACGCCCACCTAACCATACCCATGATCTCTGTAAAGAAAACCCTATGCCCTTACATATGTCAGCTAACTCCACCTTTTTACCCCAACCTTAAAGCTACTGCTAAGGCCCCGATATATATATATATATATACTTCTGTCTATCCGCATATTACCGATTTTGAACATACAAAAAGTTTGTTTTGATTAGGGGATCTTACCCTAACCCATTTGCTTAGCCACCCTTCAGGTCTCTTATTTAATATATAAACCAACACCCATGCTCATTAGAGAGCTCAAGTGTACTCCTAAGTACCCCAATCACCATAAAACATTAAATTAAACCCGACTGATTTCAAAACTGTTTTGACCTCCGACTGATGTAACATGTTTTTGACCCACCTACCGACCTAAAATTTAGTTCTCGTTTCTTGCATTTGAAAGCCACTTCAATTACCTATTCAGGGATGCTTGGATCGCAGAATAAGGGTTTGTCGAACTCTAGATATGATCAAAACAAATGACCTAAAATTCTGCCCAGTTTTTAAAAACGAATTTAACACAATTAGCTTAATTAATTACCATCACCCTGTATAATAATTATCTCTAATTAATCTAATAATTATAATATCATATATATACAGATTTTAATTCAAACCCTAACCTAAATCCATCATTGGATGATTGAGAAAGAATTAAAAACACTTCAATTAAAAAGGGTTATAAAGATTTACCTTTGATTTATGAAAACCCCCAAATTTATGAAGAAGCCCTATTTTTTTGATGTGACCGTCGACTCTAATAATTCTCCAGAGATTTATGAGAGTTATGATATAATAAAAGTCCTTATATAGTTTTTCTTCAAGAATCTTAGCCCAATACAACCCACCTTCCTTTTTTCCATTTTTTTCTTTTTATTTGGTCCTAACCGACCCATATATATATATATATATATATATATATATAATTTTTAGTTTTTTTTCTTTTTTTATTACTTATTATTATGTTATTAATAATACCTTAATTTACCTTAATTTATTTCAGCTCCTAAAACCTCAAAAACCTCAAAACCGTAAAACTAGTCAAATTTACACGTATACCGTAAAAAAACGTAAAATATACAGTTTAAAAAAAATCTTAAATTTTGAAATAAACTTTATAACTAAGTCCTAAATGACTTAAAACCATCCCGAAAAATACTCACCTGACTAAACACCTTACCCGAGACCTCTAAATGCTAAACCCCAAATCGTAAAAAAAAATACGATTTACTATAATACTTATACGTATACGTAAAACACCAAAATAACACCATTTCATTTCATAGTCACTAATTTGTGAGCTCATGAACATGAAATAAACGTTCCACGATTTACTTATGAGTACTTTATACCCATAAACGATATCCACACCAACATCGTTCACGCAAAATAACATGTAAACACGCAAATCACATAGTCACACATAAATTAACCTTAAAATAAGACCAAGTGATGAACCTCAAAACCACGGTTGCCACATCACTCCCTCCTAATAGAAATCTCGTCCCGAGATTTACTCCTTAGGATCGTCATTATCAATTAGCTGAGGATACTTGCTCCTCATAAATCCTTCCCGTTCCCACGTGAACTCTAGTCCATGTTCCAAATTCCATCTACCCATAACTACGGTATATTACCCTTTTTATCCGACGTCCTAGCTTCACGACCCAAAATCTCTATCGGCTCTTCGATAAAACGAAGACTCGTATCCATACTAATATCATCTAACGGTACTTGCAAGTCAGTTCTTGCTAAGCATTTACTCAAGTTTGATACAAGAAATACGTCATGCACACTACTCAATTCCTCCGGTAATCTCAACCTATACGCCACTAGCCCAATCCTTTCAAGGATTTCAAATGGACCCACAAATCTAGGTGCTAACTTCCCTTTTCTTTCCAAACCGCATCACCCCTTTCCATGGTGAAACCTTTAGCATAACTTTATCTCAAATCTCAACGGCTTACGCCTCTTTCCGCATAGCTCTCTTGTCGGTTCTTTGCTATTTTCAACCTCTACTTAGTCACTGCCACCACCTCCATAGTTTTCCGATCCACCTCCGGTCCAATACGTTGGCCGCTTCTGTAACGGTGATCCACCTCATCTCCTATGAATTAACTCCAACAGTTTCTACTACAATTCCTATCACCATACCTAACGGCTTCTATCCTCTACGGATTTTCCATCATTCAGAAGTTCTCCTAACTTTAAACACATCCAATGGTATATGCAGGATTGCATAACCAAAAGCTTCCCATAATATTCACAAGAAACATGTCATAACCACCACCTCATCCTTGCTTCCCATGCTCGACACCAAGTAACTAACCATCCTTCATACTAACATGTGTTATACCTTTTCTCTAGGTGGACGTTCCATTGTTCGTGACTACTAACCTCTTGCTCTAACGGTTTCTCTTAAATATCACCCCACTATCTTCACAACCTCTTGCTCCCTCGAATCATTCTTCCTCCATACTACTTTTCGCTTGTCTCTCCACAATCTTAATTTCTATACCATCTTATATCCCGTCTTCAGCCTATAATTTTGGTGTTTCCTCCTTTATTCCTTACATCCTCATCAATGGGGAATATGCCCCTCTCACCGGTGAGTCTCTCTTTGTAGGAGAATTCTTCCTAATATAATGCGTTCTCCAACTATCTCTAAATCTCACGCCAATGCTCTAGGCGTCTTTCTCAATTACCCCTATAGTATGCTCATACCAAACATTAGTCTATCAACGGTATACTACGCTTGCTTCCCATCGTTTCTTCCCTTGCCATAATCCTTCATAAGGCATTCCATACATATTAGGCTAACTTTTACGCAAAACCCTCTATTCCATCACATCCGTACGCAATCCTTCCAACTTCTCAACTACGTGACTGCTCATTCCTCTTGAAATATGAGATGAATTAGTCAGTCTATCGACTATCACCCAACTCTCGTCGTACTTATTCCTCCACCCCATTATGTATCCCTTTCACCAACTTCGTCCTTACATCGCCCTTTCTAAGCTACTCCTATCTATGTAGGAAGTATAGTCTACGTCCCTTTTCTCCATATAATTGTCCAAGCCACGCAACATACATGTTGACGCGTTCTCTACTTTAGACAACTCAACTCATGCAACCTACATCCTTCATCAAAACCACCCTAATACGTCATCCATATAGTTCAAGTTCGTCTCAGCTTCACTTCATTCTTCTTATTCCATGTCTTATCAACCATGCTTGCCTTTCCCAGATGGTACTTGGCCTTGCAATTTTCTTTCATCACTTAACTCCACCCATCACCTTTTCCAAATGTTCAATCAAGATGATTAAATATGTGTTGGAGACGTTCATGATCTGTATAGATCATTCTCTACGTCTCGTACCCCAAATGCCTCTAGCATTCTAGGCAGATATAACAATCCAGCTCCACTAACTAAGTCTATCTAGTTCTTCCAAATCTTTAGTTCCCACAACGTTTAAACAACCGCCTTTCTTTGTCGTTCTCGTATACATCCAAATCCTTGCTCCACGTATCGTCATGCTTCGCGAATTCATCCAGTCCTTCCGATAATTCCAAGATCTTCTAATTATCCAATCCACCTCTTCAGCCTCCAAAACGCTTCCTCACCCTTCTTCACTTTGCCCCTTGCTGGTTTCACGATATGCCATCATCTCTGACTACTCGTCCTGGCCAACTAAATCCTAAAACTCACACTTGAAAATCTCACGTATAATTCCCTTTCCTAACAACTCCAAAACCAACTCATAATTCGCCTCACTCTCCTTCTTAGACTTTGAGTAGATCAAGATGTCATCGATACTCCCGATGAAAACTCGTTTATATACGGTCATGCACAGTCGGTTCATTAACTCCATGAAAACCGCTAGTGCTTTGGTGAAGCCAAATGCATAACTGTAAACCCAAAGCATCCATTCAACATTCTTAACATCATCCCTGCATCCTCTCTTGGCAACAACACAAACAAATTTCTACCTCTTTCTACTCGCAAAATTCTACACATAGTCTAAAAGATCGATACTCCTTCTTATCAACCCATCCAACCGCTTTCACATCACGTTTACTACCAGGCAACTCAACCTTTATCTTGAATCCCTTGAAATTTCTAACAACTCCTGTCTTTAAAATCATTCCATCAACAATTGCCTTGGAAAGGCACTAAATAAAACCCATCTTGCTCCTTCTACTGGCTCTGTTCATGGTTCTACTTCAAGATAATAGGTAAACCTACTAAATCTTAAGAAATTTTCGGAAAAATTTCATACCTAACGAATATCACAAGTACCTTTGAAATATCACATCCCCTTCCAACATTCTCTACGATGCGTTACTTGTGCCAATATCCATACTTTATACAAATCTCTATTCATCTCCCTTGGCACTCCTAAGAGACCTCATGACCACATTAGTTCGTCTACGAACATCTAACTCTTTCCTCCCTACTAAGGTCATTCCAACGATTTTCTCATGGCCACCTACTTAATCGTGTAGGCGCAACCAAGTCTTCCATATGACTACCTCAACGCTCCCAATTAATACGAATCCAAAACTACATCCTGAATCCACTAGATACGATCAACGAATCAAACCCACGGATAACTAACGACATTTCACGTGCACGAGTTAAAACAGACCAAAACCACGAAAACTCAAAAGGAAAACTCAAACATGTACCAATTCAAATGACTCATGACAACGAAAAATGATCCAAGAAACACTTAATGGCAACCAAAACTTCTTATGCCCCGCGACATATTATTTAAACCGTGCACAAGATCGACTTTTCCAAAAGAATATTTTTTTCTTTCCTCACCACATCTATGTGACTCAAACAATCTACAAACAACCTTCTAGACGATCTCAAAACTCAACTCAAAGACTAGGTATCCCGTGCATCCCAAATCATAAAAAAAACTACTATTCAAAACTTAACCTTGAACCCGTCACTTGTACCAAAATTTCGATCAAGCTACTGACACCCCATGACTATACATACCAAATATTTGAAAAGTACATTCCGAGTACATAATTTTAGGCTTTTGAATCACCCAAAAAGCTTAAAAAAACGAACAAGTTATGACCAAAACAGTTTTATACTAGTTGTTTTTAAAAAAAACTAAAGAATCCTCTTAGTAATTAACGTAATCCTTTTTAAATGAAAAGAAATAAATGTATGTGAAATTTTCATGAACTTTGTTTAGTCTTGCATAAATAATTATAAATGACGTATATTGATTAAGCTCACTTATACTATTTAAGTAGAAAGAAATTTTATTTCGCTTTATTTTAAAGAAAGTCTTTTAGAATTTGAAATAAATAAGTGTTGATTAAAAAAAATCTTATGTTACATCTTGTTTCAAACACGACTTCAACACTATACCTTTATTTTATCAAATAAAACCAACTATCCTAACTCTACAGTAGATTTTGAAGTCCTTTTTCCATATACCGACCAAAAGAAATGTAAGACTCAACACAAAAGATATCATTATTCCAACAGAAATCACAAGTTATTTCAATAGACTTAACACCAAAAACACCATTTTAAAACGGACACGTGAAATAGGAAACTCGAAGAATATGCTACGCGGAGGTTCAATATCTAAAAAAACCGAGCTAGCCACCCTCCTAAGGATACAATCGATAATAGTAGGGGATCATACATATATAGGCATATTAGGATACATATACTCAAATCCGTCCAACATCTACTATACAAGCATGTATTAATCCTCTTTCATGCAATCATACTTAGGAATCCATTGAAGTTGTGGTACGTGTATAACTATGTTGGCCACCATACTTATACAATTACCCTTTCCGCAATGCACTCCCTCCTATGATGACACTTATAAGTATCAATACAACACATAACACATACATCCATCAACTCACCTAAGCACATAGCCACATAAACAATAAGGTCCAAAACTCCTACTAGTAAAATAACATAATCAAACTCTTGGAATACACAAATCCATAGTTTAGGTAAAACAACATAGAAAAAATTCAAAACAAAAACATAATCAATTATAAGTCATGTCGCCCATCAGAGTGGAACAACTTAAAATCCTTCATATCCACCTACTCCTAATAACTCGAACCACCATATGATTCTTAGGGAACATGACTTAAACATCAAAAAAAAAAAATACTATACCTCAGGTACATAAAATAACCCAACAAAAGATAGAAACTACCATGTACCAAATTATGTACTATAATGTACAATTTAAGCAAAATACGACAATGACTAGCGTGGATGATTATGGTTCAACCAGCACTAGTCACACCCCGAAAAGAAAATAACATGTGGCTGAGTATGAACTACTATGGTTCAACCCAAACTAGTCAAAACTTAACAAACATCACAAAATAACATCCAAACACATCAATTATTATAAAATGCACACATACTCCTATGACGCCTATATGTAGGGACCCTTAAGCTATAGACTAGGCTACGCGACTAGGCAACCTAATTCTCTATAACCATTGGCTCTGATACCATTCTGTCACACCCCACCATGGCGGAATATGGGGCGCGACGTATGTATATCATCACAACAATAGCGTGTCCATAGAGAGAACTATATGAATTAGAAATGTCATAAAAGGTGACACAAATGTCATGACAATATCTCATCAATGCAGGAGTCTAGGTAAGTAGGTAACAGTCCTACCTCTTACCCAAGACAAACAAATAACATAAACAAATCAACATATAGGTTCATAGTATCACTTATAGAAACAAACAAAAAAATAAACTAAGAAGGAACGGGGATCTCCTTCTAAATGCATTCCTACGCAACTCCAATCCTAGCCACATATGTTCTCACGCTTAACCACTTTATCACCTGAAAGAGACACTAAAACACGTCAACATAATGTTGGTGAGAGTCATAGGTTTAGACTCCAATCGAAAATAGATTATAATAAGCTGTGAACAACCATAAACCACTAAACATATGGACAATGTACAAGTATGCATTAACAACTAACATTCAAGATTAATCAATCCAAACCAAATCCAAGGCTCCCAGCCTTACCAAACACCATGGTACCATAGGCGCCCATACACCTATGTACCAATCCCAAGGCCCCGCCTTGTCATTATCCATTGGTCCCATAGATGCTCACACATCTATGTACCTCCCCAAGGCCCCGCCTTGTCAACATCCCCTTGGTACCAAGTCAAACCACAATAGCTGAGATGGTACGTGTCCCCCGATCCAAATCATAAACACAATCAAGAATCACATAGCATTTAATCACATAAGTGCAAACACAAGTCCATCACAAACCATAAAAACATTCACAGTGTTAGTTACAAAACCATACAGTGTCTCTTCCATCCCATCTGGAAGTGAAAATCATTAAAAGATATGGGACTATGAAACTCACCTGATTGAGTTTCTCCAAAATTCCGCGCACTAGCAAAAAGCTAACAAACAAAAGCACACAAACAAAACATGAACCAAACACTAAGATGGCTCATCAACCTATGATGGACATATAACCTTATCCCATATATATACCTCATTTATATGCTCTAAGCATCTCATTACACCCCTCTATAAAGCCCTTAACTTAGTTTACTTCATAACCCGTCTCGTTAACATTTTACCCAAAACAGTTCCGGTTTTTAGGTCTCCAAACTATAAACCAAACGCCCACCTAACCATACCATGATCTCTGTAAAGGAAACCCTCTGCCCTTACATATGTCAGCTAACTCCTCCCTTTTACCTCAACCTTAAAGCTACTGTTAAGGCCCCGATATATATATATATATATATATATATATATATATATATATATATATATATATATATATATATATATATATATATATATATATATATATATATATATATATATATATATATATATATATATATATATATATATATATATATATATATATATATATATATATATATATATATATATATATATATACTTCTGCCTATCCGCATATTACCGATTTTGAACATACAAAAAGTTTGTTATGATTAGGGGATTTTACCCTAACCCATTTGCTTAGCCACCCTTCAGGTATCTTATTTAATATATAAACCAACACCCATGCTCATTAGAGAGCTCAAGTGTACTCCTAAGTACCCCAATCACCTTAAAACATTAAATTAAACCCGACTGATTTCAAAACTGTTTTGACCTCTGACTGATGTAACCTGTTTTTGACCCACCTCCCGGCCTTCAATTTAGTTCTCGCTTCTTTCATTTGAAAGCCACTTCAATTACCTATTCAGGGATGCTTGGATCGCAAATTAAGGGTTTGTAGAATTCTAGATATGATCAAAACAAGTGACCTAAAATTCTGCCCAGTTTTTAAAAACGAATTTAACACAATTAGCTTAATTAATTACCATCACCATGTATAATAATTATCTCTAATTAATCTAATCATTATAATATCATATATATACAGATTTTAATTCAAACCCTAACCTAAATCTATCATTGGATGATTGAGAAAGAATTAAAAACACTTCAATTAAAAAGGGTTATAAAGATTTACCTTTGATTTATGAAAACCCCCAAATTTATGAAAAAGCCCTATTTTTTTGATGTGACCGTCGACTCTAATAATTCTCCAGGGACTTATGAGAGTTATGATATAATAAAATTCCTTATATAGTTTTTCTCTAAGAATCCTAGCCCAATACTTAATTTACCTTAATTTATTTCAGCTCCTAAAACTTCCAAAACCTCAAAACTGTAAAACTAGTCAAATTTACGTGTATACCGTAAAAAAACGTAAAATATACAATTTAAAAAAAATCTTAAATTTTGAAATAAAATTTATAACTAAGTCCTAAATGACTTAAAACCATCCCGAAAAATACTCACATGACTAAGCACCTTACCCGAGACCTCTAAATGCTAAACCCCAAATCGTAAAAAAAATACGATTTACTATAATACTTATACGTATACGTAAAACACCAAAATAACACTATTTCATTTCATAGTCACTATTTTGTGAGCTCATGAACATGAAATAACCGTTCTTCGATTTACTTATGAGTACTTTATACCCATAAACGATATCCACACCAACATCGTTCACGCAAAATAACATGTAAACACGCAAATCACATAGTCACACATAAATTAACCTTAAAATAAGACCAAGTGACGAACCTCAAAATCACGGTTGTCACAAAATTCCCTCTCAACCAATCATCATACGACTTAGCCTCCAAGTAAAGCCACGTGGCCAAATCAACAACCCACAGCTAATACATGCTCCCAAAGGCAAAAAGGAAGGGTCAGGATCATTTTGGACAGCTCACATCAAGAAATTCATCTAGAAGCTTCAAGGGAATTTTAGGGACTTCGTAGCTAGGGTTTCTCATTGTAAACTCAGCCTTATGGCCTATATAAAGACTCCTCAACATGTGAGAGAGCTTTGTTCCAGATTTTAGCTAAAATCTTTGTAATTCCTTTTTATAAATATTAAGTTAGTATTTTCTGAAAATTGTAATTCCTTTTATGTTTTTATGAAAGTTGGTGTTTGATTAGCTAAGATATGAGTTCCATTTATCTACTTCCTGAGTTTTTGAAAAAAGGTTTTATGTTATAAAGTCCTTGTTTTCAAAAATCAGTGGTTGCTTTACTTTGATCCTTGTGTTTGTTGATCTTAGTGGGTACAAGGAAGCTTGTGGTTGTTCTTGCTACCACATAAGCTCAAACAAGCCAAGGTGTGGATTGTACATCTTAGAGGTTTGAGTTTCATAATCCCTTTTACTTTTCTGTCATTTATTTGATGGTTATGTGATTTGTGGATTTCATGGGTTGATTGTTGTTTATTTGGTTCTAATCTGTCACATAGGGTATATTAGATCTATTGTCACCTAGATCTTGTTGGATTATAGGATTTAAAAGCAAATCTGTTTGAAAAAGTTGAATTAAGGGTTGTTTGTTTCTGTTGGTTCAAAGGCCTTAGGGCCTTAGAGCTTGGCTCTTTGTTGATTGTAGGTGTTTGTTTCTGTAATAGCAGTTGTTTTAAGTGTTGGCTAAGTCTTAAACAAAGTAGAACTAAAAAACATAGGTTGCTAGTTTTTGAACATAATATTCAGTCAAACACATCAGAAGGATTTGTATGCTTGTTTGAATGAACTGAGGTCTGAAATTTGGCATGCTTATAGTTTTGTTGGTTGTTTAACTCTGCAATATCTGGTTTCATAGCTTGGTAGATTATTGTGAGTTTTACAGCTTATTGAATCTAATAATTTTGGTCAAGTACATCAGCAAATGCATGCTTTGTGATTTTGATGTTCTTGGACTGATTTGTGGTGCTATATGCTTGGTACTTGTTCATTGTTACCTGTTTAGTGTGTGTGAAGTATTTGGTGCTTATTTCACAAGCTCATAAGCTCACTGGCTTATTAGCTTACTTGTGCTTAAAACAATTCAAGTCCACTCAACTGGTGGGCTTTGATTCACAAGGTTTGTACTCAAGCCTTGACCAGCAGGGTTTAAAACAAGCTAATACACTTCATTAAGGCTGTCAGTGCCTAAAATTGTACTTGTCAGCGTTTGAAATTCATTTGTCAATGTTCGACCTTTGGTCAAACTTAGTCAACAAGATTATTGAATTTGTTTTGCTTATTGGCTTGTGCAACAACTTTATTTTTGTAATTAGGTCTTATTTTTCTCAGCTTTTATTTGATATTAGAAGTTTGCAGCTCATTAAGTTAAGCTTTTACTAGAAAACTAGCTTCTTTGGCTTATTCAGAGTGCTTATTGGCTTCTACAGCTTATTCTATTTGGCTTTTTGGGATTTTTCTTGTTGATTATTCCTAGTTAAGCTATTTGTGAGCTTTTTCAAAAAGAATTAGCTTTTGAAACCCTCTAGAACTCAAACCCGACTATTTTTTCGTTTTGTAAAAAAGTTCTTTTCAAATTTCTGGCTTATTGGTTGAGCTTTTTCAAAATTTCTTTTCAAAGATCTCTTAATCATCCCAAAAGAATGTTATGTGTCAAATTAGAGCTTATGGCATTGGCTTATAGCTTAATGGGCCAAAAAGCCCATTAAGAATAAGTTGTTGTACATTTAAGCTGTGATAAGCTCATGTTCAGCTTTTCGGCCTTCAGAGTTCTGTGTTTAGAATTAAATTTTGAGTCAGACTGGTGATTTTCAGCTTATTTGGTTGAGTTTGATCTTATTGGGCCAAAAAGCCCATTTAAGTGCACTGTTTTTGTTTTTAGCCCATTTGGGGGCCATTAGGGGTATTTTGGTAATTTCACTTTCATTTTCTGTTTATTTAGGTTAAAATAAACTAGTTTGCAAGTTTTTTTAGAATTTTTTAGAATTTTTAGATTTTTAATATTATTTTAATATTATTTTATTATTAAATTTTGTTTTTAATATTTTTGCAACTTTTACATTTTTCCTAGGTTAAATACATTAAGTTAGGATTTTTAAAACTCTTATATTATTTTTATCATCATTTTATTAATTTTTAGAATTATTTTAATATTTTAATAGTTTTTAATCATTTAAAAATAGTTTTCATTAGTTTAAAATTTCACAAAAATAGTTTTTAGTCTTATTAAGTCATTTTAGAGTTTTACAAAGTGAAAAATCTTTATTTAGGATTTTTATTAATTATTTGGATTTTTAGGGCTTTAATTAGCATTTAAAAATTTATATTTAATTAATTAAAAGGTTTGAAAAAGTTTTGATCATTTGTAAACTCTTAGTTTATTTTTAGTTATTTTTGTTAAAATTTTGGGAATTTTTAGAATTAATTTTTATTTTGTCACTTTTTACGGTTTTTCGTTTTGTCGTCGTAGTATATTTTTAACGTATCCGTCATTACTCTTTTCTCATCTTTTCTTTCTTTCTCATTATTAATCTCAAATATTTAACAAGTTATTCACACACATATACCTCCTTGGGAAACGAACTTTCACCTTTGGGTCATTAGTACACGGTTTTCCTAAACCGTCGTATTTAATACTTATCACTTTTACCTTGTTTTCCTTAAGCAAAGGTAGTGTAAATTACCACAATCAATAGATTATATTGTAAAAACCGCATGCTTTTACCATGAACAGTACACTTAGTAAAGATATGAACCAATTAAAACTTCCTTTTTATAGCATGAACAAGTGTCACGAGTATTAATTACAGAAACTACGTACGTGTTATACACGATAAGTATTAAGTATGTGATATTACACGATAATTATTAACCATAATAATTATAATCACGAACATGAAATCATGAACGTTAAAGCACAAACATGTAATTACGTACGTATTTATTATAGTACGATAAATATCGTTGATGAACAAGTATTTATTTATAACACGAACAATTAATTAAGATATAACACGAACCGCTAACGTATGAACATGTAAATTATAAAACACGAAAAACATATGGGTTTCCCTCGTGGACCCCTTATAGCCGCGGACACAACAAGACAAGGGAGGCCTAGGCCGAGTTTGGTTTTAACTAGATTAAACAAAAAGGAAAATACACATTCATTGTTACAGAGTTTTCTAAAAATCTAAAACCCTAGCCTCCCTTGCCTCCTCTCCTTGGCCGCCGGCTATAACAACACCAAAAGGGCGTGTGTTTGATTTTTGGTTAGTGAAAACAAGTGTTAGTGTTCGTGTTATTGGTTCTCATTTGATTCACGCATTCGGTAAACCATTTGAATCCTTTTCTTTTTATTCTTTTATTAAAATCATGAACACATGATTATGTTATGTTAAAAACAAGTAACAAACATAGGGGTGAAATCATAAAACAAGAAAAAGGATTTGGGTTGGGGGTTTGTTCGGCCGAATCACACGAATCGAGAGCCATAGCTCTCGGCTTGGTTAAATCACACCACCACCGAGACCCAAGGTCTCGCCATGGCTGATGGTCGGTCGACAGCAGGCAGCAAGGACCCCGACGCGAGTCGGGGTGGCTTTGTGGTCGTTGTAGGCTCGACGCAGCGACAACACCACCGGCTTAAACCGGTGGCTGTTGTGGTCTTTCAGTGGAAAAACAAAGCAGGGCAGGGGCAACCACCAGCTTAAGCCGGTGGTGAATATGAACTAGCAGTGGCAACCGGATAGGCCGGGTAGCCACTGCTAAGGGGGTGTTTGTTTCGGTCCGCTTCATGGGGTTTTCGGTCCGGTTCACATGTGTCTAGATTAAAGGTCACTGGTTCGGTTGATGACTAATTTTACAAGTATTAATTTTTACAAGTTATATTATTTAATAAGAGATTAAATTAATTAATAACATGACTAATAATTAATTTAATCAATCATGGACTTAGGTTAATATTATTTATGAAATATACATTGTTAGCCTTAAAATATTGAGTCAAACAAGAATGTTCGGTCATAGGTTTTTATTGTAATATTTATTAGAACGTTGCAATAGTTAGTTAAAATAGTCGTGACATTACGGGCTTGATGGTTAGCTTAAAACGCCTCTTTCAAGGTACTAAGCATTTATTCAAGCCCGGCCCAAAACAAATATAGTCCAATAGAAAGCCCGCATGTGGGTGGACTATATAAGCACCCTCCTAGCATGTTAGGAGGGTTGGTTGTTCTCTTCTTAATCTAATTTCACCTAGTTAATCACCTCTCTCTCTACTTTCTCTCTCTAGAAATTCATATATTTTCCATCTCATTTATTTAATCTATCAACATATAATAAGGGACAACAATTGGTATCAATCGCCATGGGGTAGATTCGTGTTTAGTTTGTGGTTATTGTTTTTTATTTGTGTGATTTTATCATCAAATCATTTCGTCTCAAAAATTTTTGTGTTTTCGAGCTCTAAATCTTCGTACAAATTGCCCTACAACGTTGTGGTAGGAATTTGTATTAGTCATTTTGGTGATTTTTTCGAAAAAATTGGAAGTTTTGGCTTGATTATTGGGTATAATATTCGTCATTTAAATCTTTTGGTTAGTTCAACGTATTCGGAATTCCAGGGTTTCAGAAGTCGAAATACTAGGGTTTTGCATATTCTGACTTGTGTGTCAAGTTGGGTATTCCGAACTAGCAAAAGTTTCATATTCCGATCTATAGATTTATTCCGGATTAGCTTTGTGGGGTTATTCCGGGTTAGCAGAGATTCCGACTTAAGTATCAACGTTTTATTCCGAATTAGCTTGTCAAGTTCTTCATATTCTGGATAAGGTCTAGTTCTTCATATTTCGAATAAGGTCAAGATCTTCATATTCCGAATAAGGTCAAGTTCTTCATATTCCGAATAAGGTTCGTTTCGTTATTCCAGATAAGGTTGTGTTTTATTATTTCGAATTAGGATTCCGGATAAGGTTGGTCTTTGTTATTCCAAATTAGGATTCCGGATAAGGTTGGTTTTGGTATTCCGAATTAGGATTCCGAATTAGGTTCGGTTAGGTATTCCGAATTAGGTTGGTTTTTGTTATTCCGAACAAGTTTGGGTTTGATATTCCGGATTAGGTTAGGAACACGGATTCCGACTTACTTAAAGGAAAAAGATTCCGGATTACATCAAGTTACCAGATTCCGAATTGTGTGAAGGTAAACACATTCTGATTTGTCATTAGGATTTTGTATTCCGGATTAATCACTTGGGAAGATTCCGACTTGTGACTTATTCCGACTTGTGTACTTAATTGTCATTCTAGATTGTTTACACACTTGGATTCCGACTTGTTCATTGAAGATATATTCCAACTTATTCATTGAAGAAATATTCTGAATTGTTTGGTCTAAGAATTTTTGGTTTCTTACGAAGACATTGTATAGGGTTTTTCACAAAGTTTCTCGGAATATCAACCACATTCTACTCACAAAAACATCTACTTAAGATCCTATTCACTTCACTTCACTTTTGAGATGGATTCTACTACTGAATATCGTGTTACTAATAACAACATCATGGTGGCGGGTAACAAAGAGAGACCACCAATGCTTGTGTCCGGTCGATATGCACAATGGCAATCACGATTTCTTTGATATCTTGAAACAAAACCTAATGCTGATGTTCTTCGCCGTTGTATCACTGATGGACCCTATACTCCCACTACAATCACCATTCCTGCAACTCCAGCAACCAACTCGACGCCAGGTGCCGCTGAGCAGACTATTAAGGAAACATATGACAATACTTCAAAAGAGAACTGTGCTTGGATTGATGCAGAGAAGGAAGCAATCTATCTGATTTTAAGTGGAATTCGAGATGATATTTACTGAACGGTTGATGCATGTTTAACTGCTAAAGAGATGTGGTTTGCCATTGAACCTCTGCAACAAGGAGAATCACTAAACAAACAAGATGTCAAGACAAACTTGTTTTGGAACACTTTGGTAAGTTTACTTCATTGAATGGGGAATCAATTGATTCATATTACTCCAGATTCTAGAAAATGATGAATGACATGACAAGAAACAATTTGGAAGTTGTAGGTCCTCGTAATCCTTGGATTATCCTTGTGTTGGAATGATTTAAAGAAATAGAGAGATAGATGAAGAACTAGAGAGAGAAACTAGAGAGAGGTTGGAGAGAATAAAGAAAGATTAGATTTAGTGTGTGTGAAGTGAATGACCAACCCCTCCTAACATGCTAGGAGGGGGTTTATATAGCCCATCCTACATGTGGGCTATATGGGCTATATTGGATCACGAGCCCAATATCATTGGAGTGACCGATCCTTTCTAAATACGTAAAAACGTATTTCCAACAATCTCCCCCTAAGGGAGGTCACTCCAAGTTACAATATCCTAAATAGTCTATTGCTCGTGATCTATGCTAATAATGATGTGACCGAGACTTTCCTTGGAAAAACGTATTTCCAACAATCTCCCCCAAAGGGAGGTCACACCATTTTACAAAATCTTTAACCTAGCATACTATGCTTGAGTCTTCAATCTTGTTCTTGTGAATATGCTTGATGTGATCTTTGACTTTTGCCTAGAGCATGTTTCCTTGCCTTGACCTTGTGCATTCATCACTTGTGATATTCGCCTCTTCGTGACTTCATGTTCCACATACTTATACCTTCGTAATTCTTGAAAGCTTCAGAGTTCGATACAGCGGAAGACTTAACTTTTAGGCTTTCTTGAATTAGATGAGGTATTAAGTGCATAAAGTATAAGCATGCGGGGACGACTTCTTCTTGGATCCCGCAACGCCACCGTCTTCAAATGCCGCAACATAAGTAGACACGAACGAAATGGCTTTGAACATTTCATTCTAAATCGGTAGCATTTTACCTCCGGTCGATGAAGACCGTTAGACGATATTAGATATCGTACCCGTGACGGATAGTTTCAATTAAGTAACTTCCTGACAGGATTTCGCGGGTAAACCCGTTCTCTTTATTCGACCGTCCAAAGCTGACTGCAAACATAAAGAGTGAATCATTTGGATAATAATATCCGCATGATTTGAAGCCGTCAATTCATGTTCCTGGAACAAGTGAAATTCAATTAAGAACCGCACCATCGTTGTTTTCCAGTTGTCACGAGCTTGATTCGTATAGAATCTTGCAAGTTACCTACCAAGTGCTGTTTGAGGTTAACACTAGAAGGATTTCCACTCATCATTGTGAACACTAAGGTATCACTCTGAATATTCTGGCAAGATCACTAAGATATTGCGTAGAGGCCTGGAACGTGTTTAAATTCAGTTAAGAATTAAACAGTTGTTGCTTTCCAGTTATCACAAGTTTGATTCATAAAGAATCACACAAGTCACCTACCATGAGCTTTTTGATATTCACTCAAGAAGGATTTCCATCTTCATTGTAAATACTTTCGTATTACTCGGATGTTCAGGCAAGATCATGAAGATTTTGCGTAGGACTCTTAAAATCTTTCTTACTTTTCACAGTGTGTGAAGAAGCAAGGAAATATGGAAGTGTGTCCTAATGAGATATTTGATGATCTCAAATGGCTCTAGACTCGATCGTGCACTTTGGATTTTATTGATCGGAGGCTGGAGAGGAGTGCCACCTTTTCAATACCAATTTATTCGGAGTGAATAAATCAATAGATAATGCGTTATCTCCGTGTGATTAAAACAAATACCTTTTGAGAGATATCTGAGTTAGCTGGGATGGGTTGTGCATTGCATCACTGGGTCCATGATGTCTATCTTCAATATCGAGCATCATTAAAATGATCTCAATAGCATATGTGTTGACCCGGTTTCTGCCTAAAGTTGTAAGGAGGGCTTCTTTCTTTACACCCTTTATCTTTACAATTCTTTTTCATTCTTCAACCCCTTCAATGCTTACCAATACGTCATAACTAGCACCTTGTTGTGATTGTTCCAGTGCTAACTTAAGTACTTGGTCGGCATTCAGCTACGTTCACAATCTTTCTCCATCTTTCCTAAGGACTACTATTTCTAGCTATGGAATGTCCTTGGGAAGATTCCTCCGGTTCTGGAAGAATCATTGGACTTAACCTATCCTACCATCCTTATGTCACCACAATCTTCATCGTCGTGAAATAAATGGGTTGAGGGTAAGTATAAATCACCATGAAATCCGTTTTTGATATGCAAATCCATTTTGCTCCCCTTAACATATGCCACGATATTCGAAAACATTTCGCATATGTCGGGATGAGCCAGCACATTAAGTCAAACCATTTGTGATAATTTCCCATATTAAATCACATTTTCTCCCCCATATTAAAAATATTAACCCAATCGATGTTTTTAATATCAATTGATTTAATAGTATTTTAGGAAAATTTGGGAAGAAAGATGCAAATCCAATTATCTTCATGAATTACACAAGCTCCCCCTTAAGTTAATGAGGGTGTACTTGAAACGTAAATAAAATACCTTTTAAACACAAGTGTAAGGTATTTATCACGTGCAAAGATCATATATGATAATTTATTCACAAGATTAGCGATTTATGAGGTTGGACCTGAATGATGAAGAACATCATATGAAAGAGGCACATGGTTCTTGTTCACGAATGTTGGTCGCCTCATCACGTCTGAAGTTATCTCTTGACTCCATATGTACGATTGATATCGTTGTCTTGACACCAATATGTGAACTTGGCACCTTCGGCGTCAAAGATTCTGAATGCTGGACAATTGCTCCCCCTCAATTGTTGACCCGTGTTCTATTGAAAGAGCTGTAGTCACCGTTTGAGTAGTCGCATCGTCGAGTATGTAGATACCAATTGTAGATTGCTATGGTTGTAGAGATGATATCTTCATAAAAACAAGATTTCTCTTGTTTTAACAAATAAATGCACTGACACGTACATAAATTCGTGTTAGATTGTATTATAAAGTAAACACAATCCCTTACATGGTTATAAAGTAAACCATGCCCGAGAAAATTAATTCCCGTTGTTGAGTCAAAGCTTTCCGGTGAAATGCTTGACTAGAGTATAAAAAGCGGGTTACTATCTGAAATAATAGCAAACCATTTTGAGCATGTTTTAAAACATTTGAACTTCTGCTCGAACTTTATTTACAACCCCGTGTCATTATTGAATGACATTTCTAGTATCGTAAATATTATCGATTCCAGAAGACATGCTCTTTTTATCAAAACATTTTTGAACACACAATTTTGAAAGATTTAGAAAAACCTTTTTGAGAAATTCTCGAAAAAATTGTGTTCAACGTTTTGAAAACCAATTACTTGAGCTTAAGATGTTGAATATCTTACAAAACGAGCTCAAGTCCGAGAAGTTGTAAACTTCCCGTTGTTAAGGATAAGTTTATCATCGGCGATAAACTTTCCTTTTAACTGAAGAACGAGTCATCGTCTGTCATTTAGCGAGGAGTCATTTACACGAGCTTAAAACCGTTGAATAGTTTTAATATGAGCTCGTGTCCGAGAAAACTTAATTTCTCGTTTTGATGGTAAGTTATCGTTGCGTAGATGAACTTCCCTTTCTATGAAGAACGGGTCACAGACTGTGATTTGAATGTGAGCCATTGTGCATGAGCTTAAAAACTTGGAATGTTTTTTATATAAGCTCATGCCCGAGAAAAATGAATTTCTCGTTGTTAGGATAAGTTTACCATCGGCGATTAACTTTCCTTTCTTTGAAGATCGAGTTATAGTCTGTGATGTGACTATAAGTCCTTGTGCATGAGCTTAAAAACGTGGAATGTTTTTAACATAAGCTCATGCCCGAGAAAAATGAATTTCTCATTTTTAGGATAAGTCATCATCGGGATGAACTTTCCTGTCTTTGGAGATCGAGTTACAGTCTGTTATGTGACTATAAGTCCTTTTGCATTGTAAGCTTAACTGCAAATCCCCTGAGACACTTGTTTCTTAGATATCAGCTTCTTCAGCAACCAAACTCTGAGAGTGTCCTTAATTGAATGGTATACAATGATTGGACCGCTTCGTTCTTTTGGAACATCATCTTTGGTACCTGCATTCTCATTTGGAATTTGCATGCTTTGATATGGGTTAGCGATATCTATCTTAGAAGCAAGTGGGGGTTCACAGTTGTCTTTTCTTGTGCCAGAGGCGACCTGAGTAGATGATTCACTTATCTTAGATGGCAAACGTTTCCTTTTATAGAAAACCTTAAGTTCATGCTTAAGTGATGTATCATCCGTTTCAATTTCCTCCCTAGCAATCTTAGTAGAATCAGATACTATCCTAGTTAAAGGGCACTCGTTTCCTACAAGAGTGAAAGTTCTACCAGTGGGGCGCCACATTTTACCAATGGGTTTGATTTTAGCTATCCACTGGGTTTTAAGTCTAGCACGGGAGTTCACCTCATTAAGTAATTTCTTGACACAGGAATCATGATTGGCTTTAAAGACACATTTCCTACATGTTTTACAAGTAGCATATTTAATGTCCGAGTAAGATCTAGAATTCCTAGATGATTGATTGATGCTCCTAGGATATGATATGCTATGGTTAGCAGTGTTGGGTAATCTAGAAGGCATCTGACTAGGTTTAAAATTCCTATCTCTTACTTGTGTCTTCTGAATAGCTTCCCTTAGACCAAATTTATGGTGAACGTCAGTTGAACTAGTTCTAGACGTGTTCTTTGGATTATGTCTAGGGAGACTAGATGCAATCATGTGATTAGGTCTTGCAAAAGCTGTTTTAGTCACATTGGGCCTAGATGGTGGAGTGACTGGTCTAGAAAGATGAACCATATCAACTTGGGAGGCAAACCGCGGTCTCGAGGATTGAGGTCGCTCGGATCTAAATGCAGTCGGTTGTCTAACGAACTGATTTGTAGGCGGTTTCCCCAAGATTGATGGTTTTTCAAGCTTAGTGTCCACACTAGTTCCTTTAGTTTTCCGTAACTCGTTTTTCAGAGCCGCTATAGCAAAGACCTTTTCTTGTACTTGAGCCTTTAAAGTCTCATTCTCTTTGAGCAATTCATCTTGGGATGCCAACTTGGATTCAAGCGACTTAATTTGTCTCACAAAATTATCTTTTTCAGCTTTAGAATCTTGAATTTTTTGATTTAATTTTCTTTCTAGAATAACGTTTGAATTTTCAAGTTTTTCAAAATACTTTTCAAATTTATCCGTTTTCTTCGAAAATTCAATTTTGGCATCCTCAAGAGCTTTAGATTGCTGAGCTAAAATTGTTTCAAGCTCTTTAATGTTGGAATCAGAATCGGTTAGAGAAGCAGTCATAAAGCATTTATTATGATGAACTATAGCATTCTGAACAATTTCTCCCCTATTTTGACTCACATCGGATGAATCTGAAGTGGTAGAACTATCACCCTTTTCCATCCGATGTTTGTCATAATTAGGTTCAGAATACGCAACATGCGGTAGTTCATCGGCATAGACATCATATACCACATTCCTTTGTAGCGTATTTGTAGACTCTTCGTCAGATACGGGGATGGTGTCATCAATCCCTGACATGCTGCTTGTATCATGCTTTCCTCCCGAATCCTTGCTCTTGCAATCTTTAGGCTCCAAGTTGTCAACCGTATGATCATTCTCCTCTTGCATCTGCATCGTAGATTCTTGCACTCCATTATCATACTCTTTCTGAAGTCGAGATCTTTCATAAATCGAAGACGAGACCGATGTCATTAATTTCAACAATGTACCATGGAACTCTTTAATTTCCGTTTGTGTGTACTAAAGAAATGATTGACATATCCCTGAATTGTCAGACTTAAAAATGTTGAATTTGAAGAAGTGCGTAAGTTGTGTCACTAGAGCTTCATATGCAGATGCTGATGCAGAGTGATTAAAGTCTTCTTTGTGAAGTTGCTCAGCTAGTTGGTTCAAGTTGAGGAATATGGAATCGATGAATATATAACGATCTTGACCGAAGAGTGTCAAAAATTCGCTTCCTCCTTGAAACCAAGAAATGGTCACTAGATGAGACTGGAGTAGTCGAAAGAACGTTATACCACTTTCTCTAGCTGTGTTTTGCATGAGATGCAAGTCTCCCTCTCGAGATGTCGAATTCAACGAATCCATTGAAAATCGATGATAAATGAAAGTAAGGATTACTTGTCGATCGATCAATGAAAGAAAGTAATTGTGTTTGTTGTTGTGAGTAGAAGTCGAGAAATAATGTTAAAATCCCCTAATAATTGTTCTCGATAAACCAAAAATTCCAAGACAAAATTACACACGAAATAACCATCGGAATGTCCATCGGAATGTCCTATCGGAAAGTCTGTCGGAATCCTCAAATTTAATCCGTCGGAGTACCCATCGGAATAACCATCGGAATGTCCTATCGGAAAGTCTGTCGGAATGTAGATTGGAATACCTGTCGGAATATTAATGCTTAAACCATCGGAATACTCATCGCATTACCCATCGCAATACTACCCATCGGAATGTTTGATCTCAATAACTGTCGGAATGTGTTGTGATCGCAATGTTCCGTCAGAATATTCAGATCGGAATGTTCAGATCGGAATATGGTTGAAACAAATTTGGCAGAGTAACGACTCAAAGATCCCTTAAACCCGTCGGAATCCCAGATCGCAATGCTTGATCGGAATGCACAGATCGGAATAAGGTGTCGTAATACAGTGAGCGCAATGTGGAACCAGCTGGTTATTGCGATCAAATTCCTCTCAGTTGTACTTTCCGATGGTGACCTTTGCTAGAATTTTGGAATGATGAAAAACCAAGAAATTTTGAACGATTGATCCAAGAAAGTTTGTGTTTTTAACCAAAACCAAGATACCAAAATCACTACAACAAATAACTAGATAACGTATATCAAGATTAAAGCATAAAAACACAAAAAATAAAAATTTGGACGTGGGTATGGATGATCCTGTTGGGAATAAAATATGGGTCAGTTCACTAGACGCTGATAAGAAGAATGTCAACGCTGATAAGAAGACATTGGACGCTGACAGCCAAGCGTTGACATTGAAGAAGTCAACGCTGACAGCCTTGAAGATTGACACTGATGGAATATCTTCATACGTATCTTTTGTTTATTTGTTTCTTTATTTATGTATGGTAAAGATAAGCACAACATTGTATTTTCTATTATTATCTTTACCTAGAATAGTTGATTCGTAGCTTATTGTACAAGACTTCTTGTTCTATAAAAGAAGGTCTTTTAGGTTAAAAGTCATATATCAGTTTTCATAAGTTTTCGATTGTTAAACCCTTTCATTGTAACCAAGTACGATTATTCTAATACAAGTGAAAGTTTGTTTAACATCATTGTGTTTTAGATCAAGTGTTAATTCCGCATAACACTTTGTTACTTTACTCATAAGCAAAGGTTTCTCTACGTGTAGTACTTGATCTAATCTCGTATACACAAAGCTTAATCGATCTAAGTTTGGGATCAACAAGTGGTATCAGAGCTTGTTGAGAAACTTTTGATCTTTAAGTAACGCAAGAACCCTAAAACACCAAAACCCTAAAATCATCATGTCTGGCACAAATCAACCTGCTTCTTTGCTACAAAACAACTTCTCAAACCCTAGTATCAAAATTCCCATGTTTGATGCCAGGAACTTTGAGCTTTGGAAGTCCAATTTTGAGCAATATATAGCTATTCATGACTACACTCTTTGGGAGATTATTGAATATGGGAACACATTCGATAAAGCAGCAAAGATTACTGCTGCAATTGCCACAAGGACAGCTGTTCCTAATTGTCCTGAATCTGATAAGGTAGAAAAGCCTGAAGATGGGAGAGCTGTAGCTGTTGAAGACATAGCCAAGAAGAGGGTGGACATGAAAATCTTGAACATCTTGAAACATGCCCTAGGTCATGAGAATCAGCACAAGTACAAACGCTTTGATTCTGCAAAAGAGCTTTGGGAAGCTCTTGAAGTAGCACATGGTGGCAATGCTGACACAAAAGAAGAAAAGAAGAAGCAACTATTGCATGAGTATGCTGTCTTTAAAGCTCAACCTAATGAGAATCTCAGCAGTGTGAGAAGTAGACTTCTTGACATCACAAGTCAACTTTCCTTCATGGGAAAACAGATTGATGACCCTGAATTGAATGCTACTTTTCTCAAAAGCCTTGGTGATGTATGGAAGATTGAGACAAGATCCATTCTTGTCAATAACACCCACAAGACTTCCAGGTTTGATGACATCTTCAACAAACTAAGACTGTTGGAGAATGAATGGCAATTGGAAAGTGATAATAAATCTTCCAGCAGCAACATGGCCTTCTTCTCACAAAGTGAAGGCCAATTTGATTCCATGAACTTCTATGGACATTCAGCAACTGGATCTCAAGGTGTCAGCGCTGGATGTCAATCTGTCAGCGCTGGATCATATCCTGTCAACGCTTTATACTCAAGCGCTGACACACACAATCATGGCGCTGATAGAATTAAACCTGCTGGTTTTGATCTGGATACTGTGTGTGCATTCATTGCTTCTCTGCCCAGTGATTCAAGGATTACATATGAAGATCTTGAGCAGATAAGTGATGAACAATTGGAAGAGATGGACATCAAGTGGACTATGGCTCTTGTAAGTTTAAGAGCAAACAGGTTCAATAAAAGGTTCAAGAAGAAGATGACCTTTAATGCTAAGGATGTTGCTGGATTTGACAAGTCCAAGGTTGAGTGCTACAACTGTCATAGGATGGGGCATTTTATGAGGGAATGTAGATCTCCAAGAAGATCTGATGCTGGGAAGCCTTCTAGCCAAATGATTAAGAACCCAGATCCCAAGGCCATGGTTGCTGTTCAACAAATTGATGGTGTTGGAGAATGGGATTGGAGCTGGATGGCTAAGAATGAGGAAGAGGACAGAGCTTTGGTTGCTGAAGTTAAAGAAGAGCATGCTGAATATGCTCTTATGGCACACTCCTCCTCTTCATCAGATAATGAGGTATATGATGATGCTTTCTGTTCTAAGGGTTGTCGTTTAAATACTGAAAAGTTAAAACAAGAGATAATTAAATTATTAGATGAGGCAAGTACTGAAAGATGCAAAGTATCTAATTATCAAATTGCTCTTACCCAAACAGAAAAGACAGTAGCTGAGTATAAGAAAATGGAGTTTGATTTGAAGGATCAAATAAACATCTTAAAACATGAGTTATTTCAGAGTAAAGATGTTCAAGATATAGTAAATAGGGTTAATCTTGATTTGATAGCTCAGTTAGAAGAGGCTAACAAAAATAAAGATAATGTGAGTCTTAAAATCCAGAGATTTGATAAGGCCACACAATCCCTAGGAGAGTGTGTTAGCAAACAGAGAGACTCTAAGGATAAGAGTGGGATTGGGATGAAGGATTATACTGGTGTTCCACCACCAGCTGGGGATTTCTATGGTGTCCAATCAAAGGACTTATCTTGGACTGGCTTGCCAGAATGCCAAGAGGAGGAATTCATTCCTCCACCTAGAGTGACTTCCCCAGTTGAGGAATACAAGCAAAAACTGACTGACCTAGATGAGTGGAAGAAAGCAAACCACACCTTGTTTGTTAAGGGAGGGTTGTTGTGTGAAAGTCCAAATGAACCCACACCAAACATGATACCAATTGATGAGTCCATTGATCCTAAACCTATTAAGATCACACACCCTACCACTGGCAAAGCTGTTGACCTTGGCCCACAAAATGTTAGAAAACCTAGTGTTAAGTATGCAGAGATGTATAGGAATACTAGGTCACCAAAAAGCCAAGTTAGTGATCATGGAACAGGCTTCTTTGCTTCTAGACCTAAGACTATGTCTAGAAAATCTTGTTATACATGTGGTAGCTTCTCACATTTGGCCTACAAATGTGTCAACGCTTCCAAAGTCAACGCTGATAGGAACCATTTCAGCGCTGACAAAAGTCAACATAGGTCAAACACTGTCAGGCCCAATACCTTTGTGAACAAAAGTTCACAAGTTGTTAGACCAGCCCCATTCTTTTCTAGAGGGTCTAACACACAAGGCCTAAGACCTTTTCAAAAGTCAAACACTTGGTCAAATAGGCAATGGGTTCCTGTAGCAAACCCTAGGTTCAACGCTGATAAGAGCAATCGGGGCGCTGACAAGAGAAATTTCAGCGCTGACAGACATACTGCTAAACCTAGGTATTTGCAACCACAGGGAAATAGGTCTAAAGCTTCTACTAGCTTAACATGGAGACCAAAACAAGACCAAAACCCTAATTCTACTGGTATTTCTATGACATGCAACAGGTTTCATTATATTTCAAAGGCATTGTCAACACCAATTGGGGTTAACTGGGAATTTCATTCAAACAGGGATGAAAATGGGGTTGTTATGAGAACCAAGTCTGTTCTTGTTGAACAACCAAATGAATCCAAGTCTTCTAAGGCTTGGGTTCCCAAAGAAAACTAATGTGTTTTCTTTATGTGCAGGGCATTCAGAAGAAGATCAATGATTATGGATACTGGGATAGTGGATGCTCAAGGCACATGACAGGAAAGGAAGACTATCTGACCAATTTCTCTCCTATTCAAGATGGTGATAAGGTATACTTTGGAGGGGGCTATGGAACAATTACAGGAAAAGGAACCCTTGTCACCAACAATCTACGGTTTGAGAATGTCTTCTTGGTAAAAGAACTGGATTATAATTTGCTTAGTGTATCACAAGTGTGTGATAACAAAAATAAGGTTCTTTTCACAGATACTGAGTGCTTGGTGTTAAGCAAAGATTATAAGCTTCCTGAAGAAAAATATATAGATTTTAGAACACCAAGGCATAAAGACATATATAATGTGAATCTTAATGGAATTAAGGTAAATAATAAAATGTCATGTCTGTATGCTAAAGCCTCAGTAGATGAAAGTAATCTTTGGCACAGGAGATTAGGGCACATAAACTTTAAGAATATCAATAGACTTGTGAGGCTTGGTTTAGTTGATGGTTTGCCTGAAAAGGCTTTCCACAATGACCATTCTTGTGTTGCATGTCTTAAGGGCAAGCAGCACAAGGTCTCATTCAGGTCTAAACAGGTGCACTCTAGTTCTAAACCACTTCACTTATTGCATATGGACCTCTTTGGTCCAACTAATATAGAAAGTTTGAAGGGAAAATCATATTGTTTTGTTATCACTGATGATTATTCCAGGTTTACATGGACTTTCTTTTTAGCCAAGAAAAGTGAAACTGCCCAAAGTCTGATTAATTTCATTACCCAGATAGAAAAGAAGAATGGTAATGAGGTCAAAATTATTAGAAGTGACAATGGGGGTGAGTTTAGAAATCAGTTGTTAGATGATTTTTGTGCCAAGAAAGGGATTACTAGGCAGTTTAGCATAGCTAGAACCCCACAGCAAAATGGGGTTGCTGAAAGGAAGAATAGGACCCTTATTGAAGCAGCCAGAACCATGTTGGCTGATGCCCACTTTCCTATAGCCTTTTGGGCTGAAGCTGTTAACACAGCTTGTTATGTTCAAAATAGGGCATTGGTCAACAAGATACATAATAAGACACCTTATGAATTACTTTGGGGAAGGAAGCCCAATATTGGCTTTCTCAAGCCTTTTGGCTGTCATGTAGTTGTTTTAGAAACTAGTGAGGCCCTAGGTAAATTTGATTCAAAAGGTGATGAAGGCTACTTCATGGGTTATTCAGTGCAGAGCAAAGGATATAGGGTTTACATTAAAAAGGAAAAACGTATACTTGAAAAAGTACATGTTAGGTTTTTAGAAAGTAAACCTAGTGATCCTGAAAATGGTCCAAATTGGTTGTTTGACTTAGAACCTTTATCTAGAGCTTTAAATTATATGCCTGTTACTGATCCAGACATTGTGAAGGTAACTTCGAGTGTTTTGGAAAAGAGAATTGGTAATGTTTCAGGTATACAGGTTGCTAAGGAGGATGGACCACCAGCAGTTGAATCATCTCCCACACAAGAATATGTTACACTTCCTATATGGACAGATGAGTATTATGCTGCTGCTGCTGCTGCTAGAAAAGATAATGGTGGTTTTCAGATACCACCAAATACAAACATGCATACTTCTTCAGGCGCTGACAAAGGGAAATCAAGCGCTGACAAGAGCAATTCAGACGCTGATGGATCAGACGCTGACACAAGCAGTTCAAGCGTTGTTAGCCCTAACGCTGACAAACAAGGATCAGAGTTTGACAACACCTTTGCACATCTTTTCTCTTCACATTTTGAACAAGGTGGACCTTCCCATGTCCATGAAGAGATTCGTGTTGATCAAACAGAGTCAGATGAAGAATATATTGGCAACATGGAGCGTGAAATTGAGGACACCAGACTTATTGAAGGAGGAGTTCTCACTTCCATAGCAAAGGATCACCCCACATCTCAGATCATTGGTGATGTTATGGCTCCAGTTCAGACAAGAAGATCCCATCAAGGTCTTGGTGGATTTATTGCCAATATACACAAGAAGGTTGATACCCCTCTTGTACAAGCATGTTTGTTTGCCTGTTTTCTGTCACAGGAAGAACCCAAGAAAATTTTTGATGCTCTCAAGGAACCAAGTTGGGTGGAAGCAATGCAGGATGAGCTTCATCAATTTGCTATACAGGATGTTTGGGAGCTGGTTGATTGTCCTAGATATGTGAGACCAATTGGGACAAGATGGGTTCTAAGGAACAAGAAAGATGAAAGAGGCATTGTGGTCAGAAACAAGGCACGTTTGGTAGCTCAGGGCTATACACAAGAGGAAGGAATTGATTATGAAGAAGTTTTTGCACCAGTTGCAAGAATTGAAGCTATAAGAATTTTTCTAGCTTATGCCTCTTGTATGAACTTCACTGTTTATCAAATGGATGTGAAGAGTGCTTTCCTCTATGGGACAATTGTTGAGGAAGTATATGTTATGCAACCTCCTGGTTTTGAAGATCCTGAGAATCCAGACAAGGTTTATAGAGTGAAGAAAGTAATGTATGGACTTCATCAAGCCCCAAGAGCATGGTATGGTACATTTTCCACCTACTTGGTGGAAAATGGTTTCAAAAGGGGCACCATAGATCAGACACTATTTACAAAGAAGAAAGGAAAACATGTGTTGCTTGTGCAGGTCTATGTTGATGACATCATTTTTGGGTCTACTGATCCAAAAATGAGTGAGGAATTTTCCAAGCTCATGACAAATAAATTCAAGATGAGTGCAATGGGTGAGATGAACTTCTTTCTAGGTTTGCAAGTTCAGCAGAAAGAAGATGGTATCTTCATCTCCCAAGACAAGTATGTAGCTGAAATCTTGAAGAAATATGGGTTTTCTCCACATGAGAAGGAGGCTTCCACTCCTATGGATAGGCAACACCCTTGGGGAAAAATTGGAGCTGGAAAGGATGTGGATGTTAGGCACTATAGATCAATGATTGGATCATTGATGTATCTTACAGCCTCAAGACCTGACATCATGTTTGCTGTGTGTGCATGTGCACGCCATCAAGTGACTCCCAAAGAATGTCACCTTTTTGCTGTGAAGAGGATTTTTAGGTACCTAAGGTGTTATCCAGATCTTGGATTATGGTACCCAAAAGATTCTCCATTGGATCTTATTGCATATTCAGACAGTGATTATGGTGGTGACAAGTTTGATAGAAAATCCACAACTGGTGGATGCCAATTTCTTGGGAGCAGATTGATATCTTGGCAATGCAAGAAACAAACAGTGGTGGCAAACTCTACAACTGAAGCAGAATATGTTGCTGCAGCTGCTTGTTGTGGACAAGTCTTATGGATTCAGAACCAGCTGTTGGATTATGGGTATAACTTTATGCATACCAAGATTTTTGTAGACAATAACAGTACTTTATGCATTATTAAAAATCCTGTACATCATTCTAAAACCAAACACATAGAAATTAGACATCATTTTATAAGAGATTGCTTTGAGAAAGGTTTAATACAACCAGATAGGGTAGACACAGAAGATAATGTGGCTGATTTATTAACTAAACCTTTTGATGCTGGAAGATTTCAATATTTGGTAACAAATATTGGAATGGTTAATCTCACTTAATATGTGTTTTGGAATCTTTTTGTAAAAGTATGTACAGGATAATGCATTGTTATTGGTCTTTGTGATGATTTAGATTTCCACTTTATTTTTCTAACACTGACAAAGGTAAATGTAACGCTGTCAAGTGTTATTTTGCCGTTGTTAGAGATATTATTGTCTAACGCTGACAAGAGTTTCTTCAACGCTGATAAGTGTTGTCGGGACGCTGTTAGCAACAAATGTTAGTTTTGTGGTTTTCATCTAAATATGCAGGTAATGGTAGCATTATGCCATTGGATACAGAGTTGCTTATGGATCTTTGAAGAGCTATTTGGACATGTTTTGTTTATGGATGATGGTTGGAATATTTATATTCCTATCTTGACATAAATTTTTGATGTTCATTTATATTTTGAGAACTCATGTATCATAGTTTCAGGGGAGGTTAAGGAATCCTTAGGATTTTTGGGTATCCATATGATACTCTTATCACAATTCTAGATTGTGTCCACAGGTGAGTATGGGTTAGTTTTACTAAACCATGAGGCACTGTAGCATGCAAAGTTGATAAACTATGCATGCTGCCAAGACATTTTTGGCCTAGAATTGGTTGTGGTCTGATGGGAGACTTGGGAATACTTTGGTTATGGGTTTTACCTGGGAGTTACAAAGAATTTTATGAAATAACTTTGTTGGTAACTATTTTGGTTAGCAAGGGACACTAGAGGTCATTTGTGTCTATCTTGCTTAAGCAAGTGTGCATAAATGGACAGTGCTTGCCGCCCAGTAATTATTATCAACTTGTAAGATATTTCCCTTAGGATAAATTACTTTGTTAAGGTCTTTTTCTTTTTAAATATTTTTATTTTTACTTTTTAGACGCTGACAAGTTTTTCTCCAAACGCTGTTACGTTCAATCGTGACGCTGACAAGGCTTTAGTCAAACGCTGACAAGAAAATATAGCCGTTGGGCGCTGATGGGCTATTTTTGACCGTTGACACCTAGTGGGCCCTACCCAGTTGTTATTTTTGACTAATCTTTGGCCGTAATTTTGGGGAGAAGTTACTTTTAATTAATGCATGAGATAAGTTATATTTGATTCAAGATTTTCATGATTGCTTTTTGAATATAACCGCCTCATTTTTGACCAATCAAAATCATGCATCTCTCCTATAAATTTGGCTAATCTTTTTATTCTGGGTATTCATATTTTCTTGTCTAACACTTTTTCTCCTAGATTTTTCCCATCTCATATAACCTAAACAGCTTTCAAACATGGCACCCAAATTCAACTCAAAGAATTTAACATTGGAGTTCAAGAGCCAACACAATATGGTAGCTTACTTGACTGCTGATGATGATTTGTTTCCTCAGTATTCACAGATGGTGGCATTTGTAAATGCATCTTCATTGAGGTATGCACTTTCTCATACACCATTAGTCCCTGTCGCACACATTAGACAGTTTTGGAACACTGTCAGTTCCACAACAACTAATGGAGTGACCACATTAACATCTACTGTTCATGGAAGAACATGGGTGGTTACTGAAGCCTTGGTTCGCCAAGCTTTGCGTCTTGATGACGCTGATGGTGTGACTACCCTTGCCATTGCAACAATAGAACAGGGTCTTAGGGAATTGGGTTATCCTATTCCTGCTGATGTCACTTTAAATAAATATCATAAGCAGGAATTTCCCTCTGACTGGAAATATTTGATACATGTCCTTTTACAATGCTTAAGTCCAAAATGTACTTCTTTTAATGAAATAAACAGGTCAATAGCAAGTGCTTTGGTTTGTATAACTCGTGGGCTTAAGTATAATTTTTCAAAAATGATTTTTGAAGGGATGTGTAAAAACAAGGGAAGTAAAATGACTTTGGCTTACCCTAGATTTTTGCAAATGGTCTTTGATTTACAAGAATATTGTTCTAGGGATCATGACACTTTTTATGAGATCCCTAAACAACAGAAAACCATTTTTGCTAAAATGAGCTCCACAAACGACCCCATACCTCTTACCCAACCCATGCTTGAAGTAATTCAGGCTGCACAACCACAACCACAACCACAACCAGAACCTGAACCCCAACTTGAGCCTATTCATGAACCATCACCTTCACCAGAAAACATGGACATTGACCAACCCAGCGCTGACACTCATAATGTGGGCGCTGACACAGCCAATCCCAACACTGATACAATTCCTGAACAATCCCAAACACCCCTTAATCAACCAACACCCACACAATCTACTTCATCTTCCACCCCATTACAATCTAGGTTGACTAAACGCCAAAGGGTTACTGGAGTGTTCTCCTCTAGTGATCCTAGCCTTGTAGCAGAGAGAACCACCTCCACAAGTGTGGCTGGTGACATGGGTGAGGCTGGGGCTATTGACACAGGCTTAGATGCTGGTCAAGACAGTCCCAACATCATTAAGACCTCATCCATGCCCCATGATTCTATTTTGGGAGGTCAAATTCCCATTCTAGCTGAGGGCAGATTGGAACCTATGACCATAATTGAATTGACGGCGGCTGTCATTAGCTTGCAAAAGCAAAATGTCAGTCTTGTACAAACTGTCAACAAACAGGGACGTGAACTCCAAGTTTTGAGGGAGAGAGTAACTGTTTTGGAGAATCCAAGTAGCAGGAGTCTAATGGAGGAATCTTCCAAAGGGGAGGATGAAGAGGATGAGGAGGATGAGCTAATTCACACAGCTAGTGAGAAGAGTTCAGAAAAGAGTTCACAATTTAGTGAATCTTTGCAGGTTGCTGAAGCACTCACCAACTTGAAGAAGCACCCAGTTGTTGATATATTCAAGGTGACACCAAAGAACTTGGAAGGATTTTTCAAAGAAACATTGGGCGCTGATACAGGTTTGGACGCTGACAAAGGTAATCGTGGCACTGATAGGAGCAACTTGAACGCTGACAAAGTTGCAGGTGGTGTTGATGTATTCCAGCCATCAACAATCATCAAAGATGTGTCCACACAGGTTTCTTCTTTTACTTTACCAATTATTGATCCAAAATACAAAGGTAAAGGCAAATTGGTTGAAGAAGATGTTCCAAAGAAAGATGCAGCACAAATAGCTTTTGATGAACAGTTGGCTGCACAACTTGTGGAAAGAGATTTGAAGAAGAGTAGAAGATCACCATTTGTTGTTTCTGAGAGTGAAGAAGAAAGTGGTGATGGAAAAGAAGATGATAGCTCAGATTCAAGTATTCAAATTATTGAAGATCCAGAAAGGCTTGAATATGGGGATGAGCTAGCAAAGGAAAGGTTGAGTGAGTTGAAGAATCAGATTGATTGGGACCTACCAGAAATCACCAGAATGTACCATGCTTGGGAAGACAAGGTGATGGACAACCCAGGTATGAGTTTATCAGATCAAATTTGGGGGTTAGAAGTTCTGCTTAGGGTACAAGCTGACATAAAGGTGATTATGAGATTTAATGCACAAGAGGTCAAGACCTGGCTCAAAAGGGATAGAAGGCAGTTGTATTATAAGTTGCTTAGATGTCACCAGCCTAATTGGACATCAAAGAAGTTGCTGGCCTTGTCTTTTGAGGAGTTAGAGTATAGGGCACATCCTATTTGGAGGAAGGTGCAAGAACAGAATGTCTACCAGTTTCTTTCAGAAGAAAGAAAACAAGAGCTTGCAGAGGAGATGCAGATTCAAAAGGAAATAAGGATTGTTCAAAGACCAGTGAAGAAAGGAGATCCTTTCCAATTTCCTAAAGACATGGATGTGTATTTTACAACTGAAGGTGTAATAAGGAAGCATCTCAAGCTTTCTCCATTGGAAGCTTCAGATTTGGTAAATGTAGTACCTCTAGATGACAGAAATCCAATTATCAGTTTTGATGAAGATGAGTGTAGATTTTGGAAGATTGGACGATTTGGAAAGGAGGTACATACTTTTACTTCAGTTATTTCTATTTTTGCAAGCTTAGACAGGGAAGACTTGGTGCATCTATGGAGGTTAATAGAGGCCAAGTATACAGCTGAAGCACCTACTTCAGCTAATGGAATAAGACTTTGGAACACATTTATGACTTTGTGTGGTCCAAAAGAAGCAGATCCTGCCATTTGGAAGGATCTTGAAGATGATCTCAGTAATCTTCATTGGAGGCTATATTCTACTTGTGGTGTATTTCATATGAGCTCTACAAAGTTTTCAGAGTATTTACTTGTGGATGCTGACTATTTCTTGTCCAAAGAAGTATTGGAGAAGATGCTAGAGACACCCTTGGAGATTGATTATACTAGTGACGTGGCCAAGGACTTGATCAGATATGTTTATCACCAACATAAGAAGTTTTTGCAAGATTCCTCCTAAGCCTTTAGTTTTTATTCAGAAACTTGATCATTGGAATGGATATCAAGTTTAGGGGAGGATTGTTGGGAATAAAATATGGGTCAGTTCACTAGACGCTGATAAGAAGAATGTCAACGCTGATAAGAAGACATTGGACGCTGACAGCCAAGCGTTGACATTGAAGAAGTCAACGCTGACAGCCTTGAAGATTGACACTGATGGAATATCTTCATACGTATCTTTTGTTTATTTGTTTCTTTATTTATGTATGGTAAAGATAAGCACAACATTGTATTTTCTATTATTATCTTTACCTAGAATAGTTGATTCGTAGCTTATTGTACAAGACTTCTTGTTCTATAAAAGAAGGTCTTTTAGGTTAAAAGTCATATATCAGTTTTCATAAGTTTTCGATTGTTAAACCCTTTCATTGTAACCAAGTACGATTATTCTAATACAAGTGAAAGTTTGTTTAACATCATTGTGTTTTAGATCAAGTGTTAATTCCGCATAACACTTTGTTACTTTACTCATAAGCAAAGGTTTCTCTACGTGTAGTACTTGATCTAATCTCGTATACACAAAGCTTAATCGATCTAAGTTTAGGATCAACAGATCCAAACACAAAATCAAGAACACAAGAACAAAACCAATCAAACCAAGGCTCTGATACCATTTGTAGGTCCTCCAAATCTTGGATTATCCTTGTGTTGGAATGATTTAAAGAAATAGAGAGATAGATGAAGAACTAGAGAGAGAAACTAGAGAGAGGTTGGAGAGAATAACGAAAGATTAGATTTAGTGTGTGTGAAGTGAATGACCAACCCCTCCTAACATGCTAGGAGGGGGTTTATATAGCCCACCCTACATGTGGGCTATATGGGCTATATTGGATCACGAGCCCAATATCATTGGAGTGACCGATCCTTTCTAAATACGTAAAAACGTATTTCCAACAGAAGTCTCCACCATGCAAGTCAATGTGCAATTTCTACAACAATTTCAACCAGAGTGGACAAGATTTGTAACTTTGGTGAAACAACAAAATAAGTTGGACGAGGTCAACTATCACACGCTCTTTGACATTTTGAAACAATTTCAGAATGGGGCAAATGAACTTTGTGCTGAACAGGTAGCAAAGACTGCTAATCCACTTTCTTTGGTGTCTACCACTCACCATATCCAAGATCATCGCTCTCGTGCTCCAAAGTCATACTCTACTACATCCTCCTCACCAAGATACTCCACTACATCCTCCTCACCAAGATACTCCACTTCATCTAAGTGTTCAGCTCCCACAAGATCACGAGACAAAGAACTAAGAGCACCATCACCATCATCTGAGCCATCATCTGAGCCATCATCTGAAGAGGACAGTGATGAAGAACTAGCTCAGAAGGATAGGGATATGAAACAACAAATTGCTTTCATTACGAAGACCTACAAGAAAATCTTCAAACCCACCAACAACAATCTTCAAACATCATCTAATACAAGGAACCAATATGTTGAGAGTCCTCGAAGGTATTACACACGTCAACGTGATGAAAGTCCTCCTAGGTATGATCGACGTAATCCAACTCATGTTGAGGGTTCTGCAAGGTATGATCGACAAACTGCTAAGTATGATACTCAGAGGATTGCTACTGTTGCTGGGAATAGGGAAACTGTTGGAACTCAAGTGGTTCAGCAAAGTGGGATTCAGTGCTTTAATTGTCAAGGTTATGGGCATATGGCTAAGGAATGTAGGAAGCCGAAACGGGTTAGGGATTCTGGTTATCATAAGGAAAACATGCTGCTTTGCAAGAAGATGGAAGCTAGGGTTAAATTGTTGGCTAAGGAAGGAGCAATGCTTGATGATACTGATGATGAAGCCTCCGACCAAGAACTTGAAGCACATTACTCGTACATGGAAAATGTTGAAGAAGTTCTCAACGTCACTAAAGATGACAATGGTCCTATCTTTGATACTGAGCCAATCGATAAGGTACACACTGAAGAGGAATATATTGTGTTTGGTAATATTCATGAGCATTGTGAGCTACCCAAAGCCATTAATGACACATGTATGATGGAAATGGTTGATAACAATACCACACCCGATTCATCAGACATGTGCAATAATGAGTCTTAGGATGATCAACATGCAAATGAGTATGATGATGATGAGGAGCGTATTGTGCTTGCTAACTTAATCGATTCTTTACAAAAAGATGTCAAAGAAACTAGAAAAATTCAAAGCAATTAAAGAAGGCAAACGCTACGCTCACTCAACATTTTGAAGAAAGCAAAGCTACAGTAATAAAATATAGTGAGCTTCTTGCAAGCTGCAGAGCTGAGCTTATTCAAAAAGACAAAGAGCTTGCAAGGTACAAATGGGGTGTTGTTACTACTGTAAAGGATGTTTATGAAACTAAATACAACAAAACTCTTAATCTCTTAGAACAAGAGAAACATAATTATAACACTTCTTTAAGTACGGAACAACACAAAACATATCTTGCTACCACCAAAGTGAATGAGTTAAGTCAGAAGATTGATTTTCTTCAAGAGGATAAAACTAAACTAGTCACTGCGAAAACGGAAGAGGTTGCAAACTTGAAAAAAGATTTCAAAAATAAACAAGCTAAAGACATTGGCAAAGTCGTGGAACTTGAAGTGCAAATTGATTTTTATAAGAAAAATGTTTATAAAACAAATCAATCTATTCAAACCATGCGAATGTTGGCACCTCGGTCGTTTTTTAAGGGTAATGCTAGTTTTTCTAGTCCTAAGTATCTCGAGCAAACTCAATCTGAGAACCCGCACCTATATCTTGAGGAGTCCCAATGGACTGATGTTGATTGTTTAATTGCTAGGCCCGATAGTGGTGAGTCATTAATTTTTAAAGAAGATAGTAGATCACTAATTTATGCTTATGAAAATAGTCTTTATGAAATTTTCAAACCACAAAAAAAAGAAGTCTCGTGAGCAAATATTTTACGAATGTGAAGAAATTAGAATTAAATGGAGACAAATTTTTGCCACTAAGAAAACTAATGTTTCAAAATTTATTGAGTACTTGCCATATAAAGCTTTTGTAAGCAAGAGTAAGCAAACACTTAGTTTTCCTAAACAAAACATTGAAAATTTCAAAAAGGTTGTTTACGACGATTGGAAAGAACGTGAACGTTTGAAAGGCGACAAAGAAATTCCTCACGATATAGCTGTGCTTGTGAAAAGTATTTTGATTCCGCTTTGCGGAAAGAACGCAAAAACATTTTTTGGAATTTGAAACATTAATTAAGCAAGAAATGTTTGATGATTTGAAATATGTGGAATCTCTTGAACAAGAAGTGAACGACCATCAACCTGAAAGAGACGAATTTTCTATAGCATATGATCTACTCTTGCAAGAATGCCTCTCAAAAGATATTATGTGTGTTTATGTTACATCTTGTGCTGATATTGATGAATATTCTGATGTTACATGCAAATATCTTGATCAAGTCAAAGAATGTGAACGTCTTGAAACTGAGATTTCGAATAAAGTTGACCAAAAAGAGTTTTCGTTACTTCAACATAGATATGATTATCTTCAAAAACATTATCATTCACTTGAACTTGCTTTGCAAAACAAAGTTGGCAGCTTTTCAAATGATACACCTTTAGAAGTAAAATTATCTTAGTCATGTCGATTACTAAACGAAAAGTGTCTTGATATTTCGGATTTGAAAGCCCAGTTACAAGAAAAAGACCTAGCAATACCAGAGTTGAAGAAACTCGTTTCTAAGATAGGTGGGAAAGTTGTGGAACCTAGCGCTAAGAAACCTGTTGTTAGACAACCCAACGCCTAAAAAGAGAATAGATCCTCTATCTTGGGAAAACCATCCGCTTTCTTAAATTCCTCATTTGCAAAACATGTGTTTGCCCCCCAAGATGGATTGAAAGGAAAGGTTACCACAAAATCAACCCATAAGTAATACTATAGCACCAAGCGTTAAGCACAATAATGTGATTAAACCAGGGATGTATAGAATGACCACTATACCAACAAAAAAAGTCAGTCAATCGCCTCAGACTTCTAGAAACACTAATACTCGTGTGTCCTCTACTACAGGAGTAGTCTCCACTGCTAGTGTTAGCCGGCCTCAGCTTAAGCGCAATCAAGTGAATGATAAGGTTTGGAAACAAAAGAGTCAAGGGAAGATGAAGGAATTAGAAGAACACCCTAGGAATTTGAATGTTTTTAAGAATAAAAAGTCTGTAATCGAGTGTAATGACGTTTTGAATGCTTTAAATGTTAACTTTGTTTGTGTCAAATGTGGAAAATGTGCTAATGCTAATCATTCTATGTGTGCTATGAATAATGTCAAAGGCGTAGATACTAGAACTAAGAAGCAAGTTGCGATGCCTATTAGTGCTAGTAAACCAAAACGCAAAGTGAACCATTCTGGTGCAACCCCCACTAAGAAAAGTATTGCATCAGACTCCACCACTAAGAACCCTAAAAGCAGAATTAAGGAATTATATGAGTCTGCTAGCAAGTCTTGGAAATGGTGGTTTGCTAATCATTGTCCTCTAGGATATAAATGGATGCCTAAAGTTAGGACATAAAATGTGACAACGAGTGTTAGTATGCCTTTAAATGTTGTTAAGGATACTAATGATTCTGAAATCATAACTAACGTGGTCTCCAATTTAGCAAATGCTCCATCGTGTTCTAATTCTTCTGCATGTGATACAAATAATTCTCTTCATACTGGACTCCGGATGCACGAAGCACATGACGGGGAATCTCAAGCTTCTAATTAACTTCGTGGAGAAGTTCCTAGGTACGGTCCGATTCGGAAATGATCAATTTGAACCGATCCTAGGATATGGAGATTTTCAGGGGAATATCACGATCAAAAGGGTATACTATGTCGAAGGGCTCAATCACAATATTTTATCGGTTGGTCAATTATGTGATGCGGATTTAGAGGTTGCTTTCAGAAAGAAGACATGTTTTGTTCGTGATTATGATGGGAATGATTTACTCACCGGTTCACGGGGTACTGATCTTTACACAATTTCACTTCAAGACACAACTTCCTCAACTCTAATTTGCTTCATGGCTAAAGCTTCAATGACTCAGGCATGGTTATGGCATCAACATTTATCTCATCTCAATTTTGATACCATCAACTTGCTTTCCAAAAAAGATATTGTGAGAGGCCTTCCAAGCTTGAAATTCATCAAGGATCATTTTTGTTCTTCTTGTGAGCTTTGTAAAGCGAAACGAAGTAGCTTCAAAACAAAGACTACACCAAGCTCTAAAGGACGGTTAGATCTTCTTCATATAGATTTGTGTGGTCCCATGGATGTTCAAAGTATCAATGGGAAGAAATACATTATGGTAATTGTTGATGACTACTCAAGGTACACATGGACTCACTTCTTGAGGACCAAGGATGAAACACCTGAAGTTCTCATCAACTTCCTTAAACTGATACAACGTGGTCTGCAAGCTCAAGTAAAAGTGGTACGTACTGACAGAGAAACATAATTTTTGAATTCAACTCTGAGGAACTATTTTGAAGAAGAAGGGATTGAACATGAAACATCTATTGCTCGAACACCCGAACAAGACGGCGTTGTTGAAAGACGAAACCGTACTTTAGTTGAGGCTGCTCGAACATTATTATCTGTTAGGACCTTTGGAATAGTTATTTGTAATAGGTAGACTAGGAGGTATGTAGTTCCTCTTGGTCCTAGTAGTAGTAGGAGCAAGACGTGCTCCTGGTCTTATAGAAAGTCAAACTTTATTATTTAAAGATTATTCTGTTAGGATATGCATGAGATATGTTAGGAAAGGATATGCATATCAGTTTTACACGTTTTGGTTTTATGATGTATTAGGATTTCCTTGTAGTATAAAAGGAACCTTAGGCAGAAGGGTTTAACACACCTTCATCAAACATTATTCTAGTTCATATTAATATTAGAAATCCTTAGTAAAGGATCAAGTCGTTATAGTTATTATGTTCTTCTTGTTCATAGTATTTGTATTCCGCACTTATACTGTGTGATTTATATAGAGTCTCTCTATGAATAGACTTGTGATTACAGAAGTCGTTCACCGTTCCTAACAGGCTGCAAGATCCACATCTAGTGGACCCAACAAGTGGTATCAGAGACTGGGAGAGTCTCTGTACAAGAAGAATCAATTTTTCTTATCACTAACATCTTTATTTAATTATGTATGCCTCAAGTTCTACTCAAACAGGAGAAGATAGCACCCCTAAAACACAACAACCTCACCAGATCATTGCTACGGTTTCCAACACAAATGGTAAGTTTCCTCTTCTGAAAAAGGATGAGTATGATAGCTGGGCAATGAAGATGGAATGCTGGATCACCAACACTGATCAAGATCTTTGGAAGATTATTTTGAATGAAAATAGCAAGAAGTCTACTGGAAGAGACAAGAATGGTAGTATTATTCTTCTTGACCCTAAAACTCATGAAGAAATCACAGCTGTTCAGAAGGAGATCAAAGCAAAAACTATTTTGCTTCAGTCTCTTCCTGATGATCACATGGGTGACTTTTATCATCTAGACGATGCTAGAGAAATATGGAATGGAATAAAAGCAAGGTTTGGTGGGAATGAGGAGTCAAAGAAAATGCAAAGATCCATGCTGAGAGATGAATTCACAGACTTCAAGATCTCAGAAACTGAAGGTATCCATCAAGGGTATGACATGTTCCAAAAGATACTGAGCCAGTTGAATCAACTCCGGTCGAAACCTGACAATAGAGATATTAATGCAAGGTTTCTTAGAGCCTTACCCTACTCATGGAATCAGGTGGTAATCTCTCTCAAAGCAAAAGGTGGGCTTGACTATCTTAATTTTGATGATTTGTTTCATAAGCTCAAAACCTTTGAGCCTCATGTGAGGGGATACTCAAGTGATTCTTTTCCTACTCCTGCTAAATCTGCCTTTGTGAGTTCCATGGGATCTAGTCCCATGTCTTATGCTAGTAGCCCAAGCTATACTGTGTCTTCTCAGCATACTTCTCAGTATACTTCTACCCCTGAACCGAAAGCCAAGTCTGGTAGCATGGTAGAAGTTGTTCTTCACTCTTTTGTTGCTGACGTTGATCCTCAACAGCAACTTGCTTTTGATGACTTCAAACAGGTTGATAAACTTGACCTGGATGAAATGGATCTCAAATGGCATATGGCCATGCTCACTCTTAGGTTCACAAGTTTGAGAAGAAAGCCGGTCGAAAATTTAACTACAACCCAAGAGAGCCAGCAAGGTTTGACAGAAGCAAGGTTAGATGCTATAACTGCCAGCAGCAAGGTCACTTTGCTAGGGAATGCTCTAACAAACATGACCAGGAGAAGAGCAGGTATTTAGCTTTCAAGATTCAGGAGGTGAAGGATGACAAGAAGGCTTTGGTGTCTGTTGACTCTATGGTCAACTGGAATGATCATCAAAATTCTGCCCTGGAAACAACTGAACCTTCTACTGACGTTTTTGCAATGATTGCTGGGAATCTGTCTGATGCCGAGGAAGCCGAAGAATTTGATCTTATAGGCATCTCACCTCAGGTACAATATTGTCCTCTTGGTTGTCATGATAAATATTCAGAATTGTTGTCTCAATATAATGACTTAAATGAACAAAATGATAAGTATTTTTTAGAGGTTCAAGCATATAAGAATTCTTTAAAAACATTGGAACAACAAAAGAGGTGGCTTCAAGACACACAACGTGAATATGAAGATAAAATTAGAATTCTGAATATTGATTTAGAAAATACAACAAATATGCTTAAATACACTGAAAAGGTAAAAGATGACAATATCAAGGATAAGCAGGACATGAAGGCAAAATTGGATGCTACACTGTTAAGATTTGAAAAATGGCAAAATGCACCTAAGAATCTTTCAAAGTTAATAGATAGTAGCATGTCTGGTAGGACTAAAACAGGGTTAGGATTTGATAAATATATTGATTCAGAAGATGCGTTTGATCTATCTTTTTCAAGTGTTTTTTATCCTGACAAGGAGGAAGAGGGAAAACCTTGCTACAATAGGTTTCAACCAGCTGCAGCAATGCATGCTGTCCCTCCACCTCTTACAGGAACTTTCATGCCCATATCTAGGCATAGTGACTTGGATGGATCACAGATGCATTAGTCCCCAAAAAGTTCTACTAATACTAATGACTTTGTCTCTTGTACTTTCAGTGACAAAGTCAGTGACTCTGCATCATGTGGTTCAAGTGAAGAGTCGAGACCTACAAGCTCCAAGTCAAATGACCATGCTGTTACTAGTGCTAGGAAGAGTGAAGAGAGAGTTGCTTCTACTTCAGCTGTGTCTAGTTCTGGTTTATTGAGTCCTAGGAATAATGTTTCTCCTAGAATTGTGTGTAATAAAGTTAGCAGTATGAAACAATGTCATTCTAATAAAAGGTCGTTTAAAACATGTTTTGTTTGTGGAAGTGAATTTCATTTGATTAAAGATTGTGATTTTTATGACCAACATCCTTCTGTTTATCCAGCATTTCCTGCTCCTGGTCCACCAGGAGTTGCTCCATATTCTTCTAGAAGACTAAACCCATGTGCCCAATCTTTTTCTTCTTCTAGAAGGACCTCTCCTTTAGCTTCTGATCATTGGAGAAACACTGGATTATTCCCAAATAGACCAACCATCATCTATTTTCAGAACTTTAATCAGAATTATGCATTTAATTCAGACCAAATGTATTTTGGGTTGGGAAATTTGGGTACTGCTGTTAAGCCCTCAGCAGGTTGTTCTTGGTCAAACAATAACACCCGTATGATGTATGAGCAACCTAAGAACAATAGTGGATCTCATCAATCTTCTTGGCTATCTACTAAAGATCCACAAGGCAGGCTCAAACCTGAAAAGGTTTGGGTCCCCTTAAGACACTAACTTTTGCATATATCTTTTCTTGTTGTTGTAGGTTACTCCATACCAAGATCCTACTCTTGGGATTGTTGATAGTGGATGCTCTAGGAGCATGATAGGAAATAAAAGTCTTCTATCTAACTTTGTACCATTTCAAGGCGGAAAGGTCTATTTTGGAGGTGGTGAAGGAAGGATCACTGGCAAAGGAACGATTCAGACGCCTAATCTTAACTTTGAGCAGGTCTACTATGTGGAAGCACTTCAACACTTCAACTTGATATCTGTCTCTCAGATTTGTGACAAGAAGCAGTTTGTCCTCTTTACGGATACTGATGCACTAGTGTTATCCAAAGACTTTAAACTCCCAGATGACTCACTGGTTCTACTCAGAATCCCTAGAAGACACAACCTCTATAGTATCAAGCTGAATAAAGTCAATCCTACTGGTCAACTAGCATGTTTGGTTGCTAAAGCCTCAGAAGATGAAGCCACTAAATGGCACAGAAGGATGGGACATGTGAACTTCAAGACCATTCACAAATTAGCAAATCTGAACTCGGTCTCTAGTTTACCTCCCAAAACTTTCAGAAATGACATCAATTGCCTTGCATGCAGCAAAGGCAAACAACATAAAGCATCCTTCAAGGCCATTACTGCTCTCAGCCTTATAACTGAACCATTGCAGCTACTACACATGGATTTATTTGGTCCTACCTCCATTAGGAGCATTGACCACAAACAATTTTGCCTTGTGGTAACTACTGGGTATAGCAGGTTCACGTGGGTTTTCTTCATGGCTGCCAAGAGTGAGACCTACTCGATTCTCAAGGACTTTATTACACTAATTGAGAATCAGTTGTCCAAGAAGGTTAAAGGTATCCGATGTGATAATGGAACAGAATTCAAAAATGCAGACCTCATAGCATTTTGTAATTCTAAAGGTATCAAAAGAGATTATAGTGCAGCAAGAACTCCTCAACAGAATGGCGTGGTAGAAAGAAAGAACAGGACTCTAATAGAAGCTGCGAGAACAATGCTTGCTGATTCCAAGCTTCCAATCATGTTCTGGACAGAAGCTGTCAATACTGCAAGTTATTTCTTGAATAGAGTTTCTATTACTAATCCTCACAAGAAGACTCCCTATGAGCTACTCACAGCTAAAGTACCTAACATTGCTCATTTGAAGCCATTTGGGTGTCTTGTCACCATTCTGAATACTAGTGACTATTTGGGGAAATTTGATGGCAAGGCAGATGAAGGCTACATAGTGGGATATTCAGCTCACTCTCGGGCTTATCGTGTCTACAATCTCCAAGCCAAGCGAGTAATTGAAACTATTAATCTTAGGTATTTTGAGTAGAAGTCAAACATACAAGGCAAGGGTCCTGAATGGTATTTTGATCTTGATTATCTTAGTGATTCATTGGGATATTTTCGTTTCAAAACTAACCATGATGCAGGTCCACAAGTGTTTGCACCTTCTAGTACATGTGCTCATTCTAGTTTTTCAGACTCAGATGAGGAGGATGATATTTTTGTTGTTCCATCCTATTCCACCATAGTCTCTCCTAATGCCAATAATACTCCTAGTGATGCTACTCCATCAGACATTTTGGACTCACAAGGAGCTCTTGACACATTGCTCAAGCAACAACAAGATGCTACTACAGCAGCTGCTCAAGGTGGTTTTGAGTTTCCTTTGAGTACATCTGCTGACAAAGCTACTCCTAGTACTCCAAATGTTACTTCTAGTGCTAGTTTAACACCTATTGGTAGTCCGGTTAGTGATCCCACTTCCTCTACTAGATTCTCTGGTCCTTCTGACCTGGGAAACTATCAAAAGAAGTCTTCCACTAAGCTGGATGATATTCATAAGCAACCAATAGATGGCATTTTCGACTCTGGTTCATATGATGATGACTTTGTTGGGGATCTTAATAACTTGGCACCAGAAGTGGATGTAGCTTCTAATCAACTTCTGCAATCACACAAAGACCATCCTACTACTCAAATCATTGGAGATCCTGGTTCTACTGTCAAGACTCGCAGAATGCATAAGAAAGCAATGTCTGATCATCATGCTCTTGTGAGCTATATTGAGGACCAAAAGCGTAATAATCATACAGACTTTCAACACTGTTTGTTTGCTTGTTTTCTTTCATAGGTGGAACCTAGATCAGTCTCTCATGCTCTTGAGGATCAAAGTTGGTTGGAGGCTATGCAGGAGGAGATGCAGCAGTTCTTGTTTCAGAATGTTTGGATCCTTGTTGACTTGCCAGATGGAAAGACAACAATTGGTACCAAATGGATTCTTAAAAACAAGAAAGATGCAAGGGGTATTGTGGTGAGAAATAAGGCAAGTTTGGTTTCACAAGGTCACACACAACTTGAAGGAATTGACTATACTGAAGGTTTTGCTCCTGTTGCTAGGATTGAGGCCATTCGTCTGTTTTTTGCTTTTGCTTCTTATGTGGGCTTTACGGTTTTTCAGATGGATGTCAAGAGTGCATTTCTCTATGGCAAGATTGTTGAGGAAGTTTATGTAACTCAACCTAAGGGCTTTGTGGATCCACTTCATCCCAAGAAAGTTTACAAGGTAGTCAAAGCTCTCTATGGACTTCATCAGGCACCTAGAGCTTGGTATGAGCGTCTTTCCACTTTCTTGTTGAAACATGGCTATAGAAGAGGCACGATTGACAAAACACTATTTCTTAAGAGGAATACCAAGGACATTATCCTAGTTTAATTTTATGTGGACGATATTATCTTTGGTTCTACTAAGAAGGAATGGTGTGATGAGTTTGAACAACTGATGAAGGGCGAATTACAGATGAGTGCTATGGGAGAGCATACATTTTTCCTTGGTCTTCAAGTTAAGCAACAGTCGGATGGAATATTCATAAGTCAAGACAAATATGTTCATGAGATTCTTCAGAAGTTTGATATGGATCCTCTTAGACCAGCAGCAACACCTTATGAAGTTACTAAAGTCAAACTCAAGAATGAGCCAGATCCTCTGGTAAATGTTCACATGTACAGGTCAATGATTGGCTCACTCATGTATTTGACTGCATCACGTCCGGATATTATGTTTGTAGTAAGTGCTTGTTCTAGACATCAGGTGGCTCCAACTGTTTCTAACTTGAATGCAGTCAAGAAAATTTTCAAGTACATCAAGGCTCAACCCAAGCTAGGCTTGTGGTATCCTAGAGAATCACCTTTTGTTCTTGAAGCCTATAGTGATAGTGACTATGCAGGTGCTAATAATGATAGAAAGTCTACTACTGGTGGTTGTCAGTTTTTGGGTCGAAGACTTATCTCATGGCAATGTAAGAAACAGACAATAGTAGCTACTTCTTCAATAGAAGCTGAATATGAAGCTGCTGCTAGTTGTTGTGGACAAGTCTTGTGGATACAAAATCAGATGCTTGATTATGGGTTCAACTTCATGAACACCAAAATTTTCATTGACAATCAAAGCACTATCTGCATTGTGAAGAATCCTGTTTTTCATCAACGTACGAAACATATTGAAATTCGGCACCACTTTATAAGGGATGCCAATGAGAAGAAGTTGATACAGGTTCTTAAGGTTCATACGGATGATAATGTTGTTGATTTATTGACTAAAGCCTTTGATGGTCCTCGATTCAACCACTTGGTGGTTCACATTGGAATGGTCAATCCTTGAGACCTAGGATTGAGGGGAGGCTAAGCCTAAGGGGAGGCTTAGTGTACATATTTAATTGCACAATCTAACATATTGGTAGTTTCTAACAACAGATTTCAAGGGTATTTGCGGTGTGTGCTACTTCTAGTGGAGGATTTTTCTCACTTCTAGTGGTAGTTTTCAGCTTCTAGTGGGAACAAATCCGTCCATGTTATTGATGGTTGGCTTCTAGTCTTGGTTTGGGTCACTGTTCACTTCGTTGACTTTCATTAACCACATTTTGCTACTAGTGTTGACCCTTATGTGTTTTGAATTTTAGTCAACGCAAGTTACTTCTGGTATATATATTCTCTTATTTAACTTTGGTAACTAGGATTTGCAAATAAGGTTAAAAGGTGCAAGTGGTTACTTTTGCATTAACTGCTTAATTTGAAAGTGCAACCCACATTATTAAGGGTCAATGAACAGTTACAAGACCATTCTTTATGGTCAAATACCCCCTTGACTCATTCATCCCAACCATAACACACACACACACGCTCCTACTCTTTCAATCTTTAATCAATCATCTTTCATCACTTCCAATCATCATCCATGGCTGCTCTGCTATACAAACCCGATCACAATAAGGTGGCTTATCTGGGAGATGGTCCTAAACGTGCCGAGTTCACAGACATCATCGAATTTATTGAGGCTTCTAACCTCAGGTATGCTTTTACTGTTTGCCCGATTGTCTATGATAGTGTCATTCGCCAGTTTTGGGCCACTGCCCACCTTGTGGATGTTTTGGGACGCCCACTTGAACTCCATGCTACCATAGATGGACGTTCATATGTGGTGTCTGAAGCTTCTATAAGGAGTGCTCTTCATCTTCAGGATGAAGGTGGTGTTGTTTCCATCCCCAATTCTGAGGTATTGGATGGAATGGCTGCTATTGGTTATAATCATAGGGGAAGTTTAAGTTCCAAAAGAATAGGTTTACCCCCCAATGGAAGCTTCTAGTGCACTTTTTGATTCATTGCTTAAGCCTAAAGTCTGGGAGTTGGGATGCATTTCCCATTCCTTTGGCTATTGGTTTGATCTACATAGCACAGGGTCGTGTGTTTAATTTTTCTCGCTACTTGTTTGATGGGATGGTTTGCAATCTTAGTAGTACTGGATCTAGGAAGAAGTTTTTAATGTATCCTAGGTTCTTGCAGCAGATTCTTATGTGCATACCTCGTGATAGGGAGGAGTATGAGACCCACAAGCTTAGTTCTAAAGTTTATTCCAATATGGCTCTTGGGTTTATAGGAGCTTGGAGGCCTCTTACTGATGTTATGTTGGGCCTTGCACAAGGTCCTCCTAATGTTATTCCTCCGGCTGTTGAAGCCGAGGAGGAACTTCCATTAGAAGATGACCCTATGGAGGAGGAGCATCCTGCTAGTGGTGAGCCTCATGTGGTGGTGGAAGAGCCAGCTAAGGAAGTGGTGGTTGAAATGCCATCCACTTCCAAGGCTGCCCCCTCTTGTCTGCCACATAAGTCACCATTTGTGGATACTCCCCCTTCTAGTCCAGCACCACATTCTGCTGAGAAGCCGTCTAGTTCTCGTGCTCATAATGCTGACCCCTTTATTTCTTCTGGTTCCAATGAAGCTTTCCCTGATCCAAGTCCTCTTGGTAGGGAAGCGGAGGAACCTGCTACACTAACTTCTTTGCTTGATCTCATGCACAGGTACTATGCCAGGATTGTTTCTTTGGAGACAGATCTGAATCAGCATCGCAAGCTTACCAGGGAATTTGTCCTTCCCATGGCGGATATGATTAAGGCTTTGGAGACGCAGTAGAGGAGGCGAAAGAAGCACGTTGTTCATTCTGATTCTGATGAAGATTTTGAGGATCTTGCGGAGGATGGGTTGACTTTGTTGGCGAAGGCTGCATTTGCTGATAAACCGTATGCTGATTTGCCTATTCCTCCTAGTCCATCAAGCATCCCTACTGCTGCTGCTAGTCCTAGACCAATGGAGGATACTGCTGGTCCAACTGCTGGGCCGTCTCATGATCCTAAGGGGAAAGCCCCTATGACTGATGCACCCTCACCCCTTAGGAAGCGTACTCGCAGACAACTTGAGGAAGAACGATTGGGGGAGGAGGCTGCACAGCGATTGCAGGCGGAGATTGATCAAGCTGCTAGGGTTGAGCAAGAAGCTCTTCAACAGCAGAGGCGTGAACAGTTGCAGCATGATGCCATGCATTGGGATGATAATGATTGGATGCGGGTGCTTACTATTCTTACATCTGATTACTCGCAGTTTACTGATCTTTTGGGTGTTGATGTGAATGAACAAAATTGTATCCCACGGGCAATGACATTAATGCGCAAACAACAATTGTCTCTTGCTGCTCAACTCCGTGAAAAGCGTCGAAACAGACCTTTGTCAAGAACCGAGCAGAGGAAGTTAATGCAGCGGTATGTCAAATATCAGTCTGCTACTTACTTTACTGTTGGTTGGACTTAGGATCGGGTTAGGGGATTGTCTTTTGACGAGCTTAAGGATCTATACCAGAGGATGATAAAGTGTCAAAACACACCAGTTCCTGAGCGCTTCATCTATCGCCCTCCTCCACGCGTGGTTCCTACTTCTCAACCTGTTGTTGCTCCTGGTTCTTCATCTGGTATTCCTCCTGTTCTACTGGTATACCATATGTTGCTGATACTTCTGCTACTGGTCCTACACCCACACCTTTGGTTGTTCCTCCTACTTCATCTTCGGGTCCTACCACCACCACCAATGCTACTACTACCACCCCTGCTATGGAGCAATCCTCACCACCAGTGACTGAACCACACCCTACCCCTTCTACTGGTGCAGCCGCCTTTGATCCTTTGGTTGGTCAAGGTTTTGATTCTACTCATGATGATATTCCTGCTGCTGGGAAGGTAAAGGTTGAATCTTCTTCTGGTGTTCCTGCTCCTCTTCGTTCCATTCGAAAGAAGAAGGCTAGACGTGGTAAGTCTGTTCCATTTGAGAAGCGTGCTCCTGAGAACCTTATTCATGCAGCCTCGAATAGTGACACAGAGTTGCCAATGGGTACGGGTTATATTGTTTCTTGGACGGTTAAGCCATCTACGAGTGTTGCTGGTACATTCACACATAGGATTTCCATCAGTGATGGTTATGTTCGTTATGTCTCGGGTTTGCAAGGTGTTTTGACTTGGGCTGATCGTCGGGACCTTATGTCATTGTATGGGTTTGTGGATGCTGGTATTCCTATCTCTCCGAGTGAGGTGGCCAACTGGCCTGGGCTGACATTATAGGGTGACTTGAAGATGATGCTTGACTCTCCTCCTGATGCTCCACATTCTGGTGTCTGGAAAGACCAGCCACAATGGGTGATTAAGAGATGGAAGCTTTATGCTGGTTGTGGGGTTCATATATTGGAGTTGGAGTCTGGTGCCATAGTGTTCATGCTTACGGATATGGAATATCCTTTGACAATTGCTACTATGGAGGCCATGCTAGAATGTCATTTGCAGATCTCCAATGCCCCTTCCGGGAATGAGACTTCCATGGCTACTGCTTTGGTGGAAGGGATCCAAGCTCGGTTGCAAGCTGACAAGGTTTCAGCGTCTGGTATGTGATGGGTATGTTTTTCTGTTTTTCTGTTTATACTGACATTCTTTTCACCAATCTGTATAGTGATTGGTGACTTACATTATAGTTAAAAAAAAAAAAAAATACTTTTTATATAATATCTGCTTATACTTTAAACAAATGATAGATTTCACACTTGTACATAATATAATATCTGCTTATACTTTTCCATCATAAATTGGTTTCCATTTGACTGTTTCACACTTGTGCTGGTTTGGCGTTACATCTGGTGTTGGACCTGGTCCACACAACAAATGGTGCTCAACTCACCATGTCTCACAGACAAGAAAGAGCTGATTCACCATGAGGGTACGGCTCTGGTGTGATAGTCAAATCCGTTGATGGTTGCCAGGTTACCCAAAACTGGATGGTTTTCACTTGCCATGGTCCTCGACAGAAAAGTGGCTAATCCAAGGGGGTACGGCTCTTGGTAAAGATTTTATCAAATCCGTTGATAGCTATAATAGCTTGTTCAAAGCTATAGGGTTTTCAGCTCACCGATGCTTAATTGCTAATAGTTGGCGAGTCCAGAAGGGTACGACTTTTGGTAAAGACATATCAAATCCGTTGACGGCTGTGATGGTTTGCCTAAAATCATCAGAGTACCCCCACTCACCATTGATTCACGTTCTAAGAGTTGGGTTGGGTTCTGGTCTCCCAGGGTGATGCTTATTCCACCATAAAGACTGGCTAGCCCAAGAGCGAGCAGCTACTTGGTGAAGGCTCATAAAATCTGCTCATGTTGCTGTGGAGCTTCAACAGGATGCAGATTTGTTTCAAGCTTTCAAGAAGCTTCTAGGTGTTCTTTGTTGCAGCAGTCCTCAAGCTATGATGCTGATGGTTATGATGTTGTTGTTTCATTTGTTGTTCCAATCCTCAAGCTATGTTGCATGATTTACCAGGAAACTTCAAATCAACAGGTCAAATTCAAGTTTAGGGGAGGATTGTTAGGACCTTTGGAATAGTTATTTGTAATAGGTAGACTAGGAGGTATGTAGTTCCTCCTGGTCCTAGTAGTAGTCGGAGCAAGACGTGCTCCTGGTCTTATAGAAAGTCAAACTTTATTATTTAAAGATTATTCTGTTAGGATATGCATGACATATATTAGGAAAGGATATGCATATCAGTTTTACACGTTTTGGTTTAATGATGTATTAGGGTTTCCTTGTAGTATAAAAGGAACCTTAGGCAGAAGGGTTTAACACACCTTTATCAAACATTATTCTAGTTCATATTAATATTAGAAATCCTTAGTATAGGATCAAGTCGTTATAGTTATTCTGTTCTTCTTGTTCATAGTATTTGTATTCCGCACTTATACTGTGTGATTTATATAGAGTCTCTCTGTGAATAGACTTGTGATTACAGAAGACGTTCACAGTTCCTAACAGGGTGCAAGATCCACATCTAGTGGACCCAACATTATCCGCTTCAAAATTTCCACTATTCTTTTGGGTCGAAGTCGTGTCAATCACATGCTACACATAAAACCGATCCTTAATTATCCCAAAACACGAAAAGACACCATATCACATAATTCATGATCGAAAACCTTCACTCAAACACCTTCACGTTTTTTGATGTACTTGTTACATTATACGAGATGGTGAAAATTTGGATAAGATGAAAGAGAAAGGTGATGCATATATTCTTGTGGGATATGCAACTGATAGGTGTGAAAACACCCATCCTTTGACCACTTAATTCTGGCTAAAACAAGACCAAAACACGTATTTAATATCATTTGTTTTGAATTATACGAGGTCTTTGTGTTTATTGTGTTTTCAGAGTCAACCGGATGAATATTGAAGAAAACATGGGATTGCACGTGTTTTATCAAGGAAAAAGACTCAAGACGAAGTCTATTGTCCAAGAGATGCAAAAGATTTGAAGTCATTGTGCCTATTTGAAGATTTATCGAAGAATAGAGCCAAAGATGGAAGATTCATATATGTCAAAGAACTCGAGTCTATTAAACAAAAGATTATAAGACGAGTTGGAATTATTCACCGACACTTCTCAAATCCAAGTCGGAAACGTTTATTTAAAGAAGCTTGAAGACTAAAGAAGAAAGAAGAAAAAGAAGCCCAAACCAAAGCCCAATCACAAGCCCACCACCACAAGACTTGCCTATAAATAGGACTTTACTTCACAAAAAAATGACACTTAGTTTTTTAGGTAGTTTTTAGTTTCATTCATTCTCTCTAGTTTTAGAGAGAGAAAGTTCTAAAATTTCTCTCACTAGATTTCATCTTTTTCTATTTCAAGATCAAAACTTTGTATTATTTTTCATTAATCAAGTTTAGTTCAAGCTTTTAATCTTTAATCTCATCCTTCCTTTCTTTGATTTTGATTGATTTTGGTACAAATCTCGTATGATCCGTGTTGTTCATCAATGATTTTGTGCTTAAAAATTTAATCTTTTTATGTTTCCTTAAGTCTATACACGAATAAGCTTTAAGATCCTTGTTCTTATTGGCTAATTTGTTAGTTTTGCTTATTTACTTTTTAAAGTTTTTATGAAAAGTTCATCTTTTTATTGATTTGATTTAAAAGTTGTTTATTTGAAGCTTAGATAAAGTGTTCTTAGGGCTTATTTGATCAGCTTATTATATTGGATTCGAGCTTGTTCGAGAGTTAGCTTATTCCATAATCTTATTTCCCTTGCTTTTGTTTCGGATTAGCATAGTTTTCGGAAAGGGCAAACCCCTTTCCGATTGGATTATTCCGACCAGGGACACCCCTTCATTCCGATCGCATGATCGGAAAAGGGTTTAGTAGATTCCGATCAGCATAGTTGCCATTATTCCGATTTGCACCATTTTAACATATTCCGATTGTAGCTTAATTTGAACATTCCGATTGTTATTGCTTTATGATATTCCGATTGGTCATTTTGCCCATATTCCGATTAGACCATTTTTGATTATTCCGATTGGAATTGTTGTCAGTATTCCGATTACCATTCTCCTCCACATTCCGATCACTTGATCGGAATACATTCCGATTGCCCTATTTTGTGATATTCCGATCTAAGCTATTTTGCTTTGTTCCGTTCTTACTTTCTTTTAGTCCTTTCCGACTAAGTTTATTTTTTTTACTAAGTTTTCCAAGTGTTAATTTTTATTGAATGTCCATTTATTTTTCTAGTATAATCTTTAAGTTTTCAAACTTTTATTTTTAAGCTCGTCTTTTAGTTTAATCTTTTAAAGCTTTAAGTTTACTCTTCGACACTTAATTAATTGTTATTAGTTTAAAATAGATAAACAAACCAACATCTTTTTATTAACCAAGAACAAATCATTCCACTTAGAGCCGAGATCAATTCGAGAGGATATCGAGAGAATTTAGAACCCTATTGAAAAAACAAGTATCAAATGGCGCCGCGGCCGGCTCTTCTCGTTAAGATCAACAGTTTTTTGTGAGAACTTGGATTTTGGGATCCGTTCACCGTGAACGTTACTTTTTCATAAAAATTCTAAAAACACAAAAAAATATAAAATTTTCAAAAATCCTAAAAATTAAAAAACATAAAAACCAAAAATATTTTTGCTTTGTTTTTGCCTTGTTAGTTCTTTTGTAGGTGTATGCGCACTCGATCAACGTCTTATCAAGAGCCCGAGCCTCTCGATAACTTAGACATGGCCGGTGTACAAAACAACAACAATAACCCACCTCAAAACAACAATAATAACAATAACAACCCACCTTTCAACAACAATAATAACAACAACAATGAGCCTCTACCGGATAATCGCCCGATGATTGAACTTCTGCAAGCTCATGTAGATGGCAACACTGATCCAATTGTTATACCCGCGTTTGCAACCAACAACTTTGAGCTCAAATCCGGCTTTATCCAGATGGTCTCTGCTCAACCATTCTTGGGGCGTACCATTGATGATCCACATGACCACATCAAGAGATTCCTACAACTCACGAATACGGTCAAATTCAATGGTGTTCCACAAGAGGTAATCCGTTTGCAACTTTTTCCCTTTTCTTTAGAGGGACAAGCCCGGCATTGGCTTGCTAAGGAACCGCCACAGAGTATTCTTTCGTGGACAGATTTGGAGACCAAGTTTATCAACTACTTTTTCCCACCCTCTCGTACTACTGCTTTGCGGAATGAAATTATCAACTTTGAACAAAAGTACGATGAGTCTTTTAGTGAATCTTGGGACCGTTTTAAAGATCTTTTAAGAAAATGCCCACAACATGGTTTTACCAAAGTGCATCAAATCAATACTTTTTATAATGGTGTAAGCATGAATGACCAAGATTCACTAAACAGTGCCTCGGGGGGTAATCTTTTGGCTAAGACTTCCAATGCTGCTTGGGATATCATTGAGAATAAGTCTCGTGTGCAAACCAAGAGTGTGCAGACCAATGTCGCTAGTGCTAGTACTAATGACAGCGACAAGCGAATTGACAAAATCACTGCGCTTCTTGAATCGCTTGCTACCCAAACCGCCATCAACACCAACAGCATCAACGCTAGAAACGCTAAAGACGCTCAAGTCAATGCTGTTAGCCAACCAGGCGAGATATGCGGGGGTCCTCATTCTTACACCACGTGTACTGCCACCCAAAACTACCCTTCTGAGAACGTGAATGCAACATACGGTACCTATCCTCAACCTGCTTATCAAGCTCGACCTCAAGGTGACCGCAACTTGCTTAGCTACCGCTCTAACAACTATCTCTCACCACCTGGTTCTACTCCTAACAACCCAAACCAACAACAAAACCTCAACCGCCCTCCTCAACAACAACAACAACAATCTCGTGGACCATACATACCACCTCACAAACAACAACATCCACCTCAAAGAAACAACCAAGTTTACCAGCAACCTGCTTATCAACCACCCGCATACAATGCTCCTTCCAACCAACCCACCGCTTTACACCAAGAAGTGGAAACCTATATGAGGACTAACGATGTGATCGTTGAAAATCTTCAACAGGAAGTGCGCAACTTGAAAGCAGACCTGATGAAACAAGGGAATGATCTGAGAGCTGATATGAGAAACACTATGGATAGTTAAACGAATGACTTAAGAAACATGATGGCTAGTTTCTTCCACGGTAATCAACCCTCTTCTTCAGGTACTCTTCCGAGTAACACCGTTGCGAATCCAAGAGGGGAGATGAAAGCAATCACCACTCGCAGTGGCAAAGGTACCAAGGAACCCGAGCTTCCTATACCTCCACCGGTGGTTGTGACTAAGGAAAACGAGTCACCTGCTCCTATTCCCCAACCTTCGACTTCCCCAATTTCTCCACCTCTTATTTCTACCCCTCCTCCACCCAAGGATGTGAGTGATCCTTCGATCCCAAAGCCTTCCTCTTCTTCCGATATACCTTATCCCTCAAGGTTGAGGAAAGAGAAGCTCAAAAGCAAGGATGATATTCAGGTTTCGAACTTTCTTAAAATGTTCAAACAATTGAATTTTAACATCTCCTTCGCTGAGGCTCTCGCTCACATGCCTAAGTACGCGAAAATGTTCAAAGATCTTCTGAGTGACAAGGAAAAGCTTCTTGATATTGCCAACACCCAACTTAATGAGAATTGCTCTGCAGTGCTCTTAAGGAAATTGCCAACCAAGCTTGGTGATCCGGGTCGTTTCTTAATCCCTTGCAATTTCCCGGGAGTAGAGAATTGCATGGCCCTAGCCGATCTAGGTGCCAGTATTAATCTAATGCCTCTAAGCGTTTGGAAGCAATTATCTCTCCCTGAGCTTGTCCCCACCAAAATGACTTTGGAATTAGCTAACCTACGGTTGCTTATCCAGTGGGGATAGCTGAAGACGTCTTTGTAGGAGTCGATAAATTCACTTTTCCTGCCGATTTCGTCGTCGTCGACTACGAGATGGACCCTCGTGTTCCCTTGATCGTGGGTCGTCCATTCCTGAGGATCGGTCGCACTCTCATCGATGTTGAAGCTGGTGAGCTTATCATGAGAGTGGGTGACGATAAAATCGTCTTCAACATGGGAAAGTTGTCTAAACAACCTTATTCCAACGAGAGTGTTAATTGTATTGACGTTCTTGATGAGGCTTGTGAGGAACACTTCAAAGATGCTTGTAAAAGTATTCCTACCTCTCTTCCCAATGTTGAGACCGTCTCCTCTATTGATTCATCACTGTCTCTATTTGGAGAAAGTGATTTGTTTTGGAAAGATCTTGAAGCCACCATGGGAGATGTGAACTTCGCTAATGATGATTCTCCCACCGATGGGGATGAAGACATGCATTTCTTTGAAAACCTTCTCAACGAAGACAATCTTTCTCCACCATCTCCCACGGTTATTGCTATCGATGCTCCGACTTTGAAAACGCCTCCCATCGAAAATCCTCCGGATTTAGAACTTAAGGAGTTGTCGCCTCATCTCGAGTACGTATTCCTTGAAGAAGAAAAGAAGTCGCCCGTCATTATCGCAAAGGACTTGAAAGCTGAAGAGAAAAATCGCCTCATCGCCGTGCTTAAAGATCATAAGAAGGCAATTGCTTGGAAAATTTCCGATATCCGCGGAATTGATCCGAACTTTTGTACTCACAAGATTCTCATGGAAGATGACTTTAAACCCGCAATCCAGAGCCAAAGAAGGGTTAATCCTAAAATTCATGACGTCATTAAACAAGAGGTTATCAAACTTCTAGATGCCGGCTTGATTTACCCTATCTCGGATTCTCCTTGGGTAAGTCCCGTCCATTGTGTGCCCAAGAAGGGCGCAATAACCGTTGTTTCCAATGAACACAACAAGTTGATTCCCACTCGTCTCGTTACTGGGTGGAGAGTTTGTATTGATTATCGCAAGCTCAATGATGCCACGAGAAAAGACCACTTTCCTCTTCCCTTCATGGATCAAATGCTCGAACGTCTAGCTGGTAATGACTAAAACTGCTTTTTAGACGGTTTCTCCGGGTATTTTCAAATTCCCATCGATCCCAAGGACCAAGAGAAAACCACATTCACTTGTCCCTATGGAACATTCGCTTACAAACGCATGCCTTTTGGTTTATGTAATGCTCCTGGGACGTTCCAAAGGTGTATGATGGCTATATTCCATGACATGGTGGAAGACACTATGGAAGTATTCATGGATGATTTCTCGGTTTATGGCGATTCTTTCTCTACTTGCCTTGCCAATTTAGAACGTATGCTGAAGCGGTGTGAAGACACTCGCCTTGTTCTTAATTAGGAAAAATGCCATTTCATGGTAAAAGAGGGCATCATGCTAGGACACAAAATTTCCAAAGCCAGTCTTGAAGTGGACCGTGCTAAAGTCGATGTTATCGCTAAGTTGCCTCCACCTTCAACTGTGAAGGGTGTGAGAAGTTTCCTGGGTCATGCGGGCTTCTACCGTCGATTCATCAAAGATTTTTCTCAAATCGCTCGCCGAATGACCCACCTCTTGGAAAAAGATACTCCTTTTATCTTTTCCAAAGATTGCCTTGAAGCCTTCAACTCGCTTAAGGATAAGCTAACTAAGGCACCCGTCTTGGTCACCCCTAATTGGGAGCTGCCTTTCGAGTTGATGTGCGATGCTAGTGACTTTGCTATTGGAGCGGTTCTGGGCCAAAGAGTGAATAAACACTTTCAACCAATCCACTATGCTAGCAAGACAATGACGGGGGCCCAATTGCATTACACGACAACCGAAAAAGAGCTTTTAGCTGTTGTCTATGCTTTTGAAAAGTTCTGCCCCTATCTTGTCCTTTCCACAACAATCGTTTACACCGATCATTCCGCGCTGAAGTACTTGTTGACAAAGCAAGATTCCAAACCAAGACTTCTTCGCTGGGTTTTGCTACTCAAAGAATTTAAAATCGAAATTTGCGATAAAAAAGGAGCTGAAAACCTAGCCGTGGATCATCTCAGTAGACTTGAGGATCCTTACCAGGGGGATCATCCGAACAAAGAAATCAATGATTCTTTTCCCCTGGAGACCTTAATGTCTATCAACTCGACTTCTGATGAAACCCCGTGGTTTGCGGACATTGCAAACTACTTGGCGGGTGGAATTCTCGTTGACGGGTTAACATCCCAGAAAAAGAAGAAGTTCTTTAACGACATTAAGACTTACTTTTGGGATGACCCGTATCTATTCAAACAATGTGCTGACTTGATTATTCGTCGATGTGTTGATGGACCGGCAGCTTTAGAAATCCTTGACGCTTGCCACAAAGGACCCACCGGTGGTCACTTTGGTCCCAACTACACCGCCAAAAAAGTGTTTGACTCGGGATTTTATTGGCCCACCATCTACCGTGATGCTCACGAGATGGTTAAACGATGTGATGCTTGCCAAAAACAAGGCAAGATCACACATAAAGATGAGATGCCTCAAAAGTTCATACAAGAATGTGAAATCTTTGATGTTTGGGGTATCGACTTTATGGGGCCATTCCCTTCCTCTAAAGGAAACAAATACATCCTTGTAGCCGTTGACTACGTCTCCAAATGGGTTGAAGCCAAAGCTTTACCCACTAATGACGCAAGGGTGGTTTGTAACTTTTTGAAATCGCTGTTCGCTAGATTCGGCGTTCCTCGTGCTATTATCAGTGACCGCGGGACTCATTTTTGCATCGATCAATTTGCACGAGTCATGGCTAAGTATGGTGTCAATCACCGTCTTTCCACCGCCAATCATCCCCAAACCAATGGGCAAGCCGAGATATCCAACCGTGGATTGAAGCGAATTTTGGAGCGTACTGTGGGAGAGCATCGTGCCGCGTGGGCCGATAAGTTAGATGATGCTCTGTGGGCTTTCCGTACTGCTTATAAGACCCCGATCGGTTGTACACCGTATCGTCTTGTGTACGGGAAAGCATGCCACCTTCCCATCGAACTGGAACATAAGGCACACTGGGCCTTGAAGTGGGCGAACCTCGACATCAACAAAGCCGGTGATCATCGCAAGAGTCAACTCAACAAGCTCAACGAACTGAGGAATGACGCTTATGAGAACTCACTGATCTACAAGGAGAAGACGAAGATTCTTCATGACGCAAAAATCAAGAACCGAGAGTTCCACGTTGGTAATCAAGTCTTACTTTTTAACTCTCGGTTGAAGATCTTCTCTGGCAAGTTGAAGAGCCGCTGGTCTGGTCCATTCACCGTCGCCAAAGTCTTTCCGTATGGGACCATTGAGCTTTCTCAGCCAAATGGGCCCAATTTCAAGGTGAATGGCAAGCGTCTGAAGCTGTACTTTGGTGAGGACATCTCTCAGGAGATGATTCCATCCCTCACCACGTTCCCCATGAACTAATTTTGGGTCGAGTCAGGCTCGTGACTCGGTTATCAAAAACAAGCGCTCCTCGGGAGGCAACCCGAGTATCTATCCTTTTATGTTTTAACCTCCTAAGTGTAGGGGGACCTGTATAGGTGTTTGTATTTGTGTGGTGATGTGATTACAGGGATAAGTGCACTTTTGGAACCTTTGAAGAACCGTGCTCCCGTGTTATCCGAAATCCGGTTCTATCTCTCAACTATCGTGATTCAATTTTCTTCATACTCACATTTGAAATTGATCACTTTAGTCGTCTCTTCCTTAACTTGATTTAACCAACGTGCACAATGTCATAAGTATAGGGGAGACTTTTCCCACATGCTTAAACATTGAGGACAATGTTTATCTTAAGTGTAGGGGGACTTCTATCAAAGTTTTAAGTGGACTTTCCCATGAAAACGCCTTCATTTAACCGGAAAATCATCTTTTTCAACATTTTTCAAATTTTTAATTAACTTTGGCCATTTAGTCATAATTTTTAAATTTTTATCGTTGCTTTCATATGTATATATTTCGCAATAAAGTCAAAAGTATTAATAACGTGGTGTAGTTAGTTTAGAAGTCTTTGACATATTAGGCCCGTTGCGATTATTTTGACTCAACCCGAATAGACTTATTCAAGTTTATTCTAGCTAGTATCCTTAACCATGTAGACCTTAATTATTTTATTAGGCTAAGCATCCACGAGTCTCATTACTTGAGATTTTAAATTGTGGAGAACGAGAAATGATAAAGTCAATTATAAGTCGGTATTCTTGCACAAGCTCACTTGGTGTAATTATTTGCCTATTCTCCCATCACTTGCTAATAATTTCTCTGCAATAAGTAAGGTCGTACGATTTGAAAAGTTACTTAGCTTCTAGCCCAAGATCGTTTAAAAGTTGCTCGGTAATGATAAGAGTTCATAGCCAAGGCATAACTTATGAAGCGGGGCGCGAAGATTGGCGAGTCCGAAAAGGCCCTAACAAGGCATGAGGATTCCATTTTATTGCTGAAGATCCAAAGTGATGTGAAAAGCATTATTCCCAAAATCAATATGAAGGATCAAGACTCACGACGAAAAGCAATCAACTCCCATAAAGATCATGGAGAAGTCTATCCGAAAAGACCCTAACAAGGTATGAGGATAAATAGATCCAAGTCCGAAAAGGAGGCGGATCGTTGTATCTCAAAATCCTAATTAGAGATTGAAGAATAATCATGAAGTCGTGGTCAACAAAGTTGGAGTACCCCTCAAAAGTCTCCAAGTGAAGAAACTCTATTACGATGAGAAGACCATTATCTCAAGAACGTCTCTCGAAGATATGAAGTATGAAGTACATGCCAAATATCGGCCCGAGAAAGGTCTCAAATCGTAAACCAAGTTATGCCAAGATATGAACTTTTTGATATCCCGAGAAGCAGTTTTAAGAGATTTTGTCTTTTAGCTAACTATTGATCAAATCGTCCTACTTTGCTTTCAGCCTAAATTAACTATCGAAATAAGTCCAAAAATGCATCTTCATGATCATTCTAAGACAAAAATAAAATATAAGAGATACCTCTAGGAATAAGGGAGTCTAAGCATTTAATTAAGCCATGTGTGTAAGTGTTTGATTTGCTAACTTATAATAACAATGATCTCGTTTTTAAGCTTAGTTTGGGGAACGTGAAACTTGAGGGTGATAAATCTTCGCAGCACCGAAGCCCTAATGTAAGTCCTTGATCTCTTTGCAAGTTATTTCCATCCTTTTGTTTATTTTAAAGTTTTAATTTCTCTTAGTACTTTCATTTTTTGTTTAGTAGTATCTTAATAAGGCCAAGGTTGATTGATTATGAGAAAAATGTAAATTTGCTTTGTCACTAAGCATTGCATGAGGGCATGTCAATGGTTAAGTGTAGGGGATTTGATAGGTGTGAAAACACCCATCCTTTGACCACTTAATTCTGGCTAAAACAAGACCAAAACACGTATTTAATATCATTTGTTTGGAATTATGCGAGGTTTTTGTGTTTATTGTGTTTTCAAAGTCAACCGGATGAATATTGAAGAAAACATGGGATTGCACGGGTTTTATCAAGGAAAAAGACTCAAGACGAAGTCTATTGTCCAAGAGATGCAAAAGATTTGAAGTCATTGTGCCTATTTGAAGATTTATCGAAGAATAGAGCCAAAGATGGAAGATTCATATATGTCGAAGAACTCGAGTCTATTAAACAAAAGATTATAAGACGAGTTGGAATTATTCACCGACACTTCTCAAATCCAAGTCGGAAACGTTTATTTGAAGAAGCTTGAAGACTAAAGAAGAAAGAAGAAAAAGAAGCCCAAACCAAAGCCCAATCACAAGCCCACCACCACAAGACTTGCCTATAAATAGGACTTTACTTCACAAAAAATGACACTTAGTTTTTTAGGTAGTTTTTAGTTTCATTCATTCTCTCTAGTTTTAGAGAGAGATTGTAGGATTGTAAATCTATGCTTATGTTTCTAGAGAGAGAAAGAGATAGAGAGATGGTGGATTTCACACAAACTTAGAGAGAGAAAGTAATGTTTACTATGTGAAAAATAATGAAACCACACCCCTCTCCATCAAAGGAGAGGGTTTATATACCCAAGCCCTTGTCATGGGCTTGGGCTTACATTTTGGGCCGGCCTACACATGTTGTAGGCTAGGCTTGTTCTTGTTTAATAAATAAAGGAAGTTAACTAAACTACAAGCTATTACATATACTATTGTTGGAGTGACCGATCCTTCTTAATACGTAAAACGTATTTCCAACAATCTCCCCCTAAGGGAGGTCACTCCAAACAAGGGCGTTACCCGAGTTACAATAATGAAATAAGCCTAGCATACTATGCTTGTCTTGAGCTCGTAGTCTTCGTCTTTCTTTTCTTCTTTTCTTTTTCTGGTGAACATGCTGATGTGATCTTTGATATCAATCTTTAGCATCAATCTCTTGCCTTGATCTCGTGCATCCATCACTTGTGATCTTCGCCTCTTCGTGACACCATGTCCCACATACTTATACCTTCGTAATTCTTGAAAGCTTCAGAGTTCGATACAGCAGAAGACTTAACTTTTAGGCTTTCTTGAATTAGATGAGATATTAAGTGCATAAAGTATAAGCATGCGGGGACGACTTCTCCTTGGATTCCGCAACGCCACCGTCTTCAAATGCCGCAACATAAGTAGACACGAGCGAAATGGCTTTGAACATTTCACTCTAAATCGGTAGCATTTTACCTCCGGTCGGTGAAGACCGTTGGACGATATTAGATATCGTACCCGTGACGGATAGTTTCAATTAAGTAACTTCCTGACGGGATTTCGCGGGTAAACCCGTTCTCTTTATTCGACCGTCCAAAGCTGACTGCGAACATAAAGAGTGAATCATTTGGATAATAATATCCGCATGATTTGAAGCCGTCAATTCATGTTCCTGGAACAAGTGAAATTCAATTAAGAACCGCACCATCGTTGCTTTCCAGTTGTCACGAGCTTGATTCGTAGAATCTTGCAAGTTACCTACCAAGTGTTGTTTGAGGTTAACACTAGAAGGATTTCCACTCATCACCGTGAACACAAAGGTATCACTCTGAGTGTTCTGGCAAGATCACTGAGATATTGCGTAGAGGCCTGGAACGTGTTTAAGTTCAGTTAAGAATTAAACAGCTGTTGCTTTCCAGTTATCACAAGTTTGATTCATAAAGAATCGCACAAGTCACCTACCATGAGCTTTTTGATATTCGCTCAAGAAGGATTTCCATCTTCATTGTAAATACTTTCGTATTACTCGGATGTTCAGGCAAGATCATGAAGATTTTGCGTAGGACTCTTAAAATCTTTCTTACTTTTCACAGTGTGTGAAGAAGCAAGGGAATATGAAAGTGTGTCCTAATGAGATATTTGATGATCTCAAATGGCTCTAGACTCGATCGTGCACTTTGGATTTTAGTGATCGGAGGCTGGAGAGGAGTGCCACCTTTTCAATACCAATTCATTCGGAGTAAATAAATCGATAGATAACGTGTTGTCTCCGTGTGATTAAAACAAATATCTTTTAAGAGATATCTGAGTTAGCTGGGATGGGTTGTGCATTGCATCACTGGGTCCATGATGTCTGTCTTCAATATCGAGAATCATTAAAATGATCTCAATAGCATACTTATTGACCCGGTTTCTGCCTAAAGTTGTAAGGAGGGCTTCTTTCTTTACACCCTTTATCTTTACAATTCTTTTTCATTCTTCAACCCCTTCAATGCTTACCAATACGTCATAACTAGCACCTTGTTGTGATTGTTCCAGTGCTAACTTAAGTACTTGGTCGGCATTCAGCTACGTTCACATTCTTTCTCCATCTTTCCTAAGGACTACTATTTCTAGCTATGGAATGTCCTTGGGAAGATTCCTCCGGTTCTGGAAGAATCATAGGACTTAACCTATCCTACCATCCTTATGTCACCACAATCTTCATCGTCGTGAAATAAATGGGTTTTGGGTAAGTATATGTCACCATGAAAATCCATTTTGATATAGAAAATCCATTTTGCTCCCCCTTAATATCAATTTTGGTAAGAATCATAGGACTTAATATCCATTTTGATGTTTTTAATATCAATTGATTTAATGAAGTTTTAACAAAGGTTTTGGGAAGAAAAATGCGAGTCCGTTTTATCTTCATGGTATCAAATGTATGAGATATGATACCGATTAGTAACATGATCACATATTCACCATATTAAAAAAGAATTGACAAGGTTGGACCTGATAGATGAGAACATCATATGATAAGATCAAATGGTTCTTGGCAGCATATGTTGGTCGCCTCGTCACGTCTGAAGTCATCTCTTGACACCACATGTACGATTGGTATTGTTGTCTTGACACCAACTTGTGAACTTGACACGTTCGGCATCGAAGATTCTGAATGCTTGACAATTGCTCCCCCTCAATTGTTGACCCGTGTTCTATTGAAAGAGCTGTAGTCGTCGGTTGAGTAGTCGCATCGTCGAGTATGTAGATACCAATTGTAGATTGCTATGGTTGTAGAGATGATGGCTTCATAAAAACAAGACTTCTCTTGTTTTAACAAATAAATGCACTGAAACGTACATTGATTTGTGTTAGACCAAGTTATAAAGTAAACTTGATCCCTTACAAGGTTTTAAAGTAAACCTTGCCCGAGAAAATTAATTCCCGTTGTGAGCCAAAGCTTTCATAAGAAATACTTGACTTTAATATGAAAACCGGGTTGCAGTCAGAAATAACTACAAGCCATAAGGGCATGTTTTATGAAATATTTACAACTTTTGTACGAACTCTATTTATGGCGCCGTGTCGATATTAATCAACATTTCTAAGGCCGTAAATATTATCGTACCAAAAGACATGCCTTTGAAAAATAAAGTAAAAATATTTTTGGATTTTTCTGAATTTTTCAATTTTTATGGTTTTTATATGGTTTTATATTTTTGTATTTTGCTTTTGTGGATAAAAATATAAACAATATATACAAATGATCACCAAGGATACGGAGAATAGTTTTACCAAGACTATTCTTTCGCTTCATCTGCTAGTTCCTTTAGAGTCTCAGGCGAGAAGGTTCTCATTCCTAGCTTGTCGGCCAAAAATTCAATTCGAGCGCGATCTAAAGCCTTCGTGAAAATATCCGCCAATTGATACTCAGATCGGACAAAGTAAAGCTCGATTACTCCATTTTCCACTTGCTCCTTGATGAAATGGTAGCGAATGTCAATATGCTTCGACCGGGAGAATTGAACATTGTTGCAGCATAAGGCAATTGCACTTTTGTTGTCGCAATACATCGGAATCTTGTTGAAACCTAGACCATAGTCGGTTAATTGCGATCTCATCCAAAGAATTTGAGCACAGCAACCGGACATAGCTATGTATTCTGCTTCTGTACTTGAAATTGCAGCGCTTTTCTGCCTTTTCGATGCCCAACTGATTAGTCGATCTCCTAGTAGTTGCAAAGTTCCACTCGTGCTACGCCTTGTATCTTGACAACCCGCGTGATCCGCATCTGCATATGCCATTAGTGCAATAGAAGAGTCCTTCGAATACCAAAGTCCCCGATTAATGGTTCCTTTAAGATAGCGAAAGATCCTTTTAACAGTAGCTAAGTGTAACTCAGTAGGCCTAGTTTGATACCTGGCACACATACATATAGCAAACTGAAGATCAGGTCGACTGGCTGTGATATACAGAAGAGTACCGATCATTCCACGATAAAGTGTCGGATCAACGACAACTCCATGTGGATCTGCATCAAGCTTAGTTCGTTCCACCATTGGAGTATCCACGGGGTCGCAAGATTCCATCTTATACTTCTTAAGCGATTCAAGGGCATACTTGGATTGATTGATAAAGATGCCTCTGGGACTCTGAGATATCTGAAGACCTAAGAAGAATGATACCTTGCCCATCATTGACATCTTAAACTTGGAAGACATGAGTGTCCCAAACTCGTCGGATAAGGTTTGGGTCGTGGCTGCAAATATAATATCATCAACATATATTTGTACCATAATCATATCTTTACCTCGTTTCTGAATGAACAGCGTTGGATCCACCTTGCCTTTAGCGAAGCCTTGGGTAATGAGGAATTGTGACAAAAGATCATACCATGCGCGAGGAGCTTGCTTCAACCCATAGAGAGCCTTCTTAAGCTTGTACACATGATTAGGATAATTAGGATGCACAAAACCATCCGGTTGTTGAACATAGACCTCTTCCTTGAGTTCACCATTAAGAAATGCCGTCTTCACATCCATCTGATAGACGATCATATTCATATGGGCTGCATAAGCGAGGAATAGTCTAATAGCTTCCAAACGGGCAACAGGTGCAAAGGATTCCATAAAGTCGATGCCCAATAATTGCTTGTATCCACGAGCTACTAGACGAGCTTTGTTCTTCAATATTCCACCTAACTCATCGAGTTTCACCTTGTAAACCCATTTCAAAGTGAGTAACTGCACTTGATCCGGGCATGGGACAAGTTCCCAAACATCAAGACGTATGAATTCGTTAAGTTCTTCTTGCATAGCTTCTATCCAACAGGATTGAGTAAAAGCTTGTTGCCATGTCTTAGGTTCAACTTCAGTGAGAAAAGCATCAAAGTGACAAAACAGTGCACTTTCTTGTAACTGACTTCGTGTGGATACTGGACGATTAGGGTCACCAATAATAGAATCTATAGGATGATCCTTTGTCCACTTGCTGTCATGTTCACGAATCCGTGGATTGGAGTAAACTGTAGAAGGAGCTTCCTCTGAGGTGGACGACCCGGCTTGATTAGGGTCGGGAATAGATACACCAAAGAATGGAAGTTCACGCATTTGAGCGAATTCCAAATCATGATCATCATCATCCTCTTCATCATCAATAGGCATGACGTGGGTAGTTGTTACATGTGTTGGTTGAGAATTACTTGTGGATGGTATATCTTGACCAATTGTAGGTACAGATGTATCTGATTGTGCTTCGGTTGCTGGAGCGACAACTTCGGTTACCGAAGCTATTACCTCAGGTTCTGGAGCAACAATAGTTGGAGGAGTAAAGAATTCATCAAAGAACGGTTGAAACAACGTATCCCATTCAGTCCTAGTAGGTGGTATAAATGATGAAGTAGGGTTGTTTGGGACAAGACCAGAACTAATATTACTGGGTCCCATTTCATGAAGTGCGGGTTCAGAGCTGCTTTGCTCAGAAGCCATTGCTGTCAGCTTATCAAAATCAACATTCATAGTTTCGAGGATCTTGCGAGAGTTACGGTTGTAGATTCGGTATGCCTTCTTTGCGGGGGCGTAACCAATGAAAATACCAATATCAGCCTTTGGTTGAAGTTTTCCCAAATTGTCACCATCATTATTTGGATAGCAAAGAGAACCAAATACATGAAGATATGATAAATCTGGTACTTTTCCATGGAGAAGCTCATAAGGTGTTTTACCGTCGATGCCATAACCATGACTTAGTCTTCGATGCTTTGGAGAGAAGACATACGGGAGAAGCGGCCATCATGTCTTGTAGAGACAAAGTATACAAATTATTCCCTCGAGTACCTTTCAATAAATCAACCCCTTCCAAATTACGAATGAAGCAGGTATGCTCTCGAAAAGCAACTTCTAGGTTTGCATCACAAAATTGTCCCACAGAAAATAAGTTGTGACCAAGACCTTCCACGTAATACACTCTTGAAATTATAACATTCCCAATATGATATTCACCGTAACCCATTATCTTTGCAATATGATCATTTCCAAATCTAACCGTACCAAGAAACTTGCTGACGAAATTTCTGAGCTGAGAGCGATCTCCGGTCATATGCTTGGAGCAACCAGAGTCCAAATACCAGAGAACAATTTGGACCACCTGTTTTCAATCACAATAGTAGACAATGCATTGGAAACTATTGGTTCCGGAGTGTTAACAGATACAGATATGTTATTATCAGAATTGATAGCATTTTTGTTATCCTTAGATTTCCTGCATTTTCTAATGTGAGTCTTAGCACTAACAGGTTTTACTGTTCCAACTTTCTTAGGTTTTGGATTATTCGCGGGCACTACAGTGGGAGTAGACCTATTTAAAGGGCACTTTGTTCCTACAATAGTGTTGGTGTTCCTAGTTAAAGGACACGCTTGTGTTTTGGTAGCCTTGGTACTCCTAGTTAAAGGGCACGCTTTCTTCACTTCAGTGGGAGTGATCCTAGTTAAAGGGCACATATTTCCTACTATAGTGAAAGTCCTACCAGTGGGGCGCCACATCCAACCAACTTGGGTTAACACTTTCCCAGTCGGTTTCCATTCTAATTCATTTTTCCGGGCATGCATCTCATTCACATGGTCAATAAGGCAAGAATCATGATGACTAGAAAACATACATTCATTGCAATTCCAACATTTTAAATTAGAATTCACAGTAGGCTTAGAACGCTGCACAACCGCAGAGCCTTTAGGTTTAGCTACATGATTCTTTTTATTCAAAACAGAAATAACATTCCTAGGATGGGCTTCTACTTTCTTCTTCACTTGACTACTAGTTGGGGGCAAGATCCTATCATTCTTCTTGTTTCTTTTAAGCTTAGATCTTTGAGCCTTAGTAGTGGTGCTTACTCCTGTAGAAGGCAACACGGGAATATTAGAAGCTGGTTTTGATTCCGCCTTATCTTTAGTGACCAAAGTTTGAGAAGGTTTAGTCTTAGGGCCCTTGTTAAGTGGTGTGACGGCTATTAGGTTCCTTTTGATTGCACTAGAGGACGAAGCTGAGATAGTGGCTGCGTTATCCACAACATTCTTACCTTTTAGAGTACGAAGTGTTTCCTTTAACTTAGCCAAGACCAGATTTTTATCACAAATTTGTTCCCTCAAATCAGATATTTCCACCGACTTTCGATTCAATTGTTCAATCAACGATTGATTCTGTGCAGTGGTGTTAGCACATGCGGGCTTTACTGAATCGAAGAGTCGTGTATTTTTCTGTTTTAAGTTATCAACTTTGGACAAAATCTTGGAAACTCGATTATCTAGATCAAGTTTAAAATTCTCAGCGGCCTCAAGTACGTTCACACAGTTAAGCTCCTTAGATTTCTCTATTTCTATCGGCAAAGAGTTAGCAACTTTGTCACTTGGCTGACGCTGTTTTGATTGTAAATTCAATCGAAAAGTCTTTTCAAAATTTGCATCATCGATATTAACACCTTCGAATGACGTTTCAAAGATTTCTTGAATAAATTGTTGCTTGCATTCAAGCGAAATACAATGTGTTTGAATCTCATCAAAACGTTTTGAAAGCGAAGAATATGAATCTTGAAGCTTTAAAAATTCAGCGTCAGATTCGTGACAAGTACTATCTACCACATTATCCACAAATTCAACATTATGCACAATAGAATCATTATCAACACTTGTATTCACACAGACAGAAACTATATCATGAGACATCACTTGATTCAGAAGCAGATCATTATGGCGTGAAACCCGTTCTATTTCAAGTAAACTGTTTTCATAAGCATCTTCCATTTCATTGAAAACACGTCTAACTTCTTCTATTTCCAAAAACAAATCTTGATCAATATTACGAAGACAAGCTTTAACATTCTTTACAAACGGAACAATTTCATCTCGAAACGCAGCTCTAGTGTGCTCAAAGTTCCATTCACCTTCCGTTATGGCCGTGGCCGTCGTACGTTCCAAAATGACCTTGTCAAAATCGGCTAAGTGTTGGTGAACCGTATTTAAGTTAACGGACGCCTTACTTACCGGTGGAATTAACTTCGTTAAATCCTTTTTGACGAGTGTAGGAGACGTACTAGGAAGATTTTCATTTGACAAACTTTGGGGCACAAGAACTGTTAATTCTGCTAATTCCTTTTGTAAGCGAATGCGTGTCTTTTTCGAAAATTGATCTTTGTTATGTTGATCATAATCAATTGTATGGAATTTTGAAAGCATTTTAGAATGAGTTTCATCCCCAAGTGATTGTGTCTCCTTAGTACTACGAACAAAAGGTGCTTCTTTCGATTTTCCAATTATGGTCATATCATAAAGACCGGGAATATATTCCTGAGCTTGTTTTGCATAACCAGGATTAGGTGGTAAATCTTAAAGACGCTTAAGTTCGAATTCTTTAAATGATTTAGTTAAAAGATGAACCTTTTCTGTGGAAGCGTATTGTTTTAAAAGCTGTTGTTCTTTGAATTTAAGAAGTTTGGTAGCATTAATTTCCGATTCAACCTTTTTAGACTCGAGAGTTTCGAAATCCATTTTAAGTTTCTGAAAATCATTGACAACCGACTCTTTTTCTTTTAATTCATTGGAAAGATTAGCTTTTAATGATTCTATTTCTTTCAAGTGTTCAATCTTTTCAAAACGAAATTGGTCAAATTCAGAACATGTTATTTTCTCTTCTTGAGGGACCATTTCAAAAGTTTTGACCTTTTCTTTATGCAACGCAAGCTCAGCAGTTAGGGTGGAATTCGTATCTACGGATTGTCTGAGGGCCATATGCATTTGATCAATAATATGTTTAGGCACCATGACCAAATCATGTTGAGCATAAGATTCCATACCCGTCGTAGCATTTGGTTGAGGTTCACTCAAATGTGTTGGATTGGGTACCCCATCATTTGAGTTACTAGTCCCCGAATGCTGTTCGAGGTTGTCATTTTCATGCCCAACTTGATGTTGGTTATCATCAATATTATTAGATGTGGTTGGTACCTCACTGATGACATCAGAACCGTAGTGAGAGAGATTAGCAACGAGAGCAGCTTGGGCAGAGTGAATGTCATCACAATCCGAATCGTATGCATCAAGATCGTCCGCTTGATAAGCTGCATTAGAAGTGGAGACGACTGCAATGCCTTCAGTATCTGCTGCCCCTGGGTCTGCAAGAAATGCTAACTCCTCTGAATCCAAAATCTTCCCCTTAGACTGAGCATCAACCAAATAAATCTTCTCACGAAACCATGCATCATCCCTCCTCCTTTTCGGCTGAGTGCATTCCCTAGCCATATGACCTTGTCCTCGGCAATTGTAGCAAGTCACAACCTTTTTAGGACCACTAGGACTTCCATTTCCATTAGCTTGAGAATTCACAGCTTGATTGTTCCCAATCCTTGTAGGAGGTCCATATGAATTTTGCCTTCCCTGAATAGGTTGCACCATCACTTGACCATCTTGAACAGTGGCTTGTTGTCGAGGATTTGATGAGGTGCGGAGCTGATTGTTTGTTGGTGGAAATCCTCTAGTTGCAACAAGTTTTGACAAGTAGGCTGTGAGATGGTTTAGAACATCAGCTGGCGTATCATTTGGTGTAAAGACCGGTGCTTCGATTGGTGGAAGTTCATTAGAGTAGAAAGCTTGTGCTGGTTGTGCTTCAATTGGAAAATACCCTTGCTGAGGAGTATAGCCCAATGGAGAGGTGTTGGCTTGTGATGGTGATGTCTGATATGGTGGTTGATGTGGAAAAGATTGTTGATGAACACCTTGTTGAAATGCTTGTTGTGGCATCACTAGTGGTGGATAAGATAGTTGCTGTGGTTGCTGATAGTTGTGTGGTGGTGTCTGCTGCAAGTATGATGGTTGCTGATAAGTATAAGCCATGTTTTGTTGAGAAGCATACATTGCAAGTGGATCATGAACTTGAGGTGTAGACAACCGAGCCTCGATCACATGGCATTCGTGTTGTTGAAGAAAGGCTTGAAGTTGATCCACATTGGTGTTATGCAAGTCCTTAGCCAATTTAACATCCGTCACGTATTTTTTCCATTCTGAAGGAAGAGTGTTCAAATACTTGGTGTTCAATTGAAAGGTAGGAATTGTCATGCCATAGATATTGAGCTCATTCAACAATAGGGTAAATCTCAGATAGTAATCATTGAGAGTCTCCCCTGGCACATAGGCAAACTTATCAAAAGTATCATAAAGCTTACACTCTCGTTCTTGTTTAGTTAACGAGGTGCCTTGCATTAGAACCCGAATTCTATCCCATAACTCTTTGGCAACTTTGTGTTTGCTGACGAGTTTGTAGACATCTGGAGGAAGGGCTTGGAGAATGATGTTTGTAGCATACTTATCACATTTATCTTGAATCTTCATATCTCCAGTCAACTCACCCGTTGTGCGAGGACGAGTAGTCGTACCTTCCGTCACTGTAGCATAATCTAATGGTCCATTGAGCACCGATGCCCAAATGAGATGTCCATTCTCCTTGTTCAACATATAAAGTTCCATTCGGGAAGCCCATTCCTCATACATAGTCTTCACCAACATTGGTGGACGATTATCCGTACCCGAGAGGATGGACTTATCCGTAAGAGATGTGTACTCCATTTTAATAAGTTAAGATTTACAAACTTTGATCGATCAATGAAAGAAAGTAAATGTGTTTGTTGTTGTGAGTTGAAGTCGAGAAACAATGTTAAAATCCCCTAAAATATGTTCTCAATAAACCAAAAATTCCAAGTCAAAATTACACACGATTCGAAATTTTTTAAGGAATAATTTTGTTATCGGAATAGTGATCGGAATAGTGATCGGAATATCAGTCGGAATCTCCCAAATCGGAATACCTTGATCGGAATGTACCTAATCTGAATACCAATCGGAATGAGTGATCGGAAAACCCAATCTGAATACCAATCGGAATGTACCAAATCTGAATACCAACCAATCAGAATGCCGATCTGAATGCCAATCGGAATGCCCAATCTGAATACCAACCAATCGGAATGCCGATCTGAATGCCAATCGGAATGCCCAATCTGAATATCAACCAATCGGAATGCCGATCTGAATGCCAATCGGAATGCCCAATCTGAATACCAACCAATCGGAATGCCGATCTGAATAAGTAAACCCTTTTCCGATTTGACCAGATCGGAATATTTTCCACTTTTCTCGGACAAAACTCAACCAATTCGTGATTTTAAGCCAAAAAATGATCAAAACACCCAAAAATTTTGTGTTTTTAGCCAAAGTAACTATACCAAATCCCTACCACAACTATGTAGAAGATTTGTATCAAGAAAAAACCATCAAAAACACAAAAAACAATTTTGGACGTGTGAAAATGGATCAAAAATGGCGTATGAATCAAGAACACAAACACATGAACAATACAATCATCCCATGGCTCTTGATACCATTTGTAGGATTGTAAATCTATGCTTATGTTTCTAGAGAGAGAAAGAGATAGAGAGATGGTGGATTTCACACAAACTTAGAGAGAGAAAGTAATGTTTACTATGTGAAAAATAATGAAACCACACCCCTCTCCATCAAAGGAGAGGGTTTATATACCCAAGCCCTTGTCATGGGCTTGGGCTTACATTTTGGGCCGGTCTACACATGTTGTAGGCTAGGCTTGTTCTTGTTTAATAAATAAAGGAAGTTAACTAAACTACAAGCTATTACATATACTATTGTTGGAGTGACCGATCCTTCTTAATACGTAAAACGTATTTCCAACAGAGATAGTTCTAAACTTTCTCTCACTAGATTTCATCTTTTTCTATTTCAAGATCAAAACTTTGTATTATTTTTCATTAATCAAGTTTAGTTCAAGCTTTTAATCTTTAATCTCATCCTTCCTTTCTTTGATTTTGATTGATTTTGGTAGAAATCTCGTATGATCCGTGTTGTTCATCAATGATTTTGTGCTTAAAAATTTAATCTTTTTATGTTTCCTTAAGTCTATACATGAATAAGCTTTAAGATCCTTGTTCTTATTGGCTTATTTGTTAGTTTTGCTTATTTACTTTTTAAAGTTTTTATGAAAAGTTCATCTTTTTATTGATTTGATTTAAAAGTTGTTTATTTGAAGCTTAGATAAAGTGTTCTTAGTGCTTATTTGATCAGCTTATTATATTGGATTCGAGCTTGTTCGGGAGTTAGCTTATTCCATAAGCTTATTTCCCTTGCTTTTGTTTCGGATTAGCATAGTTTTCGGAAAGGGCAAACCCCTTTCCGATTGGATTATTCCGACCAGGGACACCCCTTCATTCCGATCGCATGATCGGAAAAGGGTTTAGTAGATTCCGATCAGCATAGTTGCCATTATTCCGATTTGCACCATTTTAACATATTCCGATTGTGGCTTAATTTGAACATTCCGATTGTTATTGCTTTATGATATTCCGATTGGTCATTGATTGAGTCGTTTTCGTACACCCGAAGGTTATCGTAGTTCCTGGCGAAGTGTGAATAGAAATCCGCGTTTATGTCTCAAGTTTGATGCTCGAATAAAAGAAGTTTTGATTTTGATATTTAAAACTACCAATTTTAACGACTAAAAATTAATATAAATATAAGCGATAAGGATGAAAATTAAACTATAATTATAAAGCGAGAAATATCTAAAATAATGATAATGACAATAAAAATGCTAAACTAAACAAGCATAATTAAAACTATATATTTGAGCTAATGAAATAAAGATAAAGGGAACGAACCCGTATGACGAACCGGATACGCCGAGCTAACATAAAACATAAAACGTATGACGATTAAGATAAACGACATTTTAAAACTTTATTAAAAACTATTTTAATTATTTAAAATTTAAATTGTATTTAACCAACTAAAATAAAAACTATTTTTTTAAACTCAATTAATACTATTTATAAGAAAAGATTTCAAGAAAATGGGCAAATCAAACTAAAACTAACTAATTTAAACCTGTTGTGAATTCTATCAGATAAGTGTGAATGGGTGTAGTGGTAATATGAAACTTGTGACGTCAGGGGTCCAAGGTTCGAACCTCGCCCAAGCTAGTTTCCCCAACTTTACAATAGATTTTTTTCATCTTTTTCCACTAACAGATTGTACCCTTTTTTAATGCCCCATTTGTTTTGTTGCCAATATTTTGTATCATTAACCACAACATCAACTTTATATAAAAAATTAAACAAACATATTAAGCTAATAAAAAGCCAAGCTACAATAAGCTACACCGAAAATGAGCTTATTAAGATTCATAGACGGAAAAACTCTATGGACTAACCAAATCCAAAAGCTTATCAGATCCGAAAGTAAATCCAAACAATAAATAGCTGAAACCATAAATCTCTTGCATCGAATCCTACGAATCACAGATAACTTTTAACGAAACACAAACTTCAAATCATAACCGAATCATAAACTTTATTTAAACGAAAACTGAATCTTTATAAAGCTTAAATTCAAATACAAGGTTAAAAAAATAAAGCTGCGAATGAATTAAATAAGGCTAATCCTAATATTAATTTAATCTAGGAACAAAAGAAAATAATAAAGAGAGAAAGAAAATAAAAATAAAAGTTGTCTACCTTCTCCCTCAATTATAAACGCAAGGGAGTGTTTTTGTGAGGGGATAAGGATTGTTTTTTTTAAGCTACCATCAATAATATATGACTCCCCCCACTCATTTCTTTTTTGTACGCAGCCTTTTCAAAAAAGTAAAGTCAAAGTCTCCCTTCTTTTTTTTCGTATCTTAGAAGCTAATCTCATCTCCCCTTTCTTGGGCCTGCTGGGCTTCGGCAACTTGCTGCATCCCTATATTGGGCTTGTGGGCTTTTTGTTGGGCTGCAGCCAAAAAGATCTTGGGTTGTAGTGTTTTGTTGGGCTGAAGTTATATTAATGGGTTGGTCCGACCCATTTTAAATGGTGTCGGGCCGGCCCAATAAAACATGAATGCACCGTCAAACTCGACTTCACGTGCTCTTTCCATTCCTCGTGCTCGCTTTTGGCTCTTTGGCTTCGTTTTAGCTCCTATTCTTCATATCCGTACCTACAATAATAAATAACACGTTTTAAATGATATATGCACTAAAAGTACATTTTTGCTATTTATTATGCCATAAACGAAGGGATATTAGCACTAAAAACATGAATAATTACGTGTCCAACACACCCCTACATTTAAAACGTTGCTTGCCCCCAAGCAACTACTATCACAAATGTTAAGTCCAAAAACAATTTAAAACTACCTTATTCAAAATCGCCTTTCTAATAAAATAAAAATAAAAATTCATAGTGACCCGCCATGCTCGACTTTTAATTCAAGGTATAAGGATCATAGAACGGGAAACATGCAAACTGGGTGTCTCCAGGGAATAAATATCGTCATCCTCTTTTTATTACTCCCAACTAAGCTAAGACTCCTTGTGCAAACGTTTTAGCAAAATGCTAACACTACTTATACTAATAACCTATGTAAATATAACTTATCACTCCTATAATTATAAAAGACTAGGCAAGTGTGTTCTTTTTCAAAAGTTTGATCGTTCAAATCGACATTTGTTATGGTTGCTAATCATCTAAGTGGAATATTAAACTCACCGAAAATGACGAGATTTAAGATTCAAAAATGGCCTTTCCCATGTAGCGGCTTTCTTCTCAGAACATCTCAACCTCATCGGTTAAGTGCCCGGGCTTTTGACACCCCACGGAGAGTAGTACCGGGATCGGCGGGATTTTGAAATCAAATATCTTGAAATCACCGGTAAGCTAATAAAACACACTTAGATGAAAAACAACGACGGTAATTAGAGAATGAAGATTCAAAGGAGAGATCACTCCATGTAGCGACTTTCTTCTCAGCTTGTCCTTTAGCAAAGCTTAGGAGGCTAGGTTTTTACACCCTTGAGAATAGTATCGGAACAAAAACAACATAAAACTTAAACAACATAAAACTTAAAAACAACATAAAATTTTAAAAATTGATGTAGGTAAATCGTACACGTTTTTAGGAAAAACGCGTATGAGCGGCAAGTATTAAACTCGACGATTTAGGAAAATCGACAAGTCGAATAAATGTGGGTTCGTTCTCGAAGGAGGTGTGTGGATTAATGTGCCAATATATATAAAATCAAGTTTGGATTAGTGACGTTTTTGGTTGAGAAGAGAAAAAATAAAGACGAGCTACGACTATGATTAAACTACGACGTTGACGTAAAACGATGACGTAAAACGATGACGTAATTACGTAAAACGCGACAATATTAAAAATTAAACCTAAAAATTAATTAAAAGTTAAAACTAAGTCTAAAATAATATAAACAAGAATAAAAATCCAACAAATATATTTTTAAACCTTTTATTAATTAAATATTCAATTTTAAATGCTAATTAAAGCCCTAAAATTAAATATAATTAACAAAATGCCCAAAATATTATTTTATTGAACAAATAAGTTACTTATATTATTTAAAGACTAAAAAGTATTTTTCCTAAATTTTTAAAACTATTTTTCTATTTTTAAAAGGCTAAAAACACTTTTTAAACTAAAATAATCATAAAAATAATAAAATAATGCTAAAAATAAATATTATTTTTCTAAAAATCCTTTTTTAACCAAATTAACAAGGTAAAAATGAAAAAGTTTAAAAAAAACTAAAAAAATTGGCTAAAAACGAAAGTACCCCAAAGTACCCCATGGTGGAGTACTTCAGTGTTGTCCAAGATATCACCAGACAACAGGCTTGTCCAAGTTCAGTGTTGTCCGATATCGGACAACACTAAAAAAAATAAAAAATCTGCAGCTTTCTCGGACAACAAAGAAAAATCTTGCTGTATGGTTTTTTCGGCTCGTTTTCGCTTGTTTTAGGCTTGTTTGTTGCCGTTTTTGGGCACAAACGGCACCCCCACAAGCGTGGGCTTGTGGGGAGTCAAAGAAAACAAAAAAAATGCAAACACAAACATAAATCCTACCACAAAATCAACAATAGCAGTAGAAAAATAAAGGAAAATGGTAGAAAACTACTCGCTGATTTTTTATGTTTGTTTTTTTTTTTTGGCGCATAGATTCTACTTTTAAGCTAAGAAATGTTATCAAAAAGCAAACAAATTTAAAAAATAATTAAGATCATATGTGAATTAAACTCTAAGCTATCATAAGACCAAGTTTCAAAGCCAAAAACTCACAAATGTGAGAGTCATACTATCGATCTGTTTGGTCAGATTTTGGACAGCAATTTCACTCAAAACATGCAGGTTTGATCTTATCTTTGTCACAATCTTAGCAATTAAACAACTAAAACTAACTGTTTTATTAATAACAAATATGTGCAGGTTGCTTTAGACAAGTATTCGTTTCACCCAAACCTTATTCAAGCACAACCAAACACCCCTAAAAGTACTCTAGATCAGCAGACTTTAATAAAAAAGACAGAAAATGGAGAAAAGAAAAATTTGCAAACCGTTTTTTAAGCTACACTATGTTATGGCTATGGAGACTTCAAGCACTTAAACTAAGGTCTAAATGAAGTGTAAAAATACTCTCAAAAGACCACACCTATACTCTAAACCTATGATGTCCAAAGATCTAAAACCATGACAGTGGGTATGCAATTAAGTGCACCTAAGCTAAAACACACCAACTTTGGCTTAACCTATAAGCTTGTAATAAGCTCTAAACAATTGAACAACCAAAAACAGCAAGATTCCTATGCTAAATCTATCTAAAGCCAAAATTATAAGTCTTGAGACCTAAAATTCAAGTGATTCAAGGTTTATGACATTTTTTTGCCGAAAAACCAACCTAAGGGTAAACTCATCTATGCTAAATGTGATACCTATGTTTTGCAAATGAAACGAAACTGAAATAAAACACTTGATAACTATCCTAAACTCAAAATCAAGCAAATTATCAACCTATGATTCTTCAAAATCCTAGGTATGACTAATAGTAATCGTTAATAAGTGAAAACACTAACTTTTTTTTTTATTTTTCAGTTTTTTCAATGAAAGAAAAGCTCAAATAAACTACATCCAACCTTATAAACATGAAGAGATGGATTTTATCTTATGAATCGACACCTAAGGTACTACACTTACTAATCCCAAACACTCTATAAAGTAGGAGGATGCAAATTTAACAAAGTACTTGAGACTTAAAGTTAAGATCTATGAAAATAAATGACATGAACATCAAAATAAACATACAAGATACTAAAATAAACAAATTAATTCAGCAAATAGAACATAAGCACAAAAGCATATAAGCATAAGATATTTGACAGAAAAGTGTAAAAGAGAGAAATGATATACTTGTGTTGAGTCTGTAAATAGCCTAATCTTGCCACAAGAACATCTACACCGCCTCTATAAGCTATTCTTATCAACTATGAGCTTATGAGTCTTGGCTTGTGGAACTCTTTGCTGGTAGGACTACTACAGTCCGAAAGAGTATCAAATGAAGTGAGGTTCTTGAATCCTTGAACCTAAAACGACAAGGTGAACAAACAAAGGGTAAAAGCATAAGCTGATTAGCAGCATACGGGGCTTATGTGTCAAATAAGTCTCAATAAGCTGGCTTATCAATGTAAATTTAAAACTTTTGAAATTAAAGGTTTGCAAAGAAATTTAAAGAGGACAGAAAATAACTCTTTCTTTTGACAACTTAATTTGTGAACTAGGTGTCAAAGTAATTTACAAACAACTTATCAAAAAAGAGGTTCTCAAAATTTTACACAATTTCTTGGAAAAAATCTTGATAGACAAAAAATTTAAAAGACTGTGAAATAAATTTGCAGAAAAATAAATGCTACTGAATTTAAAAGACAATGTATTAGAAATGGAACTCAAATTTTATATTATTCAAAATATCACTAAGCTACATAGAAACTTTGAAAATACAAAATTTGGAACAAGAACTTATGCTACTCCTACAGCCCTTTATATAGGGTCACAAGGAAATTTCTAGAAAATAAAAAATGCTAAAACCCTAATGAATGATAAACCAAAACTGCCCTTGGTCTTCTTTGACTCGAATCTTGGTCAATAACCTTGACATGTGATCTCTGGGATGATGTTGATATTCCAGCTATAAAGATGAATCTTGGCCACTCTTTGATACCTTTGGGAGCAAGAAAGTGCTAGGAGCCGTTTGATTACTGTGTCTCGTGGGGCAGGGGATGTTGGGGTAGTCATGTGAGTGAAAGTGACACCCTTTTTGGGTGTTGGGATGTGATTTTGTTTTAGTAAATTAATATTCTGGAAGAATTGGGGTTTGATTATTGAGTAATTAGGGTGATGGTGGATTAGGGTTTATCTGGGGAATTTGGGGATGAATTATAACAGTAATTGTTTCCCCTCTCAGAGATAATAATAATTAACTTGGTTTTTTTTTTAAAAATTGAATATCATTAGGGTAGTGGTTTGGGTTGACTGATCAAAACTAGCGACGTGGGGTGGGATTTTTTTTAGTGGAGTATCATGTGGTGAAAGGAGATTGGTGGAGAGGGTGGAGTGTGGTGAGGTGGCAGGTGATGATTGGGTGGAGTGGGTTTGGTTGTCTTGTCAAAACTAGTCCCCCATATATCAAAAACTCATCAAATGAATTCTTGGCAGCTTTCATTCTTTTTCCCTTTGTAAATACTTTGCCCAAGTTGTCAAAATAGGCACAATTACTTTGCAAACTTTTCACAAGGACCATTAATGCACTTTTATCATTCTCCAATGGTTGATCTTGTACAATGTTTAAACTTTAGGGACCCCATTGCATATAATGATAGATGAGGGGTGTAAAGTGACAATTCTTCAAACTTAGAGGATCAATCTTGTATTTCTTCAAAACTTCAAGGGCATTTTTTAAAAATCATTGCTCGGGTCCGGTTCTTTGTGCGGCTTCGTTTCCCGTGTTCGTTTTTGCTTGATTCCTTTGATCGTTTGGTAAATTCACGATATCCGTACCTGAAATACACAATGAACAAACACAGGCATATTTTTGGGTATTTTGATGATATTTTAAGCGTTTTAAGCCCGATTTGGACGATGAGACTATGTATAAATACAATCTCATCACTCCCCCATACTAAACCATTGTCGTGTCCCCACGCAATGCTAGAATTAAGTATCTTAGCACTTCCAAAATTCATTTTATGATGACATTTATTGAAGACATAAACTTAAATAAACTACTACACACGTTTTAGACATAATGTATTGCTTTCATCACAATTAAGTGACTTTTGGGATCATAGAACAAGAACACGTGAATGCTTCGTTAGAAATAATTTCGTCGTCCTTGATTTTCACCCAATTCCATGCTAAGCGTGTAACGAGATCATTGTTATTATAAGTTAGCAACACGATCATTTCTCATGAGTGTTAATTACGAACCTAAACTCCCTTATTCCTACTTGGTATCTCTTATATTTTATTTTGTCTTAATGATCATGAGGATACATCATTGACTTATGCGTGAATAGAGATTAAGTCTAAAAATAGAGTTTTAACGGTGTAACCAAAACCATCGAATTAATAATTCATCTTAATAGACAACGATGTCAAAAAATTAAGACAACAAGAAGGATCGATAAACACGGTTTTATAACGGTTTTGAACATGAGACTTATTACCAAGACTTTTATACGCCCCCTAACGGAAGGGCCTTATTATCATAGGTTTACCTCCATCTTTTATTCAACTCCGCCATGGAGCTTTTATTATGACTTTGGTCTTGCCTTGCCTTTTATTATCCGCCTCATCGGTGGTTTTATTAGCCAAAGACGTATATCCTCGCGCTAAAGCGAATTTTGGATCTTTAAAGCTTCAAAGATTAAGGCTTAATTCACTTTCAATTTGGGCATAGATTTTCGGCCTTGTGAGCTTCAAATTTTGCTTAATTTAGGTGAGCACTTGAAATCTTATTATTAGGTGAAGCTTTCGATTATTCGGGTGCCAATACTTCAAAACCGTGACGCTGGTGATACCTTAATGTTTTCCCAATTTAATTACATGGAAGCTACTAAAACAAATTAGAAACCAACAATAGTGACTAAACCGCTAAATCAATATTTATTAACAATTTATTATCAAAAGCGTGGGGAGAATAAGCTAATAATTACTACACATGAGATCGTGAAAGATTACAAGACTTATAAATAACTCTATCATTTCTCGTCCTCATTTAAGAGACTTAGCCTAAAAAGTTAAGGAATCGAAGCTAAGTGCTCAACACGAACGCTCGAGTAAAAAATTACTCTTATTCTCACCATCTGAAAACCTACATTCGTGTCTTAAACACTTATGAAAAGCAAGAAAAAATTTAAAATTTGGCCATTTTTAGCCTTATTTTGCAACAAAAGATAACAAAAAGGTGAATATTGGATAGCGTGTTGACGTAAGCAAGGTGAAGTATCTACTCACCCCCCCCCCCCCCCCCAATACTAAAACTAAACATTGTCCTCAATGTCTCGAGTCTAGGGGTGAAAACACCCCCATACTAGAGACGAAGTCGAATACTTAATCTCGAGTATGGAAAGGGTAAAACGAATAACCTAAAAGCCGTTTATGAATTATTCTAATAAGATAAACGTTAGAACATAAAAGGATATCATCGGATATCGGAATATCGAAAGGCAACGATCGAAGCTCGAGTGATCCGTAAAACGAACACGAGAGGCTTCAATGATGACGATGAACCTAATAAATCACAATCACAAACAACCACGGAACAAAGGTTGGAAGAGCACAAGTCCCCTCGTTAACTAATTAGAAAGCAAAAATATTTACAAGGATAAGCATGAGAATCCCCCGCGAGGCACCTTGTTTTTGATAACCGAGTCAAAAGCTCGACTCGAATCCCCATAAATGTGATCATTCAGGGATAATCTTGGTATGGTCATTTTTGGTGGGGCTTACATGATAAACAAGGCCCAAAAGTACATGGAGTACTTTAAAAACCCGATAAACGTATACCGGGGTCAAAGATAGCGTCTTCGTTTTCGGATGAAAGACGAAACAACGCCACTCCAACACAAACCCCAATGGGGTAGAAGAAAAGAGATAAGAAGTAGAAAGGTGGGGCAATGGGTAAGGCAAACTTATGAGCTACTCGAGGTAGACTCACACCAAGCAAACGAAAAGATTTTCCATTTATTGCATCGGTGGAAGACCGAGATTTCCCTTTACAAGCAATTCCGGGATCGTAAATCTCGTCCTCGGTGGTAAAATGTGAAGGAACATTTGGGGCTTCCCCCATACTAAAACCACACCAACCATCGTCAAAAGGAGTAGACGAGGTGGTAGCACTCATAAAACGATGTGATGACGGAGTTAAATATATAGAAAAATCATTTAAAATATTTTTAAAATCCTTTCCTTTTTAATCATTCAAAAACTCTTTATGAAAACCCGATTTAATGATGTCGAAAATATTTGGCGTGTCAAATTCAAAATTAGTCGCGCTAAAAATTCTCACATTTAAGTCATTGGTGGGAGGGGGTGGCGGATTATATAAGTTCTCAAAACGTTTGTCAATAAAGAACACCGCCCCCTCGGGGTCTACATACTCGTCATCCTCATGAACGTCGATCTCATCGATTTCTTCATCAAAGATAGGCTTGTCAAACCAAGGTTTGTCATTCCCCTCCTTGAGTATCTTAGAAACTCTCTCGAAAAGATCACGATCAAGCACGAAACCATCATTCTTTTGTAGGGATCGTTGATAAGTTAGATCCTCACGAATGTGGTAAACGTCATTCTCAAATGAGGAGTGTTTATAAGGTAACTCCTCGAGAATGGGATTCGTGGTCACATGAGTTGGCTCGTCATCGAAAATAAGACGTTCCAACTCATTAAGTTCATCCTCGATTTTGGAAAGATCGACCTCACTCGTAGGTGGAAGTGAAGGCATAAGAGCTAGCTCTCGTTCAATGATTTCCTCAATCTCGGGATCAAACTCATAATCATCGTACTTCAAATGTTTCTTCTTAGGAGAATCAAAAATAGCACGTGGATGTCGAAGTACGTGATCAATCTCGGCAAAATCGCCATCGTCATCGTCAAAGAAAGAGTCGATGTGAGCACTCACAACCATGGTCTTACAAGTCGAATGACTATGCTTAGGTGACTTTTCTAAGACGAGAGGATGGATGTCGATAAACCCTTTAGCCTCAACGGGTGTTGGGCTAGGCAAAGGAGGCACTTCGATGGAGTTAGAAGTTGAAGCCTCAAAGACGTGGTCCTTCGAAGGTGGTGAAGACGAGCCCATATTGGTCTTTGTCGTGATGGCACTAACGTCGCCCTTCGGAATTGGTGTTTCACTTGTTTCGCTAAAAACATCCCAAAGTGAGTTTTCATCCATAAATTTACACATACCCTTTTGAATTAGGTACACGTATTCTTTATCATCAAAATCATCATCTTTAAAACCGTTTTTCTTAAATCTTTCAAAACATGCATCAAGCTTCATTCTTTCCGCTAAAGTGAACATTTTGAAATCATTAGGATTTGAATCATTAGGTTTTGAAACCTCGGTTTTTTCATTCTCATAAAATCCTTGGGATTTTCTAGCGAAAAAGTCTATTTTCTCATCCCCATATCTCATAGTAAGTCTCCCCTCGTGAACGTCGATTACGGTTCGAGCCGTCGATAAGAATGGTCGGCCTAAAATAATGGGACATTTAGGGTCACACTCGTAATCGGATATAACGAAATCCGCGGGAAAAACAAACTTTCCAATCCTAACATAGACATCCTCGGCTATTCCAATTGGTATAAGTGGCGTACAATTTGCAAGCTCGATTGTCATGTTTGTGGGGGTAAGCGAAGGCAATCTCATCAATTTCCAAAGAGAATGAGGCATGAGATTGATGCTAGCACCTAAATCGGCAAGGGCTAAACATCCCTCAATCTCGGAAAAATCACAAGGTAATAGAAATTGGCCCGGATCCTTTTCCTTTCTCGGCATACGCCTTTTGGGTTTTTTAAGAAGGATCGATGCACAAGTTTCTTCAAGGGTTACTTTGGTAAGGTCGACAAAGCTCTCTTTTTGAACCGTGGATGGAATTTGAGGTACACGAGGGTGTGCACTCTTTTCCTTGGTCGCCACGTTCACCCCATCGACTTTAGAACAAGAAGACGTCTTAGAAGTCGAGGGTTGAGAGGGATAAACAACACGGAATCCTTCAAGGTTAGGGGTAATCACACGACCTTTCTCACGAGACGAGGCGGCTTTACATTGTTCTTTCGGATTAGCAACGGTGTCACTAGGTAACGAATTTGATGACGAACCCGAGGCTTTGTTCATAATGGCCGAAAACATCTTTTTAATATCAATTTGCCCTTGCTCAATCTTCGTGTTTTGCAATTTCAAAGTATTAGAAAAGTCATTTTTCAAAGTACCAATTTCTCCCTCTAATCGTCTCATATTAGCCTCATTCGTTTTCATGTAATTTTAAAAATCGTTTGACGAACTATTTTGATTTGAATTAAAGTTCCCTTGGTTTTGATTGTTTCTTTGAAAATTTCCTTGATTACCACTTGAAAAATTGTTGCCTTGATTGTTGTTGTTTGAAAAATTCGAGTTTTGGTTATTGTCTCGATTTTGCCAAGTTATATTACGACCTTGATTATAACCTCCTTGATTTTGATTCGAAAAATTTCCTTGTTGATTATTTCCTTGAAAATTGTTTCGATTTTGAAAATTGTTGCCTTGGTTATAATTGCCTTGTTGTGATGGACCCGCGTTATTTTGATTAGAAAAATTGTTGTTTAACGCACTCACATTCGACGTTTGGCCATCCGTAGCCGCACACTCGTAATAATTATGAGGTCCACCACAAAACGTACATGAAACCTCAACCGCTTTCACCGTAGCGGGAGCGTCTTTCTTTTGCATCTCAATGAGATAAGACGTGAACACATTCGTAAGCTTGTCGACTTTTGCATCAACTCTCTCAATGTCGCGATTAGAACTACTAACATTGGCGACATTGGCAACACTCGGTGCATTGCGGAGTTGGTAAACCTTGGATCGGTTTTCGATAATTATCAATGCATCTTTCGGAGTCTTACACAAAAAGTTGCCACCGGCGGCGGAATTCAACGAGTCTTGTTCGTGAAAATTAAGACCGTTGTAAAACGTATCGATTTGGTGCAACTCGGAAAAACCATGGTGAGGACATTGCCTAAGCAATTCCTTAAGGCGATCCCACGCGTCTCTAAAAGATTCATTTGGTTTTTGCTCAAATTTTGTAATCTCGTTTTTGAAAAACGTTGTCTTAGACGGTGGGAAAAAATAATTAACGAACTTGGAGACGAGATCCTTCCACGTAACTATGGAATTAGGTGGCTCTTTCTCGTACCAATTTTTGGCGCCGCTGCCGGGGAGGTGTTTAGTGTGCCATTATTAGTATCGTGTTTGTGTGAGTAGTGCGTTTTTGCTTTTCAATTTTTGGAAAGCGTAAATATCGTACATACTCATTTTGTTATTTTTCATTACTACATTATAATATCCAAATAAATCGTGTTTAATTTTCCTAAATTAAACACAAATCAATCATTTTACTATATTGTAGATATATTGGTTTTCGTTTTTCTTGTGAATATATTATTACTATATTGTACTACGTAAGAACAATAAAGATACAAGTACTCCAAAAGCGTGAAAACGCAACCTTGATTCGGGATTTCATCACTCGATCATTGTATTCGAATCTAAAGCAAAAGTTTAAAGGCAAAATAGATAAATACTTTCGTGAGGCTTAATTTCAATTAACACAAACTATAAGGTGGGTATAAGGCGGTTGTATTTCACGACCTAAAGGAAAAAGGCTCTTAAGTGCTTCGCGCCGCCTCGTTTCCTCCGCTTGCTTGTGCGTGTTTTGAGAAAGAGGGCTAATCGAGGGTTTGCCGCCCAAGTATTATCTACGTATATTATATTTTCTTGTGTTTTCAAGATTAAACCCTCTTGAACGTTTTGGTGTTCCACCAACGTTCTAAAGTCATCGAGAACGTTCACTCCACGTGATCGTTTTCATTCTTTGAGGCTCCTTTAATCGAGAAAGTCGATTCGAGGGGAGATTTGTAGATTTGTATCTACGTAATACATTCAAAAATCCAAAAAAATTAAAAAACCAATCAAAAACAAAAAAAAATTGAAAAATCAAAAAAACCGCAAAAAGAATCTTCTTTGCTACCACCCATTCTACGCTTAGTGCATGCGCACTCGATCGAAGGATTATTCCAATTCTAGTGAAGCTTCGAATCGACGCAATCGTAATCGAAGGAATCGATGACGTAGACGAGAATTAGAAACCGACGTTCCTAATATCGTTGTTGAAGAAACCTTAGACGAGATGGCCGACAATCGTTCGATGATGGAATTGCTCCAAGCGCCCACCGAGGGTTATGGAGACGCGATCGTAATTCCCACTATCGAAGCGGAGAATTTTGAGATAAAGAGGGGAATGCTTTCGTTAATCCAAGCTACGAAGTTTCGAGGTCGTGAAGCCGATAATCCTCACGACCATATTCGGAATTTTGATCGTCTTTTGGCCACGAGCAAGTTTAAGAACGTCGACACCGATGTCGTCAAGCTTATGCTTTTTCTTACTCGCTCGATGGTGCCGCCAAGGATTGGTACGAGAAAGAGCCACCTAATTCCATAGTTACGTGGAAGGATCTCGTCTCCAAGTTCGTTAATTATTTTTTCCCACCGTCTAAGACAACGTTTTTCAAAAACGAGATTACAAAATTTGACCAAAAACCGAATGAATCTTTTAGAGACGCGTGGGATCGCTTTAAGGAATTGCTTAGGCAATGTCCTCACCATGGTTTTTACGAGTTGCACCAAATCGATACGTTTTACAACGGTCTTAATTTTCACGAACAAGACTCGTTGAATTCCGCCGCCGGTGGCAACTTTTTGTGTAAGACTCCGAAAGATGCATTGATAATTATCGAAAACCGATCCAAGGTTTACCAACTCCGCAATGCACCGAGTGTTGCCAATGTCGCCTATGTTAGTAGTTCTAATCGCGACATTGAGAGAGTTGATGCAAAAGTCGACAAGCTTACGAATGTGTTCACGTCTTATCTCATTGAGATGCAAAAGAAAGACGCTCCCGCTACGGTGAAAGCGGTTGAGGTTTCATGTACGTTTTGTGGTGGACCTCATAATTATTACGAGTGTGCGGCTACGGATGGCCAAACGTCGAATGTGAGTGCGTTAAACAACAATTTTTCTAATCAAAATAACGCGGGTCCATCACAACAAGGCAATTATAACCAAGGCAACAATTTTCAAAATCGAAACAATTTTCAAGGAAATAATCAACAAGGAAATTTTTCGAATCAAAATCAAGGAGGTTATAATCAAGGTCGTAATATAACTTGGCAAAATCGAGACAATAACCAAAACTCGAATTTTTCAAACAACAACAATCAAGGCAACAATTTTTCAAGTGGTAATCAAGGAAATTTTCAAAGAAACAATCAAAACCAAGGGAACTTTAATTCAAATCAAAATAGTTCGTCAAACGATTTTTAAAATTACATGAAAACGAATGAGGCTAATATGAGACGATTAGAGGGAGAAATTGGTACTTTGAAAAATGACTTTTCTAATACTTTGAAATTGCAAAACACGAAGATTGAGCAAGGGCAAATTGATATTAAAAAGATGTTTTCGGCCATTATGAACAAAGCCTCGGGTTCGTCATCAAATTCGTTACCTAGTGACACCGTTGCTAATCCGAAAGAACAATGTAAAGCCGCCTCGTCTCGTGAGAAAGGTCGTGTGATTACCCCTAACCTTGAAGGATTCCGTGTTGTTTATCCCTCTCAACCCTCGACTTCTAAGACGTCTTCTTGTTCTAAAGTAGATGGGGTGAACGTGGCGACCAAGGAAAAGAGTACACACCCTCGTGTACCTCAAATTCCATCCACGGTTCAAAAAGAGAGCTTTGTCGACCTTACCAAAGTAACCCTTGAAGAAACTTGTGCATCGATCCTTCTTAAAAAACCCAAAAGGCGTATGCCGAGAAAGGAAAAGGATCCGGGCCAATTTCTATTACCTTGTGATTTTTCCGAGATTGAGGGATGTTTAGCCCTTGCCGATTTAGGTGCTAGCATCAATCTCATGCCTCATTCTCTTTGGAAATTTATGAGATTGCCTTCGCTTACCCCCACAAACATGACAATCGAGCTTGCAAATTGTACGCCACTTATACCAATTGGAATAGCCGAGGATGTCTATGTTAGGATTGGAAAGTTTGTTTTTCCCGCGGATTTCGTTATATCCGATTACGAGTGTGACCCTAAATGTCCCATTATTTTAGGCCGACCATTCTTATCGACGGCTCGAACCGTAATCGACGTTCACGAGGGGAGACTTACTATGAGATATGGGGATGAGAAAATAGACTTTTTCGCTAGAAAATCCCAAGGATTTTATGAGAATGAAAAAACCGAGGTTTCAAAACCTAATGATTCAAATCCTAATGATTTCAAAATGTTCACTTTAGCGGAAAGAATGAAGCTTGATGCATGTTTTGAAAGATTTAAGAAAAACGGTTTTAAAGATGATGATTTTGATGATAAAGAATACGTGTACCTAATTCAAAAGGGTATGTGTAAATTTATGGATGAAAACTCACTTTGGGATGTTTTTAGCGAAACAAGTGAAACACCAATTCCGAAGGGCGACGTTAGTGCCATCACGACAAAGACCAATATGGGCTCGTCTTCACCACCTTCGAAGGACCACGTCTTTGAGGCTTCAACTTCTAACTCCATCGAAGTGCCTCCTTTGCCTAGCCCAACACCCGTTGAGGCTAAAGGGTTTATCGACATCCATCCTCTCGTCTTAGAAAAGTCACCTAAGCATAGTCATTCGACTTGTAAGACCATGGTTGTGAGTGCTCACATCGACTCTTTCTTTGACGATGATGAGGATTTTGCCGAGATTGATCACGTACTTCGACATCCACATGCTATTTTTGATTCTCCTAAGAAGAAACATGTGAAGTACGATGATTATGAGTTTGATCCCGAGATTGAGGAAATCATTGAACGAGAGCTAGCTCTTATGCCTTCACTTCCACCTACGAGTGAGGTCGATCTTTCCAAAATTGAGGATGAACTTAATGAGTTGGAATGTCTTATTTTCGATGACGAACCAACTCATGTGACCACAAATCCCATTCTCGAGGAGTTACCTTATCAACACTCCTCATTTGAGAATGACGTTTACCACATTCGTGAGGATCTAACTTATCAACGATCCCCACAAAATAATGATGGTTTTGTGCTTGATCGTGATCTTTTCGAGAGAGTTTCTAAGATACTCAAGGAGGGGAATGACAAACCTTGGTTTGACAAGCCTATCTTTGATGAAGAAATCGATGAGATCGACGTTCATGAGGATGACGAGTATGTAGACCCCGAGGGGGCGGTGTTCTTTATTGACAAACGTTTTGAGAACTTATATAATCCGCCACCCCCTCCCACCAATGACTTAAATGTGAGAATTTTTAGCGCGACTAATTTTGAATTTTGTGAGAACCCGTACTTTCCCAACATTATTTTATATTTTTTTTATTTGTGCTTCTTGAATTTTTCCAACGTATTACGTTTTCTTGTATTGCTATATGTAAATCCTGAGATTTTTTAAATTATATTTTTTTTTAAGTATTTTTCTGATCATCGATAAATACTTTGTATGGAATTATAAATTTTCATTTTATTTTTCCATATTTATTTTAAATCAATGTTTTTGATTTAAAATCACCCGTGTGTGTTTTACAACGAGTTTATTCAAATCAATGTACAACGAGAATTCCTAGTGATCGCGATACCGACGGATGCCCAATAGTTTACGTTTATTTATCGATTGTTTCGATAATTAATATTTTCGACGACTTCGTTTTAATTACGTATTAAGTCTTGTCGGGAAATCATATAATCATTTTTATGATGCATTGTAACTTTTGAAAAGTAATTTTTACGAAACCCGAGCCCCGCAAATATTTTTAATATTTACCAATAACCATTTTCTACCCTTTAAAACTATTAATTGTTTTTAAGTCCACAAGTTTTAAACTTGACAACAATGGTCCCTCTACTACCTACCATATATATTGATTTTTTTTAACTAAAAACACACACAACACAAACTTTATAAAAATCAACCATCATCTCCTCCACTCCACCATTTTTGCCGCCACCTCCACACCCTAAACACCTCAAAATCACCAACTTCTACAAGTTTTTAACAAAATCTAATTCATATCCCATCTTTAAAATGATCTTGTGGTTCTTTTGACACCAAAAACATGTACATACATCAACTTTTTAAGATGTTATGATTCCATGGTGGGTTTATGTTGTAATCATCTTGCATATGTTATATTTAGTAAGATTATCATGTTTTGATCCTTAAAAGTCTTGTTTTTAATCTTTGATTTTTGTTAGATGTTTCATACAAGTGTTTTTAGGAGTGTTTGGTTGATGGGTATGATAGTATAGTGATCCTAGGGGTATGGGAATGATTGGTTTTGAGTGAAAAATTGATTTGACATGTTTTCTAGAAAGGCAATTTGGGACAGCAGCCTTAAACAGTATGTTTCGTAGGTTTAAGGTCTGTAAAAGACTGAGATTATTTGAAATTGTTGTAGAGTTTTCCGAGACGGTCGTTTTGGTATAAGATAGAGCTTATAACTCATTACGAGTCAAAAGTTATGCTAGTTTTAGTTTTCGTGTACCGGGAGACGCAAGTCGGCACAATCCGAAATTGTGGCTGATTATGGGTCGACTCTCGGGGACTTTAGGCTTGGTTAGATAGTTGATACTACTGATTTTCAAAGTTTACAAACTGAGTTTGATGAGTCTAGTAGTGGTTTCAAAAGACGGATTGTCGGGTTAGTACTTTTAAAGTGGTCCAAGCGGTTTTACAAAACAAGTGTACAAATCTGTCCTAAAATTTGGAGTCGAGTAAAGCGTCGAGCTGATGGATTTTAAAGTGTGAACTTTGGCTCAAATTTTGGTGAGGTCTTATACAGGTTATAAGTGACCTTGACACCAATTTTCATGTAAAACGGACAAGTCTAGATAGGGTAGATCGGTGTGTACATTCGGGGTGTACTTACTGATTTTTATTTTGGACACGTAGTTTAATGCTTGTGTTGCGTGAGTTTGAGTGTTCACCATCGGACATGGTAACTTACTCAAGTGCTTAGTCATTATATAAATGACTTAGCTACTGGTCCAAATAAGGGTAAAGGATAGTTTGACTTGCGTTGACTTGGCGTCGTATGATGAGTCATTTTCAAGTGTTCAAACGTTTTAACGAGTAACGTTGGTAAAAGTGTGGTATGAATTCATTTGATTCGTGTCAATGGTTTTGAAACGTGTATACTTTGAAAACATTTGAATCATGTTATATTTGGTATATATATCGATATTGAGTTCGAGTCTTAACGCGCGCCTTATTGTGATAGGTTGCGGTTTTCGTGTTTTCCCCGGGCATCCATATCGTCGGTGATCGTCTCACTACATTGTTTCTACTCAGTTGCTGAGTACCGTGATTGACTTAACACGTGGTTGAGGGCCATGAAATTTCTAAGGATCAAGGAGGAGGAATTGTTTAATTTGCGTGTTGGATTAATTCCTACGTGTTATGAAGGTATAGTCACTCCTAACATTTTAGTTTTGATGTTACTAGTACTTTGATTCTTTTTATTCATGAATTTTGAATTCCTTGGGTGAAACCCACTGAGATTATAGATACTTAGGGCATATTAGGACTTAGGACACTTGCGTGGCGATTTGGTATAGCCTAAGTGTTGCTTGATTTAGGTTAGGTAGCTAAATGGAGTTGTTTTTGTAGAATGGAAATCACCACAGAAACAAACAGGTCATGGCAAATTTTTCTTAAACATATGACCTTGTTTTTATTTGAAAAATGGATACCCACTGATGTGATTAGTATGTGTTGAGTTGGATGGAAACGGGAAGTGTCCGGATGAGTCCGAAACGGTCGTTTTACTAAACTAGGTCAAATCTGAATGTTATGCTTAAAACGTGGGTAAATTGACTTGGGTAAAAAGGATTAATTTATGATTTTATGACTTTTTACAGTAGCTACAAATATAATAAAACTTCTCTTTTTGGTTTCGTGTCAAAATCTTTTACCGATTGGGATTTATGCTTAATCTACCGTAAGGTACGAAAGACGTTTATAACTTTCTGTTTTGATAGTCTGTCACTAAAAGTGCATTTCCCGTTGATTGAAAATAGTTCTAGGGCTGTTCTTTCCCAACTTTTAAAGGTAAGAGAAATACCTATACATGTCAAGAAATTTCACCTCCTATACTATTATAGATTTTTAGATATGACCAAACCTTCTCAGCCTTTTTCAGAAAACTGAATGCAGTCCCTTGTTTTGGTTTTTCAAACCGAGTCTTAAACGTGTTTGGAACCCACACATAAATGCTTGTACCATCATACAAGGTTGATATTAGGTTATTACAGTAGGTTCAAGGTGTTGGGTCAAAATTTTAACTTAAGCTTAGGTCTCGCCATCGCACGCAAGTTACCTAGTCATACTATGTCCCACCACTTCTAAAACGTTATTGCTTCATTGAACGCATTCTTATTACGCGTCACCATTGCATAGGTCCGTGAAGACTTCTTTTTGCTCAGCCCCTTTTACCTTGTGATTACTTACTAAAGGTGAGTTCATAGCCCCTTTTACTACTTGTACATTGTTTCTAAAAGCGGAGTGAGATTTTACATGGTGGAACACATCCATTTAAAAACTGTATACTATCCAGATCTTGTATGCTATTCAGACTTGTATGCTTTCCAACAGTTTTCATAGATATTATTGCTTATAGTTAATAGCCTTAAGTTTCCTCTCTTGATCATGAACCGTTAATTGTCCCGTATGCTTTGCGCTAAGCGCGAATGTTGTGGGTGGATCCATCGGGATTGACAATCCCCGTCCCGATTACCTTGACGCACTTACATTTGTTTATACTTGAGTATTTAGGCTGAATACTCCCTAGAGGAACTTACTTTGAGTTAAGCTTCGGTTCAAGAACTAAACAGCAATAATATTGGTTTCAGACTATGGTTAATGATCATAACCATTTTCTCTATTTACTTGTTTTACAAATGAATGCTTGTGTTCCACACCTTTATTGCTAAACCTATGAATTTCACTCAACTTTGTGTTGACGATTTTACATGTTTAATCTCAGGTATTATTACTTAGCTTTGCTTGGATGGGAGCCCGCAGGATATTATCGCAGCTTGGAGATTTCTGTGATAATTTTAAAAGACTGGTTTTAGTATAAACTGTCAGAAATTTATTATATCTTTTGGGCAACTTTATGTTATAAATCATGATGAAATAATATATCTTTCCGCATATAAAACTATGGGACCTATGTTTAAAACTCTGATTTATGATATGATATATATGCTTTTATTATGTCAGCTTTGTGTCAACTGTAATTCATTGTTTCTTGTACTATGACGTGTTACCCCCCTCGTTGCCTAGTTGTTCCCTGTCAGATTTTGGAGGTCTCACAAATTTGACACGCCAAATATTTTCGACATCATTAAATCGGGTTTTCATAAAGAGTTTTTGAATGATGAAAAAGGAAAGGATTTTAAAAATATTTTAAATGATTTTTCTACATATTTAACTCCGTCATCACATCGTTTTATGAGTGCTACCACCTCGTCTACTCCTTTTGACGATAGTTGGTGTGGTCTTAGTATGGGGGAAGCCCCAAATGTTCCTTCACACTTTACCACCGAGGACGAGATTTACGATCCCGGAATTGCTTGTAAAGGGAAATCTCGGTCTTCCACCGATGCAATAAATGGAAAATCTTTTCGTTTGCTTGGTGTGAGTCTACCTCGAGTAGCTCATAAGTTTGCCTTACCCATTGCCCCACCTTTCTACTTCTTATCTCTTTTCTTCTACCCCATTGGGGTTTGTGTTGGAGTGGCGTTGTTTCGTCTTTCATCCGAAAACGAAGACGCTATCTTTGACCCCGGTATACGTTTATCGGGTTTTTAAAGTACTCCATGTACTTTTGGGCCTTGTTTATCATGTAAGCCCCACCAAAAATGACCATACCAAGATTATCCCTAAATGATCACATTTATGGGGATTCGAGTCGAGCTTTTGACTCGGTTATCAAAAACAAGGTGCCTCGTGGGGGATTCTCATGCTTATCCTTGTAAATATTTTTGCTTTCTAATTAGTTATCGAGGGGACTTGTGCTCTTCCAACCTTTGTTCCGTGGTTGTTTGTGATTGTGATTTATTAGGTTCATCGTCATCATTGAAGCCTCTCGTGTTCGTTTTACGGATCACTCGAGCTTCGATCGTTGCCTTTGGATATTCCGATATCCGATGATATCCTTTTATGTTCTAACGTTTATCTTATTATCATAATTCATAAACGGCTTTTAGGTTATTCGTTTTACCCTTTCCATGCTCGAGATTAAGCATTCGACTTTGTCTCTAGTATGGGGGTGTTTTCACCCCTAGACTCGAGACATTGAGGACAATGTTTAGTTTTAGTATTGGGGGGGGGGTGAGTAGATACTTCACCTTGCTTACGTCAACACGCTATCCAATATTCACCTTTTTGTTATCTTTTGTTGCAAAATAAGGCTAAAAATGGCCAAATTTTAAATCATTGTCCTCAATGATTTTAAATTTTTTTAGTTTAAAAATGTACTATAGTTTTATGTCCTTAATGTTTAAGCATGTGGGAAAAGTCTCCCCTACACTTATGACATTGTGCACGTTGGTTAACTCAAGTTAAGGATGGGACGACTAAAGTGATCAATTTCAAATGTGAGTATGAAGAAAATTGAATCAGGATAGTTGAGAGATAGAACCGGATTTCGGATAACACGGGAGCACGGTTCTTCAAAGATTCCAAGAGTGCACTTATCCCTGTAATCACATCACCACACAAAGACAAACACGTATAGAAGTCCCCCTACACTTAGGAGGTTAAAACATAAAAGGATAGATACTCGGGCTGCCTCCCGAGGAGGGCTTGTTTTTTATAACTGAGTCACGAGCCTGACTCGACCCAAAATTAGTTCATGGGGAACGTGGTGAGGGATGGAATCATCTCCTGAGAGGTGTCCTCACCAAAGTACAACTTCACTCGTTAGCCATTCACCTTAAAATTAGGTCCATTAGGTTGAGCGAGCTCGAGAGTACCATATGGAAAAATTTGGGCAATGGTGAATGGGTCGGACCAACGAGATTTGAGCTTTCCCGAAAAGATTTTCAACCGAGAGTTAAAAAGTAAGACTTTGTCTCCAACATGGAACTCTCGGTTCTTAATCTTAGAATCGTGAATGAGCTTTGTCCTTTCCTTATAGATCAAAGAATTTTCATAAGCCTCATTACGGAGTTCATGGAGCTCATTGAGTTGGATCTTGCGTAGGTCACCGGCTTTGTTAATATCAAAATTAGCCCACTTCAAGGCCCAGTAAGCCTTGTGCTCCAACTCAATGGGGAGGTGGCACGCTTTCCCGTACACAAGACGATAAGGCGTACAACCGATTGGGGTCTTGTAAGCAGTACGGAAAGCCCACAAAGCATCATCAAGTTTATCAGCCCATGAGGCACGATGCTCTCCCACGGTTCTTTCAAGAATTCGCTTAAGTCCTCGGTTGGATATTTCAGCCTGGCCATTAGTTTGTGGGTGGTAGGCTGTGGAAAGACGATGATTTACACCGTACTTAGCCATGACTCTAGCAAATTGATCATTGCAGAAATGAGTCCCACGATCACTAATAATGGCGCGAGGCACACCGAATCTAGCGAAAAGAGCTTTCAAAAAGTTACAAACCACCCTTGCGTCATTAGTGGGTAAAGCTTTGGCTTCAACCCACTTTGAAACGTAGTCAACGGCTACAAGGATGTATTTGTTTCCTTTAGAGGAAGGGAATGGCCCCATAAAGTCGATACCCCAAACATCAAAGATTTCACATTCTTGAATGAAATTCTGAGGCATCTCGTCTTTATGTGTGATTGTGCCTTGTTTTTGGCAAACTTCACATCGTTTAACCATATCGTGAGCGTCACGGTATATGGAGGGCCAATAAAATCCCGAATCAAACACTTTTTTGGCGGTGTAGTTGGGACCAAAGTGACCACCGGTGGGTCCTTTGTGGCAAGCATCAAGGATTTCAGAAGCTGCCGGTCCATCAACACATCGGCGGATAATCAGGTCGGCACATTGTTTGAATAGGTAAGGGTCGTCCCAAAAGTAAGTCTTAATGTCGGTGAAGAACTTTTTCTTTTGTTGGGATGTCAACCCTTCCTTGAGAATTCCACCCGCCAAGTAGTTTGCAAAGTCCGCAAACCACGGGGTTTCATTCGACTTCGAGTTTATAGACATTAAGGTCTCCAAGGGAAAAGAATCATTGATTTCTTTGTTCGGATGATCCCCTTGGTAAGGATCCTCAAGTCTGCTGAGATGGTCCGCGGCTAAGTTTTCAGCTCCTTTTTTATCGCGAATTTCGATTTTAAATTCCTAGAGCAGCAAAACCCAGCGAAGAAGTCTTGGTTTGGAATCTTGCTTTGTCAACAAGTACTTCATCGCGGAATGATCGGTATACACGATCGTGGTGGAAAGGACAAGATAGGGGCGGAATTTTTCAAAAGCATAGACAACAGCTAAAAGCTCTTTTTCGGTTGTCGTATAATGCAATTGTGCCCCTGTCATTGTCTTGCTAGCGTAATGGATTGGTTGGAAGTGTTTATTCACTCTTTGTCCCAGAACCGCACCAATAGCAAAATCACTAGCATCGCACATCAACTCGAAAGACAGCTCCCAATTAGGGGTAACCAAGACGGGTGCCTTAGTAAGCTGATCCTTAAGCGAGTTGAAGGCTTCAAGACACTCTTTGGAAAAGATAAAAGGAGTATCTTTTTCCAAGAGGTGGGTCATCGGGCGAGCGATTTGAGAAAAATCTTTGATAAATCGACGGTAGAAGCCCGCATGACCCAGAAAACTTCTCACACCCTTCACGGTTGAAGGTGGAGGCAACTTGGCGATAACATCGACTTTAGCACGGTCTACTTCAAGACCGGCTTTGGAAATCTTGTGTCCTAGCACGATGCCTTCTTTTACCATAAAATGGCATTTTTCCCAATTTAGAACAAGGCGAGTGTCTTCGCACCGCTTAAGCATATGTTCCAAATTGGCAAGGCAAGAAGAGAAGGAATCCCCGAAGACCGAGAAATCATCCATGAAGACTTCCATGGTTTGTTTAACCATGTCATGGAAGATAGCTAACATGCACCTTTGGAAAGTCCCGGGGGCATTGCATAAGCCAAAAGGCATTCTTTTGTAAGCAAAAGTGCCATAGGGACAAGTGAATGTTGTCTTCTCTTGATCTTGGGGATCGATGGGTATTTGAAAATAACCCGAGAAACCATCAAGAAAGCAGTAATATTCATTACCCGCTAATCGTTCAAGCATTTGGTCCATAAAAGGTAGAGGGAAATGATCCTTTCTCGTGGCATCATTGATTTTGCGGTAGTCTATACAAACTCTCCACCCAGTAACGAGACGAGTGGAAATCAACTCGTTGTGTTCATTGGGAACAACGGTTATTCCGCCCTTCTTGGGCACACAATGGATTGGACTAACCCATGGTGAATCCGAAATAGGGTAAATCATACCCGCATCAAGAAGTTTAATAACCTCTGTTTTGATGACTTCATGTATTTTTGGATTCACCCTTCGTTGGCTTTGAATTGTGGGCTTAAAGTCGTCCTCCATGAGAATTTTGTGTGTGCAGAAGTGAGGATCAATTCCACGAATATCCGAAATCTTCCAAGCAATAGCCTTCTTATGATCTTTCAACACGGTGACAAGTCGGGCTTTCTCTTCATCCTTCAAATCCTTAGCAATGATGACTGGCGACTTCTTCTCTTCTTCAAGGAATACATACTCAAGATGGGGTGGCAACTCCTTAAGTTCTAAATCCGGAGGATTGTCGACGGGAGGCATATTCGAAGTCGGAGTATCGATAGCAATGACCGTGGGAGATGGAGGAGAAGGATTGTCTTCTTTGAGAAGGTTTTCAATGAGGCGGAGATCTTCATCCCAATTGGTAGTAGAATCGTCATTGTCTAAATGCACATCTCCCATGGTGGCTTCCAAATCTTTCCAAAGGAAATCACTTTCTCCAAATAGAGATAGTGATGAGTCGATAGAGGAAACGGTCTCAACATTGGGAAGAGAGGTAGGAATACTTTTACAAGCATCTTTGAAGTTTTCTTCACAAGCCTCATCAAGAACGTCAATACAATTAACACTCTCGTATGAATAAGGCTGTTTAGACAACTTTCCCATGTTGAAGACTACTTTATCGTCACCCACGCTCATGATAAGCTCACCGGCTTCAACATCGATGAGAGTGCGACCGGTCCTCAAGAATGGACGACCAACAATTAGTGGCACACGAGGGTCCATCTCGTATTCGACGACAACGAAATCAGCAGGAAAGGTGAATTTGTCGACTCCTACAATGACGTCTTCGGCTATCCCCACTGGATAAGCAACCGTACGGTTAGCTAATTCCAAAGTCATTTTGGTGGGGACTAGCTCTGGGAGAGATAATTGCTTCCAAACACTTAGAGGCATGAGATTAATACTGGCACCTAGATCGGCTAGGGCCATGCAATTCTCTACTCCCGGGAAATTTCAAGGGATAAGAAAACGACCCGGATCACCAAGCTTAGTTGGTAATTTTCTTAAGAGCACTGCAGAGCAATTCTCATTAAGTTGGGTGTTGGCAATATCGAGGAGCTTTTCCTTGTCGCTCAGAAGATCTTTAAACATTTTCGCATATTTAGGCATGTGAGCGAGAGCCTCAGCGAAGGAGATATTGAAATTCAGTTGTTTGAACATTTTAAGGAAGTTCGAAACCTGAATATCATCCTTGCTCTTTTGCTTCTCTTTCCTCAACCTAGATGGATAAGGTATATTGGAAGAAGAGGAAGGCTTTGGAAGAATAGGATCACTCACATCCTTGGGTGGAGGAGGGGTAGAAGGAAGAGGTGGAGAAATTGGGGAAGGAGAAGGATGAGGAATAGGAGCAGGCGACTCGTTCTCCTTAGTCACAATCACCGGTGGAGGTATAGGAAGCTCGGGTTCCTTGGTACCTTTACCACTTCGAGTAGTGATTGCTTTCATCTCCCCTTTTGGATTCGCAACGGTGTTACTCGGAAGAGTACTCGAAGAAGAGGGTTGATTACCTTGGAAGAAACCAGCCATCATGTTCCTCAAGTCATTAGTTTGGCTATCCAACGTGTTTCTCATGTCGGCTCTCAAATCGTTTCCTTGCTTGACCAAGTCTGCCTTCAAGTTTCGCACTTCCTGTTGGAGATTTTCCACGATCACATCATTGGTCCTCATGTAGGTTGCAACCTCTTGGTGTAATGCAGTGGTGGTTTGGTTGGGAGGAGCATTGTATGCGGGTGGTTGATAAGCAGGTTGTTGGTAAACTTGGTTGTTACGTTGAGGTGGTTGTTGCTGCTTGTGAGGAGGGATGTATGGTTGTCGAGGTTGTTGTTGTTGTTGAGGGGGGCGATTAAGGTTTTGTTGTTGGTTTGGGTTGGTAGGAGGAAAACCAGGTGGTGAAAGATAATTGTTGGAGCGGTAGCTAAGCAAATTACAGTCACCTTGAGGTCTAGCTTGATAAGCAGGTTGAGGATAGGTGCCATATGCCGCATTCACATTTTCAGCAGGGTAGTCTTGGGTGGCAGTACAAGTAGTGTAAGAGTGAGGACCACCACATATCTCACAAGGTTGGCTGACAGCGTTGACTTGAGCGTTTTTCGCGTTGTTGCTGTTGCTGTTGCTGACGGTGTGGGTGACAAGCGATTCAAGAAGCGTAGTGATTTTGTCAAGTCGCTTGTCGCTGTCATTAGTGCTAGCACTAGCGACATTGGTCCGAACACTCTTGGTTTGCACACGAGACTTATTCTCAATGATATCCCAAGCAACATTGGAAGTCTTAGCCAAAAGATTACCCCCCGAGGCACTGTTCAGTGAATCTTGATCACTCATGCTTAAACCATTGTAAAAAGTATTAATTTGATGTACTTTGGTAAAACCATGTTGTGGGCATTTTCTTAAAAGATCTTTAAAACGATCCCAAGATTCACTGAACGACTCATCGTACTTTTGTTCAAAATTTATGATTTCATTCCGCAAAGCGGTAGTACGAGAGGGTGGGAAAAAGTAATTGATAAACTTTGTTTCCAAATCCGTCCACGAGAGAATACTCTGTGGCGGTTCCTTAGCAAGCCAATGCCGGGCTTGTCCCTCTAAAGAAAAGGGAAAAAGTTGTAACCTGATAACCTCTTGTGGAACACCATTGAATTTGACCGTGTTGGTTAGTTGCAAGAATCTCTTGATATGGTCGTGTGGATCATCAATGGTACGTCCCAAGAATGGTTGAGCGGAGACCATCTGGATAAAGCCTGATTTTAGCTCGAAATTGTTGGCGGCAATTGGAGGTATGACAATTGGATCCGTGTTGCCATCTACATGAGCTTGCAGCAGTTCAATCATCGGGCGATTATCCGGAAAGGGCTCATTGTTGTTGTTATTATTGTTGTTTGGAGGTGGTATGTTATTGTTGTTTTGTACACCAACCATGTCTAAGTGATCGAGAGGCTCGGGCTCTTGATAAGACGTGGATCGAGTGCGCATACACCTGCAAAAGAACGAACAAAGAAAAACAAAGCAAAAATATTTTTGGTTTTTATGTTTTTTAATTTTTTTTGTATTTTTGGAAATTTTATATTTTTTAGTGTTTTTGAAAGTTTTTATGAAAAAGTAACGTTCACGGGGAACGGATCCCAAAATCCAAGTTCTCACAAAAAACTTTTGATCTTAACGAGAAGAGCCGGCAGCGGCGCCATTTGATACACGGTTTTTGCTTGGTTCAATTTTTCTCTCGATATCCTCTCGAATTGATCTCAGCCTTAAGTGGAATGATTGTTCTTGGTTACTAAATAAAAGGGTTTGGTTTTCTAATCTAATAAAAAGTTTAAATGTACTAAAATGAAAACTTAAATAAAAAACAGTTACTTTAATGACAATTTATAAAGACTTGAATTAAAATTAAAATTACAATTGAAAGTAAAATATGAAATAAAAATGGAGGAACAGAAACAGTAATAATCAATAATACTCAAAAGATGACTGAATCGGAAGATTTAACCTTGATTCGGAACTTTGCTCATCCGGAACTTTTCACTCGGAAGATTGGTTTCATCCGGAACTTTTCTTAACATAAACTCATTCGGAAGATTTAGCTGCTCATCCGGAAGTTTTTCTTCATTCGGAACTTAGGTTCATCCGGAACTTTGGACTGATTCGGAACTTTTTGGAAAGGAAACCTTCATTCGGAACTTTGGAAAATAAACATTCATCCGGAACTTTTTAGTTCATTCGGAAGATTTAGGTTCATTCGGAAGATTTACTCATTCGGAACATTTAGACTCATTCGGAACTTTTTAAGAATAAAACTCATTCGGAACTTTTCACAAAGAAACTCATTCGGAAGATTTTAAAGGAAGTTTATTCGGAACTTTTTAAAGACAAACTCATTCGGGACTTCTCACTCATTCGGAACTTTTAGAAATGACCTTCATTCGGAACTTATTGTGTTCATCCGGAAGTTACTGTTCATCCGGAACATTTGGTGTTCATCCGGAACCTGGGAACACATATACAGAAACTTACCCCGAAGAACAGGGAAACCAATTTTGATCCAAAAATCACCAAGTTTTTCACCAAAAACTTAAATAAACTAATCACAAAGCATCTACTAACCATAAACTACAAATCTCATCAACAAAAACACAAATCCCAACAACTTTTGAAGATCAAATCAAGAAAATAAGAACTTAAGAACTAGGAAAGAAAAAATGATGATGAACAAGATGAAATGGAAAGATTAAACAAGAACTTGTATTGATGATTAATGTTTTAACAAGATAAAACAAGGATTAAAATAACAAGATTGGAAAAACAAAGATCAAAATCACCAATCACCCTAGTGGTGATGGTGATGCTACGAAACAGGAAGGAGAGAAAAGTGGGGGAGAAGAAAACTAAAACTAACTAGCTAAAATGTGTGAGGGTGGTCTATATATAGGCTTTTCTTTTGGTTGGTGAGTGGGCTTTCTCTGTTCTTCTTGTCTTCTCGTCTTTTCAGAAAAGTTGACGTTTTCGATTCTGATTCGGGATTTGTCGTCGATTAAATTCAACTCGTCTTTTAATTTCTTCGTTTAATAGACTTGAGTTTCTTCGACTTATATAAATCTTCCATCTTTGGTCCTTTTCTTCGATAAATCTTCGAATAGGCCCAGTGACTTCAAATCTTTGGCATCTCTTGGACAATAGACTTCATCTTGAGTCTTTTTCTTCGATAAATCTCGTGCAATCCCATGTTTTCTCCAATATCCATCTGGTTGGCTCTGAAAACACAATAAACACAAAAACCACGCATAATTCCAAACAAATGATATTAAATACGTGTTTTGGTCTCGTTTTAGCCAGAATTAAGTGGTAAAAGGATGGGTGTTTACACACCTATCAGTCATTTTGCCCATATTCCGATTAGACCATTTTTGATTATTCCGATTGGAATTGTTGTCAGTATTCCGATTACCATTCTCCTCCACATTCCGATCACTTGATCGGAATACATTCCGATTGCCCTATTTTGTGATATTCCGATCTAAGCTATTTTGCTTTGTTCCGTTCTTACTTTCTTTTAGTCCTTTCCGACTAAGTTTATTTTTTTTACTAAGTTTTCCATGTGTTAGTTTTTATTGAATGTCCATTTATTTTTCTAGTATAATCTTTAAGTTTTCAAACTTTTATTTTTAAGCTCGTCTTTTAGTTTAATCTTTTAAAGCTTTAAGTTTACTCTTCGACACTTAATTAATTGTTATTAGTTTAAAATAGATAAACAAACCAACATCTTTTTATTAACCAAGAACAAATCATTCCACTTAGAGCCGAGATCAATTCGAGAGGATATCGAGAGAATTTAGAACCCTATTGAAAAAACAAGTATCAGCAACTCAGTCTAAGGGATATAGAGTTTACAATAAGAGAACAAAATTGATAATCGAGACTATACATATCAGATTTGATGAATTGCGAGAAATGGCACTTGAACAAAACAGTTTAAGTCCCGATCCACAACGACAAACGACTTCCGTTCACAACCGCATGGAACTCGAAACACAAGACCACAACAATGAACCATCAAGTTTAAATTTGGTTCAAGGAAATGTTCCTAGAGCAGATATGACAGTCAACACGACAATTTAAGAGTTATAAATGTTATATGGACCAATGTATGATGAATATTTCACGGGGGAGAAACATGTTGTATCGAAGTCTTCCGCTGTCACTCATGATAAGAATGATGATACCGATCATCGTCAACAAAAGGATACAACTTCATCTACTTCAATACGGGTTACTGCAGATTTACTTCCTCAGAATATCACATCAACAACCGCTCCTACAACATCCACAACTACTGTCATTGCTCCAGATAACACAAATCAAGCAGACTATGCATTAAATGACGACGACGACTTTATCAACCCATTCGGTACACTGGTACACAAAACTAGAGAGTCTTCTACTCGCCATGTTGATCCGTCAAATATGCATATGTTCTATCAACGACATCCTTCAACACATCATTGGACCCGAGATCATCCTTTGCTTCAAGTAATTAGAAACCCTTCACATCCCGTTCGTACAAGACGACAACTTGAAACCGATGGTGATGTTTGTATGTTCGCACTCGCTGTGAGTACAACTGAACCGACAAATATCAAAGAAGCCTTGTGATAGTTGTAAAATTAGACACTTGCTTTCGGAAAAACAAGCACCTAAAATATAGGGAAGCAGGCACGACGATTTAGGAAAACCGTGTGTAAATGACCCTAAAAGTGAGTGAGAGTTCGTTCTCGAGGAGGCTAGTGCGTTGTGTAATGAATTGATTAATGGTTTGTGATTATATTGAGAAAAAGAAAAATAGAAATGGGGTGAGAAGAGAGTGACGGTTACGAAGACGGATCGAGCTAAGACGAAAAGGTTGTTTACGTAAAACCGTAAAAAGCTACAAATTAAAAATTTTAACCTAAAAATTAATTAAAAGTTAAACTAAGTCTAAAATAATATAAATAAGAATAAAAATCCAATAAAAATATTTTAAAACCTTTTATTAATTAAATATTCAATTTTTAATGCTAATTAAAGCCTTAAAATTAAATATAATTAATCAAAATGTCCAAAATATGATTTTATTGAAAAAATAACTTACTTATATTATCTAAAGACTAAAAAGTATTTTTCCTAAATTTTAAAAACCATTTTTCTATTTTTAAATCACTAAAAACTATTTTTAAACCAAAATAATCATAAAAAATAATAAAATAATGCTAAAAATAATTTGACAATTTTAAAAATCCTAATTTACTCTAAAGAACAGTAGAAAAATGAAAAAGTTTGAAAAATATAAAATTTTGCAATAAAAGACAAAACAGATTAATATTTAAACCCTAATTAAACTAAATTAAATCTAAAAAATAATTAAAAGGTGAACAGTAAAAACTTTTTATACCAAAAATCTTAAAATGTTTTTCTAAGTCTAATAAAATTTTTAAATCTGAAAAATAATAATTTTTTCCACTAAATGCCAAAAATCAGAAATTAAAAAGTAATTAAAATAGCTATTAAACCTAAAAAATAGCAAATGAACAGTAATAAAAATTCCAATTAAACAGAAAAATCAGACATAAAATAAGAAAAATTATGAAACTATTTTTAGGTCCTAAATCCAATTTTCAAGCACTAAAGACAAAATTTCTTAAAAACTAATAGTGACCTGTGCCTGGTTTTGTCTGCTAGTCAAGCAGTACTAACTTGTGTATTAGCAGGGGGAACCTTTTTCCCACTGCTAGTGCAATTTTCAGGTCAGTTGACCTTTTGAGCTTAGGAAAGCTTATGATTGGGTTTTGCTTGGACAATGGGGCACTCCCACAACCAATTGGGTTGTGGGAAGTCAATCAAACAAGAAAATCAGCAAGTCACTTCACAAATTTAACCAAAAAATGCCCTAAAAGTTACTGATTAAGCTTACAAGTTTCTGATGAACAGTTGACTGGTTCAATTGGCACAAAAACGATTTTCACTTGCTCAAATCTTGCACATAAGTTAACCAATTCACATAAAACAGATACACAATCCTAAAACAACCTACATTCTAGCAATGATCAAGATTTATAGGTCAAATAAACACAAAATCTGGCAAAACAAAGACCTACTGATTTTTGACCACTTGGTTGCAATTTTAATACACAAATCCTATTAGAATCCTACCAAACTGAAATCCCTATACTGATATCACCTAGCAACACCCTAAGGAGTGATTAAAACAGGATCTTAAACAAGATTTATGCTATTTAACCAAGTTTAAACCCTAATCCAAACACTCCTTTACAATATGAAACTAAAAATTAACCAAGTAAACCTACTCAAACCTTCACAAATCTGATTGGCTAAGCTTCTAACATGCATATATCATTCAAACAGGCATAAACAAACAGCAATCAAAGCCCAATAGCAATTTTCATACACTTCAACCAAATCTCACAAATCAACAAAATCTGAAATCTATAAACAAGGTACAAAGGTTTTACCTTGTGGGACCCACATCCAGGTCCCATAATGGCTACAATGCCATCTCCCTTCAGGCTGGGGCCTGAGCAGAGCCTTGGGAAACAAGCTTGAAAATCTGCTAAGATCAACAAGGTGAATAACAAGAAAAATCTGATTTCTTTCTTCCAAAAATCTTTTACAAACCAATAAATCTTGGAACCAATGAATATGTTTTTAAAACAAGTCCAAAATCAGAAAACCAATAATCCAATCCACTTTCACTTCATGAAATCATGGATTTCTGAAATCTAAAACCTTTTTAAAACTCTTTTGAAAACTCAAAAACACAAAGTGTTTACAAAATATATATGGAACTCAGAATTTCTAGCTCAAAAATTTACCAACTTTTAATATATAAAAAGGAATCACATTTACTGACTAAAATACCAACTTTTATATTGATTAAAAAGGAATTACAATATTTTGCTAAAATTCTGGAACAACTAAAATAGGGTACATGACACCCTATTTATACAACTAGATAGAAGAATGTAGAAGCTTGAATAAAATATTACAATAAATCAAACCCTAAACCCTAATAGACATGAAGATCCGAAAATGCCCTTGGGGTCTTGGTCAAAAATCGTCCATGTGATGATGCCAGGTGGAATCTTCAATCTGGGATGTTCATTTGAGCTTTGAGAACAAGAAATACCATCTAGCCGTTTATCTTGTCTGCATTTGGGGTTTTGTGGAAAGTGACGGGTGCAGGGGACCCCTGGGGAGTCACATGGGGTGTTGTGGGTTTTGTTTTGGGGTGTGTGATGGGTTAAGGTGATGGTTAATTACCATTCTGGAGATTATCATGCAAAACCCCTTTGTTTATAAGTTAATTAGACCTGGGTAGATTAGGGTTCTTGGGGTGTTTAAGTGTGGGGTTTAATTTGATTTGGGGATTAGGGGTTTTAAATAATTGTTTTGGTGGGAAATTAAACTGATTTATTAAATCAGTTTAAGCCGTGAGTGGAGAGGTGACATGGCGTGGGGTGGGATTGTGATTGGTTGATGGTAGATTGGGGGTGACGTGTCAAGCTGGGAGTGGTGGTATGGAGTTTGGTTGTCTGGCAGATATGGTCCCCAAAGTTTCTTGCTTTGTCCACTTTGTAAAAACAGCTAACAACTTCTACTTCCCTTGTAACAACTTTGTGATACTTGTCAAATTTGGCACAAGTAAGTTCATAACTTTAAACAAGGACTTAAAATGCATAATTTGCATTTTTCAAGGGCTTTTCTTGAAATGTCTTCAAAATCCAAGGATGTATCTTGTATAAATGAATTCTCCAAGGGCCTTTCTTGCCAAATCTTCAAAAATGAGGGACCAATGTTGTCAATCTTCAATTCTTCAAGGACAATTTTGGAAATTCAGGATTCGGGTCCGGTTCATTGTGCGGCTTCGTTTCCCGTGTTCGTTTTTGATCGATTCTTGTGATCTTTTTTCCATTTCCTCAATATCCGTACCTAAAATACACAAGCAACAAACACGAGCATATATTTGGCAGTTTTAATGATATTTTATGCATTTTAAGCCCGTTTTGGACGATGAGACTATGTATAAAAGCAGTCTCATCACTCCCCCATACTAATCCATTGTCGTGCCCTCACGCAATGCTAGAATAAAGTATCATAGCACCTCCAAAATTCATTTTTATTCACTTTATTGAACGAAAAACTAGCTACACTACTACTATTGCTACTACTTGCGTTTTAGACATAATGTATGATTTTCATTGCAAAATGGGACGTTTAGGTTCATAGAATAAGAACACGTGAATGCTTCGTTAGAAATAATTTCATCGTCCTCGATTTTCACCCTAATTCCATGCCAAGCGTGTAACGAGATCATTGTCATTATAAGTTAGTAATGCTAACACTACTCATATGCCCTAATCACGTACTTATCCTCCCATTATTCCTAAGTTGTATCTCTTATATTTTATTATGTCTTGGATGTTTCACGAGGATACATTGTTTGACTTATGCGATAATAGAGATTTAGGTCTAAAAATAGAGCCCTAACGGTGTAACTAAGACCATCAAATCAATAACCCCTCCTAATAGACAACGATGTCAAAAAATTAAGTTGACAAGAAGAATCGATAAACACGGTTTTATAACGGTTTTGAACATGAGACTTATTACCAAGACTTTTATACGCCCCTAACGGAAGGGCCTTATTATCTTTGGTTTACCTCCATCTTTTATTCAACTTCGCCATGAAGCTTTTATTATGACTTCGGTCTTGCCTTGCCTTTTATTATCCGCCTCATCGGTGGTTTTATTAGCCAAAGACGTACATCCTCACGCTAAAGCGAATTTTGGATCTTTAAAGCTTCAAAGATTAAGGCTTGATTCACTTTCAATTTTTCATAGATTTTTCGGCCTTGTGGGGCTTCAAATTGTTTGCTAGATTTAGGTGAGCACTTGAAATCTTATTATTGGGTGAAGCTTTCAATTATTCGGGTGCCAATACTTCAAAACCGTGACGCTGGCGATACCTTAATGTCTTCCCAATTTAATTACACGGAAGCTACTAGAAAAGACTAGAAACCCAACAATCCTAACTAAACCGCTAACTCAATATTTATTAAGCAAAAAAAAAAAATATTTACATGCGAAGGGAGAATAAGCAAACAACGAGAACACATGAGTTTTTGAAAGAATACGAGTACTCTACGTTTAGCATAGTAACTTATAATTAACTCTATCATTTCTCGTCCTCATTTAAGAGACTTAGCCTAAGTGTAGTTAAGGAATCAAAGCTAAGTGCTCACCACGCACGGTCGAGTCAAAAATTACTCTTATTCTCGCCATCGGAAAATCTACATTCGTGTCTTCAAACACTTATAAAACATGAGAAAATTTTTAAAATTTGGCCATTTTTAGCCTTATTTTGCAACAAAAAGATAACAAAAAGATAAACTTTGGAAAGCGTGAAGGTATGGCAAAGAAAGTATCTATTCACCCCCCATACTAAAGTTAAACATTGTCCTCAATGTTTCGAGTCTAGGTGTGCAAACACCCCCATACTAGAGACGTAGTCGAATGCCTAATCTAGCATGGAAAGGGTGTAACCAATAAATTAATAGCCGTTTATGAAGTGTGCTAAAAACCTAAGGTTAGAACATCAAAGGATATATCATTTGGATATTGAGAAAGTCTTCAAAGCAAACGATCGAGTGCTCCCATAAAATGAACACGAGAGGCTCCAATCGTGAAGATAATGATCTAAAAACCACAATGCACAAACAACCACGAAACAAAGGTTGGAAGGGCACAAATCCCCTCACATTAAACTAATTAGAAAGCAATAATATGTACATGGATAAGCATGGGTTTCCCCCACGAGGCACCTTGTTTTTGATAACCGAGTCAAAAGCTCGACTCGAATCCCCATAAATATGATCATTTAGGGATAATCATGGTGTGGTCAATTTTTGGTGGGGCTTACATGATAAACAAGGCCCAAAAACAACCGGTACTAAGGACTAAGTCTTTGATGGTGCAAAATACCGGGATCGAAGATGGCGTTCTCATTTTCATTGGAAAAACAAATCAACGCCACTTCATAATGAGTCAACATAAACCCAAAGGGTTTCAAGAAAATAGATGAGAAGAAATAGAAGGGTGGGACAATGGGTAAGTCATAAAAATCATGAGCTACTCGAGGTAGACTCGCACCAATCAAATGAAAAGATTTTCCATTTATTGCATCGGTGGAAGACCGAGATTTCTCTTTATAAGCAATTCCGTGATCAAATATCTCGTCCTCGGTGGAGAAAGGGAAGGGAACATAAGGGGCTTCCCCCACACTAGGTCCACACAAAGCATCGTCAAAAGGAGAAGACGAGCTTGTAGTACTCAATACACGCGGTGATGACGGAGTTAGAGTTGTAGAAAAATCTTTTAAATTCAATTCAAAATCTTTTCCTTTTTCATCTTTTAAACTCTCCTTATGAAAACCCGATTTAATTATGTCAAAAATATTTGGTGTTTCTAAAGCAATGTTAGTCACACTAAAAATTCTCACATTTGAAAACCGTTTTGGTAAAGGTGGTGGTAAGTTTTCAAAACGTTTGTCAACAAAGAAAACTCCCCCATCGGGATCAACATATTCATCATCCGAAGAATCATTCACAATTGGAATCGTAGGCTTAACACTCTTAACCTCCACCGGCGGAGGGGACGGAAAATTGTTTTTATCATCAACTCCTAAAACTCTTTTTGAAATCCTTTTACAAATGTTTTTGATGGGACTAACATTGTTCAAAGACGTGATAGAATACACATGAGAAAGTGTGGAGTTTTGAGTTGCATTAATGACGAGTTCTTCCTCATTGAAACTAAGAGTGATTTTCCTAGCATGCACATCGATAAGTGCTCTCGAGGTATCCAAAAATGATCGACCTAAAATTAGAGGAACTTTAGGATCGATGGGGATGTCAACAAAAATAAAGTCTACGGGATAGTAGAACTTTCCAACTTTCACGAAGACGTCCTCGGCTACTCCACAAGCTAGAATCGTAGAATGATCGGCATCTTGTTTGACATTCTTGAAGGAGTGAGATTGGGAAGATTGAGCGACTTAAAAATCTCAAGAGGCATCAAATTAATACTAGCACCAAGATCGGCCAAGGCGTAGCATTCTTCCATGTCTTGTATAGCACATGGGATTAAAAACTTGTCGGGATCACCGACTTTTTGAGGTATGCGGCTAAGAAAAACCGATGAACAACTAGACGATTTTTGCAATTTCTCTTTGTTATTCAGCATACTTTTGAAGTTCGCGGCAAATCGAGGCATCATGACCAAGGCGTCGGCAAAACTTACATTAAAATGCAAGTCACGAAACATTTTCATAAAAAGTTCAAATTGATAATTATTTCGTTCTTGTGCCTTTTCCTTGTCTCGTCTTGAAGGGTATGGTAAGGGTGGTGTGGGTTGGGGCATAGGCAAAGGTCTTGGAATCTCGGGTTCCATGATTGGTATTGGTTCAACCGTAGGTGTGGTTTGAGCGGTACTTCGTGGGCTTGGAATTTGCTCCTTTTCTACCACCACCTCGGGTTCTTTCTCTTTTTCCTTCTCCATAGAAGTACTTGGACGAGAAATGGGTTCTTTCAAAGTTTTACCACTACGAGTAGTAATAACCTTCAATTCTCCTTTCGGGTTCATGATGGTATCACTAGGAAGAGAAGGTTTACACATGATAGCTTCAAACATTTTTCCCATTCGGTCTTCAAACATAGATTGCCTAGCATCCGCTTTTAACAACTCTTGCTTAATCTTATGTTGACCTTGCTCCATTTTTTGTTGATTTTGTTGGAGACTTTGAACATTTCCTTCCATTTTATTAGCATGAGTTTTAAGTTCATTAGCAAGTTCGTTTTTAAGCTCGTTTTTCAACTCGGATCTTAAGCTAACCATTTCACGTTGCATATTATCAAACTTAGCATCGTTTGCTTTTGCATAATTCAAAAATTATCCTTAAAGATTTTTGGTGTGATCATTTTGAAAACCTTGTGTGGTAGTTTGAAAATCACGGTTTTGGTTTTGGTTTGAAATTTGCCCATTTCCACTTTGATAATTACCCTTGTTGTAGTTACGTTGATTGCCTTGATAATTACCACCTTGATTGTTGTTTCGATAGTTATTAGCATTTTGATTTGGTGGAGCTTGATTTTGGCGGGAACCTTGACCGTTTTGGTTATAAGTTCCCGTGGCTATATAAGCACTCGAAGAGTTACCATCCATGGTAATGCACTCGGAAAGATCATGAGCTCCACCACACGACAAACAACTCTTAGAAACCGCTTTAACCGAAGCGGAATTCGAAGCTTCTTGAGCTTTCCAATGGGACATAAGGTTAGAAAATCTATCAAAAAACCGATTTTCTTCATTTGCTTCATCATGTAAGGCATTAATGCTACGAGACGATGACGAGCCCATTTTGGCAACACTCGGTGTGTTACGAGGGCTATAAACCTTAGACCTATTCTCAATTATCACCAAAGCTTCCTCGACCGTTTTACACAAAAAATTACCACCCGCGGCGGCATTTAAATAATCTCTTTCATGATCATTAAGTCCATTGTAAAACGTGTCAATTTGATGCAAGTCGGAAAAACCGTGATGAGGACATTCATGTAACATTTCCTTAAACCTATTCCAAGCCGTTGAAAAACTTTCATTACATTCTTGTGAAAATTTTGAAATCTCGTTTTTCAAGTGCGTAGTCATAGAGGGCGGAAAAAATTGGTTCACAAACTTAGAAACGAGATCCTTCCACGTCAACATAGAATTGGGTGGCTCTTTCTCTAACCAAATTTTAGCGGGCCCCGCTAAGGAATACGGAAAAAGCATCATCTTAATCGAGTCATTCGAGACATCCTTAAATTTGCAAGTGGCGGTAAGACGATTAAATTGAGGGATATGGTTTTGTGGATTGTCCTTCTCATCACCACGGAATTTGTTGTTTTGGATCATCGACAACAAACCCGTTTTCACCTCAAAATTCTCCGCAAGGATAGCGAGAATCACAATAGCTTCTCCATAACCCTCGGTGGGTGCTTGAAGTAACTCCATCATAGTTCGATTCGCCATGGTTGGTGCTTCTCTTACAATGGGTTCGTCAATAGGAGACTCCTCACTAGAATGATTTGGAGTGGGAGTTTTGTTCTTTCGTTTACGTGCACGTTTTGCTTGATTACGAGTTAGCATAAACGTCACGTACAACGAGGGGACGAGCAAAGAAGATTCTTTTTGGTGTTTTTAACTTTTCAATTTTTTTGTGGTTTTTGATTGTTTTTACTTTTTTTTTGGATTTTGGAATGTATTAGGTAGACAAAAATCTACAAATCTCCTCCTTAATCAAATCTCTTAATTAAAGAAGCCTCAAGGAATGAAAACGATCACGTGAAGTGAACGCCTTTGATGACTTTAGAACGATGGTGGAACACCAAAACGTTCAAGAGGGTTTAATCAAATGAAACCAAGAAAATATATATGATATGTAATAATACTTTGGGCGGCAAAACCCTCGATTAGCTTTCAAAATCAAATACTCACAAGCAAGCGGAGGAAACGAGGCGGCGCGAAGCACTTAAGAGCCTTTTTCCTTTAGGTCGTGAAATACAACCGCCTTATACCCACCTTATAGTTTGTATTTTTCAAAATCGAGCTTCTCGAAAGTATTTATCTATTTTTGCCTCTTTCTTTGGTTTGAGATTCGAATACAATGATTGGGTAATGACCTCCCAAGTCAAGGTTGTGATTTCTCACGTATTTGGAGTACTTGTGAATTTATTGTTCTACGTATACAATATAGTAATAGTATTCACAAAAAACGAAAAACGATAATACGTATTAGTAGAGTGCTACTAATACAAATACTTACTATGGCTATATAAAAACAACAATTGTTCAAATCAAAACACAACACGTCTCCCCGGCAGCGGCGCCAAAATGATAGTTGTAAAATTAGACACTTGCTTTAGGAAAAACAAGCACCTAAAATATAGGGAAGCAGGCACGACGATTTAGGAAAACCGTGTGTAAATGACCCTAAAAGTGAGTGAGAGTTCGTTCTCGAGGAGGCTAGTGCGTTGTGTAATGAATTGATTAATGGTTTGTGATTATATTGAGAAAAAGAAAAAATAGAAATGGGGTGAGAAGAGAGTGACGATTACGAAGACGGATCGAGCTAAGACGAAAAGGTTGTTTACGTAAAACCGTAAAAAGCTACAAATTAAAAATTTTAACCTAAAAATTAATTAAAAGTTAAACTAAGTCTAAAATAATATAAATAAGAATAAAAATCCAATAAAAATATTTTAAAACCTTTTATTAATTAAATATTCAATTTTTAATGCTAATTAAAGCCCTAAAATTAAATATAATTAATCAAAATGTCCAAAATATGATTTTATTGAACAAATAACTTATTTATATTATCTAAAGACTAAAAAGTATTTTTCCTAAATTTTAAAAACTATTTTTCTATTTTTAAATCACTAAAAACTATTTTTAAACCAAAATAATCATAAAAAATAATAAAATAATGCTAAAAATAATTTGACAATTTTAAAAATCCTATTTACTCTAAAGAACAGTAGAAAAATGAAAAAGTTTAAAAAATATAAAATTTTGCACTAAAAGACAAAACAGATTAATATTTAAACCCTAATTAAACTAAATTAAATCTAAAAAATAATTAAAAGGTGAACAGTAAAAACTTTTTATACCAAAAATCTTAAAATATTTTTCTAAGTCTAATAAAATTTTTAAATCTGAAAAATAATAATTTTTGCCACTAAATGCCAAAAATCCGAAATTAAAAAGTAATTAAAATAGCTATTAAACCTAAAAAATAGCAAATGAACAGTAATAAAAATTCCAATTAAACAGAAAAATCAGAAATAAAATAAGAAAAATTATGAAACTATTTTTAGGTCCTAAATCCAATTTTCAAGCACTAAAGACAAAATTTCTTAAAAACTGATAGTGACTTGTGCCTGGTTTTGTCTGCTAGTCAAGCAGTAATAACTTGTGTATTAGCAGGGGGAACCTTTTTCCCACTGCTAGTGCAATTTTCAGGTCAGTTGACCTTTTGAGCTTAGGAAAGCTTATGATTGGGTTTTGCTTGGACAATGGGGCACTCCCACAACCAGTTGGGTTGTGGGAAGTCAATCAAACAAGAAAATCAGCAAGTCACTTCACAAATATAACCACAAAATGCCCTAAAAGTTACTGATTAAGCTTACAAGTTTCTGATGAACAGTTGACTAGTTAAATTGGCACAAAAACGATTTTCACTTGCTCAAATCTTGCACATAAGTTAACCAATTCACATAAAACAGATACACAATCCTAAAACAACCTATATTCTAGCAATGATCAAGATTTATAGGTCAAATAAACACAGAATCTGGCAAAACAAAGACCTACTGATTTTTGACCACTTGGTTGCAATTTTAATACACAAATCCTATTAGAATCCTACCAAACTAAAATCCTTATACTGATATCACCTAGCAACACCCTATTGAGTGATTAAAACAGGATCTTAAACAAGATTTATGCTATTTAATCAAGTTTAAACCCTAATCCAAACACTCCTTTACAATATGAAACTAAAAATTAACCAAGTAAACCTACTCAAACCTTCACAAATCTGATTGGCTAAGCTTCTAACATGCATATATCATTCAAACAGGCATAAACAAACAGCAATCAAAGCCCAATAGCAATTTTCATACACTTCAACCAAATCTCACAAATCAACAAAATCTGAAATCTATAAACAAGGTACAAAGGTTTTACCTTGTGGGACCCACATCCAGGTCCCACAATGGCTACAATGCCATCTCCCTTCAGGCTGGGGCCTGAGCAGAACCTTGGGAAACAAGCTTGAAAATCTGCTAAGATCAACAAGGTGAATAACAAGAAAAATCTGATTTCTTTCTTCCAAAAATCTTTTACAAACCAATAAATCTTGGAACCAATGAATATGTTTTTAAAACAAGTCCAAAATCAGAAAACCAATAATCCAATCCACTTTCACTTCATGAAATCATGGATTTCTGAAATCTAAAACCTTTTTAAAACTCTTTTGAAAACTCAAAAACATAAAGTGTTTACAAAATATTTATGGAACTCAGAATTTCTAGCTCAAAAATTTACCAACTTTTAATATATAAAAAGGAATCCACATTTACTAACTAAAATACCAACTTTTATATTGATTAAAAAGGAATTACAATATTTTGCTAAAATTCTGGAACAACTAAAATAGGGTACATGACACCCTATTTATACAACTGGATAGAAGAATGTAGAAGCTTGAATAAAATATTACAAGAAATCAAACCCTAAACCCTAATAGACATGAAGATCCGAAAATGCCCTTGGGGTCTTGGTCAAAAATCGTCCATGTGATGATGCCAGGTGAAATCTTCAATCTGGGATGTTCATTTAAGCTTTAAGAACAAGGAATACCATCTAGCCGTTTATCTTGTCTGCATTTTGGGTTTTGTGGAAAGTGACGGGTGCAGGGGACCCCTGGGGAGTCACATGGGGTGTTGTGGGTTTTGTTTTGGGGTGTGTGATGGGTTAAGGTGATGGTTAATTACCATTTTGGAGATTATCATGCAAAACCCCTTTGTTTATAAGTTAATTGGACCTGGGTAGATTAGGGTTCTTGGGGTGTTTAAGTGTGGGGTTTAATCTGATTTGGGGATTAGGGGTTTTAAATAATTGTTTTGGTGGGAAATTAAACTGATTTATTAAATCAGTTTAAGCCGTGAGTGGAGAGGTGACATGGCGTGGGGTGGGATTGTGATTGGTTGATGGTAGATTGGGGGTGACGTGTCAAGCTGGGAGTGGTGGTATGGAGTTTGGTTGTCTGGCAGATATGGTCCCCAAAGTTTCTTGCTTTGTCCACTTTGTAAAAACAGCTAACAACTTCTACTTCCCTTGTAACAACTTTGTGATACTTGTCAAATTTGGCACAAGTAAGTTCATAACTTTAAACAAGGACTTAAAATGCATAATTTGCATTCTTCAAGGGCTTTTCTTGACATGTCTTCAAAATCCAAGGATGTATCTTGTATAAATGAATTCTCCAAGGGCCTTTCTTGCCAAATCTTCAAAAATGAGGGACCAATGTTGTCAATCTTCAATTCTTCAAGGACCATTTTGGAAATTCAGGATTCGGGTCCGGTTCATTGAACGGCTTCGTTTCCCGTGTTCGTTTTTGATTGATTCTTGTGATCTTTTTGCCATTTTCTCAATATCCGTACCTAAAATACACAAGCAACAAACACGAGCATATATTTGGCAGTTTTAATGATATTTTATGCATTTTAAGCCCGTTTTGGACGATGAGACTATGTATAAAAGCAGTCTCATCACCTTGGTAGATCACGCTTGGATTGAATCGATGACGGATGAACTTCAACAATTCGAAGGACTTAAAGTCTGGGAACTTGTTGACAGACCATACGATGTAATACCATTAAATCTTCGATGGATCTAGAAAAACAAGATGGATGAAGAGAACACGATCATCAAGAATAAATCTAGGCTAGTGGCTAAAGGGTATGGCTAGAAAGAGGGTATTGATTTTGAAGAACCATTTGCACCAGTAGCTCGTATGGAAGCGGTCAGGATTTTCCTTGCTTATGTTGCACATAAGGGATTCATCGTTTATCAAATGGACGTAAAGACGGTGTTTCTTAACGGTCCTTTGAAGGAAGAAGTCTATGTCACACAGCCGGAAGGATTCGTCAATCCTCATTATCCTGATAAGGTGTATCGTCTCCACAAAGCACTTTATGGACTCAAGCAAGCTCCAAGGGCGTGGTACGACGAGCTCTTAAAATTTATGGTATCCAAAGGATTCTCAAAAGGTTCCATTGATCTAACTTTGTTCACTTATAATATGGGGATGACATTTTGCTTGTGTAGATTTATGTTGATGACATTATTTTCGGGTCTACAAACCCAAAACTTTCAAAATGGTTTGAAAAAGTAATGCACAGCAAATTTGAAATGTCAATGATGGGCGAACTAAAATTCTTTCTAGGAATTCAAGTTCACAAATCCCCAAGTGGTATCTTCATTAACCAAGCTAAGTATTGTCAAGAGATAATCAAAAAGCATGGTATGACCTCATGTGACGTTGTTGGGACACCTTTATCAACCACATCACTAGATGCTGATTTGGAGGGAGATGCCATAGATCAAACTATAAAACCTGTAAATTTTAGGTTTTGACTATGTCATCATTGTACACGTTACCTCATGATATCTGTGTATATTACCACCTTTGCATGAAATCTTTTGAGTAATCATATGCATCATACATGATCATACATTATTTTAATCATCAGAACATGGAAACAATTAATCACATAGCATACATTATGATTTTGAGTACTTAATCATAAGGACACAGCCACATTTGTATGACTACATTATATGAGCATGCGGGACAGTAAACAATCACTTCTTTTGGGACATTTAAGTCACCGGAAATTATAATCATAAGCATTCATCATATTGATTTATAAAAATTCAAACTCATGATCACAATTAATGACATTACGTTACGACATCAACTGTTTTTTATTATTAAACATTACCTTTAACCATTCTAACTTATTTAAACTAAGTTGTCATACATTTAATAAAGTAAATCATTTTCTCAATTTAATATGACCATACTTTCACCAAGGATCCCAAACTTAACCAAAATCAACCTAGACTTAAACCTACTCACACAATGCTATACATACACTCCTAGTAACTATACTTAGACATAAGATTTAAACATGAAACTACCTTAGACTCACTTATTATCCGAATGTATACATAATACATAACATTACATACCAAAAACCTTTACCAATTACACTTTTGACTTTCTAGATTTTGTACAACACATCTCATTAAACCATACACTATTTAAACACTCCCTTTTCCCTTGACTAAGCCAATATCGTCGGTTACAAGTTCAAAACCAAGGCACCATGTACAATTTTGCATTAATAAGATGTACTAGGTATATCAAAACTTAGGATATGCTTATAATAGAAATGAGACACCTAGCACCCCCACTCTTGCCATAGACGTGTGAGGGAGGCTCACCACACATCCATTTTGCTTGTACAACATTGCAATTAAGACTAAAACGATGCTAGTCACATTGTGTCCCCTTGGTTTGTTAAAAATGCGACGGCACAAGGCCTTAGGGGTCAAGTGCACATTTTGCAAGTCATTAAACCTTGTACTTACCTAGTACACATCCAAATTCACTATATCTAGATTACCCTCTCTCTTGGCGAATATATACCCCGAACCACACCCCTCAATCTCACATTTAGATATTTAGCAAACATTTGAACTTCACATATCACTTACACATCCCATATTCGGATATCCTCTCCACAAAACACCTACACAAAGATCAAGCATTTACTTCTACCTATTCTTGGTCTTCACCAAGCATTTAGTGCATGCTATTCAAGATTTTTAGCATTCAAGTCAAGTCCAAGATCATCCTAGGTCACTTATAAGAAGAACCCGACGTCTAGAACTCCTAAACCATAGTCATCACCAAGTTTTCTTGAAACAAGTAAGTATGAGACTTCCCTAAACCTTTTCCTTACTCATTTTTACTTGTCATGCATGTAAACACCATGGAAATGAAACTAGGAGTACATGCATATGTTTAAAACTCTTAGACAAGTCCTTAACAACATATAAGCCCATGGCTTATATGATGTTCATGGACAACCTTGCCTCAAAACCATAAGGATTTGTAAGAATATGCATATAGAACATAATATGAGCCCTAAGTTGTTAACCTAGTCTTAAAAGCCTATAAAATGTAATATAAGCCGAAACATATAAGCTTATATAAGCACATGGACCATATAAGCATAGACCTATTTAAGCTAGTCATAAAAGCCTATAAAACCTAATATAAGCTGAGACCTAGAAACTATATAAGCTATGTCATTGAAACCCTAAAACCTAATATAAGCCGAGACCTAAAACTTATATAAGCTAAGTCATTGAAACCCTAAAATATATATAAGTCGAGACTTAGAAACATATATAAACTAGCTCATATAAGCCCTAAGAATAATAAATAAGCCGAGTCATATAAGCTCACTTATAAGCCTAATAAATAAGCCCAAACTTAGAAATAAGCCGAATGTAAATAAGCCCATAACTTATTTATAAGCCTAGTAATATTTAGATATAAGCCCAATAAGTAAATTATAGTTACTAGCCCACTTGGTAAATTTACTAAGTAAATCAAACAAGCCCACTAGGCTGGTATAAACTAAGCCGAGACCCTATTGGGCCAACCAAGCCCAAATCTTGTTTGTGGAAACTTTTCGTGCCCTTATTGCCAATTGGTGAAAGTTAGGGTCTATTTTATAACTTAATAAAACATGTGTATGTGCTTTCGTGACTTTATAGAAGTTCAAGGGCCGAATGTGTCATTTCCAAAAGTATAGGGTGCGTTTATTTTAAACCGAGAACTAAACAAAAACCACAAGGACTAATTGTGCCATTATTGAAACTTAATATAAGCCCTTGTTTCCCATTTGAATATTTCGAGACTTCAAGGGTCATTATTGCCACTTTTGGAAACTTATTTCAAACCCTAACTTAATATTTAAATATTTCGAGACCTCAAAGACCAAAAGTGTCATTTTGGAAACTTATTACAAGCCCTAACTATTATATTTGGATAATTCGAGACTTCAAGGACCATTAGTGTCATTTTGAAAACATAAAACAAACCCTAACCCTTATTTAATTATTTCAGAGACATAAGGGGGGTGTTTGGTCATTTCCTAAAAGTTTTATAAGCCCTAGGGGCGTTTTTGAAAATAAATAAAACGGACAAGGACTAACGACGCAATGTACTTAACGAACGAAACCTTAAAGGTTATTTTTGGTAAATTTTTATACTAACAAGGACTCAAGTGTAAATTTTAAGTTAATTAAAAATATTAATAAATTATTTTATTGATAAATTAACTTGGCCATTTGGATAATTAAATTACTAAGTTTATTCGCGAAACCTTATAAAATGACAAATCACGTTAACAATATTTTTGAAGCCTTAAGTAAAGTAAATTGTATTTTATTTTTCTTACAATAAATTAAATGATATAAAAATCTATTTATTTAATTTATTACCCATTTTACTAGACAATTTATATATATTTTTAGAAACTAAAACTATATATATTTACAATTCACTATAAGTTTAAACACTTAAACAATCGTAATAGCTTACTAATTCGTGATCATGCATTTTCACCCGTACATTCATCATGCATTGTTTTTTTGCATTTACTAAGGCACTTAAAATTACTTAGATAATTTCTCTAGTTCGTGATCATACTATGCCAGTTTATTCAGTGACATCATCCACACATCATTACCACTAAGGTGAGTTCATGGCCTCATCTTTACTATTTTATAACTAGGAGAGAAAACATAAAAAAAACTATATATATTTAAATATGCAAACACGCACTGATGACCACAACAATTTATTGCCTATTGTTTGTCCCATACCCGTGGACTGTAATAGTTAATAGTGTAGCGCGAAATGTATGAATATATGTATTCGGGTATTGACAACACCCGGGCTGCGTGACTTGCTATCACGAAACGCTTAGGCCAAGCAACAGGTTTATTTCATTGGCGGACTGAGGGAACAACATCAGGATAGACCCAAATGGGCGTACTGAGCATCATCTGTCTAGCTTCTATTACAGGGCAGTAGGAACTACTATAGTATTGGGCTGTGATTGTCCTACTATGATCGTGGTGTTTGGCATATTAGTAATTTATTTATTTAACTAAACCTATGAATTTACCAACTTCGTGTTGACCCCCACATTTTACTCTATATGTTTTCTCAGGAAAATAAAGCAGGTTCATGCATTGGATTCCAGCACTTTAGGGAGCATCATGTCTACCATTGGGCTTAGATATTTACTTCAGTTTTATAATAAATATGGTTTTACAAACAAGATACTAAGTGTGTACAATTAATTCATGTAATATGTTTTAAATGACTATTATGATCATTGCTCTATATACTATGTGCTATCGATCCACCCAAGTAACACCCCAAGTACTATTTCGCTGCATTTGACCATCAAAGGGGTGTTACATAAATGGTATCAGAGCGCATAGTTATAGAGAACCTGATCGATAATAAAAAATTTAAAATTTTAAACTGGACTATAACTGAAATTTTAAAATCAATGAAATAAAAAGAAAGTTGATTTTTGGGGAACCTTTATAAGTTAGGCATATAGCATATAGAGCATGCATATTATGTGAACTAACCTCACACTGATTTATAATCTTAGAGTTAATAAATCCCCTAAGTATCTACTCATACTTTTAACAAGCATAGTTAAAAGACATAAACCGCATTGCATATGCATCTTAAAACTTTTTGAATTGTGTAAGCTAAAAACTTACTCAACTTTGAAATGCTATTTTCAGATATCATGACGCCACCTACTATTGTGACAACCTTCGAGGAGCTCATGGCTCCTACCATCACACCATTATCGCCGACATCAGTATTTGCTGGACCCGCATCTGACACCGAGTCCAGAGGTGACCAGCCAGACGAAGTCATTATACTTTCAGATTCACCTACCCCATCACCACCTACTGTATCCCCTACTTCACCACTGCTAGTAGTACCTACATCTTCTCCTAGGGAGATGGATCAGGTTGTACCTTCCTTACCACCTTTGCCACCACCTTCTGCACATCGCATTTACCCCACCAGTGCTTTGCCACCTCGCAAGAGGAGGCGTGATTCTATTCCTGACTCGACCTTCGAGATAGGAGAGGGATCAGGAGCTGGACAGCCCAGTCTTGGCGCCTTACAGGCACAGGTAGACGCACTTGTGGCCCGATAGGCGCAGGATACCGCACTTATTCATGCCCTACTACAGGCGGACCAGCAGGGTCGCGCCGTACTTCAGGAGAGATTTAGTTCTCTCTACTGGACTGTGGCTGGTGAGTCACACACCACTCAGAGTTCTCTGGGTATGACCCAGGGGACCATACAGTAGTTGTTGGATGAGGTTGCTTACCTCCGTTACCGGCTAGCTTCACTAGAGGGTCACTCGTACGAGACCCAGGCTGCCATCCTCACGCAGGAGGAGACCTTCCGGACTTTCATAGACCTGACAGATCTTCGCCATCAGGGAGTCATTGCGGAGACGGATCATCTACGGAGTGCCGATACTGCACGTCAACACCAGTTGCTCGAGACCATGAGATTCTCCCGAGAGACCAGGAGAGTGATGATTCGCATGCAGGATGATCGTGCACCCACACCACCAGCTGGACCACTCGCACCTACAGACAGCCATACTAGTGTAGGCTAGATTCCTTTGTACATCATGACAAGCATTGAGTTGCATCTCAGCTCGCATGATTTAGGTCTTTTGTACTTGTATTTTCATTTCAGTTGTATCCGTATCGTAGCACCTAACCTTAGTAGGTAGGTTATCTTTTGTTGTACTACAAACATATGTACCACTATCTCAGACAGGATTGTTGTATCTCTGTCTTAGATTGGTTGTATTTGCATCATATTGATGTTCACCAGTATTGACATATTATCACTTACTTGTTTGTTTGAATTTATATTATTATGAAATCTTGACAGATTATCCAATTTGTTGTGAATTCTATGCATACCTATTTTTTATGCAACTTAATATAATAATCCTACTAAACAACTAATAAATCTCATCTTGTGTATGATAGAACAATGGCACAAAGAGTCACTCGGCAGAATCCCGACGCTGCTCCCTCAGCGACTATTTCAGAAGCACAACTTAGAGTGCTTATCGGTCAAGGCATTGCTGATGCCCTAGCCGCCAGGGAAACACACCCCAGCGGAAACCAGGGCGACAGTCAAAACTCGAATGCCAGAGATCGAACTGCCAGAGGACGTACCTATCCCGACTTCCTGAAATGCAAGCCCAGTTACTTCAAGGGCAAGGAAGGGGTAGTAGGACTCATGCAATGGTTCGAAAGGACCGAGACAGTGTTCCACATTAGTGATTGCACCGAAGAAAACAAGGTGAAATTTGCCACCTGTACTCTCTTGGAACATGCTCTCACCTGGTGGAACTCCCTAGTTGCTACCCTCGGGCATGATGAAGCCTATGGGATGACCTAGAATGCCTTTAAGGAAAGACTTACCACAAAATATTGTCCTCGGGGTGAAATCAAGAAACTATAGATTGACTTGTGGAACCTCAAATGCTCAAATCATGACATCACAGCTTACAATCAGAGGTTTCAGGAGCTGACTTTGATGTGTACACGAATGTTCCCTAACGTGAAGGACAAAATATAAAAGTACGTCAGTGGACTTCCTGATTCTGTTCATGACAGTGTACTCGCATCCCGACCCACTACGGTCGAGGGTGCCATAGAATTTTTCACGGAGCTGATGAATAAACGGGGACGTGATCATGTGCTTAGGCAGTCTGAGTACAAGAGAAAAGTTGAGGAGAACTACCGCAGTCATCATCAGGCCCAGCCACCAAAGAAGCTAAACTTGGGCCAAATCTGTAGTGTTGTTTCCTCAGCACCACCACCATATGCATGCAACAAGCCAAAGTGCTCCAAGTGCAATTTCCATCATTTCTCTACTACTGAATGCCGAAGACCCGGACAGGGCAACACCCATGTTCCAGCCATCAGGAACAACTCCAGTACCAACTACATGCCCCACAATGGCAACAGTCAGAACTTTCACAGAAATGGACAGCAGGGAAACCGTCAGCACACTGGCAGCGGTAGCATGGCTCGTAGGGAAGTTCGTTGCTATGGTTGCGGGGAAATCGGGAACATCAAGCCTGATTACCCATAGCGAGCAGTTAGGAACGAGAACAGAGGAGGAGCACCGTCTAGAGTCTTTGTGATAGGAGACACCAAGACCAACCCCGACTCCTATGTGGTTACCGGTACGTTCCTTCTAAACAATCGCTATGCAACTATTTTATTTGATACGGGAGCCGATAGGAGTTTCATATCCACATAATTTAGTAGCTTACGAGACATCACACCTACACCGTTAGATGACTGTTACAGAGTCGAGTTAGCAGACGATAAAATCATTGAAATTAACACTATTTTAAGAGGTTGTACCTTAAATCTTCAAAATCATCCATTCGACATCCATTTGATACCTGTAAGTTTGGGTAGTTTCGATGTCATCATTGGTATGGACTGGTTAGCCAAATATCACGCAACCATTGTGTGCGACAAAAAGCTAGTCTGTATACCATGGGGAAAAGAAAATCTAATTGTCCAAGGAGAAGGAAATTCAGATAGAACTGACACCAGACTGAGTGTTATCTCATGCACTAAAGTCCAGAAGTATATACTAAAAGGATACCCTATATTTTTAGCACATATTTCAAAAACCGACAAAGAAGAGGAACCAGGGAAGAAACAAATCAAGGACGTACCAATTGTTCGTGATTATCCCGAAGTCTTCCCAGATGACTTACCTGGTTTACCTCCGACTCGTCAAGTGGAATTTCAAATCGACTTGATACCAGGAGCTGCACCTATAGCTAAAGCACCATACCGATTAGCACCAACCGAGATGAAAGAACTCGCTGATCAACTTCAAGAACTGTCAGACAAAGGTTTTATCAGACCCAGTTCCTCACCTTGGGGAGATCCAGTGCTTTTTGTCAAAAAGAAAGACGGATATTTCCGAATGTGTATCGATTACAGAGAACTGAATAAGTTAACTGTGAAAAATCGTTACCCACTACCACGAATCGACGACCTATTTGATCAGTTACAAGGGTCAAGTGTATACTCCAAGATCGACCTACGATCGGGGTATCACCATTTGAGGATCAGAGAAGAGGACATACCGAAAACAGCTTTCAGAACTCGTTACGGTCATTATGAATTTCAAGTCATGCCATTTGGACTGACCAACGCTCCAGTCATATTCATGGGCCTCATGAATCGAGTGTGCAGACCCTATCTAGATAAGTTTGTGATCGTGTTTATCGACGACATACTCATCTATTCCAAGAATGAGCAAGAGCACGGAGAACATCTTGCTCAAGTGCTAAAATTACTTAAGGAAGGGAAGTTGTACGCAAAATTCTCAAAGTGTGATTTTTGGATTCCTAAAGTGCATTTCCTCTGTCATGTGATCGATGACAAAGGAATTCAAGTAGACCCCACGAAAGTCGAATCCGTGAAGGATTGGGCATCACCCACTTCACCAAAGGAGATTCGCCAATTCTTAGGTCTTGCCGGTTACTACCGGAGATTTACAGAAGGATTTTCTAAGATAGCTAAATCTATGACGAAGCTTACTCAGGAAGGCATAAAATATGAATGGGGAGAAAAAGAAGAGGCTGCATTCCAAACCATTAAGCAGAAATTGTGCAGTGCACCCATTTTAGCCCTACTAGAAGGCAACAAAGACTTCGTTGTCTACTGTAACGCCTCACACAAAGGCTTAGGAGTTGTATTGATGCAGAGACAGAAAGTTATTGCCTATGCTTCAAGACAATTGAAGAAGCACGAGCAGAATTACTCTACTCATGATCTAGAGCCTGGATCTGTAGTTTTCGCCTTGAAAATTTGGACGCACTACCTGTATGGAACAAAGTGCATAGTGCATACTGATCACAAGAGTTTGCAACATATCTTAGACCAGAAGGAGCTGAACATGAGGCAACGTCGTTGGATAGAGTTGCTCAGTGACTATGACTGCGACATGAAATACCACCCAGGTAAAGCCAACGTAGTTGCAGATGCACTAAGTTGAAAAGGAACTGATCCTCCCATGAGAGTTCGAGCCCTAGTCATGACCATTAGCTTGGATCTACCCAAGCAGATATTAGAGGCTCAACTCCAAGCACAGAAGCTTGAAAACATCGGAAAGGAAGACATAGGAGGAATGCTTAGGACTGACCTAAGCAATGAGAAGTTGGAAGCTAGAGCAGACGAAACGTTATGTTTACACGGAAGAAGTTGGTTACTATGTTATGGAGACTTGAGAAACGTGATCATGCACGAATCTCATAAGTCCAAGTACTCCATACATCCCGGATTTGAAAAGATGTATCAGGACGTGAAGAAGTTATATTGGTGGTCGAACATGAAAGCGGACATTGCCACATACGTGAAGAAATGCCTGACTTGTGCCAGAGTAAAGACAGAACAGCAGAGGCCATCCGGTTTGTTAGTCCAACCTGACATACCAAAATGGAAATGGGACAACATCACCATGGAATTCATTACCAAACTTCCTACTTCATCTTACGGTTACGATACAATTTGGGTAATCGTTGATAGACTCACAAAATCAGCTCATTTCCTGCCCATCAGAGAAAATGACTCTCTTAACAAGTTAGCCAAGCTGTACCTGAAGGAAATAGTGACTAGACACGGTATACCAGTCTCAATCATTTATGATCGAGATGGTAGATTTACGTCAAACTTTTGGAAAGCCTTCCAACGAAGTTTAGTAACAAACTTGGACATGAGCACCGCATATCATCCGCAGACTGACGGTCAGAGTGAACGAACAATCCAAACCCTAGAAGACATGCTAAGAGCATGTGTGATCAACTTTGGGAAAGTATGGGTCGAACATATAACATTAGTTGAATTCTCCTACAACAACAGCTACCATGCCAGTATCAAAGCAGCACCATTTGAGGCCCTCTATGACCGCAAGTATAGATCACCCGTTTGTTGGGCAGAGGTGGGGGGATTTCAACTGACTGGACCCGAACTAATCTAAGAGACGACTGAAAAGATCACTCTCATCAAACAGCGAACTCAGGCTGCCCAACATAGACAGAAGAGCTATGTAGACAGGAAACGGAAACCTATGGAGTTTGCAGTAGGTGACCATGTTATGCTAAAGGTATCACCTTGGAAGGGCGTTGTACGATTTGGGAAACGTGGGAAACTAAATCCACGTTACGTAGGACCTTTCAAAGTGATTGCCAGAATCGGTGAAGTCGCTTATCGTTTAGAGTTGCCCCAGTAGTTGCGTCGGGTACACTCTACATTCCATGTCTCAGACTTGAAGAAATGCTACGCGGATGAGCCGCTAGCCATGCCATTAGAGGGAGTCCACTTTGATGACAAACTTTAATTCATAGAAGAACCGGTGGAAGTCATGGAGAGAGTAGTCAAGAAGCTAAAGCGAAGCCAAATCCCGTTAGTTAAGATACGATGGAACTCCAGGAAAGGTCCTGAGTTCACCTGGGAACGCGAAGACTCTTTTAGAGCTAAGTACCCACATCTGTTCACCTGAGCAGTAACGTCATCTTAAGCTTTGAGGACAAAGCTAAAATAACGGGTTAATGCTCTAAAACCTGTAAATTTCAGGTTTTGACTATGTCATCATTGTACACGTCACCTCATGATATCTGTATATATTACCACCTTTGCATGGAATCTTTTGAGTAATCATATGCATCATACATGAGCATACATTATTTTAATCATCAGAACATGGAAACAATTAATCACATAGCATACATTATGATTTTGAGTATTTAATCATAAGGACACAACCACATTTGTATGACTACATTATATGAGCATGCGGGACAGTAAATAATCACTTCTTTTGGGACATTTAAGTCGCCTGAAATTATAATCATAATGTAACACTCTCAAATATCGTATCGGGTCAGCGGAAGAGTCAATAGAGTGTTACGGGATAGCACAATAACTCCAACCATAGACAACGCATAAAAATGGTTGTACAAGGTTTAACATACATTCATTCGAAGAAAAGTTTTAAGTTTACAGCAGGTCCCCAAATTACACAGTCATAAAGTTTACAAAACATAGATCGAATGAATAATTTTTATTATGTGGGACATCAGAGTCGATCTCCATCCAAGTTACCTTCAAGCACCTAAGATAAAACATGCAAAAATTATATCAGCGAATGCTGAGTGAATTCATAGAGTTTAATAAAACCGTTACATAAAACAGTTATAAAAATCATAACACAAGCATAATATCAGAAGTAAGTCCTCGTATTGCTAGTCAGGCAATATATAAAGCAAGTAATACATCTTAAACCGTCCATGAGACCGTAGTCTCAATATTACCATTATTGGTATCATTATTATCATTATTCATATCGTTATTGGATTTTGTTGGATTATTATTAGCCGCATGACATTGTTACCATACTATCACAAACAACGAGCCGCGAACCCGACAAACAATTCGCCCATCTAAGTTACCGTGTCGTCACAAAAATCACGCTATGGAAATATTCTCATACATAAATTCGCTTACCAATCAATGTGGTACGACGGGGATCAGCCGTCAAGGCGCGAATTGGGGTGATCTTCCCCAAATAGTACTATCATATGCATATGCGTCTACCAAATCCCGGTAGTTCACAATTCATTCTAATGGGACTTTAAGTGACATAACCTAACTATAATAATCCTTTACATCTCATTTATTGGGTCATAGCATCATTCGGGTCCATATCATTAGGCATACCATCGGGACTACTTGTGTTCTATTTTTATCAAAAACTAGCATGTTATCTCCCTCGCGGGTTTACAAAACATTTTATAAAATAGTTAAAAGAGTGCGAGGCTATGAACTCATGTTGATTAAGAAAGACGGGTTATAGGCGACGGCCGTGCTTCGATCACGGAAACCTATATAAATAATACTCGGTCTTAGACCTTTGTCCAATGAATTTATAAAAATAATAGCTATGTATATATATGATGATTTTATAAGTATGATGATGATCAAGTGGGATTGTACATCTTTATTCAACATTATAGTGTTATGTGTTGGTAAATTTTAGACTAGTTGCACTAGTTTAACTTGTTTACATGTTGAGGCCCAATAAGCCCATTATAAGCACAATACATTACATTAGCCCATTTTATACTTTTAATATCAGGCCTACACTCACATGTTGGGCCCAAGTGGGTTAAGCCCAATGAGTAAGTCCATTAGTGTTTAGCCAAATTAGTTGGGTTAATAGTCCAATAAGGCTAATTTGGCCCGTTAATGCCCATATGTTATAAAGCTCGGGTTTTATCGGTTTTTACTTGTCAAATGTACTTATACATCAGTATATGAGTTATAAAAAGTTTACATTAGACGGGTCCGACCGTCTAAGTTTTAATTGACGAAAACGTTAATCTTTCGGTTTTTAACCGAAAAGACGTAAAACTTATGTATATAGTTTTTATAACTTATAAAACATACCAATTTGTAATTTTTATAAAATGTCACATTTACTTATCAAAGTGTATACTTATTTATAAGTAATATATAAGTTAGTGGGTTTTAGGTATACATTTTATATTAGTTTTACTTGAGTGCTAATTTTATAATATATACTTTTATTTTAGAAATCTGATTATGAATTTCACTTTCACCATTTTTACCATATCTTGAGTTCTACAAGGAGATAGAAGCTCATTTTTGGGCAGCACAAACTGCATAATATGTTCTACAATTAATTCCATTTTAGCTACTGCTCAACCAATCTCTAAATATCTATAATAATTCGTCTAAAACAGACTATACAGATTTGAACTTCAATATTGTTTTGATCATATCTCACTCATTTTATGGATTCCATTGAGTGGCCAACTCTCACATATGTAAAAGTCACATACCTTACTGTATATTAAATTATCCAGGCCATTTTAACAAGTTATCATATAGTTCTTTACTTTTTTATACAGCCTACTATTTTAGTCATGATTTTAACATCCTTTCATGTAGCTTTTAATCTTTTTAACAAAATTTATCAACACAAGATCCCCACATAATACTTTGATCATCATATATCATCATATACATATACATTAAGAAAGAAAATACAAAGTTACATTTACAAAATAACAAGGTAATGAAAAGAATGATCTTGTTACCAACCAAGATAGTGAAAGTTTATGATCAAGGCTTGACTTTTGATGACAAAACTTGTGGTACACCAAAACCAACTTCAAGATTACTCAACTATAAGAACACCTTGTGGAAAATCATCCCCAAGACACCAAGGAAACTTCTTTTTGAATGTTATGATCACCACCAATCAATAAGGCTTCAAGAGGACATCATCTTATGCAAGAATAACATAAGATTTGTGGTTGAAATTAGATCAAAATGGGGTGTTTATGGTTGAGAGTGGACGGCAAGGGAGAGTGAGGGAGAGAGTTATGTGTGAGATTTTCATGTATGAAATGAAGTGGATGGGTTAGTTGCTAGTGGTTTTAACGAAAACATAGTTTTGTAACATGGCTAAGACAAGTGTCTTAGCTTGTTATAATAAGTTGACACCTCATAAGGGGTGTTAGCTAAGCTTGTTGTCCCATATGTGGGGGTGGGGCAAGTTTTATCTTGTCTCATCCCCATTATTTTACGGGTACTCCTCTATTGTAGTTTCCTCGATTTGCGTGCCCTCGGGTCGTTTTACGAAAAACGTTTTTATAAATTATGAATCAACGGCACAAAACGAATCTAATAAAAATTGTCTAATAAAAAACGGAGTTCAAAAACGTAAATACATAATCCTAGGGTTTCCGGTTTAGTCGTAAAGGACGTTAAATTATTCACGTAAGCCCAAATCTCAACCCGTAAATTGTGAGTTCATCAACCAACATAAAAATAAGTTTCAAAATAATATACGAGAAAATAATTTACTACCTGAAAATGTTAGATTGTCACAGCATTTCCTCCTAAAAGGGATCAACGTCCTCGTGATCCATTTCATTTTGATGTCCGTTTCTTATTGAAATCAAAGAGGTGTGGGTATTTCTTCCACATTTCATCCTCTCGTTCCCAAGTAAATTCTGGTCCATGCTGTGAATTCCACCAGATCTTGACGATAGGTATCCGACTTTGTTTAAGTTGCTTTACCTCACGATCCATAACCTCTACGGGTTCTTCGATAAAATGCAACTTCTCATTAATTCGGACCTTATCCAACGAGATTTTCTCATCGCACACTGCTAAACATTTCTTCAGATTAGATACATGGAATGTGTCGTGAACACCATGAAGTTCTTGGGGTAACTCTAGTTTGTAAGCCACCGGACCTACTCTAGATAAAATCTTAAAGGGTCCAATGTAGCGGGGATTCAACTTCCCTCGCTTTCCAAATCTTATGACTCCCTTCCATGGCGATACTTTCAACATTACACGTCACCCACTTCAAACTCCATCGGTTTCCGCCGCATATCCGCGTAACTTTTCTGTCTACTTCGGCCAGTCAACAACCGATTCTTAATCTGAACTATCATCTCTGTAGTTTCCCGGATCAATTCCGGTCATGTAAGCTGGGTATCCCCAACTTCACTCTAACATACAGGAGATCTACACTTCCTACCATACAAGGCTTCAAACGGTGCAGCCTTAATACTAGCATGATAACTATTGTTATACGAAAACTCTGCTAAAGAAAAATTGTTTATCCCAATTCTTACCAAAATTTGTCACACAAGCTCTCAACATATCTTCTAGTGTTTGTATCGTTCTTTCACTCTGCCCATCAGTCTGAGGGTGATAAGCAATGCTCATGTCGAGATTCGTTCCCAAAGATCTTTGGAGAGATTTCCAAAAATTCGATGCGAATCTAGGATCTCGATCTGAAATGATCGATACAGGCACTCCATGCTTACATACAACATTCTCAAGATAAATACGAGTCAGCTTCTCCAATGAGAACTGCTCTTTAACCAGAATGAAGTGTGCTGATTTGGTCAGTCTGTCGACAATGACCCAAATCGAGTTGTTTCCAGATGATGTTCTAGGAAGCTTGGTGATAAAGTCCATCGTAATTCGCTCCTACTTCCATTCAAGAATCTTTGGTTGTTGAAGTAGTCCTGACGGCTTTTGATGTTCATCTTTGACTCTTGCACAAGTCAAACATTGAAGAACATACATAGCAATATCAGCTTTTATATTCGGCCAACAGTACAACTTCTTCAAATCATGATACATTTTATTAGATCCAGGATGAATGGAATATTTAGATTTATGGGATTCGAACCTAATCAAATCTCTTAAGCCTCAAAACTTAGGTATCCACATACGACCTCTTATACATTTTACTCCATCAGCTCTAACCTCTAAAGGATCTCCTTCTCCTCGAAACCCTTCATTAACAAATTTTTCTTTCTTACAGGCTTCTATTTGCGCATTTCTAATTTGCTTAGGCAAATTATTGTGCACAGTCAAGACTAGAGAACGTACCCTGATAGGCTCTCTATCTTTTCTGCTTAATGTATCGGCAACAACATTTGCTTTTCCCGGGTGATATTTTATATCACAATCATAATCACTTAACAGCTATATCCATCTTCGTTTCCTCATATTTAATTCCTTTTGATCGAGAATATACTGTAGGCTTTTATGATCGGTGAATACCGTACACTTTGTGCCATACAGATTATGTCTCCACAACCTAAGAGCAAAGACTACAACTCCTAACTCAAGATCATGAGTAGTATAATTCTCCTTATTTTTCCTTAATTGCCTAGAAGCATAAGCTATCACCTTTTCTCGCTGCATCAAGACAGCTCCATAACCTCTAAGAGATGCATCACAAAATACTACAAAATCTTCACTTCCGTCGGGTAATGATAGAATTGGCGCACTACATAATTTTTGCTTCAATATCTGAAATGCTCCATCTTCTTCACTTCCCCAAACGAAAGGTTTATTTTTCTGAGTTAGCTTGGTCAGGGGTTTAGCTATTAAAGAAAAATCTTTAATGAATCGCCTATAATAGCCAGCCAATCCTAAAAATTGTCGCACCTACGTTGGCGTTGTCGGTGCGGACCAGTTCTTAATGACTTCAACCTTTGTAGGATCAACATGAAGTCCATCTTTGTTAATCACATGACCAAGAAATCGCACAGAATCTAACCAAAAATCACATTTCGAAAACTTAGCATACAACCTTTCATCCTTTAACAAGCTCAAGATAATCCTTAAATGTTCTCCATGTTCCTCTTTATTCTTAGAATAGATTAGAATATCGTCAATAAACACGATCACAAATTTGTCCAAATAGGGTTTCCACACTAGATTCATTAGATCCATGAAGACCGCATGTGCGTTTGTTAACCCAAATGGCATTACTTGAAATTTATAGTGTCCATAACGAGTTCTAAATGCAGTTATTGGAATATCTTCTTCACGGACGCGAAGTTGGTGATATCCAGACCGCAAATCTATCTTAGAATACACACTATATTCTTGTAGCTGATCAAATAAATCATCAATCCTTGGTAAAGGATATCGATTTTTAATCGTCAACTTATTCAGTTCCCGATAATCAATGCACATACGGAAAGATCCATCCTTCTTAACGAACAAGACTGGAGCTCCCCAAGGCGACGAGCTAGGTCGAATAAAACCTTTATCAGACAACTCCTTAAGTTGTTTGGATAATTCCTTTAATTCAGAAGGTGCTAATCGGTAAGGCGCACGTGCCACCGGTGCAGCACCAGGAATTAAATCGATTCGAAACTCAACTTGCCTTATCGGCGGAAGTCCGGGTAAATCCTTAGGAAATACCTCTGGAAATTCACAGATAATAGGTACATCTTCCAATCGTTTCTCCTTAGACTCATTCCCGGTCACTTGAGCTAAAAATAGCTCGCAACCGTTCCTGATGTACTTTTGGACTTTAATACATGAAACGATTTTCAAACGGGATTTACCTCGATTACCATCAATTACTAACATTCTATTCCTAAGAGGAATCTTAACCTTCTTTTCTCCACATAAAATAGTAGCATTATTCAACGATAACCAATCCATACCAATAATAATATCAAAACTACTGAAGGTCTATGATATCTTAGGATTAGGCAATCTATGAATAGATCTATTGATTGAGTGGATGAAGGAGAGGAAGAAGATGGGTGTAGAGAGAGAAAGAAGAGAGGAAAGAGAGATAGAGAGAGAAAGTGTATTTTATTAAAATGAAAAGTGAGTAAATGAAAGAACCACCCCTCCTAACATGCTAGGCAGGGGTATATATAGCCCACCCTACATGTGGGCTATATGGGCTATACTGTTTACAAATGGATCACGATCCCAATACTAGAATATATCTTTGGAGTGACCGATCCTTTCTAAATACGTAAAAACGTATTTCTAACAATCTCCCCCTAAGGGAGGTCACTCCAAGTTACAATGTCCTGAATAGTCTATAGCTCGTGATCTATGCTAATAATGATGTGACCGAGACTTTCCTTGGAAAAACGTACTTCCAACAATCTCCCCCTAAGGGAGGTCACACCATTTTACAATATCTTAAACCTAGCATACTATGCTTGAGTCTTCGATCTTGTTCTTGTGAATATGCTTGATGTGATCTTTGACTTTAGTCTTGAGCATGTTTCCTTACCTTGACCTTGTGCATTCATCACTTGTGAAATTCGCCTCTTCGTGACTTCATGTTCCACATACTTATACCTTTAAATTCTTGAAAGCTTCAGAGTTTGATATAGCGGAAGACTTGACCTTCAGACTTTCTTGAATTCGTTGAAGTACTTAGTGTATGTAGTATAAGCATGTGGTGACGACTTCTTCTGGATTGTACACCGCAATGCCACCTTCTTGTTACGCTGCATAAGACAGTTAGCAACAAAACATATACACGGATGAAATGGCCTTGAACATTTCATTCTAATTCGGTAGCATTTTACCTCCGGTCGGTGAAGACCGTTGGACGATATTAAATATTGTACTTGTGACAGGTAGTTTCAATTAAGAACCTCCTTGACAAGATTTCGCGGGTAAACCCGTTCTCTTTATTCGACCGTCCAAAGCTGACTGCGAACATAAAGAGTGAATCATTTAGATAATATTATCCGCATGATTTGAAGCCGTCAATTCATGTTCCTGGAACAAGTGAAGTTCAATTAAGAACCGCACCATCGTTTCTTTCCAGTTGTTACGAGCTTGATTCACATAGAATCTTGCAAGTTACCTACCAAGTGCTGTTTGATGTTAACACTAGAAGGATTTCCATTCGTCACTGTAAATACTTAATAGTATTACTCTGAATGTTCTGGCAAGATCACTAAGATTTTGCGTAGAGGCCTGGAACGTGTTTAAATTCATTCAAGAGTTTAAACCACTGTTGCTTTCCAGTTATCACAAGTTTGATTCATAAAGAATCGCACAAGCACCTACCCTGAGCTTTTTTACGTTCGCTCAAGAAGGATTTCCATCTTCATTGTAAATACTTTCGTATTACTTGGATGTTCAGGCAAGATCATGAAGATTTTGCGTAGGACTCTTAAGAACTTTCTTACTTTTCACAGTGTGTGAAGAAGCAAGGAATTATGAAAGTGTGTCCTAATGAGATATATGATGATCTCAAATGGCTCTAGACTCGATCGTGCATTTTGGATTTTAGTGATCGGAGGCTGGAGAGGAGTGCCACCTTTTCAATACCAATTTATTCGGAGTGAATAAATCAATAGATAATGTGTTGTCTCCGTGTGATTAAAACAAATATCTTTTGAGAGATATTTGAGTTAGCTGGGATGGGTTGTGCCTTGCATCACTGGGTCCATGATGTCTATCTTCAATATCGAGCATCATTAAAATGATCTCAATAGCATATGAGTTGACCCGGTTTCTGAATAAGTTGTAAGGAGGGCTTCTTTCTTTACACCCTTTATCTTTACAATTCTTTTTCATTCTTCAACCCCTTCAATGCTTACCAATACGTCATAACTAGCACCTTGTTGTGATTGTTCCAGTGCTAACTTACGTACTTGGTCGGCATTCAACTACATTCACAATCTTTCTCCATCTTTCCTAAGGACTACTATTTCTAGCTATGGAATGTCCTTGGGAAGATTCCTCTGGTTCTAGAGAAATCATTGGACTTTAACCTATCCTACCATCCTTATGTCACCACAATCTTCACCGTCGTAAGTATAGATGTTTTGGGTAAGTGTATGTCACCATGAAATCCATTTTGAAGTGCAAATCCATTTTGAAGTGCAAATCCATTTTGCTCCCCCTTAACATATGCCACGATATCCGAAAACATTTCGCACATGTCAGGATGAGCTAACACGTTAAGTCAAACCATTTGTGATTAATCATTTCCCATATTAAATCACATTTTCTCCTCCATATTAAAAATATTAACCCAATCAATGTTTTTAATATCAATTGATTTAATAGCATTTTAAGAAAATTTGGGAAGAAAAATGCAAAGCCAAGTATCTTCAGGAGTTACACAAGCTCCCCCTCAAATTAATGAGGGACTACTTGAAACGTAAATTAAATACCTTTTAAACACAAGTGTAAGGTATTTATCACGTGCAAAGATCATATATGATGATGAATTCACAATATTAGCAATTTACGAGGTTGGACCTGAATGATGAAGAACATCATATGAAAGAAGCACATGGTTCTTGTTCACGAATGTTGGTCTTCCTCGTAACTTCTGAAATTATCTTCCCCTTTACACCACATGGACAATTGATATCGTTGTCTTAACACCAACTTGTAAACTATGGCACTTTCGACATCGAAGAGTCTGAACGCTTGACAATTGCTCCCCCTCAATTGTTGACCCGTGTTCTACTTAAAGAGCTGTAGTCGTCGTTTGAGTAGTCGCATCATCTAGTATGTAGATATCAATTGCAATAAACTTCGGATTGTGGAGTTAATAACTTCGGATTTTAGAGTCAAAGCTTTCCGGTGAAATGCTTGACTTCAATGTGAAAAGCGGGTTACTATCGGAAATAATAGCAAACCATTTTGAGCATGTTTTGAATCTTTTAAACTTCTGCTCGAACTTTATTTACAACCCCGTGTCATTATTGAATGACATTTCTAGGTTCGTAAATATTATCGATTCCAGAAGACATGCTCTTTTTATCAAAACATTTTGAACACACAATTTTGAAAGATTTAGAAAAATCTTTTGAGAAATTCTTGAAAAATTGTGTTCCAAGTTTTGAAAACCAATTACTTGAGCTTAAGATTTGGAATATCTTAAGAAAGCTCAAGTCCGAGAAGTTGTAAACTTCTCGTTGTTAAGGATAAGTTACCACCGGCGATAAACTTTCCTTTTATCTGAAGGACGAGTTCTAAGCTGACATTTACTTAGAAGTCGTTTTCATGAGCTTGAAAACTTTGACTATTTTAACGGAAAGCTCATGACCGAGAAAGGTTAATTTCTCGTTATGAGGCAAAGTTCTCTTATTTAAAAGATACACTTTCCTTTCTGAGCTTAAAACTTTGAATGTTTTAATACAAGCTCATGACCGAGAAAGGTGAATTTCTCGATAAGAGGATAAGTTATCATAAAAGATAAACTTTCCTTTATTTTAAGTTCGAGTTACAGTCTGACATTTAACTGTAAGTCATAGTGCATGAGCTTAAAAACTTCGAATGTTTTTAATATTAGCTCATGCCCGAGAAAACTTAATTTCTCGTTGTTAGGATAAGTTTATCATCAGCGATAAACTTTCCTTTCTTTGAAGCACGGGTTACCATATGATATTTAATGATAAACCATTGTGCATGAGCTTAAAAACTTCGAATGCTTTTAATATTAGCTCATGCCCGTGAAAACTTAATTTCTCGTTGTAAGGATAAGTTTATCATCGACGATAAACTTTCCTGCCTTTGAAGAGCGGGTTATAGACTGTCATTTATCTATAAGCCTTTTAAACGAGCTTAAAACCGTTGAATGGTTTTAGTGTAAGCTCGTGTCTGAGAAAAATCAATTTCTCGTTGTGAGGGTAAGTTATCGTTGACGAGATAAGCTTCCCTTTCTCTGAAGTTCGGGTCACAGACTGTGATTTGAATGTGAGCCATTTATTGCAGCTTAACCATGAATCCCCTGAGACATTTGTTTCTCCGATATCTGCTTCTTCAGCAACCAAACTCTAAGAGTGTCCTTAGTTGAACGGTATACAATGATTGGACCGCTTCGTTCTTTTGGAACATCAACTTTGGTACCTGCATTCTCATTAGGAATTTGCATGCTTTGACATGGGTTAGCGATATCAATAATAGAAGCACGTGGGGGTTCATAGTTGGCTTTACTTGTGTCAGAGGCGACCTGAGTAGATGATTCACTTATCTTAGCTGGCAAACGTTTCCTTTTATAGAAAACCTTAAGTTTAGGCTTAAGTGAAGTATCATCTTTATCAATTTCCTCCCTAGTAGTCTTAGTAGAATCAGAGACTATCCTAGTTAAAGGGCACTCGTTTCCTACAAGAGTGAAAGTTCTACCAGTGGGGCGCCAAACTTTACCAAAGGGTTTGATTTTAGCTATCCACTGGGACTTAATTCTAGCGCGGGAGTTCACCTCATCAAGTAATTTCTTGATACACGAGTCATGATTTGCCGTAAAGACACATTTTCTACATGTTTTACAAGTAGCATATTTAATGTCCGAGTAATTCCTAGACGATTAATCGATGCTCCTAGGAGACGTCATGCTACGGTTAGCAGTGTTGGGTAATCTAGAAGGCATCTGACTAGGTTGAACATTGCTATCTCTTACATGTGTCTTTTGAATAGCTTCCCTTTGACCAAAATCATGGCGCACATCAGTTGAACTAGTTCTAGACGTGTTCTTTGAACTATTCTTAGAGAAACTAGAGGCAATCATGTGATGAGGTCTTGCTAAAACTGATTTAGTCACATTAGGCCTAGTTGGTGGAGTGACTGTTCTAGAAATATGACCCAAATCAACTTGGGAGGCAAACCACAGTCTCGAGGATTGTGGTCGCTCAGATTTAAATGCAGTAGGTTGTCTGACAATCGGTTGTCTGACGAACTGATTTGTAGGCGATTTCCCCAAGATTGATGGTTTTTCAAGCTTAGTGTCCACACTAGGTCCTCTATTTTTCCTTAATTCGTTTTTCTACGCAACTATAGAAAAAACCTTTTCCTGAACTTGAGCTTTTAACGTTTCATTTTCTTTGAGCAATCTATCTTGGGATGCCAATTTAGACTCTAGCAACTGAATTTGTTTCAAAAGATCATCCTTTTCAGCTTTCGAATCTAAAACTTTTTGATCCAATTTTCTTTCAAGAACAACGTTTGACTTTTCAAGTTTTTCAAAGTATGTTTCAAATTTGTCCGTTTTCTTAGAAAATTCAAGTTTGGCATCCTCAAGATCTTTTGATTGTTGAGCTACAATCGTTTCGAGCTCTCTAATCTTGGAATCAGAAGCAGTCAATGAAGCAGTGATAAGACAATTATCATGATGTTTAGCATTTTGAACACTTTCTCCCCCATTATGACTCACATCGGATGAATCAGAAGTGGTATTTCTATCACTCTTTTCCATCCCATGTGTGTCATAATTAGGTCTAGAATGCTCAACATGCGACATGTCATCATCATATACATCATAAACAACCTTACATTGTACCATGTTTGCAGGCTCTGCGTCATAAATGGGTAAGGTGTCATCAAGAGAAATCTCGTGAACATTCCCCGATGTGCCACTGGTATAATGTTGTCCTCCTGATTCCGTGCTCTTGCCATCGTTAGGCTCCAAGTTGTCAATCGTATGACCATTCTCCTCTTGCATCTGTGTCATTGATTCTTGCACTCCATTATCATACGCTTGCTGAAGTCGAGATCTTTCATAAATCGAAGACGAGACCGATGTCATGAGTTTCAATATTGTATCATGGAAAACGCGAAGCTCGGTATGTGTATCTCGAAGAAATGATTGGCAAATCACTGAACTTTCAGACGTGGTGATATTGAATTGGAGGAAAGGCGTGAGTTGTGTCACAAGAGTCTTATATGCAAGTGCGGATGCAGAGTGATTAAAGTTTTCATGGTTGAGTTGCTCGGCGAGTTGGGTCAAAGTGGTGAATATTGAGTCGATGAATATATGACGATCTTGACCAAAGACTGTCACAAATTCGCTCCCTCCTTGAATCCTCGAAAGAGTGACAAGATGAGACTGAAGCATTTGAAATGAAGTGATGCCACTTTTCCTAACTTTGTTTTGCATTAAATGCGATTCTCCCTTTTGACATGTCGAATCGAACGAATCCATTAAATATCGATTAAAAATGACGTGGATGTTGTTGTTTTCGGGATTTTATAATTCGTGAAGAAACGTAGAAACAGAAGGTTACCGAATATGACAAAACCAACGAAACGATCCGAAAATAAATCTGAAAAATCCTCGATGGATGATAAAATTAGTCTTCACCGACAAATAAGAATATCCGATTAAAAATCCGTAGCCACGAAAAATAAAGCCCGTCACTTTGACTCGTTAATTTTGTTTTCAAATTCGGCCGCATAAACTTTTAACCCGTCAAATATTTTACGACTTTGGTTCTTTCGAAATACCCGCCTTAACACGATGTACCAAAAAAAAATTTAATAAACAAAAAATCTTACATAACGAAAATTCAAAAAAGAAAAAATAAAAAGAAAAGAAAAGAAAAGAAAATAGTACTAAAATGAAATCTGATAAACCGGCGTGACTTTTAAAAAAAAAGTATTACCAATTCGTTATTAAAAAATTGGGAAAAGTGGTGGCAATGAAAGAAACTTGGCTATATTGAAAGAAGATATTGACCCAGTCAAACGAACCTACACACGTGTCTTATATTACCAGTCACCACACAAACGTGGCTTACTCATATATATCCCATTTATATCGCAGACCTCACTTCCTTGGTTCCTCCGTCCTAATATCTCTCTCTCTCTTCACATCAATACCATTTTTTTTCTCTTTATTTGACATTAAACAATCACTGTCCCCTCATTCACTTTTATTCAATCCGTTTCATCTCATTTGGATATTGATTGTTTCCGTATTCTTATCATGTAGAATCCTTCTCTATTGAATTTTGCTGATCCTAATGAGATATTTGAGAATAAGCCCGATTTAAGATCTTTAAAGATCTCAGGTAGGTATCTCCTTTTTTTTCAGTGCATGTGGGGTGTTAATATTGAGATTTGTCAAGACTTTCTATCATCTGTCGAGTCTTTCTGTCTAGTGTCTAGATTGAGTCTTTGGTGAGGTATGTTTTCTGTTGGGTTATGTTTGGTGTAGTGTGGGTTGTGGGTAAAGATTTGGTGTCGAGTCAAGGTTGTCGAGAATGATTTTGAGTCGAGGGTTCTGATGTGGGTGAGGGAGTGGAGTGGTTTTGGGTTTGGTTTTGAGTGTTAGTGAGTGAGACGAGGTGAGTGAGTTTGGTGTAGTCGAGAGTGAGGGGTCTGTGTGAGATGGGTGATTGGAGTCCGAGTGTGACCAAAGAGTGTTGGGTTTTGACGAGGGTGTGGGGTGTGTTTAATGAGTGTGAGTCGAGAGGTTCAGACCGAGAGTGTGTTTGGTTGTGTCGAGGTTGAAGTCGAAAACGGGTGAGGGTTGAGGGTGGGGGTGGGTTGAGGTTTGTGACGAGTTAAAAATGATTGAGGTGTCGATGTTTGGTCAGATGTGGTTTGAGTGTGGGTATGAGGGAGTTTGATGTTGGTTCGAGTGTCAGTGGTTAGACGAGAGGTATGGGTGAGGGTGTGGTTTGGTTCGAGGGTTGGGTTATACGAGAGGGTGAGTTGGGTATTGATTGTGAGTTAGAGTGTGAGTCCGAGAGTCGAGGGTGGGTTGGTTGATACGACAGATGAGTCGTCGAGAGTGGTGTGGGTTTTTTGTTTCGAGGTCGAGTTTGATTGTTTGTCGAGTCTTCGAGTCTAGAGTCTAGGGAGTGTGTGAGTCGATGTTGGTCCGAGTCCGAGTCTAACTTACGATCCCATCGGAATGTTAACAATGAAAGGCATCGGAATGTCAACAATTAAAAACACCATCGGAATGTCAATGTGCCAAACTGAATGACCTAATCGGAATGCTTATGTCCCAATCGGAATGATCTTATCGGAATGATCAATCTGAATGTCCGATCGGAATGACCGATCGGAATGACCAATCGGAATATTTAAAACCCTTTTCCGATGCAACAAATAGGAATAACTATCAAACTTTAAACCCTTTTCCGATAAACAGGACAGAACAAAAGACCAACAACAACGTTAAAAGGGATAGACAGAAAGTGACAAAAGTTGATAAAAAATAAAAAACTGATACTTTTGAATATCGAGACAAAGAAAAGAGATGAAAAAAAAACAGAAAAATTTTAAACATTAATACAAATGGATATTTTAAACACTAATACAAATGGATAAAAAAAATGATATGAATTTTGAGAAACAGATAGATAAAAAGATTTTGTCAAAATTTTGGAAAGTAAACAGATAGATAAAAAAAAGTTTTGGAAAGAAAAGATTTTTATGACCAAATCAATAGATAAAAATACACCAATCCGAAGAATCAACCAAGCTCTTGATACCAATTGAAGGTCTACGATATCTTAGGATTAGGCAATCTATGAATAGATCTATTGATTGAGTGGATGAAGGAGAGGAAGAAGATGGGTGTAGAGAGAGAAAGAAGAGAGGAAAGAGAGATAGAGAGAGAAAGTGTATTTTATTAAAATGAAAAGTGAGTAAATAAAAGAACCACCCCTCCTAACATGCTAGGAGGGGGAATATATAGCCTACCCTACATGTGGGTTATATGGGCTATACTGTTTACAAATGGATCACGAGCCCAATACTAGAATATATCTTTGGAGTGACTGGTCCTTTCTAAATACGTAAAAACGTATTTCCAACAACTACCTAGTTCTATCAACATCAAATCAATCGGAAAGGAATAGTTTAAGATATTTAGAGAGCATCCTTTTAACAGCTTATTAGTTTTCACTAATTTACCATCAGCCAATTCCACTTCGTAACTGGTATTTATCTCAACAGGTTCAATGTCAATAAGGGCACTAAATTTAGTGTATACAAAGCTCCTATCAGCACCCGAATCAAATAAAGCAACAGCATAATGATTGTTGAGTAAAAACGTACTAGTAACGACATTTGGATCCTCTTTCTTAACCTCAACCGTTCCAAGTTGATAAGCACCACCCTGGGGGTTTCTTCCAGGTCCAATTGCTTTCAACTTAGGGCAATCCGATTTCTTATGACCTTCTTCATTACAGTTGAAGCAAATAACTCCCCTCTTACACTTTTCCACCTTGTGTCCAAGCTTTCCGCAATTTTGGCACTTCCAGCAGTCGCCAGCATGCCTCTTATTACCACACTTAGGACACTCTTCATCATTGTGCGGTGTGTTGTTGGTAAGAGCATTTACATTCCCCTTTCTCTGGTTTTGACGGCGATTAAAATTCTTCCTATTATCACACCGATCTCCACGATCGCCATCACCCTTTCTTTTCTCACCAGTACGGGCTTCATCCTCCTTATCCTGAATTATTTGCCCAATGAGTTAGTAAGCCATTCGAACAGCATCATCAATGGTCAGTGGTTTTGATGATGTCACATCCCCTCGGATATTCTTGGTCAACCCTTTAATGTATTGCTCAATTCGGATCTCTTCGGGTTCCACCAATCGAGGACACAACAAGTCCAACTCATGGAATCGGTTTGTGTAGCTATCAATGTCCACACCTTTCATTCTCAAATGAATCAACTCTTGTTCCAACCGTATAATCACACTACGGGGACAGAACTCAAGAGTCATCCACTTTTTAATTTCAGCCCAGGGAGTAGTATTAGCAACATCAATACCCATGAAAGCAATTCTCCCATTCCACCAAGTCAACGCACGACCTTTAAGAGTTAAAATTGAGTATAATGCAGTTCGTTTTTTCTCAGTTCTTGCTAATGGAAAGTCCAACCAATATCGGGTTTTTAACTGTTTTTTGTTGTTAAGCTTGCTTGGATATTCTATTTGCTAATTCAACAAAGCCTTGCAAAACGGAAAAATATTACCTACTTATATGTAAAACAATTTGCAAATACCAAGTTTTTATTCAAGTAAAATTCAAATTGCAAAATATGAAATTTAAAGGACTGAAAATGTAAATTCTAGGTAAGATAAATGCTTGAAATGTAAATTCTAACAATTCTAGGGACTAAAAGTGTAAATCAGTTAACTACAAGGATCAAATATGCAAAATTAATAACCAACTAACCAAAAATGTAACAAACTCACAACTTGCTAACTGAAAATAACAACTTTTAAAACTACAAGGTCTTAACAAATGCAAACCCTAAAAACTTGGAAGTTTAGCCAAGTTTACAATCTGTTTAAAACAATAGGGACCAAAAAGCAATTATGAAAACTATTTAAGCCAAAAACGGGTTTAGACTAAAAATAAGCTCGTTTGAGCTTATTACTCAACCAAATTCAATGAGACAAGTTTCAAAACTCTTAAAATCCAAAATAAGCTACGTGTGTAAAAGGAAAATGGCTGAAGATGAAAAATAAGCAAATGAGAACTTATCAATAAGCTCAAAATAAGCTATAGCAAGATCTAAACAGTCACAACTTGATTTTTTTAATGAAACTGATTAAGCTACTCAAGAAATGAACGGGAAATCAAACTAGAACATTTTTCATCAAGAAATAAGCTGAGAATCTGAATTAAGCTGAAAATGGGCTTATCGTTGACCAGCGTTGACCAACTTATTTTTCAAAAAGCTGAAACTTTCAAAAATCAAGTAACTCAATGACTTAAGTGGATTTGTGAAGAAAAATGGCCATGTTTATGAATAGGATAAGGAGATACAAATTTCCAGCTTTCATTTACAGAAACTTGACTTAAGTTGGCTTAACTGAATTTTGCTTATTCCTGTTTGCTTAATGTAAACTGTAGAAAATCCTCTTGGAATCTGAATCTCTATGATATAAGCTATGATTAAGAACAAATTTGGTGCAATTTTATCTAGTATTGAATGAGAACTGATCAAATGAAAATGACAACTTCTAAATGGCAAATCTGACTAAGAATAACCCAAACATTTTTATGCCATTTGCCTGTTTGACCTTCTTTTTTACTTGTAAATGGCTTGAAACACTTTATTATCACCTTTTAACTGCAAATGAACTCTAACAATCCAAAACTCAATTCTTGAAAACTCTTTTTAAGCTAATCCCGAACACTCCTTTAACTGGTTTTTATGAAAATTTGTAAAGACAATTTGATTTTGAAGTTGAACTGAATGAAATCCTATAGCAAGCTATACTCAGTGATCAAAATGAAAGGTTTGAAAGAAGTGAACAAGTTCTTATCACTATTAGAACTTCAATTAAGGTATAAGGCTAAAAATGACTGAATTAATGCAGTAAGCTAGAACTAAATCAAAATAAAAGAAAAAGTAACAGAATCAAACTACAAACACACAAAGATCAAACAATCAACAACTTCAAACAACTTTTATCATGCAGTCATCAAGATTACTCTAGGAAAAGTAGCATGCATATGACTTTTTCAGTGGAACAAAAACAAGAGCTTTAAAACCTATTGTAGTAAACCACTGAGAAGAAGAGGAGCGCTGAGCTCTCTTAGCCTAGTGATAACCACCACCTTATCACTAGGACAACTATCAATCAACAAGAACAGCTACCAAATCAACAGGAATCATCATCATGCTTGAAATCTTCAAAAACTATGGAATGAACTGAATTCTTCTCAAACAGCTACAAACTCCTTCAATGTCAGTTATGATCAATCTATGATCATAACAAACACAAAACAACAACTCAAGTATCCAATAGCAGCAGGTATGAACAGTAATATGAAGAACAGTTTTGGCGGGAAAGGATGATTTTGAATTTTATTCAATGAAAAACGGTTACAAAGTTGTTGGAAGGTAAGTAACTAACTAACTAACTCAAGAGTTTGTCAGACTCTTGAGTAGCTAGGGTAAAAATGGAGGAAAAGGAAAGGAATTGAGAAACTATGTGTTTTTACAAAATTAAGCTACAAATACAAATGAAGTCCTATCCATCTATTTATAGGCATGAAGGAGATGGTTGTTGGGGTTGGTGACGTGTCAGGACCAATCCCAGCTTTCCACGTGGACAATTCTGCATAATGGCATTTGCAGGTATGAACAAGGATTTGGGTTTTTCTTCAGTAATTGATTTCATGTTAATTGATTGGCACCATTGTGTTCGTCTCTTCAAAATGATCAATTTTGGTGTTGAAATCTTTTCATGAAATGGCTTGTAGCTCAAACGCGATCCTGGCAATTATTTTGGATGAAGAAGATGCCACGTGTCATCCATTGAATGGTCAAAAATTTATCACACGGATCATACTGTTAAGATTGGGTATTAAATGCATGACGGCTGAGTGGGAATTAAATGTTTAATCCGTGTGACTTATTTACTCTCCTCTCATTGGCCCATTCATTGTCACATGGATTAATCCTTGAATATCTTTCAAATGTTGGCAGAATTAGTCCTCATACTTGGCAGATTGTATTTTCAAGCTAGCAGCTTCATTCTTTTGACATATTTGGTCCTTCAACTTTCATTCTTGAACAAAATGGTCCTTTGACTGAGTTGACTTGATAGTTGACCAAGTTTGACTTGAATCTTGACTTTCACAATATTTGCACTTTTAGTCCTTCAACTTTGACAACTTGTCAAGATAGGTCCTTGTACTTCAAAGTCTTGTCACTTTTGATCCTTATTTGTCTTTTTCATCCATTTGAGCTTGATTTTTCTTTGTTTGCTTGAAAATGTATCCTTTTACCTACACAAGTGTACACAAACACAAACATACCACATAACACTGTTTTTGCCAAATAAATTGGTATTTTGCTTCATGTTTTAGGGTTATTTGTTGTTAAAAGGATATGAGTTTAAGCTCATATCAAAATCCCCTACACTTGAACATTGTCATGTCCTCATGCAATATTATATATTAAAGCTCAAATTTACATTTCCCTCATAATTAATCCACCTTGGCCATATGAGATGCATCTACACTAATCTAAACTAAATGATGCATGATTTTGACTTTTAATAATGCAATGAACAAAATACAATTCTATCTATTTCTTTTTGATTTTTCTTGAAATGGTTTTGATAGAAATAACTCATAAAGAATTCAATGGCTTAGATTAGGGCTTTGGTACCATGGACATTTATCACCCTCAAGTTTCACTTTCCCCATACCAAGCTTAAAAATGGGATCATTGCATTCACAAGTAAAAAGTGCATCAACTTATTCATGACAATTAAATGTGGAACCGGTTATTATTTGAGCAAATTGCTTGTGGGCAAATTTGTCATTATTCAAGTGTGAAGTATAAGAAATGTAAAATCCAAAAATAAGGAAGCACGGTTTTAATTCTAAGTAATCCTCTCATCCATTACTTGAAAACCCGCTCACAATTAATATAAGTCCGTTTTAAGAGTAATAAGTCATTCGCCTTATGTGTAAAATCCTCATGTCATGCTTTCATAAGTAGCTACACACTCGCTAAGGAAAGGAAAATAAAACTCACGCAATAATTTACATCCGCCATCTTTTTGAGACTTTGGATCTTCAACCCCGCAACCCGTCAAGGTAATATTGGATTGGAGCAATCTATTGAATCCCCGCAACCCGTCAAGGTAATATTGGAACTCAATAGTCACTATAATTAACACCACACTGCCCCTCTTGGGAGTCTTGCATTATTTTTTTTTTCTTTTTTTTTTCTAGCCACTCATTTTTTCATAAGCCGCTCTTATTTTTCTTTATTCCTCACAAAGAAATTTGAAAAGAAGAAAAGGAAAAACACCCGCTAAGTATGGAGCATGACATAAGTATAGTACACATAAAACGTGCTAACTTAGAATCTTAAGACGTACTCATATCAACCATAAATGATTAGCCAAAAATGCATAAGAGATTACAAACCAATTAAAACCGTACTTGATTATTTATTAACAATTATATACATGCGAAGAAAATAGAGGCAAAGAAGAGAAAGGTTTAGCCACAAGTAATTGCCATGAAGTCTATCTATCCCTTTTACACTTGCTTCAACTCTATCATTTCCCATTCTCCACAAATTTAAAATTTCAAATAATGAAATTGGTGGATGCTTAGCCTAATAGACCAATGAAGGACTACATGGTTAAGGATACTAGCTAGAGAGTGCTTAGATAAGCAAATTCGGGTTGAGTCAAAATATCCATGGCGGGCCTAATATGTCAAAGAAGTCTAAACTTGTTAAACCATGTTTTATTTTATTTTTTTCCTTTTTATATATTTTTGATGAAAAACAAAAGAAGAAATATATACAATGCAAATGAAAAATGATTGATGCAAAAATTATGAATGCATATTTTTGTTGGCCAAAGTAGATCAAAAATTTGAAAAATGTTGAAAATTCAATTTTTCCATGTTATCATGCAAGACAATGACATCATGCAAGACAATGACAAGTTCTAGGTAAGGTCACTTCGATAGAAGACCCCCCTACACTTAAGCTAAACATTGTCCTCAATGTTTAAGAGCATGAAAGTATAAAAACTTCCCCTACACTTATGACAATGAATAGACTTTGCTTAACCCAAGTTAAGGAAATGACAACTATTAGTGAAATCATGTTTAAGCACAAGGTGTCAATGAAAAATCACTAAAGTAACAAAGTGAACCGGATACAAGGGCCTCCTCCATAAGCTCCAAAGCATGAGATGAGTGAGCAAACCTACAAACAATCATGAAGACAAAAGAAGGTCTCCCCTACACTTATCTCCAAGTCTATACCTTTATTTCTAACCTACAACACTCTAAACCTAGTTATACGATGCTTGAGTTAATGAGTCTCTAGCTCGACTCGTCCCACACTTAAAAGTGTCTAAAACCTATCATGGAAAAGAAAAATTTTGCCCTTTTTAAGAAAAATCTCCATGATGAGGTAAAACAATTGTTCATTTATCAAAACTCCATAAATATCCCCCAGGATCAAATACATAATTATCGTCCCACTTATAACACAATTCAACAACTAGCTTCCCAAGCAATGGTGAAAAGAATGAGGTGAAGTTCTCTAAAATGGTTTCCCACATGTTCTTCCCAAGGTGATAGTGTAAAACTCTCAAATCTTTCACAAGTTTTCCTTTTGTTGCATCAGGCGGATACTGAGATGGTTTAGCAAGCTCTATACCAGGATCAAAAATCCGTTCCTTGATGGGAAAACAACAAGTGTTGGTTGCCTTAGAAGATTCTCCTTTGTAAATCACATTGTGAGAGAAAGGTTGTGAAGGCATGGGTAACAACAAGCTCTTGGAAGGAACCATCATGACTTGTTTTCCTTTATCACTTTGAAAGGTTGAGATGGGCAAGGAAGAAGGTGAAGGATCTTTATTCAATAGGGATTCTAAATAGAGTATGTCCCCCTCCTCATCAAGGTAACCAAGAGTATACTCAAAAGATATATCCTCCACTAAAAACTCATCACTCTCATCCATTATAGAATCCTCCTCATCACCATAAACATCATAGATTGGACTATCAAAAATGGGTGATCCCGCAAAACCAAAGGAAGTATGATCATCAACAAATGGAGAGTCACAAGTAGAAAGCTCATCATCACTATAGTCATCATATGTTGGTGAATCACAAAGAAAAGATTCCTCATTACTTAAGTCCTCATCAAAGTGATTAGTATTGTGGAAAAGTGGGGTGTCATAAGGAATTTAACTAAAGTTTAGCTCTTGAGGTTCATGAAAATCCAAGGAGGAAGTAATGGAAGCAATGGTCTCAATATCATAATCTCCACTTGAGCAAACTTCATAAAAGTACTCATCACAAACTTCATCAAGAAGATCATCTTGTGTTTCCTCCTCATGCACAACATCAATGTGTTTTACCGCTTCGGGCTCATTAGACTTTTTGGACAACTTCCCCATGTTAAACACAACTCTCTCATCTCCTACCCGCATTGTAAGTTCTCCTTCCGCCACATCGATTAAAGTACGACCCGTTCTCAAAAATGGCCTACCAACAATCAAAGGCACTCTAGGATCCACATCATAATCAACCACTACAAAATCCGCGGGAAATGTAAATCTATCAACCCCAACAAAAACATCCTCCGCAATTCCCACCGGATAAGCTATAGTACGGTTGGCCAACTCAAGAGTCATCTTAGTAGGAGTGAGCTCGGGAAGTGAAAGTCTCTTCCAAACCGATAATGGCATAAGATTTATGCTTGCTCCTAAATCCGCTAAAGCCATACAATTTTCCACCCCCGGGAAATTGCAAGGAATCAAAAACCTCCCCGGATCTCCAAGCTTAGTAGGCAACTTCTTAAGCAAAACCGCGGAACAATTTTCATTCAAAGAAGCATTAGGCAAATCCACCAATCTTTCCTTGTTAGAAAGCAAGTCCTTAATCATCTTAGCAAACTTAGGCATATTGGCTAAGGCTTCCGCAAAGGAGATATTGATGTTAAGTTGCTTGAACATCCTCAAAAAGTTAGAAACTTGGATATCATCCTTGTTCTTAAGCTTTTCTTTTCTCAATCTTGAGGGATAAGGAAGACTTAGTTTTGGTTGTGGTTGAGGTGTGGATGAAGGATTTTCCTTATTGAGTGTTTCATGAATAGGCTTTGAAATTGGAGAAATGAGAGCATTTTGAAGTGGTGAAGTAGAGGTAGAAGGCTTGTCATAAGTAGGAGCACAAGTGGGTTGAACAATAGTAGGTTTAGGAGGTGAAGGATCCTTTGTTGTTGTTCCACTCCTTGTTGTAATAGCATTGACATTGGCCCGTGGGTTTGTTTGTGTGTTGGAAGGTAAAGCCCCTTGTGGTCTTTGATTTAATACCACCAAAACCCTATTGAATTGGTCATTCATTTTCTTCTCCATAGCTTGGAACTTCCTTTCATTCTCTTGATTCATTTTTTGCAAGAGATCCATTGTGTTAAACTCTTGTGGCACATAACCTTGAAAACCTTGAGGTTGGAAAGGTAAAGGTTGGGTATTAAGTCCTTGATTTGGTGGATAAAAGGTATTTGCTTGAGGTTGAAATTGATTGGGTGCCTTGTAGTTATTTCCTTGGTATGGTGGTCTTTGCCCTTGATTCCTTGGTAAAATTTGAGGAGGATTTTGTTGAATTTGGGTGGGTGGTTGGGGTAGGAAGCCGGGTAGAGTAAGGTAGTTTTGAGATTTGTAAGAAAGGTTATTTGGATTGATATTAGACTTGAAGTGTTCACGATGTTCCTCTTGGTAAGCATAGCATTCCCCTTGATACCCTTGCACCTTATCACATTGGTCATAAGAATGGGGACCTCCACAAGTAACACAAGTAATGGTGATGGCATTCACATTATTTGAGGAATTGTTCAATGACATGTTCTTAAAAGCTTGAAGCATTTCTAGTTGTACTTGCAAATTCTTCTCATTATGACTATCCATCCTTTGAAAAATCTCTTCTTGAAACTTGAGGAGTTGGTTATCACAATGAGTTTGAGAATTGTTTTGGATAACATGAACCTTTTCTTCAAATGGATTGTTTGTTTGAACCATTGCTTTAGTCTCAATGATGTCCAAAGCCTCTTGGTAAGTCTTAAGAAGAATATTCCCTCCCGCGGAAGCATTGAGTGAATCTTGGTGGTGAGATTTAAGGCCATTGTAGAAGAGATTGATTTGGTGAACTTGATCCAATCCATGATTAGGGCATCGCCTCAATAACTCACTATACTCTTCCCAAGCATCACTAAAGGATTGACTAGGTTTTTGTTGAAAGCCCATAATCAAAGTCCTCAAAGCCATAGTCTTATGTGGAGGAAAGAACTTGTTCAAAAACTTAGTGGTGAAACCATCCCATGTGGTGATACTATCGGGTGGTTGGGTGTCTAACCAATGCTTAGCAATTCCCTCTAAGGAAAATGACACTAACATCAACCTAATCACCTCATGTGGAACCCCATTATGCTTAATGGTATTGCAAAGAGAAAGGAATCTCTTAAGGTGAGCATGAGGATCCTCATTTTGTTTACCAAAGAAAGGTGATTGTGAAACCATAGTGATCATAGATGTATGTAGCTCAAATGTGTTTGCGGGAAAGTCGGGAATCTTAATAGCACTAGAATATCCATGAATGTTGGATTGCATACGTTCATACAAAGAGCGATTATCAATAGCCATGGCCTCTTGTGGTGGAGTCAAAGCACGATTCTCGTGATCGGCTTGGTGGACGATGGTGGTCTTACTCTTTCTCTTTTTCTTCCTTTTCGGAGGAAGAGGTTGTACACCAATCGGTATTTGTGTACGCCCGCGAGTGAGCATGCAACTCAATACGAGGAATGAGAGAGAAGCTCTCGTGTGACTTTGAAGAGAAATGGATTATCCTCTTTGAATTTCAATATTAAATATCCACAAGAAAATAACAATATATGTATGTACTACTTAGGTGCAAGACCCTCAATGAAGCCTCCCTTCTTAGAATACTTACAAGTGAACGGGGGGTTAGGTGGCGCGAAGCACTTAAGTACCTATTGACCCTTAGATGGCATTTTATAGCACATCGCCTTTCTATTCACTTAAATGTTCGTATTCTTCGAATTGTTGCTTATTGAGAGTATTTATCTATTCTTGCTTTATTTTGTTTGATCGATACACGTGTCAAGGACCGGAACGCCCCTCAACACGGTGTATTGCCTCGGCAATACTTATGGAGAATATGTAAATTGATTGTTCTTATACGTATACGTATTTACTTATAATAATATATGGAAAATATTTTTGTATTTATGAGTTTTTTAAGAGAAAATACTATATGTACATAAAAACCGAGAGAATCCAATAATATATATTTTTGGGTGCAATCTTTTAGGAAAAAGATTGCTTTTTGGATTTTTTATTTTTTTGGTCAATTCTTTAGGAAAAGAATTGTTTTGTTAATTTTTTAGTTTTTATATATTTTTATATTTTTGATTTTTGTTTATTTGTTTTTGATTTATGATACGTAAAAAATAACGTTCACCAAGTGAACGGATCCCAAAAGCCAATGAAAACCGTCAATCGATAGTCTCTCGTGTAGTCAAAGAACCGGCAGCGGCGCCATTTGATATTTAGTATAATGCAGTTCGTTTTTTCTCAGTTCTTGCTAATGGAAAGTCCAACCAATATCGAGTTTTTAACTGTTTTTGGTTGTTAAGCTTGCTTGGATATTCTATTTGCTAATTCAACAAAGCCTTGCAAAACGGAAAAATATTACCTACTTATATGTAAAACAATTTGCAAATACCAAGTTTTTATTCAAGTAAAATTCAAATTGCAAAATATGAAACTTAAAGGACTGAAAATGTAAATTCTAGGTAAGATAAATGCTTGAAATGTAAATTCTAACAATTCTAGGGACTAAAAGTGTAAATCAGTTAACTACAAGGATCAAATATGCAAAATTAATAACCAACTAACCAAAAATGTAACAAACTCACAACTTGCTAACTGAAAATAACAACTTTTAAAACTACAAGGTCTTAACAAATGCAAACCCTAAAAACTTGGAAGTTTAGCCAAGTTTACAATCTGTTTAAAACAATAGGGACCAAAAAGCAATTATGAAAACTATTTAAGCCAAAAACGGGCTTAGACTAAAAATAAGCTCGTTTGAGCTTATTACTCAACCAAATTCAATGAGACAAGTTTCAAAACTCTTAAAATCCAAAATAAGCTACGTGTGTAAAAGGAAAATGGCTGAAGATGAAAAATAAGCAAATGAGAACTTATCAATAAGCTCAAAATAAGCTATAGCAAGATCTAAACAGTCACAACTTGATTTTTTTAATGAAACTGATTAAGCTACTCAAGAAATGAACGGGAAATCAAACTAGAACATTTTTCATCAAGAAATAAGCTGAGAATCTGAATTAAGCTGAAAATGGGCTTATCGTTGACCAGCGTTGACCAACTTATTTTTCAAAAAGCTGAAACTTTCAAAAATCAAGTAACTCAATGACTTAAGTGGATTTGTGAAGAAAAATGGCCATGTTTATGAATAGGATAAGGAGATACAAATTTCTAGCTTTCATTTACAGAAACTTGACTTAAGTTGGCTTAACTGAATTTTGCTTATTCCTGTTTGCTTAATGTAAACTGTAGAAAATCCTCTTGGAATCTGAATCTCTATGATATAAGCTATGATTAAGAACAAACTTGGTGCAATTTTATCTAGTATTGAATGAGAACTGATCAAATGAAAATGACAACTTCTAAATGGCAAATCTGACTAAGAATAACCCAAACATTTTTTATGCCATTTGCCTGTTTGACCTTCTTTTTGAGTTGTAAATGGCTTGAAACACTTTTTTATCACCTTTTAACTGCAAATGAACTCTAACAATCCAAAACTCAATTCTTGAAAACTCTTTTTAAGCTAATCCCAAACACTCCTTTAACTGGTTTTTATGAAATTTGTAAAGACAATTTGATTTTGAAGTTGAACTGAATGAAATTCTATAGCAAGCTATACTCAGTGAACAAAATGAAAGGTTTGAAAGAAGTGAACAAGTTCTTATCACTACTAGAACTTCAATTAAGGTATAAGGCTAAAAATGACTGAATTAATGCAGTAAGCTAGAACTAAATCAAAATCAAAGAAAAAGTAACAGAATCAAACTACAAACACATAAAGATCAAACAATCAACAACTTCAAACAACTTTTATCATGCAGTCATCAAGATTACTCTAGGAAAAGTAGCATGCATATGACTTTTTCAGTGGAACAAAAACAAGAGCTTTAAAACCTATTGTAGTAAACCACTGAGAAGAAGAGGAGCGCTAAGCTCTCTTAGCCTAGTGATAACCACCACCTTATCACTAGGACAACTATCAATCAACAAGAATAGCTACCAAATCAACAGGAATCATCATCATGCTTGAAATCTTCAAAAACTATGGAATGAACTGAATTCTTCTTAAACAGCTACAAACTCCTTCAATGTCAGTTATGATCAATCTATGATCATAACAAACACAAAACAGCAACTCAAGTATCCAATAGCAGCAGGTATGAACAGTAATATGAAGAACAGTTTTGGCGGGAAAGGATGATTTTGAATTTTATTCAATGAAAAACGGTTACAAAGTTGTTGGAAGGTAAGTAACTAACTAACTAACTCAAGAGTTTGTCAGACTCTTGAGTAGCTAGGGTAAAAATGGAGGAAAAGGAAAGGAATTGAGAAACTATGTGTTTTTACAAAATTAAGCTACAAATACAAATGAAGTCCTATCCATCTATTTATAGGCATGAAGGAGATGGTTGTTGGGGTTGGTGACGTGTCAGGACCAATCCCAGCTTTCCACGTGGACAATTCTGCATAATGGCATTTGCAGGTATAAACAAGGATTTGGGTTTTTCTTCAATAATGGATTTCATGTTAATTGATTGGCACCATTGTGTTCGTCTCTTCAAAATGATCAATTTTGGTGTTGAAATCTTTTCATGAAATGGCTTGTAGCTCAAACGCGATCCTGGCAATTATTTTGGATGAAGAAGATGCCACGTGTCATCCATTGAATGGTCAAAAATTTATCACACGGATCATACTGTTAAGATTGGGTATTAAATGCATGACGGCTGAGTGGGAATTAAATGTTCAATCCGTGTGACTTATTTACTCTCCTCTCATTGGCCCATTCATTGTCACATGGATTAATCCTTGAATATCTTTCAAATGTTGGCAGAATTAGTCCTCATACTTGGCAAATTGTATTTTCAAGCTAGCAGCTTCATTCTTTTGACATATTTGGTCCTTCAACTTTCATTCTTGAACAAAATGGTCCTTTGACTGAGTTGACTTGATAGTTGACCAAGTTTGACTTGAATCTTGACTTTCACAATATTTGCACTTTTAGTCCTTCAACTTTGACAACTTGTCAAGATACGTCCTTGTACTTCAAAGTCTTGTCACTTTTGATCCTTCTTTGTCTTTTTCATCCATTTGAGCTTGATTTTTCTTTGTTTGCTTGAAAATGTATCCTTTTACCTACACAAGTGTACACAAACACAAACATACCACATAACACTGTTTTTGCCAAATAAATTGGTATTTTGCTTCATGTTTTAGGGTTATTTGTTGTTAAAAGGATATGAGTTTAAGCTCATATCAAGAGTAGCCATAGCAAAAGTCACCTTATCTTCTTCCTTACACTTACTAATCCGAAACACCGACTCAATCTTCTCAATCCACTGGCTTAATCCTACAGCACCTTCAGTTCCATTAAAAGGTAGAGGTTCACACTTCATGAACGTCACATAAGTACAACCACCGACTTCAGGCGCATTAGGTCCAAGTCCTCCTACATTTCCTTCAGCATTAGCATTCCCATTATTAGCATTCACATTCATATTAGTACCACCAATTCCACTACCGCCAGCTCCATTTCTAGCATTTGCCATAAATTCAGTCATAGATGAGGCAACTTGCTCCGCAATGATCCTACGTACATCATCCTCAGTCACAGCTTTCTTGGGCGGCATGGTTCTAAAATTTCACAATTTCAAAGTATGTTAAGCATTCACCCAACGAGGGATTCATATAATATGGATTGAATTCATAATCAAGATACAAATAAGGCACGATATGGAATTCAAGACAAAGATACATATTTCATTGGATTAGAAATAACCACATTGTCTTAATTACATTCCACATCAAAGTTTCTAGCACTATACAGGCCCAAAATTCGTGTCAGATCTAGTAACTAATAAGTCGGTTCAGGAAAAGTTACAAAAGATACAAAAGATACAACGATAACTACTAAAGACAGACTGGTCTACTAAGAACTGCTAGATGGTCCATCATCCATCGTCTTCGGTATCTTCTTCGGACGATCACAAGACACATCTTCAGCTGGGCGCTTACGAATCACTCCTTTCTCAACCATCTCAGTATAAAACCTACCGTTCCAACCAACACATATATTCAACTCTTTCTCAACCTTCTCACGCATCGCACGAGCTACACTTAACTGAATCTCCATAGTATTCACCTTTTTCTTCATTTCAGCAAACTCACCACTTTCCAATACAGATAACCTCCTAAACGCCTCATTCAAACCACGCTCCACATCAGTCAAATCCAAATTAAGCAACTCCCTCTCTTTCTCACCAGTCTTAGTTTTCGACTCCAAATAAGCAACCTGAGTCTGAACAATACCTAATCCAACCTTTGTCATACTACCTCGAACACGGGAAACATCTAAATCACGTCTCAAGGCCCAAGGTGCAAGTCCATCTATATAAGTAGCCTCTCGAACCCTAGACGTCTCTCCTATCACATGCCTACGAGCAGCAATCCCATCGGTACCATCAGGTGCATCATCATCCTCATCATCCTCTGATTCAGAATCAGATTCAGACGATTCAGACAATTCATCTCTAAGTAGCTCAAACTCAGAATCAAACCAATCAACTGGAGGGGGTAAGGGCTCACCCTTCGCTACATCATAAGGGAAAATAAGCTCTGCCTCATCATCATCATCAACCTCTTCATCTATACCTATCTCCTCCTCGACATCCTCGTCGTCATCCTCATTACCTAAATTATCTAGCCCAATCTCATCATCATCCTCAATACCAATATTATCATTACCATTCTCTAGAATATCAACCTAAGGGGCAATCTGATCTCCCAGTCCTATCTCGGGCTCGAGATCCTCAAATGGTTCCTCCTCTTCATCATCCATATCCTCATTTACATCATAATCCACTAAGTCTAAATAAGGGTTATCATCTACATTAGGTTCGGGAATAGCATGGTTCTCTACAGGAATATTAGGGTCAGCCATGACAATCTTCATTTATAATATATCTCGTATTAGCATAAAAATAATTATTAAACAGTTACATACTGAATCCATGATATATACATATATATATAAATTAAATTATATATATCAAAATATATATCTTCTCAATAAGGCTCGTTGGTAACGTCGGAGATCTTTGGCTCCGTTATAATCAAAAGATTTTTCAAACATTTTAAGAAAATGTGTATAGTTAAAAGATTTTGAAATGTTTTTGTTCAAAACCTTGATTTTTAAAAATCTTTCGTTCTCTATAACGAGAGCTCTGGTACCAAACTGTAATACTCACAAATTTCGTATCGGGTCAGCGGAAGAGTCAATAAAGTGTTACGAGATAGCACAATAACTCCAATCATAGACAACGCATAAAAATGGTTGTACAAGGTTTAACATACATTCATTCGAAGAAAAGTTTTTTAAGTTTACAGCAGGTCCCCAAATTACACAATCATAAAGTTTACAAACCATGGATCGAATGAATAATTTTTATTATGTGGGCCATCAGAGTCGATCTCCATCCAAGTTACCTTCAAGCACCTGAGATAAAACATGCAAAAATTATATCAGCGAATTCTGAGTGAATTCATAGAGTTTAATAAAACCGTTACATAAAGCAATCATAGAAATCAGAACACAAGCATAATATCAGAAGTAAGTCCTCGTATTGCTAGTCAGGCAATATATAAAGCAAGTCATACATCTTAAACCGTCCATGAGACCATAGTCTCAATATTACCATTATTGGTAACATTATTATCATTATTCATATCGTTATTGGATTTTGTTGGATTATTATTAGCCGCATGACATTGTTACCTTACTATCACAAACAACGGGCCACGAACCCGATGATAACTGAATTTTGTTCTTTGAAGTATGTCTAATCAAATTGATCTTCGGTTAAATGTGTGACTCAGTCATCTTTGGTTGATAAAAGAAAAGGTGTCGTTGTCTAAAACTAATTAAAGATATAAATAAAGCTTTAAAAGGAAATGACAAAATATAAAAGAAATGAACTAAAAATTAAAACGATTGACAAATAATAAAGAAACGATATTAAAAACAAATATGAAAACTAAACAGTTAATAAAAATAAAACTAAACGAAGAAATTAACTTTCGACTGAAAAATAAAATTAACCTAATGAAAAATGAGAAAATAAAACTAAGAGGGTACTTTAAAACTAGACGATGTAAAAGCTAAAATGGGCACTAAATAAAAGATAAAACTTAAACTTTAGGAAAAAATACTAATACTAAAAATTGATGAAAAATTCAACTAAAAATACGTGACTTTCAGAATTAAAATCGGAGCAACTTTCAGATTAAACTAAACGATTACGGAACAATATTAATTAATAAACAAGCTAGCAGGCAAGCTGCTCAAAATGGCGGGAAAAGTCTAAGCTGCTAAGCAGGAAAGCCGGTGAATCTATATACTATTCGGAATGTTGACTTTTTCCTAGTTATTAGTTCGGAATATGTATGTGTTTAGTTCGGAATGAGATTCCTTACATAATTCGGGAAAGGTGTGAGCCACCTAATTCGAGAAAACAAATTATGCAAGTTGTTTGGGATATTACTCCTGATGTAGTTCGGAATCTGGCTTCCTCACGTAGTTCGGAATATGCAGTTTTGGATGTAACTCGGAATACTGAAAAGAGACTTAATTCGGAATAAAGAGAATCATGACTTAGTTCGGAATAAACGCATACTAAACCTAATTCGGGAAATGTAAAACTGCAAGTAGCTCGGGTAAAAAGGGTTTACAAGTATTCCGAACTAAAATAAAAATAAGCAAAATGAAAATTAAGCTAAAACCAAATAAGCACCTACCTAAAACTTAACCAAAATAATTTTAAGAAAAAGCTAATAAGCCAAAATTCAAAAACTTTTAAAAACACTAAATAATAAAAATATTTAAAATCAACTTTTTATAAAATAACTTTTTAAAACACTTAATTAAAAGAAAAACAAACACACAATAAGCTATAAAATCAATAAGCTAACACAATCATAAACATTAAAACATAACAAACAATCAAATAAGCATGACAATAAGAAAATAAGCATAAAGATTAAGCAAAACAAGAAAGGTAGAATGAGAGATTAATATAAAAGCTTGATTAAAAAGAAGATTCAACAACACAAAATTAAACTTACTTGAAATTAAAGGCAAGAATTTAAATGACAATTAAGTAAATTACAATATGAAAGTGCAAGAAATTAAAGATGGAAGAACTATGTGTCAAATAGCCAACACCTCCTAATGTGTCATTAGGAGGGTATTTATAGGGAGATTAGTAAGTGTTGATCTTTTCTTCCTTTTCTCGTCTTTTCGTCTTTATAAATTCTTCGACTTTCTCGACTTTGTCTCGGGATAATTTGAACTCGTCTTATGATTTCTTCATTTATTAGACTTGAGTTCTTCGACTTCATTAAACTTCCGTCTTTAGACTTTTTCTTTGATAAATCTTCAGAATAGGCCTTGGACTTACGTTCTTTTTGCACTCTTGATCTTTTGACTTCGTCTTCTGTCTTTTTCTTCGATAAAAGCCCGTGAAAGACCGTGTTTTCTTCCCTTTTCACATTTTGATCTTGAATCACAACAAAAACACAAACCACGCATAATTCTGACATTTACGACATAAATACACGTTTTGGCTTGGTTATTATTATAATTAAGTGGTAAAAGGATAAGTGTTTTCACACTTATTAAATCCCCTACACTTGACCATTGCAATGTCCTCATGCAATGCATTAATTACAAAGCAAGTTTTACATTTTTCATCATAATCAATCCCCCTTGGCCTTTATTAAACACAAGACATAAAAGAGACAGAAAACAAGTAAAAAGATCAAAGACTTACCTTAGGGGTTTGGAATGTCATGATTGATTATCACCCTCAAGTTTCACGTTCCCCATACCAAGCTTAAAAACGAGATCATTGTTATTATAAGTTAGCAAACTAACACAAATTCATGTGGCCCAGTTATTCACTTAGACTCCCTTATTCCTAGGTGTATCTCTTATATTATATGATTGTCTTGAATGATCACGGGCATGCATTATTGAATTATTTTGATCGTTATTTAGGCTGAAAATAAAGTGGGACGATTTAATCCATAGTTAGCTAAAGGACAAAATCTTTTAAAACTGCTTCTCGGGACCTCATAAAGTTCATATCTTGGCATAACTTGCTTCACGATTTGAGACCTTTCTCGGATTGATATTTGGCATTGACTTCATACTTTAAATCTTGAGAGACGTTCATGAAATAATGGTCTTCTCTTCATAATAGGAATTTCTTCACTTGAAATTTTTGAGAGATTCTTCATATTTGGACCACGATTTCATCATTTTTCTCCAATATATATTTGGGATTTTGATATACAACGATCCGCCTCCTTTTAGGACTTGGATCTATTTATCCTCATACCTTGTTAGAGTCTTTTCAGATAGACTTCTCCATGATCTTTTGGGGAGTATTTGCTTTTAGTCGTGTGTCTCGATCCTTCATACTGATTTTTGATAAATGATTCTTCACATCACTTTTGGATCTTTAGCAACAAAATGTAGCCCTCGTGCCTTGTTAGGACCTTTTCGGACTCACCAATCTTCACATCCCGCTTCAATAAGTTATGCCTTGGCTATGAACTCTAATTAATACCGAGCAACTTTTAAACGATCTTGTGTTAGAAGCTAAGTAACTTTTCAAATCGTACAACCTTATTTATTGCAATTAAATTTATTAACAAGCGATGGGAGAAAAGGCTCATAATTAACTCACATAAATTCATGAAAGAATACCAAACTTATAATTGACTCTATCATCTCTCGTTCTCCACAATTTAAAATCTCAAGGAATGAGACTCGTGGATGCTTAGACAATTAAATCAAAGTTTCGGGTTTTCAAGTCATCTATAGGATCTTGCATCTTCTTAGACTTTTTCAAGTTTAGAATTCGCATTTTAAAGTTCCCTTGATAAACGACTTTATAGGATCAATTATAGGAACTTGCGAAAAGTTCTTGTTCTTAACCCGTAAGAGTTAAGACTTTCGCGTTTTAAAGTTCCCTAAATAAAAGCCTAGCAAAACTTGACTTAAACACGTTAAGGATACTAGCTAGAGTAAACTTGGATAAGTAAACTCGGGTTGAGTCAAAAAATTCACAACGTTTAAAAATTAAAACCACTTTATTAAAATTTATTCTCGCAAAGAAAGAAAATAACTATACAATGGTAAAACTACTAGGCCAAAATAGATCAAAAAATTTGAAAAATGTCGAAAAATCAATTTTCCGGTTAAAATGAGGACAAATACAAGGAAAAGCCCACTTAACTACGATAGAAGTCCCCCTACACTTAATATAAACATTGTCCTCAATGTTTAAGCATGTGGAAGTAACCTCCGCTACACTTAGGACATTGTGCACTTTGTTTAGATCTTGCTAAGGAAGAGACAACTAAAGTGATTCCTATGTTAACATAAATGATAAAATAATGAATCAAAAGAGTTTAGGATAGAACCGGGAAGACGGGTACACGGAATCACGGTTCGTCAAAAGTCATCAAGAATGGATCTTTGATAGCTCGAATCCCTGCAATTGATTAGAAAGAAAACAACAAACACATACTAGGGTATCCCCCTACACATATTATAAAAACAGATAAAAAGGATAGATACTGCGGGTTGCCTCCCGAGAAGCGCTTGTTTTTGTTAACCGGGTCATGAGCCTGACTCGACCTTGATTACAATGGTAAGAATCTTGAAGAACATCCACCGGGATCAAATACATGGTTTTTTTCCATCAAATAGCACAAGCTTAAGGCGAACAAGGCAAGCCAAAGAAGAGTAGGTAAGGTTCCCTTAAGCAGTTGTTGAGCACGGTGGTAGCAAGTGTGATGAGGTGCAAGCATATCTCCATTGTGTCCAAAAATCTTTCCTTTTATTTCATCAGATGGATACTGAGATGGCTTAAAAATTGCAATACCGGGATCAAACACCTTTTCCTTTAGGAGAAAATAACACTCAGGCTCAGTAGACCTTAAAGAAGATCCGCTCATAAATCGCACAATCTCATCTGACGAAGGTGGATAGAGAGGTGTCAAAACATAGGTACTACGGATATCGGTGTATTACGGCTTCTTCTCCTTTGAAACGGTTTTCTTCATATCCGAAGGAGGATAAAGACCAAAATCAAAGTCCAAAGGAGGAGAATCATTCTCATTTGGGAAGTAAGTGTTGAGAAAAGTAGCAAAGTCTTCCTAAAATGAGTAGTCATCCAAAGTAGGATCTAGCATTGTGGGTGGAGGATCTTTATCAAAAGTAGGAACAAGGTCATCATGTGAAGAATCACTAGAGAGAGTATCAACATCATCAAAATCATCATATGTTGGCATGTCTCTATACTCTAAAGTAAAATCATCAGAATCATCCATATCAGAACTAGAATCATCATCATAGTCATCATAGATTGGCGGAGATTCATAAATTGGTGGATGATCCAAAGTGGAGAGAGAATCATCCACATCGTCTTGGAAAAGTGGATTATCATAGCAAGAATCGAAAAGAGGGTTGTTGTAGAAGACAAAATCATCAAGCACATTAATAATATTCGCCGATTCTCTTCCATTGGGTTTATTTGTGATCTTCCCCATTTTAAAAACTTGTGCATCATTCCCGACCCTTAGAATAAGTTCACCTTCGGCAACATCGACTAATGCTTTTCCGGTTCTCAAGAATGGCCGACCAAGTATTAACGGAATACGAGGTTCCATTTCATAATCAACAACAACAAAGTCGACCGGAAAAGTGAAGGTACCAACTTTAATAAACACATCTTCGGCAATACCAAAGAGGTAAGCGAGAGTGAGATTTTCTAGCTCAAGAGTCATCTTTGTTGGTGTAAGATCGGGTAATGATAGTGTTTTCCAAACACTTAAAGGCAACAAATTTATACTTGCCCCGAGATCAGCTAAGGCAATAATTCTTCAACTTTGTTAAAAATACAAGGCAACACAAAATGACCAGGATCTCCAAGTTTTTTCGGAAGTTCTTTAAGAATGACTGGATAACAGTTTTCATTTAAGCGTGTGTTGACAAACTCAGCCATCTTTTCCTTCTTGTTAAGCAATTCCTTGAATGCTTTAACGAATTTCGGCATTTGGACAAGTGCTTCAACGATGCTAATGTTGACGGTCATTTGTGATATCATCTTTAGAAAATAAGTGATTTGAGCATCCTCTTTAGTAAGCAATTTGCACTTGTCTAAGCGAGAAGGATAAGGGATGTTGGGTTTAAAGGTGGAAGGTGGGGTTGGTGAAGGTTGTTTCTTGGGTACTCTGTCATGCATAGGTGGAGACGGTAATGGAGAACTAATACTAGGCGTGGAAGTAGGCGGGATAAATGGTGGTGGAGGAGGTGTAGATGGAGTAACTGGGGGAGGGATAGATGGTCCTACTAGAGTTGCTCCACTGCGTGTAGTAATAGCACTCACATTCGCTCTTGGGTTGGTGACGGTATTTGAAGGAAGAGAGCCCGAAGTAGAGGGTTGATTACCTTGAAAGAAACTAGCCATCATATTCTTCAAATCATTCGTTTGATTGCTTAAAGAAGTTTGCATATCATGTCGAAGCTTGGTTCTAATGTCATTCCTTTGTTTAGTGATATCAGCTTTCAAGTTAATGATTTGGCTTTGAAGATTCTTAACTATCTCTCCTTGGGTCCTCATGAAAGTTTCAACATCATGATTATAAGTCGTGGGTAGAGTGATGGGTGGTGCTTGTTGAGTGGGTGGGTGATATGGATTAGAAGCTCGAGGTGGGTTTGGATTGCTTCTATTGTAGTTGTTGGGGTTGTGGTTTTGAGGAGAAAAACCGGGTGAAAGAAAGTTGTTAGAACGGTAACTTAGCAAGTTACGATCACCTTGAGGTCGGGCTTGATAGCTTTCCGTTGAATAGTTACCATGAGCCGCATACACGTTTTCCGGATTGTCATGAGTAAAAGGACAATCAGTGTATGAATGAGGACCACCGCAGATCTCACAAGAAAGTGCTACAGCTTTAACTTGTTGTTGTTGATTTGTAGCCAAGAGTTGGATACTTTTGTTCATTTCGGCCATGATGCGGGTGAATTCGATCATCTCGGTGTGTGATAAAGTAGAAGAAACATTGACTCTCGGGTTATTCCTTGAAGATGCAGATGAATCCCAATTTTTGTGATTAGTAGTCATGTTCTCTATAAGCTCTCTACACTCTTCGAGTCTTCTTTTCATAAATGTGCCACCGGCGGCTGCATTAATCGTATCACGATCACGAAAAGTTAAATCGTTGTAGAAAGTATCAATTAAGGTGACGGGGAGCATATTGTGGTTTGGACATCGATCGATCAAAACATTATATCGTTCCCAAGCATCAAAAAGTGATTCATCAGGTTCTTGTGTAAATCCACTGATTTGATTCCGAAGGCTCGTGACCATGGATGGTGGAAAGTAGCGTGACAAAAATCGTTGAGTCATCTCATCCCATGTATGAATTGAATTCTTAGGAAGACGATCAAACCATTTTTCGGCATGGTAGGATAAAGTGTGTGGAAATAGATGAAGGCGAAGAAATTCCATGGTAACATTGGGCAACTTCATGCTTTGAGTTATGGTAATGAATTTGTCGAGGTGTTTGTTGGCATCATCATCCGGTAATCTGCGAAATGGACAAGTATTTTGAACTTGCTGGATCATGTGATGCTTCAACGAAAACTCTAGAGCTGTGATTTGCATCGGCACAATCGGTCCTCCGCGTCCATTCATCGTAGGTTGACACAGCTCCTCCATCGTTCGTAAGTCAGGTTGTGGAAGATGGTTGTTATTATTCATGTTGAGGTGAGGTGGGTTATTGTTGTTGTGCACACCAGTCATATCTAAATCTTCACGAGTCTCGGGCTCTGAATAAGATGAAGATCTAGTACGCATACACCTGCAAAAGAAAAAGAAAAAGATACCAAAGAAATAGAGAATATAAATGTACTTGTAAAAAAAATAAAATCTTTTTGGTGCATAACTTTGGAAAAAGAAATGCTTTTTATAAGTTTTTTATGTTTTTGGATTTTTGGAATTTTTTAAATTTTTATGGATTTTTAAAAATTTTTGACACGAAAAATAACGTTCACGAGTGAACGGATCCCAAAATTCAACGCGTCTCTCACAGAAAACCGTTAATCTTTACGAAAAGAGCAGGCAGCGGCGCCATTTGATAACTGAATTTTACTAAGTTGAAATTGTTCTCGACTCAATTCGAATTGACAATAGTTGAATGTGCGACTCAGTCGTCTTTGGTGGATAAAAGAAAAGGTGTCATTGTCTAAAACTAATTAAAGATAAAAATAAAGCTTTAAAAGGAAATAAAGCTTTAAAAGGAAATGACAAAATATAAAAGAAATAAACTAAAAATTAAAACGATTGGCAAATAATAAAGAAACGATATTAAAAACAAATATGAAAACTAAACAATTAATAAAAATAAAACTAAACGAAGAAATTAACTTTCGACTAAAAAATAAAATTAACCTAATGAAAAAGGAAAAAATAAAACTAAGATGGTAATTTAAAACTAGATGAGGTAAAAGCTAAAGCGGACACTAAATAAAAGATAAAACTTAAACTTTAGGAAAAATACTAATACTAAAAATTGATGAAAAAATCAACTAAAAATACGTGACTTTCAGAATTAAAATCGGAACAACTTTCAGATTAAACTAAATGATTACGGAACAATATTAAATAATAAACAAGCTAGCAGGCAAGCTGCTCAAGCAGCTAAGCAAGCTGCTCAAAATGGCGGGAAAAGTCTAAGCTGCTAAGCAGGCAAGCTGGTGAATCAATATACTATTCGGAATGTTGACTTTTTTCTAGTTATTAGTTCGGAATATGTATGTGTTTAGTTCGGAATGAGATTCCTTACGTAATTCGGGAAAGGTGTGAGCCACCTAATTCGGGAAAACAAGTTATGCAAGTTGTTTGGAATGTTACTCCTGATGTAGTTCGGAATCTGGCTTCCTCACGTAGTTCGGAATATGCAGTTTTGGATGTAACTCGGAATACTGAAAAGAGACTTAATTCAGAATAAAGAGAATCATGACTTAGTTCGAAATAAACGCATACTAAACCTCCGGGAAATGTAAAACTGCAAGTAGTTCGGGTAAAAAGGGTTTACAAGTATTCCGACCTAAAATAAAAATAAGCAAAATGAAAATTAAGCTAAAACCAAATAAGCACCTACCTAAAACTTAACCAAAATAATTTTAAGAAAAAGCTAATAAGCCAAAAATCAAAAACTTTTAAAAACACTAAATAATCAAAATAATTAAAATCAACTTTTTATAAAATAACTTTTTAAAACACTTAATTAAAAGAAAAACAAACACACAATAAGCTATAAAATCAATAAGCTAACACAATCATAAACATTAAAACATAACAAACAATCAAATAAGCATGACAATAAGCAAATAAGCATAAAGATTAAGCAAAACAAGAAAGGTAGAATGAGAGATTAATATAAAAACTTGATTAAAAATAAGATTCAACAACACAAAATTAAACTTACTTGAAATTAAAGGCAAGAATTTAAATGACAATTAAGTAAATTACAATATGAAAGTGCAAGTAATTAAAGATGGAAGAACTATGTGTCAAATAGCCAACACCTCCTAATGTGTCATTAGGAGGGTATTTATAGGGAGATTAGTAAGTGTTGATCTTTTCTTCCTTTTCTCGTCTTTTCGTCTTTATAAATTCTTCAAATTTCTCGACTTTGTCTCGGGATAATTTGAAATCGTCTTATGATTTCTTCATTTATTAGACTTGAGTTCTTCGACTTCATTAAACTTCCGTCTTTAGACTTTTTCTTCGATAAATCTTCAGAATAGGCCTTGGACTTCTGTTCTTTTTGCACTCTTGATCTTTTGACTTCGTCTTTTGTCTTTTTCTTCGATAAAAGACCGTGTTTTCTTCCCCTTTCACATTTTGATCCTAAATCACAACAAAAATACAAACTACGCATAATTCTGACATTTACTACATAAAATACATGTTTTGGCTTGGTTATTATTATAATTAAGTGGTAAAAGGATAAGTGTGTTCACACTTATTACCCGACAAACAACTTGCCGATCTAAGTTAGCGTGTCGTCACAAAAATCACGCTATGGAAATCTTCTCATACATAATTTCGCTTACCAATCAATGTGGTACGACGGGGATCAACCGTCAAGGCGCGAACTGGGGTGATGTTCCCCAAATAGTACTATCATATGCATAAGCGTCTACCAAATCCCGGTAGTTCACAATTCATGCTAATGAGACTTTAAGTGACATAACCTAACTATAATAATCCTTTACATCTCATTTATTGGGTCATAGCATCATTCGGGTCCATATCATTAAGCATACCATCGGGACTACTTGTGTTCTATTTTTATCAAAAACTAGCATGTTATCTCCCTCGCGGGTTTAAAAAATTTTTTATAAAATATTTAAAAGAGTGCGAGGCTATGAACTCACGTTGATTAAGAAAGGCGGGTTATCGGCGACGGACGTGCTTCGATCACGGAAACCTACATAAATAATACTCGGTCTTAGACCTTTGTTCAATGACTTTATAAAAATAATAGCTATGTATATATATGATGATTTTATAAGTATGATGATGATCAAGTGGGATTGTACATCTTTATTCAACATTATAGTGTTATGTGTTGGTAAATTTTAGACTAGTTTCACTAGTTTAACTTGTTTACATGTTGAGGCACAATAAGCTCATTATAAGTCCAATATATTACATTAGCCTATTTTATAATTTTAATATCAGGCCTATACTCACATGTTGGGCCCAAGTGGGTTAAGCCCAATGAGTAAGTCCATTAGTGTTTAGCCAAATTAGTTGGGTTAATAGTCCAATAAGGCTAATTTGGCCCTTTAACGCCCATATGTTATAAAGCTCGGGTTTTATCGGTTTTTACTTGTCAAATGTACTTATACATCAGTATATGAGTTATAAAAAGTTTACATTAGACGGTTCCGACCGTCTAAGTTTTAATTGACGAAAACGTTAATCTTTCTGTTTTTAGCCGAAAAGACGTAAAACTTATGTATATAGTTTTTATAACTTATAAAACATACCAATTTGTAATTTTTATAAAATGTCACATTTACTTATCAAAGTATATACTTATTTATAATTAATATATAAGTTAGTGGGTTTTAGGTATACATTTTATATTAGTTTTACTTGAGTGTTAATTTTATAATATATACTTTTATTTTACAAATCTGATTATGAATTTCACTTTCACCATTTTTACCATATCTTGAGTTCTACAAGGAGATAGAAGCTCATTTTTGGGCAGTACAAACTAAATAATATGTGCTACAATTAACTCCTGAGATACTGCTCAATCAACTTCTAAATGTCTCTAATAATTCGTTCAAAACAGACTATATAGATTTGAACTTCAATATTGTTTTGATCATATCTCACTCATTTTATGGATTTCATTGAGTGGCCAACTCTCACATATGTAAAAGTCACATACCTTACTGTATATTAAATTATCCAAGCATTTTTAACAAGTTATCATATGGTTCTTTACTGTTTTATACAGCCTACTATTTTAGTCATGATTTTAACATCATTTCATGTAGCTTTTAATCTTTTTAATCAAATTTATCAACACAAGATCCCCACATAATACTTTGATCATCATATAATATACATATACATTAATAAAGATAATACAAAGTTACATTTACAAAATAACAAGGTAATAAAAAGAATGATCTTGTTACCAACCGAGATAGTGAAAGTTTATGATCAAGGCTTGACTTTTGATGGCAAAACTTGTGGTACACTAAAACCAACTTCAAGATTACTCAACTATAAGAACACCTTGTGGAAAATCAGCCCCAAGACACCAAGGAAACTTCTTTTTGGATGTTATGATCACCACCAATCAATAAGGCTTCAAGAGGACATCATCTTATGCAAGAATAACATAGGATTTGTGGTTGAATTAGATCAAAATGGGGTGTTTATGGTTGAGAGTGGACGGCAAGGGAGAGTGAGGGAGAGAGTTATGTGTGAGATTTGCATGTATGAAATGAAGTGGATGGTTTAGTTGCTAGTGGTTTTAAGGAAAACATGGTTTTGTAACAAGGCTAAGACAAGTGTCTTAGCTTGTTATAATAAGTTGACACCTCATAAGGGGTGTTAGTTAAGCTTGTCGTCCCATATGTGGGGGTAGGGCAAGTTTTATCTTGTCTCATCCCCATTATTTTACGGGTACTCCTCGATTCTAGTTTCCTCGATTTGCGTGCCCTCGGGTCGTTTTACGAAAAATGTTTTTATAAATTATGAATCAACGACACAAAACGAACCTAATAAAAATTGTCTCATCAAAAACAGAGTTCAAAAACGTAAATACGTAATCCTAGGGTTTTTGGTTTAGTCGTAAAGGACGTTAAATTATGCACGTAAGCCCAAATCTCAACCCGTAAATTGTGAGTTCATCAACCAACATAAAAATAAGTTTCAAAATAATATATGATAAAATAATTTACTACCTGAAAATGTTAGATTGTCACACATAAGCATTCATCATATTGATTTATAAAAATCCAAACTCATGATCACAATTAATAACATTTGCTTAAGAATTATTTTTAAAGCTTTAAAATATATATTTATATATATTTTCCTCCCATCATGAATGACATTACGTTACAACATCAACTGTTTTTATTATTAAACATTACCTTTAACCATTCTAAATTATTTTAACTAAGTTGTCATACATTTAATAAAGTAAATCATTTTCTCATTTAAATATGACCATACTTTCACCAAGGATCCCAAACTTAACCAAAATCAACCTAGACTTAAACCTACTCACACAATACTAAACATACACTCCTAGTAACTATACTTAGACATACGATTTAAACATGAAACTACCTTAGACTCACTTATTAGCCGAATGTATACATTATACATAACATTACATACCAAAAACCTTTACCAATTACACTTTTGACTTTCTAGACTTTATACAACACATCTCATTAAACCATACACTATTTAAACACTCCCTTTTCCCTTGACTAAGCCAATACCGCCGGTTACAAGTTCAAAACCAAGGCACCATGTACAATTTTCCATTAATAAGATGTACTAGGTATATCAAAACTTAGGATATGCTTATAATAGGAATGAGACACCTAGCACCCCCACTCTTTCCATAGACGTATGAGGGAGGCTCACCACATATCCATTTTACAAGTCATTAAACCTTGTACTTACCTAGTACACATCCAAATTCACCATATCTAGCTTACCCTCTCTCTTGGCGTGTATATACCTTGAACCACACCCCTCAATCTCACATTAAGATATTTAGCAAACATTTTAACTTCACGTATCACTTACACATCCCATATTCGGATATCCTCTCCACAAAACGCCTAGAAAAGATCAAGCACTTACTTCTACCTATTCTTGGTCTTCACCAAGCATTTAGTGCATGCAATTCAAGATTTTTAGCATTCAAGTCAGGTCCGAGATCATCCTACGTCGCTTATAAGAAGAACCCGACGTCTATAACTCCTAAACCATAGTCATCACCAAGTTTTCTTGAAACAAGTAAGTATGAGACTTCCCTAAACCTTTGCCTTACTCATTTTTACTTGTCATGCATGTAAACACTATGTAAATGAAACTAGGAGTGCATGCATACGTTTAAAACTCTTAGACAAGTCCTTAACAACATATAAGCCCAAGGCTTATATGATGTTCATGGACAACCTGGCCTCAAAACCATAAGGATTTGTAAGAATATGCATATAGAACATAATATGAGCCCTAAGTCGTTAACCTAGTCTTAAAAGCCTATAAAATGTAATATAAGCCAAAACATATAAGCTTATATAAGCCCATGGACCATATAAGCATAGACCTATTTAAGCTAGTCATAAAAGCCTATAAAACCTAATATAAGCCGAGACCTAGAAACTATATAAGCCATGTCATTGAAACCCTAAAACCTAATATAAGCCGAGACCTAAAACTTATATAAGCTAAGTCATTGAAACCCTAAAATCTATATAAGTCGAGACATAGAAACATATATAAAGTATCTCATATAAGCCATAAGAATAATAAATAAGTCGAGTCACATAATCTCACTTATAAGCCTAATAAATAAGCCTAAAGTTAGAAATAAGCCGAATGTAAATAAGCCTATAACTTATTTATAAGCCTAGTAATACTTAGATATAAGCCCAATAAGTAAATTATAGTTACTAGCCCACTTGGTAAATTTACTAAGTAAATCAAACAAGCCCACTAAGCCCGTATAAACTAAGCCGAGACCCTATTGGGCCAACCAAGCCCAAATCTTATTTGTGGAAACTTTTCGTGCCCTTATTGCCAATTGGTGAAAGTTAGGGTCGATTTTATAACTTAATAAAACATGTGTATGTGCTTTCGTGACTTTATAGAAGTTCAAGGGCAGAATGTGTCATTTCCAAAAGTATAGGGTGCGTTTGTTTTAAACCGAGAGCTAAACAAAAAACACAAGGACTAATTGTGCCATTATTGAAACTTAATATAAGCCCTAGTTTCCCTTTTTAATATTTCGAGACTTCAAGGGTCATTATTGCCACTTTTGGAAACTTATTACAAACCCTAACTTAATATTTAAATATTTTGAGACCTCAAGGACCAAAAGTGTCATTTTGGAAACTTATTACAAGCCCTAACTATTATATTTGGATAATTCGAGACTTGATGAGACTGCTTTTATACATAGTCTCATCGTCCAAATAGGCATTAAATTGCATTAAATATCATCAAAATACCCATATATATGCTTGTGTTTGTTGCTTGTGTATTTTAGGTACGGATATTGAGAAAACGACAAAAGATCACAAGAATCATGCAAAAACGAACACGGGAAACGAAGCCGCACAATGAACCAAGCCCTAATGAAGACTTTCCCAAGATAAACCCTTGAAGATTTGAAGAATTATGAAGAAGGGTCCTCCAATATGGAATAATTGACACTTTATACCCTTGTATCTTCATAATTACAAGATTGGTCCCTAAAGTTTGTCAAAATTACAAAAAGGGCCCTCCACTTTGAAGACTTGGCAAGTTTAGCCCCTCAACAAAGCTAAATTTTCAACCATTATCCTCCACAAAGTCAAATACACCATGAAGTCCTTCAAAGTACAAGAAATTACAAGTTTGGTTGTAGATTTGCTAATTTACTCGATCAGGTGGTCTAGGTGGGTGGTGGAAATAGATGGCAGCCATTGATGGTTTAGAGAGAGAAAGTAAGGTTGTGTGTGAAAGATGTAAATGTATTGAGAATGATAAAATCACAAGCAACACCCCTCCTTGGAAGCTAAGGAGGGGTATATATAGCCACACACACAACATAAACTATACAACGAACCTAGTCTAGTCTAAACGTGTGTGACTATGATAACTAATGGGAATTCTTAAATGTCGTCACATAAAGTGAGTTTCCAACAATCTTCCCTCATGGGACGACGTGTATAATTCCTTACAATATTCTTCCTAACAATTACAAAATTATTAAGAACAAGAGCTTTCATGAAGCATCCAATGCTGATGAAGTCTTCTGAGGCCTTCGTCTTCAAAACGACTCATCTTTAAAGTAACTTGTAGAAGAAATATTGTAACGGCACGAGCTAAGTAACCCATACCCTTCTGGTTAAGGAGAAGCTTCTGAATTAGCTTCCCCCTAATTCATGCCACATAAACTTGATGTAGAAGCTTTTAAATAGCTTCCCCCTAAATCGACAATCCTCGTAAGTAACTTCAAAGCTTTCAAAAGCTTAGAATAATTAAGCGCACAGCGGAATCTAACTAGCAAATCCCATCATATAACATGATAACGTTGCTAAGAGGGATTGAAAGTTTGGGGCACACAAAGTAGATAAACAACTTCTCTTCTCACGCTTGAATAATTCTTCTGAATTTTTCTTCCCCCTGAGAGTTCAAGTTATTCATACCAGAAAGAATCAAGACATTTCTTCCCCCACATAGTTGAAGAAAGTAAATCAATCCCAATTATGAAGCTCAAATACTGAAGTGGACACTTTATCCCATTCATGAAGTTGACATCGTAACACCAGAGTCAATTAAGTCCCGGAAATGCACATATCTTCTTCCAGAGATACACCAGAGTCAATTAAGTCCCGGGAATGCATATAGGATAATGATGATGTTTAATTGCAACAATCAAACAATTAAACCTCGAATCAGTAGTGTACCGTTTAGAGATTGAGAACGCCACGAGTTAAAACACTGAAGTTCATCACGTGTACTCGTTGTGCGTTTAATGTGTCTTCTTCTTCCCCCTTGATGGTTTCGAAATTCGGAACCATCAACAAATCGTACGCACATAAACCTGAAATCTCGTGAGAATAATAAATAAGCTGAATTATATATTTTGTGAGTATCAGCTGTTGATCGAAAATCTCTTCTCGTAAACTCTCCATGGCCACCTTTACCAACCCACATGAAAGCAATTTGAAGTGACCACTGAAAGAATGAACCGGATACATCAAACGTGAAGCTGAATAAAAATCCTTCGATCTTGTGACTTAAGCTTGCACTATTGTTGAATGAAGAACGGTGGCAAAATCTCTAAGTACTCAATGCATCACTGAAGAAGTCTATAAGCACAACACCTCTTGAAATTATCCACGTCGACTAAGCGCGTGACACTGAGTACAACAATGTAACCCCTTTAAGTGATAGTTATCCGAGTCATCAACCAACCACCCCGAACCCGGAAACCAGATAAAAAAGTCTTCATTCTAATATGAAGCACGAGCAAGTTATCTTTGAAAGATAAAATAAGTACACGCCTTCAAAAAATCCGTCTTCAACGTCACGTAATTAATACCCGATCAAACAAATCCGTAGCCACTAAAAAATCGCCCATTTTTCTTGGTCTCGTCTCAAATAAATTCTCGTCACATTTGTCACGTCACTTTGTCACGACACGATGTCACATTTAAATCCCGACAATATCCACAAAATTTTATTCAAAATAATTAATTTTGAAATGAAATTTCGTGTATATTAAGTTTTAAAACATACGGCCCATAGCCATGTTTAAAAAGCTTCGAGTCTAAGGCCCAAGTCGTGTGTCATGGCCCTTAAAAAATGAAAAGATCATTTTTCAAAAGAAGAAACGTCACTTTGAGCCCGGTCCAATGCCCAAAATCCCATGCAATACCCGATCCATACAAATTGGGATATAACACTCCACTCAATCCTAAAATATCTCACATAAACCTAACCTAATCACATTCATCTCCTAGTAAAATCCGCCCTTTACCAAAATCCTCTCTCACACCTACCAAACTAGAAACTTCCGTCCCTATCCTCCTTCATCTCCTCCCCACCATCGATGCTAATCTCATCAATCTATCAAACAATCTCAAAACCTTCGTCCTCATTCTCCCTTCGATACTCCAAAGACATGCACAAACCAAATCTCACCATTCAAATGATGAAGATCAAAGTTCATATTCATCATTACATCCACAAATCAATTACATCCTTATACAATCACTCCAAAATGAAACTTTAGACCAACCATACACACGTTTCTTATATTTTCATTAACAAAACATGATCTGCTTGGACGACGGTTTGGCTTCAAGATCCATATGAGGGGTCTCGGGTAGGATATGTGTTTGCATGTTGGCTTTAGATTGAATAAATCGAAAAAATAAAGTTTGTAACAAGTTTGTTATAAAGCTTTATTTAATTTCGTATATTAAAAAATTGGTTTAAAAGACCAAACACGATTCAGTGATGATATATGTTCAAACACTTTAAGATCTAAAGATCTAAAAACGTGTTGAATGAATCTGAGATGATTTATGTTTGTAGAGTCTGATGAAAGAGGCAGTCATAAATGGGATTAGGTGTCGATGGGTGTAGGTTTAGATTTGTGGATTTGTTGAGGAGTGAAAAGGTGGCCTTGTTAGTTTAAACTCAGTGGGTTAAACTTGTTCAGTGTTGAGTCGACTCAGTGAGTTAACTGAGTCAACTCGGTAATTACCGAGTTGACTCGGTTGTGATGGATTCAGTTTTGGTCACATGTTTGGTTCACAAGTTTTTAAAAAATAGTCCATCGGAATGTCAAAAAAATCCCATCGGAATGTTTTTCAAAAGAGTCCATCGGAATGAATGTGAAATATGGTCTCATCGGAATGTTTTTGTTTTAAGTCTGTCATCGGAATCAAACAAACACCCCCATCGGAATAAGCGTAATCTGTATCCCCATATGAATCCCAATCGGAATCCCCATCTGAATCCCCATCGGAAAAGCTGTCGGAAACCCAATCGGAAAAGGGTTTTGAAGAACCGAAAATGGTGGATCTGCCCATTTATTATGTATTCTGTCCTTTTCCCAATAAAAAATTGGATCTGTTAGATGCAAGGAACAAAAAAATAAAAAATGAACACATGTTTGATGAAACCAAGATGACTGCAGATTAATAAATGGATGACCACAAACAAGGTAGACAAAAGATGGTGACAAAAGATTGACCAAATATTGAAACTGTTTGGACAAAAAGTAAGACGTGACAAAAAAATTTTACAAATCAGACCAGAAAGTGATATAACAAGACACAAAGAAAAAACTAGACCACCAAATCGAAACAAAAACATGATCCAAGGAATGAACCAAGGCTCTGATGCCAAATGTAGATTTGCTAATTTACTCGATCCGATGGTCTAGGTGGGTGGTGGAAATAGATGGCAGCCATTGATGGTTTAGAGAGAGAAAGTAAGGTTGTGTGTGAAAGATGTAAATGTATTGAGAATGATAAAATCACAAGCAACACCCCTCCTTGGAAGCTAAGGAGGGGTATATATAGCCACACACACAACATAAACTATACAACGAACCTAGTCTAGTCTAAACGTGTGTGACTATGATAACTAATGGGAATTCTTAAATGTCGTCACATAAAGTGAGTTTCCAACATTGGTCCTTTGAAAATCCCAAAATTACAAAAAGGACCCTTGACTTTCAACATTTGGCAAGAATGGTCCCTCATCAAACAAGACTTGGCAATTTTAGTCCTCCAAAATATCAATCATGCAAGTCAAGACCATTTTCCACCAACAAAATGCCAAATCAGTCCCTCAAAAATCACAAAATGGCAAGAATTACCCCTGAATTTACTTCACAAAAGTTTTTGGGGCAAAAGTGTAAAGTTACAAAAGTTGACAAAGAAGAGTTTGGGCGTTGATAGAGTTTGGAATGCAAATGACAAGTTTTGCAAAGTTTGAGGTTTAATGCTGGCCAGACAAGAATCTAACCTAGACTAACCAACACCTCCCACGTGTCCCACTAACTCCTTTCAACCAATCACAACTCACCCTTCTTCCACATCAGATCCCACTCACTTATATTTATTAACTAATCCTAACAGATTAGTTTAAACACGCGCCAAACATGTATTTAAACCCAAAACAAGATCAAAAACCTGTTCTTGGTGTTCTTAATGCAAATTGGGTATTTGTGATTAAGGCAAAATTAAGCCACCATTTTGTCCAGAATTATGATTAAGGGTCTGCTAATCACATCCCAACCTTAAACTTGGACACCTCATCACCCCATTTGTCTCCTTGTGACTTCCCTGCTACACACTCATGAATACTGCCAAAAAGGTGGCAGCAATCCAACGTTGGAGAATTATGCTTATTTTCTAAGCTTGTTACAAGCCTTTGGATCACCTTTTGCTTGCCATCTATCACTACACAACAAGAATCCGTCACATGATTCTTCAAGTTATTCAAACTACACAAGGGCAATTTTGGAAGTTCAAGACTAGGGTTTTACTTCTTTATCAGCTTTCTAGATACATTGTAAGGCTATATATAAAGCCATAGGGTCTCATTTGTACGTTGCTTTTGGTTTTTCCTTGTTCAAGCACTTGTAAATCCTATTTTCAGATTTATGAAATTGTGTTAAGTGTGTTGAAGAAAGACCAAGTGCCATCTTATTTACGCTTGTTTATGTCCTTTGTTTACTGAATTTGAATCAAAAACCTGTTTTCAAAAGAGGAGTGTGCAAAAGTTTGCACATTTTATTCATTTTCTTGATATTTTGCTAAGTTCTTTGTCTATCTTGGAATTCTTGGGTTATAGGGTTGATCATAGCATCCAAATTGTGTTGATTAAGGTGTGGTGAAGCTTATAACTTGGGGATAATCAAGTGTGGAGGACAAGAGTTGCATCAATCAAGGATTTTTCAAGTTTCTATTTTTATACTCTTGTTTCTAACTTTGTTGATTCTTAACAGGCTTTGTTGTGGAAGCTTGTGCTTGTTCTTGCTAGCACATAAGCTTAAAATCCGTGGGTGTGGATGTACATCCATGAGGTACACACCCTTAATCCCAAAATCTGAAAATATTTTGGATATTTGTGAAATTTGAGTGTTGCCTATGTTCTTGTGTATTTTGTGGCTTATTCTTGCTTGAATCTGTTGTTCTCATCTGTTATTGTGTTAATCATCACTTGGGTGGTCTAAAATCTCACTTTTTCTTGTTTAAAATTGGATTTGAAAAGATAAAGGGGTGTTTGGGATTACCTGTTTGTGATTGCATCTTGGTATTGTGTTGTTAGGACATGTTATTTGTGCTTGGTATCTGATATACACTTGTTAGAGAGTGTTTTGCTGCAAGTTTTGTGGTTTGAAACCTTGAATCAAAGATTGTGCTATAACTTTGTGAGTTTGACTGTTTTTGACCTAAAATTTTGGGAAAACCTAGAGTTTATACATGTTTAGGGATAAAATATGTTTAAACATCATTAAGATAACATACTTGATAGATCTGAGGTGTTGAATCTGGCTTGTGTGTCAAATACATCATTAAAGTGAAAAAGTGCATGTTCTTGTGTTCATCAGTAACTTAAGGTGCTTGAATCTTGCTTAATTCTTTGAATCATTGCATGAAACCTGTTTAGACTTGTTTATTTGAGTTTAACATAGCTTGTGTATGCATTTGGTTGAATTTGGCTGGCTGAATTGTGCTAAAATTGCTTTTTGAACCTAAACTGCTTGCTTGTTCTTGTCTGTATCATATCTGGTGCTTTATTGATTAATCTGTGCAAATTGGGTGATTGTTTTTGTGAATTTTTTATTGTTATTGACTCCTTATGTTTCAAAGATCATTTGGGTGCCTTTGTGTAATCTAAATCCCAAAAAAGTTCACTAAAGACAAAAAAGTCTATAAGTCAAGCAGTGGGAAAAGTTCCCACTGCTCAACACCCAAAGCTAGCCCCTGGTAGTGTAAACTTGTACTCAGCTTATCAATAAGTTATTTTAGCTTATCCAGACTTGCAATAAATTATTTTTTGTGATAGATCTTCATTATTTGACCCATTTGAGTAGACTGGAGCTTATTGGACTTTGACTTTGACTTTTTACTAGAAAACCAATTTATTTGACTTTTACATAAGTGCTTATTTGCTTTTTCCAGCTTATTGAGTCAGCTTATTTGAAAACTCTTTGTTGATTTTGCTTAATTAAGTCATTTGAAAGCTTTAGAAACTTGAATCAGCACTTGGGGTGGCCTAGAACTCAAAAACGACTATTTTGTCGTTTTCTATAGATTGCTTTTTGCATTTTCAGGCTTATTCCTTGGGCTTATTTCAAATTTCTTTTTGCAGAAGTCTTATTTAGGGCAAAAGAAGCTTGTGTGTCTAATTTCAGCTTATGGCATTAGCTTATAGCTTAATGGGCCAAAAAGCCCATTAAGAATAAGCTGTTTGGTATAAGCTAGCTTATTTCACACTTTCAGCTTTTGGGCCTTTGGAAAAAGTTGTTTAAAATCAAATTTTGAGTCAAGTAGTGCTTTTTGGGCTTATTTTAAACACTTTTTTATATTGGGCCCAAATTTGGCCCAATAAGGTTTTGTTTTGGGTTTAGCCCATTTTCTAGGCCCATTAAGGGTATTTAGGTAATTTCACTTTCATTTCTGTGTTATTTAGGTTAAATTAAGCTAGTTTGCAAGTTTTTAGAATTTTTTTATGATTTTTGGGTTTTTAATAATATTTTAATATTTTTTTAATTTTTAAAAATTAAAAGTCTGATTTTCTAAGTTTTTATATTTTTCCTATGTTCTAAACACTTAATTAGGAATTTTGAAGCTTTCCAAATATTTTTAGAGTCTTTTAATCATTTTCTAGAATTAATTTAAGTTTTAATTGATTTTAGTAGTTTTTAATTGTTTAAAAATAGTTTTTAGTGGTTTTAAAATTTTGAAAAATACTTTTTAGCTTAATTAGGGTATTTTTGAGGTTTACAAACTTTAAGATCATGTTGTGGACTTTTTAATAGTTAATTTTGATTTTTAGGGCTTTAATTAGCATTAAAAAGTCATTATTTAATTAATTAAAAGGTTTTGGCAAGTTTGGATTTTTTGTAAACTCTTAGAATATTATTTTGGATTTTTAGGAATTTTTAGGGTAAAATTTTAATTTTGGGGATTTTTGCGGTTTTACGTGTTCACCTTTTTCGTCTTAGCTTAATCGTAACCGTCATTCTCTTCTTATCTCATTTCTACTTTTCTTTCTCAAAAATATAATCACAACGATAATCAATTCATTACACACACACTAAGCCTCCTTGAGAACGATCCCCACTTTGGGTCATTTACAAACGGTTTTCCTAAATCGTCGTGCCTACCCTATTTGCTCACTTTTCCTAAAGAGTAGTAAAATCACTACATCATTTTGGTGCCGCTGCCGGGGAGACGTGTTGTGTTTTGATTTGGAATTGTTGTTTTTATATACTAACCAAAATAGTATTTGTATTAGTAGCACTCTACTAATACGTATTATCGGTTTTCGGTTTTTGTGTGAATACTATTACTATAGTGTATACGTAGAACAATAAATTCACAAGTACTCCAAATACGTGAGAAATCACAACCTTGACTTGGGAGGTCATTACCCAATCATTGTATTCGAATCTCAAACCAAAAAAAAGGCAAAAATAGATAAATACTTTCGTGAAGCTCGATCTTGAAAAGTACAAACTATAAGGTGGGTATAAGGCGGATATTATAAAATATATCCTAAGGAAAAAGTCTCTTAAGTGCTTCGCGCCGCCTCGTTTCCCCGCTTGCTTGTGAGTATTTGATTTTGAGAGCTAATCGAGGGTTTTGCCGCCCAAAGTATTACTAAGTATCATATATATTTTCTTGGTTTCCATTGATTAAACCCTCTTGAACGTTTTGGTGTTCCACCAACGTTCTAAAGTCATCGAAGGCGTTCACTTCACGTGATCGTTTTCATTCCTTGAGGCTTCTTTAATCAAGAGATTTGATTAAGGAGGAGATTTGTAGATTTGTGTCTACTTAAAACATTCACCAAAATCCAAAAAGGTTAATACAATAAAAAACCACAAAAAAATTGAAAAATACAAAACACCAAAAAGAATCTTCTTTGCTCGTCCCCTCGTTGTACGTGACGTTTATGCTAACTCGTAATCAAGCAAGACGTGCACGTAAACGAAAGAATAAAACTCCCACTCCCAATCTTTCTAGTGAGGAGTCTCCTATTGACGAACCCATTGTAAGAAAAGCACCAACCATGGCGAATCGAACTATGATGGAGTTACTTCAAGCACCCACCGAGGGTTATGGAGAGGCTATTGTGATTCCCGCTATCCTTGCGGAGAATTTTGAGGTGAAAACGGGTTTGTTGTCGATGATCCAAAAAAACAAATTCCGTGGTGATGAGAAGGACAATCCACACAACCATATCCGCCAATTCAATCGTCTTACCGCCACTTGCAAGTTTAAGGATGTCTCGAATGACTCGATTAAGATGATGCTTTTTCCGTATTCCTTAGCGGGGCCCGCTAAAATTTGGTTAGAGAAAGAGCCACCCAATTCTATATTGACGTGGAAGGATCTCGTGTCTAAATTTGTAAACCAATTTTTTCCGCCCTCTAAGACTACGCACTTGAAAAACGAGATTTCAAAGTTTTCACAAGAGTTTAATGAAAGTTTTTCAACGGCTTGGGATAGGTTTAAGGAGATGTTACATGAATGTCCTCATCACGGTTTTTCCGACTTGCATGAAATTGACACGTTTTACAATAGACTTAATGATCATGAAAGGGATTATTTGAATGCCGCCGCGAGTGGTAATTTTTTGTGTAAAATGGTTGAGGAAGCTTTGGTGATAATTGAGAATAGATCTAAGGTGTATAGTCCTCGTAGCACGTCTAATGTTCGTAAGGCTTCGTCTTCGACTTCACCTTCTTTGTCTACTACCATCGATGCTTGCCAAATTGAGGCGAACTTGGAAAACAAGATTTTTGATAAGCTAAAAGGACTTTTGATTGAGTTTAAAGTTGGTGAACCAAGTGCTCCCGCTACGGCTAAATCGGTTGAGGTTTCTTGCATGTATTATGGTGGAGGTCATGATTTCTCCGAGTGCATTACCAACGGTGGTAACACTTCGAGTGCCTTTGCGGCCACGGGAAATTACAACCAAAACGGTCAAGTTTCCCGCTCTAATCAATTGACTCCACCGGGTTTTGGTTCAAATCAAAATGCTAACAACAACTATCGCAACAATCAAGTTGGTTTCAAGAACAATTTCAACAAGGGAAACTTGGTAATCAAGGGGCTAATAATCAAGTTTCAAACAAGAATCAAAATGATTTTCAAAACAACAACAAAGGTTTGCAAACTTTGAAAGATCTTCCAAATGAATTTGTTGAATACGCTAATGGGAATGATGCTAGGTTTGACAATATTCAAAGAGAAATCATTAGCCTAAGATCCGAGTTTAAGAACGACTTGAAGAAAGAGTTGAAAAATGAGTTAGCTAATGAACTTAAGATCCACACCAACAAGATGGAAGGAAATGTCACTAGGTTACAACAAAACCAACAAAAAATGGAACAAGGGCAACATGAGATTAAACAAGAGATGATTAAGGCCGAGAAGAGGCAAACCGAGGCCGTATTGAGGCAATCCATGTTTGAAGATAAAATCTCGTCTATGTTTGAGGCAATAATGTGTAAACCGTCTTCGAGTAGTCTTCCTAGCAACACCATATCAAACCCTAAGGGTGAGATGAAAGTGATTACCACCCACGTAGTGGTAAGACACTTAAGGAACTGACTCCTCAACTAGTTGCTCCTACGGAGGAAGCAATTGAGGAAGAACCCGAGGTGGTGGTCCAAAAGGAGCATGTCCGAATCCCACGAAGTACCGATCATGCCACACCTACGGTTGACCCATTACCAACATTGGAACCCGAGATTCCAAAGGCTATGCCTACTATGCCTCATCCTACACCACCTTTGCCCTATCCATCGAGACTTAGGAAGGAGAACGTCAAGAGTGCGACAATTATCAATTTGAGCTTTTTATGAAAATGTTTCGTGATTTGCACTTTAATGTGAGTTTCGCCGACGCTTTGGTCATGATGCCTCGATTTGCCGCTAACTTTAATAGTATGTTGAACAACAAGGAGAAATTGCACCAATTGTCTAGTTGTTCATCGGTTTATCTTAATCGCATACCTCAAAAAGTCAGTGATCCCGGTAAAAATTTTATCCCTTGTGAAATCCAAGATATGGAGGAATGCTTCGCCTTTGCCGATCTTGGTGCTAGCATTAACTTGATGCCACTTGCAATCTTCAAGTCTCTCAATCTTCCTAATCTTACTCCTTCACTAATGTCTATCGAGTTGGCCGACCATTCCACGATTCCCGCATGTGGTTTGGCGGAAGACGTTTTTGTGAAAATGGGGAAGTTCTACTATCCCGTAGACTTTATCGTTGTTGATATCTCCACGGATCCTCAAGTTCCTCTCATTTTAGATCGTTCATTTTTAGATACGTCTATGGCTTTGATCGATGTTCATGCTAGAAAGATCACCTTACGTTTCAACGACGAGGAACTTGTTATAAACGCAACTCAAAACTCTCAAATTTCTCATGTTTATTCCGTTGCAACTATAAACCTCGTTGATATGATTGACGTGGTTTGCGAGGAATTTTCACAAGAAGTTCTAGGTTTTGGTGTTGAAGAAACTAGTGGCAATCCCACTATGTTAGATCCAATTCTTGATAATTCGACACCAACTTCACTCCATTTGAAGGTGGTGGTTTTACGTTGGAAGAATTCGATGTTCCACGTACTTTCGACGAAGACCTCGACAACGATGAGGACTTCTCGATTATCAAGGATTTTCTTAACGATTTCCCATTTCCTCCACCCGAGGAGGTTATGAGTATCGAGCCCAAATCTTTACTTGAGGAACCACCTATCCTCTAGTTGAAAGATTTACCTCCTCACCTCAAATATGTCTATTTGGAGGGGGCGACAATTTGCCGCTTATTATTGCGAAGGAACTTTCGAATGATGAAAAATCCGCACTTGTCGATGTTCTAAAGGATCACAAAGGGGCAATTGCGTGGAAGTTATCCGACATTAAGGGGATCGATCCCAAGTTTTGTACCCACAAAATCTTAATGGAGGAGGATTACAAGCCCGCAATCCAAAGTCAAAGGAGGGTGAATCCCAAAATTCACGACGTCATCAAAAAGGAGGTCCTTAAACTCCTTGACGCGGGAATGATTTACCCTATTTCCGATAATCCTTAGGTGAGTCCTATTCATTGTGTCCCTAAGAAGGGAGGAATGACCGTTGTGCCAAACGATGCCAACGAGTTAATTCCCACTAGACTCGTGACCGGATGGAGAGTGTGCATTGACTATTGAAAGTTGAATGAAGCCACTCGAAAAGACCATTTTCCCTTGCCCTTCATGGACCAAATGTTGGAGCGTCTTGCGGGAAACGATTTCTATTGCTTTTTAGATGGTTTTTCTGGTTACTTCCAAATTCCCATCGATCCTTGTGATCAATAAAAAACTACGTTTACGTGTCCATATGGAACGTTTGCCTATCGTAGAATGCCATTCGGACTTTTCAATGCACCGGGAACTTTTCAAAGGTGCATGATGGCTATTTTTCATGACATGATCGAGAAGACGATGGAAGTCTTCATGGATGACTTTTCCGTGTTTGGTAATTCGTTCACTTCATGTTTGTCGAATCTTGAGAGAATGTTGAAACGTTGTGAGGAAACCAACCTTGTGCTCAATTGGGAAAAGTGTCATTTTATGGTTAAGAGTGGAATCGTCTTAGGGCACAAGGTCTCGAAAGCGGGGATTGAGGTAGATCAAGCTAAGGTAGACGTCATCGCCAAATTACCTCATCCCAAAACCGTTAAGGGAGTTAGGAGTTTCCTAGGCCACGCGGGCTTTTATCGTCGATTCATCAAGGATTTTTCGAAGATTTCTCGACCCATTACACATCTTCTTGAAAAAGAGGCACGTTTTGTCTTTGATGAAGATTGTGTACGAGCCTTTGAAATCCTTAAGAGGAAACTTACCGAAGCTCCCATTCTTGTTGCTCCCAATTGGAACCTCCCCTTTGAGCTCATGTGTGATGCTAGTGACTACGCTATTGGGGCCGTTTTGGGGCAACGTCATGTCAAGCACTTCTTGCCTATTCACTATGCTAGCAAGACGATGACCGAGGCTCAACTTAAATACACTACAACGGAGAAGGAGTTCCTTGTCGTGGTGTATGCATTTGAGAAATTTCGACCTTATCTCGTCTTGACGAAATGCATAGTATATACGGATCATTCGGCTATTAAGTATCTCATGGCTAAACAAGATGCAAAGCCGAGATTACTTCGTTGGATTCTCCTCCTTCAAGAATTTGACCACAAAATTGTTGACAAAAAAGGAGCCGAGAATCTAGCGGCCGACCATCTTTCTCGTTTGGAAGATCCTCACCAAAGTGTTTACAAGCCCAAGGAAATCACCGAAACATTTCCGCTCGAGACACTTGGTGTAGTGAATTCTAAGCTTGATTCTTCCACCCCATGGTTTGCGGACTTTGCAAATTACCATGCGGGTAACTTCATCATCAAGGGTATGAGGACTCAAGAAAAACGAAAATTCTTTCGTGACGTCAAGTTCTACTTTTGGAACGACCCTTACTTGTTTCGAACTTGTGCGGATCAAATCATCCGACGTTGTGTATTTGGCACCGAAGCTTCTAATATCCTTAGAGCTTGTCATGAAGGACCCACGGGTGGTCACCACGGTGCTAATCTCACGGCTAAGAAGGTGTTTGATGTCGGCTTCTTTTGGCCTACTATTTACCGAGATGCACAAGATCTTGTGAAGTCGTGTGATTCATGCCAACGACAAGGAAAATCCTCACAAAAAGATGAAATGCCACAAAATATCATCCAAGTGTGTGAGATCTTTGACGTTTGGGGTATAGACTTTATGGGGCCGTTCCCATCATCTCGTGGTAATAAGTATATCCTCGTTGCGGTTGACTACCTATCTAAGTGGGTGGAGGCCAAAGCTTTGCCCACCAATGATGCTCGTGTGGTAGTCAAGTTTTTGAAAAGCTTGTTTTCTCGGTTTGGAACCCCTCGTGCGATCATAAGCGATCGTGGAACCCATTTTTGTGACGACCAATTCGAAAGGGTCCTAAGGAAAAATGGGGTTACACATCGGCTTTCTACGGCTTATCACCCAAAAACGAGTGGGCAAGTCGAGGTTTCAAACCGAGTGTTGAAGAGGATCTTGGAGAGATCCGTTGGGGAAAACCGACAATCTTGGTCGGATAAGTTGGACGATGCTTTATGGGCCTTTAGGACCGCTCATAAGACGCCCATTGGGTGCACTCCCTATAAACTTGTGTATGGAAAGAATTGTCATTTGCCTATCGAATTGGAACACAAGGATTATTGGGCCCTAAAGCATTGTAATGATGATATGGAGACCGCGGGAAAACACCAGAAAATGCAATTAAATGAATTGGATGAATTGAGGGACATTGCTTATGAAAATTCATTGATTTATAAGGAAAAAACTAAAAAGTTGCATGATTCTAAAATTAAAAACCGGGTTTTTAACATTTGGGGATCAAGTTTTGCTTTTTAATTCTCGCTTGAAAATCTTTTTCGGTAAGTTGAAATCCCGTTGGTCCGGTCCATTCACCGTGACTCAAGTGTTTCCATATGGGACCATCGAGCTAGCTCAAGATGATGGACCTAACTTCAAGGTGAATGGACGTAGGTTGAAGCACTACTTTGGCGGGGAAGTTCCATCCTTGAACTACCTCGACCAAGTCACTTTCCCCAATGATAATTAGTATTGAGGGGATCGAGTCGAGCTCATGACTCGGTAGTCAAAAACGAGGTGCCTCGTGGGGGAGTCCCATGCTTATCCTATGTACATATTATCGCTTTCTAATGTAGTTAACGTGCGGGGATTTGTGCCCTTCCAACCTTTGTTCCGTGGTTGTTTGTGAATTGTGGACTTTAGATGATCATGATCTTCACGATTGGAGCCTCTCGTGTTCGTTTTATGGGAGCACTCGATCGTTTGCTTTGAAGACTTTCTCAATCTCCATGATATATCCTTTTGATGTTCTAACCTTAGATTATTAGCACACTTCATAAACGGCTATTAATTTATTGGTTACACCCTTTCCATGCTAGATTAGGCATTCGACTACGTCTCTAGTATGGGGGTGTTTTCACCCCTAGACTCGAAACATTGAGGACAATGTTTAACTTTAGTATGGGGGGTGAATAGATACTTGCCTTGCCAAACCTTCACGCTTTCCAAAGTTTATCTTTTTGTTTATCGTTTTGTTGCAAAATAAGGTTAAAAATGCCGGAGCACAAAAACAATGCCGGAGCTCCTGAAAATCTCTGGCTACATGCACGCCATAACAGACAGGGAGTTGATCAGGCGCCTCAATGACAAGCGTCCAGAGAGATATGATGACCTCATGGAAAGGGTCAGAAATTTCATAGAAGGAGAAACAGTTGTTGTCGCGGCCTACCCATCCCGAGGAAATGGGTATCGGTCAAATGACCAGTCCCGGAGACAGTCGGGCGGTCAAGGCAATCAGAACAATAGCAAGGGCTCATACTATAAGAGCCAGAGCAAAGGAGGACGGCCGGACGATAAGTTCACCCCCCCTAAAGATGTCCTACCGGGAGATCTTGCTGACGGAAGGGGCGAACTTTCCAAGGCCTCCCCCAATGACCACTCCGCCGGAACGTCGGCAAGGAAATCGCTTCTGCGAATTCCATAATGACAAAGGCCACGGTACAGAGGAGTGTATCCAGCTCAAGAAGCATATTGAGTCGCTGATCAAATCAGGTAAACTCAAGCACCTAGTTAAGGATTGGAAGGATGGAAAAGACAACAACAAGAAGTACGATAAGAAGGATCCCCAAAAGGACAAGCCTTCGACCATATACATGATCCAATCCAGACAACGCCGCACGAGGCAGAAAGTTGGCCAAAAATTCTCACGTGGCAGGGAAATCTCGTTCCCTCCCATCACAGCAAGCGATGTGACCGATGCGCCTCTCACTATTGAGGTAAGCATTGGAACACACAATGTTCGTCGCATGTATGTGGATGGAGGGTCGTCAGCAGAGGTACTGTATGAACACTGTTTTGTGCAGTTATGCCCAGAAATAAGAAGCCAATTAGTACCGGCCACGGCGCCGCTCACCGGCTTTAGTGGAGACACTATCTGGCCGATAGGGCAACTACGGCTGCTTGTAACCATTGGGAATGAGGAACACTCCACTACGGCGTGGATGAACTTCATGGTGATACGCTCACATTCTCCGTACAATGGGATCATAGGCAGACCAGGTATTTTGGCTATACGGGCGGTACCCTCCACGGCGCACGGAATGATCAAATTCCCCGTTGAGGGGGGAATTGTTACCATTTACAACACAATCATACCGGCATCCGAGTGTCACACCATGACAACACCGGCTCCACCTGTTCCACCCAAGGATGGATCACCACCTCCCAATTGGAAGGTATCAATTCACCCTGACTATCCGGAACAGGAGGTATCCATAGGAGGGGCGCTCTCGGATGGCGGCAAAAGGGCCATGTGCTCTCTTTTAAGTGCAAACTTAGATATATTCGCATGGGAGCCAAAGCATATGACAGGCGTGCCACGTGCGATGACAGAGCATAAGCTCCAGATCCGTCAAGGGTACCAACCCGTCAAGCAAAAGAAGCGCGGCCAGGCGCCTGAGCGCAGCCAAGTGATATTGGAGGAAGTAAGGAAACTAGTGGATGCAGGTATCATGCGCGAGGTATACTACCACGAGTGGTTATCCAATCCGGTTATGGTCAAAAAACATGACGGAAGTTAGCGCATGTGTGTGGATTTTACAGATCTAAACAAGGCCTGCCCACAGGATTGTTACCCGTTACTGGAAATCGACTGGAAGGTGGAATCCCTATGTGGGTATCCTTTTAAATGCTTCTTGGACACATATAAAGGATATCACCAGATCCAGATGGCGAAGGAGGATGCAGAAAAAACGGCGTTCCATACGAGCCAGTGCGTATATTGCTATACGAAAATGCCGTTTGGACTGAAGAACGCCGGTGCTACATATCAACAGCTTGTGGACAAGGCTTTTGAATCACAGATAGGCCGCAACTTGGAGGTCTATGTGGATGAATTGGTTATAAAAAGTCACACAGAGGAGGCACTTCTCTGGGATGTCCAAGAGACATTCGACACACTGAGAAGGATTAACATGAAGTTAAATCCAAAAAAATGTACGTTTGGGGCAACGGAGGGAATGTTCCTTGGATATTTGATTGACCCAAACGGCATCAAACCTTGCCCAGAGAAGACGGACGCAGTAATACAACTGTCGTCCCCTCAGACACGGAAGGAGGTGCAATCCTTGAATGGGAAACTAGCCGGGCTGAATAGGTTCTTATCCAAGTCCGCAGAGAAGTCATTACCCCTATTTAAGACACTCAAGAAGTGCATTAGGAAGGGAGACTTCCGGTGGACGAAGGAAGCCGAGGAAGCTTTCGGCCAGCTCAAACAGCATCTCGCGTCTCTCCCTATGCTAGTAGCTCCTCGGCCAAAGGAGGAACTTATTATTTATCTCTCAGCCACTCATGGCGCAATAAGCGCGGTACTCATGACAGATAGAGATACAGTGCAAACTCCGGTCTACTTTATAAGTAGAACACTACAAGGGCCGGAGCTGAATTACTCCTCTATGGAAAAATTGGTGTTAGCACTAGTGTTTGCTACAAAGCGGTTGCGCCGGTACTTCCAGGCGCACCCAATTGTAGTCATTACGGATCAGCCAATCAAGCAGATTATTTCTAGACCGGACGTGGCAGGGAGGCTACAGAAATGGAGCATCTTATTGGGGGAGCACAATATATCTTATAGGCCAAGGACGGCTGTGAAAGGCCAGATCTTGGCAGATTTCCTAATCGAGAAGCCGGATGAGGAAGGGCCAATCGTTAAGCAAGACGAGACTCCAACAGAAACATGGGTGTTGTTCACGGACGGATCTTCGTGTACGGACGGGTCCGGAGCTGGTCTCATTCTCACAAATCCGGAAGGAATGGAATTTACGTATGCCCTCCGTTTTGAGTTCACGACCACTAACAACGAAGCGGAATATGAAGCATTAATTGCGGGTTTAAAAATCGCCGCTAGAATGGGAGTCCGCAACCTTGAGGCCTACGTGGACTCATGGCTTGTCGCGAACCATATTCTAGGTGGATATGTGGCTAAAGAGGACAACATGGTCAGGTACTTGGAAAAAGTCAAGTCGCTAATCGCGACTTTCAGTAAGTTTTCCATCAAGCATGTGCCAAGGGGCGAGAACAAGAAGGCGGACGCTCTTAGCGAGATCGCATCCACAAGCTTCGCTCACTTGTCTAAACAAGTCTTGGTGGAAATACTCAAGGAGAAATCTATAACGGAAGGGGAGGTTGCTGCTATAGTTGAGGAGGATGGACCTACATGGATGACCCCGATTATCAACTATTTGACTAGTGAGACCCTTCCAGACGAGGAAAAAGCAGCACGGCGCATCAGAAGGAAGTCGCAGCATTTCGAACTTCGAGAAGGCATCCTTTACAAGCGCTCTTTCTTGCAGCCGTGGCTGCGGTATGTTGGACCACGTCAGGCCGCTTACGTAATCAGTGACATACACGAAGGGTTGTGCGGCATGCATGCGGGTCCACAATCCGTGGTAGCTAGAGCCTTACAAACAAGATATTATTGGCCTACCATGCACAGAGACGCGCGCGACATGATTCACAAGTGTAGTGATTGCCAAGTGCATAGGCCAGTACCGCGGCACCCGCAGCAAGAGCTTACACCTATCACGTCCCCATGGCCATTCTATAAGTGGGGAATTGACATTGCAGGACCATTTCCTGTAGCTACGGGGGGAGTTAAATTCTTGATTGTTGCGATGGACTACTTCACACGATGGATAGAGGCCAAGGCAGTCAAGTCTATCACAGGCAAACAAGTTAAGAAGTTTGTTTGGGAACATATTGTGTGCCGTTTTGGTCTACCAGGAGAAATCATCTCGGACAACGGCAAGCAGTTCACGGAAAACCCATTTAAAGATTGGTGTGCATCATTGAACATCAAGCGGCGCTTCGCATCTGTTAAGCATCCGCAGACAAATGGCCTTGTCGAACGGGCAAATAGAAGCTTGGGGAATGGTATCAAGGCGCGTTTGGACGAATGAAGTGGCAAATGGGTTGATGAGTTATCACATGTGCTGTGGGCACATAAGACTATGATCAAAACAGCCAACGGAGATACTCCATTTGCATTGGCTTACGGCACTGAAGCTGTTATACCAGCAGAAATAGGAATGCCTACCATCCGCACGGGGGAAGTTAATGTCGTCACGAACGACGAGCAGCTGCGAATCAACCTGGATCTGTTGGAAGAAAAAAGGGAAATAGCATCCATCAATGAGGCTAAGTCCAAGGCCAAAATGAAAGCTTATTATGACGTCAAGGTCAAGGGTGTTTCTTTTCGACCGAGAGACTATGTCTATCGTGCTAACGAAGCGAGTCGAGTGGAGAATACAGGAAAACTGGGCCCTAAGTGGGAAGGACTGTATGAAGTCACGGAGGCCTTGGGACGAGGCGCGTACAAGTTACGTGACATGGATGGCCGCGACCTAGAGCGCACATGGAACATTTCCAATCTCAAAAGGTGCTATCTTTGAAAGCTACGGCTTCCGCATGGGTGCTTCGCTATATGTGGCTTTATTGAAGAACCATGCGGTCTTTCTGTTTTGTTTTTCTTATGTTTGTTTAGTTTCCTTTCTTGTTTTTTAGGACTTGTCATTATTGTTTAAACAAAAATGTAAACGTTCTAATAAAATGCTGTGGTGCCTAGCTAGCCCCACGGCTTGTTTCGTGCAAATCATTTTTTAGATTTTTTGTTAGTCGTATGAATTTTACTTATATTATAATATGCCATGTTTCATTCATATGCATTCTTTCAAATTACTGTACATGTACTATACGCCTCCAGGCGGGGTAAGAGGATTAAGTGAACCTACTAATTCAACTTGCCGCGTAAGAGGGATGCAACCCCAGCCGCACGGATCATGTATCCTTACTAGACACCTTACTCACAAGACGTTGGGGTAAGTTTCATATGCCGTAGTCACACAGTGCTCCGCATAGTAAAGACGCACGTTGCATGTCTAGTAAATTATAGACTTGTATGTATTTTCTTTCTTTGTGTGTAAGACGTGACATGTCATGCAGTATTGATGTACAATATTCAACACAGTCAAAATACACAAGTTTCCAAATAAAAAAACAAAATGGTCGTGGTCATCACGGACTTCAAAATAAAAGACAAGTTATTTCACATATGTCTTAGCCGTGTACATACACGGACGAATAAAATTATAAATTACAAGTGTTTACAACTGACAAGTTACAAGGGGGGTAGGAATTCCCCTATCTCCTTCTTCCCTTCCTTAATTAGATCACGAAGGACCTCCCCACGAGCATCCTTCCCATCCCGGGCTTTGGCCGCAATAGCATCCAATGCTTCTGCAAGCAGTTTCTCGCCTTTCATGGTTTTGGATGCGGAATCATAAGTGGCCAATGTCAAAGGAATGGGATCAGCGCTCAGCCGGGCCATTATTGCCTTGTTCGGAGCGTCCTTCAGTGCCTCAAGCTCGTCTAGGAGAGGGTGTTGGATTCCCGCTAAGGCATTCATGGACGCGGTCATATTATCCGCGGCGGAGGGGTTGTGATAAGGATGCTGTGTGATATCTTCATTTTTCCCTATCAGTTCCGCAGCTTTGATCAAGCCCTCATGTCTACCACGGTCGATTCCATCGGATACGACCCCGGAAAATGCCTGCAATAGGTGTGGAGCTTCCAGTGCCCTGCTCACAGCAAGTCGTAGTCCTTGCCCGATAATCCACCTGCGTCCGGCTGTAACGGATAGCAGGAGAGGACATATTCTCTCGGCACAACTTACAGCAATCTTGCTTAGCTCCTCATCAGCTGCGACAGCCTGCTCTTCAAGGTTGGTCTGGGTTCGTATCAGCACATCCTTCAGCGCATCACGCACCTGGGCGATGTTGAAGGATTGCACGGTCACGGCCTTGGTAGCAGCTTCGGCCACAGACACCTATATATAAAATGATTGAAGTTATTACAAGGATATATATACTTTTCTTGGGTTAAATGCATACCCAAAGTTTGAGTGTATGTACACAATTTCGAAAGTTTACCTTCTCGTTTGATGCGGCTACAAGGGCTTCCAACTCAGCAATGCGCTTCTCTCGGGTATCGGCGTGATGAGCCTGCTCTTTCACCGTCGCCTCGGCTATCAACAGTGCCGCCTGCTATGATGCGATGGTCCTCTCGTTCTTCACGACCATCGCCTCACGACGGGCTATCCTCTTATCTGCCCGATTCACATTGGTGAGGGCCTTGATTAGACGGCGTCTTAACGCGACACCCACTGTCACTTGGTGTGCGGACGACACGTCAAACTGTTCAATGAGGGCCTCATGATCCAACTCATCTAGATCTTGTGCGAGGACAGGCGGGGTGATGTGTTCAATGAATTTTGAACACTCGGACTCTGCCTCCAGCCTTGTCAAACTTGACAGGTTCCATGCTAGGCGCAGACTTTCTTCCGGACCCTCAGGGTGTGGCTCCTTGGCATGTGTGGCAGCACGGGATGGGGGCTTGTTGGTTGGTGCGGGGGATGGATTCCTCCCCACTTCTTCCTCCTGTGCTACGGCCGCCGGATTAGCCCTGTTATTTGACATGACAATATTCGTCTACGCATCATATAAGGATACGAATCATACTAAAAAGGGTACTTACGAGGTGCCAATGGCAGGGTCTGGGCCAGGAGGAGCTACGGCGCTCACGGGGTGACTCGCAAGGCTGGCCCTCCCATGTTCGGGGTAGGGTCGGCCTGAGCGGTCGCGGTACTGCTCCCCTCTTGGTACTGTGGATGGTCCTTCCTCAGCTTCTTTGGAGGAGCATTCGCGGCTCCGGCCTCGTCCCCTATCTTCTTTGCCACCCTCCTGGTGGTCTTTCTTTTCCTAGAGGTGAGCGGGGCGGACCCGGATGCCTGGGTAGCGTCTTCGTTGGGTTCATTCCCTTCTTCTTGGTTGGTGGTGCCCCCCTCTAGCAATGGTTCTTCGCCATCTTTATTGAGGAAATCCAATGGGTATTTCTCGATGGCGGACTCTTCTTCATTTGATCTAGGTTCGGATGTGTCTTCGAGCGGCATAGTGCGGTCAGCTAACGCTTCCAGTAAGGGGAGCTCATTCGGCTTCAAAGGCCGGAATCCTTCCGCTACCTTCATTGGGTCGCCCTGGCAGATTAGTCCGTGAAGGTTCATCTCTGCGGACATTTTTCAAGTATATGGGTTAGTAAAAGTTATACACATGCGTGACAATTCAAATCTACAACATATAAATTAGACCTACCCTCTCCCTGTTCCGTCAGGAAGCACGGGTATAAGTCATCCCTCCCAAAGTAACGGCGGCTTATCCCTACTAAGCACAGAAAGTGTTCTGGCAACCCTCTATGGAATTCTGTGCGGTGGGTATCTAGTATTTTTAGGTCCCTGCTGCTATAATCTTTGGCTTTGGGCGGATAGTCTTTGGGGGCTTTGGTTTTGAGTACGAAGGGGGTAGGGAACACCTTCTCATCTACAAAGAATTAATGGTCGTACCAGTTCTTAAGGGAGTCTAGAGTCTTCCTATACGTCATAGGGGCATTCCCGGGTCGTTTTTTAAACGACAACCACCCATTCACTAGCTGAGGAAAATAAAAAGCCCTAAAAAGATTCACGGTTGGGGTTACTCGGCAGGTATGGCATGTAATTTCAAACTGGTTGATTTTACACGCCCCTATGCAGTGAAGTTGGGTTATATGGAAGTCATAATATAATAGAAGGTCTACCAAGAACTTGGATAAGGGGATACGGTAGTTGGCTGAGTCAAACAGGCGTGTGTATATGCCTATTTTCCCCGTCGGTGCATCCGTAATCGCTTCACCATCACCTGGATAGGTGGGGTGTACGCTTTCGGGTACATAATACTTCGACAGGAAGTCGAGGTATTTTTCCGCAGACATCACGTTAAGGACATCCGTGATAAGGGGGTTGTCCTTTACCATGTTTTATAAAAAGGTTTTTAAAGGCGTGATGATCTAACCTGCGGCGAAGGAAATCCGTGGAAAAGAAGGCAAAGTTTTGGAGGTATAAGCTTGAGAATAACAATGGCGGAAGAAGGGGTGAGTTGTGTGTGTAACAAACACGCATAGCAACTCTTTTATAGGGTTGCCTCGGTTTCTAAGGTACCATGGATGTTCGACACGTGTCGACCACCTCGCCTATCCAACGAATAGGATTTCTGACATTTCTGCAAAATCAGAGGGGGACCCACGGGTCACTTCTTGGCAGTTTTACGTGGCTCAATGGTGGGCATTAATGGTGCACTTTTGCAGGCATGCGACTGGCAAATTGACTATCATTAATGTTTTTATTCTTGTGTCGGGTTATGCGGCTCTTACGTAAGACCGTATTTAATGTTACATTTAAATTGTCTTGGCCGTTACGTGCGGCTGAGGTACTATTCAAAATATATTCCTACAACAGGTTGCCACGTGCGGCCAGAACAAACTTTTCAATGTTTCTCATTTCCTAGATCTTCCTTGGTATGTCCGGGGAGCACCTTGATAGTCTAGAGGTTACGCCTACGGCTGTAACAACTAGACTTGGGGGACATGATGACGTATAGTCCCCAGCCGGGTCAGGAACCCGGCTCACGGGTACTACCCGTATCCGGCCCATCACAGATGGGTGGGATAATGTCATTCAGACCTATGGGCTTGGATGAACAGTGACCGCACACATGTCTGCCGCCCACGGCCCGGTGCGGCCGACATAAGGTTAGAAAGAATCATATTTTGTCTAAGAAAAGCTTTATCCCAATATAGGAGGATATTCACTACCAAAATTAGAAGATAACAATCATTCTAATTCTGATAGTTATCCTTTCCTTGGGGCCGAAGTATCAAGTGGCAGCCCACTAGGGTTCCACTGCCTATAAAAGGAACCCCCAAGGGTTCCACAAAGGTATTACGTTCTACTCTCAATTCATATAAACCCTAATCGATTACTTACTCTCACGCCGGAGTCTAATCGTGGGAAACATTCCCACGGTAAGCCTAACGTGTGTTGTTTAGTGTGCAGGATCCCAACCAAACGATTCACTTGGTGCAGGAGCCGGAGCCCAGCCAACCCGAATTAAGCCTAATTCGGGTCTAGCAAGGATCACCCAACTTTTGCATCAACATGTCACGAACATTAAATTTAGAAAACTATGTATAGTAATAATACATGATAATTATTAAGTATAATAAGTATAATCACGAACATATAAATTGTTGTCCCTAATATATGAATGATATAACACGAATTTAAAGAAAGAAAATAGAAGAAGAAGATGAATTCTAGTGAGAGAAAGTAGAGAGAGAAAAGAGAGAGAATTGTTGGAACTAGGTGAATGTTAGATTGAGAAGTGAGAGAAAACAATGAACCAACACCCTTCCTAACATGCTAGGAAGGGTTTATATAGCCTTTGCTTACATGTAGCTTAATGGACTATATGATCATGGGTCGAGCTTTCCTTTTGGGCTTTGGTTACTTATGAATGAACCTTAGCTTAAAGTTAAGCCCGTAATACACGACTAACATACTACCTATTACAAGGTTCTAATTTATGATACATAATAAACATATGACCGAGCATTCTTGTTTGACTCAATATTTTGAGGCTAACAATCTCCCCCAATGAGAGGTCATAAACCTTGGTCATTTAGGAGATTTATAGAGATTACTAATCTCTCCATAAATGAGCCTTGAACGTGTAATTGTAGTCTTGTTCCTTCATGCTGTGATCTTTGAGCCTTTGTCGTTGTCTTTCGACTTTGTCCTTTTTGATCTTGAGATCTTCAAATCATCCTTGACTTGTCTTTGCCATCTTGCAATCTTGTGTCTTCATCCACATGCTCACACTATTAATTGTTGAATATGTCTTTAGGCATGAGTATGTGGTTTTGAATCTTTGACTTTGTTGAGTACACCGTGACGCCACCTTCTCGAGACAAAACATAGACACGGACTGAATGGCTTTGACATTCGTCCTAAATCGGTAGCATTTTACCTCCGGTCGGTGAAGACCGTTATACGATATTAAATATCGTACCTGTGATCAGGTAGATTCAATTAAGAATTTCCTTGACAGGGTTTCGCGGCTGTACTAATCGTTCTCTTTACTCGACCGTCTCAAAGCAAGACTGCGAACATAAAGAGTGAATCAATTGGATAAATATCCGCTTGATTAAAATCGTCAATTCAAATTCTTGGAACAAGTGTGATAGGTGTGAAAACACCTATCCTTTTACCACTTATTTCTGGCTAAAACAAGACCAAAACACGTATTTAATATCATTTGTTTGGAATTATGCGTGGTTTTTGTGTTTATTGTGTTTTCAGAGTCAACCGGATGAATATTGAAGAAAACATGGGATTGCACGGGTTTTATCGAGGAAAAAGACTCAAGACGAAATCTATTGTCCAAGAGATGCAAAAGATTTGAAGTCATTGTGCCTATTTGAAGATTTATCGAAGAAAAGGGCCAAAGATGGAAGATTCATACATGTCGAAGAACTCGAGTCTATTAAACAAAAGATTATAAGACGAGTTGGAATTATTCACCGACACTTCTCAAAATTCAAAGTCGGAAACGTTTATTTAAAAGAAACGTAAAGACTAAAGAAGAAAGAAGAAAAGGAGCCCAAAACAAAGCCCATTCACAAGCCCACAAGAGACGCCTATAAATAGGACTTCACTTCACCATTTTGGAGAGTTAGTCTTTGTTTTAGTTTTAGTTTTTCATTCTCTCTAGTTTTAGAGAGAGAAAGTTCTCAACTTTCTCTCGCTAGTTTTCATCTTTCTTTCTTTCAAGATTAAACTTTTGTATTGTTTTTCATTAATCAAGTTTAAATTCAAGCTTTTAATCTTTAATCTCATTCTACCTTTCTTGATTTTAGTTAACTTTTGGTGCAAAATACATTTGATCCGTGTTGTTCTTAATGTTTTTGTGCTTAAAAAGTTAATCTTTTTGTTCCTAAATAAGCTTTCATTTGATTAAGCTTTAAGATTCTTGTGCTTATTGGCTTATTTACATGTTTAGCTTATTTTCTTTTTAAAGTTTTCATAAAAAGTTCATCTTTTTATGGTTTAATTCTAAAGTGTGCTTAATCTAAGTTTAGATAAGTTGTTATTTGAGCTTATTTGATTTGTTTCATATTAGATTCGTGCTAGTTTTGGAGTTATCTTATTTCATAGCTTATCACCTTGCTTATATTTCGGATCAAAGGGGTATTGGAAAGGGTAAAACCCTTTTCCGATTTGTTTATTCCGAGCAGACCCCCCTTATTCTGATCACCCGATCGGAAAAGGGTTTTGGGTATTCCGATTGTAGTGGTTTTGATACATTCCGATCTAGATACCTTTTCCAACATTTCGATTTGGAATTTTGTTGAACATTCCGATTGAGTTGGTTTTCATGTATTCCGATTGGACTCATTTCAAGGATTCCGATTGGTGCTATTTAACCCATTCTGATTTGCTTCTTATTTTGGTTCATTCCGATCTGGCTTATTTAGGTATTCCGACTGGGGGTGTTTTCTAACATTCCGATTGGAGCGTTGAGTAATATTCCGACAGCATGCATTATACATTCCGATTATACTGGTTTTGATTATTCCGATCTGAACTCTTTTCCCATATTCCGATTAGTATTTTTGTGTAACATCCCGATCAGTACTCTTTATGCATTCCGATCAGCACAATTTCCAACTTTCCGATTAATTAAGTTTTCAAAGATTTTTCTAAATCTTGTTTTCAAACATTTAGTTTTACCTTGTCAATTTAGTTTAATCTTTTAAAGCTTCTAATTTTACTCTTCGACACTTCATCATTTGTTATTAGTTTAAAATAGATAAACAAACCAACACCTTTTTATTAACCAAGAACAAATCATTCCACTTTGAACCTGATCAATTCGAGGAGATACCGAGAGACTTAAATCTAAACCCCATAGCAAAATAAATGTATCAAATGGCGCCGCTGCTGGCTCTTCTCGTTAAGATCAACAGTTTTTTGTGAGAACTTGGATTTTGGGATCCGTTCACCGTGACCGTTACTTTTTCACCAAAATTTTCAAAAAACTCTAAAAAATATAAAATTTTCAAAAATCCTAAAAATTAAAAAACATAAAAACCAAAAATATTTCTGCTTTGTTTTTGCCTTGTTAGTTCTTTTGCAGGTGCATGCGTACACGATCAACGTCTTATCAAGAGCCCGAGCCTCTCGAAGACTTAGACATGGCCGGTGTACAAAACAACAACAATAACCCACCTTAAAACAATAACAACAATAACAATCCACCTCTCAACAATAATAATAACAACAACAATGAGCCTCTACCAGACAATCGCCCGATGATTGAACTGTTACAAGCACATGTGGAGGGAAACAATGATCCAATTGTCATACCCGCGATTGCAGCCAACAACTTTGAGCTCAAATCCGGTTTTATCCAGATGGTCTCTGCTCAACCATTCTTGGGGCGTACCATTTATGATCCACATGACCACATCAAGAGATTCCTACAACTCACGAATACGGTCAAATTCAATGGTGTTCCACAAGAGGTAATCCGTTTACAACTTTTTCCCTTTTCTTTAGAGGGACAAGCCCGGCATTGGCTTGCTAAGGAACCGCCACAAAGTATTCTTACGTGGACGGATTTGGAGACCAAGTTTATCAACTACTTTTTCCCACCCTCTCGTACTACCGCTTTGCGGAATGAAATTATCAATTTTGAACAAAAGTACGATGAGTCTTTTAGTGAATCTTGGGACCGTTTTAAAGACCTTTTGAGAAAATGCCCACAACATGGTTTTACCAAAGTGCACCAAATTAACACTTTTTATAATGGTTTAAGCATGAATGACCAAGATTCACTAAATAGTGCCTCGGGGGGTAATATTTTGGTTAAGACTTCTAATGCCGCTTGGGATATTATTGAGAATAAGTCTCGCGTGCAAACCAAGAGTATGCGGACCAATGTCGCTAGTGCTAGTACTAGTGACAGCGACAAGCGAATTGACAAAATCACTGCGCTTCTTGAATCGCTTGCTACCCAAACCGCCAGCAACACCAACAACATCAATGCTAAAAACGCTCAAGTCAATGCTGTTAGCCAACCATGTGAAATATGCGGGGGTCCTCACTCTTACACCACTTGTACCGCCACCCAACACTACCCTTCTGAGAATGTGAATGCAGCATACGGTACCTATCCTCCGGCCGCTTATCAAGCTCGTCCTCAAGGTGACCGCAACTTGCTTAGCTACCGCTCAAACAACTATCTCTCACCACCCGGATTTCCTCCTAACAACCCAAACCAACAACAAAACCTCAATCGCCCTCCTCAACAACAACAACAACCTCGTGCACTATACATACCACCTCACAAACAACCATATCCACCTCAAAGAAACAACCAAGTTTACCAACAACCTGCTTATCAACCACCCGCATACAATGCTCCTCCCAACCAACCCACCGCATTACACCAAGACATTGGAACCTACATGAGGACTAATGATGTCATCGTGGACAATCTCCAACGGGAAGTGCTCAACTTGAAAGCAGACCTGGTGAAACAAGGGAACGATCTGAGAGCTGATATGAGAAACACTTTGGATAGTCAAACGAATGACTTAAGGAACATGATGGCTAGTTTCTTCCAAGGTAATCAACCCTCTTCTTTGGGTACTCTTCCGAGTAACACCGTTGCGAATCCAAGAGGGGAGATGAAAGCAATCACCACTCGCAGTGGCAAAGGTACCAAGGAACTCGAGCTTCCTATACCTCCACCGGTGATTGTGACTAAGGAGAACGAGTCACCTGCTCCTATTCCTCATCCTTCTACTTCCCCAATTTCTCCACCTCTTACTTCTACCCCTCCTCCACCCAAGGATGTGAGTGATCCTTCGATCCCAAAGACTTCCTCTTCTTCCGATATACCTTATCCCTCAAGGTTGAGGAAAGAGAAGCTCAAAAGCAAGGATGATATTCAAGTTTCGAACTTTCTAAAAATGTTTAAACAACTGAATTTCAACATCTCCTTCGTTGAGGCTCTCGCTCACATGCCTAAGTATGCTAAAATGTTCAAAGATCTTCTTAGCGACAAGGAGAAGCTTCTTGATATTGCTAACACCCAACTTAATGAGAATTGCTCTACAGTGCTCTTAAGGAAATTGCCAACCAAGCTTGGTGATCCGGGTCGCTTCTTAATCCCTTGTAACTTCCCGGGAGTAGAGAATTGCATGGCCCTAGCCGATCTAGGTGCCAGTATTAACTTAATGCCCTTAAGCGTTTGGAAGCAATTATCTCTCCCCGAGCTAGTCCCCACCAAAATGACTTTGGAATTAGCTAACCATACGGTTGCTTATCCAGTGGGGATAGCTGAAGACGTCTTTGTAGGAGTCGACAAATTCACTTTTCCTGCCGATTTCGTCGTCGTCGACTACGATATGGACCCTCGTGTGCCATTGATTGTTGGTCGTCCATTCTTGAGGACCGGTCGCACTCTCATCGATGCTGAAGCCGGTGAGCTTATCATGAGAGTGGGTGACGATAAAATTGTCTTCAACATGGGAAAGCTTTCTAAACAGCCTTATTCTAACGAGAGTGTTAATTGTATTGACGTTCTTGATGAGGCTTGTGAAGAACACTTCAAAGATGCTTGTAAAAGTTTTCCTACATCTCTTCCCAATGTTGAGACCGTTTCCTCTATTGATTCATCACTATCTCTATTTGGAGAAAGTGATTTCCTTTGGAAAGATTTGGAAGCCACCATGGGAGATGTGAACTTAGCTAATGACGATTCTACCACCGATTGGGATGAAGATCTTCGCCTCATTGAAAACCTTCTCAAAGGAGACAATATTTCTCCACCATCTCCCACGGTTATTGCTATTAATGCTCCGACTTTGAAAATGCCTCCCATCGAAAATCCTCCGGATTTAGAACTTAAGGAGTTGCCGCCCCATCTCGAGTACGTGTTCCTTGAAGAAGAGAAGAAGTCGCATGTCATCATCGCGAAGGACTTGAAAGAAGAAGAGAAATCTCGCCTCATCGCCGTGCTTAAAGATCATAAGAAGGCAATTGCTTGGAAAATTTCCGATATCCGCGGAATTGATCCAAACTTTTGTACTCAAAAGATTCTCATGGAAGATGACTTTAAACCCGTAATCCAGAGCCAAAGAAGGGTTAATCCTCGCATTCATGACGTCATCAAACAAGAGGTTATCAAACTTCTTGATGCCGGCTTGATTTACCCTATTTCGGATTCGCCGTGGGTAAGTCCCGTCCATTGTGTGCCCAAGAAGGGCGGAATAACCGTTGTTTCCAATGAACACAACGAGTTGATTCCCACTCGTCTCGTTACTGGGTGGAGAGTTTGTATTGATTATCGCAAGCTCAATGATGCCACGAGAAAAGATCACTTTCCTCTTCCTTTCATGGATCAAATGCTCGAGCGTCTAGCTGGTAATGACTATTACTGCTTTTTAGACGGTTTCTCCGGGTATTTTCAAATTCCCATCGATCCCAAAGACCAAGAAAAGACCACATTCACTTGTCCCTATGGAACATTCGCTTACAAACGTATGCCTTTTGGTTTATGCAATGCTCCTGGGACGTTCCAAAGGTGTATGATGGCTATATTCCATGACATGGTGGAAGACACTATGGAAGTATTCATGGATGATTTCTCGTTCTATGGCGATTCATTCTCTGCTTGCCTTGCCAATTTAGAACGTATGCTTCAGCGGTGTGAAGACACTCGCCTCGTTCTTAATTGGGAAAAATGCCATTTCATGGTAAAAGAGGGCATCGTGCTAGGACACAAGATCTCCAAAGCCGGTCTGGAAGTAGACCGTGCTAAAGTCGATGTTATTTCTAAGTTGCCTCCACCTTCAACCGTGAAGGGTGTGAGAAGTTTCCTTGGTCATGCGGGATTCTACCGTCGTTTCATCAAAGATTTTTCTAAAATCGCTCGCCCGATGACCCACCTCTTGGAGAAAGATACTCCTTTTATCTTTTCCAACGAGTGTATTGAAGCCTTCAACCTTCTTAAGGATAAGCTAACTAAGGCACCCGTCTTGGTTACCCCTAATTGGGAGCTGCCTTTCGAGTTGATGTGCGATGCTAGCGACTTTGCTATTGGAGCGGTTTTGGGCCAAAGAGTGAACAAACACTTCCAACCGATCCATTACGCTAGCAAGACAATGACGGGGGCTCAATTGCATTACACGACAACCGAAAAAGAGCTTTTAGCTGTTGTCTATGCCTTTGAAAAGTTTCGCCCCTATCTTGTCCTTTCCACCACAATCGTTTACACCGATCATTCCGCGTTGAAGTACTTGTTAACTAAACAAGATTCCAAACCAAGACTTCTTCGCTGGGTTTTGCTACTCCAAGAATTTAAAATCGAAATTCGCGATAAAAAAGGAGCTAAAAACCTAGCCACGGATCATCTCAGTAGACTTGAGGATCCTTACCAAGGGGAACATCCAACCAAAGAGATCAATGAATCTTTTCCCCTGGAGACCTTAATGTCTATCAACTCGACTTCTGATGAAACCCCGTGGTTTGCGGATATTGCAAACTACTTGGCGGGTGGAATTCTCGTCGACGGGTTAACATCCCAACAAAAGAAAAAGTTCTTCAAAGACATTAAGACTTACTTTTGGGATGGCCCGTATCTATTCAAACAATGTGCCGACTTGATTATTCGCCGATGTGTTAATGGACCGGCAGCTTTAGAAATCCTTGACGCTTGCCACAAAGGACCCACCGGTGGTCACTTTGGTCCCAACTACACCGCCAAAAAAGTGTTTGACTCGGGATTTTATTGGCCCACCATTTACCGTGATGCTCACGAAATGGTTAAACGATGTGATGCTTGCCAAAAGCAAGGCAAGATCACACATAAAGATGAGATGCCTCAGAATTTCATTCAAGAATGTGAAATCTTTGACGTTTGGGGTATCGACTTTATGGGGCCATTCCCTTCATCTAAAGGAAACAAATACATCCTTGTAGCCGTTGACTACGTCTCCAAATGGGTTGAAGCCAAAGCTTTACCTACTAATGACACAAGGGTGGTTTGTAACTTTTTGAAATCGCTGTTCGCTAGATTCGGTGTGCCTCGTGCCATTATTAGTGATCGCGGGACTCATTTTTGCAATGATCAATTTGCTAGAGTCATGGCTAAGTATGGTGTAAATCATCGTCTTTCCACCGCATACCACCCACAAACTAATGGCCAGGCTGAAATACCCAACCGAGGATTAAAGCGAATTCTTGAAAGAACCGTGGGAGAGCATCGTGCCTCATGGGCTGATAAACTTGATGATGCTTTGTGGGCTTTTCGTACCGCATACAAGACTCCGATTGGTTGTACGCCATATCGTCTCGTGTACGGGAAAGCATGCCACCTCCCCATTGAGTTGGAGCACAAGGCTTACTGGGCCTTGAAGTGGGCTAATTTTGATATCAACAAAGCCGGTGACCTACGCAAGATCCAACTCAATGAGCTCAATGAACTCCGTAATGAGGCTTATGAAAATTCTTTGATCTATAAGGAGAAGACTAAGCTCATTCACGACTCTAAGATTAAGAACCGAGAGTTCCAAGTTGGAGACAAATTTTACTCTTTAACTCTCGGTTGAAAATCTTCTCGGGCAAGCTAAAATCTCGTTGGTCCGGCCCATTCACTATTGCCCAAATTTTTCCATATGGTACTCTCGAGCTCGCTCAACCTAATGGACCTAATTTTAAGGTGAATGGCCAACGAGTGAAGTTGTACTTTGGTGAGGACATCTCTCAGGAGATGATTCCATCCCTCACCACGTTCCCCATGAACTAATTTTGGGTCGAGTCAGGCTCGTGACTCGGTTATCAAAAACAAACGCTCCTCGGAAGGCAGCCCGAGAATCTATCCTTTTATGTTTTAACCTCCTAAGTGTAGGGGGGGCCTCTATAGGTGTTTGTCTTTGTGTGGTGATGTGATTACAGGGATGAATGCACTTTTGGAACCTTTGAAGAACCGTGCTCCCGTGTTATCCGAAATCCGGTTCTATCTCTCAACTATCGTGATTCAATTTTCTTCATACTCACATTTGAAATTGATCACTTTAGTCGTCTCTCCCTTAGCTTGATTTAACCAACGTACACAATGTCATAAGTGTAGGGGAGAGTTATCCCACATGCTTAAACATTGAGGACAATATTTATCTTAAGTGTAGGGGGGACTTCTATCGAAGTTTTAAGTGGACTTTTCCATGAAAATGCCTTCATTTAACCAGAAAATCATATTTTTCATTATTTTTCAATTTTTTAATTAACTTTGGCCATGTAGTCGTAATTTCTAAATTTTTATCGTTGCTTTCATATGTATATATCCCGCAATAAAGTCAAAAATATTAATAAAGTGGTATAGCTAGTTTTGAAATCTTTGACATATTAGGCTTGTTGCGATTATTTTGACTCAACCCGAATAGACTTATCCAAGTTGGTTTATTAGGCTAAGCATACACGAGTCTCATTACTTGAGATTTTAAATTGTGGAGAACGAGGAATGATAGAGTCAATTATAAGTCGGTATTCTTGCACAAGCTCACTTAGGGTAATTATTTGCCTATTCTCCCATCACTTGCTAATAATTTATCTGCAATAAGTAAGGTAGTACGCTTTTAAAAGTTACTTAGCTTCTAGACCAAGATCGTTTAAAAGTTGCTCGGTAATGATAAGAGTTCATAGCCAATGCATAACTTATGAAGCGGGGCGCAAAGACTGGCGAGTCCGAAAAGGCCCTAACAAGGCATGAGGATTCCATTTTATTGCTGAAGATCCAAAGTGATGTGAAAAGCATTATTCCCAAAATCAATATGAAGGATCAAGACTCACAACGAAAAGCAATCAACTCCCATAAAGATCATGGAGAAGTCTATCCGAAAAGACCCTAACAAGGTATGAGGATAAATAGATCCAAGTCCGAAAAGGAGGCGGATCGTTGTATCTCAAAATCCCAATTAGAGATTGAAGAAATAATCATGAAGTTGTGGTCAACAAAGTTGGAGTACCCCTCAAAAGTCTCCAAGTGAAGAAACTCTATTACGATGAGAAGACCATTATCTCAAGAACGTCTCTCAAGATATGAAGTATGAAGTACATGCCAAATATCGGCCCGAGAAAGGTCTCAAATCGTGAACCGAGTTATGCCAAGATATGAACTTTTTGATATCCCGAGAAGCAGTTTTAAGAGATTTTGTCCTTTAGCTAACTATTGATCAAATCGTCCTACTTTGCTTTCAGCCTAAATAAACTATCGAAATAAGTCCAAAAATGCATCTTCATGATCATTCTAAGACAAAAATAAAATATAAGAGATACACCTAGGAATAAGGGAGTGTAAGCATATAATTAAGCCATGTGTGTAAGTGTTTGATTTGCTAACTTATAATAACAATGATATCGTTTTTAAGCTTAGTTTGGGGAACGTGAAACTTGAGGGTGATAAATCTTCGCAGCACCAAAGCCCTAATGTAAGTCCTCGATCTCTTTGCAAGTTATTTCCATATAGCTATTTTCAAGTGAAAATGGTTTTCTATCCTTTTGTTTGCTTTAAAGTTTTAATTTCTCTTAGTACTTTAATTTTTGTTTAGTAATATTTTAATAAGGCCAAGGTTGATTGATTATGAAAAAAGTGTAAATTGCTTTATCACTAAGCATTGCATGAGGGCATGGGAATGGTTAAGTGTAGGGGATTTGATAGGTGTGAAAACACCCATCCTTTTACCACTTATTTCTGGCTAAACCAAGACCAAAACACGTATTTAATATCATTTGTTTGGAATTATGCGTGGTTTTTGTGTTTATTGTGTTTTCAGAGTCAACCGGATGAATATTGAAGAAAACATAGGATTGCACGGGTTTTATTGAGGAAAAAGACTCAAGACGAAGTCTATTGTCCAAGAGATGCAAAAGATTTGAAGTCATTGTGCCTATTTGAAGATTTATCGAAGAAAAGGGCCAAAGATGGAAGATTCATACATGTCGAAGAACTCGAGTCTATTAAACAAAAGATTATAAGACGAGTTGGAGTTATTCACCGACACTTCTCAAAATCCAAAGTCGGAAACGTTTATTTAAAATAAACGTAAAGACTAAAGAAGAAAGAAGAAAAGGAGCCCAAAACAAAGCCCATTCACAAGCCCACAAGAGACGCCTATAAATAGGACTTCACTTCACCATTTTGGAGAGTTAGTCTTTGTTTTAGTTTTAGTTTTTCATTCTCTCTAGTTTTAGAGAGAGAAAGTTCTCAACTTTCTCTCACTAGTTTTCATCTTTCTTTCTTTCAAGATTAAACTTTTGTATTGTTTTTCATTAATCAAGTTTAAATTCAAGCTTTTAATCTTTAATCTCATTCTACCTTTCTTGATTTTAGTTAACTTTTGGTGCAAAATACATTTGATCTGTGTTGTTCTTAATGTTTTTGTGCTTAAAAAGTTAATCTTTTTGTTCCTACATAAGCTTTCATTTGATTAAGCTTTAAGATTCTTGTGCTTATTGGCTTATTTACATGTTTAGCTTATTTACTTTTTAAAGTTTTCATAAAAAGTTCATATTTTTATGGTTTAATTCTAAAGTGTGCTTAATCTAAGTTTAGATAAGTTGTTATTTGAGCTTATTTGATTTGTTTCATATTAGATTCGTGCTAGTTTTGGAGTTAGCTTATTTCATAGCTTATCACTTTGCTTATATTTCGGATCAAAGGGGTATCGGAAAGGGTAAAACCCTTTTCCGATTTGTTTATTCCGACCAGACCCCCCTTATTCCGATCACCCGATCGGAAAAGGGTTTTGGGTATTCCGATTGTAGTGGTTTTGATACATTCCGATTTAGATACCTTTTCCAACATTCCGATTTGGAATTTTGTTGAACATTCTGATTGAGTTGGTTTTCATGTATTCCGATTGGACTCATTTCAAGGATTCCGATTGGTGCTATTTAACCCATTCTGATTTGCTTCTTATTTTGGTTCATTCCGATCTGGCTTGTTTAGGTATTCCGACTGGGGGTGTTTTCTAACATTCCGATTGGAGCGTTGAGTAATATTCTGACAGCAGGCATTATACATTCCGATTATACTGGTTTTGATTATTCCGATCTGAACTCTTTTCCCATATTCCGATTAGTATTTTTGTGTAACATCCCGATCAGTACTCTTTATGCATTCCGATCAGCACAATTTCCAACTTTCCGATTAATTAAGTTTTCAAAGATTTTTCTAAATCTTGTTTTCAAACATTTAGTTTTACCTTGTCAATTTAGTTTAATCTTTTAAAGCTTCTAATTTTACTCTTCGACACTTCATCATTTGTTATTAGTTTAAAATAGATAAACAAACCAACACCTTTTTATTAACCAAGAACAAATCATTCCACTTTGAACCGTGATCAATTCGAGGAGATACCAAGAGACTTAAATCTGAACCCCATAGAAAAATCAATGTATCAAAGTGTGATTCATAAAGAATCTTACCATTGTTGCTTTCCAGTTGACATAAGCTTGATTCATAAGAATCTCACAAGTCACCTACCGTAGCGCTGTTTGATGTTGACGCTAGAAGGATTTCCATTTGTCACTGTGAATATTAATGAATATCACTCTGAATGTTCTGGCAAGACCATAAAGATATTGCGTAGAAACCTGAAACGAGTTTGAATCAATTTAGAATCAAACCACTGTTGCTTTTTAGTTTTACACATGTTCAATTCATAAAGAATCTTGCATATGACCTACCGCAAGGCTATTTGATGTTAACACTGGAAGGATTTCCACTCATCATTATAAATACTAAGTAGTATCACTCTGAGTGTTCTAGCAATATCACAAGGATATAGCGTAGGACTCTCTTGATCTTCATCCGTGTGTCCTAACGAGATTTGATTGATCTCTTGGCTCTAGACTCGATTTGTGCACTTTTAGTGGTCGGAGGCTGGAGCAGATGCCACCTATTCAATATCAACTATCTTGGAGTGAGAAAATCAATAGAAATCGTGTTGATCTCCGTGACAATAGAACAAACTTCTTTTGAGAGAAGTCTGAGTAGCTAGGAAAGGGTTATGCTTCACATCACTGGGTCCATGATGAGTTTATCTTCATGATGAGTTGACCCGGTTTCTGCCTAAGTTGTATGGAGGGCTTCTTTCTTTACACCCTTTATCCTTACATTTCTTTTTCATTCTTCAACCCCTTAAATGCTTACCAAGACATCATTACTAGCACCTTGTTGTGATTGTTCCAGTGCTAGCATCAGTACTTAGTCGGCATTCAGCTACGTTCACATTCTACTCCATCTTTCCTAAGGACTTCTAATAATCTATTGGATTGTCCCTGGGAAGATCCCTCCGGTTCTGGTTGGATCATAGGACTTAAACCTAACCACCCTTTTGACACCAATAACGTCGTGAATTAAAGATGTTATGGGGATTTGATCCTCACCATAAAACCCACTTTAAACTCTAACAAAGTGTTTGAAAAACATTTAACACCTTGCTAGTTTTGTCGTTTCAGAAATGCTCCCCCTTTACATGTGCATCGATAATCGAAAGTGTTTCGCACATGTAGGTAAGAGTTAAAGTGCTTGATTCTTATATAAGATCAAATTTTAATCACATTTTCTCCCCTATCTCTGATATATAAAATCTTTTGATATTAGAGATACCAAATTTGATTAAAATATATTTTGAAAAATAGTCTTGAAAATTCTGGGAGAAAGATGTGTTAATCTTTTGCATGAAGTTAAAATGCTCCCCCTCAAAAATTGATCCATTTGAATTGTCATTGTGAGGATGTGATCCACATTTCTCTTTTTGAGGATGGGAGTTGTTGAACACACAATTTTTGAAAGATTTTGAATAATCATTGAAAAATTCTTGAAAAAATTATGTTCAACGCTTTTTGAAAAATCCTATTTCTTTTTGTCGAAGAGGTTTTTCTAAAGCATAAACTTGAGTTCATAGACTTTGAATGTCTTGACGAATCCACTCAAGTGTAAGAAGATTTCTCTTCTTTTGCTGAGGGTAAGGGCACTAAATCGTACACTCCCCCTTGAATATCGATCTGGGATGCAATCTGAAAGTGATTACAAGCCATTGTGTTGAGCTCAAAACATGGAATGTTTTGTGACAAGCTTAACCCGTGATAGATTGCTCTACCCGTTGTTTGGAAATATTGTCCAAAATAGACAATTTCCTTTATTAAAAGAAGAAATGACATGTTTTGAAAAATATTTACAACTTTCATTCGAGCTTTATGTACACACCCGTGTCGTTATTGAGAGACATTTCTAGGGACGTCCATATTATCGATACTGAAAGACATGTCGAGAAGAATATTTTTGGATTTTGAAAGATTTTTTATTTTGTGTTTTGTTTTTATATGTTTTATATTTTTGTATTTTGTTTTTTTCATTAATATTTACAAGTAGATGTTTGATAGATGAATCAAGAAGGCTTCTTTGCCAGAACCTCCAGTTCTGCTGGAGTCAAACATCTCATACCAATTTGCCTAACTAGATACGCAAACCTCTCTTTCGAAAGAGCTTTTGTAAACAAGTCAGCTAATTGGTAATCAGTTCCAACAAAGTATAATTCAACAATACCCTTTTCAACTTGTTCCTTAATGAAGTGATATCTGACATCAATGTGCTTCGTGCGAGAATGTTGTACCGGATTGCAGGAGATGGCTATGGTAGACTTTGAGTCACAGTACATAGGTACTTTATCAAAGTGGAAGCCATAATCCGTGAGTTGTGTTCTCATCCAAAGAACTTGAGCACAACACGCAGATAGAGATACATACTGCGCTTCGGCTGATGATAAAGATGTGCAATCCTGCTTCTTGGAAGACCATCCCACAGGCTTATCTTGACCTAGAAATTGTGCACCACCAGAAGTACTTTTTCGTGTATCAAGACACCCTGCATGATCAGAATCTGAATAGGCCGTTAGAAAGAAACCGGTTTCCCTCGGATACCAGAGTCCCAAATGAATGGTATTCTTTAGGTACCGAAAGATCCGTTTAACCTCCTTGAGGTTCTTTTCAGTGGGTCGTGCCTGATATCGTACACAATAGCATGTAGCATGATGAATATCAGGTCTGCTTGTTGTCAAGTACATGAGGGACCCGATCATGGAACGATATCTCGTTTCATCTATGGGTAATCCCTCCAAATCAGCATCTAGGGATGTGGTTGATAATGGTGTCCCAACGGGGTCACATGAGGTCATACCATGCTTTTTGATTATCTCTTGACAATACTTAGCTTGGTTAATGAAGATACCACTTGGGGATTGGTGAACTTGAATTCCTAGAAAGAATTTTAGTTCGTCCATCATAGACATTTCAAATCTGTTGTGCATTACTTTTTCAAACCATTTTGAAAGTTTTAGGTTTGTAGACCCGAAAATAATGTCATCAACATAAATCTGCACAAGCAAAATGTCGTCCCCATATGTATAAGTGAACAAAGTTAAATCAATGGAACCTTTTGAGAAACCTTTGGAGACCAGAAATTTCGAGAGCTCGTCGTACCACGCCCTTGGAGCTTGCTTGAGTCCATATAGTGCTTTGTGGAGACGATACACCTTATCAGGATAATGAGGATTGACGAATCCTTTTGGCTGCATGACATAGACTTCTTCCTTCAAAGGACCGTTAAGAAACGTCGTCTTTACGTCCATTTGGTAGACAATGAATCCCTTATGTGCAGCATAAGCAAGAAAAATCCTGACCGCTTCCATTCGAGCTACTGGTGCAAAAGATTCTTCAAAATCAATACCCTCTTTCTGTACATACCCTTTAGCCACTAACCTAGCTTTGTTCTTGATGATCGTTTTTTCTTCATCCATCTTGTTTTTCCAGATCCAACAAAGATTTAAAGGAATCACATCGTATGGTCTGTAAACAAGTTCCCAAACTTTAAGTCTTTCAAATTGTTGAAGTTCATCCGTCATCGATTCAATCCAAGCATGATTAGCCATGGCTTCTTTGATGTTTTTCGGTTCAGCTGTACTCACAGCGAGTGCGAACATACAAACATCGCCATCGGTTGCTAGTTGTCGTCTTGTACGAACAGGCTGTGAAGGGTTTCCAATTACGTGAACCAACGGATGATCTCGGGTCCAATGATGTGTTGAATGATTTCGTTGGTAGAACGTATGCATATTTGACGGATCAACATGGCGAGTAGAGGACTTTCTAGTTTCGTGTACCGGTGTACCGAATGGGTTGATAAATTCGTCTTCGTCAGATAATGCATCGTCTGCTTGATTTGTGTTCTCTGGAGCAATGAAAGTAGTTGTTGATGTTGTAGGAGCGGTTGTTGATGTGATATTCTGAGGAGGTAAATCTACAGCAACCGGTGTTGAAGTAGATGAAGTTGTATCCTGTTGTTGACGATGATCGGTATCATCATTCTTATCATGAGTGACAGCGGAAGACTTCGATACAACTTGTTTCTCCCCCGTGAAATATTCATCATACCTTGGTCCATATAACATTTCCAACTCTTCAAGTGTCGTGTCCACTGTCATATCTGCTCTAGGAACATTTTCAGGAACCAGCTTTGAACTTGACGGTTCATTGCTGTGGTCTTGAGTTCCGAGTTCCGTGCGGTTGTGAACGGAAGTCATTTGGCGTTGTGGATTGGGACTTAAACTGTTTTGTTCAAGTGCCATTGTGTTGCTTACTTGTGAAACCCCTGAGACACATATTTCTCTGATATTTGTTTCTTGAGCAACCAAACTCTGAGAGTGTCTTTTGTTGAATGGTATGAATAAGGAAAACCTTTATGTTCTTGTTGAACCTTTACCTGATTACCTGCACTTTCATCAGTAGTTTGTATGCTTGTATATTTGTTAGTGATATCTTTGTGAGAACCATGCGGGGGTTCACAGTGAACCTTTCTCGTGCTAGAGGGAAATATTTTTCCAATAGGAACCCATTTAAGACCAGTTGTTTTGAAGATTCTACCCGTTGGTATCCACTGAATACAAGGTCTAGGAAACGTAGTTTTCTCATGCACAGCGGAAGACTTTATTGGAGAAAAACTATTTCCTATAGGGTTCCATCTTTGAGATGCTCTAGCTGTTTGGTTCACCTTGTTCAGGACTTTTGTGATGCAATCATCATGAATGGCATTAAACACGCATTTGTTACATTTCGTGCAAACAAAATGCTTAGCATCTGAGAAGGATCTAGTGTTCCTAGGATAGGCTGATTTGGGCACATCATAGTAGGGTCTAGAATTCCTAGATGTGTGATTAGCGCTCCTAGGTTTCGGTTGGGTCCTATCTCTTGCTTGTGTCTTTATCTTAGCATCCTCTAGACAGCTTTTATGACCCGTGTCATTTGAACTACTCTGAGGCATGTTCTTGGAGCTATTTCTAGAGTTGCTTGAAGCATTCATGTGATAGGGTTTTGCATTGGCAAAATTTGTTAAGGGGGATCTAGATAGTGGAGTGACTGTTTTTGGCAAATTGCTACGCACGTCAACTTGGGATGCAAACCTCGAGTTCGATGTTTTAGGTCAGTCAGATTTAAACGCATTCGGTTGTCTAGCAACTGAGCGGTTTCTGAATGGTTGAGTAGGAGGTTTCCCCAAGATTGACTGATTTGCTAACTTAGTATCCACACTATTTCCTTTTAGCTTCCTTACTTCATTTTTCACCGCTGTTAATGCAAAAACCTTTTCCTGAATCTGAGCTTTCAATTGCTCATTTTGTAGAAGTAATTGAGCGACATGTTGTTCTAACTTAATGTTTATATTATCAAATATGTTGTAATCAGAATTCGCATCATTACTATCTATAGTGTCGATAGGTTGCATAGATATTTCACTTACTAAAGCAGGCAGAGGACTTGGATTTTGAGAAGCCAACTTTGATTCTAACAAATTTATTTGTTTCACAAAATGTTCTTTTTCCGCATTAGAATCTTGAATCTTACGATCCAGTTTTTGTTCAAGAACAACATTTGCTTTTTCAAGTTTTTCAAAATAAGCTTCAAATTTGTCATTTTTCTTTGAAAACTCGAGTTTAGCATCCTCAAAATCTTTTGTCTTTTGAGCTAACATAGTTTCAAGCTCATGAATCTTATAATCAATATATTGATGATTATCATACACAGCATATAATTGTACCTCAGCCATTGGCTCCTTATCATATATGGGTCTGATATCTGCATCATTGGTTGCTTGATCATTCCCTGAGTTGTTGTTGGTATGCTTCTTTTCTGATTCTGTCCCGCTGCTTTCTGTTCCAATCGAACAAGCATCCAATGTTTGACCATCATCTACATTGCTCTCGTTTTGCTGCATTAATCTGTTATTCACCCTTCTTTCAACTTTTAGTTTATGACGTGTTCTTGCAGCAATGGACTTCCTTATAGCACTCATGTGTTGAAGAAATGTCTCCTTGAATTCTTGAACTTCTAACCGATAAAGAAGTATTTGTTTATGAATTCTCGATCATAGTGTACAGAGACCTGTGTGTCAAAGAATTGCTGAAACTGATTCTCGAGAACCAAAACGGCATCTATGGGTTCAACCTCTTGAAATTCATCGTTGGTAAGTTGTTGTTCAAGGTGATCTACACTGAGTAGCAATGTGCTTGTGAATGTCTCAACATCTTGTCCAGTGAGTGACATGAATACCCGTTTGAATCCAAGTTCGACGCGAGTGCCTTTTAAATCGTCATTTGAAATAACTTGAAGGTGTGACTGGAGTGATCTAAAGTGTGTCATGCATCGTTCTTTTGCAACCGACATCTTGGATTTGAGTGCATGCACATCTTGTGTTACGACATCAAAGATAGGACCATTGTCATCTTCAGTGACGTTAAGGACCTCATGAATCTTTGCCATGTATGAATAATGTGCCTCGAGTTCTTGGTCGGAGAGTTCACCATCTGTGTCGTCAAGCATTTCTCCTTCCTCAGCTGATAACTTGATTCCAGCTTCCATTTTCTTGCACAGCAGCATCTTTTCCTTATGATAACCATAATCTTTAACCCTCTTTGGCTGCCGGCATTCCCTAGCCGAATGCCCAAAACCTCTGCAGTTAAAACACTGAATCCCACTTTGTTGCACAACTTGAGTACCAACAGTTTCCCTATTTCCAACAACAGTAGCCACCCTCTGATTATCATACTTAGGTTGTCGATCATACTTTGGAGGACTCTCAGCACGTCTTCGTGTGTCATACCTTGGAGGACTCTGTGTATGGGTGTTCCTCGGGTTTGAAGATGTTCGAAGGTTATTGTTGGTGGGTTTGTAGATTTTCTTATATTGCTTCATAATGAAAGCCATTTGTTGCTTGAATTCCCTATCCTTTTGAGCTACTTCTTCATCACTGTCTTCTTCGGATGATTGCTCAGGTGTGGGTGATGGTGCTCTTGCAACTTCTTTGCCTCGGGATCGTGTTGGAGCATGTGACTTGGAGACAATGGTTGATCGTGGTGATGATGATTGAGTAGAGTAGGTCTTTGAAGTACGAGAGTGATAATTTGGGTAATGTTGAGTTGTAGACACCAAAGCAAGTGGATTGGAAATCTTTGCAACTCGTTCAACTCGAAGTTCATTTGCCTCATTTTGAAATTGTTTCAAGATGTCAAAGAGCTTGTGATATGAAACTTCGTCTAACTTTTGTTGTTGTTTCACCAAGGTGACAAACCGTGTCCACTCTGGTTGAAGTTGCTGTAGAAATTGGACATTGACTTGCATGGTGGAAACTTGCAAGTTGTTTCGGGTCATATCATTCATCATCTTGTAGAATCGGGAGTAATAACAATCAATTGATTCCCCATCATTTGATGTAAACTTGCCAAAGTTCCAAAACATCTTAGTTTTCACATCTTGTTTGTTAAGTGATTCACCTTGTTGCAATCTTTCAATAGCCGTCCACATTTCTTGAGCAGTAGGGCATGCATCAACCGTAGATTAAATATCATCTCCAATGCCACTGAGAATTAAGTAGATTTCTTCTTTCTCTACATCAACCCACGCACGGTTCTCTGGGGTGAGGTCGGTCCTCTTTTCATCACGTTCATATGCGGGTTGTGCGTCACTTGTGTCTGTGGCTGGTACTGCAGGAACTTGAATCCTTAAGAGTTTATAGGGTCCATCCAAAATACATTGCCTTAAAGCATCACCGTTAGGTTTTGTGTCAAGATAACGTAGAAAACGGGATTGCCATTGATCATATCGACCCGACACAAGCATTGGTGGTCTTTCTTTGTTACCCGCCACCATTATGTTGTTGTTCGTCACATGATATTCGGCAGTAGAATCCATCTCAATATTCTCTGAAATGATGAAGTGAATATGGATCTTAAGCAGATATGATGTGATTGAGTTGTTGTTGATTCCGAAAAATGCTTTTTTTTCTCAGTCCGATAATAAATTCCTCAGTCCGACAAAACGGTAGACCAAAAAAATTTGTATCGCCAAATTTTGAAATTGACCTAGAAATGTCCTAAAACTAGTATGGAAAAAATTTGAATTTACTTGACGGAAAAATTTTAACTCTTTTTTAATCTTCGTGTAAACGATGTTCCGAAACTAGTCTAGATGGTGGCTAAGTCTAAAAATTACTCGAACAAAATTTAGCTAAACATGTCATCGGAATGTCCATCGGAATGTGCCATCAGAATGTCCATCGGAATGTTGGCTGTCGGAATGCTTAGATCGCAATGCACTGTCGGAATGTTTAGATCAGAATATGGCTTAGATCGCAATGCACTGCCAGAATGTTTAGATCGGAATGTCCTTCTGTCTGAATGCTTAGATCGCAATGTATACTTGTCGGAATCCCAGATCGCAATGTACCGTCGGAATGTTCAGATCGGAATATGGCTGAAACAAATTTGGCAGAGTAACGACTCAAAATTCCTTAAAAACCGTCGGAATCCCAGATCGCAATGCACGATCGGAATGTCGCGTCGGAATAAGGTATTGTAATCCAGTGATCGCAAAGTAGAACCAAAAGGTTATTGCGATCAAACCACAAACACTTGTACTTTCCGATGGATACCTTTGCTAGAATTTCGGAATGATGAAAAACCAAGAATTTTTGAACGTTTGATCCAAGAAAGTTTGTGTTTTTAACCAAAACCAAGATACCAAAATCACTACAACACTATTGAATAAGGTATACGACTTGAAATCACAAACAAACACAAAAAAATCTTGAATTCGTGGAAGAAATAAGGATCAAATCAAATAAATCAAGTGAAAACACAACAACCAATCACAAAACTACCCCATGGCGATTGATACCAATTGTTGTCCTTAATATATGAATGATATAACACGAATTTAAAGAAAGAAAATAGAAGAAGAAGATGAATTCTAGTGAGAGAAAGTAGAGAGAGAAAAAAGAGAGAATTGTTGGAACTAGGTGAATGTTAGATTGAGAAGTGAGAGAAAACAATGAACCAACACCCTTCCTAACATGCTAGGAAGGGTTTATATAGCCTTTGCTTACATGTAGCTTAATGGACTATATGATCATGGGTCGGGCTTTTCTTTTGGGCTTTGGTTACTTATGAATGAACCTTAGCTTAAAGTTAAGCCCGTAATACACGACTAACATACTACCTATTACAACGTTCTAATTTACGATACATAATAAACATATGACCGAGCATTCTTGTTTGACTCAATATTTTGAGGCTAACATAAACACACGATAGTTATTACGTATAATAATTATAACACAAATATTAAACACGACATACACAAAGTGTAACTAGCACGAACATCAAAGCACGAACTAACAAATAATAAACACGAGCGTAGACGAATAATATGTCAACTATGAAAAGGCACGGGTTTTGCCTTTGGGCTTGTTGTAGACGCGTACAAGAAGGAGAAAAGGGGCCCAATCCCATTTTAAATTTTAACTAAAGGGAATAAAAACTACAGAGTTTTCCCATAACACATTTTTTTAGAAAAGAAATAAAACACTAGCCTCCTTTTGTGTGTTCTTGGGCGAGGCATCCTCAAGAGACAAGGGAGATTCGTTTTTTAGTTTTAATTATGAATAACTACGTGTTTTGTTCATAATCCTGAACCTTGTTTTATCACGCATTCAGTATATTCAAAAAACTTTCATCTTTGTTAATTATTTTTATTTAATTTATGTTCTTATGGTTTGATCTTTAAAAACAAGTGATTAAACATGTTATGGACTTAAATAAAACATGAATAAGGGTTCGTTTGGTTTGTTTGTTGGTTCGGAAACCCCAACCGAGAGTCATACGACTCTGGGTGTCCCTTTTAATCACAGCTGAGACCCTATAGGGGCTCGGTGTGTGGTTGTGTCAAGCAGTGGGAACTACCGGCTTATGTCGATAGCCACTTTGTTCCGGCAGTGGGAACGCGAGGCACAACAGGGGGAACCACCGGCTTAATCCGGTGGGAACCTTGGTCTCGGCAGGGCCAGCCACGGCGCAGCAGCAGCCATGGCTGCCACCGTCGGTTGCGTAGCCACCGGCCGCCACCACATTTGCGGTTGTGTTTAACAGTACCAAATTACATTGCGCAGCGGAAATACACATTTGGGTGCTAAACACAAACATCGTTACACAAGACACTTTGAACAATCTCAAAATGATACATTTGAAATATAAAAGGGTATAATTTAGCCATTGTCTAAAACCTTCGATCCCAAGTAAAACAATTTTAGAAATAACAGAGTAACATTTAGGTCCCCCAAATATCTCCCAATCAGCAAACATTTTTACCAAAATACATGACCATACACTATAAATTTTATGATAAAAGGGAAAGAAATCAGTTTTAGACCCAATCACCACATAAGCAACCCACAATCCTTCTCCAGCAAGCTCCGCCATTAATCAACTTCAATCACCTAAAATACATGCTTAAAATCATCAACACAATGGTTGAGCGAGTATATAGGTTTTCCAAATCATCATTTGAACACAAGAGAAAAATCAATCATAATCATTTAATGGAATTGTGCGCATACAATCTATTATTCAGGCATTCTGGCTTATAGCAATAGCTATAGAATTGTATTAAGCTCATGACACCGACCCCTTAACTTAGTCACCCACGCCTAAAGCCGGCATGACTATATGGATTCCAGTGCCCCTACTTGGGTATCAATTGCAAGTATACCACATTCTTATTCTCGTAAATTACCTTTCCCAGAGGTTACTCAGCGTAAAGCCCTGGTCTCAGATAGGGTCGCCAGCCCAATAGTACTATCATCTGAATAAGCGGATATTCCCAACTCACAACATCAAGTCAGAACATAGTTAACGGCTCATGAATTTAGGGACTTTTGCAATTTAGGTACTTATACAATTCAAGGCAACATCAGGCAACATCAGGCAACATAAGGCAACATTCGGGTCCAAACAATCATTCATGACTTGTGTTCATTTTATTTTCAAATAGCATGTCTCCCCCCTCGCGGGTTTTAAAATCATTCAAATCAAGTACAAAGCGAGGCTATAGACTCATCTTCAGTAATAGCAGTAGCAAGACGACCTTCGACGATAGTTGATGCCCGATAAACACAACAACCGCAACCTATCAAATAAGGCGCGTTGATTAATAATAGACTCGAATATAACCCATACATAATAATATCAAACTCAAAATCATAATATTACGACAAACCTAAAAGAAAACAATACGAGTGATACTATTACTTCCTTCTATATGTTTACTCTATTAGTCTATTCTCTTGATAAAAATCTGCCGGTACATACCAATTGTACGAGCTCATTTACCCCACTTAAACACGTCAAATACTCATGATACTACTCAGAGACCTCACTTACTATCTATAGAAAGTCCTCTTAAAAGCCCATCAAAAGATTTTACTTTTAAAGTTCCCTGCCCGACACATCTTTGAACTACAAAAACCGGACAGTTTTACATCACCGACTCATACGACCATTTTGACCATTCTAAACAATCTCGTTTACAAATCCGACACTTGTGTTTGAAAATAGACTCACAACCCTAAGCTTAGAACCTAACATCAGACCTTTACCATTTTTACAACTTATTCTATAGTCCCCGAGATTCGATCCAAATATCGACAACAACTTCGGATTGTGTCGATACTCGTCTCCTGTACACGAATAAAAATCATCATAACTTCTCGCTCGTTTGGAGCTAGAAGCTCTACTTTATATCAAATAGAAGCTAACGAAATTCTCTACAACCCTATGCTATTAGTTTAACCATTTTTAAACAGTAAGATATTCAAAACTTTACTTTTTCCCACTGATCTAAGATACCCTTCTAAAAATCATACTAGATCAAATTTTCAACCCATTTTACTCAATCCTCTATGCCTAATATCATCCTACTATCATCCTCATCCATCTATCTAACCCATAACACACTTGAATAATCATTCAAAAGTTACCCACTCAAAAATTCAAACATGCAATACTTAAAATCTATATATAACAACACTAACAACATAGATATATCATAAAAATAGATCAAACCACCTTGGATCATACCAAAATTTTGAAAGTTGTTGCATGTATGTAAAAATCATACCACTAGAATCACAATTGAATTTTAGAAATGGGTCTTCTTTTATTTTTGATTAGATCATGGTAAAAATTGAAAGAAAATTGTGTGAAGTGGTGGTGTAGGGTGACGGTAAAGAGAGGGAGGAGGGAGGTGGGAGAAAAATTTTTCTCGCCTTTGTTGCATGTGTTTGTTAGGTGAAGAAATCACCTTATATATGGTGGTGGAGGGACCCTTCTTGCCAATTTTTGATAGTTTTGGTCCAAAATGCAATAAAATAGTTTAGAAGGTAGAAAATGTAAATTGTTAATTTTGAAAATATTTACGAGGCTCGGGTTTCGTAAAAATACTTTTCAAAAGTTAAAACGCACTCAAGACATGATAATAATATGATCTGATACTACTTAATACGCAATTAAAAACAAAAACGTCAAAAATATAAACATCGAGACAACAAATAATAAAACATAAAATCTCAGGCATCCCTCGATATCGTGATCACTAATAATCCTCGCTATTAATAAAAAGGTAAAAATAAGACTTACAACATCGGTTTTAAATAAAACCATCAACCGTCATATCATTCAAGCTCATTAAAAATTTCAAAATTATTCGTAAAATAATATTAAATAAAGACCTTGGGTTCGGGTTATCACATCCTACCCTCATAAAAGAGAGCGACGTCCTCGGCGCTCGGCCCCTCTTATACTCACATTCCATACTTCTAGAACAAATGATAACTCTTTTCCTTTAAGAAATCCTCATGCTTCCTTCGCGAATTCAGATCCACTCCTAGAATTCTTGTATCCTCACAATATAATTCTTACTATGCTTCAATCTCTTAAGAACTCTTAACAGCTCTCTCTATGAAAAGCAACTTATCTTCAAGTTGAATTCTTTCCTTGTTGTTCCTAAAACAAATTTCACCCTTCATAACGACACCTTAAGCATAACCACGTTTCCCAATCTTAAACTACATTGATTTCCTTTGATTTCCAACATAACTCTTCTGACAACTCCTTGTTACTAATAAACAATCCTTAACCTATACAATCTTATCAATATCTGCCAACATCAGCTCTAGTTCAGTCATTCAATTTCACCTACATTTCTGCAATGCAGCGAAAACCTAACTTACGTCCATAACTCACGATCTTTAACCTTCACAATTTGAAGTTCTTTGTGGATCTTCAAACTGTACAGCCTCATTACTAGCATGACAACCATTGTCGTATAAGAATTCTAACAATTCCTATGTCAATCACACGCGCACAAGTATATCGTCCAATGTTCGAATCGTCCTTTCACTTTGTCCATCATTCCCTGTATAACACGCAGTACTCAACTCAAATTTCACCTTTACTCAAACCAGAACGTATCGATTACTTGACTTGTGAGATCCCTTCATCACTAAGTCTCACTCTCTCAAATCATGTATTATAGGAGTGCTCAATATACCGTGTCTCATTTTGACTTTACAACAAAATCCTTTCCATAAATTTGACAAAATGTTGAAACCACTTACCTTGACAACCTTATCAAATCAGACCACTAACTTAAAATTTCAATATCATTTCTATCAAGTTCACACTTCTTTTCATCACCAAAACTCAAATCCTAGAGGCTTTTTCCTTTTTCTTCCTGATAAGTGCATTAGCTACCACATTCGCCTTTCCCAGATGGTAGCGAATCTCGTAGTCATAATCACTCACAGTCATAACCACCAACATACTCAAATAGTCGAAATGTTCAACTGGTAATCCTCTACTCATTTCCTTTATCATCCCAAGAAATTTATTATGAAGCAAACTCTTATAATCCTTAATTAGTACACACTTGATTCCTTACAAGTATTTGATACAAATGTTTTTGCTATGGGTTCAAGATTTGTCTCGGAATCTCCTCGAATTGATTACGGCTCTAAGTGGAATGAATTGTTCTTGGTTGATAAAAAGGAGTTGGTTTGTTTATCTATGTTGAACTAATAACAATTAAGTAAGTGTCGAAGAGTAGAATTAAAACTTTGAAAGATTAAACTAAATAGACAAGTTAAAAATAAATGTTTGAAAACTTAAAGGCAGAATGAGAAAAATTCTTGAACACTTAATAAAACTAACACTTGAAAACTTTATAAAAACATGAACTCATCAAATCGGAATAATGCTAAAAAGAGTGATCGAAATATATTCCGATCTACTGATCGGAATGTTAAGGAGCCTGCTAATCGGAACGCTAACAAAAGGGGCAATCGGAATAATCATAAAATGGCAAATCGGAATAATCAAAAAGAAGTGATCGGAATATTGCACAAATAAGTCAAATCGGAATACTACAAACAAGTCACAATCAGAATAACTAATAAATGGCTCAGATCGGAATGCTTTGAATTAACTCCAATCGGAATGTGCTACACAATCAATGCAATCGGAAAGAAACTTAAACCCTTTTCTGATCTACTGATCGGAATAAGGGGGTGTGTCTGCTCGGAATGTACTGATCGGAAAGGGGTTTATAACCCTTTCTGATTACCCTCTTGATCCAAAACTTAAGCAAGATGATAAGCTATGGAAATAAGCCAACACCAAAAACTAGCTCGAATCTATAATGAAACGGATTAAATAAGCTCAAATTACAACTTATCTAAACTTCAAATAACAACTTTTAAATCGAACAACAAAAAGATGAACTTTTTATGAAAACTTTAAAAGTTAAATAAGCTAAACCAACAAATAAGCCAAATAGCACAAAGATCTTAAAGCTTATTCGTGTAGAAACTTAAGGAAACATAAAAAGATTAACTTTTTAAGCACAAAATCCTTGATGAACAACACGGATCATACGAGATTTGTACCAAAATCAATCAAAATCAAAGAAAGGAAGAATGAGATTTAAGATTAAAAGCTTGAAACTAAACTTGATTAATGAAAAACAATACAAAGGTTTGATCTTGAAAGAGAAAAAGATGAAAACTAGTGAGAGAAAGTTTAGAACTTTCTCTCTCTAAAACTAGAGAGAATGAAAAACTAAAAACTAACTAAGACTAACTAAGTGTCCCAAATTTGTGAAGTAGAATCATATATATAGGCGTGTGATGTGGGCTTTGTGAATGGGCTTTTGTTTGGGCTTCTTTTCTTCTTCCCTCTTTAGTCTTTACGTTTCTTTCAAATTAACATTTCCGACTTTGGATTTTGAGAAGTGCCGGTGAATAATTCCAACTCGTCTTATAATCTTTTGTTTAATAGACTCGAGTTCTTCGACATATATGAATCTTCCATCTTTGGCTCTATTCTTCGATAAATCTTTAAATAGGCACAATGACTTCAAATCTTTTGCATCTCTTGGATAATAGACTTCGTCTTGAGTCTTTTTCTTCGATAAAACCCATGCAATCCCATGTTTTCTTCAATATTCATCCGGTTGACTCTGAAAACACAATAAACACAAAACCACGCATAATTCCAAACAAATGATATTAAATACGTGTTTTGGTCTTGTTTTAGCCAGAAATAAGTGGTAAAAGGATGGGTGTTTTCACACCTATCAAATCCCCTACACTTAACCATTGCCATGTCCTCATGCAATGCTTTAGTGACAAAGCAAATTTACACGTTTCTCATATTCAATCAACCTTGGCCTTATTAACATACTATTAAACAAAAATTAAAGTACTAAGAGGAATTAAAACTTTAAAGTAAACAAAAGGATAGAAAATAACTACGTGGATATAACTTGCAAAGAGATCTAAGACTTACATTAGGGCTTCGGTGCTGCGACGATTCATCACCCTCAAGTTTCACGTTCCTCAAACTAAGCTTAAAAACGAGATCATTGTTATTATAAGTTAGCAAATCAAACACTCACACACATGGCTTAGTTATATGCTTAAACTCCCTTATTCCTAGGTGTATCTCTTATATTTTATTTTTGTCTTAGAATGATCATGAAGATACATTTTTGGACTTATTTCGATAGTTTATTTAGGCCGAAAGCAAAGTAGGACGATTTGATCAATAGTTAGCTAAAGGACAAAATCTCTTAAAACTGCTTCTCGGGATATCAAAAAGTTCATATCTCGGCATAACTCGGTTCACGATTTGAGACCTTTCTCGGGCCGATATTTGGCATGTACTTCATACTTCATATCTTGAGAGACGTTTTTGAGATAATGGTCTTCTCTTCTTTATAGATTTTCTTCACTTGGAGACTTTTGAGGGGTACTCCAGCTTTGTTGACCACGACTTCATGATTATTTCTTCAATCTCTAATTGGGATTTTGAGATACAACTATCCGCCTCCTTTTCGGACTTGGATCTGTTTGTCCTCATACCTTGTTAGGGTCTTTTCAGATAGACTTCTCCATGATCTTTATGGGAGTTGATTGCTTTTCGTCGTGAGTCTTGATCCTTTATATTGATTTTGGGAATAATGCTTTTCACATCACTTTGGATCTTCAGCAATAAAATTGAATCCTCATGCCTTGTTAGGGCCTTTTCGGACTCGCCAATCTTCGCGCCCCGCTTCATAAGTTATGCCTTGGCTATGAACTCTTATCATTACCGAGCAACTTTTAAACGAACTTGGGCTAGAAGCTAAGTAACTTTTCAAATCGTACGACCTTACTTATTGCAGATAAATTATTAGCAAGTGATGGGAGAATAGGCAAATAATTACACCAAGTGAGCTTGTGCAAGAATACCGACTTATAATTGACTCTATCATTTCTCGTTCTCCACAATTTAAAATCTCAAGTAATGAGATTCGTGGATGCTTAGCCTAATAAACCAATTAAGGTCTACATGGTTAAGGATACCAGCTAGAATAAACTTGAATAAGTCTATTCGGGTTGAGTCAAAATAATCGCAACGGGCCTAATATGTCAAAGACTTCTAAACTAGCTACACCACTTTATTAATATTTTTGACTTTATTGCGGGATATATACATACGAAAGCAACGATAAAAATTTAAAAATTACGACTAAATGGCCAAAGTTAATAAAAAATTTGAAAAATGCTGAAAAAGATGATTTTCCGGTTAAATGAAGGTATTTTCATGGAAAAGTCCACTTAAAACTTCGATAGAAGTCCCCCCTACACTTAAGATAAACATTGTCCTCAATGTTTAAGCATGTGGGAAAAGTCTCCCCTACACTTATGACATTGTGCACGTTGGTTAAATCAAGCTAAGGAAGAGACGACTAAAGTGATCAATTTCAAATGTGAGTATGAAGAAAATTGAATCACTATAGTTGAGAGGTAGAACCGGATTTCGGATAACACGGAAGCACGGTTCTTCAAAGGTTCCAAAAGTGCATTCATCCCTGTAATCACATCACCACACAAATACAAACACCTATATAGGTCCCCTACACTTAGGAGGTTAAAACAGAAAAGGATAGATACTCGGGCTGCCTCCCGAGGAGCGCTTGTTTTTTATAACCGAGTCACGAGCCTGACTCGACCCAAAATTAGTTCATGGGGAACGTGGTGAGGGATGAAATCATCTCCTGAGAGATGTCCTCACCAAAGTAAAACTTCACTCGTTGGCCATTCACCTTAAAATTAGGTCCATTAGGTTGAGCGAGCTCGAGAGTACCATATGGAAAAATTTGGGCAATGGTGAATGGGCCGGACCAACGAGATTTCAGCTTGCCCGAAAAGATTTTCAACCGAGAGTTAAAGAGTAAAACTTTGTCTCCAACTTGGAACTCTCGGTTCTTAATCTTAGAGTCGTGAATGAGCTTAGTCTTCTCCTTATAGATCAAAGAATTTTCATAAGCCTCATTACGGAGTTCATTCAGCTCATTGAGTTGGATCTTGCGTAGGTCACCGGCTTTGTTGATATCGAAATTAGCCCACTTCAAGGCCCAGTAAGCCTTGTGCTCCAACTCAATGGGGAGGTGGCATGCTTTCCCGTACACGAGACGATATGGTGTACAACCAATCGGAGTCTTGTATGCGGTACGAAAAGCCCACAAAGCATCATCAAGTTTATCAGCCCATGAGGTACGATGCTCTCCCACGGTTCTTTCAAGAATTCGCTTTAAGCCTCGGTTAGAGATTTCAGCCTGGCCATTAGTTTGTGGGTGGTAGGCGGTGGAAAGACGATGATTGACACCATACTTAGCCATGACTCTTGCAAATTGATCATTGCAAAAATGAGTCCCGCGGTCACTAATAATGGCACGAGGCACACCGAATCTAGCGAATAACGACTTTAAAAAGTTACAAACCACCCTTGCGTCATTAGTAGGTAAAGTTTTGGCTTCAACCCACTTGGAGACGTAGTCAACGGCTACAAGGATGTATTTGTTTCCTTTAGAAGAAGGGAATGGCCCCATAAAGTCGATACCCCAAACATCAAAGATTTCACATTCTTGAATGAAATTATGAGGCATATCGTCTTTATGTGTGATCTTGCCTTGTTTTTGGCAAGCATCACAATGTTTAACCATCTCGTGAGCGTCACGGTAAATGGTGGGCCAATAAAATCCCGAGTCAAACTCTTTTTTGGCGGTGTAGTTGGGACCAAAGTGACCACCGGTGGGTCCTTTGTGGCAAGCGTCAAGGATTTCTAAACCTGCCGGTCCATCAACACATCGGCGAATAATCAAATCGGCACATTGTTTGAATAGGTAAGGGTCGTCCCAAAAATAATGTTCAACATCTTTAAAGAACTTTTTCTTTTGTTGGGATGTTAACCCTTCCTTTAGAATTCCACCCGCCAAGTAGTTTGCAATATCCGTAAACCATGGGGTTTCATCAGAAGTCGAGTTGATAGACATTAAGGTCTCCAGGGGAAAAGAATCATTGATGTCTTTGTTCAGATGATCCCCTTGGTAAGGATCCTCAAGTCTACTGAGATGATCCGCGGCTAGGTTTTCAGCTCCTTTTTTATCGCGAATTTCGATTTTAAATTCTTGGAGTAGCAAAACCCAGCGAAGAAGTCTTGGCTTGGAATCTTGTTTAGTCAACAAGTACTTCAACGCGAAATGATCGGTGTAAACGATTGTGGTGGAAAGGACAAGATAGGGGCGGAACTTTTCAAAGGCATAGACAACAGCTAAAAGCTCTTTTTCGGTTGTCATATAATGCAATTGAGCCCCCGTCATTGTCTTGCTAGCGTAATGGATCGGTTGGAAGTGTTTGTTCACTCTTTGTCCCAGAACCGCTCCAATAGCATAGTCACTAGCATCGCACATCAACTCGAAAGGCAGCTCCCAATTAGGGGTAACCAAGACTGGTGCCTTAGTTAGCTTATCCTTAAGCGAGTTGAAGGCTTCAAGACACTCTTTGGAAAAGATAAAAGGAGTATTTTTTCCAAGAGGTGGGTCATCGGGCGAGCGATTTGAGAAAAATCTTTGATGAATCGACGGTAGAAGCCCGCATGACCCAGGAAACTTCTCACACCCTTCACGGTTGAAGGTGGAGGCAACTTAGCGATAACATCGACTTAAGCACGGTCTACTTCGAGACCGGATTTGGAGATCTTGTATCCTAGCACGATGCCCTCTTTTACCATGAAATGGCATTTTTCCCAATTAAGAACAAGGCGAGTGTCTTCACACCGCTTAAGCATACGTTCTAAATTGGCAAGTCAAGCAGAGAAAGAATCGCCATAGACCGAGAAATCATCCATGAATACTTCCATAGTGTCTTCCACCATGTCATGGAAGATAGCCATCATACACCTTTGGAACGTCCCAGGAGCATTACATAAACCAAAAGGCATGCGTTTGTAAGCAAATGTTCCATAGGGACAAGTGAATGTGGTCTTTTCTTGGTCCTTAGGATCGATGGGAATTTGAAAATACCAGGAGAAACCGTCTAAAAAGCAGTAATAATCATTACCCGCAAGACGCTCGAGCATTTGATCCATGAAAGGAAGAGGAAAGTGGTTTTTTTCTCGTGGCATCATTGAGCTTGCGATAATCAATACAAACTCTCCACCCAGTAACGAGACGAGTGGGAATCAACTCGTTGTGTTCGTTGGAAACAACGGTTATTCCGCCCTTCTTGGGCACACAATGGACGGGACTTACCCACGGCGAATCCAAAATAGGGTAAATCAAGCCGGCATCAAGAAGTTTGATAACCTCTTGTTTGATGACGTCATGAATTCGAGGATTAACCCTTCTTTGGCTCTGGATTGCGGGTTTAAAGTCATCTTCCATGAGAATCTTGTGAGTACAAAAGTTCGGATCAATTCCGCGGATATCGGAAATTTTCCAAGCAATTGCCTTCTTATGTTCTTTAAGCACGGCGATGAGGCGAGATTTTTCTTCTTCTTTCAAGTCCTTCGCGATGATGACAGGCGACTTCTTGTTTTCTTCAAGGAACACATACTCGAGATGGGGCGGCAACTCCTTAAGTTCTAAATCCGGAGGATTTTCGATGGGAGGCATTTTCAAAGTCGGAGCATCGATAGCAATAACCGTGGGAGATGGTGGAGAAAGATTGTCTTCTTTGAGAAGGTTTTCAAAGAAACGCATGTCGTCATCCCAATCGGTGGGAGAATCGTCATTTGTTGAGTTCACATCTCCCATGGTGGATTCAAGATCTTTCCAAAAGAAATCACTTTCTCCAAATAGAGACAGTGATGAATCAATAGAGGAAACGGTCTCAACATTGGGAAGAGAGGTAGAAATACTTTTACAAGCATCAATAAAGTGTTCTTCACAAGCCTCATCCATAACGTCAATACAATTAACACTCTCATATGAATAAGGTTGGTTAGACAACTTTCTCATGTTGAAGACGATTTTATCGTCGCCCACTCTCATGATAAGCTCACCGGCTTCAACATCGATGAGAGTGCGACCGGTCCTCAAGAATGGACGACCAACGATCAATGGCACACGAGGGTCCATGTCATAGTCAACGACAACGAAATCGGCAGGAAAAGTGAATTTGTTGACTCCTACAAAGACGTCTTTGGCTATCCCCACTGGATAAGCAACCGTACGGTTAGCTAATTCCAAAGTCATTTTGGTGGGGACTAGCTCAGGGAGGGATAATTGCTTCCAAACGCTTAGAGGCATTAGATTAATACTGGCACCTAGATCGGCGAGGGACATGCAATTCTCTACTCCCGGGAAGTTACAAGGGATTAAGAAACGACCCGGATCACCAAGCTTGGTTGGCAATTTCCTTAAGAGCACTGTAGAGCAATTCTCCTTAAGTTGGGTGTTAGCAATATCAAGAAGCTTCTCCTTGTCGCTAAGAAGATCCTTGAACATTTTCGCGTACTTAGGCATGTGAGTGAGAGCCTCAGCGAAGGAGATGTTGAAATTTAATTGTTTAAACATTTTTAGAAAGTTCGAAACTTGAATATCATCCTTGCTTTTGAGCTTCTCTTTCCTCAACCTTGAGGGATAAGGTATATTGGAAGAAGAGGAAGGCTTTGGGATCGAAGGATCACTCACATCCTTGGGTGGAGGAGGGGTAGAAGTAAGAGGTGGGGAAATTAGGGTAGTAGAAGGATGAGAAATAGGAGCAGGTGACTCGTTTTCCTTAGTCACAATCACTGGTGGAGGTAGAGGAAGCTCGGGTTCCTTGGTACCTTTGCCACTGCGAGTGGTGATTGCTTTCATCTCCCCTCTTGGATTCGCAATGGTGTTACTCGGAAGAGTACCCGATGAAGAGGGTTGATTAACTTGGAAGAAACTAGCCATCATGTTCTTTAAGTCATTCGTTTGACTATCCAAAGTGTTTCTCATATCAGCTCTCAGATCGTTCCCTTGTTTCACCAGGTCTGCTTTCAAGTTGAGCACTTCCCGCTGAAGATTTCCCACGATCACATCGTTAGTCCTCATGTAGGTTTCCACTTCTTGGTGTAAAGCGGTGGGTTGGTTGGGAGGAGCATTGTATGCGGGTGGTTGATAAGCAGGTTGCTGGTAAACTTCGTTGTTTCTTTGAGGTGGATGTTGTTGTTTGTGAGGTGGTATGTATGGTCCACGAGATTGTTGTTGTTGTTGAGGAGGGCGGTTGAGGTTTTGTTGTTGGTTTGGGTTGTTAGGAGTAAAACCGGGTGGTGAGAGATAGTTGTTGGAGCGGTAGCTAAGCAGGTTGCGGTCACCTTGAGGACGAGCTTGATAAGCGGGTTGAGGATAGGTACCGTATGCTGCATTCACATTCTCAGAAGGGTAGTCTTGGGTGGCGGTACAAGTGTTGTAAGAGTGAGGACCCCCGCATATTTCACATGGTTGGCTGACAGCATTGACTTGAGCGTTTTTGGCATTGATGTTGTTGGTGTTGCTGGCGGTTTGGGTAGCAAGCGATTCAAGAAGCGCAGTGATTTTGTCAAGTCGCTTATCGCTGTCACTAGTACTAGCATTAGCGACATTGGTCCGAACACTCTTGGTTTGCACACGAGACTTATTCTCAATGATATCCCAAGCGGCATTGGAAGTCTTAGCCAAAAGATTACCCCCCGAGGCACTGTTTAGTGAATCTTGGTCATTCATGCTTAAACCATTATAAAAAGTATTAATTTGGTGCACTTTGGTAAAACCATGTTGTGGGCATTTTCTTAAAAGATCTTTGAAACGGTCCCAAGATTCACTAAAAGACTCATCGTACTTTTGTTCAAAATTAATGATTTCATTCCGCAAAGCGGTAGTACGAGAGGGTGGGAAAAAGTAGTTGATAAACTTGGTCTCCAAATCCGTCCACGTAAGAATACTCTGTGGCGGTTCCTTAGCAAGCCAATGTCGGGCTTGTCCCTCTAAAGAAAAGGGAAAAAGTTGTAAACGGATTACCTCTTGTGGAACACCATTGAATTTGACCGTATTCGTGAGTTGCAGGAATCTCTTGATGTGGTCATGTGGATCATCAATGGTACGCCCCAAGAATGGTTGAGCAGAGACCATCTGGATAAAACCGGATTTGAGCTCAAAGTTGTTGGCTGCAAACGCGGGTATGACAATTGGATCATTGTTGCCATCTACATGTGCTTGCAGAAGTTCAATCATCGGGCGATTGTCTGGTAGAGGCTCATTGTTGTTGTTATTATTGTTGTTGAAAGGTGGATTGTATTGTTATTATTATTGTTTTGAGGTGGGTTATTGTTGTTGTTTTGTACACCGGCCATGTCTAAGTCTTCGAGAGGCTCGGGCTCTTGATAAGACGTGGATCGTGTACGCATGCACCTGCAAAAGAACTAACAGGGCAAAACAAAGCAGAAATATTTTTGGTTTTTATGTTTTTTTTTAATTTTTTTGATTTTTTTTTTTAGGATTTTTGAAAATTTTATATTTTTTTTTTTTGTGTTTTTGAAATTTTTTATGAAAAAGTAACGTTCACGGGGAACGGATCCCAAAATCCAAGTTCTCACAAAAAACTGTTGATCTTAACGAGAAGAGCCGGCAGCGGCGCCATTTGATACAAATTATGGGTTCAAGATTTGTCTCGGAATCTCCTCGAATTGATTACGGCTCTAAGTGGAATGAATTGTTCTTGGTTTATAAAAAGGAGTTGGTTTGTTTATCTATGTTGAACTAATAACAATTAAGTAAGTGTCGAAGAGTAGAATTAAAACTTTGAAAGATTAAACTAAATAGACAAGTTAAAAATAAATGTTTGAAGACTTAAAGGAAAAATGAGAAAAATTCTTGAACACTTAATAAAACTAACACTTGAAAACTTTATAAAAACATGAACTCATCAAATCGGAATAATGCTAAAAAGAGTGATCGGAATATATTGCGATCTACTGATCGGAATGCTAAGGAGCCTGCTAATAGGAACGTTAACAAAAGGGGCAATCGGAATAATCATAAAATGGCAAATCGGAATAATCAAAAAGAAATGATCAGAATATTGCACAAATAAGTCAAATCGGAATACTACAAACAAGTCACAATCGGAATAACTAATAAATGGCTCAGATCGGAATGCTTTGAATTAACTCCAATCGGAATGTGCTACACAAACAATGCAATCGGAAAGAAACTTAAACCCCTTTTCCGATCTACTGATCGGAATAAGGGGGGGTGTGTCTGCTCGGAATGTACTGATCGGAAAGGGGTTTATAACCCTTTCCGATTACCATCTTGATCCGAAACTTAAGCAAGATGATAAGCTATGGAAATAAGCCAACACCAAAACTAGCTCGAATCTATAATGAAACGGATTAAATAAGCTCAAATTACAACTTATCTAAACTTCAAATAACAACTTTTAAATCGAACAACAAAAAGATGAACTTTTTATGAAAACTTTAAAAGGTAAATAAGCTAAACCAACAAATAAGCCAAATAGCACAAAGATCTTAAAGCTTATTCGTGTAGAAACTTAAGGAAACATAAAAAGATTAACTTTTTAAGCACAAAATCCTTGATGAACAACACGGATCATACGAGATTTGTACCAAAATCAATCAAAATCAAAGAAAGGAAGAATGAGATTTAAGATTAAAAGCTTGAAACTAAACTTGATTAATGAAAAACAATACAAAGGTTTGATCTTGAAAGAGAAAAAGATGAAAACTAGTGAGAGAAAGTTTAGAACTTTCTCTCTCTATAACTAGAGAGAATGAAAAACTAAAAACTAACTAAGACTAACTAAGTGTCCCAAATTTGTGAAGTAGAATCATATATATAGGCGTGTGATGTGGGCTTTGTGAATGGGCTTTTGTTTGGGCTTCTTTTCTTCTTCCTTCTTTAGTCTTTACGTTTCTTTCAAATTAACATTTCCGACTTTGGATTTTGAGAAGTGCCGGTGAATAATTCCAACTCGTCTTATAATCTTTTGTTTAATAGACTCGAGTTCTTCGACATATATGAATCTTCCATCTTTGGCTCTATTCTTCGATAAATCTTTAAATAGGCACAATGAATTCAAATCTTTTGCATCTCTTGGACAATAGACTTCATCTTGAGTCTTTTTCTTCGATAAAACCCATGCAATCCCATGTTTTCTTCAATATTCATCCGGTTGACTCTGAAAACATAACAAACACAAAACCACGCATAATTCCAAACAAATGATATTAAATACGTGTTTTGGTCTTGTTTTAGCCAGAAATAAGTGGTAAAAGGATGGGTGTTTTCACACCTATCAGTAATATTTCCTACAATCCCAAAGCAAACCTCACAACTCCATAACCCTTCTGAAATACATCACAACTAACTATAAACTACAAATACTTCAGACCCTTCCCATAATGACAACATCAGTGCATAACACAACCTACCCTTCAGTGTTCAGAATATAGCTTCCTCATCTAATAAGGATCAGATCTTTAAACTTACAATTTAGATGTATAAGTGGGACTCACACATTCAATTCTTCTTAGTCAGCTTAATCAATGTTCAACAATCAGTGAAAACCTTTCGGTAAACCTCCGATTATTCCCAACTTAGACCAAGGAATTAACAGATTTCCGTCGGCGTCGTTGGTACCGACCAATCCTTAATCGTTTCGATCTTGGCAAGATCTTCACGAATACCTTTGTTGTCAATCAACTACTTTAGAAAACGCAATTATTTCAACCAACGTCCACATATAGGAAACTTTACATACAAATTCTCTTTTTCCAATCATTCCAAAATTATCCTCATATGCTACTTATGTTTGTCCTTTCCTTTTGGAATAAAATAGAATATCGTCAATAGATACAATGACTAACTCATTCTAGTATAACTTACACATATGATTCACCAAGTTCATGAATACGGTAGACACGTTCGTCAAATCCAAAAACATCACTTGAAACTTAAAGTACCTACATCAAGTACAAAAAACAACTATAGGAATATCTTCTTCCCTAACTCTCAGTTAATGATAACCAGAACTCAAAGCGACCTTTGAGTACACACTGGATCCTTACAATTTTGGTCAAATAACTCAATCCTCGGCAGTGGATACCGATTCTTGGCAATTAATTGCTAAACTCACGATAGTCAATACATATCCGAAAGAATCTATCCTTCTTGACAAACAGCACATGCGATCATCATGGAAACAAAACTTAATCTAATACATCCCTTATTCATATATCCTCGCAGTTGACCGGATAATTCATTCTGCTCTGACGGTGCCAAATGATAAGGCATACAAATATTACTCAACGAAACGCAGAAGCACTACACAATGAAACGCAGAAGCACTGCATAACGTAACGCAGAAGCACTACACCTATTGCTTACAACACTCAATTGAAACGAACTCCACTTCACGAGACGGCTGTAAACTTGGAAATACTTCAGGAAAACTTCAGAATACTCTCGAATCATTAACACATTTCCCAACTACACTATCACTAGTTACCTGAACTAGAAATACATCACATCCCTCTTACACATACTTCCTCATCTCCAAAAAAGATACTTCTCAAACAGAAAGTTCACTCATCACCTTTCACAGTCAATACCCAGCTTCTCAGCAACATCTAAACCAGTAGCTATCAATTTATGGTGAAGATTGGTTCAATCTCAAGCATCAGCACTACGCACAACTAACCAATTCATACCAATAATCTGCATCTAAAGATCCCAACTCTTTGAGAATCAAGTCGATACTAAAAACTTACTTTCCTAAATTCAAGGAACACATTCTTAGTATAGAACTAATACTAGCAACCTTTCCATCGATTAACTCTACACCATAGTTAATTGTCATTCTTACTAATTCTCCATTGATAAAGCAACTGAATCTTTACATTTCTACAATTTCTACCTGATTTGAAATCAAACAACATACTAACATAAAGAACATCGAATAAGAATATACCATTTACAATGTTCAAACCATAAGGTTTCTCATCATCACCCAAAACGTAAGTTGGAGCAACAACATTCCTATCTTGTCAATTTCCTTTCCATGGACAATTCCCTTGTCTGTGTCCTTCCTCACCACAGCGAAAACATATAACAACTCCAAAGGTACTAATTCCAGTGACTAATCCTCTTGTCCTACACTTAGAAGCTTTATGACCAGGTTGTCCTAACTCTAGTGGTAAACGTGGAAAATTACCTACATGGTATAGAGTACAGCAAACACACTTGGGATTTATCTTGTTACTTCTAGCCACAGTGGCAACACGAATTTTCTCATTCCATCCCTAGTTCAAATACTGGTTTCGGTTATATCTTTGGTTATTGTTGTTATTTTAATCCTCATGATTCTGACCTTGATTCTGACTGGACTGAGCAGATTCCCACTTTCTCTTATTTTTTCCAATAATGCTATCTTTCTTATCTTGCACTTTCATGTCCATTAAAGCATGCGCCATCTGAACAGCTTCATTTAGGTTTTGAAGAAATAGTCTCACCTTTGATAGTACTAGGCAATCCTTTAATGTACTGCTTCATTGTCTTACGGTCATTCACAAAAGCATCAGGACATAACAAACACAACTCAGAAAACATCCCAGTATAAGCAGTATTAACATCGTTCCTTAGCACTAAGTGCCTTAATTTGTATACCAATTGTCCTAGTTCCTTCTCGGGACAAAACTTGACAGTCGATAGTCCTTTAGTCACAGTCCATGTCCTGCCATTAGCCACAACCAATCCTAAAGTAGTCACTTGGTTATTCTACCATCTTAGTGCACCATCCTGAAATGTAGCAGCAGCAAATTTCACCTTATTAGTTTTTGAACACCCACTAATCTTAAAAGCACTCTCTTTCTTATCAATCCATCTATGTAATTCTAATGCACCACTAATACCACAAAACTGCGTAGAACCACACTTCTAAAAACTAACATAAGTACATTCTCTTGAACTTGCAGAACAGCAGCAACACTACCATCTGGATCAGCAGCATCATCATTATTTTCAGCAGCATCAACTTCAGCACTATTATCTCCAGCACACCTAACCCCAGCATCTTGATTCCTTACAGCACGATCAGCTTCATGTGCTCTAGCAATATCTTGTTCGATCATAGGGTTCACATTAGCAGTTGTTACCTTTGGCGACATATTTCAAGAAACTTAGTCACGTGAATCACCACTAATGACAGAAATATGATTCCCCTACTCCTTCTTCCATCATCACAGAGGAAAGAAACATGATAAGTAAACACATCAAGATAAAAGAAGGATTTCTTTATCAGGACATCTCATGGATACTACATGCACAAACAACATAACTACAATGGTTCATCAACCAAAACTCAAAAGAGTTAATAAAGACAAATCATAGATCATTAGGGTAATTCAGATTACGTTGAGGATTCAACAATGCAGTGGCAATGTCTGTCACTACAATCATCTACCGATCAAACTTAAAAGATAATAAGTTCCATCATAATGCTACGACACAAGGTTTAAATAAGTTCGATCATAAAAAGAAAACAAGATACAAAGAAATCCTTCACGTGGTTAGTTCCTTAGACACCATCTCCTTATCCTCCTTAACATTGTTGTCAGCTTCATCACACTCGTCTATTTCCCCTTTCGCACTTCAAAGTCGAATCCCTAACATGAGGGCCGCTCACTCTCAAAATTCAAATACTCACTCCTACATGGCGGATTAATCACAAAACAAATCTCAGTACGACTTTGAACATTCCTAAACTTCCAAGCTTGACTAAGAACTGATCTCACATGAGACTCTCACTCACTCATCCTTTCAAACCTTACCAACTTCTCTTTAAACCTTTAAATTCAAGTACACAAATTCATCACAGTCGAACTAATACTAGCAATCTCATCCATCTTCCAAGTCCTAACAAACTCAATTCTCCACATACCAAATACAACCTTTAAAACAACTTTTCTTTCACATCAACCTTCTAATCACACCAGTTTCAACCACATATCTATCATACATCAATTAATAAAACTTCCTCATACACGATACAATTCACAAGAAATCAGTTGTAAAATCGTTCATCATCTGGTCTACTGTCCTAGACCCTCGGCAGTATATAAGGTCACTATTTAAAATTATATACATATGCATTGCATAAAGAAAATTACGATAACAAGTACTCAACGTACTTTCAATAACATCAATACATCATCATAGTATTTACTTAATAAATACTCTAAAAATCATTTCAGTTTTAAGGGATACATCTATCTATAAAAGAATATAAAACAAATAATCTTACCGGAGCCTTGCGGAGAAGTTACGTGCTTTTGTAAAATGTTTTCGACACCAAAGTTATAGTTTAGGACATTTTCAAAAATCGACCTAATTCGCTATAACTAAAAGCTCTGATTACCAATCTTTAACACCCCAAATTACATTGCGCAGTGGAAATACACATTTGGGTGCGAAACACAAACATGGTTACACAAGACACTTTGAACAATCTCAAAATGATACATTTGAAATATAAAAGGGTATTATTTAACCAATGTCTAAAACCTTCGAACCCAAGTAAAACAATTTTAGAAATATCATAGTAACATTTAGGTCCCCCAAAGATCTCAATGAATCAGCAAACATTTTTACCAAAATACATGACCATACATTATAAATTTTATGATAAAAGGGAAAGAAATCAGTTTTAGACCCAATCACCACAAAATCAACCAGCAATCCTTCTCCAGCAAGCTCCGTCATTAATCAACTTCAATCACCTGAAATACATGCTTAAAATCATCAACACAACGGTTGAGCGAGTCTATTGGTTTTCCAAATCATCATTTGAACACAAGAGAAAAATAAATCATAATCATTTAATAGAATTGTGCGCATACAATCTATTATTAAGGCATTCTGGCTTATAGCAATAGCTATAGAATTGTATTAAGCTCATGACACCGACCCCTTAACTTAGTCACCCACGCCTAAAGCCGGCATGACTATATGAATTCCAGTGCCCCTACTAGGGTATCAATTGCAAGTATACCACATTCTTATTCTCGTAAATTATCCTTCCCAGAGGTTACTCAGCGTAAAGCCCTGGTCTCGGATAGGGTCGTCAGCCCAATAGTACTATCATCTGAATAAGCGGCTATTCCTAACTCACAACATCATGTCAGAACATAGTTAACGGCTCATGAATTTAGGGACTTTTGCAATTTAGGTACTTATACAATTCAAGGCAACATAAGGCAACATTCGGGTCCAAATAATCATTCATGACTTGTGTTCATTTTATTTTCAAATAGCATGTATCCCCCCTCGCGGGTTTTAAAATCATTCAAAACAAGTACAAAGCGAGGCTATAGACTCACCTTGAGTAATAGCATTAGCAAGACGACCTTCGACGATAGTTGATGCCCGATAAACACAAAAACCGCAACCTATCAAATAAGGCGCGTTCACTAATAATAGACTTGAATATAATATTAATTGTGTTTATTCCCCCATATCTCTGTATCAATCACGAATACAATATATACAATATGGTGACTTCTTTCTAACGTCAAACCATCGGGCCAAGCCCATTACATTAGATAATAAAGTACGTTAATACTCCCCCGCAGTTGGAACGGGAGGCCTTCGAACGTTCAAACTGGAGCGAAATTCAAGAAACAATGCACTTGGGAGACCCTTGGTAAATATATCTACATACTGAAAGCGAGACGGAACATGAAGCACACGAACCTGGCCAAAGGCGACATAATCTCGGACAAAATGAATATCAATCTAAATATGTTTAGTACGCTGATGCTGAACAGGATTAGTAGACAAATAAACTGCACTGACATTATCACAATAAACAAGAGTAGCAGTAGTAAGCGGGGCATGTAACTCAAGTAACAAATTCCGAATCCAAACGGTCTCAGCAACGACATTCGCAACCCCACGATATTCTGCCTCAGCACTAGACCGAGACAATGTGACTTGTCGCTTGGTAGACCAAGACAAAAGATTATCACCAAGGAATACACAATACCCCGAAGTAGATCGACGGGTAACAGGACAACCCGCCCAATCAGCATATGTGTAAGCGGTAAGCTGAGTAGGAGATGAAACATGAAGCTGAAGGCCATGATCAATCGTGCCACGAACATAGCGCAAAATGCGCTTTAAAGCAGTAAAATGAGGCTCACGAGGGTCATGCATGTAAAGACAAACTTGTTGCACAGCATAAGATATATCTGGGCGTGTGAAAGTGAGATATTGAAGAGCACCTGCAAGACTGCGATATAAAGTAGGATCACTAACTGGATAACCTTCAGAACCAAGTTTGGACTCAGTGTCTACTGGGGTCCGACATGGGTTACAATGCTCCATGTGGGCCCGCTCAAGAATTTCCTCTGCAAATTTTGACTGTGACAAGAACAATCCAGAGTTCGAGCGCTGCACAGATATACCAAGGAAATAGTTTAGAGAGCCAAGGTCAGTCATAGCAAACTCACTGTGAAGGGAATGAATAATCTTTTGTAAAAGAGCAACAGATGAAGCAGTGAGTACAATGTCATCTACGTATAATAAGAGATAAGCAACTTCAGAACCGCGATGAAGGATAAATAACGACACATCTGTCTTGCTGTGATGAAAACCAATACGTGTAACAAAGCTAGCAAACCGCTGAAACCATGACCGAGGGGCTTGTTTAAGCCCATATAGTGAACGCTGCAAATGACAAACATAATCAGGGTGATGAGAATCAACAAACCCTGATGGCTGATGCATATACACTGTCTCAGATAACTGTCCATGAAGAAAAGCATTCTTCACATCAAGCTGATGAATAGGCCAATCACGTGATATTGCAAGACTTAAGACAGTGCGAATCGTAGCTGGTTTAACGACCGGACTAAAGGTCTCATCACAATCAATCCCCTGTTGTTGACTACGACCATTCGCAACCAGTCGAGCTTTATACCTGCTTAAAGAACTATCTGCATGAAACTTATGCCTGAAAAGCCACATAGAACGAACAACATTAACATTGGCCGGACGTGGCACAAGAGCCCACGTTCCATTAGAAATCAAAGCATTATATTCATCTACCATAGCCTTATGCCAATTTGGGTCACGCAGGGCATGTAGGTGAGAGCGTGGAAGAGGTGAAGTAGTGGTAACATGAAAATTCATACGGTGAATAGGCTTTGAGATTCCATCTTTTGCACGAGTGACCATGGGGTGCATATTCGTTGCAAACGAGCTTCCATGTGCCAAGGTATGTGTTGGGGCTGTTTGGGAATTGATAGTTGGGTTGTCGACAGTAGGTGAGGCGATAGGACTGTTGTGGGGTTGCTGGTGTTGGGCCAGAGGTGTAGTCGGTTCGGCGATGGGTAATTGGACTTAGTATGAGGAGATTAGGCTAATGGGCTGTTCGTTTTGGTGATGTGGGGTGTGGGCTTGAATAGTTGGTCCTGGTGGAGGGAGAGGTTGAACATCAATGGGTATATTTGAGTTAGGTTGCAAGGTTTGCGAGACAGTAGAAGGTGGAGGGGTGTTAAAAGTGGTATCTTTAAGGGGTAGCAAAAAATCATAAGAAGGAGGTGTATCGGGTGTCATGGATCCAAAGGGAAATTGGTCTTCATCAAAGATAACATGCCGAGAAATAATGATTTTGTTAGTTGAAAGATCAAGGCAACGATACCCTTTATGAGATGTCGGGTATCCAAGAAAAATACATGCAGTAGAGCGTGGTTGAAGCTTATGATCAAAAAAAATATGTGGATAACAAAGGCATCCAAACACCCGTAAATGATCATATGTAGGTGATTTATTATGCAGCTTAGTAAAGGGTATCTCATGATTAATGGCCGTAGATGGAAGAATGTTTAAAACGTGAGCGGCCATGTTAAGGGCTTCCACCCAGTAGGTTGGAGGTATGTGTGCCTGAAAAAGTAAGGTGCGGGTAATATTGTTAAGGGTGCGTAACATACGTTCGGATTTTCCATTTTGTTGTGATGTTTTTGGACAAGAAAACCGAAATTGTATGCCATGTTGGCGAAAAAGATTGTGAAACCGGTTATTATCATACTCACCGCCATGGTCACACTGCAAAGCCTTAATATCAACATTAAATTGCTTATTCACGTATGCACGAAAAGTAATGAATGTATCAAATAAATCTGATTTCTTAAGCAAAGGATACACCCAGACATAATGAGAAAAATGATACAAAAAGATTGCATAGTATTTAATACCACTCCCACTCAAAATGGGAGATGTCCACAAATCGGAATGAACAATTTCAAAAATAGAGGTAACATTGGACTCAGAACTGTAAAAAGGAAGCTTAGTGTGTTTTCCTAATTGACAAGCATAACACAAAGCAGACAACTTTGATTTATTACATGAAATAAAATGACCAAACTCTAAACGACGAAGCACGTCTTCACTTGGATGCCCAAGGCGTCTGTGCCACGTAGTAGGACTCAAAGTAAGCAATGCAAAGGTGGGGGTGGTGGATGATTGTTGAGTGACAGGATAGAGATCGCCGGTACTATCACAACGGAGAAGGAGCCGACGAGTGTGGTAATCCTTCACAGAAAAACCATAAGCATCAAAGTCAACAGACACATTTTTATCACGAGTAAATTGGCGAACGGAAATCAAATTTTTAATTATATTAGGTGTAACAAGGATATGATGAAGGTGAAGGGGTTTGTGTAATGTACGCAAAACGCTATGGCCCGTGTGAGTCACGGGTATAGATTGACCGTTGCCAACAAATACAGATTTATACATGCTTGGATTGCTAAAAGAAGTGAGCATACCTGTGTTCTCAGCAAGGTGAGAAGATGCCCCAGTATCCATGTTCCAAGTAGGTTCTTGATGAGTCATTGTTTGAAACGCTTGTGGGAGGACAGTGGTCTGAGCAGGATACGCATAATTCCCTGAAAAAATATGTGATCCATAAAAGGGATATTGAGATGGTATCATGTGTTGTTGGGCTGTAGGTGGAGCTGCAGGGGCAGTAGCGAATGTTTGGGCTGGAGCAGGAAACTGGTGGGCTGGAGCAGCAAGCGGTTGGGCTGGAGCAGCAAACTGGTGGGTTGGAGCAACAAAATGGTGGGCTGGAGCAGCGGAAACCAAATGGGCCTGAGGAAGTTGGCATGTAGTAGGGACTGATGATGAATTGGGCCCAAAGCCCGATTGAAAATAAACACACCCCATAGTGGGCTGAACTTGGCATGACATAGGAATTTGATGACCAGTAGGTGGAGTAACATTAGAACTAGTAGGATTGAGTACCCCACGGTTGTTAATACTATGCCCCCCACGTGAAGTATTAATTCCATTTGTTTTACCATTCGAACCAGCACTAGTCGTAGTACCAATGGGACGTGGCCGAAAATCGTTGGACCCATGCACAAATTTACAACGAGCTCCATAAGCACAAGAGCCCCGCTGAAAATTGCGGCAAATATCGATACCCGACGTACTCATTGTGTTGGCCTTATTATTTGGTGTAGTAGTTGTTACAAGTACCGAAGGCGAAGAGGGGGTGTTGTGAAGAAGTGATTGACCACGTGATATATGAGACATATCACTTTCTTCAAGGAGCATCATCGATCGTACCTCATCGAATGTAGGCCGCTTTTCCTTATGGCGAATGATTCGTGCAATCTCTGGGAATTTGCTTCGAAGTCCATTGATGGCATAAGTAACTAAGCTAGAATCATTAACTTTTGCACCAAGATTAGCAAGTCTATCGGCTTTTGACTTAATCTCTTGAAAATAGTCAGTGATCGATAGGTTGCCAATGACCATATTCCGGATCTCGTTGTCAAGCTGATCAACACGAGCATCCTTATTATCATGGAAAAGGTCTGATAAACGTTTCCACAAACCATGTGCGGTTGATGTGTCATCAATAACCATGTTCACAAGTTTGGGAGATATGGTGGCGTAGATCCACATGACCACAAGCGAATCGTTGGAGTCATGTAAAGGATCAACAACAGATGTAGTTGTAGTGGAAGGGGCTTCAAGATGATGGTGAACTTCGTACGTTTTGCAAAAACGTTTGAATAGTGAACTCCAAGAATTGTAATTTAAATGATCTAGATCAAGGGGGGTGGGGATGCACGCCTTGATGATAGCAATCGAATATGCTTTATCGATTGGTTGCTTAGGGGTAGTAGTGTCTGTCATGATGCTATGATTATGCAATAGAGGTATGAAAAAAAACAGTAGCAACAGAAAGAAAAAAAGAAGGCAGTAGCAGCAGCAAGGAAAAAAAAAGATTTAGGTTTAGGGTTTTATGTTTTTGTGAGGATCGGTATAGGCTGTGATACCATATTAATTGTGTTTATTCCCCCATATCTCTGTATCAATCACGAATACAATATATACAATATGGTGACTTCTTTCTAACGTCAAACCATCGGGCCAAGCCCATTACATTAGATAATAAAGTACGTTAATATATAACCCATACATAATAATATCAAACTCAAATCATAATATTACGACGAACCCGAAAGAAAACAATACAAGTGATACTATTACTTCCTTCTATATGTTTACTATGTTAGTCTATTCTCTTGATAAAAATCTGCCGGTACATACCAAATGTACGAGCTCATTTACCCCACTTAAACACGTCAAATACTCATGATACTACTCAGAGAACTCACTTACTATCTATAGAAAGTCCACTTAAAATCTCATCAAAATATTTTACTTTTAAAGTTCCCTGCTCGACACATCTTTGAACTACAAAAACCGGACAGTTTTACGTCACCGACTCATACGACCATTTTGACCATTCTAAACAATCCCGTTTACAAATCCGACCCTTAAGTTTGAAAATAGACTCACAACCCTAAGTTTAGAACCTAACATCAGACCTTGACCGTTTTTACAACTCATTCTATAGTCCCCGAGATTCGATCCAAATATCGACAACAACTTCGGATTGTGTCGATACTCGTCTCCCGGTACACGAATAATCAAATCATCATAACTTCTCGCTCGTTTGGAGCTAGAAGCTCTACTTTATTTCAAATCGAAGCTAACGAAATTCACTACAACCGTATGCAATTAGTTTAACCATTTTCAAACAGTAAGATACCCAAAAATTTACTTTTTCCCGCTGATCTAAAATACCCTTCTAAAAATCATACTAGATCAAATTTTCAACCCATTTTACTCAATCTCCTATGCCTAATATCATCCTACTATCATCCTCATCCATCTATCTAACCCATAACACACTTGAATAATCATTCAAAGTTACCCACTCAAAAATTCAAACATGCAATACTTAAAATCTATATATAACAACACTAACAACATAGATATATCATAAAAATAGATCAAACCACCTTGGATCATACCAAAAATTTGAAAGTTGTTGCATGTGTGTAAAAAGTATACCATTAGAATCACAATTAAATTTTAGAGATGGGTCTTCTTTTATTTTTTATTAGATCATGGTAAAAATTGAAAGAAAATTGTGTGAAGTGGTGGTGTAGGGTGACGGTAAAGAGAGGGAGGAGGGAGGTAGGAGAAAATTTTTTCTCACCTTTGTTGTATGTGTTTGTTAGGTGAAGAAATCACCTTATATATGGTGGTGGAGGGACCCTTCTTACCAATTTGTGATAGTTTTGGTCCAAAATGCAATAAAATAGTTTAGAAGGTAGAAAATGTAAATTGTCAATCTTAAAAATATTTACGAGGCTCGGGTTTCGTAAAAATACTTTTCAAAAGTTAAAACACACTCAATACATGATAATAATATGATCCCGGTACTACTTAATACGCAATTAAAAACAAAAATGTCAAAAATATAAACATCGAGACAACAAATAATAAAACATGAAATCTCGGGCATCTCTCGATATCGTGATCACTAATAATCCTCGCTATTAGTAAAAAGGTAAAAATAAGACTTCCAACATCGGTTTTAAATAAAACCATCAACTGTCATATCATTCAAGCTCATTAAAAATTTCAAAATTATTCGTAAAATAATATTAAATAAAGACCTCGGGTTCGGGTTATCACACTGTGGGTGGTGGTTGGTGTTCGGGTTTTGGTTTTTGTCTTGGGTTTCGGGCTCGGGATTGTTTGCTAATTATTTTTACAAGATTAATTAAATTAATTTTCATGCTTAACTAATTCATTTATTTAAAACTTAGGTTATATTATTTTTATAAATAATACATGTTTAAGCCTAAGTACATTTTATTATTTATTTAGACTATAGTTTTATTAATTAATTATTTAAAACATGAACTTATAATTAATTAATAAATTTCATGACTTAGGTTATTTTATTAAGTTAATAAAACATGTTAACCTAAGTATTATACTAGTCTTAATTTAATTAAACCATTACTTAATTAAATCTGTAAAACCTATAGCTTATTAATTAACCATGATATGTTATTAATTAATAAGACATGTACTGTCATTATTAATTAATAATCAGATATAACCTATAGTATTTAATTAATAAACTTTGCTATTAATTTCATGACTTATAACTTTTAACCAGTAAGCACTAGCTTATATATTTAGCTTATTAATCCAACTTATTTCTACCTATGGAAACTTTATATTTCAAGAAACTTGCTATTTTTAGAAACTCTCTATTTTTGGAAACTTTCTATTTTTGGAAACTTGCTATTTTTAGAAAGTTACTTATTATTACACTACAAGTATAATAATACAAGAATACAAGATAATACATAATCAGAAGGCATGAAAAACATGATTAATACAGTATATCATTTAAAACAGTAAAAGAAGACAAGAGCATATAAAACAAGCTAAGAACATACAAGAACCAGTAACCTACTCAATAATCAGACAACTCATACATGTCCCTTATTTATATAGAAATAGTGAGGTCGGAGTAGGAGTTTTCGTCCTTTCATCTTTCCTCGTTCACTGGACATAAGGTACGGATATTCCGTCCTTTAGTATGAACATTCTCTTTCCTTATTAGGATTCTCCGTTTGCAGCCAATTGTTTTCCCTAAGTAATTGTTTTATATGTTTTGATCTGCTTATGTTAGTTTAAAATGCCTAAGCCATATACATGCATGACATGTCACATAGTTATGGAGGTACCATAACCATAACACTGGAGGCACCAGTGTTATGACTTCCCCATGACGGAATGATTGCTCGTTGCGCCCCTTTACAATTTTGGCCATATATTTATATTATCATGTAGGGCGTATGGGTGCATCCTAGTTACATGTTTTATAGGATTTTCATGGTGAATGTGGTTTGTGCCTTGCATCCTTCACTAGGAGTTGATCCCTCCTACCCAGACTAATTAATTAGAGGCATCCCCTCTAATTGCATGATGAGGTCTCCCCTTCAAGTATTCATGCACGGTGGAACCTCATGACCTATATGGGCTATTGGCTAATTAATACAGTTTTCATATAAAAACATAAGCCTTTTCAAACTATAAAACCAGTTTTATAAACATGTTCCAGGTTATCTAGGACTTATACATTTCCGCTGCTATTAGTCTTTTATGCTTATGTCATTTCATGTTATGCTTGTATATCCGTTCACTGGCCGTTTTGCTCAATCGTTTTCCTTTCATGTTCCCAAACGGCATGTACTCAGGGACGCAACTAGGACTTGAGAGTAAGTGTATACGGATGGAAGCTATCTAGCCTTCATTACTTTATGCATTTTCCATACACTACATTACTTCATTTCTTTTGGACATTTTTAGTCCTTTTACATTTTAGTACTTATATTCATGTGTGTGAGCTTATCTTGGACTACCGATGTTCGTTTTCGGTATTTCCTTTTATGGTCATTTAATGTTTTTGGACATTTACCTTGCATGCTTTGATTACAAGCCATAATTATCATGTGATATTCCATTTATCAAAATGAAGTGTTACAATTATGGTATCAGAGACAAGGTTTCGACCTACAGACTCTAAAAACATGACCTGTGATTAGTGGGTAATCACCATGGTCTTCCTAAAATTGACAGTTTGTTTTCATGCATTTGTTTCATGTATCATTGTCGAAGGAATTTTGACTAAGTAATGGTTGGTACAAGACTGGCCATATAGTCGCATGTGCTTTTAATCAAATCATTCTATTTTGATGAACCGTCCCATAGGCGTTCATCCTCGTCATGTCATTTTATTTTGGTGAACAGACCAATAGGCGTTCACCCAAACCCATGTAATTTTTGTTGGCCATTGCATTCATACATTGTGTCATGCATAAAAAAATTTCATGTTTATATGCATAATTTTTTTTCATGTTTGTATATTATGTTCTAATCAGTTTAATCATTGCATTTTGTTTTATACTGTCAGATGGTTCTCATACGTGAACAAGAATAATTGAATGCAGCAGTCCAAGCTGCTATGCAAGCTCTGCTTCCTCAACTAAGGAATACGATTCGGGCTGAGGTGCAAGCCGCTAACAATCAGCACCCTCACCAGAATCAGAATCATCCTCCTCCACCTCCAACTACCATGATCACATGGCTGGAGCGGTTCAATAAGCAGTGTCCGAAATCCTTCTAAAAGTCCCTTAATATGACAATTGTTGATAAACTATAACTCTTGTAACCACGAAACACAATGAAATACTTTTCAAACGCGCAATGCTTTATTAAGTATTATAAACAAAGTATTACAAATTTCTATGAATACACTCGTTGAATGACAACAAGAAATGAACCCTAGAACAAGTAAACTAGATTCGAGAATCAAGTTTACAAGGGAACCAATGAGACGCTGGTAGACAGCTGAGGGCTCAGCGGTTCCAAGGTGAGAAAGAACTTAGATAAATTATCCAAGCACAAGGGTTGATTTAATTCTTCATTCTCACTCCTATTTATAGTGTACGAGGTTGCTTCCTTAGTGGGAGTAGTTGATAAGTGTCACCTTCTGAATGGAAGAGTACAACGTATTAAATGCATGTCCAAATCGAGACATACCTTTAAACAACTTTAGGTGAACAGTTCTGCCAACTGTTCACCTTTTATCCCACTAGGTCGTACTAGGCTTTATCTTGAATCTCTTGTTTTGTCCCGCTCAAAACACTTGGTAGATTCTCCCGCCTAAACTATAAAAGAATTGGACAAGCTTTGCTTGTCCTAGACTTCTAGGGTTCTTAAGTGATCTCTGAGTGTTGTCAACTCAGAGATCCTTGAACACCAGCACATTCCTTCAACATCCCAGCTATCCATAATCACTGGTGAGTATGACTTCAGATTGTCTTCGACTTCTCTGACGTTGTCTTTGACTTGAATGTTCCTGGTGTGCCAGCTGACGCTTTGCCTTCCACTGGTCTGGTCTCTGTCGCTGTTCCTCTCAGCGATCAGTAAACACTTAATCTAATTAAACAAATCTAGACTGGCCATAGTTAAAACTTTCATTGGCCCAACAATCTCCCCCTATTTGTTTATAAATTATACTAAGTCTAAAATTATTGTAAGTAAGTACACAGCTTCTTCTTACACATAATTTAACAAACATACCTCAGAGTTTTATTAAACATAAAGAACCTAGTCTATTACAAGAACACCCAGAAGTGTAAACATAAACAAAAAATAAAAAGGTTCTTCAGCGATCAAGGCCCTGATCATAAATTCTCTGGGCTTCAACTTTGTCACTTCTAGAGTTGATGACTAGCTCAGCTTCAAACTAAAAATCCTCAGCCAATTTGTAATTCCTTATGATGCCCTGTTTGAGTCTGATGAGCTGTATGGTTGATGCCAGGTGTAGTTCATTCATCCACTGAAACAATACTCACAATTAACATTCATGAAGACCATACTTGTCTCTGGTTCTGAGTATACTTGGCCCCCTACTGGTTTAGTGATCTCTTTGGGCAATACCAAGTTTCTGTGCATCCCATCTACAACAATGTTCTCAGTGACCAAATTCTCCACCAGAGGCCCCATTTGGGATTTTCTTTTCCTTTGTCCTTGAGAAGGTTGTTGTTGTGAGAGTTGAGGAGGCAGAGGTACCTTCAACTTCTTTGTCGTGTCTCTTACCCAATTCAGCTTTGCTTGAATATTTTTCATCATTTGGACAGCACCAGGCCCAGTCTTCTTTTGGGAAAGAGACAGCATTTCTAACCATTCAGAGAGGCCTAGATCTCTGAGTTTAAAGTCACTGAAGACTTTGTAGTAGGTTAGTTGGTTCTCTCTGTAAAGGGTCATCACCACTCTTTTGTCTTTGTTAGTGTAACATACATACTTGGTGATTTGACCTGGTTCAGCTCTTTGGTTCACGAGTCTTTCATATTCCTTTTGAAGGTTGCTCCTTTTCACTTCCAGTTCTTTGAGCTTAACCAACTGAGCTTCCTTTACAGTAGGAGAGAGTTTGTTCAGAGCTTCTTTGCTCTTGAGTTCAGCTGCTCTAATGCTTGCAAGCCTTTGATGTTCTAAGATTTGAGCATTTTCCTGCTCTAGGGTAAGTGGTGGTTCATCAGCGCTCTTAAATTTGTTCAGGTCAGAGTGTTTGGAGAGCTTGGCTGTAGATCCGCCTTCCTCTTGGAGGGAGTGCAGAGTTATTTCAGGTTGTTCAATGGCAATTCCTTTTCCCCTGTCCTTTACTGCTTCAGTGCTGGGGTTGAAGGATCTGAGAGGTTTTGGTGTAGGAATCCCTGTTGAAGGTATTGGTTGTTTAAGTGATTTCTCCCCCTTAGGTGGAGTGGTTTCTGCTTCTTCTTCAGAGGTGGAGGTTGCTGAATTCTCCCCCACAGGCATAGCGCCGGTAGTAGCTGTGCCTGATCCAGGCTTGAGGAACTTAACAAATTCTTGATGGACAAATAAGCAGATTTCTTTAAGTTCATCTTGTAACAGCTCTTGAAGAAGTTTGCTTGAAGGCTCAGACGCCTTGGCAATAGCTGCAAAATTTGCTTTGACAGCTGATGTGAGGACAGATGGTATGTATTACTGGAGGCTCTGGTCTAGAACAGCTGGGAGGTGAGCTTGCAAGGCATTTCCCAGTAGTTGCGGAACCAATGCAGTCATAGAGGACTCCACAGATGAAGTTAGTGAAGTCTCTAGTGTGGTGGTGAGTTCCTCAGCAGCATGGGTGAGTGTTTGCAATTCAGAGAAGATGACATCATTTGTGACTTTGGGCTTGGTTTTAATGATGTCACCCCTCTTAACCCAGAGAACCTCAGCGGCGAGTTCCTGAACATCCTTCATTCGAGGAACATGGACAGGCTTGAGGTTTTGTAAGTGTTCTAAGTGTTACTTGGTCCCTAATTCCATGACATTTGGTAAGGTTGGGAAGGGAACTGGGGTTGGTGTACAGAGCCTCTGGTCCAATAGCCGCTTAGCAGCCAGTTCTTGCACATTGGGCATTGATAGGAAGGAGATGGGTTTTAACTCTGATGTAACTTGGTCATCATCAGCATCCATATCAGCATAATCTGAAATGGTCAAGTCCTCTTCAATAATGAAGACCTCATCCTCTGGCATGGAATCAATGTCTGATATGGCATTGAGATCTATGTGGGGGGCTTCAACATTTTCATCACCAGCAATGGAATAGGCATCATCATTCTGCTGTTCTTCATAAAGATTATGAGCTTGTTATGATATTTGTTAGTAACCAATTGTGAAAAAAATATGAAGTTATAGATCGCCATTCGCTGCCCCTAGGAAAGCTGGGTGTGATTATCCAGCCCCCCCCCCTAAGGATTTCTCCTTGGGACTCTTTTAAGTGTGAAACAGTTATGTTGAAGGGTCGCCATTCGTTGCCCCTAGGATAACTGGGTGTGATTATCCAGCTCCCCCATAAGGATTACTCCTTGGGACTCTTTTGAGTTGTGAAAAGTAGGTGGTGAATGGTCGCCGTTCGCTGCCCCTAGGATAGCTGGGTGTGATTATCCAGCTGCCCCTGAAGGATTGCTCCTTGGGACTCTTTTAATTGTGAATTCATGGAAGTTAAAGGTCGTCATTTATCATTGCCCCTAGGAAGACTGAGGGTGATTATTCAGTCCCCCGAAAAGAATAAATTCTTTGGGACTCTTTTCATATGAGGGGACCCAGAGACTACGTGAAGTGCAGATACTCTGGGTCGGGACCTATAGCATGCTCAAGTTGGTATGGACAAGAGCACAGTCCAGAGGGTGAAGGATCATCGGGGTGCGTTATGAGCACAAATGAATCATATCCTTGTGTTAAGACAGAGTGTACAGATAATCCTAAGAGTTCTAGGTGTTGACACAGACACTCTATGGGTTGAGGCAAACCCTAAGACTTCATCACTCTCTCCTACAGAATGTTGAGAGTGATTGTATGTGAACCTCCAAGAGAATAAAATGGAAAACTAATACCTGAGAAATATCAACGTTGAGAAGGTTCTTAGTCGTCTCTGCTGACTGGGAGACGCTAGACTCAGGTTTTTTGTCAGCGGTGGGCTCTTCAACCACATCCTCTAGAGAAGGGGATGGGTTCTTCTTAGTCTTCTTGGTCTTGGAAGGATTAACAGAAGGGGTTTCAGAGGAAAAGGGGATGTCTTTCCTCTTCTTCTTCTTTTCCTTGGGCACCTTGGGCTGAGAAGAAGATTGCACAGAGGTCTTTAACAGAGACTTGTCAGTTAGTCTTTCAGCATTCACCTCATTATGAGGGATCAAGGGCTCTCCATCAGCAACCAGTAGCCCAGCGACCTGCATCATGTGCCTGCTGAGAGGCACTTCATCTTCCAAAGGAGTCTTTAGTGAAGCAGAAGTGATGTGATAAGGAGAGAAGGAGAGAAGTTCATCATGTGTGTAGCCTTCACCCAGCATATCTTCTAGGAGAAGAGAGAGATATCTTATGTAGCAGATGGTGGCTAGTCTATTCTTCTTCCCTTTGTTTTCTAGCTTAGCAATGAGGTCAGAGTAAAGTATATGAGCGATCCCTATATCTTGCCCCCAGATTAAGATGTAAGCAATTGCTTGCTGGGCTCCATTAAGTTGATTATGAGACCCCTGGTTTCCACCCAGACATTTTACAATGTATAGCATCAGCGTCCTCCAAATGGGTGAAAAGTAGTTCACTTTGATCAGTGATTTGTTCTGGAAACCTTGGGTGGTGAAAGGTTTATCATTGTCGTCATGAGGATGAAGGGTAGCCAGAACCTTCTTTACCGTGGCGCTGGCAGGCACAGCGGACATGCCTTCATTGACTGGAAGTCCAATGACTTTGGCAAAGGTGTGAAGATCAAAAGTGAGAGGTTGGGGATGTGTGGAAAGGTTTAAGGTGATGTGTGAAGAAGTTTGATCAACTTCGGCGCTATACCAGAACTCCTTCAAGTATTGGTGGTAGCATGTGGAAGGTACTCTGGTTATGGCTTCAAAAATGGTGGAGTTCTTGAGGAAGGAGAACAATGGTTGGTAGAGGGAATTGTTGTGTTCCAAGAGAGCTACACAATTTTTCAAGGCAATTTTGCCATCGTGTATCCCAAAATCAATGTTCGAGGCAGCCAGGACGGTGAAAGCAGTTTTTGTTGCTGAAGACGCCATTGTTGATGTGAGGAAGAAATGAAGGTTTTGGAGAAGATGAATAGTATATGTGTGTGAAAGTAATGAGTAATGTGTATTTTGAAAAATGAGTCAAGGGTTTTGATAAAAGGTTTACCCGTTTTACAATTAAAGCATTTAATGCAAAAAATTACCTTTTAAGAAAAGTGGGACCGCTTAACTCTTCATGTGATTTTTCTGTCCCTTGGAAAGCGGGAAAGTTGTTGACAATAAAGGTTAATCATTTGAATTAAATATGGGAATATATTAAGTCCCATTGGAATGTAACTACCTCGTTACATTCAATTCCCTTTAATACCCAGAGACAGAGATCAGAGATCATTTATCAGATTTGTTTACCAATATTGAGCATACCCAGCTCAGCAACCAACCGAGTAAAACTTGGCTCAGCCAGAGACTTGGTGAATATATCAGCGAGCTGGTATTCAGTGGGTATAAAATGAAGCTCAATATCACCTTTTAAAATATGTTCTCTGATAAAGTGATACCTGATGTCAATATGCTTAGTTCTGGAATGAAGTACCGGATTATTGGAGATGGCTATAGCACTTGTGTTGTCACAGAATATGGGAACCTTTTCATAAATGATCCCATAATCAGCCAGCTGACTTTTCATCCAGAGAACTTGAGCACAACAACCAGCGGCCGCTACGTATTCAGCTTCAGCTGATGACATGGCCATAGAGTTTTGTTTCTTGGCACTCCAGCATACTAACTTTCCTCCAAGGATTTGACAACTCCCAGAGGTTCTCTTTCTATCAAGACAGCATCCAGCATAGTCAGAGTCTGAGTAGGCTTTGAGGTCGAAGCTTGATCTATTAGGATACCAGAGACCCAATGTGGGAGATCCTTTTAAGTACCTGAAAATTCTTTTGACAGCTACAAGGTGGGATTCCTTGGGGTTAGCTTGGTACCTAGCACAGAGACATGTGGAAAATTGTATGTCTGGTCTGCTTGTTGTGAGGTACATCAGTGACCCAATCATGCCTCTATATAAGGTCTCATTAACATAGACCCCTGAGTCATCAGCTCCCAAGTTGTTGGGAGGAAGCATGGGGTATTTCACTGATGCACAATCAGACAGATCATACTTCTTGAGCAAATCCTTAACATATTTTTCTTGACAAATGGAAATTCCTTTTGAATTTTGTTTAATTTGAAAACCCAAGAAAAAAGTTAATTCCCCCATCATGCTCATTTCATATTTTTTGGTCATTAGTTTGGCAAACTGTTTGCTCAATGTAATACTGGTTGAACCCAAAATTATATCATCCACATAAATCTGTACTAAAATGACATCACCCTTGGACCTATAAGTGAACAGGGTTTGATCAATGGTACCTCTGACAAATTTATTTTCAAGTAAAAATTTTGATAGGGTTTCATACCAGGCTCTAGGCGCTTGTTTCAGCCCATAGAGTGCTTTGTGAAGTCTACAGACGTGATCAGGATACTCACTGCTTTCAAACCCTGGGGGTTGATAGACATATACTTCCTCTGCAAGCTTCCCATTTAGGAAAGCACTCTTCACATCCATCTGGTATACAGTAAACCCCATATAAGCTGCAAAGGCTAGGAAGATTCTGATAGCTTCCAATCTGGCTACTGGTGTAAACGTTTCATCATAGTCAATCCTCTCAGATTGATTATAACCCAGCACCACAAGCCTAGCCTTGTTTTTGACAATCCTGCCAGCTTCATCCCTCTTGTTTCTGTAGACCCATTTAGTTCCAACCACTTGCTTCCCAGCTGGAGCTTTTACCAGAGTCCATACCTTGTTCCTCTTGATCTGATTCAACTCATCTTGCATGGCAACAACCCATCCTTCATCTAGAAGTGCAGCAGCCACATTCTTAGGTTCATCCTCAGAGACAAAATCAGCGAAAAGGCATTCATTCGCTGAGGCGGTTTCCAGAGATCTCAATTTGCCTCTGGTGGTGACTCCCTCAGAGGGTTCACCAGAAGAATATCTTGGTTCCTACTCCATTTGGATTGAGGAGCAGGAGTCTCTGTGTGTTCAAGAGTCACAACATGTTCAATGAATGCTGAGGGATCTTCACATATTATTTCCTCATCCATAATATCTTCATCAAGAGGAGAGATTGGTTCGATGAGATCAGCATTCACTGTAGTGGGTGGAGTGATTGGTTCAGCATTTTCAACCTCTGGAGTGATGTCAGAGATTGAATGAGGATCAAATGCATGAACATAAGGGAAGTCCTTGTGACAGCCCTTAGATGATTCCTTGGGATTTGAGAAATCATCCTCTGGATATGATTTAACTTCATTGAAGTCAATGTCACATTCTTCTAAGTTGGTGTGGTTGATGACAGCATCTGCTTCATTGAAGGTGACATGGATAGATTCTTCTAGTTCTTGTCTACGGATGTTGAATACTCTATAAGCTCTGGAGGTGGGAGAGTAGCCAACAAAGAATCCATCATCAGACTTTTCATCAAATTTTCCCAGGTGATCTCTGCAGTTGTGAATGAAAACAGGGCAACCAAAGACATGGAAGTAGCTTACATCAGGGGCTCTCTTCCTATATACTTCATAAGAGGTCTTGTCGTGTCTCTTCACTATAATGGATCTGGTTTGTGTATGACAGGCTGTGTTCACAGCTTCACCCCAAAATTGTTTAGGAAGTCTTGATTCGCTAAGCATAGTTCTAGCAGCTTCTATGAGGGTTCTGTTTCTTCTTTTAGCGACACCATTTTGTTCAGGGGTGCCTGGGTTAGAAAAGTTCTATGATATTCCCTTTTCATCACAAAAGGCTTCCATGGCATGATTCTTGAATTCAGTGCCATTGTCACTTTTGATAGCCTTAACTCTGCAGTCATTGAGATTCTCTATTTCTCTGATGAAGGACATTATTCTTTCAGCAGCATCACTCTTTCTTTTGAGAAATAATATCCATGTGAATCTAGAGAATTCATCTACAATGACTAGTGTATACTTGTTGTGATTAAGGGATTGAGGTTTTACTGGTCCAAATAAGTCCATATGAAGAAGATGGATGCACTTATTTATGGAGAATGATTGTTTTGTCTTGAATGAGGCTCTATGGTGCTTCCCTTTCTCGCAGGCTGAGCAGGGTCTGTCTTTGGTGAAGGTCAGAGAGGGAAGCCCAGCTACTAAATCATTCTTGGCCAGTTTGTTAATGTTTTTGAAGTTGAGATGGGAGAGTCTCTTATGCCACAGCCAATTTTCACTATCAGATGCTTTGGCATAGAGACAAGTGTTTGTCCCTTCTGGACAAGATGTCATGTCGATGACATACACATCCCTTCTTCTGGGTGCAATTAGAACAACATCATCATTTTGATTGAAGATTGTTCCTTGGGTCTTAATGAACAGAACTTTGAAGCCAGCATCGCAGAGTTGACTAATGTTGATTAAGTTGTGCTTCAGTCCATTGACATAAGCGACCCTTGTGAAGGTTATTCCATTACAATCCACTAAGCCATAACCCTCAGTAGCTCCTGAGGAGTCATCTCCAAAGACTACTTTTGGACCAGACTCCTTTTTATATCTATGCAGATATTGTTTAACCCCCGTCATGTGTCTAGAGCACCCACTATCCAAATACCAAACAGATTTCTTCAAATATTCCTGCATAGATATAACAAAGCCATATTAGTTTCTATGATGAACCCACTTTCCAGTGGGTCCATACTGTCGCTGACCAGTGACATTGGTCCTTCTCTGGTTTCCTCCCCCTCTTTGGTTGCAGTCCCTGGGTTCATGACGCATGCTTCCACAGATGTCACATCCAGGATAATGCTCGTACTCATCAGAGTGATGGTCGAAGAAGCCACGGTACTTGCAAGGGGGATTAGGTTTGTAACCCTGAGAGTTATCTCTGGGTTTAGGCTCAGCCTTTCTAGAGGGTCGATGAGGAGTTTTTGATCTCATTTGAGTTCTGGTTCTTTGAACCGCAATGACTTCCTCATGCTCTCTAGAAGTGTGTTCAGTAGACTCGCATGTGATACATTTTGGTTTCTTAGTGCAATCCTCAGATGAATGATTCTTGAAACCGCAATGCTTGCAAGGTCTGAACAAAGCTCTCCCCTTAGAGCTACTAGATCCTTCACCAAGAGAGTTAACAGAAGGACTATTAACTATAGGGTTGATTTGTTCTTTCAACCCCTTTACTTCTTCCATCAAGGTGAGGAGAAGTTGCTTGGTGGGTGAAAGCTCTTCAGTGGGAGGAGTGGGTTTGTTGGAGTCCTTGGCCACAAAAACCTTTTTGATCGCTTTATCAGCGACTTTGAGAATTGAATTCCCAGGGTTTTGGTTGGAGGTTTTGGGCCAAGCAAGGAATTAGATGGGTTAGCACCAGCGAGTCTTGGTGGGGCTGGTACCTCTGATTTCTTGTCAGAGTTTTTCTCATCCACAGAGGTGGAAGAAGGAGAAGAAACATCTGAAAGGACAAATTTGACATTGGGAACAAGTATATGGTTTTTGTATCTACCCATCCCCCCAATAGCCTGAACCACATCACCAGGTATGGATTCAACAACTATTTCTTCCACTGTGGATTGAGCCAAATTCCATTTTTCAATGGTTTTTCTAAGTTCAGAGTTTTCATCAGACAGAGACTCATTTTCAATGGATAATTTGCTTACTTCATTTTGAAGTTGATTAGCAAGATTCACAAATGGTTTAAGATTTGTTAATTCAGATTGGCAAAGAATTAACTCTGTTTTAAGACTTTGTTTAACAGGTTTTTTCTTTGCTCTTCCACAAAGTGGAGGTCAACCAAGGTATAGTCACTAACATGGTCTCTATCAGGACCTTCAGCCATAGATAACATTCTTTGTACCTTTTTCATGATGATGTCCACCCATTGACCTGATCTTGCTTCACTTTTACCCACAGCAGGTTCTTCATCAACGACAGCCATAAATTCTCTGACGATAGTGGTACCTTCATCCTCAGATGTGAGGGGTTCATCATCCCAGTCGAATGAGGCAGCAATCAGACCTTTTTCAGTCTTCTTAACATCCTTTTTCTTTGCTGCATCATCAGCTTTCTGGTTGAGTTTTAGCAGCTCCGCTTTCAAGGCTTTGTATTTAACTTTGTAGTCCTTCTTCCCCTCTGAGTCAGAGTGAGAGGTTTGCTTGAAAGGTGAGGTGGAAAACTTCTTCTTGCTGATGTTGTTGCTGGATGAAGGGAAGCTTGGAGAGGAGGTTTTGTTGGACCAGCAATCCTTCTGATAGTGACCTGTCTTTCCACAAGTGTAGCATGACACCTTGGATTTATCAACCTTTGCAGCTCCAACTCTACCAGATCTCTTGTAGTACCTCTTTTGATCAGCTAGTAGAGCTCTGTCATGAAACTCAGCATGTAATTCATCAAGAAATTCTTGACTACTTATGGTGTCCTCTTCAATGTCAGAGTCGTTGTCCTGAAAGGAATGGTTAGCAACAAGAGCTTTTGAACCAATGATACTGGTGGTAAACCTGTCAGTCTTTGATTTGTAAATGGAGTCAATTAGCCCTTCTTCATAGTTATATCTACCAAATAATTGGGCTAAAGTATCATTCTTTATAGCATTGTTAGCTCTTAAAGTCTGATTTAGGCTAAGCCATTTTCTAGGTAAACTATTGACAAAAGTAGCATTAACCTCAGCCTTAGGTAGAACAACTCCATTGTTTCCCAAATCATTCAACAAACTCTTAAGCCTAGTATAAGTTTGTGCAACAGTTTCTGTTTCTAAAGCTTTAAAAGCATTAAACTTAAGTCTAAGGGCTTGGATTTTGGTTTCTTTTGTTTCCTCTGGACCTTCATACCCTAGAACTAATTCAGTCCACATCTCCTTGGCAGAGTTGCATTTAATGATGGACTTCATAATGTTCTTGGGTAGGCAAGAGACTATGATACTTTTGAGTCTCTTGTCCTGGTTAGCCAGACGTCTATCCGTTGGAGACCATTGCTTAACAGGCTTCTTAATGGTCTCTCAGGGGTAAAGGAAACGGCCAGTGGTACATAGGGACCATTTTCTAAGATTTCTATCAAGAAGGGTTCTAAGCCATCTAAATATATAAGAAATTCACTTTTCCAACTTGAAAAATCCTCTTCATCGAATGCTGGTACATTGGACACATGTGACCCCCCTCGAACATCAAGTAGTTGGGGAAGGTCATCATCATTATTACCAGTGCTTACAACCTGTGTAGGCATGGTAGTAGATGTGGTGGCCGGTATGGTGGTCGAAGTGGTACCTAGACTGGTTTCACCAAAAGGTGGAGGAGGTATAGTATCAGCCATATTAAGATCTTGATTTTAAAAACAAGAACGGTTTATGAAAAGTTTTATAAATCAAACCGCTCTGATACCAATTGAAAGTTCCTTAATATGACAATTATTGATAAACTATAACTCTTGTAACCACGAAACACAATGAAATACTTTTCAAACGCGTAATGTTTTATTAAGTATTATAAACAAAGTATTACAAAAGTGCTATGAATACACTCGTTGAATGACAACAAGAAATGAACCCTAGAACAAGTAAATTAGATTCGAGACTCAAGTTTACAAGGGAACCAATGAGACGCTGGTAGACAGCTGACGTCTCAGCGGTTCCAAGGTGAGAAAGAACTTAGATAAATTATCCAAGCACAAGGGTTGATTTAGTTCTTCTTTCTCACTCCTATTTATAGTGTACGAGGTTGCTTCCTTAGTGGGAGTAGTTGATACGTGTCACCTTCTGATTGGAAGAGTACAACGTATTAAATGCATGTCCAAATCGAGATATACCTTTAAACAACTTTAGGTGAACAGTTCTGCCAACTGTTCACCTTTTGTCCCACTAGGTCGTACTAGGCTTTATCTTGAATCTCTTGTTTTTTCCCGCTCAAAACACTTGGTAGATTCTCCTGCCTTAACTATAAAAGGATTGGACAAGCTTTGCTTGTCCCAGACTTCTAGGGTTCTTAAGTGATCTCTGAGTGTTGTCAACTCAGAGATCCTTGAACACCAGCACATTCCTTCAACATCCCAGCTATCCATAATCGTTGATGAGTATGAATTCAGATTGTCTTCGACTTCTCTGACGCTGTCTTTGACTTGAATGTTCCTGGTGTGCCAGCTGAGGCTTTGCCTTCCACTGGTCTGGTCTCTGTCGATGGTCCTCTCAGCGATCAGTAAACACTTAGTCTAATTAAACAAATCTAGACTGGGCCATAGTTAAAACTTTCATTGGCCCAACACCTTCCAGCAAACTAACATCCCCGCTGAGGCTGAGAGCTGGGTAGCTCACATTGAGAAAATATTTGACGCTATGAGATGCGACCCCGTCTTTAAGGCAATGTTAGCTTGTTACAAGTTTGAAGGAGGTGGAAGGTACTTAAGCTATCAAATGGAGGCGACAACTGGGTGACTGGCTTGACTTGGGCACAGTTCAAGGAGTTGGTTATGGGTCAGTTCTTCCCGAAAGCTGAGCAGGATAAGCTCAAGAGGGAGTATCATGGTATTAGGCAGAGAGCTGGGGAAAATAGCAATGAGTTTATGTAGAGGTTCCTTCGACTGGCTGGATTCCTTGGCGCAGCAGCCGGGACTGCAGAGGAGCAGGCGTACCACTTTCGCTGGGCTCTTCGCACATCTGTTGCCAATAACTTGGTGTGTGCTACTTTTAACACTGTGGCACAGGTGGCAGATGCAGACCGCAAGTTGGAGATGCTGTAGGAGAGGGATGAGTTTGGAGAGGCAGAAAGACCTGACAAGAGGTATATCTTCGTCATCAGCGATGATCATTTCATTTAATTCAGCACTATTCAATATTTATCTTTCTCTATACAATTACATCTTTCAGGCAGAAGACTGGGGACCGGTCCCAACCGACCACTCAGTAGAAGAACCAGCCTAAGGGTAACGGTCAGACTCAGGACCGTTCTTCTTCAGATAGGCGTAGCGGTAATGACAATTACCGTAACAACGCCAACAACTCCAACAACAGCAGGTCCCTAAACTTACTCATTTCTATGTTATGTGCTTTATGATTCATAAATTCTGACACTTCGGCATCTACTACCAGGAATACTGGCAACAGACAGAAGCAGAACCGCAGAGGTTCACAGCCCAACCGTGTAGCTACATCTGGTATACATCTTAAATTTTCTACATTGTCCTGTTTATACCTAATAATCATGTCTCACGTATACTTTCTAAAACAGGCTCCCAACCAGCTAGGGCACCTGTTGGAGGGTATAATCACCCAATTTGCACCACGTGAAACTGCAGACACCCAAGGGCCGTGTCGTTGTGCTAGCGATGCTTGCTTCAAGTGTGGCCAACCGGGCCATCGCATGAAGGACTGCCGTAAGGGTGAGATTAAGGTCACTTATGGACATGCTGACTCCAAGCCACCTCCAACTACTGGACGGGTGTACACTAACTCGCGTGACCAAGCCAACAAGTCATCAGGTACCGTCACTGAAATCTTGTATATGTATGGTCAAGCTGCATGCGTTTTATTTGACACGGGTGCGACTCATTCGGTCATATCCACTGCTTATGCCAACCGTCTTAGGATATCCCCTACGCCACTAGAAAATGTCTTAAACATTTCCATGTCCTTAAGAGACTCTGTACGCATCACACATGGGTACAGAGATCTTCCCCTTGAGTTTGATGACAGATTTCGTTTGGTTGACGCACTTCCATTGGACATGTGCGATTTCGACATGATATTAGGCATGTACTGGTTATCTAAACACCACGCCACCATATATTGTCATTCATATCCGGTCATTTTCTGTGATGTAAACGCGCCAGAGTACATTCACAACGCTTTTATACCAGGAAGGTCTGTACAAATAATTTCAACCTTACAAGCACGTGCATTATTGTCACATGGTTGCAAGGGCTTCTTAGCTACTGTTCATGATATGGAGGTTGAATCTCCATCCATCCAAAGTCAGCCTATCGTGTCAGAATTTACCGACGTGTTTCCTGAAGAACTCCCTGGCATACCACCTGTGAGACCCCCAAAATCAGGTATGGAACAACTAGGCAACAAGGGGGTGCCACGTCATGGTACAAGAAACAATAAAATATTGTTGACATAAAGTTGACGTAATAAAAGTTTATACATTAAATCATAAAGAATCGAAGTTTTTAAACAAAGGTCCCAGATTTTTATAAGCGGAAATCTATAATTTAATTATGGTTTTGTAACTTATAGTTACCAAGAATACATTATAAACTTCTGACAGTTTTTCGATAAAACCAAAGTTTGAATATACATAGAAATCTCCAAGCTACGATAATATCATGGGGGCTCCCATCCAAGCAAAGCTAAGAAATAATACCTGAGATTAAACATGTAAAATTGTCAACATATAGTTGAGTGATATTCATAGGTTTAGCAGTAAAGGTGTGGAACACAAGCATTCATTTGTAAAACAAGTAAATAGAGAAAATGGTTATGATCATTAACTATAGTCCGAAACCAATATTATTGTTGTTTAGTTCATGAACCGAAGCTTAACTAAAAGTAAGTTCCTCTAGGGAGTATTCAGCCTAAATACTTAAGTATAAACAAATGTAAGTGCGTCAAAGTAATCGGGACGGGGATTGTCAATCCCGATGGATCCACCCACAACATTCACGCTTAGCGCAAAGCATACGGGACAATTAACGGTTCATGATCAAGAGAGGAAACTTAAGGCTATTAACTATAAGCAATAATATCAATGAAAACTGTTGGAAAGCATACAAGTCTGAATAGCATACAAGTTCTGGATAGCATATAGCTTTTAAATGGATGTGTTACACCATGTAAAATCTCACCCCGCGTTTAGAAACAATGTACGAGTAGTAAAAGGGGCTATGAACTCACCTTAGCTACGAGGTGAATCAATATGGAACTTGAGGGCTGAGTAGTAACAACAAGAAATCAAGAAAATTTAAGTCATCCAAGACCTACGATAACGGGGCGGGAAAACTTATAAGATACAAAAATAACGTTTAGAAAACGCTTTGGTTACTATTAGTACATAAACCATCTTATAACTCGCAAGGCATTGCAACCTATTGACTTGAATCAATTTTGACTTAAAAACACTACTTACCCATTGTATGATCATGTTTATAAACATTAGCAATGCTCATCAAACCCATAAGTAGCAAACACTTGTACACTTTGAGTCGGAAATTAACGTTGACAAATTGGCTGCACTAAATTTTCAGAAACATGTTGTAAAGATTGTATCATATCTAGAGTTCTATAATAGCTATAAACTCAAACTTTATGGCCGTGCGAAGATAAAATTATTACCTTTTTAAATCATTAAAAAACACTATCAAAGCTATTACCAATCAACGGAAAATGTAGTTTTAGTGCAGACTACTCAGATTTGACTTTTTCGACAAAAAACTACATAAAACCATTTTGACCATCATTTACATTCCGTAAAAGATTTTAACTTGAAACCAATTGGAAATGTTCACATGTGACCTATGTTACTGTAATAAGTCATAAAAATACCCATTTAACTTTTTATGCTTTGAACCCAAACACAAACTTGGCGCACATGTCGGTATTGACTAGTTTTGATAAAAAGACCATATTTTACTCATCCGTACACTTTCAAAAACCACCCAACTCACCAATTGCACTAAAAAACCAAGGCTATCCAAAAATCAAGAAAGTTGCAGGTCTTATTTGCAAAAAAAAATTGTGAATGGCTGTAGCAATCTGCTATCATTCTTAACCTCATTTTGACACTAAAATTTACTTCTAACATCACCTAAACACTTGCACACCCTAAGCAATGCCTCTACAAGTACACAAGACCTATCATGATCATAATACCACCTTGAAATCAGTAGCATATGGTCTAAATACAAAAACCACAATTTTATAATCAAGGTATTTAATCAAATAAAAATCAAAGCAATACAATGGTGCCAAGAATACCTTAGTACAAGTGTGACGGATATAAGAACCGAGCTAAAGAAGGCTTATGAAAGTACTCCAAGGGATACCCGCGACCTAAAAGAGTGATCACGACCCTTAAGTATGCGTTTTATAAAAATATAAAACAATTGTATCAAAATATTTTGTAAAAATGTAATATGTGTATAACTTGCACAACCAACCGAGCCTAAGTGTGGTCATGACCTTGATGACACACAACCTGTAGAAAATGCATAACATGAAAGCCTAATGTCTCAAATCAAGTAAGTCAAGTGATTTGTACCTAAAAACGCCAACAATTTACTTAACCGTAGGCGTAAAGTCACATTTTCTGGTATAGCTATTTGTAAAGGGCGAAGCTCCCAATCCATAAGTCCAACAACTATGTGAACGGGTCTCTCATGAGCTTTCCAGAATGTCCAACCATTCGATCTAATAGTTTACGGAACTTTTTAAAAGTCCAAAACACTAACAGCCTTATCTTAAGCACCTAATAGTCAAACTGCACTAGTCAAACTTGGGACAAAAATAACCCGTTAACCTATAAGGTTTAAAGGTCTGAGATTTTCACCATTGAAAAGCCTCAAGACTCTACCTTCGGCCCATACCAACCACGAGTAAATAGCTACTACCAATTAACGGGAAAATTATATTCTTTGAAGGTTACAAAATCAGAATTTAGGTTTTCAAACTCAAGTTTACCGTTTTAGCCATAAAAACCATTTGGTGATAGCTATCGATGCGAGGTCAGCAGCGTTCGTTAGATTATAATGTAAAATAACTCACTAGGTCTTAAAATGTCAAATATATGGTCCATGACCTGTAGCAAATAGCTATACAAGTCTGTTGGGTCAGATTGGATTCACAACCGTATATCGACCATAACTCACTCATCCGGAGGAGTTGATCGCCCATCTAGCTCGCTAATAACATGTAAAAGGGTCAATGAATCCATCTAAGCTATAAAAACACAGTCTACAATGGGAAAATATGTGAGTTTTGGGATCATATACATGTTGTCCGAATTTTGCTATAATAATCTCTATACCAAACAACCTCTAATTCAATCCAAAACATCAAAAATACATCCTACACTAACTAAATTATATTAAGGCACAATAATTCTACAATATTCATGGTATAATCAAATTTTGATTAAAAACTAAGATCACAACTAAGGTTCTAACACAATAATATCAATGCCTAAACCCTAAATAACACATTGTATGCCTAATTTCATGATCAAACATGCAAGATCATCACTTCTAAATTCTTATGATTTCTTAAAAATTTAATACATGTGAAAAATAAACATGGGTTTGTGTTTAAGATTTACCAAGGATGATTGTGGTAGTGTTTAATTGTGTTTTTGATGAAGAAAATTGATGATGAGACATGTTTTTGGAGTGTGTTAGTCGAACCAGGGAAGAAAGAAAAAAATGGCAGTTGTGATATGTGTGTGTGGTGTTGGAACGGGTAGAAAAAAAAGGAGGTGGAGAAGTGGGCTTAACCCACTAATAAATCTCTTATTATTATACTCTTAAGCCCAAAATTAAAAATACTCCTAGCCTGACTCGATTTCTAAAATGCTAATAAATCTAATCATTCCCAGTCAGTGCAAGTTATAATACGAAAACAAAATATTTATGGAAACATAGTATTTTGACTTTATAAAGTCGAAATATTTAGCATCGTTTCTCGCTTCGTTGATTCGAGTAAACTTTTAATAAAACGTGTGCGGGTTCTTTTAAATCAAAAAAATTTGATTTAAATAAATACGGAAAAATAAAATAAAGTTTTTATAATTCCGAATAAAGTATTATCAATGATCAGAAAAATACTTAAAATATAATTTATTTAAAATGATCAATATCTCAGGATTTCCGTAGGAAGAATAGCAGAAAACGTAACATGTTGGAAAATTCAAGAGACATGAATAAAAGAATAAAATAATACCGGAGAAATACGAGTTCTCACACCACCTGCTCGTGAGGTAGATTTTAATATTGAGATCATTCCATGAGCTGAACCAATTTCCAAGGCTCCTTACCGCATGGCTCCCATCGAGCTTAAGGAGTTGAAGGAGCAGCTAAAGGATCTTTTGGAACGAGGTTTTATCCGCCCTAGTGCATCTCCATGGGGTGCACCGGTGTTATTTATGAAGAAGAAGGATGGCAGTATGCGACTTTGCATTGATTATCGTGAGCTTAATAAGATCACCATCAGAAATCGATATCCTTTGCCACGTATTGGTGATCTGTTTGACCAACTGCAAGGTGCCAAACATTTCTCTAAGATCGATTTGAGGTCTGGCTACCATCATCTATGGGTGAAAGAGCAGAAAATCATCAAGACTGCTTTCCGTACACGTTATAGGCACTATGAATTCGTAGTTATGCCATTTGGCCTTACCAATGCTCCAGTAGTTTTCATGGACTTGATGACCCGTATCTTCCATGAGTTTCTAGACAAATTTGTTATAGTCTTCATTGATGACATACTGATTTTCTCAAAATCAAAGGAAGAACATGAAGACCATCTTCGTACAGTATAACAAATACTTCACCAGAAGCAGATGTATGCTAAATTCTCCAAATGTGAATTTTGGTTGAGTAAAGTGGCATTTCTAGGCCACATCATATCCGTAGAGGGAATAACCATGGATCCTGCGAAGGTGAGGCTATTACCAAGTGGCCAAGACCGACGACAACAACTAAATTTCGCAGCTTTCTAGGCTTAGTTGGTTACTACCGTAGGTTCGTAGAGAACTTTTCCCGATTAGCACTGCCATTGACCAAACTGATGCGGAAATGGGAGAAATTCGTCTAGACTGAAGAAAGAGAGAAGAGATTTGAAGACCTAAAGCAGAGGCTGGTATTTGCACCTATTCTTACTCTCCCATCTGGTACAGGTGGATTTCCGATCTATAGGATGCTTTAGGGAAGTGCCCTGGCTGTGTTCTCATGCAACATGGGAAAGTGATTGCTTACGCATCACGACATCTTAAGCCTTATGAGGAGAACTATCCTACGCATGACTTGGAACTTGCAACAGTTATGTTTGCACTGAAGATTTGGAGGCATTACTTGTATGGCGAATCACGTGATATCTTCACGGATCACAAGAGCCTGAAATACATCTTCACTCAGCGTGAACTGAACATGAGGCAAAGAAGGTGGTTAGAGCTTTTGAAGGATTATGATATTAATATGCAGTATCATCCCGACAAGGCAAATGTAGTGGCAGATACTCTTAGTAGGAAGTCGGGTATGATCCACGACATTAAGATAGAGGAAGAAATTATACGATACTTGGAGCGACTGGATATTGAGTTTATGGTACGTGGACAGCATGGCTACTGGGCTAATCTTAGAGTTGAACCTGACTTACTCTCTAGGATCAAGGAACCTCAGAAGGATGATGGTGAAATCTAGGCAATTATTCATAACCTAGATCAGCATACGGAGTTTCGGGTAGATGACGACAGTATTGATAGGTGTGAAAACACCCATCCTTTTACCACTTAATTATAATAATAATCAAGCCAAAACGTGTATTTTATGTCGTAAATGTCGGAATTATGCGTGGTTTGTGTTTTTATTGTATTTTAGGACCAAAAGATGAAAAAGAAAGAAAACACGGGCTTTCACGGGCTTTTATCGAAGAAAACGAGAAAAGACGAAGTCAAAAGATCAAGAGTGCAAAAAGAACGGAAGTCCAAGGCCTATTCTGAAGATTTATCGAAGAAAAAGTCTAAAGACGGAAGTTTAATGAAGTCGAAGAACCAAGTCTAATTAAAGAAGAAAATTATAAGACGAGTTCAAATTATATCGACAAATCCCGAGACGACGTCGAAAAAGACAAAGAATTTAAATCGAGTCGAGAACAAGAAGAAAGAAGGAATAAAGCATCATTTTTTACTCCTCCTATAAATACCCTCCTAATGTGTCATTAGGAGGTGGTTAGAAAATTAGGAGTAGATTAGTTTTAGGATTAGGAGTAGATTAATATACTTTCTCTCTCTAGCTTTTCCTTAATGTTTTAATCTTTTTCATTAATCTTGTATTAGATCTTAATCTTTATCTTAATCTTTATCTTAATCAAGCTTTTCAATTAATCATTCTCATTCTTCCTTTCTTTATTATTAATCTTGTGTTGATTTAGATGATCTTGTAGTTGCTTAATCTTGATGTTTATTGATTTATTGATGCTTTTGATTGATTGTGCTTATTGGTTTTTATGTGTTTGATTTTTATAGCTTATAGTGTTTTAGTGCTTATTGTGTTAATTTTCTTATTTTTAATTAAGTGCTTATTAGTTAATTTTTATAAAAAGTTGTTTTTAAATATTTTTATTATTTAGTGTTTTTAAAAGTTTTTAATTTTTGGCTTATTAGCTTTTTCTAAAAATCAATTTGGTTAAGTTTTTAGATAAGTGCTTATTAGTTTATTTTATAAAAAGTTGATTTTTATTATTTAGATTAATTAGTATTTTTCAAGTTTTTAATTTGTGGTTTAATTAGTTTTTCTTAAAAGTGTTTTAGATTAAGTTTTGGTAGATTGCTTATTTGATTTTAGCTTATTCGTGGCTTATTTTATGATTTTTAGTGTTACTGTATCCTTGATTTTTCAAGTTTTCGGATTAGGGTTAATTATTCCGAAATTTCTATTTTCTCTGAATTTATGCCCTTATTCCGAAGATATCATTTTCTATGAATTTGTCATTTTTCTGAAATTGCCTCTTTTTCCGAAATTATTAATTTTTCTGAATTTATCAATTTTTCCGAAAAAACACTTTATTCCGAAAAACTTGTTTTTCCGAAAAACTATGTTTTTCTGAAAAGGCAATTATTCCGAAGAATCAATAAAATCTGAAAACCACCGTAGCACTTTCCGAAATTATTTTTTCCCGAAGAAACGATTTATTCCGAAGAAATACTTTCTCCAAAATTTACGGTAGCAAGCAAGAAGAAATTGTCATGTGTAGCTTTGTGCTTGGAGTTTTTTTCGCCAAAAGAGCAGCTAGCCTGCCTGCTTGTTTATTTATTAGTATTGTTCCGTAATTGTTTAGTTTTATCCGAAAGTTTTTCCGATTTAATTTTGAAAGTTACGTATTTTTAGTTGAATTTTTCGTCTATTTTTAAAATTAATATTTTTTTCGTAAAGTTTAAGTTTTATCTTTTATTTAGTACCCGCCTTAGGTTTTGCCTCGTTTAACTTTAAAGTACCATTTTAGTTTTATTCTCTCCTTTTTCATTAAGCAAACTTTATTTTAGAATCGATAGTTAATTTCGTCTTTTAGATTTATTTTTATTAATTGTTTCGTTTTAATTTCACGTTTTATTATTTATATTTTTTTGTTTTTATTAGTTAATTGCTTTTAGCTTTTTGTTATTATTTTTCGCTTTTACATTTTGAATAGAAATAGATAACCAAACAATTTTATTTTCCACCAAGAACGACTGAGTCGCACTTTTAACCGGAAATCAATTCGAATTGAATCGAGACGAACAAATTTTCATACTTGGCAAAAACCATGTATTAAATGGCGCCGCTGCCGGCTCTTTTCGTGAAGATTAACCGTTTATTGTGAGAGACGCGTTGGATTTTGGGATCCGTTCACTTTTGAACGTTATTTTTCTGGCCAAAAATTTTCAAAAATCCATAAATATAAAAAATTTCAAAAATCCAAAACATTTGAAAAATCATAAAAGCATTTCTTTTTCGAAAGTTTTGCACCAAAAATATTCTTCTTGCTTATCTATTGTTCTTAATGGATTCGTTTGTTGACTGTGTAGGGTGTGGAAGACCATCTTCTGGTAGTCAATGGTGTTCATGAGAACGGTGTGGAATGGATATCCCTAATTACGAATTTGGCCGTTGTCTATCGTGTAATTCGATCAATTCATACTTCAATTCATTCTTCTCTTCTAATGACACTATTTCACCCTCTCCCATATATGACGATCCATATCAACAAAATGCACCGGGTTTCTCTCAATACCCGTGTTGCAATCATTGTGGGGGCCCTCACAATACTTCTTATTGTCAGCCGATGAATTACTATGAGCCACGTCCGTGCTATAATTCCGGTTTTCAAAATTTTGAGCCCCCACATCACACCCTCAATCATCAATCCTCTTAGGGAATTAGTCTTGACCAACAACTCACTACTTTGAATGACGTTCTAAAAAGTTTAGCTCAACTCCGAGCTGACTTGCATCAGGAAAGGCAACCTTTGCTTGATGGTGACCAAATCTTGAAATCTACCTACACCTTTTTAAGCCAATTTAGTCGTTTTCCCTTCTTTTCTACACCAAAATGTTTAATTAAAGCGTGGGATAGAATGAGTTTAATTGAACATACTCGGGGTGATGATCAACAAAAGTTGCTTCATTAGATTCTTAAAGATGTGGAGGTTATCAAGGAGGAGTTAGTCGACTATATCACTCCCAACTGGAATGGTCTAGTCTATTATGATGATGATGACAAGGATGACGTCTACGATCTCAACCCATCTTCTGAAGTTACTACTCTTACTCTCGATATTCCTAATGCGTCTAAGGATAGTGATTCATCGAGTGAGATTAGTAATTTTGGTCTCGACAAATTCTTTGATGATGCGGTTTGTGACATACCGAATTTTGTGGAGCTTACGAACAAGGTCGCTCTTAATGATGATGATTTTTCTCCATGCTATGAGAATTTCACTTTTGAAATTTCTCCTTTTCCTCCGGGCGATGAAGGCGATGTTGATTTATTCTCTCCGACTTATTAGAAGTTCGCCCCTGAACTTGGTCTTTTAGATGAGGTGGAAGACGTTATTCTTCATGACAAATTACTGAAAGTTCATCTTCTTATTGCTAAGATTGAAGCGTTGAATTCTGCTCCTATTTCCGAGTCTTTACCTCCGTCTATTACTTCAGTTGAGAATAATGATACAGCTATGGAGGAGATCGACATTCTCTCAATACCTCCAGGTATTGATGATGATGACACGGAGGGGGATATTATTTTTGATAATTTGTTGCAGGAAGGTATTGTCCCAAGTCCCCCTCCCGAGCACCTTTCATCCACTCCTTTAGAGACCATTACGGAGGATGAGTGCTTTGACCCGGGAGGTGCCATTGATTATTTTATGATTGATAACCTTACGGCTTTGCCGCTTTCTGAGCATCAATTGTCTTTGGGGGATGACAATTTGCTTACTTTACCCACCCCACCTCCCGTGGATCATGATCTCACATACTTTTCGTATGTTGAGAGGACTTTTCTACCTTTTAAGACTTATCCTCCAGCCTACCCTGTTGTATTTTCCTCCGTAAACGAGGACAAGGTCTTTGATCCCGGTATTACATTTGAGGCTTCCCCATGGACCATTTAATTTGGGGACGAGTCAGGCTCGTGACTCGGTTAACAAAAACAAGCGCTTCTCGAGAGGCAACCCGATTATCTATCCTTTTATTATGTTGTTCTATTAAGTGTTGGGGAGACCCTAGTATGTGTTTGTTGTTTTCTTTCTTATCATGTGCAGGGATTCGAGCTATCAAAGATCTATTCTTGATGACTTTTGACGACCCGTGATTCCGTGTTCCCGTCTTCCTGGTTCTATCCTAAACTCTTTTGTTCACTATTTTATATTCTTCAATATTAAAATAGGAATCACTTTAGTTGTCTCTTCCTTAACAAGATTTAAACAAAGTGCACAATGTCCTAAGTGTAGGGGAGGTTACTTCCACATGCTTAAACATTGAGGACAATGTTTATATTAAGTATAGGGGGACTTCTATCGAAGTTAAGTGGGTTTTTCCTTGTATTTGTCCTCATTTTAACCAGAAAATATAATTTTTCGCCATTTTTCAAAATTTTTAATCTATTTTGGCCTAGTTTCATAGTCGTATTTTCCTTTGCTATCGTTATTTACTTTCTTGGCTAGAATAAATTTTCAATAAAGTGGTTTTAAATTTTTCAAAGTTGTGAATATTTTGACTCAACCCGAGTTTACTTATCTAAGTTTACTCTAGCTAGTATCCTTAACGTGTTTAAGTCAAGTTTTGCTAGGCTTTTATATAAGGAACTTTAAAACGCGAAAGTCTTAACTCTTACGGGTTAAGAACAAGAACTTTTCGTAAGTTCCTATAATTGATCCTAGAAAGTCGTTTATCAAGGGAACTTTAATATGCGAATTCTAAACTTAAAAAAAGTCTTAGAGTTTGCAAGATCCTATAGATGACTTGAAAACCCAAAACTTTGATTTAATTGGCTAAGCATCCACGAGTCTCATTCCTTGAAATTTTAAATTACGGAGAACGAGAGATGATAGAGTCAATTATAAGTTTGGTATTCTTTCGTGAATTTATGTGAGTTGATTATAAGCTTTTTCTCCCATCGTTTGCTAATAAATTTATCTGCAATAAATAAGGTTGTACGATTTGAAAAGTTACTTAGCTTCTAGCACAAGATCGTTTAAAAGTTGCTCGGTATTACTTAGAGTTCATAGCCAAGGCATAACTTATTGAAGCGGGATGCGAAGATTGGCGAGTCCGAAAAGGCCCTAACAAGGCATGAGGGCTACATTTTGTTGCTAAAGATCCCAAGTGATGTGAAGAATCATTTATCAAAAATCAATATGAAGGATCGAGACACACGACGAAAAGCAAATACTCCCCTAAAGATCATGGAGAAATCTATCCAAAAGGCCCTAACAAGGTATGAGGATAATTAGATCCAAGTCCTAAAAGGAGGCGGGTCGTTGTATATCAAAGTCCAAAATAAAGATTGGAGAAAAATGAAGAAGTCGTGGTCCAAATATGAAGACACTCTCAAAACTTCAAGTGAAGAAATTCCTATTATGAAGAGAAGACCATAATTTCATGAACGTCTCTCAAGATTTGAAGTATGAAATCGCTGCCAAATATCGGTCCGAGAAAGGTCTCAAATCATGAAGCGAGTTATGCCAAGATATGAACTTTAAGAGGTCCCGATAAGCAGTTTTAAAAGATTTTATCCTTTAGCTAACTATTGATTAAATCGTCCTACTTTATTTTCAGCCTAAATAACTATCAAAATAAGTCAACAATGCATCCTCGTGATCATTCAAGACAACAATAAGATATAAGAGATACACCTAGGAATAAGGGAGTCTAAGTAAATAATCGGCCCACATGAATTCGTGATAGTTTGCTAACTTATAATAACAATGATCTCGTTTTTAAGCTTGGTATGGGGAACGTGAAACTTGAGGGTGATAATCATTCATGACATTCCAAAACTCTAAGGTAAGTTTTTGATCTTTTTACTTGTTTTCTTCCTTTGAATATTTTATAATCTCTTTAATAAAGGCCAAGGTGGATTGATTATGATGAAAAATATAAAACCTGCTTTGTAACTAATGCATTGCATGAGGGCATTGCAATGGTCAAGTGTAGGGGATTTGATAGGTGTGAAAACACCCATCATTTTACCACTTAATTATAATAATAACCAAGCCAAAACGTGTATTTTATGTCGTAAATGTCGGAATTATGCGTGGTTTGTGTTTTTATTATGTTTTAGGACCAAAAGATGAAAAAGGAAGAAAACACGGGCTTTCACGAGCTTTTATCGAAGAAAACGAGAAAAGACGAAGTCAAAAGATCAAGAGTGCAAAAAGAGCGGAAGTCCAAGGCCTATTCTGAAGATTTATCGAAGAAAAAGTCTAAAGACGGAAGTTTAATGAAGTCGAAGAACCAAGTCTAATTAAAGAAGAAAATTATAAGACGAGTTCAAATTATATCGACAAATCCCGAGACGACGTCGAAAAAGACATAGAATTTAAATCGAGTCGAGAACAAGAAGAAAGAAGGAATAAAGCATCATTTTTTACTCCTCCTATAAATACCCTCCTAATGTGTCATTAGGAGGTGGTTAGAAAATTAGGAGTAGATTAGTTTTAGGATTAGGAGTAGATTAATATACTTTCTCTCTCTAGCTTTTTTTTAATGTTTTAATCTTTTTCATTAATCTTGTATTAGATCTTAATCTTTATCTTAATCTTTATCTTAATCAAGCTTTTCAATTAATCATTCTCATTCTTCCTTTCTTTATTATTTATCTTGTATTGATTTAGATGATCTTGTAGTTGCTTAATCTTGATGTTTATTGATTTATTGATGCTTTTGATTGATTGTGCTTATTGGTTTTTATGTGTTTGATTTTTATAGCTTATAGTGTTTTAGTGCTTATTGTGTTAATTTTCTTATTTTTAATTAAGTGCTTATTAGTTAATATTTATAAAAATTTGTTTTTAAATATTTTTATTATTTAGTGTTTTTAAAAGTTTTTAAATTTTGGCTTATTAGCTTTTTCTAAAAATCAATTTGGTTAAGTTTTTAGATAAGTGCTTATTAGTTTATTTTATAAAAAGTTGTTTTTTATTATTTATATTAATTAGTATTTTTCAAGTTTTTAATTTATGGTTTAATTAGTTTTTCTTAAAAGTGTTTTAGATTAAGTTTTGGTAGATTGCTTATTTGATTTTAGCTTATTCGTGGCTTATTTTATGATTTTTAGTGTTACTGTATCCTTGATTTTTCAAGTTTTCGGATTAGGGTTAATTATTCCGAAATTTCTGTTTTCTCTGAATTTATGCCCTTATTCCGAAGATATCATTTTCTATGAATTTGTCATTTTTCTGAAATTGCCTCTTTTTCCGAAATTATTAATTTTTCTGAATTTATCAATTTTTCTGAAAAAACACTTTATTCCGAAAAACTTGTTTTTCCGAAAAACTATGTTTTTCCGAAAAACTATGTTTTTCTAAAAAGGCAATTATTCTGAAGAATCAATAAAATCTGAAAACTACTGTAGCACTTTCCGAAATTATTTTTTCCGAAGAAACGATTTATTCCGAAGAAATACTTTCTCCGAAATTTATTGTATCAAGCAAGAAGAAATTGTCATGTGTAGCTGTGTGCTTTGAGTTTTTTTCCGCCAAAAGAGCAGCTAGCCTGGCTGCTTCCAGCAGCTAGTCTGCCTGCTTGTTTATTTATTAGTATTATTCCGTAATTGTTTAGTTTTATCCGAAAGTTTTTCCCATTTTAATTTTGAAAGTTACGTATTTTTAGTTGAATTTTTCGTCTATTTTGAAAACTAGACGACTACCCGCGCATAGCGGCGGAAATGCATAACGAAAAATAATTAACGATATGAAAAGTGCGTAGCTATAGATGATTAACGATATGTTATGTTATGGTAAATATTTGATTAAGATTTAAAATAAACGCGAAAAGATCAAAACTGCAAACGCATGTAACATGCAACAAATTTTTAAAAAATATCAAACAACCTAAAAATAACATTTAATGAAACTGAAAGTAATTAACATTATATTAATTATTGAGATGCATTTAATCTCGACACAATATTCATCCACGTCTATATTGTAAAGCTTGACTTGCAATATGTTTTGTAAGACTGACTGAAACGAATGTGTGTAGTAATTATGCATTTAAGTTGGCAAAACAAATTAAATGTGTATTAATTTGACGTCTGTATTTAATTGACAAATAAAATATCACCACAAATAAGTTGTATTAACCGTGAGTTAAAAACGCATGATGTATTGATCTTCATTTAAGTTCTCATATTTTCACAAGTAAACTTTACACATTTGATTTATCTTGCCAAATATATATTTGTATACAAATCACTCTTTCATTGGTGTTACTATTTATACATTTTAATTCATTTTAGTTTATTTAAGTTCCCATGTTTCACAAGTCAACTTTACATATCTGATTCATCTTGTCAACTGTATATTTTTATACAAATCACCCTCTTATTGATGTTATCATATATATATATATATATATATATATATATATATATATATATATATATATATATATATATATATATATATATATATATATATATATATATATATATATTAAGTTTTCAAGATTTTTGAATTTTGAAGAAATGAAGATTTAATGTTATTTAGCCATTGCTCGGTGGGACATTGTAAACAAATCTCATTAATAATATAATATGACAAACAAAAAATATAGGTTTTGTTCGAATATAATTAATCGAATCAACATGAATTCAACAATAACAAAAAGTTTGTTGCACATTTTCCTTTGATTCGCACCTAAAACATCATGCATCGTTATTTACACCAGCTATTAGAGTAATGCCAGCCACATTCGCCTATTGCCCATTTCCATTAGTCTTTTGGGCTTATGATCATATCCTTTTGCTGAAGATCTTGCGCTTTTAACATGAATGCTTGTTGACTAATTCCATTCAAACAAAAATTTGTTAGTTAAGACTTGTTGATTGTTGAAAACCAACCTCAAGATAGTCAGTCGCATTTTTTAGTCAATCACATCAGATGGCGAGGTGTTTGGCATGCTATCCTAAAAAGTGATAATATGATGAGTATTGAGTTTTTACTAATTGAAGGAAATTCGTTCCTAAAAGTGATGCATTTTAGACTTGATAAAACTAACTTGATTAACTGCACGACTAAAATTATAATCGTTAAACAAAACATCTAATTAGATAACATAGCAATGCAAAATGTTTGCCATCAAACGGTATTGGTTGTAACTAAATACGAATGTAAAGAAAACCAACCTCATTACCTCAAGATAGTCATTCTCATTTTTTTTTTGTTTTTAATGATCTCCTCGTATTAGAACTAAAAATATAAATAAGCCCAAAAGGCTGTTAGAACAAAATTTCCAGTGCAATGCTCTTTTACAATTCGATACATAATTATACGTATAACCTCACTAACTGTACACATAACAAAACTAAGTATCAAAAGTTAATTTAAATTTAAATAGTAATATACATATGGTACAATATATATTTTTACCATTGAAGAAGTGAAACATGGGATGAATGTATTTGATCCAGAAGTTATACAACATGATGCAAATATACTACTATGATAAATGGCTAGAACACTAAACCTCCTATACAATATATATTTTTACCATTGAAGAAGTGAACCATGGGCGGATGAATGTGAAGTTATACAACATGATGCAAATATACTACATTAAGTAAGCTACTCTGTGGACCTAAACTCTTTTACACGTACACTCGAATAAACAAAGACACGAACTCCATGAATGTCACAAGTACCCGAAGACCCGCTCATAAAAGAAAAAAATTTCCAGAAACTCCATGACTATTATAACTACCCAAAGACCCCTCTCACTTCAACAAACAAAAAAGAACTCCATGAGTTCACAAGTACCTTAAGGCCCTCTCACTTGAACAAACAAACAGGAACTCCATGTGTACCACAAGTACTCGAAGACCCTCTAAAGCCCATCTTTGTTCTTGTCTTCATCATCATCGCTTGGATCAATGCCAATGCCAATCTTCCTCGACTTTTCATCGGCTCCAGCTACTCCACTACGATACTTTGGCATTGGCATTGATCCAAGCGATGATGATGAAGACAAGAACAAAGATGGGCTTTAGAGTATCTTCGAGTACTTGTGGTACACATGGAGTTCCTGTTTGTTTCACTTGTGGTACGATGATGATACTTTGGCATTGGCATTGATCCACTACGATACTTTGGCGTACCTTTTTCTCGGTAGCAGGTCCTAGAATAGCAAAGAAAAACATTACCAAGAATGATTCACGTATCTTTTCTCTTCTCTTTATCTTTATGGTTGAGAATGAATCAACCCTATGCGTTGGTTCTTATATAGGCATTTGATTTAGGTTTGTAGTTCAAAATTCAATTTTTTTGAAAATTTCTGTAATATCCCGCCAAGGATGTTACAATTCATGTATATCTAAAAAATTCATAAATTGTTTCCATGTTTTCAATGTGACAGTGGTGTTTTCAACGTGTGCTCCTAGGTGTTGTGTGTATGTTGCCTTTTCTAAAAAAATGTTGAAATTCTTGTTTGATAGTTTAATTACATAGGTGAAATTGTAGTAGGTTACCTTTTTTATTTGTATGTTCCTTTTTCTAATTTTTCAACATCAACATTCTAGTTCAATGTATACAATTATTACATAAATTGTTCCAATTTATTTTCTTACGTACTTTATTTTTGCAATTCAATAATTCTGGCTTGACAGTTTTAACTTTTGCTCAAATTATTTCCTATTTTAAAATTTAAAAACCAATGTTACATTTCCTTAATTATGAATATTGAAACTTTCAACAATTATTCTATAGCTATTTGGTTCCTTTCATAAGAAGTTTGGTTGAAAATTTTCAACTTTTCAACTTTCAACAAATGGGATACACCCTTTATAGGGTATATAGATTAATATTTTTTCGTAAAGTTTAAGTTTTATCTTTTATTTAGTACCCGCCTCAGGTTTTGCCTCGTTTAACTTTAAAGTACTATTTTAGTTTTATTCTCTCCTTCTTCATTAAGCAAACTTTATTTTATAATCGATAGTTAATTTCGTCTTTTAGATTTATTTTTATTAATTGTTTCGTTTTAATTTCAAGTTTTATTATTTATATTGTTTTGTTTTTATTAATTAATTGCTTTTAGCTTTTTGTTATTATTTTTCGCTTTTACCTTTTGAATAGAAATAGATAACCAAACCATTTTATTTTCCACCAAGAACGACTGAGTCGCACTTTTAACCGGAAATCAATTCGAATTGAATCGAGGCGAACACATTTTCATACTTGGCAAAAACCTTGTATTAAGTATCTTATGGCAGGGCACTAGACTTTGTGTTCCTGATGACCTTACACCCAGGGAGGCGTTATTGGCTGAAGCTCATAGTTCCCTATTCTCCATTAATCCTGGTTCCACCAAGATGTACCACGACATCAAACAACATTTTTGGTGGAGTGGTATGAAGCATGATGTTGGTACCTATGTCTCCAAATGTCTTACGTGTCAGCAGGTTAAGATCGAGCATCAACGATCTAGTGGTCTACTACAACCATTAGACATTCCAGAGTGGAAGTGGGACAAGATCTCCATGGACTTTGTTACCGGACTTCCACAGACCAAGAGGAAGCATGATGCCATTTAGTTTATCCTCGACCGACTTACCAAATCAGCTCATTTCTTACCAGTCTACAAGGATGACGCGGTTAGCAAACTAGCTGGCCTATATCAGAAGGAGATCATGAGACTTCATGGTACTCCATCCAGTATCATCTCGGACAGAGATCTTCGGTTTACTTCGCGATTTTGGTGGAGCCTGCAGAAAGCTTGGGGCACCAGACTTAAGCTTAGCACGGCTTTTCATCCTCAGACAGACAGGGAGTCAGAGCGAACCATTCAGACATTAGAGGACCAATTAAAACCCGCATATAAATACCATGAACAGTACATCATGTAAACCTACGAACCAATTAAAACTTTCTATTTATTTTATGTACACGTGCGACGAACATTAAATTCAGAAAACTATGTATAATAATAATACACGATAATTATTAAGTATAATAATTATAATCACGAACATTTAAACACACGATAATTATTACGTATAATAATTATAACACGAATATTTAAACACGACATACACGAAGTGTAACTAACACGAACATCAAAGCACGAACTAACAAATAATAAACACGAGCGTACACGAATAATACGTTAACTATGAAAAGGTACGGGTTTTGCCTTTGGGCTTGTTGTAGCCGCGGACAAGAAGGAGAAAAGGGGCCCAATCCCATTTTAAGTTTTAACTAAAGGGAATAAAAACTACAAAGTTTTCCCATAACACATTTTTTTAGAAAAGAAATAAAACCCTAGCCTCCTTTTGTGTGTTCTTGGCCGCGGCATCCTCAAGAGACAAGGGAGATTCGTTTTTGAGTTTTGATTGTGAATAACTACGTGTTTGTGTTCATAATCATAAACCTTGTTTTATCACGCATTCGGTATATTCAGAAAACCTTCATCTTTGTTAATTATTTTTATTTAATTTATGTTCTTATGGTTTGATCTTTAAAAACAAGTGATTAAACATGTTATGGACTTAAATAAAACATGAGTAAGGGTTCGTTTGGTTTGTTTGTTGGTTCGGCAGCCCCAACCGAGAGTCATACGACTCTTGGTGTCCCTTTTGATCACAACCGAGACCCCATAGGGGCTCGGTGTATGGTTATGTCGAGCAGTGGGAACCACCGACTTATGCCGGTGGCCACTTTGTTCAGGCAGTGGGAACACGAGGCACAACAGGGGGAACCACCGACTTAAGCCAGTGGGAACCTTGGTCTCGGCAGGGCCAACCACGGCGCAGCAGCAACCATGGTTGTCGCCGTTGGCTGCGCAGCCACCGGCCGCCACCACGCGGCTGTGGGTGGTGGTTGGGATTGTTTGCTAATTATTTTTACAAGATTAATTAAATTAATTTTCATGCTTAACTAATTAATTTAATTAAAACATATTAGGTTATATTATTTTTATAAATAATACATGTTTAAGCCTAAGTACATTTTATTATTTATTTAGACTATAGTTTTATTAATTAGTTATTTAAAACATAAACTTATAATTAATTAATAAATTTCATGACTTAAGTTATTTTATTAAGTTCATAAAACATGTTAACCTAAGTATTATACTAGTCTTAATTTAATTAAACCATGACTTAATTAAATTTATATAACTAATAGTTTATTAATTAACCATGATATGTTATTAATTAATAAAATATGTACTATCATTATTAATTAATAATCAGATATAACCTATAGTATTTAATTAATAAACTATATTATTAATTCCATGACTTATAACTTTTAACCAGTAAACACTAGCTTATATTTTAGCTTATTAATCCAACTTATTTCTAATTATGGAAACTTTCTATTTCAGGAAACTTACTAGTTTTAGAAACTTTCTATTTTTGAAACTTTCTATTTTGGAAACCTGCTATTTTTAGAAAGTTACTTATTATTACATTACAAGTATAATAATACAAGAATACCAGATAATACATAATCAGAAGACATGAAATACATGAATAATACAATATATCATTTAAAACGGTAAAATAAGACAAGAGCATATAAAACAAGCTAAGAACATACAAGAACCAGTAACCTACTCAGTAATCAGACAACTCATACATGTCCCTTATTTATGTAGCAATAGTGAGGTCGGAGTAGGACTTTTCATCCTTTCATATTTCCTCGTTCACTGGACATAAGGTACGGATATTTCGTCCTTCAGTATGGACATTCTCTTTCCTTATTATGATTCCCCGTTTGCAGCCAACTGTTTTCCCCAAGTAATTGTTTTATATGTTTTGATCTGCTTATGTTAGTTTTAAATGCCTAGGCCATATACATGCATGCCATGTCACCTAGTTATGGAGGTACCATAATCATAACACTGGAGGCACCAGTGTTATGACTTCCCCACAACGGAGTGATTGCTCGTGGCATCCCTTTACAGTTTTGGCCATATATTTATATCATCATGTGGGGCGTATGGGTGCATCCTAGTTACATATTTTTATAAGATTTTCATGGTGAATGTGGTGTGTGCCTTCCATCCTTCACAAGAAGTTGATCCCTCCCACCCAGACTAATTAATTAGAGTCATTCCCTCTAATTGCATGATGAGGTCTCCCTTCTAAGTATTCATGCACGGTGGAACCTCATGACCTATATGGGCTATTGGATAATTAATACAGTTTTCATATAAAAATATAAGTCTTTTCAAACTATAAAACCAGTTTTATAAATATGTTCCATGTTATCTAGGACTTATACATTCCCGCTGCTATTAGTCTTTTATGCTTATGGCATTTCATGCTATGCTTGCATATCCGTTCACTAGGCGTTTTGCTCAGCCGTTTTCCTTTCATGTTCTCAAACGGCAGGTACTCAGGGACGTAACTAGGACTTGCGAGTATGTGCATACGGATGGAAGCTATCTATCGTTTATTACTTTATGCATTTTCCATACATTACATTACTTCATTTCTTTTGGACATTGTTTAGTCCTTTTGTATTTCAGTGCTTATATTCATGTGTGTGAGCTTATGTTGGACTACCGATTTTTGTTTCTTGTATTTCCTTTTATGGTCATTTATTGTTTTTGGACATTTACCTTGCATGCCTTGATGTCACGCCATATTTATCCTGTGATATTCCATTTATCAAAATGGGGTGTTACAAAATGTATGTAATTTTATATCACACCCTAATCGCCCTTATGTTATGCTCATGTTTATTACGTTTCATATGTTGTTGGGTATGTTACTGATGTTGGCCGGTCTAATACTGAGAAGTCAGACTCTAGAAACCTTGACTTCTATCTTGCAAATAAGAGGTTTATACCGTTGAATCTTGGTTACTCCATTTGCACTTCATGTTGGGTACTAAAAATCTAAAATAATGTCAATGCTTTTTGAAAAAGGGGTCTGACAATTAGGGTCACACTGTGGGGGTTAGGAGATGTGTTGATTGAGAAATAAAACTAAACACATTGACATATGTCCTGTCGTTTTAGCATCCACGACAGCAAAAACATATAACACTGAGTAACAATCAGGCATAACACTAAAATATGATGAAATTAGTTTATGAAAAAATAAATAGATAAAAAGATATTTGATATTTAAAGATAAAGATGATTTTTTAATAGGTTGTTATAATATGTTGTTATTAAAGAGATAAAAGGAGATAAATGATTAATTACAAAATAATTGTTTAAAAAAAATCAATTATAGAAGTCTGAATTTTCAGACTTTTGAAAAATAGATTTGTCCTAAATGCTTTATAATATAGTAAGATAAGATAGTAAGATAAGTGAGATATATATAAAATGTATATATATGTACGACTTTATAATGAATTTATGGCATTCTATTATAAGTAGTTTTAAAAAATTCAGCCATCAAACATTTTTTTATTTGGAAATCTATACAAATTGTTACAAAGTAGTAGAGATTTTTAAAATATTTATGTAACCCATTTAAAATAATGTCACTGGCCATTGGAGTCTTGTTCTTTCTCATGAGCAACAAGATGGTTGGAGATGAAAACTTAACCTAAATGGTAAATTTACTGTTAATAACCTTTCTAAGCTTATTGATATTGCTATTATGGGCCCCAATGTTATCTCATATAAGGTATATTGGAACCGGTTTGTCTTAAAAAGGTGAATATATGCATTTGGAGAGCGGTAAATGAAATGCTTCCGACTCGTGTCAATTTACTTATTCGGGGTGTATCCATTTTATCCCCCCTTTGTCCTTTGTGTTGAGGAGGAATCGGTACATCACACCATCTTATCTTGTGTGGTTGTATTTTAGATTGGAGTAAATTTTGGAATTGGTAGCGTATAAATCACCCTCCTGATATGTCTCGATATCAGACGTGTTGGAATTTTCTCCATCTATCTCAAACAATCATTGTAAAATCTACCAAGCTTCGTTATACGTCTTCATTAGGCAGATTTGGTCTTGGCGAAATAGATTTGTTCACGCGGATTTGATGTCTTTAAGCTCGATCCGTAATGAACACATCTTTACTCAAGCCCAACTTCTTTCATTGCTTTGGGTTTCTAGCAGAAGAATCAAAAGTTATATCAATAGGATCACTTGGAAGTCCAATCCGTTTTATATCTTACACTGATTTTGTGCTAATTTAACTCGTTTGGGTTTTTGGTGTATTAGCTTGTAATCTTTCTTTTTGCAGATTCCTTTCTTGTAAATCTGCTATTTTTGTAGTTCTTTTCCTCGTTTGTGAGAATTGTTTGTTTTTTTGCTTAGCCGTTGAAAAAAATTTACACTTTTAAAAACAAATAAATACCATTTAAAAATGTTATATAACTTAACGATGCCCATCATATATATACAACCATTCATCTTACCACCACTGCCTACTAATAGCACCGCCACGAAAACATTTGCTCATCCAAAAATTAGTCATCAGGTATCGCCTCCGCATTGCATGGATACCCCGCTAGTATCTTATCTATACTACTATACAAAAGGTGTATATACACATTTCAACTTCAAATCTAACTCAAAACAAAAAAAATTAAGATGAATATATCAAATATCAACCATTATATCATTTTTAATCAAAACTTAACTCCAAACCAAATGTGTAATTTTAACTGTTTTTTTTAACAAACTTATGTAACAACTTATTAAGAAACCACCTTTATCTTTAAATTAAAATATCTTTTAATTCATCTATTTTTTTCTTAATTTAATTTCAATATATTTTCTAAAATGTTTTTCTCTTTAATTCAAGATAGATTTTGATGTATTTATAAATTTTTTGTTTTGTTTACATTTTTATTTATTTTAATTTAACCTTTTTACATTTTAATATTAATTTAATTGTCAACAAATAGTCATCGAGTACTAAGAGACAAGGGTATCATGACACAAGATACCCTCTTCATTTTGACCCCATATCTGTCACATCATCACAACACAACTAACAAAAATACCCTCCCACTCACAACACCAACACCTCTTCACTTTGGCCCTACCACTATTTTTTCATTTTCACACAAATTAAAATTTATTTCATTTAAAATAAAAATTACAAATACAGAAATTAAAAATACGATACAAAAAAAATTATGAAAATTTAAAAACACAATAATTAAAATAAACTACTCATTCTGGGGTTGATTATGCTCCCAAATATGCTCAATAAGGCACCGTTGAAGCCTTGTATGTGTCGGGTTATCACGAAGTTCTTTTTGTTTTCTTTGCCGGGTTGCATAACGCTTGACCCATGTCCTTAATATATTTGTCTGTGGACAAACATACATTTCAACAGCTTCAGATATCGCATACCCTTGATTTTTCAAAATCATGTTATGCAATATGATGCACGTGTACATGATTTTACGTAACTTGTTAACAGTAAATTGACGCGCCGACTGAGCAATAATACGCCATATTCCTTGTAGTACACCAAATGCCCTTTCAATATCTTTCTGGGCACCTTCTTGACGACGTTTGAACATAGATATTTTTTCATCGCGTGCAATACTCAGTGATTTCACAAATGATGACCATTGTTGGTAAATCCCATCTGCAAGTTAATACCTTCTATGAAAAGTTTGCCCGTTTACAACATACGGGGCCTCAGGTTCGTTTCTATCCAAAAGATCATCAAATAAATGTGAATGATTGAGAATGATAATATCATTGTTCGCACCTCCAACCCCGAAAAATGCATGCCAAATCCACAAATCGTATGATGCAGTAGCCTCTAGTATTATGGTTGGGTATTTTTTATTCCCTCTACCAAATTGGCCGTGCCATCGTCTTGGACAATTAATCCATTCCCAGTGCATACAATCTATACTACCAAGCATCCCGAGAAACCCATGAATCGTATTATGAGCGACATATATGTTTTGAATGTCAACTGGTGTGGGTTTTCTTAAAAATTCGGGTTGAAATAAATCCATTACGCACTTCATAAAGTTACCAAGACAATCGCGTGCGCAATGTGCACCCATTTGCAAGTATTCGTCTAACGAATCCAAAAGTGTACCAAACACCAATTGGCGTATGGCTGATGTGCATTTCATAATTGCACTAAAACTTTTAAAACCCGTTGCATCAATAGGAATAGTAAAAAAGTGAAAGTGTTTGGGTAGATGATTATTTGTTTGAATGTAATTTTCAATACCTTGAACAATCTCTAAAAATAGTGAACGCTGCATTCAATATCGCTTCTGGAAATACACCTCGTGATACTTTGGATACCGGCCGAAATAATCTTCTATTAAACGTGCCTCAGCGACCTCACGTTCACGATTAATGTATCTGCGCCTTCGTGAAACTTCAGCTTCTTCTTTTTCGTTAAGTTGGATTATGTAATATAAATCGTTCATATCTTCTTGATCGGACCATTCATTATAATATATTTTTTATTGGATATTCATTGTTTGAAGTAGAGATTAAATAGTTGTGTGTGTTAAAAATGACAAATATGGATTATATATAAAGAATAAAAGGATTTTTTTTTTAAAAAAGTTAAATTTTGAAATATAGCCGTTATAACGGTTCTTTTTTTTCGTTGCTTTGTTCGTCGTCGGTACGTCGAAAATACGAAATATGTGCGACGAGATGAGGTTCCGTGTGCCAACGCAGGCGACGAACACCGACGAGGGTGCCACGTCAGCTCGGCGAACGCCTACACGCCGTGACATGTATAAGATCCCTAAACAAATTAATACTTCCAAATCTGTCTAGGTAATTCAAAGTTCAAAGTTCAAACTGAATCAACAAACAGCAAAGTAGAATCCCGAAATCCCATCCACTAAAAGCAACAAAAAAGATACGAACTAAAAATCCGTTCAAACGTCTCGTCTAGTCTACACCCAAAATCCCAAAGGGTCCCATCAACGTCACCCTTTAATCCACAACCACCCGATCGACTCCCAATCCAACCATCCAAAATCCACCCGTACGCATTTCTCCCCTAGTCCATCACACACCAGATAATTCCACAAACCACTGATACAACCACACCAAAAAACACACAAACAAACTCTCTCATTTCATTTCATTTCAAAATAAATAAAGAGCGGTTATTAGCTAGGGTTTATAAATAAAAATAAGTAATAAAAAATGGTGAATCCACGTGTTTATCTGGATATAAGCATAGGAGGTGACCTTGAAGGTAGGTTAGTTATTGAGCTTTTTGCAGACAAAGTGCCTAAAACTGCTGAGAATTTTAGGGCACTTTGTACTGGTGAGAAAGGTATTGGTCCGCATACCGGTGTTCCGTTACATCTCAAGGTATATATACATATTTCATTTCTGTTATTTTATATAAAACTTTTTAAGCTTAGTTTGACTGATTATATGTGTTTATTGAGTATAGAAGCTGTTAATTCTGTTAAGTTACGGTTTTAGTTGTTAGATATTGTCTGATTATATCTTATTGTCGTTTTGTATGTGTTTATTGAGTAGAAGGTATTACGGTTATTGAGTATGTAATGTGTTTTTTTTCGGTTAAGTTACGGTTAAAGTAGTTTATAGTGTTATTAGTTGTTTAGTTTGTTAAATATTGTGATTAGTGTGACCGATTATTATTTTCTTGCTGTTTTGTATGTGTTTATAGAGGAGAAGGTTTAATATATGTTAGTCTGTTACCAGTGGCGGATCCAGAAAATTGGAGAGTGGGGGGCAATTTTTTTTTTTTGACAATAATAAGGAAAAAAAAATAAAATCCGAATTAAAAACCGAAAATTTTAACGTAAAAATGAAAATTTTCAAGTTTTAGAGTGTTAAAAGTTGGATTTTAATGTGGGAGTGGGGGGCAATTTGCCTTTTGAACGGGGGGCACTTAAAAAAAACTGTCAAAATCGAAGAAAAAATACACTATAATATCGTCTTTTTGGTCGAGTTATGGGGGGCGCCGCCACCCCGTAGCTTCTACATATGTCCGCCCCTGTCTGTTACGTTACTGTTAGAAGTCTAGTTTATTCGATTTTGTGTTTGTTGTTGTTTTGTTTAGAAGTATTGTGTTCTGTATGTGTTTGCGGAGGCGAAGGTGTTATTTCTGTTAGGTGACCGTTAAAACTGATTTATTGTGTTGTTTGGTTGGTTTTGTGCTTAGTGTGACTGATTATAGAAGGTGTTGTTTCTTTTGAGTTACGGTTAAAATAGTTATTAGTTGTTTAGTTCGTTAAATAAGTATCGTGGTTAGTGTGACTTAGATTATCTTATTGTGGTTTTGTATGTGTGTATCGAGTAGAAGGTGTAGTTTCTGTTAAGTTACGGTTATTTATCTAACTCTTAGTGTTGTTAGAAATTTAGTTACGGAGTAGTTCGATTTTGCGTTTAGTGTGTTGTTTCTGTTAAGTTACGGTTAAAACTAGTTTATTGTGTTGTTTGTTTGATTTTGTGTTTAGTTTGACTGATTATACGCCTTTGTATGTGTTTATGGACTAGAAGGTGTTATTTTTTCGTTACGTTATAGTTATTAAACTAATTTTTTGTCTAGTTAGTTGTTTAGTTTCATCGGTTTTGTGTTTAGTGTCACTGTTCGTTTTGTTCAGAAATAATATGTGTTTTTGGTTTACTCGAGTTATTGAACTATCATTTCTGTTATATTATAAGTTGTTAAGCTAATTAGTTGTTTGCTTGGTCGATTTTGTGCTTAGTGTGACTGATTATATGTTATTGTTGTTTTGGTTAGATGTTTTGTATGTGTTTACAGAGAGTAGAAGGTGTTAAATAACACCTTCTACTTCTTAAACACAACAAAGCACACACTTTTGTATGTACTTAGTTTTGCCGATTATATGATTTTGTATGTGGTTATTGAGTATAGAACGTTTGATATCTTTGTTGCCTTCCCCCTCAAAAAAAAGAACGTGTGATATGTGTTAGGTTACGGTTAAAACTAATTTATATTGTTATTGATTGTTTAGTTTGATTGATTTTGTGTTTAGTGTGAATGATCATATATTGAGGACTACTTTACCTGCTATGCTGTTGTTTGTTTAGAAATAGTATGTGTTATCGGTTGAGTCGAGTTGTTGAACTTATAATTTTTGTTATGTTGTAAGCTGTTTAGCTAATTAGTTGTTTGTTTGTTCGGTTTTGTGTTTAGTGTGACTGATTATATGTTATTTTTGGTTTGTTAAAAATAGCGTGTGTTTTGTATAAGTTTTTTTTTGGGTAACCATGGACGTGTTTTTTATGTGTTTATGGAGGCGAAGGTGTAATTTCTGTAACGTTTAAAACTGATTTATTGTGTGCTTAGAAGTTTAGTTTGTCCGGGCTTTTGTGTTTAGATAACATATGTTATGCCGATGTTGTTTTGGTTAAGGTACTGTGTATTTTGTATGTGTTTATGGAGGGGACGCTATGATTTTGGTTAAGTTATGGTTAAAGAGTTTATTGTGTTATTAGTTGTTTAATATATTCGATTTTGTGCGTCATGTGATGGATTGTGTTTTAATGACTACGGAGTATTTTTATGCTGTTGTTGCTTGTCTACGAATGGTATGTGTATATAGATTAGAAGCTGTAATATTTGTTCAGTTACAGTTTACTTTGCTTAACGTGATATTAGCTGTTTAGTTTATCCGATTCTGTGTTGTAGTGTAATTAACTGTGTGTTGAGAATCTTTTGACTTGTTATGCGATTGCTGTCAATTGTTCGTTTAGAAATCATACTTTTTTTTTGTATGTATCAAGTTTGTTAGAGGAAGTGGGAGAATGTGTGTCAGATTGTGGCGAGCTTTTGTAATCGGGAGTAGAAAGTGGTACCAGATGAAGAGGTTAGGTGATTTGTGTTTTGTGGAGGTATATGAGCTGTTTAGCTTTAGATGGGGGTATGACCTATGACTAGACGCATGCAAGTTATATTAGTGACTCAACATTCCGTGTATGAGTTTCTACTAGTTTTTTCGATTTTATGTTTAGTGTAACTGATTATATGTTTACTTGTTATGTTGTTGTCGTTGTTTAGAAATAGTATATATGTGTAAGGTGTTTCAGAGATGAGGATGAGTTGAGTGCGTGGTTAAGTGGAAGTAGGTTGGATTGAATATCTGGAGAATGTGTGTTAGGTTGAGTCGAGTTTGAAATCGGGAGTCAAAAGTGATTGCAAATGACGAGGTTAGTGAGTTGATAGCTTTGATGTGTGTAATTGACTATATGCTGTTTCTGGATGAGAAGGTGTTGTTTTCGTTAACTTGCATCTAAAATAGTTTATAGTGCTATTAGTTGTTTAGTATGTTCGATTTTGTGCTAGTGTGACGGATCCCGTTTTAACGACTACAGAGTATTTTTCTTGTTATGCTGTTGGTGAATGTTTAGAAATAGTATGTGTTTATGGAGTAGAAGGTGTAATATCTGTTAAGTTACGGTTAAAATAGTTTATTGTCTTATTAGTTTCTTACAGAGTAGTTTATTAGATTTTGCGTTTAGTGTATTGGATTGTGTGTTAGGACTCTTTTACCTGTTATGCTATTTTTGTCTGTTTAGAAATAGTATCTGTAAGGTTTTTATGAGATGAGAAGGACTCTTTTACCTGTTATGCTATTTTTCTTGTTATGCTGTTAGTGAATGTTTAGAAATAGTATGTGTGGATAGTGGGAAAATGTGTTTTTGGCTGAGGCGAGTTGGTAATCGGGAGTCGCAAGTCACATGAAATGATGAGGTTAGGTGATTAGTGTCTTGTGTATGTGCAAGGGTTGTTTAGTTACAGATGGAGGTAGGATTGATGGCCATGCTTGAACGGGTTATATTAGTGAACTCGACATTCGGCGTATGAGTTTCTGCTAGTTTATTTGATTTGTGTTTAGTGTAACTGGTTTTGTGTATTACTTAATATGCTGTTTTTTGTTTGGAGGTAGTAGGTGTTTAGAGATGGTATGCGTTTCGAAATAGGTGCTCAAAAAATAGTATGTGCTTGGAAATAGTTGGTGTATAGAAATAGTTTGTGTATTGTGTTGAAACTTGAAAGCGTTTTAGAGACGAGGATGAGCCGGGTGTGTGGTTAAATGGAAGTAGATTATGGATAGTGGGAGAATGTGTTTTTGCTTGAGGCGAGTTTGTAGTCGGGAGTTGCAAGTGGTAGGAATTGATGTAACTGAAGTGTAACTGATTCTGTATGTGTTTATGGAGTCGAAGGTGCTAGTTTTGTTAAGTTACAATTATATAACTAATTTCTTGTGTTATTAGTTGTTTAGTATGTTCGATTTTGTGCTATGTGCGATGGATTGTGTTTAAATGACGGAGTCTTTTACTTGTTATACTGTTGTTTGCTTTTCTAGAAATAGTATGTGTTTATGGAGGACAAGGTGCTATTTCTGTAAAGTTGCTTAGTTAAGCTGTTATTAGTTGCCTAGCAGCTAGCTTATTAAATTTTGCGTTTGTGTAACTAGCTGTGTGTTGCGGACAATTTTGTGCTATTCTTGTTTATTTAGAAGTAGTATATGTTTGAAAGTTGTATAGAAATAATGTGTATTTTGTATATATAAAGTGTTATAAGGATGAAGGTGAGTTGCTTGTTTAACTAGTTGCGTGTTGCGGACAATTTTGTGCTATTCTTGTTTATTTAGTAATAGTATATGTCTGAAAATAGTATGCGTATAGAAATAATGTGTATTTTGTGTGTATAAAGTGTTATAAGGATGAAGGTGAGTTGCTTGTGGTGTAACTGAAGTAGGTTGGCGTGAATAGGAAGACTCCGTGTTAGGTTGAGGCGAGTATGTAATCGGATTTGTGAGTGGTAGGAAATACGAGGTTAGGTGATTTGCGTTCTGTGAAGGTATATGGTTTGTTGAAGTGCTTATGACGAGCTGTCTACGAGTTTCTTGAGTGATTTGGAGATTAGGTGTATAGGAATATATATAAGTTTAAGTCTAACATATGTGTTGGAATATGAATACTTATTTTAAAACTATTGCTGTATAGGAATTCCTGCTAGTTTCTGCTAGTTTAATCGATTTTGTGGTTACTGTAAATGAATATATGTTAAGGACAATTTTACCTGTTTTGCTGGAGCTGTTTGTTAGAAATAGTGTGTGATTTGTATGTGTAAGGTGTTTTAATGATGAGGATGAGTTGTTTGTGGTGAAACGGAAGTTCTTAGGTTAAGTCGAGTTTGTAATCCCGAGTCGAAAGCGATAGGAAATGAGTAGGTTAAGTGATTTGTTTGGGTTGCTATTTGTGATTGAAAATAAGTTTGTTAGATTAGTCATATACTAACGCATGTTAGTTTCAGAGTGAAACTTGATATGAGCTGTAATACGAAGAACTATTTTTGAACTTTTATTTGTTAGAATTCATGTCATTTTGTGTGTCAGATTAGATTTCTTTTGTGTCTTTGTTAGTGAAACATAAAACCAAATTTTGAAGTATTTGAGGTCATGGACATTATACTGGAACAGAACTGGAAACCATGCATAATTGCAATCTTTGTCAACAACTTTTGAGTTTAGTTTGTTATATTTGTGTTTCGTGTTATCGATTATGTGTTATTGTTTGTTTAAAAATAGTGGGTGCTTTTTGCATATGTTTATGGAGAAGTCTTTGGGAAATTGGTTGTATTCGAATGCAAATAGTACAAAACTATGTTCAGGTTGAGTCAAGTGTGTTATTGGGACATGAAAGTAATAGGAAATAATGAGAATAGGATATATGTTTGGTTTGGTTTTTGTGAAGGAAAAGAGTTTTCTCTGTGATTAGTTGTTACTTTATCCATTTTTTTGTTTACTTTAATTTAATTTATGCAAATTGTTTACGTTATTGCTGTTTGTTTGGAAGTAGGATAATGCGAACAATAGGAAACTGTGTTTTAGGTCAAGTAGAGTGTGTAATAGTGAGTTGAAAATGGTAATGAATCATGATATTAGGTGATTTCATCTACTTTGCCCTCTGTGAAGGAATGAGGTTTATTTAGTTTGTGATGGAGCTAGCACTTCGAGTTGTGTGAGCTACATGAGTGAACTCGAGATTAGCTGTATGCGAGCAATGTAGTGTCATGTGTAACTTCATATGTGTTGGATAGAAAGAGCCATCTTGGAAATTCTTCTGGATAGGAACTCCTGCTAGTTTCTGTGTAAGATTTGCTGTTTTTAGCAGTAAAAAAACCATGTTTTGTGCTTGCTGAGGTATTTAGTCGTGACCATATTTATACTGATAGATGATGGAAACCATGCAAGCTTGCTCTGTTCATCAACCATCAGTATACTGTGCGTGAATGCTCGACCAAGCATGGTTTTGCTCCAGGTTCACAGAACTACAAAGCCCTGCCCTATGATTCTCCCACAAAATTGTTTGATCTCAGGTGTATGACGAGAAAATCAATATGTGGTAGGGTAGTATGTTACGTTGTAAATATATAGGTCAATAGGTGGATGTGTGCCCTACGATGACGGATATGATTAGAAAATAGAACTGGTGTGAGCTTGACTGGCAACAGTGTCCAATGCAATTTTTTGTCGTCCCAACTTGAACTTCTAGTGCACCAGTTATAAGACATCAGGCTTCTAGGGGAGCCAATGTGTTACTAACTTTAGACAGGAGTTTGTGGAAGGACTAGTATGTCTCATGCTAACTGTTCTGTGCTGATTTATCTCGAGTCTACTCTAAGAAACAGAAATGTAGTTGCGAAACTATTTCATTTTGTATTTTTAAGTTATGTTGCTGTGTAGACAACATTAAACATTATGCAGAATATTTCATTTTTTGATTACTTGCAGGGCTCATGTTTTCATCGTGTTATCAAAGGTTTCATGATTCAAGGTGGTGATATATCTACTAGAAATGGCATGGGAGGAGAATCAATCTATGGATTGAAATTTGATGATGAGAATTTTGATGTGGAACATGAAAGAAAAGGAATGTTATCCATGGCTAATTCTGGTGCTAATACTAATGGCTCTCAATTTTTCATCACTACGACTCGCACTCCTCATCTAAACGGGAAACATGTTGTGTTTGGAAAGGTTATCAAAGGAATGGGAGTAGTTCGCTCGGTTGAGCATACTATTACCGGAGAAAACGATGTACCTACTCTAGATGTCATTATTGAAGATTGTGGGGTACTTCCGGAAGGAGCAGATGATGGGGTGTGCGACTTTTTCAAAGATGGTGACACTTATCCTGATTGGCCACTTGATCTTGATGTTAAGCCAGAGGAAGTTTCTTGGTGGATGTCGGCTGTTGATGCCATTAAAACCTATGGGAACGAACAGTTCAAGGTACTCGCATGTAAAGCATTTTATTGGCTAGCTATAGAAATATAATAGCAAACCTGTGCATGATAATTTTCTAATGTTTGTGGTAATAAGCTGCTTTACAAAATATGCTTTTTTGATTTTCTTGTGATCTGTTTATGCAGAAACAAGATTACAAAAGTGCTCTTAGAAAGTACCGTAAGGCTCTCCGTTACTTGGATATCTGCTGGGAGAAGGAGGATATTGATGAAGGTGGTTGTTTTGAAGCACCATGAAATTTCTATATGATAAAACTAAATAGTTGCATCTGTTTCGCAGTACTGAGATTTTGCTGCTCACTTGTTTCTACAGGAAAAACAGATTCTCTAAGGAAAACGAAGTCTCAGATATTCACAAACAGTTCTGTAAGTTTTCCTCTTCAGTCCCAAGAATGTTTGGTCATTTCAAATGCTGAAACAAAGTGTGAGAGCACATGGTTAGTATGTGACTATGTGATACGAACCTATCCCATACTAGGCTCGTATTGGTTCACAAGTGTAAAACTCACTCAAAAAGCTAGCTTGTTTAAAGAGGGGACACCTAGGCTTTATAAACCATAACCAATCCCATACGTGGCTGATGTGGGATCATAACAGTATGTAAAAATCATTTTAATCGTAGTTGAATTACCATGGTGACGTCTTTGAGTGCCATAGGTTGGTATGTTTTTCATCTGGGTGCCATCATACGGTCTTTAGATGAGATGTAGTGCTTAATAAATGTGATAGCACAAATCGTAGTTGAATTGCCATGGTGATGTCTTTGAGTGCTATAGTTTGGTAATGGTGATGTCTTTGAGTGCTATAGTTTGGTATATTTCTCATCTGGTTGCCATCATACTGTCTGTAGATGAGATGTAGTGCTTAATAATGATTTTTTTGAAGGATGGTAGTACTTATATCAGAATGCATGTATCTGTCCAAGTTTTGTATAGGTTAATGACCATGTCATACATCTGTTTGTTATTTATCATCTTGTGTTAGAAAGTCCAGTGAGAAACATGTCTTTTTTACGTATAAGATTCTCTCATGCCAAAGTGCTTCAACTGTGGACTTTTAAGCAGAAGCACATCTTTCATGTACCGTATGAACTTGTAATTGTGTAGAATTGTACCCCATGATGTTTTCAATAACTTCAAAAATGCTAATAATTATCTGTATCTCAGGCCTGCAAGTTGAAACTGGGAGACTTGAAAGGATCACTGTTGGATGCAGACTTTGCACTTCGTGAAATTGATGATAACGTGAAAGCTCTGTACCGTCAAGGCCAGGTTTGTAATGATACCTATCTTATTAAATATGAGCATTCTTTGATGCAGACATGCAGTGTGTCATGGTTTGTCACTCATCATTAGTATAATTTAGTATTGCATACTAAATTACCTTGCTACACATTTCACCTGAATGTCAAAAAAGCAGTTTATCATTCACATTATCCTATTCTGTATAACACTGTAGTTTTTTTAGCAACAATGCTATACGTGTGGTTAAGGATCTCCCATTTAGAATGTTGATATCTGTGTTTGGACTAAAGTTGAGTATGTCATTTTCCCAGTACCCACCTGCTTCCACAGTTGCAGTTACCATGGATTAGAGTATGCGATCATTCAGTCATTGTAGTCCATGTGTTGGGAGTAAAAATGAATCTCAGTTCTAATTGACGGGTCTAGATCAAAGATAATTGTAGCAGGTGTTGGGAGTCATAATGAATTTCAGTTCTAGTCGATGGGTCTAGATCACAGATAATTGTAGCAGTCTTCATAATGATAATAGCTCATCATCTAGGAGATAGGTTCCCCTTCTGGAAGATGACATTTCATTAGTCAGCTGGAGTTTGAAATATTAACTGATAGTTTCTTTCAATGCTGATTCATTTTACTATATTTTTGTACAACTAGGCTTGTATGGCACTCCAGGACATCGATTCTGCAGTCGAAAGTTTCAAGAAAGCACTGGTCTTGGAACCTAATGATGGTCAGTTAAATCTAACTATTTGACAAGCTTGTTTCAATCCCATCTACAAAACATTTTTAGTGTCATACATTGATATCGTTAAGCTTGTTTGCGGAGTTGAACCTCTTCCACTTTGGAGGAAGAGGAACTCATAGTTGCTTATGATGGTTCAGAACTTGACATTTATTGCACCTTGCTCTTTTGGTTACTCAGGTGGGATAAAGAAGGAGCTTGCTGCTGCAAAGAAGAAGGCTAGTATTATTAATTCAAATCAATAATTTTTGTTTAACATAAGCTTGATTTTTTTTTCTTAGTATAATTCTAGGGAACGTGTCTTATATGTCAAAGTTGTTGCAGATTGCTGATAGAAAGGACCGAGAGAAGAAAGCATTCGCAAAAATGTTTCAGTAGATTACAAAAATTAAAGGTTTGACAAATTACGTTCCATAATTTGGCTTCCCGTTATTCAACCAAAATTTGACATTGACTGTGTACAAAGCTTAAATTAACCACTTTGCTGCATATGTTTTCAGGCTTATATTTGCACCTGCTAGATTACATAAACCCCAATTAAGTCAAGAGCATATGTTCAGATACATGAGGTACGTGCTCCTATTATTTGTGCAGTGTGTTTGCACCTCAAAAACTTCAGCAACCTACTGATCTGATTCTTTTCTTCTCTTTCCAGGCTTTGTTGGATATCTTTGAAACTACAGTAAGAACATAAAGCCTACTTGAATTTTTGTTCTGAAACTCTTTCTCTTGACAAGTGCAAAATTTAGATTTCAAATTGCTTATCGTTATGGGAGGTTTATTGAAACATGAACTTCATTTTGTGTGCAATATATGACTTTATATTGAGAAAATGGATCTTTTGCAAGACCGATTTGTTTGCATATCTGCTGCTGCAGATGCTTTTTTTAGTTTTGATATTTGGATGCCTAGATGGTCTCTTTTGAGATGGTTAAATGTCCAATTATTTTTTTTGCTGTTTTGTCGGGTTTAAGTTGCCTCTTCAACTTTATATCTCATTTGCATATATCTTCTTAATATTCTTAAGTGTTTGTAATCAACAGCCACAAGGTTCGAACTCATTACTCATGCAATAGGCGTAAACTAGTTAATTTTTTTCTTCTTCTGAATATATGATTGAGAGAAAATCTGTTTTGGGAAAACATCCTCTCGCCTGGAGCTAGCTAGTTGCATATACAACTGTCCTAACAAAATAAGAGAAATTATCCAGGGTTGGTTTACCCTGGCTATGTACACAATGTTTGAACCATTTAAGTTGACCGACGACGCTTACGCTCTGCACAAAGCAACGTAGCAAAACGTGCTAAAGCATCAGCATTCGTGCCTTCCCCTTCAACTGCTAGGAACCTGCCTGAGTCTAAGTCTAATCTTGATACTTGCTTCACCAACAATTTCTTTCCAATATCCTCCAACACCTTCATATTCTCTAGTGTTGAAATATCCATTTCTTTTTGCTCTCCTGTCAAGTTCTCTTCCTGCCATGACAATTGTTACTATTTAGCATAAGACGTATGTTAGCGCGTCTCTACTGAAAGGCCTTTAGTGGTAAGCTAGTGTAAATTTGTGATCCCTTTGTATTTCATTTTATGGAAGGCTTTGGCTGCGTTGCAAGATTATGATGCTTTAGGACGCCTTGCTATGTGGTATGGGTTCTTAAGATAGTTTGAGAGGACATTTACAAATTACAATCACATTGTTTGGGCTATTATGTTTAATTGTCATTGGACCGTTACAGGAGAATGCCAACTAAATGCATAGACTAATTTACACGTCTAGCAAAGTAAGATGATGACACATATCACACTTTGTTTTGGAGCTTTAAGTCTTAAGTGAAAGGAAAATGCGAGAAGGAAGTAAGCAAAAGGAGCTAGTAATTTATGTTGCACTTTTGTTTTTGGAAGAAGAAAACGGTAAAAGGATATTGAATTTAAGCAAGCCTATGGTAACAACTAACTTTTGTCTAAAACATGCTATCAACATGACATAAATACCAGGGCATCCACTATGATTAGAGTTTATAAGGCTTTATAAGTGTTCAATGTCATTAATTTATAGAGCTTTTGATTTTTATAAACTTACTCTCACTATGGTGAAAGTATGATGCAACTTTATAAGTATTCTACATTACATATGCATAAATTGTGTTTAAATTATGAATAGGTTTAAGAACTAAGACCTTTTTGTGCCATATAGATTTAAAATGACCCCCCATTATCGTTAAAACAAGATATAAAGCTTTTAGCTTTATAATGTTGTTAAACACCTCTCATACTCTTACCACCCTTAAAACGGCGATTAGTAGGACATAGATGCCACCATAAAAAATAAATCACTTATGATTATGCATGAGAAAACATAGGACTGATTAGTGATTGCAGATGATTGTGTTTGGACATTTATATTCTGTAGCATCAAAAGTTGAAGGGTAATTCTCTAAACAAGGAACACATTGTTGATGCATGTTGTATTAGTTTTCTTCTACTTTGTGAAAAAAAAGAATGGGATAAGAGTTAACCTGAATGCGTAAATAATTCTTTTCGGCTTTCGAGGCTCGAAAAAGAGTGGATACATGAATGTCAACCATATCAGAGCTTGCATCGCCAAAAATATGGAGTATTGGTGCGGTACCATTGTCAAAAATCCATCTAAGCAAACCCCATTTTGCAGACTTTTGTGCGGTATATTGCTCATTGAATTTTTGCTTACCAGTCCCGAGTGAAAGCACAAGCATCCGATTGGCATCGATGTTTGGGGGACCAGAGAATTTGTATTTTCCCATCAAGGTCTCTTTGGTTATATGTGTGATTGCCATTTGCGTCTGCCCTTGTCAATTCAAAAATAGTTTATTTGTGAGCATTGTGAATGATTTACTGTGACTATCGATTGGATGTTTTTATCAAACTATTTAGTCATCTTTTAGATAAGATTACCGGATTGTTTGCAGCAACTCCACCATCAATTAGATCATAAGTGTGTAAAGTTCCATCATAATCTCTAGTCTCGAAATAGTAAGGAGGGAAATATGTAGGGGCTGCCGATGTACTGATGCATACATCCGCTAAAAATGCATCTTTATATAGACATTCTTTTGCCTAAACATATTAAACACAATGTTGTTACAATTGTAAATATAAAAGCTAATGAAGGTCGAGAGATTAGCTATAACTTACATCAGCGGAGGTAAAGATGACAGGTTGAACACGCCTTATGTCAAAAGCAGGTATGACAACATCTGTTAACGTCTGCTTCAAAGTGAGATTTCGTAATAGCACCTTTGTTAATGATCGAATATATTTCCCATCATATTTTGGTCCGGTGACCTCACCAAACATGCTTGCTACCGAATTCATGAACTTGCTCCGACTACACCATAAAATGTTGTTAGATTGCTAAGAGTTGTTTTGATGAAACATGATATTAGTGGTAATAGTTATAAAACATTTGAAGTTTTTAATAGAAGTGTAAGGCTATTTTGATGAAGGATCTATGATCCCTTGTAAGTGGGCTATTCTTTATATGCATTGTGTTAGTTACATATGATATATTGAGATTGAAAGTATCATATATGTAAAATAATACTTAGGAGTGTTTGGATGTGTACTATTTAACTGATTATGCAGCACTAAATATTCATAATCAGATACAATTATCATAAAACATGTTGCATGATAGTGTTGGGATGCGCTAATATCGTCTAAAGTAGTCGTAATACAATAACCATTTGTTCAAATGCTTGAAAGTTAATCATGGGTACTTTATTTTCTAAAATAGTTAGTTTTTTGTTAAATCAATATGACACTTTTTGTACTTTGAACATTTGGATACCAATGGTCTTAATTATTTTTTATAATCAGTTTCATAACTCGCATCCAAACACCCCCTCAACATGAATTACAAAAGTCTTTGGAGGAAAGTACCCCATGTCGCAGGCTTCAAGTTCAGGAGGATAAGTTTCATTATTTATCGTCAAATCATGCCACAGTCTGTATTTGATTTGAAAAACTAAATGAAAACTATGTATCTAATAGTAAGCATGCAATGTTTTTGAGAATCGCACAAAATTTACCTAGCTTTAGGGAAGATCTTAGGTGAATGTTCAAAGTAGAATTGGGTAATGTCTTTTGCAGCATAAAGAGGACGATTTCTCTCGTTAGGAGCTGCAAGCATTGTTGTCATCAATCCTCCTGTGCTTGTTCCAGCTATTACATCAAAATAATCTGCTATCCGTGCATTCGGTCCATCTATTTCCTACCCCAAAATAAAAAAGTTCAATGTCAAGTTACAACATTAGATATATAAAGCGCTTTTAGGGTCCGAGTACCTGAAGTTTGGTTTCAAGAAACGTAAGCAATGTGGCAGGAACGATGCCACGAACACCACCACCATCGATGCTAAGAATAGTAATACAGTTCGCCTCACCTACATTATTTGGCTTTTCTAACGCGAGGGGTTGGATGGCTAAGGTCACAATCACAAGCACAACGATTGCAATGTTGATGTTCTTCATTGATTTGCATAAACCAAAAACTACAAAGATAAAACTCGAATAGACCTATGTGGTGAGTTTCTAAAAATTTTTAGGAAATCTTTTGATGCCCATATGATTTTTGAGTTTTAGTTTTTGACTTTTGTTGACATCTAGGAAACTCATGTTCAACCATTGTGGCATTCTAGATTATCTAGTTTTGGTCTCGTTTTAAATTCAACCAAGATTGTTCAAATCAACAACATTGAGCAAAGTCAGGAGGACCATAGAAGTCGTATTGCATTTTTATGTAATTTCCAATAAACCTCATTTTTAAACTTTTTTTTGGGTGCAATTATCTATATTTTAAAAATACAAACCAGCGACATATCTGGTTAAATTCTATTGGTACAAATGGTTCTATTTTGTAAACATTATACGAGACTATTTTCTCAAAACTAAATTGAAATCCAGCTCAAACTATTAATTGATGATTTTTCTGTTAGCCCGTATTATAAATATTATTGTGATAAATCAGAACCCAAGCCTCCTTAGTCGTTTTAGTGCGTGCAACGACTAACTTTTTTGAAGTGCATCCGAGAGGGTCGTGAAAATCCAAGAGAGGATGATCTTATCGACTTTGAGCTCAATAATCCGATACAATATATAGATACATAAGAATGTTCTAGACTCGGGCTAAAGCCCATTACACAATAATATTTATAATACGGGCTAACATTTTCTTGTCCTTATCAACAAACACGCATTACAATATATGATGTGACAAGATCATTCTAGAAACAACAAAGCTTGGGCTAAGCCTTATAAATACAAACCAAGCCCATAATCATAAACAATTACGTCTAACACTCCCTGCAGTTCGAGCGAGAGGAGGCCGGACGCTCAAACTGGTACGAAACTGTTCAAATAGGGCCGTTGGCAATCCCTTAGTGAAAATGTCTGCATATTGATAACGCGAAGGTACACGAAGAACCCGAACATGACCTCTAGCAACCATGTCACGAACAAAATGAATATCAATCTCTATATGTTTCGTCCGTTGATGTTGAACCAGATTGGCTGTCAAATAAATGGCACTAACATTGTCACAATAGACAATTGTGGCAAAATGTGTAAGTTTATGGACTTATATTTAATAGTCGTGTGATAGGATCGAACTCGAGATTACGGGATTGCACACAATACGTAAAGAGTTAATATAATATTTATTGTATCTATTAATCTATTTAATAAATATATTTATGTATTTATTAATTTAACCGAGCAAGTAATTATATGACTTTAACGATCGTTAAATAATTAATAGTTAATTTATAAAGAGCGTTAAATAAATATATAGTATATACAAACAAAAGGAAAGAAGTTTGTGTTAATCCCATTTAATCCATAACACAAGATTTAGAAGAGATATTTAGAGAGAGAAAGAGAAGAAAAGTAGAGAGAGAAACAAGAGAGATTTTGGAAGGTTAATGTTTACTAGAGAGAGAAAGTAAAATGAACCAACACCCTCTTCCACATGTGGAAGAGGGTTATATATGCCACGGCTCTAAGGCCTTTTGTGGGCTTCATCTTGGGCCGGGCTTGGCATTCACTTGGGCATATAGCCCCTAACAAAGACAATATTAGCTTAAAGTCCAAGCCCGCTTTTCCCGACTAACCTATTACTATACAAGACCAATAACGACTAAGATGACCTATTACATTCTTGTTCGACTATATAAATATAAGGCTAACAATCTCCCCCAATGTATCGGTCATCTTAAAAAGCTTAAAAAGCATAAGATGATTGAGTGAATACATTCTTATAGAGGAGATCTTCCTGCTTTGGTCTTGTATCTTGGTCTTGATCTTGTTTGTAACGGCTTTGTTCCTTCATGCCTTGTGATCCTTATCTTGAGCCTTTGTCATTTGACTTTGAGTGCTTGAGATCTTCATCTGTACTCCTTGTGACTAAGATGACCTAATACATTCTTACATTCTTAGGTATCTTGATTATCTCCATCTTGTGCTCTTGTGACTTCTGAATCGACATTGGTTACACAGCTACGCCACCTTCTTGATATACAGTAACATATACAGACACGGATGAAATAGCTTTGAACATTTCACCCTAACTCGGTAGCGTTTTACCTCCGGTCGGTGAAGATCGTTAAACGGTATTAAATACCGTACCTGTGATCAGGTAGATTCGATTAAGAACCTCCTTGACAGGGTCTCCCGGCGGTAGTAGCCAGTTCTCTTTACTCGACCGTCTCAAAGCAGACTGCGAATGTAAAGAGTGAATCATAAGGATACATTATCCGTCTGATTAGAGTCGTCAATTCAGATTTCCTAGAACAAGTTTGATTCTAAAAGAATCGCACCATTGTTGCTTTCCAGTTTGTCACAAGCTTGATTCATAGAGAATCTTGCGAGTTACCTACCGCAATGCTGTTTGATGTTGACACTGGAAGAATTTCCATTCGTCACTGTGAACACTAATGAGTGTCACTCTGAATGTTCTGGCAAGATCACATGGATTTTGCGAAGAAACCTGGAATCAAGTTTGAATCAATTAAGAATCCAAACTTAGTTGCTTTCCAGTTCTCACAAGTTTGATTCGTGTAGAATCGCACAAGTTACCTACCATGAGCTTGTTTGATGCTGGCTCAAGCAGGATTTCCATCTTCATTGTGAATCGTATCACTCAGATGTTCTGGCAATATCACAAGGATAATGCATAGGACTCGATTGTGTCCTAATGAGATGATAGATAGATCTTGTTTGGCTCTAGACTCAATAAGTGCATTTTGGTAATCGGAGGCTGGAGCAGACTGCCACCTTTTCAGTATTAACTGACTCGGAGTGAGAAAGTCAATAGATACGTGTTGATCTCCGTGACAATGAGACAAGTTTCTTTTGAGAGAAACTCGAATGGCTGGGGAAGGGTTGTGCATCGCATCACTAGGTCCATGACACTTGTCTTCAAAAGATGTGTTAACCCGGTTTCTACCTAAGTTGCATAGAATATTCAACTCCTTCAATGCTTACCAATACGTCATCATTAGCACCTTGTTGTGATTGTTCTAGCGCTAACTTAAGTAATTGGTCCGCATTCAGCTTCATTCCACTCCATCTTTCCTAAGGACAACTATTTCTAGCTATGGAATGTCCTTTGGTAGATCCCTCCGGTTCTGGTTGGATCATAGGACTTAGTTTCCTATCCTAAACCACCTTTTGACTCCATCGTTCCGTCGTGGATAGTAGGTTGTTTTGGGTAAAGATCGTAACCATAAAACCATTGAAAACCATTCAAAGTGCTTGATAAAAATCAAAACTTTTAACACTTTGAAAGTTTTATATTTTCGAAAAGCTCCCCCTACACACATGCATCGATATACGAAATAGTTTGGCATGTGAAGGAAATAGTTGCACTTGAGTCTTTAAGATCACATGTTGCGATACATTACATTTTAATCACATTTTCTCCCCCTATCTCTAATATAAAAACATAATATTAGAGATATCAATTGATTAAAATATGACATTTTCTAAAAACCGATTGGGAGAGAAACATGTGTGCACGCATGAATCAAGGAACATTAAGTCGGGTAGCTCCCCCTCAACAATATATGTGTGTCTTGAGACAAAATTTGACAAAATTTTAGAAAAAAGACACCACAATATATGTTGAGGTTCGGAGTTGAGATGCCTTTACCGATAATATATGACAGATTTAATATCATTTTTGGAATGTGTTGGATACATAAAATATGACAATTTTAGAGATGTACCCAACAACATTAAAAGGCTTGATTTTAAAACGCTCCCCCTCAAAAATTGATCAAAATAAAATATGACAATTTTGAGATATGAAAACCACATATGACACACAATTTTGAAAGATTTAGAAAAATCTTTTGAGAAATTCTTGAAAAATTGTGTTCAACGTTTTTAAAATAAATTCCGATTTACATGAGCTCAAAACTTTGAATGTTTTGTGACTAGCTCATGACCGAGAAAAATTAATTTCCCGTTGTGAAGGATAAGTTATCATCCGTGATAAACTTTCCTTAAGTGGAAGTACGAGTTCTAAGCTGACATTTACTTAGAAATCGTTTTTCATGAACTTAAAAACTTTGAATGTTTTTATAAGAAGCTCATGACCGAGAAATATGATTTTCTCGTTGAGAAGGATAAGTTATCGTCCGAGATAAACTTTCCTTAGTCGAGGTTCGAGTCCTAAGCTGTGATGCGCTTAGAAGTCATCGTGAGAGTATATCAAGCAGCTTCATTTGCCAAAACCTCCAAGTCTTCTGGATTCATATACTTCATACCAAGACGACCAACGAGATACGCAAACCTATCTTTCGATAGAGCTTTTGTAAACAAGTCTGCCAGCTGGTACTCAGTTCTGACAAAGTATAGTTCCACGATGCCGCGTTCCACTTGTTCCTTGATGAAGTGATATCTGACATCGATGTGCTTGGTGCGGGAGTGTTGAACCGGATTGCAAGATATGGCTATGGCTGACTTTGAGTCACAATACATAGGTATTTTATCAAAGTGGAAGCCATAATCCGTGAGTTGAGTTCTCATCCAGAGGACTTGAGCACAACACGCGGATAGAGCCACATATTCTGCTTCAGCTGATGAGAGCGAAGTGCAATCCTGCTTCTTTGACGACCAGCTGACAAGCTTGTCTTCCCCTAGAAACTGTATGCTACCAGAAGTGCTTTTTCGAATATCAAGACAACCTGCGTGATCAGAATCTGAAAAAGCTGTTAGATGAAAACCGATTTCCCTCGGATACCAGAGTCCCATGTGAATGGTATTCTTAAGGTACCGAAAGATCCGTTTAACCTCTTTGAGGTGCTTTTGAGTAGGTCTGGCTTGATATCGTGCACAATAGCATGTGGCATGATGAATATCAGGCCTGCTGGCTGTAAGGTACATAAGTGACCCGATCATACTGCGATATCGCTTTGATCTACGGGATATGAGTACAAGTCAGCGTCTAGGGATGTGGTCGACAATGGTGTACCAACGTGAGCACATGAGGTCATACCATGCTTTTTAAGTATCTCTTGAGCATACTTAGCTTGGTTAATGAAGATACCACGTGGGGATTGATGAATCTGGAGGCCTAAAAAGAATTTTAGCTCCCCCATCATTGACATTTCAAATCTGCTGTGCATTAATTTTTCAAAACGTTTTGAAAGTTTTGGGTTCGTAGAACAAAAAATAATGTCATCAACATAAACTTGCACCAGCATTATGTCATCCCCATATTTATTAGTAAAGAGAGTAGGATCAATAGAACCTTTGGAGAATCCTTTGGACACCAAGAAGTTTGAAAGTTCTTCGTACCATGCCCTTGGAGCTTGTTTAAGTCCATATACAGCCTTCTTGAGACGATAGACTTTGTCAGGATGACGAGGATCGATGAATCCTTCCGGCTGATTCACATACACTTCTTCCTTCAAATGACCGTTGAGAAAAGCAGTTTTAACGTCCATCTGAAAAACCGTGAAGCCCTTATGTGCAACATAAGCAAGGAATATCCTGACAGCTTCCAAACGAGCAACTGGAGCGAATGATTCATCGAAATCTATCCCTTCTTGTTGACGATACCCCTTAACCACAAGACAAGATTTATTTTTGATGATGGTTTGTTCTTCATCCAGTTTGTTTTTCCAGATCCATTTGAAATCTAGAATTGACATTCCATAGGGTCGGTCAACAAGTTCCCAAACATTTAGGTGTTCAAACTGATGAATTTCGTCTTGCATTGATTCAATCCATGCATGATCAGTCATGGCTTGTTTGATGTTTGTAGGTACAGTTGAACTCACGGTGAGTGCATACATACACACATCGCCATCGGTTTCGAGTTGTCTGCGTGTTCGAACCGGCTGTGAAGGATTTCCAATGACTTGCTCCAATGGATGATCACGTGTCCAATGGTGAGTGGATGGATATGGTTGGTAGAATGTATGCATGTTGGACGGATCAACATGTTGAGTAGAAGACTCTCCGACTTCGTGTACCGGTGTACCGAACGGATTGATAAATTCTTCTTCGTCAGGTTGTGCATCGACTGCTTGATTGTTGTTTCCTCCTTCAGCATTGACGGTTGGTGATGTTGGTGGTATGACTGTTTGTTGAGTTTGTTGAGTATCCAATGGAATTGTCTCTTGAGCAACGGTTGCTGAAGTAGATGCAGTTGTGTATTTTTGACTTTGTTCGGGTGCATCAGTAGTGGTGACAGCGGAAGGCTTTGACACAACTTGATTGTTTCCATAGTAATATTCATCAAACATTGGATCATATAAATCAACCAACTCATTCATATGTGTCGTATCCGTCGAGTCTGCTGTAGGAGTACTTTGTTGACATTCTTGCACGGGACGTACACTGTTTTGTGTAGGTGCCATTGCTGGACAATGAGGTGCGGGACTTGAGCTGTTGTGATCAAGTACCATTTGTGGAAATTCGTCAAAGTTCACATGAATTGTTTCGACAATAATCTTTGTTCTCTTGTTATAGACTCGATATCCTTTCGACAATGTAGCATACCCCACAAAAATACATGCATCACCTTTTTCTTTCATCTTGTCGAGATTCTCACCGTCTTTAAGGATGTAGCATGAAGATCCAAATACGTGAAAGAATTTGACAGTAGGTTTCCTGCCATTGATGATGTGGTAAGGTGTCTTTTCATGTCTAGGGATGACGAGAGAACGATTCTGAGTATAACAGGCAGTTGCAATTGCTTCAGCCCAGAAGAATAGCGGTAATTTTAAAGCAGAAAGCATTGTTCGAGCAGCCTCAACCAAAGTACGGTTCCGTCTTTTGACAACGCCGTTTTGTTCAGGAGTTCGAGAAATAGACGTTTGATGTTCGATTCCTTCTTCTTGAAAGTAAGATTGCAAGTTCTTGTTCCAAAATTCAGTACCCCTATCCGTTCTGACGGTTAAGACTTGAGCTTGAAGATTGCGTTGTATCATCTTGAGAAAGTTTTTGAGAACCTCTGGTGTTTCATCTTTGGACCTTAAGAAGAAAGTCCATGTGTATTGATACAAGGTTTTTGCTAGGTTGTTCAATTTTATGTCTCTCGATCCTCTCGAATTGATCTCGGTTCTAAGTGGAATGATTGTTCTTGGTTACTAAGAAAAAAGGTTTGGTTTTCTAGTCTACTAAATGTTAAATGCATGAGAATGTAAACTTAAATTTAAAGGCAATTATATTAATAACAGTTAATTAAAACTAGAATTAAACTATGAAATAGAACAGTAATACTAAAGAAACAGTAACAATTAAAGATGCTCAAAAGAAAACTGATTCGGAAGTTAACCTTGATTCGGAACTTTTCACTTGGAACTTGGTTCGGAACTCTTGATCCGGAACATTCAACTCATTCAGAAGTTTTGTTCATCCGGAACTTATTACTCATTCGGAACTTTTAAAGGAAAAATTCATTCGGAACCTTCAAAGGAAAAACTCATTCGGAACTTTTAAAAATGACATTCATCCGGAACTTTTGTTCATGCGGAAGTTTATTCGGAACTTTTCAAAAACACATTCATTCGGAACTTTAAACTCATTCGGAACTTTCAGTTCATTCGGAAGATTTGTTCATCCGGAACTTTCAGCTCATTCGGAACTTTCTAAAAGGAAACTCATTCGGAATTATCAACTCATGCGGAACTTATGTTCATCCGGAAGTTTTTTAGCTCATTCGGAACTTTTTGGTTCATCCGGAACCTGGGAAACTCAAATACAGTAACTAATACCGAAGAACAAGGAAATCGATTTTAATGCCAAAAATCACCAAGTTTTTCACCGAATCTTAAATAAAACTAAACACAAAGCATCTACTAACCATAAACTACAAATCCCATCAACAAAAACACAAAATCCAACAACTTTTAAAGATCAAATCAATCAAATAAGAACTTAAGAACTTGAAAAGAAAGATGATGATGAACAAGATGAAATGGAAAGATTAAACAAGAACTTGTATTGAATGATTAATGTTTTAACAATCACTAAACAAGGATGAAATTACAAGATTGAAAATCAAAGATCAAAATCACCAAACACCCTAGTGGTGTTGGTGATGCTACGAAACAGAAAAGAGAAAAAAGTAGAGAGAAGAAAAACTAAAAACTTCATGCAAGGTGTGTGAGGGGAACCCTTTATATAGGTGTTCCCTTTGGTTGGTGAGTGGCTTTCTCCCGTTCTTCTTGTCTTCTCGTCTTTTCAGAAAAGTTGACGTTTTCGATTCTGATTCGGGATTTGTTGTCGATTAAATTCAACTCGTCTTTTAATTTCTTCGTTTAATAGACTTGAGTTTCTTCGACTTTTGTAAATCTTCCATCTTTGGTCCTTTTCTTCGATAAATCTTCGAATAGGCCCAGTGACTTCAAATCTTTTGCATCTCTTGGATAATAGACTTCATCTTGAGTCTTTTTCTTCGATAAATCCCGTGCAATCCCATGTTTTCTCCAATATTCATCCGGTTGGCTCTGAAAACACAATAAACACAAAAACCACGCATAATTCCAAACAAATGATATTAAATACGCGTTTTGGTCTCGTTTTAGCCCGAATTAAGTGGTAAAAGGATGGGTGTTTACACACCTATCAAATTCCCTACACTTAACCATTGCCATGCCCTCATGCAATGCTTAGTGATAAAGCAATTTTACACTTTTCTCATAATTAATCAACCTTGGCCTTATTCAAATACTACTAAACAAAAATTAAAGTACTAAAAGAAATTAAACTTTAAAATAAACAAAAGGATGGAAATAACTTGCAAAGAAATCAAGGACTTACATTAGGGCTTTGGTGCTGCGAAGATTTATCACCCTCAAGTTTCACGTTCCCCAAACTAAGCTTAAAAATGAGATCATTGTTATTATAAGCTAGTAAATCAAACACTTACACATATGGCTTAATTAAATGCTTAAACTCCCTTATTCCTAGGTGTATCTCTTATATTTTATTTTTGTCTTAGAATGATCATGAAGATGCATTTTTGGACTTATTTCGATAGTTTATTAAGGCTGAAAGCAAAGTAGGACGATTTGGTCAATAGTTAGCTAAAGGACAAAATCTCTTAAAACAGCTTCTCGGGATATCAAAAAGTTCATATCTTGGCATAACTCGGTTCACGATTTGAGACCTTTCTCGGGCCGATATTTGGCATGTACTTCATACTTCATATCTTGAGAGACGTGCTTGAGATAATGGTCTTCTCATCGTTCATAGAGTTTCTTTACTTGGAGACTTTTGAGAGGTACTCCAACTTTGTTGACCACGACTTCATGATTATTTCTTCAATCTCTATTTGGGATTTTGAGATACAACGATCCGCCTCCTTTTCGGACTTGGATCTATTTATCCTCATACCTTGTTAGGGTCTTTTCAGATAGACTTCTCCATGATCTTTATGGGAGTTGATTGCTTTTCGTCGTGAGTCTTGATCCTTCATATTGACTTTGGGAATAATGCTTTTCACATCACTTTGGATCTTTAGCAATAAAATGGAATCCTCATGCCTTGTTAGGGCCTTTTCGGACTCGCCAATCTTCGCGCCCCGCTTCATAAGTTATGCCTTGGCTATGAACTCTTATCATTACCGAGCAACTTTTAAACGATCTTGGGCTAGAAGCTAAGTAACTTTTCAAATCGTACGACCTTACTTATTGCAGATAATATATAGCAAGTGATGGGAGAATAGGCAAATAATTACACCAAGTGAGCTTGCGCAAGAATACCGACTTATAATTGACTCTATCATTTCTCGTCCTCCACAATTTAAAATCTCAAGTAATGAGACTCGTGGATACTTAGCCTAATAAACCAATTAAGGTCTACATGGTTAAGGATACTAGCTAGAATAAACTTGGATAAGTCTATTCGGGTTGAGTCAAAATAAACGCAACGGACCTAATATGTCAAAGACTTCTAAACTAGCTATACCACTTTATTAAGATTTTGACTTTATTGCGGGATATATACATACGAAAGCAACGATAAAAATTTATAAATTACGACTAAATGGCCAAAGTTAATAAAAAATTTGAAATTTTTTGAAAAATATGATTTTCCGGTTAAATGAAGGCATTTTCATGGAAAAGTCCACTTAAAACTTCGATAGAAGTCCCCCCTACACTTAAGATAAACATTGTCCTCAATGTTTAAGTATGTGGGAAAAGTTTCCCCTACACTTATGACATTGTGCACGTTGGTTAACTCAAGTTAAGGAAGAGACGACTAACGTGATCAATTTCAAATGTGAGTATGAAGAAAATTGAATCACGATAGTTGAGAGATAGAACCGGATTTCGGATAACACGGGAGCACGATTCTTCAAAGATTCCAAGAGTGCACTTATCCCTGTAATCACATCACCACACAAAGACAAACACCCTATAGAGGTCCCCCTACACTTAGGAGGTTAAAACATAAAAGGATAGATACTCGGGCTGCCTCCCGAGGAGCACTTGTTTTTGATAACCGAGTCACGAGCCTGACTCGACCCAAAATTAGTTCATGGGGAACGTGGTGAGGGATGGAATCACCTCCTGAGAGGTGTCCTCACCAAAGTACAACTTCACTCATTGGCCATTCACCTTAAAATTCGGTCCATCAGGTTGAGCGAGCTCGAGAGTACCATATGGAAAAATTTGGGCAATGGTGAATGGGCCGGACCAACGAGATTTGAGCTTGCCCGAAAAGATTTTCAACCGAGAGTTAAAAAGTAAGACTTTGTCTCCAACATGGAACTCTCGGTTCTTGATCTTAGAATCGTGAATGAGCTTAGTCCTTTCCTTATAGATTAAAGAATTTTCATAAGCCTCATTACGGAGTTCATTGAGCTCATTGAGTTGGATCTTGCGTAGGTCACCGGCTTTGTTAATATCAAAATTAGCCCACTTCAAGGCCCAGTAAGCCTTGTGCTCCAACTCAATGGGGAGGTGGCACGCTTTCCCGTACATAAGACGATAAGGCGTACAGCCGATCGGGGTCTTGTAAGCAGTACGGAAAGCCCACAAAGCATCATCAAGTTTATCAGCCCATGAGGCACGATGCTCTCCCACGGTTCTTTCCAGAATTCGCCTAAGTCCTCGGTTGGATATTTCAGCCTGGCCATTAGTTTGTGGGTGGTAGGCTGTGGAAAGACGATGATTTACACCGTACTTAGCCATGACTCTAGCGAATTGGTCATTGCAGAAATGAGTCCCACGATCACTAATAATGGCACGAGGCACACCGAATCTAGCGAATAGAGCTTTCAAAAAGTTACAAACCACCCTTGCGTCATTAGTAGATAAAGCTTTGGCTTCGACCCACTTTGAAACGTAGTCAACGGCTACAAGGATGTATTTGTTTCCTTTAGAAGAAGGGAATGACCCCATAAAGTCGATACCCCAAACATCAAAAATTTCACATTCTTGAATGAAATTCTGAGGCATCTCGTCTTTATGTGTGATAGTGCCTTGTTTTTGGCAAACATCACATCGTTTAACCATATTGTGAGCGTCACGATATATGGAGGGCAAATAAAATCCCGAATCAAACACTTTTTTGGCGGTGTAGTTGGGACCAAAGTGACCACCGGTGGGTCCTTTGTGGCAAGCGTCAAGGATTCTTAAAGCTGCCGGTCCATCAACACATCGGCGGATAATCAGGTCGGCACATTGTTTGAATAGGTAAGGGTCGTCCCAAAAGTAAGTCTTAATGTCGGTGAAGAACTTTTTCTTTTGTTGAGACGTCAACCCTTCCTTGAGAATTCCACCCGCCAAGTAGTTTGCAAAGTCCGCAAACCACGGGGTTGCATCAGAATTCGAATTTATAGACATTAAGGTCTCCAAGGGAAAAGAATCATTGATTTCTTTGTTTGGATGATCCCCTTGGTAAGGATCCTCAAGTCTGCTGAGATGATCCGCGGCTAGGTTTTCTGCTCCTTTTTTATCGCAAATTTCGATTTTAAATTCTTGGAGTAGCAAAACCCAGCGAAGAAGTCTTGGTTTGGAATCTTGCTTTGTCAACAAGTACTTCAACGCGGAATGATCGGTATACACAATTGTTGTAGAAAGGACAAGATAGGGGCAAAATTTTTCAAAAGCATAGACAACAGCTAAAAGCTCTTTTTCGGTTGTCGTATAATGCAATTGTGCCCCCGTCATTGTCTTGCTAGCGTAATGGATCGGTTGGAAGTGTTTGTTCACTCTTTGTCACAGAACCGCACCAATAGCAAAATCACTAGCATCGCACATCAACTCAAAGGGAAGCTCCCAATTAGGGGTCACCAAGACGGGTGCCTTAGTTAGCTTATCCTTAAGCGAGTTGAAGGCTTCAAGACACTCTTTGGAAAAGATAAAAGGAGTATCTTTTTCCAAGAGGTGGGTCATCGGGCGAGCGATTTGAGAAAAATCTTTGATGAATCGACGGTAGAAGCCCGCATGACCCAGGAAACTTCTCACACCCTTCACGGTTGAAGGTGGAGGCAACTTAGCGATAACATCGACTTTAGTATGGTCTACTTCAAGACCGGCTTTCGAGATCTTGTGTCCTAGCACGATGCCTTCTTTTACCATAAAATGGCATTTTTCCCAATTCAGAACAAGGCGAGTGTCTTCGCACCGCTTAAGCACACGTTCCAAATTGGCAAGGCAAGAAGAGAAGGAATCCCCAAAGACCGAGAAATCATCCATGAAGACTTCCATGGTTTGTTCAACCATATCATGGAAGATAGCTAACATACACCTTTGGAAAGTCCCGGGGGCATTACATAAGCCAAAAGGCATCCTTTTGTACGCAAATGTGCCATAGGGACAAGTGAATGTTATCTTCTCTTGATCTTGGGGATCGATGGGTATTTGGAAATAACCCGAGAAACCATCAAGAAAGCAGTAATATTCATTACCCGCTAAACGTTCAAGCATTTGGTCCATAAAAGGTAGAGGGAAATGATCCTTTCTCGTGGCATCATTGAGTTTGCGGTAGTCTATACAAACTCTCCACCCAGTAACGAGACGAGTGGAAATCAACTCGTTGTGTTCATTGGGAACAACGGTTATTCCGCCCTTCTTGGGCACACAATGGATTGGACTAACCCATGGTGAATCCGAAATAGGGTAAATCATACCCGCATCAAGAAGTTTGATAACCTCTGTTTTGATGACTTCATGGATTTTTGGATTCACCCTTCGTTGGCTTTGAATTGTGGGCTTAAAGTCGTCCTCCATGAGAATTTTGTGTGTGCAGAAGTGAGGATCAATTCCACAAATATCAGAGATTTTCCAAGCAATAGCCTTCTTGTGATCTTTCAACACGGTGATAAGTCGGGCTTTTTCTTCTTCCTTCAAGTCCTTCGCGATAATGACTGGCGACTTCTTCTCTTCTTTAAGGAATACATACTCGAGATGGGGCGGCAACTCCTTAAGTTCTAAATCCGGAGGATTTTCGACGGGAGGCGTATTCAAAGTCGGAGTATCGATAGCAATAACCGTGGGAGATGGAGGAGAAGGATTGTCTTCGTTGAGAAGGTTGTCAAAGAAATGCATGTCTTCATCCCCACCGGTGGGAGAATCATTAGTAGCTAAATTCACATCTCCCATGGTGTCTTCAAGATTGTTCCAAACCAAATCACTATCTCCAAATAGAGACAATGATGAATCAATAGAGGAAACGGTTTCAACATTGGGAAGAGAGGTAGGAATACTTTTGCAAGCATCTTTGAAGTGTTCTTCACAAGCCTCATCAAGAACGTCAATACAATTAACACTCTCGTTGGAATAAGGTTGTTTAGACAACTTTCCCATGTTGAAGACGATTTTATCGTCACCCACTCTCATGATAAGCTCACCGGCTTCAACATCGATGAGAGTGCGACCGGTCCTCAGGAATGGACGACCCACGATCAAGGGAACACGAGGGTCCATCTCGTAGTCGACGACGACGAAATCGGCAGGAAAAGTGAATTTGTCGACTCCTACAAAGACGTCTTCGGCTATCCCCACTGGATAAGCAACCGTACGGTTAGCTAATTCCAAAGTCATTTTGGTGGGGACTAGCTCAGGGAGAGATAATTGCTTCCAAACGCTTAGAGGCATGAGATTAATACTGGCACCTAGATCGGCTAGGGCCATGCAATTCTCTACTCCCAGGAAATTGCAAGGAATTAAGAAACGACCCGGATCACCAAGCTTGGTTGGCAATTTCCTTAAGAGCACTGCAGAGCAATTCTCATTAAGTTGGGTGTTGGCAATATCGAGAAGCTTTTCCTTGTCGCTCAGAAGATCTTTAAACATTTTCGCATATTTAGGCATGTGAGCGAGAGCCTCAGCGAAGGAGATATTGAAATTCAGTTGTTTAAACATTTTAAGAAAGTTCGAAACCTGAATATCGTCCTTGCTTTTGAGCTTCTCTTTCCTCAACCTAGATGGATAAGGTATATTGGAAGAAGAGGAAGGCTTTGGAAGAATAGGATCACTCACATCCTTGGGTGGAGGAGGGGTAGAAGGAAGAGGTGGAGAAATTGGGGAAGGAGAAGGATGAGGAATAGGAGCAGGTGACTCGTTCTCCTTAGTCACAATCACCGGTGGAGGTATAGGAAGCTCGGGTTCCTTGGTACCTTTGCTACTGCGAGTGGTGATTGCTTTCATCTCCCCTCTTGGATTCGCAACGGTGTTACTCGGAAGAGTACCCGAAGAAGAGGGTTGATTACCTTGGAAGAAACTAGCCATCATGTTCTTCAAGTCATTAGTTTGGCTATCCAACATATTTCTCATGTCAGCTCTCAAATCGTTTCCTTGCTTGACCAGGTCTGCTTTCAGGTTGAGCACTTCTCTCTGAAGATTTCCCACTATCACATCGTTAGTCCTCATATAGGTTTCCACTTCTTGGTGAAGAGCGGTGGGTTGGTTGGGAGGAGCATTGCATGCGGGTGGTTGATAAGCAGGTTGTTGGTAGACTTGGTTGTTTCGTTGAGGTGGTTGTTGCTGCTTATGAGGAGGAATGTAAGGTGTACGAGGTTGTTGTTGTTGTTGAGTAGGGCGATTGAGGTTTTGTTGTTGGTTTGGGTTGTTTGGGGGAAAACCGGGTGGTGAGAGGTAGTTGTTAGAACGGTAGCTAAGCAAATTACGGTCACCTTGAGGTTTAGCTTGATAAGCAGGTTGAGGATAGGTGCCATAAGCTGCATTCACATTCTCAGCAGGGTAGTCTTGGGTGGCGGTACAAGTGGTGTAAGAGTGAGGACCCCCGCATATCTCACATGGTTGGCTGACAGCACTAACTTGAGCATTTTTAGTGTTGCTGCTGTTGGTGTTGTTAACGGTGTGGGTAACAAGCGATTCAAGAAGCGTAGTGATTTTGTCAAGTCGCTTGTCGCTGTCACTAGTGCTAGCACTAGAGACATTGGTCCGAACACTCTTGGTTTGCACACGAGACTTATTCTCAATGATATCCCAAGCAGCATTGGAAGTCTTAGCCAATAGATTACCCCCCGAAGCACTGTTTAGTGAATCTTGGTCACTCATGCTTAAACCATTGTAAAAAGTGTTAATTTGATGCACTTTGGTAAAACCATGTTGTGGGCATTTTCGTAAAAGATCTTTGAAACGATCCCAAGATTCACTGAACGACTCATCGTACTTTTGTTCAAAATTTATGATTTCATTCCGCAAAGCGGTAGTACGAGAGGGTGGGAAAAAGTAATTTATAAACTTGGTCTCCAAATCCGTCCACGAGAGAATACTCTGTGGCGGTTCCTTAGCAAGCCAATGCCGGGCTTGTCCCTCTAAGGAAAAGGGAAAAAGTTGTAACCTGATAACCTCTTGTGGAACACCATTGAACTTGACCGTGTTAGTGAGTTGCAAGAATCTCTTGATGTGGTCGTGTGGATCATCAATGGTACGCCTCAAGAATGGTTGAGCGGAGACCATCTGGATAAAGCCTGATTTGAGCTCAAAGTTGTTGGCGGCAATTGGAGGTATGACAATTGGATCAGTGTTGCCGTCTACATGAGCTTGCAGCAGTTCAATCATCGGCCGATTATCCGGTTGAGGCTCATTGTTGTTATTATTATTCATGTTGTTGAAAGGTGGGTTGTTGTTGTTATTATTGTTGTTTGGAGGTGGTATGTTGTTGTTGTTTTGTACACCGGCCATGTCTAAGTTATCGAGAGGCTCGGGCTCTTGATAAGACGTGGATCGAGTGCGCATACACCTGCAAAAGAACGAACAAAGAAAAGCAAAGCAAAAATATTTTTGGTTTTTATGTTTTTTTATTTTTTTTGTATTTTTGAAAATTTTATATTTTTTAGGATTTTTTTTTGAAAGTTTTTATGAAAAAGTAACGTTCACGGGGAACGGATCCTAAAATCCAAGTTCTCACAAAAAACTTTTAATCTTAACGAGAAGAGCCGGCAGCGGTGCCATTTGATACAAGGTTTTTGCTAGGTTGTTCAATTTTATGTCTCTCGATCCTCTCGAATTGATCTCGGTTCTAAGTGGAATGATTGTTCTTGGTTACTAAGAAAAAAGGTTTGGTTTTCTAGTCTACTAAATGTTAAATGCATGAGAATGTAAACTTAAATTTAAAGGCAATTATATTAATAACAGTTAATTAAAACTAGAATTAAACTATGAAATAGAACAGTAATACTAAAGAAACAGTAACAATTAAAGATGCTCAAAAGAAAACTGATTCGGAAGTTAACCTTGATTCGGAACTTTTCACTCGGAACTTGGTTCGGAACTCTTGATCCGGAACATTCAACTCATTCGGAAGTTTTGTTCATCCGGAACTTATTACTCATTCGGAACTTTTAAAGGAAAAATTCATTCGGAACCTTCAAAGGAAAAACTCATTCGGAACTTTTAAAAATGACATTCATCCGGAACTTTTGTTCATGCGGAAGTTTATTCGGAACTTTTCAAAAACACATTCATTCGGAACTTTAAACTCATTCGGAACTTTCAGTTCATTCGGAAGATTTGTTCATCCGGAACTTTCAGCTCATTCGGAACTTTCTAAAAGGAAACTCATTCGGAACTATCAACTCATGCGGAACTTATGTTCATCCGGAAGTTTTTTAGCTCATTCAGAACTTTTTGGTTCATCCGGAACCTGGGAAACTCAAATACAGTAACTAATACCGAAGAACAAGGAAATCGATTTTAATGCCAAAAATCACCAAGTTTTTCACCGAATCTTAAATAAAACTAAACACAAAGCATCTACTAACCATAAACTACAAATCCCATCAACAAAAACACAAAACCCAACAACTTTTAAAGATCAAATCAATCAAATAAGAACTTAAGAACTTGAAAAGAAAGATGATGATGAACAAGATGAAATGGAAAGATTAAGCAAGAACTTGTATTGAATGATTAATGTTTTAACAATCACTAAACAAGGATGAAATTACAAGATTGAAAATCAAAGATCAAAATCACCAAACACCCTAGTGGTGTTGGTGATGCTACGAAACAGAAAAGAGAAAAAAGTGGAGAGAAGAAAAACTAAAAACTTCATGCAAGGTGTGTGAGGGGAACCCTTTATATAGGTGTTCCCTTTGGTTGGTGAGTGGCTTTCTCCCGTTCTTCTTGTCTTCTCGTCTTTTCAGAAAAGTTGACGTTTTCGATTCTGATTCGGGATTTGTTGTCGATTAAATTCAACTCGTCTTTTAATTTCTTCGTTTAATAGACTTGAGTTTCTTTGACTTTTGTAAATCTTCCATCTTTGGTCCTTTTCTTCGATAAATCTTCGAATAGGCCCAGTGACTTCAAATCTTTTGCATCTCTTGGATAATAGACTTCATCTTGAGTCTTTTTCTTCGATAAATCCCGTGCAATCCCATGTTTTCTCCAATATTCATCCGGTTGGCTCTGAAAACACAATAAACACAAAAACCACGCATAATTCCAAACAAATGATATTAAATACGCGTTTTGGTCTCGTTTTAGCCCGAATTAAGTGGTAAAAGGACGGGTGTTTACACACCTATCATGTATCTAGAGTAATCATCAACAATCACGAGAATATACTTTTTCCCGTTAATACTCTCTACACGCATGGGACCACATAAATCCATGTGTAGAAGTTCCAATCGTCCTTTTGAGCTTGGGGTAGTCTTTGTTTTGAAAGACTTCCGTTTTGCTTTCCCCAACTCACAAGAAGAACAAAGATGGTCTTTGACGAATTTCAACTTAGGAAGACCAGTCACAATATCATTCTTTGAAAGCAAGTTGATGGTGTCAAAGTTGAGATGTGACAATCGTTGATGCCATAACCATGCTTGAGATGATGAAGCTTTAGCCATTAAGCAAATTGGATTTGTTGAAGATGTGTCTTGAAGAGTTACTGTGTAGAGATCAGAACCACGAGAACCTGTAAGAAGGTCATTCCCATCGTAGTCTCTAACATAGTAAGTAGATTTCTGAAAAGCCACTTCCAAATCCGCATCACAAAATTGACCAACCGAGAATAAATTGTGATTCAGTCCCTCGACGTAATAAACCCGTTTTATAGTGATATTCCCTTGAACCAAGTCTCCATATCCGAGTATCGGTGCAAATTGATCATTTCCAAACCGTACCGTACCCAGAAACTTCTCCACAAAGTTAATGAGAAGCTTGAGATTGCCCGTCATGTGCTTTGTGCACCCGGAGTCCATTATGAATAGGATGATTTCGACGAGCTGCAGAAGAATTAGAAGACAATGTAGCATTTGACAAATGGGAGCCCTTGATAGAAACGGGTTCCAAAATAGTAGTGGGCCTAGATGCAAAGTCTACAGGCAAGCTGATATTCCTAGACCCAATCACTAAAGTGGTTAACTTAGGTACCCATTTGTATCCGGGTGGTGTACATCTCGAATACCCCCGTGTACATGTCCTAATCATGTTCTCATATAGCTTCTTTAATCTGTTTTGTTTACGCAGAGTAGTGGAGTCTAACGCACTTAGTTTCTTAAGTGGTTGATCAGTGGATTGGTTCAAAGTTCTTGTGGGTTCTCTAGTACTAGTGGGCACAGGAATAGGCTTCCTAGTTCTAGTATTCACGCCATTATGATTAAGAGCACAAGCATCATGATTGAAAGTACGAACACATTTTTCACATTCAACACAAACAACTTCAACATTCGAGGTCTTAGCATTTAAACTGTCATTACAAGCAGTTACAGACGTTTTATTCTTAGAAAACTTAAAATTCCTACGGTGATCTTCTACTTCCTTCTTCTTCCCTTGACTATTGTTAGGCATGACTCTATCTTCAATTCTAGTGCTCTTAAGCTGTGGTCCGCTAACACTAGTAGTGGGATTTACTCCTGTAGAAGAAGACACACGTTGATTAGTTTTCCTAGTATTCTGAGGTAACTGCGTTGTTCCAGTTTGAGTGGACCTAGTGTTCATCTTATACATTCCAGGTGCTATCACATTAGTGCTCTTATCATTTCCTATCTTAGGAAAAGTCTGTGGGGATTGTACCAAAATAGATGATTTGGGGCATTTAACCGCATTTGGTTGACGAACGGCGGATGGTTTACCCAAAACAGACTTTCCTTTCATTTTCTCAATGAGTTTCTGTAACTCACTTATGGCTATGTCCCTTTCTTTTAGCTGAGCTTTCAAATCATTTATTTCGAAATCTTTTTCATTTAGTAGACGAAACGAAGAAGCTGACATTTCTTGACACTTTTTATGATTATGAGATTTTTCACCTTTTTGTAAAGCAAGTTCAAGAGAAATGGAGTGTTTCTCAAGTTGAGAAAAACTTTTCGAAAGTTTGTTATATGACTGAATTTGTTTTGAAAGCTCTACTTCAAGATTGCGACATTTCTCGTCTGATTCTGACACTAGACATGCTACATGACAATATTGATCAAGATCGGTATACACACCAAGTATAGCATTCATATGGTCAGCATAAAAATATTCCTTAGAAAGTCGACCAATTTCGTTAGAAAGTTGGTGTTCTTGTGTCTTTAATTTAGTTTGAAGAAAATCAACTTCATCTTCAAGAGATTTAACATAACTTAAATCAGTTAACATTTCCTCAGTGAGAGCTGTATAAAACATTTCCATATTTTTTGAAAGATCATCAATGGTTGGAACAATACATTGTTGAATGACGACTTCTACTTGTGGGTTAGGTTTAATATTCCAAATGGTATCCCTAGAAACCTTTTCATAGTCGACGACACCTTTGTACAAATTTAAAACCACTTGTTTTATAAACTCAAATTGCTGAACACTTTTGCTTTTCTCATCCCATTTATGTTTTTCATCCAAAATTTACTTTTCTAACAAAATTGATTGCTTTTTGAAATTCCTTTTTAAAGAAACTTTCTTTTGTGGTTCATCACTTGGTGGTGGAACGCTATTATACATCTTTTGTTCTTTTGAAAGTTCTTTTTGAGGGACAAACTTAATATGATTGTTAGAATCAGAAAGGTTTATTAAATCACTTAAGTTTGATCGACTTTCTTCTTGTTGACGAATGATTTTGTCACAGTCAGGGGAAAGCATAAGAGCAAGATTATGAACATAACAACCGATATCATAAAGAGCAGGCTTGGTGCTTTGAGCTTTCTTGAGATATTCAGGCTTGACAAAACTCGTTTTCATATTTCTATTGAGCATATTCATAGTTTGAATAGACTGACCCGTTTTGTAAACAATGTTGTTTAACGTGTCGACTCTCTTTTCCAAAGCAAGAATTTTTTCAATATCCTTTTCTTCATGAGTTTTATAAAGCTCAGTTTGTTCTTTGTTAACCGACTCTAATTCAGTAATTTGGAGTTTATGTAGCAGCAGTTGTTCTTCAAGTTCTGATATCTTCTGTTTTGACATATGAATTTCGTGTGTTACTTCAGAACAATATTGTTCGTTGAGCACCTTACGTTCATATACCAAACCATTAGCTATCGCAACCCGTCGATCAGCTTCTTTTACATAATCACACTCTTTAAGCCTGTCTATCTCCTCGGCTAAGGATGTGTTTGCTTGCTTCAAACGTTTATTAGCCTCTTTGTTTTCCTCAATTTCATGTTTTAAAGAATCAATAATAGACGCAAGCAAATCACGGTCCTCATCTGAGTCAGTATCCTGAACAACTTTTCCGTCATCATTACACATATGCTGTGAATCCGTAGAGATATTGCTATCCTCCGTGTCCATTACATATGTGTCATTGATGCTTTCGGGTTGGCCAGGATGACGTCGTTCATTAGCAAACACATTATAGTTATCATGTGATGGTACCTTTTCAAGTGGCTCAGAATCATAGATGGGTCTATAAGTATCATCAGTCTCTGGGATCACTTCTTGAATCTTTGCCATGTACACATAATGTGCCTCCAACTCTTGATCATCGGCTTCATCATCAGTGTCATCACGCCAGTCAACTTCATCTGCTGTGAGTGGAATTCCTGCTTCTTCTTTCTTACACAGCAACATCTTTTCCTTGTGATACCCTGAGTCCTTAACCCGTTTTGGCTTCTTGCATTCCCTAGCCATGTTCCCAATCCCTTGCATTTGAAGCATTGAATCCCAGTCTTTTGCACAACCGGAGTGCCTATAGTGTCTCTAGCCCCAACTTGATTCGGCATCCTCTGATTATCATACCTAGCATCACGATCATACCGAGGTGCATGATCAACTTCCTTATATCTTACATTGGATGATGATCTGAGGTTGTTGTTGGTAGGTTTGTAGATCTTCTTATAAGTTGTGGTGAGTAAAGACATGAGTTCTTCAATCTTCTTGTCCCTTGAAGTTTGTTCATCATCACTGTCTCCATCTGACTCGGTGTCATACTTTGGAGGTGGAGTGGGGACAATTGCTTTTGCTTTGTGTTTAGCAGCAGCTAGAGGTTTGGTGGATGAGCTTGATGACTTCGAGGAATGAGTAGGTGGTTGTTGACGAGGAACGGGTTTTGTTGAAGTAGCAGCCACAAAAGCAATAGAATTAGCAGACCGTTCTGCCTTTTCAGCCCTTAGTTCATTCACTTCATTCTGATGTTGTTTCAAGATATCATAAAGTTTGTGATAGGAGATGGTCTTGATATCTTCCCTTTGTTTAACCAAAGTCACAAACCTTTGCCATTCCGGTTTGAGTTGAAGTAGAAACTAAACATTGGCATGATGGTTGGAGATGGTACACTGATTTCTGACAAGCTCATTCATCATTTTGTAGAATCTCGAGTAATATGAGTCAATGGATTCACCATCTTCAAATGTGAATTTTCCAAACTCCCAAAGTAGATTAGTCTCGAGATCTTGAACATTGATCGACTCACCTTGCTTCAATCGATGAATTGCATTCCACATTTCCATAGCATTAGGACATGCATCAACTGTGGAATAGATATCGTTATCAATTCCAGTGAGTATGAAGTTTACAGCATCAGCTTGGAGGAGTTTCTTTTTCTCAGCAGAACATGTGTCAAAATCCTCCATAGCTCGTATAGTTGATGAAGTACCATCCTCTGCCTGTGTGGTAATTGGTCTGAATTAAAAAACTGGAGGTGGATTCTCAAAGCAGTGACGAAGAGCAGTTCGGTTTTCTTTTCCGTCGAGAAATCTGAGAAAACGAGATCTCCATTGAACGTAGCAACCGGCAGTGAGCACAGGTGGATTACCGTTGCCACCTTGTTCCAAACGTATTTGATTAGCAGTTGCAATGTTGATGTTGTTGTTAGACATGGTGAATACTTGTGAATGAATTGCAGATCTTAGTGGATTTGTTGTGATGATGTGTGGTTAAAATTGAAATTCCGAAATTTCCAAAATTTTTTTCTCAGGCCGACAATAAATTCCTCAGTCTGACAAAACGGTAAGCCGAAAAATTTTGTATCACCAAATTTTGAATTTGAGTTAGAAATAGCCAAAAACTAATAGGGAAAATTTTTGATTTTACTTGACCTAAAAATTTTAACTCTTTTTTTTTTTTTTTTTTTTAATCTTCGCGTAAACGATGTTCCGAAACTAGTCTAGATAGTGGCTAAGTCTAAAATTTACTCAAACAAAATATCCATCGGAATGTCCATCGGAATAACCTTGTCGGAATGACCTTGATCGGAATACCCTTGTCGGAATAACCTTGTCGGAAGAAACGATATCGGAATACTCTAATCGGAATGTCAAATCGGAATGTCAAATCGGAATGTCAAATCGGAATGTCCAAATTGGAATACTCAAATCGGAATGTCAAATCGGAATGACCAAATCGGAATGCTCAAATCGGAATGTCTAATCGGAAAGCTCAGATCGGAATGTCAAATCAGAATATTCAAATTGGAATGCAATCGGAATCCCTAAACCCTTTTCCGATTACACTGATCGGAATAAACTATCAACCCTTTTCCGATGACCTGATCGGAATAAATCCCACTTTTCTCGGACAAAACTCAACCAATTCGTGATTTTAAGCCAAAAAATGATCAAAACACCCAAAAATTTTGTGTTTTTAGCCAAAGTAACAATACCAAATCTCTACCACAACTATATAGAAGATTTGTATCAAGAAAAAACCATAAAAAACACAAGAAAAATTTTGGGACGTGATATATAGATCAAAATGACCACGAAAAATCAAGAACACACCACACGAATCTTCAATCACCTATCCACTATAGGCTCTTGATACCAAATGTTAATACCATTTAATCTATAACACAAGATTTAGAAGAGATATTTAGAGAGAGAAAGAGAAGAAAAGTAGAGAGAGAAACAAGAGAGATTTTGGAAGGTTAATGTTTACTAGAGAGAGAAAGTAAAATGAACCAACACCCTCTTTCACATGTGGAAGAGGGTTATATATGCCACGGCTCTAAGGCCTTTTCTGGGCTTCATCTTGGGCCGGGCTTGGCATTCACTTGGGCATATAGCCCCTAACAAAGACAATATTAGCTTAAAGTCCAAGCCCGCTTTTCCCGACTAACCTATTACTATACAAGACCAATAACGACTAAGATGACCTATTACATTCTTGTTCGACTAGATAAATATAGGGCTAACAGTTTGGAAGTTACCGGAACACCCCTAAGGGGTGTTAGGCGGCCGATTATAGGGATCCAAGAGGGGGGGGGGGGGGGGGGGGGGGGGCGCATTTGTTGCCTTTTATTTATCTTGGGCTACAAGGGTTGAGGCCTATAAATACACCTCCTAATCCCCTCATAATCACACAACATAAATCTTTCTCCCTTCCTTCTCTTTTGGGTCAATCGCAACACCAACACCACGAAGGGGTTCGGTTGGTTTTTCTTGGTTGATCGATTGTATATTTAATCTAGTCCTGTCCCCTCTCTAGGGTTGTTGGGTAGATTAATTACAAGCGTCGTAGCTCGGTTTTCACGTTCTAGAATCACGGTCAGCGCGTTGTATTACGTGTGTACAAGAACGTAATATAGTCTTACTTTAGACTATATCTTGGTATATACGGTTTAACCCGAATCGGTGATTTGTTCTTCGTCTTGTGGAATTGCTTTAGGTAAAGGTACGTAACCCTAATTCGATTAAGAATAATTATGTTATTAATTATGATCTTGTTAAATCGCTTCTGCTATATGTGCTTTGATCTCGTTTAGGGTTTTATATAATTGTTATGATACTAATAAACATTCAGTGGCATCGAGAGCCGTTTTAACATGTTATAATTATCGAAAATCTAAAGTTTTTTTTAACTATAATTGTTTTGAGTTAAAACTACATGTTTTTTTTAGGTTTTTCATAAAATTAGGGTTTTGTTTCTTAAAAATTAGGGTTTTTGCTCTATTTTAATTAAAAAAATGAATTGTTTTGAAACCTTAAATTACATGTGGGATAATTTTAGATTATGTTGCATGATTAATTGTTATGTCATGTATGGTTACGATCCGTAGAGATTTAATTGTTAAGATTTGTGGGGATTCCATGATTACGTGCATGTTTTCATGGATCGTAAAATTATATGTTTATATGATTTTATGTGCTACGTGATTATTTAATTCAATAAATCTAGAATTTGGGAAGACTTTTATATAGAGATATAAAGACCTAGATTTGATGATTATTGAATAAATCGTATGCATGTGGCTATTTGATTTATTGTTGCACATATAAATTGTTATTATGTGTTTATGATTTAGTGTTTTTTTACTTGTTTATGTATAAAATTGTTGTAAAAAAGGTTTTTTTTTGAAAAGAAATAATATGGATTAAATCTTATTAAAAATGATTTGTTAGAGATTTTAAATTACATAAGATTACGTTGATTGGTGAATTGAAATAATAATTTAATATCCTACTCAATTTAGACAAACTATAAAGTGAGTTTAACGCACTGCTGGTCATGTACCCGGTTAAGGAATGAGGTGTTATGCCATTAGTCGCTGACCAAATTCCCGGCTCGCCTGTGCGTTAAAATTGAAATTACCTACTATTATTTATTGAATTATACCTTAAGAGTGATTTACCACAAATTCACATCCGAACCACAATGAATAAGGGTATTGCTTTGTGCGTAGCCGAGTTCTAGCAAAGTACGATGTGATGAGTTGGGGGTAAATTCTTTAATTGGTTTAACCAATACCGCAACATAATTTATGAAGAAATTTAATCTCATGAAAAAGTTTACTAAATGTTTTATTAAACTTATGCTATGGAGATTGTATGCATGCTTCTCCATACATATATTTTGATATCAAAATTTATACCATTAAAATTTAAGTCGAATGCTCCTAATTGACGAACACTTGATATTAATTCGTCATCAAATGAGATTTTTGGATGATGTTGTGATGGAGAGAAAACCGTTTGTAGAATGAGAATTCGTATGATGGTTTTACGTTACTCAGATTAGACGACTTAATTAAGTTACTCAGTGAGATCTGGAAACTTAATGCATTCAGAAAGGATGAAACATGTTTACAATGCAAAACGTTTTTTGGCAATGTAAATCCCTTAAATATCTAGAAATTGAAAATTGTTTGTCAATTAAATTGTTCGACAAGTCGCTGTGTTGAGTACATTCATTACTAGCAGATCAACTGATGTAATGGATCTATGTCAATATAGTTCTAGAATTCAAGGAAAATAATATGGTTTTAATACTGGGGTAATTTTATTTTCTTGAAAGTATTTTGTTATCGAAGATACTAATATTTGAACTTATTTCTGTAGAAATGGCTCAACCCACCAATAACATGATAAGTTCTGCGTTCAAAGCTTTCTTTGAACGACCTGAACTTACTGGCCCAAACTTCAATGATTGGTACCGCTCGCTAAGAATTGTCTTGAGAGCAACGGGTACTATCGATATCTTGACTACTCCCTATCCGGAGGATCTTGCTGAAGGAGAATCTGATGCGCAAAGGCTTGAACACGCTGCTAATGTTAAGAAGCACTCTGAGGTGGCTTGCTTAATGCTAGGAAAAATGGCTCCTACACTTCAATAGAAGTATGAGCTATTTTATCCGAAGCGAATGCTCGATGAGCTTAAGGCTATGTTCGAGAAGCCGCAAGCTGTGGAGATCTAAGACTTAGTAGATGCTTTGCATAGTTGCAAGCAAGCTCTAGGAATGTCTGTAAGTGCCCATTATTTGGAGATGAGGGGTTATATGGAATAGCTCATTGCACTAGGACAACCCTATGATCATAATATGGCTATCAACTTGATCAATAGGTCCCTTAACAAGGACTTCAATGATTTCGTTAGAAACTATAATATGCATTGCACGAGGAAGACAATTAATGATTTGCATGCAATGCTCATTGTCTATGAAAATGGGTTGAAAGACAAGGCATCTACCGCTACGCCTTCTGTACTAACGATACAAAAGGGTAGAGTGAGTAAGCCAAAACCGCAAGCGAACAAGAAGAAAGGCAGAGGCAAGGGTAATAAGGGCAAACAATTTGCGACTTATTCGAAACCCAAGCAAAACTTTGATAAGAAAAGTCAATCTCAAAAGGATGAGACTTGTCACCATTGCAAGGCAAGTGGTCACTGGAAGAGGAATTGCCCTCTTTACCTTAAAGAATTGCGAGAAATAAAGAAGAAGTCTGAGCAGAGCGCTACAGCTTTAGGTACTTTATTTATGATTGAATTGTTCAATTTAACATACAAATTAAATTCCTGGGTATATGATACGGGCTGCAGTATTAACATTTGTAATACGCTGCAGGAATTTAATCTGGAAAGGAAGCTTTCCTATGGGGAACAATATCTGCAAGTGGGCAATGGCGTACAAGCAGCGGTTGAAGCTATAGGAACTTTTGATCTAGTTTTACCTTCGGGTTTAGTACTGATATTAAATGATTGTCATTATGCACCTACAATTGTTAGGGGTGTTATTTCCTTTTCTTGTTTGTTAAATAATGGATTCGTTCACACGATTGATAATAATGGAATTTCTGTTTGGAAAAATGGTATTTTCTATTTTAATGCAATTTCTGTGAATGGTGTGTTTGAATTAGACATGCATGATAATGAATCCAAGAACGATAAATCTGTATTTAGCATGAGTAAGAAGAGAAAGTTTGACAAGAACTCTTCTTATCTTTGGCATTGTAGACTTGCCCATATTGGGAAGACTCGTATACGAAAGCTTCAACGTGAAGGTCTTTTGGAAAATATCAATGATGAATCATTTGATAAATGTGAGTCTTGTATCTTTGGAAAGATGACCAAGAAACCTTTTAATAGCAATATTGAAAGGGCTACTGATCTACTTGGACTTATACATACTGATGTGTGGACCACTTAGACATACGTCAAGGAAATGTGCTAGCTACTTCTTAACATTTACGGATGATTATAGCCGTTATGGTCATGTTTATTTACTTAAGCATAAACATGAGGTATTTGAAACATGCAAAGTGTTTAAAGCAGAAGTAGAACTGCAATTAGGGAAGAAGATTAAAGCTCTTCGTCATGATAGAGGTGGTGAATATTTAAGTCAAGAGTTTATAGATTATCTAGGTGAGAATGGAAGTGTTCAGCATCTTACTTCTCCCTATACTCCACAACAAAATGGTATATCCGAAAGTAGAAATCGTACATTATTGGATATGGTACGATCTATGTTTAATCTTACAACTTTACCTTTATCCTTTTGGAATTATGCTCTAGAATCTGCTGTTCGCATTTTAAATATGGTTCCCACAAAGAAGGTCGATAAGACACCATATGAACTATGGCATGGCAAGAAGCCATATTTGTCTTATTTAAAGGTCTGGGGTTGCGAGGCGTATGTGAAACATGACTCGGGTGACAAACTCCAACAACGATATATAAAATGTATCTTTGTAGGATACCCTAATGAAACTATGGTTTACTACTTTTATTATCCACCTGAGAACAAAGTTATTGTTGCTAGGTATGGAGACTTCCTTGAATCTGATCTTGTAAACCAAGAATTCAGTGGGAGAAATTATGATCTTGAGGAGAGTCATATAGATACATTACCTTCTAAAAAACACTAGCGATGTAATTCATGTAGAACCAAAAAGTCTGGCAGTTCCACCAGAATTAGTTCCTCTGCGTAGATCCGCAAGGATTAAAAACGCAAATAGCAATATGTGTCTTAACATAGAGGATGATGATGAGTTAGGGGATCTTGGTGAACCCGCTAATTATAAATCCGTCATACTTGATCCTGAGAAGGATAAGTGGATGGTTGCTATGGATGAGGAAATGAAATCCATGAAAGTAAATGATGTTTGGATTCTTGTAGAACCACCACCGAATGCTAAAGTAGTGAGACATAAGTGGATATACAAGAAGAAAACCGATATGGACGGAAAAGTACAATCCTATAAATCTCGTTTAGTAGCAAAAGGTTTTACTCAAACTTTTGGCGTAGACTACGAGGAGACATTTTATCCTATAGCAGACTTAAGATCTATTAGGATTCTCATAGCTATAGCAGCATACTATGACTATGAGATATGGCAAATGGATGTTAAAACTGCCTTCTTAAACGGTCGCTTAGATGAAGACATCTATATGCAGCAAACAGAAGGGTATGTTGATCCTGAAAATCTAGGACATGTGTGCAAACTTCAAAGGTTCATTTATGGTTTGAAGCAAGCATCACGTCAATGCGATAAACGGTTTGACGAGGAAATCAAAAAGTTTGGATTTTTTCAGAATCGTGATGAGCCATGTGTATATCGCAAAGCTAGTGGGAGTGATGTAGTATTCCTAGTCCTATATGTTGATGACATATTAATCTTGGGAAGTAACATTCCAAGACTTAAAGCTGTTAAGGATTATCTTGATAAATGTTTTTCTATGAAGGATTTAGGAGAAGCTGCATACATTCTGGGAATTAAGATCTATCGGGATAGGAAAAGACGGTTAATTGGTCTATGTCAAGATGCTTATATAGATAAGATTTTGAAGAAGTATAATATGCATAATTCTAAGAAAGTTTTTCAACCTATGGAAGTTAAGCATAATCTGAGTCATTAGATGGATGCATCAACTCCTAAAGAGGAGGCATACATGCAGAAGGTGCCTTATGCTTCAGCTGTAGGATCTATAATGTATGTTGTTAGATGTACGAGGCCTGATGTGGCGTTCGCTCAGAACTTGGTCAGTAGATACCAACAGAATCCAGGGAAGCTCCACTGGACTGTTGTTAAACATATTCTGAAGTATCTGAGGAGTATGAAAGATATGTTTTTGGTATATGGTGGAAAACCAGACACATAAATGAATGTTACAGGTTTCTGTGATGCGTCCTGGTAATGTGATAAAGACGATACGAAGTCTCAGACGGGTTACGTTTTTGTTATTAATGGAGGAGCAGTTGACTGGAAGAGCAAGAAACAGAAAACTATTGCAATGCATGCTACTCAATCTGAGTACATGGCTGTTTCAGAAGCTGCAATGGAAGCTGTTTGGATTAGGAAGTTTATTGAAGATCTTGGAGTGATGCTTTCAGTTAAAGAACCTATTGATATGTATTGTGACAACTCTGCCGTAATAATATTTGCCAATGACCCTGGAGTCATGAAAGGCGCCAGACACTTTATGCGTAGACATCACTACGTCCGAGAACAAGTTGAAGCTCGGGAGATCAAATTGATAAAAGTTCACACAGATGATAACGTAGCAGATCCTTTGACTAAGGCATTGCCTAGACCAAAGGTAGTTAAGCATGCCAAGGCGATTGGGCTGAAACTAGCTAGCGAACTCATGCAATAAATCTGTGATTAATATTTGGATAAAAGATGTTATGACATTATTAATATAATAAAATAAAGATTGGGTTTCGTTTATTTTTATTATTTAATAAGTGTATCCTATTTTACATGTTTAATCCATGAATAAAAGTTATTCTAAATGTCCTTTGTCGATTAATAATATGAGAATATTACTAAACTAATACAAATCAAAATAGTGATAGAGTATACTTGAAAGTATATTGATCAATTTTGGACGATATTCGATGAATAGAATATAGGACTTATCCCAACTATATTATGTATCGTTGTCATTAAGTAAAACATAAATAGTTATCCTTAGACTTTAGATACCAGGAAACTGTTATAAATCTAGTGCATCTCTATGGAATAATCTAACGCTAAACGTAACTGGTAGCTATAAGGATTATTTTTGGAAGTGTTTCAAAATTCATAAGTTTTGCTCGTAGTCAATATGGAATTTATTTCCTCCAATTTTGTTTTGGAGTTTAATACAACTGGGCCCCTCGTGGGATTAGTAAGATGTTTGTGTGGCCACACCCAAATTTGTTTTGGTAATCTTGCTGAATCCGTGAACGAGAAACATAATGGTTAATGAAAGGAATGGCTGAGATCCATATCCTTATTAACGTTGTTTAGAAATAAAAGGATAATAATAACGATGCAGATTCGGTAAAAGGTTTTGTCCAGGAGACCTTACTCGAGTTGTACTAGAGGCATTGCTAGTGTAACTAGACGTTAGTCAATGTAATAATGATATTCGAAATATGTCCAAGTGGGAGCTGTAAGTTTATGGACTTATATTTAATAGTCGTGTGATAGGATCGAACTCGAGATTACGGGATTGCACATAATACGTAAAGAGTTAATATAATTAATAAATATATTTATTGTATTTATTAATTTATTTAATAAATATATTTATGTATTTATTAATTTAACCAAGCAAGTAATTATATGACTTTAACGGTCGTTAAATAATTAATAGTTAAGTTATAGCGAGCGTTAAATAAATATATAGTATATACAAACAAAAGGAAAGAAGTTTGGAAGTTACCGGAACACCCCTAAGGGGTGTTAGACGACCGATTATGGGGCTCCAAGAGGGGGGGGGGGGGGCATTTGTTGCCTTTTATTTATCTTGGGCTACAAGGGTTGAGGCCTATAAATACACCTCCTAATCCCCTCACAATCACACAACATAAATCTTTCTCCCTTCCTTCTCTTTTGGGTCGATCGTAACACCAACACCACGAAGGGGTTCGGTTGGTTTTTCTTGGTTGATCGATTGTATAATTAATCTAGTCCTATCCCCTCTCTAGGGTTGTTGGGTAGATTAATTACAAGCGTTGTAGCTCGGTTTTCACATGCTAGAATCACGGTTAGCTCGTTGTATTACGTGTGTACAAGAACGTAATATAGTCTTACTTTAGACTATATCTTGGTATATACGGTTTAACCCGAATCGGTGATTTGTTCTTCGTCTTGTGGAATTGCTTTAGCGTAAAGGTACGTAACCCTAATTCGATTAATTATAATTGTCTTATTAATTATGATCTTGTTAAATCGCTTCCGCTATATGTGCTTTGATCTCGTTTAGGGTTTTATATAACTGTTATGATCAATGTTTTAAAAACCTGTTCAACCCGGCCGATTCAACCGGTTGAACCAGGAACCAGAATCATGACCGGTCCGTTGTGAGCCGGGTTTTCACTCAAACTCGAACCGGATTGAACCGCCGGGTTTCGTTCAACCCGGTTCGAACCGCCGACCGGAAACCGACCGGTTCAACACATATAAAAAATGAATCATAGATCTGATGAACAAGATGTGTGTGAATTGATAATCTTGGTGAAGTCTGTGATGAGGACACATATATATGATGAGTGGTGGATGGAAAAAGAATTGAAGTTCCATCTATGTGTACTGAAGTTTCATTACTTTTTGTCTTATGATTTCTTATTTAAAGAAAAAAGAAGAGATGATGATCGGTGGACGAGCCTCATAATGTTATACTTTGATAGTAGTTTTGAGATGGGAGGGATGGAGTATGGAGTGAGGATTGAGGAGTCAAGAGTCAAATATGAGTAAAACAAGTGTTGGGCAGTGTGAAAGTTTATATTTTTTGTGTCATTCTTTTGGTAATGCTAACTGAAATGGTTTTTTTTATTTACAAATAAAAATATGATTGATATTGTTAGATGTTAAAAACATACTACTCAGTGTAGTACTTTTGTATGTTATATTATGCATGCATTTTTTTAGATCCTCTAGGTGTAGGTAATTTTTTCTTTTAGGATAAAACCGGGTTAATCCGACGGTTCAACCGGTTGAACCGGTGACTCAACCAAGTCACTTAAAAACCCGGGTTTTAAAACACTGGTTATGATACTAATAAACCTTCATAATGAAGAGGTGAATGAAGCTCACGTAGAAGATTACGAATCCAAACAGTTTCTCAGCAACTACGTTAGCAACACCCTATATTACGCTTCAACACTGGAACGAGAGAGGGTGTGTTGGCGTTTTTCAGACCATGAGAGAAGATTGTCCCCCAAGAAAACATAATATCCGGATGTCGATCGCCGTGTAGTGGGGCAATCCGCTCAATAAGCATTAGTATAAGCTACCAAAGAAGAGGTTGGTGAGGAGTATAACTGTAAGCCAAAATTCAAAGTACCCTGAACATATCACAAAACACGCTTGAGAGCTGCCAAGTGAGGCTCTCGAGGATCATGCATAAAGAGACAAATCTGTTGTACAATATATGAAATATCTGGACGGGTAAATGTAAGATACTGTAAGCCACCTACAAGACTACGATATAATGTAGGATCAGATATAGGATCCCCGTCAGATCCAAGTTTTGACTCGGTATCAACGAGAGTTCGGGTGGGGTTGCAGTTAGCCATGTGTGCTTGTTCCAATAATTCCATAACATATTTCCGCTGCGAGAGAAACATGCATGTTGAATCACGTGTAACAGATATCCCCCATAAATAACTGAGAGCACCCATATCGGTCATATCAAACTTCATATGTAATGAGGAGATAATGCGCTGAAGTAAATCTGTAGAGGAAGCAGTCAAGATAATATCATCAACGTATATCGGTAAATGCCCAATATCAGTACCATGACGATAGATAAACAAATATGAGTCACATCGACTTGCTGAGAAACCAACTCTGAGAGCATAGCCTGCAAACCGTTGAAACCAAGCACGCGGTGCTTGTTTCAAACCATATAATGATCTTTGTAACCTGCATACATGATGTGGAAACAGAGAATCCACAAAGCCTGGCGGCTGATACATATAAACTGTCTCAAATAAATCACCGTTAAGGAAAATCATTCTTAACGTCAAGTTATTGAATAGGCTAATTACGCGATAAAGCAAGGCCAAGGACCGTCCGAATAGTAGCTGGTTTGACCACCGGGCTGAAAGTGTCATAACAATCTATACCAAACTGTTGACTACGTCCGTTAGCAACGAGACGATCCTTATACCTACTCAGTTTACCGTCAACATGATATTTGTGCCAAAATAACCACATAGATCGAACCACATTAGCGTTGGGCGGTTTTGGTACAAGAACCCAAGTACTATTTTTAATTAACGCATTATATTCATCATGCATAACATCCCGCCAGTGATGATTAGACAAAGAAACTGAAGGAGACTTAGGGATAGGAGAGTTGGAGGACATAAGACCATGAAAACAAGGATTGGGTTTGACAGTGTCAACTTGGGCACGAGTGACCATGGGGTGGGTTCAAGTTGTAGAAGTGGTTACATTTTGTGATGGACCGTTATTTGTAGATGGTTGGGTTAAGCTTTGTGTTGTGTTATATGGTGGGTTGTTAGGTGGAGTATTGCTAGCGTATGAGGTAGGGGTTGTTTGGTCGGTGGGTGTAAATTGTGGTGTATGATGGGTCATGGGTTGGGCTGAAGTAGGTGTTTGGCTAGTGTTTGAGGTTGATTATTATTTGTATCGTATGAAGTGTCACGTGTGGTACATGGGGTTGTAGGGGATACACTTGTAGTAGAGGGGGTATTATATGTGGGGATGTATGGATGGTGGATTATAATTCTATTTATAGGAGATGGTGATGGGTCAAGAAAGGCGTATGATGGAGGGCGTGAAGATGTGATGAAAGTATACGGAAATTCGAGCTCATCAAAAGTGACGTGACGAGAAAGGATTATTTTGTTGGTAGATAAATCAAGGCATCGATATCCGAGATGATAAGCGGGATAGCCAAGAAAAATACAGGGTGTAGCTCAGGGTGCGATTTTATTGGAGGGGGGGGGGGGGAATAGATGGGGGTAACAAAGGCATCCAAAGGTTCGAAGACAAGAATAATCAGGTTGTTTGTTAAATAGTTTTGTATATGGTATTTAGTTGTTAATAGCTGATGAGGGTAAAAGGTTTAATAAGTAGGCAGCCATATGAAGAGCTTCAACCCAAAATGAAGGCGGAAGGTGGGCTTGAAAAAGGAGGGTACGAATAATATTATTAATCGTACATATCACTCGTTCTGATTTCCCATTTTGTTGAGAGGTTTTTGGGCAAGAGAACCGTAATTGGATACCATTTTGGCAAACAAGTTAAGTAAGTTGGGGTTGTTGAACTCACCACCATGGTCACTTTGAAAGACATGATATCACATTTAAATTGATTTGTTACATAAGAACGAAAGTGTACAAAATTTTGAAACACTTCAGATTTTGTACATAATGGGTAAATCCACAAATAGTGAGAATTATGATCAAGGTATAAGACATAATACTTAAATCCACCAAGACCAATAATAGGAGAAGTCCAAATATTTTAATGAATAATCTCAAAACAACTAGTAACCATAGAGTCTGAACTGGAAAACAGAAGTTTCACATGTTTTCCAAGCTGACAAGCATGGAAAATATGTGGTGACTTCTCTTTATTACAAGAAATAAACTGACGGAAATAAGAGAGCGTAGCACATCTTCATCGGGGTGGCCACGACGTTGATGCCACGTAGTAGGACTGACAGAAACAAAGGCTTACGGAGTGGTAGAAGGTTGGGTCACTGGGTATAAATCCTTCATAGAGAAACCAAATGCATCAAATTCAAGAGTGCAATTATTATCTTTAGTGAATTGACGAACATAAATGAGGTTTTTGATTATATTAGGAGTGACAAGAACGTTATGTAAGTGTAAAGGACGATTAAGCGTAGGCAGGATGCTATGACCGGTATTAGTTCCAGGTATAGATTGATCATCACCAACACAAACAGATGGGTATAAATGTTTATTAAGAAATGTAAATTACTTGAATTTGAATTTAGATGATAAGATGCACCTGTATCCATATTCCATGTAGGATCCTGAAGAGTCATGGTGCTAAACGCACTTGGAAGTGCGGTCTCAGAAGTCGGGATAATATTTGGAGCTGGTCCCAAAATACCTGTTGATGTGGACTGATTTTGAGCGAAATAACTTGGTTGTTGAGATTGAGCCAAATAGGCAGCTTGTTGGGCCAACTGGGCTGCTGCCAAAAATTATGCGTGCTGGGCTACAAAATAATCCCGAGTTTGCTGGGCCAATAAAGCTTGTTGGGCGTGGTTGGCTGGTAAAATATTATTAATTGGCTGATGTTGAGAAATGTTTCTCAACCAATTGGGTTGCGGTTTGATGTTGGAGTTTTTACCACTCTTTAGGAAAAAAGCAATAAATAGGGCAAGCGTGCACGACGATTTAGGAAAACCGTGTGTGAATGACCCTAAGTGAGTTCGTTCTCGAGGAGGCAAGTGCGTTGTGTATTGAATTGATATTGATTTGTGATTATATTGATTGAGAAATAAATGGGATTAGAAGAGAAAGACGGTTACGAAAATGAATTAAACTACGACGAAAAAGGCGTAAACGTAAAACCGTAAATAGTGCCAAAATTAAAATTTTAACCTAAAAATTCCTAAAAATTACTAAAAATTACTAAAAATCCCAAATAATATTCTAAGAGTTTACAAAAAATCTAAACTTGCTAAAACCTTTTAATTAATTAGATAATGACTTTTTAATGCTAATTAAAGCCCTAAAAATCACTTTTAATTATTAAAAAGCCTTAAACAAGATCTAATAGTTTGTAAACCTCAAAAATGACCTAATTAAGCTAAAAACTATTTTTAAAAATTTTAAAACTAAATTAAACTATTTTTAAACACTTAAAAACTATTAAAAGCTATTAAATCTTAAATTAATTCTAAAAATTAATTAAAAAGTCCTAAAAAGATTTGGAAAGTTACAATGTTCCTAATTTAATGTCCTTAACCTAGGAAAAATGAAAAAACTAAAAAAAGTGAAACTTCAATTTTTTATAATAAAATAATATTAAAATATTCAAAAAATAAAAAGTTTGTAAATAAATTCTAAAAAATTACCAAAAATCCTAAATCATGTAACTAAAAAAAATGCAAACCAAATTTTCTGAAACCTATTTAATAATTTTATATTGAATTTTAAAGTTGCATAAAAACCCTAAAATCCTATAAAATCAAAAATAAGCTAAATTGAAAACCTAAATAGCTATAAACCTCAAAAGTATGATTAAAAACCTAAAAACTATTTTTTCAGATTTTTAAATTACTTTTTACTATTTTTTAATGACTTTCTAAAAATTAAACTTAAAATAATCCTAATAAATAAAATAATAATGGGAAAAATCTACTTTTTGCTCAGAAAAATCAAAAACCCTAACACAATCCTAGGAAAAATGCTAAACAGTTAAATCCTCAAAGAAATAAGCCAGGAATTGCTTATTTATAAGCTGTTATCCAAATAAGCTATAAAACAAATACCTCTTAAATAACTAATGAAATGAAAGGTAAACGTAAAAAGCCATCTAGATCACTGGTTAACACGCTAGCCCTTGGAAAGCAAGGTCGCGTGTTCGAGTCCAGGCAGGGTGTGCTTTTTGCAAAACTTTTTTTTTTAACTTTTAAAACACAATCCAGTAACTAATTTAAACACAAAAACTCAAACACAATTCAATTTTGACCAAGATTAAGGCCTAGGAAAGCCAAAACGTGCCCAGACTTGATGAACTTTCTGATGAACACTTATGGTGTTCTTCACTTGTGAAGATAAAGGACAAGAGGGCTTGTCTTGCTTTTGTGGACGTTTTTGGTGAACAACAAGGCACCCTTATACTCTTTGGAGTATAAGGAGTCAGATTCAATGCAAAAATAAGCAAGTAGTAAACAAGATTAAACCAAATGCACAAGAAACAAGTTACTGATGTTGTATGTATGTGACTGAGTGTATTTTGCTGATACACTTGGCACTCAAATGGATTTCAAAGCTCAACAACTTGCATACACTCTCATCAAATGACATGCACTCAACTCACACTCCTTCTTAAACCTTCTTTCTAACAAATTATCAACTTGAAGCACCAATTTCAACAAAAACAAGCAGAGAATTGAAGTTACTGATTTTTAGCTATATCTTCAAATTTTTATCATGCAAAGTGTTCAAAACTTTACCAAACTGCAATGAACAACTAGCATATACCCTATCCCACCCTAATGAGTGATTCAAAGCAGATTTAACTCACAAACTTCCAAAGAAACTCAGATAAATATGTAGATCCAAACACCCCTTTAACTATGAAAATGTAAAATCAACAAAGCAAATCTTATCAAGACTTAACCAAACTGATTGAATACTATCTAAGCATGCATACAAGTCCTATTTAAGCAGTTTTAAGCACTCAAACATACATTTAAACACTTAACAAGCAGAATCACATAAAGCACATAAAATTTCAGAAAACTAAAAATGAAATGGAAAACAAGAGACTACCTCAAGGGTCCTACATCCAGGACCCTTAGTGGTTGAAAAACCACCTCCATATAGGCTGGGGCCTATGCAGAACTTTGTTGATGGGTTGATGGAGTTTTACTTAACAGAAATGAACAAGATTGGTTCCTTTTGAATCTGCTAAGAGAAAAGGGAACAAGCTTGTGTAAAAGCTTAAGAGCTTACCCCTAGCTTATAGATTAAGCTAGAAGGAAACCTTAGCTTATAGGTCAGATAATAATAAGCTTAAAAAAGAAAGAAAAGACCAAACCAATAGCTATTCAAGCTTGGGTACCCACTACACCAGAACAAGCCATGGTGTTATGGACATACACAAGCTCAGATACCATCATACCATCACAATTAATCACCATTTTAACAGATTTGTGTGAAAATTTAAGATATAAGAAAGCTTTGAAAAACAAACAGAAACTTTGAAACTTGAAAACTTTTTGCTGAAAATCAAACCAAACTCAAACAATAAACTTAAATCAACATAAATGTAAAGGGAACTCAATATTTCTCATCAACAAACTCAATACCATTTATATTAATTCATAAACTGGATTTACAAGGTTTTTGAAAAAAGGAGAAAAATCAAGAACAAGAACTATGCTACGTCCTACAAGGCCTTTATATAGAGGCTACAATGTGATTCTAGAACTGAATGGAAACTAGAAACCCTAACAAGTGAACTTCCAATCTTGCCCTTGGATGATTTTGAATTTTTCAGTCAAAACAAAGCGATGTGAAGATCTTTGGCTGTTTGTGGGATGCCAGCAATGAAAAGAGGATCTTGGACGTCCATTTAGCCTTTGGGAGTAAGAAAATGATGTGGGTTGTTGATCTTGCTGCCAAGTTTTGTTTGGGAGTGAATAGTGGGGCAGGGGAGGGTTGGAGGGACATGTGAGGTGATGGTGATGGGAGTTTAAGGGTGGTTTTGGGTTTAAGTGGTGGTTAATCAAGGATCTGGAAATAATTACCCAAAACCCCTTTGATTTGATCATTGTTCTTCCTGGAAAAATTAGGGTTTATGGGTGGATTAGGGACGGGTTTAATCCAGTTTGGGGTTAATGATTTTTAAATTAAGTGTTTGGAGGGAAGGGTTAATCTGAATTAATTATTCAGTTTTAGTTGAGTGGAGAGTGACGTGGAGGAAAGGGTGATGCTGATTGGGTGATTGTTTAAGGTTGGTGAGGTGTCAAGCTGTGAGTGGAGGGAATAGCTTAGGTTGTCTGGCAGGTTTGGTCCTTCACTTTTCATTTTTTGTTCACTTTGTATAAAATGCCTATCAACGTCCATTTAACATATATCAACTTTTGAACATTGGCAGTGTTGGCACAACAAGTTTTGAAACTTGTTTTAAGGACTTAAAATGCAATTTCTTCATATTCCAAGGACTGATTTTGACATGTCTTCATACTTCAAGGCCTTGACTTGTTTGTTGACTTCTTGGAGGACCATTATTGATAATTTAGTTTTGTTGAGGGACTAAATTTGCCAATTCTTCAAAGTTAAGGGTCCTTTTTGTAATTTTGACAAACTTTAGAGACCAAACTTGTAATTATGAAGATACAAGGGTATAAAGTGTCAATTCTTCAAACTTGGAGGACCAATCTTCAATATTCTTCAAATCTTCAAGGGTTTTCTTTGGAAAATTCTTCATTAGGGCTTGGTTCATCGTGCGGCTTCGTTTCCCGTGTTCGTTTTTGCATGATGCTTGTGATCTTTTGTCATTTTCTCAATATCCGTCCCTAAAATACACAAGCAACAAACACAAGCATATATTTGGGTAATTTGATGATATTTAATGCATTTTAAGCCCAATTTGGACGATGAGACTATGTATAAAAGCAGTCTCATCACTCCCCCATACTAAACCATTGCCGTGCCCTCACGCAATGCTAGAATAAAGTATCATAGCATCTCCAAAATTCATTTTTATTTACTTTATTGAAATGATAAACTAGCTACACTACTACTATTACTACTACTTGCGTTTTAGACATAATGTATGATTTTCATCGCAAAATGGGATGTTTAGGTTCATAGAATAAGAACACTTGAATGCTTCGTTAGAAATAATTTCGTCGTCCTCGATTTTCACTCCAATTCCATGCTAAGCGTGCAACGAGATCATTGTCATTATAAGTTAGTAATGCTAACACTACTCATATGCCCTAATCACGTACTTATCCTCCCATTATTCCTAAGTTGTATCTCTTATATTTTATGATGTCTTGAATGTTTCACGAGGATACATTGTTTGACTTATGCGATAATAGAGATTTAGGTCTAAAAATAGAGTCCTAACGGTGTAACTAAGACCATCAAATCAATAACCCCTCCTAATAGACAACGATGTTAAAATATTAAGTTGACAAGAAGAATCGATAAACACGGTTTTATAACGGTTTTGAACATGAGACTTATTACCAAGACTTTTATACGCCCCCTAACGGAAGGGCCTTATTATCTTTGGTTTACCTCCATCTTTTATTCAACTTCGCCATGAAGCTTTTATTATGACTTCGGTCTTGCCTTGCCTTTTATTATCCGCCTCATCGGTGGTTTTATTAGCCAAAGACGTATATCCTCACGCTAAAGCGAATTTTGGATCTTTAAAGCTTAGAAGATTAAGGCTTGATTCACTTTCAATTTTGCATATATTTTAGGCCTTGTGGGGCTTCAAATTGTTTGCTAGATTTAGGTGAGCACTTGAAATCTTATTATTTGGTGAAGCTTTCGATTATTAGGGTGCCAATACTTCAAAACCGTGACACTGGCGGTACCTTAATGTCTTCCCAATTTAATTACACGGAAGCTACTAGAAAAGACTAGAAACCCAACAATCCTAACTAAACCGCTAAGTCAATATTTATTAAGCAAAAAATATTTACATGCGAAGGGAGAATAAGCAAACAACGAGAACACATGAGTTTTTGAAAGAATACGAGTACTCTACGTTTAGCATAGTAACTTATAATTAACTCTATCATTTCTCGTCCCCATTTAAGAGACTTAGCCTAATGTGTAGTTAAGGAATCAAAAAGTGCTCAACACGCACGGTCGAGTTAAAAATTACTCTTATTCTCGCCATCAGAAAATCTACATTCGTGTCTTCAAACACTTATAAAACTTGAGAAAAAATTTTAAAATTTGGCCATTTTTAGCCTTATTTTGCAACAAAACGATAACAAAAAGATAAACTTTGGAAAGCGTGAAGGTTTGGCAAGGCAAGTATCTATTCACCCCCCATACTAAAGTTAAACATTGTCCTCAATGTTTCGAGTCTAGGGGTGCAAACACCCCCATACTAGAGACGTAGTCGAATGCCTAATCTAGCATGGAAAGGGTGTAACCAATAAATTAATAGCCGTTTATGAAGTGTGCTAAAAACCTAAGGTTAGAACTGTAGAAAAGCTAAAATGGATCCGGTGGTCTAATGTGGTGGTAGATGGTGGTGGAAGCCATTGTTGGCTTAGAGAGAGAGAAAGAGAGGTTGAGAGTAAAAGTGTATGTGTTCCTCAAATTGAACAAAATACAATCAACACCCCTCCTTGGAAGCTAAGGAGGGGTATATATAGTCACGCAAACAACCTAAACTATACAAAGAGCCTAGTCTAGTCTAAATGTGCGTGACTATGATAACTAACGGGAATTCTTAAATGTCGTCACATAAAGTGAGTTTCCAACAATCTTCCCCCATGGGACGACGTGTAGAATTCCTTACAATATTCTACCTATCAAGTACAAAATAATTAAGAACAAAAGATTTCTTGAAGCATCCAATGCCGATGAAGTCTTCTGAGGCCTTCGTCTTCAAAACGACTCATCTTTAACTTGTAGTAGAAATACTGTAACGGCACAAGCTAAGTAACCCATACACTTCTGGTTAAGGAGAAGCTTCTGAATTAGCTTCCCCCTAATTCATGCCACGTAAACTTGATGTAGAAGCATTTTAAATAGCTTCCCCCAAGTAGATCAACAACTTTTCATCTCACGCTTGAATAATTCTTCTGAATTTTTCTTCCCCCTGGGAATTCAAGTTATGCATACCAGAAAGAATCAAGACACTTCTTCCCCCCACATAGTTGAAGAAGGTAAATCAATCCCAATTATGAAGCTCAAATACTGAAGTGGACACTTTATCCCATTCATGAAGTTGACATCGTAACACCAGAGTCAATTAAGTCCCGGAAATGCACATGTCTTCTTCCGGAGATGCACCAGAGTCAATTAAGTCCCGGGAATGCATATAGGATAATTATGATGTTTAATTGCAACAATCAAACAATTAAACCTCGTATCAGTAGTGTACCGTTTGGAGATTGATAACGACACGAGTTAAAACACTGATTTTCTCTGCGGCTATGACAAATGTCATCCCGGAATATCTTCAAATCAAAAGAAGGTATAAAGTTCATCACGTGTACTCGTTGTGCGTTCAATGTGTCTTCTTCTTCCCCCTTGATGGTTTCGAAACTCGGAACCATCAATAAATTGTACGCACATGAACCTGAAATCTCGTGAGAATAATAAATAAGCTGAATTATATATTTTGTGAGAATCAGCTGTTGATCGAAAATCTCTTCTCATAAACTCTCCATGGCCACCGTTACCATTCCACGTGAAAGCAATTTGAAGTGACCACTGAAAGAATGAACCGGATACATCAAACGTGAAGCTGAATAAAAATCCTTCGATGTTGTGACTTAAGCTTGCACTATTGTTGAATGAAGAACGGTGGAGAAATCTCTAAGTACTCAATGCATCACTGAAGAAGTCTATAAGTACAACACCTCTTGAAATTATCCACGTCGACTAAGCGCGTGACACTGAGTACAACAATGTAGCCCCTTTAAGTGATAGTTATCCGAGTCATCAATCATCCACCCCGAACCCGGAAACCAGATAACCAAGTCTTCATTCTAGGATTAAGCACGAGCAAGTTATCTACTAAAAGATAAAATAAATACACGCCTTCGAAAAATCTGTCTTCAACGTCACGTAATTAATACCCGATCAAACAAAATCTGAAGCCACTAAAAAATCGCCCATTTTTCTTGGTCTCGTCAAAATAAATTCTTGTCACATTTGTCACGTCATTTTTCGCGTCACATTTCTTGTCAGCCCATCAGTGTCAAGAAAAAATTAAAGAACCACAAATGCGACAAAAAAACTACAAATTCAAAAAAAGGAATTTGTTTGTTTGAGCATCCATTCTCCTTAACAATGTCTCGTCACTTTTTGTCTCGACCCGATGTCACAATGAATTATAACTTAATACACAAAATTTATTTAAAAATTTGTTAAAAAAATTATGTGTATATAAGTAAATGTCCACGGACCATTGAGAGTCCTGACCCATCAATTTAAAAATGAGTCCATGTTTAAATGGCAAGACCCGGCCCATGACTTTGTCCAAAACCCGATCTAGACTTTTGAGTTAAATAACTCACACCCTCATTTCAGTCAGTTAAGTAAATCCTAAACACATAGAACAAACCGCCTCACCAAACTCATCTCCTCTCTCCCAACCTTGTAACCATCGCCCCACCTTTTCTCTCACCTAACTTCATCTTCTCCCTTTCTCAATCAATCAGATAATACTCCAATCACACATCTCCACATTCATTCTTCTAAATTACTCATGAACTAAACCCATGACTCACAAATCAACAAATACCTTAATCTAATCAACACTCGATTCATCGAGTCATCCCAAAAACAAGCTTCCATTTGAATTTGAACCATAATCAAATAATGAACGAAAAGGTATGAATATGTTATAGATCGACCTTAATTCATTCGTATCAGAATTGTAGCCACATGAAACGAGATAAATGGATTCAAGATCTACATAATGGGTCTCGGGTAGGTATGATAGATGATTGCATGTAGGTTTTTGGTTTAAAAAATCGAAACAAAATAAGGATTATAACAAATTTGTTATTGATCTTTATTTAATTTTCGTGTATAAATATTGGGTAAAACCAAACAGTAGATCTATGATGCAAGTTTTCATTCGAGATTTAATCTTTGATGATCTTTGAGACGAAAACATAAACTGAGATCTTTCTTTGTTTTAAATGTTTTCAGTTTTGGAGTAAGTATAGATTGGATTGGGGAATAGGAGACGATGGGTATAGGTTAGATTGTGGAGTTGAGGTGATAAAAGGTTGGAAGTAATGTTGAGTCTAACTCAGTGAGTTTAACTGAGTCAATGAAGAGTTATGGTCGACTCAGTGAGTGATCTGAGTCAACTCGGTAATTACCGAGTTGACTCGGTTGGGTTGAAATTGGTTTAAGTCACATTTTTGTTACACAAGTTTTTAACAAAAACAGTCCAATCGGAATGTAAAAAAAAAACAATCCAATCGGAATGTTTAAGTGAGTGGTCTCATCGGAATATTTATTGTTTATGAGTCAAAGTAATGTCCAATCGGAATATTTGTTTTTACGTCATCGGAATCAAACGAACACCCCAATTGGAATAACCAATCTGAAAGTCAATCTGAAAGCCAATCTGAAAGTCAATCTGAATCCCAATCTGAATATCCAATCTGAAAACCCAATCTGAATGTGCAATATGAATATCCAATCTGAAAACCCAATCTGAAAAGGGTTTTGAAGGACCCTAAAATAGTGGATCTGCAAACTTGTCCTTATTTATCTGTATAAACAAGGATAAAATACCCAGAAAGATTGACCAAATGTGATAAGACTTTGACCAAGAAGATGATGATGTAACCGAGACACAAATAGATATGATAAGACCCAAAAACTGCTAACGTTTGGACAATTGGACAGAATAATATGACGTGACCAAAAAAATTTGTGATATTGGACAAAAAAAATAATATAAACGAGACACAAGAAATAGATTAGACCACCAAAATCGAAAATATAAACACGATCCAAGGATGGAACCATGGCACTGATGCCAAATGTAGAAAAGCTAAAATGGATCCGGTGGTCTAATGTGGTGGTAGATGGTGGTGGAAGCCATTGTTGGCTTAGAGAGAGAGAAAGAGAGGTTGAGAGTAAAAGTGTGTGTGTTCCTCAAATTGAACAAAATACAATCAACACCCCTCCTTGGAAGCTAAGGAGGGGTATATATAGTCACGCACACAACCTAAACTATACAAAGAGCCTAGTCTAGTCTAAATGTGCGTGACTATGATAACTAACGGGAATTCTTAAATGTCGTCACATAAAGTGAGTTTCCAACAAGAACATTAAAAGGATATATCATGGATATTGAGAAATGTCTCCAAAGCAAACGATCGAGTGCTCCCATAAAACGAACACGAGAGGCTCCAATCGTGAAGATCATGATCTAAAAACCACATATCACAAACAACCATGAAACAAAGGTTGGAAGGGCACGAATCCCCACACGTAAGCTACATTAGAAAGCGATAATATGTACATAGGATAAGCATGGGACTCCCCCACGAGGCACCTCGTTTTTGATTACCGAGTCATGAGCTCGACTCGATCCCCTCAATACTAATTATCATTGGGGAAGGTGACTTGGTCGAGGTAGTTCAAGGATGGAACTTCCCCACCAAAGTAGTGCTTCAACCTATGTCCATTCACCTTGAAGTTAGGACCATCATCTTGAGCTAGCTCGATGGTCCCATATGGAAACACTTGAGTCACGGTGAATGGACCGGACCAACGGGATTTCAATTTACCGGAAAAGATTTTCAATCTTGAATTAAAAAGCAAAACTTGATCCCCAATGTTAAAAACCCGGTTTTTAATTTTAGAATCATGCAACTTTTTAGTTTTCTCTTTGTAAATCAATGAATTTTCATAAGCAATGTCTCTCAATTCATCCAATTCATTTAATTGCATTTTCCGGTGTTTTCCCGCGGTCTCCATGTCATCATTACAATGCTTTATGGCCCAATAAGCCTTGTGTTCTAATTCGATAGGCAAATGACAATTCTTTCCATACACAAGCTTATAGGGAGTGCACCCAATGGGCGTCTTATGAGCGGTCCTAAAGGCCCATAAAGCATCGTCCAACTTATCCGACCAAGATTGTCGGTTTTCCCCAACGGATCTCTCCAAGATCCTTTTCAAAGCTCGGTTTGAAACCTCGACTTGCCCACTCGTTTGTGGGTGATAAGCCGTAGAAAGACGATGTGTAACCCCATATTTCCTTAGAACCCTTTCAAATTGGTCATTACAAAAATAGGTTCCACGATCGCTTATGATAGCACGAGGGGTTCCAAACCGAGAAAACAATTGCTTCAAAAACTTGACTACCACACGAGCATCATTGGTGGGCAAGGCCTTTGCCTCCACCCACTTAGAAAGGTAGTCAACCGCAACGAGAATGTACTTATTACCACGAGATGATGGGAACGGCCCCATAAAGTCTATGCCCCAAACGTCAAAGATCTCACATACTTGAATGATATTTTGTGGCATTTCATCTTTTTGTGAGGCTTTTCCTTGTCGTTGGCATGCATCACACGACTTCACAAGATCTTGTGCATCTCGGTAAATAGTAGGCCAAAAGAAGCCGGCATCAAACACCTTCTTAGCCGTGAGATTAGCACCGTGGTGACCACCCGTGGGTCCCTCATGGCAAGCTCTAAGGATGTTAGAAGCTTCGGTGCCAAATACACAACGTCGGATGATTTGATCCGCACAAGTTTGAAACAAGTAAGGGTCGTTCCAAAAGTAGAACTTGACGTCACGAAAGAATTTTCGTTTTTGTTGATTCGTCATACCCTTAATGATGAAGTTACCCGCATGGTAATTTGCAAAATCCGCAAACCATGGGGTGGAAGAATCAAGCTTAGAATTCACTACACCAAGTGTCTCGAGCAGAAATGTTTCGGTGATTTCCTTGGGCTCGTAAACACTTTGGTGAGGATCTTCCAAACGAGAGAGATGATCGGCCGCTAGATTCTCGGCTCCTTTTTTGTCAACGATTTTGTGATCAAATTCTTGAAGGAGGAGAATCCAACGAAGTAATCTCGGCTTAGCATCTTGCTTTGCCATGAGATACTTAATAGCCGAATGGTCCGTATACACTATGCATTTCGTCAAGACGAGATAAGGTCGGAATTTCTCAAATGCATACACCACGGCAAGGAACTCCTTTTCCGTTGTAGTGTATTTAAGTTGAGCCTCGGTCATCGTCTTGCTAGCATAGTGAATAGGCAAGAAGTGCTTATCATGACGTTGCCCCAAAACGGCCCCTATAGCGTAATCACTAGCATCACACATAAGTTCAAAGGGGAGGTTCCAATTGGGAGCAACAAGAATGGGAGCTTCGGTAAGTTTCCTCTTAAGGATCTCAAAGGCTCGTACACAATCTTCGTCAAAGACTAAACGTGCCTCTTTTTCAAGAAGATGTGTAATGGGTCGAGAAATCTTCGAAAAATCCTTGATGAATCGTCGATAAAAGCCCGCGTGGCCTAGGAAACTCCTAACTCCCTTGACGGTTTTGGGATGAGGTAATTTGGCGATGACGTCTACCTTAGCTTGATCTACCTCAATCCCCGCTTTCGAGACCTTGTGCCCTAAGACGATTCCACTCTTAACCATAAAATGACATTTTTCCCAATTGAGCACAAGGTTGGTTTCCTCACAACGTTTTAACATTCTCTCTAGGTTCGACAAACACGAAGTGAAAGAATCACCAAACACGGAAAAGTCATCCATGAAGACTTCCATCGTCTTCTCAATCATATCATGAAAAATAGCCATCATGCATCGTTGAAAAGTTCCCGGTGCATTACAAAGTCCGAATGGCATTCTACGATAGGCAAACGTTCCATATGGACACGTAAACGTAGTTTTTTCTTGATCACGAGGATTGATGGGAATTTGGAAGTAACCGGAAAAACCATCTAAAAAGCAATAGAAATCGTTTCCCGCAAGACGCTCCAACATTTGGTCCATGAAGGGCAAGGGAAAATGGTCTTTTCGAGTGGCTTCATTCAACTTACGATAGTCAATGCACACTCTCCATCCGGTCACAAGTCTAGTGGGAATCAACTCGTTGGCATCGTTTGGCACAACGGCCATCCCTCCCTTTTTAGGGACACAATGAATAGGACTCACCCAAGGGCTATCGGAAATAGGGTAAATCATTCCCGCGTCAAGGTGTTTAAGGACCTCCTTTTTGATGACGTCGTGAATTTTGGGGTTCACCCTCCTTTGACTTTGGATTGTTGGCTTGAAATCCTCCTCCATTAAGATTTTGTGTGTACAAAACTTGGGATCGATTCCCTTAATGTCGGATAACTTCCACGCAATCGCCCCTTTGTGATCCTTAAGAACATCGACAAGTGCGGTTTTTTCATCATTCGAAAGATCCTTCGCAATAATAACCGGCAACTTGTCGTCCTCCTCCAAACAGACATACTCGAGGTGAGGAGGTAAATCTTTCAACTCAAGGATAGGTGGTTCCTCAAGTGAAGATTTGGGCTCGATACTCATAACCTCCTCGGGTGGAGGAAATGGGAAATCGTTAAGAAAATCCTTGATAATCGAGAAGTCCTCATCGTTGTCGAGGTCTTCGTCACAAGTACGTGGAACATCGAATTCTTCCAACGTAAAACCACCACCTTCAAATGGAGTGAAGGTTGGTGTCGAATTATCAAGAATTGGATCTAACATAGTGGGATTGCCACTAGTTTCTTCATCACCAAACCCTAAAACTTCTTGTGAAAATTCCTCGCAAACCACGTCGATCATATCAACGAGGTTTATGGTAGCAACGGAATAAATATGAGAAAGTTGAGAATTTTGAGTTGCGTTTATAACAAGTTCCTCGTCGTTGAAACGTAAGGTGATTGATTTTGTGTTTTTACTACCCTTTAGGAAAAGAGCGTAAAAAGCGGTAAGTATTAACGAGCGGTTTAGGAAAACCACAAGTTATGACCCAATGAGTGGGATCGTTCTCTCGAGGAGGCACGTGTGTTGTGTAATGAATGATTGATTATGTTTTTGATTATTAATGAGAAGAAAAGAAGAGAAAATGACGAAGACGAAAAAAAATAGAAAAATAAGGCAAAAACACTACTAGAAAGTTACGACGAAGAACGTAAAAAGTGCAAAATTTAAAATTTTGACCTAAAAATTCCTAAAAATTACTAAAAATCCACAATAAAATTCTAAGAGTTTACAAAAATCCAAACTTGCCAAAACCTTTTAATTAATTTAATAATGACTTTTTAATGCTAATTAAAGCCCTAAAAATCACTTTTAAATATTAAAAAGCCCTAAACAAGATTTTATAGTTTGTAAACCTCAAAAATGACCTAATTAAACTAAAAACTATTTTTTTTAAAATTTTAAAACCAATTTAAACTATTTTTAAACTCCTAAAAACTATTAAAATCTATTAAATCTTAAATTAATTCTAAAAATTAATTGAAAAGCCTAAAAATTATTCTACAAATGGGAAAAGTCCTAATTAATGATAAAGAACCTAGGAAAAATGAAAAAGAAATAAAAATAAAACTTTGACTTTTAATGAATAAAATAATATTAAAATATTCTTAAAAATAAAAAGTTTCAAATAAATTCTAAAAAATTCTCAAAAATCCTAAATATTCTAATTAGAACAAAAATGCAAACCAAATTTCCTGAAACCTATTAAATAATTTTATATTGAATTTTAAAGCTGCTTAAAAACCCTAAAATCTTATAAAATTAAAAATAAGCCAAATTGAAGACCTAATAAGCTGTAAACCTCAAAATATTATTTTAAAAGCTAAACATTATTTTTCCTAAAAATTAAAACTCTTTTTTCTATTTTTTAATGATTTTCTAAATAACGGGTAATAAATAAATGCTAGAAAATAATTAAATAAAGGGAAAATTATGAAACTTGGCTAGAAAAGTCACTAATCTAATAAGGTTCCTAGGAAAACTAAAAAGAAAACAAAAAGCTAAACAAATAAGCTAGAAAAGCTCAAAATAAGCTACGGCTTAATTATAAGCTAACAATGTAAAAATGTGTTAAATAAAGTTTGAAAACAAACTTCAACGTAAAAAACCATCTAGATTAACGGTAGGACACTTAACCCTCCAGCGAGAGGTCTGGTGTTCGAGCCCGTTACGGGTGTGTTTTTTGCAATTTTTCTTTTTTTTTTCTTTCTCAATCAATCTGTGACACTTATAACCTAGTAATTACAAACCAATTACCCTTTTTAACACTGATTAAGCCAAATTAAGGACCAAAATGTATCCAGGTCTGCACTTGTTTCTGATGAACAAGTGTGAGTTCACACTTGCAAAATTTTGAGCCAAGAGGGGCTTGGTGTGTTTGATTTGTGGATGTTTTTGGATGACAAAGGCACCCCTACACTCTTTGGAGTGTAGGGAGTCAATAATAAGCAGAAATCAACACCACTTAGCACACAATCACTTCACAAATAAGCCAAGTCAAGCAAATGAGAGTTGCTGACATAAATTTCAAGGTCTGGTGGGTGTTAGAGCTTTTACATGCACAATGTTCAACTTTCAAACCCACCAATCTTGCACAAACTCACATAAACTAGCATACAATCAATTGCAATCCTTCCTTAACCCTAAAATCTAACAGAATAGCAAGAATCAAGCTCAAAATCCTATGAAAATGCACTGAAATCTGACTAAGCAGGTTTAGGCTATCATTTTTACTTTTTTACACACAAACTTGTTTCAAAACTCTTCCAAACTGAACCAAAACTAAAACACTTCCTATCACTACCCTATTAAGCACTTTTACCAGGTTTTAAACGTCAAATTCTATCAAAAAGAACTTGTTAAACCTATATCCAAACACTCCTTTATATTTCTGAAAACGTTTTTAACACATCAACTCACTTCAAAACTATTTCAAACTGATTCAAACAACATCTAACATGCATAACATTCCATTTAAACACAAATCAATCCATATAAACTCACTTAATCATGCAAATTCACCAAAAGCAACACTTTCTGAAATTTTCAAAAGGGAAGAGAGTTTTTACCTAAGAACCCCACATCCAGGGTTCTTTGTGGTTGCAATACCACCTCCTTACCAACTGGGGTTGGTGCTGAACTAAATCAACAAACAATCAACCTGCTAAGAAAAGAAAACACAAACAAAATGCACTTTTCTGATTTTCTTAAAAAAAACTTCCTTAAAAACTTTGAAACAATGAACCAAGTAACTTTAACCACGTTTTGAAAACAACTTATAAACCAGAAATCATGGGATGTTATTCCACTTTCACTTCATAACAACCTATGATTTCTTGAATTCATAAAATTCTTTCAAAACCTTTTTGAAAAACTCAAACACTCAAAGTGTTAAACAAATAAGATGGAACTCAGTTATAGCAATCCAAACACACAAACTTTTTATAAATAATTAAAAGGAATTACAATTTATATCAAAAACACCAAACTTTAATTTTATAAAAAAGGAATTACAAAGGAATTGCTAAAAACTGGAACAACTATAAAAATGAAACCTTAGGTGCCTTATATACTGGCTACAAGAAGATTCTAGGTTCTGAATAAAAAAATGATAAGCTAAAACCCTAATGTATGGAAATCCGATTTTGCCCTTGAAGTCTTCTCTTTGTCTTGAGTCAAAAGATGCTACATGTGATGCCAGTGATGTTTGAATGGATTTGGGACGTTGGATGAGTCTTGGGGACCAAGGGGAGTGATCCTGGGTGTTGGTTTGGTCGGGCATTGGGTTTGGGTGAGTGAGACGTGAGCAGGAGAGGGGTCCACCTTCACATGGGGTTGTCCAGGGTCACGGTTTGGGTGTGGGATTTGATGAGGGTGACCTCAATTAAGGATCTGCACTTAATTAGCTTAAACCCCTTTGTTGTTTAGGAGATTGGATCTGGTGGGTGATTAGGGTTTAAGGGAGAAGAACATGGGTTTTAATCCATAAAGGGGGTGATTAGTTTTTAAATTCTTGTTTTGGTGGGAAATAAATGGGTTAAGTGGGTTTGACTTCTTTGACCACGTTTTATTAAATAAAACTGGTTTGGGTAATGGACGGGTAGGGTTAAGGGTTTGGGTAGGATATGGGTTGGTGGGTGGGTAGGGCTGAGGTGGCAAGTTGTGGTTGGTTGTGGGAGTTTGTTGTTTTGACAGTTTGAGTCCCCAAGGTATTCACTTTCTTTCACTTTGTAATAATTCCCATCAGCGTCCAATTATGCCTTGTCAACTTTTGACAACTTGTCAAAAGTGGCACAAACTCTTCCAAAAACTTTTCCAAGGGGTATTTAATGTATATTCTTGATTCCCAAGGGCTGAACTTGTAATATCTTCAAACATAAAGGATCATACTTGTACATTTGATATTTTGAGGGTCAAATGTGACAAGTTCTTCAAAGATGAGGGACTAATCTTGACAATCTTCAATTCTTCAAGGGTCTTTTTGCAAAATTCCAAACTTGGGCCCGGTTCATTGTGCGACTTCGTTTCCCGTGTTCGTTTTTGATTGATTCTTGTGTTCTTTTGCCAATCCTCAATACCCGTACCTAAAAATACACAAGTAACAAACACGAGCATATATTTGGTCTATTTTATGATATTTTATGCATTTTAAGGCCGTTTTGGACGATGAGACCATGTATAAAAGCAGTCTCATCACTCCCCCATACTAAACCATTGCCGTGCCCTCACGCAATGCTAGAATAAAGTATCAAAGCATCTCCAAAATTCATTTTTATTCACTTTATTGAAAAGATAAACTAGCTACACACTATGATTACTACTACTTGTGTTATAGACATAATGTATGATTTTCATCGCAAAATGGGACGTTTAGGTTCATAGAATAAGAACACGTGAATGCTTCGTTAGAAATAATTTCGTCGTCCTCGATTTTCACCTTAATTCCATGCCAAGCGTGCAACGAGATCATTGTCATTATAAGTTAGTAATGCTAACACTACTCATATGCCCTAATCACGTACTTATTCTCCCATTATTCCTAAGTTGTATCTCTTATATTTTATTATGTCTTAATGATCACGAGGATACATCATTGACTTATGCGATAATAGAGATTTAGGTCTAAAAATAGAGTCCTAACGGTGTAACTAAGACCATCAAATCAATAACCCCTCCTAATAGACGACGATGTCAAAAAATTAAGTTGACAAGAAGAATCGATAAACACGGTTTTATAACGGTTTTGAACATGAGACTTATTACCAAAACTTTTATACGCCCCCTAACGGAAAGGCCTTATTATCTTTGGTTTACCTCCATCTTTTATTCAACTTCGCCATGAAGCTTTTATTATGACTTCGGTCTTGCCTTGCCTTTTATTATCCGCCATCATCGGTGGTTTTATTAGCCAAAGACGTATATCCTCACACTAAAGCGAATTTTGGATCTTTAAAGCTTCGAAGATTAAGGCTTGATTCACTTTCAATTTTGCATAGATTTTAGGCCTTGTGGGGCTTCAAATTGTTTGCTAGATTTAGGTGAGCACTTGAAATCTTATTATTGGGTGAAGCTTTCGATTATTAGGGTGCCAATACTTCAAAACCGTGACGCTGGCGATACCTTAATGTCTTCCCAATTTAATTACACGGAAGCTACTAGAAAAGACTAGAAACCCAACAATAAAAACTAAACCGCTAAGTCAATATTTATTAAGCAAAAAATATTTACATGCGAAGGGAGAATAAGCAAACAACGAGAACACATGAGTTTTTGAAAGAATACGAGTACTCTACGTTTAGCATAGTAACTTATAATTAACTCTATCATTTCTCGTCCTCATTTAAGAGACTTAGCCTAATGTGTAGTTGAGGAATCAAAGCTAAGTGCTCAACACGCACGGTCGAGTCAAAAATTACTCTTATTCTCGCCATCGGAAAATCTACATTCGTGTCTTCAAACACTTATGAAACATGAGAAAATTTTTTAAAATTTGGCCATTTTTAGCCTTATTTTGCAAGAAAATGATAAACAAAACGATAAACTTTGGAAAGCGTGAAGGTTTGGCAAGGCAAGTATCTATTCACCCCCCATACTAAAGTTAAACATTGTCCTCAATGTTTCGAGTCTAGGGGTGCAAACACCCCCATACTAGAGACGTAGTCGAATGCCTAATCTAGCATGGAAATGGTGTAACCAATAAGTAATAGCCGTTTATGAAGTGTGCTATAAACCTAAGGTTAGAACATAAAAGGATATATCAAATGGATATTGGGAAAGGCCTCCAAAGCAAACGATCGAGTGCTCCCATGAAACGAACACGAGAGGCTCCAATCGTGAAGATGATGATCTAAAAGACACAATACACAAACAACCACGGAACAAAGGTTGGAAGGGCACAAATCCCCTCACATTACACTAATTAGAAAGCAATAATATGTACATGGATAAGCATGGGTCTCCCCCACGAGGCACCTTGTTTTTGATAACCGAGTCAAAAGCTCGACTCGAATCCCCATAAATGTGATCATTTAGGGATAATCATGGTATGGTCAATTTTTGGTGGGGCTTACATGATAAACAAGGCCCAAAAGCACGTGGAGTACTTTAAAAACCTGATAAACGTATACCGGGGTCAAAGATAGCGTCCTCGTTTTCGGATGAAAGACGAGACAAGGAAAAGGCACAAGAACGAAATAATTATCAATTTGAACTTTTTATGAAAATTTTTCGTGAATTGCATTTCAATATAAGTTTTGCCGACGCCTTAGTCATGATGCCTCGATTTGCCGCGAACTTCAAAAGTATGTTGAATAACAAAGAGAAATTGCAAAAATCGTCTAGTTGTTCTTCGGTTTTTCTAAGCCGCATACCTTAAAAAGTCGGTGATCCTGGAAAGTTTTTAATCCCCGGCAGCGGCGCCATTTTGATTTTGTGTTTTTACTACCCTTTAGGAAAAGAGCGTAAAAAGCGGTAAGTATTAACGAGCGGTTTAGGAAAACCACAAGTTATGACCCAATGAGTGGGATCGTTCTCTCGAGGAGGCACGTGTGTTGTGTAATGAATGATTGATTATGTTTTTGATTATTAATGAGAAGAAAAGAAGAGAAAATGACGAAGACGAAAAAAAATAGAAAAATAAGGCAAAAACACTACTAGAAAGTTACGACGAAGAACGTAAAAAGTGCAAAATTTAAAATTTTGACCTAAAAATTCCTAAAAATTACTAAAAATCCACAATAAAATTCTAAGAGTTTACAAAAAATCCAAACTTGCCAAAACCTTTTAATTAATTTAATAATGACTTTTTAATGCTAATTAAAGCCCTAAAAATCACTTTTAAATATTAAAAAGCCCTAAACAAGATTTTATAGTTTGTAAACCTCAAAAATGACCTAATTAAACTAAAAACTATTTTTTTTAAAATTTTAAAACCAATTTAAACTATTTTTAAACTCCTAAAAACTATTAAAATCTATTAAATCTTAAATTAATTCTAAAAATTAATTGAAAAGCCTAAAAATTATTCTACAAATGGGAAAAGTCCTAATTAATGATAAAGAACCTAGGAAAAATGAAAAAGAAATAAAAATAGAACTTTGACTTTTAATGAATAAAATAATATTAAAATATTCTTAAAAATAAAAAGTTTTCAAATAAATTCTAAAAAATTCTCAAAAATCCTAAATATTCTAATTAGAACAAAAATGCAAACCAAATTTCCTGAAACCTATTAAATAATTTTATATTGAATTTTAAAGCTGCTTAAAAACCCTAAAATCTTATAAAATTAAAAATAAGCCAAATTGAAGACCTAATAAGCTGTAAACCTCAAAATATTATTTTAGAAGCTAAAAATTATTTTTCCTAAAAATTAAAACTCTTTTTTCTATTTTTTAATGATTTTCTAAATAACGGGTAATAAATAAATGCTAGAAAATAATTAAATAAAGGGAAAATTATGAAACTTGGCTAGAAAAGTCACTAATCTAATAAGGTTCCTAGGAAAACTAAAAAGAAAACAAAAAGCTAAACAAATAAGCTAGAAAAGCTCAAAATAAGCTACGGCTTAATTATAAGCTAACAATGTAAAAATGTGTTAAATAAAGTTTGAAAACAAACTTCAACGTAAAAAACCATCTAGATTAACGGTAGGACACTTAACCCTCCAGCGAGAGGTCTGGTGTTCGAGCCCCTTACGGGTGTGTTTTTTGCAATTTTTCTTTTTTTTTTCTTTCTCAATCAATCTGTGACACTTATAACCTAGTAATTACAAACCAATTACCCTTTTTAACACTGATTAAGCCAAATTAAGGACCAAAATGTATCCAGGTCTGCACTTGTTTCTGATGAACAAGTGTGAGTTCACACTTGCAAAATTTTGAGCCAAGAGGGGCTTGGTGTGTTTGATTTGTGGATGTTTTTGGATGACAAAGGCACCCCTACACTCTTTGGAGTGTAGGGAGTCAATAATAAGCAGAAATCAACACCACTTAGCACACAATCACTTCACAAATAAGCCAAGTCAAGCAAATGAGAGTTGCTGACATAAATTTCAAGGTCTGGTGGGTGTTAGAGCTTTTACATGCACAATGTTCAACTTTCAAACCCACCAATCTTGCACAAACTCACATAAACTAGCATACAATCAATTGCAATCCTTCCTTAACCCTAAAATCTAACAGAATAGCAAGAATCAAGCTCAAAATCCTATGAAAATGCACTGAAATCTGACTAAGCAGGTTTAGGCTATCATTTTTACTTTTTTACACACAAACTTGTTTCAAAACTCTTCCAAACTGAACCAAAACTAAAACACTTCCTATCACTACCCTATTAAGCACTTTTACCAGGTTTTAAACGTCAAATTCTATCAAAAAGAACTTGTTAAACCTATATCCAAACACTCCTTTATATTTCTGAAAACGTTTTTAACACATCAACTCACTTCAAAACTATTTCAAACTGATTCAAACAACATCTAACATGCATAACATTCCATTTAAACACAAATCAATCCATATAAACTCACTTAATCATGCAAATTCACCAAAAGCAACACTTTCTGAAATTTTCAAAAGGGAAGAGAGTTTTTACCTAAGAACCCCACATCCAGGGTTCTTTGTGGTTGCAATACCACCTCCTTACCAACTGGGGTTGGTGCTGAACTAAATCAACAAACAATCAACCTGCTAAGAAAAGAAAACACAAACAAAATGCACTTTTCTGATTTTCTTAAAAAAAACTTCCTTAAAAACTTTGAAACAATGAACCAAGTAACTTTAACCACGTTTTGAAAACAACTTATAAACCAGAAATCATGGGATGTTATTCCACTTTCACTTCATAACAACCTATGATTTCTTGAATTCATAAAATTCTTTCAAAACCTTTTTGAAAAACTCAAACACTCAAAGTGTTAAACAAATAAGATGGAACTCAGTTATAGCAATCCAAACACACAAACTTTTTATAAATAATTAAAAGGAATTACAATTTATATCAAAAACACCAAACTTTAATTTTATAAAAAAGGAATTACAAAGGAATTGCTAAAAACTGGAACAACTATAAAAATGAAACCTTAGGTGCCTTATATACTGGCTACAAGAAGATTCTAGGTTCTTAATAAAAAAATGATAAGCTAAAACCCTAATGTATGGAAATCCGATTTTGCCCTTGAAGTCTTCTCTTTGTCTTGAGTCAAAAGATGCTACATGTGATGCCAGTGATGTTTGAATGGATTTGGGACGTTGGATGAGTCTTGGGGACCAAGGGGAGTGATCATGGGTGTTGGTTTGGTCGGGCATTGGGTTTGGGTGAGTGAGACGTGAGCAGGGGAGGGGTCCACCTTCACATGGGGTTGTCCAGGGTCACGGTTTGGGTGTGGGATGTGATGAGGGTGACCTCAATTAAGGATCTGCACTTAATTAGCTTAAACCCCTTTGTTGTTTAGGAGATTGGATCTGGTGGGTGATTAGGGTTTAAGGGAGAAGAACATGGGTTTTAATCCATAAAGGGGGTGATTAGTTTTTAAATTCTTGTTTTGGTGGGAAATAAATGGGTTAAGTGGGTTTGACTTCTTTGACCACGTTTTATTAAATAAAACTGGTTTGGGTAATGGACGGGTAGGGTTAAGGGTTTGGGTAGGATATGGGTTGGTGGGTGGGTAGGGCTGAGGTGGCAAGTTGTGGTTGGTTGTGGGAGTTTGTTGTTTTGACAGTTTGAGTCCCCAAGGTATTTACTTTCTTTCACTTTGTAATAATTCCCATCAGCGTCCAATTATGCCTTGTCAACTTTTGACAACTTGTCAAAAGTGGCACAAACTCTTCCAAAAACTTTTCCAAGGGGTATTTAATGTATATTCTTGATTCCCAAGGGCTGAACTTGTAATATCTTCAAACATAAAGGATCATACTTGTACATTTGATATTTTGAGGGTCAAATGTGACAAGTTCTTCAAAGATGAGGGACTAATCTTGACAATCTTCAATTCTTCAAGGGTCTTTTTGCAAAATTCCAAACTTGGGCCCGGTTCATTGTGCGACTTTGTTTCCCGTGTTCGTTTTTGATTGATTCTTGTGTTCTTTTGCCAATTCCTCAATATCCGTACCTAAAAATACACAAGTAACAAACACGAGCATATATTTGGTCTATTTTATGATATTTTATGCATTTTAAGGCCGTTTTGGACGATGAGACCATGTATAAAAGCAGTCTCATCAGTGATCTTTCTAGCATGCACGTCAATCAAAGCCATAGACGTATCTAAAAACGAACGACCTAAAATAAGAGGAACTTGAGGATCCGTGGGGATATCAACAACGATAAAGTCTACGGGATAATAGAACTTCCCCACTTTCACAAAAACGTCTTCCGCCAAACCACATGCGAGAATCGTGGAATGGTCGGCCAACTCAATAGACATTCGTGAAGGAGTAAGATTAGGAAGATTGAGCGACTTGAAGATTGCAAGTGGCATCAAGTTAATGCTTGCACCAAGATCGGCCAAGGCATAGCATTCTTCCATATCTTGAATGGCACAAGGGATCAAAAATTTACCGAGATCACCGACTTTTTGAGGTATGCGATTAAGATAAACCGACGAACAACTAGACATTTGGTGCAATTTCTCCTTGTTGTTCAACATACTCTTAAAGTTAGCGGCAAATCGAGGCATCATGACCAAAGCATCGGCGAAACTCACATTAAAGTGCAAATCACGAAACATTTTCATAAAAAGCTCAAATTGGTAGTTATCGCGCTCTTGTCGTTTCTCCTTCCTAAGTCTCGATGGGTAAGGCAAGGGTGGTGTGGGTTGGGGCATAGGCATAGCCTTTGGAATCTCGGGTTCTAATATGGGTGATGGGTCAACCGTAGGTGTGGCATGAGCGGTACTTTGTGGGCTTGAAATATGCTCCTTTTCGACCACCACCTCGGGTTCTTCCTCAATTTCCTCCACCGTTGGAGTAATTGGTTGAGGAGTCGGTTCTTTAAGTGTCTTACCACTTCGTGTGGTAATCACTTTCATCTCTCCCTTCGGGTTTGAAACGGTGTTACTAGGTAGACCACTCGAAGTAGAGGCTTTGTTTCCCATGACGGCTTCTAAAATTGCATTAAGCTTAGCATCAAAACTATTAAACTTCAAATCTTGACTAGCGGCTTTTTGGTCAATTCTTTGTTCAAGCCTAGCATGACTTTGCTCTATCTTGTTGTTTTGACCTCGAATTTGGTTAGCAAAATCATTTTTCAATTCATTCCTCATGCTAAGATTTTCTTTAACAAAATTAGCTAACTCCTTGGTGTTCTTAGCCGTGTCCCTAGCTTGATTAACCAATTGCTCTTGAATGTTTTCCAAAATCTTATCAGTTGCCGTGGCGTAATTCACAAAGTCCATTGGAAGTTCTTTAGTGTAAACATTTTGAAGACCTTGACTCGTGTTTTGAAAATTACGGTTTTGATTTTGATTTTGCAATTGGCTACTACTACTCCCTTGATTCCCATAGTTGTTATTACCCTTGTAATTGTTCCTTTGATTGCTTTGGTAACCAACTTGACTGTTTTGATAATTGTTAGCATTTTGATTTGGTGGAAAACCCGGTGGAGTCAATTGATTAGTGCGAGGAACTTGACCGTTTTGGTTATAAGTTCCCGCGGCCGCGAAGGCACTCGAAGTGTTACCACCGTTGGTAATGCACTCGGAATAATCGTGAGCTCCACCACAATACATACAAGAAACCTCAACCGCTTTAACCATAGCGGGAGCGGGTTGTTCACCAACTTTAAACTCAACTAACAATCCTTTCACTATATCAAAAATTTTGTTCTCCAAATTAGCCTCGATTTGGCAAGCATCAACGGTGTGTGACAATGAAGGCGAAGACGAAGACGAAGTCTTACGAACACTCGACGTGCTACGAGGACTATACACCTTAGACCTATTCTTAATGATTAACAATGCTTCCTCGACCGTCTTACACAAAAAATTACCACCCGCGGCGGCATTAAGATAATCACGCTCATGATCGTTCAAGCCATTGTAAAACGTGTCAATTTGATGCAAGTCGGAAAAACCATGATGAGGACATTCGTGCAACATTTCCTTAAACCTATTCCAAGCCGTTGAAAAACTCTCATTATACTCTTGCGAAAACTTTGAAATCTCGTTTTTCAAGTGCGTAGTCTTAGAGGGCGGAAAAAATTGGTTCACGAATTTTGAAACGAGATCCTTCCACGTCAATATAGAATTGGGTGACTCTTTCTCTAACCAAATTTTTGCGGGCCCCGCTAAGGAATACGGAAAAAGCATCATCTTAATCGAGTCGTTTGAGACGTCCTTAAACTTGCATGTGGCGGTGAGACGATTAAATTGGCGAATGTGGTTATGAGGGTTGTCCTTTTCGTCACCTCAAAACTTGTTGTTTTGAATCATGGACAATAAACCCGTCTTAACCTCAAAATTCTCCGCAAGGATAGCGGGAATCACAATCGCTTCTCCATAACCCTCGGTGGGTGCTTGAAGCAACTCCATCATAGTTCGATTAGCCATGGGTGCTTCTTCACTATAATGGGTTCGTCAATAGGAGACTCCTCACTAGAAGGAGTAGTGGATTTGTTTCTTCGTCTACGAGCACGTCTTGCTTTAGAGCGAGTTTGCATAAACGTCACGTACAAAGAGAAGGCGAGCAAAGAAGATTCTTTTTGGTGTTTTTACTTTTTCAATTTTTTTTGTGGTTTTTGATTGTTTTCACTTTTTTTGGAATTTTTGGAATGTATTAGTAGACACAAATCTACAAATATCCTCCTTAATAAAATCTCTCGATTAAAGAAGCCTCAAGGAATGAAAATGATCACGTGAAGTGAACGCCTTCGATGACTTTAGAACGATGGTGGAACACCAAATCGTTCAAGAGGGTTTAATCAATAGAAACCAAGAAAATATATATGATACTTAGTAATACTTTGGGCGGCAAAACCCTCGATTTACTCTCAAAATCAAATACGCACAAGCAAGCGGAGGAAACGAGGCGGCGCGAAGCACTTAAGAGCCTTTTTCCTTTAGGTCGTGAAATACAACCGCCTTATACCCACCTTATAGTTTGTATTATCAAGATTAAGCTTCACGAAAGTATTTATCTATTTTTGCCTTTTTTCTTTGGTTTGAGATTCGAATACAATGATCGAGTGATGAAATCCCGAATCAAGGTTGTGATTGCTCACGTATTTGGAGTACTTGTAAATTTATTGTTCTACGTATACAATATAGTAATAATATTCACACAAAAACCGAAAAACGATAATACGTATTAGTAGAGTGCTACTAATACAATTACTTTTATGGCTATATATAAAAACAACAATGGTTCAACCAAAACACAACACGCCTCCCCGGAAGCGGCGCCAAAATGATGTTGGAGTTTTTACCACTCTTTAGGAAAAAAGCAATAAATAGGGCAAGCGTGCACGACGATTTAGGAAAACCGTGTGTGAATGACCCTAAGTGAGTTCGTTCTCGAGGAGGCAAGTGCGTTGTGTATTGAATTGATATTGATTTGTGATTATATTGATTGAGAAAGAAATGGGATTAGAAGAGAAAGACGGTTACGAAAATGAATTAAACTACGACGAAAAAGGCGTAAACGTAAAACCGTAAATAGTGCCAAAATTAAAATTTTAACCTAAAAATTCCTAAAAATTACTAAAAATTACTAAAAATCCCAAATAATATTCTAAGAGTTTACAAAAAATCCAAACTTGCTAAAACCTTTTAATTAATTAGATAATGACTTTTAATGCTAATTAAAGCCCTAAAAATCACTTTTAATTATTAAAAAGCCTTAAACAAGGTCTAATAGCTTGTAAACCTCAAAAAATGACCTAATTAAACTAAAAACTATTTTTAAAAATTTTAAAACCAAATTAAACTATTTTTAAACACTTAAAAACTATTAAAAGCTATTAAATCTTAAATTAATTCTAAAAATTAATTAAAAAGTCCTAAAAAGATTTGGAAAGTTACAATGTTCCTAATTTAATGTCCTTAACCTAGGAAAAATGAAAAAACTAAAAAAAGTGAAACTTCAATTTTTTATAATAAAATAATATTAAAATATTCAAAAAATAAAAAGTTTGTAAATAAATTCTAAAAAATTACCAAAAATCCTAAATCATGTAACTAAAACAAAAATGCAAACCAAATTTTCTGAAACCTATTTAATAATTTTATATTGAATTTTAAAGTTGCTTAAAAACCCTAAAATCCTATAAAATCAAAAATAAGCTAAATTGAAAACCTAAATAGCTATAAACCTCAAAAGTATGATTAAAAACCTAAAAACTATTTTTTCAGATTTTTAAATTACTTTTTACTATTTTTAATGACTTTCTAAAAATTAAACTTAAAATAATCCTAATAAATAAAATAATAATGGGAAAAATCTACTTTTTGCTCAGAAAATCAAAAACCCTAACAATCCTAGGAAAAATGCTAAATAGTTAAATCCTCAAAGAAATAAGCCAGGAATTGCTTATTTATAAGCTGTTATCCAAATAAGCTATAAAACAAATACCTCTTAAATAACTAATGAAATGAAAGGTAAACGTAAAAAGCCATCTAGATCACTGGTTAACACGCTAGCCCTTGGAAAGCAAGGTCGCGTGTTCGAGTCCAGGCAGGGTGTGCTTTTTGCAAAACTTTTTTTTTAACTTTTAAAACACAATCCAGTAACTAATTTAAACACAAAAACTCAAACACAATTCAATTTTGACCAAGATTAAGGCCTAGGAAAGCCAAAACGTGCCCAGACTTGATGAACTTTCTGATGAACACTTATGGTGTTCTTCACTTGTGAAGATAAAGGACAAGAGGGCTTGTCTTGCTTTTGTGGACGTTTTTGGTGAACAACAAGGCACCCTTATACTCTTTGGAGTATAAGGAGCCAGATTCAATGCAAAAATAAGCAAGTAGTAAACAAGATTAAACCAAATGCACAAGAAACAAGTTACTGATGTTGTATGTATGTGACTGAGTGTATTTTGCTGATACACTTGGCACTCAAATGGATTTCAAAGCTCAACAACTTGCATACACTCTCATCAAATGACATGCACTCAACTCACACTCCTTCTTAAACCTTCTTTCTAACAAATTATCAACTTGAAGCACCAATTTCAACAAAAACAAGCAGAGAATTGAAGTTACTGATTTTAGCTATATCTTCAAAATTTTATCATGCAAAGTGTTCAAAACTTTACCAAACTGCAATGAACAACTAGCATATACCCTATCCCACCCTAATGAGTGATTCAAAGCAGATTTAACTCACAAACTTCCAAAGAAACTCAGATAAATATGCAGATCCAAACACCCCTTTAACTATGAAAATGTAAAATCAACAAAGCAAATCTTATCAAGACTTAACCAAACTGATTGAATACTATCTAAGCATGCATACAAGTCCTATTTAAGCAGTTTTAAGCACTCAAACATACATTTAAACACTTAACAAGCAGAATCACATAAAGCACATAAAATTTCACAAAACTAAAAATGAAATGGAAAACAAGAGACTACCTCAAGGGTCCTACATCCAGGACCCTTAGTGGTTGAAAAACCACCTCCATATAGGCTGGGGCCTATGCAGAACTTTGTTGATGGAGTTTTACTTAACAGAAATGAACAAGATTGGTTCCTTTTGAATCTGCTAAGAGAAAAGGGAACAAGCTTGTGTAAAAGCTTAAGAGCTTACCCCTAGCTTATAGATTAAGCTAGAAGGAAACCTTAGCTTATAGGTCAGATAATAATAAGCTTAAAAAAGAAAGAAAAGACCAAACCAATGGCTATTCAAGCTTGGGTACCCACTACACCAGAACAAGCCATGGTGTTATGGACATACACAAGCTCAGATACCATCATACCATCACAATTAATCACCATTTTAACAGATTTGTGTGAAAATTTAAGATATAAGAAAGCTTTGAAAAACAAACAGAAACTTTGAAACTTGAAATTTTTTTGCTGAAAATCAAACCAAACTCAAACAATAAACTTAAATCAACATAAATGTAAAGGGAACTCAATATTTCTCATCAACAAACTCAATACCATTTATATTAATTCATAAACTGGATTTACAAGGTTTTTGAAAAAAGGAGAAAAATCAAGAACAAGAACTATGCTACGTCCTACAAGGCCTTTATATAGAGGCTACAATGTGATTCTAGAACTGAATAGAAACTAGAAACCCTAACAAGTGAACTTCCAATCTTGCCCTTGGATGATTTTGAATTTTTCAGTCAAAAGAAAGCCATGTGAAGATCTTTGGCTGTTTGTGGGATGCCAGCAATGAAAAGAGGATCTTGTACGTCCATTTAGCCTTTGGGAGTAAGAAAATGCTGTGGGTTGTTGATCTTGCTGCCAAGTTTTGTTTGGGAGTAAATAGTGGGGCATGGGAGGGTTGGAGGGACATGTGAGGTGATGGTGATGGGAGTTTAAGGGTGGTTTTGGGTTTAAGTGGTGGTTAATCAAGGATCTGGAAATAATTACCCAAAACCCCTTTGATTTGATCATTGTTCTTCCTGGAAAAATTAGGGTTTATGGGTGGATTAGGGACGGGTTTAATCCAGTTTGGGGTTAATGATTTTTAAATTAAGTGTTTGGAGGGAAGGGTTAATCTGAATTAATTATTCAGTTTTAGTTGAGTGGAGAGTGACGTGGAGGAAAGGGTGATGCTGATTGGGTGATTGTTTAAGGTTGGTGAGGTGTCAAGCTGTGAGTGGAGGGAATAGCTTAGGTTGTCTGGCAGGTTTGGTCCTTCACTTTTCATTTTTTGTTCACTTTGTATAAAATGCCTATCAACGTCCATTTAACATATATCAACTTTTGAACATTGGCAGTTTTGGCACAACAAGTTTTAAAACTTGTTTTAAGGACTTAAAATGCAATTTCTTTATATTCCAAGGACTGATTTTGACATGTCTTCATACTTCAAGGCCTTGACTTGTTTGTTGACTTCTTGGAGGACCATTATTGACAATTTAGTTTTGTTGAGGGACTAAATTTGACAATTCTTCAAAGTTAAGGGTCCTTTTTGTAATTTTGACAAACTTTAGGGACCAAACTTGTAATTATGAAGATACAAGGGTATAAAGTGTAAATTCTTCAAACTTGGAGGACCATTCTTCAATATTCTTCAAATCTTCAAGGGTTTTCTTTGGAAAATTCTTCATTAGGGCTTGGTTCATCGTGCGGCTTCGTTTCCCGTGTTCGTTTTTGCATGATGCTTGTGATCTTTTGTCATTTTCTCAATATCCGTACCTAAAATACACAAGCAACAAACACAAGCATATATTTGGGTATTTTGATGATATTTAATGCATTTTAAGCCCAATTTGGACGATGAGACTATGTATAAAAGCAGTCTCATCACTCCCCCATACTAAACCATTGCCGTGCCCTCACGCAATGCTAGAATAAAGTATCATAGCATCTCCAAAATTCATTTTTATTTACTTTATGGAAATGATAAACTAGCTACACTACTACTATTACTACTACTTGCGTTTTAGACATAATGTATGATTTTCATTGCAAAATGGGACGTTTAGGTTCATAGAATAAGAACACTTGAATGCTTCGTTAGAAATAATTTCGCCGTCCTCGATTTTCACTCCAATTCCATGCTAAGCGTGCAACGAGATCATTGTCATTATAAGTTAGTAATGCTAACACTACTCATATGCCCTAATCACGTACTTATCCTCCCATTATTCCTATGTTGTATCTCTTATATTTTATGATGTCTTGAATGTTTCACGAGGATACATTGTTTGACTTATGCGATAATAGAGATTTAGGTCTAAAAATAGAGTCCTAACGGTGTAACTAAGACCATCAAATCAATAACCCCTCCTAATAGACAACGATGTTAAAAAATTAAGTTGACAAGAAGAATCGATAAACACGGTTTTATAACGGTTTTGAACATGAGACTTATTACCAAGACTTTTATACGCCCCCTAACGGAAGGGCCTTATTATCTTTGGTTTACCTCCATCTTTTATTCAACTTCGCCATGAAGCTTTTATTATGACTTCGGTCTTGCCTTGCCTTTTATTATCCGCCTCATCGGTGGTTTTATTAGCCAAAGACGTATATCCTCACGCTAAAGCGAATTTTGGATCTTTAAAGCTTCGAAGATTAAGGCTTGATTCACTTTCAATTTTGCATATATTTTAGGCCTTGTGGGGCTTCAAATTGTTTGCTAGATTTGGTGAAGCTTTCGATTATTAGGGTGCCAATACTTCAAAACCGTGACACTGGCGATACCTTAATGTCTTCCCAATTTAATTACACGGAAGCTACTAGAAAAGACTAGAAACCCAACAATCCTAACTAAACCGCTAAGTCAATATTTATTAAGCAAAAAATATTTACATGCGAAGGGAGAATAAGCAAACAACGAGAACACATGAGTTTTTGAAAGAATACGAGTACTCTACGTTTAGCATAGTAACTTATAATTAACTCTATCATTTCTCGTCCTCATTTAAGAGACTTAGCCTAATGTGTAGTTAAGGAATCAAAGCTAAGTGCTCAACACGCACGGTCGAGTAAAAAATTACTCTTATTCTCGCCATCGGAAAATCTACATTCGTGTCTTCAAACACTTATAAAACTTGAGAAATTTTTTTAAAATTTGGCCATTTTTAGCCTTATTTTGCAACAAAACGATAACAAAAAGATAAACTTTGGAAAGCGTGAAGGTTTGGCAAGGCAAGTATCTATTCACCCCCCCATACTAAAGTTAAACATTGTCCTCAATGTTTCGAGTCTAGGGGTGCAAACACCCCCATACTAGAGACGTCCATTTAGCCTTTGGGAGTAAGAAAATGCTGTGGGTTGTTGATCTTGCTGCCAAGTTTTGTTTGGGAGTGAATAGTGGGGCAGGGGAGGGTTGGAGGGACATGTGAGGTGATGGTGATGGGAGTTTAAGGGTGGTTTTGGGTTTAAGTGGTGGTTAATCAAGGATCTGGAAATAATTACCCAAAACCCCTTTGATTTGATCATTGTTCTTCCTGGAAAAATTAGGGTTTATGGGTGGATTAGGGACGGGTTTAATCCAGTTTGGGGTTAATGATTTTTAAATTAAGTGTTTGGAGGGAAGGGTTAATCTGAATTAATTATTCAGTTTTAGTTGAGTGGAGAGTGACGTGGAGGAAAGGGTGATGCTGATTGGGTGATTGTTTAAGGTTGGTGAGGTGTCAAGCTGTGAGTGGAGGGAATAGCTTAGGTTGTCTGGCAGGTTTGGTCCTTCACTTTTCATTTTTTGTTCACTTTGTATAAAATGCCTATCAACGTCCATTTAACATATATCAACTTTTGAACATTGGCAGTTTTGGCACAACAAGTTTTGAAACTTGTTTTAAGGACTTAAAATGCAATTTCTTCATATTCCAAGGACTGATTTTGACATGTCTTCATACTTCAAGGCCTTGACTTGTTTGTTGACTTCTTGGAGGACCATTATTGACAATTTAGTTTTGTTGAGGGACTAAATTTGCCAATTCTTCAAAGTTAAGGGTCCTTTTTGTAATTTTGACAAACTTTAGGGACCAAACTTGTAATTATGAAGATACAAGGGTATAAAGTGTCAATTCTTCAAACTTGGAGGACCAATCTTCAATATTCTTCAAATCTTCAAGGGTTTTCTTTGGAAAATTCTTCATTAGGGCTTGGTTCATCGTGCGGCTTCGTTTCCCGTGTTCGTTTTTGCATGATGCTTGTGATCTTTTGTCATTTTCTCAATATCCGTACCTAAAATACACAAGCAACAAACACAAGCATATATTTGGGTATTTTGATGATATTTAATGCATTTTAAGCCCAATTAGACTATGTATAAAAGCAGTCTCATCACGGTTGTTGGCAAATGTACACATGAAGAGGGGGGGTACTATTATTTAAGGTTCTATTATAGCCATTCGTAGTCATACGTGACATATTCCCATTCCCATGCAAGGAATTTTGACCACTAGTTCCATTTGTGTTTATTTTCCCACTATGACCATGGATAAATTTACATCTATCCCCAAACCTACATGTACCTTTAGGAAAGTGATTGCAAAATTATGGCGCATGTTGGTCATTTGGTACCTTAGATGAATTTTGGTAGTGTGCCCGGTTCCCATTATTCGTATTTGGCGCCAAAAGAATAGTAGGTGATGATGTGGAAGAGTCAACATGCGTTCTATATAACGAGCCTTCATCTTTTAATTCAGTTTCTTTCAATAAGAGCATAGTTTTAGTTGTTGAAAAAGTTGGAAGAGGTTTAGTATGCCTATGATTTTAGAAATATGTTTATACCTAGAATCTAAACTTTTTAAGGCGCATATGACCAGATTCTTATCTAGAACCGTTCCCCCAAGGTTTTTCAATCGATCCGCCATGTTCTGAATTTTAGAAAAATAATCATTTATTGAAAGATTACCTATAGTGACAGAACGGAGTTGGTTATCGATAGTGATGGCCCTAGCATCTTGGTTATTGTGAAAGAGATCCTTTATATGATCCCACAGATGTTTATCGTTCCCTGGAGTGCTCACAGTCTGATCTTGTAAGGATTCACAACACGTGCCTAATATCCATACTTTTACCAGATCATTTAAGCGACTCCATTCCTTATCCGAAGAACTCGCGGTACCACTTTCAGTGTGATGCTTAAGTCCAATGCTTCTAAGGTGAATTTTGAAGAATGAACTCCAAGAGTTATAGTTCATCTTTTCTACATCAAGTTTCACTGGCACATTATTAGTAATGCTTGTGACACCAAATGGTATTAGTTTATCAGATGATGATTTAGGATAAACGGGAGGAGTGGGTATTCTATCTTCACTAACAGTCATGATGTATTAGATTTAAGATGTGAGAAAGAAAATAGGGTCTGTTGATAATTGAGGTGGGAAAAAGGACGTGATATTTGGGAGGCATTTTAGGAGAGGATCAATTTGTTCATGATACCATATTGATTGATGATTTTCCTTGTCCTTATCAACAAACATGCATTACAATATATAGTGTGACAAAATCATTCTAGAAACAACAAAGAATAGGCTAAGCCTTATAAATAGAAACCAATCCCATAATCATAAACACTTACCTCTAACAGAAACACATATCTTCCACAAACAGACCCGATATAACTAGTACAGTACCATTTACGCCTAGTAAACAATCAAGAACTGTCAGAAAAAGAGACTCTTGAATATTTCTTGCCTAGTTTGAGTCATCGTAACAACCACTCTCACCCCCGATGAAAATAATGGAGTATCCTCGACACGGATTGTAACTTGAACGTTTTCTTGAAAGGGAAAATTATCAAAGGTCTATCAAAACTGGGCAATTCGCATTCTATTATTCTTAAGAACATGTTTTTCTCATTTAGATTCAGGGTAACAAACAAAATAGGGAAATTATGGAAGAATCCGCCATGTATCCGTATAAAGTACGTATTGTGTAAGAGTTTGTTTTCTGGACAATTTTCAAGTTTGGGGCAATTGGATTTTTGGGAAACTGGGTTTTTTAATAGTGTCATAATAAATTATATTATAATTTAGGGCAATCGTCCTTTGGGCAACATTGAATATAGGGAAACTGAATACTTTATTCGTACTTTTTCCCTTACTCACCTATTTCAAAACATATACATTCCACAAAAATATAGATAAAATCCATCTTTGTTTCTTCAATGTACAAACCCCAACATATCAACAATCAAATCCAATTTTAAATATCATGCGTGAGTTGAATGTCTTTTATGATGTCCCAGTTATTGTTAGATCAACAGTAAAATTGTTCAAGAAATCAAAGGGCAGTTAGAAACTAATATCATCAGGAAGAATTTGTTTACAAGTACTGTATTTGGACCGTGGTTGAATATTTCGTCCGTAGATAATGATTGCCATTTGATGAATTATGTTTTGCAACACCAGATATATGTTCCTGATATTCCTAGTCATGCCCCCTATGAAATTCAAAATTGGTGATCATTCGTTACGACTTGGTAGAAGGAATTTTGTTTAATTATTGGATTTCAATTTGGTGATGTTTCAGCTTTAGCTAGTACTAAGAGTTCTTTTTGAACGCGTGTTTCCCCCCAAAAATAATAACTAAAGGTTTTATGAAACTTCACGGGTATGAAATTTTGAAAGTTCTTAGCAATGAATAAATGTGGTTAGGTTTAACCGATTTAGATGCTGTGAGGTTGTGTCTTTTAATTGTTTCCGAGTTGGTATTTATGGGCAAAGAGGATAGGAACTGCATACATAACTGATGAGATGACATTTATACATGATCTCATCGTTCTTTTCGGGCTTTAAATGCATAAAAATGTCATAAAATTCCATATATATGCTTGTGTTTGTTTACTTGTGTGTTTTAGGTAGAGGTGCAAATTATAACCGGATTTTTGGAAATCCGGTTCAAAAATCCGAAGCGGTTTTTTCAAAATCCGAACCGGTTTTTTCAAAATCCGGTTTTCCAAAAATCCGGTCTGGTTTTTTATATCCGAACCGGTTAGACCGGATTTTAATATTTTTGGGAAATCGGATAAAAACCGGATAAATTATCGGATTTATCCGGTTTTTTAAAAAACCGGATTTAACCGGATTTTAAAAATTATTATTATTATTATTATTTTTTTAAATTAAATTTTTTTTATGGACCGGTTATTTTAAACCGGATAAAACTGGATAATACCGGTTTTCTTGAAAAGTCAAACTAGCCGTTTGGTTGACTTTTCAAGAAAACCGGTTTTATCCGGTTTTATCCGGATTTATCCGGATTTTGGCCCAACTTTATAGACAACATTTGCTAGTTTACAGAAACATTTGGTAGTTTACAAACAACGGCTATCTAGCCGTTTGACACTGTTTTTGAGTATTTTTTTTTTCTTTTTGATAATTTTGATTGCTTGTAAGGTAGTATAAATATATGTTTTGAGTTGGGGATAAAAACATATCAAAAAACCTTCTCATTTCTCTAATCTTTTTCTAATCCCAAATGGAAAACATACCATCACAACAAGCTTCTACTACCGCTAGTATCGGTGCTACTAGTGCTAAAAAAAATACACAAATGATGATATTTTGCGAATTATTACGACGGTGAGGAAAGGCGATGTTTGGTCACATTTCGATTATTGTCTTATGAAAGACGGGGTGGAAAAGGCGCGTTGCAAGAAGTGTAGTAAATTTTATGGCACGTCGGGTAATTCTACACTACGTACTCATTGGAACGGTTGTACCGGGGCGGTTGATAGCGGAGCGGGTGGTTCAGCACATGGTACTATTGGTGCGGATGGTCACGTTTTTTTATTTGATAATGATGCGGTTCGACTTGATTTTACGAAGTTTGTCATTCAACAAGGGCTTCAATTCAACCACTTCGACAATGTCAAGCTTACGGAGATCATAAAAAAAAGGCTACAACCGCGTTATCAACATGTAAGTCGTACTACTCTTAGAAGTGATGCATTTAAATTATGGGAAACGGCTAAAAAAGAAATTATTAACGGTTTTCGTGATTATAAATATGGCGTTTCTATAACTACGGATGCTTGGACCGCACCACATGGTACGACAAATTCTTATTTAGCCGTTACGGCTCATTGGTTTGACCCGGTTTCTTTTTTATTAATGAAACGGACAATTGCTTTTAAACTATTTGGTTATCCACATACGGGGTCAAATTTAAGAAAAATTTTACAAGACACTTTAATTGAATATGATTTGGATGATAAAGTTTTTACCATTTCAGTAGATAATGCATCTAATAATACTAAAGCTATGGATTTGTTAAAATTACGTTTAAAACCCATATTAGATGGTGCATTTTTTCATTCCCGTTGTGTTGCTCATGTTATAAATATATCGGTGCAAGCGACATTAATAATATGTGATGAAATAAAGACAAAATTTAGGAGTTTATTAGTAATTATATATAGTTCGAGTAACGAACGACAAATGAACTATCATCGTTTTCGTCAACAATGTGGCTATGAACCCCTAGGACCTTGCTATGATAATAATACTAGGTGGAATTCTACTTGCATTATGTTTGAAAATATATTACGACAACGTGATACTTTAAATGCTTTTAATGAAAGACTTGTTCGTAAAAATTTATCCACTTCGATAAGCGACGAAGATTGGGAACGATTAGATCAATTGACAAAATTTTTACAAATTTTTAAAGTGTCAACAACTTTATTATCCGGTGTTTATTACCCGACTAGCCCATTAGTTTTAAAGCAAATTTTTGCTATGACGGAAAAATTAGACGAATTAAAATATTCATCTTGTCAAATGTTTAGAAAAATGGTTAAAGCTATAAAAAAGAAATTCGTAAAATATTTTGCTAGTATACCTTTGGTTGTTACTTGTTCCGCCGCACTTAATCCAATGATAAATTTGGGGGGGGGGGGGGGTAGAAAATGTAATGAGAAGAATATTGAAGAATTTAGACTTAGAATTTGGGCCGAACCCTAAGAAACCCGATATGAATTATATATAGTCTCAAATTTTTAAATTTAACGATACTTTTGGAAAATTATTTGCAATATATGCAACAAAATATGGTGGACAACAAAGCACATTTTTTGACCAAATGGAGGCCGGAATGTGACACCCCCAAATCAGGTTTGCAGCGGAATAGTAATTGGATGTCAGTAAGTGGATCACAGAACAAATGGCATACAAAGCATTGATCATAATTACATGATTTGAAATACAATTGATACAAATATGGTTTTAGTACAATCAGTTGAAGTGTTAAATATCAGTTGTTACAAATATCCCAGTGAAAACAGATCCCCCAATTATTATGATGCTCCTATATGATGCTCAGTCCATGCTCAAATAATCCAGCTTAATTTCCTGAGAAAAACATGCTTAAAACAGTCAACATAAAGTTGGTGAATTCATAGAGTTTTGTAAATTCATAGTCCAAGACAGTAATTTGTCCTACATAGTGTTACACAAAGTTTGATATAAAAATCAAGTGTAGGATCTCAATATCCCATATAGTATTTCATAAGGTTTGATAAAAATCAAATTCAGATATATCAGTATGTTCCATGTATTAATGTACCAAATAATAAAAGGTCGAGTTTAGAACCGCAAACATTATAAACATAGTATCGCACAAAGCCAAATACTATAAAGTAATTACATTCCCATATTCCCGAAACTGAGACTTGACAGTTAAGTCCTCGACAGATGAGGACCCCGCCTTATCATTATCAAGGTACCCATAACAAAAATAAGTTCTCAAATGTGAAACATCTCTTGTCCTGGCCGAGGCACAGTGAGCATGACTCACCCAGATGGGGACGGTCAATCCCAAATAGATCTATTTATAACATTCAGGTAATTCAATAATTCTAACAGTTTCGGATGCACGGGTCATGCTGTTCATCTACAATAGGCAATCGTAATTAAGGATAACAGTTCAGTTTGCGTTTCCTCGATCAACAGTTTATTAAATATAAGATATCAAAATCATATGTTCAAAACAAGTTATAGCATGTCTCCCCCTCGCGGGTTAGTAAAAACATAAATAGTGGTGAAAGGCGAGGCTATGAACTCACCTGAATAGCAGTACCCGGATATTATCACAGATAGTCCAAATAGTATGCTCACGATACAGTTAATTACCTAAGTAATTAATTGGGTCTCAGTATATGTACAAATATAATGCACATATAAATGCAGTTGATGAAAATGCATGATCACGGATTTAATAAGTTGTTATCGTTTTCAGTGTTAAACTTATTGTAAGTTATCGTAACATGTACACTTTTAATTTAATAAAGTCTATTTACCTCGTTCGAATTGTAATAGTTTAAATGAATTAAATGAAATGATTTTTATTTAATTAAGACTTATATAATATTTCATAAAAGTCCTAGAAGTTTCAAATGTTTGTAATTAGTCCTCCACGTTTGACGAATTACAATATAGCCCTTAAAGTTTATTAAATAAATATTATTAATAAAACTTAAGTTAAATTGCACACGAGTCCTTGATTTTAATATAGTTACCAAAACAGCCCCTAGGGCTTGCTAAACTTTCATAAAATGGCAATATTAGTCCTTGTGCTTCAAGTGTTTAATGTTATAAATCTTGATTTTTGAAGATTAATTACGGGTTCGTTACTTAGCCATAAAACAAACGGGGAACCAATTTGTATTCTCGGACACACCGTCTAAAAGTTTTGTTCTTTAAGTTTTGCTTGAAAACGGCTCTAAAATGGGTAAAAACGGGTTCAAAGACAGCGGGTCAGAATGTTTAAATTTTCATCAGCTTTTAAAGTGTGCGAGGCAGATTTTTAAAGGGCTCTAACTTATTCGTTAGTTGACCGTTTTTAGTGTTCTTGGTGTCTACGGAATGGTAGCCAGGAGATCTACAATATCCTAGTTGGTGTCGGGTTCCAGATCTAACTCTAACTCGCTCAAAAACGCAGCCAAAGTCGGCTGGTCAGCCTACATGTACATGCTGTCAGCTTTTTATCCAAGTGCTGACAGCTTTTAGTGTTCAAACGCAGGTTTTCAAAGTCAGTTTCCCGATTCGTTATAGCTCCGTTTTGGGTGATTTAAAAGGCTGTGGAAAGTTGGCTAGGTGATCTACGAAATGCTCCCAAAAACAGATCTATGGTCGGGGTTCTACTGGGTCTAAACAGGCTCTAAAAGTGGCTATTCGGGCTAGTTTTACACATAAAATAACGCGTATGGTTAATTCGTTTAACCTAGCAAACGTAGTCCGTTTGTGTTCAAATTTGGCATGGGTACTAACTAAGGCATGACTTAAGACCTAGCATTCACGTTTTAGCCTAGCTCGTATTTTATGTACACGTTTCCCTATGGCGTCTTTACTACATCAGGAGGTTTGTACTACTAATCTTGTTTTATGCTTATGTGTTCATATTAAGACTAGCCATGACCCTTTTATGGCTTATTTTTATGTGTTCCAACTTTGTACAAGTTCATATTCTTAGATCTATAAATGTTCATGATTATATAAAAGTGTATGCTTTAGATAATTGAAAGAAAGTAATGAAAACGAGATTATAGATCTTACGTTGGTTTTAGGAAGGATGATGATAAACAAGTGAATCCGAGATCTACTAGAAATGTCGTGTATGAACCCTATTTCACCAAGTAAGCCGTGACCCATAAAGCTCGTGTAGCTTCTTTTTGTTGCCTTGGAGATCAAGTTGGTGTAGGAGTAGACAATGATTGATATTTAATATGTTTAGGACATAGATTTGGTGTAGTAATGAGGAAGTAAATGTGTTTTGTTAGATCTTGGTGTAATAGAAAAAGTAAGCCGAGAGTTTGAGTGAGATGGGATAGTTTGGAGAGATTTGAGTGTGTTTCATTCGGCTTATAACAAGATATATGAGGATTTGGTGTATCAAAATATAGTACAAGTGTATCTCATCCTAGATTACATTAGATTTGCAAGATATAGGGAAGATATGGTGATGTTGAGTTTGTGGTTTGTATGTGTGTGGTATACACGGCCAAGGCACCACATATGTGGAGATTTGGGCAACTAGTAAAGATTTGGCAAGATCTTAGGCTAGATATGAAAAGTTTGTGGAGATATTATGAAGATTGCTAAGTACTAATAGGATATCTTGTTAAATTGTATAAGATCTAGTTTAGATTTTGTAAGTATAAATTGGTGCATCCTTAATAGTATAAGTTGCATTTGTTAAGTTTTAGGTATTTTTGTTGAAGCTTTAGGTACTTTAGTGAAAGTATATAATGATTATATCATTATAATATTTTACTTGAAGAAAATAAATAAATGACAATGTTAGAATAATGTATATTGTTTTTAAAGTGTTAGGTGTTTATTTCCATTACAAAATATATGTAATATATACATATAGAAAACAAGTTCAAGTACTTAATAATTTAATTAAGTAAAGTTACAGTTTATCACAAAATATGTACTGAGGTGGTGAATCTATTATTCATTTAGGTAAAAGTGTGTATATAGAATCAAGTTAAAATATTTCACTATTTTGATATAATAAAATCATGATTTTTGTATGAAATAAGTCTTGTGATGGAGTATTGTAAAGGTGGTCCGTAAAAATATTATATGATCAATGATAAAAATAATGAATACGGTGACGTGTTAAAAGCCCAAATTTTAGGGTTTTACACGGAACATCACAAATGGGAAATGAGTCAAGTGACTTTGATATAAACTTTTGGAATCTTATACATGACGACGCTAACAAGCGTCACCGAACATCGGAATCAAGCGAGGGACAATATAAGTCGTAAATTTTTTTTAAAACTATTAGGCCCGGATAATTAGGAACTTTTGACATGTTGGGATGGTGGAAAAAAATGGAGTTAACTTATCCAATTTTAGCCGCTATGGTTCGTGACTTATTTACGGTTCAAGCTTCAACGGTAGCTTCCGCATCGGCTTTTTCTATTAGTGGTAGAATTATATCCGAAAGAAGGTCAAGACTTACCCCCCCATCCGTAGAAGTATGTGTATGTTTGAAAGATTATTTGGACGGAGTAGATAGGATACAACATGAAACTTCGTTGGAAGGTTCGATGTTAAACGGTATTGAAGAAACTATAGCAAATGAAGAAGTTGAATTAGGGATATCACCTCCAACTACCGAATTAGACGAAGGTGAGTTTGAAGATATTGAAGTTGAAGACGAAGAAGATGTAGAAGATTATTTAGCGGATTTAATTTGAGTATATCGGGTGATGGCAATGCCGAAGCTCGACATACATTAAGTATACTAATATTTTTTGGGTGATGGCCATGCCGAAGCTCAAAATTTATTAGTGATTATGGTTGTTTTATTGTATTGTTTAAATAAATTATGAAGTTTGTATGATTGTATTGTTGAAATAAAAATTATTGTGGTATTTTTTTTAATGTTTTATGGTTGTATATTTTTTTTAATGTTTGTAAACCGATCCGAAAAAAACCGATACGAACATTTTTAACCGAAAAACCCGATCCGAACATTTTTAAGCAAAAAAACCGATCCGAAAAAAATCCAATAAAATCCGATAACGAAAATTTTTATCCAAAAAAATACGATACGAACATTTTTATCCGAAAAAATCCGATCCGATCCGAATCCGGATTTTTGAAAATCCGGTTTTTTCAAATCCGAATTTTTTAAATTCGAATCCGGTTTTATCCGGTTTATTCGCACCTCTAGTTTTAGGTATGGATATCGTGAAAAAGACAAAAGACCACAAGAAACAAGGAAAAACGGAAACGAGAAACGAAGCCGTACAAAGAACCGGGCCCAAGTTCATGATTTATCCAAGAAAAACCCTTGAAGACTTGAAGATGTACATGATTGATCCTCAAAATATGAAGAAATGATACTTAAAACCCTCGTATATTCATAATTACAAGTTTGGTCCTTTAAGTTTGTCAAAATTACAAAATGGTCCTTCAACTTTGAAGATTTAACAAGATTAGTCCCTCATCATATCTAATTTGTCAATTATGGTCCCTCATAAAGTCAAAGAACTAATGAAGACCTTTGAAGATCAAGAATGTCCAAAATCAGTCCTTCAATTATGCAAACATGGCAAAAATAACCCTTGATTACTTTTTGCAAAAGTTTTGTGGCCAAAGTATAAACTTTGAAAGTTTATTAACAAAGGAAAACGGGTTTTGTTGGCTGAAAACTTGTTTTACCATATTTCCCAAAACACAAGGACCATATGTGCCAATTCCCAAAGTTCAAACTCACAAACACGCGCCAAACACCCCATCCCACCCTTTTCGGATCAAAACTTACCATTGTTCATGTTCATCCACCTAGATTTACCATCCACTTAAACAAAGGGTAAATCCAAATTAACCCTACCCACGCTTGATTCACACATTCAGAAACCTATCCCACACACAAAACCCTCACATCCACTCACCAAAGGGCCCCACACTCAACCTCGTCCACCTATCACATCACAACTTACTCCCCAAGGAATCTTACGTGGCCAAATCAATAGCTTAGACTCTTAGCTTAACCCCAAATCTAAAATGAACGGTTTTGATGCATTTGGACAGCTCAACAACATCAAGCACTCAAGGGCATTCCTGGAAATTCATAGCTAGGGTTTTCATGTATGTTAGCATTCTAGAATCGTCTACTAGTCCTATATAAGGAGACCTCAACTTGTGAGAGTCCCTTGTTCCAGATTTTAGCTTTAAACCTTTGTAATTCCTTTTTATTAAATAAAAGTCGGATTTTCTGAAAATTGTGATTTCCCTTTGTGTTTTATAAAAGTTTGGAATTTGATAAGCTAAGATCTGAGTTCCATATTCATGTTTAATGGTTTTTGAGGCAAGGTTTTAAGCAATAAAGCTTGTGTTTCAAAAATCAGAAGTTTCATAGTTTGTGTTCATCATTGTGGTTTGTTGATCTTAGCAGGTACAAGGAAGCTGGTGCTTGTTTTGCTAGCACCCCAGCTCAAACATTCCAAGGCTTGGATGTAAGTCTTGGAGGTTTGCATTTCTCTCCCTTTTCAATTTTTCTGAATTTTATTGTATTTTTGGTGATTTTGCATGATTTATTATGGATTGGTGTTTTGTGGCTTGATTTGAGTTTTTGAGGTTGTTTAGGAGTTTTTAGGGTGGATTGGATCTTGTTGATAGGTTAAAACACAACAATCCTTTGGAAGATTGCAAAATCAGATTCCAAAGGGTGTTTGGGTTAACTGATTCAAAGGGGTTTAAGCCTTCCTTTGTTATTGTTCTTGGTTCTATTGAGTTTGTGCATGCTTATCTGTTGTTAAGAGTTAGTTATCTGCAAGTTTTGTGGCTATTAACACCTAGATCCTAAAATAGGCTATAAAATCGTGATTACATGGTTAATTTGGCTGAAATTTAGAGGACACCTAGATCTAATCATAGACTAGGGCTAACAAGTGTTATATCTAAGTTAATACAACCAGGGAAGTAGGATTTGAGTGCTAAAATTGGATTTGTGGTCATATATATCAGATAAGGCATTTGTGTTCTTGAAGTTCATAATCAGAAACCTGCATATGCTTTGATTTGATTGTAATCTTTGATTCAGTGATTGAAGTAAGTTTGTTTGTGCTTATTAAAAGTTGTTATAGCTTGTGTATGCTTTTGGTTCATTCTGGTTTGCTTATTCATGCTAAAACTACTTAAGAGTGCTTAACTGCTTATTTGCTAGGTCTGTGCAATATCTAGGCATTATTGGCTTTTTTTGTGCTTATTGGCTTATTGGAAGTGTGATTATTTGCTTGATTGTGACTCCTTGTGATTCACTGATCACAAGGGTGCCCTTGTTTCCACTTGAATCCAACTGGATCACTCACAAATCACAAGTAAAAAAGTCAAAGCAGTGGGAACTCCTTTCCCCTGCTGCTAGCCGCTGCTAGTGTAATTTGGTGTTCAGCTTATCAATAAGCTATTCCAGCTTATTCAAACGTGCAACAACTTTAATTTTGTAATAGGTGCTCATTATATGACCCAATTGTTCATATTGGAGCATTTGGAGGGTTGACTTTAAGCTTTGACTAGAAAACCAACTCAATTGACTTTTTCATAAGTGCTTATTGGCTTATCCAGCTGATTTGGCTTTGCTTATTGAAGTTTTCTTGATTGATTTAGCTTAATTAAGTTGTTTAGAGTCTATTGCAAGTTGAATCAAGTCCTGAGGTGGTCTAGAACTCCAACCCGACTATTTTGTCGTTTTGTAAAATTGTTCTTTGCTTATTTCTGGCTTATTGAGTGAGCTTTTTCAAAATTTCTTTTTACAGATCTCTTAGGCATCTCAAAAGAAGGTTGTGTGTTTAAGCAGAGCTTATGGCATTGGCTTATTGCTTAATGGGCTTATTGGCCCAATAAGAATAAGCTGTTTGTTATTTAAGCTGTGATAAGCTCAAAATCAGCTTTTGGGCCTTCAGACTTTTGTGCTTAAATTTAAATTTTGAGTCAGATAGGGCTTTTTTCAGGTCATTTGGGCCTAGTTTGACTTTTTGGGCCCAAAAGCCCATTAAGGTTGACTGATTTTGCTTTTAGCCCATTTGGGGGCCCATTAGGGGTAATTTTGTAATTTCACTTTCATTTTTTGATTAGTTAGGTTAAAATTAACTAGTTTGCAAGTTTTTAGAATTTTTTATAATTTTTAGTTTTTTAATATTATTTTATTATTATTTTCAAATTTCACATTTTTGCACTTTTTATATTTTCTTAGGTTTAATACATTAAAATAGGATTTTTGCAACTCTTAAATAAATTTTATCACCATTAGATTAATTTTTATAATTATTTTAAGTTTTAATAGTTTTTAAATCATTTTAAATAGTTTCTCTTAGTTTAAAAATTTATAAAAATAGTTTTTAATCTTTTTAGGTCATTTTAGAGGTTTACAAATTGAAAAATCTTTATTTGGGCTTTTTGATAATTAATTTTATTTTTAGGGCTTTAATTAGCATTTAAAAATTAATATTTAATTAATTAAAAAGTTTGAAAATTTTTTGATCATTGGTAAACTCTTAGTTTATTTATTTTGATTTTTGGTAACTTTTTGGGAATTTTTAGAATTAATTTTTATTTTTGCTCTTTTTACGGTTTTACGTTTAGTCGTCGTAGTAATTTATTTCACGTCTTCGTCATTCTATTTTCTCATCGCCTTCTATCCAATATTAATCTCAAACCAATTACGAATTATTCACACACATATACCTCCTTGGGAAACGAACTTTCACATCATAAGGGTCATTAGTGTTTGATTTTCCTAAATCATCATTTAATACTTACCGCTTTTACGCCTTTTTCCTAAAAGGTCGTATTTTACCACAATCATTTTGGTGCCGCTGCCGGGGAGGTGTGTCGTGATTAATTTGTCTTGTTGTTTTTAATATTAACCATAAATAGTATTTGTATTAGTAGAAATCTACTAATACGTATTATCGGTTTTTTGGTTTTTCTTGTGAAATTATTATTACTATATTGTATTAAGTATCACAATTAATACAAAATATCTCCAAAAGTGTGAAAACACAACCTTAATTGGGATTTGATCTCCTAATTATTGTATTCGAATCTCAAACAAAAAGAAAAAGGCAAAAATAGATAAATACTTTCGTGAAGCTCGATTTTGAAAGATACAAACTATAAGGTGGGTATAAGGCGGGTATTATAAAATACAACCTAAGGAAAAAGGCTCTTAAGTGCTTCGCGCCGCCTCGTTTCCCCGCTTGCTTGTGAGTATTTTGAAATTGAAGGCTAATCAAGGGTTTTGCCGCCCAAAGTATTATTAAGTATCATATATATTTGCTTGGTTTTCTTTGTGATTAAACCCTCTTGAACAATTTGGTTTTCACCAAAGTTCTAAAGTCATTCGAAGGCGTTCACTCCACGTGATCGTTTTCATTCTTTTGAGTCTTCTATAATCAAGAGTTTGATTCAAGGAGAGATTTGGTAGATTGTTGTCTACGAAGATACACCAAAATCCAGAAAAATTAAAAAACAATCAAAAACACAAAAAAATTGAAAATTCACAAAATACCCAAAAATAATCTTCTTTGCTCACCTCCCATTCTACGTGAAGTTAATGCTAACTCGTAGTCAAGCTAAACGAGCTCGTAAACGTCGTCAAAATCAAGGAAATCAAGAGACGTTGATTGAAGAACAAACTTCAATTGTTGAACCTATTGTAGAACAAGAAGTCGTCATGGCTAATCGTACTATGATGGAGTTGCTTCAAGCACCCACCGAGGGTTTTGGAGAATCCATTGTGATCCCCGCTATCCTTGCGGAGAATTTCGAGATTAAGACGGGTTTAATGTCGATGTTGCAAGCAAATAAGTTTAGAGGTCATGAAAAAGACAACCCGCATTACCACATAAGGAATTTTAATCGTCTCACCGCTACTAGCAAGTTTAAGGATGTTCCACATGACGCCATTAAGATGATGTTGTTTCCATACACGTTAGATGGACCCAATAAAATTTGGCTTGAGAAAGAACCGCCAAATTCAATTTTGACATGGGGTGATCTCGTTTCTAAGTTTGTGAACAAATTTTTCCCACCATCTAAGACAACACATTTGAAAAATGAGATTTCGAGATTTGTACAATGAAATAATGAGAGTTTTTCAATGGCATGGGAACGATTTAAGGAAATGTTACATGAATGTCCACACCATGGTTTTTCAGAATTGCATCAAGTTGATACTTTTTATAATGGGCTTAATGATCATGAACGAGATTATTTGAATGCCGCCACAGGTGGTAATTTTATGTGCAAAACGACCGATGAAGCTTTAAAGATTATCGAGAATAGATCTAAGGTTTACAACCCTCGTAACACACCGAGTGTTGCCAATATGGGTTCATCATCGTCGTCATCGTCTCGTAGCATTAATGCCTTACATGATGAAGCTAATGAGTAAAATCGGTTTTTCGATAGGTTTTCAAATCGTATGACTCATTGGAAAGCACAAGATGCTTTGAATTCTGCTTCGGTTAAAGCGGTTGATAAGAGTTGTTTGTCTTGTGGTGGAGATCATGATCTTTCCGAGTGCATTATCGCCGGTTGTAACACTTCGAGTGCTTACATAGCAACGGGAACTTACAACCAAAACGGCCAAGGTTCCCGCCCAAATCAAGCTCCACCAAATCAAAATGATAATAACTATCGAAACAACAACAACCAAAATGGTGGTTATCAAGGGAATTCACGTAACTACAACAATGGGAATTATCAAAGTGGGAATGGACAAGTTACTAATCAAAACCAAAACCGTGATTTTCAAAACACTACACAAGGTTTTCAAAATGCTCACACTAAAAATCTTCAAGGAGAATTTTTGGATTATGCTAAAGCAAATGATGCTAAATTTGATAACATGCAACGTGAGATGATTAGCGTAAGATCCGAGTTGAAAAACGAGCTTAAAAACGAACTTGCTAATGAACTTAAGACTCATGCTAATAAAATGGAAGGAAACGTTCAACATCTTCAACAAAATCAACAAAAGATGGAACAAGGACAACATGAGATTAAGCAAGAATTGTTAAAACCGGATTTAAGGCAATCAAAATTTGAAGACCGAATGGCAAAAATGTTTGAAGCAATCATGTGTAAACCCTCCTCCTCGGGTGGTCTTCCAAGTGATACCATTGCAAACCCGAAGGGAGAAATGAAGGTTATTACTACACGTAGTGGTAAAACTTTCAAGGAACCAATCTCTCGTCCAAGTACTTCTACAGAGAAGGAAATCGAGAAAGAGCCCGAGGTGATGGTCGAAAAGGAGCATATCACAATCCCACGAAGTACCGCTCATACGACACCTACGGTTGAACCAATACCAATCATGGAACCCGAGATTCCAAGGCCGTTGCCTAATGTCCAACCCACACCACCCTTACCTTACCCTTCGAGACGAAACAAAGAGAAACTACAAGAACGTAACAAACAACAAATCGAGCTTTTTATAAAAATGTTTCAACAAGTGCATTTTGATGTGAGTTTAGTCGACGCGTTGTTATATATGCCTCGTTTTGCTTCCACTTTTAAAAGTATGATGAGCGATAAGGAAAAGCTTTCAGAACTTGCTAATTGTTCTTCGGTTTATCTTAACCGCATACCGGAAAAATTTGGTGACCCCGGAAAGTTTCTCATTCCTTGTGACATACAAGATATGAAAGAATGCCTCGCCTTGGCCGATCTTGGTGCGAGCATTAATTTGATGCCATTTTCCATTTGGAGATCGCTTTCGCTTCCGGCTCTTACTCCTTCGAACATGTCTATCGAGATGGCCGATCATTCTACGATTTTAGCATGTGGAGTAGCCGAGGATGTTTTCGTGAAAGTGGGGAAGTTCTACTATCCCGTTGATTTTATAGTAGCTGACATCCCCGCGGATCCTCAAGTTCCTCTAATTTTAGGTCGACCATTTTTAGATACCTCGAGATCGCTTATCGACGTTCATGCAAGAAATATCACTTTGAGATTCAACGAAGAGGAACTTGTTATAAACGCTACTCAAAACTCAAAACCTTCTCTTGTTTATGCAATCGCTACCATCAATCACATTGACTTAGTTGATGTGGTTTGCGATGAGTTTTCACAAGAAGTGTTAGGTTTTTCTGATAGCTCGTCAAGTGGCAATCCCACTATTTTGGATCCGATTCTTGCTAATTCTACACCAAATCTCACTCCATTCCAAGGAGGCGATTTTACTTCAAATGAAATCGACAATGAAGATAAGGTGATTATTAGTGATGATACTTCTATTCCACCATTTCTTCCGCCGATGGAAGTTATGAGTGTTGAGCAAAAATCTTCAATCGAGGAACCACCTATCCTTGAATTGAAAGATCTACCATCTCACCTTGAACACGCATTCTTGGAAGGTGATGACAAGTTGCCGGTTATTATTGCAAAAGGTCTTGCTAATGATGAAAAAACCGAGCTCTTGAAAGTTCTTAAAGCTCATAAAGGGGCAATTAAGTGGAAAATTTCCGACATTAAGGGTATTGACCCAAAATTTTGTACTCACAAGATTTTAATGGAGGAGGACTACAAACCCGCAATTCAAAGTCAAATAAGGGTAAACCCCAAAATTCACGATGTCATAAAAAAGGAAGTTTTAAAACTCCTTGACGCGGGAATGATTTATCCTATCTCCGATAGCCCATGGGTGAGCCCAATCCATTGTGTCCCTAAAAAGGGAGGAATGACCGTTGTGCCTAATGAAAACAACGAGTTAATTCCCACTCGTGTTGTGACCGGTTGGAGAGTGTGTATTGACTACCGAAAGTTAAATGACGCCACTCGTAAAGACCACTTTCCTTTGCCCTTCATGGATAAAATGTTGGAGCGACTCACGGGAAATGAATTCTATTACTTTTTAGATGGTTTTTCCGGTTACTTTCAAATCCCTATCGACCCTCGTGATCAAGAGTAAACTACGTTTACGTGTCCTTATGGAACGTTTGCTTATCTTAGGATGCCTTTCGGACTTTGTAATGCACCGGGTACGTTTCAACGGTGTATGATGGCTATTTTTCACGATATGATCGAGAAGTCGATGGAAGTGTTTATGGATGACTTTTCGGTGTTTGGCAATTCGTTCACGTCGTGTTTATCTAATCTTGAGCAAATGTTAAAACGTTGTGAAGAAATCAATCTTGTGCTTAATTGGGAAAAATGTCATTTTATGTGTAAACAAGGAATCGTCTTAGGACATAAGGTCTCGAAAGCGGGGATTGAGGTCGATAAAGCTAAGGTAGACGTCATCGCCAAGTTACCTCATCCCAAAACCGTTAAGGGAGTTAGGAGTTTCCTAGGCCACGCGGGCTTTTATCGTCGTTTCATCAAAGACTTTTAGAAAATCTCTCGACCTATGACACACCTTCTCGAGAAGGATGCTCCTTTTAATTTCAATGAGGATTGTGTTAGAGCTTTCGAAACTCTCAAAAGGAAACTTACCGAAGCTCTCATTCTTGTTGCTCCTAATTGGGAATTACCCTTTGAACTCATGTGCGATGCTAGTGATTATGTTATAGGGGCCGTCTTAGGGAAACGTTATGAAAAGCATTTCCGTCCTATCCATTATGCTAGTAAGATGATGACCGAGGCTCAATTAAAGTACACCACAACAGAAAAGGAATTCCTTGCCGTGGTCTATGCTTTTGAGAAATTCCGACCTTATCTCGTCTTAACTAAAAGCATCGTGTATACCGACCATTCGGCTATCAAGTATCTCTTAGCTAAGCAAGATGCTAAGCCGAGATTGCTTCATTGGATGCTCCTCCTCCAAGAATTTTATGTCACCGTGCTTGACAAAAAAGGAGCCGAGAATCTAGCGGCCGATCATCTCTCTTGTCTAGAAGATCCTCACAAAGATGTTTTCGAGAACAAGGAAATCACCAAAACATTTCCTCTCGAGACTCTCGGTGTAGTGAATTCTAAAGACACCACCCCATGGTTTGCCGACTTTGCAAATTACCATGCGGGCAATTTCATAATCAAGGGTATGACGACACAAAAAAAGCGAAAATTCTTTCGTGACGCCAAGTTCTATTTTTGGGACGACACTTATCTCTTTCGGGTTTGTGCGGATCAAATCGTTCGACGTTGTGTTTTTGGTGCCGAAGCTTCTAACATCCTTAGAGCTTGTCACGAGGGACCCACGGCTGGTCACCACGGTGCTAATCTCACGGCTAAGAAAGTGTTCGATGACGGCTTCTTTTGGCCTTCTATCTATCGTGATGCACACGCACTTGTGAAGTCGTGTGATTCGTGCCAAAGTCAAGGAAAATCGTCTCAACGTGATGAAATGCCGCAAAACATAATTCAAGTGTGTGAGATTTTTGACATTTGGGGCATAGACTTTATGGGGCCGTTCCCATCGTCTCATGGTAACAAGTATATCCTCGTCGCGGTCGACTACCTTTCTAAGTGGGTGGAAGCTAAGGCTTTACCTACTTATGATGCTCGTGTGGTAGTGAAGTTTTTGAAGCAACTATTCTCTCGGTTCGGAACCCCTCGTGCTATTATAAGCGATCGTGGAACCCATTTTTGTAATGACCAATTCGAGAAGGTCTTAAAGAAATATGGAGTCACTCATCGTCTTTCTACGGCTCATCACCCGCAAACGAGTTTTGAAGAGGATTTTAGAGAGGTCAATTGGAGAAAACCGTGCTTCATGGTCCGACAAACTCGATGACGCTTTATGGGCCTTTAGGACCGCTTATAAGACACCTATCGGTTGTACTCCTTATAAGTTAGTCTATGGGAAGAATTGTCATTTGCCCATTGAATTGGAGCAAAAGGCATATTGGGCCCTTAAGCATGCAAACTTTGACTAGAAGACCGCGAGAGATCACCAGAAAATACAATTGAATGAATTGGATGAACTAAGAGACAATGCTTATGAAAATTCATTGATTTTCAAAGAAAAGACTAAAAAGTTTCATGATGCAAAGATTAAAAACCGGGTTTTTAACGTTGGTGATCAAGTGTTACTTTTTAACTCTAGACTAAAGATATTTTCCGGGAAACTGAAATCTCGTTGGTCGGGTCCTTCCACCATTACACAAGTGTTTCCTTATGGGACCATCGAGCTAGCTCAAAATGATGGTCCTAACTTCAAGGTGAATGGACATAGGCTTAAGCACTACTTTGGTGGGGAAATTCCTTCAATGGTTGACCTCGACCAAGTCACCTTCCCCAATGATAATTAGCATTGAGGGGATCGAGTCGAGCTCATGACTTGGTAATTAAAAACGAGGTGCCTCGTGGGGGAGATCCCATGCTTATCTTTTTATGCTTTCTAATAAATAATGAGAGGGGATTTGTGCCCTTCCAACTCGTTGTCTCGTGGTTGTTTGTGATTGTGTTATCTAGATCATCATCATCATCTACGATTGAAGACTCTCGTGTTCATTTACGTGAGCCTCCATCGTTTGCTTGAAGAAGTTTTTCACGAATCCATGACATATCCTTTATTGTTCTAACAATTATCTTTTAGCATAATTCATAAACGGCTTTAGATATATTGTTGATCACCCTTTCCATGCTAGATCCTAAGCATTCGATTCTTCGTCTCTAGTATGGGGGTGCTCCACCTTTAGACTCGAAACATTGAGGATAATGTTTACTTTTAGTATGGGGGGTGAATAGGTACTTGCTTTGCTACGCCCTCACGGTTTTCCAACTTTCAACATTTTGTTTTGTTTTGTTACTAATAAGGCTAAAAATGGCCAAATTTTAAAATTTTTCTTAGTTTTCATAAGTGTTTTAAAGACACGAATATATATTTTCTGATGGGTAGAATAAGAACTAATTTTTGACTTGATGGCCATTTGGAGCCCTTTACATTCCTTAACCCACTCAATTCTAGTTTTGCTAGACTTTTATATAGGGAACTTTAAAACGCGAAAGTCTTAGCTCATTCGGGTTAAGAATAAGAACTTTTCGCAAGTTATTATAATTGATCCTAGAAAATCACTTATCAAGGGAACTATAATATGCATTTTCTAAACTTGAAAAAGTCCAAGAAAGTGCAAGATCCTATAGGTGGCTTGAAAACCCAAAACTTTGATTTGATATAGTCTTAATGAAAGCTAATCCAAATTTGGCTTAAATTTGACTTGCATGGCTAAGTATTCACGAGTATCTTTAATTAGAGGTCTTTAAATAGTGAAGAACGAGAAGTGATAGAGTTAGACAAGTGATCATGCTAAACGTAGAACATGAAAATGTTCTTTCAAAAACTCATATGTTTTTAATTGTGGCTTTTTCTTCTCATAAGATCAATGCATTAGGAATAAAAATAATTGCAATAAGTAAGGTTGTACGATTTGAAAGGTTACTTAGCTTCTAGCACAAGATCATTTAAAAGTTGCTCGGGGTTGAATAGAGTTCATAGCCAAGGCATAACTTATTGAAGCGGGATGCGAAGATTGGTGAAGATCCAAAAAGGCCCTAACAAGGCATGAGGAGCTATATTTTGTTGCTAAAGATCCAAGATGATGTGAAGTATCATTATTCCTAAATCAATATGAAGGATCGAGACACACGACGAAAAGCAATTACTCCCCTAAAGATCATGGAGAAAGTCTATCCAAAAAGACCCTTACAAGGTATGAGGATAAATATATCCAAGTCCGAAAAGGAGGCGGATCGTTGTATATCAAAGTCCAAAATAAAGATTGAAGAAAAAATGATGAAGTCATGGTCCAAGTATGAAGAATCTCTAAAAAACGTCAAGTGAAGAAATTCCAAAATATGAAGAGAAGACCATAACTTCAAGAACGTCTTCCCAATATTTGAAGTATGAAGTACATGCCAAATATCGGTCCGAGAAAGGTCTCAAATCGTGAAACGAGTTATGCCAAGATATGAACTTAAGGAGATACACGAGAAGCCGTTTTAAAAGATTTTGTCCTTCGGCTAACTATCGATTAAATCGTGCTACTTTGCTTTCGGACTAATAAATACTCAAATAAGTCAATATGAATCACTTGTGATCCATGACAAATAGTTAAAAAATTCTAGTAACCCATTTCCTTTATAATAACTAGGATTGCGGGGAGAAAAAGTATTACACAATTTAGACGTATGAGTAGTGTTAGCATTGTGACTTGTAACAACAATGATCTCGTTTTTGCACTTAGCATGGAATGTATGACAATCAAGGATGACGGAATTTACTCTATGGGACATTTACTTGTTTCTATTCATTGACCCTAAAAGTCACATTCTTGATGAAAATCATACATTATGTCTTTACACATCTTCGTAGTATTGTTGCAAGTCTTTTACTTTTCAATAAAGGTTAATAAAATTGAATTTTGGTGATGCTTAGATACTTTATTCTAGCATTGCGTGAGGGCACGACAATGGCTTAGTATGAGGGAGTGATGAGATGGTATTTATACATGATCTCATCGTTCTTTTCGGGCTTTAAATGCATAAAAATGTCATAAAATACCATATATATGCTTGTGTTTGTTTACCTGTGTGTATTAGGTATGTATATCGTGAAAAAGACAAAAGATCACAAGAAACAAGGAAAAACGGACACGAGAAACGAAGCCGTACAAAGAACCGGGCCCAAGTTCATGATTTATCCAAGAAAAACCCTTGAAGAATTGAAGATGTACAAGATTGATCCTCAAAATATGAAGAAATGACACTTAAAACCCTTGTATATTCATAATTACAAGTTTGGTCCCTTAAGTTTGTCAAAATTACAAAATGGTCCTTCAACTTTGAAGATTTGGCAAGATTAGTCCCTCATCAATTCAAATTTGTCAATTATGGTCCCTCATAAAGTCAAAGAACCAATGAATACCTTTGAAGATCAAGAGTGTCCAAAATCAGTCCTTCAATTATGCAAACATGGCAAAAATAACCCTTGATTACTTTTTGCAAAAGTTTTGTGGCCAAAGTATAAATTTGAAAGTTTATTAACAAAGGAAAACGGGTTTTGTTGGCTGAAAACTTGTTTTACCATATTTCCCAAAATACAAGGACCATATGTGCCAATTCCCAAAGTTCAAACTCACAAACACGCGCCAAACACCCCATCCCACCCTTTTCGGATCAAAACTTACCATTGTTCATGTTCATCCACCCAGATTTACCATCCACTTAAACAAAGGGTAAATCCAAATTAACCCTACCCACGCTTGATTCACACATGCATAAACCTATCCCACACATAAAACCCTCACCTCCACTCATCAAAGGGCCCCACACTCAACCTCGTCCACCTATCACATCACAACTTACTCCCCAAGGAATCTGACGTGGCCAAATCAACAGCTTAGACTCTTAGCTTAACCCCAAAGCTAAAATGAACAGTTTTGATGCATTTGGACAGCTCAACAACATCAAGCACTCAAGGGCATTCCTGGAGATTCATAGCTAGGGTTTCATGTATGTTAGCATTCTAGAATCGTCTACTAGTCCTATATAAGGAGACCTCAACTTGTGAGAGTCCCTTGTTCCAGATTTTAGATTTAAATCTTTGTAATTCCTTTTTATTAAATAAAAGTTGGATTTTCTGAAAATTGTGATTTCCCTTTGTGTTTTATAAAAGTTTGGTATTTGATAAGCTAAGATCTGAGTTCCATATTCATGTTTGATGGTTTTTGAGGCAAGGTTTTAAGCAATAAAGCTTGTGTTTCAAAAATTAGAAGTTCCATAGTTTGTGTTCATCATTGTGGTTTGTTGATCTTAGCAGGTACAAGGAACCTGGTGCTTGTTTTGCTAGCACCTCAGCTCAAACATTCCAAGGCTTGGATGTAAGTCTTGGAGGTTTACATTTCTCTCCCTTTTCGATTTTTCTGAATTTTATTGTATTTTTGGTGATTTTGCATGATTTATTGTGGATTGGTGTTTTGTGGCTTGATTTGAGTTTCTGAGGTTGCTTAGGAGGCTTTAGGGTGGATTGGATCTTGTTTGATAGGTTAAAACACAACAATCCTTTGGAAGATTACAAAATCAGATTCCAAAGGGGTGTTTGGGTTAACTGATTCAAAGGGGTTTAAGCCTTCCTTTGTTATCGTTCTTGGTTCTATTGAGTTTGTGCATGCTTATCTGTTGTTAAGAGTTAGTTATCTGCAAGTTTTATGGCTATTAACACCTAGATCCTAAAATAGGCTATAAAATCTTGATTACTTGGTTAAGTTGGCTGAAATTTAGAGGACACCTAGATCTAATCATATACTAGGGCTAACGAGTGTTAAATCTAAGTTAATACAACCAGGGAAGTAGGATTTGAGTGCTAAAATTGGATTTGTGGTCATATATATCAGATAAGACATTTGTGTTCTTGAAGTTCATAATCAGAAACCTGCATATGCTTTGATTTGATTGTAATCTTTGATTCAATGATTGAAATAAGTTTGTTTATGCTTATTAACAGTTGTTATAGCTTGTGTATGCTTTTGGTTCATTATGGTTTGCTTATTCATGCTAAAACTGCTTAAGAGTGCTTAACTGCTTATTTGCTAGGTCTGTGCAATATTTGGGCATTGTTGGCTTTTTCTATGCTTATTGGCTTATTGGAAGTGTGATTATTTGCTTGATTGTGACTCCTTGTGATTCACTGATCACAAGGGTGCCCTTGTTTCCACTTGAATCCAACTGGATCACTCACAAATCACAAGTCAAAAAGTTAAAGCAGTGGGAACTCCTTTCCCCTGCTACTAGCCGCTGCTAGTGTAATTTGGTGTTCAGCTTATCAATAAGCTATTCCAGCTTATTCAAACGTGCAACAACTTTAATTTTGTAATAGGTGCTCATTATATGACCCAATTGCTCATACTGGAGCATTTGGAGGGTTGCCTTTAAGCTTTGACTAGAAAACCAACTCAATTGACTTTTTCATAAGTGCTTATTGGCTTATCTAGCTGATTTGGCTTTGCTTATTGAAATTTTCTTGATTGATTTAGCTTAATTAAGTTGTTTAGAGTCTATTGCAAGTTGAATCAAGTCCTGAGGTGGTCTAGAACTCCAACCCGACTATTTTGTCGTTTTGTGAATTTGTTCTTTGCTTATTTCTGGCTTATTGAGTGAGTTTTTTCAAAATTTCTTTTTACAGATCTCTTAGGCATCTCAAAAGAAGGTTGTGTGTTTAAGCAGAGCTTATGGCATTGGCTTATTGCTTAATGGGCTTATTGGCCCAATAAGAATAAGCTGTTTGTTATTTAAGCTGTGATAAGCTCAAAATCAGCTTTTGGGCCTTCAGACTTTTGTGCTTAGAATTAAATTTTGAGTCAGATAGGGCTTTTTTCAGGTCATTTGGGCCTAGTTTGACTTTTTGGGCCCCAAAAGCCCATTAAGGTTGACTGCTTTTGCTTTTAGCCCATTTAGGGGCCCATTAGGGGTAATTTTGTAATTTCACTTTCATTTTCTAACTATTTAGGTTAAAATAAACTAGTTTTCAAGTTTTTAGAATTTTTTTTATAATTTTTAGATTTTTAATATTATTTTATTATTATTTTTCAAATTTCACATTTTTGCACTTTTTATTTTTTTCTTAGGTTTAATACATTAAAATAGGATTTTTGCAACTCTTAGATTAATTTTATCACCATTAGATTAATTTTTATAATTATGTTAAGTTTTAATAGTTTTTAAATCATTTTAAATAGTTTCTCTTAGTTTAAAATTTTATAAAAATAGTTTTTAATCTTTTTAGGTCATTTTAGAGGTTTACCAATTGAAAATTTTTTATTTGGGATTTTTGATAATTAATTTGATTTTTAGGGCTTTAATTAGCATTTAAAAATTAATATTTAATTAATTAAAAGGTTTGAAAAAGTTTTGATCATTGGTAAACTCTTAGTTTATTTATTTTGATTTTTGGTAATTTGTTAGGAATTTTTAGAATTAATTTTTATTGTTGCTCTTTTTACGATTTTACGTTTAGTCGTCGTAGTAATTAATTTCACGTCTTCGTCATTCTATTTTCTCATCCCCTTCTATCTAATATTAATTTCAAACCAATTACGAATTATTCACACACATATACCTCCTTGAGAAACGAACTTTCACATCATAAGGGTCATTAGTGTTTGATTTTCCTAAATCATCACTTAATACTTACCGCTTTTACGCCTTTTTCCTAAAAGGTCGTATTTTACCACAATCAATAACCATTTAGTTACAATGGCGGATGATTTTGAAGCCTGGAATGTTTATCCCTGGGGTGAATTCACGTGGGGTGAATATTTACAAAAGGGCTGTAAATGTTGGTTGTAATCATGTTGATACTCATATATCCAAGAAGAAGAAAAACCTAAATTACAATCCTATACACAATTTATACGGCTTTGGTTGGGCTTTTAAGGTTAGATAATTTTTGTTGAGTTTTGTGTGTATACTAGTTATTAATAGGAAAGAATTTTAACAATTGCATTATGCTCTTATACAGATATGGATTTTAGAGAGTTATCTTATTACCACTTCATTCTAGATTAAACAACTGAATGTGTTACCACAAGGTGTTACTTGGTCTAATAATATAAAGTTTGAGAAATCACACTATGTTAACCTTTTTGGACCGGTAAGTATTTTAGTTTGTTTAGATCGTATTAATTGTCTAGGTAAGAGTCCTCATGTATTTTACTATTTGAATTGATATTTTAGGATTCAAGACCATTTCCTGAAATTATTCCAACACCAGCTGAGATCAGCCAACCTTGGTATGTTGCAAGTCTTAGTTATATAAACCGTATGTATGATGTGCAACAGAGTGTTTTACCAGATGAAAATGTACCTGGTTTGGGACCTTCAAAGACGCTCGTGGTTAACTGTGATGGGATGTCAATGGAACACCCGTATGGTGTTTTAGATTCAGAACAAGGGCATACTTCTAGTGAAAGGATGTCTCGTACGGAAAGTCTTTCATTACATGATATATTAGCTGAAGTTAATTCCATTAAAAAACAAGTAGCTTTGGTTACTGTTGATGATGTTATATCTAGGCTTGCCAACATAGAAATGCTATTGAAGGAAAAACTTGTTGGTCCACGAATCTTGTGCAAACATCGAATCTATAAAGATCTATAAAGAACATTTGTACAATTAACCAATTGACTGACTAATAACAAAGCTTGTACTTTTTATCTTTTGTATATCTTATTAATAATGAATCAAAAAGATTTACAAGACTTTCCTGGTTGTTTGCGGAATAACAACCAGGAGATGAATGACAAACTAAACTCCCGTTGTTCTAAGCTAGCTAAACTTATGAACCAATAGGAGGATGAAACCCTATCCACTAAAGTGTTACATGTGATGTTTCTGTGGTGGGAATCATTGACTATTCTATTACAAAGACCACATATATATAGTGGGAAAGTGAAGATTCCTTTAGAAGCTTTACTAAAGTACAAGCAACCACCTTGTACTTTGTTGTCTCTCTTTTTGCACCTTTGACAAAGTCACCCTCTTGAACCTTTGTCTTCATTGCTGATAAGACTTGTTCCAACTAATACTTCAGACACTTCTTCAGGTCTTCTAACTTCTTCAGGTCTTCTAATAAGTAATAGTCTTTAGGAATTAGTAAGTTATTATGTCATCACTTACTAACTCCATCATCCTTGGTTCTTTGCATCACTTACTGAAATCCGGCTCAGCCAATGACGAGTCTATTTGGTAGACTCTAAATAACACTAGAGAATGACACCCTGAACTCATAACTTACTTAAGTTCAGTGACTAATACAACTTAGGATACTTTACATACAAATTATGTGCAAGGGATAAATCAGGTGCTGAATTGACCCAACAAAACTAAATGACAAATTTTCTTCTAAGATATCAACCTTTGATTCTAAATTGAAAGATGTGGACGGCTTATCAGTTAATGATATAAATCGATTTGAGAATTCATCCCTTAAGCTAGGAGTGGGCGGTTCAGCAACTAATAAAATGATTAGTATACAGTTATTGCATACTTAAATCAAAGATTTGTATAAAAAATTTCCTAATCGTTTGAATGATTTTACCTACAGCCGTCATCGTCTCATATTCGAACACATGGTGAAACAGAATGTATGGTGGACGCAAACAGTTTAGGGAATGATTCTCCAAAAGCAACCCCTGATTCTAAGTTAAAATATGTTGATGGCTTATCATTTACTGATATAGATCGATTTGAGAGTTCATATGTTAAGCCATTAGTCGGCTGTTCATCTGATGATAACATGGTTAGTATACAGTTATTGCATAATTTTATAAATTATTCTACAATAATTTTCCTAATCGTTTGAATGCTTTACTTACAGCCGTCATCGTCTGATATTCGAACACATAGTGAAGAAAAATGCATGGTGAACGAAGACAGTTTAGGAAATGATGACCATACTATTTCTTAGTGTTTCCTTGGATTTATGGTCACATTAATCAAGGCATGTATGAATAACGACGTAAATCCAGCAATAGATGTCATTCATGATCTTAACGATGTCGACATAAGAGTACCAAAGTTCAATGAACCATCCAGACATGCTGTCAACGATGTATGTATATAGTTGTACTACTGAAATGTTTCTGTACCTGTATAATAATCTGTGTGCCATTTTGATATTATTCCTCTTGATGACATGATGTTGATTTTAAAGATGAATTCATGGATGTGTTGTGTAGAAACCTAAGTTTGCTCGATCATTTAGCTCGTAGGAATGATCATTGTTCATGTGATTAGACAAACACAGCGGAATAGAAAAACAACCATTAAACAAGGTGTTTAGGCACAAGAACACACAGAATTACTCAACGATTGTTCATTATATTAATAATAAACAACCACTAGACGTGTATACATTTAATCCTACGTCTAGTGCAACACACGCTTTAGGTTTACATTGTATATGAAAGTTATGAATAAAACCTAAGACCCTTGTTTCTTTTATAGAGTAAGGATTAGGGTTTATATGAGATAAGAATGAATAAACATGTAAATCTTCTATTTAAATAAACCATATCCTGAATATTTATCCAATATACTGAATATGCGTCCATAATATAATTCCATCAGCGCTTGATGTTTGTCAGCGTCTAGAATATACGTGTCAGCGTCTAGCTTTCACATGTCAGTGTGTCTTGAACAAACGTCTTCATGTTTTCTTCATTTTGAGTTTCTGCCACATCAACTTTTTAGACCCAACAATATTTCCCTAGTTGATGTCGGCAAAACTCTGTGTGTATCTCTTGTAAGTGGCACATCATCTTCAAATTGCTTCCCCTCAAGTGTAGCATGTATATCTTCCCCTTTTTGTCACATCACTAGGGAAGTAAACAATGTATGCAATCGAAGATTCTCCAAATGTAGGCTCTGTGTAATGACTTTGAAGAAAAATAAGTACAATATTTTTTATGTAGAAGTAGAATAACCCAAACTTCCTGTTTCTTGTAATTCACCCAATTGATCACTAGTTGATAAACTTCTCCCCTAGTTTCCGCCACAAAACTAGAGAAAAATGCAACTCTTTCATTGCAAAAAGGGAATCAGTTTTTATTACAAGGGACTGGTAAACCCCACAACTATAAGCCAGCTGTTAGCTATAACAATATATTTAGTCCAATGAAAAGGTGTTTTGCTCACCTAACAGTTTTTGTTACATACGGTACTGGTAACCTCCACAACTATGAGCCAACTGTTAGCTATAACAATATATTTGATCCAATGAAAAGGTGTATTGCTCACCTAACAGTTTTTGTTACATACGGTACTGGTAACCTCCACAACTATGAGCCAGTTGTAAGCTATAACAATATATTTAGTCAAAATGACAAGGTGTATTGCTCACCTACTACAAGAAAACACATTTGTGAAAACCAACTCCAACATCAAATTTACCATAAGAATTCTTCCCCTTAATCATATACTTCTCCTAAAAATATCCGAGCCATAAATATCAAATTGATATTTTGTATAAAAACGGAGATCCATGTACCTTCGTGTGTAAATACCTCGTTTTGTGTGCAAAAACCTATCCAATTTTCCAAACAGCAGCATTTCCTTTGTCATCCAAGATCCTCCACTGTCCAATATCTATACCATATGTATTGTCCAATATCGGACAATACTTGTCAGCGCTTTAGACAAATTATCTCGGACAACTCATGGTTTTTCTGTTAGTGCCTACACACTACTTTGTCAGCGCCATTTTTATACTCATCAGCGCCTGGCCATCAGCGTCTCAACCATGCTTCGTCAGCGTCAATGACATCCACTAACACCTACATCTATCAACGTCTAGAAAACACACGTCAACGGCTAATCGATCTAGGGTTTTACAAACCATAAATCATGATTTTATGTGAATACCATTAACTGCAGTGAACTTCGACTTCGAATATCTTCTTAATGAGAGCTCAAATCGAAGATCCCTTCGGTGAGATCCTAGGCACAAGTGTCAAGAACCTACAGCATAAATTCCACGATGATCCAACGGTTAACGAAGGAGAAATCACATTTTTACTATTACTGTTCACAGAAAACAACATATGAACACTGCTGACTTTGACGCTTAATAACTTTTACTTAAAGATATATCCGGACAATCCCTCCGGTGGATATCTAGATATATGTGTGTATAACACACACAAAAAATTTCGTGGCGATCCAACGGTTCAATAAAAAGTGATGGTCTTCTGAATACTGTTGCGCACACAAAACCGCCTAGAAAAACCCTATACGGATTTTTATTCCTTCTCACCAATACGAACACCTTGTTGGTCCTAGCATCACGAGCCACGAGGATCTGATACCAATTGTGGAAACCTAAGTTTCCTCGATCTTTTAGCTACTAGGAATGATCATTGTTCATGTGATTAGACAATCACATCGGAATAGAACAACAACCATTAAACAAGGTGTTTAGGTACAAGAACACACATAATTACTCAACGATTGTTCATTATATTAATAATAAACAACCACTAGACGTGTATACATTTAATCCCACGTCTAGTGCAACACACGCTTTAGGTTTACATTGTATATGAAAGTTATGAATAAAACCTGAGACCCTTTTTCCTTTTATAGAGTAAGGATTAGGGTTTACAAGAGATAAGAATGAATAAACATGTAAATCTTCTATTTAAATAAACCATATCCTGAATATTTATCACTGAATATGCGTCCATAATATAATTCCATCAGCGCTTGATGTTTGTCAGCGTCTAGAATACATGTGTCAGCGTCTATCTTTCACATGTCAGCGTGTCTTGAACAAACGTCTTCATGTTTTTTTTATTTTGAGTTTCTGCCACATCAACTTTTTAGACCCAACACATGAGTATCCCAAACTCATCCGATAAGGTTTGGGTCGGGGCACCAAATATAATATCATCAACATATATTTGTACCATAATCATATCTTTACCTCGTTTTTGAATGAACAGCGTTGGATCCACCTTGCCTTTAGCGAAGCCTTGCGTAATGAGGAATTGTGACAATAGATCATACCACGCGCGTGGAGTTTGCTTCAACCCATAAAGAGCCTTCTTAAGCTTGTACACGTGATTAGGATATTTAGAATTCACAAAACCATCCGGCTGTTGAACATAAACCTCTTCCTTGATTTCACCATTAAGAAATACCGTCTTTACATCCATCTGATAGACGATCATATTCATATGTGCAGCAAAAGCGAAGAGTAGTCTAATAGCTTCTAAACGGGCAATGGTGCAAAGGATTCCATAAAGTCGATGCCTAATAATTGCGAGAGAATCAGTTGCTAGTTGCTGATCGAAATTCTCTACTCCTAAACTCATCAATGGCTACCACCACCATCTACCACCCAACTAGACCACCGGATCTATGTTTATAGCAAACCCACAATTGGTACCAGAGACACAGTTCATTCTTGGATCGTTCGTGTTTTTATTGTTTGATTTGGTGGTCTAAAATTTTTATGTATTTTTTTCTGGTCTAAAATCTGTCAAATTATTTTTGTCACGATGGTTTTTTCTTGTCACTAACTTTTGTCAGATCTGCTGTTCTTTGTCCATGGTTTCACATCTAGTCTCTAAGTTTCTCCACCATGGATCTCACAGTTCCATACATATTATTATTCATACAGTTTCATACATGGTATTATTCACTGTTTCATAAACGGTCATATTTCCTACTGGTTTCTCAAATCTGGTCACTCTCATCATTTTGTGGCCTCGAATCTGTCCAACTTATTGTTATTTTTTCAGCTCTGGTAGTACCATTTTTTTATGGTTTCTTATTTTTTTCTTGAAGATGCTAAAAAGCCAGAAAAAACCAGATCCAAAAATTAGATCCAGAAAAACCAGATCCAGGAAATCGGAAAAAAGGTACATTTGGATAAGATTTCAACATATTGTGAAATTGAATGTTTCAAGATTTCGCAATTGAATGTTTTAAGATTGCGAAATTGAATGTTTCAAGATTGCGAAATTGAATGTTTCTAGATTGCGGAATGATGTTTTCTTTTTTGCATTATTGCAAAATGGTAACATTAGACAACATTGCGGAATTGTTTGTCAAACATTATGCAATCTGAAAAAGACCAAGACTAATTTTCAACATCAGCCTACATCATTCTACATATCTTACAACAACACCGACTCGATCTAGCTATTCCCACCGTCTCATTATTACATCACACCTGTCTTATCTAAAGCACTTCACAAAGACTCGAAACAAAAACATAATTAATCAAGATCTCAGATTCGTTTCCTGTTTCACATCCATGGTAAGATCAGTTAAGATCTATAACCACGAAACTAATTATCATCATAGATCTACTATATAGTTTTTAGCCAACTTTAATATGCGAAATTAAATAAAGATCAATAACAAACTTGTTATTATCCTTATTTTGCTTTGTTTCTTTAATCAAATACCAAACATGCAATTTAAAACCTACCCATGACCTTTGCAAAGATCGTGAAACCATTTAGGGGGATAGCAGATTTGAACTTATCGAAGCTTGGTCTTGATATGGGTATGTGTTTTGATGTGAGAGAGATGGGTGAGGTGACTTTTCTTTGTTGTTTTCATAGTGAGATTCGTTATTCGTTTCGCGTTAAATGAGTTTGAAGAGATTAAAGTGTAACACCCCACTTGGATAAGTGGACCGTTACGTGTATTTATGGCGTGTCATCAAAGCATACGGTAAATGTCCTAAAACATTAACTGACCATAACAGAAATACCGGAATCAAACATCGGTAATCCAACATAAGCTCAAATCAAAAGTAAAACACTGAAAGAAAGGACTAAAAAATTTCCAAATAAGCAGAATAATGTAAGAAGTGCATAAAGTAAGAAGTCTGGATAGTTTCCATCCAATGCACCTGCTCTCAGAATCCTAAGAGCGTCCTGGTGTACCTGCCGTTAGAACATGAAAGGAACTACGTCTGAGCATAACGCTCAGTGAACGGATATAAAGCATGATAAGGAATAATGAAATGAAGCAAATGATGAAATACTGAAGCTGTAAGACTGATAAGTAAGGTTGCAGCGGAAATTTGTGTATAATCTAAAAAGTCTGATTTATAAATAATAAAGCTGAACTATTATCTGTTAAATCTGAAAACATGCATTTACTGTATTTTAATTGCCAAGAGCTTATATAGGTCATGTGTTGAAACAACTGTTGCATGAATAACTGGAGGGGGTGACCTCGTCATGCTGTAGAGGGGTGACCTCTAAATAATGTGTTGGGTGGAGGGATCAGCTCCAATGTGAAGGATGTAGAGCACACACAACATTCACCTGATAAATGTAAACTGATAAGCCTAGGATGCCTCCATACGCCCCACTAATAATACTGATAAAATGTCCAAGTTGAACGGAGTGTAACGCTACGGGATATCACTCTCTCGCAGGTGAGTCATGACACCGGTGCCTCAAGTGTCATGGTTACGGTACCTCCATAACTAGTACTACTGACTGGTCATGCTTGTATATAAGGCTCAGGCAATATCTTAGTTACTAAAATAGTTTCAGATAATTTATAACATGTACTGGGGAAAACATTTGGCTGCAGACGGGAAATCCTAATCATACATAGAAGGGAAGTCCTTACTGAAAGGACGGAAAAAACGTACCTCGTGTCCAGTAACGAAATAAGAACGGAAGCTGAAAGATCTACTCCGACTTCACGGATACTACATAAATAATGGACACAAAGATAAGTTGATTGATATATATTTATTTTTACTGATTTTAACTGTTTCTCGTGATTTATTTTATTCTTGGAATACCGTATGTATATAAACTGATAAGTCTGGGTATTCAAATATTTCCTTTTTAACGTATTATTGTTCTACTATTAATTACGGTACAAACGTATTCTTACGCTATATTAATACTATATTAAGTAACCTGCTAAAAATAGAAAGTTTCATAAATTAGAAAGTTTCGAAAATCATTTATATTTTCCTTAATAAAATTATACCCTTTTATATAAAACTATTTTAATTTAATTCATTTAAATATATTATTAAGACATTGGTAAAAATAAGTAATAAAAGGTATAATTTAAAATCTTCATTTTTTATTATTTTAACTATATCTCGAGCCTACCGAGATACCCCTTTCTCGGTCGCACTAAAACAATTCAACAATTATATTAAATCTGCCTATTTGACTTAGCAACAGAAAATCTGTTACTAAAAGAAGTGTGACTAAAAGCTGAGTTTTTAAAACTGTCAATAAAAGCTATTACTATTAAACTGCGACAGAAATTAGCGTCACTAATCTGTCGCTAATCTCATATTAAAATAGTTATTCTTCTGTCCAAATCTTTTCCCACTGCCCTCTATGGTGTTCCCACCGATTTAATAAAATTCCCACTGTTTATGTATTCTTCTCACCTTTAGTTATTATTTCCCACTGTTCGCAATCCCAAACACCCCCTTGCTGCGATTTAATCCCAAACACCCCCGCTGAGCCATTTTTTTCCACTGTTTCAGTATCAACCACCCCTGGTGGGTTCGTTTAGCCCTGGTTGGTCGAAAACAGCCCCAAGCCGCCCCTGTGTGGGTCACGGCTGGGCAGAGAAAGGGTCACCGAGACATTTTGTCTCAGCTGTTCATCATCACAGTCTACCGAGAGCTTAATGAATCTCGGTTTTCATGGCAAAACCTGAAATCCGACTAGCCCTTGGTTTAATTTCATGTTTAACATGTATAATCGGGTGTTTAATAAATCAATAAGATGGATTCGACCTACTAAATGAAAAAAAAAGAATTTGCTTACCTTGATTTCGTGATTGGAAGGATTATAAACACACTACCCGAGTAGATTTTAGATCAAAATTCATTTTTTTCTTATTTTGTCCCGGCGGCCACAAACCTTAGCACCAACATTTTTTTTACAACTGATGGAATGAAGAGTAGTGTGAGGTTCTCCTGTATTTGTGTTTTCTAACGGGCCGGGCTCAAGCCCATTTTTTTTTCTTTTATTCTTTTAAAACCGGCCCATTTATATATATATTTTTCTTTTCATTTTCGACACTTGAATTTTATTTATGTACCATCGTATTTAAATTTTCGCGTGTTTATTTATTTATTTCTTGAACGTAAGTATCTTTTCTGTATGCGAAAATAATACATTTGTAATAATTATTTTCCTGAATAATTATATATATAGTTTATAATGATTCGAAACTACGTATTTAATATTCTAATTTTAAATACGGGTTTTATAATTATTCCCCTCTAAAAAAAATAGTTCGTCCCCGAATTAAAGATGCAAGTATGCCGTGGTTTTACAATTCTTCCCCTCTAAAAAGGAGAAATTTGTCCTCGAATTAAGGTTATAAGCTGGTGGAGTTATAAAAACTGAAAGGACATATATGCTGACCGAGTATGAAGGCTGAAAAGACACATAAGCTGAAGGACCATTCGTCCTTGATTTAGAACATACTGTTGCTGAAAGGTATAACGTGACATGACTGGAGTTAACATGGAACGTGACATGACTGGAAGAACTTAACTGAATTTATCGAAGGAAAAGGTATGAGAGGTCCGGGTGGACTCCTCCGTTCTGAGTGGCTTCCCACTCGAACGACTCCTTCAAAGGTATAGACACAATGAAAATCTTGATCCTGATGACCCTGTCCTAATGATGCTGAATGTTTCCGGTTCCATACTTATGATGGATTTTTTGAATCTGATAGAATGATAAGCTATAGTATGTAGGATACATGAAACGGTACGTGATGAGACCGCAATTATACATAGTCTCATCGTCCAAATCGGGCTTAAAACGCTTAAAATATCATCAAAATACCCAAATATATGCTTGTGTTTGTTCATTGTGTATTTTAGGTACGGATATCGTGACTTCAACAAAAGATCACAAGAATCAAGCAAAAACGAACACGGGAAACGAAGTCGCACAAAGAACCGGACCCGAATCATGAATTTCCATTCAAGTCATTGAAGATTGAAGAATTGGCAAGAATGGTCCCTCTACTTTTGAAGACTTGACATTTTATACCCTTGCAAAACTCATAATTGCATTTGGGTCCCTAAAATGTTGATTATATACAAGTTTGGTCCTTGAAGATTGGATTTATTACACTATTGGTCCTTAAGCAAAGTTTACAAACCAATTGGGCCAAAAATGACAAGCTGATCAAAGTTGATATAAAGGGGAAATGAGTTTTTGGCTATTTAATACAAAGTGAAGACATCAAGGGACTTCAGGGGTCTTTTCTGGCCAGATAACAAACTATCCCACACCCAACCAGTTCTTTACACGTGTCCCATTACCACCCCCAACCAATCAGACTCCTCCCCTCAGCCATGTCACGCCCCACTTTAATTTATTAACTGATTTTATATAATCAGTTATATAATTAAGTGGGAAACACTAATTTCAAACCTAATCACCTCTTATACGAATCAAACGCGTCTGTTTAACCATCCCTTCCCTTTAAACCCTAAAATTTTAATTCTCCTAAAACAAAGGGTTTTGCCCTTAAACTTTCCAGAACCTTAATTAATCTCACCCTAATCCAAACCCACTCACCAACAACTTCACCCGTGACCCCTGGACCCCACACGGGACAACCCTGCTTCACTCTTTTTGGCAACAAACAAATCTCACAGGCATCCAACGTCTCCAGTGCAAATTCTTGCTCCCAAAGTTTGGATAAACGCTCAAGATTTACTCTTCACAGCTGGAAACAACTCCCAAAGCTACTAGCAGATCACATGATCAGTTTTGACCCATTTTGAAGAATCAAAGACCAAGGGCATAATAGGATTTTCGTTATTTAGGGTTTATGTTCTAGATTTTTCTTTTTACTAGTATAAATATAAGGGTGACTTGTACCCTATATTTTGTTCCAGAAATTCTCATTTTGTAAACTTTTAATTATTGAATATTTAAAGTAATTTTTAACCTTGCATATGAGATATCTCTGAGTTTCTTTTACTATTTTCTTAGCTTAATGTTTACTTTTTATGCAACTTTAGTTTAAAGTTACTAAATAGATTTTTTACTCAAGGTTTTTGGGCAAAAGGTTTCAAGATCCAAAAATTTATTATTCCATTTAGACAAAGGAAGTGACAACCGAATTTGCTAAATTGGTTAAGATCTTTTGTTAAAATTCAGTTTGTGTTTCAAAAAGTTTATTTAAAAAGGTTTTTACAAAATCTCCTTTTTTCTTGTTTTCACTCACTGTTTCAACAAGCTTAGCCAAAAGCTATTGACACCAGCTTTTGACTGAGCTTTTGGAGCTTGGTTATTTGTACTTGTTTGTTTGATTTTTGGCAGGTTCACAAAGTACTCTCATTTTCACTTCAAGACATTAGTTCAACCTCTCTACACAAGAAAGCCTCATAAGCCTTAAGCTCAAGCTTCTTGCTTGATGGATATGGCTCTTCAGCCATAGTGAGGCCCTGATGTAGGTCCCACAAGGTACTTTTTCAGGCTTGAACCCTCCATTGGCTTAAATCTGTGGCTTTGGTTTTGTGATTTGGCATGATATTGTGTTTTGAGTGATTCTGGTTATGATGTTAGTTTAAGTGTTATTTATGCTCAATTATTGATATAAGGTAGGTTTTAGTTGGTTAGATCCTAGTTAGCATTGATTTGACTTGTTCTGCTTGTTAAATTTTCATCAGCAATAGATTAAGGGGTGTTTGGATTTGGGTTTTATCTGAATCAAAGTGACAGCTTTTGATTTAAAGTCCATTCAGACACACTTGCATTTGTTGGTAGTTGGTTAAATCAGTATTAGTTTTCAGTATTTTGTAGGTTACAAGAGATTTGTATGCTCAAAAGTGATAAAACCAGCAATAGATACTCAGTAGGTTTAGAACAACTTGGATTTTGATTTTTGTGATCTCAAACCTGGAAACCAATTAGTTCTAGTAGTAACATAGGATTTATGTTAAGTATTTTGTGATTTGGTATGGATTTGAGATAGAATTGTTAGCTTGAAATCCGTTTTATTGCCAAGTATACCAGCTTACTGTTCATAGGCTACTTTTAGCATATCAGTAACTGCTATTGGTGCTTGTTTGTGTAATTCTTGTGTGCAAGTTGAGTGTTTTATATTTTTCCTGACTCCCCACAACCCAACTGGTTGTGGGGGTGCCAATCATTGCCCACAAAACCAAGAAATCAGCAAGTTCTAAGCACAAAAGTGCCCAGATCTTATTTTTTGTTCTATCAGTGGGAACCAAGTTCCCACTGCCAGTGGAAAAGTTTCCACTACTTAGCTAAAAAACAAAACAACTCACATGTCACTTTCAGTCTTTGTAGAAATTTGTCTTTAGTGAACTTTTCTCAGAGTTATAACTTGATTCCAATTTTATTATTTTTCTTATTTAATTTCTGAATTTTCTATTTAGTTTATTTTTATTTTACTGTTCATTTCCTATTTTTTAGATTAAATTGCAATTTAAATTACTTTTTAATCAACTGTTTTTGTCTTTTAGTGCAAGAAATTAATATTTTCAGTTCTAAAAATTTTCTTAGATTTAGAAAAAATATTTGAAGACTTTTAATTTAAAAATATTTTACTGTTTACTTTTTTTAGTAATTTTTAGATTTTATTTTAGTTTAATTAGGGTTTAATTATATTCTGTTTTGTCTTTTAGTGAAAAATATTTACTTTTTCAAACTTTTTTATTTTTCTACTGTTCATTAGTTTAAATTAGGATTTTTAAAATTGTCAAATTATTTTTAGCATTATTTTAATATTTTTAATCATTATTTTGGTTTAAAAATAGTTTTTAGTGTTTTAAAAATAGAAAAATAGTTTTGAAAATTTAGGAAAAATACTTTTTAGTCTTTAAATAATATAAGTGAGTTATTTGTTCAATAAAATAGGGTTTTTTCTTAATTATATTTAATTTTAGGGCCTTAATTAGCATTTAAATTTGAATATTTAATTAATAAAAGGTTTTAAAATATATTTGTTGGATTTTTATTCTTATTTATATTATTTTAGACTTAGTTTTTATTTTTAATTAATTTTTAGGTTTAATTTTAATTTTGTCACGTTTTACGTATTTACGTTCGCGTTTTACGTCATTACGTCATAGTTTAATCGTAACCGTAGCTCGTCTTTACTTTTTCTCTCTTTAAACCAAAAACGTCACTAATCTAAACTTTGATTTTATATAATTGGCACACTTAATTCACACACCTCCTTCGAGAACGAACCCGCATTTATTCGACTTGTCGGTTTTCCTAAATCGTCGAGTTTAATACTTGCCCATTATACGCGTTTTTTCTAAACACGTATTTTTACCATAATCAGTACGTATGAATATCCTGAAAGATAACATTTATATATCTGAGCAAGCTGCTGAAATATATAGGGACAAACTACGTGAACAATTGTGAACGTGCTACGTGAGCAATTGTGAACGTGGTTCACGATTAAATGAGGAATGCTGGTCGGGAATATATCGTGCATGATAATACATGAAACAATCTGTGAACGTGATGCTAGGACATATCATGAACATATGCTGACTGAGGAAGGAATGTAAACAATACGGCTTGAGACGTGAAACGTCTGACTGGGTATGGAGAAGCTCTGCTAACTTGAGTCTGGTTTCTTAAGCTTTCTGTAACCGAATTCGGTAATAAACTGTAAAACGCGTATCGCGAAATGGCACACGAGCTTGAACGTGAAAAATGTTATGAACGCTAACGTGAGCTTAAATCATGAGATAACACGAAACATGAACTGAAACAACATCATACTACGACTGAGACGTTAACGTGAAAGTGAAAATAAACGTGAACGTGAACGTGAATGTACACGTGGTCGTGAACATGAACGTGAGTGTGATTCGTGAACACTAATTTCTATCTGACAAGATTGTTGATGGAATACCTTGAAATCATACGAGTTACTACTAAATTTCTTGTAGGCCCGTTACTGCGTAATCATTTCGGATAAAAGAAGGTGTATAGGCTGGGTTAACTGGTTAACAACGACTTAGATAGCATCATGCTTCGTCTGAGTCTGTGGTAACTGACAATAACCTCCATGAAATCTTATCTCATTTCTGTTTAGAAATTTCTAATGGTTGTAATAACTCATTAGTATGTCGGTCTCCTATCATGAACCTGCGGTATTTCAGGCATCTAGATATGAACATAGTTGCATCAATTGTGTTATACTGCTTCTATCAAAATTCTGCCTGAGATTATGGTACATTCCGGTGGAATCTGGGTGAAAAGTCATGAAATTTTTTTAGTGAGAACTGTCAGTAATTTCTGCGGTAGCAATCAACTGATTTCTAGAAAATTTTATACTCTAGTTACAGACGTCAGTTGATATGAGCAAAAACTCATATCAATTAATCAACAAATCACCCTAAAACACATAGCAAATACCTAACTTTTGTGCTATAAAAGCAGTATTATGTGGTATGTTCTATGTTTGTGAACAAATAGGTAAGAAGGATGCATTTTCAAGCAAACAAGGATAAAATCAAGCTTAATTGGATGAAAAATACAAAGAAGGATCAAGAGTGACAAGACTTTGAAGACAAAGGACCTATCTTGACAACATTTCAAAGATGAAGGACCAAAAGTGTACATTTGTCAAAGTCAAGATCAAAATCAAACATGGTCAACTATCAAGTCAACCAAGTCAAAGGGTCAAATCAACCAAGAATGCAAGTTGAAGGACCATTTTTGCCAAAGAAATGAAGATTCTAGCTTAAAATATCTATCTGCCAAGTCAAGGGACTAAAGCTGTCAACTTTGCAAAGTAATTTTGGGCTCAATCCGTGTGAGATGGTTTTAACCAATGAGAAGCAAGGAATTAAGTGGCCTGGATTTCCACATAACCCCACTCAACCACCTTCATTAAATGACCCAATCACAACAGTGCAATCCACCACTTCTCTTATTAACCAATCATATTTCACTAAAAGGATAATGATCCATGTGCTTATTTCTCCACCAACCACAACCTGCCACGTGGCCTTCTTCTCCAAACAAAATTGCCAGAAACGGGATTTAGCTAGAGGGCATTTCAGAGGGAGTTATAAACATGAAAGTTGTTCAAAATCCAAAGACGAATTCATCCCAACTATCCAATTAACATGAAAATAACTCAATCAAAAATCCCCAATTAAGTTCTTCACCTGCAAATTTCAATTAGCAGTTGGGACACGTGGAGCTCAATGATTGGCTTGGACACGTCACTCTCCCCAACAACTTCACTTTCTCATTCTATAAAGAGGGTAGCAGGCTCTCATTTGTACATAGTTAGCTAGTGTGAAAACACACACACTAGAATTTTACTCTCTCTCTCATTTTGTTAGCAAGTTAGTAGATAACAACTCTTAAGAGCCTGACAACCTCTTGAGAGTCTGTTAGTTAGTTGTAACTACCTTTGTAACTACTTTTCACATTACTTCAATAAAATTCAAATTTCCCTCCAATTCTCTTACTGTTCTACATTATTGTTCACACGCCATTGATACTGTTTGTTTCTAGTGATCATAAGTGATCATTAGAAGCCTTGTTGAAGATTGTTGCTGTTCATTTCATCCCGTAGATGCATTCATTGTTTTAATCAGTCCAATTGAAGAATTTGGTAGATTTTGAAGGTTTTCAGTTCAACAATGGAGATTTAGTGTTGATTAGCTGTTGATTGATTGTTGATTGGTAGATACTAGTGCTAAGGTGGTGTTTTAACACTAGTTAGATAGCTCAACGCTACTCTACTCACCAAAGGAGGCCTAAGCTAAAGGTGTACAATTTTCTGAGTTTTGTTCTTCTTAACTGTTGCAGGCATGTTTAATACCTAGAGTAAACTTGATTGGTTGTATGATAAAAGGTGTTTAGCTGATAATTGAGTTGTGTTGATTGATTGAGTAGCTTATTGGTAGCTTAGCAATTGTTTCCTAGCTTATATCTACATTTTATTAAGCTTTTAGCTGTCAATATTAGCTTGTATCAGCAGTTGTAGTATATGAGAGTTGCATAGCTTTTAATAAGTTTCTTTTCATCTCATTTTGCTAGTAAAACTTAGCTTGTAATCAAACTTTAATCAGTATTACTTCTAGCTAAAATTCCTTTGATAGAATTCTTCTAAAATCTGTAACTAGTGTTTGGCAACCAGTTTTGGATTAAGATCTAGTGTTCATTTTAGCTCAAAACTTGTTAACCTTTTGTCATCTAGCCATTTTAAGTCAAGTTCTTTAGTTATCATTCACTTTTAAGTCAGTTATTTGGTCAAATAGGTCAATTTTAGTAAAAGGTTTGGGTCATATTGTTTCAAAAACTAGTTTTCAGAAAGTTACTGATTTCAAATCATTTTCATTGCTTTAATTCTTGATGAATTTTCTTGAAATTTGTTTCTAGATCTTACTCAACATATGAAGTTTAAGCCTTAAGCAGGATATTCTACAGTATTCAGTAATAAGCTAGAAATAAGCACTTGTTTCAGCCTTTGAGCAAATGATATTCTCTATGATAAAAAGCCAATCTGTTTTCTCATTCCAGCTTATCCACTTCACAAACTTGCCCATTTTCTTTCACAAATCTCTTTAGAAAGTGTTCCTTGTTATGTTTTGAAAATTTCAGCTTTTTGGATTTTTTGTCAACAAAAGTCAACAAAAGCTCTTTTTAGCTTATTTTCATTTTCTGAGCTTATTAATGGATCATTTTTGTTAAGACAAGACATTCCCTTCTTCTTGTGAGCTGATTAATAAGTTTTTGCATAAAAATCAAGTTGTGAACGTTTGGCTTATTAGATAGCTTATTTTGGGCTTATTTCAAATAGCTTATTAGAGATTCAGTGAGTTTCAGCTTATTTCCTTTTACAAGTCTATCTGAATTTCAATTTTAAGCCTTTTAAAACTTGTTTGAGCTTATTTTGTTAAGAAATGAGCTTATACGAGCTTATTTTGTTTCCTAGCCCGTTTTTGGTGAAATTGAGTTGAAAATTGCACTTAGGTCCCTTGATTGTTAAACAGTTTTCATTTCAGGCTAAGTTCCCACTTTATTAGGTTTTGCAAAGTATAAGTCCTTTTAGTTTTGGAGTTTGTTAAAATTAGTTCATCAGTTTTCAAAATTAGTTAAAGTTAGTTACTTTGTTAGTTACATTTTCACATTTAGTACAATTTGTTAACTGTTTTTACATAAATAGTCCTTAGACTTTTAGACTTTGTATTTTTGGCATTTAATTTTCATAGAATTTACATTTTCAGTCCTTTCATTTTATAGAATTTACATTTGTGATTTTAATTGAATGAAAATGTGGTATTTGACAATTTGTTTTACGGTTACATAGTTAATATTTTTCATTTTTATTTGATTGTTGAATTAGACGTAGAATATCCAAATACCTTTACCAACCAAAAACAATTATAAACTCGATCTTGTTAGGACTTTCAGTTTGTTAAGAACTGAGAAAACGAACTTCAACTATACACATCTCAAATGGCGCCGCTGCCGGTTCTTTGACTTTACGAGAGACAATCGATTGACGGTTTTCATTGGCTTTTGGGATTCGTTCACCTCGTGAACGTTATTTTTACGTATCATAAATCAAAAACAATAAAAAATAAAAAATATAAAAATACATAAAAACTAAATATTAACAAAACAATTCTTTTCCTAAAGAATTGACCAAACAAATTAATAAATCCAAAAAGCAATCTTTTTCCTAAGAGATTGCACCCAAAAATATATATTATTGGATTCTCTCGGTTTTTATGTACATATAGTATTTTCTCTTAAAAACTCATAAATACAAAAATATTTTCCATATATTATTATAAGTAAATACATATACGTATAAGAACAACCAATTCACATATTCTCCATAAGTATTGCCAAGGCAATACACCGTGTTGAGGGGCGTTCCGATCCTTGACACGTGTATCGATCAAACAAAATAAAGCAAGAATAGATAAATACTTCCAATAAGCAACAATTCGAAGAATACAAACAATTAAGTGAATAGAAAGGCGATGTGCTATAAAATGCCATCTAAAGGGTCAATAGGTACTTAAGTGCTTCACGCCACCTAACCCCCCGTTCACTTGTGAGTATTCTAAGAAGGAAGGCTTCATTGGGGGTCTTGCACCCAAGTAGTACATACGTATATTATTATTTTCTTGTGGATATTTCATATTGAAACTCGAAGGGGATAATCCTTTTCTCTTCAAAGTCACACGAGAGCTTCTCTCTCATTCCTCGTATTGAGTTGCATGCTCACTCGCGGGCGTGCACAAATACCGATTGGTGTACAACCCCTTCCTCCGAAAAGGAAGAAAAAGAGGAAGAGTAGGAACACCACCGTCCATCAAGCCGATCACGAGAATCGTGCTTTGATTCATCCACAACAAGAAGCCATGGCCGGAGTTGATACTCATTCTTTGATGGAACGATTGCAATCCAATGTTCACGGATATGCCGATGCTATCAAGATACCCGATATTCCCGCAAACACATTTGAGCTAAAAACGGCCATGATTAACTTGGTTTCAAACACACCTTTTTATGGAAACAAGAATGATAATCCTCATGATCACCTTAAGAGATTTCTTGCTCTTTGCAACACCATTAAGTACAATGGAGTTCCCCATGATGCCATTAAGTTGATATTGGTGCAATTTTCACTAGAGGGTCCGGCTAAGCATTGGTTAGATACACAACCACCCGATAGTATTACCACATAGGATGGATTCACTACCAAGTTTTTGAACAAGTTCTTTCTCCCATCTAAGACCACAAATTTGAGGAACTTAATTATAGGCTTTCAACAAAAACCTAGTCAAACTTTTAGTGATGCTTGGGAGGAGTATAGAGAGTTATTGAGGAGATGCCCTAACCATGGATTGGATGAAGTTCACCAAATCAATACTTTCTACAATGGCCTTAAACCTCATCACCAATACTCACTCAATGCTTCCGCTGGAGGGAATATTCTTCTTAAATCCAATCAAGAGGCTTGGGATATTATTGAGACCAAAGTAATGGTGCAAATCAACACACAATTTGATGAAAGAGTCCATGTCATTCAAGAAGGAGGTTCTAAACCATTGGAGACTCAACTCATTTCATGCATTCAAGCATTGACCCAAGCTCAAAAGGAAAGTCAAACACTCATGCAAAACACTCAAAAGGTGCAAGAAACGATGATGAATGACTTTATGAAGCTTTCTATGGGCAATCATTCCACAAATGATGTGCATGCCATTACTTTTTTTTGTGAGACTTGTGGAGGTCCTCATTCCTATCAACAATGTGATAAGGTGCAAAGTTATCAAGGGGAATGTTATGCTTACCAAGAGGAACATCGTGAACATTTCAAGCCAAATATCAATCCCAATAACCTTTCTTACAAGTCTCAAAATTACCTTACTCCACCGGGATTCCCACCCCAACCACCCACCCAACCTCAACAAAATCCTCCTCAATTGTTACAAAGGAATCAAGTTCCAAGACCACATTATCAAGGGAATAACTACAAGGCACCTAATAACTTTCACAATCAAGGAAATACCTTTTATCCACCTAATCAAGGATTTAATGCACCACCTCCACCTTATCCACATCAAGGTTTTTATCAAGGGAATGTGCAACCTAACCCCATGGATTTGATCCTTCAAAAGCTTACTTCTTATGAGAAACAAATGAAAGATGCTCAAGAGGAAAATAACAAGAAATTTGCTCTTCTTCACAACCAAATTATGTATAATCAAAGACCACAAGGGGCTTTACCATCTAACACACAAGCAAACCCAAGGGCAAATGTCAATGCTATTACAACAAGAAGTGGAAAGTCAACAAAGGATCCTTTACCTCCTAAACCTCCTATTGTTAAACCCACTTTTGTTCCTACATGTGACAAGCCTTCTACATCAACTTCACCACCTCAAAATGATCCCATTCAATCAAACATACCTTCTCAACCTATTCCTACTTCTCCTCTACCTTCCACAACTCCCAATGAAGAAGCTATCAAAGACAAATCTTCCACTACAACACCTACACCTAAACAAACTCTTCCTTATCCTTCAAGGTTGAAAAAGGACAAGTTAAAGAACAAGGATGACATCCAAGTCTCAAATTTCTTAAGGATGTTCAAGCAACTCAACATTAACATATCCTTTGCGGAAGCTCTTGCTTATATGCCAAAGTTTGCTAAGATGTTCAAGGATTTACTCTCCAACAAGGAAAAATTGGTTGATTTGCCCAACACATCCCTTAATGAAAATTGTTCCGCCGTGCTACTTAAAACCTTACCAACAAAACTTGGAGATCCGGGGCGCTTCTTGGTACCTTGTAATTTTCCCGGTGTAGAAAATTGCATGGCTTTAACGGATCTAGGGGCAAGCATTAACCTCATGCCTTTATCGGTTTGGAAAAAACTCTCTCTTCCCGAGCTCACTCGCACTAGGATGACCCTTGAGTTAGCCAACCGAACCATAGCTTACCCCGTAGGTATCACGGAGGATGTGTTTGTAGGTGTGGATAAGTTTACATTTCCGGCCGACTTTGTCGTGGTTGATTATGACATGGATCCTAGAGTTCCTTTGATTGTTGGTAGACTGTTTTTGAGAACGGGTCGTACTTTGATAGATGTGGCGGAGGGAGAACTAATTATGAGAGTAGAGGATGAGAAAGTGGTGTTTAAGTTAGGGAAAGTTTGTGATAGGAAAGAGGTTAAGGAGTCTAAACCTTGTGAGACTATTAACATAGTTGATGTGCTAGATGAGGTGTGTGATGAGCACTTTCATGATGCTTGCAAGAGTACTAGTGAGGTTATGCCCCATGTTGAAACCGTGGCCTCAATTGCTCCCTCCTTAACACCTTTTGGAGAGAGTGATTTCCTCTAGGAGGAATTTGAGTCCAACTTTCTTGGTGATGATGATTCTCCCATTAATTGGGAAGAAGATATTCTTACTATCCAAAAGTTGCTCAATGAGGACCCTATTCATTCCCCCATTACACAAGAAGTTACCAATGATGATCCTTCCATAGTAAAACCTTCCATAGAGAGTCCACCTCCAATTGAACTTAAGGACCTTCCATCCCACCTAGAGTATTCTTTCTTAGAGGGCAAAGACCAATTACCCGTGATCATTGCTAAAGAGTTGAAAAAGGATGAGAAGGAGAAACTCATTGAAGTCCTTAAGAAACACAAGAAAGCTTTAGCATGGAAAATATCCGACATAAGGGGAATTGATCCACATTTTTGTACACACAAAATCATTATGGAGGATGATTACAAACCCGCCATTCAAAGTCAACGAAGGGTTAACCCAAAAATCCATGAGGTCATTAAAAAGGAAGTGATCAAACTCCTTGATGCGGGCATGATTTACCCCATTTCCGACTCTCCATGGGTTAGCCCGGTACATTATGTTCCAAAAAAGGGTGGAATCACCGTAGTACCTAATGAGAACAATGAGCTTATTCCTACGAGACTTGTTACCGATTGGAGAGTTTGTATTGACTATAGGAAGCTCAATGAGGCTACTAGGAAAGACCACTTCCCATTACCTTTTATGGACCAAATGCTTGAGCACTTAGCGGGAAATGAGTACTATTGCTTTCTTGATGGCTTTTCGGGTTATTTCCAAATACCCATTGACCCTAAGGATCAAGAAAAGACCACATTCACTTGTCCCTACGGTACATTTGCTTACAAGAGGATTCCTTTTGGCTTATGTATGCACCGGGGACGTTTCAAAGGTGCATGATGGCAATTTTCCATGATATGATAGAGCAAACAATGTAGGTTTTCATGGATGACTTTTCCGTCTTTGGAGATTCATTTACCTCATGTCTCACCAATTTAGAACGAATGCTTAAGCGTTGTGAGGAAACACGTTTAGTGCTTAATTGGGATAAATGTCACTTTATGGTGAAAGAGGGAATTGTTTTAGGACACAAAATATCCAATAAGGGATTAGAAGTGGATCGAGCTAAAATTGATGTGATTGCTAAGCTTCCCCCACCCACTACGGTTAAAGGTGTAAGGAGTTTCTTAGGTCATGCGGGGTTTTATAGGCGCTTCATACAAGATTTTTCTAAGATAGCTAGACCGATGACTCACCTCTTGGAAAAAGAGGCTCCTTTCATTTTCAACCAAGATTGTTTGGATTCTTTTGAGACTCTTAAGGAGAAATTGACAAAGGCTCCCGTTTTGGTTTCTCCAAATTGGGAATTACCTTTTGAGCTTATGTGTGACGCTAGCGATTATGCGGTGGGGTCCGTCTTAGGACAAAGAGTGAATAAGCATTTTCAACCTATACACTATGCGAGTAAAACCATGACTGGTGCACAACTTCATTATACTACCACGGAAAAAGAGTTGCTTGCTATAGTCTATGCTTTTGAGAAATTTAGACCATACCTTGTGCTATCCAAACCATAGTGTATACGGATCATTCCGCTCTCAAGTATCTCATGACAAAACAAGATGCTAAGCCTAGGCTTTTGAGATGGGTTTTGTTGCTTCAAGAGTTTAAGATAGAAATTCGAGATAAGAAAGGAGCCGAGAATTTAGCGGCGAATCACTTGAGTAGACTTGAGCATCCTTTTCAAGGCGATTTTCCTAATAAAGAAATCAATGAATCCTTTCCATTAGAGGAGCTCATGTCTATCTCTTCCCAAGAGGATGCCACCCCTTGGTTTGCGGATATAGCAAACTATCTTGTGGGGAATGTGCTTATTGAGGGTCTTACTTACCAACAAAAGAAGAAATTTCTTAAGGAAGTTAAGTATTACTTTTGGGATGATCCTTATATTTTTAGGCAATGTGCGGACCAAATCATTAGACGGTGTGTAGATGGGCCCGAGGCATTTAAAATTTTAGAAGCATGTCATAAAGGACCTACGGGTGGACATTTTGGGCCCAACTATACCGCCAAGAAAGTCTTTGATTCGGGTTACTATTGGCCTTCCATTTACAAAGATGCCCAAGAGATGGTGAAATTTTGTGATGTGTGTCAAAGACAAGGAAAAATTACGCAACGTGATGAGATGCCACAAAATTTTATTCAAGAGTGTGAGATTTTTGATGTATGGGGCATAGATTTTATGGGACCTTTTCCATCTTCTAAGGGAAATAAGTATATACTTGTAGCGGTGGATTATGTGTCTAAATGGGTTGAGGCTAAAGCCTTACCTACCAATGATGCTAGAGTTGTTGCGAAGTTCTTAAAGCAATTGTTTGCTAGATTTGGTGTACCTCGGGCCATCATAAGTGATCGTGGTACGCACTTTTGTAATGATCAATTCACGAGAGTTATGAAGAAATATGGAGTTAATCATAGACTTTCTACCGCGTATCAGCCTCAAACCAATGGTCAAACCGACGTCACAAATCGTGGTTTCAAGAGAATTTTAGAGAGAACGGTGGGAGAGCATCGAGCTTCTTGGTCGGATAAGCTTGATGATGCTTTGTGGGCTTTTAGGACGGCTTTTAAGACACCAATTGGTTGTACCCCTTATAGGCTTGTCTATGGAAAAGCGTGCCACCTCCCATTCGAGTTAGAACATAAGGCATCTTGGGCTCTCAAGTGGGCTAACTTTGATTTAAACCAAGCCGGTTCACATAAGAAAGATCAACTTAATGAGATGGATGAATTGAGAGCCAATGCCTATGAGAATTCTTTGCTTTACAAGGAAAAGACTAAGAAATTGCATGATGCCAAGATCAAGAACCGTGAGTTTAAAGCTGGAGAGCCGGTTCTCCTCTTTAACTCAAGGTTGAAACTTTTTGCGGGCAAGCTTAAGTCGAGATGGTCCGGTCCATTCACTATTGCCCAAGTGTTTCCATATGGAACTACTGAGTTGTCACAACCCGATGGTCCAAACTTTAAAGTGAATGGTCACCGTGTGAAACATTATTTTGGGGAGGACATTTTCGTTGAAATGGTCCAAGAGATCCCCATTTTCCCTATGAATTAATTCATTGAGGGAAGAGTCGAGCTAGAGACTCCTTAACTCAAGCATCGTATAACTAGGTTTAGAGTGTTGTAGGTTAGAAATAAGGGTATAGAATTGATGATAAGTGTAGGGGAGACCTTCCTTTGTCTTCATATTGTTTGTAGGGTTGCTCACTCATTTCATGGTTTGGAGCTTATGGAGGAGGCCCTTGTATCCGGTTCACTTCGTTACTATTGTGATTTTTGATAGACACCTTGTGCTTAAACATGAATTCACCAATAGTTGATCTTTCCTTAACTTGGGTTAAGCAAAGTCTTTTCATTGTCATAAGTGTAGGGGAAGTTTTTATACTTCTATGCTCTTAAACATTGAGGACAATGTTTAGCTTAAGTGTAGGGGGTCTTCTATCGAAGTGACCTTACCTAGAACTTGTCATTGATTTTCATGATAACATTGTAAAATTAATTTTTCAAACATTTTTCAAGTTTTTGATCTACTTTGGCCACCAAAAATATGCATTCATAATTTTTGCATTAATCATTTTTCATTTGCATATCACATTTGCATTGTATATATTTTTCTTTTGCTTTTCATCAAAAATCCAAAAGAGTAAAAATAAATAATAAAAACATGGTTTAACAAGTTTAGACTTCTTTGACATATTAGGCCCGCCATGGATATTTTGACTCAACCCGAGTTTGCTTATCTTAGCACTCTCTAGCTAGTATCCTTAACCATGTAGTCCTTCATTGGTCTATTAGGCTAAGCATCCACCAATCTCATTATTTGAGATTTTAAATTTGTGGAGAATGGGAAATGATAGAGTTGAAGCAAGTATAAAAGGGCTAGATAAAATTCATGATAATTACTTGTGGCTAAACCCTTCTCTTCTTTACCTCTATTTTCTTCGCATGTATATATGTTAATAAATAATCAAGAACGGTTTTAATCGGTTTGTAATCTCTTATGCATTTTTGTCTAATCATTCATGGTTGATATAAGTACGTCTTAAGATTCTAAGTTAGAACGTTTTATGTGTACAAGACTTATGTCATGCTTAATATTTAGCGGGTGTTTTTCCTTTTATTCTTTTTAACTTTCTTTGTGAGGAATAAAGAAAAATAAGAGCGGCTTTAAAAAATGAGTGGCTAGAAAAAAAAAGAAAAAAAAAAGAAAAAAAATAACTATACAAGACTCCCAAGAGGGGCAGTGTGGTGTTAATTATAGTGACTATTGAATTCCAATATTACCTTGACGGGTTGCGGGGATTCAATAGATTGCTCCAATCCAATATTACCTTGACGGGTTGCGGGGTTGAAGATCCAAAGTCCCAAAAAGGCGGCGGATGTAAATTATTGCGTGAGTTTTATTTTTCTTTCCTTAGCGAGTGTGTAGCTACTTATGAAAGCATGACATTAGGATTTTACACATAAGGCGAATGACTTATTACTCTTGAAACGGACTTATATTAATTGTGAGCGGTTTTTCAAGTAATGGATGAGAGGATTACTTAGGATTAAAACCGTGCTTCCTTATTTTTGGATTTTGCATTTCTTATACTTCACGCTTGAAATAATGACAAATTTGCCCACAAGCAATTTTCTCAACTAATAACCGGTTCCACATTTAATTGTCATGAATAAGTTGATGCACTTTTTACTTGTGAATACAATGATCCCATTTTTAAGCTTGGTATGGGGAAAGTGAAACTTGAGGGTGATAAGTGTCCATGGTACCCAAGCCCTAATCAAAGTCATTGAATTCTTTATGAGTTATTTCCATCAAACCATTTCAAGAAAATCCAAAAAGATATAAATAGAATTGTATCTTGTGCATTGCATTGTTAAAAATCAAAATCATGCATCATATAGTGTAGAGTAGTGTAGATGCATTCCATAATGGCCAAGGTGGATTAATTATGAGGAGAATGTAAATTTGTGCTTTTAAATATAGCATTTCATGAGGACATGACAATGTTCAAGTGTAGGGGATTTGATATGAGCAAAAACTCATATCAATTAATCAACAAATCACCCTAAAACACATAGCAAATACCTAATTTTTGTGCTATAAAAGCAGTATTATGTGGTATGTTCTATGTTTGTAAACAAATAGGTAAGAAGGATGCATTTTCAAGCAAACAAGGAGAAAATCAAGCTTAATTGGATGAAAAAGACAAAGAAGGATCAAGAGTGACAAGACTTTGAAGACAAAGGACCTATCTTGACAACATTTCATAGATGAAGGACCAAAAGTATACATTTGTCAAAGTCAAGATCAAAGTCAAACATGGTCAACTATCAAGTCAACCAAGTCAAAGGGTCAAAGCAAGCAAGAATGCAAGTTGAAGGACCATTTTTGCCAAAGAAATGAAGATTCTAGCTTAAAATATTAATCTGCCAAGTCAAGGAACTGAAACTGTCAACTTTGCAAAGTAATTTTGGGCTCAATCCGTGTGAGATGGTTTTAACCAATGAGAAGCAAGGAATTAAGTGGCTTGGATTGCCACATAACCCCACTCACAGTCGCCTTCATTAAATGACCCAATCACAACAGTGCAATCCACCACTTCTCTTATTAACCAATCATATTTCACTAAATGGATAATGATCCATGTGCTTATTTCTCCACCAACCACAACCTGCCACGTGGCCTTCTTCTCCAAACAAAATTGCCAGAAACGGGATTTAGCTAGAGGGCATTTCAGAGGGATTTATAAACATGAAAGTTGTTCAAAATCCAAAGATGAATTCATCCCAACTATCCAATTAACATGAAAACAACTCAATCAAAAATCCCCAATTAAGTTCTTCACCTGCAAATTTCAATTAGCAGAATTAGGACACGTGGAGTTCAATGATTGGCTTGGACACGTCACTCTCCCCAACAACTTCACTTTCTCATTCTATAAATAGGGTAGCAGGCTCTCATTTGTACATAGTTAGCTAGTGTGAAAACACACACACTAGAATTTTACTCTCTCTCTCATTTTGTTAGCAAGTTAGTAGATAACAACTCTCAAGAGCCTGACAACCTCTTGAGAGTCTGTTAGTTAGTTGTAACTACCTTTGTAACTACTTTTCACATTACTTCAATAAAATTCAAATTTCCCTCCAATTCTATTACTGTTCTACATTACTGTTCACACGCCATTGATACTGTTTGTTTCTAGTGATCATAAGTGATCATTAGAAGCCTTGTTGAAGATTGTTGCTGCTCATTTCATCCAGTAGCTGCATCCATTGTTTTGATCAGTCCAATTGAAGAATTTGGTAGATTTTGAAGGTTTTCAGTTCAACAATGGAGATTTAGTGTTGATTAGCTGTTGATTGATTGTTGATTGGTGGATACTAGTGCTAAGGTGGTGGTTTAGCACTAGTTAGATAGCTCAGCGCTACTCTACTTCCCAAAGGAGGCCTAAGCTAAAGGTGTACAATTTTCTGAGTTTTGTTCCTCTTAACTGTTGCAGGCATGTTTAATACCTAGAGTAAACTTGATTGGTTGTATGATAAAAGGTGTTTAGCTGATAATTAAGTTGTGTTGATTGATTGAGTAGCTTATTGGTAGCTTAGCAATTGTTTCCTAGCTTATATCTACATTTTGTTAAGCTTTTAGCTGTCAATATTAGCTTGTATCAGCAGTTGTAGTATATGAGAGTTGCATAGCTTTTAATCAGTTTCTTTTCATCTCATTTTGCTAGTAAAACTTAGCTTGTAATCAAACTTTAATCAGTATTACTTCTAGCTAAAATTCCTTTGATAGAATTCTTCTAAAATCTGTAACTAGTGTTTAGCAACAAGTTTTGGAGTAAGATCTAGTGTTCATTTTAGCTCAAAACTTGTTAACCTTTTGTCATCTAGCCATTTTAAGTCAAGTTCTTTAGTTATCATTCACTTTCAAGTCAGTTATTTGGTCAAATAGGTCAATTTCAGTAAAAGGTTTGGGTCATATTGTTTCAAAAACTGGTTTTCAGAAAGTTACTGATTTCAAATCATTGTCATTGCTTTAATTCTTGATGAATTTTCCTGAAATTTGTTTCTAGCTCTTACTCAACATATGAAGTTTAAGCCTTAAGCAGGAAATTCTACATTATTCAGTAATAAGCTAGAAATAAGCACTTGTTTCAGCCTTTGAGCAAATGCAGTTCTCTGTGATAAAAAGCCAATCTGTTTTCTCATTCCAGCTTATCCACTTCACAAACTTGCCCATTTTCTTTCACAAATCTCTTTAGAAAGTGTTCCTTGTTAAGTTTTGAAAATTTCAGCTTTTTGGATTTTTGGTCAACAAAAGTCAACAAAAGCTCTTTTTAGCTTATTTTCATTTTCTGGGCTTATTAATGGATCATTTTTGTTAAGACAAGGCATTCCCTTCTTCTTGTGAGCTGATTAATAAGTTTTTGCATAAAAATCAAGTTGTGAACATTTGGCTTATTAGATAGCTTATTTTGGGCTTATTTCAAATAGCTTATTAGAGATTCAGTGAGTTTCAGCTTATTTCCTTTTACAAGTCTATCTGAATTTCAATTTTAAGCCTTTTAAAACTTGTTTGAGCTTATTTGGTTAAGAAATGAGCTTATACGAGCTTATTTTGTTTCCTAGCCCGTTTTTGGTGAAATTGAGTTGAAAATTCCACTTAGGTCCCTTGATTGTTAAACAGTTTTCATTTCAGGCTAAGTTCCCACTTTATTAGGTTTTGCAAAGTATAAGTCCTTTTAGTTTTGGAGTTTGTTAAAATTAGTTAATCAGTTTTCAAAAGTAGTTAAAGTTAGTTACTTTGTTAGTTACATTTTCACATTTAGTCCAATTTGTTAACTGTTTTTACATAAATAGTCCTTAGACAGTTAGACTTTGTATTTTGGCATTTAATTTTCATAGAATTTACATTTTCAGTCCTTTCATTTTATAGAATTTACATTTGTGATTTTAATTGAATGAAAATGTGGTATTTGACAATTTGTTTTACGGTTACATAGTTAATATTTTTCATTTTTATTTGATTGTTGAATTAGACGTAGAATATTTAAATACCTTTACCAACCAAAAACAATTATAAACTCGATCTTGTTAGGACTTTCAATTTGTTAAGAACTGAGAAAACGAACTTCAACTATACACATTTCATCAGTCTTGACCATCTGGTGATTGTCTTCACCTTCGCAGGATTTCTGAAACTTCTTTCTGCTGAAATAGGGTGGTTAAGAAATGCCACCGTGTTCAACTGGAATTCGCATCTGGGAAGCTGCTTATATAATTTTCTCCTATCGGAGATTCTGTACAACTGTGAGAAGATGATTCTCCTATACTTCTATAATTTAGCGGATCAGAATGTTATCAATGAATATACTAGTAATTTTGTCTGAGAAGTCATGAAATTTTTTATTCATAAATTTTATACTATAGCTGGAGCATTAGGGAGCTCAGAAGTATAAATCAAAATTTTTTAGGGAAGCCATAACGTGTGCAACAACAGTCTGGAAAACATCATGTTCTTTCTCTCACCACTGATGGTGGTATGATTGGAAATTGTTCAGGAAAATGTTTAAGACAACGTAGCAGATCAGATAAACCTGCTATTTATGGAGTGAACATTGATTAAGAATGGTGATCTTGTAAAATTTTTCAGTAGTCGATACATGATCTCATAATACCGACCTTCTTCTTGATAGACAGAAATGGTGCACTTCCTGGTGGTGCGTCAGGGCGAATAAAGTCTCATTCCGGTAATTCTTGCAGCAAATGCTGCAACTCTTTTAACTCAGTTAAAGCCCTGTAATAAAGAGTTTTGAAAATAGGTTATGTTCTTGAGAGAAGCTCGATGTTAAATTCTGTTTCGTGGTTAGGAAGGAATTTATGGAAAACTTTCTAGAATGACATTCGGAAACTCTGGAATAATCTGCTGGTCATGAATTTAAGGGACTTCAGGAGTGGATTATAACTGGTGGCTAGAAAGTCTTCGTAGCTATTGTCTGGTAAGTCACGCGCTTGTAAGGCAGAAACAATTTGTATTGATTTTTCTGGCAGAAATATACTTAATATATTTGGGATTTAGTAAAACGGATCTTGTCGTTAACTGAAAGGAAAACTTTAATAAACATGGGTGGTACTGTGGAGTCTTTTCTGGCTGGGAGGTCGGTAAATACCTGTTTTAAAATAAAGCCGTCATAGGAATACGTGAAGTAAACATGGCGATTTTCACTGAATGTGTTAGTCTATAACCTCATAGAATGAATACTGCGTTTAACCTGAATAATACTTTAGTGGTGATAACTTAATTGTATTGGTCTGATTTATGCGTGGCATAACACAACGGGTATACCCCCTTGGAGGGTACCCTGAATTTCTGAGGACCTGGTTTAGAAGGCATACTGGTGTTATGAATATGACTCGTACTTTGAGAAAAGATTCATATGACGTGTACCATGACTGGTGTCCTGATATGTGTCTTCCGAAATGATAACTGAGACCTATGTCTTGACTGATGTCTTGACATATGTTTTAGTGGATGAATTTGGACAAAGCTGAATTTTTTTTGGTAACATTTAGGATTGGCGGGCCGATTAGACTAATGACCTCTGTATTTCTGGTCACGTCCGTTTCGGAGTTCCGATGGTTACTGAATGATTAATTATAAGCACGGTGGTTGTCATTATCGCCTTGTCTGTCAGTTTCCTGACTGTCGTTATCATGACCGTGATTCATGTAACTACTTCTGTTGAGTGACCGGCTGGTTACCGGTTCCCACTCTTCTGACTGAAAGATTAGCTGAGTGAAGTGTGACATCTAACTGGGAAAGTAAAAGCATGAAATAGAATGGTAGTTGTTGGGTCAAAAGTTGATGAGTCAAATCACAATGGAAAAAAGAAGGACCAAATATGGCATTAGGAGAAACTTCAAGCTGGTGGACAAAATACAAGAAAGTTTCCCCTGCTACAAAACTTTCCACTGCTGTGAAGATTCCCCTGCCATGTACTAAAAACATGGAGATTTGGTCAAGTAGTGATAAGAATGAATAATTCTGTTTTGATTTAGTCATTATTATCTTATTTAGTTTACATGTATCCCTGGGTTCCTTAAGTTATAAAAGGAACACCAGACCGTAGGTTTTATTAATTCATTCATACTACACAAATGTAACCTACAGAGTCTTTGATCTCTAGGCATGAGATTCAATGTACACATGCCTAGAGTGGTTTGTGTTAATCATTTATAATACAAACCCTTTGGCAATTATTCATCTTGTTAAACATCTTATTCATGATCATTGTTCTTATTCCGCTATGTTATCATATGAATGATGATCAACCTAGATAAAACGGTTTCGACTGTTTGAGTCTAACGATCTTGGATTCAACATGTGGTATCAGAGCGGGTGGCTCGATATCTAGGAAAATCAAGATGTTTAATATTGTTGCTGTGAATATCTAGGGTTTATGTTCAAACCTAGATAATTAATTCTCGTTGCCATGGGGAAGTAATATTGCTGCCGCTGGGTTTTAAAATAATTTACTGTATTCGTACATCTATTCAGATACGTGCAATGGGAAAAAAAGAATAAATTATGTTCGAATACTATGTCTGGTCGGTTGTTGTGCTCTCATAAATTACTGATCTCGTGGGGTCAGGGCAACAGTAATTAAGATTGTTTGGTTCGAGTATTATTCATAGTGGGTACTGACACAAACAATAAAGGGTTTTTCATACTGTATGGATGGTACTATACTATGTCTGGCCATTTGTTTTCATACGAGGGTACAGATGGTACTCTATCATATTTAAATATGATGGAGTAATTAATGTGAAAAGGATCCCCCTGCTTACAATTGTTCATTCACGTGAGGTTTTTGTTTGTTTGCAAAATATTTCATGTGAGTAATATAAAAGCGATTGACTTTGGCTAATCCCTGTTGACTCGGACTAGAGAATGGAGAGGGGTCCCACTAAGTATGATTGACGAAGGCAAAGATTTGTATTCACATGTTTTGAAGCAAGTGGGGTTACAAGATCAATAAACAAATGCATCAATTTGTTTTCTCTGATATTGAATTCTTTGAAAGGTTTCACGTGGGATATAGCATTTGTGGTGATGTCTTTACAAGACAATGGTTCGTTTTCACAACTGGTATATTTTTCACAGTAGATATATTTTTATTGCTTTGTTTTTGTTATTTATTTCACTGTTATAAATTCATTCCCACTTTATGTGGGTTTGGCACAATTAATAACAAGGGGCATTAAAAGTTTCCCCTGCTGTTGAAAAAGTTTCCCCTGCCTTCATTAAAAGTTTCCCCTGCTATGATCCCCCTGCCGTCAATAGATCCCCCTACTTTCATTAATAGATTCCTGATGAGATGGCATTTATACATGATCTCATCGTTCTTTTCGGGCTTTAAATGCATTAAAATGTCATAAAATACCATATATATGCTTGTGTTTGTTTACTTGTGTGTTTTAGGTATGGATATCGTGAAAAAGACAAAAGATCACAAGATACAAGGAAAAACGAACACGAGAAACGAAGCCGTACAATGAACCGGGCCCTAATCATGGAATTTTCATCAAATACCCTTGAAGACTTGAAGACAATACAAGATTGATCATCCAAGAATGAAGAAATGACAACTTAAAACCCTTGTATAGTAATAATTACAAGTTTGGTCCCTTAAGTTTGTCAAAATTGCAAAAAGGTCCTTCAACTTTGAAGAAATGGCAAGAATAGTCCCTCAACAAATTCAAATTGCCAATTATGGTCCCTCATGAAGTTTAAGAGACATTGAAGACCTTTGAAGATCAACATTGTCCAAGATTAGTCCTTGAAAAATCACCAAATGACAAAAATCGCCTTTGAAACATCTTTATGGAAAGTTTGAGCCAAAAGTGACAAGTCATGGAAGTTATTTGTGAAGGAAAGTCACATTTTAGGGCTGGAAACCTTAAAAGCCAAAAATAACAAAACATAAGGACCAAAAGTGCCAAACCTGAAACATTTAAAAAAAGAGGCGCCTAACACCCACACCACCCCCATTTTCGGATCAAAGGAGCACTATTCACCATTTTACCAAGCCCAGAATTTACCTTCACTTTTCCTTGGGTAAAAACCAATTAAACTTGCACACAAGTAATTCACACATGCCAAAACCCTTCCCACTCCTAAAAACCTGCATCCCACTCATGTGCACCAAACCCCCAATTCCCCAATCCACCAATCACATCATTCCTTAGCCTCCAAGACTAGTGACGTGGCAAAATGGACGTCCAAGATGCTATGCTTGCTCACAAAGCAAAATTTAAAGGCCAAGATCAAATGAGAGGACAAAATGCACTCAAAACCATTCAAGGGCACATTTGGGATTTTCTATGTATTAGGGTTTTATGTTTTTATGCTTCTAGGATGTTCTATAGGCTCTATAAAAGGAGACCCAAGTTGTGGTGATCCCTTTGTTCCAGTTTTTAAGCTTGCACATGTAATACCTTTTTAAAGAAATAAAAAGTTTGGTTTTTGAAATATTCAAGTGTAATTCCTTTTTTATTGTTTTTAAAAGTTGAGTGTTGTGTTAAGCTTAATTCTGAGTTCCACACTTTTATTTGGTTAAGCAACTTTGATTTTCAAAGTTGTTTAAGGTTTTGAGATTTTGAGAGATTTTGGTAAAATCTTCTCAAAGGTATTTTGGTGTTTATGGTTAATGTTATTGGTGATTTAAGTGTTATCAAAACATTTTTTAGAAGATTTTGAAAGTATTTTGGAAAGAAGAAAAAGGAAACATAAAAAAAAATATATATTGTTATATTATTTTGTTGTTTTCTTGTTTTGTGATTACAATAGGTTGAAGGCTTGTTGATTTGGTTCAGCTCCAACCCGAGTTGGATTGGAGGAGGATTTTCATCCTCTAGGTTCTTGGATGTAAGAACCTTAGGTAAACTCCTTTTTCTTTTGAAAGTTCAAAAATAGCAAGTTGTATGATCTTAAGTGATTTGGTGATTAAGTGTGTTTATATTGCATGATTTGTGTTCTAGTGTGTATGTTTACATGTTAGATGCACTTGGAATCAATTTGGTAGCTTTTGTAAGCATTTTGGTTTGATAATTTTGGTTTACAAGTTTTTAAAAAGGGTGTTTGGCAACAGGTTTAAGCAGGGTACAATCATTGATTTGTGTTGCTAAAAGATGTTAGGTTACTAGATTAAGGTTAAGTTAGATGTTAGTAAGATGGTAATATAGTTTGGCACACGTTTTGAGCAATTTTGTTGAGTTTAAAAAGGATAAAGGGTGTTAAAAATCTGCATAAGGGTGAAATTTGCTTGGTTTTTCATGATTTTGATGCTTAATCTTTGATTCTTGTTGTTATTTGTGTGTTACTTGACTCCTTGAGCTTCAATAAGCTCAAGGGTGCCCAATTGTCCAAATAATCGCCAAACAAAGCATCAAGCCAAGACCTCTTGGCATCACAAGTACACAAAGTGTGCACTTATTTGGTTCATCAGCAAAAATACCAGGCACGTTACACTAATTGCGCCGCAAGACCAACTAGTTGCGGCGCAACACAAGGAGCTACAGACCAAAGGTGTTCCCGTTTCACAAGTTGCGGCGCAAGACAGAAGTATTGCGGCGCAACTGAAGGTGCTGCTGATCTTGGTGATCTCGCAACATTAGTTGCGGCGCAAGTCACAAACGTTGCGGCGCAACTTAGTGACTTTTATTTTTTTTTGTATTATTTTAATATTATTTTATTATTTAATTTTCAAAATTTTCTTTTTCTTTATTTTTCATTTTTCTTAAGTTCTATAGCATTAAATAGGACTATTTCCATTTTTAGATTATTTTTATCACTTTTGGATTTATTTTTATAATTATTTTAAGTTTAATTAGGTTTTAATCATTTTTAATCATTTTTAGGGTTTTAAAAATAGTTTTAATAGGTTTAAATTTTTAGAAAATTACTTTTTAGTCTTATAATAATATAAGTTGAGTAATTATTCAATAAAATCATATTTTTGACATTTGAATTAATTAAATTTAATTTTAGGGCTTTAATTAGCATTTAAAATTAATTATTTAATTAATAAAAGGTTTTAAAATATCTTTGTTGAATTTTTATCTTTATTTAAATTATTTGAGACTTCTTTTTAGTCTTTTTATTTTTGATATTTTGTTTTTGGTTTTAATAAATTTTTAATTTTTGTGGTTTTTCTACGGTTTTACGTTTTCGTTTTTTACGTCATAGTGATATTTTCAAGAAACCGTCATTCCATCTTCTCAATATTAATCTCAAAGAAATACAAGTTAATTCACAACACCATACCTCCTTGGGAAACGAATCTTTCATCTTTTTTAAGTGATTGTGGGTCATTACTTGTGGTTTTCCTAAATCACTCGTCGATACTTACCGCTCATATTTAGTTGCTTGTTTTTCCTAAAGCAAGTTATCTAAATTTACCACAATCACTTCCCACTGTTTTTGAAAGTTCCCCCTGCTGTCAGATATAAGTTTTGGGACAGCAGTATTTTGGAGTTTGGCATATTCACAGCAACTGGTTTAAAGGTATAAAGGCTTGATTTAATTTTATTGATTACGAAGAAAAGTTTTTATCATTTATTTAAGGACGAATTAGATTTTCGCGGGTATGTGTTTTATTCTTAAACACCTAGTGACAAAAAGTGATACAAGATCTAGGAATATGTGATTTTTCTTATGGTACTCTATGCACATATTTTCTATCACTTGAAGGAGTTACATTATCGTGCTCAGTGTCTCGTTTCAAAGGTAAATGGGGATCTTTGTATATAGAAAGCATTTTGTCATGTGGTTAGTACAATTTATAGAATACAAGTTCGGGTTATTCTACTTCATCATCAAGTAAGTTATAATCAGTTTTCTTCATATGCAATCATTACATAAAGCCTACAGAATTGAAGATTCATCAATGACTATCACACTTTAAGGGGAAGTTCATTTGATAAAGTGTTAGTCATTCACATAGGACGTCAAGGTGAAGATTTTTGCTACTTCTCATTGGTATTACTACAACTAGTGTGAGTATCTACTGCTCAAAATCATTTTTTATTAGGAACACTATCCCCTATGTGCTTCATGGAGGGTATTTTGAAAAGTAGAATACTTGGGTTAGATGTATGATATTGGTTAGTATTAGTTGAAAATCAAGGTTGTTCACATAGAAGACCACTATTTGATCATGTCAAAAAGGGGAAGTTGTCTACAGAGAATGTTCAGCCTGTTGATCTTTTGATGTTGTATGCTTAAGGGGAAGTGTTTTGACATCATCAACTAGGGGAAGATTGTTGGGTCAAAAGTTGATGAGTCAAATCACAATGGAAACAAGAAGGACCAAATATGGCATTAGGAGAAACTTCAAGCTGGTGGACAAAATACAAGAAAGTTTCCCCTGCTACGAAACTTTCCACTGCGGTGAAGATTCCCCTGCAATGTACTAAAAACATGGAGATTTGGTCAAGTAGTGATAAGAGTGAATAATTCTGTTTTGATTTAGTCATTATTATCTTATTTAGTTTCCATGTATCCCTGGGTTCCTTAAGTTATAAAAGGAACAGCAGACCGTAGGTTTTATTAATTCATTCATACTACACAAATGTAACCTACAGAGTCTTTGATCTCTAGGCATGGGATTCAATGTACACATGCCTAGAGTGGTTTGTGTTAATCATATATAATACAAACCCTTTGGGAATTATTCGTCTTGTTAAACATCTTATTCATGATCATTGTTCTTATTCCGCTATGTTATCGTATGAATGATGATCAACCTAGATAAAACGGTTTCGACTGTTTGAGTCTAACGATCTTGGATTCAACAGTAGTGTCTGATGGTTGAAATTTATTCTTGTCAGAATTCCAAATTTATTGTTTTTGTCCTTGTTCTACAGAGTCTTCATAATATAAACAGCATCAGCATCTTGTGGAATCTCCAAAGTATCAGTAGCATCAGCATTCGTGAGGTCTTCAAAGTGTTAGCATCATAAGTATCTGGTAAAAATTTCAACTCAGGATCAACATCAGCATCTGGTAGAATATCGACAAATGGAAACGCCTGAGATGATTGAGGTTTGATTAGCAATATCCATGGAGTAGGGTACATGGAGTACACCTGGACTACTGTACATGAAGTACAAAATGAATACTGCACTTGGAGCATATCTGAGACACTGTACGTGGAGTACACATGAAATAATGTACATGAAGTTTAACTGAGACACTGTACATGTGGTGCATATGGAAACTATACATGGCACTGGTGGAAACTTTTACGGGAGTATCGATACTAGTGTCAATTTTCTGACATGATTAAATAAATAACTCGATTTAAACGGTAGTAAACTGAACTGAGACAACATGATAGCCTGGTAATTCCTGCGTAGACTTAATGTTGGTTTATAAGGGTTCAAGTATATGATTAAACGGAATTTCAACAATGGTCAGCATAAAGACATGACTGATGAAGACCAAACATGATTTATCATGAAACGGGATTTTACTGTAACCCCTTCTGTATCTTAGCATGAAAACATTATCACCTTGCTGAAAACATAATCCTCATAAGGAGACATGTACTTAGTCAGCATGAAAACGACATTCACGTGAGAGTATAAACTTTGACTGTTACAAGGAACATGAAAAGGTAATAAACTGAGGTTTAACATCAATTAATGTGGATGGTTTTGGTTTAATCACAGAATTCAAAGGAGAAAACATGTGACTAAGTATGGGCGATTCTGGTTCGATTCATACTTGTCAAATTTTCTGAGAACTGTCATGTATAGAAATTTACGATCTGGGACTAAATATGGGTGGTTGTAGTCCAATCCAGAGTTGTGAAAATTTGATGTGATGTCCTGATATGACAAAGGTGAACAACAATGGATCGATTCACAAAACAACATTCGACTGTAAAGCATGAAAATTTGATCTGAACATTGGTGAACGTATATGGGCTGATTCACCAAGTAATATTCGACTGAAAACATGAATCTGACAAGAGTAAGGATGAACGCCTATGGTCAGTTCATCTATACCAAAAATCTGAATGGGCAAGGGTGAACGCCTATGGTCAGTTCACCAAAACAAAAATTCGCTAAAACATGCACATGCGACTAAATATGGCCAGTCGTGTACCAGCCTTTTATTTAGTCAAAACTTTAAGAAAAACTTTCTGATAACTGAAGGAAACTAACTGATAAATGCATGAGAAACATGAAAGATAACAACGCCTAAATTTGGGAAGCTCTTGGTGACTACCCACTATTCACAGGTCAAGTTTTAGAGCCTACAGGTCGAACCAAGCTCTGATACCATTACTGTAACACCCTACTTAGATAAGTGGATCGTTACGTGTATTTATGGCGTGTCATCAAAGCATAAGGTAACTGTCCTAAAACATTAACTGACCACAACGGAAATACCGGAATCAAACATCGGTAATCCAACCTAAGCTCAAAACATGAAAAGTAAAACACTGAAAGAAAGGACTAAACAATTTCCAAATAATCAGAATAATGTAAGAAGTGCATAAAGTAAGAAGTCTAGATAGTTTCCATCCAATGCACCTGCTCTCAGAATCCTAAGAGCGTCCTGGTGTACCTGCCGTTAGAACATGAAAGGAACTACGGCTGAGCATAACACTCAATGAACGGATACAAAGCATGATAACAAATACTGAAATGAAGCAAACGATGAAATACTGAAGCTGTAAGACCGATAAGTAAGGTTGCAGCGGAAATCTGTGTATAATCTGTAAAGTCTGATTTAGAAATAATAAAGCTGAACTATTATCTGTTAAATCTGAAAACATGCATTTACTGTATTTTAATTGCCAAGAGCTTATATAGGTGATGGGTGTGAAAACACCCATCCTTTTACCACTTATTTCTGGCTAAAACGAGACCAAAACACGTATTTAATATCATTTGTTTGGAATTATGCGTGGTTTTTGTGTTTATTGTATTTTCAGAGTCAACCGGGTGAATATTGAAGAAAACATGGGATTGCACGGGTTTTATCGAAGAAAAAGACTCAAGCCGAAGTCTATTGTCCAAGAGATGCAAAAGATTTGAAGTCATTGTGCCTATTTGAAGATTTATCGAAGAAAAGGGCCAAAGATGGAAGATTCATATATGTCGAAGAACTCGAGTCTATTAAACAAAAGATTATAAGACGAGTTGGAATTATTCACCGACACTTCTCAAAATCCAAAGTCGGAAACGTTTATTTAAAGAAACGTAAAGACTAAAGAAGAAAGAAGAAAAGAAGCCAAAAAACAAAGCCCACAAGAAACGCCTATAAATAGGATTTCACTTCACAATTTCGGGAGCTAGTTTTCATTCTTTTCATTTTCTCTAGTTTTAGAGAGAGAAAGTTCCCAACTTTCTCTCACTAAGATTTTTCCTTTCTCTATTTTTATCTTTCAAGTTTTAAGCTTTTTGTATTTTTGGAGTTCATTAATTTAATTCAAGTTAAGCTTTTAAGTTCTTTATTCTCATTCTACATTTCTTAGTTTGCTTTAATCTTTGATCCGATTGCTTCATGTCATACGGTTTGGATGATTGGATGAGTTTGTGATTAAAGATTGATCTTTCTTGTTCCTTTTTAAGCTCATACACGTATAAGCTATAAGCTCTCTATGCTTATTGGCTTATTTCTTGTTTTAGCTTATTGGTTTTCGGATTTCATCAAGGTTTTAGTCATTCAAAAGTTTCGTTTATAAAGTTTATGATTTTATGTTTTCAAAAGTTGTCAAATTTAAGCTTTTTGAAGTGTTTAAGTTGCGAGTAAAATAGCTTATTGATTGTACTTATTGAGTTCTAAGGTTGCCACCATTTTCAGATTGATTTTGCTTCCATCATAATATTAGGGAATCTACACATTCCGACGGTTTCCTGCTTTGTATCGCAATAACCCAAGTGTGGTTCTACTTTGCGATCGATTGTACTTACCCCTTATTCCGATCTGGGATTGCGATCGATCATTGCGATTGCACATTCCGACGGAACTAAGGTCCTTTTTAAGTCGAAACTCTGGCCAATTTTAATTTACCACATTCCGATCGTAGTGCATTGCGACAGAAGTATTTATGACTTTGCGATCTGAACTTTCCAATAGCTTACATTCCAACAGACATCATTCCGATAGACATCATTGCGACAACTTTGATTTGGATTATTCCGATGGTAACTAACATTGACATTTCGATGGTTTGTTTTGGATGTATTCCGATGCTTATGATTTTGACATTCCGACAGCTTTGCAATTTTATATTCCGATGGACTAAGTTTTAAAGTTTTACAAAGTTTTAAGTTTTAAGTATATTCCCAGTTAACTTTTAGTTTAATTTAGTCAAAGCTTTTACTTTGCTCATCGACATTTTAATTACTTGAATTTAGTTTAAAATTTAGATAACCAAAAACCAAACCCCCTATTTGTAACCAAGAACAATTATTCCACTTTGAACCGTGATCAATTCGAGAAGATACCGAGAACTATTATGAACCCATACAAAACCAATGTATCAATAGGTCATGTGCTGAAACAACTGTTTCATGAATAACTGGAGGAATGACCTTGTCATGCTGTAGAGGGGTGACCTCTAAATAATGTGTTGGGTGGAGGGATCAACTCCAATGTGAAGGATGTAGAGCACACACCACATTCACCTGATAACTATAAACTGATAAGCCTAGGATGCATCCATACGCCCCACTAATAAGACTGATAAAATGGCCAAGCTGAACTGAGTGGAACGCTGCGGGATATCACTCTCCCGCAGGTGAGTCATGACACCGGTGCCTCAAGTGTCATGGTTATGGTACCTCCGTAACTAGTACTACTAACTGGTCATCCTTGTATATAAGGCTCAGGCAATATCTTAGTTATTAAAATAATTTCAAATAATTTATAACATGTACTGGGGAAAACATTTGGCTGCAGACGGGAAATCTTAATCATGCATAAAAGGGAAGTGTAAAACCCGCATGCTTTTACCATGAATAGTTCCTTTAAGATCGTACGTACAAGATTAAAATTTTCCTTTTATAGTATGATTACGTTCACATGTATGAATTTTACGTATTACGTACGTGTTAGAACACGATAAGTAGTTATTACGCACGAACACACAATAATTATTTAACAATAATAAATCACGATCATGTGATCATGAAATCATGAACGTAATTAAATCACGAACTAATATTAATTACGTATATATATTTATTACGAGCGTGAATAAATATATTAGGTCACGGTAAATATTTAACGAGAACACATAAAACGCGAACACAAATAAACACGAACGAACACTTAAACAACGAGACATGGAAAACGGTACGGGACCCCATGTGGGGCCCCTAAACCGCGGCTACATCAAGGAGATGGGCCAAGCCCATCTCAAAATTTACTAAGAAGGGGTTAAGGTAACTTTTACTACTCATTTTCACTTTACAGGAAACCAAAACAAAAACCTAAAAAGATTTTTCTCCTTCTCCTTCTTATCCTCTTGTGGCCGTTGCATATAACACACCAAAGGGGGGTGTTCATTTGATTTTGATCTTGGTTTTTGTACGTGTGTTCATGTGTGTTCATCCTCGTTTGATCCACGAATTCGGTATATTCTTTTAATCTTTTTCTTTTTGATTTGATCTAATAAAATTAATTAAGAACATGATGTTTTTAAAAACCTAATTAAAAACATAAATCAAACATGTAAATGGTTATTGGGTAAATAAAAAAGGATGTTTTTAGGGGTGTTTGTTTAGCCGGCGCCTAAACCTAACCCCAAGGGGGTCTCGATTTGGCCAATAGACCACCACCGAGACCATATGGTCCCGGTTTGGTGGTGTGGGTCCCACGGCAGCAGCAAACAAAAGGGAACCCCGAAGTGGTTCGGGGTATGGTGTCGATTTCATGTCCGGTTCATGGTTGCTAGTCACGATCCGGTTCACGGTTTACGTTAAGATTTTTTTTTATGATCATATGTTAAAATTAAATTAATAATAATATGACATAATTAATTTAATAAAACATGACTTAGGTTATATTTAATTATTAGATCATGAAATTATTAACCTAAGTATTTTATATTTTCTAGACTTATAATTGATTAATTATTTAAAAACCATGGTTATAATTAATTAATTAACACGACTTAGGTTATATTATTAATAAATAATAATGCATGTTTTAACCTAACTATTTAACTTTATTTAATTAAAAACATGATATATTTTAATTATATACTTTTAACCTATAGTTTATTTAAATTACATGAAATAATTAATAAACTATACATTATATCATTATGACTTAGAAAATAATCAGAAAAACACTTAAGCTTATATACTTAGCTTATTTAACCATCTTATATCTAATTATGGAAATTTTCTATTTTTAGAAACTTATTTAATTAAGACAGCTAATCTATTTATGGAAACTTTCTATTTTTAGAAACTTATTTAATTAAGGCATCTAATCTATTTTTTGGAAACTTTCTATTTTTGTAAACTTTCTATTTTTGGAAACTTTCTATTTTTGGAAACTTTCTATTTTTGGAAACTTTCTATTTTTGGTAACTTTCTATTTTTGGAAACTTTCTATTTTAGGAAACCTGCTATTTTTAGAAAGTTACTTATTATTACACAGTAAGTATAATAATACATGAAATACCAGAAATACTTAATCAAGAATAGACAGAATATAAGATAAACATAGTTTAAAGCTTCAAACAGTAAAACATGACATGAACGTATAAAATAAGCTAAGACATGATATAAAACCAGTTACGTATTTAGTAATCAGATACTTATACACGTATGTATTTATGTAGCATTAGTGATACCGAAGTAGGACTCTCTTCCGTTCGTCTTCTTCGTTCACTGGACATAAGGTACGGATTCCCGTCCTTTCAGTATAGACATTCTTTCCTTATTAGGATTCCCGTTATGCAGCCAAATGTTTTCCCGTAGTATAAGTTTATATGTTTGACTTGCTTATGTTTAATTTAGAATACCTATAGCCATATACATGCATGACCAGTTTCACCTAGTTATGGAGGTACCATAACCATAACACTAGAGGCACTGGTGTTATGACTTCACCACGGCGGAGTGATTGCTCGTGGCGTCCTTTCAGCTTTTGGCCATATTATTATATTTATCATGTGGGGCGTATGGGTGCATCCTAGTTACATGTTTTTCAGCAGATTAATCAGTGTGAATGTGGTGTGTGCCTTGCATCCTTCACAAGGAGCTGATCCCTCCGACCCAAAACCAGTATAATAAATTAGAGGCAGCCCCTCTAATTTGCATGATGAGGTCACCCCTCCAAGTATTCATGCACGGTGGATTTTCATGACTTATATTGGCTAATGGTAAAATATGTTAAACAGTTTTCATAAGATAAACATAAGGCTTTTCAAACTATAAAACCAGTTTTATGAACATGTTCAAGGTTTTCCAGGACTAATACATTTCCGCTACTATTAAGTCTTTATTATGTTTAGTCATTTATACTATGTCCATATCCGTGCACTGAGCGTTTTGCTCAGCCGTTACTTTCCTTTCCATGTCCCAAAACGGCAGGTACCCTAGGAAAGACTCGAGCATTTGGAGGACGTGCATAGGATGGAAGCTGCTAGAGACTTCTTTTCCTTTTTGCCTTCATATACTTATGCTTGTTTAGTCTTTCATTCATTTCTTTTGCTTTATTATGTTTTGGGCTTATGTTTGGGAACCGATGTTTGATTCCGGTTATCCCTATGGTCATGTAATGTTTTAGACATTTATCCTTGTATGCTTTGATGACACGCCATAATTACGCGTGACATTCCATTATCAAAATGGGGTGTTACAATTATGGTATCAGAGCCAAGGCTTCGACCTGTAGGCTCTAAAACTCGACCTGTGACTAGTGGGTAGTCACCAGGAGCTTCCTAAGCCAACGTTTGTTATTCTACGTATTGATGTTTTCAGCGCATTGTTGTTTTAACCATGATGTTTTCAGCACCTTGAGGTTTTAACCTTGATGTTTTCATCGATATTGTTTTACTAATATGGATGGACAACCGTCATTCATATTTAGTTATGTGTCATTGTTTCATGCATAATGTTCCTCGTGAACTGTGGCTATGTGGACTGAACCCCAGTAGTTCATAATTAGTCACATAAATTTTTTTCTGATAAGTTTTGACAGATGAGTTTCATTTATTTATGTTTCATGTATCATTGTTGCAGGAATTATGACTAAGTAATGGTTGGTACAGGACTGGCCCTATTTAGTCGCATGTGCTTTTATCGAAACTTTTAACTTTGGGACCGACCCATAGGCGTCCCCTCGCCATGTATTTTGTTTTGGGACCGACCCATAGGCGTCCCCTCGCACATATAAAGGTTTTTATAAACTACATTACGCATTCATGCACTGTTTTTCATGCATAAAATTTTTCTCATGATTTATTGGCATAAATTTTTTTCATGTCCCCTCATAAGTTAATATGTTTTTATGTCAAGTATGTTTTCATACTTTCATGGTTAACTCCAGTTTCGTGCCGATTATGTTATACACTCCTTCATGATGGATGGTTTCATGTTTCTTCATGATAATTTCGTCTTCATGATTATGTCTTACGCCTCTTTTGTTATTTATACTTTCATGCAAGGCATTGTTGGATTTCACTGAATCCCGCTTTCATGATAGTCATGGTTGGTTTTCACAAATCATGCTATCAGGCAAATCATCGTTGAATTTGTGTAACCACACTTTAACGTTTTTCGATACAACCAGAATGATGTCTATGCTAATACTGCCAGGTTATCATGATGGTTTTCATAACCATTTAACCGATATACATTCCTTAAATCATGCAAACGATCGACCCTATACCGATCATTTCATGTGCATTCCATGTGTTCTCCATGTACTGTATTCCATGTGTATTACACGTACCTAAATCTACGTGTATGTCACTTGCAATACTTCACGAGTATTCGCTAGTCGATTCTGAATCATCTCAGGCATATGTCCACTTGCTGATATTCTACAAGATTGCTGATGCCGCTCATAACTTGGAGATGTTACTAAAGGTTGATGCTGTTGACTTTCGGAGACACTACGAGATGCAGATGCTGTTCACAACCTGGAGATCCTACAAGACGAAGACAAAGGCGTCAGAGCAAAGAAATTGGACGAGAAGATGCTTCACCATCAGACGATTTCCATCAATCATTGTCCCTAATTCTTAGTTACATGTCATACGTCATTCGGCTGTCATTTCAGCCATATGAGTGCAAACCGGTACCAGCCGGCCACTCAGCTGAATAAGTTACATGAATCACGGTCATGAGAATGACCATCATGGAACTGACAGACAGGACGATAGTAACCACTACTATGACAAAAACTATCCTAGAAATCGCAACCGAGGCTCCGGCCGCGGACGTGATCAGACATACAAATGATCAGTAGTCCAACCGATTCGCCAATTCTGGCATACTAACCTAATATTTGAAGTTCTATTTGTTCACATCTCAAGACACATGTCAAGACACCAGTCAAGACACATGTCTCACGTATACTTTCTGAAGACACATGTCAGGACACCAGTCAAGACATATGTCACGCTTACATTTCTCAAGACACGAGTCAAGACACATGACTCACGTCTAATTATGGAGCATTCTAAGAAATTCAGGGTACCCTCCAAGGGTATATCCATTTTGTTGTGCCATGTATTAATCAGGCCACAAGAATTTCAATACCATTACCGGCACTTCAGTGAGAACTGTCACGTTGCCGATGTCACTTTCATTTCTTTCACCATATTTCATATATTCATGACCATGAAGGACGCCTTTCGTATTCCCACGTATACGAAGGTTTTCCTTCAGCTTAATGATGAGATCCAAGCTGCTAACGCATTTCCTCGGACAGACACGAGATGAATTTTATCCTAATTATGGACTATGAACAACACACCATGCTACGATTCATAATTATGTACAGTAATGTTCAGGCTCCTGAATACATTCAGCTTGATTTTTCATTAGGAAAAATCTATACAAATTATCTATGCTTTCCAAGCACGTGCTTTGTTAGCCATGATTGCTAAAATTTTCTAGCTGTCAGTAAGACACGACTACTGAAGTCCTTTTACGCATAACCAACGAATTATTCCAAAAATTGTCCCTTACACTCCAGAAGAACCTTCAAGGAGAAGGACGGTAACATAAGATTATGTGTCGACTACCGTCGATTTTAAACAAATCACCATTCATGACCGTTATTCTCCTCCACGTATTGACAACATGTCCAATCGACCTTAAAGTGTTAATCACTTTTCCGAGATCGAACTCATGATCAGGCTGCCAATAGTGATGAGTGAAAGAGTAGGACATGTCCATGACTGCTATTCGTACACGACTTGGTCATGCTAAATTCATGATTCTGTATTAGTCTCATAAATGCTCCAACAACATTATGGACTTAATAAACTGAGTTCCATGAACTCATAAGCAAATTCATCAGCGTTTTCATTGAGGATAACCTGATTTCCTCTAAGTTTAGAGAAGAACAGGAAGACCATATCTGCAGTATGTTGCAAATTATATGACAAGAGAAATTTTACCCTGGAAATTTTGCCAATATCAATTCTGTTTGATTTCAGTGACACGCTGGATCACATGGATTTGCATGGTTAATCTTACCATGACTCAGCTTATGCGTAAAGGAGATAACCCTACATTACGTTAGGTGTTCTAGAAAATCCTACGCTAAGAGAAGTCTAGATTCAGAGACTTAGAGTTTCGCAAACCCCTATGTATCAAGTTCTACGAAACAAGATACTTACGTTCATATCTAAGTACCTGACATACCAACAGGTTATGATAGGACACCAACAGAATGGGATGTTTTCATCATCTGAAATTGTGAATTGAAATGGGACAGGATCTCCACGGATTTTGGTTACCAGTTTAACGCAAATTCAGAAGAAGCATGATGCTATCTGGTTTATTGCAAACAGTTTGATCAAGTCTGTAGAATCCTTACATCCGCAAGGCTTTCAGAACCAACAGATTGATCGGACATGTTCCAGCCAAGTCTCATCTAATCACTTGGCAATTCCTCAATTATCGGGTCAGACAAAGATTCGCAATTGTACTCCTTATTTACTTCACGTCTTCATTCTGATTCCACGACTTGCTTTCGCGCTCGCGTTCATGACACTATTCACGTTCGTGATCATATCTGGGCTTACGATTTTACGTTCATTTTCGTTCTGGGAAGTTTTGCAAGAACTTGAGAGACCAGACCCAAGTTTAGTATAACTCCTTATCCTCAGATAGACGTTTCTTGTCATATTCTATGTCTCACCTTGTAGCGTTTGGCGTTACCGACATTATATTCTATGTTCAAGATATGTTTCACATGTCATGTTCATTCCACATTCCTCATATCATGATCAAGATATGTTACACGTACCATGGATCACGATATGTTTACTCATACTACACTCACCAAATTTTCCTCGTATCACGTTCAAAAATTTTCCACGTATTACGTTCAAAATTTTTCACGTGTCACGTTCAAAATTTTTCACGTACTACGTTTCTAGATGTCTTGCGCATCATTGTTAGTTATCGGTAAGGTTAGATTTTTAGTATCGTCACATTTCAGTTACCCTTGCACGTTAATTCTTATTTCCTAGATCGAATTTAGGGGATCTACCTTACGTTGATCACAAAGAATTTCTTTGTATTTCAAGTCAAGGTCAGGAGGACCAAGATTTATCTTTTGTGTCAAGATCTGTGAAGGAACCGTTCCAAGAGGGAAGCCACTTAGAAACGGACAAGTCCATCCAGACTTCCTATCCATTTTTCTCTTATCAATTAGATATGTCCTTTCAGTCACGTCACGTTCCATGTCCTTTCAAGACATGTCACGTTCCGCGTTCCTTCTACCAGGTCACCTGTACGTTCATTTATCTTACATACCCTCTCAGTTTATTCGAGTATGTTTCTCTTTCAGTTACGTTATCTATAATTTGGGGACAAATTATTCTTTTTAGTGGGGATGAGTTGTAAAACCCGCATGCTTTTACCATGAATAGTGCCTTTAAGATCGTACGTACAAGATTAAAACTTTCCTTTTATAGTATGATTACGTTCACGTGTTAGAATTTTACGTATTACGTACGTGTTAGAACACGATAAGTAGTTATTACGTACGAACACACAATAATTATTTAACAATAATAAATCACAAACATGCGATCATGAAATCATGAACGTAATTAAATCACGAACTAATATTAATTACGTATATATATTTATTACGAGCGTGAATAAATATATTTGGTCACGGTAAATATTTAACGAGAACACATAAAACGCGAACACAAATAAACACGAACGAACACTTAAACAACGAGACACGGAAAACGATACGGGTACCCCATGTGGGGCCCCTAAACCGCGGCTACATCAAGGAGATGGGCCAAGCCCATCTCAAAATTTACTAAGAAGGGGTTAAGGTAACTTTTACTACTCATTTCACTTTACAGGAAACCAAAACAAAAACCTAAAAAGATTTTTCTCCTTCTCCTTCTTGTCCTCTTGTGGTCGTCGCATATAACACACCAAAGGGGGGGTGTTCATTTGATTTTGATCTTGGTTTTTGTACGTGTGTTCGTGTGTGTTCATCCTCGTTAGATCCACGCATTCGGTATATTCTTTTAATCTTTTTCTTTTTGATTTGATCTAATAAAATTAATTAGATCATGAAATTATTAACCTAAGTATTTTATATTTTCTAGACTTATAATTAATTAATTATTTAAAAACCATGGTTATAATTAATTAATTAACATGACTTAGGTTATATTATTAATAAATAATAATACATGTTTTAACCTAAGTATTTAAATTTATTTAATTAAAAACATGATATATTTTAATTAAAGACTTTTAACCTATAGTTTATTTAAATTACATGAAATAATTAATAAACTATACATTATATCATTATGACTTAGAAAATAATCAGAATAACACTTAAGCTTATATACTTAGCTTATTTAACCAGCTTATATCTAATTATGGAAAATTTCTATTTTTAGAAACTTATTTATATAAGGCATCTAATCTATTTATGGAAACTTTCTATTTTTAGAAACTTATTTAATTAAGGCAGTTAATCTATTTTTTGGAACCTTTTTATTTTTGGAAACTTTCTATTTTTGGAAACTTTTTATTTTTGGAAACTTTCTATTTTTGGAAACTTTCTATTTTTGGTAACTTTCTATTTTTAGAAACTTTCTATTTTAGGAAACCTGCTGTTTTTAGAAAGTTACTTATTATTAAACAATAAGTATAATAATACATGAAATACAAGAAATACTTAATCAAGAATAGACAGAATATAAGATAAACACAGTTTAAAGCTTCAAACAGTAAAACATGACATGAACGTATAAAATAAGCTAAGACATGATATAAAACCAGTTACGTATTTAGTAATCAGATACTTATACACGTATGTATTTATGTAGCATTAGTGATACCGAAGTAGGACTCTCTTCCGTTCGTCTTCTTCGTTCATTGGACATAAGGTACGGATTCCCGTCCTTTCAGTATGGATATTCTTTCCTTATTAGGATTCCCCGTATGTAGCCAAATGTTTTCTCGCAGTATAAGTTTATATGTTTGACTTGCTTATGTTTAATTTAGAATACCTATAGCCATATACATGCATGACCAGTTTCACCTAGTTATGGATGTACCATAACCATAACACTAGAGGCACTGGTGTTATGACTTCACCACGGCGGAGTGATTGTTCGTGGCGTCCCTTCAGCTTTTGGCCATATTATTATATTTATCATGTGGGGCGTATGGGTGCATCCTAGTTACATGTTTTTCAGCAGATTACTCAGTGTGAATGTGGTGTGTGCCTTGCATCCTTCACAAGGAGCTGATCCCTCCTACCCAAAACCAATATAATAAATTAGAGACAGCCCCTCTAATTTGCATGATGAGGTCAGCCCTCCAAGTATTCATGCACGGTGGATTTTCATGACCTATATTGGCTAATGGTAAAATATGTTAAACAGTTTTCATAAGATAAACATAAGGCTTTTCAAACTATAAAACCAGTTTTATGAACATGTTTCAGGTTTTCCAGGACTTATACATTTTCGCTGCTATTAAGTCTTTATTATGTTTAGTCATTTATACTATGTCCATATCCGTGCACTGAGCGTTTTGCTCAGCCGTTACTTTCCTTTCCATGTCCCAAAACGGCAGGTACCCTAGGAAAGACTCGAGCATTTGGAGGACGTGCATAGGATGGAAGCTGCTAGAGACTTCTTTTCCTTTTTGCCTTCATATACTTATGCTTGTTTAGTCTTTCATTCATTTCTTTTGCTTTATTATGTTTTGGGCTTATGTTTGGGAACCGATGTTTGATTCCGGTTATCCCTATGGTCATGTAATGTTTTAGAAATTTATCCTTGTATGCTTTGATGACACGCCATAATTACGCGTGACATTCCATTATCAAAATGGGGTGTCACAGGAAGTCCTTACTGAAAGGACGGAAAATCCGCACCTCGTGTCCAGTAATGAAATAAGAACGGAAGCTGAAAGATCTACTCCGACTTCACTGATACTACATAAATAATGGACGCAAAGATAAGTTGACTGGTATATATTTATTTTCACTGATTTTAACTGTTTCTCGTGATTTATTTTATTCTTGGAATACCGTATGTATATAAACTGATAAGTTTGGGTATTCTAATATTTCCTTTTTAACGTATTATCGTTATACTATTAATTACGGTACAAACGTATTCTTACGCTATATTAATACTATATTAAGTAACCTGCTAAAAATAGAAAGTTTCATAAATTAGAAAGTTTCCAAAATCATTTATATTTTCCTTAATAAAATTATACCCTTTCATATAAAACTATTTTAATTTAGTTCATTTAAATATATTATTAAGACATTTGTAAAATAAGTAATAAAAGGTATAATTTAAAATCTTCATTTTTTATTATTTTAACTATATCTCGAGCCTACCGAGATACCCCTTTCTTGGTCGCACTAAAACAATTCAACAATTATATTAAATCTGCCTATTTGACTTAGAAACATATAATATGTCACTAAAAGAAGTGTGACTAAAAGCTGAGTTTTTAAAACTGTCAATAAAAGCTGTTACTACTAAACTGCGACAGAAATTAGCGTTGCTAATATGTCGCTAATCTCATATTAAAATAGTTATTCTTCTGTCCAAATCTTTTCCCACTGCCCTCTATGGTGTTCCTACCGATTTAATAAAGTTCCCACTGTTTATGTACTCTTTTCACCGTTAGTTATTATTTCCCACTGTTCGTAATCCCAAACACCCCCTTGCTGCGATTTAATCCCAAACACCCCTGCTGAGCCATTTTTTTCCATTTTTTCAGTATCAACCACCCTTGGTGGGTTTGTTTAGCCCTGGATGGTCGAAAACAGCCCCAAGCCGCCCTTGTGTGGGTCACGGCTGGGCAGAGAAAGGGTCACCGAGACATTTTGTCTCGGCTGTTCATCATCACAGTCCACCGAGAGCTTAATGCATCTCGGTTTTCAGGGCAAAACCCGAAATCCAACTAGCCCTTGGTTTAATTTCATGTTTAACATGTATAATCGGGTGTTTAATATATCAATAAGATGGATTCGACCTACTGAATGAAAAAAATAGAATTTGCTTACCTTGATTTCGTGATTGGAAGGATTATAAACACACTACCCGAATATATTTGAGATCAAAACCATTTTTTTTTCTTGTTTTGTCCCGGCGGCCACAAACCCTAGCACCAACGTTTTTTTACAACTGATGGAATGAAGAGTAGTGTGAGGTTCTCCTGTATTTGTGTTTTCTAACGGGCCGGGCTCAAGCCCATTTTTTTATTTCTTTTATTCTTTTAAAACCGGCCCATTATTTTATATATATATTTTTCTTTTCATTTTCGACACTTGAATTTTATTTACGTACCATCGTATTTAAATTTTAGCGTGTTTATTTCTTTCTTGAATGTAAGTATCTTTTCTGTATGCTAAAATAATACATTTGTAATAAATATTTTCCTGAATAATTATATATATAGTTTATAATGATTCGAGACTACGTATTTAATATTCTAATTTTAAGTACGGGTTTTACATAAAGGGTGTTCTTGTATTAGATAGATGATGATTTGGGTAACTGGTCAAGAATAGCTTGGTGGCTATGTGATATAGATGAGAAGGGGCGGAGATATATGAGATTAGTGTAACCCTATTTAGGATTGTACAATTATATAGTAGTAGTGTTATAACGATTATGGGCTGGTTATCTTTAATTTTGAAGAATGATTAGTGGGCCAAAATAGTTACTACAATACTACGTATAAAAGACTAGTACTAAAACTCCTCTTCTCAATTTGATGTTGTTATGGTTATATTAGCCATGTATATCCCCTGTGTGTTTGGGCCTAATACTTAATTCAATATGGGAAATGAAAGTATACTACTGATGTAAAATCCGCATAAAAATCCCTAGAATATTACGTACATGAAATTTACGTATAAATTAAAAACTCATGATTTAATTATATACGACATGTATTGGGAGCGTCTAATATATTTATTACGTATATTATTTTTAGTACGACAAATAATTACGTATTCTATTATTATTAATACACGACATGTAAAATTACAAACACGCGTACGTATTTAAAATTCAACACGAAATACAAGTAAAAAGGGTGTGTGTTGTTGGGTTGCGTCCAAGGAAAGAAGAAATGGGCCAAGGCCCAATATCTGTAGCCTAGTCGGTTTGTTTTTATAAAACACGGGGGGAGGATATCTTATATTTATACTAAATCCAATAAAACCCTAAACTACACCATCACCAACGATCATATTGTTTTTTTTTCTTTGGTTGCCGTCGTTTTCTACACCAAGGATCAAGCAGACGTGGTTTTAAATCAGGAAATCAAGATTCGTGATCATGTTTTATTCTTCTAAACCCAAAACACAAGTTAAGTAATCCCTAATTCTTTTGATTCTTTTTGATTCGTTAGATTAATGGTGCTATAATACACTAATCAGATTAAAACCACATGTTTATGAATGTGGCTTAAACAAGATTTAAGATTGGGTTGTTTATATTGGGTTACACACAAACCGAGACACCTATGTGTCTCGGTGATGATTTTATCTCCACCAGCCGCAACCTAATTAGGTGCAGGGTGGTTTTTGTGTTAACGGTGGTAACCCCAAACACCCTAACAGGGTGGTTTTAGTTAAAACAGTGTGAACCGAGACACCCATGTGTCTCGGTAGGTAAAGATAACAGGACAGTGGGTAGTAATAGGTAACAGCATAAATATATATAAAAACAGTGGCCATTTTGTAGAACAATGATAATCTTATGAATCAAGAGGGTTGATGTTTTTCTAGAGAGAGAAAGTTAGAGAGAGAAGTGAAAGAAAACTTGTATATTGAAATGAGAGAAATGAACAACCAACACCTCTTTCCATGGTGGAAAGAGGTTTAAATACCCCAAGTCCTTAAAGGACTTGGGCTTCCGGCCCATGAACATGCTCATGGGTCGGGCTATGTAATAAATGATACTTAACTTAACTACGAGCCTATAACTACATTCTTGGAGTGACCGAGACTTTCTAAATGCGTAAAACGTATTTCCAACAATCTCCCCCAAAGGGAGGTCACTCCAAATTTACAAAGTCCTAATCTAGCATGTTAGATCTTGTTCTTGAGCTCATAGTCTTCTTTTCTTTCTTTTTCTTTACTTTTGTGAATATGTGTTGAATGATATCAGCCTTTTTGCTTGGAACATGTTCTTTTGGCCTTTCACGTGCAACTTTTACTTTTCTTGTGAGGTTCGCCTCTTTGTGACTTCATGTCCCACACACTTATCCTTAGTTGAATTCTTGAAAGTTTCAGAGTCGATACAGCGGAAGACTTTTAGGTTATACTTTCTTGAATTTTTCAGGAGTATTTGATGCTAAAGGAATAAGCATGTGAGGACGTCTTCAACAGGTACACCGCAATGCCACCGTCTTCAACTGGTACCCAGCAACGCCACCGTCTTCAACAGGTACACAACAACGCCACCATCTTTAACAGGTACACAGCAACGACACGAATAAAATGGCTTTGACATTTTATTCTAATTCGGTAGCATTTTACCTCCGGTCGGTGAAGACCGTTGGACGATATTAGATATCGTACCTGTGACAGATAGTTTCAATTAAGTAACTTCCTGACAGGATTTCGCGGGTAGACCCGTTCTCTTTATTCGACCGTCCAAAGCTGACTGCGAACATAAAGAGTGAATCATTTGGATTAAAAATCCTTATGATTGAGGCCGTCAATTCATGAAACCTGGAACAAGTGAATTTCAATTAAGATATTCACCATCGTTGCTTTCCAGTTGTCACAAACTTGATTCAAATTGAATCTTGCTTGTTACCTACCAAGTGCTGTTTGATGTTAACACTAGAAGGATTTCCACTCGTCACTGTGATCAGTAAAGAGTCACTTTGAGTGTTCTGGCAAGATCATATGATAATGCGTAGAGGCCTGGAACGAGTTTAAGTTCAATTAAGAATTAAACCAATGTTTCTTTCCAGTTTTTCACAAGATTGGTTCTAAAAGAACCGCACGTGTAACCTACCATGAGCTTGTTTGATGTTGGCTCAAGCAGGATTTCCATCTTCATTGTAATACTTGCATATTACTCGGATGTTCTGGCAATATTACAGGAATACTGCGTAGGACTCATAAAAATCTCTTACTTTTCACAGTGTGTGAGAAAGCAAGCAATAAATGGAAAGTGTCCTCATGAGACTTTTGATGATCTCTTGGCTCTAGACTCGATAGTGCGTTTTGATTTAGTGAGCGATGGCTGGAGAGGAGTGCCACCTTTTTCAATATCAGTCTATTCGGAGTGAATAAACCAATAGATAACGTGTTAATCTCCGTGTGATTAAAACAAATACCTTTTGAGAGATATTTGAGTTAGCTGGGAAGGGTTGTGCATTGCATCACTGGGTCCATGATGTCTTTCTTCAATACCGAGAATCATTAACAAAAATGATCTCAATAGCATATGTATTGACCCGGTTTCTGCCTAAAGTTTTAAGGAGGGCTTCTTTCTTTACACCCTTTATCTTTACATTTCTTTTTCACTCTTCAACCCCTTCAATGCTTACCAATACGTCATAACTAGCACCTTGTTGTGATTGTTCCAGTGCTAACTTAAGTACTTGGTCGGCATTCAGCTACATTCACAATCTTTCTCCAACTTTCCTAGGACTTCTAATTCTATCTAGGGAATTGTCCTTGGGAAGATTCCATCGGATCTGATGAATCATTGGACTAAACCTATTCCTACCACCCTTTTGTCACCACATTCGTCGTGAATTAAGTGTGTTTTGGGGAAAGTATAGCCACCATGAAAAATCCTTGAAAATCACCTAAGGTACTTGTGATATTGAAATCAAAAGTTTTGTACCTTAGGTGTTTTGTTCATCAAAAACGCTCCCCCTTAACACGTGCTTTGCACATATTAAGTTGGATTATCATTAAATCTTTTTCATCTTTTAGCCAAGTATTATTTAAGTCTCCTTAATCCCATTTTCTCCCCTTATCCAAAATGTTAACCATTAATATTTGGGATATTGAATGGATTAACCGGTCTTTGGGTAAAAATGAAATTGATGTTTGGCCATAGAACATGTTAATGCTCCCCCTTAAGTTAATAAGGGATAGTTGTAGTGCTTTAGTATGATATATTTTGAAAGATTTAGAATCTCGTGAGAAATTCTTGAAAAAAATTATCATACCTTAACACTACAACAAGCCGCAAAAGTTGATAAAATAAAAAGATAACATATTCACAATAATATACATATGGAGTTGACCTGTAATGAGACGAACCAAAATTACTTGGTTCGTTCCGTGAACCGATGGTGAGCTCCATATGGTCGTCCACCGACGAATCGTTCTATGCTTCGAAGCAACCGGCGCTTCCTGAGAAGTTCTTCAATCTTCTTGATTGCGTACTTTGATCCCCTGATGCACTGGCTTGTCCAAGTGTAGGTGACTGCTGGAAGCGGTTGTTTGGCATTGAGAACCGTCAGATCATCCCGAACTTGCTTAAGCGTGCCATCGCTGAATTTGTGCATTTCAGAGAATCGCATATACTGCATGGTGCCAGTCTCATTTGGGTAGAAGATGCCTGCTTCCGGTGTGGTTGTCCCCATGTATACCTTCTTGTTCTTATGGAAATTGCTGAGTGGAGTCGTATGGGGACGTTCCAGGTTTAGTTTCTTCTGATAGCTTTCTACACCAAGTTGAAAATCTTCCACCCGGTTCTGAATGACGATTTTCCTAGCATATTGGCGAAAGTTGGAACTCAAGGCAATGACAATATCAGGTGATAAGTGGTCAAATTTTTCTTGAGCCAATAGCAGCAGGAGATCTTCGATGTCTTCAAGTTGAAGGTACTGAAGATCACTTTCATCAATTCGGTACTCTTTCTCATCAGTACGTTTGAAGATGATTACATTCAAGTAATCATAGTCAAAGACCGTCTGAGTTGTTGCTCCTTGAATACTTTTGATCCTGTGTGTTGATACAATGGGAGAACCTCTCTTAGGACGGTGGAAATGGTTGTAGGCAAGTTTTTTCTTCGCATTCCAGTGAGAAATACCAAGTGCTGCATAAGTGTCATAGAATGGGAGCACTTTCTTTCTCCATATGGTTCCAGGTACTTTATCCTCTATCCATGGAATATTCTCCAAGTTAATCGCCTTAACCATGGTGAGTGACGTGGCATATTTCGTTGCACCATTCTCCAGGTATTCAAGATCGTGAGACACAAAGTGTTCTATTGGGATTGTTGCAGAATCGGCAATGATCGTTGGTGTAAGAGGTCGCAATACGGGAGTTTGAATTCCTGTAGTTGTCGCTCTCATTGCTTTGGTAAGCTCGTTAAAATGATATTCTGCTTCATTATGGCTGATCTTCAAGGTATCGAAGAAGTCCACGTTTGCAGCTGCCATTTTGATCAAATCTGGAGTCATTGTCGATTTCCCATGAGAATACCGTAGAAAGGCCGAGAAATCGATAGGGTTATTGAGGAATTGAGTCATCTCCATTTCAGTTGCCGTGGCAAAAGGATGCTGTGGTGCTGCATTGGTTAGCCAAAGTTGCTCCTGTACCGTGTCATCAATGATTAAAGATTCAGCAAACGTTGGTTCTGGTACATTTAGATCTTCAACTTCCATGTCACTGTTGTGTGGATCTTCAACTGTTGTGGAAGGTTGATCTAGCATTACCGGTATATCACCGTGAGGTTCTTCTTCAATCATTGGCTGTATCGGTTCTTCTGCTTGCATATATTCTACGGATTCATTGTGAGAATCAGTAGTAAGAGCTGGTGCAGTAGATATACCTGTATTGATTTGCTGAGTTTCTGGTACAATAGACTCGATTGTCTTTTCAGCGGTTTCAGCAATGTTTGCTACAGCTTCCTCTAAACACTTCTCAGTAGCGTTGTCACCGGCATCCTTATTCGGCTCTTCGGCATTAGTACCGGTTTCATCATTTTGATTACCCTTGGTAATTCCATGACCGTCGTCATTATCATCATCGTCATCCTCATCGTCGCCTGTATCTTTGTCCTTATCGTCATCGTCATCCTTATTCTCTTCTTCTTCATCCTTTTCTTCCTCCTCATCTCCTTCCTTATCTTCTTCCTCATTTTGTTCATTGTCACCGTCATCCTCCTTATCGTTACCCTCATCTTCTTCCTCCTCTAGTACGTCTTCATCGTCAGACTCAGAGTCGGTAGTGTCTGCAGGATTCTCTTCAAGAATTGCTTTGTTGAGATATTGCAGAACTTTGCGTTTGTATTTCGATTTATGAGCGCCCATATCTAGTAGACGTGTCTGTAGCAATGTCATTAGCTGAAGAGTAGATAGACCATTACCGACAAGATGTGGTAGTTGTTGATCAACATAAGACTTGACTTCACGTCGAATGATCGCGGTCATCTGCTCGTCAATTGACCCGAGAAAAGCAGCATTTTCTTTATCCTGAGTAATCTTCTCTTTAAGAAATGATTTAAAGTTTTTCTTTAAGTCTAGACACTCTTTCTATTAATTTCTGAAGTGTAGGCTCATCATGTTGTGGTTCCTTGGGAGGATTGGTGATCCTTCCAGTCAATGTAGCTATTTGTGTAGCTTGAGCCTCCAGCTGTTGTTGAAGAGACTGGATCAGTGGGTCATTGACTGTGAGGAAGGGATTGGATGTGGATGATACTTGTTGTGCTTCTGGTGAAGGTGTAACCATAACTGTTAACGTGGTGGTGGATGATACTGGTTGTTGTAGGATAGGTATTGATGTAGATACAGTGATTGGGGCGGTGGTTGATACTAGTTGTTCCGCTGCGGATGACGGTGTAGATTCAGTGGTGATGATGGTGGTTGATACTGGTTGTACATCGGGTGCCGGGGTGATAGCTGGGGTAATGACCTCACTAATGACCAGGGTGGATAATGGTGGAGTGGTGGTGGATGTAATAGTAGTTATGGGAACATCCACCATGGTTTCGTTTGTTGACGGGTCAGTGTTTGTGACCTCAACGCCTTCCCCTTCCAGATTGAGATATTTTAAAACGTCATCAGAACCAGAAGTAGACTTACTTTGAAGTTGAGTTTCTGGTATGAGAGTTGCACGAGCCTCTTCGTTTAACACCATGTGAGTTGATTCTGGTAAAGAAGTGGTAATATTTGCGTCTCGATACATCATACTTGTATCTGTGTCTGCACTACTCTCACGTTCTTCACTTGGCTCACGACTTTCAACGAGGTAGTTACCAGCATCTTCATAAGTATCTTCATCAAGAGGATCGTCATAAAATGCCAAGTCATCATCAGGATTGCCGAATTCTGCTAAGTCCTCAAACATTTTAGAACCTGAGCCTGTGGAAAAAGCTTCTTGTCTGCTTTGTTGAAGAACAATACGCAGTTGTTTGGCTTCAGAGCTCTGTTGTTGAGCAGGTTCTTCGGAAGCAACACTTTTACCCTTGGTCTGCTTTGCTTTCTTTGTCTTTCGAAGTGGTATTTCTTCCTGTTCTTCCTCTGTTTGGGTCATCTCAGCATCTTCAGCCTCTTCATCAACTAAATGCTCTTTACTTGTGCCTTTGTCTTTTGATGAAACGGGCGATACGCGCTTGGAAATTCTTTTCTTTCGTTTTCCTTTTTGCGTCTCTGCTTGTTTTTCGGAAGGATCTGCATTTGCTCATGTAAACTGTGCATCAATATCTTTAAGCATCTCTCTGTAATGATCACTTTCCCTTATACCGTCATTCATCATGATTGCAGGCACTTGAGCTGGTCTGAGTTTATATTTTGTAAATTGATTATCCGCAGTCATAGTGTCTAATACATCGTCATCATCTTGAGTATGATAGAAGAAGTTCCCACGATGATCAATATCTGGGTCACTCTTCATGAAGTGATTAATGATGAGTTTTGTGAACCTTGGAAATGGAAGATGTACTGCTTTTCTCTTGGAACTTGTGAATTGATGACAAAATTCTTCACAAAGTTGTAAAGCACAATCCACTTTAGATCCGGTATAGAGACCCCAAAAGATGATTGCCTGAGCGACTCGCATTGCATCTGATCCACGAATCTTGGAAGTAAGGCACTTCACTAAAGTGATGACAATTGCTTTCCAAGGTTGTCCAATATGTGATGTGTTAAATTGAGAAAGAAAACCAATTTCACCCTCATAGTTCAACTCTCGGATTACTCTCAGTAGTTCTTCTGCATCTGGATCAGGCACAAAGTGTTCCCCTTTTGCAAGCTTTGGAAGCTTAAATAATTGCCTAAACTGACGCAGATCAAAGGTCAAGGCTTTGTTGTTCAGAGTAAAGGAGATGATCTTCTTTGACAGTTGCTTTGCTTGTGTGATTGAGGCAGTTGCCCAAAATTCATGCATGTATACTTCAGGAACCGATGCAGTGACACGTAATGCATCCTTTATTGGTGAACAATCTAGGATATCTGTTGCGATTTTGAATGCCGCCAAAGAAGGATCAAAATCGTCTCTTAGACGAAAATTGTTTGGTGCATGTTGCATTCGAGCATTGAGTGGAACAAGTGTAAGGTCTAATTGTTTTTGGTCTTCTTTGGTTATCGACATTTTCCTGCTTATAGATAAATACAAGCACAGTAGATATATAAACATATATATCTCATAAACATGTAAATTCTAAGCATTGGATATACATCATAACAAATTATCACCACATAAGTAAGAGTAGCAAAGACAAGTATAGAGCATATGGACCAAAGTCATACATTCAGAATCACATAATGAGATATAAAAGGCAAAGACATGGCAAAACTAAGTCCATTATAGTGCAACACATATCTTAACACTTAGCAAATGTGGTCCATCGTAGTGAATTCATTGTATTAAGTCCATCTAACTCTAGCCATCTTACCCAGCCATCGCACTCTACTTATCGCATTCAATCCCATTGCATCATATCCATCGTATCCTTATCCATCGTATTCTACCCCATCGCATCCTATCCATCGTATCAAATCCATCGTATCCTATCCATCGTATCCTATCCATCGTATCCTATCCATCGTGTCCTATCCATCGTGTCCTATCCATCGTGTCCTATCCATCGTATCCTATGCATCGAATCCTATCCCATCGCATTCTACCATCGCATCCAACGCCATCACATGGGAGTCATCGTAACAGACCCATCGCAACGATCCATCTTGACAGACCATCGCAACGATCCATCTTGACAGACCATCGCAACGATCCATCTTGACAGACCATCGCAACGATCCATCTTGGCAGACCATCGCAACGATCCATCTTGATAGACCATCGTAACGATCCATCTTGATAGACCATCGCAACGATCCATCTTGGCAGACCATCGCAACGATCCATCTTGATAGACCATCGCAACGATCTATCTTGATGAACCATCGCAGCGAATGGATAAGGGTAAGGCCATCGCACTCAATGCGATGAGAATGGATCGCAGCCAGTGATCGCATTCTTGGTGATAGAACCGAGGTGAATCTAAAGTGAGCAATTTCAGGACAAGTATGATGTTATAAGAAAACCTGTTAAAGTCCAATGTTTATCTAGGCGATAAGAACACATCCCAGCAATAAAACATAGGTTTTATCAAGAATCAATAAACAATGATTTGAACAAATGTGATTTATTGTTCCTGTTTAGATGTATGGATATGAGATGGATTAAATGATAGCAGTTGTAACAAAATACCTAGATATAAAGCAGCACGAAATCAGTTACAAATCACGGATCAAAATGGAGCTTGAGGTCTCGATAATGGCGGAAAAGAGTGTGTTTGTGTGTTTTTTCAGTGACGACGGGAAGGAGGGGGTGGTATGGTTTTGACTTGGTCAAAATTAATTTAAACACCCACCACTTTTTGCAAAAGTGCAAAACTGGTCCCCCTATTTAAATTGTTAGTTAAAGTTAACTTAACATACAATAAACTCGTTCCCAAACACTAGCACAACTACTTGACACCAAAATGTTAATGACCTATGCAGGAGATACTTAAATCACACAAGGCACACATAGCGTAACTGGAGATGACGGGTAGCTAATATTTTCTGACAATCCTTTTTAGTGACCATATTTGTTACCACGAAGAATTAATATTTACTCCCCCTTAATCCCGGACCCGTTTTCTATTTAAAGAGCAGTAGTCAAAGATATTTAGGACACAACTATTAATAAGGACATTTGCCGGTTCAGTGATTATATAGAACGATTCTGGTGGAAATAAGATTTCTCTTATTTTAAACAAGATAAGTGCACTGAAACGTACACGAATTTGTGTTAGACCAAGTTATAAAGTAAGCTTGGCCCCTTACAAGATTTTAAAGTAAACCTTGCCCGAGAAACTTAATTCCCGTTGTGAGCCAACGTTTTCAAAAGAAATACGTGACTTTAATGCGAAAACCGGGTTGCAGTCAAAAATAACTACAAGCCATAATGGGCCTGTTTTAAAACTTGTACAACTTTTATACGGACTCTATTTATGGCGCCGTGTCAATATTAATTGACATTTCTAAAGCCGTAAATATTACCGTACTAAAAGACATGCCCGATTTGAAAAGAAAAATATTTTTGTGTTTTCTTGGTTTTATATTTTTTATGGTTTTTCTTGGTTTTATATTTTTTTATGGTTTTTCTTGGTTTTATATTTTTGTATTTTGCTTTTGATGGTTTAAGTATGTACTATAATATACAAGATCACGATCAAAGGATACTCGAGAATAGTTTACCAATACTATTCTTCAGACTCTTCTGCCAACTCCTTAAGTGTCGCTGGTGAAAATGATTTCATGCCTAGTTTGTCGATCAAAAACTCGATGCGTCCTCGATCTAAGGCCTTTGTGAATATATCTGCCAGCTGATACTCAGTGTTGACGAAATATAGTTCGATCACTCCATTTTCCACTTGCTCCTTGATGAAGTGGTAGCGGATGTCAATGTGCTTTGCTCAAGAGTGTTGAACGTAGTTGCAGCATAGAGCGATTGCACTTTTGTTATCACAGTACATCGGGATTTTGTTGAATCCAAGACCGTAGTCAGTCAATTGTGATCTCATCCAAAGAACTTGAGCACAACAACCGGACATAGCTATGTATTCAGCCTCAGTACTTGATATCGCAGCGCTTTTCTGCCTTTTTGATGCCCAACTGATAAGTCTATCTCCAAGGAGTTGCACACTGCCAGAAGTGCTACGTCTGGTATCTTGACACCCGGCATAATCTGCATCTGCATATGAAATTAATGCAATAGAGGAATCCTTCGGATACCACAGACCACGATTAAGTGTTCCTTTTAGATACCGAAAGATCCTTTTCACAACATGTAAGTGCTTTTCGGTAGGCCGAGCCTGATACCGGGCACACATGCCTATAGCAAATTGCAAATCAGGCCTGCTAGCAGTCAGATAGAGAAGGGTGCCGATCATTCCACGGTAAAGTTTAGGATCGACAGCTATCCCTTCCTTATCTTCATCTAACTTGGATCTCTGCACCATTGGAGTATCCACGGGGTCACAGTTTTCAAAGTGATATTTCTTTAAGGATTCAAGAGAAAATTTGGATTGATTAATAAAGATGCCTCTGGGATTCTGAGAAATTTGCAACCCTAAGAAAAATGAAAATTTTCCCATCATCGACATCTTAAAATGTGTGGACATAATTTTCTCAAAACGGTCAGACAAACGTTGATTAGTAGCAGCAAATATTATATCATCAACATAAATTTGTACCAGTATCATGTCGTTGTCCTCCTTGAGAATGAATAATGTGGGGTCCACTTTGCCTTTGGAGAAGCCTTTGGAGATGAGATACGTCGATAAGAGATCATACCACGCGCGTGGAGCCTGTTTCAACCCGTAAAGAGCCTTCTTGAGCTTGTACACATGATTAGGATACTCTGAAATGATGAATCCATTCGGCTGGCTTACATAGACATCTTCCCTTAATTCACCATTAAGAAATGCCGTCTTAACATCCATTTGGTAGACGATCATATTCATGTGAGCAGCATAAGCAAGGAATAGTCTAATTGCCTCCAATCGTGCAACAGGAGCAAAGGATTCTTCAAAATCGATACCCAAAGCTTGTTTGTAACCTCTAGCGACCAATCTAGCTTTGTTTTTCAGCACACTACCTAACTCATCGAGCTTAACCTTGTATACCCACAACAGTGTCAAGATTTCAACGTTGCTGGGTAGTGGAACTAATTCCCACACTTCAAGACGTTGGAATTCATTGAGTTCCTCTTGCATGGCTTCAATCCATGATGATTTGGTCATTGCTTGTTGCCAGTTTTTAGGTTCAGTGTCTGAAAGAAATGCATCAAAATAGCAATATAATGCATGTTCTTGGAGTTGATGACGTGTTAAGACTGGTCGATCGATGTCACCAATAATATTGCGGATTGGGTGATCCTTTGTCCATTTAGTGTTGTGAGTTTCAATCCGTGGTGGTCGGGAGTGAACGATTGCAGGAGCTTCCTCTGAGGTAGACGCACCCGCAGGGTCATCAGGTATATGTGAACCAAAGAAGGGAAGCTCTTGTAAGTGAGCATATTCTAGATCGTGATCATATAGTTCCTCTTCAACATCATTAGGAACGAGTGGGGGTGATGATTCAGGTGTTGTTTGAGAATTGGTGAGGGATGGGACATCATGTTCAAGAGTAACAGTAGATGCCTCGGATAGATTTCCATTATCTTGAGCAACAACTACGGGAATCGGAGCTACTGCTGCAGTTGCTGGAGAATCATTACTCTGTGGATCGAAAAATTCATCAAACATAGGTTGAAATAATTTATCCCACTCGGACCTTGTTGGTGGTAAAAATGATGGAGAAGTAGGATTGTTGGGGATTAATCCGGAACTGATTGTACCGGTTCCCATCTCGTGTAATGCGGGTTCAGAGCTATGTTGCTCAGAAGCCATCGCTGTCAGCTCATCAAAATCGACATCCAAAGTTTCTACAATCTTGCCAAGACGACGGTTATAAATCCGGTAAGCTTTCTTTGCAGGTGAATAGCCAATGAAAATTCCAATATCAGCCTTCGGTTGAAGTTTTCCCAGATTTTCACTATTTGTATTTGGATAGCAAAGTGCACCAAACACATGAAGATATGAAATATCGGGTTTGTGTCCATGAAGTAGCTCATATGGAGTTTTACCATGACGTTTGCGAATGATTGAGCGGTTTTGGGTATAACATGCGGTTGCCACTGCTTCTGCCCATAAGAATAAAGGAGCATTCGCATAAATCAACATAGTTCGAGCAGCTTCCATAAGTGTACGGTTACGTCTTTCAACGACACCATTTTGTTGTGGAGTGCGAGCTACAGATGTTTCATGAGAAATACCAACCTTTTCATAATAAGTTCGAAGAGTCTGATTAACGAACTCAGTGCCGTTATCAGTCCGAATGTGGCGAACAGTAGCATTACGACGTACTTGGATCATCTTTAAGAAGGTAATGATATACTCTGGTGCTTGATCCTTAGAAGCTAAAAACTTTACCCATGTAAACCTTGAGAAATCATCCACTATGACGAGGGTGTATTTTCTACCACTCACACTAGCTGTACGCATTGGCCCACAAAGATCCATGTGCAAAAGATACAGTGGTTCTTGGTTGGTGTCTTCTGCTTTAGGTTTGTAAGATTTCTTGGTGCTTTTCCCCAATGAACATGCGGAACATAAATGATCCTTGTCGAATTTAAGTTTCGGAAGACCACGAACAAGTTCGTTTCTAGCCACATGGTTAATAGCGTCAAAGTTAAGATGAGATAACCGACGATGCCACAACCATGACTTGGTCTTAGATGCTTTGGAGAGTAAGCAAACAGGAGAGGCGGCCATCATGTTTTGAATAGACAAAGTATAGAGATTATCCCCTCGAGAACCCTTTAACAAATCATTTCCTGCAAGATCGCGAATGAAGCAAGTATGTTGTCGAAAGGCCACTTCAAGGTTAGAATCGCAGAATTGTCCTACTGAGAATAGATTGTGACCAAGTCCCTCTACATAGTAAACCCTTGAAATCGTGACATTCCCAATTTGATATTCACCATAACCCATAATCTTTGCAATATGGTCGTTGCCGAATTTTACCGTTCCTAGAAACTTGCTGACGAAATTTTTGAGCATCGAGCGGTCTCCAGTCATATGTTTGGAGCACCCCGAGTCCAAATACCAAAGAATAATTTGGACGACCTGAAAATTTTACCAAACACAGACGATGTATCAGATTCTAATTGTTCTTCTGAGTTAGCAGGTACAGATATACTTATCTTAGATTTGCTATCAGACAAAACTTTAGGTTTCCAGATTTTCTTACTAGTGGTTGGCTTAGATTCTAGTTGTCTAGTATTCTGAGGTACTTTTTGACTGGGGACATTACCACTGGTAGGCACATTAGTGGGGGCAGACCTAGTTAAAGGGCGCTTTTTCCATTTCTTAGTGCTAGTGTTCCTATTTAAAGGACGCTTAGACCTAACTTCCGTGGATGTGATCCTAGTTAAAGGGCACGTAGTTCCATTTGCAGTAAAGGTCCTACCAGTGGGTTTCCATTGCCACCCAACTTGGGTAAATTTCTTCCCTGTTGGAGTCCATTCAAGATTGTTCTTAATAGCATGCATTTCATTCACGTGATCAATAAGGCATAAATCATGATGCTTAGAAAACATACATTCATTACAATTCTAACATTTCGCATTAGAATTCACACTTTGCTTAGGTTTCCACTCATAAAGAGGACCTTTTGTCTTAGCTACATGATTCTTTTTATTTAAAACTGAAATAACGTTCCTAGGGTGCACTTCTACTTTCTTCTTCTCAGTCCTATTAGTGGAAGGCTTGATCCTATCTTTCTTTCCTCGAGATCCTTTAGCCTTAGTGGACACATTTACTCCTGTAGAAGCCAAGGGAACATTAGTTACAGATTTTAAAGGTGCCTTACTTGATAGTGTCAATGACGGTTTTGCTCCTGGAGTCTTATTGAATGGAGTTACAGCAATGGGTCGTGTAGTGAGTAGTACAGAACCCGGTTTGCCTATATATTGCAAATATGCTAAGCAATATTGAACACGCTTAATATATTCATGAGCTGTGTAGTAGTAACTGCTTGAGGGATCTAGCGCATACAAATCATCTAAAATATCCCTAACCAGATCTACGTGCTTAGTTGCATTCCTCATATAGTCATCGTAGGTAACCGGGTTTTTCTTATGGAGCGGGTTCTTATAAAGCACTACTGACTTGGTTGTTGGAGCACTAGAGGACGGTGCAGAATTGCTAGCTAAGTTATTAACAACTTCTTGTCGGGTGAGAAGAAGTGTCTCCTTTAACTCGGCCAAAACCATGTTTTTGTCTATGAGCTGAATTTTTAGGTCAGAGGTTTCCTCACATTTCTTGTCCAGTTTGTCAATTAAAGACTTTCGCTCTGTCGCATTAAACGCGAGGTGTTCTTCTATTGAACCATAAATTTGTGAGTCTCCCTGCCTTACTTGTTCACGCTCTCCTAGTATAGAATTAATTCTAGTTTCTAGGACATGATTGTTAGCCTCTGCAGCCTCTAGTTTTGTTTTTGTTTCTACTAATTCTCTCTTAAGTCTCATCATCTCTTCTTCTAAATTTTGAACCATCTGAATCATCTTGTCACTTGTCTCAACGGAGTTTCCACCATCATTTAGTTTTGAAAGAGTTTCATTTTTAGATTGATTCTCAATTTCAAGAGATATAGAATGTTGTTGAAGCTCGTTAAAACTTTTTGAAAGTGTATTATATGAATCTTGAAGCTTTAAAAATTCAGCGTTGGATTCATGACAAGAATGATTTTCTACATTATTCACATGTTCATTAGTATTCACAGATTTATGCACATCATCACAAATACTCACAGTAGATGAAATTTCATGAGTATATTGAATAGTAACAACTTGCATCACTTCAAGAGACACCATATGTTCTAAAAAGCGGTCATATTCTGATAAGATCTTTTCCTTTTCAATTAAGTGTTGTTCATAAGCATCATCCATTTTATTGAAAACTTTTTGAACTTCACCAATTTCAAAACTTAAATTACACGCTAGATCATAGACTCCTTGTTTAATATGGTTCACAAACGGAACGATCGCTTCTTCAAACACCGATTTCATGTGTTCGAATGCCCATTCTCCAGCGGTTTGAGCCGTTGAAGTCGTACATTCCAAGATGACCTTGTCAAAATCGGTAAGGTATTGCCCAATCTCTTCAATACTGAGCTTTACCGTACTAACCGGGGTAAGATTCTTAGGAATTTCCTTTGGTTTGTCCGAGTTGACAAGTGTAGGAATTATACTAAGGCATTCTCTAGTCGGCATGAAAGTGGATGTTTGGAGAGTTCTCTTTTTCATATTAAAACGAATTCTAAGATCTATTGTGGCATTTTTTGCATTCATTGAAGCATAATCATATTCAGGATATGTCGAAAGTAATTTTAACTGCTTTTCATCATATGGTGTCACGGAATCACTTGAGAATACTATCGGATCTAATACCAAACCTAACTTTGTTGCGTCATACAATCGTGGGTTGTGGTTAAGTGCTTGCTTTGCATAACCCGGGTTAGGTGGTAAGTCTATGAGACGCGATAGGTTGAATTCTTTAAATGATGCATGAAATAAGTGTACTAGATGTGAAGCAGCATATTGTTTTAAAAGTTTAAGTTCGGTTTCTTTTATTCTGTTAGACGTCTTAATTTCCATTTCAAGCTGTTTGGACTCAAGAATTTCAAAAGCCGTTTGAAGTTGTTAAAAATTAGTAACGACTGACTCTTTTTCTTTAAGCTCATTCGAAAGATTTGCTCTTAAACTTTCAATTTCAAGAAGATTGTCCATTTGAACTTTCCTAAACCTATCAAATTCAGGATTGGTTAAGGTAGTGGACACAGGAGTCATTTCCAAGGTTTTAACCTTGTCCTTATGCAAAGCAAGCTCAGCAGATAAAGTCTGATTAGCATTAAGGGTTTCAAGGACTGCATTATTCATTTGGCTAAGCAAAGATGCAGGGACCATAACCAAATCAGGTTGAGCAGACGAATTAATAGTCATAGGAGCTTCCGGTTGTGATTCACTCAAAATCTGAGGACTTGCAATGTTATTGCTATCATTGTTTGTCTCATCGATTGAATTACTAACCACCGGAGGCTCTTCCGAATACTCAGACATTTGCTCAACTTGATAAGGTACAATGCTAGTATCTGTAGCAGTATTTGGTACCTCAGCAATGGTATCAGTCCCATAGAGTGAAAGATTTGCCATAAGAGCTGCTTTGGCGGTGTTAAAATCATCACAATCCGAGTCATATGCATCCAAATCATCACATTGATAAGCAGCATTGTTGGTGATGACTGTTGTGAGACGATCAGTTTCCGCTACTCCTGGATCTGCAAGGAATGCCAATTCTTCTTCATCAAGCTCACGACCTTGGGCTTGAGCATTCACCAGGTAAATCTTCTCCTTAAACCATGTGTCGTCCCTTCTCCTCTTAGGCTGCTTGCATTCTCGGGCCATGTGCCCTTCCCCTTTGCAGTTGTAGCAAATAACCACCTTCATTTTACCAGTGCTGTTAGCCCTTGTAGCAGTAGTATTGGATGAACGTGCACTAGCAGTAGACGAATTTGATCTCCCTTGAAGTGGTTGCACCATGACCCTGCCGTCCTGAATTGTTGCCTGTTGTCGAGAGTTAGACGAGTTCCTTAACTGATTGTTAGTTGGTGCTGAACCTCGGTAACCTCGTTTGTTCAAAGTTTGACTTAAAAATGCAGACAACAGAGCTAGGATTTCAGTAGGGCTATCTCTTTGTTTAAATTCAGGGACAGGGATGTCATCTTCACAGTATAATGCTGATGCTGGTTGAGCAACAAACTGATTGGTTGGAACACTTTCTTGATGTGAGTAATGATGTTGAGGAGCCTCGAGTTGTGGATAGGTACTAACAGGGTTGGTGGGAGGTTGATACGGTGAATACTGGTGTGAAGCAGAAGGTGATGGGTGTGAATCTCCTTGTGATGATGATGTTGCTGGTTGGTGATAAGATGTTGGTGGCGGTGGCAGAATCGAGTACTGTGGAAAGCTTGGTGTTTGATACACAGGTTGATATGAAGATTTGTGTCCTAAAGCAAGCTGAGAGTTGTGATATGACAGTGTAGGATGATTTGCCAATAATGCCATTGGTTCATGATAGGATACTTGAGAAATTCGGTTTTGGATCACATGCTTCTCATGTTGTTGTAAGAAAGCATATAGTTGATCTAAGTTGGACTTATGTAGATCACGAATCATTTTGACATCCGTCACATATTGACTCCATTCAGGGGGTAGTGTGTTCAAAAACTTGGTGTTTAACTGAAATTGTTCAATCCTTAGATTATAGACATTCATGTCATTCATCAGAGTGGTAAAACGCCAGTAAAAATCATGAAGAGTCTCCCCTGGAATGTATTGGAATCTATCAAACAAATCATATAATTGACATTCTAGTTCTTGCTTAGTGAGAGATGTCCCTTGTAGCAAAACCGCAAGTCGATCCCAAAGATCCTTGGCCACTTTATGTTCACTCACCATTCTGAAGATATCAGGTGGAAGGGCTTGAAGAATTGTCTGAACAGCCCTTTCATCGGCATCTGCAATGAATTTTGTTGGCATCGGTTAACTCATGATACTGCCTTGGCCTTGTCACATTGTTGACTGTAACCTCTCCCCAATCCAAAGGACCTTTGTCAATTGATTCTAGCATAAGTCGACAACTTTGTTTGCCCATGATGTAAGTTCTCATGCGACTTTGCCATGATTCAAATAAATCTTTGATGAGCAAAGGCATGCGAGTATCGGTACCCGAAATGATCGATATATCGGTGAGTGAAGTCATAGTTGGCATAAATGAATGTGAGTTCATTTTGTTATCTCTTGACAAAAGATTATCAATTATGATCGAGCAATGAAATAAGATTATGTATTTTAATGTTGTGTAACTAAAGATATGAATATCTTTTGATTGTGTGTTTTTTCTAATGTTTCCAAATAAAAATCAAGATTGAAAATCCTCTAAGTGGTGAAAAAACTATGTCTGATCGTATTCTGATCGTATCCTGATCGTATCCTGTTGTGATCGAACCCTGATCGTGGTGATGATCGTAGCCGGATCGTGGTGATATGATCGTAGCCTGATCGTGGTGAATGATCGAACCTTGATCGCAGTGTGATGATCGTAGTTTGATCGTGATGTAATGATCGAACCCTGATCGCAGTATGCTGATCGTGATGAGATGATCGTAACCTGATCGCAGTATGATGATCGTAGCCTGATCGTGATACTAGATCGCACTGATGGATCGCACTAGGTAAAGAACAACAGATCGGACCTATAGATCGTAGCTAGATCGCACTGATGGATCGTAACTCAGGATCGCAAGTAGAAACCCCAATGGTTTATGCAAACACAGAGTTAGATCGTATCCCTAAAAACACTCCGAGACTTAAGATCACCAAGAAAGAAAGGATTTTTACCTTGAAAAACGTGATTCTAACCAAACGAATATCACCAAATCGTTACTATAACTATTTAGAAGATATGTAAATCACTTGGAATCAAAGAACACGAAAAAATTTTGTAGCTTTTGGAAAAATCAATCAAAAACACATGAACACACTTAAAAAAAGTATGAACAACACAAAACCAATCTTTATTTCATCCCATGGCTCTTGATACCAATTGTAGAACAATGATAATCTTATGAATCAAGAGGGTTGATGTTTTTCTAGAGAGAGAAGTGAAAGAAAACTTGTATATTGAAATGAGAGAAATGAACAACCAACACCTCTTTCCATGGTGGAAAGAGGTTTAAATACCCCAAGTCCTTAAAGGACTTGGGCTTCCGGCCCATGAACATGCTCATGGGTCGGGCTATGTAATAAATGATACTTAACTTAACTACGAGCCTATAACTACATTGTTGGAGTGACCGAGACTTTCTAAATGCGTAAAACGTATTTCCAACACATTTTATAACAGTAGCAGGAACCATATTGTAGTCTGGGGGATATATCGGACAACACATGTGTAACACTAATACTCGGCTTTTACATCGAGTATAAAATATTGAAGTCCCAAGTCTCTTCGAATTGATTTCCGGTCTAGAGTGCGACTCAATTGTCTTTTGGTGAACAAGAGAATGGTTTGGTTGATTATCTATTTTAAACTAATAGCAAATAATTAAGTGTCGTTGAGTAAAGTAGAAGTTTAAAGATTATACTAAATATAACAAGTTAAAAATAAATGCTTGAAAACTTAAAGACTAGATTAGGAAAAATACTTGAACACTAAATAAAACTAACACTTAGAAAACTTTGTAAAAACAAGAAACTAAACCAACGTAAATTGCCAAATTGGAATCTAATCGGAATATTGGTCGGAATATGGTGCAATCGGAATGTGGGCAACAATGGTCCAGATCGGAATATATTTCGATCTGGTAATCGGAATGTAGGAAATGAGGGTGTCAGAATGTTTGAAGAAAATGCAAATCGGAATATCATAAAAACTAAGTAATCGGAATGTTACAAAAGATCCCGATCGGAATGTTTACAAACACACTCAATCGGAATGTCCAAAGATGACCCAATCGGAATTTTGAACAAAAACTCTCGTCGGAATACTTGAAATAGAGGCCAGATCGGAATACAACTGCTCAAATCGGAAAACTCAAAACCCTTTTCCGATCTGGTGATCGGAAAGAGGGTGAGGGCTGCTGGTCAGAATAAGCCGATCGTAAAGGGGTTTAGAACCTTTCCGATTTTGGTGGGATCCGAAAATAAGCCAAGGAATAAGCTACTTTGATAAGCTTATCCCCAAACTAGGACGGATCAAAAATCAAATGATCAAATAAGCACTAATAACAACTTTTACTAACTCAAAATAAATAAACTTTTAAATCAAACAATAAAAATATGAACTTTTTAAAAAAACTTTTTATAAGTAAATAAGCTAATCATAAAAATAAGCCAATAAGCACAAAGAACTTAAAGCTCAATCGAATGAAAGCTTATGTAGGAACACAAAGATTAACTTTTTAAGCACAAACCATTAAGATCAACACGGATTTAATGTGATTCACACCAAAATCAATCTAAAAATCAAAGAAAGGTAGAAGGAGATCAAAGATTAAAAGCTTAAATAGAACTTGATTAATGAAATAAGCAATATACAAATGTTTAATCTTGAAAGATTAAAAGAAAAGATGAAACTTAGTGAGAGAAGTTTAGAACTTTCTCTCTCTAAAACTAGAAAGAAAAGTGAAAAAATGAAAAACTAAAACTAAAGACTAACTCCCCCCTAATGTGTATTAGGAGGGTATTTATAGGAAAAGTGGAAGGAGTGCATGTGATCTTCTTTCTTTCTTTCTTCACGTCTTCTCGACTCGATTTAATTCTTTGTCTTTTCTCGACGTCATCTCGAGATTTGAACTTGTCTTGATAATTTTCTTCTTTAATTTAGACTTGAGTTCTTCGACTTCATTAAACTTCCGTCTTTAGACTTTTTCTTCGATAAATCTTCAGAATAGGCCTTGGACTTCCGTTCTTTTTGCACTCTTGATCTTTTGACTTCGTCTTTTCCCGTTTTTCTTCGATAAAAGCCCGTGAAAGCCCGTGTTTTCTTCCTTTTTCATCTTTTGGTCCTAAAACACAATAAAAACACAAACCACGCATAATTCCGACTTTTACGACATAAAATACACGTTTTGGTCTTGTTATTATTGGAAATAAGTGGTAAAAGGATAAGTGTTTTCACACTTATTAAATCCCCTACACTTGACCATTGCAATGCCCTCATGCAATGCATTAATTTTAAAGCACGGTTTACATTTTCCATCATAAATAACCCACCTTGGCCTTTATTAAATACTAAACAAAAACAGATAGAAATAAGTAAAGAAATTAAAAACTTACATTGGGTTTGGCTATCATGAACGTTTATCATCTTCAAGTTTCACGTTCCCCATACCAAGCTTAAAAACAAGATCATTGTTATTATAAGTTAGCAAACCAACACGAATTCATGTGGGCCAATTATTCACTTAGACTCCCTTATTCCTAGGTGTATCTCTTATATTTTATTTTTGTCTTGAATGATCACGAGGATGCATTATTTGACTTATTTCGATAGTTATTTAGGCCGAAAATAAAGTGAACGATTTAATCAATAGTTCGCTAAAGGACAAAATCTTTTAAAACTGCTTCTCGGGACCTCATAAAGTTCATATCTTGGCATAACTCGCTTCACGATTTGAGACCTTTCTCGGACCGATATTTGGCAGTGACTTCATACTTCGAATCTTTGAGAGACGTTCTTGAAATAATGGTCTTCTCTTCATAATAGGAATTTCTTCACTTGAAGTTTTGAGAGATTCTTCATATTTGGACCACGACTTCTTCATTTTTCTCCAATCTTTATTTTGGACTTTGATATACAACGATCCGCCTCCTTTTAGGACTTGGATCTATTTATCCTCATACCTTGTTAGGGCCTTTTTGGATAGACTTCTCCATGCTCTTTAGGGGAGTATTTGCTTTTCGTCGTGTGTCTCGATCCTTCATATAGATTTTCGATAAATGATTCTTCACATCACTTTTGGATCTTTAGCAACAAAATGTAGCCCTCATGCCTTGTTAGGGCCTTTTCGGACTTGCCAATCTTCGCATCCCGCTTCAATAAGTTATGCCTTGGCTATGAAGTCTAATCCATACCGAGCAACTTTTAAACGATCTTGGGCTAGAAGCTAAGTAACCTATTAAATCGTACAACCTTATTTATTACAAATAAATTTATTAACAAGCGAAGGGAGAATAGGCTTATAATTAACTCACATAAAGTCATGAAAGAATACCGAACTTATAATTGACTCTATCATCTCTCGTTCTCCACAATTTAAAATATCAAGGAATGAGACTCGTGGATGCTTAGCCAATTAAATCAAAGTTTTGGGTTTTCGAGTCATCTATAGGATCTTGCAAATTCTTAGACTTTTTCAAGTTCAGAAATCACATTTTAAAGTTCCCTTGATAAACAACTCTCTAGGATCAATTATAGGAACTTGCGAAAAGTTCTTGTTCTTAACCCGTGAGAATTAAGACTTTCGCGTTTTAAAACTCCCTATATAAAAGCCTAGCAAAACTTGACTTAAACACGTTAAGAATACTAGCTAGAGTAAACTTTAGATAAGTAAACTCGGGTTGAGTCAAAATGTTCACGACTAAGAAAAATTTAAAACTACTTTATTAAAATTTATTCTAGTAAGGAAAGAAAATAAACATAATAAAGGAAAATAAAACTATACAACTAGGCCAAAATAGATTAAAAATTTTGAAAAATGTCGAAAAATCAAATTTTCTGGTTGAAATGAGGGCAAATTCATGGAAAAGACCACTTACTTCTATAGAAGTCCCCCTACACTTGAGATAAACATTGTCCTCAATGTTTAAGCATGTGGGAGTAAACTCCCCAACACTTATGACATTGTGCACTTTGTTTAAATCTTGCTAAGAAAGGACAACTAAAGTGAATTCAATGTGAACATATAAGATATGAAATATTGAATCACAAGAGTTTAGGATAGAACCGGGAAGATGGGAACACGGTATCACGGTTCGTCAAAAGTCATCAAGGTGGATCTTTGAAGCGTTAATCCCTGCACAGCACAAGAAACAAGAAAACAAACACATACGGGGCTCCCCCTACACTTATTATGAAAGCAGTAAAGGATAGATCACGGGTTGCCTCCCGAGAAGCGCTTGTTTTTGATAACCGAGTCACGAGCCTGACTCGACCCAAATTAGTTCATGGGGAACATGGTGAGGGATGGAATCATCTCATGGGAGATGTCCTCACCAAAATACAGCTTCAAACGCTGGCCATTCACCTTGAAATTGTGCCCATTTGGCTGAGAAAGCTCAATGGTCCCATATGGAAAGACTTTGGTGACAGTGAATGGACCAGACCAGCGGCTCTTCAACTTGCCAGAGAAGATCTTCAACCGAGAGTTAAAAAGTAAGACTTGATCACCAACGTGGAACTCTCAGTTCTTAATCCTTGCGTCATGAATGATCTTGGTCTTCTCCTTATAGATCAGTGAGTTCTCGTAAGCTTCATTCCTCAGTCGTTGAGCTCGTTGAGTTGAATCTTGCGATGATCACCGGCTTTGTTGATGTCGAAGTTAGCCCACTTCAAGGCCCAGTGCGCCTTATGTTCCAGCTCGATGGGGAGGTGGCAGGCTTTCCCGTACACAAGACGATAAGGTGTACAACCGATCGGGGTCTTATAATCAGTACGGAAAGCCCACAGAGCATCATCTAACTTATCGGCCCACGCGACACGATGCTATCCCACAGTACGCTCCAAAATTCGCTTCAATCCACGGTTGGAAATCTCGGCTTGCCCATTGGTTTGGGGATGATAGGCGGTGGAAAGACGGTGATTGACACCATACTTAGCCATGACTCTTGCAAATTGATCATTGCAAAAATGAGTCCCGCGGTCACTGATAATAGCACGAGGAACGCCGAATCGAGCGAAAAGCTGCTTTAAAAAGTTCACAACCACCCTCGCATCGTTCGTAGGGAGAGCATTGGCTTCAACCCATTTAGAGACGTAGTCAACGTCTACGAGGATGTACTTGTTCCCTTTGGATGATGGAAATGGCCCCATAAAGTCGATGCCCCATACGTCAAAGATTTCACATTCCTGTATGAAATTTTGAGGCATCTCGTCTTTATGTGTGATCTTGCCTTGGCGTTGGCAAGCATCACAATGCTTAACCATTTCGTGAGCATCACGATAAATGGTGGGCCAATAGAATCCAGAATCAAACACTTTCTTAGCGGTGTAGTTGGGACCAAAGTGACCGCCAGTGGGTCCTTTATGGCAAGCAGCAAGGATTTGCAAAGCTGCCGATCCGTCAACACAACGACGAATGATCAGATCAGCACATTGTTTGAATAGAAAAGGGTCATACTAAAAGTAAGTCTTAACATCATTCAAGAACTTCTTCTTTTGTTGGGATGTTAACCCTTTGATGAGAATACCACCCGCTAAGTAGTTTGCAATGTTGGCAAACCAAGGGGGGTCATCAAGACTGAGATTTATAGACATTAAGGTCTCAAGGGGAAAGAGTCATTTATCTCTTTGTTCGGATGATCCCCTTGATATGGATCCTCAAGTCTGCTCAAATGATCCGCGGCTAGGTTTTCGGCACCCTTCTTGTCACAAATTTCAATGATGAATTCTTGAAGGAGTAAAACCCAGCGAAGAAGTCTTGGCTTAGATTCGTGCTTAGTCATCAAGTACTTCAACGCGGAATGGTCCGTGTATACGATGGTGGTGGATAAAACAAGATAGGGGCGAAATTTTTCAAAAGCATAGACAACAGCTAAAAGCTCTTTTTCGGTTGTCGTATAATGCAATTGAGCCCCCGTCATTGTTTTGCTAGCATAGTGGATTGGTTGGAAGTGTTTATTCACTATTTGACCCAAAACCGCACCAATAGCAAAGTCGCTAGCATCGCACATCAATTCAAAGGGTAGCTCCCAATTAGGGGTAACCAAGACCGGTGCCTTAGTTAGCTTATCCTTAAGAAGATTGAAGGCTTCGATACACTCTTTAGAAAAGATAAAAGGAGTATCTTTTTCCAAGAGGTGGGTCATCGGGCGAGCGATTTTAGAGAAATCCTGAATGAATCGACGATAGAAGCCCGCATGACCCAGAAAACTTCTCACACCCTTCACGGTTGAAGGTGGAGGTAATTTGGATATGACATCTACTTTAGCACGGTCGACTGCAAGACCGGCTTTAGAGATTTTGTGTCCTAGCACAATGCCTTCTTTTACCATAAAAAGGCATTTTTCCCAATTCAGAACAAGGCGAGTGTCTTCGCACCGCTTAAGCATATGTTCCAAATTGGCAAGGCAAGAAGAGAAGGAATCCCCAAAGACCGAGAAATCATCTATGAAGACTTCCATTGTGTGCTCAACCATGTCATGGAAGATAGCCAACATGCACCTTTGGAAAGTCCTGGGGGCATTACATAAGCCAAAAGGCATCCTTTTGTAGGCAAATGTGCCATAGGGACAAGTGAATGTTGTCTTCTCTTGATCTTGGGGATCGATGGGTATTTGGAAATAACCCGAGAAACCATCAAGAAAGCAGTAATATTCATTACCCGCTAAACGTTCAAGCATTTGGTCCATAAAAGGAAGAGGGAAATGATCCTTTCTCGTGGCATCATTGAGTTTGCGGTAGTCTATACAAACTCTCCACCCAGTAACAAGACGGGTAGGAATCAACTCGTTGTTGGCAATGGGCACAACGGTGATTCCGCCTTTCTTAGGAACACAATGGACTGGACTAACCCATGGTGAATCCGAAATAGGGTAAATCATACCCGCATCAAGAAGTTTGATAACCTCTTTTTTGATGACTTCATGGATTTTAGGATTCACCCTTCGTTGGCTTTGAATTGTGGGCTTAAAGTCGTCCTCCATGAGAATTTTATGTGTGCAAAAGTGAGGATCAATTCCGCGAATGTCGGAGATTTTCCAAGCGATGGCTCTTTTATGCTTCTTCAACACGGCGATAAGTCGGGATTTTTCTTCTTCTTTCAGGTCCTTTGCGATGATGACCGGTAACTTCTCGTTTTCTTCAAGGAAAACGTACTTAAGATGAGGAGGTAGGTCCTTAAGCTCAAGAGTAGGAGGGTCCTCAATAGATGGTGTAACTAATGATGTATCATCATTAGTCACCTCTTTGGGAGAAGGAGGAGAAAACGGGTCTTCATTGAGAAGTCTCTCAATAGTACGAATGTCTTCATCCCAATCAGTGGAAGAATCATCATACTTAATATCGAGAGGACCCAAGCTAGCTTCGAAATCATCCAAGTTACTTTCTCCAAAAGGAGTCAATGCCGGAGCAATAGAGGCAACGGTCTCAACATTGGGTAGAGAAGAGAGAGTACTTTTGCAAGCATCATGAAAATGTTCTTCACAAGCCTCATCGAGAACATCAATAGCATTAACACTCTCATATGAATAAGGTTGCTTAGAAATCTTACCCATGTTGAAGACAATTTTATCGTCACCAACTCTCATGATTATTTCGCCCGCGGCTACATCAATGAGAGTGCGACCGGTCGTCAGGAAGGGACGTCCAACGATTAATGGAACGCGAGGATCCATCTCGTAGTCAACGACAACAAAATCCTTCGGGAAGGTGAATTTGTCAATGCCAACGAAAGCGTCTTCGGCTATCCCCACTGGATAAGCAACCGTACGGTTAGCTAATTCCAAAGTCATTTTGGTGGGGACTAGCTCGGGGAGAGATAATTGCTTCCAAACACTTAAAGGCATTAAGTTTATACTGGCACCTAGATCGGCTAGGGCCATGCAATTCTCTACTCCCGGGAAGTTGCAAGGAATCAAGAAGCGACCCGGATCACCAAGTTTGGTGGGCAATTTCCTTAAGAGCACTGCGGAGCAGTTCTCATTAAGTTGGGTATGAGCAATGTCAAGAAGCTTCTTCTTATCACTAAGAAGATCTTTAAACATCTTTGCGTATTTGGGCATGTGAGCGAGAGCCTCGGCAAAGGAGATGTTAAAATTCAATTGTTTAAACATTTTAAGAAAGTTTGAAACTTGAATATCATCCTTGCTCTTTTGCTTCTTTTTCCTCAACCTTGAAGGATAAGGTATATTGGATGAAGAAGAAGGCTTTAGGGGAGTAGGATCACTCACAACCACGGGTGGTGGGGAAATAGGGGTAGAAGGCAAAGGAGATGGGGAAAGTTGCTCTTTTTCCTTGTTCACAATCACGGGTGGAGGTGTAGGAAGCTCGGGTTCCGTATAACCTTTTCCACTACAAGTGGTGATTGCTTTCATCTCCCCTCTTGGATTCGCAACGGTGCTACTCGGAAGAGTACCCGAAGAAGAGGGTTGATTACCTTGGATGAGCGAACCGATCATATCACGTATGTTAAGCGCTTGAGTGCTGAAAGAGTCTCTGATGTTTGCACGAATTTCATTGCTCTGTTTTGCCATGTCATTCCTTAGCTCGGCTCGAATATCGCTCCCTTGTTTCGCCATTTCTCCCTTCAAGTTGATGACTTGACTCTGAAGATTCGTCACCATCTCCCGATTAGTCTTCATGAACGTCTCGGTGTCTTGATTTAATGCCATCGGTTGATTGAGAGGTGGAGCTTGGTAAGCTTGAGAATTTCCTTGAGTTGGGTATGGGTTTCTTTGGGATTGATATTGATTGGTAGCACGAGGTTGGGATTGGTTGTTTCGGTTATAGCTTTGTTGTTGGTTTTGGTTTGGAGGAAGGAAACCGGGTGGAGCAAGATAGTTATTTGAACGATAACTTAGCAAGCTACGGTCTCCTTGAGGATGAGCTTGATAGCCTCCCGTAGGATAAGTACCGTATGCCGCGTTAACGTTTTCAGAAAAATTGCCTTGGGTAGAAGGACAATCATTGTAAGAATGAGGACCACCACATGTGTCACAAGAAATAGCAACGGCTTTAGCTTGTTGAAAGTGGTTTGTGGCCATGGTAATGAAATTCTTGTTCATCTCAGCGAGTTGTCGAGAAATTTTAGTCATCTCAGGATTGGAAGTAGTAGAAAAAACATTGACTCTCGGGTTAGATCTTGAGGATGCGGATGAATCCTAATTCTTGTGGTGAGTAGTCATGTTTTCAATCAACTCTCGACACTCCTCCGGTCTCCTTTTCATAAAAGTACCACCGGCGGCGGCATTGATCGTGTCACGATCACGAAAAGTGAGACCATTGTAGAAGGTATCAATGAGAGTGACGGGGAGCATATTGTGATTTGGACGACGGTCGATCAAATCATTGTATCGTTCCCAAGCATTGAAGAGTGATTCATCATTGTCTTGCATGAATCCACTAATTTGGTTACGAAGGCTTGTGACCATGGATGGAGGGAAGTAGCGCGAAAAAAAGCGTTGAGTCATGTCATTCCACGTATGAATAGAATTCTTCGGGAGACGGTCAAACCATTTTTCGGCATGGTGAGAAAGCGAGTGGGGAAAAAGTTGAAGGCGAAGGTCATCCATAGAAACACCGGGGGACTTCATGCTTTGGGTGATGGTAATGAATTTGTCGAGGTGTTTGTTGGCATCATCGTCCGGAATTCCGCGAAATGGGTTAGTTTGCACTTGTTGGATCATGTGATGCTTCAACGAAAACTCCTGAGCCGTGACGTGCATCGGCGCATTCGGGCCTCCGCGTCCGTTCATGGTGGGTTGACACAATTCCTCCATTGTTCGTAAATCAGGTAGGGGGAAATTGTTGTTGTTGTTGTTATTGTTATTCAAATTGGGTAGAGGTGGGTTATTATTGTTGTTGTTAACACCAGCCATATCTAAATCTTCACGAGTCTCGGGCTCAGAATAGTTCGAAGATCAAGTACGCATACACCTGCAGAAGAAAAATGCACAGAGAGAATATCTATATAATCTTTTTGGTGCAAAACCTTTTGGAAAAGAATTGCTTTTTATGATTTTTCAATGTTTTTGTATTTTTGAAGAGTTTTATATTTTTTATGGATTTTGAAAATTTTTGAAGCAAGGAAAATAACGTTCAAAGAACGGATCCCAAAATTTAATGCGTCTCTCACTAGAAACCGTTAATCGTGACGAAAAGAGCCGACAACGGCGCCATTTAATACTCGGCTTTTACACCGAGTATAAAATATTGAAGTCCCAAGTCTCTTCGAATTGATTTTCGGTCTAGAGTGCGACTCAATTGTCTTTTGGTGAACAAGAGAATGGTTTGGTTGATTATCTATTTTAAACTAATAGCAAATAATTAAGTGTCGTTGAGTAAAGTAGAAGTTTAAAGATTATACTAAATATAACAAGTTAAAATTAAATGCTTGAAAACTTAAAGACTAGATTAGGAAAAATACTTGAACACTAAATAAAACTAACACTTAGAAAACTTTGTAAAAACAAGAAACTAAACCAACGTAAAATTGCCAAATTGGAATCTAATCGGAATATTGGTCGGAATATGGTGCAATCGGAATGTGGGCAACAATGGTCCAGATCGGAATATATTCCGATCTGGTAATCGGAATGTAGGAAATGAGGGTGTCGGAATGTTTGAAGAAAATGCAAATCGGAATATCATAAAAACTAAGTAATCGGAATGTTACAAAAGATCCCGATCGGAATGTTTACAAACACACTCAATCAAAATGTCCAAAGATGACCCAATCGGAATTTTGAACAAAAACTCTCGTCGGAATACTTGAAATAGAGGCCAGATCGGAATACAACTGCTCAAATCGGAAAACTCAAAATCCTTTTCCGATCTGGTGATCGGAAAAAGGGTGAGGGCTGCTGGTCGGAATAAGCCGATCGGAAAGGGGTTTAGACCCTTTCCGATTTTGGTGGGATCCGAAAATAAGCCAAGGAATAAGATACTTTGATAAGCTTATCCCCAAACTAGGACGAATCAAAAACGAAATGATCAAATAAGCACTAATAACAACTTTTACTAACTCAAAATAAATAAACTTTTAAATCAAACAATAAAAATATGAACTTTTTAAGAAAACTTTTTATAAGTAAATAAGCTAATCATAAAAATAAGCCAATAAGCACAAAGAACTTAAAGCTCAATCGAATGAAAGCTTATGTAGGAACAAAAAGATTAACTTTTTAAGCACAAACCATTAAGATCAACACGGATTTAATGTGATTCGCACCAAAATCAATCTAAAAATCAAAGAAAGGTAGAAGGAGATCAAAGATTAAAAGCTTAAATAGAACTTGATTAATGAAATAAGCAATACACAAATGTTTAATCTTGAAAGATTAAAAGAAAAGATGAAACTTAGTGAGAGAAAGTTTAGAACTTTCTCTCTCTAAAACTAGAAAAAAAAGTGAAAAAATGAAAAACTAAAACTAAAGACTAACTCCCCCCTAATGTGTATTAGGAGGGTATTTATAGGAAAAGTGGAAGGAGTGCATGTGTTGCATCTTCTTTCTTTCTTTCTTCACGTCTTCTCGACTCGATTTAATTCTTTGTCTTTTCTCGACGTCGTCTCGGGATTTGAACTTGTCTTGATAATTTTCTTCTTTAATTTAGACTTGAGTTCTTCGACTTCATTACACTTCCGTCTTTAGACTTTTTCTTCGATAAATCTTCAGAATAGGCCTTGGACTTCCGTTCTTTTTGCACTCTTGATCTTTTGACTTCGTCTTTTCCCATTTTTCTTCGATAAAAGCCCGTGAAAGCCCGTGTTTTCTTCCTTTTTCATCTTTTGGTCCTAAAACACAATAAAACACAAACCACGCATAATTCCGACTTTTACGACATAAAATACACGTTTTGGTCTTGTTATTATTTGAAATAAGTGGTAAAAGGATAAGTGTTTTCACACTTATTAAACACCCCATTCTGATAAATGGAATGTCACGCGTGATTATGGCGTGTCATCAAAGAATAAAAGGATAAATGTCTAAACATTACATGACCATAAAGGAAATACCAAAATCAAACATCGGTAGTCCAAAAGTAGAACTCATCACACACAAACATAAGTACTGTAAATGAAAGGACTAAACAATGTCCATGAAATGAGTATCAAAGTATAGATAAATGCATAAAGCAAAGAAGGATAGAAAGCTTCCAGTCCATATGCACGTACGCTTAAAGTCTACGAGCGTCCCTGAGTACTGCCGTTTTGGGAACATGAAAAAGAAAACGGCTGAGCAATACGCTCAGTGCACGAATGTACAAGTAAAGCATGAATAATATAAGCATATAAGCATGAAATAGCGGAAGAAACTAAGTCCTGGGTAACCCGGTTATATCTTAGTAAAATTGGTTTTATAGTGTGAAAAGCCTTATGTTTATCTTGTGAAAATTGTTTAACATATTTTACCGTTAGCCAATATAGGTCATGAAATATCAACGTGCATGAATACTTGGAGGGGTGACATCGTCATGCAAATTAGAGGGGCTGCCTCTAATTTAATATACTGGTTTTGGGTAGGAGGGATCAACTCCTTGTGAAGGATGCAAGGCACACACCACATTCACACTGAGTAATCTGCTGAAAACATGTAACTAGGATGCACCCATACGCCCCACCTGATAATATAATAAATGGCCAAAAGCTGAAAGGGACGCCACGAGATATCGCTCCGCCGTGGTGAAGTCATAACACTGTTGCCTCCAGTGTTATAGTTATGGTACCTCCATAACTAGGTGAAACTGGTCATGCATGTATATGGCTTTAGGTATTCTAATTAAACATAAGCAATCAAAACATATAAAGCATATACTAGGGAAAACAGTTGGCTGCATACGGGGAATTCTAATAAGGAAAGAATGTCCATACTGCAAGGACGGAGAATCCGTACCTTATGTCCAGTGAACGAAGAAGACGAACGGAAGAGAGTCCTACTTCGGTATCACTAATGCTACATAAATACATACGTGTATAAGTATCTGATTACTGAGTACGTAACTGATTTTATATCATGTCTTAGCTTGTTTTATATGTTCATGTCATGTTTTACTGATTTAAGCTTTATACTGTGTTTATCGTATATTCTGCCGATTCTGATTAAGTATTACTTGTATTTCATGTATTATTATACTTGTTATGTAATAATAAGTAACTTTCTAAAAATAGCAGGTTTCCTAAAATAGAAAGTTTCCAAAAGTAGAAAGTTACCAAAAATAGAAAGTTTCCAAAAATAGAAAGTTTCCAAAAATAGAATTACTGCTTAAAATAAATAAGTTTCTAAAAATAGAAAGTTTCCATAAATAGATTAGCTGCCTTAAATAAATAAGTTTCTAAAAATAGAAATTTCCATAAATAGATATAAGCTGGTTAATTAAGCTAATTACATAAGCTTAAGTGTTTTCTGATTAATATTCTAAGTCATGCGATTATATAGTATAGTTTATTAATTATTACATGTAAATTAAATAAACTATAGGTTAAAGTATTTAATTAAATATAACATGATTTTAATTAAATAAAGGTAAAATACTTAGGTTAAAACACGTATTATTATCTATTAGTAATATAACCTAAGTCATGTAAATTAATTAATTATAAGTCATGGTTTTAATAATTAATTAATTACATAATCTAATTAAAGATAAATACTTAGGTTAAAATTCATGAATTAATAATTAAACTAATAACCTAAGTCATGTAAATTAAATTAATCATGTTCATGCTTTTAATTAATTTAATTTAAGTCTAAAAAAATAACATAACTTGTTAAAATCATAAACCTTGAAAAATGATTCATGAACCGGACCCGTGATTAAAACCCATGAACCGGACCCGTAACCATCACCATACCCCGATCGAGGTCGGGGTTTCCCCTTGCCTTGCTGCTGCCGTGAGACCACCACCACCATACCGAGACCATATGGTCTCGGTGGTGCAAAATAAGCCAAGCCGAGACCCCTTGGGGCTCGGTTAGGCGTCGGCTAAACAACAAACACCCCTAAACCCTTGATTTGATTTAACCCCAGTATTAGAACATGTTTATATTACTTGTTTTTAATTAGTTTATTAAAAACATCATGATTTTATGTGATTATATAAATCAAAACATAAAAAGAAAAGGTTAAAGGTTATACCGATTACGTGAAATCAAGAAGGATTAACACACACGATTCCTTGCAATAAATCAAAGATCGAAATCAACCCGAATCACCATTGTGGTGATGTAAACCCGGAGGCCAAAAGGAGCATCAAAACAAAACTAGGGTTTTAATTATTTTCTAGATTTTGTTATAAATGAAACATGTTTTTCCCTTAACCCCTTGTTTAGTAAAAATTACATGGGCTAAGCCCATGTTTCTTGTGTAGCCGCGGGTAGGGGGACCCACATGGGGTAACCCGTACCTTTTTCCGTGTCTAAAATAATAGTGTGTTCTCGTGTTCGTAAATTACGTGTTCTAATTAGTAATCAATCGTGACTTAATATATTTATTCGTGTTCGTAATAAATATATATATACATACATAATATTAGCTCGTGATTAATTTACGTTCATGATTTCATGTTCATATGTTCGTGATTATAATTATTCATGGAATCATTATCGTGTGTTAATACGTAATAAATACTTATCGTGTTATAACACGTACGTAATACTAGTAGTTCTTGTTCATGAAACGTAAACGTGCTATAAAAGGAAAGTTCTAATCATGCACGTATGATCTTAAGGGTACTATTCATGGTAAAAGCATGCGGGTTTTACAACTCTTCCCCCCTAAAAGAATAATTCGTCCCCGAATTGTAGATAAAGTAAACTGGAAAAGAAGAACATACCCGAATTCAAAATATGAAATGAGGGTAAGAAGCCCGGATAGACTCCTCTGTTTCCCAAGTGGCTTCCCGCTCGGTATGATCCCTCCAAAGGATTTTGACGAATGGAATCGTCTTCCTTCTCATGACTCGTTCTTGTCTGTTAAGAACTCGTTCGGGTTCTTCTATGAAAGTGAGATCTTCACGAATCTGTTCTAGTGGATACTGAACCATGTGAAGGGGATGATACTGGTACCCTCTGAGTAAGGACACATGGAACATATTGTGTACATGAGAAAGCTGCAGAGGTAACGCTAAACGGTAAGATACTTCACCGACTCGTTCAATGATATCAAACGGTCCGATGAAATGAGGACTGAGCTTCCCTTTAACTCCAAAGTGTCTAACACCACGTGCCGGCAAAACCTTAAGGAAAACATGATCTCCTACGTTAAAATGTATGTCCCTACGATGCTTGTCTGTGTAGATCTTCTGACATGACCGTGCTTCTTGAAGTTTCTGCTTAGCTACTTCGACCCTCTCATTAGTCAACTCTATGATCTCTGGTCCTTCAAGTGTTCGCTCACCAACCTGATCCCAGCAGATTGGGGCGCGACACTTTCTGCCATACAACATCTCAAAAGGAGCACACTTGATACTTACGTGCCAACTGTTGTTGTATGCAAACTCCACCAAATAGATATAATCGTACCAATCACCTGTCCATTCCAACGCACATGACCTCAACATGTCTTCCAATGTCTGAATCGTTCGCTCCGACTGCCCGTCTGTTTGAGGATGAAAAGCCGTGCTAAGCTTAACTTGTGTACCCCAAGCTTTCTGCATACTTTTCCAAAATCGCGAAGTGAATCGAGGATCTCTGTCTGAGACGATGCTGGATGGAGCACCGTGGAGTCTCATTATCTCCCTTCTATAAGTATCGGCGAGTTTACTGACCGAATATTCCTTGCGGATTGGTAAGAAATGAGCTGATTTGGTAAGTCGATATAAGATAACCCAAATTGCTTCGTGCCTCCTCTTGGTTGGCGGAAGACCAGTAACAAAATCCATGGTGATTTTGTCCCACTTCCACTCTGGAATATCTAACGGTTGAAGGAGACTGCCAGATCGCTGATGCTCGATCTTAACCTGCTGGCAGGTAAGACATTTGGAGACGTAAGTAGCAACATCCTGTTTCATACCACTCCACAAAAAGTACTGCTTGATGTCATGGTACATCTTAGTCGAACCATGATGTATAGAAAATGGGGAACTATGAGCCTTAGCTAACAAAGCTTCCCGGAGTTCTTGATCATCAGGAACACGAAGTCTCATGCCCTGTCATAAGATACCATCTGCATCTACTTGGAATTCTGTCTGCTTTTCAAAATTCTGAATTATCGCCCAGATTTATCCATCATCCTTCTGAGCTTCCTTGATCTTAGAGAGTAACTCGGGTTCTACCCTAAGATTATCCCAATAACCGTGCTGTCCACGTACCATGATTTCTATGTCCAGTCGCTCCAAGTCTCTTATGATTTCCTCCTTAATCTCAATGCCGTTGATCATCCCGGACTTTCTCCTAAGTGCATTTGCTGCTACATTCGCCTTACCGGGATGATACTGCAGATTAATGTCATAATCCTTCAACAACCCTAACCATCTCCTATGTCTCATGTTCAATTCACGCTGAGTGAAAATATACTTCAAGCTCTTGTGGTCCGTGAAAATGTCACATGATTCTCCGTACAAATAGTGCCTCCATATCTTCAATGCAAACACGACTGCAGCAAGTTCTAAGTCATGCGTAAGGTAATTTTCCTCATAAGGCTTAAGCTGCCGTGAAGCGTACGCGATCACTTTCCCATGTTGCATGAGAACACAGCCAAGTCCCTTCCCCGATGCATCACTGTAGATTTGAAATCCACCCGTACCAGATGGGAGAATAAGAATAGGTGCAGATACTAACTTCTGCTTCAGGTCTTCATAGCTCTTCTCGCATTCTTTAGTCCAGACGAATTTCTCCCCTTCCCGCATCAGTTTGGTCAATGGTACTGCTAGTCGGGGAAAGTTCTCCACGAACCTACGGTAATATCCAGCTAAGCCTAGGAAACTGTAGACTTCAGTCGCTGATGTCGGCCTTGGCCACTTAGTAATAGCCTAAACCTTCGCTGGATCCATAGTGATTCCTTCTGCTGATATAATGTGACCTAAGAATGCCACCTTGTCTAACCAGAACTCACAATTGGAGAATTTAGCATACAGCTGCTTCTGGGGAAGAATCTATAGTACTGTACGAAGATGGTCTTCGTGTTCTTTCTTGGACTTCGAGAAAATCAGGATGTCATCGATGAAGACAATGACGAACTTGTCCAGAAATTCATGGAATATTCTATTCATCAAATCCATGAACACAGCGGGAGCATTGGTCAGGCCGAATGGCATGACTACAAATTCGTAGTGTCCATAGCGTGTACGGAAGGCAGGCTTGGTAATGTCCTGCTCCTTAACTTGTAGCTGATGATAGCCTGACCTAAGATCAATCTTGGAGAAGTGTTTGGCCCCTTGGAGTTGGTCAAATAGATCATCTATACGTGGCAGTGGATACATATTCCTGATGGTAATCTTGTTGAGCTCGCGATAGTCTATGCAAAGACGCATAATGCCATCCTTCTTCTTAACAAATAAGACCGGTGCGCCCCATGGAGATGCGCTCGGTCGAATGAAACCTCGTTCTAAAAGTTCTTACAGTTGATCCTTCAACTCCTTTAACTCTATGGGAGCCATGCGATAAGGAGCCTTGGAAATCGGCTCAGCTCCTAGGATGAGCTCGATGTTAATTTCCACTTCACGTGCAGGTGGTATGCCCGGAAGTTCTTCTGGAAATACATCTGGAAATTCTTACACTATCGGCTGATCCTGAATTGATGGGGATTCAACATGCATGTCATGAACCGTAGCTAGATAACCCTCGCAGCCATGTGACAGTAGTGCACGTGCTTGTAGGGTTGATATGATTTGTACAGACCTGTCGGGTACGAACCCGTTATGAATGTACTCTGGTGCATTAACATCACCGAAGATGACTCGATATGAATGGCAGTCTATGGTAGCATGATGCTTGGATAGCCAATCCATGCCCAAAATCATGTCAAAGTCATTCATGTCCAGCGGAAGTGCGTCAACATGATGAACCTTATCGTCAAACTCTAGGGGAAGGCTCTTGTACACATGGGTTATTAGTACAGAGTCTCTCAAAGGCGTGGAAATACTGAGTCTAATCTCTAGTGGCATGGGGAGTATCCTAACATTCTTGGCATAAGCAGTAGAAATGACCGAGTGAGTAGCACCCGTATCAAATAGAACACATGCAGCCTGACCATACATATACAAGATTCCAGTGATGGTACATGTAGACTTGTTGTCCTGACCGCGAGATGTCATGTAGACGCGTCCAGTGGTAGGAGGCGGCTTGGTACCAGCATGTCCTGATGTGCCCTCCATCTCGCCCTTGTGGCAGTCCTTCATGCGATGGCCAGGAAGAATACACTTGAAGCATGCGTTACTATCGCGACGACATGGCCCTAGGTGCCTACGGTGGGAAGTAGAGCAAAGAGGATGAGTATATCCTCCAGCAGGTGCTCTGGCTGCCTGAGAACCTGATAAAACATTATACATGAGACATGATAATAGGGTACAAAGGATAATGCGGATAATCGTAAGATTGATACCAGTAATAGCTGGACGGCTAGGCTGTGAACCTCTCTGGTTCTGGTCCCTACCGTTTCCATGGTTCCTGGTAGAAGATTTGCTAATGTGTCATAATTAAGAGTAATAACATGTAATCATAAGAAAATGCGTAAGTATAAGGACCTGCTGCTGTTGGAGTGTCCAGCGTTGTTACGGTAATTATCATTACCGCCACGCTTATTCGTAGCAGAACAGTCGTTAGTCTGACCGTTTCCCTTGGGCTGATTAGGCTGCTGCTGAGTAGCCGGCTGAGGCCGGTCCCAGTCTCCTGCCTGGAAGATACAATTTAAAGAGATGAAAATTGACATATACTAAAAGAATACGGATTGGTCACCGCTTGAATACGAATGTTTACCTCTTATCGGGTCTCTCTACTTCCCCGAACTCATCTCTCTCCTGCAGCATCTCCAGCTTACGTGCTGTATCGGCCACTTGTGCTACCGTGTTGAACGTAGCACACACCAAGTTGTTTGCGACCGATGTGCGAAGAGCCCACCTAAAGTGGTGTGCCTGCTCTTCAGGAGTACCTGCCGCTGCACCAAGGAAACCATCTAAGCGAAGAAAGCGCTGCATGAACTCGTTGCTATTCTCCCCAGCTCTCTGTCGGATCCCATGGTACTCCCTCTTCAGCTTGTCTTGCTCAGCCTTGGGAAAGAACTGCTCCATCACCCTATCTCTAAAGTGAGCCCATGTCAAACCAGCCACCCAATTATCACCTCCCTCAGACTGCTTCAATGCTAACCACCAATTTAACACATCGCCTTCGAACCAGTAACATGCCAACCTCGACTTGAAGACGGGGTCACAACCCATAGCATCAAAGATATTCTCGATGTGAGCCAACCACCTTTCAGCTTCACTGGGGCTATCTGTTCTCTCGAAAGCTCGAGGACGGAGCTTGTTGAATCTCTCCATCCATGTAGCAAATGTCACTGGAGGAGGAGGAGGTACTGGGTGATGCTGCTGATTGTTGGCAGTCTGAACCTCAGCCCTGATGTCGCTCCTCAGCTGAGGAAGCAAAGCTTGCACTGTAGCTTGGATTGCTGCATTGAGTTGTTCCTGCTCACGTGTGAGAACCATCTGACAGTATAACATAAAATACATGAATAAACTGATCAAAACATAAAATACATACATGAAAAAAAAATTATACCAATAAATCATGAGAAAAATTTTATGCAAGAAAATTTTCTACATGAATGCATGATGTAGTTTTATGAAAACTTTTGTATGGTCGAGAGTGAACGCCTATGGTCAGTTCACTCAAAACAAAAGACATGGCGAGGGGATGCCTATGGGTCGGTCCCAAATTTAAAAGTTTCGATAAAACACATGCGACTAAATAAGGCCAGTCATGTACCGACCATTACTTAGTCATAAACCTGCGACAATGACATATATATGTATGCATGAAAATGATGAATGCATAAAAACCGACTGTCAGTTCTAGGAAGACCATAGTGACTACCCACTAATCACAGGTCATATTTTGAGAGCCTACAGGTCGAAGCCTTGGCTCTGATACCATAATTGTAACACCCCATTTTAATAAATGGAATGTCACGCGTGATTATGGCGTGTCATCAAAGCATACAAGGATAAATGTCTAAACATTACATGACCATAAAGGAAATACCGGAATCAAACATCGGTAGTCTAAAAGTAGAACTCATCACACACAAACATAAGTACTGTAAATGGAAGGACTAAACAATGTCCATGAAATGTGTATCAAAGTATAGATAAATGCATAAAGCAAAGAAGGCTAGAAAGCTTCCAGTCCATATGCACGTACGCTTAAAGTCTACGAGCATCCCTGAGTACTTGCCGTTTTGGGAACATGAAAAGGAAAACGGCTGAGAAATACGCTCAGTGCACGGATGTACAAGTAAAGCATGAATAATATAAGCATATAAGCATGAAACAGTAGAAGAAACTAAGTCCTGGGTAACCCGGTTATATCTTAGTAAAACTGGTTTTATAGTTTGAAAAGCCTTATGTTTATCTTGTGAAAACTGTATAATATATTTTACCGTTAGCCAATATAGGTCATGAAATATCAACGTGCATGAATACTTGGAGGGGTGACCTCGTCATGCAAATTAGAGGGGCTGTCTCTAATTTAATATACTGGTTTTGGGTAGGAGGGATCAACTCCTTGTGAAGGATGCAAGGCACACACCACATTCACACTGAGTAATCTGCTGAAAACATGTAACTAGGATGTACCCATACGCCCCACCTGATAATATAATAAATGGCCAAAAGCTGAAAGGGACGCCATGAGCTATCACTCCGCCGTGGTGAAGTCATAACACTGATGCCTCCAGTGTTATGGTTATGGTACCTCCATAACTAGGTGAAACTGGTCATGCACGTATATGGCTTTAGGTATTCTAATTAAACATAAGCAATCAAAACTTATAAAATATATACTAGGGAATATAGTTGGCTGCATACGGGGAATCCTAATAAGGAAAGAATATCCATACTACAAGGACGGAGAACCCGTTCCTTATGTCCAGTGAACGAAGAAGACGAACGGAAGAGAGTCCTACTTCGGTATCACTAATGCTACATAAATACATACGTGTATAAGTATCTGATTACTGAGTACGTAACTGATTTTATATCATGTCTTATCTTGTTTTATATGTTCATGTCATGTTTTACAGATTCAAGCTTTATACTGTGTTTATCGTATATTCTGCCTATTCTGATTAAGTATTACTTGTATTTCATGTATTATTATACTTGTTGTGTAATAATAAGTAACTTTCTAAAAATAGCATGTTTCCTAAAATAGAAAGTTTCCAAAAATAGAAAGTTACCAAAACTAGAAAGTTTCCAAAAAGAGAAAGTTCCCAAAAATAGAAAGTTTTCAAAAATAGAATTACTGCTTAAAATATATAAGTTTCTAAAAATAGAAAGTTTCCATAAATAGATTAGCTGCCTTAAATAAATAAGTTTCTAAAAATAGAAAGTTTCCATAAATAGATATAAGCTGGTTAATTAAGCTAATTACATAAGTTTAAGTGTTTTCAGATTAATATTCTAAGTCATGTGATTATATAGTATAGTTTATTAATTATTACATGTAAATTAAATAAACTATAGGTTAAAGTATTTAATTAAATATAACATGATTTTAATTAAATAAAGGTAAAATACTTGGGTTAAAACATGTATTATTATCTATTAATAATATAACCTAAGTCATGCAAATTAATTAATTGAAAGTCATGATTTTAATAATTAATTAATTATATAATCTAATTAAAGATAAATACTTAGGTTAAAATTCATGAATTAATAACTAAACTAATAACCTAAGTCATGTGAATTAAATTAATCATGTTCATGCTTTTAATTAATTTAATTTAAGTCTAAAAAAACATAAATTGTAAAAATCATAAACCTTGGAATATGATTCATGAACCGGACCCGTGATTAAAACCCATGAACCGGACCCGTAACCATCACCATACCTCGACCGAGGTCGGGGTTTCCCCTTGCCTTGTTGCTGCCGTGAGACCACCACCACCATACCGAGACCATATGGTCTCGGTGGTGCGAAATAAGCCAAGCCGAGACCCCCTTGGGGCTCGGTTAGGCGTCGGCTAAACAACAAACACCCCTAAACCCTTGATTTGATTTAACCCCATTATTAGAACATGTTTATATTACCTGTTTTTAATTAGTTTATTAAAAACATCATGATTTTATGTGATATATAAATTAAAACATAAAAAGAAAAGGTTAAAGGTTATACCGATTACGTGAAATCAAGAAGGATGAACACACACGATTCCTTGCAATAAATCAAAGATCAAAATCAACCCGAATCACCCTTGTGGTGATGTAAACCCGGCGGCCAAAAGGAGAACCAAAAGAAAACTAGGGTTTTAATTATTTTCTAGATTTTGTGATAAATGAAACATGTTTTTCCCTTAACCCCTTGTTTAGTAAAAATTACATGGGCTAAGCCCATGTTTCTTGTGTAGCCGCGGGTAGGGGGCCCCACATGGGGTAACCCGTACCTTTTTCCGTGTCTAAAATAATAGTGTGTTCTCGTGTGTTCTGGTGTTTGTAAATTACGTGTTCTAATTAGTTATCAATCGTGACTTAATATATTTATTCGTGTTCGTAATAAGTATATATATACATACGTAATATTAGCTCGTGATTAATTTACGTTCATGATTTCATGTTCGTATGTTCGTGATTATAATTATTCATGGAATCATTATCGTGTGTTAATACGTAATAAATACTTATCGTGTTATAACACGTACGTAATACTAGTAATTCTTGTTCGTGAAACGTAAACGTGCTATAAAAGGAATGTTTTAATCATGCGCATATGATCTTAAGGGTACTATGAATGGTAAAAGCATGCGGGCTTTACAATAGGGATATATATATATATATATATCGGGTAGAACTGGCGTATTATTTATCGGACAAAACAGAAACAGTAGATATTGGATAGTATGGAACTTTAAGGTATTTTTATTTATTGTTGTTTTGTTTCGTGCGACCGAGACGCGGGTGTCTCGGTAGGCTTGGGTACGTTAGAATACGTTATTAAACATGATTAATCTAGGTATTATTTACACGTTATGGTTAAATATTTTATTTAACAGATTAAATTAATAAACGTGACTTAATTTAATTATTTAATTATCTAGTTAACGTTAGGTTTTATAATATATCATGTTATGATATAAATTATGATTTCAAGTAAAACCATACATGTTATTGTTAATTAGCAATTATTATTTTTGGTTTAAAGTATTTATTTAATAAACTTTATTGTGGATCATGAATTATATATATTTTATGCTTATTAATTTATAAGAATATGAAATACACTAATCAGACTACATGACTTAACATGAATCGATAAAACAAGTCCAGGACACTTAAAACAAGACAAGAACAAGTAAACAAGTAATAACACGTCAAGTAAATTAATAATTATTAAGTATAAGTTAAACAAACGACTCTTGCACGTCCCTCTTTATTATGTAGCATTTATGGAGTATGATTCTTCTTCGCATTCTCATCTTCTACGTTATTCTTCGTTTGCATTACTGGACGTGAGGTACGGATATTATGTCCTTCAGTATGGACAACTTTTCACTCTTTCATGTTAAATAGGTTTTCCCCATTTATTATGCCATCTGTTTTTCCCTGTAGTCATGTGTCTTAAACACGTCAGAATATTTTATGTTTATTTTAATTGTCTGAGCTATATACAAGCATGCCATGTCACCTAGTTACGGGGGTACCGTGAACATAACATTGGTGGCACCAGTGTTGTGAATCTTCTGCGGGAGAGTGATTGCTCGCAGCGTCCCTTTTACAATTTTGGCCATTATTTTATCATGTGGGGCGAATGGGTGCATCCTAGTTTACAAGTTTACAAGAATTTCATGGTGAATGTGATGTGTGTCTTGCATCCTTCATAAGGAGTTGATCCTTATGATTATTATAATTAGAGGCAGCCCCTCTAATTGCATGACGAGGTCACCCCTCCATGTATTCATGCACGTTGATATATTTCATGGCCTATATGAGCTCTTTGGCATTTAAATTACAGTTTTCATGATTAAACAACAGACTTTCAGTATTTACATGAACATGATACTTTTAGAATAAACCAGTTTATTTCAAGTTACAAGTTTATTACATGTCACCAGGTTTCCCAGGACTTATATAATTTCGCTGCATTTTTATTCTCATGTTTTCATTTTAGTCTTCACTTATGTTATGCTATTCCATGTTATTGTATATATCCGCGCACTGAGCCTCTCACTCAGCCGTTTTCGCTTTTCATGTCCCCAAACGACAGGTGCACAAGGTCAGGAGCATGGGAAAGGTTATGCATAGGATGGGAGCTATATTATTGCATTACTTTTACTTTATGCTTGTTTATGAGTTTATGTTGTGGACCGATGTTTGATTCCGGTTATCCCTAGGGTCATGTAATGTTTTAGGACATTTACCTTATACTTTGATAATACGCCATGATTATCCTATGACAATCCATTTATCCAAATATGGTGTTACAATTATGGTATCAGAGCAAAGGTTTCGACCTGTAGGCTCTAAAACTTGACCTGTGACTAGTGGGTAGTCACCAGGACCTTCCTTAGCCAACGCTTGTTATTCCATGTATCGATATTTTCAGCACCTTGATGTTTTAACCATGATGTTTTCTCAAAATTGTTTTTACTAATATGGATTGAACAACCATCATCCATACTTAGTTACATGTCATTGTTTTATGCATGATGTTCCTTGAGAACTTTGGCTAACATGGATTAAACCACCGTAGTTCATACTTGGTCATACGTTTTCTGTTAGGTTTAGACAGTTGGTTTTCACGCATTCATTTTATTTTCATTTCATGTATTCATTCATGCATGCATCTCATTGTCGCAGGAATTTTGACTAAATAATGGTTGGTACATGACTGGCTCTATTTAGTCGCATGTGCTTTTATCGAAACTTTTTGTTTGATTAGTAGACTGACCCATAGGCGTTCACACTTGCCTTTTGTTTTGTGAACCGACCCATAGGCGTTCACTCATGTACATATCATCATATTTCTTAACCATGCATTTTAAACTTTTTCATGCATTATAAATTGTTTCATGCTTTATAAAGTACTCCTAGCATCTTTTATGTTTAGGTCATGTTATATTGTGTCATACTTACCATTTATGTTGCATTAAATTGCATTGTGAAACGACTCATAGTAGTCCACACTATCATCATAACTTTTCATGTCCTCTCATTTATTTGTTATGTTTCTTTATGTCAAGTATGTTTTCATACTATCATGGTTAACTTCATCTTTATGCTGATTGTATTTTATGCTCCTTCACGTTAATTTTGTCCCATGTTTCTTCATGATAATTTCATCTTCATGATGATTATGTTCCATGCCTCTTTATGTAAATTATGTTTTCATCATGTTGATCATGCCCTCATGCTAGACAATGATGGATTTCATTTAATCCTGCTTTTATGATAGTCATGGTTGGTTTTTATTAATCATGCTTTCATGCAAATCATCATTGAATTTTGTTCTAACCATCCTTTTGGTGTTTTCTATATGCAACCAGAATGATGTCTACGCTGATATTGCTAGGCTATCAGGATTGCTCACTTTCGGTTTCCTAACCGTTTGATTTAACACCCCCAAATTTACACGCAGCGGAATATATCTTTGGGTGCTAAACAATGGTATAAAAACACACAATTTATAAAGAACAACTCGAAAAGAGACGTTTCAAATTTATCGTTCCTAAAACATTTATCAGAGTAGCATAGTCCCAAGTAATCGTTACCAAAAGATAAGTTAAAACAACATATTAGTTTGTTTTAAAAATGGAACGATAAATAAATCAAAGAGTTTGAACAACAAAAGCAATGCACAACTTCATTCCCGTGACCTCCAAGCTTCCACTTCTTGATTACCTGAAATACATGTAAGTAAAACAATCAGCAAAAATGCCGAGTGAAATCTATAGGTTTATGTAATCATTTTGAACACAAGCAAAGATTATAAGTTTGTGGCATGCTTAACAAGCATCAAATAATAATTTGCATCAACAATAATAATTGTATATAGCATAAATTGAAATAAGCTCATGGAACCGAGCCCTTAGACACTCCGTTAGGTCTAATAAGACAAGAGATTTATTAATTGTCGTTACCTCCAGATTATTGGTACATTGTCGTATACCTGACTTCTCAATACAATATGTTCAAACAGTGTGGAGGTCAGGCCTAAGCTTCTGTGACAAGTCCACACAAACTGAACCGGGGCGGCTTCCCCCATAGATCTATTAATTGTAATAGCGGTTAACCCAGCATAGGTTAATTAACGGTTCATAATTGAGGCTTTAACAATGGCAATCACTTAATGCATTTTAAAGACAACCACGGGTCCATTCAAAGAGGGACAAGCATACCATAAAAGACTTGTGTTCTAAGTTTATAAAAACATGTATTCCCCCTCGCGGGTTTAAAATCCTTTAATAACTAGTATAAAGCGAGGCTATAGACTCACCTTAGCCAATAGTGGTAATGAGACGATCGCTGATGATAGATGATGCCTTTCAAACACGAGAACCGCAACCTATCAAATAAGGTGTGTTCATTAATAATAGACTCGAGAAATAAACCATACATAAGAATATAAAACTCGACTCATAAAATCACGACAAACTCGAGAGAAAATGATATAAATAACTTAATTATACTCTACTACACATTTACTTAACCATTTTATACTTCTAACAAAGTCCGCCGGTACATACTACATGTACTAGCTTATTTACCCCTTTTAAACTTGTCAACCGTTTATGAAACGACTCGATAAACTAACTTACTATATATAGAAAGTCCTCCTACAAGTTTATTAAATGAAATTACTTTTAAAGTCCTTTACCTGACTCATTTTCAAACTACAAAATCCGGACAGATTTACGTTAATTTTTCATACAACCGTTTTAACTTATTTAAACGACTCCGTTTACAAAACCGACACTCGGGTTTTAAAGTAAACTCAACCTCTAAGGTAAACACCTCATTATCAGTAGGTTACACATTTCAAAAATTCAATTTATAGTCCCCGAGATTCGATCCAAATATCGACAACAACTATATAAAGTGCCGATACTCGTCTCCCGGTACACGATCATTCAAAACATCATAACTTCGCGCTCGTTTGGAGCTAGAAGCTCTACCTTATATCAAATAGAAGCTAATAAAATTATCTACAACCATAGGCTATAAGTTAAGCCATTTTCAAAACATAAAAATTCGGATTTTACACTTTACTTACTGTTATAAAATGATCATTAAAATCTTGTACAAAATCAACTTTTTGATCAAAACCAACCATATAAATGATCATTCCTATACCCTAACATCAACATATATGAACCATAACATCTAAATTATCATAAAAATTAAAACCTTTGAATCAAAATGAAGTTTTTAACAAAATTTTTAGCAAGAACACCATGGATCATGCCAAGAACACCATGCATGATCATGGTTTCTACCTACCAACATCAAGAAAATAAAAATGTCTTGCATGTGTAAAATTCTTACACCAGTGTGATACTTGATCAAAAATAAGAATGGGTCTAGCTTTGGTTTAGCTTAATTCATCCTAAATCTTGAGTAAAAATTAAACTTGTATGTGTTTGGGAGGGTGGTGTGAGTTTCGGCAAAAGAGAGAGAAAAAGGAGAGATGAGAAAAATTTTTAATGGAAGAAATGAGTAGTGTGTTTTTGTTTAAGCTTTATATATAGTGGGGTAGGGACCTTGGTTGCAATTTAGCAATAGTTGTGGCTAAAAATGAAAATAGTTAGCTAAAAAACGGGAAATAACTATTAGTAAATTTTCATGATGTTTACGGGACTCGGGTTTCTTAAAAATACTTAAAAGTTTAAACGCACACGAAAAATAATAATATAACGACTCGATACGTTATTAAAACGATATCGCCAAAAGTATTAAATATCGAAGCAATCGATAATAATATATAAAATTTTAGGCATCCGTCGGTATCGCGATCACTAGTTGTCCTCGTTACTCGTCAAAATATTAAAATATAATATTTAATATCGGTTTCAACTTAAACCGTTAAACATAATAATATTTAACGTTATAAAATACTTAAAAATAATTGAAAATAGAATTAAATTATGACCTTATTTTTACGGGTTTTACATTTGATCAGTTTTCCTTTTCAATCACGTCAGATGGTGACCCCATACCGTTCATTTCATGTGCATTCCATGTGTACTCCATGTATCAGATTCCACGTGTACTCCGAGACCGTATCCCGTGTATGTTACATGTACCGTAATTCATGTGCATTTCACTTACAATACCCCACGAGTATTAGCTAGTCGATTCTAAATCATCTCAGGCGTATTCCACTTGTTGATATTCTACAAAATGTTGATGTCGCTCATGACTTGGAGATGTTACTAAGGGTTGATGCTGCTGATTATTTGGAGACACTATGAGATGATGATGCTGTTCACAACCTGGAGATCTTACAAGACAAAGACAAAGGCGTTAGACCAAAGCGATCGGACAAGAAGATGCTTCACCACCAGAATATTTCCATCCCAATTCATGTCCTTACCTTTTAGTTATATGTCACACGTCATAAAGTTGTCTTTTCAGTCATATGAGTGAGAACCGGTACCAGCCGGCCACTCAGCTGAATAATTACATGAATCACCGTCATGAGAATGACCCATCATGGAACTGACAGACAAGAAGATAGTAACCACTACTGTGACAACAACTATTCTAGCAATCACAACAGAACACCGGTCAAGTACGTAACCAGAAATACTAAAGTCAGCAGTCCAACAGATCTGCCAACTCTGGCATTTTAACCACCATTTTCATTATGATTTCTTTTCATATGTCAAGACACCGTTAGGACATCAGTCAAGACACATGTCACACGTATATTCTTAGCACACGAGTCAAGACACATGACTCATGCATAATTTCTAAACTCAGCCTCAGTGATTCAAGGTACCTTTCCAAGGGTATACTTATTCTGTTGCGCCATGTACAAATCAAGCCACTAGAATTACAGTACCATCTCTGACTTATTGTTCGTAGTTGGTCACCTAGTGTTCGTTCCGTATGAGATGAACGAAACACATTCAGTGAAATCTGCTACGTTTACTTCGTGGGCTGACATGACACTTTCATTTCTCGATTTTGTATTTGTATACCATCTCCATCTAAGACGTCGTTGTATCACCATGTATATAAAGGCTTTCATTTCAGTTTGACGATAAGATCTTTCATTTTTGCAATGGATCATTATTTGTACCAGATTATATTCAGTGATGTTCAGATTCCAGAATACATTCATCATGGGTTTTCCACCAGGAAAATCGGTGATTTTTTTTTTCTTTTTTGCTTTCCTTTGCCTTACAAGCATGTGTTGTTGGCTACGATGACTTACTAGCTATCATTTATGACACGACTTCTGATGTTCCTCTTATTCATCATCAATCGATTTATTCAGAATTTTCCCAGATATATTACCAGAAGGAACTACCAATCATACCACCATTCATAAATGTATTTCCCTTCCAAGTATTAATAAGCCATCCAACCAACTACCAGACCTTAAACACTTTCCAAGATCGATTTACTATCAGGCTATTAAAGTTGTGAGTGAAAGAACAGGACACTTCCGTGACTGCTCTTTGCAAACATTATGGTCATTATATATTCATGTTTGTGCCTGTTAGTTCATGAATGCCAGGAGTAATTGTGAATTTGAGAAATCAAATTTTCATGAATTCTGGACAAGTTTATTATCCTGTTCATTGTTAACATTCAGACTCTCTTTAAGTCTAGAGATGAGCACGAAGACCATCTTCACTCTATGTTGCAAGTTTATCATATGTATGTAGTTGATTACAGTGACACGCTGAATCACATTGTTCTCACGGTAAATTCTTACCATGACTATGCCTACGCGTAAAGAAGAAAATCCTACATTAACATATGTGTTCCAGAAAATCGTACGCTAAGAGAAGTCTAAATTTTACATAGATTCATAGCTTTCCAATTTCCATGTATCCAGATCCTACCAAAATGTATCATGACCCTAACCACCTTTTGGTGGAGAAGCGTGAAACAAGATGTAGTTATGTTTATATCTAAATGCCTGACTTTTCAGCAGGTTAAGATAGAACACCAACATGCTTACAGTCATTTCAACCTTTAGAAATATTTGAATCGTCATTCGACAATTTAACCAATCCTACATGTCTTCTTTCATCGGAAAGGAGTGCACGTTAGCAGACTATCAGCTATTTTCCAGCCAATGATCGAACTATTACACGACACTCTTTGAGCTATCAGATCTGATAAAGGTTTATGTTAGCATTCATTATTTGTGTTCACGTCTGTATGATTATTTCAGCTCTCAAGTTATGTTTCACGTGAGCATTCACGAAATTATCCACGTCTATATTTTCTTTCATTTTTATGATTTCAGTTTCACTTCCATGTTCATGATAGCATTCACATTCATGATCATATCCTATCTTACGAATTACGTTTCACTTTCATTCTGGAATGATTGTAGGAACCTTGAGAGAGTAGACTCAAGTTTAGTACGACTTTCATCCTCAGATAGACGTTTCACGTCGCATTTCACGTCACATTGACTTTACCTCCTTATTTATTGCACGCCCACGATATGTTTCCATGTCATGTTCATTCTACGTTCTCATATCACGTTCACGGTATGTTGCACGCATTCTCGTTCGATGTATGTTCTCATATTTCATGCACCATATCTCCACGTATCACGTTCACAATTATTCATGCATCACATTCAAAATTGTTCACGTGTTACGTCTCAATATGTCTCATGCATCAATAATTTGTGTGTGCTCATACCACAAGTATGATAATTAGTATCATATCGTTCATGTATATGTTCATGTTATTTCTTATCCTCTTGTATTCCATAAGTGCAGATATGTTCTTTTTCAGTTACTTCATGAACCATGTTCCCTTCAGTCACGTCATGTTCCATGTTCTCTACAATCACGTCACGTTCATGTCCTTTCCAGGATATCATATCTCTAATTCGAGGACAAATTATTCCCTTAGAGGGGAAGAGTTGTAAAATCCGCATAAAAATCTCTAGAATATTAAGTACATGAAATTTACGTATAAATTAAAAACCCATGATTTAATTATATACGACATGTATTGGGAGCGTCTAATATATTTATTACGTATATTATTTTTAGTACGACAAATAATTACGTATTCTATTATTATTAATACACGACATGTAAAATCACGAACACGCATACGTATTTAAAATTCAACACGAAATACAAGTAAAAAGGGTGTGTGTTGTTGGGCTGCGTCCAAGGAAAGAAGAAATGGGCAAAGGCCTAATATTTGTAGCCTAGTCGGTTTGTTTTTATAAAACACAGGGGGAGGATATCTTATATTTAGACTAAATCCAATAAAACCCTAAACTACACCATCACCAACGATCATATTGTTTTTTTTTCTTTGGTTGTCGTCGTTTTCTACACCAAGGATCAAGCAGACGTGGTTTTAAATCAGGAACTCAAGATTTGTGATCATGTTTTATTCTTCTAAACCCAAAACACAAGTTAAGTAATCCCTAATTCTTTTGGATTCGTTAGATTAATGGTGCTATAATACACTAATCAGATTAAAACCACATGTTTATGAACGTCGCTTAAACAAGAATTAGGATTGGGTTGTTTATATTGGGTTACACACAAACCGAGACACCTATGTGTCTTGGTGATGATTTTATCTCCACCAGCCGCAACCTAATTAGGTGCAGGGTGGTTTTTGTGCTAACGGTGGTAACCCCAAACACCCTAACAGGGTGGTTTTGATTAAAACAGTGGGAACCGAGACACCCATGTGTCTCGGTGGGTAAAGATAACAGGACAGTGGGTAGTAATAGGTAACATCAAGAATATATATAAAAAAGTGGGCATTTTATAACAGTAGCAAGAACCAGATTGTAGTCTGGGGGATATATCGGAAAACACAGGGATATATATATATATATATATCGGGTAGAACTGGTGTATTATTTATCGGACAAAATAGAAACAGTAGATATTGGACAGTATGAAATTTTAGGGTATTTTTATTTATTGTTGTTTTGTTTCGTGCGACCGATACGCGGGTGTCTCGGTAGGCTTGGGTACGTTAGAATACGTTATTAAACATGATTAATCTAGGTATTATTTACACGTTATGGTTAAATATTTTATTTACGAGATTAAATTAATAAACGTGACTTAATTTAATTATTTAATTATCTAGTTAACGTTAGGTTTATTAATATATCATGTTATGATATAAATTATGATTTCAAGTAAAACCATACATGTTATTGTTAATTAGCAATTATTATTTTTGGCTTAAAGTATTTATTTAATAAACTTTATTGTTGATCATGAATTATACATATTTTATGCTTATTAATTTATAAGAACATGAAATACACTAATCAGAATACATGATTTAACATGAATCGATAAAACAAGTCCAGAACACTTAAAACAAGACAAGAACAAGTAAACAAGTAATAACACGTCAAGTAAATTAATAATTATTAAGTATAAGTTAAACAAACGACTCATACACGTCCCTCTTTATTATGTAGCATTTATGGAGTATGATTCTTCTTCGCGTTCTCATCTTCTACGTTATTCTTCGTTTGCATTACTGGACGTGAGGTACAGATATTCCGTCCTTCAGTATGGACAACGTTTCACTCTTTCATGTTAAATAGGTTTTCCCCTGTAACACCCCATTTTGATAATGGAATGTCACGCGTAATTATGGCGTGTAATCAAAGCATACAAGGATAAATGTCTAAAACATTACATGAACATAGGGATAACCGGAATCAAACATCGGTTCCCAAACATAAGCCCAAAACATAATAAAGCAAAAGAAATGAATGAAAGACTAAACAAGCATAAGTATATGAAGGCAAAAAGGAAAAGAAGTCTCTAGTAGCCTCCATCCTATGCACGTCCTCCAAATGCTCGAGTCTTTCCTAGGGTACCTGCCGTTTTGGGACATGGAAAGGAAAGTAACGGCTGAGCAAAACGCTCAGTGCACGGATATAGACATAGTATAAATGACTAAAACATAATAAAGACTTAATAGCAGCGGAAATGTATAAGTCCTGGGAAAACTTGGAACATGTTCATAAAACTGGTTTTATAGTTTGAAAAGCCTTATGTTTATCTTATGAAAACTGTTTAACATATTTTACCATTAGCCAATATAGGTCATGAAAATACACCATGCATGAATACTTGGAGGGGTGACCTCATCATTCAAATTAGAGGGGTTGCCTCTAATTTAATATACTGGTTTTGGGTAGGTGGGATCAGCTCCTTGTGAAGGATGCAAGGCACACACCACATTCACACTGAGTAATCTGCTGAGAACATGTAACTAGGATGCACCCATACGCCCCACATGATAAATATAATAATATAACCAAGAGCTGAAGGGACGCCACGAGCAATCACTCCGCCGTGGGGAAGTCATAACACCAGTGCCTCTAATGTTATGGTTATGGTACCTCCATAACTAGGTGAAACTGGTCATGCATGTATATGGCTATAGGTATTCTAAATTAAACATAAGCAAATCAAACATATAAACTTATACTACGGGAAAACAGTTGGCTGCATACGGGGAAATCCTAATAAGGAAAGAATGTCCATACTGAAAGGACGGGAATCCGTACCTTATGTCCAATGAACGAAGAAGACGAACGGAAGAGAACCCTAATTCGGTATCACTAATGCTACATAAATACATACGTGTATAAGTATCTGATTACTGAATACGTAACTGGTTTAATGTTATGTCTTAGCTTATTTTATACGTTCATGTCATGTTTTACTGTTTTAAGCTTTATACTGTATTTATCTTATATTCTGTCTTTTTTGATTAAGTATTACATTGTATTTCATGTATTAGTATACTTGCTATGTAATAATAAGTAACTTTCTAAAAATAGTAGGTTTCCTAAAATAGAAAGTTTCCAAAATAGAAAGTTACCAAAAATAGAAAGTTTCCAAAAATAGAATTACTTCTTAAAATAGATAAGTTTCTAAAAATAGAAAGTTTCCATAAATAGATTAGCTGCCTTAATTAAATAAGTTTCTAAAAATAGAAAGTTTCCATAAATAGAAATAAGCTGGTTAAATAAGCTAAATATATAAGCTTAAGTGTTTTCCGTTTATTATTCTAAGTCATGTAGTTATAATGTATAGTTTATTAATTATTCCATGTATTTTAAATAAACTATAGGTTAAAGCATTTAATTAAATATAATATAATTTAATTAAATAAAGATATAAATACTTAGTTTAAAACATGTATTATCAATTATATTAATATAACCTAAGTCAGGAGAATTAATTAATTATAGGTCATGGTTTTAATAATTAATAAATTATATAGTCTAATAATAAATACTTAGGTTTAAAATCCATGTATTATTAATTAATAATAATAAACCTAAGTCCATGCTTTATTTAAATTAATTATCTAGCATACTAAATTAATTTAATTAATCTTGTAACAAATAATCTTGTAATAATAAGTCGTGTTTTATTAATTAATTTACCTTGTAAATTAACATACATGTTAAAGCTAATACTTGTAAAATAATAAACCGTAACCATGTATTATTTTATTAAAACGTGTCGTTACTCAAACCCGTGGAAACGTGTTGTTTTTATATATAAGCCGAACCAAACAACCCCTTATATTATGGTTATTAAACTCATTGCCAAACGCACCCTTAAGTCTGTTTTAAACCCAAAACCAAACACACCCCTAACTGCCAGTTCCCCCTGGCAGTTCTGGGTTTCCCTTGCTTGTTTAAAACACCCACCGAGAGCATAAGCTCTCGGTTCCCACTGCTAGCCTATAACCCACCACTGGCCGCAGCCAGTGGTTCCCCCTGCTAGGCCGTCGCTACCACTGTTAAGCCAAGCGCACCCCTGCTGACAGCAGGGGCTTGCAGCTGATGGAGAAAAGGGCCCGCTGTGGCCGTTTGGTTTGCAGCAGCTCGAAAGAAAACCACCACCGAGAGTCATAGACTCTCGGTTTTGTGCAAGCCGAACCAAAAGCAATCAGACCGACCCCTAATTAAGTTTTATTCATGATCATTTAACAAAAGGAAGAAAATAAATAATGAGATTAGGGTTTCTTACATGTGTTTTAGGGTTTAGGAATAACAAAACATGAATCATCTTGATCCCTTGAATCCAAAAACCCATGACAGCCCTTGTTTTTGCTTCTTCCCACGTCGGCACCAAGAAAAAGCACAAAAGAAAAGTGACGGCTGAATAAATTAGTTCTAGGGTTTTATGTGTGAATTCTAAGTTGTCCAAAATAAATATACCCCCCCCCCCCCCCCCCCCCCCCCCCCCGCCCGTCTTTATCTTTGATAGACGGTTTGTGTGCATTATGGGCCTCGACCCATATGTCTTGCCCCATTAAACGCATACTACTAATCAGCCCTTGTACTTTTATTAATTCGCGACTTTAAACGATACGCGTACTCTTGTCGTGAATTTTCCCATGGTTATCGTTATACGTTTAAACGTAACTACTACGTACGTAATGATTTACCGTGTTTGATTTAATATACAAAGAATAATCGTGTTAATTATTCGTGTTTACGTGTTACGTAATTATGTTATTATAATTACTTGTAATTACTTGTACATAACGACATTCGTCATATAAATAATTATGTAAGTACATAATTATCTGTTCGTGATTTCATGTTCATGATTTTATGTTCGTGATTATAATTATTATTTGAATGATTATCGTGTGTTCATACGTAATAAATACTTATCGTGTGCTAACACGTACGTAATACTTAAATTTCTAATACGTAAACGTAAACATGCTATAAAAGGAAAGTTTTAGTCTTATACGTACGATCTTAAGGGTACTATTCATGGTAAAAGTATGCGGGTTTTACAACTCTTCCCCCTTAAAAAGAATAATTCGTCCCCGAATTATAGATAACGTAACTGATAGAGAAACATACCCGAATCAAACTGAGAGGGTATGTAAGATAAATGAACGTGCAGGTTTCCTGGCAGAAGGAACGCGGAACGTGACATGTCTTGAAAGGACATGGAACGTGACGTGACTGAAAGGACATATCTAATTGATATGAGAAAAATGGATAAAAGTTCGGATGAACTTGTCCGTTTCCAAGTGGCTTCCCTCTTGGAACGGTTCCTTTACAAATCTTGACACAAATGATAAATCTTGGTCCTCCTGACCTTGACTTGAAATACAAAGAAGTTATTGGTTATCAACTTACGGTAGATCCCCTAAATTTGATCGAGGGAATGAGAATTAACGTATAAGGGAAACTAAAATGTTATCGTGCAAAACACTTCTAACTTAACTGATAATTAGCAACGATACGCGATACATAAAGAAACGTAGTACGTGAAAATTTTTGAACGTAATACGTGAAAAAATTTTGAACGTAATACGTGAAAAATTTTGAACGTGATACGTGGAGATATGATGAGTGTAGTATGAGTAAACATATCGTGATCTATGATACGTGTAACATATCTTGATCATGATATGAGGAACGTGGAATGAACATGACATGTGAAACATATCGTGAACATAGAATATAATGGCGGTAACGCCAAACGCTACAAGGTGAGACATAGAATATGACGAGAAACGTCTATCTGAGGATAGGGAGTTATACTAAACTTGGGTTTGGTCTCTCAAGTTCTTGCAAAACTTCCCAGAACGAAAATGAACGTAAAATCGTAAGCCAAGATACGATCATGAACGTGAATATTGTCATGAACGCGAGCCCGAATGCAAGTTGTGGAATTAGAATGAAGACGTGAAGTAAATAAGGAGCACAATTGCAAATCTTTGTCTGACCCGATAACTGAGGGATTGCCAAGTGATCGGATGAGCTTTGGCTGGAACATGTCTGATCAATCTGTTGGTTCTGAAATCCTTGCGGATGTAAGGATTCTGCAGACTTGATCAAACTGTTCGCAATTACCCAGATAACATCATGCTTCTTCTGAGTTTGCGTTAATCTGGTAACAAAAATCCGTGGAGATCTTGTCCTATTTCAATTCACAATTTCAGATGATGAAAACATCCCAGTCTGTTGGTGTCCTATCTTAACATGTTGGTATGTCAGGTACTTAGATATGAACGTAAATGTATCTTGCTTCGTAGAACTTGATACATAGGAGTTTGTGAAACTCTGAGTCTCTGAATCTAGACTTCTCTTAGCGTAGGATTTTCTAGAACACCTAATGTAGTGTAGGGTTCTCTCCTTTACGCATAAGCTGAGTCATGGTAAGATTAACCGTAGAAACCCATGTGATTCAGCGTGTCACTGTAATCAAACAGAATTGATATTGGAAAATTTTCCAGGGTAAAATTTCTCTTGTCATAGAATTTGCAACATAGTGCAGATATGGTCTTCTTGTTCTTCTCTAGGCTTAGAGGAAATTAGGTTATCCTTAATGAAAACACTAATGAATTTGCTATGTGTTCATGGAAACTCATTCTTATAATGTCGTTGGAGCATTGATGAGACTAATTCAAAATCATAAATCTAGCTTGACCGCGTCGTGTACGAATAGCAGTCATGGACATGTCCTGCTCTTTCACTCGTCACTGTTGGCAGCATGATCATGAGTTCGATCTTGGAAAAGTGATTAACACTATAAGGTCGATTGGACATGTTGTTAATACGTGGAGGAGAATAACGGTTATGAATGGTGATTTGTTTAAATCAACGATAGTCGACACATAATCTCATGGTGTCGTCCTTCTCCTTGAAGGTTCTTCTGGAATATATGGGAAGATTTTGGAATAATCAACTGGCTATGCATAAAAGGACTTAAGTAGTCGTGTCCTACTGACAGCTAGAAAATTTTAGCGACCATGGCTAACAACGCACATGCTTGTAAGCATATATAATTTGTACAGATCTTCCTGATGGAAAATCAAGCTGAATGTATTCAGGAGCCTGAACATTACTGTGCATAATTATGAATCGTAGCATTGTGTGCTGTTCATAGTCCATAATTAGGATAAAATTCATCTCGTGTTTGTCCGAGGAAATGCGTTAGCAGCTTGGATCTCATCATTAAGCTGAAGGAAAACCTTCGTATACGTGGAAATACGAAAGGCGTCCTTCATGGTCATGAATCTATGAGCTATGGTTACAAGAAATGAAAGTGTCATTGGGAAACGTGATAGTTCCCACTGATGCGCCGATAGAGGTACTGAAATTCTTGTGGCCTGATTAATACATGGCACAACAAAATGGATATACCCTCGGAGGGTACCCTGAATTTCTTAGAAATGTTCCATAATTGGACGTGAGTCATGTGTCTTGACTCGTGTCTTGGAAATATAAGCACGACATATGTCTTGACTGGTGTCTTGACATGTGTCTTCAGAAAGTATACGTGAGACATGTGTCTTGACTGATGTCTTAACTTGTGTCTCGAGACGTGAAACTATAGAACTACAATATTAGGTTATTATGCCAGAATTGGCGGATCGGTTGGACTACTAATTATTTGTATGTCTGATTATGTCCGCGGCCTTAGCCTCGGTTGCGATTTCTAAGATGGTTGCTGTCATAGTAGTGGTTACTATCGTCCTGTCTGTCAGTTCCATGACGGTCATTCTCATGACCGTGATTCATGTAACTATTCAGCTGAGTGGCCGGCTGGTACCGGTTTGCACTCATATGGCTGAAATGACAGCCGAATGACGTGTGACATGTAACTAAGAATTAGGGACAATGATTGATGGAAATCGTCTGATGGTGAAGCATCTTCTCGTCCAATTGCTTTGCTCTGACGCCTTTGTCTTCGTCTTGTAGGATCTCCAAGTTGTGAACAGCATCAGCAACCCGTAGCGTCTCCAAACATCAGCAGCATCAAACCTAGTAACGTCTCCAAGCTATGAGCGACATCAGCAATCTTGTAGACTATCAACAAGTGGACATATGCCTGAGATGATTCAGAATCGACTAGCGAATAACCGTGAAGTATTGCAAGTGGAATACACATGGATTAAGGTACGTGTAATACACATGAAATACGGTACGTGGAGTACACGTTGAATGTACATGAAATGATCGGTATGGGGTCGATCATTTGTCATGATTTAAGGAAAGTATACCGGTTAAACGGTTAGGAAAACCATCATGATAACCTGGCAGTATTAACATAGACATCATTTTGGTTATATCGAGAAACATTAAAGTGTGGTTACACAAAATTCAACGATGATTTTCCTGACAGCATGATTAATGAAAACCAACCATGATTGTCATGAAAGCAGAATTCAATGAAATCCAACAATGTCTTGCATGAAGACATAATAACAAAAGAGGCGTAAGATGTAATCCACATGAAGACGGAATTATCATGAAGAAACATGAAACGATTTAACATGAAGGAGTGTATAACATAATCAGCATGAAACTGAGTTTAACCATGACAATATGAAAACATACTTGACATAAAAACATAGTAACTTATGAGGGGACATAAAAAAATAAAATTTATGCCAATAAATCATGAGAAAAATTTTATGCATGAAAAACAGTGCATGAATGCGTAATGTAGTTTATAAAAACCTTTATATGTGCGAGGGGACGCCTATGGGTTGGTCCCAAAACAAAAGACATGGCGAGGGGACGCCTATGGGTCGGTCTCAAAGTTAAAAGTTTCGATAAAAGCACATGCGACTAAATAGGGACAGTCCTGTACCAACCATTACTTAGTCATAATCCCTGCAACAATGATACATGAAACATAAATAAATGAAACTCATCTGTCAAAACTTATCAAAAAAAAATTTATGTGACTAATTATGAACTACTGGGGTTCAGTCCACATAGCCACAGTTCACGAGGAACATTATGCATGAAACAATGACACATAGCTAAATATGAATGACAGTTGTCCATCCATATTAGTAAAACAATATCGATGAAAACATCAAGGTTAAAACCTCAAGGTGCTGAAAACATCATGGTTAAAGCAACAATGCGCTGAAAACATCAATACGTAGAATAAAAAACGTTGGCTTAGAAAGCTCCTGGTGACTACCCACTAGTCACATGTCGCGTTTTAGAGCCTACAGGTCGAAGCCTTGGCTCTGATACCATAATTGTAACACCCCATTTTGATAATGGAATGTCACGCGTAATTATGGCGTGTCATCAAAGCATACAAGGATAAATGTCTAAAACATTACATGACCATAGGGATAACCGGAATCAAACATCGGTTCCCAAACATAAGCCCAAAACATAATAAAGCAAAAGAAATGAATGAAAGACTAAACAAGCATAAGTATATGAAGGCAAAAAGGAAAAGAAGTCTCTAGCAGCCTCCATCCTATGCACGTCCTCCAAATGCTCGAGTCTTTCCTAGGGTACCTGCCGTTTTGGGACATGGAAAGGAAAGTAACGGCCGAGCAAAACGCTCAGTGCACGGATATAGACATAGTATAAATGACTAAAGCCTAATAAAGACTTAATAGTAGCGGAAATGTATAAGTCCTGGGAAAACCTGGAACATGTTCATAAAACTGGTTTTATAGTTTGAAAAGCCTTATGTTTATCTTATGAAAACTGTTTAACATATTTTACCATTAGCCAATATAGGTCATGAAAATCCACCGTGCATGAATACTTATAGGGGTGACCTCATCATGCAAATTAGAGGGGCTGCCTCTAATTTAATATACTGGTTTTGGGTAGGAGGGACCAGCTCCTTGTGAAGGATGCAGGGCACACACCACATTCACACTGAGTAATCTGCTGAAAACATGTAACAAGGATGCACCCATACGCCCCACATGATAAATATAATAATATGTCCAAGAGCTGAAGGGACGCCACGAGCAATCACTCCGCCGTGGGGAAGTCATAACACCAGTGCCTCTAATGTTATGGTTATGGTACCTCCATAACTAGGTGAAACTGGTCACGCATGTATATGGCTATAGGTATTCTAAATTAAACATAAGCAAATCAAACATGTAAACTTATACTACGGGAAAATAGTTGGCTGCATACGGGGAAATCCTAATAGGGAAAGAATGTCCATACTGAAAGGACGGGAATCCGTACCTTATGTCCAGTGAACGAAGAAGACCAACGGAAGAGAGTCCTACTTCGGTATCACTAATGCTACATAAATACATACGTGTATAAGTATCTGATTACTGAATACATAACTGGTTTAATGTTATGTTTTAGCTTATTTTATACGTTCATGTCATGTTTTACTGTTTTAAGCTTTATACTGTATTTATCTTATATTCTGTCTATTCTGATTAACTATTACTTGTACTTCATGTATTATTATACTTGCAGTGCAATAATAATTAACTTTCTAAAAATAGCAGGTTTCCTAAAATAGAAAGTTTCCAAAAATAGAATGTTACCAAAAATAGAAAGTTTCCAAAAATAGAATTACTGCTTAAAATAGATAAGTTTCTAAAAATAGAAAGTTTCCATAAATAGATTAGCTGCCTTAATTAAATAAGTTTCTAAAAATAGAAAGTTTCCATAAATAGAAATAAGCTGGTTAAATAAGCTAAATATATAAGCTTAAGTGTTTTCCGTTTATTATTCTAAGTCATGTAGTTATAAAGTATAGTTTATTAATTATTCCATGTATTTTAAATAAACTATAGGTTAAAGCATTTAATTAAATATAATGTGATTTAATTAAATAAAGATATAAATACTTAGGTTAAAACATGTATTATCAGTTATATTAATATAACTTAAGTCATGAGAATTAATTAATTATAGGTCATGGTTTTAATAATTAATAAATTATATAGTCTAATAATAAATACTTAGGTTTAAAATCCATGTATTATTAATTAATAATAATAAACCTAAGTCCATGCTTTATTTAAATTAATTATCTAGCATATTAAATTAATTTAATTAATCTTGTAACAAATAATCTTGTAATAATAAGTCGTGGTTTATTAATTAATTTAGCTTGTAAATTAACATACATGTTAAAGATAATAACTTGTAAAATAATAACCCGTAACCATGTATTATTTTATTAAAACGCGTCGTAACTCAAACCCGTGGAAACGTGTTGTTTTTATATATAAGCCGAACCAAACAACCCCTCATATTCTGGTTATTAAACTCACTGCCAAACGCACCCTTAAGTCTGTTTTAAACCCAAAACCAAACACACCCCTAACTGCCAGTTCCCCCTGGCAGTTCTGGGTTTCCCTTGCTTGTTTAAAACACCCACCGAGAGCATGAGCTCTCGGTTCCCACTGCTAGCCTATAACCCACCACTGGCCGCAGCCAGTGGTTCCCCCTGCCAGGCTGTCGCTGCCACTATTAAGCCAAGCGCACCCCTGCTGACAGCAGGGGCTTGCAGCTGATGGAGAAAAGGGCCCGCTGTGGCCGTTTGGTTTGCAGCAGCTCGAAAGAAAACCACCACCGAGAGTCATAGACTCTCGGTTTTGTGCAAGCGAACCAAAAACAATCAGACCCGACCCCTAATTAAGTTTTATTCGTGATCATTTAACCAAAGGAAGAAAATAAATAATGAGATTAGGGTTTCTTACATGTGATTTAGGGTTTAGGAATAACAAAACGTGAATCATCTTGATCCCTTGAATCCGAAAACCCACGACAGCCCTTGTTTTTGCTTCTTCCCACGTCGACACCAAGAAAAAGCACAAAAGAAAAGTGACGGCTGAATAAATTAGTTCTAGGGTTTTATGTGTGAATTCTAAGTTGTCCAAAAATAAATATACCCCCCCCCCCCCCCCCGTCTTTATCTTTGATAGACGGTTTGTGTGCATCATGGGCCTCGGCCCATATGTCTTGCCCCATTAAACGCATACTACTAATCAACCCTTGTACTTTTATTAATTCGCGACTTTAAACGATACGTGTACTCGTGTCGTGAATTTTCCCATGGTTATCTTTATACGTTTAAACGTAACTACTACGTACGTAATGATTTACCGTGTTTGATTTAATATACAAAGAATAATCGTGTTAATTATTCGTGTTTACGTGTTACGTAATTATGTTATTATAATTACTTGTACATAACGACATTCGTCATATAAATAATTACGTAAGTACATAATTATCTGTTCGTGATTTCATGTTCATGATTTTATGTTCGTGATTATAACTATTATTTGAATGATTATCGTGTGTTCATACGTAATAAATACTTATCGTGTGCTAACACGTATATAATACTTAAAATTCTAATACGTAAACGTATACATGCTATAAAAGGAAAGTTTTTGTCTTATACGTACGATCTTAAGGGTACTATTCATGGTAAAAGTATGCGGGTTTTACATCCCCATTTATTATGCCATCTGTTTTTCCCTGTAGTCATGTGTCTTAAACACGTCAGAATATTTTATGTTTATTTTAATTGCCTGAGCTATATACAAGCATGCCATGTCACCTAGTTACGGTGGTACCGTGACCATAACATTGGAGGCACCAGTGTTGTGACTCTTCTACGGGAGAGTGATTGCTCGCAGCGTCCCTTTTACAAGTTTGGCCATTATTTTATCATGTGGGGCGAATGGGTGCATCCTAGTTTACAAGTTTACAAGAATTTCATGGTGAATGTGGTGTGTGCCTTGCATCCTTCACAAGGAGCTGATCCCTCCTACACAGACTATTATAATTAGAGGCAACCCCTCTGATTGCATGACGAGGTCACCCCTCCATGTATTCATGCACGTTGATATATTTCATGACCTATATGAGCTCTTCGGCATTTAAATTACAGTTTTCATGATTAAACAACAGACTTTCAGTATTTACATTAACATGATACTTTTAGAATAAACAAGTTTATTTCAAGTTACAAGTTTATTACATGTCACCAGGTTTTCCAGGACTTATATAATTCTGCTGCATTTTTATTCTCATTGTTAGCCTCAAAATATTGAGTCGAACAAGAATACTCGGTCATATGTTTATTATGTATCGTATATTAGAACGTTGTAATAGGTAGTAGATTAGTCGTGTATAACGGGCTTAACTTTAATCTAAGGTTCATTCATAAGTAACCAAAGCCCAAAAGGAAAGCCCGGCCCATGATCATATAGCCCATTAAGCTACATGTAAGCAAAGGCTATATAAACCCTTCCTAGCATGTTAGGAAGGGTGTTGGTCATTCATTTTTCTCTTAATCTAATATTTCACAAGTTCACACACTTCTCTCTCTTTTCTCTCTCTAGTTTCTCTCTCTAAAATTTATTTCATTTCTACCTTTCTTTCTTCATTAATCGTATAGAATCATCATATATTAGAGACAACAATTGGTATCAATCGCCATGGGGTAGTTTTGTGATTCGTTGTTGATTTACTACTTAGTTCATGTTATTTTAACATAAAATCTACGGATCCAAGTTTTTTCTTGTGTTTTTCGTGCTCTAAATCTTCCTCTATTCATCTCTACATCTTTCATACGTGTGGTAAGATTTTGGTTACTTTCGTTTGGTTAGAATCACGAATTCCAAGGTAAAAATCCATTCTTTCTTGTTTCTCTTAAGTCTCGGCTTATTTTTTTGGGGTACGATCTGATTTTTGATTGCATTAACCCTGGGGGTTTCTACTTGCGATCCATAGTCACGATCTAATACTACGATCTAACTGTGATCACAAGTACGATCCACGTTACGATCTGTGCCTAAGATAGCTCACTAGATCCAAGCTTCGATCAAGGAGTACGATTGCTAAGTACGATCTGTGAGTACGATCATTCAGTACGATCGGTGAGTATGATCGTTGGATACGATCACTGGGGACGATCGTTGGATACGATCACTGGGTACGATAGGTGAGTACGATCAGATTGCGATCAAAGAGTACGATCCGACTGCGATCTAGGAGTACGATCAGACTGCGATCAGACTGCGATCTAGGAGTACGATCAGAGTACGATCAGACTACGATCTAGGAGTACGATCAGAGTGCGATCAGACTACGATCATAGAGTACGATCAGAGTGTGATCAGAGTGCGATCTAAGAGTGTGATGGGTGACATTGCGATGGACATCTAAATTTTGTTCGAGTATTTTTTAGACTTAGCCACTATCTAGACTAGTCTCGGAACGTAGTTTACACGAAGATTAAAAAAAAAGTTAAAATTTTTAGGTCAAGTAAAATCAAATTTTTTCCATACTAGTTTTAGGCTATTTCTAGCTCGATTTCAAAATTTGGTGATTACAAATTTTTTAGGTCTACCGTTTTGTCGGACTGAGGAATTTATTGTCGGACTGAGAAAAAATCGCAATTTTCGGAATTTCAACAACCAAACAATCACAACACAACTACTTAAGATCCACATTCGATTCATCATTTCAGAGAATATTGAGATGGATTCTACTGCCGAATATCGTGTGACGAACAACAACATAATGGTGGCAGGTAACAAAGAAAGACCACCAATGCTTGTGTCGGGTCGATATGATCAATGGAAATCCCGTTTTATACGTTACCTTGACACAAAACCTAACGGTGATGCGTTAAGGCAATGCATTTTGGATGGACCCTATAAACTCTCAAGGATTCAAGTTCCTGCAGTACCAGCCACAGACACAAGTGACGCACAACCCGCATATGAACGTGATGTAAAGAGGACCGACCTCATCCCAGAGAACCGTGCGTGGTTTAATGCAGAGAAGGAAGCAATCTACTTAATTCTCAGTGGCATTGGAGATGAAATTTACTCTACGGTTGACGCATGCCCTACTGCTCAAGAAATGTGGACGGCTATTGAAAGATTGCAACAAGGTGAATCACTTAACAAACAAGATGTGAAAACTAAGATGTTTGGAACTTTGGCAAGTTTACATCAAAGGATGGGGAATCAATTGATTCTTATTACTCCCGATTCTACAAGATGATGAATGATATGACCCGAAACAACTTGCAAGTTTCCACCATGTAAGTCAATGTCCAATTTCTACAGCAACTTCAACCAGAGTGGACACGGTTTGTCACCTTGGTGAAACAACAACAAAAGTTAGACGAAGTTTCATATCACAAGCTCTTTGACATTTTGAAACAATTTCAAAATGAGGCAAATGAACTTCGAGCTGAACGAGTTGCAAAGATTTCCAATCCACTTGCTTTGGTGTCTACCACTCAACATTACCCAGATTATCACTCTCGTACTTCAAAGACCTACTATACTCAATCATCATCACCACGATCATCCATTGTCTCCAAGTCAAATGCTCCAACACGATCCCAAGGCAAAGAAGTTGCAAGAGCACCATCACCCACACCTAAGCAATCATCCGAAGAAGACAGTGATGAAGACGTAGCTCAAAAGGATAGGGAATTCAAGCAACAAATGGCTTTCATTATGAAGCAATATAAGAAAATCTACAAACCCACCAACAACAACCTTCAAACATCTTCAAACCCGAGGAACACCCATGCACAGAGTTCTCCAAGGTATGACACACGAAGACGTGCTGAGAGTCCTCCAAAGTATGATCGACAACCTAAGTATGATAATCAGAGGGTGGCTACTGTTGTTGGAAATAGGGAAACTGTTGGGACTCAAGTTGTGCAACAAAGTGGGATTGAGTGTTTTAACTGCAGAGGTTTTGGGCATTTGGCTAAGGAATGCAGGCAGCCAAAGAGGGTTAAAGATTATAGTTATCATAAGGAAAAGATGCTGTTGTGCAAGAAAATGGAAGCTGGAATCAAGTTATCAGCTGAGGAAGGAGAAATGCTTGATGACACAGATGGTGAACTCTCCGACCAAGAACTCGAGGCACATTATTCATACATGGCAAAGATTCATGAGGTCCTTAACGTCACTGAATATGACAATGGTCCTATCTTTGATACCGAGCCAATTGATAAGGTACAACATGATGATGAATATAATGTGTTTGGTGATACACATGATCATAGTGATCAACCAACAACAATTACTGACACGTGTATGATGGAAACGGTTGATAGCAATACCACACCCGATTCATCAGACATGTGCAATAATGAGTTTGAGGATGATCAACATGCAAATGAGTATGATGACGAGGAGCGTGTAGCGCTTGCTAATTTAAATGCTAGTTTACAAAAAGATGTTAATGAAAATAGAAAGAGTCAAAAGCAATTAAAGAAGGCAAACGCAACGCTCACTCAAAACTTTGAAGAATGCAAAGCCGCTCTTATAAAATCTAGTGAGACTATTGATAGTTATAGGTCTGAGCTTCTTCAAAAGACCAACGAGCTTGAGGGTACAAAAGTCGTGTCATCAACGTTAAAAAGGACGAGTTTGAAAATAAATACAACGAAGCTCTTGCTTTGTTAACTAAAGAAAAACGTCAATTTATGTCTTATTAAGTGATGAACGTCAAAAAACGTACCTTGCCACAACAAAAGTTAATGAACTTGAACAGAGGCTTTCTATGAATACCACCGATTCTGCTAAAATTCTTGACGAGAAGAAACAAGAGGTTGAAACATTAAAACAAGATTTCAAAAATAGACAAAGCAAAGATACTGAAAAAGTAAAAGATCTCGAAGAAAAAGTCGATTTTTTGAAAAAAGTTGTTTATAATACACATGACTCTATTCAAACCGTAAGAATGATAGCACCTCGGTCGTTTTTCAAGGGTCAACCTAGCTTTGCCACCCCCAAGTACCTCGAACAAGCTCAAGCTGCAAACCCTCACTTATATCTTGATGAGTCCGAATGGACTGATAATGACTGCCCAGTAGCTAACCTCGATAGTGAAGAGACGTCCCTTTGGGATGAGGAGAGTAGATCACCGGTCAATAAAGATTTTGTGAAACCATATAAATATGCTTATCTAAACAATCTTTATGGTCTTTTCACTCCACAAAAACAGAAGTCTCGTGAGGAATTCTTTTTAGAATGCAAACAAAGAAGAACGGGCTTTTGCCGCTAAGAGGAAAACTAATGTTTTTAAATATATTAACTATTTGCCTCTAGATGCTTCTAAAAGTAAAAGTAGAAAAACACTTGGTTTTCTTAAACACCACGTTGATAATTTTCAATCAATTGTTGAAAGCGATTGGGAAAAAGTCAAAAGGATAAGTGGAAAACTGAGATTCCTCACGACATAACTGTGCTTGTGAAAGAACTTTTAATACCAAATACGAAGATAATAAAAGAACATGTTCTTGAGTTTGAAAATTTGATTCGGTCTGAAATGTTTGATGATTTGAAATATGTTGAGTCTCTTGAAAAAGAAATTGATGAACTTCAAAATGACAAATCAGAATTTTTAAACGAATATGATCTACTCTTAGAAGAATGTCTCTCCAAAGATATTTTGTGTGTTACTCTTCAATCCTGTGCTGATATCGATGAATATTCTGATGTTGCATGCAAATATCTTGATAAAATCAAAGAATGTGAGCGTCTTGAACTTGAGCTTTCGAAACATAAAGAAAATGTTGATAAAAAGGCTTTTGAGTTACTTCAACACAAAACTGATTTCCTTCAAAAACATTGTCATTCTCTTGAACTTGCTTTGCAAAAAAACGTTGGTAGTTTTCCACATGATAATAAATTGCAAGAAAAACTTTCCCAAACGTTTCGAGAAATGAATGAACAGAATTTGGAAATTAATGGGTTGAAAGCTCAGTTACAAGACAGGGACAGAGCGATAGCAGAGTTGCAAAAACCCGTTGCTAAGATGGGTGGGAAAATTGTGGAATCTAGTGTTAAGAAACTTGTTGTAAGACAACCCAATGCGCAAAAAGTGACTAGACCCTCTGTCTTGGGAAAACCATCTGTTTTCTCTAATTCTGCATTTGCAAAACCTGCGTTTGCCCCCAAGATGGATGGGAAGGATAGGTTACCATAAAACACTCCCAAAACACATATTCGATCACAAAGCATTAAGAACACCAATGTGGTTAAACCAGGGATATATAGATTGGCCACTACAGCTACACGTAACAAAGAAAGTCAATCACCTCAGACTTCTAGAAACACTAATAGACGTGTGTCTTTTACTATAGGAGTAGTCCCCACTGATAGTGTTAGCCGGCCCCAGCTTAAGAGCACTCGCATGAATGAAAAGGTTTGGCAAAACAAAAGTCAAGGGAAGATGAAGACAGTAGAAAACCACCCTAGGATTTTCAGTGTTTCTAAGAATAAAACGTCCGTAATCGCGTGTAATGACGATATGAATTATTCGACTTTTAATGCTTTGAATGTTAAGTTTGTTTGTGTGAAATGTGGAAAGTGTGCTAATGCTAATCAGGCTATGTGCGCTTTGAATAATGTCAAAGGCGTAGAAACTAGAACTAAGAAGCAAACTGTGATGCCTATTAGTGCTAGAAAACCCAAACGCAAAGTGAACCATTCTGGTGCAACCCCCCCTAAGAAAAGTATTGCATCAGACCCCACCACTAAGAACCCTAGAAGCAGAATTAGGGAATTATATGAGTCTGCTAGCAAGCCTTGGAAATGGTGGTTTGCTAATCAATGTCCTCCAGGATATAAATGGATGCCTAACGTTAGGACAGAAAATGTGACTACGTGCGTTAGTGTGACTCTAAGTGATGAAACTAGGGAAACTAATGAATCGTAAATCACAACTAACATGGAATCCAATTTAGCAAATGCTCCATCGTGTTCTAATTCTTCTGCAGGTGATCGAAATAATTCTATTCATACTGGACTGCGGATGCACGAAGCACATGACGGGGAATCTCAAGCTTCTAATTAACTTCGTGGAGAAGTTCCTGGGTAAGGTCCGATTCGGAAATGATCAATTTGCACCGATCCTAGGATATGGAGACTTGGTTCAGGGGAATATCACTATCAAAAGAGTTTACTACGTCGAAGGGATCAATCACAATCTTTTCTCGGTTGGTCAATTCTGTGATGCGGATTTGGAGGTTGCTTTTAGAAATAAGACATGTTTTGTTCGTGATTATGATGGGAATGGCTTACTTACCGGAACACGGGGTACTGATCTCTACACTATTTCACTACAAGACTCCACATCTTCACCTCCAATCTGTTTCATGGCTAGAGCTTCAACGACTCAAGCTTGGTTATGGCATCAACGTTTATCTCATCTTAATTTTGATACCATCAACTTGCTTTCCAAGAAAGATATTGTGTGAGGCCTTCTTAACTTGAAATTCATCAAAGATCATCTTTGTTCTTCTTGTGAGCTTTGTAAAGCTAAACGGAGTAGTTTCAAGACAAAGACTACACCAAGCTCTAAAGGACGGTTAGATCTTCTTCATATAGATTTGTGTGGTCCCATGCGTGTTCATAGTATCAATGGGAAGAAATACGTTATGGTTATTGTCGATGACTACTCAAGGTACACATGGACTCACTTCTTGAGGTCCAAGGATGAAACACCCGATGTTCTCATCAGCTTCCTTAAAGTGATACAACGTGGTGTTCAAGCTCAAGTTAAAGTGGTTCGTACTGACAGAGTTATAGAATTTTTGAATTCAAAACTGAGAAACTATTTTAAAGCCGAAGGAATTGAACATGAAACATCTATTGCTCGAACACCCGAACAAAACGGCGTTGTTGAAAGAGGAAACCGTACTTTAGTTGAGGCTGCTCGAACATTATTATCCGCTTCAAAACTTCCACTATACTTTTGGGCCGAAGCCGTGTCAACCGCATGCTACACACAAAACCACTCCTTAATTATCCCAAGACACGAAAAGACACCATATCACATAATTAATGATCACAAACCTTCACTCAAACACCTTCATGCTTTTGGATGTACGTGTTACATTATACGAGATGGTGAAAATCTGGACAAGATGAAAGAGAAAGGTGATGCATGCATTGTAGTGGGATATGCAACTCAGTCTAAGGGATACAGAGTATACAACAAGAGAACAAAATTGATAGTCGAGACTATTCATATCAGATTTGATGAATTACAAGAGATGGCACTTGAACAAAGCAGTTTAAGTCCCGATCCACAACGACAAACGACTTCCGTTCACAACCGCACGGAACTCGGAACTCAAGACCACAGCAATGAACCGTCAAGTTCAAAGCTGGTTCCTGAACATGTTCCTAGAGAAGATATGACATTGGACACGACACTTGAAGAGTTGGAAATGTTATATGGACCAATGTTTGATGAATATTTCACGGGGGAGAAACATGTTGTATCGAAGTCTTCCGTTGTCACTCATGATACGAATGATGATACCGATCATCATCAACAAAAGGATACAACTTCATCTACTTCAACACGGGTTGCTGCAGATTTACCTCCTCATAATATCACTTCAACAATCGATCCTACAACATCCACAACTACTGTCATTGCTCCAGAGAATACAAATCAAGCAGATGATGCATTATCTGACGATGACGATTTTCACAACCCATTTGGTACATCGGTACACGAAACTGGAGAGTCTTCTACTCACCATGTTGATCCGTCAAATATGCATACATTTTATCAACGACATCCTTCAACACATCATTGGACCCGAGATCATCCTTTGGTTCACGTAATTGGAAACCCTTCACAGCCTGTTCGTATAAGACGACAACTAGCAACCGATGGCGATGGTTGTATGTTCGCACTCGCCGTGAGTACTGCTGAACCGAAAAACATCAAAGAATCCATGGCTGATCATGCTTGGATTGAATCGATGACGGATGAACTTCAACAATTTGAAAGACTTAAAGTCTGGGAACTTGTTGATAGACCATACGATGTGATTCCATTAAATCTTCGTTGGATCTGGAAAAACAAGATGGATGAAGAGAATACGATCATCAAGAACAAAGCTAGGCTAGTGGCTAAGGGGTATGGCCAGAAAGAGGGAATTGATTTTGACGAATCATTTGCACCAGCTGCTCGTATGGAAGCGGTCAGGATTTTCCTTGCTTATGCTGCACATAAGGGATTCACTGTCTATCAAATGGACGTAAAGACAGCGTTTCTTAACGGTCCTTTGAAGGAAGAAGTCTATGTCACGCAGCCGGAAGGATTCGTCAATCCTCATTATCCTGACAAGGTGTATCATCTCCACAAAGCACTATATGGACTAAAGCAAGCTCCAAGGGCGTGGTACGACGAGCTCTCAAAATTTCTGGTATCCAAAGGTTTCTCAAAAGGTTCCATTGATCTAACTCTGTTTATTTATAAATATGGGGATGACATTTTGCTCGTGCGGATTTATGTTGATGACATTATTTTCGGGTCTACAAACCCAAAACTTTCAAAATGGTTTGAAAAAGTAATGCATAGCAAATTTGAAATGTCAATGATGGGCGAACTAAAATTCTTTCTAGGAATTCAAGTTCACCAATCCCCAAGTGGTATCTTTATAAACCAAGATAAGTATTGTCAAGAGATAATCAAAAAGCTTGGTATGACTTAATGTAACCCCGTTGGGACACCATTATCAACCACATCCCTAGATGCTGACTTGGAGGGATTACTCATAGATCAAACGAGATATCGTTCCATGATCGGGTCCCTCATGTATTTGACAGCAAGCAGACCTGATATTCATCATGCTACATGCTATTGTGCACGATATCAAGCACGACCCACTGAAAAGCACCTCAAGGAGGTTATACGGATCTTTCGGTACCTTAAGAATACCATTCATTTGGGACTCTGGTATCCGAGGGAAACCGGTTTCTTTCTAACGGCCTATTCAGATTCTGATCATGCAGGGTGTCTTGATACACGAAAAAGTACTTCTGGTGGTGCACAATTTCTAGGACAAGATAAGATTGTGGGATGGTCTTCCAAGAAGCAGGATTGTACGTCACTTTCATCAGCCGAAGCGTAGTATGTGTCTCTATCTGCGTGTTGTGCTCAAGTTCTTTGGATGAGAACACAACTCACGGATTATGGCTTCCACTTTGATAAAGAACCTATGTACTGTGACTCAAAGTCGGCCATAGCCATCTCCTGCAATCCGGTACAGCATTCCCGCACGAAGCACATTGATGTCAGATACCACTTCATAAAGGAACAAGTTGAAAGAAGTATAGTTGAACTATACTTTGTTGGAATGGATTACCAATTAGCCGACTTGTTTACGAAAGCTCTGTCGAAAGATAGGTTTAAGTACCTCGTTAGGCAAATTGGTATGAGATGTTTGACTCCAGCAGACCTGGAGATTCTGGCAAAGGTGCCTGCTTGATTTATCTATCAAACGTCAACCTGTAAATATCTTTGAAAAAGCAAAATACAAAAATATAAAACATATAAAAACAAAACAAAAAATTAAAAAATCTTTCAAAATCCAAAAATATTCTTCTCGACATGTCTTTCAGTATCGATAATATGGACGTGCCTAGAAATGTCGCTCAATAACGACACGGGTGTGTACATAAAGCTCGAATGAAAGTTGTAAATATTTTTCAAAACATGTCATTTCTTCTTTCAATAATGGAAAATGTCTATTTTGGACAATTTTTCCAACAACGGGTAGAGCAATCTATCACGGGTTGAGCTTGTCACAAAACATTCAACGTTTTGAGCTCAACACAATGGCTTGTAATCACTTTCAGATTTCAACCCGGATCTATATTCACGGGGGAGTGTACGATTTTCGTGCTCTTACCCTCAGCAAAAGAAGAGAAATCTTCTTACACTTGAGTGGATTCGTCAAGACATTCAAAGTCTATGAACTCAAGTTTATGCTTTAGAAAAACCTATTCGACAAAAAGAAATAGGATTTTTCAAAAAGAGTTGAACACAATTTTTTCAAGAATTTCTCAATGATTATTCAAAATCTTTCAAAAATTGTGTGTTCAACAAACTCCCATCCTCAAAAAGAGAAATGTGGATCACATCCTCATAATGATAATACAATTGGATCAATTTTTGAGGGGAGCATTTCAACTTCATGCAAAGATTGACACATCTTTCTCCCAGAAATTTTCAAGACTATTTTTTAAAATATATTTTAATCAAATTTGGTATCTCTAATATCAAAAGATTTTATATATTAGAGACAGGGGGAGAAAACGTGATTAAAATGTGATCCTATATAAGACTCAAGCACTTTAACTCTTACCTACATGTGCGAAACACTTTCGATTATCGATGCACATGTGAAGGGGGAGCATTTTTGAAACGACAAAACTATCAAGGTGTTAAATGTTTTTCAAACACCTTGTTAGACATTTGAAGTGGTTTTCATGGTTACGATCAAATACCCATAACATCTTTAATCCAGACGTTATTGGTGTCAAAAGGGTGGTTAATAACTAGGTTTTTGCCTAGCAAGAAAATTATCGTTCTAGTGGTCTAATCGAATTGATATAGGTTCTATGTGTGACTCAACTGTCTTTGGTGGAATAATAAAGTTGTCGTTGTAGTATTTAAAATAAATGCAGAAACAATTAAAATAAATGACTTTAAAGTAAATCTAAGTCTAATTAAAATAAATGGTGCAAGTATTTAAAAGCAAGATGGAAATTAAAAAGGCACTAAGTGTAAATAACGCAAACTTATATCTAACTAAGGCAAACTTAAAACGCCACTAAAAGTAAATCTTAAACTAAGGCAAGACTAAAATAAATCTAAGGCAATTAAACTTAAAGTGCGAGTAAGGAAAAAGGCGGGAAAAATGAAGCTCGAAATTAAAAAGCAGAAACTCAAAAGTTGAAATTAAAGAAACTAAAAATGATCTCTATTCGGAATAAAACTCTATCCGGAATAGTGAGTCTATTCGAAATAAAATGGCCTACTCGGTATAAGTTCCCTACCCTGAATATTGTCACGTATTCGGAATAAGTCCCCTATGCGGAATGTCCTGCCTATTCAGAATAACACCTCTATGCGGAATAAAGTCCTACTCGGAATATTGTCCCTTATGCGGAATACTAGCACAATCCGGAATAAAGTGCCTACTCGGAATAAATGGCCTATTCTGAATATTGTCACCTATTCGGAATATCCTCCTATCCGGAATACACTCCCTATCCTGAATAATACTCCTATGCGGAATCTTGAGCCTATTCGGAATAACAGCCCTTACTCGGAATACCTATTCGGAAAATTCCTCTACGCGGAATAACCTGCCAACTCGGAATAACACCACTATTCGGAATATTCAATATTCCGAATAGTCATCCAATGAAAAGCTTACTCGGAATATTGCTGGGCTTGGCTGTATCCTGGGAAAGATCAGTAACAAGAATAACGAAGAACAAGGGAAATAAAGATAGCACGGATTTAACAAAAACTTAACCAAATCAACAAAAAGATTAAACCAAACTAATAACAAAACATCTATTAAGCATAAACAATCAATCCAAAACAACAAAACTAACAATAAAGATCAAGATAATCAAAACCCACTTAAATAAATCAACAAAAATTAAGAACATAAACATAAACAAATCAACACAAAGATTAAAGAAAGATAGAATGAGATTAACAAGATAAAGATAAAGATTAACAAGAATTAAAAGAAAAACTTACTTAAAATTAAATGGAAATTAAGGTGCAAGACAAGGTATTTAAATTTGACAATAAAGTAAATGACAAGGTAATTAAAAGTGGAAGAACTAATTGTCACTATTAGCCAACAAGAAAAATAATTATCATCCTAATCTATATATAGGGGAGGATTAGGAAGCTTCCTCCCCTCCTTTATTTCTTCTTAATTGCGTCATTAGGTCCTTAAGCCTTTAATCTTCATTAATTGCACCATTAGTCCTTTTTCCTTCTAATCTTCTTTAAACTTGGACTCTAATGACTTGTGGCTCGGGATTTCTTTTGAACTCGTCTTTTAATTCTTCAATAAAATAGACTTGAGTTCTTCGGCTTTAAGTAAACTTCCGTCTTTTGACTTTTTCTTCGATAAATCTTCAGAATTGGTCTTGGACTTCCGTTCTTTTTGCACTCTTGACTTCTTGACTTCGTCTTTCATCTTTTTCTTCAATAAAAGTCCGTAAATGCCCGTGAATTCCCGTCTTTTCTCCACTTTTCACCTTTTCGTCCTAAATCACAATAAAAACACAAACCACGCATAATTCCGACATAAAAGACATAAAATACACGTTTTGGCTCGGTTATTATTGTAATTAAGTGGTAGAAAAGATGTGTGTTTACACACATATCAGTGGTTAGGTTTAAGTCCTATGATCCAACTAGAACCGGAGGAATCTTCCCAGGGACAATCTAATAGATTATTAGAAGTCCTTAGGAAAGATGAAGTAGAATGTGAACGTAGCTGAATGCCGACTAAGTACTGATGCTAGCACTTGAACAATCACAACAAGGTGTTAGTAATGATGTCTTGGTAAGCATTGAAGGGGTTGAAGAATGAAAAAGAAATGTAAGGATAAAGGGTGTAAAGAAAGAAGCCCTCCATACAACTTAGGCAGAAACTGGGTCAACACATCATGAAGACAACTCATCATGGACCCAGTGATGTATGCACAACCCTTTCCTAGCTACTCAGGCTTCTCTTAAAAGAAGTTTGTATTATTGTCACGGAGAACAACATGACTTCTATTAACTTTCTCACTTCGAGATAGTTGATATTGAATAGGTGGCATCTGCTCCAGCCTCCGACCACTAAAAGTGCACAAATCGAGTCTAGAGCCAAGAGATCAATCAAATCTCATTAGGACACACGGATGAAGATCAAGAGAGTCCTACGCTATATCCTTGTGATATTGCTAGAACACTCAGAGTGATACTACTTAGTATTCACAATGTGGAAATCCTTCCAGTGTTAACATCAAACAGCACTGCGGTAGGTCATATGCAAGATTCTTTATGAATTGAACATATGAAAAACTGAAAAGCAACAGTGGTTTGATTCTGAATTGATTCAAACTCGTTTCAGGTTTCTACGTAATATCTTTATGGTCTTGCCAGAACATTCAGAGTGATATTCATCAATATTCACAGTGACGAATGGAAATCCTTCTAGCGTCAACCTCAAACAGCGCTACGGTAGGTGACTTGTGAGATTCTTATAAATCAAGCTTGTGTCAACTGGAAAGAAACAATGATAAGATTCTTTATGAATCAAACTTGTTCCAGGAATTTGAATTGACGACTTTAATCAAGCGGATATTTATCCAATTGATTCACTCTTTATGTTCACAGTCTTGCTTTGAGAAGGTCGAGTAAAGAGAACGACTAGTACAGCCGCGAAACCCTGTCAAGGAGATTCTTAATTGAATCTACCTATCACGGGTACGGTATTTAATATCGTATAACGGTCTTCACCGACCGGAGGTAAAACGCTACCAATTTAGGACGAATGTCAAAGCCATTCAGTCCGTGTCTATGTTTTGTCTCGAGAAGGCGGCGTTACGGTGTACTCAGCAAAGTCAAAGATTCAAAACCACATTCTCATGACTAAAGACATATTCAATAATTAATAGTGTGAGCATATGGATGAAGACACAAGATCGCAATATGGCAAAGACAAGTCTAGGATGATTTGAAGATCTCAAACTTAAAGACAAAGTCGAAAGACAACGACAAAGGCTCAAAGATCACAGCATGAAGGAACAAGACTACGATTACACATTCAAGACTCATTTATGGCAAGATTAGTAATCTCTACAAATTTCCTAAATGACCAAGGTTTATGACCTCTCATTGGGGGAGATTGTTAGCCTCAAAATATTGAGTCGAACAAGAATGCTTGGTCATATATTTATTATGTATCGTATATTAGAACGTTGTAATAGGTAGTAGATTAGTCGTATATAACGGGCTTAACATTAAGCTAAGGTTCATTCATAAGTAACCAAAGCCCATAAGGAAATCCCGACCCATGATCATATAGCCCATTAAGCTACATGTAAGCAAAGGCTATATAAACCCTTCCTAGCATGTTAGGAAGGGTGTTGGTCATTCATTTTTCTCTTAATCTAATATTTCACAAGTTCACACACTTCTCTCTCTTTTCTCTCTCTAGTTTCTCTCTCTAAAATTCATCTTATTTCTACCTTTCTTTCTTCATTAATCGTATAGAATCATCATATATTAGGGACAACACTCATGTTTTCATTTCAGTCTTCACTTATGTTATGCTATTCCATGTTATTGTATATATCCGCGCACTGAGCCTCTCGCTTAGCCGTTTTCTCTTTTCATGTCCCCAAACGGCAGGTACACAAGGTCAGGAACATGGGAAATGTTATGCATAGGATGAGAGCTATATTATTGCATTACTTTTACTTTATGCTTGTTTATAAGTTTATGTTGGGGACTGATGTTTGATTCCGGTTATCCCTATGGTCATTTAATGTTTTAGGACATTTACCTTATGCTTTGATATTACGCCATGATTATCCTGTGACATTCCATTTATCCAAATAGGGTGTTACAACTGATTTTAGCAAATGGTGGTCCCACGTCTGGTTTGTGTAGTAGTATTCTTTCTAATTGTGTTGGGTCAGATTAACAGTGATGGATAGTTGTCGATCTCGAGAAGTGTATTGGATTTAGTCGAGTATGTTTTTTGAGTCGGTTATTTTCGATATGCGCCGAGTGTAAATCGGACTCGTGTTAGTTTTCATCATGTGTGAGCCAAATGGGAAAGTATTAATTGCTTGATGATTGATGATGAAAAATGTTTTAGATTGAACCCGTTATTTTTTAAAAGTGACGAGTTTTTAAAAAAGTGACGAGACAAAAAGACGAGATAAAGTGACGAGATTTACTGTCGAGACCGAGAAAATGTTTTGGCAAAAGTTGAATAATAGTGGCTCCGGAGTTGATCGGGTATTATCGTTTGAAATCGAAGATGGATTTTTCGAAGGCGTGCACTTATTTTATCTTTGAAAGATAACTTGTTCGTGCTTAATCTTAGAATGAAGACTTGCTTATCTAGTTACCGGGTTTGGGGTGGTTGTTTGATGACCAGGATAACTATCACATTAATGAGCTACATTGTTGTACTTAGTGTCACACGCATAGTCGACGTGGATAATTTCAAGAGGTGATGTGCTTATAGACTTCGTCAGTAATGTATTGGGTACTTAGAAATTTCTCAGCAATGATATTTCTACATTGTTCCTCATTCAACAATAGTGCAAGCTCACAAGGTCGAGGAAATTTTATTCAGTTTCATGTTTGCATATCTGATCTTCTCCATCAGTGGTCGCTTCAAAATGGCTACAAAGGGGTTGGTAAAGATAGCCATGGAGAGTTTATGAGTAGAGCATTTTGATCAGTAACTGATTCTCTCGCAAAATATAATTCACCTTATTTATTATTCTCACAAGATTTCTGGTACATGTGCGTACGATTTATTGCTAGTTCCGAGGTTCCGAAACCATCAGGGGGAAGAAGAAGACATATTGAACGCACAACGAGTACACGTGATGAACTTTACACCTTCTTTTTATTTGAAGGCATTCCAGGGAGACAAATGTCATAACCGCAGAGAAAAATCAGTGTTAACTCGTGGCGTTTAGTGCATCTTTCAACTTACATGAGGGAAGAGATGAAAGAAACAGTCTCTAATGGTTAAAAGAGGTACACTATTGTTCGATGATTAATTGTTTGGTTGTGGCAATTATACATCATCATTATCCTATATGGAGAGATATGTACTTCCGGGACTTAATTGACTATGGTGCATCTCCGAAAGAAGATATGTGCATTTCCGGGACTTAATTGACTCTGGTGTTACGATGTCAACTTCATGAATGGGATAAAGTGTCTTAATCATTATGTACTTGTTAGGAAAAATATTGTAAGGAATTATACACGTCGTCCCATGGGGGAAGATATTTGGAAATCCACTTTATGTGACGACATTTAAGAATTCCTATTAGTTCTCATAGTCACTCACGCAAAGACTAGACTAGGAAACTATGTATAGTGTAGGCACATGAGTGACTATATATACCTCTCCAAGGATTCCAATGAGGAGTTGTTGGTTGTGTTTTCTCCTTTTATACACTTTGCCTTTCTCTCTCTAGAACACATTCAACCTCTCAACTCAGAAATTTGTTCCCTCAAATCAGATATTTCCACAGACTTTCGATTCAATAGTTCAATCAATGATTGAGTCTGTGCAGTGGTATTAGCACATGCGGGCTTTACTGAATCGAAGAGTTGTGTATTTTTCCGTTTGAAGTTATCAACTTTGGACAAAATATTGGAAACTTGATTATCTAGATCAAGTTTAAAATTCTCAGCGGCCTCAAGTACGTTCACACTATGCATCTCCTTAGATTTTTCTATATCTATTGGCAATGATTTAACAACCTTGTCACTTGGTTGACGCTGTTTTGATTGTATATTCAATCGAAAATCCTTTTGAAAATTTGGATCATCTATATTAACACATTTGAATGACGTTTCAAAGATTTCTTGAATAAATTGTTGCTTACATTCAAGCGAAATACAATGTTTTTGAATCACATCAAAATGTTTTGAATGCGAATTATAGGAATCTTTAACCTTTAAAAATTCAGCATCAAATTTGTGACAATTACTATCTACCACATTATCCACAGATTCAACATTATGCACAATAGAATCATTATCAACATTATTATTCATACAGACAGTTTCAGTATCATGCCACATCACTTGCTTCAGAAGCTGATCATTTTGGCGTGAAATATGTTCCATTTCAACTAAACTGTTTTCATAAGCATCATCCATTTTGTTGAAAACACGTTTAACTTCATCTAATTCCAAAACCAAATATTGATCAATATTGCTAAAACATGCTTTAATATTGTTTACAAATGGAACAATTTCGTCTCGAAACGCAGCTCTAGTGTGTTCAAAATTCCATTCACCTTCCGTTATGGCCGAAGTCGTCATACGCTCCTTATTGACCTTGTCAAAATCGGCAGAGTGTTGGTGCAATGCATTTAAGCTATCAGACACCTTAATTACCGGTGGAATTAACTTAGTTAAATCTTTTTTGACAAGTGTAGGAGACGTACTAGAAAGGTTTTCGTTTGACAAACTTTGGGGCACACATGCTGATAATTGAGCTAATTCCTTATGTAGTCTAAAGCGGGTCTTTTTATCAAACTGATCTTTATTATGCTTAACATAAGCAAGCTTGTGGAATTTTATAAGCACTTTAGATCGAGTTTCTTCCGCAAGTGTCATTGTCTCCTCATCCTCACGAACATAAGGTGCTTCTTTCGGTTTGCCAATTAGCGTCACATCATAAAGACAAGGAATATATTCCTGAGCTTGTTTTGCATAACCGGGATTAGGTGGTAAATCTTGAAGACGCTTAAGTTCGAGTTCTTTAAACGATTTAGTTAAAAGATGAACTTTTTTATGGAAGCGTATTGTTTTAAAAGCTGTTGCTCCTTGAATTTAAGAAGTTTGGTAGCATTAATTTCCGATTCAAGATTTTTAGACTCGAGAGTTTCGAAATCTGTTTTAAGTTTTTGAAAATCATTTACAACCGACTCTTTTTCTTTTAATTCATTGGAAAGATTAGCTCTTAATGATTCTATTTCGTTTAAGTGTTCTATCCTTTCATTACAAAATTGGTCAAATTCAGAATAAGTTATTTTCTCTGCTTGAGGTACCATTTCAAAAGTTTTTACCTTTTCCTTATATAGCGCACGCTCAGCGGTTAGATTGGCATTCATATCTATGGTTTATCGGACAGCCACATTGATGTTATCAATAATATGTTTAGGCACCATTACCAAATTATGTTGAGCATAAAATTCCATGCCCGTCGTAGCATTTGGTTGAGGTTCACTCAAATGTGAAGGATTGGATACCTCAACATTTGAATTAATATTTACCGAAGGCTGTTCAGGGTTGTTATCGTATGCCTAACTTGATGTGGATTATCATGAAGTTTATTAGTTGTGATTGGTACCTCACTGACGACATCAGAACCGTAGTGAGAAAGTTTAGCAACGAGAGCAACTTGGGCTGAGTCAATGTCATCACAATCCGAATCATATGCATCAAGGTCATCTTCTTGATATGCTGCAATAGAAGTAGAGACGACTGTGATGCCTTCATTATCTGCTACCCCTGGGTCTGCAAGAAATGATAATACCTCTGAATCCAAAATATTTCCCTTAGATTGAGCGTCGAACAAATACATCTTCTCCCGAAACCACGTTGCATCCCTTCTCCTTACCGGCTGAGTGCATTGCCTAGCCATATGACCTTGTCCTCGACAATTGTAGCAAGTCACAACCTTTTGAGGACCAATGGGACTTCCACTTCCATTTTCACCAGCTTGAGTATTCACAGCTTAAGCATTCATAGTCCTTAGAGTTGGTCCATATGAGTTTTTCCTTCCTTGAATGGATTGCACAGTCACTTGACTGTCTTGAATAGTGGCTTGTTGGCAAGGATTTGAAGAAGTGCGGAGTTGATTGTTCGTTGGTAGAAAACCTCTAGTAGTAACAAGTTTTGTCAAGTAGGCAGTGAGATGGTTTAAAACATCTGTTGGCGTATCATTTGGAGTAAAGACTGGTGCTTGAATTGGTGGAAGTTCATTGGAGTATAAGGCTTGTGCTTGTGTTGCTTCATTTGGAAAATATCCTTGTTGAGGGGTATAGCCCATTGGAGAAGTGATAGCTTGTGATGGTGATGCCTGATGTGTTGGTTGCTTTGGATAAGGCTGTTGAAGAACACTTTGTTGAAATGCTTGTTGTGGCATCATTAGTGGCTGATAAGATGGTTGTTGTGGTTGATGATAGGTGTGTTGTGGTGGCTGCTTCAAGTATGATGGTTGTTGGTAAGTGTAAGCCATGTTTTGTTGGGGAGTCATTTGTTGAGAAGCATACATGGCAAGTGGATCATGAACTTGAGGTGTTGACAACCGAGCCTCAATCACGTGGCATTCGTGTTGTTGAAGAAAAGCTTGAAGTTGATCCACGTTGGTTTGATGAAAATCCTTAGCCAATTTAACAGTCGCCAGGTACTTGCTCCATTCAGAAGGAAGAGTGTTCAAATACTTGGTGTTTAATTGAAACGTAGGAATTCCCAGGCCATAGATGTTGAGCTCATTCATCAATAGAGTGAATCTCAAATAGTAATCATTGAGAGTCTCCCCGGGGACATAGGCAAACCTATCAAACGTATCATGTAGCTTACACTCTCGTTCTTGTTTAGTTAACGAGGTGCCTTGCATTAAAACACGAATTCTATCCCATAACTCTTTGGCAACTTTATGTTTACTCACGAGTTTGTAGACATCCGGAGGAAGGGCTTGGAGAATGATGTTTGTAGCTTGTTTATCACACTTGTCTTGAATCTTAGCGTCTCCAGTTAATTCACCCGTTGTGCGAGGACGAGAAACTACACCTTTCGTTAAAGTACCATATACCAATGGTCCATTAAGCACCGATGCCCAAATGAGATGTCCGTTCTTTGTATTCAACATATAAAGTTCCATTCGAGAAGCCCAATCCTCGTACATAGTCTTCACCAACATTGGTGGACGATTATCCGTACCCAAGAGGATGGACTTATCCGTAAGTAAAGTAAACTCCATTTCAATAAGTTAAGATTTACAAAAGGTTGATCGAACAATGAGAGAAACTAAATGTGCTTGGTTTTGTGTGTAGAAGTCGAGAAGCAATGTTAAAGTCCCCTAAATAAGTTCTCGATAAACAAAAAATTCCAAGGCAAACAAAAACTCACGCTCGAAATTTTCTAAATCACGTTTTTCGAAAATCTTGAAATTTTCCAATGATTTTGCAATGTTCAGGTGATTCAAATCCGCAATGTTAAACTAAGATTCAATTCCAAAATGTTAAACTAGGATTCAATTCCGCAATGTTTAACTAGGATTCAATTCCGTAATGTTAAACTAGGATTCAAATCCGCAATGTTTAACTAGGATTCACGATTCAATTCTGCAATGTGGACAACATCTGCATCCGTCGACGTTATGAAGGTCGTACCTTCCTCATCAGGGTCTACAAGGAATCGTTGTTGGGAGATAGTATATTATACTCTTGACGAGGGGGCCCAATTTTTTTTTTTTTTTTCTATAAACTATAAAAGGTAAAGTATCTATCCAATCTAATAGTGATTGAACGCCTGAACACTCAGAGATTCTCGCGAGTCTATATACGTAGATTACAGTATAGAAAGTACTTTCCCAACTAGTAGTGGAATTATCGGCCGGTTATCCAATGTAATTCAAGATCCAATCAATAAACATTCGCGAGGTACTGAGTTTAGCGTCGACAAGGCAAGTAGTGGATCTTTATTATAATGATATGAGAGACATTCAAAGCATCAGCCTCAACATCAACAGATGAAAAGGACTGACCGACCACCGTTCAAGACGGATCCCGAAGGCTCGAACTTTTTGCTAGCTTTGAAACATGGGCTGAAGGAAAGAGGAAGACCAAACAAAGTCGCGGTCAAAGCAAAGAAAAAGATGCCAACTACTAGCTTACAGGTTGGCTGGCTGGCTATTCTATAAACCCTGTGCCAAATAGTGGTACTTTCATTTCGATAATCCGCTAGTCTTCCTAACAAAAGAAGTAAAAGATGTTTTAGTTACTACAACAGACTTCATTACAAGATTTTCCGCTTTGAAAGTGAGGCATATCAGTGGTTTACGGATATCTTACTATAAGTTCTTTCTAATAAAGCAAAGTATTTTGAAATCACTCGGAATGCTAAAGGACCCTTTCACTCCTTCCTATGGTCTCTACTGCCAACTCGTTTCACTCCAGTTCATACCGTAGCAACTACAGCAAGCTGACTAGCTCCCTGGCTCGTATGACTCAATTCCGCAATGTGGATTCAGTTCCGCAATGTGGATTCAATTCCGCAATATGGACTTAATTCCGCAATCTGATGGTTGATTCAATTCCGCAGTAATTCAAATATTGCGGAATTATCCCTTAAAAAGTGTATCTCGGATATCAAAAGCTTCAAGTACGATTTTTCACCAAAAATGATCCAAACGCCCAAACATTTTGTGTTTTTGACCAAAACAAATATACCAAATCACTACCACGACTATGTAGATGATATTGGTAAAGATCAAACCACGAAAAACACAAAAAAAATTAGGACGTGGGTTTTATGGATAAAAAATACACACGAAATCTATAAAAACAAACACATAAAAAAGACAATCATCCCATGGCTCTGATACCATTTGTAGGATTATGTAATCTTGCTTAATCTAGAGAGAGAGTAGAGATAGAAAGATGGTAGAATCACACACACACCTAGAGAGAAAAAGTATGAAGAAACACACTTTACTATGTGTAAAATAAGAGTGAACCGCACCCTCTCCAACTAAGGAGAGGGTTTATATACCAAGCCCATGAGATGGGTTTGGGCTTAAAAGTTAGGCCGGCCATACATAACATAGACTGGGCTTTTCCTTGTTTAATTAATGTAAAGTAACTAGACTACGAACTACTACTTAATATATTGTCGGAGTGACCGAATCTTCCTAAATACGTAAAAACGTATTTCCAACATTAAACAAGTTTCACTTGGTGCAAGAGCCGGAGTCCACAAGACCCCGAATTAGGCCTAATTCGGGTCAAGCTCGGTCCATCAAATTTTTTTATCAAGAAGTTGGCGCCATCCGTGGGATCCTTACACTAAGCTCTAAGCAATGACGTAAAATGGTGTAAACTAAGGGCATCAAAAATCTTCGACGGTAGACGATCACATTGCGTCCGCGAATGTTACCCCTGGATCCACTAACGAGGCAAACAGTCAGGATGTGACAAATCCACCTTTCAAAGGAACAAATACACTATTCTCAACTCCCCTGCCTATTGTTGGGGAAAGAGATGTAGGACAAGAGTCAACTCAGCCTCCTCCTAATAAAGATAAAAAGAGGATACCCCCCCCCGCATCAGGAGAAAGCGGGGAAGTAATCGTTACTGATGCACGAGCAATGGAAGAATATGTAGCGAATAATCTGCAAGCACTCATCCTACTGGTTGCCGAACATATAAAAAATCGGAAGGGGAATAGAAAGAAGGGAGCACGCAGGACGCAGTTAGTCCTCTGAAAGCGAAGCATCAAGAGCGAATGACAATCGTCCTGTAAAGCGAAGACGTGAATACCATCCCTCAGATGACCCAGAATTCTCACAACCTTGGAGAAGAGCTAGAACAAAATGCTTTCACAAGACGCATACAATATTACCCGGATACAAGAAGGCGTCACATGCCAGCAAACGTAAAAACATACGATGGCACCTCAGACCCAGAGGATCACCTAAAAGTGTTCGAAACCCAAGTAGGTATCAAGCAATGACCAGGACCCGTGTGGTGCAACATGTTTAATTCTACACTCGTAGTAAATGCGCGAATCTGGTTTGATAGACTTCCACCATGAACGATCGATGGCTTTGAAGTATTGCGAAAGGCATTCAAAAGAAACTTTGTGCAACAAAAAAGGCATGATAGGAGCGCCGTATCACTCGCGAGAATTAAGCAGAACCATGGCGAATATCTGGAAGACTTTGTGGAGCGTTTCAAAAGTGAATGTCTTCAAAGAAAGGAGTGCCCAGAGATTCTGAAAGTATCTTGCTTTGTGGCAGGTATACGCAACAACGATCTAATACGAAAGTTGAATGAAAGAACCTCAGGAACCTTTGATGGAGTACTAAGGCGAGTGAGATCCTTCATACATGGGGAATCGGCTGCCTCAGAAGTCATGCAAAACACTTACGGTTTTAGATCCCGTGACGCGCCCAACAAAGGGCCAGGTAGTCAAAGCCAGTTTGGAGATTTCGATTACCGATGGAATAAAGGAAAGGGACGAGCCAGTAGCTACAGGTTCACTCCCCTTAAGTTAACTCCAATGGAAATCCTTATATCAGAAGGCGCGAACTTCTCAAGACCATCGCCAATGACCACTCCGATAGAAAGGCGCATTGGAACAGATATTGTGAATATCATGATGAGAAGGGGCATGTTATGAATGAATGTATTCAGTTACAGAAACATATCGAGAATATGGTAAAGGAAGGCAAGCTAAAACACCTTGTCAAAGAAACTGTTGATCCCAAGCTTAGATCAATTTAGCTTGTGTAAACGAGATTAGATCAAGTTAAACACGTAGAGAAACTTTGTTGTGTATAAAACAATTTTAATATTATGCGGAATTAATACTCAAACAAGAACACACAAACAATTGTAAAACAAACTTTCACTTGATTGATTAGAACAAACTTGCTTACAATGAAAGTGTTAAACGTATGAAAACTTATATGAAACTAAACCTAAAGGTCTTCTTTTGTAGACATAAGAAGCCTTGTACAAGAGTCTACGTATCAACTATTCTAGGTAAAGATAAATATAGAAAATACATTATTGATCCTATCTTTACTAGAAACAAACTAGAAACATAATACGCGTAGACCATATCTTTCTATCAGTGCTTGACTTCAACCTATCAACGCTTGACATCTTCCTGTCAACGCTTGATCTGTCAGCGCTTGTTTTCTTCTTATCAACGCATGTTTTTTTCTTGTCAGCGTTCAAGTGTACTGGCTACATTTTATTCCCAACAATCCTCCCCTAAACTTGATAGCTACTCTAGCAATCAAGTTTCTGAATAAAAATTAAGAACTAGGAGGAATCTTACAAACCTTATCATATTGGTAATAAACATGCCTAATCAAATCTTTGGCCATGTCACTTGAATAGTCAATCTCTAGCTGTGTTGTCTTCATCTTGTCCAAAACTTCTTTTGATATGGGATACTCAGCATCTACAAGAAGATACTCAGCAAACTTTGTAGAACTCAAATAATACACACCAGCAGCTGAATACAAACGCCATTGAAGTCCACTGATATCATCCTCAAGATCCTTCCAAACAGGATCTTCTTCTTCCGGTGCACACATTCTCTTGAATGTTGACCAAATCTTTATTCCATTGACTGAAGTAGGTGCTTCAGTCTCATACTTGGCCAGCAACAACCTCCAAAGGTCTGCCAAGTCTTCCCTATCCATACATGCAAATAGAGACATAAGAGTAGTAAATGTGTGTACCTCTTTCCCATATCTACCAATCATCCAAAACCCACTTGCATCTTCTTCATAGCTAATGATAGGGTTTCTGGCATCAAGAGGTAACACGTGTACCATATCTGAAGCTTCCATGGGTGAGAGCTTAATGCTTCTTCTAAGAATAGCTTCACTGGGAACCACTTTATTTAAATCTTTAGGAAACTCAAGTGGAACTCCCTTCTTCAAAGGTGATATGAGTGTATTTACTCATATCATTTGTATTAATAAACAATGAAATTATGCATTAAATGTATCAAATATGCCTTGGATATGCTTGTTTCTTGTTTGAATGTGTGTAGGTACCAAGTTCGCGAAAACCGACGAAAACCGACACGAGTTTGAAGAAAAAGATTGAAGAAGCCAAAATCGAGCTCGACTTGAGTGGATTTAATAATTTTGCAAGTTTATGGCCAAGTGGGTCCCACAATGGGGTAAATGGGCTCAAAAGCCCATTTAAGTTTCAAGTTAAATTATGGAGGTGTTTTGAAAGTCCATTAGGCCCAAATGGATGATTTGAATACACGGATGGAATGTTATTTGGGCTGAAAAGCCCAACTCAATGATGGAATAAATAATGGAAGGAGAAGAAACGTGAATTGGGCCTTTAGGGTTTTATAAACGAATTGTTTCTTTGTGTTTATTGTCTCAGTCAAACTTTATCTTCACACATTTACTTTTCACCAATAATAAGAAAACCGTCCCACTTCATGTGTCATAACTTCACCCACTCTTATTTCATCCACTCGTTTTTTCCATCCATTAAATAAATTTTAACCGACCCCCACCACACTTTTATATTCCCATTCGTTTTGTTTTTCTCCCACTTTCCATTCACAACAAATTAAATATACTCTCGATATAACCAAGGTGAGTTTTCTCTCACCTTTCTTCCCCACTTTACCCCAAAACCTAAAAACCAGTAACCCTAGTTACTATTCACCCAATCCTTAATCAGTAAAAAGTCAGTTTAACAAAGGGCTTTTTGTTTAATCAATTAATTCAAGAAAAGGGGAATAAAACCCCCAATCTTTAAGGAAGAGAAAGATTGGAGAAAAGATGCTACGTGGCAACGAATCACTGGAAGCTACACATCATTCCTCCTTTTCCACCAATCAGAGAGCAAGAAAGAAACACAACTAGCACACGGTTGCCACGTTGGCAATCCGTGTGCTAGATTATGTCATCTCAACCATTCGATTCAACAAAGAGAGAGAAGAATGAAGATCAAAGGCTGAGGATCAAAAGGAATATACCCAAAGAGATGCGGATATCCTCTCAGCAAAGCCCTTGGGGAGGCTATAAAAACCCCCAATTATCTTGTATTTCATCATCCTTTCTTTACTTTAAAGTTACTCTATAGAAATAATTGTAGGGATTAAATCTTGTATTTTCTTTTTAAATCTTGTAATATTTCTTGAATTTAATAAAAGTTATTCGTTTAATTAAATTGGTGTCTCGTGTCTTTTATTTCCTGTTTAAATTGATATAATAATTAATTTCTATAAACTGTTTCAACACAGTAATGTTTATTATGTTAAACATGAGCTAATTGATAGTTCAGATTTAATATAAGGAGTAAAATAGGATAAAATACTTTCCCTACTGGAAAGTATTCACAAACAGTGGTTTATGGTTCAGATGATGATTTTTGGTGGTTCGCTTGATAAATGATGGTGGAGTTTGGTGGTTGTGATGACGGTTCATAGGATGCTCAGCGCATACCTACTACTCAAAGGTTTCCTCCAAAAAGGTTTTAGGTTCTTCACTTTTATTTTATTTTATTGCTTATAAATCTTTTTGGTGTAAACTGCTTAAGTGATTTAATTGTTGGAAAATATTAGTTAATATACTGAGATGCCTAGTTAATTCGATGCAATTTATGATTGTTTGCCATACGTTTTTTTGGATAATTGCTTGACTGATTTAGTCTAATCTGATTTGCTGAGTAATTTGTTTAGTCTAAATATAATGTTGTGTGATATTTGCTTGAGTTATCTATTGTTTTCAGATAGTTATTTAAAATCTGATATGAAAACTATATAGTGATGTTTAGGTTATAGAGTATTATTAGTTAAAGTTGATTTGCTTCTGTAGAATAATTTAGCTTACCTGCTTTGTGAGTTAAATTGATGGTAATCACAGTCTGCTATTTTAAACGAGTTAAGCTGCTATAGATTGATTTCTGATATTTTGGATCTTGTCAATTGCTTATATGAGATTAGAGCTGATACCATCTTGAATTACTTGATGCTGATTTGGTAACTGATTTATGGTCTTTAATTCGCAAGCTTAATCTGTTTTGTTCTGTTTTTGAAAGATTGAAATTACTTATTTTGTATACTGCTATCTGATGTGAGTTTTACTTACTGAGTGTTATTGTTTGATTTGTTTTGGCATCAGCTTATCAGTTCCATAAATCTGATAAGCCCAAAAGGCTGTGTCCTCACAGCTTATAGCAAATAAGCTCACCAACAAGTCACCTCCTGTGACTAGTTTTTATCATATCTGTCAAAAAGAATTTAATCCAAAAAAGTTGTCTCTACCTGAAATCAAACCTGTGACCTCCTGGTCACAGGCATAGTGTGATAACCATCTGGGCTACATGCTATTTTAATTTATATCTCTCACATGTAATTAATATAGTGACATTTTAATTTATTAACGAGATATATATATTTCGTTATATATTTTCGTTATATCTCACAAAATTTTTGATGTGTCGTGGATAGTATATGTGATAATTTGATATTACGTTATAGGGTAAATTAGAAAATTACCTTTAGGAAAAAGTAATAGACTAATAATACCAATGACGAATTCAATTAAACACGTGAGTGAGTCGAGTTCGCTGTACACGAAGATCTTATGAATTTGAGACGTTTTGCTTTGATATGGACAATTGATGTGAATTGGTTTTTGGTTTTTAAACTACAATTAAAGTCTACCAATTTTAAACTATTTTAAAATAAGCCTAAAGTGCATGAATCGTTAAACCCCGCAATATTTAAAATCTACAATTAATTATTTACTTAAAAATCTTACTTACTAGAAGATTAACGCTATTTAAAATTAATCTAATTAAAAATCTTTTAAAGTAAATCTATTTAATTAAAATAACTTTTACTTTACTTTAAAAAATCTAATTTAAACTTTTTAAACTAATTGCTTAATTAAAAATTACTTAATTAAAAATTACTTTAAACAAATCTATTTAGAAAACTATTATTAAAATCTAATTGTAAAAATTAACTAATTAAACTTTTTAATTTAATAAAAACATTTTTTTTATTATTTATTTATAATATTATATTTATTATTTATTTTATTTAACTAAAACAAATTTTAATAAAAACTTTAATTGAGAAAAATTTGTTTAAAAATGAATTTACAGTAAATAAAACGTTTCTAAAATGAATATGCCAAAGTGAAACAGACTATATTAATGCAACTTCTGATATAGAAATCAAATGAGCACTTGGCCCAGTTGGTTAACACCTTACGCCTGTGACTAGGAGGTCACAAGTTTGAGTCCTGACATGGACGAATTTTTGTAATTAAATCTTTTTGACAGATTAACAAAAAGATAGTCTCAGGAAAGACTTTTTGAAGCTTATATATCAGCTGATAGGAATCAGCACTAATGGGCTTATCAGATCATGGAATCTGATAAGCAGAAAGTTTGAACAAAATAGCAACAAGATTAAAAAACAAAATTAAACACAAGAAAGCATATCAGTTAAAACATTAAAAACAAAAGCATCATCAGTCAAACCAAACTACATAAAAAAAAGGTATCAGTTAAGCAATCACAACCAAATTAATCTAAACAAACTATACATTAAGATCAAACAATCAAATTCATTAAATCAAGTTCAAAAAAACCAAATGAAACTTTCAGTAAAATTTCATTGCAAACAAACAGTCGTTTCAGTTTAAATCGCTTAATTCAAATCTCATATCAGCATTAAACTAGCAGAACCATCTTAACAAATTATCATATTAAAATTAAACTAACACCATTCTCTTAACACAATGTCAGCTTAATAGATCAGGTAAACTCAGCAAATAAATCACATAATAAAGCTCTCATATTATTAATTATTCCCAAATCCTTTTAGAAACCTGGTATCAGACTTACTTATTTCTCAAACTCAGATAAAAATAAAACTTAACTATAAACAGATATTCTGACTTTTAGACTAACACTCAGTCATTAGACTTGTCGAAAAATTAATCAGATAAACAACTTTTTTTTCAGGAAAATAAACAGTTAAAAATAATAATCTCTCACACTTTAAACTAAACAACATAAACTTTCAATCATTCAGAAACATAAACTTTCAGTTACTCAATCATCTAAAACATTTTAACTCTTAAACTAATATTAATCTAAATAACATTCAAAATAAAAGATATTAGTACCTTAAGTCGAATCCTTTGAGTAGTAGGATAGCGCTGAGCTACCTAAGAACCGGAATCAGAACCCACCATCACCGTTACCACCATTTTATCACCAATCATACGAACCACCATATTACATCATTCGAAATATCTCCATCATTATTAATTGAACCGAGCAGATTCTTTTAAACTTTACCAGTGGGGAAAAGTTTTATCCAAACTTTAACTTTCAACGTTAATTATAAACTATTATTTAGCTTATAACTAACATTTCAAAAATTATCCTTGTTAAACAGTAATTAGGTTGAAATTTGTATATCAATTTAAAGCAGTAAAAGAGATAAAATAAGACAAGAATGAGATCTAAATTGATTAAACTTTCATTAATATTCAGAAATGTTACAAAACTTTTAAAAGAAAATACAAGTTTAATCCTAAATCTATTTCTACAGCGTAATATTAAAGAAAAGTAAGGATGATTTTTACAAGAGAAATTGGGGGTTTTATAGCCATCCCCAGGGCTATGCTTGAGCGAATATCCGAATATTTTGAAGAATATTCCTCTTTAATCTTGGCCTTTGATCAATCTTTGGTCTTCTCTCTCATGTTTAGCTTGAATCGGACGATGGATAAATCACAACTAGCACACGGATTGCCAACGTGGCATCCGTGTGTGCTAGTTGTGCTTCTTTTGAGGCTTGTGATTGGTTGATTGGCTAGATGAGGTGTTGCTTCCAATTAAAATCAGCCACGTAGCTAAACTCTTCCAGCCTTTCTCTTCCTTAAAAATTGGGGGAATTAATTCCCCCACACGTGATTAACACGTGTGATCAAAAGCCCTAATATTAATTAACTTTTTACCATCTAGGGTTTGTGGTGAATAGTAAGTATTTGCAGGTTATTTGGGGAAGAAAGAAAATGGAGAAGATGATATCACATAGAAATCATCGAAAGTTTTATTTATTGGACAGTGAAAAAGTGGGTGAGTGTTTATTTAATATGTGAAAAATATAACGTGGGGGTGAAAGTGGAACGGGTTCAATATATTATTTGTGGTGAATGTGGGATAATGAGAGGCGTGGGATTATTTAGAGATGTAACGTGTCTATGAAACCAAACCCTAATGGGTCCAAGGCCCAACATTACATCTGTTCCATTTCATTTGAATAAATAATCATTGGGCTTGAAGCCCAAGTTTCCATCCGTATGATAATTAACCTTTGGGCCTAATGGACTTTCAAAACACCTCAACAATTTAACTTGAAACTTAAACGGGCTTTTGAGCCCATTTACCCCATTGTGGGACCCACTTGGCCATAAACTTGCAAAATTATTAAATCCACTCAAGTCGAGCTCGATTTTGGCTTCTTCAATCTTTTTCTTCAAACTCGTGCCGGTTTTTTGCCGATTTTCGTGATCTTGGTACCTACACACATTCAAACAAGAAACAAGCATATACAAGGCATATTTGATACATTTCATGCAATATTTCATTGTTTTAAGCTACAAATGATATGAGTAATTACACTCATATCAAAAGGCCTTGGAACAATCATTGCCTTCTGAATCTCCATCTCTTCTACAAGTTCTTCTTTCCTTTCATCTGAAAGAAGTCTAAGAGTATTTATTTCCTACACTCTTGCTCAAATGGGATAAGCCTTGTACTCCAATTCTTCAAAGGATAATCCCTGCAATTTCTTGAAGGTCCATCCAGTTCCATGACATCTGAGTAACATGTAGTAAAGCTCCCTTCTATCCCTCTTCAGCAATGAGAAAACATTGCTAGCATTATGCTTCAGAAGAATCTCCAATCCCCAAATTTTATCTGAAATTGTCAAATCTGGATTCTCCATAATCCTATTCTCTAAAGCATGGTACATCTGAGCAAATTCTGGCATATCATAATCTAGTTGCAATTTTAACTCTCTAAGCTTCTCTCTTGCCAAGTCATCACCATATTCAAGTCTCTCTGGTTGTTCAATTATCATAACACTTGAATCTGAACTCCCTTCATCACTTCCTTCTTGTTCCTCAGAAGTAACAACAAATGGTGATTCACCAACCTTCTTTATTTCTTGTTCCACAAGTTGTGCAGCCAACCTTGAATCAAAATCTACTTGTGCTGCATCCTTTGGAACTTCTACTTCTACCATAATTCCTTTACCCTTATCTAATGGATCAATTACATGTGAGAGATATAAATTAAAATAGCATGTAGCCCAGATGGTTATCACACTATGCCTGTATTATTAGTCTATTACTTTTTCCTAAAGGTAATTTGAATTCGTCATTGGTATTATTAGTCTATTACTTTTTCCTAAAGGTAATTTTCTAATTTATCCTATAACGTAATATCAAATTATCACATATACTATCCACGACACATCAAAAATTTTGTGAGATATAACAAAAATATATAACGAAATATATATATCTCGTTAATAAATTAAAATGTCACTATATTAATTACATCTGAGAGATATAAATTAAAATAGCATGTAGCCCAGATGGTTATCACACTATGCCTGTGACCAGGAGGTCACAGGTTTGATTCCAGGTAGAGACAACTTTTTTGGATTAAATTCTTTTTGACAGATATGATAAAAACTAGTCACAGGAGGTGACTTGTTGGTGAGCTTATTTGCTATAAGCTGTGAGGACACAGCCTTTTGGGCTTATCAGATTTATGGAACTGATAAGCTGATGCCAAAACAAATCAAACAATAACACTCAGTAAGTAAAACTCACATCAGATAGCAGTATACAAAATAAGTAATTTCAATCTTTCAAAAACAGAACAAAACAGATTAAGCTTGCGAATTAAAGACCATAAATCAGTTACAAAATCAGCATCAAGTAATTCAAGATGGTATCAGCTCTAATCTCATATAAGCAATTGACAAGATCCAAAATATCAGAAATCAATCTATAGCAGCTTAACTCGTTTAAAATAGCAGACTGTGATTACCATCAATTTAACTCACAAAGCAGGTAAGCTAAATTATTCTACATCAGCAAATCAACTTTAACTAATAATACTCTATAACCTAAACATCACTATATAGTTTTTATATCAGATTTTAAATAACTATCTGAAAACAATAGATAACTCAAGCAAATATCACACAACATTATATTTAGACTAAACCAATTACTCAGCAAATCAGATTAGACTAAATCAGTCAAGCAATTATCCAAAAAAAACGTATGGAAAACAATCATCAACTGCATCGAATTAACTAGGCATCTCAGTATATTAACTAATATTTTCCAACAATTAAATCACTTAAGCAGTTTACACCAAAAAGATTTATAAGCAATAGAATAAAATAAAAAAGTGAAGAACCTAAAACCTTTTTGGAGGAAACCTTTGAGTAGTAGGTATGCGCTGAGCATCCTATGAACCGTCATCACAACCACCAAACTCCACCATCATTTATCAAGCGAACCACCAAAAATCATCATCCGAACCATAAACCACTGTTTGTGAATACTTTCGAGTAGGGAAAGTATTTTATCCTATTTTACTCCTTATATTAAATCTGAACTATCAATTAGCTCATGTTTAACATAATAAACATTACTGTGTTAAAACAGTTTATAGAAATTAATTATTATATCAATTTAAACAGGAAATAAAAGACACGAGACACCAATTTAATTAAACGAATAACTTTTATTAAATTCAAGAAATATTACAAGATTTAAAAAGAAAATACAAGATTTAATCCCTACAACTATTTCTACAGAGTAACTTTAAAGTAAAGAAAGGATGATGAAATACAAGATAATTGGGGGTTTTTATAGCCTCCCCAAGGGCTTTGTTGAGAGGATATCCGCATCTCTTTGGGTATATTCCTTTTGAGATCTTCATTCTTCTCTCTCTTTGTTGAATCGAATGGTTGAGATGACATAATCTAGCACACGGATTGCCAACGTGGCAACCGTGTGCTAGTTGTGTTTCTTTCTTGCTCTCTGATTGGTGGAAAAGGAGGAATGATGTGTAGCTTCCAGTGATTCGTTGCCACGTAGCATCTTTTATCCAATCTTTCTCTTCCTTAAAGATTGGGGGTTTTATTCCCCTTTTCTTGAATTAATTGATTAAATAAAAAGCCCTTTGTTAAACTGACTTTTTACTGATTAAGGATTGGGTGAATAGTAACTAGGGTTACTAGTTTTTAGGTTTTGGGGTAAAGTGGGGAAGAAAGGTGAGAGAAAAATCACCTTGGTTATATCGAGAGTATATTTAATTTGTTGTGAATTGGAAAGTGGGAGAAAAACAAAACGAATGGGAATATAAAAGTGTGGTGGGGGTCGGTTAAAATTTATTTAATGGATGGAAAAAACGAGTGGATGAAATAAGAGTGGGTGAAGTTATGACACATGAAGTGGGACGGTTTTCTTATTATTGGTGAAAAGTAAATGTGTGAAGATAAAGTTTGACTGAGACAATAAACACAAAGAAACAATTCATTTATAAAAGCCTAAAGGCCCAATTCACGTTTCTTCTCCTACCATTATTTATTCCATCATTGAGTTGGGCTTTTCAGCCCAAATAACATTCCATCCGTGTATTCAAATCATCCATTTGGGCCTAATGGACTTTCAAAACACCTCCATAATTTAACTTGAAACTTAAATGGGCTTTTGAGCCCATTTACCCCATTGTGGGACCCACTTGGCCATAAACTTGCAAAATTATTAAATCCACTCAAGTCGAGCTCGATTTTGGCCTCTTCAATCTTTTTCTTCAAACTCCTGTCGGTTTTCGCGAACTTGGTACCTACACACATTCAAACAAGAAACAAGCATATCCAAGGCATATTTGATACATTTAATGCATAATTTCATTGTTTATTAATACAAATGATATGAGTAAATACATTCATATCAAATTCCCCCATGCTAAAAAATTGTCGTGTCCTCACGCAATGATAAAATAAAACATTAGCTACACCATTATTCAACTTATGACACTTTATTTTGTAAAGACATAATGTATTGCTTTCATTATTGAAAAATAACTTTAAGGATCATAAAACTCAAATAGATTCATCGTCCTCGACTTTTCACTTTTCCATGCCAAGTGCAAAAACAAGATCATTGTTATTATAAGTTGGTAGACTATCACGAACTCATGTGGGACAATTATTCACTTAGACTCCCTTATTCCTAGGTGTATCTCTTATATTTTATTGTTGTCTTGAATGACCACGAGGATACATTGTTGACTTATTTCGATAATTTATTAGGCCGAAAATAAAGTGAACGATTTAATCAATAGTTAGCTAAAGGACAAAATCTTTTAAAACTGCTTCTCGGGACTTCATAAAGTTCATATCTTGGCATAACTTGCTTCGCGATTTGAGACCTTTCTCGGACCGATATTTGGCAGCGACTTTATACTTCAAACCTTGAGAGATGTTCATGAAATAATGGTCTTCTCTTCATATAGGAATTTCTTCACTTGAAGTTTTGAGAGATTCATACTTGGACCACGACTTCTTCATTTTTCTCCAATCTTTATTTGGGATTTTGATATACAACGATCCGCCTCCTTTTTGGACTTGGCTTCATTTATCCTCATACCTTATTATGGTCTTTTTGGATAGACTTCTCCATGACTTTTGGGAGTATTTGCTTTTCGTCGTGTGTCTCGATCCTTCATATTGATTTTCGATAAATGATTCTTCACATCACTTGAGATCTTTAGCAATAAAACATAGCCCTCATGTCTTGTTAGGACCTTTTTGGACTCTCCAATCTTCGCATCCCGCTTCAATAAGTTATGCCTTGGCTATGAACTCTAATCCTTACCGAGCAACTTTTAAACGATCTTGGGATAAAAGCTAAGTAACTTTTTAAATCGTTCAACCTTATTTATTGCATATAAATTTATTAACAAGCGATGGGAGAATAGGCTTATAATTAACTCACATAAATTCCCGAAAGAATACCAAACTTATAATTGGCTCTATCATCTCTTGTTCTCCATATTGTAAAATTTCAAAAATGTGAAATCAATGGATACTTATCCTATTAAATCAAAGTTTTGGGTTTTCAAGTCATCTATAGGATCTTGCATCTTCTTATACTCTTTCAAGTTTTAGAATTTGCGTTTTAAAGTTCCCTTGATAGACGAGTTTCTAGGATCAATTATAGGAGCTTGCAAAAAGTTCTTGTTCTTAACTCGTATGAATTAAGACTTTCGCGTTTTAAAGCTCCCTATATAATAGCCTAGCAAAACTTAATTCAAACACGTTAAGGAAAAGCTAAGGTTAAAAACCGAGTCGAGTCAAAAACTATTCTTATTTTCACCAACGGAAAGCCTACATTCGTGTCAAAAGCACTTATTTTATTTATTAAAACTTAAAAACAACACTAAAAATTTTAAAATTTTATTCAAAAATGAGAAAAACAATACGTTTAGACACGACAAAAGCAATTGCAAGCGATTATATCGATTGACTCCCCCATGCTAAAACCAAACATTGTCCTCAATGTTTCTTAGCTTAAGAGTAACACCCCCTTGCTAAGACACGAAGAGTCTAATGCAAATTCTTAGCATGGAAAGAGCACACAAATCTATTTGCCGTTTATTAATTATGCCTCGAGATAAAACGTTAGTCGATAAAAATCAAGGGATAAAGAGTGTGTCCCTTTTTGGCATTCAAAGAATGGAAGATCAAGTGGACCGGCAAAAACCGAACACGAGAGTCTTCAAATATTAGGGTCGTACCTAAGATCACAACACAACAAAACACGAGCACGAGCTTGAAAGATCAAGCCTTATTAGGTGTTAGAAAATAGAAAGAAGATAGAAAGTACTCGTTTTTGTTAACCGAGTCATGAGCTCGACTCGGTCCCCGCATTCATTGTTCCTTAGGGAAAGTTTGAAGATCTTGGACAACCTCCGTAGGTATGTCCCCTCCAAAGTAGTGCTTCACACGATGACCATTCACCTTAAAGTTAGGCCCGTCTTTTTGAGCTAGCTCAACGGTGCCATAAGGGAAAACTTGTGCAATGGTGAATGGTCCGGACCAATGGGATTTAAGCTTGCCCGAGAAAATCTTAAGTCTAGAGTTGAATAAGAGGACTTGATCACCAACATTGAAAATGCGGTTTTTGATCTTAGAGTCATGAATCCTCTTAGTCTTCTCTTTGTAGATCAAAGAATTTTCATTAGCTTGATCCCTTAATTTACTTAGTTCATTCAATTGAACTTTGTGATGATCACCCGCGGTCCTCAAATCAAAGTTACAATGCTTAAGAGCCCAATACGCCTGATGTTCGAGTTCAATTGGCAAGTGGCATGCTTTTCCGTAGACCAACCTAAATGGTGTACAACCAATTGGTGTCTTGTAAGCCGTACGGAAAGCCCACAATGCATCGTCCAATTTATCCGACCATGAAGTGCGATTTTCTCCAATAGAACGCTCCAAAATCCTTTTAAGAGCACGGTTTGAAACCTCCACTTGACCACTCGTTTGAGGGTGATAAGCCGTAGAAAGTCGATGAGTGACACCATATTTCTTTAGAACTTTTTCAAATTGTTCATTACAAAAACGGGTCCCACGATCACTTATAATAGCCCACGAAGTTCCAAACCTAGCAAAGAGTTGTTTCAAAAATTTTACCACAACTCGAGCATCATTCGTGGGCAAAGCCTTAGCTTCGACCCATTTAGACAAATAGTCCACGGCTACGAGAATGTATTTATTGCCTCTCGAAGATGGAAACGGCCCCATAAAATCGATCCCCCACATGTCAAAGATTTCACAAACTTGAATAATGTTTTGAGGCATTTCATCCCTTTGTGAGTTCTTTCCTTGACGTTGACAAGCATCACAAGTCTTGATCAAGTCTTGGGCATCACGATATATGGAAGGCCAAAAGAAACCGGCATCAAAGACTTTCTTTGCGGTGGCGTTAGCACCATGATGTCCCCCGGTGGGTCCCTCAGGACAAGATTTAAGGATATCTTGAGCTTCTTTGCCAAACACGCACCTACGAATCACTTGATCCGCGCACACACGAAACAAATAGGGGTCGTCCCAAAAGTAGTAGGAGATATCCTTAAAAAACTTTCCTTTTTGTTGGGACGACATACCCTTGATCACGAACTTCCCCGCAAGGTAATTTGCGATGTCCGCAAACCATGGGGTATTATCATCACCACGAAAAGCAACCATACCATGTGTCTCGAGAGGAAATGTTTCATTGATTTCCTTGTTCTCTCGATCGCTTTGGTGAGGATTCTCAAGTCCAGATAAATGATCGGCCGCGAGATTCTCGACTCCTTTTTTGTCTAGAATTTTGACATTAAATTCTTGAAGGAGGAGAATCCACCGGAGCAACCTCGGCTTAGCATCTTGTTTATTAAGAAGATATTTGATAGCCGAGTGGTCCGTATACACTATGGTTTGAGTCAAGACGAGATATGGTCTAAACTTTTCAAAAGCATACACAACAGCAAGTAACTCCTTTTCTGTTGTAGTTTACTTTGTTTGAGCATCCGTCATAGTCTTACTTGCATAGTGTATAGGCAAGAAGTGTTTTAACTTACGTTGCCCCAAAACCGCACCTACCGCATAATTACTAGCGTCACACATAATTTCAAAAGGTAGATCCCAATCCGGGGCAACTAAGATTGGAGATTCGGTTAACTTCTTTTTAAGCATCTCAAAGGCTTGAATACACTCATCCGAAAAGATGAAAGGAGTCTCTTTTTCCAAAAGATGGGTCATAGGCCGAGCTATCTTAGATAAGTCTTGTATAAAACGACGATAGAAGCCGACATGGCCGAGAAAACTCCTTACCTACAACAATAGGTGGAAGCTCGGGTTCCACTATTCGTTGTTGACGATTTCTATTTCTACGAGGAATATTTTCAAGCCTATTAAAATCAATTACAAGACGAGAAGAACGTAATTGCATAAACAACAAAGACGAGAATTTAGAGGATTGAAGAAAAGAAATTAGACAAGAAGAAGATTATTTTTGGTATTTTATTTGGTATTGCTCAATCAATAATGATCGATAAAAAACAAGGAATAAGGATAACTACTATGGAAGTAAATTACCCTCGATCGACTTTGAAACGATAGGTGAAAACCTAAACGTCTCGAGGTTCAATAAGTAAACAACAAAAAATAAGATTTATTACTACTTGAGTCGACAAACCAATAATAGGTTGTCCCTCTCAATATACGCACAAGCAAGCGGGGAAACGAGGTGGCACAAAGCACTTAAAAACCTTTTTCCTTAGATGGCCTTTTATAGCACGTCGCCTTATACCCACCTTATAGTTTGTATAAATCGAGTTCAAACTTCTTATTAGTATTTATCTATTTTGCCTTTTATTTTTGTTTTGGATTCGACTACAATAGCTAGGTGATGAAATCCCAACTAAGGCCTTATTTGAAAGATACGTAAATTTATTGTGCTACGTAATACAATATATTATTCACAAAAAACGAGAAAATCAATACATACTATATAATAGAAAAATAACAAACTTTCCGAGGACGGAAAGGGTCTTCAAATCAACGATCAACAAATCTCCACAAAAGCGAATAGTACACAAGATCCCCGGCAGCGGCGCCAAAATTTTTGATGTGTCGTGGATAGTATATGTGATAATTTGATATTACGTTATAGGGTAAATTAGAAAATTACCTTTATGAAAAAGTAATAGACTAATAATACCAATGACGAATTCAGTTAAACACGTGAGTGAGTCGAGTTCGTTGTACACGAAGATCTTATGAATTTGAGACGTTTTGCTTTGATTTGGACAATTGATGTGAATTGGTTTTCGGTTTTTAAACTACAATTAAAGTCTACCAATTTTAAACTATTTTAAAATAAGCCTAAAGTGCATGAATCGTTAAACCCCGCAATATTTAAAATCTACAATTAGTTAATTACTTAAAAATCTTACTTACTAGAAGATTAACGCTATTTAAAATTAATCTAATTAAAAATCTTTAAAAGTAAATCTATTTAATTAAAATAACTTTTACTTTACTTTAAAAAAATCTAATCTAAACTTTTTAAACTAATTGCTTAATTAAAAATTACTTTAAACAAATCTATTTAGAAAACTATTATTAAAATCTAATTGTAAAAATTAACTAATTAAACTTTTTAATTTAATAAAAACATTTTTTTATTATTTATTTATAATATTATATTTATTATTTATTTTATTTAACTAAAACAAATTTTAATAAAAACTTTAATTGAGAAACATTTGTTTAAAAATGAATTTACAGTAAATAAAACGTTTCTAAAATGAATATGCCAAAGTGAAACAGACTATATTAATGCAACTTCTGATATAGAAATCAAATGAGCACTTGGCCCAGTTGGTTAACACCTTACACCTGTGACCAGGAGGTCACAGGTTCGAGTCCTGACATGGACGAATTTTTGGAATTAAATCTTTTTGACAGATTAACAAAAAGATAGTCTCAGGAAAGACTTTTTGAAGCTTATATATCAGCTGATAGGAATCAGCACTAATGGGCTTATCAGATCATGGAATCTGATAAGCAGAAAGTTTGAACAAAATAGCAACAAGATTAAAAACGAAATTGAACACAAGAAAGCATATCAGTTAAAACATTAAAAACAAAAGCATCATCAGTCAAACCAAACTATATAAAAAAAAGGTATCAGTTAAGCAATCACAACCAAATTAATCTAAAAAAACCATACATTAAGATCAAACAATCAAATTCATTAAATCAAGTTCAAACAAACCAAATGAAACTTTCAGTAAATTTCATTGCAAACAAACAGTCGTTTCAGTTTAAATCGCTTAATTCAAATCTCATATCAACATTAAACTAGCAGAACCATCTTAACAAATTATCAGATTAAAATTAAACTAACACCATTCTCTTAACACAATATCAGCTTAATAGATCAGGTAAACTCAACAAATAAATCACATAATAAAACTCTCATATTATTAATTATTCCCAAATCCTTTTAGAAACCTGGTATCAGACTTACTTATTTCTCAAACTCAGATAAAAATAAAACTTAACTATAAACAGATAATCTGACTTTTAGACTAACACTCAGTCATTAGACTTGTCGAAAAATTAATCAGATAAACAACTTTTTTTCAGGAAAATAAACAGTTAAAAATAATAATCTCTCACACTTTAAACTAAACACATAAACTTTCAATCATTCAGAAACATAAACTTTCAGTTACTCAATCATCTAAAACATTTTAACTCTTAAACTAATATTAATCTAAATAACATTCAAAATAAAAAATATTAGTACCTTAAGTCGAATCCTTTGAGTAGTAGGATAGCGCTGAGCTACCTAATAACCGGAATCAGAACCCACCATCGCCGTTACCACCATTTTATCACCAATCATACGAACCACCATATTACATCATTCGAAACATCTCCATCAATATTAATTGAACCGAGCAGATTCTTTTAAACTTTTCCAGTAGGGAAAAGTTTTATCCAAACTTTAACTTTCAACATTAGTTATAAACTATTATTTAGCTTATAACTAACATTTCAACAATTATCCTTGTGAAACAGTAATTAGGTTTAAATTTGTATATCAATTTAAAGCAGTAAAAGAGATAAAATAAGACACGAATGAGATCTGAATTGATTAAACTTTCATTAATATTCAGAAATGTTACAAAACTTTTAAAAGAAAATACAAGTTTAATCCTAAATCTATTTCTACAACGTAATATTAAAGAAAAGTAAGGATGATTTTTACAAGAGAAATTGGGGGTTTTATAGCCATCCCCAGGGCTATGCTTGAGCGAATATCCAATTATTTTGAAGAATATTCCTCTTTAATCTTGGCCTTTGATCAATCTTTGGTCTTCTCTCTCCTGTTTAGCTTGAATCGGATGGTGGATAAATCACAACTAGCACACGGATTGCCAACGTGGCATCCGTGTGTGCTAGTTGTGCTTCTTTTGAGGCTTGTGATTGGTTGATTGGCTAGATGAGGTGTTGCTTCCAATTAAAATCAGCCACGTAGCTAAACTCTTCCAGCCTTTCTCTTCCTTAAAAATTGGGGGAATTAATTCCCCCGCACGTGATTAACACGTGTGATCAAAAGCCCTAATATTAATTAACTTTTTACCATCTAGGGTTTGTGGTGAATAGTAAGTATTTGCAGGTTATTTGGGGAAGAACGAAAATGGAGAAGATGATATCACATAGAAATCATCGAAAGTTTTATTTATTGGACAGTGAAAAAGTGGGTGAGTGTTAATTTAATATGTGAAAAATATAACGTGTGGGTGAAAGTGGAACGGGTTCAATATATTATTTGTGGTGAATGTGGGATAATGAGAGGCGTGGGATTATTTAGAGATGTAACGTGTCTATGAAACCAAACCCTAATGGGTCCAAGGCCCAACATTACATCCGTTCCATTTCATTTGAATAAATAATCATTGGGCTTGAAGCCCAAGTTTCCATCCGTATGATAATTAACCTTTGGGCCTAATGGACTTTCAAAACACCTCAACAATTTAACTTGAAACTTAAATGGGCTTTTGAGCCCATTTACCCCATTGTGGGACCCACTTGGCCATAAACTTGCAAAATTATTAAATCCACTCAAGTCGAGCTCGATTTTGGCTTCTTCAATCTTTTTCTTCAAACTCGTGCCGGTTTTTTGCCAATTTTTACGATCTTGGTACCTACACACATTCAAACAAGAAACAAGCATATACAAGGCATATTTGATACATTTCATGCAATATTTCATTGTTTTAAGCTACAAATGATATGAGTAATTACACTCATATCAAAAGGCCTTGGAACAGTCATTGCCTTCTGAATCTCCATCTCTTCTGCAAGTTCTTCTTTCCTTTCATCTGAAAGAAGTCTAAGAGTATTCATTTCCTGCACTCTTGCCCAAATGGGATAAGCCTTGTACTCCAATTCTTCAAAGGATAATCCCTGCAATTTCTTGAAGGTCCATCCAGTTCCATGACATCTGAGTAACATGTAGTAAAGCTCCCTTCTATCCCTCTTCAGCAATGAGAAAACATTGCTAGCCTTATGCTTCAGAAGAATCTCCAATCCCCAAATTTGATCTGAAATTGTCAAATCTGGATTCTCCATAATCCTATTCTCCAAAGCATGGTACATCTGAGCAACTTCTGGCATATCATAATCTAGTTGCAATTTTAACTCTCTAAGCTTCTCTCTTGCCAAGTCATCACCATATTCAAGTCTCTCTGGTTGTTCAATTATCATAACACTTGAATCTGAACTCCCTTCATCACTTCCTTCTTGTTCCTCAGAAGTAACAACAAATGGTGATTCACCAACCTTCTTTATTTCTTGTTCCACAAGTTGTGCAGCCAACCTTGAATCAAACTCTACTTGTGCTGCATCCTTTGGAACTTCTACTTCTACCATAATTCCTTTACCCTTATCTAATGGATCAATGATGGGTAAAGATGACGATGGTACCTGTGAAGACACTTCTTTGATGATAGCTGATGACTGGAATACATCAACCATATCTGCAGGTCTGACAATTTTGTGTATCAGCGCCCAACTTACTTTTGTCAGCGCTTGAGGTGTCAGCGTTCAAATTTTGCTTGTCAACGCTCACCTTACTTGTCTCAGCGCCTCTTGTGAACTGCTCCATCATAGCTGTAAAAGACAAGTTCAAAGTTGTAAGAGTAACAAGAGATGTATCAAAACCTGGTTTCTTCTTCAATTCAGTGAGGGTTCAGCAACACCCAAAGATTCTCCATCATGTGAGCCTTTGTCACTCACATGGATCTGCTCATCCTCCCCTTTGGAAGATTCCTCTATACCACGCCTATTGTTAGCATCCTCCAAGATGACAATCCTCTCCCTCAATTGCTTGAGTTCAAGGCCTTGTGTACTGACTGTTTGTAACAGGTCTGCATTTTGCTTTTGCAAGCTAATGCAGACAGCCGTCAATTCCATCATTGTGTATGGTTCTAATCTGCCCTCCTCTAGAATGGGTATTTGACCTCCCAAAGTAGAGCCATGGGGCATGGATGATGTCTTAAAGATGTTAGGACTGGCTTGGTCTGCATCTAAGCTAGCACCAATAGTCCCAGCCTCATCCATAGCACCAACCACACTTGCGGCGGTGGTTCTCTCTGCAACATGGCTAGGACCACTAGAGGTGAACACTCCAGTAGTGCTTGGGCGTTTTTGCAACCTATATTCAGGGGGTGTAGAAGATGATGTGGATTGGGTGGTAGATTGAAGGTTAAGGGGTGTTTGGGTCTGTGAAGGAAAGGTGTCAACATTTAGATTACTAGTGTCAACGCCAACATTTAATGTGTCAGCGTTGAAGAATTCTTGGTCAATTTCCATGTGTTGAGGTGAAGGCAAAGGTTCTGGTATTGGCTCAATTTGTGGTTGTGGATCTGGTTGGGGTTGTGCTGCTGCAATAACAGCAAGCATAGCTTGGGTAAGGGGTAATTCACGGTGAGGGGGTGAGTTCATCTTACTAAAAATAGCTTTCTTTTGCACAGGGATCTCATAAAAATCATCATGATCCCTTATGCAGTACCTTTGTTCATCAAAAACCATTTGTAAAAATCAGGGATAAACCAAAGTCATCTTATTCCCCTTGTATTTACACATGCCATCAAAAATTAGTTTTAAAAAATTATACTTTTGCCCATTTGTAATGCACACAATTGCACTAGCAACTGATCTGTTAATTTCATTATGTGCAGTACATTTGGGACTTAAACATTGAAGGATGACATGTATGAGGTACTTCTAGGCTGGGGGAATTCTTATTTATGATATTTATTTAAAGTACCCTCATCAGGGAAAGGATACCCCAAAGCCCGAAGTCCTTGTTCTATTTCACTAATGGGGAGAGTGATTATACCATCTGCATCATTAAGATGCAAAGCCTGGTGAACCAAGGTTTCAGTAACCACCCAAGTACGCCCATGAACAATAGTTGATAATGTAGTCACATTATTAAGCGTTGAGGAACTAACAGTGTTCCAAAACTGTTTAATATGAGTGACAGAGATGAGAGAAGCATGAGAAAGAGCATACCGTAATGGATATGCATTCAAATACGCCACCATCTGAGTGTATTGTGGAAACAAAGTATCATCAGCCTCCAAATAAGCAATCATGTTGTGCTGACTCCTGAATCCCAATACCAAGTCACTTGGTTTAAACTTTGGTGCCATTGTTGAAGAAAGCTGTTTGTTAAAGATTGATGAAAGATGAATAATAGGAGAAAAAGTGTTAGACAAGAATATGATAGTACCCTGTTTAAAAATAGGAGCCAAATATATAGGAGAGATAGGCACATATGATTGGTTAAAAATAAGGCAAGTATTTTCAAAATATAATGATGAAAATATTGAAAAGAAAATAAGTTATCTTGTGCATTAATTAGAAGTTATCTACTCCCAAAATTATGGCCCCAAAATTTGTCAAAAATAACAATTGGGTAGGTCCCAATGAGTGTCAACGGTCAAAAATAACCCATCAACGCCCAACGGCTATATTCTTGTCAACGTTTGTAAAAGCCATGTCAGCGTCTAAATTGGTCACAACAACGCTTGGAAAATAATTTGTCAGCGTCCAAAAATAAAAGTAATAAAAATGAAAAAGGACCTGAACAAAGTAATTTATCCTAGTGAAGATAACCTATAAACTGAAAATTATTATAGGGCGGCAAGCACTGTCCAGTTATGCACACTTGCTTATGCAAGATAGACATAACAGTCCTCTAGTGTCCCTTGCTAACCAACATTCTTAACAATTAAGTTATCTCATAAAATTCCTTGTAAATCCCAGGTAAACCCATTATAAATCATTCTCAAGTCTCCCAACAGACCACATCGAATTCTAGGCCAAAAAGGTCTTGGTAGCATGCATAGTATATCAACTTTGCATGCTACAGTGCCTCATGAGATAGAAAACTAACTCATACTCACCTGTGGACACAATCTTGAATTGTGATAAGAGTATTATAAGAATACCCAAAAATCCTAAAGGTTCCTAAACCCTCCCCTTAAACTGTGATACACAAGTTGCCAAATAATATGCATGTAAGTAAAAATTTATGTCAAGATAGGAATATAAATATTCCAACCATCATCCATAAATTGAAACATGCTCCAATGATTCTCTAATGATCCATAAGCAAATCTATATCCAATGGTACAATGCTAACAACACATGCACACTTAGATCAAAAACCACAAAACTAACATGTTGCTGACAACGTCACGATAACACTTATCAACGTTAAGATAACCTTTGTCAACGTTAGACAAATATAGTGGAAAATCTAACTTTTCAAAAAGACCAATAACAATGCATATCCTGTACAGACTGTTACAATAAGACCCCAAAACACATATTAGGTGATATTGATCATTCCAATACTTGCTACCAAGTATTGAAACCTTCCAGTATCAAAAGGTTTAGTTAATAAATCAGACACATTTTCTTCTGTGTCAACCCTATCTGGTTGTATTAAACCCTTTTCAAAACAATCTCTTATAAAATGATGTCTAATTTCTATGTGTTTTATTTTAGAGTGATGTACAGGATTTTTAATAATGCATAAAGTACTGTTATTGTCTACAAAAATCTTGGTATGCATGAAATTATACCCATAATCCAACAGCTGGTTCTGAATCCATAAGACTTGTCCACAACAAGCAGCTGCAGCAACATACTCTGCTTCAGTTGTAGAATTGGCCACCACTGTTTGTTTCTTGCATTGCCAAGATATCAACCTACTCCCAAGAAACTGACATCCACCAGTTGTGGATTTTCTATCGAATTTGTCACCACCATAGTCACTGTCTAAATATGCAATAAGCTCCAATGGTGAATCTTTTGGATACCATAATCCTAAGTCTGGATAACATCTAAGGTACCTAAAGATTCTCTTGACAGCATGAAGATGACACTCTTCGGGAGTCACTTGATGGCGTGCACATGCACACACAGCAGGTCTTGAGGCTGTGAGATACATCAATGAACCAATCATTGATCTATAGTGCCTGACATCCACATCTTTTCCATATCCAACTTTTCCCCAAGGGTGTTTTCTATCCATAGGAATACTAGCCCTTTTCTCATGTGGAGAAAAGCCAAACTTCTTCAAGATTTCTGCTACATACTTATCTTGAGAGATGAAGATACCATCCTCTTTCTGCTGAACTTGTAACCCTAGAAAGAAGTTAATCTCCCCCATTGCACTCATCTTGAACTTGTCTGTCATAAGCTTGGAAAAGTCTTCACTCGTCTTTGGGTTTGATGATCCAAAGATGATATCATCCACATAAACCTGAACAAGTAAGACATCCTTACCAGTTTTCTTTGTAAATAAGGTCTGGTCTATGGTGCCCCTTTTGAATCCATTTTCCACCAGATAGGTGGACAATGTGCCATACCATGCTCTTGGGGCTTGATGAAGTCCATACATAACTTTCTTGACTCTATATACCTTGTCTGGATGCTCTGAATCTTCAAAACCAAGAGGCTGCATTACATAAACCTCCTCAACAATTGTGCCATAAAGAAAAGCACTCTTCACATCAATTTGATAGACAGTAAAGCCCATGCAGGAAGCATAGGCTAGACATATCCTTATAGCCTCAATCCTTGCAATTGGTGCAAAGACCTCCTCATAGTCTATTCCTTCCTCTTGTGTATATCCTTGAGCTACTAAACGTGCCTTGTTTCTGACCACAATGCCTCTTTCATCTTTCTTGTTTCTAAGAACCCATCTTGTCCTAATAGGTCTGACATGTCTGGGACAATCAACCAACTCCCAAACATCCTGTATAGCAAATTGGTGAAGCTTATCCTGCATTGCTTCCACCCAACTTGGTTCTTTGAGAGCATCAAAAATCTTCTTGGGTTCCTGTTGTGACAGAAAACAGGCAAACAAACATGCTTGAACAAGAGGGGTATCAACCTTCTTGTGAATATTGGCAATAAATCCTCCAAGATTCTGATGAGATCTTCTAGTTTAAACAGGAGAAATCACATCACCAATAATTAGAGAAGAGGGGTGATCCTTCATTGTAGAAGTAAGAACTCCTCCCTCAAAAAGTCTGTTGTCTTCAATCTCATCTTCCATGTTACCAATATCTTCTTTAGACTCTCTTCCATCAATATCTGTATGAACCTCTCCACTTCTGCTTGAAGGTTCACCTTGTTCAAAATTGGAAGATAAAATATGGTCAAAAGAGTTGTCAACTCCTGAACCAAGGTTGTTAGTGTTTAAGCCATCAATGCCTGAAATAGAGTTGTCAACGTTTGAACCATCAACGCCTGAATTTCTCTTGTCAGCGCCAGATTTTCCTTTGTCAGCGCCTGAAAGACCATGCATGTTGTTAACTGGTGATACTTGGGACCACCATTTTCCTTTCCAGCAGCAGCAACAGCAGCAAAAGCATCTGTCCATATGGGAATAGTGACATACTCAAGTATGGGTGATGATTTGTCTGCATGTGATCCAACCTCTTCATTAACCTGTGTACCTGAAACATCAACAACTGGTTCTTCCACAACATTTAAAGTTACCTTCACAATGTTTGGATTAGTAACAGGCATATAATTCAAAGTCCTAGATAGAGGTTCCAAGTCAAATATCCAATTTGGACCACTTTCAGGATCACTAGGTTTACTTTCTAAAAACCTAACATGTATTTTTTTCAAGTATACGTTTTTCCTTCTTAATGTAAACCCTATATCCTTTACTCTGCACTGAATAACCCATGAAGTAGCCTTCATCACCTTTAGCACTAAATTTACCTAAGGCATCACTAGTGTCCAACACAACTACATGACAACCAAAAGGTTTAAGAAAACCAATATTAGGTTTCATTTCCCAAAGTAACTCATAAGGTGTTTTGTTATGTATCTTGTTGACTAATGCTCTATTCTGAACATAACAAGCTGTATTCACAGCCTCAGCCCAAAAAGCAATGGGAAAGTGAGCATCAGCCAACATAGTCTTGGCTGCTTCATTGAGGGTTCTATTCTTTCTCTCAGCAACCCTATTTTGCTGTGGAGTTCTGGCTACACTAAACTGTCTAGTAATCCCTTTCTTGGCAAAAAAATCATCCAACAGTTTATTTCTAAACTCACCACCATTGTCACTTCTAAGCATCTTAACTTCATTACCAGTCTTCTTTTCAATTTGGTTCATAAAGTTAATTAAAGTATCAGTAGTGTCACTTTTCAAAGCTAAAAAGAAAGTCCATGTAAACCTAGAAAAATCATCAGTAATGACAAAACAGTAAGATTTACCATTTAAGCTTTCTATATTAGTTGGACCACACAGGTCCATATGCAGCAAGTGAAGTGGTTTAGAAATAGAGTGCACCTGTTTAACTTAAATGAGACCTTGTGCTATTTGCCTTTAAGGCATGCAACACAAGAGTGGTCATTGTGGAAAGCCTTTTCAGGCAAACCATCAACCAAGCCATGTCTCACAAGCCTGCTTATATTTTTAAAGTTAATGTGCCCTAGTCTCCTGTGTCATAGATTACTCTCATCAACTGAAGCCTTAGCATAAAGACATGACAAGTTATTATTCATCCTAATCCCATTAAGATTCACATTATAAATGTCCTTATGCCTAGGTGTCCTATAATCAATGAATTTCTCATCTGGTTTTTTAAAATCCTTGCTCAACACCAAGCATTCCGTATCAGTGAAAAGAACCTTATTTTTGTTATCGTTAACTTGTGATACACTAAACAGATTATAGTCAAGTTCTTTTACCAGAAACACGTTTTTAAAACGCAAATTGTTGGTGAGAAGAGTTCCTTTGCCTGTGATAGTTCCATATCCGCCTCCAAAGTAAACTTTATCACCATCCTTAATGGGAGTGAAGTTTGTGAGATAATCTTCCTTCCCAGTCATGTGGCTAGAGCATCCACTATCCCAATAGCCATAATCATTAACCTACTTTTGAATGCCCTGCACATAAAGAAAACAAATTAGTTTTCTTTGGGAACCCAAGCCTGAGCAGACTTGGATTCATTTGGTTGTTCAACAAGAACAGATTTAGTCCTCATAACAACCCCTTGTTCATCCCTTTTTGGATTGAACACCCAGTTAACCCCAATTGGTTTTGTGATGACCTTTGAAATATAATTAAATCTGTTACAGGTCATAGAAATCCCATCTGAATTAGGGTTTTGATTTTTCTTAGGTCTCCATGTCAAGCTAGAAGAAGCTTTAGACCCATTTCCTTGTGGTTGCAAATATTTACCATTATTTCGTCTGGCAATGTTTCTGACAGCGTTTGATTTGGTCTTGTTAACGCTGAAATTACCCTTATCAGCGTTGAACCTAGGGTTTGCTACAGGAACCCATTGCCTATTAGACCATGTATTGGTCTTCTGAAAAGGTCTTTGTCCATAAGTGTTAGACCCTTTAGTAAAGAATGGGGCTGGTCTAAGAACTTGTGGACTTTGCTCCACAAAAGTTTTGGGTTTAACAGTGTTTGACCTTTTGTCAGCGTTGACCTTTGAAGCGTTGACACACTTATAAGCTAAATGTGAAAAGCTACCACAAGTATAACAGGCTTTTCTAGACATAACTCTAGGTCTGGAAGAAAAGAAACCTGATCCATTATCACTAACTTGGCTTTTTGGTGACCTAGTTTTTCTATACGTTTCTACATATTTAATTCTAGGTTTTCTAACAACGTTTGAGCCAAGGTCAACAGTCTTGCCAGTGATTGGGTTTGTTACTTTGATAGGGGTAGACTCATTTGGATTATCACTAAGCATGCCACTCTTGACAAACAAGGTAGGGTTGGCTTTCTTCCATTGGTTCAAATCAGTCAACTTCTGCCTATATTCTTCTACTGGGGTAAGGACTCTTGGTGGAGGAATAAATTCCTCTTCTTGGAGTTCTGGTAAACCAGTCCAAGATAAGTCCTTTCTTTGGACACCATAGAATTCCCCAGCTGGTAGTGGAACACCAGCATAATCTTTCATCCCAATCCCAATCATATCCCTAGAATCCCTTTGTTTACTAACACATTCTCCTAGGGTTTGTGAGGCTTTATCAAATCTCTGAATTTTAAGATCTACATTATCCTTATTCTTGATAGCCTCATCTAACTTAGCTTGTAGTTCAGCATTGACCCTCTCCATGATGTTTCTAATATCAGTACTAGAAATTAAATCATGTTTTAAGATATTATTTTTATCTTTTAGGTCAACCTCCATTTTCTTATAATCAGTTACAGTCTTTTCAGTTTGAGTAAGAGCAAGTTGATAGTTAGACAACTTGCATCTCTCATTACTCACATCTGTTGACAATCTTAAAACCTCTTGGTTAAGTCTTTCAGTATTTAAACGAAAACCCTTACTACAAAAAGCATCATCATATACCTCATTGTTTGATGAAGATGAGGAGTGTGCCATGAGAGCATAGTGAACATGCTCTTCTTCTTCCATCTCAGCAACTAAAGCTTTGTTCTCTTCCTCATCCTTAGCCAAATAGCTCCAATCCCATCCAACACCATCAATTTCTTGCATTGCAACCATGGCCTTGGGATCCTGAGCCTTAACAATTTGGCTTGAGGGTTTTCCAACATTAGATCTTCTTGGAGATATGCATTCTCTCATAAAGTGTCCCATACGATGACAATTATAACACTCAACCTTGGATTCATCAAATCCAGCAGTGTCCTTAGCATTAAAAGTCATCTTCTTCTTGAATCATCTATTCCATCTATTTGCTCTTATACTTGCAAGAGCCATATTCCACTTTATGTCCATCTCCTCCAAATGCTCATCACTTATTTCCTCAAGGTCCTCATAAGTAATCACTGAACCATTGGGCAATGAAGCAATGTATGCACACACAGTATCCATATCAATACCAGCAGGCTTAACTCTTGGTGAGTCAATTTTGTATGTGTCAGCGTCTGAATGTGAGGCGTTAACAGGATATGATCCAGCGTTGACACAAGTTGATCCAGTAGCTGGATGCATGTATGACTCCTTCTGATCATATTGACCTTCACTATGTGAGAAGAAGGCCATGTTTCCATTGTTAGACTTGCTTCCATGATCCAAAAGATTTTCATTCTCTATCAGCCTCAGTTTATTGTACACATCATCAAAAGTAGAACTTTTGTAAGTGTTATTAGCAATTATAGACCTTGCTTCAATTTTCCATGCATCACCAAGGCTTTTAAGGAAAGTGGAGATAATACCAACATCACCAAGCACAGTTCCCATGAAGGATAGCTTGCTTGTGATGTCCAGAAGTATGCTTCTCACACTACTTAGATTCTCATTAGGTTGAGCCTTGAAAACAGCATACTCATGCAAGAGTTGCTTCTTTTTCTCTTGCACAGTATCAGCATTACCACTATAAGCAACTTCAAGAGCTTCCCAAAGATCTTTTGCAGACTCATAACTTCTGTATTTGTGCTGATTTTCTTGTCCCAAAGAGAGTTTCAGAATGCTTAGGGTTTTCATATCAACTCTTCTTTTTGCTATCTCCTCAACTGAGACAGCTCTACCATCTTTAGGTTTTTCTCATCGTTCCTCTTCAGTAGAACCTTGAATAGCTGTTCTTGCAGCAATGGCAGCTGCAATCTTTTCACCCTTATTGAATGTGTTTCCATATTCAATAATTTCCCATAAAGTGTAGTCATGGATTTGTAGATATTGCTCAAAGTTAAACTTCCATAGCTCAAAATTGTCTGGGTCTAACATGGGAATCTTGATGTTGTGGTTTGAGGAGGAGGAGGAGTTTACTTCTGGGGTAATGATGTTTTTAGGGTTTTGTGAAAATTAGGGTTTTTGGTGATTTAGGGTTCTTGTGTTCTTTAGATCAAAGTTTCTCAACAAGCTCTGATACCACTTGTTGATCCCAAACTTAGATCGATGTAGCTTGTGTAAACGAGATTAGATCAAGTTAAACACGTAGAGAAACATTGTTGTGTATAAAACAATTTAAGTATTATGCGAAATTAATACTCAAACAAGAACACACAAACAATTGTAAAACAAACTTTCACTTGATTGATTAGAACAAACTTGCTTACAATGAAAGTGTTAAACGTATGAAAACTTACATGAAACTAAACCTAAAGGTCTTCTTTTATAGACATAAGAAGCCTTGTACAAGAGTCTACATATCAACTATTCTAGGTAAAGATAAATATAGAAAATACATTATTGATCCTATCTTTACTAGAAACAAACTAGAAACATAATACGCGTAGACCATATCTTTCTATCAGTGCTTGACTTCAACCTATCAACGCTTGACATCTTCCTGTCAACGCTTGATCTGTCAACGCTTGTTTTCTTCTTATCAACGCTTGTTTTCTTCTTGTCAGCGTTCAAGTGTACTGGCTACATTTTATTCCCAACAGAAACCACAGATGAGGGGAAGCCAAAAATTGCTACACAAATGTTTACATGGTACAAGCGTGGCAGCGAAGGACAAAGGAAAAGGTGAGCAAAAAATTCTCGACGGGAAGAGACATATCTCTCCCACCCCTCAGTGTGAAGAATGTGGCAGAAGGCCTGTTAGTAATAGAAATAAGCATTGGTGAGCATAGTATACATCGTATGTATGTTGATGGAGGCTCATCAGCAGAAATAATGTATGAACACTGCTTCCTAAAACTCAGCGCAGAGGTAAGAAGCCAGATGATACCTGTGACTTCACCGCTCATCGGAAGCGGTATGACCTTTGGGCCAACTAAAGCTAGTAGTGAAAGTGGGAAGCGATGAACATTCAACGAAGGTCTCAATGAATTTCTTGATAATACGATCACCATCACGGTATAATGGGATCATTGGGCGGCCTGCCATACTAGCAATGCGAGCAGTACCTTCTACGGCCCATGGCATGATAAAGTTCCAAATATAAGGAGGAATCATAACGATCTTCAACACAGCCATCTCACTCACAGAGTGCAATACAATCGCGGAACCCCCTCGGGTCATAACATAACCCAAGATAGACTCACTGCCGAACCTAAAAGTGGCAGTCCATCCGCAATACCCGGATCAAGAGATAATGATTGGAGGGACATTATCCGACAAAGGAAGGGCTGATATGTGCACCTCCTAAAAAATAACCTAGACATCTTCGCATGGGAACCCAAAGACATGATGGGGGTACCACAGTCAATAGCTGAACACAAGCTGCAAATCCGCAAAGGATATCCCCCAGTCAGGCAAAATAAAAGAGGGCAGGCTCCAGAGCGCAACAAGGTGATACTCGAGGAAGTAAAGAAACTGGTGGATGCAGAAATCATGCGAGAAGTCTACTACCGTGACTGGCTTTCTAATCCAGTGATGGTCAAAAAACATGATGGAAGTTGGCGTATGTGTGTGGACTTCACAGACCTCAATAAAGATTGCCCCAAGACTCCTATCCCCTCCTAGAGATTGGAAGGTAGAATCGCTATGCGGATATCCTTTTAAATGCTTCCTAGACGCATACAAGGGATACCACCAGATACAAATGGCAGAGCAGGACGAGGAAAAACAGCATTTCGCACCAGCCAGGGTGTGTACTGCTACACGAAAATTCCATTTAGACATAAGAACGCAGGGGCCACGTACCAGCGATTGGTCGATAAAGCATTCTAAGGTCAAATCGGGCGAAATTTGGAAGTCTATGTAGATGACTTGGTAATAAAAAGTCATACAGAGGATGAACTTATACGAGATATAGATGAAACATTCTCAACACTTAGAAGAATAAACATGAAGCTAAACCCAAAGAAGTGCACTTTCGGAGCAACAGAAGGCATGTTCCTAGGCTACATGGTTGACCCCAATGGCATCAAACCTTGCCCAGAAAAACGAAGACAGTCATACAGCTTCAAAGCCCAAGGACTAAAAAGGAAGTGCAATCGCTAAACGGGAAGCTCGCAGGGTTGAATAGGTTCTTGTCCAAGTCCGCTGAGAAGTCGCTCCCTTTATTTAAGACACTCAAAAAGTGTATAAAAAAGGGAGACTTTAATTGGACAAAGGAAGCAGAGAAAGCCTTCGAGGAACTGAAAACACATTTAGCGTCGCTACCTATGCTGGTCGCACCACGGCTAAAAGAGGAGATGATAATATACTTATCGGCTACACAGGGAGCGATCAGTGCGGTGCTAATGACGGATAAGGAGAACGTGCAAACACCAGTGTACTTCATAAGCAGAGCATTGCAAAGCTCGGAGCTAAATTTTACCCCCATGGATAAATTGGTACTCGCGCTAGTATTCGCGGGGAAAATATTGCGCAGGTACTTCCAAGCGCATCCCATAGTGGTAATTACGGATCAACCCATAAAACAGATAATATCGAGGCCGGATGTAGCGGGTAGGTTACAGAAGTGGAGTGTTCTACTCGGAGAACACAATATTAAGTACAGACCACGCAATGCCGTAAAAGGACAAATTCTGGCAGACTTCATCGTTGAAAAACCAGAAGAAGGCGGGCAGGACCCAAAACAGGAGGAAGAAGACCAGGAGCCATGGGTCTTATTCACAGATAGATCATCCTGCACGGATGGATCTGGCGCATGACTCATAGTAACCAATCCTGTAGGAATATAGTTTACATACGCACTGCGTTTTAAATTCACAGCCACGAATAATGAGGCAGAGTACGAGGCGCTTATAGCAGGACTAAGAATCATAGCCCGAATGGGGGTGCGAAATATCGAAGCAAATGTAGATTCTCGCCTGGTAGCAAACCACATACTTGATGAATATGAAGCAAAGAAGGAAAATATGATACAGTACTTACAAAAAGCTAAGTCATTGATTGAAGGATTCAAAAAATTTCTTAATATGCCAAGTACCTAGAGGGGAGACAAGAAAGCAGACGCGCTCAGCAAGATAGCGTCCACCAGCTTCGCACACCTGTCAAAGCAGGTCCTGGTAGAGATCCTTAAAGACAAATCAATAAAAGAGCAAAAAGTCACATCGGTAGTGGAGGAAGAAGGTCCTACATGGATGACACTGATTGTAGACTATTTGACGAAATATTCACTCCTGCATGACGAAATCGAAGCATGGCGAATACGAAGACGCTTGAGGCAGTTCGAAGTTAGGGATGGAATTCTTTAGAAACGCTCATTCCTTCAGCCATGCTAAGATGTGTAGGGCCGCGGCAAGCTCAGTATGTCATTAGTGAAATACACGAGGGATCCTGCGGCATGCACACAGGACCAAGGTCAGTAGTGGCAACAGCGTTGCGCAGCGGATATTATTGGCCAACCATACACGCGAATGCACATACACTCATAAAAAAATGCAATGACTGCCAGGTACACAGGCCGATACCACGTCAACCCCAAAAGGAACTAACACCTATCACTTCCCCTTGGACATTCTTCAAGTGGGGAATAGACATCGCAGGACCTTTCCCCGTAGCCGCGGGTGGAACTAAGTTCCTAATAGTCGCGATGGATTACTTCACGAGGTGGATTGAGGCAAAGGCAGTCGCAACAATCACAGGAAACCAGGTAAAAAGGTTCGTATGGGACAATATAGTATGTCGCTTCGGCTACCTGGAGAGATCGTTTCTGATAATGGAAAACAATTCGCGGAGAACCCATTCAAAGATTGGTGCGCGTAAACAACATAAACCAAAGGTTCGCATCGGTAGCCCATCCACAAACAAATGGACTTGTGGAAAGAGCAAACAGGAGTCTGTGAGACGGTATAAAGGCGCGATTAGGGGAACACAACAAAAAATGGGTCGACGAGTTATCACATGTCTCGTGGGCACATCGCACAATGATAAAAACAGCTATGGGCGATACCCCTTTCGCCCTAACGTATGGAAAAGAGGCAGTTATCCCAGCCGATATTGGATTACAAACGCTTCGCACAGCAGAAGTAGACATGGTCACAAATGATGACGAATTACGATTGAACCTGGAAATAATCGATGAGCGAAGAGAGTTGGCAGCTATCCACGTGGCCAGGTCAAAAGCAAAAATGAAGGGTTACTACGATGATAGAGTACGAAAGTCTTCCTTTAGGCCAGATGACTTTGTGTATCGCTCAAACACAGCCAACCGCGCTGAAAATACATGAAAACTTGGGCCTAAGTGGGAGAGACCTTACATGGTGACAGATGCATTAGGGAACGGCGCATATCGACTACGCGACATGGATGGTCGCGACCTACAGAGGCCTTGGAATATATTCCACCTAAAGAAGTGCTACCTTTAGCAGCGAACTTCTAAAACCAATGTATTATTTTTCTTTTATTTCATGTATTTAAAATCTTGCAAGTATTAATAAAACTATCATGGTCCCTAGCTAGTTCCACGACACATTCTAAAAACATTTATTTTTATCATACGTACACTTTGTCTATGTTATATATTGCCTATTGACGCACGCGTGCACAACGTGTCCAGGAGAAATAAGAGGAATGGGTCTACCCTACTAATTAGACTTGTCGAGTAAGAGGGATGCAACCCCATCGATCATGAATCATGTATCCTTGTTAGGCCCCTTGCTATTAATGACTTCGTAGCAAGTTATACAGCCAGTACATTCTGAGACTGATAAGACACATCGTGCACACCTAACAACTGGTCAGCCTCACCTGGCCGTCCTTATGTTAGTAGCGGTATATCACACGTAATGAGTCTGCCTCACCCATAAGGACCATTTATGAGTTTACATTAATTCATAACATGAATCTGCGCTATAAACAATAAAGTGTAGAAACATATTTCTCATAACAAAAAAGTGGGAAGTGTTCATTACAAATGAAGGGTGAATATTCTCACATACAAAGTACACAAAACATTTACAAATCAGCTAAACTATTGGAAAGTAAATTGGTGTCAGAATAGTATCTCTTCAACTTCAACAGGGGGGAAATATGTTGCGGCGCGATGCTCTTTCATGTCCTTCTCCATTAGATCCAGCATGCGCGTGTCCCTCTCTAGCAGCGGCAAAGGCAACAAAGGGATGGAGGAAGAAAGGTGGGCAGCACCAACAGAAGACGCAACCTCTATATTCAGCACAGTCTTCTTGGTAGCAGCACGACTATCATGCGCCACGAGCACCTCGGACAATGGCGCCTACTTCTCAACCCTAAAAGGGTCAAGCACATCCCTAGGGTAAGCGAATATTGGTACTGTTAGCTGCTCTAAGGAAGGCTTCAAGTGAAAATCCGCCTGTGCTTCCACGCCCTATGCCTTATGGCGTGCCAGAGTCAGGCCTTCCATAACGACCTCAATTGGCAGCTCATGATCCTTGTCGCCAAGACCGAAAGATGGCAAAGGGCAAACACTAATATCCTTCAGGGCGGACGTGAGCTTGGATTTAGAAGTAGGATCATAGAAGGACACCTCTTCCAAGTCCTTCTTCAATAATTCAACTTTGTGCGCCTTCACTAGGCCCTTGGAGGTACCCTCGTTTAACGCAACAATAACGGACTGGCCAAAGGCGGCCCGCAGAGTAGGGTCTTCCAAAGCACCCATAGCGGCTAGGCGCAAGCCATGACGTACCAACCAACGCTTCTCAGCTATCTTCTTCATCAAACGTGGATACAAATCGGCGTCTAGCTCAATACTTAGTCTTTTCAGCTGGCTGCTGAGGTCCTAGACATCACCATTTAGCCTTGCACCCAGCGCATCTACACCGACCACAAACTGGTCCTTTCCCTGCTCAAAGGTTTTCATTGCCTCTTCATTTGAAGCCTTGAGTTGGGCGAGCTGTGTGCGCTCATCTGCAAGAGCGGCAGTCAAGTCATCTTTTTCTTCAGTGAGGTAGTGGATGAGATTGGCATCTTGGCGTCCTCTTTCAACTTCTTGGTCAATTTTTGCCTGCATCTCCTTCAAGGCGAGAGTCTTCTCCTCGACAATTCGCCCAAGTCTTTCTTCTTTGGATTGAACATGGGCGGACAACTCTAAAAACCTCTTCTTGATGTGTGACATTAGCGTCTCGTCCGCAAGAACTGCATCATTCATCTCTTCTAGCACGACAGCTCGGCCAGGAGGAACAATGTTGTCCAAGAAGCTGGCGCAGTCAAAGGCGTCGGTCAGCTCTGAAGACAAGGGTAGATCCCAGTTTGGAACAAATGAGGGATCTGAGGCGAATGTGCTTCCCCCTGCTGTTGCGGTATCCTTTGAAGGGGAAGACACGTTTGTCGCCTTGGGGGATAAGTCTTCTGGGTCATCACTGTTACAAGAAAAGGAGAGATTATAGGAACAATACAGAAAACATAAGTGTGGTAATACTAAGCAGCAGGCAAGTGTGTTTACCTTAGGGTGATGGTGGCAGGAGGAGTTCGTGGAGGGGTCTTTTCAGAATCCTCCTCGATGTCTTCTTCAGTCTGGCGCACGCCCGAGGTTTCCTCCTGGTGGCCAAGCGTCTCTACGAACGAGGGCCCAGCCCCCGTGCGAGCGGACTTACGAGAGGTCGATGGAGAGCCTATCTGCCTCTTCCCGAGAAGCGAAGAGTTCGCCTCCTCATCCTTTTCATATTGTTTTGAGGCGTACTCGACATCGTCAGTATAATTGTCCTCTGATAAAGACGAACTCAGTCTGAGGTACTGCCGGGGTGGTGGTTGTTCTTGTTGTTCTTGTTGTTGTTGTTGCGCTTGTTGTGGTTGTGGTTGCTCTACGATGGTGTCTTCTTGCTCTTGCGCCACGGATGCTTCTCCTACTTCTAGGTCCATAGTGTTCTTTTGAGCGCGTTCCTGAATTGTCTCCTCATTCTCCTTCTCAGGGCGGGAATAGACTATCAAATCCTCGGGGAAGGCACCACGAACAAGGTCAAGAACATCCATTTCTGCATAACAGACAAACAGACAAACAAGAGAACAAATTTTAGTTTTTGGAACAAGATGGTACTTAAAGGATGCTATGAAGGACGCGGGAAGAACCACTAACCCTGGCCACTTTGGGTGCGGAAGAAAGGTATCTGATGCGCGCCACAGATGACCGCGCGACTCAGACTAAGGATAACCAACAACGTCTCAGGGTACGGTTGCACAGGAATGCGGTTGTTGTTCAAGGTCTCCGCGTCCTCAGTGCTGTAGGAGTTAGGGCCAAGCACTGGGTCCTTCCTCACCGTTCCAGGGGTCAAAAATGGAAAATGAAAAGGGAAGGCGGCTTCGTCAACCAAAAAGAACCTATCATTCCAGTCCTTTAAAGAATCTATTTTCCCATCATAGCATTGCATCCCACTCTTTCTGATTGTAGTAAAATTACACTTGTTTAGGAAAACAAGCGTAAAGTGGTAAGTATTAAGCGTACATTTAGGAAAACGTAAACACTTATGACCCTTTTGTGAGTTTGTTCTCAAGGAGGATTAATGTGTATGTTAAACTCGATTATATTTGAGATTAATATTGATGAGACAAAGGAAAAACGAAAATGATGACGGTTACGATTAAAATTAAACTACGACGAATGATAAAACGTAAAACGTAAAAACGTGACGAAATTAAAAATTTAATCTAAAAATTTATTAAAAATAAAAAACAAATCTAAAATAATATAAATAATAATAAAAATTTGACAAAAGTATTTTATAACTTATTTCCACTTTAATATTCAATTTTAAATGCTATTTAAAGCCCTAAAATTAATAAAATTAAAAATAAATCCAAAATATGATTTTATCAAATAATAACCTTACTTATATTATATAAAAACTAAAAAGTAATTTTCTTGATTTTTTAAAACCAATTTTGTATTTTTAAATGGCTAAAAACTATTAAAAGATTAAAATAATCCTAAAAATTAATTAAAAGATGAGAAAAATAATTTTCCTTTTCTAAAAATCTTAAATTAATGTATGTAAAGTAAGAAAAATGAAAAAGTTGAAAAAAAATATTAATTTAACCCTGATAGGACAAAAACGGATTTAATAAAAACTAATTTAACTTAAATTAATTCTAGAAAATGATTAAATAAAGTGAAAAATGAAATTTATTTTCTAAAAATCTTAAATTACTTAACTTAAAATAGGAAAATTGGAAAAACAGAAATTCAAGACTTTTTATCACTAAAAGACAAAAACAGATTGATAAAAACCTATTTTAAATTCAAAATAATGCAATAAGTATTAAACTAATCAGAAAATTAAAATTTCTTTTTCTAAAATTACTAAAATAAATCAAAGATCATGAGAAAAACAAAAAATTTGAAAAACTATGATTTTAAGGCACTAAAGACAAAATAGAAGGAAACCTAAAGTGACATGTCTACTTGTTTTTGTCTTTTACTAAGCAGTGGCTAGCATAACTCTATCAATGGGAACATGGGTTCCCACTGCTGTTCACAGAAAGTTGATTTGGCTCTTTTGAGCTTGTTTTGGTTATTACTTTGGGCAAACAAGGCACCCCACAAGTCAGTTGACTTGTGGGAGTCACAAATAACACAAATTCAGCAACTCACAAAGCACCAAATGATACAGACTAAGCAAACAGTTCATAGATATGCAGAAACTATGAGTCTGGCAATGTTTTGCTGGTTCAATTTGCACTTAGATGAAATTAGGAGCCTCAAAACTTGATTTCAACTAACTACGCAACAAAGATTAAAGCATGTAGTCCTAGTTTAGAACCATGACTATCTGATGCCCAAGTCTCATTATCCTACAACCTAAAACTAGCTTGTTCAAGGCAGTTATGCAGTTTAGTTCTCTTTAACACAAGTTATGCAGTTACTAAACTCAACTTTCACCCAAAATTTGAACCAAATATCACAGCAAACCTATCTAACTAGAAAACACAAACCAAGACTTCTTCTAAGAGCATGCAATCATTACCAAAACATGCATAAACTGCATATCCAAAGACCCTTTCAAAAACTTCAAAGATTCAAAACCTTTTTTAAAGACTGAAAATTTAAACTACTCTTACTATCAAACAATCATTTAACTCAGATATCACTTAAACATGAACACCAAACATTAGAACATGCAGATTCATGTAACAAGCAGATTTGATAGAAAATAAAGAAAGAAAATGGAAAGTTTGGCAAACCTCAGAGATGTATTATCCACACCTCTGAATTTTTGAGCTTATGTGATAGCTTATCTATCACAAGATTCCATAACACCTGCTAAGATTGAACAAACATAACAGTAGCATATATATATATATATATATATATATATATATATATATATATATATATATATATATATATATATATATATATATATATATATATATATATATATATATATATATATATATATATATATATATATATATATATATATATATATATATATATATATATATATATATATATATATATATATATATATATATATATATATATATATATATATATATATATATATATATAAATGGTGAAGATTGATTTTCTTCAAGATTTTCTTGAAAACTAGGATCAAAATGTTTTAGCTTTTCTCATAAGGTCAATCACCTAGGTTTGACCCCTCACAACTCCTTGATATCTTCAAGATATCAGGGAGCTATGATCAAGATCAAATCTAAGAAACCAAACTGTCAAGGAATTCACTTCACCCATTTTGAATCTTACAAATACTTGCTAAAAGAACTAGAACTTGGAGAATTGATGTGAGGTCTTGATTAAAGGTTGATATTGTTTATCAAGGTACTAAAAACACCAATCAATTCAACAACTTAATGAAAGATATACAAAATAGAAATGTACCACTTCCACTTTTTGAAAAACCTTAAAGCAAATGAAAACTTAAAAACTCTTGACAAATCAACAAAACTAAAGAGAGCTTTAAACAATATAAGTAAATGAAACTTGCTTCTCATCATCAAACTCAATACCACTTTTTCATTCATCAAAGCTGGATTTACAAGGCTTGTGAAAAAAGGAGAAAAACAAGAACAACTAAACTAAAACCATAATGTGCCTTTATATAATGAGGCTACATTCATTCTAGAATCAATAAGAAGATGGAAACCCTAATGTAACAAATTTCCTATAAAGCCCTTTAATTCCTTTTGATATTCGCATAAATTTAAATTTGGGAATGGTCAAAAGTGCTAACATGTGATCTCTGTGTTGTGTCTAGTAGTACAATCTCATCTAAACCGTTTATTGAAGCTTTCAAATAACGCCATTACCCTTTAGCCACTGATTCCTCTAGCTCTTTTTGTTTTGGAGTGATGTGTAGGTCAGGGGAGGTCTGTGTACCACACATGGTGTGATGTGGAGGATGTTTTAAGGTTGGGTTGTGGTTTGGGGACCACCAATCAATAATCTTGAGAGTTTAACATATTTCCCCTTTGGTTTAGATTCAATTGGGATTATGGTTCTTGGGTGTTCTTGATTGGGAAAAAGGGTGTGTTGAATCTGGATTAGGGGTATTTAAGTTGTTAACCGTGAAGTTTTAAGTTTATTTAATCAGTTTAAATAAAATGATTAATAAATCTAAGTTAGGGTGAGTGGAAAGGGGACATGGAGGGACGTTGTGAGGTGGGGTGTTTTGATTGGAGGATGGGAGATAGTGGGGTGAGGTGGCACTTTGTGGTTGGTCTTGGTATATTTCCTTGTCTGCCAGAATTACCCCTAACCTTTCACTCTTATTTCATATAATTTTTGCCAGCTTCAAACTCAAAAACCCTTTGTAATAAAGTTTTGGAATTCATACTTTGGCCACAAAATCTTTTGCAAAGTATAATCAAGGGTATTTCTTGTACTTTCTTGAATCTTTAAGGACCATTCATGACATGTCTTGGAAATTGAAGGTCTTTTATTGTATGTTTGACTTTGAGGAGGACCAAACATGACAAGTCTTTATTTTGTAGGGACCATTCCTGCCAATTCTTCAAAGTTGGGGGTCCTTTTTGTAATTTTGACAAACTTTAGGGACCAAACTTGTAATTATGAATATACAAGGGTATAAAGTGTCATTTCTTCAATGATAAAGGACCCTTCTTATACATCTTCAATTCTTCATGGACTTTTCTTGGAAATTCAACATTAGGGTCCGGTTCATTGTACGGCTTCGTTTCCCGTGTTCATTTTTTATTGATTCTTGTAAACTTTTGTCATTTTCTCTATATCCGTGCCTAAAATACACATTGAACAAACGCAAGCACATATATGGCACTTTTTATGATATTTTCACAATTTTAAGCCCGTTTTGGACGATGAGGCTATGTATAAAAGCAGTCTCATCACTCCTCCATACTAAAACATTGTCGTGCCCTCACGCAATGCTAGAATAAAGTATCTTAGCATCTCCAAAATGCATTTTTATCGACTTTTATTGAAATGTAAACTTACTACACTACTACTACTTGCATTTTAGACATAATGTATGATTTTCATCGCAAAATGGGATGTTTAGGTTCATAGAACAAGAACACGTGAATGCTTCTTTAGAAATAATGTCGTCGTCCTCGATTTTCACCCAATTCCATGCTAAGCGTGTAATGAGATCATTGTCATTATAAGTTAGTAATGCTAACACTACTGATATGCCCTAATCACGTACTTAGACTCCCTTAATCCTATTTGGTATCTCTTATATTTTTTTTTCTTAATGATCACGAGGATACATAATTGACTTATGCGATAATAGAGATTAAGGTCAAAAAATAGAAACGAAATGGTGTAATCAAAACCATCGAATTAATAACCTCCCCTAATAGACAACGATGTCAAAAAATTAAGTCAACAAGAAGGATCGATAAACACGGTTTTATAACGGTTTTGAACATGAGACTTATTACCAAGACTTTTATACGCCCCCTAACGGATGGGCCTTATTATCATAGGATTACCTCTATCTTTTATTCAACTCTGACATAGAGCTTTTATTATGACTTCGGTCTTGCCTTGACTTTTATTTAACCTCGTCATGAGGTGTTTATTATGGCCAAAGACGTACATCCTCAACGTAAAACATAATATTGGATCTGTAAAGCTTCAAAGTTTAAGGCTTTCACTTTCAATTTTGCATATATTTTTCGTCCTTGTGAGCTTCGAATTTTTGCTTGATTTAGGTGAGTGAGCACATAAAATTATTATTGGGTGAAGCTTTCGATTATTCGGGGTGCCAATACTTTAAAACCGTGACGTTGGCGATACCTTAATGTTTTCCCAATTTAATTACATGGAAGCTACTAGAAACGACTAGAAACCAACAATCAAGACTAAACCACTAAGTCAATACTTATTAGCAAAATATATATACAAGCGAAGGGAGAATAAACAAACAATTAGAACACATGAGTTTTTGAAAGAATACGAGTATTCTACGTTTAGCATAGTAACTTATAATTAACTCTATCATTTCTCGTCCTCATTTAAGAGACTTGGCCTAATATAAGTTAAGGAATCGAAGCTAAGTGCTCAACACGCACGGTCGAGTAAAAAATTACTCTTATTCTCGCCATCAGATAATCTACATTCCTGTCTTAAACACTTATGAAAACATGAGAAATTTTTTAAAATTTGGCCATTTTTAGCCTTATTTGCAACAAAACGATAAACAAAAAGATAAATTTTGAAAAGCGTGAAGGTTTGGCAAGGCAAGTATCTATTCACCCCCCCCCCCCCCCCTCCCCCACATACTAAAGTTAAACATTGTCCTCAATGTTTCGAGTCTAAGACGTTTATGAAGTGTGCTAAAAGACCTAAGGTTAGAACATCAAAGTGTTAGTCTTAAAATGTGTGCGACTAACGGAATTACATTGGTTTCATAGCCGGGACTTGCAGGGACTAATATTGTCATATATAATAGTTCAAGACCCGTGCTATATATACCCCTCCATACTTCCATGGAGGGGTGAGGTTCTTCATTTCTTTCTTTTCTTTCTCTCTCTAATAAAACACATTTATTAGAGCAGCTCTCTCTTTCTCTCACTAACCATGGCTAAACATCTCTACCACCCTCCCCGACCTCTGGATCGAACCCGTGTTCATAGTGAATCCAAGTTAACAATTGGTATCAGAGCTAACTGGGGGTGTTTCGTGTTTTTGTATTGGCGTGTTTGTGTTCGAGTTCGTGTTTAATTCGTGGTTCGTACTATTCTGGTTATCTTTTTTTACTGATTTTATCACGTCTGATATTATCTTTTTCTCATCATTGTTGGAAATACGTTTTACGTATTAGAAAGGATCGGTCACTCCAACAATTGTCCATGTAATAGCTCGTAGTTTAGTTATTTACATTTATTAAACAAAGCCCAAAACCGAGCCCATGAAATGTATGGGCTGGCGGCCTAATGTAAACCCAAGCCCATCTCATGGGCTTGGGTATATAAACCCTCTCCTTTGATGGAGAGGGTGGTGATTTCCTTTCAAATAACACATAGTTCTTAAACTTTCTCTCTCTAGAAGTGTGAAATCATCTATCTTTCTCTCTCTAAAACATAAGCAAGATTTACATATCCTACAAATGGTATCAAGAGCCATGGGATGATTGTATTGTTTATGTGTTTGTGTTCTTGATTTATAAGCCTATTTTGATCCATTTTACACGAACCAGATTTTTTTTTGTGTTTTTTATGGTTTTTTCTTGATACAAATCTTCTACATAGTTGTGGTAGAGATTTAGTATATTTACTTTGGCTAAAAACACAAATTTTTCGGGTGTTTTGATCATTTTTTGGCTTAAAATCTCGAATTGGTTGAGTTTTGTCCGAGAAAAGTGGGATATATTCCGACAGCTGCTTCCATCGGAAAAGGGTTTCTCATTCCGACCATTATTCTGACGAAGGCATTCCGATAGTATTCTGATTTGGGACATTCTGATTTGGGACATTCCGATTTGGGACATTCTGATTTGGGACATTCCGATTTGGGACATTCTGATTTGGGACATTCCGATTAGGGACATTCCGATTTGGGACATTCTGATTTGGGACATTCCGATTTGGGACATTCCGATTTGGGACATTCTATTAGGGACATTCCGATTAGGGACATTCCGATTAGGGACATTCCGATTAGGGACATTCCGATCAGGGGTATTCCGATAGACTTATTCTGACGGTTTTCTGACTAGTATTCCGACAGTTTTCTGATGCTTTATTCCGATCAACATTCCGACAACCCAACAATTATTCCTTAAAAATTTTCGAACTCGTGTGCAATTTTGACTTGGAATTTTTGGTTTATCGAGAAAATAATTTAGGGGATTTCAACATTATTTCTCGGCTTTAACACACTACAACAAACACATTTACTTTCTCTCATTGTTCGATCAATATTTGTAAATCTTAACTTATCGAAATGGAGTACACATCTCTTACGGATAAGTCCATCCTCTCGGGTATGGATAATCGTCCACCAATGTTGGAAAAATCTATGTACGAGGATTGGACTTCCCGAATGGAACTTTACATGTTGAACAAAGAGAATGGACATCTCATTTGGGTATCGGTGCTCAATGGACCATTAGTTATGGTACAGTGACGGAAGGTACAGCTACTCGTCCTCGCACAACGGGTGAATTGACTGGAGATATGAAGATTCAAGACAAATGTGATAAGTATGCTACAAACATCATTCTCCAAGCCCTTCCTTCAGATGTCTAGAAACACGTCAGCAAACATAAAGTTTCCAAAGAGTTATGGGATAGATTCGTGTTCTAATGCAAGGCACCTCGTTAACTAAACAAGAACGAGAGTGTAAGCTTTATGATACTTTTGATAAGTTTGCCTATGTGCCAGGGGAGACTCTCAATGACTACTATCTAAGATTTACCCTATTGTTGAATGAGCTAAATATCTATGGCATGGAAATTCCTACGTTTCAATTGAACACCAAGTATTTGAACACTCTTCCTTCAGAATGGAAAAAGTACGTGACGGGTGTTAAATTTGCTAAGGACTTGCATAACACCAATGTGGATCAACTTCAAGCTTTTCTTCAACAACACGAATGCCATGTGATCGAGGCTTGGTTGTCTAAACCTCAAGTTCATGATCCACTTGCCATGTATGCTTCTCAATAAAACATGGCTTATACTTATCAACAACCATCATACTTGCAGCAGCCACCACCACACACGTATCAGCAACCACAGCAACCATCTTATCAACCACCAATGATGCCACAACAAGCATTTTAACAAAGTGTTCATCAACAATCTTTTCCACAACAACCACCATATTAGAAATCACCATCACAAGCCAACACTTCTCCAATGGGCTATACTCCTCAGCAAGGATATTTTCCAATAGAAGCACAACCAGCACAAGCTTTCTACTCTAATGAACTTCCACCAATCCAAGCACCGGTCTTTACTCCAAATGATACGCCAGCTGATGTTCTAAACCATCTCACTGCCTACTTGTCAAAACTTGTTGCAACTAGAGGATTTCCACCAACAAACAATCAGCTCCGCACCTCTTCAAATCCTCGACAACAAGCTACTGTTCAAGATGGTCAAGTAACAATGCAACCTATTCAGGGAAGGCAAATTCATATGGACCTCCTACAAGGACTGTGAATGCTCAAGCTGTGAATTCTCAAGCTAATGGAAATGGAAGCCCCATTGGTCCTCAAAAGGTTGTGACTTGCTACAATTGTCGAGGACAAGGTCATATGGCTAGGCAATGCACTCAGCCGAAAAGGAGAAGGGATGAAGCGTGGTTTCGTGAGAAAATGTATTTGGTTGATGCTCAGTCTAAGGGAAAGATTTTGGATTCAGAGGAGTTAGCATTTCTTACAGACCCATGGGCAGCAGATACTGAAGGCATTGCAGTCGTTTCCACTTCTAATGCAGCTTATCAAGCAGATGATCTTGACGCATATGATTCGGATTGTGATGACATTCACTTTGCCCAAGCTGCTCACGTTGCTAATCTCTCTTACTATGGTTCTGATGTCGTCAGTGAGGTACCCAACACAACCAATCTTGGTAATGATGATAACCCACATCAAGTTGGGCATGAAAATAACAACCTCGAACAGCATTCGGGAACTAGTAACTCAAATGATGTGGTACCCAATCCTACACATTTGAGTGAACCTCAACCAAATGCTACGACGGGTATGAAATCTTATGCTCGACATGATTTGGTCATGGTGCGTAAACATATTATTGATCAAATGCATATGGTTCTCAGACAATCCGTAGATATGAATTCCACCCTAACTACTGAGCTTGCGTTGCATAAAGAAAAGGTCAAAACTTTTGAAATGGTCCCTCAAGCAAGGAAAATAACATGTTCTGAATTTGACCAATTTCGTTTTGAAAAGATTGAACACTTGAAAGAAATAGAATCATTAAAAGCTAATCTTTCCAATGAATTAAAAGCAAAATAGTCGGTTGTCAATGATTTTCATAAACTTAAAATGGATTTCGAAACTCTCGAGTCTAAAAAGTTTGAATCAGAAACTAATGCTACCAAACTTCTTAAATTCAAAGAACAACAGCTTTTAAAACAATACGCTTCCACAGAAAAGGTTCATCTTTTAACTAAATCATTTAAAGAACTCGAACTTAAGTGTCTTCAAAATTTACCACCTAATCCCGGTTATGCAAAACAAGCTCATGAATATATTCCCTATCTTTATGATATGACCATAATTGGCAAATCGAAAGAAGCACCTTATGTTCGTAGTTCTAAGGAGACACAGTCACTTATGGAAGAAACTCATTCTAAAATGTTTTCAAAATTCCATACGATTGATTATGATAAGCATAATAAAGATCAACTTTCTAAAAGACACGTATTCGCTTACAAAAGGAATTAGCTGAACTAACAGTTCTTGTGCCCCAAAGTTTGTCAAATGAAAACCCTCCTAGTACGTCTCCTACACTTGTCAAAACGGATTTAACAAAGTTAACTCCACCGGTAAGTAAGGCATCCGTTAACTTAAAGGCGTTACACCAACACTTAGCCGATTTTGATAAGGTCATTTTGGATCGTACGACGGCCACGGCCATAACGGAAGGTGAATGGAACTTTGAGCACACTAGAGCTGCGTTCCGAGACGAAATTGTTCCGTTTGTAAAGAATGTTAATGCTTGTCTTAGTAATCTTGATCAAGATTTGCGTTTGGAAATAGAAGAAGTTAAACGTGTTTTCAATGAAATGGATGATGCTTATGAAAACAGTTTACTTGAAATAGAACAGGTTTCACGCCAAAATGATCAGCTTCTGAAACAAGTGATGTCTCATGATATAGTTTCCGTCTGTGTGAATAAAAGTGTTAATAATGATTCTATTGTGCATAATGTTGAATCTGTGGATAATGTGGTAGATAGTATTTGTCACGAATCTGACGCTGAATTTTTAAAGCTTCAAGATTCATATTCTTCGCTTTCAAAACGTTTTGATGAGATTCAAACACATTGTATTTCGCTTGAATACAAGCAACAATTTATTCAAGAAATCTTTGAAACGTCATTCGAAGGTGTTAATATCGATGATGCAAACTTTGAAAAGAATTTTCGATTGAATTTACAATCAAAACAGCGTCAGCCAAGTGACAAAGTGGCTAAATCTTTGCCGATAGACATAGAGAAATCTAAGGAGCTTAACTGTGTGAACGTACTTGAGGCCGCTGAGAATTTTAAACTTAATCTAGATAATCGAGTTTCCAAGATTTTGTCCAAAGTTGATAACTTAAAACAGAAAGATACACAACACTTCGATTCTGTAAAGCACGCATGTCTTAATACCACTGTACAGAATCAATCATTGATTGAACAATTGAATCGAAAGTCGGTGGAAATATCTGATTTAAGTTAACAAATTTGTGATAAGAATCTGGCCTTGGCTAAGTTAAAGGAAACACTTCGTACTCTAAAAGGTAAGAATGTTGTGGATAACGCAGCCACTGTCTCAGCATCGTCCTCTAATGCAATCAAAAGGAACCTTATTGCCGCCACACCATTTAATAAGGGCCCTAAGACTAAACCATCTCAAACTTTGGTCCCTAAAGATAAAGCAAAATCAAAACCTGCTTCTAATATTCCTGTGTTGCCTTCTACAGGAGTAATCACCACTACTAAGGCTCAAAGATCTAAGCTTAAAAGAAACAAGAAGAATGATAGGATCTTGCCCCCATCTAGTAGTCAAGAGAAGAAGAAAGTATAAGCCCATTCTAGGAATGTTATTTCTATTTTGAATAAAAAGAATCATGTAGCTAAACCTAAAGGCTTTGCGGTTGTGTAGCGTTCTAAGCCTACTGTGAATTCTAATTTGAAATGTTGGAATTGTAATGAATGTATGTTTTCTAGTCGCCATGATTCTTGCCTTATTGACCATGTGAATGAGATGAATGCCCGGAAAAATGGATTAGAATGGAAATCGACTGGGAAAGTGTTAACCCAAGTTGGTTGGATGTGGCATCCCACTAGTAGAACTTTCACTATAGTAGGAAATGCGTGCCCTTTAACTAGGATCACTCCCACTAAAGCGAAGAAAGTGTGCCCTTTAACTAGGAGTACCAAGGCTACCAAAACACAAACATATCCTTTAACTAGGAACACCGACACTACTGAAGGAACCAAGTGCCCTTTAAATAGGTCTACTCCCACTGTAGTGTCCGCGAATAATCCAAAACCTAATAAAGTTAGAACAGTAAAACCTGTTAGTGCTAAAACTCGCATTAGAAAACGTAGGAAATCTAAGGGTCACACAAATGTTAGCAATTCTGATAATCTTATGTATGTATCTGCTAACACTTCGGAACCAGTAGTTTCAAATGCATTGTCTACTGTTGTTATTGAAAACAGGTGGTCCAAATTCTTCTCTGGTATTTGGACTCTGGTTGTTCCAAGCATATGACCGGAGATCGCTCTCAGCTCAGAAATTTCGTCAGCAAGTTTCTTGGTACGGTTCAATTTGGAAATGATCATATTGCAAAGATAATGGGTTATGGTGAATATCATATTGGGAATGTTATAATTTCAAGAGTGTATTATGTGGAAGGTTGTCGGACAATTTTGTGATGCAAACCTAGAAGTTGCTTTTCGAGAGCATACCTGCTTCATTCGTAATTTGGAAGGGGTTGATTTATTGAAAGGTACTCGAGAGAATAATTTGTATACGTCTCTACAAGACATGATGGCCGCTTCTCCCGTATGTCTTCTCTCCAAAGCATCGAAGACTGAGTCATGGTTATGGCATCGACGGTTATCTCATCTTAACTTTGACGCTATTAATCATTTGGCGAAAAACGAACTTGTTCGTGGTCTTCCTAAACTTTCATTTCATAAGGATCATTTGTGTTCCGCGTGTACAATGGGGAAAAGCACTAAGAAATCATACAAACCCAAGACGGAAGACACCAACCAAGAGAAACTTTATTTGTTGCATATGGATCTTTGTGGGCCAATGCGTGTTGAAAGTCTTAGTGGCAAAAAGTACATCCTCGTAATTGTCGATGATTACTCTCGGTTTACATGGGTGAAATTTCTTAAAACAAAAAATGAGGCACCTAAATTCATCATCTGATTTCTCAAGATGATTCAAGTGCATCTCAACACTACTGTCTGACGCATTCGTACAGATAATGGAACCGAATTTGTGAATCAAATCTTGCGTGATTATTATAAAGAAGTTGGCATATCTCATGAAACATCCGTTGCACGCACTCCACAACAAAACGGTGTCGTTGAAAGGCGAAATCGCACACTTATGGAAGCTGATCGAACGATGTTAATTTACGCAAAGTCTCCATTGTTTTTATGGGCAGAAGCAGTATCTACAGCAGTGTACACCCAAAACCGGTCACTAATTTGTAAACGCCATGGTAAAACACCTTATGAGCTTCACCATGGTAAAGTACCAGATTTATCATATCTTCATGTATTTGGTTATCTTTGCTATCCAAATAATGATGGTGACAATTTGGGAAAACTTCAACCAAAGGATGATATTGGTATTTTCATTGGTTACGCACCCGCAAAGAAGGAATACCGAATCTACAATCGTAAGTCTCGTAAGATCCTCGAAACTATGAATGTTGATTTTGATGAGCTGACAGCAATGGCTTCTGAGCAAAGCAGCTCTGAACCCGCACTTCATGAAATGGGACCCAGTAACATTAGCTCTAGTCTTGTCCCAAACAACCCCACTTCATCATCATTTATACCACCCACTAGGAATGAATGGGATACGTTCTTTAGACCGTTCTTTGATGAATTCTTTACTCCTCCAAGTATTGTTGCTCCAGAACCTGAGGTAATAGCTCTGGTAACCGAAGTTGTCGCTCTAGCAACCGAAGCGCAATCAGATACGTCTGCACCTACAATTGGTCAAGATATACCCTCAACAAGTAATTCTCAACCAACACATGTTTCAACTACCCATGTCATGCCTACTGATGATGAAGAGGATCATGATGATCACGATTTGGAATTCGCTCAAATGCGTAAACTTCCATTCTTTGGTGTACCAATTCCCGACCCTAATCAAGTCGGGTCGTCCACCTCAGAGGAAGCTCCTACTACGATTTACTCCAATCCACGGATTCTTGAACATGACAGCAAGTGGACAAAGGATCATCTTATAGATTCTATTATTGGTGACCCTAATCGTCCGGTATCCACACGAAGTCAGTTACAAGAAAATGCACTGTTTTGTCATTTTGATGCTTTTCTCACTGAAGTTGAACCTAATACATGGCAAGAAGCTTTTACTCAATCCTGTTGGATAGAAGCTATGCAAGAAGAACTTAATGAATTTATACGTCTTGAAGTATGGGAACTTGTCACATGCCCGGATCAAGTGCAATTACTCACTTTGAAATGGGTTTACAAGGTGAAACTCGATGAGTTAGGCGGAATATTGAAGAACAAAGCTCGACTAGTAGCTCGTGGATACAAGCAATTATTGGGCATCAACTTTATGGAATCCTTTGCACCTGTTGCCCGTTTGGAAGCTATTAGACTATTCCTCGCTTATGCAGCCCACATGAATATGATCGTCTATCAGATGGATGTGAAGACGGCATTTCTTAATGGTGAAATCAAGGAAGAGGTCTATGTTCAACAGCCGGATGGTTTTGTGAATCCTAAATATCCTAATCATGTGTACAAGCTTAAGAAGGCTCTCTATGGGTTGAAGCAAGCTCCACGCACATGGTATGATCTATTATCACAATTCCTCATTACGTAAGGCTTCACTAAAGGCAAGGTGGATCCCACGCTGTTCAGTTAGAAACGAGGTAAAGATATGATTATGGTACAAATATATGGTGATGATATTATATTTGCTGCCTCGACCCAAACCTTATCCGACGAATTTGGGAAACTCATGTCTTCCAAGTTTAAGATGTCAATGATGGGCAAGGTATCATTCTTCTTAGGTCTTCAGATATCTCAGAGTCTCAGAGGCATCTTTATCAATCAATCCAAGTATGCCCTTGAACCGCTTAAGAAATATAAGATGGAATCTTGCGACCCTGTGGAATACTCCAATGGTGGAACGAACTAAGCTTGATGCAGATCCACATGGAGTTGCCGTTGATCCAACACTTTATCGTGGAATGATCGATACTCTTCTGTATATCACAGCTAGTCGACCTGATCTTCAGTTTGCCATATGCATGTGTGCTCGGTATCAAACTAGGCCTACTGAGCTACACTTAACTACTGTTAAACGGATCTTTCGATATCTTAAAGGAACCATTAATCGGGGACTTTGGTATTCAAAGGACTCTTCGATTGCACTTATGGCATATGCAGATGCGGATCACGCGGGTTGTCAAGATACAAGGCGTAGCATGAGTGGAACTTTGCAACTAATAGGAGATCGACTAATCAGTTGGGCATCGAAAAGGCAGAAAAGCGCTACAATTTCAAGTACGGAAGCAGAATACATAGCTATGTCCGGTTGCTTTTATCAAATTCTTTGGATGAGATCGCAATTAACCGACTATGGTCTAGGTTTCAACAAAATTTCGATGTACTGCGACAACAAAAGTGCAATTGCCTTATGCTGCAACAACGTTCAATTCTCCCGGTCAAAGCATATTGACATTCGCTACCACTTCATCAAGGAGCAAGTGGAAAATGGAGTAATCGAGCTTTACTTTGTCCGATCTGAGTATCAATTGGCGGATATTTTCACGAAGGCTTTAGATCGCGCTCGAATGGAATTTTTGGCCGACAAGCTAGGAATGAGAACTTTTTCGCCTGAGACTCTAAAGGAACTGCCAGATGAAGCGAAAGAATAGTGGTGGTAAACTATTCTATGTATCCTTGGTGATCATCTGTATATATTGTTTATATTTTTATCCACAAAAGCAAAATACAAAAATATAAAACCTTATGAAAACCATAAAAATTGAAAAATTTAGAAAAATCCAAAAATATTTTTACTTTATTTTTCAAAGGCATGTCTTTTGGTACGATAATATTTACGGCCTTAGAAATGTCGATTAATATTGACACGGCGCCATAAATAGAGTTCGTACAAAAGTTGTAAATTTTTCATAAAACATGCCTATATGGCTTGTAGTTATTTCATAATGTAACCCGGTTTTCTCATTAAAGTCAAGTATTTCTTATGAAAGCTTTGGCTCACAACGGGAATTAATTTTCTCGGGCAAGGTTTACTTTAAACCTTGTAAGGTATCAAGTTTACTTTATTACTTGGTCTAACACAAATCTATGTACGTTTCAGTGCATTTATTTGTTAAAACAAGAGAAGTCTTGTTTTTTTATGAAGCTAACATCTCTACAACCATAGCAATCTACATATGGCATCTACATACTCGACGATGCGACTACTCAACCAACGACTACAGCTCTTTCAGTAGAACACGGGTCAACAATTGAGGGGGAGAAATTGTCAAGCATTCAGAATCTTCGATGCCGAAAGTGCCAAGCTCACTTATTGGTGTCAAGACAACAATACCAATCGTACACGTGGTGTCAAGAGATGACTTCTGACGTGACGAGGCGACCAACATATGCTCACAAGAACCATTTGATCTTATCATATGATGTTCTCATCAATCAGGTCCAACCTTGTCAATTTTTTCAAATATGGTGAATATGTGATCATGTTACAAATCGGTATCATATCTCATACATTTGGTATTATGAAGATAAAACGGCCTTGCGTTTTTCTTCCCAAAAGCTTTGTTAAAACTTCATTAAATCAATTGATATTAAAAACATCGATTGGGTTAATTTTTTTAATATGGGGGAGAAAATGTGATTTAATATGGGAAATTATCACAAATGGTTTGACTTAATGTGCTGGCTCATCCCGACATATGCGAAATGTTTTCGAATATCGTGGCATATGTTAAGGGGGAGCAAAACGGATTTGCATATCAAAATGGATTTTCATGGTGACATATACTTACCCAAAACCTATTTATTTCACGACGATAAAGAAAAGTGACATAAGGATGGTAGGATAGGTTAAGTCCTATGACTCTTCCAGAACCGGAGGAATCTTCCCAGGGACATTCAATAGCTAGAAATAGTAGTCCTTAGGAAAGTTGGAAAAAAGATTGTGAATGTAGCTGAATGCCGACCAAGTACTTAAGTTAGCACTGGAACAATCACAACAAGGTGCTAGTCATGACGTATTGGTAAGCATTGAAGGGGTTGAAGAATGAAAAAGTATTGTAAAGATAAAGGGTGTAAAGAAAGAAGCCCTCCTTACAACCTTAGGCAGAAACCGGGTCAATACATATGCTATTGAGATCATTTTTAATGATTCTTGATATTGAAGATAGACATCATGGACCCAGTGATGCAATGCACAACCCATCCCAGCTAACTCAGATATCTCTTAAAAGATATTTGTTTTAATCACACGGAGACAACGCATAATCTATTGATTTATTCACTCCAAATAAATTGGCATTGAAAAGGTGGCGCTCCTCTCCAGCCTTCGATCACTAAAATCCAAAGTGCACGATCGAGTCTACAACCATTTGAGATCATCAAATATCTCATTAGGACACACTTCCATATTTCCTTGCTTCTTCACACATTGTGAAAAGTAAGAAAAATCTTAAAGAGTCCTACGCAAAATCTTCATGATCTTGCCTGAACATCCGAGTAATATGAAAGTATTTACAATGAAGATGGGAATCCTTCTTGAGCGAATATCAAAAAGCTCATGGTAGGTGACTTGTGCGATTCTTTATGAATCAAACTTGTGATAACTGGAAAGCAACAGTGGTTTAATTCTTAGTTGAACTTAAACACGTTCCAGGCCTCTACGCAATATCTTAGTAGTCTTGCCAGAACACTCAGAGTGATACCTTAGTGTTCACAGTGATGAGTGGAAATCCTTTTAGTGTTAACCTCAAACAGCACATTGTAGGTAACTTGCAAGATTCAATATGAATCAAGCTCGTGACAACTGGAAAGCAACGATGTTGCGATTCTTTAATAAATCAAACTTGTTCCAGGAATCAGAATTGACGGCTTCAATCATGCGGATAATTTTATCCAAATGATTCACTCTTTACGTTCGTAGTCAGCTTTAGACGGTCGAGTAAAGAGAACAGGTTTACCCGCGAAATCTTGTCAAGGAGATTTTTAATTAAACCTACCTGCCACAAGTACCATATTTTATATCGTCCAGCGGTCTTCCCCGACCGGAGGTAAAATGCTACCGAATTAGAATGAAATGTTCAAAGCCATTTCGTTCGTGTCTACTTATGTTGCGGCATTTGAAGACGGTGGCGTTGCGGAATCCAAGAAGAAGTCGTCCCCGCATGCTTATACTTTATGCACTTAATATTTCATCTAATTCTAGAAAGCCTAAAAGTCAAGTCATCCGTTGTATCGAACTCTGAAGCTTTCAAGAATTACAAAGGTATAAGTATGTGGGACGTGATGTCACGAAGAGGCGAAGATCACTAGTGAAGGATGCACAAGATCAAGGCAAGAGATTAATGCTAAAGATGGATATCAAAGATCACATCAGCATGTTCACCAGAAAAGAAAAAGAAAAGAAAGACAAAGACTACGAGCTCAAGACAAGCATAGTATGCTAGGTTTATTTTATTATTGTAACTTGTGTAACGCCCTTGTTTGGAGTGACCTCCCTTAGGGGGAGATTGTTGGAAATACGTTTTACGTATTAGAAAGGATCGGTCACTCCAACAAGAGTCCATGTAATAGCTCGTAGTTTAGTTATTTACATTTATTAAACAAAGCCCAAAACCGAGCCCATGAAATGTATGGGTCGGCGGCCTAATGTAAACCCAAGCCCATATCATAGGCTTGGGTATATAAACCCTCTCCTTTGATGGAGAGGGTGGTGATTTCATTTCAAATAACACATAGTTCTTAAACTTTCTCTCTCTAGAAGTGTGAAATCATCTATCTTTCTCTCTCTAAAACATAAGCAAAAATTACATATCCTACAATCATCATGTCTCAAAATTATTGGTCATTTTTATTCTCGTCTTTTTGTCCCATTCAACATTATCAGATCATTTATTTGGGGGAAAAGGTCAGAAATAACAAAAAATTGGACAGATCCACTTTTTTCGATTTCAAAACCCTTTTCCGACAGGTTTTCCCGATGATTTTTCTGATGGATTGTCGGATGCTTATTCCGATGGATTATTCGGATGGTTATTTCGATGGATTTTCTGATGGAATTTTCCGATGGTTATTCCGATGGATTCTGTATTCACATTCCGATGGATTCTGTTTTAACATTCCGATGGACTCTCTATTGATATTCCGATGGTTCTCAAAACTTTCAGTTGACTCAAATTCATAACTTCACACCATGTCAACTCGATATTGACCGAGTTGACCGGGTTAACTCGACTGAGTCAAAGGTTAAAACTCCAATAAAACTCATCCCAACAACCAAACTCTAAAATACCAAAATCAGTATTTAACACACTATCCTTTTAACTCCCATCAACACCAACTCTATCTTATACTAACCCTTAGACACCTATCCCATCTAAAACATCTAGATTAATCAGATTCGTTCAGAAAACATAAGTTCATATCTCAGATTCATTCGATAGTACAAAGGATCTTTTAAGATCTAAATTGTTCAAAATAATTTCTTCATTGATATGTGATAATATACGAATCAAAAAGAAAATAACTCAAACTAATAAGTTTTGAGTCTTGTTTCTTTAGTTTCGAGTATTGACTTGATGCCCCTTCAACTAATATACGAAAAAGAAGAACGAATCATCACAACTTTGTAAGATTTGATCTTGGATTCGTTTTATTTAAACATAAAAACGGCATGCAAACACTCAAACCTACCTGAGACCTATGAAATAGATATTGGTTCCATATCTTGGTGCTCACTGTGCTTAAAACAAAAACGAATAACATGTTTTGGAGATGTTTTCTATCATAGGGTGGTCATGTTTCGATTATTGGACAGAATGAGATCTATCTTTGTGAAGATTCTATGTTTTGAGATGGCTTATGTTAGGTGATGAAGATTGATTATATGAGATGAAGGGTGGACAGATATGGTAAAGGAGATGAATGTTACGGTTTGTGTTAGATGAGGTCTGGATGTGTGATCATAGAGATGGGTTTGATATTTTTCTTTGGGAATATCGAAAGAGTTGGGGCGGACAAATCTTAATTGTGTGATTAGGAGTTTATTTTCCCTAATAAAATGGGATGTATTATATACCCCAAACGTGGGACTCATTGGACCCCGGGATATATCATTTGAGTTGGGCTAATATTGTAATGGATGTGTTGTGATGGGCCACAATTCGGGCTGGTTCTTTTATGTAGGCCGAATATTATACAAATTTGATGGGCTTCGAAAAATTGCACTGCTTGGGGCTTCTCATGCTTGCCTTGACGTGTAAGGACCTGATATAACATAAATGGAATGAGCCAATTTTTGTTATAATATTTCGGCTAAAATTTAAAGTTAACTAGACCACTTTGACGACTTCTCGTCCTCTAGTGATCGTTGGTTCTCTAGTTAAACGACACCCACTCATACACTCCAACAATCACATCAAACACGAAGACAAAAACAAACAAACACCAAAACGATCCTTTAAGATTCACTAAAATTGTCAAAACGGCTAGTATTCGGGCAAAGTAATGTCAAGTGATTACGAAGTGGATTTGATATTTATTATTTGAAGTTGAAGTGGAATATCACGAAGGCGTCTACTCAATTTGTCATCGAGCCTCTTTCACCCCATTCTATCGATTGATGATTCGCTTGAGAATTAATGATTGAGACTTGATCTATCTAGTTTCCACTGTCAAGGGGTGGATGGTCGAAGACATGGACAACTATCACTTAAGGAGTTACGTTGTAGTGCTCAGTGTCACACTCACCGGGAGTTGTGGATACTTCAAGAGGTGTTCTACATCTTATATCTCTCTCTTTATGTATAAGATTCTAAGAGACGTTTCTCTGCACCGTTCATCAATCAACACAAGTGCTAAGCGTAAGTAACAAATTTGGGGGATTGTACTTCAGTTTCAAGTTTGGAATATCAGGTCTACTTATTCAGTGGTCACTACAGAGAGCTGAAAGAATATGAGGTTGGTAAGTTTAGCCAGAGAGTACAAGAGTATAGATGTGATCAGCAAATAATTCTCACGAGCAACTTGAGCTACAAAATGTCAACAAAGATTTCTGCTTCAGACACGAACATCTCGCGATTCTGATTGTACTTGTCAGATGATGCTCCCGAGTGTTCTTAACCACCATACTCTTGACAAGAACATTTCACGATTCTGAGCGTACACGTCAGATGATGCTTCCGAGTGTTCTTAACCATCTTACTTCTGATAAGAACATCTCGCGATTCTGAGCGTACACGTCAGATGATGCTTCCGAGTGTTTGTAACTACCATACTTTCGACAAGAACATCTCGCGATTTTGAACGTACATGTCAGATGATGCTTCCGAGAGTTCATCACCATCATGGGGGAAGAACGTGTATTTTGGGGTACTTAGTTCAACTTCCAGGGGGAAGTATTCTACAAGCATGAGAAGATTTGTTGTTGATTTCTTACATGTTCCCCCAAACACATAATCATGAAGACCAAAAATGTCCAGGCATCAGTTACTTGGTGTGGTTTGCTTCTTCTTCTATAAAATTCCACTGTGCACTTTAAATGTCAAAGATAGAAGATTGCTTAAGCTACAGATTCTGCTCAAGACAGGGATATTTGTTTGGGGGGAAGCTGATTCAGAAGCTTCGTCAAAAAGAAGTCTATGAAGAAAGCTTTTCAAGACATGTGGTATGAATTAGGGGGAAGTTAATCCAGTTCATACAGGATACAATGGTTCCTCAACAAGCAAAGACAAAGATGATTCAAACTGGGGTATAAGTTTTTCTAGAAGACTTAAAGACAACGACGTCATCCTCAGCATTGGAAGCAAACTTAATACTGTCATATTTTTGTTGTATTTGCATTTGTTAGGAACATTGTAAGTAATTCTGTATGTATCCACATTGGGAGAAGATTGTTAGCCTTAAAATGTGTGCGACTAACGGAATTACATTAGTTTCATACCCGTGACTTGCAGGGACTAATATTGTCATATGTAATAGTCCAAGTCCCGTGCTATATATACCCCTCCATACTTCCATGGAGGGGTGAGGTTCTTCATTACTTTCTTTACTTTCTCTCTCTAATAAAACACATTTATTAGAGCAACTCTCTCTTTATCTCACTAACCATGGCTAAACATCTCTACCACCCTCCCCGACCTCCGGATCGAACCCGTGTTCATAGTGAATCCAAGTTAACACAAAGGATATATCATTTGGATATCGAGAAATTCTTCAAAGCAAACGATCGAGTGCTCACGTAAAACGAACACGAGAGGCTCCAATCGTGAAGATGATCATCTAAAAACCATAATTCACAAACAACCACGAAAAAATGGTTGGAAGGGCACAAATCCCCTCACATAAGCTACATTAGAAAGCGATAATATGTACATGGATAAGCATGGGATATCCCCTACGAGGCACCTCATTTTTTATTATCAAGTCATGAGCTCGACTTGATCCCCTCAATACTAATCATCATTGGGGAAGGTGACTTGGTCTAGGTCTTCCAAAGAAGGGACTTCCCCACCAAAGTAGTGCTTAACCCTATGACCATTAACCTTAAAGTTAGGACCATCATTTTGAGCTAGCTCGATGGTCCTATAAGGAAACACTTGGTTGATGGTGAACGGTCTGGACCAACGGGATTTCAACTTGCCAGAAAATATTTTCAATCTTGAGTTAAAAAGCAACACTTGATCTCCAATGTTAAAAACCCGTTTTTTATTTTTAGAATCATGAAACTTTTTAGTTTTCTCTTTATAAATCAATGAATTTTCATAAGCAATGTCTCTCAATTCATCTAATTCATTCAATTGCATTTTCTAGTATTTTCCCGCGGTCTCAGTGTCATCATTACAATGCTTTAGGGCCCAATAAGCTTTGTGTTCGAGTTCAATTGGCAAATGACAATTTTTCCCATACACGAGCTTATAAGGAGTGCACCCAATGGGCGTCTTATGAGCGGTACGAAAGGCCCATAAAGCATCGTCTAACTTATCTGACCATGATTGTCGGTTCACTCCTATCGATCTTTCCAAGATCCTCTTCAAAGCTCGGTTTGAAACCTCGACTTGCACACTCGTTTGTGGGTGATAAGCCGTAGAAAGCCGATGTGTAACCCCATATTTCTTTAGACCCTTTTCGAATTGGTCGTTACAAAAATGGGTTCCACGATCGCTTATGATTGCACGAGAGGTTCCAAACAGAGAGAATAATTGTTTCAAAAACTTGAATACTACACGAGCATCGTCTGTGGGCAAATCCTTAGCTTCCACCCACTTGGATAGGTAGTCAACGGCGACAAGGATGTACTTATTACTACGAGATGATGGGAACGACCCCATAAAATCAATGCCCCACACGTCAAAGATCTCACAGACTTGGATGATGTTTTGTGGCATTTCATCGTTTTGTGAGGCTTTTCTTTAACGTTGGCAAGAGTCACACGACTTGACAAGTGCGTGCGCATCTCCGTAAATAGTAGGCCAAAAGAAACCGGCATCAAAGACCTTCTTCGCCGTGAGATTAGCACCATGGTGACCACCCGTGGGTCCCTCGTGACAAGCTCTAAGGACATTAGTAGCTTCGGTGCCAAACACACAACGTCGAATCATTTGATCCGCACAAGTCCGAAATAGATAATGGTCGTCCCAAAGTAGAACTTGACGTCACGAAAGAATTTTCGTTTTTGTTGTGTCGTCATACCCTTAACGATGAAGTTTCCCGCATGGTAATTTGCAATGTCCGCAAACCATAAGGTGGTAGAATCATCCTTGGAATTCACTACACCAAGTGTCTCGAGAGGAAATGTTTCGGTGATTTCCTTGTTCTCGTACACACTTTGGTAAGGATCTTCCAAATGAGAGAGGTGATCGGCCGCAAGATTCTCGGCTCCTTTTTTGTCAAGTATTGTGACATCAAATTCTTGTAGGAGGAGAATCCAACGAAGCAATCTCGGCTTCGCATCAAGCTTAGAAAAGAGGTACTTGATAGTCGAATGATCCGTATACACTATACTTTTGGTCAAGACGAGATAAGGTCGGAATTTCTCAAATGCATACACCACGGCAAGTAATTCCTTTTCCGTTGTGGTGTATTTAAGTTGAGCCTCGGTCATCGTCATACTAGCATAGTGAATAGGCAAGAAATGCTTATCATGACGTTGCCCCAAAACGGCCCCAATAGCGTAATCACTTGCATCACACATTAGTTCGAAGGGGAGATTCCAATTTGGAGCAACAAGAATGGGAGATTCGGTAAGTTTCCTTTTAAGAATTTCAAAGGCTCGAACACAATCTTCGTTAAAGACGAAAGGAGCATCTTTTTCGAGGAGGTGTGTAATGGGTCGAGATATCTTTGAAAAATCTTTGATGAAGCGACGATAAAAGCCCGCGTGGCCTAGGAATCTCCTAACTCCCTTGACGGTTTTGGGATGAGGTAATTTGGCGATGACGTCTATCTTAGCTTTGTCTACCTCAATCCCTGCTTTCGAGACCTTGTGCCCTAAGATGATTCCTTCTTTACACATAAAATGACATTTTTCCCAACTGAGCACAAGGTTTTCCTCACAACGTTTCAACATTTTCTCCAGATTTCCCGGTGCATTGTAAAGTCTGAACGGCATTCTACGATAGGCAAACGTTCCATATGCACATGTAAACATAGTTTTTTCTTGATCAGGAGGATCGATGGGGATTTGAAAGTAACCGGAAGAACCATCTAAAAAGCAATAGAAATCATTTCCCGCAAGACGCTCTAACATTTGATCCATGAAGAGCAAGGGAAATGGTCTTTACGAGTGGCGTCATTTAACTTACGATAGTCAATGCACACCCTCCAACCGGTCACGAGTCGCGTGGGAATTAACTCGTTGTCATCGTTTGGCACAACGTTCATTCCTCCCTTTTTAGGGACACAATGGATTGGGCTCACCCAAGGGCTATCGGAGATAGGGCAAATCATTCCAGCGTCAAGGAGTTTAAGGATTTCCTTTTTGATGACATCGTGAATTTTGGGGTTTACCCTTCTTTGACATTGAATTGCGGGCTTGTAGTCCTCCTCTATCAAAATTTTGTGGGTACAAATTTAGGGTCGATACCCTTAATGTCGGATAATTTCTACGTAATTGCCCCTTTGTGAGTCTTCAAGACATCGAGAAGTGTGGTTTTTCATCATCCGAAAGATCTTTCGCAATAATAACCGGCAACTTATCATCTCCTTCCAAGAATATGTATTCGAGGTGAGGAGGAAGATCTTTCAACTCGAGAATTGGTGGTTCCTCGATTGAAGATTTAGGCTCAATACTCATAACCTCCACCAGCGGAGGAAATGGGAAATCGTTTAAAAAATCCTTGATAATCGAAAAATACTCATCATCGTCGAGGTCTTCGTTAGAAGTTTGAGGTACATCAAACTCTTCCAAAGTAAAACCACATCCTTCAAATGGAGTGAAAGATGGTGTCGAATTATCAAGAATTGGATCGAGCATACTAAGATTGCCACTATTTGCTTCATCGACAAAACCTAAAATATCTTGTGAAAATTCTTGCAAAGGACATCGATCAAATCAATGTGGTTTAAAGTCGCGATAGAATAAACATGAGAAAGTTTAGAGTTTTGAGTTGCATTTATAACAAGTTCCTCGTCGTTGAAGCGTAAAGTGATTTTTCTAGCATGCACATGAATAACCGCTTTTGACGTACCTAAAAACGAACGACATAAAATGAGAGGAACTTGAGGATCCGTGGGAATATCGGCTACGATAAAGTCTATTCGGATAATAGAACTTTCCCACTTTCACAAAAACGTCTTCGGCCGTTCCACATGCGGGAATCGTAGAATGATCGGCCATCTTGATAGACATCTTTGTAGGAGTAAGATTAGGAAGATTGAGCGACTTAAATATTTCCAGAGGCATCAAATTGATACTAGCACCAAGATCAGCCATGGCGTAGTATTCTTCCATATCTTGAATACCACACGGAATTAAAAATTTACCGGGTCACCGACTTTTTGAGGTATGCGGTTAAGATAAACCGATGAACAACTAGACAATTTTTGCAATTTCTCCTTGTTATTCAACATACTTTTAAAGTTGGCAGCAAATCGAGGCATCATGATTAAAGCATCGACAAAACTTATGTTAAAATGCATATCACGATACATCTTTATAAAAAGCTCAAATTGATAATTGTAAAACCCGCATGCTTTTACCATGAACAGTAAACTTATGATTGTACGTACATGATTAAAACTTTACGTATATATAACATGAACACATATCACGAATATTAATTACAAAAATTACGTACGTGTTATTACACGATAAGTATTACGTACGTGTTAGTACACGATAATTATTCACCATAATAGTTATAATCACAAACATAAAAGCTTGAACATTAAATCACGAACATGTGATTACGTTTATATTTTATTATCTGACGATGTATTTTGATTTCGTACAAGTAAATATTATAGCACGAATTGTGTAGAATGTTTAACTTAGTAATGCACGACAAGAACCATAAATATTAATTACTTATTAATATGTATTTACGTAAATACTTTAAACATGACAAGAAACCAAAACACGAGAACTCGTAAACGAACACGCGTACATACTTAATCACGAAATACAAACGATTAAGGAAGCGTTGTTGTGCCGTTTGGACAAGAGATGACAAGACAACTGGGCTAAGGCCCAATGGGTATTAAGGTCCGGCCAAAAGAAAAAGGAACGGGAGGGAGTATATGTTCATTTTATGTGTGTGTCGACATAAAATCATGAAACCCTAGCAGAACCAAAAATCCAGCCGCCACCTCTTTTGTTCTTTCTTTTGGTCTCCTTCTTGCCGACGTATGATGAACAAGAAAAAAGAGAACGAGGCTTAAAGATTCAGCAAATCAAGAGGAATGACTCGTGTTTGTTCCTAAAACCCTAGACGCGAGTAAGAGTAAACCTAATCTCGTTTTTTTTTGTTTCCAGTTAATCATGCTAATATGTTACAACCCTAATTATGAATGAGTGTTAAAAACAAATGGATTTAAGGGTGAAATCGTTTGGGAGTGATTTACAGTCGGGTTACACACTAAAACTGAGACTCTTTTGGTCTCGGTGGTGTTTATGCACCAGCAGCCGCAAGGCCTGTTGGGTTTGGTCTGTCGGTGGCACCCCGCAGGCAAGCAGGGGAAATAAAGCCCTGCGCAGTGGCAGCCAAGCTGTTGCTGCCAGTGGGAACCCACGGCTGGCAGGCATAAGCCTGTCGGTGGGACCTTGACTCGAACAGGGGGAAACCACTACTGGCGGTGGGAATTTTGCATGCGGCAGGGTGAAACCAAATAGGTTAGGGACTGTTTGGTTTATGGTTTAAGAAATCAGTTAGAGGGGGTGTTTGGCTAAGTGTTATAAAACATGCATTTTATATGTTTTTATTTTATTCAATTAGTATAATTAAGCATGTTAATTAAATTATTCATGCTTTAGAATATAAATAATTTAAATAAAAACCACGATTTAAATTATGTTCAGTTTCTATAAATAAAACTTTGGTTAAATAGTTAATTATATAATTATTCATGTACATGTAATTAATTAAGCTTAGTTAATTGAATTATAAAGTTTAATCAGTAAAGCATGGATTATTATTAATTAATAAATACTTACAATATCAGGCAATATTGTTATTATTACAAGCTTAGACTAAGTATTTATTTATCTAATTTAGACTATAGTATTAATTAATTATTAAAACACGACATGTAATTAATTATTTATCATGACTTAGGTTATATTAATATAGTTATTAATACATGATTTTAACCTAAGTATTTTTATACATTTGATTTAATTAAAACATGATTATATTTAATTAAATCTTATAACCTATAGTTTATTTAATATACATGTATAAATTAATAAACTATACTATTAAGATTTAAGTTCATTTGGATACCATATTTTTCCTTAGATATGAGGGGACTCATCCCCATCATCCATCTCATTTTAATCCAATGGATAAGCTAAACACAAAATATATTTTCACCCAATTTTCAAACATTAATATCTTTTAAACTGTTAATCGTATGCGAAAAAAACACATACCGTTACGAAGAGTATTTAATTATCTTTCTATAGATATGTTAGATGATACACTTTCGATAAAAAAAATTCTTTATTTTTTTCACGTTTTCGAAAATTATCATATGTGATACTAATATCATATATGATGTATTACCAGTATCATATATGATATAGTCTATCATATATGATATAGTCTATCATATATGATAGAAACCCATATCATATATGATTTAAGACTGTTATCATATATGATGAAACAATATTATCATATATGATATTTCACGTAAATTTTAACAAGAAGAAAAAAAACGAAATTTTTTTTTCTTCGAAAATAAATCATATTGCATATTGGTAGAAAGATAATTAAACGCTCGTCGCGATGATATAATTATTTTTGTTTAACACTTAACGATTTAGAAAATATTTAAATTATAAAAAATAGGTAAAAAATAAAATAAATTTAATCTTATTCATTAGATGGAGATAAAATAGATGATGGGGATGAGTCTCCTCATATCCAATAAAAAGTATGATATATCCAAAATAACTATTCTCTACTATTAATCACATGACTTAGTATATTTAATCAGTAAAACTAAGCTTATATTATTAGCTTAATACTTTAGCTTATTTCTATTTTAGGAAACTTTCTATTTTTAGAAACTTATTTATTTTAAGCAGTTAATCTATTTATGGAAACTTTCTATTTTTAGAAACTTATCTATTTTAAGCAGTAAATCTATTTTTGGAAACTTTCTATTTTTGGAAACTTTCTATTTTAAGAAACCTGCTATTTTTAGAAAGTTACTTATTATTACACAAGTATAATAATACAAGAAATACATGTAATACTTAATCAGAATGTACAAAATATACGATAAACACAGTATAACATTAAAATCAGTAAAACAAGGCATGAACATATAAAACAAGCTAAAACATGATATAAAACCAGTTACGTACTCAGTAATCAGAATACTTATACATGTATCCTATGTATGTAGCATTAGTAAGATCGAAGTAGGACTCTCTTCCGTTCGTCTTCTTCGTTCACTGGACTTAAGGTACGGATTCTTTGTCCTTTTAGTATGGACATTCTTCCTTATTAGGATTTCCCGTATGCAGCCAACTGTTTTCCCCAGTATATGTTTTATATGTTTTTGAATTGCTTATGTTTAATTAGAATACCTAAAGCCATATACATGCATGACCAGTTTCACCTAGTTATGGAGGTACCATAACCATAACACTTGAGGCACCAGTGTTATGACTTCACCACGGCGGAGTGATAGCTCGTGGCGTCCCTTTTAGCTTTTGGCCATATTATTATTATCAGGTGGGGCGTATGGGTGCATCCTAGTTTACATGTTTTCAGTAGATTATTCAGGTGAATGTGGTGTGTGCCTTGCATCCTTCACAAGGAGTTGATCCCTCCTACCCAAACAGTATATTAAATTAGAGGCAGTCCCTCTAATTGCATGACGAGGTCATCCCTCCAAGTATTCATGCACGTTGATATTTCATGACCTATATTGGCTAATGGTTAACATGTTAAACAGTTTTCATAAGATAAACATAAGGCTTTTCAAACTATAAAACCAGTTTTATGAAGTTATACCAGGTTTCCCAGGACCTATACATTTCCGCTGCTATATGTTTTACATGCTTATATTATTCATTACATGCTTGTATATCCGTGCACTGAGCGTTATGCTCAGCCGTTACTTTCCTTTCCATGTCCCAAAACGGCAGGTACCCAAGGACAGACTCGAGCATTTGGAGGACGTGCATAGAATGGAAGCTGCCATAGACTTCTTTTCCTTTTGCCTTTATATATTTGTGCTTGTGTATTCTTTTTTCATTTCATTTACTTTATTTATGTTTTGGGCTTATGTTTGGGAACCGATGTTTGATTCTGGTCTTCCCTATGGTCATGTATGTTTTACTACATATTACCTTGCATGCTTTGATGACACGCCATAATTACGCGTAACGGTCCACTTATCAAAGTGGGGTGTTACAATTATGGTATCAGAGCCACGGCTTCGACGTGTAAGCTCTAAAACTTGACCTGTGACTAGTGGGTAGTCACTAGGAGCTTCCTAAGCCAACGCTTGTTATTCCACGAATTGATGTTTTTAGCACATTGTTGTTTTAACCATGATGTTTTCAACACCTTGATGATTTAACCTTGATGTTTTCATCGATATTGTTTTACTAATATGGATGGACAACCGTCATTCATATTTAGTTATGTGTCATTGTTTCATGCATGACGTTCCTCGTGAACTATGACTATGTGGACTGAACCCCAGTAGTTCATAATTAGTCACATAATTTTTTTTGATAAGTTTTAATAGATGAGTTTCATTTATTTATGTTTCATGTATCATTGTTGCAGGAATTATGACTAAGTAATGGTTGGTACAAGACTAGCCCTATTTAGTCGCATGTGCTTTTATCAAAACTTTTAACTTTGGGACTGGCCCATATGCGTCCCCTCGCCATGTCTTTTGTTTTGGGACTGACCCATAGGCGTCCCCTCGCACATATAAAGGTTTTTATAAACTACATCATGCATTCATGCACTGTTTTCATGCATAAAATTTTTCTCATGATTTATTGACATAAATTTTTTTCATGTCCCCTTGTAAGTTACTATGTTTTTATGTCAAGTATGTTTTCACACTGTCATGGTTAACTTCAGTTTCATGCTGATTATGTTATATACTCCTTCATGTTAAGTTGTTTCATGTTTATTCATGATGATTTCGTCTTCATGTTGATTTACGTCTTACTTCTCTTTTGTTGCTCATGCTTTCATGCAAGACACTGTTGGAATTCATGTAAATTATGCTTTCATGATAGTCATGGTTGGTTTTCATTAATCATGCTTTCAAAAAAAATCATCGTTGAAATAGAATGAGGTATATACTTGTTGGGAATAAATTATGGGTCAGTTCACTAGACGCTGATAAGAAGAATTCAAGCGCTGATAAGATGACATTGGACGCTGACAGCCAAGCGTTGACATTTGAAGAAGTCAACGCTGACAGCCTTGAAGACTAGCACTGATGGAATATATCTTCATACGAATCTTTTTGTTTATTTGTTTCTTTATTTGTGTATGGTAAAGATAAGCTCGACATTGTATTTTCCATTATTATCTTTACCTAGAATAGTTGATTCGTAGCTTATTGTACAAGACTTCTTAATCTATAAAAGAAGATCTTTTAGGTTAATGTTAATCATCAGTTATCATAAGTTTTCACAAGTTAAACCTCTTTCATTGTAATCAAGTTCGATCATTCTAATACAAGTGAAAGTTTGTTTAACATCTTTGTGTTTTAGATTAAGTGTTAATTCCGCATAACACTTAGTTACTTCATTCATAAGCAAAGGTTTCTCTACGTGTATTACTTGATCTAATCTCGTATACACAAAGCTTAATCGATCTAAGTTTGGGATCAACAAGTGGTATCAGAGCTTGTTGAGAAACTTTTGATCTTTAAGTAACGCAAGAACCCTAAAACACCAAAAACCCTAAAAACCCTAAAATTCTCAAAACCCTAAAAACATCATGTCTGGCACAGACCAACCTCCTGCTCCTGTTTTGCTACAAAACAACACCACAAACCCTAGTATCAAAATTCCCATGTTTGATGCCAGGAACTTTGAGCTTTGGAAGTCTAATTTTGAGCAATATGTAGCCATCCATGACTACACTCTTTGGGAGATTGTTGAATATGGGAACACATTCAACAAAGCTCAAAAGATTGCTAATGCTATTGCCACAAGGATAGCTGTTCCTAATTGTCCTGAAGCTGATAAGAAGGAAAAGCCTGAAGATGGAAGAGCTGTATATGCTGAAGATATAGCCAAGAAAAGGGTGGACATGAAAATCTTGAACATCATGAAACACGCCTTAGGTCATGAGAATCAGCACAAGTACAAACGCTTTAAGTCTGCAAAAGAGCTTTGGGAAGCTCTTGAAGTAGCACATGGGGGCAATGCTGACACAAAAAAAGAAAAGAAGAAGCAACTCATGCATGAGTATGCTGTCTTTAAGGCTCAACCCAATGAGAATCTCAGCAGTGTGAGAAGTAGACTGCTTGACATTACAAGTCAACTTTCCTTCATGGGAACACAGATTGATGACCCTGACTTGAATGCTACTTTTCTCAAAAGTCTTGGTGATGTATGGAAGATTGAGGCAAGATCCATTCTTGTCAATAACACCTACAAGACCTCTAGGTTTGATGACATCTTCAACAAACTAAGACTGTTGGAGAATGAATGGCTTTTGGAGAGTGATAATAAATCTTCCAGTAGCAACATGGCCTTCTTCTCACAAAGTGAAGGTCAATTTGATTCCATGAACTCCTATGGACATCCAGTCACTGGATCTCAATGTGTCAACGCTGGATCACATCCTATCAGCGTTGGAACACATTCTGTCAGCGCTGGATCATATCCTGTCAACGCTTCACACTCAAGCGTTGACACTCACAACTTTGGCGCTGATAGAATTAAACTTGCTGGTTTAGATTTAGATACTGTGTGTGCATTCATTGCTTCTTTGCCCAGTGATTCAAGGATTACATATGAAGATCTTGAGCAGATAAGTGATGAGCAATTGGAAGAGATGGACATCAAGTGGACTATGGCTCTTGTAAGTTTAAGAGCAAACAGGTTTAATAAAAGGTTCAAGAAGAAGATGACCTTTGATGCTAAGGATGTTGCTGGATTTGACAAATCCAAAGTTGAGTGCTACAATTGTCATCGGATGGGGCACTTTATGAGGGAATGTAGATCTCCAAGAAGATCTGATGCTGGTAAGCCTTCAAGCCAAATGGTTAAGAGCCAAGATTCCAAGGCCATGGTTGCTGTTCAACAAATTGATGGTGTTGGAGGATGGGACTGGAGCTGGAACTTTTTGGCTAAGGATGAGGAAGAGGACAGAGCCTTGGTTGCTGAAGTTAAAGAAGAGCATGTTGAATATGCTCTCATGGCACACTCCTCCTCTTCATCAGATAATGAGGTATATGATGATGCTTTCTGTTCTAAGGGTTGTCGTTTAAATACTGAAAAACTAAATCAAGAGATAGTAAAATTATTAGATGAGGCAAGTGCTGAAAGATGCAAAGTATCTAATTATCAGATTGCTCTCACCCAAACAGAAAAGACAGTAGCTGAGTATAAGAAAATGGAGTTTGATTTAAAGGATAAAATAAATATCTTAAAACATGAGTTACATCAAAGTAAAGATATTCAAGATATCACAAACAGGGTTAATCTTGATTTGATAGCTAAGCTAGATGAGGCTAACAAAAATAAAGATAATGTGAGTCTTAAAATCCAGAGATTTGATAAGGCCACACAAACCCTAGGAGAGTGTGTTAGCAAACAAAGAGACTCTAAGGACATGAGTGGGATTGGGATGAAAGATTATACTGGTGTTCCACCACCAGCTGGGGATTTCTATGGTGTCCAATCAAAGGACTTATCTTGGACTGGCTTGCCAGAACTCCAAGAGAAGGAATTCATTCCTCCACCTAGAGTGACTTCCCCAGTTGAAGAATATAAACAAAAACTGACTGGCCTAGATGAGTGGAAGAAAGCTAACCACACTTTGTTTGTTAAGGGAGGGTTGTTGTGTGAAAGTCCAAATGAGCCCACACCAATCACGAGCCATGATCCTACACCTATTAAAATCACACACCCAACCACTGGCAAAGCTGTTGACCTTGGCCCACAAACTGTTAGAAAACCTAGTGTTAAGTATGCAGAGATGTATAGGAATACTAGGTCACCAAAAAGCCAAGTTAGTAACCATGGAACAGGCTTCTTTGCTTCTAGACCTAAGACTATGTCTAGAAAAGCTTGTTACACGTGTGGTAGCTTTTCACATTTGGCATACAAATGTGTCAACGCTTCCAATGTCAACGCTGATAGAAACCATTTCAGCGCTGACAAAAGTCAACATAGGTCAAACACTGTCAGACCCAATACCTTTGTGAACAAAAGTTCACAAGTTGTTAGACCAGTCCCATTCTTTTCTAGAGTGTCTAACACACATGGCCTAAGACCTTTCCAAAAGTCAAACACTTGGTCCAATAGGCAATGGGTTCCTGTAGCAAACCCTAGGTTCAACGCTGATAAAGGCAATCGGGGCGCTGACAAGAACAATTTCAGCGCTGACAGACACACTGCCAAACCTAGGTATTTGCAACCACAGGGAAATAGGTCTAAAGCTTCTACTAGCTTAACATGGAGACCAAAACAAGACCAAAAACCTAATTCTGCTGGTCTTTCTATGACATGCAACAGGTTTCATTATATTTCAAAGGTCATGTCAAGACCAATTGGGGTTAACTGGGCTTTTCATCCAAAAAGGGATGAAAATGGGGTTGTTATGAGAACCAAGTCTGTTCTTGTTGAACAACCAGATGAATCCAAGTCTTCCAAGGCTTGGGTTCCCAAAGAAAACTAATGTGTTTTCTTTATGTGCAGGGCATTCAGAAGAAGATCAATGATTATGGATATTGGGATAGTGGATGCTCAAGGCACATGACAGGAAAGGAAGACTATCTGACGAACTTCACTCCTATTCAAGATGGTGATAAGGTATACTTTGGAGGGGGCTATGGCACCATCACAGGAAAAGGAACCCTTATCACCAATAATCTACGTTTTGAGAATGTCTTCCTGGTAAAAGAACTGGATTATAATTTGTTTAGTGTATCACAAGTGTGTGATAACAAAAATAAGGTTCTTTTCACAGATACTGAGTGCTTGGTGTTAAGCAAAGATTACAAGCTCCCTGAGGAGAAATACATAGAATTTAGAACACCAAGGCATAAAGACATATATAATGTGAATCTTAATGGAATTAAGATGAATAATAGAATGATGTCATGTTTTTATGCTAAAGCTTCAGTAGATGAAAGTAATCTTTGGCACAGGAGATTAGGGCACATAAACTTTAAAAATATCAATAGACTTGTGAGGCTTGGTTTAGTTGATGGTTTGCCTGAAAAGGCTTTCCACAATGACCACTCTTGTGTTGCATGTCTTAAGGGCAAGCAGCACAAGGTCTCATTCAAATCTAAACAGGTGCACTCTAGTTCTAAACCACTTCACTTATTGCATATGGACCTCTTTGGTCCAACTAATATAGAAAGTTTGAAGGGTAAATCATATTGTTTTGTCATCACTGATGATTTTTCCAGGTTTACATGGACTTTCTTTTTAGCCAAGAAAAGTGAAACTGCACAAAGTTTGATTAATTTCATTACCCAGATTGAGAAGAAGAATGGTAATGAGGTCAAAATTCTTAGAAGTGACAATGGGGGTGAGTTTAGAAATCAGTTGTTAGATGATTTTTGTGCCAAGAAAGGGATTACTAGGCAGTTTAGCATAGCTAGAACCCCACAGCAAAATGGGGTTGCTGAAAGGAAGAATAGAACCCTAATTGAAGCAGCCAGAACCATGTTGGCTGATGCCCACTTTCCTATAGCCTTTTGGGCTAAAGCTGTTAACACAGCTTGTTATGTTCAAAATAGGGCATTGGTCAACAAAATACATAATAAGACACCTTATGAGTTACTTTGGGGAAGGAAGCCAAATATTGGCTTTCTCAAGCCTTTTGGTTGTCATGTAGTTGTTTTAGAAACTAGTGATGCCCTAGGTAAATTTGATGCAAAAGGTGATGAAGGCTATTTCATGGGTTATTCAGTGCAGAGCAAAGGATATAGGGTTTACATTAAAAAGGAAAAACGTATACTTGAAAAGGTACATGTTAGGTTTTTAGAGAGTAAACCTAGTGATCCTGAAAGTGGTCCAAATTGGTTGTTTGACTTGGAACCTTTATCTAGAGCTTTAAATTATATGCCTGTTACTAATCCGGACATTGTGAAGGTAACTTCAAGTGTTTTGGAGAAGAGAATTGGTAATGTTTCAGGTACACAGGTTGCTAAGAAGGATGGACCACCAGCAGTTGAGTCATCTCCCACACAAGAATATGTTACACTTCCTATATGGACAGATGAGTATTATGCTGCTGCTGCTGCTGCTAGAAAGGATAAAGGTGGTTCTTTAATACCACCAGTTGATAACATGCATGGTCATTCAGACGCTGACAACAACAACTCTGGCGCTGACAAGACCACTTCAGACACTGATGGCTCAAACGTTGACAACAATGATTCTGGCGCTGACAAAAGTAATTCCAGCGCTGACAAGCAAAAATCCAACGTTGACAACACTTATGAGTATTTTGTATCTTCCACTTTTGAACAAGGTGAACCTTCAAGAATAAATGAAGAGGTTCAAGATGGAAGAGAGTCTGAAGAAGATATTAGCAACATGGAGGATGATATTGAAGACAACAGAATTCTTGAAAATGGAATTCCTAGATCTACTTTGCAGAATCATCCTCCCTCTCAAATCATTGGGAATATCATGACTCCTGTTCAAACTAGAAGATCTCACCAGACTCATGATAGCTTCATTGCTAATATCCACAAGAAGGTTGATACCCCTCTTGTACAAACATGTTTGTTTGCCTGTTTTCTGTCACAACAGGAACCCAAGAAAATTTTTGATGCTCTCAAAGAACCTAGTTGGGTGGAAGCAATGCAGGATGAGCTTCACCAATTTGCTATACAGGATGTTTGGGAGCTGGTTGATTGTCCTAGATATGTGAGACCAATTGGGACAAGATGGGTTCTAAGGAACAAGAAAGATGAAAGGGGAATTGTGGTCAGAAACAAGGCACGTTTGGTAGCTCAAGGATATACACAAGAGGAAGGTATAGATTATGAAGAGGTCTTTGCTCCTGTTGCAAGAATTGAAGCTATAAGAATTTTCCTAGCTTATGCCTCTTGTATGAACTTTACTGTTTATCAAATGGATGTGAAGAGTGCTTTCCTCTATGGAACAATTGTTGAGGAGGTATATGTTATGCAACCTCCTGGTTTTGAAGATCCTGAGAATCCAGACAAGGTTTATAGAGTGAAGAAAGCTATGTATGGACTTCATCAGGCCCCAGGAGCATGGTATGGTACATTGTCCACCTACTTGGTGGAAAATGGTTTTAAAAGGGGCACCATAGATCAGACATTGTTCACAAAGAAGAAAGGTAAGGATGTCTTACTTGTTCAGGTCTATGTTGATGATATCATTTTTGGATCCACTAATCCAAAGATGAGTGAAGACTTTTCCAAGCTTATGACAGATAAATTCAAGATGAGTGCAATGGGTGAGATGAACTTCTTTCTAGGGTTACAAGTTCAGCAGAAAGAAGATGGCATCTTCATCTCCCAAGACAAATATGTGGCTGAAATCTTGAAGAAATATGGTTTTTCTCCACATGAAAAGAGTGCTTCCACTCCTATGGATAAGGAACACCCTTGGGGAAAAATTGGAGCTGGAAAAGATGTGGATGTTAGGCACTATAGATCAATGATTGGTTCATTGATGTATCTTACAGCCTCAAGACCTGACATCATGTTTGCTGTGTGTGCTTGTGCACGCCATCAAGTGACTCCCAAAGAATGTCACCTTTTTGCTGTGAAAAGAATTTTTAGGTACCTAAGATGTTATCCAGATCTTGGCTTATGGTACCCAAAAGATTCTCCATTGGACCTTATTGCATATTCAGACAGTGACTATGGTGGTGACAAATTTGATAGGAAATCCACAACTGGTGGATGTCAATTTCTTGGGAGTAGACTGATATCTTGGCAATGCAAGAAACAGACAGTGGTGGCAAACTCTACAACTGAAGCAGAATATGTTGCTGCAGCTGCTTGTTGTGGACAAGTCTTATGGATTCAGAACCAGCTGTTGGATTATGGGTATAATTTCATGCATACCAAGATTTTTGTAGACAATAACAGTACTTTATGCATTATTAAAAATCCTGTACATCATTCTAAAACCAAACACATAGAAATTAGACATCATTTAATAAGAGATTGCTTTGAGAAAGGTTTAATACAACCAGATAGGGTAGACACAGAAGATAATGTGGCTGATTTATTAACTAAACCTTTTGATGCTGGAAGATTTCAATATTTGGTAACAACTATTGGAATGGTTAATCTCACTTAATATGTGTTTTGGAACCTTTTTGTAAAAGTATGTATAGGATAATGCATTGTTATTGGTCTTTGTGATGATTTAGATTTTTCCACTTTATTTTTCTAACACTGACAAAGGTAAATGTAACGCTGACAAGTGTTATTTTGCCGTTGTTAGAGATATTATTGTCTAACGCTGACAAGAGTTCCTTCAACGCTGATAAGTGTTGTCGGGGCGCTGTCAGCAACAATGTTAGTTTTGTGGTTTTCAATCTAAATGTGTAGGTGGTGGTAGCTTTATGCCATTGGATACAGAGTTGCTTATGGATCTTTGAAGAGCTATTTGGACATGTTTTTGTTTATGGATGATGGTTGGAATATTTATATTCCTATCTTGACATAAATTTTTAATGTTCATATATATTTTGAGAAACTCATGTATCATAGTTTAAGGGGAGGTTTAAGGAACCGTTAGGACTTTTGGGTATTCTTATAATACTCTCATCACAATTCTAGATTGTGTCCACAGGTGAGTATGGGTTAGTTTTACTAAACCATGAGGCACTGTAGCATGCAAAGTTGACAAACTATGCATGCTGCCAAGACATTTTTGGCCTAGAATTGGTTGTGGTCTGATGGGAGACTTGGGAATAGTTTTGTTATGGGTTTACCTGGGAGTTACAAAGAATTTTATGAAATAACTTTGTTGGTAAGTATTTTGGTTAGCAAGGGACACTTGAGGACATTTGTGTCTATCTTTCTTAAGCAAGTGTGCATAAGTGGACAGTGCTTGCCGCCCAGTAATTATTATCAACTTGCAAGATATTTCCCTTAGGATAAATTACTTTGTTAAGGTCTTTTTCTTTTTAAATATTTTTATTTTTAGACGCTGACAAGTTTTTCTCCAAACGCTGTTACGTCCAATCGTGACGCTGACAAGGCTTTAGGCAAACGCTGACAAGAAAATATAGCCGTTGGGCGTTGATGGGCTATTTTTGACCGTTGACACCTAGTGGGCCATACCCAGTTGTTATTTTTGACTAATCTTTGGCCGTAATTTCTGGGAGTTGTTACTTTTAATTAATGCATGAGATAAGTTATATTTGATTCAATATTTTCATCATTACTCTTTGAATATAACTGCCTCATTTTTGACCAATCCAAATCATGCATCTCTCCTATAAATTTGGCTAACTTTTTATTCTGAGTATTCATATTTTCTTGTCTAACATTTTTCTCCTAGATTTTTCCCATATCACATAACCTAAACAGCTTTAAACATGGCACCAAAGTTCAACTCAAACAATCTGACATTGGAGTTCAAGAGCCAACATAATATGGTAGCTTACTTGGCCGCTGATAATGATTTGTTCCCTCAGTATTCACAAATGGTGGCATTTTTAAATGCATCCTCAATAAGGTATGCACTTTCTCATGAACCACTAGTCCCTGTCGCACACATTAGACAGTTTTGGAATAATGTCAGTTCCACAACAGCTAATGGAGTGACCACATTAACATCTACTGTTCATGGAAGAACATGGGTGGTCACTGAAGCCTTGGTTCGCCAAGCTTTGCGTCTTGATGACGCTGATGGTGTGACTACCCTTGCCATTGCAACAATAGAACAAGGTCTTAGGGAATTGGGTTATCCTATTCCTGCTGGTAAAACTTTAAATAAATATCATAAGCAGGAATTTCCCTCGGATTGGAAATATTTGATACATGTCCTTCTTCAATGCTTAAGTCCAAAATGTACTGCTTTTAATGAAATAAACAGGTCCATTGCAAGTGCTTTGGTTTGTATGTCACGTGGGCTTAAGTATAATTTTTCAAAAATGATTTTTGAAGGGATGTGTAAAAATAAAGGAAGTAAAATGACTTTGGCTTACCCAAGATTTTTGCAAATGGTGTTTGATTTACAAGCATATTGTACTAGGGATCATGACACTTTTTATGAGATCCCTAAGCAAAAGAAAACCATTTTTGACAAGATGAGCTCCACAAACAGATCTATACCTCTTACCCAAGCCATGCTTGAAGTAATTCAGGCTGCTCAACCACAACCAGACCCTGCACCTCAACTTGAGCCTATCCTTGAACCATTACCTTCACCTGACCACATGGACGTTGACCAACCCAATGTCAACGCTGACACTCAAAATGTTGGCGCTGACACAGCCAATCCCAACACTGATGACATCCCTGAACAATCCCAAACACCCCTTAACCAACCAACACCCACACAATCTACCTCATCTTCCACCCCATTACAATCTAGGTTGAATAAACGCCAAAGGACTACTGGAGTGTTCTCCTCTAGTGGTCCTAGCCTTGTTGCAGAGAGAACCACCTCCACAAGTGTGGCTGGTGACATGGATGAGGCTGGGGCTATTGGCACAAGCTTAGATGTTGGTCAAGACAGTCCCAACATCATTAAGACCTCATCCATGCCCTATGATTCTATTTTGGGAGGTCAAATCCCCATTCTAGCTGAGGGCAGATTGGAACCTATGACATTGAATGAATTGACGGCTGCTGTCATTAGCTTACAAAAGCAAAATGTCAGCCTTGTACAAATTGTCAATAATCAGGGCCGTGAACTCCAAGTATTGAGGGAGCGGGTAACTGTTTTGGAGAATCCTAGTAGCAGGAGTAGAATGGAGGAATCTTCCAAAGGGGAGGATGAAGAGGATGAGCTGATTCATACAGCCAGTGAGAAGAGTTCACAATTTAGTGAATCTTTAAATGTTGCTGAAGCACTCACCAACTTGAAGAAGCACCCAATTATTGATACAACCAAGGTAACTCCATTGAACTTGGAAGGATCTTTCACAGCAACAATGGGCGCTGATACAGGTTTGAACGCTGACACATCCAGCGCTGACAAAGGTAATCGGGGCGCTGATAAAGGTAACTTGAACGCTGACAAAGTTGCAGGTGGTGTTGATGTATTCCAGTCATCAACAATCATCAAAGATGTATCTATACAGGTATCTTCATCTACTTTACCTATCATTGATCCAAAAGACAAAGGTAAAGGGATTATGGTTGAAGAAGATGTTCCAAAGAAAGATGCAGCACAAATTGCATTTGATGAACAGTTGGCTGCACAACTTTTGGAAAAAGATTTGAAGAGGAGTGGTAGATCACCATTTGTTGCCACTTCTGAGAGTGAGGAAGAGAGTGTTGATGAAAAAGAAGGAGATAGCTCAGATTCAAGTGTTCAAATTATTGAAGATCCAGAAAGACTTGAATATGGGGATGAGTTGGCAAGAGAAAGATTAAGTGATTTGAAGAAACAGATTGATTTTGACCTTCCAGAAATCACCAGAATGTTCCATGCTTGGGAAGATAAGGTAATGGACAACCCAGGGATGAGCTTATCAGATCAAATTTGGGGGTTGGAAATTCTTCTCAGGGTACAAGATGATATAAAGGTGATTTTGAGGTATAATGCACAAGAGGTCAAGACTTGGCTTAAAAGAGATAGAAGGCAGTTGTATTACAAGTTGCTTAGATGCCATCAACCTAGATGGACATACAAGAAGTTGCTGGCTTTATCTTTTGAGGAGCTAGAGTATAGGGCACATCTAATTTGGAGGAATGTGCAAGAACATAATGTCTTACAGTTTCTTTCAGAAGAAAGGAAACAAGAGCTTGCTGAGGAAATGCAGATTGAAAAGGAGATGAGGATTGCTCAAAGACCAGTAAAGAGAGGAGATCCTCTCCAATTTCCCAAAGATATGGATGTGTATTATCCAACTGAAACTGTCATAAGGAAGCATCTCAAGCTTTCTCCATTGGAAGCTTCAGATTTGGTTAATGTAGTACCTCTAGATGACAGAAATCCAATCATAAGTTTTGATGAAGATGAGTGTGGATTTTGGAAGATTGGTAGATTTGGGAAGGAGGTACACACTTTCACTTCAATTATTTCTATCTTTGCAAGCATAGACAGAGAAGACTTGGTGCATCTATGGAGACTGATAGAGGCCAAGTATACAGCTGAAGCACCTACTTCAGCAAATGGAATAAGACTATGGCACACATTTTTGACTTTGTGTGGTCCAAGGGAAGCAGATCCTGCCATATGGAAGGATCTTGAAGATGACCTCAGTAATCTTCATTGGAGGCTTTATTCTACTTGTGGTGTGTTTCATTTGAGCTCTACAAAGTTTTCAGAGTATCTACTTGTGGATGCTAACTATTTCTTGTCCAAAGAAGTATTGGAGAAGATGAAGGAGACACCCTTGGAGATTGATTATACTAGTGACGTGGCCAAAGACTTGATTAGATATGTTTATCACCAACATAAGAAGTTTTTGTAAGATTCCTCCTAAGCCTTAAGTTTTTATTCAGAAACTTGATCATTGGAATAGATATCAAGTTTAGGGGAGGATTGTTGGGAATAAATTATGGGTCAGTTCACTAGACGCTGATAAGAAGAATTCAAGCGCTGATAAGATGACATTGGACGCTGACAGCCAAGCGTTGACATTTGAAGAAGTCAACGCTGACAGCCTTGAAGACTAGCACTGATGGAATATATCTTCATACGAATCTTTTTGTTTATTTGTTTCTTTATTTGTGTATGGTAAAGATAAGTTCGACATTTTATTTTCCATTATTATCTTTACCTAGAATAGTTGATTCGTAGCTTATTGTACAAGACTTCTTAATCTATAAAAGAAGATCTTTTAGGTTAATGTTAATCATCAGTTATCATAAGTTTTCACAAGTTAAACCTCTTTCATTGTAATCAAGTTCGATCATTCTAATACAAGTGAAAGTTTGTTTAACATCTTTGTGTTTTAGATTAAGTGTTAATTCCGCATAACACTTAGTTACTTCATTCATAAGCAAAGGTTTCTCTACGTGTATTACTTGATCTAATCTCGTATACACAAAGCTTAATCGATCTAAGTTTGGGATCAAGAATACTAGCATTGCTAGGTTATTAATAAGTGTGAAAACACTTATCCTTTTACCACTTATTTCCAATAATAACAAGACCAAAACGTGTGATTTATGTCGTAAAAGTCGGAATTATGCGTGGTTTGTGTTTTTATTGTGTTTTAGGACCAAAATATGAAAAAGGAAGAAAACACGGGTTTTCACGGGCTTTTATCGAAGAAAACGGGAAAAGACGAAGTCAAAAGATCAAGAGTGCAAAAAGAACGGAAGTCCAAGGCCTATTCTGAAGATTTATCGAAGAAAAAGTCTAAAGGCGGAAGTTTAACGAAGTCGAAGAACTTAAGTCTTATAGAAGAAGAAAATTAAAAGACAAGTTCAAATCCCGAGACGACAAAGACAAAGAATTAAAGTCGAGTCGAGAAAACGTGAAGAAAGCAAGAAAGAAGATGCAACACATGCACTCCTTCCACCTTTCCTATAAATACCCTCCTAATAGTCATTAGGAGGGTGGTTAGATAGTTTTTAGCTAGTTTTTACTTTTTCTTAGTTTTCTCTAGTTTTAGAGAGAGAAAGTCTTAAACTTTCTCTCACTAAGTTTCATCTTTTTCTCTTAATCTTTCAAGATTAAACATCTTTGTATTGCTTATTTTCATTAATCAAGTTCTATTTTAAGCTTTTAATCTTTAATCTCATTCTACTTTTCTTTGATTTTAGATTGATTTTGGTGCGATTATCAATAGATCCGTGTTGTTCTTAATGATTTCGTGCTTAAAAAGTTAATCTTTTGATCATTTCATAAGTTTTCATTTGATTAAGCTTTAAGACTTTTGTGCTTATTGGCTTACTTTTATGATTAGCTTATTTACTTTATAAAAAGTTTTCTTAAAAAGCTTATGTTTTTATTGTTTGATCCAAAAAAGTTGTTTAATTTCGAGTTAGATAAGTTGATAAGTGCTTATTTGATCCGGATTGTTCTTAGTTCGTACTAGTTTTCGGGATAAGCTTATCACAATAGCTTATTTCTTAGCTTTTTACAAATTCCACCATTTTCGGAAAAGGTTATAACCCTTTTCCGATCCAGCTATTCCGACCAGCAACATTCCACCCTTTCCGATTGAGTCCAATCGGAAAAGGGTTTTGTTTTTCCGATCTGATCTTTTTTGTGTATTCCGACTGTAGTTGTTTGCCCCATATTCCGATAGGAGCTATCCTTGGTATTCCGATTGGGCAGTTTTGGGTGTATTCCGATTAGATCATTTCATGCATTCCGATTGGGAACTTTTAGCAACATTCCGATTGCCCTTTTGTTACTTATTCCGATTGGTAGGTCTTTGCTATATTCCGACAGCCTTTCTTCCCACTTTCCGATCAACCGATCGGAATACATTCCGATCGGGACACCTTTTTGGGGCTTATTCCGATTGTTTGCATTTGTTTGATATTCCGATCTTACTTTCTTTTAGTACTTTTCAACTAAGTTCTTATTTTTTTAGAAAATTTTCCAAGTGTTAGTTTTTATTAAGTGTTAAAGAATTTTTTTAATATTGCCTCTAAGTTTTTCAAGCATTTATTTTTTTTTACTCGTCATTTTAAGTATTAATCTTTATTCTTCCATCTTACTCAACGACACTTACTTTAATTCCTTGCTATTCTTTTAAAATAGATAATCAAAACCAAACCATTCTCTTGATTCACCAAAAGACGATTGAGTCGCACTTAAGACCGGTTTTCAATTCGAAAAGACTTGGGACTACGAATTTTGATACAAGGTGTTAAAAACCAAGTATTAAATGGCGCCGCTGCCGGCTCTTTTCGTTACGATTAACGGTTTTTAGTGAGAGACGCATTGAATTTTGGGATCCGTTCTTTGAACGTTATTTTCCTTGCTTTAAAAATTTTCAAAAATCCATAAAAAAATATAAAACTCTTCAAAAATACAAAAACATTAAAAAATCGTTAAACAGCAATTCTTTTCATAAGGTTTTGCACCAAAAAGATTATATAGATATTTTATTTGTGTATATTTTTCTTCTGCAGGTGTATGCGTACTAGATCTTCGAACTATTCTGAGCCCGAGACTCGTGAAGATTTAGATATGGCTGGTGTTAATAACAACAATAATCACCCACCTCAACCCAATTTGAATAATAACAACAACAACAACAACAACAATGTCCACCTACCTGATTTACGCACAATGGAGGAATTGTGTCAACCCACCATGAACGGACGCGGAGGCCCGATTGCGCCAATGCATGTCACGGCTCAGGAGTTTTCGTTGAAGCATCACATGATCCAGCAAGTGCAAACGAACCCATTTCGTGGAATTCCGGATGATGATGCCAACAAACACCTCGACAAATTCATTACCATTACCCAAAGCATGAAGTGCTCCGGTGTTTCTATGGATGACCTTCGCCTTCAACTTTTTCCCCACTCGCTTTCACACCATGCCGAAAAATGGTTTGACCGTCTTCCTAAGAATTCTATTCATACGTGGAACGACATGACTCAACGCTTTTTATCGCGCTACTTTCCCCCATCCATGGTCACTAGCCTTCGTAACCAAATCAGTGGATTCATGCAAGAGAATGATGAATCGCTTTTCGATGCTTGGGAACGGTACAATGATTTGATCAACCGCTGTCCAAATCACAATATGCTCCCCGTCACTCTCATTGACACCTTCTACAATGGTCTCACTTTTCGTGATCGTGACACGATCAATGCCGCCGCCGGTGGTACTTTTATGAAAAGGAGACCGGAGGAGTGTCGAGAGTTGATCGAAAACATGACTACTCACCACAAGAATTGGGATTCATCCGCATCCTCAAGATCTAACTCGAGAGTCAATGTTTCTTCTACTACTTCCAATCCTGAGATGACTGAAATTTCTCGACAACTCGCTGAAATGAACAAAAATTTCATGGCCATGGCCACAAACCACTTTCAACAAGCTAAAGTTGTTGCTATTTCTTGTGACACATGTGGTGGTCCTCATTCTTACAATGATTGTCCTTCTACCCAAGCCAATTTTTCTGAAAACGTTAACGCAGCTTACGGCACTTATCCCACGGGAGGTTATCAAGCCCGCCCTCAAGGAGACCGTGGCTTGCTAAGTTATCATTCGAACAACTATCTTGCTCCTCCCGGTTTCCCTCCTGTAAACCAAAACCAACAACAAAACTACAACCAATCCCAACCTCGTGCTAACAATCAATATCAATCCTAAATAAACCCATACCCAACTCAAGGAAATTCTCAAGCCTACCAAGCTCCACCTCTCAATCAACCGATGGCAGTAAGTCCAGATGTCGAGACATTCATGAAGACTAATCGGGAGATGGTGACGAATCTTCAGAGTCAAGTCCGCAACTTGAAGGGAGAAATGGCAAAACAAGGGAACGATATTCGAGCCGAGCTAAGGAATGACATGGCAAAACACAGCAATGAAATTAATGCCAACATGCAAAACTCTTTTAATAATCAAGCGGTTCATCTTCGTGATATGATTGGTTCGCTCATCCAAGGTAATCAACCCTCTTCTTCGGGTACTCTTCCGAGTAATACCGTTGCGAATCCAAGAGGGGAGATGAAAGCAATCACCACTCGAAGTGGAAAAGGTTATATGGAACCCGAGCTTCCTACACCTCCACCCATGATTGTGAACACGGAAAAAGAGCACCTTTCCTCACCTCCTTCACCTTCCATCCCCATTTCCCCACCACCCGTGGTTGTGAGTGATCCTTCTCCCTTACAGCCTTCTTCTTCATCTAATATACCTTATCCTTCAAGGTTGAGGAAAGAGAAGCAAAAGAGCAAGGATGATATTCAGGTTTCAAACTTTCTAAAAATGTTTAAACAATTGAATTTTAACATCTCCTTTGCCGAGGCTCTCGCTCACATGCCCAAGTACGCTAACATGTTTAAAGATCTTCTAAGTGATAAAGAAAAGCTTCTTGACATCGCTCAGACCCAACTTAATGAGAACTGCTCCGCAGTGCTCTTAAGGAAATTGCCACCAAACTTGGTGATCCGGGTCGCTTCTTGATTCCTTGCAACTTCCTGGGAGTAGAGAATTGCATGGCCCTAGCCGATCTAGGTGCCAGTATAAACTTAATGCCATTAAGTGTTTGGAAGAAATTATCTCTCCCCGAGCTAGTCCCCACCAAAATGACTTTGGAATTAGCCAACCGTACGGTTGCTTATCCAGTGGGGATAGCCGAAGATGTCTTTGTTGGCGTTGACAAATTCACCTTCCCGGCGGATTTTTTTGTCGTTGACTACGAGATGGATCCTCGTGTTCCATTAATCGTTGGACGTCCCTTCCTGAGGACCGGTCGCACTCTCATTGATGCAGCCGCGGGCGAAATAATCATGAGAGTTGGTGACGATAAAATTGTCTTCAACATGGGTAAGATTTCTAAGCAACCTTATTCATATGAGAGTGTTAATGCTATTGATGTTCTCGATGAGGCTTGTGAAGAACATTTTCATGATGCTTGCAAAAGTACTCTTTCTTCTCTACCCAATGTTGAGACCGTTGCCTCAATTGCTCCAGCATTGACTCCTTTTGGAGAAAGTGACTTGGATAATTTCGAAGCTAGCTTGGGTCCTCTCAATATTAAGTATGATAATTTGTCCACCAATTGGGATGAAGACATTCGTACTATTGAGAGACTTCTCAATGAGGACCCGTTGTCTCCTCCTACTCCTAAAGAGGTGATTAATGATGATCCATCGTTAGTTACACCATCTATTGAGGATCCTCCTACTCTCGAGCTTAAGGACCTACCCCATCATCTTGAGTACGTTTTCCTGGAAGACAACGAGAAGTTACCGGTCATCATCGCAAAGGATCTGAAAGAAAACGAAAAAGCCCGACTTGTCGCCGTGTTGAAGAAGCATAAAAGAGCTATCGCTTAGAAAATCTCCGATATCCGTGGAATTGATCCTCACTTCTGCACACATAAAATTCTCATGGAGGACGACTTTAAGCCCACAATTCAAAGTCAACGAAGGGTGAATCCAAAAATCCATGAAGTCATCAAAAAAGAGGTTATCAAACTTCTTGATGCGGGTATGATTTACCCTATTTCGGATTCACCATGGGTTAGTCCAGTCCATTGTGTGCCTAAGAAAGGTGGAATCACCGTTGTGCCCAATGCCAACAACGAGTTGATTCCTACCCGTCTCGTTACTGGGTGGAGAGTTTGTGTAGACTACCGCAAACTCAATGATGCCACGAGAAAGGATCATTTCCCTCTACCTTTTATGGACCAAATGCTTGAACATTTAGCGGGTAATGAATATTACTGCTTTCTTGATGGTTTCTCGGGTTATTTCCAAATACCCATCGATCCCAAAGATCAAGAGAAGACAACATTCACTTGTCCCTATGGCACATTTGCTTACAAACGAATGCCTTTTGGCTTATGCAATGCCCCCGGGACGTTCCAAAGGTGCATGTTGGCTATCTTCCATGACATGGATGAGCAAACCATAGAAGTCTTCATGGATGATTTCTCGGTCTTTGGGGATTCCTTCTCTTCTTGCCTTGCCAATTTGGAACGTATGCTTAAGCGTTGCGAAGACACTCGCCTTGTTCTGAATTGGGAAAAATGCCATTTTATGGTAAAAGAAGGCATTGTGCTAGGACACAAAATTTCTAAAGCCGGTCTTGAAGTCGACCGTGCTAAAGTTGATGTTATAGCCAAATTACCTCCACCTTCAACCGTGAAGGGTGTGAGAAGTTTTTTGGGTCATGCGGGCTTCTATCGTCGATTCATTCAGGATTTCTCTAAAATCGCTCGCCCGATGACCCACCTCTTGGAAAAAGATACTCCTTTTATCTTTTCTAAAGAGTGTCTCGAAGCCTTCAATCTTCTTAAGGATACGCTAACTAAGGCACCGGTCTTGGTTACCCCTAATTGGGAGCTGCCTTTTGAGTTGATGTGCGATGCTAGCGACTTTGCTATTGGTGCGGTTTTGGGCCAACGAGTGAATAAACACTTCCAACCAATCCACTATGCTAGCAAAACAATGACGGGGGCTCAATTGCATTATACGACAACCGAAAAAGAGCTTTTAGCTGTTGTCTATGCTTTTGAGAAATTTCGCCCCTATCTTGTTTTATCCCCCACCATCGTATACACGGACCATTCCGCGTTGAAGTACTTGATGACAAAGCATGATTCTAAGCCAAGACTTCTTCGCTGGGTTTTACTCCTTTAAGAATTCAACATTGAAATTCGTGACAAGAAGGGAGCCGAAAACCTGGCCGCGGATCATCTGAGCAGACTTGAGGATCCATATCAAGGGGATCATCCAAACAAAGAGATCAATGACTCTTTCCCCCTTGAGACCTTAATGTCTATAAATCTCAATCTTGATGGCACCCCGTGGTTTGCGGACATTGCAAACTACTTAGCGGGTGGTATTCTCATCAAAGGGTTAACATCCCAACAAAAGAAGAAGTTCTTGAACGATGTTAAGACTTACTCTTGAGATGACCCTTATCTATTCAAACAATGTGCTGATCTGATCATTCGTCGATGTGTTGACGGACCGGCAGCTTTTGACATCCTCCAAGCTTGCCACAAAGGACCCACCGGTGGTCACTTTAGTCCCAACTACACCGCTAAAAAAGTGTTTGATTCTGGATTCTATTGGCCCACCATTTATCGTGACGCTCACGAAATGGTTAAGCATTGTGATGCTTGCCAACGTCAAGGTAAGATCACACATAAGGATGAGATGCCTCAAAATTTCATACAGGAATGTGAAATCGTTGATGTATGGGGCATCGACTTTATGGGGACATTTCCATCCTCCAAAGGGAACAAGTACATCCTCGTCGCCGTCGATTACGTTTCTAAATGGGTTGAAGCTAAGGCTCTCCCTACGAATGATGCGAGGGTGGTTGTGAACTTTTTGAAGCAGCTTTTCGCTCGATTTGGCATTCCTCGTGCTATTATCAGTGACCGCGGGACTCATTTTTGCAACGATCAATTTGCAAGAGTCATGGCTAAGTATGGTGTCAATCACCGTCTTTCCACCGCTTATCATCCCCAAACCAATGGGCAAGCCGAGATATCCAACCGTGGCTTGAAGAGAATTTTGGAGCGTACTGTGGGAGAGCATCGCGCCGCGTGGGCCGATAAGTTAGATGATGCTCTGTGGGCTTTCCGTACTGCTTACAAGACCCCGATCGATTGTACACCTTATCGTCTTGTGTACGGGAAAGCCTGCCACCTACCCATCGAGCTGGAACATAAGGCGCACTGGGCCTTGAAGTGGGCTAACTTCGACATCAATAAAGCCGGTGATCATCGCAAGATTCAACTCAACGAGCTAAATGAACTAAGGAATGAAGCTTATGAGAACTCGTTGATCTACAAGGAGAAGACGAAGATCATTCATGACGCAAAAATCAAGAACCGAGAGTTCCACGTTGGTGATCAAGTCTTACTCTTTAACTCTCGGTTGAAGATCTTCTCTGGCAAGTTGAAGAGCCGCTGGTCTGGTCCATTCACCATCGACAAAGTCTTTCCTTATGGGACCATTGAGCTTTCTCAGCCGAATGGGCCCAATTTCAAGGTGAATGGCCAGCGTTTGAAGCTGTACTTTGGTAAGGACATCTCTCAGGAGATGATTATATCCCTCACCACGTTCCCCATGAACTAAATTGGGTCGAGTCAGGCTCGTGACTCGGTGAACAAAAACAAGCACTTCTCGGGAGGCAACCCGTGATCTATCCTTTACTGCTTTCATAATAAGTGTAGGGGGAGCCCCGCATATGTTTGTTGTCTTGTTTCTTGTGCTGTGCAGGGATTAAAGCTTCAAAGATCCATCTTGATGACTTTTGACGAACCGTGATACCGTGTTCCCATCTTCCCGGTTCTATCCTAAACTCTTGTGATTCAATATTTCATATTCTATATGTTCACATTGAATTCACTTTAGTTGTCCTTTCCTTAGCAAGATTTAAACAAAGTGCACAATGTCCTAAGTGTAGGGGAGTTTACTCCCACATTCTTAAACATTGAGGACAATGTTTATCTCAAGTGTAAGGGGGACTTCTATCGAAGTAAGTGGTCTTTTCCATGAATTTGCCCTCATTTTAACCGGAAAATTTGATTTCTCGACATTTTTCAAAATCTTTAATCTATTTTGGCCTAGTTGTATAGTTGTATTTGCCTTTGTTATGTTTCCATTGCTAGAATAATTTTTCAATAAAGTGGTTTTAGATTTTTCTTAGTCGTGAACATTTTGACTCAACCCGAGTTTACTTACCTAAGTTTACTCTAGCTAGTATCCTTAACGTGTTTAAGTCAAGTTTTGCTAGGCTTTTATATAGGGAGCTATAAAACGCGAAAGTCTTAACTCTCACGGGTTAAGAACAAGAACTTTTCGCAAGTTCCTATAATTGATCCTAGAGAGTCGTTTATCAAGGGAACTTTAAAACGCGATTTCTAAACTTGAAAAAGTCTAAGAATTTGCAAGATCCTATAGGCGACTCGAAAACCCAAAACTTTGATTTAATAGGCTAAGCATCCACGAGTCTCATTCCTTGAGATCTTAAACTGTGGAGGACGAGAGATGATAGAGTCAATTATAAGTTCGGTATTCTTTCGTGAATTTATGTGAGTTAATTATAAGCCTATTCTCCCTTCGCCTGTTAATAAATTTATCTGCAATAAATAAGGTTGTACGATTTAAAAGGTTACTTAGCTTCTAGCCCCAGATCGTTTAAAAGTTGCTCGGTACGGATTAGAGTTCATAGCCAAGGCATAAGTTATTGAAGCGGGATGCGAAGATTGGCGAGTCTGAAAAGGCCCTAACAAGGCATGAGGGCTACATTTTGTTGCTAAAGATCCAAAAGTGATGTGAAGAATCATTTATCGAAAATCAATATGAAGGATCGAGACACACGACGAAAAGCAAGAACTCCCCAAAAGTCATGGAGAAGTCTATCCGAAAAGACCCTAACAAGGTATGAGGATAAATAGATCCAAGTCCTAAAGGAGGCGGATCGTTGTATATCAAAGTCCAAAATAAAGATTGGAGAAAAATGAAGAAGTCGTGGTCCAAAGATGAAGAATCTCTCAAAATTACAAGTGAAGAAATTCCTAGTATGAAGAGAAGACCATTATTTCAAGAACGTCTCTCAAGATTCGAAGTATGAAGTCGCTGCCAAATATCGGTCCGAGAAAGGTCTCAAATCGTGAAGCGAGTTATGCCAAGATATGAACTTTATGAGGTCTCGAGAAGCAATTTTAAAAGATTTGGTCCTTTAGCTAACTATTGATTAAATCGTTCACCTTATTTTCGGACTAAATAGCTATCGAAATAAGTCAAACAATGCATCCTCGTGATCATTCAAGACAAAAATAAAATATAAGAGATACACCTAGGAATAAGGGAGTTTAAGTGAATAATTGGCCCACATGAGTTCGTGTTAGTTTACTAACTTATAATAACAATGATTTCGTTTTTAAGCTTGGTATTGGGAACGTGAAACTTGAGGATGAAAAACGTTCATGGCTGCCAAAACCCAATGTAAGTTTTTAATTTCTTTACTTGTTCTATCTCTTCATGTCTAGTATTTAATAAAGGTCAAGGTGGGTTATTTATGATGGAAAATGTAAACCGTGCTTTAAAATTAATGCATTGCATGAGGGCATTGCAATGGTCAAGTGTAGGGGATTTAATAAGTGTGAAAACACTTATCCTTTTACCACTTTTTCCAATAATAACAAGACCAAAACGTGTGATTTATGTCGTAAAAGTCTGAATTATGCGTGGTTTGTGTTTTTATTGTGTTTTAGGACCAAAATATGAAAAAGGAAGAAAACACGGGTTTTCACGGGCTTTTATCGAAGAAAACGGGAAAAGACGAAGTCAAAAGATCAAGAGTGCAAAAAGAAGGGAAGTCCAAGGCCTATTCTGAAGATTTATCGAAGAAAAAGTCTAAAGGCGGAAGTTTAACGAAGTCGAAGAACTTAAGTCTTATAGAAGAAGAAAATTAAAAGACAAGTTCAAATCCCGAGACGACAAAGACAAAGAATTAAAGTCGAGTCGAGAAAACGTGAAGAAAGCAAGAAAGAAGATGCAACACATGCACTCCTTCCACCTTCCCTATAAATACCCTCCTAATAGTCATTAGGAGGGTGGTTAGATAGTTTTTAGCTAGTTTTCACTTTTTCTTAGTTTTCTCTAGTTTTAGAGAGAGAAAGTCTTAAACTTTCTCTCACTAAGTTTCATCTTTTTCTCTTAATCTTTCAAGATTAAACATCTTTGTATTGCTTATTTTCATTAATCAAGTTCTATTTTAAGCTTTTAATCTTTAATCTCATTCTACTTTTCTTTGATTTTAGATTGATTTTGGTGCGATTATCAATAGATCCGTGTTGTTCTTAATGATTTTGTGCTTAAAAAGTTAATCTTTTGATCATTTCATAAGTTTTCATTTGATTAAGCTTTAAGACTTTTGTGCTTATTGGATTACTTTTATGATTAGCTTATTTACTTTATAAAAAGTTTTCTTAAAAAGCTTATGTTTTTATTGTTTGATCCAAAAAAGTTGTTTAATTTCGAGTTAGATAAGTTGATAAGTGCTTATTTGATCCGGATTGTTCTTAGTTCGTACTAGTTTTCGGGATAAGCTTATCACAATAGCTTATTTCTTAGCTTTTTACAAATTCCACCATTTTCGGAAAAGGTTATAACCCTTTTCCGATCCAGCTATTCCGACCAGCAACATTCCACCCTTTCCGATTGAGTCCAATCGGAAAAGGGTTTTGTTTTTCCGATCTGATCTTTTTTGTGTATTCCGACTGTAGTTGTTTGCCCCATATTCCGATAGGAGCTATCCTTGGTATTCCGATTGGGCAGTTTTGGGTGTATTCCGATTAGATCATTTCATGCATTCCGATTGGGAACTTTTAGCAACATTCCGATTGCCCTTTTGTTACTTATTCCGATTGGTAGGTCTTTGCTATATTCCTACAGCCTTTCTTCCCACTTTCCGATCAACCGATCGGAATACATTCCGATCGGGACACCTTTTTGGGGCTTATTCGGATTGTTTGCATTTGTTTGATATTCCGATCTTACTTTCTTTTAGTACTTTTCAACTAAGTTCTTATTTTTTTTAGAAAATTTTCCATGTGTTAGTTTTTATTAAGTGTTAAAGCATTTTTTTAATATTGCCTCTAAGTTTTTCAAGCATTTATTTTTTTTTACTCGTCATTTTAAGTATTAATCTTTATTCTTCCATCTTACTCAACGACACTTACTTTAATTCCTTGCTATTCTTTTAAAATAGATAATCAAAACCAAACCATTCTCTTGATTCACCAAAAGACGATTGAGTCGCACTTAAGACCGGTTTTCAATTCGAAAAGACTTGGGACTACGAATTTTGATACAAGGTGTTAAAAACCAAGTATTAGTTATCATGATGGTCTTTCTAACCGTTTAACCGGTTATTTTCCTTTAAAATCATGTTAGATGATCGACCCCATACCGATCATTTTATGTACATTCCATGTGTACTCAATGTACCGTATTCCATGTGCATATTCCACTTTCTGATATTCTACAAATTGTTGATGCCGCTCATAGCTTGGAGATGTTACTAAGGTTGATGCTCCTGATGTTTGGAGACGCTACGAGATGCTGATGCTGCTCACAACCTGGAGATTTCACAAGACGAAGATAAAGGCGTTAGATCAGAGCGATCAGACGAGAAGATGCTTCACCACCAGACGATTTACATCAATCATTGTCCCAAATTCTAGGTTACATGTCACACGTCATTCAGTTGTTGTTTCAGTCACATGAGTGTAAACCGGTACCAGTCGGCCACTCAGCTGAATAGTTACATGAATCACAGTCATGAGAATGACCGTCATGGAACTGACAGACAAGACGATAGTAACCACTACTATGACAGCAACTATCCTAGCAATCGCAACCGAAGCTCCGGCCGCGGACGTGATCAGAAATACAAAGGATCAGTATTCCAACCGATCCACCAATTCTGGCATAATAACTTAATATGCGTAGCTCTATTTTTTCACATATTGAGACACATGTCAAGACATCAGTCAAGACACATGTCTCATGTATACTTCCTGAAGACACATGTCAAGACACCAGTCAAGACACATGTCATGCTTATATTTCCCAAGACACGAGTCAAGATACATGACTCACGTCTAATTCTGAAACATTTCTAGGAAATTCAGGGTACCCTCCAAAGGATATATTCATTTTGTGGTGCCATGTATTAATCAGGCCACAAGAATTTTAGTAACATGACCGGAGTATCAATAAGATCAGTCATGTTTGCTCGATGACACTTTCATTTCTTTCACCATACTTCATATATTCATGACCATGAAGGACGCCATTCGTATTCACCATGTATACGAAGGTTTTCCTTCATCCTAGTGATAAGATCCAAGCTGCTAACGCATTACCTCGGACAGATGCGAGTTGAATTTAATCCTAATCATGGACTACAAACAGCACACCTTGCTGCGATTCATGATTTTGTACAGTAATGTTCAGGCTCCTGAATACATTCAGCATGGTTTTCCATCAGGAAAATCTGTATAAATTATTTATGCCTTCCAAGCACGTGCCTTGTTATCCATGACTGCAAATTTTTCTAGCTGTCAGATAACACACGACCACTGAAGTTCCTCTTATGCATAACCAGCCGATTATTCCAAAATAGTCCCATATACTCCAGAAGAACCTTCAGGGAGAAGGACGGTAACATGAGATTATGTGTCGACTACCGTCGATTTTAAACAAATCACCATTCATAACCGTTACTCTCCTCCACGTACTGACAAGATCGGATTCATTTAGGGTGTCAAACCCTTTTCCAAGATCGGACTCATGATCATACTGCCAATAGTGACGAGTGAAAGAGCAGGAAATTTCCATGACTGCTATTCGTTCATGACTCGGTCATGCTGGATTCATGATTTTTTCTTAGTCTCATAAATGATCCAACAGCATTATGGACTTAATATATCGAGTTTCCATGAACTCTAAGTCTGGAGAAGAACAGGAAGACCATATTTGCACTATGTTGCAAATTCTACGACAGAAGAAATTTCACCCTGAAATTTTCCAATCTAAATTATGGTTGATTACAGTGACACGCTGAATCACGTGTATTCTCACGGTTAATCGTACCATGACTCAGCTTATGCATAAAGGTGAGAACCCTACACTACGTTAGGTGTTCCAAGTAAATCCTACACTAAGAGAAGTCTAATTTCAGAGACTTATAGTTTCACAAACTCCTGTGTACCAAGTTCTATGAGGCAAGATACATTTACGTTCATATCTATGTACCTATAATACCAACAGGCTAAGATAGAACACCAACAAACTAGGATGTTTATCCACCATCAGAAATTGTAATCAGAAATAGGACAAGATCTCCATGGAATTTTGTTACCAAATTACCGCAAACTCAGAAGAAGCATGATGTTGTCTAGGTTATTGCCGACAGTCCGATCAAGTCTGCAAAATCTTACATCAGCAAGGATTTCAGAACCAATAGATTGATCAAACATGTTCCAGCCAAGGCTCATCAGATCACTTGGTAATCTCTTAGCTATCATGCAAGACAAAGGTTCGCAATTGTGCTCATTACTTATGTTCACGACATGCTTTCACGCTCACGTTCATGACACTATTCACGTTCATGATCGTATCTTGGCTTACGATTTTACGTTCATCTTCGTTCTGGGAAGTTTTGCAGGAACTGGAGGGACCAGACTCAAGTTTAGTATAACTCGCTATCCTCAAATAGACGTTTCTCGTCACATTCTACGTCTCACCTTGTAGCGTTTGGCATTAACGCAGTTGTATTACATGTTCACGATATGTTTCACATGTCATGTTCATTCCGCGTTCCTCATATCACGTTCACAATATGTTACACGTATCATGGATCACGATATGTTGCTCATACTACACTCGCCATATCTCCACGTATCACGTTCAAAAATTTTCACGTATCACGTTCAAAAATTTTCACGTATCACGTTCAAAATTTTTCACGTACTACGTTTCTATATGTATCGCGCATCGTTGTTAATTATCAGTTAAGTTAGATTGTTATGCACCATAACGTTTCAGTTACCCTTACACGTTAATTCTTATTCCCTCGATCAAATTCAGGGGATCTATCTTACGTTCATAACCATGAACTCTTCGTGTTTTCAAGTCAAGGTCAGGAGGACCAAGATTTATCATTTGTGTCTAGATCTTGTGGAGGAACCGTTTCGAGAGGGAAGTCACTTGAAATGGACGAGTGCCACCCAGATTTTACCCTCTCATCCTTCCATAATCAAGTAAGACTCTTTCAGTCACGTCACATTCCATGTCCTTTTAGCCATGTCACGTTCCACGTTCCCTTCTACCATGTCACCTTCATATTCCGTTATCATACATACCCTTCTAGTTTAATTCGGGTGTGTTTCTCTTTCAGTTTACGTTATCTATAATTCGGGGACGAATTATTCTTTTAGGGGGGAAGAGTTGTAAAACCCGCATGCTTTTACCATGAACAGTACACTTATCATCGTACGTACAAGATTAAAACTTTATGTATATATAACATGAACACGTATCACGAATATTAATTACAAGAATTACGTACGTGTTATTACACGATAAGTATTACGGACGTGTTAGTACACGATAATTATTCACCATAATAGTTATAATCACAAACATAAAAGCTTGAACATTAAATCATGAACATGTGATTAAGTTTATATTTTATTATCAGACGACGTATTTTGATTTCGTACAAGTAATTATTATAACACGAATTGTCAAGAACGTTTAACTTAGTAATGCACGACAAGAACCATAAATATTAATTACTTATTAATATGTATTTACGTAAATCCTTTAAACATGACAAGAAACCAAAACAAGAGAACTCGTAAACGAATACGCGTACATACTTAATCATGAAATACAAACGATTAAGGAAGCGTTGTTGTGACGTTTGGACAAGAAATGACAAGACAAATGGGCTAAGGCCAAATGGGTATTAAGGTCCGGCCAAAAGAAAAAGGAACGGGAGGGAGTATATGTTCATTTTATGTGTGTGTCGACATAAAATCATAAAACCCTAGAAGAACCAAAAATCCAGCCGCCACCTCTTTTGTTCTTTCTTTTGGTCTTCTTCCTGCCGACGTATGATGAACAAGAAACAAGAGAACGAGGCTTAAAGTGTAACACTCTCATTTTTCGTATCGGTACAGCGGAAGGGTCTTTAAGAGTGTTACGGGATAGCACAATAACTCCAATCATAGACAACACATAAAAATGGTTGTTCAAGGTTTAACATACATTCATTCGAAAAAAAGTTTCAAAAGCGTACAACAGGTCCCAAATTATACAGGTCATTAAGTTTACAAAACATAGATCGAATGAACATTTTTAATAATATGTGGGCCATCAGAGTCGATCTCTATCCGGATTACCTTCAAGCACCTGAGATAAAAACATGCAAAAATCATATCATCGAATGCCGAGTGAATTCATAGAGTTTAATGAAAACCGTTATATAAAACAATCATTTAAAATCAGAACACAAGCATAATATCGGAAGTAAGTCCTCATATTGCTAGTCAGGCAATATATAAATCAAGCATACATCTTAAACCGTCCATGAGACCGTAGTCTCTATATTACCATGATAGGTAATATATTCATCATTAATAGCGTCGTATCGTATCGGATATTTAGATTATATAGATTGAATATGATTATTATTAGCCGCATGACATTGTTACCTTACTATGAAAACAGCGGGCCGTGAACCCGACAAACAATTTGCCCATCTAAGTTAGCGTGTCGTCACAAAAATCACGCTATGGAATCTTCTCATACATAAATTCGCTTACCAATCAATGTGGTACGACGGGGATCAACCGTCAAGGCGCGAACTGGGTGATCGTCCCCAAATAGTACTATCAAATGCATAAGCGTCTACAAAATCCCGGTAGTTCACAATTCATGCTAATGGGACTTTAAGTGACATAACCTAACTACTAATAATCCTTTTAGTCTCGTTTATAGGGTCATAGCATCATTCGGGTCCATATCATTAAGCATACAATCGGGACTACTTGTGTTCTATTTTTATAAAATCTAGCATGTTATCTCCCTCTCGGGTTTACATATCATTTTATAAAACATTTAAAAGAGTGCGAGGCTATGAACTCACGTTGTTAATGAAAGGCGGATTATCGGCTACGGGCGTGCTTCGGTCACGGAAACCTATATAAATAATAATCGGTCTTAGACTCGGTCCAATGACTTTTATCAAAATAACAATATACATATGATGATTTTGTACATATGATGATGATCAAGTGGGTTTATACATCCTTGTTTACTCATTGCGTTTACGTTTTGGTAACATCTTACTAGTTCACTAGTTTTACCGATTTACCTACTTTAAGTCCATTAAGCCTTTTATAAGTTCTTTAACTTGTTTTTATCCATTTTCTACCTATATTATCAGTATATATACTTTTCATGTTGGGCCCAAATGGGTTAAGCCCAATAAGCTCTTTTTACAAGTTTTTATCTTATTAAATCCAATTATTAGTCCAATATGTTTAGTTAGCTCGTAAATGTCCGTAATTCTTATAGTTCGGGTTTTATCGGTTTTTACTTGTATTAGTTACCTATACATCAGTATATTACTTTTATAAACTTTACATTAGACGGGTTTGGTCGTCTAAGTTTTATTTGGCGAAAAACGTTAATTTTACGGCGATAGCCGAAAAAGTCGTAAAAATCAAGTTTATAGTTTTTATTACTTATAAATATTATTTTACCACCATTTATATAATTTAACCATTTAATTAACCTTTTATATATTTATATAAATAAGTTTTATAAGTTAGTGGGTTTATATTTTTACATTTTATACATTAAAATGTGAGTGCTTATATAATAATAATAAATATTATTTCCAAAAATCTGATTTTTAACTTCATGTTCACCATTTTTAACATATCTAGAGTTCTATAATGAATTAGAAGCTCATTTTTGGGTGACATGTTCTTCATATTATGTGCTACATTTAACTTAGTTATAGCTACTGCCCATTTTGAGTTTAACTTGCCTTAACAGTCCCTACAAAACTGCTTATTCAGATTAGACCACCTAACTTGTTTTGATCATATCTCACTCATTATTTTGATTCCATTGCATGGCCAACTCTCACATGTGTATAACATCTTCTACTTACTGTAAATGAATCAAACCATGCAATTTTATCAGTTCATCTTTTAGTTATCTACTATTTTTATACAGCCAACTAAATAATCAAGATTTTAGCTTCATTTCTTATAGTTATCAACCTTTTTAAGCATATTTATCAACACTTGATCCCCACACAACATTTTTATCATCATATATACATCATATACATATACAAAATGAAAGAAAATACATTTGTTCTTTACAAAATAACAAGAGAAAAATGGAGAGGATGATCTTCTTTACCAACCAAGTGGATTTCTTGTTTTAGGAAGACAAGAACTTGATGAACACCACAAGTATCTCCAAGACCATCAAATATCAAGAACATAGGTTGGGAAATCAGCCCTAGGACACAAGCAAATCACCTCCAAAGATGTTAATATGGCAACCAAATGAGCAAGGCTTCAAGAATACTCCTTAATAGAGCTAGTAAACATGTGGTTCTTGGCTAGAAGAGATCAAATGGGGTGTTTGTTGCTATATTTTGGACGGCAAGGGAGGTTAGTTTGAGAGAGTTTTGGTGTTGATTGCATGTGAGAAATGGTGGAATGAAAACAAGTAGCTAGTTTTGTGTGTTAGTGGGGAAAGTTGAAAGCTTAGAATGTAAGCTAGGCTTACACTTGTAATGTGTAAGCTAACTTGATGCCACCTTAGTGGTGTGGTGTCAAGTTGCCGTCCCAACCAAGCTAGTGGGGTGGGACAATGTGTTTTGTCCCATCTCACTAGTTTACGGGTATTTCTCGATTCTAGTTTTCTTGATTTGCGTGCCCTTCGGGTCGTTTTACGAAAAACTTTTTTATAAATTATGAATCAACGTCACAAAACGAATCCAATAAAAATTGTCTCGTCAAAAACGGAGTTCAAAAACATAAATACGTAATCCTAAGGTTTCCGGTTTAGTCGTAAAAGACGCCAAATTATGCACGTAAGCCCAAATTTAAATCCGTAAATTGTGAGTTCGTCAACCAACACAAAAATAAGTTTCAAAATATTATACGAGAAAATATTTCACTACCTGAAAATGTTAGATTGTCACAGCTTTTCCTCCTAAAAGGGATCAACGTCCTCGTGATCCATTTCATTTGGATGTCCGTTTCTTATTGAAATCGAAGAGGTGCGGATATTTCTTCCATATTTCATCCTCTCGTTCCCAAGTATACTCCGGTCCATGCTTTGAATTCCATCGGATCTTGACAATAGGTATCCGACTTTGTTTCAGTTGCTTTACCTCACGGTCCATAACTTCTACGGGCTCTTCGATAAAATGCAACTTCCCATCTATTCGAACCTTACCTAACGGAATTTTCTCATCACTCACTGCTAGACATTTCTTCAGATTAGATACATGGAATGTGTTGTGAACACCATGAAGTTCTGGGGGTAACTCTAGTTTGTAAGCCACCGGACCTACTCTAGATAAAATCTTAAAGGGTCCAATATAACGGGGATTCAATTTCCCTCGCTTTCCAAATCTTATAACGCCTTTCCATGGCGATACCTTCAACATTACTCGGTCACCCACTTCAAACTCCATTGGCTTCCGCCACACATCCGCGTAACTTTTCTGTCTACTTCGGGCAGTCAACAACCTCTTCTTAATCTGAACTATCATCTCTGTAGTCTCCCGGATCAATTCCGGTCCCGTGAGCTGGGTATCCCCAACTTCACTCCAACATACAGGAGATCTACACTTCCTACCATACAAAGCTTCAAACGGTGCAGCCTTAATACTAGAATGGTAACTATTGTTATACGAAAACTCTGCTAACGACAAATGTTTATCCCAATTCTTACCAAAGTCTAACACACAAGCTCTCAACATATCTTCCAGTGTTTGTATCGTCCTTTCACTCTGCCCATCAGTTTGGGGGTGATAAGCAGTGCTCATGTCGAGATTCGTTCCCAAAGATCTTTGGAGAGATTTCCAAAAATTCGATGCGAATCTAGGATCTCGATCTGAAATGATCGATACAGGCACTCCATGCTTGCATACAACATTATCAAGGTATATTCGAGTCAGCTTCTCCAGCGAGAACTGCTCCTTAACCGGAATGAAGTGTGCTGATTTGGTCAGTCTATCGACAATAACCCAAATCGAATTGTTTCCAGATGTTGTTCTAGGAAGCTTGGTGATAAAGTCCATCGTAATTCGGTCCCACTTCCATTCAGGAATCTTTGGCTGTTGAAGTAGTCCTGATGGCTTTTGATGTTCGGCTTTAACTCTAGCACAAGTCAAGCATTGAAGAACATACATAGCTATGTCAGCTTTCATATTCGGCCACCAGTACAACTTCTTCAAATCATGGTACATCTTATCAGATCCCGGATGAATGGAATACTTAGATTTATGGGATTCTAACATAATCAAATCTCTTAAGCCTCCAAACTTAGGTATCCACATACGACCTCTTAAGCATTTCACTCCATCAGCTCTAACCTCTAAAGGATCTCCTTCTCCTCGGAATCCTTCATTAACAAAATTCTCCTTCTTACAAGCTTCTATTTGCGCATTTCTAATTTGCTCAGGCAAATTATTGTGCACAGTCAAGACTAAAGAACGCACCCTGATAGGCTCTCTATCTTTCCTACTTAATACATCGGCAACAACATTGGCTTTTCCTAGGTGATATTTTATATCACAATCATAATCACTTAACAACTCTATCCATCTTCGTTGCCTCATGTTCAATTCCTTCTGGTCGAGAATATATTGTAGGCTTTTGTGATCGGTGAATACCGTACACTTGGTGCCATACAGATAATGTCTCCACAACCTAAGAGCAAAGACTACAGCTCCTAACTCAAGATCATGAGTAGTATAATTCTCCTCATTCTTCCTTAATTGCCTAGAAGCATAAGCTATCACTTTCTCTCTCTACATCAAAACAGCTCCATAACCTCTAAGAGATGCATCACAATACACTACAAAATCTTCACTCCCGTCGGGTAATGATAAGATTGGCGCACTACATAATTTTTGCTTCAATGTCTGAAATGCTCCATCTTCATCACTTCCCCAAACGAAAGGTTTATTCTTCTGAGTAAGCTTAGTCAAGGGTTTATATCAAAGAAAATTCTTTAATAAATCGCCTATAATAGCCAGCCAATCCTAAGAACTGTCGCACTTCCGTTGGCGTTGTCGGTGCAGACCAATTCTTAATAGCTTCAACCTTTGCAGGATCAACATGAATTCCATCTTTGTTAATCACATGACCAAGAAATTGCACAGAATCTAACCAGAAATCACATTTCGAAAACTTAGCATACAACCTTTCATCCTTCAACAAGTTCAAAACAATCCTTAAATGTTCTCTATGATCATCTTCATTCTTAGAATAGATTAGAATATCGTCAATGAACACAATCACAAATTTATCCAAGTAGGGCTTGCACACTCGATTCATTAAATCCATGAAAACCGCAGGTGCGTTAGTTAACCCAAATGGCATTACTTGAAATTCATAGTGTCCATAACGAGTTCTAAATGCAGTTATAGGAATATCTTCTTCACGGAAGCGAAGTTGGTGATATCCTGACCGCAAATCTATCTTAGAATACACACTAGATCCTTGCAGTTGATCAAACAAATCATCAATCCTAGGTAAAGGATATCGATTTTTAATTGTCAACTTATTCAGTTCCCTATAATCAATGCACATACGAAAAGATCCATCCTTCTTCTTAACGAACAAGACTGGAGCTCCCCAAGGCGACGAGCTCGGTCGAATAAAACCTTTATCAGACAACTCCTTAAGTTGCTCAGATAACTCCTTTAATTCAGAAGGGGCTAATCGGTAAGGCGCACGTGCCACCGGTGCAGCACCAGGAATTAAATCGATTCGAAACTCTACTTGCCTTATCGGTGGAAGTCCGGGTAAATCTTTAGGAAATACCTTAGGAAATTCACAAATAATAGGTACATCTTCCAATCGTTTCTCCCTAGACTCATTCCCGGTCACTTGAGCTAAAAATAACTCACAATCGTTCCTGATGTACTTTTGGACTTTTATACATGAAACGATTTTCAAACGGGATTCACCTCGATTACCATCAATTACTCACGTCCTATTCCTAAGAGGAATCTTAACCTTCTTCTCTCCACATAAAATAGTATCATTATTCAACGACAACCAATCCATACCAATAATAATATCAAAACTACCTAATTCTATTAACATCAAATCAATCGGAAAGGAATGGTTCAAGAGATTTAGAGAGCATCCTTCTAATAGCTTATTAGTTTTTACTAATTTACCATCAGCCAATTCCACCTCGTAACTGGTACTTATCTCAACAGGTTCAATATCAATAAGGGCACTAAATTTAGTGGATACAAAGCTCCTATCGGCACCCGAATCGAATAAAGCAACAGCATAATGATTGTTTAGTAAAAACGTACCGGTAACGACATTCGGATCCTCTTTCTTCACCTTAATTGTTCCAAGTTGTTAGATACCACCCTGGGGGTTTCTTCCAGGTACAATCGCTTTCAACTTGGGGCATTCCGATTTCCTATGACCTTCTTCATTACAGTTGAAGCAAATGGTTCCCTTCTTACACCTTTCAACCTTGTGTCCAAGCTTTCCGCAATTTCGGCACTTCCAGCAGTCGCCAGCATGCCTCTTGTTGCCACACTTAGGACATCTATCATCGTTGCGCGGTGTGTTGTTGGTAAGAGCATTTGCATTCCCCTTTCTCTTGTTCTGACGGCGATTGAAATTCTTCCTATTATCACCTCTATCTACACGATCACCGTCTCCCTTTCTTTTCTCACCAACACGGGCTTCATCTTCCTTATCCTGAATTATCTGTCCAATGAGTTGGTAAGCCATTTGAACAGCATCATCAATGGTCAGTGGTTTAGATGATGTCACGTCCCCCCGGATATTCCTGGTCAACCCTTTAACATATTGCTCAATTCGGATCTCTTCGGGTTCAACCAATCGAGGACATAGCAAGGCCAACTCATGGAATCGGTTCGTGTAACTATCAATGTCCACACCTTTCATTCTCAGATGAATCAACTCTTGTTCTAACCTAATAATCACACTAAGAGGACAAAACTCCAAAGTCATCCACTTCTTAATTTCAGCCCAAGGAGTAGCATTAGCAGCATCAAGACCCATGAAAGCAATTCTCCCGTTCCACCAAGTCAACGCACGACCTTTAAGAGTAGCCATAGCAAAAGTCACCTTATCTTCCTCCTTACAATTACTAATCCTAAACACCGATTCAATCTTCTCAATCCATTGGCTTAGTCCTACAGCACCTTCAGTTCCATTAAAAGGTAGAGGTTCACACTTCATGAACGTCACATAAGTACAGCCACCAACTTTAGGTGCATTAGTTCCAAGTCCTCCTACATTTCCTCCAGCATTAGCATTCACATTATTAGCATTCACATTCACATTAGTACCGCCAATTCCACTACCGCCAGCTCCACTACCGCCAGCTCCACTACCGCCAGCTCCACTACCGCCAGCTTCATTTCTAGCATTTGCCATAAATTCAGTCATAGATGCGGTAACTTGCTCCGTAATAATCCTACGTACATCATCCTCAGTCACAGCCTTCTTGGGCGGCATAGTTCTATAATTTCACAATTTCAAAGTATTAAGCATTCATCCAACAAAGGATTCATATAATATGGATTGAATTCATAATCAAGATACAAATAAGGCACAATATGGAATTCAAGACAAGATACATATTTCATTCGATCTGAAACAAAAGTATTGTCTTAGTTACATCCCATATCAAAGTTCTAACACTATATACACTCAAAATTCGTGCCAAGTCTACTACTAACAAGTTGGTTCAGCCAAAGCTACAAGCACAAAAGATATAAAGGTCACTACTAAATACAGACTGGTCTACTGAGAACCGCCAGATGGTCCATCATCCATCGTCTTCTGAATCTTCGCCAGACGATCACTAGACACATCTTCAGCTGGGCGCTTACGGATTACTCCTCTTTCAACCATGTCGGCATAAAATCTACTATTCCATCCCACAGATATATTCAACTCCTTTTCGGCTTTCTCACGCATCGCACGAGCCACACTCAATTGAATCTCCATAGAATTCACCTTTCTCTTCATAGCAGCATACTCACCACTTTCCAACACCGATAACCTCCTAAAAGCCTCATTCAAACCACGCTCAACATCACTCAAATCCAAACTAAGCAATTCTCGCTCTTTCTCGCCGACCTTAGTCTTCGACTCCAAATAAGCAACCTGAGTCTGAACAACACCTAATCCAACCTCTGTCACACAACTCTTAACACGGGAAGCATCTAGATCACGTCTCAAGGCCCATGGTGCAAGACCATCAATATGAGTAGCCTCTCGAGTACTAGACGACTCTCCTATCTCACGTCTACGGGTAGCAATACCATCAGTACCGTCAGGTGCATCGTCATCCTCATCCTCCTCTGATTCAGAATCAGATTCAGACGATTCCGACATTTCATCCCTAGGTAACTCCTCCTCAGAATCAGACAAACAAACTGGTGGGGGCAAAGGCTGGCCCTCTGGAACATCATACGGATAAATAAGCTCAGCTTCCTCATCGTCATCGAACTCAACATCTATACCTACATCCTCCTCGACATCCTCGTCGTCAATCTCGTCATCTAAATTATCTAACCTAATCTCCTCATCGTTCTCAATATCAACATTCTCAATATCCACATTCTCAATATCCACATTCTCAACCAAGTCAACCTGAGGGGCAATCTGATCTCCTAGTCCTAACTCGGGCTCGGGATCCTCAAATGGTTCCTCCTCATCATCCATATCATAATCTACTAAGTCTAAATAAGGATCATCTTCTATATTAGGTTCGGGAATAGCATGGTTTTCTATAGGAATATTAGGGTCAGCCATGACAATCTGCATTTATATATATATCTCGTATTAGGATAACATACTAGTTAAACAATTACATAATGAAATCATAATATATACATATATATAAATTAAATTATATATATCAAAATATATATCTTCTCAATAGGGCTTGTTGGTAACGTCGGAGATCTCTGGCACCGTTATAGTCAAAAGATTTTTCAAATATTTTCTCAAATGTTCATTGTCAAAAGATTTTGAAAAGTTTTGTTCAAAACCTTGGTTTTTAAAATCTTTTGTTCTCTATAACGAGAGCTCTGATACCAAACTGTAACACTCTCATTTTTCGTATCGGTACAGCGGAAGGGTCTTTCAGAGTGTTACGGGATAGCACAATAACTCAAATCATAGACAACACATAAAAATGGTTGTTCAAGGTTTAACATACATTCATTCGATAAAAAGTTTCAAAAGCGTACAACAGGTCCCAAATTATACAGGTCATTAAGTTTACAAAACATAGATCGAATGAACATTTTTAATAATATGTGGGCCATCAGAGTCGATCTCCATCCGGATTACCTTCAAGCACCTGAGATAAAAACATGCAAAAATCATATCGGCGAATGCCGAGTGAATTCATAGAGTTTAATGAAAACCGTTATATAAAACAATCATTTAAAATCAGAACACAAGCATAATATCGGAAGTAAGTCCTCATATTGCTAGTCAGGCAATATATAAATCAAGCATACATCTTAAACCGTCCATGAGACCGTAGTCTCTATATTACCATGATAGGTAATATATTCATCATTAATAGCGTCGTATCATATCGGATATTTAGATTATATAGATTGAATAGGATTATTATTAGCCGCATGACATTGTTACCTTACTATGAAAACAGCGGGTCGCGAACCCGACAAACAATTTGCCCATCTAAGTTAGCGTGTCGTCACAAAAATCACGCTATGGAATCTTCTCATACATAAATTCGCTTACCAATCAATGTGGTACGACGGGGATCAACCGTCAAGGCGCGAACTGGGGTGATCGTCCCCAAATAGTACTATCAAATGCATAAGCGTCTACCAAATCCCGGTAGTTCACAATTCATGCTAATGGGACTTTAAGTGACATAACCTAACTACTAATAATCCTTTTAGTCTCGTTTATAGGGTCATAGCATCATTCGGGTCCATATCATTAAGCATACAATCGGGACTACTTGTGTTCTATTTTTATAAAATCTAGCATGTTATCTCCCTCGCGGGTTTACAAATCATTTTATAAAACATTTAAAAGAGTGCGAGGCTATGAACTCACGTTGTTAATGAAAGGCGGATTATCGGCTACGGGCGTGGTTCGGTCACGGAAACCTATATAAATAATAATCTGTCTTAGACTCGGTCCAATGACTTTTATCAAAATAACAATATACATATGATGATTTTTTACATATGATGATGATCAAGTGGGTTTATACATCCTTGTTTACTCATTTTAGCGTTTACGTTTTGGTAACATCTTACTAGTTCACTAGTTTTACCGATTTACCTATTTTAAGTCCATTAAGCCTTTTATAAGTTCTTTAACTTGTTTTTATCCATTTTCTACCTATATTATCAGTATATATACTTTTCATGTTGGGCCCAAATAGGTTAAGCCCAATAAGCTCTTTTTACAAGTTTTTATCTTATTAAGTCCAATTATTAGTCCAATATGTTTAGTTAGCTCGTAAATGTCCGTAATTCTTATAGTTCGGGTTTTATCGGTTTTTACTTGTATTAGTTACCTATACATCAGTATATTACTTTTATAAACTTTACATTAGACGGGTTTGGTCGTCTAAGTTTTATTTGGCGAAAAACGTTAATTTTACGGCGATAGCCGAAAAAGTCGTAAAAATCAAGTTTATAGTTTTTATTACTTATAAATATTATTTTACCACCATTTATATAATTTACCCATTTAATTAACCTTTTATATATTTATATAAATAAGTTTTATAAGTTAATGGGTTTATATTTTTACATTTTATACATTAAAATGTGAGTGCTTATATAATAATAATAAATATTATTTCCAAAAATCTGATTTTTAACTTCATGTTCACCATTTTTAACATATCTAGAGTTCTATAATGAATTAGAAGCTCATTTTTGGGTGACATGTTCTTCATATTATGTGCTACATTTAACTTAGTTATAGCTACTGCCCATTTTGAGTTTAACTTGCCTTAACAGTCCCTACAAAACTGCTTATTCAGATTAGACCACCTAACTTGTTTTGATCATATCTCACTCATTATTTTGATTCCATTGCATGGCCAACTCTCACATGTGTATAACGTCTTCTACTTACTGTAAATGGATCAAACCATGCAATTTTATCAGTTCATCTTTTAGTTATCTACTATTTTTATACAGCCAACTAAATAATCAAGATTTTAGCTTCATTTCTTATAGTTATCAACCTTTTTAAGCATATTTATCAACACTTGATCCCCACACAACATTTTTATCATCATATATACATCATATAAATATACAAAATGAAAGAAAATACATTTGTTCTTTACAAAATAACAAGAGAAAAATGGAGAGGATGATCTTCTTTACCAACCAAGTGGATTTCTTGTTTTAGGAAGACAAGAACTTGATGAACACCACAAGTATCTCCAAGACCATCAAATATCAAGAACATAGGTTGGGAAATCAGCCCTAGGACACAAGCAAATCACCTCCAAAGATGTTAATATGGAAACCAAATGAGCAAGGCTTCAAGAATACTCCTTAATAGAGCTAGTAAACATCTGGTTCATGGCTAGAAGAGATCAAATGGGGTGTTTGTTGCTATATTTTAGACGGCAAGGGAGGGTAGTTTGAGAGAGTTTTGGTGTTGATTGCATGTGAGAAATGGTGGAATGAAAACAAGTAGCTAGTTTTGTGTGTTAGTGGGGAAAGTTGAAAGCTTAGAATGTAAGCTAGGCTTACACTTGTAATGTGTAAGCTAACTTGATGCCACCTTAGTGGTGTGGTGTCAAGTTGCCGTCCCAACCAAGCTAGTGGGGTGGGACAATGTGTTTTATCCCATCTCACTAGTTTACGGGTATTTCTCGATTCTAGTTTTCTCGATTTACGTGCCCTCGGGTCGTTTTACGAAAAACGTTTTTATAAATTATGAATCAGCGTCACAAAACGAATCCAATAAAAATTGTCTCATCAAAAACGGAGTTCAAAAACGTAAATACGTAATCCTAAGGTTTCCGGTTTAGTCGTAAAAGACGCCAAATTATGCACGTAAGCCCAAATTTAAATCCGTAAATTGTGAGTTCGTCAACCAACACAAAAATAAGTTTCAAAATATTATACGAGAAAATATTTCACTACCTGAAAATGTTAGATTGTCACATAAAGATTCAGCAAATCAAGAGGAATGACCCGTGTTTGTTCCTAAAACCCTAGACGCGAGTAAGAGTAAACCTAATCTCGTTTTTTTTTGTTATTCCAGTTAATCATGCTAATATGTTACAACCCTAATTATCAATGAGTGTTAAAAACAAATGGATTTAAGGGTGAAATTGTTTGGGAGTGGTTTAAAGTCGGGTTACACACTAAAACCGAGACTCTTTTGGTCTCGGTGGTGTTTATGCACCAGCAGCCGCAAGGCCTGCTGGGTTTGGTCTGTCGGTGGCACCCCGCAGGCAAGCAGGGGAAATAAAGCCTTGTGTAGTGGCAGCCAAGCTGCTGCTGCCAGTGGGAACCCATGGCTGGCAGGCATAATCCTGTCGGTAGGACCTTGACTCGAACAGGGGGAAACCACCACTGGCGGTGGGAATTTTGCATGCGGCAGGGTGAAACCAAACAGGTTAGGGACTGTTTGGTTTATGGTTTAAGAAATCAGTTAGGGGGTGTTTGGCTAAGTGTTATAAAACATGCATTTTATATTTATTTTCATTTTATTCAATTAGTTTAATTAAGCATGTTAATTAAATTAATTATTATTCATGCTTTAGAATATAAATAATTTAAATAAAAACCACGATTTAAATTATGTTCAGTTTATATAAATAAAACTTTGGTTAAATAATTAATTATATAATTATTCATGTACATGTAATTAATTAAACTTAGTTAATTGAATAATAAATTTTAATCAGTAATGTATGGATTATCAATAATTAATAAATACTTACAATATCAGGCAATATGGTTATTATTACAAGCTTAGACTAAGTATTTATTTATCTAATTTAGAATATAGTATTAATTAATTATTAAAACACGACATGTAATTAATTATCATGATTTAGGTTATATTAATATAGTTATTAATACATGATTTTAATCTAAGTACTTTTATACATTTGATTTAATTAAAATATGATTATATTTAATTAAAGCTTATAACCTATAGTTTATTTAATATACAAATAAAAATTAATAAACTATACTATTAATCACATGACTTAGCATATTTAATCAGTAAAACTAAGCTTATATTATTAGCTTAATACTTCAGCTTATTTCTATTTATGGAAACTTTCTATTTTTAGAAACTTATTTATTTTAAGCAGCTAATCTATTTATGGAAACTTTCTATTTTTAGAAACTTATCTATTTTAAGCAATAAAACTATTTTTGGAAATTTCTATTTTTGGAAACTTTCCATTTTAAGAAACCTGCTATTTTCAGAAAGTTACTTATTATTACACAACAAGTATTATAATACAAGAAATACAAGTAATACTTAATCAGAATATACGATAAACACAGTATAACGTTAAAATCAGTAAAACAAGGCATGAACATATAAAACAAGCTAAAACATGATATAAAACCAGTTACGTACTCAGTAATCAGAATACATATATATGTATCCTATGTATGTAGCATTAGTGAGACCGAAGTAGGACTCTCTTCCGTTCGTCTTCTTCGTTCACTGGACTTAAGGTACGGATTCTCCGTCCTTTCAGTATGGACATTCTTCCTTATTAGGATTTCTCGTATGCAGCCAACTGTTTTCCCCAGTATATGTTTTATATGTTTTTGAATTGCTTATGTTTAATTAGAATACCTAATACATGCATGACCAGTTCACCTAGTTATGGAGGTACCATAACCATAACACTGGAGGCACCAGTGTTATGACTTCACCACATCGGAGTGATAGCTCGTGGCGTCCCTTTCAGCTTTTGGCCATATTATTATCATCAGGTGGGGCGTATGGGTGCATCCTAGTTTACATGTTTTCAGCAGATTATTCAGGTGAAGGTGGTGTGTGTCTTGCATCCTTCACAAGGAGTTGATCCCTCCTACCCAAACAGTATATTAAATTAGAGGCAGTCCCTCTAATTGCATGACGAGGTCACCCCTCCAAGTATTCATGTACGTTGATATTTCATGACCTATTTTGGCTAATGGTTAACATGTTAAACAGTTTTCATAAGATAAACATAAGGCTTTTCAAACTATAAAACCAGTTTTATGAAGTTATACCAGGTTTTCCAGGACATATACATTTCTGCTGCTATATGTTTTACATGCTTATATTATTCATTCCATGCTTGTATATCCGTGCACTGAGCGTTATGCTCGGCCGTTACTTTCCTTTCCATGTCCCAAAACGGTAGGTACCCAAGGACAGACTCGAGCATTTGGAGGACGTGCATAGGATGGAAGCTGCCATAGACTTCTTTTCCTTTTGCCTTTATATATTTATGCTTGTGTATTCTTTTTTCATTTCATTTGCTTTATTTATGTTTTGGGCTTATGTTTGAGAATCGATGTTTGATTCTGGTTTTCCCTATGGTCATGTATGTTTTACTACATATTACCTTGCATGCTTTGATGACACGCTATAATTACGTGTAACGGTCCACTTATCAAAGTGGGGTGTTACAATAATTGTCACGCTCTTGCAATTTTTCCTTGTGACATCTCGATGGGTAAGGTAAAGGTGGTGTTGGGTGGGGCATAGGCATAGCCTTTGGAATCTCGGGTTCGAAACTTGGTAAAGGATCGACTGTAGGTGTGGTTTGAGCGGTACTTCGTGGGATTAGAACGTGCTCCTTTTCGATCACCACCTCGGGTTCCTCCTCAATTTCCTCTTCCGTAGGAGTAATTGGTTGAGGAGTCGACTCCTTAAAGGTCTTACCACTACGTGTGGTAATCAATTTCATCTCTCCCTTCGGGTTTGACACGGTGTTGCTTGAAAGACTACCCGAAGTAGAGGCTTTGGTCATCATAATAGCATCAAAAAGTCTATTTTCCGTTTTTTGACGTTCTTGCCTATCTTGCTCTTTTTCGGCCATTTGATTTTTCTCCCAACTAAGCAAAGTTTGTTCAATCTTATGTTGACCTTGTTCCATTTTTTGTTGGTTTTGTTGGAGCCTAACCACATTTCCTTCCATATTGTTACTATGAGTTTCAAACTTAGTCCTTAGGTTAATCACATCATTTGCCATGTTTGTGTACCTATCATCATTAGCTTTAAAGTAACTCAAAATCTCATTTGGAATATCTTTTGAAAATGCATTTGAAAGCCCTTGATTGACATTTTGAAAATCATGATTTTCGTTTTGATTTTGCAATTGACCACTAGTCCCTTGATTCCCATTGTTGTAATTGTTACCCTTATAGTTGTTCCTTTGATTTCCTTGTTAACCACCTTGATTGTTGCGATAATTGTTAGCATTTTGATTTGATGGAAAACTCGGTGGAGTCAATTGATTAGTGCGGGTAACTTGACCGTTTTGGTAATAAGTTCCCGTGGCCGCGTAGGCAGTCGAAGTGCTACCACCGGCGGTAATGCACTCGGAGCAATCATGAGCTCCACCACAATAAACACAAGAAACCTAACCGCTTTAGCCTTAGCGGGAGTGGGTTGTTCACCAACTTTAAACTCTATCAATAATCCCTTAATCTTATCAAATATCTTGTTTTCCAAATTAGCCTCAATTTGTTGAGCATCAATGGTAGATGACAACGAAGGCGAAGACGAAGCCTTGTTAACACTCGGTGTGCTACGAGGGCTATAAACTTTGGACCTATTCTCAATAATCAACAATGCCTCCTCGACCGTTTTACACAAAAAATTACCACCCGCGACGGCATTAAGATAATCTCGTTCATGGTCATTCAAACCATTGTAAAACGTGTCGATTTGGTGTAAGTCGGAAAAACCGTGATGAGGACATTCATGCAACATTTCTTTAAACCTATTCCAAGTCGTTGAAAAACTCTCATTGTATTGTTGTGAAAACTTTGAAATGTCGTTTTTCAAATGCGTAGTCTTAGAGGGCGGGAAAAATTGGTTCACGGACTTTGAAACGAGATCCTTCCACGTCATTATAGAATTGGGTGGCTCTTTCTCTAACCAAATTTTAGCGGGCCCCGCTAAGGAATACGAAAAAAGCATCATCTTAATCACGTCATTGGAGACGTCCTTAAAATTGCAAGTCGACGTAAGACGATTGAAATGGCGAATGTGGTTATGAGGGTTGTCCTTTTCGTCACCACGAAACTTGTTATCTTGGATCATGGACAATAAACCCGTCTTAACCTCAAAATACTTCGCAAGGATAGAGGGAATCACAATCGCTTCTCCATAACCCTCGGTGGGTGCTTGAAGCAACTCCATCATAGTACGATTAGCCGTGGAAGCTTCTTGTTCTACAATGGGTTCGACAATGGGAGATTCTTCACTAGAAGGTGTTTGGTTTCCTTCCTTTTGACGACGTTTACATGCACGTTTTGCTTTGTAGCGAGTTTGTATAAACGTAACGTACAACGTGGGGTGAGCAAAGAAACTTCTTTTTGGTGTTTTTACGTTTTTCAATTTTTTTGTGCTTTTGATTGTTTTTACTTTTTTGGGTTTTTCGTGTGAATTACGTAGACACAAATCTACAAATCTCCCCTCGAATCAATTTCTCGATTAAAGGAGCCTCAAGGAATGAAAACGATCACGTTGAGTGAACGCCTTCGATGACTTGAGAACGTTGGTGGAACACCAAAACGTTCAAGAGGGTTTAATCTTTGAAACCAAGCAAATATATATGATACGTAGATAATACTTTGGCGGCAAACCCTCGATTAGCCCTTTTTCTCTTAACACGCACAAGCAAGCAGGGGAAACGAGGCGGCGCGAAGCACTTAAGAGCATTTTTCCCTTAGGTCGTGAAATACAACCGCCTTATACCCACCTTATAGTTTGTGTTAATTAAAATCAAGCTTCTTGAAAGTAATTATCTATTTTGCCTTTTTCTTTTGCTTTAGATTCAAATACAATAATTGAGTGATGAAATCCTAATTAAGGTTGTGTTTTCAAGCTTTTGGAGATATTGTGGATTTATTGTGATACGTATACACTATAGTAATAATATTCACAAAAACAACGAAAACCAATAATACGTATGACTAGAGTGCTAATTACACAAATACTAATTATGGATAATATCAAAAACAAAATTGTTCAAAGTTCACGCCTCCCCGGTAGCGGCACCAAAATGATTGTAGTAAAATTACACTTGTTTAGGAAAACAAACGTAAAGCGGTAAGTATTAACCGTACGTTTAGGAAAACGTAAACACTTATGACCCATTTGTGAGTTCGTCCTCGAGGAGGATTAATGTGTGTGTTAAACTCGATTATATTTGAGATTAATATTGATGAGACAAAGGAAAAATGAAAATGATGACAGTTACGATTAAAATTAAACTACGACGAATGATAAAACGTAAAACGTAAAAACGTGACGAAATTAAAATTTTAATCTAAAATTTTATTAAAAATAAAAAACAAATCTAAAATAATATAAATAAGAATAAGAATTTGACAAAAATATTTTAAAACTTATTTCCAATTTAATATTCAATTTTAAATGCTATTTAAAGCCCTAAAATTAAATAAAATTAAAAATAAATCCAAAATATGATTTTATCAATGAGAATCTTATTTATATTATATTAAAACTAAAAAGTCTTTTTATTAATTTTTTAAAACCAATTCTCTATTTTTAAATGGCAAAAAACTATTAAAAGATTAAAATAATCCTAAAAATTAATAAAAAGATGAGAAAATAATTTTCCTTTTCTAGAAATCTTAACTTAATGTATTTAAAGTAAGAAAAATGAAAAAGTTGAAAAATATATTAAGTTAACCCTAATAGGACAAAAACAGATTTATTAAAAACTAATTTAACTTAAATTAATTCTAGAAAATGATTAAATAAAGTGAAAAATGAAATTTCTTTTCTAAAAATCTTAAATTACTTAACTTAAAACAGGAAAATTAGAAAAACATAAATTTAAGACTTTTTATCACTAAAAGACAAAAACAGATTGATAAAAACCTATTTTAAATAAAATAATGCAATAAATATTAAACTAATCTGGAAATTAAAACTTCTTTTTCTAAAATTACTAAAATAAATCAAAGATCATGAAAAAAAATTAAAAATCTAAAAACTATGATTTTAAGGCACTAAAGACAAAATAGAAGGAAAATGAAAGTGACATGTCTACTTGTTTTTGTCTTTTGCTAAGCAGTGGCTAGCAAAACTCTATCAGTGGGAACAGGGGTTCCCACTGCTGTTCACAGAAAGTTTATTTGGCTCTTTTGAGCTTGTTTTGGTGATTACTTTGGACAAACAAGGCACCCCACAAGTCAGTTGACTAGTAGGAGTGACAGATAACACAAATTCAGCAACTCACAAAGCACCAAATGATACAGACTAAGCAAACAGTTCACATGTATGCATAAACTATGAGTCAGGCAATGTTTTGCTGGTTCAATTTGCACTTAGATGAAATTAGGAGCCTCAAAACTTGATTTAACTAACTACACAACAAAGATTAAAGCATGCAGACCTAGTTTAGAACCATGACTATCTGATGCCCAAGTCTCACTATCCTACAACCTAAAACTAACTTGTTCAAGGCAGTTATGTAGTTTAGTTCTCTTTAACACAAGTTATGTAGTTATTAAACTCAACTTTCACCCAAAATTTAAACCAATAATCACAGCAAACCTATCTAACTAGAAACACAAACCAAGACTTCTTCTAAGAGCATGCAGTCATTACCAACACATGCATAAACTGCATATCTAAACACCCTTTTAAAAACTTCAAAGATTCAAAACCTTTTTTAAAGACTGAAAATTTAAACTACTCTTACTATCAAACAATCATTTAACTCAGATATCACTTAAACATGAACACCAAACATTAGAACATGCAAATTCATGTAACAAGCAGATTTGACAGAAAATAAAGAAAGAAAATGGAAAGTTTGGCAAACCTCAGAGATGTACTATCCACACCTCCGAATTTTTGAGCTTATGTGATAGCTTATCAATCACAAGCTTCCATAACGCCTGCGAAGATTGAACAAACACAACAGTAGCATATATATATATATATATATATATATATATATATATATATATATATATATATATATATATATATATATATATATATATATATATATATATATATATATATATATATATATATATATATATATATATATATATATATATATATATATATATATATATATATATATATATATATATATGTAAATATATATATATATATATATATATAAATGGTGAAGACTGATTTTCTTCAAGCTTTTCTTGAAAAATAGGTTCAAAATTTTTTAGCTTTTCCCACAAGGTGAATCACCTAGGTTTGACCCCTCACAACTCTTTGATATCTTCAAGATATCAGGGAGCTATGATCAGTATCAAATCTAAGCAACCAAACTGTCAAGGAATTAACTTCACCCATTTTGAACCTTATAAATACTTGCTAAAAGAACTAGAACTTGGAGAATTGATGTGAGGTCTTGATGAAAGCTTGATATTGTTTATCAAGGTACCAAAAACACCACTCAATTCAACAGCTTAATGAAAGATTTATAAAACAGAAAAGTACCACTTCCACTTTTTGAAAAACCTTAAAGCAAATGAAAACTTAAAAACTCCTGACAAATCAACAAAACTAAAGAGAAATTTAAACAATATAAGTACATGGGAACTTGCTTCTCATCATCAAACTCAATACCACTTTTTCATTCATCAAAGCTGGATTTACAAGGCTTGTGAAAAAAGGAGAAAAACAAGAACACTAAACTAAAACCCTAATGTGCCTTTAGATAATGAGGCTACATTCATTCTAGAATCAATAAGAAGATGGAAACCCTAATGTAACGAATTTCCTATAAAGCCCTTCGATTCCTTTTGAGATTCACATAAATTTGAATTTGGGAATGGTAAAAAGTGCTAACATGTGATCTATGTGTTGTGTCCAGTAGTACAATCTCACCTTAACCGTTTATTGAAGCTTTCAAATAATGACATTTCCCTTTAGCCACTGATTCCTCTGGCTTTTTTTTTGTTTTGGAGTGATGTGTGGGTCAGGGGAGATCTGGGTACCACACATGGTGTGACATGGAGGATGTTTTAAGGTTGGGTTGTGGTTTGGGGACCATCAATCATTAATCTGGAGAGTTTAACACATTCCCCTTTGGTTTAGATTCAATTGGGATTAGGGTTTTTGGGTGTTCTTAACTGGGAAAAAGGGTGTGTTGAATCTAGATTAGGGGTATTTAAGTTGTTAACCGCTAAGTTTTAAGTTTACTTAATTAGTTTAAATAAATTGATTAATAAATCTAAGTTAGGGTGAGTTGAAAGGGGACGTGGAGGGATGTTGTGAGGTGGGGTGTTTTGATTGGAGGAGGGGAGATAGTGGGGTGAGGTGGCACTTTGTGGTTGGTCTAGGTATGTTTCCTTGTCTGCCGGAATTACCCCCTAACCTTTCACTCTTGTTTCATATAACTTTTGGCAGCTTCAAACTCAAAAACCTTTTGTAATAAAGTTTTGGAATTCATACTTTGGCCACAAAATCTTTTGCAAAGTATAATCAAGGGTATTTCTTGTACTTTCTTGAATCTTTAAGGACCATTCATGACATGTCTTGGAAATTGAAGGTCTTTTCTTGTAGTTTGACTTTTAGGAGGACCAAACATGACAAGCCTTCATTTTGTAGGGACCATTCTTGCCAATTCTTCAAAGTTGGGGGTCCTTTTTGTAATTTTGACAAACTTTAGCGACCAAACTTGTAATTATGAATATACAAGGGTATAAAGTGTCATTTCTTCAGTGATGAAGGACCCTTCTTGTACATCTTTAATTCTTCATGGACTTTTCTTGGAAATTCAACATTAGGGCCCGGTTCATTATACGGCTTCGTTTCCCGTGTTCGTTTTTTATTGATTCTTGTGATCTTTTGTCATTTTCTCGATATCTGTACCTAAAATACACATTGAACAAACACAAGCATATATATGGCACTTTTTATGATATTTTCACCATTTTAAGCCTATTTTGGACGATGAGACTATGTATAAAAGCAGTCTCATCACTTTCGCTTAGCGAAGGAAACCCAACCATTGGCTAGTTGCTGTCGGTAGAAGACGCGAAATAATTTTATGGTGGGCTCTATATCTAACGTACGACAATTAATTTCAAAGTTAGAAATTTTGGCCGCCCCTATACAATGCAATTGGGATACGTGGGTCTCGTAATGCATTAGCACACTAATAAGAAATCGCTACATGGGTATACGTTGATTTGCCTAGTCAAAAAACTAGGTGTACACTCCTATTTTTCCCACTGGAGCCTGACTGATATTATGCCGGGGTTTGGGAATGTCTGGGTGTAAATAATTTGGTATGTAGTAGTCTGTCGTGAACTGGTCAAGCTCCCATATGGTCGGGATCGAAGTGATATCTGATAACTGTCTAACCATGGTTGCACGTATGAAGTAAGGTGGTCACAAAAGTTACCTTGGAAGAGATCTCGCAACGATGGAGTTTTTGGCTGACGTTAATGGAAGTTTAAGAGTTTCGAAGTGATTAACCAGTCAAGGGGGCGTAAAGGGTATATATATAGCCTTCCTGAGTTACTATTCAATGCTTAGATCTTCGCCACGTGTTACGCACTTGCTAAATCCAATGGTAGAAGATGAAGGGTTAACTATGACATGGTAGACGCTTTTCCCGGATTTCGAGGAGGTTAGGTAAAAGGGGATGAATGTATTCTTGGCGGGAATGTTTGAATTGCTTACTCATGTGTGGTCTTTACGCATGTTGGATTTTCAGCGCTTAGAAGATTGTAGTCTAGTAGCCGCGGTTCGAACCTGCGACTACTAGACTGGGGGGACATGATGATGTATAGTCCCTATTCGGGCTGGATAGTCCGACTTATGGGTTCTACCCGTATCCATGAGGAATGGATTAACTACTTACGCATCGCGCGCAAAGCCCAGGGGCCCCGGTAAGCTGCTGCCGCACATACGGTTTATTACTTAGGTCGTGTCCTCGTCGCACTGCGACAGGATCAGACAGAATATAATCTATCTTATGGATATATTCGCCTAAGGAAAGAGGATATACGCTTACCTTAGTTATGCGATAAAGATCAATCTATTTTGAGTCATTATCCTTTCCTTAGGCCGTAAGATTAGGGAGCCCAGCCAGGACTCTGTCGAGTATAAAAGGAACCCCCACGGTTCCGCAAAGGTACAATACACACAACACCCTTAACCCTAATATAATCAAACTGATTACTTACTCTCACGCTGAAGTCTAATCGTGGGTTACAAACCCACGGTAAGCCTAACGGTGTCTGTTTTTAGTGCGCAGGGTCCTTAAACAAGTTTCACTTGGTGTAAGAGTCGGAGTCCACAAGACCCCGAGTTAGGCCTAATTCGGGTCAAGCTCGGTCCATCCAACTTTTGTATCAACAATTTCAAGAAATACTTAAGTTCTAAATTTAAAATTAAATATATTGTAAAACTTAGGTATTTCTTAGGGATTGAAGTTCTTGATACTAATGATGGTCTGATTCTTAATCAGAGAAAAGATTGTCTTGAATTACTTGCTGAATATGGCATGTTGGCTTATAAGCCAACTAAAGCTCCTATACCTGATTCTTCTAAGAAAAAGAAGGACCAGACTACTATAGATCATGATGTTCTTCTTGATAACAAGACTTGTTATCAAAAGATTGTTGGAAAATTAATCTATCTCACTTTAACTAGACCTGACATAGCTTATGTTGTGCACTGTCTTAGTCAATTCATGCATGCTCCATATAAGTCTCATTTAAAATTTGCTTTTCATGTTCTTAGATATCTAAAAAGTTCTCCTGAAACTGGTATCTAATTCATGTAAAATAATGACTTAAATCTTATTGAATTTGTTGATTCTGACTGGGCTAAATGCAAGATCACTAGAAAATATATGACTCATTATACTGTTTATCTGGGAAATAATCTTGTTTCTTGGAAAAGTAAAAAGCGATTTGTTTCAGCCAAATCTTCAGATGTAGCTGAATATAAGGCTATGAATAGTGTTGCTTGTGAGATTATGTGGATACTTAAAATCATGAAAGATCTTAAAGTTGATATGGTTTTACCTGCTCCTATCCATTGTGATAGTAGCTCTGCAATTCTAATTGCTGCTAACATATTCTTCCATGAGAGGACTAAGCATTTTGAAATTGATTTGTATTTTTTGAGAGAGAAAGTATTTGTAGTTTTGATCAAAACATTTAAGATCAAATCTGAGGATAATGTGGCAGATTTGTTTATGAAAGGCTTGTCTATCAAATATCACAAGTTCTTTTGTGATAAGTTGAGACTTGTTGACTTATATCACAGGTCAACTTAAGAGGGGGTATTGAAATATAAGTTGACTGTGACATGTTTATCAAACTTTAGGGGTAAGAAAGGTAAATCTTCTTTATATATTTTCTATTGTTTGGAGTTTGGTTTCTATTTTGCAGGTTCAAATTCTTGAGGGACTGGAAGTGTCATAGTGTGGAAGTGTTGTGGCAACCCTAAATTATGAGTATAAAAGGAATAAGATAGCTTTAGTTTTCATTATTCTGTTATCTGTTATTGTTTTGTCTCTCTCTCTAGCTGCCATTGTTGATCGTTTGTTAGTCTGTTGATAATGGTTGTTTATGGACTTTGATCTTGTTTTTAAGATCATTGATTCATAGTTTTCTTTCTTTCTGTTTGTAAGTACTAATCACAAATCCAGGATTCATATTTGAAGTGATTTCCTAAAGCTGTTAATAAAATAAAAGGGGTGGTTGGTTGAATAAATATGTTTCTTGATCTTGAATCTTTTATAAAATCGTATACCAAGCTTTCACTCATTTTAGTAATATGAAGTTTCTTATGTCATGGACACTTTCTTTATAGTTCAAACTAGTAGTAATAATTTGGACAGGCTGTGACAAGACAACTGTTGCAGACTCTATTTAGTTATAGCTAAGTGAAGACAATCAATCTAAAATTGGATACATGGACTTACATGAAAACTTGTTGAGTCTGATATAAGTGGTCAATGGGTGATTCTCTTGCGTTTACAAGAGTTGAAAAGAACTCTTGAGCACAAGATTTCATCTTTTTGACTGGTTGAACATTCTCATCCTTCTTCTCATGGAGATCCCTCAAGTACTGGATAACAACCTGGATACCACAAACCATATAAACAAGCTATGAATATAAGGGTATTAGAAAACTACAATATTAAATACACAAAAATACAAAAAAGATAATTCACCTGAGCGCCTTTGTCCAGAACATCACGCAGTGGTGCTTCCAAAGGGTTCCCTTCAGTTCTCAAGACTCGTAACTTTGATAGCATCCTAAATGAATCCGGAAGGGCTCTTATTTGGTTGTTACTCATATCCAACTCTTCCAAATTTTCAAGGTTCCCAATGGACCTCGGCAGGTATCTTAAGTCAGCAAAGTTGTTGCTGATGTTGATTTTCACAAGTGAAGTAGAAAAATGTAAACTCTCAGGCACTGAATCGAGTTCATTGAAATTCACATTAAGCTCCTTCAAACATGTCAGTGATGACATAGTGGTCGACAACCTGCCAATGTTATTGTAACGAACAGATAGAACTTCTAATGCCTCAAGTTTCCCTATAGCTTCTGGTAACGCTTTAAGTTTGTTGTAGTCCGCAAGAAGCTCCTTAAGTGAAACACATTGACCAATAACATGTGGGATATCTTCGTTATCATTAGTCTCAATATTGAGTTTTTGCAAATTAACAAGAGAACGAATTGACTCAGGAAGCGTTGAAAGACTATTCGAGCTTAAATCAAGCTCTTGAAGACGGATCAATCTACTCAAAGCAGCAGGAATTTTCCATGTGAAGATTGTGGCACAGAAACCAAACGAAGGTTCTCTTCACACCAGATTTCTAAGCCGCTACAAAATATCATGTTAAGGATATTGTTATACTTAAAGAAACTTGGACTTGTAATATGATATAATAAATCTATTTAAAAGTGTCATCAAAGCTAAATATTTTAAAGTGCTTACAGCTTTGATCCTGCCCCTTGAAATTATGAATCAATATTTTTGTTGGATCCCATATTTCATTAGCCATAAAGGATTAACCCGTCGTGCTCAACATAATCTATAGTACAATATTCATCAATAAACAATATATACTTTATTTTCCATTTCCACTAGATACAATTGTGTGTAAATCAAAATAAAAAACAAGATTACAATATCTAATATTTCGACAACTTAATTTCTGTCGAATTAACCTTCTTAATAACGAAATAAATCATTTTGAATGCTGATCACTTTGCGAGCTCTTAAAAATTTACCTAGAAACACACTTTCTAAATTCTAACCTGCCAATTGTTTTTTTACCTCAACTGCTAATTACATCAGTAATTAAGGTACATGTACTGTCATTAAGTGTAAATGGAGTAAGTTTTTGAACTAAATTATCTGAAAGGGAATATCAGTACCTGGAATTTGAAGAATGAAGACGGTGGGTGGGGATTTCATATCGAGGGTCATTGTATGTTTTTTTCAGGAACTTGTTAGGATTTTTTATTTTCGGGATCTCATTAATTTAAAAACACATAGAGATCAGTTATTTTGTTGGATTAAAGAGTTAAAATTGTTAAGTTAGATATTTTTCAAGGGTTAAAAGTTAAATATTGGGCACAGATATCAAGAAAGAATATTTGTCTAAAAAAGGGTAAAAGGTACGGTAGAAGTTGAGCACTTCGGGGTTGAGCACCGCAGTTGATCATTTGGCATAACACACATGACATGAATATAGTGGAGTTGAACAGTCGTGCATTTGTGCATGATTAAATATGTCAAAAAATTTTGCCATGACCATTCAGTGGATCATGAGGGTTGGATTTGACCATCTTCGTCCATTTTCGTCCTTTTCCCTTAGGAGGTGTTTACTTTTCCTTTTATGCCTCTTAGTGTAAGGAGAGTAGTGGACCCAAATTTCTTTGAACATCTTATTCCCACTCATATTAAAGCCTCCCTCTTTCTACTAAAAAACTAATTAAAATCTTAATATGATTTCATTTTAAAAAGTAAACAACCTCTAAGATTTGATATAAATATGAAAGATACACTATCATACTAATCATATATATATGCCTCATGAGTTTCATGTATTATCACTATCCATACACATCATGATGGCTTTCAAGTTGGTTCATCTCTAGATGTTGCAAGTTAAACTAATGCAACTTGTTAGTTTATTGACAAATATAACAAGAAGTAAATACTATTGAGTAATCTCATCAAAGTTGGTCGTACAGTAAACTTGGCTATTAAGTTGGTATAAACAGAGAATATCGAGGTAATAATGTATAAGTACGCTCTAACAATTTTATTTAAAAGTTAAAATACCTCATAAAAATAAAATAAATCAATTGAGTGAAAATAGTTAAACCGAAGAAGGTACAAACAATTTAGGCTAGTCAGAATTTTTTTAACCAACTATAAAAGTGATGTTCAACGATTTTGTTAGAGCGCTAAATATCCTCGTGCCATGACTTCAAGTCATGGACTCATAACCAATATTAAAAGCACTTTCACATCACTATTTTGTTCATGGCATCTCTCGGGGTTCATTTCATTCATTATAAGCTTAAAAAATTTCATAGAATTCAGGACCAGTCATATTACTTGTGCTTTCAGCAAGTAGGTGACGTGAAGCTGTTATCATGCTTTCATGGATGCGTTTAAACTTTGAGAAGACTTAAAGTAAAAAGCTTTCAACAAGTGACGTAATAAGTCTCTACATACCTCACTAAATACAATAAAAAGTTAAAAGCTTGTCGCCTGAGCTAATATCTATCATACCGCAACCTATCAGCCAAGCACTAGTGTCCTTGACGTGAGAAACTCCTCGGCTAGTGCCATGGTGCAAGCCTAACAGCCATCATAACCTCCTTTCTCATAGAGTTGGGTACAATGGGCTCATGGCTTTAAGCCATGGGCAAAAAGTGATACAATATCATCAGTTTTTGCCATGTCATTGCACTATCACATGGCAAAAAAAAAGCTACTCCGTGATTGGCAACAGAAAACATGATGCAATGAGTTCACACATACAACAAAATATAACATTATAACACGAGAAGTAATGTCACCATAACTAGTATGGTTAACAACAAAAAAATTGGGCTTATGTAGTATATATTATATACCAACCGAAAAGCTATGACATCACACAAAAAAATTGTGGACATGTGCCATAGTTTGAACTAGTGGCACTGGCCTCTTATTTATATCATATTTAATTACTTTTTTTGTTCCTTGTGGCTTGTTGGATATAACGTCTTTGTCCAAAAGTTTAAAAAAATAAAAGATTTAATCTTATTTCGTTTGATCCGTAATACTTTTGGTCCAAACATTAATTTGACCAACGTTTGACCGTTATCTATGAGGGTTCGTCTTTTCCCCATTAAATCTTTCATTATTTTCATCTTTTTATTGTCTTTTAATATTTTGTATAAAAAACTAAGCCACATACATTTTTTTGGACAATCCACAATGACGATCTAGTGCAACTTATATTTTTTCTTACTGTCTCCGACGACCTACAGGCGATTTGTTTCCACAACAAAGCGACCAAGTTTAATTTTTTATTATATTTTTCTTATTCAAATAATTATTTAAATAAAATAAAAAATATTATAGTAATATTTATATTTAAATATTATTAAAGAAATAATTAAATAAACTTAAATAGAGGTAAAGAGTAATGCATTAACTAAACTAACTTAAAAAATGATCAAATTAATATATGTTATGAGCTTTTAAACAAACTTCAATATATTAAAAGTTAATTTGTTACAAATTTTATCTAATTAATTAAAACTAAATAAAGCTTTTTTTATACAAAATAGTGCCAAAAACAAAAATTAAATCATTTCTTATTTTTCAAGTGGGTCGAAGGTTGGATCAAGTGTCATCAATCGACCGAATCAATGTAACACGATCGACCGAGTTCGAAAATGGTCGACCAATGCTCGCCCACAACTGTTGCGTTCAGCCTTTCATAAACATACTTTCATGGCACCCAACTATTCTCGGATCTCCCCAATATAAAATACTACGTAAACAAATCTTAAAATAAGAACCGATCACCGGTCATAATACATTGCCGCCACCACAGCCAATCTGCTGGGACCAAAACATGAAAACCCTAACCTTATAATTTTAACTCAAATAACAAATTCAATTGCTTATGTATTAATCCACACTCAAACAACAAACAACGCAAATATTTCAAGTAATTCTTCCAATTAAATAAAAAAACCAAAATCCATAAATTTCAATATAAACTAAATACCCTAACCATAAATCACCACATATCCATCACCATATTTCCCGTCGCCTATCATCACCTCAACTGAAACCACCCAACATGTTTGTTTGGATTTAGGTTTGTTGGAATTTATTGAAATGGAGGATAAAGAAGAAAAATGGAGAAATTCGTAGAGAGCGTTAGTTGGAGATGGAATGGAAATGAGTTTTAGTTAAATGATTTAGTGTTTGTAACCAGATTATCTGTTTATTTTATTTTTTAAAATGGAGATAACCTAAATGAGTGTTTGGATAATAAATGAAGAAAAGTGATTATTTGCGTTTAGAAACTTTCAAAATAGAGAGTTTTGAAAAAATAAGTGGAGAGCTACTTATTTCATTTTCAAAATGGAGTTTTGAAAAAATAAGCTTCTAAAATGAAGTTTATTTTATTTATTTTACGTATCAAATAGTTAAATTTGCCAAACACCCAAAAAACTGATTATCTGATTATTGCGATTTCAAACAAGATAATAAAATCCAAACACTATTTTCTACAATTACGTTTCAAAATGATGATTATCTGATTATTCATTTTCAAAATGAATAAACTATTTTAAATAAGCAATCCCAAACACCCCTTAGACGAAATTAATTTTTTTTATGAATTTTTAGAATTGGTGTTCATTAGTAATTTTGAAGATGGTCAAAGAAAAAAAAATGAAGGATAAAAAGAGTTTGTGGTATAATCAAAAAGAAATTTTATGGCAAAAGAAAAAAAATTAGAAATATATGTTTTCGTATGGTTGAGAAATAGACATGACGGGGATGGAGAAGTGGAGTTAGATGAAATTTTTTGGATGAAAAATCTTATAAAACAACAATTTAAGGGTTTTTTTTGGGTAAAAGGGACTTCACCCCGGTAAAATAACAATTTAAGGTTTTTGTTTTTTATGATTTGGAGTCTTTACATACCACATAAATGTGTTTGGATATTTTTTACGTAATTTAACAATAATAATGATAATAATAACGTTATGAGTGGTACATTTATTTCGCACGTGTTACTCAAACGGCTGAATCTAATTTTTTCCTATCTACTCGGCAAATGGCTTTGTAAAAGTCTCAAATGGAGGACTGTACTTCTGACTGGCTTAGGGTGGTTCCGATCTTTGGGTTGGGACAAACTATGAACCGTAGGACTTACAGGTGTGTATTATGCTATCGATTGGGTGTTTTCTTATTCTTTGTGTAAAAGTCGTGCTCAGCTTGCTTAAGGGTCTTTGTTGGGGATATTTATGGTAACCATGATGTATCTTGTGCTGGTATTGTTGGTATCAACACATCGGAATAACATTGTGCGTGATACCCTTGTCGACATATGTCTCTGGTGTGGGATTTCAGTTGGTAAAGAAGTGGATATTGGGCTTGGTGGAGGGCGGGACAAACTCTTACGTTCAGCTGATATGTTGCTCTACTCTTGGAATGGAGGACTTGATGTATGTGTGAATATGACAGGTTCATCTCCCTTGACGCAAAACGTGTCAAATACGAGGTTGTGTGTGCAAATATTGGATATGGTTTTCTCCCTTTCTCATTCTCTTCTTTCGGGGAACTTGAGAAAGACGCGGTGGACTTACTAAAGCGGGTCCGAAGATACTCTATGACTCAGGATATTGGATCACGTGGTGTTTGTTATATGTTTAATAGGATCGAGATTACGATTGCTAGAGGAGTGAGAACCAAAATTGTTTCTATGCTTACAACTAACTTTTGTAAACCCTATTATTCTAATAAAATGATATTTAAAAAAATAATAATAATAACAACATTAATAATAGTAAAAGAAATGTCATTTTAGTCATTGAATATCATTATGTGAGGTATTTTAGTAATTTTAACAAGTCAAACTAACGGTAAAAAAGACGGACCAAAAGTGTTAGGCGTGGACCAAAACAAGATTAGATTCGTTACATTTGAAACTATTTTGAACTATTCAACCAAATGCATTATATCTGATAAACCATAGGAACTAAAAATATAGTTAACTCTTTATAAAGAGAATTATATAAATCATCTTTGTGGTTTACTGAATCTTACACTATTGGTCCTTATGTTTTTTTTCAATCAAGATTAGTCCTCGCGGTTTCTTTTTCTTACACATTCAGTACATCATCTACATTTTTAATTAATTACACAAAAATATGAGGGGTATTTTGGTCTTTTTCAAAAATTTACCTTTTTGAAAATAATTCGTAAGTATGTTTTTTTATTTCAAAAAATAATTTATTTTAAATTTTTTATAAAAATAACTTCTTCTTTTTTAATTTTATAAGACATTTTTGTTTTTTGAGAAAAGTTCGAAAAAAATCAAATTCGAGTGAATGTAAAATTGATTTTTAAAATTTTTTTTTAAATTTTATTCTCCAGAAGGTATAAATTTAGGTAATGAAGACGTGTATAATTTTATATACTTATTTAAATATTGTTTGAGAAAAGTATTTTTCTAAAAAATTAAAACATATTTTCGAAATAATTAGATTATAAAAAAAACATATTTCAAAAAAATTAGGAAAAAAAAATTAGAACAAAAAATATATAAAAGTCACTAATATATAAATTTAAATAAGTATATAAAATTATACACATCTTCATTACATATATTTATTTCTAAAACTTTTATTTTTCACATTTTATAAAAAAATTTCTCCAACAAAATTTTCTCCAAGAAATTTAAAATTAAACAAAATAAAAGGTATTTTCTCAAAAGTAGATTTTCGAAAAAATATTTACTGGATTTTATTTTTCAAAATAAAAAATCAAAACTTTCGAAAAAAGAATTCGTAAAATATTTTTAAAAAACAAAATTTTGAAATAGACCACAATACCCTTCAAATTTTTGTGTAGTTAATTAAAAATTTAGATGATGTATTGAATCTGTAAGAAAAATAAACTACGAGTACTAATCTTGATGAAAAAAATTTAGGGACCAATAGTGTAGGATTCGATAAACCACAGAGACATTTTATGTAATTTTCTCATGTAGGGTTGAGCATCGGTCCGGACCGACCAAGACCGGACCGACCAAGACCGGACCGGATCGCGGACCGAAATGGTACGAAACCCCCGGACCGAGACCGGACCGAAATGGTCCGGTTCGGTCCTTGGTCCGATCCGGTCCTATTAGGCATAATCGACAAGATTTTGGTAAGACCGAACTGGACCGGACCGGACCGACCGAACCGAGGACCGAATTCTTCCAAAATCCTGGACCGATGACCGGACCGAAATTGTTCGGTTCATTCCGGTCCGGTCCGATTTTCTGATCCGGATCGATTTTGGGTCTGCCGTGCTCAGCCTTATTTCTTTATATTAAGTTTGCTTGACAAGTTACATTAAACATGTTTAGATAGTTAGAGACAAATGATAAATTTACCTTACCATATGTACAATCTCATATTCATACAAACTTACTCACCTAACATCATAAATGTCCAACTACTTTATTGAGTTTTTTTTTTTTTTCCCTTTTTGAGCTAAATTAGGGCCCGTTTGGTATAGAGGGTTTGGAGTTAAAGATGGGTTAAATCTAATGTTTGGTGTGATTAGATGGATTTTTAAATAGTGATTGATACATTATTTGAAGGGACTGTGCAAAATCCATAAGATGACTCAACTTTTAGACAAAACCTCTGACAAATTTTATGTCTTTGTATTTCAGCCACACATTTACTTAATTCAATGTTCTACTTTTGTTTTCTAGCAATAATTTTAATTTATATTTCATGTAATAATTAATTTATAAGATACAGTTGTTTTATATAATAATAATTATATCTCTTTCCAAAACCTACCTCAAATCCAAATTTTACTTAATCATAAACCTCCTACTTTATAAACTTACATCTAAAGTAAAACCCGAGTTCAAACCAAACAGGCCCTTAGTATGTTGAGTTAGATTTTTCTAAAAAGTATGCATATATTATTCTCTTAATAAACATTTTTTTTACACCTATAAATATACAATTACACTAATGCACTTCGTTAGACTTATTATTTGGTTGTGTTTATTTTATTTAAGTAAATTTCCCACGAAGAAGAAATGATACAATGTAACTATGTGAGTGTTTGTTTTTGCAAGAGATGGAAAGCGTTGAGAGTGGTAACATTTACGAAATTTCTCCTAAAAGAATTACGAATGATGCTGTCCGTAATACCTTGAGATCTATCCGTAAAGTGTTTGTATGTAACTTTTCAATCATATATTGCCACGTTATCTAAATTATACCAATGTACGTAATGTTGAAAGATTCAAAGATAAGACACACTTGGTCTAATTTATTCCAATATTTTGAAACCCGGGTTAATTCGGTCGGGTGAACCGGTTGACCCAGTTCCAGATAAAAACGGTTTATATTGACCCGGATTTCACATTTTTGAAACTAAGCTCGACCCGTCTTGTTTAGGGTAACCCGAGTCAACCCGGTTCTCGAGACCTGGCCGGTTTCGATTTTTTTGCGTTTTTTTAAAAAAAATATGTAAATTTTACGTATTTGCGATGGAATTTGATTTTTATATAGTATATTGGTTGGTAAAAAATTTATATCTTTAATATAAGGTAATTTTTATGATTTTTATATATAATTTTTATTAAAAATAAGATAATTTTTTTTTTAGAAAATCAGGTTATCCCGGGTTGACCCGGACCCGATGACTCGACCGGGTCGATTTCAGACCCGGGTTTTATAATATTGAATTATTCCACCAGACTTTCTCTTTTGTACAAAGTCACCTCTCAATTCGTATCCCGTATACGAAAATGTCGAAGACAAGTTTTTCTATGTGACTTTGACTTCTCAATTGCATATATCAAAAGAATGTGCCCAAAAAATTACTCCATCTGTTCTTAAATAAATGTTCATTTTTTACTTTTGAAATTAATCTTTTTAAACTTTGAACTCAAATTATTTTGTTTGTGTTTTATAATTCTTGTTAAAAATTATATCGATGAAAATAATTTAAATCTCATTCCACTCATATAATTTGCATCAAGTATTATATAACACAAGTAAAATAATTTAAGGTCAAAGTTGAAAACGATTGACTTCAAAAGTTAATAATGGACATTTATTAAGGAACGGATGAAATACTTCTTTTCTAGTATTTGATATTGAGTTGACCTAGATTTCTAGATTTCATATACGAAAAAATTGTACATCGCTAAGAATATTGGTCGTTATTGCTCTCGATCTTCAGAAGAAAGCACTGGAACAACGCTGCCTCATCTCGTTTACTCTCCGAAAACCTTGCTTAGCTCTACTATCTTTCAGAAGCCTTTAGTTTGTTCCTTTGTAGTGAATCTTGAGCTAGAGAGCTTTTTTTTCTTCTTTCTTTAACAATCGAGCTAGATCTCCTCTCTTCTTTAACGGTAGAGCTATATCATCCTAAAGTAGCTACTTTTTTAGTTATAGTTTTGCCTTTATCTTTTTTCTATTGCTTTTTTTATCTTTATTCTTTTTATCTTTTGAAAATCTGAAGTAAAAAGATCTCAACCTTTACATGCCAATACTAAAATTTACTTGTGTACATAAGTGTACACATGTATATACTTTCACGAATTTTTTATTGATTTTTTTCTTAAGTCACGGTTGAAAAAATCATATATGATTCGTATCACAAATTGTATATGATTTTTGATACTAATTATATATGATTTTCATAGACATGATTGTAAAAAAATCAAAAATAAATCGTCGAGAATATATACACGTGCCCTTTATAAAATGATAATTTAATTCTTGTCGTGATGGTGTATTGATTTTCGATTGACGATTTGTCGTTTGTGATGTATTTTTGTTTTTAAAAAAAGTGAAAAGTAAGTTCTTTTATTTTTGATAAAAAAAAAAGATAGTAGATAAGATTCATTAATTATATTTATCTTATTATAAAGAATTTGAGAAACTTTTATATTTAAAAAGTTTATAAATTAATATTTTTAAATTTAACTTTTATATAAACATTTATTTTGTAATTACCGTCATCTCATTTTAGAAAAAACGTTTACAATAATTTACTAAAAAATTATCTTTATTTATCAACTTAAAATATCTTTTTATCTAATTATTTTTTTATAATCTAATTTAATCATATTTTTGGAATTTTGCGCTCTTTAATTTAATATCCATTTTAATATATTTTTATTAATTTTTATTTTTTGAGTGTTTTTATTTTATTTTTTTTACAACTTCAACTTTTAAATACAAATTTAACTGATAAGAGTATAACATTTGTTGTCTCAAAAATTGTCACTCAGTATTTGCTGTTGCATTGCGTGGGTTATATGCTAAAATTAAAGAGTACTGGGTATGGTTGGGCGCAAACTTAGTGCCAAAAGAAAAATTGACTGCAACGTAGGTTTGACACGAGAATCTATTTGACGTCACATTTTGTGGGGTAAAATTTGTAATAAGCCAAAGAAAAAGTAGTGGTAAAGAATAAAAAATTGACAAAAAATTAAATCAACACAATCGCTATCGTTATTATCAAAAATAGTTTCGTGCTCCCTGTTTTTAAAAAGTGAATAAAAAATAAAAAACAAAAAAATGTTACTATTTTCTACACTTTAAAACATAGGGGTAATATTAACGCCTCTAGTAGCTAATTTTGCAGTGGTAATGATAAATCAAATCAAAGATGACGTCATATGGGTGTTCCCGAACAAAACAAACTTCCGTTTTTCTCTCGCCCAAATCAACAAAAAGACAAAACACGTAAGGATAGGTACAATGCGCCAATTAAGATATGAAACTAGTAGATAGCTTTTACACCAAACCAATCTATAACATACGCCTTGCTTTAAATGATGTGTTACTATTGCTCTTAACTCCAGTTATGTGTTATAGTAAGATTCTCGCTAGTTCTATTGAATTTTATGCATACTAAAAGCGCTAAATAACTTTTAAAAATAACTAACATCTTCTAATCGCTGTTAGAGAAGGACTTCAAGAGCCTTCCGTCAATTAACTCAGAATATATCGACATTTAAAATCACGTACACATTTAATTAAAAATAACACAATCACTATTGTTATTATCAAAAAATAGTTTTGTGCTCGCTGATATTAAAAAAACAAAATAAAAAAATAAAAAACAAAAAGATGTTACTATTTTCTACACTTTTAAAACATAGGGGTAGTAATATTAACGCCCCTAGTAGCTAATTTTGCAGTGGTAATGATAAATCAAATCAAAGATGATGTCTGTAACACCCTATTTTGATAATGGAATGTCACGCGTAATTATGGTGTGTCATCAAAGAATAGAAGGAAAAATGTCTAAACATTACATGACCATAAAAGGAAAATACCGGAATCAAACATCGTTAGTCCAAAAGTAAAGCTCATCACACACAAACATAAGTACCGTAAAGGGAAGGACTAAACAATGTCCATAGCAAGAGTATCAATGTAAAGATAATGCATAAAGTAAAGAAAGGCTAGAAAGCTTCCAGTCCATATGCACGTAAGCTTAAAGTATACGAGCGTCCCTGAGTACCTGCCGTTTTGGGAACATAGAAAAGGAAAACGGCTGAGCGATACGCTCAGTGCACGGATGTACAATAAAGCATGAATTGGATAAGCATATAACATATAACAGCGGAAGAAACTAAGTCCCGAGTAACCTGGTTAAGTCTTGGTAAAACTGGTTTTATAGTTTGAAAAGCCTTATGTTTATCTTATAAAAACTGTTTAACATGTTCTACCATTAGCCAATATAGGTCATGAAAATCCACCGTGCATGAATACTTGGAGGGGTGACCTCATCATGCAAATTAGAGGGGTTGCCTCTAATTTAATATATTGGTTTGGGTAGGAGGGATCAGCTCATTGTGAAGGATGCAAGGCACACACCACATTCACACTGAGTAATCTGCTGAAAAACGTGTAACTAGGATGCACCCATACGCCCCACATGATAAATATAATAATATGGCCAAAAGCTGAAGGGACGCCACGAGCAATCACTCCGCCGTGGTGAAGTCATAACATCAGTGCCTCTAATGTTATGGTTATGGTACCTCCATAACTAGGTGAAACTGGTCATGCATGTATATGGCTATAGGTATTCTAAATTAAACATAAGCAAGTCAAGCATAAACTTATACTACGAGAAAACATTTGGCTGCATACGGGGAATCCTAATAAGGAAAGATTGTCCATACTGAAAGGACGGGAATCCGTACCTTATGCCCAGTAAACGAAGAAGATGAACTGAGGAGAATCCTACTTCGGTATCACTAATGCTACATAAATACATACATGAATAAGTATCTGCTTACTAAATACGTAACTGGTTTTATGTCATGTCTTAGCTTATTTTATATGTTCATATCATGTTTTACTGTTTAAAGCCTTAAACTGTGTTTATCTTATATTCCGTCTATTCTGATTAAGTATTTCTGGTATTTCATGTATTATTATACTTACTGTGTAATAATAAGTAACTTTCCAAAAATAGCAGATTTCCTAAAATAGAAAGTTTCCAAAAATAGAAAGTTTCCAAAAATAGAAAGTTACCAAAAATAGAAAGTTTCCAAAAATAGAAAGTTTCCAAAAATAGAAAGTTCCAAAAAATAGAATTACTGCTTAAAATAGATAAGTTTTTAAAAATAGAAAGTTTCCATAATTAGATCAGCTGCCTTAATTAAATAAGTTTCCATAAATAGATTAGCTGCCTGAATTAAATAAGTTATATAAGCCTAATTGTTTTTCTGATTATTTTCTAAGTCATACTGATATAATGTATAGTTTATTAATTATTACATGTAACTTAAATAAACTATAGGTTAAAAGTATTTAATTAAATATATCATGCTTTTAATTAAATAAAGTCAAATACTTAGGTTAAAACATGTATTATTATTTATTAATAATATAACCTAAGTCATGTTAATTAATTAATTATAATCATGGTTTTTAAATAATTAATTAATTATAACTCTAGAAAATATAAAATACTTAGGTTAATAATTTCATGATTCTAATAATTAAATTATAACCTAAGTCATGTTTATTAAATTAATCATGTCATATTTATTAATTTAATTTTAACATATGATTATAAAAAAAATAATCATAACATAAACCGTGAACCGGATCTTGACTAGAAACCATGAACCGGACATGAAATCGACACCATACCCCGAACCACTTCGGGGTTCCCTTTGGTTTGCTGCTGCCGTGGGACCCACACCACCAAACCGGGACCATATGGTCTCGGTGGTGGTTTATTAGCCAAACCGATACCCCCTTGGGGTTCGGTTTAGGCGCCGGCCAAACAAACACCCCTAAAAACAACCTTTTTGATTTTCCCAAAAACCATTTACATGTTTGATCTATGTTTTTAATTAGGTTTTTAAAAACATCATGTTCTTAATTATTTTATTAGATCAAATCGAAAAGAAAAGGATTAAAAGAATATACCGAATGCGTGGATCTAACGAGGATGAACACACACGAACACACGTACAAGATTCAAGATCAAAATAAAAACGAACACCCCCTTTTCTTGTGTTGTATGCGGCGGCCAAAGAGGGAGAAGGAGAAAGGAGAAAACTTTTTAGGTTTTTAATTTTTCTTTTGTAAAGTGAAAAGTGAAAACAAGTTTTACCTTAACCCCCCTTTCATTGTAAAAATTGATGGGCTTGGCCCATGGTGTTGGTGTAGCCGCGGGTAGGGGGCCCCACATGGGGTACCCGTACCGTTTTCCGTGTCTCGTTTTTTAAGTGTTCGTTCGTGTTTAATTGTGTTCGCGTTTTGTGTGTTCTCGTTAAATGATTACCGTGACTTCATATATTTATTCACGCTCGTAATAAATATATATACGTAATTAATATTAGTTCTTAATTTAATTACGTTCATGATTTCATGATCGCATGTTCGTGATTAATTATTGTTAAATAATTATTGCGTGTTCATGCGTAATAAATACTTATCGTGTTCTAACACGTACGTAATACGTAAAATCCTAACACGTAAACGTAATCATACTATAAAAGGAAAGTTTTTATCTAGTACGTACGATCTTAAGGGTACTATTCCTGGTAAAAGCATGCGGGTTTTACAATGTCATATGCGTGTTTCAAAACAAAACAAATTTCCGTTTTTCTCCCGCCCAATTCAAAAAAAAGACAAAACACGTAAGGATAGGTATAATGCGCCAATTAAGATTTGAAACTGGTAGATAACTTTTTCACCAAACCAATCTATACCATATGCCTTGCTTTAAATGATGTGTTACTATTGCTCTTAACTCCAGTTATGTGTTATAGTGAGATTCTCGCTAGTTCTATAGAATTTTATTGTAATACTCAGAAACCAAGGTCACTTATCTTACCCTAAATTACGACTATTTTTGAAATTTTTAAGAAATTTTGTTTACTATATATTTTATCGTTTTGGTTGAAACCAATGTTTGAGGTCGTAATCTTGACGATTGACGATTTAAGAAGAACGATGACGACTACGATCCCGACGGATGCCCAACTTTTATGATTTATTGTCGCTTTATCGATATTATAATTTTTCGAGGATTTTACTTTCGGTTCGTGTTAAGTTGAGTCGGGTGCGTTTTATTTCTTTCCGGGTGCGTTTAAATTGTCCTAAAAGTATTTTGGAGTGTTCGGGATGACCCCCGACTCCCGCAAAATTTTCCAAGTCGACTAGTAAGTCAATTCCCGCAAATATTTGAGGTCGTTTAAAAACAAGGACAAAAGAATGCCTAAATTGCACAAAAGGGCCCTAAAAATTTACAAAAGGGAAATGGGAACACACACAACACAAAACATTCAAAACTTTTCACCCACCCTCTATCTTTTCTCTCTAGGCCGCCGGCCATACTACACCACCACCACCACCACATCAATTTTTTTTGTGTTTTTGAGAAAACAAATTAAAGACCACATTTTCTAATCCTTTTGTAAGTGTTATTCCAAGGTTTAATCAAACATGCATGAACTTGATTTTCCAAAAATTAAAAGATTTTTCAAAAGTTTGATTTGATGTAATTAAACTTAATGCATGTTTAATTTGTGTTTATATTATGTTAAATCATCAATTAAAGTAACCAAAACTTGTTTGGTTTAGGTGTTTTGATCACCAACACCCCACGGCCAAATGGGGGTGTTTGATTATTTTGTTGTTGGATTTGTGTTTAGATTGGTGTTTGGAGTGTGTTTGAATGGGTTAAACTTATTGCATGCTTGTTTTGGTAAATGGGTTTTAGGATGGATTTGATGTTATAGGTCCTAAGGACTGATTAAGGTGTTTAGGAATGGTTATGAGTGATTAAGTTAGGGCTAGGTGTCGTTAAAATGGTTTGGAAACAAGTGTTGAGGTGATTTTGAAGTAGTAAATTTTAGGCAGATTGTTTAAGGGTGTTTTGAAAATCTTAAGCTTAAATACAGGTCATGAATGTAGAATGTAGTTGTAGGGCTTGTTCTTAGCTACATTTTGGTATAAAGTAGAGCTTACGACTCCTAACGAGTCAAAAGTTATGATGTTTTGAAAATACGTGTACCAGGAGATGAGAACCTACATAATCCGAAATTATGTTTGGTTTTAGGTCAAATCCCGGGGACCATAGATAGAGTTTGGTAATTGATTAAAAGTTGATTTTTGGCTTCAAACCTGCATTTGTGAGTCTATTATTAGACTTAGGTGTTAAATGGGCCAATGGTGTATTTTAAATGGGTCAAACAAGTCCAACATGGTCAATGTGCAAAATCAGTCCGAAATATGTACGTCTAGTAATGTGTTAAGTAACGAGTCATAAAAGTGAAAACTTTTCATGGGATTAAAAAATGGGTTTTCTCAGGTCATGAGGTATTTTTGTGAATTTTCTTAGATTTTATAAAAGTATTTAAGTCTTAGAAAACAGCCCATACTTTTGGTAAGTATCGGCGAAAAATGTAAAAAGGGTAGTAACTTTAATAACGTAGATAAATCGTGTAAAGCTAATAACGAATACTTGTTTGGTTTTGGCGTGAGTTTGTAATTATGACAATTGACTAATATTTACATATTATATAGTACGTAAAGTTTTATAAATGAGATTGACTCATTACGCGTTATTGTTTGTTAGGTGTTGAATTTCCCGGGCATCCTCATCATCGTCAGTGATCGTCATTCGTAACGACGACTACTTCTATATATATAAGGTGTGAATTTGTAGCCTCGCTTACTACTGTTTTCAATTGTTTTTACCCGCGGGGGAGATGCATGCTAGATTTATAAAATGAACATATGTCATGAATGATTGTTGGGCCCGAAAGTTGCCTAAATTGTGTTGAGTACCTAGTTGCAAAAGACCCTATATTTATGAACTATTAACTAGTGTTTAATCCTTGTGTGGATTGAAAATAGCCGCTTATACAATTGATAGTACTATGGGGTTGACGACCCTATCCGAGACGAGGGCTAGTACGTTGAGTACCCCCTGCAGACGGATAACTTGTGATAAGAAATAAGGTAGAATTGCAACTAATGCCTTTAGAAGGGGCAATGGTTTCATCTTAATCACGCCGGTAATTATACGTGGGTGATTGAGTTAACGGATTAGTGTCATGAGCTTAAACATAATTGTCATAACCTTGATAATAGATTGTTTGATCGACAATTCTATGAATGATCGTGAATGATTTTTATAACACTTATGTTCAAAATGAGATTGTAAAACCTATGAATTCCACTCAACATTATTTGTTGACCCAATTTAGCATGTGTTTCAGGTAATCAATGAAGTATAGCATAGAGCATGCAAAGGATGGGAGTTGTGTGTGGCTTGGCGGTCTACTCGTTTTTCCACCCATTATTTAACTTGAAACACTTTTATTTTTCTGTCATGTGAACAAAAATGTATCTTTTGGGGTTGAGATTCAGTGGGGACCAAACGCAAACTCGGTGTTGTATCATCTTGGGATTTGGAAAACTGTAGACTTGTATGTTTTAACAATGTCTAAATTATGCTTAAACTTTTACGTCTCTTTGAGTCGTTTGATATAGCTTGTGTGTGATGATAACTGCCTAGCACCCAAATGTTGTAGTTCCGCTGCGCATAGCATTTGTGGGGGTGTTAGAGATTGGTAATCAGAGCCATGAGTTATAGAGAATTAGGTCGTTTGAAAATCCTAAACTATAACTTTTGGTATCGTAAAAAAATGGTCCAAGCACACAACTATCTTGCATGGCTCCGGTAAGGTTTATTTTTAGTATTGATGGTATAGATGTATACCTTTGAGTTGAAGTAATATATGAGTATTTATTACGTAAATATTGAACTACTATATGTAAACATTGTAATTGTACGTGGAGTACTCGATACCGTAATTCTTATATTACATATGCATGAGCATCATATTATCGCATTTTGGGCATGTGTACCACCTTTGCATTGCATTCGCATGCATATATTTATAAATATTGAATAATAATCTTACGTACCCTCCAAAATTTTCTGTTATTGCAGAAATGGCCGAGGTACCGCCTAACAGAAATGGAGACGGATACGTCGTAGGATACGAAGGGGGACCGTTTCCTCCAAACCCGCCAAATGGTGACAATGGATGGATAGCTCAAGAAGAAGCGATAGAGCCGGCAAATGACAGTGATGAAAGTGATGTGGACAACTTCAGCGTTAGTGACGATGGTGGAGAGGATTCTGAGGAGGAGGATCCGGTGGAAGATGGAATTCCAGCAAATGTCGTCGGTCAGACCGAGCCCGGTTTGGTTCAATCTCCAAATTCACCGAAAGGATACGAAGTGCCTCCAACAGGCCGATATGATCAACAACCTGTTCGTCCCCCAATGGATATTTGTAAGGATTACCTGAGGACTGTGCCGGGGTTTACTCGGGTAAGTAATGAGTTTGGTGCGGAATCCAGTAATGCAACTAGATCGCGTTCTCTTTATGAAAATGTGGCGAAGGTTTATTTTACAAGGCCAAGAAACTATTGGGAACCTGAAAATCGTTTGAGAAGGATGGATAGACTGATGTACGAACGTTATGTGGTGGAAACTAGAGTAATTAAAAGGTTTGACGAGAATGAAAGAGCACATCAGAAGTTATTGGCAAGAACTGCAAGGGCTGAGTTCGATGGAGCAACGAATAAGAGTGATATTAATAGTTTGAGATCGATGATAGCAAACCTGAGTGCCAGTCTTGAGCGGGTCAAGGAAGATCAGGCCAGGTTGGCTAGGATGCAGAGTTGGGAGCACAGATCATCCCTGCCACAAGATTGGAGATTTGTAGATGACTCTGAGCTGGAGGCTAATGATTTCATGGTTCAGCCACCCGCCAGGGGTGAGTGTGTCACTTTAGGGAATCAGGTAGCATTAGAGTTTGGATCTACTTCTGGAACGAGGAAGGTAACTGAGTGTGAGCCGAGTGATAAGGGGAAGAGGAAGATGGACGAGGAAGAAGAAGACAGTGACGAAGAGCTCGAAGAGGATGAAGAAGAACCACCATCCAAGAGGTCGTGTGGATCACCACGTGACTAGTTACTTATATTTTATTTTATCTTTTGATCGTTGTAATCGAACTATTTTAGACTCCTGTATGATGGTATTGTGATGAAAACTTGATGACTTTAAGTTTGTTGGTGTATGGTTGTAGTGGCATTACTTGCCACAGATTTTGGTTGATCTATCAATGCAATCCATGTTTACCTTTCATAATCTATGATAAGTCTTTAATTTGCTCTTTTGTGATGTGATTGATGAATATTAGTAACCTTGTAGTGATGTGTTGTTGTACTTATATTATGTCTTAAAAGAGAAATACATCTTAATCTTGATGTGTATACTTACCCTGTTTTCTATTTTTCCCTGTCATTGCAAAGAGGTGTAATTGAGACTTCACCATGTCTCCAAAGTTGACAGCTAACCGTGTGAACACAATGATTCAAAAGGCAATTGCCAATGCACTCGAGGCGGATCGTGCAAACCGAAACCCAGATCAAGGTGGAAATGCAGGAAGACAGCAAGCCCCAAGGGAGTGTTCTTATGCCGGTTTTATGAAATGTGGTCTCACATAGTTTCGTGGTACCGGCGGAGCCTTGGAACTCCGTAGATGGTTAGAGAAGATCGAAAGCACTTTCGAAATTAGTGGGTGCTCAGATGCAAATAAAGTCAAGTTTGTAGTTGCTACTTTTCTCGATGACGCTTTAAGCTGGTGGAACAACCAGGTGGCTACTGTCGGATTAGCGGTAGTAAATGGGAGGACTTAGGCTGCAACCAAGGCACTCTTGACCAAGAAGTTTTGTCCCGAAGAAGAGCTGGGTCAGCTAGAGGACGAGTTGAGGCACTTGTCTTTGAGGAACAATGACATCACCGCATATACAAGGAGGTTTAATGAGTTAAGCCTTTTGTGTCCCGATGCCTTCGCTGATGATCACAAGAAGATGAAGCAGTACATCAAAGGTTTGTCAAGCAATATTAAGGGTGAGACAACTTCGTCAAAGCCTGGGTCATTTGATGAAGCCGTTCAAATGGCTCACGCACTAATGGATGTCAAGCTGCAAGATAAGAAGGACTACATTGCCGAGGGGAACAAGAGGAAGTGGGAAGCAGCTCAGGGGAATCAATCCCAAGGTCAAAATCGTGGGGGAAACCGTAACAACCAAGGTCAGAACCGCAACCAGCAGTTCAACCAGAGAAGAAATGATGGGATGAGAGCTGCTACTGCCCCTAGAGGAGCTAAGGTGAATCCTCATTTTGGTCGATGTAATTTGTACCATATTGGGAATTGCCCTCCTGCATGTAGCAAGTGTGGAAAAGCGGGTCATAGAGTTGCAGATTGCCGAGCTAGAGGGGTGGCTACAGGGGCAAGCGCCACGAGGGTAATGGTTTGTTTTTGGTGTGGAGAAAGGGGGCACACGCAAGGGAACTGCCCGAAAACTGGGAATAGGCAAGGAGGAAATAATGTTGTTGCTGTATATCGAGTAGGCACCGCTGATAAACCGCAAGGCCCGAATGTGGTGACCGGTACGTTTCTACTTGACGCTCGTTATGCTAGTGTATTATTTGATTTTGGTTCCGACAAAAGCTTTGTAGATGTAAAATTTAGTCGTCTTATCAATAGAGAACCGGTAATGCTAACGACTAACTATAATGTGGAATTAGCCGATGGAAAGATTGTTAGTACAAATTCTATACTAAGAGGGTGTACCTTGAAGTTAGGGAATTATGCCTTTGATATCGACTTAATGCCTATAGAGCTAGGATCTTTCGACGTGATCGTTGGGATGGATTGGTTAATGACGTATAGTGCGGTGATCGTTTGTGGAGAAAGATTAGTCCAAATCCCGATGAGGAATAGGGTTTTGACTGTGAAGGGAAATGAATGTACTTCTCCTTTGAAAGTAATATCTTGCTTGAAAATGATGAGGTATGTGGAAGAAGGATGCGATGTATTTCTGGCACAAATTTCTAGTGATGGTGATATAGAGGCAAAGTTGGAAGAGGTGCCTGTGATTCGAGAGTATCTGAAAGTTGTTCCTGATGAGTTGCCGGGTTTACCGCCCTCCCGTGAAGTCGAATTTCGAATCGATTTGATGCCAGGAGTCGCACCAGTTGCTCGTGCACCTTATCGATTGGCACCGTCAGAACTGACAGAGTTATCTGATCAATTGAAAGAATTGATGGATAAGGGGTTTATTCGACCGAGCTCATCACCATGGGGAGCGCCTGTGTTGTTTGTAAATAAGAAGGATGGGTCGTTTAGGATGTGTATCGACTATCAAGAGCTTAACAAATTGACGGTTAAGAATCGGTATCCATTGCCGAGGATTGACGATTTGTTTGATCAATTGCAAGGTTCATGTGTGTACTCAAAGATTGACTTGAGATCAGGATATCATCAACTGCGAGTTAGAGAGGAGGATATTCCTATAACTGCTTTTCGTACGCGGTATGGACATTTTGAATTCCGAGTGATGCCTTTTGGGCTAACGAATGCGCCTGCAGTATTCATGGATCTTATGAATCGAGTGTGTAAGCCGTATTTGGATAAGTTTGTCATTGTATTCATTGATGATATTCTTATTTACTCCAAGAGCAAAGAAGAACATGAGAAGCACTTGAGGACGATATTGGAGCTGTTGAAGAAAGAGAAGCTGTACGCGGTTGAAGAAAGAGAAGCTGTACGCGAAATTCTCCAAGTGTGAATTTTGGTTGGAATCGGTACAATTTCTTGGGCACGTGATTGATAGCAAAGGAGTTCGTGTGGATCTTGCCAAGGTAGAGGCAATTAAGGAATGGTCGGCACCGACAACGCCGACTGAAGTTTGGCAATTTCTTGGTTTAGCCGGTTATTATCAGAGATTCATCGAAGGGTTTTCGTTGATTGCAAAGCCGTTGACCAAGCTTACTGAGAAGAATCGGGTGTATGAATGGGGAAATGATGAAGAAATCGCTTTCAAAACACTTAAGGACAAATTGTATTCTGCTCCGATTTTGTCATTGCCAGAAGGAATCGAAGACTTCATGGTTTATTGTGACGCATCTCATAAGGGTTATGGAGCTGTGTTGATGCAGCGTGAGAAGGTGATCGCTTACGCGTCGAGACAATTGAGGAAGAATGAAGAAAACTACACTACGCATGATTTGGAATTGGAAGCTGTAGTTTTTGCGCTAAAGTTGTGGAGACACTGCTTGTATGGGACTAAGTGTGTTGTATTCACTGACCACAAGAGTTTGCAGCACATTTTAGACCAAAAGGAGTTGAATATGAGACAAAGGCGATGGGTGGAACTACTGAGTGACTATGACTGCGAGATTCGCTACCATCCTGGCAAGGCGAACGTTGTAGCAGATGCGCTTAGTAGGAAGGATAGAGAGAAACCTTTGAGAGTCAGAGCATTAGTGATGACTGAGGGTGTTGATTTGACCGAAACAATATTGAAGGCTCAAGAGAAGGGATTAAGGAAAGAAAATGTTGGTGCTGAGAATCTGGGAAGACTACTGAAACCTCTTTTTGTGGTTAAGACAGACGGGCTGAGATATTTTGAGAATCGGATTTGGTTACCGCTATGTCCATACGAGGAAGGAATGCCTGGAGTACGAGATTTGATTATGAACGAGTCTCATAAGTCGAAGTACTCGATACATCCTGGAGCGGATAAGATGTATCATGATCTGAAGAAAGTCTACTGGTGGCCGAATATGAAGGCGGAGATTGCTCATTACGTCAGTAAGTGTTTGACTTGTGCGAAGGTTAAAGCTGAACATAAGAAACCGTCTGGGTTGTTGGTACAACCTGAGATCCCAAAATGGAAATGGGAGAAGATCCCTATGGATTTCGTGACGGGTTTACCAAGAACTCCTAGTGGTTGTGATATGATTTGGGTAATAGTGGATAGATTGACGAAATCTGCTCACTTTTTACCTATGAAGAAGACGGACAGCATGGAGAAACTTGCCAGTGTGTACATGAAGGAGATTGTTTGTAGACATGGTGTACCTTTATCGATCATTTCGGATCGCGATAGTAGGTTTACTTCGGAATTTTGGAAATCTCTTCAACGTGCGATGGGCACCGAATTGAGTTTGAGCACGGCCTATCACCCTGAGACTGATGGCCAAAGCGAACGAACTATTCAGACGATGGAGGACATGCTCCGAGCATGCGTGATTGATTTCGGAGGAAGTTGGGAACGCCACTTACCTTTAGTGGAGTTTTTGTATAATAACAGTTATCATGCGAGCATTAAGGCTGCACCATTTGAAGCGTTGTATGGAAGGAAGTGTAGATCTCCTGTGTGTTGGAGCGAAGTAGGAGAGAGTCAGTTGACTGGGCCCGAGATGGTTTTGGAGACGACAGAGAAGATTGTGCAAATTAAGAACCGTTTACTTGCTGCAAGAAGCCGACAGAAGAGTTATGCCGATAATAGAAGGAAACCGTTGGAATTTGAGTTCGGAGACATGGTCATGCTTAAGGTTTCGCCATGGAAGGGTGTGATTCGTTTTGGGAAGAAAGGGAAGCTGAGTCCAAGGTATATTGGACCGTTCAAGATTGTTAAATGAATTGGACCGGTAGCATATAAGTTAGAATTGCTGAATGAGCTTAGTGCTATTCACGACACGTTTCACGTATCAAATTTGAAGAAGGGTTTGGCGGATAAGGAATTGGTGATTCCTTTGGACGAGATTCAGCTTGACGATAAAATGCATTTCGTGGAGGAACCAGTGGATATTATGGACCGAGAGGTTAAGAGGTTGAAGCACAGTAGAATTCCCATTGTGAAGGTACGATGGAATTCGAGGCGTGGACCGGAATACACTTGGGAACGTGAGGACTTATTTAAGGAGAGATATCCTCATCTGTTCCAGCGGCACGAAATATGAGTATAAGAAGAGGCGAGCGCCGGGACATCGCTCTCTTTAAGGAGGGGTGGATGTAATACCCAGAAACCGAGGTCACTTATCTTATCCTAAATTACGACTATTTTTGAAATTTTTAAGAAATTTTGTTTCCTATATATTTTATCGTTTTGGTTGAAACCAATGTTTGAGGTCGTAATCTTGACGATTGACGATTTAAGAAGAACGATGATGACTACGATCCCGACGAATGCCCAATTTTTATGGTTTATTGTCGCTTTATCGATATTATAATTTTTCAAGGAGTTTACTTTCGGTTCGTGTTAAGTCGAGTCGGGTGCGTTTTATTTCTTTCCGGGTGCATTTAAATTGTCCTAAAAGTATTTTGGAGTGTTCGGGATGACCCCCGACTCCCGCAAAATTTTCCAAGTCGACTAGTAAGTCAATTCCCGCAAATATTTGAGGTCGTTTAAAAACAAGGCCAAAAGAATGCCTAAATTGCACAAAAGGGCCCTAAAAATTTACAAAAGGGAAATGGGAACACACACAACACAAAACATTCAAAACATTTCACCCACCCTCTGTCTTTTCTCTCTAGGCCGCCGGCCATACTACACCACCACCACCACATCAATTTTTTTTGTGTTTTTGAGAAAACAAATTAAAGACCACCTTTTCTAATCCTTTTGTAAGTGTTATTCCAAGATTTAATCAAACATGCATGAACTTGATTTTCCAAAAATTAAAAGATTTTTCAAAAGTTTGATTTGATGTAATTAAACTTAATGCATGTTTAATTTGTGTTTATATTATGTTAAATCATCAATTAAAGTAACCAAAACTTGTTTGGTTTCCGTGTTTTGATCACCAACACCCCACGGCCAAATGGGGGTGTTTGGTGGATCTTGGTGTTTGATTATTTTTGTTGTTGGATTTGTGTTTAGATTGGTGTTTTGAGTGTGTTTGAATGGGTTAAACTTATTGCATGCTTGTTTTGGTAAATGGGTTTTAGGATGGATTTGATGTTCTAGGTCCTAAGGACTGATTAAGGTATTTAGGAATGGTTATGAGTGATTAAGTTAGGGCTAGGTGTCGTTAAAATGGTTTGGAAACAAGTGTTGAGGGGATTTTGAAGTAGTAAATTTTTGGCAGATTGTTTAAGGGTGTTTTGTAAATCTTAAGCTTAGATACATGTCATGAATGTAGAATTTAGTTGTAGGGCTTGTTCTTAGCTACATTTTGGTATAAAGTAGAGCTTACGACTCCTAACGAGTCAAAAGTTATGATGTTTTGAAAATACGTGTACCGGGAGATGAGAACCTACATAATCCGAAATTATGTTTGGTTTTGGGTCAAATCCCGGGGACCATAGATAGAGTTTGGTAATTGATTAAAAGTTGATTTTTGGCTTCAAACCTGCATTTGTGAGTCTATTATTAGACTTAGGTGTTAAATGGGTCAATGATGTATTTTAAATGGGTCAAACAAGTTCAACATGGTCAATGTGCAAAATCAGTCCGAAATATGTACGTCTAGTAATGTGTTAAGTAACGAGTCATAAAAGTGAAAACTTTTCATGGGATTAAAAATGGGTTTTCTACAGGTCATGAGGTATTTTTGTGAATTTTCTTAGATTTTATAAAAGTATTTAAGTCTTAGAAAACAGCCCATACTTTTGGTAAGTATCGGCGAAAAATGTAAAAAGGGTAGTAACTTTAATAACGTAGATAAATCGTGTAAAGCTAATAACGACTACTTGTTTGGTTTTGGCGTGAGTTTGTAATTATGACAATTGACTAATATGTACATATTATACAGTACTTAAAGTTTTATAAATGAGATTGACTCATTACGCGTTATTGTTTGTTAGGTGTTGAATTTCCCGGGCATCCTCATCATCGTCAGTGATCGTCATTCGTAACGACGACTACTTCTATATATATAAGGTGTGAATTTGTAGTCTCGCTTACTACTGTTTTCAATTCTTTTTGCCCGCGAGGGAGATGCATGCTAGTTTTATAAAATGAACATATGTCATGAATGATTGTGGGACCCGAAATTTGCCTAAATTGTGTTGAGTACCTAGTTGCAAAAGACCCTATATTCATGAACTATTAACTATTGTTTAATCCTTGTGTGGATTGAAAATAGCCGCTTATACAATTGATAGTACTATGGGGTTGACGACCCTATCCGAGACGAGGGCTAGTACGTTGAGTACCCCCTGCGGACGGATAACTTGTGATAAGAAATAAGGTATAATTGTAACTAATGCCTTTAGAAGGGGCAATGGTTTCATCTTAATCACGCCGGTAATTATACGTGGGTGATTGAGTTAACGGATTAGTGTCATGAGCTTAAACACAATTGTCATAACCTTGATAATAGATTGTTTGATCGACAATTCTATGAATGATCGTGGATGATTTTTATAACACTTATGTTCAAAATGAGATTGTAAAACCTATGAATTCCACTCAACATTATTTGTTGACCCAATTTAGCATGTGTTTCAGGTAATCGATGAAGTATAGCATGGAGCATGCAAAGGATGGGAGTTGTGTGTGGCTTGGCGGTCTACTCGTTTTTCCACCCATTATTTAACTTGAAACACTTTTATTTTTCTGTCATGTGAACAAAAATGTATCTTTTGGGGTTGAGATTCAGTGGGGACCAAACACAAACTCTTTGTTGTATCATCTTGGGATTTGGAAAACTGTAGACTTGTATGTTTTAACAATGTCTAAATTATGCTTAAACTTTTACGTCTCTTTGAGTCGTTTTATATAGCTTGTGTGTGATGATAACTGCCTAGCACCCAAATATTGTAGTTCCGCTGCGCATAGCATTTGTGGGGGTGTTAGATTTATGCATACTGAAAGCGCTAAATAACTTTTAAAAATAACTAGCATCTTTTAATCGCTGTTAGAGAAGGACTTCAATAGCCTTCCGTCAAATAACTCAGAATATATCGCCATTTAAAATCACGTACACATTTAATTGAAAAAAATAAACACAATCACTATTGTTATTATCAGAAATAGTTTCGTGCTCGCTGTTATTAAAAAAACAAAATAAAAAATAAAAAGCAAAAAGATATTACTATTTTCTACACTTTTAAAACATAGGGGTAGTAATATTAACGCCCCTAGTAGCTAATTTTGCAGTGGTAATGATAAATAAAATCAAAGATGACGTCATATGCGTGTTCCCAAACAAAACAAGTTCCGTTTTTCTCCCGCCCAAATTAACAAAAAGACAAAACACATAAGGATAGGTACAATGCGCCAATTAAGATCTGAAACTGGTAGATAGCTTTTACACCAAACTAATCTATACCATATGCCTTGCTTTAAATGATTTGTTACTATTGCTCTTAACTCCAGTTATGTGTTAGAGTGAGATTCTCGCTAGTTCTATTGAATTTTATGCATACTAAAAGCGCTAAATAACTTTTAAAAATAACTAGCATCTTCTAATCGCTGTTAGAGAAGGACTTCAATAGCCTTCCGTCAAATAACTCAGAATATATCGCCATTTAAAACCACGTATACATTTAATTAAAAAAACACAATCACTATTGTTATTATCAAAAATAGTTTCGTGCTCGCTGTTATTAAAAAACAATATAAAAAAATAAAAAATAAAAAGATGTTACTATTGTCTACACATTTAAATCATAGGGGTAGTGATGAGATGGCATTTATACATGATCTCATCGTTCTTTTCGGGCTTTAAATGCATTAAAATGTCATAAAATACCATATATATGCTTGTATTTGTTTACTTGTGTGTTTTAGGTATGGATATCGTGAAAAAGACAAAAGATCACAAGAAACAAGGAAAAACGGACATGAGAAACGAAGCCGTACAAAGAACCGGGCCCTAGTTCATGATTTATCTAAGATTAACCCTTGAAGACTTGAAGAAATAAAAGAATGATCCTCAATGAATGAAGAAATGACACTTAAAACCCTTGTGAATTCATAAATACAAGTTTGGTCCCTTAAGTTTGTCATAATTACAAAAAGGTCCTCCAAGTTTGAAGAATTGGCAAATTTAGTCCCTCAGCAATACTAAATTTTCAATAATGGTCTTTCATAAAGTCCAAGATCCAGAGAAGCCCTTGAAGTTCAAGAATATTGGATTTCTAGTCCTTTAAAAATGGATAAAACATCATAAGGACTGAAATTGTAATTAGCCTAAAGTTTAAAAAGCCCTAATTCCCTTTTCCAAAAATTTTTATGGCCAATGTGGGAATTCAGAAACTTAGTTTACAAAGGAAAACGGGTTTGCTTGAAAAAGAAACTTGTTATTCATTGTTTTTCAAAGACTAAGGGCCAATTGTGTACAACTGAAACATTCAAACATAATTTGCGCCAAACACAATTACCACCCACTAATATCGGATCAAACGTGGCACTGTAGCATGTGATGAACCCAGAAATTACTTTTTGCCAACAAAGGGTAAATTGCAATTAGTTGTTCCCCCGTGTGATTCACCTCACCTAAAACCCATCCCAACATTAAATCCCTCTTCTCCACTCACCAATGGACCCTACCATCTACCCCGTTACCCAATCACATCACACCCTCCTCTCCAAGTAAGGACACGTGGCCAAATCAATAGCTATCATCCCTTGCTTACTCACAACGCAAGATTGAACGACTTGGATCAATTTGGACAGCTCATTCCATCAAAAGATCTAGAAGAATTCAGGGACAATATTGGGATTTTCTAGCTAGGGTTTATGAATAGTGTTTTGTAAGCATTTTCCTATAAAAGGGGACCTCAACTTGTGAGAGTCCCTTTGTTCCAGATTTTGGCTATTATCTTTGTAATCCCTTTTTATTTAAATAAAATTTGAATTTTTGAAAATTGTGAAATCTCTTTTGTGTTTTATAAAAGTTGGTGTTAGAATAGCTGAAATATGTGTTCCATTTGATGTTATAGACCTTCCTTAATCTTGTGGTTAAGGCACGTCTATGTTTGTTAGGTTTTCAAAGGTTCAAAAACCTTGAAATCCTTATTTCTGATTTACCTTTTATCTTGTACTAACCCTTAGCCAAAAGCCTAAATCTCCTTCAAGCTTGTTGACACCAAGCCTGAGAAGAGATTTAAGCTATTGGGTGAGTTGTTTGTTCATTTGTGTTGAAGAATCATAATCATCAAAACCTTGTTCTACTTTGAACATCAGCAGGTTTTGATCTTCTTTTTGAAGAACCTTGGTCTTGTTCTAGTTGTTGAACAAGGTCCAAGGAGCATTGCTGGTCCTCCTAGGATGTTGTGGAGGACAGGTATGGCCTCTTGTTTAAGTTTCCCCTAAAAATTTCATGATATAGCCTGTTTTTGATTTTGGACTGTGATTTTGTGTTCTTGTGTTTGAGGTTGTGATTTTTATGTTTGATTCTGTTAGTTGTCATCTAGGAAGAGTGTTTGAATGATAAAATCATTAGGTTGTTCTTAGAAATCACAAGTTGCTTTGAAAAGTTGTGGATTAAGGTGTGTTTGGGATAACAACCTGTTTTGGATTTGTGTTGTTTTGAGTTGGAACTTTGTGTTGCTTTGTGTTGGAATCTGTCTCATAAGTGTAAGTGATTATTTATCTGCAAGTTTTGTGCATTTTAACACCTAGATTCATAAATAGGCTATAAAATCTTTATTACTTGGTTAAATTGGCTAAAATTTAGAGGACACCTAGATCTAATCATAGACTAGGGTTAAAAAGTGTTAAATCTAAGTTAATACAATCAGGGAAGTAGGATTTGAGTGTTGAAATTGGATTTGTGGTCATCTATATCAGTAAAAGAGATAGTGTTCATCAATGCATGTTAGTGTTCATCAGTAACCTGCATATGCTTATATCTTCTTATAATCTTTGATTCAGTGATTGAAATAAGTTTTTTTGTGCTTATTAAGAGTTTATATAGCTTGTGTATGCATCTGGTTGAATTTGGTGTGCTTATTCTAGCTCAAAACTGCTTAAGTGTTCATAACAGTTTTATATCCATGTCTGTGCTAGATCTGAGCATCTTTTGATTTATCTGTGCTAATTGGTGATACTGAAGTGTGTTTTTGTGCTTGATTGTGACTCCTTGGGATTAACTGATCACTTGGGTGCCTTTGTCTTCCAACAAAACATACAGAATCTCTCTATAATCAAAGGTCAAATAGTCAAGGCAGTGGGAACCAGTTCCTACTGAAAGTTCCCCCTGCTAGTGTTAATTGGACATCAGCTTATCAATAAGCTATTCTAGCTTATTTTAATCAGCAACAACTTTGATTTTGTAATAGGTGCTCATTATTTGACCCATTTGTTCATACTGGAGCATTTGGTGGGTTGACTTTAGGGTTTGACTAGAAAACCAACTTAATTGACTTTTTCATAAGTGCTTATTGGGCTTATTGCAGTTTATTGGTTTTGCTTATTGGATTTTGGTTGATTAATTTGGCTTATTGAAGTCATTTATAACCTTTTGCAAGTTGAATCAAGTCCTGAGGTGCCCTAGATCTCAAACTCGACTATTTTGTCTTTTAGTGGATTTGTACTTTGCTTATTTATGGCTTATTGAGTGTGCTTTTTCAAAATTTCTTTTTACAAATCACTTTAGTATCCCAAAAGAAGGTTGTGTGTCAAATTAGAGCTTATGGCATTGGCTTATTGCTTAATGGGCTTATTGGCCCAATAAGAATAAGCTGTGTGTTCATTAAGCTGTGATAAGCTCATTTTCAGCTTTTGGGCCTTCAGTGTTTTGTGTTTAGAATTGAATTTTGAGTCAGATATGGCTTTTCCAAGTCATTTGGGCTTATTTTGACTTTTTAGGCTAAAAAGCCCATTAAGGTTGACTGATTTTGCTTTTGGCCCATTTGAGGGCCCAATAGAGGTAATTTGGTAATTTCACTTTCATTTTCTAATTATTTAGGTTAAAATAAACTAGTTTGCAAGTTTTTAGATTTTTTTTATAATTTTTGGATTTTTAATATTATTTTAATATTATTTTATTATTATTTTTCAAATTTCATATTTTTGCACTTTGTATATTTTTCTTAGCTTAAATACATTAAAATAGGAATTTTGCAACTCTTAGATTAATTTTATCATCTTTAGATTAATTTTATAATTATTTTAAGTTTTAATAGTTTTTAAATCATTTTAAATAGTTTTTCTTAGTTTAAAAATTTATAAAAATAGTTTTTAATCTTTTTTAGGTCATTTTAGAGGTTTAACAATTGAAAAATCTTTATTTGGGCTTTTTGATAATTAATTTAATTTTTAGGGCTTTAATTAGCATTTAAAAATTAATATTTAATTAATTAAAAGGTTTGAAAAAGTTTTGATCATTGGTAAACTCTTAGTTTATTTATTTTGATTTTTGTTGAATTTTTGGTAATTTTTAGAATTAATTTTTATTTTTGTACTTTTTACGGTTTTACGTTTAGTCATCGTAGTAATTAATTTCACGTCTTCGTCATTCTCTTTTCTCATCCCCTTCTTTCAAATATTAATCTCAAATCTTTCTACATTTTAGTCACACACATATACCTCCTTGGGAAACGAACCTCATTGGGTCATTAGTGTTTGATTTTCCTAAATCATCACTTAATACTTACCGCTTATTTACGCTCTTTTGTTTTCCTAAAAAAGAGACGTAATTTACCACAATCATTTTGGCGCCGCTGCCGGGGAGGTGTGTCTTGATTAAGTTGTCTTGTTGTTTTTAATATTAACCATAAATAGTATATGTATTAGTAGAAATCTACTAATACGTATTATCGGTTTTTTGGTTTTTCTTGTGAAATTATTATTACTATATTGTATTAAGTATCACAATCAATACAAAATATCTCCAAAAGTGTGAAAAACAACCTTAATTGGGATTTGATCTCCTAATTATTGTATTCGAATCTCAAACAAAATAAAAATGCAAAAATAGATAAATACTTTCGTGAAGCTCGATTTTGAAAAATACGAACTATAAGGTGGGTATAAGGCGGGTATTATAAAATATATCCTAAGGAAAAAGGATCTTAAGTGCTTCGCGCCGCCTCGTTTCCTCGCTTGCTTGTGAGTATTTTGAGATTGAAGGCTAATCGAGGGTTTTGCCGCCCAAAGTATTATTACGTATAATATATTTGCTTGGTTTTCTTTGTGATTAAACCCTCTTGAATAATTTGGTTTTCACCAAAGTTCTAAAGTCATTCGAAGGCGTTCACTCCACGTGATCGTTTTCATTCTTTTGAGGCTTCTTTAATCAAGAGTTTGATTCGAGGAGAGATTTGGTAGATTGTTGTCTACGAAGATACACCAAAATTCAAAAAAAATAAAAAAACAATCAAAAACACAAAAAAAAATTGAAAATTCACAAAACACCAAAAAAGAATCTTCTTTTCTCACCTCCCATTGTTCGTGAAGTTTATGATCACTCGTAATCAAGAAAAACGAGCTCGTAAACATCTTCAAAAGCAAGCAAATCAAGAGACGTTGATTGAAGCACGAACTCCAGTTGTTGAACCTATTGTAGAACAAGAAGTCGTCATGGCTAATCGTACTATGATGGAGTTGCTTCAAGCACCCACCGAGGGTTTTGGAGAGGCCATTGTGATTCCCGCTATCCTTGCGGAGAATTTCGAGATTAAGACGGGTTTAATGTCGATGTTGCAAACTAATAAGTTTAGAGGTCATGAGAAAGACAACCCGCACTATCACATAAAGAATTTTAATCGTCTCACCGCAACTAGCAAGTTTAAGGATGTTCCACATGACGCCATTAAGATGATGTTGTTTCCATACTCGTTAGATGGACCCGCTAAAATTTGGCTTGAGAAAGAACCGCCAAATTCAATTTTGACATGGGGTGATCTCGTTTCTAAGTTTTTGAACAAGTTTTTTCCACCATCTAAAACAACACATTTGAAAAATGAGATTTCAAGATTTGTACAACGAAATAATGAAAGTTTTTCAATGGCATGGGAACGATTTAAAGAAATGTTACATGAATGTCCACACCATGATTTTTCGGAATTACATCAAGTTGATACTTTTTATAATGGGCTTAATGATCATGAACGAGATTACTTGAATGCCGCCGCGGGTGGTAATTTTTTGTGCAAAACGCACGATGAAGCTTTAAAGATTATCGAGAATAGATCTAAGGTTTATAGCCCTCGTAACACACCGAGTGTTGCCAATATGGGTTCGTCATCGTCGTCATCATCTCGTAGCATTAATGCCTTACATGATGAAGCTAATGAGGAAAATCGGTTTTTCGATAGATTTGCTAATCTTATGACTCATTGGAAAGCACAAGAGGCTTTGAATTCCGTTTCGGTTAAAGCGGTTGAAAAGATTTGTTTGTCTTGTGGTGGAGCTCATGATCTTTCCGAGTGCATTACCGCCGGTGGTAACACTTCGAGTGCTTACGTAGCAACGGGAACTTACAACCAAAACGGCCAAGGTTCCCGCCCAAATCAAGCTCCACCAAATCAAAATGCTAATAACTATCGAAACAACAATCAAGGTGGTAATTATCAAGGCAATTCACATAACTACAACAAGGGGAATTATCAAAGTGGGAATGGACAAGTCACTAATCAAAACCAAAACCGTGATTTTCAAAACACTACACAAGGTTTTCAAAATGCTCACACTAAAAATCTTCAAGGAGAATTTTTGGATTATGCTAAAGCAAATGATGCTAAGTTTGATAACATGCAACGTGAGATGATTAGCTTAAGATCCGAGTTGAAAAACGAGCTTAAAAACGAACTTGCTAATGAACTTAAAACTCATGCTAATAAAATGGAAGGAAATGTTCAACGTCTTCAACAAAATCAACAAAAGATGGAACAAGGAAAACATGAGATTAAGCAAGAATTGTTAAAAGCGGATTTAAGGCAATCAAAATTTGAAGACCGAATGGCAAAAATGTTTGAAGAAATCATGTGTAAACCCTCTTCCTCGGGTGGTCTTCCTAGTGATACCATTGCAAACCCGAAGGGAGAAATGAAGGTTATTACTACACGAAGTGGTAAAACTTTCAAAGAACCAATCTCTCGTCCAAGTACTTCTACGGAGAAGGAAATCGAGAAAGAGCCCGAGGTGATGGTCGAAAAGGAGCATATTACAAGCCCACGAAGTATCGCTCATACCACACCTACGGTTGAACCAATACCAATCATGGAAACCGAGATTCCAAGGTCGTTGCCTAATGTCCAACCCACACCACCCTTACCTTACCCTTCGAGATGAAACAAAGAGAAATTGCAAGAACGTAACAAACAACAAATCGAGCTTTTTATAAAAATGTTTCAACAAGTGCATTTTGATGTGAGTTTAGCCGACGCGTTGTTATATATGCCTCGTTTCGCTTCCACTTTTAAAAGTACGATGAGCGATAAGGAAAAGCTTTCAAAGCTTGCTAATTGTTCTTCGGTTTATCTTAACCGCATACCGGAAAAAGTTGGTGACACCGGAAAGTTTCTCATTCCTTGTGACATACAAGATATGAAAGAATGCCTCGCCTTGGCCGATCTTGGTGCGAGCATTAATTTGATGCCATTTTCCATTTAGAAATCGCTTTCGCTTCCGGCTCTTACTCCTTCGAACATATCTATCGAGATGGCCGATCATTCTAGGATTTTAGCATGTGGAGTAGCCGAATATCTTTTCGTGAAAGTGGGGAAGTTCTACTATCCCGTTGATTTTATAGTAGTTGACATCCCGCGGATCCTCAAGTTCCTCTAATTTTAGGTCGTCCATTTTTAGACACCCCGAGATCGCTTATCGACGTTCATGCAAGAACTATCACTTTGAGATTCAACGAAGAGGAACTTGTTATAAACGCTACTTAAAACTCAAAACCTTCTCATGTTTATGCAATCGCTACCATCAATCACATTGACTTAGTTGATGTGGTTTGCGATGAGTTTTCACAAGAAGTGTTAGGTTTTTCTGATAGCTCGTCAAGTGGCAATCCCACTATTGGATCCAATTCTTGCTAATTCTACACCAAATCTCACTCCATTCCAAGGAGGCGATTTTACTTCAAATGAAATCGACAATGAAGATGAGGTGTTTATTAGTGATGATACTTCTATTCCACCATTTCTTCCACCGATGGAAGTTATGAGTGTTGAGCCAAAATCTTCAATCGAGGAACCACCTATCCTTGAATTGAAAGATCTTCCATCTCACCTTGAATACGCATTCTTGGAAGGTGATGACAAGTTGCCGGTTATTATTGCAAGAGGTCTTGCTAATGATGAAAAAACCGAGCTCTTGAAAGTTCTTAAAGCTCATAAAGGGGCAATTGCGTGGAAAATTTCTGACATTAAGGGTATTGACCCAAAATTTTGTACTCACAAGATTTTAATGGAGGAAGACTACAAACCCGCAATTCAAAGTCAAAGAAGGGTAAACCCCAAAATTCACGATGTCATAAAAAAGGAAGTTTTAAAACTCCTTGACGCGGGAATGATTTATCCTATCTCTGATAGCCCATGGGTGAGCCCAATCCATTGTGTACCTAAAAAGGGAGGAATGGCCGTTGTGCCTAATGGAAACAACGAGTTAATTCCCACTCGTGTTGTGACCGGTTGGAGGGTGTGTATTGACTACCGAAAGTTAAATGACGCCACTCGTAAAGACCACTTTCCTTTGCCCTTCACGGATCAAATGTTAGAGCGACTTGCGGGAAATGAATTCTATTGCTTTTTAGATGGTTTTTCCGGTTACTTTCAAATCCCTATCGACCCTCGTGATCAAGAAAAGACTACATTTACGTGTCCTTATGGAACGTTTGCTTATCATAGGATGCCTTTCGGACTTTGTAATGCACCGGGTACGTTTCAACGGTGTATGATGGCCATTTTTCACGATATGATCGAGAAGTCGATGGAAGTGTTTATGGATGACTTTTCGGTGTTTGGCAATTCGTTCACGTCTGTTTATCTAATCTCGATCAAATGTTAAAACGTTGTGAAGAAACCAATCTTGTGCTTAATTGGGAAAAATATCATTTCATGTGTAAAAAAGGAATCGTCTTAGGACATAAGGTCTCGAAAGCGGGGATTGAGGTCGATAAAGCTAAGATAGACGTCATCGCCAAGTTACCTCATCCCAAAACCGTAAAGGGAGTTAGGAGTTTCCTAGGCCACGCGGGCTTTTATCGTCGTTTCATCAAAGACTTTTCGAAAATCTCTCGACCTATGACACACCTTCTCGAGAAGGATGCTCCTTTTAACTTCAATGAGGATTGTGTTAGAGCTTTCAAAACTCTTAAAAGGAAACTTTCCGAAGCTCCCATTCTTGTTGCTCCTAATTGGGAATTACCCTTTGAAATCATGTGCGATGCAAGTGATTATGCTATAGGGGCCGTCTTAGGGCAACGCTATGAAAAGCATTTCCGTCCTATCCATTATGCTAGTAAGACGATGACCGAGGCTTAATTAAAGTACACCACAACGGAAAAGGAATTCCTTGTCGTGGTCTATACTTTTGAGAAATTCCGACCTTATCTCGTCTTAACTAAAAGCATCGTGTATACCGACCATTTGGCTATCAAGTATCTCTTAGCTAAGCAAGATGCTAAGCCGAGATTGCTTCGTTGGATGCTACTCCTCCAAGAATTTGATGTCACCGTGCTTGACAAAAAAGGAGCCGAGAATCTATCGGCCGATCATCTCTCGCGTCTAGAAGATCCTCACAAAGATGTTTTCGAGAACAAGGAAATCACCGAAACATTTCCTCTCGAGACTCTTGGTGTTGTGAATTCTAAAGACACCGCCCCATGATTTGCCGACATTGCAAATTACCATGCGAGCAATTTTATAATCAAGGGTATGACGACACAACAAAAGCGAAAATTATTTCGTGACGTCAAGTTCTATTTTTGGGACGACCCTTATCTCTTTCGGGTTTGTGCGGATCAACTCGTTCGACGTTGTGTTTTTGGTGTCGAAGCTTCTAACATCCTTAGAGCTTGTCACGAGGGACCCACGGGTGGTCACCATGGTGCTAATCTCACGGCTAAGAAAGTGTTCGATGCCGGCTTCTTTTGGCCTTCTATCTATCATGATGCACACGCACTTGTGAAGTCGTGTGATTCGTGCCAACGTCAAGGAAAATCGTCTCAACGTGATGAAATGCCGCAAAACATAATTCAAGTGTGTGAAGTTTTCGACATTTGGGGCATAGAATTTATGGGGCCGTTCCCATCGTCTCATGGTAACAAGTATATCCTCGTCGCGGTGGACTACCTTTCTAAGTGGGTGGAAGCTAAGGCTTTACCGATTAATGATGATCGTGTGGTAGTGAAGTTTTTGAAGCAACTATTCTCTCGATTCGGAACCCCTCGTGCTATTATAAGCGATCGTGGAACCCATTTTTGCAATGACCAATTCGAGAAGGTCTTAAAGAAATATGGAGTTACTCATCGTCTTTCTATGGCTTATCACCCGCAAACGAGTGGGCAAGTCGAGGTTTCGAACCGAGCTTTGAAGAGGATTTTAGAAAGGACGATTGGAGAAAACCGTGCTTCATGGTCCGACAAACTCGATGACGCTTTATAGGCCTTTATGACCGCTTATAAGACACCTATCGGTTGCACTCCTTATAAGTTAGTCTATGGGAAGAATTGTCATTTGCCCATTGAATTGGAGCACAAGGCATATTGGGCCCTTAAGCATGCAAACTTTGACTTGAAGACCGCGGGAGATCACCGGAAAATACAATTGAATGAAATGGATGAACTAAGAGACAATGCTTATGAAAATTCATTAATTTTCAAAGAAAAGACTAAAAAGTTTCATGATTAATATTAAGATTTTGCTAGTTGAAAGTTCGTTTTCTCGGTATCTTCTCGAATTGATTTCCGGTTAAATGTGTGACTCAATTGTTTTTTGTTAAGAAAAAGGGAAGTTGATTATCTATAACTAATTAAAAAGTAAATGCGAAAAGTATTTAAAAACAAACTAAAAACAAGTACAAATAATAAAAGTAAAACAAGGTGAATATTAAAAACTAAAAATTAAAACGATATTAAAACGAATATTAAAACAAATAATAAAACGAAATTTAAAGCAAAACAATTAATAAAAATAAATCTAAAAGACGAAATTAACTATCGACTCGAAAATAAAGTTTACTAAATGAAAAAGGAGAGAATAAAACTAAAATGGTACTTTAAAGCTAAACGAGGAAAAACGTAAAGCGGGTACTAAAAAAAAGATAAAACTTGAAATTTACGTAGAAATATTAATTTTAAAATTGGAAGAAAAATTCAACTAAAAATACATAACTATCAAAAATAAAATCGGAACAACTTTCAGATAAAACTAAACAATTACGAAACAATACTAATAAATAAGCAAGCAGGCAGGCTAGCTGCTGGAAGCAGCCAGCCTAGCTGCTCACTTTAGCGCCAAAAATTTTGGTTCTACAATAATTGTAACCATCGCAATAATTGCTAAGCAGCCAAGTGTCCATCGCAATAATTGTAACTTTCTAACCATCGGAATGTGTTTTTCGTTATATCGGAATAATTTTTTTTTATTTTTTTTTATTTTTTTATTATTATTTTTTTTTAAACTATCGAAATGTCTAAAAATAAAAATTGTCGGAATAATTAAAATGCCAAATTCTATCCGAATGTGGCTGTCAAAATTTAGGCAGCACTTCGTCGCAATATACCTTAAACTCCGTCGGAATATGCGATCGCAATGAGCGATCGCAATCCCGATCGGAATAAGGGAATGAGAACACAAGCTATCGCAAAGTAGAACCACAAATGGTTATTGCGATACAAACAAGCAACTTATCGGAATGAGGCGTCGAAATGTGTAAAAGCTCAAAATTGCGATGGAACACAAAAATAATCCGAAAATGAAGTTAAGCTAGAAACTCAATAAGCACTTTCAATAAGCTCACTCAACCAAATTTTAAACAACTCACTAAGCATAAATTTGACAACTTTGAAATATGAAATTCATAAACTTTATAAAAGGAACTTTAAAAAGATAAAACTTTTTAGAAAACTTTAAAATCAAATAAGCTAAATACAAAATAAGTCAATAAGATTGTCAAACTTATAGCTTAATTCGTATAAAAGCTTAGATGGAAACAAAAAGATGAACTTTTTAATCAAACATCAAAATCAACAAGACATGTATATAAAAGAGATCAAATTTTTGATCATATAAAAGAAAGGTAGAATAAGATTAAGATTAAAACAAGAATTAAGCTATTTGAAAGTAAAGTTTTGATTAAAAACAAGAAAGGAAGATAAAAGATTGAGATCCTAATGAGAGAAACTGTCACTTTCTCTCTCTAGAATCACCTACAAAATAAAAATGAAAACTAAACTAACTAAAACTAACCAACCCTCCTAAATGAGTTTAGGAGGGTATTTATAGGAAAATGGGGAGGTGCATGTGTTGCCTCCTCTTTCTTTCTTTCTTCACGTCTTCTCGTTTTTTTAAGTTCTTCGACTTTATCGACTTTGTCTCGGGATTAATTAAACTCGTCTTATAATTTCTTTATTTATTAGACTCGAGTTCTTCGGCTTTATTAAACTTCCGTCTTTAGACTTGTTCTTCGATAAATCTTCAGAATAGGCCTTGGACTTCCGTTCTTTTTGCACTCTTGATCTCTTGACTTCGTCTTTTGTCGTTTTCTTTTATAAAAGCCTGTCAATGCCCGTGTTTTCTCCACTTTTCACCTTTTCATCCTAAATCACAACAAAAACACAAACCACGTATAATTCCGACATTTACGACATAAAATACACGTTTTGGCTTGGTTATTATTGTAATTAAGTGGTAAAAAGATGGGTGTTTTCACACCTATCAAATCCTCTACACTTGACCATTGCAATGTCCTCATGCAATGCATTAGTTACAAAGCTCAATTACATTTTTCATCATAATCAATCCATGTTGGCCTTTATTAAAGAGATAGAAAACTATAAACATTCAAAGTAAAGAAATCAAAAACATACCTTAGGGTTTTGGAAATGTCATGAATGATCATCATCCTCAAGTTTTCACTTTCTCCAAACCAAGCTTAAAAACGAGATCATTGTTATTATAAGTTAGCAAACTACCACGAACTCATGTGGGCCAATTATTCACTTAGACTCCCTTATTCCTAGGTGTATCTCTTATATTTTATTGTTGTCTTGAATGATCACGAGGATGCATTGTTTGACTTATTTTGATAGTTATTTAGGCTGAAAATAAAGTGAACGATTTAATCAATAGTTAGCCAAAGGACAAAATCTTTTAAAAATGCTTCTCGGGATCTCAAAAAGTTCATATCTTGGCATAACTCGCTTCGCGATTTGAGACCTTTCTCGGACCGATATTGGGCAGCGACTTCATACTTCAAATCTTGAGAGACGTTCATGAAATAATGGTCTTCTCTTCATAATAGGAATTTCTTCACTTGAAATTTTGAGAGATTCTTCATATATGGACCACGACTTCTTCATTTTTCTCCAATCATTACTTTGGACTTTGATATACAACGATCCGCCTCCTTTTAGGACTTGGATCTATTTATCCTCATACCTTGTTAGGGCCTTTTTGGATAGACTTCTCCATGATCTTTTGGGAGTACTTGCTTTTCGTCGTGTGTCTCGATCCTTCATATTGATTTTCGATAAATGATTCTTCACATCAATTTTGGATCTTTAGCAACAAAATATAGCCCTCATGCCTTGTTAGGGCCTTTTTGGACTCGCCAATCTTCGCATCCCGCTTCAATAAGTTATGCCTTGGCTATGAACTCCAATCCATACCGAGCAACTTTTAAACGATCTTGGGCTAGAAGCTAAGTAACTTTTCAAATCGTACAACCTTATTTATTGCAGATAAATTTATTAACAAGCGATGGGAGAATAGGCTTATAATTAACTCACATAAATTCACGAAAGAATACCAAACTTATGATTGGCTCTATCATCTCTCGTTCTCCACAGTTTAAAATCTCAAGGAATGAGACTCGTGGATGCTTAGCCTATTAAATCAAAGTTTTGGGTTTTCGAGTCGCCTATAGGATCTTGCAAACTCTTAGACTTTTTCAAGTTTAGAAATCGCATTTTAAAGTTCCCTTGATAAACGACTCTCTAGGATCAATTATAGGAACTTGCGAAAAGTTCTTGTTCTTAAGCCGTGAGAGTTAAGACTTTCGCGTTTTATAGCTCCCTATATAAAGGCCTAGCAAAACTTGACTTGAACACGTTAAGGATACTAGCTAGAGTAAACTTAGATAAGTAAACTCGGGTTGAGTCAAAAGATTCACAACGTTTGAAAATTAAAACCACTTTATTCAAACTTTATTCTAATAAGGAAAGAAAATAACTATACAAAGGTAAAAACTAATGGGCCAAAATAGATCAAAAATTTTGAAAAATGTCGAAAAATTGATTTTCCGGTTAAAATGAGGACAAATACAAGGAAAAGGCCACTTAACTTCGATAGAAGTCCCCCTACACTTAATATAAACATTGTCCTCAATGTTTAAGCGTGTAAGAGTAAACTCCCCTACACTTAGGACATTGTGCACTTTGTTTAAATCTCGCTAAGGAAGAGACAACTAAAGAGATTCCTATTTTAATATTGAGAAATATAAAATAGTGAATCGAAAAGAGTTTAGGATAGAACCGGGAAAATGGAACACGGAATCACGGTTCGTCAAAAGTCATCAAGAGTGTGTCTTTGAAGCTCTTATCCCTGCACATGATAAGAAAGAAAACAAGAAACACCACGGGGCTCCCCCTACACTTTTGGTGAAAATAGATAGATAATTGGGTTGCCTCCCAAAAAGTGCTTGTTTTGGTTAACCGAGTCACGAGCCTGACTCGTCCCTGAATTTAATAGTCCATGGGGAAGCCTCGAATGTAATACCGGGATCAAAGACCTTGTCCTCGTTCCCGGAGGACATTAACAAAGGAGAGGCGGGGGGATAAGTCTTGTATGGGAGAAAGGTCCTTTCAACATACGAAAAGTATGTGAAATCAAGGTCCACGGGAGGTGGGGTGGGTAAAGTAAGCACATTGTCCTCCCCCAAAGACAATGGATGCTGAGCAAGCGGAAAAGCCGTATTGTTATCAATCATAGCATAATCAATGTCACCTCCCGGGTCAAAGCACTCATCCTCCAAAATAGTGGCTAAAGGGGAGGATGAAAGGTGCTCGGGAGGGGGACTTGGGTCAATACTTTCCTGCAGCAAATTATCAAAAATAATGTCCCCCTCCGTGTCATAATCATCAATACCTGGAGGAATGGAGTGGATATCGATTTCTTCCAGCAATGGGTCATTATCTTCAACGGGAGGAATAGATGGAGGTAAAGACTTGGAAAGAGAAGGAGAAGTCAACTCTTCGATTTGAGCAATAAGAAGGTGCACTTTTCGTAATCTATCGCGAAGAAGTACGTCTTCCACCTCATCCACAAGATCAAGTTCATCGGTGAACTTCTCGTAAGCCGGAGAGAATAAATCGTCATCACCCGCATCTCCCGGTGGAGATTGAGAAACTTCAAAAGTGAAATTCTCATAGCAGAGAGAAAAATCGTCATCACTAGGATCGACCTCTTCCGTAAGAGTAACGTCGTCCTCAGGCTCCATAGCAGGTAAGTCACAAACCTCATCATCCAATACCTTGTCGAGACCAACATCACTAAGCTCATTCAACGAATCTGGATCCTTAGATACAGTAGGAACATCGAGAGTAGGAGCAGCAACTTCAGAAGATTGGTTCAAAGTGTAGACATCATCGTCGTCGTCATCATCATAATAGATGGGACGAGTCCAGTTAGGAGTGACGTAGTCGGCTAACTCTTCCTTGATTACCTCCACATCTTTAAGAAGCTCATGTAGCAACTTTTGTTGTTCGTCTCCCCGAGTATGTTCAATTTCACCAATTCTATCCCACGCTGTAATTAAACATTTTGGTGTAGAAAAGAAGGGAAAACGACTAAATTGGCTCAAAAAGGTGTCGGTGGTTTTCAAGGTTGCGTCCACATCAAGCAACGGTTGCTTTTCCTGATGTAAGTCAGCTCGGAGTTGAGCTAGACCTTCTAGAATATGGTTCCAAGAAGTGAGTTATTGGTCAAGACTAATTTGCTGAGAGGATTGATGATTGAGGGTGTGATGTGGGGGCTCAAAGTGTTGAAAACCAGAATTATAGCATGGTTGTGGCTCATAGTAGTTCATCGGTTGAGAAGAATTAGAAACCGGGTTTGGTTCATAATAATCCATTGGTGAAGAAAACTGAGGACACGGATTTTGCTCATAATAATTCATTGGTTGACAATAAGAAGTATCGTGAGGACCCCCACAGTTGTTGCAAAACGGTTGTGGAGAAAGACTGGGTGCGTCTTGTAGATAACTATTATCATTGTCATAATTGTACCTCGGTTCTTGCCCGTGACCATACGGGTATTGAACCGGGCACGAAACATGCCAATGAGAATCGCTTCCACAATAGATGCATGAGGGAACAGGAAGTGGGTTCAAAAAGGACGAATTAGTCGAGTTGCACAAAGGACAAAATCCGAATTGTGTGTTGTCGATATCGTTTCCGCACCGCTCACATGTACACCATTGACAAGAGTCGTTCCCGTACAATCGTCTCCCACACCCGACGCAATGGACATAAAAATCCATAAAGAAAAATAGACAAGCAAGAAGAATATTTTTGGTGCAAAACTTTGAAAAAGAAATGCTTTTTATGATTTTTCAAATGTTTTTGGATTTTTGAAAATTTAGGACACGAAAAATAACGTTCACGAGTGAACGGATCCCAAAAGCCAACGCGTCTCTCACAAAAAACCGTAAATCCTCACGAAAAGAGCCGGCAGCGGCGCCATTTTAATATTAAGATTTTGCTAGTTGAAAGTTCGTTTTCTCAGTATCTTCTCGAATTGATTTCCGGTTAAATGTGTGACTCAATTGTTTTTGGTTAAGAAAAAGGGAAGTTGATTATCTATAACTAATTAAAAAGTAAATGCGAAAAGTATTTAAAAACAAACTAAAGACAAGTACAAATAATAAAAGTAAAACAAGGTGAATATTAAAAACTAAAAATTAAAACGATATTAAAACGAATATTAAAACAAATAATAAAACGAAATTTAAAGCGAAACAATTAATAAAAATAAATCTAAAAGACGAAATTAACTATCGACTCGAAAATAAAGTTTACTAAATGAAAAAGGAGAGAATAAAACTAAAATGGTACTTTAAAGCTAAACGAGGAAAAACCTAAAGCGGGTACTAAAAAAAAGATAAAACTTGAAATTTACGTAGAAATATTAATTTTAAAATTGGAAGAAAAATTCAACTAAAAATACATAACTATCAAAAATAAAATCGGAACAACTTTCAGATAAAACTAGACAATTACGGAACAATACTAATAAATAAGCAAGCAGGCAGGCTAGCTGCTGGAAGCAGCCAGCCTAGCTGCTCACTTTAGCGCCAAAAATTTTGGTTCTACAATAATTGTAACCATCGCAATAATTGCTAAGCGGCCAAGTGTCCATCGCAATAATTGTAACTTTCTAACCATCGGAATGTGTTTTTCGTTATATCGGAATAATTTTTTTTATTTATTTTTTTTTTATTATTATTTTTTTTAAACTATCGAAATGTCTAAAAATAAAAATTGTCGGAATAATTAAAGTGCCAAATTCTATCCGAATGTGGCTGTCAAAATTTGGGCAACACTTCGTCGCAATATACCTTAAACTCCGTCGGAATATGCGATCGCAATGAGCGATCGCAATCCCGATCGGAATAAGGGAATGAGAACACAAGCTATCACAAAGTAGAACCACAAATGGTTATTGCGATACAAACAAGCAACTTATCGGAATGAGGCGTCGGAATGTGTAAAAGCTCAAAATTGCGATGGAACACAAAAATAATCCGAAAATGAAGTTAAGCTAGAAACTCAATAAGCACTTTCAATAAGCTCACTCAACCAAATTTTAAACAACTCACTAAGCATAAATTTGACAACTTTGAAATATGAAATTCATAAACTTTATAAAAGGAACTTTAAAAAGATAAAACTTTTTAGAAAACTTTAAAATCAAATAAGCTAAATACAAAATAAGTCAATAAGATTGTCAAACTTATAGCTTAATTCGTATAAAAGCTTAGATGGAAACAAAAAGATGAACTTTTTAATCAAACATCAAAATCAACAAGACATGTATATAAAAGAGATCAAATTTTTGATCATATAAAAGAAAGGTAGAATAAGATTAAGATTAAAACAAGAATTAAGCTATTTGAAAGTAAAGTTTTGATTAAAAACAAGAAAGGAAGATAAAAGATTGAGATCCTAATGAGAGAAACTGTCACTTTCTCTCTCTAGAATCACCTACAAAATAAAAATGAAAACTAAACTAACTAAAACTAACCAACCCTCCTAAATGAGTTTAGGAGGGTATTTATAGGAAAATGGGGAGGTGCATGTGTTGCCTCCTCTTTCTTTCTTTCTTCACGTCTTCTCGTTTTTTTAAGTTCTTCGACTTTATCGACTTTGTCTCGGGATTAATTAAACTCGTCTTATAATTTCTTTATTTATTAGACTCGAGTTCTTCGGCTTTATTAAACTTCCGTCTTTAGACTTGTTCTTCGATAAATCTTCAGAATAGGCCTTGGACTTCCGTTCTTTTTGCACTCTTGATCTCTTGACTTCGTCTTTTGTCGTTTTCTTTTATAAAAGCCTGTCAATGCCCGTGTTTTCTCCACTTTTCACCTTTTCATCCTAAATCACAACAAAAACACAAACCACGTATAATTCCGACATTTACGACATAAAATACACGTTTTGGCTTGGTTATTATTGTAATTAAGTGGTAAAAAGATGGGTGTTTTCACACCTATCAATGATGCAAAGATTAAAAACCGGGTTTTTAACGTTGGGGATAAAGTGTTACTTTTTAACTCTAGACTTAAGATATTTTCCGGGAAATTGAAATCTCGTTGGTCGGGTCCTTTCACCGTTACACAAGTGTTTCCTTATGGGACCATCGATCTAGCTCAAGATGATGGTCCTAACTTCAAGGTGAATGGACAAAGGCTTAAGTACTACTTTGGTGGGGAAATTCCTTCAATGGTTGACCTCGACCAAGTCACCTTCCCAAATGATAATTAGCATTGAGGGGATCGAGTCGAGCTCATGACTCGGTAATCAAAAACGAGGTGCCTCGTAGGGGAGATCCCATGCTTATCCTTTTATGCTTACTAATAACTAATGAGAGGGGATTTGTGCCCTTCAAACTCGTTGTCTCGTGGTTGTTTGTGATTATGTTATCTAGATCATCATCATCATCTACGATTGAAGACTCTCGTGTTCGTTTACGTGAGCCTCCATCGTTTGCTTGAAGAATTTTTTCACGAATCCATGACATATCCTTTATTGTTCTAACAATTATCTTTTAGCATAATTCATAAATGGCTTTAGACATATTGTTGATCACCCTTTCCATGCTAGATCCTAAGCATTCGATTCTTCGTCTCTAGTATGGGGGTGCTCCACCTTTAGACTCGAAACATTGAGGACAATGTTTACTTTTAGTATGCGGTGTGAATAGATATTTGCTTTGCTACGCCCTCACGCTTTCCAACTTTCAATGTTTTGTTTTATTGCTAATAAGGCTAAAAATGGCCAAATTTTAAAAAATTTCTTAGTTTTCATAAGTGTTTTTAAGACACGAATGTATATTTTCCGATGGGTAGAATAAGAGCTAATTTTTGACTTGATGGGCATTTGGAGCCCTTTACATTCCTTAACCCGCTCAATTCAAGTTTTGCTAGACTTTTATATAGGGAACTTTAAAACGCGAAAGTCTTAGCTCATTCGGGTTAAGAACAAGAACTTTTCGCAAGTTTCTATAATTGATCCTAGAAAGTCACTTATCAAGGGAACTATAAAATGCATTCTCTAAACTTGAAAAAGTCCAAGAAAGTGCAAGATCCTATTGGTGGCTTGAAAACCCAAAACTTTGATTTGATATAGTCTTAATGAAAGCTAATCCAAATTAGGCTTAATTTTGACTTGCATGGCTAAGTATTCACGAGTCTCTTTAATTAGAGGTCTTTATATAGTGAAGAACGAGAAGTGATAGAGTTAGACAAGTGATCATGCTAAACGTAGAACATGAAAATGTTCTTTCAAAAACTCATATGTTTTTAATTGTGGCTTTTTCTTCCCATAAGATCAATACATTAGGAATAAAAATAATTGCAATAAGTAAGGTCGTACGATTTGAAAGGTTACTCAGCTTCTAGCCCAAGATCGTTTAAAAGTTGCTCGGGGTTGAATAGAGTTCATAGCCAAGGCATAACTTATTGAAGCGGGACGCGAAGATTGGTGAAGATCCAAAAAGGCCCTAACAAGGCATGAGGAGCTCTATTTTGTTGCTAAAGATCCAAGATAATGTAAAGTATAATTATTCCTAAATTAATATGAAGGATCGAGACACACGACGAAAAGAAATTACTCCCCTAAAGATCATGGAGAAAGTCTATCCAAAAAGACCCTAACAAGGTATGAGGATAAATATATCCAAGTCCGAAAAGGAGGCGGATCGTTGTATATCAAAGTCCAAAATAAAGATTGAAGAAAAATGATGAAGTCGTGGTCCAAATATGAAGAATCTCTCAAAAACGTCAAGTGAAGAAATTCCAAATATATGAAGAGAAGACCATAATTTCAAGAACGTCTTCCCAAGATTTGAAGTATGAAGTACATGCCAAATATCGGTCCGAGAAAGGTCTCAAATCATGAAACGAGTTATGCCAAGATATGAACTTAAGGAGATACACGAGAAGTCGTTTTAAAATATTTTGTCCTTCGGCTAACTATCGATTAAATCGTGCTACTTTGCTTTTGGACTAATAAATACTCAAATAAGTCAATATGAATCACTTGTGATCCATGACAAATAGTTAAAAAATGCTAGTAACCCATTTCCTTTTATAATAACTAGGATTGCGGGGAGAAAAAGTATTACACAATTTGGACGTATGAGTAGTGTTAGCATTGTGACTTGTACCAACAATGATCTCGTTTTTGCACTTAGCATGGAATGTATGACAATCAAGGATGACGAAATTTACTCTATGGGTCATTTACTTGTTTCTATTCATTGACCCTAAAAGTCACATTCGTGATGAAAATCATACATTATGTCTTTACACATCGTCGTAGTATTGTTGCAATTCTTTTACTTTCCAATAAAGGTTAATAAAATTGAATTTTGGTGATGCCTAGATACTTTATTCTAGCATTACGTGAGGGCACGGCAATGCTTATATGGGGGAGTGATGAGATGGCATTTATACATGATCTCATCGTTCTTTTCGGGCTTTAAATGCATTAAAATGTCATAAAATATCATATATATATATGCTTGTATTTGTTTACTTGTGTGTTTTACGTATGGATATCGTGAAAAAGACAAAAGATCACAAGAAACAAGAAAAAATGGACACGAGAAACGAAGCCGTACAAAGAACCGGGCCCTAGTTCATGATTTATCCAAGATTAACCCTTGAAGACTTGAAGAAATACAAGAATGATCCTCAATGAATGAAGAAATGACACTTAAAACCCTTGTGAATTCATAAATACAAGTTTTGTCCCTTAAGTTTGTCATAATTATAAAAAGGTCCTCCAAGTTTGAAGAATTGGCAAATTTAGTCCCTCAACAATACTAAATTGTCAATAATGGTCCTTCATAAAGTCCAAGATCCAAAGAAGCCCTTGAATTTCAAGAATATTGCATTTTTAGTCCTTTAAAAATGGATAAAACATCATAAGGACTGAAATTGTAATTAGCCTAAAGTTTAAAAAGCCCTAATTCCCTTTTCCAAAACTTTTTGTGGCCAATGTGGGAATTCAGAAACTTAGTTTACAAAGGAAAACAGGTTTGCTTGAAAAGAAACTTGTTATTCATTGTTTTCCAAAGACTAAGGGCCAATTGTGTACAACTGAAACATTCAAACATAATTTGCGCCAAACACAATTACCACCCACTAATATCGGATCAAACGTGGCACTATAGCACGTGATGAACCCAGAAATTACTTTTTACCAACAAAGGGTAAATTGTAATTAGTTGTTCCCCCGTGTGATTCACCTCACCTAAAACCCATCCCAACATTAAATCCCTCTTCTCCAATCACCAATGGACCCTACCATCTACCCCGTTACCCAATCACATCACACCCTCCTCTCCAAGTAAGGACACGTGGCCAAATCAATAGCTATCATCCCTTGCTTACTCACAACGCAAGATTGAACGACTTGGATCAATTTGGATAGCTCATTCCATCAAAAGATCTAGAAGACTTCAGGAACAATATTGGGATTTTCTAGCTAGGGTTTGTGAATAGTGTTTTATAAGCATTTGCCTATAAAAGGAGACCTCAACTTGTGAGAGTCCCCTTTGTTCCAGATTTTGGCTATAATCTTGTAATCCCTTTTTTATTTAAATAAAATTTGAATTTCTAAAAATTGTGAAATCTCTTTTGTGTTTTATAAAATTTGGTGTTAGAATAGCTGAAATCTGTGTTCCATTTGATGTTATAGACCTTCCTTAATCTTGTGGTTAAGGCACGTCTATGTTTGTTAGGTTTTCAAAGGTTCAAAAACCTTGAAATCCTTGTTTCTGATTTGCCTTTTATCTTGTACTAACCCTTAGCCAAAAGCCTAAAGCTCCTTCAAGCTTGTTGACACCAAGCCTGAGAAGAGATTTAAGCTATTGGGTGAGTTGTTTGTTCATTTGTGTTGAAGAATCATTATCATCAAAACCTTGTTCTACTTTGAACATCAGCAGGTTTTGATCTTCTTTTTGAAGAACCTTAGTCTTGTTTAAGTTGTAGAACAAGGTCCAAGGAGCATTGCTGGTCCTCCTAGGATGTTGTGGAGGACAGGTATGGCCTCTTGTTTAAGTTTCCCCTAAAAATTTCATGATATAGCCTGTTTTTTATTTTGGACTGTGATTTTGTGTTCTTGTGTTTGAGGTTGTGATTTTTGTGTTTGAATCTGTTAGTTGTCATCTAGGAAGAGTGTTTGAATGATAAAATCAGTAGGTTGTTCTTAGAAATCACAAGTTGCTTTGAAAAGTTGTGGATTAAGGTGTTTTTGGGATAACAACCTGTTTTGGATTTGTGTTGTTTTGAGTTGGAACTTTGTGTTGCTTTGTGTTGGAATCTGTCTCATAAGTGTAAGTGATTATTTATCTGCAAGTTTTGTGCATTTTAACACCTAGATTCATAAATAGGCTATAAAATCTTTATTACTTGGTTAAATTGGCTGAAATTTAGAGGACACCTAGATCTAATCATAGACTAGGGTTAAAAAGTGTTAAATCTAAGTTAATAGAACCAGGGAAGTAGGATTTGAGTGCTGAAATTAGATTTGTGGTCATCTATATCAGTAAAAGAGTTAGTGTTCATCAATGCATGTTAGTGTTCATCAGTAACATGCATATGCTTATATCTGCTTATAATCTTTGATTCAGTGATTGAAATAAGTTTGTTTGTGCTTATTAAGAGTTTATATAGCTTGTGTATGCATCTGGTTGAATTTGGTGTGCTTATTCTAGCTCAAAACTGCTTAAGTGTTCATAACAGGTTAATATCCATGTGTGTGCTAGATCTGAGCATCTTTTGATTTATCTGTGCTAATTGGTGATATTGAAGTGTGATTTTGTGCTTGATTGTGACTCCTTGTGATTAACTGATCACTTGGGTGCCCTTGTCTTCCAACAAAACATACAGAATCTCTCTATAATCAAAGGTCAAATAGTCAAGGCAGTGGGAACCAGTTCCTACTGAAAGTTCCCCCTGCTAGTGTTAATTGGACATCAGCTTATCAATAAGCTATTCTAGCTTATTTTAACCAGCAACAACTTTGATTTTGTAATAGGTGAACAAAGTTTGTAAGTTTGTGAACAAATTTTTTCCAAGTTTGTGAACAAATTTTTTCCACCATCTAAAACAACACATTTAAAAAATAAGATTTCAAGATTTGTACAACGAAACAATGAAAGTTTTTCAATGGCATAGGAACGATTTAAAGAAATGTTACATGAATGTCCACACCATGATTTTTCGGAATTACATCAAGTTGATATTTTTTTTAATGGGCTTAATAATCATGAACGAGATTACTTGAATGCCGCCGCGGGTGGTAGTTTTTTGTGCAAAATAACCGATGAAGCTTTAAAGATTATCGAGAATAGATCTAAGGTTTATAGCCCTCGTAACACACCGAGTGTTGCCAATATGGGTTCGTCATCATCGTCATCATCTCGTAGCATTAATGCCTTACATGATGAAGCTAATGAGGAAAATCTGTTTTTCGATAGATTTGCTAATCTTATGACTCATTGGAAAGCACAAGAGGCTTTGAATTCCGCTTCGGTTAAAGCGGTTGAAAAGAGTTGTTTGTCTTGTGGTGGAGCTCATGATCTTTCCGAGTGCATTACCGTCGGTGGTAACACTTCGAGTGCTTACGTAGCAACGGGAACTTACAACCAAAACGGCCAAGGTTCCCGCCCAAATCAAGCTCCACCAAATCAAAATGCTAATAACTATCGAAACAACAATCAAGGTGGTAATTATCAAGGCAATTCACGTAACTACAACAAGGGGAATTATCAAAGTGGGAATGGACAAGTCACTAATCAAAACCAAAACCGTGATTTTCAAAACACTACACAAGGTTTTCAAAATGCTCACACTAAAATCTTCAAGGATAATTTTTGGATTATGCTAAAGCAAATGATGCTAAGTTTGATAACATGCAACGTGAGATGATTAGCTTAAGATCCGAGTTGAAAAACGAGCTTAAAAACGAACTTGCTAATGAACTTAAAACTCATGCTAATAAAATGGAAGGAAATGTTCAACGTCTTCAACAAAATCAACAAAAGATGGAACAAGGACAACATGAGATTAAGCAAGAATTGTTAAAAGCGGATTTAAGGCAATCAAAATTTGAAGACCGAATGGAAAAAATGTTTGAAGCAATCATGTGTAAACCCTCTTCCTTGGGTGGTCTTCCTAGTGATACCACTGCAAACCCGAAGGGAGAATTGAAGGTTATTACTACACGAAGTGGTAAAACTTTCAAGGAACCAATCTCTCGTCCAAGTACTTCTACGGAGAAGGAAATCGAGAAAGAGCCCGAGGTGATGGTCGAAAAGGAGCATATTACAAGCCCACGAAGTACCGCTCATACCACACCTACGGTTGAACCAATACCAATCATGGAACCCGAGATTCCAAGGCCGTTGCCTAATGTCCAACCCACACCACCCTTACCTTACCCTTCGAGACGAAACAAAGAGAAATTGCAAGAACGTAACAAACAACAAATCGAGCTTTTTATAAAAATGTTTCAACAAGTGCATTTTGATATGAGTTTAGCCGACGCGTTGTTATATATGCCTCGTTTCGCTTCCACTTTTAAAAGTATGATGAGCGATAAGGAAAAGCTTTCAAAGCTTGCTAATTTTTCTTCGGTTTATCTTAACCGCATACCGGAAAAAGTTGGTGACCCCGGAAAGTTTCTCATTCCTTGTGACATACAAGATATGAAAGAATGCCTCGCCTTGGCCGATCTTAGTGCGAGCATTAACTTATGCCATTTTCCATTTGGAAATCGCTTTCGCTTCCGGGTCTTACTCCTTCGAACATGTCTATCGAGATGGCCGATCATTCTACGATTTTAGCATGTGGAGTAGCCAAAGATGTTTTCGTGAAAGTGCGGAATTTCTACTATCCCGTTGATTTTATAGTAGTTGACATCCCCGAGGATCCTCAAGTTCCTCTAATTTTAGGTCGTCCATTTTTAGACACCTCGAGATCGCTTATCGACGTTCATGCAAGAACTATCACTTTGAGATTCAACGAAGAGGAACTTGTTATAAACGCTACTCAAAACTCAAAACCTTCTCATGTTTATGCAATCGCTACCATCAATCACATTGACTTAGTTGATGTGGTTTGCGATGAGTTTTCACAAGAAGTGTTAGGTTTTTCTGATAGCTCGTCAAGTGGCAATCCCACTATTTTGGATCCGATTCTTGCTAATTCTACACCAAATCTCACTCCATTCCAAGGAGGAGATTTTACTTCAAATGAAATCGACAATGAAGATGAGGTGTTTATTAGTGATGATACTTCTATTCCACCATTTCTTCCACCGATGGAAGTTATGAGTGTTGAGCCAAAATCTTCAATCGAGGAACCACCTATCCTTGAATTGAAAGATCTTCCATCTCACCTTGAATACGCATTCTTGGAAGGTGATGACAAGTTGCTGGTTATTATTGCAAGAGGTCTTGCTAATGATGAAAAAACCGAGCTCTTGAAAGTTCTTAAAGCTCATAAAGGGGCAATTGCGTAGAAAATTTCCGACATTAAGGGTATTGACCCAAAATTTTGTACTCACAAGATTTTAATGGAGGAAGACTACAAACCTGCAATTCAAAGTCAAAGAAGGGTAAACCCCAAAATTCACGATGTCATAAAAAAGGAAGTTTTAAAACTCCTTGACGCGGGAATGATTTATCCTATCTCCGATAGCCCATGGGTGAGCCCAATCCATTGTGTCCCTAAAAAGGGAGGAATGACCGTTGTGCCTAATGGAAACAACGAGTTAATTCCCACTCGTGTTGTGACCGGTTGGAGGGTGTGTATTGACTACCGAAAGTTAAATGACGCCACTCGTAAAGACCACTTTCCTTTGCCCTTCACGGATCAAATGTTGGAGCGACTTGCGGGAAATTAATTCTATTGCTTTTTAGATGGTTTTTCCGGTTACTTTCAAATCCTATTGACCCTCGTGATCAAGAAAAGACTACGTTTACGTGTCCTTATGGAACGTTTGCTTATTCGTAGGATGCCTTTCGGACTTTGTAATGCATCGGGTACGTTTCAACGGTGTATGATGGCCATTTTTCACGATATGATCGAGAAGTCGATGGAAGTGTTAATGGATGACTTTTCGGTGTTTGGTAATTCGTTCACGTCGTGTTTATCTAATCTCGAGCAAATGTTAAAACGTTGTGAAGAAACCAATCTTGTGCTTAATTGGGAAAAATATCATTTCATGTGTAAACAAGGAATCGTCTTAGGACATAAGGTCCCGAAAGCGGGGATTGAGGTCGATAAAGCTAAGGTAGACGTCATCGCCAAGTTACCTCATCCCAAAACCGTTAAGGGAGTTAGGAGTTTCCTAGGCCACGCGGGCTTTTATCGTCGTTTCATCAAAGACTTTTCGAAAATCTCTCGACCTATGACACACCTTCTCGAGAAGGATGCTCCTTTTAACTTCAATGAGGATTGTGTTAGAGCTTTCGAAACTCTTAAAAGGAAACTTACCGAAGCTCCCATTCTTGTTGCTCCTAATTGGGAATTACCCTTTGAAATCATGTGCGATGCAAGTGATTATGCTATAGGGGCCGTCTTAGGGCAACGCTATGAAAAGCATTTCCGTCCTATCTATTATGCTTGTAAGACGATGACCGAGGCTCAATTAAAGTACACCACAACGGAAAAGGAATTCCTTGCCGTGGTCTATGCTTTTGAGAAATTCCGACCTTATCTCGTCTTAACTAAAAGCATCGTGTATACCGACCATTCGGCTATCAAGTATCTCTTAGCTAAGAAAGATGCTAAGCCGAGATTTCTTCGTTGGATGCTCCTCCTCCAAGAATTTGATGTCACCGTGCTTGACAAAAAAGGAGCCGAGAATCTAGAGGCCGATCATCTCTCGCGTCTAGAAGATCCTCACAAAGATGTTTTCGAGAACAAGGAAATCACCGAAACATTTCCTCTCGAGACTCTCGGTGTTGTGAATTCTAAAGACACCACCCCATGGTTTGCCGACATTGCAAATTACCATGTGGGCAATTTCATAATCAAGGGTATGACGACACAACAAAAGGGAAAATTCTTTCGTGACGTCAGTTCTATTTTTGGGACGACCCTTATCTCTTTCGGGTTTGTGCGGATCAACTCGTTCGACGTTGTGTTTTTGGTGCCGAGCTTCTAACATCCTTAGAGCTTGTCACGAGGGACCCACGGGTGGTCACCATGGTGCTAATCTCACGGCTAAGAAAGTGTTCGATGCCGGCTTCTTTTGGCCTTCTATCTATCGTGATGCACACGCACTTGTGAAGTCGCGTGATTCGTGCCAACGTCAAGGAAAATCGTCTCAACGTGATGAAATGCCGCAAAACATAATTCAAGTGTGTGAAATTTTTGACATTTGGGGCATAGACTTTATGGGTCCGTTCCCATCTTCTCAACAAGTATATCCTCGTCGCGTTGGACTACCTTTATAAGTGGGTGGAAGCTAAGGCTTTACCGACTAATGATGCTCGTGTGGTAGTGAAGTTTTTGAAGCAACTATTCTCTCGATTCGGAACCCCTCGTGCTATTATAAGAAATCGTGGAACCCATTTTTGTAATGACCAATTCGAGAAGGTCTTAAAGAAATATGGAGTTACTCATCGTATTTCTACGGCTTATCACCCGCAAACGAGTGGGCAAGTCGAGGTTTCGAACCGAGCTTTGAAGAGGATTTTAGAAAGGTCGATTGGAGAAAACTGTGCTTCATGGTCCGACAAACTCGATGACGCTTTATGGGCCTTTAGGACCGCTTATAAGACACCTATCGGTTGCACTCCTTATAAGTTATTCTATGGGAAGAATTGTCATTTGCCCATTAAATTGGAGCACAAGGCATATTAGGCCCTTAAGCATGCAAACTTTGACTTGAAGACCGCGGGAGATCACCAGAAAATACAATTGAATGAACTGGATGAACTAAGAGACAATGCTTATGAAAATTCATTAATTTCCAAAGAAAAGACTAAAAAGTTTCATGATGCAAAGATTAAAAACCGGGTTTTTAACGTTGGTGATTAAGTGTTACTTTTTAACTCTAGACTTAAGATATTTTCCGGGAAATTAAAATCTCGTTGGTCGGGTCCTTTCACCGTTACACAAGTGTTTCCTTATGGGACCATCGAGCTAGCTCAAGATGATGGTCCTAACTTCAAGGTGAATGGACATAGGCTTAAGCACTACTTTGGTGGGGAAATTCCTTCAATGGTTGACCTCGACCAAGTCACCTTCCCAAATAATAATTAGCATTGAGGGGATCGAGTCGAGCTCATGACTCGGTAATCAAAAACGAGGTGCCTCGTGGGGGAGATCCCATGCTTATCCTTTTATGCTTACCAATAACTAATGAGAGGGGATTTGTGCCCTTCCAACTCGTTGTCTCGTGGTTGTTTGTGATTATGTTATCTAGATCATCATCATCATCTACGATTGAAGACTCTCGTGTTCGTTTACGTGAGCCTCCATCGTTTGCTTGAAGAAGTTTTTCACGAATCCATGACATATCCTTTATTGTTCTAACAATTATCTTTTAGCATAATTCATAAACGGCTTTAGACATATTGTTGATCACCCTTTCCATGCTAGATCCTAAGCATTTGATTCTTCGTCTCTAGTATGGGGTGCTCCACCTTTAGACTCGAAACATTGAGGACAATGTTTACTTTTAGTATGGGGGTGAATAGATACTTGCTTTGCTACGCCCTCACGCTTTCCAACTTTCAATGTTTTGTTTTGTTGCTAATAAGGCTAAAATGGCCAAATTTTAAAAAAATTCTTAGTTTCCATAAGTGTTTTTAAGACACGAATGTATATTTTCCGATGGGTAGAATAAGAGCTAATTTTTGACTTGATGGGCATTTGGAGCCCTTTACATTCCTTAACCCGCTCAATTCAAGTTTTGCTAGACTTTTATATAGGGAACTTTAAAACGCGAAAGTCTTAGCTCATTCGGGTTAAGAACAAGAACTTTTCGCAAGTTCCTATAATTGATCCTATAAAGTCACTTATCAAGAGAACTATAAAATGCATTCTCAAAACTTGGAAAAGTCCAAGAAAGTGCAAGATCCTATAGGTGGCTTGAAAACCCAAAACTTTGATTTGATATAGTCTTAATGAAAGCTAATCCAAATTTGGCTTAATTTTGACTTGCATGGCTAAGTATTCACGAGTCTCTTTAATTAGAGGTCTTTATATAGTGAAGAACGAGAAGTGATAGAGTTAGACAAGTGATCATGCTAAACGTAGAACATGAAAATGTTATTTCAAAAACTCATATGTTTTTAAGTGTGGCTTTTTCTTCCCATAAGATCAATGCATTAGGAATAAAAATAATTGCAATAAGTAAGGTCGTACGATTTGAAAGGTTACTTAGCTTCTAGCCCAAGATCGTTTAAAAGTTGCTCGGGGTTGAATAGAGTTCATAGCCAAGGCATAACTTATTGAAGCGGGACGCGAAGATTGGTGAAGATCCAAAAAGGCCCTAACAAGGCATGAGGAGCTCTATTTTGTTGCTAAAGATCCAAGATAATGTGAAGTATCATTATTCCTAAATTAATATGAAGGATCGAGACACACGACGAAAAGAAATTACTCCCCTAAAGATCATGGAGAAAGTCTATCCAAAAAGACCCTAACAAGGTATGAGGATAAATATATCCAAGTCCGAAAAGGAGGCGGATCGTTGTATATCAAAGTCCAAAATAAAGATTGAAGAAAAATGATGAAGTCGTGGTCCAAATATGAAGAATCTCTCAAAAACGTCAAGTGAAGAAATTCTAAATATATGAAGAGAAGTCCATAATTTCAAGAACGTCTTCCCAAGATTTGAAGTTGAAGTACATGCCAAATATCAGTCCAAGAAAGGTCTCAAATCGTGAAACGAGTTATGCCAAGATATGAACTTAAGGAGATACACGAGAAGTCGTTTTAAAAGATTTTGTCCTTCGGCTAACTATCGATTAAATCGTGCTACTTTGCTTTTGGACTAATAAATACTCAAATAATTCAATATGAATCACTTGTGATCCATGACAAATAGTTAAAAAATGCTAGTAACCCATTTCCTTTTATAATAACTAGGATTGCGGGGAGAAAAAGTATTACACAATTTAGACGTATGAGTAGTGTTAGCATTGTGACTTGTACCAACAATGATCTCGTTTTTTCACTTAGCATGGAATGTATGACAATCAAGGATGACGAAATTTACTCTATGGGACATTTACTTGTTTCTATTCATTGACCCTAAAAGTCACATTCGTGATGAAAATCATACATTATGTCTTTACACATCGTCGTAGTATTGTTGCAAGTCTTTTACTTTCCAATAAAGGTTAATAAAATTGAATTTTGGTGATGCCTAGATACTTTATTCTAGCATTGCGTGAGGGCACGGTAATGCTTAGTATGGGGGAGTGATGAGATGACATTTATACATGATCTCATCGTTCTTTTCGGGCTTTAAATGCATTAAAATGTCATAAAATACCATATATATATGCTTGTATTTGTTTACTTGTGTGTTTTAGGTATGGATATCGTGAAAAAGACAACAGATCACAAGAAACAAGAAAAAACGGACACGAGAAACGAAGCCGTACGAAGAACCGGGCCCTAGTTCATGATTTATCCAAGATTAACCCTTGAAGACTTGAAGAAATACAAGAATGATCCTTAATGAATGAATAAATGACACTTAAAACCCTTGTGAATTCATAAATACAAGTTTGGTCCCTTAAGTTTGTCATAATTACAAAAAGGTCCTCCAAGTTTGAAGAATTGGCAAATTTAGTCCCTCAGCAATACTAAATTGTCAATAATGGTCCTTCATAAAGTACAAGATCCAAAGAAACCCTTGAAGTTCAAGAATATTGCATTTTTAGTCCTTTAAAAATGGATAAAACATCATAAGGACTGAAATTGTAATTAGCCTAAAGTTTAAAAAGCCCTAATTCCCTTTTCCAAAACTTTTTGTGGCCAATGTGGGAATTCAGAAACTTAGTTTACAAAGGCAAACGGGTTTGCTTGAAAAGAAACTTGTTATTCATTGTTTTCCAAAGACTAAGGGCCAATTGTGTACAACTGAAACATTCAAACATAATTTACGCCAAACAGAATTACCACCCACTATCAGATCAAACGTGGCACTGTAGCACGTGATGAACCCAGAAATTACTTTTTACCAACAAAGGGTAAATTGCAATTAGTTGTTCCCCCGTGTGATTCACCTCACCTGAAACCCATCCCAACATTAAATCCCTCTCTCCACTCACCAATGGACCCTACCATCTACCCCGTTACCCAATCACATCACACCCTCCTCTCCAAGTAAGGACACGTGGCTAAATCAACAGTTATCATCCCTTGCTTACTCACAGCGCAAGATTGAACGACTTGGATCAATTTGGACAGCTCATTCCATCAAAAGATCTAGAAGACTTCAGGGACGGGATTTTCTAGCTAGGGTTTATGAATAGTGTTTTGTAAGCATTTGCCTATAAAAGGAGACCTCAACTTGTGAGAGTCCCTTTGTTCCAGATTTTGGCTATTATCTTTGTAATCCCTTTTTATTTAAATAAAAATTGAATTTCTGAAAATTGTGAAATCTCTTTTGTGTTTTATAAAAGTTGGTCTTAGAATAGCTAAAATCTGTGTTCCATTTGATGTTATAGACCTTCCTTAATCTTGTGGTTAAGGCACGTCTATGTTTGTTAGGTTTTTAAAGGTTCAAAAACCTTGAAATCCTTGTTTCTGATTTACCTTTTATCTTGTACCAACCCTTAGCCAAAAGCCTAAAGCTCCTTCAAGCTTGTTGACACCAAGCCTAAGAAGAGATTTAAGCTATTGGGTGAGTTGTTTGTTCATTTGTGTTGAAGAATCATAATCATCAAAACCTTGTTCTACTTTGAACATCAGCAGGTTTTGATCTTCTTTTTGAAGAACCTTGGTCTAGTTCTAGTTGTTGAACAAGGTCCAAGGAGCATTGCTGGTCCTCCTATGATGTTGTGGAGGACAGGTATGGCCTCTTGTTTAAGTTTCCCCTAAAAACTTCATGATATAGCCTGTTTTTGATTTTGGTCTGTGATTTTGTGTTCTTGTGTTTGAGGTTGTGATTTTTGTGTTTGAATCTGTTAGTTGTCATCTAGGAAGAGTGTTTGAATGATAAAATCAGTAGGTTGTTCTTAGAAATCACAAATTGCTTTGAAAATTTGTGGATTAAGGTGTGTTTGGGATAACAACCTGTTTTGGATCTGTCTTGTTTTGAGTTGGAACTTTGTGTTGCTTTGTGTTGGAATCTGTCTCATAAGTGTAAGTGATTATTTATCTGCAAGTTTTGTGCATTTTAACACCTAGATTCATAAATAGGCTATAAAATCTTTATTACTTGGTTAAATTGGATGAAATTTAGAGGACACCTAGATCTAATCATAGACTAGGGTTAACAAGTTATAAATATAAGTTTATACAACCAGGGAAGTATGGTTTGAGTGCTGAAATTGGATTTGTGGTCATCTATATCAGTAAAAGAGTTAGTGTTCATCAATGCATGTTAGTGTTCATCAGTAACCTGCATATGCTTATATCTGCTTATAATCTTTGATTCAGTGATTGAAATAAGTTTGTTTGTGCTTATTAAGAGTTTATATAGCTTGTGTATGCATCTGGTTGAATTTGGTGTGCTTATTCTAGCTTAAAACTGCTTAAGTGTTAATAACAGCTTAATATCCATGTATGTGCTAGATCTGAGCATCTTTTGATTTATCTGTGCTAATTGGTGATACTGAAGTGTGTTTTTGTGCTTGATTGTGACTCCTTGTGATTAACTGATCACTTGGGTGCCCTTGTCTTCCAACAAAACATATAGAATCTCTCTGTAATCAAAGGTCAAATAGTCAAGGTAGTGGGAACCAGTTCCTACTGAAAGTTCCCGCTGCTAGTGTTATTTGGACATCAGCTTATCAATAAGCTATTCTAACTTATTTTAACCAGCAACAACTTTGATTTTGTAATAGGTGCTCATTATTTGACCCATTTGTTCATACTGGAGCATTTGGTGGGTTGACTTTAGGGTTTGACTAGAAAACCAACTTAATTGACTTTTTCATAAGTGCTTATTGGCTTATTCAAGCTTATTGGTTTTGCTTATTGGATTTTGGTTGATTAATTTGGCTTATTGAAGTCATTTGTAACCTTTTGCAAGTTGAATCAAGTCCTGAGGCGCCCTAGATCTCAAACCCGACTATTTTGTCTTTTAGTGGATTTGTACTTGGCTTATTTCTGGCTTATTGAGTGTGCTTTTTCAAAATTTCTTTTTACAGATCTCTTTAGTATCCCAAAGAAGGTTGTGTGTCAAATTAGAGCTTATGGCATTGGCTTATTGCTTAATGGGCTTATTGGCCCAATAAGAATAAGATGTGTGTTCATTAAGCTGTGATAAGCTCATTTTCAGCTTTTGGGCCTTCAGAGTTTTGTGTTTAGAATTGAATTTTGAGTTAGATAGGGCTTTTCCAAGTCATTTGGGCTTATTTTTACTTTTTGGGCTAAAAAGCCCATTAAGGTTGACTGATTTTGCTTTTGGCCCATTTGTGGGCCCAATAGGGGTAATTTGGTAATTTCACTTTCATTTTCTAATTATTTAGGTTAAAATAAACTAGTTTGCAAGTTTTTAGATTTTTTTATAATTTTTGGATTTTTAATATTATTTTAATATTACTTTATTATTATTTTTCAAATTTCACATTTTTGCACTTTTTATATTTTTCTTAGCTTAGATACATTAATATAGGAATTTTGCAACTCTTAGATTAATTTTATCATCTTTAGATTAATTTTTATAATTATTTTAAGTTTTAATAGTTTTTAAATCATTTTAAATAGTTTTTCTTAGTTTAAAAATTTATAAAAATAGTTTTTAATCTTCTTAGGTCATTTTAGAGGTATACCAATTGAAAATCTTTATTTGGGCTTTTTGATAATTAATTTGATTTTTAGGGTTTTATTTAGCATTTAAAAATTAATATTTAATTAATTAAAAGGTTTAAAAAAGTTTTGATCATCGGTAAACTCTTAGTTTATTTATTTTGATTTTTGTTGAATTTTTGGTAATTTTTAGAATTAATTTTTATTTTTGTACTTTTTACGATTTTACGTTTAGTCATCGTAGTAATTAATTTCACGTTTTCGTCATTCTCTTTTCTCATCCCCTTCTTTCAAATATTAATCTCAAATCTTGCTACATTTTAGTCACACACATATACCTCCTTGGGAAACGAACTTCATTGGGTCATTAGTGTTTGATTTTCCTAAATCATCACTTAATACTTACCGCTTATTTACGTTCTTTTGTTTTCCTAAACAAGAGACGTAATTTACCACAATCAGGTAGTAATATTAATGCCTCTAGTAGCTAATTTTGTAGTGGTAATGATAAATCAAATCAAAAATGACGTCATATGCGTGTTCCCAAAGAAAACAAATTTTTGTTTTCTCCCGCCCAAATCAACAAAAAGACAAAACACGTAAGGATAGGTACAATGCGCCAATTAAGATCTAAAACTGGTAGATAGCTTTTACACCAAACCAATCTATACCATATGCCTTGATTTAAATGTTGTGTTACTATTTCTCTTAACTCCAGTTATGTGTTATAGTGAGATTCTCGCTAGTTCTATTGAATTCTATGCATATTGAAAGCGCTAAATAACTTTTAAAAATAACTAGCATCTTCTAATCGTTGTTAGAGAAGGACTTCAATAGCCTTCCGTCAAATAACTCAGAATATATCGCCATTTAAAATCACGTACAAATTTTATTAAAAAAAGCACAATCACTATTGTTATTATCAAAAATAGTTTTGTGCTCGCTGTTATTAAAAAAACAAAATAAAAAAATAAAAACAAAAAAAATGTTACTATTTTCTACACTTTTAAAACATAGGGGTAGTAATATTAAAGCCCCTTCTAATTTTGGAGTGGTAATGATAAATCAAATCAAATATGACGTCATATGCGTGTTCCCAAACAAAACAAATTTCTGTTTTTCTCCCGCCTAAATCAACAAATAGATAAAACACGTAAGGATAGGTACAATGCGCCAATTAAAATCTGAAACTGGTAAATAGCTTTTACACCAAACCAATCTATACCATTTGCCTTGCTTTAAATGATGTGTTACTATTGCTCTTAACTCCAATTATGTGTTATAGTGATATTCTCGCTAGTTCTATTAAAATTTATGCATACTAGAAGCGGTAAATAACTTTTAAAAATAACTAGCATCTTCTAATCGCTGTAAGAGAAGGACTTTAGTAGCCTTCCGTCAAATAACTCAGAATATATCGCCACTTAAAATCACGTACACATTTAATTTAGAAAATAATAATAAACACTATCACTATTGTTATTATCAAAAATAGTATCGTGCTCGTTGTTATTAAAAAACAAAATAAAAAAATAAAAAACAAAAAGATGTTACTATTTTCTACACTTTTAAAACATAGGGGTAGTAATATTAACGCCCCTAGTAGATAATTTTGCAGTGGTAATGATAAATCGAATCAAAGATGACGTCATATGCGTGTTCCCAAACAAAACAATTTTCAGTTTTTCTCCCGTCCAAATCAACAAAAAGACAAAACACATAACGATAGGTACAATGCGCCAATTAAGATCTGAAACTGGTAGATAGCTTTTACAAAAAACCAATCTATACCGTATGCCTTGCTTTATATGATGTGTTACTATTGCTCTTAACTCCAGTTATGTGTTAGAGTGAGATTCTCGCTAGTTCTATAGATGTTATGCATACTGAAAGCGCTAGATAACTTTTAAAAATAACTAGCATCTTCTAATCGCTGTTAGAGAAGGACTTCAATAGCCTTCCGTCAAATAACTCAGAATATATCGCCATTTCAAACCACATATACATTTAATTAAAAAACACAATCACTATTGTTATTATCAAAAATAGTTTCGTGCTCGCTGTTATTAAAAAAACAAAATAAAAAATAAAAAACAAAAAGAAGTTACTATTATCTACACTTTTAAATCATAGGGGTAGTAATATTAACGCCCCTAGTAGCTAATTTTACAGTGGTAATGATAAATCAAATCAAAAATGACGTCATATGCGTTTTCCCAAAGAAAACAAATTTCTGTTTTCTCCCGCCCAAATCAACAAAAAGACAAAACACGTAAGGATAGGTACTGTTAGCCTCAAAATATTGAGTCAAACAAGAATGTTAGGTCATAGGTTTCTATTGTAATATTTATTAGAACGTTGTTGTAGGACCTTTACACACGACTAACCAATCACGAAATCTATATGATCTAGATAAATAGATGAATTAGGACGAGATGATGATGGGTACAAAATAAGAACACGAAATAAAGATGAAGAACAAGATTAAAACAAGAAGAATGAAAGATTAGATTAGTGAAGAAGAAGAAAGAAAGAACAAGGAAGAAGAATGTGTAATCCTAGTGAGAGAAAGACAAGAACTTTCTCTCTCTACGAACTAACACACTAGAAAAATAGAAAAGGCACACACACAAATGAGGGGTTTGTTTCCTTTTATACTAAGAAGGAAACTTGGCAAAGGCTTTCCTCATTTGTGTGTTCGGGACTAATTCCCGTTACGTACATAATAATAGCATAGAACTCTCGACACCATTACGTAGCATTTTCCATGAGCTTCGCAACGGTATATTATATGACCATCACTTTAAATACTTCTAACAGTTTCACTAAAGTGACGAACCGTGTCCACTCGGGTTGAAGTTGTTGAAGAAATTGAACATTCACTTGCATGGTGGAGACTTGCAGATTATTTCTTGTCATGTCATTCATCATTTTATAAAACCTAGAGTAATATGAATCAATTGATTCTCCATCCTTTGAAGTAAACTTGCCAAAATTCCCAAACAAGTTTGTTTTGACATCTTGTTTGTTGAGTGATTCTCCTTGTTGCAAGCGTTCAATAGCAGTCCACATTTCATGTGTTGTAGGACATGCATCAACCGTGGAGTAAATATCATCTCCAATCCCACTTAGAACCATATAGATGGCTTCCTTATCCGCATCATGCCAAGCATAATTTTCAGGTGTGAGATCGGCTCTTGTTTCATCACGTTCACTTGCAGGTATTGGATCAGTAGTATCTGTGGCTGGTCTTGGAGGAATTGTGATCTTCTTGAATATATATGGTCCATGAGTAATACATTTCCTCAAGGCATCACCATTGGGTCTTGTATCAAGGTATCGTATGAAACGTGATTGCCATTGAGCATACCAACCAGACACAAGCATTGGTAGTCTCTCTTTATTACCCGCCACCATGATATTGTTGTTTGTGACACGATACTCTTGAGTAGAATCCATATCTAGACACTAGAAATAAATGAAGTGAAAATGGATCTTAAGTAGATGTGTTGTGATTGTTGGTGTCGATGAAAAATGTTAAAATCCCCTAAAAATTGTCTTCACAAGAAACCAAAAATCCGAAGGCGAAAAATCACACGAGTTAAAAATTTTCACTTTTGTAAAAATCTTCAATTTTTGGAATATTGTATAATTTCGGAATAACTGACTTTTTCAGAGAATGTGGCCTTCTTCGGAATAAATGATGTTTTCAGAGAAGTGGACCTTCTTCGGAATAATTGAAGTTTTCAGAGATTTGAACTTTCTTCGGAATAATTGAAGTTTTCAGAGAAATGGAACTTCTTCGGAATAATGGATGTTTTCAGAGAAGTGGACATTCTTCGGAATAATGGATGTTTTCATAGAAATGGAGATTTTTATAATAAATCATTATTTCAGAGAAATTTTCGGATAAACCACTTTTTTGGAGAAAAAGACCTTCTTCGGAATAAATCACTTTTTCAGATAAAATCACTTTCTCGGATAAAGTGAAGATTTCAGAAAAATGGTGTCTTCGGAATATGGGAATTTTTCAGAAAAATGAGAATCTTCGGAATAAGTAGAATTCTTCGGAATATGTGATATTTTCAGAGAAATATCTTCGGAATAATATGCTTTTTCAGAGAAATTGAAAACTTCAGAAAAACGTACCTTCTTCGGAAAAGATGCTTTTTCGGAATAAAGTAAATTCAGAGAAAAGACTTTCTTCGGAATAGTAAAACCCTTATCCAAAAATCCTTTTTTCGGAATAATTAACCCTTATCTGAAAATCTTATTTCGGAATGATCTTGAAGCAGTAACGACCCGTAACTCAAAAATGAATCCAAACACCTCAAAAACTTGCGATTTTTACCACAAAACCGAACCAAATCCCTACCAAATCAATATAAATGAGTTATATCAAGATTTATAGCCCGAAATACTAAAAAAGAAATTTAATTCGGGATGATTTATATGGAAAAATCAACTGAATCAAACTAAAACCAAACAACCACACACAATCTACCCCGTGGCGATTGATACCAATTGTTGTCCCATATTATTATGATGATTAATGATAGAAAATAGATGAAAAAAGAGATGGATTCCTAGAGAGAGAAAGTAGTGAGAGAAAGTAGAGAGAAGAGATGATTAACTTTGTGAATATTAGATTAGAATAATGAGAGTACTAATGATCATCCACCCTTCCTAACATGCTAGGAAGGGCCTTATATAGTCGGGCTTACATGTAACCATAATGGGCTATATTGTTTGGACCGGGCTTGTCTTTTGGGCTTTAAGTAGCTTAAATCTAAGCTCGTGAACCACGACTATTTAACTAACTATTACAACTGTTATAAGTATTTAAAGTTATGGTCATATAATATACCGTTGCGAAGCTCATGGAAAATGCTACGTAATGGTGTCGAGAGTTCTATGTTATTATTATGTATGTAACGGGAATTAGTCTTAAACACACAAACGAGGAAAGCCTTTGCCAAGTTTCCTTCTTAGTATAAAAGGAAACAAACCCCTCATTTGTGTGTGTGCCTTTTCTATTTTTCTAGTGTGTTAGTTTGTAGAGAGAGAAAGTTCTTGTCTTTCTCTCACTAGGATTACACATTCTTCTTCCTTGTTCTTTCTTTCTTCTTCTTCATTAATCTAATCTTCCATTCTTCTTGTTTTAATCTTATTCTTCATCTTTATTTTGTGTTCTTATTTTGTACCGATCATCATCTCGTCCTAATTCATCTATTTATCTAGATCATATAGATTTCGTGATTGGTTAGTCGTGTGTAAAGGTCCTACAAGTGGTATCATTCGCCAAGGGATTCGTGGTTAGCGTTTTGGTGGTTTTTGTTTGCTTAAATTCTTTCAAAGTTGCGAAAAGTTGAGCCAAATTTCGTCCTTTTTCCGAGTTCCTTCTTTCTAGGGAAGCTGCCAAAATTTCGCAATTTTTGAATATTGCGAAATTGTGACATTTTTCGTGCATTGCGGAATTGATCCATCTAAGCAATTGCGGAATTGATCTTTCATCCCAATTGCTAAATTGAATTCTTTTCTAATTGCGGAATTGTACCATACTACATATTGCAGAATCATTGATTTCCTGCTATTGTGGAATCTTGTGTTGCTAGTGATTGCGGAATTATTGACTTTCGAATATTGCGGAATCGTGTACATTGTATTATTGCGGAATTATGGACTAATTGCGGAATTGTGGACTAATTGCGGAATTGGTGGTTTCTGAAGATTGCGAATTCTTACTTTCTGATCATTGCGGATTCTTTTGCAACATTTCGCAATTGTGGTATTGCGGAATTTTGGCATTACGGAATCTTAGCCAGTTTTTTATCGATGTATTTTCGGCGGGAAAACCTAAGAAAATTTTAATTTTTCCTAGACCATTTTTAGGCCATTTAAGCTTCAATTTCAAATTTTGGCGAAGCGAAAAAAATTTCGACCCAAAATTCGAATTTTTTCGGTTTTAATTTTTCTCAAAATTTTTCAATTTTCAAATTTTTTCCTACTAGTTTTTGGCTATTTCTAACTCGATTTCAAAATTTGGCAATTCGTAAAATTTTCCAGTTTATTTTACATCGCACTGAGGTATTTTTTTGTCGGACTGGAAAATTTCGGCAAAATTTGCTTTTTTTTAAGAATACGAAACGCGCTTTCTACGAATTGAGATCCTGATTTACACAGGACTTCTTCAATGACATCTCAACAAGACATTCATGCTGCGGGTATTGAGAATCGTGATTGTACTACCAAAAAGAAGAGGGATGCTGCCTATCTCCAGACTCAGCTTCATATAGCTCAAAAGGAAGAAGCATGAATTCCACTTCTAGCTGAAGAATTTGATCTCATGGCATCTGCAGCAACATATGATGAGGAAGAAGAGGTGACTACTAACTCCCTCTTGATGGCTAATTCGCATCAACATCTGTAATTTAGGCTGACAGAGCTCCTGTGTATGATTTAGACGGTTCATCTGAGGTACACCCACGTCTCAATGATAATGAGTTATATAATATGTCTAATTAGGAGAAAGAGTATACTGAGTCACTTGAGCCTTCCACTGAGACACACGGGGATCAAACAAATAATAGCAATATTACTTCTAATGCGCCCAGTGTTGACCTTAGTGGAGATCAAGTAGCCCAACCTACAACCCTTCCTGACGAGACGCATGCATATTATAAATCATTATTTGATAAGCTTGCCAAGGATGTTGCTCATGCGAATGTGTTTAATAATAAGTTTAGAAAAACTAATGCCAAATTGACCACTGAGCTTGCCGGTTATAAGGAAAGGGAGAAAAGATTTGAAATTCATCAGGCTAAAATCAAGGAACTTGAACAAGCTCATGCGCACCACAAAGAAATTAAATGCCTTACATTTAAGTAGTTCTAAAAAGATAAGCGAATTGAATGATGAAATCACCTCTCTTAATAAACAGCTTTCAACTGAAAAATCTATCATTTTGGATTTAAAAGAAGAACGAAAAAAGCTGAAACATGATTTCAAAATTCGAGAAGATGGGCTTCTTGTGGATTTTTGCAAAGCTCGGGATAGGATTAGGGAATTAGACAACCTTTTGGTAAAACGTGGCCAAACTATGCAAACGATAAATATGCTCGCACCTAAAGTGAATGAGATCAATTACACACGTTACAAAATGGCTTTAGGTTGTCCTCTTCCTCCCAATCCCGAATATCTTAAGCAAGTTTAGGCCACAAATCAAACTCTATATAATGGAAGTGTGCTCTTGTCTAAGGAGCATGATCCTCCTAGTGTGCATGATTCTGAGGAAACTACTGAACTTGCAGTAGAGACTCGTTTAAGAATGAAAAAGCTTGATAAAGAAGTGACACCCGTTTATTATCCGAAAGTTAATCCTCCAACTATTTTTGTTTGGTCTAAAACGAGTTCTGAAATGCTTTTGATACCAAGTGAGGAATTGTATGATGACCCTCCGAAAGTATCACACGTAGGTATCTAAACAAGCTCAAAGATAATTTTGTCATTCTCAAACGGGTTGTTAACGCCAAAATGATTGGAGGAAACTTTACATCACCCGTTCATGTCGAGTTACAAAAAGTGCTTCATACTGAAATCAATCTGATTATTAATCAAGTTGATGCGAGGATAGGTGATGAGACTGCTTTTATACATGGTCTCATCGTTCTTTTTGGACTTAAAATGCATTAAATATCATCAAAATACCCAAATATATGCTTGTGTTTGTTGCTTGTGTATTTTAGGTACGGATATTGAGAAAATGACAAAAGATCACAAGAATCATGCAAAAACGAACACGGGAAATGAAGCCGCACTTTGAACCAAGCCCTAATGAAGAATTTTCCAAAGAAAACCCTAGAAGATTTGAAGAATATTGAAGATTGGTCCTCCAAGTTTGAAGAATTGACACTTTATACCCTTGTATCTTCATAATTACAAGTTTGGTCCCTAAAGTTTGTCAAAATTACAAAAAGGACCCTTAACTTTGAAGAATTGGCAAATTTAGTCCCTCAACAAATCTAAATTGTCAAATATGGTCCTCCAAGAAGTCAACAAACAAGTCAAAGCCTTGAAGTTTGAAGAAATGTCAAAAACAGTCCTTGGAATATGAAGAAATTGCATGTTTAGTCCTTAAAACAAGTTTTAAGACTTGCTGTGCCAAATTTGACAACCTTCCCAAAGTTGTCATGTGTTAATTTGGCGCTGATAGCCATTTTACACAAAGTGCACAAAGAATGAAAATAAAAGGGCCAAACCTGCCAGACAACCTAAGACAAATCCCCCAATCCCTGCTTGCCACCTCACCCACTCACATCCCACACCCAATCAGCATCACCCTTTCTGCCATGTCACCTATCCACTCACTTTTTAAACCGGTTTAATTTATTAAACCTTCCCACCAAAACACTTAATTTGAAAAATCATTAACCCTAAACGGATTAAAACCCCTCTTAATCCTCCCTTAAACCCTAATTTTTCCAGGATGAACATCACTTAAATCAAAGGGGTTTTTGATGATTATTTCCAGATCCCTAATTAAACACCTCTTAAACCTAAAACCATCCTTATACACCCATCACCATCACCTCACATGTGTATGCAAGCCTCCCCTGCCCCACTATTCACTCTCAAACAAAAAAGGCCAGCAAGATCAACATCCCATAGCATTTTCTTGTTCCCAAAGGCAAAATAAACGATCTAGATTGCTTCTACACCACTGGCATCCCACAAAATGCCAAGAACATCACATGGCTTGGATTTTGACTCAAAATTCAAAAATCGTCCAAGGGCAAGATTGGAACTTCACTTGTTAGGGTTTCTAGTTTCCATTCAGTTCTAGAATCTCATTGTAGCCTCTATATAAAGGCATTGTAGGAGTAGCATAGTTTCTGTTCTTTTTTCTCTTTTTTGTCACAACTTTGTAAGTCCTCTTTTTTATGAATGAAAAAAGGTTTAAGCTTGTTGATGAGAAGAAAGATCCAATTTAATTTACATTGTTTGCTTGTTGTCTAAAATTCCAAGTTTGTTTACTTTTCAAGTTTGTTTTAAAATTCAAGTTTGGTGTTCAAAGGTTTCTGATTTTAAGATTTCTGTTCAAATTCAGGTTGTTAAACCACATAAGCTTTTATATTCAAGCTTATATATGACCATACAACCCTGATATCTTGAAGACATCAAGGTGTAGTGGGTATAAAAGTTTGGGTAAAAGGGCTAAGTGAGGTGAAAAACCTTCTTGCTTATTTTTCTTACATTTCTGTTTCGGCTTTAAAGCTATAAGCTATAAGGAGACTTGTCCATAAGTCATCCTTGTAGCTCATTGCTCATATTCCAGGTCACTCTTGTTGTGTTGGATTGTTTTAGCAGGTTCTAAACAAAGCCCTATTTTATTCAAATTTTGTTAAGAAAAACTCCATCAGAATCTCATCCAAGTTCAGCACAAGCCCGGGCTTGTTTGGAGGTGGTTTTTCAACCACTAAAGGTCCTGGATGTAGGACCCTTAAGGTAGCTCATTGTTTCCCTTTTTCATATTCATTTTTCTGAAAATTATATGCTTTATGTGATTTTGTATGATTAAGTTGTTAAGTGTTAGTTTAAGTGCTTAATTTTGCTCTTATTAGGATTGTATGCATGCTAGAAGTGATTTGATTCAGTTTGAATTAGATTTGAGAAGATTTGCCTTGTTAAAATTTGATTTCAGATTTTAAAGGAGTGTTTGGGATAAGTGTTTAACTTATATTTTTGCTATTAATCTTGTCTGCAAGCTTGTTAATTTCACTTATTAGGTAGCCATAGGGTGTATGCTAGTTTGTTTTTTTTATTTGGAAGAGTTTTTAACAGATTGCATGCTTAAAAGTTGGAAAAGTTAGCTAAAATCAGTCACTGCTCTCTTTCTGCTTATTTGTGTGAATTTGATGCTTCAAATTTGGTAATTTGTTAGAAAGTAGGTTTAAGAAGGTTTGTGAGTTGATTATATGTCATTTGGTGAGAGTGTATGCAAATTAATGAGCTTTGAAATCCATTTGTGTGCACATTGATTCAGCAAATAACCATCAGACATAGCATAGTATATCAGTAACTTGATTTGGTATTTGGTGCTTGATTCTTGTGTGTACTTGCCTGTTTTTGTGTTATTCTTGACTCCTTGTACTCCAAAGAGTACAAGGGTGCCTTTGTTCCATCAAAATCACCACCCAAACTCACACAATCAAGTCCTCTTGATTGTTTGCACAAGTGAAAATAAACACTTGTGTTCATCAGAAACATCATCAAGTCTGGGCACGTTTTGGCTTTCCTAAGCCTTAATCCTTGTCTAATCTGGATTGTGTTTGTGTTTTAGTGTGTTATTAAGTACCTAGTTTAAGTTTTAAAAGTAAAAAAAAAAAGAAAAAGTTTTGCAAAAAGCATACCCTGCCTGGACTCGAACACGCGACCTTGCGTACCAAGGAGTAACGTGTTTACCAGTGATCTAGATAGCTTTTTACGTTATTGTTTGAATTCATTATCTATTTAAGGGGTTTTGTTTTTATAGCTTATTTAAGTAACAGCTTAATAATAAGCATTTTCCAGCTTATTTCGTTGAGGATTTATCTGTTTGACATTTTTCTTAGGATTATATTAGTGTTTTTGATTTTTCTGAGCAAAAAGTAATTTTTTCCCTTTATTGTTTTATTTATTAGGATTATTTTAAGTTTTATTTTTAGAAAGTCTTTTAAAAATAGTAAAAAGTGATTTAAAAATTTGGAAAAATAATTTTTAGGTTTCTGATCATATTTTTGAGGTTTACAGCTTATTAGGTTTTCAATTTAGCTTATTTTTAATTTTATAGGATTTTAGGTTTTTTAAGCAACTTTAAAATTCAATATAAAATTATTTAATAGGTTTCTGAAAATTTGGTTTGCATTTTTGTTTTAGTTACATTATTTAGGAATTTTGGTAATTTTTTAGAATTTATTTAAAAACTTTTTATTTTTTTGATTATTTTAATATTATTTTATTAGAAAAAATTCAAAGTTTTATTTTTAACTTTTTTTCATTTTTCCTAGGTTAAGGCCATTAAAATAGGAACTTTTTCACTTTCCATTTAATTTTTAGGCTTTTCATTTAATTTTTAGAATTAATTTAAGATTTAATACATTTTAATAGTTTTTAAGTGTTTAAAAATAGTTCAATTGGGTTTTAAAATTTTTAAAAATAGTTTTTAGCTTAATTAGGTCATTTTTGAGGTTTACAAACTATAAATTCTTGTTTAGAGCTTTTTAATAATTAAAAGTGATTTTTAGGGCTTTAATTAGCATTAAAAAGTCATTATTTAATTAATTAAAAGGTTTTAGCAAGTTTGGATTTTTTTGTAAACTCTTAGAATATTATTGGGGATTTTTAGGAATTTTTAGAAATTTTTAGGTTAAAATTTTTATTTTTATCGTTTTTACGGTTTTACGTTTACGCCTTTTTCGTCGTAGTTTAATTCGTTTTCATAACCGTCTTTTCTTTCCTTTCTCATTTCTTTTCTTCTTGTTCATAATCACAAACATCATATATCAACTCTTAACACAACGCACTTGCCTCCTTGGGAAACGAACTTGCTTGGTCATTAGTGCTCGGTTTTCCTAAACCGACACTTAATACTTGCCCTATTTATTGCTCTTTTCCTAAAGAGTAGTAAAAACACTACATCATTTTTGGCGCCGCTGCCGGGGAGGCGTGTTGTGTTTTGGTTGAACCATTGTTGTTTTTATATAGCCATAAAAGTAATTGTATTAATAGCACTCTATTAATACGTATTATCGTTTTCTCGGTTTTTGTGAATATTATTACTATATTGTATACGTAGAACAATAAATTTACAAGTATTCTAAATACGTGAGCAATCACAACCTTGACTCGGGATTTCATCACTCGATCATTGTATTCGAATCTCAAATCAAAGAAAAAAGGCAAAAATAGATAAATACTTTCGTGAAGCTTGATTTTGATAATACAAACTATAAGGTGGGTATAAGGCGGTTGTATTTCACGACCTAAAGGAAAAAGGCTCTTAAGTGCTTCGCGCCGCCTCGTTTCCTCCGCTTGCTTGTGCGTATTTGATTTTGAGAGTGAATCGAGGGTTTTGCCGCCCAAAGTATTACTTACGTATCATATATATTTTCTTGGTTTCATTTGATTAAACCCTCTTGAACGATTTGGTGTTCCACCATCGTTCTAAAGTCATCGAAGGCGTTCACTTCACGTGATCGTTTTCATTCCTTGAGGCTTCTTTAATCGAGAGATTTGATTAAGGAGGAGATTTGTAGATTTGTGTCTACTTAATACATTCCAAAAAAATCCAAAAAAAAGTTAAAAACAATCAAAAAACCACAAAAAAAATTGAAAAAGTAAAAACACCAAAAAGAATCTTCTTTGCTCGCCTTCTCGTTATACGTGACGTTTATGCAAACTCGCTCTAAAGCAAGACGTGCTCGTAAACGAAGAAACAAATCACTCACTCCTACTAGTGAGGACTCTCCTATTGACGAACCCATTATAGTGAAAGAAGCACCCATGGCTAATCGAACTATGATGGAGTTGCTTCAAGCACCCACCGAGGGTTATGGAGAAGCGATTGTGATTCCCGCTATCCTTGCGGAGAATTTTGAGGTTAAGACGGGTTTGTTGTCCATGATTCAAAACAACAAGTTTCGAGGGGACGAAAAGGACAACCCGCATAACCACATTCGCCAATTTAATCGTCTCACCGCCACGTGCAAGTTTAAGGATGTTTCAAACGACTCGATTAAGATGATGCTTTTTCCGTATTCCTTAGCGGGGCCCGCAAAAATTTGGTTAGAGAAAGAGCCACCCAATTCTATATTGACGTGGAAGGATCTCGTTTCAAAATTCGTGAACCAATTTTTTCCGCCCTCTAAGACTACGCACTTGAAAAACGAGATTTCAAAGTTTTCGCAAGAGTATAATGAGAGTTTTTCAACGGCTTGGAATAGGTTTAAGGAAATGTTGCACGAATGTCCTCATCATGGTTTTTCCGACTTGCATCAAATAGACACGTTTTACAATGGCTTGAACGATCATGAGCGTGATTATCTTAATGCCGCCGCGGGTGGTAATTTCTTGTGTAAAACGGTCGAGGAAGCTTTGTTAATCATTGAGAATAGGTCTAAGGTGTATAGTCCTCGTAGCACGTCGAGTGTTCGTAAGGCTTCGTCTTCATCTTCACCTAGTTTGTCACACACCGTTGATGCTTGCCAAGTCGAAGCTAATTTGGAGAACAAAATTTTTGACATAGTGAAAGGCTTGTTAGTTGAGTTTAAAGTTGGTGAACAACCCGCTCCCGCTACGATTAAAGCGGTTGAGGTTTCTTGTATGTATTGTGGTGGAGCTCACGATTATTCCGAGTGCATTACCAACGGTGGTAACACTTCGAGTGCCTTCGCGGCCGCGGGAACTTATAACCAAAACGGTCAAGTTCCTCGCACTAATCAATTGACTCCACCGGGTTTTTCACCAAATCAAAATGCTAACAATTATCGAAACAATCAAGTTGGTTACCAAAGCAATCAAAGGAACAATTATAAGGGTAATAACAACTATGGGAATCAAGGGAGTAGTAGTAGCCAATTGCAAAATCAAATCAAAACCGTAATTTTCAAAACACGAGTCAAGGTCTTCAAAATAATAAAGAACTTCCATTGGACTTTTTGAATTACGCTACTTCAAATGATAAGATTTTGGAAAACATTCAAGAGCAAATGGCTAATCAAGCTAAGGACACGGCTAAGAACGCAAAGGAGTTAGCTAATTTTATTAAGGAAAATTTAGCCATGAGAAATAAATTGAAAAATGATTTTGCTAACCAAATTCGAGGTCAAAACAACAAGATAGAGCAAAGTCATGCTAGGCTTGAACAAAGAATTGACCAAAAAGCCGCTATTCAAGATGTGAAGTTTAATAATTTTGATGCTAAGCTTAATGCAATTTTAGAAGCCGTCATGGGAAACAAAGCCTCTACTTCGAGTGGTCTACCTAGTAACACCGTTTCAAACCCGAAGGGAGAGATGAAAGTAATTACCACACGAAGTGGTAAGACACTTAAAGAACCAACTCCTCAACCAATTACTCCAACGGTGGAGGAAATTGAGGAAGAACCCGAGGTGGTGGTCGAAAAGGGGCATATTTCAATCCCACAAAGTACCGCTCATGCCACACCTATGGTTGACCCATCACCCATATTGGAACCCGAGATTCCAAAGGCTATGCCTATGCCCCAACCCACACCACCCTTGCCTTACCCATCGAGACTTAGGAAGGAGAAACGACAAGAGCGCGACAACTATCAATTTGAGCTTTTTATGAAAATGTTTCATGATTTGCACTTTAATGTGAGTTTCGCCGATGCTTTGGTCATGATGCCTCGATTTGCCGCTAACTTTAAGAGTATGTTGAACAACAAGGAGAAATTACACCAAATGTCTAGTTGTTCGTCGGTTTATCTTAATCGCATACCTCAAAAAGTCGGTGATCCCGGTAAATTTTTGATCCCTTGTGCAATTCAAGATATGGAAGAATGCTATGCCTTGGCCGATCTTGGTGCTAGCATTAACTTGATGCCACTTGCAATCTACAAGTCGCTCAATCTTCCTAATCTTACTCCTTCACGAATGTCTATTGAGTTGGCCGACCATTTCACGATTCTTGCATGTGGTTTGGCGGAAGACGTTTTTGTGAAAGTGGGGAAGTTCTACTATCCCGTAGACTTTATTGTTGTTGACATCCCCACGGATCCTCAAGTTCCTCTTATTTTAGGTCGTTCGTTTTTAGATACGTCTATGGCTTTAATTGATGTGCATGCTAGAAAGATCACCTTACATTTCAACGACGAGGAACTTGTTATAAACGCAACTCAAAATTCTCAACTTTCTCATGTTTATTCCGTTGCTACCATAAACCTCGTTGACATGATCGACGTGGTTTGCGAGGAATTTTCACAAGAAGTTTTAGGGTTTGGTGATGAAGAAACTAGTGGCAATCCCACTATGTTAGATCCAATTTTTGATAATTCGACACCAACCTTCACTCCTTTCTAAGGTGGTGGTTTTACGTTGGAAGAATTCGATGTTCCACGTACTTGCAACGAAGACCTCGACAACGATGAGGACTTCTCGATTATCAAGGATTTTCTCAACGATTTCCCATTTCCTCCACCCGAGGAGGTTATGAGTATCGAGCCCAAATCTTCACTTGAGGAACCACCTATTCTCGAGTTGAAAGATTTACCTCCTCACCTCGAATATGTCTATTTGGAGGAGGACGACAAGCTGCCGGTTATTATTGCGAAGGAACTTTCGAATGATGAAAAAACCGCACTTGTCGATGTTCTTAAGGATCACAAAGGGGCGATTGCGTGGAAGTTATCCGACATTAAGGGAATCGATCCCAAATTTTGTACACACAAAATATTAATGGAGGAAGATTTCAAGCCAACAATCCAAAGTCAAAGAAGGGTGAACCCCAAAATTCACGACGTCGTCAAAAAGGAGGTCCTTAAACTACTTGACGCGGGAATGATTTACCCTATTTCCGATAGCCCTTGGGTGAGTCCTATTCATTGTGTCCCTAAAAAGGGAGGGATGACCGTTGTGCCAAACGATGCCAACGAGTTGATTCCTACTAGACTCGTGACCGGATGGAGAGTGTGCATTGACTATCGTAAGTTCAATGAAGCCACTCGAAAAGACCATTTTCCCTTGCCCTTCATGGACCAAATGTTGGAGCGTCTTGCGGGAAACGATTTCTATTGCTTTTTAGATGGTTTTTCCAGTTACTTCCAAATTCCCATCGATCCTCGTGATCAAGAAAAAACTACGTTTACGTGTCCATATGGAACGTTTGCTTATCGTAGAATGCCATTCGGACTTTGTAATGCACCGGGAACTTTTCAACGATGCATGATGGCTATTTTTCATGATATGATCGAGAAGACGATGGAAGTCTTCATGGATGACTTTTCCGTGTTTGGTGATTCCTTTACTTCGTGTTTGTCGAACCTTGAGAGAATGTTAAAACGTTGTGAGGAAACCAACCTTGTGCTCAATTGGGAAAAGTGTCATTTTATGGTTAAAAGTGGAATCGTCTTAGGGCACAAGGTCTCGAAAGCGGGGATTGAGGTAGATCAAGCTAAGGTAGACGTCATCGCTAAATTACCTCATCCCAAAACCGTCAAGGGAGTTAGGAGTTTCCTAGGCCACGCGGGCTTTTATCGACGATTCATCAAGGATTTCTCGAAGATTTCTCGACCCATTACACATCTTCTTGAAAAAGAGGCACGTTTTGTCTTTGACGAAGATTGTGTACGAGCCTTTGAGATCCTTAAGAGGAAACTTACCGAAGCTCCCATTCTTGTTGCTCCAAATTGGAACCTCCCCTTTGAACTTATGTGTGATGCTAGTGATTACGCTATAGGGGCCGTTTTGGGGCAACGTCATGATAAGCATTTCTTGCCTATTCACTATGCTAGCAAGACGATGACCGAGGCTCAACTTAAATACACTACAACGGAAAAGGAGTTCCTTGCCGTGGTGTATGCATTTGAGAAATTCCGACCTTACCTCGTCTTGACGAAATGCATAGTGTATACGGACCATTCGGCTATCAAGTATCTCATGGCTAAACAAGATGCTAAGCCAAGATTACTTCGTTGGATTCTCCTCCTTCAAGAATTTGATCACAAAATCGTTGACAAAAAAGGAGCCGAGAATCTAGCGGCCGATCATCTCTCTCGTTTGGAAGATCCTCACCAAAGTGTTTACGAGCCTAAGGAAATCACCGAAACATTTCCGCTCGAGACACTTGGTGTAGTGAATTCTAAGCTTGATTCTTCTACCCCATGGTTTGCGGATTTTGCAAATTACCATGCGGGTAACTTCATCGTTAAGGGTATGACGACTCAAGAAAAACGAAAATTCTTTCGTGATGTCAAGTTCTATTTTTGGAACGACCCTTACTTGTTTCGAACTTGTGCGGATCAAATCATCCGACGTTGTGTTTTTGGCACCGAAGCTTCTAACATCCTTAGAGCTTGCCATGAGGGACCCACAGGTGGTCACCACGGTGCTAATCTCACGGCTAAAAAGGTGTTTGATGCCGGCTTCTTTTGGCCTACTATTTACCGAGATGCACAAGATCTTGTGAAGTCTTGTGATTCATGCCAACGACAAGGAAAAGCCTCACAAAAAGATGAAATGCCACAAAATATCATTCAAGTATGTGAGATCTTTGACGTTTGGGGCATAGACTTTATGGGGCCATTCCCATCATCTCGTGGTAATAAGTACATTCTCGTTGCGGTTGACTACCTTTCTAAGTGGGTGGAGGCGAAGGCCTTGCCCACTAATGATGCTCGTGTGGTAGTTAAGTTCTTGAAAAGTTTGTTTGCTAGGTTTGGAACCCCTCGTGCTATCATAAGCGATCGTGGAACCCATTTTTGTAATGACCAATTCGAAAGAGTCTTAAGGAAATATGGGGTTACACATCGTCTTTCTACGGCTTATCACCCACAAACGAGTGGGCAAGTCGAGGTTTCAAACCGAGCATTGAAGAGGATCTTGGAGAGATCCGTGGGGGAAAACCGACAATCTTGGTCGGATAAGTTAGACGATGCTTTATGGGCCTTTAGGACCGCTCATAAGACGCCCATTGGGTGCACTCCCTATAAGCTTGTGTATGGAAAGAATTGTCATTTGCCTATCGAGTTAGAACACAAGGCTTATTGGGCCCTAAAGCATTGTAATGATGATATGGAGACCGCGGGAAAACACCGGAAAATGCAATTAAATGAATTGGATGAATTAAGAGACATTGCTTATGAAAATTCATTGATTTACAAAGAGAAAACTAAAAAGTTGCATGATTCAAAAATTAAAAACCGGGTTTTTAACATTGGGGATCAAGTTTTACTTTTTAATTCAAGATTGAAAATATTTTCCGGTAAATTGAAATCCCGTTGGTCCGGTCCATTCACCGTGACTCAAGTATTTCCGTATGGGACCATTGAGCTAGCTCAAGATGATGGTCCTAACTTCAAGGTGAATGGACATAGGTTGAAGCACTACTTTGGTGGGGAAGTTCCATCCTTGAACTACCTCGACCAAGTCACCTTCCCCAATGATAATTAGTATTGAGGGGATCGAGTCGAGCTCATGACTCGGTAATCAAAAACGAGGTGCCTCGTGGGGGAGTCCCATGCTTATCCTCTGTACATATTATCGCTTTCTTAGTCTAATGTAGCTTACGTGTGGGGATTCGTGCCCTTCCAACCTTTGTTCCATGGTTGTTTGTGATATGTGGTTTTTAGATCATGATCTTCACGATTGGAGCCTCTCGTGTTCGTTTTATGGGAGCACTCGATCGTTTGCTTTTGGAGACATTTCTCAATATCCATGATATATCCTTTGATGTTCTAACCTTAGGTTTTTAGCACACTTCATAAACGGCTATTACTTAATGGTTACACCCTTTCCATGCTAGATTAGGCATTCGACTACGTCTCTAGTATGGGGGTGTTTGCACCCCTAGACTCGAAACATTGAGGACAATGTTTAACTTTAGTATGGGGGGTGAATAGATACTTGCCTTGCCAAACCTTCACGCTTTCCAAAGTTTATCTTTTTGATTATCGTTTTGTTGCAAAATAAGGTTAATAAGGCTAAAAATGGCCAAATTTTAAAATTTTTCTCATGTTTTATAAGTGTTTGAAGACACGAATGTAGATTTTCCGATGGCGAGAATAAGAGTAATTTTTGACTCGATCGTGCGTGTTGAGCACTTAGCTTTGATTCCTTAACTACACATTAGGCTAAGTCTCTTAAATTAGGACGAGAAATGATAGAGTTAATTATAAGTTACTATGCTAAACGTAGAATACTCGTATTCTTTCAAAAACTCATGTGTTCTCGTTGTTTGCTTATTCTCCCTTCGCATATAAATATTTTTTGCTTAATAAATATTGACTTAGCGGTTTAGTTAGGATTGTTGGGTTTCTAGTCTTTTCTAGTAGCTTCCGTGTAATTAAATTGGGAAGACATTAAGATATCGCCAGCGTCACGGTTTTGAAGTATTGACACCCCAATAATCGAAAGCTTCACCTAATAATAAGATTTCAAGTGCTCACCTAAATCAAGCAAACAATTTGAAGCCCCACAAGGCCTAAAATCTATGCAAAATTGAAAGTGAATCAAGCCTTAATCTTCGAAGCTTTAAAGATCCAAAATTCGCTTTAGCGTGAGGATATACGTCTTTGGCTAATAAAACCACCGATGAGGCGGATAATAAAAGGCAAGGCAAGACCGAAGTCATAATAAAAGCTTCATGGCGAAGTTGAATAAAAGATGGAGGTAAACCAAAGATAATAAGGCCCTTCCGTTAGGGGGCGTATAAAAGTCTTGGTAATAAGTCTCATGTTCAAAACCGTTATAAAACCGTGTTTATCGATTCTTCTTGTCAACTTAATTTTTTAACATCGTTGTCTATTAGGAGGGGTTATTGATTTGATGGTCTTAGTTACACCGTTAGGACTCTATTTTTAGACCTAAATCCCTATTATCGCATAAGTCAAACAATGTATCCTCGTGAAACATTCAAGACATCATAAAATATAAGAGATACAACTTAGGAATAATGGGAGGATAAGTATGTGATTAGGGCATATGAGTAGTGTTAGCATTACTAACTTATAATGACAATGATCTCGTTGCACGCTTAGCATGGAATTGAAGTGAAAATCGAGGACGATGAAATTATTTCTAACGAAGCATCCACGTGTTCTTATTCTATGAACCTAAACGTCCCATTTTGCGATGAAAATCATACATTATGTCCATAACACAAGTAGTAGTAATAGTAGTAGTGTAGCTAGTTTATCGTTCCAATAAAGTGAATAAAAATGAATTTTGGAGATGCTACGATACTTTATTCTAGCATTGCGTGAGGGCACGGCAATGGTTTAGTATGGGGGAGTGATGAGACTGCTTTTATACATGGTCTTATCGTTCTTTTTGGACTTAAAATGCATTAAATATCATCAAAATACCCAAATATATGCTTGTGTTTGTTGCTTGTGTATTTTAGGTACGGATATTGAGAAAATGACAAAAGATCACAAGAATCATGCAAAAACGAACACGGGAAACGAAGCCGCACTTTGAACCAAGCCCTAATGAAGAATTTTCCAAAGAAAACCCTAGACGATTTGAAGAATATTGAAGATTGGTCCTCCAAGTTTGCAGAATTGACACTTTATACCCTTGTATCTTCATAATTACAAGTTTGGTCCCTAAAGTTTGTCAAAATTACAAAAAGGACCCTTAACTTTGAAGAATTGGCAAATTTAGTCCCTCAACAAATCTAAATTGTCAAATATGGTCCTCCAAGAAGTCAACAAACAAGTCAAAGCCTTGAAGTTTGAAGAAATGTCAAAAACAGTCCTTGGAATATGAAGAAATTGCATGTTTAGTCCTTAAAACAAGTTTTAAGACTTGTTGTGCCAAATTTGACAACCTTCCCAAAGTTGTCATGTGTTAATTTGGCGCTGATAGCCATTTTACACAAAGTGCACAAAGAATGAAAATAAAAGGGCCAAACCTGCCAGACAACCTAAGACAAATCCCTCAATCCCTGCTTGCCACCTCACCCACTCACATCCCACACCCAATCAGCATCACCCTTTCTGCCATGTCACCTATCCACTCACTTTTTAAACCGGTTTAATTTATTAAACCTTCCCACCAAAACACTTAATTTGAAAAATCATTAACCCCAAACGGATTAAAACCCCTCTTAATCCTCCCTTAAACCCTAATTTTTCCAGGATGAACATCACTTAAATCAAAGGGGTTTTTGATGATTATTTCCAGATCCCTAATTAAACACCTCTTAAACCTAAAACCATCCTTATACACCCATCACCATCACCTCACATGTGTATGCAAGCCTCCCCTGCCCCACTATTCACTCTCAAACAAAAAAGGCCAGCAAGATCAACATCCCATAGCATTTTCTTGTTCCCAAAGGCAAAATAAACGATCTAGATTGCTTCTACACCACTGGCATCCCACAAAATGCCAAGAACATCACATGGCTTGGCTTTTGACTCAAAATTCAAAAATCGTCCAAGGGCAAGATTGGAACTTCACTTGTTAGGGTTTCTAGTTTCCATTCAGTTCTAGAATCTCATTGTAGCCTCTATATAAAGGCATTGTAGGAGTAGCATAGTTTCTGTTCTTTTTTCTCTTTTTTGTCACAACTTTGTAAGTCCTCTTTTTTATGAATGAAAAAAGGTTTAAGCTTGTTGATGAGAAGAAAGATCCAATTTAATTTACATTGTTTGCTTGTTGTCTAAAATTCCAAGTTTGTTTACTTTTCAAGTTTGTTTTAAAATTCAAGTTTGGTGTTCAAAGGTTTCTGATTTTAAGATTTCTGTTCAAATTCAGGTTGTTAAACCACATAAGCTTTTATATTCAAGCTTATATATGACCATACAACCCTGATATCTTGAAGACATCAAGGTGTAGTGGGTATAAAAGTTTGGGTAAAAGGGCTAAGTGAGGTGAAAAACCTTCTTGCTTATTTTTCTTACATTTCTGTTTCAGCTTTAAAGCTATAAGCTATAAGGATACTTGTCCATAAGTCATCCTTGTAGCTCATTGCTCATATTCCAGGTCACTCTTGTTGTGTTGGATTGTTTTAGCAGGTTCTAAACAAAGCCCTATTTTATTCAAATTTTGTTAAGAAAAACTCCATCAGAATCTCATCCAAGTTCAGCACAAGCCCGGGCTTGTTTGGAGGTGGTTTTTCAACCACTAAGGGTCCTGGATGTAGGACACTTAAGGTAGCTCATTGTTTCCCTTTTTCATATTCATTTTTCTGAAAATTATATGCTTTATGTGATTTTGCATGATTAAGTTGTTAAGTGTTAGTTTAAGTGCTTAATTTTGCTCTTATTAGGATTGTATGCATGCTAGAAGTGATTTGATTCAGTTTGAATTAGATTTGAGAAGATTTGCCTTGTTAAAATTTGATTTCAAATTTTAAAGGAGTGTTTGGGATAAGTGTTTAACTTATATTTTTGCTATTAATCTTGTCTGCAAGCTTGTTAATTTCACTTATTAGGTAGCCATAGGGTGTATGCTAGTTTGTTTTTTTTATTTGGAAGAGTTTTTAACAGATTGCATGCTTAAGAGTTGGAAAAGTTAGCTAAAATCAGTCACTGCTCTCTTTCTGCTTATTTGTGTGAATTTGGTGCTTCAAATTTGGTAATTTGTTAGAAAGTAGGTTTAATAAGGTTTGTGAGTTGATTATATGTCATTTGGTGAGAGTGTATGCAAATTAATGAGCTTTGAAATCCATTTGTGTGCACATTGATTCAGCAAATAACCATCAGACATAGCATAGTATATCAGTAACTTGATTTGGTATTTGGTGCTTGATTCTTGTGTGTACTTGCCTGTTTTTGTGTTATTCTTGACTCCTTGTACTCCAAAGAGTACAAGGGTGCCTTTGTTCCATCAAAATCACCACCCAAACTCACACAATCAAGTCCTCTTGATTGTTTGCACAAGTGAAAATAAACACTTGTGTTCATCAGAAACATCATCAAGTCTGGGCACGTTTTGGCTTTCCTAAGCCTTAATCCTTGTCTAATCTGGATTGTGTTTGTGTTTTAGTGTGTTATTAAGTACCTAGTTTAAGTTTTAAAAGTAAAAAAAAAAGAAAAAGTTTTGCAAAAAGCATACCCTGCCTGGACTCGAACACGCGACCTTGCGTACCAAGGAGTAACGTGTTTACCAGTGATCTAGATAGCTTTTTACGTTATTGTTTGAATTCATTATCTATTTAAGGGGTTTTGTTTTTATAGCTTATTTAAGTAACAGCTTAATAATAAGCATTTTCCAGCTTATTTCGTTGAGGATTTATCTGTTTGACATTTTTCTTAGGATTATATTAGTGTTTTTGATTTTTCTGAGCAAAAAGTAATTTTTTCCCTTTATTGTTTTATTTATTAGGATTATTTTAAGTTTTATTTTTAGAAAGTCTTTTAAAAATAGTAAAAAGTGATTTAAAAATTTGGAAAAATAATTTTTAGGTTTCTGATCATATTTTTGAGGTTTACAGCTTATTAGGTTTTCAATTTAGCTTATTTTTAATTTTATAGGATTTTAGGTTTTTTAAGCAACTTTAAAATTCAATATAAAATTATTTAATAGGTTTCTGAAAATTTGGTTTGCATTTTTGTTTTAGTTACATTATTTAGGATTTTTGGTAATTTTTTAGAATTTATTTAAAAACTTTTTATTTTTTTGATTATTTTAATATTATTTTATTAGAAAAAATTCAAAGTTTTATTTTTAACTTTTTTTCATTTTTCCTAGGTTAAGGCCATTAAAATAGGAACTTTTTCACTTTCCATTTAATTTTTAGGCTTTTCATTTAATTTTTAGAATTAATTTAAAATTTAATACATTTTAATAGTTTTTAAGTGTTTAAAAATAGTTCAATTGGGTTTTAAAATTTTTAAAAATAGTTTTTAGCTTAATTAGGTCATTTTTGAGGTTTACAAACTATAAATTCTTGTTTAGAGCTTTTTAATAATTAAAAGTGATTTTTAGGGCTTTAATTAGCATTAAAAAGTCATTATTTAATTAATTAAAAGGTTTTAGCAAGTTTGGATTTTTTTGTAAACTCTTAGAATATTATTGGGGATTTTTAGGAATTTTTATAAATTTTTAGGTTAAAATTTTTATTTTTGTCGTTTTTACGGTTTTACGTTTACGCCTTTTTCGTCGTAGTTTAATTCGTTTTCATAACCGTCTTTTCTTTCCTTTCTCATTTCTTTTCTTCTTGTTCATAATCACAAACATCATATATCAACTCTTAACACAACGCACTTGCCTCCTTGGGAAACGAACTTGCTCTGTCATTAGTGCTCGGTTTTCCTAAACCGACACTTAATACTTGCCCTATTTATTGCTCTTTTCCTAAAGAGTAGTAAAAACACTACATCAATAGGCAATCTTGAGAACGCTTTTCTAAAAGAACTAGCCAAATTTGTTGAAGACTTTAAATCTTTGGCAAAGGAGGCTGATGAATCTCTTGATAGAATTAAAGTTTTAGAAAGCGACCTTGCATGTCTCTCGAAATCAAGTGACAGTGGTGATTGTGTTGATAGTAACCCCGTTGCGGTAAACATCTCTGGGTCAGACAATGCAACCCTCCAAAATGAGCTTGATCGTACGAAAGAGAAAATGGAGTCTTATGTCATCAAAAAGGATAACGAATTCACCGATCTTTGGAATAAATATGTCAAAAAATGTGATGAATGTAAGGATGACAAACTCTCGTATGATAAAGCTTACAATGAACTGCAACAAACAATCGAACAGCTGTAAGCTCAGCTAGGAGGTGAATGTCGTGATAGTGAGCCTTCAACAAATGTTAATCAAAAAGAGTTCACGATTCTTCAACACCAATATGATTTTCTTCAGAAACATTGTCATTCTCTTGAACTTGCTTTGCAAAACAAAGTTGGAAAAGTTCCCGATGACAGTAATTTACAAGTAAAACTCTCTGAATCATTTCGCGAATTGAATGAAAAGAGTAAGAATATTTCTGATCTAAAAGCGCAGTTGCAAGAAAAGGACATCACGATTGCTGAGTTGAAGAAACTTGTTGTAAAGATGGGTGGAAAAACTATGGAACCTAAGGTTGTAAAACCAGTTGTTAGACAACCCAATGCGTACAAAGTACCAAAGCCATCTATCTTAGGAAAACCGCCTTCTAATGTTTCTAGGTTACCTTCTAATACTGATGTGCAATCAACTGTTATAAAACCAGCCATATCACCCTATGTTCCTCCATTTAGAAAACCCACTTTTGCTAAACCCAACCATGTGAATGCACCTTCCACTACTCCTAAGAGTACTCCTAAGCATGTGATTCTTACGCCCACAAAGGAATCTAAAGGTTCAAATGACGTTGTTCAAATCAACAACCCAGGGGATGGTAAGCAAACAAGGAACATTAAGAAAGTAAACCATGTGTATTCACCACCTAGTAACCAAACAACCGCTAGATTTCAACACACTCCTAATGGTAATCAACCAAAACCTAGGACCCCTTCCCAACAACCTAGGAATTGGCAACCACCAATGAGTAGTCGTGTATCGAACATGGTGCCTGAACGGTCAGCAAACCCAAGGTACACAAGGCCTTTCGAGAATCCCAAACTCCCTGTATGTCGCACGTGCAAAAAGGGCATTCACTATGGAAATCATGCTCATTGCATTCTGCAATACCTCTTTGAGGTAAACTCTCGTGCCTTCACACAGAGAAAGAATGCAGAATCCCATAAGACAACAAGGAGATTCACACCTGTCACAAAGAAAAGAAATGACAAGAAATCTTCAAAGCGGATCAACGCAGGAACTAGTTTCTCTCCTAAGAAGTCTTCCGTTGTGCAAGAGAATACAACTCCTAGATCTAGTCTTCCGTGGAATCCAACGGGTAGGATCTTCAAGGAATTTGGTCTTAAGTGTATTCCCATCGAGAAGAGTGATGACACTTGATCCAGCACTAATGCGAGTGTTCTGAATGTAGAAAATTACTTTGTTATTCCTAACACTAGTATTTGTGCAAATTCTTCTTCTGTCATTGCAGGTACTTCAGCGGATTCTGAATCCACTTCTTCAAAGGGTTCCAATTCTGTACATTCGATATCACCTTCTTCTATGGTACAAAGGTCTATTTTTGATTATTTTCGAAAAACTTGAAAAATTCAAAAATATAATAAAATGTAAATATCATAGAAAAACAAAATAAAAAATGAAAAGAAAATTCAAAATACCAAAAATATTCTTCTGGACATGTATTTCATTATCGATAATATGGACGCCCCTAGAAATGTCGCTTAATAACGACATGGGTGTGTACATAAAGCTCGAATGAAAGTTTAAATGTTTTCAAAACAAGTCATTCTTTTTTCTTCAAATGATTTGCAATTACCCCAGATTGTGACTCGTGCCTCAAAGAAAGGAAAGTTGATCCTAGATGATAACTTATCCTTAACAACGAGAAAATCAAATTTTCTCGGTCCTGAGCTTTCCATAAAAACATTCCATGTTTTTAAGCTCATGAATACGACTTACAGTTAAATGTCAGATTGTAACTCGAACTTCAAATAAAGGAGAGTGTATCTTTAAAGATAACTTATCCTAATAACGGGTAGAGCAATCTATCACGGGTTCATCTTGTCACAAAACATTCAACGTTTTGAGCTCAACATAATGGCTTATAGTCACATGTCAGACTATAACCCGGTCCCTAAAGAGAGGAAAGTCTTTGACTTATCCTCAACAACGAGAAATTAATTTTTCTCGGTCATGGGCTTATATCAAAACATTCAAAGTTTTAAGCTCATGAACACAAGGAAAATGTTCATTTATGTACATTATTCCTTAACAACAGGAAAGTAAGTTTTCTCGGGTTTTTTAGCACAATTTTTCAAAGTATTTCAAAACTGTGTGCTCATATACTTCCCTAATTTTAATTGGAATTTCTTTTCGAGGGGGAGTACAAACTTTCATGCAACATTATTCTCTCCATGTTTCATCACTAGTTTCACAAAAAATTTCAATGTTATGCAATTTTTGAGGGGGAGAATAGTGATTAAAATGAGTTATCTTGGATAAGATATTTGATATAAGTGCTTTCTCTTCCTAATATGTCCAGAAACCTTTCCTTTTATGATGCACATATGTAGAGGGGGCGTTTGGTGATACAAAAAATCTTCAAGGTGTAAACACTGATTTCATCAACACCTTGATTGCTTTTTCAACAGGTTTTTCTGGTTACGATATCTATACCCTTCAACACATTAATTCACGACGGTATAGGTGTCAAAAGGTGGTTAGGTATTCGTCCTATGATCCAACCAGAACCGGAGGGATCTTCCCATGGACAATCCATTAGAACTTAGAAGTCCTTAGGAAAGATGGAGTAGTTGAGTGTACGGGAAAAATGCCGACTAATGACTTAGGCTAGCACCGGAACAATCACAAAAAAGTGTTAGTTATGACGTCTTGGTAAGCATTGAAGTGGTTGAAGAATGAAAAAGAAATGTAAGGATAAAGGGTGAAAAGAAATATCCCTCCATACAACTTAGGCAGAAACCGGGTCAATACATCTACTATCAGAATCACGTTGATAATTTCTGGTATTGAAGACAAAGCATCATGGACCCAGTGATGCAAAACACAACCCTTCCCAGCCTACTCAAGCTTCTCTCAAAAGAAGTTTGTTTTATTGTCACGGAGTTCAACTCATTTCTATCGACTTTCTCACTCCGAGATAGTAGATATTGAATAGGTGGCAGTCTGCTCCAGCCTCCGATCACCAAATAAACGTGCACTTATGGAGTCTAGAGCCAACGAGATTCATCAAAAATCTCATTAGGACACTTATTCCATATATCAATTGTTGTTCATCACTAGAACACATGCGATTAATTACAAAGTCCTACGCTCTATCCTTGTGATATTGCCAGAACATTCAGAGTGATACTCATTAGTATTCATAGTGATGAATGGAAATCCTTCCAGTGTTAACATCAAACAGCACTGCGGTAGGTCATATGTACAATTCACTTTGAATTAAACATATGCTAACTGGAAAGAAACAGTTGTTTGATTCTTAATTGATTCAAACTCGTTCTAGGTCTCGAAGCAATATCTTTATGATCTTGCCAGAACATTTAGAGTAATACTTATTAGTACTTACATTGACGAATGGAAATCCTTCTAGTGTCATCATCAAACAGCACTGCAGTAGGTAACTTGTGAGATTCTATATGAATCAAACTTGTGTCAACTGGAAAGCAACAACGGCTTGATTCTTAACTGATTTAGACTTGTTCCAGGAAATTAAATTGATGACTTAATCAGCAGAATGGAACTGCATGATTCACTCCTTACTTTGAATTATCTTTCGATATATTCAAGTATTGAGAACGGCTACCACAGCTGGAAATCCTGTCAAAGAAGTTCTTTGAACTTACCTAATCACAGTTACAGTATTCATACTGTAAAACGGGAAACCGGTGGAATGCAAACGGTGGCGTTATCTCAAGAGTCGCAATTCAAGGCCACATACTCAGGTTATTGAAGAAAGCTTAAGGACATCTAAAGACAAAGACTTCCGCTACTCTGATAATCAAAGGAGATTGTTATCAAGCTTTCAAGTCAACACCAAATATGAGTATGTGGGGGAAGACACAAGAACACAAGTTGGCAAAGCTTCAAGATCAAGTCAAGGAAAAGATCAAAGATCCAAGATCACAAGTCATGAAAGGAACTATGAAAGAACTCTCAAGACAACGAGCTTCAAAGTCTGCAACAACAAAGAAGTGAAGTCACATGATACATGACCACCACTTAGGGGGAGATTGTTAGAAGTATTTAAAGTGATGGTCAAAGAAGTGAAGTCACATATTATATGACCACCCCTTAGGGGGAGATTGTTAGAAGTATTTAAAGTGATGGTCATATAATATATCGTTACGAAGCTCATGGAAAATGCTACGTAATGGTGTCGAGAGTTCTATGTTATTATTATGTACGTAACGGGAATTAGTTTCGAACACACAAATGAGGAAAGCCTTTGCCAAGTTTCCTTCTAAGTATAAAAGGAAACAAACCCCTCATTTGTGTGTGTGCCTTTTATATTTTTCTAGTGTGTTAGTTTGTAGAGAGAGAAAGTTCTTGTCTTTCTCTCACTAGGATTACACATTCTTCTTTCTTGTTCTTTCTTTCTTCTTCTTCATTAATCTAATCTTTCATTCTTCTTGTTTTAATCTTGTTCTTCATCTTTATTTCGTGTTCTTATTTTGTACCCATCATCATCTCGTCCTAATTCATCTATGTATCTAGATCATATAGATTTCGTGATTGGTTAGTCGTGTGTAAAGGTCCTACAGAAACAACAAGAAAAGTTAGACGAGGTCTCATATCATCGACTCTTTGACATCTTGAAGCAATTTCAGAATAAAGCAAATGAGATTCGAGCTAAACGTGTTGTAAAGACGGCTAATCCACTTGCTTTAGTGACTACCACTCAACATGTTCAAGATCATCACTCTCGTGCTCCTAAGCCATACTCTACTACATCATCTTCACCACGATATTCCACTACATCATCTTCACCACGATATTCCACATCATCTAAGTCTTCATCTTCCACAAGATCTCGAGGTAAAGTGCCAAGAGCACCATCACCACCATTTGAATCATCATCTGAAGAAGATAGTGATGAAGACCAAGCTCAAAAGAATCGAGAGATGAAACAAAAAATTGCTTTCATAATGAAGACTTACAAGAAAATCTACAAACCCACCAACAACAATCTTCGAACATCATCTAACACAAAGAACCAATATGTTGAGAGTCCTCCAAGGTATGACACACGTCGACGTGGTGAAAGTCCTTCTAGGTATGATTGACATAATCCAACACATGTTGAGGGTTCTGCAAGGTATGATCGACAAACTGCCAAGTATGATACTCAGAGGATTGCTGCTGCTACTGGGAATAGGGAAACGGTTGGAAGTTAAGTGGTTCAACATAGTGGGATTCAATGTTTTAATTGCCAAGGTTATGGGCATATGGCAAAGGAATGCAGGAAGCCGAAAAGGGTTAGAGACTCCAACTATCACAAGGAAAAGATGCTGCTATGCAAGAAGATGGAAGCAGGGGTTAAATTGTCAGCTAAGGAAGGAGCAATGCTTGATGACACTGATGATGAAGATTCTGATCAAGAACTCGATGCACATTACTCGTACATGGCAAAGGTTGAAGAAGTTCTCAAAGTCACTGAAGATGACAATGGCCCTATCTTTGACACAGAGCCAATCGATAAGGTACACACTACTGATGAATATAATGTGTTTGGTGATATTCATGAGCATAGTGATCTACCCAATGCCATTAATGACACGTGTATGATGGAAATGGTTGATAGCAATATGTCACACCCCACCATGGCAGAATATGGGACGCGACGCATGGATATCATCACAACAATAGCGTGTCCATAGAGAGAACTATATGAATTAGAAATGTCATAAAAGGTGACACAAATGTCATGACAATATCTCATCAATGCAGGAGTCTAGGTAAGTAGGTAACAGTCCTACCTCTTACCCAAGACAAACAAATAACACAAACAAATCAACATATAGGTTCATAGTATCACTTATTGAAACAAACAGAAAAATAAACTAAGAAGAACGGGGATCTCCTTCTAAATGCATTCCTACGCGACTCCAATCCTAGCCACATATGTTCTCACGCTTAACCACTTTATCACCTGAAAGAGACACTAAAACACGTCAACATAATGTTGGTGAGAGTCATAGGTTTAGACTCCAACCAAAAATAGATTATAATAAGCTGTGAACAACAATAAACCACTAAACATATGGACAATGTGCTACAAATATGCATTAACAACTAACATTCAGGATCAATCATTCCAAACCAAATCCAAGGCTCCCAGCCTTACCAATCACCATGGTACCATAGGCGCCCATACACCTATGTACCATTCCCAGGTCCCCCGCCTTGTCATTATCTATTGGTCCCCTAGATGCTCACATATCTATGTACCTCCCCAAGGCCCCGCCTTGTCAACATCCCCTTGGTACCAAGTCAAACCACAATAATTGAGACGGTACGTGTCCCACGATCCAAATCATAAACACAATCAAGAATCACATAGCAGTTAATCACATAAGTGCACACACAAGTCCATCACAAACCATTAAAACATTCACAACATTAGTTACAAAACCATACAGTGTCTCTTCCATCCCATCTGGAAGTGAAAATCATAAAAAGATATGTGACTATGAAACTCACCTGATTGAGCTTCTCCAAAAGTCCGCGCACTAGCAAAAAGCTAACAAACAAAAGCACACAATCAAAACATGAACCAAACACTAAGATGGCTCATCAACCTATGATGGACATCTAACCTTCTCCCATATATATACCTCATTTATATGCTCTAAGCATATCATTACACCCCTCTATAAAGCCCTTAACTCAGTTTACTTCATAACCCGTCCCGTTAACATTTTACCCAAAACAATCCCGTTTTTTAGGTCTCCAAACTATAAGTCAAACTCCCACCTAAACATACCCATGATCTCTGTAAAGGAAACCCTATGCCCTTACATATGTTAGATAACTCCTCCTTTTTGCCCCAACCTTAAATCTACTGTTAAGGCTCCGATATATATATATATATATATATATATATATATATATATATATATATATATATATATATATATATATATATATATATATATATATATATATATATATATATATATATATATATATATATATATATATATATATATATATATATATATATATATATATATATATATATATATATATATATATATATATATATATATATATATATATATATATATATATATATATATATATATATATATATATATATATATATATATATATATATATATATATATATATATATATATATATATATATATATATATATATATATATATATATATATATATATATATATATATATATATATATATATATATATATATACTTCTGTCTATCCGCATTTTACCGATTTTGAACATAGAAAAAGTTTGTTATGATTAGGGGGTCTTACCCTAACCCATTTGCTTAGCCACCCTTCAGGTCTCTTATTTAATATATAAACCAACACACAACATAATTATAGGGCTCAAGTGTACTCCTAAGTACCTCAATCACCTTAAAACATTAAATTAAACCCGACTGATTTCAAAACTATTTTGACCTCCGACTTTTGTAACCTGTTTTTGACCCAGCTCCCGACCTCCAATTTAGTTCTCGTTTCTTGCATTTGAAAGCAACTTCAATTACCTATTCAGGGATGCTTGGATCACAAAATAAGAGTTTGTAGAACTCTAGATATGATCAAAACAAGTGACTCAAAAATCTGCCCAGTTTTTAAAAACAAATTTAAACATGATTAAATTCTAATTAACATCACTAATAATCACCAGTCATTATCCTAATCATGTTAATTGTTATAGAACCCCTAATTACAGATCTATTAAGAACTCTAATCCATCATATAAATTGATTACATAAAACTTGAAGCCTTAATGTTATAAAACAAGAAAACTATAAGAATTAAATCAAGATTTTTACCTCAAATCTTCAAGAAAATTATTTTTGATTAATCCCTAAATTAAGGCTTGTAAAAATTCGGCCAAAAGGGGATAAAATTAATTTAAAACTGATTTTTGTGATATAAACATGGTATTTATAAGTTTTATTAAAAAGGCTTTTCAAAATTGGGCTCAAGTTGGGTCTTTTGGCCCATTATCCTTTCTTTTTCTTTTCTAGTCAGTTTAAAACCCGATTCATATATATATATATATATATATATATATATATATATATATATATATATATATATATATATATATATATATATATATATATATATATATATATATATATATATATATTTTTATTATTTATTTTTCTTTTATTACTTATTATTATGTTATTAATAATACCTTAATTTACCTTAATTTATTTCAGCTCCTAAAGCCTCCGAAACCTTAAAACCGTAAAACTAGTCAATTTTACGCGTATACCGAAAAAACGTAAAATATACAGTTTTAAAAAAAAATCTTAAATTTTGAAATAAACTTTATAACTAAGTCCTAAATGACTTAAAACCATCCCAAAAAATACTCACATGACTAAACACCTTACCCGAGACCTCTAAATGCTAAACCCCAAATCGTAAAAAAAATACGATTTACTATAATACTTATACGTATACGTAAAACACCAAAATAACACCATTTCATTTCATAGTCACTAATTTGTGAGCTCATGAACATGAAATAACCGTTCCTCGATTTACTTATGAGTACTTTATACCCATAAACGATATCCACACCAACCTCGTTCACACAAAATAACATGTAAACACGCAAATCACATAGTCACACATAAATTAACCTTAAAATAAGACCAAGTGACGAACCTCAAAACCACAGTTGTCACATCACTCCCTCCTAATAGAAATCTCGTCCCGAGATTTACTCCTTAGGATCGTTATTATCAATTAGCTGAGGATACTTGCTCCTCATAAATCCTTCCCGTTCCCACGTGAACTCTAGTCCACGTTCCAAATTCCATCTACCCATAACTACGGTATATTACTCTTTTTATCCAACGTCCTAGCTTTACGACCCAAAATCTCTATCGGCTCTTCGATAAAACGAAGACTCGTATCCATACTAATATCATCTAACGGTACTTGCAAGTCAGTTCTTTCTAAGCATTTCCTCAAGTTTGATACATGAAATACGTCATGCACACTACTCAATTCCTCCGGTAATCTCAACCTATACGCCACTAGCCCAATCCTTTCAAGGATTTTAAATGGACCCACAAATCTAGGTGCTAACTTCCCTTTTCTTTCCAAACTGCATCACCCCTTTCCATGGTGAAACCTTTAGCATAACTTTATCTCAAATCTCAACGGCTTACGCCTCTTGTCCGCATAGCTCTCTTGTCGGTTCTTTGCTATTTTCAACCTCTACTTAGTCACTTCCACCACCTCCATAGTTTTCTGATCCACCTCCGGTCCAATACGTTGGCCGCTTCTAACTTCATCCCACTGTAACGGTGATCCACCTCATCTCCTATGAATTAACTCCAGCAGTTTCTACTACAATTCCTATCACCATACCTAACGGCTTCTATCCTCTACGGATTTTCCATCATTCGGAAGTTCTCCCAACCTTAAACACATCCAATGGTATATGCAGGATTGCATAACCAAAAGCTTCCCATAATATTCACAAGAAACATGTCATAACCACCACCTCATCCTTGCTTTCCCATGCTCGGCACCAAGTAACTAACCATCCTTCATACTAACATATGTTACACCTTTTCTCTAGGTGGACGTTCCATTGTTCGTGACTACTAACCTCTTGCTCTAACGGTTTCTCTTCAATATCACCCCACTATCTTCACAACCTCTTGCTCCCTCGAATCATTCTTCCTCCATACTACTTTTCGCTTGTCACTCCACAATCATAATTTCCATACCATCTTATATCCCGTCTTCAGCCTATAATTTAGGTGTTTCCTCCTTTATTCCTTACATCCTCATCAATGGGGAATATGCCCCTCTCACCGGTGACTCTCTCTTTGTAGGAGAATTCTTCCTAATATAATGCGTTCTCCAACTATCTCCAAATCTCACGCCAATGCTCTACGCGTCTTTCTCAATTACCCTTATAGTATGCTCATACCAAACATTAGTCTATCAACGGTATACTATGCTTGCTTCCCATCGTTTCTTCCCTTGCCATAATCCTTCATAAGGCATTACATACATATTAGGCTAACTTTTACGCAAAACCCTCTATTCCATCACATCCGTACGCAACCCTTCCAACTTCTCAACTACGTGACTTCTCATTCCTCTTGAAATATGAGATGAATTAGTCAGTCTATCGACTATCACCCAACTCTCGTCGTACTTATTCCTCCACCCCATTATGTATCCCTTTCACCAACTTCATCCTTACATCGCCCTTTCTAAGCTACTCCTATCTATGTAGGAAGTATAGTCTACATCTCTTTTCTCCATATGATTGTCCAAGCCACGCAACATACATGTTGACGCGTTCTCTGCTTTAGATAACTCAACTCGTGCAACCTACATCCTTCATCCGAACCACCCTAATACGTCATCCATATAGTTCAAGTTCATCTCAGCTTCACTTCATTCTTCTTATTCCATGTCTCATCAACCATGCTTGCCTTTCCTAGATGGTACTTGGCCTTGCAATTTTCTTTCATCACTTAACTCCACCCATCACCTTTTCAAATGTTCAATCAAGATGATTAAATATGTGTTGGAGACGTTCATGATCTGTATAGATCATTCTCTACGTCTCGTACCCCAAATGCCTCTAGCATTCTAGGCAGATATAACAATCCAGCTCCACTAACTAAGTCTATCTAGTTCTTCCAAATCTTTAGTTCCCACAACGTATAAACAACCGCCTTTCTTTGTCGTTCTCGTATACATCCAAATCCTTGCTCCATATATCGTCATGCTTCGCGAATTCATCCAGTCCTTCCGATAATTCCAAGATCTGCTCATTATCTAATCCACCTCTTCAGCCTCCAAAACGCTTCCTCACCCTTCTTCACTTTGCCCCTTGATGGTTCCACGATATGCCATCATCTCTGACTACTCGTCTTGGCCAACTTAATCCTAAAACTCACACTTGAATATCTCACGTATAACTCCCTTTCCTAACAACTCCAAAACCAACTCATAATTCGCCTCACTCTCCTTCTTAGATTTGAGTAGATCAAGATGTCGTCGATGCTCCCGATGACAACTCGTTTATATATTGTCATGCACCCCCGGTTCATTGACTCCATGAAAACTGCTAGCGCCTCGACGAAGCCAAAATCATAACCGTAAACCCAAAGCGTTCATACAACATCCTTAGCAGTTTCAACTACGTCCTCCTTGCACCCTCTCTTAGAAGCAATACGAATAAATTTCTACCTCGTTCTACTCGCGAAAAATCTACATGTATTCTAAAAGACCAATACTTCCTCTTATCAGACCACTCAACCGCTTTTCACAGCCAATCTACTACTAAGCAACTCAAATTTTACCTTGCCTTCGTTGCAATTTCTAACAACTCTTGCTCTTAAAATCATTCCATCAACAATTTCCTTGGAAAGGCACTAACTACAACTCCTCTCACTTCTCCTACTTGCTCTATTTATGGTTCTACCTCACAGTAATAGGCAAACCTACTAAATCTCAGGAAATTTTCGGAAAACTTACATGCCTTACGAACAATCATAAATACCTTTGAGGTATTATATCCCCTTCCAACACTCTCTATGGTGCGTTACTTGTGCCAATATCCATACATTATACAAATCTCTATTCATCTCCCTTGGCACTCCTAAGAGACCTCATGACCACATTAGTTCGTCTACGAACTCTTAACTCTTTCATCCTCACTAAGGGCATTCCGACCATTCTCTCAGGGCCACCTACTTAATCGTGTAGGCGCGACCAAGTCTTTCATATGTCTACCTCAATGCTCCCAATCAATACGAACCCAAAACAACATCCTGAATCCACTAGATACGATCAACAAATCAAACCCACGGATAACTAAAGACATTTCACGTGCACGAGTTAAAACAGACCAAAACCATGAAAACTCAAAAGGAAAACTCAAACATGTACCAATTCAAATGACTCATGACAACGAAAAATGATCCAAGAAACACTTAATGGCAACCAAAATATCTTATGCCCCACGACATATTATTTAAACCGTACACAAGATCGACTTTTCCAAAAGAATATTTTTTTTCTTTCCTCACCACATCTATGTGACTCAAACAATCTACAAACAACCTTCTAGACGATCTCAAAACTCAACTCAAAGACTAGGTATCCCGTGCATCCCAAATCATAAAAAAAAACTACTATTCAAAACTCAATCTTGAACCCGTCACTTGTACCAAAATTTCGATCAAGCTAATGACACCCCATGACTATACATACCAAATATTTGAAAAGTACATTCCGAGTACATAATTTTAGGCTTTTGAATCACCCAGAAAACTTTAAAAACAAACAAGTTATGACCAAAACAGTTTTATACTAGTTGTTTTTAAAAAAAAATAAAGAACCTTCTTAGTAATTAACGTAATCCTTTTTAAATGAAAAGAAATAAATGTATGTGAAATTTTCATGAACTTTGTTTAGTCTTGCATAAATAATTATAAATAACGTATATTGATTAAGCTTACTTATATAAACTATTTAAGTAGAAAGAAATTTTATTTCTCTTTATTTTAAAGAAAGTCTTTTAGAATTTGAAATAAATAAGTGTTGATTAAAAAAAATCTTATGTTACATCTTGCTTCAAACACGACTCCAACACCTTACCCTTATTTTACCGAATACAACCAACTATCTAACTCTATAGTATATTTCCAAGTCCCTTTTTTTCAATATATACCGACCAAAAGAAATGTAAGACCCAACACAAAAGATTTCATTATCTCAAAAGAAATCCCAAGTTATTTCAATAGACTTAAAACCAAGAACACCATTTTAAAACGTACACGTGAAATACGAAACTCAAAGAATACGCTACAACGGAGGTTTAATATCAAAAAAAAACGAGCTAGCCACCCTCCTAAGGATACAATCGATAATTGTAGGGGATCATACATATATAGGCATATTGGGATACATATACTTAAATCCGTCTAACATCTATTATACAAGAATGTACTAACCCTCTTTCATGCAATCATACTTAGGAATCCATTGAAGTTGTGGTACTTGTATAACTATGTTGGCCACCATACTTATACAATTACCCTTTCCCCAATGCACTCCCTCCTACGATGACACTTATAAGAATTAATACAACACATAACACATATATCCATCTACTCACATAAGCTCATAACCACATAAACAATAAAGTCCAAAACTCCATCCATTAAAAAAATATAATCAAACTATTGGAATACATAAATCCATAGTCTAGCTAAAACAGCATAGACTAAATCCAAAACGAAAACATAATCAGTTATAAGTCATGTCGCCCATAAGAGTGGAAACAACTTAAAATCCTTCATATCCACCTACTCCTAATAACTCGAACCACCACATGATTCTTAGGGACATGACTTAAACATCAAAAGAAAAATACTATACCTCAGGTACATAAAATAACTCAACAAAAGACAAAAACTACCATGTACCAAATTATGTACTATAATGTACAATTTAAGCAAAATACAACAATGACTAGCGTGGATGATTATAGTTCAACCTTCACTAGTCACAACCCGAAAAGAAAATAACATGTGGCTAAGTATGAACTACTATGGTTCAACCCATACTAGTCAAAACTTAACAAACATCGCAAGTAAAAACCAATAACATCTAGAAAACTTTAATTAATATAAAATGCACACATACTCCTATGACGCCTATATGTAGGGACCCTTAAGCTATAGACTAGGTTACTAGACTAAGCAACTTAATTCTCTATAACCATTGTCTCTGATACCATTCTGTCACACCCCACCATGGCGGAATATGGACACGCTATTGTTGTGATGATATCCATGCGTCGCGTCCCATATGGTGCGGTGTGACACAATACCACACCCGATTCATCAGACATGTGCAATAATGAGTCTGAGGATGATCAACATGCAAATTTAATTGCCACTTTACAAAAAGATGTCACTAAAAATAAAAAGAGTCAAAAGCAATTAAAGAAGGCAAACGCTACGCTCACTCAAAATTTTGAAGAATGCAAAGCTGCTCTTATCAAATCTACTGAGATGACTGAAAGCTATAGAGATGAGCTCTTTCAGAAAACCAAAGAGCTTGAGGGGTACTAGGAAGTGCGTTAAAAAGTCAAAAGGACGATTTTGAAAACAAATATAATACAACTCTTGAGTTATTAGCCAAAGAGAAGCGTCAATATAATGTTTTCTTAATGGATGAACGTCAAAAAACGTACCTTGCCAATACCAAAGTTAATGAACTTGAACAAAAGCTCTCTATGACCACTACAGATTCTGCTAAAGTTCTTGAGGTTAAGAAACAAGAGGTAGATGCGTTAAAACAAGACTTCAAAAGTAGATATGATAAAGAAACCGAAAAAGTAACGAAACTAGAAGAACAAGTCAAATTTTTGAAGAAAGTTGTTTATAAAACGCATGATTCTATCCAATCCGTAAGAATGCTAGCACCTTCGTCGATGTTTAAGGGTCAAGCTAGCTTTGCAAGTCCTGAGTACCTTGCCAAAGCTCAAGCTGCGAACCCGTGTCTTTATCTTGATGAGACTGAAAGGACCGATCTTGAGTGCATGCCTGTAAGTGCCGATAGTGAAGAGACTGCCCTTTGGGATGATGATAGTCGACCACTTGTCAATAAGGAGTTTGTGAAACCATATAATTATGCTTATATGAATAGTCTTTATGGCCTTTTCAACAAACAAACTCAGAAAACTCGTGAGGAAGTGTTCTTAGAATGCAAACAAAAGAGAATTCACTGGAAGAAAGCTTTTGCCACTAAGAAATCTAATGTTTACAAATATATAAACTACCTTCCTCTAGATGAGTCCAAAAGCAAGAGTAGGAAAACATTAGGTATTCTTAAACATCACATAGATAATGTTAAATCTATTGTTGAAAGAGATTGGGCAAAACGTGAAAATGCTGAGTGGCAACGCCCGATTCCTCAAGATATTACCTTGCTTGTGAAAGAACTCTTAATTCCAAACACGACGTTGATTAAAGAAACTGTTCTCCAACTTGAGGAGTTCATTCGGACTGAAATGTATGATGATTTAAAATATGTTGGATCTCTTGAGAAACACATTGATGATCTTCAAATGGAGAAGTCTGATTTTTCAGATGAATATGATTTACTCTTGCAAGAATGCGTTTCTAAAGATGTTATGTGTGCTTATTTTACATCTTGTGCTGATATTGATGAGTATTCTGATGTTGCATGCAAATATCTTGATAACATCAAAGAATGTGAGCGTCTTGAAATTGAGCTTTCGAAACGTAAAGAAAATGTTGATAAAAAGGCTTTTGAGTTACTTCAACATAAAACTGATTTCCTTCAAAAACATTGTCATTCTCTTGAACTTGCTTTGCAAAAAGACGTTGGTAGTTTTCCACATGATAATAACTTGCAAGAAAAACTTTCCAAAACGTTTCGAGAAATGAATGAACAAAATATGGAAATTAAAGGGTTGAAAGCTCAGTTACAAGACAAGGAAAGATCGATAGCAGAGTTGCAGAAACTCGTTGCTAAAATGGGTGGGAAAGTTGTGAAACCTAGCATTAAGAAACATGTTGTTAGACAACCTAATGCCTCTAAAGAGAATAGATCCTCTATCTTGGGAAAACCATCTGCTTTCTCAAATTCCTCGTTTACAAAACCTGTGTTTGCCCCCAAGATGGATGGAAAGGAAAGGTCACCACATAATCAACCCATAAGGAATGTCATAGCACCAAGCGTTAAGCACAATAATGTGATTAAACCAGGGATGTATAGAATGACCACTAAGCCCACAAACAAAGTTACTCAATCGCCTTAGACTTCTAGAAACACAAATATTTGTGTGTCTTCTACTACAGGAATAGTCTCCACTACTAGTGTTAGCCGGCCTCAGCTTAAGAGCACTCAAGTGAATGATAAGGTCTGGAAACACAAGAATCAAGGGAAGATGAAGAAATTAGAAGAACACCCTATGAATTTGAATGTTTTTAAGAATAAAAAGTATGTAATCGCATGTAATGACGATTTGAATGATGTGAATGATTTCAATGATATGAATGTGAAATTTGTTTATGTCAAATGTGGAAAGTGTGCTAATGCTAATCATTCTTTGTGTGCTATGAATAAAGTCAAAGGCGTAGATACTAGAACTAAGAAGAAAGTTGCGATGCCTATTAGACCTAGTAAACCCAAACGTAAAGTGAACCATTCTGGTGCAACCCTCACTAAAAACAGTAATGCATCAGACTCCACCACTAAGGACCCTAGAAGCAGAATTAAGGAATTATATGAGTTTGCTAGCAAGTCTTGGAAATGGTGGTTTTCTAATCAATGTCCTCCAGGATATAAATGGATGCCGAAAGCTAGGACAGAAAATGTGAAAACGAGTGTTAGTTTGCATTTAAATGTTGATAAGGACACTAATGATTCTACTATCACAACTACTGTGGTATCCAATTTAGCAAATGCTCCATCGTGTTCTAACACTTCTGTAGGTGATACAAATAATTCTCTTCATACTGGACTCCGGATGCACGAAGCACATGACGGGGAATCTCAAGCTTCTAATTAACTTCGTGGAGAAGTTCTTGGGTACGGTCCGATTCGGAAATGATCAATTTTCACCGATCCTAGGATATGGAGATTTGGTTCAAGGAAATATCACGATCAAAAGGGTATACTACGGCGAAGGGCTCAATCACAATCTTTTCTCGGTTGGTCAATTCTGTGATGCGAATTTGGAGGTTGCTTTTAGAAAGAAGACATGTTTTGTTCGTGATTATGATGTGAATGACTTACTTACCGGTACACGGGGTACTGATCTTTACACTATTTCACTACAAGACACAACTTCATCAACTCCAATTTGCTTCATGGCTAAAGCTTCAACGACTCAGGCATGGTTATGGCATCAACGTCTTTCTCATCTCAACTTTGATACCATCAACCTGCTCTCCAAGAAAGATATTGTGAGAGGCCTTCCAAGTTTGAAATTCATCAAAGATCATCTTTGTTCTTCTTGTGAACTTTTTAAAGCTAAATGAAGTAGCTTCAAAACAAAGACCACACCAAGCTCTAAAGGGCGGTTAGATCTTCTTCACATGGATCTGTGTGGTCCCATGCGTGTTCAGAGTATCAATGGAAAGAAATATATTCTGGTAATTGTCGATGATTACTCAAGGTATACATGGACTCACTTCTTGAGGTCCAAGGATGAAACACCCGAAGTTCTCATCAGCTTTCTTAAACTGATACAACGTGGTCTTCAAGCTCAAGTTAAAGTGGTTCGTACTGACAGAGGTACATAATTTTTTAATTCAAATCTAAGAAACTATTTTGAAGCTGAAGGAATTGAACATGAAACATCTATTGCTCGAACACCCGAACAAAACAGCGTTGTTGGAAGACGAAACCGTACTTTAGTTGAGGCTGCTCGAACATTACTATCCGCTTCAAAACTACCACTATATTTTTGGGCCGAAGCCGTGTCAACCGCATGCTACACACAAAACCGCTCCTTAATTATCCCAAGACACGAAAAGACACCATATCACATAATTCATGATCGAAAACCTTCACTCAAACACCTTCATGTTTTTGTATGTACTTGTTACATTATTCGAGATGGTGAAAATTTGGATAAGATGAAAGAGAAAGGTGATGCATGTATTCTTGTGGGATATGCTACTTAATCTAAGGGATATAGAGTATACAACAAGAGAACAAAATTGATTGTCGAGACCATTCACATTTGATTTGATGAATTACAAGAAATGGCACTTGAACAAAACAGTTTAAGTCCCGATCCCCAACGACAAACGACTTCCGTTCACAACCGCACGGAACTCAGAACTCAAGACCACAACAATGAACCGTCAAGTTCAACGCTGGTTCCAGAAAATGTTCCTAGAGCTGACATGACAGTCGACACGACAATTGAAGAGTTGGAAATATTATATGGACCAATGTATGATGAATATTTCACGGGAGAGAAACAAGTTGTATCAAAGTCTTCCGTTGTCACTCATGATAAGAATGATGATTCCGATCATCGTCAACAACAGGATACAACTTCATCGACTTCAACACCGGTTGCTGCAGAGTTACTTCCTCAGAATATCACTTCAACAATCGATCCTACAACATCAACAACTACTGTCATTGCTCCAGTGAACACAAATCAAGCAGACGATGCATTATCTGACGAAGACGAATTTATCAACCCATTCGGTACACTGGTACTTGAAACTGGAGAGTCTTCTACTCGCCATGTTGATCCGTCAAATATGCATACATTCTATCAATGACATCCTTCAACACATCATTGGACACGAGATCATCCTTTGGTTCATGTAAATGGAAACCCTTCACAGCCCGTTCGCACAAGACGACGGCTTTACACCGATGGCGATGTTTGTATGTTCGCACTCGCCGTGAGTTCAGCTGAACTGAAAAACATCAAAGAAGCCATGGCTGATCACGCTTGGATTGAATCGATGACGGATGAACTTCAACAATTTGAAAGACTTAAAGTCTGGGAACTTGTTGACAGACCATACGATGTAATACCATTAAATCTTCGATGGATCTGGAAAAACAAGATGGATGAAGAGAACACGATCATCAAGAATAAATCTAGGCTAGTGGCTAAAGGGTATGGACAGAAAGAGGGTATTGATTTTGAAGAATCATTTGCACCAGTTGCTCGAATGGAAGCGGTCAGGATTTTTCTTGCTTATGATGCACATAAGGGATTCATCGTTTATCAAATGGACGTAAAGATGGCGTTTCTTAACGGTCCTTTGAAGGAAGAAGTCTATGTCACGCAGCCAGAAGGATTCGTCAATCCTCATTATTTTGACAAGGTGTATCGTCTCCACAAAGCATTTTATAGACTCAAGCAAGCTCCAAGGGCGTGGTACGACGAGCTTTCGAAATTTCTGGTCTCCAAAGGTTTCTCAAAAGGTTCCATTGATCTAACTTTGTTCACTTATAAATATGGGGATGACATTTTTCTTGTGCAGATTTATGTTGATGACATTATTTTCGGGTCTACAAACCCAAAACTTTCAAAATGGTTTGAAAAAGTAATGCACGGCAGATTTGAAATGTCTATGATGGGCGAACTAAAATTCTTTCTAGGAATTCAAGTTCACCAATCCCCGAGTGGTATCTTCGTTAACCAAGCTAAGTATTGTCAAGAGATAATCAAAAAGCATGGTATGACATCATGTGACCCCGTTGGGACACAATTATCAACCACATCCCTAGATGCTGACTTGGAGGGATTACCCATAGATCAAATGAGATATCGTTCCATGATCGGGTCCCTCATGTACTTGACAGCAAGCAGACCTGATATTCATCATGCTACATGCTATTGTGCACGATATCAAGATCGACCCACTGAAAAGCACCTCAAGGAGGTTAAACGGATCTTTCGGTACCTTAAGAATACCATTCACATGGGACTCTGGTATCAGAGGGAAATCGGTTTCTTTCTAACAGCCTATTCAGATTCTGATCATGCAGGGTGTCTTGATATACGTAAAAGTACTTCTGGTGGTGCATAATTTCTAGGTCAAGATAAGCTTGTGGGATGGTCTTCCAAGAAGCAGGATTGCACGTCACTTTCCTCAGTCGAAGTGGAGTATGCGTCTCTATCTGCGTGTTGTGCTTAAGTTCTTTGGATGAGAACACAACTCACGGATTATGGTTTCCACTTTGATAAAGTACCTATGTACTGTGATTCAAAGTCGGCCATAGCCATCTCATGCAATCCGGTACAGCATTCCCGCACGAAGCACATTGATGTCAGATATCACTTCATTAAGGAACAAGTTAAAAAGGGTATTGTTGAATTATACTTTGTTGGAACTGATTACCAATTAGCTGACTTGTTTACAAAAGCTCTTTCGAAAGAGAGGTTTGCGTATCTTGTTAGGCAAATTGGTATGAGATGTTTGACTCTAGTAGAACTGGAGATTCTGGCAAAGAAGCCTGATTGATTCGTCTATCAAACATTTACCTGTAAATATTAATAAAAAAGAAAAATACAAAATAAAAAAATATTTGATAATCCAAAAATATTCTTCTCGACATGTCTTTCAGTATCGATAATATGGACATGCCTAGAAATGTCGCTCAATAACGACATGGGTATGTACATAAAGCTCGAATGAAAGTTGTAAATATTTTTTAAAACATGTCATTTCTATCCTTTTAAAGGAAATTGTCTCTTTTGGACAATATTTCCAACAACGGGTAGAGCAATCTATCTCGGGTTGAGCTTGTCACAAAACATTCAACGTTTTGAGCTCAACACAATGGCTTGTAATCACTTTCAGATTGCAACCCGGAACCATATTCACGAGGGAGTGTACGATTTCGTGCTCTTACCCTTAGCAAAAGAAGTTAAATCTTTTTACACTTGAGTGGATTCGTCAAGACATTCAAAGTTTATGAACTCAAGTTTATGCTTTAGAAAAACTTTTTCGCCAAAAAGAATTGATTTTTCAAAAAGCGTTTAACACAATTTTTTCAAGAATTTCTCAATGATATTCAAAATCTTTTAAAAATTGTGTGTTCAACAACTCCTATCCTCAAAAGTTTAATGTGGATCAAATCCTCGTAATGACAATTCCATTGGATCAATTTTTGAGGGGGAGCGTTCCAAAATTCATGCTAAGTTTGACACATATTTCTCCCGAAGGATTTCAAGACTATTTTTCAAAATTTATTTTAATCAAATTTGGTATCTCTAATATCAATCGATTTTATATATTTGAGATAGGGAAAAAATGTGATTAAAATGTGATCTAAAGACTCAAGCATTCATGGTTATGATCAAATACCCACAACATCTTTAATTCAGGGACGTTATTGGTGTCAAAAGGGTGGTTAGGTTAAGTCCTATGATCCAACCAGAACCGGAGGGATCTTCTCAGGGACAATCCAATAGATTATTAGAAGTCCTTAGGAAAGATGGAGTAGAATATGAATGAAGCTGAATGCCGACTAAGTACTAATGATAACACTGGAACAATCACAACAAGTTGCTATTAATGATATCTTGGTAAGCATTGAAGGGGTTGAAGAATGAAAAAGAAATGTAAGGATAAAGGGTCTAAAGAAAGAAGCCCTCCATACAACTTAGGCAGAAACCGGGTCAACTCATCATGAAGACAAACTCATCATGGACCCAGTGATGTGAAGCACAACCCTTTCCTAGCTACTCAGGCTTCTCTCAAAAGAATTTTGTTTTATTGTCACGGAGATCAACACGACTTCTATTGACTTTCTCACTCCGAGATAGTTGATATTGAATAGGTGGCATCTGCTCCAGCCTCCGACTACTAAAAGTGCACAAATCGAGTCTAGAGCCAATAGATCAATCAAATCTCGTTAGGACACACGGATGAAGATAAAGAGATTCCTACGCTATATCCTTGTGATATTGCTAGAACACTCAGAGTGATACTACTTAGTATTCACAATGATTAGTGGAAATCCTTCCAGTGTTAACATCAAACAACACTGCGGTAGGTCATATGCAAGATTCTTTATGAATTGAACATGTGTAAAACTGAAAAGCAACAGTGTTTTGATTCTGAATTGATTCAAACTCGTTTCAGGTTTCTACGCAATATCTTTATGGTCTTGCCAGAACATTCAGAGTGATATTCATTAATATTCACAATGACGAATGTAAATCCTTCTAGCGTCAACATCAAACAGCGCTACGATAGGTGACTTGTGAGATTCTTATGAATCAAACTTGTGTCAACTGGAAAGCAACAATGGTAAGATTATTAATGAATCAAACTTGTTCCAGGAATTTTGAATTGACGACTTTAATCAAGCGGATATTTATCCAATTGATTCACTCTTTGTGTTCGCAGTCTTGCTTTGAGACGGTCGAGTAAAGAGAACAGCTAGTACAGTTGCGAAACCCTGTCAAGGAGATTCTTAATTTAATCTACCTAATCACAGGTACGATATTTAATATCGTATGACGGTCTTCACCGACCGGAGGTAAAACGCTACCGATTTAGGACGAATGTCAAAGCTATTCAGTCTGTGTCTATGTTTTGTCTCAAGAAGGTGGCGTCACGGTGTACTCAGCAAAGTCAAAGATTCAAAACCACATATTCATGCCCAAAGACTTATTCAACAATTAATAGTGTAAGCATGTGGATAAAGACACAAGATCGCAAGATGGCAAAGTGATGAGACTGCTTTTATACATAGTCTCATCGTCCAAATAGGGCTTAAAATGCATTAAATATCATCAAAATACCCATATATATGCTTGTGTTTGTTTCTTGTGTATTTTAGGTACGGATATTGAGAAAATGGCAAAAGATCACAAGAATCATACAAAAACGAACACGGGAAACGAAGCCGCACAATGAACCAAGCCCAAATGAAGACTTTCCCAAGCTTAACCCTTGAAGATTTGAAGAATTATGAAGAAGGGTCCTCCAATATGGAAGAATTGACACTTTATACCCTTGTATCTTCATAATTACAAGTTTGGTCCCTAAAGTTTGTCAAAATTACAAAAAGGGCCCTCCACTTTGAAGAATTGGCAAGTTTAGCCCCTCAACAAAGCTAAATTGTCAACCATTGTCCTCCATAAAGTCAAACACATCATGAAGTCCTTCAAAGTACAAGAAATTACAAGTTTGGTCCTTTGAAAATCCCAAAATTACAAAAAGGACCCTTGACTTTCAACATTTTGAAAAAATGGTCCCTCATCAAACAAGACTTGGCAATTTCAGTCCTCCAAAATGTCAATAATACAAGTCAAGACCATTACCATTGAAGAAATTACCAAATCAGCCCTTCAAGTATCACAAAATGGCAAGAATTACCCCTGAATTTACTTTACAAAACTTTTTGGGGCAAAAGTGTGAAAAAGAAAACTTGAAATACAAAGGATTCGTATTTATGGCTGGTTATTTACAAAATGAAAGGAAAAGGAAAGAATAGGGGCTAAATCTGGCAGACAAAGGAAGATACCTAGACCACTCTCCTTGTGACACCTATCCCACTCACCAAAACCCTCCAATCAGCTTCACCCATTCCTCTACCTCATCCATCCACTCACTAGATTAATTAACTAATTATTTAGTTAGTTAAAACACGCGCCTAACACATATTTAAAAACTAAAACAGATTAAACACCATGTTCTTGGTGTTCTTCATAAAATTGGGTTTTCTTAATCCTGTTGAAATTAGCCCCTAAGATTGTCCAGATTTATGATTAAGGTGACCTTAATCACATCCCAACTTTCAAAAAGTCTGCCACATCACCACCCAGCTCACAAGATTCTCTTGTTTTTCATCTTTGGACAAGAAATCAAGAAGAGGACAGACATCCAACGTCCAAGGATCCTGCTTACATCCTAAGCTTATTTTTCACCCTTTGATCAAGTTTTCACATTGCCAACTCATGCTACAAGCCAAATTCAGTCACATGATCCTCAAAAGTTCAAAAAGCTACAAGGGCAATTTTGGGAGATCACAGCTATTAGGGTTTACGTTTTTAGCTCTTAACTAGTTCATGTAGCCTATATAAAGGCATTAGGGTGCAACATTTGCAGTTTGCTTTTGGTTTTTCCTTGTTCAAGCACTTGCAAATCCCATTTTCAGATTAATGAAATTTGTGTTAAGTGTGTTGAAGAAAGACCAAGTGCCATCTTATTTATGCTTGTTTATGTTTATTGTTTACTGAATTTGAATCAAAAACCTGTTTTCAAAAGAGGAGTGTGCAAAAGTTTGCACATTTTCTTCATTTTCTTGATATTTTGCTAAGTTCTTGGTCTATCTTGGAATTCTTGGGTTATAGGGCTGATCATAGCATCCTAATTGTGTTGATTAAGGTGTGGTGAGGCTTATAACTTGGGGATAATCAAGTGTGGAGGACAAGAGTTGCATCAATCAAGGATTTTTCAAGTTTCTGATTTTATACTTGTGCTACTTACCTTGTTGATTCTTAGCAGGCTTTGTTGTGGAAGCTTGTGCTTGTTCTTGCTAGCACATAAGCTTAAAATCCGTGGGTGTGGATGTACATCCATGAGGTACACACCCTTAATCCCAAAATCTGAAAATATTTTGGATATTTGTGATATTTGAGTGTTGCCTTTGTTCTTGTGTATTTTGTGGCTTATACTTGCTTGAATCTGTTGTTCTTACTTGTTATTGTGTTAATTGATGCTTGGGTGGTCTTAAATCTCACTTTTTCTTGTTTAAATTTGGATTTGAAAAGTTAAAGGGGTGTTTGGGATTACCTGTTTGTGATTGCATCTTGGTATTGTGTTGTTAGAAGGTATTGTTTATGCTTGGTATCTGATATATGCCTTGTTGAGAGTGTTTTGCTGCAAGTTTTTGGGTTTGAAACTTCAAATCAAACAATCTGCTATAACTTGGTGAATTTAACTGTTTTTTACCTAAGATTTTGGTGAAATCTAGTATTTGTGCATGCTTAGGGTTGAAAGTTGTTAAAACATCATTATTATAAATTATTTGATAGATATTGAGTGTTGAATCTGGCTTATTGGTCAAATACATCAGCAAAGTGTAAAACTGCATGTGTTAGTGTTCATCAGTAACATTCATAGGCTTGAATCTTAATTTAGGCTTTAAGCCATTGCATGAAAACTGTTTAAACTTGTTCATTAGAGTTTATAATAGCTTGTGTATGCATTTGGTTGAATTTGGTTGGCTGATTATTGCTAAAACTTCTTATAAGTGCTCAACTGCTTATTTGTTCATGTCTGTATCATATCTGGTGCTTTATTGATTAAACTGTATCAATTGGGTGTTTGTGATTGTGATATTTTGATTGTTCTTGACTCCTTTTGATCCAAAGATCATTTGGGTGCCTTTGTGTAATCTGAATCTTCAAAAAAGTCACTAAAGACAAAAAGTCAAACAAGTCAAGCAGTGGAAAAAGTTTCCACTGCTCAACACCCAAAACTAGCCCCTGCTAGTGTTATTTTGAACTCAGCTTATCAATAAGCTATTTTAGCTTATCCAGACTTGCAACAACTTATTTTTTGTAATAGGTCTTCATTATTTGACCCATTTGAGTAGACTGGAACTTATTGGACTTTGACTTTGACTTTTTGCTAAAAAACCAACTTATTTGACTTTTACATAAGTGCTTATTTGCTTTTTCCAGCTTATTGAGTCAGCTTATTTGAAAACTCTTTGTTGATTTTGCTTAATTAAGTCATTTAAAAGCTATAGAAACTTGAATCAGCACTTGGGGTGGCCTAGAACTCGAAAATGATTATTTTGTCGTTTTCTGTAGATTGCTTATTGCATTTTCAGGCTTATTCCTTGGGCTTATTTCAAATTTCTTTTTGCAGAAGTCTTATTTAGGACAAAAGAAGCTTGTGTGTTTAATTTCAGCTTATGGCATTGGCTTATATCTTAATGGGCCAAAAAGCCCATTAAGAATAAGCTGTTTGGTATAAGCTAGCTTATTTCACACTTTCAGCTTTTGGGCCTTTGGAAAAAGTTGTTTGAAATCAAATTTTGAGTCAACCAGTGCTTTTTGGGCTTATTTTGAACACTTTTTTATATTGGGCCCAAATTTGGCCCAATAGTGGACTGTTTTGGGTTTAGCCCATTTTCTAGGCCCATTAAGGGTATTTAGGTAATTTCACTTTCGATTCTGAGTTATTTAGGTTAAATTAAGCTAGTTTGCAAGTTTTTAGAATTTTTTATGATTTTTGGATTTTTAATAATATTTTAATATTATTTTATTGTTAAAAATTAAAAGTCTGATTTTCTAAGTTTTTATATTTTTCCTAGGTTCTAAACACTTAATTAGGAATTTTTCAACTTTCCAAATATTTTTAGAGTCTTTTGATTATTTTCTAGAATTAATTTAAGTTTTAATTGATTTTAGTAGTTTTTAATTGTTTAAAAATAATTTTTAGTGGTTTTAAAATTTTTAAAAATACTTTTTAGCTTAATTAGGGTATTTTGAGGTTTACAAACTTTAAAATCTTGTTTGGGACTTTTTAATAATTAATTTTGATTTTTAGGGCTTTAATTAGCATTAAAAAGTCATTATCTAATTAATTAAAAGGTTTTGGCAAGTTTGGATTTTTTGTAAACTCTTAGAATATTATTGTGGATTTTTGGTAATTTTAGGAATTTTTACGTTAAAATTTTTATTTTAGTACTTTTTACGATTTTACGTGTACACCTTTTTCGACTTAGTTTAATCCGTCTTCGTAACCGTCATTCTCTTCTAATCTCATTTCTACTTTTCTTTCTCAACAATATAATCACAAATATAATCATTTCAACACACACACACACTAAGCCTCCTTGAGAACGAACTCATTTTAGGGTCATTAATACACGGTTTTCCTAAATCGTCGTATTCATTACTTACCCTATTTGCTCTCTTTTCCTAAAGAGTAGTAAAATCACAACATCATTTTGGCGCCGCTGTCGGGGAGGCGTGTTGTGTTTTGATTGGAATTGTTGTTTTTATATACTAACCATAAATAGTATTTGTATTAGTAGCACTCTACTAATACGTATTATCGGTTTTTGGTTTTTGTGTGAATACTATTACTATAGTGTATACGTAGAACAATAAATTCACAAGTACTCCAAATACGTGAGCAATCACAACCTTGACTTGGGAGGTCATTACCCAATCATTGTATTCGAATCTCAAACCAAAGAAAAAGGCAAAAATAGATAAATACTTTCGTGAAGCTCAATCTTGAAAAATACAAACTATAAGGCGGATATTATAAAATATATCCTAAGGAAAAAGGCTCTTAAGTGCTTTGCGCCGCCTCATTTCCCCGCTTGCTTGTGAGTATTTAATTTTGAGAGCTAATCGAGGGTTTTGTCGCCCAAAGTATTACTAAGTATCATATATATTTCTTGGTTTCCATTGATTAAAACCTCTTGAACGTTTTGGTGTTCCACCAATGTTCTAAAGTCATCGAAGGCGTTCACTTCACGTGATCGTTTTCTTTCCTTGAGGCTTCTTTAATCGAGAGATTTGATTAAGGAGGAGATTTGTAGATTTGTGTCTACTTAATACATTCCACAAAATCCAAAAAAGGTTAATACAATCAAAAACCACAAAAAATTGAAAAATACAAAACACCAAAAAGAATCTTCTTTGCTCGTCCCCTCGTTGTACGTGACGTTTATGCTAACTCGTAATCAAGCAAGACGTGCACGTAAACGAAAGAACAAAACTCCCACTCCCAATCTTTCTAGTGAGGAGTCTCCTATTGACGAACCCATTGTAAGAGAAGCACCAACCATGGAGAATCGAACTATGATGGAGTTACTTCAAGCACCCACCGAGGGTTATGGAGAGGCTATTGTGATTCCCGCTATCCTTGCGGAGAAATTTGAGGTGAAAACGGGTTTGTTGTCGATGATCCAAAACAACAAATTCCGTGGTGATGAGAAGGACAATCCACACAACCATATCCGCCAATTCAATCGTCTTACCGCCACTTGCAAGTTTAAGGATGTCTCGAATGACTCGATTAAGATGATGCTTTTTCCGTATTCCTTAGCGGGGCCCGCTAAAATTTGGTTAGAGAAAGAGCCACCCAATTCTATATTGACGTGGAAGGATCTCGTGTCTAAGTTTGTGAACCAATTTTTTCCGCCCTCTAAGACTACGCATTTGAAAAACGAGATTTCAAAGTTTTCACAAGAGTTTAATGAAAGTTTTTCAACGGCTTGGAATAGGTTTAAGGAAATGTTACATGAATGTCCTCATCACGGTTTTTCCGACTTGCATCAAATTGACACGTTTTACAATGGACTTAATGATCATGAAAGGGATTATTTGAATGTCGCTGCGGGTGGTAATTTTTTGTGTAAAACGGTTGAGGAAGATTTGGTGATAATTGAGAATAGATCTAAGGTGTATAGTCCTCGTAGCACGTATAGTGTTCGTAAGGCTTCGTCTTCGACTTCACCTTCTTTGTCTACTACCATCGATGCTTGCCAAATTGAGGCGAACTTGGAAAACAAGATTTTTGATAAGCTAAAAGGACTTTTGATTGAGTTTAAAGTTGGTGAACAAAGTGCTCCCGCTACAGCTAAAGCGGTTGAGGTTTCTTGCATGTATTGAGGTGGTGGTCATGATTTCTCCGAGTGCATTACCAACGGTGGTAACACTTCGAGTGCCTTCGCGGCCACGGGAAATTACAACCAAAACGGTCAAGTTTCCCGCTCTAATCAATTGACTCCACCGGGTTTTGGTTCAAATCAAAATGCTAACAACAACTATCGCAACAATCAAGTTGGTTTCAAAAACAATTTCAACAAAGGAAACTATGGTAATCAAGGGGCTAATAATCAAGTTTCAAACAAGAATCAAAATGATTTTCAAAACAACAACAAAGGTTTGTAAAATTTGAAAGATCTTCCAAATGAATTTGTTGAATACGCTAATGGGAATGATGCTAGGTTTGACAATATTCAAAGAGAAATCATTAGCCTAAGATCCGAGTTTAAGAACGACTTGAAGAAAGAGTTGAAAAATGAGTTAGCTAATGAACTTAAGATCCACACCAACAAAATGGAAGGAAATGTCACTAGGTTACAACAAAACCAACAAAAAATGGAACAAGGGCAACACGAGATTAAACAAGAGATGATTAAGGCCGAGAAGAGGCAATCCAATTTTGAAGATAAAATCTCGTCTATGTTTGAGGCAATAATGTGTAAACCGTCTTCGAGTAGTCTTCCTAGCAACACCGTATCAAACCCTAAGGGTGAGATGAAAGTGATTACCACACGTAGTGGTAAGACACTTAAGGAACCGACTCCTCAACCAATTGCTCCTACGGAGGAAGCAATTGAGGAAGAACCCGAGGTGGTGGTCCAAAAGGAGCATGTCCCAATCCCACGAAGTACCGCTCATGCCACACCTACGGTTGACCCATTACCAACATTGGAACCCGAGATTCCAAAGGCTATGCCTACTATGCCTCAACCCACACCACCTTTGCCCTATCCATCGAGACTTAGGAAGGAGAAACGTCAAGAGCGCGAAAATTATCAATTTGAGCTTTTTATGAAAATGTTTCATGATTTGCACTTTAATGTGAGTTTCGTCGATGCTTTGGTCATGATGCCTCGATTTGCCGCTAACTTTAAGAGTATGTTGAACAACAAGGAGAAATTTCACCAATTGTCTAGTTGTTCATCGGTTTATCTTAATCGCATACCTCAAAAAGTCGGTGATCCTGGTAAATTCTTGATTCCATGTGCAATCCAAGATATGGAGGAATGCTTCGCCTTGGCCGATCTTGGTGCTAGCATTAACTTGATGCCACTGGCAATCTTCAAGTCGCTCAATCTTCCTAATCTTACTCCTTCACTAATGTCTATCGAGTTGGCCGACCATTTCACGATTCCCGCATGTGGTTTGGCGGAAGACGTTTTTGTGAAAGTGGGGAAGTTCTACTATCCCGTAGACTTTATCGTTGTTGATATCCCCACGGATCCTCAAGTTCCTCTCATTTTAGGTCGTTCGTTTTTAGATACGTCTATGGCTTTGATCGATGTTCATGCTAGAAAGATCACCTTACGTTTCAACGATGAGGAACTTGTTATAAACGCAACTCAAAACTCTCAAATTTCTCATGTTTATTCCGTTGCAACCATAAACCTCGTTGATATGATCGACTTGGTTGGCGAGGAATTTTCACAAGAAGTTCTAGGTTTTGGTTATGAAGAAACTAGTGGCAATCCCACTATGTTAGATCCAATTCTTGATAATTCGACACCAACCTTCACTCCATTTGAAGGTGGTGGTTTTACGTTGGAAGAATTCGATGTTCCACGTACTTTCAACGAAGACCTCGACAACGATGAGGACTTCTTGATTATCAAGGATTTTCTTAACGATTTCCCATTTCCTCCACCCGAGGAGGTTATGAGTATCGAGCCCAAATCTTCACTTGAGGAACCACCTATCCTCGAGTTGAAAGATTTACCTCCTCATCTCGAATTTGTCTATTTGGAGGAGGGCGACAAGTTGCCGGTTATTATTGCGAAGGAACTTTCGAATGATGAAAAAACCGCACTTGTGATGTTCTAAAGGATCACAAAGGGGAAATTGCGTGGAAGTTATCCGACATTAAGGGAATCGATCCCAAGTTTTGTACCCACAAAATCTTAATGGAGGAGGATTACAAGCCCGCAATCCAATGTCAAAGGAGGGTGAACCCCAAAATTCACGACATCATCAAAAAGGAGGTCCTTAAACTCCTTGACGCGGGAATGATTTACCCTATTTCTGATAGCCCTTGGGTGAGTCCTATTCATTGTGTCCCTAAAAAGGGAGGAATGACCGTTGTGCCAAACGATGCCAACGAGTTAATTCCCACTAGACTCGTGACCGGATGGAGAGTGTGCATTGACTATCGTAAGTTGAATGAAGCCACTCGAAAGGACCATTTTCCCTTGCCCTTCATGGACCAAATGTTGGAGCGTCTTGCGGGAAACGATTTCTATTGCTTTTTAGATGGTTTTTCCGGTTACTTCCAAATTCCCATTGATCCTCGTGATCAAGAAAAAACTATGTTTACGTGTCCATATGGAACGTTTGCCTATCGTAGAATGCCATTCGGACTTTGCAATGCACCGGGAACCTTTCAAAGGTGCATGATGGATATTTTTCATGACATGATCGAGAAGACGATGGAAGTCTTCATGGATGACGTTTCCGTGTTTGGTAATTCGTTCACTTCGTGTTTGTCGAACCTTGAGAGAATGTTGAAACGTTGTGAGGAAACCAACCTTGTGCTCAATTGTGAAAAGTGTCATTTTATGGTTAAGAGTGGAATCGTCTTAGGGCACAAGGTCTCGAAAGCGGGGATTGAGGTAGATCAAGCTAAGGTAGACGTCATCGCCAAATTACCTCATCCCAAAACCGTCAAGGGAGTTAGAAGTTTCCTAGGCCACGCAGGCTTTTATCGTCGATTCATCAAGGATTTTTCAAAGATCTCTCGACCCATTACACATCTTCTTGAAAAAGAGGCACGTTTTGTCTTTGACGAAGATTGTGTACGAGCCTTTGAAATCCTTAAGAGGAAACTTACCGAAGCTCCCATTCTTGTTGCTCCCAATTGGAACTTCCCTTTGAGCTCATGTGTGATGCTAGTGATTACGCTATTGGGGCCGTTTTGGGGCAACGTCATGATAAGCACTTCTTGCCTATTCACTATGCTAGCAAGACGATGATCGAGGCTCAACTAAAATACACTACAACGGAAAAGGAGTTCCTTGCCGTGGTGTATGCATTTGAGAAGTTCCGACCTTATCTCGTCTTAGCTAAATGCATAGTGTATACGGATCATTCGGCTATCAAGTATCTCATGGCGAAGCAAGATGCCAAGCCTAGATTACTTCGTTGGATTCTCCTCCTTCAAAAATTTGATCACAAAATCGTTGACAAAAAAGGAGCCGAGAATCTAGCGGCCGATCATCTTTCTCGTTTGGAAGATCCTCACCAAAGTGTTTACGAGCCCAAGGAAATCACCGAAACATTTCCGCTCGAGACACTTGGTGTAGTGAATTCTAAGCTTGATTCTTCCACCCCATGGTTTGCGGACTTTGCAAATTACCATGCGGGCAACTTCATCATCAAGGGTATGACGACTCAAGAAAAACGAAAATTCTTTCGTGACGTCAAGTTCTACTTTTGGAACGACCCTTACTTGTTTCGAACTTGTGCGGATCAAATCATCCGACGTTGTGTATTTGGCACCGAAGCTTCTAATATCCTTAGAGCTTGTCATGAGGGACCCACGGGTGGTCACCACGTGCTAATCTCACGGCTAAAAAGGTGTTTGATGCCGGCTTCTTTTGGCCTACTATTTACCGAGATGCACAAGATCTTGTGAAGTCGTGTGATTCACGCCAACGACAAGGAAAAGCCTCACAAAAAGATGAAATGCCACAAAACATCATCCAAGTGTGTGAGATCTTTGACGTTTGGGGTATAGACTTTATGGGGTCGTTCCCATCATCTCGTGGTAATAAGTACATTCTCGTTGCGGTTGACTACCTATCTAAGTGGGTGGAGGCCAAAGCCTTGCCCACCAATGATGCTCGTGTGGTAGTCAAGTTTTTGAAAAGCTTGTTTTCTCGGTTTGGAACCCCTCGTGTGATCATAAGCGATCGTGGAACCCATTTTTGTAACGACCAATTCGAAAGGGTCCTAAGGAAATATGGGGTTACACATCGGCTTTCTACAGCTTATCACCCATAAACGAGTGGGCAAGTCGAGGTTTCAAATCGAGCTTTGAAGAGGATCTTGGAGAGATCCGTTGGGGAAAACCGACAATCTTGGTCGGATAAGTTGGATGATGCTTTATGGGCCTTTAGGACCGCTCATAAGACGCCCATTAGGTGCACTCCCTATAAGCTTGTGTATGGAAAGAATTGTCATTTGCCTATCGAGTTAGAACACAAGGCTTATTGGGCCCTAAAGCATTGTAATGATGATATGGAGACCGCGGGAAAACACCGGAAAATGCAATTAAATGAATTGGATGAATTGAGGGACATTGCTTATGAAAATTCATTGATTTATAAAGAAAAAACTAAAAAGTTGCTTGATTCTAAATTAAAAACCGGGTTTTTAACATTGGGGATCAAGTTTTGCTTTTTAATTCTCGCTTGAAAATCTTTTCCGGTAAGTTGAAATCCCGTTGGTCCGGTGCATTCACCGTGACCCAAGTTTTTCCGTATGGGACCGTCGAGCTAGCTCAAGATGATGGTCCTAACTTCAAGGTGAATGGACATAGGTTGAAGCACTATTTTGGCGGGGAAGTTCCATCCTTGAACTACCTCTACCAAGTCACCTTCCCCAATGATAATTAGTATTGAGGGGATCGAGTCGAGCTCATGACTCGGTAATAAAAAACGAGGTGCCTCGTGGGGGAGTCCCATGCTTATACTATGTACATATTATCGCTTTCTAATGTAGTTAACGTGTGGGGATTTGTGCCCTTCCAACCTTTGTTCCGTGGTTGTTTGTGAATTGTGGACTTTAGATGATCATGATCTTCACGATTGGAGCCTCTCGTGTTCGTTTTATGGGAGCACTCGATCGTTTGCTTTGAAGACTTTCTCAATATCCATGATATATCCTTTTGATGTTCTAACCTTAGGTTATTAGCACACTTCATAAACGGCTATTAATTTATTGGTTACACCCTTTCCATGCTAGATTAGGCATTCGACTACGTCTCTAGTATGGGGGTGTTTGCACCCCTAGACTCGAAACATTGAGGACAATGTTTAACTTTAGTATGGGGGGGTGAATAGGTACTTGCCTTGCTAAACCTTCACGATTTCCAAAGTTTATCTTTTTGTTTATCGTTTTGTTGCAAAATAAGGCTAAAAATGGCCAAATTTTAAAATTTTTTCTCATGTTTTATAAGTGTTTGAAGACACGAATGTAGATTTTCCGATGGCGAGAATAAGAGTAATTTTTGACTCGACCGTGCGTGTTGAGCACTTAGCTTTGATTCCTTAACTTCACATTAGGCTAAGTCTCTTAAATGAGGACGAGAAATGATAGGGTTAATTATAAGTTACTATCCTAAACGTAGAGTACTCGTATTCTTTCAAAAACTCATGTGTTCTCGTTGTTTTCTTATTCTCCCTTCGCATGTAAATATTTTTTGCTTAATAAACATTGACTTAGCGGTTTAGTTGGGATTGTTGGGTTTCTAGTCTTTTCTAGTAGCTTCCGTGTAATTAAATTGGGAAGACATTAAGGTATCGTCAGCGTCACGGTTTTGAAGTATTGGCACCCGAATAATCAAAAGCTTCACCCAATAATAAGATTTCAAGTGCTCATCTAAATCAAGCAAACAATTTGAAGCCCCACAAGGCCGAAAAATCTATGCAAAATTGAAAGTGAATCAAGCCTTAATCTTCGAAGCTTTAAAGATCCAAAATTCGCCTTAGCGTGAGGATATACGTCTTTGGCTAATAAAACTACCGATGAGGTGGATAATAAAAGGCAAGGCAAGACCAAAGTCATAATAAAAGCTTCATGGCGAAGTTGAATAAAAGATGGAGGTAAACCAAAGATAATAAGGCCCTTCCATTAGGGGGCGTATAAAAGTCTTGGTAATAAGTCTCATGTTCAAAACCGTGTTTATCGATTCTTCTTGTCAACTTAATTTTTTGACATCGTTGTCTATTGGGAGGGGTTATTGATTTGATGGTCTTGGTTACACCGTTAGGACTCTATTTTTAGACCTAAATCTCTATTATCGCATAAGTCAAACAATGTATCCTCGTGAAACATTCAAGACAATATAAAATATAAGAGATACAACTTAGGAATAATGGGAGGATAAGTACATGATTAGGGCATATGAGTAGTGTTAGCATTACTAACTTATAATGACAATGATCTCGTTGCACGCTTAGCATGGAATTGGGGTGAAAATCGAGGACGATGAAATTATTTCTAACAAAGCATTCACGTGTTCTTATTCTATGAACCTAAACGTCCCATTTTGCGATGAAAATCATACATTATGTCTAAAACGCATGTAGTAGTAGTAGCAATAGTAGTAGTATATCTAGTTTATCGTTCAATAAAGTGAATAAAAATGAATTTTGGAGGTGCTACGATACTTTATTCTAGCATTGCGTGAGGGCACGGCAATGGTTTAGTATGGGGGAGTGATGAGACTGCTTTTATACATAGTCTCATCGTCCAAATAGGGTTTAAAATGCATTAAATATCATCAAAATACCCATATATATGCTTGTGTTTGTTGCTTGTGTATTTTAGGTACGGATATTGAGAAAATGGCAAAAGATCACAAGAATCATACAAAAACGAACACGGGAAACGAAGTCGCACAATGAACCAAGCCCTAATGAAGACTTTCCCAAGCTTAACCCTTGAAGATTTGAAGAATTATGAAGAAGGGTCCTCCAATATGGAAGAATTGACACTTTATACCCTTGTATCTTCATAATTACAAGTTTGGTCCCTAAAGTTTGTCAAAATTACAAAAAGGGCCCTCCACTTTGAAGAATTGGCAAGTTTAGCCCCTCAACAAAGCTAAATTGTCAACCATTGTCCTCCATAAAGTCAAACACATCATGAAGTCCTTCAAAGTACAAGAAATTACAAGTTTGGTCCTTTGAAAATCCCAAAATTACAAAAAGGACCCTTGACTTTCAACATCAAAAATGGTCCCTCATCAAACAAGACTTGGCAATTTCAGTCCTCCAAAATGTCAATAATACAAGTCAAGACCATTACCATTGAAGAAATTACCAAATCAGCCCTTCAAGTATCACAAAATGGCAAGAATTACCCCTAAATTTACTTTACAAAACTTTTTGGGGCAAAAGTGTGAAAAAGAAAACTTGAAATACAAAGGATTCGTATTTGTGGCTGGTTATTTACAAAATGAAAGGAAAAGGAAAGAATAGGGGCTAAATCTGGCAGACAAAGGAAGATACCTAGACCACTCTCCTCGTGACACATGTCCCACTCACCAAAACCCTCCAATCAGCTTCACCCATTCCTCCACCTCATCCATCCACTCACCAGATTAATTAACTAATTATTTAGTTAGTTAAAACACGCGCCTAACACATATTTAAAAACCAAAACAGATTAAACACCATGTTCTTGGTGTTCTTCATAAAATTGGGTTTTCTTAATCTTGTTGAAATTAGCCCCTAAGATTGTCCAGATTTATGATTAAGGTGACCTTAATCACATCCCAACTTTCAAAAAGTCTGCCACATCACCACCCAGCTCACAAGATTCTCCTATTTTTCACCTTTGGACAAGAAGTCAAGAAGAGGACAGACATCCAACGTCCAAGGATCCTGCTTACATCCTAAGCTTATTTTTCACCCTTTGATCAAGTTTTCACATTGCCAACTCATGCTACAAGCCAAATTCAGTCACATGATCCTTAAAAGTTCAAAAAGCTACAAGGGTAATTTTGGGAGATCACAGCTATTAGGGTTTACGTTTTTTAGCTCTTAACTAGTTCATGTAGCCTATATAAAGGCATTAGGGTGCAACATTTGTAGTTTGCTTTTGGTTTTTCCTTGTTCAAGCACTTGTAAATCCCATTTTCAGATTAATGAAATTTGTGTTAAGTGTGTTGAAGAAAGACCAAGTTCCATCTTATTTATGCTTGTTTATGTTTATTGTTTACTGAATTTGAATCAAAAACCTGTTTTCAAAAGAGGAGTGTGCAAAAGTTTGCACATTTTCTTCATTTTCTTGATATTTTGCTAAGTTCTTGGTCTATCTTGGAATTCTTGGGTTATAGGGCTGATCATAGCATCCTAATTGTGTTGATTAAGATGTGGTGAGGCTTATAACTTAGGGATAATCAAGTGTGGAGGACAAGAGTTGCATCAATCAAGGATTTTTCAAGTTTCTGATTTTATACTTGTGCTACTTACCTAGTTGATTCTTAGCAGGCTTTGTTGTGGAAGCTTGTGCTTGTTCTTGCTGGCACATAAGCTTAAAATCCGTGGGTGTAGATGTACATCCATGAGGTACACACCCTTAATCCCAAAATCTGAAAATATTTTGGATATTTGTGATATTTGAGTGTTGCCTTTGTTCTTGTGTATTTTGTGGCTTATACTTGCTTGAATTTGTTGTTCTTACTTGTTATTGTGTTAATTGATGCTTGGGTGGTCTTAAATCTCACTTTTTCTTGTTTAAATTTGGATTTGAAAAGTTAAAGGGGTGTTTGGGATTACCTGTTTGTGATTGCATCTTGGTATTGTGTTGTTAGAAGGTATTGTTTATGCTTGGTATCTGATATATGCCTTGTTGAGAGTGTTTTGCTACAAGTTTTTGGGTTTGAAACTTCAAATCAAACAATCTGCTATAACTTGGTGAATTTAACTGTTTTTGACCTAAGATTTTGGTGAAATCTAGTATTTGTGCATGCTTAGGGTTGAAAGTTGTTAAAACATCATTATTATAACTTATTTGATAGATATTGAGTGTTGAATCTGGCTTATTGGTCAAATACATCAGCAAAGTGTAAAACTGCATGTGTTAGTGTTCATCAGTAACATTCATAGGCTTGAATCTTGATTTAGGCTTTAAGCCATTGCATGAAAACTGTTTAAACTTGTTCATTAGAGTTTATAATAGCTTGTGTATGCATTTGGTTGAATTTGGTTGGCTGATTATTGCTAAAACTGCTTATAAGTGCTCAACTGCTTATTTGTTCATGTCTGTATCATATCTGGTGCTTTATTGATTAAACTGTATCAATTGGGTGTTTGTGATCGTGATATTTTGATTGTTCTTGACTCCTTTTGATCCAAAGATCATTTGGGTGCCTTTGTGTAATCTGAATCTCCAAAAAAGTCACTAAAGACAAAAAGTCAAACAAGTCAAGCAGTAGAAAAAGTTTCCACTGCTCAACACCCAAAACCAGCCCCTGCTAGTGTTATTTTGAACTCAGCTTATCAATAAGCTATTTTAGCTTATCCAGAATTGCAACAACTTATTTTTTGTAATAGGTCTTCATTATTTGACCAATTTGAGTAGACTGGAGCTTATTGGACTTTGACTTTGACTTTTTGCTAGAAAACCAACTTATTTGACTTTTACATAAGTGCTTATTTGTTTTTTCCAGCTTATTGAGTCATCTTATTTGAAAACTCTTTGTTGATTTTGCTTAATTAAGTCATTTAAAAGCTATAGAAACTTGAATCAGCACTTGGGGTGGCCTAGAACTCAAAAACGACTATTTTGTCGTTTTCTGTAGATTGCTTATTGCATTTTCAGGCTTATTCCTTGGGTTTATTTCAAATTTCTTTTTGCAGAAGTCTTATTTAGGACAAAAGAAGCTTGTGTGTTTAATTTCAGCTTATGGCATTGGCTTATAGCTTAATGGGCCAAAAAGCCCATTAAGAATAAGCTGTTTGATATAAGCTAGCTTATTTCACACTTTCAGCTTTTGGGCCTTTGGAAAAAGTTGTTTAAAATCAATTTTTGAGTCAACCAGTGCTTTTTGGGCTTATTTTGAACACTTTTTTATATTGGGCCCAAATTTGGCCCAATAGTGGACTGTTTTGGGTTTAGCCCATTTTCTAGGCCCATTAAGGGTATTTAGGTAATTTCATTTTCATTTCTGAGTTATTTAGGTTAAATTAAGCTAGTTTTCAAGTTTTTAGAATTTTTTATGATTTTTGGATTTTTAATAATATTTTAATATTATTTTATTATTAAAAATTAAAAGTCTGATTTTCTAAGTTTTTATATTTTTTCTAATTTCTAAACACTTAATTAGGAATTTTTCAACTTTCCAAATATTTTTAGAGTCTTTTGATTATTTTCTAGAATTAATTTAAGTTTTAATTGATTTTAGTAGTTTTTAATTGTTTAAAAATAGTTTTTAGTGGTTTTAAAATTTTGAAAAATACTTTTTAGCTTAATTAGGGTATTTTTGAGGTTTACAAACTTTAAAATCTTGTTTGGGACTTTTTAATAATTAATTTTGATTTTTAAGGCTTTAATTAGCATTAAAAAGTCATTATCTAATTAATTAAAAGGTTTTGGCAAGTTTGGATTTTTTGTAAACTCTTAGAATATTATTGTATATTTTTGGTAATTTTTAAGAATTTTTAGGTTAAAATTTTTATTTTAGTACTTTTTACGATTTTACGTGTACACCTTTTTTCGACTTAGTTTAATCCGTCTTCGTAACCGTCATTCTCTTCTAATCTCATTTCTACTTTTCTTTCTCAACAATATAATCACAAAGATAATCATTTCAACACACACACACTAAGCCTCCTTGAGAACGAACTCATTTTAGGGTCATTAATACACGGTTTTCCTAAATCGTCGTATTCATTACTTACCCTATTTGCTCTCTTTTCCTAAAGAGTAGTAAAATCACAACATCACAAAGATAAATTAAGAATGATTTGAAGATCTCAAGATAAAAGACAAAGTCGAAAGACAATTACAAAGGCTCAAAGATCACAACATGAAGGAACAAAACTACTGTTACACGTTCAAGATTCATTTATGATGAAATTCATAAATCTCCATTGGAATCCAAATATCAAAGAGGAATGACCTTACATTGGGGGAGATTGTTAGCCTCAAAATATTGAGTCAAACAAGAATGTTCGGTCATAGGTTTCTATTGTAATATTTATTAGAACGTTGTAATAGTTAGTTAAATAGTCGTGGTTCACGGGCTTGGATTTAAGCTACTTAAAGCCCAAAAGACAAGCCCGGTCCAAACAATATAGCCCATTATGGTTACATGTAAGCCCGGCTATATAAGGCCCTTCCTAGCATGTTAGGAAGGGTGGATGATCGTTAGTACTCTCATTATTCTAATCTAATATTCACAAAGTTAATCATCTATTCTCTCTACTTTCTCTCACTACTTTCTCTCTCTAGGAATCCATCTCTTTTTTCATCTATTTTCTATCATTAATCATCATAATAATATGGGACAACAGGTACAAGAACTAAAACTGGTAGATAGCTTTTACACCAAACCAATCTATGCCATATGCATTGCTTTAAATGATGTGTTACTATTGCTCTTAACTCCAATTATGTGTTATTGTGATATTCTAGCTAGTTCTATTAAATTTTATGCATACTGAAAGCGCTAAATAACTTTTAAAAATAACTAGCATCTTCTGATCGCTGTTAGAGAAGGACTTCAATAGCCTTCCGTCAAATAACTCAAAATATATCGCCATTTAAAATCACGTACACATTTAGTTTAGAAAATAATAATAAACACAATCACTATTGTTATTATAAAAAATAGTTCCGTGCTCGTTGTTATTAAAAAAACAAAATAAAAAAATAAAAAACAAAATGTTACTATTTTCTACACTTTTAAAACATAGGGGTAGTAATATTAACGCCTCTAGTAGCTAATTTTGCATTGGTAATGATAAATCAAATCAAAGATGACGTCATATGCGTGTTCCCAAACAAAACAAATTTCGGTTTTTCTCCCGCCCAAATCAACAAAAAGACAAAATACGTAAGGATATGTACAATGCGTCAATTAAGATCTGAAACTCGTAGATAGCTTTTACACCAAACCAATCTATACCATATGCCTTGCTTTAAATGGTGTGTTACTATTGCTCTTAACTCCATTTATGTGTTATAGTGAGATTCTCGCTAGTTCTATTGAATTTTATGCATACTGAAAGCGCTAAATAACTTTTAAAAATAACTAGCATCTTCTAATCACTGTTAGAGAAGGACTTCAATAGCCTTTCGTCAAATAACTCAGAATATATCGCCATTTAAAATCACGTACACATTTAATTAAAAAAATAAAAAAATGCAACACTAATTTCGTAGAGGAAAATTTGTTTCTAAGTGTTCCTCTAAAAATGTTGCATTAGACTTCTGAAGTAGTTTTGTTTGTTCAATGCAAAAGTTTTGTTATTGATAATCGACAGGTGACTGCTATTAAGGATGAATCATACATCACAATTAGGTATCCGACTACGTCAAATATAACTGATTATCTGAAGGAAGACGACGACACTCCACTAAGTTTGTGCCCTGAATTGATGGGGCCCATTTTAATTCCAAAGATAACACTTTTAAGGAAAGTTCCAACTGATGAATTTGTTAAGGGTAAGCGTCTAGAGGGTTTCTGGATACAAGATGAGTTTGTCGACCAGAATGATCCTGAAAAGTGCAGGGAAGTTAAGCGTGGCCTATTCGACATAATGAGTGAAACAAACGCTATATCAAGCAAACCAATCTATAGGACTGTCCTTAAAGAAAAGGCTAAAAGAAACATACAATCTAACAACTCCATCATAGATACCGTTCTCGGACTTGTTGACAACAAGGTTGGCCCGAATGGCACATCAAGGTTTAGAAAAGGCATAGATGATGGGGGTAAACATGTATACTGGCTAGAGGAAGTGTTGGAATATGAGGGTATCCTACTGTTACATTTAAATGCACCAACTTGTACAACGAAAACCACATAACGATAAATATAAGAACCAAGTAGCATTATTACCTGATGATAATAGGATGGTATGACTACTCGAACCACACCGATGAAACCTGAACAAACCGATAATAGGCTCTGCACGGGAAGACGTACCATATCCTAAAAATATGTTTACGTGCTCGATTCGCTGCAAGCTTCATACGTAACGACCCCAGGATTGATGCAGACCCATGTTGCCTTTCGTCAGCGAACGAATACAACATAATGATGTTGGTGGAGCAGAATAACACAATACAACAGTAATATGGCGAGGCATGGTATTTAAAGCTCCTTGAAACAGTAATATGTGTGTTTTCATTTGTTGTGTATCTTCAAGAAATGTTATTCTCATCCGTTTATAAGGGTATGATGAGTCTACACCATGATCTCAATACAAGCAAAAAAAATAGGATCATGGGGAGATGGTTGCATTTTATGAATGCTATCCAAATCCACCCCACTGTCCTATTTTCTTGTTTGGCTTTGTCAGTCATACACACATACACAATTGGGATGTTTCTACTTCATAAGCTTATATCACAAGCTTAATAAGTTGTACTTTTAGTCACTGCATATACTAGTTATACACTTTGACTCAACCTTGCAAAAAAATTACAAACCTCATTTATAGTTCCAACAATCCCCCACCAGGTTGGAATGTTTTCTGCTATACTCTAATAGGTTGTGTCACGAAAGTGTCATTACGATTAAACCTTCGTTTACTCAAAGCATGTAATGTGAAATCGATTCAATGGTGTCCAAAGGAATTAAACCACCAAATCGTAATGATCACACCTTACATACCTCTACACACTTCCCATTGTAGCCAACTCATTCTCAAACTGAGCGTGAATATGGCCATGCGCTTAAATCCTGTTTCATAACCCTCTAAGAGAGAAACCACAACTCTCCATTCAAGGCAACACCACCTCTAGGTCATATAGGCAAAGCTACTATAATGTCTTCGTTGCTAAGACGTCTCAAAAGCTTTGTTAATAGAATATCTCATCCTTATGCTCGACAACGCCATGCTATCTTTGTTATTCATTAGTCAATTCGTTGATAGCATCCTCTATCGATAGGTGACTTCGTTATTACCCATTAAACTTGAGAGGTAGGAGCACTACATTCAAGTTGGGTTTCCATCATTAACCGATTCACATATGGTTTCATACTCATGCCTCTAGCATCTCTCTATTAGTCTCTCTTTAGAAACTTATAGGATAATCTTCGATAGGGTACTACATTGCTTATCGATCTCATCACATACACTCATCAACTCTCTCGTCAGAGACTTAATAGTGTCAAACTCAAGTTTCTAGTTTACTTGACAAACATTTCATAATTGGCCATTCTCAAGTATATCCTTATACTTTCCATCACATATGGAATTCTTAGAGGTATTTAATCTGTAATTTATATAACCTCTTGCAAACACAATTGTGTAATAAGCGGTAAGTCAACTTCCTTCACGAAGTAATATTAAACACAAATTTTGTACCTTCAAAGAAAACTTTGGTATCACTAGAGTCATTACCCCGAAATATATACTAGTGACATCTCAGGCTCAACTTGTCACATCCAAAATGCTACTGTATAGACTCATGCTAATGTATAGACTTCAACTTACTTGCAACAAGTAAAGTTAATTTAAACATATACATCATATACCCCCCACCATTTAGCATCATTCCTGCCCGAGTAATAACTTTATGAGATTTTACAATGAGCCAACTTGCTTCATTGACTTGGTCGGCACCACTGGCCATTCGGCTTAGTTTATAAGTCAAACATCAATTTTGGCTTCAACTATCTTACACAAGACCGAGTATTCGAGTCTAATATGTGAGAACTTCTTCTAGCATATTTTAAACATGCGTTTTGAAATAATCAGAACTTGGGCAAGCATATACATTAGTTCTTTTCATAGATTCTACAAAATTGTTTATGCAATAACACTTGGCTCAAATAGAAGTCGGAACGTACACATTCAACAAAAAAACATTTTCTGTATATGCTAAACAAAGAACGAACTACTATTATCAATTCGAAAACTGAAAAAACTGCCACTATGCTAGATACTGCTGAGTTCTCTATGTTGGTATTAGTACTCGCCAATCGGTATGGTAGTAGTTAAACTACTAGTTATTTAGTTTATCAAATGCTTCTCATTCTCAGTATATCTGTTCCTATACCTCCATGGCCAAGTAGTCCATTTTAATTTGTAGACAATGAAAACTCAAATATTTTGAAAGTTTACTTGAGTATTGAATCAAATATATATTGACTAGCAAAGTCAAAGCTAACAACTATTTTTTTGAAACCAGAGCTAACAACTATTCATAGTTTATTTGATAAAAAAATGAATCAAAAGCAAGAAAACAACATTTACAATGAAGTTAATTAGACATCATTGTTTTCAATATCTCATCACCTCTTTTCAAGTCGCGAAACGCCTCTGTCTAAATAACACACCCTTCATGGATGCGTGATTTAGCATCAAGAACGATAGAACACGAAACGGTCACTTGAAAATCTATACGTGAGTTCAGCCAACTCGCTGCTGGACATCTGAGATTATATCCTCACTCGTAACAGAGTTATGAAGTACGTTTCTCAACATAAAAACGCCTCCATTAACAACTCAATCGTTCTGATGTAGATCGATAAGTCACACTGGCTTTATCCCATTTAATGTATCTAACCAATGCATCATGCTTTAAAGATATATAGAAATCACACTTCTATCTCTGATATATGTAAACATGTTTTACAAAACACATACAACCGTGTTAAGACTAAAATGATTTAGCTTTCACCACTTATAAAACTCATTAATTTTGACAGCATATAATAATAAGATTGCACCAAAATCGAACTTATATAATATATTAACATGTTTGGAGATTGATTTTAAAACGAGTTCTACAAGACTTCAACATCAGATTATGGCTCTTACACAAACTCTTTTAAACTGATGAGAAACACCTTTTAAGATTGTTGGAATATGAGGGTATCCTACAGTTACATTTAAATGCACCAACTTGTACAACGAAAACCACATAACGGTGAATATAAGAACCAAGTAGCATTATTACCTGATGATAATAGGATGGTATGACTACTCGAACCACACCGATGAAACCTGAACAAACCGATAATAGGCTCTGCACGGGAAGACGTTCCCTATCCTTAAAAGGTGTTTACGTGCTCGATTCGCTGCAAGTAGTGGCAGACCTTGACCAACTTTGTTGGGAGGGCCGAAATTATTGTCGAGACAGATTTATACATTATAAAAATCAAACACACTATCAAGTACGTACATGCTTACAATATATATGTATATAACATCAATAGTTGATTGCGGTTATAGACAATACTTTTTTTGAAAGCCCAAAATCATGTTATTTTATGGCTTTTATCTTTGCATGGTTTAACATATATTGAATAAAACAAGCAAAGATAGAGGAGGATATATCATCAAACAACCAATTGATTTAGGTGGGACTCTTTGTTTGCTCAATTAGTGAAAGTTATACTATTGTCAATATATTTTACTCTAGTACCAAATAAGAAGCGTTAATTGCACAAATTCTTGGGATGGCCAAGGCCCTCCCTAGTCCTCACTAAGATCCGCCGTTAGCTGCAAGCCTCATACGTAACGACCCCAGGATTGATGCAGACTCATGTTGCATTTCGTCAGCGAACGAATACAACATAATGATGTTGGTGGAGCACAATAACACAATACAACAATAATATGACGAGGCATGGTATTTGAAGCTCTCTGAAACAGTGATATGTGTGTTTTCTTTTGTTGTGTATCTTCAAAGAATGTTATTCTCATCCTTTGATGAGTCTACACCATGATCTCAATACAAGCCAAAAAATTGGGATCATGGGGAAATGGTTGCATATTACGAATGCTATCAAAATCCACCCCTCTCTCCTATTTTCTTGTTTGACTTTGTCAGTCATACACACATACAATGTTTTGAAACCCAGTTCGACCCGGTCGGGTTAACCGGTTCGACCGGTTTCGGCCTAAAAAACGGGCCAAAATTAACCGGTTCTCTGAAATTCATAACCCAGCTTAACCCGCCGGATTTTTTTAGAACCCGGTTCGACCCGGGTTAACAATACTCGCCGGTTCTCGTTTCATATTTACCTTTAAAAGTCAACAAGATAGACAAACAGTATTTGGAGCAGTTATTACTCTTACCTACTCTTTCATCTCTCCCAATTCATATCTATTTAACATCCACCATGATCTCTTAGCATCCCCATCTTTAAATTCGAGTAAATCAAATTCATATTCACTAAAACGAGATCAATTCATGTAAATAACACAAACAAACAAGAATCCGAAACATAAGTGATGGAGGTAATTTTTGTTATTTATTTGTTTTTCCAATTTAGGTGTTATTTTGTACAAGGATATATAGATTAGAGATATCATGGTACTTGGTTTGTTTTGTTTATGTATTTTGTTGTTTACACAGTATGGATCTAAAACAAAAACATAAGCAATGTTTGGACTTTCAACAATACAAAGTGGATGTTAGACATGTGCACAAAACCGGGTCGACCTGGCGGTTGAACCGGTTGACCCGGCGACCCGGTGAGTTTGCCGGGTCGATCATTGACCCGGTTTTCAAAACATTGCACACATACACAATTGGGATGTTTCTGCTTCATAAGCTTATATCACAAGCTTAATAAGTTGTACTTTTAGTCACTGCATAGACTAGTTATACACTTTGACTCAACCTTGCAAAAACTTGCAAACCTCATTTATAGTTCCAACAGGAAGTTGAGTTTCCTATAATCAGGGAAGATGCTGGAACGAGTGATCCATTTTCTACTCCATTTTTCAATGACACTAGCAGCCATTCTAACATCGCAAAAGAACTCGAAGAAATATCCAGTATGAAAAGGTTCGGTTAAGTTATGTTTACAAACTAATGTTATAAGTACTCCCTATATATAAATTTTCATTTGGACAATAATAAATTTTGAGATCTAAGTTGTGGTTGATTTATAGGGAGCTCTTACCCAAGAAGCACCTCAAGGCAGAATTGACAAAAGGAAACAGGTATTAGCAATTGGATCGTCTAGTATTGTTTAGTGGCTTAATTGGTTACACATTTAATTATAATATCAACTATGTACGTACACAGGGAGCTGCAGGAATTATTGACATCAACTATTAATAGTGTATCTCCAACTGAAGCTATCAAACTGTTGGAGGCCGGTATAAAGAGATTAGACATCAGGGAGGTTAGTCATCCAACATACTCATATACTGTATTTGTCAAACTCAATTAATTAGCTTGAATTGAATGTTTAACAAATATGATATGCTATGACTAAGATGTACTGTCATAATTTATAAATATAAATATAGATGAAAATGAAAGCTGTTTTAGAGAAGAGCACCGAGGTGGAATCAACAAGCAGCAAAGCAGGCGGAAGAAAAAGACATTCCAAAAAACCTCATGCAGCAGGTGAGGGTGGAGTGAGTTGGGAGCCTGATAATTCTTCCACGCCCAATCTGAGTACCGCAGAAAAGCTCAATAAAATGAAGAAGGACGTCTCCATTATGAAGAGGTAAAGTTATGTTTGTACACAATTTCTTGTTTATAACAGTAAGTAACTAGATCTATAATTGTTACTTTATAGGGACTTCATACCCAAAGACATCTTTGATGAGGAATTTGCATGACCTAAAAGGTACTACTTAATTAGAACTCTTTCAGTTCATACGATCTTGTGTTCATATTATTAGTTATATAAGCATATAGTACTCCGTATATACATAATTACATATGCACCAAAAAAGTACATATAATAATGTTGATGCATATCTGTATTATATACTATGATCTATCAATCTCGAGATCCTATAATACCATGTACAGATCTTGAAACTTAAAAGTTGCAGTACTCGTATTATTTTGTCATATTAAAAAACTAAAACACAAAAGTTGCAACACAAGTTGGGAAAAAGTTACACAGCTTGACTTACTTTATATAACAGTCGACCTATAAAAAGTTCAACTGTATTATTTTAGAAAAATGTTTTAGAGTAATTTTTTTTTTGTTGTCATTTGGCGGGCAAACGATCAACAAGTTGCGATGCAACTTCTTTCTTGATGGCAAAACTAATCCTACTAAGAATAAAATTTTGTGTTTTAAAGGTCGAAAAATCACGTTATACAACTATTATGCCCTAGTCAAAAACTCTATTGCTTCCAACGCTAGAAAACCAAAAGTCATTACGTGAAAAGCTTTTTTAAAAAGTTATTAAAAAAGTTTAACATACTTTAAACCTTTTGTAAAAGCTATACTGGTTAAATATGTTATGCATTGATTTGTGTCAACTTTTTCAAAAACTTATCTATTACAAATGCTCTAAGACTAATTTTAAACATACTAGTTTTTTGTATATGTTAAAATTATTTCTAGATATATAAAAAGTATTAATTTAGAAAAATATATATAACTAATTATAAGAAAAAAGAAATCCATTGTACGAAATGATATCCGTTGTTGTAGTTTAGTTACCGAGAATAGCTTTTTGCCCTCATTAATGGGCATCCGTTGTTGTAGTTTAGTTACCGAGAATAGCTTCATGACCTCATTAATGGGCAGATAGAGGTTGGTCTGAGCAGTTACGAGTTATGACCATATGGTCTATATATAAATATTTCATTCATTTAAATGTAAGTGTTTAATTTTAACTGTTTGGAGTTTTATTTTCATAATTTTGATCGTAAATATTTTTTTTTGTTATCTTCGTATCAAAATTATATTTTATATTTCTTTTTCGAGTTGTCTCAAATTAATTGTCCATTTTTAAAAATAAGTACTAAGTTTAAATCAAAATTACTACATTACTTTTAGTTGAAATTATAACTACAAATTTTAAAGAGGTTTTGAATTAATTAGTTAAGGGTAAAACTGTTTTTATACAAAAAGTAACAAAGAGAAAATTGTAAAGCGATACTCTTTTGAAACTGTTTATTTTTTTCGGTGAACAATAACTTTGGGACGAGAAGGAGTACAATACGGTACTTGATAAAAGTTATACCAATAGATTATACATTTAAAAATCTATCCATTCATATATAGGTTATGTTTGGCAAAACTAGCTGTAAACTGTAAGCTTGTAAGCTGTTAGCTGTAAGTTGTTAACTGTAAGCTGTTAGCTGTAAGCTGTTTACTAAAAATATGTACTTTTAATAAAAGTGTTTGGTATATTAGCAGTTAAGTGTAAAATTAAGATGTAAAATGACTTAAAAAGACAAATTTAAATAAATTATAATATGGTTGGAGGGTATATCAGGAATCTATAGCCTCTTGACAATTTAAAAAGTCGTATCAGAGTGTTTTTTATTGAAGAGCTACTTATTTAAAATAAAAAGCTAACAACTCTTGAAAATTGTTGTACCAAAAAGAGCTATTAGATTATTTTTTTAACAAAAAAAGTTAAGAGCTCTAAAAAAGTTTTCAAATAGCTCTTGCCAAACATAGCCATAATGTATCAAGTGTTATGTAATACATATAAAAAAATATTTATGATCAATACTACAAAGAAAAGACTGAAACAAAACATAAACACTTATTTTAAAACAATAATATTATTTATTTTTAATTACATACTCTTTTATCATGTAATGTTTAGTTCAACATGATTATCCATATTATCTATATTTATATCTATATCTTCTGATAAACCAAAATAATTTACAAACCTTCTAAGCTTGCAAAATCTAAAACATTACCTAAAATAACCCATACGTACAACACAATTATGCTTGAGCATTAAAAATGTTATAAAAACATTTTCTAATGGGATTTTCTAATATGTGCCACCATGGCATATGTTTATATGCATTTATAGAATATGATTGTTTCTTAAATTATCTTACTTTCCATATATAAGAATATTAAACATGGCAAATGAAAACAAATTAGGAAATTATTTATATCAAGTGATATTTAAAGATGGTAATTTGTGTTCATTTAATGACACTAATCATGTACCACCATGGCACATTTTAGAAAAAGCCAAAAAGGATTAAATGAGCATTAAAAAAGTTACCATAAATACAAGTAACTTAATTATGTATTTATACAAAAGCATATACAAAAAGAAACACAAATTGTAACTAAAAATTTATAAAAGAAAAAAAATATTTTAATAAAGTCTAAAAAAACAAGTTTTTTTAAATAAATATTGTTATTCTTTTACAAAAAAATAGTTATTTAATGTGTAATAAATCTAAAACATTAATACAAGAAATTTAAGTATATTTTTGTAAAAGAACTTATAAAGAATACGAATTGTAACTAAGAGTTAATAAAAGAAAAAAAATTGTTTTAATAAAGTTAAAAAAAAATTAAAATACGTTTTTAAAGAAATATATTTGTAAATTGTTATTTGTGTGAATAAATAAAAGAACAACAAACGTAAGCAGGTTCCGTTTTTTTAACAAAAGTGAAAATAATATTAAAATGTATATTTTTACTTATAACAAATAAAAAAAATCAAATTTTAGTAAGTCTAAACAATTAGTTAAAATAAATATGTATTCTTAATCAAAATAATATAAAAATAAATATTATTTAATTATTAAAAGTCATAACAAAGAATTAAAATTTTAAAACAAAATGCGTTATGTACAATTTGATATTTTTGTAAAGCAATAACTAATTTTATGGAGTCAATAAATAATCATGTAATTATTTTGAATTTTGAAAAATAGTACTAATTAATATCAATTATTTTTGTAAAGTAAGTTATTTATATAAACTCATTAATTGTTGATTCAAAATCATCGATTCTGTTACGAATCTCCAACCACGATTCAAAATAATTCAATTCTTCTTCTACACTCTTAATTACAATTCCACTTATTTAAACCAATCTTTATCTAACAATGTGTCAAATAATTTAATTCTGATTTTTTATTGTGTAGGCTTCACAGGTCAATTTAAAACTATTATTAAATATTTAAACGAAGCCCATGGCATAATATAAGACTTGTTTGATACCAAACATTTGAAATGAAAACATAATCATTAGTTTCATTCTACTCATTTATAAAAAAAAACTTGCCAATAATCACTCAAGTAACAAACCAAAAGCAAGTTAAATAACTTCCTTTCGAAAGTAGATTCGATAAAAAAAATCGACCAATAGCATTATATATTATACAGGTTCTTAACACACCCTCACTTACACCCATCACGAGTAAACTCATATACCCGTCACGAGTAAATTCATTACACCCACTTAATATCTTACGTGTGTACCCGTCACGGGTAAACTCATATATCCGTCACGGGTAAACCCACTTCACTTTTCATATCACATCAACCTTTAAATAGACGTCTTGATGTATTATGTGGCGTGAAAGTGAAGTCTTACGCCTTTGCGAGCCTTTTAGAACATCAAGGAATCCTGAAAAGTGATAAATGAGTCAAAGCCCAATTGTGATTCATACGGAGTACTTGATAATAAATGCATTTTAAAATTTTCAGGTTAAGTTTATATATGCAAATGATTTATTTTATCGAGTTTGTAATGAAAAAAGCTTCTTTGCATCATGATTTATTAGATAGTATCATGTTTTTTACTTATTTATATTACGTCAAGTCTTAAGTAAACGTCTTAGTATATTGTTTAGCGTGAAGGTCAAATCTACCGTTTTTGCGGGCTTTTAAAACATTGGTTTTAGTCCATGATATTGTTTCTCCTTTAAGCTCGTTTTCAATCACATATATTTGTGGTTTTCTCTAATGATAAATTAAGAGATGCTTGAATACTTTGGGTATTATATCCATTATGCAGATTGCTAATACGTGATATTCTATGTTTTGTAGGGTACGTGATATTCTATGGGCCGAGCTGGACTTGTTAAGTTTGAGCAGTGTCATGCTTAGCGTTCTTCTCTTTTCAATATTGAAAATTTGGATGTCGACTTCGTAGGAGCATATGTTAATATAGTTTCATGGAGGATTTATGCTAATTGAACTGGATTAATATTCGGCGTTTTGGTTAAACTAAATTCATGCGTTGTCTTTTGTTAATTCAGATTCATGTTAAGCTTTTTCTATTTCATACATTTTGTGAAGTCCCACCAGATGGTACGATTGCGCAAAGTATTCTAGAAGCCGTACCAAAGATTATTAGGAATGCTTTTTTTAACGGAACTAGGAATGCTTTCAACCGATCTTAATACATATCTGGCACCGCCAAAAGTTTGGTATAGACTCGAATTTTAGAAAAGATCCGTTAAATTTATGTGGACCATTCGATCTTTTCATTAAAAAAATGTCTATTTTATCACACTTTTTATTACATATTTTTAAATAATATATAAAATATTTTAAGTTATTAACAAATTTAAATGTGTAAAAAATTAATATTTACACATAGAAGTCTAGTAGCCATAACCGAAGGCAACGGGTCAGTACCAAAAGGATGTTCCAAAACTTCCCGACTATTTCATTGGTAAACACTGGTGGGGTTTTTTCGGGGCCCAATCAAACACTACCACCCCCACTTGTTCACGGAAACGAACGGGGTGAGTGTTAAGGGCTGATTATAGATTGCGGAAACTAAAGACGCCTCTTTTTGACACACACACCCCCGTATATGAACAGGTTTACCAGGCTGAGAGATTTTTTGACAAAAAGTGGTGGCAAAAATCTCTCAGCCTGGTAAACCTGTTCATATCAGAGCTGTTTCGATTCTAGGGTTTAAAAAAAAAGTAAAAAAAAAAGTGTTCATTTGTTATTGTTCATCGGCTACTATTCATCAGTTTTTTTACTCGAATTGAAGCACAAAGGTGGCAAGAATAGCATCAATAGAACGAAAGTTCTCAAGAATGGCATGAATGGAACCAAAGGTGTCAAAAATGGTATCAATGGAACCAAATGTTACAAAGGGAGGGCACACAAAGGGGGCAACACGTTAAGAATGACATGAATGGAACCAAATGTGTCAAGAATGTCATGAATGAAGCCAAAAGTGTCAAGAATTGAACCAATGGAATCAGAAGATTAGAAAACTAGAGAAACTAATTCAGTCATTCATCTTGCTTGTTCAAACGCCTCCAACACAACTTGTCATAACAAAAAAATGTGGTGAAGGTGTTGGTCTTGGGTCGGATCCAAAGGCCGTGAGAATGAAGATAAAAAAGATGAAACAGATTCTTTAGGGTCCAACTAAATCAACGGATTCCTAACAGAAAGATCAAGGTAAGGGTGTTTTGGAATAAATTTGTGGTGGCACGTGTCCAAAACAATAAACCTAGAAAGCTAGGTACCTCACTTGGTCGTGGATTTAAAAGACCAGATTCGCATGATGAATTACAAGTCTACACAAGAAAGCTCCAACACATATACCAAGACTACTGCTTGCTCATGAAGCGCACAATGAGGATACAACGAAGAACTTGGGATCCCGGAATCACTGCACGCGACTTTTTCAAGACAACACCTTGAGGACAAGGTGTTTTTGTAACATCCCGCCTACTCAGACCACAATATTGTCCGCTTTGCCCGCAGGATTGCGGCTTTGCTTTGTGGCCCTCGTGTGAGTACTTTCCGCCAGGTCACCCAAGCTAGTACTACTCTGACATGAGCACGCTTAACTGCCAGTTCTTAAGAACCCCACGTGTAGTAGACCACAAAACGCGTTGTGTTATGAGAAGGCGACTGTTCTCCTATGAACCATGGATCTCTCCTGGCCACAGCCGATGTGGGATTTGCCTAGCGTGTCACAATCACCCCCCCCTTCGGGACTCATCGCCCTTGATGAGGTTTGCCCAACCATCCCGAACGGCTCAGGAGTGGCTCTGATACCACTTGTAACATCCCGCCTACTCAGACCACAATATTGTCCACTTTGCCCGCAGGCTCACGGCTTTGCTTTGTGGCCATCGTGTGAGTACTTCCCGTCAGGTCACCCAAGCTAGTACTACTCTGACATGAGCACGCTTAACTGCCAGTTCCTAAGAACCCCACGTGCAGTAGACCACAAAACGTGTTGTGTTTTGAGAAGGCGACTGTTATCCTATGAACCATGGATCTCTCTTGGCCACAACCAATGTGGGATTTGCCTAGGGTGTCACAGTTTTTGCGAGGCGGAGTAATGATACGACCATGTAGTGACAACTATTATTGTTTATTTTATTAGTTTATTGTTGTCCCATAATATATGATGATAGATTAGGAAATAAAGATGAAAAGAGATGATTTCTAGAGAGAGAAAGTAGAGAGAAAAGTAGAGAGAGAGATGATTAATATGTGAAATTAGATTAAGAAAAAAATGAAAGATCCAACCTCTCCTAACATGCTAGGAGAGGTATATATAGTCGGGCTCATACATGTAGCCTTAATAGACTATATTGTTTAATGGGCCGGGGTTGAATAAAATGCTTAGTACCTTAAAAGAGGCCTCTTAAGCTAGTCGTCAAGCCTGTAATGTCACAACTATTTAACTAACTATTACAACGTTCTAATAAATATTACAATAAAAACTTATGACCAAACATTCTTGTTTGACTCAATATATTGAGGCTAACAATCTCCCCCAATGTGAGGTCATTCCTCTTCGATATTTGGAAATCAGTGGAGATTACAAATCTCGTCATAAGTGAGTCTTGAACATGTAATAGTAGTCTTGTTCCTTCATGCTGTGATCTTTGAGCCTTTGTCGTTGTCTTTCGACTTAGTTTTTTATCTTTAGATCTTCAAATCATTCTTGACTTGTCTTTGCCATCTTGCGATCTTGTGTCATTATCCACATGCTCATACTTTGCACCATCTTGAAAGCTTGCTAACAATTTCCTTTGAAGAGACGTCATTCCTCTACATAAATTGTTAAGGAAGATTTTGATCATCAGAGTTGAAGAAGTATTTAGCTTTCTTGATTGTTGAATGTCTTTGGGCATGAGTATGTGATTATTTGAACCTTTGACTTTGCTGAGTACACCGTAACGCCACCTTCTCGAGACAAAACATAGACGCGGACTGAATGGCTTTGACATTCGTCCTAAATCGGTAGCGTTTTACCTCCGGTCGGTGAAGACCGTTACACGATATTAAATATCGTACATGTGATAGGTAGATTCAATCAAGAATCTCCTTGACAGTGTTTCGCGGCAGTACTAGCCATTCTCTTTACTCGACCGTCTCAAAGCAAGACTGCGAACATAAAGAGTGAATCATTTGGATAAATATCCGCTTGATTAAAGTCGTCAATTCAAATTCCTGGAACAAGTTTGATTCATTAAGAATCTTACCATTGTTACTTTCCAGTTGACACAAGCTTGATTCATAAGAATCTCGCAAGTTACCTACCGTAGCGCTGTTTAATGTTGACGCTAGAAGGGTTTCCATTCGTCACTATGAATATTAATAAATATCACTCTGAATGTTCTTGCAAGACCATAAAGATATTGCGTAGAAACCTAAAAAGAGTTTGAATCGATAAAGAAACAAACCACTGTTGCTTTTTAGTTTTACATATGTTCAACTCATAAAAAATCTTACAAATGACCTATCGCAATACTGTTTGATGTTAACACTGGAAGGATTTCCACTCATCATTATGAATACTTGGTAGTATCACTCTAAGTGTTCTAGCAATATCGCAAGGATATGGCGTAGGACTCTCTTTATCGTCATTTCGTGTGTCCTAACGAGATTTGATTGATCTCTTGGCTCTAGACTCGATTTGTGCACTTTTAGTGGTTGGAGATGGAGCAGATTCCACCTACTCAATATCAACTATCTCGGAGTGAGAAGGTAAATAAAAGTCGTGTTGATCTCCGTGACAATAAAACAAACTTCTTTTAAGAGAAGCCTGAGTCAGCTAAGGAAGGGTTGTGCAATCACTAGGTCCATGATGTGTTGACCCGGTTTCTGCCTAAGTTGTATGGAGGGCTTCTTTCTTTTCACCCTTTATCCTTACATTTCTTTTTCATTCTTCAACCCCTTCAATGCTTACCAAGACATCATTACTAGCACATTGTTGTGATTGTTCCAGTGTTAGCATCAGTACTTAGTCGGCATTCAGCTATGTTCACATTATACTCCATCTTTCCTAAGGACTTCTAATAATCTATTGAATTGTCCTTGGGAAGATCCTTCCGGTTCTGGTCTGATCATAGGACTTAAACCTAACCACCCTTTTGACAGCAATAACATCGTGAATTAAAGATGTTGTGGGTATTTGATCATAACCATAAGTGCTTGAGTCTCTAGATCACATTTTAATCACATTTTCTCCCCTATCTCTAATATATAAAGTCGTTTGATATTATAGATACCAATTTTTATTAAAATATATTGTGAAAAATAGTCTTGAAAACTTTCGGGAGAAAAAAAATGTGTCAAACTTAGCATGAATTTGAAAAACTCCCCCTCAAAAATTGATCCAATTGAATTGTCATTACGAGGATATGATCTACATTAAACTTTTGAGGATAGGTGTTTTTGAACACACAATTTTTGAAAGATTTTGAATATCATTGAAAAATTCTTGAAAAAAATTGTGTTCAACGTTTTTGTGAAAAATCCATTCTTTTTGGCAAAGTGGTTTTTCTAAAGCATTAACTTGAGTTCATTGACTTTGAATGTCTTAACGAATCAACTCAAGTGTAAGAAGATTTCTCTTCTTTTGCTGAGGATAAGCGCACTAAAGCATACACTCCCCCCGTGAATATTGATTCGGGTTGCAATCTGAAAGTGATTACAAGCCATTGTGTTGAGCTCAAAATGTTGAATGTTTTGTCACAAGCTCAACCCTAGATAGATTGCTCTACCAGTTGTTGGAAAAATTATCCAATATAGACATTTTATTTTATTAAAAGTAGAAATGACATGTTTTGAAAAATATTTACAACTTTCATTCGAGCTTTATGTACGCACCCATATCGTTAGTGAGCGACATTTCTAGGCACGTCTATATTATCGATACCGAAAGACATGCCGAGAAGAATATTTTTGGATTTTCAAAGATTTTTAATTTTGTATTTTTCTTTTTCATTAATATTTACATGTAGATGTTTGATAGATGAATCAAGTAGACATCTTTGCTAGAATCTCGAGTTCTGCTGGAGTCAACATCTCATACCAATTTGCCTAACTAGATACGCAAACCTTTCTTTCAAAAGAGCTTTTGTAAACAAGTCAGCTAATTGGTAATCAATTCCAACAAAGTATAGTTCAACGATACCCCTTTCAACTTGTTCCTTAATGAAGTGATATCTGACATCAATGTGCTTCGTGCGGGAATGCTGTACCAGATTGCAGGAGATGGCTATGGTGGACTTTGAGTCACAGTACATAGGTACTTTATCAAAGTGGAAACCATAATCCGTGAGTTTTATTCTCATCCAAAGAACTTGAGCACAACACGGAGATAGAGACACATACTCCGCTTCGGCTGATGATAGTGGCGTGCAATCCTGCTTCTTGGAAGACCATCCCACGAGCTTATCTTGACCTAGAAATTGTGCACCACCAGAAATACTTTTTCGTGTATGAAGACATCCTGCATGATCAGAATCTGAATAGGCCGTTAGAAAGAAACTGGTTTCCCTCGGATACCAGAGTCCCATTTGAATGGTATTCTTAAGGTACCGAAAGATCCGTTTAACCTCCTTAAGGTGTTTTTCAGTGGGTTGATGAGACTGCATTTATACATAGTCTCATCGTCTAAATCAGGCTTAAAACGCTTAAAAATATCATAAAATACCCCAAAATATGCTTGAGTTTGTTCACTGTGTATTTTAGGTGAGGATATCGTGAAATCAACAAAAGATCAAAGGAATCAAGCAAAAACGAACACGGGAAATGAAGCCGCACAAAGAACCAGACCCGAATCATGATTTTCCATTGAAGTCCTTGAAGTTTCAAGATTTGACAAGATTGGTCCCTCAAGAATTGAAGAATTGTCGTTTTATACCCTTGTAAAACTTCAAAATTACATGTGGGTTCCTAAAATTTCAATATATGACACTTTGAGCCCTTGAAGATATCCAAATATGCATAACTAGTCCTTGGAGAAAGTTATGGTATTTAGTTGTGCCAAAAATGATAAGACACCCAAACTTATATCAAAGGAATGGAAGTATGTTTGCTGCCAACTTTATATGCATACATTTTGAAATTAAAGGGACCATTTTTTCCCAGACAACCAAACTTTCACCACCAATCACAAACCACCACATCACCCTCCACATCATCACCTACGCCACATCACCCTTCCACTAAACCTGTATTATTATTATTAAACATGTTTTAAATCAATTTATTTTTATGGGAGGGAAACAAGTACTATTTATCTAATCCCCCATTAAACCCCCACCTGCTGATGACATTCATACCTATAAACCCTAATCACTAGATTTTTATTAACCAAAAATTAAGAATCTATCTCCTCCAGATCTTTGATTTATCCCACCCTCATTCAAATTCCACCTTAAAACCAACATCAGACCAACCCATGTGACGGGTAGGGACATCCCCTGCCCCGTCACTTTCTTCCCCAATTTCAAAACTCGACAAGATCAACAGTTGATACCATTTTCTTGGACCCAAAGTAATAGGAATGGTTAAGATGCATTTTGGAAAACTCATACCACATGTGACAACTACAGAGAGTCACGGATCACCACTTTTGACCAAGAAAAGTCTTCAAGGATTCAAGTCACTCAAGGGCCTTCTTGGAAAGACAAGCAGCTAGGGTTTATGATAGTAGTGATTCTAGAACTCTCTTTTCATTAGTATATAAAGGAGATACCAACCTGTGGTATCCCTTGTTCCAGATTTTTGTAAACCTTGAATTTTTAATAGTTAAAGTGATTTTCAGGCCTTGCAAAATTTGTGTTCCATCTTTACTTTTCCTACACTTTTAATTCATTTCCTTTACTTTCCAACAATTATTATTTACATTTTATCGAAAGTTTCTGAGTTCAAAGAATTTGGCTAAAACCTTTTGAGATCCATTTGGTAAATTTCTGACTACATGTGTTTGAGCTGACAACTTAAACACAAGTAAGGAGGTTCACCAAATGTTACTTTTCTTGTTTCAGTCTCTTTTCATTTACAAAGTTTGGTTCCAAAGAATTTTCTCAAAATCAGTTGGTTTAGTTTTCAGCTTATTCACTTACTGTAGCATTGATCTTATAAGTTGCTTAATTGACAACTAAGCTGCTTATAATTCCATTGTTACTTGATCTTTGTTGTTTCATTGTGTGTATGTATAAGTAAAATCAACCTTGACTGTCGTAGTCTTAGATGATTTGGACTGTTGTAGTCCTTCAATCCCTAAACAGCCTAAAAACTTATCTCCATAAGCTCAAACCAGTCACCATAAGCCTGCAAGTTGTTGCATCAGCTGGTAAGGAGGGTTTGGATGTAAATCCTCCTAGGTACAACTTTGAACTCACAATTTTGTAGTCTTAATGATCTTTGTGTGAATTTATGTGAACTGATTTTGGCTTGCTTAATAGTGTGTTTTTCTTGCTTATTTGTACTTCATAGTGCTTATTATAGATGTTTTATGCTTGTTCTTGACTTGTTTCAGTTAAATATTTCAAGTTTTAGTTTAAATTTATAATCTATTGGTATAAAAGCGTGTTTGGGAATGCATGTTCAAGGGTATTTGACAAATTGCTTTAAACTTTTTCTTGTCTGCACAATTTTTTAGTGTTAGGATAATCTAAATTTGCTTTTGGTTTTGTTGTTCTTAGCTTAAAATCATATTTTAGTTCTTTCCAAGTTTCGGCTTAGTTAACTGATTAATTTGTTGATTTGTCTGGTAATGTTAGTTTTAGAGTTGTTTGATAAGCCCTGCTTGTCTTATATGACTGTTGTGGTATTGTGTGTTAAAAGGTCGAATTGAGGTTGCAACTTGCATCATTTTTGTCATAAACCTGCCATAAAACTTCAGTTAAGTTTTGAGTTAATTTAAGTTAAATTTAGACTTTGATTTTCTGTATACATATAGTTTAGGGTAGGGTTTAGTTGTGCTCTATCTGGTATCTTACGTTGGGAGGCAATTGGGGGTTCAAAGGACCCACACAAGCTCACTATATAGCCTAGCAAAACTACCAGACCTGCCAGACCTCCATTTTGTGTTCATCAGTGACTTTATTCATTTGATTGTGCTATGTTTGTGTGTTGTATCTGGTTGTTTTTTGCCTTTTATGGACTTCCCACACTCCACTGAGTGTGGGGGTGCCTTTGTTATCCAAAAGTACCAAGAAACAAGCAAGAAATCGACCATTTCTCACTTTCTGTGACTGAGCAGTGGGAACTCCTTTCCCACTGCCAGTGTTAGCTAGCCACTGCTCCACTAGCAGACAAAACCCCTAACATGTCACTATCAGTTGTTTGATTTTTTTTTGTCATTAGTGGTCAAATATTAGCATTTTTAGTTTTTTTAATTTTACAAGCGTAAGTTATTTATTTTAGGATTTTTCAAAAAGAAAATTTATTTTTATGATTATTATATTATTTTTTTTCATTATTTTAGTTTAAAATTAGGTTTTAATATTTTTGTTGTTGTCTTATTGTACCTAAACTTACTTTTTTCAACTTTTTTCATTTTTCTCCTGTTTAGTTAAGTAATTTAGGATTTTTGAAAAAGTAAAATTATTTTTCTCATTTATATTAATTTTTATGATTATTTTCATTAAAAATCAGTTTTTAGCATTTTAAAAATATAAAAATAGTTTTAAAAATTTAGCAAAAATAGTTTTTAGCTTTTAATTGATATAAGTAAGATTTAGGTTTGATAAAATATAATTTTGGACCTTTTGTTAATTATATTTAATTTTAGGGCTTTAATTATCATTTAAAATCAAATATTTAATTAATAATAAGTTTTAAATTTATTTATTAATTTATTGAATTTTTATTATTTTAGACTTAATTTTGATTTTTAATTACTTTTTAGTTTAAATTTTTATTTTCGTCGCGTTTTACGTTTTAACGTATACGTTTATCGTCGTAGTATAATTTAGCGTAACTCGTCTTTTAAATTTATTTCTTCTCAAACCCAAAAACGATCACTAATCCAGACTTGATTTTATATTATTGGCACACAACACACACCTCCTTCGAGAACGAACTCGCATTTGTTGAATTTGTCGGTTTTCCTAAATCCGAATATAATACTTGCCCAATATACGTCTTCTTCCTAAGAGCGTGTTTTTACCACATTAATTTTGGCGCCGCTGCCGGGGAGGTGTTTTTAGTGCCATTATATATATGGTGTTTGTGTGAGTAGTGCGTTTTTGCTTTTCATTTTTGGAAAGCGTATATAGCGTACATACTCGTTTTTATTTTTTTACTATATTATAAATATCCAAATAAATCGTGTTTAGTTGTCCTCAATTAAACACACAACAATCTTTTACTATATTGTAGAATACTCGTTTTTATTTTTTGTGAATATTATTAATATATTGTATTACGTATCACAATAAATTTATAATATCTCCAAAAGCGTGAAAACGCAACCTTAATTGGGATTTCATCACTTAATTATTGTATTCGAATCCAAAACAAAAAGAAAAAGACAAAATAGATAATTACTTTCGAAATGCTTAATTTTGATTAACACAAACTATAAGGTGGGTATAAGGCGGTTGTATTTCACGACCTGAAGGAAAAAGGCTCTTAAGTGCTTCGCGCCGCCTCGTTTCCTCCGCTTGCTTGTGTGTGTTTTGAGAAAAGGGATAATCGAGGGTTTGCCAACCAAAGTATTATCTACGTATCCTATATATTTTTTTGGTTTCAAAGTAAACCCTCTTGAACGTTTTGGTGTTCCACCAACATTCTAAAGTCATGAAGACGTTCACTCAACGTGATTGTTTTCATTCCTTGAGGCTCCTTTAATCGAGAAATTGATTCGAGGAGAGATTTGTAGATTTGAGTCTACGTAATACACCGAAAAACCAAAAAAAATTTAAAAAAAATTAAAAGACAATCAAAAACCAAAAAAATTGAAAAACGTTAAAAACACCAAAAATAATCTTCTTTGCTACCCCTCATTCTACGTTTAGTGCATGCGCACTCGATCGAAAGACTATACTAATTCTAGCAACGCATCAAATCGACGCAATCGAAATCGAAAGAATCGACGACGAAGACAAAGTTTAGAAATGAATGTTCCTAATATCGTTGTCGAAACCGTAGACGAGATGGCCGAGAATCGTACGATGATGGAATTGTTCCAAGCGCCCACCGAGGGTTATGGAGACGCGATCGTTATTCCCGCAATCGAAGCGGAGAATTTTGAGATTAAAAGCGGAATGATATCGTTGATTCAAGCTACGAAATTTAGAGGTCGTGAGGCGCATAATCCTCACGATCACATTCGGAATTTTGATCGTCTTTTGGTAACGAGTAAGTTTAAAAACGTCGACACCGATGTCATCAAGCTTATGCTTTTTCCGTACTCGCTCGATGGTGCCGCCAAGGATTGGTACGAGAAAGAGCCACCTAATTCTATAATCACGTGGAAGGATCTCGTTTCCAAGTTCGTTAATCATTTTTCCCGCCGTCTAAGACCACGTTTTTTAAAAACGAGATCACGAGGTTCGAACAAAAACCGAATGAATCGTTTAGAGACGCGTGGGATCGTTTTAAGGAATTGCTTAGGCAATGTCCTCACCATGGATTTTCTGAGTTACAACAAATCGACACTTTTTATAACGGTCTTAGTTTTCAAGAACAAGATTCATTAAATTCCGCCGCCGGTGGCAATTTTTTGTGTAAAACTCTGAAAGACGCTTTAATGATTATCGAAAATAGATCCAAGGTTTACCAACTCCGTAATACACCGAGTGTTGCCAATGTCACCAATTTTAGTAATTCTAATCGCGATATTGAGAGAGTTGATGCGAAAGTCGACAAGTTGACGAATGTGTTTATGTCATTTCTCATCGAGATGCAAAAGAAAGACGCTCCCGCTACGGTGAAAGCGGTTAAGGATCGTGTATTGTGTGGTGGACCTCATATTTATTACGAGTGTGTGGCTACCGATGGCCAAACATCGAGTGTAAACGCGTTAAATGGAAACAACAATTTTCAATATCAAAGTAACGCGGGTCCATCACAAGGAAATTATGAAGGCAATAATTTTAATCAAAACCGTAACAATTTTCAAGGAAATAATCAACAAGGAAAATTTTCAAATCAAGGTTATAATCAAGGTCGAAATTTAGGTTGGCAAAATCGAGATAACAACAACTATCAACACTCGAATTTTCAAAACAACGCTAATCAAGGAAACAATTTTTCAAATGGTAATCAAGGGAATTTTCAAAGAAATAATAAAAACCAAGGGAACTTTAATTCTAATCAAAATAGTTCGTCAAACGAGTTTCAAGAATATATGAAAGCGAATGAGGCTAATATGAGACGATTAGAGGCACAAATTGGTACTTTAAAAAACGACTTTTCCAACATGTTGAAAAATCAAAACACTAAAATTGAGCAAGGACAAGTCGACATTAAAAAGATGTTTTCGGCCATAATGAACAAGTATTCAAGTGCGTCATCGAGTTCGTTACCTAGTGACACTGTTACAAATCTGAAGGAACATGTTAAAGCCACCTCATCTCGTGGAAAAAGTCGTGTGATTACCCCAAACCTTGATGGATTTAGAGTTGTTCCTTCTTCTCAACCCTCGACTTCTAAAACGCCTTCATGTTCTAAAGTCGATGGGGAACGTGGTGACCAAGGAAAAGAGTGCACATCCTCGTGTATCTCAAATTCCATCCACGGTTCAAAAAGAGAGCTTTATCGACCTCACCAAAGTGACCCTTAAGGAAACTTGTGCTTCGATCCTTCTTAAAAACCCAAAAGGCATATGCCGAGAAAGGAAGAGGATCCGAGCTAATTTCTTTTATCTTGTAATTTTTACGAGATTGAGGGATGTTTAGCCCTTGCCGATTTAGGTGCTAGCATCAATCTCATGTCTCATTCTCTTTGGAAATTGATGAGATTGCCTAATCTTATCCCCACAAACATGACTATCGAGCTGGCAAATTGTACGCCTTTAAAACCAATTGGAATAGCCGAGGATGTTTATGTTAGAATTGGAAAGTTTGTTTTTCCCGCAAACTTCGTCATTTCCGATTATGAGTGTGATCCTAAATGTCCCATTATTTTAGGTCGACCATTTTTATTGACGGCTCGTGGCATTATCGATGTTCACGGTGGAAAATTAACTATGACATATGGGGAGGATAAAATGGAATTTTTCGCGAATATTCAAATGATCATGATAAAACCGAGGATCCTAAAATCGATATTTCGAAATTTGATAATGTCAAAGCTCATACTTTAGCGGAAAAATGAGGCTAGATGCATGTTTTGAAAGAATGAAAATGAACGGTTTTAAAGATGAAGATTTTAACGATAAAGAATACGTTTACTTAATTTAAAAAGTTATTCGTAAATTTATGGATGAAAAATCATTTTGGGATATATTGGGCGAAACAAGTGAACAACCAATTCCGAAGGGTGACGTTAGTACCATCACGACAATGACAAATATGGACCCGTCTTCACCACCTTCGAAGGACCACGTCTTTGAGGCTTCAAATTCTAATTCCATTGAAGTGCCTCCATTTCCTAGGCCAAAATCCGTTGAGGCTAAAGGTTTTGTCAATCTCGATCCACTCGTCATAGAAAGCTCATCTAAGCATAGTCATTCTACTTGTAAGACCATAGTAGTGAGTTCTCACATCGACTCTTTCATTGACGACGACAATGAGAACGATTTTGCGAAATTGATCACGTACTCAAAAATCCAAAAGCTATTTTTGATTCTCCTAAAAAGAGTTCTACGTGTGGTGAGTACGATGATTTCGTCTTTGAGCCTGAGATTGAGGAAATTATCGAACGAGAGCTAGCTCTTTTGCCTTCACTTCCACCTACGAGTGAGGTTGATTTTTCCAACGTCGAGGCCAAACTTGATGAGTTGGAACGTCTTTTTTTTAATGATGATGAACCAACTCACGTGACCCAAAATCCCATTCTCGAGGAGTTACCTAATCAACGCTCCTCAAATGAGAATGACGTTTATCACATTCGTGAGGATCTAACTTATCAACGATCCCCACAAAAGAATGATGGTTTTGTGCTTGATCGTGATCTTTTCGAGAGAGTTTCTAAAATCTTAAATGAGGGGAATGACAAACCTTGGTTTGACAAGCCTATCTATGATGAAGAAATCGAAGAGATTAACGACCATGAGGATGACGAATATGTTGACCCCAAGGGGGCAGTGTTCTTTGTTGATCAACGTTTTGAGAACTTATAAAATCCACCACCCCCTCCTACCAATGACTTAAATGTGAGAACTTTTAGTGTGTCTAACCTCGTCTTAGAAACGCCAAATATTTTCGACATCATAAAATCGGGTTTTCATAAAGAGATTTTGAACGATGAAAAAGGAAAGGATTTTAAAATTGATTTAAATGATTTTTCTACAAGTTTAACTCCGTCATCACTACGTGTTTTTAGTGCTACAAGCTCGTCTACTCCTTTTGACGATGATTTGTGTGGTTTTAGTGTGGGGGAAGCCCCTTATGTTTCTTCACACTTTACCACCGAGGACGAGATATTCGATCCCGGAATCGCATTTAAAGGGAAATATCGGTTTTCCACCGATGCAATAAATGGAAAAAAAACTTTCGTTTGCTTGGTGTGAGTCTACCTCGAGTAGCTCATTTTAGTGCTCCACCCATTGTCCCACCCTTCTATTTCTCTTTTATTCTACCCCTTTGGGGTTTTGGCATGCGTTGTAGTAGCGTTGTTTCGTCTTTCATCCGAAAACGAGGACGCTATCTTTGACCCCGGTATACGTATAACGGGTTTTTAAAGTACTCCACACATTTGGGCCTTGTTTATCATGCAAGCCCCATAAAAAATGACCATACCATGATAATCCCTAAATGATCGCATTTATGGGGATTCGAGTCGAGCTTTTGACTCGATTATCAAAAACAAGGTGCCTCGTGGGGGATTCTCATGCTTATCCTCGTAAATATTATTGCTTTCTAATTAGTTTAATGTGAGGGGACTTGTGCTCTTCCGACCTTTGTTCCGTGGTTGTTTGTGATTGTGATTTATGAGGTTCATCGTCATCATTGAAGCCTCTTGTGTTCGTTTTACGTATCACTCGAGCTTCGATCATTGTCTTTGAAGATTCCGATATCCGATGATATCCTTTTATGTTCTAACGTTCATCTTATTAGCATAATCCATAAACAACTTTTAGATTATTCGTTTTACCCTTTCCATGCTCGAGATTAAGCATTCGAATTTTCGTCTCTAGTATGGGGGTTTTTCACCCTTAGACTCGAAACATTGAGGAAAATGTTTAGTTTTAGTATGGGGGGTGAGTAGATACTTCACCTTGCTTACGTCATCACGCAATCCAATATTCATCTTTTTGCTATCGTTTTATGCAAACTAAGGCTAAAAATGGTCAAATTTTAAATTTTTTCTAGTTTTTCATAAGTGTTTAAGACACGAATGTAGGTTTTCTGATGGTGAGAATAAGATTATTTTTTGACTCGACCGTGCGTTGAGCACTTAGCTTCGATTCCTTAACCATTGAGGCTAAGTCTCATTAAATCGAGGACGAGAAATGATAGAGTTAATTATAAGTTACTATGCTAAACGTAGAGCACTTTTATTCTTTCAAAAACTCACGTGTTTTAATTATTTGCTTCTTCTCCCCACGCTTTTGTTTAAATAAATGCAATAAATAAGGTCGTACGGTTTATACGATATGTTAGCTTCTAGCCCAAGATCGTTTAAAAGTTACTCGTGATTAAATAGAGTTCATAGCCAAGGCATAACTTATTGAAATGGGACGCGAAGATTGACAAATCCAAAAAGGCCCTAACAAGGCATGAGGATTACCTTTTGTTGCTAAAGATCCAAAGATGATGTGAAGAATCATTAATCCAAATCTAAATGAAGGATCAAGACACACGACAAAAAGCAATACTCCCAAAAAGGTTGCGGAAAAGTCTATCCAAAAAGGCCCTAACAAGGCATGAGGATAAATCAATCCAAGTCCTATAAGGAGACGGATCGTTGTTAATCAAAATCCTAAATAAAGAAGAGGATAAATGAATAAGTCATGGTTAAAAGTTGAAGCATCTCGTATCAAGTTGAAGATGTATACAAAAAATGAAGAGAAGACCATAATTTCAAGATCGTCTCTCAAGATTTGAAGTTCGAAACACATGCCAAATATTGGTCCGAGAAGGGTCTCAAATCGTGAAACGAGTTATGCCAAGATATGAACTTAAGGAGATTATGAGAAGCCATTTTAAAAGATCGCGTCCTTTAGCTACTTATTAATTAAACCGTCCTACTTTATTTTAGGCTTAAATAAATATCGAAATAAGTCAAAAATGTATCCTCGTGATCATTAAGACAAAAACAAAATATAAGAGATACACCTTAGGAATAAGGGAGTCTAAGTACGTGATTAAAGCATATGAGTAGTGATATGAGCAAAATCTCATATCAGTTAATCAACAAATCACCCTAAAACACATGGAAAATACCTAACTTTTGTGCTATAAAGCAGTTATATGTGGTATGTTTTGTGTTTGTGCTTAAATAGGTAACAAGGATACAATTTCAAGCAAACAAGAGGAAATCAATCTCATTTATGATGAAAAGACAAGAGAAGGATCAAATATGACAAGCCATTTGAAGATGAAGGACCTATCTTGACAATACTCAATAGTTGAGGGACTTAAATGCAAACTTTGGAAAAGTCAAGATTAAAGTCAAACTTGGTCAAACTTCAAGTCAAACAAGTCAAGGGAGTCAAATAAGCAAGAATACAAGTCAAAGGGCTGAAATTGCCATTAAAATGAAGAAATGAGCTCAAATTAAGAAGCTGTTGAAGTTCAGGGCTAAAAGTGTTAATTTTACACCAACTTTGACTTTGATCCATGTCACATTCTTGTAAGCCAATCAAAATGCAAGAAAGTAATGTTTCGGATTGCCAGCTAGCCTGCCAACTCACCCTTCATTTAATAAACCAGATCTAAGAACAGTGCTCCCACTAACTTCCCTTTGGCCAATCAGAGATCAAGCCTAGGATCGATTTCGAGCTACAAGGCAATTCACACTCTTGTAAGCCAATCAAAATCGTGACACATGGCATCTTCAACAAGAACAAGCCCAGGATCGATTTTGAGCTACAAGGTAATTCATGAAGAACATTATACATGAAATTTACTCAAAACGAGATGACGAATCCAACTACAAAGCTTAATTAGACTGAAGATCAAAGGATAAGAAAACCCCTTTTGTGTTCTTGGAGTCAAATCTGCAATTCACTCATCCTTGGCACCTGGCACCTCCTTATTGGTGGAGACACGTCATGCTACCCCAACAACTCATCGTCAACCTCTATAAATAGCAACTTGTACCTTCATTTTCATGGAGTAGTTACGTGTGAAAAAAACACACACTTTAGTTTTTCCTCTCAAATTTGTTCCTTCATTATGTTAGAAAACAACTCTTAAGTGTTTGACACACACTTAAGAGTTTGTTAGATAGTTAGTTAAGCAGTTGTAACTACTTTTCCCTCCTTAATCAATAAAAGCACAAAAATATTCAGTTTCCTATTCTCATCTTCATTTACCTACTCAAATCCTGCATTACTGTTATGATATTGTGATGTCATTGATCAACATTGATCAATGAAGTGTTTTTGAGACATTTTGGAAGCTATTCAGTTCATTTCAGCCTAGCAGTTCATGCCAGTTACCATTGTAGCAGTTTGGTAGCAGTTTTTGATTATTTAATTCAGAGATAGCTAATGGAGGTGATTTGGTAGTTGATAGTAGCAGAATTGGGTTGAAGGAAGTTGTTTTAGAGAGTACAACACTCCTCTACTCCATTAATGGAGGCTTCAAGCTAAAAGGTTTTGGGATTCTGTTTTTAGATTCCACTCAATTGAACTTTGCATGCTAAATTCCTAGAGTAAACACTATTGGCTACTATGATCATGTGTTTAGCTTTGTTTTAGTATAATCTTGTTGTGTTGATAGTTTTGTAGTAGTCTTGTAGCCTTAATCTGCATTTACTTGATTTCAACTTCATTTTCATGAGTAATTAGCTTTTGAGTGCATTTTGTGATCAAGCTTGTGAACAAGTCTGAATTCAGTCACTTTTACTTTCATTTTACTCATTAAACAAGTTCAGATATCAGTCATAACTTGGATCATTCTCTTACTGAAAATTGCTTTGAAAATGTTCTCAGCAATCTTATTAAGTGGTGTTTGGATTTGTGAACTTTTGTGATCAAAACTTATTAGAAACCTGTTATACTTGCTCAGTTACACTCAGTATACCAGTGGTAACAATTGTGTTTAGTTTTGAAGTCAAAATAGTGGTAAAAAAGGCAAATGGTCTCAAAAAGGTTTGGGTCAAGTTTTGTTAACATGTTCATTCAGGAAACTAGCTAGATTTAAATCATTGCCATTTACTCATTTCTCAACCATTTTGTTTGAAACCAGTTTCTATTTGTAGTTAAACATCCAAAGTTTAAGTCTGTTAAAGGAAATTCTAAAGTTTTCAGATTTCAGCTAGAAATAAGCTTTTCAATAAGCCACAGACCAAACTCAAGCTTCTTTAATGAGAGCTTGACTGTTATCTTGAATTTCCATTTCCACTTCACAAATGTGTTAATTTTCTTTCACAAACCTTGTTAGAAACATGTCTTGAGTAGATTTTGAACTTTTTAGCTTTTTCATATTTTTGGTCAAAGTTAGTCAAATAAGCACTTTTCAGCTTATATTCAAATTCTAGCTTATTCAGTGAATCATTTTCAGATTAGAAAGACATTCCATACTCCTATTGAGCTGTTTAACAAGATTAATCATTAAAATCTTATTATGGATGTCTAGATTTTTAGTTTGCTTAATGTTGGTTATTAGAATAAGCTAATTTGAGTTCTACTTGTTTTAAGCTATTTCCTTATACAAGTCTAGCTAAAATTCAATTTTAAGCTTTTTAAAACAAGTTAGAGCTTAATTGGTCCATTATTGAGCTTATACGAGCTTATTCATAGTTGTGTGCCCCTTTTTGTTATAATTTTCCAATTAATTGCATTCTGGTCCTTGAGATTGCTAATCTTGTTTATTTGGAGCTAATCTTTCAAGTAATTAGGTTTTGCAAGTTTACAATCCCTTAACTTTCAGTTTTTTGTCAATTTCAGTTAGGAAGTTTGTTTAGTTTGTTAAAATAGTTACAAGTTTGTTAGAATTTTACATTTTTGGTCCTTTCAGTTTTTAAAGTTTACATTCCAGTCCTTGTACTTCCATTTAGCTTACATTCTTAGAACATTTACTTTCATACTTTTACATTTTGAGTTTTTGTGAATAATAATTGGTATTTGCAAAGTTTTTTTACGGATACGTAGGTTTATATTTTTCAATTTTTACTTGTTGATTGATATAGACATAGAATATCCAAATACCCTAACAACCAAGAACAATTAAAGACTTGAGATTTTTAGGACTTTCAATTTGTCAAGAATCGAGAGAAAACGAACTTCAATATACTCAATTTCAAATGGCACCGCTGCCGGTTCATGACATTACGAGAGACTATTGATTGACGGTTTTTATTGGCTTTTTGGGATCCGTTCACCCCTTGAACGTTATTGTTACGTATCATAAATAAAAAACATATAAAAAATCTAAAATATAAAAATATAAAAACTAAAGAATAACAAAAACAATTCTTTTCCTAAAGAATTGACCAAAAAATAAAAAATTTAAAAAGCAATCTTTTTCCTAAGAGATTTCACCCAAAAATATATATGATTGGATTTCCTCGGTTTTTACGTACATATAGTATTTTCTTTAAAAAACCCAATAAATACAAAAATATTTTCTCTATTTTATTATATGTAGATACGTATACGTATACGTATACGAACAATCAATACACATATCTCCATAAGTATTGCTTTTGCAATACATCGTGTTAGGGAGCGTTCCAGTCCTTGACACGTGTATCGATCAAATTTAATTAAGCAAGAATAGATAAATACTTCCAATAGGGAATAATTCGAAGAATACAAACTACAAAGTGAATAAAAAGATGATGTGCTATAAAATGCCATCTAAGGGTTAATAGGTACTTAAGTGCTTCGCGCCACCTAACCCCCCGTTCACTAGTGCGTATTCTAAGAAGGAAAGCTTGATTGGGGGTCTTGTACCCAAGTAGTAATTACATATATTATACTTTCTTGTGGATATTTCATATTGAATCTCGAAGATGATAATCTCTTTCTCTTCAAAGTCGAACGAGAGCTTCTCTCTCACTTTTTGATTTGAGTTGCATGCTCACTCACGGGCGTGCACAAATACCATTTGGTGTACAACCCCTTCCTCCCAAAAGGAAGAAAAAGAGAAAGAGTAAAAACACCACCGTCCATCAAGCCGATCCCGAGAATCGTGCTTTGATCCACACATAACAAGAAGCCATGGCCGGCGTTGACACTCGACCTTTGATGGAGCACTTGCAGTCCAATGTGCAAGGATATGCCGATGCTATTAAGATACCCGGTATTCCCGCTAACACCTTTGAGCTTAAGACATCTATGATTAACTTGGTTTCAAACACACCATTTTTTGGGAATAAAAATGATAATCCACATGATCACCTTAAGAAGTTTTTTGCTCTTTGTAACACCATTAAGTACAATGGAGTTCCCCATGATGCCATTAAGTTGATATTGATACAATTTTCACTAGAGGGCAATGCCGAGTATTGGTTAGATACACAACCACCCGAGAGCATTACTACTTGGGATGGTTTCACTAAGAAGTTTTTGAATAAGTTCTTTCCCTCATCTAAGACCACGGCTTTGAGAAACTTAATTATAGGCTTTCAACAAAAACCTAGTCAAACCTTTAGTGATGCTTGGGAGCAGTTCAAGGAGTTATTGAGAAAATGCCTAAATCATGGATTCGATGAAGTTCACCAAATCAATACTTTCTATAATGGATTAAGACCTCATCACCAAGATTCACTCAATGCTTCCGCGGGTGGAAATATTCTTTCTAAATCTATTCAAGACGCTTGGTACATTATTGAGACCAAATCAATGGTGCAAACTAACACATAATTTGATGAAAGGGTTCATGTTGTGCAAGATAGTTCTCAAACACATTGTGATAACCAATTCCTCAAAAGTCACCAAGAGATACTCAACAAAATATATAGGAACCAAGAGATGCATCTTAAGGCAAATCAAGAATTAATCCAAACCATTAAGGGCCTTTCCTTGAACAATTCCACCAATGATGTGCATGCTATTGATCTTTCATGTGAGACTTGTGGAGGTCCCCATTCCTATCAACAATGTGACAAAGTTCAAGGTTATCAAGTTGAGTGTTATGCTTACCAAGAAGAACATAGAGAACATTTCAAACCCAACATCAATCCAAACAACCTCTCTTACAAGTCTCAAAACTACCTTGCACCACCCGGATTCCCACACCATCCACCCACCCTTACTCAACCCAATCCCCCTCAATTGTTACAAAGGAACCAAGGGCCAAGGCCACAATACCAAGGGAACAACTATAAAGCACCCAACAACTTTCAAAATCAAGCAAATAACTTTCATCTACCTAATCAAGGATTTAACCCACCACCCCCACCCTTCCCAAATCAAGGCTACGCTCAAGTTCAAAATCAAGGATATGGGCCATATGATAATCATGAGTATGTTGAGAGGAGAATTCGTGAAAGTGAAAAAAGAATGCAAGAGCAAATTAAACTTACAATGGAGGAGCAAACTAAGAGGCTTTTGATGGCATTTAATCAACGACCACAAGGGGCTTTACCTTCTAACACACAAACAAACCCGAGGGCCAATGTCAATGCTATTACAACAAGAAGTGGAAAAATAACTAATGATCCTTCACCTCCTATGCCTTATATTGTTAAGCCTACTTTGGTCCCAAATTGTGATAAGCCTTCTACATCTTCTTCACCACCTCCAAGCTCTACTACTTCACCACCTACACCTTCTTAACCTATACCCACTTCTCCTTTACCTTCCACACCTACCAATGAAGAAGCTAACATAGACAAATCTTCCACTACAACACCTACTCAATCCACACGTAAACCAAACCTTCCTTACCCTTCAAGATTAAGAAAGGACAAATTAAAAAACAAGGATGATATACAAGTCTCAAACTTTTTGAGGATGTTCAAGCAACTTAACATAAACATCTCCTTTGCGGAAGCTCTTGCTTATATGCCAAAATTTGCTAAGATGTTCAAAGATCTCCTCTCCAACAAGAAAAAATTGGTGGATTTGCCTAACACATCCCTTAATGAGAATTGTCCCGCCGTGTTGCCCAAAACCTTACCTACAAAACTTGGAGATCCGGGGCGCTTTTTGATCCCTTGTAATTTTCTCGGGGTGGAAAATTGCATGGCATTGGCGGATCTAGGGGCAAGCATAAATCTCATGCCTTTATCGGTTTGGCAAAAACTCTCTCTTCCCGAGCTCACTCCAACTAGGATGACCCTTGAGTTAGCCAATCGTACCATAGCTTACCCGGTAGGTATTGCGGAGGATGTGTTTGTAGGTGTGGATAAGTTTACCTTTCTGGCCGAATTTGTAGTGGTTAATTATGACATGGACCCGAGAGTTCCTCTAATTGTTGGTAGACCATTTTTGAGGACGGGTCATACTCTCATAGACGTGGCGGATGGAGAACTAATTATGAGAGTTGAGGATGCGAAAGTGGTGTTTAAGTTAGGAAAAGTGACTAAGAAGTCTCAAGCTTGTGAAACCATTAACATAGTTGATGCACTTGATGAAGTGTGTGATGAGCATTTCCATGATGCTTGTAAGAGTAATAGTGAAGACATGCCTCATGTAGAGACCGTTGCTTCAATTGCTCCCTCCTTAACACCTTTTGGAGAGAGTGATTTCCTCTTGGAGGAATTTGAGTCCAACTTCCTTGGTAATGATGATTCTCCCATTAATTGGGAAGAAGACATTCTCACTATCCAAAAGTTTCTCAATGAGGATCCAATTCCTTCACCTATCCCACAAGAAGTTACCAATGATGATCCATCCATAGTGAAACCTTCCATATAGAGTCCACCTACCCTTGAACTTAAGGACCTTCCATCCCACCTAGAGTATGCTTTCTTAGAGGGGAAAGACCAATTACCCGTGATCATTTCTAAATATTTGAAAGAAGATGAGAAAGAAAAACTCATAGAAGTCCTTAAGAAACATAAGCAAGCCATAACATGGAAAATATCCGACATAAGGGGAATTGATCCAAATTTTTGTACACACAAAATCCTTATGGAGGATGATTACAAACCCGTTATTCAAAGCCAAAGAAGGGTTAACCCTAAAATCCATGAGGTCATTAAGAAGGAAGTTATCAAACTCCTTGATGCGGGCATGATTTACCCCATTTCCGACTCTCCATGGGTTAGCCAGGTACATTGTGTTCCTAAGAAGGGTGGAATAACCGTAGTGCCCAATGATAACAATGAGCTTATTCCTACTAGACTTGTTACGGGTTAGAGAGTTTGTATTGATTATAGGAAGCTCAATGATGCTACTAGGAAAGATCATTTCCCTTTACCTTTTATGGACCAAATGCTTGAACGCTTAGCGAGAAATGAGTACTATTGCTTTCTAGATGGATTCTCGAGTTATTTTCAAATACCCATTGACCCTAAGGATCAAGAAAAGACCACATTCAGTTGTCCCTATGGTACATTTGCTTACAAGAGAATGCCTTTTGGCTTGTGTAATGCACCGGGGACATTTCAAAGGTGTATGATGGCAATTTTCCATGACATGATTGAGCAAACTATGGAAGTTTTCATGGATGATTTCTCGGTTTTTGGAGATTCATTCACTACTTGTCTCTCCCATTTAGAACGTATGCTAAAGAGGTGTGAAGAAACACGTCTTGTTCTTAATTGGGAGAAGTGCCATTTCATGGTCAAAGAGGGGATAGTCTTGGGACATAAGATATCCAACAAAGGTTTAGAAGTGGATCATGCTAAGATAGATGTGATTGCTAAGCTTCCCCCACCTACCACGGTGAAAGGAGTTAGAAGTTTTTTGGGTCATGCGGGGTTCTATAGACGTCTCATACAAGATTTCTCTAAGATAGCAAGACCGATGACCCACCTCTTGGAAAAGAGGCTCCTTTCATTTTCAACCAAGAGTGTTTGGAATCTTTTGAGATACTTAAGGAAAAGTTGACTAAGGCTCCCATTTTGGTTTCTCCAAATTGGGAATTGCCTTTTGAGATTATGTGTGACGCTAGTGATTATGCCGTGGAGCCGTGTTAGGACAAAGAGTGAATAATCATTTTCAACCTATACACTATGCTAGTAAAACCATGATGGGTGCACAACTTCATTATACCACCACGGAGAAAGAGTTGCTTGCTATAGTCTATGCCTTTGAGAAATTTAGACCCTATCTTGTGCTATCCAAAACCATAGTGTATACGGATCATTCCGCTCTCAAGTACCTCATAACAAAGCAAGATGCTAAGCCTAGAATTTTGAGATGGGCTTTATTGATACAAGAGTTTAAGATAGAGATTCGTGATAAAAAAGGAGCCAAGAATTTAGCGACGGATCACTTGAGTAGACTTGAGCATCCTTTACAAGGAGATTTGCCTCATAAGGAAATCAATGAACCCTTTCCATTAGAGGAGCTCATGTCTATCTCTTCTCAAGAGGATGCCACCCTTGGTTTGCAGATATTGCAAACTATCTTGTGGGGGATGTGCTAATAGAGGGTCTCACTTCACAACAAAAGAAGAAATTTCATAACGAAGTGAAATACTATTTTTGGGATGACCCTTACCTCTTAGGCAATGTGCGGACCAAATCATTAGACGGTGTGTAGATGGGCTCGAGGCATTTAAGATTTTAGAAGCTTTTCATAAGGGACCTACAGGTGGACATTTTGGGCCCAACTATACCGCCAAGAAAGTCTTTGATTCAGGTTACTATTAGCCTTCTGTATACAAAGATGCTCAAGAGATGGTGAAATTTTGTGATGTATGTAAAAGACAAGAAAAAATTACTCAACGAGATGAGATGCCACAAAGCTTCATAAAAGAATGTGAGATTTTTGATGTGTGGGGAATAGATTTTATGGGACCTTTTCCATCTTCTAGGGGAAATAAGTACATACTCGTAGCGGTGGATTATGTGTCAAAGTGGGTTGAGGCCAAAGCCTTACCTACTAATGATGCTCGAGTTGCAGTAAAGTTTTTGAAGCAATTATTTGCTAGATTTGGTGTACCTCGGGCCATCATAAGTGATCGTGGTACTCACTTTTGTAATGATCAATTCACAAGAGTTATGAAGAAGTATGGTGTTAACCAACGACTTTCTACCGCGTATCACCCTCAAACCAATGGTCAAACCGAGGTCACAAATCGTGGTTTAAAGAGAATTTTGGAAAGAACCGTGGGAGAGCATCGCGCTTCTTGGTCGAATAAGCTTGATGATGCTTTGTGGGATTTTAGGACGGACTTTAAGACACCAATTGGTTGTACTCCTTATAGGCTTGTCTATGGAAAAGCATGCCACCTCCCATTAGAGTTAGAGCATAAGGCTTCTTGGGCTCTCAAGTGGGCTAACTTTGATTTAAACCAAGCCGGTTCACATAGAAAGGACCAACTCAATGAAATGGTTTAATTGAGAGCCAATGCTTATGAGAATTCATTGCTTTATAAGGAAAAGACTAAGCAATTGCATGATGCTAAGATCAAGAACCGTGAGTTCAAAGTTGGAGAACCGGTTCTCCCCTTTAATTCAAGGTTGAAACTCTTTGTAGGCAAGCTTAAGTCTAGATGGTCCGGTCCATTCACTATTGCTCAAGTATTTCCATATGGAACTATTGAGTTGTCACAACCCGATGGTCCAAATTTCAAAGTGAATGGTCACCGTGTTAAGCACTATTTTGGGGAGGGCATTTCTGTGGAAATGGTCCAAGAGATCCCCATTTTCCCCTTGAATTAATTCATTGTGGGAAGAGTCAAGCTAGAGACTCCTTAAATAAAGCTTGAATAACTAGGTTTAGAGGTTTTAGACTTAGAGTGTTGTAGGTTAGAAATAAGGATGGAGAGTTGATGAGAAGTGTAGGGAAGACCTTCCTTTTGTCTTCATGTTGTTTGTAGGGTTGCTCACTCATCACGTGCTTTGGCTTGGGTTAAGAAAAGTCTATTCATTGTCATAAGTGTAGGGGAAGTATATACTTCCATGCTCTTAAACATTGAGGACAATGTTTAGCTTAAGTGTAGGGGGGTCTTCTATCGAAGTGACCTTACCTAGACTTTGTCATTGACTTTCATGATAATTGGGAAATTAATTTTTCAAACATTTTTCAAATTTGTGATCTACTTTGGCCACCAAAAATATGCATTCATAATTTTTGCATCAATCATTTTTCATTTGCATAACACATTTGCATTGTATATATTTCTTCTTTTGTTCTTTATCAAAAATATATAAAAAGGAAAAAATATAATAAGAACATGGTTTAACAAATTTATACTTCTTTGACATATTATGCCTGCCATGGATATTTTGACTCAACCCGAGTTTGCTTATCCAAGCATTCTCTAGCTAGTATCCTTAACCATGTAGTCATTCATTGGTCTATTAGGCTAAGCATCCACGACTCTCATTATTTGAGATTTTAAATTTGTAGAGAATGGGAGATGATAGAGTTGAAACAAGTATAAAAGGGCTAGATAAACTTCATGACAATTACTTGTGGCTAAACCCTTCTTTTTCTTTGCCTCTATTTTCTTCGCATGTATATATGTTAATAAATAATCAAGAACGGCTTTAATCGGTTTGTAGTCTCTTGTGCATTTTTGACTAATCATTGATAGTTGGTATACGTACGTCTTAAGATTCTAAGTTAGAACGTTTTATGTGTACTATACTTACGTCATGCTTAATACTTAGCGGGTATTTTTCCTTTTATTCTTTTTTACTTTCTTTGTGAGGAATAAAGAAAAATAAGAGCGACTTACAAAAAAAATGAGTGGCTAGAAAAAAAAAAGAAAAAAGAAAAGAAAAAGAAAAAAAATAATTATACAAGACTCCCAAGAGGGGCAGTGAAGTGTTAATTATAGTAACTATTAGATTCCAATATTTACCTTGACGGGTTGCGGGGATTTAATAGTTTCTCCAATCCAATATTACCTTGACGGGTTGCGGGATTGAAGATCCAAAGTGTCATGAAAAGTGAGGGCTTTACCTGGTTTGAGTCTGTGTGGCGGTGGGCTCAAACCCCGTGGATTAGTCGGCCAATGAGTCGGAAATCACGGTTACCAAAAAAAAAAAAAAAAAAAAAAAAAGATCCAAAGTCTCAAAAAGGCGGAGGATGTAAATTATTGCGTGAGTTTTATTTTTCTTTCCTTAGCGAGTGTGTAGCTACTTATTAATGCATGACATGAGGATTTTACACATAAGGCGAATGACTTATTACTCTTGAAACAGACTTATATTAATTGTGAGCGGTTTTTCAAGTAATGGATGAGAGGACTACTTAGGATTAAAACCGTGCTTCCTTATTTTTGGATTTTGCATTTCTTATACTTCACGCTTCAAATAATGACAAATTTGCCTTCAAGCAATTTGCTTAAATAATAACCGGTTCCACATTTAATTGTAATGAATAAGTTGATGCACTTTTTACTTGTGAATGTGATGATCCCATTTTTAAGCTTGGTATGGGGAAAGTGAAACTTGAGGGTGATAAGTGTCCATGGTACCAAAGCCCTAATTTAAGTCATTGATTTCTTTATGAGTTTTTCCATCAAAACCATTTATGAAAAATCAAAAATATATAAACATAATTGTTTTCTTTGCATTGCATTGTACAAAATCAAAATCATACATCATATAGAGTAGAGTAGTGTAAAAGCATTACATATTGGCAAAGGTGGATTAATTATGAGGAAAATATAAATTTATGCTATAAAATATAGCATTGCATGAGGTCATGGCAATGTTCAAGTGTAGGGGATTTGATATGAGCAAAATCTCATATCAGTTAATCAACAAATCACCCTAAAACACATGGAAAATACCTAACGTTTGTGCTATAAAGCAGTATTATGTGGTATGTTTTGTGTTTGTGCTTAAATAGGTAACAAGGATACAATTTCAAGCAAACAAGAGGAAATCAAGCTCATTTATAATGAAAAGACAAGAGAAGGATCAAAGATGACAAGCCATTTGAAGATGAAGGACCTATCTTGACAATACTCAATAGTTGAGGGACTTAAATGCAAACTTTAGAAAAGTCAAGATTAAAGTCAAACTTGGTAAAACTTCAAGTCAAACAAGTCAAGGGAGTCAAATAAGCAAGAATACACGTCAAAGGACTGAAATTGCCATTAAAATGAAGAAAGGAGCTCAAATTAAGAAGCTGTTGAAGTTCAAGGGCTAAAAGTGTTAATTTTACACCAAATTTGGCTTTGATCCGTGTCACACTCTTGTAAGCCAATCAAAATGCAAGAAAGTAATGTTTCGGATTGCCAGCTAGCCTGCCAACTCACCCTTCATTTAATAAACCGGATCTAAGAACAGTGCTCCCACTAACTTCCCTTTGGCCAATCAGAGATCAACATGCAATATTCATTTTATCCAAATAAGATAACGATCCGTGTGTGAGGCTAAGGACTAATAAAATCATGACACGTGGCATCTTAAACAAGAACAAGCCCATGATCGATTTCGAGCTACAAGGCAATTCATGAAGAACTTTATACATGAAATTTACTCAAAACGAGATGACGAATCCAACTACAAAGCTTAATTAGACTGAAGATCAAAGGATAAGAAAACCCCTTTTGTGTTCTTGGAGTCAAATTTGCAATTCACTCATCCTTGGCACCTGGCACCTCCTTATTGGTGGAGACACGTCATGCTACCCCAACAACTCATCGTCAACCTCTATAAATAGCAGCTTGTACCTTCATTTTCATGGAGTAGTTAAGTGTGAAAAAAACACACACTTTAGTTTTTCCTCTCAAATTTGTTCCTTCATTATGATAGATAACAACTCTTAAGTGTTTGACACAAACTTAAGAGTTTGTTAGATAGTTATTTAAGCAGTTGTAACTACTTTTCCCTGCTTAATCAATAAAAGCACAAAAATATTCAGTTTCCTATTCTCATCTTCATTTACCTACTCAAATCCTACATTACTATTATGATATTGTGATGGCATTGATCAACATTGATCAATGAAGTGTTTTTGAGACGTTTTGGAAGCTATTCAGTTCATTTCAGCCTAGCAGTTCATGCCAGTTACCATTGTAGCAGTTTGGTAGTAGTTTTTGATGATTTAATTCAGAGATAGCTAATGGAGGTGATTTGGTAGTTGATAGTAGCAGAATTGGGTTGAAGGAAGTTGTTTTAGAGAGTACAACACTCCTCTACTCCATTAATGGAGGCTTCAAGCTAAAAGGTTTTGGGATTCTATTTTTAGGTTCCACTCAATTGAACTATGCATGCTAAATTCCTAGAGTAAACACTATTGGCTGCTATGATCATGTGTTTAGCTTTGTTTTAGTGTAATCTTGTTGTGTTGATAGTTTTTTAGTAGTCTTGTAGCCTTAATATGCATTTACTTGATATCAGCTTCATTTTCATCAGTAATTAGCTTTTGAGTGCATTTTGTGATCAAGCTTGTGAACAAGTCTAAATTCAGTCACTTTTACTTTTATTTTACTCATTAAATAAGTTCAGATATCAATCATAGCTTGGATCATTCTCTTACTGAAAATTTCTTTGAAAAAGTTCTCAGCAATCTTATTAAGTGGTGTTTGGATTTGTGAACTTTTGTGATCAAAACTTGTTAGAAACCTATTATACTTGCTCAGTTACACTCAGTAAACCAATGGTAACAATTGTGTTTAGTTTTGAAGTCAAAATAGTGGTCAAAAAGGCAAATGGTCTCAAAAAGGTTTGGGTCAAGTTTTGTTAACATGTTCATTCAGGAAACTAGCTAGATTTAAATCATTGCCATTCACTCATTTCTCAACCATTTTGTTTGAAACCAGTTTCTATTTGTAGTTAAACATCCAAAGTTTAAGTCTGTTAAATGAAATTCTACAGTTTTCAGCTAGAAATAAGCTTTTCAGTAAGCCACATACCAAACTCAAGTTTCTATAATGAGAGCTTGACTGTTTTCTTGAATCTCCATTTCCACTTTACAAATGTGTTAATTTTCTTTCACAAACCTTGTTAGAAACATGTCTTGAGTAGATTTTGAACTTTTCAGCTTTTTCATATTTTTGGTCAAAGTTGGTCAAATAAGCACTTTTCAGCTTATATTCAAATTCCAACTTATTTAGTGAATCATTTTTAGATTGGAAAGACATTCCATACTTCTATTCAGTTGTTTAACAAGATTAATCATTAAAATCTGATTGTGGATGTCTGGATTTTCAGTTTGCTTAATGTTGGCTTATTAGAATAAGCTAATTTGAGTTCTACTTGTTTTTAAGCTGTTTCCTTATACAAGCCTAGCTAAAATTCAATTTTAAACTTTTTAAAACAAGTTAGAGCTTAATTCGTCCATTATTGAGCTTATACGAGCTTATTCATAGTTGTGTGCCCGTTTTCGTTATAATTTTCCTATTTATTGCATTTTGGTCCTTGAGATTGCTAATCTTGTTCATTTGGAGCTAATCTTTCAAGTAATTAGGTTTTGCAAGTTTACAATCCCTTAACTTTCCGTTTTTTGTCAATTTCAGATAGGAAGTTTGTTTAGTTGGTTAAACTAGTTACAAGTTTGTTAGAATTTTACATTTTTGGTCCTTTCAGTTTTTGAAGTTTACATTCCAGTCCTTGTACTTCCATTTAGCTTACATTTTTAGCACATTTACTTTTATACTTTTACATTTTGAGTTTTTGTGAATAATAATTGGTATTTGAAAATTGTTTTACGGATACGTAGGTTTATATTTTTCAATTTTTACTTGTTGATTGAAATAGACATAGAATATCCAAATACCCTAACAACCAAGAACAATTAAAGACTTGATATTTTTAGGACTTTCAATTTGTCAAGAATCGAGAGAAAACGAACTTCAATATACTCAATTTTAAGTAGTGTTAGCATTACTAACTTATAATGACAATGATTTTATTTCACGCTTAGAATGAAATTGGGTGAAAATCGAGGACGACGAAATTATTTCTAACGAAGCATTTACGTGTTCTTATTCTATGACCCTAAACGTCCATTTTGCGATGAAAACAATACATTATGTCTACAACGCATGTAGGAGTCTATTTAAAGTTTACTTTTTCAATAAATGTCATATAAAAATGATTTTGGAAGTGCTATGATACTTAAACTAGCATTGCGTCAGGGCACGACAAAGGTTTAGTATGGGGGAGTGATAAAACTGCATTTATACATAGTCTCATCGTTCAAATCGAGCTTAAAATGCTTAAAAATATCATAAAATACCCCAAAATATGCTTGTGTTTGTTCATTGTGTATTTTAGGTACGGATATCGTGAAATCAACAAAAGAACAAAGGAATCAAGCAAAAACGAACACGAGAAACGAAGCCGCACAAAGAACCGGACCCGAATCATGATTTATTATTGAAGTCCTTGAAGTTTGAAGATTTGACAAGATTGGTCCCTCAATAATTGAATACTTGTCATTTTATACCCTTGTAAAACTTCAAAATTACATGTGGGTCCCTAAAATTTCAAGATATGACACTTTGAGCCCTTGAAGATATCCAAATATGCATAACTAGTCCTTGGAGAAAGTTATGGTATTTAGTTGTGCCAAAATTGACAAGACACACAAACTTATATCAAAGGAATGGGAGTATGTTTGCTGCCAACTTTATATGCATACATTTTGAAATTAAGGGGACCATTTTTGCCTAGACAACCAAACTTTCACCACCAATCACAAACCACCACATTATCACCTACGCGGCTACGCCACATCACCCTTCCACTAAACCTGCATTATTATTATTAAATAGGTTTTAAATCAGTTTTTAATAATTTTTATGGGAGGGAAACAAGCACTATTTATCTAATCCCCCATTAAACCCCCACCTGCTGATGACATTCATACCTATAAACCCTAATCACAAGATTTTTATTAGCCAAAAATTAAGAATCTATCTCCTCCAGATCTTTGATTTACCCCACCCTCATTCAAACCCGACCTTAAAACCAACATCAGACCAACCCATGTGACGGGTAGGGACATCCCCTTCCCCGTCACTTTCTTCCCCAATTTCAAAACTCGACAAGATCAACAGCTGATACCATTTTCTTGGACCCAAAGTAATAAGGAACGGTTAAGATGCATTTTGGACAACTCATACCACAAGTGACAACTACAGAGAGTCATGGATCACCACTTTTGACCAAGAAAAGTCTTCAAGGATTCAAGTCACTCAAGGGCATAGACAAGCAGCTAAGGTTTATGCTAGTATTGATTTTAGAACTCTTTTTTCATTAATATATAAAGGAGATATCAACCTGTGGTATCCCTTGTTCCAGATTTTTTTAAACCTTGAATTTTTAATAGTTAAAGTGATTTTCAAGCCTTGCAAAATTTGTGTTCCATTTTTACTTTTCCTACACTTTTATTTCATTTCCTTTACTTTCCTGCAATTATTCTTTACATTTTAACAAAAGTTTTTGAGTTCAAAGAATTTGGCTAAAACCTTTTGAGATCCATTTGGTAAATTTCTGATTACATGTGTTTGAGCTGACAACTTAAACACAAGTAAGGAGGTTCACCAAATGTTACTTTCTTGTTTCAGTCTCTTTTCATTTACAAAGTTTGGTTCCAAAGGATTTTCTCAAAATCAGTTGGTTTAGTTTTCAGCTTATTCACTTACTGTAGCATTGATCTTATAAGTTTCTTAGTTGACAACTAAGCTGCTTATAATTCCATTATTACTTTATCTTTGTTGTTTCATTGTGTGTAGGTAAAGTAAAATCAACCTTGACTGTTGTAGTCTTCGATGATTTGGACTGTTGTAGTCCTTCAATCCCTAAACAGCCTAAAAACTTATCTCCATAAGCTCAAACCAGTCAGCATAAGCCTGCAAGTTGTTTGCATCAGTTGGTAAGGAGGCTTTGGATGTAAATCCTCCTAGGTATAGCTTTGAACTCACAATTTTGTAGTCATAATGATCTTTGTGTGAAGTTTATGTGAACTAATTTTGGCTTGCTTAATAGTGTGTTTTTCTTGCTTATTTGAACTTCATAGTGCTTATGATAGATGTTTCATGCTTGTTCTTGACTTGTTTCAGTTAAATATTCCAAGTTTTAGTTTAAATTTATAATCTGTTGGTATAAAGTGTGTTTGGGATTACATGTTTAAGGGTATTGACAAATTGCTTTAAACTTGTTCTTGCCTACACAATTTTTTAGGGTTAGGATAATCTAAATTTGCTTTTGGTTTTGTTGTTCTGAGCTTAAAATCAAATTTTAGTTCTTTCCAAGTTTCTGCTTAGTTAATTGATCAATTTGTTGATTTGTCTGGTTATGTTAGTTTTAGAGTTGTTTGATAAGTCCTGCTTGTCTTATATGATTGTTGTGGTATTGTGTGTTAAAAGGTCGAATTGAGTTTGCAACTTGCATCATTTTTGTCATAAACCTGCCATAAAACTTCAGTAAAGATTTGAGTTAATTTAAGTTAAATTTAGACTTTGATTTTCTGGATACATATAGTTTAGGGTAGGGTTTAGTTGTGCTCTATCTGGTATCTCACTTTGGGAGGAAATTGGGGTTCAAAGGACCCACACAAGCTCAGTATATAGCCTAGCAAAACTACCAAAGACCTGCCAGAACTCCATTTTGTGTTCATCAGTGACTGTATTTGATGACGTATATTCCCTAGTCGGGCTGGATAGTCCGATACCCTGTACTGCCCGCATCCATCATGAATGGATTGGATACTTGTGTGATGTGCGCACATAGCCGATAAAGCCCGGTAAGCCGCTGTCGCACAAGAGGTTGATTACTTAGCAAAGTCCTCGTCGCAGTGCGACAAGATCAGACCGAATATAACTTATATTATAGTTATATTCGCCTAAGGATAAGGGATATACACTTGCCTTAGTTGGATATTGAAGATCAATCTATTTTGAATCATTATCTCTTCCTTAGGCCGCAAGAACTGGGAGCCCAACCTGGGCTCTCTCGAGTATAAAAGGAATCCCTCCGGTTCCACAAAGGTACGATACACACAATACCCTAAACACTAATATACTCAAACCGATTACTTACTCTCACGCCGGAGTCTAATCGTGGGTAACAAAACCACGGTAAGCCTAACGGTATCTGTTTAGTGTGCAGGGTCCTAAAGCAAGTTTCACTTGGTGCGAGAGCCGGATTCCACAAGACCCCAAATTAAGCCTAATTTAGGTTAAGCTCGGTCTACCCCAACTTTTGCATCAACAAGTTGGCACCATCCGTGGGACCCAAACTAAACTCTAGCCAATGACGAAAAACGGCGCAAACCCGCCCCCACCGAAAGGTGGAGCCAAGAAGGAAACATGTCCTTACTCAAGCCTTGAGCCCAATAACCCAAGTCGTGGAGGGAAAGGACTCCAAGTATCTTTCTCTCTGCTGGTCACTCCGACCCTACAGACGGTCGGAACCACATCGTCCTCTCAGGAAATCCCTAAGCAAGGTCGCAAGGAGACTCTAGACGCAAGGGCTGTGATAGATCCGCAGGTGGAAACAAAAACTTCCCCCGTGGCGAAGCAAAGTATGAGCGACTATGTCGTAGAAAACTATGAGGCGCTAATCCCACTTATGAGGGCGAACCCAACAAAAGACCTTCAGATCAGTTTAGACTTCGATAAAGAAATCAAGTGTAAGGGAGGCTCAAGATCCAGTAAGGAAGCTAGAAAGGAGAAGAGAAGGAAGCAGAGAGCGACTGAGAACCTAGCATCCACTTCGGATGCGCCTCTCATTGAGGACGCATCGTCCTCAGATAGCTCCAGGGACTCAGGAGAAGAGGATGGTTTCATGACACCAGTCAATAACCACCGGTGCACAAGCGTGAAGGACAGACTAGGGCCTAATCCTACTAGCAGACAAAGTGCCCTTAAAAGGCTAGGCCCCTTAGAAGGAGTTGAATCTCAGGATCTGCGAGTTTAGGAAAGGAGTAAGAGCACTAAAAGTAGGCGCAAGAGGAATTCTTCGAGCGAAGGTTCCTCGGACTCTAGCCATAGCGACCGCCACCCCCGCCGTAAAAGGGCCTCTCCTTCATCCACTGAGGACTCTGACTCCTCTGACTACGAAAGAAAACACCACAGGGCGCCAAAAAGGCCAAGGATACAAGGTGAAGATCAATGGACCATGCCATGGCATCGAGAAAAAGGAAGCGCGTTTTCAGAACGCATAACTACTTTCAGGGATAACAGGAAAATACGCATGCCGTCTAATGTTAAGACCTATGACGACACGACGGATCCGGATGATCACCTGAAAGTATTCAAATCACAGGCAGGGATAGAACAATGGCCAGAAGCCGTATGGTGCCATATGTTCAACTCGACGCTCATCAGGAATGCTCGGACATGGTTTGACCATCTCCCGCCAAGGAGCATCCACGGGTTTGAAGAGCTTCGAAGAGCGTTCCGCAGGAACTATGTGCAGCAAAAGAAGTATGACAAAAGTCCGGTTTCACTCGCAATTGTGAAGCAGAGGCATAACGAGAGCCTAAAGGACTTCTTGGAACGCTTTTAATCTGAGTGTAACCAGATTAAGGATTGCCCGGAAATTCTAAAGATTTTTGGATACCTCGCAGGCATCACAAATCCGGACCTAATAAAAAAGTTGAACGACAGAACCCCGACAACGTTCGACGGGGTAATGAAAAAGGTCCGAGCGTTTATTCAAGGAGAAACCGCAGCAGCAGATAGCCGAAAAATGGCGTCGGGCTACATGTACCAAGATAGGCCCAAGAAACAAACATATGGGCAAAATATCAGTCGCACGTTGGACTTCCAAGGGGCCGCAAAGCAAGGGCGCAGCAGCAACAACAACAACACAAGTTCACCCCGCTGCAAAAAACCTCTAGAGAGATATTTCTATCAGAAGGAGCAAACTTTCTAAAGCCTAGCCCAATGTTGGGACCAGTGGATAAGCGGTATAACACAAAGCACTGCGAGTACCATGATGATAAAGGGCACACTACGGACGAGTGTATTCAGTTGAAAAGACACATTAAAAGCATGGTAAAGGTAGGAAAGCTGAACCACCTGATAAGGGATTGGAGAAAGAACACGGATGCATAAGAAAGTCGATGTGAAAAAAACAGAAGGATAAACCTATAACCATATACATGGTAGAAAAGGGAAAATCTTTCATGCAAAGAAGAGTGGTCGTGGAATTTTTGCACGATAAAGAAATACCTTTCCCAATCCTTTCGGATACGGACTACAGAGTTGGCTCGTTGACGGTTGACATATCCTTCGGAGACCACACTGTAGAAGGCATGTGCGTCGATGGGGGGTCTGCAGCGAGCATATTATACGAACATTGCTTCGCACGGTTGCCATGGGAAATAAGGAAGGAATTAGAAGAGACAACACAGATTCTCACAGGGTTTAGCGGTGATAAGACTCGACCTCTGGGGCATCTCTGCACACAGGTGACCATTGGGAACGAGGAACACTCGGCGACGGTATGGATGGACTTCATGGTTGTGCGCTCTCAATCCTCGTTCAACGGGATAATCGGACAGCCGACGCTAAAGACGCTGCACGCAGTACCTTCCACGACACACGGTATGTTCAAATTCCCGGTGCAAAATGGAGTAGTTACCATCCGTAATATAGACACAATCAAAGGAGGTAACAGTACTTCTAGTGCCAGTACTAAAAGGAAGCAAGCGGACAAGTGTCAACGTGATATAGAGCCCAGTCCACAGATGAGCAGAAGGAGGCGTGTGTCAGAGGAATCTCAGGCGCCAAGCATGTCTGTGCGCGGGGAATCGCCGCCAGGACTCTCATGGGTCCTTTTCTCGACAGGCTTCGCATGAGAAGGGGGGCCAGATGCAAGATTCATCCTCACGAACCAGGGCGACATAAAAATAACGTACACATTGTTGTTTGGCTTCCCCACTACCAACATGGATGCGGGCTTCGTAGCCCTCATTGCAGGTCTTAGGTTAGCGCTGAGAATGAACATAAAGCGCCTGGTGGCCTACACCTACAACCCTCTGGTGGCAAGTAGAGTCAATGGGTCATGCGAGCCACGAGGGCGGGTGTTAATCGAGTATACGGAAAAGATACGAGACATGACGGCACGGTTCGTGGAGTTTGCTATGCGAAGGGTTGAAGAAGAGGAAGATGAAATATCAGTGGACATGGACCAACTTTCCATTGTAAACATGAAAGCCTCCTGGTCACATTCTCTTCGATTTTATCTTGCACAAAAATGTGAGTGCGAACATGGAGTTACCAACATGGATGACACCCATTCGAAAGTTTTTGTCATATAACAAATTGCCAAGCAGCAGAAGGAAGGCTAAGCAGATACAGGTGCGAGTTAGGAATTTTCAAATTGTCAAAGGGACACTGTATAGGCAAACAGTCAAAGGTCGGATGTTGCAGTGCTTAGCACCAGATCAGGCGCGGGCAGTAGTAGAAGCCGCGCATAGAAGAGTGTGTCCTCGTGACTCGGTCGTTATGGTGGAGGAAGTCACTCGCTCAGGGTACTTTTGGCCATTTGGGCATAAAGATGCGCGCAAAAGAGTGGCGCGTTGTTAGAAATGCCAAGCGGACTCAAGACGTCGGACGAATTCTAACATGGTTACTGGCCCAATCTCAACCAAAGGTGCAGTAGAAGGGGGACTATTCTCAAAGCTGGGACATGCTCTAGGTTCCTTAGCAACATCAATTAGAAATATGGCGCGACACGTGGTAACGCTGCTCCCGACTAAAGGTAACCATCAACAGCAGCGCAGGGGAGCAGTTGTCCCCGCAACAAGGATACCTTCACTCGCTAAGCGACATCGGCTTCGTATGGGCGTACTACTAGCATCACGAAGCATGAAGCAGCGCGGTCAGGCGAGCAAAGGTTCCTCACTCAAACTAGGATAAGTGCGCATGGCTATGCATAATCGCTATCTGGCCCTACAATGAATGATTTAAGAGATGACTGGAGTTCTGGACGATATTCTCCTTGAGATATCGCATAGTTGGCATGGACCAATACCTTGGCTGCTAACAGCCCCATTAAGGATCCATGTATTTGTTATTTTTAATCGTTTTTTAGGTTTTTGTTATTTTTTTCAAAACATTTGCAAAAGGGTATGAATAAAACACTACGGTTCCTAGCTAGTTCCGCAGTCCAAATGTTGTTTTTTCTTTCTCATCTTTAATGCATGCATGCAAGTATTATTTCTTTAATATATATTGGGCCTTTTGGTGTACATGTACAATACCGTTTCCAGGTGGAATAAGAGAAATAAGTTTACCCTACTAATTAGACTTGTCACGTAAGAGGGATGCACCCCCAGCGGCGCTGGATCAGGTATCCTTTGTTAGGCAGCTTTTCACAAGACGTTGTGATAAGTATAGCAGTCCTCATACTTTATGACGGATACACACAGTGTGCACTCCTAACAAACATGTCATTTTCAATGACATTACTTATGGTAGTAGTGGCAGGACCATACGTAATGACTTTTAGACTCACCCATAGGTGTAGAGTCGCACCCCAACGGGCGTACTCATAAACAAGTGTTCTCCTTCACCATCTCTGGTGTGGGTGTAGGAACCTGGACACATATATATGTGACTACGCATGAATATTGTTGATAAAAAAGTTGGATGATCCTTGCTAGACCCGAATTAGGCTTAATTCGGGTTGGCTGGGCTCCGGCTCTTGCACCAAGTAAATTATCTTGCTGAGATCCTGCACACTAAAGCAACACGCGTTAGGCTTACCGTGGGAATGTATCCCACGATTAGACTCCAACGTGAGAGTAAGTAATCGGTTAGGGTTTAAGAATCGGATGGGAGTTGAGAGTATGTAGAATGTAATCCCTTTGTGGAACCCTTGGGGGTTCCTTATATAGGCGGTGAAACCCTAATGGGCTGTCACTGATGCTTCGGCCCGAAGCAAAGGATAAGTGCCATAATTAGTTTGATTGTTATCTTCTAATTATGGTGAGTGTATATCCTTCACTTTGGGGTAAATCCTAATCATAATAAGATTATGATTTTGTCTAACCCTGTATCGGACGTGACGGGCCGTGGGCCGCACACATGTATGCGACTACTGTTCATTCGAAGCCCATAAGCTTTAAATGATATTAAACCAACCCATTAGTAACAGGCCGGATGCGGGTAGTACCCGTGGGCCGGGTTTATGACCCGGCTGGGGACTATACGTCATCATGTCCCCCCAGTCTAGTTGCTACAGCCGTAGGTGGAATATCTAGACTAACAAGATGCTCCCCGGACGTACCAAGAAAGAACATTATGAAATGATGAATTTTGAAAATTATGTTTCGGCCGCACGTGGCAACCTTTATTAGGAATTTATTCCTATGGTACCTCAGCCGCACTTGACGACCAAGAAAAATTAAATGCAACATTGAATATGGTCTTACGTATGACCGCATATCCCGACACAATTGACTGTTCACCTTCCATTTGAGTGACAAAGTGCAAACAGTCAGAACCTCGAGCGGCGCAACCTTCTGAGTCAAAAGTGACCCGTGGGTCCCACCTGACTTTTCACTTGCCACTTGCCTCCCAACCATACGATTTTGGCGAGTGGAAAACACGTGTCATGAATCCGACGAACCATGACTATCAAGGCAACCCTATAAATAAGTCGCCCCTACGCCTGTGTGTGACACACAGTCTTTTTCTTCATTTCTGCCATTAGCGCTTTCTTTCGCACGGATCCTTCTTGAAACAGGTTAGAATACCACGCCCTCATCATTCTTTAATTAATAATGGCTCAAAGAAACAATCCGTCTATTGGATCCGTGCTAAACGTAATGACGGAGGAGAAATTAGGGCACTTTTGCTCTGATTTCTTCATTCCTAGCAACCTTCATCCCTCTCTCCCTGGTGTAGGGGACCTCATAACTGAGGCACCCCAGGGGAAGATTGGCCTATACACCCGTCTCTTTGATGCGACCAATTACCGCATTCCATTTACTCGATTCCTCGTAGATCTCCTAGGTAATTATGATATACATATCACCCAATTACATTGTATAGGCGCATGTAAGATTAGCCAGTTTGAAATCCTTTTCTGTGCAAGAAGCATCCCCCCTACCGTAGAGTTATTTATACTGTTCTATACCCCCAACTTAGTGAATGGGTGGCTTTCCTTCAAGAAACGATCCCCAAACAGCCCCACAGCCCATAATAAAGCCATGGACTCACTGAAAAATTGGTACGACCATTACTTTTTTATCAACTCAATAGTGTGGCCGACCGATTTTGTGTTTAAACATAGAGTATCTCCTGACCCACCTCCACGAGCTGGTACATATAACGCCCAACATTCCCAAGAAATAGATAGGAATAGAACAGGGTTTCATAGGAATCTACCCGAGTCGTTCCTTTGTCTGCTAGGAATTAGCCGCAACTACTTTGGCCCGTCCAACAGATATCCTGTATTCAAGAGGAGGCGTGGTGAAGGTAGGTATAATATCCATACTTCAAAACATACATAAAACCTGTTGTCCGTAACTAACATACTTTGTTTTCTTAACAGAAATGAACTTCTTTGGGATCCTACGCCAGGGTGATCCAAAACTTATACCAGAGGGAGCCCGTCCTAGACGTGAGAATGAACTACCTCTTCTCGAGCATACCCGAAACGTGACAATAGCCTTAGCAGCCGTACCGGACCCCTAATCTGATAAGGAAGATACAACACTAATGATGACCCCCGTAGACTTTGATAACGAGGATGGGGACAATTTAATGCTGGAGGATGAAGCCGGGCCCTCCTCTTCACCCAGGACTGCCACCCCTGCCCACGAGGAGGAGCAGGGTGATAAGATAGAGAGGAACACCTCCAGCCTCCGCCAAATGCTGGGCGATGACGAGGAGGAAGTGAAACATGTAGAAGAGGAGGAATAAGAAGCCCAGCCCGTCCCCAAGCGTACCCGTAGGAAGAACAAGCGGGTAAGAAGGGTTTTACAGGCCGTGATCGAGGAACACAATGCCCCCGTGAAGAGACTGCGCGAGGATCACCCCCGCTACCAATCTGGCGAGAGCACCAATCAAGCCTCAGGGACGGCGCAGGCTGCACCCGTGGATCCGGACGTGCCGTTACCAGATATCGAGCCAGTCACTCAAGTACCCCCCACTACGTCAGAACTAGAAAAAACCAACATGTAAGTCTACCGCACATGTTTGTCATTATGTCTCTTGTCCAAGTAAAAGGTACGTCCTTCCATAAATTTTTTTAATGTATATTCCAATTGTTGTCACAGGGATGAACAAGCTGGTGCCGCACCTGCCCAAGAGGCACAGAAGGAGAAGGACCCTGCCCTGCATGCCGTAGCGACCAGATCTGGCCCAGCTTTTGAGGAAGGTACCCCACTACTTCACAAGAGGTACCGGTGTCCGGCCCCCATACACAATTCATCCCTGACTGGAAGATAACCACTGCTTAAAGAATGAGGCAGGATGAAGAATGCCGTGACTATCTGAACAACTGCATCCCTCCCGGCCTGGTAAAGGATGTAAATGCACTAAGTCACGTGGACTTGGTGGATGAATATAATGGTGCCTTCATCAGATGGCTATGGGTACTTCCATGCGGGTGAGATTTGAGGCCGCCTTAGAGCATGTTGATTCCTTGAAGAGAAAAGTTGGCCGGAGGGTAAAGATGATTGAAGATAATGAATCCACGATAGCCGCCCTCCAGTCCCAACTTGCTACTGCTGAGGCCACCATCAAAGAACAAGCCGCACATGCCAATACCCATGATCAACGTGTAGCCGAGCTTGAAACTCAACTTGAGACTACAACAGCTAAGGTATGTATCCATACCGCATCATTGCCCACGCCACACTATTCTTTATTCTAATACTTAAGGTATCACACACAGGTGAACGCGGTAGAAGCCTTGGCCAAGTCCTCCTCTGACCAAGTGTCCACCCTTACAAAGGAGCTTGAAGACACGTATGCATTGATCCAGGGTGAGGAGAGACTGAAAGAGGAGCTTGCTCGTGAAAGGGCCGTAGCAGAACAATTGATGGAGGCTTCCACACAAAAAGAAATACTGCTGAATGCCCTTACCGTAGAGCGTGATGATGTATTGTACCCCCAATTACTAGCAACCATTGCCGGCCGCAGGTGGATGGTGGGTCATGGGACGCGCCTGGCTGTCACAAAAGTGTTGGAGGCCCCTCAATTCGTGCAACAGTTTGCAGATCTTGTCTCGGATGGCATCGACTACGACCGTCATGAGGGAATGGTTATGGCCGCAGAGTTAATAAGTAAGAAGCAAAATTTCACAAAACATGCTTACTTTAACATTGGAGCTGCTGAGAAAATGACCGCCTCTATGGCTGCTATGCGAGATCTTGATTATCCCTTCTTGGCTGAGCTTGAGGCTACAAAAGATGCGTCCAATAAGGAGATCATATAGAAGCTAAGCCTTGGTGCCTTCTCACAGGACGAGGGACACTCCCGGACTCACTTCACTCCCTCCCCCAGCCAACTCACTCTTCCCGTCTATGAAGACGTCACCAGAATCGTAGTTGGTGTACAACTATTAAGTGAAGTACTGGAGGTGAACGCGACTCGAGCTCTGGAACAAAAAGATCATGGTGAGGTATTGCCTCGAGTAGCCAAAGAGCAGCAGGAGATAGGTAAGTTTCTCCCCCCCTGTAGGGAGTTTCCATATTTGGTGTAATTTCTGAATAATCTGGTCTGTAACAAAACATTCGTCCGTGGATGTCCACGACACTTTATCTTTTGTAACATTTAGAATAGTATTTACGAGTCCATGGTAGTCACGACAATTTTGATAATTGGAAACTTGCTTATATTCCTTTAGATATGAAATACCTGTGCTGCATGACGTGCATGTCTTACCTAGAAGAAAACCAAGTCTATGTTTTACTAGACGTTCGGCGTGCGTCTTTACCATGCAAAGCACTATGTAAGTGCGGCATATGGATACTTATTACAACGTCTTGTAAATAAGGTGTCTAGTAAGGATACATGATCCGCGTCACTAGGGTTGCATCTCTCTTATGTGACAAGTTAAATTATTAGGTTCACTTAATCCTCTTACCCCGCCTGGAGGCGAATAGTACATGTACGGTTTTGAATGAATGCATATGAATAAGAGATAGCACATAACAGTAATAATAACTAAATCTATAAGACAATAATTTGCACAAGAACGAATCGTGGAGCTAGCTAGGCACCACGACATTTTATTAGAACGTTTACGATTTTTGTTTTTTTGACAAGAATGGAAAATCCTAAAAACAAATAGAACCTAGAAAGCAACAAAACAAAAGAGAATACATGGATCTTCATTGAAGCCAACTATGTAGCGAAGTGTCCATGCGGAAGTCGTAGTCTTTCAAAGATAGCATTTTTTAAGATTGCAGATATTCCATGTGCGTTCCAGGTCATGGCCATCCATGTCACGCAACTTGTACGTACCCCGTCCTAAGGCTTCCGTAACCTCATACGACCTTTCCCACTTGGGGCCTAACTTTCCTGTATTCTCCGCGTGACTTGCCTCGTTTGCACGATAAACAAAATCCCCCGGTCGAAAGGAAACACCTTTAACCTTGGCATCGTAATAAGCCTTCATCCGTACCTTGGATTTGGCCTCATTGATGGCCGCTATTTCTCTTTTCTCCTCCAGCAAATCCAGATTAATCCGGAGTTTCTCATCGTTCGTGACGACATTAACCTCCGCCGTGCGGATGGTTGGCATCCCAATTTCTGCTGGTATAACAGCCTCGGTCCCGTAGGCCAGCGTGAATGGAGTGTCCCTATTGGCTGTTTTGATCATAGTCCTATCCGCCCATAGAACATGCGGCAACTCGTCTACCCATTTGGCACTTCGCTCGTCCAAGCGTGCCTTGATGCCTTCGCCTAAGCTTCTGTTTGCCCGCTCCACGAGACCATTAGTCTGTGGGTGCTTAACGGATGCGAAGCGCCTCGTGATGCTCAATGTCGTGCACCAATCCTTGAATGGATTGTCTGCAAATTGTTTCCCGTTATCCGAGATGATTCTCCTGGTAAGCCCAAGCGGCACACAATATTTTCCCAAACAAAATTTTTAACTTGCTTGCCTATAATGGATTTGACCGCTTTAGCCTCTATCCAGCGTGTAAAGTAGTCCATTGCCATAACCAAGAACTTAACTCCCCCTGCAGCAACCGGAAAAGGCCCTGCAATCTCAATCCCCCATTTATAGAATGGCCATAGGGATGTGATGGGTGTCAGTTCTTGCTGCGATGTCGTGGTACCGGCCTATGCACTTGGCAATCACTGCACTTACGAATCATGTCGCGTGCATCCCTGTGCATAGTAGGCCAATAATATCCCGTACGTAAAGCTCGTGCTACTACGGATCGGGGTCCTGCGTGCATGCCGCATGACCCTTCATGTATCTCACTGATTACATTGGCAGCCTGTCGCGGCACAAAACACCGCAACCACGGCTGTAAGAAGGACCGCTTGTACAGGATACCTTCTCGAAGCTCGAAGCGCTGCGACTTCCTTCAAATACGCCGTGCCGCCTTTTCATCATCCGGAAGGGTTTCATCCATTAAATAGCTGATGATCGGGGCCATCCATGTAGGCCCATCTTCCTCAACTATAGCTGTGATTTCCCCTTCTGTTATAGACTTTTCCTTTAGTATTTCTACCAAGACTTGCTTGGATAAGTGGGCGAAACTTGTAGACGTAATTTTGCTGAGAGCATCCACCTTCTTGTTTTCCCCTCTTGGTACCTGCTTGATAGAAAACTTGCTGAAAGTAGCTATGAGTGACTTGACTTTCTCCAAGTACCGAACCATGTTATCCTCCTTTGCTATGTAACCTCCTAGAATGTGGTTCGCGATAAGCCGTGAGTCTATGTAAGCCTCAAGTGTTGGGAATAAAATGTAGCCAGCACACTTGAACGCTGACAAGAAGAAAACAAGCATTGATAAGAAGAGAACAAGCGCTGACAGATCAAGCGTTGACAGGAAGAAGTCAAGCGTTGATAGGTTGAAGACAAGCACTGATAGAAAGATATGGTCTACGCGTATTTTGTTTCCAGTTTGTTTCTAGTAAAGATGTGATCAACAATGTATTTTCTATAATTATCTTTACCTAGAATAGCTGATACGTAGACTCTTGTACAAGGCTTCTTATGTCTATAAAAGAAGACCTTTAGGTTATGTTTCCTATATGTTTTTCATACGTTTAACACTTTCATTGTAAGCAAGTTCGTTATTATCAATCAAGTGAAAGTTTGTTTTACAACTGTTTGTGTGTTCTTGTTTGAGTGTTAATTCCGCATAACACTTAAATTGTTTCATACATAAACAAAGTTTCTCTACGTGTATAACTTGATCTAATCTCGTTTACACAAGCTAAATCGATCTAAGTTTGGGATCAACAAGTGGTATCAGAGCCTGGTTGCTAGTGATGCTAGGACCAACAAGGTGTTCGTGTATGGTGAAAAGAAGAAAAATCCGTCTAGGGTTTTTCTGGACGTTTTTGTGTGCGCAACAGTATTCAGGAAGGCATAACTTTTGATTGGACCGTTGGATCGTCACGAAATTTCTTGTGTGTGTTCTATACACATATATCTAGACATCCACCGGAAGTATTGTCGAGTTTTATCCCCAATCAAAAGTTATTAGGCGTCAAAGTCAGCAGTGAGTATATGCAGTTTTCTGTAAATAGCCATGTTCAAAACACGTTTTCTCCTTCGTTAACCGTTGGATCTTTGTGATTTTTGAACTGTAGATTCTTGGCACTTGTGTCTAGAATCTCACCGAAGGGATTTTCGATCTGAGCCCTAATAAAGAAGTTATTCAAGGTCGAAGTTTGCTGGTTAAGGTATTAACGTTTTTGCTTTTTCACATGAAATCATGAACTAGGGTTCTATAAAACCCTAGATCGACATAAAAAGCAGAAGGTTATGAGGTTTGTGGCTGTTGTGATTCAATATAATACACGATATAAGGTTTATTTACAAACCCTAAGTTAGGGTTTCGATGAATAAAGCTATAAACCCTAGATCGAGTTTAAAACATAAAAGAAGTGTTGTGTTCGTGTTTATGTTGTGTTGCTGGGAATTCGATCGAGACTGTGGTCTGGTGATTGATTGCTGTGATTATCAGTTCACTCAAAAGGACTAGGGTGAATAGCTAGTGTTGCTGCGAACAAAGCTGTTGTTGTGACGTGGGCTGTCAAAAGGTGATGTTGGCTCGTTCCAAGATACATGTGTATCTATACTTTTACATCACGTATGCTTCATATGTATCATTGTATCTACACTGCATCACGTATGCTTCATAAAAGTTTAAGAGAAGCAGAATTATGATTGTCCTACAATATCTCTTTATGGACGTGGGGTATAGGCTGTACATGCAGTTTGTTTTGGTGTAGTTCACGTGATACAGTATGAGAAAAAGAAAGGGACCATGATTTAACAAAAGTATCATGTGAAAACAGCAAGATAGATACATAATTTGCAGACCACGATTTAATCAGACGTGGGGTTTTAGTCTTCACAAATATTCAGCAGTTATAAAAAAGGTATGAAGATATTGCTATTTTATAGGATTATTCTCTTTGTCATATGCTGAAGACGTAAAGATGTTCATATCATCCTATTGGATGTGATATATGAATGCTATGTTTATGGGAAAAGGACGTGATGTTGATCCCTAACTTAGATCGATTAAGCTTTGTGTAAACGAGATTAGATCAAGTACTACACGTAGAGAAACCTTTGCTTATGAACAAAGTAACAAAGTGTTATGCGGAATTAACACTTGATCTAAAACACAATGATGTTAAACAAACTTTCACTTGTATTAGAATAATCTTGTTGGTTACAATGAAAGGTTTAACTTGCGAATACTATGAAAACTGATATATAACATTAACCTAAAAGATCTTCTTTTATAGAACAAGAAGTCTTGTACAATAAGCTACGAATCAACTATTCTAGGTAAAGATAAACATAAAAAATACATTGTCGTTTCTATCCTTACTAGAAGTAATCTAGAATATAATATACGTGTAGCTCACATCTTCCATCAGTGCTTGTCTTCAATCTGTCAACGCTTGACTTTATCTTGTCAACGCTTGTGCTGTCAGCGCTCACTTTACTCTTGTCAACGCTTGAGTTGTTCTTGTCAGCGTTCAAGTGTTCTGGCCTAAATTTATTCCCAACAATCCTCCCCTAAACTTGATATCCACTCTTATGATCAAGTTTCTAAATAAACATTAAGGACTTGGAGGAGTCTGACAAACCTTATCATATTGGTAATAAATAAATCTGATCAAATTCTTTGCCACGTCACTTGTATAGTCTATCTCCAACTGGGTGTTCTTCATCTTCTCCAAAACAGCCTTGGATATGAAATACTGAGCATCTACAAGTAAATACTCAGCAAACTTTGTAGAACTCAAATGGTATACACCTGCAGCTGAATATAACCTCCATTGAAGACCACTGAGGTCATCTTCAAGATCCTTCCATATTTCAGGATCTTCTTCTTTTGTCCCACACATTCTTTTGAATGTGGTCCAAAGTTTTATTCCATTGGCTGAAGTTGGTGCTTCAGCCTCATACTTGGTCTCTAGCAACCTCCAAAGGTCTACCAAGTCTTCTCTGTCACAACTTGCAAATAAAGATATGAGAGTGGTAAAAGTGTGTACCTCCTTGCCAAACCTTCCAATTTTCCAGAATCCACATTCATCTTCCTCATAACTTATAATTGGATTCCTGGAATCTAGTGGTAACACATGAACCATATCTGAAGCTTCTAATGGGGAGAGCTTAAGGCTCTTTCTAATGATTGCTTCACTTGGATATAGTTGAGACATATCTTTTGGAAATTCAAGAATAAATCCCTTCTTTACTGGTCTAGGAACTATCATAGCTTTCTTGATTGCCATCTCTTCTGCAAGTTGCTCCTTTCTTTCATCTGAAAGAAGTCTGAAAGTGTTTTCTTCCTGCACTTTCACCCAAATAGGATAAGCTCTATGTTCCAACTCATCAAATGTCAAAGCCTTCAGCTTCTGATGTGTCCATCCAACTCCATGACATTTGAGCAACATAAAGTAGAGCTTCCTTCTATCCCTTTTCAATTCAGAGAGAATGTTGCTTGCCCTGTACTTCAACATCACCTTACAATCCTGCTGAACTCTAAGAAGAATTTCCAAACCCCATATCTGGTCTGAAATGGTCAAGTCTGGATTATCCATGCAGCTTTCTTCCCAAGAATTGTACATCTGAACTACCTCTGGCATATCAAAATCAATTTGCAACTTCAAATCTCTCAGCCTTTCCCTAGCAAGCTCATCACCATACTCAAGTCTTTCTGGTTCAACAATCATCACACTTGAGTCTGAGCTAGCTCCATCACTTTCTTCTTCAGAAGTCACAACAAATGGTGACTTTTCCTTTTCTCCTTGTTCCATCATTTGCTCAGCCATTCTTCTATCAAACTCAACTTGAGCTGCATTCTTTGGAACAATTTCTTCTACCAACTTACCCTTACCCTTATCTGTTGGTTCAATTGTTGGTAGGGTAGATGATAATACCTGAGTAGGAACATCTTTGATGATAGATGATGACTAGAATACATCACCTCCATATGCAGATCTGTCAACGCCCAAATTTCCTCTATCAGCGCCCAAAATATTTCTGTCAGCGTCCAAACTTGTCTTGTCAACGCTCAAATATTTTCCCTCAGCGCCTTGTGTAACCTCTCTCAGCATATCTGTAAATGATAAATTTAAATTTGTTGGAGAGATTAAGAACGTATCAAAACCTTTTTGTTCCTTTAATGTAGTAAGAGCTTCAGCAATATCCAATGATTGACCATCTTGACTGCTCTTATCACTCAGATTTCTTGCTTCCTCCCCTTTGGAAGACTCCTCCATACCTCCCCTTGAATGAGCACTCTCTAAAACAACAATCCTCTCCCTCAAATCTTTGAGTTCAAGACCTTGGTTACTGACAATTTGTACTAAGTCTGCATTTTGCTTTTGCAAGCTAATGCAGACAGCCGTCAATTCTAAAAGCGTCATTGGTTCCAGTCTGCCCTCTTCCAAAATGGGAATTTGACCTCCCAAGTTAGGTTCATTGGGCATGGATGAGGACTGAATTATGGTGGGACTGTCTTGGCCAGCTGCTAAGCCAGAACCAATAGTCTCAGCCTCATCCAGGTCACCAGCCACACTTGTGGTGGTGGTTCTCTCTGCTACATGGCTAGGACCACCAGAGGAGAACACTCCAGCAGTCCTTTGGCGTTTAATCAACCTATATTCTGGTGGTGTGGAAGATGGTGTAGAAGATGGTGTAGATGTAGGTTGGTTAAGGGGTGTTTGGGATTGTGATGGTTGGGTGTCAACGTTGGAGATAGGCATATCAACGCCCACATTAGATGTGTCAGCGTCAAAGGGATTTTGGTCTATTTGCATTTGGTCAGGTGAGGGTAAAGGTTCAGGGATAGGCTCAAGTTGTGGGTGAGGGTCAATATGAGGTTGAGGGTCTGGTTGGGGTTGTGCTGCTGCAATAACAGCAAGCATGGCTGGGGTTAATGGTAGGTCTCTATGAGGTGGTGAATTCATCTTGGTAAAAATAGCCTTCTTTTGTTCAGGGATCTTATAAAAGTCATTGTGATCCCTTGAACAATATCTTTGAGCATCAAAAACCATTTGCAGAAAACGGGGATAAGCTAAAGTCATTTTTGTCCCCTTGTTTTTACACATTCCTTCAAAAATCATTTTAGACCAGTTATAATTTTGCCCTGTTGTAATACACACAATAGCAGATGCAATGGATCTATTGATCTCATTGTGTGCAGTACATTTGGGACTCAAACATTGAAGGAGAATGTGAATTAGGTACTTCCAGGCTGGGGGAAATTCCTGCTTATGGTACTTATTGAGAGTACCTTCATCAGGAATAGGGTATCCCAAAGCCCTAAGCCCTTGTTCTATTTCAGATATGGGAAGCATGGTTATACCATCAGCATCATTAAGATGCAAGGCCTGGCGTACCAAGGCCTCAGTAACCACCCAAGGTCTCCCATGTACAATAGAATTCAATGTTGTCACTCCATTAACTGTTGAGGAACTAACAGTGTTCCAAAACTGTTTAATGTGTGTGACTGGAATGAGTGGTGCATGAGAAAGAGCATACCTTAATGGGGATGCATTCAAATACTCCACCATCTGAGTGTATTGAGGGAACAAAGTATTATCAGCAACAAGATAAGCAATCATGTTGTGTTGAGACTTGAACCCCAAATCCAATTCTGCTGAGTTAAATCTTGGTGCCATTGATGAAAGCTGTTAATTTGATGTATAAAAGATGAAGGTTGATAAGAGAAAAGTGTTAGACAAGAATTATAGATACCCTGTTTAAAATAGGAGCCAAATTTATAGGAGTGGATGAATGCACGTGATTGGCCCAAAAATAGGCAAAGATTTTCAAAAATCAATCATGAAAATATTGAAAAAGTTTATAAGTTATCTCATGCATTTAATGAAAGTAACAACTCCTAAAATTACGGCTTGAAAATATGTCAAAAAGTTACAACTGGGTAGGTCCCATTGTTTGTCAACGGTCAAATATAACCCATCAACGCCCAACGGCTATAATCTTGTCAACGTTCGCCTAAAGCCATGTCAGCGTCCATTTTGGTCACAACAACGCTTGGAAAAATCTTGTCAGCGTCCAAAAATAAAATTGTTTTAAAAAAAAAGGAAAAATGACCTTAACAAGTAACTTATCCTAGAGAAGATAACCAAAAGCTGATAATTATCATAGGGCGGCAAGCACTGTCCAGTTATGCACACTTGCATAAGTAAGATAGACATAACAGTCCTCTAGTGTCCCTTGCTAACCAAAATTCTTAACAACCAAGTTACCTCATAAAATCCTTGTTACTCCCAGGTAAAACCCATATCAAAAGGATTCCCAAGCCTCCCAACAGACCACAACCAATTCTAGGCCAAAAATGTCTTGGCAGCATGCAAAGTTGATATACTATGCATGCTACAGTGCCTCATGGTTTAGTAAAACTAACCCATACTCACCAGTGGACACAATCTAGAATTGTGATGAGAGTATTCTAAGAATACCCAAGAGTCCTAAAGGTTCCTAAACCTCCCCTCAAACTATGATACATGAGTTCTCAAAATATATATATGAACATTAAAAATTTATGTCAAGATAGGAATATAAATATTCCAACCATCATCCATAAACAAAACATGTCCAAATAACTCTTCAAAGATCCATAAGCAACTCTGTATCCAATGGCATAAAGCTACCATTACCTGCACATTTAGATGAAAACCACAAAACTAACATTTGTTGCTGACAGCGTCCCGACAACACTTATCAGCGTTGAAGGAACTCTTGTCAGCGTTAGACAATAATATCTCCAACAACGGCAAAGTAACACTTGACAGCGTTGCATTTACCTTTGTCAGTGTCAGAAAAAGAATGTGGAAAATCTAAATCATCACAAAGACCAATAACAATGCATTATCCTGTACATACTTTTACAAAAAGATTCCAAAACACATATTAAGTGAGATTAACCATTCCAATATTTGTTACCAAATATTGAAATCTTCCAGCATCAAAAGGTTTAGTTAATAAATCAGCCACATTGTCCTCTGTGTCTACCCTATCTGGTTGTATTAAACCTTTCTCAAAGCAATCTCTTATAAAATGATGCCTAATTTCTATGTGTTTGGTTTTAGAATGATGTACAGGATTTTTAATAATGCATAAAGTACTGTTATTGTCTACAAAAATCTTGGTATGCATAAAATTATACCCATAATCCAACAGCTGGTTCTGAATCCATAAGACTTGTCCACAACAAGCAGCTGCTGCAACATATTCTGCTTCAGTTGTAGAATTGGCCACCACTGTTTGTTTCTTGCATTGCCAAGATATTAATCTGCTCCCAAGAAATTGACATCCACCAGTTGTGGATTTCCTATCAAACTTGTCACCACCATAATCACTGTCTGAATATGCAATAAGGTCCAATGGAGAATCTTTTGGGTACCATAATCCAAGATCTGGATAACACCTTAGGTACCTAAAAATCCTCTTCACAGCAAAAAGGTGACATTCTTTGGGAGTCACTTGATGACGTGCACATGCACACACAGCAAACATGATGTCAGGTCTTGAGGCTGTAAGATACATCAATGATCCAGTCATTGATCTATAGTGCCTAACATCCACATCCTTTCCAGCTCCAATTTTTCCCCAAGGGTGTTGCCTATCCATAGGAGTGGAAGCCTCCTTTTCATGTGGAGAAAAACCATATTTCTTCAAGATTTCAGCTACATACTTGTCTTGGGAGATGAAGATACCATCTTCTTTCTGCTGAACTTGTAAACCTAGAAAGAAGTTCATCTCACCCATTGCACTCATCTTGAATTTATCTGTCATGAGCTTGGAAAAGTCCTCACTCATTTTTGGATCAGTAGACCCAAAAATGATGTCATCAACATAGACCTGCACAAGCAACACATGTTTTCCTTTCTTCTTTGTAAACAATGTCTGATCTATGGTGCCCCTCTTGAAGCCATTTTCCACCAAGTAAGTGGACAATGTACCATACCATGCTCTTGGGGCTTGATGAAGTCCATACATTGCTTTCTTCACTCTATAAACCTTGTCTGGATTCTCAGGATCTTCAAAACCAGGAGGTTGCATGACATATACTTCCTCAACAATTGTTCCATAGAGGAAAGCACTCTTCACATCCATTTGGTAAACAGTAAAATTCATACAAGAGGCATAAGCTAGAAAAATTCTTATAGCTTCAATTCTTGCAACTGGTGCAAAAACTTCTTCATAATCAATTCCTTCCTCTTGTGTATAACCCTGAGCTACCAAACGTGCCTTGTTTCTGACCACAATGCCTCTTTCATCTTTCTTGTTCCTTAGAACCCATCTTGTCCCAATTGGTCTCACATATCTAGGACAATCAACCAGCTCCCAAACATCCTGTATAGCAAATTGGTGAAGCTCATCCTGCATTGCTTCCACCCAACTTGGTTCCTTGAGAGCATCAAAAATTTTCTTGGGTTCTTCCTGTGACAGAAAACAGGCAAACAAACATGCTTGTACAAGAGGGGTATCAACCTTCTTGTGTATATTGGCAATAAATCCACCAAGACCTTGATGGGATCTTCTTGTCTGAACTGGAGCCATAACATCACCAATGATTTGAGATGTGGGGTGATGTTTAGCTGTGGAAGTGAGAACTCCTCCTTCAACAAGTCTGGTGTCCTCAACTTCACGCTCCATGTTGCCAATATCTTCTTCCTCAGATTCTTCTTGATCAACAGAAATCTCTTCATGGACATTAGAAGGTCCACCCTGTTCAAAATGAGAAGAGAAAAGCTGTGTAAAGGTGTCTCCAAAGTCTGATCCTTGTTTATCAGCGTTTGGGCTAACAACGCTTGAACTGGTGTTGTCAGCGTTGGAGCCATCAGCGTCTGAATTGGTCGTGTCAGCGCTTGATTTCCCTTTGTCAGCGCTTGAAGAATCATGCATGTTTGTAGTTGGTGGTATTTGAACACCACCATTATCTTTCCTTGCAGCAGTAGCAGCAGCATAATACTCATCTGTCCATATAGGAAGTGTAACAAATTCTTGTGTGGGAGATGATATAACTGCTGGTGGTCCATCCTCTTTAGCAACCTGTATACCTGAAACATTACCAATTCTCTTGTCCAAAACATTTGAAGTTACCTTCACAATGTCTGGATCAGTAACAGGCATATAATTCAAAGCTCTAGACAAAGGTTCTAAGTCAAACAACCAATTTGGACCACTCTCAGGATCACTAGGTTTACTCTCTAAAAACCTAACATGTACCTTTTCAAGTATACGTTTTTCCTTTTTAATGTAAACCCTATATCCTTTACTCTGCACTGAATAACCCATGAAGTAGCCTTCATCACCTTTTGAATCAAATTTACCTAGGGCCTCACTAGTTTCTAAAACAACTACATGACAACCAAATGGCTTGAGAAAGCCAATATTGGGCTTCCTTCCCCAAAGTAATTCATAAGGTGTCTTATTATGTATCTTGTTGACCAATGCCCTATTTTGAACATAACAAGCTGTGTTAACAGCTTCAGCCCAAAAGGCTATAGGAAAGTGGGCATCAGCCAACATGGTTCTGGCTGCTTCAATAAGGGTCCTATTCTTCCTTTCAGCAACCCCATTTTGCTGTGGGGTTCTAGCTATGCTAAACTGCCTAGTAATCCCCTTCTTGGCACAAAAATCATCTAACAACTGATTTCTAAACTCACCCCCATTGTCACTTCTAATAATCTTGACCTCATTACCATTCTTCTTCTCTATCTGGGTAATGAAATTAATCAGACTTAGGGCAGTTTCACTTTTCTTGGCTAAAAAGAAAGTCCATGTAAACCTGGAGTAATCATCAGTAATGACAAAACAATATGATTTACCCTTCAAACTTTCTATATTAGTTGGACCAAAGAGGTCCATATGCAATAAGTGAAGAGGTTTAGAACTAGAGTGCACCTGTTTAGACCTGAATGAGACCTTGTGCTGCTTGCCCTTAAGACATGCAACACAAGAGTGGTTATTGTGGAAAGCCTTTTCAGGCAAACCATCAACTAAACCAAGCCTCACAAGTCTATTAATATTCTTAAAGTTTATGTGCCCTAGTCTCCTGTGCCAAAGATTACTTTCATCTACTGAGGCTTTAGCATATAGACATGACATTTTATTATTTACCTTAATTCCATTAAGATTCACATTGTATATGTCTTTATGCCTTGGTGTTCTAAAATCTATGTATTTCTCCTCAGGGAGCTTATAATCTTTGCTTAACACCAAGCACTCAGTATCTGTGAAAAGAACCTTATTTTTGTTATCACACACCTGTGATACACTAAACAAATTATAATCCAGATCTTTTACCAGGAAGACATTCTCAAATCTTAGATTGTTGGTGACAAGGGTTCCCTTTCCAGTGATGGTGCCGTAGCCCCCCTCCAAAGTATACCTTATCACCATCTTGAATAGGAGAGAAATTGGTCAGATAGTCTTCCTTTCCTGTCATGTGCCTTGAGCATCCACTATCCCAGTATCCATAGTCATTGATCTTCTTCTGAATGCCCTGCACATAAAGAAAACACATTAGTTTTCTTTGGGAACCCAAGCCTTGGAAGACTTGGATTCATTTGGTTGCTCAACAAGAACAGACTTGGTTCTCATAACAACCCCATTTTCATCCCTGTTTGAATGAAATTCCCAGTTAACCCCAATTGGTGTTGACAATGCCTTTGAAATATAATGAAACCTGTTGCATGTCATAGAAATACCAGTAGAATTAGGGTTCTGGTCTTGTTTTGGTCTCCATGTTAAGCTAGTAGAAGCTTTAGACCTATTTCCCTGTGGTTGCAAATACCTAGGTTTAGCAGTGTTTCTATCAGTGCTGAAATTTCTCTTGTCAGCGCCCCGATTGCTCTTATCAGCGTTGAACCTAGGGTTTGCTACAGGAACCCATTGCCTATTTGACCAAGTGTTTGACTTTTGAAAAGGTCTTAGGCCTTGTGTGTTAGACCCTCTAGAAAAGAATGGGGCTGGTCTAACAACTTGTGAACTCTTGTTCACAAAGGTATTGGGTCTGACAATGTTTGACCTATGTTGACTTTTGTCAGCGCTGAAGTGGTTCCTATCAGTGTTGACATTGGAAGCGTTGACACACTTGTAGGCCAAATGTGAGAAGCTACCACATGTATAACAAGCTTTTCTAGACATAGTCTTAGGTCTAGAAGCAAAGAAGCCTGTTCCATGATTACTAACTTGGCTTTTTGGTGACCTAGTATTCCTATACATCTCTGCATATTTAACACTAGGTTTTCTAACATATTGTGGGCCAAGGTCAACGGGTTTGCCAGTGGTAGGGTGTGTGATCTTAATAGGTTTAGGATCATCGATTGGTTTTGTGATTGGTGTGGGCTCATTTGGACTTTCACACAACAACCCTCCCTTAACAAACAAAGTGTGGTTAGCTTTCTTCCACTCTTCTAGGTCAGTCAGCTTTTGCTGATATTCCTCAACTGGGGAAGTCACTCTAGGTGGAGGAATGAACTCCTCCTCTTGGCATTCTGGCAAGCCAGTCCAAGATAAGTCCTTTTATTGGACACCATAGAAATCCCCAGCTGGTGGTGGAACAACAGTATAATTATTCATCCCAATCCCACTCATATCCTTAGAGTCTCTTTGTTTACTAACACACTCTCCTAGGGATTGTGTGGCCTTATCAAATCTCTGGATTTTAAGACTCACATTATCTTTATTTTTGTTAGCCTCCTCTAACTGAGCTATCAAATCAAGATTAACCCTATTTACTATATCTTGAACATCCTTACTCTGATGTAACTCATGTTTTAAGATATTTATTTGATCCTTTAAATCAAATTCCATTTTCTTATACTCAGATACTGTCTTTTCTGTTTGGGTAAGAGCAACTTGATAGTTAGATACTTTGCATCTTTCAGTACTTGCCTCATCTAATAATTTAACTATCTCTTGTTTTAATTTTTCAGTATTTAAACGACAACCCTTAGAACAGAAAGCATCATCATATACCTCATTATCTGATGAGGAGGAGGAGTGTGCCATGAGAGCATATTCAGCATGCTCTTCTTTGACCTCAGCAACCAAAGCTCTGTCCTCTTCCTCATTCTTAGCCATCCAGCTCCAATCCCATTCTCCAACACCATCAATTTGTTGAACAGCAACCATGGCCTTGGGATCTGGGTTCTTAATCATTTGGCTAGAAGGCTTCCCAGCATCAGATCTTCTTGGAGATCTACATTCCCTCATAAAGTGCCCCATCCTATGACAGTTGTAGCACTCCACCTTGGACTTGTCAAAGCCAGCAACATCCTTAGCATTAAAGGTCATCTTCTTCTTGAACCTTTTATTGAACCTGTTTGCTCTTAAACTTACAAGAGCCATAGTCCACTTGATGTCCATCTCTTCCAATTGTTCATCACTTATCTGCTCAAGATCTTCATATGTAATCCTTGAATCACTGGGCAAAGAAGCAATGAATGCACACACAGTATCAAGATCAAAACCAGCAGGTTTAATTCTATCAGCGCCATGATTGTGTGTGTCAGCGCTTGAGTACAAAGCGTTGACAGGATATGATCCAGCGCTGACAGACTGACATCCAGCGCTGACACCTTGAGACCCAGAGGCTGAATGTCCATAGAAGTTCATGGAATCAAATTGGCCTTCACTTTGTGAAAAGAAGGCCATGTTGCTACTGGAAGATTTGTTATCACTCTCCAATTGCCATTCATTCTCCAACAGCCTTAACTTGTTGAAGATGTCATCAAACCTGGAAGTCTTGTGGGTGTTATTGACAAGAATAGATCTTGTCTCAATCTTCCATACATCACCAAGGCTTTTGAGAAAAGTAGCATTTAATTCAGGGTCATCAATCTGTTTTCCCATGAAGGAAAGTTGACTTGTGATGTCAAGAAGTCTACTTCTCACACTGCTGAGATTCTCATTAGGTTGAGCTTTAAAGACAGCATACTCATGCAATAGTTGCTTCTTCTTTTCTTCTTTTGTATCAGCATTGCCACCATGTGCTACTTCAAGAGCTTCCCAAAGCTCTTTTGCAGACTCAAAACGTTTGTACTTGTGCTGATTCTCATGACCTAGGGCATGTTTCAAGATATTCAAGATTTTCATGTCCACCCTCTTCTTGGCTATATCTTCAACAGCAACAGCTCTCCCATCTTCAGGCTTTTCCACCTTATCTGATTCAGGACAATTAGGAACAGCTGTCCTTGTGGCAATAGCAGCAGTAATCTTTGCTGCTTTATCGAATGTGTTCCCATATTCGATAATTTCCCAAAGAGTGTAGTCATGAATAGCTATGTATTGCTCAAAGTTGGACTTCCAAAGCTCAAAGTTCCTGGCATCAAACATGGGAATTTTGATGCTAGGGTTTGAGAAGTTGTTTTGTAGCAAAGCAGGAGGTTGATTTGTGCCAGACATGGTGTTTTTAGGGTTTTGAGAATTTTAGGGTTTTTAGGGTTTGGTGTTTTAGGGTTCTGCGTTACTTAAAGATCAAAAGTTTCTCAACAAGATCTGATACCACTTGTTGATCCCTAACTTAGATCGATTAAGCTTTGTGTAAACGAGATTAGATCAAGTACTACACGTAGAGAAACCTTTGCTTATGAACAAAGTAACAAAGTGTTATGCGGAATTAACACTTGATCTAAAACACAATGATGTTAAACAAACTTTCACTTGTATTAGAATAATCTTGTTGGTTACAATGAAAGGTTTAACTTGCGAATACTATGAAAACTGATATATAACATTAACCTAAAAGATCTTCTTTTATAGAACAAGAAGTCTTGTACAATAAGCTACGAATCAACTATTCTAGGTAAAGATAAACATAAAAAATACATTGTCGTTTCTATCCTTACTAGAAGTAATCTAGAATATAATATACGTGTAGCTCACATCTTCCATCAGTGCTTGTCTTCAATCTGTCAACGCTTGACTTTATCTTGTCAACGCTTGTGCTGTCAGCGCTCACTTTACTCTTGTCAACGCTTGAGTTGTTCTTGTCAGCGTTCAAGTGTTCTGGCCTAAATTTATTCCCAACACGTGATATATGATTGTGGATATGAGTATTTTTGGAAGCAATCATGTGCCTATTATTCTGGTCAATATGTGTGGAGTTATCTCCTACGTAAAGTAAGGAATACATGGGATATTTTGTTTTCTATTTTATAGCATGTGACAGATCATGGGATACTGAAATCTGGTGTAGAAAGTGTCAGTGGTTGAACGAGACACTGACAAGTAATAAGTCAAGCGCTGACAGAAAAGCGCTGACACGTGTTGTCCGATATATGTTGTTTCAAGCGCTGATAAGTATTGTCCGATATTGGACAATACATCTGGTACAGAAGTTGGACAAAGGAAGATATTGGACGACAAAGGAATAACTGCTGTTTGAAAAAATTGGTTACGTTTTTAGCACACAAAAAGGAGGTATTTACACGCAAAGGTACATTGAATCTCCGTTTTTATTTAGAATATCAAGTTGATATTTATGGCTCGGATATTTTTACAAGGAGTAAATGATTTTTAAGTAAGTTAGCAACAATTCATGAAGAATTTGATGGATATTTTAGATTATGTAATCGGGGTAGCCTTGTGAAAGAGTTATCCATTCAGTGCTTTTACATATGGTATGAAGATGTTATTTCATTAAAATTCGTCATGAAGAGGTGTTGGCTTAAGGGGAAGAATTATTATGGTAAGTTTGATGATTGAAGAAGATTTTCGCGAGTTCGTGTGCTATCATATCTTAAAGTCATGCACTTCCAGTCATGGACTTTAAAGGTAACTTGTTCGTGTTTTAAATGTTTGGTGAATAAGACTTGTCATACCACTTGAAGGAGTTACATTATCGTGCTCAGTGTCTCACATAGGATGAGAATATTGACAAGGGATCGAGGTCTACTTATATTTTCTCATGGTATAAGTTCTTCATCACATGGATAGTACAAGACATGGAACATAGGTTTGGGTTATTCTACTTCTACATCAAAAATATTATAGTTATTTTTCTTCAAGATCATTACATAGAGCCTACATTTGGAGAATCTTCAAGATTGCATACATTGTTTACTTCCCTGTTGATGTGACAAAAAGGGGAAGACATACATGCTACATTTGAGGGGAAGCAGTTTGAAGATGATGTACAACTTACAAGAGATATACAAAGAGTTTTGCCGACATCAACTAGGGGAAGATTGTTGGGTCAAAAAGTTGATGTGGCAGAAACTCAAAAACGAAGAAAACATGAAGGCATTTGTCTAAGCGTTAACAAGTGTATTCCAAGCGTTGTCAAGAAAAAATCAGGCGTTGACAGAAGCAAGCATTGTCAAGTGCAATCCAAGCATTGTCACATGCAATCCAAGCATTGACAGAAACATTGACAAGAAGCCTTTGGAAACTTCTATTTAGATAAGTATGTAGAATATATTATGTATTAGTTTATTTAAATAGAAGATTTACATGTTTATTTGATATTATCTCTTGTAAACCCTATTCCTTACATTATAAAAGGAACCAAGGGTATTAGGTTTATTCATAACTTTCATATACAATGTAAACCTAAAGCGTGTGTCGACTAGGTGTGGGATTCAATGTACACACACCTAGTGATTGTTTGTTATTAATATAATGAGCAATCCATTTGTTTTTATTCATGTTCTTTGTGTCCAAACACCTTGTTAATATGCCGTGTTCTAATTCCGCTTTGATTATCTAATCATATGAACATGATGAATTCCTAGTAGCTAAAAGATCGAGGAAACCAAGGTTTCCACAATTGGGTCAAAAAGTTGATGTGGCATGTTGATTTGCTAAAAGCTATCCGGTGGTCTAACATGGTGGTATATGGTGGTGGAAGCCATTGATGAGCTTAGAGAGAGAGAGTGGTTGTGTGAAAGAAAGAAAATGAATTAAAAGTGAAAATGAGACGCAAGCCACACCCCTCCTTGGAAGCTAAGGAGGGGTATATATAGTCACACACGCACCTTAAACTATACATCGAACCTAGTCTAGTCTAAGCGTGTGTGACTATGATAACTAATGGGAATTCTTAAATGTCGTCACATAAAGTGAGTTTCCAACAATCTTCCCCATGGGACGACGTGTAGAATTCCTTACAATATTCTTCCTAACAAGTACATAATGATAAGAACAAGAGCTTTCATGAAGCGTCCAATGCTGATGAAGTCTTCTGAGGCCTTCGTCTCCAAAACGACTCATCTTTAAAGTAACTTGTAGAAGAAATACTGTAACGGCACGAGCTAAGTAATCCATACACTTCTGGTTAAGGAGAAGCTTCTGAATTAGCTTCCCCCTAATTCATGCCACGTAAACTTGATGTAGAAGCTTTAAATAGCTTCCCCCTAAACCGACAATCCTCGTAAGCAACTTCAAAGCTTTCAATAAAGCTTAGAACGATTAAGCGCACAGCTGAATCTAACAAGCAAATCCCATCATATAACATGATAATGTTGCTAAGAGGGATTGAAAGTTTGGGGCACAGCAAGTAGATCAACAACTTTTCATCTCACGCTTGAATAATTCTTCTGAATTTTTCTTCCCCCTGAGAGTTCAAGTTATGCATACCAGAAAGAATCAAGACACTTCTTCCCCCACATAGTTGAAGAAGGTAAATTAATCCCAATTATGAAGCTCAAATACTGAAGTGGACACTTTATCCCATTCATGAAGCTGACATCGTAACACCAGAGTCAATTAAGTCCCGGAAATGCACATGTCTTCTTCCGGAGATGCACCAGAGTCAATTAAGTCCCGGGAATGCATATAGGATAATGATGATGTTTAATTGCAACAATCAAACAATTAAACCTCGAATCAGTAGTGTACCGTTTGGAGATTGATAACGACACGAGTTAAAACACTGATTTTCTCTGCGGCTATGACAAATTTCATCCCGGAATATCTTCAAATCAAAAGAAGGTATGAAGTTCATCACGTGTACTCGTTGTGCGTTCAATGTGTCTTCTTCTTCCCCCTTGATGGCTTCGAAACTCGGAACCATCAATAAATTGTACGCACATGAACCTGAAATCTCGTGAGAATAATAAATAAACTGAATTATATATTTTGTGAGAATCAGCTGTTGATCGAAAATCTCTTCTCATAAACTCTCCATGGCCACCTTTACCATCCCACGTGAAAGCAATTTGAAGCGACCACTGAAAGAATGAACAAGATACATCAAACGTGAAGCTGAATAAGAATCCTTCGATCTTGTGACTTAAGCTTGCACAATTGTTGAATGAAGAACGGTGGAGAAATATCTAAGTACTCAATGCATCACTGAAGAAGTCTATAAGCACAACACCTCTTGAAATTATCCACGTCGACTAAGCGCGTGACACTGAGTACAACAATGTAACCCCTTTAAGTGATAGTTATCCGAGTCATCAACCATCCACCACGAACCCGGAAACCAGATAACCAAGTCTTCATTCTAGGATTAAGCACGAGCAAGTTATCTTTTAAAAGATAAAATAAATACACGCCTTCGAAAAATCCGTCTTCAACGTCACGTAATTAATACCCGATCAAACAAAATCTGTAGCCACTAAAAATCGCCCATTTTTTCTTGGTCTCGTCTCAAATAAATTTGTCACATTTGTCACGTCACTTTGTTACAATTTAAGTCTCGTCACTTTTTAAAACCATTAATCAAAATAACATCATTTAAAAAAATGATAAGTAATATTTTGAAAAAAACAATTTTATTAAACTTTTTGTCACAAGTTTATTAACCTTAAGTCTCGGCCCATCAAAGTCTTCCAAACCCGGTCCAAGTCACACGTCTGGCCCAATCTTTAGAACCCGTCCAACAGTTTGGGATATAACTCCCAATCCTTAAAAAACTCACAGTCTAACCCTAAACATAGAAACATCCGCCTCCCTTTTCTCTCACTACTCCATTTCCCCCAGCCTTGTAACCTCCGTCCCCTCCATTAATCTTCATCATCTCCAAACAGAATGCTAAAATCATGTAAACCTCGTCTCAATTCAATCTCATATAATCATCAATCGTTTCAAATGAATCAAGTTAGCCTTGCTCATCAAATCAAAACGTAGGCCAGATATAATTCAACCCATGTTCTAACTCAAGGATTGCTAACCCACACTTGAAAACGATATATTACAGATTCAAACCTACTCTAATTTCACATCCTTTGTCTTCACGTATAACGAATCAATCTCAACCAATGGTGAATACGAATCGTTTCTACGGCTATAACATCAAGATCTTGTATAAGATCTCGGGTAAGTGAATAGGTTTGATTGCATGTCGGTTTTTGGTGGAAAAAAATCGAAACAAAATAAGGATTATAACAAATTTGGTTATGAATCTTCATTTAATTTCGTAAATAAAAATTGGTGCAAAACCAAACATGGGTCTATGATGATTTTCTATTTCGTGAACAGATCTATAACAGATCTTGACATGCATGTCAATCACTAAATGAATCTGAGATCAAAATGTTTTCTGATTTTATGTTGAGTTTAGAGAATTTGTAGATGGGATAGGTGTCGAAGGGAATTAGGATAGATGATTGATGGTGTTGAGGAGAAATAAGGTTGGAGAGTTAAATTGGTTCAGTGTGGAGTCGACTCAGTGAGTTAACTGAGTCAACTCGGTAATTACCGAGTTGACTCGGTTGTGATGGTATTGATTTTGGTCACATTTTTGGTTCACAAGTTTTTAAAACACATGGTCCATCGGAATGTCAAAAAACAATCCCATCAGAATATTTTTCAAAATAGTCCATCGGAATGTTTTTGTGGTCACCATCGGAATGAAAGAAACATCCCATCGGAATGGCTTAATCTGAATCCCCATCTGAATCCCAATCTGAATGTTCAATCTGAATGACCAAATAAATAGTCTAATCGGAATGTCCTACTCGGAATCCCCATCTGAATCCCAATCCGAATGTTCAATCTGAATGACCAAATAAATAGTCTAATCGGAATGTCCAATCTGAAAAGGGTTTTGAAGAAACCGAAAATGGTGGATCTGCAAACTTTGTCCTTATCTATTTGCATAAACAAGAAATAAAGAGACCCAGAAATAGTGACCAGATTTGAACTACTTTGACCATGATATGATGAAACCGAGAGAGTATTAATTAATAAAATGAGACCCCAAAACATGTGACTGTTTGGACAGATTAGACAAAAAAGAAGACGTGACAAAAAAGTTTGTGACAAAATGGACCAAAAAAATATTATAAAACGAGACATAAAAAAATTATACCACCAAATCGAATATACAAACACGATCCAAGGATGGAACCGAGGCTCTGATGCCAAATGTTGATTTGCTAAAAGCTATCCGGTGGTCTAACATGGTGGTATATGGTGGTGGAAGCCATTGATGAGCTTAGAGAGAGAGAGTGGTTGTGTGAAAGAAAGAAAATAAATTAAAAGTGAAAATGAGACGCAAGCCACACCCCTCCTTGGAAGCTAAGGAGGGGTATATATAGTCACACACGCACCTTAAACTATACATCGAACCTAGTCTAGTCTAAGCGTGTGTGACTATGATGACTAATGGGAATTCTTAAATGTCGTCACATAAAGTGAGTTTCTAACATGGCAGAAACTCAAAAACGAAGAAAACATGAAGGCATTTGTCTAAGCGTTGACAAGTGTATTCCAGGCGTTGTCAAGAACAAATCAGGCGTTGACAAAAGCAAGCATTGTCAAGTGCAATCCAAGCATTGTCACATGCAATCCAAGCATTGACAGAAACATTGACAAGAAGCCTTTGGAAGCTTCTATTTAGATAAGTATGTAGAATATATTTTGTATTAGTTTATTTAAATAGAAGATTTACATGTTTATTTGATATTATCTCTTGTAAACCCTATTCCTTACACTATAAAAGGAACCAAGGGTATTAGGTTTATTCATAACTTTCATATACAATGTAAACCTAAAGCGTGTGTCGACTAGGTGTGGGATTCAATGTACACACACCTAGTGATTGTTTGTTATTAATATAATGAGCAATCCATTTGTTTTTATTCATGTTCTTTGTGTCCAAACACGTTGTTAATGTGTCGTGTTCTAATTCCGCTTTGATTATCTAATCATATGAACATGATGCATTCCTAGTAGCTAAAAGATCGAGGAAACCAAGGTTTTCATTGGTATAAGAGATTGTTGAGAAACTTTGATCAAAAGAACACAAAACCCTAAAAACCCTAACTTTCACAAAACCCTAAAAACATCATGTCTACTCCAGAAGTAACGTCCTCCTCCTCCTCAAACCACAACATCAAGATTCCCATCCTAGATGCAGACAATTTTGAGCCGTGGAAGTTCAACTTTGAGCAATATCTTCAAATCCATGATTACACTCTCTGGGAGATTATTAAATATGGAAACACATTCAATAAAGCTCAAAAGATTGCAGATGCCATTGCTACAAGATCAGCTGTTCAAGGATGCTCTAAAGCAGATAAGAAAGAAAAACTTGAAGATGGTAGAGTTGTATCTGCTGAAGACATAACAAAGAAAAGGGTTGATATGAAAACCCTAAGCATTCTGAAACTCTCTTTGGGACAAAAAAATCAGCACAAATACAGAGGTTATGAGTCTGCAAAAGACCTTTGGGCAGCCCTTGAAGTTGCCTATGGTGGTAATGCTGATACTGTGGAAGAGAAAAGGAAGCAACTCTTACATGAGTATGCTGTTTTTAAGGCTCAATCTAATGAGAAGCTAAGTAGTGTGAGAAGCAGACTTCTTGACATTACAAGCAAGCTGTCCTTCATAGGGACAGTAATTGGTGATGTTGACATTATTGCCACTTTTCTTAAAAGCCTTGTTGATGCATGGAAGATTGAGGCAAGATCTATAATTGCCAACAACACTCACAAAAGTTCTACTTTTGATGATGTTTACAACAAACTGAGGCTGTTGGAGAATGAAACTCTTTTGGATCATGGAAGTTAGTCTACCAATAGTAACATGGCCTTCTTCTCACATAGTGAAGGCCAATTTGATCAGAAGGATTCATACATGCATCCAGTTACTGGATCAACATGTGTTAACGCTGGATCATATCCTGTCAACGCCTCACATTCAGACGCTGACACATACAAAGTTGACTCTCCAAGAGTTAAGCCTGCTGGTATTGATCTGGATACTGTGTGTGCATACATTGCTTCATTGCCTAATGGTTCAGTGATTACATATGAGGACCTTGAGCAAATAAGTGATGAGCATTTGGAGGAGATGGATATAAAGTGGAACATGGCTCTTGCTAGTATAAGAGCAAACAGATGGAACAGAAGATTCAAGAAGAAGATGACTTTTAATGCTAAGTACACTGCTGGATTTGATAAATCCATGGTTGAGTGTTACAATTGTCATCGTATGGGGCACTTTATGAGAGAATGCAAATCTCCAAGAAGATCTGATGCTGGAAAATCCCCAAGCCAAATTGTTAAGGCTCAGGATCCTAAGGCCATGGTGGCAATGCAAGAAATTGATGGTATTGGATGGGACTGGAGCTATTTGGCTAAGGATGAGGAAGAGGATAAAGCTTTGGTTGTTGAGATAGAAGAAGAAGATCATGTTCATTATGCTCTCATGGCACACTCCTCATCTTCATCAGACAATGAGGTATATGATGATGCTTTTTGTAGTAAGGGTTGTCGTTTAAATACTGAAAGACTTAACAAAGAGGTTTTAAGATTGTTAGGAGATGTGAGTACTGAGAGATGCAAGTTGTCTAACTATCAACTTGCTCTTACTTATACTGAAAAGACTGTAGCTGAGTATAAGAAAATGGAGTTTGACCTAAAAGATAAAATAAATATCTTAAAACATGATTTAAATGCTAGTACTGATATTAGAAACATCATGAAAAGGGTCAATGTTGAATTACAGGCTAAGTTAGATGAGGCTATTAAGAATAAGGATAATGTAGACCTTAACATTCAGAGATTTGATAAGGCCTCACAAACCCTAGGAGAATGTGTTAGTAAACAAAGGGATTCTAGGGACATGGTTGGGATTTGGATGAAAGAGTATGCTGGTGTTCCACCACCAGTTGGGGACTTCTATGGTCTCCAAAGAAAGGACTTATCTTGGACTGGTTTACCAGAACTCCAAGAAGAGGAATTTATTCCTCCACCAAGAGTCCTTATCCCAGTAGAGGAATATAGGCAAAAGTTGACTGATTTGAATGAATGGAAGAAAGCCAACCCTACCTTATTTGTCAAGGGTGGCATGCTTTGTGATAGCCCAAATGAGTCTACGCCTATCAAAGTAACAAACCCAATCACTGGCAAGACTGCTGACCTTGGCTCAAACGTTGTTAGAAAACCTAGCATTAAATATGCAGAAATGTATAGAAATACTAGGTCACCAAAAAGGAAAGTTAGTGATACCAACTGTCGAAACCTTGATAATGGAACATGTTTCTTTTCTTCTAGACCTAGAGTTGTGTCTAGAAAAGCCTGTTATACTTGTGGTAGCTTTTCACATTTAGCCTATAAGTGTGTCAACGCTTCCAAGTTCAACGCTGACAAAAGGTCAAACACTGTCAGACCCAAAACTTTTGTAGAGCAAAGTCCACAAGTTGTTAGACCAGCCCCATTCTTCACTAAAGGGTCTAACACTTATGGACAAAGACCTTTTCAGAAGACCAATACATGGTCTAATAGGCAATGGGTTCCTGTAGCAAACCCTAGGTTCAACACTGATAAGGGTAATTTTAGCGTTGACAAGACCAAATCAAACGCTGACAGAAACGTTGCCAGACCAAATAATGGTAAATATTTGCAACCACAGGGAAAAGGGTCTAAAGCTTCGTCTAGCTTGACATGAAGACCTAAGAAAGATCAAAACCCTAATTCTAATGGAATTTCTATGACTTGTAACAGATTTAATTATATTTCAAAGGTCATCACAAAACCAATTGGGGTTAACTGGGTGTTTCATCTAAAAAGGGATGAACAAGGGGTTGTTATGAGAACTAAATCTGTTCTTGTTGAACAACCAGATGAATCCAAGTCTACTCAGGCTTGGGTTCCCAAAGAAAACTAATTTGTTTTCTTTATGTGTAGGGCATTCAAAAGCAGGTAAATGATTATGGCTATTGGGATAGTGGATGCTCTAGGCACATGACTGGGAAGGAAGATTATCTCACAAATTTCACTCCCATTAAGGATGGTGATAAAGGTTACTTTGGAGGCGGATATGGAACTATCACAGGAAAAGGAACTCTTCTCACCAACAACTTGCGTTTTGAAAACGTGTTTCTGGTAAAAGAACTTGATTATAATCTTTTCAGTGTATCACAAGTTTGTGATAACAAAAATAAGGTTCTTTTTACTGATACTGAATGCTTGGTGTTAAGCAAGGATTTTAAAATGCCAGATGAGAAATTTATTGATTATAGAACACCTAGGCATAAGGACATTTATAATGTGAATCTTAATAGTATTAAGATGAATAATAACTTGTCATGTCTTTATGCTAAAGCTTCAGTTGATGAGAGTAATCTATGGCACAGGAGACTAGGGTACATAAACTTTAAAAATATAAACAGACTTGTGAGACATGGCTTGGTTGATGGTTTGCCTGAAAAGGCTTTCCACAATGACCACTCTTGTGTTGCATGCCTTAAAGGCAAACAACACAAGGTCTCATTTAAGTCTAAACAGGTGCACTCTAGTTCTAAACCACTTCACTTGCTGCATATGGACCTGTTTGGTCCAACTAATATAGAGAGTTTGAATGGTAAATCATACTGCTTTGTCATCACATATGACTTTTCTAGGTTTACTTGGACTTTCTTTTTATCCATGAAAAGTGACACTGCTGAGACTTTAATTAACTTTATTAACCAAATAGAGAAGAAAACTAGTAATGAAGTTAAGATGCTTAGAAGTGATAATGGTGGTGAGTTTAGAAATAAACTGTTAGATGATTTTTGTGCCAAGAAAGGGATTACAAGACAGTTTAGTATTGCCAGAACCCCACACAAAAATAGGGTTGCTGAGAGAAAGAATAGAACCCTAATTGAAGCAGCTAGGACTATGTTGGCTGATGCTCACTTTCCCATTACTTTTTGGGCTGAGGCTGTGAATACAACTTGTTATGTTCAGAATAGAGAATTAGTCAACAAGATACATAACAAAACACCTTATGAGTTACTTTGGGCAAGGAAACCTAATATTGGTTTTCTTAAACCTTTTGGTTGTCATGTAGTTGTGTTGGATACTAGTGAAGCCTTAGGTAAATTCAGTGCTAAAGGTGATGAAGGCAACTTCATGGGTTATTCAGTGCAGAGCAAGGGATATAGGTTTTACCTTAAAGAAGGAAAAACGTATACTTGAAAAGGTACATGTTAGGTTTTTAGAGAGTAAACCTAGTGATCCTGGAAGTGGTCCAAATTGGTTGTTTGACTTGGAACCTCTATCTAGGACTTTGAATTATATGCCTGTTTCTAATCCAGACATTGTGAAGGTAACTTCAAATGTTGTGGAAGAACCAGTTGTTGATGTTTCAGGTATACAGGTTAATGAAGAGGTTGGATCACAAGCAGACAAGTCATCTCCCATACTTGAGTATGTCACTATTCCCATATGGACAGATACTTTTGCTACTACTGCTGCTGGAAAGGAAAATGGTGGTCCCCAAGTATCACCAGTTAACAACATGCATGGTCCTTCAGGCAATGACAAAGGAAAATCTGGCGCTGACAAGACAAATTCAGGCATTGATGGCTCAAACGTTGACAACACCATTTCAGGCGTTGATGGATCCAACGCTGACAACCTTGGTTCAGGCGTTGACAACTCCTTTGCCCATGTTTTCTCTTCCAGTTATGAACAAGGTGAACCTTCAAGCAGAAATGGAGAGGTTCATTCAGATATTGATGGCAGAGAGTCTGAAGAGGATATTGGTAATTTGGATGATGAGATCGAAGACACCAGACTTTTTGAGGGAGGAGTTCTTACTTCTACAATGAAGGATCACCCCTCTTCTCTAATTATTGGAGATGTGATGTCTCCTGTTCAGACTAGAAGATCTCATCAGAATCTTGGAGGATTTATTGCCAATATACACAAGAAGGTTGATACTCCTCTTGTTCAAGCATGTTTGTTTGCCTGTTTTCTGTCACAACAGGAATCCAAGAAGATTTTTGATGCTCTCAAAGAACCAAGTTGGGTGGAAGCAATGCAGGATGAGATTCACCAATTTGCTATTCAGGATGTTTGGGAGTTGGTTGATTGTCCAAGATATGTCAGACCTATTGGGACAAGATGGGTTCTTAGAAACAAGAAAGATGAAAGAGGCATTGTGGTCAGAAACAAGGCACGTTTAGTGGCTCAGGGATATACACAAGAGGAAGGGATAGTCTATGAGGAGGTCTTTGCACCAGTTGCAAGGATTGAGGCTATAAGAATATTTCTAGCCTATGCTTCCTGCATGGGCTTTACTGTCTATCAAATGGATGTGAAGAGTGCTTTTCTTTATGGCACAATTGTTGAGGAGGTTTATGTAATGTAGCCTCCTGGTTTTGAAGATCTAGAGCATCCAGACAAGGTTTATAGAGTCAAGAAAGCTATGTATGGACTTCATCAAGCCCCAAGAGCATGGTATGGCACATTGTCCACCTATCTGGTGGAAAATGGATTCAAAAGGGGCACCATAGACCAGACCCTATTTACAAAGAAGACTGGTAAGGATGTCTTACTTGTTCAGGTTTATGTGGATGATATCATCTTTGGATCCACAAATCCAAAGATGAGTGAAGACTTTTCCAAGCTTATGACAGACAAATTCAAGATGAGTGCAATGGGGGAGATGAACTTCTTTCTAGGGTTACAAGTTCAGCAGAAAGAAGATGGTATCTTCATCTCTCAGGATAAATATGTGGCAGAAATCTTGAAGAAGTTTGGCTTTTCTCCACATGAAAAGAGGGCCAGTACTCCTATGGATAGAGAACACCCTTGGGGAAAAGTTGGAGATGGAAAAGATGTGGATGTTAGGCACTATAGGTCAATGATTGGTTCATTGATGTATCTCACAGCCTCAAGACCTGACATTATGTTTGCTGTGTGTGCATGTACACGCCATCAAGTGACTCCCAAAGAGTGTCACCTTCATGCTGTCAAGAGAATCTTTAGGTACCTTAGATGTTATCCAGATCTTGGATTATGGTATCCAAAAGATTCACCATTGGAGCTTATTGCATATTCAGACAGTGGCTATGGTGGTGATAAATTTGATAGAAAATCCACAACTGGTGGATGTCAGTTTCTTGGGAGTAGGTTGATATCTTGGTAATGCAAGAAACAAACAGTGGTGGCCAATTCTACAACTGAAGCAGAATATGTAGCAGCAGCTGCTTGTTGTGGACAAGTCTTATGGATTCAGAACCAGCTGTTGGATTATGGGTATAATTTCATGCATACCAAGATTTTTGTAGACAATAACAGTACTTTATGCATTATTAAAAATCCTGTACATCATTCTAAAACAAAACACATAGAAATTAGACATCATTTTATAAGAGATTGTTTTGAAAAGGGTTTAATACAACCAGATAGGGTTGACACAGAAGAAAATGTGTCTGATTTATTAACTAAACCTTTTGATACTGGAAGGTTCCAATACTTGGTAACAAGTATTGGAATGATCAGTCTCACTTAATATGGGTTTTGGGGTCTTATTGTAAAAGTATGTACAGGATATGCATTGTTATTGGTCTTTTTGAAAAGTTAGATTTTCCACTATATTTGTTGATATGAGCTTAAACTCATATCCTTTTATCAACAAATAACCCTAAAACATGAAGCAAAATACCCATTTATCTTGTAAAAAGCAGTGTTATGTGGTATGTTTGTGTTTGTGTGATCTTATGTAGGTAAAAGGATACAATTTCAAGCAAACAAGGAAAAACCAAGCTCAAAAGGATGAAAAAGACAAGGAAGGATCACAAGTGACAAGTTTTCAAAGCTCAAGGACCTATCTTGACAAGTCTTGAAAGTTGAGGGACTTAAAGTGCAAATACTGCAAAGTCAAGATCCAAGTCAAACCTGGTCAAACTACAAAGTCAATCAAGTCAAAGGGTCAATTTGTTGAAGAATCAAAGTTGAAGGGCCAAAATTGTCAAAGAAATGAAGTTTCTAGCCTAAAAGAGAAATCTGCCAAGTTAAGGGACTTAAATTGCCAAGTTTGGAAAGTTATTCATGTTTAATCCAAGTGAAAGGGCTATTAACCAATCAGAGACAAGGAATCAGTTCACACGGATTGAGCATTTAAATCCCACTCAAGCCGCCACATTTAATAACCCAATCATAACAGTGCAATCCACGTGATACTTTTTCCACCAATAAGAAGCTGCCACGTGTATCTCTCCTTCAACTAAATATTTTTCCAGGATCGCGTTTTTGATAGAGTGCATTTCAGAAGAAGATCAAAACATCAATCTTGCTCGTTTTGATGAGACGAATCCAATGGTGCAACTTAATTAGCATATAATTCATTGGATCAAAAATCCCCAATTCATGTTCATCACCTTCAAAATGGATATGCAGAATTCTTCCACGTGTCAAGCATTGATTGGCCTGAACACGTCACATCTCCAACAAACTCTCAAGTCTAGCCTATAAATACACCACTTGTTCTTCATTTTCAGTAGTAGTTAATTTTCAGAAAACACCTAGTTCTCTCAAATTTCCTTTTCTTCTTTTTCCCTCCTTTTCACCTAACAACTCAAGAGACTGACAACCTCTTGAGTTTGTTAGTTAGTTAGAACCCTTGTAACTACATTTGTAACTGAATTCAGCAATAAAAATTCAAATTCCAGTTTTCCCGCCAAATATTGTTCTTCAATTCCTGCTACTTTCTTGCTGTTATTGGATTCCATTGTTGCTGTTTGAAGTTTGTTATGATCATACATTGATCATAACTGACTTTGTTGAAGAATTGTTGCTGTTTGATCAGAATTTCAGTCCTTTCCATTGTTCTTGAAGTTTTTCATGGCAGAATGATGATTGTAGCTGTTTTGGTGATTGATTTGAGTTGATAGCTAGTGATAGGTGGTGGTATCACTAGGGCAAGAGAGCTCAGCGCTCCTCTTCTACCCAAAGGATAACTACAATAGGTTTCATGCTTCTGTTTTTAAATTCCTCTAAACAGTTCTTGCCTGCTTCATTTTCTAGTGTAAAGCTGATGGCTGCCTGTTCTATTTGATTAGTAGTTGTTCATTAAGTGATCCTAGTGTATTGTAGCTTGTTCTTGTACTTTTGTGTTCAGTTGTGAAGTTTTAAGTTCATTTTCAGTCACTTTTTAATCCTATAGCTTAATTGAGTTCTAGTTGGTTTAGTAGCTTGATTTCAGTCTCATTAGCCTTCATTTGGATCACATAAACTAGTTTGCTAATGCTCTTTGTCCAGTCTTAATCAGAACTCAATAATCCTTTGTAATAGATTGATAAAAATCAGTTAAGGTGTGTTTGGGACTAGTGTTAAATCAGATTTCAAGTTTTGTTAAGTGGTGTTTAAGTGTTCATTTGCAGTCCTTAGAAGTTAACAAGTGTTTTTGAGCCTTTTGTAAGTCAGAATAAAAGTCAAAAAGGCAATTGGTTGATAAAAACTTTGGGTCATATTAGTTTTCAGTTTTAGTTCATGAACTTGCCAAATTCAAGTGCTTATTTCTCCTTCATTACTTGTTCAAAATTGCTCAAACCAGTCTCTAGTTAAAGCTTACATCATAATCTTTTAGTATCTAGGAGGAAACTCTACAGTATCAAGAAATAAGCTAGAAAATAGCTTATTAGTTAAGACCTGAGCAAATTACATTCTCTGATGTGATTTGCATTCTGATTTCCTAGTTCTAATAATCCACTTCATAAAAGTCCTTATTTTCTTTCACAAATCTGATCAGTAAGTGTTGAATATCAAGTTTTGAGAATTTGAGCTTTTTCAAAAATCTGGTCAACGTTTTGGTCAACATAAGCTCATTTGAGCTTATTTTCAGATATCTTGCTTATTAGTGGATGAAATTTGTTCTAGTTTGATTTCCCCTGCTTTATATCAAGTGCTTATTCATTTTCTTTACAAAAATCAAGTTGTGGATGTTTGGATTTTTCTGTAGCTTATTTTGAGCTTATTAATAAGCTCTCTTTTGCTTATCTTTGACTTTTAGGCTAATTCCTTGAATACACGTTTCTTAATCTGAATTAGAAGTTGTTTGCAAGTTGTCTCATTAATTTTGGTTCAGAAATAAGCCAGTTCCAGCTTATACAAGTGATAAGCCCGTTTTTGGTTTAAACATTTTCAAAAATTGCATTTTAGTCCCTAGAGTTCTATTAAAGTTCTAAACCTAGCTAATCTTTCTAATTTTGTGGAATTTGCAAAAGTTAGTCCCTGGATTTGTTAGTTTGTTACATTTCAGTTTTAGAAGTTTGTTAGTTTGTTAAATTTGGTTAGTTTGTTAGAATTTTTACAAGTTTAGTCCTTGTAGTTAACTGTTTTACATTTTTAGTCCTTATAACTTTTAGAATTTACATTTCAAGCATTTATATTTCATAGAAATTACATTTTCAGTCCTTATACTTTTAAATTTTGCATTTTAATATTTTACTTGAATAAAATTTGGAATTTGCAATTTGTTTTACGTATAAATAGGTTTATATTTTTCATTTTTACTTAGTGTTGTTTGAATTAGCAATAGATTACCAAGCAAGCTTGAACAACCAAAAACAATTAAAAATTTGATATTGATTGGACTTTCTATTAGTTAAGAACTGAGAAAACGAACTTGCATTATACACATTTCAAATGGCGCCGCTGCCGGTTCTTTGACTACACGAGAGACTATCGATTGACGGTTTTCATTGGCTTTTGGGATCCGTTCACTTTGTGAACGTTATTTTTACGTATCATAAATCAAAAACAAATAAAAAATCAAAAATATAAAAATATATAAAAACTAAAAATTAACAAAACAATTCTTTTCCTAAAGAATTGACCAAAAAAATTAAAAAATCCAAAAAGCAATCTTTTTCCTAAGAGATTGCACCAAAAAATATATATTATTGGATTCTCTCGGTTTTTATGTACATATAGTATTTTCCTTTAAAAAACTCATAAATACAAAAATATTTTCCATATATTATTATAAGTAAATACGTATACGTATAAGAACAATCAATCTACATATCTTCCATAAGTATTGCCGAGGCAATACACCGTGTTGAGGGGCGCTCCGGTCCTTGACACGCGTATCGATCAAACAAAATAAAGCAAGAATAGATAAATACTCTCAATAAGCAATAATTCGAAGAATACGAACATTTAAGTGAATAGAAAGGCGATGTGCTATAAAATGCCATCTAAGGGTCAATAGGTACTTAAGTGCTTCGCGCCACCTAACCCCCCGTTCACTTGGGAGTATTCTAAGAAGGAAAGCTTCATTGAGGGTCTTGCACCCAAAGTAGTATTACATATATTGTTACTTTCTTGTGGATATTTAATATCGAAACTCGAAGAGGATAATCTTATTCTTTTCAAAGTCACACGAGAGCTTCTCTCTCATTCCTCGTATTGAGTTGCATGCTCACTCGCGGGCGTGCACAAATACCGATTGGTGTACAACCTCTTCCTCCGAAAAGGAAGAAGAAAAGAAAGAGTAAGACCACCATCGTTCACCAAGCCGATCACGAGAATCGTGCTTTGTCACCACCACGAGGAGCCATGGCTGTTGATAACCGTACTTTGTTTGAACGTATGCAGACCAACATTCATGGATTTGTTAGTGCCATTAAGATTCCCGACTATCCCGCTAACACATTTGAGCTACATACATCTATGATCAATATGGTTGCTGCATCCCCTTTCTATGGCAAACAAAATGAGGATCCCCATGCTCATCTTAAGAGATTCCTTTCACTTTGCAATACCATTAAGCATAATGGGGTTCCACCGGATGTCATTAGATTGTTGTTAGTGTCATTTTCACTAGATGGGAGTGCTAAGCATTGGTTAGACACCCAACCACCCGATAGTATCACCACATGGGATGGTTTTACCACTAAGTTTTTGAACAAATTCTTTCCTCCACAAAAGACTATGGCTTTGAGAAATATGATTATGGGCTTTACACAAAAACCTAGTCAATCCTTTGGTGATGCTTGGGAAGAGTATAGTGAGTTGTTGAGGCGATGCCCTAATCATGGAATGGATGATCTAAGCAAAATCAATACTTTCTACAATGGCCTCAAACCTCACCACCAAGATTCACTAAATGCTTCCGCGGGAGGGAGTATTCATTTCAAGACATACCAAGAGGCTTTGACCATTATTGAGACTAAGGCAATGGTTCAAACCAATGATCCATTTGAGGAAAGAGTTCATGTTATACAAAACACTTCTCAAATCCCTTTTGACAACCAACTCCTCAAGTTTCAAGAAGCTATTTTTCAAAGGATGGATAGAGAAAGTGAGAGGCATTTGCAAGCACAACAAGACATGCTTCAAACTTTTAAGAGCATGACATTGAACAATTCCTCAAACAATGTGAATGCCATCACCATTTCTTGTGTTACTTGTGGAGGACCTCACTCTTATGAACAATGTGACAAGGTGCAAGGGTATCAAGGGGAATGTTATGCTTACCAAGAGGAACACCGTGAACACTTCAAGCCTAACATCAATCCAAATAACCTTTCTTACAAATCCCAAAATTACCTTACTCCACCCGGCTTTCCACCCCAACCACCCACCCAAATTCCACAAAATCCTCCTCAAATTCTAGCAAGGAATCAAGGGCAAAGACAACCATACCAAGGCAATAATTACAAAGCTCCCAATCAATTTCAACCTCAAGCTAATACCTTTTATCCACCACAACAAGGATTTAATCAACCACTTCCATTTATTCCCAATCAAGCATATGCTCCAATACCAAATCAAGCTTACCCTCAAAATCAAACTCAAGGATATGGGATGCAAGAGACTCAAGAGTATGTTGACAAGAAAATGCGTGATATTGAGAAGAGAATGAATGATCAAGTGAAACGTACAATAGAGGAACAAATTAATAGGGTTTTAGTGGCGGTAACTCAAAGACCACAAGGAGCTTTACCTTCCAACACACAAACAAATCCTAGGGCCAATGTCAATGCTATTACAACAAGGAGTGGTACAACAACAAAGGATCCTTCACCTCCTAAACCTACTATTGTTCAACCCACTTGTGCTCCTACTTGTGATAAGCCTTCTACTTCTACTCCACCTCCTCAAAGTGCTCCTATTCAATCAAACACACCTTCTCAATCACCTCATACTTCTCCTTTACCTTCCACACTTCCCAATGAAGAGGCTAACAAAGACAAATCTTCCACTACAACACCTATTCCACCTACACCCAAACCCACTCTTCCATACCCTTCAAGGTTGAAAAAGGACAAGTTAAAGAACAAAGATGACATACAAGTGTCCAATTTCTTAAGGATGTTCAAGCAACTCAATATCAACATATCCTTTGCGGAAGCTCTTGCTTATATGCCAAAGTTTGCTAAGATGTTCAAGGATTTGCTCTCAAACAAAGAAAAATTGGTTGACTTGCCCAACACATCACTTAATGAAAATTGTTCCGCGGTGTTACTTAAAACCTTACCAACAAAACTTGGAGATCCGGGGCGCTTCTTGATACCTTGCAATTTTCCCGGTGTTGAAAATTGCATGGCTTTGGCGGATTTAGGGGCAAGCATAAATCTCATGCCTTTATCGGTTTGGAAACAACTCTCTCTTCCCGAGCTCACCCCCACTAGGATGACTCTTGAACTAGCCAACCGAACCATAGCTCACCCCGTAGGTATAGCGGAAGATGTGTTTGTAGGTGTGGATAAGTTTACTTTTCCGGCCGACTTTGTAGTGGTCGATTATGACATGGATCCTAGAATGCCTTTGATTGTTGGTAGACCGTTTTTGAGAACGGGTCGTACCTTGATAGATGTGGCGGAAGGAGAATTAATTATGAGAGTAGAGGATGAGAAAGTGGTGTTTAAGTTAGGGAAAGTTTGTGATAGAAGAGAGGTTAAGGAGTCTAGACCTTGTGAGACGATTAACATTGTGGATGTGTTAGATGAAGTGTGTAATGAACACTTTCATGATGCTTGTAAGAATGCTAGTGATGAGATTCCACATGTTGAAACCGTGGCCTCAATTGCTCCCTCTTTAACACCTTTTGGAGAGAGTGATTTCCTCTTGGAGGAATTTGAGTCCAACTTTCTTGGTGATGATGATTCTCCCATTAATTGGGAAGAAGATATTCTTACAATCCAAAAGTTGCTCAATGAGGACCCTATTCCTTCCCCTATTCCACAAGAGATTAGCATTGAGGAACCTTCCATAGTGAAACCTTCCATAGAGAGTCCACCTCCCATTGAACTTAAGGAACTTCCATCCCACTTAGAATATGCTTTCTTAGAAGGAAAAGACCAATTACCGGTGATTATTGCTAAAGAATTGAAAGAGGATGAGAAGGAGCAACTTATTGAAGTCCTTAAGAAACATAAGAAAGCTTTAGCATGGAAAATATCCGACATAAGGGGAATTGATCCACATTTTTGTACTCACAAAATCCTTATGGAGGATGATTATAAACCCGCCATTCAAAACCAAAGGAGAGTTAACCCAAAAATTCATGAGGTTATTAAGAAAGAAGTGATTAAACTCTTAGATGCGGGTATGATTTACCCCATTTCCGACTCTCCATGGGTTAGCCCGGTTCATTGTGTTCCAAAGAAGGGTGGAATCACCGTGGTGCCTAATGAAAACAATGAGCTTATTCCCACGAGACTTGTAACCGGTTGGAGAGTTTGCATTGATTATAGAAAACTTAATGAGGCAACTAGGAAAGACCATTTCCCGCTTCCCTTTATGGATCAAATGCTTGAACGCTTAGCGGGAAATGAGTACTATTGTTTTCTTGATGGCTTTTCGGGTTATTTCCAAATCCCAATTGACCCTAAGGATCAAGAAAAGACCACATTCACTTGTCCATACGGTACATTTGCTTACAAGAGGATGCCTTTTGGCCTATGTAATGCACCGGGGACGTTTCAAAGGTGCATGATGGCAATTTTCCATGACATGATAGAGCAAACCATGGAGGTTTTTATGGATGACTTTTCCGTATTTGGGAACTCCTTTAGCTCTTGTCTCACCAATCTTGAGAGAATGCTTAAGCGTTGTGAGGAAACACGTTTGGTGCTTAATGGGGAGAAATGTCACTTTATGGTAAAAGAGGGGATTGTTTTAGGACACAAGATATCCAATAAGGGATTAGAAGTTGATCGTGCCAAAATTGATGTGATTGCTAAGCTTCCCCCACCCACCTCGGTTAAAGGTGTGAGGAGTTTCTTAGGTCATGCGGGTTTTTATAGGCGCTTTATACAAGATTTCTCTAAGATAGCTAGACCGATGACTCATCTCTTGGAGAAAGAGGCTCCTTTCATTTTTGACCAAGCTTGTTTAGAATCTTTTGAGACACTTAAGGAAAAATTGACTAAGGCTCCCGTTTTGGTTTCTCCAAATTGGGAATTACCTTTTGAGCTTATGTGTGACGCTAGTGATTATGCGGTGGGGGCCGTCTTAGGACAAAGAGTTAATAAGCATTTCCAACCTATACACTATGCGAGTAAAACCATGACCGGTGCACAACTTCATTACACTACCACGGAAAAAGAGTTGCTTGCTATAGTATATGCTTTTGAGAAGTTTAGACCATATCTTGTGCTTTCCAAGACCATAGTGTATACGGATCATTCCGCTCTCAAGTATCTTATGACAAAACAAGATGCTAAGCCTAGGCTTTTGAGATGGGTTTTGTTGCTTCAAGAGTTTAAGATAGAGATTCGTGATAAAAAAGGGGCCGAGAATTTAGCGGCGGATCATTTGAGTAGACTTGAGCATCCTTTTCAAGGAGATTTCCCACATCAAGAAATCAATGAATCCTTTCCATTAGAGGAGCTCATGTCTATCTCTTCCCAAGAGGATGCCACACCTTGGTTTGCGGATATTGCAAACTATCTTGTGGGCAATGTGCTTATTGAGGGTCTTACTTACCAACAAAAGAAAAAGTTTCTTAAGGAAGTTAAGTATTACTTTTGGGATGATCCATATCTTTTTAGGCAATGTGCGGACCAAATCATTAGACGGTGTGTAGATGGGCCCGAGGCATTTAAAATCTTAGAGGCATGTCATAAAGGACCTACGGGTGGACATTTTGGGCCTAACTACACCGCCAAGAAAGTCTTTGATTCGGGTTACTATTGGCCTTCCATTTACAAGGATGCCCAAGAGATGGTGAAATTTTGTGATGTTTGTCAAAGACAAGGAAAAATTACACAACGTGATGAGATGCCACAAAATTTTATCCAAGAGTGTGAGATATTTGATGTATGGGGAATAGATTTCATGGGACCTTTTCCATCCTCTAAGGGAAACAAGTATATACTTGTGGCGGTGGATTATGTGTCCAAGTGGGTGGAGGCTAAAGCCTTACCTACTAATGATGCTAGAGTGGTTGTAAAGTTCTTGAAACAATTGTTTGCTAGATTTGGTGTACCTCGGGCCATCATAAGTGATCGTGGTACGCACTTTTGTAATGATCAATTCACGAGAGTTATGAAGAAATATGGAGTGAATCATAGACTTTCTACCGCGTATCATCCTCAAACAAATGGTCAAACCGAGGTCACAAATCGTGGTTTAAAGAGAATTTTAGAGAGAACGGTGGGAGAGCATAGAGCTTCTTGGTCGGATAAGCTTGATGATGCTTTGTGGGCGTTTAGGACGGCTTTTAAGACACCAATTGGTTGTACTCCTTATAGGCTTGTCTATGGAAAAGCGTGCCACCTTCCATTTGAGTTAGAACATAAGGCATCTTGGGCTCTCAAGTGGGCTAACTTTGATTTAAACCAAGCCGGTTCACATAGGAAAGATCAAATCAATGAGATGGATGAGTTGAGAGCCAATGCCTATGAGAATTCTTTGTTATATAAGGAAAAAACTAAGAAATTGCATGATGCTAAGATTAAGAATCGTGAGTTCAAAGTTGGAGAGCCGGTTCTCCTCTTTAACTCAAGATTGAAGCTTTTTGCGGGCAAGCTTAAGTCGAGATGGTCCGGTCCATTCACTATTGCTCAAGTGTTTCCATATGGAACTCTTGAGTTGTCCCAACCCGATGGTCCAAATTTTAAAGTGAATGGTCACCGTGTTAAGCATTACTTTGGGGAGGACATTTCCGTTGAAATGGTCCAAGAGGTCCCCATTTTCCCCATGAATTAATTCATTGAGGGACGAGTCGAGCTAGAGACTCATTAACTCAAGCATCGTATAACTAGGTTAGAGTGTTGTAGGTTAGAAATAAGGGCATAGATTTGGAGATAAGTGTAGGGGAGACCTTCTTTTGTCTTCATGTTTGTTTGTAGGGTTGCTCACTCATCTCATGCTTTGGAGCTTATGGAGGAGGCCCTTGTATCCGGTTCACTTCGTTACTTTAGTGATTTTTCATTGACACGTTGTGCTTAAACTTGATTTCACTAATAGTAGTCCTTTCCTTAACTTGGGTTAAGCAAAGTCTATTCATTGTCATAAGTGTAGGGGAAGTTTTTATACTTCCATGCTCTTAAACATTGAGGACAATGTTTAGCTTAAGTGTAGGGGGGTCTTCTATCGAAGTGACCTTACCTAAAACTTGTCATTGTCTTGCATGATAACATGGAAAATTGGATTTTCAACATTTTTCAAATTTTTGATCTACTTTGGCCACAAAAATATGCATTCATAATTTTTGCATCAATCATTTTTCATTTGCATAACACATTTGCATTGTATATATTTCTTCTCTTATTTTGCATCAAAAAAAATATAAAAAGGAAAAAATATAATAAAACATGGTTTTAACAAATTTAGACTTCTTTGACATATTAGGCCCGCCATGGATATTTTGACTCAACCCGAGTTTGCTTATTTTAGCATTCTCTAGCTAGTATCCTTAACCATGTAGTCCTTCATTGGTCTATTAGGCTAAGCTTCCACCAATTTCATTATTTGAAATTTTAAATTTGTGGAGAATGGGAAATGATAGAGTTGAAGCAAGTATAAAAGGGCTAGATAGACTTCATGGCAATTACTTGTGGCTAAACCCTTCTCTTCTTTATCTCTATTTTCTTCGCTTGTATATAATTGTTAATAAATAATCAAGTACGGTTTTAATTGGTTCGTAATCTCTTATGCATTTTTGGCTAATCATTTATGGTTGATATGAGTACGTCTTAAGATTCTAAGTTAGCACGTTTTATGTGTACTAAAATTGTGTCATGCTCCATATTTAGCGGGTGTTTTTCCTTTTCTTCTTTGCAAATTTTTTGGAGAGGAATAAAGAAAAATAAGAGCGGCTTATGAAAAAAAATGAGTGGCTAGAAAAAAAAAAAGAAAAAGAAAAAAAAAAATAATGCAAGACTCCCAAGAGGGGCAGTGTGGTGTTAATTATAGTGACTATTGAGTTCCAATATTACCTTGACGGGTTGCGGGGATTCAATAGATTGCTCCAATCCAATATTACCTTGACGGGTTGCGGGGTTGAAGATCCAAAATCTCAAAAAGATGCGGATGTAAATTATTGCGTGAGTTTTATTTTTCTTTCCTTAGCGAGTGTGTAGTTACTTATGAAAGCATGACATGAGGATTTTACACATAAGGCGAATGACTTATTACTCTTAATACGGACTTATATTAATTATGAGCGGTTTTTCAAGTAATGGATGAGAAGATTACTTAGGATTAAAACCGTCCTTCCTTATTTTTGGATTTTACATTTCTTATATTTCACACTTTAATAATGACAAATTTGCTCACAAGCAATTTGCTCAAATAATAACCGGTTCCACATTTAATTGTCATGAATAAGTTGATGCACTTTTTACTTGTGAATGCAATGATTCCATTTACTAGCTTGGTATGGGGAAAGTGAAACTTGAGGGTGATAAGTGTCCATGGTATCCAAGCCCTAATCCAAGTCATTGAATTCTTTATGAGTTATTTCCATCAAAACCATTTCAAGAAAAATCAAAAAGTTATAGATAGAATTGTATTTTAATCCATTGCATTGATAAAAGTCAAAATCATGCATCATTTAGTTTAGAGTAGTGTAGATGCATCTCATATGGCCAAGGTGGATTAATTATGAGGGAAATGTAAATTTTTAAGCCTTGAAAGATAATATTGCATGAGGACATGGCAATGCTCAAGTGTAGGGGAATTTGATATGAGCTTAAACTCATATCCTTTTATCAACAAATAACCCTAAAACATGAAGCAAAATACCCATTTATCTTGTAAAAAGCAGTGTTATGTGGTATGTTTGTGTTTGTGTGATCTTATGTAGGTAAAAGGATACAATTTCAAGCAAACAAGGAAAAACCAAGCTCAAAAGGATGAAAAAGACAAGGAAGGATCACAAGTGACAAGTTTTCAAAGCTCAAGGACCTATCTTGACAAGTCTTGAAAGTTGAGGGACTTAAAGTGCAAATACTGCAAAGTCAAGATCCAAGTCAAACCTGGTCAAACTACAAAGTCAATCAAGTCAAAGGGTCAATTTGTTGAAGAATCAAAGTTGAAGGGCCAAAATTGTCAAAGAAATGAAGTTTCTAGCCTAAAAGAGAAATCTGCCAAGTTAAGGGACTTAAATTGCCAAGTTTGGAAAGTTATTCATGTTTAATCCAAGTGAAAGGGCTATTAACCAATCAGAGACAAGGAATCAGTTCACACGGATTGAGCATTTAAATCCCACTCAAGCCGCCACATTTAATAACCCAATCATAACAGTGCAATCCACGTGATACTTTTTCCACCAATAAGAAGCTGCCACGTGTATCTCTCCTTCAACTAAATATTTTTCCAGGATCGCGTTTTTGATAGAGTGCATTTCAGAAGAAGATCAAAACATCAATCTTGCTCGTTTTGATGAGACGAATCCAATGGTGCAACTTAATTAGCATATAATTCATTGGATCAAAAATCCCCAATTCATGTTCATCACCTTCAAAATGGATATGCAGAATTCTTCCACGTGTCAAGCATTGATTGGCCTGAACACGTCACATCTCCAACAAACTCTCAAGTCTAGCCTATAAATACACCACTTGTTCTTCATTTTCAGTAGTAGTTAATTTTCAGAAAACACCTAGTTCTCTCAAATTTCCTTTTCTTCTTTTTCCCTCCTTTTCACCTAACAACTCAAGAGACTGACAACCTCTTGAGTTTGTTAGTTAGTTAGAACCCTTGTAACTACATTTGTAACTGAATTCAGCAATAAAAATTCAAATTCCAGTTTTCCCGCCAAATATTGTTCTTCAATTCCTGCTACTTTCTTGCTGTTATTGGATTCCATTGTTGCTGTTTGAAGTTTGTTATGATCATACATTGATCATAACTGACTTTGTTGAAGAATTGTTGCTGTTTGATCAGAATTTCAGTCCTTTCCATTGTTCTTGAAGTTTTTCATGGCAGAATGATGATTGTAGCTGTTTTGGTGATTGATTTGAGTTGATAGCTAGTGATAGGTGGTGGTATCACTAGGGCAAGAGAGCTCAGCGCTCCTCTTCTACCCAAAGGATAACTACAATAGGTTTCATGCTTCTGTTTTTAAATTCCTCTAAACAGTTCTTGCCTGCTTCATTTTCTAGTGTAAAGCTGATGGCTGCCTGTTCTATTTGATTAGTAGTTGTTCATTAAGTGATCCTAGTGTATTGTAGCTTGTTCTTGTACTTTTGTGTTCAGTTGTGAAGTTTTAAGTTCATTTTCAGTCACTTTTTAATCCTATAGCTTAATTGAGTTCTAGTTGGTTTAGTAGCTTGATTTCAGTCTCATTAGCCTTCATTTGGATCACATAAACTAGTTTGCTAATGCTCTTTGTCCAGTCTTAATCAGAACTCAATAATCCTTTGTAATAGATTGATAAAAATCAGTTAAGGTGTGTTTGGGACTAGTGTTAAATCAGATTTCAAGTTTTGTTAAGTGGTGTTTAAGTGTTCATTTGCAGTCCTTAGAAGTTAACAAGTGTTTTTGAGCCTTTTGTAAGTCAGAATAAAAGTCAAAAAGGCAATTGGTTGATAAAAACTTTGGGTCATATTAGTTTTCAGTTTTAGTTCATGAACTTGCCAAATTCAAGTGCTTATTTCTCCTTCATTACTTGTTCAAAATTGCTCAAACCAGTCTCTAGTTAAAGCTTACATCATAATCTTTTAGTATCTAGGAGGAAACTCTACAGTATCAAGAAATAAGCTAGAAAATAGCTTATTAGTTAAGACCTGAGCAAATTACATTCTCTGATGTGATTTGCATTCTGATTTCCTAGTTCTAATAATCCACTTCATAAAAGTCCTTATTTTCTTTCACAAATCTGATCAGTAAGTGTTGAATATCAAGTTTTGAGAATTTGAGCTTTTTCAAAAATCTGGTCAACGTTTTGGTCAACATAAGCTCATTTGAGCTTATTTTCAGATATCTTGCTTATTAGTGGATGAAATTTGTTCTAGTTTGATTTCCCCTGCTTTATATCAAGTGCTTATTCATTTTCTTTACAAAAATCAAGTTGTGGATGTTTGGATTTTTCTGTAGCTTATTTTGAGCTTATTAATAAGCTCTCTTTTGCTTATCTTTGACTTTTAGGCTAATTCCTTGAATACACGTTTCTTAATCTGAATTAGAAGTTGTTTGCAAGTTGTCTCATTAATTTTGGTTCAGAAATAAGCCAGTTCCAGCTTATACAAGTGATAAGCCCGTTTTTGGTTTAAACATTTTCAAAAATTGCATTTTAGTCCCTAGAGTTCTATTAAAGTTCTAAACCTAGCTAATCTTTCTAATTTTGTGGAATTTGCAAAAGTTAGTCCCTGGATTTGTTAGTTTGTTACATTTCAGTTTTAGAAGTTTGTTAGTTTGTTAAATTTGGTTAGTTTGTTAGAATTTTTACAAGTTTAGTCCTTGTAGTTAACTGTTTTACATTTTTAGTCCTTATAACTTTTAGAATTTACATTTCAAGCATTTATATTTCATAGAAATTACATTTTCAGTCCTTATACTTTTAAATTTTGCATTTTAATATTTTACTTGAATAAAATTTGGAATTTGCAATTTGTTTTACGTATAAATAGGTTTATATTTTTCATTTTTACTTAGTGTTGTTTGAATTAGCAATAGATTACCAAGCAAGCTTGAACAACCAAAAACAATTAAAAATTTGATATTGATTGGACTTTCTATTAGTTAAGAACTGAGAAAACGAACTTGCATTATACACATTTCATTTGTCTAATGCTGACAAAGGTTATTTTAACGCTGATAAGTGTTATCGTGACGTTGTCAGCAACAATGTTAGTTTTGTGGTTTTTGATCTAAGTGTGTAGGCGTTGTTAGCATTGTACCATTAGATACAGAGTTGCTTATGGATCCTTGGAGAATCATTTGAGCATGTTTCATTTATGGATGATGGTTGGAATATTTATATTTATATCTTGATATAAATTTTTTATGTTCTTGCATATTATTGGGCAACATATGTATCACAGTTTAAGGGGAGGTTTTTAGGAACCTTTAGGACTTTTGGGTATTCTTATGATACTCTTATCACAATTCTAGATTGTGTCCACAGGTGAGTATGAGTTAGTTTACTAAATCATGAGGCACTGTAGCATGCAAAGTTGATATACTATGCATGCTGCCAAGACATTTTTGGCCTAGAATTGGATGTGGTCTGTTGGGATACTTGGGAAGGATTTATAATGGGTTTACCTGGGAGTTACAAGGAATTTTATGAGATAACTTAATTGTTAAGAATTTTGGTTAGCAAGGGACACTAGAGGACTGTTATGTCTATCTTGCATAAGCAAGTGTGCATAACTGGACAGTTCTTGCCGCCCTATAATAATTATCAATTTATAGGTTATCTTCACTAGGATAAATTACTTTGTTAAGGTCCTTTTTCATTTTTATTACTTTTATTTTTGGACGCTGACAAATATTTTTCCAAGCTTTGTTATGACCAATTTAGACGCTGACATGGCTTTGGCAAACGTTGACAAGAATATAGCCGTTAGGCGTTGATGGGTTATTTTTGACCGTTGACACTCATTGGGACCTACCCAGTTGTTATTTTTGACGCATTTTGGGGCCGTAATTTTGGGAGTAGATAACTTTTAATTAATGCACAAGATAAATTATTTTCTTTTCAAGATTTTCATCATTATATTTTGAAAATTTCTTGCCTTATTTTTGACCAATCACATGTGCCTATCTCTCCTATATATTTGGCTCCTATTTTTAAACAGGGTGTCTCATATTCTTGTCTAACACTTTTTCTCCTATAATTCATCTTTCTCAATAGTTCACAAACAGCTTTCTTCAAACAATGGCACCAAAGTTTAAACCAAGTGACTTGGTATTACGATTCAGGAGTCAGCACAACATGATTGCTTATTTGGACGCTGATGATACTTTGTTTCCACAATACACCCAGATGGTGGCGTATTTGAATGCATCTCCAATTAGGTATGCACTTTCTCATGCTCCTCTCATCCCTGTCACTCATATTAAACAGTTTTGGAACACTGCTAGTTCCTCAACAATTAATAATGTGACTACATTATCAGCTATTGTTCATGGGCGTACTTGGATGGTTACTGAAGCCTTGGTTCGCCAGGCTTTGCATCTTAATGATGCAGATGGTATAACCACCCTCCCCATCAATGAAATAGAACAAGGACTTCGGGCTTTGGGGTATCCTTTCCCTGATGAGGGCACTTTAAACAAATATCATAAACAAGAGTTTCCCCCAGCCTGGAAGTACCTCATACATGTCATCCTTCAATGTTTGAGTCCCAAATGTACTGCACACAATGAAATTAATAGATCAATTGCTAGTGCAATTGTGTGCATTGCAGATGGGCAAAAGTTTAATTTTTCAAAACTGATTTTTGATGGCATGTGTAAAAACAAAGGGAATAAGATGACTTTGGCTTATCCCAGATTTTTGCAAATGGTTTTTGATGTGCAAAATTACTACACAAGGGATCATGATGACTTTTATGAGATCCCTGTGCAAAAGAAAGCTATTTTTACCAAGATGAATTCACCCCCTCACCGTGAATTACCCCTCACCCAAGCTATGCTTGCTGTTATTGCAGCAGCACAACCCCAACCAGACCCACAACCACAACTTGACCTAATACCAGAACCTTTGCCTTCACCTCAACACATGGAAATTGACCAAGAACCCTTCAACGCTGACACATTAAATGTTGGCGTTGACACAAGTAATCTAAACGTTGACACCTTTCCTTCACAGACCCAAACACCCCTTAACCTTCAATCTACCACCCAATCCACATCATCTTCTACCCCACCAGAATATAGGTTGCAAAAATGCCCAAGGACTACTGGAGTGTTCTCCTCTAGTGGTCCTAGCCATGTAGCAGAGAGAACCATCACCACAAGTGTGGTTGGTGCTATGGATGAGGCTGGGACTATTGGTACTGGCTTAGATGCAGGCCAAGACAGTCCTAACATCTTTAAGACCTCATCCATGCCCCATGACTCTACTTTGGGAGGTCAAATACCCATTCTAGAGGATGGCAGATTGGAACCATACACATCGATGGAATTGACGGCTGTCTGTATTAGCTTGCAAAAGCAAAATGCAGACTTGGTACAAACAGTCAGTACACAAGGCCTTGAACTCATGCAATTGAGGGAGAGGATTGTTATTTTGGAGGATGCTAATACTAGGCGTGGAATGGAGGATTCTTCCGAAGGGGAGGATGAGCAGATTAATGTGAGTGACAAAGGCTCACATGATGGAGAATCTTTGGGTATTGCTGAAGCCCTCACTGCACTGAAGAAGCAACCAGGTTTTGATACATCTCTGGTTACTCCTACAAATTTGAACTTCTCTTTTACAGCTATGATGGAGCAGTTCACAAGAGGCGCTGAGACAAGTAAGTTGGGCGTTGACAAGCAAAATTTGAACGCTGACACACCAAGCGCTGACACAAGGAATTTGAGCGTTGACAGACCTGCAGATATGGTTGATGTATTCCAGTCATCAGCTATCATCAAAGAAGTGTCTTCACAAGTATTACCATCATCCTTACCCATCATTGATCCATTAGATAAGGGTAAAGGAATTTTGGTAGAAGTAGAAGTTCCAAAGGATGCAGCACAAGTAGAGTTTGATTCAAGGTTGGCTGCACAATTTGTGGAACAAGAAATAAAGAAGGTTGGTGAATCACCATTTGTTGTCACTTCAGAGGAACAAGAAGGAAGTGATGAAGAAAGTTCAGATTCAAGTGTGATGATAATTGAACAACCAGAAAGGCTTGAATATGGTGATGACTTGGCAAGGGAGAAGCTTAGAGAGTTAAAATTGCAAGTAGACTTTGATATGCCAGAAGTAGTTCAGATGTACCATGCTTGGGAGAATAGGATAATGGAGAATCCAGATTTGACAATTTCAGACCAAATTTGGGGATTGGAGATTCTTCTAAGAGTTCAAAGAGACTGCAAGGTAATTCTGAAACATAAGGCTAGCAATGTTTTCTCACTGGTGAAGAGGGATAGAAGAGAGCTTTACTATATGTTACTCAGATGTCATGGAACTGGATGGACCTTCAAGAAATTGCAGGGATTATCCTTTCAAGAATTGGAGTACAAGGCTTATCCCATTTGGGCAAGAGTGCAGGAAATGAACACTCTTAGACTTCTTTCAGATGAAAGGAAAGAAGAACTTGTAAAAGAGATGGAGATTTAGAAGGTAATGATTGTTCCAAGGCCTTTGAAGAAGGGAGTTCCACTTGAGTTTCCTAAAGATCTAAATAAAGTGGTTCCCAGTGAAGCTGTTCTTAGAAGGAGCATTAAGCTCTCACCCATGGAAGCTTCAGATATGGTACAAGTGTTACCTCTTGATGCCAGAAACCCTATTATTAGCTATGAGGAAGATGAAAGTGGGTTTTGGAAGATTGGTAGATATGGGAAAGAGGTACACATATTTACTACTCTTATGTCTCTCTTTGTAATTATGGATAGAGAAGACTTGGCAGACCTTTGGAGGTTGTTGATGGCCAAGTATGAGACTGAAGTACCTACTTCAGTCAATGGAATAAAGCTTTGGTCAACATTCAAGAGAATGTGTGCACCAGAAGAAGAAGATCATGTTTGGAAGGATCTTGAGGATGATATCAATGGTCTTCAATGGCGTTTGTATTTAGCTGCTGGTGTGTATTATTTGAGCTCTAAAAAATTTGCTGAGTATCTTCTTGTAGATGCTCAGTATCCCATGTCCAAAGAAGTTTTGGACAAGATGAAGACAACACAGCTGGAGATTGACTATTCAAGTGACGTTGCCAAAGATTTGATTAGGCATGTTTATTACCAATATGATAAGATTTGTAAGATTTCTCCTAGTTCTTAATTTTTATTCAGAAACTTGATTACTAGAGTAGATATCAAGTTTAGGGGAGCATTGTTGGGAATAAAATGTAGCCAGTACACTTGAACGCTGACAAGAAGAAAACAAGCGTTGATAAGAAGAGAACAAGCGCTGACAGAGCAAGCGTTGACAGGAAGAAGTCAAGCGTTGATAGGTTGAAGACAAGCACTGATAGAAAGATATGGTCTACGCGTATTTTGTTTCTAGTTTGTTTCTAGTAAAGATAGGATCAACAATGTATTTTCTATAATTATCTTTACCTAGAATAGCTGATACGTAGACTCTTGTACAAGGCTTCTTATGTCTATAAAAGAAGACCTTTAGGTTATGTTTCATATATGTTTTTCATATGTTTAACACTTTCATTGTAAGCAAGTTCGTTATTATCAAATCAAGTGAAAGTTTGTTTTACAACTGTTTGTGTGTTCTTGTTTGAGTGTTAATTCCGCATAACACATAAAGTGTTTCATACATAAACAAAGTTTCTCTACGTGTATAACTTGATCTAATCTCGTTTACACAAGCTAAATCGATATAAGTTTGGGATCAACATCAAGGTTGCGGACTCCCATTCTAGCGGCGATTTTTAAACCCGCAATCAACGCTTCATATTCTGCCTCATTATTAGTGGCTGTGAATTCAAAACGCATGGGCGTAGGTAAACTCCATTCCTTCCGGATTCGTAAGGATGAGGCCAACTCCTGACCCGTCCATTCACGAGGATCCGTCAGTAAACAAGACCCATGGTTCTGCTCGAGTTTCCTCTCGTTGTACGACCGGTCCGTCCTCATCTGGATTCTCTATTAAGAAATCTGCCAAGATTTAACCTTTGACCGCTGTCCTTGGTCTATAGGAGATGTTATGCTCTCCTAACAGAATGCTACACTTCTGTAGCATACCGGCCACATCTGGTCTGGAGATGATTTGCTTTATTGGTTGATCAGTAATAACCACAATTGGGTGCGCCTAAAAGTACCAGCGTAACCTCTTTGTAGCGAATACTAATGCTAAAACCAACTTCTCCATAGAGGAATAATTCAACTCCGACCCTTGTAGTGTTCTACTTATGAAGTAGACCAGAGTCTAGACTGTGTCCCTATCCATCATAAGTACTGCACTTATTGCTCCGTGTGTAGCCGACAGATACATAATGAGCTCTTCCTTAGGTCGGGGAGCCACTAGCGTGGGAAGAGCTACGAGGTGCTATTTAAGATGACTAAAAGCTTCCTCAGCTTCCTTTTTCCAACGAAAATATCCCTTCTTGATGCACTTCTTGAGTGTTTTGAATAGAGGTAGTGATTTTTCCGCGGACTTCGACAAGAACCTGTTTAGCCCGGCCAGCTTTCCATTCAATGATTGTACCTCTTTTCGCGTTTAAGGAGATGGTAACTGTATCACCGCGTCTGTCTTTTTCGGGCAACGCTTGATTCCATTTGGATCGATCATGTATCCAAGGAACATCCCTTCAGTTACCCCAAACGTGCATATTTTTGGATTTAGTTTCATATTGATTCTCCTCAATGTGTCAAACGTCTCATGGACGTCACAGACGAGTTCCTCCTCCGTATGACTTTTAATGACTAGATCGTTAACGTAGACCTCAAGGTTGCGGCCTATCTGTGAGTCAAAGGCTTTATCAACAAGTCGATGATATGTTGCCCTGGCGTTCTTTAGTCCAAATGGCATTTTTGTGTAACAGTACACGCCCTGACTAGTATGAAACGCCGTCTTTTCCTCATCTTATTCCGCCATCGAGATCTGGTGGTACCCTTTGTACGCATCTAAGAAGCATTTGAAAGGATACCCACATAGGGATTCCACCTTCCAGTCAATCTCTGGTAACGGATAACAGTCCTGCGGACAAGCTTTGTTCAGGTCTGTGAAGTCTACGCACATGCGCCAGCTCCCGTATGGTTCTTGACCATGACCGGGTTGGATAACCATTCGTGGTAGTATACCTCGCGCATAATTCTTGCGTCTACTAATTTCCGTACTTCATCCAGTAATACTTGGCTGCGTTCTGGTGCTTAACCACGCTTCTTTTGCTTAACAGGAGGATATCCCTGGCGGATTTGAAGTTTATGTTCTGCTATCGCACGCGACACGCCTGTCATATGCTTGGGCTCCCATACGAATACATCCAGGTTTGCTTTCAGAAGAGAGCACGTGGCCCTCTTGCCACTATCCGAGAGCGTCCCCCTATGGACACCTCTTGTTTCGGATAATCGGGATGGATTGCCACTTTCCAGTTAGGGGGTGTTGACCCTGCCTTAACGGGAACATGTGGGACTGGTGTTGCCACGGCGTGGCATTCGGACACTGGTATGACTGAGTTGTAGATGGTAACAATTCCCCCTTCCATAGGGAACTTAATCATTCCGTGAGCTGTAGACGGGACTGCCCGTATGGCCAGGATGCCTGGTCTTCCGATGATCCTATTGTATGGAGAGTGTGAGCGTATCACCATAAAGTTCATCCACGCCGTGGTGGAATGCTCTTCATTCCCAATGGTTACCAGCAGACGCAGTTGTCCTATTGGCCAGATAGTATCTCCACTAAAGCCAATGAGCGGTGACGTGGCCGGTACCAATTGGCTTCTTATTTCCAGTCGTAGCTGTACGAAGCAGCGTTCGTATAGTACTTCTGACGATGACCCTCCATCCACATACATACGGCAAACATTGTGTGTTCCAATGCTTACCTCAATCGTGGGAGGTACATCGGCTACGTCACTTGCCGTGATGGGAGGGAATGAGATTTCTCTGTCGCGTGAAATTTTTTGACTAATTTTCTGCTTTGTGCGGCGCTGCCAGAATTGGATCATGTATATAGTCAAAAGTTTGTCCTTTTGGGGATCCTTCTTATCGTTCTTCTTGTTATCCTTTCCGTCCTTCCAACCCTTGACCAGATGTTTGAGTTTGCCTGACTTGATCAGTGACTCAATGTGCTTCTTGAGCTTGATGTACTCCTCCGTGCCGTGACCTTTGTCGTTATGGAATTCGCAAAAGCGATTTCCTTGACGACGGTCCACCGGAGTCGTCATCGGAGGAGGTCTCGGGAAGTTCTCACCTTATGTCAACAAGATCTCCCGGTAAGACATCTTTAAGGGGGTGAACTTGTCCTCCAACCGCCCTCCTTTGTTTTGGCTCTTGTAGTCTGAGCCCCTTCCACTGCCTTGGTTGTTTTGACCACCCGATTGTCTCCTGGACTGGTCGTTTGATCGATAGTTGCTTCCCTTTATAGGATAGGCCGTGGCTATCGCGGTTTCTCCTTCTATAAAGTTCCTGAACCTTTCCATGAGGTCGTCATACCTCTCTGGTCGCTTGTCATTGAGGCGCCTAATTAATTCCCTGTCTGTTATGGCATGCATATCGGAAATTTTTTGGAGTTCCGGCATTGTCTTTGTGCGCGTGCACTCGTCATTGAAGCGTTCTGTGAAGGCCTCCGTAGATTCTCCAGGCCGTTGCTTGACGGTTTCCAGTGAGACTGGATCCCTATTATACTTCTTTCACTGAGTATAATTGTTTTTGAACGCAGTGCGCAGCTCAGTGAAACTATCAATGCTTCGGGGAGGAAGTCCCTCAAACCAATCACGGGCATTGCTGATCAAGGTTGAATTAAACATCTGGCACCATATAGGCATGGGCCATCGTTCGATTTTCGCCTATGTGTCAAATATCTTTAGGTGATCATCCGGATCACCAGACCCATCATAAGTCTTGACGCACGCTGGCATGCGACGCTTCTTATCCTCGGAGTAATTCCGTATGCGGAGAGTAAAAGGATCTTCCCTGGGATCACACCATGGACGGGTGAGATTAGGGTCACACCACGGGCGGGAGAGATCTTCCTCTTCCACCTCACAATAATAGGGGCCACCATAGTACCCTTCATCGTTTGACAGCAGTGGAGGAGTACGCCTAGGTCGGCGACGCTTGGGTGGATGGTCATCCGAATCCTCTCCTGAGGGACCGGGGGAAAGGGGAGGTGCCCCACTCCTCGGCTGAGGATCGCTCTTGCGAGAAGAGCTAGGAGCTTTCTTCCCGGTATTCACCCTATCCCACACGCTTGTGCGGCGATTAGTTCTGGTTAACTCCAAGTCCGGTCGTTCGGCTGAATCGTCGGATCTATCTCCTTCTTCACGAGACTACATTAGTTCCTGCATAACACGGTCCCCTATGCGTTCAAACATATTCTGAGGTTGAGAATTCTCCTCAAAGAGGTTTCGTTCCTGGGGTCAAGCCCTCTTCTTCTTCTGAAGAGAAGTGCCGGGCCCGACCCTGCCAAAGTTAAGCCTATATTGGAGGTTCCTACCTAGGTTTAGCCTTGACGCAATACGCGGAACGATCCTCTCAAAGTTCTGCGTAAGAACACGAGCGAGGTCTTCCTCACTAAGTGGTCCGACTTCCACTTCTTCTTCGGTTGACGGCCTACGCGGATCCTTGTTAGGGGCCTTAGGCGCACTCCCTGGATCAGGGTTGTCCATAGCTGAGGTTGGTGGTGGGGTATTAGCGGACGTACCTACCCCACCCATGGACTAAAAAATACTACGGTTGTTCGGTCCACCTGTTTGGTTGCTAGGGGACTGAGTGGGGATAAGTATCCCGTCCCATGTGGACTTCCGATTCATACGATTCGTGTTCCTGGGATTTCCTTGCGGATGTCCTTTCGTCATTGAGAGAGATCGAGATCAGATTTGCTCTAGCTTAGTGTATTGGTCCCACGGATGGCGCCAACTTGTTGATACAAAAGTTGGATGATCCTTGCTAGACCTGAATTAGGCTTAATTCGGGTTGGTTGGGCTCCGGCTCTTGCACCAAGTGAATTATCTTGCTGAGATCCTGCACATTAAAGAAACACGCATTAGGCTTACCATGGGAATGTATCGCACAATTAGACTCCGGTGTGAGAGTAAGTAATCCGTTAGGGTTTAAGAATTTGATGGGAGTTGAGAGTATGTAGAATGTAATCCCTTTGTGGAACCCCTGGGGGTTCCTTGTATAGGCGGTGAAACCCTAATGGGCTGTCGCTGATGCTTCGGCCCCAAGCAAAGGATAAGTGCCATAATTAGTTTGATTGTTATCTTCTAATTATGGTGAGTGTATATCTTTCACTTTGGGGTAAATCCTAATCATAATAAGATTATGATTCTGTCTAACCCTGTATCAGCCGTGACGGGCCGTGGGCCGCACACATGTATACGGCTACTGTTCATTCGAAGCCCATAAGCTTTAAATGATATTAAACCAACCCATTAGTAACAGGCCGGATGCGGGTAGTACCCGTGGGCCGGGTTTATGACCCGGATGGGGACTATACGTCATCAAATATGATGCAGGACGCTATTATCATTGAACAAATTATTAATTTACAAGATTAGTTAGCATCAGATACAACAATAAATATGGTGAGGCAGGACAGCTTCAATAGAAGGTCGCTCGTGGACAGTGACCTATTTAACCTGCGATGGTGTGGGTTCTACGATGTGCGATGCTATGCCCATGCCTCTTTCATATATTGAAGCACTCGAGTGTAGTATACCTCAATGGATGGAAGACTCACGGGTACACCGTCAGACCGACTAGGGTGTGCTAAGCCTATGCTGATAACTGCGCCTTTGGTAGAGGTATGATTCTTCTTGGCGACACGACGCACGTGTTGCTTTAATTTATCTTCTAGCGGAACCAATATTGGAGTGCCAGAAATGTACAAAGGGACTTGTAGTTGGGATAGTTTCGGCTCGCCAGTGGTTTCAGGGTCTCCTTCTGTTGGGTCTGCAATATCACTCGGAAGCATAAGGCCTGTCTTGGTCACGCTAATTGGGAGGTCCTGACCTTTATCGATTAGATCTATGGTTGGCATTGGGAGGCTCTCTAATATGTGGAAAGCGGCGTTAAACATCTCCTGCGTATATTTGGAATATATCTCATTTCCCTTCAAAGGACCCCTTAATAAATTCTCTTTGGAAGCGCGTTCCATTGCGAGACTGGATCCAAGCAGTAGCGCGGCATCATATACATCCTTGATCGCTTTGTCAAGAGGGGGTAAGTTCATGACACCTTTAGCGGCAAGTGGAAGACCATGTTTTATTAGCCATCGATTTTCAACACGCACTGCGGTGAGGTGCGGATATAGCTCTTCATCAAAATCCGTACTCATATACTTCAGAACTTCAGACTTCTTGGCCATCTCTTTCTGGCAGTTGGTGACAAAATTGTCGCAATTCAGAGCAAGGGCATTCATGCCTTCTACTAGTTTTGCCATGGCCCAACGGTTTTCGTCCTCTTGCTTCGCTCGCAGGCGGCGCTAGCGGTCTAGGAACTCAGAGAGCAAAGATTTTTCGTCCTCTAAATATTGGATGGATCTGGCATTTATACTGGACACGGCGTACAAGCGGGTAAATTCGATTTTCTCATTTACAAGCTTGAGGTCTTTCTGTTCTGTAACCTGGCGGACCTCTTCGTTTAATTATGCTAAACGCTCGGACAGCTGGGATATCTTCTTTTTCAAGTGGGCAGCCAAAGTTACTTCTTGGGCGGAAATTGTGTCTAGCTCCTTCATTAGTAATTCGTCGGACATCTCGTGTAAATGTTGAGCGCGTCCAAGGGGAGTTATGTGTTACAGGAAGTCCCCACAAGCGTCTGCGCCCTCAAGAGCGCAAGAGCGATGGCATTGCCAGGGAGGAGTAAATCTGATGGACTTCGCGGCGCCTGCATCCGCCTCGGTCGTGGAAGCAAGAGAGCTGCAAATTTGATGTCTTACGATTATTGGAGGTGTGCGAATTGTTTATTTTTTACGAAAAACTAAAGAAGAGTGCAGGGGTATACCTTGATAGTTGTATGCTTTCTCGTGGCCTTGATGGGGCTCCTCACGATGTTGCGTTAGCACGTGGCCTTGTTTGCAATATTCTCCCCCTTCTCGGAATTTGCTGCGTTGGGGAGCACGGTAATCTTTTGTAACTTGGCACAGATATGTCCTCTGCAGATGGACCGGTGTGAGAATCCTCTGCAGCACCATGTTCTTCTTCGCTCATATCCTTTGAAGGAGACTCTACGATGCATGGTACGCTTCAGATAGGGGTAGCATTTATGGCGGTTATCATCTCGGCATTCCCACTAGGTATGGGAGAAGGAAACTCCAGAGCTACAGTTCGTTGACCAATGCGCCAAAAATTTGATATCTCGATTAATGTGAAGGGTCGGGCGCACATGGTCATGGCGCATGGATTCCCGCGCTTCACGAGCCGTGTTTAAGTTAATTATGCATTCATATGAAGGACGAGTAAGTATATGTGCAGGAATGGTTTTTTTTCGGGAGCTAAATAAAAAGGCACAACCACAAGAAGAAGGGGGAGTGAACGAAATGAAGGTTTCTTACCATGGTCAAAGTCATCAAAGTATTGAGGAAGGTGGTTGGCAGGAAGAATTGGCGTATGGCTTAAACCTAGGGCGTATAGAAGTATCACTGGATATTCTTGCATTGGTATCCGATCAGCATTGATTGATTGTGCGTCTGCCTCGTTATTCAAACCAGCAATGGGGCGGTAATCCTTTATCATTGTCTCGGGGGTGATGAAATCATGGTCAAATGGGAACACAACCTTGTCTACCCAGAAGAACTTGTCGGTCCACGTCTTTAGGGAATCTATTTTTCTGTGTAACATTGAAGTTGACCCGGGCGTTTCGCGAAGGTTATCCATCCGTTCATCGATGTGGGTCTATACAAGGCGCGGAACAGGTTTATGGTTGTGTCAACATTTTTGAGTAAGCAGTTTATCTTAAAATTTGAGATTTTGGCGGCTCCTATGCAATGTGGCTGGGAGAGGTGTATGCTATAATAATTTAGTATGTCTATCAGGAAGCGGCTTAGAGGTATGCGATTGTTGGAAAACTCAATGAACCTGGTGTATATACCAATTTTTTTGTCGGGAAAACTCGCAATATGTGCTTGTGGATCTGGAACAGTCGGATGAAGATCTGAAGGAACGTGGTACTTGGTGGTAAATTGGGAGAGCTCTTGTTCGGATATGCAGGACGTCACATCAAATAGTTGGGTTACCATCTTTTGCTCTTGTGGGTGTTTTAAGCACGGGCTAAGGTAGTATATTTTGTTTGGAGTAGTGGTTCTTACAGTTTTCAATAATAGAGGGAAAGATTTTTTGGAAAATTAAGAAAGTGACTGTTAGACTGCATTTATATACCCTATGGATGTAATGGTTCTTATGACACGTGTCTGTGACGTTTGGTTCATCCTATGGTGTCTGCTGATTACTTCTTCTGACATGATTAAATGCTTTTCACGGTTTCCAATAAAGGACTGTGATAGTGGAATATGACATGGATGCTTATTTGATGTCATGACTGTGTGGTTTTTAGTGGGCATATATGGGAGCGGGCCTTGACGATTAATAGTCTAGTAGCCGCGGTTGGAACCTGCGACCACTAGACTGGGGGGACATGATGACGTATAGTCCCTAGTCGGGCTGGATAGTCCGACTCACGGGTACTGCCCACATCCATTAGGAATGGATTGGATACTTGTGCGATGTGCACACATAACCCATATAGCCCGGTAAGCCGCTGTCGCACAAGAGGTTGATTACTTAGCCAAGTCCTCGTTGCAGTGCGACAGGATCAGACCGAATATAACTTATATTATAGTTATATTCGCCTAAGGATAAGGGATATACACTTGCGTTAGTTAGATAATAAAGATCAAGCTATTTTGAGTCATTATCTCTTCCTTAGGCCGCAAGAACAGGGAGCCCAAGCTGGGCTCTCTCGAGTATAAAAGGAACCCCTCCGGTTCCACAAAGGTACGATACACACAATACCCTAAACACTAATATACTCAAACCGATTACTTACTCTCACGCCGGAGTCTAATCGTGGGTAACAAACCTACAGTAAGCCTAATGGTGTCTGTTTAGTGCGCAGGGTCCTAAAGCAAGTTTCACTTGCTGCGAGAGCCGAAGTCCACAAGATCCCAAATTAAGCCTAATTTGGGTTAAGCTTGGTCTACCCTAACTTTTGCATCAACATTATTTATTGGATTGTGCTATTTTGTGTGTTGTGTCTGGTTGTTTTTTGATTTTTATTGACTCCCCACACTCCACTGAGTGCGGGGGTGCCTTTGTTATCCAAAAGTACCAAGAAACAAGCAAGAAATCGACCATTTCTCACTTTCTTTAACTGAGCAGTGGGAACTCCTTTCCCACTACCAGTGTTAGCTAGCCACTGCTCCACTAGCAGACAAAACCCCTAACATGTCACTATCAGTTGTTTGATTTTTTTTTTGTCTTTAATTATCAAATCTTAGCATTTTTCAATTTTTTCAGATTTCCAAACTTAAGTTATTTATTTTAGGATTTTTCAAAAAGAAAATTTATTTTTATGATTATTATATTATTTTTTGCATTATTTTAGTTTAAAATTAGGTTTTAATATTTCTGTTTTTGTCTTATTGGACCTAAAATCACTCTTTTCAACTTTTTTTCATTTTTCTCCTGTTTAGTTAAGTAATTTAAGATTTTTTAAAAAGTAAAATTATTTTTCTCATTATTTTTTATTTTTATGCTTATTTTTATTAAAAATCAGTTTTTAGCATTTTAAAAATAGAAAAATTGTTTTAAAAATTTAGGAAAAATAATTTTTAGCTTTTAATTGATATAAGTAAGATTTTAGTTTGATAAAATATAATTTTGGACTTTTTGTTAATTATATTTAATTTTAGGGCTTTAATTAGCATTTAAAATTAAATATTTAATTAATAATAAGTTTTAAAATTAATTATTGAACTTTTATTCTTATTTATATTATTTTATACTTAATTTTGATTTTTATTTACTTTTTAGTTAAAAAATTTATTTTCGGCGCGTTTTACGTTTTAACGTATACGTTTTACGTTTATCGCCGTAGTATAATTTAGCGTAACTCGTCTTTTAAATTTATATCTTCTCAAACCTAAAAATGATCACTAATCCAAACTTGATTTTATATTATTGGCACACAACACACACCTCCTTCGAGAACAAACTCGCATTTGTTGAATTTGTCGGTTTTCCTAAATCGTCGAATTTAATACTTGCCCATTATACGTCTTTTTCCTAAATGTGTGTTTTTACTACATCGTGGGCCGTGCTTGATATCGTGCACAATAACACGTAGCATGTGATATATCTGGTCGGCTTGCTATTAAGTACATGAGGGAGCTGATCATGGAACGATATTTCGTGTGATCTATTGCATCTCCCTCTAAATCAGCGTCTAGGGATGTGGTTGATAATGGTGTCCCAACGGGGTCACATGAGGTCATACCATGCTTTTTGATTATCTCTTGCCAATACTTAGCTTGGTTAATGAAGATACCACTTGGGGATTGGTGAACTTGAATTCCTAGAAAGAGTTTTAGTTCGCCCATCATTGACATTTCAAATTTTCTATGCATTACTTTTTCAAACCATTTTGAAAGTTTTGGGTTTGTAGACCCGAAAATAATGTCATCAGCATAAATCTGCACAATAAAAATGTCATCCCCATATTTATAAGTGAAAAATGTTAGATCAATGGAACCTTTTGAGAAACCTTTGGATACCAGAAATTTCAAGAGCTCGTCGTACCACGCCCTTGGAGCTTGCTTGAGTCCATAAAGTGCTTTGTGGAGACGATACACCTTGTCAGGATAATGAGGATTGACGAATCCTTCCGGCTGTGTGACATAGACTTCTTCTTTCAAAGGACCGTTATGAAACACAGTCTTTACGTCCATTTGATAAACGACGAATCCCTTATGTGTAGTATAAGCAAGGAAAATCCTGACCGCTTCCAAACGAGCTACTGGTGCAAATGATTCTTCAAAATCAATACCCTCTTTCTGGGCATACCCTTTAGCCACTAGCCTAGATTAATTCTTGATGATCGTGTTTTCTTCAACCATCTTGTTTTTCCAGATCCATCGAAGATTTAATGGTGTTACATCATATGGTCTGTCAACAAGTTCCCAGACTTTAAGTCTTTCAAATTGTTGAAGTTCGTTCGTCATCGATTCAATCCAAGCGTGATCTGCCAAGGCTTCTTTGATATTTGTTGGTTCAGCTGTACTAACGGCGAGTGCGAACATACAAACATCACCATCGGTTTCAAGTTGTCGTCTTGTATGAACGGGCTGTGAAGGTTTTCCAATTACGTGAACCAAAGGATGATCTCGGGTCCAATGATGTGTTGAAGGATGTCGTTGATAGAACGTATGCATATTTGACGGATCAACATGGCGAGTAGAGGAATCTCCAGTTTCGTGTACCGGTGTACCGAATGGGTTGATAAAGTCGTCTTCGTCATTTAATGCATGGTCTTCTTGATTTGTGTTCTCCGGAGCAATGACAGTAGTTGTGAATGTTGTAGGATCGATTGTTGAAGTGATATTCTGAGGAGGTAAATCTGCAGCAACCCGTGCTGAAGTAGATGAAGTTGTATCCTTTTGTTGACGATGATCGGTATCATCATTCTCATTATGAGTGACAGCGGAAGACTTCGATACAACATGTTTCTCCCCCGTGAAATATTCATCATACATTGGTCCATATAACATTTCTAACTCTTCAATTGTTGTGTCGACTGTCATATATGCTCTTGCTCCTTGCTTAGCCGATAGTTTAACCCCAGCTTCCATCTTCTTGCATAGCAACATCTTTTTCTTATGATAACCAGAGTCCCCAACCCATTTCAGCTTCCTGCATTCCTTTACCATATGCCCATAACCTTGGCAATTAAAACACTGAATCCCACTTTGTTGAACCACTTGAGTTCTAACAGTTTCCCTATTCCCAGCAACAGTAGCTGTAACACTCTTAAATTTCGTATAGGTACAACGGAAGGGTCAATAGAGTGTTACGGGATAGCACAATAACTCAAATCATAGACAACGCATAAAAAGGGTTGTACAAAGTTAAACATACATTCATCCGAATAAAAGTTTAGTGTCTACACAAGGTCCCCCAGTTTTACAGTCATAAATTTTATAAAACATAGTTCGAATGAATATTATTATTATATGGGTAATAAGTGTGAAAACACTTATCCTTTTACCACTTATTTCCAATAATAACAAGACCAAAACGTGTATTTTATGTCGTAAAAGTCGGAATTATGCGTGGTTTGTGTTTTTATTGTGTTTCAGGATAAAAATATGAAAAAGGAAGAAAACACGGGCAATCACGGGCTTTTATCGAAGAAAAAGACAAAAGACGAAGTCAAAAGATCGAGAGTGCATAAAGAACGGAAGTCCAAGGCCTATTCTGAAGATTTATCGAAGAAAAAGTCTAAAGACGGAAGTTTAATGAAGTCGAAGAACTCAAGTCTAATTATAGAAGAAAATTATAAGACAAGTTCAATTTATGTCGACAAATCCCGAGACGACGTCGAAAAAAGACAGAAATTAAATCGAGTCGAGACGAGAAGAAACAAAGAAGGAAGCATAAACACTTAACCTCCCCACCTCCTATAAATACCCTCCTAATATGTCATTAGGAGGGTGTTAGTGATAATTAGTGTTAGTTAGTTTTTAGTTAATTTTTAATTTTTATTTTTAAGTGTGTTTTTAATTTTTTTCTCTCTAGTTTTTCAAGCTTATCAAACATTAATCTTGTAATCTTTTGATCTTAATCTTCAATTTAATCAAGCTTATTTTCTTAATTCTCATTCTACCTTTCTTAATCTTTTTAATCTTGTTTAATCTTGATAATCATGTAGTTTATCTAATTTTGTTGATGATATAATTGTTTAGCTTATTTGATTGTGCTTATTGAATTGGTGATTTTAAAAGTTTTAGATTAAAGTGCTTATTTTCTTAATTTTAATGCTTAATAGTTTTTAAAAATAAGTTGATTATGATAAGTTTAATATTTTTTATAAAAAGTTGATTTTCATTATTTAGATTATTTAGTGTTTTAATAGTTTCTAAATTGTGGCTTATTAGTTTTTCTTAAAAATCTCTTTGATTTAAGTTTTGATAAGTGCTTATTTTAGATTTGCTTATTTGCTTAATATTGGTGTTATCCGGGTTTCCTTAAAACCCCTTTATTCCGAATATAGCATCCTTCCCTTTATTCAGGATAGTACACTTTCATACATTCCGTATAGCAGATTCCGATAGTCATCTATTCCAGATAAGAGTCCAAAGTAGGAATTCCGGATAAGCATCACAAACACATTCCGGATAAGCCCTTAGTTTTGTATTCCGGATAAGCTTCACTCCCTCATTTCGGATAAGTACTTTATTAATTATTACGGATAAGCCTCAGAAGTAAGCATTTCGGATAGTGAGTGTAAATGGATTCCGGATAGCAACACATTCCGGATAAGTCTCTGATTTTGGGATTCCGGATAACATTCCGGATAGTCTCCTCGTCATTGCATTATTCCGGATTAGCAGTAGGATCATTATTCCGGATAACTCTCAAGCTATTTTTTCCGGATAAGCTGTACAACAAGGTATTCCGGATAAGGTCATAATCCTTATTCCGGATTAGATTCATTTTTTTTGTTTACTGTTTAATTTTTCAAACTCTAACTTTTCCCGCATTTTTAGCATTATTTTAACTTGTCTTTATTTTTAGTTTAAATTTTCAAGCTTTCATTTTTACTTATTTACTCAACGAATTTTCACTTTTAGCTTAAAATAGATAATCAAACCTTTTTATTTTCCACCAAGAACGACCGAGTCGCACTTTTAACTAGTAATCAATTCGAAAAGACTGGATTAATGAACTTTCATAACTAAGTGAAAACCTAGTTATTAAACTTTTAACTAGTAATCAATTCGAAAAGACTGGATTAACGAACTTTCATAACTAAGTGAAAACCTAGTTATTAAATGGCGCCGCTGCCGGCTCTTTTCGTTAAGATTAACGGTTTTAAGTGAGAGACGCGTTGGATTTTGGGATCCGTTCACTTTTGAACGTTATTTTTCTTGCTTAAAATTTTTCAAAAATCCATAAATTAAAAATTTTCAAAAAAATAGAAAAACATAAAAAACCAAAAATATTTCTTGTCTATTTTTCTTTTCCTTTTGTAGGTGTGTATGCGTATCCGTGCTCGTAAGAAGAAAGCAGCTCAAGCCGAAGTCATTACTCCACCTATTGTCACCATGGAAAATCAACCAATGATCGAGCTTTTGCAATCGCAAGTAGAGGGCAACACCGATGCTATTGTTATACCCGAGATTGGAGCCAACAACTTTGAGCTCAAATCCGGTTTCATTCAAATAGTCTCTGCTCAACCATTCTTGGGGCGTACACTTGATGATCCTCACAACCATATCAAACGGTTTCTTCAACTCACTAATACGGTCAAGTATAATGGGGTTTCACAAGAGGTAATTCGCATACAACTTTTTCCTTTCTCCTTAGAGGGACAAGCCCGACATTGGCTTGATAAGGAACCGCCACAAAGTATTCTTACGTGGACGGATTTAGAGACCAAATTCATCAACTACTTTTTCCCACCCTCACGTACTACCGCTTTGCGGAATGAAATCATTACCTTTGAACAAAAGTACGGTGAGACATTTAGTGAATCTTGGGATCGTTTTAAGGAACTTTTAAGAAAGTGTCCACAACATGGTTTCACAAAAGTACATCAAATTAATACTTTTTACAATGGTTTAAGCATGAATGACCAAGATTCACTAAATTGTGACTCGGGGGTAATATTTTGGTTAAGTCGTCTAATGCCGCATGGGATATTATTGAGAATAAGTCTAGAGTGCAAACCAAGAGTGTTCGGACTAATGTGGCTAGTGCTAACACTAGTGAGAGCGACAAGAGAATTGATAAGCTTACTTCGCTTGTTGAAACACTTGCTCTCCAAACCGCTAACAATACCAAAGCCATCAATGCACAAGTTAATGCTATGAGTCAGTCATGTGAAATATGCGGGGGATCTCATTCATACACCGATTGTCCTTCGACTCATGACAATCCAGAAAATTCGTATGCCGCCAACGGTAACTTTTCTACGGGAGGCTATCAAGCACGTCCTCAAGGTGACCGTAATTTGCTTAGTTATCGTTCAAACAACTTTCTTTCACCACCCGGTTTTCCCCCTCAAAACCCAAACAACCTCAATCGCAACAATCAAAATCAACCACGAGCTCCAAATAATTATCAAACCCAAAGAAACCCATATCCACCTCAAGGAAACAATCAAGTTCACCAACAACCCGCTTATCAACCACCTACCTACCATGCTCTTCCTCCCACCCAACCCACCGCATTTCACCAAGAGGTTGACACTTACATGAGGACTAATGATGTGATAGTGCAGAATCTTTAGCGGCAAATGGCCAACTTGAAAGGAGATATGGTGAAACAAGGGAATGATCTTCGAGCCGATATGCGAAACTCATTGAGTAGTCAAACGAATGACTTAAGGGGCATGATGGCTAGTTTCTTCCAAAGTAATCAAGCCTCTGGTTCGGGTTCTCTTCTGAGTAACACCGTTGCTAATCCAAGAGGGGAGATGAAAGCAATCACCACTCGAAGTGGAAAAGGTTTAAAGGAACCCGAGCTTCCTACACCTACACCGGTGATTGTGACAAAGGAAAACGAGTCCCCTTCTCCTATTCCTCCACCTTCTATTTTTCCAATTCCTCCACCTTCTACTTCCACCCCTCCACCACCCAAGGATGTGAGTGAGAATTCCATTCCAAAGCCTTCATCTCAACCCAATATACCTTATCTCTCAAGGTTGAGGAAAGAGAAGTTGAAGAACAAGGATGATATTCAGGTTTCTAACTTTCTCAAAATGTTTAAACAACTGAATTTCAACATCTCCTTTGCTGAGGCTCTCGCTCAAATGCCGAAATATGCTAAAATATTTAATGATCTTCTCAGTGATAAAGAGAAACTTCTTGACATCGCTCAGACCCAACTTAACGAGAATTGCTTCGCAGTGCTCTTAAGGAAATTACCAACCAAACTTGGTGATCCGGGTCGTTTTCTCATTCCTTGCAACTTCCCCGGGGTAGAGAATTGTATGGACCTAGACGATCTAGGTGCTAGTATCAACTTAATGCCTTTAAGTGTTTGGAAACAATTATCTCTACCCGAGCTAGTCCCCACACGAATGACATTGGAATTAGCTAACCGTACGGTTGTGTATCCAGTGGGGATAGCCGAAGATGTCTTCGTCAGTGTTGACAAATTCACCTTTCCGGCGGATTTTGTTGTCATTGACTACGAGATGGACCCTCATGTTCCATTAATCGTTGGACGTCCATTCTTGAGGACTGGTCGCACTCTCATTGATGTAGCCGCGAGCGAATTAATCATGAGAGTTGGTGACGATAAAATCGTCTTCAACATGGGTAAACTTTCTAAGCAACCTTCTGAAAACGAGAGCGTTAATTTCATTGACGTTCTTGATGAGGCTTGTGAAGAACATTTCAAAGACGCTTGTAAAAGTGGTTCTTCTTCTCTACCCATTGTTGAGACCGTTGCCTCCATTGCTCCCTCACTAACTCCATTTGGAGAAAGTGAGTTACTTTTGAAAGAATTTGAAGCAACTTTGGGAGATGTGGATTTACAATATGATGATTCTCCCTCTAATTGGGATGAAGACATTCATACCATTGAGAACCTTCTCAATGAGGACCATATTTCTCCACAATCTCCTAAGGAAATCTCCATCGATGAACCGAATTTGACTACGCCTTCCATCGAAAATCCTCCGGATTTAGAGATTAAGGATCTACCGTCTCATCTTGAATACGTGTTCCTTGAAGACAATAAGAAGTCACCCGTCATCATCTCTAAGGATTTGAAAGAAGACGAAAAATCTCGCCTTATAGCCGTGCTGAAAAATCATAAGAAAGCGATTGCTTGGAAAATCTCCGATATTCGTGGAATTGATCCTCACTTTTGCACACATAAAATTTTAATAGAGGACGACTTTAAACCCACTATTCAAAACCAAAGAAGGGTGAATCCCAAGATCCATGACGTTATCAAAAAAGAGGTTATCAAACTTCTTGATGCGGGAATGATCTACCCTATCTCGGATTCACCATGGGTTAGTCTCGTCCATTGTGTGCCTAAGAAAGGCGGAATCACCGTTGTGCCCAATGAAAACAACGAGTTGATTCCTACTCGTCTCGTTATAGGGTGGAAAGTTTGTATAAAATATCGCAAACTCAATGATGCTACGAGAAAGGATCATTTTCCCCTTCCTTTTATGGACCAAATGCTTGAACGTCTAGCGGGTAATGACTATTATTGTTTTTTAGACGGTTTCTCCGGGTATTTTCAAATTCCCATCGATCCTAAAGACCAAGAGAAAACCACATTCACTTGTCCTTATGGAACATTTGCTTACAAAAGAATGCCTTTCGGCTTATGCAATGCTCCTGGGACTTTCCAAAGGTGTATGATGGCTATCTTCCATGACATGGTTGAAGAAACTATGGAAGTCTTCATGGATGATTTCTCGGTCTATGGTGATTCTTTCTCTCATTGCTCTGCCAATTTGGAACGCATGCTTAAGCGGTGTGAAGACACTCGCCTTGTTCTAAATTGGGAAAATGTCATTTCATGGTAAAAGAAGGCATTTTTCTTGGACATAAAATATCCAAATCCGGTCTTGAAGTCGACCGTGCTAAAGTTGATGTCATAGCCAAATTACCTCCACCTTCAACCGTGAAGGGAGTGAGAAGTTTCCTTGGTCATGCGGGCTTCTATCGTTGATTCACTCAAGATTTTTCTAAAATCGCTCGCCCGATGACCCACCTCTTGGAAAAAGATACTCCTTTTATCTTTTCTAAAGAGTGTCTCGAATCTTTCAATCTTCTTAAGGATAAGCTAATTAAGGCACCGGTCTTGGTTACCCCTAATTGGGAGCTACCTTTTGAATTGATGTACGATGCTAGCGACTTTGCCATTGGAGCGGTTTTGGGCCAAAGAGTGAACAAACACTTCCAACCAATCGATTATTCTAGCAAGACAATGACGGGGGCTCAATTGCATTATACCACTACCGAAAAAGAGCTTTTAGCTGTAGTGTATGCTTTTGAAAAATTTCACCCCTATCTTGTCCTTTCCACCACCATCGTGTACACCGATCATTCCGCGTTGAAGTACTTGTTCACTAAGCAAGATTCTAAGCCAAGACTTCTTCGTTGGGTTTTGCTCCTTCAAGAATTTAAATCGAAATTCGTGACAAGAAGGGAGCCGAAAACCTAGCCGCGGATCATCTAAGTAGACTTGAGTATCCTTATCAAGGGGATCATCCGAATCAAGAGATCAATGACTCTTTTCCCCTTGAGGCCTTAATGTCTATCCATTCCAATCTTGATGACACCCCGTGATTTGCGGACATTGTAAACTACTTAGCGGTTGGCATTCTCAAGGAAGGGTTAACGTCCCAACAAAAGAAAAAGTTTTTTTAAAGGCATTGAACACTATTTTTGGGACGACCCTTACCTTTTCAAACAATGTGCGGATCTTGTCATTCGTCGATGTGTTGATGGGCTGGTAGCGTTACTAATCCTTGAAGCTTTCCATAAAGGACCCACCGGTGGTCACTTTGGTCCTAATTACACCGCGAAGAAAGTTTTCGACTCTGGATTTTATTGGCCCACCATTTATCATGAGACTCATGAAATGGTTAAATATTGTGATGCTTGCCAAAGACAAGGCAAGATAACACATAAAGATGAGATGCCTCAAAATTTCATACAAGAATGTGAAATCTTTGATGTATGGGGTATCGACTTTATGGGGCCATTTCCATCATCTAAAGGGAACAAGTACATCCTCGTAGTTTTTGACTACGTATTTAAATGGGTTGAAGCTAAGGCTCTCCCTATGAACGATGCGAGGGTGGTTGTGAACTTTTTGAAGCAACTTTTTTCTCGATTCGGTGTTCCTCGTGCTATAATTAGTGACCGCGGGACTCATTTTTGCAATGATCATTTTGCTCGAGTCATGGCTAAGTACGGTGTCAATCACCGCCTTTCCACCGCTTATCATCCTCAAACAAATGGTCAAGCCAAGATATCTAACCATGGATTGAAGCGAATTCTTGAGCGTACTGTGGGAGAGCATCGTGCCTCGTGGGGCGATAACTTAGATGATGCTTTGTGGGCTTTCCGTACCGCATATAAGACGCCGATTGGTTGCACTCCATATCGTCTTGTGTACGAGAAGGCATGCCACCTCCCTATCGAGCTGGAACATAAGGCATACTGGGCCTTGAAGTGGACGAATTTTGATATCAACAAAGCCGGTGATCTTCGGAAGATTCAACTCAACGAGCTAAATAAACTAAGGAATGAAGCTTATGAGAACTCATTGATCTACAAGGAGAAAACCAAGATCATCCATGATGCAAGGATTAAGAACCGAGAGTTCCACATTGGTGATCAAGTTTTACTCTTTAACTCTCGGTTGAAGATCTTCTCAGGCAAGCTGAAAAGCCGTTGGTCTGGTCCATTCACTGTCGCCAAAGTCTTCCCATATGGCACCATTGAGCTTTCTCAGCCAAATGGGCCTAATTTTAAAGTGAATGGCCAGCGCGTGAAGTTGTACTTTGGTGAGGATATCTCTCATGAGATGATTCCATCCCTCACCACGTTTCCCTTGAATTAGTTCTGGGTCGAGTCAGGCTCGTGACTCGGTTAACAAAACAAGCGCTTCTCGGGAGGCAACCCGTTGATCTATCCTTTACCGTTTTCATAATAAGTGTAGGGGGAGCCCCGTTTGTGTTTGTTGTCTTGTTTCTTCTAATGTGCAGGGATTAAAAGATTCAAAGATCCATTCTCGATGACTTTTGACGAACCGTGATCCCGTGTACCTGTCTTCCTGGTTCTATCCTAAACTGTCGTGATTCAATATTTCATATCTTATATGTTCACATTGAAATCACTATAGTTGTCCTTTCCTTAGCAAGATTGAAACAACATGCACAATGTCCTAAGTGTAGGGGAGTTTACTCCCACGTGCTTAAACATTGAGGACAATGTTTATATCAAGTATAGGGTGGACTTCTATCGAAGTGAGTGGTCTTTTCCATGAATTTGCCCTCATTTTAACCGGAAAATTTGATTTTTCGACATTTTTCAAAAATTTTAATCTATTTTGGCCTAGTTGTATAGTAGTGTTTTCCTTTGTTATCGTTATTTACTTTATTTGCTAAAATAATTTTTTAATAAAGTGGTTTTAAATTTTTCAAAGTTATGAATCTTTTTACTCAACCCGGGTTTACTTATCTAAGTTTACTCTAGCTAGTATCCTTAACGTGTTTAAGTCAAGTTTTGCTAGGCTTTTATATAGGGAACTTTAAAACGCGAAAGTCTTAACCCTCACGGGTTAAGAACAAGAACTTTTCGCAAGTTCCTATCATTGATCCTAGAGAGTCGTTTATCAAGGGAACTTTAAAATGCGAATTCTAAACTTGAAAAAGTCTAAGAGTTTGCAAGATCCTATAGATGACTCGAAAACACAAAACTTTGATTTAATTGGCTAAGCATCCACGAGTCTCATTCCTTGAGATTTTAAATTGTGGAGAACGAGAGATGATAGAGTCAGTTATAAGTTTGGTATTCTTTCGTGAATTTATGTGAGTTGATTATAAGCTTCTTCTCCCATCGCTTGCTAATAAATTTATCTGTAATAAATAAGGTTGTACTATTTGAAAAGTTACTTAGCTTCTAGCCCAAGATCGTTTAAAATTTGCTCGGTATTAATTAGAGTTCATAGCCAAGGCATAACTTATTGAAGTAGGATGCAAAGATTGGCGAGTCCGAAAAGGCCCTAACAAGGCATGAGGGATACATTTTGCTGCTAAAGATCCAAAAGTGATGTGAAGAATCATTTATCAAAAATCAATATGAAGGATCGAGACACACGACGAAAAGCAAATACTCCCTTAAAGATCATGGAGAAGTCTATCTAAAAAGGCCCTAACAAGGTATGAGGATAAATAGATCCAAGTCCTAAAAGGAGGCGGATCATTGTATATCAAAGTCCAAAATAAAGATTGGAGAAAAATGAAGAAGTCGTGGTCCATATATGAAGAATCTATCAAAAAGTTCAAGCAAAGAAATTCCTAATATGAAGAGAAGACCATAATTTCAAGAACGTCTCTCAAGATTCGAAGTATGAAGTCGCTGCCAAATATCGGTCCGAGAAAGGTCTCAAATCGTGAAGCGAGTTATGCCAAGATATGAACTTTATGAGGTCCCGAGAAGCAGTTTTAAAAGATTTTGTCCTTTAGCTAACTATTGATTAAATCGTCCCACTTTATTTTTGGCCTAAATAAACTATCAAAATAAGTCAAACAATGCATCCTCGTGATCATTCAAGACAATTAAAATATAAGAGATACACCTAGGAATAATGGAGTCTAAGTAAATAATTGGGCCACATGAGTTCGTGTTAGTTTGCTAACTTATAATAACAATGATCTCGTTTATAAGCTTGGTGTGGGGAACGTGAAACTTGAGGATGATAAACAATCATGACACCAAAACCCTAATTTAAGTCTTTTATTCCTTTACTTGTTATGTTCTTTTAGTTTCCTTAGTGTTTAGTATTTAATAAAGGCCAAAGTGGGTTATTTATGATGAAAAATGTAGCTCGTGCTTTGAAATTAATGCATTGCATGAGGGCATTGCAATGGTCAAGTGTAGGGGATTTAATAATTATGAAAACACTTATCCTTTTACCACTTATTTCCAATAATAACAAGATCAAAACGTGTATTTTATGTCGTAAAAGTCGGAATTATGCGTGGTTTGTGTTTTTATTGTGTTTCAGGATAAAAATATGAAAAAGGAAGAAAACACGGGCTATCACGCGCTTTTATCGAAGAAAAAGACAAAAGACGAAGTCAAAAGATCGAGAGTGCATAAAGAACCGAAGTACAAGGCCTATTCTGAAGATTTATCGAAGAAAAAGTCTAAAGACGGAAGTTTAATGAAGTCGAAGAACTCAAGTCTAATTATAGAAGAAAATTATAAGACAAGTTTATTTTATGTCGACAAATCCCGAGACGACGTCGAAAAAAGACAAAGAAATTAAATCGAGTCGAGACGAGAAGAAAGAAAGAAGGAAGCATAAACACTTAACCTCCCCACCTCCTATAAATACCCTCCTAATATGTCATTAGGAGGGTGTTAGTGTTAATTAGTGTTAGTTAGTTTTTAGTTAATTTTTAATTTTTATTTTTAAGTGTGTTTTTAATTTTCTTCTCTCTAGTTTTTCAAGCTTATCAAACATTAATCTTGTAATTTTTTGATCTTAATATTTAATTTAATCAAGCTTATTTTCTTAATTCTCATTCTACCTTTCTTAATCTTTTTAATCTTGTTAATCTTGATAATCATGTAGTTTATTTAATTTTGTTGATGATATGATTGTTTAGCATATTTGATTGTGCTTATTGAATTGGTGATTTTAAAAGTTTTAGATTAAAGTGCTTATTTTCTTAATTTTAATGCTTAATATTTTTTAAAAATAAGTTGATTTTGATAAGTTTAATATTTTTATAAAAAGTTTATTTTCATTATTTAGATTATTTAGTGTTTTAATAGTTTCTAGATTGTGGCTTATTAGTTTTTCTTAAAAATCTCTTTGGTTTAAGTTTTGATAAGTGCTTATTTTAGATTTGCTTATTTGCTTAATATTGGTGTTATCCGGCTTTCCTTAAAACCCCTTTATTCAGAATATAGCATCCTTCCCTTTATTTCGGATAGTACACTTTCATACATTCCGTCTAGCAGATTTTGGATAGTCATCTATTCCGGATAAGAGTCCAAAGTAGGAATTCCGGATAAACCTCACAAGTAAACATTCCAGATAAGCATCACAAACACATTCCGGATAAGCCCTTAGTTTTGTATTCCGGATAAGCTTCAATCCCTCATTCCTGATAAGTACTTTATTAATTATTCCGGATAAGCCTCAGAAGTAAGCATTCCGGATAGTGAGTGTAAATGGATTCTGGATAGCAACACATTCCGGATAAGTCTCCGATTTTGGGATTCCGGATAACATTCCGGATAGTCTCCTCGTCATTGCATTATTTCGGATTAGCAGCAGGATCATTATTCCGGATAACTCTCAAGCTAATTATTCCGGATAAGCTGTACAACAAGGTATTCCAGATAAGGTCATAATCCTTATTCCGGATTAGATTCATTTTTTTGTTTACTGTTTAATTTTTCAAACTTTAATTTTTCCCGCCTTTTTACTTAGCATTATTTTAACTTGTGTTTATTTTTAGTTTAAATTTTCAATCTTTCATTTTTACTTATTTACTCAACGACATTTTCACTTTTATCTTAAAATAAATAATCAAACCTTTTTATTTTCCACCAAGAACGGCTGAGTCGCACTTTTAACTAGTAATCAATTCGAAAAGACTGGATTAACGAACATTCATAACTAAGTGAAAACCTAGTTATTAAACTTTTAACTAGAAATCAATTTGAAAAGACTGGATTAACGAACTTTCATAACTAAGTGAAAACCTAGTTATTAGTGGGCCATCAGAGTCGATCTCCATCCAAGTTACCATCAAGCACCTGAGATAAAACATGCGAAAAATTAATCAGCGAATGCCGAGTGAATTCATAGAGTTTAGTAAAAACCGTTATATAAAACAGTTATGTAAATAAAAAACACAAGCATAATATCAGTAATAAGACCCCATATTGCTAGTCAGGCAATATATTATAATTCCATTCATATAGCATACATTATATATGAGACCGCGCCTCAGTATTTACCATTATCGGTATTTATTATCGGATTATTATAAGCCGTATGACATTGTTGCCTTTCTATAATATACAACGGGTCGCGAGCCCGACAAATATGTACCCATCTAAATCAGCGTGTCGTCACTAAAATCACGCTATATAAATCTTCTCATACATAAATTCGCTTACCAATCAATGTGGCACGATGGAGATCAACCGTCAAGGCGCGAACTGGGGTGATCTTCCCCAAATAGTACTATTATATGCATAAGCGTCTACCAACTCCCGGTAGTTCACAATTCATGCTAATGGGACTTATAATGACATAACCTAACTTTTAATAATCTATTTCAATCATCCATTTTGGGTCATACAATCAATCGGGTCCATTTCAATAAGCATACAATCGGGACTACTTGTGTTCTATTTTTATTAAAACTCACATGTTATCTCCCTCGTGGGTTTACAAAACATTTCATAAAAAATTTAAAAGAGTGTGAGGCTATGAACTCACGTTGGTTGGTAAAGGCGAGTTATCGGCAATTAGGATGTATGGTGCGTGCCTCGATCACGGAAACCTAAACAAATAATACTCGATCATAAAAAGTTGTTATGTATATGTAATGTGTCATAACATGATAATCAAGTGGTGTTTTATTTCCTTATACAACATTATTAGTTGTTAGTTAACTTAGGCTTATTATACTAGTTTTAGCCCATGTATATGTTAAGGCCCAATAGGCTCATTAAGAGTCTAATATCTTTGTATTAGTCCATTTATTCATTTAAGACCAGGCCTATGCTCATATTTGGGCCCAAGTGGGTTAAGCCCATGAGTAAGTCTGTTGTCCCATATTTGTGATGATTAAGCAAGGAAGAAAGAAAGAAAATAGATGAAGTAGATGAATTCTAGAGAGAGAAAGTAGAGAGAAGTGTGTGAAACTATGGGAAGATTAGATTAAGAAAAATGACAACCAACACCCTTCCTAACATGCTAGGAAGGGTATTTATAGCCTTTTCCTACATGTGGCTTAATGGGCTATAGTTTGATTGGGTCGGGCTTGAATAAATGCTTAGTACCTTGAAAGAGGTCTTTTAAGCTAGCCATCAAGCCAGTAAAGTCACGACTATTTTAACTAACTATTAGAACGTTCTACTAAATGTTACAATTTAAACCTATGACCTAACATTCTTGTTTGACTCAATATTTTGAGGCTAACAATCTCCCCCAATGTGAGGTCATTCCTCTTCGATATTTGGAGATCAATGGATATTACGAATTCCGGAATAAATGAGTCTTGAACGTGTAATAGTTGTCTTGTTCCTTCATGCTGTGATCTTTGAGCCTTTGTCATTGTCTTTCAACTTTGTCTTTTATCTTGAGATCTTCAAGTCATTCTTGACTTGTCTTTGCCATCTTGCGATCTTGTGTCTTCATCCACATGCTCATACTTTGCATTATCTTGAAAGCTTGCTAACAATCTCCTTTGAATAGAGGTCTTTTGTTGATCCCAAACTTAGATCGATTTAGCTTTATGTATACGAGATTAGATCAAGTAATACACTTAGAGAAACCTTTGTATATGCTTATGATAATCTAAGTGTTATGCGGAATTAACACTTAAACAAGAACACACAATGATATAAACAAACTTTCACTTTGATTAATGATATCAAACTTGCTTACAATGAAAGTAGTTTACGAATGAAAACTTATATGAAACATTAACCTAAAGGTCTTCTTTTATAGACATAAGAAGCCTTGTAAAATAATCTACGTATCAACTATTCTAGGTGAAGATAAATATAGAAAATACATTGTTGTTCCTATCTTTACTAGAAGTAATCTAGAATACAATAAACGCATAGAGTATATCTTCCCATCAGTGCTTGTCTTCAATGTATCAACACTTGACTTTGTCTTGTCAACGCTTGAGCTGTCAGCGCTTGTTTTGCTCTTGTCAATGCTTGTTTTACTCTTGTCAGCGCTCAAGTGATCTGGCCTTAATTTATTCCCAACAATCCTCCCCTAAACTTGATATCCACTCTTATGATCAAGTTTCTGAATAAGCATTAAGGACTAGGAGGAATCTTACAAACCTTCTCATATTGGTAATGAATAAATCTGATCAAGTCTTTCGCCACGTCACTTGAATAATCAATCTCCAGCTGAGTGTCCTTCATCTTCTCCAAAATAGCTTTGGATATGAAATACTGACCATCCACAAGTAGATACTCAGCAAACTTTGTAGAACTCAAATGGTAAACACCAGCAGCTGAATATAATCTCCATTGAAGACCACTGAGGTCATCTTCAAGATCCTTCCAAATAACAGGATCTTCATCTTTTGGTCCACACATTCTTTTGAATGTGGACCACAGTTTTATTCCATTAGCTGAAGTTGGTGCTTCAGCCTCATACTTGGTCTCTAGAAACCTCCATAGGTCTACCAAGTCTTCTCTATCACAACTTGCAAACAAAGATATGAGAGTGGTAAAAGTGTGTACCTCTTTGCCATACCTGCCAATTTTCCAAAACCCACATTCATCTTCTTCATAGCTCACAATTGGGTTTCTGGAATCTAATGGTAACACTTGCACCATATCTGAAGCTTCTAATGGTGAGAGCTTGAGGCTCTTTCTTATAACAACTTCACTTGGATATAGTGGATCCATATCTTTGGGAAACTCAAGAGAAATTCCCTTTTTCACTGGTATGGGAACAAACATAGCTTTCTTGAGCTCCATTTCTTCTGTAAGTTCTTCCTTTCTTTCATCAGAAAGAAGTTTGAGAGTGTTTGCTTCCTGCACTCTCACCCAAATGGGATAAGCCTTGCATTCCAACTCATCAAATGTCAATGCCCTCAATTTCTGGTAAGTCCATCCTACTCCATGACATCTGAGCAACATGCAGTATAGCTCCCTTCTATCCCTTTTCAATTCTGAGAGAATATTGCTTGCCTTATGTTTCAAAATTACCTGGCAATCCTTCTGAACTCTGAGGAGAATCTCCAATCCCCATATTTGATCTGAAGTGGTCAAGTCTGGATTCTCCATACATCTTTCTTCCCAAGCATGATACATTTGAACCACCTCTGGCATGTCAAAGTCAACCTGCAATTTCAATTCTCTCAATTTCTCCTCAGCCAACTCATCTCCATACTCAAGTCTTTCTGGTTCTATAATCATAATACTTGAGTCTGAGCTAGCTCCATCACTTCCTTCTTCTGAAGTAACAACAAATGGTGACTCTTTCACCTCCTTTATATCTTGTTCCATGATTTGTGCAGCCAATCTTCTATCAAACTCAACTTGAGCTGCATCCTTTGGAACAATCTCTTCTACCATAATACCCTTACCCTTATCTGATGAAGCAATTGTTGGTAAGGTAGATGGCGATACATGTGCAGAAACCTCCTTGATGATAGATGATGACTGGGATACATCACCCTCATGTGCAGGTCTGTCAACGCCCAATTTAGCTGTGTCAGCGCCCAAAATTCTTTTGTCAGCGTCCAAATTCTCCTTGTCAACGTCCAAATTTCCTGTCTTAGCGCCTTTTGCAATCTCCTCCATCATAGCTGTAAATGATAAATTCAAGTTGGTAGGAGAGACTAAGGACGTATCAAACCCTGTTTGTTTCTTCAATGTTGTAAGGGCCTCAGCAACATCCAAAGATTGACCATCATGGCTGCCCTTATCACTCAGATTTATTGGATCTTCCTCCCCTTTGGAAGATTCCTCCATACCCCTCCTTGCACTAGCACTCTCCAAAACAACAATCCTCTCCCTCAATTGCTTGAGTTCAAGGCCTTGTGAGCTGACAACTTGTACTAAGTCTGCATTTTTCTTTTGCAAGCTCATGCAGACTGCCGTCAATTCTATAAGAGTCATTGGTTCCAGTCTGCCCTCTTCTAAAATGGGGATTTGACCTCCCAAGTCAGATTCATTGGGCATGGATGAGGACTTAATGATGGTGGGACTGCCTTGGCCAGCATCTAAGCCAGAACCAATAGTCCCAGCCTCATCCATATCACCAACTACACTTGTAGTGGTGGTTCTCTCTGCTACATGGCTAGGACCACCAGAGGAGAACACTCCAGTAGTCCTTTGGCGTTTCATCAACCTATATTCAGGGGGTGTGGAAGATGGTGTGGAAGAATGGGTGGATGTGGGTTGGTTAAGGGGTGTTTGGGTTTGTGAAGGTTGTGTGTCAACGTTGGAAATAGGCACATCAACGCCAACATGTAATGTGTCAGCGTTGAAGGGGTCTTGGTCAGTTTTCATATGTTCAGGAGAAGGTATTGGTTCAGGTATTGGGTCAATTTGAGGTTGGGGGTCTGGTTGGGGTTGTGCTGCTGCAATAACAGCAAGCATAGCTTGGGTTAAGGGTAGGTCACGATGGGGTGGGGAGTTCATCTTCTTAAAAATAGCTTTCTTTTGCACAAGGATCTCATAAAAATCATTATGATCCCTTGTGCAGTATCCTTGAACATCAAAAACCATTTTCAAAAATCGGGGATAAGCTAAAGTCATTTTGTTCCCCTTATTTTTACACATGCCCTCAAAAATCATTTTAGAATAATTAAATTTTTGCCCAGTTGCAATACACACAATAGCACTTGCAATAGATCTATTGATCTCATTGTGTGCAGTGCATTTGGGACTCAAACATTGAAGGAGGACATGTATGAGGTACTTCCAGGCTGGGGGAAACTCCTGTTTGTGATACTTGTTTAGAGTACCTTCATCAGGAAAAGGATATCCCAAATCCCTTAGCCCTTGTTCTATTTCATTAATGGGAAGGGTGGCTATACCATCAACATCATCAAGATGCAAGGCTTGGCGTACCAAAGCCTCAGTAACCACCCAAGGTCTCCCATGAACAATAGAAGTCAATGTAGTCACTCTATTAACTGTTGAGGAACTAACAGTGTTCCAAAACTGTTTAATATGTGTGACTGGAATGAGTGGTGCATGAGAAAGAGTATACCTAAGTGGAGATGCGTTCAAATACGCCACCATTTGTGTGTATTGGGGAAACAGAGCATCATCAGCTTCAAGATACGCGATCATGTTGTGTTGGATTCTGAACCCCAATTCCAATTCTAATGGTTTAAACTTTGGTGCCATTGTTGAAAGCTGTTAAAAATGATTGATGAAGATGAAGTTGATAAGAAAAAATTGTGTTAGACAAGAAATATAGATACCCTGTTTAAAAATAGGAGCCAAATTTATAGGAGAAGAAAATGCATGTGATAGGCCCAAAAATAGGCAAGTATTTTCAAAATGTAATCATGAAAATATTGAAAAATTATAAGTTTATCTCATGCATTAAATGAAAAGTAACAACTCCCAAAATTACGGCCTAAAAATATGTCAAAAAGTAACAACTGGGTAGGACCCATTGAGTGTCAACGGTCAAATATAACCTATCAACGCCCAACGGCTATAATCTTGTCAACGTTTGCCTATAGCCATGTCAGCGTCTAAATTGGTCACAACAACGCTTGGAAAAATTCTTGTCAGCGTCCAAAAATAAAAATGTTTAAAAATGAAAAAAAAATGACCTTAACAAAGTAATTTATCCTAGAGAAAATAACCAAAAAGCTGATAATTATTATAGGGCGGCAAGCACTGTCCAGTTATGCACACTTGCTTAAGCAAGATAGACATAACAGTCCTCTAGTGTCCCTTGCTAACCAAAACTCTTAACAACCAAGTTACCTTATAAAATTCCTTGTTACTCCCAGGTAAATCCCATAACAAAATTATTCCCAAGTCTCCCAACAGACCACAACCAATTCTAGGCCAAAAATGTCTTGGCAGCATGCATAGTATATCAACTTTGCATGCTACAGTGCCTCATGATTTAGAAAAACTAACTCATACTCACCTGTGGACACAATCTAGAATTGTGATAAGAGTATCATATGGATACCCAAACATCCTAAAGGTTCCTAAAACCTCCCCATAAACTATGATACACAAGTTGCCAAAAATATGCATGAACATAAAAATTTATGTCAAGATAGGAATTTAAAATTCCAACCATCATCCATAAATAAAAACTTGTTCAAATGCCTCTCCATTGATCCATAAGCAACTCTGTATCCAATGGTATACTGCTAACACCATCTGCACATTTAGATTAAAAACCACAAAACTAACATTGTTGCTGACAACGCCCCGATAACACATGACAGCGTTGAGGGAAGCTTTGTCAGCGTTAGACAATTATATTGCTGACAACGTTACAAAAACACTTATCAAAGCAACCTTTGTCAGTGTTAGAAAAATATAGTGGAAAATCTAAATCATCAATAAGACCAATAACAATGCATCATCCTGTACATACTTTTACAAAAAGACTCCAAAACACATATTATGTGAGACTGACCATTCCAATACTTGTTACCAAGTATTGAAACCTCCCAGCATCAAAAGGTTTAGTTAGTAAATCTGATACATTTTCCTCAATGTCAACCCTATCTGGTTGTATTAAACCTTTTTCAAAACAATCTCTTATAAAATGGTGTCTAATTTCTATGTGTTTAGTTTTAGAATGATGTACAGGATTCTTAATGATGCATAAAGTGCTGTTATTGTCAACAAATATCTTGGTATGCATAAAATTATACCCATAGTCCAACAACTGGTTCTGAATCCACAAAACTTATCCACAATAAGCAGCTGCAGCCACATACTCAGCTTCAATTATAGAATTAGCCACCACTGTTTGTTTCTTGCATTGCCAAGATATCAACCTGCTCCCAAGAAACTGACATCCACCAGTTGTGGATTTCCTATCAAATTTATCACTTCCATAATCACTATCTGAATATGCAATCGGCTCCAATGGTGAATCCTTTGGGTACCACAAACCAAGACCAGGATAGCATCTTAGGTACCTAAAGATCCTCTTCACAGCATAAAGGTGATATTCTTTGGGAGTCACTTGATGGCGTGCACAAGCACACACAGCAAACATGATGTCAGGTCTGGAGGCAGTAAGATACATCAAGGATCCAATCATGGATCTATAGTGCCTGACATCAACATATTTCCCATCTCCAATCTTTCCCCAAGGGTGTTCTCTATCCATAGGAGTAATAGCCCTCTTTTCATGTGGAGAAAAGCCAAACTTCTTCAAGATCTCAGCCACATATTTATCCTGGGAGATGAAGATACCATCTTCTTTCTGCTGAACTTGTAAACCAAGAAAGAAGTTCATCTCCCCCATAGCACTCATCTTGAATTTGTCTGTCATAAGCTTGGAGAAATCCTCACTCATCTTTGGATCAGTAGACCCAAAAATGATATCATCAACATAGACCTGGACAAGCAACACATCCTTGCCTTTCTTCTTTATAAACAGTGTCTGATCTATGGTGCCCCTCTTGAATCCATTGTCCACCAAATAGGTAGACAAAGTACCATACCATGCTCTAGGGGCTTGATGAAGGCCATACATAGCCTTTTTGACTCTATACACTTTATCTGGATTCTATGGATCCTCAAAACCTGGAGGCTGCATCACATATACCTCCTCAACAATAGTTCCATAGAGGAAGGTACTCTTGACATCCATTTGATAGACAGTGAAGCCCATGCAGGATGCATAGGCTAGAAAGATCCTTATAGCTTCAATCCTTGCAACTGGTGCAAAGACTTCCTCATAGTCTATCCCCTCCTCTTGTGTATATCCCCGAGCCACTAACCTTGCCTTGTTTCTGACCATAATGCCTCTTTCATCTCTTTTGTTCCTTAGAACCCATCTTGTCCCTATAGGTCTGACATATCTGGGACAATCAACCAGCTCCCAAACATCCTGAATTGCAAATTGGTGAAGCTCATCCTGCATTGCTTCCACCCAACTTGGTTCTTTGAGAGCATCAAATATTTTCTTGGGTTCCTGTTGTGACAGAAAACAGGCAAACAAACATGGTTGCACAAGAGGGGTATCAACCTTCTTGTGTATATTGGCAATAAACCCACCAAGACCTTGATGAGCTCTTCTGGTCTGAACTGGAGTCATAATATCACCAATGATTTGAGAAGTGGTGTGATTCTTCATAGTGGAAGTGAGAACTCCTCCTTCAAAAAGTCTGGTGTCCAACCTCATTCTCTATGTTGCCAATATCTTCTTCATCAAACTCTCTTACATCAACATGAGGATGAACCTCTTTATATATATTAGAAGGTTCACCTTGTTCAAAGATGGAAGAGAAAAGATGTGTAGAAGTTTTGTCAACGCCTGAACCTTGTTTGTCAGCGTTTGGGCTAACAACGCTTGAACTGTTGTTGTCAACGTCTGAACCATCAACGTCTGAATTGGTCTTGTCAGCGCTAGATTTGCCTTTGTCAGCGCCTGAAGGACCATGCATGTTTGTATCTGGTGGTACTTGGAAACCACCATTATCTTTTCCAGCAGTAGCAGCAGCAAAAGCATCTGTCCAAATGGGAATTGTAACATATTCTTGGATAGGAGATGTCTTTTCTGCTTGTGATCGAACCTTTTCATGAACCTGAGTACCTGAAACATCAACAACTTGTTCCTCCATAACATTTGAAGTTACCTTCACAATGTCTGGATTAGTGAGAGGCATATAATTTAAAGTTCTAGATAAAGGTTCCAAGTCAAACAACCAATTAGGACCACTTTCAGGATCGCTAGGTTTATTTTCTAAAAACCTAACATGTACTCTTTCAAGTATATGTTTTTCTTCTTTAAGATAAACCCTATATCCCTTGCTCTGCACTGAATACCCCATGAAGTATCCCTCATCACCTTTTGCACTAAATTTCCCTAAGGCATCACTAGTATCTAAAACTACTACATGACAACCAAAAGGTCTGAGAAAACCAATATTAGGTTTTCTTCCCCAAAGTAACTCATAAGGTGTTTTGTTCTGAATTTTGTTAACTAATGCTCTATTTTGAACATAACAAGCTGTATTAACAGCCTCAGCCCAAAAGGCTATAGGAAAATGAGCATCAGCCAACATTGTTCTGGCTGCTTCAATTAGGGTTCTACTTTTCCTCTCAGCAACCTCATTTTGCTGAGGGGTTCTAGCAATACTAAATTCCTAGTAATTCCTTTCCTGGCACAGAAATCATCTAGCTTCTTATTCCTAAATTCACCACCATTATCACTCCTAAGCATTTTAACTTCATTGCCAGACCTCTTCTCAATCTGAGTGATAAAATCAATTAGAATATCAGCTGTGTCACTCTTCATAGCTAGAAAGAATGTCCAAGTAAACCTAGAGAAGTCATCTGTGATGACAAAGCAATATGACTTACCATTCAAACTTTCTATATTGGTTGGACCAAAGAGGTCCATGTGTAGCATATGAAGAGGTCTAGAACTAGTATGCACCTATTTGGACTTGAATGAGACCTTGTGCTGCTTGCCTTTAAGACATGCAACACAAGAGTGGTCATTGTGGAAGGCCTTCTCAAGCAAACCATCAACCAAACCAAGTCTCACAAGCCTATTTATATTCTTAAAATTTATGTGCCCTAGTCTCCTGTGCCACAAATTACTCTCATCTACTGAGGCTTTAGCATAAAAACAAGACATATTATTATTCATCTAATCCCATTTAGATTCACATTATATATGTCTTTATGCCTAGGTGTTCTATACTCAATATATTTCTCATCAGGGATCTTATAATCCTTGCTTAACACCAAACACTCAGTATCAGTAAACATAACTTTATTTTTGTTATCACAAACTTGTGATACACTGAAAAGGTTGTAATCAAGTTCTTTTACCAAAAATACGTTTTCAAAACGCAAGTTCTTGGTGAGAAGGGTTCCTTTGCCTGTGATAGTACCATATCCGCCTCCAAAGTAAACCTTATCACCATCTTTAATGGGAGTGAAGTTAGTCAGATAGTCTTCCTTCCCTATCATGTGCCTTGAGCATCCACTATCCCAATATCCATAATCATTGACCTGTCTTTGAATGCCCTGCACATAAAGAAAACAAGTTAGTTTTCTTTGGGAACCCAAGTCTTAAAAGACTTGGATTCATCTGGTTGTTCAATAAGAACAGACTTAGTTCTCACAACAACCCTATTTTCATCCTTCTTAGGATGAAATACCCAGTTAACCCCAATGGGTTTTGTAATGACCTTTGAAATGTAATTAAATCTGTTGCAGGTCATTGAAATCCCATTATCATTAGGGTTTTGATCTTTCTTGGGTCTCCATGTTAAGCCTGAAGAAGCTTTAGACCCCTTACCCCGTGGTTGCAAATATTTAGGTCTGGTCACGTTTCTGTCAGTGTTGGAATTAGTCTTGTCAACGCTAAGATTTCCCTTGTCAGCGTTGAACCTAGGGTTTGCTACAGAAACCCATTGCCTATTAGACCAGGTGTTTGTCTTTTGAAATGGTCTTTGTCCATGAGTGTTAGACCCTCTAGTAAAGAATGGGGCTGGTCTAATCACTTGTGGACTTTGCTGCACACAAGGTTTGGGTCTGACAACGTTTGACTTTCTAACAACGTTGACTTTGTTCCTGTCAGCGCTGAAATTGTTCCTGTCTGCGCTGGCTTTGGGAGCATTGACACACTTGTATGCCAAGTGTGAAAAGCTACCACAAGTGTAACAAGCTTTTCTAGACACAACCTTAGGTCTAGAAGAGAAGAAGCCTGTTCCATTATTGCTAACTTGGCTCTTGGGTGACCTAGTATTCCTATACATCTCTGCATATTTAATGCTAGGTTTTCTATCAGTGTTTGAGCCTAGGTCAACAGCTTTACCAGTGACTGGGTTTGTAACCTTAATGGGAGTTGACTCATTGAGACTTTCACATAGTAAGCCACCCTTAACAAACAAAGTAGGGTTAGCTTTCTTCCATTCATTCAGATCAGTCGACTTTTGTTGGTACTCTTCAACTGGAGTGACAACTCTTGGTGGAGGAATGAATTCCTCCTCTTGGAATTCTGGCAAACCAGTCCAAGATAGGTCCTTTTGTTGGACACCATAGAAGTCACCAGCTGGTGGTGGAACCAAAGAGTAATCATTCATCCCAATCCCAGTCATGTCCTTAGGATCCCTTTGTTTACCTACACAGTCTCCTAGGGTTTGAGTGGCTCTATCAAATCTTTGAATTTTAAGGCCAACATTATCTTTATTCTTAATGGCCTCATCTAATTTAGCCTGTAACTCACCATTAACCCTCTCCATGATGTTTCTAATCCATACTAGCATTTAACTCATGTTTTAAGATATTTATTTTATCTTTTAAGTCAAATTCCATTTTCTTGTATTCAGAAACTGTTTTCTCAGTTTGAGTAAGAGCTACTTGGTAATTAGACAGTTTGCACTTTTCAGTACTCACATCACTTAATAATCTTAACACCTCTTTGTTAAGTTTCTCAGTGTTTAACCTACAACCTTTACTACAAAAAGCATCATTGTATACCTCATTATCAGATGAAGAGGAGGAGTGTGCCATGAGAGCATATTCAACATGCTCTTCTTCTTCAACCTCAGCAACCAAAGCTTTATCCTCTTCCACATTCTTAGCCAGATAGCTCAAATCCCATCCCGTACCATCAATTCCTTGAACTGCAACCATGGCTTTAGGATTCTGAGCTTTAACAATTTGACTTGAGGGTTTACCAGCATCAGATCTTCTAGGAGATCTGCATTCCCTCATGAAGTGCCCCATACGATGACAGTTGTAACATTCAACTTTGGTTTTATCAAATCCAGCTGTGTCTTTTGCATTGAAGGTCATTTTCTTCTTAAACCTTCTGTTCCACCTGTTTGCTCTTATACTAGCAAGAGCCATGTTCCACTTAATGTCCATCTCTTCCAAGTGCTCATCACTTATCTGCTCAAGGTCCTCATATGTAATCACTGAACCATTGGGCAAAGAAGCAATATAAGCACATACAGTATCCAAATCTAAACCAGCAGGTTTAACTCTTTGTGAGTCACTTTTGAATGTGTCAGCGTCTGAAAAGGAGACGTCGACAGGACATGCTCCAGCGCTGACACAAGATGATCCAGTAACTGGATGTATGAAAGAGTCCTTCTGATTGAATTGACCTTCACTATGAGAGAAAAAGGCCATGTTACTGTTGGTAGACTTGATTCCATGCTCTAAAAGAGTTTCATCTTCCAACAACCTCAGTTTGTTGTAGATGTCATCAAACGTGGAACTCTTGTAAGTATTATTGGCAAGAATAGATCTTGCCTCAATCTTCCATGCCTCACCAAGACTTTTAAGAAAGGTAGCATTAATGTCAACATCACCAAGTTGTGTCCCCATGAAGGACAACTTGCTTGTAATGTCAAGCAATCTGCTTCTCACACTACTCAGCTTCTCATTGGGTTGAGCCTTGAAGACAGCATAATCATGCATGAATTGCTTCTTCTTCTCTTCCTTAGTGTCTGCATTGCCACCATATGCAACTTCAAGAGCTTCCCAAAGGTTTTTAGCAGATTCATAGCCTCTATATTTATGCTGGTTCTCTTGTCCCAAAGAGACTTTCAAAATATTTAGGGCTTTCATGTCAACCCTTTTCTTTGCTATGTCATCAGCACACACAGCTCTACCATCTCCAGGTTTTTCTTTCTTATCTTCTTTAGAACATCCAGCAACAGCTGATCTTTGAGTAATAGCATCAGCAATCTTTTGGGCTTTATCGAATGTGTTTCCATATTCAATGATCTCCCAGAGTGTGTAGTCATAGATCCCCAGATATTGCTCAAAGTTGAATTTCCATAAATCAAAGTTGGTTGTGTGGAAACCTTGGTTTCCGGATCTTTTAAGCAACTAGGAATGCATCATGTTCATATGATTATACAATCAAAGCGGAATTAGAACATGACACATTAACAAGGTGTTTAGGCACAATAACATGAATAAAAACACAATTGGATTGCTAATTATATTAATAATCAACAATCACTAGACGTGTATACATTGAATCCCACGTCTAGTCGACACACACTTTAGGTTTACATTGTGAATGAATTGATGAATAAAACCTAAGACCCTTGTTCCTTTTATAGTGGAAGGAACAGAATCTACAAGAGATCAAATCAAATAAACAACTAAATATTCTATTTAGATAAACTATATATTGTGTATATCATAAATAATATACTCAATATATTACCCAAATAGAATTCTCCATCAAATCCATCAGCGTTGACTTTTGTTGACTGCGTTTGACTTTTGTTGACTTCTGTCAACGCCTACATTGCTCTTGTCAACTCTTGTATTACTCTTGTCAACGCTTGAGTAAATGTCCTTCGATTTTGAGTTTCTGCCACATCAACTTTTTGACCCAACAGGTTGCATCAAGCATGGGAATCTTGATGTTTGGTAAAGATGAGGAGGAGGAGGTTATTGCTTCTGACATGATGTTGTTAGGGTTTTTGAGAAAATTAGGGTTTTGGTGATATTTAGGGTTCTTGTGTTCTTTAAGATCAAAAGTTCCTCAACAAGCTCTGATACCACTTGTTGATTCCTAACTTAGATCGATTTAGCTTTAGTTATACGAGATTAGATCAAGTAATACACTTAGAGAAACCTTTGTATATGCTTATGATAATCTAAGTGTTATGCAGAATTAACACTTAAACAAGAACACACAATGATATAAACAAACTTTCACTTTGATTAATGATATCAAACTTGCTTACAATGAAAGTAGTTTACGAATGAAAACTTATATGAAACATTAACCTAAAGGTCTTCTTTTATAGACATAAGAAGCCTTGTACAATAATCTACGTATCAGCTATTCTAGGTAAAGATAAATATAGAAAATACATTGTTGTTCCTATCTTTACTAGAAGTAATCTAGAATACAATAAACGCGTAGAGTATATCTTCCCATCAGTGCTTGTCTTCAATGTATCAACGCTTGACTTTGTCTTGTCAACGCTTGAGCTGTCAGCGCTTGTTTTGCTCTTGTCAACGCTTGTTTTACTCTTGTCAGCGCTCAGGTGATCTGGCCTTAATTTATTCCCAACATCTTTCCTCTACATTAATTGTTAATGAAGATTTTGATCATCAGAGTTGCATAAGTCTTTAGCTTTCTTGATTGTTTAATGTCTTTGGGCATGAGTATGTGCTTTTGAATCTTTGACTTTGCTGAGTACACCGTAACACCACCTTCTTGAGACAAAACATAGACACGGACTGAATGGCTTTGACATTCGTCCTAAATCGGTAACGTTTTACCTCCGGTCGGTGAAGACCGTTACACAATATTAAATATCGTACATGTGATTAGGTAGATTCAAATAAGAATCTTCTTGACAGGGTTTCGCGGCAGTACTAGCCGTTTTCTTTACTCGACCGTCTCAAAGCAAGACTGCGAACATAAAGAGTGAATCAATTGGATAAATATCCGCTTGATTAAAGTCGTCAATTCAAATTCTTGGAACAAGTTTGATTCTTAAAGAATCTTACCATTGTTGCTTTCAAGTTGACACAAGCTTGATTCATAAAGAATCTTGCAAGTTACCTACCGTAGCGCTGGTTGATGTTGACGCTAGAAGGATTTTCATTCGTCATTGTGAATATTAATGAATATCACTCTGAATGTTCTGGCAAAATCATAAAGATATTGCGTAGAAACCTGAAACGAATTTGAATCAATTCAGTTGCAAACCACTGTTGCTTTTCAGTTTACACATGTTCAATTCTAAATGAATATTACACATGACCTACCGCAGTGCTGTTAGATGTTAACACTGGAAGGATTTCCACTCATCACTGTGAATACTAAGTAGTATGACTATGAGTGTTCTAGAAATATCGCAAGGATATAGCGTAAGACTCTCTTGATCGTCATCCATATGTCCTAACGAGATTTGATTGATCTCTTGGCTCTAGACTCGATTTGTGCACTTTTGGTTATCGGAGGCTGGAGCAGATGCCACCATTATATATCAACTATCTCGGAGTGAGAAAGTTGATAGAAGTCATGTTGATCTTCGTGACAATAAAAAACTTCTTTTGAGAGAAGCCTGAGTTAGCTGGGGAGGGGTTGTGCATTATATCACCGGGTTCATGATGCGTTGTCTTCATGATGTGTTGACCCGGTTTCTGCCTAAGTTGTATGTAGGGCTATTTTCTTTTCACCCTTTATCCTTACACTTCTTTTTCATTCTTCAACCCCTTCAATGCTTACCAAGACATCATTACTAGCACCTTGTTGTGATTGTTCCAGTCCTAGCATCAGTACTTAGCATGAATTTTGGAACGCTTTCCCTTAAAAATTGATCCAATTGAATTGTCATTGTGAGGATATGATCCACATTTCACTTTTCGAGAATAAGAGTTGTTGAACACACAATTTTTTTGAAAGATTTTGAATAATCATTGAGAAATTCTTGAAAAAATTGTGTTCAACGCTTTTTGAAAAACTCTATTTCTTTTTGGCGGAAAAGTTTTTCTAAAGCATAAACTTGAGTTCATAGACTTTGAATGTCTTGACAAATCCACTTAAGTGTAAGAAGATTTCTCTTCTTTTGCTGAGGGTAAGGGCACTAAAGCGTACACTCCCCCGTGAATATAGATCCGGGTTGCAATCTGAAAGTGATTACAAGCCATTGTGTTGAGCTCAAAACGTTGAATGTTTTGTGACAAACTCAACCCAAGATAGATTGCTCTACCCGTTGTTTGAAAAAATTGTCCAAAATAGACATTTTCCTTTATTAAAGATAGAAATGACATGTTTTAAAAAATATTTACAACTTTCATTCGAGCTTTATGTACACACCCGTGTCGTTATTGAGCGACATTTCTAGGCACGTCCATATTATCGATACTGAAAGACATGTCGAGAAGAATCTTTTTGGATTTTGAAAGATTTTTTAATTTTGTATTTTGATTCTTTTAATAATATATACATGTAGATGTTTGATAGGTGAATCAAGCAGGCTTCTTTGCCAGAATCTCCAGTTCTGTTGAAGTCAAACATCTCATACCAATTTGCCTAACTAGATACGCAAACCTCTATTTCGAAAGAGCTTTTGTAAACAAGTCAGCTAATTGGTAATCAGTTCCAACAAAGTATAGTTCAACAATACCCCTTACAACTTGTTCCTTAATGAAGTGATATCTGACATCAATGTGCTTCATGTGGGAATGTTGTACCAGATTGCATGTAAAACCCGCATGCTTTTACCATGAGTAGTACCCTTAGGATCATACGTACTAGATTAAAACTTTCCTTTTATACTATGTTTACGTTCACGTATAAGAATTTTAAGTATTACGTACGTGTTAGAACACGATAAGTATTTATTACGTATGAACACACAATAATTATTCAAATAATAGTTATAATCACGAACATGCGATCATGAAATCATGAACGTAAATTAATCACGAGCTAATATTAATTACGTATATATCTTTATTACGAACACGAATAAATATATTAAGTCTCGATCAATAATTAATTAGAACACATAAAACACGAACACGATAAAACACGAACACACATTAAAATATTTAGACTCGGAAAAGGTACGGGTTACCCCAAGTGGTCCCCCTACCCGCGGCTACACCAAGAAGGAATGGGCCAAGCCCATTTTGATTTTTACTAAAACAAAGAATTAGGAAAATCTTGGTCATTTTTCACCAAACCGGAAAAAATAACAAAACCCTAAAAGTTTTTTTTCTCCTTTCTTCTTGCTCCTTTTGGCCGCCGGATATACAACACAAAAAGGGGGTGTTCGGTTGATTTTTGATCTTGAATTTTGTGCAAGCATTCGTGTGTGTTCATCCTTGATCGATTCACGTATTCGGTATAACCTTTTAACCCTTTTCTTTTATGTTTTGATTTAATAAATCACATAAAATCATGATGTTTTTAAAAACTAATTAAAAACATTTATTTAAAACATGTTAAGGATCATGGGTAAATCAAACAAGGGTTTTTAGGGGTGTTTTGATGTTGGCCGACGCCTAACCGAGACCAAGGGGGGTCTCGGCTTGGCTTATGAACCACCACCGAGACCTCATGGTCTCAGTATGGTGGTGTGGGTCCCACGGCAGCAGTAAACAAGGGGGAACCCCGACTTGGTTCAGGGTATGGTGTTGATAACGGGTCCGGTTCATGGTTTCTAGTCACGATCCGGTTCATTGATTATGTTAAGGTTTATGATTTTAATAGTTATATGCTAAAAATTAAATTAATAAAACATGACATAATTAATTTAATTAACATGACTTAGGTTATAAATTTAATTATTAGATCATGAATTTTAACCTAAGTATTCATTTTTAATTAGACTTTATAATTAATTAATTATTAAAAACCATGACTATAATTTATTAATCAACATGACTTAGGTTATATTATTAGTAATTAATAATATATGTTTTAACCTAAGTATTTTAACTTTATTTAATTAAAAACATGATATATTTAATTAAATACTTTTAACCTATAGTTTATTTAATTTACATGTAATAATTAATAAACTATACTTTATAACAACATGACTTAGAATAATAATCAGAAAACACTTAAGCTTATATAATTAGCTTATTTAACCAGCTTATATCTAATTATGGAAACTTTCTATTTTTAGAAACTTATTTAATTAAGGCAGCTAATCTATTTATGGAAACTTTTCATTTTTAGAAATTTATCTATTTTAAGCAGTAATTCTATTTTTGGAAACTTTCTATTTTTGGAAACTTTCTATTTTTGGAAACTTTCTATATTTGGAAACTTTCTATTTTTGGAAACTTTCTATTTTTGGTAACTTTCTATTTTTAGAAACTTTCTGTTTTAGGAAACCTGCTATTTTTATAAAGTTACTTATTATTACACAACAAGTATAATAATACATGAAATACAAGTAATACTTAATCAGAATAGACAGAATATAAGATACATGCCGTATAAGGCTTAAAACAGTAAAACATGACATGAACATATAAAATAAGCTAAGACACGACATAAAACCAGTTACGTATTTAGTAAGCAGCCAACTGGACATAAGGGTACGGATTCCCGTCCTTTCAGTATGGACATTCTTTCCGTATTAGGATTTCCCGTATGCAGCCAACTGTTTTCCCATAGTATAAGTTTATATGTTTGATTGCTTATGTTTAATTTAGAATACCCTAAGCCAAATACATGCATGACCACTTTCACCTAGTTATGGAGGTACCATAACCATAACACTAGAGGCACTGGTGTTATGACTTCCCCACAGCGGAGTGATTGCTCGTGGCGTCCCTTCAGCTTTTAGCCATATTATTATATTTATCATGTGGGGCATATGGGTGCATCCTAATTGCATGTTTTTCAGCAGATTACTCAGTGTGAATGTGGTGTGTGCCTTGCATCCTTCACAAGGAGCTGATCCCTCCTACCCAAAACCAGTATATTAAATTAGAGGCAGCCCCTCTAATTTGCATGATGAGGTCACCCCTCCAATTATTCATGCACGGTGGATTTTCATGACCTATATTGGCTAATGGCAAAATATGTTAAACAGTTTTTATAAGATAAACATAAGGCTTTTCAAACTATAAAACCAGTTTTACTAAGACTTAACCGGGTTATTCGGGACTTAGTTTCTTCCGCTGTTATATGCTTATATGCTTATATTATTCATACTTTATCGTATATCCGTGCACTGAGCGCATTGCTCAGCCGTTTTCATTTTCATGTTCCCAAAACGGCAGGTACTCAGGGACGCTCGTAGACTTTAAGCGTACGTGCATATGGACTAGAAGCTTTCTAGCCTTTCTTTACTTTATGCATTATCTATACTTTGATACTCTTTCCATGGACATTGTTTAGTCCTTTCATTTACAGTATTTATGTTTGTGTGTGATGAGCTTTACTTTTGGACTACCGATTTTTGATTCCGGTATTTCCTTTTTATGGTCATGTAATGTTTTAGACATTTATCCTTGTATGCTTTGATGACACGCCATAATTACGTGTGACATTCCATTATCAAAATAGGGTGTTACAATTATGGTATCAGAGCCAAGGCTTCGACCTGTACGCTCTCAAAATATGACATGTGATTAGTGGGTAGTCACTATGGTCTTCCTATAACTGACAGTCGTTTTTCATGCATTCATCATTTTATGCATACATATATATGTCATTGTCGCAGGTTTATGACTAAGTAATGGTTGGTACAGGACTGGCCCTATTTAGTCGCATGTGTTTTATCGAAACTTTTAAATTTGGGACCGCCCCATAGGCGTCCCCTTACCATGTCTTTTATTTTGGGTGAGCTGACCATAGGCGTTCACTCTCGAGCATACAAAAGTTTTCATAAAACTGCATCATGCATTCATATACAAGTTTTATTGCATAAAATTTTTCTCGTGATTTATTGGTATAATTTTTTTTCATGTATATATTTTATGTTTGATCTGTTTAATCATATGTTTTATGTTATACTGTCAGATGGCAAACACAAACAATATCCGGGAGATGGTTGCAGCTGCCGATGCAGATATGCAAGACATCCTTCATCAGAACGACAACTATCCTCCCCCGCCTAACATCTTCCCCACGGAAGGAAGGAATCGGCTCATGAGGGAATACTATACCATTAGACAGCGACCTGAGGAAGACAACAATGACTTCATGCAGCATTTTCTTCATTTCGCCGGTGTCCTGAGAGATGCTGCGGGCACCACTGAAGAGCAAGCACTACATTTTCGTTGGGCTCTTAACCCAATGATTGCCAATAACTTCGGAGGTGCTCCGTTGGATACGGTAGCACAAGTGGCCGATGCAGCACGTAAGCTGGAGATGTTGCATGAGAGAGATGAGTTCGGGGAAGCTGAGAAACCTGACAAGAGGTAAACATTCGTATTCAAGCGGTGACCAATCCGTATTTCTTCTATATATGTCAATTATTCATCTTTTTAAATTGTATCTTCCAGGCAGAAAACTGGGGACCTGTCTCAGCCGGCTACTTGGCACTAGCCTCATCAGCCCAAGGGAAACGGTCAGACTCACGACCGTTCTGCTACGGATAGGCGTGGCGGTAATGATAATTACCGTAACAACGTTGGACACTCCAACGACAACAGGTCCTAATACTTACGCATTTCCTTATGATTTCATGTTATAACTCATAATTCTGACACTTTAGCAAATCTTCTACCAGGAACCATGGAAACGGTAGGGACCAAAACCAGAGAGGTTCACAGCCTAGCCGTCCAGCTATCACTGGTATTCAATCTTACGATTATTTGCATTGTCCTTTGTACCCTATTATCCTGTCTCATGTAAAATGTTTTATCAGGTCCTCAGCCAGCCAGAGCACCTGCTGGAGGATATACTCATGCTCTTTGCTCTACTTGCCACCATAGGCACCCAGGGCCATGTCGTCGTAACACAAACGCATGCTTCAAGTGTGGTCTTCCCGGCCATATCATGAAGAACTGCCGTTAGGGCGAGATGGAGGGCACATCGGGACATGCTGATACCAAGTCGCCTCCTACCACTGGACGTGTCTACGCGACATCTCGAGATCAGGCCGACAAGTCTACAGGTACCATCACTGGAATCTTGTATATGTGTGGTCAGACTGCATGTGTGCTATTTGATACGGGTGCTACTCACTCGGTCATTTATACTGCTTATGCCAAGAACATTAGGATGCTTCCCATGCCACTAGATAATAGACTTACTATTTCCACGCCTTTGAGGGACTCTGTATTAATCACCCATTTATACAAGAGTCTTACCCTAGAATTTTATGATAAGGTTCGTCCTGTTGACGCACTTCCGCTGGACATGAATGACTTTGACATGATTTTGGGCATGGATTGGCTATCCAAGCATCATGCTACCATAGACTGCCATTCATATCGAGTTATCTTCGGTGATGTTAATGCACCAGAGTACATTCACAACGGGGTCGTACCCGGAAGGTCTGTACAAATCATATCTACCCTGCAAGCGCGTGCACTACGGTCACATGGCTGCGAGGGTTATCTAGCTATGGTTCACGACATGGATGCTGAATCTCCATCAATTCAGGATCAGCCAATAGTGTCGGAATTCCAAGATGTATTTCCAGAAGAACTTCCGGGCATACTGTCACACCCCACCATGGCGGAATATGGGGTGCGACGTATGGATATCATCACAACAATAGTGTGTCTATAGAGATAACTATATGAAATAAGAAATGTCATAAAATGGAGACACAAAGTCATGACAATATCTCATCAAACTCAAGAGTCTAGGTAAGTAGGTAACAGTCCTACCGCTTACCCAAGACAAATAAATAACACTAACAATCACATATAGGTGCCAACAATATCACTACGAAACAATCAGAAAGAAAATAAACTAAGAAGGAAACGGGGATTCTCCTTCTATATGCATTCCTAAGCTTCTCCAATCCTAGCCACTTATGTTCTCATGCTTAACCATAGTATCACCTGAAAGAGACACTAAAACACGTCAACATAAAGTTGGTGAGAGTCATAGGTTTAGACTCCAACACAAAACAAGTCATAAGTTGTGAATACCATAAACCAATAAACATATGGACAATGCGCTACAATTATGTACTAACAACTAGCATTCAAGTTCAATCAATCATCACAAATCCAAGGCATCACGCCTTACCAACAATCACAATTCCAAGGCATCACGCCTTACCAACAATCAAATTCCAAGGCATCACGCCTTACCAAATACCATAATTTCCAAGGCATCACGCCTTACCAAATACCATGGTACCATAGGCGCCCATACACCTATGTACCTTTCCGATCCAAATCATACACAAATAAGAATCACATAGCAGTTAATCACATAATGTACACACAAGTCCATCTCAAACCTTAAAAACATTCACAGCATTAATTTAGAAAATAACTCAACACAGTGTCTCTTCCATCCCATCTGGAAGTCAAAACCAATAATAAACATGGGACTATGAAACTCACCTGATAGCTTCTTCACAAGTCCTCGCACTAGCAACAAGCTAACAAACCAAAAACACGAAATCAATACACGAACCAATCACTAAGATGGCTCGTCAACCTATGATGGACATCTAACCTAGTCCCGTATAAATACCTCATTTAAATGCTCTAAGCATCCCATTACACCCCTCTATAAAGCCCTTAATTCGTTTTACTCCATAACACATCCTGTTAATATTTTACCAAAAACAGTCCCAGTTTTTAGGTCTCAAAACTTTAAGTCAAACGTCCACTTAAACATACCCATGGTTTCTGTAAAAGGAATATTCATACTTTTACATGTATTAGCTAATACCTCCCACTTTCCCTAATCTCAAAGCTACTGTTAAGGCCCCGATATACGTGTATATATTGCTACCTATCCAAAATTCCCTGATTTTAAACATATAAAAAGTTCATTACCATTAGAGGGTCTTACCCTAAACCACCATCTTAGCCCAAGTGCAGATCCCAATGCAACCCTAAGTACCCCAAACAACCCAAAACTTAAAAAGAAAACAGGCTGAATTCAAAACTGTTTTGACCTCCGACTGTTGTAACCTGTTTTGACCCACTTGCCGACCTCCAATCTAGTTCTAGTTTCTTGCATTGGAAATCCACTTCAATTACCTATCCAGGGCTAGTTTGATCGCATCTTTAATGTTCCTAGAACTCGAGATATGATCAAAACAATAGACTCAAAATTCTGCCCAGTTTTTAAAAACGGGTTTAATCAAATTAACCTAATTAATTAACCTTAACCCCACTAATTACAAGCCCTAATTTTATTTAATCATTATAATATGATTAATATACTGTTTTTAATTAAACCCTAACCTAAATCCATCATAAGATGATCATAGAAACATTAAAAACAATTAATATGAAAAGGGTTATGAAGATTTTACCTTTTATTTAATGGAAGATGAAGAAAACCTAATTTTATGAAGAACCCTAATTTTCTCCTTTTTTGGTGTCGACTATAACTCCAGGGAAGATCATAAATTCGTTTGTTATGATGTGTGGGGGTTCCTTATATAGCAAAAATCCTTGTCCAACCCAAACACTAGTTACCATAAATCTTTTCTCCTTTTTTTTCCTCTTTTTTTTTAAACCGACTAATCACCCCTATAAATTCGTTTTTTATTTATTTTATTATTAATATATGTATTAATAATATTACCTTAATTTTCCTTAATTTATTTCAGCTCCTAAAGCCTCCAAAACCTCAAAACCGTAAAACTAGTCAAATTTACGCGTTTTACCGTAAAAGACGTAAAATATACACTTTTAAACAAAATCTCAAATTTTGAAATAAACTTTATAACTAAGTCCTAAATGACTTAAAACCATCCTGAAAAATATCCATATGACTAATTACCTCATCCGAGACCTCTAAATGCTAAACCGTAAATCCTAAAAAAAATACGCTATTACTATAATACTTATACGTATACGTAAACACCACAATATCACCATTTTCATTTCATAGTCACCACTTGTGAGCTCATGAACATGAAATAACCGTTCCTCGATTTAATTATGAGTACTCTATACTCATAAACGATAACCACACCAACCTCGTTCACACAAAATAAACACGTAAACACACAATTCAAGTAAGCACACATAAAATAACCTAAAAGTAAGACCAAGTGACAAACCCAAAACCACGGTTGTCACATCACTCCCTCCTAATAGAAATCTCGTCCCGAGATTCACTCCCAAACTCAAACTTATTCTCAGCAAACAAACGAGGATGCATATCCCTGAGAAAACCTTCACGTTCAAACGTGAACTCAGTTTATACGAAAATAATCTCAACCAATCAACACATGAGCCTTAACCGTCCGCGAGGAAACTTATCAAAACCATAAAGTTATATAACCAACCTAACTAAATCTCGCAACTCATCAAACAAGAACTGTCTTGAAACCAAGTTAGGAGCCGTCACATAACTCAACGGGTTTAAAACTGTCACCCCGCTTTTAGTCTTACTCATAAATATCATAAATCAAAACTCATCAAAATATAACCACGTATAATAAGGTCTAAAGAACTCTCAAATTCCTTCCCAACTTATCTCTATGGTAACCCTCCAAGTGTTCATTACCGCAAAATACCCAAAACACGAGTTTAAACCATGTTGTCCGAAAATTAACCTTGAACTCAACACTTGTACAATTAATTCGACCAAGCTACTGACTTTCAATTACCAAACTTTCTGAATATTTGAAAAGTACGTTCTGAGTACATAATTTTAGGCTTTTGAATCACCCAAAAAGCTTTAAAAACGAATAAGTTATGACCAAAACGATTTTACTCAAAATCTGCCTAGGCATTAGCGACAGTTTTTGATAGTTAGCGACATATTTTGACAGTTTAGCGACAGTTTCAGCCTACTCCGATTTATACAAAAAAAACGATTTTTAAACCCTAAAACCACTCATTAATTACCAAAATTAGAACCTAATTTATTTTAATTCCAGAAAATTAAAACTCTGTAGAAACTAGAAGGGGGGGGGGTTGAATAGTTTCTTATAATTTACTTGTTAAAATATGGTTTCCAAAAATCCTTTTTCAAAAAACTTAGGCTTGAGGAAATATGTGAAATCTTCTTATGCACAAATATGAACAATGATAGTGTAGCTAAACTAATACTAACAAAAATATATCCACAAAGAATAAAGAATGATAGTGTAGCTAATCTAATTATTAACACATGTATATGCAAAAAGAATAAGGAATGTAAAGAGTTAAGGGTAAAGAAAGATCAAACCGAACACCAAGGATTTATAGTGGTTCGGCAACGAAGCTCACTCCTCGTTCCTACTCCACTCCTCGAGTACTCCTTACTCGAGAGTTCACTACACAACAAGCTCCTTATGGTGGAGAAAACCGTACACGTTGCTTAACCAATTTCCGACTCTAAGCTAAAAGTCGAGCCCTAATCGTAGCTAGGACCAATCTACACAACTATACTTAGTACATACACAACTTCCAAATAGACACAACTACTTGGATCTTCACAACTATGACACAACTACAAGTATATAAAAATTGATCTTCAATGGATCTTTGGTGGTGGACTCAACACTTCACTAGGATAGTGTTCTTCTCTTTGCACTTGGAGAGGAAGGGATGGAAGAACAAGATTCACTTCTTAAACAAGTAATAATCAAACAAATGATCAAAGATTTGAGTGATTAAAGAAGGGGTTTGAATCTGGAAATAAATGTGCAAAAGAGGTGAGGTGAAAAGCTGAGAATGGTCCACTATTTAAAGGATAAAGGAGCCAACGGCTATATCTGCCCGCGGTACCTTATCACAGCCCGCGGTACCTTATCGATAAGGTACCGCCTAGGCGCTAAGGTACCGCCGGACTAGACTCCGCTCCTTTTTGTCTTTTAGTGGTGGAGGTCTTATCTGGGTATAAAAATATCCTGAAAGGATATTCTTAACAGAATAAGAATATGCCATTTTCAAATTTCAAATAATTAATTTAATAAAACATTTTCTTAAAAATAAAGTTTAATAAAAACTTGTCACATTTAATAAAAAGTGAGTTTTAAGAAAAGATTAAATCACTTGATCACTTGATTAAGGTTAGTACTTGTTTATCCATACCTTAAGTGAAAATGGGTAAAATGAAAAATACTTGAACTCAAGAATTCGTTTTTCGTTGTTTTCGTAAATGCTTGTTTTTACATATTGTCGTAATCAAAACTAAGCAAGACCGAAAAATGCAAGTAACGTTTTTAGTCATTATTGCATTAACAATCTCCCCCTTTTTGATTCCGACAATACATAAACTCAATCACACAAAAAACAAGATTTTCGAAGACGAGTTTATTCATTTCTCCCCCTTTGTCGAAGCAAAAAGGTTGCGTAAGCCGGTGTTGAAGAAACGACTTTGCAAAGACTCCCCCTTGGTGCTTACTCTCCCTAGCTTGGGGCACCGGGGAATCGAGATATGGTGACAAGATACATAGAAGGGTTAGTTGAACAAAAGAAACAACCAACAATATATAGCAATAGGTCACACAAAAAAAAATTAAAAGAGAAGAAAACACAATGACAAAGATCCAAGATAGGTTACTAAAGAAACATCATACAAGGAAGTATGAAAAAAAGAAGAAACAAGCCAAAAGCATAAATCTAATCCTAGTTATTCTAGAATTCTAAGATTTGCTTGAATTTGGTGTCTTGAGGATAAGCAACCAATGCTTATATGAAAGACAAGGTAATAGCGGAGGGTGGTGGTGGTGGCTTGTTGGAGATCTCATAATCAAAATGAAGAGGAGGCTTGATTAAGAGACTCTTAATGTAGCTCAACTCCTCATAGATGTGTGCCATAGCAAGATGTTGATATTAACAACAATGACAATATGTTCCATGGTGCATGACATTATCATGAGAAGGAGGAAGAACACTAAAGGGTGGTGGTGGAAGAAAGGAAGTTCCACAATCAACATTCTTGGTAGGAGAAATGTGATTAAGAGTGTTCTTGGGTGGGTTTGGATTGAAAGCAATTGGAGAAAATGGAAGAGATTCAAGGCTTTCATTTGGAGAATAAGACATTTTGGATGTGAAGAATGCAAAATGCTTATGGTTTAAATATAGAAGGCTTAGGGTATTTTTGGGGTGGTCAAAGGGTTTGAAACAAAGATTCTCAAAAAGGTTGGAGCAAATATGTAGTTTCAGACAAAAACCCGAAAAGGAAGGCCACTGTAGGCGGTTCCTTATCTATGGTGGCGGTACCTTATCAATAAGGTACCGCGGCTCACTTATGGAACCGCCTGCAGAAGCAGGGTTTGGTGTTTGGAGAAAGATTTTTCAGCAAAACTTATTTTTCTAGTCTAACTTATCATAGGGATGTGCTTAAAAGCTAAGATAGACAAGGAAAGTATATGCAAACTTACCAAATAGATATTTGACCAAAATACATTGATAAAAAAAATCAATGTAGGAGGTGTGTAAGACAAGACCTTATGACACAATGATCCTCCATGATTCAATCTTGTTCTTGCTATGTTTGAGAGAATCATACATATGAATTATGTAAGCTCTATATCAATAGCGAGAATCTATGAAAAATCGTTTTTAGATTGAATTAACAATGTCAAACGAGTTTCTCAACCGTTTTCGAAAGAGACTTTGAGAGTTTTGAAAAGGAGATGAGAAGATTTTTCAAAAGAATCTTAAAAGACTCAAGGACTCAAGGTGGTAAGAGAAAACACACAAGAAGAAAAGAATTTAAGGAAGATGTTCCATTAATCCTAGACCTAGACGCAAGTAATAAAAAGGTTCCCTCTTAAGTGGCTTAGTGAAGATATCGGCTAAGTTGTCCTCGGATAGCGCCTTTATTATCGCACATGATGGGAACATCATCAAGAGAAATCCCGTAATCAATAAGCGCTTGCTTCATCCATAGAGCTTGTTGGCATGCTTTACCGGCACTCACATACTCGGCTTCCGTGGTGGATATCGCAAGAGCGGTTTGTTTCTTGGAGAACCAAGAAGTTAAACAACAACCCATGAAGGTACAAACTCCACTAGTGCTTTTCCGGTCCACATAGTCTCCCGCATGATCCGAGTCCACGTAGACAATGGTTTCTACGCCGGTCCCTTTAGGATACCATAATCCTAAATGTATAGTGCCTTTAATGTATCGGAAGATACACTTAACCGCTTCAAGGTGAGAGGTTTTGGGAGCCTCTTGGAAGCGAGCACAAAGGCAAACACTAAACATGATATCCGGTCGACTTGCCGTTAGGTACAACAAACTACCAATCATACCTCTATATTTGGTGTCGTCTACCGACTCACAATCATCATCTACGGTGAGTTTAGTATCCGAGGCCATAGGGGTCTTCATTGGTCTAGATTCTTCTAATCCAAATTTCTTTAGCATTTGTTTAGCGTACTTAGATTGACTAAAGAAAATACCATCGTCCATTTGTTTAATTTGGAGTCCTAAAAAGAAGTTAAGTTCTCCCATCATACTCATTTCAAACTCATCATGCATGATTTTGGCAAAGTCATCACACAATTCTTGACAAGTTGAGCCAAATATAATGTCATCAACATATATTTGTACGATTATGAGGTGAGGACCTTTCTTCTTTGTAAAGAGTGTATTGTCTACCATTCCCATGGTATACTCATGTTTAACAAGAAACGCTTTAAGTCTATCATACCAAGCTTTGGGTGCTTGTTTGAGTCCATAAAGTGCTTTCTTAAGCTTGTAAACATGGTCCGGTTTCTCAAAATCAGTGAAGCCGGGAGGTTGAGCCACATATACCTCCTCATTGATCAAACCGTTAAGAAATGCACTCTTTACATCCATTTGTTGAAGCTTAATATCTAAGGCACAAGCGTAGGCTAAAAGGATTCTAATTGATTCTAATCTAGCTACCGGTGCATATGTCTCGTCATAATCAATCCCTTTTTGTTGATTATAGCCTTGAGCTACAAGTCTAGCCTTGTTACGAGACACAACACCATTCTCGTCTAGCTTATTCCTAAATACCCATTTGGTTCCTATAATGGTAGAACTTCTAGGTGGAGGAACATGTTCCCAAACATCATTGGCAACGAATTGATTCAATTCTTCTTGCATCGCAATGACCCAACTCTCATCCGTCAAAGCTTCTTTAACATTCTTAGGTTCAATCAAGGATACAAAACAAAAGAAGTTGCTTTGGTTTTGGACTTGAGATCTTAGGGTCCTTTGATTTAAGTCACCAATGACATTATTGAGAGTATGATCCCTAGACTCCTTAATGTTTACTTCCTTTTCAACACTAAGGTCTTCAACTCCTATTTTTCTAACCTCTTTGGCTTTAACTACTTCTAATTCATCCAAGTCATCATCAACCAATGGTGGTGTCTTGGGTGAAGGAGGGGTTTCATCAAAGGTTACGTTGAGTGATTCTTCAATAACCCCTGAGGTTCTATTTAGGACTATGTAGGCCTTACTAGTTTGGGAATAACCTAAAACGATACCTTTGTAAGACTTTGGGTCAAACTTGGTAAGGTAGTCTTTGGTGTTGAGGATAAAGCACTTGCTTCCAAACACCCTAAAGTATTCTAATGAGGTTTCTTACCTTTAAGAATCTCATAGGGGGTCTTTCCTAGGAAAGGTCGAATAAGAATTCGGTTGAGAATATAAGTCGATGTATCTACGGCATTGCACCAAAACTTTTGAGGCAAAGATTGCTCGTTTAACATCGTCCTACTCATCTCTTGGAGAGTCCTATTCTTCCTTTCAACTACCCCATTTGATTGTGGAGTGCGAGGAGCCGAGAAGTTATGGGTAATACCATGAGCTTCACAAAAGGCACCAAATTGCACTTCATTATCAAATTCCCTACCATGATCCGTCCTAATAGAAACAATTGAACATCCTAGTTGATTTTGAATTCTCCGACTAAAGATTTCGAAGTGATCGAAAGCTTCATTCTTAGATGCCAAAAATCTAGTCCAAGTGAATCTAGAATAGTCGTCAACTATAACTAGGGTATAAAGGTTACCTCCATAACTCCGTATGGCGGAAGGTCCAAAGAGATCCATATGTAGGAGCTCTAAGCACCGAGAGGTCAAAACCAAATTCTTGGCTTTGTGACTTGAGTGAACTTGCTTTCCAACTTTGCAAGCATCACAAAAGTGACTATCAAACTTAATCTTGGGGAGGTATCTTACCAACTCCTTAGAGACTAAAGATTGAATTAAACGCATATTAGCGTGACCTAATCTCCTATGCCAAAGAGTAGAACTATCATCTATAGTCGCAAGACATATGTTGTCTTTTGACTTCTTATTAACCTTCATGACATAAAGCCCATGCTTTCTAACACCTTTTCCAATGACTTTTCCATCTTTTACGATTTCACTGTCATGTTCCGAAAAGATGACCTTACACTTATTATCACAAATTTGACCTATACTTAAAAGGTTAAAACCTAAGTTATCTACGTGCTCAACATTTTCAATGGTCATGGAGTCAAGAGAAACCGTACCTTTGCCAATGATATTACCACGTAGACTACTAGCGAATGTGACGTTACCTCCATCATATGCTTTGTAATGCGAGAACAAACTTCGATTACCCGTCATGTGTTTAGAACATCCACTATCCTTAATCCACTCATCGGGCTCCAAATCAATTCCCATGCATATCTAGGTAACAATACACAAGATCAAACATTTGGTCCCCAATATCTCATGGGTCCAAAATTGTTAGTTCCAAACATCCCTTGCATTTGGTTGGGATGTATGAATGAGGTGGGGATTCCCCATGGAGAACAAAATGGAGGAGGGTAGTAATTCATGTAACCATTTTGTTGTTCATTACTTCTCCTAGGTGTGTTTGATCTAGGTTTAGAGTTATTATTATTCTTTCTAGGTGTTGGAGTTTTACTTCTAGGTCGTGAGTTGTTTTGATTATGTCTTGTAGGCGTTGTCGTTCTACTTCTAGGCTTAGACTCATTCGGTACTCTTGGTGGAGTATAAGATAGTCTAGATAAACTTCTATTTCGCATGAGAGGTTTACTTAATGGCTTATAGAACTTACTAATAGCATTGTCGTCAAGTATGGGTAATTGAACCTTATTAACAGTAAGATGCTTTGGTTTTTCATTTAACTTAGATTTTTCAGAAAGTTCAGAGTTTTCACAAAAATCAACTTCTGGCCGCGGTACCTTATCTATGGCCGCGGTTCCATAGTGATAAGGAACCGCGCCATACAATGTGGAACCGCGTCCAGAAGGTGTTTTCTGTGAAAACCTAACTTGTTTTGGTTCACTAGTTGAGGCTTCATTTGAGTTAAAACCTAGACCAAGTTTTTCCTTAGAATGAACTTGTTTGTTTAACATATCATCAAGAGCACTAGTACCTTTCATGAACTTTTCCAATATAATGGAGGTGCTCTTGAGATCATCATTCTCTAATCTAAGTTTCTCACAACTTAAGCAACCTAAATCAACCTCTTTGTTTTTCTCAAGTTTAGCCAATTTCTCCCTAAGTTCATTGATCTCATTTTCAAGCTTAGTTTTGGTTGATTTTAAGGTTTTATTCTTTTCTATGAATTTAAGACTAAGTTTGTGTAAGCTATCATATTTTCCTTCAAATTCAATATCATCTAAAGTGGAACTATCATTGCTAAAATATTCGGTTTCGGAATGTACCTCTTTAGAAGTGTGAGCCATAAGACATTTCTCCTCTTTGGGGTTGTCATCATCATCTTCACCGCTATCGCTCCAAGCGCCACTAACGAATGCCGTGTGGTTCTTATCACGAGCGGGCTTTGGACAATAACCAATGAAGTGATTTGGATCACCACATCTAAAGCAACTCCTATCACCTTTTTCGTTCTTGACAAACCGATTCTTTGACAATGGTTTTTTGTCATAGTTTGGTTGCCTAATGTGTTGACCTCGTCTCTTAAAGAACTTCTTGAAATCTCTCACCGCCAATGCATACTCCTCGTCATCACTTTCCGAGGAACTATCATGGTCACTTTGTGCCTTCTTGGCTTTAAGTGCAAGAGATTTCCTTTCACTCTTGGTTTTTACTAATTCCGAGTCCTTCAAAATTATCATCTCATGAACCTTCAAGTTTCCTATGAGTTCATCGAGTGATAAAGTTGAGAGATCTTTCGACTCTTCAATAGCCGTGACTTTTGCTCTCCACTTTGGATGTAAGGTCCTTAGAAACTTCCTAGCATTGTTCTTGCTAGAAAAACCTTCATCAAGTGCTTTTAGACTAGTAATAATGGTGTTAAACCTAGCAAATGCACTATCAATAGTTTCATCTTCTAAGATGACAAATTGTTCATATTGTTGGACAAGAAGATCGATTTTACTTTCTTTGACTTGGCTATTACCTTGGTGGGTTACTAAAAGAGTGTTCCAAATATCTTTAGCGATTTCACACATAAAAATTCTTTCATACTCTTTCTTAGGCAAAGAATTATAAATCACCATTTTAACCTCATTATTTTTTGAAAGTTTCTTTTTAGTATCATCATTAGCTTTGTCAAAAGTGACTAATTCTTTTGTTTTAGAAACTTCATTAAATTGAAAGGGTAAAAAATCACCATTGGTAATAACATGCCAAAGATCTAAATCTTTTGATTTCACATAAGTTTCAAATCTATTTTTCCAATAAATAAAACTATCGGTTTCAAAAAGTGGTGGTCTTTGCATAGATTGCCCTTCTAGGTACTTGTTGGATTCCATAGATCGATTCAAGTTTTAAAATACAATATACTTTAAAAATTCTTGAGCAACCCGCTCTGATACCAATTGTAGAAACTAGAAGGGGAGGTTGAATAGTTTCTTATAATTTACTTGTTAAAATATGGTTTGCAAAAATCCTTTTTCAAAAAACTTAGGCTTGAGGAAATATGTGAAATCTTCTTATGCACAAATATGAACAATGATAGTGTAGCTAAACTAATACTAACAAAAATATATCCACAAAGAATAAAGAATGATAGTGTAGCTAATCTAATTATTAACACATGTATATGCAAAAAGAATAAGGAATGTAAAGAGTTAAGGGTAAAGAAAAATCAAACCGAACACCAAGGATTTATAGTGGTTCGGCAACGAAGCTCACTCCTCGTTCCTACTCCACTCCTCGAGTACTCCTTACTCGAGAGTTCACTACACAACAAGCTCCTTATGGTGGAGAAAACCGTACACGTTGCTTAACCAATTTCCGACTCTAAGCTAAAAGTCGAGCCCTAATCGTAGCTAGGACCAATCTACACAACTATACTTAGTACATACACAACTTCCAAATAGACACAACTACTTGGATCTTCACAACTATGACACAACTACAAGTATATAAAAATTGATCTTCAATGGATCTTTGGTGGTGACTCAACACTTCACTAGGATAGTGTTCTTCTCTTTGCACTTGGAGAGGAAGGGATGGAAGAACAAGATTCACTTCTTAAACAAGTAATAATCAAACAAATGATCAAAGATTTGAGTGATTAAAGAAAGGGTTTGAATCTGGAAATAAATGTGCAAAAGAGGTGAGGTGAAAAGCTGAGAATGGTCCACTATTTAAAGGATAAAGGAGCCAACGGCTATATCTGCCCGCGGTACCTTATCACGGCCCGCGGTACCTTATCGATAAGGTACCGCCTAGGCGCTAAGGTACCGCCGGACTAGACTCCGCTCCTTTTTGTCCTTTAGTGGTGGAGGTCTTATCTGGGCATAAAAATATCCTGAAAGGATATTCTTAACAGAATAAGAATATGTCATTTTCAAATTTCAAATAATTAATTCAATAAAACATTTTCTTAAAAATAAAGTTTAATAAAAACTTGTCACATTTAATAAAAAGTGAGTTTTAAGAAAAGATTAAATCACTTGATCACTTGATTAAGGTTAGTACTTGTTTATCCATACCTTAAGTGAAAATGGGTAAAATGAAAAATACTTGAACTCAAGAATTCGTTTTTCGTTGTTTTCGTAAATGCTTGTTTTTACATATTGTCGTAATCAAAACTAAGCGAGGCCGAAAAGTGCAAGTAACGTTTTTAGTCATTATTGCATTAACAAACTCTATTAATTACATGATTTTAACATATTTCACTAAATAAGAACAAAATTTTTAACTTAAGAACAATAACTTTAGGTGATCAAAACCAAAATATTTTAAAATAACCGAGTCATGCTTATATGTTAAAGAATTTATATTCCACCTTATTTGAAAACATGTTTCCGACACTTCCTTATTTCATCGACTACCAACAACTATTTTTTTTTCAATTTGCAAGTTCTATTTTTTTTTACCATGTATAACTCGAAACAAAAGACATCGTTACCCCAAAAAGAAATCTCCACCATCTCAAAATCCTTCACGCCAACAGTACCGTACAAAAGAACACAAGAAATGAGAACACGATAAATGTACTACTACGGAAGTTAAACATCTCGAAGAGGAACGAGCTAGCAAAACATCCCAAGAATACAACCGATAAGTAGAAAATAATTATACATATATAGGCATATGCATACATACACTCAAATTCATCCAACATATACTATTACAAGCATGTATTAACCCTCTTTCATGCAACCATACTTAGGAATCCATTGGTGTTGTGGCACATGTATAATTATGTAGGCCTCCATAATTATACCTGTTCCCTTTCACCAAAGTACTCCCTCCTATAATGACACTTATAAGAAATTAATACTACACATAACACATAATCCAACAACTCACAAGCACATAACCACACAAGATAAGATCCAAAACCCCATGTATTAAAATAACATAGCCAATGCACGAAACACATAAACTCGTAGTCCAGCTGAACCAGCGTAGACAAAATTCAAAATGTATAAAGAACATGAAAACATAATTAAGCGAAATCCAACAATGACTAGCGTATACGACCATGGTTCCACCCGCACTAATCAAAACTCGTAAAGAAAATAACATGTAGTTAAGTATGAACCATAGTAGTTCATAACCTAACAAATACTGTGAAAATAATATTCAAACACATCAATTACTATAAAATGCACACATACTCCTATGACGCCTATATGCAGGGACCCTTAAGCTATAGACTAGGCTACACGACTAGGCAACCTAATTCTCTATAACCATTGGCTCTGATACCATTCTGTCACACCCCACCATGGCGGAATATGGGGCGCGACGTATGGATATCATCACAACAATAGTGTGTCTATAGAGAGAACTATATGAAATAAGAAATGTCATAAAATGGAGACACAAAGTCATGACAATATCTCATCAAACTCAAGAGTCTAGGTAAGTAGGTAACAGTCCTACCGCTTACCCAAGACAAATAAATAACACTAACAATCACATATAGGTGCCAACAATATCACTACGAAACAATCAGAAAGAAAATAAACTAAGAAGGAAACGGGGATTCTCCTTCTATATGCATTCCTAACCTTCTCCAATCCTAGCCACTTATGTTCTCATGCTTAACCATAGTATCACCTGAAAGAGACACTAAAACACGTCAACATAAAGTTGGTGAGAGTCATAGGTTTAGACTCCAACACAAAACAAGTCATAAGCTGTGAATACCATAAACCAATAAACATATGGACAATGCGCTACAATTATGTACTAACAACTAGCATTCAAGTTCAATCAATCATCACAAATCCAAGGCATCACGCCTTACCAACAATCACAATTCCAAGGCATCACGCCTTACCAACAATCAAATTCCAAGGCATCATGCCTTACCAAATACCATAATTTCCAAGGCATCACGTCTTACCAAATACCATGGTACCATAGGCGCCCATACACCTATGTACCTTTCCGATCTAAATCATACACAAACAAGAATCACATAGCAGTTAATCACATAATGTACACACAAGTCCATCTCAAACCTTAAAAACATTCACAGCATTAATTTAGAAAATAACTCAACACAGTGTCTCTTCCATCCCATCTGGAAGTCAAAACCAATAATAAACATGGGACTATGAAACTCACCTGATAGCTTCTTCACAAGTCCTCGCACTAGCAACAAGCTAACAAACCAAAAACACGAAATCAATACACGAACCAATCACTAAGATGGCTCATCAACCTATGATGGACATCTAACCTACTCCCGTATAAATAACTCATTTAAATTATCTAAGCATCCCATTACACCCCTCTATAAAGCCCTTAAATTGTTTTACTCCATAACACATCCCGTTAATATTTTACCAAAAACAGTCCCAGTTTTTAGGTCTCAAAACTTTAAGTCAAACGTCCACTTAAACATACCCATGGTATCTGTAAAAGGAATATTCATACTTCTACATGTATTAGCTAATACCTCCCACTTTCCCTAATCTCAAAGCTACTGTTAAGGCCCCGATATACGTGTATATATTGCTACCTATCCAGAATTCCCTGATTTTAAACATATGAAAAGTTCATTACCATTAGAGGGTCTTACCCTAAACCACCATCTTAGCGCAAGTGCAGATACTTACTAAAATATATAAACCATCTCTCATGTTCGTGAGAAGATCCCAATGCAACCCTAAGTACCCCAAACAACCCAAAACTTAAAAAGAAAACAGGCTGAATTCAAAACTGTTTTGACCTCCGACTGTTGTAACCTGTTTTTGACCCACTTGCCGACCTCCAATATAGTTCTAGCTTCTTGCATTGGAATGCTACTTCAATTACCTATCCAGGGCTAGTTTGATCGCATCTTGAATGTTCCTATAACTCGAGATATGATCAAAACAATAGACTCAAAATTCTGCCCAGTTTTTAAAAACGGGTTTAATCAAATTAACCTAATTAATTAACCATAACCCCACTAATTACAAGCCCTAATTTATTTAATCATTATAATATGATTAATATACTGTTTTTAATTAAACCCTAACCTAAATCCATCATAAGATGATCATAGAAACATTAAAAATAATTAATATGAAAAGGGTTATGAAGATTTTACCTTTTATTTAATGGAAGATGAAGAAAACCTAATTTTATGAAGAACCCTAATTTTCTCCTTTTTTTGTGTCGACTATAACTCCAGGGAAGATCATAAATTCGTTTGTTATGATGTGTGGGGGTTCCTTATATAGCAAAAATCCTTGTCCAACCCAAACACTAGTTACCATAAATCTTTTCTCCTTTTTTTTCCTCTTTTTTTTTTAAATCGACTAATCACCCCTATAAATTCGTTTTTTATTTATTTTATTATTAATATATGTATTAATAATATTACCTTAATTTTCCTTAATTTATTTCAGCTCCTAAATCCTCCAAAACCTCAAAACCGTAAAACTAGTCAAATTTACGCGTTTTACCGTAAAAGACGTAAAATATACACTTTTAAACAAAATATCAAATTATGAAATAAAATTTATAACTAAGTCCTAAATGACTTAAAACCATCCTGAAAAATATCCATATGACTAATTACCTCATCCGAGACCTCTAAATGCTAAACCGTAAATCCTAAAAAAAATACACTATTACTATAATACTTATACGTATACGTAAACACCACAATATCACCATTTTCATTTCATAGTCACCACTTGTGAGCTCATGAACATGAACTAACCGTTCCTCGATTTACTTATGAGTACTCTATACTCATAAACGATAACCACACCAACCTCGTTCACACAAAATAAACACGTAAACACACAATTCAAGTAAGCACACATAAAATAACCTAAAAGTAAGACCAAGTGACAAACCCAAAACCACGGTTGTCACACATACCACCTGCACGAGAAGTGGAATTCAATATCGAGCTTATTCAAGGAGCTGAACCGATCTCCAAAGCTCCCTATCGCATGGCTCCCATAGAGTTAAAGGAGCTGAAGGATCATCTGCAAGAACTTCTAGAACGAGGTTTTATTCGACCGAGCGCATCTCCATGGGCCGCACCGGTCTTATTTGTTAAGAAGAAGGACGGCAGTATGCGTCTTTGCATAGACTATCGCGAGCTCAACAAGATTACTATCCGGAATAGGTATCCACTGCCGCGTATAGACGATCTATTTGACCAACTCCAAGGGGCCAAACACTTCTCCTAGATTGATCTTATGTCAGGCTATCATCAGCTACGGGTTAAGGAGCAGGACATCGCCAAGATTGCTTTTTGTACCCGCTATGGCCACTACGTATTTGTAGTTATGACATTCGGCCTGACCAATGCTCCAACAATGTTCATGGATATGATGAACAAAATCTTCCATGAATTTCTGGACAAGTTCGTCATTGTCTTCATCAATGACATCCTGATTTTCTCAAAGTCCAAGGAGGAACACGAAGATCATGTTCGTACAGTACTACAGATTCTTCGCCAGAAGCAGCTGTATGCTAAATTCTCCAAGTGTGAGTTCTGGTTAGAAAAGGTGGTATTCTTAGGTCACATTGTTTCAACAGAAGGAATCACTATGGATCTAGCGAAGGTTGAGGCTATTACTAAGTGGCCAAGGCCGACATCAGCGACGGAAGTCCGCAGTTTCTTAGGCTTAGCTGGCTATTACCGTAGGTTCGTGGAGAACTTTTCCCGCTTAGCACTACCATTGACCAAACTGATGCGGAAAGGGGAGAAATTCGTCTGGACTGAAGAACGAGAGAAGAGCTTTGAAGACCTGAAGTAGAAGCTAGTATCTACACCTATTCTTACTCACCCATCTGGTACGGGTGGATTTCAAATCTATAGTGATGCATCGGGGAAGGGACTTGGCTGTGTTCTTATGCAACATGGGAAAGTGATCACGTACGCTTCACGGCAGTTTAAGCCTTATGAAGAAAATTACCCTACGCATGACTTAGAACTTGTTGCAGTCGTGTTTGCATTGAAGATATGGAGGCACTACTTATATGGAGAATCATGTGACATTTTCACGGACTACAAGAGCTTGAAGTATATCTTCACTCAGCGTGAATTGAACATGAGGCAGAGGAGATGGTTAGAGCTGTTGAAGGATTATGACATTAATCTGCAGTATCATCCCGGAAAGGCATATGTAGTAGCAGATGCTCTTAGCAGGAAGTCTGGAATGATCAACGGTATTAAAATTGAGGAGGAAATCATAAGATACTTGGAGCGACTAGACATCGAGATCATGGTACGTGGACAACACGGTTACTGGGCTAATCTTAAAGTAGAACCTGAGTTACTCTCTAAGATCAAGGAAGCTCAGAAAGATGATGGAGAAATCTGGGCGATAGTTCAGAATTTTGAGAAACAGACGGAATTCAGAGTAGATGCTGATGGTATCATATGGCAGGGCACGAGACTTTATGTTCCTGATGATCAAGAACTCTGGTAAATCTTGTTAGTTGAAGCTCATAGATCCCCATCCTCTATACATCCTGGTTCGACTAAGATGTACCATGACATCAAGCAGTACTTTTGGTGGAGTGGTACGAAACAAGATGTGGCAACTTACGTCTCCAAATGTCTTACCTGCCAGCAGGTTAGGATCGAGCATCAGCGATCTGGCGGTCTCCTTCAACCGTTAGATATTCCAGAGTTGAAGTGGGACAAAATCACCATGGATTTTGTTACTGGTCTTCCGCCTACCAAGAGGAAGCACGATGCAATTTGGGTTATCGTAGATCGACTTACCAAATCAGCACACTTCTTACCGATCTGCAAGGAAGATTCGGTAAGTAAACTCGCCGATACGTATAGAAGAGAGATCATGAGACTCCACGGTGCTCCATCCAGCATCGCCTCAGACAGAGATCCTCGATTCACTTCGCGATTTTGGAAGAACCTGCAGAAAGCTTGGGGTACACAACTTAAGCTTAGCACGGCTTTTCATCCTCAAACAGACGGGCAGTCGGAGCGAACGATTCAGACGTTGGAGGACATGTTGAGGTCATGTGCGTTGGAATGGACGGATGATTGGGACGATTATATCTGTTTGGTGGAGTTTGCATACAACAACAGTTGGCACGCAAGTATCAAATGTGCTCCTTTCGAGATGTTGTATGGTAGAAAGTGTCGCGCCCCAATCTGCTGGGATCAGGTTGGTTAGCGAACACTTGAAGGACCAGCGATCATAAAGATGACTAATGAAAGGGTCGCAGTAGCTAAGCAGAAACTTCAGGAAGCACGATCACGCCAAAAGAGTTACGCCGATAAGCATAGTAGGGACATACATTTTAACGTAGGAGATCACGTCTTTCTTAATGTTTTGCCGGCACGTGGTGTTAGACGCTTCGGGATTAAAGGGAAGCTCAGTCCTCGTTTCATCGGACCGTTTGATATCATTGAACGAGTCGGTGAAGTATCTTACCGGTTAGCATTACCTCCGCAGCTTTCGCATGTACACAATGTGTTTCATGTGTCCTTACTCAGAGGGTACCAGTATCATCCCCTTCACATGGTTCAGTATCCACTGGAACAGATACGTGAAGATCTCACTTTCATAGAAGAACCCTAACGAGTGCTTGACAGACAAGAACGAGTCATGAGAAGGAAGACGATTCCATTCGTCAAAATCCTTTGGAGGGATCATACCGAGCGAGAAGCCACTTGGGAAACAGAGGAGTCTATCCGGACTTCTTACCCTCATTTCATATTTTGAATTCGGGTATGTTCTTCTTTTCCAGTTTACTTTATCTATAATTCGGGGACGAATTATTCTTTTTAGGGGGGAAGAGTTGTAAAACCCGCATGCTTTTACCATGAATAGTACCCTTAAGATCGTACGTACTAGATTAAAACTTTCCTTTTATAGTATGTTTACGTTCACGTATAAGAATTTTAAGTATTACGTACGTGTTAGAACACGATAAGTATTTATTACTTATGAACACACGATAATTATTCAAACAATAGTTATAATCACGAACATGCGATCATGAAATCATGAACGTAAATTAATCACGAGCTAATATTAATTACGTATATATATTTATTACGAACACAAATAATTATATTAAGTCTCGATCAATAATTAATTAGAACACATCAAACACATACACGATAAAACACGAACACACATTAAAATATTTAGAATCAGAAAAGGTACGGGTTACCCCAAGTGGGGCCCCCTACCCGCGGCTACACCAAGAAGGAATGGGCCAAGCCCATTTTGATTTTTACTAAAACAAAGAATTAGGAAAATCTTGGTCATTTTTCACCAAACAGGAAAAATAACAAAACCCTAAAAGTTTTTTTTTCTCCTTTCTTCTTGCTCCTTCTGGCCGCCGGATATACAACACAAAAAGGGGGTGTTCGGTTGATTTTTGATCTTGAATTTTGTACAAGCATTCGTGTGTGTTCATCCTTGATCGATCCACGTATTCGGTATAACCTTTTAACCCTTTTCTTTTATGTTTTGATTTAATAAATCACATAAAATCATGATTTTTTTAAAAACTAATTAAAAACATTTATTTAAAACATGTTAAGGATCATGGGTAAATCAAACAAGGGTTTTTAGGGGTGTTTTGATGTTGGCCGACGCCTAACCGAGACTAAGGGGGGTCTCGGCTTGGCTTATGAACCACCACCGAGACCTCATGGTCTCGGTATGGTGGTGTGGGTACCACGACAGCAGCAAACAAGGGGGAACCCCGACTTGGTTCGGGGTATGGTGTTGATTACGGGTCCGGTTCATGGTTTCTAGTTACGATTCGGTTCATTGATTATGTTGAGGTTTATGATTTTAATAGTTATATGTTAAAAAATAAATTAATAAAACATGACATAATTAATTTAATTAACATGACTTAGGTTATAAATTTAATTATTAGATCATGAATTTTAACCTAAGTATTCATTTTTAATTAGACTTTATAATTAATTAATTATTAAAAACCATGATTATAATTAATTAATCAACATGACTTAGGTTATATTATTAGTAATTAATAATACATGTTTTAACCTAATTATTTTAATTTATTTAATTAAAAACATGATATATTTAATTAAATACTTTTAACCTATAGTTTATTTAATTTACATGTAATAGTTAATAAACTATACTTTATAACAACATGACTTAGAATAATAATCAGAAAACACTTAAGCTTATATAATTAGCTTATTTAACCAGCTTATATTTAATTATGGAAACTTTCTATTTTTAGAAACTTATTTAATTAAGGCAGCTAATCTATTTATGGAAACTTTCCATTTTTAGAAACTTATCTATTTTAAGCAGTAATTCTATTTTTGGAAACTTTCTATTTTTGGAAACTTTCTATTTTTGGAAACTTTCTATTTTGGAAACTTTCTATTTTTAGAAACTTTCTATTTTTGTTAACTTTTTATTTTTGGAAACTTTCTGTTTTAGGAAACCTGCTATTTTTAGAAAGTTACTTATTATTACACAGCAAGTATAATAATACATGAAATACAAGTAATACTTAATCAGAATAGACAGAATATAAGATAAATGCCGTATAAGGCTTAAAACAGTAAAACATGACATGAACATATAAAATAAGCTTAGACACGACATAAAACCAGTTACGTATTTAGTAAGCAGATACTTATACATGTATGTATTTATGTAGCATTAGTGATACCGAAGTAGGACTCTCTTCCGTTCGTCTTCTTCGTTCACTGGACATAAGGTACGGATTCCCTTCCTTTTAGTATGGACATTCTTTCCTTATTAAGATTTCCCATATGCAGCCAACTGTTTTCCCATAGTATAAGTTTATATGTTTGATTGCTTATTTTTAATTTAGAATACCTGTAGCCATATACATGCATGACCAGTTTCACCTAGTTACGGAGGTACCATAACCATAACACTAGAGGCACTGGTGTTATGACTTCCCCACGACAGAGTGATTGCTCGTGGCGTCCCTTCAGCTTATGGCCATATTATTATATTTATCATGTGGGGCGTATGGGTGCATCTTAGTTACATGTTTTTCAGCAGATTACTCAGTGTGAATGTGGTGTGTGCCTTGCATCCTTCACAAGGAGCTGATCCCTCCTACCCAAAACCAGTATATTAAATTAGAGGCAGGCCCTCTAATTTGCATGATGAGGTCACCCCTCCAATCATTCATGCACAGTGGATTTTCATGACCTATATTGGCTAATGGCAAAATATGTTAAACAATTTTTATAAGATAAACATAAGACTTTTCAAACTATAAAACCAGTTTTACTAAGACTTAACCGGGTTATTCGGGACTTAGTTTCTTCCGCTGTTATATGCTTATATGCTTATATTATTCATGCTTTATCGTATATCCGTGCACTGAGCGTATTGCTCAGCCGTTTTCCTTTTCATGTTCCCAAAATGACAGGTACTCAGGGACGCTCGTAGACTTTAAGCGTACGTGCATATGGATTGGAAGCTTTCTAGCCTTTCTTTACTTTATGCATTATCTATACTTTGATACTCTTTCCATGGACATTGTTTAGTCCTTTCATTTACAGTACTTATGTTTGTGTGTGAAGAGCTTTACTTTTGGACTGCCGATGTTTGATTCCAGTATTTCCTTTTTATAGTCATGTAATATTTTAGACATTTATCCTTGTATGCTTTGATGACACGCCATAATTACGCGTGACACTCCATTATCAAAATGGTGTGTTACATTGCAGGAGATGGCTATGGCGGACTTTGAGTCACAGTACATAGGTACTTTATCAAAGTGGAAGCCATAATCTGTGAGTTGTGTTCTCATCCAAAGAACTTGAGCACAACACGCAGATAGAGACACATACTCCGCTTCGGCTGATGATAGTGACGTGCAATCCTGCTTCTTGGAAGACCATCCCACAAGCTTATCTTGACCTAGAAATTGTGCACTACCAGAATTACTTTTTCGTGTATCAAGACACCTTGCATGATCAGAATCTGAATAGGTTGTTAGAAAGAAACCGGTTTCTATCGGATACCAGAGTCCCAAATGAATGGTATTCTTGAGGTACCGAAAGATCTGTTTAACCTCCTTGAGGTGCTTTTCAGTAGTTCGTGCTTTATATCGTGCACAATAACACGTAGTATGTGATATATCTGATCGGCTTGCTGTTAAGTACATGAGGGAGCCGATCATGGAACAATATTTCATTTGATCTATGGCATCTCCCTCCAAATCAGCATCTAGGGATGTGGTTGATAATGGTGTCCCAACATGGTCACTTAAGGTCATACCATGCTTTTTGATTATCTCTTGACAATACTTAGCTTGGTTAATAAAGATACCACTTGGGGATTGGTGAACTCGAATTCCTAGAAAGAATTTTAGTTCGCCCATCATTGACATTTCAAATTTGATGTGCATTACTTTTTCAAACCATTTTGAAAGTTTTGGGTTTGTAGACCCGAAAATAATGTCATCAACATAAATCGGCACAAGCAAAATGTCATCCCCATATTTATAAGTGAACAGAGTTAGATCGATGGAACCTTTTGAGAAACCTTTGGATACCAGAAATTTCGAGAGCTCATCGTACCACGCCCTTGGAGCTTGCTTTAGTCCATATAGTGATTTGTGGAGACGATACACCTTGTTAGGATAATGAGGATTGACGAATACTTCCGGCTGTGTAACATATACTTCTTCCTGCCAAGGACCGTTACGAAATGTTGTCTTTACATCCATCTGATAAATGATGAATCCCTTATGTGCAACATAAGCAAGGAAAATCCTGACCGCTTCCAAACGAGCTACTGGTGCAAATGATTCTTCAAAATCAATACCCTCTTTCTGGCCATAACCTTTAGCCACTAGCCTAGATTTATTCTTGATAATTGTGTTCTCTTCATCCATCTTGTTTTTCCAGATCCATCAAAGATTTAATGGTATTACATCGTATGGTCTGTCAACAAGTTCCCAGACTTTAAGTCTTTCAAATTGTTGAAGTTCATCCGTCATCGATTCAATCCAAGCATGATCAACCATAGATTCTTTGATATTTGTTGGTTCAGCTGTACTCACGGCGAGTGCGAACATACAAACATCGCCATCGGTTTCAAGTTGTCGTCTTGTACGAACGGGTTGTGAAGGGTTTCCAATTACTTGAACCAAAGGATGATCTCGGCTCCAATGATGTGTTCAAGAATGCCGTTGACAGAACGTATGCATTGACGGATCAACATGGCGAGTAGAAGAATCTCCAGTTTCGTGTACCGGTGTACCGAATGGGTTGATAAAGTCATCTTCATCATTTAATGCATAGTCTGCTTGATTTGTGTTCTCTGGAGCAAGGACAGTAGTTGTGGATATTGTAGGAGCGGTTGTTGATGTGATATTCTGAGGAGGTAAATCTGCAGCAACCCGTGTTGAAGTAGATAAAGTTGTATCCTTTTGTTGACGATGATTGGTATCATCATTCTTATTATGAGTGACAGCGGAAGACTTCGATACAACTTGTTTCTCCCCCGTGAAATATTCATCATACACTGGTCCATATAACATTTCCAACTCTTCAATTTTCATTCTGACTGTCATATCTGCTCTTGGAACATTTCCTTGAACCAGCTTCGAACTTGACGGTTCATTGCTGTGGTCTTGAGTTCTGAGTTCCGTGCGATGGTGAACGGAAGTCGTATGTCGTTGTGGATCGGGACTTAAACTGTTTTGTTCAAGTGCCATTTCTTGTAATTCATCAAATCTGACATGAATAGTCTCGATTATCAATTGTGTTCTCTTGTTGTAAACTCTATATCCCTTTGACCGAGTTGCATATCCCACAAGAATGCATGCAACACCTTTCTCTTTCATCTTGTCCAGATTTTCACCATCGCGAATAATGTAACACGTACATCAAAAAACATGAAGGTGTTTGAGTGAGGGTTTGTGATCATGAATTATGTGATATGGTGTCTTTCCATGTCTTGGGATAATTAAGGATCGGTTTTGTGTGTAGCATGTGGTTGACACGGCTTCGGCCCAAAGGAATAGTGGTAATTTTGAATCGGATAATAATGTTCGAGCAGCCTCAACTAACGTACGGCTTCGTCTTTCAACAACGCCGTTTTGTTCGGGTGTTCGAGCAATAGATGTTTCATGTTCAATTCCTTCGGCTTCAAAATAGTTCCTCAGAGTTGAATTCAAAAATTATGTGCCTCTGTCAGTACGAACCACTTTTACTTAAGCTTGAAGACCACGTTGTACCAATTTAAGGAAGGTGATGAGAACTTCAGGTGTTTCATCCTTGGACCTCAAGAAGTGAGTCCATGTGTACCTTGAGTAATCATCGACCATTACCATAACATATTTCTTCCCATTGATACTTTGAACACGCATGAGACCACACAAATCTATATGAAGAAGATCTAAAAACCGTCCTTTAGAGTTTGGTGTAGTCTTTGTCTTAAAGATACTTCGTTTAGCTTTACAAAGCTCACAAGAAGAACAAAGATGATCTTTGATGATTTTCAAGCTTGGAAGGCCTCTCACAATATCTTTCTTGGAAAGCAAGTTGATGGTATCAAAGTTGAGATGAGAAAGACGTTGATTCCATAACCATGCTTGAGTCGTTGAAGCTTTAGCCATGAAGCAAATTGGAGTTGATGAAGTTGTGTCTTGTAGTAAAATTGTGTAAAGATCAGTACTCCGTGAACCGGTTAGTAATCATTCCCATCATAATCACGAACAAAACATGTCTTCTTTCTGAAAGCAACTTCCAAATGTGCATCACAAAATTGACCAACTGAGAAAAGATTGTGATTGAGCCCTTCGACATAGTATACCCTTTTTATCGTGATATTCCCCTGAACCAAATCTCCATATCCGAGTATCGGTGCAAATTAATCATTTCCGAATCGGACCGTACCTAGGAACTTCTCCACGAAGTTAATTAGAAGCTTGAGATTCCCCGTCATGTGCTTCGTGCATCCAGAGTCCAGTATGAAGAGAATTATTTGTATCACCTACAAAAGAGTTAGAACACGATGGAGCATTTTCTAAATTGGATACCACAGTAGTTGTGATTGTAGAATCATTAGTGTCCTTAGCAACATTCAAAGGCATACTAACACTCGTTGTCACAGTTTCTGTCCTAACTTTAGGCATCCATTTATATCCTGGAGGACATTGATTAAGAAACCACCATTTCCAAGACTTGCTAGCAGACTCATATAGTTCCCTAATTCTGTTTCCAGGGTTCTTAGTGGTGGAGTCTGATGCATTACTTTTGTCAGTGGGGATAGCACCAGAATGTTTCACTTTGCGTTTGGGTTTACTAGCACTAATAGGCATCGCAACTTGCTTCTTAGTTCTAGTATCTATGCCTTTGGCATTATTCATAGCACACATAGAATGATTAGCATTAGCACATTTTCCACATTTGACACAAACAAATTTAACATTCAAAGCATTCAAATCATTCAAAGCATTAAAATCATCATTACACGCGATTACATACTTTTTATTCTTAAAAACATTCAAATTCCTAGGGTGTTCTTCTACTTCCTTCATCTTCCCTTGACTCTTGTGTTTCCAGACCTTATCATTCACTTGAGTGCTCTTAAGTTGAGGCCAGCTAACACTAGCAGTGGAGACTACTCTTGTAGTAGAAGACACACGAGTATTAGTGTTTCTATAAGTCTAAGGCGATTGACTAAATTTGTTTATGGGTTTAGAGGTCATTCTATACATCCTTGGTTTAATCACATTATTGTGCTTAACGCTTGGTGCTACAGTATTTCTTATGGGTTGAGTGTGTGGTAACCTTTCCTTTCCATCCATCTTGGGCGCAAACACAGGCTTTGCAAACGAGGAATTTGAGAAAGCAAATGGTTTTCCCAAGATAGAGGATCTATTCACTTTAGAGGTATTGGGTTGTCTAACAACAGGTTTCTTAAAGCTAGGTTCCAAAACTTTCCCACCCATTTTAGCAACGAGTTTCTTTAACTCTGCTATTGCTATGTCTTTTTCTTATAACCGAGCTTTCAAATCCGCAATATCAAGACATTTTTCGTTTAGTAATCGACATGACTCATATAATTTTACTTCCAAAGGTGTATCATTTGAAAAGCTGCCAACTTTCTTTTACAAAGCAAGTTCAAGTGAGTGACAATGTTTTAGAAGATAATCATATCTATGTTGAAGTAACTAAAACTATTTTTGGTCAACTTTATTCGAAATCTCAGTTTCAAGACGTTCACATTCTTTAACTTGATCAACATATTTGCATGCAACATCATAATATTCATCAGTATCAGCACAAGATGTAACATAAGCACACATAATATCTTTTGAGAGACATTCATGTAAGAGTAGATCATATGCTGTAGAAAATTCGTCTCTTTCAGGTTGATGATTGTTCACTTCTAGTTCAAGAGATTCCACATATTTCAAATCATCAAACATTTCTTGCTTAATTAATGTTTCAAATTCCAAAATATGTTTTTTCGTTCTTTCCGCAAGCGGAATTAAAATACTTTTCACAAGAACAGTTAAATCATGAGGAATTTCTTTGTCTCCTTTCGAAAGTTCACGTTTTTTCCAGTCATCATCAACAACCTTTTTGAAATTTTCAATGTTACTTTTGAGAATACTAAGTGCTTGCTTACTCTTGCTAACAGAATCTTTAAATGGCAAGTATTCAATAAATTTTGAAACATTAGTTTTCTTAGTGACAAAAGCTTGTCTCCATTTAATTCTTATTTGTTCACATTCGAAAAACATTTGCTCACGAGTTTGTGTTTGTGGTTTTAAAAGACCATAAAGACTGTTTTCATAAGCATAATTATATGGTTTAACAAATTCTTTATTAACTTTTTGTCTACTCTCTTCTTCCAAATCGTTTGTCTCTTCACTATCTGGCCTAACGACAAGGCAATCAAGATCGGTCCATTGGGACTCATCAAGATATAAGTGCTGATTCTCAGATTGAGCTTGCTCAAGGTACTTAGGATTTGCAAAAGTAGATCTATCCATGAAAAATGAACGAGGTGCCAACATTCTCATGGTTTGAATTGATTGATTTGTTTTGTAAACAATTTTCTTGTAAAAATCAATTTGAGTTTCAAGTTCCACCATTTTTTTGATGTCATTCGCTTGTTTAGTTTTGAAATCCTTTTCCATCTTTTCAACCACATCTTTCTTTTCATTAACAAGTTTAGTTTTATCCTCTTGAAGAAAAAAATTTACTTGAGTTAGCTCATTGACTTTAGTGGTAGCAAGATACGTTTTGTGACGTTCAGTACTCAAAGAGGTGTTATAATTACGTTTCTCTTATTCTAGAAGCTTAAGAGTTTCGTTATATTTCTGTTGAAAATCGTCCTTTTGACATTAACTAAACACCCTTTGTACCCCTCAATCTCATTGGTCTTTTGAAGAAGTTGAGCTCTATATCTATCAATGGTCTCACTAGATTTAATTAGAGCAGCTTTGCATTCTTCAAAATTTTTAGTTAGCGTAGCGTTTGCCTTCTTTAATTGCTTTTGACTCTTTCTAGTTTCTTTGACATCTTTTTGTAAAGAAGCAATTAAGTTAGCAAGCGCAATACGCTCCTTGTCATCATCATACTCATTTGCATGTTGATCATCCTCAGACTCATTATTGCACATGTCCGATGAGTCGGATATGGTATTGCTATCAACCGTTTCCATCATACATGTGTCATTAATGGCTTTGGGTAGCTCAGAATGCTCATGGGTATTACCAAACACATTATATTCCTCTTTAGTGTGTACCTTATCGATCGGCTCAGTATCAAAGATAGGACCATTGTCATCTTCAGTGACGTTGAGAACTTCTTTAACATTTGCCATGTACGAGTAATGTGCTTCAAGTTCTTGATCGGAGGCTTCATCATCAGTGTCATCAAGCATGGCTCCTTCCTCAGCCGATAATTTAACCCCAACTTCCATCTTCTTGCATAGCAGCATCTTTTCCTTATGATAACCAGAGTCCCTAACCCGTTTAGGCTTCCTACATTCCTTTTCCATATGCCCATAGCCTTGACAATTAAAGCATTGAATCCCACTTTGCTGAACCACTTGAGTACCAACATTTTCCCTATTCCCAGCAACAGTAGCAATCCTCTGAGTATCATACTTAGCAGTTTGTCGATCATACCGTGCAGAACCCTCAACATGTGTTGGATTATGTCGATCATACCTAGGAGGACTTTCATCACGTTGACGTGTGTCATACCTTCGAGGACTCTCAACATATTGGTTCCTTATGTTAGATGATGTTCGAAGATTGTTGTTGGTGGGTTGAAGATTTTCTTGTAGGTCTTCATAATGAAAGCAATTTGTTGTTTCATCTCCCTATCCTTCTGAGCTAGTTCTTCATCAATGTCCTCTTCAGATGATGGCTCAGGTGATGGTGATGGTGCTCTTGGTTCTTTGTCTCGTGATCTTGTGGGAACTGAATACTTAGATGAAGTGGAGTATCTTGGTGAAGAGGATGTGGTGGAGTATCTTGGTGATGAGGGTGTAGTGGAGTATGACTTCGGAGCACAAGAGCGATCATCTTGGACGTGTTGAGTGGTAGACACCAAAGCAAGTGGATTAGCAGTCTTTGCTATCCTTTCAGCTTGAATTTCATTCGCCTCATTTTGAAATTGTTTCAAAATGTCAAAGAGCGTGTGATAGTTGACCTCGTCTAACTTACTCTGTTGTTTCACCAAAGTTACGAACCGTGTCCACTCTGGTTGAAGTTGCTGTAGAAATTGCACATTGACTTGCATAGTGGAGACTTGCAAATTGTTTCTTGTCATGTCATTCATCATCTTGTAGAACCTTGAGTAGTATGAATCAATTGATTCCCCATCTAATGAAGTAAACTTACCAAAGTTCCAGAACAAGTTAGTTTTGACATCTTGCTTAAGTGATTCTCCTTGTTGCAAGCGTTCAATGGCAAACCACATTTCATTTGCAGTAGAGCATGCGTCAACCGTTGAGTAAATATCATCCCCAATCCCACTGAGAATCAAATAGATTGCTTCTTTCTCTGCATCAATACAAGCACGTTTCTCTTTTGAAATGTTCTCATATGTTTCCTCAATAGTTTGCTCATCAGAACCGGTCGCCGAGTCGGTTGCTGGAATTGCAGGAATGGTTATGGTAGTGAGAGTATAGGGTCCTTCTTTGATGCACCGTCAGAGAAGATCACCATTTGGTTTAGTATCAAGATATCGAATAAAACGTTATTGCCATTTTGCATATCAACCGGTCACAAGCATTGGTGGTCTCTCTTTATTTCCCGCCACCATGAGGTTGTTGTTCGTCGCACGATACTCTGTTGTAGAATCCATCTTGATAAGCTTTAAAATGTTGAAGTGAAAAAGGATCTTAAGTAGTTGTGTTGTGATTGTTGTTGTGGTTTAAATTTCGAAAATTGCAATTTTTCTTTAGTCCGACAATAAATACCCCAGTCCGATAAAACAGTAGACCAAAAATTTTGTAATTGCCAAATTTTGAAATCGAGCTAGAAATGTCCTAAGACTAGTATGGAAAAAATTTGAATTTACTTGACGGGAAAATTTTAACTCTTTTTTTTTAATCTTCGTGTAAACGATATTCCGAAACTAGTCTAGATAGTGGCTAAGTCTAAAAAATACTCGAACAAAGTTTAGCTAAACATAGCATCGGAATTTTCATCGGAATGTGCTATCGGAATGTCCATCGGAATACTCTGTCAGAATGTCTGTCGGAATAGCTGTCGGAATACTCTGTCGGAATGTCTGTCGGAATAGCTGTCGAAATACTCTGTCGGAATAGCTGTCGGAATGTCTGTCGGAATATGAGCTGTCGAAATCACTATCGGAATCACTTTCGGAATAAAATGGTCGGAATCACTATCGGAATCACCGTCGGAATAAGAAACCCTTTTCCGATGGAATTCCGTCGGAATAACTGTGCAGTTCCGAAACTTTAGGTAAAAAATGAGATTTTTGACAAGAAATCCGTGATTTTAACCAACCGAAAGCAACCAAACCCCTACCACAACTATGTAAGAAATTTATATCAAGATTTAGAGCATGGAAAACACAAAAAATCTTGAATTCGAGATGATTTTAGGAGTAAATCACACGAACCACGTAGAGTATCAACAACGAATCATAAAACTACCCCATGGCGATTGATACTAATTGTTGTCCCATATTTTTGATGATTAAGCAAGGAAGAAAGAAAGAAAATAGATGAAGTAGATGAATTCTAAAGAGAGAAAGTAGTGAGAGAAAGTAGATAGAAGTGTGTGAAACTATGAGAATATTAGATTAAGAAAAATGACAACCAACACCCTTCCTAAGGGAAGGGTATTTATAGCCTTTGCCTACATGGGGCTTAATGGCTATAGTTTGATTGGGTCGGGCTTGAATAAATGCTTAGTACCTTGAAAGAGGCCTTTTAAGCTAGCCATCAAGCCCGTAATGTCACGACTATTTTAACTAACTATTACAACGTTCTACTAGATGTTACAATATAAACCTATGACCGAACATTCTTGTTTGACTCAATAATTTGAGGCTAACAAAGTCCAATAGTGTTAAGCCAAACTAGTTGGGCCTAGTGGTTCAACAAGGCTAATTTGGCCCATTATGGTCCATAAGTTACAAATCTCGGTTTTGTCGATTTTTACTTGTCAAATATGTTTACATATCAGTATATGTTTTATAAAAGTGTTACATTAGACGGGTCCTACCAACTAAGTTTTATTTGGCGAAGGCGCCATCCTTTTGGTTTTAGCCGAAAAGACGTAAAAATCTATATATAGTTTGTAGTTTAGAAAACATTTGAGTTTTATTTTTATAAAATGTAATATTTATTTATTATAATATATAAACTTATTTTATAATAATTATTATCATTTATTAACTTTTATATATTTATTTTATATAGTATTTTACTTCAAGTGGCAGTTTAGTATTATATATACTTTAAAGTCAAATCTGATATGAAATCTCATGTTCACCATTTTGATCATATATTGAGTTCTACAAGGATTTGAAACCCCAAATTTTTACTGTATAAACTACATGATATGTGCTAAACATAACTTTTGTATAGCTCATTCTCAAACAGCTTCTAAATATTTGTTTTAATTCGTCCAAAACAGACAAGACAGATTAGTACCACAAAAGTGTTTTGGCCATATCTTGCTCATTTTTAACATTAAATTGTGTGGCCAATTCACCACATATGTAAAAATCATTTGTCTATCATTATATCAATTAATCTAATCTATTTAACCAAGTAAAAATATTGAAAGTTACTGTTTATTACAGCCTACTTGTTAGGTTAAGTTTTCATCAACTTTTACTTGTAGTTTTAGTCTTTTTAACCTAATCTAGTGACACAAAATCCCCATGCAATATATTGATCATCATTTATCATCATCATACATATATATTTTTGAAGAAAATAGACAATAGGATGCTAGAAAGAAAATGATCTGTATACCAACCAATATGATGAAAAGATGAGATTTTATGATGAACAAGACTTGATCTTGTCACCAAATCTTATGAACTTAGCAAGACCACTTTTAGAAATCTCCAAGTAACTAAACTCCTTCTTGAAATCAGACCTTGAACCTCATGAAAACTTCTTTTCACAAGTTATGATCACCTCCAAACAATCTCCTTTCAAGTGTCTTTCAACATATGTGAATTGTTGATAAAGTTGTAGGTTAAATTTTTGATGAAAATGGTGATTTGGTGGTGTTGGACGGCAAGAGAAGGAGAGAAGGGAGAGTTGGAGAAACTTTCTTGTTAAGTTGTATGAATGTGTGTGTGTGTGTTGTGTGAGAAAGAGTTGATGGTTTTATGGTTAAGTGGTTTGCAAATGCATGTATGAGACAAGTGTCTCTTGCATTTGTTAAATTTTGACAACAAGGGGTGTTACACCCTTGTTGTGTCCGCCCATTGTGGGGGTGGGACAAGTGTAACTTGTTTCATTCCCTATTAATTTACGGGTACTCCTCGATTCTAGTTTCCTCGATTTACGTGCCCTCGGGTCGATTTACGAAAAACGTTTTTATAAATTATGAATCTACGGCACAAAACGATTCTAATAAAAATTGTCTCATAAAAAATGGAGCACAAAAGCGTAAATACGTAAACCTAGGGTTCCCGGTTTAATCGTAAAAGACGTTAAATTATGCACGTAAGCCCTAATTTCATCCCGTAAATATGTGAGTTCATGAACCAACATTAAAATAAAATATAAAAATAATATACGAGAATAAATTTACTACCTGAAAATGTCAGGTTGTCACAACATTTCCTCCTAAAAAGGGATCTACGCCCTCGTAGATCCATTTCATTTCGTTGCCCGTTTCTTATTGAAGTCAAAGAGGTGTGGGTATTTCTTCCACATTTCATCCTCTCGCTCCCAAGTAAATTTTGGCCCATGTTTTGAATTCCACCGAACCTTAACGATAGGTATACGACTTTGCTTAAGTTGCTTTACTTCACGATCCATAACCTCTACGGGTTCTTCAATAAAATGCAACTTCTCATCAATCCTGATCTTATCCAATGAAATTTTCTCATCACACATAGCTAAACATTTCTCAGATTAGATACATAGAATGTATTGTGGACACCATTAAGTTCTTGGGGAAACTCTAATTTATAAGCTACTGGACCAACTCTAGATAAAATCTTGAATGGTCCAATATAGCGGGGATTCAATTTCCCACACTTTACATATCTTATGACGCCTTTCCATGGCGACACTTTCAACATCACACGGTCCCCTACTTCGAACTCCATCGGTTTCTGCCACACATCCGCGTAACTTTTCTGCCTACTTCGGGCTGTCAAAAACCGTTTCTTAATCTGAACAATCATCTCCGTAGTCTCCCGAATCAATTCTGGTCCTGTGAGCTGGGTATCCCCAACTTCACTCCAACATACAGGAGATCAACACTTTCTACCATATAGAGCTTCGAACGGTGCAGCCTTAATACTAGCATGATAACTGTTATTATATGAAAATTCTGCCAATGGCAAATGTTTATCCTAATTCTTACCAAAATCTATTACACATGCTCTTAACATATCATCCAGTGTCTGTATCATCCTTTCACTCTACCCATCAGTTTAGGGGTGATAAGTAGTGCTCATATCAATATTCGTTCCCAAAGATCTTTGGACGGATCTCCAAAAATTCGAAGCGAATCGAGGATCTCGATCAGAAATAATCGATACAGGCACTCCATGCTTACATACAATCTTCTTAAGATAAAGACGAGTCAGCTTCTCCAGTGAGAACTGCTCTTTAACAGGAATGAAATGAGCTGATTTGGTCAGTCTGTCGACAATGACCCAAATCGAGTTATTTCCAGAAGAGGTTCTTGGAAGCTTAGTGATGAGATCCATCGTGATTTGCTCCCACTTCCATTCAGGAATTTCGGGTTGTTGAAGTAGTCCTGATGGCTTTTGATGTTCAGCTATAGGTTTTGCACAAGTCAAACATTAAAGAACATACATAACAATATCAACTTTCATATTCGGCCACCAGTATAACTTCTTCAGGTCATGATACATTTTATCAGAACCAAGATGAATGGAATATTTAGATTTATGGGATTCTAACATGATTAAATCTCTTAAGCCTCCATACTTAGGTATCCACATACGACCTCTTAGGCATTTCACTGCATCTGCTCTAACCTCTAAAGGATCTCCTTCACCTCGAAACCCTTCATTATCAAAATTTTCTTTCTTACAAGCTTCTATTTGTGAATTTCTAACTTGTTCAGGCAAATTATTGTGCACAGTCAAGACTAGAGAACGTACCCTGATAGGCTCTCTGTCCTTTCTACTTAATGCATCGACAACAACATTTGCTTTACTTGGGTGATATTTTATATCACAATCATAATCACTTAACAATTCTATCCATATTCGTTGCCTCATGTTTAATTCTTTTTTATCGAGAATATACTGTAGGCTTTTATGATCAGTGAATACCGTACATTTGGTGCCATACATGTAATGTCTCCACAACCTAAGAGCAAAGAATACAGCTCCTAATAGATCATGAGTAGTATAATTTTCCTCATTTTCCTTAATTGCCTAGAAGCATAAGCTATCACCTTTTCTCGCTGCATTAAGACAGCTCCATAACCTCTAAGAGACGCATCACAAAATACCACAAAATCCTCACTACCTTCGGGCAATGATAAAATAGGTGCACTACATAATTTTTGCTTCAGTATCTGAAAAGCTTCATCTTCTTCACTTCCCCATACAAAAGGTTTATTTTTCTGAGTAAGCTTGGTCAGGGGTTTAGCTATTAGAGAAAATTCTTTAATGAATCGTCTATAATAGCCAGCCAATCCTAAGAATTGTCGCACCTCCGTTGGCGTTGTTGGTGCAGACCAACTCTTAATGGATTCAACCTTTGCCGGATCAACATGAATTCCATCTTTGTTAATCACATGACCAAAAAATTGAACAGAGTCCAACCAAAAATCACATTTTGAAAACTTTGCATACAAATTTTCATCCTTTAACAAATTCAAGATAGTCCGTAAGTGTTCTCCATGATTCTCTTTATTCTTAGAATAGATTAGAATGCCGTCAATGAACACGATCACAAATTTATCCAAATAGGGTTTGCACACTCGATTCATTAGATCCATGAATACCACCGGTGCGTTAGTTAACCCAAATGGCATCACTTGAAATTCATAGTGTCCATAACGAGTTCTAAATGCAGTAATAGGAATATCTTCTTCACGGACGTGAAGTTGATGATATCCAGACCGCAAATCTATCTTAGAATATACACTAGAGCTTTGTAGTTGATCAAATATATCATCAATCCTTGGTAAAGGATATCGATTTTTAATCATCAACTTGTTCAGCTCATGGTAATCGATGCACATACGGAAAGATCCATCCTTCTTCTTAACGAACAAGACTGGAGCTCCCCAAGCTGACGATCTCGGTCGAATAAAACCCTTATCAGACAACTCCTTGAGTTGTTCGGATAATTCCTTCAATTCGGATGGTGCTAATCGGTAAGGTTCACGTGCCACCGGTGCAGCACCAGGAACTAGATCGATTCGAAACTCAACTTGCCTTATTGGCGGAAGTCCGGGTAAATCATTGGGAAATACCTCAGGAAAATCACAGATAATGGGCACATCTTCTAAACGTTTCTCCTTAGACTCATTCCCGGTCACTTGAGCTAAGAATAGCTCGCAACTGTTCCTGATGTACTTTTGGACTTTAATACATGAAACAATTTTCAGACGGGATTCACCTTGATTACCATCAATCACTAACGTTCTATTCTTAAGAGGAATTTTAACCTTCTTCTCTCCACATAGAATTGTAGCATCATTCAAGGATAACCAATCCATTCCAATAATAATATCAAAACTACCTAGTTCAATTAACATCAAATCAATCGGGAAGGAATGGTTCAAGAGATTTAAAGAGCATCCTTGCAATAACTTATTAGTTCTTTACCAATTTACCATCAGCCAGTTCTACTTCGTAACTGGTATCTGTCTCAATAGGTTCAATGTCAATAAGGGCACTAAATTTGGTAGATACAAAACTCCTATCGGCACCCGAATCAAATAGAGCAACATCATAATGATTGTTGAGTAAGAACATACCAGTAACGACATTCGGATCCTCCTTCTTAACCTCAACCGTCCCAAGTTGATAAAAACCACCCTGGTTGTTTCTTCCTTGGCCATTATTTTTCAACTTTGGACAATCTTGCTTCTTATGACCCTCTTCTCCACAAATGTAACAAACGACTCCCCTCTTACACTTTTCCACTTTGTGTCCCAGCTTTCAACAATTTCGGCACTTCCAACAATAACCAGCATGCCTCTTATTACCATACTTTGGACACTTTTCATCATTTCACGGTGCATTGTTAGTCAGAGCGTTTGCATTTCCCGTCCTTTGATTTTTGACGGCGATTAAAACTTTATCTATTGTCACCTCGACCTCCCCGATCACCTTCACCCTTTCTTTTCTCACCAGTATGTGCTTCATCCTCCTTGTCCTGAATGATTTGTCCAATGAGCTGGTAAGCCATCCGAACCGCATCATTAATGGTTAATGGCTTTGACGATGTCACATCCCCTCAGATGTTCTTGGTGAATCCCTTAATGTATTGCTCAATCCTTATCTCCTCGGGTTCAACCAACCAGGGACACAACAAAGCCAACTCATGGAATCGATTTGTATAACTATCAATGTCCACACCTTTCATCTTCAAGTGAGTAAACTCTTTTTCCAACCTTATGATCACACTACGAGGACAAAACTCCTGTGTCAACCACTTCTTAATTTCAGGCCATGGAGTAGCATTAGCAACATCAATGCCCATAAAAGCAATCCTCCCATTCCACCAAGTCAATGCACAATCTCTAAGGGTAGCCATAGAAAAAGTCACCTTTTATTCCTCCTTACACTTACTAATGCGAAACACAGACTCAATCTTTTCGATCCATTGACTTAATCCTACCGCACCTTCAGTTCCATTAAAAGGGAGTGGGTCACACTTCATGAACATCAAATAAGTACAACCACCGACTTCTGGTGCATTAGGTCCAGGTCCTCCTTCATTTCCTCCACCATTAGCATTCACATTATTAACATTCACATTATTACCGCCAGCTCCACTACCGCCAGCTCCATTTCTAGCATTTTCCATAAACTCAGCCATAGATGCGGCAACTTGCTCCGTAATGATCCTACGCACATCTTCCTCAGTCACGAATCTCTTGGGCGACATGATTCTATTATCGCACAATTCAAATAATAAGCATTCACTCAATGAGGGGTTTAAATAAAAAGGGTCGAATTGATAATCAAGGAAGCAAAATATATATAAGGTACGACATGGAATTTAAGACAAAAGATACACATTTCATTAGGTCATAAACAACCACTTTGTCTTAGTTAACTTCCACATCATAATTCTAGCACTATTAATACTAGGTTTTATCCAAGTATCAAAATTCGTAGTCCCAAATCTTTTCGAATTGACTATTGGTAGAAAGTACGACTCAATTGTCTTTTGGTGAACAAGAGAATGGTTTGGTTTGGTTATCTAATTAAACTACAAGCAAGTATTAAAATGTCGTTGAGCGAAATTAAAGCGCTTAAATATTAAACTAAAAGCTATTTAGAAAAACTTTAAGTAAATCTTTAAAACTTAAAAACATGTTCTATCAGAATGCACCAAGTTATAATCATCGGAATACAACTAAAACAAGCCATCAGAATAATTCATATGAACCATCGGAATATTAAGCTGAATACCCATCGAAATGTTAAATACAACTCTGTCAGAATGATGCTTATCGGAATGAGTTAGATCGCAATGTTTCAGATCGGAATAACCAAAATACCTTTGTCGCAAAGTGGTTCTGATCGGAATGTTGTAAAGTAAATTTGGGCAGATTTTCGTCTTAACAAGGACCTTAGTCCCGTCGGAATATGCGATCGCAATCCCAGATCGGAATAAGGGGGAAATGACCAACCGATCACAAATTAAAACCCTTAAGGGTTATTGCGATCAAAACAATTAATCCGTCGGAATGTGTAGAATCCCCAAGATTGCGATGGAAGCAATACTTAATCCGAAATTGGTGGTAAGATTAAAACTCAATAAGCACTGTTGGGAATAAATTAAAGCCAGATCACTTGAGCGCTGACAGGAACAAATCAAGCGTTGACAGGAACAAAGCAAGCGCTGACAGCTCAAGCGTTGACAAGTTAAAGTCAAGCGTTGACAGATTGAAGACAAGCACTGATGGAAGATATAAGCTACACTTTTATTATATTCTAGAATACTTCTAGTAAGGATAGAAACGACAATGTATTTTCTATGTTTATCTTTACCTAGAATAGTTGATACGTAGCTTATTGTACAAGGCTTCTTAGTCTATAAAACAAGGGCTTAGGGTTAATGTTCAATATCAAATTTTATATAAGTTTTCATTCGTAAACATCTTTCATTGTACACAAGTTCGACATTCATAATCAAAGTGAAAGTTTTGTTTACATCTTTTGTTCTTGTTTAAGTGTTAAATTCCGCATAACACTTAGATTCACAAAGCATATAACAAAGGTTTCTCTACGTGTTATACTTGATCTAATCTCGTATACACAAAGCTAATCGATCTAAGTTTGGGATCATCAAGTGGTATCAGAGCTTGTTGAGGAACTTTTGATCTTTGAAGAACACCAGAACGATACACGAACACCAAAACCCTAATTTTCTCAGAAACCCTAAAAAAAAACACCAAAACCCTAACAACATCATGTCTGAAGCAATAACCACCTCCAATTCACCCTTACCAAACATCAGGATTCCCATGCTTGATGCAACCAACTTTGACTTATGGAAGTTCAACTTTGAACAATATCTGGGGATCTATGACTATACACTTTGGGAGATTATTGAATATGGAAACTCATTCAATAAGGCTCAAAAGATTCTTGATGCCATTACTCAAAGATCAGCTGTTGAAGGATGCCCTGATGAAGATAAGAAAGAAAAACCTGGAGATGGTAGAGCTGTAGGTGCTGAAGATATTGCAAAGAAAAGGGTTGACATGAAAGCCCTAAATATTCTGAAAGTATCTTTGGGACAAGAAAACCAGCACAAATATAGAGGCTATGAATCTGCTAAGGATCTTTGGGAAGCACTTGAAGTTGCATATGGTGGCAATGCAGACACTAAGGAGGAAAAGAAAAAGCAACTTCTACATGATTATGCTGTCTTCAAGGCTCAACCCAATGAGAAACTGAGTAGTGTGAAAAGCAGATTGCTTGACATCACAAGCAAATTGTCCTTCATGGGGACACAAGTTGGTGATGTTGACACCAATGCTACCTTTCTTAAAAGTCTTGGTGAGGCATGGAAGATTGAGGCAAGATCTATTCTTGCCAATAATACTTACAAGAGCTCCTCGTTTGATGACATCTACAACAAACTAAGACTATTGGAAGATGAAACTCTTTCAGCACATGGAAGCAAACCTAGCACCAGCAACATGGCCTTCTTCTCTCATAGTGAAGGTCAATTCAATCAGAAGGACTCTTTTATGCATCCAGTTACTGGATCATCATTTGTCAGCGCTAGAACAAGTCCTGTCAACGTCTCCTTTTCAGACGCTGACACATTCATGAATGACTCCCCAAGAGTTAAACCTGCTGGTTTGGATTTAGATACTGTGTGTGCTTACATTGCTTCTTTGCCCAATGGTTCAGTGATTACATATAAGGACCTTGAGCAGATAAGTGATGAGCACTTGGAAGAGATGGACATCAAGTGGAACATGGCTCTTGCTAGTATAAGAGCAAATAGGTGGAATAGAAGGTTCAAGAAGAAGATGACCTTCAATGCTAAAGACACAGCTGGATTTGATAAATCCAAAGTTGAATGCTACAACTGTCATCGTATGGGGTACTTCATGAGGGAATGCAGATCTCCTAGAAGATCTGATGCTGGTAAACCCTCAAGTCAGGTTGTTAAAGCTCAAGATTCCAAAGCCATGGTTGCAGTTCAAGGAATTGATGGTACTGGATGGGATTGGAGCTATCTGGCTAAGAATGCTGAAGAGGACAAAGCTTTGGTTGCTGACATTGAAGAAGAAGAGCATGTTGAATATGCTCTCATGGCACACTCCTCCTCTTCATCTGATAATGAGGTATATGATGATGCTTTTTGTAGCAAAGGTTGTAGGTTAAACACTGATAGACTTAACAAAGAGGTGTTAAAACTAAAAGATGATATGAGCACTGAAAGGTGTAAATTGTCCAATTACCAACTAGCTCTTACTGAAACTGAGAAAACCGTTTCTGAATACAAGAAAATGGAATTTGACTTAAAAGATAAGATAAATATCTTAAAACATGAGCTAGAGGGTAGTATGGATATTAGAAATATCATGACAAAGGTCAATAGAGACCTACATGCTAAGTTAGATGAGGCCATCAAGAATAAAGATAATGTTGACCTCAAGATTCAAAGATTTGATAGAGCCACCCAAACCCTAGGAGACTGTGTAGCTAAACAAAGGGATCCTAAGGACATGACTGGGATTGGGATGAATGATTACTCTCTGGTTCCACCACCAGCTGGTGACTTCTATGGTGTCCTTAGAAAGGATTTATCTTGGACTGGTATACCAGAATGCAAAGAAGAGGAATTCATTCCTCCACCAAGAGTTGTCACTCCAGTGGAAGAGTATCAACAAAAACTGACTGACCTAAATGAGTGGAAGAAAGCTAACCCTACTTTATTTGTTAAGGGAGGTTTGCTATGTGAAAGTCCCAATGAAACACCACCCATTAAGGTTACTCATCCAGTCACTGGTAAAGCTGTTGACCTAGGCTCAAACACTGCTAGAAGACCTACCATTAAATATGCAGAAATGTATAGGAATAATAGGTCACACAAGAGCCAAGTTAACAATCATGGAACAGGTTTCTTCTCTTCTAGACCTAAGAGTGTGTCTAAGAAAGCCTGTTATACTTGTGGTAGCTTTTCACATTTGGCATACAAGTGTGTCAACGCTCCCAAAGCCAGCGCTGATAGGAACAATTTCAGCGCTGATAGGAAGAAAGTCAACGTTGTTAGGAAGTCAAACGTTGTCAGACCCAAACCTTGTGTGCAGCAAAGTCCACAAGTGATTAGACCTGCCCCATTCTTTTCTAGAAGGTCTAACACTCATGGACAAAGACCTTTTCAAAAGACAAACACCTGGTCAAATAGGCAATGGGTTCTTGTAGCAAACCCTAGCTTCAACGCTGACAAGGGTAATTTCAGCGTTGAAAGGACAAAATCCAACGCTGACAGAAACGTGACCAGACCTAAATATTTGCAGCCACAAGGTAAGGGGTCTAAAGCTTCTTCAAGCTTAACATGGAGACCCAAGAAAGATCAAAACCCTAATAATAATGGAATTTCAATGACTTGCAATAGATTTAATTACATTTCAAAGGTCATTACAAAACCTATTGGGGTTAACTGGGTTTTTCATCCTAAAAAGGATGAGAATAGGGTTGTTGTGAGAACTAAGTCTGTTCTTATTGAACAACCAGATGAATCCAAGTCTTCTGAGACTTGGGTTCCCAAAGAAAACTAATTTGTTTTCTTTATGTGCAGGGCATTCAAAGACAGATCAATGACTATGGATATTGGGATAGTGGATGCTCAAGGCACATGACAGGAAAGGAAGACTATCTGACGAACTTCACTCCTATTAAAGATGGTGATAAGGTATACTTTGGAGGTGGCTACGGCACCATTACAGGCAAAGGAACCCTTCTCACCAATAATCTGCGTTTTGAAAACGTCTTCCTGGTAAAAGAACTTGATTATAATCTGTTTAGTGTATCATAAGTTTGTGATAACAAAAATAAGGTTCTTTTCACTGATACTGAGTGCTTGGTGTTAAGCAAGGATTTTAAGATCCCTGATGAGAAGTATATTGAGTATAGAACACCTAGGCATAAGGACATATATAATGTGAATTTAAATGGGATTAAAGTGAATACAAATATGTCTTGTTTTTATGCTAAGGCCTCAGTAGATGAAAGTAATTTGTGGCACAGGAGACTAGGGCACATAAATTTTAAAAATATAAATAGACTTGTGAGGCTTGGTTTAGTTGATGGTTTGCCTGAGAAGGCCTTCCACAATGACCACTCTTGTGTTGCATGTCTTAAAGGCAAGCAGCACAAGGTCTCATTCAAGTCCAAGCAAGTGCATACTAGTTCCAGACCTCTTCATATGCTACACATGGACCTCTTTGGTCCAACAAATATAGAGAGTTTGAATGGCAAGTCATATTGTTTTGTTGTAACAGATGACTTTTCTAGGTTTTCTTTGACATTCTTTCTAGCTATGAAGAGTGACACTGCTGATGTTCTTATTGATTTTATCACTCAAATTGAGAAAAGGTCTGGCAATGAGGTTAAGATGCTTAGGAGTGATAATGGTGGCGAATTTAGGAACAAGAAGCTAGATGATTTTTGTGCCAGGAAGGGAATTACTAGGCAATTCAGTATTGCAAGAACCCCACAACAAAACGGGGTTGCTGAAAGGAAAAATAGAACCCTAATTGAAGCAGCCAGAACAATGTTGGCTGATGCTCACTTTCCTATAGCCTTTTGGGCTGAGGCTGTTAATACAGCATGCTATGTGCAAAATAGAGCATTGGTTAACAAAATTCAGAACAAAACACCTTATGAGTTACTTTGGGGAAGAAAACCTAATATTGGTTTTCTCAGACCTTTTGGTTGTCATGTAGTAGTTTTAGATACTAGTGATGCCTTAGGTAAATTTAGTGCAAAAGGTGATGAAGGTTACTTCATGGGGTATTCAGTGCAGAGCAAGGGTTATAGGGTTTATCTTAAAGAGGACAAACGTATTGTTGAGAGAGTACATGTTAGGTTCTTAGAGAATAAACCTAGTGATCCTAAGAGTGGTCCAAATTGGTTGTTTGATTTGGAACCCTTGTCTAGAACTTTAAATTATATGCCTGTCACTAATCCAGACATTGTGAAGGTAACTTCAAATGTTGTGGAGGAACAAGTTGTTGATGTTTCAGGTACACAGGTTGATGAGAGGATTGGATCACAAGCAGAAAAGGCATCTCCTACATTTGAATATGTCACAATTCCCATTTGGACAGATGCTTTTGCTGCTGCTGCTGCTGCTAGACAAGATAATGGTGGTTTCCAAATACCACCAAATACAAACATGCATGGTTCTTCAGGCGCTGACAAAGGCAAATCTAGCGCTGACAAGACCAATTCAGACGTTGATGGCTCAGACGTTGACAACAACAGTTCAAGCGTTGTTAGCCCAAGCGCTGACAAACAAGGTTCAGACGTTGACAACACCTTTGCACATCTTTTCTCTTCCACTTTTGAACAAGGAGGACCTTCCAATGTTTATGAAGAGATTCCTGTTGATCAAAGAGAGTCTGATGAAGAAGATATTGGCAACATGGAGCGTGAAGTTGAGGACACCAGACTTTTTGAAGGAGGAGTTCTCACTTCCACAATGAAGAATCACCCCACATCTCAGATCATTGGTGATATTATGACTCCAGTTCAGACAAGAAGATCTCATCAAGGACTTGGTGGGTTTATTGCCAATATACACAAGAAGGTTGATACCCCTCTTGTGCAAGCATGTTTGTTTGCATGTTTTCTGTCACAAGAAGAACCCAAGAAGATATTTGATGCTCTCAAAGAACCAAGTTGGGTGGAAGCAATGCAGGATGAGCTTCACCAATTTGCAATTCAGGATGTTTGGGAGCTGGTTGATTGTCCTAGATATGTCAGAACTATAGGGACAAGATGGGTTCTTAGGAACAAAAGAGATGAAAGAGGTATTGTGGTCAGAAACAAGGCAAGGTTAGTGGCTCAAGGTTATACACAAGAGGAGGGGATAGACTATGAGGAGGTCTTTGCACCAGTTGCAAGGATTGAAGCTATTAGGATTTTTCTAGCCTATACATCTTGCATGGGCTTCACAGTCTATCAAATGGATGTCAAAAGTGCATTCTTGTATGGCACCATTTTTGAAGAAGTATATGTCATGCAACCTCCTGGTTTTGAGGATCCAGAGCATCCAGATAAAGTGTATAGAGTCAAAAAGGCTATGTATGGCCTTCATCAAGCCCCTAGAGCATGGTATGGTACCTTGTCTACATATTTGGTGGACAATGGATTCAAGAGGGGCACCATAGATCAGACACTATTTACAAAGAAGAAAGGCAAAGATGTGTTGCTTGTGCAGGTCTATGTTGATGATATCATTTTTGGGTCTACTGATCCAAAGATGAGTGAGGATTTCTCCAAGCTTATGACAAACAAATTCAAGATGAGTGCTATGGGGGAGATGAACTTCTTTCTTGGTTTACAAGTTCAGTAGAAAGAGGATGGTATCTTCATCTCCCAGGACAAATATGTTGCTGAGATCTTGAAGAAGTTTGGCTTTTCTCCACATGAAAAGAGGGCTACTACTCCTATGGATAGAGAACACCCTTGGGGAAAGATTGGAGATGGGAAAGATGTTGATGTCAGGCATTATAGATCCATGATTGGATCCTTGATGTATCTTACTGCTTCCAGACCTGATATCATGTTTGCTGTGTGTGCTTGTGCACGCCATCAAGTGACTCCCAAAGAATGTCACCTTTATGCTGTGAAGAGGATCTTTAGGTACCTAAGATGCTTCCCAAGTCTTGGTTTGTGGTACCCAAAGGATTCACCATTGGAGCTGATTGCATATTCAGATAGTGATTATGGAGGTGATAAGTTTGATAGGAAATCCACAACTGGTGGATGTCAGTTTCTTGGGAGCAGATTAATATCTTGGCAATGCAAGAAACAAACAGTGGTGGCTAATTCTACAACTGAAGCAGAGTATGTGGCTGCAGCAGCATGTTGTGGTCAAGTGTTGTGGATTCAGAACCAGCTGTTGGACTATGGGTATAATTTCACGCATACTAAGATATTTGTTGATAATAATAGTACTTTATGCATCATTAAGAATCCTGTACATCATTCTAAAACTAAACACATAGAAATTAGACACCATTTTATAAGAGATTGCTTTGAGAAAGGTTTAATACAACCAGATAGGGTTGACACTGAGGAAAATGTGTCAGATTTATTAACTAAACCTTTTGATACTAGAAGATTTCAATACTTGGTAACAAGTATTGGAATGGTTAATCTTACTTAATATGTGTTTTGGATTCTTTTTGTAAAAGTATGTACAGGATGATGCATTATTATTATTGGTCTTATTGATGATTTAGATTTTCCACTATATTTTTCTAACACTGACAAAGGTTGTTTGAACACTGATAAGTGTTTTTGCAACGTTGTCAGCAATATAATTGTCTAACGCTGACAAAGCTTCCTTCAACGCTGTTATGTGTTATCGGGGCGTTGTCAGCAACAATGTTAGTTTTGTGGTTTTCAATCTAAATGTGCAGATGGTGTTAGCAGTATACCATTGGATACAGAGTTGCTTATGGATCAAAGGAGAAGCATTTGGACAAGTTTTTATTTATGGATGATGGTTGGAATGTTTCATTCCTATCTTGACATAAATTTTTTATGTTCATGCATGATTTTAGCAAACTTTTTGTATCATAGTTTAAGGGGAGGTTTTAGGAACCTTTAGGATTTTTGGGTATCCATATGATACTCTTATCACAATTCTAGATTGTGTCCACAGGTGAGTATGGGTTAGTTTTACTAAACCATGAGGCACTGTAGCATGCATAGTATATCAACTTTGCATGCTGCCAAGACATTTTTGGCCTAGAATTGGTTATGGTCTGTTGGGAGTCTTGGGAATGATTTTGATATGGGATTTACCTGGGAGTAACAAGGATTTTATAAGGTAACTTTGTTGTTAAGAGTTTTGGTTAGCAAGGGACACTAGAGAACTGTTATGTCTATCTTGCTTATGCAAGTGTGCATAACTGGACAGTGCTTGCCGCCCTATAATAATTATCAGCTTTTGGTTATCTTCTCTCGGATAAATTGCTTGTTAAGGTCATTTTTCACTTTTTCAAACAATTTTATTTTTGGACGCTGACAAGATTTTTCCAAGCGTTGTTGTGACCAAATTGGACGCTGACATGGATTTAGGCGAACGTTGACAAGATTATAGCCGTTGGGCGTTGATAGGTTATTTTTGACCGTTGACACTCAATGGGACCTACCCAGTTGTTACTTTTTGACATATTTTCAAGCCGTAATTTTAGGAGTTGTTACTTTCATTAAATGCATGAGATAACTTATAACTTTTTCAATATTTTCATGATTAGTTTTTGAAAATCTTTGCCTATTTTTGGGCCAATCACATGCATTCTTTATCTCCTATAAATTTGGCTCCTATTTTTAAACAGGGTATCTATAATTCTTGTCTAACACTTTTCTCTTATCAACTTCATCTTCTACACTTCAAATTAACAGCTTTCATCAATGGCACCAAAGTTTAACTCAGCAGAATTGGAATTGGGGTTCAAGTCTCAACACAACATGATTGCTTATCTTGTTGCTGATAATGATTTGTTTCCTCAATACACACAAATGGTGGCGTATTTGAACGCATCCCCATTAAGGTATGCTCTTTCTCATGCACCACTCATTCCAGTCACACACATTAAGCAGTTTTGGAACACTGTCAGTTCCTCAACAGTTAATGGAGTGACCACATTAACTTCTATTGTTCATGGGAGATCTTGGGTGGTTACTAAGGCCTTGGTACGCCAGGCCTTGCATCTTGATGATGCTGATGGTGTAGCCATCCTTCCCATAAATGAAATAGAACAAGGGCTTAGGGCTTTGGGATAACCACCTCCAATTCACCCTTACCAAACATCAGGATTCCCATGCTTGATGCAACCAACTTTGACTTATGGAAGTTCAACTTTGAACAATATATGGGGATCTATGACTATACACTTTGGGAGATTATTGAATATGGAAACTCATTCAATAAGGCTCAAAAGATTCTTGATGCCATTACTCAAAGATCAGCTGTTGAAGGATGCCCTGATGAAGATAAGAAAGAAAAACCTGGAGATGGTAGAGCTGTAGGTGCTGAAGATATTGCAAAGAAAATGGTTGACATGAAAGCCCTAAATATTCTGAAAGTCTCTTTGGGACAAGAAAACCAGCACAAATATAGAGGCTATGAATCTGCTAAGGATCTTTGGGAAGCACTTGAAGTTGCATATGGTGGCAATGCAGACACTAAGGAGGAAAAGAAAAAGCAACTTCTGCATGATTATGCTGTCTTCAAGGCTCAACCCAATGAGAAACTGAGTAGTGTGAGAAGCAGATTGCTTGACATCACAAGCAAATTGTCCTTCATGGGGACACAAGTTGGTGATGTTGACACCAATGCTACCTTTCTTAAAAGTCTTGGTGAGGCATGGAAGATTGAGGCAAGATCTATTCTTGCCAATAATACTTACAAGAGCTCCTCGTTTGATGACATCTACAACAAACTAAGACTGTTGGAAGATGAAACTCTTTCAGCACATGGAAGCAAACCTAGCACCAGCAACATGGCCTTCTTCTCTCATAGTGAAGGTCAATTCAATCAGAAGGACTCTTTTATGCATCCAGTTACTGGATCATCATTTGTCAGCGCTGGAACAAGTCCTGTCAACATCTCCTTTTCAGACGCTGACACATTCATGAATGACTCCCCAAGAGTTAAACCTGTTGGTTTGGATTTAGATACTGTGTGTGCTTACATTGCTTCTTTGCCCAATGGTTCAGTGATTACATATGAGGACCTTGAGCAGATAAGTGATGAGCACTTGGAAGAGATGGACATCAAGTGGAACATGGCTCTTGCTAGTGTAAGAGTAAATAGGTGGAATAGAAGGTTCAAGAAGAAGATGACCTTCAATGCTAAAGACACAGCTGGATTTGATAAATCCAAAGTTGAATGCTACAACTGTCATCGTATGGGGAACTTCATGAGGGAATGCAGATCTCGTAGAAGATCTGATGCTGGTAAACCCTCAAGTCAGGTTGTTAAAGCTCAAGATTCCAAAGCCATGGTTGCAGTTCAAGGAATTGATGGTACTGGATGGGATTTGAGCTATCCGGCTAAGAATGCTGAAGAGGACAAAGCTTTGGTTGCTGACATTGAAGAAGAAGAGCATGTTGAATATGCTCTCATGGCACACTCCTCCTCTTCATCTGATAATGAGGTATATGATAATGCTTTTTGTAGCAAAGGTTGTAGGTTAAACACTGATAGACTTAACAAAGAGGTGTTAAAACTAAAAGATGATATGAGCACTGAAAGGTGTAAATTGTCCAATTACCAACTAGCTCTTACTGAAACTGAGAAAACCGTTTCTGAATACAAGAAAATGGAATTTGACTTAAAAGATAAGATAAATATCTTAAAACATGAGCTAGAGGGTAGTATGGATATTAGAAATATCATGACAAAGGTCAATAGAGACCTACAGGCTAAGTTAGATGAGGCCATTAAGAATAAAGATAATGTTAACCTCAAGATTCAAAGATTTGATAGAGCCACCCAAACCCTAGGAGACTGTGTAGCTAAACAAAGAGATCCTAAGGACATGACTGGGATTGGGATGAATGATTACTCTCTGGTTCCACCACCAGCTGGTGACTTCTATGATGTCCTTAGAAAGGATTTATCTTGGACTGGTATACCAGAATGCCAAGAAGAGGAATTCATTCCTCCACCAAGAGTTGTCACTCCAGTGGAAGAGTATCAACAAAAACTGACTGACCTAAATGAGTGGAAGAAAGCTAACCCTAATTTATTTGTTAAGGGAGGTTTGCTATGTGAAAGTCCCAGTGAAACACCACCCATTAAGGTTACTCATCCAGTCACTGGTAAAGCTGTTGACCTAGGCTCAAACACTGTTAGAAGACCTACCATTAAATATGTAGAAATGTATAGGAATAATAGGTCACACAAGAGCCAAGTTAACAATCATGGAACAAGTTTCTTCTCTACTAGACCTAAGGTTGTGTCTAAGAAAGCCTGTTATACTTGTGGTAGATTTTCACATTTGGCATACAAGTGGTCAACGCTTCCAAAGCCAGCGCTGATAGGAACAATTTCAGCGCTGATAGGAAGAAAGTCAACGTTGTTAGGAAGTCAAACGTTGTCAGACCCAAACCTTGTGTGCAGCAAAGTCCACAAGTGATTAGACCTGCCCCATTCTTTTTTAGAAGGTCTAACATTCATGGACAAAGACCTTTTCAAAAGACAAACACCTGGTCAAATAGGCAATGGGTTCCTGTAGCAAACCCTAGGTTCAACGCTGACAAGGGTAATTTCAGCGTTGACAGGACATAATCCAACGCTGACAGAAACATGACCAGACCTAAATATATGCAGCCACAAGGTAAGGGGTCTAAAGCTTCTTCAAGCTTAACATGGAGACCCAAGAAAGATCAAAACCTTAATAATAATGGAATTTCAATGACTTGCAATAGATTTAATTACATTTCAAAGGTCATTACAAAACCTATTGGGGTTAACAGGGTTTTTCATCCTAAAAAGGATGAGAATGGGGTTGTTGTGAGAATTAAGTCTGTTCTTATTGAACAACCAGATGAATCCAAGTCTTCTGAGACTTGGGTTCCCAAAGAAAACTAATTTGTTTTCTTTATGTGCAGGGCATTCAAAGACAGATCAATGACTATGGATATTGGGATAGTGGATGCTCAAGGCACATGACAGGAAAGGAAGACTATCTGACGAACTTCACTCCTATTAAAGATGGTGATAAGGTATACTTTGGAGGGGGCTACGGCACCATTACAGGCAAAGGAACCCTTCTCACCAATAATCTACGTTTTGAGAATGTCTTCCTGGTAAAATAACTGGATTATAATTTGTTTAGTGTATCACAAGTTTGTGATAACAAAAATAAGGTTCTTTTCACTGATACTGAGTGTTTGGTGTTAAGCAAGGATTTTAAAATCCCTGATGAGAAGTATATTGAGTATAGAACACCTAGGCATAAGGACATATATAATGTGAATTTAAATGGGATTAAAGTGAATACAAATATGTCTTGTTTTTATGCTAAGGCCTCAGTAGATGAAAGTAATTTGTGGCACAGGAGACTAGGGCACATAAATTTTAAATATATAAATAGACTTGTGAGACTTGGTTTAGTTGATGGTTTGCCTGAGAAGGCCTTCCACAATGACCACTCTTGTGTTGCATGTCTTAAAGGCAAGCAGCACAAGGTCTCATTCAAGTCTAAGCAGGTGCATACTAGTTCCAGACCTCTTCATATGCTTCACATGGACCTCTTTGGTCCAACAAATATAGAGAGTTTGAATGGCAAGTCATATTGTTTTGTTGTAACAGATGACTTTTCTAGGTTTACTTGGACATTCTTTCTAGCTATGAAGAGTGACACAGCTGATGTTCTTATTGAATTTATCACTCAAATTGAGAAAAGGTCTGGAAATGAGGTTAAAATGCTTAGGAGTGATAATGGTGGAGAATTTAGGAACAAGAAGCTAGATGATTTTTGTGCCAGGAAGGGAATTACTAGGCAATTCAGTATTGCTAGAACCCCACAACAAAATGGGGTTGCTGAAAGGAAAAATAGAACCCTAATTGAAGCAGCCAGAACAATGTTGGCTGATGCTCACTTACCTATAGCCTTTTGGGCTGAGGCTGTTAATACAGCATGCTATGTGCAAAATAGAGCATTGGTTAACAAAATTCAGAACAAGAGTTACTTTGGGGAAGAAAACCTAATATTTGTTTTCTCAGACCTTTTGGTTGTCATGTAGTAGTTTTAGATACTAGTGATGCCTTAGGTAAATTTAGTGCAAAAGGTGATGAAGGTTACTTCATGGGGTATTCAGTGCAGAGCAAGGGTTATAGGGTTTATCTTAAAGAGGACAAACGTATTGTTGAGAGAGTACATGTTAGGTTCTTAGAAAATAAACCTAGTGATCCTGAAAGTGGTCCTAATTGGTTGTTTGATTTGGAACCCTTATCTAGAACTTTAAATTATATGCCTGTCACTAATCTAGACATTGTGAAGGTAACTTCAAATGTTGTGGAGGAACAAGTTGTTAATGTTTCAGGTACACAGCTTCATGAGAAGGTTGGATCACAAGCAGAAAAGGCATCTCCTACATTTGAATATGTCACAATTCCCATTTGGACAGATGCTTTTGCTGCTGCTGCTGCTGCTGGACAAAATAATGGTGATCTCCAAATACCACCAGATACAAACATGCATGGTTCTTCAGGCGCTGACAAAGGCAAATCTAGCGCTGACAAGAACAATTCAGACGTTGATGGCTCAGACGTTGACAACAACAGTTCAAGCGTTGTCAGCCCAAGCGCTGACAAACAAGGTTCAGACGTTGACAACACCTTTGCACATCTTTTCTCTTCCACTTTTGAACAAGGAGGACCTTCCAATGTTTATGAAGAGATTCTTGTTGATCAAAGAGAGTCTGATGAAGAAGATATTGGCAACATGGAGCGTGAAGTTGAGGACACCAGACTTTTTGAAGGAGGAGTTCTCACTTCCACAATGAAGAATCACCCCACATCTCAGATCATTGGTGATATTATGACTCCAGTTCAGACAAGAAGATCTCATCAAGGACTTGGTGGGTTTATTGCCAATATACACAAGAAGGTTGATACCCCTCTTGTGCAAGCATGTTTGTTTGCATGTTTTCTGTCACAAGAAGAACCCAAGAAGATATTTGATGCTCTCAAAGAACCAAGTTGGGTGGAAGCAATGCAGGATGAGCTTCACCAATTTGCAATTCAGGATGTTTGGGAGCCGGTTGATTGTCCTAGATATGTCAGACCTATAGGGACAAGATGGGTTCTTAGGAACAAAAGAGATGAAAGAGGTATTGTGGTCAGAAACAAAGCAAGATTAGTGGCTCAAGGTTATACACAAGAGGAGGGGATAGACTATGAGGAGGTCTTTGCACCAGTTGCAAGGATTGAAGCTATTAGGATTTTTCTAGCCTATGCATCTTGCATGGGCTTCACAGTCTATCAAATGGATGTCAAAAGTGCATTCTTGTATGGCACCATTGTTGAAGAAGTATATGTCATGCAACCTCCTGGTTTTGAGGATCCAGAGCATCCAGATAAAGTGTATAGAGTCAAAAAGGCTATGTATGGCCTTCATCAAGCCCCTAGAGCATGGTATGGTACCTTGTCTACATATTTGGTGGACAATGGATTCAAGAGGGGCACCATAGATCAGACACTATTTACAAAGAAGAAAGGCAAAGATGTGTTGCTTGTGTAGGTCTATGTTGATGATATCATTTTTGGGTCTACTGATCCAAAGATGAGTGAGGATTTCTCCAAGCTTATGACAGACAAATTCAAGATGAGTGCTATGGGGGAGATGAACTTCTTTCTTGGTTTACAAGTTCAGCAGAAAGAGGATGGTATCTTCATCTCCCAGGACAAATATGTTGCTGAGATCTTGAAGAAGTTTGGCTTTTCTCCACATGAAAAGAGGGCTACTACTCCTATGGATAGAGAACACCCTTGGGGAAAGATTGGAGATGGGAAAGATGTTGATGTCAGGCATTATAGATCCATGATTGGATCCTTGATGTATCTTACTGCTTCCAGACCTGATATCATGTTTTCTGTGTGTGCTTGTGCACGCCATCAAGTGACTCCCAAAGAATGTCACCTTTATGCTGTAAAGAGGATCTTTAGGTACTAAGATGCTTTCCCAGTCTTGGTTTGTGGTACCCAAAGGATTCACCATTGGAGCTGATTGCATATTCAGACAGTGATTATGGAGGTGATAAGTTTGATAGGAAATCCACAACTGGTGGATGTCAATTTCTTGGGAGCAGATTAATATCTTGGCAATGCAAGAAACAAACAGTGGTGGCTAATTCTACAACTGAAGCAGAGTATGTGGCTGCAGCAGCATGTTGTGGTCAAGTGTTGTGGATTCAGAACCAGCTGTTGGACTATGGGTATAATTTCATGCATACTAAGATATTTGTTGATAATAATAGTACTTTATGCATCATTAAGAATCCTGTACATCATTCTAAAACTAAACACATAGAAATTAGACACCATTTTATAAGAGATTGCTTTGAGAAAGGTTTAATACAACCAGATAGGGTTGACACTGAGGAAAATGTGTCAGATTTATTAACTAAACCTTTTGATACTGGAAGATTTCAATACTTGGTAACAAGTATTGGAATGGTTAATCTCACTTAATATGTGTTTTGGATTCTTTTTGTAAAAGTATGTATAGGATGATGCATTATTATTATTGGTCTTATTGATGATTTAGATTTTCCACTATATTTTTCTAACACTAACAAAGGTTGTTTGAACACTGATAAGTGTTTTTGCAACGTTGTCAGCAATATATTTGTCTAACGCTGACAAAGCTTCCTTCAACGTTGTTATGTGTTATCGGGGCGTTGTCAGCAACAATGTTAGTTTTGTGGTTTTCAATCTAAATGTGCAGATGGTGTTAGCAGTATACCATTGGATACAGAGTTGCTTATGGATCAAAGGAGAAGCATTTGGACAAGTTTTTATTTATGGATGATGGTTGGAATGTTTCATTCCTATCTTGACATAAAATTTTTATGTTCATGCATGATTTTAGCAAACTTTTTGTATCATAGTTTAAGGGGAGGTTTTAGGAACCTTTAGGATGTTTGGGTATCCATATGATACTCTTATCACAATTCTAGGTTGTGTCCACAGGTGAGTATGGGTTAGTTTTACTAAACCATGAGGCACTGTAGCATGCATAGTATATCAACTTTGCATGCTGCCAAGACATTTTTGGCCTAGAATTGGTTGTGGTCTGTTGGGAGACTTGGGAATGATTTTGATATGGGATTTACCTGGGAGTAACAAGGATTTTATACGGTAACTTTGTTGTTAAGAGTTTTGGTTAGCAAGGGACACTAGAGGACTGTTATGTCTATCTTGCTTATGCAAGTATGCATAACAGGACAGTGCTTGCCGCCCTATAATAATTATCAGCTTTTGGTTATCTTCTCTAGGATAAATTGCTTGTTAAGGTCATTTTTCACTTTTTAAAACAATTTTATTTTTGGACGCTGACATGGCTTTAGGCGAACATTGACAAGATTATAGCCGTTGGGCGTTGATAGGTTATTTTTGACCGTTGACACTCAATGGGACCTACCCGGTTGTTACTTTTTGACATATTTTCAAGCCGTAATTTTAGGAGTTGTTACTTTCATTAAATGCATGAGATAACTTATAACTTTTTCAATATTTTCATGATTAGTTTTTGAAAATCTTTGCCTATTTTTGGGCCAATCACATGCATTCTTTAACTCCTATAAATTTGGCTCCTATTTTTAAACAGGGTATCTATAATTCTTGTCTAACACTTTTCTCTTATCAACTTCATCTTCTACACTTCAAATTAACAGCTTTCATCAATGGCACCAAAGTTTAACTCAGCAGAATTGGATTTGGGGTTCAAGTCTCAACACAACATGATTGCTTATCTTGTTGCTGATAATGATTTGTTTCCTCAATACACACAAATGGTGGCGTATTTGCACGCATCCCCATTAAGGTATGCTCTTTCTCATGCACCACTCATTCCAGTCACACACATTAAGAAGTTTTGGAACACTGTCAGTTCCTCAACAGTTAATGGAGTGACCACATTGACTTCTGTTGTTCATGGGAGATCTTGGGTGGTTACTGAGGCCTTGGTACGCCAGGCCTTTCATCTTGATGATGCTGATGGTGTAGCCATCCTTCCCATAAATGAAATAGAACAAGGGCTTAGGGCTTTGGGATATCCTTTTCCTGATGAAGGTACTCTTAATAAGTATCATAAGCAGGAATTTCCCCCAGCCTAGAAGTACCTCATTCACATCCTCCTTCAATGTTTGAGTCCCAAATGTACTGCACACAATGAGATCAATAGATACATTGCCAGTGCTATTGTGTGCATTGCAACAGGGCAAAAATATAACTATTCTAAAATGATTTTTGAAGGGATGTGTAAAAACAAGGGGAAAAAAATGACTTTAGCTTATCCCTGTTTTCTGCAAATGATTTTTGATGATCAAGGTTATTGTTCAAGGGATCACAATGATTTTTTATAAGATCCCTGAACAAAAGAAAGCTATTTTTACAAAGATGAATTCACCACCTCTTAGAGACTTACCTTTAACCCCAGCCATGCTTGCTGTTATTGCAGCAGCACAACCCCAACCAGACCCTCAACCTCAAATTGACCCTCAACCACAACTTGAACCCATTCCTGAACCTTTACCCTCACCTGACCAAATGCAAATTGACCAATAACCCTTTGACGCTGACACATCAAATGTTGGCGTTGATGTGCCTATTTCCAACGCTGACACACAACCATCACAATCCCAAACACCCCTTAACCAACCCACATCTACCCATTCTTCCACACCCTCTTCCACACCACCTGAATATAGGTTGATAAAACGCCAAAGGACTACTGGAGTGTTCTCCTCTGGTGGTCCTAGCCATGAAGCAGAGAGAACCACCACCACAAGTGTGGCTGGTGACCTGGATGAGGCTGGGACTATTGGTTCTGGCTTAGATGCTAGCCAAGGCAGTCCTACCATAATTAAGTCCTCATCCTTGCCCAATGAACCTGACTTGGGAGGTCAAATCCCCATTTCAGAAGAGGGCAGTCTGGAACCAATGACTCTTTTGGAATTGACGGCAGTCTGCATTCGCTTGTAAAAGCAAAATGCAGACTTAGTACAAAGTGTCAGCTCACAAGGCCTTGAACTCAAGCAATTGAGGGAGAGGATTGTTGTTTTGGAAAGTGATCATGCTAGGAGGGGTATGGAGGAGTCTTCCAAAGGGGAGGAAGATCAAAGAAATCTGAGTGATAAGGGCAGCCAAGATGGTCAATCAATGGATGTTGCTGAAGCCCTTACAACTTTGAAGGAACAAACAGGTTTTGATACGTCCTTAATCTCTCCAACCAATCTAAATTTATCATTTACAGCTATGTTGAGAGAGGTTACACAAGGCGCTGAGGGAAAATATTTGAGCGTTGACAAGACAAATTTGGACGCTGATAGAAGTATTTTGGGCGCTGATAGAGGTAATTTGGGCGTTGACAGACCTGCACATGAAGGTGATGTATTCCAGTCATCATCCATCATCAAAGAAGTTTCCACTCAGGTATTACCATCTACCTTACCAACCATTGCACCATCAGATAAGGGTAAGGGTAAATTGGTAGAAGAAATTGTTCCAAAGGATGCAGCCCAAGTTGAATTTGATAGAAGATTGGCTGAACAAATGATGGAACAAGGTGAAAAGGAAAAGTCACCATTTGTTGTGACTTCTGAAGAAGAAAGTGATGGAGCTAGCTCAGACTCAAGTGTGATGATTATAGAACCAGAAAGGCTTGAGTATGGTGATGAGCTTGCTAGGGAAAAGTTGAGAGACTTAAAATTGCAGGTTGACTTTGACATGCCAGAGGTGGTTCAAATGTACAATTCTTGGGAAGAAAGCTGTATGGATAATCCAGACTTGACCATTTCAGATCAAATATGGGGTTTCGAGCTTCTTCTTAGAGTTCAGAAGGATTGTAAGGTGATTTTGAAGCACAAGGCAAGCAATATTCTCTCAGAATTGAAAAGGGATAGAAGAGAGCTCTACTTTATGTTGCTCAGATGTCATGGAGTTGGATGGACACATCAGAAGTTGAAGGCTTTGACATTTGATGAGTTGGAACATAGGGCTTATCCTATTTGGGTGAGAGTGCAGGAAGAAAACACTCTCAGACTCCTTTCAGATGAAAGAAAGGAGCAACTTGCAGAAGAAATGGAAATCAAGAAAGCTATGATAGTTCCCAGGCCAGTGAAGAAGGGATTTAAACTTGAGTTTCTAAAAGATATGAATCCACTATATCCAAGTGAAGCAGTTATAAGAAAGAGCCTCAAGCTCTCCCCATTAGAAGCTTCAAATATGGTGCAAGTGTTACCATTAGATTCCAGGAATCCAATTGTGAGTTATGATGAGGATGAATGTGGATTCTGGAAGATTGGAAGATTTGGCAAGGAGGTACACACTTTTACCACTCTCATATCTTTATTTGCAAGTTGTGATAGAGAAGACTTGGTGGACCTTTGGAGGTTACTAGAGACCAAGTATGAGGCTGAAGCACCAACTTCAGCTAATGGAATAAAACTTTGGACCACATTCAAAAGAATGTGTGGGACAAATGAGGAAGATCCTAAAATATGGAAGGATCTTGAAGATGACCTCAGTGGTCTTCAATGGAGGTTATATTCAGCTGCTGGTGTATACCATTTGAGTTCTACAAAGTTTGTTGAGTATCTACTTGTGGATGCTCAGTATTTCATATCCAAGGCTGTTTTGGAAAAGATGAAGGACACCCAGCTGGAGATAGATTATTCAAGTGACGTGACAAAGAATTTGATCAGATTTATTCATTACCAATATGAGAAGGTTTGTCAGACTCCTCCAAGTTCTTAATGCTTATTCAGAAACTTGATCATAAGAGTGGATATCAAGTTTAGGGGAGGATTGTTGGGAATAAATTAAAGCCAGATCACTTGAGCACTGACAGGAACAAATCAAGCGTTGACAGGAACAAAGCAAGCGCTGACAGCTCAAGCGTTGACAAGTTAAAGTCAAGCGTTGACAGATTGAAGACAAGCACTGATGGAAGATATAAGCTACACGTTTATTATATTCTAGAATACTTCTAGTAAGGATAGAAACGACAATGTATTTTCTATGTTTATCTTTACCTAGAATAGTTGATACGTAGCTTATTGTACAAGGCTTCTTAGTCTATAAAAGAAGGCCTTTAGGTTAATGTTATATATCAAGTTTTATATAAGTTTTCATTCGTAAACATCTTTCATTGTACACAAGTTCGACATTCATAATCAAAGTGAAAGTTTTGTTTACATCTTGTGTTCTTGTTTAAGTGTTAAATTCCGCATAACACTTAGATTCACAAAGCATATAACAAAGGTTTCTCTACGTGTTATACTTGATCTAATCTCGTATACACAAAGCTAATCGATCTAAGTTTGGGATCAACAAGCACAATCAATAAGCTATTCTATCCGAAACTTAAACACTTCAAAAAGCTTAAATTTGACAACTTCTTAAACGTAAAAGATCATAAAGTTTATAAAGGAACTTTAAAGTGACTAAAATCTTTGAGAAATCCGAAAATAAATAAGCTAAACCTTGAAATAAGCTAATAAGCATAGAGAGCTTATAGCTTATACATGTAAGAGCTTATATGTAAACGAAGAAGATTAACTTTTAACCACGAAAACATAAATTCATACGAATGAAGAATGCAATTCTGATCAAAAGATAAAGTAAACCAAGAAATGTAGAAGGAGATTAAAGAACACAAAGCTTAAACTTAAACTCTTGATTAAAGAAACTCAAATACAAGATTAATGAAAGCTTAAAAGAAAGGAAAGATGAAAAAACTTAGTGAGAGAAAGTTTAGAACTTTATCTCTCTAAAAACTAGAAAGAAAACTTAAAATTAAAACTAGCTAACCACCCTCCTAATGTGATTAGGAGGGTATTTATAGGGAAATGGGAAGTGCATGTGTGGTGCTTCCTTCTTTCTTTTCTTCTTGACTCGATTTAATTCTTTGTCTTTTCTCGACGTCGTCTCGGGATTCGAACTTGTCTTAATAATTTTCTTCTTTAATTTAGACTTAAGTTCTTCGACTTCATTAAACTTCCGTCTTTAGACTTTTTCTTCGATAAATCTTCGGAATAGGTCTTGGACATCCGTTCTTTAAGCACTCTTGATCTTTTGACTTCGTCTTTTCTCGTTTTCTTCGATAAAAGCCCGTGAAAGCCCGTGTTTTCTTCCTTTTTCATCTTTTGGTCCTAAAACACAATAAAAACACAAACCACGCATAATTCCGACTTTTACGACATAAAATACACGTTTTGGTCTTGTTATTATTGGAAATAAGTGGTAAAAGGATAAGTGTTTTCACACTTATTAAATCCCCTACACTTGACCATTGCAATGCCCTCATGCAATGCATTAATTTTAAAGCACGGTTTACATTTTCCATCATAAATAACCTACCTTGGCCTTTATTCAACACTAAATAAAAAGATAAAAACAAGTTAAGAAATTAAAGACTTACATTGGGTTTTGGCTGCCATGAACGTTTTTCATCCTCAAGTTTTACGTTCCCCATACCAAGCTTAAAAACGAGATCATTGCTATTATAAGTTAGCAAACTAACACGAATTCATGTGGGCCAATTATTCAATTAGACTCCCTTATTCCTAGGTGTATCTCTTATATTTTATTTTTGTCTTAAATGATCACGAGGATGCATTGTTTGACTTATTTCGATAGTTATTTAGGCCGAAAATAAAGTGGACGATTTAATCAATAGTTAGCTAAAGGACAAAATCTTTTAAAACTGCTTCTCGGGACCTCATAAAGTTCATATCTTGGCATAACTCGCTTCGCGATTTGAGACCTTTCTCGGACCGATATTTGGCAGCGACTTCATACTTCAAATCTTTGAGAGACGTTCTTGAAATTATGGTCTTCTCTTCATAATAGGAATTTCTTCACTTGAAGTTTTTGAGAGATTCTTCATACTTGGACCACAAATTCTTCATTTTTCTCCAATCTTTATTTTGGACTTTGATATACAACGATCCGCCTCCTTTTAGGACTTGGATCTATTTATCCTCATACCTTGCTAGGGTTTTTCGGATAGACTTCTCCATGATCTTTAGGGGGGTATTTGCTTTTCGTCGTGTGTCTCGATCCTTCATATTGATTTTCAACAAATGATTCTTCACATCACTTTTGGATCTTTAGCAACAAAATGTAGCCCTCATGCCTTGTTAGGGCCTTTTCGGACTTGCCAATCTTCGTATCCCGCTTCAGTAAGTTATGCCTTGGCTATGAACTCTAATTAATACCGAGCAACTTTTAAACGATCTTGGGCTAGAAGCTAAGTAACTTTTTAAATCGCACAATCTTATTTATTGCAGATAAATTTATTAACAAGCGATGGGAGAATAGGCTTATAATTAACTCACATAAATTCACGAAAGAATACCAAACTTATAATTGACTCTATCATCTCTCGTCCTCCACAGTTTAAAATCTCAAGGAATGAGACTCGTGGATGCTTAGCCTATTAAATCAAAGTTTTGGGTTTTCGAGTCATCTATAGGATCTTGCAAATTCTTAGACTTTTTCAAGTTTAGAAATCGCATTTTAAAGATCCCATGATAAACAACTCTCTAGGATCAATTATAGTAACTTGCGAAAAGTTCTTGTTCTTAACCCGTGAAAGTTAAGACTTTCGCGTTTTAAAGCTCCCTATATAAAAGCCTAGCAAAACTTGACTTAAACACGTTAAGGATACTAGCTAGAGTAAACTTAGATAAGTAAACTCGGGTTGAGTCAACATATTCACGACTTTGAAAAATGAAACCACTTTATTAAAATTTATTCTAGAAAGGAAAGAAAATAATCATAACAAAGGAAAATACAACTATACAACTAGGCCAAAATAGATTAAAAATTTTGAAAAATGTCGAAAAATCAAGTTTTCCGGTTAAAATGAGGACAAATTCATGGAAAAGACCACTTACTTCGATAGAAGTCCCCCTACACTTGAGATAAACATTGTCCTCAATGTTTAAGCATGTGGGAGTAAACTCCCCTACACTTATGACATTGTGCACTTTGTTTAAATCTTGCTAAGGAAAGGACAACTAAAGTGATTTCAATGTGAACATATAAGATATGAAATATTGAATCACGAGTGTTTAGGATAGAACCGGGAAGATGGGAACACGGGATGACGGTTCGTCAAAAGTCATCGAGGTGCTCTTTGAAGTTTGAATCCCTGCACAAAATAAGAAACAAGACAACCAACACATACGGGGCTCCCCCTACACTTATTATGAAAGCAGTAAAGGATAGAACACGGGTTGCCTCCCGAGAAGCGCTTGTTTTTGTTCACTGAGTCACGAGCCTGACTCGACCCAAATTTAGTTCATGGGAAACGTGGTGAGGGATGGAATCATCTCATGAGAGATGTCCTCACCAAAGTACAGCTTCAAACGCTGGCCATTCACCTTGAAATTGGGCCTATTTGGCTGAGAAAGCTCAATGGTCCCATATGAAAAGACTTTGGCAACGATGAATGGACCAGACCAGCGGCTCTTCAACTTGCCCGAGAAGATCTTCAACCGAGAGTTAAAAAGTAAGACTTGATCACCAACGTGGAACTCTCGGTTCTTAATCCTTGCGTCATGAATGATCTTGGTCTTCTCCTTGTAGATCAGTGAGTTCTTGTAAGCTTCATTCCTCAGTTCGTTGAGCTCGTTGAGTTGAATCTTGCGAAGATCACCGGCTTTGTTGATGTCGAAGTTAGCCCACTTCAAGGCCCAGTACGCCTTATGTTCCAGCTCGATGGGGAGGTGGCATTCTTTCCCGTACACAAGAGATACGGTGTACAACCAATCGGGGTCTTATAAGCTGTACGGAAAGCCCACAGAGCATCATCTAACTTACCGGCCCACGCGGTACGATGCTCTCCCACAGTACGTTCCAGAATTCGCTTCAATCCACGGTTGGAAATCTCGGCTTGCCCATTGGTTTGGGGATGATAGGCGGTGGAAAGACGACGATTAACACCATACTTAGCCAGGACTCTTGCAAATTGATCATTGCAAAAATGAGTCCCGCGGTCACTGATTATAGCACGAGGAACACCGAATCGAGCAAACAGCTGCTTTAGAAAGTTCACAACCACCCTCGCATTGTTCGTAGGAAGAGCCTTAGCTTCAACCCATTTGGATACGTAGTCAACGGCTACGAGGATGTACTTGTTCCCTTTGGATGATGGAAATGGCCCCATAAAGTCGATGCCCCATACGTCAAAGATTTCACATTCTTGTATGAAATTTTGAGGCATCTCATCTTTATGTGTGATCTTTCCTTGGCGTTGGCAAGCATCACAATGCTTAACCATTTCGTGAGCGTCACGATAAATGGTGGGCCAATAGAATCCTGAGTCAAACACTTTCTTAGCGGTGTAATTGGGACCAAAGTGACCACCGGTGGGTCCTTTATGGCAAGCATCAAGGATTTGCAAAGCTGCCGGTCCATCAACACATCGACGAATGATCAGATCAGCACATTGTTTGAATAGAAAAGGGTCATCCCAGAAGTAAGTCTTAACATCTTTAAAGAACTTCTTCTTTTCTTGGGATGTTAACCCTTTGATGAGAATACCACCCGCTAAGTAGTTTGCAATGTCCGCAAACCACGGGGTGTCATCAAGATTGGAATGAATAGACATCAAGGTCTCAAGGGGAAAAGAGTCATTGATCTCTTGGTTCGGATGATCCCCTTGATATGGATCCTCAAGTCTACTCAGATGATCTGCTGCTAGGTTTTCGACTCCCTTTTGTCACGAATTTCAATGTTGAATTCTTGAAGGAGCAAAACCCAACGAAGAAGTCTTGGCTTAGAATCTTGCTTAGTCAACAAGTACTTCAACGCGGAATGGTCGGTATACACGATGGTGGTGGAAAGGACAAGATAGGGGCGAAATTTTTCAAAAGCATAGACAACAGCTAAAAGCTCTTTTTTGGTTGTCGTATAATGCAATTGAGCCCCCGTCATTGTCTTACTAGCGTAATGGATTGGTTGGAAGTGTTTATTCACTCTTTGGACCAAAATCGCTCCAATAGCAAAATCGCTAGCATCGCACATCAATTCAAAAGGTAGCTCCCAATTAGGGGTAACCAAGACCGGTGCCTTAGTTAGCTTATCCTTGAGAAGATTGAAGGCTTCAATACACTCTTTAGAAAAGATAAAAGGAGTATCTTTTTCCAAGAGGTGGGTCATTGGGCGAGCGATTTTAGAGAAATCCTGAATGAATCGACGATAGAAGCCCACATGACCCAGAAAACTTCTCACACCCTTCACGGTTGAAGGTGGAGGTAATTTTGTTATGACATCTACTTTAGCACGGTCGACTTCAAGACCGGCTTTAGAGATTTTGTGTCCTAGTACAATGCCTTCTTTTACCATAAAATGGCATTTTTCCCAATTTAGAACAAGGCGAGTGTCTTCGCACCGCTTAAGCATACATTCTAAATTGACAAGGAAAGAAGAGAAGGAATCACCATAGACCGAGAAATCATCCATGAAGACTTCCATGGTTTCTTCAACCATGTCATGAAAGATAGCCATCATACACCGTTGGAAAGTCCCAGGAGCATTGCACAAGCCAAAAGGCATTCTTTTGTAAGCAAATGTTCCATAAGGACAAGTGAATGTTGTTTTCTCTTGGTCATGGGGATCGATGGGTATTTGAAAATAACTCGAAAAACCGTCTAAGAAGCAGTAAAAATCATTACTCGCTAGACGTTCAAGCATTTGGTCCATGAAAGGAAGGGGAAAGTGATCCTTTCTCGTAGCATCATTGAGTTTGCGATAGTCTATACAAACTCTCCACCCTGTAACGAGACGAGTAGGAATCAACTCGTTGTTTTCGTTGGGAACAACGGTGATTCCGCCTTTCTTAGGCACACAATGGACTGGACTAACCCACGGTGAATCCTAGATAGGATAGATCAAACCCGCATCAAGAAGTTTGATAACCTCTTTTTTGATAACGTCATGGATCTTAGGATTCACCCTTCGTTGGCTTTGAATAGTGGGTTTAAAGTCGTCCTCCTTGAGAATTTTATGTGTGCAAAAGTGAGGATCAATTCCACGAATATCAGAGATCTTCCACGCAATCGCTTTCTTATGATTCTTCAAAACGGCGATAAGTCGGGATTTTTCTTCTTCTTTCAGGTCCTTTGCGATGATGACCGGTAACTTCTTGTTGTCTTCAAGGAAAACGTACTCGAGATGAGATGGTAGGTCCTTAAGCTCAATAGTAGGAGGATCCTCAATAGATGGTGTAGCTAACGATGGATCATCATTAGTCACCTCTTTGGGAGAAGGAGGAGAAAACGGGTCTTCATTGAGAAGTTTCTCAATTGTACGAATGTCTTCATCCCAGTCGGTGGGAGAATCATCATACTTAAGATCGAGAGGACCCAAGCTAGCTTCAAAATCATCCAAGTCACTTTCTCCAAAAGGAGTCAATGACGGAGCAATTGAGGCAACGGTCTCAACATTGGGTAGAGAAGAGGGAGTACTTTTGCAAGCATCATGAAAGTGTTCTTCACAAGCCTCATCGAGAACATCAATAGCATTAACACTCTCATATGAATAAGGTTGCTTAAAAATCTTACCCATGTTGAAGACAATTTTATCGTCACCCACTCTCATGATTATTTCGCCTACGGCTACATCAATGAGAGTGCGACCGGTCCTCAAGAAGGGACGTCCAACGATTAATGGAACACGAGGATCCATCTCGTAGTCAACGACAACAAAATCCGCCGGGAAGGTGAATTTATCAACGCCAACGAAGACATCTTCGGCTATCCCCACTGGATAAGCAACCGTATGGTTAGCTAATTCTAAAGTCATATTGGTGGGGACTAGCTCGGGGAGAGATAATTGCTTCCAGACACTTAAAGGCATTAAGTTTATACTGGCACCTAGATCGGCTAGGGCCATGCAATTCTCTACTCCCGGGAAGTTGCAAGGAATCAAGAAGCAACCTGGATCACCAAGTTTGGTGGGCAATTTCCTTAAGAGAACGGCGGAGCAATTCTCATTAAGGTGGGTCTGAGCAATGTCAAGAAGCTTCTCCTTGTCACTAAGAAGATCTTTAAACATCTTCGCGTATTTAGGCATGTGACTGAGAGCCTCGGCAAAGGAGATGTTAAAATTCAATTGTTTAAACTTTTTGAGAAAGTTTGAAACCTGAATATCATCCTTGCTCTTTTGCTTCTCTTTCCTCAACCTTGAAGGGTAAGGTATATCGGATGAAGAGGAAGGCTTTAGGGGAGTAGGATCACTCACAACCGCGGGTGGTGGGGGAATGGGGGTAGAAGGCAAAGGAGATGAGGAAAGTTGCTCTTTTTCCTTGTTCACAATCACGGGTGGAGGTGTAGGAAGCTCGGGTTCCGTATAACCTTTTCCACTACGAGTGGTGATTGCTTTCATCTCCCCTCTTGGATTCGTAACGGTGTTACTCGGAAGAGTATCCGAAGAAGAGGGTTGATTACCTTGGAAGAGCGAACCTAACATATCACGTAAATTATCTGCTTCGGTGCTTAAAGAGTCTCTCATGTCGGCACGAATATCATTGCTCTGTTTCACCATGTCATTCCTTAGCTCGGCTCGAATATCGCTCCCCTGTTTCGCCATTTCTCCCTTCAAGTTGATGAATTGACTCTGAAGATTCGTCACCATCTCTCTATTAGTTCTCATAAACGTCTCGACGTCTTGATTCAATGCCATCGGTTGATTGAGAGGTGGAGCTTGGTAAGCTTGAGAATTTCCTTGAGGTGGGTATGGGTTTCTTTGGGATTGATACTGATTGTTAGCACGAGGTTGGGATTGGTTGTTTCGGTTATAGCTTTGTTAAATCGGGTGGAGCAAGATAGTTGTTTGAACGATAACTTAGCAAGTTACGGTCTCCTTGAGGACGAGCTTGATAGACTCCCGTGGGATAAGTACCGTATGCCGCGTTAACATTTTCAGAAAAATTGCCTTGAGTAGAAGGACAATCATTGTAAGAATGAGGACCACCACATGTGTCACAAGAAATAGAAACGGCTTTAGCTTGTTGAAAATGGTTTGTGGCCATGGTCATGAAATTCTTGTTCATCTTTGCGAGTTGTCGGGTAATTTCGGTCATCTCGGGATTGGAAGTAGTAGAAGAAACATTGACTCTCGGGTTAGATCTTGAGGATGCGGATGAATCCCAATTCTTGTGGTGAGTAGTCATGTTTTCAATCAAATCTCTACACTCCTCCGGTCTCCTTTTCATAAAAGTACCACCGGCGGCGGCGTTGATTGTGTCACGATCACAAAAAGTGAGACCATTGTAGAAAGTATCAATGAGAGTGACGGGGAGCATATTGTGATTTGGACAACGGTCGATCAAATCATTGTATCATTCCCAAGCATCAAAGAGCGATTCATCATTGTCTTGCATGAATCTACTAATTTGGTTACGAAGGCTCGTGACCATGGATGGTGGGAAGTAGCGCGACAAAAAGCGTTGAGTCATGTCATTCCAAGTATGAATAGAATTCTTTGGGAGACGGTCAAACCATTTTTCGGCATGGTGAGAAAGCGAGTGGGGAAATAGTTGAAGGCGAAGGTCATCCATAGAAACACCGGGTGACTTCATGCTTTGGGTGATGGTAATGAATTTGTCGAGGTGTTTGTTGGCATCATCATCCGAATTCCGCGAAATGGGTTAGTTTGCACTTGTTGGATCATGTGATGCTTCAACGAAAACTCCTAAGCCGTGATGTGCATTGGCGTAATCGGGCCACCACGTTCGTTCATGGTGGGTTGACACAATTCCTCCATTGTTCGTAAATCAGGTAGGGGGACATTGTTTTTGTTGTTATTGTTATTCAAATTGGGTAGAGGTGGGTTATTATTGTTGTTATAAACACCAGCCATATCTAAATCTTCTCGAGTCTCGGGCTCAGAATAGTTCGAAGACTAGTACGCATACACCTGCAGAAGAAAAATATACAGAGAGAATATCTATATAATCTTTTTGGTGCAAACCTTTGGAAAAGAATTGCTTTTTATGATTTTTCAATGTTTTTGTATTTTTGAAGAATTTTATATTTTTTAGGGTTTTTGAAAATTTTTGAAGCAAGGAAAATAACGTTCAAAGAACGGATCCCAAAATTCAATGCGTCTCTCACTAGAAACCGTTAATCTTAAAGAAAAGAGCCGGCAGCGGCGCCATTTAATACAAGGTTTTATCCAAGTATCAAAATTCGTAGTCCCAAATCTTTTCGAATTGACTATTGGTAGAAAGTGCGACTCAATTGTCTTTTGGTGAACAAGAGAATAGTTTGGTTTGGTTATCTAATTAAACTACAAGAAAGTATTAAAATGTCGTTGAGCGAAATTAAAGCGCTTAAATATTAAACTAAAAGCTATTTAGAAAAACTTTAAGTAAAGCTTTAAAACTTAAAAACATGTTCTATCGGAATATTGCAACTCATTTCTATCGGAATGCACCAAGTTATAATCATCGGAATACAACTAAAACAAGCCATCGGAATAATTCATATGAACCATCGGATTATTAAGCTGAATACCCATCGGAATGTTAAATACAACTCTGTCGGAATGATGCTTATCGGAATGAGTTAGATCGCAATGTTTCAGATCGGAATAACCAAAATACCTTTGTCGCAAAGTGGTTCTGATCGGAATGTTGTAAAGTAAATTGGGCAGAGTTTCGTCTTAACAAGGACCTTAGTCCCGTCGGAATATGCGTTCGCAATGAGCGATCGCAATCCCAGATCGGAATAAGGGGGAAATGACCAACCGATCGCAAAGTAAAACCCTTAAGGGTTATTGCGATCAAAACAATTAATCCGTCGGAATGCGTAGAATCCCCAAGATTACGATGGAAGCAATACTTAATCCGAAATTTGTGGTAAGCTTAAAACTCAATTAGCACAATCAATAAGCTATTCTATCCGAAACTTAAACACTTCGAAAAGCTTAAATTTGACAACTTCTTAAACGTAAAAGATCATAAACTTTATGAAAGGAACTTTAAAGTGACTAAAATCTTTGTGAAATCCGTAAATCAATAAGCTAAACCTTGACATAAGCTAATAAGCATAGAGAGCTTATAGCTTATACATGTAAGAGCTTATATGTAAACGAAGAAGATTAACTTTTAACCACGAAAACATCAATTCGTATGAATGAAGAATGCAATTCGGATCAAAAGATAAAGTAAACCAAGAAATGTAGAAGGAGATTAAAGAACACAAAGCTTAAACTTAAACTCTTGATTAAAGAAACTCAAATACAAGATTAATGAAATCTTAAAAGAAAGGAAAGATGAAAAAACTTAGTGAGAGAAAGTTTAGAAATTTCTCTCTCTAAAAACTAGAAAGAAAACTTAAAATTAAAACTAGCTAACCACCCTCCTAATGTGATTAGGAGGGTATTTATAGGGAAATGGGAAGTGCATGTGTGGTGCTTCCTTTTTTCTTTTCTTCTTGACTCGATTTAATTCTTTGTCTTTTCTCGACGTCGTCTCGGGATTCGAATTTGTCTTAATAATTTTCTTCTTTAATTTAGACTTAAGTTCTTCGACTTCATTAAACTTCCGTCTTTAGACTTTTTCTTCGATAAATCTTTAGAATAGGTCTTGAACATCAGTTCTTTAAGCACTCTTGATCTTTTGACTTCGTCTTTTCTCGTTTTCTTCGATAAAAGCCCGTGAAAGCCCGTGTTTTCTTCCTTTTTCATCTTTTGGTCCTAAAACACAATAAAAACACAAACCACGCATAATTCCGACTTTTACGACATAAAATACACGTTTTGGTCTTGTTATTATTGGAAATAAGTGGTAAAAGGATAAGTGTTTTCACACTTATTAACTATACAAGCCCAAAATTTGTGCTAGATCTACTAACCGACATACCGGTTTAGTTAAGGTTTTACAAAAGATACAAAGATACTACTAAGAATAAACTAGTCTACTGAGAATTGCTAGAAGGTCCATCATCATTCTTCTTCGGTATCTCCCTCGGACGATCACAATACTCATCATCATCAGTTGGGCGCTTATGAAACACTCCTCTCTCGACCATCTCAGCATAAAATCTACTGTTCCAACCAACAGACACATTTAAATCTTTTTCCGCCTTCTCGCGCATCGCACGAGCCACACTCAACTGAATCTCCATCGATTTCACCTTTTTCTTCATATCTGCATACTCGCCACTTTCCAACACAGACAGTCTCCTAAATGCTTCATTCAAACTACGCTCCACATCGCTCAAACCTAAATTAAGCAACTTTCTCTCTTTCTCACCAATCTTTGTCTTTGACTTTAATAAAGCAACATGAGTTTGAACAACACCTAAACTAATCTCTGTCATACTACCCTGGACTCGGGAAGCATCTAAATCATGTCTTAAGGCCCAAGGTGCAAGTCCATCAATATGAGTAGCCTCTTGAACCCTCGACGACTCTCCTATCACATGCACACTCCTCTGAAAGTCATCCCTATCAATCGGCCTACACGTAGTAATCCCATTAGTGCCATCAGGTGCCTTATCATCATCCTCATCATCCTCTGATTTAGACTCAGACGATTCATCACTAGGTAACTCAGAATCAGAATCATACCACTAAACTAGAGGGGGTAAGGGCTCACCATCCTCTACATCATAAGGAAAGATAAGCTCTGCCTAATCATCATCAATCCCATCACCTATATCTACCTCCTCCTCGACATCCTCATCGTCATCCTCATTACCTACATCATCTATACCAACCTCATCATCTTCCTCGACACCATCATTACCATTCTCTACTATATCAACCTGAGGGGTAATCTGATTTCCTAGTTCTATTTCGAGCTCAGGATCCTCAAATGGTTCCTCCTCTTCATCATCTATATCATCTTATACATTATAATCCACTAAGTCTAAGTAAGGGTTATCATCTACGTTAGGTTCAGGAATAGCAGGGTTCTCTACAGGAATGTTAGGGTCTGCCATGACAAATCTACATTATATAATATATCTCGTATTAGCATAAAAATAATTATTAGCAGTTACATACAGAAATCACGATATATATATATATATATATATATATTAGATTATATATCAAAATATATATCTTCTCAATAAGGCTTGTCGGTAACATCGGAGATCTTTGGCACCGTTATAGTCAAAAGATTTTTAAACATTTTACTCAAATATTTATTTAAAAATAGTTATGGTTAAAAGATTTTTGAAATGTTTTGTTCAAAATATTTGTTTTAAAAATCTTTCATTCTCTATAACGAGAGCTCTGGTACCAAACTGTAACACTCTAAAATTTCGTATAGGTACAGCGGAAGGGTCAATAGAGTGCTACGGGATAGCACAATAACTCAAATCACAGACAACGCATAAAAAGGGTTGTACAAAGTTAAACATACATTCATCCGAATAAAAGTTTAGTGTCTACACAAGGTCCCCCAGTTTTACAGTCATAAAGTTTAAAAACATAGTTCGAATGAATATTATTATTATGTGGGCCATCAGAGTCGATCTCCATCCAAGTTACCTTCAAGCACCTGAGACAAAACATGCGAAAAATTAATCAGCGAATGTCGAGTGAATTCATAGAGTTTAGTAAAAACTGTTATATAAAACAGTTATGTAAATCAGAAACACAAGCATAATATCAGTAATAAGACCCCATATTGCTAGTCAGGCAATATATTATAATTCCATTCATTTAGCATACATTATCTATGAGACCGCAGCCTCAGTATTTACCATTATCGGTATTTATTATCAGATTATTATAAGCCGCATGACATTGTTGCCTTTCTATAATATACAACGGGTCGCGAGCCCGACAAATATGTGCCCATCTAAATCAGTGTGTCGTCACTAAAATCATGCTATATAAATCTTCTCATACATAAATTCGCGTACCAATCAATGTGGCACGACGGGGATCAACCGTCAAGGCGCGAAGTGGGGTGATCTTCCCCAAATAGTACTATTATATGCATAAGCGTCTACCAACTCCCGGTAGTTCACAATTCATACTAATGGCACTTATAGTGACATAAACTAACTTTTAATAATCCATTTCAATCATCCATTTTGGGTCATACAATCAATCGGGTCCATATCAATAAGCTGTTGATCCCAAACTTAGATCGATTTAGCTTTATGTATACGAGATTAGATCAAGTAATACATTTAGAGAAACCTTTGTATATGTTTATAATAATCTAAGTGTTATGCGGAATTAACACTTAAACAAGAACACACAATGATATAAACAAACTTTCACTTTGATTAATGATATCAAACTTGCTTACAATGAAAGTAGTTTACGAATGAAAACTTATATGAAACATTAACCTAAAGGTCTTCTTTTATAGACATAATAAGCCTTGTACAATAATCTACGTAACAACTATTCTAGGTAAAGATAAATATAGAAAATACATTGTTGTTCCTATCTTTACTAGAAGTAATCTAGAATACAATAAACGCGTAGAGTATATCTTCCCATCAGTGCTTGTCTTCAATGTATCAACGCTTGACTTTATCTTGTCAACACTTAGGCTGTCAGCATTTGTTTTGCTCTTGTCAACGCTTGTTTTACTCTTGTCAGCGCTCAAGTGAACTGGCCTTAATTTATTCCCAACAATCCTCCCCTAAACTTGATATCCACTCTTATGATCAAGTTTCTGAATAAGCATTAAGGACTAGGAGGAATCTTACAAACCTTCTCATGTTGGTAATAAATAAATCTGATCAAGTCCTTTGCCATGTCACTTGAATAATCAATTTCCAGCTGAGTGTTCTTCATCTTCTCCAAGATAGCCTTGGATATGAAATACTGACCATCCACAAGTAGATACTCACAAACTTTGTAGAACTCAAATGATAAACACCAGCAGCTGAATACAATCTCCATTGAAGACCACTGAGGTCATCTTCAAGATCCTTCCAAATAGCAGGATCCTCATCTTTTGGTCCACACATTCTCTTGAATGTGGACCACAGTTTTATTCTATTAGCTGAAGTTGGTGCTTCAGCCTCATACTTGGTCTCTAGCAACCTCCATAGGTCTACCAAGTCTTCTCTATCACAACTTTCAAACAAAGATATGAGAGTGGTAAAAGTGTGAACCTCTTTGCCATACCTGCCAATCTTCCAAAATCCACATTCATCTTCTTCATAGCTCACAATTGGATTTCTGGAATCTAGTGGTAACACTTGTACCATATCTGAAGCTTCTAATGGTGAGAGCTTGAGGCTCTTTCTTATGACAGCTTCACTTGGATACAATGGATCCATATCTTTGGGAAACTCAAGAGGAACTCCCTTTTTCACTGGTCTGGGAACAAACATTGCTTTCTTGAGCTCCATTTCCTCTACAAGTTCTTCCTTTCTTTTATCAGAAAGAAGTTTGAGAGTGTTTGCTTCCTGCACTCTAACCCAGATGGCATAAGCCTTGCATTCCAACTAATCAAATGTCAATGCCCTCAATTTCTGATAAGTCCATCCTACTCCATGACATCTGAGCAACATGCAGTATAACTCCCTTCTATCCCTTTTCAACTCTGAGAGAATATTGCTTGCCTTGTGTTTCAAAATAACCTGGAAATCTTTTTGTACTCTGAGGAGAATCTCCAAACCCCATATCTGATCTGAAATGGTCAAGTGTGGATTCTCCATACATCTTTCTTCCCAAGCATTTTACATTTGAACCACCTCTGGCATATCAAATTCAACCTGTAATTTCAATTCTCTCAATTTCTCCTTGGCCAACTCATCTCCATACTTAAGTCTTTCTGGTTCTATAATCATAACACTTGAGTCTGAGCTAGCTCCATCACTTCCTTCTTCTGAAGTAACAACAAATAGTGACTCTTTCACCTCCTTTCTGTCTTGTTCCATGATTTGTGCAGCCAACCTTCTATCAAACTCAACTTGTGCTGCATTCTTTGGAACAACCTCTTCTACCATAATACCCTTACCCTTATCTAATGGATCAATTGTTGGTAAGGTAGATGGTGATACCTGTGAAGAAACCTCCTTGATGATAGATGATGACTGGGATACATCACCCAATTTTGCTGTGTTAGCGCCCAAAATACTCATGTCAGCGTTCAACTTCTCCTTGTCAACGCCCAAAGTTCCTGCCTCAGCGCCTTTTGCAATTTCCTCCAACATGGCTGTAAATGATAAATTTAAGTTTGTAGGAGAGACTAAGGACGTATCAAAACCTGTCTGTTTCTTCAAACTTGTAAGGGCCTCAGCAACATCCAAAGATTGACCATCATGGCTGCCCTTATCACTCACATTTATTGGATCTTCCTCCCCTTTGGAAGATTCCTCCATCCCTCTCCTTGCACTAGCAGTCTCCAAAACAACAATCCTCTCCCTCAATTGCTTGAGTTCAAGGCCTTGTGTGATGACAACTTGTACCAAGTATGCATTTTGCTTTTGCAAGCTCATGCGGACTGCCGTCAATTCCATAAGAGTTATTGGTTCCAATCTGCCCTCTTCTAAATTGGGTATTTGACCTCCCAAGTCAGATTCATTGGGCATGGATGAGGACTTAATGATGGTGGGACTGCCTTGACCAGCTTCTAAGCTAGAATCAATAGTCCCAGCCTCATCCATATCACCAGCCACACTTGTGGTGGTGCTTCTCTCTGCTACATGGCTAGGACCACCAGAGGAGAACACTCTAGTAGTCCTTTGGCGTTTAATCAACCTATATTCAGGGGGTGTAGAAGATGATGTGGATTGGGTGGATGTGGGTTGGTTAAGGGGTGTTTGGGTGTGTGTGTCAACGTTGGAAATAGGCACATCAACGCCAACATTTAATGTGTCAGCGTTGAAGGGTTCTTGGTCAATTTGCATATGTTCAGGTGAAGGGAATGGTTCAGGTATTGGGTCAATTTGAGGTTGGGGGTCAGGTTGGAGTTGAGCTGCTGCAATGATAGCAAGCATAGCTTGGGTTAAGGGTAGGTCACGATGTGGGGGTGAGTTCATCTTCATAAAAATTACTTTCTTTTGCACAGGGATCTCATAAAAATCATTATGATCCCTTGTGCAGTATCCTTGAACATCAAAAACCATTTGTAAAAATCGGGGATAAGCTAAAGTCATTTTTTCCCCTTATTTTTACACATGCCCTCAAAAATCATTTTAGAATAATTAAATTTTTGCCCAGTTGCAATACACACAATAGCACTTGCAATAGATCTATTGATCTCATTGTGTGTAGTGCATTTGGGACTCAAACATTGGAGGAGGACATGTATGAGGTACTTCCAGGCTGGGGGAAACTCCTGTTTATGATATTTGTTTAAAGTTCCGTCATCAGGAAAAGGATAACCCAAATCCCTTAGTCCTTGTTCTATTTCACTAATGGGAAGGGTGGCTATACCATCAGCATCATCAAGATGCAAGGCTTGGCGTACCAAAGCCTCAGTAACCACCCAAGGTCTCCCATGAACAATAGAAGTCAATGTAGTCACTCTATTAACTGTTGAGGAACTAACAGTGTTCCAAAACTGTTTCATATGTGTGACAGGAATGAGTGGTGCATGAGAAAGAGCATACCTAAGAGGAGATGCGTTCAAATACGCCACCATTTGTGTGTATTGGGGAAACAGAGCATCATCATCTTCAAGATGCGCGATCATGTTGTGTTGGCTTCTGAACCCCAATTCCAATTCTGATGGTTTAAACTTTGGTGCCATTGTTGAAAGCTGTTAAAATGATTGATGAAGATGAAGTTGATAAGAGAAAATTGTGTTAGACAAGAATTATAGGTACCCTGTTTAAAAATAAGAGCCAAATATATAGGAGAAGAAAATGCATGTGATTGGCCCAAAAATAGGCAAGTATTTTCAAAATACAATCATGAAAATATTGAAAAAGAATAAGTTTATCTCATGCATTAAATGTAAGTTATCAACTCCCAAAATTACGGCCTAAAAATATGTCAAAAAGTAACAACTGGGTAGGACCCACTGAGTGTCAACGGTAAAAAATAACCCATCAACGCCCAACGGCTATAATCTTGTCAACGTTTGCCTATAGCCATGTCAGCGTCTAAATTGGTCACAACAACGCTTGGAAAAATACTTGTCAGCGTCCAGAAATAAAAATGACTAAAAATGAAAAATGACCTTAACAAAGTAATTTATCCTAGAGAAGATAAATAAAAAGCTGATAATTATTATAGGGCGGCAAGCACTGTCCAGTTATGCACACTTGCTTATGCAAGATAGACATAACAGTCCTCTAGTGTCCCTTGCTATCCAAAACTCTTAACAACTAAGTTACCTTATAAAATTCCTTGTTACTCCCAGGTAAATCCCATAACAAAATTATTCCCATGTCTCCCAACAGACCACAACCAATTCTAGGCCAAAAATGTCTTGGCAGCATGCATAGTATATCAACTTTGCATGCTACAGTGCCTCATGATTTAGTAAAACTAACTCATACTCACCTGTGGACACAATCTAGAATTATGATAAGAGTATCATATGGATAACCAAACATCCTAAAGGTTCCTAAAACCTCCCCTTAAATTATGATACATAAGTTGCTAAAAATATGCATGAACATAAAAATTTATGTCAAGATAGGAATTAAAAATTCCAACCATCATCCATAAATAAAAACTTGTCCAAATGCTTCTCCAATGATCCATAAGCAACTCTGTATCCAATGGTATACTGCTAACACCACCTGCACATTTAGATTGAAAACCACAAAACTAACATTGTTGCTAACAACGCCCTGATAACACATGACAGTGTTGAGGGAAGCTTTGTCAGCGTTAGACAATTATATTGCTGACAACGTTACAAAAACACTTATCAGCATTCAAGCAACCTTTGTCAGTGTTAGAAAAGTATAGTGGAAAATCTAAATCATCAATAAGACTAATAACAATGCATCATCCTGTACATACTTTTACAAAAAGACTCCAAAACACATATTATGTGAGATTGATCATTCCAATACTTGTTACCAAGTATTGAAACCTCCCAGCATCAAAAGGTTTAGTTAGTAAATCTGACACATTTTCCTCAGTGTCAACCCTACCTGGTTGTATTAAACCTTTTTCAAAACAATCTCTTATAAAATTGGTCTAATTTCTATGTGTTTAGTTTTAGAATGATGTACAGGATTCTTAATGATGCATAAAGTGCTGTTATTGTCAACAAATATCTTGGTATGCATGAAATTATACCCATGATCCAACAGTTGGTTCTGAATCCACAAAACTTGTCCACAATAAGCAGCTGCAGCCACATACTCAGCTTCAGTTGTAGAATTAGCCACCACTGTTTGTTTCTTGCATTGCCAAGATATCAACCTGCTCCCAAGAAACTGACATCCACTAGTTGTGGATTTTCTATCAAACTTATCACCTCCATAGTCACTGTCTGAATATGCAGTCAGCTCCAATGGTGAATCCTTTGGGTACCACAAACCAAGACTAGGATAGCATCTTAGGTACCTAAAGATCCTCTTCACAGCATAAAGGTGACATTCTTTGGGAGTCACTTGATGGCGTGCACAAGCACACACAGCAAACATGATGTCAGGTCTGGAGGATGTAAGATACATCAAGGATCCAATCTTGGATCTATAGTGCCTGACATCAACATCTTTCCCATCTCCAATCTTTCCCCAAGGGTGTTCTCTATCCATAGGAGTAGTAGCCCTCTTTTCATGTGGAGAAAAGCCAAAATTCTTCAAGATCCCAGCAACATATTTATCATGGGAGATGAAAATACCATCTTCTTTCTGCTGAACTTGTAAACCAAGAAAGAAGTTCATCTCCCCCATAGCACTCATCTTGAATTTGTCTTTCATCAGCTTGGAGAAATCCTCACTCATCTTTGGATCAGTAGACCCAAAAATGATGTCATCAACATAGACCTGAACAAGCAACACATCCTTACCTTTCTTCTTTATAAATAGTGCCTGATCTATGGTGCCCCTCTTGAATCCATTGTCCACCAAATAGGTAGACAAAGTATCATACCATGCTCTAGGGGCTTGATGAAGTCCATACATAGCCTTCTTGACTCTATACACTTTATCTGGATTCTCTAGATCCTCAAAACCAGGAGGCTGCATCACATATACCTCCTCAACAATAGTTCCATAGAGGAAGGCACTCTTGACATCCATTTGATAGACAGTGAAGCCCATGCAGGATGCATAGGCTAAAAAGATCCTTATAGCTTCAATCCTTGCAACTGGTGCAAAGACCTCCTCATAGTCTATCCCCTCCTCTTGTGTATATCCCTGAGCCACTAACCTTGCCTTGTTTCTGACCACAATTCCTCTTTCATCTCTCTTGTTTCTTAGAACCCATCTTGTCCCTATAGGTCTGACATATCTGTGACAATCAACCAGCTCCCAAACATCCTGAATTGCAAATTGGTGAAGCTCATCCTGCATTGCTTCCACCCAACTTGGTTCTTTGAGAGCATCAAATATTTTCTTGGGTTCCTGTTGTGACAGAAAACAGGCAAACAAACATGCTTGCACAAGAGGGGTATCAACCTTCTTGTGTATATTGGCAATAAACCCACCAAGACCTTGATGAGATCTTCTAGTCTGAACTGGAGTCATAATATCACCAATGATTTGAGAAGTGGGGTGATTCTTCATAGTGGAAGTGAGAACTCCTCTTTCAAAAAGTCTGGTGTCCTCAACCTCATGCTCCATGTTGCCAATATCTTCTTCATCAGACTCTCTTTCATCAACATGAGGATGAACCTCTTCATAGATATTGGAAGGTTCACCTTGCTCAAAAATGGAAGAGAAAAGATGTGCAGAAGTGTTGTCAACGTCTGAACCTTGTTTGTCAGCGCTTGGGCTAACAACGCTTGAACTGTTGTTGTCAACGTCTGAACCATCAACGTCTGAATTTGTCTTGTCAACGCTAGATTTGCCTTTGTCAGCGCCTGAAGGACCATGCATGTTTGTATCTGGTGGTACTTGGAGACCACCATTATCTTTACCAGCAGCAGCAGCAGCAAAAGCATCTGTCCAAATAGGAATTGTAACATATTCTTGTATAGGAGATGTCTTTTCTGCTTGTGATCCAACCTTTTCATGAACCTGTGTACCTGAAACATCAACAACTTGTTCCTCCACAACATTTGAAGTTACCTTCACAATGTCTGGATTAGTGACAGGCATATAATTTAAAGTTCTAGATAAAGGTTCCAAGTTAAACAGCCAATTAGGACCACTTTCAGGATCACTAGGTTTATTTTCTAAAAATCTAACATGTAGTCTTTCAAGTATACGTTTTTCTTCTTTAAGATAAACCCTATATCCCTTGCTCTGCACTGAATACCCCAGGAAGTAGCCTTCATCACCTTTTGCACTAAATTTCCCTAAGGCATCACTAGTATCTAAAACTACTACATGACAACCAAAAGGTCTGAGAAAACCAATATTAGGTTTTCTACCCCAAAGTAACTCATAAGGTGTTTTGTTCTGAATTTTGTTGACCAATGCTCTATTTTGAACATAGCAAGCTGTATTAACAGCCTCAACCCAAAAGGCTATAGGAAAGTGAGCATCAGCCAACATGGTTCTGGCTGCTTCAATTAGGGTTCTATGTTTCCTCTCAGCAACCCCATTTTGTTGTGGGGTTCTTGCAATACTAAATTGCCTAGTAATTGCTTTCCTGGCACAGAAATCATCTAGCTTCTTATTCCTAAATTCACCACCATTATCACTCCTAAGCATTTTAACTTCATTGCCAGACTTCTTCTCAATCTGAGTGATAAAATCAATTAGAATATCAGCTGTGTCACTCTTCATAGCTAGAAAGAATGTCCAAGTAAACCTAGAAAAGTCATATGTGATAACAAAGCAATATGACTTACCATTCAAACTTTCTATATTGGTTGGACCAAAGACGTCCATGTGAAGCAAATGAAGAGGTCTAGAACTAGTATGCACCTGTTTGGACTTGAATGAGACCTTGTGCTGCTTGCCTTTAAGACATGCAACATAAGAGTGGTCATTGTGGAAGGCCTTCTCAGGCAAACTATCAACCAAGCTAAGTCTCACAAGCCTATTTATATTTTTAAAATTTATGTGCCCTAGTCTCCTGTGCCACAAATTACTCTCATCTGCTGAAGCTTTAGCATAAAAACAAGACATATTATTATTCATTCTAATCCCATTCAGATTCACATTGTATATGTCTTTATGCCTAGGTGTTCTATACTCAATATATTTCTCATCAGGGATCTTATAATCCTTGCTTAACACCAAACATTCAGTATCAGTAAACAGAACTTTATTGTTGTTATCACAAACTTGTGATACACTAAAAAGATTGTAATCAAGTTCTTTTACCAAAAATACGTTTTCAAAACGCAAGTTATTGGTGAGAAGGGTTCCTTTGCCTGTGATAGTACCATATCCGCCTCCAAAGTAAACCTTATCACCATCTTTAATGGGAGTGAAGTTCGTCAGATAGTCTTCCTTCCCAGTCATGTGCCTTGAGCATCCACTATCCCAATATCCATAATCATTGACCTGTAATGCCCTGCACATAAAGAAAACAAATTAGTTTTCTTTGGGAACCCAAGCCTTAGAAGACTTGGATTCATCTGGTTGTTCAATAAGAACAGACTTAGTTCTCATAACAACCCCATTGTCATCTTTCTTAGGATGAAATACCTAGTTAACCCCAATAGGTTTTGTAATGACCTTTGAAATGTAATTAAACCTGTTGCAGGTCATTGAAATCCCATTATCATTAGGGTTTTGATATTTCTTGGGTCTCCATGTTAAACTTGAAGAAGCTTTGGACCCCTTACCCTGTGGTTGCAAATATTTAGGTCTGGTCACGTTTCTGTCAGCGTTGGAATTGGTCTTGTCAACGCTGCAATTACCCTTGTCATCGTTGAATCTAGGGTTTGCTACAGAAACCCTTTGCCTATTAGACCAAGTATTTGTCTTTTGAAATGGTCTTTGTCCATGAGTGTTAGACCCTCTAGTAAAGAATGGGGCAGGTCTAATCACTTGTGGACTTTGCTGCACACAAGGTTTGGGTCTGACAATGTTTGACTTCCTAACAACGTTGACTTTGTTCCTGTCAGCGCTGAAATTGTTCCTGTCAGCGCTGACTTTGGGAGCGTTGACACACTTATATGCCAAGTGTGAAAAGCTACCACAAGTGTAACAGGCTTTTCTGGACACAACCCTAGGTCTAGAAGAGAAGAAGCCTGTTCCATCATTGCTAACTTGGCTCTTAGGTGACCTAGTATTCCTATACATCTCTGCATACTTAATGCTAGGTTTTCTATCAGTGTTGGAGCCAAGGTCAACAGCTTTACCAGTGATTGGGTTAGTAACCTTAATGGGTGTTGACTCATTAGGACTTTCACATAGCAAGCCACCCTTAACAAATAATGTAGGGTTAGCTTTCTTCCATTCATTGAGGTCAGTCAACTTTTGTTGATACTCTTCAACTGGGGTGACAACTCTTGGTGGAGGAATGAATTCCTCCTCTTGGAGTTCTGGCAAACCAGTCCAAGATAGGTCCTTTTGTTGGACACCATAGAAGTCACCAGCTGGTGGTGGAACCACAGAGTAGTCTTTCATCCCAATCCCAGTCATGTCCTTAGGATCCCTTTGTTTACCCACACAGTCTCCTAGGGTTTGAGTGGCTCTATCAAATATTTGAAGTTTAAGGCCAACATTGTCTTTATTCTTAATGGCCTCATCTAATTTAGCTTGTAACTCACCATTAACCCTTTCCATGATGTTTCTAATATCCATACTAGCATTTAACTCATGTTTTAAGATATTTATTTTATCTTTTAAGTCAAATTCCATTTTCTTGTATTCGGAAACTGTTTTCTCAGTTTGAGTGAGAGCTAGTTGGTAATTAGACAGTTTGCACTTTTCAGTACTTACATCACTTAATAATCTTAACACCTCTTTGTTAAGTTTCTTAGTGTTTAACCTACAACCTTTACTACAAAAAGCATCATTGTATACCTCATTATCAGATGAAGAGGAGGAGTGTGCCATGAGAGCATATTCAACATGCTCTTCTTCTTTTATTTCAGCAACCAAAGCTTTATCCTCTTCCACATCCTTAGCCAGATAGCTCCAATCCCATCCCATACCATCAATTCCTTGAACTGCAACCATGGCTTTAGGATCCCGAGCTTTAACAATTTGACTTGAGGGTTTACCAGCATCAGATCTTCTAGGAGATCTGCATTCCCTCATGAAGTGCCCCATACGATGACAGTTGTAACATTCAACTTTGGATTTATCAAATCTAGCTGTGTCTTTTGCATTGAAGGTCATTTTCTTCTTGAACCTTTTGTTCCACCTGTTTGCTCTTATACTAGCAAGAGCCATGTTCCACTTAATGTCCATCTCTTCTAAATGCTCATCATTTATCTGCTCAAGGTCCTCATATGTAATCACTGAACCATTGGGCAAAGAAGCAATATAAGCACATACAGTATCCAAATCCAAACCAGCAAGTTTAACTCTTGGGGAGTCACTTTTGAATGTGTCAACGTCTGAGAAGGAGACGTTGACAGGACTTGTTCCAGCGCTGACACATGATGATCCAGTAACTGGATGCATGTATGAGTCCTTCTGATTGAATTGACCTTCACTATGAGAGAAGAAGGCCATGTTACTGTTGGTAGACTTGCTTCCATGCTCTAAAAGAGTTTCATCTTCCAACAACCTTAGTTTGTTGTAGATGTCATCAAACGTGGAACTTTTGTAAGTATTATTGCGAAGAATAGATCTTGCCTCAATCTTCCACGCCTCACCAAGACTTTTAAGAAAGGTAGCATTAATGTCGACATCACCAAGTTGTGTCCCCATGAAGGACAATTTGCTTGTAATGTCAAGCAATCTGCTTCTCACACTACTCAGCTTCTCATTGGGTTGAGCTTTGAAAACATCATAATCATGCATGAGTTGTTTCTTCTTTTCTTCTCTGGTATCTGCATTGCCACCATATGCAACTTCAAGAGCTGACCAAAGGTCTTTAGCAGAATCATAACCTCTGTATTTATGCTGGTTCTCTTGTCCCAAAGAGACTTTCAGAATATTTAGGGTTTTCATGTCAACCCTTTTCTTTGTTATGTCTTCAGCAGACACAACTCTACCATCTTCAGGTTTTTCTTTCTTATCTTCTTCAGAACATCCAGCAACTGCTGATCTTTGAGAAATAGCATCAGCAATCTTTTGGGCTTTATCGAATGTGTTTCCATATTCAATGATCTCCCAGAGTGTGTAGTCATAGATCCCTAGATATTGCTCAAAGTTGAATTTCCACAATTCAAAGTTGGTTGCATCAAGCATGGGAATCTTGATGTTTGGTAAAGGTGAGGAGGAGGAGGAGGTTATTTCTGACATGATGTTGTTAGGGTTTTTGAGAAAATTAGGGTTTTGGTGATTTTTAGGGTTCTTGTGTTCTTTAAGATCAAAAGTTCATCAACAAGCTCTGATACCACTTGTTGATCCCAAACTTAGATCGATTTAGCTTTATGTATACGAGATTAGATCAAGTAATACACTTAGAGAAACCTTTGTATATGTTTATAATAATCTAAGTGTTATGCGGAATTAACACTTAAACAAGAACCCACAATGATATAAACAAACTTTCACTTTGATTAATGATATCAAACTTGCTTACAATGAAAGTAGTTTACGAATGAAAACTTATATGAAACATTAACCTAAAGGTCTTCTTTTATAGACATAAGAAGCCTTGTACAATAATCTACGTATCAGCTATTCTAGGTAAAGATAAATATAGAAAATACATTGTTGTTCCTATCTTTACTAGAAGTAATATAGAATACAATAAACGCGTAGAGTATATCTTCCCATCAGTGCTTGTCTTCAATGTATCAACGCTTGACTTTATCTTGTCAACACTTAGGTTGTCAGCGTTTGTTTTGCTCTTGTCAACGCTTGTTTTACTCTTGTCAGCGCTCAAGTGAACTGGCCTTAATTTATTCCCAACATAAGCATACAATCGGGAATACTTGTGTTCTATTTTTATTAAAACTCGCACATTATCTCCCTCGCAGGTTTACAAAACATTTCATAAAACATTTAAAAGAGTACGAGGCTATGAACTCACGTTGGTTGGGAAAGGCGGCTTATCGGCAATTAGGATGTACGGTGCGTGCCTCGATCACGGAAACCTAAACAAATAATACTCGATCTTAGATTATGTCGAATAATATTTATAAAAAGTTTTTATGTATATGTAATGATGTCATAACATGATGATCAAGTGGGGTTTATTTCCTTATAAAACATTATTAGTTGTTAAGTATTAGTTAACTTAGGCTTATTATACTAGTTTTAGCCCATGTATATGTTAAGGCCCAATAGGCCCATTAAGAGTCCAATATCTTTGTATTAGTTCATTTATTCATTTAATAACAGGCCTATACTCATATGTTGGGCCCAAGTGGGTTAAGCCCATGAGTAAGGGCTTGTTTCTTTTTTTAAGTACTTTCATATAAGACTCTTAATTAGCCTCTTAGTGGGAAAAGAGAGATATTTATGTGAGTGTGGAACAAGATGTTCAAAGAGATTTGGGCCCACAACTTTTTCCACTAAGAGGCACAAAAATAAAAAGAAACACCCCCTAAGTCCAATAGTGTTAAGCCAAACTAGTTGGGCCTAGTGGTCCAACAAGGCTATATTGGCCCATTATGGTCCATAAGTTACAAAGCTCGATTTTGTCGATTTTTACTTGTCCAATATGTTTACATATCAGTATATGTTTTATAAAAATGTTACATTAGACGGGTCCGACCATCTAAATTTTATTTGGCAAAAACGCCATCCTTTCGGTTTTAGCCGAAAAGACGTAAAAATCTATATATAGTTTGTAGTTTAGAAAACATTTGAGTTTTATTTTATAAAATGTAATATTTATTTATTATAATATATAAACTTATTTTATAACAGTTATTATCATTTATTAACTTTTATATACTTATTTTATATAGTATTTTTACTTTAAGGGGCATTTTAGTATTATACAATTTAAAGTCAAATCTGATGTAAAATCTCATGTTCACCATTTTGATCATATCTTGAGTTCTACAAGGATTTGAAACCCCAAATTTTTACTGTATAAACTACATGACATGTGCTACAAATAACTCTACTATAGCTCCTTCTCAAACAGCTTCGAAATATTTGTTTTAATTCGTCCAAAATAGACAAGACAGATTAGTACCACAAAGTGTTTTGGCCATATCTTGCTCATTTTTAACATTTCATTGTGTAGCCAATTCACCACTTATGTAAAAATCATTTTTATATCATTATATCAAATAATCTAATCCATTTAACCAAGTAAAAATATTGAAAGTTACTGTTTATTACAGCCTACTTGTTAGGTTAAGTTTTCATCAACTTTTACTTGTATTTTAGTCTTTTTAACCTCATTTAGTGACACAAAATCCCCATGCAATATATTGATCATCATTTATCATCATCATACATATACATTTTTGAAGAAAATAGATGAATACATTTACAAAAGAATATGATGATAGAAAGAAAATGATCTTTATACCAACCAGTATGATGAAAAGATAAGATTTTATGATGAACAAGACTTGATCTTGTCACCAAATCTTATGAACTTAGAAAGACCACTTTTAGACATCTCCAAGTAACTAAATTACTTCTTGAAATCAGCCCTTGAACCTCATGAAAACTTCTTTTCACAAGTTATGATCACCTCCAAACAATATCCTTTCAAGTAGCTTTCAACATATGTGAATTGTTGATAAAGTTGTAGGTTATATTTTTGATGAAAATGGTGATTTGGTGGTGGTGTTGGACGGCAAGAGAGGGAGAGAAGGGAGAGTTGGAGAAACTTTCTTGTTAAGTTGTATGAATGTGTGTGTATGTTGTGTGAGAAACAGTTGATGGTTTTGTGGTTAAGTGGTTTGCAAATGCATGTATGAATCAAGTGTCTCTAGCATTTGTTAATTGACAACAAGGGGTGTTACACCCTTGTTGTGTCCGCCCATAGTGGGGGGTGGGACAAGTGTAACTTGTTTCATCCCCTATTAATTTATGAGTACTCCTCGATTCTAGTTTCCTCGATTTACGTGCCCTCGGGTCGATTTACGAAAAACGTTTTTATAAATTATGAATCTACGACACAAAATGATTCTAATAAAAATTGTCTCATCAAAAACGGAGCACAAAAGCATAAATACGTAAACCTAGGGTCCCCGGTTTAATCGTAAAAGACGTTAAATTATGCACGTAAGCCCTAATTTCATCCCGTAAATATGTGAGTTCATGAACCAACATTAAAATAAAATACAAAAATAATATACGAGAATAAATTTACTACCTGAAAATGTGAGGTTGTCACAGTAGCAATCCTCTGAGTATCATACTTAGCATGTTGTCGATTATACCGTGCAGAACCCTCAACATGTGTTGGATGACGTCGATCATACCTAGGAGGACTTTCATCACGTCGACGTTTGTCATACCTTGGAGGGATCTCAACATAGCGGTTCCTTGTGTTATATGATGTTTGAAGATTGTTGTTGGTGGGTTTGAAGATTTTTTGGTAGGTCTTCATAATGAAAGCGACTTGTTGTATCATCTCCCTATCCTTCTGAGCTTGTTCTTCATCAATTTCCTCTTTAGATGATGGCTCAGATGATGGTGATGGTTCTCTTGGTTCTCTGCCTCGTGATCTTGTAGGAGTTGAAGACTTGGATGAAGTAGAGTATCTTGGTGAGGAGGATGTAGTGGAGTATCTTGGTGAGGAGGATGTAGTGGATTATGACTTTGAAACACGAGAGCGATGATCTTGGACATGTTGAGTGGTAGACACCAAAGCAAGTGGATTATCAGTCTTTGCTACCCGTTCAGCTCGAAGTTCATTTGCCTTATTCTAAAACTGTTTTAAAATGTCAAAGAGCGTGTGATAGTTGACCTTGTCTAACTTATTTTGTTGTTTCACCAAAGTTACAAATCGTGTCCACTCTGGTTGAAGTTGTTATAGAAATTGCACATTGACTTGCATGATGGAGACTTCCAAGTTGTTTCTTGTCATATCATTCATCATCTTGTAGAATATTGAGTAATATGAATCAATTTATTTACCCATCCAATGAAGTAAACTTACTAAAGTTCCAAACCAAGTTTGTTTTGATATCTTGTTTGTTTAGTGATTCTCCTTGTTGCAGACGTTCAATAGAAAACCACATCTCTTTAGCAGTAGAGCATGCATCGACCATTGAGTAAATATCATCCCCAATCCCACTTAGAATCAGATAGATTGCTTCCTTCTCTGCATCAATCCAACCACGGTTCTCTTTCTAAGTATTCTCATAGGTTTCCTTAACAGTCTCCTCAGCGGCACCTGGCGCTGTGTCGATTGTTGGAGTTGTAGGAATGGTGATTGTAGTGGGAGTATAGGGTCCATCTGTGATGCAACGGCGAAGAACATCACCATTGGGTTTTGTCAAGATATCGAAGAAAAAGTTATTACCATTGTGCATATCAACCGGACACAAGCATTGTTGGTCTCTCTTTATTGCCCGCGATCATGATGTTGTTATTCGTCACACGATACTCGGTAGTAGATACCATCTCGATGATCTCTAAAGTGTAGAAGTGAATAGGATCTTAAGTAGATAAGATGTTGTGATTGTTTTTGTCGAGAAATATGTTAAAATCCCCTAAAAATGTGTTCTCGAGAAACCAAAAATTCTCCAAGACCAAAAAACACACGATTTACAGAAAAATTCCAAATGATATTTGGGATTTTTCAAAATGACTTTCGGGATATTGAGAGTTAGATAATTTCGGAACAATGTCAATTTCGGGATAACTGGTATGCAAAACTATCAGATAAATTGATTATTTCCCTTTCGGATGAATGGATAAATGGAAATGATACTTTCGGAATAATGCAAAATTTACATTTCGGATAAAATTATCCTTTCAGAATAAATTTCCACTTTCGCAATAATATTGAACTTTCGGATAAAAGTATCCTTTCGAAATAAATTTCCACTTTCGCAATAATATTGAACTTTTGGGATTTTTCTCACTTTCGAGAAAAAATGAGACTTTCACTAAAAATGAAATTCCAACTTTCGGAATAAATTAGATCTCCTACTTTCGGAAAAACTAGTGAGATATCACTTTCGGATAAATTCAACAATCAACTTTCGGGAAAACTTTCACAATATATGGTAATGTTCCACTTTCGCACTATATGATAAAATCAACTTTCGGAATAATAGAACATATACCTTTCAGGAAAAACCTCTTTTTCACTTTCGGATAAAGTGAAAAAAAAAATAAAAAAACGAAAGATACAACCTCTCCTAACATGCTAGGAGAGGTATATATAGTCGGGCTCATACATGTAGCCTTAATGGACTATATTATTTAATGGGCCGGGCTTGAATAAAATGCTTAGTACCTTAAAAGATGCATTTTAAGCTAGCCATCAAGCCCGTAATGTCATGACTATTTAACTAACTATTACAACATTCTAATAAATATTACAATAAAAACCTATGACTGAACATTCTTGTTTGACTCAATATTTTGAGGCTAACATTGATTTACTTTCCTGATATTATTTTTTGATGAATAAGTTTATCTTCTAGTGGAATATAGCATGGATACAACTCTTTGGGCCTAAAACCATACACCAAACCTTGGGCCTAGACCCACGTACACAAAAGCTCACCGTTGTGGCAAAAGCCCCAAACGGATCCGCTCTCAGCAAGCGGAGCCATAACGCAACGCCGAATATACTTCCAGCAAGTATGTCCGAGATCCCTACGGAAAAGTTCTCAAAGAGCCAGTTCGTAGGTCATGTTGATCCCAAAATTAGATCGATTTAGCTTGTGTAAACGAATTAAATCAAGTTAAACACGTAGAGAAACTTTGTTTTGTATAAAACAATTTAAGTATTATGCGGAATTAATACTCAAACAAGAACACTCAAACAAATGTAAAACAAACTTTCACTTGATTGATTAGAACACACTTGCTTACAATGAAAGTGTTAAACGTATGAAAACTTATATGAAACAAAACCTAAAGGTCTTCTTTTATAGACATAAGAAGCCTTGTACAAGAGTCTACGTATCAGCTATTCTAGGTAAAGATAAATATAGAAAATACATTGTTGATCCTATCTTTACTAGAAACAAACTAGAAACATAATACGCGTAGACCATATCTTTCTATCAGTGCTTGACTTCAACCTATCAACACTTGACTTCTTCCTGTCAACGCTTGATCTGTCAACGCTTGTTTTCTTCTTATCAACGCTTGTTTTCTTCTTGTCAGTGTTCAAGTGTACTGGCTACATTTTATTCCCAACAATCCTCCCCTAAACTTGATATCTACTCTATCAATCAAGTTTCTGAATAAAATTTAATAACTAGGAGGAATCTTACATATCTTATCATATTGGTAATAAGCATGCCTAATCAAATATTTGGCCACGTCACTTGAATAGTCAATCTCCAGCTGTGTTGTCTTCATCTTGTCCAAAACTTCTTTGGACATGGGATACTCAGCATCTACAAGAAGATACTCAGCAAACTTTGTAGAACTCAAATAATATACACCAGCAGCTGAATACAAACGCCATTGAAGTCCACTGGTATCATCCTCAAGATCCTTCCAAACAGGATGTTCTTCTTCTGGTGCACACATTCTCTTGAATGTTGACCAAAGCTTTATTCCATTGACTGAAGTAGGTGCTTTAGTCTAATACTTGGCCAGCAACAACCTCCAAAGGTCTGCCAAGTCTTCCCTATCCATACTTCCAAAAAGAGACATAAGAGTAGTAAATGTGTGTACCTCTTTCCCATATCTGCCAATCATCCAAAACCCACTTGCATCTTCTTTATAGCTAATGATAGGGTTTCTGGCATCAAGAGGTAACACTTGTACCATATCTGAAGCTTCCATGGGTGAGAGCTTAATGCTCCTTCTAAGAACAGCTTCACTGGGAGTCACTTTATTCAAAGGCCTTGGTACAATCATAGCCTTCTGAATCTCCATCTCTTCTGCAAGTTCTTCTTTCCTTTCATCTGAAAGAAGTCTGATAGTATTCATTTCCTACACTCTTGCCCAAATGAGATAAGCCTTATACTCCAATTCTTTAAAGGATAATCCCTGCAATTTCTTGAAGGTCCATCCAGTTCCATGAAATCTAAGTAACATGTAGTAAAGCTCCCTTCTATCCCTCTTCAGTAGTGAGAAAACATTGCTAGCCTTATGCTTCAGAATTACCTTGCAGACTATTTGAACTCTTAGAAGAATTTCCAAACCCCAAATTTGATCTGATATTGTTAAATCTGGATTCTCCATAATCCTACTCTCCCAAGCATGGTACATCTGAGCAACTTCTGGCATATCATAGTCTACTTGTAACTTTAACTCTCTAAGCTTCTCTCTTGCCAAGTCATCACCATATTCAAGTCTTTCTGGTTGTTCAATTATCATAACACTTGAATCTGAACTCCCTTCATCACTTCTTTCTTGTTCCTGAGAAGTAACAACAAATGGTGATTCACCAACCTTCTTCATTTCTTGTTCCACAGGTTGTGCAGCCAACCTTGAATCAAACTCTACTTGTGCTGCATCCTTTAGAACTTCTACTTCTACCATAATTCCTTTACCCTTATCTAATGGATCATTGATAGGTAAAGATGATGATGGTACCTGTGAAAACACTTCTTTGATGATAGTTGATGACTGGAATACATCAACTACATCTGCAGGTCTGTCAACGCTCAAATTTTGTGTGTCAGCGCCCAACTTACTCTTGTCAACGCTTGGTGTGTCAGCGTCCAAAGTTTGCTTGTCAACGCTCACCTTACTTGTCTTACCGCCTCTTGTGAATTGCTCCATCATAGCTGTAAAAGACAAGTTCAAGTTTGTAGGAGTAACCAAAGATGTATCAAAACCTGGTTGCTTCTTCAATTCAGTGAGGGCTTCAGCAACACCCAAATATTCTCCATCATGTGAGCCTTTGTCACTCACATGGATCTGCTCATCCTCCCCTTTGGAAGATTCCTCCATACCACGCCTAGTGTTAGCATCCTCCAAAATAACAATCCTCTCCCTCAATTGCTTGAGTCCAAGGCCTTGTGTACTGACTGTTTATACCAGGTCTGCATTTTGCTTTTGCAAGCAAATGCAGACAACCGTCAATTCCATCATTGTGTATGGTTCCAATCTGCCCTCCTTTAGAATGGGTATTTGACCTCCCAAAGTAGAGTCATGGGGCATGGATGAGGTCTTAAAGATGTTAGGACTGGCTTGGCCTGCATCTAAGCTAGTACCAATAGTCCCAGCCTCATCCATAGTACCAACCACACTTGTGGTGGTGGTTCTCTCTACAACATGGCTAGGACCACTAGAGGAGAACACTCCAGTAGTCCTTGGGCTTTTAATCAACCTATATTCAGCGGGTGTAGAAGATGATGTGGATTAAGTGGTAGTTTGAAGGTTAAGGGGTGTTTGGGTCTGTGAAGGAAAGGTGTCAACATTTGGATTACTAGTGTCAACGCCAACATTTAATGTTTCAGTGTTGAAGGAATCTTAGTCAATTTCCATGTGTTGAGGTGAAGGTAAAGGGTCTGGTATTGGGTCAATTTGTGGTTGTGGGTCTGGTTGAGGTTGTGCTGCTGCAATAACAGCAAGCATAGCTTGGGTGAGGGGTAATTCACGGTGAGGGGGTGAGTTCATCTTACTAAAAATAGCTTTCTTTTGCACAGGGATCTCATAAAAATCATCATGATCCCTTATGCAGTACCTTTGTTCATCAAAAACCATCTGTAAAAATCTGGGATAAGCCAAAGTCATCGTATTCCCCTTGTTTTTACACATGCCATCAAAAATCAGTTTAGAAAAATTATACGTTTGCCCATTTGTAATGCACACAAGTATACTAGCAATATATCTGTTAATCTCATTATGTGTAGTACATTAGGGACTCAAACATTGAAAGATGACATGTATGAGGTACTTCCAGGCTGGGGGAAATTCTTGTTTATGATATTTTTTTAAAGTACCCTCTTCAGGGAAATGATACCCCAAAGCCCGAAATCCTTGTTCTATTTCATGAATGGGAAGAGTGGTTATACCATCTGCATCATTAAGATGCAAAGCCTGGCGAACCAAGGCTTCAGTAACCACCCAAGTATGCCCATGAACAATAGTTGTTAATGTAGTCACATTATTAAGCGTTGAGGAACTAACAGTGTTCCAAAACTGTTTAATATGAGTGACAGGGATGAGAGGAGCATGAGAAAGAGCATACCGTAATGGAGATGCATTCAAATACGCCACCATCTGAGTGTATTGTGGAAACAAAGTATCATCAGCCTCCAAATAAGCAATCATATTCTGCTGACTTATGAATCCCAATACCAAGTCACTTGGTTTAAACTTTGGTGCCATAGTTGAAGAAAGCTGCTTGTGAAAGATTGATGAAAAATGAATTATAGGAGAAAAAGTGTTAGACAAGAATATGATAGTACCCTGTTTAAAAATAGGAGCCAAATATATAGGAGAGATATGCACATGTTATTGGTCAAAAATAAGGCAAGTATTTTCAAAATATAATGATGAAAATATTGAAAAGAAACTAAGTTATCTTGTGCATTAATTAAAAGTTATCTACTCCCAAAATTACGGCCCCAAAATTTGTCAAAAATAACAACTGGGTAGGTCCCAATGAGTGTCAACGGTCAAAAAGAACCCATCAACGCCCAACGGCTATATTCTTGTCAACGTTTGCAAAAGCCATGTCAACGTTTAAATTGGTCACAACAACGCTTGGAAAAATATTTGTCAGCGTCCAAAAATAAAAGTAATAAAAATGAAAAAGGACCTTAACAAAGTAATTTATCCTAGTGAAGATAACCTATAAACTGAAAATTATTATTGGGCGGCAAACACTGTCCAGTTATGCACAGTTGCTTATGCAAGATAGACATAACAGTCCTCTAGTGTCCCTTGCTAACCAAAATTCTTAACAATTAAGTTATCTTATAAAATTCCTTGTAACTCCCAGGTAAACCCATTATAAATCATTCCCAAGTCTCCCAAAAGACCACATCTAATTCTAGGCCAAAAAGGTCTTGGTAGCATGCATAGTATATCAACTTTGCATGCTACAGTGCCTCATGAGATAGAAAACTAACTCATACTCACCTGTAGACACAATCTAGAATTGTGATAAGAGTATTATAAGAATACCCAAAAATCCTAAAGGTTCCTAAAACCTCCCCTTAAACTGTGATACATAAGTTGCCAAGAAATATGCATGTAAATAAAAATTTATGTCAAGATAGGAATATAAATATTCCAACCATCATCCATAAATTGAAACATGCTCCAATGATTCTCCAAGGATCCATAAGCAACTCTGTATCCAATGGTACAATGCTAACAACGCCTGAACACTTAGATCAAAAACCACAAAACTAACATGTCGCTGACAACGTCACGATAACACTTATCAGCGTTAAGATAACCTTTGCCAGCGTTAGACAAATATAATGGAAAATCTAACTTCTCAAAAAGACCAATAACAATGCATATCTTGTACATACTTTTACAATAAGACCCCAAAACACATATTAAGTGAGATTGATCATTCCAATATTTGTTACCAAGTATTAAAACCTTTCAGTATCAAAAGGTTTAGTTAATAAATCAGACACATTTTCTTCTGTGTCAACCCTATCTGGTTGTATTAAACCCTTTTCAAAACAATCTCTTATAAAATGATGTCTAATTTCTATGTGTTTTGTTTTAGAATGATGTACAGGATTTTTAATAATGCATAAAGTACTGTTATTGTCTACAAAAATCTTGGTATGCATAACATTATACCCATAATCCAACAGCTGGTTCTGAATCCATAATACTTGTCCACAACAAGCAGCTGCTGCAACATACTCTGCTTCAGTTGTAGAATTGACCACCACTGTTTGTTTCTTGCATTGCCAAGATATCAACCTACTCCCAAGAAACAGACAGACAAATGGCTTTTGGACCACAGAGGCCCACTCAAGTACTATCCGAGAAACAAGGAAAGACCTATTAATTTCCCTATAAATAGTACCCTCTTATACTCCAAACAAGGTATGATTTTCTCACTCATCTTTACACACACATATATCTCTGACGATATGAATACTTACTCTCACGTCGGAGTCTAATCGTGGGGTCCGTCCTCACGGTAAAGACTAATACTTTATTTGTGTAGGAAATTATCAATCACATTTCTTGATAGTACAAGATCCACCATAATCCAATAGATCTAAGTACTTCCAAACAAGTATTTAGAATTTTACTCGAGCCTGACTGATTATTGTACTAAAGTCTTCTATTATAAATGGAGTATAGGTCGGAAAAACCAAAACTATAGAGGAATGTCCTAATAATAAGTGGATTTCTAAATTACTTTTCATTTCTATATGCCAAGTGTTGTTTTTAAAAAATGACAACAACATATGCTACGTAAATAATCATTTGGACGAGGAGATGGACACGTATATTTCGAGCATGTTGTGCTATCAATGTCTTCTTTCCCTCCTTCCACAACTACAGAAGTTTTGGCCTTTTCTCGGCCTTTTCATGACCACTTGCACTACTTACTGCAAAAATATTCTAATTTCCAACATTAATATCATAACCCAACAATCAAGTTTTCTATGATTTAGAAAACGTTTCGTGGCAAAAAATCTATAATTTGTGGCCAATGTATATTTTATTCAGGAATGATTCGCACATTTTTATTTTTTAGACACTTTTTTTGCATTGTTCAGTTTTATATAATCTCTAATATGTTTGACTCTTAATCGGCTGATAGTAAAAAAACCAGACCGAGGAACACTAAAATGTTTAACTGTTTATACTAATGACCATATCAAAAATCGATTTTGTCCAAAACATGGGACCAAGGACCAGAGGCATTTTCGGTCCATGTCTATGTCAGTCCGATCTAATTGGATCATTGGTCCGATCCAAGCTGGTTTAATTTTCTCAAGACCTGATCGGATGGAAAATCGAATCGAAGAGAAGTCACACCTAAGGATCCGACGAAATCTATTTGGTCCGATAAAAAACAGTCCGCGGTATATTAAGATTTAAAAAAGTCAAATTTTGCATAGTCTGACATATCTGTGTAGGTCCTTAGTTTCTTAGGATTGTATATGTATTTGATTGATCTAAAGAAAGGAGAGGAATAAAGAACTAGAGAGAGAAAGCTAGAGAGAGAAAGGAGAGGAATGTTTAATGAATGACTAAGTGCTCAACCCCTCCTAACATGCTAGGAGGGGGTATATATAGCCAACCCTACATGTGGGCTATATGGCTATATGTTAATGTATTGGGTCACGAGCCCAATACTTGAATATATCGTTGGAGTGACCGATCCTTTCTAAATACGTAAAAACGTATTTCCAACAATCTCCCCCTAAGGTAGGTCACTCCAAGTTACAATGTCCTAAATATTCTATAGCTCGTGATCTATTCTAACAATGATGTGACCGAGACTTTCTTTAGAAAAACGTATTTCCAACAATTTCCCCCTAAGGGAGGTCACACCATTTTACAAAATCTTAAACCTAGCATACTATGCTTGAGTCTTCGATCTTGTTCCTGTGAATATGCTTGATGTGATCTTTGACTTTAGTCTTGAGCATGTTTCCTTGCCTTGACCTTGTGCATTCATCACTTGTGATATTTGCCTCTTCGTGACTTCATGTTCCACATACTTACACCTTTATAAATTCTTAAAAGCTTCAGAGTTTGATACAGCGGAAGACTTGACTTTTAGGCTTTCTTGAATTTGTTGAAGTATTAAGTGCAGAAAGCATAAGCGTGTGTTGACGACTTCTTCTGGATTGTACACCGTAATGCCACCTTCTTGTTACACTGCATAAGACAGTTAGCAACAAAACATATACACGGATGAAATGGATTTGAACATTTCATTCTAATTCGGTAGCATTTTACCTTCGGTCGGTGAAGACCGTTGGACGATATGAAATATCGTACTTGTGGCAGGTAGTTTCAATTAAGAACCTCCTTGACAAGATTTCGCGGGTAAACCCGTTCTCTTTATTCGACCGTCCAAAGCTGACTGCGAACATAAAGAGTGAATCATTTGGATAAAATATTCCGCATGATTTAAAGCCGTCAATTCATGTTCCTGGAACAAGTGAAGTTCAATTAAGAACCGCACCATCGTTGCTTTCCAGTTGTCACGAGCTTGATTCGTATAGAATCTTGCAAGTTACCTACCAAGTGCTGTTTGAGGTTAACACTAGAAGGATTTGCACTCATCACTGTGAACACTAAGTTATCACTCTGAGTGTTCTGGCAAGATCACTAAGATATTGCGTAGAGGCCTGGAACGTGTTTAAATTTTGTTAAGAATTAAACCACTGTTGCTTTCCAGTTATCACAATTTTGATTCATAAAGAATCGCACAAGTCACCTACCATGAGCTTTTTGATATTCGCTCAAGAAGGATTTCCATCTTCATTATAAATACTTTCTTATTACTCGGATGTTCAGGCAAGATCATGAAGATTTTGCGTAGGACTCTTAAGATCTTTCTTACTTTTCACAGTGTGTGAAGAAGCAAGGAATTATGAAAGTGTGTCCTAATGAGATATTTTATGATCTCAAATGGCTCTAGACTCGATCGTGCATTCTGGATTTTAGTGATCGGAGGCTGGAGAGGAGTGCCACCATTTCAATACCAATTTATTCGGAGTAAATAAATCAATAGATAATGCGTTGTCTCCGTGTGATTCAAACAAATATCTTTTAAGAGATATCTGAGTTAGCTGGGATGGGTTATGCATTGCATCATTGGGTACATGATGTCTATCTTCAATATCAAGAATCATTAAAAATGATCTCAATATCATATGTATTGACCTGGTTTCTACCTAAGGTTGTAAGGAGGGCTTCTTTCTTTACACCCTTTATCTTTACAATTGTTTTTCATTCTTCAACTCCTTCAATTCTTACCAATACGTCATAACTAGCACCTTGTTGTGATTGTTCCAGTGCTAACTTAAGTACTTGGTCGGCATTCAGCTACGTTCACAATCTTTCTCTATCTTTCTTAAGGACTACTATTTCTAGCTATGGAATGTCCTTGGGAAGATTCCTCCTGTTCTAGAAGAATCATTGGACTTTTACCTATCCTACCATCCTTATGTCACCACAATCTTCATCATTGTGAATAGAGATGTTTTGGGTAAGTTTATGTCACCATGAAATCCATTTTGATATCCAAATTCATTTTGCTCCCCCTTAACATATGCCATAATATCCGAAAACATTTCGCACATTTCAGAATGAGCTATCACGTTAAGTCAAACCATTTGTGATTAACCATTTCCCATATTAAATCACATTTTCTCCCCCATATTAAAAATATTAACCCAATCGATGTTTTTAATATCAATTGACTTAATAGCATTTTAAGAAAATTTGGGAAGAAAAATGCAAATCCAATTATCTTCATGATTTACACAAGCTCCCCCTCAAATTAATGAGGGTGTACTTGAAACGTAAATTAAATACCTTTTAAACACAAGTGTAAGGTATTTATCACGTGCAAAGATCATATATGATAATGTATTCACAAGATTAACATTTTACGAGGTTGGACCTGAATGATGGAGAACATCATATGATAGAATCACATGGTTCTTGTTCACGAATGTTGGTCACCTCGTCGCGTCTGAAGTTATCTCTTGACACTATGTGTACGATTGATATCAATGTCTTGACACTAATTAGTGACCTTAGCACTTGCGGCATCAAAGATTAGGAATTTTGGACAATTGCTCCCCCTCAATTGTTGACCCGTGGTCTATCGAAAGAGCTGTAGTCGCCGTTTGAGTAGTCGCATCGTCAAGTATGTAGATATAAATTGTAAATTGCTACGGTTGGTGGAGATGATAACTTCATAAAAACAAGATTTCTCTTATTTTAACAAATAAATGCACTGATACGTACATAAATTCGTGTTAGATTGTGTTATTACATAAACACAATCCCTTAAATGGTTATAAAATAAACCATGCCCGAGAAAATTAATTCCCGTTGTTGTGTCAAAGCTTTCCGGTGAAATGCTTGACTTAAATATGAAAAGCGGGTTGCTATCTGAAATAATAGCAAACCATTTTGAGCATGTTTTAAAACATTTGAACCTCTGCTCGAACTTTATTTACAACCCCGTGTCATTATTGAATGACATTTCTAGTATCGTAAATAATATCAATTCCAGAAGACATGCTTTTTTTATCAAAATATTTTTGAACACACAATTTTGAAAGATTTAGAAAAACCTTTTGAGAAAGTCTCGAAAAATTGTGTTCAATGTTTTGAAAACCAATTACTTGAGCTTAAGATGTTGAATATCTTACAAAACGAGCTCAAGTCCGAGAAGTTGTAAACTTCGCGTTGTGAGGATAAGTTTATCATCGGCGATAAACTTTCCTTTTAACTGAAGAACGAGTCCGAAGTTGACATTTACTTAGAAGTCGTGTTCATGAGCTTGAAAACTTTTTAATATTTTAACGGAAAGCTCATGATTGAGAAAGATGAATTTCTCGTTATGAAAAAAAGTTCTCTTATTTAAAAGATACACTTTCCTTTCTGAGCTTAAAACTTGGAATGTTTTAATACAAGCTCATGACCGAGAAAATTTAATTTCTCGTTATGAGGATAAGTTATCATGAAAGATAAGCTTTCCTAAACTTGATATCCAAGTTACAGTCTGATATTTAATTGTAAATCATTGTGCATGAGCTTTAAAAACTTCAAATGTTTTTAATATAAGCTCATGCCCGAGAAAAATTAATTTCTCGTTGTAAGGATAAGTTTATCATCGGCGATAAACTTTCCTTTCTTTGAAGTCCGGGGCATAATCTGAAATGTGATTATACGCCATTTACACGAGCTTAAATACCTTTGAATAGTTTTTATGTAAGCTCGTGTCCGAGAAAAAGTTAATTTCTCGTTAATGAGGATAAGTTTATCATCGGCAATAAACTTTCCTTTCTTTGAAGCGCGGGTTACAATCTTTCATGTGACTGCAAACCGTTGTGCATGAGCTTATAAACTTTGAATGTTTTTAACATAATCTCATGCCCGAGAAAAATTAATTTCTCGTTGTGAGGGTAAGTTATCGTTGACAAGATAAACTTCCCTTTATTTGAAGTCCGGGTCATTGTCTGACATTTAACAATGAACCATTTTACACGAGCTTAAAACCGTTGAATAGTTTTAATGTAAGCTCGTGTCTGAGAAAATTTAATTTCTCGTTAATGAGGATAAGTTTATCATCGGCGATAAACTTTCCTTTATTTAAAGGTTGGGTCATCATCTGATATTTAATGATGAGCCTTTTCTACACGAGCTTAAAACCGTTGAATAATTTTAATGTAAGCTCGTGTCCGAGAAAATTTAATTTCTCGTTTTGAGGGTAAGTTATCGTTGATGAGATAAACTTCCCTTTCTCTGAATTTCGGGTCATCGTCTGCATTTAACGAGGAGCCATTGTGCATGAGCTTAAAAACTTGGAATGTTTTTTATATAAGCTCATGCCCGAGAAAAATTAATTTCTCGTTGTAAGGATAAGTTTATCATCGGCGATAAACTTTCCTTCCTTTATGAACGAGTTATAGTCTGTGATGTGACTATAAGTCCTGTATACACGATGTTTAACTACGAATCCCCTGAGACACTTGTTTCTCTGATATCAGCTTCTTCAGTAACCAAATTCTGAGAGTGTCCTTAGTTGAACGATATGTAAATATCGGACCGCTGTGTTCTTGTTGAACTTGTACTTTGGTACCTGCATTCCCATTAGTAGTTTGTATGCTTTTATATGGGTTAGCGATATATATCTTAGAACCATTTGGGGATTCACAGTTTTCTTTTCTTGTGCTAGAGGTGACCTGAGGAGATGATTCATTTATCTTAGTTGGCAAACGTTTCCTTTTATAGAAAACCTTAAGTGCAGGATTAAGTGATGTATCATCCTTTTTCCATTTCCTCCCTAGTAGTCTTAGTAGAATCGGAGACTAACCTAGTTAAAGGGCACTCGTTTCCTACAAGAGTGAAAGTTCTACCAGTGGGGCGCCACATTTTACCAATGGGTTTGATTTTAGCTACCCACTGGGATTTAAGTCTAGCACGGGAGTTCACCTTATTAAGTAATTTCTTGACACAAGAATCATGATTTTCTTTAAAGACAAATTTCCTACATGTTTTACAAGTATCATATTTCAAGTCCGAATAAGATCTAGAATTCCTAGGTGATTGATTGATGCTCCTATGATATGACATACTACGGTTAGCAGTGTTGGGTAATTGTTAGAAATACGGTTTTTATGCGGATTTGTATGCTATGATGTTTATATGCCTTAGTTTGCCTTAAAAACTCACAAACGCGCTAGAATAAACATCTGAGTTTAGTTTGTAAAAGTTCCGGATGAACGTGGCTTAAAACTTCCGAATGAAGGATTTCTTCTGAAAAACTTCCGAATGAGGAAGTTCCGAATGAAGGACTTCCGAATGAAGGAAGTTCCGAATGAAGGACTTCCGAATGAGGAAGTTCCGAATGAAGAACTTCCGGATGAAGGAAGTTCCGAATGAAGAACTTCCGGATGAAGGAAGTTCCGAATGAAGAACTTCCGGATGAAGGAAGTTCCGAATGAAGAACTTCCGGATGAAGGAAGTTCCGAATGAAGGAATGTTCCGGATGAAGGAAGTTCCGAATGAAGAACTTCCGGATGAAGGAAGTTCCGAATGAAGAACTTCCGAATGAAGGAAGTTCCGAATGAAGGAATGTTCCGGATGAAGGAAGTTCCGAATGAATAACTTCCGGATGAAGGAAGTTCCGAATGAAGAACTTCCGGATGAAGGAAGTTCCGAATGAAGAACTTCCGGATGAAGGAAGTTCCGAACGAAGAACTTCCGGATGAAGAAGTTCCGAATGAGGAGAAGTTCCGAATGAAGAATGTTCCGGATGAGTTGTTTGATTATTTGCATGCTATATATGTACTTGTTGTTTTATGAAATGTGTTATGCTTAGAAGTAAGAATGATATAAATCTATATGCTTTTGTGCATCAACCTTTCATGTCTTATCTTAAGCAGATAAAATGACTAATCCAACAGTACAAGCTATCCAAGAATCTAGAGAAGCCGATATTGCTAAAGCCCGAACCCTTAAGTTTATACCCAACAACTATAGGCTAAAGCAAGTTTCTAAATCCACTCACCATGGTTTTAAGGTCGCCATAGCCATTCTTGATAACTCTCACTTTAAGAACGCCCTTAGGAATACAGCCTCGGTGCCTTATGAGTATATGTTTGAATTTTGGGCAACCAAGGATTTCACTTCGAACAAGATCACCTTCACCATCGACAACAAGCAGCAGACACTCACCGTTTCAGACTTCCGTAAAATACTTGGTATACGGGATACACCCAAGGGCATGTCTTTCTCAAGGGATCCTACTAAAGATGAACTCGCGGAGTTATTTGATGCACTTGGATGTCCGGAAATACGAGTTGCATCTGAGTTTACTACTGCTAAGGTAGGACAACCCTGGAGAGCTTTGATGGGTATTCTCAGTAAATGCCTTACACCAAAAACGAGTGGCCATGATGCTTTGCGAAGTCCGATAATGAACCTCTTCTATGGCATGTACAAAGCTGCGAATTCAGATTATGCTTTGTTGATATGGGAAGAATTCACCTTTCAACTTTTCCACAACAAGAAGCTGAAGACAAACTTCTTTCCGTATCCTCGGTTTATTAAGCTCATCATAAATTATTTTATGAAGCTTGATGCTACTATTGATAGGCGTGCAGGCGGTCGCTATCACACTGAAGAAGCTGATGATACTGTAGATCTGAGGCATGAAGGACCGTCTACTGGTGTGATTCCGGGTCCTGTTCCTGATTACCTTCTGTCAGACAAAATCAAAGGTTCTGCTGATTACAAGCTACTGCAGCTAGAAATCCAAAGGCTGAAAGCAAACCTTCAAACTGGAGAAGACTCATCGACAACGGTTAAGAGTAAAGGTAAACGCAAACAACCAGCAGCGTTACCTGAACCCGAACCAAAGAAGAAGAAGTCAGAGGGTAAGAAGGGAAAGGGTAAGGATTTGATGCGTCTACGTGATGAAGCAGATATTGTTGATCCTACTCTTGATAAATCCGAGCAACAACTGATGAAGATTGCTATTAAAAGGAGTAGGAAAGATACAGGCGGTAGTGGTTCAGGTGTGAGGGTAGATATCGAGGATGAGTACGAGGAACCGCATGATGTTGATGAGTTTGGGTCACCTGAAAACTATTCCACTTCGAAGGAGCCATCAATCCCTATTTCAACAAGTGTGGAAAAGGAACCTGTTGCTCCTACGATCATGGTGACAACTCAACCTTTGGCAACTCTACCACCACCAATCCAACCCTTAACAACCCGACCAACCCGACCGGCTTCCACACCATTTCTTCCACCACCCACAATCCCCATCCTTAGTACAGCAGTAACAACCGAGCCTATTCAGTCAACCCAGAGCAGCTCTGCAACATCTGCAATGGCTGCATTAGTGATGGCCGAAATGCTTGACAATCACAAACGCGAAATGGATGAACTTCGCCAAGAGTTGCAAAGACGAGCTCAAAGGGAAGAAGTATCTCAGAAAGCTCAAGAAGAGTTGATTGCCAAGTTCTCTGCAGACATGGAAGCCACACGTAAAGCTCATGCAGAGGAACTTGCTCGAGTTAAGCAGGCTGAGGCTGATAAGCATGCTGCACGCATTACCAGACTTCAAGCAATGAGGGATAAATATAAGGAACAAAAAGAAGCACTTGAAGAATCTGTGAAAGAAAGAGTGCAAGAATCCGTGGAATCCTTAATGCCTAAGCTTCGTGACGAGTTGAAGACACTTGCTGCTGACAACTTAATGGTCAAATCATCCAACCCTTCAGAAGCCGCCTATAAGATTGCTTATGACCTGACGGATTTTGAATTGAAGAAGATCCTTAAGGCTCGAATGGTGGAACTTGGGTCGTATAACAAGTCAAGGATTCAACGGGCTCTATATAAATCCCTGAATGATGCTATCATGGAGGATGATAGATTATTCAAAATGTTTGGAAGTGTGGTACCATATCACATCTTACCTGAGGAAGAAAGGGAAGAGAGTGAAGAAGAGGGTACGGGTGAAGAAGAGGAAGAAGAAGAAGAAGAAGGTGAAAAGGAGAAAGACGATGACGAGGGTGGTGATGATGATGAGGATGATGACGATGATGACGAGGATGAGGATGATGATGATGGCGATGATGGGGGTGATGAGAATCAGGAGAGTGCTAGGGGTAGTAACGGGGATGACAATCAGGATGATGATGGGGGTGAACAACCGAAAGAGGGAGACAAGGTTACCAGCTCCAAGAAGACTGCTACTAAGACTGGAACCAAGTCAACAAAAGATGCAGCACAGAAGGGCAAATCGACATCCTCGGAATCAAGACGAACTAAGTGGCGCCACGATGTGAATGCCACTACAGCGTCTTCGGCTCCCGGTATCTCTATCGCTGTATCTTTACCTATTACAACTAACCCCATTAGTTCTGCTGTTGTTCCTCCTGTGATTGCAGAATCAGTGACGGAACCCGAAGCTGCACAACACTCCCCAGTTCACGACACTGCTGAAATGCCTGAAACCGAACCAACAGATGTTCGCACTTCAACTTCTCAACAACAGGCTCAACAATCTACGGTTCCTGAACCAAGCATACGAGTTTGGGAAGATACGTTGGAGATAGACGAGTCTGCACCACCACAAGCTTGGATCACGGCAGCAGCTCAATATGATCCGATCACAGATGCTGACAAAGATGTGCTGTATCTGCGTATCCGAAGTCCGATTGACTTATGTGCATTTCTTGCTCATGAGTATAAGACTTCGGTTACTCCATCCTTGGTCAAGAAAGCGATGAAAGATAAGAGACTGCGTGCCAAAACCCGATTACCCCGAATGGAGTTCGAGTATTATGCCGATGAGATCATAAAGGCTTTGAAAACCGTTCAAAGGCCAGGACTTCATGAATCAGAAAGAGCTCCACCTCCAATGGATCCTGCTCAAGATAATCAGATTGCTCTTGACTTCTTCGTCACCAACGATCTTGAGTATCTACTGAAGGGATCATCAAAGTACGCAACCTCCCTGACATTGCTGAAAGCTGCCAACTGGGGGACAATACCCTTCATCGAGGAAAAGGTAAATCGACTCTGGGTCCCAAAAATGAATCGTAATTATGATATGTATGCTGTCATAGGTGCATCTCATTGGGACGAACGAGTCCGAAGGGCGTACAGGGGTTGCTGCTTGGTCAATTCTGGAAGCAATGTTCGATCTGACATCCGTATCTCCAGCATCTTAGGAATGAAAACTGAAGCCAAGAACGGCTACTATCATGTGACGGAGATTCGCTTGAAAAGGGAGGATGACAGGGAATACAAAATCCAGCAAGGAGATTTTTCCATCATTCGCCTTGAGGATATCGAAGATATGCTGCTTCTGATGACCAGAGATCAACTTACACACATTCCTCGTGAAGACCTGATTGCTTTGAATACAGCACTTCGTATGTTCACACGAAGCGTTGTCATCAAGTCACGAGTTGAGGATCTTCAGTTGGGAGTCGAAAGCTATCAGAGGAAGCTCAATTTAACTCGCCCTGTGAATCAAGTGCTACCTCAACATGTAGAAAGATGTCCCTACACCGGCATTTCTGTCCCGAATTCTGGCATTTTCTACTTGAACAGTCGAGGTTTGATGAAGTTTATGAGGGTGGGGGAGCTCCACAAGTATAGCGATGGCACTCTTATACAAGTCAGAGATAAGTTGGAGCATCTGAACTCGGGTGGGACTTTGCCAGAGATGACGGAGGATTGGCATCCGGGTTACCGGCAGATGGCAAAGTATGTGATCAAAAAGATCGATCAAAAGCTCCGTGAACGTAGATTGATGAGGAGCTTGGAAAGATTCGTGGGTGGAAGACCGTATTTAGTGCACCACAAGCTACTGCAACGATCCATCTGATGGGTCGTACATCTCAGGTCACTTTATATTGGTTTTCAATTGTGAATATGTATATTTGTGAATAATGTGCTTGAATGGCTTGTTGTAGTGATAAGGTATGATAATTTTTCAAGAATTTCTCACGAGATTCTAAATCTTTCAAAATATGTCATACCAAAGCACTACAACTATCCCTTATTAAATTAAGGGGGAGCAATAACTTGTTCTATGGCCAAACATCAATTTCATTTTTACCCAAAGACCGGTTAATCCATTCAATATCCCAAATATTAATGGTTAACATTTTGGATAAGGGGAGAAAATGGGATTAAGGAGACGTAAGTGATACTTGGCTAAAAGATGAAAAAGACTTAATGATAATCCAACTTAATATGTGTTAAGCACGTGTTAAGGGGGAGCGTTTTTGATGATCAAAACACCTAAGGTACAAAACTTTTGATTTTAATATCACAAGTACCTTAGGTGATTTTCAATGATGTTTTCATGGTGGCAATTCCTTCCCAAAACACGCTTAATTCACGACGGATGTGGTGACAAAAGGGTGGTAGGAATAGGTTTAGTCCAATGATTCATCAGAGCCGATGGAATCTTCCCAAGGACAATTCCCTAGTTAGAATTAGAAGTCCTAGGAAAGATGGAGAAAGAATGTGAACGTAGCTGAATGCCGACCAAGTACTTAAGCTAGCACTGGAACAATCACAACAAGGTGCTAGTGATGACGTATTGGTAAGCATTGAAGGGGTTGAAGAATGAAAAAGAAATGTAAAGATAAAGGGTGTAAAGAAAGAAGCCCTCCTTACAACTTTAGGCAGAAACCGGGTCAATACATATGCTATTGAGGTCATTTTTGTTAATGATTCTCGGTATTGAAGAAAGACATCATGGACCCAGTGATGCAATGCACAACCCTTCCCCAGCTAACTCAAATATCTCTCAAAAGGTATTTGTTTTAATCACACGGAGATCAACACGTTATCTATTGGTTTATTCACTCCGAATAAACTGGTATTGAAAAGGTGGCACTCCTCTCCAGCCATCGCTCACTAAATCAAAACGCACAATCGAGTCTAGAGCCAAGAGATCATCAAAAGTCTCATTAGGACACTTTCCATTTATTCCTTGCTTTCTCACACACTGTGAAAAGTAAGAGATTTTCATGAGTCCTACGCAATATTCTTGTAATATTGCCAGAACATCCGAGTAATATGTAAGTATTACAATGAAGATGGAAATCCTGCTTGAGCCAACATCAAACAAGCTCATGGTAGGTTACACGTGCGGTTCTTTTAGAACCAATCTTGTGAAAAACTGGAAGGTAACAGTGGTTTAATTCTTAATTGAACTTAAACTCGTTCCAGGCCTCTTCGCATTATCATATGATCTTGCCAGAACACTCAGAGTGACTCTTTATTGACCACAGTGACGAGTGGAAATCCTTCTAGTGTCAACATCAAACAGCACTTGGTAGGTAACGTGCAAGGTTCTTTATGAATTGAGCTCGTGACAACTGGAAAGCAACGATGGTGAAAATCTTAATTGAAATTCACTTGTTCCAGGTTTCATGAATTGACGGCTTTTAATCACAAGGATAATTTATCCAAGTGATTCACTCTTTATGTTTGCAGTCAGCTTTGGACGGTCGAATAAAGAGAACGGGTTCACCCGCGAAATCCTGTCAGGAAGTTACTTAATTGAAACTATCCGTCACGGGTACGATATCTAATATCGTCCAACGGTCTTCACCGACCGGAGGTAAAATGCTACCGAATTAGAATAAAATGTTCAAAGCCATTTTATTCGTGTCGTTGCTGTGTACCTGCTAAAGACGGTGGCGTTGCTGAGTACCTGTTGAAGACGGTGGCGTTGCTGAGTACCAGTGAAGACGGTGGTGTTGCGGTGTACCTGAAAAAGTCGTTCCCACATACTTATGTCTTTTGCAACAAAAATTCAAGAAAGTACAAGATGAAGTCTTCCGCTGTATCAAACTCTGAAGCTTTCAAGAATCCAACAAAAAGACGTAAGTGTGTGGAACATGAAGTCACGAGGAGGCAAAGTTCACAAGAAAGGCAAAGATCGCACGTGAAAGGCCAAAGAACAATGCTCTCAAGTCAAAGCCAAAAAGATCAAATCAACATATTCACAACAAAAGAAAGAAAAGAAGAAAAGACTACGAGCTAAAGAACGAAGACTTAGTATAGTATGCTAGGTTTAGAACTTTGTAACGTGGAGTGACCTCCCTTAGGGGGAGATTGTTAGAAATACGTTTTAACGTATATTAGAAGTATCGGTCGCTCCACAATATGATTTATGTTGTAATAGCTCGTAGTTAGTAATTAGTTGTTATTTGCTTATTAACTTAAGTAAGAACCGGTCCATGGGCTTGTCATGGACCGGCCCAAGTCCACTTATGACTTGGAACTATAAATACCCCTTTCCACTAAGGAAAGGGGTTGGTTGTTATCATTTCTTAATTTCCACTTAATAAAATTCACATAGTTTCTCTCACTTTCTCTCTCTAACTTTCTCTCTCTAGAAATTAACAAACCCCTTCATAGATTCATTGATTATCAATATTCTACAGTAATCTAGAAGGCATCTGACTAGGTTTGAAATTCCTATCTCTTACTTGTGTCTTTTGCTTAGTTTCCCTTTGACCAAATTTATGGCGAACGTCATTTGAACTAGTTCGAGACGTGTTCTTTGGACTATGTCTAGGGAGACTAGAGGCAATCATGTGATTAGGTCTTGCAAAGGCTATTTTAGTCACACTGGCCCTAGTTGGTGGAGTGACTGGTCTAGAAAGATGAACCATATCAACTTGGGAGGCAAACTGCGGTCTCGAGGATTGTGGTCGCTCGGATCTAAAAGTAGTCGGTTGTCTAACAGAATGATTTGTAGTCGGTTTCCCCAAGATTGATGGTTTTTCAAGCTTAGTGTCCACACTAGTTCCCTTAGTTTTCCTCAACTCGTTTTTCAGAGCAGCTATTGCAAAAACCTTTTCCTGAATTTGAGCCTTTAAAGTCTCATTCTCTTTGAGTAATTTATCTTGGGATGCCAATTTAGATTCTAGCAAGTTAATTTGTTTCAAAAAATTATCCTTTTCAGCTTTAGAATCTAGAACTTTTTGATCCAATTTTCGTTCAAGAACAACGTTTGACTTTTCAAGTTTTTCAAAATATGTTTCAAATTTGTTCGTTTTCTTCAAAAATTCAAGTTTGGCATCCCCAAGATCTTTAGATTGCTGAGCTACAATCGTTTCGAGCTCTTTAATCTTGGAATCAGAAGCAGTTAATGAGATAGTCATAAGGCAATTAGCATTCTGAGCAATCTCTCCTTATTATGACTTACATTGGATGAATAAGAAGTGGTATAACTATCACCATTTTCCATCCCATGTTTGTCATAATTAGGTGCGGAATGCTCAACATGTTGTATGTCTGTGATACATTCATCGGATACATCATTTAATTGAACCGTATTTGTAGGCTCTTCGTCATATATGGGTAAGGTGTCATCATAATAGATGTCTGTGTTAATCCCTGTCATGTTTCTTGTATCATGTTTTCCTCCTGATTCCATGCTCTTGCAAGTTTTAGTCTCTAAATTGTCAACCGTATGACCATTCTCCTCGTGTATATGCATCTATGTTTCTTGCACATGACAAGCATCCGATAGTTGAAGTCGTGATCGTTCGTGAATCAAATGCTCAAGAAATTCCACATGTTTGAACACTTGGCCACAGAAGTCTTGAATCTCGGAATGCATGTCTTCAAGGAAATACTTATAAATCATTGAATTTTCTTTCTTAGCAACATCGAATTGAAGGAAAGTCGACAAGTGTTTCACTAGAACTTGAAGTGCATGTGCGGATTCAGATTGATTAAATGCTTCTTTGTCAAGTTCCTTGTCCAGCGTACGCAAGTTTTTCATCATGTCATCGATGAAGAAAAGAGAAAGTTGACCAAAGAGAGCATCAGAGGTTGGTCTGGCCGTTAGCTTTGGAAGTTCAAAGAGATGACGTTGAAGTTTTCTAAATGAGTCCTTACACCTTAGTCTTACCTCGTGTTGCATTTTCTGCAAGTCTCCCTCTCGAGATATCACATTCAACGAATCTATTGAAGTTCGATGAAAGATAATTGTGGTCGTGGTTGATTGATTTTACAGTTCGTGAAGAAACTTATAAATTGAAATTCACGGGATATGACAAAACCAACGAAAGATCCGTAAATAACTCTTAAAAATCCTCGATTGATGATATAACTCTTTTCTCGGCTCAATAATTTTTGTCGGCTCAAACGTTGATAAAACAAACTGAAGTCCAATTCAAACACAGCTTGCTCCAAAAATAAAGCTCGTAAACAGATTAATCCAACCTGATAAGTTTTGCAACAATCGAATATTTAATCGATCTGTTCGAGTTAAATTGCAAAAAAAGAATCGGCCTACTATATGTCTTCGATGAAAGTAGTGATCGGCCCGACCAACAACTAAATAACCAAATCACACTACCATTGTCAAATATCTAAGCCCGACATTAAATACCAGCCCAACAACTATTAAGTAACTCGGCCCAACAAAAATATTAAGTCGGTCCAAATAAATTCGGCCCAAATAAGTATGTCTCAACCCGGTCCAATTAACACAGCCGGCCCAAAACTCTTCCAACCCGGACCAAGAAAAAATATAGACCTAATTTTTAGGGATATAAACTTCTCAGCCGACACTCCCAAAAACACTTATCTGTCTTGTTTCTTCCGCCCCATTAACAAACACTACACAATCACACAGTATACTCTCCTCCCCAAACTCTCTACCCTATGTTTTTTCCTTAAAACCCAGCCATCAAAAAGTTAAACAGATCTCAAGACTTAGATCTCCACACTAAACACGAGCCTTTCTTGATTTCTCTGTCTCAATAACCTTTACACTATCTCAAATCCATAATCTCACTTTATCTCAATATCTCACAGCCACCAAAAAATCCAGTTAATTGTTTCACCAATGACCAACAAATTCTATGGTTATATTCTCCACTTGATTAATCACGAGATAAATAAACCACAAGATGAGTCATCTTATAGATCTGTTACAAGGTCTCGGGTAGGTTTTTATATGATTTAATTTTTGGTTGTATTTTTGTCGTCTTCTTGATCGATGATGGTTTTTTTCTTCTGCGGAGATTTAAATATTGTTGTGTCTTGTTTGTGTTTGAGTTTGTTTGTGCGAGTCTTGTGCGAGTCTTAGGATTTGTTTGGGATTTGTGTGTAGAGTCGAGATTGTGTGGGTTTTGTGGTAGAGTCTGGAAACGAGGTGAGTCGAGTCAGAGATCGAGTCTTGGAGAGTTCAAGTCTCGAGAGTCAAAATATGTGTGTCGAGAGAATAGGTCTGAGAGAGTGTTGATTGTCGAGATGGGTTTTGAGATCGAGTCGTGTGAGTGTTGTCAAGTCTGGTCCTTGACAGTCGAGAGAATTTTGTTGGTTGAGTTTGGTTGGTTTGTCAGTTTTTTATTTGGTTGAGTCTTGTAGGTGATGAGATGTGGTTGAGTTCGAGTCGTGATCGGGTCAAGTATGTCTAAGTCGTGTCTAGTTTGCTGAGATGATACGAGAAGAGATGATGGGTATAAAAGGTTAGATGATTGGTGGATTTGATGTGGAGTGATAATGATGTTGAGATTGTTGTGTTTGTTGGGTTGGATCTGTTATGGGAGTCGAGGGTTGACGGTTCTGGTCGAGGGTGTGAGTCGAGGTCGGTGTTGTGTCGAGTCTCTGGTGTCTTTCGAGTCTGTTGAGTCGAGTGAGTCCGAAAGGTAACTATCTCAATGTAAAAACGAATTCTATCGCAATGCCAATGAAATTCAATCGCAATGCCAAAGTAACTCTGTCGCAATGTTATATCGAATTAATCAACTTTGTCGCAATGTTATATCGAATTAATCAACTCTGTCGCAACATGACAAAAACATGACCCATCGCAATAATGGCAATAAGTGTAACTTATCGCAATATATTAAAAAATACCCTCACAATATGACAAAACAAAATTATTATCGCAATAATAGAAAATTTGTTGAGATCTGTCGCAATAGCACCCCTGTCGCAATATGCCGGAATCTGTTGCAATATGAGTAAAATATGTCGCAATAACTCAAAAACAGTCGCAATATGCGTCTCAATATGCGCCGCAACATGCTTCGCAATATGCGTCGCAATATGTAAACCCTAGGCTATTGCGACGGAAGAAGTGTCGCAATAGTACAAAATAATCCCAAATTCCACTTTTTCCACTTTTTTCGGATAAAACCCAACCAATTCGAAATTTTAAGCTAAAAAATGATCCAAATACCCAAAAATTTTGTGTTTTTAACCAAAGAAACAATACCAAATCACTACCACAACTATGTAGATGATTTGTATCAAGATTAAACCATAAAAAACACAAAAAAAAAATTGGATCGAATGATTTTGAATCAAAATAGACAAATCAATGATGAAAAAAACACAAGAACAACCCAATCAACCATGACTCCTGATACCATTTGTAGGTCCTTAATTTCTTAGGATTGTATATGTGTTTGATTGATCTAAAGAAAGGAGAGGAATAAAGAACTAGAGAGAGAAAGCTAGACAGAGAAAGGAGAGTAATGTTGAATAAATGACTAAGTGCTCAACCCCTCCTAACATGCTAGGAGGGGTATATATTGCCCACCCTACATGTGGGTTATATGGGCTATATGTTAATGTATTGAATCACGAGCCCAATACTTGAATATATCGTTGGAGTGACCGATCCTTTCTAAATACGTAAAAACGTATTTCCAACAATCTGCATCAAACAACATTTTACTTTTTAGTTTATATAACCAATGTAACTTAGCCTTTTAACCTCACGAAACTTCTCAAGATATGGAGGTGTAAATTATGATGGGCCGGGTAATCGGTCCAAATTGGTGTGTGTCCTAAGAGACAAGTGGTTTAATTAATTGTGTTACCTTTGCCAATAAAATGATTTTTCCACTTTTATGAGATATAAGTGTGCCCTCTACATAGGAATTACGAATGGATGAGCCGATGGATATTTTTCTTAATAGTCGCGATGGTATGATACTCTAATATATTTTTTATCACGTATATAAATGGATGAGTTTTTTTCCATTTATTAATCCTTAAAGACCAGTTATTTATCACGATTGAATTTTAAAATTGGGACCTCATTTGTGCACATAGTTATATTTTCCTTTTAAAAACACACATTGAAAAAAGATACACTTCCTCGTATGCATGTCCAGATAAATAACTTTAATCAAGTTTCGTTCTTCACATTTGATTTTTGAGTTTTTTTATAAACGTTGACCGTCAATAACTTTAATTGCGTTTTGTAATATGTTATAAAGTTTATATCAATAAAAAAATACATTTAAACCCAATATATCCATAAACTTTACATCAAGTATTATATAACACATAATTTAAGGGGTGAGACTAGAACTTAGTACTCATGGCGATGGTGATGATGTGAAGCTACGGGAAAACTACGGCTGAGCGGCAGACCCAGACCGGACCGTTCAAAACCCCGGTCCGGAACAGGTTGGTCCGGTCTTGTCAGGTTTCGGCCCGATCCCAAATAGACAAAATAAATGAATTTTGGTAAAATCGAACCGGACCAGACAGGACCGACGGAACTGAAGACTGAAATGGTCCAAAATCACGGACCGAGGAACATACCAAATTTGCTCGGTTCGGCCCGGTCCGATTTTCTGATTCCGTCCGATCTAGTCCAATCCGATGGTCCAAATGCTTACCCTTTGGAAAGAACTGTGACGATTTGAAGTAGGGACCAAGCAAAAACCTTCCAAACCGTTGATGTGTTTATGTATTTTGTTTGAAGGTGGAAGACACTCCTCATGGTGACACGTGGGAGGAGGACCAAAGGTGTGGGGTGTGTTTTGATTATGTAAATGTGATTAGTGACACCTTCATCATAATTCTGGAAGGTCTTAGGGTTTAATTTTCATTTAATCTAATACTCCCAATTCGTGTTCTTGGCTTAATAACACGGTTTAATCTTGTTGGAGTTTAGTAAACGTGTTTGGGCCATTCGGTTAATTAATTATATTTTGAAGGACCAAAGTTGTTCTTTCTTATATATTGAAGGTCTTCATTGTATGTTTGACTTTGAGGAGGACCAATATTGACAAGTCTTCATTTTGTAGGGACTATTCTTGCCAATTCTTCAAAGTTGAGGGACCTTTTTATAATTTTGACAAACTTTAGGGCCCAAACTTGTAATTATGAATATACAAGGGTATAAAGTGTCATTTATTCATTGATGAGAGACCTTTCTTGTACATCTTCAATTCTTCTAGGACTTTTTCTTGGAAAATCACAACTTGGGCCCGGTTCATTGTGCGGCTTCGTTTCTCGTGTTCGATTTAGCTTGTTTCTTGTGATCTTTTGTCTTTTTCACGATATCCATACCTAAAATACACAAGTAACAAACACAAGCATATAATATGGTATTTTATGACATTTTTAGCATTTTAAAGCCCAAAAAGAACGATGAGACCATGTATAAAAGTAGTCTCATCAGTATTGCTGAAGCGCAATGATTGAATATCAAATAGGCACCCATGCTTTTCTTTGCTGTAACTAAGAGGCAAAATGTTAACAGAAAGCTGTATGAATTTTGATACAGGTACTTATCGTAGGATGACTATTTTATGGCAATTACATATCTATCAGCTGAAAGATCGAAGGATCCTAGCAGGCAGGTCGGATTTTCGCTTTTAATCTATAAATGACTGAAACTTTTAGTTATCGATTGGGTTAAGGGAAGCCGCTTTTGACCTATACTTCCTTGATATTGAGCAACTTTTTTTGGTTATTCCATACATTAACACATTCTAGAAATACTATTTTGGATGTCTATAACCATCTAAAATGCGCCAAAAGCTGTTTTGCAAAAATTCGGAAGAATCGAGTCTTTTGGGAAAAGTTCAGGTGGTTTATGGCTGACAAGGTACTTTTTGTGGAATGTGCCACTATTTTGTATGGAATTACGTAGTATTTAGAAAGAGTCAACATTAGAAAAGTGGCTATTTTTGGTGTTGACATTTTAAGGGTTCCATTGGAGAAAGAATTAGAATTGAGAGTCTTACCTAGTTCTGCACTTTTTAAATATATCTTCTATGTAATTGTAGACCATCTTAGTCGACTCGCTAGTGGACTTAGGACGATCACGTTGATTTGCTTAACCAAGTAAATTTTGTGCTATGTGGCTTCCTGTTATAATTACGTTATTTATGAACACTCTAAGTAATGTTGGAACTTGGGTTAATCAAGTAGGGTGACAGACAGACAAGTCAAAGTGGGTAATCTTTTTACTAGTCAGGTAATCGCGTTGTGTTGACCAGAAACTTTTTAGTTCATTTTTTTAAAGAAATTTAGGAGGTTATATCCTTATGCACTAGAAATCACTGCATGTCTATTTCGATACGTTTGACCAATTTACTTTATTCTTTGTTGGAGTATTTATTTTGCAGCTATGTTTGTCATGCTGAAGTTAACTGCATCTTGAACAAAAATATGCCTCTGCTCATATAAACTTTCCTTCTAAATTAAACTGTTAATTGCATTCACATGTATATGAAACATTTCAATTAGATGATGCTATTGTTAGATTTTGATGTCAATCAAGAGCATTTATTCTCAATATAATTATGCTACATTCCAGCTATTTCACAAAAAAGTATTCACTTTTATTTTCTAGGTCTGAGTAAGATGTCATTTTGTATTGTTTTACGTCTGTTTTTAGTTAGCAAGCTTAGTTATAGTAAGTTGGTCCAAGTACATTTGAAGTTGAAAAATCTAATGTTTAATCTTTCTGGACTGACAATGCAACTTGGTTCATCAAGTACGGTATACTTGTGAAACATGCAATTGCAATCTGATGTTTGCGCTTGTAACTTTATTTTTTTGTTGAACTATATGCAGATTATCATGTCAAAACCAGCTAGAGGGCCAATGAGGAGAGATCAACCTGCAGGAATGGATAATGAAGATTATGATTATCATGGTTTTGGATGGTTATGGTTTCCTTGAACTTAAAATTGTACTTTAATTTGTTTGGAGGAGTGTGTAATACACAATGGTTCAGTCTTTTCAATGGCTTGCTTACCATTGACATGTTTGAATGATCATACCACCCTCGGTAACTAGATATTCATTGTTGTATTGTAGTTGTGTGGCAAGTTTTTGGCTAGGAAAGACGTAATCGACACTAGTTTGAATGGCCTGTAAATTTTTAAAAAATTTTCAATGATTTTGTTTCAGCTTTTTTAATGTTTGAGTGGCCTTTTTTATCTAGAAGAATTTCCCTATAAGTTTATGTATTAGATGCATACTCTAATTTCAAGCCAGAACATCAGATAGTCAAATACGTGCTTGCTATTAGTATACCATAACTAATGGCAAGTAACCAACAGGTTATGTCACGAAACGATACATCAGAAAGTCAAATACGTGTTTTGTGTGTGATACATAAAAAGCTCATTATAAACAAAAGTCATATAGATGAATTAAGAAAACACAATAAGGTTTTCTATTCGACTACCACGACCAATATGAATGAGCATCTCGCCCACATAAAACTAACATCCCACCATGTTGTTGTGTTGGAGTTGGAAGGCCGTGGATCATACTTAAATCTGCTTCTTGTTTTATATCTTCATCACAAATTAGTCTTACTCCACACTCCTTCACCTCAACATCTTCATTATTCTCTTCGAAGAAACTAAATGTTACAAATTCTTTGCTTCCTTCCATCCCCTTGTATCCCTCGTATAATGCAACCATATCACTTCATCCTTCCAAGGCTCATCCAAGACATATGTATAGTCTTCTTTGATCAAAGCTCCATCGAAGTTCTTTACATAGAATTATTTAACATCTTTGAAAGGCTTTTTTCATTTAAAAACAAAACAAGTTCCATATCCTCTAAACTTTCAAAGAACACCAATCTTTGAAAGGCTTGCTGGTGTATGCCTTTTTTATTATAGTCCACAATTGGGATTCAGCCACGTGGTGTCCATGCTTTTTTAGAAACTGAACCTAGGATTCTTACGACACCAATGACAGATATCGAATATAAGTGTTTGCTCAAAACAAGGATTTGTTAGAGGTAAGTTATCCCTTGCATTAATTGTACTCAACGGCAGTTGGGTCTCATTCTACAGCAGCTGGATCTCGTGATGAATAATGGGCGATACAATGCACGAATTAAAACATTCCCCGGTGATACAATGGATGAATATATGAAGTTAACTTTCTTATCTAATTAGTTCATGTGATAACTATTAACAAAGATTGCATTAAACAATAAATCACTTTTAACAAGTTGCATACACCAATCACTAACAAAAGTCGGATAAAAATTGCATTGTTCACTTGCACCGATTCTTGTAGAATCACCTCTTCACATCTCAACTTAAATGTTGATGAGCCCAGACGGTGTTCAAAGATCAAAGACCATGTGAGGTCTTTACGTAAGAAACAACACCAACGACCATGAATGGAGGAGTCTAGAAGATGGTAACTACCTCACATGTTTCCTTCTTGTGAAGCTCTGCAGTTGAACAAACAAAACATGTTAGCAAAAAACCATTTAGGACAAGTAACTCCAGCAACTCCGTTCACAGTAACAACAGATACTTCATAAATTTCGTTTAGAGAACTACCACTGTCTCACAATTGGGTCTTAAGAGAAAGCCCTATGCGGTTTAACCGACCAAACGAAGCATACCCACGTCTCAATTTAATTCCGGTCCCTCTGAAATTAAAAATGCCAGAAAATCCATATACTAGATGGTTGTTAAAAAGGGCAGTACACAAATCCTACTTACAGGCATTTAATTTCGTATTATCGTATTAACCAGAACTAGCTTATCAAGGATCAAAATCAATGGCACGAGATTGTAGGGTTGGTATGCATCCTACCACTACAAACAAGTAGCCAGCTAAATCAATATCAGCAATCAAAATAAATAACTATGAAGTATTATAACATAAGAAGTTCATTATGCTAACACCATAAAACCGATAAACAAATGAGGTTTTCCCTGTTCAGTTTACCCGCGGAAGGATGACTCAGAGATAGACTGGGCCTCGCCAGGTTAATCCTGAACAGTTTCCGACCTTCCCTGGGCACCCCCAAATGTACACACCTATAGAGTTTTGAACCCTTTACCATAATTACCACTAATCCCGTAAAACCCCTGAAGTAAAAGAATAGTCTGGAAATCCTACGTTCAGGCTTTGAATTTCGTATTAACTGGGAATAGCTTATGAGGGATCAAACTCGATAACACTGAGGTTTTTACGCATCCTACCACTACAAACAAGTAACCACCATGTAAAGATTAGCAAGTATACCAAACTAACTATTCTAACATAAGCAGTTACGTATGTTACCCTCACAAACCAGAAAACTAAACACAAGGTAACCTTTTTCTAAATTCGCAAAGATACTACCTTAGCATCTAATGAGTAAGATACTTTTCCATTGCTTTTTCATTGTGTTCTCTAATAAAACAAGTTTTTATTTTTTAAACCCTGCGGATTAGTCGACCAAAAGGTCAGAAACCGTGATTACCCAAAAAACAAGTTTACTAGTATTACCTAAACGCTAAAGTCTAAACCATAAGCAGTAGCCTCAGCAGATGACTTTAAAGATTTTAGCACTAAACCTACCAAGAATCAGCTAAACCTACAATAACGCCTCCAAAACCACTAAAAGTTCAAATCGGTCATATCCACATATCCAACCAAAAGACCATCAAACCACCAACCCGTCAGATCCATGGATTGAAACTAAACTGGTGGTGGCGGTGGTGGTCGATGGCGGTAGTGGCGTCTACGGACCAATGCAAGTTCAAGGACAGCTTAAAGCCTACTTTTTAATAGAATTAAATTATTATTTTACAATATCAAAACATTTAAATCACCTTTCCCACGGATTAACACTAGTAACTCATAAAGACAAAAAAAGAAGAAGAAACGAAACAAATACTTCATTTTCGATCTTAAACTTACTTTCGCATCATAAATATCCATTGGCTCCATCTTCATTTTATGAATGTTAATGGATCTACTGTGTGATTGTGTGATTAAATTGATTAAATAAATTTAAGGTTTTCACATTTTGGAAGTCGACATTGAGAATCAGATGTAATATGAAGAACAATAATGCTGGATTTCACATTTTGGGTGTAAATGTTAGAGTTAAAGAAACTGGATTTATGATACTGGATTGATTATTTGTGGTAGAGAATGAGGTTAGATAAACTGATAAATAAGGATAGATAACGGGGTTAGATAAGATGATAATAAAGGAAGTTGCATATAAATATAAATAAAAAATAAAAGTTTTAGTCTTTGAGGTACTTATTAAAATTTGTACAAGTCGCATAATACTTTAAACTAGTTGCATAAATTAAAATAGAAGTTGCATAATGCTAAAATCATTTTTAGAATAATAAAATCATCTTAAAAATAATTTCATTAATTAGAAAATTTATAAGTCGAGTACACTTACACATTCTTAAACCACTCTTACACAAGGTGTACTTTTTTTCAAACATGAATAGTGATTTTTTTAAAATATTGTGAAAGTTGCATAGGTCGCATATAGTTGCATGGGTTGCTTAAGTCGCATGGGACAAATGAGGAATTCTCATTTCGCATAGGGCATTTCAACAAAGTCAATAGTTTTTTGGGCATTTGGGTAATTGTCCTTATTTTATTTAGGAATGATTCGCACATTTTTATTTTATAGACACTTCTTTTGCATTGTTCAGTTTTATATAATCTCTAATATGTTTGACTCTTTATCGACTGACAGTAAAAAAACCAGACCGAAGAACACTAAAATATTTAACTGTTTATACTAAGGACCGGATCAAAAATCGATTTGGTCCAAAACATGGGACCGAGGACCACAGGCATTTTCAGTCCATGTCTGTGTCAGTCCGATCTAATTTGATCTTTGGTCCGATCTAAGCTGGTTTAATTTGCTCAAGACCTGATCGGATGGAAAATCGAATCGGAGAGAAGTTACACCTATGGACCGGAAGAAATCTATTTGGTCCGACAAAAAACAGTCCGCGGTATATTAAGATTTAAAAAAGTCAAATTTTGCATAGGCTGACATATCTGCATCAAACAACATTTAGTTTATATAACCAATGTAACTTTTCATTAGCCTTTTAACCTCACAAAACTTCTCAAGATATGGAGGTGGAAATTTTGATGGGCTGGGTAATCGGTCTAAATTGGTGTGTGTCTGATGTAGTGTTTTTTGTACACGTTTTAGGAAAAACGCGTATGAGTGGCAAGTATTAAACTCGACGATTTAGGAAAACCGACAAGTCGAATAAATGCGGGTTCGTTCTCGAAGGAGGTGTGTGTATTAATGTGCCAATATATAAAATAACAATGTTTGGATTAGTGACGTTTTTGGTTTAGAAGAGAGAAAAATAAAAGACGAGCTACGACTACGATTTAAACTACGACGTTGACGTAAAACGCGAACGTAAATACGTAAAACGCGACAAAATTAAAAACAAAACCTAAAAATTAATTAAAAGATTAAACTAAGTCTAAAATAATATAAATAACGATAAAAATCCAACAAATATATTTTAAAACCTTTTATTAATTAAATATTCAATTTTAAATGCTAATTAAAGCCCTAAAATTAAATATAATTAACAAAATGTCGAAAATATTATTTTATTGAACTAATAAGTCACTTATATTATTTAAAGACTAAAAAGTATTTTTCTAAATTTTCAAAACTATTTTTCTATTTTTAAAACACTTAAAACTATTTTTAAACTAAAATAATCATAAAAAATAATAAAATAATGCCAAAAATAATTTGACAATTTTAAAAATCCTAAATTACCCTAAAGAACAGTAGAAAATTGAAAAAGTTTGAAAAATGTAAAATTTTGCACTAAAAGACAAAACAAATTAATAATTAAACCCTAATTAAACTAATTTAATTATAAAAAATAATTAAAAGGTGAACAGTGAAATATTTTTTTGACTAAAAATCTTAAAATACTTTTCTAGATCTAAGAAAAATTTTAAATCTGAAAAATATGTATTTTTGTCACTAAAAGACAAAAACATAATAATAAAAAGTAATTAAAAATAGCACTTTAATCTAAAAAATATAAAATGAACAGTAAAATAAAAACTAATTAAACAGAAAAATCAAGAATTAAATAAGAAAAATATCAAAACAAAATTCAGGTCCTAAAGCCTAACTAAGCTCACTAAAGACAAAATAATAAGCTACTGAAAATGACACTTATGCACTTTCTGTCTTTTAGTGTAGCAGGGGGAACAAATGGACTAGCAGGAGTAACTAGTTCCCACTGCTCCCTCAGAAAAACGTGAACTAGGCAGATTTTGGCTTATAACTTTTGTGTTGCTTGGTTTTTCTTGGATACAAGGGCACCCCCACAACCAGTTGGGTTGTGGGGAGTCAAGAAAAGTATAAAAACACCAGGTTATTCACAAAAATCTCAAACAAAAGCCCTAATTAAGTGACTATAAACAGAAAATATGGGCAGATGAGTGTTTGCTGATCTCTTGTGCAATATGGTGAGTTTCAACAGGCAACAACTTACTCAATCAACCACCAAACTACCTAAAATCAAAACTCAATCCTAGATGTCACCTAACTCTAACAGATTCCAAAGTTGATGGGCAAATTTAAGCTAAAACAAGGTAGATTTGCACACTTTCTGATTTTTAAGCTATAAAAGCCAATTTTAACATGCAAATTTTTGTTTCTAACATACCATACTGAAATCAAGTAATAACAAACCTACCACTACCCTAAATGAGAATGTCCAAGCTAAAATCAACCTGGTTTTTGTCACTAAAACCAGTAAACTAACTAAAGCCAAACACCCCTCTTAATTCTGAAAATGAAATTTTTGCAAACCAAATGCTAACAAAACTTATCTAAACTGATTGAAAAGCTTAAACATGCATAACAAACATATAATGAGCATATCCAACAAGAAAATTAACATAAGAACAGGTTCTACTCAAAATCACATAAGTCACATAAGAAAATCTCCAAATCAAGTAAATAGGGTTCAAGCCTTTACCCAGAGTTGATGCCTTCTATTTGGCTTGCAAGAGGTATATGAGCTTATGAATGAGTGTAGATGTAGAGAGTGCCTGCTGTTGGAGTCCAAGTGGACCCAAGGCATAAAATGTCTTCAAAAATGGAAAATGTGAAAGATGCAATGGAGAGGACTTGTTCTTGGTTTCCTGCACAAGCAAAGATAACAAGCAGCAAGTTCAAGTATCACAAGGCCATAAGCTTGTAGCTTATGGCTTTGTATACAGTAAGAGCTTAGTAAAAAAAATTGAAAAGAACTGATTTTTGAAACTCCTTCTTGAAACACTTAAACTGTAACCATAATTGTGAAAACACAAATCTGAAAACCCAAGATTAAGTTCCACTTTCACTTTCCTCAATCTGGGTTTCAAATTCGTGTATGAAAAACCATTTCTCACCAAACTTTTGAAACAAGTATTTTTTTCTTCTTTTTAAACAAAACTAATTTTACCCAGAAAATAAATCATTACACTATAGAAAACAGATAAAAGGAACTCAGTATTATGCAATATTAAAAACCTTTCATTGTCATTAATAAATTTTGAAAATTACATAAAAACTGGAACAAGAAGTATGGGTACAAACCACCCAATACTTATACTACTATGATGATCATTCTAGAAAAAAAGTACAAAAGATGAAACCCTAAGCTACTAAACTTCCTAGAATACCCTTGGACGATTTTCAAATTTGGTCAATGAAACAACCTCATGTGATTGTTGAAGAGATGACAGAAAGGATTGACCAATCTTGGACGTTCAATCAAACTTTGGTAGCAAGAAAACTTGATGAGCCCTTGGATGGTTTGTACAGATTCCTCTTTTGCCTTATTTGAACAAGCAGGGAGGTCAGGGGAGTATGTGTGGGGACCTTGAGGTGAGCTGGCGTTTAAGACAAATGTGTGGTTAGGTTAATGTAAAGTGAATTAGGGATCTGGAATGTCTCACATGTTTTCCCTTTGATTTGAGTTTATTGTAGTTCTAGGGTTCATGGAGGATTAGGAGTGGTTTGATTAAGTTTGGGGAGGATAAAATGTTACCAGGCAATTAAGGGATTAACAAATACTTTTCAAATGTTTTAATAAAACGTGGGGAAGTTTTTGGACTGGGTAGGGGATTAGTTTGGGTCGGGTAATGGTAAGAGTTGGGCTTTTGGTGTAATGGGTGGGCTCATAGTGGGTATTAGGTGGGTTTGGGTATAGGAATAGGCAAAACTCACCCCTGGACTTCCCTAATCTTGGCATATCAAGTTATCAACAGCTCTTCCCTCAAATCCTTTGTTAAAACTTTGGTCAACTTGTCATTTGTGGCACAATTGTATCACAATACTTTGGACAAGGACCATTTTTGCAATATTGGTATTTTCCAAGGGCATTTCTTGACATATCTTCAATCTTTAAGGACCAATCCTGTACAAATGAATCTTGAAGGGTCATTTGTGACAAGTCTTCAAAGTTGAGGGACCAAACTTGACAAATCTTCAAACTTCAAGGACTTCTATGGAAAATCATGATTCGGGCCCGGTTCTTTATGCGGCTTCGTTTCCCGTGTTTGTTTTTTCTTGATTCCTTTGATCTTTTGTTGAATTCACGATATCCGTACCTAAAATACACAATGAACAAACACAAACATATTTTGGGGTATTTTATGATATTTTTAAGCGTTTTAAGCCTGATTTGGACGATGAGACTATGTATAATTACAGTCTCATCACTCCCCCATACTAAACCATTATCGTGTCCCCACGCAATGCTAGACTTAAGTATCTTAGCACTTCCAAAATTCATTTTATGATGACTTTTATTGAAGACATAAAATTAAATAAACTACTACACGTGTTTTAGACATAATGTATTGTTTTCATCACGAGAAAGTGACTTTTGGGATCATAGAACAAGAACACGTGAATGCTTCATTAGAAATAATTTCGTCGTCCTCGATTTTCACCCAATTCCATGCTAAGCGTGTAACGAGATCATTGTTATTATAAGTTAGCAACACGATCACATCTCATGATTGTTAATTATGAACCTAAACTCCCTTATTCCTACTTGGTATCTCTTATATTTTATTTTTTGTCTTAATGATCACGAGGATACATCATTGACTTATGCGTGAATAGAGATTAAGTCTAAAAATAGAGTTTTAACGGTGTAACCAAAATCATCGAATTAATAATTCATCCTAATAGACAACGATGTCAAAAAATTAAGTCAACAAGAAGGATCGATAAACACGGTTTTATAACGGTTTTGAACATGAGACTTATTACCAAGACTTTTATATGCCCCCTAATGGAAGGGCCTTATTATCTTTGGTTTACCTCCATCTTTTATTCAACTTCGCCATGAAGCTTTTATTATGACTTCGGTCTTGCCTTGCCTTTTATTATCCGCCTCATCGTTGGTTTTATTAGCCAAAGACGTATATCCTCACGCTAAAGCAAATTTTGGATCTTTAAAGCTTCAAAGATTAAGGCTTGATTCACTTTCAACTTTGCATAGATTTTTCGGCCTTGTGAGCTTCAACTTTTTGCTTAATTTAGGTGAGCACTTGAAATCTTATTATTAGGTGAAGCTTTCGATTATTCGGGTGCCAATACTTCAAAACCGTGACGCTGGCGATACCTTAATGTTTTCCCAATTTAATTACATGAAAGCTACTAAAATAAATTAGAAACCAACAATAGTGACTAAACCGCTAAATCAATATTTATTAACAATTTATTATCAAAAGCGTGGGGAGAATAAGCTAATAATTACTACACATGAGATCGTGACGATTACGAGACTTATAAATAACTCTATCATTTCTCGTCCTCATTTAAGAGACTTAGCCTAAAAAGTTAAGGAATCGAAGCTAAGTGCTCAACACGCACGGTCGAGTCAAAAATTACTCTTATTCTCACCATTGGAAAACCTACATTCATGTCTTAAACACTTATGAAAAACAAGAAAATTTTTAAAATTTGGCCATTTTTAGCCTTATTTTGCAACAAAACGATAACAAAAAGATGAATATTGGATTGCGTGGTGACGTAAGCAAGGTGAAGTATCTACTCACCCCCCATACTAAAACTAAACATTGTCCTCAATGTTTCGAGTCTAGAGGTGTAAACACCCCCATACTAGAGACGAAGTCGAATGCTTAATCTCGAGCATGGAAAGGGTAGAACGAAGAACCTAAAAGCCGTTTATGAATTATGCTAATAAGATAATCGTTAGAACATAAAAGGATATCATCGGATATCGGAATCTCCAAAGGCAACGATCGAAGCTCGAGTGCTAAGTAAAACGAACACGAGAGGCTTCAATGATGACGATGAACCTAATGAATCACAATCACAAACAACCACGTAACAAAGGTTGGAAGAGCACAAGTCCCCTCGTTACATTAACTAAGAAAGCGATAATATTTACAAGGATAAGCATGAGAATCCCCCACGAGGCACCTTGTTTTTGTTAACCGAGTCAAAAGCTCGACTCGAATCCCCATAAATGTGATCATTTAGGGATAATCTTGGTATGGTCATTTTTAGTGGGGCTTACATGATGAACAAGGCCCAAAGAGAAACCGATAATAAAGGCAAAGCCTTTATACCGGGGTCAAAAATCGTATCCTCACTTTTGGTGGAAAATGATAAAGGCAAAGTCGGAGGATACGTTTTGTAAGGAAGAAAACTCCTTACAACGTACTCGAAGTACGTGTAGTCATGAGAACCGAGAGGGTGGGTAGGATTACTTTGAGACGAAGGCAAATTTGAAAGAGAATCTATAAAAATGGGGGTCTCAAAGTCTCCTCCCGGTTCAAAGGCAAAGGCCTCATTGAAATCCTCATTCTCATCGAGAGGTGGTCCATCGGTGAACCCCTCGAGAATGGAGGCATCACAAGTCAAAAGAGAAGGCTCGTCCAAATGAGACTTAGGGAGGGTGACTAGCAAATCCGGCTCATCCAGTTTAGGATCCAAAGAATCCTCACTCTCGATGTCCTCGAACATCTCATCAAAGAGAGGATTTACGTCACAAAAAACGAACTCGTCATCAAATTCAAAAAGGGTATTCGAGTAGATTTTAAATTTGTCGACACGAACTTCCTCATCGAGTAGTGACTCGTCATCACTAGTGGAAAAATCATCATCGAAAAGAGGGTTCGAAAAAGTCAATGATTCTCTACCCGAAGTGTTGTTGGGAGAGACATCATCACATGAAATCGTATCATACTCACTATCGTAATTTGCCTCGTTAGAATCTTCGTGGAAAAATTCATCGAGAGCAAAATCACTTAACTCCTCATCGAAGATAACCGTAGGCTCACTTTGGATTGGAATAGGGATCTTAACACTAGGACTAGTGCTAAGATTCTTCTCCCCCATACTTAGAGAGGCATCGAGTTTCGTTGGGAGCGTGAGAGTTATGGTTTCACAAGACGAGGTGAGATTAAAAATGTCGTTATCGTCGTCGTCATCATAAATAGGAGGCGTGAGATCACATCTAGCTAGATGCTCCTCTCTTTCTAGTTCTTGTTTTTTATGACGAATATCGATGCTTAAACCATTGTAATCTTGTAAAAGTTGTTTAGTTATAATCTCACACTCTCTTTTAAACTCGTCACTTATTACTTCTTTACGATATCTCCTAATGCCGAGTTCATTAGAGATATCGTTTATTTCTCGATTGATTCGTCGTTTCTCCTCTTCCATATCTTTGATGCTTTTTTCGATCACTTCGACGATTGAAAGTTCCTTTTTCTCCATAATTTGTTGAAAAAGCAATTTAATTTCTTCAAATCCCTTGTCGACGCGACTTGCACCGAGATCATCATCGAAAGAATTTTGTGGAGGTGATTGGTCAAAACCGGAGAATTGATTGTCGAAAGACGTATTGTAGTTCATCGGTTGACAATCATACCCATAATGAGGTGCGTTTCCACAAGACTCACATGAATACGACGATGGATATTGCGATGATTGGTTAAAGAAATTAGGATTCGGTTTGGGGTCATTATAATTCGTACAACAAAATCCGATATCGTGCTCCAGACCGCAAAAATCACACAAATAAGACAAAGGCGGTTGTGGAGTTTGGTCATAGGATTGAAATCCGTAACCATGGTCGCGTTGAGGAGAGTTGTAAATATACCCCTCCCTTCCTCCATAAATCTCGCAATTGAAGCAATTACCACCGTCGGGCAGACCTCCACAATATGGACAAGAGTAATATCCATCGTTGGACATGACGAAACGAGAATGGTGTTACGAGAATTAAACACTAGAGGGTTAGAAAAAGAATTAATTGATAAGGGGTAAGAAGAATATTTTTTTATTTTTGATTGTTTTTTAATTTTTTTGGTTTTTGGTTGTATTACGTAGACTCAAATCTACAAATATCTCCTCGAATCGATTTCTCGATTAAAGGAGCCTCAAGGAATGAAAATGATCACGTGGAGTGAACGCCTTCGATGACTTTAGAACGTTGGTGGAACACCAAAACGTTCAAGAGGGTTTAATCTTGAAAACAAGTAAATATAATATACGTAGATAATACTTGGGCGGCAAACCCTCGATTAGCCCTCTTTCTCAAAACACGCTCAAGCAAGCGGGGGAAACGAGGCGGCGCTAAGCACTTAAGAGCCTTTTTCCCTTAGGTCGTGAAATACAACCGCCTTATACCCACCTTATAGTTTGTGTTAATCAAAATTAAGCCTCACGAAAGTATTTATCTATTTTTCCTTTAAACTTCTGCTTTAGATTCGAATACAATGATCGAGTGATGAAATCCCGAATCAAGGTTGCGTTTTCACGCTTTTGGAGTACTTGTATATTTATTGTTCTTACGTAAATACAATATAGTAATAATATTCACAAGAAAAACGAAAACCAAAATATCTACAATATAGTAAAATGATTGTTGTGTGTTTAATTTAGGAAAATTAAACACGTTTTATTTGGATATTATACTATAATAGAGAAAAATAACAAAAATGAGTATGTACGATATTTACGCTTTCCAAAAAATGAAGAGCTAAAACGCACTACTCACACAAACACGATACTAATAATGGCACACTAAACACCTCCCCGGTAGCGGCGCCAAAAATTGATGTAGTGTTTTTTGTACACGTTTTAGGAAAAACGCGTATGAGTGGCAAGTATTAAACTCGACGATTTAGGAAAACCGACAAGTCGAATAAATGCGGGTTCGTTCTCGAAGGAGGTGTGTGTATTAATGTGCCAATATATAAAATAACAATGTTTGGATTAGTGACGTTTTTGGTTTAGAAGAGAGAAAAATAAAAGACGCGCTACGACTACGATTTAAACTACGACGTTGACGTAAAACGCGAACGTAAATACGTAAAACGCGACAAAATTAAAAACAAAACCTAAAAATTAATTAAAAGATTAAACTAAGTCTAAAATAATATAAATAACGATAAAAATCCAACAAATATATTTTAAAACCTTTTATTAATTAAATATTCAATTTTAAATGCTAATTAAAGCCCTAAAATTAAATATAATTAACAAAATGTAGAAAATATTATTTTATTGAACTAATAAGTCACTTATATTATTTAAAGACTAAAAAGTATTTTTCCTAAATTTTCAAAACTATTTTTCTATTTTTAAAACACTTAAAACTATTTTTAAACTAAAATAATCATAAAAATAATAAAATAATGCCAAAAATAATTTGACAATTTTAAGAATCTTAAATTACCCTAAAGAACAGTAGAAAATTGAAAAAGTTTGAAAAATGTAAAATTTTGCACTAAAAGACAAAACAGATTAATAATTAAACCCTAATTAAACTAATTTAATTATAAAAAATAATTAAAAGGTGAACAGTGAAATATTTTTTTGACTAAAAATCTTAAAATACTTTTCTAAATCTAAGAAAAATTTTAAATCGGAAAAATATGTATTTTTGTCACTAAAAGAGAAAAACAGAATAATAAAAAGTAATTAAAAATAGCACTTTAATCTAAAAAATATAAAATGAACAGTAAAATAAAAACTAATTAAACAGAAAAATCAAAAATTAAATAAGAAAAATATCAAAACAAAATTCAGGTCCTAAAGCCTAACTAAGCTCACTAAAGACAAAATAATAAGCTACTGAAAGTGACACTTATGCACTTTTTGTCTTTTAGTGTAGCAGGGGGAACAAATGGACTAGCAGGAGTAACTAGTTCCCACTGCTCCCTCAGAAAAACGTGAACTGGGCAGATTTTAGCTTATAACTTTTGTGTTGCTTGGTTTTTCTTGGATACAAGGGCACCCCTACAACCAGTTGGGTTGTGGGGAGTCAAGAAAAGTATAAAAAAACACCAGGTTATTCACAAAAATCTCAAACAAAAGCCCTAATTAAGTGACTATAAACAGAAAATATGGGCAGATGAGTGTTTGCTGATCTCTTGTGCAATATGGTGAGTTTCAACAGGCAACAACCTACTCAATCAACCACCAAACTACCTAAAATCAAAACTCAATCCTAGATGTCACCTAACTCTAACAGATTCCAAAGTTGATGGGCAAATTTAAGCTAAAACAAGGTAGATTTGCACACTTTCTGATTTTTAAGCTATAAAAGCCAATTTTAACATGCAAATTTTTGTTTCTAACATACCATACTGAAATCAAGTAATAACAAACCTATCACTACCCTAAATGAGAATGTCCAAGCTAAAATCAACCTGGTTTTTGTCACTAAAACCAGTAAACTAACTAAAGCCAAACACCCCCTTAATTCTGAAAATGAAATTTTTGCAAACCAAATGCTAACAAAACTTATCTAAACTGATTGAAAAGAGCTTAAACATGCATAACAAACATATAATGAGCATATCCAACAAGAAAATTAACATAAGAACAGGTTCTACTCAAAATCACATAAGTCACATAAGAAAATCTCCAAATCAAGTAAATAGGGTTCAAGCCTTTACCCAGAGCTGATGCCTTCTATTTGGCTTGCAAGAGGTCTTATATGAGCTTATGAATGAGTGTAGATGTAGAGAGTGCCTGCTGTTGGAGTCCAAGTGGACCCAAGGCATAAAATGTCTTCAAAAATGGAAAATGTGAAAGATGCAATGGAGAGGACTTGTTCTTGGTTTCCTGCACAAGCAAAGATAACAAGCAGCAAGTTCAAGTATCACAAGGCCATAAGCTTGTAGCTTATGGCTTTGTATACAGTAAGAGCTTAGTAAAAAAAATTGAAAAGAACTGATTTTTGAAACTCCTTCTTGAAACACTTAAACTGTAACCATAATTGTGAAAACACAAATCTGAAAACCCAAGATTAAGTTCCACTTTCACTTTCCTCAATCTGGGTTTCAAATTCGTGTATGAAAAACCATTTCTCACCAAACTTTTGAAACAAGTATTTTTTTCTTCTTTTTAAACAAAACTAATTTTACCCAGAAAATAAATCATTACACTATAGAAAACAGATAAAAGGAACTCAGTATTATGCAATATTAAAAACCTTTCATTGTCATTAATAAATTTTGAAAATTACATAAAAACTGAAACAAGAAGTATGGGTACAAACCACCCAATACTTTACTACTATGATGATCATTCTAGAAAAAAAGTACAAAAGATGAAACCCTAAGCTACTAAACTTCCTAGAATACCCTTGGACGATTTTCAAATTTGGTCAATGAAACAACCTCATGTGATTGTTGAAGAGATGACAGAAAGGATTGACCAATCTTGGACGTTCAATCAAACTTTGGTAGCAAGAAAACTTGATGAGCCCTTGGATGGTTTGTACAGATTCCTCTTTTGCCTTCTTTGAACAAGCAGGGAGGTCAGGGGAGTATGTGTGGGGACCTTGAGGTGAGCTGGCGTTTAAGACAAATGTGTGGTTAGGTTAATGTAAAGTGAATTAGGGATCTGGAATGTCTCACATGTTTTCCCTTTGATTTGAGTTTATTGTAGTTCTAGGGTTCATGGAGGATTAGGAGTGGTTTGATTAAGTTTAGGGAGGATAAAATGTTACCAGGAAATTAAGGGATTAACAAATACTTTTCAAAAGTTTTAATAAAACGTGGGGAAGTTTTTGGACTGGGTAGGGGATTAGTTTGGGTCGGGTAATGGTAAGAGTTGGGCTTTTGGTGTAATGGGTGGGCTCATAGTGGGTATTAGGCGGGTTTCGGTATAGGAATAGGCAAAACTCACCCATGGACTTCCCTAATCTTGGCATATCAAGTTATCAACAGCTCTTCCCTCAAATCCTTTGTTAAAACTTTGGTCAACTTGTCATTTGTGGCACAATTGTATCACAATACTTTGGACAAGGACCATTTTTGCAATATTGTTATTTTCCAAGGGCATTTCTTGACATATCTTCAATCTTTAAGGACCAATCCTGTACAAATGAATCTTGAAGGGTCATTTGTGACAAGTCTTCAAAGTTGAGGGACCAAACTTGACAAATCTTCAAACTTCAAGGACTTCTATGGAAAATCATGATTCGGGCCCGGTTCTTTATGCGGCTTCGTTTCCCGTGTTTGTTTTTGCTTGATTCCTTTGATCTTTTGTTGAATTCACGATATCCATACCTAAAATACACAATGAACAAACACAAACATATTTTGGGGTATTTTATGATATTTTTAAGCGTTTTAAGCCCGATTTGGACGATGAGACTATGTATAATTACAGTCTCATCAGTTTCCTAAGAGACAAGTGGTTTAATTCATTGTGTTAACTTTGCCTATAAAATTATTTTCCCACTTTTATGAGATGTAAGTGTGCCCTCTACATAGGAATTACGAATGGATGAGCCGATGGACATTTTTCTTAATAGTCGCGATGGTATGATACTGTAATGTATTATTTATCACGTATATAAATGTATGAGTTTTTCTCCATTTATTAATACTTTGGGACCTCATTTGTCCACATATTTATATTTTCTTTTTAAAAACACACATTGAAAAAAGATACACTTCCTCCTATGCATGTCCAGATAAATAACCTTTAATTCTGTTTCGTTCTTCACATTTGATTTTTGTGTTTTTTATAAACGTTGACCGTAAATAACATTAATTGCATTTTGTAATATGTTATAAAATTTATATCAACAAAAAATACATTTAAACCTATATCCATATACTTTACATCAAGTATTATATAACACACAAACAAATATTTAAGGGGTGAGACTGAGAACTTAGTACTCATGGCGATGGCGATGGCGATGGCGATGATGTGAAGCTTATGGGAAAACTACGGCTGAGTGGCAGATCCGGGCCGGACCGTTCAAAACCCCGGCCCGGAACGGGTCGGTCCGGTTTTGGTCCGGTCTCAAATAGGCAAAATAAACGAATTTTTGTAAAATCAAACAGGACCAGACAGGACCGACGGAACCGAAGACTGAAATGGTCCAAAATCACGGACCGAATTTGCTCGGTCCGGTCCGGTCCGATTTTCTGATTCCGTCTGATCTAGTCCAATCCGATGGTCCAAATGCTTAGCCTTTGGAAAGAACCGTGACGTTTTAGGACGAAAGGAGTAATTTTTTTATAAAAAACTCGTAGGTGCATGGTTATTATAGATTAGACGATTACCCGCGCATAGCGGCGAAATTGTCTAGCGACTTATAATTAACGATATTTTAGTTAACTCGGTGATTACACCCGTTATTCGAAAATTGGCTAGCGACAAATAGTTAACGGTATGCTAATTGACTCGATGATAATAGGTAATCCGATGATTCGATCGGGTTGAACCGATGATCAAGCCTGTGCACTGTGACTCAGCCAGTTCACGATTTAACCGACCGGATTACAATTAACCGACTATATCAAGTCGAGTTTTAAAATATTAGTTGGAGGAAATCTGTAAAAAAGATTGTTATATACTCATGTTTTGATAAAATTACTGAATAAACAATTCAAAATTTTGTTACAAATAAAAGAATCATTTTATGGCATATCTCTTTATTACGATTCTTTGTTTATACAAAATTTTAGAATGCATTTTATTTTCATGGCATTTTTTATGATTTTATTCTTAATTGCATTTTCAGTCTTAACATAAGTGTAAAAACTTGTAAACCAATAACAAAATCAACAACACAGCTATGTAAGTGAACCCAGTCAACCTCTCCTTGGCTCACTTTTAAAATTATATCAATGAAAGGCTTAGATAGCCACAATCTTTACAAACTAGAATGAAAGAACAACAATACTTTGATCAAAACAGATCAAGAACGCTCAGAACTAATCTCACACTTTTTCTCACACACTAAAACTAAAAAACTGAATAAATGAAAGTAGGTGAAGTCCTTATATAGCTCCCAGCACTTGACTTGCACTTGAGTCCAGCTCTTTAACCTTTTGTCCATTAAGCCCCTTCGTCTTTAGAATATTTACACTTTAGTCCTTGTAGCTTAGTAAAGCTTATATTCAACACTCCCCCATAAGCTTTACACCTGAAACACATTAAACAAACCAAGCTTTGCACAAAACTCTTTATGTTCTGTGATTAGTAATCCTTTAGTAAAAACATCAGTTGTATTATCTTCAGACTTGACCCTAACAGGTTTAATAAATCCAGCTGATATTTTTCCCTTAAAAAATATATGTCAATCTCAAAATGTTTGCTTCTTTCATGAAGCACAGGATTGTTAGATATCTGAATAGCTGAACTATTATCACAATGCATATCTATAGGCAAGACAGCCTCCTTGTTCAGATCAGTAAGAACTTTGGCAATCCACATAGCCTCACAACAAACACTACACATGTATCTATATTCAGCTTCTGTAGAAGATCTTGAAACCACATTTTGTTTTTTACTTTTCCATGAAACTAAATTAGTTCCCAAGTAAACACAAACTCCAGTTAAAGACCTTCTAGTAACTTTGCACTTAGCCCAGTCAGAATCAACAAACACGAACAAATTCTGATTATCACATTTTTTGAATCTAATGCCTAGCCCTGGTTCATTTTTCAAGTATCTTAGCACTCTAAAGGCTAATCTCAGATGAGACTTCATAGGTTTGTGCATAACCTGACTAAGACAATAAACAGTATAAGACAAATCTGGTCTAGTCATAGTAAGGTACATTAACTTGCCTACCAACTTTTGATACACATAAATTTCTTTCAATGGTTCATCATCACCAAATTTTGCATTAAGTTTTTTATATGAAGGATTAACCTCAATAGGTGTGCTACAAGGTTTACATCCAAGCATTCCAAACTCAGTTAATAACTCTGTACAATATTTCCTTTGAGTTAGACAAATGCCATTTTCTATATCAACCACTTCAATTCCTAGAAAATATTTCAGCTTTCCTAAATCCTTAATAAGGAATTTAGAGCTCAAAAATTTCTTGAAATTATTAACTTCATCTAAATCATTTCCAGTAACAATAATATCATCAACATAGACTAAAAGAACAAGTGTCGTCCCATTATGATTTTTAACAAACAAGGAGAAATCATTTTTGCTTTGAACAAACCCATGTTCAAGCAAAATTGAAACCAACTTTTCATTCCATTTTCTAGGGGCTTGTTTTAGTCCATATAATGATTTAACAAGTTTACATACTTTGTTACTGTTTTCATCACTATACCCTTCTAGCATTTTCATATACACATCCTCTTCAAGGTCACCATATAGAAAAGCATTATTAACATCTAGTTGAAATATAGACCAGTTATTACAAACAGCTAGACTTAGCACACATCTGACAATAACAATTTTAACCACAAGTGAAAAAGTTTCTTCATAGTCTATGCCTTTTCTTTGGTTAAAACCTTTAGCAACAAGCCTAGCTTAAATCTTTCAACTTTACCATCAGATTTGTATTTAACCTTCCAAACCCATTTACAGTCTATAGCTTTTCTCCCTTCAGGTAAATTTATAATCACCCAAGTATTATTTCAATATAATGCTTCCATTTCAAGATTCATAGCATCAATCCATCTACTATCAAGAATGGCTTCATTATATGAAGTAGGTTCATAAATTTTGTTAAGACTAGTAGAAAAAACAAAGTTATCATAACTCAAGTTTGTATAACCAACAACCTTATTAATACTATACTTAACATCTTTGTTCAAAACAAAATCTTTATATTTATTATTAGGAAAATTAATCTTCCTACTTGTCCTCCTAACAGTATGTTCAGCTGCTGGTTCAGGTGACCAACCAAAAATATTACCAAAAGACTCTAGTCCTTCACCCTCAAAATCATATAATTCATCATCTAAAGTACTCTGTGTACCCTCAGCACAACTAGGTTCTGTTGCACACTTACTTCCTTTATTGACCCTCCCACTAGAAGAATTTTCATTAGAAGAAAAAGTACTATCTGAGTTAGATTTCATATATGTTCCTTCAGTATGTACAATATTTTTGTTTCTAACTACATCTTCTACAGTGTTGTCATTAGGACTAAGAGTATCTTTTCTAGGTGTAACATTTACACTGTCACTTACACTAACTCCCCCTTCATCATAGGGTTCATTAGGACTTTGACTGTTTTGACTATCAAAAATATTTAAATCATTTACTCCAGATTCACTAAGCACAAAATCTTTAGTCAAAGACTCATTTTTAAATGGAAAAACAGTCTCATAAAACTTTACATCTCTTGAAAATTTAAACTTCTTTTTATCCAGATTAAACAATTTATAGCCTTTCTTGTCAAAAGCATAACCAACTAAAACACATTTATCAGATCTGGAACCAAACTTATCAGTTTCATTTAAAACATTAGCAAAACACAAATAGCCAAACACCCTTAAATGGAGGAACTTAGGTTTTAGATTATACACAAGCTCATAAGGACTCCTACCAGATAACACAGAAGATGGTAACCTGTTAATCAAATAAGTTGCAGTTAGAATAGATTATGTCCACATGTTCAAAGGTAACCCCCCCTGAAACATGAGGGCTCTAGCAGTATTAAGCAAATGTCTATGTTTTCTCTCAGCTATTCCATTCTGTTGAGGTGTATAGGCACATGTAGTTTGATGAAAAATTCCTTTCTCTTTAACAAAATTTTCAAACCTTTTATTTACAAACTCAGTTCCGTTATCACTTCTAAAAATCTTAACACATTTATCAAACTGATTTCTAATTAATTCAGTAAACTCTTTCACATTATCAAAAACTTCAGATTTATTTTTCATCAAAAACACCCATACAGCCCTTGAGAAATCATCAACAACAGTAAGAAAATATCTAAAACCATCTTTACTAACAACCTTGTAAGGACCCCACACATCCAAATGAACAAGCTCACCAACTTTGTTACTTTTATGTTCACTTAAACTAAATGATTCTCTTATTTGTTTAGCTTTATGACAAACTTCACAAGGACCAGAACTAACCCTTTTAATCCCATCAAGTTTATCTTTTAAGACCACAAGAACTTGGTCACCAGGATGACCAAGTCTATTATCCATAATGAATTAGACACATTACAACTTTTAACTTTGCTATTGTACAAACTCTTACCTTCATCAAGATAATAAAGACCATCTTTTTGACTACCAGTCCCCATCAGGGACTTTTGTGTTGAATCCTGAATTAAACATATTGAATCATCAAAAGTAACCAAGACAGAATTCTCTTTTGACAACTTATGCACAGACAAAAGACTTACATTGTAGCCTGAAACTACCAACACATCTTTAGCAATCAAATTATCATTTATTTTATAACTTCCAAGTTTTTTAACATGTTCAACAGTTCCATTAGGATGTGCTATAGTTATGTTTAGCTGTGACACATCTAAAATATCAAACAAATGTTTTTCAGAAAATGTAATATGTTGACTAGCTCCAGATTCCACAATCCAACCAATATATGTACTATATGTACTAATATTGGTATTGAAATTAAAAATTCTACAAGAAAAGAAACTAATCTTGCAATTATTAATTTTAAAAATACCTGCAACACTAGCAGAAGCCTGACTAACATTACCTGTACCACTTAACAAAGACATTAATCTCTCATAGTGATCTTGAGTAAGAGTATGAGGACTACTCTTACTCTGATCACCTTTTTTCACATCAGACCCTTGTACATTATTAACATTGTTCCTTTTAAAACCAGCAGGATATCCAATTAACTCAAAACATCTTTCAATAGTATATCCAGTCATATTACAATTTTTGCAAACAAGACTATTATTCCTGACATTTCTCCTAGAATTGTTATTACTAGAAGTATTCCAGTTGTTCTTAGTACTATTACCATTATTAGCACCACCAGAATTATTACTATTATTATTATTCCTATTAGAATTCCACCCATTGTTGTTTCTATTATTACCAAACCTAGCAGCAAAAGCAGACTTACTAGATTTACTAGTTCTTTGTGACTCATCTCTAGATAGAGTAGCAAAAGCAGACTTTACATCAGGAATAGGATCTGATGTTAAAATCTGACTTCTAACCACACTAAACTCATCATCAAGACCAATCAGGAACTGCATCAACCTAAGAAGTTTATTATGATCCTTAAGATCTTCAGATCCATCACAAGTACACTCAGGTAAATCAACTAAAGCATCAAATTGTCTCCACAAAGAATTGCATTCATGGTAATATTCAGACAAAGTCATACCAGACTGGGTTAAAGTATAAATCTTATGATGAAGATTATATATAACAGATCCATCTTGTTTATTATATGTTTCTTCTAACTCATCCCAAACATCTTGAGCATATTTAGAAAAAATTTGCCCTTTATACAAGTCTGGTGAAACACAACCAAGCAACCAAGAAAGAACAACAGCATTACACCTATCCCATTGATCCCTAGCAGGACCATCATTAGTATCTTGAACACATTTTCCATTTATAAAACCAAGTTTATTTCTAGTTTGTAAAGCAAGCTGAACAGCAGCAGCCCAGACCTTATAATTCTCAATTCCTTCAAGTTTGAAGGTAATTAACTGAGACCCAATATCTTGTGGATGCAAATAAAGTGTATCATACAAGTCAAATTTAACAGCCTCATTTTTAACACCACTACCCTTGGGTCCATCACCCTTGGGTGAATCAGAACCAGACATACTAAAAGAAACAAGAAACTAAACAACCCAAAAAAACAAGAACACACAATCAAGCCAAAAAACAGTTCTCAGGCTTCCAAAACCACTCACAAGGTGGTAGGTCAAGAGCAGAGACCTGATTGTGGTCTAGAAATCACAAAAACCAGCAAAAATAATAAACAATCACAAACCCCTTGTACCTCCTTTACAAGTAACAATTAACTACCACAAAAAACTCAATCAATCAACACCAGTAGCTACCTAATCCCATCGACACCCAAAAATCCCTCTAAACAAAACAAAAACTAAATCTAGAAGAGAGTGTGAGTGGTGTTACGTAGCACGCGCAGCAAACCAAGCAAGAACTCTGGATTAAGACTATCCATAGAACCCAAATAACCAACAACACAATAGATCAAGATGATCTATCTATCACCGCAGCGAAAAAACCAACAAACCTGCACGGTAGATAAAACAATCACCATAATAACAACAACTTACCAAGATTGAGAAAACCCTAATTTCTGATTTTTAGGGTTTTTCAATACAACTTATCCAAAACACAAATTAAGCCCAAGAAACTGTCCCACAAGTCACCAATTAGATCAGAACCAATTATCAATAAAAAACCCCAAATTGATTTGAAACCCTAATTTTTCAAAACACCAATTAACCTTCCAAGAATGTCAAATTAATCAATTAAAATGTTGATTTATCAAGAATAGATCACGATCTAAACGTATAGACCAAAACCCCCAATTTTATAAAACCCTAATATTTTAAAAAACGATTTATAAACACGATTCAGAGCAACCAGGCTCTAATACCATGTAAAAACTTGTAAACCAATAACAAAATCAACAACACAACTATGTAAGTGAACCCAGCCAACCTCCCCTTGGCTCACTTTTAGAGTTATATCAATGAAAGGCTTAGATAGCCACAATCTTTACAAACGAGAATGAAAGAACAACAATACTTTGATCAAAACAGATCAAGAACGCTCAGAACTAATCTCACACTTTTTCTCACACACTAAAACTAAAAAACTGAATAAATTAAAGTAGGTGAAGTCCTTATATAGCTCCCAACACTTGACTTACACTTGAGTCCAGCTCTTTAACCATTTGTCCATTAAGCCCCTTCGTCTTTAGAATATTTACACTTTAGTCCTTGTAACTTAGTAAAGCTTATATTCAACAAGAAGAGTTAAATAAAGAGAAAACACTTAACAAACAAATACATTCCAAATATTTTATTTCATATAATCTGATTGTCGGACAAATACTTTTCGAGTTTATTACATTGTCCAGCCACACATGATCCAACAATTTGTTACATTTAGTAGTTAAATATTTTCAAACTTAGTTTCTCAATTTTGAACAATTGTAACATTGACAAATAAAAAAAAAGAAACACATATCAAAAATTAGAAAAAAAGACATGCCATCATCGTCAAATAAGATACGACCGATTGTATTTCGGGCAGTTCGCCCACCCTTTCCAGTTCCATCATACGTCTTTTCGTCAGAAAATCCTGAATGCCATTCGTCATCATCGACCATTGCTTTTTTTAGTCATTTAAACTTTTTACTCTCCTATAAAAATACAACATACCATAGACAACAATTAACCAAGAAATCTTGAGCATGTAAATTATTACTCATGTAGCTCTAAGCCTCATAACTTCATGAGCGTGGGAAGTCATTATCTTCAAGAAACTCATACACATTTTCATCAAGATCATAGTTCTTCTCCCGGTTCCTTTAATATTGGTGGACCACAAGTTATTAAAACATGACATTTTCACGCGAACAACATTAAACAAGAACTAAATTCACCTTTTCTTCCATTTCTTTTTCTTTAGCTTCTCTCGATCACCATCCGCCTCATTCTTGTCCCATTCTCCATATTCTTATACTCGTTATCTCTATCTTCTATCTTCTGATTAACAGCATAAATAAAAGCAAGTAAAAAATCGACGAGTTTTTGTACAAACTCATTGTTTTCTTAAATAGTAATTACCATTTCATGATACGTTCAAAAATATTTTTCATTGTAGTGCTTGACTTACCAAATTTAATGATGTGTCTAATTTTTCCATTTAGCATTAAAGACAAATTAACAAATCAAAGTGTCATGTAACCCTTGTTCTCTCTATTTCTGAAAAGCAAAAAAAAATATTTTGAAAGTTCAATTTTTAATTTATTTTATGCTCACTAACTATACTTAGGGCCCGTTTGGTTTAAGATATTTGCTACTTGGGATTAGACTTGAAGTAAAATAATTAGTTTGGTTGAGGTACATAGGGTTTGAAAATGGGACTCAGCCCTTTAACTAAGGAGATAGAAAAAACCCACGCCCCTCAACTGGTATAACCATGTATTCCACTGACACATCCACTTTCTTTTTTTTATTATTCTTTTTCTGTCTTTTCTATTTTGTTTATCCTGTTGACTATAAAATACTATTTTTTTTATTAATTTACATGTAACCTCATTTATTACTTAGGTGAATTTTATTATAAAATAATAATTATAATTCCAATCCCCAAGTATAAAACAAACAACGTTTAACATATCTCTTTTTAAAATTAAATCTAATCCAAAATCTTAATTTTTTTAATCCTAAACCCATATATAAACCAAACAGGCCCTTAGTTATTATTAGTAATTTAAGGGTAAACACTGTTAAATAGGTACGTACTTTTAATTTTGTGCCGATTTGACAAACGAATTATTTTATTCAATAATGAGTTTTTAGATTTCGTTCCGACTACACCAATTTGTTCTCAAGTTGTAACTAGTTATCGGCACAACTGGTTTATTCCACATTTTTTATTTATCCTTTTTACAAAAATATATTATCATCGCACGTATTTAATTTTAAAAAAAAAATCTAAAATTTGCGATATCTTGTAAAAGATTCCAAAAACTATAAATTTGTTTTTCGAAAATATTAAAAAAATTCAAGATATCTATATTTTTTAGAAAATTTTAGAATTTCTTTTTCGAAAGTTTTTGGAATTTTTAAAGAAATATTATATTTATTTCGAAAACTTTAAATAAATTTCAAATTTTTTAGAATTTTAGTTCAAAAACTTTAGATTTTTCGAAAATTTGAAAACACATAAAGTTTTCGAAATTGATTCACAACGTTCGAGTTAAGAAATATTCAAAAGTTTTAAAGAAAATTTTCAATATTTGTAAAAATTTCTAATTTTACACAAATTGAAAAAAATCTAATTGTTAAATAATGATCTAAAATTTTAGAAAAAAGAATTTAATATTTTCAAAAAAAATATATAAAAATTTTCTATATGAAAATAAACCAAATAGAATACCACTACCTAACCATAACAATGGAATATGGAGTCAAGTACTATAGTTGTTGTTTTGACGTAAAATATGTAACACCCCACTTTGAATAAGTGGACCGTTACGTGTATTTATGGCGTGTCATCAAAGCATAAGGTAAATGTCCTAAAATAATAACTGACCATAAATGAAATACCGGAATCAAACATCGGCAATCCAAACATAAGCTCAAAACATGAAAGGTAAATACTGAAGGAAAGGACTAAACAATGTCTAAATAAGCAGAATAATGTAAGAAGCGCATAAAGTAAGAAGTCTAGATAGCTTCCATTCAAATGCACATGCTCTCAGAATCCTAAGAGCTTCCCAATGTACCTGCCGTTAGAACATGAAAAACAACTACGGCTGAGCATAACGCCCAGTGAACGGATATAAAGCATGATACAAAATACTGAAATGAAGCAGATGATAAAATACTGAAGTTGTAAGACTGATATTTAAATTGCAGAAGAAATCTGTATATAATCTGAATAGTCTGATTTATAAATAGTAAAGTTGAACTGTTATATGTAATTTCTGAAAACATGCATTTATTGTATTTTAAATTGCCAAGAGCTTATACAGGTCATGTACTGTAACAACTATTGCATGAATAACTTGAGGGGTGACCTCGTCATGCTGTAGAGGGGTGACCTCAAAATAATGTGTTGGGTGGAGGGATCAGCTCCAATGTGAAGGATGTAGAGCACACACCACATTCACCTGATAACTGTAAACTGATAGCCTAGGATGCATCCATACGCCCCACTAATAATACTGATAAAATGGCCAAGCTGAGTAGAATGGGACGCTGCAGGATATCACTCTCCTATTGGTGAGTCATGACACCGGTGCCTCAAGTGTCATGGTTACGGTACCTCCATAACTAGTACAACTAACTGGTCATGCTTGTATATAAGGCTCAGGCAATATCTTAGTTATTAAAATAATTTTTGATAATTTATAACATATACTGGGGAAAACATTTGGCTACAGACGGGGAATCCTAATCATGCATAGAAGAAAGTCCATACTGAATGACGGAAATCCGTACCTCGTGTCCAGTAATGAAATAAGGACGAAAGCTGGAAGATCTACTCCGACTTCACGGATACTATAAGTAATGGACGCGAAAATAAGTCGACTGATATTAATTTTCACTGTTTTTAACTGTTTCTCGTGATTTATTTTATTCTTGTAATACTGTATGTATATAAACTGATAAGTCTGAGTATTCTAATATTTCCTTTTTAACATATTCTCGTTCTACTATTAATTACGACATAACACGTATTTTGACGTTATACTAACTCTAGATTTGGTAACCTGCTAAATTAGAAAGTTTCCTAATTAAGAAAGTTTTCAAAAAATACTTTAATTCATTTAATAAAATTATACCCATTTAAATTTTATAAAACTATTTTAATATAAATAAACTAATTTACTACATAAATCATTTAAAACATTTAATTATAAAAGTGAACTAAATAAGGTATAATTAAGTCGTCGTTTTTATCCTTTTAATTATAGTCTCGATCCTACCGAGATACCCCCTCTCGATCGCACTAAAACAATTCAATCTCTATAGAGAATCTGCCTACTAGAATTAGCGACAAAAAAATATGTCACTAAAACTGTGACTAAAAGCTGTCCAGAATCTGTCACGAAAACTGTGACAGATACGTCGTCGCTAAACTGTCGTTAATCTCATTTTTAAATCATTGATTTATGTCCTACCTTTTCCCACTGATTAAATTTCATGTTCCCACTGTTTTGGTAGCCTTTCCCACTGATTAAATCAAGTTCCCACTGCTAGACACACCAAACGCCCAAGTACCATCCAAACACCCCCTGTTTGGCTTTGTTCCCCACTGTAAGAACCAAACACCCATTGTTTGGCCTTTTTGGGGCTGCGAAGCCAGTCAAACACACCACGCACCCATATATGGGCCGTGGCTGATCAAACAAAGCACCACCGAGATTTATACACCCTCGGTTTCGTGACTGATTCCCCCAGATTCGACCACTTTATGTTTATTACTTGTTTTATCAAATGTAAATCATTGTGTTCTTATCATAAAATCCATGATTCTGTTTTTCGCAAGGAATAAGAAAAAAACGATTACCTTGATTTTGATACGAGATGAAAGATGAACACTAATTGAATAGATGATGAAAAATCAAAGTCTTCCCCTTGTTTTATTTCTAACCGTCGGCCATACAGCAACCCTAGTTCTTTCTCTTTTTATTTTATTTATTTTACTGTTGTGTAAAAGGATGTTGTGTAAAAGGAGTAGGGTAACCCCCGTCCTTTCTTTACAAGTATACTGGGCTAAAGGCCCATCTCTCTTCTTTTGTTTTCTTTAAAAAGTCGCAGCCTAAACACCACCCATGTAATTTCGTTTTCGATTCACCTCGTTCAATAATCTTTTGATTTACATGCTCGTGTTTTAAATATCCCGCCATGTATTCGTTTATTTCTTGAAAGTGAATACACACGTAATATTGAATAGCTAGTAAATAAATTATTAACTAATTATTAAATTACGTCACGATATTAATTAAACTGAGAGTCTGTGATATAATATTTTTGGATTTTAAACATTGCGTAAGTGTTCGTAAATTAATCCTCGTAAATATATTCTGACGTGACTTATTTATTTCCTAAATAAATAATGTTTTCGTAATACTTGATTTAACACTGTTATTTATTATCTGAATAAATATTTACGTAATGTTTAAATTAAATCTGTGATTGTCCGTAATTAATGTTCGAGGACTTTTAAAGCGGCTTTTACAATTCTTCCCCTCTAAAAAAAATTTGTCCTCGAATTAAGGATGCGATAATGCTGTGGTTTTACAATTCTTCCCCTCTAAAAAGGAGAAATTTGTCCTCGAATTAAAGGTAATAAGTTGATGAAGCTATAAGAACTGAAAGGATAAGTAAACTGAAAAGAAAAATAAGCTGAAGGATAATTCGTCTTCTAATTAAGACATAACGCTGCTGATAGGTATAAACATGACATGACTGAAGTTATCATGTAACATGACATGGCTGAAGGGAACATGGAACGTAACCTGACTGAAAGAACTTAACAGGATTTATTGAAGGAAAAGTGATGAGAGGTCCGGATGGACTCCTCCGTTTCGAGTAGCTTCGTTCTCGAACGATTCCTTCATGGGTCTAAATATAATGAAAATTTTGGTCCTGATGACCTTGTCCTTACGATGCTGAATAGTTTCTGGTTCCATATTAAAGACGGATTTTCTGAATCTAATAGAATGGATAAGATATAACATGTAAGATTCGTGAAACGATACATATAATTAACCTGAAAGGATACATTTATAATTCTAAGTAAAGCTGCTAAAAATCTATAGGGACGAACTAAGTGAACAATTGTGAACGTGCTACGTGAGCAATTGTGAACGTGGTTCGCGATCGTCTGATTAACACTGGGCGTGGAGTATATCGTGAATGTGATACGTGAACATATTGTGAACGTGATACTGGACATATCATGAACGTATGCTGACGGAGGAAGGAATGCCAAACGATACGGCCTGAGACATGAAACGTCTGTCTAGGTATGAAAAAGTTGTGCTAGACTTGAGTCTGGTTTCTCAAGCTTCCTGTAAACGTAACCGGTAACAAACAGTGAAACGTATATCGCGAGATGGAACACGAACTTAAACGTGACAATGTCACAAAAGCAAAAGTGAACTGAAATAATGAGATAGCATAAAATATAGACTTAAGCAGCATCATACTGCGAATGAGACGTAAACGTAAAAGTGAAAGTAAACGTGAACGTGAATGTGAATGTACACGTGATCGTGAACATGAACGTGAGCGCGATTCATTGTTGATGGAATACCTTGGAACCATACGATCTATTGCTGAATTTCCTGCAGATTTGTTACTGCGTAATCATTTTGGATGAAAGAAAGCGTGTAGGCTGGTTTAAATGGTCGACAATGAATTATATAGTATCATATTTTCTGAGTTCTGTGGTAAACTAAAAACAATCCTCATGGAATCTTGTCTCATTACTGTTCTGAATTATAATGGTTGTAATGACTCGCTAGCATGACGGCATTCTATCTTAAACCTGCTAGAATGGCAGGCATTTAGATATGAACATAGCTGCCTCTACGTTTTATACTGCTTCTAATAAAATTATGTCTGTGATTATGGTACATTCTGGTGAAATCTAGGTGAATAGTCGTGAAAGAATTTTAAGATCTCTCCTAGCGTAGGATCTTATAGAATACAAATTTTAGTGTATGTCATCTCCTTTATGCATAAGCTTAGTCATGGAAGCTAATCGTGAGAACTATCTGCAATTCCTACGGTAGCAGTCAACTGAGTTCTGGGAAATTTCGTACCTTAGTCGCAGACGTCGGTCTTGACCATCTGGTGATAGCCTTCACCTTCGCCGGATTTCTAAAATGTCTTCCTGCTGAATAATGTGGCCCAGAAATGCCACATTGTTCAACTGGAATTTACATCTGGGAAGCTGTGTATATAATTTTCTCCTATTGGAGAATCTACGAAATCGTGAAAAGAAAATTCCCATGTTCTCCTCTAGAACTTAGTAGATCAGGATGTTATCGATAAATATACTGGCGAAGTTGTTTAAGCATTCGTGGAGAAATTTTGATTCATAAATTTCGTAATATAGCTGGAGAATTTAGAAGCTCCAAAGTATAAATCAATATTTTAGAGAGACTAAAACATGTGCAGCAGCAGTCTGGAAAACATCATGTTCTTCCTCTCACCACTGATGGTGGTATGATCGTGAATGGTTCTGAAGAAATGTTTAAGATGATCTCATGTTACCGACCTTCTTTCTGATAGACCGAAACGGTACACCTCCTGGTGGTGCGCTAGGGCGAATAAAGCCTCATTCCGGTAACTCTTGCAGCAATTGTTGTAACTCTTTTAACTTAGTTGCGGTCCTACAACAAGGAGTTTGAAAACCGGTTACGTTCTTGAGACAAGCTCGATGTAGAATTCTATCTCGTGGTTTGAAAAGAATTTCTGAAAAACCTTCTGGAGACATCTAGAACTTTGGGATAATCTGCTGATCGTGAATTTAAAGAACTTCAGAGGTGGATTTATATTTGATAGCTATAGAGGTCTTTGTAGCTTTGGACTGATAAGTTACACGCTTGTAAGGCAAAAATAATTTGTACTGATTTTTCTGGCAAAACATATAATGAATATATTTGGAATTTAGTAAGACGGATCTCGTCGTTAACTAAAAAGTAAACTTTAACAAATAGGGCGATAATGTGGAGTCTTTTCTGGCTGGGAGGTAGGTAGTACCTGATTTAAGATAAAGCTGACATATGAATACGTGAAGTAAACGTGGCAGATCTCGCTGAATATGTTCGTCTATAACCTTATAGAATGAACACTGTGTGTCTAACTTGAATAATACTCCCGTGGTGGTGACTGAATTTTAATGGTCTGATTTACGTGTGGCATAAAAGAACGGGTATACCCCCTTGGAGGGTACCCTGAATTTCTGAGGACCTGGTTTAGAAGACATACTGGTGTTATGAATCTGACTCGTACTTTGAGAAGATATTCGTATGACGTGTACTATGACTGGTGTCCTGACATGTGTCTTCCGAAATGATACTTGAGACCTGTGTCTTGACTGTTGTCTGCACATGTATTTTAATGGGTGAGTCTGAATAAGGTTAAGAATTTCTGGTAACTGCTAGGGTTGGCGGACCGGTTAGACTGCTGACCTCTGTATTTCTGGTCACGTCCGTTCCAGAGTTCCGATGGCTACTGACTGATAAAGATAAGCACAGTGGTTCTCATTACCACATTTTCAGTCAGTTTCACGACGGTCATTATTACGACCGGAATTCCTGTAACTATTCTGCTGAGTGGTCGACTGGGTACCGTTTCCCACTCTTCTGAATGAAGGTTTGCTGGGTGAAGTGTGACATCTAGCTGAGAAGGTAAAATTACGGAATAAAATGGTAGTTCTCGTCCTTGTTCTATAGAGTCTTCATAGTATAAACAACATTAGCATCTTGAGAAATCTCCAAAGTATCAGCAACATTAGCATTTGTGAGGTCTTCAAAGTGTTAGCAGCATCAGTATCTGGTAAAATCTTTAACTCATGAGCAACATCAGCATCTGGTAGAATATCGACAAGTGGAAATGCCTGAGATAATTGAGGATCGATTAGCAATATCCATGGAGGAGGGTACCTAGAGTACACCTGGACTACTGTACATGAAGTACAAAGTGAATACTTCACATGGAGCATATCTGAGACACTATACGTGGAGTACTCATGAAATACTGTACATGGAGTATAACTGAGACACTGTATATAGGGTACAGATGGAATACTGTACATGGCACTGGTGGGAATTTTATGGGATGATCGATACTGGTGTCGCTTGTCTGACATGATCAAAGAAATAAATTGATTTAAACGATAGTAAACTGAACTGAAATGAGTAACATGATAGCCTGGTAATTCCTGCGTGGACTTAAAGTTGGTTGTATAGAGTCTCAAGAATATGATTAAACAGAATTTCAACAATGGTCAGCATGAAGACATGCCTGATGAAGATCAAACATGATTATTTTGAAAATATGATTTTACTGTAACCCCTTCTATATCTTAGCATGAAAACATCATCACCTTGCTGAAAACATAATCCTCATAAGGAGACATAAACTGAGTCAACATGAAAACGACATTCACGTGAGAGTATAAACTTGATTGATACAAATAACATAGAAGAATAATCAACTAAGGTTTAACATCAACTGATGTGGATAGTTATGGTTTAATCCACAGTATTCATAGTAGGAAGCATGTGACTAAGTATGGGCGATTCTGTTTCGATCCATACTTGTCAAACTTTTATGAGATCTTTCATGTATAGAAATTTATAATCTGGGACTAAATATGGTTGCTGTAGTCCAATCCATACTTGACAAAGTTTATGAACTGTCCTGATATGACAAAGGTGAACAACTGTGGATCGGTTCACAAAACATCCTTCGACTGAAAAGCATGAAAATTTGACCTGAAAAATGGTGAACGTTTATGGCTGGTTCACCAAGTAATATTTGACTGAAAACATGAATCCGACATTAGTAAGGGTAAACGCCTATGGGTCGGTTTACCAATATAAAATCTGAACGGGCAAGGGTGAACGCCTATAGGTCGGTTCACCAAAACAAAATTCGAATGAAAGCACATGCGACTAAATATGGCCAGTCCTGTACCATGTGAGACCCCCAAAATCAGGTATGGAACAACTAGGCAGCAAGGGGGCGCCACGTCATGGTACAAGAAACAATGAAATATTATTGACATAAAGTTGACGTAATAAAAATTTATAAATTAAATCATAAAGAATCAGAGTTTTTAAAACAAAGGTCCCAGATTTTTATAAGCGGAAATCTATAATTTAATTATGTTTTTGTAACTTATAGTTACATAGAATACATGATAAACTTCTGACAGTTTTTAGATAAACCAAAATTTAAGTACACACAGAAATCTCCAAGCTACGATAATATTCTGTGGGCTCCCATCCAAGCAAAGCTAAGTATTAATACTTGAGATTAAACATGTAAAATCGTCAACATAAAGTTGAGTGATATTCATAGGTTTAGCAGTAAAGGTGTGGAACACAAGCATTCATTTGTAAAACAAGTAAATAGAGAAAATGGTTATGATCATTAACCATAGTCCGAAACCAATATTATTGTTGTTTAGTTCATGAACTGAAGCTTAACTCAAAGTAAGTTCCTCTAGGGAGTATTCAGCCTAAATACTCAAGTATAAACAAATGTAAGTGCGTCAAGGTAATCGGGACGGGGATTGTCAATCCCGATGGATCCACCCACAACATTCGCGCTTAGCGCCAAGCATACGGGACAATTAACGGTTCTTGATCAAGAGAGGAAACTTAAGGCTATTAACTATAAGCAATAATATCAATGAAAACTGTTGGAAAGCATACAAGTCTGAATAGCATACAAGTTCTGGATAGCATACCCTTTTTTTTAAATGGATGTGTTCCACCATGTAAAATCTCACCCCGCGTTTAGAAACAATGTACAAGTAGTAAAAGGGGCTATGAACTCACCTTAGCTACGATGTGAATCAATATGGAACTTGAGGGATGAGTAGTAACAACAAGAAATCAAGAAACTTTAAGTCATCCAAGAACTACGATAACGGGTCGTGAAAACTTATAAGATACAAAAATAACGTTTAGAAAATGCTTTGGTTACTATTAGTACATAAACCATCTTATAACTCGCAAGGCATTGCAACCTATTGAATCGAACCAATTTTGACTTAAAAACACTACTTACCCACTGTATGATCATGTTTATAAACATTAACAATGCTCATCAAACCCATAATTATCAAACACTTGTACACTTTGAGTCGAAAATTAACGTTAACAAATTGGCTGCACTAAATTTTCATAAACATGCTGTAAAGATTGTATCATATCTAGAGTTATATAATAGCTATAAACTCAAGCTTTATGACCCTGGTAAGATAAAATTATTACCTTTTAAAATCTTTAAGAAACACTATCAAAGCTATTACCAATCAACGGGAAATGCAGTTTTAGTGCAACTACTACTCATATTTGACTTTTTCGACAAAAAATTGCATAAAACCATTTTGACCATCATTTATATTACGTAAAATATTTTAACTTGAAACCAATTGGAAATGTTCACATTTGACCTGTTTTACTGTAATAAGTCATAAAAATACCCACTTTGGCCTTTTATGCTTTGACCCCAAACACAAATTTGGCGCACATGTCGGTATTGACTAGTTTTGATAAAAATATCATATTTTACTCATCCGGACACTTCCAAAAACCACCCAACTCACCAATTGTACTACACAACCAAGGCTATCCAAAAATCAAGAAACTTGCTAATCTTATTTGCATAAAAATTTCATGAATGGCTGTAGCAATCTGCTATCATTCTTAACCTCATTTTTTACACTAAAATTTACTTCTAACATCACCTGAACACTTGCACACCCTAAGCAATGCCTCTACAATTACACAAGACTTATCATGATCATAATACCACCTTGACATCAGTAGCATATGGTCTAAACACAAAAACCCCAATTTTATAATAAAAGTATTTAATCAAATAGAAATTAAAGCAATACAATGGTGCCAAGAGTACCTTAGTACAAGTGTGACGGATATGAGAACCAGGCTGTAGATGGCAATGGGAAATACTCCAAGGGTTACCTGCGACCTACAAGAGTCATCACGACCCTTAAGTATGCGTTTTATAAAAATATAAAACAATTGTATCAAAATATTTTTTAAAAATGTAATATGTATATAACTTGCACAAACAACCGAGTTTAAGTGTGGTCATGATCTTCATGACACACAACCTGTATGAAAATGCATAACATAATAGCCCAAGGTCTCAAATCAAGTAACCCAAGTGATTTGCACCTAAAAACGCCAACAATTTATTTAACCGTAGGCGTAAAGTCACATTTTCTGGTATAGCTGTTTTGTAAAGGACGTAGCTCCCAATTCAGAAGTCCAACAACTATGCGGTTTTCACCACTGGAATGGGTATCTCATGAGGTTTCCTGAATGTCTAACAATTTGATTTAAGAGTTTACGGAACTTTTTAAAAGTCCAAAACACTAACAGCCTTACTGTAAGCACCTAATAGTCAAACTGCACTAGTCAAACTTGGGTCAAAATAACCCGTTAACCTATAAGGTTTAGGGGTCTGGGATTTCCACCATTGGAAAGCCTCAAGACTCTACGTTCGGCCCATACCAACTACGAGTAAATAGCTAATACCAATTGTCAGGAAAATTGCATTCTTTGAAGGTTACGAAATCAGAATATAGGTTTTCGAACTCGGGTTTACCGTTTTGGTCATAAATTACAAACCGTGATAGAAATCGATGCGAGGTCAGCGGAGTTTGTTAGGTTATAATGTAAACTAACTCAAATTGTCTTAAAATATCAATTATATGGCCCATGACCTGTAGCAAATAGCTATACAAATCTGTTGGGTCAGATTGGGTTCACAACCGTAAATCGGTCATAACTCACTCATCCGGAGGAGTTGATCGCCCATCCAACTCGCTAATAACATGTAAAAGGGTCAAAGAATGCATATAAGCTATAAAAATAGCGGCTACAGTGGGAAAATATCTGAGTTTTGGGCTCACAAACCTGTTGTCCGAATTTTGGTTATCAAACTACCATACTAAACAACCTCTAACCCTTTCCAAACAATCAAAATCGCATCCTACACTAACTAACATCAATAAAAGCATCTAATTCTATAATATTCATGGTGAAATCAAGACTTAGTCAAAAACAAAAATTATAACAAGGGTTTTAACAAAAATTATCAATGCCTAAACCCTAATTAACACAATGCATGATCATCCTATTGATCAAACATACAAGAACTCAAATTCTTGAAATTTATGATTTTCTAAAAATCAATTTCATGTGTAAACAAGTAATGGGTTTATGATAAGGGTTTACCGAGGATGATTTTGTTATGTTTTAATTGTGTTTTTGATGAAGAAAATTGATGATGTGAGCTGTTTTGGAGTGTGTTAGTCGGACCAGTAAAGAAAGAAAAAAAATGGCAGTTGTGATATGTGTTTTTTTGTGTTAGACGAGTAGAAAAAAAAGAAAGGGGAGAAGTGGGCTTGACCCACTAATAAATCTCTTATTATTATACTCTTAAGCCCAAAATTAAAAATAGTTCTAGCCCGACTCGGTTCCTAAAACGCTAATAAATCTAATCGTTCCGATTCGGTGCAAGTTATAATACGAAAACAAAATATCTATGTAAACATAGTATCTTGACTTTATAAAGTCGAAATATTTAGCCATCGGTTCTCGTTCCGTCGATTCGGGTAAACTTTTTATAAAATGTGCGCGGGTGCTTTTAAATCAAAATTTTTGATTTAAATTAATACGGAAAAATAAAATAATTTTTTTTATAATTCCGAATAAAGTAATATCAATGATCAGAAAAATACTTAAAATATAATGTATTTAAAATTATCAAGATCTCAAGATTTTCGTAGGAAGAATAACAGAAAACGTAACATGTTGGAAAATTTAAGAGACATTAATAAAAGAATAAAATAATACCGGAGAAATACGAGTTCTCACATACCAACCTTTTACTTAGTCAAAAACTTTAAGAAAATTGACTGATAAATGAAGAAAACTGAGTGATAAATGCATGAGAAACATGAAAGATAACAACGCCAAAATTATGGGAAGTTCCTGGTGACTACCCACTAGTCACAGGTCAAGTTTTAGAGCCTACAGGCCGAACCTTGCGCTCTGATACAATAATTGTAACACCCCACTTTGAATAAGTGGACCGTTACGTATATTTATGGCGTGTCATCAATGCATAAGGTAAATGTCCTAAAACATTAATTGACCATAAAGGAAATACCGGAATCAAACATCGGTAATCCAAACATAAGCTCAAAACATGATAGGTAAATACTGAAGGAAAGGACTAAACAATGTCCAAATAAGCAGAATAATGTAAGAAGTGCATAAAGTAAGAAGTCTGGATAGCTTCCATACAAATGCAAATGCTCTCAGAATCCTAAGAGCTTCCCGATGTACCTGCCGTTAGAACATGAAAAAGAACTACGGCTGAGCATAACGCCCAGTGAATGGATATAAAGCATGATAAGAAATACTGAAATGAAGCAGATGATAAATTACTGAAGTTGTAAGACTGATATTTAAATTGCAGCAGAAATCTGTGTATAATCTGAATAGTCTGATTTATAAATAGTAAAGCTGAACTGTTATATGTAATTTCTGAAAACATGCATTTACTGTATTTTAAATTGCCAAGAGCTTATATAGGTCATGTACTGTAACAACTATTGCATGAATAACTGGAGGGGTGACCTCGTCATGCTGTAGAGGGGTGACCTCTAAATAATGTTCTGGGTGGAGGGATCAGCTCCAATGTGAAGGATTTAAAGCACACACCACATTCAACTGATAACTGTAAACTGATAGCCTAGGATGCATCCATACGCCCCACTAATAATACTGATAAAATAGCCAAGCTGAGCTGAATGAGACGTTGCAGGATATCACTCTCCTACAGGTGCGTCATGACACCGGTGCCTCAAATGTCATGGTTACGGTACCTTCGTGACTAGTACAACTAACTGGTCATGCTTGTATATAAGGCTCAGGTAATATCTTAGTTATTAAAATAATTTCTGATAATTTATAACATATACTGGGGAAAACATTTGGTTGCAGACAGGGAATCCTAATCATGCATAGAAGAAAGTCCATACTGAAGGACGGAAATCCGTACCTCGTGTCCAGTAATGAAATAAGGACGAAAGCTGGAAGATCTACTCCGACTTCACGGATACTACAAGTAATGGACGCAAAAATAAGTCGACTGATATTTATTTATTTTCACTGTTTTTAATTGTTTCTCGTGATTTATTTTATTCTTGGAATATTGTATGTATATAAACTGATAAGTTTGAGTATTCTAATATTTCCTTTTCAACATATTCTCGTTCTACTATTAATTACGACATAACACGTATTGTGACGTTATACTAACTCTATATTTGGCAACCTGCTAAAATAGATAGTTTTCTAATTAAGAAAGTTTTCAAAAAATTAATTTATAAAACTATTTTAATATAAATAAATTAATTTACTACATAAATCATTTAAAACATTTAATTATAAAAGTGAACTAAATAAGGTATAATTAAGTCTTCGTTTTTATCCTTTTAATTATAGTCCCGAGCCTACCGAGATACCCCCTCTCGATCTCACTAAAACAATTCAATCTATATATAAAATCTGCCTACTAGAATTAGCGACAGAAAAATCTATCACTAAAACTGTGACTTAAAGCTGTCCAGAATCTGTCACGAAAACTGCGATAGATACGTCGTCGCTAAACTGTCGTTAATCTCATTTTTAAATCATTGATTTCTGTCCTACCTTTTCTCACTGATTAAATGTCGTGTTCCTAATGTTTTGGTAGCGTTTCCCACTGATTAAATCAAGTTCCCACTGCTAGACACACCCAAACGCCCCTGTACCATCCAAACACCCCCTGTTTGGCTTTGTTCCGCACTGTACGAACCAAACACCCCCTGTTTGGCCTTTTGGGGGCTGCGAATCCAGTCAAACACACCACACACCTATATATGGGTCCTGGCTGATCAAATAAAGCACCACCGAGATTTATACACCCTCGGTTTCTTGACTGATTCCCCCAGATTCGACCACTTTATGAATATCACTTGGTTTATCAAATGTAAATCCTTGTGTTCTTATCATACAATCCATGATTCTGATTTTCGCAAGGAATATGAAAAAAACGATTACCTTGATTTTGATACGAGATGAAAGATGAACACTAATTGAATAGATGATGAAAAATCAAAGTCTTCCCCCTATTTTGTTTCTAACCGTCGGCCATACAGCAACCCTAGTTCTTTTTTTACTGTTGTGTAAAAGGAGTAGGGTAACCCCCGTCCTTTTTTTACATGTATACCAGGCTAAAGGCCCATCTCTCTTCTTTTGGTTTCTTTAAAAAGTCGTAGCCCAAACACCACCCATGTAATTTCGTTTTCGATTCACCTCGTTCAATAATCTTTTGATTTGCGTGCTCGTTTTTAAATACCCCGTCATCTATTTGTTTATTTCCTGAAAGTGAATACACATGTAATACTGAATAGCTAGTAAATAAATTATTAACTAATTATTAAAGTACGTCACGGTATTAATTAAACTGAGACTGCGTGATATGATATTTTTGGATTTTAAACATTGCGTACGTGTCCGTAAATTAATCCTCGTAAATATATTCTGATGTGACTTATTTATTTCCTGAATAAATAATGTTTTCGTAATACTTGATTTAACACTGTTATTTATTATCTGAATAAATGATTACGTAACGTTTAAATTAAATATGTGATTGTCCGTAATTAATGTTCGAGGACTTTTAAAGCGAGTTTTACAAAATATGTTGAACATAATGAAGGTTTTACCTAATCGACATTTTATTAGCATACATGTAATATATATGGGAGGGAGAAAGGACCAAAAATGTTTGGATAACAATAAACTAAGGTGAAAGAGAATGAAAATACCATTTCGCCATAGAATAGTGAAAATACCATACATTGGTAATTATTTTTTAAAAAGACAACCCATTAGTAAAAAACTCATACACATTTTCGTCAAGATCATAGTTTTTCTCCCGGTTCCTTTAAGATTGGTGAACCACAAGTTATAAAAAAATATGACATTTACACGCGAACAACAACATTAAACAAGAACTGGATTCAGCTTTTCTTCCATTTCTTCTTCTTTAGCCTCTCTCGATCACCATCCGCTCCATTCTCGTCCCATTCTCCATATTCTCATACTCGTTATCTCCATCTTCTATCTTCTGATCAACACCATAAATAAAAGCAAGTAAAAAATTGACACTACAAAAACAAAACAAAGACTTATGAATCATGTCAGAAAACCAGGATCTACAAATAAAAGAGATATATATTTTTGTTAGAGATAAAAGAGGAGATATTTTTTTGCTAACAGCCGTAATTAAACATACCGTAATTAAAAATTAACATTTAATTAACAAAACACTTTCTATTTTTAAATAACACTAGACAATTACCCGCACATAGCAGCGGAATTACCTAAAGACATATAATTAATGATATGCTAATTGATTCGATGGTCGAACTCGTGACCCAATAATTTCCTAGCGATAGATAGTTAATGATTTATTAATTGACCCGATGGTCGAATCGGTAACCCGGTGACTCGTCTGGGTTGAACCGGTAGGTGAGCCCGTTCTCATTGACTCGATCGGGTTGACTCGGTGGTCGAACCCATGTTCCGATGGTGGAACCCGTGACCTGGTGACTCGATAGGATTAACCCGGTGGTCGAAACCAGTGACCCGATGGCTCGACAGGATTGACCCGGTTGTCGAACCCGTGACCCGATGACCCGATCGGGTTAACCTGATAGTCGAACCCGTGACTCGAAAAGATTGGCCCGATAGCCGAACCCGTTACCCGGTGACTCAATCGGGTTGGTCCGATGGTTGATCCGTGACCTGATGACTCGACCGGGTTGACCCGTTGGTGAAACTCGTGACCAAGTTACTCGACCGAATTAATCTGGTAGTAGAACCCATGACCCGGTAACTTATGCAATTGTTTATGGTTTAATTTTTCAACATTTCCTATTTTATCCAACTTATGTGCATTTAATTTTTCAACAATTCCATAATTATTATCCAACTTCTATGCATTTAATTTTTCAACAATTCCATAATTAAGTCATTTTTCAACATTCAAGGTTTTGGGGTTTTTCTTTTATAAGTAGTACTAGGCGAATACCCGCGCATAGCGGCGGAATTTCTAACGATAAATATTTAAGGTTATCTTATTTTGTGGTAAGTGCTTGATACAAGAGATTTTGTATGTAAAAAGTTATCGTCATAGTCTCTTCGAATTGATCATGGTTAACTATGTGACTCAGTCGTTCTTTGGTGAAACAAATTGTTGTGTCGTTGTAGTAAAAATAAATGTGCAAGACGTAAATGTAAATGACGTTAATTTAAATCTAAATCTAATTTAAAGTAAATGGCATGTATTTAAAAGCGTGACGAGAATTAAAAGGCACTAAAAGTAAATAACGCAAACTTAAAACTATCTAACGCAAACTTAAAACGCAACTAAACCTTAAAACTAAGGCAAGGCTAAAATAAATCTAAGGCAAATAAACTTAAAGTGTGACTAAGTAAAAAGGCGGGAAAAGTAAAGCTTGAAAGTTAAAGAATTAAAAACAGAAACTAAAAATAACCTGAACACAGCTTATCCGGAATAATCCTTCGTTCGGAATAAACATTCATCCGGAATGTCACCTTCGTTCGGAATGTTCTTCTTCACTCAGAATACTTACCAAAAACCTTGATCCGGAATAAATCCTTTATCCGGAATATGTCACTTATCTGGAATAAAGTCTTGATTCGGAATACTGGTCCTTGATCCGGAATATCTCCTTGATCCGGAATAAAGCCTTGATCCGGAATGTTGAAGATTCCGGATGAAACTCCTTGATCCGGAATATTATTCCGAATAAAACTCCTTGATCCGGAATATGTCACTTATTCCGGATGGAAGCCTTTGATTCGGAATATCTCCTTGATCCGGAATGTTTTGTTGATCCGGAATGTTCTGTTGATCCGGAATGTTCTGTTGATCCGGAATGTGGACTTGATCCGGAATATTAAAATATTCCGAATGAACAAGTTGATCCGGAATATCTTGAACAACACTTTGATTCGGAATACCTGGGGAAAACAGGAACATCGAAGAACAAGGAAAAGGAAAAAGCTACGGATCTAGATAAAAACTAATCAAATCAAACAAAAGATTAAATCAAACATAACAAATAACATCTACTAATCATAAACAAACAATCCAAAACAATCAAACTAACAAATATAACCAAAATAATCAAAACCCACTTTAATCAAATCAATAAAAATAAGAACATGAACATGAACAAAAAAACATAAAGATTAAAGAAAGGAAAATAGGAGATCAAACAATAAAGTAAAGATCGACAATAATTAAAAAGAAACTTACTTGAAATTAAATGTATTTAAGGTGCAAGACAATTAAGTAAATGACATGTAATTAAATGTGCAAAAATTAAAGTGGAAGAGCATAATTTGTCAAACTAGCCAACAAGAGAAAAAAATAATGAAATCCTAATCTATTTATAGGGGAAGATTAGGAGGTGCTTAGGAAGCTTCCTCCCCTCTTTCTTATTTCCTTAATTGCATGCTTAAGTCCTTAATCTTCTTTAATCTTTTGACTTCAATGACTTTGTCTTGGGATTTCTTTAAACTCGTCTTGAATTTTCTTCATAAATAAGACTCGAGTTCTTCGGCTTTTAGTAAACTTCTGTCTTTTGAATTTTTTCTTCGATAAATCTTCAGAATTGGTCTTGGACTTCCGTTCTTTTTGCACTCTTGACTTCTTGACTTCGTCTTTCGTCTTTTTCTTCGATAAAAGCCCGTGAATGCCCATGTTTTCTCCACTTTCACCTTTTCGTCCTAAATCACAACAAAAACACAAACCACGCATAATTCCGACATAAATGACATAAAATACACGTTTAGGCTCGGTTATTATTGTAATTAAGTGGTAAAAAGGATAGGTGTTTACACACATATCAAATCCCCTACACTTGACCATTGCAATGTCCTCATGCAATGCATTAGTTATAAAGCACGATTACACTTTTCATCACAATCAATCCACGTTGGCCTTTTATAAACATTCAAAGTAAAGAAATCAAAAACATACCTTCGGGTTTTGGAAATGTTATGAATGATCATCATCCTCAAGTTTTCACTTTCTCCAAACCAAGCTTAAAAACGAGATCATTTTTATTATAAGTTAGCAAACTAACACGAACTCATGTGGGCCAATTATTTACTTAGACTCCCTTATTCCTAGGTGTATCTCTTATATTTTATTATTGTCTTGAATGATCACGAGGATACATTTTTGACTTATTTCGATAGTTATTTAGGCTGAAAATAAAGTGAACGATTTAATCAATAGTTAGCTAAAGGACAAAATCTTTTAAAACTGCTTCTCGGAACCTCATAAAGTTCATATCTTGGCATAACTCGCTTCGCGATTTGAGACCTTTCTCGGACCGATATTTGGTAGCGACTTCATACTTCAAATCTTGAGAGACGTTCATGAAATAATGGCCTTCTCTTCATAATAGGAATTTCTTCACTTGAAGTTTTGAGAGATTCTTCATATTTGGACCACGACTTCTTCATTTTTCTCCAATCTTTATTTTGGACTTTGATATACAACGATCCGCCTCCTTTTTGGACTTGGATCTATTTATCCTCATACCTTGTTAGGGCCTTTTCGGATAGACTTCTCCATGACTTTTGGGGAGTTTTTGCTTTTCGTCGTGTGTCTCGATCCTTCATATTGATTTTCGATAAATGATTCTTCACATCACTTGGGATCTTTAGCAACAAAATGTAGCCCTCATGCCTTGTTAGGGCCTTTTCGGACTCGCCAATCTTCGCATCCCGCTTCAATAAGTTATGCCTTGGCTATGAACTCTAATCCATACCGAGCAACTTTTAAACGATCTTGGGCTAGAAGCTAAGTAACTTCTCAAATCGTACAACCTTATTTATTGCAGATAAATTTATTAACAAGCGATGGGAGAATAGGCTTATAATTAACTCACATAAATTCACGAAAGAATACCAAACTTATAATTGACTCTATCATCTCTCGTTCTCCACAGTTTAAAATCTCAAGGAATGAGACTCGTGGATGCTTAGCCTATTAAATCAAAGTTTTGGGTTTTCGAGTCATCTATAGGATCTTGCAAACTCTTAGACTCTTTCAAGTTTTAGAAATCGCATTTTAAAGTTCCCTTGATAAAAGACTCTCTAGGATCAATTATAGGAACTTGCGAAAAGTTCTTGTTCTTGACCAGTGAGAGTTAAGACTTTCGCGTTTTATAGCTCCCTATATAAAAGCCTAGCAAAACTTGACTTAAACACGTTAAGGATACTAGCTAGAGTAACTTAGATAAGTAAACTCGGGTTGAGTCAAAAGATTCACAACGTTTGAAAATTAAAATCACTTTATTAAAAATTTATTCTAGCAAAGAAATAAAATAACTATACAAAGGGAAAAACTAATAGGCCAAAATAGATCAAAAATTTTGAAAAATGTCGAAAAAATGATTTTCCGGTTAAAAAGATGACAAATACAAGGAAAAGACCACTTAACTTCGATAGAAGTCCCCCTACACTTAATATAAACATTGTCCTCAATGTTTAAGCATGTGGGAGTAAACTCCCCTACACTTAGGACATTGTGCACGTTGTTTAAATCTTGCTAAGGAAGAGACAACTAAAGAGATTCCTATTTTAATATTGAGAAAATATAAAATAGTGAATCAAAAAGAGTTTAGGATAGAACCGGGAAGAATGGGAACACGGAATCACGGGTCGTCAAAAATCATCAAGAGTAGATCATTGAGCGCTCGAATCCCTGAATATAAGAAGAGAGGAAATAGAAAACACCAACGGGTCTCCCCTACACTTAGGATAAAGAAAGCTAAAAGATAGAAACATGGGTTGCCTCCCAAGAAGTGCTTGATTTTTGTTAACCGAGTCGTGAGCCTGACTCGACCTTGATTAGCATAGGAAGAAGCATGAAACATATCCACCGGGATCAAATACATAGTTTTCGTCCATCAAATAGCACAAGCTTAAGGCGAACAAGGCAAGCCAAAGAAGAATAGGCAAGGTTCCCTTAAGCAAAGATGGAGCACGGTGGAAGCAAGGGTGGTGAGGTGCAAGCAGATTTCCAAAAGTTCCAAAGATATTTCCTTTTATTTCATTAGACGGATACTGAGATGGCTGAAGAATATCGATACCGGGGTCGAACACCTTTTCCTTTAGGGGAAAATAGCACTCAAGCTCAGCAGAATTTTAAGATGATCCGCGAAGAAAATACACAACCTCGTCCTCCGAAGGTGGACAAAGAGGTGTTAAATCATATGTGTTGCGGATGTTGGTGTCGTCTGGTTGCTTCTCCTTTAAAAGAATTTTCTTCAAATCCAAAGTAGGATCAAGACCATAATCATCAAAATCTAAAGGAGGAGCATCACTCTCATGAGGGAAGTAAGTATTGAGAAAAGTTGAAAAGTCTTCCTCAAATGAGTAGTCATCCAAAGTAGGATCAAGTGATGGAGGAGGATCTTCATCATGTGAAGAATCACTCGAAAGAGTATCGGCCTCATCAAAATCATCATATATGGGCAGGTCGGGATACTCGGAGGTAAAATCATCGAAATCATCCGTATCTGAGCTAGAATCATCATCATAAGCATTAAAGATCGGTGGAGAATCATATATGGGAGAAGGTTCCAAATTGGAGAAAGAATCATCCACATCATCTTGAAACAGTGGATTATCAATGCAAGATTCGAATAGAGGATTGTTGTAGACGACAAAATCATCAAGCACATTAATCATATTCGCGGATTCTCTTCCAAAGGATTTGCTTGTAAGCTTTCCCATTTCAAAAACTTGTGCATCATCCCCGACCCTTAAGATGAGCTCACCTTAGGCAACATCAACTAGAGCTCGTCCGGTTCTCAAGAATGGCTGACCAAGTATTAAAGGAATACGAGGGTCCATTTCATAATCAACAACAACAAAGTCAACTGGAAAAGTGAAGGTGCCAACTTTAATGAACACATCTTCGGCAATACCAACGGGGTAAGCGAGAGTGCGATTTGCAAGCTCCAGAGTCATCTTCGTTGGAGTAAGGTCGGGTAATGATAGTGTTTTCCAAACACTTAAAGGCATCAGATTAATACTGGCCCCGAGATCAGCTAGGGCAGTAAATTCTTCGGTTTTGTTAAAAATGCAAGGCAACACAAAATGACCGGGATCTCCAAGTTTTTCCGGAAGTTCTTTAAGAATAACTGCAGAACAGTTTTCATGTAAGCGTGTGTTGGCGAGCTCAATCAGCTTCTCCTTCTTGTTAAGCAATTCCTTGAATGCTTTGACAAATTTCGGAATGTGGACAAGTGCTTCGACAAGGCTAATGTTGAAGTTCATTTGAGAGATCATCTTCACATAGCTCGACACTTGAGAGTCATCCTTGGTTAGCATTTTGGTCTTGCCTAAGCGAGAAGGGTATGGGATGTTAGGTTTAGGTGGTGAAGGTGTAGGTGTAGCAGGTAAAGGTTGAGATGTTGAAGGGTGAGATGTTGAAGTGTTCTTCTTGGGTACATCGTCATGACGAGGCGGAGACGGTAATGGTGTACTAATACTCGGTGTAGGAGGAGTAGGGATAAATGGTGGTGGAGGAGGTGTAGATGATAGGGGCGGGATAGGTGGTCCTACGATGGTAACTCCACTACGGGTAGTAATAGCACTCACATTTACTCGCTGATTGGTGACGGTGTTTGAAGGTAGAGAACTCGAAGTAGAAGGTTGAGTGGTGGGCAAGAAACTAGCCAGCATATTCTTCAAATCATTCGTTTGATTACTGAAGGAGGATTGAATATTATCTCGAAGCTCGGATCTAATGTCATTCCCTTGCTTGGTGATATCTCCTTTCAAATTGATAATTTGGCTTTGTAGATTCTTGATTTGCTCACCTTGGGTTCTCATTAAGGCTTCAACATCTTGATTGGTGTGTGGGTTTTGTTGAGTGGGTGGGTGATAAGGATTAGAAGCTCTAGGTGGGATTTGGTTGCTTCTATTGTAGTTGTTGGCGGGGGTTTGGTTTTGAGGAGAAAAACCGGGTGAAAGGTAGTTGTTTGATCGGTAACTCAGTAAATTTCGATCCCCTTGAGGTCGAGTGATATGAGCTTAAATAATCATATCATTAGTAGCTTAAAACATTCAGTATATGCAATTAATGAACCAAAAATGCCTTGTATATGTTGTTTTGTTGTTTTGATGTATGTAGGTACCAAGATCACGAAAACCGGCGAAATCGACACAAGATTGAAGAAAAAGATCGAGGAAGCCAAAATCGAGTTCAATTTAGAGGATTTAATATTTAAATAAAGGATTTTGGTCTAGTGGGTCCCACATTGGAGAATTTGGGCTTAAAAGCCCAATATTGGATATAAAGTGAATAACTTTTGAACAAGCCCAAATCCAGGCCCAAAACAAGTGTAATGAATAAACGGATGAAAAATGTTACATTGGGCCCAAGCCCAAAACATGAAAGGAACGAATGAAAAGATGGGATGGGCCTAGGGTTTGGTTAGTATAACGTTTATAAACATGTTACAAAATTCATTCACGTCATTACTTTCCTCCACAAATTTACTTCACACACGTTCCCACACACAATTAAATAATCTTCGATAAAACCAAAGTGCTTTCTCTTTCATTTATCTCCTTCATCCCATCTCACCCCAAAACCAGTAACAATAAGTTACTGTTTCAAAACCCTATCCAAATAAAATCACAATATTATTTGGGGCTTTTTATGCACACGTTTAATTCATACGTGTGGGAATAAAAACCCCATGGTTTTAGGAAGAGAAGGTATGGTGAGGCGAGGATACGTGGCGGATTTTTATTGGAGGCAACAGCTCAATCTTCCAAATAAACCAATCAAAGGGCTAGAAAGAAACACAACTAGTACATACGGATGCCACGTTGGCAATCCGTGTGCTAGTGGTGTTTTCTCAACCATCAGATTAAAACAAACAAGAGAGAGGATTGATCTAAGGGCCATAGATGAAAAGGAATATACTCAAGAAGATTCGGATATTCTCCCCAGCAAAGCCTTGGGATGGCTATAAAAACCCCCAATTTACTTGTAATCTTTATCCTTTCTTTACTTAAAAGTTATTCTGTAGAAATAGTTTTAGGGTTAAATTTGTATTTCTTTTAATGAAATCTTGTAATATTTCTGAAATTAATGAAAGATCAGTCGTGTTCATTATTAATCGTGTCTCGTCTATTTTCTTTTACTGCTTAAATTGATATACGAATTAAATCTATTAACTGTTTCACAATGATAACGTTTGAGATGTTAAAGATGAGCTAATTAATAGCTTAGATTTAATATTAGAAGTAAAAGTATTGGATTAGTGTTTATCCCCACTGGGTAGACATAAAATAGAAGCAGAGATTTATTCTGGTTCAAGTTAAGGTGGTTAATGGTGGTTTCGATTCCGGTTCATTAGGTTGCTCAGCGCAAACCTACTTCCCAATGGTTTCATCAAAAGGTTCTAACCCTTTTTAATTTTTATGTTATTTACAAGTTTTATCTATTAAACTGTTTGGACTATTTGTTTGAATAATCTGTGTAGAAATCTGTCAAATGATGCTATTTTTATATGTAGGTTTAATTAGCTTTTAAGTTTATCATGAATATTGTTTTAATGAATCTGCGTTTGGGGTTAACTGTTTAAGATCTTGATAGTTATATTTTTAGTTTAACCTGTGTTTGTGAATTGGTATTCTGATGAAACTGGATTAGTTATTTTGTCTAGTCTGCTTAATTTCTGCTGATTTGTATAAGGGGCTGTTGGATTTTGATTACGTTATAATAGTCATTCTTAGCGTGTTTAGGATATGGCTCGTGTAATGAGGTCTGCTAAGTTGCTTAATCTTTTGTTTTTGTTATCTGCTACTTGATTTTCAGTTTATTTGTTTTAGAATTTTAACTGTGACTTATTTTACTTTTATGAGTTGTTGTTTGCTTAAATTGTGACTGAACTTTAATCTGCTAGTGCTTAAATTTAGTTTTATACTGATGTTTTAAAGGAAAAATGGGTTAAATGATAGAATTAATTAGATATTTTAGTCCTGTTAGTTTGGATATTATTTTAGTCTGCTGTTATATTTTGATTTTGCTGAATGTTCTGAGCCTTTTAAAGCTGTGATTTATTTGGATGTTTTGAGTTATTAATCTTTAAACTGTTTAAGTATAAGCTTATCAGATCCATTAATCTGATAAGCCCAAAAGAGCTGTTTCCTAACAGCTTATAGTATATAAGCTTACCAAAAGTCACCTCCTGTGACTCTTTTGTTTTAACTGTAAAAAAGAATTAATAGCAAAAATTTTGTCACTCATGGGAATCGAACTCGAGACCCACTGGTTAACTGTATAGCGTGTTAACCACCTGAGCTCAATGCTCATTTGATTTTATTATCAGTTTAGTAATTAATATAGTAGTTCTAAACTTGGCAGATTTTATTTAAGTAATCTTTGATTCACTTTAATTTCGCTTTTAATAAACTTTTAAAAAAATGTTTTTATTAAAGTTAAATAGTTTTATTAGTCTATTTTTAATTAATTAGATTTTTATAATACTAGATTTAAATAAAAAATAGTTTTTAAAATAGATTAGTTTTATTTTAATAAAGTTTTATAAAGTTTAAAAAGTTTATTTAGATTTTTTAAAATAGATTAAAAGTTATTTTTATTAAATAGATTAATTTTAATAAATTTTTAAATAGATTAAATTTTAAATAGTTTTTAATTAATTGTTTGTAGATTTTAAATATAGCGGGGTTTACGATTCATGCACTTTAGGTTAATTTTAAATAGATTAAAATTGGTAGATTTAATTTCTAGTTTAAAAACTGAAAACCAATTCAAATCAATTGTCCAAATCGAAACGAAACGTCTCAAATTCACTCGATCTTCGTGTACAACGAACTTGGTTCACCACGTGCTTAATTGAATTCGTCATCGGTAATATTAGTCTATTACTTTTTCCTAAAGGTAATTTTCTAATTTACCCTATAACGTAATCTTAATTATCACATATACTATCAACGACACATCAAAAATTTTGGCGCCGCTGCCGGGGATCTTGTGTACGATTCGCTTTTGTGGAGATTTGTTGATCGTTGATTTGAAGACCCTTTCCGTCCTCGGAAAGTTTTGTTATTTTTCTATTATATAGTATGTATCGTTTTTCTCGTTTTTTGTGAATAATATATTGTATTATGTAGAACAATAAATTTACATACTTATCAAATAAGGCCTTAGTTGGGATTTCATCACCTATCTATTGTAGTCGAATCTAAAACAAAAATAAAAGGCAACATAGATAAATACTAATAAGAAGTTTGAACTCGATTTATACAAACTATAAGGTGGGTATAAGGTGACGTGCTATAAAAGGCCGTCTAAGGAAAAAGGTTTTTAAGTGCTTTGTGCCACCTCGTTTCCCCGCTTGCTTGTGTGTATATTGAGAGAGACAACCTATTATTGGTTTGCCGACTCAAGTAGTAGTAAATCTTATTTTTGTAGTTTACTTATTGAACCTCGAGACGTTTAGGTTTTCACCTATCGTTTCAAAGTCGACCGATGGTAATTTACTTCCATAGTAGTTATCCTTATTCCTTGTTTTTTATCGATCATTATTGATTAAGCAATACCAAATAAAAATACCAAAAATAATATTCTTCTTGTCTAATTTCTTTTCTTCAATCCTCTAAATTCTCGTCTTTGTAGTGTATGCAATTACGTTCTTCTCGACTTGTGATTGATTTTAATAGGCTTGAAAATATTCCTCGTAGAAATAGAAATCGTCAACAACGAATAGTGGAACCCGAGCTTCCACCTATTGTTGTAGAGATGGCCGATAACCGAACAATGGAGGAATTGCTCCGTGCACCAACCGAAGGGTATGGGGAAGCAATCGTTGTGCCGGCTATTTTGGCGGATCATTATGAGATTAAGACGGGTCTTTTATCGCTCATTCGTGCCGACCAATTTCGTGGCAATGAGACCGATAACCCGCACTCTCACATTCGGAATTTTCTTCGAATACCTCGACTCTCAAGTTTAGAGATGTGCCGAATGACGCGATTAAGCTCATGCTTTTTCCGTACTCACTCGAGGGTAATGCTAAGATTTGGTATGAGAAAGAACCACCGGGTTCGATCTTAACATGGGATGATTTAGTGTCTATGTTCATGAATTATTTCTTTCCACCGTCCAAAACAACACACTTTAAGAATGAGATCACTAGATTTGAACAAAAAGTGCATGAATCATTTGGGGTTGCATGGGAAAGATTTAAAGATTTGTTGAGACAATGTCCACACCACGGTTTCTCGGAATTGCATCAAATAAATACTTTCTATAATGGGCTTAATATGATTGAACAAGATTCTTTAAATGCCGCCGCGGGTGGTATTCTTTTAAGAAAAACTCCGAGAGACGCGTGGGGAATAATTGAGAATAAATCTAGAGCACAATATTCACGAAACACACCGGGTGTTTCCAATGTGAATTCATTTGATCCCGAGATTGCTAGATTGGACTCTAAGATTGACACGATTTTGAATGAGCTTAGGAAGAATCCTAATGGATCCATTAATATGGTTGAGAATGTTTGTGTATCATGTGGTGGAGCACATCCTAATCATGCTTGTTTAACCACGGGGTTTGATCAAGCTAGTGCTTTTGCCGCGACGGGAACTTATGGCTCCAACGGTCAAGTTCCTCGTCAAAATCATGTTGCTCCACCGGGTTTTCCACCGGTTCAAAATAGGTACAACAATGGAAACAATGGGAATAATTTTAACCGTGGTAACCAAGGGAATTTAAATCAAGGAAATGGGTTTAATGCTAATCAAAACAATCAAGGTTTTCAAGGGAATAATCAAAAATATTTGTCAAGCTACATTAAAACGAATGAGGCAATTTTGAAAGCTTTTCAAAATAACATTCAAGGACAAATGGCAACTTTGAAAAATGAGTTTCAAAATATGATTAAAGGGCAAAACAATAAGATTGAGCTTAATCAACAAAGACTTGAACAAAACCAAAACCGTTTTGAGCAAAGATTAGAGCAAAGTCAAAATCGTATGCAACAAAGTTTGGAACAAGGTCAAAATAAATTACTCTCGATGTTTGAATCTTTTATGTCCAAACCTTCCTCGTCTTCGGGTGGCTTACCTAGTAACACCATTCCAAACCCGAAGGGTGAGATGAAAGCTATAACCACACGTAGTGGGAAAGCTTTAGACGGACCTTTGCTTCCACATGTGAGTACCTCTCCGGTGAGGGAAGTGGAGCAAGAACCCGAGGTGGTTACAGAAAAGGAAATTCCTATTCCACCAAAGGTAGACCAATTGCCTATTCCGGAACCCGAGCTTCCGAAGACTAAACCCACACTACCCTACCCTTCGAGACTTAACCAAGAGAAGCTCCGCGAAAAGTCCAATGCTCAAATGACTACTTTTTTAGAGATGTTTAAGAATCTTTATATTAATGTTAGTTTCGCGGATGCACTGCTTTACATGCCTAAGTTTGCTTCGACTATTAAGAGATTGATGAATGATAAAGGGAAATTGGTTGAAGTGTCTACATCTTTAGATGCTAATTGTTCCGCGGTTCTTACACAAAAGCTTCCCAAAAAGCTTGGAGACCCGGGCAAGTTTGTGATACCATGTGATTTCCCTAATATGGAAGAATGCTTAGCTTTAGCTGATCTTGGTGCTAGCATTAATTTGATGCCTCTTTCCGTATGGAAAAGGTTATCACTTCCCGAGCTTACACCTACTAAGATGACTCTCGAGCTAGCGGATCGATCGATCGCCTTACCAAAAGGTATAGTCGAGGACGTGTTTGTCAAGGTAGGGAAACTCGTCTTTCCAACGGATTTTGTGGTTTGCGATTATCCCGAAGATTCTCGTGTACCACTAATTTTGGGAAGACCGTTTTTGATGACGGCTAGTGCTTTAGTTGACATGAAAGCGGGGAAATTGACTTTAAGAGTTGATGATGAAAATATCACGTTTGATATTGGTCATATCTCTAAATTTTCTTCCAAGTATTACGAGGAATCAATTAATCAAATCGATGTGATTGATGTTACTTGTGAAGAATATTCTCAAGAAGTGCTTGGATTCTCGGCTTCTTCTAAAAGTGGCAATCCCACTTCTTCGAATCCTATTATCTCTTCGGCTAAGCCTCCACTCACTCCATTTGAGGGAGGTGACTTCGTTCTTGGAGAGCTTGAGGATAATGGTTATTCAAAAACCGAAAAGGAAATTGATGATTACCTTAGCACACCATTTGATCCTAGTGAGTTTGATAGTGAGAATTTTGATCCCGAGGGAGATATTGCATTGATTGAAAAATTGTTGAATATGGATCCTTTTGAATCACCACCTATGGATTTAAAAGTTGTGAATGAAAATGAGACTAAAGTGAAAACATCTATTGAGGAAGCACCCGAATTAGAACTTAAGGAATTACCCACTCATTTGGAGTATGCTTTTCTTGAGGGATCGGATAAGTTACCGGTGATTATTGCTAAGGGATTAAAGGAATATGAAAAGGATGAACTCATCAAAGTGCTTAAGAAGCATAAACGGGCCATTCCATGGAAAATCTCCGACATTAAGGGTATAGATCCAAAATTTTGTACTCATAAAATTCTAATGGAGGATGATTATAAACCCGCTATCCAAAGTCAAAGAAGGGTCAATCCAAAGATTCATGAGGTGATCAAAAAGGAAGTCACTAAACTTCTAGACGCCGGAATGATCTACCCTATCTCGGATAGTCCATGAGTTAGCCCCGTGCATTGTGTTCCAAAGAAAGGAGGAATGACGGTTGTTACTAATGAGGATAATGAATTGATTCCTACTAGACTTGTGACCGGTTGGCGTGTTTGTATTGATTATAGGAAACTTAATGATGCCACTAGGAAGGATCATTTTCCATTACCTTTTATGGATCAAATGTTAGAGAGACTAGCGGGGAATGAATTCTATTACTTTTTGGATGGATTTTCCGGCTATTTCCAAATCCCCATTGACCCTCGTGATCAAGAAAAATACCACATTCACTTGTCCTTATGGAACATTTGCTTATCGTTGCATGCCTTTTGGACTATGCAATGCTCCGGGGACGTTCCAAAGGTGCATGATGGCCATTTTCCATGATATGATCGAGAAAACCATGGAAGTCTTCATGGATGACTTTTCAGTTTTTGGGGAATCTTTCACTTCATGTCTCTCTAACCTTGAAAGAATGTTGCAACGTTGTGAGGAAACTAATCTTGTGCTTAATTATGAGAAATGTCACTTCATGTGCAAAGAGGGAATTGTGTTAGGACATAAGATCTCTAAGGCCGGTATTGAGGTTGATAGGGCTAAAATCGACGTGATTGCCAAATTGCCTCCACCCACCACCGTTAAGGGAGTAAGGAGTTTTCTCGGCCATGCCGGCTTCTATCGACGTTTTATACAAGACTTCTCTAAGATAGCTCGGCCTATGACCCATCTTTTGGAAAAAGAGACTCCTTTCATCTTTTCGGATGAGTGTATTCAAGCCTTTGAGATGCTTAAAAGAAAGTTAACCGAATCTCCAATCTTAGTTGCCCCGGATTGGGACCTACCTTTTGAAATTATGTGTGATGCTAGTGATTATGCGGTAGGTGCGGTTTTGGGGCAACGTAAGTTAAAACACTTCTTCCCTATACACTATGCAAGTAAGACTATGACGGATGCTCAAACAAAGTACACTACAACGGAAAAGGAGCTACTTGCCGTTGTGTATGCTTTTGAAAAGTTTAGACCATATCTCGTCTTGTCTCAAACCATAGTGTATACGGACCACTCGGCTATCAAATATCTTCTTAATAAACAAGATGCTAAGCCGAGGTTGCTCCGGTGGATTCTCCTCCTTCAAGAATTTAATGTCAAAATTCTAGACAAAAAAGGAGCCGAGAATCTTGCGGCCGATCATTTATCTCGACTTGAGAATCCTCACCAAAGCGATCGAGAGAACAAGGAAATCAATGAAACATTTCCTCTCGAGTCGCTTGGTATGATTGCTTTTCGTGGTGATGATAGTACCCCATGGTTTGCGGACATCGCAAATTACCATGCCGGGAAGTTTGTGATCAAGGGTATGTCGTCCCAACAAAAACGAAAGTTTTTCAAGGATATTTCCTATTACTTTTGGGATGACCCCTATTTTTTTCGTGTGTGCGCGGATCAAGTGATTCGTAGGTGCGTGTTTGGAAAAGAAGCTTAAGATATCCTTAAATCTCGTCATGAGGGACCCACCAGGGGACATCATGGTGCTAACGCCACCGCGAAGAAAGTCTTTGATGCCGGCTTCTTTTGGCCTTCCATATATCGTGATTCCCAAGACTTGATCAAGACTTGTGATGCTTGTCAACGTCAAGGAAAGAACTCACAAAGGGATGAAATGCCTCAAAACATTATCCAAGTTTGTGAAATCTTTGACATGTGGGGGATCGATTTTATGGGGCCGCTTCCATCTTCGAAAGGAAATAAATACATTCTCGTAGCCGTGGACTATTTGTCTAAATGGGTTGAAGCTAAGGCTTTACCCACGAATGATGCTCGAGTTGTGGTGAACTTTTTGAAACAACTCTTTGCTAGGTTTGGAACTCCGCGGGCTATTATAAGTGATCGTGGGACCCATTTTTTTATGAACAATTTGAAAAAGTTCTAAAGAAATATGGTGTCACTCATCGACTTTCTACGGCTTATCACCCTCAAACGAGTGGTCAAGTGGAGGTTTCAAACCGTGCTCTTAAAAGGATTTTGGAGCGTTCTATTGGAGAAAATCGCACTTCATGGTCGGATAAATTGGACGATGCATTGTGGGCTTTCCGTACGGCTTACAAGACGCCAATTGGTTGTACACCATTTAGGTTGGTCTACGGAAAAGCATGCCACTTGCCAATTGAACTCGAACATAAGGCGTATTGGGCTCTTAAGCATTGTAACTTTGATTTGAGGACCGCGGGTGATCATCGCAAGGTTCAATTGAATGAACTAAGTGAATTAAGGGATCAAGCTTATGAAAATTCTTTGATTTATAAAGAGAAGACTAAGAGGATTCATGACTCTAAGATCAAAAACCGCATTTTCAATGTTGGTGATCAAGTCCTCTTATTCAACTCTAGACTCAAGATTTTCTCGGGCAAGCTTAAATCCCGTTGGTCCGGACCATTCACCATTGCACAAGTTTTCCCTTATGGCACCGTTGAGCTAGCTCAAAAAGACGGGCCTATCTTTAAGGTGAATGGTCATCGTGTGAAACATTACTTTGGAGGGGACATACCTACGGAGGTTGTCCCGGATCTTCGAACTTTCCCTAAGGACCAATGAATGCGGGGATCGAGTCGAGCTCATGACTCGGTGAACAAAAACGAGGTGCCTTGTGGGGGAGTCCCATACATTCTATCTTCTTTCTATTTTCTAACACTAATAAGGCTTGATCTTTCAAGCTCGTGCTCGTGTTTTGTTGTGTTGTGATCTTAGGTATGACCCTAATATTTGAAGACTCTCGTGTTCAGTTTTTGCCGGTCCACTTGATCTTCCATTCTTTGAATGCCAAAAAGGGGCACACTCTTTATCCCTTGATTTTTATCGACTAACGTTTTATCTTGAGGCATAATTAATAAACGGCTTATAGATTTGCGTGCTCTTTCCATGCTAGGAATTTGCATTAGACTCTTCGTGTCTTAGCAAGGGGGTGTTACTCTTGAGCTAAGAAACATTGAGGACAATGTTTGGTTTTAGCATGGGGGAGTCAATCGATATAATCGCTTGCAATTGCTTTTGTCGTGTCTAAACGTATTGTTTTTCTCATTTTTCAATAAAATTTTAAAATTTTTAGTGTAATTTTTAAGTTTTAATAAAGAAAATAAGTGCTTTTGACATGAATGTAGGCTTTCCGTTGGTGAAATAAGAATAGTTTTTGACTCGACTCGGTTTTTAACCTTAGCTTTTCCTTAACGTATTTGAATTAAGTTTTGCTAGGCTTTTATGTAGGGAGCTTTAAAACGCGAAAGTCTTAATTCATTCGAGTTAAGAACAAGAACTTTTCGCAAGTTCCTATAATTGATCCTAGAAAGTCGTTTATTAAGGAAACTTTAAAACGCAAATTCTAAAACTTGAAAGAGTATAAGAAGATGCAAGATCCTATAGATGACTTGAAAACCCACAACTTTGATTTAATAGGCTAAGTATCCATTGATTTCACATTCTTGAAATTTTACAATATGGAGAACGAGAGATGATAGAGCCAATTATAAGTTTGGTATTCTTTCGGGAATTTATGTGAGTTAATTATAAGCCTATTCTCCCATCGCTTGCTAATAAATTTATCTGCAATAAATAAAGTTGTACGATTTGAAAAGTTACTTAGCTTCTAGCCCAAGATCGTTTAAAAGTTGCTCGGTATGGATTAGAGTTCATAGCCAAGGCATAACTTATTGAAGCGGGATGCGAAGATTGGCGAGTCCAAAAAGGTCCTAACAAGACATGAGGGCTATATTTTATTGCTAAAGATCTCAAGTGATGTGAAGAATCATTTATCAAAAATCAATATGAAGGATCGAGACACACGACGAAAAGCAAATACTCCCCAAAAGTCATGGAGAAGTCTATCCAAAAAGGCCTTAACAAGGTATGAGGATAAATAAAGCTAAGTCCAAAAAAGAGGCGGATCGTTGTATATCAAAATCCCAAATAAAGATTGGAGAAAAATGAAGAAGTCGTGGTCCAAGTATGAATCTCTCAAAATTTCAAGTGAAGAAATTCCTATATGAAGAGAAGACCATTATTTCATGAACGTCTCTCAAGGTTTGAAGTATAAAGTCACTGCCAAATATCGGTCCGAGAAAGGTCTCAAATCGCGAAGCAAGTTATGCCAAGATATGAACTTTATGAGGTCCCGAGAAGCAGTTTTAAAAGATTTTGTCCTTTAGCTAACTATTGATTAAATCGTTCACTTTATTTTCGGCCTAATAAATTATCGAAATAAGTCAACAATGCATCCTCGTGATCATTCAAGACAACAATAAAACATATAAGATACACCTAGGAATAAGGGAGTCTAAGTGAATAATTGGCCCACATGAGTTCGTGTTAGTTTGCCAACTTATAATAACAATGATCTTGTTTTTGTACTTGGCATGGAAAAGTGAAAAGTCGGGGACGATGAATCTATTTGAGTTTTATGATCCTTAAAGTTATTTTTCAATAATGAAAGCAATACATTATGTCTTTGCAAAATAAAGTTATCAAAAGTTGAATAATGGTGTAGTTAGTGTTTTATTCTATCATTGCGTGAGGACACGGCAATTGCTTAGCAAGGGGGAATTTGATATGAGCTTAAATACTCATATCATTAGTAGCTTAAAACATTCAATATATGCAACTAATGAACCAAAAATGCCTTGTATATGTTGTTTTGTTGTTTTGATGTGTGTAGGTACCAAGATCACGAAAACCGGCGAAATCGACACGAGATTGAAGAAAAAGATCGAGGAAGCCAAAATCGAGTTCAATTTAGAGGATTTAATATTTAAATAAAGGATTCTGGTCTAGTGGGTCCCACATTGGAGCATTTGGGCTTAAAAGCCCAATATTAGATATAAAGTGAATAACTTTTGAACAAGCCCAAATCCAGGCCCAAAACAAGTGTAATGAATAAACGGATGAAAAAATGTTACATTGGGCCCAAGCCCAAAACATGAAAGGAACGAATGAAAAGATGGGATGGGCCTAGGGTTTGGTCATAAAACATTTATACACATGTTACAAAATCATTCACGTCATTACTTTCCTCCACGCATTTACTTCACACACGTTCCCACACACAATTAAATAATCTTCGATAAAACCAAAGTGCTTTCTCTTTCATTTATCTCCTTTATCCCATCTCACCCCAAAACCAGTAACAATAAGTTACTGTTTCAAAACCCTAGCCAAATAAAATCACAATATTATTTGGGGCTTTTTATGCACACGTTTAATTCATACGTGTAGGAATAAAAACCCCATGGTTTTAGGAAGAGAAGGTATGGTGAGGCGAGGATACGTGGCGGATTTTTATTGGAGGCAACAGCTCAATCTTCCAAATCAACCAATCAAAGGGCTAGAAAGAAACACAACTAGCACACACGGATGCCACGTTGGCAATCTGTGTGCTAGTGGTGTTTCTCAACCATCAGATTAAAACAAACAAGAGAGAGGATTGATCTAAGGGCCATAGATGAAAAGGAATATACTCAAGAAGATTCGGATATTCTCCCCAGCAAAGCCTTGGGATGGCTATAAAAACCCCCAATTTACTTGTAATCTTTATCCTTTCTTCTCTTAAAAGTTATTCTGTAGAAATAGTTTTAGGGTTAATTTTGTATTTCTTTTAATGAAATCTTGTAATATTTCTGAAATTAATGAAAGATCAGTCGTGTTCATTATTAATCGTGTCTTGTCTATTTTCTTTTACTGCTTAAATTGATATACGAATTAAATCTATTAACTGTTTCACAATGATAACGTTTGAGATGTTAAAGATGAGCTAATTAATAGCTTAGATTTAATATTAGAAGTAAAAGTATTGGATTAGTGTTTATCCCCACTGGATAGACATAAAATAGAAGCAGTGAAGATTTATTCTGGTTCGAGTTAAGGTGGTTAATGGTGGTTTCGATTCCGGTTCATTAGGTTGCTCAGCGCAAACCTACTTCCCAATGGTTTCATCAAAAGGTTCTAACCCTTTTTAATTTTTATGTTATTTACAAGTTTTATCTATTAAACTGCTTGGACTATTTGTTTGAATAATCTGTGTAGAAATCTGTCAAATGATGCTATTTTTATATGTAGGTTTAATTAGCTTTTAAGTTTATCATGAATATTGTTTTAATGAATCTGCGTTTGGGGGTTAACTGTTTAAGATCTTGATAGTTATATTTTTAGTTTAACCTATGTTTGTGAATTGGTATTCTGATGAAACTGGATTAGTTATTTTGTCTAGTCTGCTTAATTTCTGCTGATTTGTATAAGGGGCTGTTGGATTTTGATTACGTTGTAATAGTCATTCTTAGCGTGTTTAGGATATGGCTCGTGTAATGAGACCTGCTAAGTTGCTTAATCTTTTGTTTTTGTTATCTGCTACTTGATTTTCAGTTTATTTGTTTTAGAATTTTAACTGTGACTTATTTTACTTTTATGAGTTGTTGTTTGCTTAAATTGTGACTGAACTTTAATCTGCTAGTGCTTAAATTTAGTTTTATACTGATGTTTTAAAGGAAAATTGGGTCAACTGATAGAATTAATTAGATATTTTAGTCCTGTTAGTTTGGATATTATTTTAGTCTGCTGTTATATTTTGATTTTGCTGAATGTTCTGAGCCTTTTAAAGCTGTGATTTATTTGGATGTTTTGAGTTATTAATCTTTGAACTGTTTAAGTATAAGCTTATCAGATCCATTAATCTGATAAGCCCAAAAGAGCTGTTTCCTAACAGCTTATAGTATATAAGCTTACCAAAAGTCACCTCCTGTGACTCTTTTGTTTTAACTGTAAAAAAGAATTAATAGCAAAAATTTTGTCACTCATGGGAATCGAACTCGAGACCCACTGGTTAACTGTATAGCGTGTTAACCACCTGAGCTCAATGCTCATTTCATTTTATTATCAGTTTAGTAATTAATATAGTAGTTCTAAACTTGGCAGATTTCATTTAAGTAATCTTTGATTCACTTTAATTTCGCTTTTAATAAACTTTTATAAAAATGTTGTATTAAAGTTAAATAGTTTAATTAGTCTATTTTTAATTAATTAGATTTTTATAATATTAGATTTAAATAAATAAAAAAATAGTTTTTAAAATAGATTAGTTTTATTTTAATAATGTTTTATAAAGTTTAAAAAGTTTAATCATATTTTTAAAATAGATTAAAAGTTATTTTTATTAAATAGATTAATTTTAATTAATTTTTAAATAGATTAAATTTTAAATAGTTTTTAATTAATTGTTTGTAGATTTTAAATATAGCGGGGTTTACGATTCATGCAGGGGTTTACGATTCATGCACTTTAGGTTAATTTTAAATAGATTAAAATTGGTAGATTTAATTTCTAGTTTAAAAACCGAAAACCAATTCAAATCAATTGTCCAAATCGAAACGAAACGTCTCAAATTCACTCGATCTTCGTGTACAACGAACTTGGTTCACCACGTGCTTAATTGAATTCGTCATTGGTATCATTAGTCTATTACTTTTTCCTAAAGGTAATTTTCTAGTTTACCCTATAACGTAATCTTAATTATCACATATACTATCAACGACACATCATCGAGCTTGGTAATTTTCGGGTGAATAATTACCATAAGCTGCATACACGTTTTCCGGATTTCCTTGAGTAGAAGGACAATCAGTGTATGAGTGAGGACCGCCTCATGTCTCACAAGGATTGGCAACCGCTTTAACTTGTTGTTGTTGGTTTGTAGCGAGAAGCAAGATATTTTTGTTCATTTCGGTCATCATGCGGCTGAATTCGGTCATGTCGGGGTTTGCTGAAGTAGAAGAAACATTGACTCTCGGGTTGTTCCTTGAAGAAGCGGAGGAATCCCAGTTTTTGTGGTGAGTAGTCATGTTCTCAATAAGCTCTCTACACTCCTTGGGTCTCCTTTTCATAAATGTGTCACCGGCGGCTGCATTAATCGTATCACGATCTCGAAAAGTCAAACCGTTGTAGAAAGTATCAATCAATGTGACTGGAAGCATGTTGTGGTTTGGGCAACGATCGATCAAAACATTATATCTTTCCCAAGCATCAAAGAGAGATTCATCGGGTTCTTGCATGAAACCGCTGATTTGATTGCGAAGGCTCGTGACCATGGATGGTGGAAAGTAGCGCGACAAAAAGCGTTGAGTCATGTCATCCCAAGTATGAATTGAATTCTTCGGGAGACGATCAAACCATTTCTCGGCGTGGTGTGATAAAGTATGTGGGAAGAGTTGAAGGCGAAGAACATCCATTGTGGCACCGGGCAACTTCATGCTTTGAGTGATTGTAATGAATTTGTCGAGGTGTTTGTTGGCATCATCATCAGGCATTCCGGCGAATGGATTAGTTTGCACTTGCTGAATCATGTGGTGCTTCAACGAAAACTCCGGAGCCGTGATTTGCATCGGCGCAATCGGTCCTCCTCGTCCAAACATGGTAGGTTGACAGAGCTCCTCCATGGTCCGAAGATCGGGCTGTAGAAGAACATTGTTGTTGTTATTATTGAGGTGCGGTGGATTATTATTGTTGTTGACACCTGCCATAGCTAAATCTTCAGGAGTCTCAGGCTCTTGATAAGTAGAAGATCTAGTACGCATACACCTACAAAGGCAAAAGAAAAGAATACCAAACACAAAGAGAATATATATACACTATAAAGATAAAAAAAAAATTGGATTTTTGAAATTTTTAATTTTTATGGGTTTTTAACAATTTTTAATTTTTTTGATTTTTTGAAATTTTTAAGCAAGAAAATAACGCTCACAAATGAACGGATCCCAAAAAGCAACGCGTCTCTCACAGAAAACCGTTAATCTTTACGAAAAGAGCCGGCAGCGGCGCCATTTGATACAAGAGATTTTGTATGTAAAAAGTTATCGTCACAGTCTCTTCGAATTGATCCTGGTTAACTATGTGACTCAGTCGTTCTTTGGTGAAACAAATAGTTGTGTCGTTGTAGTAAAAATAAATGTGCAAGACGTAAATGTAAATGACGTTAATTTAAATCTAAATCTGATTTAAAGTAAATGGCAAGTATTTAAAAGCCTGACGAGAATTAAAAGGCACTAAAAGTAAATAACGCAAACTTAAAACTATCTAAGGCAAACTTAAAACGCAACTAAAACTTAAAACTAAGGCAAGGCTAAAATAAATCTAAGGCAAATAGACTTAAAGTGCGACTAAGTAAAAAGGCGGGAAAATTAAAGCTTGAAAATTAAAGAATTAAAAATAGAAACTAAAAATAACCTGAACACAGCTTATTCGGAATAATCCTTCGTTCGGAATAAACATTCATCCGGAATGTCACCTTCGTTCGGAATGTTCTTCTTCACTCGGAATACTTACCAAAAACCTTGATCCGGAATAAATCCTTTATCCGGAATATGTCACTTATCCGGAATAAAGTCTTGATTCGGAATACTGGTCATTGATCCGGAATATCTCCTTGATCCGGAATAAAGCCTTGATCCGGAATGTTGAAGATTCCGGATGAAACTCCTTGATCCGGAATATTATTCCGAATAAAACTCCTTGATCCAGAATATGTCACTTATTCCGGATGGAAGCCTTTGATTCGGAATATCTCCTTGATCCGGAATGTTTGGTTGATCCGGAATGTTCTGTTGATCCGGAGTGTTCTGTTGATCCGGAATGTGGACTTGATCCGGAATATTAAAATATACCGAATGAACAAGTTGATCCGGAATATCTTGAACAACACTTTGATTCGGAATACCAACAAGGAAAAGGAAAAAGCTACGGATCTAGATAAAAACTAATCAAATCAAACAAAAGATTAAATCAAACTAAACAAATAACATCTACTAATCATAAACAAACAATCCAAAACAATCAAACTAACAAATATAACCAAAATAATCAAAACCCACTTTAATCAAATCAATAAAAATAAGAACATGAACATGAACAAAAAAACATAAAGATTAAAGAAAGGAAGATAGGAGATCAAACAATAAAGTAAAGATCGACAATAATTAAAAGGAAACTTACTTGAAATTAAATGTATTTAAGGTGCAAGACAATTAAGTAAATGACATGTAATTAAATGTGCAAAAATTAAAGTGGAAGAGCATAGTTTGTCAAACTAGCCAACAAGAGAAAAAAATAATGAAATCCTAATCTATTTATAGGGGAGGATTAGGAGGTGCTTAGGAAGCTTCCTCCCCTCTTTCTTCTTTCCTTAATTGCATGATTAAGTCCTTAATCTTCTTTAATCTTTTGACTTCAATGACTTTGTCTTGGAATTTCTTTAAACTCGTCTTGAATTTTCTTCATAAATAAGACTCGAGTTCTTCGGCTTTTAGTAAACTTCCGTCTTTTGACTTTTTTCTTCGATAAATCTTCAGAATTGGTCTTGGGCTTCCATTCTTTTTGCACTCTTGACTTCTTGACTTCGTCTTTCGTCTTTTTCTTCGATAAAAGCCCGTGAATGCCCGTGTGTTCTCCACTTTTCACCTTTTCGTCCTAAATCACAACAAAAACACAAACCACGCATAATTCCGACATAAATGACATAAAATACACGTTTAGGCTCGGTTATTATTGTAATTAAGTGGTAAAAAGGATAGGTGTTTACACACATATCAGTGCTCTTTAAAACTGATAGTAAAATTATTAAAATGAAACTGCAAACGCGGGTAACATGTGATGAATTCTTAACACGTTATTAAGCATCTTGAAAATGTAAAATGAAAGTATTTTTAATCTTAGCATCGCTTAGAAGAAAATGGAAAAAGAACATGAGCAATACTAAAAAGATCACGCTAAATATTATAAGGATGTTAAGCCATAATTATTAGAAATTCATTGCATATAAATTTTGTATGCATATGTATTATTTTATTGCATGCTAAACAATTGAAGACTAAATTACAGGCTCGAAGTCATTTGATCTACTCAAAATTAGATCTTTAACAATTTAATAAAGAATTCAAAATAACTCTTGAATTCAAAATAACTCTTGTCAGTCATATCTGAAAGTTGACATAATACTTAATTTTTTCGTGACTTGTAACATTCGATATCTAATACTTTCTTTGCATATTGGTTTTACTTAAAAGAAGGTTTCAACATTTCTATAATGTGTATCGTCAATTAGCTGGAATCATTAATCTTCATTGAATAAGTATTCAATTTTAACAATTTCATATACTCGTATAATTCGATTTTTAAAGAATGTATCAAGAATTCATACTCATATATAGTCCAGTTTCCAAAGAGTGTATAAATTTAAATCTATATATGATCCAATTTAATGTACAGTTTATAACAGTTGATTTTTTGGTCTCCTTTTGTTGGTTTTTACTTCAGCCTATCATTATTTCAAATATCGAAGATTTGAATATTCAAAAATACAAAAATTCTCACATCTCCGAAGTTGAAAACTTAATAATCTTGGCACGTAAACATGTACATTTTACGTGAGGTTACAAACAAAATAGAAAAATAGCAACAAAGTTAATAACAAATTTAACACATCAGATACATATTTGGGGAGCCCGTATGTTTTCGATTAGAGCATTGACGTAAATTCCGAGAATGTCGGCAAAGATTTTAGCATCCGGAGACGTCAGCGAAAATTCGGCAACATATCTAAAAACAAGTCAATGTTAAAAAACTCAAATTTATAAAAACAATAGATGTGCAGAAAAATATTCAAAAGATAAACAAATACAAAGATCTACAGTATATACAATAAAACCTTTCAAAGCTCAAAAGATACATAAATCCATAACAACCATTCATGCCAAATATAGCAAACTTTAAAAATTAAACTCACAAATTACGTTTAACCAACCGAGGTGGCAGTAGGTATAGCCGGAACGACAGCGGCAAGACTGCCGCAGCAACAACTTTTCTGGCAAGATAAAGGCGGCTATCGGTGATTGTAAAAAATACCGAAAAAGTTATAAAAACTCAGATATAGAAGAAAAGTTACAAATCTATAAGCCTTCGAAACTTGATAAATATACATGGATATATCAATAAAACTAAAGAAATACCTCAAATTTGGAAACCCTTTTTGGTTGTCGGGCCGTCTTGGTTGTTTCCTCCCGGTGGTCATGGTTCTGTACTGGTGCGGCTTACGGTGGACAAATGGGTTTCGGGGGTCTTATTGATTAAATCCACATTTTTTAAACATCAAAACCACTACTGAAACTACAACGTTCGTCTAAAAAATCACCAGATCTACAACCGAACATAGGGAGGTTTCTGCGAATTCAGACAATGCACTTGCGGTCGAGATGGTGGTGGCCGAGGTGGTGGCAGGCGTGGTGGAGGTAGAGGTGGTGTAATTTGGTTTTAGTTGTGTGTGTTTATAGAGAATAAAGATTGTGAAAAATGAAACATTAAAATGAGAGTTATTGTTTTCTATATTTACAAAGTCAAACATTTTGATTTCATCCGTGTTTTAAGTTTTAAGTTTCATTATTTCAAAGTTAGATGTAGATGTTAACGGATTAAATAGTTTCCTTTAATAATTTCAACATTGTTGCAAAAGTTATACTACGTATTATTCAGTTTTCAACAGTTCTTTAACAACATTAATTTTTGAATAATTCCTTAATTAGCATGGTTTTCAACATTCAAGGTTTATACATAAATGCTTTATATGTAGTAGAGATAGAGATAGATAATTGGAAATTCCACATTTAATTATGATAAATCATTCTATGTTTAACTATACTTTCCATGTTTAACATGTATAAATATATAAATAATGAGTTTATTGAATGTTATTTTATACAAATGGTAGGTTTAAAAAACCCACAAGACTGCTATTAGCAAAAAAAAATTGAGATGATTGGCGTGCTTATATATGAGTTAGATTGGGGTGGGTTATATAATTTGGTAACCAAATTTTTTTATACTTCCTTCGTAAGTTTCAACTTATACATTGGAATTTTCGACAAACACTGAACTTAGAGTTACAATTTAGTGTATCATTTCCAATTTTCCATGCATGGATGGCATTACAATTTGGTGTATCATTTTTATACGTAATTTATTTATATTAACTAATAAAACAAAATAATTTACAAACACATTAAGCTTGCAAAATTAAAAACCTTTCCTTAATTAACCCTTTTGTACAACTCTTTTATGCTTAAACATTAAAAACACCATAAAAACCTTTCCTAATTTACTTTGTTTTTGGTATAACCAGGATGGGCCCACATAATTCGAAATTAGCAAAACGTATGTGATTTTTTTTTGTAAGTATTAATGATCATTAAACAATAACGCGTATATCATTTAAGATATACGCTCCTCTCCTAAAATAGCTCACACATCTGTTTTCTATATAAATCCTCACTGCAAATGTGTTTTGCTCCACAATTATCCGTAACCATGAAAAAAAATGTGCAAGCGCTTAGATCCAAAAATCTCCCTTCTTAATCTCTCATTTTTTGTTGTGCTGTCATAGAATGGAATGGATTGATGTCCATTCCTGCAACAGCATTGATCTAAGCGCTTGCACAATGGTATCCTCTTCAAAGTCGATCTATGCCTGTGGGTGTTTTGTTGCCCACAATGAACAATTGATAAGTAGCGCCTAATTGTAATTTGTATGGCTTTTATTTTGTCAAATTATCATTGCTTTGATTAATTTTAAATTCAATTATAAATTGTTTGCAAATCAGCACGTACTAAATTCTTTTAAATGTGTTTATGCGATTTCATTTTTTTTAATTTGATATGATGATTAACATTGCTTTGAGACTGCAGATGATTTTGTTGAGTTATATATTTTCATCATGTAATTATAGTATACTTTTATGGTGTTTCACGGTTTTTCAACGTGATTTAATTTCATAAAATCATTCAAAAAATAAGCAAGTCTTCTCCAACACGCTCTACAACTCTGCATTTACTACTCCGACTCACAAGGCTCTTCCTCCTATAAAGTCTTTCTTCTCTGAAACGCTTTCATAATTTTGTTCAATACCACCACATTCAATACCTTCATATGGTCTATGTATCTTCAATCATGCAGTAAAATCCTAACATCTTGAACCGATGCCACCACATTCAATACCTTCATATGGTCTCTGTCAGGGGCGGAGCCATGTTGATGGTAGTGGGGGGCGATGCCCCCGACCAAAGTCTCGCCATATGTAGGAAAATAAGACAAATTTGTGAGAAAAAAGTCAAGTGCCCTCGCCCAAAAAATGATATTGCCCCCGATGCTCTGGGCTTGCCATCATTTTGAATGTTCTATAATGCCGAATATTAGTATATTACAGTGACTTTTAAGAGTTTGTTCACCGGAAGTAATGGAGGAAAATGTTGGAAGTTGAGAAAGTCATGATAGGTGAGTCATTGGGTTAAGTAAAAATATGTAATATTATAATACTGTACTACTTTAGAAGTGGGTACCCACATATGAAATACGTAGTACACATTTAATTTACTACAAACACAGAGTGTTGTTAGGCTCGGGAGTGGTAAACATAAAAACCCACTGTCATATCAACGCCACCTTAACTCACTCAAAACTCACCTTTTAAGGTTACTAAGAAAAAAAACTCACATCCACATCACCTTCATTTTATATAAAATATATCCTATTAAATACTCCACTAAATAATCCCACTGACAATCTATTAAAAAAATAAAAATAAAAACATGAGGCCCACCACTTATAAACTCACGAGTGGTGAGTAATTGACAAGTAGTGGGTTTTTGAATAGTAACTCACGCGTGAGTTTATAGTAGGGTTCTGCCACATAGATGTCACTCGTGGGATTATCCCACCACTCCCCCAGCCTTATGGTAATTGATAGTTTGTGGTTTTAAAAAAATTATTTTATTCGTCGAATATTTATGTTTCATTAACAAAAAAACATGCAATTTACTAAAAGAAATAAATTATTTTTCAGTTTTTTCTTTATTAGTTTTTATACAATGATAAATTTACTGTTAACAAAATAATTAATAACTTTTTTATTATTTGTAATAATACTTTCAAATGAAAGTGATATGATATAATTTATATATTTTTAGTCTGTTTTTAAACATACACTGTTAATTTGGGATATTCAAAAATAATATATATTGAACTATAACTTAAAAACAAAAAAAGTAATTTTATCTTAGACACCTAAATTTATAATTAGTGTTAATTGCATCGCACTAGAGTATTTTTGATATTTTTTTATATAATATTCGACCCGACTTGTTTTAAATTACAAACAAAATTTTGAAAAAATACCGCCTATTGCTCGATGCCCCCCGCGACCACAATGTCTGGCTCCGCCACTGGTCTGTGTATATTCAATACCTTCATATGGTCTCTGTATATTCAATACCTTCATATGGTCTCTGTTCAATACCACCACATTCAATACCTTTATATGGTCTCTGTATATTCAATACCTTCATATGGTCTTTGTATTTTCATACCTTCATATGGTCTCTGTATCTTTGGAGTGGGTTTTCTTGCCTAATGAGTCTTCAAATGGGTAATGAGGTTCACCGATTACCGATTCAAAAACACCATGGTTTAAAAATAAAAAATAAAAAGAAATAGCAGTTTTGGTATATCAAGTTCAACTGATTCAAAAAGGCCATGATCACTAGCTACTTTTGTTCTATAACTATATAAGTGATTTTGTTCTTGATGATATTTATTGTGTTTCAATCTTATGATATTGTTTTCATATGCGTTAATGAATAATCATTTAACTTTGCTTTCAGATTCTCAGATACTGTTCGCATCAAGTTTCTTCAATTTTCAATAGGTATTTTTTTATTTTATTCACGAAACACCATATATTTGTATTACATTATTTGATGATCATCATCATCATGAAGAGTGAATTTTTGGCATGCCAAGCTTGCTTTTGTTCCGTATTCATCTGTTAGTTCTCATCAACTATAAAATAATTAAGGTAAGCAACATACCATTTAGTGCTCATTGTTTATGGTTCCTTTTGTGAAAACGTATTCATCTGTTAGTTCTCATCAACTATAAAATAATTAAGGTAAGCAACATACCCTTTGTTAGCTCCCCTTATTGTTCTCTTTGTAGTCCTTTTTTAGTACAAAATTTTTATGGTCATTTTGGATGCAGAATAATTGACATAAACGGGTGAGTTTTTAGTTTAAAAATAGACCACGCACCTGTGGCGTTTATGTGAAGGGGAGTGGAGTAGACGGTGATGGTTGTCGTGCGAATGTTGTTTAAGGTGTGGCTGATAGTAAGAATAAAATCTTGGGAAAATTATCAATAAGGATGTTGTTAAACCACTTTTCATTACTTGATAGTATAAACTTTGTATGTCTATTTCTTACTCATGAATATTATAGTATAAACATTGTATGTCTACTTTTTATCGAAAGAGAAGGTTTTCAATATAAAGAATATTGAGGCATAACAAATTCTACACTTGAAAAAATGATATGAGTCGAGTAGCTGTGGTGATGGGTATTTAGCTATGGAGTTGTTGTATGCTGGATGGTTGTACATTGGCTTTAATCAAAACCATCCTACTGATATGTAACATAATTCCATAAACTTTTTATGTAAAAACATTTATCAACTCTGTAGGTATAATTCATCACTTCTACATATACATGTCATAAAACCAAAGTTAATTGTGATGATTATGCTTCCTTCTTTTAGATTTTTCTTGCTTAACCAATTACAGATTGTTTGGCACGTTGACTAAAATAGACATATGTGATAGTAGAACACCTACACATGTTTAACTTTTAAATTTATTGAAAGTCACAAGCTATTTACTAAACTGGTCAACATTAGTGATAACATAATGGTTGATAACATAATGGCTACTTAGCTTTATATTATCTAAACCAGTTTCATTTTCTATTATTTTATATAAGAAATTATCATATGTTGTTTAAAGCATGGACATAATGGCCATTGATCCTGTTTCTAAGCGTCAATGAGTTGCAAGGTATGCATTTATAAATATATAAATATGGTTAGTAGGTGTGAATTTGTCGGGTTAAAAACTTGTGTGCCTAACTTTATTGTAATTCATTTGTAGGTAAAAGGCAAAATAAACGCCAAGTCACCAAGCAAGTGTGATGATTCAATCACTTCAAAGACTAGACGTATATGTGAGGAAGCTTTCATTTCATGTCAGGTCTAAAAAAAGAAATGACGAGTTTTCGTTTTAATTCTTTGGAGTTTGCTACTGGAAAAGCACATTTGGGTTAACTGTAGTGCACTTTTACTAAGTTCATTCGTCACACAGAAATCGGAGTTATGATGTTTCTATATTGTTTAATTCCTCTTGCATAACTTGGAAAACGATTTATTGCATAAAACACCTCTGTCCAATTACTCGACATATGTTTTTTTACAATTTGATGATTAGTTCATGTTGATTTCAACTTTGAAGACCGATGTATGATAACTGCTATATACACAGGGGTCTCGGATAGATGTGCAACATGTGTAGTCGCACATAGCATTCATTTTAAAAAAGGCCACATTTTGAGTATTTTTGTATATAAATACGTATAATATTAAACATGTATGAGTTATATTATTCTATTTTATATGCAAAAAAAATTATTTAATGCACGTAAAAGGGCCTCTTAGTTATTATTGTCCAGGGCCACAAAAAATAACGAGAGGGTCATGGCTGTATAATATGGGGGCTTTAATCATTTGACAAGTATTTTAACTGTTGAATATCGTGCTTTAATAGTTTGAAAGTCGATTATTGTTGTTAATTAAAGTAGCATTAACTAAACAAGAAGTTGTTTGATAAATTTCTTGCATAAGAGATGGTTTACTTAAGTTGCTACAGTGATGTAATTGATCAATTCATTTTATCCCCTGGATTTATCAACGAATTGATGTTCTCAAGTGTTTCAAACCACAGATTAACGTTAAAAGTGGATGTGCCGATAATGCATGTGAAAACATAATGTTTGATAACATAATGGCTACTTAGCTTTATATTATCTAAACCAGTTTCGTTTTCTATTATTTTATATAAGAAATTATCATATGTTGTTTAAAGCATGGACATAATGGCCATTGAACCTGTTTCTAAGCGTCAATGAGTTGCAAGGTATGCATTTATAAATATATAAATATGGTTAGTAGGTGTGAATTTGTCGGGTTAAAAACTTGTGTGCCTAACTTTATTGTAATTCATTTGTAGGTAAAAGGCAAAATAAACGCCAAGTCACCAAGCAAGTGTGATGATTCAATCACTTCAAAGACTAGACGTATATGTAAGGAAGCTTCCATTTCATGTCAGGTCTAAAAAAAGAAATGACGAGTTTTCGTTTTAATTCTTTGGAGTTTGCTACTGGAAAAGCACATTTGGGTTAACTGTAGTGCACTTTTACTAAGTTCATTCGTCACACAGAAATCGGAGTTATGATGTTTCTATATTGTTTAATTCCTCTTGCATAACTTGGAAAACGATTTATTGCATAAAACACCTCTGTCCAATTACTCGACATATGTTTTTTTACAATTTGATGATTAGTTCATGTTGATTTCAACTTTGAAGACCGATGTATGATAACTGCTATATACACAGGGGTCTCGGATAGATGTGCAACATGTGTAGTCGCACATAGCATTCATTTTAAAAAAGGCCACATTTTGAGTATTTTTGTATATAAATACGTATAATATTAAACATGTATGAGTTATATTATTCTATTTTATATGCAAAAAAAATTATTTAATGCACGTAAAAGGGCCTCTTAGTTATTATTGTCCAGGGCCACAAAAAATAACGAGAGGGTCATGGCTGTATAATATGGGGGCTTTAATCATTTGACAAGTATTTTAACTGTTGAATATCGTGCTTTAATAGTTTGAAAGTCGATTATTGTTGTTAATTAAAGTAGCATTAACTAAACAAGAAGTTGTTTGATAAATTTCTTGCATAAGAGATGGTTTACTTAAGTTGCTACAGTGATGTAATTGATCAATTCATTTTATCCCCTGGATTTATCAACAAATTGATGTTCTCAAGTGTTTCAAACCACAGATTAACGTTAAAAGTGGATGTGCCGATAATGCATGTGAAAACATAATGGTTGATAACATAATGGCTACTTAGCTTTATATTATCTAAACCAGTTTCGTTTTCTATTATTTTATATAAGAAATTATCATATGTTGTTTAAAGCATGGACATAATGGCCATTGAACCTGTTTCTAAGCGTCAATGAGTTGCAAGGTATGCATTTATAAATATATAAATATGGTTAGTAGGTGTGAATTTGTCGGGTTAAAAACTTGTGTGCCTAACTTTATTGTAATTCATTTGTAGGTAAAAGGCAAAATAAACGCCAAGTCACCAAGCAAGTGTGATGATTCAATCACTTCAAAGACTAGACGTATATGTAAGGAAGCTTCCATTTCATGTCAGGTCTAAAAAAAGAAATGACGAGTTTTCGTTTTAATTCTTTGGAGTTTGCTACTGGAAAAGCACATTTGGGTTAACTGTAGTGCACTTTTACTAAGTTCATTCGTCACACAGAAATCGGAGTTATGATGTTTCTATATTGTTTAATTCCTCTTGCATAACTTGGAAAACGATTTATTGCATAAAACACCTCTGTCCAATTACTCGACATATGTTTTTTTACAATTTGATGATTAGTTCATGTTGATTTCAACTTTGAAGACCGATGTATGATAACTGCTATATACACAGGGGTCTCGGATAGATGTGCAACATGTGTAGTCGCACATAGCATTCATTTTAAAAAAGGCCACATTTTGAGTATTTTTGTATATAAATACGTATAATATTAAACATGTATGAGTTATATTATTCTATTTTATATGCAAAAAAAATTATTTAATGCACGTAAAAGGGCCTCTTAGTTATTATTGTCCAGGGCCACAAAAAATAACGAGAGGGTCATGGCTGTATAATACGGGGGCTTTAATCGTTTGACAAGTATTTTAACTGTTGAATATCGTGCTTTAATAGTTTGAAAGTCGATTATTGTTGTTAATTAAAGTAGCATTAACTAAACAAGAAGTTGTTTGATAAATTTCTTGCATAAGAGATGGTTTACTTAAGTTGCTACAGTGATGTAATTGATCAATTCATTTTATCCCCTGGATTTATCAACGAATTGATGTTCTCAAGTGTTTCAAACCACAGATTAACGTTAAAAGTGGATGTGCCGATAATGCATGTGAAAAATATTGATCAAGTTAAATGTGTAATAAGACAAGACTGCAAGTTTTTAAATTAACCAGAACTGGAAATTTGTGCACAAGTTATTAATGTAACATACTTTAGAAAGATAGGTTGATAATTACTCCCCCAACAAACGTATCGCTAAAGATCATTCGAAATCAGTTTCATTTGCAATGACCATTAACAAAAGTCATGACAAAACCCTTTCAAAAGTGGGTTTGTAGTTGTCACGTCATGTTTTCACTCACGGACAAGTATATGTATCTTTTTCAAGAGTGAACTGTAAGAAAGATTTGAAGGTTGTAGTTTGTAATCTATAAGAGAACGTGTTTAAAACGACCAAACTGGTTTATAAAGGAGTGTTAGACAGTGTATGAACAAGGTTCTAATAGTATGTAGAATATATATTTTCAAATGCCTTTTTCAATATTTTGTAAATTATAATTACATCTACATTATTGTTCACAATTTCCTTTTAATTACTTTTAAGTTCAATTTAGTTAGGTGTTCATGGAATGCACATTGGTTGTTAACTTTATTCGCTCTCACATATGTTAGGTTTGAAGACCAAAATGCATGGAACTCTATTATTATAATTGTTACGAAGTTAAACGCTTATCGAATAATTCATGTTCTTTTAACTTTTTTTATCTATTACCAGAACCAATTTAGTTTCTTTTAATAACATTTGTTTGTTATTTCTTACAAAACTCATTCATTAAGCAATACCCGACGTTAGACGGATCTTTAAGCTAGTGTTTAGGATATAACTAAAACTTTCAACTACCGTTTACAAATTACAATTAATGGTTCACAAATGTATCTTTAGAGCATTTATAATGCTACAAAGCCATAAAGACTTGGTGCATAGAATGAAAAGAAAAATAAAGTTAGTTTTTTGTTCACAATTAATACACACTTCATTTTATTCTAATAACTTTTCACTTTTCGTATCAAAGACTTGGTGATACACAAGTCATTCTCAAAAAGCTTTTCTAAAAGTCTTGCCCCCAATGCATAAAATGACATGAATAACTTTTTATAATAGTAAAAAGTCTTTATAAAAAGCCACCATTGTGGATGCTCTAATGTAAGAGCATATGTAATGCTAACTTTTCAAAAGACTTTTTACTATTATATCAAGTCATTTGAAAGGCTTTTACCATTATGGCAATAGCTTGATGAAAGACTTTTCAAACAATAGCTTGGTGCATACCAAGTGTTTGACACAAGAGTGTTGATACATGGACCTAATAAGAAGGCCTAAAAACAGACCTAATGCCACGTGATGTGTTGTGATTGGTGAAATGCAGGGGCCCACTATTTCATATATTCTCTTTCTTCATCTCAGCCTTTAATTGTGCCACGTGTTTCAATCTTGTAATTAGGCCTCTTTTTAGGCATACGAATTAGGTCTCTCTATTATTTTTCTTGACACAATTGTAAACAAGTGATTGTCAATTAATCTTGAGCTAGAAAAGCTTTTGGAAAGCTTTCATCAATTGGAGCTTGTTTTTGGAAATGACTTTATAGAAGATGAAATTTATGATAAAATTAATGTTAGTTAAAAGAAAAAGTCATTATGGATTATAGGCATTGTATATGCTCTAAAGAAGCTTTGTTTTCAACTTTCAACCTTCCATTATAAGGAAAATCACTTAAAAATGTAGTAAACTTACCATTTTTTATGTTTATGTGTACTAAACTATTTTTTTTCTTATTGTGTGTATTAAACTTTTTAATTTCGATCATTATGTGTATTTTAAGACGATTTTGTGTTGTAAAATTACCATTTTACCCTTGAAAATTTGAAAAAAAAATAGGGGTAAAATGGTCACAAAATACACACAATGATATGAATTTAAAAGTTTAATGCACACAATCAGAAAAAAAAAATAGTTTAATACACACAACCATAAAAAGAGGTAAGTTTACTACATTTTTAAGTAATTTTCCCTCCATTATATTTATAGTATATAATTAGTGTAGATATAGATAGATAGTTGATCTTAGGACATCTACTATAGTGGTTCATATATAAGTTTATAAAGTTTTGAAGATGTCTGAAATGTTTTAAATCATAGTGAATATCCATTTCAAGATGATGTGGCATGAAAAGGTTTAAAATGTTGAAACCTTTTCATAATTTAATACATTTGATTATATTAGATGTTTATAAATTTTGATAAGGTTTATCCATAGTAAAAAGATGTTTATAAAACAAAAAGGTTTAGAAATTAATGTTATAACACACTTATAAACCTATAGGAAAGTTTATCATAGTGGATGCTCTTAAAACATACTACTACCTCCGTCTTAAAATTATTGTTCACTGTTTCATTTTGGTTTGTCCTAAAATTATTGTCCACTTCCAAAACTTTTAAAAATAGATAGAGAATTTTGTTTGAGTTTATTATATTACTGCCACTTGAGGTTATTATTACAAATAATAAATATATATAAAATTAATTGATTAAGGGTAAAACTATCATTTTTAAAAAAAAAGGTAAGATTTCTAAAACTGTTTTTTTTTTTACGATAATTTTAGGACTGAGGCAGTATCTATTTTAACTAATAAAACAAAATAATTTACAAGCTCTTTAAGCTTGAAAAAATAAAAAAACTTCCTTAATTAACCCACATGTACAAGCATCTTAAGCTAGAGCATTAAAATTGTCATTAAAACATTTCCTATAATAACTCATTTTTAAGCACAAACCGGATAGAAGCTTAGCAGACCTAATTGGATCATTGGATCACTAAGCCCAAAACCAAAATATTAATCACAGCCAATTTACTACAATTCATTTTTTAAAATCTTTATAAAAGAAACACGTACCAAAAGGTGTGGCATTTTATTATAAAAAGTTATTTTGTAAAGTAGAAACTGTGGTGTAATATTTTATGTACAACGTTCATAAAAATTAAGATGTACTGTACTATTTTATGTACAAAGCGAAAACACGTACCAAATGGATGATAAACATTTGTTAACAAGTAAATAGTTTGCGAATAAAAACCATTATTATAAAAATAATTTTAGTAAAAAAGATTTTTAGTTTTTAAGTATAAAAATTAAATGAGCATTAATTTGTTTTTATGAATAGCCTTGAATTGTTTTTCACCAAACGTGTTATGAAGCTCATTTGAATGTTACAAGACACATAATCAAGCAAAAATTATTTGATTTGTAAATAAAAACTATAAAATGATTAATAATTTTTATAAAATTTAAAAGTTGAAAACGAGTGGTAAGTCTAGAGTTAAAAAAAATTAACCAAGTTTTTTTATTAATATTTTATTCTTTTACAAAAACATATTTATTTTAATACGTTAAACATATTAAAAAACCGATATTTTATAATTTTAACTAATTTAAAAAATATTAAAAATCGAAAATAATTTAGACTGACAATTATTTAGATAAATTAAAAAAACAAAAATAATTTAAACAAATTGAAAACAATATTTTTTAACAAAATCAAAGTAAAAAAATAAGCAATCATAAAAAGTCATAATAAAAAATTAAATTTTGAAAATCAAATTAAAAAAACGATGTAACATTTAAAAAAACAAAGAAGCGTAATTAAGTTCTCTTATTTCTAGAAAGTCATTAAATGCAATACTATCTCCTAAAGCTATTTGCACTAAAAACTAAAAACCAATTAATACGCTGATGTGTTTTACCAAGGTTGTAAATAGCGTGAAGCGTGGCGTAGCGTTATTGCCAAGCTACAAGCTACAGAAGCTATAGCGAAGCTATGACGTTTTTCCAAGCGTGATATATAACGGCACAAAATATTTATAAATTAGTATCTGTATAGCGAGTTTATAAAATGGAGCAATATTTTAATTTTAGTTGAAAACAAAACCGGCTATTAGTAACTCAAGGATTTATCTTCATAGTAAAATGACTAAGCCCAAGTCAACTAAATAGCCAAAAATTAGTAAACGAGCAAAATTCTTGTAAATCAGCAAAAAGATTCGAAAAAAAGTGTCACGTTACGCGCTATAGCGCGCTATATCATGTTTTATGGCGCTTTTTAGCACGCTACGCCTTAAGACGTCGCCTTAGTCTGTTTCGTAACGTGGAGACCACGCTTCACACTATAGCCCGCTATAAGGCGCGATATAACGCGCTATTTAGAACCCTGTGTTTTACTATAAATAAACTCGAATGTACTATTCAAAATCAAATACGCAAATTAGTTTCAATCTTCTTCACCAATATAGGCAGTTTCAATGGAAAATTTAATGCCATAGAAACTTTTCAAAAGTCATTCAAAATCAGTTACAATTACACCTATTTAAATCAATCTCTCTCTAGCACATATTCAGACAAATAGTCCACAACCCTTACTTTTGCAAATTTATATTCTCTTTTCACGTGTTGTTGTGGTTTGGAAGGGATGTGATTTGCACATTCCATGAATTGATTGGGACACTTAAAATATTGTGTATTTGACATTTTTACCCTTAATATATGTGTTGAAATTTGCCTACTTCACCAATATAAGGGTATAAATGTCCACACACAAACATTTTGAATGTCCCAATCAATTCATCAAGTGTGCAAATCACCTCCCAGTTTGGAACGTTGAACTGATTTATTCTTATTTTTGCAGGTTACACGAGTCAATTTAAAATGATTCAAAACTTATTCGACCCGATAGTCCCTTTATGTAAGTTTCAGTTGTATTGAAATCCATTTGATTTATTCTATTACCGATTATTTTTATATTTATAATGTAAACCAATAATCTAATTCAAAATGGTTATTTCTATGATTATTGATCATTTTTACATTTGATCTGATGTTATGCCGGTAAAAGAGCATTAAAAAGATTCAAAACATGTTTCCGAGATTTAATGGTTTCAACAACATTTGCACACACCAAATATTCAGATAGACACCTTTTATATGATTCAGTTTGGTTGAACTCAGGTATGATTATCGGCATATTATGTTCTTGTGACATTGGTATTGTATGATTGTTAAAAGTTATAATATTATTAATTTTGATTTGTTTAAAATGGTTTCGTTCTCATTGTTGAGACCATATTTTGGACCAGGATTCAAGTGCTCTTTTACGTCAACTATGGCTATATATCTTATTGCATTTTATAGTTAATGGAAACACGAAAAAGACTTTGTAGTCACTTGGTACAAGTAAAGTAAACCCAGGCACTTATAATGGTCAAAGATCAAAAGGTTTGTAAGTGATGTAATATGTTTGTTATTGTATCTAATTTATTATGATCAAAGACATTGTTCTTGGATATCATTTTAAAATTTTCATTCTTTCTACAGATTGATGTAGAAATGTGGATGAGCTTTCGTGTTCCTTTATAGGCGCAATCTTGGTTAAAAAATGTTTGCATCATTGCGCCATATGCACACATTGATGAGTTTGCATTCAAAATTTCGCATCTAGATGCCTAATTCAACATCAACTCAGAATGTGTTCGCGTTAATTGAAACCGTGATTTATGGCATTTTGTAATGAGAGGTGATTTGCACACTTCTCAAATTGATTGTAACACTCAAAATTAGTGTGTCTTAACACATATGTCCTTAGTTCACTTCTAATCATGTTTACTTTTATAAGGTTATATGTGTCAAGACACACTAATTTTGAGTGTACCAGTCAATATTAGGAGTGTGCAAATCACATCCCTTTTGTAATACTTCTGATATAATGGAAAAAGGGAGAACTGAAATACGGCATACTATGTATTAGTGTATAATATAAATTTAGACTTAGTGATATTTGATGGATATATGTATCATGCATATTGCAGAAGTTTGTTTATTTATAACATTTCAATTCCATGTAAACTATTAGATTGTTTTTACATGTGCATGCTACGTTAAATGATATTTGGTTTCACCATATACTTTGATTGCACATAGTGAATGAGTGGGTGGTGTCACCATATACTTTGATTGCAGTTTGATCAAATGAGAAGCTATTGATTTTGTTGATGGAAGCTATTATGAAGTTAATTAAGAATAGAAATATATTACTTTTGGATAACTATTGGATTATATGAAATGTCGATATGCGATAGTAAAAGCTTGAAATATGAGTGATCAAGTATATGTATATCATATATTATTAGATGTCGGGGTATGAAATGAACCTCGACTATTAACATGATTAACGTTTACATATGTCATTTATTTACTTTTTAGAATTATAAACTAATTTTAATATTAAAGGGTATATTATTACGGGAACTAAAACTAAAAGCAATATACTAAAGGAATTAAAACTAACAAAACTGTTAAAAAAATTACATTGTCTATTAAGAGCATCTCCAATCTATAGTATAATGAAAGGTTTAATACATCTTCACGTCATCGCCACATCAACAAACCAACTTCTATACAAAACCTCAACAATATATTAAACTTAACATAGTTTAATAGATTACCACGTCATAAATTTTTTTATCTAAAAACAAATTTTTCTAGCTAAAAAAAAGAAGACAAACATCATCATTACATAAAAGTATACAATATCATATTAGTAGCAACTAGCCAACAATACATGAGAGTATATCTGTTTTAAATATTAAGGTGCCGTTTGGTTCGAAGATATTAGAGGATATTCAAAATATTGACATTTTAATTTCCCTCAAATATTGTGTTTGGTATCACTAACGAAGGAATTTCAAATTCTCCGAATTCCCAAAATGAACGATATTAGAATTCCTTCAAAAAGTGAGGAATTCTAATTTACTTGAAAATTACCTTTTCTAAACTTTTTTCTAATCGTTTTTATTCGGGGTTTTTTGTTTATATAAAAAATATAAAAATTAAAAAAAAATTATATAACAATTATTTTTAATGTTTTTTCTCTTTTAAATAACAAAAATAAATTTTATATAAAATGTTATATAATTTTTTTATAAAATTTATATAAATTGTTTATAAAATATACATAAATTTTTTATAAAATTTATATAAATTATATAAAGAAATATTGAAACTTTTTATAAAATTTATATATTTTTTTATAAAATTTATATGAATTCTTTATAAAATTTATTGAATTTTTTTATAAAATTTATATAAATTTTTTATAAACTTTATATAAAGTTTTTATTAATTTTATATAAAGCTTATAAAATTTATATACATTTTTTATAAAAAGTTTTATAAAAAACTTATATAAGTTTTTATAAATTTATATAAAAAAATTATAAAGTTTATATAAATTTTTATAAAACTTATATAAATTTTTTATAAAAAGTTTTATAAAAAAGTTAAGATTCGATTTTTACTTTTTTTAATAAAAATAAAAAAAATAGTTATTCGTTATTGTTCACACTTTCTTTTTAATTACTTTTATGTTCAACTTTTAGGTGTTTATGGATGCTTGTTGGTTGTTTACTTTATTGGAACTTACATACGTCATGATTAAACAAACTGCATAGAAGGCTTTTTATGATTGTTACAATATTTATCAAATACTTCATGTTCTTTATATTATTGTTTTCACCTATTACCACAACATGTTTAAATTCTTTTAATATTAACATTTGTTTATTATTTCTTACAAATATCACTCATTAAGCTAAACCTGACGTTAGACGGGTCTTTAAGGCTACCCGCAACGCACCGGATTTTTGTAGGTCGCCAGTCGGTCGCGACCGAGTCGCTGCGTTGCGGCGATTCGGTCGCCGGACTCGGTCGGACACAATTCTACCTTAGGCACGATCGATTTTCATATTCGGTCTCATGTGTTTGTGTATTGTGTTTATGTGTTTTATTAAAAAAAAAACTTTTTTTTTAAATTTAATATGTTTTAATCGTGTTTTAATTATATAAACTTTATAAAAAAAATTCTAAATTTTAATATATTGAGCTTTGTTTAATTCCTCATAACATATATTAATTTGACAATTTTTTGAGTTAGTTTTAGCTAATGCATTATACCCTCTTTACTTTTAATGTTTCGTATTTTAGTTTATGTAATGTTTTTTTTTAGTGTAATGCGTGTTGTATGGAATAAAATGTTTCTTTTTTTTTTTTGTAATAAAATGTTATTTTTGTTAAATATAAAATGTTATTTTTATTAAATATAAAAATAAAAAAAATTGAACTAGGTCGTCGGGTTGTGGTCGCACTAGGTGGCCGGCCGAAAAAACTAGGTCGCGACCTATTAGCGTTGTGGGTAGCCTAAGCTAGTTGCAGTATATTTCAGCTATCATTCGGCGATAAACCTCATAGGTGCCTAAAATGGATCTCGGCATAACATTACACCACCGCCACACCACCCTACACCGCCACCTGCAACAAGTACGCACGATCACCACAACACCACCACTACCTCAACTCAAGCGAAAATTGATCTTATTTCGTTGTCGGTAGGATCATGTTTTGATATTATGGTAACTAATATGATTGGTATATGTTCGTATGCCTTGTTGTATGTATTAAGTTAGTTAGCGGTTGTTGATCCCTGGTATATTTAGGATACATAATTTTTTAGACACTTTTTGCTGCAAAATATCTGACTAAATGTAAAAATAAGTAGAACAACGGCGTGTGTAGGTTTGTTCATTCTTATTGTCGTTTTCATTTGGATGAGCGTGTTATATGTACATTTATTCATCTACTTTATTTGCATGTAGTCTCTTGCTAAGTTATTTTACTAAGTACAAGCTTGGGAATAAGTGTAGCCTGTATTATAAGAGCTCACGGTGCAACATCGTTGTTGCCATAACTGTGGTTTTGCAACATTACCCCTGCAAGTGTAATAGTTTGGCATTGGCGGGGAAATGCAGAAACAAGTCGTGTATTTGCGCGCGTGCTTGTGTTTTAGTGGGTCCACTTTTCAGTGTTTTAAGGTATGAGTATGGGTAAAACGTGTTTGGTGTTATTCTTAGGCGTTAAGCTAACCTGGCAACATCTTTTTGCGAAATCCATGTTGCCACACTTGGTGCTCTAACCAAACAACTTAACTGTGTCATATGATAGTGAAGATTATATGGTGTGTGTGCTTGGGAGATCAAATATGATTTATATGTTTATAAAGTCTGTTTGAGATAGCTTATTTCAACTGTTTGAATTCGTAACTGTAGAATTAGTTACTAAAAACTCGTTATCTGTTGTGTTAAAATGCAATACTAATTTCAACGACAAAGCTGTGTAAGCAACTGCTAGATTGAATTCTAGTGTAATTTTATGGTCAGTTTATGTAAGTTGCTACTTCCACGCTGTTTTTTGCTTTATGATTCAATGTCTGATCCATCATTATGAGCTAGTTTGTTTGCCAATAGCTAAAAGTGTTGTTAGCCACATTGTGAATGTACTAATGGAAAAGTCATGTTAATGTAGAATCCGAAAATTTAGAACAAATCAATTATAGTCCAAAACGAATTTAGGCATTTACTTTTTAGCATCTTTGACTCTAATTATATTATATCCAACACACACCTAATTATTTTCTAAATTCTGTTTCATTTAGGAGGATCATTTCGGTATGAGGAATCCCCTGATCCATGCCTTAGACTACCATTGTCATCAGGATTTTATAATCTATATGCTTTAATTAAACTGACACCTGAGTACCTGACATATCTTCTTACTGGCATGATTATCACTAGCTTAAATAACACTGACCGTTAGAATATCAACTAATATTCTTGAATCGCAGACGATTGCAACAGTCTGCATCATTGTTTGAAAGACGTCATCATTGTTTCTTATGAGATCAATCACAAAAAAGGCTCAAAGGCTTTACAGAGAATTCAACCGAAGGTAGTGTCATTGTATTCTTATATGCTTATTTTATAAAACTGATATTATTATTATTGTCATCAATGTTGCTATTTAGATCACGTAGTAAGGAATATAGGACTTCAGAGAACTCGTTTTACGCCTGAAGCTCGTTTGACGCTTGTAATTTTATTCACATTCCATGTTTTTCCTGTCACTTCTGCAACTTTAAAGACACCATTGATTATGCACTTGTTATAGTTCCCTTTACAATCCTAGTCTAGCAATTCCGAGTAGCACTTAAACAAAACCCAACTACTTTGACCCATTTGCGATTATACCTAACTAAATATTGTGGTTTCTAGTTGATATTTTTAATCCCTTTCAATTTGATCTTAACAATAGGTAGCATTTTGTAACCCATGTATGGGCAAGTGGGTCGATTTGGGTTAAAGTTTCTCTAAATGGTCAAATGGATAACTGATCTTGCTGAAACAGAAACATGGACATGTCAAATGTTGCACAAAGTGTTTCACAAGATACCACATAACAAGGGTAAACCCCATGCCTTATGTTATTGTGTTTACACATATTGTTTCTTTTACTTGTTTGACCCGTTAGAAATTTAGATGATGCTAATCGAACCATTCAGACGTAGTGGGTCAAAGATGGCACCTTATTCAGAATATACGTTTATATGTGAACTTACTTGCTTTGTTTTGTGGCTTAGTTACGATCCCATATACGCCTATGGACATTTGAATGCCACTGAGCTAACAAGGAAAGTTTAAGGTAATTTTCGATTTTATTTATCATCACATTAGTATTTAGTTCTCCATTAACTGTTTAAGATTAGTGCTGACGATTTTAGTTTTTTGTTTACTTATGAATAGGTTAGTTTGGATTATGATCATCTCAAAAGGAAAAAAACCAGGGTTCGGCATAATTAAAGAATCTGGCCGAAACTGAGAAACACGTTAAATGCTATTTGGTGTAGCGTATTACAAGTTAGTATTAAAGCACTTATTAATTATGATATTGTTTCTAAACCAAGTAGGTTTTTACTTTCTAGTGTTTCAACTATTAATTATAAGGGTGTGTGATGCAGGGTACATGCCGCAGCATGAAGTTCAAATTAACCAGAAACTAGAGCTAGAGATCCGTGTTTGGGCATGGAAATGGGGATACTAGTCTGGCGATGGTGGCCTCGAAATTAATTCTTGTGATGACGTCATTTGTTGATTTGTCCTTGGAGAAACTTTACTTTGACACAGTTGTGTTATGCGTACGTCTAAACCTGAATGACTTCATTCTTGTATAATGGCAATTGTATTTGCAAATTATATATATTGCGAATTTAATATTACAAATAGATTTTGATCGTCAAAATAGTACTGTAATGTGGTAATGTTGTTGCTAAAGGCCTGTAACGTAAATGGATCGAGTGAATATTGACAAACGAAGCAACATGGAATTCTGGATTGCGATATATGTAGTATTAACGAGACTCGTATAATGACTTGATTAGAGATATCGTCAGGAGTTGCGACTTGGATAGCGACTCAAGTAGCTACTGATCCAAGAAACAGCGTCATAAATAACGACATAATTTATTGATATCGCTATTATATCGCGGCGTATTACGAAACATCGCTGAACTGCTCGAAATTTTTAGCGACGTAATATTCATGTCGCAAAATCTGTAACTCATTTACAGGGAGTTATCCTTGTACCCACTACCCAGCATATAATATGCCTACCAAATTTTGCAACCTTGAATGATAGCAACGCGGTATGAAAATACTCAGGAGACAACCGAAGAATAAAAACAAATATTGAAAATTAGAAATATAAAATAAACTAATCATGCATTGCCATAGTTTTGATTAGTTTTGATAAACCACAAATGTAAGACATAAAGCAATTGAGAAGAGACCTTCACTCGAACTACATATTCGGTGACACGAGACTTTCAACGTATATTATACGTGATTCTGCTGAAAATTTATTCATACACTCCTTACGTAAACGCACATAGCTTGCTGCAAAATCTTTCATGTCTATCTTGCTAAAAAATCCATTCTTATCCTCCAAAATCGCGAACCAGTTCTCGTTTCTTGTCATGCATACCGTCTCTATCAACGAATAATCTGATTCTAGTAAGGAGAAAGCGTTAACTTTCACCCACCTATCATCACCAATCATCCTCCATGTGCCAGTTTCCATGGTCGATACGGAACGGCCTGGTGGGATACACGATATACACAAGTGAATGCAACCATCCAAAACCAATAAACTTGGCCAGATATGTGATAAAACTGGAAGAGGTGGAAATTGTATTTTCCTAAATTTTTCTAACTTGTCATCGAAACATATAATGAATCCTGCATCTGCAGAACCCACCGGCCAAACCATAAAATAAATACGTTGGCCCAACACCGTAGCCGGAGTCCAAAAGTAATCGGAATTATGGTCAATGTTAACACCTAAATATTCAATCTTTTTCCATGAATCCATCTTTAGGGAATAGACATAAGCCCCCGAGAAACCCTTTGAAACCATAATATGCAGAAGCTTGTAATCATCGTTAAAAGGGTCCATTTAGAAACCACTCACATCAGAAAAGCAGTTGTAGAAACGAGGAGAATAGGAGTTATGTGGCAACCTTTTGTAGGCGCGAGTCAAAGGATTCCAAAACGCTAGCTCTTCTATCAGTGGTGAGGCTAAACATACCAATCCATCAAAGCTTGATAATGCATGCACTTTATTAAGAACATTACGCTATGGGAGGGAACTGTAACTAACACTACGGACGGAAGTTAAACCAAGATTGGGAGCATGACAATGAACGATACGCGTTTCAAGAAGCTTTTTATCTAACGGGTGATCAAATATGAGAAGTTTATGGCAGCGGTTTACCTGTTGATGGAGATGCACCTTGGCAAATTCAGGAATCAGGAGTCGATAGGTAAGACTTCCATTGTTTGCAAACACACATACAACGACCAATGGACTTGGCAGGAAGTTTAAGTAATATCTTCAATTGTATTATATCCAATGGAAGTACAGTTGTGGGATACTCGGTGACCGTAACTTCTTCTTCTGCCCAAAACATCCAAAGAAATGCATTCTTCAAAACCTCCGCCAATGTTATGTAAGATAAAAACTACATTCTTCCAAACCTACGTATGCGATTCCAACTTCTATTATGGTACGCATTTTGAGCAAATCAGTGTTGTTTTATTATCAAATCGTATATACATTGTCAGTACCCTACCTTTGAGAACAAGTCATACCTTTGTTAATAAAGCATGTGTTATGTTAGAGAAAGTTATTCTAAATGGCAAAAGTTATTTTGCAAACTTGTTTTTTCTAAGAAACCAAGGGACTCATCTTAACCATTGATTCACCTTTCATCCAATGGCTAGGATTAATCTAAGATTTAATCAAAAAAACCTTAAAATATGTTTTTTTTTATTTTTTTTTGTGAACGGCAAATTTTTTTTTTTCGAGCGGAATTTTATTTTTTTTTCGAGCGGAAATTTTTTTTTTTCGAGCGGAATTCTTTTTTTTAGCGGAATTTTTTTTTTCGAGCGGAAAAAAATACACAGTTAACACCGAAATATTATCTTATCATAATTATTATATTGACCCTTATATCTAGATATACTTTATATATATCTAGATATACTTTTTATATATCCAGATATAATTTGTATATATGTAGATATACTTTATATATATTTGATCATAATTATTAAATTGACTTTATATCTGGATATAAAGTGACATTAAAAAAATTAAAAAGATATATCTAGATATATTTTATATATAACCAAATATACTTTATATATATCCAAATATACTTTATATATATTTAGATATACTTTTTATATATCCAGATATACTTTGTATATATCTAAATATACTTTATATATATCTGATCATAATTATTAAACTGACCCTTCTATCCTGATATAAAGTGATATTAAAAAAAGTTAAAAAGGTATATCTAGATATATTATATATATCCAGATATACTTTATATATATCTAGATATACTTTTTATATATCCAGATGTACTTTGTGTATATCTAGATATATTTTATATATTTGATTATAATTATTAAATTGACCCTTATATCTGGATATAAAGTGATATTAAAAAAGTTAAAATGGTATATCTAGATATATACTTAATATATATCTAGATATACCTTATATATGTATATATCTGGATATACATAAAAAAATATAATATTTGCAGTTTAATCCCTCCGCTTTTTTTTCTCCTGAATAGGTTTGGTTATTTGCAACTTAGTCCCTCCGCTTTTTTTTTCCTAAGATCTGGTCTCAACTAATGGATGGCTAGGATTAGTCCCTTGGTTTCTATGAAAATACTAGTTTGTATAATAAACCAACTCATTCTAAATATTATATTTTATTTTGTATATTTAGGAACTTACTCATTTCATCCCATTTAATTAATAAAGATTAAAAATATTTTATTATTTTATTTATTTTATAATTAAATTTTTTTTTTTAAACAAAACACAAAGTAGTGACTTTTTCAAGAGATTCTTTCCTTAATAAGAAATAAATTTTTTTATTTATTCCTCTCTATAGTTGATTAATTCTTTATTTGGCAAAAAAAAACGTTTGTAAATTCGTTCTTTAAAGCAATTGGGCTAAAAACATACATGTGTCAAATATTAAGAGATAAAAAGTTATGGGAAGGAGGGGTACATAAAAATTTCAAAAGGTTTAATTTATAACTTAAGCCAAACATCCTCACCTCTATCAAATACTCCGTAATATAAAATTCTTCATCCCTCAAAACCTAAATCGAATTCATGAACCCTAAATCAATGAAAAATAAAAGTCGATAATAACATCTTATCTCCACCTTTAGAAGAAAAACCCCAAACTCCGATCAAACCCAACTGATGTACAGGTTAGCATGATAAAAAAAAGTTCAATGGCACCCTTGGATTAGATATGTATTTGTGTTTGTCAATCTGGTTTAGTATCGAACCATTGTTTTTCTCTTCATAATATTGGTTATGTATGGTCAACGGATTTTTTTTAGGAATTAGAGGAAAAATTAATGCTTTAACTTTATCTTTAATTTATGAAGTGGAATAACAGTTGCAATGTTTCATGTCCAAATATTGAACAATGATCCTTTGAGCTCAATGCCAACAAACTTGAGCTCAATCTTCTCATTTTTTATGAAAGGACAATGGTTATATACTGGTGGTTGGACAATGGTTAGTGAATCTAAGATGTAGATTAACACTCATTATAGTCACGTGCATTTGACTTTTTATTCCAGAAGATTTTGTTTTTCTAGAAAAAACACATGATATTATATATATTTGGATTTACAAAGCAATGGTTTTCATAATTGAGCAATGTAACGTCATCATAACTTTGATAGAAAGATAGAGACCTACAACGTGAACTATATATGCCATCACATATCTTTTACTTATGAATGTGTTTATTATATCTATGAGTCTATGACTAGCTAAGCTAAAAGTTTCAACCGATACAGATAATAACAAGAACAAAGGTGCAAATGTCAATCAAGGAATATGGTCATAAAGTTGAAAGTTATAAGCCCCATTTTGAATTTTGGATGACAAACATAAATAAAGACGTTGATCAAGAGTCTTATTTGTATTATGTTGAGGTGGAAAAAGGGGTATGAATGAGGCTGGGTCAAAATGGGTTGGTCTGGATCAGACCTTTTTATTACCTGGTCTAGGTCGGACCAAGTTCACCCACTGACTTTTCAGTTCATTTTGAGTTCATAGATTTAAATGGCAGAAGAATTTAGTTTAGGCTCTTAATAATTACAGTAATCGTAAAGATTATTGGTTTAATGAACCTGCTTCGTTCTCTTTTAAAGACTGTCGGGTCAACCCTTGAAAACGATTCAATCAACCTGCATAAAGTTTTGCACAAAAAATCAGTAAGTATTGTTGCCAGGGGCGGACATATGTTTTAGCTTCGGGGTGGCGGCTCTCATAGCTGGACTAAGAAAACGAGATTTTAATGTATTTTTTCGTTAATTTTAAGCGTTATTTAATAAATGCCCCCCACACTTTGAATTTCCACATTTAACATCGTAAAACCTAGAAATCCTAAACTTATAAGTGATAATACTCGATTTTTTATTCGGATTATAGTTTTTTCGCATTGTATAAGAGCAAGTTTTTATGGTTTCTGTAGGTACCTGATGGAAAAATCTCAGGCCACCAATATGGCAAAGTGTAGAAATATGAAAGTCCCAATATGAATGTGTAGAAATATGGCGAAGCGTATTAACAACTAATGGAACATGTTATTCGTGTTTGGTTACTTTAATAGTAATCCAAGAACACCTCTTAGTAATAAATTTATGATCATTAATCATGACGTGATAAACTCCTTTATTTTGAACGATCAAAGTGTGTATACTGCTAAGATTTTGCAAATAATATTATATTTGTGTTTACTATATGTTGAATGAGTAAATTTCCCACATAGCTTTGACTATTCTGTATAATACATTAACTGTTACGTAATTGTGTGTGTAATCGCAAACATAGTAAGTAATGTTTTTTCCATTTATCGGCAGGTTATGAGTTTTAGAGGGTTCATTTTACCTAGGGTAAGAACTCACCATGTCCAACTTCTTAACAAACTAACAAAAAAAGCGAAGAGTAATTAATATATAAAAATTGTAAGTTAAAATTTCGTGCATGCACGGGTATTATATTAATGAATAATGACGCATAGTTAAAATTTTAGAAAAAAAAAACTCGTGCGTGCACGGGTATTATAACTAGTATATATTAAACAGTTGTGTTAAAAAAATATATCATTGCGACGAGCATTTAATTAGCTTTCTAAATATATGCACTATGATATACTTTTGAAGAAAAAAGAATTCGTGTTTTTTTTTGTTTTTGAAATTTGCGTAAAATATCATGTATGATAAAATGTTTCATCATATATGATATTAATGTTAGATTATAAATTATTCTTGAATCATATATGATATATGTATATATCATATATGATAAGTTATATCATATATGATACTGGTGTTACTGTCATATATGATATTTAGTATCATACGAGTATATGATAGTTTTCGACAACGAAAAAAACGTGAAAAAAAAACGATTTTTTTTGTCGAAAGTATTCATATAGCATATCTGTAGAAAAATAATTAAATGGCCGTCGTGATGGTATTTTTTTCGCATAACGATTAACGGTTTAAAATATATTAATTTTTTAAAAAAAAATGAGGAAAATGAGTTTTGGATTAAGATGGATATGAAAAATAAAGATTACTCCCTTAGTATCCAAATAAAGTTTGATATCCAAATATAATTAAATCGTTATGTTAATCAGTATTTAATTTATGCCAAAACTTTATTTCTATACAAAACGACTCATCCCCTTCCTCTTTAAATCTAAAACTCATTTTCACTCTTTTTAAACTTATATATCTCTTAAACCATTAATCGTTAAGCGAGAAAAATATACCATCACAGCCAAAATTTAATTATCTTTCTATAAATTTACGCTATAATATACTTTCGAAAAAAGAACTTTTTTTCTCGTTCTTGAAACTTTCGTTAAGTATCATATAGGAATAGTAATGTTCATCATATCTGATAACACTACAGTATTAGTTATCATATAAAATGAAACACTACTATCATGAGAAAAGTTCAATGCAGACTCTTTTAGTAGCATAGACCGTAACAATCAATCACAGTCATTGATTTTTTTATCTAACAAAAAAACTCACTTTCATCATTTTTCTTAAAAATTAAATATCTCACAAACCGTTAATCGCTATGAAAAACTAAACATACCATCGAGACGAGAACTAAATCATCTTTCTATCGAGGGCACATGTATATACTTTCGACGAAAAAAGATTGTCTGTGCAAATCATATATGATCCGTATACGAATCATATATGAAATCATATATGGTAAACAATACAACTGCTTCGGTCACACTACACCACCCATCTTTAACGAGATTTTCGAAAATCATATATGATTTTGGGAAATCATATATGATTCGTGATACGAATCATATAGTATAATTTTCTTAGACAAAAAAAAGTTCATCCAAAGTTTATACATGTGCCCCTCTATATATTAAGGTGATTTAATTCTAGTTGTAATGGTATATTTTTTGTCGCTTAATGATTTACCATTTGTGAGATATTTAGATATTTATAAAGAGGTGAAAAGTGGTTTTTTTTAAATTAAGTAAATTTGATTGGTTAATGTAGTTTATGCTAAATTAAGGGTTTATAGATCTCAACTCCTACTATCATATAGAGCTATCATATATGATGGAACACTACTAACATATATAAATGATTGTCGCGATATTGTATAAAGAATGTTATAATCCTTAATGAAAATCTAGAGAGAGGGAGAGTCGGGTTGGAGGTTTTCTAGAGAGAGAAATCAGAGAGAAAATGTGTGTAGACTACTACAAAAATGACCATAGAAACTTGTCAAAATTGCTCATAAAGTGGTTTTGGAACCACTCTCCAAAGAGGGTATCTCCATAATCGAAACATATGAAAACCGGTTATGCAATCAGTCTCTATTAAAAGAATCGACACCGATTCTCTCTTTAAGAATGAGTCTCTATATTAATATAAACATACATGTTTTATTGAGAATATACACCGGTTCTACTATAACATGTCTTTATAAAAACAATAACTTGTCTTAACTTTATTATATAATACAGAAGATGAAGAGAACAAGATCACGAGTTTTATATCTCAAGAAAAGAGAGATGTACACAAACCCACCATCGATCTTTAACAGACGCTAAATAATACGCCTTACCCTAATCCTTTCAAGTTGAAGGCAATTTAATTGATCATGTTTGTTAATCAGAATTTAGATAAATGTATTAAAGTTCTTTTTAATAAAATGCACGGACCCACATATAATCTTTATTATGATTGGAGAACTTGACCTATCAAGTTTGCTTTAACTTGAGAGGATCGTTTCCCTTTTGGTTTTTGTTTTACATCTTTAGTTTGTGTGTTCTAATAGTAACAATAAAAAAATTATATCTTTGTGTTTATGTTGCATGAGTTTGATGATACTTTTGTTTTAGAGAAAATATGACATGGACGTTGATGTGATCGTGATAGTATAGTGATAATTAGATACGTTATAGGGTAAATTAGAAAATTACCTTTAGGAAAAAGTAATAGTCTAAAATTACCAAAGTCGAATTTAATTAAACACGAGGATGAACCAAGTTCGTTGTACACGAAAATCTTATGAATTTGAGACGTTTTGCTTCGATTTGGACAATTGATTCGAATTGGTTTTCGGTTTTTAAAACTGAAATTAATTCTACCAAATAAACCTAAGTGCATGAATCGTTTCTGACTTATTTTAATCTAAGACAATTATTTAAAATAAAATCCTATTTAAAAACCTATTAAAAACTTATCTATTTAATTAAAATAACTTTTACACTATTTAAAAACTTTATTTAAACTAATTTAAAAACTAATTAAATCTAAAAAAAATTAATTAAATCTATTTAAAATTAACTTTTACTAATTAACAATTTTATTTAAAACTAAATTAAAACTCTTTTGAAATTATAAAATTTTATTAAATCTATTTAATATTAAACTAAAACTTTTTCCTTTTTTTTAAATAAACTACTTAAACAATATTAATTTTGAAAGTAATAAAATATATTTTTTTTATATTTTGTTTAAACTATATTTATTTAATCTTAAACTAATAATTTGAAACTAAATTAAATAAACTAATTTTTTTTTATAAAAGTAATTTTTTTTAATATTATTTAACTAATAATTTGAGGCAAATTTAAATAAACTAATTCATTAAAATTATTATACTTTCTATTTATTTAAAACTTTTTAAATCTAACTATTTTAAAAAAACGTTTAATGACAAAAATGACTAAACAAAATCAAACGTGATATATATCCTCTAAGTAGTTAATAAATAAAACTGCTCATCTAACACAATGGTTAAGGTGTTGGACCCTTGAGGTGCAGGTCTCGAGTTCGAGACCTGCTGTAGACAGATTTTGGTATTATTATTTTTGGAATGCAAACTTTAAGTAACCAGATACAGTAACGAAATATACTCTAAAATACAACTTATCAGAAGAAGCAAATTAAAACAAACAACAAATATCTGTGAATTATACTACTTAAACAGATACTATAATAGGCTAAACACAAAACAGAATAAGCAAATGTAGATCCAAAAGAATATCACAGCAAGCCTAAAATCAATTTAATGCAGACTATAAACGAAATAGTTGACAGCAACCAAAAAAACAAACCACACAGTTATCTAAATAAGTTCTAAAGGAGATTAAATCACATCTATTGAATGATAAGTTAACAGAAAATCAAAGCAGTCAAAGACTGTGATTCAGTAAGATTAGACAGAAATCAACATATTTAGACATATCAGCTGCAAGAACTAAATGAAGCACGAAAGCTATTCTACACGCGACTAACGAAAAGAAGCAATAGCAACAGCAAATAAACAAGCAATTAGATGTACAGATATAAAAACCAAATGCAGCAAACACAAAATCAAACGAGACAAATTCCTATCCAAACGTCACCAAAAGTCAAGCAAATAGACAAATCCAAAACTCTATTAAACGTTAAAACAATACCACAGCATGTATACACATTAGCAGTTCAGTTAAATCAAAGTTTCATCATATATCATCAATATCAGTAATCAAATTTATCTGAACCCCAAACACATAACAGTTACGCAGATTTAAACTGATATAAAGAAAAACAATAGATCAGCAGATTTTTACGACAAAGGTTAAAGCGGACGAAAATCTAACCAATCAATAATTCTGCTAAAACTAACTAACAACCATATCATAAAAAAACTCTAGCAGTTAAATCAATTGCAATATCACAGTAATATCTCTAAATTATAGCTAAGTACCAAATCATGGCAAATCCATAACAATTACATTAATCATGAACAGATTGTCCCATTACATTTCAGCTAAAACATTCTCAGCACATGAGATTTACACGCAGCTTAAAACAAAACCTACAGCCTAACAGTCATATTAAATCGATCGCAAGCTCAAATCAGTCCAATCACATCTCAAAACCAAATAACTCAGCAAAATAAAAGGAACAATATCAAAATCCTATGGCAGCAATATTAAGCAAACAGGCAATCGAAAATCAACGGAAAAGAATAGATATGATCATCAAACATAAACAGATCTATACTTCTACTTAATTCAATAGATCAACATTTAATCAAATTTAAACAGATACATCAAGGACATAAACATATCAGATTAAAAACTATAACAATAGATCAAAAAGGAGCTTAACCATTAATTGGAAGAACCGTTGAGACGTAGAAGCGGCGCTGAGCCGTCTAAACTAACATAACATACGAATTTTACAATACCTCCAAACGTAACATCACGAACCAGCATATCAGTTTAATATTCATTCAGTAGGAATGAATATATTTCCCTTAAACTCTCTAAACATTCAAATAAGCTAACAATCAAGCTTACCCAAATATTACTCAGTTATAAAAAGTTAAAAACTCAGATTCACAGCAATTAAATCACAATAAGAACGAGAATTTAAGAAGATTTAATAACACTGAAAAACGAAGTTTATTAATTCAACGATTTATTACAACTTTTTATAAAAAGAAAATTACAAATATAATTTAAATCTACCATTATAACTAGGAAAGAAAAAGGGATCCTCGTTACTTATTAAATGGTGGGGGTTTTATAGCGAACAAAGAGGGGGTTGTTGATGATGAGGGATGATCACAGCCTTTGGATCCTTTCTTCTATCTTCTCTCTCTTTTCTGTTTTGATCCAAGGGTGTATAATTGTCCAAGGCACACGGATTGCCAGGGTGGCAAATCCTGTGCTAGTTTGGTGCTTACTTGGCAGGCCTTGATTGGTCCCTTGTCAGTATGCAGAGATATCAACCAATCAAGAATTACCTGTGACGAATCAATGGGCCACGTGGCGCATAGTATTTAGAATCTTCGTATATACCACGCTTCATATTGCCCAAAATAATCTGAAAATGGTGCGTGATTATCACTCGCTTGCCTATTGGAGAAACCCCCAATTTTCTAGGGTTTCTTGACTGGTGGTGAGAGTTCTTTATTCTTCTCCTTTTCCTTTTCTAATCTCTCGTTTTGTTTTTCTTTTGTTTATTCCTTTGACCGAAAGTATTGACTATAGCAAAATATATCTTTCCTTCGTCTTTTATAACTTTTTCTTGTTTTTGGGATTTGAGTCCAAGTTATGATAATAACTTTCTTCCTCTCATATATTCAGATTGGGCCTTTGACCCAAAAAATTCCCATCCGTCCCCTTTGTGGCCTTTTGTATATGGGCTTTCCAAGTGAGTTAATCCAAATGTAGATATATCCCCATATTAATGGGCTTTAAGGCCCATTAGGCAAATGTGGGCCCCACTTGGCCCAATTATTTGATAAAACTTAAATCGTCGAATAAACGACTTGTCTTTTGGATTCTCAAACTTTTCTTCAAACTCGTGTCGTTTTTGCCGGTTTTCGTGAACTTGGTACCTACACACATCAAACAACAAAACAAGCATATACAAGGCAATATTTGAACATTTTATGCTTTTATTCATTGTTTTAAGATATAACTGATATGAGTAAAATCACTCATATCAAACTCCCCCTTGCTAAGCAATTGTCGTGTCCTCACGCAATGATAAAATAAAACACTAACTACACAATTATTCAACTTTTGACATTTTATTTTGCAAAGACATAATGTATTGCTTTCATTATTTGAAAAATAACTTTTAAGATCATAAAACTCAAATAGATTCATCGTCCCCGACTTTTCACTTTTCCATGCCAAGTGCAAAAACAAGATCATTGTCAATCATAAGCCCCAAAATTAAACCAACTCATACAAGTAATTTGTGTTAAACTCAATCTCCTATTATTCCTAATTGTATCTCTAGATTTTATTTGTCATTCACCCAAAGGCTCATTTGACTTATTTGATATTTATTAGTCCAAAAATGAAGGCAAGAACGGTGTAAAATCAACACTCAAAACCTAACGTCAACTTTAAAAACCGTTGTCACTAAAGAAAGCTCACATCAAGGATAACTTAACACGATTTGAGGGATAAATCCCCGGACCCGAAATTTGGCTAATATGGCTACTTAAAAGCAAAAATAGAAACCTCCAAAGTCAATTATGACCTTATTAATGGAGTTAGCAACAATCACATCATAACACCTTGTGGCTCTTTAAGATGCAATTGTGCTCCTTATTTAAAATCCACACCCTAAGGCTCCTTGGACAAAAATAAGGGAATTGACAACACCATCCCACCTTATGGCTCATGATGATGAAGCAATTTTTATTCAACACATCCCCTCGCCATACACCCTAAGGCTCTAATGACAAGGCTAGTGCTACATGACTCCCACCCGAAGGCTCCTAGAGAACATGTTTTTATTTATTCTTCTTTATTAATATGATATTTATAGTAAGCCAAATTTCCACAATCCCATGATCAAAAGTCCATGACGCTGACACCCTTAATGTGTTCTCACTTTAATTACAAGGGAAAAAAAAGAAGGAGTTACGAGTTAAGATATCAAGCCTAAACCGCTAAAAACTTCATTTATTAAGCAATTATTATTCAAGCGTGGAAAGTAAATACGAGGAGATTAAATCAAACACAAAAATACTTGCACAAAGAAGAGTTAATTTTAGAAACTTATGATTAAACTCTATCATCTCTTGTTCTCCATATTAAAAAAATTCAAAAATGTGAAATCAATGGATACTTAACCTATTAAATCAAAGTTTTGGGTTTTCAAATCATCTATAGGATCTTGCATCTTCTTAAACTTTTTCAAGTTTTTGAATTTGCGTTTTAAAGTTCCCTTGATAAACGACTTTCTAGGATCAATTATAGGAACTTGCGAAAAGTTCTTGTTCTTAACTCGTATGAATTAAGACTTTCACGTTTTAAAGCTCCCTATATAAAAGCCTAGCAAAACTTAATTCAAATACGTTAAGGAAAAGCTAAGGTAAAAACCAAGTCGAGTCAAAAACTATTTTTATTTTCACCAACGGAAAGCCTACATTCGTGTCAAAAGCACTTATTTTCTTTATTAAAACTTAAAAATAACACTAAAAATTTAAAATTTTATTGAAAAACGAGAAAAACAACTACGTTTGGACACGACAAAAGCAATTGCAAGCTGTTAATGCAAGTGATGCCTAAAAACATTATTAGTGTTAACTAATCTTCCTTAGTTTTGATCACAACAAACCATACAACACATTTAGTGTAAAACACAAAATGAATTATTTAACTAACACTATCATCAAGGTAATAATCATATCACTAACCTTTCTTAATCATACTTAGTGATCATCAAAATGATTATCCTTAAAACTCACTTTTGTTAATATGACAAAAGACTTTTTAATAAACTTTCTTTTTTAGAAAATGTTTTATTAAAATGGAAAATGAAAATTTGAAAATAGCATATTCCAAATGCTGTTAGAATATCCTTTGAAGGTTTCAAATACCTCAGATATTCCCACCCCACTAAAAGACAAAAAACGGAGCGGAGTCTAGTGGCGGTACCTTAAGTACCTACGCGGTACCTTAGCGATATGGTACCGCGGGGTGAGATAAGGTACCGCGCACAGCTAGCCGTTATAGATCCGTTATACTTTGTCTCCTTTAAATAGTGGGTCAAATCTCATTTTCCAGTAAGCCTCTTGGACGTTTTTCTCAGCCCTCTTTCTATTTTCTATAGCATAATCATTAGTAAATGATCACTTAAATTGTTAAGGATGTTTACATATGATTATCCTCTTGATCCCCTCCTTTACCTTGTCCAATGAGAAGATCACTCACTCACTAGTGTTGTGATAAAGATGAATCTATGAGCTAGTCATATTCATCATGATACCCTTTTTGTTTTAGGTCAATCCAATGTATTTATGAATACTTGGACTAGTTGTGTTCATCCAAGTTATTTGTGGATACTTGGATTTGTTGTGTACATCCATTGCATATGTGTTTGCTTGGATTTGTGTTGTGTAAATCCAAGATACATGTGTGTACTTGGATAAGTCTAGTTGAGTTGTAATAGATTTGATTAGGAGTTCTCACTAAACTATAAAGTGATGTGGTTGTGTCTTGTGAGTTATCACTAAACTTAAAAGTGATTAGTAGTTGTGTTGTGTGAAGTTCTCACTTAGCTTCAAAGTGAAGAGTCGTGAAGATTGGTTCTAGCTTTCGATTAGAACTCGACATCTAGCCTTGTGTCGTAAAATGGTGAAGTAGGCAACGTCGTGAAGATTGGTTCTACCTTAAGATTAGAACCCGACATCTAGCCTTGTGTCGTTAAATTGTGAAGTAGGCAACGTCGTGTAGATTGGTCCTAGCTAAAGATTAGGTCTCGACATTTAGCTTAGTGTCGGAAAAAAATATTAGCAACGATGTAAGGTTTTCTCCGCCGAGAAGGGAGCTTGTGGATATAGTGGAAATCTCGAGTAGGTGTACTCGAGGAGTGGAGTAAAAACGAGGATAGAGCCTCGTTGTCGAACCACTATAAATCTTGGTGTCTTCCCACTAGGTTGTCTCCTTCCTTACTCTTTACTTATTTCATTATCATTATACTTACTTATTATCTTTGCTAGTGCATTTGAATTGAACCTAATCATTATGCAACTTAGCCTCAAGTAAAAGATAGTTTTGATACAAACCAAATTGAAAGTAATTTTAATTTGATCACCAATCAAAGAGAAACTATTCAACCCCCCCCCCCCCCCCCCTTCTAGTTTCTACAATTGGTATCAGAGCGATGGTCACTCAAGATCTTTGAAGTATATTGTACTTTGAAACTTGGATCGATCCATTGCCTCCTCAAATTAGAAGGTCTAGTTGTACTAAAGTTTCTCTTTGGTCAAAACTATGTTTTCTTTGAAAATAGGTCTTTTAATTGATAATATTGCATCCCACTTAAGATTAGTAGCCTTTATGCATTTTATATATACTCTTGAAATGTATCTACTAGTTTGCATCTTGCTTTGTGTAGGTACTCATGAAGATCAATCACTTAATTGGTTGTGGATTGAGTTACTTGCACTTGTAGAAGACTCATCTTCATTGATCTTTAACATCTTTGAATGATGATAACAAGATGATTGGGAATGATACTAGTCCTTGAAGACTTAGTACTCATCATAGTCATTGATTGGGCATAGCACTTATTCCTTCATGGATTGCTCTTTGTGGCTAAGGTACGCTTTCGTTCTTCCACACGCCCTTTGATCATTCTTTTGATCATTACTTGACTATGTGCTTGTTCTCGGCATCCTTGCCTTGACATTTATTTGTGGTTTGTGCTTCTTTTCCTTTATCCTCTCAAACCTTTATTGCTTGGATACTTGACTCACTATGGTGATGAAGAGTGAGTTAGTAGAAGCTTAAAGTATCAAGCATGATTTCCATGGTTTGCACCCATACGGTTAGTAGGCCCTTTATGGGAGAGAAAGTGAATTAATACCTTGCTCATATTTTGGTTTAGACTAAGACTATTATTGAAAGTGATCTTAGTCTATACTTGAATAATTGCTTTGTGCTCATTCATTACCAAAGCCGTTTAACGTTTCGCCAGAAAGGCACGTCTTAAACCACTATATATGACACAAGCTCTTCGTTACAACTATTTGAAGATTGTCATTAATCCCTTGAGCATTGGTCCTAGTCTTGATTCACTTCCCTTGACTTCTCTCCACTTAGTCGTTTTGCTACGAGTAGTCGTTTGTCCGTTTCGGTTCTTTTCGATCTTGATTTAACTCGTAATCCTTCGTTAAGGCATATTGCTTAGTGTTATGATGATCTAAAAGGCTCATGATTTAATCTTAAGTATTTTAGAAAAACTTGATTTTCAAAATTTGGCGTTTTTCATAGATAAAACCTGCCTCTGTAACCGGTTCCTTATCTAGGCGGCTCAAAGGCGCGGTACCTTATCGATAAGGTACCGCGGGCAGTAAGTTTTGTCAGAGCGCCAGTTTGAATATTTTATTCATTTTCAAACCACTATCTCTCTCTCCCAAAAACACACAGCGACGGTTCTCTTGTTTTTCCACCATTGTTGAAGCTTCCAAAACCTTCAATCACTCAAATTAATTGATTCCAAGTTGTGGGTTTCACTCATCCTTCATCTAACATCAATTAATTGTAAGTATTTTCTTTCAATTTCATTTATTTTGTTCTAGGGTTCATCCTTTCATAATTGGGGATTTTTAAAATTAAAATTGAATTAAAACCTTAATAGGAATGTGGGTTGACATGGTTATTTTACTATGATTCCTTAGGTTGATATTCATTAAGATTTCACTAAAACCCACTTGTAGAACAAATCCGAATTTTGATTAATTATTTTTGATTAAAAGATGGATTTGAGATGAACCCATGAACAAGTAGGTAATGACATTGTTAATGCTTACCTAAAAACCTTGTTTTGAAAAACCAATGTTCTAATCCATTGTTGATCTAGCATAGATCATGTGTTCTTGGTTAATGATGGAATGGACACATTGTGAACATGAGAATGAAATGGATTCAATCCTATGTTTGTCAAGAAATTGATATAACACATTCTCATATTTTTGATCTTTTATTTTTATTTTTCATATGAGTGATTGGAGAAATATTGTCTTATGTGTATTTAGGTACTTAATCATGCCTTCTCAATATCAAAAAGATCATCAATTCACTAGAGATTATATGCCCGACATCTCTCAATCCTTTGTTTCCCCTCAACTTCAAAACTCTTACCCATCCCTTTCCACTCGTAATTTCTATGAGGGTAGGATTGTAGATTCAAGAATAGCGGGAGATAATTATATCAACTCTATGTTCGAGCTTATTGGGTTTGATTGTTTGCTCTACATAGACGAGGTAATTTATCCCTTGTTTCTTCTTGAGTTCTTTAGTACTTACTCCATGCTTGAAATCAACGACCAAATCTTTATTCGTTTCTTGTTGAATGGTCAAATCATTCAATATTCCCTCGATGACTTTGGTGATATTCTTGGTGTGCCATTTGAAGGCACTCGTCGTTTTACGGATAAGTGGAGACTAGATGCGCTCTTGGAGTCTAACGATAAACCTCCAAACGACACCACCGAAGTTGATCTAAATTTCATCCTTGAAATCATCTCGAAAGAGCGTAGTGGAAACGTTGTGAGAAGCCTTCATACAAATGTGCGAAATGTGAATAGGTATGAAGTGCTCTCAAGCGACCTTAAGGATTACATGCTCCAATGGGCAAACATCCTTAGGGAAAATGTGTTTTGTCTTGGTGGGAACCGAGATCATATCCCGGCTTGCATGGGGCATATGTTGTTTTGCCTGTTTACTTCCACCAAGTACAATCTTGCATATTACATCGCTCGACGTATAAATTATGCTCTTTCCAAACCCAAAACAAACCTCCCTTATGCTATGCTTCTTACTCGCCTCTTTAGAAGGGTTGGTCAAGATTTTCCTTAACTCGATCTTTCTCGCTTTCACCCGGTTCAACGGGTTATGATGCCTATTCAAGAGGCGTATGAACGAAAGCCAAGAAGTGACCGTGGTTCGAGAAAATCCGACCATCAAGAGCCGGATGAGGAGGACACCGATATGCCACCAAGTGATGGTGATGGCATCGGTCCTAGTTCTCATTTTGACTCTTCGAGTAACTCCCATCCATCCTCAAATCAATTCGAGGATGATTTTGAAGACTTAGCTCCTCCTCCTCACCCTTCTAGTGATATTCCTGAAGATCTCAATATGGAGCATCTTTATCGTGAGAATCTTAGAACTCGGGGAGAATTACATGAACATCGAGTGGAGTCAAGAAAAGGATTCAAGTATTTGGGAAAGATGATCAAGGGTTTAGGAAAGAAAAGGAGGTGAAGACTTTGAAGTTGTGTCAAAGTTTGGATTTGATGGTTAAACATTTGGTTATTAACACTTTGGTTTAGTTGTTTATTAACTTGTGTTGCATGTTTGGATTACTATTTATTTTGATCCTTAATGTTGCTTATGCAATAATGATTGTGTTTTACATAGCTTTGTGCATGCCTTATGATAGTTAGCTTATTAGATTATGATCTGTAGTTAACTTTGGCTTGTGAAACTTTTGGGAAAAATCTGGGTTTATCAAAATCTGGGATGTGAAATTTTTGAAAACCCTCTGGTCGCGGTTCCATATCGACCCGCGGTTCCTTATCGATAAGGTACCGCCGGTCCTAGATAAGGAACCGCCGGTCACTGTGCACGACAGCATCTTTGCTTTACACTGTTTTCTCGAATTTGTGTAAACCTTGCATGATTTTCAGTAATAAACTGCACATTTCCTAAACTAGGTTACCTAAATTCATTATTCACCTAAAATGATTTTAACCCATTACTAGTTTGGATCATCCCCTCACCCATTTAAACCCTCCTTGTTTGCCATGTTCTTCACATATCAAACATACTTCCCTAAACCTTAAACCACCCTAATCAACCATGGTGTGTACCAAAACCTCAAACACTTCCAAGACCTCCACCCCAAGGAAAACACTCAAAATAAGGATTAAGGTAGTTAAGCCTAACTCCTCACCTTTCCACACACCTAAGAATGAGATGGATCCTATCCTCATTTCTTCATCACCTTCCCCACCTCTTGCACCATGCAAGACATCATCCACCCATGGTACTAACCACTCCATTGGTTCTACCTCCTCTTCATTCAACTCAAGAATGAATGAGCTCTCTTCACCCTTCACTCCAAGTGCACCCTTGGAAGTGACCACACAACCCAAACAATCCAAAGCATTCCTTTTGTGAATTACTTTGATACTTTGGTGACTTCACCATTTACCCCTCACAACTCACCCATTTCACCAACCTTGGAGAATTTACCTCCACACTCACCCATTTCCCCTTTAGGGAACATGCCTCCACTTTCACCCACATCACCCTTGGAGAACATGCCTCCTCCACCTCCAACCAACTCAAACATCCTTTTGGGTGTTCCACTTTCCCTCCTTTTGGGTGATCCATACTATGGGTTTCAACAAACTCATGGTCCTAGTTGTCCATGTTGTCTTTACAACCACTACATCATCCATAACCTTAGGATGGACATGTATGGGCTACATAGGAGGTTGCAAGAATTCTTGCTTGCCTTGTTCTCCATGCCTCCTCCTAGGAGATGAATGATGAAGTTTTATTAATAAGAGTTTTCAACAAAACCAAGCCAAAGAAAACTACTTATCTAGATTTAATGATAAGCTAGCTATGTATTAGTTAGTTTTTATTTGTATTTGTACTTGCTTCCTTAATGAATGTTTCATGTTGTTGACTTATGATTTAGCTTTGTGTGTTTCTATCCTTTTGTGCACATTAATCAACTTTAATTTGAAATTAAAATTGAACCTAAATCTATCACAACCTCTAAACTTGACTAAAAATGGTTCAAAATGATATCTAAATTATTTTGTCACCCTTTGTCAAGACATTCTTTGTGAATGTGTTGCTTTATGCAACCCTAGCATATTTTGGTGCTAATAGAGGTAAAATTCCAAGATTTGCAACTTTTTGAAAAAGTCTTAGTTTTTTCCCAAAACCCAGGAAAAACATGGTTTCAAGTCCAATGGACGCGGTTCCTTAGCGATATGGAACCACCGGTCCCTATAAGGTACCACGGACAGTAAGTGGCTTTTGACGAATTTTTGGTCAAAACTTTAAAAACCCTATACCCTGTCAAGATTCCTTGTTTACTCAAATTGACTAAACATTCCTTGACACTACACATTTTGTATTCGAATTCTTACCTTGATTACATTTTACTTATACCCCAACCTTGAGATTTCATTCTCACACCTTCATAACCTTGACATTTCATTCTCACACCTTCCCAACCTTGAGAATTCATTCTCACATAACCTTGAGATATCATTCTCACACTCTCACAATGCCTAACTCCTACATTCCTAACCTTGACATTTCTTTGTCACAACCCCACTCACCCAAAGCTTCCTCATCCAAGCTTTCAAAGAAACCGAAAATCTCGGTTCGACCTATTTGGGTTAAGAAGAATGAACCATCTTCGTCCAAACCACTCAAAAACCCTACCTTCTCTCCAATCAAGTATTGGAATGAGACTTATACCAAAAACCCCATCACCGGAGCTAAAGAAAATGTTCCACCACCACCACAATCCTTCAATACCCCTCAACTCAATGACCTTTCAACCTTCCCAAACCTCACAAGGCATTGTGAAAACATTCCCAAACCCATTACCCCACCACCACCAAACCCTAAGTTTGATGCCATACCCCCATCAAACGATTTTGTGTTGCATCATGGATCCTCGTGTGATTGTTGCCGATTTCAACAAATTGAACTTGCTCATGTGTATGAGAAATTAAATTTTCTAGAATTTCTCCTCACTCGACCTCCTATTCAAGTTTTCGTTCCGGTGGACAAAACTTCGAATGATGCATCGTCGTCTTTTTAGTTTTTTTTTTGCAATCTGGGAAAATATCACTATTAGACTAACTTATGCTTAGTGGATTATTTTCCATATTTATTGCTTTAGATACTCATATTGTGTGTATGACTATCTTCTTTGTTGTGTCTTTTTCCTTTATGTAACCTTTGTGTTATTTGTGTGCTATTTCATTAGTTCTATTTTGAGTTGATCTTGGTTAATTTTTACAATTGCTTATGGGTGATTCTATCAATTATAAGATTTAACCCATTGACAAGCTTATCATCTTCATTGGATTGAAGTTTGATTTTGTCAATTACCTCTTTGGACATACTTAGCAAAATACTTACTTCTAATTTGAGACATCTTCTCTTTCTCCCTCTCAAGTTACTTAGTAGGTAGTGATCATATATACATTGGTGTTTCTTTCCTTTCTACTAAACTTTGTGTAGCATGTCACCTTAGCTCACAAACTTGGTGCCCCAAGCAAGGGGGAGCAACCACCAAGGGGGAGCTACTAGCAAAGTTCGATGATCTTCAAAGACTTGTGCTAACCTTTTTGCTACGACAAAGAGGGAGAAATGATAGTGATAAACTAGTTAATAATTCCATATTTTGTGTTTCTACGTAAATGAGTTTATCGTTTGTCGTAATCAAAAAGGGGGAGATTGTTAATGCAAGTGATGCCTAAAAACATTATTAGTGTTAACTAATCTTTCTTAGTTTTGATCACAACAAACCATACAACACATTTAGTGTAAAACACAAAATGAATTATTTAACTAACACTATCATCAAGGTAATAATCATATCACTAACCTTTCTTAATCATACTTAGTGATCATCAAAATGATTATCCTTAAAACTCACTTTTGTTAATATGACAAAAGACTTTTTAATAAACTTTCTTTTTTAGAAAATGTTTTATTAAAATGGAAAATGAAAATTTGAAAATAGCATATTCCAAATGTTGTTAGAATATCCTTTGAAGGTTTCAAATACCTCAGATATTCCCACCCCACTAAAAGACAAAAAATGGAGCAGAGTCTAGTGGCGGTACCTTAAGTACCTACGCGGTACCTTAGCGATATGGTACGGCGGGGTGAGATAAGGTACCGCGCACAGCTAGCCGTTATAGATCCGTTATACTTTGTCTCCTTTAAATAGTGGGTCAAATCTCATTTTCCAGTAAGCCTCTTGGATGTTTTTCTCAGCCCTCTTTCTATTTTCTATAGCATAATCATTAGTAAATGATCACTTAAATTGTTAAGGATGTTTACATATGATTATCCTCTTGATCCCCTCCTTTACCTTGTCCAATGAGAAGATCACTCACTCACTAGTGTTGTGATAAAGATGAATCTATGAGCTAGTCATATTCATCATGATACCCTTTTTGTTTTAGGTCAATCCAATGTATTTATGAATACTTGGACTAGTTGTGTTCATCCAAGTTATTTGTGGATACTTGGATTTGTTGTGTACATCCATTGCATATGTGTTTGCTTGGATTTGTGTTGTGTAAATCCAAGCTACATGTGTGTACTTGGATAAGTCTAGTTGAGTTGTAATAGATTTGATTAGGAGTTCTCACTAAACTATAAAGTGATGTGGTTGTGTCTTGTGAGTTCTCACTAAACTTAAAAGTGATTAGTAGTTGTGTTGTGTGAAGTTCTCACTTAGCTTCAAAGTGAAGAGTCGTGAAGATTGGTTCTAGCTTTCGATTAGAACTCGACATCTAGCCTTGTGTCGTAAAATGGTGAAGTAGGCAACGTCGTGAAGATTGGTTCTACCTTAAGATTAGAACCCGACATCTAGCCTTGTGTCGTTAAATTGTGAAGTAGGCAACGTCGTGTAGATTGGTCCTAGCTAAAGATTAGGTCTCGACATTTAGCTTACTGTCGGAAAATAATGTAAGCAACGATGTAAGGTTTTCTCCGCCGAGAAGGGAGCTTGTGGATATAGTGGAAATCTCGAGTAGGTGTACTCGAGGAGTGGAGTAGAAACGAGGATAGAGCCTCGTTGTCGAACCACTATAAATCTTGGTGTCTTCCCACTAGGTTGTCTCCTTCCTTACTCTTTACTTATTTCATTATCATTATACTTACTTATTATCTTTGCTAGTGCATTTGAATTGAACCTAATCATTATGCAACTTAGCCTCAAGTTAAAGATAGTTTTGATAAAACCAAATTGAAAGTAATTTTAATTTGGTCATCAATCGAAGAGAAACTATTCAACCCCCCCCCCCCCCTCCCCCTTCTAGTTTCTACACAAGCGATTATATCGATTGACTCCCCCATGCTAAAACCAAACATTGTCCTTAATGTTTCTTAGCTCAAGAGTAACACCCCCTTGCTAAGACACGAAGAGTCTAATGCAAATTCCTAGCATGGAAAGAGCACGCACATCTATAAGCCGTTTATTAATTATGCCTCAAGATAAAACGTTAGTCGATAAAAATCAAAGGATAGAGAGTGTGCCCCTTTTTAGCATTCAAAGAAAGGAAGATCAAGTGGACCGGCAAAAACCGAACACGAGAGTCTTCAAATATAAGGGTCATACCTAAGATTCACAACACAACAAAACACGAGCACGAGCTTGAAAAATCAAGCCTTATTAGTTGTTATAAAATAGAAAGAAGATAGAATGTATGGGACTCCCCCACAAGGCACCTCGTTTTTGTTCACCGAGTCATGAGCTCGACTCGATCCCCGCATTCATTGGTCCTTAAGGAAAGTGGTAAAAACCGGCATAATGGAATAAAATCCAACATAAAGCACGATGCCGGGGTCAAAGATCTCATCCTCGTTGTCGGATGACAAACGAAAGGATAAAACTCCAACACAAATCTCTAAAAAGAGATGGTAGTCAATACCACGAATCATGAAATGAATATAGCAAGCTCCCCGAGATAAACTCGCACCAAGATGATTAAAAAGTCTTCCAATTATTGCATCGGTGAAAGGCCGAGATTTCCCTATATCAACTATTCTGAGATCGAATACCTCGTCCTCGGTGGAGAAAGGAAAAGACAACACGGTGTCGTCCCCCCATGCTAATCCAAAATCATATAAAGAACATGGTAATGGTGGGATAAAAGTTTCATCCATAATGGAATCAACATTCTTAGCTTTAACGACCATTTCAACATTAGGAATGTGATTAATTGGGTCATGGTACTCAATATGAGACACATGAAAAACCCGCACATTAAGGTCAAAGTGGTTGGGAGGAGGACTTGGGACGAAATCATCATCAAGTAAATTCTCTAAAAAGAGAGCGTCCCCCTCCGGGTCGATATCATCAACACCCGGTGGTATCGAATCATTAGAAGCAAGAAACGTGTCAATCTCCTCCATAAACGGATCACTATCCTCAACGGGAATAGGAGATGGAGAGAAAGACTTGGCGTTAGGCTTAGAATTTAAAGCCTCGATCCTAGAAATGAGAAGATAGACGTTGGATAACTTCTCACGAAGAACCACGTCTTCCACATCTAAATGAGTAAGTTCATCGGTGAACTTCTCAAGGATCGAAATAGTCAAATCAACCTCATTTCCCGGTGGAAATGGGTCTAAAGGAGCAAGTTCAAAGGTGAACCTCTCAAAAACCGGATCACTATCATCCTCATTTCCCGGTGGAAATGGGTGAAGAAGAGTAGGTTCATCGGTAAACCCCTCAAAATCCGAGTCGTGAATGTCATCTTTATAAGAAAGTTCATCGGAGAACTCCTCATTAGAAAATTCACTAGAAGTCGAATCATCCTCAAAATCTTCATTTCCATCACAATTTTCATCATTAGAATTAGAGAAAATATCAAAGTAAATGGAAGAAGTAGAGTCATCATAATGTGGCAAATCACACATTTCATTGGAAATACCGTCAAACTCTCTCGGGTTTTGGACAAGAATCTCAACACTAGACTTTATTACTACGTCCGATTCCGTGTCCGGAATAGTGTTAAAATGCTCGTCCCCCTTGCTTAGAGAATTTTCGGGTTCCACGGTGGAAGAATCAAGAATAGGAGTGGTGATGCCATGAGAGATTTCCTCATCATCTAGGATGGGTGAATCCTCGGGCTCCATAGCCGGCAAGATATGAAAAGGAAGCACGATAGCACTAGACGAAGGATGTAGAGCAATAAGATCTCGCAAAGAAATAGTACTATCCTCGTCATCATCCAAAAGAAGAGAACGCTCGAGTTCACGATTAGCAAGGTATTTTGCTTCCGCTTGAGCTCGTTCTTTCTCACGAATTTCAATGCTTAAACCATTATAATCTTGCGAAAGTTGTCTAATCTTAAGTTCACAATCTCTTTTAAATCCCTCATCAATTATTTCTCCATGAAATCGTCGACTTCCCAAATCATTAGTTATATCATTGATCTCTTGATTGATTTGTCTCTTTTCTAGCAACATATCTTCAATGCTCTTTTCAACTATTTCAACATTTCTTTGATTCGTTATTTGTTGGAACATTGTTTCAAGTCGTTCAATATCGAAAGAATATTGTGGAGATTGGTCAAAACCGGAAGGAATCGAATTATAGCAAGGACTAGGCTCATAAAAATTTTGATCCATCGGTTGACAACAAAAACTCTCGTGAGGACCTCCACAATACTCACAACAAAGATGTTGTTGTGATAAACTCGGTAAATCTTGTGGATAACAATTATCATTAAAGTTTTGATTGTAGCTCGGTTCTTGCTCGTAATTAAGCGAGAATCGATGCGAACAATCATCACCAAAATGAGTATCGTTTCCACAAAACTCACACGAGGGTGTCTCGTATGTGGGGTGTGGAGGTGGATTGAAATCGAAAGAATTATTCGAAAAATTCGGATTTCCCCATGAAGTAATATCATCACAACAAGGACAAAATCCAACTCGTATATCGTGACGTAAGTCATTTCCACAACGCTCACACGTGCACCATCGACATGGTAAAAAACCATATAACGGTTCTCCACACCCTACACAATCGACGAAGGAATTCATGGAAGAATTAAAAATTGGAGGGTGAGGAGAAAAAGAATTAAACATGATAGAGGATTAAGAAGATTATTTTTGGTATTTTTCATAAATCAATAAAAATGATACATACTATATAATAAGAAAATAACAAAACTTTCCGAGGACGAAAAGGGTCTTCAAATCAACGATCAACAAATCTCCACAAAGACGAATCGTACACAAGATCCCCGGCAGCGGCGCCAAAATTTTTGATGTGATCGTGATAGTATAGTGATAATTAGATACGTTATAGGGTAAATTAGAAAATTGCCTTTAGGAAAAAGTAATAGTCTAAAATTACCAAAGACGAATTTAATTAAACACGAGGATGAACCAAGTTCGTTGTACACGAAGATCTTATGAATTTGAGACGTTTTGCTTCGATTTGGACAATTGATTCGAATTGGTTTTCGGTTTTTAAAACTAAAATTAATTCTACCAAATAAACCTAAGTGCATGAATCGTTTCCGATTTATTTTAATCTAAGACAATTATTTAAAATAAAATCCTATTTAAAAACCTATTAAAAACTTATATATTTAATTAAAATAACTTTTACACTATTTAAAAACTTTATTTAAACTAATTTAAAAACTATTTTAAATCTAAAAAAAATTAATTAAATCTATTTAAAATTAACTTTTACTAATTAACAATTTTATTTAAAACCAAATTAAAACTCTTTTGAAATTATAAAATTTAATTAAATCTATTTAATATTAAACTAAAACTTTTTTTTTAAATAAACTATTTAAACAATATTAATTTTGAAAGTAATAAAATATTTTTTTTAATATTTTGTTTAAACTATATTTATTTAATCTTAAACTAATAATTTGAAACTAAATTAAATAAACTAATTTTTTTATAAAAGTAATTTTTTTTAATATTATTTAACTAATAATTTGAGGCAAATTTAAATAAACTAATTCATTAAAAATTATTATACTTTCTATTTATCTAAAACTTTTTAAATCTAACTATTTTAGAAAAACGTTTAATGACAAAAATGACTAAACAAAATCAAACGTTATATATGTCCTCTAAGTAGTTAATAAATAAAACTGCTCATCTAGCACAATGGTTAAGGTGTTGGACCCTTGAGGTGCAGGTCTCGAGTTCGAAACCTGCTGTAGACAGATTTTGGTATTATTATTTTTGGAATGCAAACTTTAAGTAACCAGATACAGTAACGAAATATACTCTAAAATACAACTCATCAGAAGAAGCAAATTAAAACAGACATCAAATATCTGTGAATTATACTACTTAAACAGATACTATAATAGGCTAAACACAAAACAGAACAAGCAAATGTAGATCCAAAAGAATATCACAGCAAGCCTAAAATCAATTTAATGCAGACTATAAACGAAATAGTTGACAGCAACCGAAAAAACAAACCACGCAGTTATCTAAATAAGTTCTCAAGGAGATTAAATCACATCTATTGAATGATAAGTTAACAGAAAATCAAAGCAGTCAAAGACTGTGATTCAGTAAGATTAGACAGAAATCAACATATTTAGACATATCAGCTGCAAGAACTAAATGAAGCACGGAAAGCTATTCTACACGCGACTAACGAAAAGAAGCAATAACAACAGCAAATAAACAAGCAATTAGATGTACAGATATAACAACCAAATGCAGCAAACACAAAATCAAACGAGACAAATTCCTATCCAAACGTCACCAAAAGTCAAGCAAATAGACAAATCCAAAACTCTATTAAACGTTAAAACAATACCACAACATGTATACACATTAGCAGTTCAGTTAAATCAAAGTTTCATCATATATCATCAATATCAGTAATCAAATTTATCCGAACCCCAAACACATAACAGTTACGCAGATTTAAACTGATATAAAGAAAAACCATAGATCAGCAGATTTTTACGACAAAGGTTAAAGCGGACGAAAATCTAACCAATCAATAATTCTGCTAAAACTAACTAACAACCATATCATAAAAAAACTCTAGCAGTTAAATCAATTGCAATATCACAGTAATATCTCTAAATTATAGCTAAGTACCAAATCATGGAAAATCCATAACAATTACATTAATCATGAACAGATTGTCCCATTACATTTCAGCTAAAACATTCTCAGCACATGAGATTTACACGCAGCTTAAAACAAAACCTAAAACCTAACAGTCATATTAAATCGATCGCAAGCTCAAATCAGTCCAATCACATCTCAAAACCAAATAACTCAGCAAAATAAAAGGAGCAATATCAAAATCCTAAGGCAGCAATATTAAGCAAATAGGCAATCGGAAATCAACAGAAAAGAACAGATATGATCATCAAACATAAACAGATCTATACTTCTACTTAATTCAATAGATCAACATTTAATCAAATTTAAACAGATACATCAAGGACATAAACATAGCAGATTAAAAACTATAACAATAGATCAAAAAGGAGCTTAGCCATTAATTGGAAGAACCGTTGAGACGTAGAAGCGGCGCTGAGCCGTCTAAACTAACATAACATCCGAATTCGACCAAACCTCCAAACGTAACATCACGAACCAGCATATCAGTTTAATATTCATTCAGTAGGAATGAATATATTTCCCTTAAACTCTCTAAACATTCAAATAAGCTAACAATTAAGCTTACCCAAATATTACTCAGTTATAAAAACTTAAAAACTCAGATTCACAACAATTAAATCACAATAAAAACGAGAATTTAAGAAGATTTAATAACACTGAAAAACGAAGTTTATTAATTCTGTGACACCCTAGAATCGAGGTCATTAACGTTACCCTAAATTACGCTAATTTTTGAAATTTTTAATAAATTTTAATTTCTATATTTATAAGTATTTTGGTTAAAGCCGATGTTCGAGGTTATAATTTTTACGTGTGACGTTTTAAGAAGGACGATGACGATTACGATCCCGAGGGATGCCCAATTTCATATAATTTTTGACGATTTATCGATAATGTAATTTTTCGAAAATTTTTATTTACGGTTCGTGTTAAGTTGAGTCGGGTGAGTTTTATAGCCTTCCGAGTACATTTAAAGTATCCCAAAAATATTTTGGAGCGTTCGGGAAGATTTCCGACTCCCGTAAAATTTTCAAAATTGACAAATGAGTCGAACCCGCAAAGTTTTGAGGACGTTTTTCATTTAAGGCCAAAAGAAGTTAAAAAATTGCATTTAAGCCCCTCCCAACCCACCAAAAAGGCCAAAATTGAAACACACACAAACACATACAACACTTGCACCAAAAATCAAACACTCACTCTCTCCTCTCTCTCTAAAGCCGACGGACACCCCCAACACCATCAAAAATTCACCAAAAATCTTCTTCCACTTGATTTTTCAAAAATCTAAGGTTAGACCACACTTAGTTTGGTCATTCCCCACATGTTCATGTGCTCAAACCCCACATGCATTGATAAAAAATTTTCAAGATTTTTCCATATGATCCAAATTCGTTTTTGAGGCTAAAAGAGCTAATGCATGTTGATTTTAAGTGTTATGGAAGTATAAACACCATGAAAACCCACCAAAATTAATTTGGTTGTGGTGATTGGGTCACCCAAACCCCACGGCAAAGGGGGTGTTTGGGGAGCCATGGTGGTTGTTGATTTTGCATGTTATTCTTGTGTTTGGTTTGATGTTTAAGGATGTTTTACATAGGTGTTAGTGGTTGCATGTTCATTTCTTTGAAGTTTTGATTTTGAGATTGATTGATCAATAGGGGTAGGATTGAAGTTTGATGTTAGGATATGTTTGGGAATGCTTAGGATGATGTTTAGTCAGGGCCGTCCCATGATATTTGGAGGCCCTGTGCCATATGTATAAGGTAGGCCCTTTTACCGCGAAGAAAACTAAAGTGTTGGTAAGGTTTGCAAATTTCGTTATCTATTTCTTTGTAAATAGATAAGTTGTATACGGTATCTTTTTGCAAGGCTGAGATGATTAATATTTTGAAAACATTTTACTCTAACTCGTAAAGTTGAATCCTTAATTCATACTGTGTAATACACTTACAAGTTGAAACTGTAGTTTTCTGGTTTGTTTAAGTAAAATGTCAAATATTTGCTTTGATTTAAAATTTCTTATCTCGAACTATATATTAAAAGAGACACAAGGGCTAAAGTGAAATTATGAAAGAACCAAGGGCTAAATTATAGATCTCTAAAAGAAGTCGAGGCTAAGAAAAATCAGAAAGGCACCACCACAATCAAATACAACACGTACAACTCAGGTCATCATCTTCCCCAGTATAACAAAGCTTCATTTTCTTCCATTAAAAAGCATGTACAAGCTTTTTTAACTTTATGCAGTAAAATAGCTCATGTTCAACAAGTTATATCTTCTGTTAACTAGATTAAATCTTCCCAAAGTAAGTTCATACCTTTTTTGAAGTTTGAAAATCGGAGGCCCTTAAAAACCGGAGGCCCTGTGCGGTCGCCTATGCCGCACATGCCAAAATCCGGCCCTGTGTTTAGTGGTGGTTAGAAGGCTTGGAATCGAGTCTAAGTGCGTTTTTGGTATGGTCATTTTTAGGCAGAAACATTTGGTCCATTTCATAAAAATGATTTTTGTTCCAGGTCTTGAAAACTAAATGTAGTGATAGAGGATCTTTCTAGCTTTAATTTGGTATAAGGTAGAGCCCGTGACTCAAAACGAGCTAAAAGTTATGACATTTTAAAGATCGGGTACCGGGAGACGAGGACTTTCATAATCCGAATTTGTGCAAAGTTTTAGTCAAATCCCGAGGGTCACAAGTATAAATTGGTAATTGGTCAAGGGTCAAAATTTGGTCCCTAACCTGTGTAAATGGGTCTATATGTTGACTTAGGTGTCAAAGAAGTCAAAGGTATTTTTCATATAGGTCAAAGAGGTCAAAATTGGTCGAAGCGCAATTTCAGCCCGTAAAATGTAGTCGTGGAGAAGAGTTGCGTAACGGGTCGTAAAAGTAAAAACTTTTATTGGGTTTAAAAACATGTTATCTACAGGTCATATAGGATTTTTGGAAATTTTGTCAAATTTTATAAGTGCGGTTTAATAAGGTAAAACAGCCCGTACTTTAGTCGAGTACCGGCGAGAATGAGTAAAAATGGATAACGTAACTAATAAGAACGAATGGAATAAAATGAGTGATACTTGTTATTTTGTTTTTGGCGTGAGTTATACTTGTCCTAAGAGACTTGTATATATGTATTTTATACAGTACCGTAAGTATTAAGATGAGATTACTCATTACGCGTTATTTGTGATAGGTGTTGATTTAACCGGGCATCCGTTTCGTCGTCAGTGATCATCCCTCGAACTACCGACTACTTAAGATATAAGGTGTGAATTTATAGCCTCGCTTATATTATTTCAAATTGTTTTACCCGCGAGGGAAATGCATGCTAGTTTTTAAAAGGAACGTATATCATGAATGATTGTTAGACCCGAAAGTTGCCTTAGAAATTGTGTTGAGTACCAAAGTTGCAAAAGTCCCTAAATTCATGAACTATTAACTATTGTCCTGCCCTCGAGTAGGGGGAAATAGCCGCTTATGCAATTTGTAGTACTACGGGGTTAACGACCCAATGCTAGCCGAGAAGCTGTACTTATAGTAAGTTCTGCGGTAGATTATTTTGTATGAGAAATAAGGTATAATTGCAACTGATGCCTTTAGAAGGGGCACTGGTTTCATCTGAATCATGCCGGTATATTTACGCGGGTGATTGAGTTAACGGATTAGTGTCATGAGCTTAAACACAATTGTCAGTATCCTGATTATAGTTTGTTTGATCGACAAGACTATAAATGATCACGAATGGTTTTTATTATATATACGTTCAAATGGATTGTAAAACCTATGAATTCCACTCAACGTTTTCGTTGACCAAATTTTTGGCATGTGTTTCAGGTAACCGCTGAGAAGTAGGATGGAGCATGCATGGGATGGATGTTGTGTGTACGGCTTGGTGTCCGCTTGTTTTTCCCTCCTTTTCTACTTAAACAATTTTTATGTTTAATGTCATGTGGTTGTAAAACTGAAGTTTTTGGGTTGAGATTCATGGGGACCGAAAACGCTTAACTCTGTGTACTATTTGGGGTTGGAAAAACCGTGGACATGTATCATCTAACAATTTTAAATTTAAGTTTTTAAGTTGACGTCTTTCTAGCGTCGTTTGATATACCTTGTGTGCAATGAATACTGTGTAGCACCCATTGTTGTAGTTCCGCTGCGCATAGCAATTGTGGGGGTGTTACAGATTGGTAATCAGAGCCACGAGTTATAGAGAACTAGGTCGTTTTTGAAAATCCTAAACTATAACTTTTGGTGTCGTAAGAAAAGGGTCCAAGCACACACAACTATCCTGCATGGCTCCGGTAAGATTTATTGTTGTATTTATGGCATTTGACGTATACTTTTGAGTAAAGTATATAGGTGGGTAATTATTATATAAGTATGGAATTACTATATGTAGACGTTGAAATTTTACGTGAAATATCCGACATCGTAATTTTCATATTTATCATGCATGAGCATCATATTATTACATTTTGGGCATATGTACCACCTTTGCATTGCATTTGCATGCATATATTTATAATTATTGTATAATTACTTATGTACCCTCCGAAATTCGCTATTATTGCAGAAATGGCCGAGGTACCGCCCAACGATAACGGAAACGATTACGTCGTAGGTCACGAAGGGGGACCGTTTCCTCCGAACCCGCCGGACAATAATAATGGATGGATCGCTCCAGAAGACGAAATAGGGCCGGAAAACGACAATGACGAAAGCGAGGTGGATAATTTCAGTATGAGTAGTGACGAGAATGAGGATTCCGAAGAAGAGCCCGAGGAGCTATTGGATGATGGCATTCCCGAGGATGCCGTAGGCCCGACCGAACCCGATTTGTTTCAATCCCCGAATTCGCCGAAGGGTTATGAGGTACCACCGACCGGTCGTTATGAGCAGCAACCCTTTGATCGCCCAATGGAAAATTGTAAGGATTATTTGAGAACCGTGCCAGGATTGGTTAGAGTAAGTATTGGGAGCAGTGGAGAGTCATCCAAGTCGCCATCGATTCATGAGAATATTACAAGGGTCTACTTTCCGAGACCGAGACACTACTGGGATCCCGCAGGTCGTTTGGGGAGGATGGAAAGGTTGATGTATGAGCGGTTTGTAGTTGAGACTAGGGTGATTAAGAAGTTTGATAAGACTGAGAGGGAACATCAAAGACTGTTGGAAAGGACGGCAAGAGTGGAGTATGACGGGAATGTGAACACAAGTGCCATCAACAGTTTAAAATCAATGGTTGCAAATTTAAGTGCTAGTCTTGACCGTGTGAGGGAAGATCAGATGAGGTTGTCGAGGATGCAGAGTTGGGAGCATCGTGTGAGGGATTCATTGCCCCCGGATTGGAGATTCGTGGACGATTTGGAGATGGAGGCGAATGACTTTATGGTTCAGCCGCCTACTGGAGGTGCTTGTATTTCGGTGGGAAGTCAGGTAGCGATTGAGTATGGATCCACATCAGGGACGAAAAAGGAAACAGAATGTGGGCCAGATGAGAAAGGAAAAAGGAAAGTGGATGATGTGGATGAGGACGTAAGTGATGAGGAAACCGAGGAAGACAACGACGAGCCGCCATCCAAGAGGCCGTGTGGATCACCACATGCCTAGTTACTTGTTTTGTATTTTCTTTGATCATTGTAATAGAACTATTTTAGACCTTTGTATGATGGTATTATGACGAGAAACTCAAGTACTTGATGTTTTGTGGTGAACGATTGTAGTGGCATTACTTGTCACGATTTTGGTTAATTATCAATACAATCTATGTTACCTTTCATGATCTGTGATATGTCTTAAATTTGATCTTTTGTGGTGTGAATTGATGAACATTAGTAACTCCGTAGTGATGTGTCGTTGTATGTATTTTATGTCTGGGAAACTTGATATGAATACTTACATTGTTTTTCTATTTTTCTTGTCTTGCAGAAAGAGATATTCGATAACACCATGCCTCCAAAGTTGACTGCCGATCGTGTTAACACCATGATTCAGGAAGCTATAGCAAATGCGTTGCAAGCGGACCGAGCTGGGAGAAATCAGGATCCAGGAAGGAACGCGGGGAGACAGCAAGCCCCGAGGATGTGTACCTATTCTAGCTTTATGAAGTGCGGTCCCACGCAGTTCCGTGGAACGGGTGGAGCTTTAGAACTTAGACGGTGGTTGGAAAAAGTTGAAAGTACGTTTGAAATCAGTGGTTGTGCAGAAGCGGATAAAGTAAAGTTTGCAGCAGCTACGTTTCTCGATGATGCGTTAAGTTGGTGGAATACCCAGGTAGCTACGGTGGGATTGGCTGTAGCGAATGCAAGGACGTGGAATGCGACCAAAGCTTTGTTGACTAAGAAGTTTTGCCCAGAGGAGGAATTGGGGCAATTGGAGGACGAATTGAGGCATTTAACCTTAAAGAACAACGATATAGCTGCTTACACCAGGAGATTCAATGAGTTAAGTCTTTTGTGTCCGGACATATTTGCCAATGATGCCAAGAAAATGAAACAGTATATTAAGGGTTTATCTAGCAATATCAAAGGTGAAACAACTTCGTCGAAACCTGGAACGTTTGACGAAGCGGTTCAAATGGCTCACGCTTTGATGGACGTTAAGCTTCAGGACAAGCAGAACTACATTGCTGAGGGTAACAAAAGGAAATGGGAAGCAGCACAAGGCAATCAATCCCAAGGCCCGAACCGAGGTGGAAATCGAAACAACCATGGGCCGAACCGTAATCAACAGTTTAATCAGAGAAGGAACGAAGGGATGAGGGCAGTGACGAACCCTAGAGGTGCAAAAGTGAATCCCCTTTGTGGCAAGTGCAACTTGTATCATGTTGGAAATTGCCCGCCGGCATGCGGCAAGTGTGGAAAGGCAGGTCATAGGACAACTAGTTGTCGAACGGGAGGAGTAGCCACTGGGGCTAATGCTATCAGGATGAGAGGATGTTATAGTTGTGGAGAAAGAGGGCATGTGCAAGCGAATTGCCCGAAGGCAGGAAACAGGCGGGGAGGTAATAATGCGGCTGCTGTGTATCAAGTGGGAACTGCTGATAAACCACAGGGTCCAAATGTGGTTACCGGTACGTTTTTGCTAGACGCTTGTTATGCTAGTATTTTATTTGATTCTGGCTCCGACAAGAGTTTTGTAGACGTTAGATTTAGTCGTCATATCGATAGAGAACCGGTATTGTTAACGACTAGTTATAATGTTGAATTAGCCGATGGAAAAATTGTTAGTACGAATTCTATACTGAAAGGGTGTACCTTGAAGTTAGGAAATTACGCTTTTAAAATCGACTTGATGCCTATAGAGCTAGGATCGTTTGACGTGATTGTGGGAATGGATTGGCTAATGGCGCATAGTGCTACGATCGTCTGTGGTGAGAGATTGGTGCAGATTCCGCTGAGGAATAGGGTTTTGACGGTAAAGGGAGACGAATGCACTTCTCGTTTGAAGGTGATTTCGTGTTTGAAAATGATGAAGTACGTAGAGGGCGGATGCGATGTGTTTTTGGCACAGGTTTCGAGCGATGGTGATTTAGAGGCGAGGATTGAAGAGGTACCAGTTATTTGCGAGTATCCGGACGTTTTTCCAGACGAGTTGCCAGGTTTACCGCCTACCCGTGAGGTCGAGTTTCGAATTGATTTAGTGCCAGGAGCTGCGCGGTTGCACGTGCACCTTATCGCTTAGCACCATCTGAGTTAAAGGAGTTATCGGATCAATTGAAGGAATTGATGGACAAAGGATTTATTAGGCCGAGCTCATCACCTTGGGGAGCGCCAGTGTTGTTCGTAATGAAGAAAGATGGCTCGTTTAGGATGTGTATCGACTATAGGGAACTCAATAAGCTGACGGTTAAGAATCGGTACCCATTGCCGAGGATTGATGATTTGTTCGATCAATTGCAAGGTTCCAGTGTATACTCAAAGATCGATTTAAGATCAGGGTATCATCAACTGCGTGTAAGAGAGGAGGATATTCCTGTAACTGCCTTTCGTACGCGGTATGGACACTTTGAATTTCGAGTGATGCCGTTTGGGTTGACGAACGCGCCTGTTGTATTCATGGATCTTATGAATCGCGTGTGCAAGCCGTATCTAGATAAGTTTGTTATTGTTTTCATCGATGATATACTTATTTACTCTAAGAGTAAGGAGGAGCACGAGAAGCACCTGAGAAAGATTTTGGAGTTGTTAAGGAAGGAGAAGCTGTATGCAAAATTCTCTAAGTGTGAGTTTTGGTTGGAATCAGTGCAGTTTCTAGGTCATGTGATTGATAGTGAGGGAGTTCGTGTAGATCCTGCTAAGATCGTAGCGATCAGGGAATGGTCAGCACCGACGACGCCGACCGAGGTTCGACAATTTTTGGGTTTAGCTGGGTATTATAGAAGGTTTATTGAAGGATTTTCGTTGATTGCGAAACCATTGACGAGGCTTACCGAAAAGAATAGGGTGTATGAATGGGGAAATGAGGAAGAGCTTGCTTTCGAAACGCTCAAGGATAAGTTATGTTCCGCGCCGATTTTATCATTGCCTGAAGGAACCGAAGATTTCGTAGTGTATTGTGATGCGTCTCGTAAAGGTTATGGAGCGGTATTAATGCAACGTGAAAAGGTGATAGCTTACGCGTCGAGGCAATTAAGGAAGAACGAGGAGAACTACACGACGCACGATTTGGAATTAGGAGCGGTAGTTTTTGCGTTGAAGCTGTGGAGACACTATCTGTATGGGACAAAGTGTGTTGTATTCACTGATCACAAGAGTTTGCAGCACATTTTAGATCAAAAGGAGTTGAATATGCGACAAAGACGATGGGTTGAACTATTGAGTGATTATGACTGCGAAATTCGCTACCACCCTGGGAAGGCGAAGGTTGTAGCGGACGCATTGAGTAGGAAAGAACGGGAGAAACCTTTGAGGGTTACATACTGAAGGCTCAGGAGAGAGGACTAATGAAAGGGAATGTTGAAGCCGAGAACTTGGGACGAATGTTGAAACCTCTTTTCGTGATTAGGTCAGACGGACTAAGATATTTTGAAAATCAAATTTGGTTGCCATTGTGTTCATCTGAGGAAGGAAAGCCTGGAGTTCGAGAATTGGTTATGAGTGAGTCGCATAAGTCGAAGTATTCGATACATCCTGGATCGGATAAGATGTACCACGACCTGAAGAAAGTCTACTGGTGGCCGAATATGAAGGCAGATATTGCTCGTTACGTTAGTAAGTGTTTGACTTGCGCGAAGGTTCAGGCAGAACATAAGAAACCATCTGGATTGTTGGTACAACCAGAAATCCCAGAATGGAAATGGGAGAAAATCACAATGGATTTCGTGACGGGTTTACCTAGGACTCCTAGTGGAAGCGATATTATATGGGTAATTGTGGATAGGTTGACGAAATCTGCTCATTTCTTACCTATGAAGAAGACGGACAGCATGGAAAGACTCGCCAGCGTGTACGTGAAGGAGATCGTCTGTAGACACGGAGTGCCGTTATCGATCATTTCGGATCGCGACAGTAGATTTACGTCGGAATTTTGGAAATCGCTTCAACGTGCGATGGGCACTGAACTGAGTTTAAGCACGGCTTATCACCCGGAGACTGACGGCCAGAGTGAACGAACGATTCAAACGATGGAGGACATGCTCCGAGCGTGCGTGGTTGATTTTGGAGGAAGTTGGGAACGCCACTTGCCTCTAGTGGAATTTTTCGTACAATAATAGTTATCATGCGAGTATCAAAGCAGCACCGTTCGAAGCATTGTATGGAAGGAAGTGTAGATCGCCTGTGTGTTGGAGTGAAGTAGGGGAAAGTCAATTGACTGGACCCGAAATGGTTTTAGAAACGACAGAGAAGATCGTGCAGATCAAGAACCGACTACTTGCTGCGAGAAGCCGACAGAAGAGTTATGCCGATAACCGAAGGAAACCGTTGGAGTTTGAAGTTGGAGATATGGTTATGCTCAAGGTATCGCCGTGGAAGGGTGTAATTCGTTTTGGGAAGAAAGGAAAGTTGAGTCCGAGGTATATTGGACCGTTTAAGATCGTTGAACGAATTGGACCAGTGGCGTACAAGTTAGAATTGCCGACCGAGCTTAGTGCTATTCATGACACGTTTCACGTATCGAACCTGAAGAAGAGTTTGGCGGACAAGGAATTGGTGATTCCTTTGGACGAGATTCGACTAGACGACAAAATGCACTTTGTGGAAGAACCTGTGGAAATTATGGACCGGGAGGTCAAGCGGTTGAAGCGTAGTAGGATTCCTATTGTGAAGGTCCGATGGAATTCCAAGCGTGGACCGGATTACACCTGGGAACGTGAGGACTTTTTCAAGGAAAGGTATCCTCATCTGTTCCAGTAGCACGAAATGTGAGTACAAGAAGAGGCGAGCGCCGGGACGTCGCTCTCTTTAAGGAGGGGTGGATGTGACACCCTAGAATCGAGGTCATTAACGTTACCCTAAATTACGCTAATTTTTGAAATTTTTAATAAATTTTAATTTCTATATTTATAAGTATTTTGGTTAAAGCCGATGTTCGAGGTTATAATTTTTACGTGTGACGTTTTAAGAAGGACGATGACGATTACGATCCCGAGGGATGCCCAATTTCATATAATTTTTGACGATTTATCGATAATGTAATTTTTCGAAAATTTTTATTTACGGTTCGTGTTAAGTTGAGTCGGGTGAGTTTTATAGCCTTCCGAGTACATTTAAAGTATCCCAAAAATATTTTGGAGCGTTCGGGAAGATTTCCGACTCCCGTAAAATTTTCAAAATTGACAAATGAGTCGAACCCGCAAAGTTTTGAGGACGTTTTTCATTTAAGGCCAAAAGAAGTTAAAAAATTGCATTTAAGCCCCTCCCAACCCACCAAAAAGGCCAAAATTGAAACACACACAAACACATACAACACTTGCACCAAAAATCAAACACTCACTCTCTCCTCTCTCTCTAAAGCCGACGGACACCCCCAACACCATCAAAAATTCACCAAAAATCTTCTTCCACTTGATTTTTCAAAAATCTAAGGTTAGACCACACTTAGTTTGGTCATTCCCCACATGTTCATGTGCTCAAACCCCACATGCATTGATAAAAATTTTTCAAGATTTTTCCATATGATCCAAATTCGTTTTTGAGGCTAAAAGAGCTAATGCATGTTGATTTTAAGTGTTATGGAAGTATAAACACCATGAAAACCCACCAAAATTAATTTGGTTGTGGTGATTGGGTCACCCAAACCCCACGGCAAAGGGGGTGTTTGGGGAGCCATGGTGGTTGTTGATTTTGCATGTTATTCTTGTGTTTGGTTTGATGTTTAAGGATGTTTTACATAGGTGTTAGTGGTTGCATGTTCATTTCTTTGAAGTTTTGATTTTGAGATTGATTGATCAATAGGGGTAGGATTGAAGTTTGATGTTAGGATATGTTTGGGAATGCTTAGGATGATGTTTAGTGGTGGTTAGAAGGCTTGGAATCGAGTCTAAGTGCGTTTTTGGTATGGTCATTTTTAGGCAGAAACATTTGGTCCATTTCATAAAAATGATTTTTGTTCCAGGTCTTGAAAACTAAATGTAGTGATAGAGGATCTTTCTAGCTTTAATTTGGTATAAGGTAGAGCCCGTGACTCAAAACGAGCTAAAAGTTATGACATTTTAAAGATCGGGTACCGGGAGACGAGGACTTTCATAATCCGAATTTGTGCAAAGTTTTAGTCAAATCCCGAGGGTCACAAGTATAAATTGGTAATTGGTCAAGGGTCAAAATTTGGTCCCTAACCTGTGTAAATGGGTCTATATGTTGACTTAGGTGTCAAAGAAGTCAAAGGTATTTTTCATATAGGTCAAAGAGGTCAAAATTGGTCGAAGCGCAATTTCAGCCCGTAAAATGTAGTCGTGGAGAAGAGTTGCGTAACGGGTCGTAAAAGTAAAAACTTTTATTGGGTTTAAAAACATGTTATCTACAGGTCATATAGGATTTTTGGAAATTTTGTCAAATTTTATAAGTGCGGTTTAATAAGGTAAAACAGCCCGTACTTTAGTCGAGTACCGGCGAGAATGAGTAAAAATGGATAACGTAACTAATAAGAACGAATGGAATAAAATGAGTGATACTTGTTATTTTGTTTTTGGCGTGAGTTATACTTGTCCTAAGAGACTTGTATATATGTATTTTATACAGTACCGTAAGTATTAAGATGAGATTACTCATTACGCGTTATTTGTGGTAGGTGTTGATTTAACCGGGCATCCGTTTCGTCGTCAGTGATCATCCCTCGAACTACCGACTACTTAAGATATAAGGTGTGAATTTATAGCCTCGCTTATATTATTTCAAATTGTTTTACCCGCGAGGGAAATGCATGCTAGTTTTTAAAAGGAACGTATATCATGAATGATTGTTAGACCCGAAAGTTGCCTTAGAAATTGTGTTGAGTACCAAAGTTGCAAAAGTCCCTAAATTCATGAACTATTAACTATTGTCCTGCCCTCGAGTAGGGGGAAATAGCCGCTTATGCAATTTGTAGTACTACGGGGTTAACGACCCAATGCTAGCCGAGAAGCTGTACTTATAGTAAGTTCTGCGGTAGATTATTTTGTATGAGAAATAAGGTATAATTGCAACTGATGCCTTTAGAAGGGGCACTGGTTTCATCTGAATCATGCCGGTATATTTACGCGGGTGATTGAGTTAACGGATTAGTGTCATGAGCTTAAACACAATTGTCAGTATCCTGATTATAGTTTGTTTGATCGACAAGACTATAAATGATCACGAATGGTTTTTATTATATATACGTTCAAATGGATTGTAAAACCTATGAATTCCACTCAACGTTTTCGTTGACCAAATTTTTGGCATGTGTTTCAGGTAACCGCTGAGAAGTAGGATGGAGCATGCATGGGATGGATGTTGTGTGTACGGCTTGGTGTCCGCTTGTTTTTCCCTCCTTTTCTACTTAAACAATTTTTATGTTTAATGTCATGTGGTTGTAAAACTGAAGTTTTTGGGTTGAGATTCATGGGGACCGAAAACGCTTAACTCTGTGTACTATTTGGGGTTGGAAAAACCGTGGACATGTATCATCTAACAATTTTAAATTTAAGTTTTTAAGTTGACGTCTTTCTAGCGTCGTTTGATATACCTTGTGTGCAATGAATACTGTGTAGCCCCCATTGTTGTAGTTCCGCTGCGCATAGCAATTGTGGGGGTGTTACAAATTCGACGATTTATTATAACTTTTTATAAAAAGAAAATTACAAATCTAATTTAAATCTACCATTATAACTAGGAAAGAAAAAGGGATCCTCGTTACTGATTAAATGGTGGGGGTTTTATAGCGAACAGAGAGGGGGTTGTTGATGATGAGGGATGATCACAGCCTTTAGATCCTTTCTTCTATCTTCTCTCTCTTTTCTGTTTTGATCCAAGGGTGTATAATTGTCCAAGGCACACGGATTTCCAGGGTGGCAAATCCTGTGCTAGTTTGGTGCTTACTTGGCAGGCCTTGATTGGTCCCTTGTCAGTATGCAGAGATATCAACCAATCAAGAATTACCTGTGACGAATCAATGGGCCACGTGGCGTATAGTATTTAGAATCTTCGTATATACCACGCTCCATATTGCCCAAAATAATCTGAAAATGGTGCGTGATTATCACTCGCTTGCCTATTGGAGAAACCCCCAATTTTCTAGGGTTTCTTGACTGGTGGTGATAGTTCTTTGTTCTTCTCCTTTTCCTTTTCTCATCTCTCGTTTTGTTTTTCTTTTGTTTATTCCTTTGACCGAAAGTATTGTCTATAGCAAAATATATCTTTCCTTCGTCTTTTATAACTTTTTCTTGTTTTTGGGCTTTGAGTCCAAGTTATGATAATAACTTTCTTCCTCTCATATATTCAGATTGGGCCTTTGACCCAAAAAATTCCCATCCGTCCCCTTTGTCGCCTTTTGTATATGGGCTTTCCAAGTGAGTTAATCCAAATGTAGATATATCTCCATATTAATGGGCTTTAAGGCCCATTAGGCAAATGTGGGCCCCACTTGGCCCAATTATTTGATAAAACTTAAATCCTCGAATAAACGACTTGTCTTTTGGCTTCTCAAACTTTTCTTCAAACTCTTGTCGTTTTTGCCGGTTTTCGTGAACTTGGTACCTACACACATCAAACAACAAAACAAGCATATACAAGGCAATATTTGAACATTTTATGCTTTTATTCATTGTTTTAAGATATAACTGATATGAGTAAAATCACTCATATCAGGCGTGTTAACTGTCAATTGTGATTTTGCGAGAGAAATATTAGGTAAGGTTAAGGAAGTAAGTTTAAGATTAAATGAGATTTAAAAATAATGTGTATTTTTGGGTTAGAGTATAATTAAAAAAAACTAGATGTATTTGATTTGGATTTATAAAGTGTGTGGTCAAGTGAAATAATCAAAATTTAAATTGATGATTTGAGTATTTCATGTAAGTAAATTAGTGTATTATTTTTGGTATATTAATTTTGGTTGATGTGTTTTTACTTATAAGACTCATTTATGTATTAGGTTGAATTTCTCGGGTTCGTTGATTTTTTTTATTTATCAAAAACTGAGTTTTTGTTTGAACGGCGAGTTATTACGTAGTGATTTGAGCTTACAGTGACATTCAATTGATAATATGCAAGCTCTAAACTTTCTTTTTTAGAGGATAAACTCCACTCTTGTTTATATTTATTTTAGGATTGTGAATGTCTTTAGTAACACTTAAACTTGAAACATCTCCAAAAATACAACCCCAAACTTAAGCTAGCTCAGTTGGTTTTATAAGAAACCGAGTTAATTTTATGAATATGAGGGATTGAAAGGTAAGGTTAACACGTTCATAAATAAAGGGTAAAATGAATGGTATGTTTGTCAATTTTAAGATTGAAAATTTTACCCAAATAATGGTTTTTAAAGATATATTCAAGCTATTTATAAATTGTATTTTTGTTTCTAAATATATATAATATTTAGATAATTGTAGAAAACAAATAATATTATTTTATTTATATTTATATTTTATAACCAGCTTTTACTAGTAATTTTAAATGCAGTTGACACTAAAACATCGTAAAACAATTGAACAATCGCAACCTAACATTGAATGTTACTTATATTTTTTTGCTCAATCTTAACTCGCTATATTACTTACGTACAGGGATGGAACGGGTGAGTCTCGAGGGTCTCGGGACATCTATGAATTTTTGTTGCGTAATGTTAAATTTGTTAAAAAGTATTGATTTTTGTATGATTCGTACTAAATGCATCTGATCCCTAAAATTTGTGTTCGTAGTATGATTTAGTTTATTGTAAATACACCTCGTCGTTTTTATCCTAGTCCTGTCCCTGCTTACGTACATCACGCTACTCCTTACTAATTTCATATAAAACAAAATTATGTGTATCCGAAAAAACGGGTATCAAATGTTATAAATCTTGACAAAAGCACAAAAATGCTTAGCGAGCCACTCTTCCATATTTAGTACCTCTTTCAGTTTGATTTTTCATCAGTTTCTACGTACCAAAGAGATGGATGCAAATACCAAATCTAGATTCATTTCAAAGGCTAACCTGATAACCATTTCACTTTTTATCACAGTGTTAGCCTCGCAACAGCTTACGGCCAACAGCGCGGACCCTGGTTTGTTATCTAAAAATAGCTATGTCACTGTTCTTAGCCTTGATGGAGGCGGTGTTCGTGGCATCGTTTCAGGCACCGTCCTTTCGTTTCTCGAATCTAAGCTCCAGGTAAGTGTTTTATTATTATATACTCATGTAACCGGGGTTTATGGTATGTACGTGCATAAGTCAAAACTCTCCTTTGTGATACAAATTTATATTGGTAGATAGCAATATGAATGCATAATCGTACGTACCATAAGCTAATTTTATTAACCATATGAATGATTTTACAAGATGCCGGATTTATTGTTTCGAGCAGGAGATAGATGGACCTGATGCACGAATTGCGGATTATTTTGATGTGATAGCAGGGACGAGTACCGGGGGACTGATGACCGCAATGCTTGCTGTTCCGGATGAAAATAATCGGCCTATGTACTCAGCAGAAGACATCAAGGAATTCTACTTTTATCATTCCCCGAAAATATTTCCTCAAATAAGGTACATCATTTAATGTTTGACGATCATTTCAGGTGCTTTCATGAATCATGATGTGAGTTTGTTAGGACACATACTTGATTTTAGGAATGATGATCTAAGTTTCAGCTTTTATAGTTTTGATTAAGTCATACTGATTGTGATAGTAGTTGCAAAAGGTTATTTGGTCTATACTGGGTCTCTTTGAATGTGTTAGCCTCTCTTGTATTGACTGGTTATTAGTATAAAAAATTTCATTTTTTTCCGTTTTTACTCTACGGTTCGTTACAATGTATAAACACTTTGTAGTTACATGAGTTGTCGTTTATAATTATTTGTCACGAATAGCAAAAATGTTTAGGCTTGGCACAATAGATTTAGGCTTGCCACAATAGAGGCAAAAGCTGCCGAGCCGCACCTCTCTCGACGTATCCCACTCTATTGCCGCCTAAAACCCAAACCAATCGACGCGTCCTAGAGGACGAAATGGAGAAGTTGGTCGGTTGCCGACCGACTTCTACGCTGGTTGGCTCGTTTGTGTGTGTAGTTTTGTGGTGTCGGTCTCCTTTCATCAAGTTAGTAATGAGGTCGTTTTCAAGACAGAAAGATGATGTGGAGACAGGGGCGGAGCTAGGGGGTTTCTGGGATGTACGGAACGATGAAATTTTGTCGCTAATATATATATTTGCTAAAAAACTTTATTTTCTTCAAAATGAACTCGGTCTCAAAATTATGTGTTACATAGATACTGTATTAAAGATTTTGTGCACCCGATGATTTTATACTCTGGCTCCGCCCCTGTGTGGGGTGGGGGATGTCGGTCACCTGTGCTTGTGCTTCTCATTGTCCCGAGCCTGTGGCCCAAAACTTTGTGTTGGGGTAATATAAACATGCACGTGAATGTCAATTGTCGTTACTATACAGGCAGCTTCTTGCAATCACGGAGTCTCATTACGTGTAACCAGTACTATTTATTTTTATGTCTTTTTTGTTGTTATTATCTTGTTTAAAAATCACTTTTATTCAATTTCCACATATCCAACTTTGTTTTCATCCAATGAAAACTTGAAATATTTTTATTTATGATAATTCGTAAAGGTTTGCGGAAAATAATTTGGTTTGCTCTAAACATTTCCTATCTTTTGACATAGCTTTGATATCCCCGGTTACATGTATTAGGGTTAATTAAAGGGTTAACTCCATTTAATAGCAATATACTTTTTAAAATGTACAAATATCATACATGAACTTTGAAAAATACTAATATCGTATACATACTTTAAAATTTTGTCTCGATATCATACCTTTGTAAAATATGTGAGCATAAGAGCGAATACTTTTAAAAAAAATGTGAGCAAAATTTAAATCCTCATTGTTCTTTCTATCAATTGTCACACGTGTGTTCAATCTGTTCATACGTCTTTGTTTTATGTTAATAGTTGGGTGTGAAACAAATAACCCTTACTGCAACATCTACAGGTTTGTATACATGAAGTTTGAGAATATTTATAAGACATTTGATCACCTGCATGCCAAGTAATGAATATTTTCATGTTAGATTTTACTACTTGGTAAGGCAATTGCTCGCTTCATAATGATATCGAGACAAATTTTGGAAGTATACATATGATATCAGTATTTTTTAAAGTTCACGTATGATATTTGTACATTTTGAAAAGTATCTTGCTATTATATAGACTTAACCCTTAATTAAAACACACCAACCACTTCGACTCTTATGGTAGTAAAAAGCGGTGACTACTGACTATAAAATGCGAGAGGTCTTAAGCTTAATTTATGATAGTTGCACATAATTCTTATAGCTACACCTTCTTAAAAAATGGTGGTAAGCTCAAACCCAATGAATTAATCGGCTAAAAAAAACAAAAACCACGATTGCCAAACAAAATGATTTAAAACGCATCTTGAATATATTACTTGAAAAAAAAAACATTTAAGTACAAAGGTGTGGGTGAATCCTACGTAATCTTATTACCGTAATGTTATTACCGAAGGTAAATATGCATCTAGTTAGGCTACCTTTATTGGGCATGCGTGACAGTAACGGTTGGTACAAAATGATACAAGCTAGGCATTACAAGAAATTTGCATGATAAAGACTCAAATGGCGTTTCACTATATTGATCATAGCATTATGAAGTGATTGTTCTTATTTCATTGAACATTTTGATGGTTTTGTAACTTTGATTGTAAAATCAGCCGCCTCACGTTCTTAAACAAAGTAGCAATTTTCTTTGGCGCTGTTGTTGGACCAAAGTACGATGGCAAATATCTCCGAGCTATAACAAGAGCGGTATTACACAACAGAACTCTTAAACAAACAGTAACCGACGTTATCATACCAACTTTTGACATTAGACGCCTTCAGCCCATGATCTTCAGCACGGACGATGTAATCTCCTATCCAACTCTTTTGCTCTTTCATCATATGTTTTATACTATAACTATTTCGTTAATTTTTAGGCAAAGGAGTTTGTTTGGAAAGATGCTCGTCTATCAGATGTGTGCATAGGCACTTCGGCTGCTCCTACTTATTTTTCACCTCACTATTTTGTGACCAAAGACACGGATGGAAGCAGACACAGATTTGATCTAATTGATGGTGGAGTTGCAGCAAATAATCCAGTAAGTGCAACTCTTTTTATTTATTTGAGCAGAACTGCAACTAGTTGATTACCCCACTCAAACTTGTTTGAAGGCGCTAATCAATATAATTTTATCCGTTTTTCAAAACAGCAAATAGCTAGTTAAGCACTTTCGGTGTGCTTGAAATTGCTTGCTAGATCCTTTAACTGATTTTGAAAGATGTAATTCAAAATTGCAAAGTTATACACGTTTTATCGGCTATCGCTCACTAACAAGTTAAGCAGTTTGGGAAAGCAATATCAATAAGATAAATTGTTTAGAAGGCAATATCAAACACATATGCATCCTGCATTTGGTTATCCAAACTTTTTATCTATTGAAGCCTTGTCTGAATGGCAACTACAGACGCAAGTGGCAATCACACATATCATCAAAGAAACCTTGATGGGAAAACACAAGTTCTCGGATATTGAGTCCATTGACAGCAGAAAGATGCTAGTGCTTTCACTTGGCACGGGTATCCCGAAACGCTCCGAGAAATACAATGCCAAGACATCTTCTAAATGGGGTCTGCTCAACTGGGTGTTCGACAAGGGCTCATCTCCATTACTTGATATCTATAGTGATGCAAGCGCCGATATGGTTGATGTTCATGTCTCCACTCTCTTCCGATCCCTTAATGCCCAAAAGAATTATCTGCGCATTCAGGTAAAACATAGTCAATAAAGTTAGGGGTACTAAGTACTTAGTTCACTTATGGGACTAATCATTTTGTGCTACTGACAGGAAGATAATTTATTAGGAGACACGTCATCCGTTGATATTGCGACTGATGAGAACATGGGTGCACTTGAGGACGTAGGCAAACAGTTGTTGAACGAGAAGGTGTCAAGAGTGGATTTAGAGACGGGCACATTTCAAGAAGTTGAAGGAGAAGGCACCAATGCTGAAGCTTTAACACGTTTTGCTAACTTGCTTTGCCAGGAGCGAAAGCGTCGCCTAGGTAGATGATTTATCTATTTACTAGCCTAGTGTAGGGTTATGACAAATGACTAGATTGTTTCGAGCTTAAAGTAGCTATCTTCTCTGGCAAGTTTGTAACCAAACAATGATAGATCTTTTTAGATTTTGATAACGCATCTATCCTTAATAATAGTAATAAAATTTACTTCTAGTCGTTATTCGTGCACTTCTATAATTGTCCCTCCTTGTCACACCTTGGACGTAGTATGATATGAGATCGCAAATAGGCGTTTAGCCAACGGACTTGTTTAAGGTGATCGGTCATAAATATCTATTATTTGTCATATTTTTTGATATTATTAGTATCCTTTTTACATGATTACTACCCGTAATTTTAGTCCTTGAATTTGCGGTGCCTCATGGCACTGAAACACAGAAATCCAAAAATGCAGGTAAAATATTGTCCAAGTCATATAATGATGTAAGGTAACAGACAACAAGGCTAACAAGAAACCTTGATGGCCGCGACAATCAACTTCGTAAATCGAATCAGAAATCATAGTTATGTATAGATTCATTTTCTGAACTTGACTTTTTACAACACTAGTTGTTATGTGTCGTGCAAGTAGAAAGACTCAGCTACTCTTTATTACTGTAAGAGCCCTGGGTACATCGCCGTGGGAGGCGTTTTCCTCACGGTGCCAGACGAAAACGCAGCCCCCTACATCGTGTATGGCGTTTTGAAGGTTTGCGCCGAAATAGCCAGCCTAAATGGTGGGAAAAACGCGAGCCACCGCGCCACCACTTTTATATAGCTAGACTCCCAATGCATCACCCAGTTTAAACTGTTTTGTGGCTTCCTTAATTTAATCGAAATCAACTTTGGGAGAATCAGTTGGTTCAGCATTTATCCTTCTCAACTCTTTAGCTTTAGAAATGCCCTCCTCATCACTACTACTACCATCTGTTGGGGTTTACTTCGTTCCAACAGGGTGAAGATAATCAATAGCCTAACTACGTACCAATGAATGGTTACCGGATATCTCTTGGAGTCGTGTAATCACTTTCCAAAGAAGATTATTCGACCCTATGCCTGGGTTAACACGAATACCTCCTTGGGATAAAACCAAGAGTTAGTTCTTGTTTTAGGCACAAATCAAGAACTCTATGCGTTTCTGTGTTTCTTGTTTCTGTATCTCATCATGCAAAATATGATCACTATTTATAGTGATCCTATTCCTTTAAGGAATGTAACTCCTAGTCAAAGGTATTAAGAGCATTAATCGGCCTATTAATCTCATAATAACCTTCATAAAGCATAATGGTTACATGACCAGAAATCTGGTCATCAAGTCAATATTCAACCCTCATTAACTGGTCAAAGAGGTTACAAAGACTTTGTCCATCACCAGGAGCAACGTCCTAACCAGGAGCAGCTTCCTGACCAGGAGCAGCTTCCTGACCAGGAGCAGCTTCCTGACCAGAAGCAACTTCCTGACCAGGAGCAGCTTCCTACTAATATCACAACCACTATATTGAGTCCAGGGAGATAAGGGACTTAATGGGTGTACACTCCGTACCTCCAAACCCATTTACAAGTATTACCCGTTCCCACAATTGCACTAAATTTCCAACAATCCTCCCCAATTTAGTACAATTCCTTTTTGCATGAAAATCAACTTTAACAAAACCAGTGCATAAATGAAAATGTCCTGAGGATTGAATTTCCATCTTAGTACATCACTCCAAATATTCGAGAATCAGGGTGTTCTAAGAATTGAACCCTTCAACTACTTTGAACACCTGAAGATAACATACACCCAAGTTTTCAAACACTTAAAACGCTCCTGACACCATACAAGCCATGTGTCCATATCCAATTCATAAATGTTGTAAGAGCCAAAGTCCATGCTCCTTGAGGCGGCGAAACCTCAACATTTACATAGGTGGTTCCTCTTTAGTTCATGCTCCTGCTTAAGCACTTTTTCAAAGAAATTAACCATTAAGAAGTTTATAACTTCATCCTCCTTTCAGCAGGTACAAGCACATCCTTGGGATGATATGTAAAACATGTGCTTCAGTCCCCTGAATGTTCAGCTTTCCACATTGAACTCAGCTCCCAAGTTTCCTCAGGAGGGAGTTAGGTGTCCTAGCATTCAGTGACTAGAGTGGACTTTTAAACCCATCCCTTTACCAGACTTTATAACCAAGTCTCTAGCCAATCCCTTCGTCAAGTGATCAGCTAAGTTTTGTTGAGACCTCACAAACTCTATTGAAATCACCCCATTCGTGATCAACTCACGAATCAAGCTATGTCTAACACCTAGGTGTCTAGACTTGCCATTGTACATCTGGCTATATGCCTTAGCCAATGTAGCTGCACTATCACAACGGATAGAAATGGGTGCCATAGGTTTGACCCACAATGGAATCTCAAGAAGCAAGTTTCTCAACCATTCAGCCTCTTTACCAGCAGCTGCTAGAGCCACAAATTCAGATTCCATTGTTGAACCAGTAATGCAAGTTTGCTTCTTGGATGCCCAAGAAATTGCACCACCACCAAGAAGGAATACCCAGCCACTTGTGGATGAATTATCCTCAGTATTGCTGATCCAACTTGCATCAGTGTAACCTTACAACACTGAAGGATATCCAGTATAAGACAAACAATAATCCATTGTTCCTTTCAAATACTTCAGTACCCTCTGAATTGCTTGCCAATGCTGAGTACCAGGATTACTAGTATACCTACTCAGTTTACCCACAGCAAATGCAATGTCAGGCCTAGTACTAGTCATGGCATACATCAAGCAACCAATAACCCTAGAATACTCAAGCTGGGAGACAGCCTGACCATTGTTAGGCATTAGTTTCTCACTTGTATCCATAGGTGTACTTACTGGAGTACAATCAAAGTGATTGAATTTCTTTAGCACCTTCTCAATGTAATGAGACTGAGAAATTACAATACCATCACTTTCATGTTTAATCCTTATGCCAAGGATAACATCAGCCTCCCCCATGTCTTTCATGGAGAACTTTGATGACAAAAAATCCTTTGTCTGATCAACCTTAGCTTGGTCAGTACCAAAGATTAACATGTCATCAACATATAGGCAAATGATGACTCCTTTACCAGATTCATCAAATTTGCTATATACACATTTGTCAGCTTGGTTAAGTGAATAACCATTAGACAAAACCACTTCATCAAATTTCTGGTGCCATTGCTTAGGTGCCTGCTTTAGTCCATATAAGGACTTAATCAGTTTACACACCTTACCTTCATGACCAGGCATGATGAAGCCCTGAGGTTGGTTCATATAAACCTCCTCATCCAAGTCACCATTCAAGAATGCTGTCTTCACATCCATCTGATGAATAATCAGATTGTGAATACTTGCTAGAGCAATCAGCATTCTTATGGTACTGATACGTGCTACTGGAGCATAAGTATCAAAATAGTCTATCCCTGACTTTTGTTTAAAGCCTTGAATGACTAATCTTGCCTTGAACTTTTCAACAGTTCCATCTACCTTCATTTTCCTTTTGAAAATCCACTTGTTACCAAGTGGATTACAACCTGGAGGTATATCAACCAACACCCAAGTGTTGTTGCCCATGATGGAATCCATCTCATCATTGATTGCTTCTTTCCAGAAAGCAACATCCTGGGACTCCATTGCTTCATCAAATGTTTTGGGATCATCCTCAACATTAAAGCAATAGTAGTACTGGTCAGAGACCTCATCCCTTGTTCCTTCAACTAGGTATAGTTGAAATTCAGGCCCAAAATTCTTTGGAGTCCTATGCCTTGTGCTTCTTCTAAGCTCAGGCTCAGGTTGCTGAACCACAACCTCATCAGTGACCCTTTCAGGTTCCACTGAAACATCAGTGTCCTCAGCTCCTATAGGAGTCCTAAGGCTTGGTCTAGGGACTGATGAGAACCTAGTCTCATCAAAGTTAGCATCCATTGATTCAATGATTGAGTTTATTGAAACTGAATCATTAGGTTCAATAACATAGAACCTATAAGCCTTGGAATGCTCAGCATATCCAACAAAGATGCATGCAATGCCTCTTTCACCCAAGGTTTTCACCTTTGGATCACGGAGTCTTACAACAGCCCTACAACCCCAAACTTTGAGGTAGTTCAAGTTTGGTTTCCTTTTAGTCCAGAGTTCATAAGGGGTAATCCTGTTCCTTTTATTAGGAACCCTATTTAATAAATAGCAAGCTGTTAACATAGCTTCTCCCCAAAACCCTTGACTCAGTCCTGAGTAGGACAACATGGAGTTAACCATCTCTTTTAGTACTCTATTTTTCCTTTCTGATATATACCATTTTGTTGTGGAGTATAGGGGGCAGTTGTTTCATGGATTATTCCAACAGACTGAAAAAACTGAGTATTCATGTACTCACCTCCCCTATCAGTCCTAAATCTTTTGATTTGGACTCCTTGTTGTAATTCAACTTCAATTTTAAATACTTTAAATTTATCTAATGCTTCATCCTTAGTATGCAACAAATAGACATAACAAAACCTTGAAGCATCATCAATAAATGTTACCAAGTATTTCTTATTCCCTAATGAGGGAGTAGCATGCAAATCACATAGGTCACTATGGATTAGCTCCAAAACTGTAGTTACACGTTTTACATCCTGAAATGGTTTCTTAGTAATTTTATTCAGCATACAAGTCTGACACTTATCAGTGTCCATGTCAAAAGCTGGAATTAACCCATCCTTAGACATATCTTGCATCCTCTTATAGTGGACATGGCCTAGTCTAGCATGCCATAGTGATGAATCATTCAGTTTACTGGTAGTCATCAGGACAAAATCAACATTTATACTAGAATCAATATTAAGCCTGAACATTTGATTACTCAAATAGCCAAAACCAATAAACACACCATGTTTTGATAAAACAAATTTATTAGATTCAATCACTTGTTTATAACCACAATTATTCAACACACTACTAGAAACCAAGTTCTTCCTAATATTAGGAACATGCAAAACATTAAACAAAGAAACAATCTTTCCAGAACTAAATTTAAGATCTACACAACCACGTCCATGCACTAGGGCTGTTGACTCATTTCCCATGTGAAGAATAGATCCATCATTCATTGACTCATAGGTCTTGAACCAGCATCTATCTTTACACACATGTACTGTTGCTCCAGAGTCAACCCACCACGCAACATCATCATCCTGCACAAAATAAGCTTCAGATACATATGTAACATAATAAATCTGGAGAGATTCATTAAACATATTCTGACCTTTTGTGCCTGATCCATTAGCTTGGTTGCCAATGCTAACACCTTTGCAATCCCTTTTGAAGTGTCCAGGTTTCCCACACTTCCAACAAGCCACTGATGACTTCTTGTTAGGATTAGCTTTGGTGTTATCCTGATGCTTACGTTTGCCCTTGTTGTCATTGCACCTGGTGGAGTTTTTATGCTCCACCATATTGACAACAGATGAACCAGCAACATTGTTGCTCTTTGGCTTATCACTTTCATGCACCCTGAGGGATTCCTCAATGCGCAAATGACTGCCCAACTCAACAAGAGTTAATTCCTCCTTCTTATGTTTCAAGGTGTGCTTGAAATCTTTCCAAGAAGGAGGTAGTTTGTCAATGACACACGAGACCTGAATGGTCTCATCCATGTTCATTTTATGTTGTGTAAATCTGCCAAGTATTCCAAGAAGTTCATTGTATTGTTCCATGACTGGTCTTGAATCAGTCATTTTGTAATTTGTGAAATCACTCACAAGGAACTTCTTACTTGATGCATCCTCAGCCATATATTTGGCTTCCAAGGAATCCCATAGTTCTTTAGCAGATTCAACATTTTGGTAAATATCAAATAAAGAATCAGACATACCATTGAGAATTATGCCGCGACACACATAATCATCATTCTCCCATTTGCTCCTTTTCCTCAGTTCCTCCAAAGTAGCATCATCACCACCATCAGGAATATGAGTAGTCAGCACGTACACCACGTTCATGGTAGAAAGAAGAAAGTGCATCTTCTTCTGCCATCTCCTAAAATCAACCCCTTCAAACTTGTCCAGTTTGGAGAAGTTTGCCACCATATGCTTCATTGCTGCCGCCATTGATTATCACAAAATAATCTTCTTTGATTGTTGGGGTTTACTTCGTTCCAACAGGGTGAAGATAATCAATAGCCTAACTACGTACCAATGAATGGTTACCGGATATCTCTTGGAGTCGTGTAATCACTTTCCAAAGAAGATTATTCGACCCTATGCCTGGGTTAACACGAATACCTCCTTGGGATAAAACCAAGAGTTAGTTCTTGTTTTAGGCACAAATCAAGAACTCTATGCGTTTCTGTGTTTCTTGTTTCTGTATCTCATCATGCAAAATATGATCACTATTTATAGTGATCCTATTCCTTTAAGGAATGTAACTCCTAGTCAAAGGTATTAAGAGCATTAATCGGCCTATTAATCTCATAATAACCTTCATAAAGCATAATGGTTACATGACCAGAAATCTGGTCATCAAGTCAATATTCAACCCTCATTAACTGGTCAAAGAGGTTACAAAGACTTTGTCCATCACCAGGAGCAACGTCCTAACCAGGAGCAGCTTCCTGACCAGGAGCAGCTTCCTGACCAGGAGCAACTTCCTGACCAGAAGCAACTTCTGACCAGGAGCAGCTTCCTACTAATATCACAACCACTATATTGAGTCCAGGGAGGTAAGGGACTTAATGGGTGTACACTCCGTACCTCCAAACCCATTTACAAGTATTACCCGTTCCCACAATTGCACTAAATTTCCAACACCATCGCCTGCTGTACCATATATCGTTCTTTTAAATTCTTCCTCAGCTTTCGCTTGTTCATCTGCCGCACTTGAACCTGCAGTGGCCATTGTAAGAGAATCAAGATTCATCAACGAATCACCAGCACTTGTTGATGGTTGTTGGTTGGGAGTAGAAGCAATAAGAGATGTTTGACCGCCATTTGGTTTAATATTAGCACCATCAGATTTGAACGCTTTTACTAAACTATTATCACTAACTTCAACAATATTACCCCTTCCTTTGATTAACCCAAGATAAACACCGATATGATCAGTAGATAATGACGGGATGCTGCCATCATCAGTTCTCATATATGGCATGTTGTATGAAAACCCAACAAACCGAAACTCGATCACGGAATCACTAGATCGCGTTATTAACCGAGCACAAGTTGCAACCTTCAACGACACCCTGTTGAAGAAACGAGAAGAACGAAAACACTACAAGGTATTGAACGATTCACTTTATTAATACTGATCGTTACAAGAAAGAATAGAAGACCGGTGTGTTTTGAGCATCACCCCCTCACCTCCTTTTATAGGGTGAGGGGGTCGGTTACAAACAGGCCAAGCCCGCTCGACTCATACACATCATTATTGGAAACAAAGCTTACAAGGTAAATTTCTTAATCTAAAGTATAACTATTATTGGTAATAATGCTAACAATTTCCACCTTAGTACCAATACTAGTTAACCCCGACACCAAGTACCTCCATGCAATACTTGAACTTCGGACCTGGAACCACCTTAGTAAACGCGTCAGCTGCATTATCCTCCGTGCCTATCTTTGCCACTTCAATCTCTTTAGATTCCACGATATCCCTGATGAAGTGATACCTCACGTTGATATGCTTCGTCCTCTCATGAAACATTGCATTTCTTGAGAGATGAATTGCCCCTTGATTATCACAATTCACAACCACTGACCTTAGGTTTATTCCCAGCTCGATTAGTAGACCTTTAAGCCAAATGCTTTCCTTAACAGCTTCCGTAAGCGCCATATACTCCGCCTCTGTAGTAGACAATGCAACAACATGCTGCAGAGTTGCTTTCCAACTCACAACACAGCCATGTACCATAAACACGTACCCGGTTATCGACCTACCCTTGTCAGGGTCTTTAGCATAATCGCTATCCACGAAACCGTCAACATCTGCGTGCTTCCCTTGATCTCTACCATACACTAGACCTACATCAGCAGTGCCCTTCAAGTACTTCAAAATCCACTTCACCGCTTCCCAGTGATTTTTACTTGGATTCGCCAAATACCTGCTCACAATGCTAACAGCGTACGCAATATCTGGTCTAGTGCAAACCATCAAGTACATTAGACTACCTACAGCATTCGCATATGGGACCTTACTCATTCTTTCCACACCCCAGTCACTCGACGGACAATCCTTCAAAGATACCTTGAAGTGTGCTCCCAATGGCACAGAGACCGACTTGCCATTATCCACTATGTAGTTATTCAGAATTTTCCGCACATATCCCGACTGAGACACCTTCAGGGTTCGGTTACCCCTATCCTTGACAATCTCCATACCAAGTATCTTCCTAGCTGGACCAAGTTCCTTCATATCAAACTCTTTCCGCAGCAGTCCCTTGGTATATTCGATCTCAGACTTGCTTTTACAAGCAATCAACATATCATCTACATACAACAGTAGATATATGTACATACCTGGTGCAAACTCCTTGAAGTAAACACAACTATCATAGTTGCTACGGCTAAACCCATTGCTGACCATATACACATCAAACCGTTTGTACCACTGCCTTGGAGACTGCTTAAGACCATAAAGGGATTTCTTCAACAAACATACCTTGTTGCCCGTTCCTTCTTCAAAACCAAGCGGTTGTCTCATATAAATGGTTTCTTCAAGATTACCATGCAAAAACGCCGTCTTCACATCAAGTTGTTCCAACTCGTAATCTTCACAAGCAGTTAATGAGAGAATCACCCTAATAGATGTATGTCGAACCACGGGTGAGAATACCTCATTATAGTCAATCCCTGCTCGTTGTGTGAACCCCCGAGCTACCAGCCTTGCTTTATACTTTGGTTTCTGAACGCCTTCAATCCCTTCTTTAATCTTATACAACCACTTGCAGCTTACCAGCTTCTGACCACGTGGTTGATCGACCAGCTCCCAAGTATGATTCTTCTTTAAAGAACTCATCTCTTCCTCCATAGCACGAACCCACGCATCCCTTTCAGATGAATTAATCGCCTCCTGGAATGTGGTTGGTTCATGTGTATCTTCTTCCTCAGCAATAGCAAACGCATAAGTCGTAATATCATCTTCTTCCCTAGACCCTGATGATCTAGACAATGATACATTACCTTCATTCCTATACCTTGCAGGTTTAGTAGTTGTTCTCTTAGCTCTATCACGCACCAGAACATAGTTGTCCAGATTCTGTTGTTGAGGCATTGCATCTACTGCATCTTCAACTTGATCCTCATATTCATTCCCTGGATTTACCCCAGTATGAGGATCCACAGTTGGTTCGACCCGACTGCCTTGAAGTTCCACCTCAAACTCAATTTCCTTCCCAGAATCTGCAGCACCAGCACCCTAGAGAGTATCCTTATACATAAGGCTCTCATTAAAGACCACGTCCCTGCTTATGATTATCTTCAGTTTAACATCATCCAACCTCTATAATCTGTATCCCTTCACACCCTCAGGATACCCCAGGAATATGCATTTTATAGCTCTAGGCTTGAGCTTCCCCTGACTCACGTGTGAATAAGCAACGCAACCAAATATCTTCAACATCTCGTAATTCGCCGGATGTCCTGACCATAAATCCATAGGTGTCTTCTTCTCCAATGCTTTAGATGGAGACCTATTGATCAGATATGCTGTCGTCACCGTTGCTTCAGCCCAGAATGATTCTGGCAAACCAGACTGAATTAGTAAACACCTAACCTTGTCCAAGAGCGTCATGTTCATACGTTCAGCTAGACCATTCTGTTGCGGAGTTCCAGCAACCGTCAAATGTCTTGCTACCCCGCTCTCCTTGCACAAGTTATCAAACTCCTGATTACAAAACTCCAAACCATTATCCGTTCGAAGTTTCTTCAGTTTTCTACATGTCTGGTTTTCTACCAACTGCTTCCACTCCTTGAACTTGTTGAACGCCTCACTCTTGTGTCTAAGAAAATAAACCCAAACCCTCCTCGAATAATCATCAACAATCGATAAGAAGTAACGACAACCACTCATCGATTCCACCCGAGAAGGACCCCAGAGATCCGCATGGACATAGTCTATAACTCCTTCTGTTGTGTGCTGACCTCGACCAGAACTCACCCTGGTCGATTTTCCAAGAACACAATTTTCACAGAATTCGAGTTTACCTAGACCTTCCTTCCCCAGCACCTCTCTTCTTTTGAGTTCATTCAAGCCTGCTTCACTAATGTGACCCAGGCGTTTATGCCACACCTGCGCAAGACTTTCCTTTTCTTGTATACCGACACTAGCTTCACTTGATTCAGCCCAACCATCCAAGGAGTACACACAATTTTCCTTCAAAGTTCCTGACAAAACCATCAAAGAACCCTTGATCACCTTTACTCTTCCATTCTGCAACTTCACGGTATAGCCCTCTCGATCCAGAGTGCCCAAAGATAACAAATTTCTTTTCAACTCGGGAATGTAACGCACATTCTCAAGCACAAAACTTGAACCATCTTTCATTTGTACTCTCACCTTCCCTGTCCCCTTGATGGCACATGCTCTATTATCACCGAGCAAAACCATACCTCCATCAAGCTCCTTAAAATCAAACAAGAAGTCCCTCCTAGGCGTCATGTGATAGGAACCACCAGAGTCCATGATCCACTCTAAGAACCTTTCCTCACTCACCGCCATCAACAAATCACCATTGTCATAACCCTTAGAATACGTCCCAGCGTCCTGTTTTGCATTCTTGTTGACAAAGCCAGTTGATTTCTTCTTGTTCCATTTTGGACAGTCTTTCTTAAGGTGATCCTCAGAATAGCATATGTAACACTTCTGTTTATAAGTTCCTTTACCCTTTGACTTTGATCGCGAACTACCACGTCCTTGATTACCCCGATGCTCCGGCCTTCCTCTTACAAATAACCCATCACCATCATCCTTTGCTTCTGTCCTCTTCTTCAACTCCCGTGAATTGAGGGTAGACAAGACATCTTCCAAAGAGAGCGACTCCCTTCCATAAAGCAATGTCTCCACAAAGTTATCATACGAGGACGGTAATGATGTAAGTAACATGAGTGCCTGATCTTCGTCATCAATTTCAACGTCTATGTTCGCCAAGTCACCGATCAACTTATTAAACTCATCTATATGTTCAGATAATTTCTTACCTGAATGCATGTAGAAAGTGAACAGCTTCTTTTTCAAGTACAATTTATTCGCTAAAGACTTTGTCATATACAAAGTTTCTAACTTTAACCAAACCCCCGCAGCAGAATTTTCTTTGTTGACTTCCCTCAACACCTTGTTATCCAAGCACAAGAGTAAGGCACTGTGTGCTTTTTTTATAGACATCCGTCTTCAACGCCGCAGTCTTTTGATCGTCCGTCATGGTATCCGGGAATGGATCTAACGCAGCCTCCCAACCATGTTGAATTAATAGACACCGCATCTTCACACGCCACAACCCGAAGTCATTAGACCCGTCGAATTTTTTGACGTCAAACTTCGCTATCGACGACATATTCTTTCAACCTTGTTGCGTAAATAATTCTTCTTGCAAATCGATTTAATTAGAATAACCTTAAACCTCAATCACGTACAAGCAAACCCGATCGCAAACTCGAAAGCCCAAGTAAACCACGATCAAACTTATACCACAAGAAACCCGCAACAAGAACCTTCGCTTAAATCGACCTTTAAAAACCTTAAAAGACGATACCCGAAGTCTATATATTAAATATATCAAAACCCCACACGTAATATACTTTACCAAAAAGAAAAAAAAAAGATTCAAAACAAATCAATTTGTTTTTCCTTTTCTTTAACCACGTGACCACAACTGCATACAAAAACAAACCAATCACTGTTGCTTGCTTTATTGCCAACCAATCAATGAATTGTCTTTGTTATCTTCACGCAAATCAGTATATTACTCGTCTTCTTTGTCTCGCTCCAACCTGCAACTCAAGAAAAACTTTCCGACGAACCTCGAAACCCTTTTTCTTCCACGAATCTCCTCCGATCTAGCAACGATCTTCAAGAGCAACGACTAACCGTAGCTCTGATACCAATTTTTGTATGAAAACCCAAAAAACCGAAACTCGATCACGGAATCACTAGATCGCGTTATTAACCGAGCACAAGTTGCAACCTTCAACGACACCCTGTTGAAGAAACGAGAAGAACGAAAACACTACAAGGTATTGAACGATTCACTTTATTAATATTGATCGTTACAAGAAATAATAGAATACCGGTGTGTTTTGAGCATCACCCCATCACCTCCTTTTATAGGGTGAGGGGGTCGGTTACAAACAGGCCAAGCCCGCTCGACTCATACACATCATTATTGGAAACAAAGCTTACAAGGTAAATTTCCTAATCTAAAGTATAACTATTATTGGTAATAATGCTAACATGGCATGACCTCAGCAGCCAACTCCCACTGAGGTATACTGATAGGTGTGTAAACACCCATCCTTTTTCCACTTAATTCGGGCTAAAACTAGACCAAAACACGTATTTAATATCATTTGTTTGGAATTATGCGTGGTTTTTGTGTTTGTTGTGTTTTCAGAGCCAACCGGATAAATATTGAAGAAAACATGGGATTGCACGGGTTTTACTGAAGAAAAAGACTCAAGATAAAGTCTATTGTCCAAGAGATACAAAAGATTTGAAGTCACTGGGCCTATTCGAAGATTTATCGAAGAAAAGGACCAAAGATGGAAGATTTACATAAGTCGAAGAAACTCAAGTCTATTAAACGAAGAAATTAAAAGACGAGTTGAATTTAATCGACAACGAATCCCGAATCAGAATCGAAAACGGAAACTTTTCTGAAAAGACGAAAAGACAAGAAGAACGGGAGAAAGCCCACTCACCAACCAAAGGACAAGGCTATAAATAGCCTTCCCCTCACACATTTTAGACTAGTTTTTAGTTTTTCTTCCTTCCCACTTTTTTCCTCCTGGTTCGTAGCTTCACCATCACCACTAGGGTGATTGGTGATTTTCATCTTTAATTCTTTAATCTTGTAATTTTAATCTTTGTTTTATCTTGTCAAAACATTAATCAATCAATACAAGTTCTTGTTTAATCTTTCATTTCATCTTGTTCATCATCATCTTTATCTTCAAGTTTCTAAGTTTTTATTTTCTTGATTTGATCTTCAAAAGTTGTTTGGATTTGTGTTTTTATTAGTGGGATTCGTTGCTTATGGTGTCTAAATGATTTGTGTTTAAATTTGGTAAAACCTTTTTAAGTATTTGGTTTGATTTTGGATTAAACATTGCCTCCGTGTTCTTCGTTGTCTGCTACTGTTCTGAGTTTCCAGAACTTCCGAATCAAACAAAAAGTTCCGAATGAAGCCTTCATTCGGAAACTTCCGAACCAAGCATTAAGTTCCGAATCAGTGACTTCCGAACCAGTAAGTTCCGAATCAAGCAAAATCTTCCGAATCAGACTGAAAGTTCCGAACCAAACACCTTCATTCGGAAGTCTCAAACTTCCGAACCAGTGACTTCCGAACCAGCAAGTTCCGAATCAAGGGGTTTCATTCGGAAGTTCAAAACTTCCGAATGAATGAACAGTGACTTCCGAACCAGTAACTTCCGAATGAGTAAACAGTAACTTCCGAATGAGCTAACTTTCGAATCAAGGGTAAAAGTTCCGAATCAATTTTCTTTTAGTGTTACTGTTTGTCTGTTTTACTGTTTCTTTATGTTTATTACACAATTAATATTTCAACTGTAATTTGAACTTTAATTTCAATTTTAATTTTAATCTTTATTCTAATCTTAAGTTTAATACAAGTCTTTGTTAGTTATAATTAAAGTAATTGTCCTTGATTTAAATTTTCATATCCACTTCTTATTAGATTAGAAAACCAAACCCTTTTATTTAGTAACCAAGAACAATCATTCCACTTAAGACCTAGATCAATTCGAGAGGATATCGAGAGAAATTAGAACCCATTGCAAATCAATATATCAAATGGCGCCGCTGCCGGCTCTTCTCGTTAAGATCAAAAGTTTTTTGTGAGAACTTGGATTTTGGGATCCGTTCCCCGTGAACGTTACTTTTTCATAAAAATATTCAAAAAACACTAAAAAATATAAAATTTTCAAAAATCCTAAAAATTAAAAAAAAACAATAAAAACCAAAAATATTTTTGCCTTGTTTTTCTTTGTTCGTTCTTTTGCAGGTGTATGCGCACTCGATCCACGTCTTATCAAGAGCCCGAGCCTCTCGATAACTTAGACATGGCTGGTGTACAAAACAACAATAACATACCACCTCCGAACAACAATAATAACAACAACAATCCGCCTTTCAACAACATGAACAATAACAACAACAATGAGCACCTTCCGGATAATCGCCCAATGATTGAATTGCTCCAAGCTCATGTCGATGGCAATACGGATCCAATTGTTATACCACCAATTGCTGCCAACAATTTCGAGCTAAAGTCAGGCTTTATCCAGATGGTCTCAGCTCAACCATTCTTGGGATGAACCATTGATGACCCACACGACCATATCAAGAGATTTCTACAACTCACCAACACGGTTAAGTTCAATGGAGTTCCACAAGAAGTTATAAGGTTACAACTTTTTCCCTTTTCTTTAGAGGGACAAGCCCGGCATTGGCTTGCTAAGGAACCGCCACAGAGTATTCTCTCGTGGACGGATTTGGAAACAAAGTTTATCAACTACTTTTTTCCACCCTCTCGTACTACCGCTTTGCGGAATGAGATCATAAATTTTGAACAAAAGTACGATGAGTCATTCAGTGAATCTTGGGATCGCTTTAAAGATCTTTTAAGAAAATGCCCACAACATGGTTTTACCAAAGTACATCAAATAAATACTTTTTACAATGGTTTAAGCATGAGTGACCAAGATTCACTGAATAGTGCCTCGGGGGGTAATCTATTGGCTAAGACTTCCAATGCTGCTTGGGATATCATTGAGAACAAATCTCGTGTGCAAACCAAGAGTGTTAGGACAAATGTTGCTAGTGCTAGCACTAATGACAGCGACAAGCGATTAGACAAAATCACCACGCTTCTTGAATCGCTTGTCACCCACACCGTCAGCAACAACAACAGCAACAACGCCAAAAACGCACAAGTGAACGCTGTCAGCCAACCTTGTGAGATATGCGGTGGTCCCCACTCTTACACAACTTGTACCGCCACCCAAGATTACCCTGCTGAGAATGTGAATGCGGCATATGGTACCTACCAACAACCTGCTTATCAAGCTAGACCTCAAGGTGACCGTAACTTGCTTAGCTACCGCAGCAACAACTATCTTTCACCACCTGGTTTTCCTCCTACCAACCCAAACCAACAACAAAACCTTAACCGACCTCCTCAACAACAACAACAACCTAGACAACCATACATCCCACCTCACAAGCAGCAACAACCACCTCAACGTAACAATCAAGTATACCAACAACCTGCTTACCAACCACCTGCATACAATGCTCCTCCCAACCAACCCACCGCCCTTCACCAAGAAGTGGAAACTTATATGAGGACTAATGATGCGATTGTGGGAAATCTTCAGAGAGAGGTGCTCAACTTGAAGGCAGATTTGGTCAAGCAAGGAAATGATTTGAGAGCCGATATGAGAACTATGTTGGATAGCCAAACTAATGACCTGAGGAACATGATGGCTAGTTTCTTTCAAGGTAATCAACCCTCTTCTTCGGGTACTCTTCCGAGTAACACCGTTGCGAACCCAAGAGGGGAGATGAAAGCAATCACTACTCGAAGTGGTAAAGGTACCAAGGAACCCGAGCTTCCTATACCTCCACCAGTGGTTGTGACTAAGGAGAACGAGTCGCCTGCTCCTATTCCTCCTCCTTCTCCTTCCCCAATTTCTCCACCTCTTCTTTCTACCCCTCCTCCACCCGTGGTTGTGAGTGATCCTACTCTTCTAAAGCCTTCCTCTTCTTCTAATATACCTTATCCTTCAAGGTTGAGGAAAGAGAAGCAAAAGAGCAAGGATGATATTCAGGTTTCGAATTTCCTTAAAATGTTCAAACAACTGAATTTCAATATCTCCTTCGCTGAGGCTCTCGCTCACATGCCAAAATACGCCAAAATGTTTAAAGATCTTCTGAGCGACAAGGAAAAGCTCCTCGATCTCGCCAACACCCAACTTAATGAGAACTGCTCTGCAGTGCTCTTAAGGAAATTGCCAATCAAGCTTGGTGATCCGGGTCGTTTTCTTATCCCTTGCAATTTCCCGGGAGTAGAGAATTGTATGGCCCTAGCCGATCTAGGTGCCAGTATTAATCTCATGCCTCTAAGTGTTTGGAAGCAATTATCTCTCCCAGAGCTAGTCCCCACCAAAATGACTTTGGAATTAGCTAACCGTACGGTTGCTTATCCAGTGGGGATAGCCGAAGACGTCATCGTAGGAGTCGACAAATTCACCTTCCCTGCCAATTTTGTTGTCGTCGACTACGAGATGGACCCCCGTGTGCCACTCATTGTTGGTCGTCCATTCTTGAGGACCGGTCGCACTCTCATTGATGTTGAAGTCGGTGAGCTTATCATGAGAGTGGGTGACGATAAAGTAGTCTTCAACATGGGAAAGTTATCTAAACAGCCTTCTTCTTACGAGAATGTTAATTGTATTGACGCTCTTGATGAGGCTTGTGAAGAACACTTCAAGGATGCTTGTAAAAACATTCCTACCTATCTTCCCAATGTTGAGACCGTTTCCTCTATCGACTCATCACTATCTCTATTTGGAGAAAGTGATTTCCTTTGGAAAGATTTGGAAGCCACCTTGGAAGATGTGAAGCAAGACAATGACGATTCTACTACCACTTGGGATGCCGATCTTAGTTTCATTGCAAACCTCCTCAGAGAAGACAATCCTTCCCCTCCATCTCCCACTGTTATTGCTATCGAGACTCCGACTTCGAATACGCCTCCCGTCGACAATCCTCCGGATTTGGAACTTAAGGAGTTGCCACCTCATCTTGAGTATGTATTCCTCGAAGAAGAGAAGAAGTCGCCAGTCATCATTGCTAAGGATTTGAAGGATGAAGAGAAAGCCAGACTTGTCGCTGTGTTGAAAGATCATAAGAAGGCTATTGCTTGGAAGATTTCCGATATTCGTGGAATTGATCCTCACTTCTGCACACACAAAATTCTCATGGAGGACGACTTCAAGCCCACTATTCAAAGCCAAAGAAGGGTGAATCCAAAAATCCATGAAGTCATCAAAACAGAGGTTATCAAACTTCTTGATGCGGGTATGATTTACCCTATTTCGGATTCACCGTGGGTTAGTCCAATCCATTGTGTGCCCAAGAAGGGCGGAATAACCGTTGTTCCCAATGAACACAACGAGTTGATTCCCACTCGTCTCGTTACTGGGTGGAGAGTTTGTATAGACTACCGCAAACTCAATGATGCCACGAGAAAGGATCATTTCCCTCTACCTTTCATGGACCAAATGCTTGAACGATTAGCCGGTAATGAATATTACTGCTTTCTTGATGGTTTCTCGGGTTATTTTCAAATACCCATCGATCCCCAAGATCAAGAGAAGACTACATTCACTTGTCCCTATGGCACTTTCGCTTACAAAAGAATGCCTTTTGGCTTATGTAATGCGCCCGGGACTTTCCAAAGGTGTATGTTAGCTATCTTCCATGACATGGTTGAACAAACCATGGAAGTCTTCATGGATGATTTCTCGGTCTTCGGGGATTCCTTCTCTGCTTGCCTTGCCAATTTAGAACGTATGCTAAAGCGGTGCGAAGACACTCGCCTTGTTCTAAATTGGGAAAAATGCCATTTTATGGTAAAAGAAGGCGTCGTGCTTGGACATAAGATCTCGAAAGCCGGTCTTGAAGTTGACCGTGCTAAAGTCGATGTTATCGCTAAGTTGCCTCCACCTTCAACCATGAAGGGTGTGAGAAGTTTCTTGGGTCATGCGGGCTTCTACCGTCGATTTATCAAAGATTTTTCTCAAATCGCTCGCCCGATGACCCACCTCTTGGAAAAAGATACTCCTTTTATCTTTTCCAAAGAGTGCCTTGAAGCCTTCAACTCGCTTAAGGATAAGCTAACTAAGGCACCCGTCTTGGTTACCCCTAATTGGGAGCTTCCCTTTGAGTTGATGTGCGATGCTAGCGATTTTGCTATTGGAGCGGTTCTTGGACAAAGAGTGAACAAACACTTCCAACCGATCCATTACGCTAGCAAGACAATGACTGGGGCACAATTGCATTATACGACAACCGAAAAAGAGCTTTTAGCTGTTGTCTATGCTTTTGAAAAGTTTCGCCCCTATCTTGTCCTTTCCACCACCATCGTGTATACCGATCATTCCGCGCTGAAGTACTTGTTGACAAAGCAAGATTCCAAACCAAGACTTCTTCGCTGGGTTTTGCTGCTCCAGGAATTTAAAATTGAAATTCGCGATAAAAAAGGAGCAGAAAACCTAGCCGCGGACCATCTTAGCAGACTTGAGGATCCTTACCAAGGGGATCATCCGACCAAAGAAATCAATGATTCTTTTCCCTTGGAGACCTTAATGTCTATAAACTCGAAGCCGAATGAAACCCCGTGGTTTGCGGACTTTGCAAACTACTTGGCGGGTGGAATTCTCAAGGAAGGGTTGACGTCTCAACAAAAGAAAAAGTTCTTCACCGACATTAAGACTTACTTTTGGGACGACCCTTACCTATTCAAACAATGTGCTGACCTGATTATTCGCCGATGTGTTGATGGACCGGCAGCGTCTGAAATCCTTAATGCTTGCCACAAAGGACCCACCGGTGGTCACTTTGGTCCCAACTACACCGCTAAAAAAGTGTTTGATTCGGGATTTTATTGGCCCTCCATATATCGTGATGCTCACAATATGGTTAAGCGATGTGATGTTTGCCAAAAGCAAGGCAAAATCACACATAAAGACGAGATGCCTCAGAATTTCATTCAAGAGTGTGAAATTTTTGATGTTTGGGGTATCGACTTTATGGGGCCATTCCCTTCGTCTAAAGGAAACAAATACATCCCTGTAGCCGTTGACTACGTCTCCAAGTGGGTTGAAGCCAAAGCTTTGCCTACTAGTGACGCAAGGGTGGTTTGTAACTTTTTAAAGGCTCTATTCGCTAGATTCGGTGTGCCTCGCGCCATTATTAGTGATCGTGGGACTCATTTCTGCAATGACCAATTTGCTCGAGTCATGGCTAAGTACGGTGTAAATAACTTTCCACAGCCTACCACCCACAAACTAATGGCTAGGCTGAAATATCCAACCGAGGACTTAAGCGAATTCTTGAAAGGACCGTGGGAGAGCATCGTGCCTCATGGGCTGATAAATTGGATGATGCTTTGTGGGCTTTCCGTACTGCTTACAAGACCCCGATCGGCTGTACGCCTTATCGTCTTGTGTACAGGAAAGCGTGCCACCTCCCCATTGAGTTGGAGCACAAGGCTTATTGGGCCTTGAAGTTGGCTAATTTTGATATAAACAAAGCCGGTGACCTACGCAAGATCCAACTCAATGAGCTCAATGAACTCTGTAATGAGGCTTATGAAAATTCTTTGATCTATAAGGAAAGAACTAAGCTCATTCACGACTCCAAGATCAAAAACCGAGAGTTCCATGTTGGAGACAAAGTCTTACTTTTTAACTCTCGGTTGAAAATCTTCTCGGGAAAGCTCCAATCTCGTTGGTCCGGCCCATTCACCATTGCCCAAATTTTTCCATATGGTACTCTCGAGCTCGCTCAACCTAATGGACCAAATTTTAAGGTGAATGGCCAACGAGTGAAGTTGTACTTTGGTGAGGACACCTATCAGGAGGTGATTCCATCCCTCACCACGTTCCCTATGAACTAATTTTGGGTCGAGTCAGGCTCGTGACTCGGTTATCAAAAACAAGCGCTCCTCGGGAGGCAGCCCGAGTATCTATCTTTTATGTTTTAATCCCCTAAGTGTAGGGAGGACTTCTATATGTGTTTGTCTTTGTATGGTGTGATTACAGGGATAAGTGCACTCTTGGAATCTTTAAAGAACCGTGCTCCCGTGTTTATCCGAAATCCGGTTCTATCTCTCAACTATCGTGATTCAATTTTCTTCATACTCACATTTGAAATTGATCACTTTAGTCGTCTCTTCCTTAACTCGAGTTAACCAACGTGCACAATGTCATAAGTGTAGGGGAAACTTTTCCCACATGCTTAAACATTGAGGACAATGTTTATCTTAAGTGTAGGGGGGACTTCTATCGAAGTTTTAAGTGGACTTTTCCATGAAAATGCCTTCAATTAACCGGAAAATCATATTTTTCAACATTTTTCAAATTTTTTATTAACTTTGGCCATTTAGTTGTAATTTTTAAATTTTTATCGTGCTTTCATATGTATATATCCCGCAATAAAGTCAAAAATATTAATAAAGTGGTGTAGCTAGTTTAGAAATCTTTGACATATTAGGCCCGTTTCGTTTATTTTGACTCAACCCGAATAGACTTATCCAAGTTTATTCTAGCTAGTATCCTTAACCATGTAGACCTTAATTGGTTTATTAGGCTAAGTATCCACGAGTCTCATTACTTGAGATTTTAAATTGTGGAGGACGAGAAATGATAGAGTCAATTATAAGTCGGTATTCTTGCGCAAGCTCACTTGGTGTAATTATTTGCCTATTCTCCCATCACTTGCTAATAATTTATCTGCAATAAGTAAGGTCTTACGATTTGAAAAGTTACTTAGCTTCTAGCCCAAGATCGTTTAAAAGTTGCTCGGTAATGATAAGAGTTCATAGCCAAGGCATAACTTATGAAGCGGGGCGCGAAGATTGGCGAGTCCGAAAAGGCCCTAACAAGGCATGAGGATTCAATTTTATTGCTGAAGATCCAAAGTGATGTGAAAAGCATTATTCCTAAAGTCAATATGAAGGATCAAGACTCACGACGAAAAGCAATCAACCCCCATAAAGATCATGGAGAAGTCTATCCAAAAAGACCCTAACAAGGTATGAGGATAAATAGATCCAAGTCCGAAAAGGAGGCGGATCGTTGTATCTCAAAATCCCAATTAGAGATTGAAGAAATAATCATGAAGTCGTGGTCAACAAAGTTGGAGTACCCCTCAAAAGTCTCCAAGCGAAGAAATTCTATTATGATGAGAAGACCATTATCTCAAGAACGTCTCTCGAAGATATGAAGTATGAAGTACATGCCAAATATCGGCCCGAGAAAGGTCTCAAATCGTGAACCAAGTTATGCCAAGATATGAACTTTTTGATATCCCGAGAAGCAGTTTTAAAAGATTTTGTCCTTTAGCTAACTATTGATCAAATCGTCCTACTTTGCTTTCAACCCTAATAAACTATCGAAATAAGTCCAAAAATGCATCTTCATGATCATTCTAAGACAAAAATAAAATATAAGAGATACACCTAGGAATAAGGGAGTTTAAGCATTTAATTAAGCCATGTGTGTAAGTGTTTGAATTGCTAACTTATAATAACAATGATCTCGTTTTTAAGCTTAGTTTGGGGAACGTGAAACTTGAGGGTGATAAATCTTCGCAGCACCAAAGCCCTAATGTAAGTCATCGATTTCTTTGCAAGTTATTTCCATATAGCTATTTTCAAGTGAAAATGGTTTTCTATCCCTTTGTTACCTTTAAAGTTTTATTTCTTTAATTTTTGTTTAGTAGAATTTAAATAAGGCCAAGGTTGATTAATTATGAGAAAAGTGTAAAATTGCTTTATCACTAAGCATTGCATGAGGGCATGGCAATGGTTAAGTGTAGGGGATTTGATAGGTGTGTAAACACCCATCCTTTTTCCACTTAATTCGGGCTAAAACTAGACCAAAACACGTATTTAATATCATTTGTTTGGAATTATGCGTGGTTTTTGTGTTTGTTATGTTTTCAGAGCCAACCGGATAAATATTGAAGAAAACATGGGATTGCACGGGTTTTACTGAAGAAAAAGACTCAAGATAAAGTCTATTGTCCAAGAGATACAAAAGATTTGAAGTCACTGGGCCTATTCGAAGATTTATCGAAGAAAAGGACCAAAGATGGAAGATTTACATAAGTCGAAGAAACTCAAGTCTATTAAACGAAGAAATTAAAAGACGAGTTGAATTTAATCGACAACGAATCCCGAATCAGAATCGAAAACGGAAACTTTTCTGAAAAGACGAAAAGACAAGAAGAACGGGAGAAAGCCCACTCACCAACCAAAGGACAAGGCTATAAATAGCCTTCCCCTCACACATTTTAGACTAGTTTTTAGTTTTTCTTCCTTCCCACTTTTTTCCTCCTGGTTCGTAGCTTCACCATCACCACTAGGGTGATTGGTGATTTTCATCTTTAATTCTTTAATCTTGTAATTTTAATCTTTGTTTTATCTTGTCAAAACATTAATCAATCAATACAAGTTCTTGTTTAATCTTTCATTTCATCTTGTTCATCATCATCTTTATCTTCAAGTTTCTAAGTTTTTATTTTCTTGATTTGATCTTCAAAAGTTGTTTGGATTTGTGTTTTTATTAGTGGGATTCGTTGCTTATGGTGTCTAAATGATTTGTGTTTAAATTTGGTAAAACCTTTTTAAGTATTTGGTTTGATTTTGGATTAAACATTGCCTCCGTGTTCTTCGTTGTCTGCTACTGTTCTGAGTTTCCAGAACTTCCGAATCAAACAAAAAGTTCCGAATGAAGCCTTCATTCGGAAACTTCCGAACCAAGCATTAAGTTCCGAATCAGTGACTTCCGAACCAGTAAGTTCCGAATCAAGCAAAATCTTCCGAATCAGACTGAAAGTTCCGAACCAAACACCTTCATTCGGAAGTCTCAAACTTCCGAACCAGCAAGTTCCGAATCAAGGGGTTTCATTCGGAAGTTCAAAACTTCCGAATGAATGAACATTGACTTCCGAACCAGTAACTTCCGAATGAGTAAACAGTAACTTCCGAATGAGCTAACTTTCGAATCAAGGGTAAAAGTTCCGAATCAATTTTCTTTTAGTGTTACTGTTTGTCTGTTTTACTGTTTCTTTATGTTTATTACACAATTAATATTTCAACTGTAATTTGAACTTTAATTTCAATTTTAATTTTAATCTTTATTCTAATCTTAAGTTTAATACAAGTCTTTGTTAGTTATAATTAAAGTAATTGTCCTTGATTTAAATTTTCATTTCCACTTCTTATTAGATTAGAAAACCAAACCCTTTTATTTAGTAACCAAGAACAATCATTCCACTTAAGACCTAGATCAATTCGAGAGGATATCGAGAGAAATTAGAACCTATTGCAAATCAATATATCATATACTCTTTGTACTAAAGGACGTCTTTATATCCCAATTTCCACCACCCCATTCAGGTCCTTTGGGAACCATACTTTCAGCAGCAAAGTTGGCAAAAATGCCTTGCGTCCACCCAGTTGAACGCACTCGCAGTATACGTTCACGATAACACCTCAACTCTGAGTCAGCACTCTCTTCTTCCAATTTTTGAGCAAGGCGTCGCATTGCACTAGGATTGAGAATACAGATGGCATGTTGATAGTATTTGAATCTGAGTCTTTAGAAACTATCAAAGTGAAGGGATTGGATACCCAAACCATAGTCACATTAAAACCTTATATATGTATTTGATGGGTTTGGATATTAACCATCATTCGGTGTTGAACCGGCGACCTAACATTTATATTTGACTAAGTCTTTTTTATTACTCTCCTCCCTTGGAGGAGAAATGCATATATATATAGTCATACCTAAAACCTTATGTATGTATCGATGTATGGGAGGTCCTCGGCACGTGACCGCTTTTAGTTTGTCCTCCGGACTGCCTTTTAGGCGCGTCCAAACACTTAGAGTGTTTTCATTAGTTATGGGAGGACATCGGCACGTGTCCGCTTTTAATTTGTCCTCCGGACTGCCTCTTAGGCGCGTCCAAACACTTAGAGTGTTTTTCATTAGTTATGGGAGGACATCGGCACGTGTCCGCTTTTAATTTGTCCTCCGAACTGCCTCTTAGGCGCGCCCAAATACTTAGAGTGTTTTTCATTAGTTATGGGAGGACATCAGCACGTGTCCGCTTTTAATTTGTCCTCCGGACTACCTCTCACACGCGTCCAAACACTTAGAGTTTTTTACAATATTGTGTTCCTGCGGTTAGCTACTCCGAGGGCTACAAATGTAATAACAATTGTGTTGTTAATCAAATTGAAAGGCTTCATTCATTCAGTTGTTCGATTCATTACATTGTATTCCTACATAAAACATTTTTGAAGATTGATTGCATGTCATGTTCTTGGTATTTCCCTTTCATCGATGGTCTCGAGCTTGTATGACCCATTCTAGTATGCTTCCTTTACCCTGTAAGGACCTTCCCAGTTGGGACCCAACTTGCCAATTTTCTCGACTCTGCTGGCTTCATTTCAACGGTAGACAAAGTCGCCCACTTTGAAATTGCAAAGTTTAACTATCTTGTTGTAGTATTGTTCAACTTTCTTCTTGTACTTTGCTTCTTCAATGGCTGCGGCCTCACGCCACTCCTGTAACAATCGAGGTTCAGCCGGAGTTCTTCTTCATTGTTGTCCTCATTTAAAATAAGTGTTCTTGCATATGAGACTCCCATTTCCGCTGGAATCACTGCTTCGCTTCCATATGTTAGGCTGAATGGGGTTTCTTCATTACTTGTCTTTAACATGGTTCTATGTGCCCATAACACATGAGGCAACTCATCGACCCACCCCGTCAAATTTCTCCCCAAACGAGCTTTAAGTCCATGCATTAAAGATTGTTGGCTCTTTCCACCAGCCCATTGGCCTGTGGGTGAGCGATGGCGGTGTTCATTTGCTTGATTCCCTATTTTTCGCACCACTTCCTTAACGTTCCCTCCACTAGCTGCTTCCCGTTGTCTGTCACAATAACCTTGGGTAGACCGAACCGACACACAATGTTTTGCAAAGCAAACTTCTTTGCTTCTTTTTCGTTTACTCTTGCCAGTGGCTTTGCCTCAATCCATTTTGTGAAATAGTCGATGGCCACAATTACGAACTTTACATTTCCTGGAGATCCCTCAATTGGGCCAAGGATGTCCATTCCCCATTGGTAAAAAGGCCACGGCGACATGATGGATGTGAGTTTAGTTTTAGGTAGCCTTGGCACTGGTCCATGTATTTGGCATGAATCGCATTTGGAAACTTCCTCCCATGTATCTTGATGTATGGTGGGCCAATAGTACCCTTGCCTCATGATTTTAGCCACCACCGATCTTGTGCCGGTGTGCATTCCAGATGACCCTTCATGAACTTCTCGAATGATGTAGTTAGCATGGACGGGACCCACACATCTTAGCATTGGAGATAAGTAGGATTTTTTGAACAACACATCGTTTTCAATGGTATATTGACTTATCTTCATTCTCATTGCCCTAGCTTCGTTAGGGTCCTGCGGCCATATGCCGCTCTCTAAGCACTTCCAAATAGGTGTCATCCAACTTTCTCCCTCCTTTTATACTACGTCATTAATCTCTTGTGCGTCAATTGACAGAGACTCGAGAATTTCCACTAGGACTTCCTTTGTGAGATGATTGAATGCGACTGAAGCAAGTTTGCTAAGAACATCTAATTTTTGGTTTTTGGTCCTTGAGACATGCATGATGCTGAACTTTGTGAAGCACATTATGATTTCTTTCGATTTGGTCAAGTATTTCATCATCCTATCATCATTGGCAACAAATTCCCCATTTAACTGACAGGCGACAAGCTTAGAGTCTACCTTGGCTTCTAGGGTCTTTACTCCCATTTTCTTTGCCAAGCGTAGTCCGGCTAACAATGCTTCGTATTCTGCTTCATTGTTAGAGCAATTGAAGTTGAACCTTAGAGCATATGTGAATTCCATCTCCTCTAGATTTGTTAATACCAGACTAGCTTCTGCCCCTTTGTAGCTTGATGCTCTGTCCGTATACAACGTCAATTCTACCTCCGGCTCTTCTTGCTCCGTGATCTCATATATTTCCATCCTTCCTTCATGGCCTAATGATGCTTCGTTGAGGAAATCTGCCAATACCTGACCCTTGACCAAGTTTCGTGAGACATAAGATATCTCGTACATTGCCAATTCCACAGAGTATTTCGCTAATCTTCCGGATGATTCAGATTTACCCAATATTTGCTTCAATGGTTGGTCGGTTATGACATGGATGTTGTGTGACTCGAAGTATCTGCGGATTCTTCTTGAATGGTGTAGCAAAGCAAAAGCTAGCTTTTCCAATATTAAGTACCTCGTCTCGGCGTCGTACAGTGTTCGACTCACATACCGGACTGGCTTTTGAACGCCCTATCTCTCGACTAGCAGGACCCCACTCACTGCTTCCTTCGACGCAACCAAGTATACATATAATGTCTCATTCCTCATTGGTGTTGCTAATGATGAAAGTTCCATAATCACCTTCTTTAACTCTTGGAAAGCTTTTTCTACCTGTTCCGTCCACTGATACCCCTCTTTGTTTTCCTTAGTTATGTTTTTCAAAGTTTCGAAAAACGGGAGTGAGCGTTCTGCTGACCTGGACATGAAGCGATTTAAGCCGCCAGCTTTCCACTGAGGAATTGCATTTCTTTCCATGTCCTTGATGACCGCATTTCTGAGATGGCCTTCGTCTTCTTAGGGTTGGCTCGGATTCCTTCTGAGGTCACCATATACCCCAAGAACTTTCCTTTCTCCACCCCAAAGGAACACTTCTTTGGATTCAGCTTCATGTTGATTTTTTTTTTAATTTTCAAATGTTTCCTTGATGTCTTCAATCATTTTCTCCTCAGTTTTGCTCTTGATCATTAAATCGTCAACATAGGCTTCTAAGTTTGTCCCTATTTATGATCGAAATGCGGAGTCCACCAGCCGTTGGTACGTAGCTCCGGCATTCTTGAGTCCGAAAGGCATTTTGGTGTAACAAAATGTCCCTTCATCCGTATAGAAGACGGTTTTTTCCTCGTCTTCGTTATCCATGAGCACTTGATGGTATCCTTTGTATGCATCGAGGAAACATTTGAACTTGAAACCCATCACAGATCCGATCTTTACATTGATGTCAGGTAGAGGGTAGTAATCTTTGGGACATGCCGAATTGAGGTTTTTGAAGTCAATACACATTCGCCAATCACCGTCTGGCTTCTTTACGAGGACGGGATTGGAGATCCAAGTAGGTTATCGGACTGGTCTCACTATTCCAGCCTTCAGCAAATCTGCCACGTCGCTTTGCACCGCTCGACTTTTTTCTTCACCAAAAGTTCTTCTCTTCTGTGCCACCGGGGTTCTTGCTGGATTCACGTTGAGTGAATGTTTGATAATTCTCTTAGGAACTCCTGTCATGTCCGATGGTTCCCAAGCAAACACGTATATGCTATTTCTCAACAGATCTATTAGTTGTAACCTGCACTTTTTGGTGAACAACCTTCTGATGGTTACTAACTGCTCTGGATATCCGGGATGGACGATGACTTGCTCCGTCATCTCTCCTTCTACCCTTTCTTGCTGGTTGAATTTTTCAAATGCAAGCCATTTGTATAATTCCTTCCCCACGGCCGTCACCTTTTCTTTTGCTATCTTCTGACCATCCTAGATCACCCTACACTCAAAGATTGCTCTTGCTTTTGTCCTTAACGTAGCAATGCCACCCGGAGTGGGGAACTTCATTGCGGAGTGTATGGTGGAGGGTATGGCTCTCAATTCTCTGATCCCGGTTCGACCAAGAATGATGTTGTAGGGTGGCGGAGCTCTAATTACACAAAAGGTCATTGTTGTTTTTCTTTCCATGTCATGTGATCCGAAGGTTACTTCTAGCTCAATCTTCCCCAAAGGCGCTATTTCCTCCCCTGAGAAACTCAAAACTTTGACAGGGTCTGGGGTCAGTCTTCGCCTTATGTTCGGATCTAAGTTCATGAAGCAATGTTCGAACATTACTTCCATGGCTGCACCTTCGTCAACGAATACACGTTTCACCCAATAGCCTTCTATTTCTGCTTCGAATATTAGGGGGTCGTCTGAGGCTTCAGATTTGGTTACCGGAGGGAAGTATATCGGGCATTCATTCAGTCTACTTCGATCTTACATACTTCTTTTCGGTTCATCCTACAACACTTGTTGCTTATCATGTTTATCGTTTTGTCCTTGTAGTCGCCTCCTCCATTTCCTCTTCCCTGGTTTCCTTTGTTCACCCTTCCTCGCAAGTCCTTAACCAAATGGTTTAACTTTCCTGACTCAAGCACTGCTTCTAGCTGTTTTCTCAGCTGATGACAATCATTAGTGAGATGACCCTTCTCCCTATGATAATCACAGTACTTGTCCATGTTTTCTGGGCGTACTATACCCTTTGTGGGTGGAGGTTGGGGAAATTGGAGTTGTAATTATGTTGCCATCTCTTTAGGAAATTTGGTCAACGTTTCGAGACCGGGACGTTGGTACTAATTCCTTCTTGAGTTATTCAGATTCATGGGAGGAACATACGGCGAGTACACAGGTTTCCGGTCTCAAAGCATTGTAGAAGGTGTTAATTTGGTGAACTTGGTTAAAACCATGGTTTGGTCACTTTCTCAACAACTCTTTGAACTCTTCCCAAGCTTCACTAAATTTTTGGTCTTGCTTTTGTTGAAAACCTATGATTTGGTTTCTCAAAGCCGTGGTTCGTGAAGGAGGAAAGAACCTATTCACAAATTTCTTCTTCAAATCATCCCAAGTGAAAATGCTCCTAGAAGGTTGCTTATCTAGCCAATTCCTAGCATTTCCCTCTAAGGAGAAAGGGAATAAGATCATCTTAATCGCATCATGAGGGACCCCATTATACTTAAGTGTATTACAAAGTGACATGAATCTCTTGATATGGTCATGGGGGTCATCCATATGTCTCCCTAGGAAAGGGAGAGAAGAAGCCATAGTAATCATGCATGTCTTAAGCTCAAAAGTGTTAGCGGGTATCTCGGGAATAACTATAGCATCCGCATTCCCCTCCACGTCGGATTGGAGAATCTCAATCAATGGTCGATTGTCAACGGCGGCCATGACTTCGTTTACGGTGTCGAAAGCGCGATACTCGTGATCGGCTTGATGGACGGTGTTTTTCTTGTTCTTTTTCTTCCTTTTGGGAGGAAGGGATTGTACACCAATCAGTATATGTGCACGCGCTCGAGTGCGTATGCAACTCAACACGAGGAGTGAGAGAGGAGCTCTCGGTCAACTTTGAAGAAGAAGGGATTATCCTCTTCGAGATTCAATAGTGAAAACCACAAGAAAGTATAATATATGTAAGTACTAATTGGGCGGCAAAACCCCCAACAAGCCTTCCTTCTTAGAATACCTACTAGTGAACGGGGGAATGAGGTGGCGCGTAGCTCTTAAGTACATGTTTCCCTTAGGCTTGTATTTTCTAGCAAAACCGCCTTTCTGTTCACTTAATAGTCCTTGAATTCTTGCCTATTGGAAGTATTTATCTATTTTTACCTTTAATTTACTTTGATCGATACACGTACTTAGGACCGAAACGCCCCCAAGCACGGTGTATTGCCTCGGCAATACTTATAGAAGTAGGTGTATTGGTTGTTCGTAGTACGTGTATGTATTTACATATAATAATATATCAAAAATATTTTTGTATTTATTGGATTTTTAAGAAAATACTATATGTACGTAAAAACGATGGAAAACGATATATACAATATATTTTTGGTGTAATCTTTTAGGAAAAAGATTACTTTTTGATTTTTGATTTTTTTTTGTTCAATTCTTTAGGAAAAGAATTGATTTTTGTGGTTTTTTATTTTTTATATATTTTTATCTTTGAGACTTTTTTATGTTTTTGATTTATGATACGTAAAAGGAACGTCCACAAGAGAACGGATCCTAAAATCCAATATGAAACCGTCAATCAATCGTCAATCTCCACGCAATGAACCGGCAGCGACGCCATTTAATATTTGTCTTTTTGTAGTTCGTTATTCTCGACTCAATACGAATTGATTAATCGAAAGATATCAAGTTTACTAATTGTTTTTGGTGTTTGATTGAAATGATTTGGTAATCTAGGTCAAATTTCCACAAAGCATGTAAAAATGAAAATAGTATAACTACGTAACCGTACTAATCTAAAAACAAAGTGCACATACCACACATAATGCTAAAAGTACAAGTAATCAATGCATAAGATATTAAATTGCTCAAAATGTAAAGTATGCAAAAGTATAAGGGATGAAAATGTAAATTCGGAAACTTAAAGGACTTGAAATGAAAATTATAACAAACTATAACCAAAATGTAACAAACTTTCAAACTACCAAACTGAAAATGTAACTAACCGACTAATCCAGGGACCTTAATGCAAAACCTAGAAAGTTTAAGCTATTTTTAACAGATTAGAACAAGTCCTAAAATCCAGGGACTTATGTGCAATTAAAACAAGTTTTTAAGCAAAAATGGGCATAAGCACTTTAATAAGCTCTATCTTAAGTTTTACACCACCAAATAAGCTGAGACTTGTTCTAAAAAGCTTCTAATTCAATTCCACCTAGCCAGTTTCAAGGATTTTAGCTGAAATGGTCTAAAAGCTCAATAAGCACTTTTTTAATAAGCACTTTTAAGAGACCTGCTTATTCAGATAAACACTAAAGCTGATTTGCTCAGAATATGTTCTATAGGCCAAATTAGGAATACCTATCCAAGAAAATCTCAAAAAGCTCTAAAGAATAAGCCAGAAAATCAAATAAGCTATTTTGGCTTATGTTGACCAAACGTTGACCAACGTTGACCAAGTTTGACCTAGGTCCAATCTTAATTTCTAAGCTTATGCAACTGATATGTGGAAGAAAATCACAACTTTTATGAAAGAAATAAGCTGGAATGAGAATTCTGTTAAGGTCTTATCACAGAAACTTGCATTTGCTCAAAGGCTTATTCTATGGCTTATTACTAGCTGAATAGTGAAAACTGTATGGTCTACTTAATATCTCTAGAAAACTAAGATGATAAGCTCTACTCAGAAACAAGAATCACTTCCTAATTCCTAGTAATGAAGATTTGGCAAGCATTTGAAAAAGGCATGTTTTTTGCTTATTAACTGACCCAAAGTTTTTTAGGACTAATTGCCTTTTTGACTTGTAGAACAATAGAATCAAGTATATAACAGCAGGATAGTATGAATGTTCAAGTGAAATGAGAATGAAGAGTGAATTTAAGAAAGGTTGAATTTCATTAATGGGGTAAAAGTTGTTACAAGTGTTCTAACAGACTAACTAACTAACTCAAAGTGTTTGTCAGGCACTTTGAGTAGTTATAACTACTAACTGCTAACAAGATTGAGAGAAAATTGGGAAAAGTGTGTGTTCTTACACACTAAGCTACATGATACAAATGAGAGATACAATAGGTATTTATAGACTGAAACTAGGTGCTAGGGAGGTCCAATGACGTGTTTCATCCAACCAGAAAATGCCACGTGTCTTCTTCTTCTTAATTGAGAAATCGTGTTCTTGATCGAATTGGGCCTTTTTGATTGAGGAAGTTTCAGCTTAATTAGGTTGTTGGGTTAGATTCGTCTCATTGTTTAAATCACTTTTCATGTTGAGCACTTTCTCTGAAAGTGTATGAATATCGTTCCACGATGGGAATGAAGAGGCCACGTGTCTTGCTCTGAATGGTCCAATAAGTTTCACTCAGATCGTTATCTACTATAACAGTGAAGGAATGTGAGCTGGGCGTTTATGATTGGAGGAAAAAGAGATAGTGCGTTTACTATAAAGATACGGCTGCTATTAAAAGCCACTCTCTCCCTTCATTAATGAGGCCAATCAACAATCCATGACTCCTTTTTCTTGGCTTGTGTGCACACGGATCATGCCTGAAACTTCTTTCCTTTTTGGCAATATAAGTCCCTCTTATTATCAGCTTTATAATTTGAACTTCAAACTTCAATATCTTGTCATTTTAGGCCCTTTGACTTCATACTTGACCAGATTCAACCCCTTGACTTGTTGACTTAAACTTTGACCAGATTTGACTTTCTTCTTGACTTTTCTAACTTGTCACTTTTAGTCCCTCATCTTTGTAAGTTGTCAAGAAATGTCCTTTGACTTGTTTGACTTGTCATCTTTTGTCCTTCTTTTGTCTTTTCTTCATCATAAATGCCTTAATTTCCATGTTTGCATAAAATTTGTATCTTTTTACCTACACAAGCACAAACAACAAAGAATACCCATAATACTTCTTTTACACATTAAAATCTGGTATTTTACTTTGTGTTTTAGGGTTAAATATGATATAATTGATATGAGATTTCACTCATATCACACGGGTACAACAACTCCTTTCACACTATATACTTTAACACCAACCACACTATTACAACAATGGTGATTATATAGGTAACACTTAACACAATCACACAATGTAAACTTTGAAGGATCAAAGCTTCGAGATAAAATTCTTGTAAGTGATCTTCAAGTTAACAAAGATCTAAATCACAAGAGACAAGAAGTAAGAGAAGATTTAAGGTTAGATATACTCAGAGAGTTTAGAGAGATTGATTAGAAAAGGGGTGAGTGTGAAGCTTGGTATTTATACGCAAGGTAACAATCACTCTCGAACCTCGTCGGACCCTTTCACCAAGGGGTTCACCTAGGGCTGTAAATGAACTGAACGTTCAGCGAACCGTTCGCTGATCGTTGACAAAAAATTCGTTTATGTTCGTTTATTTAATAAATGAACGAACACGAACAAGATTTTTGGTCCGTTTAGTTAAATAAACAAACATGAACAAAGGCTTTGTTCGTTCATTTACGTTCGTGAACGTTCGATTATGTCCGTTCGGTTACGTTCGTTTATTTTGTTCGCTTACATTCGATTAATATCCCAAACGTTAAAAAAACAATAATAAACTATATATATATATCAATTATTTTAAAATGTCTAATAATAATATATAAGATGATGATATAGATCATCTAAATTAAAACTTTAGTTACATGGTTATTTAGCCCGTTTACATTAATATATCGCCATTTACGTTTATTTATGTTCGTTTATGTTCGTTCGATTACGTTCGCTTAAGTTATATAAACGAACATAAACGAACATGAACAAGTTCAAATCTAAATAAACGAACATGAACAATAATTTTTGTCCGATTAAAAGTTCGTGTTCGTTTATTTGTTCGGCTAAAACTAAATAAACGAACATGAGCATACCTTCGTTCGCGTGCGTTCGGTTCGTTTACAGCCCTAGGTTCACCCCTTTCTCGAGGGGTCCGTGAGAGCTGACTTTGTTGCCTCATAAATACTTGTCCAAGATGACACTCAAAGTATTAAGCCATGTTTGACTTTTTAGAGAGAGAGAGAGAGAGAGAGAGAGATAGAGAGAGAGAGAGATGTTTTTACCCATTTTACGTTTGCACTAAAAAGATTAAAGTGTATAATTTTTTTATAAAAGTTTAGAAGTATAAGATCATGAATCAAAAGATTAAATGTTGATTGTAATATACACATAAAAATATGTTTGATGTTTTGTCATTAACAAAACGTTAAGAGTGATTAAAATATAAACATCTTTTTAATACGATATTTGTATTAACGGTCATTTTTCAAAATAGTCGCGGCTCTTCCCCAGTAGTCCATGATGTAAAAAATATCACGTAAAAGAGGAAGTCGCAAGCAAAAAAACCATAACGTCAAAAAAAATTATGCTTCCACTAAAAAAAGTTATAAAAGAAAAGAAAAACACGACACATGTCTCATTTTTTGTCTCTTGAAAAGCATCTTGTTCAAACTACCAAAGAATATTAAATTATTAGTTTAGTATAGCAAGCTCGACACTGAGCTTGAGTTGAGTATATTTAGAGTTGCAAGTATTTATCAAATAAGCTATTTTTTAATTATAAATACGTATATGTTCATTCTTTTTTATTATACAAAACACTAGGTTCAAGGCCCGTCCGTTGGGCGGCGAGCTTTTAGATTTTGTTCGAAGAAACATTTACATTTTGATAGTTGTTTTATATTGTTTTGGTTATTTCCGTTTTATGATCCTTCAAGAATATCACTTGTCCATAATTTGAATTTCATGCCTATGAAAATAGTACGAACGTTGCATCATCTACAACACACAAAAACCAAAGTTACTTACTACAAACCATTTATATTTAAGTTGATGACAAAGTTGAATACTTGAAATCAGTTCATTTTTTACCCATTCCATACTTGAAAGTGATTTATTTTTATCATACTCTTATATAGCGGCCAACCATGAAAATTTAAAGCTAAAGGTATAACGTTCCAAATAATTACAAACATGACAAGTTCGTAAAATTTTAATAACAAAGTTCATTAAGGAGATACCAAACACCTGATGAGAAACAAAAAAATTAATATTGGCATGTACAATGAGCAGGTAGCTCCAAAATAGTTAAAAGTTTACAAAAAAAGTAAAATCAAAGTTTTATCCAAGCATCATACAAAAATCAAATTTTCAACCAAAAGCCTCATACACCAGAGTTTCAGCCCAAGGATAAAACTTCACCTATATACATTTCACGTATATTGTAAGTTGTCGTTAACAAAGGACTACCATTCATAGTGGCACATCATCGATATACTAAGTACATCTTCAAGTTCCACTTTGTATCTGTACCTGTTGTTCCCCGGTTAGATACAACATGTCTTCTGCACGACTAATTTCTATTAATTCTCTCTAGACCAACGTTTATTTCATCATCCTTAAATAAAGGTTTATCAATCTCGGTTCAAAACGAAAAAGATCATCTCGTTTCGCCTGATCACTTTTTCACAGCAGGTTTCTACAAAATTGACATCAATGCTTATTGCTTTTCGATATGGTTTACGTACCCAATTTTAGAAAATGAGTATCCAACTCGTTTCTGAAGAAGAACTGCAAGTTTCTCTTCGGTATTTATAAGGTCTATTTTGAGAATAATAATGTCGGAGTCTTACACTAGAGATGTTTACCTCTTCTTTTGACCCAACTTGAGAAACTTTTACTCCTAATCACATTTTTCTTAAACCAAGATTTGATGAATATCGGTCCATATATTACAACATTAGGTGCACCAAGATTACTCACTAAAGTTATCCTATTTGAAATAAAAATATGTAGAGTTAGTTATGTGGCACAATATTTATGCATAGGTTACTTTGAAAGCTAATGTAGTAGTAATAGGTGGAAGTGGCGCAATTAAAAGTAACTCATATATTTTAGGAGGCGTGAGGTGGGAAATAAACAAAGATTGAATGACATAGCACCTTGAAATATTGCATATCATGAATAAGAAGTTCACCTTAAGTGCTCATTGGATTAAATTGATTGTAATTTGAATTAATAGGAGCTTAGAACAACCTCATATGACAATTTTAACCTTATAAAGTAAAGAGTCAAGAGAACAACCGGGCCTAACGCAAATGAAATAATGTCACTAATATACACCTTACACCATACGTTATCATTGTAAGGCAATACGAATATAAAAAGCATGGTTAAAAATCCTAGGTCATATATTAATTTGTTTCTGTAACATATATGATAAATGATAACGTCTATTTGGGTCATGTTTAGAGGAAGTGAAGGTTAGTATCTCAGTAGCAGTATACATAAATCACTATAATGATTGTGTAATTAGTTTTTTCAATATGATATCTAACTCTAAACACAATGTAACATTTTATGTTATATCAAATCTAATCCATTTTCAAGAGCAATATGCCTATTTCTACAATAAAACTTGCACATTGACCTGAAAAGTTTTAAAACACTTACATTTTCAGTTTTCGACATCAAATTCATTACTTTCTGATACTTCCAGTATATAAAACTTATTAAGCCGATCAAGCAATTAACTTTCCCCAAAATTTTCATAATCCATAAAAATCCTAATAACCCAAATAAATAAATAACACAAAAAAACAAATCAGCATATCATCATATATTGATATGCATATATATATATATGTATAGGTTGTAGATTAAACTACAATTTCATTTCACAATGGTTTAACCTAATCATATTCGTTAAATTAGGTTTCATAACAAATTTGAAGCATTAACTTAATTAATTCTATGTTTATTTTAACAAAATCAAACAAAATTACAAACAACGTTTACAAAAATGATTTGTATACCACATACCTCGAGTAAACCCCTCATTGCGATGCTTCAACCATCTGTGTGTGTTAATGTGTTATTGCTCAATGGATTTGTGGTATGAAGTTGTGCTTGAATGGAATTGGGGAAAAAAAATAGCCGACGTCATGTTATAATGGTGGTTTTTTTTTGAAGGAGTAAATGCTGGAAGGGTAAATTGAAGTTGGGCCGTTGATTATTCTTTATTTTACACGTGTAGTTTTTTTAGATTTTTGAGGAAAGATCAAGTTTTTTAAAACTCTCCTTTATATAGATAGTAGATTTAACAAAATCAAACAAAATTACAAACAACGTTTACAAAAATGATTTGTATACCACATACCTCGAGTAAACCCCTCATTGCGATGCTTCAACCATCTGTGTGTGTTAATGTGTTATTGCTCAATGGATTTTTGGTATGAAGTTGTGCTTGAATGGAATTGGGGAAAAAAATAGCCGACGTCATGTTATAATGGTGATTTTTTTTTGGAAGGAGTAAATGCTGGAAGGGTAAATTGAAGTTGGGCCGTTGATTATTCTTTATTTTACACGTGTAGTTTTTTTAGATTTTTGAGCAAAGATCAAGTTTTTTAAAACTCTCATTTATATAGATAGTAGATAATCACTAATATTGCTAATAGGTAAGCAGTTGGTATGTTAACAACTCTTAGGGGTGTTTGGAATTATATTTTGGGCCAACTTTTCTCTTTATTGCGTTTTGTGAATGAAAATAATTAAAAAAATGTTTGGCAAAAACAAACACGAAATTTATTATTTACGTTTTTGAAGATAGAAAACGTAGTTTTCAGAAAGTTAGTGGCTAGCCACTTTTGAAAAACAAAGTCCCAATAAAGCATTAAGTGCTTTTCAATTTACAATAACGCCCTTAATTTATAATAATGTCTACTATGATTTATTGTCCTTGTTAGTCATTTTACAAAGTAAATTCTTATTATATTTTTATATACTTAATTAAGTTAAATAATCAAATCTAAATATTATTTTTTAAAACTGCGTTTTGTAACAATTGATTATCTTATTATTAATTTTCAAAACGAATAATTTATTTTCAATAAGCAAACCCAAACACCCCCTTAGCGGGTGTTTGAGATTGCGTTTTTTTGCAACTAGGTTATCAACTTATTTTATTTTAAAAATGAAGATAAACTGAAATGAGTGTTTGGATTATAAATGGAGAAAAGTTATTATTTGCGTTTAAAAACTTCTAAAATGAAGTTTTAAAAAAGTAAATAGAGAGCTAATTATTTTATTTTTAAAATAGAGTTTTAAAAAAACTAGGCGAGTACCCGCGCATAGCGGCGAAAATTCCCAGCGGCAGATAACTAACGATATACTATATTATGGTAAGTTTTTCGTTTCACATTCAAAATACATAGTGGAAAAATCAAAAAGTTATTGCAAACGCTCATAACATGCGATAAGTTTTTAACATGTATCAAAAAACATATAAAAACATATAATAAAACTAAAAGTGAAACATTACATCAATTATGATATAAAATCTAACAGCACACGTTTTTCGTCGCGTAAAACTTCATGGTACACAAAATTTGAGTTGTACGTGATATCCTTCTCGACAACGCAAGTTACATGTGAGAAAACTAAATCTGTCATATACACACCCATATTTAGAATATATTGGCATTAAGAATTATCGATAGTCATCGAAAACCTTATTATAATATACATTGGTTGTTTTATGTTAAAAATTATTGTGAATGGTCTCATTAGTCTATATCGATACGTATTTATGATCATTAGCGTATATCGATACGCTAATGATCAGTATTCACTAATAAGCATTGGTGCATACAAACTATCGTTTATATCACGAATTGAATGAGCATGTTTCTCGTTTATATAATTAGTCAATAATGAACATGTTTCTTGTTTGCATATATATGATATGTGGATATTTGGATCATGGAAATGCTACATAGTGCAAATAGTCTATTTTATAGATAAATTGCTTTTAAGAATATGAAATGTGACATTTTCTTACACTTGTATCAATTATTACATACAAACATAAATACAAAACATTTAAATGAAAGTTAACAAATAAAAATATAGAATAACAAATAAATTTCTTAACAGCCACTACAACAAATTTAGTGTTTGCACGCACTTTTTTCTTCGCACTTAAAAAGTGTGAATTTTATTTGTAAAATGTTCACACTTGTAAGTATGAAGTATTAGAAAGTGTGAAGTATTAAAAATTTCACACATAAAAGTGTGATGTATTAAAAAGTTCATGCATAAAAATGTGAAATATTAAAATTCTTTACATTTAAAAGTATGAAATTATTTGTTACACTCAATTTGTTCACACTGAAAACACTAATGAAAGAGTGAACCTTTTAAATTTCACACACTTTAAAATTTGAACAAGTGACATAATAAATGTGAAAAGTAAACCAATTTGTTGTAGTGGTCTGAAAATTAAAAAAAAAATATAATATATGTTTAATATCTTTGTTGTCTCAGTCTTAAAGAGTTTTTGGATGCATACAACAAGATTTTAATATCCGCGCTTTCTGCGATACAAACATATTGCATAAAGCATTATTTATTATAAAGATTTCTTTGTTGTCCAGTTATAAATTTGGAACGTTTCTTATTCATGTTAAATGTTGATACATTTATGCGTTGCAACAGGGCATAGCCCAACCATCCCTCCCGGTATAAAAGTCACATACATTAAAATAAATAAATTAACAAAGTATGATACAAATCTATATCTATAAGTCTCATATTGGGAGCATTTCATCTCTCTAAATAATTCTAGCAAAACATTTGTTTTATCCTGCATATGCTTGTTCTTCTTTTCTTCTCCTGCTGCTACTGGATGGATCACATAGTTCTGCATGGCCACAACTTCCAGAATCAATTTTGTTTTTTGCTTTAGAATACGCATTTTCTTTTCTTTGGTACATAGCATGGTACGTACACGTGTAATGCATTTTTGAGACTTGATGCCTAGCAAAAAGCAAGTCTAAGATTTAACTCCCATCATACATGTTGCAATTAACATGGGGTCACCGTTCACTTATAGTAAAACATGACATGAAATTTTGATCAAAAGATTTCCGATAGTGATAGTGAAGAATGCTAAGTTCATGTAGTTCTTTCTTTAAGGCCATCTAGAAAGTCTTGAGTTCTTTAAACATAGGCACCATATATTCAAAAATATTGGCTTTAGTGCTGATACAAATGAGCCGTGATAGATCTAACGTGTATATAGTACTCTTCACGATCACTAATATCCATTCAAAAACTGGTTAGAAATTGTTATGCAATGTAACTCAGAATGTACTCCATGAGTCCATTTTCATAAGCATACCCAACCTGTACATATTTTAGTAATGTGCAGTTTTATGCAGACCACACTTCGAAACATCAAACCCCTAAACAATATTTAAAGTCACAATTTCAGATTCCATGAGATCCGATAATATTCAGTTTTTACATGAAATCCTATAAAAGCCGTTGTTCCATTCCAATCCTAAACAGAACCTAAACTACGGTATCGACGGGCAACAAAAAAGCAAAAAAAATAATTAAAAAATTAGATATATGAAAAAGAAAGAACTTAATACTTAAATCAGATCCGTACTACAGTAAAAAAAATTATAAAATAAACCTTTGGTGAATGGTGACAAATCAGAGGTGGCAGCAATGTTCTCGTGAGAGAGTGTGTCGGTGGCATCAACTATTTGGCTAGATATTGGCGTAAGAGATGACAACTTCCCCTGCAACACATGAACTACAAAAACTTAGATCTGCTAGTAAAATCTATTGATCTATAAAAAAAATTGAGAACTACCAATTAACACAAATTCGACACATCAAAACCAAACAAAAACACACCAACGAAAAACACAACCATTGCTGATGGTAGCTGACTGGCGGTGGTGGTAGAAGGGGATGTTAGAGATAGTGTGATGCAGTTTTAGAGAGATTAGAGAGGATTTGTGTGTGTTTTATTTTAGAGAGGATAATGGAAGTTGCATAAGACTTGGACTTTATATATAGGCATTGGATTGATTCTATGTTTTTATTGAAGTTGACTGATTTATATATATAAGGAAATAACGTGTGATTTCATTCCAGCCTGGTTTCAAGTTGTATATTCGTGTATATCCTTCAATTTTAAAATCTCTCATTCGTGTATTGCTGTGTTACCACCATTCGTTTAGCTTTTGCATTTATAGTGCAATTAAGTTTCAACAATGCCATAAATAAACACTTTTTCAACATTCAAGGTTTTAAGGAATTTACATTATAAGTAGTAGAGATAAGCTTTCAAAATAGAATTTAAAAAAAAGTAAGTTTTATTTTATTTATTTTAATCATATTGTTAAACATTAAAAAAATTGATTAACTGATTATTAAAATTTTAAACAAAATAATCAAATTCAAACATTTTTTAAAATGACGTTTTTAAAAAAATATTTATGTGATTATTAGTTTTTAAAATGAATAATGTGTTAAACAATGAATCCAAACACCCCTACAAGTGGAATGACTACAGCGCGTCATTTAAACTCGCCACCAATAATAACTGTCATCAAATCATTCCAAACTAGTCCTAATAAAAACCTTACAAACCCTAATTTTCTCCGGCACCGGAAAACACGACACTCCGTCACCTGCTCCGTCATCTGCTCCGTCATATCTTCAATGGCCACCGCTGCTCATTTCAGGTGAACAGTACATTTTTTTATAATAGGCGTTATGATCTATGTAAAGTAGTTGAGTATGTGAAATTATTGATTTTTTATTTATTGTTGTTTTAGTGATGGTGAAGAGAACTGTGTTGATGACAATGTTACCGAGATCGTCATCGTACGTCACGGTGAGACGGAGTGGAATGCTCAGAGACGAATACAGGTTTTTTTAACTTTTCATTTTAAGTTGATTCATTCAAGTATACATGTACTTGTATTGTCACCAAATAAGTTTCGTAATATCTCGCTAGTATTGTTTATGCGCCACATTGCATAGGCTGTTTTTCTCATCATTGTAAATAGATGTTTGTATGCTACACTTTTCTATTCGTTAGTCGGCGTTTGGAATAAACTTCACAAAGAAAAACAAATGAGACAATCCTATTTTCCGATCAAGATGACATCCTTTCTTGGGGGTGTTTGTTTCTGCTTATGAAATATAAACCCATTTTGGCGTATATTTCATAACCCCGAATTGTTTGGCTTATTTTGAGACTTGTGGGCTTATATACGTTTATCATATCTATATCTATACTTCTATACTTCTATACTTCTATACTATTATATAAAGAGGCTAACTCCGATCTTAATCCCGAACCTAAAATTTCCAAACCAAAAATTAAGATATGAAGGTTAAATTTAAACCCTTACATCATATTTTGTTAAATTGATCTTAAATCTAATTTCACCATATTTTCTAAAATTTCGTGCCCTTTAATTCAACATCCATTTTGATATAATTTTATTAAATTTTAGTTTCTTCATTTTTAATGAGTTTATTTAAGTTAATTTATTTTTGTTTACTACTTTAACTTTAATGTAAACCTTAGTAAAATTGTAATATTTGTTCGCTAAAAAATTAGTTATCAGGTACTTATCGCTGCATTGCGCGGGTACGATGCTAGTCATATTAAACTTATATAAGCCCATAGATCTCAAAATTCAAGCTTATGAAATATAAGCCAAAACAAACACCCCCTCAAAAAAATTCATAAACCATTGATTGTTAAGTTAAACTAATTACACCATCATCTCTAGTCTTTCATATATATTTTTGTCAAACTTTTTTTTTTGGAGTTTTTTTTATTCGAGTATTAATGACATGTGATTTCTAATATGAAATGTCACGTGATTTCGTATAGCCTAATATTGCATACCCATACAAAAGAACAAACTAAAGTTTGTCGAAAGTATATCGATGTAAAGATAGGAAGATTCCCGTCGTGATGGTGTATATTTTGTCGCTTGGTAGGGAGTATTCTTTTTTTGTTCGAAAAATGAATGGAAGGATTTGTCATTTTGACTATTTCATCTTTGATTTTTGGTTGATCTTTGTTGAATTCAACTCTCGTTAGTCATTTCTAACAAAATGCCTGAGTCACTTATGTGCATAGATGCCTAGATGGTGTCAAGTTTTTCGATGTGTCATGTTTAGTCGTGATTGTAAGTGGCTAAACGAGCGGGTCGGGTCAAGGTCTAGGTGGGTCTCTGGTCGGGTTGACCGGTTGGGTTTTCAACACTTTCTTTTAATGACTGTGAAATGAAAAAAGGTGTTCATACATTATTTTTTTGCCCCACTAGACCCACCAAAGACCCGTTGGTTAATTGCTATACAATTGGACGTTATATCGAATACCCATTTGGACCGATCTACACTAAAGAGGTAGACCCAACAAAACCATCACCTCATGAATATTACCCGAATTGATGTAAAAGTGACTTCTACAATTTGTATACATGGATGTCATTTTTATAAGTAAGCCATCATATGTGTTAATCGTATATAAGCAACTAAACTAACATAAAATTGAAAAAGTTGCATGATGTATCCTCAATTATTCACCTTCATATAACCTGTTTCCAGAAAATGGCAAGTGAGCACGTAAACATGCCTTTTCTAAGTACTTAAGTTCTAAATGTCTTTGCTTTCCTATATTGCACGTTTCCAGAAGACCAGTATGCAAGATGATGAACCCTGTTACAGTATGCAAGATGATGAACCCTGTTACAGTAGGTAATTGTACACTTTTCTATTCGTTAGTCGGCGTTTGGAATAAACTTCACAAAGAAAAACAAATGAGACAATCCTATTTTCCGATCAAGATGACATCCTTTCTTGGGGGTGTTTGTTTCTGCTTATGAAATATAAACCCATTTTGGCGTATATTTCATAACCCCGAATTGTTTGGCTTATTTTGAGACTTGTGGGCTTATATACGTTTATCATATCTATATCTATACTTCTATACTTCTATACTTCTATACTATTATATAAAGAGGCTAACTCCGATCTTAATCCCGAACCTAAAATTTCCAAACCAAAAATTAAGATATGAAGGTTAAATTTAAACCCTTACATCATATTTTGTTAAATTGATCTTAAATCTAATTTCACCATATTTTCTAAAATTTCGTGCCCTTTAATTCAACATCCATTTTGATATAATTTTATTAAATTTTAGTTTCTTCATTTTTAATGAGTTTATTTAAGTTAATTTATTTTTGTTTACTACTTTAACTTTAATGTAAACCTTAGTAAAATTGTAATATTTGTTCGCTAAAAAATTAGTTATCAGGTACTTATCGCTGCATTGCGCGGGTACGATGCTAGTCATATTAAACTTATATAAGCCCATAGATCTCAAAATTCAAGCTTATGAAATATAAGCCAAAACAAACACCCCCTCAAAAAAATTCATAAACCATTGATTGTTAAGTTAAACTAATTACACCATCATCTCTAGTCTTTCATATATATTTTTGTCAAACTTTTTTTTTTGGAGTTTTTTTTATTCGAGTATTAATGACATGTGATTTCTAATATGAAATGTCACGTGATTTCGTATAGCCTAATATTGCATACCCATACAAAAGAACAAACTAAAGTTTGTCGAAAGTATATCGATGTAAAGATAGGAAGATTCCCGTCGTGATGGTGTATATTTTGTCGCTTGGTAGGGAGTGTTCTTTTTTTGTTCGAAAAATGAATGGAAGGATTTGTCATTTTGACTATTTCATCTTTGATTTTTGGTTGATCTTTGTTGAATTCAACTCTCGTTAGTCATTTCTAACAAATTGCCTGAGTCACTTATGTGCATAGATGCCTAGATGGTGTCAAGTTTTTCGATGTGTCATGTTTAGTCGTGATTGTAAGTGGCTAAACGAGCGGGTCGGGTCAAGGTCTAGGTGGGTCTCTGGTCGGGTTGACCGATTGGGTTTTCAACACTTTCTTTTAATGACTGTGAAATGAAAAAAGGTGTTCATACATTATTTTTTTGCCCCACTAGACCCACCAAAGACCCGTTGGTTAATTGCTATACAATTGGACGTTATATCGAATACCCATTTGGACCGATCTACACTAAAGAGGTAGACCCAACAAAACCATCACCTCATGAATATTACCCGAATTGATGTAAAAGTGACTTCTACAATTTGTATACATGGATGTCATTTTTATAAGTAAGCCATCATATGTGTTAATCGTATATAAGCAACTAAACTAACATAAAATTGAAAAAGTTGCATGATGTATCCTCAATTATTCACCTTCATATAACCTGTTTCCAGAAAATGGCAAGTGAGCACGTAAACATGCCTTTTCTAAGTACTTAAGTTCTAAATGTCTTTGCTTTCCTATATTGCACGTTTCCAGAAGACCAGTATGCAAGATGATGAACCCTGTTACAGTAGGTAATTGTACAAGTGTCTGAATTTTTGTTTCAGGTGGGAAATTTAGGGTGTTCCTTTTGTTAACTTTGTACCTAGATTTAGTAAAAAGTCTAACTATAAAAGGGTGAATCAGTTTGCCAACTAGTTTTTTGCTCTTCTTAAAGGTCTAGATTAGAAAACAAACCGCTGTCTGTGATATATAATTTGATTGTCTAATGGCAAAAAGGAGGCTTTTACATCATGCCTCCTCCCTCCTCCAATAGAGCAACAATGCACTCTTTAGATTAGGTATTCATATTTACTCAGATGATGCAATAGACATCCAAGTGTATCTGATTTTATATATAAGTAATGAAAAATTGAGTGATTTCAAAATGCATCTCCCAGTGACCATTGTGACACAATTTTTTTCACTTAGCATAATATCTGGCCTGTATCCGCTCACTATTAGAGTATCATGCGGATTTATTTATCAATCTCATTTTATATCACATGGTAGGAAACAATTATAGAGGAATTTTCCAGTTACAGTTATGCTTTCATGGTTAATGGGACTTAAGTTAGTCAAATGGCTGTTGTGGACCTTTGGCATTATCACAGAGGTTGTCATGCTGCATCTGTATACCTTATAATCTAAGACAAAGAAATATATCATCTGAAAAGGTCACAAACAAATGTATGAGACAAGAAATTCATGGTGGTCAGGAAGAAAAGATGAAAACTTCCGACCTAACAAACAGTAGGTTCATGGGAACTTAAAAACCAATTTTCTCAATGAAGTTTCTTACACTGTGTTAAGTTTTTGTAGTAAAGAAAATTGAAGTAAAAGGAAGTAAACATTTTCAGCCCAAATTTTGGGGGAAACACTGTACTTTACAAATGAACCAAATTACACTACTTTTTCATTCCTTTAAATTTTCTTTTCCTCTTAAGTGTTGCTCAAAAACACAAATTAGATGTATTTCTTTTCACTTTCTTTCCTTTTCTTCATTAACTTCTACTTAAGAACACAGTGTTAGGTAATTCGTTTGACATGTAATATTTCCCTTATGAAGGATTATGTCAGCTAGCCTAATTAGATTCTAGAAGCGTTTTATCTAATGCCTTTAATTAGAGTGAGGAGAACACCCTGTTTAATTGTCACGCTGATAATGTTTCGCATCTTAGTTACTTGATGTCTGTTTCGGTGAATTTCTTTTACTTTAAAAAGAACTTTTCATGTCAAAAGATTGTTCATTGTTCCTATATGCTATTATGTTGCTTCTAAGAATATTTATTTATGCTGACCAGGGACACTCCGATATTGACCTGAATGATGTCGGGAGACAGCAAGCAGTTGCAGTAAGTTACACCTTTATGATATCTTTTGGGGGAAATGTGTGTCTTACTCTTTCTATGTTAATTTAGTTGCTGGGTTAATATCTGCTAAGTTTAGTTGGCATTGGTGTTGAAATTTATGTCTTGCACAATCATTGTCCATTAACAAAATATTGTACTTTGTCTTTCTGATATTCAACCACTATATTAACCCAAAATTGTTTTATCTTGTTGGAGGTGGCTGAAAGATTATCGAGAGAGTCCAAAATTTCTGCCATTTATTCTTCTGACCTGAAAAGAGCTCTTGAAACTGCTAAGACAATAGCCAGCAAATGTGGGGGGCTTCAGGTATGAATCTAATAACCTTCTATGATTTCTCAACAATATGACCCATTAGTTAAATAGAATGGTGTAAGAGTGCAGTTGGAAGCTGATCTCAAATGAAATGAGATTTAGTGTAGGTTGAGTACAGAACTATGAAACAACCCGGTCTTTTACTTTTCATAAACACTTTTTTCCGGTTTTACGCCCTGACATATAGAAATAAGTGTCATGGGAGTAGCCTCACCTGGACTTATGAAAAAGAGGGACACAGATAGAGAAGTTACAAAGATTCTATCTCTGTTTTCTAATCCTGGAGGTAGATACAATAGAATGTACAAAAAAGCATGTGAATGACATACAAAAAAAGCATGTGATTGACATACAAAAGAAACATGTTATATTTCAGGAAAAAGTAAGTCTGGCATTCCATAGAAGTTAGTGCTATTGACGTGTATGGCTGGCTGAAATTCGCTTTCCAACTTAGCTTGTGATGTCATCTCTAAAACCTTGTTGGCAAAAAGAAATATATAGAATTGAGAATTACTGCTCCAAATATCTGAATATCAGTTAGTTACGTAGCGCAATACCGGGCAACCGGGTGTTACTGATGAGATTCAAATAGTGCAGTTAATACCTTAAAATGCATGAACGGCAAATGCATTATGGAACCATGAAGCTCACAAGCTTTAGTATTTTTTAACTTATCAATCAGCATACTCACCTTGTCACTTCAATGTGCAGGTAATACAGGAACGTGACCTAAGAGAGAGACACTTAGGTGATCTTCAAGGTGTTGTATATGGTGACGCACCTACACTCAAAACCAAGGCATATGAAGCTCTTCAGTCTCATGGAATGGATGTTGAAATTCCAGTAAGTAAAGACTGCCTTTCTCTTCAGCATTAAATCAATTATAATATTGCTTGGTAAATAGCGTGAAACTTGGAGGTGAAGCTGGTGGGCTGTTGGGTAGCAGGCTGTAACGGGTAATTTTTAATACAGAGAAAGACAAGGTTGATTGACTGCAAACCTTTTTTTTTCTTCCTTCCTCTTTAGGTAGTTATGCTAAAGTTGATTATGAAAACTTTATTAATAATATGTTTGATCTATTTTCTTTCAGTGACATGATTCAAGAGATAAAGTATAACATGAAACAACTTAATGGGTTGAAATTGTGATCTCTAGCATAATTGATTATTTTTCACTGTCAAGTCATTAAGTTTCATGTTTCAATATGCTATAGACGTATAGTCTGTCATGTGGCATATGCTTTGCTGACTTAATGCTGTGTTCTTTAGTTAATTTTTGGAAGGAAAGTAAATGAAAGGGAAGTAAACCATATAATGTTGGTATTCTCAAGAAATTTATAAAAAGTCAAGTGAGGGGAAAGGAAAGAAAGGGAAGGGAAGTCTTGTGTTTTTTGGAAACAACTTCTGCAGCCCAAATATGGGATGGTGGCCAAGTAAAAGTGATCTAATATTTTTTAATAACCATATTGCCCTTTTAGCTCTTCTAATTTTTAACCAAAACTTAACCACATGTATTTCAATATTTTCATTCAACTTTTCATTTTTACATATAACTCTATATTCGTGTATACAACATCTCATACACGTTTTCTTGAATATGAATCAAATATCTTCTTTTGTTTACTTATGATCTAATCAAGAGTATTTTTTAGAACCCATTTAGATTCTGTAATCCACATATGATACATAGATCTGTTGTTGATTTTGGATCAACTGATTCAATTGGTTATGGTATTTTGGTTGTTCGAAAATAAAAACATTGGTTATGGTATTGTTGATTTTGTATAAATTGGTTTAATTGGTTATGGTGTTGGTGCTTGCAAAATATGTGTTAAATCAGTTCATCATTCTAATTGAGATATGGAAATTATGACTTCCCTTTTGTTATCCATTCTACCTAAACTAAAAACACAAATAGATATGCAGTTTTCCATCTCCTTTTGCACCCTTTTCCTTTCTTTACTCACTCTTTCCTTTCCCTCATATAAAATGCTTGAGAACAGAGTGTTAAAGCGATTCTTTTTCGTAAGAATTTAAATATTTCATAAATCAGTAATGACTATTTAATGGAACACAATTTTGTTAATTAGTTCACTGGAAAGAAAAACAGAGACCCCTTACAAACTTCTTGTTTATGTAGGGTGGTGGTGAAAGTCTGAATCAACTCTCTAGACGTTGCACAGCTTCATTGCAAACAATTGCTAGTAAACACCGAGGTACTATATTTATTGATTGCATCAAGAGGTCACTAACCAGCATTCTGCATTAGCTTCATTATTGATCTCTGAAATCATACATGAAACATCTGAATCATGTGATGTAACTTTGCATTACAACATATATTTTGAAATTTCGAATGGTTGATGTGAAATCGTCTAACCGTCCTCTATCAGCTGGATAATCATAGTTTTAATGAAATGAAAGTGACCCGATTTAATTTACCATTATTTTACAGGATATGTATAGTCATTTAGTTAGTAATCACTCATTTACTGCTGAAGTAGTTGTAACATCTAAAAATGTGTACCCCTGTTGCAAATGTTGTCCAGATTTCTACTTTAGTTTGAGATATCTAAAAGAAGCATTTGTTACTTATAGATCCTTAATACTGTGTTTCTTCCTTGTGGGCAATTATTTTGGGATATATTGACTAATTGAGTATTTAACTAGGTGCAGATATTTGCACGGTTGCTGTTGAAATTTTTTCTTACTATTCATTTCACTTATAATGATCACTGCTGCAATGAATTAAAAAGTTTACCACTAAACATCTTTAACTTTTTACAGGGGAGCGAGTGGTGGTAGTGACACATGGTGGTGTCATCAGAGCACTTCATGAGCGGGCTTCTACAGGAACACGACACCGTGCAGGAAGGATTCTAAATGTATCAGTCAACGTATTACATTTAACAGATACTGAAAAATGGGTCATCAAGTCGTGGGGAGATGTAAGTCATCTTAATGGTGCCGGTTACTTAGATTCAGGTTTTGGCGGTGACAGAACTTCGGGTTAGTTTCTTCCATACATGTCAATTTCGTGCATTCCTATATACAGTCAAACGCCAACATCTTAAATTGTAAGCCTTGACAGGCTTTAAATTCTCTGTATTATTGGACCAATTTAATGTTTGAAGTGATTTGTATCTAATCCCATTTGTTGGGCAGTTGAAATAAATCATGTATGAATAGTTAGAGTGGTCCACCCCATTGGGCACATATTGTGTGATCTTTGATGATTTATAACTCCATGATATGTATCACAAATGCGTCGATCTTCTTACTTTTCTACTTTTAGACTAATAGAGTATGTTGGTGTATGATTTTTATAGAAGCTTGGCTTAGACATACTTCGAATGACATTAGGTATTGTCGTCTTGATCAGGGTCTTACCTATCAGTTGAAACTTGGCTAACCATTAATGATGATGGGTATATAAATCCCTTGCCGTTATTAAATCAGAATGGTGCGGTAGTTGGTGTATATTTCTTACAATGGGGACCAAATACGAACTACGAGATTACCCCATTTGAGTTAAGGACTTGTACTTTTCGGATACCTTGAACATGGAAAACCTGTTTATCCGTTTACCGTTTACCGTTACATGTAACCTTGTCTAGTTGTCTTATGTTGTGTTCTCGAGCTCTTTAAATTCATTAAAGGAAAGGAAATTGTGTTCTCAAGTATCTCATCGAGGAAAAGAGAAAAAATGGAAGTAAAAAGAAGTATTATTTAGTTAAATTTGAAAGTAAATTGTTTCACTTTAATTTATTTCCATTTTTTAAAAATTTTTTTAAGAAAAGATCTCGACAACACAGTTAATCAAACTTGGTCCCTTTTAAACAAGAAACCAAAAGCCAATTGTACGTTAAGCATCTTTTCCAAGGTTGTCCAACTCAATTATTAATAAATCATAATCATATACGTACGTTTTTGGATATGTTTGCATGCAATAAAGAAATGATAGTATAGATATGGACGGTGAGAATGAACGTGCATGGAGGGATATGCATCGGGATTTGGTTGAATAGAATTTGGTGGTGTAACGAATTTTAGGATTTTGATGGTCACAGAATCTTCGTAACCATTGAGAAAGATATGATACTACTACTTTTAATTATTTACCTAGTTATTTGTTATTGTTAGGTTAACAAGGTCGCAAGTCTTTGTTACTTCACCCATCATCACCCATTGGGATGAGAGATGGTTTTGTTTTAAGTACATTGTCCATTTGTCCACACCAACATAACGTGATTAAAAGAGAGACCTTTTAGGAGACATTCAAATACTTTTATCGATAACTTAACCTTGTTGAGCTACTAAACGATGTCATATAAAAGGTTAATACATCACACCAGTAAGAAAATATCACGCGTATGGCAGAGGTGTTCAAGAAAGCCCAAGAAGCAGACAGATCGAGCTGATACGTATGATCCAAAACCGAAGAAACACAAAATCAGATAAAAGAATCGTAAATCATGGATCGGTTTTGGTTAACCGCTGCTAAGGAAACTTAATAGTTAATATTTAATTACCAAATGAAAATATGGTTAAACTCAGGAATGAAATATTGTACTCCGTATATTTTTGCATATAACTACACTTGTAACGCACAAGTACGTTGGCCAAACGGGCCACTATTAGAGTTTTTATATTTTATAAATACCGTCATTGTTATAAATGTAATCAGTCAATTAAATGAATTAATAAAATCTACATTTTCTCTTCTCTAATTCTTAAGGAGCCAACACACGTTATAGTGGTACCTATCTCGATACTACTCGAGAGGGTCGTATCAATTGGTGCTTTCATTGAGAGCCCTCAACTCGTTGAGGGATTTTGATCTAGCTTTCCGATAATTAAAAAAAAAAAAAACTGTTCATCGCACTGTTCATCAGACGGGGGTACTGTTCATCACGCTATTACTGTTCATCAGAGATTACTGTTCATAGACGATTACTGTTCATCAGTGATTTTTTTTACTGGTCTCGAGTTATGGCGTCAGACGGCGATGCAAAATATACACTGTCTAAGCTTTTGCAAATGGGTACGGTGACCCGAATATCAAGGTGAATTTGAAAGACTTATAAAGTTAGTAACGGGTATTCCGAATCCTTACTTATCTCGTTTTATACATACGGACTTAAACTGCCGTTACAACGGGATATGTGGAGGCACTACAACAATACTGAGTTTAGGGACGCCCTTTTTCTAGGGTCGCCTTAGTCGTCCCTAGATTAAGGGGGGACCCACCAATTTTACAAGAAAAACTTGATCAAAATAGCTGTGGGGACCACAAAACCTAGGGACGACTAAGTCGTCCCTAGGTGAAAAAATACATATTTTATCTCTTTTAATTGTTTAAAATTATTTAAAATTAATATAAATATTTTTTTTTAAAAAAGTTTAAAATGAAAGTGAGACCCACATAACTTAGGAACGACTAAGTCGTCCCTAGGTTAAGTAAATTTATTTTCCCAGTTTTTTTTATCTTTTTTATTTATTTAAAATTATTTAAAATTAATATAAATATTTTTTTTAAAAACGTTTAAAACAAAGGTGGAGCCCTTGTAACCTAGGGACGACAGTCGTCCCTAGGTGAAGGAAAATTTATTTTTCCTTTTTTTGTCACTTGTATTTATTTAAAATTATTTAAAATTAATTTAAAATTAATTTAATTATTTTATTTAAAATTTTTTTTAATTATAGTTAAAGATAACTTTATACATATTTAAAAAAAACTTTATATATATTTGAAAAAAACTTTATGCATATTAAAAAAAACTTTATACATATATAAAAAAAACTTTATACATATTTTGAAAAAAAATTATACATATTTAAAAATAACTTTATACATATTTAAAAAAACTTTATACATATTTTAAAAAAACTTTATACATATTTAAAAAAAATTATATTTATTTAAAAAAAAACTTATACGTATTTAAAAAAAACTTTAGATATATATTTAACACTTAAACACGCGCTTAATTAAACATATATATTACGGCGATAATAGATTCATAAATAAGAAAAAAACACATCACAAACTAGTTAAAACTAAACGTACAGATTAACATATAATAATAAAATACAAATTAACACATTAAAATAACAAATAGATTACTACTCAAAGCTAAGATTTTCCATTTCATTTAAAAGCTCATGAAGTATTGCAGCCGATTGACATGCGTGGTCTTCAGGATGCCTTTCCATTTCTAGTCTTGTCTCTAGCATCTTTATCTTTAGATCTTTGATCTTGCAATTAGAGCACTCAATGGGTGCAGATTGAGAAGGACCTGTAGAAGAACTTGGATGTGAACCTTGAGTGTTGAAGATCCAGGGGAAGATCTTATACGGAGTTCGAGATCAAAATCATCCTTCCATTTAAAATATTTACATCCATAATCATCTGTTTTTTGCTGTTACAAAGTAAACAAGTAACATGACATGTCATTTTAATAATCACACGTATTACATAACTAAAACATTTGATTGTTTACCTTCGAAAGAGGACATGCATAGTAAAGTTTACCAAACAGTGGTGGCGACTTATCAGGCGATGACGAGGGGAATGACGAGGGGGATGACGAGGGGGTGACGAGAGGGGTGACGAGGAAGAAGGTGACTTTTCACCGAACGAGGATGCGGAGTAGAGGTTGTGGTAGTATTTTTCTTATTATGCATGTTTAATAAAGTTTGAGACTTGTAGCGTGTGAAACATTTGATTTAAGATTGAATAAGTGTATTGATGAATATTGTATCGTGATGTTGGATAATTTATCTTAATATGGTATTGTAACGTTTATTGATTTGTTATTATTCTGTATTTGTCGAATTCTGCCATTTTGAATTGTGGATTTTGTCCGGAAAAAGTTTCGGAAAAAATCTGGAAACTGCAAAACATCCCAGTTTTTTTTTTAGCCTCAGGTACACCTAGGGACGACTTAGTCGTCCCTAGGTTAGCCAATTTTCACCAGGTTTTAACCCTAGGGACGACTTAGTCGTCCCTAGGTTTTAATATTGCCCAGGTGTCAAAACCTGGGGACGACTTAGTCGTCCCTAGGTTTTGATACCTGGGCAATATTGAAACCTAGGGACGACTAAGTCGTCCCTAGGATAATAATTAACTTTTTTTTTCTGAAAATGTTTTAATGAATTTATGTAAATAAGATTTTATTAAAAATAATAAAAAAATAATTTTTATCAAAAACTTAAAAAAGATTATTTTTATTAAAAACCTAGGGACGACTTTGTCGACCCTAAGTTTTAAAGACAATTCGTCCCTAGGTTAGTCAATTTATTCAACGTAGTGGTTGTAGGACCCACCAAGTCGTCCCTAGGTTACAAAGAGGGGGTCGTCCCTAGGATTCTAGAGACGAATTTTTAGGCACTAAATCCTAGGGTCGACTTAGTCGTCCCTAGGATTTTAGGGTCGAAAAAGGTCCTACCTAGGGACGAATAAGTCGTCCCTAGGCTTCAAAATTGTTGTAGTGAGGTCACGACTCGCAACTTTGGGTGAAGCCTTCGCCCGAGCCTGTATCAGTGAGGCCCGTTTTGAGGACGAGAAGACGGCCACGACCATCACCGAACCAAAAGACCTCAACATAGCGATACATGAAGAGCACGAGGAATCAACTATCAGTAAGCCGAACATGGTATAAGCTACCGAAAGTGGTATGGTTGTAGTATGTCCGGGAACACCAACCCAAGAAGAAGAAGTTGATGATAACATGGTATCTTTAGCCTTAATCGTGGATTACATGACTTCTGGTATTATTTACCAGCAAGTAATTGGTGTTTGGTTATCTTGGTTTAAGAAGCAAATAAATTTTAAATTACAATGCTACCAGAGAAGGGACCAAAATGGAGCTTACATTATTATCAGTTTAATCAATCAATCAAAGTTAATCAAATAATTGTCTAAGTCTTCTTGTCTCTCTTTCTTACGGAGCCATCACACGCTATAATGGTACCCTATCCCGATACTACCCGAGATGGTCGTATCAAATAATTGTCTACTCAAATAATTATTCTTTATCAACCTCTAATTGCAATGTCTCATTCTTTATTTTCTCCGGAGTGGCAAAACACCTTGAAGCACAAAAGAGGAATGTGGCAAAGACTTTGAGATCCCGGAATCACAAGTTTTTCAAGACGTCACCTTGAGGGCAAGGTGAATTTGAACGAGTGTAGAACAGCAATCCAGAAATTGTTACTACAGGAGTCCGAGAACAAGTTGAAAGAGAGAATGCAAGTGTTTAGGCATCGACACAAAATTTGGGATCCCGGGATAATGAGCTTTCTAAGACGTCACCTTGAGGGCAAGGTGAATTCGAAGGAGTGAGTAATTTTACGCCATGGTTTGAATGGGTTAGGCCAAAGGGCCATTATTATTTATCTTAGGATTATGGTTTTCATGTTTTATAAAATACCGTCATTGTTATCAATGTAATTAGTCAATTCAATGAATCAATAAAATCTACAGTTTCTCTTCTCTTATTTTTAAGGAGCCAACACACGCTATAGTGGTGTCTATCCCAACACTACCCGAGAGGGTCGTATCAGTACGTTACACTAAATTTTGTCTGTTATCTGTCATTCCAGCAACATATATACTTTAAAAGAAAGGAGACTTTTGTTATATTTTTCTTTTACTTATAATCTCTTCGCATTTAAACCGTCAATTCTGACACTTATCATTAGGAATCTAAGTTCCAACGAAAATGGTTCAAATCTGATCTTGCATTCTTTGGTGAACCATTCGTCCAATGTTGACGATTAGTGGTTTGTGAGTGACTTTAAAGAAAATTATTTCTATGCATACGAAAGATTGACATGTGATATTAGAAGAAGTATACAACAAGTAATATGTATTCTGTTCTCTCCTTGATGAATTCTCCATTATCGGCTAGGATACGTGACGTGGATAAGATACCTATTATCAAAATGAGGCATCCAGACTGGAAGCTGGAAGAAAAAAATGTGGGTTCGAGACTTCGACTCGGATTCAGGCATCCAGACTGAAAGAGTTCATAACCGAGACAATCCAGACGGCTTGCGACCAAACATACGCATCGTATTGAAAACTGTTTACACCAAGGCTAATTAATATGAAAACTTCGTACGCGGTATTACTTCAACTAAAAGTTCTCGTCTACTATAACGGCATAACTCCTACACGTCATAGTCGCTATCAAGACTAAAATTCATTCTAGATAGTAATTTAAAAACATAACACATTGTGGTATAGTCATATGGTACATTGACAAAACAAAGTTTGATATGAAAATATCGACATTGAATCCGGACTTTTTGCATCACCTTTATCTTTAGGGTAGTAATTAAGCAAAGGACAAATTGTCATATCATAATTTGGAAGGGTGTCGATTTTAGGAAATGTTACTTTTGTAAGTGAGCACATTTAAAGGTGCGACAAAACTCTTTAACGATTGTGAATGCAAGTATATTAATGTTGATTGGTCAATCCAACTATTTGGAATGGTGTTGATGGGTCACAATGTCACATAACATAGGACTTCCATCCTCTTGTTTCGGAGGGGAGTGTGTATCACTTTAAAAAATTAGAGTTTTGCTAAATTTACAAAAAGTATATAGAATATAATTCACGAAATGATTTGTCAATAAAATATGAAGAGTAAAAAATAGAAAGAAAAATTATTATATTTTGTAACTGGACCATTACATGTTCTACCTCATTGTGTGGATTGAATTTTGTAAATTGTTTATAGATGTATTATTGTTCTAAAAATATATGTTTTTATCTGGTTTTTATTTTATTTTATTTGTCTGAAAGTATTGTTTGATATAAATTGGTTGACGGGTTAAGTTTAACTTGTGGTTTTGGAAGAAGAAGAGTCGCAAAGTTAAAAGTAAGCGTCTGAAAAATTCGACGAAGTGCACACACGTTAAAATAAAATAAAAATATTAAGTGAAACTATGATACGGCTTAGGTGGTGCGAAGTACACACGTTTAAGTTAATTTGATCAGTAAGTGGTTATTACCAAAGCGTGTGGTCATTCATTAAATGTTATTACTTTCATTTTGCGTGTATTTATACACAACTTGATTTTTTATATGAACATTTTTATGTCAACAATAAATATAACCAACTTTGAACTTTCTATGTTTGTACTCTGTTAGGACCATTGGTATAGTTAAATGTAATAGGTAGACTAGAAGGTATGTAGTTCCTCCTGGTCCTAGTAGTAGGAGCAAGTCGTGCTCCTGGTTCTAGTCAAAGTCAAACTTTATTATTTATTTATTATTCTGTTAGAATATGCATGAGATATGTTAGGAAAGGATATGCATATCAGTTTTACACGTTTTGTTTAATATTGTATTAGGGTTTCCTTGTAGTATAAAAGGAACCTTAGGCAGAAGGGTTAGACACACCTTGATCAAACGTAGTTCTAGTCATTATCAATATTAGAAATCCTTAGAAAGGATCAAGTCTTTATAGTTATTCTGTTCTTCTTTATTATATTTGTATTCTGCATTCATGTTGTGTATATAGTCTCTCTGTGAATTGACTTGTGATTACAGAAGTTGTTCACCGTTCCTGACAGGCTGCAAGATCTACATCTAGTAGACCCAACAAGTGGTATCAGAGCCTGGGAGGGTCTCTATACAAGAAGAATCAAGTTTTCTTATTACTGATTTTTTTTGTTTTATCATGTCTGCCTCAACTTCTACTCAAACAGGAGAAGACAGCACTCCAAAAATTGTGCAACCTCAGCAGATCCTTGCTACGGTTTCCAACACGAATGGTAAATTCCCTCTTCTGAAAAAGGACGAATATGATAGTTGGGCAATGAAGATGGAATGGTGGATCACCAATACTGATCAAGACCTTTGGAAGGTTATTCTGAATGGGAACAGCAGGAAGCTTACTGGAAGAGACAAGAATGGTAATATTACTCTTCTTGACCCTAAAACTCATGAAGAAATCATAGCCATTCAGAAGGAGGTTAAAGCAAAAACTATTTTGCTTCAATCTCTTCCTGATGATCACATGGGTGACTTCTACCATTTGGATGATGCTAGAGAGATCTGGAATGGAATAAAAGCAAGGTTTGGTGGGAATGAGGAGTCAAAGAAAATGCGAAGATCCATGCTGAGAGATGAATTCACAGAATTCAAAATCTCAGAAACTGAAGGCTTACATCAAGGGTATGACAGGTTCCAGAAGATATTGAGCCAATTGAATCAACTTCGTTCAAAGCCTGAAGATGGTGATATTAATGCAAGGTTTCTTAAAGCCTTACCCTACTCATGGAATCAGGTGGTAATCTCTCTCAAAGCCAAAGGTGGGCTTGACTATCTCAATTTTGATGATTTATTTCATAAGCTCAGAACTTTTAAACCTCATGTGAGAGGATATTCAAGTGATTCCTTTCTCACTCCGGCTAATTCTGTCTTTGTGAGCTCTATGACATCCAGTCCCATGTCATATGCTAGTAATCCAAGCAATACTGTGTCTTCTCAACATACTTTTCAGCATACTTCTGCTCCTAATCCTACTGCCAAGTCTGGTAGTATGGTAGAAGCCGTTCTTCATTCTTTTGTGGCTGATGTTGATGCTCAACAACAACTTGCTTTTGATGACTTCAAACAGGTCGATAAACTTGACCTGGATGAAATGGATCTTAAATGGTAGATGGCCATGCTCACTCTTCGGGTTCACTAGTTTGAGAAGAAAGCAGGTCGAAAATTCAATTACAACCCACGGGAGCCAGCAAGATTCGACAGAAGCAAGGTTCGATGCTATAACTGCCAGCAACAAGGTCACTTTGCAAGGGAATGCCCTAGCAAGAATGACCAGGAGAAGAGCAGGTACTCGGCTTTTAAGGTTCAGGAGGTAAAAGATGACAAGAAGGCACTAGTATCTGTTGACTCTAAGGTCAACTGGAATGATCATCAGACTACCACTTTGGAATCCGCTGAATCCTCGACTGACGTTTTTGCAATGATTGCTGGGAATCTCTCTGATGCAGAAGAAGCAGACGAGTTTGCTCTTATGGGCATCTCACCTCAGGTACAACATTGTCCTCTTGGTTGTCATGATAAATACTCAGAATTGTTGTCCCAATTTAATGAAGTAAATGATCAAAATGATAAGTATTTTTTAGAGGTTCAAGCCTATAAGGCTTCTTTAAACACATTGGAACAACAAAAGAGGTGGCTACAAAATACTCAACGTGAGTATGAGGATAAAATTAGGATACTTAGCATCGATTTAGAAAACACAACTAATATGCTTAAATATACAGAAAATGTAAGAGATGCCAGTATCAAAGAAAACAGGAGATGCAAGAAAAATTAGATGCTACAATGTTGAGATTTGAAAAATGGCAAAAGACACCTAAAAATCTTTCAAAATTAATTGATAGTAGCATGTCTGGTAGGACTAAAAGAGGGTTAGGATTTGATAAGTATATTGATTCAGAAGATGTGTTTGATTTATCTTTTTCGAGTGTCTTTGATGCCGACAAAGAGGAAGAGGGAAAACCTAGTTACAATAGGTTTAAACCAGCAGCAGAAATGCATGCTGTCCCTCCCCCTCTTACTGGAACTTTTATGCCCACTTCTTGGCATAATGACTTGGATGGATCACAGATGCATGAGTCCCCAAAAAGTTCTACTAATTCTAATGACTTTGTCTCGTGTACTTTCAGTGACAAAGCCAGTGACTCTGCATCAAGTGATTCAAGTGAAGGGTCAAGACCTACGAGTTCCAAGTCGAATGATCATGCTGCTACTGGTGCTAGGATGTGTGAAGAAAGTGTTGCTGTTAAGTCAAGTGTGTCTGGTCCTGGTTTATTGAGTCCTAGGAAGTTTGATACTCCTAGAATTGTGTGTAATAATGTTAGCAGTATGAAACAGTATCATTCTAATAAAAGGTCTATTAAAACATGTTTTGTTTGTGGAAGTGCATTTCATTTGATTAAAGATTGTGATTTTTATGACACACATGCTTCTGTTAATCAAGCATTTCCTACTCCTGGTCCACCAGGAGCTGCCTCATATACTTCTAGAAGACTCAATCCTAGTGCTCAATCGTTTTCTTCTTCGAGAAGGTCCTCTCCATTACCTTCTGATCATTGGAGAAACATTGGATTAACAACACATAGATCCACCAGTAACTATTTTCAAAATTTTAATCCAATTTATCCACATAATTTTGACCACATGTATTTTGGTTTGGGAAGCTTGGGAACTGCTGTTAAGCCCTCAGCAGGTTGTTCTTGGTCAAACAATAATACCCATATGATGCATAGGCAACCAAGGAACAACGGTGGATCTCATCAATCTTCTTGGCTCTCCACTAAAGATCCACAAGGCAGGCTCAAGCATCAGAGCCAACCAATTCCGGAACGATTTATCTACCGTCCTTCTCTACGTGTGGTGACCACTTCTGCGCCTGCTGTTACTACTGGTCTTCCATCTGATCCTACTCCTGGTTCTGCTGCTATTCCCTCGGTTTTTGTTGCTTCTACAGTTGGTCCTACCACTACTCCTTTGGTTGCTCCTATGGGTTCTTCTTCAGGTCCTGCTACCACCACCACACATGCTACCACCACCACCTTTGCTACCACAACCACCACCACTGCTACACCTGATATGGCATCACCATCCCCACCAGTTCCTGGTTCTCAACCTATTCCTTCATCTAGTGCAGCTCCTGTTGATCCCTTGGGTGGGAAAACTCTTGAGTCTACTTCTCCTGCTCCCACTGATGCTGCTCAGGTAAAGGTAAAGGTTGAACCCTCTCCTAGTGATTCCACACCTCGACGTTCGCTTCGCCAGAAATCGGCTCGACGTGTTAGACGTGGCAAGATGGTCCCCTATGAGAAGCGTGATCCTGAAAATTTGATTGATGCAGCTTCTGACAGTGATTCTGATTTGCCTTTGGGTAATGGATATATTACTAGTTGGACGGTTGCGCATTCCACGACTCTTCCTGGTACGGTATCTCATAGGATTACTCTTAGTGATGGGTCTGTTAGGTTTGCTTCAGGTTTGCAGGGTATTTTGTCTTGGGCTGATCGTAAAGATCTTATGGCTTTATATGGGTTTGTGGATACGGGCATGCCTGTTGATCCCATGGCTGTGTCTTCCTGGCCTGGTCTACGAGTATAGGCTGATCTTAAGATGATGCTTGATGCACCTCCTCATGCTCCTGTTTCTGGTGTCTGGAAGGATCAAATGCAATGGGTTATTCAGCGTTGGAAGTTATATGCGGGATGTGGTGTGCATATGTTGGAGTTGGAATCTGGTCATATGGTCTTCATGCTCACAGACGTGGATTATCCTTTGACGATTGCTTCGATGGAGGCTATGTTGGCTTGTCACTTGCAGATTTCGAATGCTCCATCAGGGAATGAGTCCTCTATGGCAACTGCGTTGGTGGAAGGGATTCAGGCTCGTTTGAAAGCAGATAAGAAGGCTGCTTCTGGTCTCTAATTTGGTTGGTTTGTAAGTGTTTATGTTTTGTGTTTTTTTTATCATTTGTTCATATTATCATTCTTTTCACCAATATGTAAAGTGATTGGTGAATTTCATTCATTATAGTTAAAATAATAATAATAATATACTTTTTATATAATATCTGCTTATACTTTAAACACATCAAGGATTTTATACTTGTGAATATCATACCATTTGCTGATAAACTTTGGGTTCTGGTTGCTGAATTGTGCTTGTGCTGGTTATTGGTTTCATCTGGTGTTAGACTTGGTCCTCACAACAAATGGTCCTCAACTCACCATGTCTAATCGACAAGAAAGAGTTGATTCACCTTGAGGGTACGGCTCCTGGTGCGATTCTCAAATCCGTTGATGGTTGCCAGGTTACCCATAACTGGATGGTTTTCACTTGCCATGGTCCTAGACTGAAAAGTGGCTAATCCAAGGGGGTACGGCTCTTGGTAAAGATTTTATCAAATCCGTTGATAGCTGTAATAGCTTGCTTAAAGCTATAGGGTTTTCAACTCACCGATGCTTCATTGCTGAGAGTTGGCGAGTCCAGAGGGGTACGACTTCTGGTAAAGACATATCAAATCCGTTGACGGCTGTGATGGTTTGCCTAAAACCATCTGGGTACTCCCACTCACCATTGACTCACGTTCTAAGAGTTGGGCTGGGTTCTAGTCTCCCAGGGTGATGTTTACTCCACCAGAAAGACTGGCTAGCCCAAGAGCGAGCATCTACTTGGTAAAGGCTCATCAAATTTGCTCATGTTGCTGAAAAGATTCAACACGATGCTGATTTGTTCCAAGCTTTGAAGAAGCTTCTAGTGTTTCATGTTGCGGCGATTCTTCTGACTTTTATATTGCTGATGCTGCTATTAGTTTTGTTGATTCAATCCTCGAGCTTTATTGCACGTTTTCCAGGAAACTTGAACTCAACAGGTCAAATTCAAGTTTAGGGGAGGATTGTTAGGACCATTGGTATAGTTAAATGTAATAGGTAGACTAGGAGGTATGTAGTTCCTCCTGGTCCTAGTAGTAGTAGGAGCAAGTCGTGCTCCTGGTTCTAGTCAAAGTCAAACTTTATTATTTATTTATTATTCTGTTAGGATATGCATAAGATATGTTAGGAAAGGATATGCATATTAGTTTTACACGTTTTGTTTAATGTTGTATTAGGGTTTCCTTGTAGTATAAAAGGAACCTTAGGCAGAAGGGTTAGACACACCTTGATCAAACGTAGTTCTAGTCATTATCAATATTAGAAATCCTTAGAAAGGATCAAGTCTTTATAGTTATTATGTTCTTCTTTATTATATTTGTATTCTGCATTCATATTGTGTATAGAGTCTCTCTGTGAATTGACTTGTGATTACAGAAGTTGTTCACCGTTCCTGACAGGCTGCAAGATCTACATCTAGTAGACCCAACACACTCTTTCTTTTGTCAAATTTTTTTTTAAACGGTAAATGTTAGTGGTTAGTGAGTCAAATCGTACAATGACATCCAAACAACACAATGTCTTTTTCAAACATTCGTCTAATTATGCAAAAAATTTAATTGTTTATTCTTATCATATCTTTATACGAATTTTTATAACCAAAGCAATCAATAGTATAAGGTTGAAATATCGTATCATCAAAATAAACTTTTACAAGATTAAAAAATTATTCAACTAACGTGTGTGATTAACACATCTTAATACAACACACGGACTTAAATGAACATGAAAAACACCATTTTATTAACGAACAAACACGAACAAGAAACGTCGTTCGTTCAAGCATTCACATTTGTTCATTTGTTCGGTTAAAATTAAACGAACGAACACCAACAAGTTTTTGTTCGTGTTCGTCCGTGGCAAATTACTCTCGTCAATCCAAATTTATGTCTTAAAGTTTTAAGATGAAGAACAAACAATCTTTAATATTTAAGGTCGATTTTGAGAAAGCTTATGACTCGGTTCAGTGAGATTTCTTGGATGACATTCTAAGTAAGTTCGGCTTTGGAAAAAAGTGGTGTAATTGGATTCAAAGTTGCCTTAGGTCGTCGAGAGGCTCAATTATATTAACTAGGAGTCCAAAGGAGGAGTTCCAATTATACAAAGGTCTTAAATAAGGTGATCCGTTATTCCTTTTTTGTTTATCTTAATCATGGAGAGTCTTCATTTATCGTTTCAACAGGTGGTGGATGCGGGAATGTTCAGGAGTACCAACTTAGGTTCTTCGGTGACATTATCTCACATGTTCTACATAGATGATGTGGTTTTTGTTGGACTGTGGTGTGAGAGTAAGATTAACACTCTTGTTCATGTTCTTGATTATTTTCATACGGCGCCTGGATTAAAAATTACTCGTATAATGAGCAAGAGTAATTTTGGGCGTTCATGTGGACAATGATAAAGTTACAGGGGTTGCGATGAAACTTGGGTGTCTTACCCTTAAGACCCCGTTTATGTAACTTGGATAGGTTGTGGGTGGCTCTATGTCTCGGGTTCAGGCATGGGCTGAGGTGGTAGAACAGGTAAAGACACGTCTTTCTAAATGTAAGAGGAAGACGTTGTCTATTGGTGGTAGGCTTACTTTGCTAAAGTCGATCTTAGGGTCGATGCCCATTTCATATGTCTATTTTTAAATTCCCTTTAGGTGTTCTTCGCACGCTAGAATCGATTCATTTCCACTTCTTCAATAGCCACGATCTCAACAGCAACAAAGCTTCGTGGGTAAATTAGAAGAAGGTGTTAGTTCCTAAAGATAAAGAAGGACTCGGTGTTTCAAGCTTATATGCCATGAGCAGAGGCTTAATGTTTAAATGGACATGGAGGTTTTTTACGCAAGATACATCTTTATGGGTTAAAGTCATTAAGGCGATTTATGGGGCTGGTGGTAAAATAGATGCGAACGTGAAAGTTGGTCCCAAGTCTTGCTGGATGAGTATCGTACATGAAATTAAATCATTGGCTCAGAAAGGATTCACTTACGTAAGTACATGTGCATTAAGTTGGGGAATGGGGTGAATAAACTTTTCTGGGAAGATAGTTGGAGTGAATGAGGCATGTTAAGAAATCGTATTCCACGTTTATATGCTCTTAAATCTTGCAAACGGATTACTGTAGGGACGAAAGTTACGCAACCTAGTTTGGTTCATTTGTTTAAAAGAAGTCCGAGAGGTGGAGTTGAGCAGGAACAATTTGAGGAGCTTGAAGCATTGGTGGAAGATGTTAGTTTATCTCCCATTTCTGATAGATGTTTTTGGGCGTTGGAGAACCCATGGGAATTTACTGTTGCTTCGGTTAAAAGTTAGTCGACGGCAAAACGCTCATGGAGGTTAATTCTAAAACTCGGTGGATAAATATGTGCCAATTATTGTGAATGTGCATGCGTGGAATGTCAAGTTGGATGCGTTGCCAACAAGGTTTAATATTTCTCGCTGAGGTATTCATAGTGATTCTATCATGTGTGTTATTTGTGATACAGGGGTACAAACGTCTAGTCATTTGTTCTTCTGTTGCTGCATAGGTCGACAGACGGTTAGTTTGATTACGTGTTGGTGGGACATTCTTTATCAGGAGTTCGAATCTTACAATGACCGAATGACTTGCTAAGGGAATTTGCGTATTTCGTCCTCGAATAAAATGATGCTGGAAAGTGTTTTCTATGTTGTGTGGCGGTGTCTGTGGTCGGTTCGTAACAAGACGATTTTCGAAGCTAAGAATCCAGTGAAGGGGATGTTTTTTGATGATGTAACTTTTCATTCCTAATATTGGTACAGGTATAAATGTAAAGCGTGGTTTAGTATGAACGATTAGCTCAAAAACTCACATTTTATTTTTTTGTAAGTTTGCTAGCTGCTTGTTAGTTTGTTTTAATAAAAAATAGTTAGTCCAAAAAAACACGGCTCTAAAACTGTCAAAATTGCAAGTAATCGCTACAAATTAGATATGTATGAGATTATTCTACTGACGAGATAATCATTTAACTGTAGTCATGCTTGATGCATACAAAGCTCTAGCTCGTCCAAATTACGGTCCTTTATATCAAAAAGTGGGAACACTTGTGGGAAATTTCTGATTGGTATGATTACATTTGTTTATGTCTACAAAGGTAAAATGATTATTTGCTAAAAAAAAAGGTAAAATGATTAATATTCCCTCCAAACTTGTAACTCCGAATTGTAATTTTTGTTCGATAGTAGTAGGACTAGGATACATCATTACTGAAAATAGTATCTATTTATTTCCTTGAATTATGCTAGTTAAAAGAAAAAGGAGGTGGTGGTGCAAATGCAATCATACGCCATTTTATATCGTTGTGGAGCTTCCACCATTTATTGTTCCTTCCAATTTAACTCCACTTTACCCATTATATTTCTCACTATCTAAGACATCAAAACAAGACCAAACTAAACAAGTCGAGTCTTATCATATAATTACGTTAACTTAAAAAAAAAGATCATGTATCATCTATATATGTTTACTAGCATGAAACGCTTTAGTGGTGTCATATCTATTAGAGGGCTCGGTACAGTGGGCTGGTGGCTGGCTGGCCACGACGGCGCGAGGCCACGGCGGCGCCAACCACACCGTGGCTCGCGTCGTCGGTTTTGGGCTGGTACCTACCAGCCGACGCCATAGTGACGGCGCGAGGCCACGGCGGCGCCAACCACACCGTGGCTCGCGTCGTCGGATTTTTTAATTTTTTTTTTTTTTTTTTTTTTTTTTTGAAAATTTAAAAAACTAGCCGTTGGGTTTTTTTTATTAGTAATTGTATTTTTTTTTTATTAATGAATATTTAAGTTTATGTTAATTAATTGTTGAAAAAAAAAAAAAAAAAAAATTGGGTGACGACGACACGAGAATTCTCGTGTTAACCAGGGAGGGGGGTTGAGCCATCGTGGGGAGTTTTGGTGTCGTGGGAGTAAAAAGTGACGTGGCATCACTTTTTGCCCACGACACGAGCACGACGGCTCAACTGTACCGCGTGCTCTTAGGAATTTTCAGTAACTTATAAGAGTTATTGCCAATTATGCATTGGTAGTCAATTGGGCGTGCCTTTATGGTCGTTATATGCATCGACTTCTGTACAATGTTGATTTATTTTTTCCTTCAGACCGAGCCAAGCCTTTAGGTTGTTTAAGTAGGTTTGGGCTAGGTCGTTGCGTTCCTGCCACCTCTTGACAAAGTAGGTTACTGGAAAAGCCTCCTCCTATCGCACGGTGTGAAGTGTCAGAGGCTGTTGCCCCGTGGCCAACTCGGAGGGGCTGAAGTTGGACGTTGAACTTTTTGGTTGTTAAGTTAGATCAACATCCAACAACTCCGGTCCTTCTGATTTGTACTAAAGTTGCTTTATTATATACGATTATTTTTGGACAAAGTTACGTAGTACTCCTTTCGTTTTATAATTATATTTCACAAAAAAAACACACAGTTTAATAGATTTCTTTTTTTACTTTTTATGTTAAGACATTTTAATATTAAGAATTTAATTTACAACTTCTTTTTATAATTTATAATAATATTTTTAAGTTAAAATAATATGATAAATTTAATTTAATTTTTTTATTTATTTTTAAAAGTAAACAATAATTTTAAAACAACAAAAAAACAGAACTATAATTATATCTCCAAGGAAATAGCACGTAATTAGATTGGTTATGGTACGTCTTGATTTGTGGCATCGTACAGGCAAATCCACAATTCCACATGGACATATACTTTACAGCTAGGACCAGATAATGGTTGACACTCAAAGATCTTATTACTCCCTCCGTCCTATAATAATAGTCTATCGACAAAAGTCACACAGTTTAATAAAAAAACATCACTTTTTTAAGTTTCTCTCTCTTACTTTTTACACAATTATAACTATACCCTTAATCAATTAATTTACAACTTATTTATTATTTGTAATAATACCTTAAAGTGAGGGTAATATTGTAAATTTGATCTACATTTCATATCTATTTTTAGACTGTATTATTAATATGGGGACGTCCAAAAATAGTAAGGTGGACTGTTACTATTGGACGGAGGAAGTAGTATATGTTTAAGGGTACCTCTATTGGTATCCCCCACCCCACAAAAAGAGTACAAAAAGTACATTATTTGTGTACTTTTTATCTCTCAGTTTTTTCTGTACAGTTTTTTATCAGTTTTTGTTCCGTATTTTTGTTAGTTTAACAGTTTTGACTTGTTAAACTTTATTTTTTTGATTTCGTATTTTCTGATTCACAGTCTTATAACAAAGCCAAAATTATAAAAATAATAAAAAAAAATAAATAAAATATATATAAAATCAAGAAGGGGTATAGATAAGAGTTTTGAGGGGTTTTTATAACCTGACCTTATGTTTAATTTTCATTTTCATTTCTCATTTGGATAAATGAATAATATACCTCTTGCTTTAACGATTCAAAAATTTTATTTAGTAAGCAAAATGATTAGTAGAATATTTTTATTATAAAAAATATATTTATTAACAAAAAATAAATTTTTAATTTAATTCTTTTAATTTTTATGTTTTTTAAAAAAGAATTAAATTTTGTTTTCTTTAATAAAAGTTTAAAAAAAAGATGAAAAAATTTGAAAAAGAAAAAAAAATTATAAGTCTCAAATTTATGAAAAAAACTTTAAAAAAGAGGTAACAAATAAAATTTTTGTGCTTAAATTTTAAATAAATTAGATAATTTTTCATATTTTTTCAATAATTTTGAAAATGAACAAATACCTCTTACACATTATAACATAATAGTATTACAATCATAAAATATTTGATGATCCACGACTCTTGTACAAACAACGGATCCATAAGGATATATGAAGAACATGTTTGCACAATTAACCAATTGACTATCAAATAACAATGTTTGTACTTTTTATCATTCGTATATCTTATTAATAATGAATCAATAGATTTACAAGTGTTATCCGGTTGTTTGCGGAATAACAACCGGGCGATGAATGACAAACTAAACTTCCATTGTTCAAAGCTAGCTAAGCTTGCGAAACAATGGGAGGATAACCTTATCCACTAAAGTGTTACATGTGTGTTTTCAATGGATGATAATTCTTAGACTATTCTATTACAAAGACCACATATATATAATGGGAAAGTGAATTTTCTAAGAGAAGCTTTACTAAAGTACAAGTAACCACCTTGTAATTTCTTGTCTTCCTTTTTGCACCTTTGCAAAGTGCAAGTCCTGCTCTTGACCCTTTATCTTCATATCTGATAAGACTTGTTCCCGCTAATACTTTAAACAATTTTTCAGGTCTTCTAATAAGAGATAGTCTTCAAGGAGTTGGTAAGTTATTGTCATCGTTTACTGACTCCATTATCCTAACTTGGTTCTTTACATCACTTGTTGAGATCCGCCTCAGGTTATGACGAGTCTGTAGAAACTAGAAGGGGGGGGGGGGGGGGGAGTTGAATAGTTTCTTAAATTTACTTGTTAAAAGACGGTTTTCAAAAATTCTTTTCAAAAACTTAGGCTTGAGCAAATATGTGAAACCTTCTTATACACAATATGAACAAGAGATAGTGCAACTAAACTAATAATCACAAGTATAAAGAATAATGAATGTAAATAGATAAAGGAAAGAAAGGTCAAACCAAACACAAGGATTTATAGTGGTTCGGCAACGAATCTCACTCCTCGTCCCTACTCCACTCCTCGAGTACTCCTTACTCGAGAGTTCACTAATCAACAAGCTCCTTAAGGTGGAGAAACCGTACGCAACGTTGCTTATTCAATTTCCGACTCTAAGCTAAGAGTCGAGCCATAATCTTATCTAGGACCAATCTACATCAATATACTTTAAAGACCAAGTATTAACCTTAATACATACACAACTTCCAAATAGACACAACTACTTGGATCTTCACAACAATGACACAACAATGAATAAATAAGATTTGATCTTCAATGGATCTTTGAGTTAGACACAACACTTCAAGGATGAAAGTGTTATTCTCTTTGCACTTGGAGAGGAAGAGATGGGATAAGAAAGATTCACTTCTAAACAAGTAGTAATCAACCAAATGACCAAGGATTTGAGTGATTTTAGAAGTATGAAAGAATCTGGAAATATATGTGCAAAAGAGGTGAAGAAAAAATTTGAGAATTGTCCACTACTTATAAGACAAGGCTCCAACGGCTATATCTGCCCACGGTTCCTTATAGCTACCCGCGGTTCCTTATCGATAAGGAACCACATAGACACTTAAGGAGCCGCCGGAGTAGACTCCGCTCCTTTTTGTCTTTTAGTTGTATGGTTCAAATCTGGAGATTAAAATATCTTGAAAGGATATTCCAAACCAAGATAGAATATGCTATTTTTAAATTTTCAAATAATTAATTTAATAAAACATTTTCTTAAAAATAAAGTTTAATAAAAACTTGTCAAACTTAATAAAAAGTGAGTTTTAAGTAAAGATTAAATCCTTGATCACTTAATTATGATGAGTACTTGTTTGTACATACCTTAAGTGATAATCGTTGAAATGATAAATACTTAAACTCAAGAATTCGTTTTTCGTTGTTTTCATAAATGCTTGTTTTTACATATTGTCGTAATCAAAACTAAGCGAGACCGAAAAATGCAAGTAACGTTTTTAGGCATCATTGCATTAACAATCACCCCTTTTTTATTTCGACAATACATAAACTTAATCACATGAAAAACAAGATTTTCGAAGACGAGTTTATTTCACTTCTCCCCTTTTGTCGAAGCAAAAAGGTTGCAAATGTCTTTGTAGAAGAGAAGAATCGGACTTTGCAAATGCTCCCCTTTGGTGCTTACTCCCGCTTGCTTGGGGCACCAAGGAATCGAGATATTATGACAAGCTACATAGAAGGGTTAGTAGAAGAGAAAAGATACCCAACAAGATATAGCAAAAGTCACACAAAGAAAAATAAAAGAGAAGAGACCAAGATCCAAGATAAGTCATGTTAAAAGAAAAACATGAATAAAAGATACAAGGAAACAAACATACAAAGATGTATGTAAAAAGTAAAACAAGCCAAAAGAAAAGCATAAATCTAATCCTAGTTAAACTAGAACTCTAAGATTTGCTTGAACTAGATGTCTTGAAGGTAAGCAAACAATGCTTAGATAAAAGACAAAGTAGTGGCGGAAGGAGGTGGTGGTGGCTTGGTAGTAATCTTATAGTCATAGTGAAGAGGAGGTTTGACTAAGAGACTTTTGATATAATTCAACTCCCCATAGATATGAGCCATAGCAAGATGTTGATATTGACAACAATGACAATATGTTCCATTATGCATGACATTATCATGTGAAGGAGGAAGAACACTAAATGCTAGTGGTGAAAGAAAAGAAGTTCCACAATCAACATTCTTAGAAGGAGAAGAAATGTGATCTTGAGTGTTTTTGGGTGAACTGGGATTGAAAACAATTGGAGAAAATGGAGGAGAATCAAGGCTTTCATTTGGAGAATAAGACATTTTGATTTGAGAAAGGATACAAAATGCTTAGGGCTAAATAGAGAAAGCGCAAGATATTTTGACGGTGGTCAAAGGGTTGAAACAAAGATTCCAAAAAGTGTTGGAACAAATTTGGAGTTTCAAAAATACCCGAAATAGGAAGCACTGCCTGCGGTTCCTTTACTCCACCGACGGTTCCATGTCGATATGGAGCCGCGATCCATTTAAAGAACCGCCTATAGTGAGTGGATTTTGGTGATGAAGGAGGATTCTAATTCAGCAAATCCTATTTTTCTAGTCTAACTAGTCATAGAGATATGCTAAGAAGCAAAGATAGATAAAGAAATCACACAAGAACTCACCAAACAAGGTTTTGACCAAAATACATGGATTTTAAAGGAAATCGATGTTGGAGGTGTGTTGAACTAGACTATAGGTCATGGCACAATGATCCTCCATAGTTCACTTTTGTTCTTGCTATATTTGAGAAACACATACATATGAACTATGTAAGCTCAATATTAATAGCAAGAAGCTATGAAAAACATTTTTAGATTGAATTAACAATGCAAAAACATTTTTTGACCATTTTCGAAAGAACTTCGTGAATTTTGAAAAAGAGAAGAGAGGTTTCCAAAAAGATTTTGCAAGACTCAATGACTCAAAGATAGAAAAGACTCAAAAGAGAAAAATACTCGATTAATAAAATGCGCAATTAAGGAATATGTTCCATTAAACCTAGACCTAAACGCAAGTAATTAAAAGGTTCCCTCTTAAGTGGCTTAGTGAAGATATCGGCTAAGTTTTCTACCGAGGGCGCCTTCTCAATCGAAATGTTCCCTTTTTGAACATTATCCCTAAGGAAATGGTCGTGAATCTCTATGTGCTTGGTTCGCGAATGTTACACGAGATTCTTGCTAAGGTCTATTGCACCCTTATTGTCACACATGATGAGAACATCATCAAGAGAAATCTAGTAATCAACAAGCGCTTGCTTCATCCATAGAGCTCGTTGAAAAGCTTTACCGGCACTCACATACTCGGCTTCCGTGGTGGATATTGCAAGAGCGGTTTATTTCTTGGAGAACCAAGAAGTTAAACAACAACCCATGAAGGTACAAACTCCACTAGTGCTTTTCCGGTCCACATAGTCTCCCGCATGATCCGAGTCCGCGTAGACAATGGTTTCTACGCCAGTCCCTTTAGGATACCATAATCTTAAATGTATAGTGCCCTTAATGTATCAGAAGTTACACTTAACCACTTCAAAGTGAGAGGTTTTGGGAGCCTCTTGGAAGCGAGCACAAAGGCAAACACTAAACATGATATCCGGTTGATTTACCGTTAGGTACAACAAACTACCAATCATACCTCTATATTTGGTGTTGTCTACCGACTCACAATCATCATCTACGGTGTGTTTAGTATCCGAGGCCATAGGGGTATTCATCGGTCTAGAGTCTTCTAATCTAAATTTCTTTAACATTTCTTTAACATACTTGAACTGATTAAAGAAAATACCATCGTCTATTTGTTTAATTTGGAGTCCTAAAAAGAAGTTAAGTTCTCCCATCATACTCATTTCAAACTCGTCATGCATGATTTTGGCAAAGTCATCATACAATGATTGACAAGTTGAACCAAATATAATGTCATCAACATATATTTGTACGATAATGAGGTGAGAACTTTTCTTCTTTGTAAAGAGCGTATTGTCTACCATCCCTATTGTATACTCATGTTTTACAAGAAACGCTTTAAGTCTACCATACCAAGCTTTGGGTGCTTGTTTGAGACCATAAAAAGCTTTCTTAAGCTTGTAAACATGATCCGGTTTCTCAAAATCAATGAATCTGAGAGGTTGAGCCACATATACCTCCTCATTGATCAAACCGTTAAGAAACGCACTCTTTACATCCATTTGTTGAAGCTTAGAGTCTAAGGCACAATCGTAGGCTAAAAGATTCTAATGGATTCTAATCTTGTTACGGGTGCGTATGTGTCGTCATAATCAATACCTTCTTGTTGATTATAGCCTTGAGCTACAAGTCTAGCCTTGTTACGAGACACAACACCATTATCGTCTAACTTATTCCTATATACCCATTTGGTTCCTATAATGGTAGAACTTCTAGGTGGAGGAACAAGTTTCCAAACGTCATTAGCAATGAATTGATTCAATTATTCTTGCATAGCGATGACCCAACTCTCATCTATCAAAGCTTCTTTAACATTCGTTGGTTCAATCAACGAGACGAAACAAAAGAAGTTACTTTGATTTTGGACTTGAGATCTTAGGGTCCTTTGATTTAATTCGCCTATGACATTGTCGAGAGCATGATCCTTTGACTCCTTAATGTTTACTCCCTTTTCAACATTAAGGTCTTCAACTCCTATGTTTCTAACTCTTTGGCTTTAACTATGTCATTTTCATCCAAGTCATCATCTACCAAAGGTGATGTCTTAGATGAAGGAGGGATTTCATCAAATGTCACGTTAAGTGATTCTTCAATTACACCCGAGGTTCTATTGAGGACTATGTAGGCTTTGCTAGTTTGGGAATAACCTAAAAAGATACCTTCGTACGACTTTGGGTCGATCTTAGTAAGGTGATCTTTGGTGTTGAGAATGAAGCACTTGCTTCTAAACACCCTAAAGTATTACAATGAAGGCTTCTTACCTTTAAGAATCTCATAGGGGTTCATTCCTAGGAAAGGTCGAATAAGAATTCAGTTGAGAATATAGGTCGATGTGTCCACGGCATTGCAACAAAAATTTTGAGGAAAAGATTGCTCGTTTAACATCGTCCTACTCATCTCTTGGATGTACCTATTCATCCTTTCAACTACCTCATTTGATTGTGGAGTGCGAGGAGCCGAGAATTTATGGGTAATACCATGAGCTTCACAAAAGGCACTGAATTGCACTTCATTATCAAATTCCCTACCATGATCCGTCCTAATAGAAACAATTGAACATCCTAGTTGATTTTGGATTCTTCGACTAAAGATTTCTAAGTGATCGAAAGCCTCATTCTTAAACGCCAAAAATCTAGTCCAAGTGAATCTAGAATAGTCGTCAATTATGACTAGGGTATAAAGGTTACCTCCATAACTCCGTATGGTGGAAGGTCCAAAGAGATCCATTTGTAGGAGCTCTAAGCACTAAGAGGTCGAAACCAAATTCTTGGCTTTGTGACTTGAGTGAACTTGCTTCCCAACTTTGCAAGCATCACAAAAGTGACTATCAAACTTCATCTTGGGGAGATGTCTTACCGACTCCTTAGAGACTAAAGATTGAATTAAACGCATATTAGCGTGACCTAATCTCCTATGCCAAAGAGTAGACCTATCATCTAAAATCGCTAGACATAAGTTGTCATTTGACTTCCTATTGACATTCATGACATAAAGCCCATGCTTTCTAACACCTTTTCCAATGACCTTTCCATCTTTTACGATTTCACTGTCATATTCTGAAAAGATGACACTTATTGTCACAAATTTTACCTATACTTAGAAGGTTAAAACCTAAGTTATCAACGTGCTCTACATTTTCAGTGGTCATGGAGTCAAGAGAAACCGTACCTTTGCCAATGATATTACCACGTCGATTACTTGCGAATGTAACGTTACCTCCATCATATGCTTTGTAGTGCGAGAATAAACTTCGACTACCCATCATGTGTTTAGAACAACCACTATCCTTAATCCACTCGTCGGGCTCTAAATCGATTCCCAAGCATATCTAGGTAACAACACACAAGATCAAATATTTGGTCTCCAATATCTCATGGGTACAAAGTTGTTAGTTCCAAACATCCCTTGCATTTGGTTAGGATGCATGAATGGAGGAGACATTCCCATGGGGAAAAGTATTGTTGTTGAAAATTATTCCAATTTATATGGCCATTTTGTTGTCCATGGTTTCTCCTAGGTGTCTTTGATCTTGATCTAGTATTATTATTATTCCTCCTAGGTGTTGGGGTTTTACTCCTAGGTCGTGCTTTAGCTTGATTATCTCTTTTTGGCGTAGGTGTTCTACTTCTAGGTTTAGATTCATTTCGTACTCTTGGAGGAGTAGATGTTTGTCTAGATAAGTTTCTAGTTCCCATTAGAGGTTTACTCAAGGGCTTGTAGAATTTATCTAGAGTAGTTTTTTCAAGAATATGTACTTTGACCTTGTTAACAAGAATATGTTTTGGCCCTTCACCTAAATTAGACTTTTCAGAAGGTTCAGGATTTTCACAAAAAGCAACTTCTGTCCGCGGTTCGTTATCAGTACCCGCGGTTCCATGGCTATAGGGAACCGCGTCATATACTGGCGTACCGCGTATAGTGGTTCGTTTTTCTGAAAATCTAACTTGTTTAGGTTTACTAGTAGATGCTTCATTAGTGTTATATCCCAACCCAAGTCTTTCCTTAGAATGAATTTGTTTGTTTAACATATAAATCAAGAGCACTAGTACCTTTCGTGAACTTTTCCAATTTAATGGAGGTACTCTTGAGATCTTCATTCTCTTGTCTAAGGTTTTCACATTTTAGACAACCTAAATCAACTTTTTTTGTTTTTCTCAAGCTTATCTAATTTCTCTCTTAGCTCACTAATCTTATTTTCAAGCTTAGTTCCAGTTGATTTTAGCACTTTGTTCTTTTCAATGAATTTAAGGCTAAGTTTGTGTAAGTTATTGTATTGGCCTTCTAATTCGATATCATCTTTAGAAGAACTATTATTGCTATAATAATTAGTTTTGGAATGTACCTCTTTAGAAGTGTGAGCCATAAGACATTTCTCATCTTTGCGGTTGTCATCAACATCCTCACCGCTATCGCTCCATGAACCTCCAACGAACGCCTTGTGGTTCTTGTCGCGTGAAGGCTTAGGACAATCACCGATGAAATGATTCGGATCACCTCATTTAAACATTTCCTATCATCTTTATCATTAGAGGTGGCAAATCTTGCCCATTTGGATACATATGGGCACTTTTTGCCCATTTTCAAAAAAGGATGGGGCACTTTTTGCCCATTTTTTATAATGAATGGGCTAAACGGGAACGTATGTAAGAAACTAAATGGGCTTAACGGGCGCACTTGTAAAATACAAATTAATATATTCGACGAATATTTTTTATTAAATTTTTTATCCCGGTTTTCAAACAAGTATTTTTATTTTTTATTTGTAGGTTTTTATACGTTTTTTTCCTTTTTTAGCTTGCGCCCTTTTAGCCCGCCCGTTTTGCCCGCCGTTTAGCCCGTGCCCATTTAGCCCGCGCCCGTTTAGCCCGCCGCCCGTTTAGCCCGTTGCCCGTTTAGCCCGCCGCCCGTGCCCGCCCGCCCGCCCATTTTGCCACCTTTATTTATCATCCTTGGTAAATCGGATTTTGGAGAAGGATTTTTTGTCGTTGCTTGGTTGCCTCACGTGTTGACCTCGTCTCTTGAAGAACTTCTTGGAGTCTCTAACCGCCATGGCATATTCCTCATCATCACTATCCGAGGAGCTTTCATGGTCACTTTGCGCCTTCTTGGCCTTGAGTGCTAGAGACTTTCTTTCACTCTAGGTTTTCACCATTTCCGAGTCCTTCAAAATTATCATCTCATGAACTTTCAAGTTGCCAACGAGTTCATCGAGTGATAATGTGGTGAGATCCTTTGATTCTTCAATCTCCGTGACTTTTGCTCTCAACTTTGGATGCAACGCCCTAAGAGACTTCCTAATATTGTTCTTGCTAGAAAAACTTTCATCAAGTGCTTTTAGACAAGTAATAATAGTGTTAAATCTAGCAAATGCACTATCAATAGTTTCATCTTCTAAGATGACCAATTGTTCATATTGTTGAACAAGAAGATCGATTTTACTTTCTTTGACTTGGCTATTACCTTAGTGGGTTACTAAAAGAGTGTTCCAAATATCTTTAGCGGTTTCATACATAAAAATCCTTTCGTACTCTTTCTTTGGTAAAGCATTATAAATCACCATTTTAGCCTCATTATTTTTAGCAAGTTTTCTTTTAGTGTCATCATTAGCTTTGTCAAAAGTGACTATCTCTTTGCTTTTAGAAACTTCAATATATTGATAAGGCAAAAAATCACCATGGGTAATAACATGCCAAAGATCTAAATCTTTTGATTTCACATAAGTCTCAAATCTATTTTCCCAATAAATAAAACTATCGGTTTCAAAAAGAGGTGGTCTTTCCATAGATTGCCCTTATAGATACTTGTTGGAATCCATAGATCGATTCAAGTTTTAAAATAAAATATATTTAAAAAGGCTTGAGCAACCATGCTCTGATACCAATTGTAGAAACTAGAAGAGTGGGTTGAATAGTTTCTTAAATTTACTTGTTAAAGGACGGTTTTCAAAATCCTTTTCAAAAACTTAGGCTTGAGCAAATATGTGAGACCTTCTTATACATAATATGAACAAGAGATAGTGCAAATAAACTAATAATCACAAGTATAAAGAATAATGAATGTAAAGAGATAAAGGAAAGAAAGATCAAACCAAACACCAAGGATTTATAGTGGTTCGGAAATGAAGCTCCCTCCTCGTCCCTACTCCACTCCTCGAGTACTCCTTACTCGAGAGTTCACTAATCAAAAAGCTCCTTAAGGTGGATAAACCGTACACAACTTTGCTTATCCAATTTTTGACTCTAAGTTAAAAGTCGAGCCCTAATCTTAACTAGGACCAATCTACACCAATATACTTTAAGGACCAAGTATTAACCTTAATACATACACAACTTCCAAATAGACACAACTACTTGGATCTTCACAACAATGACACAACAATGAATAAATAAGATTTGATCTTCAATGGATCTTTAAGGTAGACACAACACTTCAAGGATGAAAGTGTTCTTCTCTTTGCACTTGGAGAGGAAAAGATGGAAGAAGAAAGATTCACTTCTAAACAAGTAGTAATCAACCAAATGTTCAAGGATTTGAGTGATTTTAGAAGTATGAAAGAATATGGAAATATATGTGCAAAAGAGGTGAAGATAAATCTGAGAATGGTCCACTATTTATAAGACAAGGCTCCAACGCCTATATCTGCCCACGGTTCCTTATAGATACCCGCGGTTCCTTATCGATAAGGAACTGCATAGCCACTTAAGGAGCCGCCGGAGTAGACTCCGCTCTTTTTTGTCTTTTAGTGGTATGCTTCAAATTTGGATATTAAAATATCTTGAAAGGGTATTCCAAACCAAGATAGAATATGCCATTTTTAAATTTTCAAATAATTAATTTGATTAAACATTTTATTAAAAATAAATTTTAATAAAAACTTGTCACACTTAATAAAAAGTGAGTTTGAAGAAAAGATTAAATCCTTGATCACTTAATTAGGACGAGTACTTGTTTGTACATACCTTAAGTGATAATGGCTGAAATGAAAAATACTTGAACTCAAGAATTCGTTTTTCGTTGTTTTCGTAAATGCTTGTTTTTACATATTGTCGTAATCAAAACAAAGCGAGACTGAAAAAATGCAAGTAACACTTTTAGGGATCATTGCATTAATAGATTCTATCGTATAGACTCTAAAGAACACTTGAGAATGAGTCATTGAACTTTCAGAAGTTCAGTGACTAATACTACTTAGGATACTTTACATACAAATCATGTACAAGGGACAAATCAGGCACTGAATTGGCCCAACAGTCTCCTCCTATTTGGATAGAAAAGTAGCATAAGTCAAATAGCAGTAAGTGAGCATAAAGGATTCTTCTTACATACTATGTTGCAACAAAGAATACCAAAATAATCAACTTCTCTAGTTCAAGTCATTCGCTCACTTGTTTAGTCTTAATTCCACGTTGTAGTTGTTACTGAACTTCTACAATCTCTGATGCCGTACTTTGAAAACTTGAACAACTCCTTGATGTACATACTTACGAACCCCACAACAGTAACTTCACTTATTCTTATACTCATCGCTAACCCACTATATTCTTATACTCATCGCAATACACGATACCTCATCAATCTCTGGCGGAAACTAAGTAGTAACCTCACTAGCAACTAAAACATGCTCATCCAGATAGTCAATCGGCTCAGCCTCTGTAACATCCCGCCTACTCAGACTACAATATTGCCCGCTTTGCCCGCAGGCTCACGGCTTTGCTTTGTGGCCCTCTTGTATGTACTTCCCGTTTGGTCACCCAACCTAGTACTACTCTGACATGAGCATGCTTAACTGCCAGTTCCTAAGAACCCCACTTGCAGTAGACCACAAAACGCGTTGTGTCATGAGAAGGCGACTGTTATCTTATGAACCATGGATCTCTCCTGGCCATAGCCGATGTGGGATTTACCTAGGGTGTCACAATCACCCTCCCTTCGAGACTCATCGTCCTTGATGAGGTTTTCCCCACCATCCCGAACGGCTCAGGAGTGGTCTCTGATACCACTTGTGACATCCCACCTACTCAAACTACAATATTGTCCGCTTTGCCCGCAGGCTCACGGGTTTGCTTTGTGGCCCTCTTGTAAGTACTTCCCAGCTGGTCACCCAACCTATAGTACTACTCTGACATGAGCACGCTTAACTGCCAGTTCCTAAGAACCCCACTTACAGTAGACCACAAAACGCGTTGTGTCATGAGAAGGCGACTGTTATCTTATGAACCATGGATCTCTCCTGGCCACAAACGATGTGGGATTTTCCTAGGGTGTCACAACCTCTATATCCTCCTTGGGATCGTCCTCGGGGTCCTCCTTAGGATCCATCTCATCATCATCATCCGCCTTGATCTTGGAAACCTCGTACATCTTCACTATCGATCATCTGCATCAATTTGCGCTATCAACTCCTCAACATGAAACACATCTGCCTGATCATCCACTGGCAACTCCTCATTAATATGACCATGAAACAAAACTAAGTTCAACTCCTCCTCTGACCAATCACTCTCTATCTCTCCTTGATACGTAATGGTAGACTCAACAGACGACATAACTTGCAATAACCAAGCGCTTATATAAGTACACATTATATATGGCAGTTCTAAGGTATGCGTAAAATAACACATGCATATGACATGCAAAGCGATACATCACGTGTGAAGTTACATCATGCATTAAGTATGTATGTATGTATTGTATATACATATAGAATAAGCCTAAGATGAAAACTTAATTCTATATAACCTCCGCTCTAGATACCAATCTGTAACACCCATAATGTGTCATCAGAAGAATACAAGTTCGGGGACTGTTGTGTCATTTAATCCAAATACAATGGTCAAGAGAACGACTCTAAATGAGATGTTTAAAAATATACGTCGTTGATTTAAATCAAATAATCATAAGTGTTACAATAATCAAGTTTAAAATATTAAGTCGCGAAATAATAGTTTCAAAACATGACAACGAGATAAGTGTTTAACAATAAAAGATAATCATCCGAAAAGTATCCAATTTGCATGCGGACTCAAGAAACTTCATGTAGCAAGTAAGCATCAAGAACATCAAACACTTGTTGGTATTTAACATCCTAATGTATCTAAAATACACGCATCAAGAGTAAACGCAACGGACAAGATCATATAACTATGCACATAATGTAATTAACATAAATATTAAGAGTACATACCTTTTCTCTAAGAACGATGATCAAGAACACTTAAATCACCAACCAACCAAACCCTAATCCGTACACCAATATTCAGATCCACCAAAAATCAAAGATCAAGTTAGATCTTCTCTAAGATAGTCCACACGACACTTTAATCAACCACCTTCGATTGCTAGAACTTGATTAATTAAATACTTAACGAAAATCAAAACCCAAATACCCTTGTGGGTATTCCTTCCCGTCGACCTACAAGAGGAAAAAGGAGAAAAAGTTTGGTTTAAAGTTATGAAAACAATGAATCACATCCACTGTTTATATACTAGAGCCTTAGGATAATTATGGTAAACATTACAAATTAACCTCAAGTAATTAACCTTTTAGAATTTTTCCACCTTCATTTTCCCTATAATCGGCAGAACACCCCTATAGGTGTCTTGGTTTTGACTTTATGACTTTCTAGATTATTTCAGTGGTAATTACATTAATTACCTTAAAGTCTTGAGTCTTTTAATTAATTCTTGTTAAACCTTTTAACTTATTAATTAATTACGTTAAGTATACACTTTTATCAAACTAAGATATATTATAAAACAAACATAGCCATATTATATCGTATATCTTAATAAAAGATGATCTTGATGTCTAAGTGTGTGACCTCTTAGGCCCACATACTCCCGACCGTATAAAATACTAACTATGACTTATGCACAACCCAACAACACTTACGATAATGCTTAACAGTCAACATAAAGTTGGAGAGAATATAGGTTTCAATTAAGAGTTTAATTTAAGTTCACATTCATGTCACGTTCAAATTCAATTGGATCACAAAAACATTTAATTTCAAGTACAAGTGGCCACTATGGGACATATAGTCCCAAGTGTAGGATATATAGAAATCGGATGTTATGATAGCATTAAGCTCATGACATCGAAACTTATGACCGTGGTATCCCAAAAATTATTATTCCAAACACAAATAGAGAAGAAAACTAGAGAGAGAAAGATGAAAACTAGATAGAGAAAGTAGAGAGAAGGATGATAGAATGGTGGAAGGTAAATTACTATATAGAGAAAGTAAATGAACCAACAACCTCTCCTAACAAGATAGGAGAGTTATTTATATGCCAAGCCCTTAATGGGTTCTTGGGCTTTGTCCGTGGGTCGGGCTTGGCTTTGTTTGGCCTTAAGGCCCTTAACTTAGACAATGCTAGCTTAAAGTCTAAGCCCATTAAACCCGACTAGCCTATTACTATACAAGACCGATAATGACTAAGATGACCTATTACATTCTTGTTTAACTATATAAAATACAAGGCTAACAATCTCTCTAAATGTATAGTCGTTTTAAAACACTTAAAACACTTGACTGACTGAATACATTCTTGTGGAGGTGATCTTCATTTGACTTTTGAGTTTTTCCTTCTTAGGTCTTGTATCTTGGTCTTGATCTTGTATGTAACGATTTTGTTCCTTCATGCTTTTGTGATCTTCATCTTGAGCCTTTATCTTTTGACTTCAAGTGCTTGAGATCTCCAATCTATCCTTGATTGTCTTGATTTTCTCCATCTTGTGATCGTGTGACTTTTGAATCGACATGTTCATACTTTGCTGATTTCAAAAGGCTAACAATTTCTCATACATACTCAGTTCTAGTTAGACATTGAAGTATCCATTGATTATCAGAGTTGCGGAAGTCTTCTACTTTTAGTATGAACATGTGGAGACGAATTTAGTTAGTACATCGGGACACCACCTTCTTGATACGTAACATGGACATAGGCTAAATGGTTTTGATATTTTCCCTAAATCGGTAGCGCTTTACCTCCGATCAGTGAAGACCGTTAGACAGTATTAGATTATGTACCTGTGATCAGGTAGATTCAATTAAGAACCTCCTTAACAGGGTTTCCCGGCTATACTAGCCATTTCTCTTTACCGGGCCGTCTCAAATCCGATTACGATAGTAAAGAGTGAATTAGTTGGATAAGTTATTCGTCTGATTAAATTAGTTAATTCAGATTCTTGGAACAAGTTTGATTCAATAAAGAATCGCACCATTGTTGCTTTCCAGTTTGTCACAAGCTCGATTCATAAAGAATCTTGCAAGTCACCTACCGCAGTGTTGTTGATGTTATCACTAAAAGGATTTACATTCGTCACTGTGAGTAGTAAAGAGTGTCACTCTGAATGTTCTGGCAAGATAACACATATTTTGCGATGAAACCTGGAACAAGTTTGAATAAATTAAAAATCTAAACTTAGTTGCATTCTAGTTATCACAAGTTTGATACGTGTATAATCGCACAAGTCACCTACCATGAGCTTGTTTAATGTTGACTCAAATAGGATTTCCATCTTCATCGTGAATCATATCACTCAAATGTTTAGGCAATATCAAAGGATAATATGTAGGACTCTTTAGTTAACACTTGTGTTCTAGATGATGAACATTAAGTGTTCTACATGGATTGTGTCCTAATGAAATGATAGATTGGTCTCTTTTGGCTCTAGACTCGTAAATGCATTTTGGTTTTAGTAATCGGAGGTTGGAGCTGACTGCCACCTTTTCAATATCAACTAACTTGGAGTGAGAAAGTCAATAGATAACGTGTTGATCTTCGTGACAAATGAGACAAGTTTCTTTTGGGAAAAACTTGAATGGATGGGGAAGGGTCGTACATTGCATCACTCGGTTCATGATGACTTGTATTTAATATCAACAATCATCTTTTTAATTCTGATAGTAGATGTATTGACCTGGTTTCTGTCTAAGTTGCATAGATTCTTCAACCCCTTCAATGCTTACTAATACGTCATCACTAGCACCTTGTTGTGATTGTTCTCGTGCTAGCTTAAGTAATTAGTCTACATTCAGCTTCAATCACATTCAACTAAATCTTTCCTAAGGACTGCTATTTCTAACTATGGGATGTCCTTGGGTAGATCCCTCTGACTCTGGTTAGATCATAGGACTTATTTTCCTATCCTAAGCTACTTTTTGACTCCATCATTCTGTCGTGAGTTAGGTTGTTTGGGTATAGATCGTCACCATAAAACCATTGAAAACCAATCAAAGTGTTTTATAAAAATCAAAACTTTTAACACTTTGAAAGTTTTACATTCACATGCATCGATACTCGAAATAGTTTCACATGTGAAGGAAAGAGTTGCACTTGAGTCTTTAAGATCACATTTTTTATGTTTCATTTTAATCACATTTTATTTCCCTATATCTAATATAAAAATCACTTGATATTAGAGATACCAATTGATTAAAATAATATTTTCTAAAAATCGTTTGGGAGAGAAAAATGTGTACTCGCATGAAACATGAAACTTTTTTCAATTGCTCCCCCATATATGTGGGTCACCACTTAATCAAAATTTAACATCACAAGATAAAAATGACAACACAAAATATGTTGAGGTACGGAGTTGAGATGCTATAACCGATATAATATATTAATATGACAGTTATATTCTATTATGATAATTTCGGAATATGTTGAATACACAAAATATGAAAATTATCAGATGTACCCAACAACATTAAAGGCTTTTATTTTAAAACGCTTCCCCTCAAAAAATTATCCATATAAATATGATATTTTTGATACAATGATCCACATATACAAATTATAATAAGGAAGAGAGTGTTGAACACACAATTTTGAAAGAAATATACCACAAATGAGTTTTTGACAAAGACATAGACTTTTTCAAAATTGTGTTCATCGGTTTTAAAAATATCATGATAGAGGACTTCTCTTCTATCGCTTAGGGTAAGCACACTGAAACGTACACTTCCCTTTCATTCGGACCGATTTTCATGAGCTCAAAACTTTGATTGTTTTGTATCTAGCTCATGGCCAAGAAAAAATAATTTCCCGTTGTTGAGGATAAGTTGTCATCCGTGAGTAAGTTTCCTTACTTTAAATTCCGAGTTATAAGCTAACATTTACTTAGAAGTCGTATAGAAAATAGAAATGACATGTTTTGAAAATAATTAAACTTTCATTCGACCTTTAGTTACTAACCAGTGTCATAATTGAACGAAATTTCTAGGCACGTAAATATTATCGATACTGAAAGATACGTCAAGAAGATTCTTTTTGAAATTTTTTGAAATTTTCAATTTTTGTATTTTCGTTTTATAGGTTTTATATTTTTGAATTTTTCTTTTTCAAAGATATTATCTTCACAAAAAAAAAAAAAAAAAATAACCAAAAATATTTACTTGTCGAACTTCCCATTAGCAGTGACAGTTGGTCTTTGAGTTGAGATAGATGAAGTTAAATCATGTTTCTCCATTGTAATATTCATCGAAGAATACTTCCAACCCGTGAGTTGATTTTGTATCTGTTGAATATCCTGTAGGAATTTCTCTTTCCGGGGATAAGTTACGGTACCAGATAAACTTTCCTTTCTTTATAGTCCGGTTACAGTCTGTGATCCTACTATAAGCCATTTACATGAGCTTAAAACTTTGAATGTTTTTACTGATAGCTCATGTCCGAGAAAATTTAAATATTCGTTGTGAGGATAAGTTATCTTCCGTGATAAACTTTTCTTTCTTTTAGGTTCGGGTCACAGTGTGTTATTTAACTATGAGCCATTTTGCTTGAGCTTAAGATATTGAGTATCTTAAATAACTAGCTCTAGCCCGAGAAGTTGTAAGCTTCCCATTGTTAGGATAAATGTACTTAGATATACACTTTACTTTCTTTAAAGTTCGGTTCAGAATCTGTAATTTGACTATGAGCCAATTACATAAGCTTAAAACTTTTGAATAGTTTTAATAATGGCTCATGACCGAGAAAAGTTAATTTCTCGTTGTGAGTGTAAGTTATCATTGAAGAGATAAGATTCCCTTTATTTGTTATCCGATTTACAGTCTGTTATGTGATTGTAATTCATAGAGAAGATTAATTGTGAATCCCCTGAGACACTTGATTCTTATACATCAGCCTTTTCAGCAACCAAACTCTGAGATTGTCCTGCCATGGTATGAAGTACCTGCAATTAGTTTACCACTTTGTTCTTTTTGAACATTGGTGTTTATACATGCACTTCCATCAAGAGTTTGTATGCATTACGTGGGTTAGGAGACCTACATTCGAATCATGAGGGGGTTCATAGTGAATCTTGATCGGGCTAGAGGGAAATATCTTTCCTGTTGGAAGGCACCTAAGACCAATTGTTTTTAAGATTCTACCCATGGGTTTCCACCTAATACAAGATCTAGAAGACATTATTTTCTCATGCACAGCGGAAGACATATTAGGAGAAAACATATTTCCTTTAGGGATCCATCTTGTAGGTACTCTAGCGTAGGAGTTCACCTTTTTCAGGACGTTTGTTATATAATCATCATGAATAGAATTAAAGACACATTTGTTACAATTTGAGCAAACAAAATGTTTAGTATCTAAAAAAGACCTAGAATTCCTAGAGTGATTTGCTACTGGGATTGCAGCTTTTTGAACAAGACTACTTTTAGGTGCAGACCAATTCCTAGATTCACTAGATGCATTCATGTGATAAGGTTTTGCTAAGGAAGATGCTTTAAGTTATGTCTAGGATGTGGAGTTATTGGTTTTGACAGATTGTTATTCACGCCAACTTGGGAGGCGAACCTTGGTTTCGACTTTTTTGGGTCGTTCAGATTTAAACGCATTCGGTTATCTCTCAACTGAGTGGTTTCTGAGAGGCTGAGAAGGAGGTTTCCCCAAGACAGACGGTTTAGCAAACTTAATATCCACACGATTTCCTTTTATCTTTCTTGAGTCGTTTTTTAATGCAGCAATTGCAAACACCTTTTCCTGAATCTGAGATTTTAAGTCAGCATTCTTATCTATCAAATAAGTTTTTTGATCAATAGTCTTAGCTCTAGTGTGTTTGATTGACTCATATAAATCGTTGTAATGATGTTTTACAATCTCATTTTGCTTTCTTAAATGTTCATTTTGTAAAAGTAATTTAGTTGTTCTCTAGATCGATGTTGATAGTGTCAAACGTAGCTATGTCGTGATTAACATTCGCTTCATTACTTTCTGCAGATTCAATAGGTTGCAAAAATATTCACTTAATGAATCAGGCAGAGGACTTTGATTTTGATAAGGCAACTTGATTCTAACAAATTAGTTTGTTTCAAAAAATTTGTCTTTTCGACATTATAATCTTGAAAAAATCCAATTTTCGTTCGAGAACAACGTTTGCTTTTTCAAGTTTTTCAAAATATGCTTCAAACTTTTCTCTTTTCTTTGAAAAATCGAGTTTGGCATCCTCAAAATCTTTAGTTTGTTGAGATAAAGCTTTTTCAAGCTCGTTAATCTGAGAATCAGTATGGTTTGCTTCATTTTATATAACGTTAGACGATATGAAATATTGATATCTTTAATTAGCAGTTTATGTTCATTAGCATATACGGCAGATTCAACAGTTAATTGTACCTCAGTCATTGGCTCTTCGTCATATACGGGTATGATATATGCATCATCAGCTTCTGTATCATTCCCCAAGCTGCTTCTTGTATCTTTCTTTCCAAAAAATTTCCCACTGCTTTCTTTATCACCCGAACAAGCATGCAATGCTCTACCATTATCGACATTACTCTCTTTCGTTTGTATCAGTCTTTTATTCACCCTTCTCTCAAATTGTCATTTGTGACGAGTTCTTTCAGCAATGGACTTCCTTACATTACTCACGTGTTGAAGAAATGTCTATTTGAATGTTTGAAGATCCACGAGAGTGTATTTTACAAAGTATTTGCTTACGAACTCTTGATCATATTCTATAGAAACCTTTGAGTCAGTGAATTGCTGGAAATTATTATAGAGAGCTAAGAAAGTTGCCATGGATTCATCCTTTTGAAATTCATCTTTTTCAAGTTGCATGTGAAGTTAATCCATATTGAGTATCATCGTGCTTGTGAATGTCTCAACATCTTGATCAAATAGTATAATGAATACCCGTTTGTATCTGATCTCGATACGAGTGCCTTTGAATTCGTTTTTTGAAAGAATCTGAAGGTGTGACTGAAGTAACCTTAAATGTTCTATGCATCGCTATTTTGATTTCGACATCTTGTATTTTATGGCATGAGCATCTTTGGTTTCAGAATCCAAGTTGCTTTTCTTAGCAGGTTTACTAATTGTAATCTCAGTATTTTTCTGAACCTTTAGATTCTATATCTTTTCTTTATTCATCTCATTCATTGACGTTTTTGTTGTTTTTGAATCTGTTGTGTTGACATGTGTTGAAGAACTTGAGCTGAGTTGTTCAAATATCGTTTCAAGTTGTATGATTGGTGCATCAGCGGTACTCACAGAATTTATTGACACATCATGATTAGGACTATTGTAGTACATGTCGTAAATAATGTCCATCTTTAAGAAGGTATGATGTTAATGGATTACGGATCTATAGTAGATTTATTGTGATGAAATGTGGTTTAATTATGAAAATTCCTAAATTTTCTCACCAAATATAAAGTAAAAAATTTCTGTAGTCAAAAATTGAAATTCACTTAAGAAAAAATTCTAAGATTATAGAAAAAAACTAGAAATTTTGAAAATTTTAGGTCGATTTTACGCGAAAAATTCCAAATTTTGGTCCAAAATTTGAAATTTAGGTCGAAAAGATTCACGTATTGCCAAAATTTGAGTTTGAAGTAGAAAGGCCTAAAAAGTCTATAGAAAAAATTAATTTTACTCCCATTTTCCCGTCAAAAAACTCTTTTTTTTAATGATGTTTCAGAGTTAAGTGTGATGGTGGCTACGTCTCAAAAATGATTATGCAAAATTTTGCCAGAGTTTTATTTCGCCAAATACGTTATTTAGCCCTTTTCTTATTTCGCCTCGGATGTGATTTCGCTCTTTTTTATTTTAACCCCTATGAAGTGTTATTTCACCCCTTTTTTATCTCTCCTCTAGAAAAGAGTTATTTCGCCCTTTTTTATTTCGCCCCTAGGAAAGAGTTATTTTGCCCTTCTTCAAGTTAATTCGTCGAAACCCAGGACTCCAAAAAGCTACACTTTTGCAAGTTTTCTTCGAAAACAATTTGTACTTCCGGACAATCTAAGCCATAACGAAGCGGAAAAATGCAAACTTTATAATTTTTAAGACGAAAATTTTGAAATCAAGAAAATAGTACGAATATCCACTTTTGTGAATGAAAGCTTAAAAACATGAAGATTTTGAAGAGAAATCAATGATTTTCTTATACTACTAGACTAATCAAACAGTAAGAAACAAGAAAGTATGCAACTTTTCGAACCAAAAAGAAAAAAAAAATCGTGATTCCTTAGCTGTTGGATAATCTACGAAAATCACAAAAGCAAACCACAATAATCTCAATCACCTATCCATTTTAGCCTCTTGATATCACATGTTATCCCAAATACTATTAATCCAAACATAAATAGAGAAGAAAACTAGAGAGAGAAAGTAGAGAGAATAGTAGAATATAAATTACTAGAGAGAGAAAGTAAATGAACCAACAAATTCTCCTAACAAGCTAGGATATGTATTTATATGTCACACCCTAATGGGTTCGTGGGCTTTGTCCTTGGGATGGGCTTGGTTTTTCTTGGGCTTAAGGCCTTTAACTTATACAATATTAGCTTGAAGTCCAAGCCCGTTAAACCAAACTAGTCTATTGTTATACAAGACCGATAACGACTAAGATGACCTGTTATATTCTTGTTTGACTATACAAAATATAAGGCTAACAGACCGTTCACTAGTCTAAGGATACCCTTCTAATTGACATTTTTCCCAACTAGGTTTCTTGCTAAAACAACCTCAATTCACGTCCCATATTATACACTCGTCCGGCGTCACATATACCCGAGTGGAGGATGTCTACCCTCAATAGATCTATTAATAACATAAGGGTATACTCAATCGGAGTAGATAGTGATTCATTATAATGGGTACTAGTAGCAATTGCTACTTAGAATTCATTCATAACAGTTTGCCATCATGGCGTTCACGAAAATAATTTTGCATCCATTCACAGTTCAAAGCATTCAATCAAAGCATTTATTGCATCCTCAAAGCAATTAAACATTCAAAATATTTTAAAAGGGGCTATAAACTCACCTCAAGTCGCATATACGATCACACAATTAATCAAACAATCAAACACCGCACATAATTTAGAATCAACCTAAACAATAATATTATATTTTAGGCGCTGGCAATTAATTCACATAATACAACACGTATGTCACCCTCTTTGCCATGTGTGTTTATTATTCAAATATATCTTCAAATATATCATATAAGATTTAGTTAATTCAAACACCTAGAGAAAAATATTATTGTTTTCCAAAAATGATTTCGACAGCCTTTCAGCGTCATTTTTAAAATTGCCATTTTAGTAAGTATTAAATACGCTAACAAAATTTCGGCACCCTATCGGCCTCAATTTAAAATTACATTTATAGTAATCCCATAATCAAGTCTCAATTTTCGTCTTATAACTCCCCGAATCAATCTAATCAAGTAACCATATCAATTTCTGATACACGACTCAAGTAAAAATATAATTTACATTTTTGTTATAGTTGACGAGTCAATATTTAGGTTTGTACCTTTCTAATATTATCGTAACATGTATACATAATATATTAAACCCATTTTGACACTTAAAACACCTTGGTTTGACCCCATACGCTTGTTTGAGTTGTTTTTTTCTTAACCGCTCATTATTTATACTTTTAGTCCATTTTTACCATTTTGAACAAATCATCATAACTTTCTCGTTTTAAGTCCTTACGGGAAGTTCTAACTATCCTCGGGTAACTAGACAACGTATACTTTCCAAATTTTAGACTCATATCGACTCAAAGCATTATTTATGACACAAAACCCATTTAACAAATTCTAACTGCAAACTTAATTTTGACAACTTTCCCAAAAATGTCTTCTCCGATTCAAATATACAAACCATCATATCTCCTTCGTTTTTAGTCCAATTTTAGCAAATAATATATCGAAATGATCCTAGGAACATATACTATCATATATAGACGAAAATAAGTGTGAAAATGATTTTTACACTTCTTTTACGGGTGAACTTGAACTGTTTCGTTTGGGGGGGAGAGATAATTTTAATGCAACGTGTTAATAGTATATATGTATAAAAACCACCCATGTCGGTAAATACAAAGGAGAACTCGGTGCCAAAATGATCAAGAGTTGAATCAAAGCTACTTGACATTAAAAGGCCCCTTAACACTGAAGGTGGGCAAGAATTGAGAATCAAACCTATTAATCTAGAAACATTAACAACTTTTATACATCCTACAAATGATCAAAAGAATGAGTATATAGAAGGTATCTTAAACTATGACTTATTCTATGACACCCCCAAATTAGACATGTAGCGGAATGAACTTGGGTGTCACGTAGTGGATCACATAACAAATGGCATACAAAGCATTGATCATAATTATATGATTTTTAAATACAATTGTTACAAATATTGTCTTAGTACAATAAGTTGAAATGTTGAATATCAGTTGTTACAAGTATCACAGTGAAAAACAGATCTCCCAATCATTTTTATGCTCCTAAATGATGCTCAGTCCATGCTCATATAATCCAGCTTAATTTCCTGAGAAAAACATGCTTAAAACGGTCAACATAAAGTTGATGAATTCATAGGTTTTGTAAATTATAGTTCAGGACCGCAAAACATCACATATGTAGTAATGCACAAAGAAAATACTATAAAACAATTACATTTCCTATTACATGTAAACTGAAGCTAGACTGTATGGTCCACAACATATGAGGACCATCCAAGTATACGCCCAAAGAGTCTGACATGGTATACATTTGTTGTCTTGGCCTAGGCACAGTGAGCGCTACTCACCTAGATGGGGATAGTCAATCCCAAATAGATCTATTTATAACATTCGCGCTATCCAAAAATTAACAGTTACAGTCCACGGGTCATGGGAAACAATAATATGCAAATGTAATTAAAGTGTACTCGTTCTGTTTGCGTCCTATAAAAACGTGTTGCATGTTTTCTTCTCCAATATTGTTCAAAACATTTAATATATTCAAAGTGTGGGGCCATAAACTCACCTGAGTAATACAACTCGATAATGATCAAAGTATCCAAGCCACAATGCACACAGTACGTCAAATACCTAAGTAATGAGTAGGTCTCAGTCTATGAACATATATAAGTATATTCAGTTCAAATAATTGTTCGTTCGTTCTCGTTGGTAATAAACCACCGTATATATATTTAATTATTTTTATATATACTGTTATGACGATAAATATATGCACGTCTTGTTCTTTTAATATTTACGTGTATCCTCGATGACTATTTAACAAAAAGATGTACATAGTTGTAGTGTTGTTCATAAATAAATGAGTTAACTACATTTTTGGTACTCGTGGTTTGGTGTCGTTTTCATTTTTGGTCCAAAAATTCAAATAGTTTTGATTTCGACCAAAAAAGTAAACTATTTATTCACTTTTGGTCCAAATTCGTGTTGACTATTAGTTTGACTCATTTATTGAGGGCATTTTTGTCTTTTTATTATATTTTATTAATTGTATATCCTGCATTTCTTTTATTTTTTCTTCCATTTATTTCTTTTCACTTTTAATAAAACACACTCATATCTATCTCTTCAACAACCCACTACGTAATCACATCCCTAATAATCTATTTCTTCAACCATTTAAAAGCCCTAGTAATCAAATACACCACAAACCACCGTTACCCACCACCATCCGCCACCTTTCTTTCACCACACCCGAACACGTTGCTGCCAAACGCCCCTGCACCCTCCCAATCCTAAAACCACCCAAGACTTGGATTTGGAGGACACTGAGAAAATATTGTCAGATCTAGCGATTTTGCTAGTAGGTGGGTTTGTCATGGCGGTGGTAGAAATACACACTTCTTTTGAAAATGAGCAGGTGTGTTTGTGATGGTGACGGTAGTTGTAGATTCGGTGACTAGCAAAAGTGGACTTTTTGGGTGTTTGTTTTTCTTAGATGTTTTATGTTCACATTGAAATGAGCAGGAAGATTTGAATTATTTAGCTGAGGTGGTGGTGGTGTTTGTCAGGTTAATGAATTTTAGTGGATCGGGTTATTCGAATTTGGTAGTGTGATTAGATAGGAAAAGATAGAGAATTTGTATGTTTTTTTTTGTCAATGAGTGAGTTAGTAAAATACTAAAAGAAAAAAGTGTTAGTTTTTTGTAAATAAAAATAAAAAAAGCTAATTTTTATCAAATATAATAACAATAATAATAATAATAAGTAAATGAAAATAGGTTATTCTAGTCATTTTTAGTGATAATGCGATGGTATTTTAGTCATTATACGACTTTTTAACTGGTCAAACTAACAGTCTACGTAAAATGGACCAAAAGTGAATAAATAGTTTATCTTTTTGGTCAAAATCGAAACTATTTGAATTTTTGGACCAAAAGTGAAAACGAGACCAAACCACAAGGACCAAAAATGCAGTTAACTCTAAATAAATTATTAATTTTATTTAATAATTCCAAAAATAACGCTAAGGTTTCTATTTATACCAAAACAACCCTTGTAGTTTAGATAATAGAATATTTACATTAACCCCATAGTTTCGAATTGAACACCCTTTTTAACTTGTCTCGTTTAGTCCTTGTAATTTACAACAACCCCTTTTAAGTTTTGCAAAGTTCATATACAGTCCCTAAGGTTTAAATAGTATAACATATTTATAGTTTCAATTCCCATGGTCTCGAATTGTACATGTTTAGCCCTCCCACTTTTGTAATATGCCCCGTTTGCTCCCCAAATGTTACCCCAGCCCCTCGAAGTCTTAAAAAGTCCATTAATGGTCCCTTAGGGTTTACAAAACCCTACTTTTTGTAATTAGGGCTTGAAGTAAGTTTCAAAAATGGTAGATGCAGTCCCTAGGGTTTACAAACCCTCGGTTTCAAGGTTAGGGCTTCGAATAAGTTTGGAGAAGTCATGGTTTAGCCCTAGGGTTTATAAAACACTAGGTTTCATACTTAGGGCTCAGATTGAGTTTTAAATATGGCAACATTGTCCCTCGACTTTCAAAATACATGTTTAAATATCCAAACAATTTCCAAGAGGTGTTATTAAGTTTCAACCATGTTTAAATAAGTTAAATAAGCCGTGAGTCCATTCATGGCTTATGGCTCTCGGGTTGTTCTCGGTAATGGTCCATGAAGCCCACGAAATCCATAAGTGTTTTTATAATTTTTTTCGTGTATGTTCATAAGATTTCAAGGTCGGTTAGGGTTAGTTCTTACGTTGGGTGCAACATGCAACTTAGCAATTCGTGTTAGTAACCATTATTAAACCTATCCATCGTGTTTACTTGTTCATTTATATGCGTATATATAGATTTAGGTTGAGATTTAAGACAAGGTTTAGTTGGTTCATTTTTCGTGTTTGTCCTGTAATAAAATAATTCATGTAATGTTCTACTAGTAGAAAGAATAGATAAAATATAGGTATGTACACTTACTTAAGTCCTTAGCACTATGCTATGTTTATAAAACGAGCCTAGATTATCCCTTGGATGAAACCATAGCTCTTGTGTCGCCTTTAAACCCAAAAGTTCCCTTCCTGACCTTGTTTCTCCTTTTAGACGCGGTTTAAGATAGAACCTAAGGTATACATGAGTTGGTTCTAGGTCTTCATGGTTGTTTGTTTATTGTATAATAGAGTGGTAATGATGAAGTGATTTTGTGATGGATGCTCTCGGTGGTAAGAAGGAAAAAGAATGGATATTGGTGTTAGCTCATAAGTGTGAGAGTATATGTTAAGTGTGAGTGATGAACTTGTAGAAACTAGAAGGGGGGGGGGGGGGGGTTGAATAGTTTCTTAAATTTTCTTGTTAAAGTTTGGTTTTAAAAATCCTTTTTCAAAAACTTAAGCTTGAGTATTTATATGAAACCTTCTTATACACAATATGAACAAGGTATAGAGCAACTAATTGATAATCACAAGTATAAATAATAATGAATGTATAATGCAACTAACTAATAATCACAAGTGTAAAGAATGAAGAATGTAAAGAGATAAGGGAAGGAAAGATCAAACCCAACACCAAGGATTTATAGTGGTTCGGCAACAAAGCTCACTCCTCGTTCCTAATCCACTCCTCGAGTACTCTTTACTCGAGAGTTCACTAATCAACAAGCTCCTTAAGGTGAAGAAACCGTACACAACGTCGCTTAACCAATTTCCGGCTGTAAGCTAAAATTCGAGCCCTAATCTTATCTAGGACCAATCTACACCAATATACTTTGAGGACTAAGTATTAACCCTAATACATACACAACTTCCAAATAAACACAACTACTTGGATCTTCACAACAATGACACAACAATGAATAAATAAGTTTGGATCTTCAATGGATCTTTGAGGTAGACACAACATTTCAGCAATGATAGTGTTCTTCTCTTTGCACTTTGAGAGGAAAAGATAGGAGGAGAAAGATTCACTTCTAAACAAGTAGTAATCAAACAAATGATCAAGGTTTAAGTGATTTAAGAAGTATGTAAGAATCTGAAAGTTTATGTGCAAAAGAGGTGGATTAAAAGTCTGATAATGATCCACTATTTATAAGATAAATATCCAACGGCTATATCTGCCCGCGGTTCTTTATTGTAGCCCGTGGTTCCTTATTGATAAAGAACCGCCGTAGGCGCTAAGGAACCGCCAGCGTAGAGTCCGCTCCCTTTTGTCTTTTAGTGGGTTGGTTCGAATCTGGGGATTAAAATATCCGTAAAGGATATTCCAAACCAAGATAGAATATGCCATTTTCAAATTTCAAACTTTCAAATAATTAATTTAATAAAACATTTTCTTAAAAAGAAACTTTAATAATAAAACTTTGTCACACTTAATAAAAAGTGAGTTTTAAGAAAAGATTAAATCCTTGATCACTTAATTATTCTAATTACTTGTTTGTTCATACCTTAAGTGATAATGGTTGAAATGAAAAATACTTGAACTCAAGAATTCGTTTTTTATTGTTTTCGTAAATGCTTGTTTTTACATATTGTCGTAATCAAAACAAAGCGAGACCGAAAAATGCAAGTAACGTTTTTAGGCATCATTGCATTAACAATCTCCCCCTTTTTTATTCCGACAATCCATAAAATCAATCATCTAATAAAACAAGATTTTCAAAGACGAGTTTATCATTTTCCCCCCTTTGTCGAAGCAAAAAGGTTGAAAAATTCTTTGAAGAAGAAAAGAACCGGACTTTGCAAATGCTCCACCTTGGTGCTTACTCCCCCTTGCTTGGGGAACCAAGGAATCGAAATATGGTGACAAGTTACATAGAAGGGTTAGTAGAAGAGAAGAGACACCCAACAAGATATAGCAAATATCACAAAAAAAATAAGAAACAAAAGATCCAAGATAACTCATGTTAATAGAAAACATGATAAGGATACAAGGAAATAAATCATACAAAGATTTATGAGACACAACCACAAGCCAAAATAAAAAGCATAAATCTAATCATAGTTAAGCTAGAACCCTATGTTTTGCTTGAACTAGATGTCTTGAAGATAAGCAACCAATGCTTAGATAAATTCAAGGTAGTGGCGGAAGGAGGTGGTGGTGGCTTGGTGGAGATCTCATAGTTATAGTAAAGAGGAGGTTTAACTAAGAGACTCTTGATGTAATTCAACTCCTCATAGATGTGGGCCATAGCAAGATGTTGATATTGACAACATTGACAATATGTTCCATGATGCATGACATTATAATGTGAAGGAGGTAGAACACTAAAGGATAGTGGTGGAAGATAAGAGGTTTCACAATCAACATTCTTAGAAGGAGAAGAGATGTGATTTTGAGTGTTCTTGGGTGAATTGGGGTTGAAAGCAATTTGAGAGAATGGAGGAGAATCAAAGCTTTCATTTGGTGAATAAGACATTTTGATTTGAGAAAGAATTCAAAATGCTTAAGGATATATAGAGAAAGTACAAGATAATTTAGGGGGGGTCAAAGGGTTGAAACAAAGATTCCAAAAAGTGTTGGAACAAATCTGGATTTTCAGGAATTCCCGAAAAGTAAGGTACTGGGCGCGGTTCCTTAACTCAGCCGGTGGTTCTTTATCACTTGGGAACCACGGTATCAATAAAGAACCGCCCACAGTGGGTTGAGTTTGGTGATGAGGGAGGATTTTCCAATTCAGCAAATCCTATTTTTCTAGTCTAACTAATCATGAGGATATGCTAAAAAGTAAAGATAGACAAAGAAAACACACAAGAGCTCACCATACAAGGTCTAGACCAAAAAACATAGATTTTTTAATAAAATCAATGTAGGAGGTGTGTAGAACTAGACACAAGGTCATGACACAAAGATCCTCCATAGTTCTCTTTTGTTCTTGCTATATTTGAGAGACCTATACATATGAATTATGTAAGCTCATTATGAATAGCAAGAAGCTATGAAAGACGTTTTTAGACTGAATTAACAATGCAAAAACATTTCTCGACCATTTTCGAAAGAGCTTTGAGAATTTTGAAAAAGAAGAGAAGTTTTCCAAAAACAGTTTATTAAACTTAAAAACTCAAAGAAAGAAAAGACTCAAAAGATAAAAGATAATAAGAATGCACAATTAAGGAATATGTTCCATTAAGCCTAGACCTAGACGCAAGTAATTAGAAGGTTCCCTCTTAAGTGTCTTAGTGAAGATATCGGCTAAGTTTTCTACTGAGGGTACCTTCTCTATTGAAATGTTCCCCTTTTGAACATTATTCCTAAGAAAATGGTGGCGAATATCTATGTGCTTAGTTCACGAATGTTGCATGGGATTCTTGCTAAGGTCTATTGCACCTTTTTTGTCGCACATGATGGGAACATCATCAAGAGAAATCCCGTAATCAACAAGCGCTTGCTTCATCCATAGAGCTTGTTGACAAGCTTTACCGGCACTTACATACTCGGCTTCCGTGGTGGATATAGCAAGAGCGGTTTGTTTCTTGGAGAACCAAGAAGTTAAACAACAACCCATGAAGGTACAAACGCCACTAGTGCTTTTTCGGTCCACATAGTCTCCCGCATGATCCGAGTCCGTGTAGACAATGGTTTCTACGCCGGTACCTTTAGGATACCATAATCCTAAATGTATAGTGCCCTTAATGTATCGAAAGATACGCTTAACCGCTTCAAGGTGAGAGGTTTTGGGAGCCTCTTGGAAGCGAGCACAAAGGCAAACACTAACATGATATCCGGTCGACTTGTTGTTAGGTACAACAAACTACCAATCATACCTCTATATTTGGTGTTGTCTACCGACTCACAATCATCATCTACGGTAAGTTTAGTATCCGAGGCCATAGGGGTCTTTATTGGTCTAGAGTCTTCTAATCCAAAGTTCTTTAGCATTTCTTTAACATACCATCGTCCATTTGTTTAATTTGGAGTCCTAAAAAGAAGTTAAGTTCTCCCATTATACTCATTTCAAACTCGTCATGCATGATTTTGGCAAAATCATCACACAATGATTGACAAGTTGAACCAAATATAATGTCATCAACATATATTTGTACGATAATGAGGTGAGAACCTTTCTTCTTTGTAAAGAGTGTATTGTCTACCATCCCCATGGTATACTCATGTTTTACAAGAAACGCTTTAAGTCTATCATACCAAGCTTTGGGTGCTTGTTTGAGACCATAAAGAGCTTTCTTAAGCTTGTAAACATGATCCGGTTTCTCAAAATCAATGAAGCCGAGAGGTTGAGCCACACATACTGTCACACCCCACCATGGCGGAATATGGGGCGCGACGTATGGATATCATCACAACAATAGCGTGTCTATAGAGATAACTAAATGATATAAGAAATGCCATAAAAAGGTGACACAATGTCATGACAATATCTCAAACAATGCAGGTGTCTAGGTAAGTAGGTAACAGTCCTACCCCTTACCCAAGACAAACAAATAATACAAACAATACAACATATAGGTTCATAGCATCACTCAAAGAAACAAACAGCAAAATAAACTAAAAAGGAACAAGGATCTCCTTCTAAATGCATTCCTACTTGACTCCAATCATAGCCACATATGTTCTCACGCTTAACCACGTTATCACCTGAAAGAGACACTAAAATACGTCAACATAAAGTTGGTGAGAGTCATAGGTTTAGACTCCAACACAAAACAAGTCATAAGCTTTGAATACCATAACCAATAAACATATGGACAATGCGCTACAATTATGTATTAACAAATAACAATTCAAGATCAAACATTTCAAACCAAAACCAAGGCTCCTACCTTGCCAAACAACATGGTACCATAGATGATCACACTATGTACCTATCACAAGGCCACTACCTTGTCAAACCACAAGGCTACTACCTTGTCAAAACACAAGGCTACTACCTTGTCAAACCACAAGGCTACTACCTTGTCAAACCATTGGTCCCATAGGCGCCCATACACCTATGTACCTTTCCAATCCAGATCACACACAAACAAGAATCACATAGCAGTTAATCACATAAATGTACACACAAGTCCATCTCAAACCTTAAAAACATTCACAGCATTTATTTAGAAAATAATTCAACACAGTGTCTCGTCCATCCCATCTGGAAGTCAAAATCAATAGTAAACATGGGACTATGAAACTCACCTGATTTCTTCTTCACGAGTCCTCGCACTAGCAACAAGCTAACAAACCAAAAACACACAATCAATACCTGACCCAATCACTAAGATGGCTCATCAACCTATGATGGACATCTAACCTACTACCATATATATACCTCATTTAAATGCTCTAAGCATCCCATTACACCCCTCTATAAAGCCCTTAACTCGTTTTACTCCATAACACATCCCGTTAACATTTTACCAAAAACAGTCCCAGTTTTAGGTCTCCAAACTATAAGCCAAACGCCCACCTAAACATACCCATGGTTTCTGTAAAAGGAATATTCATTCCCTTACATATGTTGGCTAACACCTCTCACTTGCCCTAACCTTAAAGCTACTGTTAAGACCCCGATATACATATATCTACTTTTGTCATTCCAGATTTCCTGATTTTAAACGTACTAAACGTTTGTTACCATTAAGGGGTCTTACCCTAAACCACAACCTTAGCCCAAGTTCAGATACTTACTACAATATATAAACCATCTCTCACGTTCGTGAGAAGATCCCAATGCAACCCTAAGTACCCCAAACAACCCAAAACTTAAAAAGAAAACAGGTTGAATTCAAAACTGTTTTGACCTCCGACTGTTGTAACCTGTTTTTGACCCACTTCCCGACCTCCAATTTAGTTCTCGTTTCTTGATTTAGAAAGCCAACTCAATTATCTATCCAGGGCTAGCTTGATCGCATCTTGAATGTTCCTAGAACTCTAGATATGATCAAAACAATGACACCAAAATTCTGCCCAGTTTTTAAAAACGAATTTAACCTAATTAACCTAATTAATTAACCCTAACCCCACTAATTACAAGCCCTAAATTATATGATCATCATATTATGATTAATACATCATTAATCTACTGTTTTTATATAAATCCTAACCCTAATCCATCATAAGAATGATTAATTAAACATAAAAACAATTTAATTGAAAAGGGATTTGAAGATTTACCTTTAAATTAATGGAAGATGAGAAAACCCCAATTTTATGAAGAACCCTAACTTTTCTCTTCTATAATTCGACTATAAACTCCAGGGAATGAATAAAATTCGTTTGGTATAAGTGTGGGGGTTCCTTTTATAGCAAAACAATCCTTGTCCAAGTATAACACTTGTTTCCTTATTTTTTTTCCTCTTTTCCTTTTTTCTTTTTTTACAAACCGACCTAAACCCCACTAAATTCGTTTTTTTTTTCTATTTATTATTAATATATGTATTAATAATATTACCTTAATTTTCCTTAATTTATTTCAGCTCCTAAAGCCTCCAAAACCTCAAAACCGTAAAACTAGTCAAATTTACGCGTTTTACCGTAAAAGACGTAAAATATACACTTTTAAAAAAAATCTCAAATTTTGAAATAAACTTTATAACTAAGTCCTAAATGACTTAAAACCATCCCAAAAAATATCCATATGACTAAATACCCCTTCCGAGACCCCTAAATGCAAAACCCTAAATCGTAAAAATACGATTTTCCACAATACATATACGTATACGTAAAACCACCAAATAACACCATCTCATTTCATAGTCACTAAATTGTGAGCTCATGAACATGAAATAACCGTTCCTCGATTTACTTATGAGTACTTTATACCCATATACGATATCCACACCAAGCTCGTTCACACAAAATAAGCACGTAAACACACAAATCAAGTAAGCACACATAAAATAACCTAAAAGTAAGACCAAGTGACGAACCTCAAAACCACGGTTGTCACATCACTCCCTCCTAATAGAAATCTCGTCCCGAGATTTACTCCTTAGGATCAAACACACAGACAACAAATCACACGAGGATACTTGTTCTAAAAGAACTCCTCTCATTTCCACGTGAACTTTAGTTCAAGTTTCAAAATACCACATATACAAACTAAAAACAATTAAACTCATTGCCAAACTCTTGACCTCACAGTCAATAAATCTTCTAGATGACTCTTTGATAAAACAAAAACTCTCATTAACACAAGTCCCGAATAACCGTACATGCAAAATGCATTCTCAAATAACCTTTACCAATCTCAATACATGAAATGTATCATGTATACAACTCATTTCCCCCAGGAAATTATATGCTCATAAGCTAATGGTCCGATCTTTCTAAAGATCATAAATGGACCTACAAAACTCTACATCAATTCTTCCATTTTACCAAAACATACCACCCGTTACTATGGGTGAAACTCCCTACATAACTTTGTCACTAACTCTAGTGGTTTCCTCTTTTTCTACATATGATTATCCAAGCCACGCAACTTACAGGTTGGCGCATTCTCCGCTTTAGACAACTCAACTCGTGCAACCTACACCCTTCATCCAAATCACCCTAATACGTCATCCATATTGTTCCAGTTCGTCTCTGCTTCACTTTATTCTTCTTATTCCATGTCTCATCAACCATACTTGCCTTTCCCAGATGGTACTTGGCCTTGCAATTTTCTTTCATCACTTAACTCCACCCATCACCTTTGCCAAAAGTTCAATCAATATGATTGAATATGTGTTGGAGACGTTCATGATCCGTATAGATCATTCTCCACGTCTCGTACACCAAATGCCTCTAGCATTCTAGGCAGATATAACAATCCAGCCCCACTAACTAAGTCCATCTAGTTCTTCCAAATCTTCAGTTCTTGCAACGTATAAGCAATCGCCTTTCTTTGTCGTTCTCGTACACATCCAAATCCTTTCTCCACGTGTCGTCATGCTTCGCGAATTCATCCAGTCCTTCCGATAATCCCAAGATCTGCTCATCATTGAAGCCACCTCTTCAGCCTCCAAAATGCTTCCTTGTCCTTCTTCACTTCGCCCCTTGCTGGTTCCACGATATGCCATCATCTCTGACTACTAGTCCTGGCCAACTTAATCCTAAAACTCACACTTGAAAATCTCACGTTTAACTCCACTCCAAAACCGACACATAATTCGCCTCACTCCCCTTCTTAGATTTGAGTAGATCAAGATGTCGTCGATACTCCCGATGACAACTCGTTTACATACGTTCATGCACACTCGGTTCGTTGACTCCATGAGAACGGCTAGTGCTTTGGCGAAGCCAAATGCATAACCGTACACCCAAAGCGTTCATACAACATCCTTAGCAATTTCAACTATGTCCTCCTCACACCCTATCTTAGCGGCAATACGAATAAATTCCTACCTCGTTCTACTTGCAAAATTCTACACACATCTTAAAAGACCGGTACTTCCTCTCATCAGACCACTCAACCTCTTTCCACATCCAATCTACTACTAAGCAACTCAACTTTTATCCGGCATTCCTTGCAATCTCTAACAGCTCTTGTTTTTAAATCACTCCATCAATGATTTGCCTTAGAAGGGCACTAACTACAACTCCTCTCACTTCTCCTACTTGCTCTATTTATGGTTCTACCTCAAAGTAATAGGCAAACCTACTAAGTTTCAGGAAATTTTCAGAAAGCATACATGCCTTACGAACACTATCCCCTTCCAACACTCTCTATGGCGCGTTACTTGTGCCAATAACCATACATTATGCAAACCTCTATTCATCTCCCTTGACACTCCTAAGAGACCTCATGACCACATTAGTTCGTCTACGAACTTCTTTCCTCCCCACTAAGGGCATTCCGACCGTTCTCTCATGGTCACCTACTAAATCGTGTAGGCGTGACCAAGTCTTTCATACGACTACCTCAACGCTCCCGAACAATACGTAACCAAAAGTACATCCTAAATCCACCAGATACGATCAACGAATCAAACCCACGGATAACTTAACGACATTTCACGTGCACCAATTAAAACAAATCAAAACCACAAGACTCCAAAGAAAACTCAAACCCAAAATGTGTATCAACTCAACATAACCCATAACAACGAAAAATAATCCAAGACACACCCATTGGCAACCAAAACATATTACGCCCCGCGACATATTATTTAAACCGTGGAAAAGATCGACTTTTCCAAAAGAATATATTTTTATTTATTTTATTTTTTTTTTCTCCTCCCCACATCTATGTGACTCAAACCATCTACAAACAACCTTCTAGACGATCTCAAAACTCAACTCAAAGACTAGGTATCCCGTGCATCCCAAATCATAAAAATAAAACTACTATTCAAACTCAACCTTGAACCCGACACTTGTACAACAATTCCGACCAGTCCACTGACCTCCCATGACTATACATTCTGGATATTTGAAAAGTACGTTCCGAGTACATAATTTTAGGCTTTTGAATCACCCAAAAAGCTTTAAAAACGAACAAGTTACGACCAAAACAATTTTATACTAGTTGTTTTAAAAACTAAAGAATAAACTTAGTGATTAATGCAATCTATTTAAATGAAAGATATAATTGTATGTGAAATATTCATAAACTCCATTTAACCTTGTTTTAATAATTATATATGACGTGAATCAGTTATACCCAATTATATAAACTATGTAAGTAGAAAGAAATTTTACTTCGCTTTATTTTTAAAGAATGTCTTTTAGAATTTGAAATAAATAAGTGTTGATTAAAAGAAATCTTATGTTACATCCTGTTTCAAACACGACTCCAACACCTTACCCTTATTTTACCGAATACAACCAATTATCTAACCCTATACTAGATTTCCAAGTCCCCTTTTTCCATATACCAACCAAAAGAAATGTAAGGCTCAACACAAAAGATTTCATTATCTCAAAAGAAATCCCAGGTTATTTCAATAGACTTAAAACCAAGAACACCGTTTTAAAACGTACACGTGAAATACGAAACTCAAAGAATACGCTACAAGACACAGTTCAAAAGATTCAAAACGTCGTTGAAACTCCACCAAACTCCAGCACCATAAAACACGAACAAACACAAGGTACGTTCAAGTTATTATAACTAGTGAACGACCATATACCATAACTTAACACCTAGTAGTATATATACATCCGCATATATATACCTATTAAATTACCCAAAACATACTCGTTACCATACATGTCGGATCAACCAATCACGTCATACACTCGTTTTCCACATAGGTAATCACCATCTCACCGTGCCACCACAAGGCATAAAGCCCACCTCCAAAACCAAACCATATCGTATGACCCCAAAATCACACAACACAACTATAACCCAAAACATATAACACAAAAAGAACAATAGCCATATCGTAGATAGCCATTACATAAACTCATATATATACGTATACCCAAATTCTACATCTCATCATATACAAGCATGTACTAACCCTCTTTCATGCAATCATACTTGAGAACCCATTGAACTTGTGGTACTTGTATAACTATGTTGGCCACCATACTTATACAATTACCCTTTCCCCAATGCACTCCCTCCTATGATGACACTTATAAGAATCAATACAACAAATAACACATAAATCTACTAACTCACCTAAGCACATAACCACATAACCAATAAGGTCCAAAACTCCATCTATAAAAATAACATAATAAAACTCTTGGAATACAGAAATCCATAGTCTAGCTAAAACAGCCTAGACTAAATCCAAAACGAAAACATAATCAGTCATAAGTCATGTCGCCCATAAGAGTGGAAACGGCTTAAATATCCTTCCTACCCATGTACTCCTAGTAACTCGAACCACCACACGATTCTTAGGGAACATGACTTAAACATCAAAAGAAAAAAAATACTATACCTTAGGTACATAAAATAACCCAACAAAAGATAGAACTACCATGTACCAAATTATGTACTATAATGTACAATTTAAGCAAAATACGACAATGATTAGTGTGGACGATTATGGTTCAACCCGCACTAGTCACAACCCCAAAAAGAAAATAACATGTGGCTAAGTATGAACTTACTATGGTTCAATTCATACTAGTCAAAACATCACAATAAATAACATTCAAACACATCAATTATAATAAAATGCACACATACTCCTATGACGCCTATATGCAGGGACCCTTAAGCTATAGACTAGGCTACGCGACTAGGCAACCTAATTCTCTATAACCATTGTCTCTGATACCATTCTGTCACACCCCACCATGGCGGAATATGGGGCGCGACGTATGGATATCATCACAACAATAGCGTGTCTATAGAGATAACTAAATGATATAAGAAATGCCATAAAAAGATGACACAATGTCATGACAATATCTCAAACAATGCAGGTGTCTAGGTAAGTAGGTAACAGTCCTACCCCTTACCCAAGACAAACAAATAATACAAACAATACAACATATAGGTTCATAGCATCACTCAAAGAAACAAACAGCAAAATAAACTAAGAAGGAACGGGGATCTCCTTCTAAATGCATTCCTACTTGACACCAATCCTAGCCACATATGTTCTCACGCTTAATCACGTTATCACCTGAAAGAGACACTAAAACACGTCAACATAAAGTTGGTGAGAGTCATAGGTTTAGACTCCAACACAAAACAAGTCATAAGCTTTGAATACCATAACCAATAAACATATGGACAATGCGCTACAATTATGTATTAACAACTAACAATTCAAGATCAAACATTTCAAACCAAAACCAAGGCTCCTACCTTGCCAAACAACATGGTACCATAGATGATCACACTATGTACCTATCACAAGGCCACTACCTTGTCAAACCACAAGGCTACTACCTTGTAAAAACACAAGGCTACTACCTTGTCAAACCACAAGGCTACTACCTTGTCAAACCATTGGTCCCATAGGCGCCCATACACCTATGTACCTTTCCAATCCAGATCACACACAAACAAGAATCACATAGCAGTTAATCACATAAATGTACACACAAGTCCATCTCAAACCTTAAAAACATTCACAACATTTATTTAGAAAATAATTCAACACAGTGTCTCGTCCATCCCATCTGGAAGTCAAAATCAATAGTAAATATGGGACTATGAAACTCACCTGATTGCTTCTTCACGAGTCCTCGCACTAGCAACAAGCTAACAAACCAAAAACACACAATCAATACCTGACCCAATCACTAAGATGGCTCATCAACCTATGATGGACATCTAACCTACTACCATATATATACCTCATTTAAATGCTCTAAGCATCCCATTACACCCCTCTATAAAGCCCTTAACTCGTTTTACTCCATAACACATCCCGTTAACATTTTACCAAAAACAGTCCCAGTTTTAGGTCTCCAAACTATAAGCCAAACGCCCACCTAAACATACCCATGGTTTCTGTAAAAGGAATATTCATACCCTTACATATGCTGGCTAACACCTCTCACTTGCCCTAACCTTAATGCTACTGTTAAGGCCCCGATATACATATATCTACTTTTGTCATTCCAGATTTCCTGATTTTAAACGTACTAAACGTTTGTTACCATTAAGGGGTCTTACCCTAAACCACAACGTTAGCTTAAGTTCAGATACTTACTACAATATATAAACCATCTCTCACGTTCGTGAGAAGATCCCAATGCAACCCTAAGTACCCCAAACAACCCAAAACTTAAAAAGAAAACAGGCTGAATACAAAACTGTTTTGACCTCCGACTGTTGTAACCTGTTTTTGACCCACTTCCCGACCTCAAATTTAGTTCTCGTTTCTTGATTTAGAAATCCAACTCAATTATCTATCCAGGGCTAGCTTGATCGCATCTTGAATGTTCCTAGAACTCTAGATATGATCAAAACAATGACACCAAAATTCTGTCCAGTTTTTAAAAACGAATTTAACCTAATTAACCTAATTAATTAACCCTAACCCCACTAATTACAAGCCCTAAATTATATGATCATCATATTATGATTAATACATCATTAATCTACTGTTTTTATATAAATCCTAACCCTAATACATCATAAGAATGATTAATTAAACATAAAAACAATTTAATTGAAAAGGGATTTGAAGATTTACCTTTAAATTAATGGAAGATGAGAAAACCCCAATTTTATGAAGAACCCTAACTTTTCTCTTCTATAATTCGACTATAAACTCCAGGGAATGAATAAAATTCGTTTGGTATAAGTGTGGGGGTTCCTTTTATAGCAAAACAATCCTTGTCCAAGTATAACACTTGTTTCCTTATTTTTTTTCCTCTTTTCCTTTTTTCTTTTTTTACAAACCAACCTAAACCCCACTAAATTCGTTTTTTTTTCTATTTATTATTAATATATGTATTAATAATATTACCTTAATTTTCCTTAATTTATTTCAGCTCCTAAAGCCTCCAAAACCTCAAAACCGTAAAACTAGTCAAATTTACGCGTTTTACCGTAAAAGACGTAAAATATACACTTTTAAAAAAAATCTCAAATTTTGAAATAAACTTTATAACTAAGTCCTAAATGACTTAAAACCATCCCAAAAAATATCCATATGACTAAATACCCCTTCCGAGACCCCTAAATGCAAAACCCTAAATCGTAAAAATACGATTTTCCACAATACATATACGTATACGTAAAACCACCAAATAACACCATCTCATTTCATAGTCACTAAATTGTGAGCTCATGAACATGAAATAACCGTTCCTCGATTTACTTATGAGTACTTTATACCCATATACGATATCCACACCAAGCTCGTTCACACAAAATAAGCACGTAAACACACAAATCAAGTAAGCACACATAAAATAACCTAAAAGTAAGACCAAGTGACGAACCTCAAAACCACGGTTGTCACACATACCTCCTCATTGATCAAACCGTTAAGAAATGCGTTCTTTACATCCATTTGTTAAAGCTTAAAGTCTAAAGCATAATCGTAAGCTAGGATTCTAATGGATTCTAATCTAGCTACGGGTGCGTATGTCTCGTCATAATCAATACCTTCTTGTTGATAATATCCTTGCGCTACAAGTCTAGCCTTGTTACGAGACACGACACCATTCTCATCTAACTTATTCCTATACACCCATTGGTTCCTATGATGGTCGAACTTCTAGGCGGAGGAACAAGTTCCCAAACGTCATTAGCAATGAATGAATTCAATTTTTTTCTTACATAGCGATGACCCAACTCTCATCCATCAAAGCTTCTTTAACATTCTTTGGTACAATCAAGGAGACGAAACAAAAGAAGTTACTTTGATTTTGGACTTGAGATCTTAGGGTCCTTTGATTTAATTCGCCTATGACGTTATCAAGAGCATGATCCTTAGACTCCTTAATGTTTACTCCCTTTTCAACACTAAGGTCTTCAACTCCTATGTTTCTAACATATTTGGCATTAACTATGTCTATTTCATCTAAGTCATCATATACCAAAGGCGGTGTCTTAGATGAAGGTGGGGTTTCATCAAATGTCACGTTAGGTGATTCTTCAATTACACCCGAGGTTCTATTGAGGACTATGTAGGCTTTGCTAGTTTGAGAATAACCTAAAAAGATACCTTCGTAAGACTTTGGGTCAAACTTAGTAAGGTAATCTTGGTGTTGAGAATGAAGCACTTGCTTCCAAACACCCTAAAGTATTCCAATTAGGGCTTCTTACCTTTAAGAATCTCATAGGGGGTCATTCCTAGAAAAGGTCGAATAAGAATTCGGTTGAGAATGCAAGTCGATGTGTCCACGACATTACACCAAAACTTTTGAGGCAAAGATTGCTCATTTAACATCATCCTACTCATCTCTTGGATGGTGATATTCTTCCTTTCAACTACCCCATTTGATTCACAAAAGGCACCAAATTTCACTTCATTATCAAATTCCCTACCATGAACCGTCCTATTAGAGACAATTAAACATCCTAGTTGATTTTGAATTCTTCGACTAAAGGTTTCGAAGTGATCGAAAACTCCATTCTTAGACGCCAAAAATCTAGTCCAAGTGAATCTAGAATAGTCGTCAACTATAACTAGGGTATAAAGGTTACCTCCATAACTCCGTATGGCGGAAGGTCCAGAGAGATCCATGTGTAGGAGCTCTAAACACCGAGAGGTCGAAACCAAATTCTTGTCTTTGTGACTTGAGTGAACTTGCTTCCCAATTTTGCAAGCATCACAAAAGTGACTATCAAACTTCATCTTAGGGAGATGTCTTACCAACTCCTTAGAGACTAAAGATTGAATTAAACGCATATTAGCGTGACCTAATCTCCTATGCCAAAGAGTAGAACTATCATCTAAAGTCGCTAGACATAAATTGTCCTTTGACTTCCTATTAACCTTCATGACATAAAGCACATGCTTTCTAACACCTTTTCCAATGACTTTTCCATCTTTTACGATTTCACTGTCATATTCCGAAAAGATGACTGTACACTTATTGTTACAAATTTGACCTATACTTAGAAGGTTAAAACCTAAGTTATCTACGTGCTCTACGTTTTCTATAGTCATAGAGTCAAGAGAGACCGTACCTTTGCCAATGATATTACCACGTCTATTACTTGCGAATGTAACGTTACCTCCATCATATGCTTTGTAGTGTGAGAACAAACTTCTATTACCCGTCATGTGTTTAGAACAACCACTATCCTTAATCCACTCATCGGGCTCTAGATCGATTCTCAAGCATATCTAGGTAACAACACACAAGATCAAACATTTGGTCCCCAATATCTCATGGGTCCAAATTGTTAGTTCCAAACATCCCTTGTATTTGGTTGGGATGCATGAATGAAGGAGACATTCCCCATAGGGAAAAGTATTGTTGTTGAAAATTATTCCAATTCATATGGCCATTTTGTTATCCATAGTTTCTTCTAGGTGTCTTTGATCTTGATTTAGTATTATTATTATTCCTCCTAGGTGATGGGTTTTTACTCCTAGGTCGTGGTTTAGCTTGATTATCTCTTTTTAGCGTAGGTGTTCTACTTCTAGGTTTAGATTCATTTCGTACTCTTGGAGGAGTAGATGTTTGTCTAGATAAGTTTCTAGTTCCCATTAGAGGTTTACTCAAGGGCTTGTAGAATTTATCTAGAGTAGACTTTTCAATTATAGGTACTTTGACATTGTTAATTAGAATATGTTTTGGTCCTTCACCTAAAATTTACTTTTTAGAAAGTTCAGGAAAAATCTTCTTCTGGACGCGGTTCCTTAGCTCCATCGGCGGTTCCATAGCGATAAGGAACCACCCCATATATTGGAGCACCGCGTGCAAAGGACTGTTTTTCTAAAAACTTAACATGTTTTGGTTCACTAGTTGATGTTTCATTAGTGTTATATCCTAACCCAAGTCTTTCCTTAGAATGAATTTGTTTGTTTAACATATCATTAAGAGCATTAGTACCTCTCATGAACTTTTCAAGTCTAATGGAGGTGCTCTTAAGGTTTTCACATTTTTAGCATCCTAGATGTATTTCTTTATTTTTATCAAGCTTAGCTAATTTTTCTTTTAGCTCACTAATCTCGTTTTCAAGCTTAATTCTAGTTGATTTTAGCACTTTGTTCTTTTCAATAAAAACTTAGACTAAGCTTATGCAAGTTATTGTATTGGTCTTCTATTTCACTATCATCGTGAGAAGAATTATTATTGCTATAATACTCGGTTTCGGAACGTACCTCTTTAGAAGTGTGAGCCATGAGACACTTATCATCTTTGGGGTTGTCATCAACATCTTCACCGCTATCGCTCCATGAACCTCCAACAAACGCCGTATGGTTCTTGTCACGTGAAGGCTTAGGACAATCACCGATGAAATGATTTGGATCACCACATCTAAAGCATTTCCTATCACCTTTATCATCTTTGGCAAATCAGTTTTAGGAGAAGGGTTTCTTGTCGTTTTTTTGTTGCCTCACGTATTGACCTCGTCTTTTGAAGAAATTCTTAAAGTCTCTAACCACCAAGGCATATTCCTCATCATCACTATCCGAGAAGCTTTCATGGTCACTTTGTGCCTTCTTGGCTTTGAGTGCAAGAGACTTTCTTTCACTCTTAGTTTTCACAACTTCCGAGTCCTTCAAAGTTATCATCTCATGAACCTTCAAGTTACCAATGAGTTCATCGAGTGATAATTTGGCGAGATCCTTTGATTCATCAATCGCCGTGACTTTAGCTCTCCATTTGGGATGCAACACCCTAATAAACTTCCTAACATTGTTCTTGCTAGAAAAACCTTCATCGAGTGCTTTTAGACTAGTAATAATAGTGTTAAATCTAGAAAATGCACTATCTATGGTTTCATCTTCTAAGATGACAAATTGTTCATATTGTTGAACAAGAAGATCGATTTTACTTTCTTTGACTTGGCTATTACCTTGGTGGGTTACTAAAAGAGTATTCCAAATGTCTTTAGCGGTTTCACACATAAAAATCCTTTTGTACTCTTTCTTTGGTAAAGCATTATAAATCATCATTTTAGCCTCATTATTATTAGCAAGTTTTCTTTTAGTACCATCATTAGCTTTGTCAAAAGTAACTATCTCCTTACTTTTAGAAACTTCATTATATTGAAATGGCAAAAAGTCACCATTAATAATAACATAACAAAGATCTAAATCTTTTGATTTCACATAAGTCTCAAACCTATTTTTCCAATAAATAAAACTATCGATTTCAAAAAGAGGTTGTCTTTACATGGATTGCCCTTCTAGATACTTGTTCGAATCCATAGATCGATTCAAGTTTTAAAATACAATATATTTTAAAAAGTCTTGAGCAACCACGCTCTGATACCAATTGTAGAAACTAGAAGGGGGGGTTGAATAGTTTCTTAAATTTGCTTGTTAAAGTTTGGTTTTAAAAATCCTTTTTCAAAAACTTAAGCTTGAGTATTTATGTGAAACTTTCTTATACACAATATGAACAAGGTATAGAGCAACTTATTAATAATCACAAGTATAAAGAATAATGAATGTATAATGCAACTAACTAATAATCACAAGTGTAAAGAATGAAGAATGTAAAGAGATAAGGGAAGGAAAGATCAAACCAAACACCAAGGATTTATAGTGGTTCGGTAACAAAGCTCACTCCTTGTTCCTACTCCACTCCTCAAGTACTCCTTACTCGAGAGTTCACTAATCAACAAGCTCCTTAAGGTGGAGAAACTGTACACAACATCGCTTAACCAATTTCCGACTCTAAGCTAAAAGTCGAGCCCTAATCTTAGTTAGGACCAATCTACACCAATATACTTTGAGGACTAAGTATTAACCCTAATACATAAACAACTTCCAAATAGACACAACTACTTGGATCTTCACTACAATGGCACAACAATGAATAAATAAGTTTGGATCTTCAATGGATCTTTGAGGTAGACACAACACTTCAACAATGATAGTGTTCTTCTCTTTGCACTTTGAGAGGAAAAGATGGGAGGAGAAAGATTCACGTCTAAACAAGTAGTAATCAAACAAATGATCAAGGATTTGAGTGATTTAAGAAGTATGTAAGAATCTGAAAGTTTATGTGCAAAAGAGGTGGATTGAAAGTCTGAGAATGGTCTACTATTTATAAGACAAATGTCCAACGGCTATATCTGCCCGCGGTTCTTTATTGCATCTCGCGGTTCTTTATCGATAAGGAACCGTCATAGGCGCTAAGGAACCACCGGCGTAAAGTCCACTCCCTTTTGTTCTTTAGTGGGTTGGTTCGAATTTGGGGATTAAAATATCCTGAAAGGATATTCCAAACCAAGATAGAATATGCCATTTTCAAATTTCAAACTTTCAAATAATTAATTTAATAAAACATTTTCTTAAAAAGAAAGTTTAATAATAAAACTTTGTCACACTTAATAAAAAGTGAGTTTTAAGAAAAGATTAAATCCTTGATCACTTAATTAGTATAATTACTTGTTTGTTCATACCTTAAGTGATAATGGTTGAAATGAAAAATACTTGAACTCAAGAATTCTTTTTTCATTGTTTTCGTAAATGCTTGTTTTTACGTATTGTCGTAATCAAAACAAAGCGAGACCGAAAAATGCAAGTAACGTTTTTAGGCATCATTGCATTAACAGAAATAATACCAACTTTATACTAGTCTTGTTGTACAAAGTTAAATTGTGGCTCTAAACTAAATTACGTATGCATCCTTGTTAACTGAAATCCAAGACAAGATTGAATAAGATTTGTGTTAGATACTTTAGGATTACATATGTACTAGTAATATTTGGTTGATGTTGTACATAAACCTAGTATGTGGATTAAAACATGGATACATCATCACTTTCTAGTACTAAACAAAATCTATGGTGATCTTAGGAAGGATTTAGTTAGATATCAAGTAGATTTTGTAGGATCTAGTTAGTATCAAGTTAGATTGTGTAGGATTTAGTTAGTATCTAGTTAGATTGTGTAAGATTTAGCTAGTATCTAGTTTAGATTGTGTAGGATTTAGCTAGTATCTAGTTTAGATTGTATAAGATTTATTAAGTATCTAGTTTAGATTGTATAAGATTTTGTTACTACATATGTAGGATATATAGGATTTAGTTAGATTTCAAAAAAAATGAATGTACATGTATGTATAAAAATATTTATCATGTGTCACATTGACTAGTGTGTGCTCATTATATCATAAGTTGTATTTAAATGTGATGTTATTAATTATAGTGTAGATCAGGTTAAAATGTCTATTTAAAAAGGTAAGTTTAAATACTTCACTATGTTTATGTAATACAATTATGATTTGTTACATAATTAATCTTTATAATAATGTATTGAAAAGGTGGTCCATGAAAATATTATAGGATGAACGATAATAAGAATAAAGCCGATGACGTGTCAAAAGTCAAAAATCAGAAATGTCACATATTCAACATGCATATACCCATATTATAATAATAGTTCAGAAGGACCAAAAGACCAAATTACACACCTATATTTTCTATTCGCATGAAGCAAATAAGTAATACTAGTAACTAAAACTCAGATTTTTTTTTGGGGGGGGGGGGCACAACCCCTCCTTGCCCCAAAGAAGTTTCATCCTTACTTTTACCCACGAAATAAATTTGGACAGCAAGCTCATGTTTATAAAAATTCCACAAATTCATCACCAACAACATCACCACTTCTTCCTCTCATCAAATATCAAACCAAAACACTTTCAATCAACAATTTTTAGATATAACCCGTTCCATCTTTGTAACACCCCAATTTTCATGATACTAGCATTTAATATATTTTAAGGCTTCCAATTTAACTCATGTTACCTTCATAAGGTTCTGTTAGTCGACAAGTACTTTAACGAAAATAAGTTAATAAAGAGAAAGGACTATTTATGAAATAGTTACACTATAAAGGACTAAATTCGCCAAAATTATAAATTTAATGATTAAACCTTTTTATAGGTTTCCTTAAGCCCAAAAAAACTACAACTCTTATCCATCCTAAACTTTTTACATGTTTCTAAAAAAGAGGGGATAAAGACACTACTTGATTCAAGATCATTCCTAAATTCTAGTAAAGATCAAAACATGGAACAAGCTTAAGAATTAAGGTTAACAAGAGAGTAAAGGCTGAATATAGCTACGTTTCAAGCTACTCTTGAGGTATGGATTACTATAACACTTAAAATCTATGTTTTAGCATAAACCCTTCAATGGTTATGGTTAGTTATCATGTTTTAATGATCATAAAGGGGTTATGGCAATTTTAGAATGAATTATGTTAAATTCGTAAAATTAGGATATTTGAAAATCACTAAGAAACCATGTAACCATGTTATAAGTTTACAAGAAGCCATGGGTGCATTAGTTTGATCATGTAACACCATGTTCCCTTATGTTAATTCAAGAAAGTGAAGTTTATGATTCTGGTAATCTAAATAACCAAACACCCCCTTATGTTCATGTCATGCTTCATGTCTTAAGACTAAGTTTAAATGAATCTGGTTTAAATTCGTTATGTTTCAGAACATACGAAGTATGAATTTGTGTTAGAAAATTAACTAGCTCGTGTTAAAGATGCTTAGATAGAATATTAAAGGGTTTTTTTGTCACAAGGCCATATTTGCATATTTAAAAATATCCTAATTACAAATCTTATTAAAATTGATCACATACATGTTAAGTAAGCTGAGATTGTATTGTTTAAGTGATTAGAGTTGTTTTATGCTAAGTTTTGGTCATTTTGGTTAAAGATAAAAACGGGTCAACAAGTTGTGGAGAATTTTATGCTAACTTTAAAGGGCCATAGAGAATAAATCGTTGATCGAATTGACTTGAGGTCAAGTCCAAACTTTATCTCTCTAAGTCTACTTTCTAATTAAGTTTATTTCAAGTCATAATTCTAAGTTTAAGTGGGTCAAATCTAAGTTTATAGCAGTCTGTCCAAAAAAGAATATTTTGTATTTTCACTAAAGTTAGTAAAAATGATGTAGATTGTGTGTATGGATATTATAGCAAGTCTAATGACTATAGAATGATATTTTCACGTGTTTAAGAGATCTGGAATGTCCAGGAATGCCCGAGGAATGCCTAAGCCAAACAAGGTGAGTACGTAGTATAAAAGAAAGTACCAGATCATATACCCATATAGTCATCTTCATTTTGTTTGTATTTCTTATTTTTATTAACATGCTCATATATATGTCTCACTGTTAACAAGTGTGCAAATCTTGTTAAGATCACATATTTTGACATGTATGGTCATACTATAACTTAACCCGAGTGGTTATGAATTATTGCTAAATTCTCATGTTGAAACATCCGATCATAATATGATGCTATGAGACTAAGTTAACCCGAGTAGCTATGAATTCATATTGAAATACTATGTTGACCCGTATGGTCATAATATTATGTTATTATATCATGTTGGCCTAATTGGTTTCAGTATAGGGTTAACTGATCATTTCGACCAAAATGATCGTGTGGGCATGAAAATGTTCATAATGACCTGTATAAACATGATATAATGTTTCATGTTAACAAAGAAGTTATCATTTATGTGATTTACTTATTACCTTTATGACACATTTAAGTAATTCAAGCTACTATTTAAGTTATCTAATAGAAATAAGTTATGTCCTTATGTCACTATTTTATGCATGTCATGTATATAATTCATGCTCTCGCGTGAGGTCTTAAATTTGGTTCATGTTAACCCGACTGGTAATTTTATCCCGACAAGTAATCGCATTGATCCGGGTGATCATACTATCATGTGTAACTACTTATGTTGACCCGAGTGGTCATATTGTTACGTCAAGTAATCAGTTGACCCGAGTGGACATATTATCATGTCAAGTACTCATGTTAACCTGAGTGGTCATATTATCATGTCAAGTACTCACGTTGACTCAAGTGGTTATATTATCATGTTAATCACTCATGTTGACTACAGTGGTCTTATAATCATGTTAATTACTTATGCTGATATGAGTGGTTATATTATCATATCAAGTACACACGTTGACCCAAGGGATTATATTATCACGTTAATTACTCATGTTGAACAAAGTGGTCATATTATCTTGTTAATTACTTATGTTGACATGAGTGGTTGTATTATCATGTCAAGTAATCACGTTGACTTGAGTGGTTACATTATCATGTCAAGTATTCAAGTTGACCCGATTGGTCATATTATTTTGTAAAGTAATCTCGTTGACACGAGTGGTCACATTATCATGTCAACTACACACGTTGACCCGATTGGTCATATTATCATGTAAAGGACTCATGTTGACTCGAGTGGTCATATTATCATGTTAGTTACTCATGTTGACCCGTGTGATTATATTTCGTAAGTTATGTGCTTAAATGGAACTTCTATTCCATAAATGGAATTCATGATCATGCCACTATTCAAGTTCAAAGTGAAGTAATACTTATACATGTTATCATTTCATGAATTCAATATGTACTTCGTTTACTCACTAAGCTTTAAGCTTACTGTTATTTCATTTCATGTTTTATACGTGATCATATTATTTAAGGCAAACAGGGGTAGTGAAGATTTAGTAGCTATTGATGGTGCTCGAAAGTAACGAGAAATTCTATAACCCTTCTCTTGCTATAACTAGTTACACCTAAGTGTCTGCGATTCGTGTCAAAAAAATTATGTGCATTTCAAGTTTGTTTTATGGGCGTTTCAAGTTGGTACAAGAGCTGTGGTTTAAGAGACTTAGGTATCCACCATTAGTTGGGATACTTAGACTTAAACCTTCTCTAAGTGAACAGTAATATGTTTCATGTTTCCGCTTATGTGTTTAAATTTTGTTCTATTTTCATATAGACATCAAGTAGTATCATGCATGACTTGATTTTAGATGCACGTCATGGAAGAAAGCATACAATATTTTACATGTTTTAGCATGTTATTTGATTATGTATACATTTTAGGACATAATCCATGTGCATAATTATTTATTTTTCATGAATTAAGTACCTCATGGTAACGATGAGTCTTTGATTATGCGATGTAAATATTATGACGCCTGGCCAACGTGATAGCAATCGCATCACATAACGAGGCCTTATTTATGATCATCTCTACTTCAAGTATACGAGGAATCCTCCTTAATAGACGAAATATTCTTATTATGTCAATGCCAACTGAGTTATGTCATCTTTAATGATTGACACAATTGAACTTATTAAGACATGTGATCAAATGTAACCTATTCATATCATGATAAAGTATTATCAACATATATTCTAATATGTATAAAATTTTCTAGTTTTAGTGATATCTTAAAATGGTGTCGATGTGGCATGTTTTGTTAGTATGTTAAGCAAGAATTCCCAACTTATAGGATAATGTTTATATCCCTAACATTATAAGAGTCAAGTTAAGAAGTAGAATGTATGAGGAGTTTGCTTGAGTAACATCAGACGAGTTTAAGTTCTTTATTTAAAACTCATTTCCTAAATTAGAAATCAAGAAAACACGTCGGGACTTCTCAAACCTGATTTAGACTTCTCAATCGGTTCATAAGTTTATTACGACCATTGACATATTCAAGGTAAAATGGAACACGCCAGCACCCGAATTTTTAAGAACTCTTAAATATTAAGTTATTCAATACCTTCGGGACATATTCTTAATATCAGTTAAAACATAAAATAAATCACACGAGGTTGTGAAAGGTACCTTTCTTGTGAACTTAATACCTACTCGTGTGTCATTCTCATTCGGATGCCAATCAATTATTCATGTTACAACTTTTGAGTTGAAACCTTACTATTCCTAAGTGTTTAAATTTCCAGATGTATAGATAATGTGTGACAACATTTAACATGTAATTCAAACATGCCATGATTATGAATTAGAAGTTATAAAAGGAGAAATCAAGTATATATAATTCTACTATTTAAAACAATATATGTTGTAAACAAAATATATTGGCTCGTTGAGAATGAGGCCACAAATCTGGATATCCAACATTAAGATTCTAACAAGGGAGACATGTTCATTGCAAATCAGATATCCACGTTATATAGAGCATATAGATTTTTTATGCATTATCAGTATATCGGTATGTAGTCATTGAGATCATATTAAGAACATTAAATGTTACGTTTTGGTTCAGTAACTTGGAGTAGATGGTTATAGCGATGGGTTCATGATTATATGGTATGACTATTATAACGCTTGATCAACGTGATAATATTTACATGTTATGGCAAGAAATTATCTTAGGCGGTTCAATAGGATAGTTAATATAGGAATTATGTGTGTAAGAGATTAATGTTCGTTTCCTTGACTCGACTCGAATTGATATCCAATATTATCGTAAAGATTAATCGTTTTTGGTTTAATTAAAGGATTTGGTATTCTATGTCTAATTAAACTGAAATGGGGATACTATTTTAGGCTTAGGGAATATAGAAATAAAAGCGCAAATAGTTCACATAAAATTACTCTAAAATGCAATACACTTATACAACAATTTAAAATCTAGATGAAACTTATTAAATCTAAGATGCAATAAAACTTACTATAATTAAAAAATTAATTATTCTAAATGCAAAATTAAGCTAAATGCAAGCACGTAATAACAAGTAAAATGATAAAAATTAAATCAAAAAGATAAACTTAAGATTAAAGCATAAAGCTTTAACCTTTATAGCTTATTAATCTTTTTAGATGATAAAGCTTGAAGCTTTATATACTAATAAGGTTAATAATCACAAAAAGGTGTAAACTTTATACTCAAAATAAGCTTATCTAAAAGAAAACTAATTTTTACAATTTTAAATCTATTTTTAAAACAACAATAACTTTTAAAACTAATTAAAACGATTTTTTATAAAAGAGATATTTTTTAAGCAATTTAAACTATATTAATCTAATTAATTAAACTAAAACGATTTAGAGGAAAAATAAACTTTAAGCTAGATATTGAAAAAGAAAAGAACTTTAGTACCCGTGGTCCGAAGAAAAACGCTTTAAAAAGAATCAACACAACCAACAAAATATGGCCCGTAAAGTACACGGCCTCTCTTAATCTTAGAATCATGAATGAGCTTAGTCTTTTTCTTATAGAATCATGGATAGACTTTTCCGCAACCTTATTGGGAGTAAATTGCTTCTCATCTTGTGTCTTGATCCTTCATATTGATTTGTTTTAATGATCTTCACATCATCTTAGGATCTTTAGCAAAAAAGTTGAATCCTCATGCCTTGCGAGGGCCTTTTTGGACTCGGTATCCTCATGCCTTGTTAGGGCCTTTTTGGATACGCCAATCTTAGCATCCCGCTTCAATAAGTTATACCTTGGCTATGAACTCTAATTAAACCCGAGCAACTTTTAAACTATTTTGGGCTAGAAGCTAAGTAATTTTTCAAATCGCACGACCTTATTTATTGCATTTATTTATTGACAAGTGCTGGGAGAAAAAGCTTATAATTAACTCACATAAGTTCATGAAAGAATACGTAATTTATAATTGACTCTACCATTTCTCGTTCTCCACAATTTAAAATCTCAAGTAATGAGACTCGTGGATGCTTAGCCTAATAAACCAATTAAGGTCCATGTGGTTAAGGATACTAGCTAGAGTAAACTTGAATAAGCAAACTCGGGCTGAGTCAAAATATTCATGACGGGCCTAATATATCAAAGACGTCTAAACTTGTTAAAACCATTTTATTTATTCATTTTCCTTTTTGACTTTATTCTTGAAATGGAATATATACATATGATGGTGATGATAAAAAAGAAAGTAGATAAAAGAAAATAAATGAAAAATACTACTAGGCTAAAATAGATCAAAATTTTTGAAAAACGTCGAAAAATATTAATTTTCCGGTTAAAATGAGGACATATTCATGGAAAATCCCACTTGACTTCGATATAAGTCTCCCCTACACTTTATATAAACATTGTCCTCAATGTTTAAGCATGTGGAAGAATAAACTCCCCTAAACTTAGGACATTGAGTACGTTATATAAAATCAAGCTAAGGAAGTGACGACTAAAGTGATTTCAATTTATTCAACTTATTTATGCACAAGTATTGAATCACAATAGTTTTGGATAGAACCGGTATCACGGGATCACGGGCCGCGTCAAAAGCACCAAAAGTGGATCATTAAAGCACATATCCCTGTACAACACCACAAAACAACAACCTACTTGGCTCCCCCTACACTTATTGGTGGAAAAGTGAAAGGTGGAAAAGGTAAAATCTAACCTAGTTATACGATGCTTAATTTATTTATCACGAGTCTCTATCTCGACTCGATTTCCCAAATTTAATTCAAAGGAAATGTGGAGAGGGATGTAATCATCTCATGAGATATGTCCTCTCCAAAGTACAAATTAACCCATTGGCCATTCACCATAAAGTTTGGCCCATTTGGTTGAGCTAGCTTAATGGTGCCAGAAGGGAAAATTTGGGCCACAGTGAATAGACCGGACCAACGCCTCTTAAGTTTGCCTGAAAAGATTTTCAACCGAGAGTTAAAGAGTAAAACTTGATCACCAATTTTGAACTCTTGGTTCTTAATCTTAGAATCATGAATGAGCTTAGTCTTTTCGTTAATCTCTTTGTTTGGTAGTTCCCCTTGATAAGGATCCTTAAGTCTACTTAAGTGATCTGTGGCTAGGTTTTCGGCTCCCTTTTTATCACGAATTTCGATTTTAAATTTTTGTAAGAGCAAAACCCAATGAAGGAGTCTCGGTTTAGCCTCTTGTTTGGTCAACAAGTATTTCAAGGCGGAATGGTCGTTGTAAACAATGGTGGTGGAAAGCACAAGATAGGGGCGGAACTTCTCAAAAGCATACACTATAGCTAAAAGCTCTTTTTTGGTAATGGTATAATGCAATCGAGCCCCGTCATTGTCTTAATTGCATAATGGATGGGTTGGAAATGTTTGTTAACTCGTTGACCTAAAACCGCTCCTACCGTGAAATCACTAGCATTACACATGAGCTCGAAAGGTAACTCCCAATTTGGAGACACTAAGACCGGTGCCTTAGTTAATTTACCTTTAAGAATTTCAAAAGAGTCGAGAAAATCTTGAGAATAGATGAAAGGATCATCTTTTTCTATGAGATGAGTCATTGGTCGGGCTACTTTGGGAAAATCTTGAATGAAACGTCGATAGAAACCCGCATGGCCTAAGAAACTCCTAACTCCTTTGACGGTGGTAGTTGAAGGCAATTTAGCAATGACGTCAAATTTAGCACGGTCTACTTCGATACCGGCTTTAAAAATTTTATGACTGAGGACGATGCCTTTTTTATCATGAAATGGCATTTTTCCCAATTAAAACGAGACGAGTGTCTTCACACCGTTTAAGCATACGTTCTAAATTAGCAAGGCAAGAAGAGAAATAATCTCCATAAACCGAGAAATCGTCCATAAAGACTTCCATAGTTTGTTCAACCATGTCATGGAATATTGCCATCATACACCTTTGAAAAGTCCCGAGAGCATCGCATAAGCCGAAAGGCATTCTTTTGTAAGAAAATGTTCCATAAGGACAAGTGAATGTGGTTTTCTCTTGGTCTTTTGGATCGATAGGAATTTGAAAATATCCGGAGAAACCGTCTAAGAAGTAATAGTAGTCATTACCCGCTAAACGCTCGAGCATTTAATCCATGAAAGGAAGAGGAAAATGATCCTTACGAGTGGCATCATTGAGCTTACGATAGTCGATGCAAACTCTCCAACCCGTAACAAGTTGAGTAGGAATTAACTCGTTGTTTTCATTGGGAACAACGGTTATCCCGCCTTTCTCAGGCACACAATGGACCGGACTAACCCACGGTGAATCCGAAATAGGGTAAATCATGCCGACATCTAGAAGTTTGATAACTTCTTTCTTAATGACTTCATGAATTTTCGGGTTTACCCTTCTTTGACTTTGGACTGCGGGTTTAAAGTCATCTTCCATGAGAATTTTATAAGTGCAAAAGTTAGGATCAATTCCGCGGATGTCGGAGATTTTCCAAGCAATTGATTTCTTATGATTTTTAAGCACTTCGATAAGCCTAGCTTTTTCATCCTCTTTTAAGTCCTTAGCATTAATGACGGGTAACTTATCAACTCAATCTAAGAAAACATATTCTAAATGAGACGGTAAATCCTTAAGCTCTAAATCTGGTGGATTTTCGGTGGAAGGCTTAGTCAAATTTGGATCATCGTTTGTAACTTCCTTAGGAGCCGCTAGAGAAATATGGTCCTCATTGAGAAGTCTCTTAATGGTACGAATGTCTTCTTCCCAATCGGTGGGAGAATCGTCATATTTTAAGTCCACGTCCCCTAAACTTACTTCGAATTCATGTAAGAGAAAATCACTTTCTCCAAATGGATTCAATGAAGGAGAAATAGATACTACGGTCTCAATATGTAGTAAAAGTGAAATCCCACTCTTACAAGCCTCGTGAAAATGTTCCTCGTATGCTTCATCGAGCACATCGATTAAATTCACGGATTTGGGATCATCGGGAAGCTTAGAAAGTTTGCCCATATTAAAGACGATTTTGTCATCCCCTACCCTCATGATAAGCTCACCCGCGGCTACATCAATCAATGTACGCCCGGTCCTCAAGAAGGGTCTTCCCACAATTAAGGGAACACGGGGATCTATCTCATAGTCGACTACAACGAAATCGGCGGGGAAAGTAAATTTGTCGACTCTTACGAACACATCCTCGGCTATCCCCACCGGATAAGCAACCGAACGGTTTGCTAATTCTAAATTCAAACGAGTGAGGACTATCTCGGGTAGAGATAATTGCTTCCACATGGACAATGGAATAAGATTGATACTCGCTTCGAGATCCGCCAAAGCCATACAATTCTCTACACCGGGGAAATTGCAAGGGATAAGGAATCGACTGGGATCTCCAAGCTTAAACGGTAATTTTCTCAAAAGAACCGCGGAATAATTCTCATTCAATTGGGTATTGGCGATATCAAGCAATTTTTCCTTGTCGGTTAAAAGATCCTTAAACATTTTAGCATACTTAGGCATGTCAGCGAGAGCCTCGGCAAAGGTGATATTAAAATTCAATTAATTGAACATTTTTATAAAGTTCGAAACTTGAATATCATCCTTATTCTTCAACTTATCCTTCCTCAACGTTGAAGGGTAAGGTATATTAGATTTAGGAGAAGATTGAGGAAGAACCATTTCACTCACAACCTCGGGAATCGGTTTAGATATCGAAGGTGTGGTAGAAGATTGAGGGGAAGGTTGAACATAAGGTGTAGACGGATTACTTAGGGGAGGTGATATTCGGTTTTTGCTAGGTTCAATTTTACTCTCGATATCCTCTCGAATTGATCTTGGTCTTAAGTGGAATGATTGTTCTTGGTTACTAAATAAAAGGGTTTGGTTTTCTAGTCTAATAAAAAGTGGAAATGAAAATTTAAATCAAAGACAATTACTTTAATTATGATTAACAAAGACTTGTATTAAACTTAAGATTAAAATTAAGATTAAAATTAAAATTCAAATTAGTTAAAATATAAATTGTGGAATAAACATAAAGAAACAGTAAACAGACAAACAGTAATACTACAAGAAAATTGATTCGGAACTTTTACTCTTGATTCGGAACTTTTACTCATCCGGAACTTATCCTTCATTCGGAACTTCCATTCATCCGGAAGTTTGGGAACTCATTCGGAAGTTTCTGATTCGGAAGTTTTACACTCATCCGGAACTTGCTGATTCGGAAGTTTTGGACTTCCGAATGAAGCCCCTTGATTCGGAACTTACTGGTTCGGAAGTCTTTGGTTCGGAAGATAAAGATCGGTTCGGAACTTTATGCTTCGTTCGGAACTTTTCTAACTGATTCGGAACTTAATGCTTCATCCGGAACTTTTGTTTGGTTCGGAAGTTTTAAACTGGTTCGGAACTTTTTTTAAAGGTAAACTCATTCGGAACTTTTAAATGACTCGGAACTTTTGAAAACACAACTCATTCGGAACTTACTGTTCATTGATTCGGAACTTCTGGGAACCCAGATATAGAAACTTAAGCGAAGAACAAGGAAACACGGTTTTGATCCAAAAATCACCAAGTTTTTCACCAAAAACTAAAATAAATCAATCACAAAGCATCTACTAATCATAAACTACTAATCCCATTAACAAAAACACAAATCCCAACAACTTTTGAAGATCAAATCAAGAAAATAAAAACTTAAAAACTTGAAGATAAAGATGATGATGAACAAAATAAAATTGAAAGATTAAACAAGAACTTAGTATTGAATGATTAATGTTTGACAAGATAAAGCAAAGATTAAAATTACAAGATGAGAAAATTAAAGATTAAAAATCACCAATCACCCTAATGGTGATGGTGGTGAAACGGACCCGAGAGAAAAAAGTGGAGAAGAAGAAAAACTAAGCTAACTCCTGGATGTGTGTGAGGGGAGGGCTATTTATAGCCTTGTCTTTTGGTTGGTGAGTGGGCTTTCTCCCGTTCTTCTTGTCTTTTCGTCTTTTCAGAAAAGTTTCCGTTTTCAATTCTGATTCGGGATTTGTCGTCAATTAAATTCAACTCGTCTTTTAATTTCTTCGTTTAATAGACTTGAGTTTCTTCGACTTATATAAATCTTCCATCTTTGGTCCTTTTCTTCGATAAATCTTCGAATAGGCCCAGTGACTTCAAATCTTTTGCATCTCTTGGACAATAGACTTTATTCTCGAGTCTTTTTCCTCAGTAAAACCCGTGCAATCCCATGTTTTCTTCAATATTCACCCGGTTGGCTAATAAACACAAAAACCACGCATAATTCCAAACAAATGATATTAAATACGTGTTTTGGTCTCGTTTTAGCCCGAATTAAGTGGTAAAAGGATGGGTGTTTACACACCTATCAAATCCCCTACACTTAACCATTGCCATGCCCTCATGCAATGCTTAGTGATTAAGCAATTTTACACTTTTCTCATAATTAATCAACCTTGGCCTTATTTAAATTCTACTAAACAAAAATTAAAGAAATAAAACTTCAAAGATAACAAAGGGATAGAAAACCATTTTCACTTGAAAATAGCTACATGGAAATAACTTGCAAAGAAATCGATGACTTACATTAGGGCTTTGGTGCTGCGAAGATTTATCACCCTCGAGTTTCACGTTCCCCAAACTAAGCTTAAAAACGAGATCATTGTTATTATAAGTTAGCAATTCAAACACTTACACACATGGCTTAATTAAATGCTTAAACTCCCTTATTCCTAGGTGTATCTCTTATATTTTATTTTTGTCTTAGAATGATCATGAAGATGCATTTTTGGACTTATTTCGATAGTTTATTAGGGCTGAAAGCAAAGTAGGACGATTTGATCAATAGTTAGCTAAAGGACAAAATCTCTTAAAACTGCTTCTCGGGATATCAAAAAGTTCATATCTTGGCATAACTTGGTTCACGATTTGAGACCTTTCTCGGGCCGATATTTGGCATGTACTTCATACTTCATATCTTCGAGAGACGTTCTTGAGATAATGGTCTTCTCATCATAATAGAGTTTCTTCACTTGGAGACTTTTGAGGGGTACTCCAACTTTGTTGACCACGACTTCATGATTATTTCTTCAATCTCTAATTGGGATTTTGAGATACAACGATCCGCCTCCTTTTCGGACTTGGATCTATTTATCCTCATACCTTGTTAGGGTCTTTTTGGATAGACTTCTCCATGATCTTTATGGGAGTTGATTGCTTTTCGTCGTGAGTCTTGATCCTTCATATTGATTTTAGGAATAATGCTTTTCACATCACTTTGGATCTTCAGCAATAAAATTGAATCCTCATGCCTTGTTAGGGCCTTTTCGGACTCGCCAATCTTCGCGCCCCGCTTCATAAGTTATGCCTTGGCTATGAACTCTTATCATTACCGAGCAACTTTTAAACGATCTTGGGCTAGAAGCTAAGTAACTTTTCAAATCGTACGACCTTACTTATTGCAGATAAATTATTAGCAAGTGATGGGAGAAAAGGCAAATAATTACACCAAGTGAGCTTGCGCAAGAATACCGACTTATAATTGACTCTATCATTTCTCGTCCTCCACAATTTAAAATCTCAAGTAATGAGACTCGTGGATACTTAGCCTAATAAACCAATTAAGGTCTACATGGTTAAGGATACTAGCTAGAATAAACTTGGATAAGTCTATTCGGGTTGAGTCAAAATAAACGCAACGGGCCTAATATGTCAAAGAATTCTAAACTAGCTACCCACTTTATTAATATTTTTGACTTTATTTGTGGGATATATACATATGAAAGCAACGATAAAAATTTAAAAATTACAACTAATTGGCCAAAGTTAATAAAAAATTTGAAAAATGTTGAAAAATAGGATTTTCCGGTTAATTGAAGGCATTTTCATGGAAAAGTCCACTTAAAACTTCGATAGAAGTCCCCCCTACACTTAAGATAAACATTGTCCTCAATGTTTAAGCATGTGGGAAAAGTCTCCCCTACACTTATGACATTGTGCACGTTGGTTAACTCAAGTTAAGGAAGAGACGACTAACGTGATCAATTTCAAATATGAGTATGAAGAAAATTGAATCACGATAGTTGAGAGGTAGAACCGGATTTTGGATAACACGGGAGCACGGTTCTTCAAAAGTTCCAAGAGTGCACTTATCCCTGTAATCACACCACACAAAGACAAACACATATAGAAGTCCCCCCCGACACTTAGGGGATTAAAACATAAAAGGATAGATACTCGGGCTGCCTCCCGAGGAGCGCTTGTTTTTGATAACTGAGTCACGAGCCTGACTCGACCCAAAATTAGTTCATGGGGAACGTGGTGAGGGATGGAATCACCTCTTGAGAGGTGTCCTCACCAAAGTACAACTTCACTCGTTGGCCATTCACCTTAAAATTTGGTCCATCAGGTTGAGCGAGCTCGAGAGTACCATATGGAAAAATTTGGGCAATGGTGAATGGGCCGGACCAACGAGATTTGAGTTTGCCCGAAAAGATTTTCAACCGAGAGTTAAAAAGTAAGACTTTGTCTCCAACATTGAACTCTCGGTTTTTAATCTTAGAATCGTGAATGAGCTTAGTCCTTTCCTTATAGATCAAAGAATTTTCATAAGCCTCATTACGGAGTTCATTCAGCTCATTGAGTTGGATTTTGCGTAGGGCACCGGCTTTGTTAATATCAAAATTAGCCCACTTCAAGGCCCAGTAAGCCTTGTGCTCCAACTCAATGGGGAGGTGGCACGCTTTCCCGTACACAAGACGATAAGGCGTACAGCCGATTGGGGTCTTGTAAGCAGTACGGAAAGCCCACAAAGCATCATCAAGTTTATCAGCCCATGAGGCACGATGCTCTCCCACGGTCCTTTCAAGAATTCGCTTCAGTCCTCGGTTGGATATTTCAGCCTGGCCATTAGTTTGTGGGTGGTAGGCTGTGGAAAGACGATGATTTACACCGTACTTAGCCATGACTCGAGCAAATTGGTCATTGCAGAAATGAGTCCCACGATCACTAATAATGGCGCGAGGCACACCGAATCTAGCGAAAAGAGCTTTCAAAAAGTTACAAACCACCCTTGCGTCATTAGTAGGCAAAGCTTTGGCTTCAACCCATTTGGAGACGTAGTCAATGGCTACAAGGATGTATTTGTTTCCTTTAGAAGAAGGGAATGGCCCCATAAAGTCGATACCCCAAACATCAAAAATTTCACACTCTTGAATGAAATTCTGAGGCATCTCGTCTTTATGTGTGATTTTGCCTTGCTTTTGGCAAACATCACATCGTTTGACCATATCGTGAGCGTCACGGTATATGGAGGGCCAATAAAATCCAGAATCAAACACTTTTTTAGCGGTGTAGTTGGGACCAAAGTGACCACCGGTGGGTCCTTTGTGGCAAGCATTAAGGATTTCAGACGCTGTCGGTCCATCAACACATCGGCGAATAATCAGGTCGGCACATTGTTTGAATAGGTAAGGGTCGTCCCAAAAATAAGTCTTGATGTCGGTAAAGAACTTCTTCTTTTGTTGGGACGTCAACCCTTCCTTGAGAATTCCACCCGCCAAGTAGTTTGCAAAGTCCGCAAACCACGGGGTTTCATTCGGCTTCGAGTTTATAGACATTAAGGTCTCTAAGGGAAAAGAATCATTGATTTCTTTGGTTGGATGATCCCCTTGGTAAGGATCCTCAAGTCTGCTGAGATGGTCCGCGGCTAGGTTTTCTGCTCCTTTTTTATCGCGGATTTCGATTTTAAATTCCTGGAGCAGCAAAACCCAGCGAAGAAGTCTTGGTTTGGAATCTTGCTTTGTTAACAAGTACTTCAGCGCGGAATGATCGGTGTACACAATGGTGGTAGAAAGGACAAGATAGGGGCGGAATTTTTCAAAAGCATAGACAACAGCTAAAAGCTCTTTTTCGGTTGTCGTATAATGCAATTGTGCCCCAGTCATTGTCTTGCTAGCGTAATGGATCGGTTGGAAGTGTTTGTTCACTCTTTGTCCAAGAACCGCTCCAATAGCAAAATCGCTAGCATCGCACATCAACTCAAAGGGTAGCTCCCAATTAGGGGTAACCAAGACGGGTGCCTTAGTAAGCTTATCCTTATGCGAGTTGAAGGCTTCAAGACACTCTTTGGAGAAGATAAATGGAGTATCTTTTTCCAAGAGGTGGGTCATCGGGCGAGCGATTTGAGAAAAATCTTTGATGAATCGACGGTAGAAGCCCGCATGACCTAGAAAACTTCTCACACCCTTCACGGTTGAAGGTGGAGGCAACTTTGCGATAACATCGACTTTAGCACGGTCAACTTCAAGACCGGCTTTCGAGATCTTATGTCCAAGCACTACGCCTTCTTTTACCATAAAATGGCATTTTTCCCAATTCAGAACAAGGCGAGTGTCTTCGCACCGCTTGAGCATACGTTCCAAATTGGCAAGGCAAGAAGAGAACGAATCCCCGAAGACCGAGAAATCATCCATGAAGACTTCCATGGTTTGTTCAACCATGTCATGGAAGATAGCTAACATGTACCTTTGGAAAGTCCCGGGCGCATTACATAAGCCAAAAGGCATTCTTTTGTAAGCGAAAGTGCCATAGGGACAAGTGAATGTAGTCTTCTCTTGATCTTGGGGATCGATGGGTATTTGAAAATAACCCGAGAAACCATCAAGAAAGCAGTAATATTCATTACCCGCTAAGCGTTCAAGCATTTGGTCCATGAAAGGTAGAGGGAAATGATCCTTTCTCGTGGCATCATTGAGTTTGCGGTAGTCTATACAAACTCTCCACCCAGTAACGAGACGAGTGGGAATCAACTCGTTGTGTTCATTGGGAACAACGGTTATTCCGCCCTTCTTGGGCACACAATGGATTGGACTAACCCACGGGGAATCCAAAATAGGGTAAATCATACCCGCATCAAGAAGTTTGAGAACCTCTGTTTTGATGACTTCATGTATTTTTGGATTCACCCTTCGTTGGCTTTGAATTGTGGGCTTAAAGTCGTCCTCCATGAGAATTTTGTGTGTGCAGAAGTGAGGATCAATTCCACGAATATCGGAAATCTTCCAAGCAATAGCCTTCTTATGATCTTTCAATACGGCGACAAGTCGGGCTTTCTCTTCATCCTTTAAATCCTTAGCAATGATGACTGGCGACTTCTTCTCTTCTTCGAGGAATACATACTCAAGATGGGGCGGCAACTCCTTAAGTTCTAAATCCGGAGGATTTTCGACGGGAGGCGTATTCGAAGTCGGAGTCTCGATAGCAATAACAGTGGGAGATGGAGGGGAAGGATTGTCTTCTCTGAGGAGGTTTGCAATGAAACTGAGATCGTCATCCCAATTGGCAGTAGAATCGTCATTGTCTTGCTTCACATCTTCCAAGGTGGCTTCCAAATCTTTCCAAAGGAAATCACTTTCTCCAAATAGAGATAGTGATGAGTCGATAGAGGAAACGGTCTCAACATTGGGAAGAGAGGTAGGAATATTTTTACAAGCATCCTTGAAGTGTTCTTCACAAGCCTCATCAAGAACGTCAATACAATTAACATTCTCGTAAGAATAAGGCTGTTTAGAAAGCTTTCCCATGTTGAAGACTACTTTATCGTCACCCACTCTCATGATAAGCTCACCGGCTTCAACATCAATGAGAGTGCGACCGGTCCTCAAGAATGGACGACCAACAATGAGTGGCACACGGGGGTCCATCTCGTAGTCGACGACAACAAAATCGGCAGGGAAGGTGAATTTGTCGACTCCGACAATGACGTCTTCGGCTATCCCCACTGGATAAGCAACCGTACGGTTAGCTAATTCCAAAGTCATTTTGGTGGGGACTAGCTCTGGGAGAGATAATTGCTTCCAAACACTTAGAGGCATGAGATTAATACTGGCACCTAGATCGGCTAGGGCCATGCAATTCTCTACTCCCGGGAAATTGCAAGGGATAAGAAAACGACCCGGATCACCAAGCTTGATTGGCAATTTCCTTAAGAGCACTGCAGAGCAGTTCTCATTAAGTTGGGTGTTGGCGAGATCGAGGAGCTTTTCCTTGTCGCTCAGAAGGTCTTTAAACATTTTGGCGTATTTGGGCATGTGAGCGAGAGCCTCAGCGAAGGAGATATTGAAATTCAGTTGTTTGAACATTTTAAGGAAATTCGAAACCTGAATATCATCCTTGCTCTTTTGCTTCTCTTTCCTCAACCTTGAAGGATAAGGTATATTGGAAGGAGAGGAAGGCTTTAGGGGAATAGGATCACTCACAAGCACGGGTGGAGGAGGGGTAGAAGGAAGAGGTGGAGAAATTGGGGAAGGAGAAGGATGAGGAATAGGAGCAGGTGACTCGTTCTCCTTAGTCACAACCATCGGTGGAGGTATAGGACGCTCGGGTTCCTTGGTACCTTTACCACTTCGAGTAGTGATTGCTTTCATCTCCCCTCTTGGGTTCGCAACGGTGTTACTCGGAAGAGTACCCGAAGAAGAGGGTTGATTACCTTGGAAGAAACTAGCCATCATGTTCCTCAGGTCATTTGTTTGGCTATCCAACGTGTTTCTCATGTCAGCTCTCAAATCGTTTCCTTGCTTGACCAAGTCTGCTTTCAAATTGCGCACTTCCTCTTGGAGATTTCCCACTATCACATCATTGGTTCTCATGTAGGTTGCGACCTCTTGGTGTAAAGCAGTGGTGGTTTGGTTGGAAGGAGCATTATATGCAGGTGGTTGGTAAGCTGGTTGTTGGTAGACTTGGTTGTTACGTTGAGGCGGTTGTTGCTCCTTGTGAGGTGGGATGTATGGTTGTCGAGGTTGTTGTTGTTGAGGAGGGCGATTAAGGTTTTGTTGTTGGTTTGGGTTGGTAGGAGGAAAGCCAGGTGGTGAAAGATAGTTGTTGCTGCGGTAGCTAAGCAAGTTACGGTCACCTTGAGGTCTAGCTTGATAAGCAGGTTGAGGATAGGTGCCATATGCCGCATTCACATTCTCAGCAGGGTAATCTTGGGTGGCGGTACAAGTTGTGTAAGAGTGAGGACCACCGCATATCTCACAAGGTTGGCTGACAGCGTTCACTTGAGCGTTTTTGGCGTTGTTGCTGTTGTTGTTGCTGACGGTGTGGGTGACAAGCGATTCAAGAAGCGTGGTAATTTTGTCAAGTCTCTTGTCGCTGTCATTAGTGCTAGCACTAGCAACATTGGTCCTAACACTCTTGGTTTGCACACGAGATTTATTCTCAATGATGTCCCAAGCAGCATTGGAAGTCTTAGCCAATAAATTACCCCCCGAGGCACTGTTCAGTGAATCTTGGTCACTCATGCTTAAACCATTGTAAAAAGTATTGATTTGATGTACTTTGGTAAAACCATGTTGTGGGCATTTTCTTAAAAGATCTTTAAAGCGATCCCAAGATTCACTGAATGACTCATCGTACTTTTGTTCAAAATTTATGATCTCATTCCGCAAAGCGGTAGTACGAGAGGGTGGAAAAAAGTAGTTGATAAACTTTGTTTCCAAATCCGTCCACGAGAGAATACTCTGTGGCGGTTCCTTAGCAAGCCAATGCCGGGCTTGTCCCTCTAAAGAAAAGGGAAAAAGTTGTAACCTTATAACCTCTTGTGGAACGCCATTGAACTTGACCGTGTTGGTGAGTTGTAGAAATCTCTTGATATGGTCATGTGGGTCATCAATGGTTCGTCCCAAGAACGGTTGAGCGGAGACCATCTGGATAAAGCCTGATTTTAGCTCGAAATTGTTGGCGGCAATTGGTGGTATAACAATTGGATCCGTGTTGCCATCGACATGAGCTTGCAGCAATTCAATCATCGGGCGATTATCCGGAAGGTGCTCATTGTTGTTGTTATTATTCATGTTGTTGTTATTGTTAGGAGGTGGTACACCGGCCATGTCTAAGTGATCGAGAGGCTCGGGCTCTTGATATGACGTGGATCGGGTGCGCATACACCTGCAAAAGAACGAACAAAGAAAAGCAAAGCACAAATATTTTTGGTTTTTATGTTTTTTTAATTTTTTTTTTGTATTTTTGAAAATTTTATATTTTTTAGTTGTTTTTGAAGATTTTCTTGATAAAGTAACGTTCACAGGGAACGGATCCCAAAATCCAAGTTCTCACTAAAAACTTTTGATCTTAAAGAGAAGAGCCGGCAGCGGCGCCATTTGATATTCGGTTTTTGCTAGGTTCAATTTTACTCTCGATATCCTCTCGAATTGATCTTGGTCTTAAGTGGAATGATTGTTCTTGGTTACTAAATAAAAGGGTTTGGTTTTCTAGTCTAATAAAAAGTGGAAATGAAAATTTAAATCAAAGACAATTACTTTAATTATGATTAACAAAGACTTGTATTAAACTTAAGATTAAAATTAAGATTAAAATTAAAATTCAAATTAGTTAAAATATAAATTGTGGAATAAACATAAAGAAACAGTAAACAGACAAACAGTAACACTACAAGAAAATTGATTCGAAACTTTTACTCTTGATTCAGAACTTTTACTCATCCGGAACTTATCCTTCATTCGGAACTTCCATTCATCCGGAAGTTTGGGAACTCATTCGGAAGTTTCTGATTCGGAAGTTTTACACTCATCCGGAACTTGCTGATTCGGAATTTTTGGACTTCCGAATGAAGCCCCTTGATTCGGAACTTACTGGTTCGGAAGTCTTTGGTTCGGAAGATAAAATCGGTTCGGAACTTTATGCTTCGTTCGGAACTTTTCTAACTGATTCGGAACTTAATGCTTCATCCGGAACTTTTGTTTGGTTCGGAAGTTTTAAACTGGTTCGGAACTTTTTTTAAAGGTAAACTCATTCGGAACTTTTAACTGACTCGGAACTTTTGAAAACACAACTCATTCGGAACTTACTATTCATTGATTCGGAACTTCTGGGAACCCAGATACAGAAACTTAAGCGAAGAACAAGGAAACACGGTTTTGATCCAAAATCACCAAGTTTTTCACCAAAAACTAAAATAAATCAATCACAAAGCATCTACTAATCATAAACTACTAATCCCATCAACAAAAACACAAATCCCAACAACTTTTGAAGATCAAATCAAGAAAATAAAAACTTAAAAACTTGAAGATAAAGATGATGATGAACAAAATAAAATTGAAAGATTAAACAAGAACTTAGTATTGAATGATTAATGTTTGACAAGATAAAGCAAAGATTAAAATTACAAGATGAGAAATTTAAAGATTAAAAATCACCAATCACCCTAATGGTGATGGTGGTGAAACGGACCCGAGAGAAAAAAGTGGAGAAGAAGAAAAACTAAGCTAACTCCTGGATGTGTGTGAGGGGAGGGCTATTTATAGCCTTGTCTTTTGGTTGGTGAGTGGGCTTTCTCCCGTTCTTCTTGTCTTTTCGTCTTTTCAGAAAAGTTTCCGTTTTCGATTCTGATTCGGGATTTGTCGTCGATTAAATTCAACTCGTCTTTTAATTTCTTCGTTTAATAGACTTGAGTTTCTTCGACTTATATAAATCTTCCATCTTTGGTCCTTTTCTTCGATAAATCTTCGAATAGGCCCAGTGACTTCAAATATTTTGCATCTCTTGGACAATAGACTTTATTCTCGAGTCTTTTTCCTCAGTAAAACCCGTGCAATCCCATGTTTTCTTCAATATTCACCCGGTTGGCTAATAAACACAAAAACCACGCATAATTCCAAACAAATGATATTAAATACGTGTTTTGGTCTCGTTTTAGCCCGAATTAAGTGGTAAAAGGATGGGTGTTTACACACCTATCAGGAGGTATCTCACAAGTAGGTGGTGAAAGAGGTTGGGTAGAAGTAGAATGAATCTCGGGTCCTTGTTTATTAATGGTAGGTGGGGAAAAATAAGGTCCCTCGGTTGTCTTACCGCTCCTAGTAGTGATGGCATTCACATTAGCCCTAGGGTTGGTCTCGGTGTTAGAAGGGAGACCACCTTGGGGTCGAAGGGTTTGCAACATTTGCATGAATTTCCTATCCATGGACTCTTACATTTCCTTAAGCTTACGGTCTTGCTCATTAAGTTTTTGGAGAACCAAGTCCATTTCAGGATTAGGCATATTGAACCCTTGATTGTTAGACCCTTGATTTGGAAAACCTTGGTTTTGATATTGATTATAGTTTTGAAAACCTTGATTAAAACCTTGGTTATTAAAGCCTTGATTATTATTATGAAACCCTTGGTTTTGCCCTTAAAAATTCCCTTGATTTTGGTTATAACCCCTTACATTTGAATTCCCTTGAAAATTACCTCTTTGTGGACCTTGGTTCCTATTTGGGTATTGGGTATTTTAGGCGGGTGGGGGTGGTCTTTGAGGAGCTACAAAACCCGGGGGAGCCAAATAGTTAGTAGACTTATATGACAAATGGTTAACATCAACATTCGGTTTAAAATGGACCCTCTCACTTTCATTGGTATTATAAGCATAAACTTCTTGTTGAGGTTGATTATAAACCTTATCACAATTGTAGTATGAATGTGGTCCACTACAAGTCTCACATAAAGCATGTACATGTCTAGTAGGATGGTTATCAACTCTTCAAGCAAGATTCTTAACAATTGTAGAAAGTTCTTTAATTTGATTGTTAACCTCATTATCCTCTCCACTAGCACTAGCTTTATTAGCCCTTGCACTCTTAGGTTAAACTTTGGCCTTATTTTCAATAATGTCCCAAGCATCGTTCATTGATTTAACAAGAATATTACCCCTGAAGCACTATTTAGTGAGTCTTGGTCATTCAAAGTTAATCCATTGTAAAAAGTATTAATTTGATGAACTTTAGTAAAACCATGTTGAGGACACCTTCTTAAAAGCTCCTTACATATATCCCAAGACTCACTAAACGTTTCCCCATATATTTGTTCAAAGGTGATAATGTCATTCCTTAAAGCGGTGGTCTGATATGGGGGAAAGAAGTAGTTAATAAACTTGGTCTCTAAGTCCACCCATGTGGCGATACTTTGGGGTGGTTCCTTATCAAGCTATATCCGGGCGTGTCCCTCGAGGGAAAAAAGAAAGAGTAACAAACGAATTGCCTCTTGTGGCACCCATTGTACTTAACGGTATTGGCCAAATGTAAAAACCTCTTAATATGAGCGTGTGGGTCATCATGAGTACGGCCTAAAAATGGTGTAGCGGAAACCATTTGATTAAAACCCTTTTTAAGTTCAAAATTATTCTCTCCAATATCGGGCACCACAATCGCGTCATCATTTCCCTCAACGTGAGATTGCAAGATCTCAATCATAGGTCGATTATCAGTTGCCATCGTAGTGTCGAAAGCTCAATTCTCGAGATCGGCTTGATTGACGGTCTTTTTGTTGTTCTTCTTCTTTTTGGAAGAATTAGAAGAATTAGGTACACCACTTGGTATGTGTGTACGCGCGCGAGTGCGCATACAACTAAAACCGAGGAGTAAGGGGATTGCCCTTGTTGACTTTGAAAGGGAAGGGATTATCCCTCCCGAGGTTCGGTATCAAAAAGCTACAAGAAAATATATACCTAATACTACTTGGGTGGCAAAACCCTCGATTAGCCTTCCTTCTCAAAATACTCACAAGTGAACGGGGGGAATGAGGTGGCGCGAAACACTTAAGTACCTAGCTTCCCTTAGACGGCCTTTTATAGAACGTCGCCTTTCTATTCACCGTATAGTTTGTATTTTTTTAGAATTCTTGCTTAACGAAAGTATTTTTTATCTATTTTTGCCTTTTATTTTCTTTGATCGATACACGTATATTGAATCGGAACGCCTCCAAATATGGGGTATTGCAAGCAATACTTATGGAATATTGTGTATTGGGGTTCGTATACATAATATCTATAGTAAAAAAGAAAATCTTTTTGTATTTTTATTTTTTAAAATAAAATATATTCACAATAAAAGACAAGAGAAATCGAAATAGGAAAAATAATAATAATACTTAATATTTTTGATGTAATACTTTAGGAAAAGTATTACTTTCTGATTTTTTAATTTTTTTGTTGCAATTCTTAGGAAAGAATATGCTTTTTGATGATTTTTTTTTGTATTTTTAAGTTTTTGATTTTTTTTATATTTTTGATTTTTTAATAAGAAAAATAACGTTCAAAATTGAACGGATCACAAAATCCAGATCATCTCACAAAAAATCGTCAATCGTAACGACATCAAAGCGGCAGCGACGCCAATTTAATATAGGAATTATGTGTGTAAGAGATTAATGTTCGTTTCCTCGACTCGACTCGAATTGATATCCAATTTTTTCGTAAAGATTAATCGTTTTTGGTTCAATTAAAGGATTTAGTATTCTATGTCTAATTAAACTTATATGGGGATACTATTTTAGGCTTAGGGAATATAGAAATAAAAGCGCAAATAGTTCACATAAAATTACTCTAAAATGTAATATAATTATACTACAATTTAAAATCTAGATGAAATTTATAAAATATAAGATGCAACAAAACTATACTACAATTAAAAAATTAATTATTCTAAATGCAAATTAAGCTAAATGAGTAAAATGGCAAAAATTAAATCAAAAAGATAAACTTAAGATTAAAGCGTAAAGTTTTAACCTTTATAGCTTATTAATCTTTTTAGATGATAAAGCTTGAAGCTTTATATACTAATGAGCTTAATAATCACAAAAAGGTGTAAACTTTATACTCAAAATAAGCTTATCTAAAAGAAATCTAGTTTTTGCAATTTTAAATTTATTTTTAAAACAACATTAATTTTTAAAACTAATTAAAATGATTTTTTATAAAAGAGATTTTTTTAAGACAATTTAAACTATATTATTCTAATTAATTAAACTAAAACGATTTAGAGGAAAAATAAACTTTAAGCTAGATATTGAAAAAGGAAAGAACTTTAGTACCCATGGTCCAAATAAAAACGCTCTAAAAACAATCAACACAACCAACAAAATATGGCCCGTAAAGTACACGGTCTCTCATAACCAACAAAATATGGCCCGTAAAGTACACGGCCTCTCAAATCAAACTAATAAAAAGCGAAACTCGTTCATGAACCAAGCACCTTCTTTCCAAAGCAAACTTAAACCACACAATTACTAAACCGATTAAAATCGAACTTCACAACTTTTGCCAACCAAACACTCTAAGTAATTCCACCTTCCAATTACAGAATGTTGTAAGACATTCGATGTGAGTCATAAAGAGGGAGAGATTGAACAGAATGTTTTACTTTTTCTCAACTTTTTCTTTTACTTTTTGAAACACATAAGTTATATGGCTTATAACTTATTTATAATCTTTATTCTAAATAGTATTGAAAAGGGTGATAGCAATATTCAGAGGATTATAGACAAGTTGTCATCGGGAGTATCGACGACATCCTGAATTTACCCAAGGTTAAGAACGAAGGTGAGGCGAACTATGAGTTGGTTTTGAAGATGTTAGGAAAAGGTATTGGTAGTGAGATTTTCAAGTAAGAGTTTTAGGAAACTGCTTACTAGGGGAAGGTAGTTAGAGAGGATGGCGTTTAGATGGGACCAACAAACTTGAAACGAAGCAAGGAGAGGTAGGCGAAATTCCTGAATCCGTAATTTTGAGTTATGGAATTTTTAGTTCCCTGTAGATATAATTTCTTTAAGGCATGGAGGTTGAAGTGAACATGGAATGGGATTGGTAGTAGCATGATGGACTGAGCTAGTATGTCGTGATAAGCCGTTAAAATCCTGAAGACGTTGGTGGAGTGCGATAAACGAGAAGAAAAAAAAAGAGTCGTATGTGAGATTTTCAAGTGGGAGAACGTCGAGTAGATAGTTATAAGTAATAGCATTTCATGGAACTAGCAAGGAGAAAAGTGAAGCAAGATGAATGAGCATTTTGGAGAGTGAAGAGGTGGATTGGATAATGAGCCGATCTTGGCATTATCGAAAGGACTGGATAAAATTCGCGAAGCACGACGATACGTGGGGCAAGTAGGATGCGTACGGAGACGGTGAGAAAAGGGCGATTGCTTATACGTTGTAGAAACTAAAGATTTGGAAGAACTAGATAAGACTTAGTTAGTGGAGTTAGATTGTTGGAGCTGCCTAGAATGCTAGAGGCATTTGGTGTACGAAACGTAGAGAATGATCTATATGGATTATGAACGTTTCCAGCACATATTGTAAAACGCGTATGCTTTTACCATTAACAGTACACTTAGTAAACGTACGTACATATTAAAACTTTCCTTTTATAGCATGAACACGTGTCACGATTATTAATTTCAGAAGTTATGTACGTATTATTACACGATAAGTATTAAGTACGTGATAGTACACGATAATTATTAACAATAATAATTATAACCACGAACATGAAATCATGAACGTAAAAATCACGAACACGTAATTACGTACTTAATGAATATAATACGATTAATATCGTTACGTACAAGTATTTAGATATAACACGAACATTTAATTATATTATAACACGAAAATACGAACATACGAACACGTAAATTATAACACGGGAAAAACTTCGGGTTTTTTCCTTCTAGGCCCTACATGCCGCGGCACCAAAGAGGACAAGGGCCAAGCCCACTTTGTTTTTACTAAAATAACAAAAAAGGGAAACACAATTTCACTTTACAGAGTTTTCACAAAAAATCAAAAACCTTAGCTCCCTTCTTCTCTCTTTGGTCGCCGGCAAGAACAAACACCAAGGAGGTGTTTGATTGAGTTTTGGTTAATTAAGTTCAAGCATCGTGTTCGTGTTATTGTTCTCCATTTGTTCCACGCATTCGGTAATCCGTAAACCCTTTTATTTTAATTCTTTTTATTTAATTATGAACACATGAACATGGGATTAAATAAACAAGTAATTAAAAACATGTCACGTAATCATGTTGGGTAAAATTAAGGGTTGTCTTTGGGTTGGTTTGCTCGGCCGACACCCAACCGAGAGCCCCATGGCTCTCGGCGTGTCTTGGTTCGCACCACCAACCGAGACCTCGTGTCTCGATGGTGTTGGTCTCGGTCGGCAGCAGGAACAAGGGACCCAGACTTGCGTCGGGGTGGCCTTGTGATTCGGTTGGGGGTCTCGGCAGCAAGCAGCCACTACCACCAGCACACAGCCGGTGGCGGCGTTAGGTCAAGCAGGGGGGACCGCGGCACAACAGGGGGAACCACCGGCACACAACCGGTGGGAACTCCGTTGTGGTCAGCGGCTAGCCGAGAGAGGGAACCACCGGCTTAAGCCGGTGGCGAGTTTACACAGGCAGTGGCAACCAGCCGAGCCGGTTTGCCACTGTTAAAGGGGTGTTTGTTTGGTCCGGTTCAAGGGTTTATTCGGTCTGGTTCACGACATGTCTAAATTAAATTCACGGGTCTGGTTCATGACTAAAATTGTACAAGTATTTTATTTTTACAAGTTATTATTTTTAACAAGATAATTAAATTAATTAATAAACATGAATTAATAATAATTTAATTAATCAGGGACTTAGGTTAATTATTATTTACAAAATAATACATGTTTTAACCTAAGTATTTATTTATTTAATTTAGACTATAGTATTAATTACTTATTAAGACATGGAATATAATTAATTAATAAACATGACTTAAGTTATAATTAATATAATATTAATACATGTTTTAACCTAAGTATTTTATACACCTTAATTTAATTAAATCATGCTTATATTTAATTAAATCATATAACCTATAGTTTATTTAATTAACATGATATTATTAATAAACTATTCTAATAATCACGTGACTTATAATATTTAACCAGTAAACTTAAGCTTACGTTATTAGCTTATTAATCCAGCTTAATTCTAAATATGGAAGCTTTCTAATTCAGGAAACTTACTACTTTTGGAAACTTTCTATTTTTAGAAACTGATCTATTTTAAGAAGTTAATCTATTTTTAGAAACTTTCTATTTTTGGAAACTTTCTATTTTAGGAAACCTGCTATTTTTAGAAAGTTACTTATTATTACACAACAAGTATAATAATACCAGAAATACAAGTAATACTTATTCGGAATACGTAGAATACATGATAAACACAGTATAACGTTAAAATCAGCAAAACAAGACATAAACATATAATACAAGCTAAGACACGATATAAAATCAGTTAAGTACTCAGTAAACAGAATACTTATACATGTACCCTATTTATGTAGCATTAGTGAGATCGGAGTAGGACTTCCTTTCGTTCGTCTTTTCCGTTCACTGGACATAATGTACGGATTTCCCGTCCTTTCAGTATGGACATTCTTTCCTTATTAGGATTCCCCGTTCGCAGCCAACTGTTTTCCTAGTATTTTTTATATGTTTGATTACATATGTTAGTTAAGAGCCTAAACCATATACATGCATGCCCAGTGTCACCTAGTTATGGAGGTACCATAACCATAATACTGGAGGCACCAGTGTTATGACTTCCCCATGGCGAAGTGATTGCTCGTGACGTCCCTTTTTAGTGTTGGCCATTATATTATATTATCATGTGAGGTATATGGGTGCATCCTAGTTACATGTTTACCAGTATTATCAGAGTGAATGCGATGTGTGCCTTGCATCCTTCACAAGGAGCTGATCCATCCTACCCAAACTATTTAATTAGAGGCAACCCCTCTAATTGCATGACGAGGTCTCCCCTCCAAGTATTCATGCACGGTGGAACCTCATGACCTATATGGGTTATTTGACTAATTAATACATATTTTACATAAAAACATAAGTCTTTTCAAACTATAGAACCAGTTTTATGAACATGATTCCAAATTGTTTAGAACTTATATTATTCCGCTGCTATTAGTCTTTATGCTTACGTTATTCCATGCTATGCTTGTATATATGTACACTGAGCGTTATGCTCAGTTGTTTTCCTTTCATGTTCCCAAACGGCAGGTAGTCAAGGGCGCTCGTAGACTTTAAGCGTACGTGCATATGGATTGGAATTTATCTAGCCTTCTCTACTTTATGCATTTCATCAAACATTTTGCTACTTCTTTCTTTTGACATTGTTTAGTCCTTTTCCTTTACAGTACTTATGTTTGTGTGTGATGAGCTTATACTTGGGGTACCGATGTTTGTTTCCGGTATTTCCTTTCATGGTCATTTAAAGTTTTTAAGACATTTACCTTGTATGCTTTGATGACACGCCATAATCACGCGTGACATTCCATTTACCAAAATGGGGTGTTACAATTATGGTATCAGAGCCAAGGTTTCGACGTGTAGGCTCTCAAAACATGACCTGTGATTAGCTAGTCACTACGGTCTTCCTAGAACTGACAGTCGGTTTTCATGCATTCATTGTTTTCATGCATTTATGTCATATGTCATTGTCGCAGGTTTATGACTAAGTAATGGTTGGTACAGGACTAGCCCTATTTAGTCGCATGTGCTTTTATCGAAACTTTTAACTTTGTGACCGACCCATAGGCATCCCCTCGCCATGTCTTTTGTTTTGGGTGAACTGACCATAGGCGTTTATCCTCGCGCATATAAAAATTTACATAAACTACATCATGCATTCATGCACTGTTTTCATGCATAAATTTTTTCTCATTATTTATTAGCATAATTTTTTTTCATGTATATATATTATATTTAATCAGTTTATACTGTCAGATGGTTCTCATACGCGAGCAAGAACAACTCAATGCAGCAGTCCAAGCTACGATGCAGGCTCTGCTTCCTCAGCTGAGGAACGATATCAGGGTCGAGGTGCAAGCTGCCAACAATCAGCACCAGCACCAGCATCTTAATCCTCCTCCTCCTCCAGCAACACTGGTCACATGGCTGAAGAGATTCAACAAGCAACGTCCTCGATCCTTCGAGAGAACTGACAGCCCCAGTGAGGCTGAAAGCTGGTTAGCTCATATCGAGAAGATATTTGATGCAATGGGCTGCGACCCCGTCTTCAAGTCGAGGTTGGCCTGTTACAAGTTCGAAGGTGATGTACTGGGATGGTGGAAGGCAGTGAAGCAGTCTGAGGGAGGTGACAATTGGGTGGCTGGCTTGACTTGGGCTCTGTTCAAGGAGTTAGTGATGGGGCAGTTCTTCCCCAAGGCTGAGCAAGACAATTTTAAGAGGGAGTACCACGGGATCAGGCAGAGAGCTGGGAAGAACAACAACGAGTTCATGCAGCGCTTTCTACGTTTGGTTGGTTTTCTTGGCATAGCAGCAGGTATTGCCGAAGAGCAAGCATACCACTTTTGTTGGGCTCTTCGTACATCGGTCGCCAACAACTTGGTGTGTGTTACCTTCAACATGGTGGCAAAAGTAGCCGATGCACCACGTAAGTTGGAGATGTTGCGGGAAAGAGAGGAATTTGGGGAAGCAGAGAGACCCGAGAAGAGGTATTTGTTCGTCACTCAGCTGTGATCATTTCAAATTCATTCAGTACTATCCAATATCTATCATTCTCTTTAAACTACATCTTTCAGGCAGAAGATTAGGGACCGGTCTCAACCGCCTACTCAGCCCAAAGGTAACGATCAAACTCAAGACCGTTCTGCTACGGATATGCGTGGCGGTAATGATAATTACCGTAACAACGTTGGCAACTCCAACAGCAGCAGGTCCCTAAACTTACTCATTTTCCTTATGTTACATGCTTAAAACTTAAAATTCTGACACTTCAGCATCTTCTACCAGGAATCATGGCAACAGAAGGGAGCAGGACCGCAGAGGTTCACAACCTAACCGTACAACTATCACTGGTATTATGTCTTACGATTTTCCACATTGTCCTTTTATACCTATAAACCATGTCTTATGTGTACTTTTTCGAACAGGCTTCCAGCCAGCAAGGGCACCTACTGGAGGGTATACTCACCCTCTCTGCACTACCTGCAACCGTAGGCACCCATGGCCATGTCGCCGCGATAGCGATGCTTGCTTCAAGTGTGGCCTTACTGGTCATCGCATGAAGGACTGCCGCATGGGCGAGATGGAGGGCACATCAGGATATGCCGATTACAAGCCACCTCCTACTAGTGGGCGGGTGTACACGACTTCTCATGATCAGGCCAACAAGTCTACTGGTACCATCACTGGAATCTTGTATATGTATGGTAAAGTTGCATGTGTTTTATTTGAGACGGGTGCTACTCATTCGGTCATTTCTACTGCTTATGCCAAGAATGTTAGGATATCCCCTATGCTATTAGAGAATGTATTAAACATTTCCACCCCTTTAAGAGACTCTGTACGCATAACCCATGGGTACAAGAGCCTTCCCCTAGAGTTTGATGACAAGATTCATCCTATTGACGCACTTCCATTGGATATGTGCGACTTTGACATGATATTAGGCATGGACTGGCTATCCAAAAATCACGCCACCATTGACAGCCATACATATCAGGTCATCTTCGGTGATGTAAATACACTAGAGTACATTCACAACGGGTTCGTACCCGGAAGGTCTGTACAAATAATTTCAACCTTACAAGCACGTGCACTACGGTTACATGGTTGTGAGGGCTATCTTGCGACTGTTCATGATTTGGAGGTTGAATCCCCATCCATCCAGAATCAGCCAATCGTGTCAGAATTCCCAGACGTGTTTCCAGAAGAACTTCCGGCATACCACCTGCTCGTGAAGTGCAGTTTAATATTGAGCTCATCCCAGGAGTTGAGCCAATTTCCAAGGCTCCTTATCGTATGGCTCCCATGGAGCTTAATGAGTTAAAAGAACAACTATAGGAACTGTTAGAACGCGGTTTCATTCGACCTAGTGCTTCTCCATGAGGCGCACCTATTCTGTTCATAAAGAAGAAGGACGGCAGCATGCGTGTGTGCATAGATTATCGTGAGCTCAACAAGATCACCATCAAGAATAAATATTTGTTGCCACACATTGATGACTTGTTTGACCAACTCCAAGGAGCTAAACATTTATCCAAGATTGATCTAAGGTCGGAATATCATCAGTTACGGGTTAAAGAGCAGGACATTGCCAAGACGGCTTTCCGTACACGCTATTGGCACAACGAATTTGTAGTCATGCCTTTTGGCCTTACCAATGCTCCAGTTGTTTTCATGGACTTGATGAACCGTATCTTCCATGAGTTCCTAGACAAGTTCGTCATTGTCTTCATTGACGACATTCTGATTTTCTCTAAGTCAAAAGAGGAACACGAAGACCATCTTCGTACTGTACTACAGATACTTCACCAAAAGCAATTGTATGCCAAATTCTCCAAGTTTGAGTTCTGGTTAGACAAGGTGGCGTTCCTAGGCTATATTGTATCAGCAAAAGGAATCACCATGGATCCAGCAAAGGTTGAGGCAATTAACAAGTGGCCAAGACCGACATCAGCGACCGAAGTTAGCAGTTTCCTAGGCTTAGTTGGTTACTACCGTAGGTTCGTAGAGAACTTTTCCCGTTTAGAACTGCCATTGACCAAACTGATGCGGAAAAGGGGAGAGATTTGTCTGGACTGAAGAAAGAGAGAAGAGCTTTGAAGACCTAAAGCAGAAGTTAGTATCTGCACCAATTCTTACTCTCCCATCTTGTACAGGTGGATTTCAAATATACAGTGATGCTTCAGGGAAGGGACTTGGCTGTGATCTCATGCAACATGGGAAAGTGATTGCGTACGCTTCACGGTAGCTTAAGCCTTATGAGGAGAATTACCCTACGCATGATTTAGAACTTGCAGCAGTCGTGTTTGCATTGAAGATATGGAGGCACTACTTGTATGGAGAATCATGTGATATCTTCACAGATCACAAGAGCCTGAAATACATCTTCACTCAACGTGAAGTGAACATGAGACAGAGAAGATGGTTAGAGCTGTTGAAGGATTATGACATTAATCTACAGTATCATCCCGGCAAGGCGAATGTAGTGGCAGATGCACTTAGTAGAAAGTCTGGTATGATCAACGACATTAATATTGAGGAAGAGATTATAAGAGACTTGGAGCGACTAGACATTGAGATCATGGTACGTGGACAGCATGTTTACTGGGCTAATCTTATAGTAGAACCTGAGTTACTCTCTAGGATCAAGGAAGCTTAGAAGGATGATGGTGAAATTTGGGTGATCATTCAGAACTTGGATCAGCAAACAGAGTTTCGGTTAGATGACGATGGTATCTTATTGCAGGGCACCAGACTTTGTGTTCTTGATGATCTTACACTCAGGGAAGCATTATTAGCTAAAGCTCATAGCTCCTCATTCTCTATTCATCCTGGTTCAACCAAGATGTACCACGAAATCAAGCAGTACTTTTGATGGAGTGGTATGAAACAAGATGTTGCTAATTATGTCTCCAAATGTCTTACCTGTCAGCAGGTTAAGATCGAGCATCAACGGTCTAGTGGTCTACTACAACCGTTAGACATTCCAGAGTGGAATGGGACAAGATCACCATGGACTTTGTTATCGGTCTTCTGTAGACAAAGAGGAGGCATGATGCGATTTGGGTTATCGTTGATCGACTTACTAAGTCAGCTCATTTCTTACCGATCTGCAAGGATGATCCAGTCAGCAAACTCATCGATACTTACAAGAAAGAGATCATGAGACTTCATGGTGCTCCATCCAGTATCGTCTCGGACTAAGATCCTCGGTTCACTTCGTGATTTTGGAAGAGTCTGCAGAAAGCTTAGGGTACAAAACTTAAGCTTAGCATGGCTTTTCATCCTCAAAAAGACAGACAATCAGAGCGAACTATTCAGACATCGGAAGACATGCTCCGAGCATGTGCATTGGAGTGGACAGGAGATTGGGATGATTATATATGTTTAGTAGAGTTTGCATAGAACAACAGTTGGCACGCCAGCATTAAGTGTGCACCATTCGAGATGTTGTATGGCAGGAAGTGTCGCACCCCAATCTGCTGGGATCAGGTTGGTGAGCGAACACTTGAAGGATCGGAGATGATTGAGTTGACCAATGAGAAGGTTGTTGTAGCTAAGCAGAAATTACAAGAAGCTCGTTCACGTTAGAAGAGTTATGTCGACAAGTATTGTAGGGACTTACATTTCAACGTAGGAGATCACGTCTTTCTTAAGGTATCGTCGGCACATGGTGTTAGACGTTTCAGAATCAAAGGGAAACTCAGTCCTCTGTTCATCGGACCATTTGATGTTATCGAGCGAGTCGGTAAAGTATCTTATCGCATAGCGTTACCTCCGCATCTTTCTCACGTTCATGTTTTCCATGTGTCCTTACTTAGAGGGTACAAGTATCATCCCCTTCACATGGTTCAGTATCCACTAGAACATATTCGTGAAGATCTTACCTTCATAGAGGAACCTGAACGAGTTCTTGACAGACAAGAACGAGCCATGAGGAAAAAGACGATTCCATTCATCAAAATCCTTTGGAGGGATCATACCGAGCGGGAAGCCACTTGGGAAACAGAGGATTCTATCCAGGCTTCTTACCCTCATTTCATATTTTGAATTCGGGTATGATCCTCTTTCAGTTTACTTTATCTATAATTCGGGGACGAATTATTCTTTTTTAGGGGGGGAGAGTTGTAAACCCGCATGCTTTTACCATGAGCAGTACACTTAGTAAACGTACGTACATATTAAAACATTCCTTTTATAGCATGAACACGTGTCACGATTATTAATTTCAGAAGTTATGTACGTATTATTACACGATAAGTATTAAGTACATGATAGTACACGATAATTATTGACAATAATAATTATAATCACGAACATGAAATCATGAACGTAAAAATCCCGAACACGTAATTACGTACTTAATGAAAATAATACGATTAATATCGTTACGTACAAGTATTTAGATATAACACGAACATTTAATTATATTATAAGACGTAAACACGAACATACGAACACGTAAATTATAACACAGGAAAAACTTCGGGTTTTTCCCTTGTGGGCCCTACATGTTGCGGCATCAAAGAGGACAAGGGCCAAGCCCACTTTCTTTTTACTAAAATAACAAAAAGGGGAAACACAATTTCACTTTAAAGAGTTTTCACAAAAAATCAAAAACCCTAGCTCCCTTCTTCTCTCTTTGGCCGCCGGCAAGAACAAACACCAAGAGGTGTTTGATTGAGTTTTGGTTAATTAAATTCAAGCATCGTGTTCGTGTTATTGTTCTCCATTTGTTCCACGCATTCGGTAATCCGTAAACCCTTTTATTTTAATTCTTTTTATTTAATTATGAACACATGAACATGGGATTAAATAAACAAGTAATTAAAAACATGTCACGTAATCATGGGGGTAAAATTAAGAGTTGTGTTCGGTTTGGTTTGCTCGGCCGACGCCCAACCGAGAGCCCCATGGCTCTCGGCGTGTCTTGGTTCGAACCACCAACCGAGATCTCGTGTCTCGGTGGTATTGGTCTCGGTCAGTAGCAGGAACAAGGTTCCCCAACTCACGTCGGGGTGGCCTTGTGGTTCGGGGTCTCGGCAACAAGTAGCCACCACCACCGACACACAGCCGGTGGCGGCGTTGGGTCAAGCAGGGGGGACCGCGGCGCAGCAGGGGGAACCACCGAAACACAGCCGGTGGGAACTCCGCTGTGGTCAGCGGCTAGCCGAGAGAGGGAACCACCGGCTTAAGCCGGTGGCGAGTTTACACAGGCAGTGGCAACCGGCCGAGCCGGTTTGCCACTGTTAAAGGGTGTTTGTTTGGTCCGGTTCAAGGGTTTATTCGGTCCGGTTCACGACATGTCTAAATTAAATTCACGGGTCCGGTTCATGACTAAAATTGTACAAGTATTTTATTTTTACAAGTTATTATTTTTATCAACAATAATAAATTAGTTAATAAACATGACTTATAATTAATTTAATTAATCAGGGACTTAGGTTAATTATTATTTACAAAATAATACATGTTTTAACCTAAGTATTTATTTATTTAGTTTAGACTATAGTATTAATTAACTATTAAGACATAGAATATAATTAATTAATAAACATGACTTAGGTTATAATTAATATAATATTAATATATGTTTTAACCTAAGTATTTTATACACCTTAACTTAATTAAATCATGCTTATATTTAAATAAATCATATAACCTATAGTTTATTTATTTAACATGATATTATTAATAAACGATACTAATAATCATGTGACTTATGATATTTAACCAGTAAACTTAAACTTACGTTATTAGCTTATTAATCCAGCTTAATTCTAAATATGGAAACTTTCTAATTCAGGAAACTTACTATTTTTGGAAACTTTCTATTTTTAGAAACTGTTCTATTTTAAGAAGTTAATCTATTTTTGGAAACTTTCTATTTTTTGGAAACTTTCTATTTTTGGAAACTTTCTATTTTAGGAAACCTGTTAGAAAGTTACTTAAAGTATAATAATACCAGAAATATAAGTAATAGTTATTCAGAATACGTAGAATACAAGATAAACACAGTATAACCTTAAAATCAGCAAAACAAGACATAAACATATAAAACAAGCTAAGACACGATATAAAATCAGTTAAGTACTCATTAAACAGAATACTTATACATGTGCCCTATTTATGTAGCATTATCAAGATCAGAGTAGGACTTCCTTTCGTTCGTCTTTTCCGTTCACTGGACATAAGGTACGAATTTCCCGTCCTTTTAGTATGGACATTCTTTCCTTATTAAGATTCTCCGTTTGCAGCCAACTGTTTTCCCAGTATTTTTTTTATATGTTTGATTACTTATGTTAGTTAAGAGCCTAAGCCATATACATGCATGACCAATGTCACCTAGTTATGGAGGTACCATAACCATAACACTGGAGGCACCAGTGTTATGACTTCCCCACGGCGAAGTGATTGCTCGTGGCGTCCCTTTTTCAGTGTTGGCCATTATATTATATTATCATCTGGGCGTATGGGTGCATCCTAGTTACATGTTTACCAGTATTATCAGAGTGAATGCGATGTGTGCCTTGCATCCTTCACTAGGAGTTGATCCCTCCTACCCAGACTATTTAATTAGAAGCAACCCCTCTAATTGCATGATGAGGTCTCCCCTCCAAGTATTCATGCACGGTGGAACCTCATGACCTCTATGGGCTATTTGGCTAATTAATATAGATTTTACATAAAAAAATAAGTCTTTTCAAACTATAGAACCAGTTTTACGAACATGATTCTAGATTGTTTAGAACTTATATTATTCTGCTGCTATTAGTCTTTATGCTTACGTTATTCCATGCTATGCTTGTATATTCGTGCACTGAGCATTATGCTCAGCCGTTTTCCTTTCATGTTCCCAAACGGCAGGTACTCAAGGGCGCTCGTAGACTTTAAGCGTACGTGCATATGGACTGGAAGCTATCTAGCCTTCTCTACTTTATGCATTTCATCATATGTTGATGCAAAAGTTGGGTGATCCTTGCTTGACCCGAATTAGGTTTAATTCGGGTTGGCTGGGCTCCGGCTCCTGCACCAAGTGAATCGTTTGGTTGGGATCCTGCACACTAAACAGCACGCGTTAGGCTTACCGTGGGAATGTTTCCCATGATTAGACTCCGGCGTGAGAGTAAGTAATCGGTTAGGGTTTTATGTGAGAGTTGAGAGTATAGAGCGTAATACCTTTGTGGAACCCTTAGGGGTTCCTTTTATAGGCAGTGGAACCCTAGTGGGCTGCCACTGATACTTCGGCCCCAAGGAAAGGATAACTATCATATTTAGAATGATTGTTATCTTCTAATTATAGTAGTGAATATCCTCCCCTTTTGGGGTAAACCTATTCCTAGACAGAATATGATTCTGTCTAACCCTATGTCGGCCGCACCGGGCCGTGGGCCGCACACATGTGTGCGGTCACTGTTCATGCAAGCCCATAAGCCTGAATGACATTACCCACCCATCTGTGATGGGCCGGATACGGGTAGTACCCGTGGGCCGGGTTCATGACCCGGCTGGGGACTATACGTCATCATGTCCCTCCAATCTAGTTGTTACAACCATAGGCGTAACCTCTAGACTATCAAGATGCTCCCTGGACGTACCAAGAAAAAATAGGGAATGATAAGTTGTCCAAGAATTTGTATTGGCCGCACATGGCAACCTGACTTAGGAAATTATTCCATTATTACCTCAACCGCACATGGCGACCGAGACAAATTAAATATAGCATTTAAATGACAACTCTTACGTAAGAGCCGCATATCCCGACATAAATAACTGTTCACCTGGCATGTTGACTGACAAAAGTGCAAACAGTCAGAGTCTCGAGCAGTGCAAACGTTTGAGTCAGAAGTAACCCGTGGGTCCCACCTGACGTTTTACTTGCCACTTGCCCCCTCACCACACGATCAAGAATAGTGGCAGACACGTGTCACACATCCAACAGGCCATGACCCACGAGGAAACCCTATAAATAAGCCACCCCTACGGCTGTGTGAAACACACAGTTATTATCTCCATTTCTGCCATTAAAGCTTTCTTCTTAGCTCGAATCAATTACGCACGGATCCCTTCATCCGCAGGTTAGAACACCACGCCCTTACATTTTTATTTAGTAATGGCTCACAGAAACAACCCTACCATTGGATCCGTGATTAACGTAATGACCCAGGACCAACTAAATCACTTTTGTACAAACTATTTCATCCCTACCAACCTACACCCCTCACTTCCTGGCGCCGGAGACCTCATAACTGAGGCTCCGGTGGGTAAGATTGGCATGTACACTCGCCTTTTTGATGCGGCCAATTACCGCATTCCATTCACCCATTTTCTCATAGATCTGTTAGGATATTATGATGTACATATTAGTCAGCTTCACTGTATAGGCGCCTGTAAGATTAGTCAATTCGAGATTCTCTGCCGTGCTAGAAGAATCCCCCCTACCGTAGAGTTATTCCGGCTTTTTTACATCCCCAACCTTGTGAATGGTTGGGTATCCTTTAAGAAGCGATCCCCTAACAGTCCCCAATCGCATAATAAGCCAATGGATTCGCTGAAAAACTGGTATGACCACTATTTTTTCATTGACGCAGTAGTATGGCCGGCTGATTATACCTTGAGGCATAGGATACCCCACGACCCCAAGCCGCACACTAGTACATATAACCCCCGACATTCCCAAGAATTAGATCTGAATAGGACCGGGTTCCATAGAAATCTTCCCGAGTCATTTCTATGTTTGCTAGGGATTAGCCGCAACTATTTTGGCCCGTCCAACAGATATCATGTGTTTTGGAGAAGGCAGGGTGAAGGTAGGCTAACATCCGTACACAAAAAACTTATTTAATCACTTTGTAAATGGCTAACATATTTTGTTTTTGTTGGGCAGAAATGAACTTCTTTGGACTTCTACGCCAGGGCGACCCGAAGTTCGTACCGGAGGGCTCCCGTCCCCTCCGTGAGAACGAACTACCCCTTCTTGAGCATACCCAAAACGTGACGGTTGCTCTTGAAGCCGTGCCGGATCCCCACTCAGACGAGGAAGAGCAAGGAGACAACGAGGGCGGTGATAACAGGATGCGTGAAGGAGGAGCCGGGCCCTCCTCACCACATGGGGAAGAGCAGGGAGATAATATTGACTTAACCACCTCCAGCCTTCGCCGGATGATGAGCGATGATGATGAAGAAGTACAACAAATCAATGAGGAGGAAGAGGAAGAAGTGGAGAAATAAGTCGAGGAGGAGACTGAAGAAGCAACAGCTCAGCCTGTCGCCAGGCGTACCCGTAAAAGAAACAAACGAGTAAGGAGAGCTGCTTCAGCCGAGATTGGCGAACACAACGCCCCTCCCAAGAAACTTCGAGAAGACCACCCCTTGTACCAATCTGTTGGGAGCACTACCCAGGCTTCCGAGACGATCCGGGCTGCACATGTCGATCCAGTCACTCAGATTGCCCCAACCACATCAGAATTAGCAAGAAATGACATGTAAGACTCCATCCTAACACGTAAGAACGACAAATTCCCTTTAAGCAACACTTAACATGAATCCAAATGCTTGTTTTACAGGGATGAACAAACTGGTGTCGCGCCTCCTCCTGACACCCAAATGGAGAAGGGCAAAGAAAAAGAAGTGGGGGGAAACCCCATGCCTCATACGGCCGGCACGAAATCCGGCCCCGTCTTTGAAGAAGGTACCCCCACAGCCTCGCAAGACCTCCCGGCGTCCGCCCCCCCTCAATCGTTCAACCCTATCTGGAATATCACCACTGCATCACGAATGAGGGACGCCGAGGAATGCCAGGAGTACCTCAACAACTGCATACCACCAGGCTTAGTGCGAGAAGTGAATGCGCTCAGCCATGCGGACTTGGCGGATGAGTACAACGGTGCTTTGGTACACCAAATGGCAATGGGCACCTCAATGAGAGTAAGGTTTGAAGCCGCACTTGGGCATGTGGAATCTCTGAAGAGGAAGGTTGGGCGGAGAGAGAAGATGATCGTGGACAATGAATCTCAAATTGCAGCCCTTCAGTCCCAACTTGCTAGTGCCGAGGCGACCATAAAAAAGCAATCGGCCCGCGCGAATGAGTATGACCAACAAGTGGCCAACCTCGAGTCAAAACTAGATGCCGCGACCACCAAGGTACATATCCGTGTCGCACCACCCTTTTTCTAAAATAAATATATTCTAACAATTAATCTCATATAGGTAGCCACAGCGGAGGCGTCTGCCAAGTCTTCCTCTAACCAGGTATCCGTGCTTAACAAGAAACTAGAAGACGCGCACATGGCAATCCAAAGCATGGAGAAGGTACAAGAGGAACTTGCTGCTGAGAGGGTTGTCACCAAGGAGCTGAAAGAGGCGTTTGCCCAAAAAGATGTGATGATTGATACCCTCACCACCGAGCGCGACGACGTGCTATGCCCTCAAATACTAGCGGCCATTGCCGGCCGCAGGTGGATGGTAGGGCATGGAGCACGCTTGGCCGTCACCAAGGTGCTAGAGGCCCCCGAATTCGTGCAGCAGTTTGCAAGTCTTGTGTCCGATAGCATTGACCACGGACGTCATGAGGGAATGGTCGAGGCCGTAGAGCTGATCAAGAAAGGGGAAAACTTCACCAGACATGCCTTCATTAATCCTGAAGCCGCTAACAAGATGACTGCTTCCATGGCCGCAATGTGGGATCTGCATTATCCATTCTTGGATGAGCTGGAGGCCACCAAAGATGCATCAAATATGGAAATTATGGAAAGGCTAAGTCTTAGTGCGTTCTCCCAAGATGAGAGTCATTCCCGTGCTTCCTTCACCCCATCGCCTAGCCACCTGACGCTTCCATCTATGAGGATGTAACCAGGATCGTGCTCGATGAAGAACCCTTAAGTGTGGTGCTGGAGAGGAATGCGACTCAAGCCCAGAAGCGAAAGGAACGTAGTGAGTGGTTGTCGTGCTTGGTCGAGGAACAAGTGAAGATAGGTAAGTTTTTCCCCCCTATATAGGGTGCTTCTACTTTATGATCCATTTCAGACACTCTGGTTTGTAACCGCTGAATATTGTTGTTTCTATTCGTCCGTGTATGTACACGGCTAAAAACATGTGCATTTTGTATGTAAGTCCGTGATTGACCACGGCCATTTTTGTTATCTATTTGGAAACTTGTGTATTTTGATTGTGTTGAATATTGTATACCAATACTGCATGATATGTCACGTCTTACCCACAAAGAAGGAAAATACGTACAAGTCTATAATTTACTAGACATGCGACGTGCGTCTTTACTATGCGAAGCACTGTGTGACTATGGCATATGAAACTTACCACAACGTCTTGTGAGTAAGGTGTCTAGTAAGGATACATGATCCGTGCGGCTGGGGTTGCATCCCTCTTACGCGGCAAGTTGAATTAGTAGGTTCACTTAATCCTCTTACCCCGCCTGGAGGCGTATAGTACATGTACAGTAATTTGAATGAATGCATACGAATAAAACATAGCATATTATAATAACAACTAAAAAATTCATATGACTAACAGAAAATCTAAAAAATGATTTGCACAAAACAAACCGTGGAGCTAGCTAGGCACCACGGCATTTTATTAGAATGTTTACATGTTTTGTTTGAACAATAATGACTAGTCCTAGAAAATAAGAAAGGAAACTAAACAAAGCATAAGAAAAACAGATAAAACCGCATGGTCCTTCATTAAAGCCATTTATAGCGAAGCACCCATGCGGAAGCCGTGGCTTTCAAAGATAGCACCTTTTGAGATTGGAGATGTTCCATGTACGCTCTAGGTCGTGGCCATCCATGTCACGTAACTTGTACGCGCCTCGCCCTAAGGCCTCCGTGACTTCATATGGTCCTTCCCACTTAGGGCCCAACTTTCCTGTATTTGTCGCTCGACTTGCTTCGTTAGCACGATAGACATAATCTCCCGGTCGGAAAGAAACACTTTTGACCTTGGCATCATAATAAGCCTTCATTTTAGCCTTGGACTTAGCCTCATTGATGGCTGCTATCTCCCTTTTTCTTCCAACAGATCCAGGTTAATTCGCAACTGCTCGTCGTTTGTGACGGCATTAACCTCCGCCGTGCGGATGGTAGGCGTCCCTATTTCTGCTGGTATAACAGCTTCAGTGCCATAAGCCAATGCAAATGGAGTATCTCCGTTGGCTGTTTTTTATCATAGTTCTATGCGCCCATAGCACATGTGGTAACTCATCGACCCATTTGGCACTTCGTTCATCCAAACGTGCCTTGATGCCATTTCCCAAGCTTCTATTTGCTCGTTCTACGAGGCCATTTGTCTGCGGATGCTTAACAGATGCGAAGCGTCGCTTGATGTTCAATGATGCACACCAGTCTTTGAATGGATTGTCTGTGAACTGTTTACCATTGTCCGAGATGATTTCTCCTGGTAAGCCAAAACGGCACACAATATGCTCCCAAACAAACTTTTTAACGTGTTTGCCTGTGATAGACTTGACTGTCTTGGCCTCTATCCATCGTGTGAAGTAGTCCATCGCGACAATCAAAAATTTAACTCCCCCCGCAGCTACAGGAAATGGTCCTGCAATGTCGATTCCCCACTTATAGAATGGCCATGGGGACGTGATAGGTGTAAGCTCCTGCTGCAGGTGCCGCGGTACTGGCCTATGCACTTGGCAATCACTACACTTGCGAATCATGTCGCGCGCGTCTCTGTGCATGGTAGGCCAATAATATCCTGTCCGTAAGGCTCTAGCTACCACGGACCGTGGACCTGCATGCATGCCGCACAACCCTTCATGTATGTCACTGATTACGTAAGCGGCTTGACGTGGTCCGACACACCGCAGCCACGGCTGCAAGAAAGAGCGCTTGTAAAGGATGCCTTCTCGAAGTTCGAAGTGTTGCGACTTCCTCCTGATGCGCCGTGCTGCTTTTTCATCGTCTGGAAGGGTCTCACTAGTCAAATATTTGATAATCGGGGTCATCCATGTAGGTCCGTCCTCCTCAACTATAGTAGCGACCTCCCCTTCTGTTATAGATTTCTCCTTGAGTATTTCCACCAAGACTTGTTTGGACAAGTGAGCGAAGCTTGTGGATGCAATCTTGCTGAGAGCGTCCGCTTTCTTGTTCTCGCCTATTGGCACCTGCTTGATGGAAAATTTGTTGAAAGCCGCAATTAGTGACTTGACTTTTTCCAAGTATCTGACCATGTTGTCCTCCTTAGCCACGTATCCACCTAGAATATGGTTCGCAACAAGCCGTGAGTCCACGTAGGCCTCAAGGTTGCGGACTCCCATTCTAGCGGCGATTTTTAAACCCGCAATGAGTGCTTCGTATTCCGCTTCGTTGTTGGTGGCCGTAAACTCAAAACGGAGGGCGTACGTGAACTCCATTCCTTCCGGATTTGTGAGGATAAGACCATCTCCGGACCCGTCCGTACACGAAGATCCGTCCGTGAATAACACCCATGGTTCTGTTGGAGTCTCGTCTTGTTTAACGATTGGCCCTTCCTCATCCGGCTTCTCGATCAGGAAATCTGCCAAGATCTGGCCTTTCACAGCCGTCCTTGGCCTATAAGATATATTGTGCTCCCCCAATAAGATGCTCCATTTTGTAGCCTCCCTGCCACGTCCGGTCTAGAAATAACCTGCTTGATTGGCTGATCCGTAATGACTACAATTGGGTGCGCCTGAAAGTACCGGCGCAGCCGCTTTGTAGCAAACACTAGTGCTAACACCAATTTTTCCATAGAGGAGTAATTCAGCTCCGGCCCTTGTAGTGTTCTACTTATAAAGTAGACCGGAGTTTGTACTGTATCTCTATCTGTCATAAGTACCGCGCTTATTGCGCCATGAGTGGCTGAGAGATACATAATGAGTTCCTCCTTTGGCCGGGGAGCTACTAGCATAGGGAGAGGTGCAAGATGCTGCTTGAGTTGGCCGAAAGCTTCCTCGGCTTCGTTCGTCCACCGGAAGTCTCCCTTCCTAATGCACTTCTTGAGTGTCTTAAATAGGGGTAACGACTTCTCTGCGGATTTAGATAGGAACCTATTCAGCCCGGCTAGTTTCCCATTTAAGGATTGCACCTCCTTCCGTGTCTGAGGGGATGGCAGTTGTATCACTGCGTCCAGCTTCTCTGGGCAAGGTTTGATGCCGTTTGGATCAATCAAATATCCAAGGAACATTCCCTCCGTTGCCCCAAACGTACATTTCTTTGGATTTAACTTCATGTTAATCCTTCTTAGTGTGTCGAATGTCTCTTGGACATCCCGGAGAAGTGCCTCCTCCGTGTGACTTTTTATAACCAAGTCATCCACATAGACTTCCAAGTTGCGGCCTATTTGAGACTCAAAAGCTTTATCCACCAGCCGTTGATATGTAGCCCCGGCGTTCTTCAGTCCAAACGGCATTTTCGTATAGCAATACACGCCCTGGCTCGTATGGAACGCCGTTTTTTCTGCATCCTCCTCCGCCATCTGGATCTGGTGATATCCTTTATATGCGTCCAAGAAGCATTTAAAAGGATACCCACATATGGATTCCACCTTCCAGTCGATTTCCGGTAACGGGTAACAATCCTGTGGACAGGCCTTGTTTAGATCCGTAAAATCCACACACATGCGCCAACTTCCGTCATGTTTTTTGACCATGACCGGATTGGATAACCACTCGTGGTAGTATTCCTCGTGCATGATACCTGCGTCCACTAGTTTCCGTACTTCCTCCAATATTACTTGACTGCGCTCAGGCGCCTGGCCGCGCTTCTTTTGCTTGACAGGTTGGTACCCCTGGCGGATCTGGAGCTTATGTTCTGCTATCGCCCTTGGCACGCCTGTCATATGCTTTGGCTCCCATGCGAATATATCTAGGTTTGCACTTAATAGCGAGCACATGGCCCTCTTGCCGTTATCCGAGAGTGCCCCTCCTATAGATACCTCCTGTTCCGGATAGTCAGGATGAATTGCCACCTTCCAATTGGGAGGTGGTGATCCATCCTTGGGTGGAACAGGTGGAGCCGGTGCTGTCACGGTATGACATTCGGCTGCTGGTATGATTGTGTTGTAAATGGTGACGATTCCTCCTTCCACAGGGAATTTGATCATTCCGTGTGCCGTGGAGGGTACCGCCCGTATAGCCAAAATACCTGGTCTGCCTATGATCCCAATGTACGGAGGATGTGAGCGTATCACCATGAAGTTCATCCACGCCGTAGTGGAGTGTTCCTCATTCCCAATGGTTACAAGCAGACGTAGTTGCCCTATCGGCCAGATAGTGTCTCCACTAAAGCCAGTGAGCGGCGACGTGGCCGGTACTAATTGGCTTCTTATTTCTGGGCATAACTACACGAAACAGTGTTCATACAGTACCTCTGCTGACGACCCTCCATCCACATACATGCGACGAACATTGTGTGTTCCAATGCTTATCTCAATAGTGAGAGGCGCATCAATCACATCGCTTGCTGTGATGGGAGGGAATGAGATTTCCCTGTTGCGTGAAAATTTTTGGCCAACTTTCTGCCTCGTGCGGTGCTGTCTGGATTGGATCATGTATATGGTCGAAGGTTTGTCCTTTTGGGGATCCTTCTTATCATACTTCTTGTTGTCTTTTCCATCCTTCCAATCCTTAACTAGGTGCTTGAGTTTACCTGATTTGATCAGTGACTCAATGTGCTTCTTGAGCTGGATACACTCCTCCGTACCATGGCCCTTGTCATTATGGAACTCGCAGAAGCGATTTCCTTGCCGACGTTCCGGCGGAGTTGTCATTGGGGGAGGCCTTGGAAAGTTTGCCCCTTCCGTCAGCAAGATCTCCCGGTAGGACATCTTTAGGGGGTAAACTTATCGTCCGGCCGTCCTCCTTTGTTCTGGCTCTTATAGTCCGAGCCCTTGCTACTATTCTGATTGCCTTGACCGCCCGACTGTCTCCGAGACTGGTCGTTTGACCGGTACCCATTTCCTCTGGATGGGTAAGCCGCGGCAACCGCCGTTTCTCCTTCTATGAAATTTCTGACCCTTTCCATGAGGTCATCATATCTCTCTGGACGCTTGTCATTGAGGCGCCTGATCAGTTCCCTGTCTGTTATAGCGTGCATGTATTCAGAGATTTTCAGGAGCTCCGGCATTGTTTTAGTGCGCGTGCACTCATCATTGAAGCGTTCAGTGAAGGATTCAGTGGACTCCCCTGTCCTTTGTTTGACAGTCGCCAGTGAGACCGGATCCCTATTATACTTCTTCCTCTGAGTGTAATTGTTCTTGAACACAGTGCGTAGTTCCGTGAAACTATCAATGGTCCGTGGAGGGAGTCCCTCAAACCAGTCACGGGCATTTCCGATCAGAGTTGAATTGAACATTTGGCACCATATAGGCATGGGCCATCGCTCAATTTTAGCCTGCGTATCAAATATTTTGAGGTGATCATCCGGATCACTAGTTCCGTCATAGGTCTTGACACACGCCGGCATGCGACGTTTGGTGTCCTCGGAATAGTTCCGTATGCGGAGGGTGAATGGGTCTTCCCTGGGATCCGCCCATGGCCGGGTAAGCCTAGGGTCATCCCACGGTTCACACCACGGGCGGGAAAGATCCTCCGCTTCTGTATCTCGATAATAAGGGCCACCATAGTACTCATCATTGTTTGGTGGTGGTGGAGGGGTACGCCTAGGTCGGCGACGCTTAGGCGGATGGTCATCTGAGTCCTCGCCTGACGGGGGTGGTGCCCCATCCTTCGGGTAGGGACCACCTTTTTGGGATGAACCAGGGGCCTTTTTCCCAGTGTTCATCCTGTCCCACATGCTCGTGCGGCGAGCAGTTCTGGCCAGCTCTCGATCTGGTCGCTCGGGTGAACCATCAGACTTATCTCCTCCTTCTCGAGACTGCATTAGTTCCTGTATGAGGCGATCTCCTATGCGCTCAAACACATTCCTGGGTTGAGGAGTTTCCTCAAAGATGCTCTGCTCCTGAGGCCGAGCTCTCCTTTTCCTCTGATTTTGGGAGGAGGTGATTGGTCCGGTGTCACCAAAGTTGAGTCTGGATTGGAGGTTCCTCCCTAGATTCAACCTTGATGCGATCCCTGGGACGATCCTATCGAAGTTCTGCGTGAGAACTCGAGTAAGATCCTCCTCGCTGAGTGGTAGGACTTCTACTTCCTCCTCCGCCGAGGGTCTGCGTGGCTCCTTGTTAGGAGGGTTGGGCGCACTCCCTGGGTCAAGGTTGTCCAGGGTTGAAGTAGGTGGGGGTGTCATGGAGATCGTGCTTGTCACCCCCAAGGGTTGAAAACCGCCACGGTTACCAGGTCCGCCTGCAAGGCGGCTAGGTGATTGATTGGGGATGAGTATCCCTTCCCCTTGGGACTTCCGGTTCCCAGTATTCGTGTTCCTGGGGTTAGCTTGCGGATGCCCCTTCGTCATTGGAAATTCAGAATGAGGTTTTGTTCTAGCTTAGTGTAATGGGTCCCACGGATGGCGCCAACTTGTTGATGCAAAAGTTGGGTGATCCTTGCTTGACCCGAATTAGGTTTAATTCGGGTTGGCTGGGCTCCGGCTCCTGCACCAAGTGAATCGTTTGGTTGGGATCCTGCACACTAAGCAGCACGTTTTAGGCTTACCGTGGGAATGTTTCCCACGATTAGACTCCGGCGTGAGAGTAAGTAATCGGTTAGGGTTTTATGTGAGAGTTGAGAGTATAGAGCGTAATACCTTTGTGGAACCCTTGGGGGTTCCTTTTATAGGCAGTGGAACCCTAGTGGGCTGCCACTGATACTTCGGCCCCAAGGAAAGGATAACTATCAGATTTAGAATGATTGTTATCTTCTAATTATAGTAGTGAATATCCTCCCCTTTTGGGGTAAACCTATTCCTAGACAGAATATGATTCTGTCTAACCCTATGTCGGCCGCACCGGGCCGTGGGCCGCACACATGTGTGCGGTCACTGTTCATGCAAGCCCATAAGCCTGAATGACATTACCCCACCCATCTGTGATGGGCCGGATACGGGTAGTACCCGTGGGCCGGGTTCATGACCCGGCTGGGGACTATACGTCATCATCATACATTTTGCTACTTCTTTCTTTGGACATTGTTTAGTCCTTTTCCTTTACAGTACATATGTTTGTGTGTGATGAGCTTATACTTGGGGTACTGATGTTTGTTTCCGGTATTTCCTTTCATGGTTATTTAATGTTTTAAGACATTTACCTTGTATGCTTTGATGACACGCCATAATTACGCGTGACATTCCATTTACCAAAATGGGGTGTTACACATATTCAATCTTCTTGACTGGGAAACTAGGAAAGGATGATGGAGAGAGTTAAGTGGTGACGAGGATGTGAAAAGGCCAAGTAATATCTGGGAAATGCAAGCATAGTTGATGAGACATGGATTACGAAGAAGGAAGTGAAGCTGAGATGAAATTTAGTTATATGGATGACGTGTTAGGATGGTCTGGACGAAGGATGTAAGGTTGCATGAGTTGAGTTGTCTAAATAATAGATCACGTCAACATTTATGTTATGTGGCTTGGACAATCACGTGGAGAAGGAGGGGACGTAGACTATACTTCCTACATAGATAGGAGTAGCTTAGAAAGGACAGTGTAAGGACGAAGATGGTATAAGGATGCATAACGGAGGGGTGGGATAAGTACGATGAGAGTTAGGTGATAGTCGATAGACTGGCTAGATCATCCCATATTCTGAGCGGAATGAGGAGTCACGGAGTTAAAAGGATTGCGTAGGGCGTTGGTGGAATAGGAGGTGTTGTGCAAAAGTTAGCCTAATGAGTATGGAATGCTTCATGAAGAATGATGGAAAGGGAAGAAACGATGGAGAGAAAGTGTGGTATACCATTGATAGACTAATGGTTGGTATGAGCATAGTATGGGAATAAATGAAGAAGACACCTAGGGAATTGGCGGGAGGTTTGGAGATAGTTGTAAGAGCGCGTTTTATTTGGAAGAATTTTCTACAAAGAGAGAGTCATCAATGAGAGGGGCGTATTCCTTATTGATGAGTATGTAGGGATTAAAAGGAGAACGCCTAAATTATAGGATGAAGACAAGGTGGAAGATGATATGGAAATTGAGATCGTGGAGAGGCAAGCGGAAGGTAGTATGGAGGAAGAATGGTTGGGGGAAGCAAAAGATATTGATAAGATAGTGGAGTGATATTGAAGGGAGAATCGTTGGAGTTAAAGGTTAATAATCACGAGCAATGGAACGTTCACTTAGCGAAGGCATAGTACCTATTGGTATGAAGGGAATTAGTTACTTGGTGTCGAGTATGAAGAAGACGGAGAGGTAGTGGTGAGTATGACACGGTTCATGTGACGGATATGGGAAGCTTTTGGATATGTAATCCTGCATATGCCAATAGACATGATAATGATTGGGAGGGACTTTCGGATGATGGAAAATCCGTAGAGGATAGAGGTCGTTAGGTTTGGGGATAGGAAACAAGGTGGAAACAGCTGAAGTTAATACATAGGGGATGAGGTGGATCATCATTGCTGAGGGTTGAAGTTAGAAGTAGCCAACGTATTGGATCAGATGTGGATCAGGAACCTATGGAGATGGTGGCAGTGCGTAGGTAGAGAAGTTGAAAGTAGCAAAGAACCGGCAAGAGAGCTGTGCGGACGAGGGGGCATAAGTCGTTAGGAATGTAGGAATGGAGGTAAGGATATATTAGAAGTTTCATAGTGGAAAGAAGTGACGTAGTTTGGGAGGAAAGGGGAAGTTAATACTTAAAATCGTGAGTGTAATGAAATCGTCGAAAGGATCGGGCTAGTGGTATATAGATTGAGGATGGTTGGAACATTTAGGTAGAATACATGATGTATTTCATGTGATAACTGGAGGAAAAGCTTAGCAAGAGCAGACTTGCAAGTACCGTTGGTAGTTATTGGTATAGATACGAGTCTTCGTTATCGAAGGGCAGGTAGGGAGTACGAATCGTGAAGTTAAGACGCTTAGGATAAGTTAGATATGGTAGTAAGGGTAGATGGAATATGGAAACGTGGACTAGAGTTCACATGGGAACGGTAAGGGAATGGTATGAGGAACAAGTATCCTTGTTTATTTGTTAATGACGGTCCTAAGGAGTAAATCTCGAGGACTATATTTTTATTAGGAGGGAGTGATGTGACAACCACGGTATTGAGGTTCGTCACTTAGTCTTACTTTTAAGTTATTTTATGTGTGACTATGTGTTTTATATGTCTACGTGCTTATTTTGTATGAATGGGGAAGGAATGGACATCGTTTATGGGTACGGAATACTCATAAGTAAAACTATGGGCGAATATTTCATGATCATGAAATCACATTATAGTGACTATGAAATGAAATGAAGTTATTTTGGTAATTTACGTGTACGTATAAGTATTATAGTAAATCGTATTTTTACGATTTTAGGTTTAGCATTTCGAGGTCTCGAATAAGGTATCTAGTCACGGGAATATTTTTGGGGTAGTTTAAGTCATTTAGGACTTAAATTTAAAGTTTATTTCATATTTCAAGAGTTTTTATAAAACTGTATATTTTTACGGTATACGCGTAAAACTGACTAGTTTTACGGTTTTGAGGTTCGGGAGGTCTTAAAGGCTGAAATAAATTAAGGAAATTTAAGGTAATTTTAATAATATATTAATAAACAATAAAAAGAAAAAAAAATAAAAAATATATGTATGTATAAGCGGTTTAGGGCGACGGATCAAAGGAAAAGGAAAAAGGGGAAAATGAAGTTGGACTTAGGTTGGGTTAGGACTCACCCACATCCTATATAATGTCTTATACTAAATCAAAAGTTCATAATTTTTCTCCTGGAGAGTTTAGAAGCCGCGACACATAAAGAAAAAAATAGGGTTCTTCATAAAATTTTGGGTTTTCATAAATCGAATGTAAAATCTTTAAACCCTTTTTAATTTAAGTGTTTTTAATTCATTACCAATCATCGTATGATGGATTTAGGTTAGGGTTTAAATTAAATTCTGAATATTAATGATAAAACAATGATTAGACTAATTAGGGCTTGTAATTAATTAATTATTGGGTAATTAGTTAGGTTAGTTTAATTAAATTCGTAATTAAAAACTGGGCAGAATTTTGGATCTAATGTTTTGATCATATCTAGAGTTCTAGGAACATTCATGATGCGATCCAAGTACCTCTGAAAAGGTATTTGAGTTGGATTTTGAATGCAAGAAACGAGGACTAAATTGGAGGTCGAGAAGTGGGTCAAAAACAGGTTACAACAGTCAGAGTTCAAAACAGTTTTGAAACCAGTCGGGTTTAAATTAACGTTCTAAGATGGTTAGGGTACTTAGGAGTACAATTGGACTTTCAAACAAACATGAGAGTTATTTTATATGTTATATAAGATATCTAGAATAAGGCTAGTCAATTGGGATAGTGGAATATCCTCTGATCATAACAAACTTTTTATATGTTCAAAATCAGTAACATCTGGATAGACAAAAGTATGTACATGTATATCGGGGCCTTAACAGTAGCTTTAAGGTTGGAGAAAAAGAGAGGAGTTATCTAACATGTAAGGGCATAGGTTTTTCTTGATAGAAAGCATGGGTATGGTTAGGTGGGCGTTTGGATAATAGTTTGGGGACTAAAAATCGGGACTGTTTAGGGGACGATATAGGTATCGAACTTAGCCAAGTTAAGGACTTTTTAGAGAGGGGTAATGGGATGCTTAGAGCATATGAATGGGGTATATAAATATGGGATAAGTTTAGATGTCCATCATAGATTGATGAGCCATATTAGTCATTGGTTCATGTCTTGATGTTATACGTTTATTTATTTAGCTTTTGCTAGTACGCAGGATAATTGGAGAGGCTCAATCAGGTGAGTTTCATAGTCTCATTTTCTTTATCTTTTTACTTCCAGATGGGATGGAAGGGACACTGTCATTACTTGTTCTTATAAATGTATGCTATGAATGTTTTTGGTCTGTTAGTTTGACATTATATGTTTACTTATGTGTTGAACGGCTATGTCGAATACTTAATATAGCTAAGTATACTTGATATCAAGGAGGACAAGGGGGCCTTGGGGACAATACTGGGTCTTGAGGATGGTTGTTAGGTGTATGGGCGCCAAGTATGCCATGGAAAGGAAGGAAGGTTAGGCAAGGATTGGAGCCTTGGGACGGAATGGATAAGCGCTTAGTACTGAATAGTTATGCATGTTAATAGAACACTGTCCATATGTCTTGTATGTTCTTGAATGTCATTATTCACAGCTAATGTACTGAAATGTTATATTTTGGGGTTGGATTCTAAACCTATGACTCTCACCAACATTATTGTTGACGTAATTTAGTGTCTCTTTCAGGTGAAGTTATAGTTAAGCCTTCAAGTTGGAGTGACTAGTCTTGGAAGCATAGGATTACATGTAGAAGGAGATCCCTGTTCCTTCTTAGTTTATTTTTGCTTTTCGAATAAGTGATACTTGGACACTTATATGTTTGCTTTGTTTATGTTATTTGTTTGTCTCAGGTAAGAGGTAGGATTGTTACCTACTTTCCTAGACTCATGCATTGTTTGAGATATTATCCTGACATTATGTCACCATTTTATGACATTTCTTATTTCATTTAGTTATCTCTATAGACACGCCATGTTGTGATGATATCCATACGTCGCGCCCTATATTCCGCCACGGTGAGGTGTGACAATGAATAGTGAAAATGGAGTTTTATTTCTAATTGAATAAAAGAAGTACTGGATTGAAAGAGAATTACAGTGACTAGTCTAATTACAAACTACTAACTAAATTATAGCTAATTCAGTTACAAATAAAATCTTCTAGAAGAAAAATGGTTATAAAAGTAGGTGTGTGTGTGTGAATGAGGGTGAGGTATTTATAGAAGTAGAGGAGGAGCATGTGTGGTTGTTGGAGAAAGGTACAGTGACAGTGAAGTCAGAGAATGACCGTACAAGAACCAATTAAGCTGCTCTACATGTAACTAGGGTTTATAAGTATGGATGTGATTTAGGTGTTTTTGATATAGGGCATGGCACTGTAATTAACCACCACCAATGAACTCGTCGTGTCATCCTGATCGTCTTTCATGTAGAAATCGAAGCCTGAAAATTGTTGGAACGATCACAATACTCTGTTGAAGAAGCTGGCCACGTGGCAAGTTGAAAGGATGAGTGGTGGATTGATGAGCTGGCTTCTAAAAAAGTGCAAGTATTAGTGGTAAAAAGGTGATCCGTGTGACCCCCCCTTATCTCGTCTCTGATTGGTCCAAATGGCTGGGTGTTAATAACTTTGGCCAGTTTGCATATTTAGCCCTTGTCTTTTGCAATCTTGATCTTTAAACCTTTATTTTCATAAAATCTTCACATTTAGTCCTCAAATCTTAATTAATGGAACTTTTGGTCCCTTTCTTTATTTCTCGTCATTATCTTCATAAAATGTATGTGAAATCCCGTTTTTTTTTCGTTTTGCACATTTGTACCTATTTCACACAAAAACATAGACCACGCGTAATTTCGATATTTACAGCTTATTTATTTACATTTTGGTCTTGTGTTTCTTTGTTTTAAGTGGTAAAAGGGTGAGTGTATTCACACTCATCAGGGGTATATGTTGCCGTCGACCACCACAAGAAAACATGGGAGAAAAGTTTGGTTTGAAGTTATGAAACAATGAATCACATCCATGTGTTTATATAGTTGAGTAATATTTATGGTAAAGATTACATTAAACTCCAAGTAAAATATTCTAGAATAAAAAAAATTTCCCCCCTTCTTTTCTTTTGAGTTGGTCGAATTCCCCTCTTGGGGTATTTTGTTTGACTTTTTGACTTTCTATATACTTAATTATGTAATTACAATAATTACCTTAAATTATTAAGTCTTATTAATTCATCCTTGTTAAACCTTTTAACTTATTAATTAATTACCAATAAGTATACAGTTTTATCAAACTAAGTTTACACAATAAATATAGCCACATTATATTGTATAACTTAATAAAAGATGATCTCGATGTCTAAGTGTGTGACCCCTTATGCCTACGTACTCCCGGCCGTAGAAAATACTAACTATGGCTTACGCACATCCCAACAGCTCCGACTTGCGAAAGTCTCTGTCATAGCGTAATTTAATACTAACATTGAAAGCTAGTCTAGCAACACTCTCAATGCTCCCAAAAGTACCTAAGTTCGGTTTCTAGCAAACTAGCTCGGCTTTTATGGTATTTTGAATATTATATCCCTTTTGTTACTGATACGGTTAATCACGAATATGGATCATATGTCATTTCATGTATTAACAATTTTGTTTCTCGTTTTAATGATTAATCTAGATTACCAAATCTAAAAAGAAACTTCTATACTACGATTCGGGTACGGTCATACAAACATCCGATCAATCCCATGAGGGGCCCAGTATGTATCATACTCCATTCATGGAGGAACAAAATCCCATTTTGACTACAAGTACCTTTTATATATGTAATAAACACTTCTAAAATAAGTTTTATAACTGTCCATTTTACTAACACAATCTTTACTATAAATCAAGAAATGAAATTCATCCATGCAAAGATCCACTTGCATCTCAGTTCTAAAGATAACAATACTTACCATATATGTAGATTCTTAATGACGCCAATCTATAAAGAATACTACACGATTGGGGTAGTCCAATTATTCAACCACATTGAATACCCTATAAGTCTGGAAGGATCATCTATATGTATTTTCTAAAAATACAACCAACCCTCATATTTGTCTTACTTTATTAATACTCCTATATTAATGATTGACAATGGAAATTTAGAATATATATAATACACTAAGTGCAGATAGTATATACAAGGATTAAACAATAAATATAAGATACAATTAATAAGAAATGAAAACAATTTTTCTCACAAAAATTAATTCATTTATTGATAACAATTGCTTAAACATCCCTTGTCCAAATACTAACACAAAAAATAAATTTATCACAGATTTACATGATACTAGTAGAACGAACAAGACCAATAGACGCAATATGCTCAAAATACTTATTCAAAGGCATTGGTTTTGTGAAAGGATCTACGACGTTGTCATCTGTGTGAACTTTGTTAGTGACAATTTCATCATATTAGATAACTTCCGAATGTAGTGAAATCTCCTTTGATTATATCTAACACCCCGCATGATACCAAGATCATCAGCGATGGAAATTCCAGCAGATTGTCACATAAAATTTCTATAGGTTCATTATTAGTCGGCATGACTCCATCAAGACCACTAATAAACTTCCTTATCCAGACAACCTTCATTGTAGCATCAGCAACAACAACATATTCAACTTCAGTAGAGGACATTGCAGTAATGCTTTGCTTACTACTCTTCTAGTCCACGGCTCCACCATTAAGCATAAACACATACCCAGTTTGGGATTTAGTATCGTCCTTGTCGGTTTGAAAACTAGCATCGATATAACATTTAACTCGTAGCTCGTTTTCCATCTTAGCCCCATAAACAAGTTCCATATCTTTAGTATTACTAAGATACTTAAGAATGGTCTTAACAGCAGTCTAGTGCTTCTCATCAGGATTTTGTTATAATCTACTACACAAATTTTGTGCAAACGCAAAATCAGGTCTAGTGCATCTTACCTCATACATGATAGAGCCAATTGCCAAAACATACAGAACTCTCTGCATGCGTTTCACCTGACTAGGTGTGATCGCGCCTTAATTTTTACTGAAGTCCGTATTTTTTCTTGCATCGAAACAAATCATTTCTTGGATTTATCCATCCTATACTTCTTTAGGACTTTATTAAAATAAGAACTTTGACTTAAAGACAACAACCGCTTAGATCTATCTCGTGTGATCTTAATTCCAAGAATATACACAGCTTCACCTAAATCTTTTATGGAAAAACACTTGCGCAGCCAAGTTTTCACTTCCTAGAGCATTGAAGTGCTATTCCCATTAGTAATATGTCATCCACATATAAGACTAGGAATGCAACATTACTCCCACTAGCTTTGACATATATACATGGCTCATCGGGATTCTAAACAAAATCAAGCTTTTTTATTTCTTCATCAAACCTCATATTCCAGGTTATGGAAGCTTGCTTTAATCTATAAATGGATCTTTGTAACTTATATACTTTGTTGGATACTTTGGATCAACAAAACCTTCAAGTTGCACCATATAAACATCTTCACTAAGGTGACCATTTAAGAAGGCAGTCTTGACATCTATTTTCCAAATCTCGTGGTCATTGAACGCTTCTATGGCTAAAAGAATCCTAATAGCTCTAATGTCTGCAACCGGAGAGAAGGTTTCCTCATAATCCAGCCCGTAGGTTTGAGTATACCCTTTCGCCACAAGATGAGCTTTATAGGTGTGTATCTTGTCATCCATGTCGGTCTTTATCTTATAAGCCATCTGCACCCTATGGTTCTTACGCCCACAGGAAGATCAATCAAAACCCATACTTGACTATCTTTCATGAATTGCATTTCCGCGTTCATAGCTTCAAGCCACTTATCGGATCTAACATCCGAAATTGCCGCTTGATAATTAGGAGGCTCGCCATGATCTCCTAATTCGTGTTCCTTGGCGTCTACATAAAAACCATATCAATCAGGCACTTGAGACGTCCTACCGGACCTACGAACGGGAATGTCAACATTTTGAGGTTCCACGTCTTCATGACGAACTTCATCATGCACTTCGCTAGTGTTACCAGAAGGCAGTGTATCTACATCTTCGACGAGTTCTAAATCGCCAGTACTCCCACTTGCTCAAAGCAGTGGAGTACTCCCACTTTCTTCTTTATCTATGAGAGTTGTCTCAAAGAACTCAACATTTCGAGCAACAAATATTTTGTTCTCAAGTGGGTAGTATAAATAGTAGCCCATCGTTTCCTTTGTGTATCCTACAAAATATACTTAATTGATATGGGGTCTAATTTGTCAAGAGCATCCCGCTTCATGAGAGCCTCACAACCCCAAACCCTCAAATAATACAACTTAGGAGCTTTCCCTTTCTATACCTCATATGGTATCTAATCGACATTCTTGGTTAGAATCATATTAAGAATGCGCGCAGCAGACTCTAAAGCATAACCCCAAAAGGACTTTGGAAGAGTAGTTGAGTTCACCATGGAACGAACCATATCTAAAAGAGTTCTATTCATCCTTTATGATACTCTATTATTTTGGGGAGTGTAGGGAGGTATGAGATGCGACACAATGTCACATTTCTTCAAATGTTCCACAAACTAAAAAATCATGTATTCCCCTCCTTTGTCAGATCGAATAGCCTTGATTTTCTTGTCGAGTTGATTTTCTACTTCATTATGAAATTCCTTCAATGTTTCAAACACCTCATGTTTATGTTTCAAAAGGTAAACGTAACCATAATGACTGAAATCATCAGTGAACATAATAAAGTAGCTAGCTCATTCTCTAGACACGGTTCTAAAAGGGCCGCACACATCCGTGTGTATGAGTCCCAAAAGATCTTTAGCTCTTTCGACCACATGTATGAAAGGCTTACGCGTCATCTTCTCATACACACAAGACTTGCATTTGTTATTGAAAGAATCAATGTCGATGGGATTCAAAATTCCATCACGTTGAAGCTTCTCGATGTGTTTCTTGTTTGCATGACTAAGGCGACAGTGCCAAAGATAGGTCGATTCCAACAACGCTTGCCTGGCTCTTTCCTGCTAACATTAAATATAGAATTATTATGATTAAGACCTTGCATATCAATTCAAATTATTATCACGCGGTATTGCATTAAAGTAAAATACATTGTCTTTGTAAATGAAAATTACATTATTCCAAATAACATGATTAAAACCATTTTCCATCAATCTAAAAAAAACAACACCTCTGGTTATAGAAGGTGAAAAATGACAATTATTCAAAGCAATAACTAGTCCACTTATAAGTTTCAAATCATAGCTTCCAATTGCTTCGACGTTACACGCATGCCATTTCCTACGTACAAGCTCAAAGCTCCTTGCTTCAATTTCATTCTATCTTTTTTTTAATGGCTCAATTTCATTCTATCTATAAGTCCATGCGGTGTATTACAAATATGAGTTCCACAACCCGTATCATATACCATCGACTTCTTAACAAGAACTTTCTGCTTTAAGGCGTAATTTGACTTACCATTTCCATCATTCTTTCCTTTACCCTCTTGTGGTTTCTTACCCTTGTATTTCCGGATCCTTTCTGCTTTAATAGTGTTAGGTCCAAAAATTGAGTAAAATATGAATCATTATACTCAAAACCCACAAAACTACTAATAACACAAGTTTGTATTTTTTTTAATGCTTTATAAATCTTATTAAGAATGAATCTATAGTTTTACATGTTTGTCTGGTTGTTTGCGGAAGAACAACTGGGCTATTGAATGACAAACTATTCTCCCATTGATCTCAGCTTTGCTTGTTGATCAATGGGAGGAAGAACCCTATCACTATAATAGAATATTACACTTTGCACTACAATGAGAATCCTTGACTATCTCTATGTTACATGACTTCTTTATATAGTGGGCAAGTGTGAAAGCATCTTTCACTAATGTACAAAAGGCTTAACATGTGTCAGCATGTGCATGTGAGCATGTGCATGTGTCACCATCTACTTTGTACTTTTGTCCCCATCTTTTGTCCCTTTGTATCTTGTACTTTGTACTTGTGAATGTTTATCTTTGAGATGGTCTTCAGGGAGTCAGTGAGCTATTGTCATCAGTCACTGACTCCATTGCCTTCTTCTTCGTCTTAGGTACATCATTCACTGAGTTCCGCCTCACTGAATACTCGAGTCTTTCTTGTAGACGCAGGCTGAGAATCTTGAAGACAACTCCCTGGGTGACTATTCACTCAGGGACTTAATTATATATTTATACTTAGGATACTTTTCATTCAAATCCAATACATGGGACAATTATGCACTGAATCGACCCAACAATCTCCCCCTATTTGGATAGAAAAGTAGCCTAAGTCAATTAGCAGTACGTGAGCAAAATGACTTCTTCTTACGTACTAAATTACAACAACGAGATCACTAAATAACTTCTTGAGTACAAATCTTCTAAATCCGATGACTTGATTTTGTGTTGATTCTTTGTTGTTGTTGCTGAAGGCTGAGTTATGCTTATACACTGAATGAATCAGTGTTGGGGTTGAGCAATCTGCTTCGTTTGTGCTAGCTGAGCTACACATACTCACTGAACCACATCCATGAACACTATCAACAAAACCTAGGCATTGAACCTTGTCACTGAACCTTGTCACCCTCACTAAACTCCTGTCCCAGATTTCTATAGTATGTAGTATGGTGCATGATAGTTATCATGTGGATACATTTTAGAAGGTAAATTAATACTACAACAATAAGCATTTGTTGTGGCTTTTAAGGGAGCAGGGAGGGTACACGTGCACATGTACATCAATATGTATAGTTGTATCAAAAAGTGGTTCAAGAATGTTGGTAAAGCATAACTCAGCCTTCAGCAACAACAACAAAGAATCAACACAAAATCAAGTCAGCATATTTAGAAGATTTGTACTCAAGAAGTTATTTAATGATCTCGTTGTTGTTATTTAGTACGTAAGAAGAAGCCATTTTGCTTACTTACTGCTAATTGACTTAGGCTACTTTTCTATCCAAATAAGGGGAGATTGTTGGGTCAATTTAATGCCTAATTGTCCCATGTATTGGATTTGAATGAAAAGTATCGTAAGTATAAATATATAATTAAGTCCCTGAGTGAATAGTCACTCAAGGAGTTGTCTTCAAGATTCTCAGCCTGAGTCTACAAGAAAGACTCGAGTATTCAGTGAGGCGGAACTCAGTGAATGATGTACCTGAGACGAAGAAAATGGCTTCTTCTTACGTACTAAATTACAACAACGAGATCACTAAATAACTTCTTGGGTACAAATCTTCTAAATCCGCTGACTTGATTTTGTGTTGATTCTTTGTTGTTGTTGTTGAAGGCTGAGTTATGCTTTACCAACATTCTTGAACCACTTTCTGATAAAACTATACATACTGATGTACATGTATATGTGCACATGTACCCTCCCTTCTCCCTTAAAAGCCACAACAAATGCTTACTGTTCTAGTATTAATCCACGTTCCAAAATGTATCCACATGATAACTATCATGCATCATACTACATACTATAGAAATCTAGGACAGGACTTTAATGAAGGTGACAGGGTCTAGCGACCAGGTTCAATGCCTAGGTTTTGTTGATAGTGTTCATGGATGTGGTTCTGTGAGTATTGGTTCAGTGACCGGGTTCATTTTCAGGACCCTGGTGTAGCTCAGCTAGCACAAAGGACGCAGCTCGCTCAACCCCAACACTGATTCATTCAGTGTATCTATCTCCCTCAAAAGTTGCAACGAAATGGCAGCTTTTGACATGTCGATGCGTGCTAGCTATTGGTTTTAGTAACCATATTGTTTCGGGATGACTGAACATTGACTGGAGGCTGCGATTCAAAAACCCGAGTTGGTTCAGGGACTCAATATACCCATTCATTCTTCTTAAAACTAAACAACCCATAACTAAAATTCAGTTATTGGTATTACCCATTGATAAATTTTTATCAGGCCGTGTTTTGACAAATTCATTTATACTGAACTGTCAGTGAGTACAAGTGTTTAGTGAGAATGATAAGTGTTCAGGATGTTCACTGACCAAGTTCATGGAATAAGGTTCAGTGACCCATTGAATACCAGGTTCATTGAATCCTTCAGCGACCCGTTCAATGTTCAGTGACCTATTCGTTTTTTAGAGACTTGAAGCGGTCAGGGAGACTGAGGTTTTTGTTGGTCTTCAGGTTCTTGTTGACCCGCGTGTTTTTTTTTTATTCAGGAACCACAAAATACCCCATAGACTGAACACCCTTTTCGTCACATAAGCATACTAATTTTTTATAATCAGCCCCCCATGCAAACTGAACAAACAACCCACATTCTCAGTCTCGGAAACTAAGCAACCTAAACAACCCATATTCACTGATTTATTCATCAGTTCCATTGACAAATAACTATACCATTACATGGAACAAACTCATTTACTTAGGTTCACGAGATTGTATGTCAAGGAGTAGCATTCAGAGTCTTATATGACTCGTATTTTAGAGTCACGGTTTAAGGGACTTGAACGGTTCAGGGATACTGAGATTTAAGGAGACATGTTGGTCTTCAGGTTCTTTGTTGATCCATGTAATTTTCCGGTTCAGTAAACTACACAACACCCCGTAGACTGAACTTATACCTACTGAAGTTATACTAAAGCTTTGAACTCTAAATTCGCTTTCATGATTGGGGTTACGTTATCAAATTTCATCGACTGATTTTATATCAGTTCCAAAACACCATCTTCAAGTTCACTACTGAACCTACACACTTTTTCAGTTCCACCGAGTACGTTCTTCAGTCCCATTTTCTCAATCTCTCTTAAAACCAAAGAGCCACATATACCCACTGATTCTTTCATCATCCTCAATACACGAATAACATGTTTATTCGCTGATTCTTTTAATCAATTGAACCACCATCAACCATAATGATCTCACCCACCGCCACATTCTAATTTACAACAAATCCATCCAAACACCAGCGAGACCATTACCGCAGCCAACCACCACGACCTATTTTTTTAAACCCTATTTTTTTAGCCTACAATCGAAATCCCAACATCAAATCCAAACAATCAATCTTCATTTTTTACTCAAGAATCATAGCCAACTGGAATAAATCGACCTATGATTTATTTCGATCTTAAATTGATTCTTGATGATGAATGATGGTGACAATTTTGATATGTCTTTTCATCTATGTTGTTGGGTTGTTGTTGGTGATGGGTTCGGGTTTTTTTTAACAACGAGTGTCGAATGAGATTGTGATTGAGGTATGTTGTTGTTATAATGAAGGATATGGGTTTTTCATGAGATGAAGTGAGAGGATTTGGATCCCTGTTTTTTTTCTTGGTTTATGAATGTGTGAGACGGTGGGATGTGGGTATAGATGATGGATATGATTTGTGTGAGGTACTAAGACATGGTCAAAATAAAGTGTTTTTCTCCCCCTTCAAAAACTACATTACCAGTAGCAGTTTTTGAAAGTTATACACGAATTTTTTTGACAAACTAAGATGTTATTAGCAGTCATACAAGAACGGATCTGGATAGAAATTAATCCAACCCCGCTCTATACCACTTGTTAGGTCCAAAAACTAAGTAAAATATGAATCATTATACTCAAAACCCACAAGACTACTAATAACACAAGTTTGTATTTTTTTAATGCTTTATAAATTCTATTAAGAATGAATCTATAGATTTACAAGTTTGTTCGGTTGTTTGCAGAAGAACAATCGGGCTATTGAATGACAAACTATTCTCCCATTGATCTCAGCTTTGCTTGTTGATCATTGGGAGGAAGAACCCTATCACTATAATATAATATTACACTTTGCACTACAGTAAGAATCCTTGACTATCTCTATGTTACATGACTTCTTTATATAGTGGGCAAGTGTGAAAGTATCTTTCACTAAAGTACAAAAGGCTTAACATGTGTCAGCATATGCATGTTAGCATGTGTATGTGTTACCATCTACTTTGTACTTTTGTCCCCATCGTTTGTCTCTTTATCTCTTGTACTTTGTACTCGTCAATGTTTATCTTTGAGATGGTCTTCAGAGAGTCAGTGAGCTATTGTCATCACTCACTGACTCCATTGCCTTCTTCTTCGTCTCAGGTACATCGTTCACTAAGTTCCGCCTCACTGAATACTCGAGTCTTTCTTGTAGACTCAGGCTGAGAATCTTGAAGACAACTCCCTGAGTTATTCACTCAAGGACTTAATTATATATTTATACTTAGGATACTTTTCATTCAAATCTAATACATGAGACAATTAGGCACTGAATTGACCCAATAAATAGCCATTACAGCGAGAGTTTCAACCTTTTTTGGAAGCTTTTCTCATGTGATTAGCATAGCATGTAGCTCTACTAATGTCTTCCCCATGCTATGCAAATTGTAAGTTTGCACAAGTGATTCAAAGTCCTTGTTGAGAGAGTTCAAGATAAAACTCACAACAAGTTCTTGTGGCATAGGAGAGCCTAGGCGTTCCAGAGTGTCCAAGTAGCCTTTAATTTTCAAAAAATGAATGTTAACCGGTTGTCCAATTTCCTGTCTACCAGTATGAAATGCTTTAGTAGTATCATACAACTCATGTTTAGCTTTTTCCTCAAACATAGTTTTGAGTTTAGTGATCATGTCATAGGTGCTGAGATCCTCCAGCATTGTTTGTAATTATGGAGACATCACGGACAACATGAGGCACGCTACATCCTTTTATAATTTTAGCCACGCATAGTAGGCGTCACACACTACGGATGCAGCAACAGGCTCAGGAATTTGAGTCATAGGTCATTCTAGATTTTCAGTATGATCTTCAACCCTAAGACAAATTCTTAGGCTTCGATACGATACAGAGAAGTTTGATCCAATCAACTTATCCTTGAACAATCTTGACCTTAGTGTAGACTCCTTGTTTCTGGCAGTAACCATCTACAAAACAAAGTTCAGAAAATATTAGTATTTTCAACAATAAATCTCTTATAAAATATACTACCCAAGTTGAAAATTAAATTTTGTTAAGAGCCTAATACCCAACTTGAACTTATTCCATCAATGTAGTTGATCTACTAGAGACAAAATGATTCAAAAGGTAATCATCGAATGATAATTGCCACCGGTTCAACTCTTAGCCATAATGAGGTCACGACTACGATATCTACCATAAACGTAGTCACGTCATGTTTTCCTCATCTCGTACTTCGTGCTTAATGTCTGAACAAAACACATGACATAAGTCTTCCAATACTAGTCCACGATTTTATAACCATCATGTCTGACCCTTAGTTATTATATCACCTCATCTTGGCTAAGTCTTAAGACTGTCTTTAATAAAATGACCAAGATAAGTGACCAATATATTGGTTAGTATAAAACTTACTTAAGTGAGTATTAATAATTTTGAAAATAATGACAAAATTCGTATAAAAGGAAACATGTAAACTTCCTTTTATATCAAGTTACTAAAACAATAAATTTCCATATTTTTAAACTTTCCTTAAATAAAATATACCTTTCACCCTACCTGCGACCCTCAAAAGGATCTTTAATTCTCGTATTGATCTTGGTTCGTGGGTCTGTGACAACAAGATAACATGTTGGTCTTGGTTCGATGTTAATGAAAAAAAGGGGTGCATGGTATTTGAGATTTGTATAATCAAAAGGAAGATTGTGGATTCGTTTTTGTTCTATTTGGATAGATAACGAATCATTAGGTGGATATGAGATATGAGATCTTATTATGATTTTGGGTGTTTGATATGTATTTCGTTATTAGCAAGGTGAGTAGATGAGATGGGAGCAGATTTTTGGTGAGAGATAAAGAGGCGGAGTTTACTATGAGTAGGATTAGGGTTAAATGACCTAAACTTGAGGGTTAATGGTATTATATATCACATGCTTTAATCGGGTCGGGTATCTCACTGATGGTGTTAGGCTCTATTAGACGGGTTTATGCTATTGCTAATCGAAGGTGTCTAAAGGGCCATCTCATACTACATAGTTATGGGCTGCATTGATATTGGCTAAGGGCTTGGAGTATACTTATTGAACTAGGTTGGTTAGTTTATGCACAAATTAATGGCTTAGACGGGGTATTGGAAATATTGGATATATGGGCTGCGTGTATTTTTTACCCAACTTGGCTTGTCGAAAATTTGCAATGAATATTTTGATGGAGAATTATGGGCTATGATGACATTATTTTGGAATATTTGTTATGTCTCGATCGAAAGTGCTTAAATGATAAAGAAAAATTTAGGTTTTAAACCTAATATTTTCGAAAAATTTTCGACTACCTCATCAGTTGGGCATGTGACTGACGTTGAGCTTCAATGACAAGTTGTCTAGACAAATTTTGTCCCTTAATGACAGTTCATTTCATAATTTGTTCTAGATAACGACATTCACAACACACACCAAAGCAAACAAAACACTTAACGCTAAAAAGATCCGATATAAGATTCACTTAAACGACAATGGCTAGTTTTGATTCTACAAAGACAAGTGATCACGAAGTGGATTTGGTATTCTTTATTTGAAGTTGAAGTGGGATTTCATGAAGGCATCTACTTATTTCATCATCGAGCCTTCCTTCTATTTTTCTACCCCATTTCTTCAAACCCAGTCTATCGACTGATGACTTGCTTGGGCGATAAAATTTATGATTGAGACTTGAATTATCTGGTTTCCACTGTCAAGGGGTGGATGGTAGACGACATGGATTACTATCATTTTTGGGAGCTTTGTTGCAGTTCTCAGTGTCACACACAGTTGCTCGTATGGATAACTTCAAGAGGTATAAGAGACTTGTTTCTGCACCGTTCTTCAATCAACATAAGTGCAAGCTTAAGTAACAAATTTGGGGGATTGTACTTCAGTCTTAAGTTTAGAATATCGGGTTTACTTCACATGTGGTCACGACAAATAGCCGAATGAATTCGAGGTTGGTAAGTTAGACAGAGAGAGATGGAATCAACAACCAATTCTCACGGGATATTTATGAGCCTCATAACGACAATGGTACTTCATAGTCTAAGCAAAAATATTTCAAAGTTTCTCAACGACTTTCAAAACTTTTCAAGACATTTTCTTAAGACTAAGAGCTTCTCGAGTATATGGACGTCCACGATAATGATGCTTCCGAGAGTTCGAAATCATCATGGGGGAAGATCGTGTACCTTGAAGTAATCAGATCAACTTCTAGGGGGAAGTAGTGTACATGGAATGGTATCTACTTCACTTTATATGTTTTTATGAACTATTTTGTAGGCGTGAGAAGAATTGTTGCTGATTTCCTTCATGTTACCCCAAACGGATTATCACCAATAACTAACGACATGAAACAGTATAGAAGCAGTGTTATTTGGTGTGGTTCTTCTACAAACTTCCGTTGTGCACTTAAACCGATGAGCTAGAAGATTGTTCAAACTACATCAAAGTGTCAGAATCTGCTTAAGATACGGATATTGGTTTGGGGGGGGGGGGGGGGGGAGCTGATTCAGAAACTTCGTCAAAAAGAAGTCTATGGAGAAAGTTTTTTAATACATGTTGCATGAATTGGGGGAAGTTAATCCAAATCATGCATATTACAATTGTTCCACAACAAGCAAAGACAAAGAGGATTCAAGCTGAGGTAAAAGTTATGAAGACAAGAAGAATTAAAAGACATCCTCAGCATTGGAAGCGCCTTGGAAGACTTTATTTTGTTGTATTTTTACTTGTTACGAACATTATAAGTAATTCCGTATGTCTCCACATTAGGGGAAGATTATTAGCCCTAAAATGTGAGCGCCATTTACGGAATTACATTAGATTCAAATAGGCAAAACGTGGAGGGACTACTATTGACAATTTGTCAAAGTTACTCCTTGTTTAGCCTATATATACCCCTCCATACTTCCATGGAGGGGTGAGGATTCCCATTTTGTGTATTTCACTTTCTCTCTCTAAATACACACACTCCTTTCACCTTGTTATCTTTCTCTCTCTAAAATGTCTAAACACTTGTTTTATCCTCTCCGACCTCCGGATCACCCCTAAATAGCTTTGAATCTGATGGTTAACAGAAAAGAACCGGAGAAATTGGCCAGCTGTAGAAGCTTGTTAAGAGCCTTCTTCTTTAGGAACTCAAAGAGATCCACCTTTTATAGTCTAGTGATATCTTATAGAAATCAAATAAAAGCTTAGTTTTCTATATAATTATAGAGTAAATAGAATATTAAGTCAAAAGACGTAATATTTACTTACCTTAGTTAGTCCGGTTTAATTCTGTAAAAAGATTTTACATTTATTCACAAGATAAATAATTTATAGCAATAAATCAAACAATTAAAGCAAGAATATAAACAAAACTAATATATCACATATAAACTATAAATAAGCAATATATTTTCCAAAAATAACTTATTTTAGGGCACTGATTTTAGAAAAATATAAAAAAAATCCAATTTTATAACTTATTTTAGGGCACTAATTTTAGAAAATCTTGAAAATCCAATTTTGAGATTTTGAGATTCTATTTTGCAAGCCAAAAATCGGTAGGAAGAAGTCTTCCCCGACTTTCGGCTAAAACTAAAAAATTATGCAAAATCGAGTTTTAGTAATCTATAAGGAATCGTCCTTTGAAAGTTATTTTATAAAAATTATTTTATGTTCGGGTGTCAAAAATCGTAGCCCTAAAACAATTTTATAAAACTCCCTATAAGCACGCATGCACCAATCCAATTAGCGTTTTCTTAATCTCATAGCAATCATAAACATGTTAAGCAGCTAAATCATGAATTATAACAATTAGTAATCATGGTTCGTGGATTTAAACGATTTAAACATGCATAACATATCGGAGAACACGCAAATTGCACACATAATTGTAATTAACGTTTTGTTATAACCTAAAAAGCATGCGAACTCATTTTTTCTAGAAAAATATGGATCAACATCTAATTAACCAATTTAAAGATCTTTAGTTAAGTCATAATTAACTATTCAAGAAAAATTGTTTTTGCGTCGGTTTTAGACGATTTTTATATAATTACATGGGCATAGAATTGGCTCATGATGCCATTGTTTGAATGTAACAACCCTAATGTATCTAATATACATGCATCATGAGTAAACACATTTGATAGAATCATATAACTATGTACATAATGTAATTAACATAAAGATTAAGTATACATACCTTAAGTCTAAGAACGATGATCAAGAACACAAATCACCAACCAAACGAAACCCTAACTTTCGTATACCCAAATCGATTCACCAATAAACCAAAGATCAAGTTAGATATTCTCTAAGATAGTCCACACAACACCTTAATCAACCACCTTCGATTACTAGATCTTGATTAAGTTTATACTTAATAAAAATCGAACCCGAATACTCTTTTAGGGTATATGTTGTCGTCGACCACCCACAAGAAAAAAAAGGGAGAAAAGTTTGGTTTAAAGTTATGATGAATAACATCCATGTATATATAGTTGCATATTGGAATATTTATGGTAAAGATTACAACTTAACCTCCAAGCAAAATATTCTAGAATAAAAAAACTTCTTCGCCCGTTCTTTTCCTTTGGGTCGGCCGAATACCCCCTTTGTGGTATTTGGTTTGACTTTTTGAATTTCTATATACTTAATTATGTAATTACAATAATTACCTTAGAGTACTAAGTTTTATTAATTAATCTTTGTTAAACCTTTTAACTTATTAATTAATTACGAATAAGTATACATTTTTATCAAACTAAGTTTACACAATAAATGTAGCCATATTATATTGGGTTAATATACAAAAAAGTTACTAAAGTTTGATCAAAAATTCGATTTGGTTACTATAGTTTAAAAGCTAACAAATAAGTTACTCAAGTTTGGTTTACCGGTTACGTAAGTTACTCTCTAAGTTTTGACCTTTTGTTACAGGTTAACAGCCTACGTGTCAAAATTATTAGTTAAAAATATACTTTTTAAATTTTTTATTAGATCTTTGCTTACATATCAAGGTCTACACAATGAACACTTCAAATGCCATCACAAAACAAACGAAACCATCTGTTGGTATCTCCACTTTGGCAAATCTCGAATATCTTAGATTCATCACAGTTGGAGTGAAAGGATCAATTCTAAATGTTGTTTCAATAATATCTCGGCGTTTAAAACAAATTGAATATTGATCACATTAATAATAATGATACATGGATGCGTATATTGAAACAAGTTCATGATATTAATTATTGATCTATTTGTTTGTTAAACACGAACTTGTACTACAAATGAGCTTTAAATTATTGATCTAAAGAGGGATCAAACATTAGTAAATTATAGACATAAAATCATGAAACTAAATATTCTACCTATATGATAATGTTACTATACTGAAGTGGAGATACCAACAGATGGTAACGCAAGATCTCAGCTTCCTTGATAGAGCAGTTATGAATAAATCTTCATCTACAAAATTTGAGGTTACTATTAAACAAGTGGTAGAGGTTAAAATTGTCCTTAAAATCTTTCCAGTATTCATGTCGACCATAATGCTTAATTGTTGTCTTGCTCAACTCTCCACCTTTTCTGTCCAACAAGCAACCACCATGAGCACTAAGGTTGGCTCTTCACTGGTCCCACTAGCTTCTCTTTCTGTATTCCGTGTCATCATCAGTGGGTGTTAAGATAATTATTTGTTGTTTTGGTTTTTATGGGTATTGATTTTGTATTTATCATTTTACGTCTTTGACTGGTGATACATGCTTTTTCAGTGTTGGGTTCTATATTCTCTCGATATCCTCTCGAATTCATCTCGGTTCTAAGTGGAATGATTGTTCTTGGTTACTAAAAAAGGGATTGGTTTGTTAATCTAATAAAGGTTTAAATAAATTAAAATAAAAACTTAAATTGAAAGCAATTAATTTAATAACAATTAATAAAACTAGAATTAAAATTGAAATAAATAAATACAAAATGAAGAAACAGTAAGTATAATTTAAAAATGCTCAAAAGAAAATTGATTCAGAAGTTGACCTTGATTCTGAACTATTGATCCGGAACTTTTCACCCGGAAGTTTATCCGGAAGTTTATCCGGAACTTCACCCGGAACTTTGTTCGGAAGTTGATCCGGAAGATTTGGCTCGGAAGTTGATCCGGAACTTTCACTCAGAACTTTTCTCGGAACCTTCACTCGGAAGTTGATCCGGAACTTTACTCGGAACCTTCACTCGGAACTTTGATCCGGAAGTTAATTCGGAAGTTGGTTCGAAAGTTTTGGCTCGGAAGTTTATTCGGAAGATTTGAGAAGAACATTCATCCGGAACTTTTAAACTGACTCGGAACTTTTTAACATAAATTGATTCGGAACTTATAAAAACTCATTCGGAACTTTTAAAAAGAAAACTCATTCGGAACTTCTAACTAAGATGCTTCATCCGGAACCTTTGGTTCATCCGGAACTTTTGTTCATCCGGAACCTGGGAATGCTCAAGAACAGTACCTTTACCGAAGAACAGGGGAAATCGATTTTAAGCCAAAAATTCACCAAGTTTTCAACCAAAACTTAAATAAAACTAAACACAAATGATATACTAACCAATAACAACAAATCCCATCAATAAAAACATAAAACCCAACAACTTTTGAAGATCAAATTTAACAAAATAAACTTTAAGACTTGGAATCAAAAAGATTAAGATGAACAAGATGAAATGGAAAGATTGATAGATTGAATGATTAAGGTTTTAACAATCACAAGACAAAGATTAAACTACAAGATTCTTGGAACAATAAAGATCAAAATCACCAAACACCCTAGTGGTGATGGTGATGACTACGAACAGAAAAGAGAGAAACGAGGGGAAAAGAAAAACTAAAAAACTCAATGAAAAGTGTGAAGGGTGGACTTTATATAGTCTTGTCTTTTGGTTGGTGAGTGGGCTTTCTCCCGTTCTTCTTGTCTTCTCGTCTTTTCAGAAAAGTTGACATTTTCGATTCTGATTCGGGATTTGTCGTCGATTAAATTCAACTCGTCTTTTAATTTCTTCGTTTAATAGACTTGAGTTTCTTTGACATATGTAAATCTTCCATCTTTGGTCCTTTTCTTCGATAAATCTTTAATTAGGCCAAATGACTTCAAATCTTTTGCATCTCTTGGACAATAAACTTCGTCTTGAGTCTTTTTCTTCGATAAAACCCGTGCAATCCCATGTTTTCTTTAATATTCATCCGGTTGGCTCTAAAAACACATTAAACACAAAAACCACGCATAATTCCAAACAAATGATATTAAATACGCGTTTTGGTCTCGTTTTAGCCAGAATTAAGTGGTAAAAGGATGGGTGTTTACACACCTATCAACTGGATTTAATAAAGATGATATTAGTGGCCTTTAAGATGAGATTTAATAAAGATGAGATTAATGGGTGTTATTAGTTTATGTCTTTGACGGGATTTAACTGGGTTTAGATTTTGTATTATCGAGTGAAAAAATGGTGGTGAGAAGAATTGAGTGAGAGAAAAAAGAAGATATGGTGAATATGAATGACAAAGGGAGTGAGACCCACAAACATCCAACACAACAAGTCAACTACAGGTAGCCCTTCCATGGAGTAACGTATGTATAAGTTTTATAAATTTTTAGTAACTTAAAAATATAAACCTGTATACTTGAGTAACCTATCTGTTAGGTTTTAAACTATAGTAATCAAATCGAATTTTTGACCAAACTTTAGTAACTTTTGTGTATATAACCCTATTATATTGTATAACTTAATAAAAGATGATCTCGATGTCTATGTGTGTGACCCCATAGGCCCACATGCTACGACCGTATAAAATACTAACTATGACTTACCCACATCCCAACATATCTTTCCTTGGGTTCAATTAAACGATGGAGGGCTTACTTGGGTAAAACCCTTTTATTTGACAAGCTGGTTAAGGGTAAATAGTACAATGGAGAAGAAGATGATACACATTGAAAAATTGAATTTCTTGGTTTATATAAGTTTGACCAAAGAGACGGGTCAAACCTTTTTCTTTTGTCCATCTTTGGCCCTTGTACTTTGGGATAGTTGATATGATGGTTAACACTTTGTTATGATTGTTAACCATCTTTCACTTTTGGCAAAATCAGTCCTTAGGGTTTTTGGAAACAATAAACAAAGGACCAAAAGTGGTATTTGTTTAATAGTAAAGGTTTCCTTGGGATAATATGAATATTTGAGGGACCTTTTTGGATATTTTGATATTATAGAGGGTTGTTTGGTATCTTTGTGAGATTTTATGGTTTTGTATCTTCATAAAGTGCAATCCCGACTTCGGTCTTGTGCAATTCTTCGTATCTCGTGTTTGTTTTACTGGTTTTTATCTTTGTCTTGTGTTTTCTTGATTTATGCACCTACACACATTCAAACAACAAACACATACACATATATATGCACAATTTTGATGATATTTGACCATTTAAAGACCGTTTCACGAGAAATAAAGATGTGTAAATTAACACACATCACTAACCCTAATTTAAAAATTGGATGGGTATCAGGTAAGAAAATTTTATATAACTCGGGTTCGGGTCAAACTGATTGACCTAAATAAGATTGTTTTTTTTTAAATTTTTTAAATAAGTTTTATATAATTTCAATTTAAATAGAGTAGAATTTTTATTTTTTTATCTTTTACTCGTATTTAGGTTAACCCGAACCCGAATTGATCCGACCCAAGTAGACTCAAATTTGACTAAAAACTCAAGTTGAAATAGAGTCAGATTCAACTATACTATTTTTAATCTTGATTCAAGTTGGACACAACTTGAATGATTTGAACTCAATCACCCGACCTGATTCTCACCTTTAATTGTAATACAATGTTATTTGAATTTGATATAATATTTTTTATTTTATTAATGAAATTTATTTATGTTGTTAAAATAAAGATGATCGCTTTGTAATTGATAAAAGGTTGGTTGATGATCGCTTATAAATTGATGTGACTTAAGAAAATAATAATTTTTCTGATCCTTGTAATATATAGCCTAAGGGTGTGTTTGCTATGAGATAATAACACTAGGGGAATGATTGTTGGAATGATTAATTTCGTTTGGTATATTAACATCAAAATCAAAAACTAAAATGAAATATAAGCTTTTAGTTATTCTCATAGGAGGCACATGAGTTAACTTTCAAATCATTCATTCATTTTGTCTTTGTTTTTTTGTCTCTATGTGTGTAAAAATTATTATATTTTAGTTTTAGGAAAAACAATTTTTTGTACATGTTAGGTATTTTATTTTTATTTTATTATGAGCATAGTCCATCTTATAAAAATTTGATATCAAAACATACAAACCAAATTAAACAATAATATTGGATATAATTCTATCACTTTCATTCACCATATTATCATTCTTATATTGATAGTATGAAGAATACACACGGTTCTATATAACGTGAGACGTGACGTGGCTGCATGACCAAACCTCACGCCTCTGCGAGGCATCATGAGTCATTTGTTCTTAAGGCGTCATATGAAAAAATATAAATATTTGTATATTTATATCATATTATAAATATATGGAGGTCATAAAAAGTGTAATGCACAAGAAATAAAGTTAAAAATTATTCTGAATGTAATATTTTTTATTTTTATATAAAAAATATGATTTTTATTAAAATTAAATTTAAAAAACTCTTTATGCATCTCATTTTATCACGACTTATCACGTTTTTTACTTATCGTCTCACTTCAAACCTTAAATCACGTTTTTTACTTATCGTCTCACTTCAAACCTTAAATTTAAACGTTAATTCATTATGTGACATGAAAGTCAAACATTTGCAAACCAAAACATTTGCAAACCATTTAAAACCTTGAGAATACATACCAAACGCATCTTCATCACAATTTACATATATAAAAAACCTAAACATTTAACATAACAAACATAAAAAAAATCAAGGTTCTAGAAGGCGCGTTGTTGCGTCACCAAAGCGTCGCCTAGGTGTGAAACATGACCTCGCCGTTAAAATATACACCATTACGTGGGCTCTGAGCGTGACGCGAGTAAAGGCGTCAAATAGCGGGCAAAGGCACGTAAAAATGGTAAGGTGTGGCGCCTTTTCTTGTTGCTTTTGTAAAAAAATTTGGTTATTTTGTATTTTGATTAATTATTGGGCTATTTTGTATTTGAGCTTTTAAGCTGAACTAGAGTTTGAGTACAAAGTTGATAACGTAATTAATAGATATAAGTTTTTAACTTTTAAACTTTTATGCATAGATAGATTTTTTTAAACTTGGTATTTATTAATGTACTACAAAAATTTATAAAAAAAATTATTGTTTTTATCACGCCTTAAAAAACGTTATTGCTTCACTATGACTCCTAAAACTTGAGGCTTGAACTTATCGTCACATCACGACTCACGCTACATTAAAAAAAAAACTTCAACAAAGTAAGAAAAACACACAAACACACTCCTTTCCTTTTTATCACCATCTACAACTACAACAAACAGATCTCTCTCTCTTTTTCTTTTTCTTTATCCAACACTCGACTCCTCAAATTTACTCTTAACCAAACCCTAATAAATAAATAAATAAAATAAATGCTTTAGGGTTGGTTTGTTATAATCATCTCCATCATCAATGGGTGGCTGCACTTCCAAACCCACCACCTCCGGCGACATTCCCGGCGACATTCCGGCCACCAATCCCCAAACTCCGGCTAATCACCCATCCGACCAAGACATCAAACATGAGATCGAAATCATTAAAAAATCACCCTTTTTCCCATTCTACAGCCCTAGCCCAGGTCGAAAAAAATGGTTCTCCAAAAACCCATCTCCGGCACCCACCGCCGCTGGGAGTACTAATTCGACTCCCAGAAGGTTTTTCCGGCGACCCTTTCCGCCTCCGTCTCCGGCGAAGCATATAAAGTCTGTGTTGGCCAAAAGACATGGTGGTGGTGGTGGTGGTGGTGGGTCAACTGTGGTTATACCTGAAGAAGAAGGTGAAGGTGAAAGTGGGTTGGATAAAAGCTTTGGGTTTTTGAAGAATATTGGGAGTAAATACGAGATTGGTGAGGAAGTGGGTAGAGGTCATTTTGGTTTTACTTGTAAAGCTAAGTTTAAGAAAGGCGAGCTTAAGGGTAGAGATGTTGCTGTTAAAGTTATTCCTAAATCTAAGGTATTACTCGATCTCGGCTTTATGTTTTTTTGTTTTTGTTAGTTTTAGGTGGAATTGAGTTGGTTTTGGGGTACTAAGATGGCCTAGGGAAATCGCTAAATCGTAGTTAAGAATGATTGTTAGAAGATGGTTTAGATGGACTATTGCTATGTTTAGATGGGGAACTTTTATGGTTGTTATTGATTTGGTTAGTTTTAGGAGGAGAATGTGTCGAATCCAATCAGGGATCGGAATTAAGAATGATTGGTTGAAGCTGTTTTTTGTACTTATGATTGGTGTGGAATTTGCTAAATTTAGGATCAGTTGCCTGCTATGGTCACTTTTAGATTGATTTAGTTTAGGTTATTTTGTATTTACTTTAAAAGATCAGTTTTGTAGCACAAAAATGTGATTTTCTCCTTATAGAATGAGAAAGAGGATACTCTGAATTTTGGTCAAGCACTAGGAAACTAATTATTGCGACTGCTCTTCACAATTATTGTGTTTACAGCACATATGGTTATATAAACACCCGCAGAATAGCTCCTAAGGAATTTTCTGTCATAATGCGTGCAGAGTTAATCCAAGTGGAATTGTATTTTAGATGTTTAACGGACAGTTAACTAGTATCTGCTTTCAATTATGTATCATGGTTACTGTTGAAAGATTCACTATAGTCGTATACTTGATTGCAAATTTGAAGTGTTTTGACTTGGTTTTGATATGTTTTTATAGATGACAACAGCCATAGCCATTGAAGATGTGAGACGTGAGGTTAAGATATTGCGAGCATTGACAGGACATAACAACTTAGTGAAGTTTTATGATGCATACGAAGATCATGAAAAGGTCTACGTTGTTATGGAGTAAGTGCTGCAATTCAAATTTCATCATCAGTTTTTCATGCTTTTTATTACATCGCATGTAACTTAAATTTGTCGAATTGTTTTAGGTTATGTGAAGGAGGGGAGCTCTTAGATAGAATTCTTTCAAGGTAACATTTTTATTGCTTTTGAGAGGAGTGGTTATAGAAATTATTTAGTAATGCTTTGTTCATTAAATTAATTGAGTCGGATATTTGATTCACAGAGGAGGGAAATACTCCGAAGATGATGCTAAAGCTGTATTAATACAAATATTAAATGTGGTTGCTTTTTGTCATCTTCAAGGCGTTGTTCACCGGGACTTGAAACCAGAGGTGAGTACTTTACTATTTTAAATATGTAACTTACTTTCCAAGGCTAATTGTTGAACCTTTATATAAACTGACCAAACACCATGTGCTTATTGTAAGCTTTGTTCTAAGTGTGGGAACTTTTTTGTTTCTTCATATAGCTTTGTCAACTCACACTCTGTTTCATGAAAAATGCATTGTTTGACCCAATACTCGATCAAAAGCAATTGTTTGACCGTTAGTCAAATGTCCTAATCAACCTTTCGATACTCACAAATTTCATGTTTAACTTTTTTCTAATTGTTGCATCAGAATTTCTTGTTTACGTCTAAGGATGAGAACTCGCCACTCAAGGCCATAGATTTTGGTTTGTCAGACTTCGTGAAGCCTGGTACTTCCTCTCTACATATACATATATGTTTATGTGTTATGTACGTATTAATTCCGATTCTTTATTTATATCTCCAATTTTATGTATGGATGGTTTTCAGATGAAAGGCTTAATGATATCGTGGGCAGTGCATACTATGTGGCGCCTGAAGTTCTACATAGATCATACAGTACGGAGGCAGATGTATGGAGTATTGGTGTTATTGCATATATTCTTTTGTGTGGCAGTCGCCCTTTCTGGGCTCGATCTGAGTCCGGCATTTTTCGAGCTGTTTTAAAAGCTGATCCAAGTTTTGATGAAGTACCATGGCCCACCCTCTCATCCGATGCCAAAGATTTTGTCAAACGCTTATTGAACAAGGACCCTAGAAAAAGAATGACTGCTGCTCAAGGCCTCAGTAAGATTTGACTGTATAATTTGTCTCTATAATTCTTGTGCATAACAGTATTATAACTGAAAGTGATACGTTTGCAGGTCATCCATGGATTAGAAATACTGCTAATGAACTGAAAGTGCCTCTTGACATCTCGATACTGAGACTCATGAAGGGTTATATGCGTTCTTCTGCTCTGCGTAAAGCTGCTTTACGGGTGTGTGTTTATGTGTTCTTTTAATCTGTGTTACATATTTTCGGTACCAATTTGTGTTGAACGTGGTTATTTTCCTTTTCAATTTGCAGGCTTTATCGAAGACGTTGACTGTAGACGAGTTATTTTATCTAAAGGAGCAATTTTCTTTGTTGGAACCAAGCAAAAACGGATCCATAAATATGGAAAATATCAAAGCGGTGAGTAACAAATGCAATTATTACTTCTTATGTTAACTCTTAGCTATATAAAAAGTAACTCGCTCAATAATTATCTTATTAAAACTGGGTTTGTAAAGTTGTAGTATTAGACTTCTAATTTCTCATGAACGTTCTCAGGCCTTGATGAAACATGCCACAGATGCCATGAAGGAGTCACGTGTCCATGATTTCCTGGCATCGGTATGTCAATGAATTTTTATTTTATTTTTTCTTTTTAAATAATGATGTCGAATTAATAATCCTAATGAACGTTTTTTGTAATTGCAGCTTAATGCGCTTCAATACCGAAGGATGGATTTTGAAGAATTTTGTGCAGCTGCCATAAACATCTATCAACTTGAGGCTCTTGATAGATGGGAACAACATGCTCGATGCGCCTATGAACTCTTTGAAAAAGATGGCAACCGAGCCATCATGATAGAAGAACTCGCTTCTGTAAGTTAACCTACCATTTTCTCTAATTTTGTTTTCCCAAAGATTGTTATTTGCTCCTCTGTTCCTTATCTATCGGCAAATATATTTCCAGGAACTTGGTCTTAGCCCATCTGTCCCAGTTCATGCCGTTCTCCATGACTGGATTAGACACACGGACGGGAAGCTAAGTTTTCTGGGATTTGTGAAATTGTTGCATGGTGTCTCGAGTCGAACCCTGGCTAATAATAAACCTCAATAACATTTGTTTTATTGGATGTGGGCATTGTGTAAAGATGGGTTGGTTAAATTTGTGTCGGGATTTGCAGTTGAAAGGTGGGAAATACTTAATTTATACATCCATTTACTGACTAGAAAAACAAGAACATGTACGCAATTGCCACTGTATTTGTATTGTATCATCAGATGCTTCATGTTCCAATTCCCACCTACTAATTCCAGTAGCTTATACTCATTCGTGCAAATCACAACCTTTTTGCATGAGGGCAAATGCTCATTTTCTGTTACTTGGTAGTTGATGGTTTGTGTATGTAACTCGAGTTTGGAGTTATACTAACTCCTGCTTTTATTATTCAACGTGGTTTAACTTCATTTGGAAATATTGGAATTCTGATTTGTAATGACATTGAGGCGCTAGGAATAAAGATGGCAGCCAAGCCAACCATCTTGATCATTGGGGTGTGCAACGGCCCAAAAAGCGGATTTTCATGAACCAATGTCTTGGACCGGGACCAAGCGACATTCTATGTGGTACAGGCTTGGTTATAGTTAAGATTAGGCTCTGTCCAAGCTAGACCATGAGCCAACTTCGTTTTCTGAAATAACAAAACGCGGAAGTTTGGTTTTAGGCCGAAGTGCCGAACCAGGCCAAAAACGGTGTGGGGTAGGACACGCTAGACCAGATCCAACTTTTTCTCAGTACCGAACTAACAGGCACCGATCCTGTTCCAACGGTTGGATTGTATTTTAAATCCTGGATAAGAATCTGAATGTGCCAATCTACTTTTACGCCATCAAGCATAAAAAGCTCTATTTTATAAGCTTTTTTTTAGAACGGCAATTATTTCATTCTATCTCTCAGTATATTTCACACATGCCTCTAACAAGGCTTGAACGCACAACCTAGAGGTTGGTGGGAAACTCGCATACTCAAATATATCATTGGTCGTCAAATGATTTAGCCCAGTTGGTTATAAACTTCTTATATCAACTTTAAATCTACAACGGGGTTCCTGATACATGGTAACCGGAACTGGAGATAATCTTATAAACCTTAAACGAGATCTTTCCAGTTTTCCACAAAATCAACCCGATACTCCTAACATATTCACGACCCATAACAAACATAACCGCCAGCAGATTCCCCCATTTTTTTTGTTAAACTTTCCAAAACGTGATATTTTTTTGGGGGGGTAATCATGGTTTCCGACACATTGACCGACTAATCGACCGGGTTTGACCCACCGCCGCCGCCGTACACCTCTCACATTTTAGAGTGATAGCCACAAGCCCTTTTGCCACTAGGCCACCCTTGAGTGGTTCCCAAACGTGATATTGTAACATTAATATTACTACTATTTGAAGATGCTTGAATCAGCAAATACCAAAGACACTCTAGGTCTGACATCAGTTAAAGCTGCAAATCCTAAGGTAGAACCTTGGCTGTGAAACCTTGAATGACGATAAATGATCTTTTTGTTTGGGAACCTTTTTGAGAGAAACTGGTGATCAGCCAAATACCCTAAAGGCACTAAGCAATGGTTTGAGATTCGTGGACTGATGAACATCGTAGTGGACTGTCGATTCAGGAATTCAGGATGCAGGGATTTATGAAGATTTTTGGTAATGCGTCATAACTAAAGGTGGATTTGACCTGATCTGGGATGCGGATAAGTGGGATGATGCTAACTTCAGTAATAACGCCATCGATTCTGCCATATTCGGGTACTTCAATAGGAGACACCGTCAATCCCTATATATGTCCTCTTGAACTTTATCAAAAGACCAACGAGTGGATTCGGCTACATACTTAGGGTCCCTTTTTTTATATGCATCATTTCTCTCTAGCCTGGATTTCAAAAATTGCTTGTTCATTAGCACTATTTAAACCTCAAGGGATACATAAGATTGTATATCTATACATAATAATGCAGAGAACTAGACCTTGTTACATTCTAATAATGACGTTTGAGATGTATCCTAATTCCTAAAACCTAATACAATGATACATCTTGGGTTAGTAACTGGTCTTCGGATTTATCTTATCTCCAAAGGATAGTTGTAATTTAATAACATTGATATAAAAGTATAAATAAATAAACTGGATGAGGTTTTCTTTAGTTGGGATCGATATATATTACTTTTAGACTTACACGTTAATGTTTTTGTTTAATGAAATTGAAATTCTACACGGATATCCTATACCTAAATTTACAAAATATAACACTAAGCTTGATACATGATAACAACTACTTACTATTTTTGTTTCGCATGTATTTTCAATCTCAGTTGATCATTAAGCTATGTTTTAATTATATGAATATCCCCACTAAAGATAATGATTACATTTCCATAGTTAACCAAACGTCAGGTATTAAATTTATTCAAAAAATTTACTCAAAAATGGATCATTTTCACCAAAGAAGGAATAAATTTATGAGAATTGACCCATATGCCCCCCCTATAGCGTACTAAACCTCTCTTTATGTAACGTGAGAAATCTTCTCCACCTCTATTTGATACATACACTGATACACACAGAATCAAATTACATATCACATCCATCTTAACCTTCTAAATATTTAATTAATCGCAGATTAAAACACAAGTAATGAACATATGTAATGGGCTTTCATATGTCAACGTATGATCTAAATATTCAAAAGCAATTTCTATTGTATGCATGATTTTTTATCCTGCTTTCTTTCTGAATGAATATGAACTAAATGAAAAACATATTGAGTTCTTTGACGTATGAACAAACTCATGTATGACACGAATATTTTCATGTGAATATCGAACATAATATTTTCACTTTACAGCGGTCTAATCTTAATAGATTTACATTTGAATCGGTTAGGATCTGTAAAGATTGCGAGAATTCTTTTAGTACTCCATAATATAAGCATGTATCGGTCTTTGTAATTGTTTTGAGAAATACTATATCCCCACAATTTTTACAAACAAACTACCACACAATGATGTGGCAAATGTGATGGACCAATCATGTACATATCAATTGCCTAAATTTATATCTAAACCCTTGAAAATAGATAATTTGTACCGTAATAAACTTAAAATCATAACGTTAACATGTAAGAGGCCAGGGAGTGGTGGCGCCAAACCCACGGCGCGGTGGCTGTGATGATTCCCAAACCCAAAAATCCCACGGCGTGGGTCTGCGGCGTGACTCAACTCACTTGGCGTGAGTTTGTTTCTGATTTTTTTTTTTTTTTTTTTTGTGTGTGTATTGGGAAAGAAGAAAGGGGTATTGTGTGTATTGTGGGACCCACATTCACCGTGGCACCCGAAAAACCCATCACTCCAAGTGATGGTTCCCTGTGCTCTAAACGAAGACTCATTCTGTAATTCAAATTAGTCTAACTAGATAAACCTTTAAACATAAATTTGAGGAATCAGATTAACTCAAAAAACAACACTCTTGTTCTATAAATATAGGCTGGTTTCCTCACATTATACAATCATTCACTTTCAATTCATTCGTACGTAAAGCTTTTAAAGATTAAAGATGGGTGCTGGTGGAATAACATCTTCCGAGAATGCGAAAGCATACCCCGGAAAGCTCACGGGGAAAGTTATCGGTTCATCTATCATGGCAGCATGTGGTGGTTTGATATTCGGTTATGATATAGGGATTTCAGGAGGGGTGACATCTATGTCACCCTTCTTGGAGGAATTTTTCCCAAGTGTTTATAATAAACAGTTAAATAGTCAAGAATCTAGCAATCAATATTGCAAGTTTAATAGTGTTCCTTTAACCATGTTTACGTCGTCGCTGTATATAGCTGCACTACTCGCTACTGTGGTAGCATCATTCACGACAAGGTCTTGTGGAAGGAAAGTCGGCCATGCTTATTGGTGGTGCTGCTTTTTGTGTTGGGTCTCTTCTCAATGGTTTCGCGCAAGCCATATGGATGCTTATCGTTGGCCGTATTCTTCTTGGTGTTGGTATTGGATTTGCGAATCAGGTAATTTGAATTGGTCTTGTTACTTAATATATTTGTTAAGATTTCTTTTGGATTTATACATCAGTCTAATTATTTATTTAGAATTTTTTTTATAATGGATTTTCATGCCTGCATATATGCTTATAGAGTTTGTAAAGTATCTTTTTTTCATAACTTTTTAGTAGATGTATGAATAAGTTGGAGTGATATATAATGTCTTTGTTAGTTATTTTTTTCATTAGTGTTCAAGAATAGTGTTAACATCCCACTGCAACATAGTTAGTGTAATGTAGATACAATTAGGGTTTTTGATAGATTGTTACTAGAAAAACAAACTTACGAGTATATGTTTTAAGTAAAGATTGGATTCTGATTATTGTATATGTTCTTGTGTCTACAGTCTGTGCCTCTATATTTGTCCGAGGTGGCTCCATACAACTATCGTGGTGCTTTAAACGTAATGTTTCAACTCTCGATCACCATCGGTATTCTTTTTGCAAATGGTATAAATTATGGAGTTTCCTTTATCAAGGGTGGATGGGGGTGGCGTTTGAGTTTGGGATTAGCTATTGTCCCAGCTTTAGTGTTTGTCATTGGCTCCGGTTTTGTTTAAAACAATGGGATTTGGAGATAATGCTTCACTCTATTCCACTCTTATCACGGGATTCGTTAACTTTCTTGCAACTATCGTTTCAATCATGCTTGTCGACAAACTTGGAAGAAGGTGGTGGTTTCTTCAAGGTGGTGCTCAAATGTTTGTTTGTCAGGTAAAAAGAAAACTTTTTATAAGCATAATATTATGCAACGTTTACGAGTACTTATTACTATATTTTGTTAATGCTAACTTTTTTTTTTTAGATTGTGATTTCTGTAGCAATTGCTTTGAAGTTTGGGGTAAATGGAAACCCGGGACATCTAGAGACGTGGTATGCTACGCTCGTCGTAATTTGCATATGTATATACATTGCGGGTTTTGCATGGTCTTGGGGACCGTTAGAGGGCTGGGAACCGTCGCGCCGTGGGGTGCCAAACCCACGGCGCCGATGGCGTGATGACTCCCCGGTGGCACAAAAGCCACGGCGTGTAGCCCCGGCGCCGACGCACTCACGGGGCGTGGGTGGTGAATTTTAAAAAAAAAAAAAAAAAATTTTATTTTTTTTAAACATAACGGCTAGTTTTGGAAAAAAAACTTTTTTTTTTTGTTTTAAATGCCATAACGGCTAGTTTTTTTAAAAAAAAAAAAAAAAAAAAAAAAAAAAAATTTTAAATTAATTGCCTCAAACGGCTAGTTTTTTAAAAAAAAAAAAAAAAAAAAATTTTCAAATTAATCCCTATATATACTACATTTCCTATATCATTTTTTACACACACACACAAATCATTCTCTCCTTTATCATTCTCTCATTCACAAACACAAACACAAACACAATCAAAATGGCCGGCGAAAATTGGTTCGGATTCACCCACTTCCTTCAATCCAACATGGGTGGCGGTGACGGAACTACGTCCAACCCACAATTCCCCGGATTTCCTACCCACGGTCCGATGACTCCCGAAGATCAAGCTTTTATACAAAAGCAACAAGAAGAATATCAAGCCTATACCCAAAGACGCCAATCACTCCAATCTCCACCACCCGAAACCGAACCAACAAAAAAAACCCGAAAGAAAAACGTCACCAAAAAATCAAAAGAACCCGTTCCAAATGAAGGTCTTGGTCGGTGGACCAAGGACGAAGAAGCCGTGCTTGCCGAGTGTTACATCGCGACATCCGAAGATCCGAAAGTTGGGCGTCACCAAAAAAGAGACACTCTTTGGATTCGGATTACCCGGGTGTTTAACGAAAGAAATCATCAAGAACGTACCAAAGACATGCTCACGGGTAAGTGGAATCCGATGCATCATAATATTATGAAGTGGCACGCCATCTACAAGAAATGTCATCGGAACAAAAAAAGTGGCGAAAGCGAGGTTGATGTGATTGAACGGGCTCGGGTCATTTACGCGGACGAGAATAGAAATGCCTCGTTTAATCACGAAAAGGCATGGAATGTTTTGAGGAAGTCCCCGAAATGGGACGCACCCGAAGTTGCCCCGGTTGATTTGCCCGAGATCGAGGAAGGCGGTTCGTTTTCGATGCCGATGAACACGGACGAACTATTCCAACGAGATCAACGACCCCGCCCCGCGGGTAAAGAACGGCCCGGGAAAAAAAAGCCGTTCGGAAACATCGGCGAGTACCGGAGGAAGTAACTCGTCTCGATTTGAAGACGCGGTTACCTATGACCTTCGTCTCCGTCGTGAAGCCTCGCAAAAAGCGTATGCGGCTTCGACACGCATAGACGACACGATTGCCGAAATGGAGGAGTTGAAATTTCTCAACTATGACACCTCCAATATGGATCCCGAAACGGTCGCGTTTATAAACTTTAAAAAAGAAGAAATCAAGGCTCGTCTACGCGCAAAAATGCCGAATACCAATCAATACCGCGACGTTGAAGATTCCGAAGACTCCTCCAACTAGTAGTTTTTTTTCGTAATTTTTTTCGTAATTTTTTCGTTTTTTTTTTTTTTTTTTTTTATTCGAAGTTGTATTTTTCTATTTTTTTAGGATTGTAATATTTATTTTTATTTATGAAATGAATTAATTTAGTTTGAAAATGTGATGAAAAAAAAAAAAGTGGGACCCACAAAGGGGAGTCACTTGGAGTGATGACTCCCCTGTTTTTTCTGAGTGAGTGAGTGAGTGGGTTTCACTGACGTGGCACCCCAAAAACCCTTCACTTGGGGTGATGACTCCTAGTCCTCTTAGGTTGGCTTGTACCTAGTGAAATCTTCCCACTCGAGATCCGATCAGCAGCACAAAGTCTTAACGTCTCCATTAACATGGGTTGCACTTTCGTTATCGCACAAGTTTTCCTCCAAATGTTGTGTGCTATGAGGTGAATTATAATTCAAGTTTATCTTCACTTATGTTTATTAATAAAACATTAGTAGCAATATACGGAGTATATCTCTAAAAAAGATTTTATTAAAAATAATAAATAATATTTCTTTTTTATTTTCTGAAAATGTTTTTCTTAATATTTATAAAAAAGATTTTATTAAAAATAATAAAAAAAAGAATTTTTAAGAAAAATTTTGAAAAAGATTATTTTTATTAGGGACGACTTTGTCGACCTTAGGTTTCAAAGAGAGTCGTCCCTAGGTTAGTCAATTTTTTCAACGTAGTGGGTTGCGGGACCCACTAAGTCGTCCCTAGGTTACAAAGAGGAGTTCGTCCCTAGGATCCTAGAGACGATTTTTTAGGCACTACCTCCTAGGGTCGACTTAGTCGTCCCTAGGAGTTTAGGGTCGAATAATGGCGTCCTTAGGGACGAATAAGTCGTCCCTAAGGTAGAAAATTGTCGTAGTGTCTCAGGTTTGGGTTATTTATCTTCTTCATGGTCTTTGTGTTGAGTCCCAGAACAGATGGCTCACAAAACAGTGTAGAAATGTTGTTCAACCAGAAAATTAGAACGAGAAATCTAAAGATAATGAGCACCAAAATTTACGTGGAAAACCCTCCTGTAAAGAGGGAAAAACCACGGGCCAAACCGAACAATAAATTCACTAAAAAAGAATAGCAAATTTACAAGAGATCAAAGTTTCAAGCACATGACCATAGCTTGAAACACCACCACAATTTTCTACAGGTACACAAACAAGCTGCTAGAGATACAAGTGTATAGAGTGACTTATCACCAATATTACTTCAATGACTCTAGCAGCCAACACCTTGAAAGTACCCTTTAGATAAAGAACTGGATCACAAACACACACACACTTTGGTAATGAAATGAGCAACAAACTCAAAACTGGAACATATCCAAAGCTGCAGTCATGTACCCCTTATAAAGAAGATTGAGAAGAGACCTTGAATCTTCAACTTCCTAACGGCTTCCATTATTATGTGTGCCTTTTGGTATGATCACAGTTACTTGTGATGACAACTTTATTAAGCCCCAAGACATAAAATAACCCATAAGACTAAATAAGCCCATGAGCCCAAACAGGGCTGGAACCCATCAATCTCCCCCTCCAGCCCGGTTTAGAGGAGATATAAACTTCAGATATCACTTAAGAGACATCCCAGCAAGCTTGCTACAGACCTCAAGCTTGCTTCCAGTAACAGCCTTTGTTAACATGTCTGCAACATTCTTACTCGTGTGGACCTTGTCCAATTTCATTAGTCCTTCTTCAATCACATCTCTTAACCAATGGTATCTAACATCAATATGCTTTGTTCGGGAATGATACATAGTATTTTTGCTTAAGTCCATGGCACTTTGACTATCACAATATACTACATACCCACTTTGTTGAAGACCCAACTCTTGAAGAAATCGTTTTAACCACAACATCTCTTTACATGCTTCAACAGCCGCTACATACTCAGCCTCGGTCGTAGATAATGATACACACTTCTGTAACTTGGATTGCCACGAAATGGCCCCCCCTGCAAACTTGAACAAATAACCCGAGGTTGACTTTCGATTGTCTAGATCTCCAGCCATGTCTGCATCAGTGAAGCCTTCTAGAGCTGTCTTACCACTTCCAAAGCATAAACACAACTTCGATGTGCCCCGCAAATATCTAAAGACCCACTTCACCGCTTCCCAATGAACCTTGCCCGGATTCGATAAGTATCTACTAACCAATCCAACAGCATGTGCGATGTCAGGCCTTGTGCACACCATTGCATACATCAATGAACCAACCGCGGAGGAATAAGGAACATTAGCCATTCTAGCTTTCTCCTTCCCTGATGTAGGACAATCCTTTTTGCTCAACTTGAAATGACCTGCTAGAGGTGTATTAACTGGATTTGCATTTTTCATATTGAACCTTTCAAGCACACGTTCAATATATTTTTGTTGTGACAACCACAACTTCTTACCTTTCCTATCACGAAAAATCTCCATGCCCAAAATTTGTTTTGCAGGACCTAAGTCCTTCATATCAAAAGACTTGGACAATTCTTTTTTCATGTCACAAATCATTTTTGAATCTTGTCCAACTATCAACATATCGTCGACATATAAGAGAAGGATAATGAAATTACCTCCATCAAACTTTCTGAAGTATACACAAGGGTCGGCTATAGTTCGTTTATAACCAGCTCGTGTCATGAAAGAGTCAAACTTTTTGTACCATTGTCGTGGTGCCTGTTTCAGACCGTATAAACTCTTTTTCAACCTGCAAACGAGATCTTCTTTACCCTTGACTTCAAAACCTTCCGGCTGCTCCATATATGTTTCTTCATTTAGATCACCATGTAAAAAGGCAGTTTTTACATCAAGTTGTTCAAGTTCAAGATCCAAACTTGCTGCTAGGCCTAATACCGTACGAACAGATGTCATCTTAACTACTGGGGAAAATATTTCATCAAAATCGACACCTTTTTTCTGGCTATAACCTTTCACCACTATTCTTGCTTTACGCTTTACCAGTTTTTCGCCGTCCTTCTTATACTTGAACACCCATCTGTTTTTCAAGATTTTCTTGCCTTCGGGTCGCTTAACAAGATCATAAGTCTCATTCTTTTTCAGCGAATACATCTCTTCTTGCATTGCTTTGACCCACAGCTCTTTGTCTTGGCTAAACAATGCTTCTTGATAACTTTCCGGCTCTCCCTCATCCGTCACAAGTACAAAGTCAGAACTTGGATATTTTGATGAGGGTTTGCGCTCTCTTGTTGATCTTCTAAGTTGTACACCTTCAATTTGTGCAGCAGGTTGCTCCCACTGCTGATTAACATCAGGTTGTGTAGCAGGTTGCTCCCCCTGCTCATTGACATCATTTGTCTCATGTGCATTGTGTGATGTATCACCATCTACATCATAGTCGTCATGATGTATTTCTTCATCATATTGAACCTCTTCTAGATCATCATATGCCACTTCATGATCTTCGATAGTATGCTGATCAACAGAGACAAAAGTAGGAGGAATATTAGAAGCATCAACCAAAGAAGGCGAGACAAAAGACTTACTTTTGGTTAACAAATCACAGGCCATGGTGTACTCTTGAAATACCACATCTCTGCTTCTAACAATCTTTTGTTTTTGCGGATCATAAAGTCTATATCCATATTCTTCATCACCATATCCCATAAAAATACAAGGATTACTTTTTGAGTCAAGTTTGAGCCGTTGTTCCTTTGGCACGTGCATAAAGGCCTTGCACCCGAAGACCTTCAAATGAGAGTAAGATGGGATATTCCCTTTCCAAGCTCTTTCAGGAACATCAAACCCCAAAGGAACTGACGGAGCTCTATTTATCAAGTACACAGCTGTCTTAACGGCTTCCCCCCAAAATAATTTCGGTAGTTTAGACATCCTTAACATGCATCGAACCTTTTCGATGATGGTCCTGTTCATTCTTTCGGCTACTCCGTTATGTTGAGGTGTACCAGGTTCCGTCTTCTCATGCCTTATGCCATGACTCGAACAATAACCTCTAAAAACATTAGAGGTATACTCGCCTCCATTGTCACTACGGATACATCTCAGTTTCATATTTGTCTCCCGTTCTACCATGGCATGAAACTTTTGAAATATCTCGAACACTTGGCCTTTTGAGTTTAGCAAATAAATCCAAGTCTTGCGAGTGGCATCATCTATAAAGGTAACGAAATACCTATTACCCCCAAGAGACTCAACCTCCATCGGGCCACAAACATCAGAATGTATTAATTCTAATTTATTATTCTTTCTGATGGACTTATTTGGAAATGACACTTTATGTTGCTTTCCTGCTAAACAATGATCACATGGGTCAATCGAGACAGTTTTATCAATAGGAATAAAAGACTTACTTGCCAAGAGTTTCATTCCTTTCTCACTAACATGCCCCAATCTTCGGTGCCACAAGTTAGGTGAGTTATTCTCCTCGACTGTGTTCAATTCACTTTCATATAATATTTTGAACTGAGTCTTATATAAAGTACAACATAGCTTGCCACGAGCCACTACCATTGACCCTTTACACAACTTCCACATGCCATCACCAAATATATGTCGATAGCCAAGTCGATCAAGGACATTTCCAGCCAATAAATTGAGACGTAAATCTGGAACATGTCGAACATTTTTCAAGGTCAGAATACATCCAACATTCGTTTGAACACGAACATCACCCATGCCAACAACATTAGCTGAACTACAATTTCCCATTTTAACCCGGCCAAAGTCACCAGCTCGGTAATTAATAAAATACTCCTTGTGAGGTACACAATGATATGAGGCCCCTGTATCAACAAGCCACTCAGTATCATCATGATCAATATGATGACATTCACCTGCTGTGCATACGAGAGTCACTTCATCATCATCATTCGAAGTCGTAGCTACAGTATGTTTTTCATCTTCATCTCTGTGAAGATTCTTCTTCTTATTTTTCTCTCTTTTCCAACGATAGCAGAACTTTTTTATGTGCCCAGGTTTTTCACAGTAATGACAAATCATAACATCTTTATCATCTCTAGACTTAGACCTGTATCTCGACTTACCACGTCCTCTTGGAGCTCTGCTCTTGCTTCTACCTCTATTCTCAACAACAAGTGCATGTGAACTTTCAACGCCCATTTCCTTTCTTCTCGTTTCTTCATTGAACATACTTTCTTTAATTACATCTAAAGAGAGTTGTCCGTTGGGTGCTGAATTGCTAATCGAGACAACCAAAGTTTCCCAACTGTCAGGTAAAGAGCTCAATAGAAACAAAGCTTGCAACTCGTCATCAAGAATAATTTTCATGACATTTAACTTGTTGATGATGTCTTGAAAAATCATTGAGATGCTCAGACACTGGTTTTCCAGATTTTAGCTTCAAATTTACAAGCTTCTTTATTAATGAAGCTTTGTTGTGAGCCGTCTTCCTTTCATATAGACCTTCTAACTTCTTCCATAACTCGAACGGATCAGTCTCTTGTGATACATGGTTGAATATGCTGATGTCAACCCACTGCCTGATCGTTCCTAAGGTTTTTCGTTTCATCTTCGCCCAATCTTGATCAGACACTTTTTCTGGTTTTATTGGAGTGCTAGAGTTGTCGCTTGTAGCAATAGGATCATACAAATCTTTGCAATACAAGAGATCCTCCATCATAGGTCTCCAAATAGAATAGTTTGTAGACGTGAGCTTAACCATAGAGTTGTTGCCCGACTCCATATCAACCACGCTCTGATACCACTGTTGAGTCCCAGAACAGATGGCTCACAAAACAGTGTAGAAATGTTGTTCAACCAGAAAATTAGAACGAGAAATCTAAAGATAATGAGCACCAAAATTTACGTGGAAAACCCTCCTGTAAAGAGGGAAAAACCACGGGCCAAACCGAACAATAAATTCACTAAAAAAGAATAGCAAATTTACAAGAGATCAAAGTTTCAAGCACATGACCATAGCTTGAAACACCACCACAATTTTCTACAGGTACACAAACAAGCTGCTAGAGATACAAGTGTATAGAGTGACTTATCACCAATATTACTTCAATGACTCTAGCAGCCAACACCTTGAAAGTACCCTTTAGATAAAGAACTGGATCACAAACACACACACACTTTGGTAATGAAATGAGCAACAAACTCAAAACTGGAACATATCCAAAGCTGCAGTCATGTACCCCTTATAAAGAAGATTGAGAAGAGACCTTGAATCTTCAACTTCCTAACGGCTTCCATTATTATGTGTGCCTTTTGGTATGATCACAGTTACTTGTGATGACAACTTTATTAAGCCCCAAGACATAAAATAACCCATAAGACTAAATAAGCCCATGAGCCCAAACAGGGCTGGAACCCATCACTTTGTGGTCATCATGACGATCTTCATCTACATGTTCTTGCCCGAGACAAAGGGGATCCCGATTGAAGACATGGCCGGAATCTGGGAGGAGCACTGGTATTGGAAAAGATTTGTTCCTGTTAAGAGTAAGGGCGATATAGAAATCGGCAAGGTTAAAAAAGACGATGATAAAGAATAGTTTCATCATTATACATATATTTTCAGTTCTCTAACTTTTGTTAGAGTTGTTATCTAGGATAGTTTAGGATCCAGATTTGGATTGTTAATATTTTGGAATCTTTCTGTTTTGCAAGCACTTTCAATGAGTTACGGTTACAAAATGTTCCTTTGCATGCAATAGGTTAAGGGCTCATTCTTGAAATGGCACATAGTGTTATCATGTTTCCTTTTTTGCACCCTATGCAACCTATACAATTTATACGACTTGGATTAAAATACAAAAAATTGTACTTTTATCCTTATGACACATATCAGAATGTGTCATAAAAAGTACATGTGTATAAGAACTTGTCTCGTATGCAACTTATTTTTTTTATGCGACTTGTATTAAAAAATATTATTTAAAAAAAAGTGAATTTTAACAAAAAAATTTAAATTACTTATTTTATATTTTATTTTTATACAACTAGTACATTTATGTAGACAATGAAGTGACATTTGAGTAAGCTACTTTTTGATAAATTCTATAAAGTATTTTTATGCCACTTGTATTAATTAAAAAGTAATATAAAGTACCATGTAAATATTTGTAAAAGTAGGTACGGTGTAAGTATTTTTTTATACAACTTTTATTTAATTTTTTATGCAACTTTTATTTAATTTGTTATTCAACCTTTAATTAATTTTTTTGCAACTTTACAAATTCATAATTTAAAAAAATAAAAAAATAAATAATATAAATTAAAAAAATAAAAAATTTAAATTATATTTTTTTTAAAAATTTGTAAATATATTTTAATATAATTTAAAAATTATATTTTTTTAGAAAATTAAAGTTTTTAAAAAATAAATTTTTTTAAAAAATTAAATTTAAAAAATTAAAATTTTAAAATAAATAATTAAAATTTTAATATAATTTAAAAATAAATATAACTTAAAAATTAAATTTTTTAATAAATTAAATTTTTAAAAATTATTTTTTTAAAAAAATAATTTTTTAAAAATTAATTTTTTTTTAAAATTAAAATTTTAAAAATAAATAAATAAAATTTTAATATAATTTAAAAATTAAATTTTGTAAAATAAATAAGTAATATAATTTAATATAATTAAATTTTTTTATTATATTTAGAGTTTCAATTAACCAGTTTAATAAAAATAAAATTTTGAAAAACTTTGTCTTTTTTAAGATTTGTTTAAAAAAACAATTTTTTAACATATGTTTTAAAAATAAATTTTAAAACTTTTTTAAGATTTGTTTAAAAAATAAATTTTAAGATTTGACTTTAGTACTAGTGCTTTTGACTTTAGTACACTGTACAAACAGTAAACTTTTACTATTTACTTTTTGTATTCTTTTTGTAAAATCAGGCTTTAACTTTTATATATTATGCAACTTGTACTATGTGATTTGATATTCATTACATTTTTATCTTATGCAACTTGTACTCCTGGTTGATGCAAGTAACCCTTACCCTAATCTCATCAATAACAACAATCAAACTGAACACCCTGTTTCTAAATTCCATTTCACCCGAATATTTGAATGTTTAGCAAGTACTACAATGTGTTTACAGAGAACAAACGTGTTGTCGCTATTATATCAACACAAGAGTTTGGGAAGGTTTGTCATGTTTTTAATGTTTAATATCAAACCAATATATAATCAGGTGACGCACATTAATATTACTACATCACATAATAAGGTATCATTTGTGGCGATTGGAGCAACGATGGTTGGCAGCATCACTTTCACAAAGAAAACAGGAGACTATGTCGAAAAAGGAGACGAGGTTCAAAGTTATTTCATTATACTCGTTATTTTCTCGTTTATGTCTTGATATCAGCTTCTGACTCCCATTATCCTATTTATTTCGCTTCTACAGTTTGGGTATTTCTCTTTTGGTGGAAGTACCGTCATTTGCGTTTTTGAAAAGGTTAGTAGTTATTGTAAGTAGTTATCTTATTTTTAATTATTCTTTGCTTGAACTGTCAGCTTAACATATGTTACATAAACGATTTTGCAGGACTTAATCACGATAGATGAAGACCTTTTGGCTTACAGTGCAAGATCAATCGAGACCCTAGTGACCGTTGGAATACAATTGGGCGTGTTTGTAAAAGAACGAAACATCGCTATCTTTTAAGTGCTCGAAATTTTATAAATACAAGTCAAAATGTGAGATATATAATGGAAACTAAGGACCCAAGTGTCAAGCTTTTATCTTTCTTTCTATATATAGACATATATACATACACATATGTTATGTCCGAGATAATATAATCTGAGGTAATGGGTATAAAGCTCGAATATAAAATGGGGTATGCTAAGGTGAGTTCTTGAGGAGCTTACTGAGTTGGATCGATAGTAATCCTACTTGAAAATGTCGCAAACAAAGATCATATATCCCAACTGACTGCATGGTTTTGTTTACATGAGTGCTTCGGGGTCACTTTTGTAGTGCAAGTAATAAGCTCGCATGTAAAGGCGTTACGGAAATGACAGTCTACCTGTATTTTGTTTGGGAAAAGGAAACTATTTGTATAGGTGGTTTCAGATTAATTCTTCTATATACAAAATAATCATCCACTTATAGTGTCACCATTGGATTCCTCAAATATAGTACTGTATTGTAGAACAGCAACAAGAGAGACCTCAAATGTTTTGACAAGAAAATAGTTCAAATACAGAATTTGGGAACGCAATTTAATAATGGCTAACTAGCAAAAGACAACAGAATTAGAAGTGTCAACTCTCTAAAACAATATTGTAGTAACCAAAATCTAAATAGGTATACATTACCCCGAGTACTCAATATGTCAATTCAGCTCGGCTGAATGCCTAACTAACATCAGATCATAACTCGACAAATTCTCTGATACATTTCCCCAAAACCTAAACATATTTCCCCCTATATTTTCTCTTAGAATCCTTGCTACCTAAACTATCTCCATCGTCAACTAAAGGGAACTCAGGACTAAAGACATCAGCGTGAAGGTTACCTTCTTCTAACCATTTAAGGTGGTTCTCCTTGAAATCCAAATGTTGGGTCTGCGTAGCCTCTGCAATTTCATCAGTATATGGTGCAATCTTCACCATTGTCAACAATACCCTGTTATACCGATAGCTTAGTATTGGCAATTAGCTTGAAACAAGGGTGTTCTGGGACACATTCAGCTCCGAGTTTTTTTTTACTTAATTAATGCTATTAGTAATACATAATTAGCTTTTATAAACACGCTTGCAATTCTTACGTTCACAAACCATTTGTTTTACCCGCGGGCAATGGGTAACTGCAAGCATGGGAATGAACAAAAAACTGTATCGGCGGACAGTTGGCAGGCAAAAAGTATGGGTACAGGTGACGGATATGAGGTAATCATGCATGATATGAACATGAAAACTAAAACAATGACAAGGTTTGACCCTGGCCTTCAAGAGATTTAGCTCTATGCCTTCTCTTAAATATGTCTTGCCTTATACCGGTCTTGGCGGCGAGTTGGGTAAAGGTGCATAAGAAATCATGTGTTCAGTCAAAGAACAAAAAAAAATTGTGAAGTCAAACCTTTAACACTTTGATCCCTTCCTTCATTTTGTGGTAACCCGTTAGGAAGAGAGTTAAGATCCACATCACACCTGTGACGATTCTTACACTAGTTTTCTTTGTCTTCTTTCCCGTTACCTGCTTCCTCGGACTTACTTGCACATTGTTTAAACTGTATACTTTCACTACTCAGCTGAATAATTGTTTGAAGGTCATTAGCCAATGTTGGGATTGTCTTCAATCTGTGATTCCTGATAATCACAAATTATGTTCTGGTGTCAATCAAGTAGCCATGTGCTGATAAAACAAAAGACTGGTATATAACATTGAATAGCAAGTGACCTAGTCTGAATGTATCGCGTTTAGTCGGTTTAGCTAATATTTAAGTAATATTTTTAGTTAAGTCTCACGGTGCATAATTAACTTTCATATGTATGACAACACCATTACTACAGATATTCAACATACAAGTAACGGATCATATAAAGCATGACTATTTCCTACGAGCAAAATGTGGGGTAAACCAAAAATGATCATTTTAAAACCCAACACCAGCATCTCTGTTCCAACTTGGAACAGATGCAATTCTACTGGAATCTGGAAATACAGTTACTTGGCATATATTCACTTTTATCAAGAGAAACTACAATGACTTTACTCGCTAACTTCCATAGTCCATACATTCCCCTCATAAATTTGTTCACTTAAAAGAGCCCTCCCCTACAGTGTGCAGAGTCTGTAATTACGAAACCGAAATCTGAAGATCGTTGCTGTGAGCTATAAATGGTCATGCCGTGGGGCCATCCTTGACATCATTTGAACAAATAATCAGATCAGAAGAACCTGGTATTCCCTAAAAGCCAACCAAAAGCATAAATCAGTTGGGAAGAGTAATTTGGTTCTATCTTTTTATCATTTGAAGCGTCCTACAATTCTCTCTGCAAAGGCTTAAAAAAGGCATGTAGCAAATAGTATCTTTAGTCTTTTTATCTAAAATATCGTTATGTTTGACCACTCGGAAGTTCACACTTTAGTCTTTTACTACTGTATATGTATTAATCCGCTAGAAACTTTACACGAATTGCTAAGACTACCTAAGTATCATAATCAACAATTGATTTGATTTCCATGATACTAAATAAATCTTCAAAATTCATATTTAAAAAAAAATCAAGAGTAGATACTACAATCACTAATACTAAGATATATTCTCAACTCCCGCATGTAAATACAAGAACATATTAGGACCACCATATTAATACCAGTTAACTAGCATGTAAAGTTAAGACCTTGATACAATCAGATAGGAAGAGCTAAACTTGCTTTTGGAAATAGTCAATCATTTTTAAGAAAGAAGTCATGAAGGAAAACCAAACAGAAGAAACAATGATAAAAACCCAACATGCTGACTCGGCTAAACAAACAACGTAAAAGACAACAGACCAAATAGATGGAGAGACATTCAAGACTAGAAAGGATAAAGAAATAAGACTACACCCCATGCGTCTCTATTAACAAAGCCCGTGCTTTAACTTACAAAAAATAATCCCGTAATGTTTTTCAATCCTTAAATTTAAAGTTTGAAACATTTTTGGTAAGTCGACTTTTAGTAGTTTTATCTAACACTGATTATTACATTTCTCTTTAGTAAGATTCAGGTTAGATAGAATGGCAAAAAACCATAATTTCATATTCATCTCAAATACGCATGTCCCAACAAGCTTATCGAAAAGTTGCTTAATTTGCCACAAAGTTGTCAGAGAAGCAGAAAAAGTTAAGATGCTCCAAACGCTTCAAACTGCTTATCTGCATTAAGATAAGCATAAACAATACGCAATCCCAAACACCTGCTAAAAATCATAACTTTAACCAAATTCAAAATAAAAATGCAAACTTTAACAGTCACTAATAGTAGCACATATAAATATACCTAGAGATGGTGAGAAGAGTAGGCAAACGATTGATATCACCAACAGACCAACGATCCTTATCGGAAAAAAAAATGCAAACATATGTGGCATTTACTTTTACATATTATAATTGAGGAACTATGTATATCTGCATTCATACAAGGTTTGTTTCGGGTTATTTTTTAAACCAAACACGACTTTGACTCTATCCAAATTAACTAAACCCCAACTAACTAAACACGACTAACACTTCAACACTAATGGCCATGCCTTAAATCGACTAACACTTCTACTTTCTTGTATGAAATGCCTATAATGGTAATTCAACAAAGTGCAATATCACGACTAAACAAAGTGCAGCATATAATTAACTAAAACCCAACTAAAGTGCACTATCACAACTAAACAAAGTGCAACATATAATTATCTTCCACCAAAGTGCAATATCAACAAAGTGCAGCATATAATGGATTAATGGTAATTCAGATTAATATTAAAAGACTAAGATTGAAGAAAGGTTTTGAGATTAAAAGACTAAGATTAAAGAATATATTACCTTAGCCAACATCAAGGACATGATTGAAGTATATAAGATGCCTAATCCACCGCCACAGCCACCGCAATAACACCGAATTCCTAATCCACCATCAACACCAAAGCTCACTGGGTTTAATCGAAAAATATAGTTTCAAAGATAATAATTTTTTATGATCGACTATTTTTTTTTTGAACAGAATATGATCGACTAATTGAAACCAGGGTTTGTGTGTGTGTTTTGTTGGGTTTCAAATAATTAACTGTTTAGAATAGGGTAATAAACTTGTTAGGGCTATGTTTTTTTGGTTTTCAAATTATGTTTTTGGTTTTATAAATACTACTTATTTTTTATTTTATAAATAAAATTTAATTTTAAAAATAAAATTACTTTTTAAAAGTTGTATAAAAAATTAAATAAAAGTTGCATAAGAAAAGACTTACACTCTACCTACTTTTACACATATTTACATGGTACTTTATATTAATTTTTAATTATTACAAGTCGCATAAAAAGACTTTATAGATTTTATCAAAAAGTAGCTTACTCAAATGTTACTTCATTATCTACATAAAGGTACAAGTTGCATAAAAAAAATTATAAAACAAGTAATTTAAAAGATTTTGTTAAAGTTTACTTTTTTTTAAAATAATATTTTTTAATACAAGTCGCATAAAAAACAAAGTAAGTTGCATAAGAGACAAGTTCTTACACACATGTACTTTTTATGACACATTCTGACATGTGTCATAAGGATAAAAGTACACTTTTTGTATTTTAATTCAAATCGCATAAGTCGCATAAGTTGCATAGGTTGCATAAGACATTTGGGGAAAATCTCATTTGATGGGTGCAAAAAGGAAAACATGGTAACACCATGGGGCATTTCAAGAATTAGCCCATAGGTTAATTGATTTGGTATTACGTATTTACGTTTACAATCTTAGCTACAATTCATAAATTCGGTACTACGTTTACAATCTTGGCTACAAACTTTATATATTTTACGATAGTTTTATAAAGAGTGAATTACACCGTTCGTCCTTGTGGTTTACGTTGACCGACAAGGTTCGTTCCTTGACCAAAAAAAAAGCACCACTCGTCCTTAAATGAGAAACGTTATATAGCGTTAGTCCCTCCCTTTTTATGACCCCACTAACTGATGTTATTTTCCTATCCATTAAGGGCATTTTGGTCTTTTCCCAACTTCCCTTCTTTATATTCTTTATCATTCATCTTCCCAAAATCAAAACCACAATTCTTCTTCATCACCATTAATGGATCCACACCACCAACAAGAAACCTTACTAAATGAAGTACTAGATAACAAATCAATGAAATATAGTTCTTATTTAACTTGAATAGGATTCCTAATTAGATGCAAAATAGTTTTACTGATTATTTGCTTTGCTCGAAATAACTAATATGAGATTTTCAGGTCATATGGTCATATTGAGGGCGTGTAAGGATCTCAAACAAGATCCACTAGGTACTCAAATGAGTAAAAAATTTTGATTTCAAGCAATGTCAAATGGATATTATACTTCATTTGTGTGACTTGTGTCTCTTCTAGTTTAACATCTTATAAGTCAAAAATGTTCTCAAGGTTCATGTTTAGATCTGCAAATTAAGTTCAAGTACAAATGTCAAGCGTTTCAAAAACGACACAATCTGCAAAATTGTTCTAGCTTCCGGATTCATTTCAAATTAAAAGGGTCTCAAAGAATTAGCATCTACACAACATAGATTGCAAAACAAACATGGTACACAGTTTGGAACACCATAAACCTTTTGACAACAGAAAACACTAAACAATTACAGTACTATATGACCATCTCAGTAGCTTCTTACCGTCATCTTTTCAAAATCCATTGATTTAAAGATAAAACAAAAGAAAGAGTAATACTCAAATAAAAAAGATTTTTTTAAGTAACAAACGAGGCTCAGATTTGTAAGATATATCCAAACAAAGAGGATACAACCGCCATGGCTGCATTTGTCACGGCTGATTAACCGGATAAATGCCCCGCCAAGATGCGGCTAATCTCTAACTTTATTCGATTTACTCGGACAATGTTTTATAGAAATTCATCATCACAGCCTCTAGATGCTAAATAGTAATATTAATGGATGTGTGACTAAAACCAAATAGACAAATACAACCTTAGTAATCAGCGTTGTTGAAAGATATGAGTCCAGAATGTCGACCACTAATAAACAACATCAACAGGAACAACAAAAAAAGGTCGATCTAAACAAACAAAAGGGTTGTTATGCTCAGTTGTGAGCTGAAATTTTAAAAGGAGACTTCATTTAGTAAGGTTTCTTGTTGGTGGTGTGGATCCATTAATGGTGATGAAGAAGAATTAGAGGTGGCAAAATGGTTGGGTTGGGTTGGGTTGGGTTGGGTCATGGGTCTTAGATGGGTTTGGGTTTAGATGGGTATGGGTTTAGATGGGTTTTTTAAGAGGTTGGGTTTAGATGGGTTGGGTCTAGATGGGTTTGGGTGTAAATGGGTCTTTAGGAAAAGTTTGGGTTTTTTGGGTTTTTTTGGGTTTAAATGGGTTTTTGGGTTTTTTTGGTTTTAAATGGGTTTTTAGAAGGTTAGCCTTTTACTTTTTGACGTTTTGTTAATAACTTTACGTTTTCATCAGTAAATTTACGTTTTCGTCAGAAATTTTACGTTTTCGTCAGTAAATTTACGTCTTCATCAAAAAATTTAAGTTTTCATCCATATTTTTACGTTTTCGTCAGAAATTTTACGTTTTCATCAAAAAAATTTACGTGTTCGTCAGAAGTTTTACGTTTTCATCAGGAATTTTACATTTTCGTCAGAAATTTTACGATTTAGTCAGAAACTTTACGTTTTCGTCAGAAATTTTACGTTTTCGTCAGGAATTTTACGTTTTCGTCAGAAATTTTACTTTTTCTTCCGTATTTTTACGTTTTCATCAGAAATTTTACGATTTCGTTAGAAATTTTACGTTTTCGTCAGGAATTTTACGTTTTCATCAGAAATTTTACGTTTTCATCAGAAATTTTACGTTTTCATAAAAAAAGTTACGTTTTCGTCAGAAGTTTTACGTTTTCATCAGAAATTTTACGTTTTCGTCAGAAATTTTACGTTTTCATCATAAATTTTACGTTTTCGTCAGCAATTTTACGTTTTGATCAAAAATTTTAAGTTTTCGTCAGAAAATTAACGATTTCGTCAGGAATTTTACGTTTTCATTAGAAATTTTACGTTTTCGTCAAAAAATTTACTTTTTGTCAGAAGTTTTACGTTTTCTTCATAAATTTTACGTTTCGTCAGAAATTTTACGTTTTCATCAGAAATTTTACGTTTTCATCAGTAAATTTACGTTTCCGTCTGAAATTTTACGTTTTAGTCTTTAAATTTACGTTTTCGTCAAAATTTTTAAGTTTTCATCCGTATTTTTACGTTTTCGTTAGAAATTTTATGCTTTCATCAAAAAAAATTACGTGTTCGTCAGAAGTTTTACGTTTTCATCAGGAATTTTACATTTTCGTCAGAAATTTTACGATTTTGTCAGAAACTTTACGTTTTCGTCAGAAATTTTACGTTTTCATCAGAAATTTTACGTTTTTGTCAGAAATTTTAAGTTTTCGTCAGAAATTTTACGATTTCGTCAGGAATTTTACTTTTTCATTAGAAATTTTACGTTCTCGTAAAAAATTTTACTTTTTGTCAGAAGTTTTACGTTTTCTTCAGAAATTTTAGGTTTTCATCAGAAATTTTACGTTTTCGTCAGTAAATTTACGTTTTCGTCTGAAATTTTACGTTTTAGTCTATAAATTTACGTTTTCGTCAAAAATTTTAAGTTTTCGTCATAAATTTTACGTTTTCATCCGTATTTTTACGTAATCATAACTTATGACGAAAACGTAAAATTTCTGAAAACGTAATTTTTTTTGATGAAAACGTAAAATTTCTGACGAAAACGTAAATTTACTAACGTAAAATTTCTGACGAAAACGTAAAATTTCTGACGAAAACGTAATATTTACTGACGAAAACGTAGACTTTCTGAGGAAAACGTAAAATTTACTGACGAAAACGTAAATTTACTGACGAAAACGTAGAATTTCTGACGAAAACGTAAAATTCTGACGAAATCGTAAAATTTCTGATGAAAATGTAAAATGTTTGACAAAAACATAAATTTACTGACGAAAACGTAAAATTTCTGACGAACACGTAAATTTACTGACGAAAACGTAAAATTTCTGACGAGAACGTAAAATTTACTGACGAAAACGTAAATTTACTGACGAAAACGTAAAATTTCTGACGAAACGTAAAATTTATTGACGAAAACGTAAATTTTTTGAAGAAAACGTAAAATTTCTGACGAAAACGTAAATTTACTGACGAAAACGTAAAATTTCTGACGAAAACGTAAATTTACTGACGAAAACTTAAATTTACTGACGAAAACGTAAAATTTATGACGAAAACGTAAAATTTACTGACAAAATCGTAGAATTTCTGACGAAAACGTAAAATTCTGACGAAATCATAAAATTTCTGATGAAAATGTAAAATTTCTGACAAAAACGTAAATTTACTGACGAAAACGTAAAATTGTTGACGAAAACGTAAACTTTCTTACGAAAACCTAAATTTACTGACGAAAACGTAAATTTACTGATGAGAACGTAAAACTTCTGAAGAAAACGTAAAATTTCTGACGAAAACGTAAATTTACCGACGAAAACGTAAAATTTCTGAAGAAAACGTAAAATATCTGACAAAAACGTAAAATTTCCAATGAAAATGTAAAATTTCTGACAAAAACGTAAATTTACTGACGAAAAAGTAAAATTTCTGATGAAAACGTAAAATTCCTGACGAAAACGTAGAATATTTTTATGAAAACGTAAAATTTCTGACAAAAACGTAAATTTTTTTACTATAACGTAAATTTATGATGAAAACGTAAAAATACGGTGAAGACGTAAAAAAATAACAAGTGTGTGAAATTTTGACAAGCTTGTGAAAAAAAATGGAAAAAACACTTTTGATATTACTAAACCTATTGGGTGACCCATCTTGACCCATTAGTAATATAAAGGGAGACCCATCTAGACCCATGTGACAAATGAGGAGACCCAAGTAGACCCATTTATAATTTTAAGAAGGAGCTTGTTTGACCCATCTAGACCCATATAAGATTTTAAGTGAAACCCAACTAGACCCCTTTCTTTTTCTAATTTAACCAAGTCGACCCAAAAATTAATCATGGGTCAAAAATTGCCACCTCTAAGAAGCATTGTGGTTTTGATTTTGGGAAGATGAATGATAAAGAATATAAAGAAGGGAAGTTGGGAAAAGACCAAAATGCCCTTAATGGATAGGAAAATAACATCAGTTAGTGGGGTCATAAAAAGGGAGGGACTAACGCTATATAACGTTTCTCATTTAAGGACGAGTGGTGCATTTTTTTTTGTCAAGGGACGAACCTTGTCGGTCAACGTAAACCACAAGGACGAACGGTGTAATTTACTCTTTTATAAACTTGCAGTTAAGAGTTTTGTTAATTTTTTAACCCAGCCCAATTCATAAACCCATTAAACATTTGACCCAATTTGCCAGGTAAATTCATTTTTCATTTACACGTACGAAGTCACCAATCATAAGAGTGATTTGAATTTATAGTTTGGAGACCAAGCAACTACTAACTCATAAACCTAATGGGTACAGCCCATCTATATAATTGGTGGTGGCAAACTGTGGTAGTAGACTAGTCGAGACGATGATAGTTGACATGAATGAGAAAACCAAGGTTAAGATCCAAAAACCGGAAATGGAGGAATGTTTGAGATAGACAACAGAAATTTCCAAATAGTGTATATATATTCCGCAGCACAATATGGGATATGTATATGTCATGGCAACTGGCTTGCTTAAATGTTCCCGTTGTTGTTCCCGGACTACCCATCCATCCACTTCCCCTTTTCCGTGTGCCGAAAAGCCCGCCCGCCCGGTTTATGAGCCCATTTCCGATTCCCCTTATGCGGAGACAATGTGGCCTAAGAATGACACCTTGTTAGCCAAAATTGCTCTGACCTAGAATTGGCAAAATGAAATGGACGGGTTAGACAGTGGTTGAAAAGAGTAGTACATGACACAACAAATTAGGCCTCGTTGATCTAAAACACATTTTGTCAATTTCTTACAGTTTTTTTATGAACAGTTGCAGAAATAATATATTTTCGGATATAGGAATTTAATCTGTGACAACACCAGATGGTGATTCTCAACTACATGAACCATTTTTAGCTGATCCTGTTTTCCTGTCAGAGATAAAGTACACACTGTTTTGTAATTAAAGCCAAGCAAAAAATACTTTTCTCTAAAGATACGGATGCTCACAGGGGCAAGCTTATACCCTTAATAATAAACAAATCGTTGGCAGAATACGCTAAATGCCAACCTTCAGCAACGTCTAGGTTTATTTTGTAGTTTAATGTTCGTAAAGTTATTAAGTGTAAGGTCTATGACAGTATCTTTTGGAAATGGTTTTTGTAATATGTTTCCTTAGATTTATTGATACTAGGATTAATGCCCGCGCTTCGCAGCGGGGTATTTTAAAGCGATGTTTATAAGGTGAGAGGGTGGAAGGAGGTAGTCGACGATTCATTTATACAATGGTCGTAAAAATGCTGTAAATACGCATCCTACCAACACATACTTTTCCATCATCATATAGATCTAAGAGCAGCCACAATATTACAATAGCAATGACCTGTTAGTTGAGTTTTTTTTTTCCCACTATCTTCTAAGTTTTACCTATCATCACAACATCTACTCCAATGCAAAGTCTTTGTAAACCTTTTATTTTTTACTTCTATTATTAAGATACTTAAGTGGTGGGAGAGCCAGCTGAAGTCAATTTCTAAAAAAAGGTTGCACTTTAATGGGAAGAAGTATTACAATGACTAATTTGAGCAAAAAAAAGCATTGTTCTACCTTGCATTGAAGATGGCATATGTATGCTATTATGCTGTTTGGCCACTGATCTTTTTATTATAATAAAAATGTCTAAACAAAATGAACATCATTTAAATTCGACCTCTTTTGCGTGCAGAAATTCAGCAAGCTTTCACTACAGATGATATATCATAGGTACTCGTAAAACGTTGTTGTATTTCATTGGCTTAGAACCTGGACTGGATGTGTGTAATAATACATATCCATCTCCGGCCTCCGCACAATCACTCTTATAAGTGTCTTATCACCAGTTCCCAAGCCTTTCGTTGCTTCTCGCATTTTCTGTAGATTCAAAAGATTTACCAACATATCGCTTTGGTTAGATCACACAGGAAACAGTCGTAACTTTTTTCTATAATATACAGTATATGTTTGTTTTTTTTTCATAAAGTTACGACAAAAGGTACTTTTTTGTTAGAATCTTATTCGAGGTTTGCAGGAGCTTTTAAAAATTTAATTTTTTTGGAGGAGCTTTTATAAAACTTAATTTGTATAAATCCAATAAGGCTGACAGATTTTAAATGAATATGACATTCTGATAGAATTACACCCTGTATGTATAACAAACCGTTACAAAATAAACAACAAAATTCCACATACCTTGTGAACATAGCCTTCAATATACCGCCTCTCCACAAACTTGCGGGCATTTGAGGTCGACTTCTGCATAAAAAGTGAAAAAATGCAATGTACTCGGTTCAGATCAGGATAGGTCAAACACATTGAAGAAAGTAATTATGTTTAGGCTCAGATAAGTGAGCACTCAGATATAAAAGTATGGCCACCGTGGCTGCAAACTCAGTAAGCCTGCCTCGCCATGAGGCACATAATCTGAATTCTAACCAAATACGATTAGAGTTGCTTAAATATTATCATCATTGCCAATAACCCCTATAGCATTTACGGGGACACCCAGATTCCAAAGCACGTTAAAAAATTTCTTATGTGTGTAGGGGGTTGTTTTGGGTCAGTACCATAAACCCGTGGGTCGGGTTTTAAAGGATGCAACCTGGTGGAACGTGGGTCACATCTGCCATGGCTGCAAGTAATAAGACATGTTGCCTCACAGATACATGCCAATTTTAGTCACCCTAACCAAGTACCATGTTTTTAATGGTTGCAAAAACTGTTTCACACCAGCAAAGAAAAATGCTAGCTAAAACAAACTGAAAATATCGTTATGCTTCAAGCAACATGAATAATCAATACTGGTAGCACCAGAGCGCATGCGCTTAAATGAATGTAGACATGCTGCTGTTGGTGTTCCAGAGTATAGCAATGGAAAACCAACAACAAAGCCATATCAGGTACCCGTACAATAAGCATAACCAAACTTTGTTTTTAATTCAATACACATCACGTTGCCTTTGTTTTAGGCAGCCTGTGACAACCGGTTCAACGTTTTTTTCGTTTTAACCAGCCTGTGACAACAGGGTAACACCTTTTACAGGGTCAACCGCACATTACCCCCTTAATATATAATATAATCTTACACACCTCGCGATCCACCAACCGAACATAAATAACTCTTTAAATGTTGCATCAAACTACATACCGTACTGATAGTTCAAATGATGGTAATCCGTGTTTCTGATTTCAAATCCCCGATATAGCGCTTTAGTCATTCATCGTAATCTAGAAAACAGAAAGGATATATAATGAACACACCTGAATGTATCGAACAACTCGCATTCTGCCATCCTTCCATTCTCCATAGCAACACAACATAAGATCATCACAGAACGCAACCCAAAATTTGTCTCTTGTCAAATAAGGAAAAACTGAACAGTGAAAACGTAAGCAGAAATCAAGTAATACACCCATCATATAAGCCTAAACAACAAATAGCATCTTTAATATAAATTTAAGAGGCTCAGATCTGTAAGAGAAAAGGGTATGAAACAAAGGGGATAAAACCGCCATGGCTGCAAAACATTGACAATGAATTGCCCCGCCAAGATACGGCCAATCTCAGCCTTTGTTCAAATTCATTGACTCGAAATTCATTCGTAAATATCATCACTGCCCCATAGTACATTTCTCAAACAATTATGGTGGTATGCAACGGTGAAGGTTCTGCAAGAAAATTCACCATATAACATGATCAACGAAAATAAAACTACAATAGACCAAAAACCAGAAACAAACACCACCTTATCATCATTGCCATTAGCATTTGCGACTTTAGAGCTATATTTCATGAACATACATTTTATAGCTTATTTAAACCAATAAGCCGTAACCCGAGAATATAAACAGAAACAAACACCAACTTATTTTAAAGGCTGCACATTTAGGAGCCTATGAGCTTATTCGAAATCCACACATATGGATTAAGATGATGCTACTTTTCACAGTCAGTTTGTGAAACAAAAATAACCAAAGCTTGAAAGAAACATGACAGGACGAAAGGTGGACCAAAAACCCGTCATGGCTGCGACCACATGATCGCCCCGCCAAAATCCGGGTGTGCTGCGTGACCCACTTAAGAGTCATCACAACCTGTTAAAAATCAATAATGAAGCAACAGTAATATCAAAGCAACAGATTATACGGACCAATATCTTTCAAGAAAGTAAACCGACTTCGAACCGCCATGGCTGCAAACACATTTACGTGATGCCCCGCCAAGATACGGCTCGATTCCAAACTATCGCAGTAACAAAACAATGGATGCCGACAATGCTGCAGTACCTATTATCAAGACAGAACCATAAATGGCAATCTTAAGTAGTAATTAACGAAAAAAAGATATCCAGAAACCAACATAAGGAAAATCATTGCATAAGCCTTTTTTTTCTTTCAAACAATGTACAAACTTTAAAACCCAAGCTCAAATTAGTGTTCATTTTTTATGTCTCGTATGATACCAGAAGCAGATCCAATCCAATTCACAACTTCAAAACTAACATAATAATTGAGAACCAACTGTTAATAATCTAAACCAAACTATAACTACATCAACATAATAATCAAACAGCCTATCATTCAATCTTTAATAAAAACAATAATTACAATCCAATTATAACTTTAATCCAGTTAAAATCAATAATCTAAATAATTAAAAAGAAACTCACATGCAATTAATCTTCTTATCAGAAACCAGTCTATTTAGAACGGCCATTGTTAAAAGTAATATGGAAGAAACTATGAATTATTGAATATGAATGGTTGGGATAAAGATAATGGTTTACATCATTGAGCGGGTGAGATCGCATAGGAAAAAATCAACGGTTACAAAGAGGTTTTGGAAAAAGATAGGAAAGGAACCCATACCGGTGAACAGTCTCTCGAACCAATACACGGTTGAGATCCAGATTGAGTTGAAGAACCATACCGGTGAACAGGGAAAGGAGGAATATGAACGGTAGATAAGAGGCGAATAAGTTTCCCCCTCACAAACTTTATAATGTTTTTTATTGGGGTATTTCCCAATTCCCCTTATTGTATTAAGGGGGTAATAAGTATACGTTGATAAATCAAACTAAACAAAATGGTTCAGCTTGGTTTAGTTTCGGATGCACTGTGATCTTGATTTTAACGAGCAGAAAAGTATGATGCAAGTTTTGAGGTTAGTATTCGCTAAAATTTCATGCACTGAAACAAGGCCATGTTCCATCACTCATCTGAATATTAAATCGACCTCAACAAACATAATCGGACGAGTTAAGATATGCCCGGTCTCTTGGTTCAGGATGAAATATACATGACACCACTTATGAAACCAGAACTATGACATATGTTTGTGGGCTACAACCAATTCACGGAACAACGCCTGGTCAGGTCTCAACCGAAGTTCAAGAACAATGTTGATATTAAGAAATCATTCAAGTATTCAACAAGTTTCATCAAGCAGCAAAGCAGTATGATGGGCCATAAAAGGGTGATAGATTCACTCGATGCATATATTTAAGTTAATAAAATTCCTTGCAACTACCATACCAGTGACATGTTAAAAGACTTCACAGGACATACATATGTTGAAAAGGTCTGACGAGATCTAGGAAAACAACAATTGAACCAAGTGAGATCATTCCTTAGCAGGACCCTTCTTTGCATCTTCGGCAGCTGCTTTTTCAGCTTCAATCTCTGCAACAATAGTATCAATCTCAGCTTCTTCGAGTTGTCGGAGTCCCTCCTTTGTCATGACAGAAACTTCGATGCTCTTTGCTCCACTCTCAACAACCTAAGTTCAGTAACACAAATAAAAATAAGTTGTATTTCAATATGAAAATGCTAAAGTGAATTTTCAACTATAAATCCATTTTATCCTTGATTTATTTTTCTGTTCCCAGCTTTACCAAAGTGCATATATGATCCTACCAGAAACACTAAACTACTCTTGGTCAGAAACTGTCAACAACGAATCTGGAATCTGATAGACATTGTCATAGATGTCTAAGCTCTAGTAATCCATGTCATCATGTACTTAATTACATTAATTTCTATTTTAACTTTATCTCTTTCTCGACTGATCCATGTCATTTAAGTTGTAGCTATTATTGCCTATTGGTGTGCAGATTAAGCAGCATGTTATGTTGCTAATCATGACACAACTAACTTGTCTTGTCATTGATAGAGATTAAAGGCTAGGGTCAAGAAGTCACTCTAATATCAGGGATGCAGTACATAAGAACAAGAAAACTACTAGGAATATTAAAAGTATGAGCAGCTGCTTTAAAGGAACGTGATTCCTTAAACTGTAAACTAAAAGAAGACACGTCCTGCCTTACCTAGTACGCCATCAACACTAAACCACTAAAACCCCATTCTTCTTGGAGAAAAAAAAAATTTCTTTTTATAGTGGCAGATACTGAGATTGGAAATAGTTTTACATGTCCTAGCAAATCAGGTATGTGGAAAGAGGTAACTTATTCAATGATTCAGAAGATACTTAGCTCCCCTGGAATACACATGCAAAGAGAAATATCTTTCAGGCTAGTAGAATAACCCAAACGATGACAATGCAACTGTAGGTGTTTAATATCTTACGTTTGTGACGATGAAGCTATGACCTGATCAGATGGATCAATAATCTGTTACCTTAGAATAACTAGACAAATGATTTCAGATTAACCTCTAGAATTAATAGTCAATACTATCTAGTTCAGTGAAATGACACTTTATTTGGACAAATGAGACTAGCAACTAAGGTAGTAAAAAAGGCCGCGCAATAATATCCAAAATGATACTGTTGGCGGATAAAAAGACTTGTGAAATAATGTTAAGTCCTAGTATTCTCTAACATATGACAGCAAAGAGTGCGCACAGAATACCAATTAACATGTGAAATAAAGATTGGCAATTGATTTATAAATATTTACTTCAATCAGAGCTCGGAGAGCAAGTTTGATAGTTTCTTGACCAGAGGTCTCCTGATAGTTTTTCTCCAAAAATTTCCTCATGGAATTGGAGTTCCTGCCAGTGGCATTAGCTTTCCACGCAGAAAATGTTCCTGAAGGATCAGTCTGATATAATGATGGAACATTAGTACAAGGATCAAATCCTACGATTAGGGTTGACAGCCCATACGGCCTGAGTCCATTACTCTGGGTATATTTCTGTTTTAGATCTGCAATGTAATGTGTGATATACTCTACAGATACTGGTTCCCCAATAGTAAGCTTATGGCTCTGGCACTCAATTCTCGCCTTATCAATAAGAACATGTGCATCTGCTTTGAGTCCAGCACAAGCAATTGCAATGTGATCATCAAGGTTTACAATTTTCTTAACTGATCTGCAAATACAGAAAAAATGATTCAGAAAGGAACAAAGACTGCAATTAGCATCATGGTACGTACAGGGTATAACTATCCACAATCAAATAGATGTTAGCAACGCAAAAAGATAAGAGGTTCTTGAACATAACAATACCAAAATAAAGGCCATAAACATTCAGTAAGGCACCCTTCTGTACAGCTGTAGCTCAAAGATATAATACTTCAAAACCTATTTCAAAAACTGTTCTTACCCCTCTAGTTATCCAAGGAAGAAACAACAGAAACGAGACCAAACAATACAGTTGCGGATAACTAGGAATATAAAACACACAAACCAAATCAATCAGTTGAGTACTTAAAATAAGCCTAATTCTTTTCCAAAAGAGATATTTTAACCAAAAATTTCTTTTTTAGCAAATTTTTAACCAATATAATAAAGGACTTTTACCACAGTACCAAACACATTCCAACGCACTAGAAAACATTACTGAGTATACTTGTCACACGGGCTTATGAGCTTATTTGATTTCAGCTAATATTTCATAAGCCCAAATTTTCTTTGACTTATTTTGAGACTTATTATATAAGTTTATCATATCGTAATAAGCTTACATAAACACGAAGTCTCAAAATAAGCCAGAAAATTGGGTCTTATAAAGTATAAGCCGAAATCAAATAATCTCATAAGTCAATATATAAACCGAAACAACCACACCCTGAGTTTCAACACAAGTGCCTTTATCGCTACATATAACATCGTTAAGCAGTAAGCCAGTAACCATCATCCAAAAAAGAGCAACATCAACCATGATTTCTTAAAGTTAAGTAAACTAAAAGGCACTTTATAGCATCCATCCAAACGGGTCAGACTATTTTTACCAAAAGAGTTTCAATTGTCTATTGAATAATTGAAAAGGTCATCGTAATTTTGCAGACCCCTAAGTCGTCTTATACAATTGTGCTTGAATATATAGCAAGACCCAACACAGTAAATATTGACCTAATGACATACCACAAACTTACATGTGTAAATTGTAAAAAGATCACTAATAAGCTGAGACTTGTGTTTATTGTTAGTAGGTGTCTGTTTATACTTTAAATTAGGGGTTATATATATGCGGAATTCAAATAAGCTCATAAGCCCACATATAAGCTTAAAAAAAACCCCTTATACTATATCTTAGATAAAGTGATCTATACACATAAACACTAATCAAACACGGTGTTTTGTTACACTTAACATTAATAATTAGTCAAAAAAAGGGTCGAAAGCCATATAAGCCAAAATCAAATAAGCTGATAAGCCGACATGTAAGGAGAAACAAACACCACTCCCATTATCACCTTCACAAACACCAACAACATGACAATAAATAAAAGTAAAAAGTTAAAGAGTAAATTGTTACCTAGAGTCTTGAAGTTGAACAGTGGCATTCTTCTCGACACCGAGAACAAGGTTATCGATACCGCGAACACCAACAACAGCATTGCCTTTTCGAGAAGCTTACATAGCGTGTTCAACTTGCGACAAGTGACCATCAGGTGAAAAAACAGTAATGGAACTGTCGTATCTCGCCATTAATGATGTTTATCGGATTATAGTTGAGGTTTATAATTTGTACGAATGATTTAGGTTTTCGATAGTGAACATAGTAAGCCAATTGTGTGTTTTTAATGCAGGCAGGGTATATGAAGCTCGTTGATGTCTTATTGTGCAAGAAAGAAAACTGGATTGGACGACTTGTTGGGCTCAGGGCCCGGGCTTGGTCTCACGGATTGGGCAGGTTTTATTTGGTCACAGATATATATATATAGAACCACATATAATTTTCTTAGGTGTGGGTCAAAGACTATAATAGATACAAAATCAAGAGAGTGCACCGACCACACAACAAACACATAATCACAAAACATGTCAAAAGGCAAAAGACCTAAGGGCCAACCAAGAACAGCAGAGCAGGAGCATATGGGTAAGGGCGTAAAGGCATAAAGGCGAACCACGCAAGGCACTAAAAGATCAAACAACTACGAGGCAAGCGAGAACATGGCAAGCACAACACAAACAAAAACAAGCAACGAACGGAACTACAAAGCGCCTAGCAGAGGATCAAGAACCGACAACCCCTCTAAACCTACCATCTAACCCCCTAACTAAAACAAGCACAACACACGAGACAATCAAAAACTAGCATGGAAAAAAAACGCGGAGCAAGAGAAACAAAGAAAGCAGATAATGCATAGCCAAGACCAGCCAAATAGTCAAAGAAGCACTCAACCAAGAGCAAAGAAAACATGGACACAAGCAAAACCAACACTAAGTCTACCACCTACCCACCAAATCTAATTCTAGCTCTCCACTCAGAGGTCATGTCCTCGGACAAGAGAAGCTCCTTCATGGCAAAAAAAAATAGAAGCTCGTGGTACATTTGGATCTACTAAATAGTTGCGTGTGTATAATCAGATACGCCATTGACAAGGCAAGGGAAAAACCACATCTAGGTTTCCTACACGCAAAATCGAACAACTACTAATATTTGTAACAGTGCTAATAACACTAAATTTCCTATCTAATCCCTATCAACTAATATATCATCCCATACAATCATATATCCTCAAATACAAAGCAATTATAACGATATCAACAACATTTTGCATGAATAAAAGGGCTCTAATTCATATAATAGACTTCAGAATACATACCTTTGCACAGATGGCTACCAAAGATGCACTGCCAACCATTCCGACGACGTTCACCTGTCATCTAAAGAAGCAGTGTCCTTTTTTTTTCTTAGGTGCTGAACTAAAATACGAAAATGAGTTCTAATTTTCCAATGTAACGAGGTAGCATCTTGCGTCTTTATGTAAATATGAACTGTTTAAAGATATATATATGTACAAATGTTCGAATATTCATTTGTGCAATTTGTGATTTGGAACGTTGAACCAAATGATGTTACTGTACAATATATGTGAACAAAAAAGGTAAATGAAGGTGCGTAAAGTATATGCGAGCACACGTAAATAGGAGGTACAGCAATAAGGTAAACGAGAGCACACATGACAAACATGAGTAATCTCTGTTTTTATTTTATAAACTTCAATTCAAATGTGTTGCACAATAACAAAAACTCATCGCATTCAAAATGTAACTCAATAAAAGATATGGTTAATATCATGGGCCAAAAAGAAAAAAGAAAAAAAAAACATATGCAATTAGCATCATGCTATTCTTACAACCATCTTATTTTTCTTTCCAGCAGATAACAACAAAACTTTGCCATCCACAATATCATCAACACCAATCTTTTTCCCTTCACTATCAACTCTCCCGTTATTCAGATACAATCCCCCTTGCTTCAGTAACCTCCTCGCAGCCGACTTACTGTCAATCAAACCCGTGGAAACCGACAAATCAACAACACTTGCATCCAAAACACTATCATAAGCCAAAGAACACGAAGGCACGTCCTCAGCAATCCCCTCAATCGTTTTCCAATCCAATCTTGTTTCGGACCCCGGCCTCAAAGCTTCTGTGGCCAAAAGTGCCTCCTCTAAACCCTCATTCCCGTGAACAAAACGTGTAACTTCTTCTGCTAACCTCCTTTGAGCTGAATTAGGCACATACCCATTTTGCTTCATGCTCAATTCTATCTCTTCAATCTCCTCCAAACTCAAAAAAGTTAAAATCTTCAAAAACCTAACGACATCCGCATCAGGAACCGAAAAGAAATACTGATAAAACTTATATGGTGACAACAATCCCGGCGAAAGCCAAATTGCACCATCTTCACTTTTCCCAAATTTAGTCCCATCAGATTTCAACAACAAAGGAAACGTAACACCATAAGCAGCAGCAGCATCCGACTTCTCAAGCTTACGAATCAGTTCCGTTCCAGCAGTAATATTCCCCCATTGGTCCGACCCACCAATCTGAACCGTCACATTCTCATTCCTAAACAAATGAACAAAATCATACCCTTGTAACAACTGATACGTAAACTCGGTATAACTCAACCCTTGATCAGACGACTCTAGTCGTCTCTTAACACTTTCCTTATTCATCATAACATTCACTCTAGCATACCTACCAACATCTCGTAAAAAATCCAACAACTTAACATCTTTCCACCAATCATAATTATTCAAAACCTTAACATTCTCACTACCATCAAGAATCCTAACCAAAGTACTAGAAATACCACTAATATTCTTTTCCAACGTTTCGATATCGAGTTCGGGCCTTTCGAGCGACTTACCAGAAGGATCACCAACACGACCAGTAGCCCCACCGACAAGAGCAACGACAGAATGACCACATCGTATAAACCAAGACAGTACGATGATTCCAATAAGATTTCCCAAGTGAAGGCTTTCAGCTGTTGGGTCAAACCCGCAGTAGACACGTAAAGACGAGGTTGTTGAAAGTGTTTTAAGGTTGTCTGATGTGACAGATTCTAGTAAACCACGTTGTTCGAGGATATTAATGATGTTTTTGTCGTGTAGTTGTGTGGTCGGTTGTTGTGATGAGAATTGTCGGATGAAATGACGGCGGTGGTGGGTGAGGGGGGATTTGATGAAGGTGGAGATTATTGGGGTTTTCAGAAATGTGGGTTTAAGGATGAATAAGGTTGTTGTTTTTAGGATAGCCGCCATTGATGATGTGTTTTGTGAAGACAAGAGCTAGGACTAGGAGTGGTCGCAGGTTGGGGTTGGAGAAGGTGAGATAAGGAAAGGTTATGTGTTGTGTCTTTTGGCCACTAAAGTTTTTGTTTTTGCTAATATGCACAAAGACTATTGTAAATATTTTTTTTTTAAATCGGTAAATAACTAGAGTGACATTTTGATTTTTAGTGATTGTTTGGTAAAAAAAACGAGATATGATTATTAATTTGTAGGGAGGTTAACACTTCGATATCAGGAGCGGCGAGCCATGATTACTTTTTCATGGATATCGCTCACAACCATTGTTACTTTTTCAAAAACATCTAAAATGCAATAAGGAAGTGTCGTAATTATGATCACCATCGTCACATCAACGTTAAAGTACTTCACTTTTTCTTGTTACAATATTCTTCACAATCAATCTAGTTTAAAAACACACACACAAACTCACAAACTCACAAACTCACACGACTCAATCGTGCAATTATAAAACCTCAATGGTATGTTTTTTTTTGAAAAGTTGGTATTGTATTATTGTAATTGATTATTGTACAAAGATTGTATATGTATATATACTAATACATTAGCTTGGCGACCAAGTAACTAACATTTAACCTAACGGGTACGGCACATCTACCGACCCATCTATATCTTTGGTCTAACACGCCCCCGCAAGCTAAGGACGAGCAACAACCTATAGCTTGGATCTTATAAAGAGAAATCGAGGAGTTGGTAATGACTTTGTAAATATATCTGCAATTTGATCATGTGTAGATATATGTTGAACTCGAAGATCTCCTTGAGCAACCTTTTCTCGAACAAAGTGACAGTCTATTTCCACGTGTTTTGTACGTGCATGAAAGATATGGTTAGCTGTCACACCCCACCATGACGGAATATGGAGCGCGACGTATGGATATCATCACAACATGGCGTGTCTATAGAGATAACTAAATGAAATAAGAAATGTCATAAAATGGTGACACAAATGTCATGACAATATCTCAACAATGCAGGAGTCTAGGTAAGTAGGTAATAGTCCTACCACTTACCCGAGGCAAACAATAACATAAACAAAACAAACATATAGGTGTCAACAGTATCACTTATTAAACAAACAAAGGAAACTAAGAAGGAACGGGGATCTCCTTCTAAATGCAATCCTAATGCCTCCAAAACTAGTAACTTCTATTCTCAAGCTTAACCACATTCTCACCTGAAAGAGACACTAAAACACGTCAACATAAAGTTGGTGAGAGTCATAGGTTTAGACTCTAACGCCAAAATCAAACCATAAGCTGTGAATAATAACCAAATTTAAGAACATATGGACAATGTGATACAAACATGCATTAACAACTAATATTCAAGATTTAACAAACCAACCAAATCCAAGGCTCCCAGCCTTACCAAACACCATGGTCCCATAGGCGCCCATACACCTATGAACCAATCCCAAGGCCCCGCCTTGTCATCATCCCCTTGGTACCAAGTCAAAACATAAAACAATCATGAATCAACTAGTAGTTAATCACATAAGTATGCACAAGTCCATCACCATACACAAAACATTCACAGCATAATTTATAAAAACAAGACAGTGTCTCTTCCATCCCATCTGGAAGTCAAAATCATTAGTAAACATGGGACTATGAAACTCACCTGATTGAGTTTCTCCAAAAGTTCGCGCACTAGCAAAAAGCTAACAAACAAAAGCACATAATCAAAACATGAACCAATCACTAAAACGGCTCATCAATCTATGATGGACATCTAGAATTCTCCCATATATGTTCCTCATTAATAGGTTCTAAACACCCCGTTACCCTTCCCTAACAAGTCCTTAACTTGGTTAAGTTTGATACCTATCCCGTTCATATATTACACAAAACAGTCCCAACTTTTAGGTCTCCAAACTATAAGACAAACGTCCACCTAACCATACCTATGACCTCTGTAAAGGAAACCCTATGCCCTTAAATATGTTAGCTAACTCCTCCCCTTTGCCCCAACCATAAACCTACTGTTAAGGCCCTGATATATATATATATATATATATATATATATATATATATATATATATATATATATATATATATATATATATATATATATATATATATATATATATATATATATATATATACTCTTGTCTATCCGGATTTTACTGATTTTGAACATATAAAACATTTGTTATGATTAGGGGGTCTTACCCTAACCCACAATCTTATCCCCAATGCAGATACTTCCTATAATATATAAACCAACTCCCATGTTCGTTTGAAAGTCCCAATATAACCCTAAGTATCCCAAACAATCCAAAACATAAAAAGAAAACAGGCTGACCCAAAAACAGTTTTGACACCCGACTGATGTAACCTGTTTTTAACCACCTTACCTACTTCCAATTTAGTTCTAGTTTCTTGCATCTGAAAGCCAACTCAATTACCTTTTCAGGGATACTTGGATCGCAAAATAAGAGTTTGTAGAACTCTATATATGATCAAAACAATTGGCCTAAAATTCTGCCCAGTTTTTAAAAACGAATTCAATTAAATTAACCTAATTAATTACCCATAACTCCACTAATTACAAGCCCTAATTCACCTAATCATTATAATATCATTAATATACAGTTTTTAATTTAAACCCTAACCTAAATCCATCATAAGATGATTATAAAAACATAAAAAACAATTAAATTGAAAAGGGTTATGAATATTTACCTTTGATTTATGAAAACCCCAAAATTTTGATGAAACCCTAATTTTTCTTATTGATGCCGCGTCTTTAATTGTTCAAGGAGAAAAATAATGTGTTTTTTATTAACTAGAGTATGGGGGAGTCCTAGTCCAACCCAAGCCCAAACTCCCCTTTCCTTTTCCCCTTCTTCCTTTGATTCGTCCCAAACCGACTCCCCTTTATAATTTTTTATTTTTTTTTCTTTTTAATGTTTAATATTATGTTATTAACAATACCTTAATTTACCTTAATTTATTTCAGCTCCTAAAACCTCCAAAACCTCCAAAACGTAAAACTAGTCAAATTTACGCGTATACCGAAGAAAACGTAAAATATACAGTTTTAAAGAAAATCTTAAATTTTGAAATAAACTTTATAACTAAGTCCTAAATGACTTAAAACCATCCCAAAAAATACTCACATGACTAAACACCTTACCCGAGACCTCTAAATGCTAAACCCCAAATCCTAAAAAAAATACAATTTACTATAATACTTATATGTATACGTAAACACCAAAATAACACCATTTCATTTCATAGTCACTAATTTGTGAGCTCATGAACATGAAATAACCGTTCCTCGATTTACTTATGAGTACTTATACTCATAAACGATATCCACACCAACCTTGTTCACGCAAAAATAAACATGTAAACACACTAATCAAATAGTCACACATAAATTAACCTAAAAATAGGACCAAGTGACGAACCTCAAAACCACGGTTGTCACATCACTCCCTCCTAATAGAAATCTCGTCCCGAGATTTACTCCTTAGGATCGTCATTATCAAACAGCTGAGGATACTTATTCCTCATAAACTCTTCCCGTTCCCACGTGAACTCCGGTCCACGTTTTGAATTCCACCTAACCTTAACTAACGGTATCTTACTTCTCTTCAATGTTTTAACTTCACGGTCCATAATTTCTACCGGCTCCTCAATAAAACGAAGACTCGCATCTATACTAATATCGTCCATCGACACTTGCAAGTCAGTTCTTGCCAAGCATTTCCTCAAGTTTGATAATTGAAACACATCATGTACACTACTCAACTCTTCCGGTAACCTCAACCTATACGCCACTAGCCCAATCCTTTCAAGGATTTCAAATGTACCCACAAATCTAGGCGCTAACTTCCCTTTCTTCCCAAACCGCATCACCCCTTTCCATGGTGAAACCTTTAGCATAACCTTGTCCCCAACCTCAAATTCCAACGGCTTACGCCTCTAGTCCGCGTAGCTTTTCTGTCGATCCCTAGCCGTCTTTAATTTTTCCTTAAGCACAGTTATCGCATCCGTAGTCTTCTGTACCATCTCCGGTCTAATTAGTTGACTACTTCCCACTTCAGCCCATAGCAGCGGTGATCTACACTTCCTACCATAAAGTGCTTCAAACGGTGCACACTCTATACTAGCATGGTAACTATTATTGTACGAAAATTCTGCCAACGCCAGGTGATTCTCCCAACTTCCTCCAAAGTCTATCACACACGCCCTCAACATATCCTCTAGTGTTTATATAGTCCTCTCACTCTGACCATCCGTCTGCGGATGATAAGCTGTACTCATATCCAGCCTTGTACCCAAGGCTTTCTGCAATAGTCCCCAAAACCTAGACGTAAACCTGCTATCCCTATCTGATATGATCGACACCGGTACCTCATGTTTTGGCACCACATGTTCCAAGTATTTCTTGGCAAACCTTTCCATCTTATCATCCTCCTTCATTGCCACAAAATGTGCAGACTTAGTCAGTCTGTCCACTATTACCCAAATCATGTCATTACCACTGTTAGACTTTGGCAGTTTTGTAATGAAGTCCATTGCAATATTCTCCCACTTCCACTTAGGAACCTCTGGTTGTTGCAGTAATCCTGATGGTCTTTGACGTTCAGCCTTCACCTTGGCGTAAATCAAACACTCACTAACGTACAAAGCTACATATTTCTTCATTCCTGGCCACCAATACATATCCCTCATGTCCCGATACATCTTATCAGCTCCTGGGTGTATCGAATACCTCGACGTATGTGCTTCATCCAATATAACCTTCCTTGTATCGCCAAACAACGGAACCCAAATTCTATCCAAGTAATACTTGCAACCATCTCCTCTTTCTTCCATGTACTAATCCATAGTATGTAGATTTTCTTCAACCAGCCTCTCCTCCTTAATGGCCTCTACTTGTGCTGCTCAAATTCTATCTTTAAGAGTTGTCTGAATAGTTATGCTCATTGCCCTTACTCTTTTAGGTTTTAGCCTCTCCTTCCTACTTAGAGCATCCGCCACCACATTGGCCTTCCCAGGGTGGTACTTGATCTCACAATCATAATCACTAAATAACTCCAACCATCGCCTCTGCCTCATGTTCAAATCTTTTTGATCAAAGATGTGCTGCAAGCTTTTGTGATCCGTATAGATCACACTTTTCGTCCCATACAAGTAATGTCTCCATATCTTGAGAGCAAAGACTACAACCCCTAGTTCTAAGTCGTGTGTGGTGTAATTCTTCTCATTGTTTTTCAGTTGTCGTGATGCATAAGCTATGACTTTATCTCGCTGCATAAGAACACATCCTAACCCCTGGTTGGACGCATCACAATAAACCAAAAAATCTTCCACCCCTTTTGGTAAGGACAAGATCGGTGCATTACACAACCTATCCTTTAGTGTCTGAAACGTCTGCTCTTGCTCTTCACCTCATTCATACTTCTGATTCTTTTGGGTCAACAATGTCAAAGGTTTTGATATTCTAGAGAAATTCTCTATAAATCTTCTGTAATATCCTGGCAAACCTAAGAATGACCTTATTTCTGACGGTGTAGTAGGTGCCTTCCAATCCTTCACGGCTTCAATCTTCTTTGGGTCTACATGTATGCCATCATTGTCGATTACATGCTCTAGAAATTGTACTTCTTGCAGCCAAAATTCACACTTGTAGAACTTCCCATAAAGTTTCTCCTTCCTGAGCAGTTCCAACACCGACCTTAAATGCTTTTTGTGTTCCTCCTCCGTCTTAGAGTAGATAAGTATGTCATCAATGAAGACTATGACAAACTTATCCAGATATGGCTTGCACACTCGTTTCATTAGATCCATGAATACTGCTGGCGCGTTTGTCAACCCAAATGGCATAACGGTGAATTCAAAGTGTCCATACCTCGTTCTGAAGGCGGTCTTTTGTATGTCCTCCTCACAGACCCTTAGTCGGTGATAACCGGACCTAAGGTCAATTTTTGAGAAGTATCTTGCTCCTTGCAGCTGATCAAATAAATCATCAATCCTTGGAAGAGGATAACGGTTCTTAATGGTCAGCTTGTTCAGCTCCCGATAATCGATACACATCCGGAATGATCCATCCTTCTTCTTAACGAATAGCACCGGTGCTCCCCATGGAGAAGAACTTGGTCGAATGAAACCCTTATCCTGCAGCTCCTTGAGTTGCTCAGCTAATTCTTGCATCTCTGACGGTGCTAGACGATATGGTGACTTCGCTACAGGTGTTGCCCCGGGTACTAAGTCAATCTTAAACTCTACTTGTCTCACCGGTGGTAATCCCACCAAGTCATCCGGGAATACATCGATGAACTCTCTTACTACTCGAATCTTATTGATTTGTGGCTCATCATCCTTGGCATTCATAAGGGATCTGGTCATCTTCTCCCTTCTTTCTCCATACACATATAATACCTTATTATCACCTATGGGGATCTTAACAATCTTTTCATGACACATTAGCTCAGCCCTATGCTTCGATAACCAATCCATCCCAATAATCACATCGAAACTCCCATGTCCTAGAGGGATTAAATCTATGGTGAACTTAAATTCTCCCAACTCTAATTTGCAGTTTAAAAATATCTCATCTACCTCTTCTTGCTTACCACTAGCTATCTCAATCACATACCCCGATTTCACTACACTAGGGTTCATATTTAACAAAGGCACGAATTGAGAAGACACAAAACTAAAATTTGCCCCAGAGTAAAAAAGGATAGTAGCAAAGTGATTGTTAACAGAAAACGTACCCGTCACCACATTCGGGTCCTGGACGGCCTCTACTGCATTCGCAAGGTAAACACTGCCTCCATTCCTATTTCCTCTGTTCCGGTCATCTCGATTCCAGTTTCGATTCCCATTGTTTCTATTGTTGCGGTTGGCAATGTTTTGATTACCACCGCCTAGATTCCCTCGACTCCCCTCCAATGCTAGCTGACCCCTTCCTTGATTAGTTGCCCCGACCAACCTTGGGCACTCTCTCTTGTAGTGTCCGGGTTGTCCACACTCAAAGCAGTTTCCCCCGATGACATTCATCCTCACAGACTGGATTGGTGTTGCGTTCCTGTTAGGTGCTCCAGAATCCTTAGCAAAGTGTCCCAGTTTCTGGCAATTGAAACATACCTGGCATGGTGTACCTCTTGGATGGAATCTAGAGCAGGTTCGGCAAGCTGCATTGTTATTGTTCGAATTTCCAGAACCTTGAGGTACTCTCATGGCAAAATTTCTTCCATCTTTTGCCTTCTTAACATTTTTCCAGTTGGTGTCAGGCGATTTCGCGGCTTCTAGCTCCTTTCTTTTATCCCCCGCCTTTCCCAAGGTTCCATTAGATACCGCCTCCTCAGTAAGTATTCCTGCTGTAAGTGTAGCTTGCTGTATCGTGTTAGGTTGAGTAGCCTTGATCATTCCCCTAATATGGGTAGGCAAACCAGCAATGTACCACTTGATTTTGTTTGCCTCAGGGGTAACCAAATGGGGAACCAACTTTGCCAATTCATGGAAGCGATCCGTGTAATCTGCATGAGCCGCTCCAACCATAGCATGTCCCCAAAACTCATTTTCTAGCTTTTCCATCTCATTGCTTGGACAAAACTCTGTAGTCATAAGAGCCTTGAAGTCGGCCCAAGCCATATCATTTGCAGTAACTCTCCCTCTCGCTTGGACTTGAGTATTCCACCAAGTTAAAGCCTTCCCTACCAGTGAACCAATTACATACATGACCTTTTGATTGGGTAAACAACCACTCATCTGAATCACATTTTCCATCTTCTCAATCCATTGGGTAAGTACTACCGCGCCACCTTTCCTATCATACTCTTTTGCACCACAAGACGTGAATGCCTTATAGATACAACCATTGTTTCCACCTCCTCCTTGACCATTGTTGTTGTTGTTGTTGTTGTTCAGGTTATTAGTCACCTGCTGAACAATGGTTGGTATTATGTTGGCCATTTGAGCAGCAATCAAAGCAGCCAAATCAGGATTTCCGTCACCACCACTTCCTCCGGAACCATTTCGCGTATTCACCATGCTATAGTAAAACATGACACCCGTTAATAACTACCAAAATACTCCATATAGTATACTTACCACCATACACACGCCTATCATAACCATACGTACTACCAACATATAATATACAAGCATGTATCAATCCTATTTCATGTAATCATACTTAGGAATCCATTGAATTTGTGGTACTTGTATAACCATGTTGGCCACCATGCTTATACACTTACCCTTTCTCCAATGCACTCCCTCCTATGATGACACTTATAAGAATTTATACAATACCTAACACATAAACCCATCAACTCACAAGCACATAACCACACAAAATAAGATCCAAAACTCCATTTATTAAAATAACATAGTCAAATACTTGAAACATCCCAAATCCATGGTCTAGCTAAACTAGCATAGACATAATCCAAACGAAAACATAAATAGTTCTAAGGCATGCCGCCCATAAGAGTCGGAAAAGATTAAACTTTTTTTTAAAAAAACAAATAACTATTGGATGCAATGGATTCGGTATCAGATTCTCCTCCTCCATTATTGTTACTATCTGGATAAACTGGTTTAGTCTTGACATTCCTCAATAGTACTTCCTTATTCCCTTCCTTAGTCGTTATCGTTAGGACAGTATTATAGACCCACATATTGTTCACTTTCACCTTAGACATGCGTTCTATCGCCTCACATGGATACCACTCATATAGAATTTTCCTCCTATAGTTTGTACGTATGTTGCATCCTATCCTCGTAATTCCAGTAGCTTGCACCACTACTTGTCTCTTAGGGGGCATGACTTAAACATCAGAAGAAAATATTACTCATCAGATACATAGAATAACATAACGAAAGGCAGATGCTATCATGCACCAAATTATGTACTGTAATTTATATTTCTAAGCAAAGTACAACAATGACTAGCGTGGACGATTATGGTTCAACCAGCACTAGTCACACCCCGAAAAGAAAATAACATGTGGCTAAGTATGAACCATAGTAGTTCATAACTTAACAAACATCACAAAATAACATCCAAACACATCAATTATTATTAAATGCACACATAATCCTATGACGCCTATATGCAGGGACCCTTAAGCTATAGAATAGGCTACGCGACTAGGCAACCTAATTCTCTATAACATGTCTCTGATACCATTCTATCACACCCCACCATGGCGGAATATGGAGCGCGACGTATGGATATAATCACAACATGGCGTGTCTATAGAGATAACTAAATGAAATAAGAAATGTCATAAAATGGTGACACAAATGTCATGGCAATATCTTAACAATGCAGGAGTCTAGGTAAGTAGGTAACAGTCCTACCACTTACCCGATGCAAACAATAACATAAACAAAACAAACATATAGGTGTCAACAGTATCACTTATTAAACAAACAAAGGAAACTAAAAAGGAACGGGGATCTCCTTCTAAATGCAATCCTAATGCCTCCAAAACTAGCCACTTCTATTCTCAAGCTTAACCACATTCTCACCTGAAAGAGACACTAAAACACGTCAACATAAAGTTGGTGAGAGTCATAGGTTTAGACTCTAACGCCAAAATCAAACCATAAGCTTTGAATAATAACCAAATTTAAGAACATATGGACAATGTGATAAAAACATGCATTAACAACTAATATTAAAGATTTAACAAACCAACCAAATCCAAGGCTCCCAGCCTTACCAAACACCATGGTCCCATAGGCGCCCATACACCTATGAACCAATCCCAAGGCCCCGTCTTGTCATCATCCCCTTGGTACCAAGTTAAAACATAAAACAATCATGAATCAACTAGCAGTTAATCACATAAGTATGCACAAGTCCATCACCATACACAAAACATTCACATCATAACTTATAAAAACAAGACAGTGTCTCTTCCATCCCATCTGAAAGTCAAAATCACTAGTAGACATGGGACTATGAAACTCACCTGATTGAGCTTCTCCAAAAGTCCGCGCACTAGCAAAAAGCTAACACACAAAAGCACATAATCAAAACATGAACCAATCACTAAAACGGCTCATCAATCTATGATGGAAATCTAGCCTTCTCCCATATATGTTCCTCATTCATAGGTTCTAAACACCCCATTACCCTTCCCTAACAAGTCCTTAACTTGGTTAAGTTTGATACCTATCCCGTTCATATTTTACACAAAACAGTCCCAACTTTTAGGTCTCCAAACTATAATCCAAACGCCCACCTAACCATACCCATGACCTCTGTAAAGGAAACCCTATGCCCTTACATATGTTAGCTAACTCCTCTCCTTTTCCCCAATCTTAAAGCTACTGTTAAGGCCCCGATATATATATATATATATATATATATATATATATATATATATATATATATATATATATATATATATATATATATATATATATATATATATATATATATATATATATATATATATATATATATATATATATATATATATATATATATATATATATATATATATATATATATATACTTTTGTCTATCCGGATTTTACTGATTTGGAACATACAAAAAGTTTGTTATGATTAGGGGGTCTTACCCTAACCCACAATCTTAGCCCCATTGCAGATACTTCCTATAATATATAAACCAACTCCCATGTTCGTTTTAAAGTCCCAATATAACCCTAAGTATCCCAAATAATCCAAAACATAAAAAGAAAACATGTTGACCCGAAAACAGTTTTGACACCTGACTGATGTAACCTGTTTTTGACCCACTTCCTGACCTCCAATTTAGTTCTCGTTTCTTGCATCTGAAATCCAACTCAATTACCTTTCCAGGGATACTTGGATCGCAAAATAAGAGTTTGTATAACTTTATATATGATCAAAACAATTGGCCTAAAATTCTGCCAAGTTTTTAAAAACGAATTCAATTAAATTTACCTAATTAATTACCCATAACTCCACTAATTACAAGCCCTAATTCAGCTAATTATTATAATATCATTAATATACAGTTTTTAATTTAAACCCTAACCTAAATCCATCATAAGATGATTATAAAAACATTAAAAACAATTAAATTGAAAAGGGTTATGAAGATTTACCTTTGATTTATGAAAACCCCAAAATCTTGATGAAACCCTAATTTTTCTTATTGGTGTCGCGTCTTTAATTGTTCCAGGAGAAAAATAATGTGTTTTTTATTAACTAGAAGTTTTTATATAGAGTATAGGGGAGTCCTAGTCCAACCTAAGCCCAAACTCCCCTTTCTTTTTCCCCTTCTTCCTTTGATTCGTCCCAAACCGACTCCCCTTTATAATTTTTTATTTTTTTTATTTTTATTGTTTAATATTATGTTATTAACAATACCTTAATTTACCTTAATTTATTTCAGCTCCTAAAACCTCCAAAACCTCAAAACCGTAAAACTAGTCAAATTTACGCGTATACTTAAAAAAAAGTAAAATATAGAGTTTTAAAAAAATCTTAAATTTTGAAATAAACTTTATAACTAAGTCCTAAATGACTTAAAACCATCCCGAAAAATACTCACATGACTAAACACCTTACCCAAGACCTCTAAATGCTAAACCCCAAATCCTAAAAAAAATACAATTTACTATAATACTTATACGTATACGTAAACACCAAAATAACACCATTTCATTTCATAGTCACTAATTTGTGAGCTCATGAACATGAAATAACCGTTCCTCGATTTACTTATGAGTACTTTATACTCATAAAATATATCTACACCAACCTTGTTCACGCAAAAATAAACATGTAAACACACTAATCAAATAGCCACACATAAATTAACCTAAAAATAGGACCAAGTGACGAACCTCAAAACCACGGTTGTCACATTAGCTGACAAGTATGTTGCACCAAGATTGTCGCACCATAGTATAGGAAGTTGAAGATGAACGAATACCAAACTCATGAAGAAGAGCTTGAAGCCATGTGAGCTCAGCAATGGTGTCAGCAAGAGCTTTGTATTCTGCTTCTGTAGAGGAACATGAAATTGTACGTTGTTACGAGCGGTCCAAGATATTAGGTTTGAACCAAGATATATAGCAAATCCCCCCCCCCCCCATGGATCGTCGATCATCTGAATCCCCAGCCTAGTTAGCATCTGAGAAAGCTTCAATAGAAGTATCAGGACTACCTTTCCATAGTACATCGGTAAAAGCTTGAAGAGTATAACTAGAAGAACGACGTATGAGCATACCATGAAGAAAACGTAAAATTCTCTTTATTTCATACCAATGATTCTCGGTTGGAGCATACATATATTGACATACCTTGTTAACAACAAAAGCTATATCAGGCCGAGACAATGTAACATATTGTAAAGCACCCATTACTTGTCGATATTTCAGTAGATTAGAGAAAGCGGTACTGTCATATAAGGTGAGCGAGCTCGAGGTAACCATGGGAGAAGACACGGGATTGCAATTAGAAAGACCAACCCTTTGTAATAGCTCCAAAATATACTTCTTTTGAGATAGGAGAATATCATACAAATGAGGAACAATTTCAATACCCAATAAGTAGTTAAGTAGCCCGAGATCTTTTAATGCAAAAGCTTATCCAAGTTGACAAACTATATTTTCGATAGTGCCCATCTTATTACCTATAACGGTGATATCATCCACATATACCAGAATGTACAAAAATATGTTTCCACGCGCATAAATAAATAAATATGAAGTTTTAGAGTATTTTGAAAACCGAGATCATAGATAGCCTTGGAAAGGCGCTCAAACCAAGCGCGTGGGGCTTGCTTTAAGCCATAAAGAGATGTTGGAATTTAACAATCATATGAATCATATATTAATGCATCAAGAGTAAAACGCATCGGATAGGATCGATTAACTATGCACATAACATAATTAACATAAAGATTAAGAATGCATACCTTAAGTCCAAGAACGGATGATCAAGTAACCAAGAACCAATCAACCAATCAAACCCTAATTCAAATACACTAAAATCCAAATACCAAAACCCTAAGATCAATATAGATCTTCTCCAAGCTTAGCCCACACAACACCTCAATCAATCACCTTCGATTGTTAGATCTTGATTAAGTAGATACTTAATAAAAATTAAACCCGGAAAACCTTTGTGGGTTTCTTGTTGCCGTCGAACACAAAGAGAAGAGGGAGAGAAAAAGTTTGGTTTTTGACTTACAAACAATGAATCACATCCATGTATTTATATACTTGAGCCTTGGAATATTTATGGTAAATATTACACTTAATCTTCAAGCAATAGATATTCTAGAATTAAAAAAACTTCTTTTCCCTTTGGTCGGCCGATCACCCTCAAGGGGTGTTTAGTTCGACTTTTTGACTTTCTATTTTACTTAATAATGTAATTACAATAATTACCTTAAAGTATAAAGTATATTAATTAATCCTCGTTAAACCTTTTAACTTATTAACTAACAACCGTTAAGTATTAACTTATCAAATTAAATATACACAATAAATATAGCCATATTTATTATATATCTTTAATAAAAGATGATATCGATGTCTAAGTATGTGACCCCTTAGGCCCACACACTTTCGGTCATATTAAATACTATCTATAACTTACGCACAACCCAACATCTCCCACTTGCGGAAGTCGTAGCTATAGTGTAATTTAATAATAACATTGATGGATAGTCTAGCTGTAAAACCCGCATGCTTTTACCATGAATAGTACCCTTAAGATCGTACATACTAGATTAAAACTTTCCTTTTATAGTATGATTACGTTCACGTGTTAGAATTTTACGTATTACGTACGTGTTAGAACACGATAAGTAATTATTACGTACGAACACACAATAATTATTTAAACAATAATTAATCACGAACATGCGATCATAAAATCATAAACGTAAATTAATCACGAGCTAATATTAATTTCGTATATATATTTATTACGAGCACGAATAAGTATATTAAGTCACGGTTAATATTTAACGAGAACACATAAAACACGAACACGACTAAACACGAACGAACACTTAAATAATTAGACTCGGAAAATGGTACGGGTACCCCATGTGGGGCCCCTACCCGCGGCTACTCCAAGGGGATGGGCCAAGCCCATCAAATTTTTACTAAGAAAGGGGTTAAGGTAAATCTTTTGTCACTTTTTCACATTACAGTAAAAACATCAAAACCCTAAAAGATTTTTCTCCTTCCTCCTTGTCCTCTCCTTTGGCCGCCGCATATACGAGACACACAAAGGGGTGTTTGTTTGATTTTTGATCTTGAATTTGGTGCAAGTGTTCGTGTGTGTTCATCATCGTTTGATCCACGAATTCAGTATACCTTTTTAATCCTTTTCTTTTATGTTTTGATTTAATACATTAAATAAGAACATGATGTTTTTAAAAAAGCAAATTAAAAACATAAACTAAACATGTAAATGGTTATGGGGTAAATCAAAACGGAGGATTTAGGGGTGTTTGTTGTGGCCGGCGCCTAAACCGAACCCCCAAGGGGTCTCGGTTTGGCTTATGGACCACCACCGAGACCTCAAGGTCTCGGTTTGGTGGTGTGGGTCCCACGGCAGCATCAAACAGGGGAGAACCCCGAAGTGGTTCGGGGTATGGTGTCGATTACGGGTCCGGTTCATGGTTTCTAGTCACGATCTGGTTCATGGTTTATGTTAAGGTTATGTTTTAATAATCATATGTTAAAAATTAAATTAATAAATTATGACATGATTAATTTAATAAAACATGACTTAGGTTATAATTTAATTATTAGATCATGGATTTTTAACCTAAGTAGTTATATTTTTCTAGACTTTATAATTAATTAATTATTAAAAACCATGGCTATAATTAATTAATTAACATGACTTAGGTTATATTATTAATAATTAATAATACATGTTTTAACCTAAGTATTTAACTTTATTTAATTAAAAACATGATATATTTAATTAAATACTTTTAACCTATAGTTTAGTTAAATTACATGTAATAATTCATAAACTATACCTTATATCATTATGACTTAGAAAAATAATCAAAAAACACTTAAGCTTATATAATTAGCTTATTTAACCAACTTATATCTAATTATGGAAACTTTCTATTTTTAGAAACTTATTTAATCAAGGAAGCTAATCTATTTATGGAAACTTTCTATTTTTAGAAACTTATTTAATTAAGGCAGCTAATCTATTTATGGAAACTTTCTATTTTTAGAAACTTATCTATTTTAAGCAGTAATTCTATTTTTGGAAACTTTTTATTTTTGGAAACTTTCTATTTTTGGAAACTTTCTATTTTTGGTAACTTTCTATTTTTGGAAACTTTCTATTCTAAGAAACCTGCTATTTTTAGAAAGTTACTTATTATTACACGGTAAGTATAATAATACATGAAATACAAGTAATACTTAATCAGGATAGACAGAATATAAGATAAACACAGTTTAAAGCTTAAAACAGTAAAACATGACATGAACGTATAAAATAAGCTAAGACATGACATAAAACCAGTTACGTATTTAGTAATCAGATACTTATACACCTATGTATTTATGTAGCATTAGTGATACCGAAGTAGGACTCTCCTCAGTTCGTCTTCTTCGTTCACTGGACATAAGGTACGGATTCCCGTCCTTTCAGTATGGACATTCTTTCCTTATTAGGGTTCCCCGTATGCAGCCAACTGTTTTCCCGTAGTATAAGTTTATATGTTTGATTTGCTTATGTTAAATTTAGAATACCTATAGCCATATACATGCATGACTAGTTTCACCTAGTTATGGAGGTACCATAACCATAACATTAGAGGCACTGGTGTTATGACTTCCCCACGGCGGAGTGATTGCTCGTGGCGTCCCTTCAGCTTTTGGCCGTATTATTATATTTATCATGTGGGGTGTATGGGTGCATCCTAGTTACATGTTTTCAGTAGATTACTCAGTGTGAATGTGGTGTGTGCCTTGCATCCTTCACAAGGAGCTGATCCCTCCTACCCAAAACTAATATATAAATTAGAGGCAGACCCTCTAATTTGCATGATGAGGTCACCCCTCCAAGTATTCATGCACGGTGGATTTTCATGACCTATATTGGCTAATGGTAAAATATGTTAAACAGTTTTTATAAGATAAACATAAGGCTTTTCAAACTATAAAACCAGTTTTACCAAGACTTAACCAGGTTATTCGGGACTTAGTTTCTTCTGTTGTTATATGCTTATACTATTCATGCTTTATTGTACATCCGTGCACTGAGCGTATTGCTCAGCCGTTTTCCTTTTCTATGTTCCCAAAACGGCAGGTACTCAAGGACGCTCATAGACTTTAAGCGTACGTGCATATGGACTGGAAGCTTTCTAGCCTTTCTTTACTTTATGAATTATCTTTACTTTGATACTCTTGCTATGGACATTGTTTAGTCCTTTCATTTACAATACTTATGTTTATGTGTGATGAGCTTTACTTTTAGACTACCGATGTTTGATTCCGGTATTTTCCTTTTATGGTCATGTAATGTTTAGAAATTTATCCTTGTATGCTTTGATGACACGCCATAATTACGCGTGACATTTCATTATCAAAATGGGGTGTTACAATTATGGTATCAGAGCCAGGTTTCGACCTGTAGGCTCTCAAAATATGACCTGTGATTAGTGGGTAGTCACTATGGTCTTCCTAGAACTGACAGTCGTTTTCATGCATTCATCATTTTTATGCATACATATATGTCATTGTCGCAGGTTTATGACTAAGTAATGGTTGGTACAGGACTGGCCCTATTTAGTCGCATGTGTTTTATCGAAACTTTTAAATTTGGGACCGACCCATAGGCGTCCCCTTGCCATGTCTTTTATTTTGGGTAAACTGACCATAGACGTTCACTCTCGAGCATACAAAAGTTTTCATAAAACTGCATCATGCATTCATACAAAAATTTTCTTGCATAAAATTTTTCTCTGGATTTATTGGTATAAATTTTTTCATGTATATATATTTTATGTTTTGATTTGTTAATCATATGTTTTATGTTATACTGTCAGATGGTTCTCACACGCGAACAGGAACAACTCAATGTTGCAATCCAAGCTGTAATGCAAGCTTTGCTTCCTCAACTGAGGAACGACATCAAGGCTGAGGTTCAAGCTGCCAACAATCAGCAGCATAACCAAGCACCTCCTCCTCCTCCAGTGTCATTGGCAGTATGGCTAGAGAGATTCAACAAGCTCCGCCCTCGATCTTTTGAGAAAACAGATAGCCCCAGTGATGCTGAAAGCTGGTTGGCTCACATCGAGAAGATTTTCAATGCTATAGGTTGTGACCCCGTGTTCAAGGCGAGGTTGGCATGCTACCGGTTCGAAGGCGATGTGTTAAATTGGTGTTTAGCGTTGATGCAGTATGAGGGAGGTGACGATTGGGTGGCTGGTTTGACATGGGCTCAATTAAAGGATAGGGTGATGGAGCAGTTCTTTCCCAAGGCTGAGCAAGACAAGCTCAAGAGGGAGTACCATGGGATCCGACAGAGAGCTGGAAAGAATAGCAATGAGTTTATGCAGCGCTTTCTTCGCTTAGCTGGTTTCCTTGGTGCAGCGGCAGGTACTCCTGAAGAGCAGGCACACCACTTTAGGTGGGCTCTTCGCACATCGGTCGCAATCAATCTGGTGTGTGCTACGTTCAACACTGTAGCACAAGTGGCCGATGCAACACGTAAGCTGGAAATGCTGCAGGAGAGAGATGAGTTCAGGGAAGCTGAGAGACCCGACAAGAGGTAAACATTCCTATTCAAGCGGTGACCAATCCGTATTCTTCCATATATGTCAATTATTCATCTCTTTAAACTGTATCTTCCAGGCAGAAAACTGGGGACCGGTCTCAGCCGGCTACTCAGCAACAGCCTCATCAGCCCAAGGGAAACTGTAGTAACCCGAACATTAAAATCAATATTTACACCGAGCTCTAATCTTATTTCTAATATTCGGACCAATATTTATTAATCGACTTTTATTTGTCATGTTCGTTCGACAAATAATATTGATTTCTCGACTAGCCGACAAGGTTAGGGCTTTAATGTATCGAGTACGTGTTATTTATTATTTATAGGCAAAGTCTATGTCCGTCATTGACCGTAAATATCCTCGTTATGACATAGAAATATTTTTTTATTGTCGTCGTTTTAATTTCTCATTTTATGAAAATTCTTGATATTTTACGTTAAACCTTTAGGCGTCATTCGTTTAGGCGACGCGTTAACGTTTATTAAATTATAAGCCCTCGTTTATTTATCGAAATATCAAAGTTCTCCGAATGTCGACGTTTTTATTTTATATTGAGCGTTTATTTTTCGTGTTTTACATGTATCTTTCAAATCGCGTAACTTTTAAAATATCAGATTTCGCTAATACCCGCTTTTATAAATAATAAAACAAATATTTATCTAAACAAAGTATCTCTTTGATGTAATCCACGTCTCAAACTAAGCCACCCCTTAAAAGAAACACGTAGCTACTAAATTTTCCTCATAATGACACTTGCATCAATTTTATATGTACTTGCTAATTCTTGATTTGCCGTCATTCACATTTCTTGAATGAAAAGGAAAACACATGTGTGGCTTTGTTTCTTTGTCGTCCTACACCAGCTAATAAACACGAAATACTTGCTATCATTTTTTTAATTACTGATGAAAACATGGAAGGCTTATGATCTATTTCCATCATTAGTAATATTTTAGCATAAAAAAATATATTTTCATCAACATATTTTTAGGTGAAAATGCTGAGATAAAGAAATATTTTGAATACTATTAGCTTGGTGGAAAATTATTATGGGCTTGACTATGGGTTGATTTTGGATGCTTGGTGGTGATGTTGATATTGATGTCATAGTATTTTCTTGCATCTTTAAAGGTCTCGTTCGGTCATATGACTAGCGCTGGGCATCTCGTTATCGATCAATGAGCGACTGATATCTCGTAAAGTTTTGTATCGACTATTGGATGTTTGTTCCTCGATAAATGTGTGATAGCTATATCAGGTAAGTCTATAGCCTCGCTTTTATGTTAACTTGTAAATGATTTTAAACCCGCGAGGGGGAATACATGTTGTTTTAAAAAATGAACACAAGTTGTTTTCGGTATGCTGGACCCGAATATGATGATAAATGCCTAAGTACCATTGTCTTATGAAGTCCCTGAATTTCATGAACTGTTAATTACCTTGCGAGGTAAACGCTAATACATTTGATAGATCTATTTGGTTTGGCAGCCTTATCCTAGGGTATGTATCCTTGTGATTACCTGAGAGGGATATAATGTATAAGAGGTCGCTGGTATATGACAATATTACCTTTCAGTAGGGGTGCCGTAAGTGACTCGGTTTGACGTGTTGGTTAACGTTCAGTTGCATGAGCTTAAGGCATTTATCGATATATATATATATATATATATATATATATATATATATATATATATATATATATATATATATATATATATATATATATATATATATATATATATATATATATATATATATATATATATATATATATATATATATATATATATATATATATATATATATATATATATATATATATATATATATATATATATATATATATATATATATATATATATATATATATATATATATATGACTTGTCTGTGTGACAAGCTTGAGATGATTAAAAATTCTTGTGTTCAAATGATGATTTGCAAAACCTATAGACTTGCTCAACCATTGTGTTGATGATTTTAAGCATGTATTTCAGATAATCAAGATGGATAGCAACGGAGCATACGAGGAGGAAGTTGGTGCTTACTTGTCTAAAGTTTATATTATTTTCCATCATTTGAAATGAACTAAATGAATTTTATGTCTTTGATGAATGTGATCTGTTGGTAACGGTTTTTGGGACTAAACGCTACTCTGATTTATATATTGGGATGGAAAACTTTTTAGACAAGATTGTATAATATTTTAACGTCTCTTTTGAGGTCGTTGTCTATGATTGTGTGCGATGTGCTATGAGTAGCGCCCCAAAATGGTATTCCGTTGCGTGGTAAATTGGGGGTGTTGAAGAAACGGTCAGACTAATGACCATTCTGCTACGGATAGGTGTGGCGGTAATGATAATTACCATAACAACGCTGGACACTCCAACAACAGCAGGTCCTAATACTTACGCATTTTCTGATGATTTCATGTTATAACTCATATTCAGACACTTTAGTAAAACTTATACCAGGAACCATAGAAACGGTAGGGACCAGAACCAGAGAGGTTCCCAGCCTAGTCGTCCAGCTATCACTGGTACTCAATCTTACGATTTTCCGCATTGTCCCTTATACCCTATTATCATGTCTTATGTAAAATGTTTTATCAGGTCCTCAGCCAGCCAGAGCACCTGCTGGAGGATATACTCATTCTCTTTGCTCTACTTGCCACCGTAGGCACCCAGGGCCATGTCGTCGTAACACTGACTCATGCTTCAAGTGTGGTCTTCCTGGCCATATCATGAAGGATTACCGTAAGGGCGAGATGGAGGGCACATCAGGACATGCTGACACCAATCCGTCTCCTACCACTGGGCGTGTCTACACGACATCTCGAGACCAGGACAACAAGTCTACAGGTACCATCACTGGAATCTTGTAAATATATGGTCAAGCTGCGTGTGTTCTTTTCGACACGGGTGCTACTCACTCGGTCATTTCTACTGCTTATGCTAAGAACATTAGGATGCTCCCCATGCCACTAGAGAATAGACTTACTATTTCCACGCCTTTGAGGGACTCTGTATTAATCACCCATGTATACAAGAGTCTTCCCCTAGAATTTGATGATAAGGTTCGTCCTGTTGACGCACTTCCGCTGGACATGAATGACTTCGACATGATTTTGGGCATGGATTGGCTATCCAAGCATCATGCTACCATAGACTGCCATTCATATCGAGTTATTTTCGGTGATGTTAATGCACCAGAATACATTCATAACGGGTTCGTACCCGGACGGTCTGTACAAATCATATCTACCCTGCAAGCGCGTGCACTACTGTCACATGGCTGCGAGGGTTATCTAGCTACGGTTCACGACATGGATGCTGAATCTCCATCAATTCAAGATCAACCAATAGTGTCGGAATTCCAAGATGTATTTCTAGCAGAACTTCCGGGCATACCACCTGCACGAGAAGTGGAATTCAATATTGAGCTTATTCCAAGAGCTGAACCAATCTCCAAGGCTCCTTATCGCATGGCTCCCATAGAGCTGAAGGAGCTGAGGGATCAACTGCAAGAACTTCTAGAACGAGGTTTCATTTGAGCGAGCGCATCTCCATGGGCCGCACCGGTCTTATTTGTTAAGAAGAAGGACGGCAATATGCGTCTTTGCATAGACTATCGCGAAGTCAACAAGATTACTATCCGAAATAGGTATCCATTTCCGCGTATAGACGATCTGTTTGACCAACTCCAAGGGGCCAAACACTTCTCCAAGATTGATCTTAGGTCAGGCTATCATCAGCTACGGGTTAAGGAGCAGGACATCGCCAAGATTGCTTTTCGTACCCGCTATGGCCACTACGAATGTGTAGTTATGCCATTTGGCCTGACAAACGCTCCAGCAGTGTTCATGGACTTGATGAACATAATCTTCCATGAATTTCTGGACAAGTTCGTCATTGTCTTCATCGATGACATCCTGATTTTCTCAAAGTCCAAGGAGGAACACGAAGACCATCTTCGTACAGTACTACAGATTCTTCGCCAGAAGCAGCTGTATGCCAAATTCTCTAAGTGTGAGTTCTGGTTAGACAAGGTGGCATTCTTAGGTCACATTGTATCAGCAGAAGGAATCACTATGGATCCAGCGAAGGTTGAGGCCATTACTAAGTGGCCGAGGCCGACATCAGCAACGGAAGTCCGCAGTTTCTTAGGCTTAGCTAGCTATTACCGTAGGTTCATGGAGAACTTTTCCCGTTTAGCACTACCATTGACCAAACTGATGCGGAAAGGGGAGAAATTCATCTGGACTGAAGAACGAGAGAAGAGCTTTGAAGACCTGAAGCAGAAGCTAGTATCTGCACCTATTCTTACTCTCCCATCTGGTACGGGTGGATTTCAAATCTATAGTGATGCATCGGGGAAGGGACTTGGCTGTGTTCTCATGCAACATGGGAAAGTGATCGCGCACGCTTCACGGTAACTTAAGCCTTATGAAGAAAATTACCCTACGCATGACTTGGAACTTGCTGCAGTCGTGTTTGCATTGAAGATATGGAGGCACTACTTATATAGAGAATCATGTGACATTTTCACGGACCACAAGAGCTTGAAGTATATCTTCACTCAACGTGAATTGAACATGAGGCAGAGAAGATGGTTAGAGCTGTTGAAGGATTATGACATTAATCTATAGTATCATCCCGGAAAGGCAAATGTAGTAGCAGATGCTCTTAGCAGGAAGTCCGGAAGGATCAACGGCATTAAGATTGAGAAGGAAATCATAAAAGACTTGGAGCGACTAGACATCGAGATCATGGTACGTGGACAACACGGTTACTAGGCTAATCTTAGAGTAGAACCCGAGTTACTCTCTAAGATCAAGGAAGCTCAGAAAGATGATGGAGAAATCTGGGCGATAGTACAGAATTTGGAGAAACAGACGGAATTCAGAGTAGATGCAGATGGTATCGTATGGCAGGGCACGAGACTTTGTGTTCCTGATGACCAAGCACTCCGGGAAGCCTTATTAGCGGAAGCTCATGGCTCCCCATTCTCTATACATCTTGGTTCGACTAAAATGTACCATGACATCAAGCAATACTTTTGGTGGAGTGGTATGAAACAGGATTTGGCCACTTACGTCTCCAAATGTCTTACCTGCCAGCAAGTTAAGATCGAGCATCAGCGATCTGGCGGTCTCCTTCAACCGTTAGATATTCCAGAGTGGAAGTGGGAGAAAATCACCATGAATTTTGTTACTGGTCTTCCGCCTACCAAGAGGAAGCACGATGTAATTTGGGTTATCGTAGATCGACTTACCAAATCAGCTCATTTCTTACCGATCCGCAAGGAAGATCCGGTAAGTAAACTCGCCGATACGTATAGAAGAGAGATCATGAGATTCCACGGTGCTCCATCCAGCATCGTCTCAGACAGAGATCCTCGATTCACTTCGCGATTTTGGAAGAGTCTGCAGAAAGCTAGGGGTACACAACTTAAGCTAAGCACGGCTTTTCATCCTCAAACAGACGGACAGTCAGAGCGAACGATTCAAACATTGGAAGACATGCTGAGGTCATGTGCGTTGGAATGGACGGGTGATTGGGACGATTATATTTGTTTGGTGGAGTTTGCATACAACAACAGTTGGTACGCAAGTATCAAGTGTGCTCCTTTCGAGATGTTGTATGGCCGAAAGTGTCGCGCCCCAATCTGCTGGGATCAGGTTGGCGAGCGAACACTTGAAGGACCAGAAATCATAGAGATGACCAACGAAAGGATCGCAGTAGCTAAGCAGAAACTTCAGGAAGCACGATCACGTCAGAAAAGTTACGCCGATAAGCATCGTAGGGACATACATTTTAACGTAGGAGATCACGTCTTCCTTAAAGTTTCGTCGGCACGTGGTGTTAGGCGCTTCGGGATTAAAGGGAAACTCAGTCCTCGTTTCATCGGACCGTTTGATATCATTGAACGAGTCGGTGAAGTATCTTACTGGTTAGCGTTAGCTCCGCATCTTTCGCATGTACACAATGTGTTTCATGTGTCCTTACTCAGAGGGTACCAGTATCATCCCCTTCACATGGTTCAGTATCCACTGGAACAGATACGTGAAGATCTCACCTTCATAGAAGAACCCGAACGAGTTCTTGACAGACAAGAACGAGTCATGAGAAGGAAGACGATTCCATTCGTCAAAATCCTTTGGAGGGATCATACCGAGCGGGAAGCCACTTGGGAAACAGAGGAGTCTATCCGGGCTTCTTACCCTCATTTTATATTTTGAATTCGGGTATGTTCTTCTTTTCCAGTTTACTTTATCTATAATTCGGGGACGAATTATTCTTTTTAGGGGGGAAGAGTTGTAAAACCCGCATGCTTTTACTATGAATAGTACCCTTAAGATCGTACGTACTAGATTAAAACTTTCCTTTTATAGTATTATTACGTTCACGTGTTAGAATTTTACGTATTACGTACGTGTTAGAACACGATAAGTAATTATTACGTACGAACACAAAATAATTATTTAAACAATAATTAATCACGAACATGCGATCATGAAATCATAAACGTAAATTAATCACGAGCTAATATTAATTTCGTATATATATTTATTACGAGCACGAATAAATATATTAAGTCACGGTTAATATTTAACGAGAACCAAAAACACGAACACGACTAAACACGAACGAACACTTAAATAATTAGACTCGGAAAATGGTACGGGTACCCCATGCGGGGCCCCTACCTGCGGCTACACCAAGGGGATGGGCCAAGCCCATTAAATTTTTACTAAGAAAGGGGTTAAGGTAAATCTTTTGTCACTTTTTCACATTACAGTAAAAACATCAAAACCCTAAAAGATTTTTCTCCTTCCTCCTCGTCCTCTCCTTTGGCCGCCGCATATACAAGACACACAAGGGGGTGTTTGTTTGATTTTTGATCTTGAATTTGGTGCAAGTGTTCGTGTGTGTTCATCCTCATTTGATCCACGCATTCGGTTTACCTTTTTAATCCTTTTCTTTTATGTTTTGATTTAATAAATTAAATAAGAACATGATGTTTTTAAAAAAGCTAATTAAAAACATAAACTAAACATGTAAATGGTTATGGGGTAAATCAAAACGGAGGATTTAGGGGTGTTTGTTGTGGCCGGCGCCTAAACCGAACCCACAAGGGGTCTCGGTTTGGCTTATGGACCACCACCGAGACCTCAAGGTCTCGGTTTGGTGGTGTGGGTCTCACGGCAGCAGCAAACAGGGGAGAACCCTGAAGTGGTTCGGGGTATGGTGTCGATTACAGGTCCGGTTCATGGTTTCTAGTCACGATCCGGTTCATGGTTTATGTTAAGGTTATGTTTTAATAATCATATGTTAAAAATTAAATTAATAAATTATGACATGATTAATTTAATAAAACATGACTTAGGTTATATTTTAATTATTAGATCATAGATTTTTAACCTAAGTAGTTATATTTTTCTAGACTTTATACTTAATTAATTATTAAAAACCATGGCTATAATTAATTAATTAACATGACTTAGGTTATATTATTAATAATTAATAATACATGTTTTAACCTAAGTATTTAACTTTATTTAATTAAAAACATGATATATTTAATTAAATACTTTTAACCTATAGTTTAGTTAAATTACATGTAATAATTAATAAACTATACCTTATATCATTATGACTTAGAAAAATAATCAGAAAACACTTAAGCTTATATAATTAGCTTATTTAACCAGCTTATATCTAATTATGGAAACTTTCTATTTTTAGAAACTTATTTAATCAAGGCAGCTAATCTATTTATGGAAACTTTCTATTTTTAGAAACTTATTTAATTAAGGCAGCTAATCTATTTATGGAAACTTTCTATTTTTAGAAACTTATCTATTTTAAGCAGTAATTCTATTTTTGGAAACTTTCTATTTTTGGAAACTTTCTATTTTTAGAAACTTTCTATTTTTGGAAACTTTCTATTTTTGGTAACTTTTTATTTTTGGAAACTTTCTATTTTAAGAAACCTGCTATTTTTAGAAAGTTACTTATTATTACACAGTAAGTATAATAATACATGAAGTACAAGTAATACTTAATCAGGATAGACAGAATATAAGATAAACACAGTTTAAAGCTTAAAAGAGTAAAACATGACATGAACGTATAAAATAAGCTAAGACATGACATAAAACCAGTTACGTATTTAGTAATCAGATACTTATACACCTATGTATTTATGTAGCATTAGTGATACCGAAGTAGGACTCTCCTCAGTTCGTCTTCTTCGTTCACTGGACATAAGGTACGGATTCCCGTCCTTTCAGTATGGACATTCTTTCCTTATTAAAGTTCCCCGTATGCAGCCAACTGTTTTCCCGTGGTATAAGTTTATATGTTTGATTTGCTTATATTTAATTTAGAATACCTATAGCCATATACATGCATGACCAGTTTCACCTAGTTATGGAGGTACCATAACCATAACATTAGAGGCACTAGTGTTATGACTTCTCCACGGCGGAGTGATTGCTCGTGGCGTCCCTTCAACTTTTGGCCATATTATTATATTTATCATGTGGGGCGTATGGGTTCATCCTAGTTACATGTTTTCAGCAGATTAATCAGTGTGAATGTGGTGTGTGCCTTACATCTTTCACAAGGAGCTGATCCCTCCTACCCAAAACTAGTGTATAAATTAGAGGCAACCCCTCTAATTTGCATGATGAGGTCACCCCTCGAAGTATTCATGCACGGTGGATTTTCATGACCTATATTGGCTAATGGTATAATATGTTAAACAGTTTTTATAAGATAAACATAAGGCTTTTCAAACTATAAAACCAGTTTTACCAAGACTTAACCAGGTTATTCGGGACTTAGTTTCTTCCGCTGTTATATGCTTATATGCTTATACTATTCATGCTTTATCGTACATCCGTGCACTGAGCGTATTGCTCAGCCGTTTTCCTTTTCTATGTTCCCAAAACGGCAGGTACTCAGGGACGCTCGTAGAATTTAAGCGTACGTGCATATGGACTGGAAGCTTTCTAGCCTTTCTTTACTTTATGCATTATCTTTACTTTGATACTCTTGCCATGGACATTTTTTAGTCCTTTCATTTACAGTACTTATGTTTGTGTGTGATGAGCTTTACTTTTGGAGTACCGATGTTTGATTCCGGTATTTTCCTTTTATGGTCATGTAATGTTTAGAAATTTATCCTTGTATGCTTTGATGACACGTCATAATTACGCGTGACATTCCATTATCAAAATGGGGTGTTACACTAGCAACACCATCAATGCTCCTAAAAGCACCCGAGTTTGGTTCCTGGTAAACTAGTTTAGCCTTATGGTAATTTAGCAACAAATATTACCTCATTTTTGTTACCGATATGGTTAATTATAAATATGGATCATATGTCATTCTAGAGGATTAACATTCTGTTTCTTGTTTCTCTTATTCAATCAAAATTACCAAATGTAATAAGAAACTTTTTAACTACCATTTGGGCATAGCCATGCAAACATCCGATTAATCCTCCGAGAGGGCCCAGTATAAGTCATACTCCACTCATGGAGGAACAAAATCTCATTTTTACTACAAGTACCTTTTACACATGTAATAAACACTTTTGAAATAAGTTTTATAACTGCCCACGCGAATGACGCATCGTCTCCTTAATTCAAGAAATGTCATCCATCCATGCAAAAAAAATTACTTGCATCTCAAGTCTAAGGATCGCAATACTTACCATCTAAGTAGATTCTTAATGACGTCGATCCATAAAGAATCCTACACGAGTTGAGGTAATCAAATTATTCAACCACATTGAATAACCTATGAGTCTAGAAGAATCATCTTTATGTATTTTCAAAATACAACAAACCCTCATATTTGTCTTAGTTCATTAATACTCTCATATTAATGATTGACAACGGAATTTTAGAATATATTTAATGCGCATTAAAGAACATTATAATATGAAAATATAGGACACAATTATAAAGAAATGAAAACAATATTTCAGGAAAAAATTAATTCATTTATTGATAACAATTGCTTAACATCCCTTGTCCAAACACTACTACATAAATTTTATCACAGATTTAGATGAGACTAGCAGAATGAGCAAGACCAATAGACTCAACATGCTTATAATGCTTATTCAAAGGCATTGGTTTTGTGAAAGGATTTGTGACGTTGTCATCTGTGTGAACTTTGTTAATGATGACTTCATCATTTTTGATGACTTCTCGAATGTAGTGAAACCTTATTTGATAATGTCTAGAACCTCGCATGATTCCAGGATCATCAGCGATGAAAATTGCGGCAGAATTGTCACACAACATATACATAGGTTCATTATTAGTCAGCATGACTCCAACAAGACTACTAATAAACGTCTTAATCCAGACAGCCTACATTGTAGCATCAGCAGCAACAACATATTCAGATTTAGTAGAAGATATAACAATAATGCTTTGCTTTCCAGTCCACGGCTCCACCATTAAGCACAAACACATACCTAGTTTGGGATTTAGTATCGTCCTTGTCGATTTGAAAACTAGCATCGATATAACATTTAACGCGAAGCTCGTTTTCCTTCTTAGCCCCATAAACAAGTTCCATGTCTTTAGTATTCCTAAGATACTTAAGAATGGTCTTAACAGCAGTCCAGTGTTTCTCACCCAGATTCTGTTGGAATCTACTACAAAGATTTTGCGCAAACGCAACATCAGGCCTAGTTCACCTTACCGCATAACATGATAGAACCAATCACCGAAGCATACAGAACTTTCATCATGCGTTTCACCTCACTAGGTGTGATTGCACATTGTTTTTTATTAAGTCCTGCTTTTCTTGCATTGGAACAAATCCTTTCCTGGATTTATCCATTCTAAACTTCTTTAGAACCTTATCAAAATAAGCACTTTGACTTAAAGACAACAACCGCTTGATCTTTCTCTTGTAATCTTAATTCCAAGAATATATGCAGCCTCTCCTAGATTCTTCATGGAAAAACACTTGCTCAGCCAAGCTTTCACTTCCTGCAGCGTTGAAGTGCTATTTCCCATAAGTAATATGTCATCCACATATAATACTAGGAATGCAACATTACTCCCACTAGCTTTGACATATACACATGGCTCATCGGGATTTTGAATGAAATCAAGCTACTTAATTTCTTCATCAAACCGTTTGTTCCAAGTTCTTGAAGTTTGCTTCAAACCATAAATGGATCTTTACAACTTGCAAAATTTATTTGGATATTTGGATCAACAAAACCTTTCGATTGCACCCTGTAAACATCTTTACTAAGGTGACCATTCAAGAAAATAGTCTTAACGTCCATTTGCCAAATCTCATAATCATAGTACGCCGCTATGGCTAAGAGAATCCTAATAGCTTTTATGTCCGCGACGGGAGAAAAGGTTTCCTCATAATCTAGCCCGTAGGTTTGAGTATATCCTTTTGCAACAATTCGAGCTTTATAGGTGTGTAGATTTCCATCTATGTCGGTCTTTATCTTATAAATCCATCTACACCCTATGATTCTTGCGCCCGCGAGAAGATCAATCAAAACCCATACTTGATTGTCTTTCATGGATTACATTTCCACGTTCATTGCTTCAAGCCACTTGTCAGATCTAACATCCGATATAGCCGATTGGTAATTAGGAGGCTCACCATGATCCCCTAATTAAAGTTCCTCATCACCTATGTAAAATCCATATTAGAATCTAATAGGTGCTTGAGGCGTCCTACTGGACCTTCGAACCGGAACGTCTACGTTTTAAGGTTCAACAATCTCATGTAGAACTTCATCACGTACTTTGCTAGTGGTACCAAAAAGCAGTGCATCTACATCTTCGATGATTTATAATTCGTCGGTACTCCCACTTTCTCTAAGCAATGGAGTACTGTCACTTGCTTCTCGATCTAAGAAATTTGTTTCAAAGAACTCAACATTTCGAGCAACAATTATTTTGTTCTCAAGTGGATAGTAAAAATAGTATCCTATCATTTCCTTTGGGTATCCTACGAAATGCACTTAATTGATATGGGGTATAAATTGTCAGGATCATCTCGCTTCACGAGTGCCTCGCAAACCCAAAACCTCAAAATAAGATAACTTGGGAGCTTTCCCATACCATACCTCATATGGTGTCTTATCGACCTTTTTGGTTGGAATCATATTGAGAATGCGTGAGACAGACCCTAAAGCATAACCCCAAAAGGACTTTGGAAGAGTAGTTGAATTCATCATGGAACTAACCATATCGAATAGAGTTCTATTCCTCCTTTCCAACACTCCATTATTTTGGGACATGTATGGAGGAGTGAGATGTGACACAATGCCACATTTCTTCAAATGTTCCACAAACTCAAAACTCATATATTCGCCTCCTCGATCGGATCGAATAGGCTTGATTTTCTTGCCGAGTTGGTTTTCCACTTCATTTTGAAATTCCTTGAATGTTTCAAATACCTCATGTTTATGTTTCACAAGGTAGACATAACCATAACGACTGAAATCATCCGTGAATGTAATGAAGTAGCTAGCTCCATCTCTAGACATGGTTCTAAAGGGTCCACAAACATCCGTATGAGTGAGTCCTAAAAAATCTTTAGCTTTTTTGACCACATGTGTGAAAGGCTTACGCGTCATCTTCCCATATACACAAGACTTGCATTTGTCATCGAAAGAATCAACGTCAGTGAGTTTCAAAATTCCATCACGTTGAAGTTTTTTTATGCGTTTCTTGTTTGCATGACCACGACGATAGTGCCACAGATAGGTTGAATCCAACATCGCATGTTTGGATCTTTTCCTAACAATGTTTATAGAACTATTAAGATTAAGACAATTAATTTCAAAAATGCCATCACGTGGTATTGCATTAAAATAAAGTATGTTGTTTTTGAAAACAGAAATAACATTATTCATAATAACATTAATAAAACTGTCTTACATTAATCTAGAAACTGAAACAACACCTCTAACAATATATGGTGCATAATGACAATTATTCAAAGTAATAACTAGTCCATTAGGAAGTGCTAAATCCATTTGACCAATCGCTTCGACGTTTACATGCATCCAATTGCCTACATACAAGCTCAAAGTTCCTTGCTTCAATTTCCTGTTGTCTCCAAGTCCCTGCGATGTATTACAAATATGAGTTCCACAACCCGTATCATATATCATCGTCTTGCTATTAGATATATCATAATGTTCTATAGCGAAGAACCCAGAAGTACTAGCTCCGCTAACATTCTTGCATTTCTTCACCTTAGCGAGATACTTCGGGAAATTCCTTTTCCAGTGTCCTACCTCTTTGTAGTAGTGACACTCGGAGTCCTTTGCCGGATTATCCTTCTTTGGTGGTGGAGGAATTTTAAGCTTTAGGGCTTAATTTGACTTACCCTTTCCAGTAGACTTTCCTTTACCCCCTTGCGGTTTCTTACCCTTGTCTTTCTGGATCCGCCCTGCCCTAATAGCCATTACAACAGGCGTTTCAACCTTCTTTGGAAGCCCTTTTTCATTCGACTTTAGCATAGCAGGTAGCTCTATTAATGTCTTCCCCATGTTATGAAAATTGTAAGTTTTCACAAGTGATTCATAATCCTTGTTGAGAGAGTTCAAGATAAAACTCACAACAAGTTCTTTAGGCATGGGATATCCTAGGCGTTCCAATGTATCAAAATAGCCCTTCATTTTCAGAAAATGGGTGCTAACGGATTGTCCAATCTCTTGCCTACAAGCATGAAATACTTTAGTAGTATCAAAAAGCTCTTGTTTAGATTTTTCCTCAAACATAGTTTTGAGTTCAGTGATCATCTCATAAGCATTAAGATTCTCCAGCATTATTTGTAAATCTGGAGACATCGATGCTAACATGAGACATGCCACGCCTCTATTCTCTTTAGGCATCACATTTTATGCTTCACGAACGACAGGCTCAACATTTTCCTCAGGAGATGGAATCGTTTATCCAGATAACTCATTCGGTCTTCATCCCTAAGACAAATTCTTAGGTTTCGGTACCATACGGAGAAGTTTGATCCAATCAACTTATCCTTGAACAAGTTTGACTTTAGTGTAGACTCCTTGTTTTGGGCAGTAGCCATCTACAAAACAAAGTTCAGAAAATATTAGTATTTTCAACAATAAGTCTCTCATAAAATTAACTATCCATGTAAACAATTAATTTTATCAAGAGCCTAAGACCCAACTTGAACTTGTTCCATCAATGCAGTTGATCTACAAGAGACGAAGTAATTCAAAAGGTAACCATCGAATGATAATTTCCACTGGTGCAACTCTTAGCCATAATGAGTTCATGACTACAATATTGAGTATATACGTAGTCACGTCATGTTTGCCTCATCTTGTACTTTGTGAAAAAGGTCTGACCAAATGTGCAAAAGATCTTGTACTTTGTGCAAAAGGTCCAACCCTTAGGTTATTATGGCGCCTTACATTGGTCAATTCTTAAGACCGTATTTGATGACATAACCAACATAAGTGACTAATAACTTGGTTAGTACAACACTTACTTAAGTGGTATTAATAGTTTTTGAAAATCATGACAAAAATTTGTATAAAAGAAAACATGTTATAACAAGTTTCTAAAACAATGATTTACCATATTTTAAAACTTGCCTTAAATAAAACATATGTCTCGGTTTCATGAATCCACCGGTAATCTAAAACCGAGCTACCCATTGTTTTAAAAACGTTATACTTATCTTTATAAAGTCCCATAGGTTTGTTTGATCGGGTTTTCCTCACATATCTTACGAGCACCAATGGAAAACTAAAACGAACCTTGCTATGGTGACATTCGATCTATGGCGTCTTGGAAGACACACCGAAAAGAACCGGAGAAGCTGGCCAGCTGTAGAAGCTAGTTAAGCGCCATTCTTCTTTAGGAAATCTTTACGAGATCCGCCTTTTCTAGTCTAGTGTAATCTAACTAAAACTTTATTAATATCGAATAAAAGACAGTTTTTATATAGTTCTAGAGTAATTAAATATTTAGTCTACGACCAAATATTTACTTACCCTAGTTAGTCGGTTTATTTCTTGAAAATCTTTTGCATTTATATCATATAACAATTATAGGAATAAATCAAACAAATTAAGCAAGACAATAAATTAAACTATTATATCACATATAAACTATAATAAGGGAATATATTTTTCAAAAATAACTTGTTTAGGGCACTAAATTTTAGTAAATCAAAAATCTAATTTTCTGATTTTATTCTGATTCTGTTTTGCAAGCAAAAAACGAGCAGGAAGAAGTCTTCCCCAGCTTTCGGCTAAAACTAAAAAGTTGTGAAGAATCAAGTTTTTAGTATCCTACAAGGTATCAGACCATAAAAGTGTACAAATTATTTTTATAAAAAATATTTTCTGTTCGGGTGTCAAAATCACAGCCTTAAAACAATTTTATAAAACTCCTCTTAAGAATGGAAGCACCAATCCAATTAGCGTATTCTTATCACATAGCAATCCCAATACATGTTAAGCATCAAATCATGCATTCAAACAATTTTTAAATCATGGTTCATGAATTTAAACAATTTAAACATGCATAACATATAAGAAAACACGTAAAATGCACACGAAGTTATAATTAACGTTTGCTATAACTCTAAAAAGCATGCAACCTTATTTTTTACAGAAAATTATGGATCCAATAACATCTAAATAAACAATTTAAAGATTTTCAATTAAATCATAATCAATCAAGCAAGGAAAAAAAAACTTTTTGCACATGTTTTAGGCGTTTTTATGTAATTACATGGCATAGATTTGTCTCGTGATGCCACTGTTGAAATTTAACAATCATATGAATCATATATTCATGCATCTAGAGTAAAACGCAGAGGATATGATCGATTAACTATGCACATAATGTAATTAACATAAAGATAAAGAATACATAAGTCTAAGAACGGATGATCAAGTAACCAAGAACCAATCAACCAACCAAACCCTAATTCCAATACACCAAAATCCGAATACCAAAAGCCTAAGATTAATATAGATCTTCTCCAAGCTTAGTCCACACAACACCTCAATCAATCACCTTCGATTGCTAGATCTTGATTAAGCAAATACTTAATAAAAATCAAACCCCGAAAACCCTTGTGGGTTTCTTGTTATCGTTGAACACAAAGAGAAGAGGGAGAGAAAAAGTTTGGTTTTTGACTTACAAACAATGAATCACATTCATGTATTTATATACTTGAGCCTTGGAATATTATATGGTAAAGGTTACACTTAATCTTCCAGCAATAGATATTCTAGAATAAAAAAAATCTTTTCCCTTCTTTTTCCCTTTGGTAGGCCGATCACCCTTAAGGGATGTTTGGTTTGACTTTTTGACTTTCTACTTTACTTAATAATATAATTACAATAATTACCTTAAAGTATAAAGTCTTATTAATTAATCCTCGTGAAACCTTTTACCTTATTAACTAACGACCGTTAAGTATTAACTTATCAAATTAAATATACACAATAAATATAGTCATATTTATTATATATCTTTAATTAAAGATTATCTTGATGTCTAAGTGTGTGACCCCTTATGCCCACGCACTTTTGATCATATTAAATACTATTTATAACTTACGCATAACCCAACAAGAGACTTATGAAGCAAACATACATGATGTGTTCGTTGTGGATCAATAAAGCCTAGAGGTTGTTTCATATAAACCCACACCTTAATATTTCCATGAAGAAATGTATTTTGAACATCTAATTGCCGTATTGGCCAGCTGTGAGTAACAACAAGTGATAAAACAGCCCGAATAGTTGTTTACTTGACAACGAGGCAAAATGTCTCATGAAAATCAATACCTGGTTGTTGCCGAAAACCTTTGGTAACAAATCTCGCTTTCTAACGCGTGATAGCTTATTTCTTGTCCTATTTTATCATGTATATCCACTTACCATCAACAACATTGGTGCGAGAGGCACGGGGTACTAAAGACCACGTTCCATTCTTTATGAGAGTATCATACTCTTCTTTCATAGCTTGACGCCACTATGGAGAGTTGTTGGCAACAGTAAACAAGTTTGGTTTAGTGATTTTAGTGGGGAGGACGGTAGCATGATTTGCAGAAGGATTGTAGGGAACCTGTTGTTTGGGATTTGGACGAAGATTTGCGGGACATTGTCGAGTTATAGAAGGTGGAGATGGTGTGGGTGGTGTTGGTATCGATGTATTCAATACAGGAGATTGTTGACCATTAGAAGACGCGGGATAAGTTTGAGAAGTTGGACTCAAATGTGGTGAAACAGAGGATGGAGAGGAGATAGGTGAGCGTGGTGAAGGTGGTGGGCTTAGATGGTCTGTGGTAGGAATTATATAAGGTGATTCCAAAGAGTAATATGGAGATGTTTTTTAAGAGGGTGATGAAGTGGTTTTAGGGATGTCGAAGGGGAATTTTGCTTCATTAAAACAAACATGACGAACAATATAAAGATGCTCGGTCAAAATATCAAGACAACGATATCCATGATGGGAGGGGTTGTAGCCAAGAAAGACACACGGAGTGGAATAAAAATCCATATTGTGACGATGTAGGGACGAAGATTGGGGAAACATAGGCACCCAAAGACATGAAGAAAAGTGTATTCGGGAAGACGTTTGAATACATGTTCAAAAGGTGACTTGTTTGTTGATGTACAAGAGGGCATGTGTTTGATTAGGTAAATAGCAGTATCAAAGGCATAATGCCAAAACTTTGAGGAACACATGATTGAGCAAGAAGAGTAAGACCAGTCTATACAACATGGCGATTGAGGCGTTCAACAAAGCCATTTTGCTTACTTGTATGAGGACACGATTTCCGGTGAATAATTCCTAGCGAAGAGAAAAATGAAGCTAAATTACGAAACTTCCCACCCCAACCGGTTTGAACATTTTTTAGTTTTGTGGTGAATTGATGTTCAACCATTTGCACAAATGATTTAAAAGTGAAATACACATCAGGTTTTTGAGCTAAATAATATATTCACATGTACCGAAAATGGTAATCAACACACAACATAAAATATTTACGACCTTCAAAAGATAACAAAGGTGCGGGACCCCAAACATCACAATAAACCAAGTCTAAAATATTTTTACTTCGAAAATTAGAAACAAATAAAGGGAGTTTTGAAGATTTTCCCAATGGACAAGAATTACATAGACTTGACAAACTATTATTTTTAACAAGAAGAGAAAAATTAAAAAGCATAGAACGCATAAGACGTTGATGAGGATGTCCGATCCGCCTATGACAGATGGTTGAGGAAGCTCGTACAACTTAAAAAGACACTTTGTTGATCGAATTCAGTTGAGGAAGCGTGATGGTGTAGAGAACGCATTTACTAGGGCCGATGAGAAGAGTGGGGTGTGTAGACACGTCCTTTACTACAAAATAAAAAGAGTGAAATTCAAAAAAGACACCATTATCATGACAAAAATTTTGAACGAAAAGGAGATTATGAGAGATTTTCAGTACATGAAGAATGTTTTTGGGAGAAAACGTTTTATGTGGCTAGTAAACTTTAGATGAACCAATATGAAGAATAGGAAAACCTTTACCGTTGCCAACATGAAGTGTGTCGTCACTAGAGGTGGCAAATCTTCCTCATTTTGCTAATTATGAACATTTTAACCCTTTTTCAAAAAGTAGGGGGCCACTTTTAACCCATCTATTATTATTGATGGGTTGAACGGGCACATGAAAGACATTATATGGGCGCATGTAAGACACCAAATTGGTCACTCGATGGATCTTTTATATTTAATGCTTTTTTCTCGACTTTTAAACAAGTATTTTTTTTTACGTTTTGATATGTTTTAGTCTGTTTTAGCTCGCGCTTGTTTAGCCGCACCCGTTTAGCCTGTGCTCATTTAGCCCGCCACCCGTTTAGCCCGTTGCCCGTTTTCCCCTCCATCCATACCGCCCGTCCCCCATTTTGCCACCTCTAGTCGTCACCATATTATGCTTCTGAATTGTACATTGCTTCCAAATTAGGTGTCATATGACTGTTTGCTCCGGTGTCTGAATGCCAATTTGTAAACGTAGTAGAGGATTAGCCACGAGTATTTGAAAAGTTAGCCGATGGCCAAGTACGAATGGTCGAAGGGTCACGATTCGGGCATTGTGATGGAATGTGACCAATACCACATCTTTTGCAAGTGTCATACACTGTGTTCTGGGTGGATGCCCAATCAAATTGACGACCATTGCCACGACCTCGGTTGTTGTTGTTACCGTGAGAGTTGTTTCGATTTCCACGGGTGTTGTTATTGTTACTCCTATTGTTGTTGGATGAACGGGCATCGTAAAAAGCTTGTGGACCAGATGGTGCAATGGGTGATAGTTGAAATCCAAGACACTCAATTGAGCAGCTAACTCTGAAAGTTGAGCTTGGGTAGGTTCTTGTATGCTTGGTAAGCCCAATGCGTAGTTTGCGGCAAAAGATGGAGTAACTGTTGGAGCAGGTGCATGTGTTTTTCCAAGCATATAATCATGATCACTAAGGAGTACATGAAGCTCACTAAATGCAGTTGGACTTTGACGGACAATGATTATGGTTTTAAGGCCGTTATATTCTTCATAGAGACCCGAGACATCGAGCATAACGAGATCTTTATCTTTTACAGGTTCACCAATGTCGGCGAGTGCATCAAAATATTCTTGAGCACGATTTAGATAAGCATCACGAGTTTCATCACCATGCATCTCTATTCTCAAAAGTTGTGTCTTGAGAGTGTAATCCCTAGATGTGGAATCAGGTGCATACGCCTTTTCAAGAGACAACCAAAGATCTCGAGAAGTTGTACCTTGAACATGGCGAAAAGAAGCTTATGACATTGTAGAGATAATTAGAATACGTACGTGGGCATCATTGGAGACCGAAGCTGAATTATTTGGGTTATCCTTTGGAACAGTTTCACATTCGGCGATAGCGGGTAAGGTTTTTGATGGACAGGGTATTGAGTTATCCGCATAACCCATTAAATTGTTTGTGATGAGGAATGGTTCTATCATATTTTTCCTATAACCATATTTTGTAGGTGAAAGGATAAAAGCGAACTTACGTGAGTTGTGAGTCATTTTTTCGGTTGTGGTGAAAGCTAACATCATAGCTATATTCCTGTTTTTTAGGGTTGACAATAGCACCAATAACGACAGCGGTGGTGGCAACGACGTCGACGACTGATCGCAAATACAAAATTGATTGATGGGTTTTGTTCTGATTATATGAGGATCACAATGGTGTTTTTAGTTTTTCGTGAATCAATGCAATTTTACCGGAAAAAGCAAAAAACATGGCCGGATGTGACGGCGGCGACCAATCACAAATCCAAAATTGATTAGTGGGTTTTGTTTGGACTTATATGAGGATCATATGGTGTTTGGTTTTTCGTAAATAAATGTATTTTGGCTGGAAAAAGCAAAAATGTGGCCGAAAATTGTAAATTTCAGCGAACAGTGTGAAGGGTGCCGAAATTGTGGCGGAAAAGGGGTTGTTTAGGGTTTTGGATCTAATGCCATATAAAACCTAGAGGGTATTTTATTAATTGATTATTTCGTAGATGTATATATACTAATACATTATCTTGGCGACCAAGAAACTAACATATAACCTAATGGGTACGCCTCATCTACCAACCCATCTACATCTTTGGTCTAACAGCGGTCGACAAGAATTGGCGGACGCATAAAATTGTATTGTAGGGGGTAAATTCTTTTTGACAATAGCAAAACAAAAAATACTAAAATCCGAATACAAAGAGTATTGTAACTTAAGAATGAGAGATTTCTAAGTTTAGAGTGTTAAATATTAAATTTTAATGTGTGAGTGGGGGCAATTTGAGTTTTGAGTAGGAGGCACTTTAAAAAACCGCTCAAAATTAAAGAAAAAAGATATTGTAATTTCGTATTTTTGGTCTAGCCATGAGAGGCGCCGCCACCCTGTACCCAAAGTGTATGTCCGCCCCTATCGACAAGTCCTCCCTTTTTTGCATTTACCAACGTTTCTCATGAGAGCACCGTAACAATGAAAATGAGTTCATTGTCAACCTAGGAGTCTTGTGAGCCTTATTACTACACGTGTAAGGTAGTATTTTTTTATTTATTTTAAATGACACTTTATTCACACTTCAATATCATCTAATATCCTACAAGTGTCTTGTGTAAGACTTGAACAAACAACTTTAAAATTGACGAGTCACTTACACAACATCAGGACATATGCTTTTTGGTTTTAGAATAATTATGTATGTATATTTGGCAATTTTATATAGAGATTGTAGCCAGTAGTGAACGCAGGAAATTGAATACTAGGGGCAAAAAAAATTGACGATAGTATGGCAAAAAAATAAAAAGTTGAACAAAAAATTAAGTATCGCAACTTAAAAATGGAGGATTTTCTAGGTTTTAGAATGTTAAGTGTTAGACTTTGGTGTGTGAGTCGGGGGAAATTTTAATTTCGAGTGAGGACATTTAAAAAAACACTCAAAATTAAAGAAAAATTACACTATAATCTCGTCTTTTTTATTTAGCATACCCCTCCCCCGACCATATGTTATAGGTTCGCCCCTAAGTGTAAGAATTGAGTGTTATTCGAGAGTGCATGAATAACATTAACCTATATTAGATTCTAGTAATTCACATCTACTTTTATAGTGGTATTAACTTGTTTTACTTGGTGAATAATATGGTGTGTAACCATCTACTATCCAACGAAGTTTTAGATTGCTTATATTTGGTGACCACGTAGCTTCTACATGATAGTTGCTTGCTACGAGGCAAATGTTCGTTTTTTATGTTATTTAATACATTTTTATTTTCTTTTGTTTTTTCTCTCAAACTTTGTGTTATGATAATGCACAAGGTAAGCAAGCGGTTTGAACCAAAGATATCTTTCCGGTGCTTCAGTTTTTTCAAGTTTAAGTGGTCGTAACGTTTGAGCTGGTTTAAAGAAAAGGAAGTAATTAAAATTTGAGATTGAAGTTGAAATTTGGTAAAATGATATAATCAAGCCATATACACATCTAGAGTGTGATTGACCCCTTTTAACACGCTACCATAATTTAAGCACATGACCTAAATATACATAAATGGAGCCCTTTTCCTAACCTTTAGATCGAAAAAAAATGTGAGAAACTTGGCATTGTTTCATGCACAAAGTTTTAATGGAATCAGTTTTTTAATAGTTCTCATGCATTTTCTTATCAAAATTTTAACTTGTAACCTGGTTATGTCGGCATGTGTGATGACTAGAATGTGCCATCTAATTTTTAAGTTATATAACTTTGTTAGTTTGAGAAACAATTTCGGAGCCCCTAAGTTCACTCCGTCCCTGATCATAATACATTAATCTCCTCATGCGCCACATCGCTAATCTAACAAAGGAATTTATCGACTGCTAAAAGACTAACCTATCTAACAATCTATTACGAATTGCCAACCATGCTACAATGTGTATGAACGTGAGACTCAATGTAATTGAGGCCGACCGTTGAGTCGGTCCCTTGTTTTTACAAAATCAGACGCGTTTCTCCCAATAGTTAGAAAAAAAACGCGTATAGTGTATACCTTTTCATTTATTGGGCCGTCTGATATACCGAGTAATTCAAAGTGTTCGCTTTTTTGTGGAATTATTTTTGGTTCTGCGTGCGGTCTCCTTGCTATGAGCATTTGGTTTTGGTCTGGTCTATTATTGAGAAAGCTGAGTTGACGTTGAGGTGACGGTCGCCTGTGCGGTCAGCACTACCTTCAGCCATAGAAATTTAATTGTTGAGATAATTTTGAAACTCGAGTGAGTTGAAATAAAGTACAATGACTTTAAGCGCTAACTATTGCTTAGTAAGCATTTAGGTTCGTTTAGATACCAAAATTTCCTTGAATATTGGGGGACTCATCCATATCTAACATCTTCATCTCATCCAATGGATGATATTAAATCCTCAAATTACATTGAGGGGTATTTTAGTCATTTTATACGTCTACTATATAAGTTTTTTTCTTAATAAAAATTCATAAAACACACACACACATCGTCTGTTTCTCTCTCTACAAAAAAAACGAATCTATAAGTCTTCCCTAGCAACGAAGAACATCAAACAATCTAATGATTTATTATGATTTGAATAAGCTTGTAAATTAGATGAAGGAAAACTCCGTGAACAAACTTTCTAAATAGATGAGAGTTATGAATAAGGTTGTGAATTATAAGAGAGATATGAATAACTCCATATCATAATCAAATATTTCTTGATATTTTCTACTATATAGTTCATTTTTTGATAAAACATTATTAAATGTGTTATTTCTTCTCTTTTATAAATACAGACTGTGCGAACACAACAACGCACAAAGAGAGATGTTGCAATTGCTTTGTTGGAGCAAAGCATAGAGGGTTGATCATAACAAGAGGACGTGTACGCGTATGTTTAAGTATAAGTTGAAATCATCGTGGCTCAGGAGGAAGTTGATCAAGAAAAAGTAGTTTTGGTTAAAAATGGAAAAGAGTAGGTCTAATAATAAGAATATTTTGGTGTTAATCATAAATTCAGCATACTTTTTTGTTTTTGTATTTTTTAATTATGAATAAGTATTTTAATCATGATTTTACATTAGGTTACATTCTCTTTAAACAAGTGTTTAATCATTAATTTTATGTTGTTAAAAAGTACTCTTTTTTATGTTCTGAACAAGTTTTTATTCAGTAGTTTAGGAGAGTCTTTTGTTTTATTCTTGAATTCAACAAACCCTTTATTTAATCCATGAATTTTTTTATGAGTATCATATATAATAATGTATTATCATATATGATACAGTTAAAAAGTACTTTTTCTACTCCTTTAACAAGTGTTTAATCATGACAACAGACTCTTTGTTTTAATAATGAATTCAACACACCATTTGTTTAATCTATCAAACTTTTTTTAGTATCAAATATGATATTGCAATGCATGTATGGTAGAATTAAGGGTTACACGAATTATCATATATGATACTAAAAAAAGATAAAAACAATGCTTCACAAATGTGATAAAAACTTTAACAAACTAGTCATATTACCCAAAAGTTACATCGGCAAATGTTTCACCATTTTCATATTAAAAAATAATAATATAATGATTAAGTGGCATTACAAAGTAAAAACAGTACATCATTATACGAAAATTACTAAAAGATAAATGATTCAAATTCCTAAAACAATGGATATTGATCTCATGCATCAATATTTTTGTTCAAACTTGGCACTTGTCTTTGTCATTTCACGCACCTACCATTCTTCTTTCACTCGAAAATCCGATGTTCGACTTCTTCGCATTGTCTTTTTTTAGCAAACTTTGGTTTGATGATTGTTGTTGTAGGTCCATAGTTTCTTAGGATTAAGCAATCTATGAAATATCTATTGAATGCAATGGAGAAGAAAGAACTAGAGAGAGAAAGGAGAGAAGGAGGAGGTGTAGAGAGAGAAAGTAAAGGGAGATTAATGAAAGTGTGAATTACAAAGTGAGCCCCCTCCTAACATGCTAGGAGGGGGTTTATATAGCCCACCCTACATGTGGGCTATATGGACTATATTGGATCACGAGCCCAATATCATTGGAGTGACCGATCCTTTCTAAATACGTAAAAACGTATTTCCAACAATCTCCCCCAAAGGGAGGTCACTCCAAGTTACAATGTCCTAAATATTCTATAGCTCGTGATCTATGCTAATAATGATGTGACTGAGACTTTCCTTGGAAAAACTTATTTCCAACAATCTCCCCCAAAGGGAGGTCACACCATTTTACAAAATCTTAAACCTAGCATACTATGCTTGAGTCTTCGATCTTGTTCTTGTGAATATGCTGATGAGATCTTTGACTTTAGTCTTGAGCATGTTCTCTTGCCTTGACCTTGTGCATTCATCACTTGTGATATTTGCCTCTTCGTGACTTCATGTTCCACATACTTATACTTTTATAAATTCTTGAAAGCTTCAGAGTTTGATACAGCGGAAGACTTGACTTTTAGACTTTCTTGAATTTGTTGAAGTATTAAGTGTAGAAAGCATAAGCATGTGTTGACGACTTCTTCTGGATTGAACACCGCAATGCCACCTTCTTGTTACGCAGCATAAGACAGTTAGCAACAAAACATATACACGGATGAAATGGCCTTGAACATTTCATTCTAATTCGGTAGCATTTTACCTCCGGTCGGTGAAGACCGTTGGAAGATATTAAATATCGTACTTGTGGCAGGTTGTTTCAATTAAGAACCTCCTTGACAAGATTTCGCGGGTAAACCCGTTCTCTTTATTCGACCGTCCAAGGTTGACTGTGAACATAAAGAGTGAATAATTTAGATAATAATATCCGCATGATTTGAAGCCGTCAATTCATGTTCCTGGAACAAGTGAAATTCAATTAAGAACCGCACCATCGTTGCTTTCCAGTTGTCACGAGCTTGATTCGTATAGAATCTTGCAAGTCACCTACCAAGTGTTGTTTGAGGTTAACACTAGAAGGATTTCCACTCATCAATGTGAACACTAAGGTATCACTCTGAGTGTTCTAGCAAGATCACTAAGATATTGCGTAGAGGCCTGGAACGTGTTTAAATTCATTTAAGAATTAAACCACTGTTGCTTTCCAGTTATCACAAGTTTGATTCATAAAGAATCGCACAAGCACCTACCATGAGCTTTTTGACGTTCGCTCAAGAAGGATTTCCATCTTCATTGTAAATACTTTCGTATTACTCGGATGTTCAGGCAAGATCATGAAGATTTTGCGTAGGACTCTTAATATCGTTCTAACTTTTCACATTGTGTGAACAAGCAAGGAATAATGAAAGTGTGTCCTAATAAGATATATGATGATCTCAAATGGCTCTAGACTCGATCGTGCATTTTGGATTATAGTGATCGGAGGCTGGAGAGGAGTGCCACCTTTTCAATACCAATTTATTCGGAGTGAATAAATCAATAGATAATGCGTTGTCTCCGTGTGATTAAAACAGATATCTTTTGAGAGATATCTGAGTTAGCTGGGATGGGTTGTGCCTTGCATCACTGGGTCCATGATGTCTATCTTCGATATCAAGAATCATTAAAAATGATCTCAATAGCATATGAATTGACCCGGTTTCTGCCTAAGGTTGTAAGGAGGGCTTCTTTCTTTACACCCTTTATCTTTACAATTCTTTTTCATTCTTCAACCCATTCAATGCTTACCAATACGTCATCTTTAGCACCTTGTTGTGATTGTTCCAGTGCTAACTTAAGTACTTGGTCGACATTCAGCTACGTTCACAATTTTTCTCCATCTTTCCTAAGGACTACTATTTCTAGCTATGGAATGTCCTTGGGAAGATTCCTCCGGTTCTAGAGAAATCATTGGACTTTAACCTATCCTACCATCCTTATGTCACCACAATCTTCACCGTCATGAATAGAGATGTTTTGGGTAAGTGAATGTCACCATGAAATCTATTTTGAAGTGCAAATCCATTTTGCTCCCCCTTAACATATGCCACGATATCCGAAAACATTTCGCACATGTCGGGATGAGCTAGCACGTTAAGTCAAACCATTTGTGATTAATCATTTCCCATATTAAATCACATTTTCTCCCCGATATTAAAAATATTAACCCAATCGATGTTTTTAATATCAATTGATTTAATATCATTTTAAGAAAATTTGGGAAGAAAATTGCAAATCCAATTATCTACATGAATTACACAAGCTCCTCCTCAAATTAATGAGGGTGTACTTGAAACGTAAATTAAATACCTTTTAAACACAAGTTTAAGGTACTTATCATGTGCAAAGATCATATATGATAATGTATTCACAAGATTAGCGATTTATGAGGTTGGACCTGAATGATGGAGAACATCATATGAAAGAAGCACATGGTTCTTGTTTACGAATGTTGGTGTAGAAAAGCTAAATGCGATCCGGTGGTCTAATGTGGTGGTAAGTGGTGGTGGAAGCCATTGTTGGCTTAGAGAGAGAGAAAGAGAGGTTGAGAGTAAAATGTGTGTATTCCCAAATGAATAAAATAACAATCAACTTGAAAAGTGACACAACCAACACCCCTCCTTGGAAGCTAAGGAGGGGTATATATAGTCACACACGACATGCTTAACAGTACAAGAACCTAGTCTAGACTAAACGTGTATGACTATGATAACTAATGGGAATTCTTAAATGTCGTCACATAAAGTGAGTTTCCAACAATCTTCCCCCATGGGACGACGTGTAGAATTCCTTACAATATTTTTTCCTAACAAGTACATAATGATAAGAACAAGAGCTTTCATGAAGCGTCCAATGCTGATGATGTCTTCTGAGGCCTTTGACTTCAAAACGACTCATCTTTAACTTGTAGTAGAAATACTGTAACAGCACGAGCTAAGTAACCCATACACTTCTGGTTAAGGAGAAGCTTCTGAATTAGCTTCCCCCTAATTCATGCCACATAAACTTGATGTAGAAGCTTTTTAAATAGCTTCCCCCTAAATCGACAATCCTCGTAAGCAGCTTGAAAGTTTGGGGTACACCAAGTAGATCAACAACTTCTCTTCTCACGCTTGAATAATTCTTCTGAATTTTTCTTCCCCCTGAAAGTTCAAGTTATGCATACCAGAAAGAATCAAGACATTTCTTCCCCCACATAGTTGAAGAAAGTAAATCAATCCCCATTATGAAGCTCAAATACTGAAGTAGACACTTTATCCCATTCATGAAGTTGACATCGTAACACCAGAGTCAATTAAGTCCCGGAAATGCACATATCTTCTTCCGGAGATGCACCAGAGTCAATTAAGTCCCGGGAATGCATATAGGATAATGATGATGAATAATTGCAACAACCAAACAATTAAACCTCAAATCAGTAGTGTACCGTTTGGAGATTGATAACGACACGAGTTAAAACACTGATTTCTCTGCGGCTATGACAAATGTCATCCCGGAATATCTTCAAATCAAAAGAAGGTATGAAGTTCATCACGTGTACTCGTTGTGCGTTCAATGTGTCTGCTTCTTCCCCCTTGATGGTTTCGAAACTCGGAACCATCAATAAATTGTACGCACATGAATCTGAAATCTCGTGAGAATAATAAATAAGCTGAATTATATATTTTGTGAGAATCAGCTGTTGATCGAAAATCTCTTCTCATAAACTCTCCATGGCCACCTTTACCATACCACATGAAAGCAATTTGAAGTGTCCACTGAAAGAATAAACCAGATACATCAAACGTGAAGCTGAATAAAAATCCTTCGATCTTGTGACTTAAGCTTGCACTATTGTTGAATGAAGAACGGTGGAGAAATCTCTAAGTACTCAATGCATCACTGAAGAAGTCTATAAGCACAACACCTCTTGAAATTATCCACGTCGACGAAGCGCGTGCCACTGAGTACAACAATGTAACCCCTTTAAGTGATAGTTATCCGAGTCATCTACCATCCACCCCGAACCCGGAAACCAGATAACCAAGTCTTCATTCTAGGATTAAGCACGAGCAAGTTATCTAGTAAAAGATAAAATAAATACACGCCTTCGAAAAATCCGTCTTCAACGTCACGTAATTAATACCCGATCAAACAAAATCTGAAGCCACTAAAAAATCGCCCATTTTTTTCTTGGTCTCGTCTCAAATAATTTTGTCACATTTGTCGCGTCTTTCTGTCACTGTGTCTCGTCACTTTTATCATTGTCAAACCCGATTATAGCCAAAACCCCACTTAATACACAAATTTTATTCAAAATAAAAAATTTTGAGATAAAATTCAAGTATAACTTTTATCACTCGGGCCCTATTCCATTGGGTTATTCACGGTCCAATCATAAGAAAAATCATCAAATTAATTTCCAAAGTGCCGTCCCCCATTTTTTGTCATTAAAACGAATGGGGCCCAAACTAAACGTGGCACATGACTTAGATTTGTTGTCGGCATGATATAGAAAAGTGATAAAACCATTCAATGTAACCAAACTAAACGGGGGTGATTTGTTGTGGGATATTTAAACCATTCAATCTCTAACACATCACATATCTTACTCACCTTATTTCCTCCGCCTCTAACTTTCACCTAACATCAAACGCATCATACAACCCATCTACTATCTTTGTCTTATACATCAATCTCATCTAAATTAAACCAAAAAACAAACACAAATCATCCTTTAAAGCAGTCTCCTATCGACAATCAATGGATCCAACTTCTAGATCACATCTGTGGTCTCGGGTAGGCATATTTTGAGCATGCATGTTGTTTTTGTGGTCTAAAAAAAACGAAATGAAGAGTTGATTGAAACATGACTGTTATCAATCTTTCTTTAATTTCGAAAATTAAGTATAGATCTATGATGATGTCGTTTCTAATAGATCTTAATGATCTAATATATCTTCAAAATATATATAAGAAACGAAACTGAGATCTTTTCTGTTTTAGTTCGAGTCTTAGATGGGGATTAAGTGACGATGGGATTAGGTTAGATTTTGGAGTTGTGGTGTTGAGGCGGTATAAGGATGGAGGTATCGAGTCAACTCAGTGAGTTTGACTGAGTCAACTCGGTAATGACCGAGTTGACTCGGTGGGGTTGGGTTTCAGTCTTGGTTAGGTTACGTTCGGTTTGGTCACACATTCCATGTTAGTTTTGGTCATAATTTTTGGTTCACAGGTGGAGTCCTCAAAAAACTTTTACCCATCGCAATGTTTTTAGATAGCCATCGCAATGGTTTTTAAAACCCATCGCAAAGTCAGAAAAAACTTGCATCGCAATGTTTCTGAATTTCAGTCCATCGGATTGTTTTCTGTTTTCCATCGCAATAAAAATTTCCATCGCAATGTAGAGAAAAAATCGGCAGCATGACGTCATAGATGCCATTGCGACAGACCCGACCACCCATCGCAATGTGACTCATCGGAATGAGTCCCATCGCAATGGGTAAGTCAAACCCATCGGAATGTTTCAAAAACACTCCATCGCAATACATGCGATCGTACCAAGAAGATAAATCCAAAAGTTGTCCTTTTTTCCTGAAAATCCGGGACTGATTTCTAGGCAGAGTTTCTGGCAAATCTGGGTTTTTCACCATCATCTTCAAAAAAATAACCCAGAATAGAGATATAAAAAGTCTGCGAGACCTTTGACCAGTAACTGGACCTGGGAAGTGAGGCACACGGACATATTTGACTACGAGAACTTATCCAGCAATAAAGATATGGACCAGGAAACATGTGACAGTGAAAAAGATAATGAAACCGAGGCTCATAAAGATGATAATATCCAAAAACGTGTGACAACTTGGACGATTGGACAAAACATATAAGACGTGACAAAATTTTTTTGACAAAATGGACAGAATTAATATAAACCGAGACACAAAAAATGATTAGACCACCAAAATCGAGTATAAAAACACGATCCAAGGATGGAACCGTGGCTCTGATGCCAAATGTAGAAAAGCTAAATGCGATCCGGTGGTCTAATGTGGTGGTAAGTGGTGGTGGAAGCCATTGTTGGCTTAGAGAGAGAGAGAAAGAGAGGTTGAGAGTAAAATGTGTGTATTCCCAAATGAATAAAATAACAATCAACTTGAAAAGTGACACAACCAACACCCCTCCTTGGAAGCTAAGGAGGGGTATATATAGTCACACACGACATGCTTAACAGTACAAGAACCTAGTCTAGACTAAACGTGTGTGACTATGATAACTAATGGGAATTCTTAAATGTCGTCACATAAAGTGAGTTTCCAACAGTTGGTCGCCTCATCACGTCTGAAGTTATCTCTTGACTCCATGTGTACGATTGATATCGTTGTCTTGACACCAACATGTGAACTTGGCACTTTCGGCGTCAAAGATTCTGAATGCTGGACAATTGCTCCCCCTCAATTGTTGACCCGTGTTCTATTGAAAGAGTTGTAGTCGCCTTTTGAGTAGTCGCATCGTCGAGTATGTAGATATCAATTGTAAATTGCTACGGTTGGTGGAGATGATAACTTCATAAAAACAAGATTTCTCTTGTTTTAACAAATAAATGCACTGACACGTACATAAATCTGTGTTAGATTGTGTTATTACGTAAACACGATCCCTTACATGGTTATAAAGTAAACCATGCCCGAGAAAATTAATTCCCGTTGTTGAGTCAAAGCTTTTCGGTGAAATGCTTGACTTGAATAAGAAAATCGGGTTACTATCTGAAATAATAGCAAACCATTTTGAGCATGTTTTAAATCATTTGAACTTATGCTCGAACTTTATTTACAACCCCGTGTCATCATTGAATGACATATCTAGTATCGTAAATATTATCGTTTCCAGAAGACATGCTCTTTTTATCAAAACATTTTTGAACACACAATTTTGAAAGATTTAGAAAAACCTTTTTGAGAAATTCTCGAAAAATTGTGTTCAACGTTTTGAAAACCAATTACTTGAGCTTAAGATGTTGAATATCTTGCAAAACGAGCTCAAGTCCAAGAAGTTGTGAACTTCCCGTTGTTAAGGATAAGTTTATCATCGGCGATAAACTTTCCTTTTAACTGAAGAACGAGTCCTAAGTTGACATTTACTTAGAAGTCGTTTTCAGGAGCTTGAAAAACTTTGAATGTTTTAACATAACGCTCATGACCGAGAAAGATGAATTTCTCGTTAAGAAGAAAAGTTCTCTTGTTTAAAAGATACACTTTACTTTATGAGCTTAAAACTTGGAATGTTTTAAGACAAGCTCATGGCCAAGAAAAATGAATTTCTCGTTACGAGGATAAACTATCTTTAAAGATAAGCTCTCCTAAAATTGAAGTCCGAGTTACAGTCTGATATTTAATTGTAAGTCATTGTGCATGAGCTTAAAAACTTCGAATGTTTTTATTATTAGCTAATGCCCGAGAAAAATTAATTTCTCGTTGTAAGGATAAGTTTATCATCGGCAATAAACTTTCCTTTTAATTGAAGAACGAGTTCTAAGTTGACATTTACTTAGAAGTCGTTTTCATGAGCTTGAAAAACTTTGAATGTTTTAACGTAAAGCTCATGACCGAGAAAGATGAATTTCCCGTTATGAGGAATGGTTCTCTTATTTAAAAGATACACTTTCCTTTTTGATCTTAAAACTTGGAATGTATTAATACAAGCTCATGACCGAGAAATTTTAATTTCCCGTTACGAGGATAAGCTATCTTTAAAGATAAGCTATCCTAAATATGAAATCCGAGTTACAGTCTGATATTTAACTGTAAGTCATTGTGCATGAGCTTAAAAACTTCGAATGTTTTTAATATAAGCTCATGCCCGAGAAAAATTAATTTCTCGTTATAAGGATAAGTTTATCATCGACAATAAACGTTCCTTTCTTTGAGGTCCGGGGCATAATCTAAAATATAATTATACACCATTGTGCATGAGCTTAAAAACTTCGAATGTTTTTAATATAAGCTCATGCCCGAGAAAAATTAATTTCTCGTTGTGAGGATAAGTTTATCATCGGCGATAAACTTTCCTTTATTTGAAGAACGGGTCATGATCTGTTATTTAATGATGAGCCTTATACACGAGCTTAAAACCTTTGAATGGTTTTAGGATAAGCTCGTGTCCAAGAAAACTTAATTTCTTGTTAAGAGGGTAAGTTATCGTTGCGTAGATAAACTTCCCTGTCTCTGAAGTCCGGGTCATCGCCTGTCATTTAACGAGGAGCCATATACACGAGCTAAAAACTTTTGAATAGTTTTAAATTTAGCTTGTGTCCGAGAAAAAGTAATTTCTCGTTTTGTGGGTAAGTTATCGTTGACGAGATAAACTTCCCTTTCTCTGAAGAACGGGTTATAGACTGTGATTTATCTATAAACCTTTGTGCATGAGCTTAAAAACGTCGAATGTTTTTAATTTTAGCTCATGCCCGAGAAAACTTAATTTCTCGTTGTTAGGATAAGTTTATCATCGGTGATAAACTTTCCTTTCTTTGATGAACGGGTCACAGACTGAGATTTGTCTATAAGCCTTTGTGCATGAGCTTAAAAACTTGGAATGCTTTTGATATAAGCTCATGCCCGAGAAAAATGAATTGCTCGTTGTTAGGATAAGTTTATCATCGGCGATAAACTTTCCTTTCCTGTGAGAGCGAGTTATAGTCTGTTATGTGACTGTAAGTCCTTATGCATGAGCTTAAAAACTTGGAATGTTTTTTATTTAAGCTCATGCCCGAGAAAAATGAATTTCTCGTTTTTAGGATAAGTTTATCATCGACGATAATCTTTCCTTTCTTTGAAGCACGGCGCACAGACTGTGATTTGAATGTGAGCCTTAGTAAGCTTAACCATGAATCCCCTGAGACACTTGTTTCTCCGATATCTGCTTCTTCAGTAACCAAACTCTAAGAGTGTCCTTAGTTGAACGGTATACAATGATTGGACCGCTTCGTTCTTTTGGAACATCAACCTTGGTACCTGCATTCTCATTAGGAATTTGCATGCTTTGATATGGGTTAGCGATATCAATTTTAGAACCATGCGGGGATTCACAGTTTTCTTTTCTAGTGCCAGAGGTGACTTGAGGAGATGATTCACTTGTCCTAGCTGGCAAACGTTTCCTTTTATAGAAAACCTTAAGTTCAGGCTTAAGTGATGTATCATCCTTTTCCATTTCCTCCCTAGTAGTCTTAGTAGAATCAGAGACTATCCTAGTTAAAGGGCACTCGTTTCCTACAAGAGTGAAAGTTCTACCAGTGGGGCGCCACATTTTACCAATGGGTTTGATTTTAGCTACCTACTGGGATTTAAGTCTAGCACGGGAGTTCACCTCATTAAGCAATTTTTTGATACAGGAATCATGATTGGCTCTAAAGACACATTTCCTACATGTTTTACATGTAGCATATTTAATGTCCGAGTAATTCCTAGATGATTGATCGATGCTCCTAGGAGATGACATGCTACGGTTAGCAGTGTTGGGTAATCTAGAAGGCAACTGACTAGGTTTGACATTGCTATCTCTTATATGTGTCTTTTGCTCAGCTTCCCTTAAACCAAATGTTTGGCGAACGTCATTTGAACTATTTCGAGACGTGTTCTTTGGACTATGTCTAGGGAGACTAGATGCAATCATGTGATTAGGTCTAGCAAAAGCTGTTTTGGTCACACTGGGCCTAGTTGCTGGAGTGACTGGTCTAGTAAGATGAACCAAATCAACTTGGGAGGTAAACCGCGATCTCGAGGATTGAGGTCGCTCGGATCTAAATGCAATCGGTTGTCTAATGAACTGATTTGTAGGCGGTTTCCCCAAGATTGATGGTTTTTCAAGCTTAGTGTCCACACTAGTTCCTTTAAATTTCCTTAATTCATTTCTCAATGCAGCTATAGCAAAGACCTTTTCCTGAACTTGAGCTTTTAAAGTCTCATTTTCTTTGAGCAATCTATCTTGGAATGCCAACTTAGATTCAAGCAGTTGAATTTGTTTCAAAAGATTATCCTTTTCAGCTTTAGAATCTAAAACTTTTTGATCCAATTTTCTTTCAAGAACAACGTTTGACTTTTCAAGTTTTTCAAAATATGTTTCAAATTTGTCCGTTTTCTTGGAAAATTCTAATTTGGCATCCTCAAGATCTTTTGATTGTTGAGCTACAATCGTTTCGAGCTCTCTAATCTTGGAATCAGAAGCAGTCAATGAAGCAGTTATAAGACAATTATCATGATGTTAGTATTTTGATCATTCTCTCCCCCATTATGACTCACATCGGATGAATCAGAAGTGGAATCACCCTTTTCCATCCCATGTTGGTCATAGGTGGGTTCTGAGTTCTCAATATGTTGTAGATCATTGTGAGATTCAGTATTCAATTGTACCTCAACTATTGGCTCTTTGTCATGCATGCTTGAGTCACATTGTCATGATGCAATGACGCTGCTATCATCGTTAACCAAAGCGGTCTCCTTTGAGTCATCCGTAAGACCATTTTTCTCTTGTGTCATCTACATCGTATATTCTTGTATTCCACTAGTATGCTCTAGTTGAAGTTGTGAATTTTCATAAATCTAAAGTGCAATAGATTTCATGAACTCGAGCAATCTATCCCTAAAGTCTTTAACTTCGATTTGTGTGTCTTCAAGGAATGACTGGCAAATCATTGAAGCTTCAACCTTGCCAGGATCAAATTGAAAGAACCTCGAAAAATGTTGCACTAGAACTTGAAGTGAATGTGAGGATTCAATTTGATTAATGTCTTCTTTGTAGATTTGTTCTAGTAGGTGGTTCAATTTGAGGAGCATTGGGTGGATGAAAATGGTACGATCTTGACCGAAGAGTGTCACAAATCCGCTTCCTTCTTTAAGTAGAGAAATGTTCGACAGATGGGACCGAAGTAGTCGAAATAAATTCATTCTACTATCTCTAGCTGTAATTTTCATGTGACACGATTCTCCCTTTTGAAATGTCGAACTCAACAATTCCATTGAGATTTCAGTTCGCGAAGAAACTTCGAAAGATCCGTAAATAACTTTTAAAAATCCACGATTGATAAGAACACACTTTTCTTAGCACAAAAATTGTTGTCGGCTCAACACACTTTGTCTTGTCACTTTGTCTCGTCACAGTTGTCACATTTAATCTCGAAACTCGAAAATACTTTAAAACGTGATTTATTCTTTCCAAATGAATTAACCCACTCACACTTTCATTACAAGATTTGTATCCAAAATGTAACGTGGCCAAGTTGATTGATTTGCTCCCCACACGTGCCGTAGTTTTAGCCCACTCACACTTTCTTTGTTTTCTCCACCCAGATATATAACTCCTTCTCCTTCTTTGACTTTATACAAAACCAAACACATATTCAATCTCTCTCTCTCCTTACTCAAATAAGACTCCTCCGTCTCTCTCGATCCAAATATCACCTCAAATCCTCCCTCAAATCCTGATTACTCCCAAACTTATTATCTCCGCCCCTTCGTTCTTGTTGATTTATCAAACTCAGTCACCAGATCCACAACGAATCACCTCTCAAATCTAAATAACTCACACTCTTGATTTCTGATTTCTGTTTATCACAAGAAAATAAACTTGTATATATATATATATATACCCACGAATCTGAAGAACCACTAAAGATTGTGTCTACAAGATCATGCAAATTGTCTCGGGTAGGTTCTTTTAACTTGTTTTATTTTTCTTGGTCACGTGTTTGATCGATGATGGCAGTGAATGACTGAGATCTTGAGTTAAGTGTTTTGTCTTGGTCTGTTGGAGTCGTGATGTTGGAGTCGAGATGTTTAGAAAAGCAGACGTGAGGGTGTGTCGAGGGTGAGTGTGCGAGGGTGAGGGTGAGGGTGAGTTGAGGGTGAGGGTGAGTTAATGGTGTTGTTGGATTAAGTGGGTTTGTTGGAGTCGAGTCTTTGTGGGAGTCGAGCGTCAGTCTTGGTGAGTCTGAGTCTTGGTGTGTCGTGAGTTGTGTGTGTCAGTGGGTTCGAGAGTTTGGGTTTAAGTTTGTTTCTGTTGTTCGATTCTGTTTCGATGAGTTGAGGGTGTGTTTGTTAAGGTTTTGAATCGAAGCTGTTGTTGTGTGGTTGGGAGTCTGTTGTGAAGTGTTGGTTTGTAAAAAAATGGGTTTTCAGAAAATTCTTCGGATAAATCTGCGGAATAAGAGGATTTTCTGAAGTTTCTTCGGAATAAGTGTGTTTTCAGAAATTTCTTCGGAAAAAATGGGTTTTCAGAAAATTCTTCGGATAAATCTTCGGAATAAGAGGATTTTCTGAACTTTCTTCGGAATAAGTGTGTTTTCAGAAATTTCTTCGGAATAAATGGTTTTTCAGTAATTTCTTCGGAAAAAATGGGTTTTCAGAATTTTCTTCAGAAAAAATAACCCTTTCCGAAACAAACTGTTAGGACAGATTTGACAAAAAGATTATGAAACTGACTATATCACGCCACTCCAAATCTGAGACTTTTTAATAAAATTGATAAGACTTATAAAAAATTGATAAAAAGCTTATAAAACGATGATATGAAAAATTGATAAAAAAAAAACTAGGGACACCAAAAATTAATAAAAAATTAGACTGAGAACAAATAAAACTGATAAAACTGGCCTAAAAATAAAACTGATGATTTTGTTAAAAAAATAAAACTGATAAAAAATAAAACTGATGCTTTAAAAAGTGATTGAAAGTTTGATGATAAAAAGTGATAAAACTTTTCATCCAGAAATTGATTCACAAAATTTCAACACGATTCAAAAAAAAATAACCACTAAATCAATAGATAAAAATATGCAAATCCTAAGATTCAACCATGGCTCTTGATACCAATTGTAGGTCCATAGTTTCTTAGGATTAAGCAATCTATGAAATATCTATTGAATGCAATGGAGAAGAAAGAACTAGAGAGAGAAAGGAGAGAAGGAGGATGTGTAGAGAGAGAAAGTAAAGGTAGATTAATGAAAGTGTGAATTACAAAGTGAGCTCCCCCTCCTAACATGCTAGGAGGGGGTTTATATAGCCCACCCTACATGTGGGCTATATGGACTATATTGGATCACGAGCCCAATATCATTGGAGTGACCGATCCTTTCTAAATGCGTAAAAACGTATTTCCAACAGTTGTTTTTTATGTTCACTTTTTTGGCATTGAGATGATTGAGTTCTTCAAAATGTATTAAAAACAGCTTTCTCTACGCAAATAAAAAGATTTAGTTTTAGCTTCAAGCACATTATCACATATGATATACTACAGAAGTTGAATTTTAAGCTAATTATCATATATGATAATATACACATAACTAACGTTTAATTATCCACTAGGAGATCACAAGTTTGCTTGAGTTTTGTTTTCAAGTGCATTATCATATACTCTATTATATATTACATTGTTAAATAAGTTGACTTACAAACAGATTATCATTTATGATACACCTATACATCTATATATCATATATGATATATATGTTTCATATATCATATATTGAAGTATCATAAATGATAAATTTGTTTAACATAAATTAAGCCTTCAACTTCGCCTTATGTTTATGCCACAATTTCAACAAATGCTTGTCTATGCTCTTACCTATATTATGTTACTCAAACTCACTTTTAGTTATTTTACGCCTAAATATACACAACCACAACAACAACATTCTTAGCATGTGTTTTTTTATCTGAATTAGAAGAGTAACCAACACATCAAATAAGCTAACACATCAATAATCACATTAAATAATCTAAAAAACTATCATCTTATTCATATCAAACTAAAATTTATATATAAGCTCAAATTAGATTAGTTAAAGAATAAGTTTATTACATCAAATAAGCTAGAAAAAAAGATACATATCTTGATGATATTACTTGATGTTAATAAATTTAGTAAGAGATGTATGAATTACGAAGGAAATGATGAGATATCAAAATTCGTGATATGAATCGGGGATGGATTTGAATTCGTGTTTTAATGTGTAGTTTTAGATTGGGAATAATTGATCTAAAGAAGAAAAAGAGAGGTGTGTGTGTTTTAGATCTCGTGGATGTTAGGTGGGGTGGTGAAAAAACAAAAATATTCGTTTCTCTTTTTATTTACTATTGTATTATTTTTTCGTTAATAAAAAAGGTTTAATCTCAATTTTTGAATATTTTTTGAATGTATGATTAGAATGTGTGTACTTTCGTAACCAAGAAAAAAACTAAGGAAGAGTATCTCTACTACTTATAAAGTAAATACTCCAAAACCTTGAATGTTGAAAAATCTCTAAAAAGGAAATGTTGAAACAATATTTAAGGAAATGTTGAGAAGTTGAATACTGAGACTTGTAAAAACCTGTGATGTCCAGCCATTTTGTAATATTGGAATGTTGTTTCAATTTATTAAACTATACGTTTCAATTCTTTATATGTAACTTTGGAATGTCCAAAAGTCAGACCTCAAATATACAATTTCAGTAGTGATCTACAAAATACATCCCAAATTTAACATATACTACAAGCGGGAATTAACCTATAATTTTTAAAACATTGAAATTTCTACAACCTATATAAACAACCCACATCTTTGGTTGTTTCATTCATTCATCATTCATTCATACATAAGCTGATAACCTGATCAAATATGAATTCTCCAAATGTTGATGTTGATCCTCAGGTAGTATGGTTTTCTTTTCTTCAATGTTCATATTCTCCTATATGAATGCTTTTGTTTTCTTTGACTTTTAATACTTTTGTCTTCTTGAATGGCAGCTTCAGCCTCATATGGTCCTTGCCCCACAACAAAATACTAATCCTAAGGTAGTATGTTTTCTTTTCTTCAGTGTTCATATTCTCCTATATGAATGCTTTTGTTTTCTTTGACTTTCATTACTTTTGTCTTCTTGAATGGCAGCTTCAGCCTCATATGGTCCTTGCCCTGCAACAAAATACTCAACAACCAATCCCTTTCTACAACCCAAACTTGGTTAATTGGAACTGGGATGACATAATTGTCATCTCAAGTGATGATGAAACTGATGACGAAAAAGAGACTCAATCACCAGTCAGCGTACAAACTAGGAAACGAGTTTTCGCTTTGGTTGATGAAAGTGAAAGTGATGAAGAATAAATTGTTGTATCCGCTTTGTTATGTTAAAAATTTTGTGGGTCAAGTTTAAAACGAATGCACTGCTTATGCATTTGCTTTTTTGTTACTGCTATTGTTCTTGCTTATGTTAAACAATCTTGCTTAATATATTAACTAATGTTAAATCTTGATCTTTTGTAGTGTTTTTTTACAATACGTATGTATTATTTACTTCCAGAAATGCTTTTCTATTCTGCTACTTGTCTATATTCGTCTATAATCAACTTCCAAACATAATTACATCTATTTCGAGTTGAATATACACATGTATATGTATAAATACCACAACATCGAACACAAATATCAACCACATCACTTTCTATCAAACACGTCACTTTCAACCATGTCTGAAACAAACAACAACTACATTACCTTTAATGGGTTTGACAAAAATGTTGCAGCAACATCCAATGTTGAAAAGGTAATAGTTTATTGTTACTATTATTTTTTGCAAATGGTTTCAATGTATGTATTGTTATATTCTTCGTATTATGTTATTATAGAAAACCGATGCAACCACTGATGTTCAAGTTGATGTCGGACAAAGAGAACGTGCTACAATACCACAAATGGATCGAATATGGGTTGACATGGTGCATGACGAAATCAAAGCCATGTTGGACATAATTGAAAAAGCAGAAACTCGCATTGAAACCAATACCAATAACGTTGAAGGTTTGATGAAGCTTGTGCTACATAAAATGAAAAGTACATCTAATTGGATGGAACATTTGGAGCCATATTTTACTCAGCAACGTTGTTACTATTTCTTAATCCTTTACGTTGTTTACGTTTTCAAATAAACTTAATAATCATGAATTATATTCATGACACAAACTCATTTGCATTTGCTTACACTTCATTGTATTGTTTGGTTTTATGTGACATTGGTTGTTCTTATTTATTTACAAGTTTTTAATATTTTTGTGTATTAGATTAATGTTAAATATTATTTTCTGTTTTATTGTCTATTCTTTTTTTTGAATTTATGTAGAGATAACTACAAAACATAAATTGTAGTTGACTTATATTCCTCTTAATTGTTAAAACAATTATAAAAATATAACCAATATAGCCTTCTAAAAATAAAACTCTTACATTTAATATATTCCTCTTAATTGTTAAAACAATTTTAAAAATATAACAAATATAGCCTTCTAAAAATAAAACCCAGACTTACAAACCGTGTTTTCAATATTTACACTTTCTTAATTTTAGAATGTTACATTTTTTAATTTCAAAACTGTTATTGTTTGTTATCTTGCTGTTCAGTTGAGGTGATAATATATGTTAACCCTGCTATATAAATTAATCATGCTATATTGTTTTCATTTGTCTATAATACATAAATCACACACACACAAAAACTTCGCTACAACTGAACTGCTATCAGTTCCAGAATTCCAAGAAGTAACCTAAGCTATGCTCTAGATGATGACGTCGACATGCATGATCAACCTACAACCAATGACCAGGTATTCGTTTTTATGTGTAAACAAAAAAAGTTATTTTGGATATTCAAATCTATTATTTTATAAAAACTTTGAATACATTCACTTAAATCATTATAATTTTTATATCTATATTTCAGGATCCTCCTAATGTAAAAATGATTTCCAACCCAAATGTTGTCGACAATAGTGTTGAGGTAAACGACATATACTTATTAATTTCAAAGTTTATGGATATTCTGACTCTTAATGTTGTTATGCATCACAGTGACATCCACAATTTTTGTAGGTACTAGATCAGTACTTTACCATGGACTCTTTCGATTCGATTACTAATCCAAATGCGTGGTACAGGTTAAACAAAGTCTGTGTCGACTTTGTTTGGTTGGAAGACAGAACAAACAAGTTGTACCTCATTTTGCTTGATAAATACGTAAGTTGTTAAATAACTACTGTATATGATAAATCCTAATCAACCCATAACATTGACTACCCTTTTTATCTTAACCATTTATACCAGGGAGGAAAAATGGCAGTAGAAGTGCCTCAAGACCTGGTGGCACGTTATATAAACAGGGGCTAGCACAGACTATGGTTTCAATCAACCATTTCCAAGTCGGGTATGTAGACCCAACAAACTACCCGCGGTTTGAAAACTACAGTTTTGTACGCCGGATTGGATAATCCTGGTCAACAAAAAAACTGAAGTCACAAAACTGATGTCAGGTGATGAAAATGGGTTTCAACATCGCCCGTGGATCGTGTCCATTAGGGCGTGTGTTTCTGATAGAACAATAAGGATGATGTTGATCGGTATATATTATTTAATAATTAATATTCTTTAATATTATCACTTTCACTATAACACATTGAATAACAAAGAATTTTATTTTTCCTACTGTTAGACACTATCGGAAGAGTCATCAGTGGAGGCCTACAAAAAGAAAGAGGCCATATCACATGCGAATGTCACGTAAGTGTGTGTGTTAAATGTGTTTTAACATTTATTTGTTTGAATTCAGAATCTAAATACAATTAGTTGATTTCTTACAATGAGTTTGAAATAAAGTTGCGTGCGTTTCATACTTTGCAAAACGGGCCTATGAGGTTGGCACGAGTTATCAAAGATCAAGGAACAATTTACCTCAAGCGTGTAAAGCTTATTCACGCCAAACATGGTATATAATATAGTTACTTTTATAGTAAACTTCACATATGCTAGTATGTTTATTCATGTCTGTTATACAAATATAAGTTTCTTCTTTAATTGTCTGTTACTTTTTTGTAGGAGCAAAAAACTTTTTATTTGACACAGAGGTGACAAGTGTCGAGTTTGACCCGATTATGCGAGAAGTTGAATCTCTTATGAATATGAAGATATAAAACATCTTGACTCATTTGAATGATCCTTTTGATAATAATTGTAATAAAGTTCATTTGGTTGTCTTTTGAACTACTTTAACAATATGCTCATGTTGTGTATGAGCATAATCTTGTTTGATTTAATTAAATACTTTCAACTTTGTTTACTTATTCATACCAAGTGAATCTTCTATTATGTGCTTTTTCCACCATTTAAGACTCATGTTATATTACTTTAAAACTAAAGCTAATGTCTTTAAGTCACTTAAAGACAACTATGTTAGTAAAGACTAACATAAAGGCTGACATGCTTTAGGTGCATCTAACTGGTACAAAAATTTTATGGACAAGAAAACTATGAGTAAAATATGAAATATACATCTAACGAAAAAGACCTACACTTATGTCCTTTAATTTTGTTTTTTGTTTTTTTAAAGATACAACTCCTTAAAACGACCTACCTTTGGTATTATATATCATATAAAGACAACCATTTTAGTACAAACTAACCTAAAGGCTGACATATTAAGTACTTGTAATTTGTATATGTAATTTCAGACAATGATCTTGTGGTACAACTTTCAAAGTTAATTAGTCCAAATCCTTTTCATACATAGCATTTTAACTACAATATTGACTTTTCTATGTAATAATATATCATTTACATATATAACATTTTCAAACATATTTTAATATTTCTTTGAACATATTTTGTTATAAAAATTTCAAAGTTGATAAATACAAATATTCTACATATATAACACTTTTTATTTTTATTTTATACAGATTTTGACTTTTATTTGAAGTATATATCATTTACATATATAGTTACTTCAAATCTTCTATCCTTTTTAAAAATTCTTGACAAATTATTCATTTTGGCAAGTTTCAAAGTTTCCTGTTTAGTTGTTATTATTATAAATATATAAAACATACGTATTCACAACATATACAAAAACACATACCATAGGCAAAACCTATACATGAATACAGATACAAAGGTTATGGAAAACACCTCAAACCAAGGTGATCCAAACGCTGATCATGTTGTTCTTGAAGAAATTGAAGAAACTGTTACCAACTCATTGGCAGACGAGGTATATGTTATCATCCAGTTTATGATTTTCTTTCAAATATACGTTTTTTAAACCTGTTTAATATACATTATACTATTTTATATAGGATGACGACATCTTTAGCGCTTTTGGTCCTATTAAACCATTTTCAACCAGACAGATGTGGATAATACTCTTGAGATAATCACGAAACACGATTTACTTGTATACATTTCTACTCTAATGAACACACTTATCATACTTCCAATTAACACTAATCATATTGCCAATTAAGTATGTATTTGTTAACTAATATGCTAATGATAAAGGAAAACAATTCTGATATAACAAGTATTTTTTCATCATTATTTACTATCAAAAATTATTACTAAACCAATTTGACAAAATTAATACTTTAGCATACATTTTTTTAGCGTTTACATGTATAAAGCTTCTAACTCTTAATATAGTTAAGGATACTTTTCAAAGCTTTAACCATTCACATTCAAGTAGTGCTCGTAGTGAGCAAAATCTTCTTGTTCCGAGAAATTAACTTAATCTTATGCGAGTTTTTAGGATTATTTTTCACACTTATATAAAACATTCTGATAACGCCTAAGTCCTCCTTATCAAACAAAACCAGCATATGAAAACATAAAATCAACTTATGAACACTCATTTCTATAGCAAAAATCGCATATCAAAAGTTAAAATTATTCAATCAAAAGAGATCAAGTGTAATACCTGAATAATATGGAAGCCCCGTGAGTACCTCTTGGACCCGTAACGGGTAGCCTGACTCTATCTTCAACTATTCTTCCCTCGACGCAACATCACACCCTTAGCTATATCGTCACTCCTTTGTTTCTGTCGTAGCAGTTGGCTTGAGCATCTTGCTTCTTTTTCAGTTCCGCAACCTTAAATCCATAGATTAGTAATTAAGACATATCATAAAGTTATAACTACGATCACACTAAGCTGTATGGAAATATTGCATACATAATTACAAACAACACATCACGTGTATAACATATTCATATCAGTTTGTTGGATTTCAACTAATAAACGAACATAATTGTTTAAGCAGACATGAAACAACGAAGTACTATTTCCTTCAAGTCCCATACGTAATCATCCTAATATTTGTTCCCCTAAATGAGCAATACGATTTTCCTAGCAACACATAGATTAGTAATTAAGACATATCATTCCGTTCTGCAGTTTGACGCAATCTCTTCTTTTTTTATCCAATGAAAAGCCACAAAATTTTCGAGTCTATTATTAAAATAAGCAAATAAACAGTTTTTGACTTCTACTTATTCTAGAACTTATGTTTCACTATAGCCGTAAATCCTAGACTGACTATTTTGACCCTTATTTGATATTACTAACCAGACAGCTTATCTGCTTATTCCTTCACAATAAGTAGTTCGAATAAAGCAGCTCCAAACTACTTACTGTAAGTAGTTAGATTGAGAAATCCAAAACACCCTAAAAACTAGTTATCATTTGTGCCAAAAGACAATTAGAAGACGAGTAGTTAAAAAATAATGCAAACAAACCTAAAAAAATCAGTCTCACGCTCTCACTATCCACCAATACACATACAATGTGGACCGATTATCTAATACTTGAAGACAATAATTATAAACTTGTGGTCACTTGCAAAACGCAACCATATCATAAAAGATCACCAACATTTCAAACAAAACGACAAAACTAACCTTCCCAACTTTAGCAACTTCTAAGGAAGCCTTCTCAAGTATAAAAATAACACCACCACTATTCTTATCATGTGGCTGCTCACTCAAATTCACCAGAATTCCAACAAGTTCTTGTGCAGCCGCTTCGGCTATTGCCTCATCAGATTCTGTGACTCCATCCTTCAATTTCTTGTGGCCCCCATCATTCTCCACATTTTTTTCTTGTTGTTCTTCTTCTTCTTCAACAAACCCTCTATTTTTCTTCCTCGTCTTAATCTTTATCGTACCTATTGTGTAAACAACACAAGGTAGATCGCTTCAAAGAGGAAGGTATAATAAATAAATACAAAAACAATTATAATTAACAAGATTTTTTTTTTCTGTTAAAGAGGTAAAAAAAATTTTGCTTATGAGTCGTATGTTGCAATGTTTACATATAATGTCGAATACTACTAACCTGAACATATTGGAGGATCAATATGTTTAAGACGATATGACTCATAAAGCGCCAAACTTCGTTGAGGTTCTTCAAAATAATAGAGACAAAGTTACAGACCCATTCCCTCTAAGATGCTTTCAGTTACCTAGAAAGATCATGCCAGTTGGGAACACGGCGTAAAGCTTAGGAATAATATGTTTGGTAGAGTAAGATTTCAATTTAACAACATACACATAGAAAAGGAGAATAAAAACCTTTCAAATATGATGCTAAGTCTGTCAGCCTTATTATTATTAAAATAAGCAAATAAACAGTTTTTGAGTTCTGCGTATTCTAGAACTTATGTTTCACTATAGCCGTAAATCATAAAGGACCTAGACCGACTATTTTGACCCTTATTTGGTATTACTAACCAGACAGCTTATCTGCTTATTCCTTTACAAAATTCACCCACGGTTTACAATTTTAACGCATAAACCATCCAAAATCATTTGAATCAAACAATTAATATTGTTAAAATACTTGAACAATCATGGACACTCTGATTATTGATAGAAGTATTAAAATAATTATCAATAAGTGGTCCAGGTCAACCCATTATATGCTACAAATTCGGTCCACTTAGTTTCTAGGTTTGTACTCCATATATTTTACTATACATAACCTTATATCTGGCCATCAGGGGTCACGTATATATTTCTGGAACACCTAATGAACTATATATTTCTGGAACACCTATAGTTGACCTGGATGGGCACCTAATGAACTTGTAAGCTAAACGTAAAAAAAATATGTCTATCAGTGATAAAAACTGATGAATGATTTAAATTAGTTTCTAAATTTTATGGTTCAGTTTGTAATGAGATGTTTAATCTTTAGACTCACATTCACCATATTTGACCTCGAGGCAAGCTCGACAAAGAAAACCATTGAAAGAGTGACACACCGAGCAATATGTTTTCTCTGTGAGTGAGCAGTGTGAGAAAATAAATAACTAAAATCATACCAGAAGACTAACAGTAGGATATGCACAAACCTAGGCATGGTTGATCAATATCAAGGTCATTGCACCTTCTACAATCTTCTTCACCGCACAGTTTCTTTTACCTACACAGATAAGGTGTTTCGCATTGTATAAGAAACTAAGCTATCACATTAGAAGTTTCAGCTACTTTAGGTTCAAGGTAAATACACATGAACGAATGTCATTATAATCATGTAAAGCTAATATGATAGCAGAAAAAGTAAAGAAACGCAAACAAAGTAAAGTGAAAGTGTTGAGAAGAACCTGTAGAAATGGCACCAAATCCCAAAATTGATCATAAATGCTTCCCCGTCCCTTACTCATGCATCGTCTTTCTGTTGGGTCTGCAGAACGGGACAATCTGTCATTTATAAAAGGAGCATTGGCTGCCGTCATCTCTTTCTCTTCAGAATTAAAACCTATGTTTCGAATTAATATGAAGCATGTTTAATAACAGAACTGAACTTCCTAACAAATAGGACACCAAAAATAAAAAATAAAAAACGGTGATAATCCCACAACCATGTATTCTTAATATTATTTACTTTTGGTCGACTAAGAGTGTGTTTGGGATTGTTGTAAGCAACTTATCTATATGCATATCAACGGAACTACTAAGTAGTTCGAATCCCTTTTAAGCATGAGGCAATCTCTTTTAACACATATTTTTTCTATAAAAAGTTTTGTACAATCGAAAACCACATAAGATAAGTTGCTTACAAAAAAACATGGGGCTTTTTAAGCCCGTTCTATACTTTTTGTAATTTAAAGGCAACCCCCTTTTTGTATAAGCCGAAAACCACATAAGATAACTGCGATTAATTAGATTGAAGACCAGATCAAAACAACACAATCTAAAACAACACTATCATAAGATAATTTATGTATTTGAAGGCCAAAAACTAATTGAATCGGATTAATTAGATTGAAGGTCAGATCAGAACAAAATTAAAACTTACCGGATGCAATTGAAGGCCAGAAACCGGGTTAATTAAATAATTTATGTAACTGATAATTGATTATATTATTATTGGGATTTTGAATTTGGGATTTTGAATTTGTGATTCATTTTAGGGTATGTGTGTGAGGGGGACTGTGTTAGGTATGTGTGAAATGAGGAAATGATCGGTGGTGGTTTTTGGTGGGGATGATATATTACTTTTTTTAATTTTATGTAATAAGAATATTATAAAATGATAAATATAAATAATACTTTGGTTAATATTACTATTAATGTATTTTTTGAAACAATAATTTTGTAAATACATAAAATAATAACAAATTAATATTTTTTAAACAATAATTTTGTATATACATAAAATAATAACCTACATGTTCATTTATATATTTGTAGATTTGGGATCCTTATTTTAACGTCGACTCTTTCAAAGCTCTTACAAATCCACATGCGTGGTATACAATCGACAAAGTTCGTGTCGACTTTGCTTGGATGGATGATAGATCAAACAAACTCTACTTCATATTGTATGATAAAAATGTAAGTTTTTAAACATTATAAATTGCATCACCGTTGTAATTGCAAATAATAACCAGTAAAAATACCTATTACATTTTATTCATCTAATATTAGGGAGAAAAAAATGCGACGGTGGTCCCGCAAGACATGGTGGATGCCTATAGAAATAAAGAGTTGGAACAAACTTTTGTTTCTATGCACAACTTTCAAATTGAATATGTGGATCCAACACAGTAACCACAGTTTGAAATCTACAGTTTTGTGCGCCGTGAATGGGTGATATCGGTCAACAACAAGACGGAGATCAACGAAATTTTGTTTGCTGATGAAAGGGGGTTTAAGCCCCACGCGTGGATAGCTTCCATTAGGGCCTGATTTCGGACAAAGAGAACAAAAAAAAGAAAATACTCATCGGTAAACAAAATTTTACTTAACAATCACATATGATCGAACACAACTAATAATATATCCTTAACTTACTTTTTACTATTTAATCTATAGATACTATAGGAAGGGTGATTAGCGGGAGCGTGAAAAACCCCGCAGGCCATGCCACATGTGAGGTTCGCTTGAGAGATGTCACGTACGTGTGTTCGTTAAAATTAGTTTAACATTTACTCTTTTGTGTTCCCGATCTGAGTATTATCTAAACTTCTTATAGTGGGGCGAAGATAACGTTTATTGCTTTCCATACTTTGCGAAAGGGTCCTTCAAGGCTCGCACGTGATATCAAAGACCAAGAAACAATATACTTGAAACGTGTCAAGCTCGTGCACACCGGAACACGTATAAACTTGGCTCTGTTTGATACTCTCATTTTTTACATGCTTCTATGTTTGTTTGTTACTTTCCTCAAACCTTTTTATCTCCATCTATTCATAGAGACTTTATTGTTGGACACGGAGGTTACAAGTGCTGAGTTTGACCCGTCTATGCATCAAACGAAAGTGCTAATGAAAATGAAGATTTGAATCATCTCTCTAAGTGCTAGAGTTTATTTTCTTTAACGTACTTTAAATGTTCAAACATTTGCCTTTGTTTCTTTTTGAAGTTTACTTTCTTACATTTTGAATTTTTGGGAATAATTTCATAAATTTATTTTGGTTTGTGGAATAAATGTTTACATGTTTTTACGTGTTGCGTGGATGAAATAGTATATAACCAACTTATTTAAGTCCAAACTTATGAAGCAACCCAAAATCTATGTATTTAGTTTGATCCAAAGATCGAAATGATGACGACGAACATACCATAAAATCATACTCTAATAAGTCAAATGAATGATGAATGAAATCAAGGATACCTTGGAGATGAATTACTATTGAACATAACAAATACAACAATAGTAAAGCATAATTAGTCATATCAAAAGTCTCTAATAATTCACTTCACTTTTTTTAAATAGTTTTATATCATATATTATACTGAAAGTTAACAAGTTTGAAAAACAAATAAAAAATAATATTTATTAGTTATAATTTAATTTTGTAATGTACTTTTAGTTATTAAATCATCTTGGTTGTTTGAAGATACAATGAATGGAGCTAGACAATCTAGCACCACATTTTTAGCCCCGTTCATGTTGACTTAAACAAAGGTATGGTTCCTTTATGGTTCTAGTCTATATATATGTTACTTTTATTATATTAACTTATAATAAAAGTTTCATTTCATTCAAATGTATGCTAGAAAAACGCAAAGCATTGGATAATCACGATATTCGTGCAACACATATGGGGAAAACACAAGGCTAATTATGCGCCCTTTGCAAAAAAACAAGCTCACCTAAACATTTCTTCTAAGAGGGTACCGTTTGAAACTTTACACAATATCCTAAATACTGGTGTCCCTGAAAGAAACATGCCCTTACAAACATCGTCACCTCGAATCGTGTCAAGAAATAAAGAAAATATATCACCATTACAAACACCTCCATCTGATGCTTCTCCATCTGTTTGGAACAATGTTCTCGTAGACTCAGCTATTCTGAAAAGAAGAGAATACCCAAAAAGTTATTACCAACGACGTAAACAACAAAAAATTGCAAAAACAACTGCTAATCCAAAGGTGTCACAAATACCCGTAGGAGCGACACAATCTCTTTCAGGCTTGACACGTGAAACCACATCATCAGGTACAAAAGTGTGCATACTCTTATTTTCAACAAAAAAATGTATTATCTTACTAATAGATATTTTATATTTTTTAACCAGCTCATGAACTTAGTGGTAACATATTATTTCCCCTAGATGAACAAAATGTTAACATTGAATCCCACACACCGGCAGGCGCTACACAATGTCTTTCGGGCTTGACATGTCAACCCATATTAGGTACAAAAAAGTGTCCATATTGTCGTTCTTTGCTATATTTTGTTTTTATATACTAACATACTTTATATTTCAACTAGATTGTCAAAGTGATAGTAACGTATTGTTACCCCGATTTGAGCAAGAGCATAACCTTACTGTTGACGGTAAGATTCGTTCAAGAAATCTACCATTTATATTTCTTACATGTATTTAATATATTAATATGTAGAAACCAATGTTGGTGTAGCCCAAAGGGCTTAAAGAAAATAATACCAAAAAGATTATTACCAGCGGCATAAAGAAAAGAATATATCACCTTCAAATGCAAATATAGAAGAACTGACATTGGAAGGAACGTCACAAAATCTTTCAGAAGTGCCACATGAAAGCACCATAGGTAATATATTTTACAAATTATTTTATTATTTAATGTAATTATTATCATCTTAAGCTACTTTGCATCATTTATTAACACATGTTTTAATATTTCAATATCGCCCCTATTTCATTCTGAGTACAATGAAACTATTAAAAATATTTCCAGTTACAATATGTTGTAAACTCTATACTCCAAACATTTACATGATAACCATAACTATGTAGGCACTAATGTTAGTGAAGACCCGACCATTCAAAGAACTAGAGAATACAACAGAAGATATTACCAACGTCGTAAAGATCATAATATCAATGATGGCGATCCCTATGATTTCGTGTACAATGGTCTTCCTAAAAATCATAGTCTGTTAAAGGAGCAACTCCCATGTCAAATTTGTGGGGTAAAAAAATTACAATGCGAATTCCCTACTTTTTGTTACATGAACGGGAGAACGACTTTGCAGCCATTAGACATTCCTCCAGGACTATACAACCTATTCACATCGCAATGTCAGCTAGGAAAGATGTTTAGGAAAAACATACGAGTGTACAACACAAACTTTTCCTTTGCATCGATGGGTGTAAATTTGGACAAAAGATACGGCGCTTGTTGTCCCTAATTTGTGATGACCAAACAAGAAATAAATAAGAAAGATAGATGAAGTAGATGAATTCTAGAGAGAGAAAAGAAAGAGAAGTGTGTAAAACTTTAGGAATATTAGATTAAGAAAATGAACAACCAACACCCTTCCTAACATGTTAGGAAGGGTATTTATAGCCTTGCCTACATGTGGCATAATGGGCTATATGTTTGATTGGGCCGGGCTTGAATAAAATGCTTAGTACCCTGAAAGAGGCCTTTTAAGCTAACCATCAAGCCCGTAATGTCACGACTATTTTAACTAGCTATTACAACGTTCTAATAAATGTTACAATATAAACCTATGACCGAACATTCTTGTTTGACTCAATATTTTGAGGTTAACAATCTCCCCCAATGTAAGGTCATTCCTCTTCAATATTTGGAGTTCAATGAAGATTACGAATCTTGTCATAAATGAGTCTTGAACGTGTAATAGTAGTCTTGTTCCTTCATGCTGTGATATTTGAGCCTTTGTTGTTGTCTTTCGAATTCGTCTTTAAACTTGAGATCTTCAAATCATTCTTGACTTGTCTTTGCTATCTTGCGATCTTGTGTCTTTATCCACATGCTCATACTTTTCACAATCTTGAAAGCTTGCTAACAATCTCCTTTGAAGAGAGGTCATTCCTCTACATTAATTGATAAGGAAGGTTTTGATCATCAGAGTTGCGGAAATCTTTAGATTTCTTGATTGTTGAATGTCTTTGGGCATGAGTATGTGGTTTTGAATCTTTGACTTTGCTGAGTACACCGTAACGCCACCTTCTTGAGACAAAACATAGACACGGACTGAATGGTTTTGACATTCGTCCTAAATCGATAGCATTTTACCTCCGGTTGGTGAAGAACGTTAGACAATATTAAATATCGTACCTGTGATTAGGTAGATTCAATTAAGAACCTCCTTGACAGGGTTTCGCGGCTATACTAGCCGTTCTCTTTACTCGACCGTCTCAAAGCAAGACTGCGAACATAAAGAGTAAATCAATTGGATAAATATCTGCTTGATTAAAGTCGTCAGTTCAAATTTCTGGAACAAGTTTGATTCATAAAGAATCTTACCATTGTTGCTTTCCAGTTGACACAAGCTTAATTCATAAAGAATCTCGCAAGTTACCTACCGTAGCGCTGTTTAATGTTGACGCTAGAAGGATTTCCATTCAACATTGTGAATATTAATGAATATCACTCTGAATGTTCTGGCAAGACCATAAAGATATTGCGTAGAAACCTGAAACGAGTTTGAATCAATTTAGAATCAAACCACTGTTGCTTTTCAGTTTACACATGTTCAATTCTATAATAATCTTACACATGACCTACCGCAGTGCTTTTAGATGTTAACACTGGATGGATTTCTACTCATCATTGTGAATACTAAGCAGTATCACTCTGAGTGTTCTAGCAATATCGCAAGGATATAACGTAGGAATCTCTTATTCGTCATCCGTGTGTCCTAACGAGATTTGATTGATCTCTTGGATCTAGACTCGATTTGTGCACTTTTAGTGGTCGGATGCTGAGCGGATGCCACCTATTAAATATCAACTATCTCGGAGTGAGAAAGTCAATAGAAGTCGTGTTGATCTCCGTGAAAATAAAACAAACTTCTTTTGAGAGAAACCTGAGTCAGCTGGGGAGGGGTTGTGCATTACATCACTGGGTCCATGATGCGTTGTCTTCATGATGTGTTGACCCGGTTTCTGCCTAAGTTGTATGGAGGGCTAATTTCCTTTCAACCTTTATCCTTACATTTCTTTTTCATTCTTCAACCCCTTCAATGCTTACCAAGACATCATCACTAACACCTTGTTGTGATTGATCCAGTGCTAGCTTCAGTACTTAGTCAGCATTCAGCTATGTTCACATTCTACTCCATCTTTCCTAAGGACTTCTAATAATCTATTGGATTGTCCCTGGGAAGATCCCTCCGATTTTATGTGTAGCATGCGGTTGACACAACTTCGGCCCAAAAGAATAATGGTAGTTTTGAAGTGGATAATAATGTTCGAGCAGCCTCAACCACGCTGTTTTGTTCAGGTTTTCTAGCAATAGATGTTTCGTGTTCAATCCCTTCAGCTTCAAAATAATTCTTCAGAGTTGAATTCAAGAATTTCGTGCCTGTGTCAGTACGTACCACTTTTACTTGAGCTTGAAGACCACGTTGTATCAGTTTAAGGAAGTTGATGAGAACTTCGGGTGTTTCATCCTTATACCTCAAGAAGTGAGTCCACGTGTGCCTTGAGTAGTCATCGACAATTACCATAACTTATTTCTTCCCATTGATGCTTTAAACACGCATGGGGCCACACAAATCTATATGAAGAAGATCTAACCGTCCTTTAGAGCTTGGTGTAGTCTTTGTCTTGAAACTACTCCGTTTAGCTTTACAAAGCTCACAAGAAGAACAAAGATGATCTTTGATGAATTTCAAGCTTGGAAGGCATCTCACAATATCTTTCTTGGAAAGCAAGTTGATGGTATCAAAATTAAGATGAGATAGACGTTGATGCCATAACCATGCTTGGGTCATTGAAGCTTTAGCCATAAAGTAAATTAGAGTTGTAGAAGTTGTGTCTTGAAGTGAAATAGTGTAGAGATCAGTACCCCGTGAACCGGTAAGTAAGTCATTCCCATCATAATCACGAACGAAACATGTCTTCTTTCTGAAAGCAACCTCCAAATCTGCATCACAAAATTGACCAACCGAGAAAAGATTGTGATTGAGCCCTTTGACGTAGTATACCCTTTTTATCGTTATATTCCCCTGAACCAAATCTCCATATCTTAGGATCAGTGCAAATTGATCATTTCCGAATCGGACCGTACCCAGGAACTTCTCCACGAAGTTAATTAGAAGCTTGAGATTCCCCGTCATGTGCTTCGTGCATCCGGAGTCCAGTATGAAGAGAATTATTTCGATCACCTGCAGAAGATTTATAACACGATGGAGCATTTGCTAAATTGGATTCCATGTTAGTTGTGATTTCCAATTTATTAGTTTCCCTAGTTTCAGCACTTAAAGGCACACTAACGCTCGTTGTCACGTTTTCTTTCCTAACCTTAGGCATCCATTTATATCCTAGAGGACATTGATTAGCAAACCACCATTTCCAAGACTTGTTAGCAGACTCATATAATTCCCTAATTCTGCTTCTAGGGTTCTTAGTGGTGGATTCTGATGCAATACTTTTCTTAGTGAGGGTTGCACCAGAATGGTTCACTTTGTGTTTAGGTTTACTAGTACTAATAGGCATCGCAACTTGCTTCTTAGTTCTAGTATCTACGCCTTTCACATTATTCATAGCACATATAGAATGATCAACATTAGCACATTTTCCACATTTCACACAAACAAACTTAACATTTAAAGCATTCAAAGCAGTCGAATCATTCAAATCGTCATTACATGCGATTATAAACGTTTTATTCTTAGAAACATGCAAATTCCTAGGGTGTTCTTCTACTTCCTTCATCTTCCCTTGACTATTGTGTTTCCAAACCTTATGATGCACTTAAGTGCTCTTAAGCTGAGGCCGGCTAACACTAGCAGTGGAGACTACTCCTGTAGTAGAAGACACACGAGTATTAGTGTTTCTAGAAGTCTGAGGCGATTGACTAACTTTGTTTGTGGGTTTAGTGGTCATTCTATACATCACTGGTTTAATCACATTATTGTGCTTAACACTTGGTTCTAGAGTATTCTTTATGGGTTGATTTTTTGGTAACCTTTCCATTCCATCCATATTGGGGGCAAACACAGGTTTTGCAAACGAGTAATTTGAGAGAGCGGAAGGTTTTCCCAATATAGAGGATTTATTCACTTTATAGGCATTGGGTTGTCTAACAACAGATTTCTTAACGCTAGGTTCCACAACTTTACCACCAATCTTAGCAACGAGTTTCTTCAACTCAGCTATTGCTATGTCTTTTTCTTGTAACCGAGCTTTCAAATCCGCAATATCAAGACTTTTTTCGTTTAGTAATCGACATGATTAAGATAATTTTACTTCCAAAGGTGTATCATTTGAAAAACTGCCAACTTTGTTTTGCAAAGCAAGTTCAAGTGAATGACAATATTTTTGAAGAAAATCATATCTATGTTGAAGTAACGAAAACTCTTTTTGGTCAATTTTATTCGAAAGCTTTGTTTCAAGACGTTCACACTCTTTGACTTGATCAAGATATTTGCATGCAACATCAGAATATTCATCGATATCAGCACTAGATGTAACATAGACACACATAATATCTTTTGAGAGGCATTCTTGCAAGAGTAGATCATATGCAAAAATCGTCTCTTTCAGGTTGATGGTAGTCAATTTCTTTTTCAAGAGATTCCACATATTTCAAATCGTCAAACATTTCTTGCTCTATTAACTTTTCAAATTCCAAAGCATGTTTCTTTGTTCTTTCCGCAAGAGGAATCAAAATAGTTTTCACAAGAACAGTTATTTCGTGAGGAATTTCTTTATCACCTTTCAAAAGTTTACGTTTTTTCCAGTCATCATCAACAACCTTTTTGAAATTTTCAATGTTACTCTTAAGAATACTAAGTGCTTGCTTACTCTTGCTTAAAGAAGCTTGATGCGACAAGTACCTGATATATTTTGAAACATTAGTTTTCTTAGTGGCAAAAACTTGTCTCCATTTAATTCTTATTTGCGCACATTCGTAAAATATTTGCTCACGAGACTTCTGTTTTTGTGGTTTGAAAATTTCATAAAGACTATTTTCATAAGCATAATTATATGGTTTCACAAAGTCTTTATTCACAGGTGATCTACTCTCCTCTTCAAAACATAGTGACTCATCACTATCGGACCTAACAAGAAGACAATCAAGGTCGGCCCATTGGGACTCCTCAAGATAGAGTCGTGGGTTCTTAGATTGAGCTTGCTCGAGGTACTTAGGACCAACAAAACTAGCTTTACCCTTGAAAATCGAACGAGGTGCCAACATTCGCATGGTTTGAATAGATTGATTTGTTTTATAAACAATTTTCTTATAAAAATCAATTTGAAATTCAAGTTCCACGACTTTGTCGATGTCTTTTGCTTATTTAATTTTGAAAGATTTTTTCAAGTTAGCAACCTCTTTCGTTTTCGCAGTGACTAGTTTAGTTTTATCCTCTTGAAGAAAACCAATCTTTTGAGTTAACTCATTCACTTTAGTGGTAGCAAGATACGTTTTATGTCGTTCAGTACTTAAAGAGGTGTTATAATTACGTTTCTCTTGTTCTAAAAGCTTAAGAGTTTTGATGAGACTGCTTTTATACATAGTCTCATCGTCCAAATCGAGCTTAAATTGCATAAAATATCATTAAAACTGCCAAATATATGCTCGTGTTTGTTGCTTGTGTATTTTAGGTACGGATATTGAGGAAAAGACAAAAAGATCACAAGAATCATTCAAAAACGAACACGGGAAACGAAGCCGCATAATGAACCGGGACCAAATCTGGAATTTCCAAAAATGACCTTGAAGAATTGAAGATTGGCAACATTGGTCCCTCATTTTTGAAGACTTGGCAATTTATACCCTTGAAAAACTCATAAAATGCATTGTGGTCCCTAAATTATCAAGATATTACAAGTTCAGTCCTTGAAGAATGAAGAAATTACATTTGAAGTCCTTGTTAAAAGTTTGGAAAAACCCTTGTGCCATTTTCAGCAAGTTAACCAAACTTGTTATAAGGGAAAAAAAGAAGTTGGAGCTATTTAATTTGAAGTGCAAAGATTAAGAGAGTGCAGGGGTAAAATTTGACCAGACAACCAATCTCACCTCAGCCAACCAATGACCTCCACGTCATCCCCCACTCACCGTCCACCAATCACAAGCCCCATTCTCCCCACGTCACACTCCACTTAAACTTTTTAAAAACTGATTAAACTAATCAGGGATTAAAAGGAGGCAAACTTAAATTTAAACATTTTTTAAACCCCAAACGAATCAAACGCCCCTAATTCCTTTCCCTCTCACACATAAACCCTAAAAACTCCCAGTTTTAATTGCCCTAATCCTTAACTTAAACCCCAATTAATATTGGGGGTTTTAATCCCAACCCCACTCCCAACAAATCCTTACACTCAGAAAACGACCTATCATTCCCTTGTCCCCTCCCCTGCTACATCTTTCACGTGGTACTATTCACATCTACGTCCCAAAATGATTCCTTTGCCCCAAAGGAAGATTTAACAGCTAAGATTGAGTATCACAAGCTTCCAAACAGCTGGCCATCACATGGACGATTTGACCAAAGACCAAGAGGGCATTTCTGGAAAATAGCACATTAGGGTTTACACATTGTAATATTTTATTTGTTTTCTAGAATCATCATCTAGCTAGTATAAATATAAGTGGCCTGTTACTTATATTTTTTGTTCCAGTTTTAGCTCTTTCACTTGTAATCCCTTTTTATCAATATAAAAGTTTGGTATTTGAGAAAAGTAATTCCTTTTTATAATTTTTAAAAGTTTGGTGTGTGACTAAGAGCTAGCTGAGTTCCATTTTTCCATTGTGTAAACAATTTGAGGTTTTAGTTTTCAAAGGTTTCAAAAAGTTTTTTAAGATTTTCAGAAATCCAAGGTTCATGAAGTGAAAGTGGAGTGGATCATTGGATTACTGAAAGTGTTACTTGTTTCAGAAGTTGTTCATTGGTTCAAAGTATTTGGAAAGATTTTGAAAAGGTTTTAAAAAGAAGAAAAATCAGAAAATATTGGATATATTGTGTGTATTTTTCTTAGCAGGTCTTAAGTGATTGTTGTCCAAGGTTCTGCACAGGTTCGGACCTGTCTGGAGATGGCTAGCAGCCATTGTTGGGCCTGGATGTAGGTCCAACAAGGTAAAAGCCTTGTTCCTTTTTCAGTTTTCAGTTTATGTTGATTTTGCATGAAATTTGTGAAGAACTGGTTATAGGCTTGTTAAATGATTTGATTCTACTGATTAGGGCCTCATATGCATGTTATAAGTTGTTTCAATCAGTTTGAGTGTGATTTGTTAAGATTTGGTTTGAAAAATTTTGATTTCTGAAAATTAAGGAGTGTTTGGATTAGGGTTTTAAGAAGATAAATTGATAAGCTTTTGTCCTTTAAACCAGCTAAATACACTACTTAGGGTCTTGGTAGGTCACATTTGTATTAGGATTTCAGTTTGGTAGTTTTTAAAAGAGATTTGTTTGTTCAAAATTGGTATTAACTAGTCAAAAATCAGAAGTCCTCTTTGTGCATGCTTGAGTGTATATTTGGCCTTCAAATCTTGATCACTGCTAGGAGATAGGTCCAAGAAGGGATTGAAATTGCTTGCATATCATTTGGTTAACATTGTGTGCAAGATTTAAAGGTTGGAAATTCATTTGTGTGCATATTGAACCAGCAAATACTCTCAGATAGGGCATAGTTAATCAGTAACTTTTTTGTGGCCATTTGTGCTTGATATTTGTGTTTAAACTTGAGAGTTTTTGTTGTTCTTGACTTCCCACAACCCAACTGGTTGTGGGAGTGCCCCTATTGTCCAATCAAACACCTCAAAATCCAAAGACAAGTCCTCTTGTCCTTTATCTTCACAAGTGAAGATAACTTTTTTCTTTGTGTTCATCAAAAAACCTATCTGAGCACGTTTTTGGTTCCAGCCTGTTTTGATCTTGTTAAATTGGTTTGATTTTGTGTTTTTGAGACTAAAGGGGTGTAAGGTTTAAGTTTTAAAAGAAAAAAAATAAAATAAAAAGTTCAAAAAGAGGGGGTGCACAGCCTCGACCCCTTGACCTCTCGCTCATAACACATACGACTTAACCATCCTGCCCTTGGGTCTTTTACTGACCAAGGGTGGATTCAAAAGTTATTTAAGGGTTTTTGGTTTGGACTTTTCTAAATTAAGCCGTAGCTAAATAAGCCACCACAGGCTTATTGGCTAAGCTTATTAGCCTGTTAATATTTTTCCTAGGATTAGAATTACATTTGGGATTTTTCTAGCTGAAGTTTTGATTTTTTCTCTTTCTTTATTTATTTTTTATTAATTTTTCTTTACCCGTTTTTAATTAAATAGTTTAAAAATAGATAAAATAGTTTTTAAATTTTTAAAAAAATGTTTTTAGGTTTTAATTAAGTAACTTGACGTTTACAGCCAATAAAGTTTTCAAAAAGTCTTATTTTTGATTTTATAGGATTTTAGGGTTTTTAACCAACTTTAAAATTTAATATAAAATTATTAAATAGGTTTTAGAAACTTTTAATTGCATTTCTGTCTTAGTTACAATATTTTAGATTTTTGGTAATTTTTTAGAATTTTTTAATAAACTTTGAATTTTTTTGATTATTTTTTGATTATTTTATTATTAAAAATTGAAAGTTAGTTTTTTCTACTTTTTTCATTTTTTCTAGATTGTAGACACTTAATTAGGAATTTTGTAACTTTCCAAATATTTTTAGGGCTTTTCAATTATTTTCTAGAATTAATTTAAGTTTTAATTGATTTTAATAGTTTTTAAGTATTTAAAAATAGTTTTATTTGGTTTTAAAATTTTAAAAAATACTTTTTAGCTTAATTAGGTTATTCTTGAGGTTTACAAACTTTAAAATCTTGTTTATGGCTTTTTAATAATTAATTGTGATTTTTAGGGTTTTAATTAGCATTAAAAAGTCATTATCTAATTAATTAAAAGGTTTTAGCAAGTTTGGATTTTTTGTAAACTCTTAGAATGTTATTGTGGATTTTTAGTAATTTTTAGGTTAAAATTTTAATTTTTGCACTATTTACGGTTTTACGTGATCGCCTTTTTCGTCTTAGTTTAATCCGTCTTCATAACCGTCATTTCTTTCTTATTTCTCTTTTCTTTTCTTCTCATAACAATAAAATCATCATCAATCAATTCATTACACAACGCACGTGCCTCCTTGGGAAACGAACTTGAACTTTCTTAAGGGTCATTAGTGCTTGGTTTTCCTAAACCGACACTTGATACTTGCCACTTTTGCTCTATTTTCCTAAAGAGTAGTAAAACCACTACATCATTTTTGGCGCCGCTGCCGGGGAGGCGTGTTGTGTTTTGATTGAACAATTGTTGTTTTTTATATAGCCATAATTAGTATTTGTATTAGTAGCACTCTACTAATACGTATTATCGTTTTTCGGTTTTTGAGTGAATACTATTACTATATTGTATACGTAGAACAATAAATTCACAAGTACTCCAAATACGTGAGAAATCACAACCTTGACTTGGGAGGTCATTACCCAATCATTGTATTCGAATATCAAACCAAAGAAAAAAAAGACAAAAATAGATAAATACTTTTGTGAAACTCGATTTTGAAAAATACAAACTATAAGGTGGGTATAAGGTGGTTATATTTCACGACCTAAAGGAAAAAGGCTCTTAAGTGCTTCGCGCCGCCTCGTTTCCTCCGCTTGCTTGTGCGTATTTGATTTTGAGAGCTAATCGAGGGTTTTGCCGCCCAAAGTATTACTTAAGTATCATATATATTTTCTTGAACCCTCTTGAACGATTTGGTGTTCCACCATCGTTCTAAAGTCATCGAAGGCGTTCACTCCACGTGATCGTTTTCATTCCTTGAGGCTTCTTTAATCGAGAGATTTGATTAAGGAGGAGATTTGTAGATTTGTGTCTACTTAATACATTTCACCAATTTCCAAAAAAGTTAATACCATCAAAAACCACAAAAAAATTGAAAAATACAAAACACCAAAAAGAATCTTCTTTGCTCGTCTCCTCGTTGTACGTGACGTTTATGCTAACTCGTAATCAAGCAAAACGTGCACGTAGACGAAAGAACAAAACTCCCACTCCAACTCATTCTAGTGAGGAGTCTCCTATTGACGAACCCATTGTACGAGAAGCACCAACCATGGCGAATCGAACTATGATGGAGTTACTTCAAGCACCCACCGAGGGTTATGGAGAAGCTATTGTGATTCCCGCTATCCTTGCGGAGAATTTTGAGGTTAAAACGGGTTTGTTGTCGATGATCCAAAACAACAAATTCCGTGGTGATGAGAAGGACAATCCACACAACCATATCCGCAATTTAATCGTCTTACCGCCACTTGCAAATTTAAGGATGTCTCGAATGACTCGATTAAGATGATGCTTTTTCCGTATTCCTTAGCGGGGCCCGCTAAAATTTGGTTAGAGAAAGAGCCACCCAATTCTATATTGACGTGGAAGGATCTCGTTTCGAAATTTGTGAACCAATTTTTTCCGCCCTCTAAGACTACGCATTTGAAAAATGAGATTTCTAAATTTTCACAAGAATCAAATGAAAGTTTTTCAACGGCTTGGAATAGGTTTAAGGAAATGTTACATGAATGTCCTCATCACGGTTTTTCCGACTTGCACCAAATAGACACGTTTTACAATGGACTTAATGATCATGAAAGAGATTATTTGAATGCCGCCGCGGGTGGTAATTTTTTGTGTAAAACGGTTGAAGAAGATTTGGTCATAATTGAGAATAGGTCTAAGGTTTATAGCCCTCGTAACACATCGAGTGTTGCCAAATTGGGCTCGTCATCGTCTTGTAGCATTAATGCTTTACATGATGAAGCAAATGAAGAAAATCGGTTTTTTGATAGATTTGCTAACCTTATGTCCCATTGGAAAGCTCAAGAAGCTTCGAATTTCGCTTCGGTTAAAGCGGTTTCTAAGAGTTGTTTGTCGTGTGGTGGAGCTCATGATCTTTCCGAGCGCATTACCGCGGATGGTAACACTTCGAGTGCTTATATAGCCACGGGAACTTATAACCAAAACGGCCAAGGTTCCCGCCAAAATCAAGCTCCACCAAATCAAAATGCTAATAACTATCGAAACAACAACCAAGGTGGTAATTATCAAGGCAATCAAAGGAATTACAACAAGGGTAATTATCAAAGTGGAAATGGGAAAATTTCAAACCAAAACCAAAACCGTGATTTTCAAGCTACTACACAAGGTTTTCAAAATGATCACACCAAAAATCTTCAAGGAGAATTTTTGAATTATGCTAAGGCTAATGATGCTAAGTTTGACAATATGCAACGTGAAATGGTTAGCTTAAGATCCGAGTTGAAAAACGAGCTTAAAAACGAACTTGCTAATGAACTTAAGACTCATGCTAATAAAATGGAAGGAAATGTTCAACGACTCCAACAAAATCAACAAAAAATGGAGCAAGGTCAACATGAGATTAAGCAAGAATTGTTAAAAGCGGATGCTAGGCAATCTAAGTTTGAAGACCGTATGGGAAAAATGTTTGAAGCTATCATGTGTAAGCCCTCTTCTTCGGGTGGTCTTCCTAGTGATACCATCGTGAACCCGAAAGGAGAATTGAAGGTTATTACTACTCGTAGTGGTAAAACTTTCAAAGAACCCATTTCTCGTCCAAGTACTTCTATGGAGAAAGAAAAAGAGAAAGAACCCGAGGTGGTGGTCGAAAAGGAGCAAATTCCAAGCCCACGAAGTACCGCTCAAACCACACCTACGGTTGTTCAATACCAATCATGGAACCCGAGATTCCAAGGCCGATTCCTATGCCTATGCCCCAACCCACACCACCCTTACCTTACCCTTCAAGACGAGACAAGGAAAAGGCACAAGAACGAAATAATTATCAATTTGAACTTTTTATGAAAATGTTTCGTGACTTGCATTTTAATATAAGTTTTGCCGACGCCTTAGTCATGATGCCTCGATTTGCCGTGAACTTCAAAAGTATGTTGAATAACAAAGAGAAATTGCAAAAATCGTCTAGTTGTTCATCGGTTTTTCTTAGCCGCATACCTCAAAAAGTCTGTGATCCCGGTAAGTTTTTGATCCCATGTGCTATACAAGACATGGAAGAATGCTACGCCTTGGCCGATCTTGGTGCTAGTATTAATTTGATGCCTCTTGAGATTTTTAAATCGCTCAATCTTCCCAATCTCACTCCTTCAAGAATGTCAATCGAGATGGTCGATCATTCTACGATTCTAGCTTGTGGAGTTGCCGAGGACGTCTTTGTGAAAGTTGGAAAGTTCTACTATCCCGTAGACTTTATTGTTGTTGACATTCCTATCGATCCTAAAGTTCCTCTAATTTTAGGTCGATCATTTTTGGATACCTCGAGAGCACTTATCGATGTGCATGCAAGGAAAACCACTCTTCGTTTCAATGAGAAAGAACTCGTCATTAATGCCACACAAAACTCCACACTTTCTCATGTGTATTCTATCACGTCTTTGTACAACGTCAATCCCATCAAAAACATTTGCAAAAAGATTTCAAAAAGAGTTTTAGAAGTTGTTGAGAAAAATGAAGTTCCGTCCCCTCCTCCGGTGGAGGTTAAGAGTGTTAAGCCTACGATTCCAATTGTGAATGATTCTTCGGATGATGAATATGTTGATCCCAATGGGGAAGTTTTCTTTGTTGACAAACGTTTTGAGAACTTACCACCACCTTTGCCAAAACGATTTTCAAATGTGAGAATTTTTAGTGTGACTAACATTACTTTAGAAACACCAAATATTTTTGACATAATTAAATCGGGTTTTCACAAGGAGAGTTTAAAAGATGAAAAAGGAAAAGATTTTGAATTGAATTTAAAAGATTTTTCTACAATTCTAACTCCGTCATCACCACGTGTATTGAGTGCTACAAGCTCGTCTTCTCCTTTTGACGATGCTTTGTGTGGACTTAGTGTGGGGGAATCCCCTTATGTTCCCTTCCCTTTCTCCACCGAGGACGAGATATTTGATCCCGGAATTGCTTATAAAGGGAAATCTCGGTCTTCCACCGATGCAATAAATGGAAAATCTTTTCATTTGATTGGTGCGAGTCTACCTCGAGTAGCTCAATGTTTTCATGACTTACCCATTGTCCCACCCTTCTATTTCTTCTCTCCTTTTTTCTTGAAACCCTTTGGGTTTGTGTTGGCACACGATGAAGTGGCGTTGATTTGTTTTTCCAATGAAAACGAGAACGCCATCTTCGATCCCGGTATTTTGCACCATCAAAGGACCTAGTCCTTAATACCGGTTGCTTTTGGGCCTTGTTTATCATGTAAGCCCCACCAAAAATTGACCATACCATGATTATCCCTAAATGATCACATTTATGGGGATTCGAGTCGAGCTTTTGACTCGGTTATCAAAAACAAGGTGCCTCGTGGGGGAGACCCATGCTTATCCATGTACATATTATTGCTTTCTATTTAGTTAATGTGAGGGGATTTGTGCCCTTCCAACCTTTGTTCCGTGGTTGTTTGTGCATTGTGGTTTTTAGACCATGATCTTCACGATTGGAGCCTCTCGTGTTCGTTTATGGGAGCACTCGATCGTTTGCTTTGAAGACATTTCTCAATATCCAAATGATATATCCTTTTGATGTTCTAACCTTAGGTTATTAGCACACTTCATAAACGGCTATTAATTTATTGGTTAAACCCTTTCCATGCTAGATTAGGCATTCGACTACGTCTCTAGTACGGGGGTGTTTGCACCCCTAGACTCGAAACATTGAGGACAATGTTTAACTTTAGTATGTGGGGGTGAATAGATACTTGCCTTGCCAAACCTTCACGCTTTCCAAAGTTTATCTTTTTGTTTATCGTTTTTGTTTCAAAATAAGGCTAAAAATGGCCAAATTTTAAAAATTTTCTCAAACTTTATAAGTGTTTGAAGACACGAATGTAGATTTTCCGATGGCGAGAATAAGAGTAATTTTTGACTCGACCGTGCGTGTTGAGCACTTAGCTTTGATTCCTTAACTACACATTAGGCTAAGTCTCTTAAATGAGGACGAGAAATGATAGAGTTAATTATAAGTTACTATGCTAAACGTAGAGTACTCGTATTCTTTCAAAAACTCATGTGTTCTCGTTGTTTGCTTATTCTCCCTTCGCATGTAAATATTTTTGCTTAATAAATATTGACTTAGCGGTTTAGTTAGGATTGTTGGGTTTCTAGTCTTTTCTAGTAGCTTCCGTGTAATTAAATTGGGAAGACATTAAGGTATCGCCAGCGTCACGGTTTTGAAGTATTGGCACCCCAATAATCGAAAGCTTCACCCAATAATAAGATTTCAAGTGCTCACCTAAATCTAGCAAACAATTTGAAGCCCCACAAGGCCAAAAAATCTATGCAAAATTGAAAGTGAATCAAGCCTTAATCTTCTAAGCTTTAAAGATCCAAAATTCGCTTTAGCGTGACGATATACGTCTTTGGCTAATAAAACCACCGATGAGGCGGATAATAAAAGGCAAGGCAAGACCGAAGTCATAATAAAAGCTTCATGGCGAAGTTGAATAAAAGATGGAGGTAAACTAAAGATAATAAGGCCCTTCCGTTAGGGGGCGTATAAAAGTCTTGGTAATAAGTCTCATGTTCAAAACCGTTATAAAACCGTGTTTATTGATTCTTCTTGTCAACTTAATTTTTTAACATCGTTGTCTATTAGGAGGGGTTATTGATTTGATGGTCTTAGTTACACCGTTAGGACTCTATTTTTAGACCTAAATCTCTAAAATCGCATAAGTCAAACAATATATCCTCGTGATCATTAAGACAAAATAAAATATAAGAGATACAACTTAGGAATAATAGGAGGATAAGTACGTGATTAGGGCATATGAGTAGTGTTAGCATTACTAACTTATAATAACGATGATCTCGTTGCACGCTTGGCATGGAATTAGGGTGAAAATCGAGGACGATGAAATTATTTCTAACGAAGCATTCACGTGTTCTTATTCTATGAACCTAAACGTCCCATTTTGCGATGAAAATCATACATTATGTCTAAAACGCAAGTAGTAGTAGTAATAGTAGTAGTGTAGCTAGTTTATCATTCAATAAAGTGAATAAAATTAAATTTTGGAGATGCTATGATACTTTATTCTAGCATTGCGTGAGGGCACGGTAATGGTTTAGTATGGGGGAGTGATGAGACTGCTTTTATACATAGTCTCATAGTCCAAATCGGGTTTAAATTGCATAAAATATCATTAAAACTGCCAAATATATGCTCGTGTTTGTTGCTTGTGTATTTTAGGTACGGATATTGAGGAAAAGACAAAAAGATCACAAGAATCATTCAAAAACGAACACGGGAAACAAAGTCGCATAATGAACCGGGCCCAAATCTGGAATTTCCAAAAATGACCTTGAAGAATTGAAGATTGGCAACATTGGTCCCTCATTTTTGAAGACTTGGCAATTTATACCCTTGCAAAACTCATAAAATGCATTGTGGTCCCTAAATTATCAAGATATTACAAGTTCAGTCCTTGAAGAATGAAGAAATTACATTTGAAGTCCTTGTTAAAAGTTTGGAAAAACCCTTGTGCCGTTTTCAGCAAGTTAACCAAACTTGTTATAAGGGAAAAAAAGAAGTTGGAGCTATTTAATTTGAAGTGCAAAGATTAAGAGAGTGCAGGGGTAAAATTTGACCAGACAACCAATCTCACCTCATCCAACCAATGACCTCCACGTCATCCCCCACTCACCGTCCACCAATCACAAGCCCCATTCTCCCCACGTCACACTCCACTTAAACTTTTTAAAAACTGATTAAACTAATCAGGGATTAAAAGGAGGCAAACTTAAATTTAAACATTTTTTAAACCCCAAACGAATCAAACGCCCCTAATTCCTTTCCCTCCCACACATAAACCCTAAAAACTCCCAGTTTTAATTGCCCTAATCCTTAACTTAAACCCCAATTAATATTGGGGGTTTTAATCCCAACCCCACTCCCAACAAATCCTTACACCCAGAAAACGACCTATCATTCCCTTGTCCCCTCCCCTGCTACATCTTTCACGTGGTACTATTCACATCTACGTCCCAAAATGATTCCTTTGCCCCAAAGGAAGATTTAACAGCTAAGATTGAGTATCACAAGCTTCCAAACAGCTGGCCATCACATGGACGATTTGACCAAAGACTAAGAGGGCATTTATGGAAAATAACACATTAGGGTTTACACATTGTAATATTTTATTTGTTTTCTAGAATCATTATCTAGCTAGTATAAATATAAGTGGCCTGTCACTTATATTTTTTGTTCCAGTTTTAGCTCTTTCACTTGTAATCCCTTTTTATCAATATAAAAGTTTGGTATTTGAGAAAAGTAATTCCTTTTTATAATTTTTAAAAGTTTGGTGTGTGACTAAGAGCTAGCTGAGTTCCATTTTTCCATTGTGTAAACAATTTGAGGTTTCAGTTTTCAAAGGTTTCAAAAAGTTTTTTAAGATTTTCAGAAATCCAAGGTTCATGAAGTGAAAGTGGAGTGGATCATTGGATTACTGAAAGTGTTACTGGTTTCAGAAGTTGTTCATTGGTTCAAAGTATTTGGAAAGATTTTGAAAAGGTTTTAAAAAGAAGAAAAATCAGAAAATATTGGATATATTGTGTGTATTTTTCTTAGCAGGTCTTAAGTGATTGTTGTCCAAGGTTCTGCACAGGTCCGGACCTGTTTGGAGATGGCTAGCAGCCATTGTTGGACCTGGATGTAGGTCCAACAAGGTAAAAGCCTTGTTCCTTTTTCAGTTTTCAGTTTATGTTGATTTTGCATGAAATTTGTGAAGAACTGGTTATAGGCTTGTTAAATGATTTGATTCTACTGATTAGGGCCTCATATGCATGTTATAAGTTGTTTCAATCAGTTTGAGTGTGATTTGTTAAGATTTGGTTTGAAAAATTTTGATTTCTGAAAATTAAGGAGTGTTTGGATTAGGGTTTTAAGAAGATAAATTGATAAGCTTTTGTCTTTTAAACCAGCTAAATACACTACTTAGGGTCTTGGTAGGTCACATTTGTATTAGGATTTCAGTTTGGTAGTTTTTAAAAGAGATTTGTTTGTTCAAAATTGGTATTAACTAGTCAAAAATCAGAAGTCCTCTTTGTGCATGCTTGAGTGTATATTTGGCCTTCAAATCTTGATCACTGCTAGGAGATAGGTCCAAGAAGGGATTGAAATTGCTTGCATATCATTTGGTTAACATTGTGTGCAAGATTTAAAGGTTGGAAATTCATTTGTGTGCATATTGAACCAGCAAATACTCTCAGATAGGGCATAGTTAATCAGTAACTTTTTTGTGGCCATTTGTGCTTGATATTTGTGTTTGAACTTGAGAGTTTTTGTTGTTCTTGACTTCCCACAATCCAACTGGTTGTGGGAGTGCCCCTATTGTCCAATCAAACACCTCAAAATCCAAAGACAAGTCCTCTTGTCCTTATCTTCACAAGTGAAGATAACTTTTTTCTTTGTGTTCATCAAAAAACCTATCTGAGCACGTTTTTGGTTCCAGCCTGTTTTGATCTTGTTAAATTGGTTTGATTTTGTGTTTTTGAGACTTAAGGGGTGTAAGGTTTAAGTTTTAAAAGAAAAAAAATAAAAAGTTCAAAAAGGGGGGGGGGGTGCACAGCCTCGATCCCTTGACCTCTCGCTCACAACACATACGACTTAACCATCCTGCCCTTGGGTCTTTTACTGACCAAGGGTGGATTCAAAAGTTATTTAAGGGTTTTTGGTTTGGACTTTTCTAAATTAAGCCGTAGCTAAATAAGCTACCACAGGCTTATTGGCTAAGCTTATTAGCCTGTTAATATTTTTCCTAGGATTAGAATTACATTTGGGATTTTTCTAGCTGAAGTTTTGATTTTTTCTCTTTCTTTATTTATTTTTTATTAATTTTTCTTTACCCGTTTTTACTTAAATAGTTTAAAAATAGATAAAATAGTTTTTAAATTTTATAAAAAATGTTTTTAGGTTTTAATTAAGTAACTTGAGGTTTACAGCCAATAAAGTTTTCAAAAAGTCTTATTTTTGATTTTATAGGATTTTAGGGTTTTTAACCAAAATTAAAATTTAATATAAAATTATTAAATAGGTTTTAGAAACTTTTAATTGCATTTCTGTCTTAGTTACAATATTTTAGATTTTTGGTAATTTTTTAGAATTTTTTAATAAACTTTGAATTTTTTTGATTATTTTATTATTATTTTATTATTAAAAATTGAAAGTTAGTTTTTTCTAATTTTTTCATTTTTCCTAGATTGTAGACACTTAATTAGGAATTTTGTAACTTTCCAAATATTTTTAGGGCTTTTCAATTATTTTCTAGAATTAATTTAAGTTTTAATTAATTTTTAATAGTTTTTAAGTATTTAAAAATAGTTTTATTTGGTTTTAAAATTTAAAAAAAATACTTTTTAGCTTAATTAGGTTATTTTTGAGGTTTACAAACTTTAAAATCTTGTTTAGGGCTTTTTAATAATTAATTGTGATTTTTAGGGCTTTAATTAGCATTAAAAAGTCATTATCTAATTAATTAAAAGGTTTTAGCAAGTTTGGATTTTTTGTAAACTCTTAGAATATTATTGTGGATTTTTAGTAATTTTTAGGTTAAAATTTTAATTTTTGCACTATTTACGGTTTTACGTGATCGCCTTTTTCGTCTTAGTTTAACCCGTTTTCATAACCGTCATTTCTTTCTTATTTCTCTTTTCTTTTCTTCTCATAACAATAAAATCATCATCAATCAATTCATTACACAACGCACGTGCCTCCTTGGGAAACGAACTTGAACTTTCTTAAGGGTCATTAGTGCTTGGTTTTCCTAAACCGACACTCGATACTTGCCACTTTTGCTCTCTTTTCCTAAATAGTAGTAAAACCACTACATCAAGTTTCGTTGTTTTTAGTTTCAAACACATCCTTAACAGTAGTAATGACACCCCTTTGTACCTAGCCAGCTCTTTGTCTTTTTGAATAAGCTCAGCTCTGCAGCTTGCAAGAAGCTCACTAGATTTTATAACTACAGCTTTGCTTTCTTCAAAATTTTGAGTGAGTGTAGCGTTTGCCTTCTTTAATTGCTTTTGACTCTTTTTAGTTTTATTGACATCTTTTTGTAAAGAAGCAATTAAGTTTTGCAAGCGCAATACGCTCCTCATCAGCATCATACTCGTTTGCATGTTGATCATCCTCAGACTAATTATTGCACATGTCTGATGAATCGGGTGTAGTATTGCTATCAACCGTTTCCATCATACACGTGTCAGTAATGGTTGTTGGAAGCTCACTAGGCTCATGAATATCACCAAACACATTATATTCGTCGTCAGTATGTACCTTATCGATTGGCTCGATATCAAAGATAAGACCATTGTCATCTTTAGTGAGTTTGAGAACTTCTTCAATCTTTGCCATGTATGAGTAATGTGCTTCAAGTTCTTGGTCGGAGGCTTCATCATCAGTGTCATCAAGCATTGCTCCTTCCTCAGCCGATAATTTAACCCAACTTCCATCTTCTTGTATAGCAGCATCTTTTCCTTATGATAGCCAGAGTCTCTAACCTGTTTCGGTTTCCTACATTCCTTTGCCATATGCCCATAACCTTGACAATTAAAATACTGAATCCCACTTTGATGAACCACTTGAGTTCCAACAGTTTCTTTATTCCCAGCAACAGTAGCAATCCTCTGAGTATCATACTTAGCAGTTTGTCAATCATACCGTGCAGAACCCTCAACATGTGTTGGATGACATCGATCATACCTAGGAGGACTTTCATCACGTCGACGTGTGTCATACCTTGGAGGACTCTCAACATATCGGTTCCTTGTGTTAGATGATGTTCGAAGATTGTTGTTGGTGGGTTTGTATATCTTCTTGTAAGACTTTATTACGAAAGCAATTTGTTGTTTCATTTCCCTATCCTTCTGAGCTTGTTCTTCATCACTGTCCTCTTCAGATGATGGCTCAGATGATGGTGATGGTGCTCTTGGTTCTTTGCCTCGTGATCTTGTGGGAGTTGAAGACTTGGATGAAGTAGAGTATCTTGGTGAGGATGATTGTGTGGAGTATGACTTGGGAATACGAGAGTGATGATCTTAGACGTTTTGAGTGGTAGACACCAAAGCAAGTGGATTAGTAGTCTTTGCTATCCTTTCAGCTCGAAGTTCATTCGCCTCATTCTGAAATTGTTTCAAAATGTCAAAGAGCGTGTGATAGTTGACCTCGTCTAACTTACTATGTTGTTTCACCAAAGTTACAAACCGTGTCCACTCTTGTTGAAGTTGTTGTAGAAATTGCACATTGACTTGCATGGTGGAGACTTGCAAATTGTTTCTTGTCATGTCATTCATCATCTTGTAGAATCTTGAGTAATATGAATCAATTGATTCCCCATCCAATGAATTAAACTTGCCAAAGTTCCAAAACAAGTTAGTTTTGACATCTTGCTTGTTAAGTGACTCTCCTTGTTGCAAGCGTTCATTAGCAAACCACATTTCTTTTGCTGTAGATCACGCATCAACCGTTGAGTAAATATCATCCCCAGTCCCACTTAGAATCAAATAGATTGCTTCCTTCTCTGCATCAATCCAAGCACGTTTCTCTTTTGAAGTGTTCTCATATGTTTCCTCAATTGTTTGCTCATCGGAACCGGGCGTCGAATCGGTTGCTGGAATTGCAGGGATAGTTATTGTAGTGGGAGTATAGGTTCCTTCTTTGATCCAAAGTCGGAGAAGATCACCATTTGGCCTTGTATCAAGATATCGAATAAAACGTGATTTCCATTGTGCATATCGACCTGACACAAGCATTGATGGTCTCTCTTTGTTGCCCGCCACCATGATGTTGTTTTTCGTCACACGATACTCTGTAGTAGAATCCATCTTGATATTCTTTGAATTTAGAAATGAATATGGATCTTAAGTAGATGTGATAGTGATTGTTGTTGTAGAGAAAAGTAGTTGAAATCCCTTAAAAAATGTTCTCGAAAAACCAAAAAAATTCTCCAAGACCAAAAAACACACGAAATTTTTTTAAGTGTATTTTTGGAATTTTTCAAAAAACCCTCCAATCTGTCACAATGTCAAACAATCTGTCGCAATGCACAAAGATTTATGTCGCAATGTCTCTTCTGTCGCAATGTCTCCTGTCGCAATGTCTCAATCTTTGACCATGTCGCAATGTGGAAACTTGAACCTGTCGCAATGTAGAAACTTGAACCTATCGCAATGTATCAACTTTGAACCTGTCGCAATGTAGAAGCTTTGAACCTGTCGTAATGCCAAAAAATGAACACCTGTCGCAATATCCAAACAAATACTCTGTCGCAATATCTAACCAAGAAACGTATCACAATGTGTGTCGCAATGTTGGTCGCAATCCTTAAACCCTAGCATTGCGATGGAAAACAAGGTGAAGTTCTGTCGCAATGTGTTAACAGTTCTGAAAAAGTTGAGTAAAAAATGGGATTTTTTCTTAGAAATCAGTGATTTTAACCAATCCAAAGCACTCAAATCCCTACCACAACTATGTAGGAGATTTATATCAAGAATTAGAGCACGAAAAACACAAAAAAATGAGACGTGGTGTTTTGAGCTTGAAAAACCCACGAAATCAATCTATAACAACAACTAATCACAAATCTACCCCATGACGATTGATACCAATTGTTGTCCCTAACTTGTGATGATAAAACAATAAATAAAGAAGACAGATAGATGAAGTAGATGAATTCTAGAGAGAGAAAGTAGAGAGAGAAAAGAGAGAGAAGTGTGTGAAACTTTAGGAGTATTAGATTAAGAAAATGAACAACCAACATCCTTCCTAACATGCTAGGAAGGGTATTTATAGCCTTGCCTACATGTGGCATAATGGGCTATATGTTTGATTGGACCGGGCTTGAATAAAATGCTTAGTACCTTGAAAGAGGCCTTTTAAGCTAGCCATCAAGCCCGTAATGTCACGACTATTTTAACTAACTATTACAACGTTCTAATAAATGTTACAATATAAACCTATGACCGAACATTCTTGTTTGACTCAATATTTTGAGGCTAACAACGCTCAAGAGTCTGGAGTATACACTTTTCGTGTTCAAGGAGGGATAATAATAGAATTGATCAGTTGGTACCTAGAGATGGCGAGCCAAGGTACTTACAGTTGTACTTTTACGACGCGGAATCTGAACTTGAACATAGGTTAAAATGGCCTAATCAGGATAGAGAGATTGTTATAATATTATCACGTGTTCTTGCACCAAACACATATGTCCAGACATTTCGATAATTTGGTAACCTTGGTCCACTTGAAAACTATAGGGTCAAATTAAATGTGACTGTTAAGGTTGATCAAAGAGAATACAATCGTCCTACAACGTCTGAGGTAACAATATGATTTTGACTATCCTACATCTTATCAAAATGCATACCTTGTATATTTCATATTATACTCTTAACTTAAATCACGTATCACATAGGTCGCTGGTATTTGGATGGAAGACAATGACAATATCACTTCATACAAGAGAAGCATTGTTGTCTACGGAAAGTCTGAATACCTTACGCAAATACAACCTTATCTCATTTGCTATGATCCTTTATCTTATCCAATGTTCTTTCCAAATGGTGAGACTGGATGGCATTCTCGAATACCAAGGGAAGGTGTAGACATAAGAGAACTTGTTGAGGATGATGATGGCAATGAGGACGACGATGGCGATGAAGGTACTAAATTAATCGCACTAGGCATACACCATATTATCTTGCTTAATACCATGTTATGATAGTATCGTAGAATAAATGAATTTCTTACATAATGTTGTTAACCATCGTCACACAGGAATTAACACACAAACTGGTAGAAAAACTGTTACTATGCGAGAATATTATTGCTATAAATTCTAGATTCGGCCATATCATAACTTAATAATGTTTGGAGGGCGCTTGTTTCAACAGTTCGTGGTAGATATATACATAAAGATCGAGACGTCACGTTTGCATTTTTGTGAAAAAACCAATCCACAATTAGAGCTGATTTGTATCAAGGAATCATTGATTGTGTTAACGCCCGGGAGGTTCAAACGAATAGACTTGGACAAGTTATTGTCTTGCCGATTTGTTTTGTCGGAGGACCACGTGACATGCGGAGACGCTTTTTGGATGCCATGATGTTAGTTCAGGATGCTTGAAAACCTGGTAGCTTTCTTACCATGACTTGCAATCCAAATTGGCCTGAAATTATGGAAGAACTTTATGAAGGGCAAACGACACAAGATCAACCATACTTGGTTACAAGAGTTTTTTGTGCTAAACTAGAGGATCTCAAGCATAATCTATACACGGAGCATATCCTCGGTGTATTTCGTCGCATATATATGTTATCGAGTTTCAAAATGAGGTTTACCACATGCACATTTTCTTCTGATTATGAGATCAGATGACAAGTTGTTGAATCCTGATGATTACGAAAAAGTTGTTTGCTCTGAAATTCCGGACCCAAATAAGCAACCTGAATTGCACCAGCTGGTCATGAAGCATATGATGCATGGACCTTATGTCCACTTAAATACAAATTGTGCTTGTATGGAGGGTGAACCAAAAAAATGTCGTTGGAGTTATCCGAGGCAGTTCCAAGAAACAACGCAACAAGGAGATGACTCATATCCTTTCTATCGTCGAAGAGATAATGGAATTGAGGTAAACGTACGAAACAACGTTCTAGATAATAGATGGGTCGTTCCATATAACCTCAAATTGTTGATGATGTTCAATTGTCACATCAATGTGGAGATATGATAAAGTATTAAATCCGTTAAATATGTCTTCACGTACGTTTACAAGGGTCATGACAAACAAGTTGTAAATGTTGATAAAGATGGCGACCAAGTCCTTAACGAGATAAAGAGATTCCAGGATGCGCGATATGTATCACCCCCCGAGGCCATGTGGCGAATTTACAGATTCCCTTTGTCTAATATCAATCAGTGTGTATTGGCATTACAAGTTCATCTACCAAATAAACAATTGGTTAGGTTCGCAGAAGACGATGTACTCACTAACATTCTTGCAAGAGAAAAGGATAAAAGATCGATGTTAACTGCCTTTTTTGAATTGAACAAGTTATACGTCAACGCGAGGCAATATTTGTATAAAGACATCCCAAAGTTCTATACATGGAATAAGAGTACACGCAAGTGGAACCTTCGAAAAAAGGAAAAAATGAGAGGAAGAATGGTTTCGGCTAATCCTGCTGAAGGGGAGCGGTTTTATCTACGGGTACTATTGCAACATGTTAAAGGGCCTACGAGATTTGAGTTTCTTTACAAGGCGAATAACGTATTGTATAGTACATTTCGTAAATCAGCACTAGAAAGAGGGTTAATAAAGGGTGATAATCACATAAATGATTGTCTACGTGAGTCCTCTACACATGAGATGCCTGACCCTCTTAGAAGACTATTTGCTACTATTTTAATATTTTGTGCACCAGGAGATGTTCGAAAGTTATGGGATGACCACTATGAATCTCTTTCAGAAGACTACAACTTAGAAGGTATGAGTGTTGAACGGGTTCAAAATATGGTTCTAACGGACATATCAGCAACTCTACAATCTATGGGTAAGAGTCTCAGTGATTTTGATCTTCCAAACATTACTGCAGATGTGCGTTCATATGCATATGGATGTGGTGAAGTACACGAGGAATGCTTGATAGTTGTACTTCCTGAAGATATACTAGCTCGACATTCATTAAACGCTTATCAACAAATAACATATGATGCCATCATGAAACATGTCGATGACAACTCCGCCAGTATGTTTTTTATTGATGGTCCGTGAGGAACTGGGAAAACATTCTTGTATAAAGCTTTGCTTGCCACTGTTCGTTCTCATGGACTTATTGCACTTGCCACCGCTTCATCAGGAGCTGCGACAAATAACATGAAAGGGGGGAGAACTGCTCACTCGCGCTTTAATATTCCCATCAATCTGACTACAAACTCAATATGCACTGTCAAAAAACAAAGTGGGCTTGCTAAACTGCTTTGTCAATCCAAGTTGATAATATAGGATGAAAGCCTCGATGGCTAAAAGACAAGGTGTGGAGGCGGTAGATCGAACTATGCGAGACATTACCGAGGTGAATCTTCCTTTCGGTGGCAAGATAATGGTTTTAGGAGGGGACTTTAGACAAGTTTTACCAGTCGTAAGACGTGGAACGCGAGCGTAGATTGTAGATTCAAGTCTCCGAATGTCACCGCTTTGGCTTGGAATTAAAAAAATGTGGTTAACCATAAACATGAGGGCGCGAACAGATCCATGGTTTTCAAATTTTCTGTTACGTGTCGGTGATGGAGTTGAAGAGGTTATCGACGAAGGCTATATACGAATACCCGATGACATGACCATTCCATACACTACCGATGTTGCCTCAAAAGATGCATTGATCCATGAAATTTTTCTTTCCTTTGTTAACAACGTTCATACATCAGCTGATATAGTTTCAAGAGCAATATTATCAACTAAAAATGAACATGTTGACAGTATTAATGAAATGTTGATTGGCAGATTTCCTGGTGAAGAGAAGGTTTACTATAGTTTTGATGAAGCGGAAGATGACACACACAACATGTATCCTTTTGAATTCTTAAACTCCCTCAATGTGAGCGGATTGCCACCATATTTACTTGCGCTTGATAATTGGATTCCCGATTATTCTTTTGAGGAATCTCGATCCGACAAATGAATTATGCAATGGCACGAGGCTAATATGCAAACGATTTGATCCAAATGTCATCAATGCTGAAATTGCTGTCGGGCAACACGTTGGAGTTAGAGTTCTCTTGCCATGAATTCCTCTTGCTCCATCTGAAAAGACATGTTTCCTTTCAAGCTAAAGAGAACACAATTTCCTGTCCGCCTTTGCTTTGCCATGACTATCAATAAAGCTCAAGGGCAAACTATTCCAAATGTAGGTGTCTATTTGCCTGACTTTGTTTCTCACATGGCCAGCTTTATGTTGCGTTATCTAGAGGGATCTCACGTGCAACTACCAAGGTACTGGTGAAACCAGTCAAAGAGTTTGGTGAAGAAGGAGTATACACCTCAAATACGTGTACCAAGAAGTTTTACGCAATGAGTAACATCAGTCCCTAGATTATATTTTATACTTGATGCAATTTTTCACTTTCAGTTTTACTTTATGTTTTTTATATGTTGTTTGATACATTGTATATGGGATTTTATTTTAAATTGAATTACCTTATGTTACGACAGTTTCCAACTACAATTTTATCTTAGCACAATATAGCGTTTCGTTAATACTCTTTTAATCTTATTGTACAAATTTGTTTTCTCGGAGGACTTGTAAAAGTAAATAATAAAAATATAGAACTTGAAACTAGGGATGGCACCCGTGGGTAACGGGTACGGGTATCTCAAACCCGTCACCCACCCACGTAAATATTTTCATACCCACCACCCACCCGTTACCCATTAGTGGGTATAATTTGATACCCATACCCATACCCGTTGGTATTTATTACCCGTGGGTAAACCCATGGGTTAATGTAATAAAATAAAATCACACAAACTTATATGAAAATCAATTATATAAGTGCGTTTCAAGAAACTGAATTAAAGACAATATCTATAAAACAATGAAACTAGAATAAGTGAATAATTATTTAGATGTGTTTGAGGATTAGAGGTGTGTTGTGTACCTTGTAGAGTGAACAAAATATGCTAGAAGTGTAAAATAGTAGTATCATATATGTATTAGTATGGACGAATTAATGTTTGGTAGCACAAGAAGAGACAAACTAGATTATCTATGTATATATATTTGATGATCTGATATTTGATCTTCACTTTTTAGCCTAGCAAATCGAATAGTATGTTTTAGTTTAATGTGTTTTCTTGACGGTAGCAACTATAATTTATAATAGTCTCACAAGTCACAACTATCTAAGTACAACTAATTAAGAGGTATAATGAATTTTATCTTATTTTAAATGGGATTATAAGAACACCCATAAGTATATTGATGGATACACATCTGGGTATATCAAATGGGTTTCATAGGTTTGCCCGTAATGGATATCATGGGTTTACCCATGGCGTGTATAGCATACCCGTCACCCACCCGCCACCCATTAATGGGTTTTGTTTTATACCCACGACCTACCCGTGGGTGTAAAATGACAAAAATACCCACCCATTTACGTGTGGGTACCCGTGGGTTGGGTTATGGGTTTTTTCTTACCCGTTGCCTCAAGTAAAAAAAAACGTATAAAAGGCGTCTAAAATTTATTCCTATCTCATAACGTAACCACAAACAAAGATCAGTTTCCCCCAAATTTAGACAACAACATAATCCTCATCGTTGAATCGTGATGAACCCTAACGACGTCGTTGTAATCTCATCTTCTTCTGACGAAGAAGAAGAAGAAGATGACATCATTCTAATCTCATCCGACGACGACGATGATTGTAGCGGATCGGATGTTAACGAACAAGATTATGATGTAATCGAACTTATGGATTCTGATGAAGAAAAACCTCGTGATGCTGATGTGCCACGTGGCACCGGTAATCAAGGTTTGCAATTTTTTTTTGTCTTAATTGGTTTCTTTATTATCTATTGTTGAATTAAATTATGATTATCTGTTTAGATTGGTGTTATTATTATTATTAGTAATACTTGTTTACTACTTTAAGGAGGTGTTTGTTTTGGCTTATAGCTTATGTTTCATAAGCCCCAATGTTGTGGCTTATTTAGAGACTTATGGGCTTATATTAGTTTATTATGATATGATAACTGTATATAACCCCAGAAGTCTCAAACTAAGCCACAAAATTATGACTTATCAAATATAAGCTGAAAATAAGCCAAATTTCGGCTTATATTTCATAAGCCTCCGTTTTGTGTCTTATCTTGAGAGGTGAGACTTGTTCATGATAAACTTATATAAGCCAATAAGTCTCAAGATAAGCCCACAAATTTGAGGCTTATCAAATATAAGCAAAAATTTGGCTTAAGTTTCATAAGCTTAAACAAACACCCCCGAAATACTGATACATTCGGTTTCGGTTAGCCGTTAGTATAATAATTCCATGTAATATTGTGTAAAATGAGGATAAAACAGGAGATTGGAGAAAGTGTTCAAATGGAGTTTTATTTTAGAAAATAAGGATTTGGAGATAGAAAGTTCACTTTTCAAAATGATAACTTACGTCCTATGTTGCACGGAAACGCCCCTCGGGTGCCGTGCCCGTCCCGGAAACGTTTTGGAAACGGGAAACGGCCGGAAACGCGGCGGAAACGTTTCCGGAAAAAGAGAAACGTTTCATGATGATCGGAAACGTCGAGGCTTGAGAAGAAACGTGGAGGGAGACGTTTTTGAGGTTTTTAACACGTTTGTGGGTTGATTTTTGGTGTTTTGCCTTTCATGATTGTGTTTCAATTTGCGAAAATGGTGAGGGTAGAATAGCTTTGGTGTAAACTGTGAAGATGAAGGCGAACAGAGTGAAGAAAAGTGAAAAGGCGGCTGGTTTTTCTTTGACCTAATAGTAGTTGTTGGCCCACTAATGTACTTGGGCATGTTAATAAGTTATTGGGCTTTTATAACTAGGCCATTTATCTAAAATAACACATAATGTAAAATTTTGCAACATATATATATATATATATATATATAACTAAGATATGAACTAGAAATATAAGAAAGATTAATAAATTAATAAATATATAAAATACACAAACTTTTCTAGCCGTACCCGTTTCCTTAATTTTGGGACATTGGCGTTTCTAAGTACCCATCCCCGTTTCCGTATCCGTCCCCGTGCAACACAGCTTATGTCTCATTTCAATATAATAATAGGATTTACATAGAGTTGGAAGGCGAACAAGCAACAAAATGCGCCACTAGCCCTTTTTCCGATTGCAACTTAGGTTGTTATTAGGTTTAGAAAATGTTTCAATCTTTTTGATAAATAATGAAGGGGGTTTTGTTTCTCAGAAAGTGTTTGAAAATTTAGGAAATGTGTAAGATTCTATTTTCTAGAGAACTGCTATGGGATATAGAAGAGTGCAAGACAAAAATGTAGAAAAGTGCAAATTTTCAGTTTTTTTAGGTTAGTTAGGAATTAGAAAGTGCACTTTTTTATATTTCGGAGTAACTCTTCAGGAAAAATTCAATTGGAATGTGTTTTTTGTTTGTTTTTTGTGTTCTATTAGAAATATTTATAAGAAAGAGATTTTATTTTTTAACAACTAAATGAAGCTTAAGATTTTGAAAACCATGACTTAATCTTGTCTGGACTTGCCTTTCACTTTTCTAAGACGGAGTATGGAAGAGCATCTAAACACGGTTACTAAAATTCCAACACTTTTCACGTTTTCTAGAATCGAGAGGAAATAAAGAAATTTTGATGCTGCTAATCACACCAAAGGGTAGAAAAACACTTGTGTTCCCACAAAAATGTTTTTGTAAACCAAGAAAATCCGAAATTGCATTTAAATTTGGAACAAAACTGAACTTTTTAATTCCTAACTTAATAGCGAAAAACACGAATTATGGTTTCTAAGGGCTATTTGCAACACATACAATCAGCCACCTTGTCGGCTCGTAATGTCGAGTCGGGAACCAGGTAACCCAAAAAAAACCTCATCAAATCCACATACTTTTTGTCCTTGCTAAGATGCAGTCCAGGTTTTGTTTGTATATGGTGACTGGCTTTAGTATTGCGTTTTAAGTGTGAGTTTGGGTGATTTAGTTTTTAAGAAAGCATTAAAAGGTGATGTGGATCTTATCAATGCAAGACCGAGGTTGATCTGTTTTATAGTTCTCTCACTTATGGTGAAACCGTGAAAGATAGCACGGTTACACAGATATGAGAATTGTTTGTTCCTTTGATGGTTGGAAAGGAATGCAAAGTAAGGTTATGGGTTACCATCGATAAATCACATACAATCATCTACTGTCATCACATGTATGTCCTTGTGTGTCTGAGATTAAATCTTACTTGGAAGGTGTGAAAAATATGGAAAATATATATTATTGAAAGGAGAAGAAATGTGTCTTAAGGTATCAAAGCGTTAGTTGACCCCATTTCGGCTTTTCAGGAGACAATGATTCAAACGAGCTAAGTACTTTCGAGATTAAATCATACTTGAGGAAGCATAGAATGAGGCTGTCTGGGACCAAGGAGGAGTGCATGGAGCGTATCAAAGAGCATGAGAGGTTAGTTATTAGTTGCAGACATAAACTAGTTACACTTGCCTACAAATAATTTCTTAATGGTTATATATGTATATCGGGTGTGCTTGGTTAAGGGTATTAGGGGGTAAGGAATGGGAATGAGAATGATTAATACTGTTTGGTTAATGAAAATATAGGTAATCATTACCCACTAATGGGTTCATAACCATTCCTCTGTAAATTGGGGCTAATGGATTCAAGGTAATAGATTGACGTATGTATGTGTGTATCTCCACCTACCACCACCACCATCACTGACCACCACCATTGTCGCTACCACCACCCGTTCAACGCCACCAACACTCTCTGACACCACCACTCTCCGACGCCACCACGACCACTGACCACCACCATTGTCGCTACCACAATCCTCCCAACGCCACCACCACTCTCTGACGCCACCACCACCACCATTGCCACCAGCCGCTACCACCTCACCATGGTACGCGTCGCACAATCACCACCCCTATCATCGACCACTGTGACCAACATCACCGTAGATGTAAGTGTGTATTCTCAACCAGCGACCACCACCTCTACCGATGCCGCCATCACACTTTTATCACAATCATTCACGGCTACTGATGGCGTCACTACTACCACCACCACACTACCACCTCTACCGATGCCGCCACTACACTATCGCCATCATTAACGACTACGATGGCGTCACCGCCATCACCACCACACCGCTGATCATCACCACTGCCACAACCTTCACATCCCGTCTCCATCTATACCAACCACCACAACCGCTTATTGCAACCACCAACCAACTGTCAAAAACCACACAAAAACCACCAAACCACGCCATTAGCACCACCTCCACCTGCGATTGCTACCTTTGCCGACTACCACAAGTACGCAATCATCTTTAATTGCCGTCGTTCTCAACCACCAGTAACCGCCACTAATTTTAATTTATTAGTTGTTTCCTTTACCAACATCGTCATCGTCACGACCAATGACTATCACGCTAACAGTTGTTGCCACCATCTCCAATCACCACCACGACTTATATTAACCAAGCACCAACAATGGTAATGATAATACTAAGGAATGCTCATTGCATTCCATTGTATTCCCTTACCCATTCCCATTAGGTTAACCAAGCGTCCCCTAAGTTCTTATTTGCCTAGATTAGGAGCTATCCAGAAGAGATAGAGGCTGTGTTTGGTAACAGCTTTTTTAAGAGCATTTTACCAATTAGCATTAGCATTTAGCATTATTGTTAAAAAAGTCTGTTTGGTTAGAGCAATGGACATTGCTACTTTTTCATATGCTCTTTCAAGGATCATTTTTTAGATGAGCATTATTAATGAAAGAGCATTAGACTTAATAAATTACTTAAATACCCTCATTGATATAACACATTAAATTTAAAAGAGTTTTCTATTTATATATGTATATCCTTTTATGTCTGTTCATACATTTAAATTACAGCTACTGTTAAATGCTTACTGCTAACAGCTAGTTTAACCAAATACACCCAGAGTACTTCTTTTCTTCTGTACATAAGAAAAAGTTGACAGTAAAATAGAGTATATAAAAATTTCGAATGATTTGGTATAAGACCTTTTTATTCAAAAATTATGTAGTCCTAACTGGAGTTTACTTGCATAATTAAGATGCCACAAAGAACCTTTTTGCTCATTATAGTAATTATGCTAGAGAGGAGATTGTAGGATGTTCAGACTTCATTATTTTTTCAATAAATATGGACATTGTGATTTACTACAGAAAATACCTTTTTCAGTGTTTGGTAATACTCATTTCTTATTGTGTAATAGAGATCTGGCTCAGTTCTCATGTTATTTGTACTTGTTCGAGTATGCTAATTATGCTTTTTAAAATGAATTATATAAACTTTTATCCTCACACTCCAGGTTAAAAGCTGAAGGGGGCGAATCTCTTTATCCCATATCATCATTTTCCATCAACTGCACTGGTAATATGTCACTTCTCGTCGATCTTTACAGTCCCATGAGAACTTTGCTCATAATTTTTTTTTAAATTGTTCCTTCAAATGCAGGTGATGCATGTAAAGGTGATGTTGTGCTCTTTAGACAAAACATAAAGAAGGGAATAAAAGTAGTGGGTACAAGAAGTGTTGCTGGGAGGATACTTACAGAAAGTTATGGTGCATCATGTCAACAACATACATTCACGGTTAGGCAGATATAGATGGAAGCCATAATTCTTGATATCTGGAAACTATGTCCTATTTTAACTTAATTAGTGTTTTCTCTTGAATTTTCAGGTTGAAGTCTTGTGGAGCAAAAGGTATAAAAAACTAGATCCACTTTCTATTTTGCTAGTGAAAGGCCGCTATCTCTACAAGTATGGGACATTCCGACAGGTAACTATTAATTTATGTAAACAGTGATACTTTAGTGTCACAATTTTTTGATTGTCTATTATATCTGGTTTTAGCCTTGGGAAAGTGAAGCCGAAAGAGTAATAGTGCTTGGAGAGAAACACAGTCGTGGGAATGCAGCTAGGCATAAAAGAAAACTGAGGCAGACAGGGTTTGCTTCCAGTAATGATAGAGGTATGATGTTCATTTGTATTATAGTATACAAACATCTTGTAGATACAGTCACTGCTGCGACTCCACATGTTCAGTAATTAGTTTGTTTAGTTACTAGCTGAAACACATGTTCTTACTATTATGTTAATGCCTTTGAATATAATCAGGTAGGAAGTGTCGAAAGATATTTGATAACGGGCAGTGTAAAAGTAAACAACCAACTCAAATAGATAAACAGAAGTCACAACGAACTCAAATAGATAAACAGAGGTCTTCTAAGAGAAAAGGTAAAGCCCATGTAAAGGAGAGTACATCAGCAAACAAGAAAAAGGTTGTACCTGCATCGTTTCAAAAGATGAAATTTAAAAGGTCAACACGACTGCCTTTTTTCCCTGACCCGAATTTAAATCCAACCCTTTATAGAATCTCTGATCACCACCAGCAAGAACCATCATCGTCCTTTCCCTGTGATAGAACTTTAGTGCCTTATGGTCATCACAACAATGGACAACGCGAGGCTAATCATGTCTTCCATCAGACACCTGGTTACCATCATCACAACTACCAACAACCCATTCCCAGGTATTGGTTTTGCTGACCGTTTCATGGCAGATCATCTCTTCAGTAGTGTACAAATGATGCACACTACTATATAAATAGATATTCATTCTGCAAAGGATATGACGTCTTGACCAACCCAGACCACACACGCACACACACATCTACAGTATTCTATTATTATATCTTAGAACTGAACTCATCTCTAGATTGTTTTGGAAACAATTTATTCACTTTGCCCCAAGTGGGATTTGAACCCTAAACCCCCAAGCACTTGGTTGAGTGACACACTAAATACCCTCGATGCTGCTAGGTGAAAGGTCCTATAGTCAAAACTTATTCTAAGAGGGTGTTTGGCATTGTTTTTTTCCTTCTCGTTTCCTACCTTTCTGCTTTTTTTAACGCAGAAGTACATTTTTTCATAAGCAGGATAGGAGGTTAGGAGCTGCTGCTTATTTTGTGTTGTTTATTTCATATTAAATTAAAATCACTTTTTACTCTCATATTTAACCAATAATCGTCTATAAATGAACTTGATTGAAATTTTATATTAAAATTCTTATTTTTATATTGCATTTGCTATAAAGTAAGCAAATGCAAACACTACTTCCAAAAGTACTTATTTTTAAGCATAAGCATAAGCAGAAAAAATTAGCAACAGCAAACACCCTTTAAGTATTAATAAAAAATCACAATAAAACTATACCTGAAGTTGATAAATCTAGCGATAACAATGTGACGTCACTGACATAATTTAGAGTACACATACATTATACATATCTGATAAGGGTTGATAGCAGCTTGAGTCGAGCCCTAATAACTCCGAACTTAAATGCAAATTACTTTTGGGTTTTGTAGTTAGTTTTGTTTCCCTAAGATTTACATATCAAATGTTTAACTCAGTTTTTATACATAACCTTTATCTCATGGTGTTTGGGAGAGTTTGTCATCTTTGACATTTGATGAACACTTTTAGATTTTTTCACATTCCAGGTTTAAATTAATGTACCCCAGATCATCATTTTCCGTTGACTGCACAGGTAATAGCTCTGTTTTATTTTCTTTTTCCTCTTTTAAGTTCTCTCTAGAAGTTTATTCATTAACATATCACATGTTTCTTTAATTGCAGGTGATGTTTGCGAAGGAGATATTGTGTTTTTCAAACTAGACGTATACAAGCGACGAAAGATACTGGGGAAGCAAGGAACTATTGTTGGGAGGATTGTTAAAGATGTGTATTTAGCACCAAAGAGACGACACGATTTCATGGTTAGTCAAATAAAGATAGTGGGAACTGCGAAACCATAAATCTGTACATTATAGCATAACCCTAATTTTAATCCTAGTTCTAATTTATGTTATGGTTTTTATCGTCAAGATTGAAGTGTTGTGGTTCAAAGGATCCTTACGTCTCAATCCACTTTCAGTTGTGGTAGTGAGTGATTGGAATGTCTACAGGTTTGGGACACTTAGACAGGTAAACATCTAAATGTGTAAACAACGATTATTTTCTAGTATCTAATGCTTTTTGTGATGGTTTTTAGCCCTGGGAGAATGAAGCAGAAAGATCAAAAGTTCTTAGGGAGAAACACATGCGTGCGGAAGCAGCTAATAAGTATAAACGCAAGTCGAGGAAGACAAATATCACTTCCAGTAACAATGCAGGTAATATTGACATTTGTCTTACACTCTTACAATTAGTCAGTTACAGCATACATAACTATTTGATAGTTGCACATATTATCGTTCTGATACGGTCCATAAAAATCACGGTTGTCAATATGAAAAACAAACCAACACTCTGGTTTGCTATAATTAGTCATTTTGGGCTAATTGTGGACTTCAGTTACAAAAATAAGCATTTTGCTTGATGGTTTTTTGCCAAATGATGCCGTTCTTTTTGTATTTTGCAAGAATGTTTTGTCTTCAGTGAAAAGCTAAAGCACACAGGTTGGAAGGGTCGATTTTGTTTTGTTCAAATTTGACCTGAAACACATGTGCTCAGTTTTTTCTTTTTGTTACCTTGAACTGTATCAGGTGTAAAGCGTCAGAAGGTATTGCGTACAGGATCATCTCGAAATATACAGCCAACTCGAAAAGATAAACATATGTCTTCCAGGGAACTGGCTGCAGCTTTTGTAAAGGAGAGTATAAAAACGCGCAAGAGAGAGGCTGTGCGGTTTGAGAAGACAAAATTCAAAAGGTCAACAGAACCAACCATTTGCCCAGATTTAAATCCAAACTTAAACACCAATCCAGATTCAAACTTAAAGTCAAAAGCGAATTTAAATGTAAACCCCAACTCAAATCTAAACCCAAACCCAAACATAAGTTCGAACCCAACTCCAAATTTAAATCCTAAACCCAACTCAAACCTAAACCCAAAGCAAATGCAAAAACCGGAGCAAAACCCAAACCCAAACCCAAAGCCCAAACTAAAACCACAACTCAAACAAAACCCCAAGCCAACCCTAAAGCAAAAACCAAAGCCAAACCTTAAGCAAAAACCAAAGCCAAACCTTAAGCAAAAACCAAACTCAAACCCACAGCAAAAACCAAAGCCAAACCTTAAGCAAAAACCAAACTCAAACCCACAGCAAAAACCAAAGCGAAAACCAAAGCGAGAACCTAAGTTAAACCCGACTTCAAACCCAAACCCAAACCCAAACCCATACATGAACTCCAATTCAAACCCATATCCGAACTTGAACATATATTCTGATCATCATCAACAAGAAGCGTCAGCGTCATCATCCTTTCACCATGACAGATCTTTGTTGCCTAACTTTCCGCCCCATGGGTTTCCACTTAACCTTTCACCGGTCGGGTTTCCACATAACCAGCCAACTTTTGGGTTAATGCCTAATCAACCACCCCACGGGTTTATTCATAATCTGCCGCCTTATGAATTTTCAGGTTTTGGTGGACAGTGGGAACCTAATCATATCTTCTATCAGCACCAGAGTACTCTCGTCGCAGCTGGGATCATTTTTGCACTAGCAACTCTCTAGCTATGTACAAAACCACAAATCAATCCTCTTTTTGAGATCACATTATAGTATCAGCAAACAAAATCCTCTTTTGAGATCACATTATAGTATAAGCAAACACGATGATATGTTTGTGTTCTTCATTGTATTTGCAGTTTCAAATTGTATTGCAGACATTTGTAAAGTCTAATGGTGTGTGTCTTGTGCCACCTGCTGGTCTTGTCCCTTTCTGATAATGGTGGGCCTTGGCGTGTTTGGTTCGTTCATTTGGCGTTTGGTCATCAACGGGCACTTGATCTTAAATTTTGGATCATCTGCTTCTAATTTGGTCTTTTATTTGTTTCTGTTGTAAGCATATAATAATGGTGTCTAGGGTTCCCTTCCTTCGTAATTGTATGCCTCGTCTTTTTTGCTTTTAGTATGTTGACGCCTTTCAAATAAAAGAAGAAAAAGTAAGCAAGTACTAGTATGTAGTAATAATATAGGGGCACAACTTTGATTGATAAAAGAAGTACTGAAACCAAAACATGAGCTTATTGGCACGAGAAATGTCTAACTTGACTTAACTTTTGGCGTACTGCTTAGACAAATGATATCGGATCACGTTTTGAAGTTTTTGGCATTTTGTACACCTATCTTCACCAGTTTATCATTTTATCTAGTAGCGTATCTCCCACGACGTCAGATAATTAAGAATACCGTGCATGCACCACCATTCTTCCCAAAATTATAGGATGCGGAGTTACACAAGGCAGGGCGGGCAACCGCTCTATAAGGGTACGTTTGGTATCCACAAACTTAAATAAGCATAAGCTCAAATTTGCAAGCTTATCCAAGCACTATAGTAGGCCTATTCTGTTTGTCCACACACATTTTGTTTGTGTGTAACCTGGATATTAACTATTAAGAATGTGGGTGAACATCGTTTTTTCAATGTAGTGGTAATTAACTGATCTAGAATTTGTCGATAACTAATGGGTGGGTGAAGTGTGATTGTGTGAGTTCTTAAGAAATCTACATATGTAAATACCCTATATATTGAAAGATTTGATTGGAACACTCTAATATGTGCATTAAATAGTTGTACCAGAGCTTACAATTATGCTTAAACTTAACTAATAAGAGAAAAACAAATACGGAGTACTAATTTCTAAAAAGCATGGTTTGTATGAAGGAGTGAAAATAAGGGTTCTTGGTTAAGCTTATTAGTTTGGTTTAAGTTTATAGTATTATTTATATAAGTCATTTATGGCTTATATATCATAAACTTGTAAGTTCATGTTTAGTGTTTGGTTTATCTTATCAAAATTAGTAAAGTGAAATAACAAAAAAAAATGCATAGATATTAAATAATGTAGTTATTAAATATGGGTATAAAAGTCTTTTTATATGTTATTGTTATATAAGTCTACTTTGTTCTTATAAAAGCTACAAGTTTTAAACTTATATAAGCTTATAAACCAACTTATATAAGTTAAATCAAACACTTATAAGCTTATATAAACTAATAAGCAGCGCATTATATAAGCTAAAGGGATTGGTTACTAATACCCTTTTTTTACAAGTAACTAGGAATTATGCCCGCGCTCCGCTGCGGCGAGGTGCGGACGTTTTTTAGGAATGTTTTCAGTAGGCACACATAATATAGGTGCAAAGCATAGCAGTTTAAACTACAAAATGTATTGTTCCTAGCTACGACACTTCTACAATTTTACGGCTAGTGATGGGGAAGACTGAAAATCTGGATTTCAGTGGTTCGTACCTGCACAAAGTATGTATGCAGAGAGCCATAAGTACTTATGTTTAAGCATACCATACACAAAAAGGTAATAAGTAATCCTGAACAACCAATTATTGCTAAACAAAACGCTAGTGTCACAGATTGAAACGATTATATCTTAAACGCAGATCAAGCCATTTGTTCTGTTGCATCACTGCTTGATTATCCAAAACTACCTAAACTACTTATGTGACGATTTCAATTTCAAGCAGGAAATTACAGTGTTTAAGAAATAATGTTGTTATGTACATAGACGCAATTAGTGAACAGACCGTCATCATACTTTCAAGAGTCTCAAACTGATTATGATCAACCAACCTGTGATTACACCATGAAAAAGATTAGAAATCTGTACATCGACACAAAAAAATTTCTGGTAGAGATACTACAATGAACATGATCGGATTTTCTTACTACTATGTTTACCAACATGATGGTCTTTCATGATGTGCCCAGAGATTTGTTGTATCATGTGAAATCATGAAACACTTTGTTATTAGATGTCCTTTTTTCTCTTTTGCACACGTCGCCGCATAGTATATATGTTACTTCTCACTCACATATATCACATGGGGTTTATGCAGGGACGTCCCGTGAATTTTCAAGGCCCTGTGCTGCAACCCTAAAGTAGGCCCTCGAACATGTGGCATTTATGGATGTAAGAAAAGTTGTTAGAATCTAAAACACTAACATGATGTTTTCTTTATTTAAGATAATCCTAAATCATACTACAATACAGTAAGGTGCTTCAAATAAGGCTCTTCAAATATAGATCCTACTAATTCCTAAAGGAACATAGCATTTGATAGAACAAACGCTGGAATAAGTCAATTAGTGGGAAGATTGTAAACTTGTAGTTAAGTGATGTAAGTTTGATATTATATGTCAAACTGGAGTTAATGAAAATTAGGAAGTCAATTCTTCTAACAACAATGTACTTCGTATTCAATGTTAGTTTTGAAACAACAATCGATCTATTTGTCATGTAAAGTTGCAACAAAAAGAAACTCAAACAAAATAAGCTTTGAATCTGGGCTTATGTAGCACTGGTGTAAAATATTTTTGGAGGCCCCTAAATGACTTTAGGCCTTGTGCAATTGCCCAGCCTGCACAGGCCCAAATCCGGCCCTGGGGTTATATGGTTAGTTTACCACATACCATTCCTTGTTTCAGATTTAGATTCTCTGAGGGTCAATATTTCTAGGCTCAGATAGATGAGGGATCAGATATGAGAGTGTGGTCGTCGTGGCTGCAAACTTGGCAAGCTTGCCCCGCCAGGAGACACACAATCCGAATTCTAATCGAATACGGTTAGAAGACTTCACATATATCATCATGTCCGTTAAACATACACATCGATGCTAAGATTCTCAAACAATCATCAAACATAAACAACCACAAAAAACTCAACAAATTACATTTATATTCACATTATTCAGGGACCATACAAAGCTTCGCAGACCAAAGAAATAAGTGGGTAAAACGACATCAGTGAAGCCACTTATGTTTGTGTATGTTTTTCATGCATTAATTGTTCTAGAAACCTTTCTTAGTATGCACATCAATATAAGCATCGTACGTGGTAAAAGTAGTCAAGTGTATATGATGGACGTACTTTTACATAATGCATATTGTATCAGATCTTGTTTCATCAATTTACTCCAAACTTTAAGTGATTATCTCATTTATGTTATGCAAAAAAAAATCCCCCAATTGCAGCAAGTTAACCAAATAACACAGACCTTATATTAGTCAATTCAACAAAACTATAGTCAGTTATAGACTCATTTCCAAACTTCCTCAAACTGCAGCAAGCACAGTTAGTTTTGTTCATTATCGGACCAGTCGCGTTGCACCACTCTTATCCTTCTGACTACCACCATCATCGTTATCCTCTACCTGCATTTTCTTTTGCAGTTTTCCTGTTCGACTCAAGCGAACCCGTAAAGGTCAAAACTCTATTTTTTTCTTAAAAAAGTCTACTTATGTTCACTAAGTTTGAGTATCCCAACACAAATAAGGAGGGTGTAGTATGCTCTGGGTCCCTGTTGATAAAGATCAGTCAGTATCATTTAAAAACCAAGTGACAATTTACACTAATAAGAAGCATATAAACATCTAAAAAAGCAGGTATCCACAAAGTGATTGTGATTGTATATACGCTAACATGATGTTATTCACAATTCCTATATTGTAATCTATAACATTAAAATAACAGTACATAAATCATTTTAATCCTAAAAAGAAAAACAGAAAGAAAAAAAAATTACTTTTTGGATATGCTTCCCTCGAACAGTCTCTTTTCGTCTGTCGCCTGAACCACCCCTACATATAGACTTGATGAATAATCTTGAGTGGAAGGGTATAGTGACGGGATAAGTGCTCCTCTTCCCACTGCTTTACATAAATCTGAATCTAATATACCAACCCACCGGATGATATAACAACGCAAAGAAATAAAAAGTTATCCCAAATCATACAGAAAACCTCGTAGCCACAATTAGAAACACTGGACGCGATTCATTTTATGGACGAAAATACTGTAGACAAAGCATGTGCAACATGTTATAACGTTATCCTGATGAAACCAAGCGGGCAAGGCAACAGAGGAAGGCGGTGGAAACCAATCATTATGCCAGAACAGGTTTGGGTCAGATTCTTCATATAAGTTTTTGTTGGCTACACAGTTGTGATGGCTGCGACCGCAATAGGTCACCATGCCAAGGTGCGGCGAGTCACATGTTTAACAAACCCAATTACATTCATCACACCCTTTAACAATCGCTATAACCATCAACCTCATGTCATGAGCGGAGTTTCAGTTGTATAGCAGGCTCAGATAAGGTAACAATCAAAGAAAGACCATGTGCCCGCCATGGCTGCAACAGATCGTGAGTTGCCCCGCCAAGACACGGGCGATCTCATTTTGATCGAAACCATGTGTACTCATCACAGCCCGTAACAATGGTCATTTAAGGCAACTGTAAACCAAACAGGACCAGTAGCAGGCATTGTCACAACTATCTGTGACATTCCCTATACTCAATTTCGATGTCACAACTTCCAACAAAACAACACATCAAGAGCGTCATCAATACATAAAGAAGATGCAATGTAGAGATGGGGAAAAAAGGTGACCGACCCGTAACGGCTGCAAGCACTACACCATGCTTCCCTGCTTAGTTACGGGCCTACTCCACCCGATACCATCCTTTAACAACATATACATTTTTATATTATTTTCGTCACTGTTCTTCCCAAATAAATAAACCAGTCTCCCCATGTTTTCTTCCCAGATAGTAAGTGTTAGACCTCAAACTTGACCACAACCGACGATTGCCTTCTCACACACAACATATTTGTATGCCTTCTCTCAAAACCCAAACGAATTGTTTAATCAGTTGCCTCACACCTTTGTGAAAGTACATGCGACCCAAAGTCTGTTTTTTGACAGAATGTATGATATAACATGCACATCACATACCGCTTTATAAGATGTTCCACATGAATTCCAGGTTTCATGGTATGTGGGTCTCGAAGAAAGACAGGCGTGGATGTCCCGGCATGAACCGAGCACCGCCAAACAACACTCATTATAGCCAGCCACCCAAATTGTGATCAAATCAGTTTAGGTTCGGTAAATTTCAACCATCACCGCTATAGTATTGCAATAGGCTCAGAATGTAGAACGCAAAGGTTGCGATCGTCATGGCTGCAAACATGATAGTTTGTCACGCCAAGCTGCGAACAACCTCTGGTTTTTGGAATGCTTTCCGATTCATCATATCCATGAACTGTTTTCACCGTTTTCACTTTTAAGGCCTCGATAATGTGCAAGAAGGAATCATAGTTCTTAGGTTTAAGAAATAAGAACACCAACATGGACGTAACAAATGAGGCGACCAAGAATTTTTGAAGAAACCAATCAATAGAAGCCGGGGCAAGTTCAATCAAGACAACTAAATTACCAACGTAAAAGTAAATCACACCATTCAAGCAGGAAACAACATTTAAAATTAGGGTTTCCAACAAACCCCAACAAATCAGGATTGAAACCTAGTAATTATTGGTAAGTATTTAACAATCAGCCATATATGAATGGTCTAACAAAGACACCGAAACCCGAGTATACTACTCGCGTAACCGAAAGGAGGCAACCAAATTAGAAAAGCTTAAATACAAAATTGACAACCAAGAAAGAACAAATGAACGTACCTCGTATTAAAATCAGGTTGTGTCACACTCCCAAAATATCAGAGTATAATGGCAACAAGGGAGTGGTGACGTCATGATTATCATACACACAGTTACAAAGAACGACCTCTAAATGAGACGTTCAAAAAATTGATCACTTGCATTTGATAAAATAAAGTGTTTTAACATAGTGCGGAAGCATAAATATTGGTCACAGATACAAAAACATAGTTTTCAAATAGTACAAATGATCTTTATTTTCAATAGAAATGACGGCAGTGCATGAGACCTCACATAGCATCTTCATTCTTAATACCTGAGAAAAACATTGCTAAAGCGTCAACATAAAGTTGGTGAGTTCATAGGTTTAGTTAATTTGAAGTGTTTAATGAACCACAAGATTTTTCCCAAACATGATGACAATATAACAAATACAAAGTCATCATAAAAGCATTTATTACAGTCTAAGCTCGTGACACCGAAGCGTTAACAACACCGGCAGTATAATCATATAAATGTAGCCCAACTGGATGCCTAAACCCACGACATCCCATCTCAGACTCAAATGAAACTGTGCCCGCTTGTCCCCTGTTGGACCAAGCCGGACAGGGGCGTTAACCCCGATAGATCTATCCATAACATTCGCGCTTACACAAAGTAATTAACGGTTCACGATTCACGGGCCAAAGCAACTGGGTTTTAAGTGGGACTTAGACTAGTATATAAATCAGTTAATGCACTTGTGTTCCTACGTTAAATCAAGCAATGTCTCACCCCAAAAAGTAGTAAAACCAGTTAAAAGGTGGGGCTATAAACTCACCTCGTAACTAAGCAAAGTGATGAGAATACACAGTAGCTCGAGAATACGATCACGTTATCCATAACCTAAATAAGTATATCGACCGTGTTACGACACTTATAATTTTACCAATAAAAATGCATGTCACCCTAGTTGTGCTTGACGATATATTTTGTTTACGGAAAAACACGACATTTATACTCGGTTATTTAATAAATAGGTTTTTGGGCTATAATATACATTTTAAATTAACAATTTCGGATGGGCTTATATATAAACCAACTCAAACCAATCGGCCCATCATACAAACATAGACATAGGCTTGGCCCAATTGGTTTTCTTTGCCCAGCCCGATCCCAACCCGTCGATAATAACAAGAAGATGGGGGTCATAAAGTCTGTTTATCATTTCCCCAAAAACACAGTCAACACTTCTCTCTCCCCTATATTCTCCCAACCATCCCATACTCTCTCTCTCTAACCTAAACCAATCTAACATCATATTTAGCCAAAATAATAAAATCCGATTTATCATCATCATAAGCTTGCATCCCAGATTGATTATCATGCGCGGGATGTGGGATTTCATCCCCACGTCAAAGTTAACTCGATTTCGAGGTGTTTCCAGGGAGATTCGATGGTGGTTCTTCACAAAGATAAGTTTTCAATCTCTATTAAAAAAATGGTTTAAATAGTTTTTGTTTATTCATTTGAAAAACGAAAAGATCCATTGGTTTCGAAATCATATTCATTAAAATATAACAAAGAGGGGTTCTCGAATTAATTTTATTAACCTATGGTTTTCGAAAATATTGGGGGTTTTCTTGATTTCGGGTTTAATTGTAATTAATTAGTGTTTTTAAACACTAGTCAGTATCAATTTCTTAATGAAATTATTTTATAAAAATTAGGGTTTCAAATAAATTTGGAGGTTTCACTAATCTCACGTTTTGTAATAATTAACTAATGTTTCTAGGCATCTATTGATATTAATTACTAATTAAAAGTAGGTTTCAAAAATTATGGTTTATATAATTTGGGGGTTTGAATACACGCGGCTTATATAGTGTTTAATTGGTGTTTCTGAAAAATGAATTATATTACCTTCATGTTTTGATTGGTGATTATGGATCTAGGGTTTTTGGCCGATTGGTAAAATATATGACCGAATGGGTTTTTGGGTTTTTTCTTAGTATTAATTGGTCGAAATTGGTTAGTTTCTCAGTTTAAATCATGGTGATTATATGTAAAGAATGATTCGGCAATCTCTTATACATTTTTGAATGGTATATGAGTTTTCTAACATGTTTGTTTTCGTTTTGCCTAGGTCTCGGTCAAGCACACTATGACATAAACATGGATGCAAAGAAAAAGTAAGGAGGACTCACAATGGAAAGACTTGGGATTTTGGTGTTTCGGCTGTGGTGGATTTCGGACAAGGTGGGGCTCGGCTGGAAACTAAGTGGATTGCTCAACTCAAATCTATTTGTGTTGTAATATTATTTTGTGTTTAAGGATTGTGTTAAGACAGTATATTTAACTTGGTACACATGGCATAGGGTAAAACCTAATCTGGAATTGACATGCTTGTGATATACACATTTTGGGTAATTTTGGCATGTGTGTTGGACACTTGTGGTTAGTGGGTTTTTAAATTATGATTTCCAGGTTGTGAGTTGACTTGGTTTGACTGTTATTTGTTCCCAGGTTTATACTAAATGGGGGTTCCATAACATTTGTTCTCAATTCCACGGTTAGTGTATTTTCTAATTGGATTCGGCCGAACAGGGTTTCAGTGGACAGTCCGGCCCATCAAGGTTAATAACACTTGGTCCATTTAGTTAATAGTTCTCGGCCCATTAAGAATTTATTCAAACTAACTTTCGGCCCACAAAGGACTTGATCAACTCGTAAATGTGTTTTAGACGTGTGAACTAAACGAACTCGGACACATAATCATCATATAAGGCCATGTCACACGACTTGGACAACTTACACGAACTCAATAATGACTTGAGTAATAGTGGATACGGTTATTCTCAAAAACTTAAATAACATTCGTGAACGGCACAAACCATTAACAAGTGAAACGTCTTACGAACGGGCACGTCTTATTAAAATAGACGCGAAAATTCAAGTTGTTACATTCGCTCTCCCTAAAGAGGGCTTTGTCCGCAAAGCACAACAAATAATACAATTTAAGTCGACACTACATTAGTAAACAAATGAGGATACTTCATAAATATGAGATAACTTCTCAATTTGTTAGATCCACAAGGTTCAAAGCTCACATTAAATAAATACATGGGAAAATAAAGATGAAAAATTGACGGATGTCACAGTATCCCCATGTTTTAGAGATTTCTTCGCGAAATCAAGACGTCGTTGTAGTAGGGTGATTAGCGAAAAGATGAGGATACTTGCTCTTGAATTGGTCTTCACGTTCCCACGTGTATTCTGGACCTCTACGTGCATTCCAACGGACTTTCACGATAGGTATACGACTTTGCTTGAGTTGTTTGACCTGACGGTCCATGACCTCCACCGGTTCTTCTACGAAGTTGAGTTTGTCGTCGAGTTGGATCTCTTCTAAAGGAATAATGAGTGTCTCGTCGCATAAGCATTTCTTCAGATTGCAAATGTGGAACACATTATGCACTCGGCTAAGTTCTTGAGGTAACTCCAAACGATAGGCCACGGGCCAATCCTCTCTATAATCTTGAATGGTCCAATGTAACGAGGATTCAACTTTCCACGCTTTCCAAAGCGAATTACACCCTTCCAAGGTGAGACCTTCAACATTACTCTATTGCCAACCTCAAACTCAAGAGGTTTGCGTCTCATATCAGCATAACTCTTTTGTCGATCTCTTGCGGCTTGCATACGGCTCTTGATCTTAAAGATCTTCTCAGTAGTCTCATGTATGATCTAGGGTCCAGTGAGTTGAGCATCACCAACCTCTGCCCAACACACGGGTGAACGACACTTTCTACCATACAATGCTTCGAACGGTGCTGCCTTAATGCTAGTGTGATAACTATTATTGTATGAGAACTCCACCAGAGGCAGATGCCTATCCCATCTATTTCCAAAGTCGATCACATAAGCTCTCAGCATATCTTCTAGGGTTTAAATGGTCCTTTCACTTTGACCGTCAGTTTGGGGATGATACGCAGTGCTCATATCCAACTGCGTTCCCAACGCTTTCTGCAGAGACTTCCAAAACTGTGAAGTAAATCGGCTATCTCGGTCAGAGATTATAGACACAGGCACACCATGCCTCGTGACTACTTCCTCCAAGTATGTTCTTGCTAACTTATCCATTCCATCTGTCTCCTTGATTGGTATGAAGTGAGCCGATTTGGTGAGTCGGTCGACGATGACCCAAATAGTGTCAAATCCAACTGAGGTTTTAGGTAGCTTTGTAATGAAATCCATAGTGATCCTTTCCCACTTCCATTCTGGCAGTTCAGGTTGGACCAATAATCATGATGGTTTCATGTGTTCGGCCTTGACCTTGGCACAAGTCAAGCACTTGCCAACATATGTAGCAATGTCCGCCTTCATGTTCGGCCACCAATACAACATCTTAAGGTCGTGATACATCTTGTCAGATCCCGGATGTATGGAGTATTTTGACTTATGCGACTCATGCATAATCAAAGGTCGTAGGTCACCATGGCACGGTAACCAACTCCTATTATCAAGGCATAACGTCCCATCTGAGCGAGCTTCTAACTTCTTTATCATGCCTTCAACATCTTCAGTCTTGAGAATTTCCTCCTCGACTGCCTCCTTCTGAGCCTTGAGAATTAAGGATGGAAGATCTAAGCCAATGGTCATCACCAAGGCTTTCACTCTAAGAATCCTCTCCTTTCGACTCAAAGCGTCAGCTACGACATTTGCCTTGCCCGGGTGATAACGGATCTCACAATCGTAATCACTGAGCAACTCTAGCCAACGTCGTTGTCTCATGTTGAGTTCTTTTTGATTCAAGATGTGTTGTAAACTTTTATGATCAGTGAATACAACACACTTTGTGCCATAAAGGTAGTGTCTCCAAATCTTCAGGGCAAACACCACTGCTCCTAACTCTAGATCATGAGTTGTGTAGTTCTTCTCGTGCACTTTTAGTTGTCTTGACGCATAAGCAATAAACTTAGTCCTTTGCATCAACACCGCACCTAACCCTTTTATGGATGCATCACAATATACCACAAAGTCTTCATTACCCTCGGGTAGGGCTAGTATAGGTGCTTCACACAACATCTGCTTCAATGTTTGGAATGCCAAATCTTGATCTTCTTTCCACTCAAACTTCTTATCCTTTTGAGTTAACTCGGTCATTAGTTTAGCTATCTTGGAGAAACCCTCAATGAATCTCCTATAGTAACCAGCAAGACCTAAAAATTGGCGGATCTCCGTGGGTGTTGTAGGAGTCGCCCAATCTTTCACAGCCTCGATCTTAGCAGGATCAACGTGAATACCACTGCTATCGATTACATGCCCAAGGAATTGCACTGTGTTTATCCAAAACTCACATTTGGAAAACTTTGCATATAACTTCTCCTTCCTCAGCAGCTCCAGTATGGTCTTCAAATGCTCTTTGTGTTATTCTTCATTACGAGAGTAGATGAGAATATCATCGATGAATACAATTACAAACTTGTCCAAGTATGGTTTGCAAACTCGGTTCATGAGATCCATGAATACCGCGGGTGCATTTGTCAAACCAAAAGGCATAACTTGGAACTCGTAGTGTCCGTATCGGGTTCTGAAAGCCGTCTTATGAACGTCTTCTTCTCTAACCCTTAGCTGATGATATCCCGACCTTGAATCAAACTTCGAGTATATGCTAGATCCTTGCAGTTGGTCGAAAAGATCGTCAATTCTTGGCAATGGGTAGCGGTTCTTTATCGTCAGCTTATTCAACTCTTGGTAATCAATACAAATCCTAAAGGATCCATCTTTCTTTTTGACGAATAGGACCGGTGCTCCCCAAGGTGAGGAACTCGGCCTAATGAAACCTTTGCCAGAAAGTTCCTTTAGTTGTTCAGCTAGCTCTTTCATCTCTGCTGGTGCTAAGCGGTATGGGGCTCTAGCAACAGGTGCATCTCCTGGTGTAAGCTCTATGTGAAACTCCACTTGTCGTGTTGGTGGTAATCCCGGTAAGTCTTCTGGAAATACGTCTGGAAAATCTCTAACGATCGGTACATCTTCAACCTTCTTCTCATGATCTTCTTCTTCCTCCTTTCGCGTTACTTGAACCAAGAACATTGGACATCACTTCTCAATGTATCTTTGGGTTCTAATACATGAGATGACTTCCAGTCTCGATCTATTCTTCACTCCACTTCTTTTGCCTTGTATGATTAGTACATCGTTTCCATAAGGAACACGGACGCACTTCTCATGACATACAATTTCCGCGTGCTGCTTCGACATCCAATCCATTCCAATGATGACATCAAAAATTCCCAATTCTATGGGGAGTAAGTCGATACTGAACGAACGATCTTGTAACCTTAGACTACATCCTTTTAGAATAGCATCGGTGGTCACTGACTTCCCATCGGCTAGTTCTACGTTATACTTCATATCTAACGCAGTAGGGGTGATATTTAGGCGTTCACTAAATGCAGATGACACAAAACTCCTATCCGCACCAGAATCAAATAGTACTGAAGCATAGTTGTTATTGACTAGGAACGTACCAGTCACAACATTGTTGTCTTGCACCGCAGCCTCAGCACACAAATGATACACCTTGCTAGGTGCCGTGAATCCACTTGGAGCACTGGTTGTGGCTCGGTTATTTCCTCCCCGATTCCCCTGGTTCTGCTTCTGGTTCACTTGGTTGTGGTTTTGGTTGCCTCGAATTTGATTACCACGACCTTGGTTCCCACTGCTTGGACACTTATTCTTGTAATGCCCTTTCTCTCCACACCCAAAACAAGTAACATTCGCTCCTTGACCACCTTGAGTTCCCGGTCCTCTTTGGTTAGCAGGACGGGGTGGTGCTCGACACTCATTTGCCTTATGTCCAGCCTTTCCACAGTTGTAGCATGTAGGGGGACATGCTCCCTCGTGGTGTCGGCCACACTTTCCACAGAAAGGAAATCTTCCAACATAGTTTCCAGCATTACTTTGCCCAGCAGTAAACACTCTAGCCACCTCTTGACGCTTGTTTTGACTGTAGTTATTAGTGTTGTTGTTGTTGTTGTTATTGTTGTTGTAGTGATTACCAGACCACTTCCTCTTGTCTCCAGTATTCTCCCCCAACTCTTGCACCACTTGGTACATCAAACTCTGAGCCATATCGATTGCCTCATGCAAGTCATTTGGCTTTGATAAAGTCACATTCCCCTTGATGTTCAAAGGTAAGCCCTCAATGTATCGCTCCAACAGTCGGTCATCGTTGGGCACCATTTCGGGACACAACAAGATTAGCTCTTGAAAGCGCTGATTATAAGCAGTAAGGGCGGTACCCTTGACCTTCAAGTTCCATAGCCCAACCTCCATTTGTTTGACCTCATTTCGTGGGCAATACTTCCTAACAAACATAGCCTTGAACTCACTCCAAGGTGTTGCTTGGGCAACATCAATGGTCACTGCACGAGCATAGACATTCCACCAAGTCAAAGCACTATCCACCAATGTGCTTGATGCAAACTTCACCTTATCAGCTTCAGCAACATTGCTAATCCCAAATTGAGATTCCAACTTCTCAAACCATCTAGTCAAACCTACTGCACCTTCAGTACCACGGAAACTCACTTGTGTAACCGCACGGAATTCCTTGTAGGTGCAGGTCCGCGCATTGGCAACAGTGGCCCCTTGGTTTGTCTCCTCTTGCGTGCTCGCTGTACGGATCGCTTCAGCTGCTGCGAGTGCCTCAGCCACTCGTTCCGCGATCATTTAACTGAGCGTAACTGGGTCAATCCGACCGGTAGCAGCTGGTAGATTATGTGTCTCAGATCTTCTAACTGGTGCCATAATCTAAAAGGTAAACAAGACAATGAGTTTTGCTAGACATAACATTCATGGCACGCACAATACAATTATGAAATGCTCAACGGTATAATAAACAATATATGATGATCGCACAAATTTTGTAACCCAAATAAGATAATGTCATAACCTAACATCCATAGAAATGTTTTGAAATACATCACAATCCGACATACATAATAGAAAAAAAAAATTGAAAATGCCAACTAGCTGAGATAAACCTCATAGCTTAGTGGTCGTACAACAATGAGTCAACGGTACATGGTAAATCTAACTAGTACCCTCACGACGATGGTGAAGTGCTCTCTCAATCTCTGCCAGCCTCCTCTCAACCAAGTCCTCGCGAGCCTGGGCATCCCTAAGTCTGAACTCGGTATCATGGCAAGTGGCCCTAAACCTACCCTCTAAGTCAGCAATAGGGTCCTCAACAGGTGCCTCTAGTCCACCCACCTCAACCTGCGGCTCCACTCCCCAACGGGTCATCAGGCTCTCGATCTCCTTGAGGCGAGCATTCGGCATTGTGTCCATCTGGTCGAGAACAGTATGGAGCTGTCCTCGAAGACGGGTCACACAAACCGTCAATGTCGTCTTATCCTCAACTGGACTCTTCTTTGTCAATGCCTCTAGCTTATCCTGCATCTCTTCATACTCCTCACCCAAAGTCTCCACAACATCCTCCAACCTATTCAAACGGGTCGTCACACATCCATCCGCTGCTCCAAGCATCACAACTGATGATGTAGCTCTCCTAGGAATAGGGGTCGCAGCTCTCGGTCCAGTAGAGATACCAACATCGGCAAGCATCTCCTGATACACAGCAGGTACAGTCTCTAGCGGTGGTGGTGGTGGTAGTGACGCCTCTGGGGCAGGACTGGCAGATGTGTGGGCTGCACGCCTGTCAGTGGCAGAGAAAGGTATGAGGGGTCGGTAAGGTGAAGGTGGTGGTCGGGCGGCTCTCCCTCGGAGACGTCGCCTAACATAGTAGAAAGGCAGAGTGTCGGGTGCTGGGGTAGAGATGCCTGCCCTTTCCCCTTCGTCTTCAGACGAAGACGAGGAGATGAGTGCGATGGAAGCCTCAGGAGTAGCAGCATACGTAGCAGGTGGGTCCTCAGTGTCTGTGACCTCCATGGGTTCACCTTCTCCATCAGTGAACTCCGTATCATCATCCTCAGGATCTTCCATTGATTCGCCCCTAGTAACGATGCTTGTCCTGGTGACTGCACCACATCATCGGCTAGGTCGTCCTCTCCTCCGCCTTCTAGGCTAAGCACGTCATCTGCTGGTGCATCAGGGATATGGATCGGTGAATGGTAAACCTCCTCAGTCTCTCTCTCAGTCTCATCATCTGAAGTCATCCGGTACCACGGATATCCTGATGGCGATCCTCTAGGTAATCCCATCGATGAACTGACAGTCGACTGTGAACTGCGGTGGTGGTATGCCCCTGAAGACGCTGAATCATCAGAAGAAGACATCGTTGTAACATAAACAGAATAGATGTGTGTAAATATCTCATATAATTAGTCCGTGAAAGGGACATCGACATAACATATAGCAATCATTGTTCAAACCACATGTATCCCATATAACATAACTAAGATTTTGTTGTTGCACATGTACCCCATGTAATTATATCTCGTAATTGTTAAATCACATGTATCCCATTTATCATATATTATATAATGTTGAATCACTCGACTCCAATAATAATTATTCATTACATATATATATATCCATGTATATATATATATATACTTAATACTTACAATCCGAAAGATAATCAACTAAACACATAACAGTTATAGTCTAGAGTTACTAAATGCAACCTAGTTCTCTATAACCATGGCTCTGATACCAATCTGTCACACTCCCAAAATATCAGAGTATAATGGCAACAAGGGAGTGGTGACGTCATGATTATCATACACACAGTTACAAAGAACGACCACTAAATGAGACGTTCGGAAAATTGATCACTAGCATTTGATAAAATAAAGTGTTTTAACATAGTGCGGAAGCATAAATATTGGTCACAGATACAAAAACATAGTTTTCAAATAGTACAAATGATCTTTATTTTCAATAGAAATGACGGCAGTGCATGAGACCTCACATAGCATCTTCATTCTTAATACCTGAGAAAAACATTGCTAAAGCGTCAACATAAAGTTGGTGAGTTCATAGGTTTAGTTAATTTGAAGTGTTTAATGAACCACAAGATTTTTCCCAAACATGATGACAATATAACAAATACAAAGTCATCATAAAAGCATTTATTACAGTCTAAGCTCGTGACACCGAAGCGTTAACAACACCGGCGGTATAATCATATAAATGTAGCCCAACTGGATGCCTAAACCCACGACATCCCATCTCAGACTCAAATGAAACTGTGCCCGCTTGTTCCCTGTTGGACCAAGCCGGACAGGGGCGTTAACCCCGATAAATCTATCCATAACATTCACGCTTACACAAAGTAATTAACGGTTCACGATTCACGGGCCAAAGCAACTGGGTTTTAAGTGGGACTTAGACTAGTATATAAATCAGTTAATGCACTTGTGTTCATACGTTAAATCAAGCAATGTCTCACCCCAAAAAGTAGTAAAAGCAGTTAAAAGGTAGGGCTATAAACTCACCTCGTAACTAAGCAAAGTGATGAGAATACACAGTAGCTCGAGAATACGATCACGTTATCCACAACCTAAATAAGTATATCGACCGTGTTATGACACTTATAATTTTACCAATAAAAATGCATGTCACCCTAGTTGTGCTTGACGGTATATTTTGTTTACGGAAAAACGCGACATTTATACTCGGTTATTTAATAAATAGGTTTTTGGGCTATAATATACATTTTAAATTAACAATTTCGGATGGGCTTATATATAAACCAACTCAAACCAATCGGCCCATCATACAAACATAGACATAGGCTTGGCCCAATTGGTTTTCTTTGCCCAGCCCGATCCCAATCCGTCGATAATAACAAGAAGATGGGGGGTCATAATGTCTGTTTATCATTTCCCCAAAAACACAATCAACACTTCTCTCTCCCCTATATTCTCCCAAACGTCCCATACTCTCTCTCTCTAACCTAAACCAATCTAACATCATATTTAGCCAAAAATAATAAAATCCGATTTATCATCATCATAAGCTTGCATCCCAGATTGATTATCATGCGTGGGATGTGGGATTTCATCCCCACGTCAAAGTTAACTCGATTTTGAGGTGTTTCCAGGGAGATTCGATGGTGGTTCTTCACAAAGATAAGTTTTCAATCTCTATTCAAAAAAAATGGTTTAAATAGTTTTTGTTTATTCATTTGAAAAAAGAAAAGATCCATTGGTTTCGAAATCATATTCATTAAAATATAACAAAGAGGGGTTCTCGAATTAATTTTATTAACCTATGGTTTTCGAAAATATTGGGGGTTTTCTTGATTTCGGGTTTAATTGTAATTAATTAGTGTTTTGAACACTAGTCGGTATCAATTTCTTAATGAAATTATTTTATAAAAATTAGGGTTTCAAATAAATTTGGGGGTTTCTCTAATCTCACATTTTGTAATAATTAACTAATGTTTCTAGGCATATATTGATATTAATTACTAATTAAAAGTAGGTTTCAAAAATTATGGTTTATATAATTTGGGGGTTTGAATACACGCGGCCTATATAGTGTTTAATTGGTGTTTCTGAAAAAGGAATTGTATTAACTTCATGTTTTGATTGGTGATTATGGATCTAGGGTTTTTGGCCGATTGGTAAAATATATGACCGAATGGGTTTTTCGGTTTTGTCTTGGTATTAATTGGTCGAAATTGGTTAGTTTCTCAGTTTAAATCATGGTGATTATATGTAAAGAATGATTCGGCTATCTCTTATACATTTTTGAATGGTATATGAGTTTTCTAACATGTTTGTTTTCGTTTTGCCTAGGTCTCGGTCAAGCACACTATGACATAAACATGGATGCAAAGAAAAAGTAAGGAGGACTCACAATGGAAAGACTTGGGATTTTGGTGTTTCGGCTGTGGTGGATTTCAGACAAGGTGGGGCTCGGCTGGAAACTCAGTGGATTGCTCAACTCAAATCTATTTGTGTTGTAATATTATTTTGTGTTTAAGGATTGTGTTAAGGACAGTATATTTAACTTGGTACACATGGCATAGGGTAAAACCTAATCTGGAATTGACATGCTTGTGATATACACATTTTGGGCAATTTTGGCATGTGTGTTGGACACTTGTGGTTAGTGGGTTTTTAAATTATGATTTCCAGGTTGTGAGTTGACTTGGTTTGACTGTTATTTGTTCCCAGGTTTATACTAAATGGGGGTTCCATAACATTTGTTCTCAATTCCACAGTTAGTGTATTTTCTAATTGGATTCGGCCCAACAGGGTTTCAGTGGACAGTCCGGCCCATCAAGGTTAATAACACTTGGTCCATTTAGTTAATAGTTCTCGGCCCATTAAGAATTTATTCAAACTAACTTTCGGCCCACAAAGGACTTGATCAACTCGTAAATGTGTTTTAGACGCGTGAACTAAACGAACTCGGACACATAATCATCATATAAGGCCATGTCACACGACTTGGACAACTTACACGAACTCAATAATGACTTGAGTAATAGTGGATACGGTTATTCTCAAAAACTTAAATAACATTCGTGAACGGCACAAACCATTAACAAGTGAAACGTCTTACGAACGGGCATGTCTTATTAAAATAGACGCGAAAATTCAAGTTGTTACATTCGCTCTCCCTAAAGAGGGCTTTGTCCGCAAAGCACAACAAATAATACAATTTAAGTCGACACTACATTAGTAAACAAATGAGGATACTTCATAAATATGAGATAACTTCTCAATTTGTTAAACCCACAAGGTTCAAAGCTCACATTAAATAAATACATGGGAAAATAAAGATGAAAAATAAACGGATGTCACAGTATCCCATGTTTTAGAGATTTTGTCGCGAAATCAAGACGTCGTTGTAGTAGGGTGATTAGCGAAAAGATGAGGATACTTGCTCTTGAATTGGTCTTCACGTTCCCACGTGTATTTTGGACCTCTACGTGCATTCCAACGGACTTTCACGATAGGTATACGACTTTGCTTGAGCTGTTTGACCTAACGGTCCATGACCTCCACCGGTTCTTCTACGAAGTTTCGCTGACGTGACACCTCAAAAACGAGTCACTTGTAGTGATTACTCCTTGTGCTCTTAGCCCTATAAACAACTTATATAAGTTAATCAAACACTTATAATATTATACTAGCCGTGTACCCGCGCAATGCTGCGGCGGGTACCCGGTGACTAAGTTTTTCGACAAACAAATATTTTTTATTGGTGGTTTGAAGAATTTTGATGGTTGAATCTTTTGTGGGCAAATTTTTTTCGAGTCTTTTTTCATAAATCATGATTTTTTTATATTAAGATTTTATAACTGATATTCTAGTAGTAATATTAATATCCATCAATAAATTATTTTCAGTTTTATATGTTACAAACTTATAATATATGGTTATTTATTGTCTCATTAAATTATTTATTTAATCATTAATGACATTTACTATTATTGACTCATATTTTATAACTCATTTGTATCATTTACTTTTTAGATAAGTTTAAAAAAAAAAAAAACATAATAGGCATTTAAACCTCAAAAATGGTTGTATATAAATTTCTAAATAAAGAAATGTTTGATGCTGAAACATTTTAAGACTTCTAAAAAAAAAAGTGATAAATGTTTTATAAATTACTCGCAGGGTACCCGCGCAATGCGACGACGGGTACCCTGTGACTATATTTTGTGGTTAGTAAATGTTATATGGTTAACTTTTTTTAACAACAACTTTTTACAAATGAATGATAATATACATTAAAATAACTTTAAGCAATAACAATGCTTGTGAAGGATTTCAATTTTAAGACTTCCAAATCCTGGCACAACACATTCAATCGAAACACTAATCACAATAAAACCATTGATTTTTTTCTTCTGTTGTAATCACGAAAACCACCAGATCTACAACCAAAACTACCAAAGCACATCAAACCTTTTATTTTGCGACTGATGGTGGCAACGGTGACGGTAGTGGTGGTAGAGGCGGAAGTGGTAGAGGGTGTGGGCATGTGGTTATGGAGAAGGTTTTATAGAAGTTTTTTTTTTGTATTATTTTGAAGATATTGAGAGAAAAGAGAAAGGGATATGAATGTGTATGAGAGTGTCTTATGATAATTTTTATATTATTTGAAAAGCGGTTACTTATTTTGCATATTAAAAGTGCACATTAATATGAGGACGGTTACTTTTTATTTAAAAAAATGTTACATACGTTTTGCTATAGCAATAATTCATGTTGACTAAATAATGAATATACATTTTGAACAATATTGACCAAATTGTTAGACTTCTTTTTTTTTAGAAATGTTTTAAGCTGAATTTTTTAAAACTTCCAGTTATATAAAGGGTCTAAATACTTTATAAAGTAGTATAGATAAGTTTATAATTATATCTAGCAATTGAAAAAAAAAAAAAAAGAGCGAGTGAAACGAAATGTGGTGGTTTTCATTATCGTCTGCTGGTTTGCCACAATCATCTTATTTAAATGCCTTGAAACCCTCATCATCATCTTCCCAATCAACAACAACAACAACAAATGAGCAGCAGACAATAATGTTACCAAGCCATGTGAAATCAATCACAAGCACAACTAACCCATTTGTGAAACACTGTGTTAAGCTTCGTAACAGCTCTTCTTATCGTCATTCTTATGGCTCCGTTCTTCTTGTTGGTACCACTCCCCTCAGGTACTATTCTTTTTTTCTTCTTTAGACTGCTTTCTTTCATATATATATGCTTTCAATTCTTCAAGTCAGACTAGTGACTATGGAACCAATAGTTAGAAATTAAGCTCACAGCCTCACACATGTAGGTTTTGTTTTTTCAAAGGCGATTTAGTACAACACTAAGTTAGTTATTCGATTCCATAGGTAGTCCCTCCCAGCCTCGAATAATAATTAGTCATTTGATTCCACAGTACCATAGAAATTAAGCTCACACATACATAGTAGGACATGAACCCGTAGAGTGCTTACTTGGAAGGTTCAAGCTCAAGACTAGAAGACATGAAATGGGATAATTTGTGCTGACAATGTTCTCGATAATGATAAAGGAAAAAGGCCGAGGATAGACTAATTTGTATTTTGATGGGTTTGATATTAAAATCAATCAAAAATCGTGTTTGGCATACATCAAATAGTAGCTTTAAATATTGTGGGGCCCCATGAAAAACGTGGTTTTTCAAAATCTTTGTTCAATAAATCAACAACATCCCTACATATATCGGTTAAACTAATTCATCATCAGATCCAAAATTTTCTCCTTTGTTGGTCTCGAATTGCACCAAATTGACAGATTTATATGAATTAATGGGCATCAATTTGGTGCAAATTAATGGATTATGGATGTATCCATTTTTTGTTTTGTTCGGTGCCTTTTATTACTATAGCAATAAAAGTTCTAGATTCATTCTAACAGATATCCGCATGTTTAAATTCATACATATGCTTTTGCGTTCATGTGTTAAATTATGTTTTACTTTAAATTTATATACGAAGGGTAAACTTGTCATTTGCATTTCAGATCACATGAAAAATGGCCAACCAAACAGGATGTAGTATTTTAAACTAAGTGGTTAGAACTTAGAACCCCATCAAAATTCTAAATTTGAAATATTAGCATTTTAAACTAACGAACCAAACAGCCCCTTATAAGACTATCTCAAATATTATTATCTTATGGAATGAATGATTTTTATTATACATATATATGAATTATATTATTATTCATTGGGTACTTTGTATTGAGCAAAACAATACGTCGTACAGAAGTGATCCGGAATGAACATACCGCCCCTCATACCATACCGCGCACCCAGAAAACGAGCTTCCGGCCCGCGCCCCATATCGAAGTAAGCAACCATGACACTAGGAAAAACCATAAAACTTGAAGAGACTTAAAGAATCACATTCTAAGTACTCTTAAGTGTTATAGCTGTTAAAACACTCTTCTTCCTTGTATTTTTTGTAATCTTTTAATTTAGCGCGACTCATTCAAAATGTTGTTTAACCCAGATCATGTTTATTGCACCAGGGAAATATACAACTTTCAAGAGCTGATGCAAGACAAGCCGACTATGATAGATTGTTTACTTTTACATGAAGAAGCTGCGGTTCCGGAAGAGTTTGTAGAGAGCGGAGTTCGTATTGTTCGTGTCAACTCAGTTGTGATGAAGAAACTTTCTGGGTTGCAATCTCCGGAGTCCATTGATACAGTTTCTCTAGTGAGGATTCCTTTAACTTTTCATAGTCTTGGTGGCGATCACCATCAAGATTTTTCAAAATGGTTCACATCTGCTTTCCGAATCCTAGTTCTTGATGGAATCCAGGTTATTTCCTTGCTTATACCGGCTATACATCAATTTATTATTTAAATATATTGTTGTATCGATCTACTATTGGGTCCCATAGTTTCCGTCTATCTTTTCTTAGTATGTTTCAGGTAAAAGGGATCCATATCTATTTTATAAAACGTATTTGCAGTATTATTTTTTATGGGGCTTATGTCGTAATTAAATTAATATCCTGTTACTGGTATAACCCCTATTGGTTAGCCATTTCTCAATTCACTAGCAACACTTAGCAAGTAAGTAGCGGTTGACTGGAAGTTTGCCTAACACATTCAATTTGCCAATATTTTCAACAGATCTTTGTGGCAATTGTTTTACATAGTATTCTTTTGATTGCAGGATCCCGGTAATCTTGGCACGTTATTAAGATCAGCCGTGGCATTTGGATGGGTAACTAGTAAATTTCTGCTTATTTCAAGGATGCAACCTTTTTAGTAAATCAATTAGTAATATCAAAATGGACATCTCCGGGAATAGGTAGGACTTATAGGGAGGTATGAAAGGGCTCAGGTTGGGCCGAGTTAACCATTCTGCGATATCTACATGGGTATTGTGCCTATTGGATTAGCTGCTAGTCGGAATTGTTTTGTTGAATTTGATAAGTAGATAATGTAATTCAGATCATAACAGTAATAGTAAATTAATATTTCTAATTATGCTATTAAGGTAATTGCATTTGAGTTAGCGTTGGACGACCTTCTACACACTTTTACCCATTTGACCCGTTTTAACATAACTAATTGGACCCTTTAGACATGAAAGTATAAAACATAAACCATATTGATTCGTTTGTCTATAAATTGATAGATTATGCCACAATTAAATGAATAGTTTGTTATTGACAGGATGGTGTGTTTCTTCTTCCGGGATGCTGTGATCCATTTAACGAGAAAGCACTTAGAGCTAGCCGGGGTGCATCCTTCCAGCTCCCAATGGTATCTGGCACATGGTCTGGTTTACAATCCCTTGTTGATGAATTCCAAATGAAAATCCTTGCTGGTGATCCAGGGAGCAAGGATAAGCTGAAAAAAGTGTCTTACCTATCATATGAGCTTGCCCGTTCTTTAGAGTGTACCAAAGTGTGTCTTGTTTTGGGTAGCGAAGGATGTGGTCTTTCAGAAGATGCTCGGGAGGTGTCTGAGCTAGTAAGCATTAGTATGTCTGGAGATTTCGAGTCTCTTAATGTTTCGGTTGCAGGGGGGATATTTTTATTCATGCTACAAACTAAAAATAAATAGATTTGATCAAGTTGAACACTTACATGGGTTGGCTTGCGAAATAATGCAAGATTTAAGGGGGTTAGATTCTCATTTGCAAGTTGTTTGCTATACAAAAACAACCATAAAACCAAGATCCAGCAGCTTCAGGTTAAGATGGAACCTTGATTTAGACACCAACGATAATCGGAAGCAACTTGCTTCATGCCTTACAATCGATTGTAGTCTGAACATGTTAAAGTCATCATTTCATACTTTCATATGTATCCTAAATCTAGTGTTGGTCCGGACTCTGGGAGTCTGGGTTTATACCTGAGTCAGAAGAGTTTCAGTAAGTGAAGGAGTCTCGTCGAAAGAAAATGAAATGAAAGTATGAAACCCCGACTAACCCATGACACTTTCATTTTGTACTTTTTGGGCCAGCTTTTAGGAGGCTTTTACCGGATTAATGAAATTTGTTTGCCAATTTTAAAAGAATTCCCGTCAAGATGACGGACAAGAGATGCGTAATTGGTGTCTTCGCATCATACTTTCATTTGAAAAAACTGAAAAAGGATTTCTATTACTTTTGTGGATATATATATATATATATATATATATATATATATATATATATATATATATATATATATATATATATATATATATATATATATATATATATATATATATATATATATATATATATATATATATATATATATATATATATATATATATAGGGGTGAGATCAAATAAAAATATTTTTTTTGATGAGAAGGATAAGAAGGATTTCTTGCCATTGATTTAAAATCAATGGATGAGATTAAACCATAATCCTAACTAACTAACTAACCATCTAAACATGATTTTTAAAAACTTTTTCAAAAATTCTGAAAAAATTCCAGTAGATCGGGTATGTTGGTGCAAAAAACTTTTGTAAAAAAAGTTTTTCTAATTTGAAGTTTTTTACGTTTTTTTAATGCACAAAAACGAAATTTTGATGCAAAAACACGTTGTTTTTTTACGTATCTTACGTTTTTTGTGCATCAAGAACTCATTTTTATGCCTAACTTCTTTTGACTTTTTGCTTTAAAATTTGATTCCGCATCAAACTATAACAAATTAAAAATTTTGTGCATGAAAAAAAATTGTATACCAAATTTCACCTTTTTGTGCATCGAATTTCATTTTTTGTGCATTAGAAAAACGTAAAAAACTCAAAATTAAAAAAACTTTCTTCACAATTTTTTTATGCACCAACATATCCGACATTGTGGAATTTTTTTAGAATTTTTTGAAAACTTTTTTAAAATCATGTTTAGATAGTTAGTTAGTTAGTTAGAAGTATGGATTGATCTTATCCATTGATTTTAAATTAGTGGCTGAAAATCCTTCTTATCATTCTCACCATAAAAAGTCTTTTATTTTAACTCTCCCCTATATATATATATATATATATATATATATATATATATATATATATATAGTTAGGATCAAATAAGAAGATTAAATAAAATAAGAAGAATGAGAAGAAACCACAGCCACACATTTCAGATGCACCTATAAAGTCAAATGTATCTCCCCTTAAAATTCTCCTTCCTTTATGGAATTTGTGGTCAGGATTTCTTCTTATTCTTCTCATTTTATTTTTTCTTCTTACTGGATATATATATATATATATATATATATATATATATATATATATATATATATATATATATATATATATATATATATATATATATATATATATATATATATATATATATATATATATATATATATATATATATATATATATATATATATATATATATTACTAACAATCCTTTCATCGGTTAATTTCTCATTTCAGCCACTCGCTACTTGTTGAATTCTCGTCCTCAGGTCAACTAAAATCTAACATCTTCAAATCTCAATATATCTTCAATAACACCTTCAGAATTTCAATACACCATCAATAATAACACCTTCAGAATTTCAACACACTATTGATAACACCTTCAAGATTCCAAATTACCATCAATAATCCTTTCGGAATTCCATTGGATTCCTAACTCCTTGATTACCAGATAAGAATATACAAATTACTACCTCTGAATCTCAAATCTTATTAGTATTCCCAAAATATAGGCTGTAATAGCAGCAACATTCCTTTCATATTGATTTTCCATTATCTGAATAATCCCTTTATTCAGTCTCCTTTACCGAAATGAAAACATTTCATTACCACAGAAATACTAATTCATATACCATACTCCTTGCTATTCCTTTAGCAGCCCGACCTCCAGCTAGTCCGTACTTACGACAAGTATATAGATAGTTGCTTAAGTAGTATAAAATACATGTGATCTACACATCGTACTTCCTCCTGCGTAGCCGATTTATAGTAACCGCATATACCATCTCTTCTTATCTTAGACTGTTAAATTCCAAGTTTACCTTCTGTTAGAGGAAATAAATTTCCTATTCCTTACTGTCATTCGCAACAATACCATTCCTTTACCCTTTTCTGCCACACTTAATTTCGAATCAGGATCAATCTTTAAATTACTATCTCTTTTCGTCTAGTTGAACATTCCCAAATGACTATTGATATACCAAACATCCATCAGTTACTCGAACTTATCCATATAGTTGCACCCTTCCAAATACCATTAATATCCGTACGACACTATTCACTGCATCCCTTCTCATTCCTAGGAATCTAACACTCAGACATCCTTTAAAATCTTGCAGAATAGCAGCAGCATCTTCAACTGGAACAACATCATCCTCAAGCTCAGCAGCATCTTCAACTAGAACAGCAGCATCTTCAATCTCAGCACCTCGTCTCTTCGCAACACTATCAGTTTCAAACAATCTAACAACTATTCCCACAATCATATACTCTACCCTAATGGTTGTTAACTCTAGGGACATATTTCAAGATACTCAGTCACGCAAGAATCCCTGCTAATGACAGAAACATATCTCACTCAACTCTTCCTATGCGATAACAGTAGAAAGAAACATGATAAGTATACATATCGAGATAGAAAGAATAGGATCTTTTCATCAAGATATATCATGAATACTACATGCGCCAACAACACAATACTACCTCAATTCCACAATCATCTCACAAAAGAGAGAATAACAAAAACACATCAAATACTAAAGGGTAATAGTAGATTTCATCCATAAATCCGAAAAAATCGCAACAAAATCTTGTCACTGCAGTCACTTACCCTTATCATCCTAAACAACAATAATAATAATCCATCACAATACTACCTCACAACATCTAAATAATCCAAATACAACACAACAATACATAAACTGAAATACAACAAAGATCCATTACTACATCACTCCATAGGATGTGGTCCATCATTTTCTCCAACTTGGCTCGTCCCTGCTTCATCTTCATCTGTTCCTAACTTGCAGCACCTCCATTTTGGATCAAAGCACGGTGGATTCTCAAATCCATACCTCAAATGCGCTCCTTGACACGGCGGATCTATCATATAATGCGAATCAGCATACACCTCACTATCCTGAAACTTTCAATGCGGTCCAAGATACGGCCCAAGATGAGCTACATATTCACTTAACCTGTGAAGCCTATCTATCTCTTTATGATACTTCTCGAAATCAGTTTCATAACTTCTCACTTGAGCTCTAACCTCAGTTCTTCCAACTTCACTCTCAGTCCTATAATTATCACTGTCAGATTCTACAACATTTTTCTTATCATCCGTATCATCCTCATAATCTAACCATCCACCTGAATTCTTATGATCACCTACTCGCTGATACTGCAAACTCCGTTAACCTACAGCAAATCCCCCCTTATTGGTGTAAAATGGTATGTCGGACATTTTCTGAAATCACAGAAAATTCAAAGGTACATAAGGTCATTATTCAAAAATATATATGCAATGCATAACTATGCAAATGCAAATGATTTACGTATGCCAAATATATATGTATGCGATGCAATGCAATGCAATGCAATGCAAATGATAATTATACAATACTCATAAAATTGAAATTATGATGAAAGCACTCCACGTCCTTTCATTAATACCAATACCTTATCGTAGTATTTACTTAATAAATACTCAGGAATTCAGAACAGTTTTGAGGGATACATCTATAATACAAAGCATAACAAAATAAATAATCTTACCGGAGCCTTGCAGAGAAGTTGCGTTGCTTTTATAAAATACTTTTGACACCAAAGTTATAGTTTAGGACATTTTCAAAAATCGACCTAATTCGCTATAACTAAAAAACTCTGGTTACCAATCTATAACACCCCCAATTTACATTGCGCATCAGAAATATACAATTGGGTGTTATTCATAAACTTCATTTCACACTCTTTATACAGCCGTAAGACAGTATATTTAGGAATAAATAAAGAAATAATTTAAATCAATGTCTAAAACCTTCAATCCTAAGTAAAATCAGTTTAAAAATATATCAGAGTAGCGTATAGGTTCCCCTAGGATCTTAACAAAACGACTAACCTTTTACCAAAATACTTGACCATATACTATAAATTTATGACAAAAGGGAAAGAAATCTGTTGTAGACCAAATTACTACAAAAGCAATCCCGCAATCCTTCTCCAGCAAGCTCCGCAATTCAACAACTTCAAGTACCTGAAATACATGCTTAAAATCATCAACACAAAGGTTGAGCAAGTCTATAGGTTTAACAAAACATAATTGAACACATTGTAAAACTCATTCACAATTGTTTAATAGCATTTTAGCCATACAATCTATTAATAAGGTATTTCATCTCATAGCAGTAGCTTATGAATTGTATTAAGCTCATGACACCGACCCCTTAACTTAGTCACTCACGCCAAATGCCAACATGACTATAAGAAGTTCCAGTGCCCCTACTAGGCTATCAATTGCAAGAATACCAATTCTCATTCTCGTAAAATTATCCTTCCCAGAGGTTACTCACCTGGTCTCAGATAGGGTTGTCAGCCCAATAGTACTATCATTAGAATAAGCGGCTATTCCTAACTCGCAACATCAAGTCAGAAGATAGTTAACGGCTCATGAATTTAGGGACTTTTGCAATTTAGGTACTTATACAATTCAAATCAACAAAGGCAACATTCGGGTACAACAATTACTCATGACATGTGTTCATTTTTCTTCAAATAGCATGTATCCCCCTCGCGGGTTTTAAAATCATTAAAACAAGTAGAAAGTGAGGCTATAGACTCACCTGAAGTATTAACAGTAGTATGACGACTTTCAGCGATCAATGATGTCCGGCGAACACGAAATTCACAATCTATCAAAACAAAACGCGTGCCTTTAATAATACATCCAAGTAATATTTCATACTTAATAAAATGAAATAAATATCTCAAAATCAAAATCAAACTCACACCATACTCAATTTAATAAATCCTTCTTACGTACACTTTTACATTTTTATTCTTTCAAAAACTGTCGATATATATATATATGTTAATCGTCCAAACTGTTTTCCATACTTAAACACGTCAATAGCTTACGATACTAATCAGAAACTTCACTTACTATATATAGAAAGACCTCCCAAAAGTTGGTTCAAATATTTTACTTTTAAAGTTCCCTGCCCGACTCATCTTCAAACTACAAAAACCGGACAGTTTTACGTCAACAATTCATATAGTCTTTTTAACTTATTTATTTGACTCCATTTACAAAACCGACATTCAACTTTGAAAATAAACTCAACATCCTCATACTTAACACTTAACATCAGTACTTGACAAAATTCAAATATCGACAACAATTATATATTGTGCCGATACTCGTCTCCCGGTACATGAATAATCAAACTAACATAACTTTTCGCTCGTTTGGAGCTAGAAGCTCTACCTTATACCAAATCGAAGCTTAAGACATCCTCTACAACAATATCTAGTTAGTTCATATCAAACTCAAACTCATATTTTCTGAAAATTAACTTTAATAATCTGTTCAAAAATACATCTTTAAATATTACTCAAAATCAATTTTTCACCATATTTTAACATCATTTTTACCACTATAATCATCCAAATACTACTACTTTCAATCATAACACACTAAATCATCCTAGATGATCAAATCAAATAAAACCCAACTAAAATTTTCAACATGCAATCATCAAAAATGATATATAATCACATAAACACCTACATACAACAATAATTTAAGATCAAAACACAAGATTTTCACCAAAAATGGGTTTTATAAAAATGTTCTTGCATGTGGCCAAATTTCATACCAATGTGTAGAGATTGATGAAACTAAGATGGGACTTTGATTAGAATTAAGAGATTCAAGCTTGATTTTTGTGAAATGGTGGTTTTAGGTGGTGGAGGGGTGACGGAAATTATGAGGGTGGGAGAGAGAGAAGTGAATTTTGCATGTGTTGTGGTTGTGTGTATGTTTTTGTGTTTGTTTTTCCATTTTATATGAGAAAAGTTTAGGGTAGTTTTTGCCAATTGTGATTCTTGTGGACCAAAATGCAAATACTTGGTTAAAAAGCGGGAAATGTCTATAGTCACTTTTGAAAATATTTACGGGTCTCGGGTTTCATAAAATATTTCTCAAAACTTAAAACTCACACAAAATATGATATTATATAGTCCCGGCACGACTTAATACGACATTAAAAATAAAAACGTCAAAATATTAAACATCGACATGTCTAAAATAAAACGTAAAATTTTGGGCATCCGTTGATATCGTCATTACTAATAATCCTCGCAACTCGTCAAAACGTAAAAATATAACTTTCAATCATTCATCCAATCAAATCACCATTCTTATGACAATCAATCTCGTCAAAAATTTCAAAAATATACGTAAAAATATAATTAAATAATGACCACGGGTTTTGGTTGTTACAAAAAGATTAAAACAACAATACCAATATACTTTTCAACGTATAGACTTTTATTAGAATCAAATAAAGAATCTATAACCCACTTTGTTTTTGGAATAACGAAGTGGTTGAATGACAATGGGGTTTGATCTCCTCTACTTAAACGTCTAACCAAAGTTAAAGTCTAAGCTCCAATCTAAACGTTCATATGCATCTTGGCTATATGGTTTAGTTGGTATCGAGATAGAAAGGTTTTCTGGAGTTTAAGCTCTTGTATTGGTTAACCCTTTCTCTCCCAATGTACACTCCTTATATAGGCAGTGTAATTAGGGTTTGCATTTTGCATGTACCAATGCATGGGTTTATCCAGTGGGTGGTTGATGCCCATGCTGGATAAACAGTACAAAGTACATATTAATCTATTCTAGAAAAGATAAAAGTTGTACTTATATCTAAGTATACAAGCAACCTACTTTGACTTAAAGTTATCTTATCCCGCCTAATGCAAACCATCAGAATACTGAAGAGTCTTCAGTATACTAGAGGATATCCACATCATTTAGTTTGGTATTGTCAAGCCAAACTGAACTGAAAGCCCTTCTTCAGTCCTTGTTCTTCAGCAACTAGATCGCCTAGTATTTGAAGCGAAGACTCCTTTGTCTTCTAAGTTCACTAGAAGGGGAGTGCTGAACTTTTTTCAGCTATAAGGTCTTTAGTAGGAACCTTGTTCCTCTAGTCATCCTTCAGCAGAATAGCCTTACTGTTGAGCATGAAACACTTAGGGGGATTTTATATTCAAATCCTAGAGTTGCTTCAGGGTCAGTAAATACTAACCTAACAATCTCCCCCTATTTGGATATACAAATAGCCTAAGTCTAATGTCAATACTAAGTGAGCATAACAACTTCTTCTTACTTGCACTGAACAATTAATAACTTATAAACATCAGATAATCATTTATTCAATAACATTACAAATTACAACAATAATATTACAAATGATTATTCAATTCTCCTTAGGCCTAAGTTCTTGAATGATGGAAGTCTGAGTTAATGGATCTGAGTTTCTATGGTCCAATATAGCAAGCAAGCACATGCTGAAGGTTTTAGCAGCATCAGTAAGTCCTGGACCACCATGAAGAGAGTAAAAAATCCTTTGAACATTCAAGAGAAGTTCATTGTTCATTTCATCAAGATCACTTATACCCACAAAGTCTTGACGTTCTTGATGATTGAACATAATCATTCCTAGTTCTGGTTCGTCTAGTACATGACCAGGGAGATGATTTTGAAACTGAACAAGGCCTTTGTATTTCTTTGTAGTGACAAAGATGTCACCGACTTCAGGTTGTATCAGATTTGCTCTTTTGTTCAGCTCTAGTATTGGATCTTGATCCTCCAAAGAAACTTGAGTGTTGATGTTCAGAATTTCACCTAGTCTTTCATGATTTCTCATATAGTGCTCGATTCTGGTGCGAACTTCATCCCATCTCTTGGATTTTCTTTTCTCGATCATCACACTCATTTCCATCCATTCAGTGTAAGAAAGTTATTTTCCTTGAAAGTTTTCAAGTATCTCATCAGTTCCATCACCCCTATAGAACTTGAGATTGATGTCGCCTTTGCTGGTTAACATGTCAACATTGGTGATTGGTGAGATATTTCTTCTGTTAAGCCTTGTTATACAGAACTTTTCATATAACACTTTCTTCTTGAAGACACTTTCTACTTCAACTTTTCCAATTTGTTCATACAAGCTTAGCTTCAGATCTCTTAGTTTCTCCTCTTGTTGAAGCTTGTATGGATTGTTAAGTTCTTCCTGAGTGGCCACTCCAGCGCTGATCAAACGATCATTCATAGTAAGGTCTCCTTTGTTTTTGGGTATAAAGGGAGGTGACCCACTATCAGTTGTTTCCCCACTTGTGGTCAGCCCTTGCATATCATCATCTTTGGCTGATGACTCCCCCTTACCCTTTGTTGGGCTCTTTTCAGTGATAGGTGACTCAATGGATTGTTTCTTAGCCTTCTTTTGGGCATGTTTCTGAAAGAGCTGTTGGATTGTGTTTTTCTCCCCCTCAGCAGAAGACTGCCCAGCAGCTTCTGATGACCCACCAGCAGGGAAGAAGCCACAAAGATGATCAAGAGTGGTAGTTACCTTGGTCAGTATGGCTGGAACACTTTCAAGGGGATTTAGCTTCTGCTGAACCTCTTCAGAAATGGTCAGCTTTTGTTTCTCCAACAACGCCACTCTATCTTTGATCTTGGACACAAAATCACACAAGGTATTAACTTGGCCAGGAACTGGTATGAATTCTGGTGGAAACTCCATGGAAGCACTGTTGATGGACTCCATTAGAGAGGACATCTCTTGCTTTAAGGAAGTGGTGGTGGCCACATCTTGGACTAAGAGCTTCAAAGCAGCAATGATGACATCCTTAATTTGTTCAGCAGAAGGAGGAGGTGGTCTTGCTTTGATAGTTGAGATTTCATTGTCAGCAAGCACCTTTTCTTCCTTCAGTCTGGCTACTTGTAATTGAAGAATCAACACTTGATTGGTTAATTATTTTACCTGCTCAGTTCTGGGGGAAAGTGGCTTTTGTGTTGCATCAGCAGGTTCTTCATCACTGTCATCTAGATTGACTAGAATTCTTTCATTAAACCTAGTTCTTTCTCTAGATCATCTCCAGACATACTGACAACAAAAGTAGGCAAGTGTCGCACCTTGGCTCCAGTGGTGAGATGCACTTCCTTGGGAATCTTTGGAGCATCATCATGAGTGTGTGGATCAGTTTCAAGCCCTTCACCACCAGGGTTGGTTTGACCTGATGGATCTTGAGAAAGAGTCCCTGATAAATTTAGATTAATGATAATGTTTTTGGTTCCTTCAGTAGAACCCTGTTGTGGGGGAGCTGCATCATTAGAAACAGATAGGCCAGAGTCAGCATCAGCTGTTGGATTTGCTGAAACATCATTCCCTGATGCAGACTCATAGTGACAAGTGATAGAAATTGGTAATGAAGTATGACTTGTATTCAGAATGAAAGTACTTACCAATGCTGACTCCACACTACTGAGCTGAGGGTGAGCTCCATCTTCACCCTTCTCTCCTAAAGAAGTTGAGAAATGGGTTGCTTGTTGGGCCTCTTTATGCATATCTCCTCCATCAGAGACTGAAGGTGATGGATGGTTGGGGTTCTTGTCTTTGGCCAGGGACCTGGTCTTCTTCAAAGCATGGCCTTGGGAATCATCATCAATCTTCTTTGTGGAAGATTGTGTGAGGTTTTTCCTCTTTCCGGACTCACGTCTAACCTTCTTAGTATTAATTGATGTTTGCTTTTGATGAGGTCCAGATGAAGCTCCAGGTTTTTTGCCTTGTAGATCCCTTTCTCCGGTTGGAGAAGTGTCTTTGGGAGCTTTGTACACTACTGGACCATCTGCTCAGACGTGTAAGAGGAGGATCAATGATGCTGACTGGAATGTTCCAGCGAGTGAGATCAAAGGTCTTAAAAATTAGGTTATCTCCATTGATTTTTGAAAAGTCATTTCCAAGATGGTCAACAAAGAGGAGAGATAGAAATCTGGTGTACACAACGTTTTTCTCTCTAGTCTTTTTCTCCAGCTTCCCATGGAGATCTTCAAAAATAAGCCTCCCAAAATCAGCTTTGACACCCTTGGCCAGACAGTATAAAATAATAGCATCCTTTTGATTGATCTGGTCAAGGCCTCCATTTCCCCCCCCCCCCCCCCCAAACACTCAATGAGAATGGCCATCAACAATTTCCATCTTGATGGAAAAGCACTTCTTGTTAACCCCCTTTTTTTAGAAATTTCTTCAGTATACCCAATCTCTTTAAATAAAATTTTAACAACCATAAAATCATCAGGTATTGCTTCATACTCATTAGGGTTTTCCAAATAATCTAACCCCAAAACTTTTCTAAATGATTTTAACCCAAATCTACCATGAATCCCCATCGTGGTAGAATCAAACTCAATGGACTTCTTGTTGTTAGAAGCCTCTACTGTAAACCAAAATTCTTTTAGCACATTTTGAAACATCATACCAGGATCCTCAAATAAAGCATACCTTAAAACACTTTTGGATAGATGAGTCAAAACTTGTTCCCTAGGAACAGACTTAATGGATTCAGGTTTAAGCAAGGTGATGTTGTTGGGTTTGAAGAAGATATCATCAATGGGATAGTTAACATGAGTGGATGGGTTTAAGAGTGGTTTTGGTAATCTTGGGGGTGGAAGATGATTCAGCCATTTATGTTTCTGTGTGTGTTTTGAAAGAAAGAGAGTTTGTGTGTGTTTTTGGATGAAAAGTTTTGTAAGTGTAGAACGAAATCCAATTGTTAGGGATTATATAAAAACTTTAACTGATTTGTAAAAAGTTTTTTTAAAACCATTTGAAAAATTTATACATCTTTTAGGGTTTCTTTTGAACATTTGGCACAAACTTTCTCATTAATGTTCTGCAAAAGGTATGATTTCCTGTTGCTTTGAACAGTGAAACACCCCATGTGTTAGGGAGTTGTTGACTGTGGATGGAGACGTTTGAAATTTTCTTAATTAACAAATGACACCTTTTTTAAGAATGTTTGTTTTATTCACAAGAAATTTAATGTCATTAACTCTTATAAATCACATGATTGATAGGTTTTAAATGATGTTGCTCAGATATGCTGAAGCTGATGGCAATACTTGTGAGCTTCAATGCGTCAGATGAGGCGACAAAACCCCATATACATGTTCACATAAGTGAACAAGACATATGACATTGCACGCTCCTCTACTCAGGCCTAGCTACTCAGCTGTATTAAAAATTTATTCAGCATTGCTGAAGGAACCTTTTGGTGATTACTTGTTCAGCTTCAGTGAATCAGATAAGGCGACAAAACATCATATACACAATCACATAAAGTGAAATAGACACATGACATTGCACACTCCTTTACTCATACAATGCTACTTAACATTAATCAAAATATTTTAAGAAATGTTGAACCTTCAAGCTTATTCAGTGAATGCTGAAGGTTTAGGTTTTGCATCATCAATGTTCAGTATACCAAGCTCCATTATCAATCTTTTGAAAGTTGGTTCATCCAATGGTTTGGTGAAGATATCAGCCAATTGGTATTGATTGGGGATGAAATGTAATTCAATGTCCCCTTTCACAATGTGATCTCTGATAAAGTGATATTTGATATCAATGTGTTTTGTTCTTGAGTGGAGGACTGGATTATTGGATATTGCAATAGCACTAGTGTTATCACAAAAGATTGGTACCTTTTCATATTCTATGTCATAATCAGCCAGTTGGCTTTTCATCCAAAGAACATTGGCACAACATCCAGCAGCTGCCACATATTCAGCTTCTGCTGAATACATGACATTTGTTTGTTGCTTTTTAGCACTCCAACACACAAGTTTGCCACCTAGCAATTGGCAGGCACCAGAAGTGCTTTTTTTGTCTAAATTGCAACCAGTATAGTCAGAATCTAAATACCCCTTTAGATCAAAACCTAATGATTTAGGGTACCAAAGACCTAGACTTGGTGTACCTTTTAGGTATCTGAAGATTCTCTTTACAGCAGTAAGGTATGATTCCTTTGGATCTGCTTGGTATCTTGCACAAAGGTATGTAGAGAATTGAATGTCAGGTCTGCTTGTAGTTAAGTACATGAGTGACCCAATAATACCTCTATATTGAGTCTCATTGACTGATTGTCCAGTGAGATCAGGTCCTAAGTTGTTAGGGGGTACCGTTGGAGTCTTAACTAAAGCACAATTGATATCATACTTCTTTAGCAGATCCTTGACATATTTTTCTTGATTGATGGAGATGCCTTGGTCAGATTGTTTAACCTGAAGACCAAGGAAGTATGTGAGTTCTCCCATCATACTCATCTCAAACTTGTTGGTCATAAGCTTGGAAAATTGTTTGCAAAGTTTCAAGCTTGTAAAACCAAAGATTATGTCATCCACATAAATTTGTACCAAAATGGTGTCAGTTTTAGATTTATAGATGAACAAGGTGCTATCTATTTTTCCTCTGACAAATTTATGTTTAATGAGAAAAGTTGAGAGAGTTTCATACCATGCTCTTGGAGCTTGCTTCAGTCCATACAAAGCTTTGTAAAGCTTGTAGACATTATTTGGGTATTTACTACTCTTAAAGCCAGGAGGCTGGGTAACATAAACTTCTTCTTTTAGGTCACCATTTAGGAATGCACTTTTGACATCCATTTGGTAGATGATGTAGTTCATGTAAGTGGCATAAGCAAGGAAGATTCGTATGGCTTCCATACGTGCAACTAGAGCAAAGGTTTGATCAAAATCAACATCAGGCTCTTGATTAAATCCTTGGACCACCAGTCTAGCTTTATTTTTGGTCACTGCATTGGTTTCATCTCTTTTGAGCTTGTAAACCCATTTGGTGCCAGTGGTTGATTCACCATATGGAAGAGGAACCAACTTCCAGACTTTGTTTCTTTCAAATTGATTGAGTTCCTCTTGCATGGCATCCACCCATCCAGGGTGTGTGAGTGCTTCAAAAACCTTTGTAGGTTCAATTTCTGAGAGAAAATTTGCATAGAGGCATTCTCCAGATGAAGCTGCACTCAGTTTCTTTGCCATAGATCTAGTGACTCTACCTTCACCAGGATTACCTATTATGTTCACTAGCTGTATGTGACTATTTTGAGTCCAAGATTTTTGTGGAGCTGGAGAATAGGTATTGGTATCATGATTAGAGCTAGAGCTTGGAATTCCATGACATGGACTTGGGCTTGGAATGTCTCTAGTGTTTATTGAAGGTTATTCAGTGGACAAAGGTTCAATCATTAGAGGCCTTCCTTCTTGGTGAGAAGCAATATATCCAAGACCTAATTCCCTAGAGATGATAGGAGAGCTTTGAGCAAGGGGCTCATATTGTTCTTCAGTAGCTTCATATGATCGATCATTTTGATCATGTGTGTCAGCATGCTGATTGTTTTGAGACTAACCATTTTGGTCATTTGTGTTTCCCTGCTGATCATTTTGAGATTGATCATTATTTGATTGACAGCCATCAGTATGTGATACTGAAGGATTCCCTTTTGTAGGACTTGTCATATCTTCAAATGGATCAATATGAGGGACGGAGTTGCTAGTTTGATATTTTTGAGAAGGCTCATAGTGATTAAATTCATCAGATGGATAATTTTGAGATTCGTGTATATGAAGTTCATCCTCTGATGGATTTGTAAAAGTGGGAGCTTCAGAACTTTCACTGAATGTGATGTGATAGGTTTCTTCAATACATTGTCTTCTTGTGTTGAAGACTCTGTATGCTTTAGATACTAGGGAGTATCCAAGAAAGTAACCATCATCAGATTTTTCATCAAAGTGAAGGAAGACCAATAACAAGATTTTGTTTTGCCAGTAGAGTTATTGTTTTGAAATTGAGATGTGAGAGATTCTTATGCCAAATCCAATTGGTAATATTGGGGGCTTTAGCAAAGAAGCATGTCTCCTGAGTAGAGTTCATGTTCATGACATAAACATCTTTAACTCTTGGAGCAATCATCACACTTCATGATTGGAGTTGAAGATTGTATCTTTTTTGTCATCAAACAGCACAAGATACTTTGCATCACAAAGTTGACTTATGCTGATGAGGTTATGCTTCAATCCATTTACATATGCTACCCTTGAGAAAACTATACCATTGCATTTTACTGAACCAAATCCTTCAGTAGTAGCTGATGAGTTATCACCAAAAACAACTTTAGGACCTTGTTCCTCCTTATACTTGTGCAGATAACTTTTGGTGCCAATCATGTGCCTTGAGCAGCCACTATCTAGGTACCAAATAGGCTTCATGAGATCACACTGCACAAGTTAATGAAATGGTCAGTTTCGTTTTGAAACCCACCTTTGTTGGGTGGGGTTTTAGATCTAGAATGTGTTCTAGATCTGAAGGGTCCTCTTGTTGAGGGTATGTGTGATTGCTCAGAAGAAGAGGTATGAATAGCTTTTGCTTTCTTAGCCTAGAGGGCTTCACCTCTTCTGAACCACTCTATATGGTTGTGATCAGATGTAGTGTGGACATCGCTTCCACAAGTCTCACAACATTTGGTAATAGAGTTTGGGTTTCTTGGTTTAATACCTCTTCTGAGTGAGATGATTCAATTATGTCCATGAGTGTCATGGTCATAACTTCCACAAATATTACAAACAGGGTAATAGTGACAGTCATCTGAGTGATGATTGCCCATACCACAATGAATGCAAGGTGGGAAAGGCATATTTCGCCTGGAATGAGATGCTTCAGATTTGTGAGCATCATCACTTGTTTTGGCCATCATATATTGAGTGTGTTCACAAGTGCGATGGTCAGTCCTTTCACATTTGGTACAATAAATCACTTTTAGGCAAGTTTCAGTGAGATGGTTATTTAGACCACATAAATCACAAGCCCTTTTAAATTATGTCTTGTACTTGAGATGAGGAGAGTCTAAAGGTTCATCTCTGAATCGTGTTGGTGTTTGCTGCTGCCTGAGTTGCAATTTAAGATTATTGATCTCTTGCATGACAAGAGACATTCTCTCATCTTCCTCAGATCTAGCATTCTTCAGTTTATTTGCTGACACTAAAGAGGTAGTTCCCATATATGAACCTTCAACAGGAGCTGAAGAGTTCTTTGAAGTGTCAATTTTGACATGCTTGGAATAACTACCTTTGTGTGTGGTGTGTGACTCGATGATAGACTGGATAGTATTGGGTCCATTAGAGGGTTCAGCACCAGCCAGCTTCTCCAAAGGAGGAAGTGGGGTACTTACTTCATTCTCTATATCATCATCTGAGTCATCCTCAGTAACTGAGGACTCAACTGGTGCTGAAGTGTCAACACTTGCTTGAAACTCAATAAGAAGGATTCGTCCAGTGTCATGATTGGGTAAATTCTTTTCACCTGACCTTTCAATGTCAGGGATCGAGCTACCATCCTCGTTTGAGGCTTTGACAAAGACAATAGGTTTGGTGCTGGAGGATCCTTCAGCACCAAGCATTTTCCTCTTTTGAGCAAGTATTTGTTCACTTATGCATTGATTTACCCTATCAGAGTTTCTAAGCCAAGATTTAACAATGTCTTTTGCTTCTTTTAGTTCCACTCTAAGAGAGTTATTTTCCTCTAAAATTCTTTGTTCAATTGTTGAAAAGTAAGAATATCCAGTTTAGCTTCTTTTAGCTCTATTTGCTTACTTTCAAAATCTTCAAGTTGTAGAACAAGTTTGTGAAATTTTTCAAGCAAATTATTTCTTTGCTCTTCAACAAATTTTAGATCAATGCACAAGTAATCAAAGACAAATTTAATGTCATATTTATCTTCTAATTCAAGAAGAGTTTGTACCTTTTTGATAGTGACATTGACCCATTCACCATTTCTGGCACTTTCTTTAGTCACAACATTTGAATTGGCCCCTTCATCATCAACAAGTTCCATCAGCACTTTCACATTCACCATTTCATCATCATCTGAAGAAACATCTTCTTCATCTCATTCATAGGCTTTAGCAACAAGCCCTTTGTTCTTGTCTTGTTTAGGAGTCTTGGATGAGGAGCTTTCAGTGCTCATTAAGGCCAATCTTGCCTTGATTTCTCTATATTTTGCTTCAAAGTCTTTTGTTGGTCTGAGTTCAACCCTGCTTTGCTGGAATGGAGTAGAAGTAATTTGTTTTGGTTGAAATGATGATTGACCAGTTGGTCTTGATTGAGCTGGTGAGGAATATGAAGGGAGAGATGCTTTTGAATAACAATCCCTAGCATAGTGACCAGTCTTCCCACATTTGTAGCAATCAGTGTCAACTAAAGCTTTTATGGAGCTGGAGAAATTGCCTCCTTTCTTAAAGAACCTTCTAGACTTGGCCAGAAGTGCTCTTTCATGAAATTCCTCTTTGAGGTCATTCAGATATTCCTCACTAGATCTAGTATCTTCCTCATCATCAGGACTATCTTGGTAGTCTTGAATGACATCTTCACTGAAGAAGGTTGTGGACGAGGGTGTAGCAATGGTTAATGCTTTACTCTTGCTTGAGCCTTCATAAATCCTATCAACTAGGTTTTCTTCATATTTCAGTTTTCCAAAAGGAGAGGCTAGATCACAATCTTTAATGTGATTAGCATTTCTCAAGCTTTGCCAGAAACTGAGCCACTTCTTTGGCAATGCATTAACAAAAACTATGTTGATTTCAAGTTTTGAAAGCTCAACACCGTCATTCACAAGTTCATTCATCAGTTTTTTGTATCTGGTTAATGTCTTTGTGAGGGTTTCCCATTCTTTGTGCTTGAAGGTGTTGTATTGAAGCTTTAAATCCATGATTTTGGTTTCTTTTACATCAGAGGTTCCCTCATGGTAAAGAATAAGGTCCTCCCATGTTGCTTTGGTTGTTTTACAATTTACAACAGAATTCATTTGGTCATCTGGGAGTACAGATATGATGAGACTTTTGAGACGCTGATCTAGGTTAGCAGTTTTTCTCTCATCAGCAATCCATTGTACTTTAGGTTTTTTATTGTCCCCAACCATGGGAACAAAAGGACCATTTTCAATGATTCCAAGAAATTGAGGTTCAATTCCAACCATGTGGACAAGAAACCTCTTCTTCCAACTTGTAAAGTTGGCTACCTCTAGTACAGGAGCAGCATTGAGTTGGCCACCCCTATATTATAGGGTTTGTGGTATAACTTGAGCCATTTTGGATCTTGATTTGAAAACTTTTAAATGAACAGTTTAATAAAATAAGAGTTTAACTAATCAAACTGCTCTGATACCACTTGTTGGTCCCGTGTAATTCGTTATTACTTATTAACTTAAGTAATAACTCTTACTTCGACTCAAGTGAGTTGTTTTAACAATAGATAAGAACTATGAAAGATTAATACAACAATACCAATATACTTTTCAACGTATAGACTTTTATTAGAATCAAATAAAGAATATATAACCCACTTTGTTTGCGGAATAACAAAGTGGTTGAATGACAATGGGGTTTGATCTCCTCTACTTAAACGTCTAACCAAAGTTAAAGTCTAAGCTCCAATCTAAACGTTCATATGCATCTTGGCTATATGGTTTAGTTGGTATCGAGAGAGAAAGGTTTTCCAGAGTTTAAGCTCTTGTATTGGTTAACCCTTTCTCTCCCAATGTACACTCCTTATATAGGCAGTGTAATTAGGGTTTGCATTTTGCATGTACCAATGCATGGGTTTATCCAGTGGCTGGTTGATTCCCATGTTGGATAAACAGTACAAAGTACATATTAATCAATTCTAGAAAAGATAAAGGTTGTACTTATATCTAAGTATACAAGCAACCTACTTTGACTTAAAGTTATCTTTTCCCGCCTAATGCAAACCATCATAATACTGAAGAGTCTTCAGTATCCTAGAGGAGATCGACATCATTCAGTTTGGTATTGTCAAGCCAAACTGAACTGAAAGCCCTTCTTTAGTCCTTGTTCTTCAGCAACTAGACCGCCTAGTATTTGAAGCGAAGACTCCTTTGTCTTCTAAGTTCACTGGAAGGGGAGTGCTGAACTTTCTTCAGCTATAAGGTCTTCAGTATGAACTTTGATCCTCCGGTCATCCTTCAGCAGACTGGCCTTACTGCTGAGCATGAAACACTTAGGGGGATTTTATATTCAAATCCTAGAGTTGCTTCAGGGTCAGTAAATACTGACCCAACAACAAGGAGTAAGGATAATTACTATGGAAGTAAACTACCCTCGGTCGACTTTGAAACGTAGGTGAAAACCTAAACGTCTCGAGGTTCAACAAGTAGACAACGACAAAAATAAGGTTTATTAGTTGGCAAACCAATAATCGGTCGTCCCTCTCAATATACGCACAAGCAAGCGGGGAAACGAGGTGGCACAAAGCACTTAAAAACCTTTTTCCTTAGACGGCCTTTTATAGCTCGTCGCCTTATACCCATCGTATAGTTTGTATAAATCGAGTTCAAACTTTTTATTAGTATTTATCTATTTTGCCTTTTTATTTTTGTTTTGGATTTGAATACAATAGCTAGGTGATGAAATCCCAACTAAGGTTTGCGTTTTCACGCTTTTGGAGGTAGGTGAATTTATTGTTCTACATAATACAATATATTAATAACAAAAAACACGAAAAACGATATATATACTATATAGAAAAATAACAAAACTTTCCGAGGACGGAAATAGTCTTCAAATCAACGATCAAACAATTGCCACGAAAGAATCGTACACAAAATCCCCGGCAGCGGCGCCAAAAATTTTGATGTGTGGGAAAAGTGTCGGTGTATTTAATATAATACGTTATAGAGCAAATTATAGAAAATTACCTATAGGAAAAATTAATAGTCTAAAATAAGCTAAAGACGGATTAATTAACACGAGAGTGATCCCGGTTCGTTGTACATGAAGAAATTGTGAATTTGAGAATTTTGTTTTGATGAGGACAATCGATTTGAATTGGTTTCAGTTTTATCTAAAATCCTATCTTTTTTTAATTAAAGTGTATGAATCGTACCCCAAATTTAATCTAAAAGACAAAATTTAAACTAAATTACTTTTTACTTTTAACTGTGACAAAACTTATTTAAACAAAATTATCAAAACAAAGTGATTTAATCAACACTAAATCAATATTAATTTTAAAAGTAATATAATATTTATTTTTTATTTATTTTTTATTATATATTTAAACTAACAGTTTTTTTTCTCAAATTAAAATAAACAAATTATTGTCTAAAAGTAATTATAATTTTTAAATTAAACTTTTTAAATCAAATGTAAGAAAAACGTCTAATAGACAAAAATGACAATTCAAAGTGAAGTATTATACAACTGTAGACACAATTATAAACAAAAGTGAGCCTAGCCCAGTTGGACAAGGTGTTTGGCTGTGAACCTTGAGGTCAAGGGTTCGAGTCCCATGGGGGACAAATTTTGGATATTTATTTTTTGACAGTAAATCAACTTATAAACATCACAGACTACTCAGAAGACTTTTATCAAACAAATATATCAATTAACCCAAATACACATGATATAAACAGAATCAAAATAAATCATTCAGCATCTAAAAATACTAAATAACAAAGTAGTATCTAAATATGATAAACATTCAGCTAATAGAAACCAATTAACGGCAAGAGTGTTATACGATAAGACAATATGATTTAGTCTACTAACACAACCAAAATTTAAAGCAAATTACAGTAGAAATCAAACTCAAATCCACTGAACTATTATGAATCAAAGCTACTAAAGCTCTAAATCCTTAAACAATAGCAACTCAAGTTATCTCAGCAAAATCCACAATATCACCAAACATGGCAGCAACTATATCAACAGTAATTCAATTTATCTATATCAGCAAACTTAATATCAAAACCAATAACAAGAATAAGCTAAAAAAAACTATTAAATGAGCAGGACGAAAAACGCAGCAGACTACTACTCAAATTTAATATAATGATCAGTTAAGACACATTAGATTCAAAAATCAAAATCGCATCAGCAAACACATAACCAGATCTACAAATACATTATACAAACAATACAGACTAAAAATTTGAGAAAAATTAAATTAGATTATCCTTTTCACGAAGTTCCTTTGATGACGAAGGAAGCGCCGAACTTCCTTATAACGAATCGACACCAAACATTCATACTACTATCACGAACATCATAAACCATGAAACACCAATTTAACTCGAACCATACTCATATCTCGATCACCACAAAAGGTTTCGAACAAGTAACATCATATTTTAAACTTAAATAGTAGGTTTAAATTTTTATCCCTAAATCCCTCTTAATCATTCACTTAAACTAAATATTGAGTTTAAATGAATAATCATCAATTATAATATTATCTTGCAAATTTAGAAAATGTAAGAAAATTTTAGCAGTAAATAAAATGTGAATTTAAAAGAGAGGCAATAAAACTTAAAATCAACTTTTATTATATAAATCAAACATTACAACATTTAGGAAAAGAAAAATACAATATCTAAATACAATTTAACATTATAACACTAAAGAAAGAGAAGGGATACATTACTGATTTTTCTAAGGGGTATTTATATGCTAGGTGAGGGTGAGGTGAGGCTGATGAAGATTCAATCTTGGCTTTTGGATCATCTCATCTTCCTTCTCTCTCTTTTCTGTTTTAATCCCATGGCTGAAATATGCCCTTGTGCACACGGATTGCCACCATGGCACAAGTTTGTGCTTCTTGTGTTAGTTTGGAGCCTATGTAGCTTAGATTGATTGGCTCAATGATTGGTGGTAGTAAAATCCACCAATCAGAGATGAGGGAGTGATGCAACAATTAGCTACGTGGAGCATTGTTCTTGGAATCTGAGTGTAGTCCACACACCATCCTTCCTTGAATATTATGATTATCAGGCGCGTGGCCTCCAATTGCTAGCTGGAAAGAAACCCCTAAATTATAGGGTTTTATTTACTGGTGGTGTTCTTCTTTCTTCCCCTTTTCTCTTCTTACGTCTCTTTCTTTTTATTTATCTGCTTTGTTTTGACCGTCCAATGTTGACTCAAAAGTTAAAAATAACTTTTCCGCCGACTATAACTTGATATATGGGCTTGGACCCAATCTTTATTTCCCAAATGTAAATATTACTCCAAACGTCTCATATTTTCCATTGTTGATGGGCTTTTGGGCCCTTAATTTGTATAACTCCATCCGTTGCATTTGTAAGTGGGCTTTTTGGCCTTTCCAAAATAACTTATCAAATGTAACTATTTTATTGGGCTTCCAGGCTCATTAACCAAATGTGGGTCCCACTTGGCCCAGAATCCTTGATAAACTCGAATCCTTGAATAAAAACGATCCCAACTTTTGGCTTTGATAACTTCTTCAAACTCGTGTCGATATTTGCCGGTTTTTGTGATATTGGTACCTACACACATGAAACAAGAAACAAGCATATACAATACCATTTTCATGTGAAATATGCATTTTATGTCCCTTTTATGATATAAATGATATGAGTAATTACACTCATATCACACGTAGTACAAAGAGGGTGAGTATACCCTCCAACAGGTGCCCTAGCTGGCTGGGAGCCAGATGTAGCTACACGGTTGGGCTGTGAACCTTTGTGGTCCAGCTCCCGTCCGTTGCCATTATTCTTGGTAGTAGATGCTGAATTGTCAGAATTATGAATCATAAAACACATAACATAAGAAATGAGTAAGTTTAGGGACCTGCTGCTGTTGGAGTTGTTGGCATTGTTACGATAATTGTCATTACCGCCACGCCTATCCAAAGCAGAACGGTCCTGAGTCTGACCGTTACCCTTATGCTAATTCTGCTGTTGAGTGGCTGGCTGGGACCGGTCCCTAGTCTTCTGCCTGAAAGATGTAATTTTATAGAGAAATATAAATATTTGGATAGTATGGAATTTAATGAAATGATCATCGTTGATGACGAAATATACCTCTTGTCGGGTCTTTCTGCCTCTCCAAACTCATCCCTCTCTTGCAGCATCTCCAACTTGCGAGTTGCCTCTGCCACCTGTGCAATGTAGCACACACCAAGTTATTGGCGACATATGTACGAAGAGCCCAGCGAAAGTGATAAGCCTTCTCCTCTACAGTCCCGGCTGTTGCGCCAAGGAATCCAGCCAGTCGAAGAAACCTCTGCATGAACTCATTGTTGTTTTCCCCAGCTCCCTGCCTAATACCATGATACTCCCTCTTAAGCTTATCCTGCTCAGCTTTCGGGAAGAACTGCCCTATAACCAACTCCTTAAACTCTGCCAAGTCAAGCCAATCACCCAATCGTCGCCTTCATTCGACGGCTTAAGTGCCTTCCACCATGCAAGCACGTTCCCTTCAAACTTGTAACAAGCTAACTTTGACTTAAAGACAAGGTCGCATCCCATTGCGTCAAAGATCTTCTCAATGTGAGCTATCCAGCTCTCAGCCTGAGCGGGGCTGTCAGTCTGTTCGAAAGATTTCAGACGCTGCTTATTGAGTCGCTCCAACCATGTGATCAGGGTAGCTAGAGGTGAAGGAGGAGGATTCTGATGCTGGTGTTGATTGTTGGCAGCCTGCACCTCGGCTCGAATCTCATTCCTCAATTGAGGAAGCATAGCTTGCATAGCAGCTTGGACTGCTGCATTTAGTTGTTCTTATTCACGTGTGAGAACCATCTAACAGTATAAAACAAAATGCAATGATTAAGCTGATTAAAACATAATATATATACATGAAAAAAAAACTATGCATATAAACATAAAAAACATTATGCATAAAAACAGTGTATGAATGCATGACAACGAAAGTGACATGGGTTTGGGTGAACGCCTATGGTTCGGTTCACCTAAACAAAATGACATGACGAGGATGAACGCCTATGGGTCGGTTCATCAAAACAAAATGATTCGATTAAAAGCACATGCGACTAAATATGGCAAGTCCTGTACCAACCAATACTTAGTCAAAATTCCTACAACAATGATACATGAAACAAATGCATGAAAACAACTGTCAGTTCTAGGAAGACCATGGTGATTACCCACTAATCACAGGTCATGTTTTAGAGCCTACAGGTCGAAGCCTTGGCTCTGATACCATAATTGTAACACCCCATTTTGATAAATAGAACGTCACAGGATAATTATGGCGTGTCATCAAAGCATGCAAGGTAAATGTCTAAAAACATTAAATGACCGTGAATGGAAATACCAGAAACAAACATCGGTAGTCCAGGTATAAGCTCACACACATGAATATAAGTACTGAAATGGAAAAGGACTAAATAATGTCCAAAGAAATAAAGTAACGTAATGTATGAAAAAATGCATAAAGTAATGAAGGCTAGATAGCTTCCATCTGTATGCACATACTATCAAAGTCTACGAGCGTCCTTGAGTAGTTGCCGTTTAGGAACATGAAAGGAAAACAACTGAGCATAACGCCCAGTGAACGGATATACAAGCATAGCATGAAATGACATAAGCATAATAAGACTAATAGCAGCGGAAATGTATAAGTCCTAGATAACCTGGAACTTGTTCATAAAACTAGTTTTATAGTTTGAAAAGACTTATATTTTTATATGAAAAACTGTATTAATTAGCCAATAGCCTATATAGGTCATGAGGTTCCACCGTGCATGAATACTTGGAGGGGAGACTTCATCGTGCAATTAGAGGGGGTGCCTCTAATTAATTAGTCTGGTTAGGAGGGATCGACTCCTTGTGAAGGATGCAAGGCACACACCACATTCACCATAAAAATCCTGTAAAACATGTAACTAGGATGCACCCATACGCCCCACATGATAATATAAATGTAAGGCCAAAACTGTAAAGGGACGCCACGAGCAATCATTCCGTCGTGGGGACGTCATAACACCGGTGCCTCCAGTGTTATGGTTATGGTACCTCCGTAACTAGGTGACACTGGTCATGCATGTATATGGCTTAGGCATTTAAAACTAACATAAGCAGATCAAAACATATAAAACAAATACATAGGAAAACAGTTTGCTACAAACAGGAAATCCTAATAAGGAAAAGAATGTCCATACTGAAGTACAGAATATATGTACCTTATATCCAGTGAACGAGGAAAGATGAAAGGATGAAAAGTCCTAATTCAACCTCACTAAAGCCACATAAATAAGGTACATGTATGAGTTGCTTGATATCTAAGTATGTTACTGGTTCTTGTATGTTCTTAGCTTGTTTTATGTGTTCTTGTCTTATTTTACTGTTTTAAATGATATACTGGATTTATTCGTGTATTTCATGTCTTCTGATTATGTATTATCTTGTATTCTTGTATACTTGTTGTGTAATAATAAGTAACTTTCTAAAAATAGCAGGTTTCCAAAAATATAAAATTTTCAAAAATAGATCAGTTTCTAAAACAGAAAGTTTCTAAAAATAGTAAGTTTCTTGAAATAAAAAGTTTCCATATTTAGAAATAAGCTGGATTAATAAGCTAATAATATAAGCTAGTGTTTACTGGTTAAAAGTCATAAGTCATGTAATTAATAGTATAGTTTATTAATTAAGTACTATAGGTTATAACTGATTATTAATTAATAATGATGTGTAGGTCCACGATTTGTTATAATTGTTAATGTGTTGTTATGATCTAAATAGAGGGAGGGAGATGAAGAACTATAGAGGGAAAGTTAGAGAGAGAAAGGAGAGGATTAGAGAAAGAAAGAATGATTAATTGAAATGGGAACCAACAACTACCCTTCCTAACATGCTAGGAAGGGTATATATAGCCCACCCTACATGTGGGCTTTATGGGTTATACTTACATAACTAGATCACGAGCCCAATCTACGTGTATATCGTTGGAGTGACCGATCCTTTCTAAATACGTAAAAATGTATTTCCAACAATCTCCCCCTAAGGGAGGTAACTCCAAGTTACAATGTCCTAAATAGTCTATAGCTCGTGATCTATGCTAACAATGATGTAACCAAGACTTTCTTTGGAAAAACATATTTCCAACAATCTCCCCCTAAGGGAGGTCACACCATTTTACAAAATCTTAAACCTAGCATACTATGCTTGAGTCTTTGATCTTGTTCTTGTGAATATGCTGATGTGATCTTTGACTTTAGTCTTGAGCATGTTTCCTTGCCTTGACCTTGTGCATTCATCACTTGTGAAATTTGCCTCCTCGTGACTTCATGTTTCACATACTTATACTTTTATAAATTCTTGAAAGCTTCAGAGTTTGATACAGCAGAAGACTTGACTTTTAGGCTTTCTTGAATTAGATGAAGTATTAAGTGCATAAAGTATAAGCATGCGGGGACGACTTCTTCTCGGATTCTGCAACGCCACCGTCTTCAAATGGCGCAACATAAGTAGACACGAACGAAATGGCTTTGAACATTTCATTCTAATTCGGTAGCATTTTACCTCCGGTCGGTGAAGACCGTTGGACGATATAAAATATCGTACTTGTGGCACGTAGACTTAATTAAAAATCTCCTTGACAAGATTTCGCGGGTAAACCCGTTCTCTTTACTCGACCGTCCAAAGCTGACTACGAATGTAAAGAGTGAATCATTTGGATAAAATATCCGCATGATTGAAGCCGTCAATTCTGATTCTTGGAACAAGTTTGATTCATTAAAGAATTGCACCATCGTTGCTTTCCAATTGTCACGAGCTTGATTCATATAGAATCTTGCAAGTTACCTACCAAGTGTTGTTTGATGTTAACACTAGAAGGATTTCCACTCATCACTGTGAACACTATAGAGTGTCACTATGAGTGTTCTGGCAAGATCATTGAGATATTGCGTAAAGGACTGGAACGTGTTTAAGTTCAGTTAAGAATTAAAGCACTGTTGCTTTCCAGTTATCACAAGCTTGATTCATAAAGAATCGCACAAGTCACCTACCATGAGCTTTTTGATATTCGCTCAAGAAGGATTTCCATCTTCATTGTAAATACTTACGTATTACTCGGATGTTCAGGCAAGATCATGAAGATTTTGCATAGGACTCTTAAGATCTTTCTTACTTTTCATAGTGTGTGAAGAAGCAAGGAAATATGGAAGTGTGTCCTAATGAGATATTTGATGATCTCAAATGGCTCTAGACTCGATCGTGCATTTTGGATTTTTAGTGATCGGAGGCTGGAGAGGAGTGCTACCTTTTCAATATCAATATATTCGGAGTGAATAAATATATAGATAATGCGTTGTCTCCGTGTGAATAAAACAAATACCTTTTGAGAGATATCTGAGTTAGCTGGGATGGGTTGTGCATTGCATCACTGGGTCCATGATGTCTATCTTCAATATCGAGCATCATTAAAATGATCTCAATAACATATGTGTTGACCCGGTTTCTGCCTAAGGTTGTAAGGAGGGCTTCTTTCTTTACACCCTTTATCTTTACAATTCTTTTTCATTTTTCAACCCCTTCAATGCTTACCAATACGTCATAACTAATACCTTTTTGTGATTGTTCCAGTGCTAACTTAAGTACTTGGTCGGCATTCAACTACATTCACAATCTTTCTCCATCTTTCCTAAGGACTACTATTTCTAGCTATGGAATATCCTTGGGAAGATTCCTCCGGTTCTAGAAGAATCATTGGACTTTAACCTATCCTACCATCCTTTTGTCACCATAATCTTCATCGTCGTGAAATAAATGGGTTGAGGGTAAGTATAAATCACCATGAAATCCATTTTGATATGCAAATCCATTTTGCTCCCCCTTAACATATGCCACGATATCCGAAAACATTTCGCACATGTCGGAATGAGCTATCACGTTAAGTCAAACCATTTGTGATTAATCATTTCCCATATTAAATCACATTTTCTCCCCCATATTAAAAATATTAACCCAACCGATGTTTTTAATATCAATTGATTTAATAGCATTTTAAGAAAATTTGGGAAGAAAAATGCAAATCCAATTATCTTCATGCTTTACACAATATCCCCCTCAAGTTAATGAGGGTGTACTTGAAACGTAAATAAAATACCTTTTAAACACAAGTGTAAGGTACTTATCACGTGCAAAGATCATATATGATAATGTATTCACAAGATTAGCAATTTACGAGGTAGGACCTGAATGATGGAGAACATCATATGATAGAATCACATGGTTCTTGTTCACGAATGTTGGTCGCCTCGTCACGTCTGAAGTTATCTCTTGACACCATGTGTACGATTGATATCGTTGTCTTGACACCAATTAGTGACCTTGGCACTTGCGGCATCAAAGATTCTGAATGCTGGACAATTGCCCCCCCCCCCTCAATTGTTGACTCGTGTTCTATCGAAAGAGCTGTAGTCGTCGTTTGAGTAGTCGCATCGTCGAGTATGTAGATATCAATTGTAAATTGCTGCTGATTGTGGAGATGATAATTTTATAAAAACAAGATTTCTATTGTTTTAACAAATAAATGCACTGACACGTACATATATTCGTGTTAGATTGTGTTATTACGTAAACACAGTCCCTTACATGGTTATAAAGTAAACCATGCCCGAGAAAATTAATTCCCATTGTTGAGTTAAAGCTTTCCGGTGAAATGCTTGACTTGAATATGAAAACCGGGTTACTGTCTGAAATACCAACAAACCATTTTGAGCAGGTTTTAAATCATTTAAACTTCTGCTCGAACTTTATTTACAACCTCGTGTCATTATTGAACGACGTTTCTAGGTTCGTAAATATTATCGATTCCAGAAGACATGCTCTTTTTATCAAAACATTTTGAACACACAATTTTGAAAGATTTAGAAAAATCTTTTGAAAAATTCTTGGAAAATTGTGTTCAACGTTTTGAAAACCAGTTACTTGAGCTTAAGAATTTGAATATCTTACTAAAGGAGCTCAAGTCCGAGAAGTTGTAAACTTCTCGTTATTAAGAATAAGTTACCATCGGCGATATACTTTCCTTTTAATTGAAGAACGAGTCCTAAGTTGATATTTACTTAGAAGTCGTTTTCATGAGCTTGAAAAACTTTTGAATGTTTTAACGTAAAGCTTATCACCGAGAAAGGTGAATTTCTCGTTATGAAGAAAAGTTCTCTTATTTAAAAGATACACTTTCCTTTATGTGCTTAAAACTTGGAATGTTTTAATACAAGCTCATGACCGAGAAAAATTAATTTCCCGTTACGAGGACAAGTTATCATTAAAGATAAGCTTTCCTAAATATGAAGTCCGAGTTACAGTCTGATATTTAACTGTAAGTCATAGTGCATGAGCTTAAAAACTTCGAATGTTTTTAATATTAGCACATGCCCGAGAAAAATTAATTTTTCGTTGTGAGGATAAGTTTATCATCGGAAATAAACTTTCCTTTCTTTGAAGTACGGGGCATAATCTGAAATGTGATTATACGCCATTTTACACGAGCTTAAAAACCTTTGAATAGTTTTAATGTAAGCTCGTGTCCGAGAAAATTTAACTTCTCGTTAATGAGGATAAGTTTATCATCGGCGATAAACTTTCCTTTCTTTTAAGCTCCGGGTTACAATCTGTCATGTGACTACAAACCGTTGTGGATGAGCTTAAAAACTTTGAATGTTTTTAACATAAGCTCATGCCCGAGAAAAATTAATTTCTCATTGTGAGGGTAAGTTATCGTTGACAAGATAAACTTCCCTTTATTTGAAATCTGGGTCATTGTCTGACATTTAACAATGAACCATGTACACGAGCTTAAAACCTTTGAATGGTTTTAGTGTAAGCTCGTGTCCGAGAAAACTTAATTTCTCGTTTGTGAGGATAAGTTTATCATCGGTGATAAACATTCCTTTATTTGAAGATCGGGTCATCGTCTGATATTTAACGATGAGTCATGTACACGAGCTTAAAACCTTTGAATGGTTTTAGTGTAAGCTCGTGTCCGAGAAAACTTAATTTCTTGTTTGTGAGGATAAGTTTATCATCGGTGATAAACTTTCCTTTATTTGAAGAGCGGGTCACAGACTGTAATTTGACTATGAGCCATGTACATGAGCTTAAACCCTTTGAATGGTTTTAGGATAAGCTCGTGTCCGAGAAAACTTAATTTCTCGTTAATGAGGATAAGTTTATCATCAGCGATAAACTTTCCTTTCTTTGAAGAGCGGGTCACAAACTGTGATTTGACTATGAACCATTTACACAGCTTAACTACAAATCCTCTGAGACACTTATTTCTCTGAAATCAGCTTCTTCAGTAACCAAACTCTGAGAGTGTCCTTAGTTAAACGATGTACAAAGATCGGACCGGTTTGTTTTTGTTGATCCTTGACTTTGGTACCTGCATTCTCAGTTGAAGTTTGTATGCTTTTATATGGGTTAGCGATATCTATCTTAGAACCCTGCGGGGATTCACAGTCATTTCTTGTGCCAGAGGTGACCTGAGGAGATGATTCACTTGTCTAAGCTGGCAAACGTTTCCTTTTATAGAATACCTTAAGTTCGGGCTTAAGTGATGTATCATTCTTTTCAGTTTCCTCCCTATTAGTCTTAGTAGAATCGGAGACTATCCTAGTTAAAGGGCACTCGTTTCCTACAATCGTGAAAGTTCTACCAGTGGGGCGCCAAATTTTACAAATAGGTTTAATTTTAGCTATCCTTTGGGATTTAATTCTAGCATGAGAGTTCGCCTCATGAAGGAATTTCTTGACACAAGAGTAATGATTTGCCTTAAAGACACATTTTCTACATGTTTTACAAGTAGCATATTGATACATGTGTTTTTGTATTGGGTTCAGTATTAATCTCGGAATCTCCTCGAATTGATCACGGTTCTAAGTGGACTGATTTGTTCTTGGTTAATAAAAAGGTGTTGGTTTGTTTATCTACTTTAAACTAATAACAAATAAGTAAGTGTCGAAGAGCAAAATTAAAGCTTTAAAAGATTAAACTAAATTGACAAGTTAAAACTAAATGCTTGAAAACGTAAAGAAAAGATTAGAAAAATACTTGAAAACTTAATTAAACTAACACTTAAAAACTTAGCAAAAACGGGAAATTAAACAATTAGAAAACAAACAATTACTTCCAAATTGGAATATCCTAAAATGCATTAATCGGAATATGTAATCGGAAACACCAATCGGAATGTGCAACAGAGGCCGCAATCGGAATGTTAAAACTAACCTAATCGGAATATCGAAAACATCCCAGGTCGGAATGTTGTTGTCGGAATATCTTAGAAACAATGCCAATCGGAATAATTAAAAACGAGACAATCGGAATATGGGAAAAAGTACCAATCGTAATGTATAACAAACATCAAATCAAAATATCAAAAAATGGAGGTAATCGGAATAAACAAAAATCCCCAATCGGAATATCCACAAATCTAAGCCAAACCGGAATGTAGATAAATGAGGCAATCGGAATAACTAATACTTCATGTCGGAATACTCAAAAAGAAGTCCAAAACGGAAAAACCTAAACCCTAATCCGATCTATAGATCGGAATGAGGGGAGGGGAAGCTGATCGGAAAAGGGTTTGTCCCTTTTCCGATTTAAGTGGGATTCGAGAAGAAAGCTAGGTGATAAGCTATTTGGAATAAGCTAAAACCAAAACTAGCATGAATCTAATATGAAACAAATCAAATAAGCACAAATAACAACTTATCTAAACTTAAATTAAGCAAACTTTTGAATCAAACCATAAAAAGATAAACTTTTTAAGAAAACTTTTAAAAAGTAAATAAGCTAAACATAAAAATAAGCCAATACGCACAAGAATCTTAAAGCTTAATCGAATGAAAGCTTATGTAGGAACAAAAAGATTAACTTTTTAAGCACAAAAACATAAAGATCAACACGGATTTAATGAATTTCGCACCAAAGTTAATTTAAAATCAAAGAAAGGTAGAAGGAGATTAAAGATTAAAAGCTTAAACTTCAAACTTGATTAATGAAATCAACAATACAAAAGTTAAATCTTGAAATATTAAAAGAAAGAAAGATGAAAACTTAGTGAGAGAAAGTTGAGAACTTTCTCTCTTTAAAACTAGAGAAAATGAAAAAACTAAAACTAACTACTCAAAATTGTGAAGTGAAATCCTATATATAGGCGTGTGCTTGTGGGCTTGTGAATGGGCTTTGTTTTTGGGCTTCTTTTCTTCTTTCTTCTTTAGTCTTTACGTTTCTTTAAATAAACGTTTCCGACTTTGGGTTTTGAGAAGTGTCGGTGAATAATTCCAACTCGTCTTATAATCTTTTGTTTAATAGACTCGAGTTCTTCGACATATAAGAATCTCCCATCTTTGGCTTTTTTTCTTCGATAAATCTTCAAATAGGCACAATGACTTCTAATCTTTTCCATCTCTTGGACAATAGACTTCGTCTTGAGTCTTTTTCTTCGATAAAACCCGTGCAATCCCATGTTTTCTTCAATATTCACCCGTTTGACTCTGAAAACACAATAAACACAAAAACCACGCATAATTCCAAACAAATGATATTAAATACGTGTTTTGGTCTTGTTTTAGCCAGAAATAAGTGGTAAAAGGATGGGTGTTTTCACACCTATCAAATCCCCTACACTTAACCATTGCCATGCCCTCATGCAATGCTTAGTGACAAAGCAAATTTACACTTTTCTCATAATCAAACAACCTTGGCCTTATTAACGTACTAAACAAAAATTAAAGTACTAAGAGAAATTAAAAACTTTTAAAGTAATCAAAAGGGTAGAAAACCATTTTCACATGAAAATAGCTATATGGAGATAACTTGCAAAGAGATCAAGGACTTACATTAGGGCTTCGGTGCTGCGAAGATTTATCACCCTCAAGTTTCACGTTCCCCAAACTAAGCTTAAAAACGAGATCATTGTTATTATAAGTTAGCAAATCAAACACTTGCACACATGGCTTAATTATATGCTTAAACTCCCTTATTCCTAGGTGTATCTCTTATATTTTATTTTTGTCTTAGAATGATCATGAAGATGCATTTTTGGACTTATTTCGATAGTTTATTTAGGTTGAAAGCAAAGTAGGACGATTTGATCAATAGTTAGCTAAATGACAAAATCTCTTAAAACTGCTTCTCGGGATATCAAAAAGTTCATATCTTGGCATAACTCGCTTCACGATTTGAGACCTTTCTCGGGCCGATATTTGGCATGTACTTCATACTTCATATCTTCGAGAGACGTTCTTGAGATAATGGTCTTCTCTTTATTATAGAGTTTCTTCACTTGGAGACTTTTGAGGGGTATTCCAACTTTGTTGACCACGACTTCATGATTATTTCTTCAATATCTAATTGGGATTTTGAGATACAACGATCCGCCTCCTTTTCGGACTTGGATCTATTTATCCTCATACCTTGTTAGGGTCTTTTCGGATAGACTTCTCCATGATCTTTATGGGAGTTGATTGCTTTTCGTCGTGAGTCTTGATCCTTCATATTGGTTTTGGGAATAATGCTTTTCACATCACTTTGAATCTTCAGCAATAAAATGGAATCCTCATGCCTTGTTAGGGCCTTTTCGGACTCGCCAATCTTCGCGCCCTGCTTCATAAGTTATGCCTTGGCTATGAACTCTTATCATTACCGAGCAACATTTAAACGATCTTGGGCTAGAAGCTAAGTAACTTTTCAAATCGTACGACCTTACTTATTGCAGATAAATTATTAGCAAGTGATGGGAGAATAGGCAAATAATTACACCAAGTGAGCTTGCGCAAGAATACCGACTTATAATTGACTCTATCATTTCTCGTTCTCCACAATTTAAAATCTCAAGTAATGAGACTCGTGGATGCTTAGCCTAATAAACCAATTAAGGTCTACATGGTTAAGGATACTAGATAGAATAAACTTGGATAAATCTATTCGGGTTGAGTCAAAATAATCGCAACGGGCCTAATATGTCAAAGATTTCTAAAATAGCTACACCACTTATTAATATTTTTGACTTTATTGCGGGATATATACATATGAAAGCAACGATAAAAATTTAAAAATTACGACTACATGGCCAAAGTTAATTAAAAATTTGAAAAATGTTGAAAAAGATGATTTTCTAGTTAAATGAAGGCATTTTCATGGAAAATTCCACTTAAAACTTCGATAGAAGTCCTCCCTACACTTAAGATAAACATTGTTCTCAATGTTTAAGCATGTGGGAAAAATCTCCCCTACACTTATGACATTGTGCACGTTGGTTAAATCAAGTTAAGGAAGAGATGACTAAAGTGATCAATTTCAAATGTGAGTGTGAAGAAAATTGAATCACGATAGTTGAGAGATAGAACCGGATTTCGGATAACACGGGAGCACGGTTCTTCAAAGGTTCCAAAAGTGCATTTATCCATGTAATCACATCACCACACAAACACAAAGCACCTATAGAGGTCCCCTACACTTAGGAGGTTAAACGGAAAAGGATAGATACTCGGGTTGCCTCTCGAGGAGCGCTTGTTTTTTATAACCGAGTCACGAGCCTGACTCGACCCAAAATTAGTTCATGGGAAACGTGGTGAGGGATGGAATCATCTCATGAGAGATGTCCTCACTAAAGTATAACTTCACTCGTTGGCCATTCACCTTAAAATTAGGTCCATTAGGTTGAGTGAGCTCGAGAGTACCATATGGAAAAATTTGGGCAATGGTGAATGGGCCGGACCAACGAGATTTCAGCTTGCCCGAAAAGATTTTCAACCGAGAGTTAAAGAGCAAAACTTTGTCTCCAACTTGGAACTCTCGGTTTTTAATCTTAGAGTCGTGAATGAGCTTAGTCTTTTCCTTATAGATCAAAGAATTTTCATAAGCCTCATTACGGAGTTCATTCAGCTCATTGAGTTGGATCTTGCGTAGGTCACCGGCTTTGTTGATATCAAAATTAGCCCATTTCAAGGCCCAGTAAGCCTTGTGCTCCAACTCAATGGGGAGGTGGCACGCTTTCCCGTACACGAGACGATATGGCGTACAACCAATCGGAGTCTTGTATGCGGTACGAAAAGCCCACAAAGCATCATCAAGTTTATCGGCCCATGAGGCATGATGCTCTCCCACGGTTCGTTCAAGAATTCGCTTTAATCCTCGGTTAGAGATTTCAGCCTGGCTATTAGTTTGTGGGTGGTAGGCGGTGGAAAGACGATGATTTACACCATACTTAGCCATGACTCTTGCGAATTGGTCATTGTAAAAATGAGTCCCGCGATCACTAATAATGGCACGAGGCACACCGAATCTAGCGAATAGCAATTTCAAAAAGTTACAAACCACCCTTGAGTCATTAGTAGGTAAAGCTTTGGCTTCAACCCATTTTGAGACGTAGTCAACGGCTACAAGGATGTATTTGTTTCCTTTAGAGGAAGGGAATGGCCCCATAAAGTCGATACCCCAAACATCAAAGATTTCACATTCTTGAATGAAATTCTGAGGCATCTCGTCTTTATGTGTGATCTTGCCTTGTTTTTGGCAAGCATCACATCGTTTAACCATCTGGTGAGCATCACGATAAATGGTGGGCCAATAAAATCCCGAGTCAAACACTTTTTTGGCGGTGTAGTTGGGACCAAAGTGACCACCGGTGGGTCCTTTGTGGCAAGCTTCAAGGATTTCTAAAGCTGCCGGTCCATCAACACATCGACCAATAATCAAATCAGCACATTGTTTGAAAAGATACGAGTCATCCCAAAAGTAAGTCTTAATATCTTTGAAGAACTTCTTCTTTTGTTGGGATGTTAACCCGTCAACGAGAATTCCACCCGCTAAGTAGTTTGCAATGTCCGCAAACCACGGGGTTTCATCAGAAGTCGAGTTGATAGACATTAAGGTCTCCAGGGGAAAAGAATCATTGATTTCTTTGTTCGGATGATCCCCTTGGTAAGGATCCTCAAGTCTACTGAGATGATCCGCGGCTAGGTTTTCAGCTCCTTTCTTATCACGAATTTCGATTTTAAATTCTTGAAGTAGCAAAACCCAGCGAAGAAGTCTTGGTTTGGAATCTTGTTTAGTTAACAAGTACTTCAACGCGGAATGATCGGTGTAAACGATAGCGGTGGAAAGGACAAGATAGGGGCGGAACTTTTCAAAAGCATAGACAACAGCTAAAAGCTCTTTTTCGGTTGTCGTGTAATGCAATTGAGCCCCCGTCATTGTCTTGCTAGCGTAATGGATTGGTTGGAAGTGTTTATTCACTCTTTGGCACAAAACCGCTCCAATAGCAAAGTCGCTAGCATCGCACATCAACTCAAAGGGAAGCTCCCAATTAGGGGTAACCAAGACGGGTGTCTTAGTTAGCTTATCCTTAAGCAAGTTGAAGGCTTCGATACACTCGTTGGAAAAGATAAAAGGAGTATCTTTTTCCAAGAGGTGGGTCATTGGGCGAGCGATTTTAGAAAAATCTTTGATAAAGCGACGGTAGAAGCCCGCAGGACCCAGGAAACTTCTCACACCCTTCACGGTTGAAGGTGGAGGCAACTTAGAAATAACACCGACTTTAGCACGGTCCACTTCAAGACCGGCTTTGGAGATCTTGTGTCCTAGCACGATGCCCTCTTTTACCATGAAATGGCATTTTTCCTAATTAAGAACAAGGCGAGTGTCTTCACACCGCTTAAGCATACGTTCTAAATTGGCAAGGCAAGCAGAAATTGAATCGCCATAGACCGAGAAATCATCCATGAATACTTCTATAGTGTCTTCCACCATGTCATGGAAGATAGCCATCATACACCTTTGGAACGTCCCAGGAGCATTGCATAAACCCAAAGGCATGCGTTTGTAAGCAAATGTTCCGTAGGGACAAGTGAATGTGGTCTTTTCTTGGTCCTTGGGATCGATGGGAATTTGAAAATACCCGGAGAAACCGTCTAAGAAGCAGTAATAATCATTACCAGCTAGACGCTCGAGCATTTGATCCATGAAAGGAAGAGGAAAGTGATATTTTCTCGTGGCATCATTGAGCTTGCGATAGTCAATACAAACTCTCCACCCAGTAACGAGACGAGTGGGAATCAACTCGTTGTGTTCATTGGGAACAACGGTTATTCCGCCCTTCTTGGGCACACAATGGACGGGACTTACCCAAGGCGAATCCGAAATAGGGTAAATCAAGCCGGCATCAAGAAGTTTGATAACCTCTTGTTTGATGAGGTCATGAATGCGAGGATTAACCCTTCTTTGGCTCTGGATTGCGGGTTTAAAGTCATCTTCCATGAGAATCTTGTGAGTACAAAAGTTCGGATCAATTCCGCGGATATCGGAAATTTTCCAAGCAATTGCCTTCTTATGATCTTTAAGCACGGCGATGAGGCGAGTTTTCTCTTCTTCTTTCAAGTCCTTCGCGATAATGACGGGCGACTTCTTCTTATCTTCAAGGAACACGTACTCGAGATGGGGCGACAACTCCTTAAGTTCTAAATCCGGAGGATTTTCGATGGGAGGCGTTTTCAAAGTCGGAGCATCGATAGCAATAACCGTGGGAGATGGTAGAGAAATATTATCTTCTTTAAGAAGGTTCTCAATGAGGCGAAGATCTTCATCCCAATCGGTGGTAGAATCGTCATTAGCTAAGTTCACATCTCCCATGGTAGCTTCCAAATCTTTCCAAAGGAAATCACTTTCTCCAAATAGAGATAGTGATGAATCAATCGAGGAAACGGTCTCAACATTAGGAAGAGAGGTAGGAATACTTTTACAAGCATCTTTGAAGTGTTCTTCACAAGCCTCATCGAGAACGTCAATACAATTAACACTCTCGTAGGAATAAGGCTGTTTAGACAACTTTCCCATGTTGAAGACAATTTTATCGTCACCCACTCTCATGATAAGCTCACCGGCTTCAACATCGATGAGGGTGCGACCGGTCCTCAAGAATGGACGACCAACTATCAATGGCACACGAGGGTCCATGTCGTAGTCAACGACAACAAAATCTGCAGGAAAAGTGAATTTGTCGACTCCTACAAAGACGTCTTCGGCTATCCCCACTGGATAAGCAACCGTACGGTTAGCTAATTCCAGAGTCATTTTGGTGGGGACTAGCTCAGGGAGAGATAATTGCTTCCAAACGCTTAGAGGCATTAGATTAATACTGGCACCTAGATCGGCTAGGGCCATGCAATTCTCTACTCCCGGGAAGTTACAAGGGATTAAGAAGCGACCCGGATCACCAAGCTTGGTTGGCAATTTCCTTAAGAGTACTACAGAGCAATTCTCATTAAGTTGGGTATTAGCAATATCAAGAAGCTTCTCCTTGTCGCTATGAAGATCTTTGAACATTTTTGCGTATTTAGGCATGTGAGCGAGAGCCTCAGCGAAGGAGATGTTGAAATTCAATTGTTTAAACATTTTGAGAAAGTTCGAAACTTGAATATCATCCTTGCTTTTGAGCTTCTCTTTCCTCAACCTTGAGGGATAAGGTATATCGGAAGAAGAGGAAAGCTTTGGGAGAATATGATCACTCATATCCTTGGGTGGAGGAGGGGTAGAAGTAAGAGGTGGAGAAATTGGGGACGTAGAAGGGTGAGGAATAGGAGCAGGTGACTCGTTCTACTTAGTCACAATCACCGGTGGAAGTATAGGAAGCTCGGGTTTCTTGGTACCTTTGCCACTGCGAGTGGTGATTGCTTTCATCTCCCCTCTTGGATTCGCAACGGTGTTACTCGGAAGAGTACCCGAAGAAGAGGATTGATTACCTTGGAAGAAACCAGCCATCATGTTCCCTAAGTCATTCGTTTGACTTGCCAAAGTGTTTCTCATATCAGCTCTCAGATCGTTTCCTTGTTTCACCATGTCTGCTTTCAAGTTGAGTACTTCCCGCTGGAGATTTTCCACAATCACATCATTGGTCCTCATGTAGGTTTCAACATCTTGGTGCAATACATCGGGTTGGTTGGGAGGAGGAGCATGGTATGCGGGTGGTTGATAAGCAGGTTGTTGGTAAACTTGGTTGTTTCTTTGAGGTGGATATGGTTGTTTGTGAGGTGGTATGTATGGTGCACGAGGTTGTTGTTGTTGTTGAGGAGGGCGATTGAGGTTTTGTTGTTGGTTTGGGTTGTTAGGAGGAAAACTGGGTGGGGAAAGAAAGTTGTTAGAGCGGTAGCTAAGCAAGTTGCGGTCACCTTGAGGACGAGCTTGATAAGCGGCCGAAGGATAGGTACCGTATGCGGCATTGACATTCTCAGAAGGATAGTCTTGGGTGGCGGTACAAGTGGTGTAAGAATGAGGACCCCCGCAGATTTCACATGGTTGGCTAACAGCATTGACTTGAGCGTTTTTAGCATTGATGTTGTTGGTGTTGCTGGCGGTTTGGGTAGCAAGCGATTCAAGAAGCGCAGTGATTTTGTCAAGTCGCTTGTCGTTGTCACTAGTACTAGCACTAGCGGCATTGGTCCGCACACTCTTGGTTTGCACACGAGACTTATTCTCAATGATATCCCAAGCGGCATTGGAATTCTTAACCAAAATATTACCCCCCGAGGCACTATTTAGTGAATCTTGGTCATTCATGCTTAAACCATTATAAAAGGTATTAATTTGGTGCACTTTGGTAAAACCATGTTGTGGGCATTTTCTTAAAAGATCTTTGAAACGGTCCCAAGATTCACTAAAAGACTCATCGTACTTTTGTTCAAAATTGATAATTTCATTTCGCAAAGCGGTAGTACGAGAGGGTGGGAAAAGGTAGTTTATAAACTTGGTCTCCAAATCCGTCCACGTCAGTATACTTTGCGGCGGTTCCTTAGCAAGCCAATGTCGGGCTTGTCCCTCTAAAGAAAAGGGAAAAAGTTGCAAACGGATTACCTCTTGTGGAACACCATTGAATTTGACCGTATTCGTGAGTTGCAGGAATCTCTTAATGTGGTCATGTGGATCATCAATGGTACGCCCCAAGAATGGTTGAGCAGAGACCATCTGGATAAATCCGGATTTGAGCTCAAATTTGTTGGCTGCAATCGCGGGTATGACAATTGGATCATTGTTGCCGTCTACATGTGCTTGCAGAAGTTCAATCATCGGGCGATTGTCTGGTAGAGGCTCATTGTTGTTGTTATTATTGTTGTTGAGAGGTGAATTGTTATTGTTGTTGTTATTATTGTTGTTGAGAGGTGGGTTATTGTTGTTGTGTTGTACACCGGCCATGTCTAAGTCTTCGAGAGGCTCGGGCTCTTGATAAGACGTTGATCGTGTACGCATGCACCTACAAAAGAACTAACAAGGCAAAAACAAAGCATAAATTTTTTTGGTTTTTATGTTTTTTTTAATTTTTAGGATTTGTGAAAATTTTATTTTATTTTTTTTTTAATTTTTTTTTTTGAAAATTTTATATTTTTTAGGGTTTTTGAAATTTTTTATGAAAAAGTAACGTTCACGGTGAACGGATCCCAAAATCCAAGTTCTCAATAAAAAACTATTGATCTTAACGAGAAGAGCCGGCAACGGCGCCATTTGATACATGTGTTTTTGTATTGGGTTCAGTATTAATCTCGGAATCTCCTCGAATTGATCACGGTTCTAAGTGGAATGATTTGTTTTTGGTTAATAAAAAGGTGTTGGTTTGTTTATCTACTTTAAACTAATAACAAATAAGTAAGTGTCGAAGAGCAAAATTAAAGCTTTAAAAGATTAAACTAAATTGACAAGTTAAAACTAAATGCTTGAAAACGTAAAGAAAAGATTAGAAAAATACTTGAAAACTTAATTAAACTAACACTTAAAAACTTAGCAAAAACCGGAAATTAAACAATTGGAAAACAAACAATTACTTCCAAATTGGAATATCCTAAAATGCATTAATCGGAATATGTAATCGGAAACACCAATCGGAATGTGCAACGGAGGCCGCAATCGGAATGTAGATAAATGAGGCAATCAGAATAACTAATACTTCCTGTCGGAATACTAAAAAAGAAGTCCAAATCGGAAAAACCTAAACCCTAATCCGATCTATAGATCGGAATGAGGGAAGGAGAAGCTGATCGGAAAAAGCTGATCGGAAAAGGGTTTATCCCTTTTCCGATTTAAGTGGGATTCGAGAAGAAAGCTAGGTGATAAGCTATTTGGAATAAGCTAAAACCAAAACTAGCACGAATCTAATATGAAACAAATTAAATAAGCACAAATAACAACTTATCTAAACTTAAATTAAGCAAACTTTTGAATCAAACCATAAAAAGATAAACTTTTTAAGAAAACTTTTAAAAAGTAAATAAGCTAAACATAAAAATAAGCCAATAAGCACAAGAATCTTAAAGCTTAATCGAATGAAAGCTTATGTAGGAACAAAAAGATTAACTTTTTAAGCACAAAAACATCAAGATCAACACGGATTTAATGAATTTCACACCAAAGTTAATTTAAAATCAAAGAAAGGTAGAAGGAGATTAAAGATTAAAAACTTAAACTTCAAACTTGATTAATGAAATCAACAATACAAAAGTTAAATCTTGAAAGATTAAAAGAAAGAAAGATGAAAACTTAGTGAGAGAAAGTTGAGAACTTTCTCTCTCTAAAACTATAGAAAATGAAAAAACTAAAACTAACTACTCAAAATTGTGAAGTGAAATCCTATATATAGGCGTGTGCTTGTGGGCTTGTGAATGGGCTTTGTTTTTGGGCTTCTTTTCTTCTTTCTTCTTTAGTCTTTATGTTTCTTTAAATAAACGTTTCCGACTTTGGGTTTTGAGAAGTGTCGGTGAATAATTCCAACTCGTCTTATAATCTTTTGTTTAATAGACTCGAGTTCTTCGACATATAAGAATCTTCCATCTTTGGCTTTTTTTCTTCGATAAATCTTCAAATAGGCACAATGACTTCTAATCTTTTGCATCTCTTGGACAATAGACTTCGTCTTGAGTCTTTTTCTTCGATAAAACCCGTGCAATCCCATGTTTTCTTCAATATTCACCCGGTTGACTCTGAAAACACAATAAACACAAAAACCACGCATAATTCCAAACAAATGATATTAAATACGTGTTTTGGTCTTGTTTTAGCCAGAAATAAGTGGTAAAAGGATGGGTGTTTTCACACCTATCACATATTTAATGTCCGAGTAAGATCTAGAATTCCTAGATGATTGATTATGCTCCTAGAATATGACATGCTACGGTTAGTCGTGTTAGGTAATCTATAATGCATCTGAATAAGTTTGAAATTCCTATCTCTCACTTGTGTCTTTTGAATAGCTTCCCTTGGACCAAATTTGTGATGAACGTCATTTGAACTAGTTCGAGACGTGTTCTTTGGACTATGTCTAGGGAGAATAGAGGCAATCATGTGATGAGGTCTTTCAAAAGTTGTTTTAGTCCCATTGGTCCTAGTTGGTGGAGTGACTGGTCTAGAAAGATGAACCATATCAACTTGGGAGGCAAACTGCGGACTCGAGGATTTTGGTCGCTCGGATCTAAATGTAGTCGGTTGTCTAACAGACTTAATTTGAGGCGGTTTCCCCAAGATTGATGGTTTTTCAAGCTTAGTGTCCACACTAGTTCCTTTAGTTTTCATTAACTCGTTTTTCAGAGCTGCTATTGCAAAAACCTTTTCCTGAACTTGAGCCTTTAAAGTCTCATTCTCTTTGAGCAATTTATCTTAGGATGCCAGTTTAGATTCTAGCACCTTAATTTGTTTCAAAAGATTATCCTTTTCAGCTTTAGAATCTATAACTTTTTGATCCAATTTTCATTCAAGAAAAATGTTTGACTTTTCAAGTTTTTCAAAATATGTTTCAAACTTGTCAGTTCTTATAGAAAATTCTAGTTTGGCATCCTCAAGATCTTTTGATTGCTGAGCTACGATCATTTCAAGCTCTTTAATCTTGGAATCAGAAGCAGTTAATAAAACAGTCATAAGGCAACTATCATGATAGTTAGCATTTTGTGCACTTTCTCCCCCATTATGACGCACATCGGATGAGTCAAAAATGGTATCGCTATCACTCTTTTCCATCCCATGTTTGTCATAATTAGGTTCGAAATGCTCAATATGCGGCATTTCATCAGCATATACATCATACACAACATTACATTGTACCATGTTTGTAGGTTCTTCGTCATAAACGGGTATGGTGTCATCATAAGAGATGTCTGTAACATTCCCTGACGTGTTACTGATATCATGCTTAACTATTGATTCCATGTCCTTGCAATCTTTAGCAGCCTCCAATTTGTCAATCGTATGACCATTATCCTCTTGTATCGGCATCGTAGATTTTTTCACTCCATTATCATACGCTTGCTGAAGTCGGGATCTTTCATCAATTGAAGACGAGACCAATGTCATGAATTTCAACAGTGTACCACAGAAATCTTGAACCTCGGTATGTGAGTATTGAAAAAATGACTGGCATATCCCTGAATTATCAGACTTAGCGATGTTGAATTGGAAGAAGTGTGTAAGTTGGGTCATGAGAGCTTTATATGCAGATTCTGATGCAAAGTGATTAAAGTCTTCTTTATGAAGTTGCTCAGCTAGTTGGTTCAAGTTGAGGAATATTGAGTCGATGAATATGTTACGATCTTGACCAAAAAGTGTCACAAATTTGCTTCCTCCTTGAAGCCATGAAAGGGTGACAAGATGAGACTGAAGTAGTCGAAATAACGTTATACCACTTTCTCTAGCTGTGTTTTGCATTAGATGCAAGTCTCCCTCGTGAAATTTCGAATTCAACGAATCCACTGATAGTTCGATGAAAAATTCTTGGATCCTTGTTTGGTAAAATATCTTTTTCTCGGCTCAATAATTTCATGATTAGCTTAAACGTCGATAAAACAAACCGGAGTCTAATTCAAACTCGGCTCACTCCAAAAATAAAGCCCGTAAACTAATTAATCCAACCTGATTAATTTTGAAACATTCAAATATTTAGTCGGTCATCCCAAATTCACTTGCAAAAATTAATTGACCCACTAAATACCTTCGGTTAATATAGTGAGCGGCCCGACAATTTATATCCAATTTTTCTTGGTCTCGTCAAATAAATTTTATAACTTTGTCACTTTGTCACGTCACATTTAAATCTCGACAATATGACCGATGGTTAAAATAAAAAATACTAGTAAAATTAATTTAACAAAATTACTAGTAAATATACTTAGAAAAAAATCCACCAGCCATAATCAAAGCACTCAGCCATCAAAATTTTACACAAGCACTAACCAAGCGTGGCCCATTAGACACATGTTATAATCGGTCCATTAGACACATGGGATATATAAAAGTACTCAAACCCTAATATTACTCACACAAGACACCTAATTCTTAGGTTAGTCCGCCCCCTTCTTTGACTCAACAAAAAAACACAGTCAAAACTCTCATCTAAATCCCAATCTCATCTAAATCCCAGTCTCATCTTAGCATCAATCTTTCATCATACGACCATCTCACTACACCACGAAAACCCTTTGTCTTATTAACACAAAACGAATTATACATTTAAACTCCCACGAAGATGTGCAACAATCTAAGCATCAAGATCCAATAATGGGTCTCGGGTAGGTTTTACATAATTGCATGTCGTTTTTTTTTGTTTATAGATTCGAAACAGAATATTGATTATAACATGATTGTTATAAATCAATATTTGAAATTGTATATAAAAATTGGTTAAAAACCAAACACGAATCAGTGATGATTTTTGTTCAAAAAGTTAAGATCTAAAAAGATCTATTATATAGAACGAATTTGAGATTTCTTTTCTGATTTGGTTTGAGTCTAGATCATGTTTAAGTGACGAAGGGAATAGGTTAGATTGATTGGTGTTGTGGAGTTAAGAGGCTGGTGTTGGGTTGGTTTGAGTTTGAGTCAAGTCTCGGTTTAGGTCGAGTCTTGTCTGAGTGAGTCGAGGTCGAGTCTTGATTTGTTGAGAAAGTTATGTGGCGACAATGAGTCAAGGTTGATTTCTTTCGAGTCTTTTATGTCGAGTGAGTCCGAGTGACGTCTGGTTTTAGAATTAGGTTGTGGTCGAGTCGGTTGGTGATGTGTGTTTGTTAGAGTCGAGTGATAAATGTGTCTGGTTGTGAGTCTTGTTTGATTGATTGTGAGAGTCTTGGTTTTTGTATAGGACGAGTCAGTTTTAAACGACAATATCCATCGCAATATTCATTATACTCCCATCTCAATAACAGTCATATCCATCGCAATATTAAACTATTCCATCGCAATAATCATACCATCAGAATGTCACAAATAAGAATCTATCGGAATAATGATAAAACTGATCTATCGGAATGTAACAAAAAAATGATATATCGGAATATGACAAAAATATTGATACATCGGAATATGGAAAGTAATATGAGTTGTCGGAATAAGTATCTGAATATTAAAACCCTTGTGGATTCCGATAGAAAATAGACAAAAGGATAAAAAAGGAATCTTTTCAAAATATTAACAAGACCAATACTAAAACATACCGTAACTTAAAAAAACACCACAAGAATCACCAAATGACAAAAAAATTTGCGATTTTGACCAAAACAAGAAACTCAAATCGCTACCACATTTATGTAGTCGATTTGTCTACAAACTTAAACCATAAAAGCGCAAAACTTTTTCAAGATTTAAGCTTGATTAAATCAAAACCCATGAAAAACAATCAAAACAAACACAAGAACAACCAATCAACCATGGCTCTTGATACTATTTGTAGGTCCACGTTTTCTTAGGATTGTTAATGTGTTGTTATGATCTAAATAGAGGGAGGGAGATTAATACAAATGATTTTGCAACCAAAAGTATCAAAGTTCAAGTTCGTTATAGTTCCGAATCTTTTCGAATTGAAAACCGGTCTTAAGTGCGACTCAATCGTCTTTTGGTGAATCAAGAGGATGGTTTGGTTTGTTTATCTAATTTAAACTATTAGCAAGTAATTAAAGTGTCGTTGAGTAAATTAAAGCTTTGACAAAATTAAACTTAAAGTTAATTTATGAAAATTCTTAAAACTTAAAGCTTTGAAAAACTTAAAAACTTAAAAAACTTAATCAATTGTAAGAAAACAATTCATGTTCATCGGAATACACCAAACAGCAACCATCGGAATATAACTAAAATTAACCATCGGAATAGTCAAGATCAATTCTATCGCAATGACCATCTATCGGAAAGCCACTATTGCAATGATCCAGATCGGAATGATGTAAATGCTACTGTCGCAATGTCTATCTATCGGAATGATGCTATCGAAAAACGGGCAGCACTTCGTCTTAACCAAGTCCTTAAGACCCGTCGGAATATGCGATCGCAATGTGCGATCGCAACCCAGATCGGAATAAGGGGATTAACCAACCGATCGCAAAGTAAAACCCTAATGGGTTATTGCGATCAAAAACCAAAGGCTATCGGAATGTGAATGAAACCCGTCGGAAAGAGCACAAAACCCTAGTTTTGCGATGGAAGGCAACAGTTCCGAAATTGGTGGAAGAGTGAATCTCAAAAAGCAAATGCAATAAGCTAGTCTCACCGGATCTTAATCACAAAAGAAAAACTTAAATTTGAAAACTATTCAAGATATGAAATCAAAAACTTTATAAAAGATACTTTTAAGATAACTAACACCTTTATAAAATCCGAAAATCAATAAGCTAAAACTCGAATAAGCCAATAAGCATTACAAGCTTATGTCCTAAACGCGAAAGAACTTATGTGTAAACAAAGAAGATCAATCCTTCAACCACGAAATCATAAAATCATACGAATGAAGTATGATATTCGGATCAAAAGTAAAATAAATCAAGAAGTGAAGAATGAGAATAAGGATCAAAAGCTTAAAGTAGAACTTTGATTAATGAAATAAGCAATACAAAAAGTGTTTAATCTTGAAAGATTAAAAGAAAAAGATGAACTAGTGCGAGAAAGTTTAAGACTTTCTCTCTCTAAAAACTAGAAAGAAACTTGAAAAATAATAACTAGCTAACCCCCTCCTAATGTGATTTAGGAGGGTATTTATAGGGGAGTGGGAGGCATGTGTGGTGCTTTCTTCTTTCTTTTTCTTCTCGACTCGATTTTAATTCTTCGTCTTTGTAGTCTCGGGATTTGAACTTGTCTTTTAATTTTCTTCTTCTATTAGACTTAAGTTCTTCGACTTCATTAAACTTCCGTCTTTAGACTTGTTCTTCGATAAATCTCCAGAATAGGTCTTGGACATCCGTTCTTTAAGCACTCTTGATCCTTTGACTTCGTCTTTTCCCGTTTTCTTCGATAAAAGCCCGTGAAAGCCCGTGTTTTCTTCCTTTTTCATCTTTTGGTCCTAAAACACAATAAAAACACAAACCACGCATAATTCCGACTTTTACGACATAAATCACACGTTTTGGTCTTGTTATTATTGGAAATAAGTGGTAAAAGGATAAGTGTTTTCACACTTATTAAATCCCCTACACTTGACCATTGCAATGCCCTCATGCAATGCATTAATTTTAAAGCACGGTTTACATTCTCCATCATAAATAACCTACCTTGGCCTTTATTAAATACTAAACATAAAAGATAGAAATAAGTAGAGAAATTAAAAACTTACATTGGGTTTTGGTGGCCATGAACATTTATCATCCTCAAGTTTCACGTTCCCCATACCAAGCTTAAAAACGGGATCATTGTTATTATAAGTTAGCAAACTAACACAAATTCATGTGGGCCAATTATTTACTTAGACTCCCTTATTCCTAGGTGTATCTCTTATATTTTATTTTTGTCTTGAATGATCACGAGGATGCATTGTTTGACTTATTTCGATAGTTATTTAGTCCGAAAATAAGGTGAACGATTTAATCAATAGTTAGCCAAAGGACCAAATCTTTTAAAACTGCTTCTCGGGATATCAGAAAGTTCATATCTTGGCATAACTTGGTTCGCGATTTGAGACCTCTCTCGGGCCGATATTTGGCAGCGACTTCATACTTCGAATCTTCGAGAGACGTTCTTGAAATTATGGTCTTCTCTTCATAATAGGAATTTCTTCACTTGAAGTTTTTGAGAGATTCTTCATTTTTGGACCACGACTTCTTCATTTTTCTCCAATCTTTATTTTGGACTTTGATATACAACGATCCGCCTCCTTTTAGGACTTGGATCTATTTATCCTCATACCTTGTTAGGGTCTTTTCGGATAGACTTCTCCATGACTTTTGGGGAGTTTTTGCTTTTCGTCGTGTGTCTCGATCCTTCATATAGATTTTTGATAAATGATTCTTCACATCACTTTTGGATCTTTAGCAACAAAATGTAGCCCTCATGCCTTGTTAGGGCCTTTTCGGACTCGCCAATCTTCGCGCCCCGCTTCATAAGTTATGTCTTGGCTATGAACTCTCGTCATTACCGAGCAACTTTTAAACGATATGGGGCTAGAAGCTAAGTAACCTTTTAAATCGTACAACCTTATTTATTAGCAGATTAATTTATTAACAAGCGGAGGGAGAATAGGCTTATAATTAACTCACATAAATTCACGAAAGAATACCGAACTTATAATTGACTCTATCATCTCTCATTCTCCACAGTTTAAAATCTCAAGGAATGAGACTCGTGGATGCTTAGCCTATTAAATCAAAGTTTTGGGTTTTCGAGTCACCTATAGGATCTTGCAAATTCTTAGACTTTTTCAAGTTTAGAAATCGCATTTTAAAGTTCCCTTGATAAGCGACTCTCTAGGATCAATTATAGGAACTTGCGAAAAGTTCTTGTTCTTAACCCGCGAGAGTTAAGACTTTCGCGTTTTATAGCTCCCTATATAAAAGCCTAGCAAAACTTGACTTAAACACGTTAAGGATACTAGCTAGAGTAAACTTAGGCAAGTAAACTCGGGTTGAGTCAAAATGTTCACGACTAAGAAAAATCTAAAACCACTTATTTGAAAATTTATTCTAGCAAAGGAAACATAACAAAGGCAAATACAACTATACAACTAGGCCGAAATAGATTAAAAATTTTGAAAAATGTCGAAAAATCAAATTTTCCGGTTAAAATGAGGGCAAATTCATAGAAAAGACCACTTACTTCGATAGAAGTCCCCCCTACACTTAAGATAAACATTGTCCTCAATGTTTAAGCATTTGTGAGTAAACTCCCCTACACTTAGGACATTGTGCACGTTGTTTAAATCTTGCTAAGGAAAGGACAACTAAAGTGAATTCAATGTGAACATATAGAATATGAAATATTGAATCACAAGAGTTTAGGATAGAACCGGGAAGATGGGAAACATGGTATCACGGTTCGTCAAAAGTCATCAAGATGCTCTCTGAAGCTTTAATCCTTGCACAGCACAAGAAACAAGACAACAGACATATGCGGGGCTCCCCCTACACTTATTATTAAAGCAGTAAAGGATAGAACACGGGTTGCCTCCCGAGAAGCGCTTGTTTTTGTTCACCGAGTCATGAGCCTGACTCGACCCAATTTTAGTTCATGGGGAACGTGGTGAGGGATGGAATCATCTCCTGAGAGATGTCCTCACCAAAGTACAGCTTCAAACGCTGGCCATTCACCTTGAAATTGGGCCCATTCGGCTGAGAAAGCTCAATGGTCCCATATGGAAATACTTTGGCGATGGTGAATGGACCAGTCCAGCGGCTCTTCAACTTGCCAGAGAAGATCTTCAACCGAGAGTTAAAAAGTAAAACTTGATCACCAACGTGGAACTCTCGGTTCTTGATTTTAGCATCGTGGATCGTCTTCGTCTTCTCCTTGTAGATCAGCGAGTTCTCATAAGCTTCATTCCTCAGTTCATTTAGCTCGTTGAGTTGAACCTTGCGATGATCACCGGCTTTGATGATGTCGAAGTTAGCCCACTTCAAGGCCCAGTGCGCCTTATGTTCCAGCTCGATGGGTAGGTGGCAGGCTTTCCCGTACACAAGACGATAGGGTGTACAACCAATCGGGGTCTTGTAAGCAGTACGGAAAGCCCACAGAGCATCATCTAACTTATCGGCCCACGCGGCGCGATGCTCTCCCACAGTTCGCTCCAAAATTCTCTTCAAGCCACGGTTGGATATCTCGTCTTGCCCATTGGTTTGGGGATGATAGGCGGTGGAAAGACGGTGAGTGACACCATACTTTGCCATGACTCTTGCAAATTGATCGTTGCAAAAATGAGTCCCGCGGTCACTGATGATAGCACGAGGGACGCCAAATCGAGCGAAAAGCTGCTTCAAAAAGTTCACAACCACCCTCGCATCATTCGTAGGAAGAGCCTTAGCTTCAACCCATTTAGAGACGTAGTCGACGGCGACGAGGATGTACTTGTTCCCTTTGGAGGATGGAAATGGCCCCATAAAGTCGATGCCCCATACATCAAAGATTTCACATTCCTGTATGAAATTTTGAGGCATCTCATCCTTATGTGTGATCTTGCCTTGACGTTGGCAAGCATCACAATGCTTAACCATTTCGTGCGCGTCACGATAAATGGCGGGCCAGTAGAATCCAGAATCAAACACTTTCTTAGCGGTGTAGTTGGGACCAAAGTGACCACCGGTGGGTCCTTTGTGGCAAGCTTGGAGGATGTCAAAAGCTGCCGGTCCGTCAACACATCGACGAATAATCAGATCAGCACACTGTTTGAATAGATAAGGGTCATTCCAAAAGTAAGTCTTAATATCATTCAAGAACTTCTTCTTTTGTTGGGATGTTAACCCTTGGATGAGAATACCACCCGCTAAGTAGTTTGCAATGTCTGCAAACCACGGGGTGCCATCAAGATTGAGATTTATAGACATTAGAGTCTCCAGGGGGAAAGAGTCATTCATCTCTTTGTTCGGATGATCCCCCTGATATGGATCCTCAAGTCGACTCAGATGATCCGCGGCCAGGTTTTCGGCTCCCTTCTTGTCGCGAATTTCAATATTGAATTCTTGAAGGAGCAAAACCCAGCGAAGAAGTCTTGGCTTAGAATCGTTCTTTGTCATCAAGTACTTCAACGCGGAATGGTCCGTGTATACGATGGTGGTGGATAAAACAAGATAGGGGCGAAATTTCTCAAAAGCATAGACAACAGCTAAAAGCTCTTTTTCGGTTGTCGTATAATGCAATTGAGCCCCCGTCATTGTTTTGCTAGCATAGTGGATTGGTTGGAAGTGTTTATTCACACGTTGGCCCAAAACCGCACCAATAGCAAAGTCGCTAGCATCGCACATCAATTCAAAGGGCAGCTCCCAATTTGGGGTAACCAAGACCGGTGCCTTAGTTAGCTTATCCTTGAGAAGATTGAAGGCTTTGAGACACTCTTTAGAAAAGATAAAAGGAGTATCTTTTTCCAAGAGGTGGGTCATCGGGCGAGCGATTTTAGAGAAATCCTGAATGAATCTACGATAGAAGCCCGCGTGACCCAGAAAGCTTCTCACACCTTTCACGGTTGAAGGTGGAGGTAATTTGGCTATGACATCTACTTTAGCACGGTCAACTTCAAGACCGGCTTTAGATATTTTGTGTCCTAGCACAATGCCTTCTTTTACCATAAAATGGCATTTTTCCCAATTCAGAACAAGGCGAGTGTCTTCGCACCGCTTAAGCATACGTTCCAAATTGGCAAGGCAAGCAGAGAAGGAATCCCCGAAGACCGAGAAATCATCCATGAAGACTTCCATGGTTTGCTCAACCATGTCATGGAAGATAGCTAACATGCACCTTTGGAAAGTCCCGGGGGCATTGCATAAGCCAAAGGGCATTCTTTTATAAGCAAATGTGCCGTAGGGACAAGTGAATGTTGTTTTCTCTTGATCTTGGGGATCGATGGGTATTTGAAAATAACCCGAGAAACCATCCAGAAAGCAGTAATATTCATTACCAGCTAAGCGTTCAAGCATTTGGTCCATAAAAGGTAGAGGGAAATGATCTTTTCTCGTGGCATCATTGAGTTTGCGGTAGTCTATACAAACTCTCCACCCAGTAACGAGACGGGTAGGAATTAACTCATTGTTTGCATTGGGCACAACGGTGATTCCGCCTTTCTTGGGCACACAATGGACTGGACTAACCCATGGTGAATCCGAAATAGGGTAAATCATACCCGCATCAAGAAGTTTGATAACCTCTTTTTTAATGACTTCATGGATTTTAGGATTCACCCTTCGTTGACTTTGAATTGTGGGCTTAAAGTCGTCCTCCATGAGAATTTTATGTGTGCAGAAATGAGGATCAATTCCACGGATGTCCGAGATTTTCCAAGCGATAGCTCTTTTATGCTTCTTCAATACAGCGACAAGTCGTTCTTTTTCGTCTTCTTTCAGGTCCTTTGCGATGATGACCGGTAGCTTCTTGTCGTCTTCCAGGAAAACGTACTCGAGATGAGGAGGTAGGTCCTTAAGCTCAAGAGTAGGAGGATCCTCAGTAGATGGTGAAACTAACGATGAATCATCATTAGTCACCTCTTTAGGAGCAGGAGGAGAGAATGGGTCCTCATTGAGAAGTCTCTCAATAGTACTAATGTCTTCATCCCAATTTGTGGACAAATTATCATACTGAATATCGAGAGGACCCAAGCTAGCTTCGAAGTCATCCAAATCACTTTCTCCAAAAGGAGTCAATGCTGGGGCAATTGAGGCAACGGTCTCAACATTGGGTAGAGAAGAAAGAGTACTTTTGCAAGCATCATGAAAATGTTCTTCACAAGCCTCATCGAGAACATCAATAGCATTAACATTCTCATACGAATAAGGTTGCTTAGAAATCTTACCCATGTTGAAGACAATTTGATCGTCACCAACTCTCATGATTATTTCGCCTGCGGCTACATCAATAAGAGTGCGACCGGTCCTCAGAAATGGACGTCCAACGATTAATGGAACACGGGGATCCATCTCGTAATCAACGACGACAAAATCCGCCGGGAAGGTGAATTTATCGACGCCAACAAAGACATCTTCGGCTATCCCCACTGGATAAGCAACCGTACGGTTGGCTAATTCCAAAGTCATTTTGGTGGGGACTAGCTCGGGGAGAGATAATTGCTTCCAAACACTTAAAGGCATTAAGTTTATACTGGCACCTAGATCGGCTAGGGCCATGCAATTCTCTACACCCGGGAAGTTGCAACGAATCAAGAAGCGACCCGGATCACCAAGTTTGGTGGGCAATTGCCTTAAAAGCACTGCGGAGCAGTTCTCATTAAGGTGGGTCTGAGCAATGTCAAGAAGCTTTTCTTTATCACTTAAAAGATCTTTAAACATCTTAGCGTATTTGGGCATGTGAGCGAGAGCCTCGGCAAAGGAGATGTTAAAATTCAGTTGTTTAAACATTTTAAGAAAGTTTGAAACTTGAATATCATCCTTGCTCTTTTGCTTCTCTTTCCTCAACCTTGAAGGATAAGGTATATTGGATGAAGAAGAAGGCTTTAGGGGAATAGGATCACTCACAACCACGGGTGGTGGGGAAATGGGGATAGAAGGTGAAGGAGGTGGGGAAATTTGCTCTTTTTCCTTGTTCACAATCACGGGTGGAGGTGTAGGAAGCTCGGGTTCCATATAACCTTTTCCACTACGAGTGGTGATTGCTTTCATCTCCCCTCTCGGATTTGCAACGGTATTACTCGGAAGAGTACCCGAAGCAGAGGGTTGATTACTTTGGATGAGCGAACCAATCATATCACGAAGATGAAGAGCTTGATTGTTAAAAGAGTTTTGCATGTTTACATTCATTGTATCATTGTGTTTGGCCATATCATTCCTTAGCTCGACTCGAATATCGTTCCCTTGCTTTGCCATTTCTCCCTTCAAGTTGCGGACTTGACTCTGAAGATTCATTACCAACTCCCGATTAGTCTTCATGAATGTCTCGACTTCTGGATTCACTGCCATCGGTTGATTGATAGGTGGAGCCTGGTAAGCTTGAGAATTTCCTTGAGTTGGGTATGGGTTTCTTTGGGAATGATACTGATTGTTTGCACGAGGTTGGGATTGATTGTAGCTTTGTTGTTGGTTTTGGTTTGCAGGAGGGAAACCGGGGGGAGCAAGATAATTGTTGGATCGATAACTTAGCAAGTTACGGTCTCCCTGAGGGCGAGCTTGATAGCCTCCCGTGGGATAAGTACCGTATGCTGCGTTAACGTCTTCAGAATAATTGCCTTGGGTAGAAGGACAATCATTGTAAGAATGAGGGCCACCACATGTGTCACAAGAAATAGCAACAGCTTTAGCTTGTTGAAAGTGGTTTGTGGCCATGGCCATGAAATTCTTGTTCATTTCAGCGAGTTGTCGAGAAATTTCAGACATTTCAGGATTGGAGGTAGTAGAAGAAACATTGACTCTCGAGTTAGATCTTGAGGATGCGGATGAATCCCAATTCTTGTGGTGAGTAGTCATGTTTTCGATCAACTCTCGACACTCCTCCGGTCTCCTTTTCATAAAAGTACCACCGGCGGCGGCATTGATCGTGTCACGATCACGAAAGGTGAGACCATTGTAGAAGGTGTCAATGAGAGTGACGGGGAGCATATTGTGATTAGGACAGCGGTCGATCAAATCATTGTAACGTTCCCAAGCATCGAAAAGCGATTCATCATTCTCTTGCATAAATCCACTAATTTGGTTGCGAAGGCTAGTGACCATGGATGGGGGAAAGTAGCGCGATAAAAAGCGTTGAGTCATGTCGTTCCATGTGTGAATAGAATTCTTAGGAAGACGGTCAAACCATTTTTCGGCATGGTGAGAAAGCGAGTGTGGAAAAAGTTGGAGGCGAAGGTCATCCATAGAAACACCAGGGCACTTCATGCTTTGGGTAATGGTAATGAATTTGTCGAGGTGTTTGTTGGCATCATCATCCGGAATTCCACGAAACGGGTTTGTTTGCACTTGTTGTATCATGTGATGCTTCAACGAAAACTCCTGAGCCGTGACGTGCATTGGCGCAATCGGGCCTCCGCGTCCATTCATGGTGGGTTGGCACAATTCCTCCATGGTTCGTAAATCAGGTAGAAGGACATTGTTGTTGTTGTTATTGTTGTGGTTGTTATTCAAATTATTTTGAGGTGGGTGATTATTGTTGTTGTTAACACCAGCCATATCTAAATCTTCACGATTCTCGGGCTCAGAATAGTTTGTAGATCTAGTACGCATGCACCTGCAGAAGAAAAATATACACAAAGAGAATATCTATATAATATTTTTGGTTTTTATAGGTTTTTTAATGTTTTTGTATTTTTGAAAAGTTTTATAATTTTTATGGATTTTTGAAAATTTTTGAAACGAGGAAAATAACGTTCAAAGAACGGATCCCAAAATTCAATGCGTCTCTCACTAGAAACCGTTTATCTTAACGAAAAGAGCCGGCAGCGGCGCCATTTAATACAAATGATTTTGCAACCAAAAGTATCAAAGTTCAAGTTCGTTATAGTTCCGAATCTTTTCGAATTGAAAACCGGTCTTAAGTGCGACTCAATCGTCTTTTGGTGAATCAAGAGGATGGTTTGGTTTGTTTATCTAATTTAAACTATTAGCAAGTAATTAAAGTGTCGTTGAGTAAATTAAAGCTTTGACAAAATTAAACTTAAAGTTAATTTATGAAAATTCTTAAAACTTAAAGCTTTGAAAAACTTAAAAACTTAAAAAACTTAATCAATTGTAAGAAAACAATTCATGTTCATCGGAATACACCAAACAGCAACCATCGGAATATAACTAAAATTAACCATCGGAATAGTCAAGATCAATTCTATCGCAATGACCATCTATCGGAAAGCCACTATTGCAATGATCCAGATCGGAATGATGTAAATGCTACTGTCGCAATGTCTATCTATCGGAATGATGCTATCGAAAAACGGGCAGCACTTCGTCTTAACCAAGTCCTTAAGACCCGTCGGAATATGCGATCGCAATGTGCGATCGCAACCCAGATCGGAATAAGGGGATTAACCAACCGATCGCAAAGTAAAACCCTAATGGGTTATTGCGATCAAAAACCAAAGGCTATCGGAATGTGAATGAAACCCGTCGGAAAGAGCACAAAACCCTAGTTTTGCGATGGAAGGCAACAGTTCCGAAATTGGTGGAAGAGTGAATCTCAAAAAGCAAATGCAATAAGCTAGTCTCACCGGATCTTAATCACAAAAGAAAAACTTAAATTTGAAAACTATTCAAGATATGAAATCAAAAACTTTATAAAAGATACTTTTAAGATAACTAACACCTTTATAAAATCCGAAAATCAATAAGCTAAAACTCGAATAAGCCAATAAGCATTACAAGCTTATGTCCTAAACGCGAAAGAACTTATGTGTAAACAAAGAAGATCAATCCTTCAACCACGAAATCATAAAATCATACGAATGAAGTATGATATTCGGATCAAAAGTAAAATAAATCAAGAAGTGAAGAATGAGAATAAGGATCAAAAGCTTAAAGTAGAACTTTGATTAATGAAATAAGCAATACAAAAAGTGTTTAATCTTGAAAGATTAAAAGAAAAAGATGAACTAGTGAGAGAAAGTTTAAGACTTTCTCTCTCTAAAAACTAGAAAGAAACTTGAAAAATAATAACTAGCTAACCCCCTCCTAATGTGATTTAGGAGGGTATTTATAGGGGAGTGGGAGGCATGTGTGGTGCTTTCTTCTTTCTTTTTCTTCTCGACTCGATTTTAATTCTTCGTCTTTGTAGTCTCGGGATTTGAACTTGTCTTTTAATTTTCTTCTTCTATTAGACTTAAGTTCTTCGACTTCATTAAACTTCCGTCTTTAGACTTGTTCTTCGATAAATCTCCAGAATAGGTCTTGGACATCCGTTCTTTAAGCACTCTTGATCCTTTGACTTCGTCTTTTCCCGTTTTCTTCGATAAAAGCCCGTGAAAGCCCGTGTTTTCTTCCTTTTTCATCTTTTGGTCCTAAAACACAATAAAAACACAAACCACGCATAATTCCGACTTTTACGACATAAATCACACGTTTTGGTCTTGTTATTATTGGAAATAAGTGGTAAAAGGATAAGTGTTTTCACACTTATTAGAGATGAAGAACTAGAGAGGAAAAGTTAGAGAGAGAAAGGAGAGGATTAGAGAAAGAAAGAATGATTAATTGAAATGGGAACCAACAACTACCCTTCCTAACATGCTAGGAAGGGTATATATAGCCCACCCTACATGTGGGCTTTATGGGTTATACTTACATAACTAGATCACGAGCCCAATCTGCGTATATATCGTCGGAGTGACCGATCATTTCTAAATACGTAAAAACGTACTTCCAACAAATAGTACATGTTTTATTAATTAATAATATACCATGGTTAATTAATAAACTATAGGTTATACAAATTTAATTAAGTCATGGTTCAATTAAACTAAGTCTAATAAAATACTTAGGTTAACATGTATTATTAATTTTAATTAATAAACCTAAGTCATTAATTATTAATTAATTATAATTCCATGTATTAAATAATTAATTAATAAAACTATAGTCTAAAATAAATGACAAAATACACTTAGGTTAAACATGTATTATTTATAAAAATAAATATAACCTAAGTCATGTTTTAAATTAAATTAATTATTATACATGTAATTTAATTATTCTTGTAAAAAAATAACTTAAAAATAATCCCGATCCCGAATCCCGAGACAAAACTAAAAACCTGAAAAACCAACCACAACCCACAACCGCGACTGCGGTGGCGGCTGGTGGCTGCGCTGCCAACAACGGCGACTGTTGCCGCTATTGCGCCTTGGCTAGCCGCTGCTATCACAAGGTTCCCACCGGCATTAGGCTGGTGGTTCCCCCTGCTGCACTCGCTGTTCCCCCTGCTCGAACCACTCAGCCACGGGCAACAGCCGGTGGTTCCTGCTGCTCGACCGAAACCCACACCGAGCCCTTTAGGGGGTCTCGGTTGTGGCCAAACGAAGGACACCGAGAGTCGTATGACTCTCGGTTGGCTACCGAACCACAAACCCAAACCAAACGAACCCTTCCCCTTGTTTTCTTTTAATTCCTAACATGTTTTTAATCACTTGTTTTTAAAGATTTAACATGTGTTCATAAATAAATAAATAAAAGAATTAAAAGGTGAAGGTTTGATGTTTTTACCCCAATACTTGCTTGAAAAGAACACAAACACGAACACAATCACCAACAAATCAAAGATCAAAAACCAACCCGAATGCTTCTTGTTCTTGTGTGGGTGCCGCGACCTATAGTTACCAAAGGAGAGCTAGGGTTTTATCTTTTGTTAAAATTCTGTAAAGTAAATCTCAGTGTTTTTAGTTTTTACTATTTAGTTAAAAAATTAATGTGGGCTTGGGCCCCCCTTTCTTCCTTGTCCGCGACTACCACAACCCACAAGCCAAAACCCGAGCATTTTTCCATGTTAAAGTATAACTCATGCACACTCGTGTTTATTATTCGACATATACTTCGTATATATATCGTGTTCTAATAGTCGTGTTATAATTATTATACGTACTAAATATCGTGTTATAAATGTTCGTGATCATGTGTTCGTGATTATAATTATTATACTTAATAATTATCGTGTAATATTACGTACTTAATAATTATCGTGCATTAATACGTACGTAGTTTCTGAATTTAATGTTCATGACACGTGTACATGACATAAATGGAAAGTTTTAATTGGTTCGTATGTTTACATAGTGTACTGTTCATGGTATTTATATGCGGGTTTTACACGTGAGTCCAAGAAAAGGAGAACCCTCACATAATCTTCATCTAAGGAGATTGCTAATGAATCCCAAGGCCAAGCTTCGAAGAAACTTAAGTCCTCGGCCAAGGACAAGAACCCCAGCCAGACGCCACCTTCAGCACATGTTGGGGGTGGCATGCATAAAGAGGCCTAGAATGCAACCTCTATCCCAACTTCTTTAGGGGATAAAGGTGAAGAAGGAGCGCACTCTCAGCTCAGTAGTGTGGAGTCTGCATTGGATCCATCAGGTAAAACCAACCCTGGTGGTGAAGGAGTAGAAATTGATCCTCACACTGGAGGTGATGCTGAGAAGACAAACAAGGAAGTGCCTCTCACCACTGAAGCCAAGGTGGGGCACTTTCCTTATTTCATGTTCAATATGTCTTCGGAGGACTTTAAAAGGGAATTGAGTTTTGATGAAAGGGCTCCAGTTAATCTTGATGTAAGTGAGCTAGAGGATGACATTGCTGAACAACATCCAAATCCACCATCCCCTAGAGTTATCCAGGTAAACGAACTGACCAATCAAGTGTTGGTTCTTTAGTATCAGGTGAATAGGATCAAGGAAGAAAAGGTCACTGTTGATGCTGAAATTGCCACATTAAATGCAAGACCAATTCCCCCCACTGCTGAACAAATCAAAGATGTTATTCTTGATGCCTTGAAGCCTATGGTGAAAGATGTTGTCACCACCACCTCTTTGAAGCAAGAGATGTCCTCTATAATCGACTCCATCAATGGTACTTCCATGGAGTTCCCACCAGAGTTCACACTAGTACCTAGCCAAATTAATGACTTATGTGACTCTGTCTCGAAGATCAAGGATAGGGTGACATTGCTAGAGAAACAAAAGTTGACCTTATCTGAAGAGGTTCAACAGAAACTTGGTGCCCTTGAACATGTTCTAGCCATGTTGCCCAAGGTATCCTCTACTTTGGACTCTCTTGTTGCACTCCTCCCTCATGGTGGTTCATCAGAAGTTGTTGGGAAATCTTCTGCTCAGGGGGAGAAAAACACCATTCAACAGTTATTTCAGAAGCATGTACAAAAGAAGGCTCATAAACAACCAGTTGTCTATGAGTCACCATTTGCTGAAAAAAGTCCAGCTAAGACTAAGGGGGATTCTTCAGCTACGGATAGTCATGTTGATGGTCTTACCACTAGTGATAACACAACTAATGAAGGTACACCTCCAATCCAGCCCAAGAACAAAGGCGATTCCACTATGAAGGAAAGAATTACCAGGGCTGGGATTGCTTCCCAAAAAGAGATTGATAACTTGTACATACTACATGAAGAAGATAAGCTAAGAAAGTTGAAGCTAAGTCTGTATGAAGAAATTAGGAAGACAAAAGTTGAAAATCTCTTCAAAAGGAAAATGTTATATGAATTTTTTTGTATAACAAGTCTGAACAGAAGAAACCCTTCAAAAATCACAAACATTGACATGCTTACCACCAAAGGTGATATCCACTTGAAGTTCTACAGGGGAGATGGAACTGATGAGATTCTAGAAGACTTCCAAGAAAAGGATATCTCTTATACTGGATGGTTAGAAATGAAATAAAATCTTGTGAATAGAAAGTCCAAGAGATGGGATGAAGTCCACATCAGAATTGATCACTCAAAGAGAAACCATGAAAGAATGGATGAGATCCTCAACATTAATGCTGATGTTCCACTGGAGGATCAAGATCCTATACTAGAGATGAACGGAAGAGCAAATTTGATTATACCTGGTGTGGGTGACATCTTTGTTACTACAAAGAAATACAAGAAGCTTGTTCAGTTTTAGAATCATCTCCCTCGGCATGTACTTGACGAACCAGAATTGGGAATGATTATGTTCAATCATCAAGAACGTCAATACTTTGTTGGTATTAGTGATCTTGATGATATGAACAATGAACTACTTGGAAATGTTCAGAGGATCTTCTATTCTCATCATGGAGGTCTAGGACTTACTGAAGCTGCAAGAACCTTCAACATGTGCTTACTAAGAATATTGGACTACAGAAACTCAAATCCATCAATTCATACTCCTATCATAGAAGAACTTAGGCCTAAGTAAGATTAAATAATCATTTGTAATTTTCAATTGTAATTTGTAATGTTTTGTTAATGAATGATTATCTAATGTTTATAAGTACTTTATTGTTCAAGTGCAAGTAAGAAGAAGTTGTTATGCTTACTACTGACTTTAGGGCTATTTGTATATCCAAATAGGGGGAGATTGTTGGGTCAGTATTTACTAACCTTGAAGCAACTCTAGGATTTGAATATAAAATCCTCCAAAGTGTTTCATGTTCAGCAGAAAGGTGACTCTGCTGAAGCATGACCAGAAGAACAAAGATTCCTACTGAAGAATGTTTTGCTGAAGGATGTTCAGCTTTCCTCTTCCAGAGAACTTAGAAGACAAAGAAGTCTTTGCTTTAAAGACTAGGCGGTCTAGTTGCTGAAGAACAAGTCCTGAAGAAGAGCTTTCAGTTTAGTTTAGGTTGACAATACCAAACTGAATGATGTCGACCTCCTCTATAATGCTGAAGACACTTCAATATTCTGAAGGTTTACATTAGACGGAAAAAGATTACTTTAAGTCAAAGTAGATTGCTTGTATAGTTAGCTATAAGTACAATATTTATCTTTTCCTAGAATAGTTTATTTGTCCTTTGTACTATTTATCTTGTACTATTTATCCAGCATGGGCATCAACCACCCACTGGATAAACTCTTGCATGGGAACATGCACAATGTAAACCCTAGTTTTGCACTGCGTATATAAGGAGTCCATTTGGGAGAGAAATGGTTAGCCCTTACAAGAAAAAGAATCTGTTATTAACATTCTCTCCCAATAAACCAACCATATAGCCAAAGTGCATATGAACGTTTAGGTTGGAACTTAAACTCTTAACCTTGGTTGAAAGTTTAAGTAGAGGACATCACCCACATTGTCATTCAACCACTTTGTTATTCCGCAAACAAAGTGGGTTATATATTCTTTATTTGAATTTTAATAAAAGTCTATACGTTAAAAAGTTAAATTGGTATTGTTGTTTTAATTGTTGTTAGTTCTTATTAATTGTTAAAACAACACACTTGAGTCTTACTAACGAGTTACTACTTAAGGTTGATAAGTAACGAGTTAAAAGGGACCAACATGTGGTGTCGTTTTTGAACTAGAAGTTGTATATTTCTTTTCAAATCCCAACCATGTTCTATCTTTACTATCTCTTTGATAGTTGAGCAATTCTTCGATGCAATTTGCATTTTTGGTAAATTTTGCAAATTTTAGGTTTTGTTTTGGTTAACGTCTCTTGATTAGTTTTAAGCTTCTCAATTTCGATATTTAGCTCTTGACGTGTTTCACATTTGTCTTGGCTATTTTTCCGTTCTCTAGTCTTAATAGTATAGCTTTTAAATCATAAACTTATTTTTCTAAGCATTCGTTTTTTGCTTTTAAAATTTTGTTTTTGTTTATGATTTTAAGGCTTACCTCATACATTTTATCAAACTCAATTTGTAATAATGTCATCATCTAGAGAAGAAGAATAGTAAGAAGAGTCGGAGTGTACCTCATCAGTTTCATGTGTCATGAGAGCTAGCTCTTCCTTTTTGGTCTCATTACCTTCATCATCACTCGCACTCCATGCACCACTTATGAAAGCTCTTTGGTTTGTTTGCTTTCCCCTTGGACAGTTGCTAATGGAGTGACTTGGGTCACCACATTGGTAGCATCTTTTTTCATCTTTAGATTTCTTGATATCAAATGGCTTACGAGAGAACTTTTTGTTATCAAGTGGTTGTCTTACGAATCTCCCTCACCTTTTAAAGAATTTCTTGAAGTCATGAACGGCCATGGCATATTCTTCGTCATCACTATCGGAGTCTTCATCATCACTAATCTCTACTCGATCTTTCAAGGCTAGTGATTTCTGATTTTCCTTCTTACCTTTGATGATCTCGGAATCCTTTTCTATTACCATTTCGTGTACTTTAAGATTTCCGATGAGTTCATCTAGTGATAGGTTTGAGAGATCTTTGAATTTAGCTCGCCATTTTGGATGAAGAACCCTTAAAAATTTTCTGACAAAGTTCTTGTTGGCGAAAGATTCGTCAACTGCTTTGAGTGATGTTATGATAGTGTTAAATCGAGCAAATCCCACATCAATTGACTCTTCTTCAAGGATAGAAACTTGTTCGTATAGTTGAACAAGTAAATCAATTATGTTATCCTTGACTTGTGAGTTTCCTTGATGTGTGACTATGAGTGAGTGCCAAATTTCTTTGGCGGTTTGACACATGAATATTCTTTCATACTCCTTTTTAGGTAGATCATTATAAAGCATCATTTTGGCTTCATTTTTTTAGCCAACATTTTCTTTTGATCATCGGTTTGCTTTGCACGTGGAACCAATTCGAGTTGGTTAGTGGTAACATTACTCATAATTGGTACATAATCATCTTCAATGATTATGTACCAAAGATGTATATCCTTAGATTTCACATAAGTTTCAAAACGGTTTTTCCAATAGATAAAACCATCGATTTCAAAGAGTGGTGGTCTTTGCATAGATTGCCCTTCTTTGTAATTTCGAGAATCCATGGATTGATTAAAGTTTTAAAGTACAATCTACTTTAAAAATCTTGAGTACGTAGTTGTGATACTAATTGTAGAAAACTAGAAGGGGGTTTGAATAGTTTTTACCGATTAGTTTCAATGGTTTTATGAACTTTTCGTGATTGTAAGGATATATAGATCAAGTATAACAAGTAAAGTAAATGACTTGAAGTAATGAAGAAACAAACCACAATGCACAAGTATTTATAGTGGTTCGGCCTAGTAAGATCTCACTTATCTTGCCCTTACTTCCACTCCTTGAGTATCCACTCGAGAGTTCTACTTCACTACTTCACTAGTAAATGATTCTCCTTTACATCGGTGGAGAAACCTTCACACCTTTAGCTTACAATCTTTATCGACACCTAAGCTAAGATGTCTTAGTTATTTACAAAGGCACATCCCGCCTTGTAAACTTCTATACCTTGTGGTTATAACACCAATCACACATTACACAACTATATAGATGAATGGGTACAACAATGTTGATTGTGTAGGTAACACTTAACACATTCACACAATGTAAAGCCTTGATGGATCAAAGCTTGGAATTCTCGTGATCGATCCTTATATGAACAAATGATCTAAATCACAAGCAAGAAAAGAATTTACAAGATGAGTTAGAGAGTTAGATATATACTGAGATTAGTTAAAAATCGGGTGAGTTAGAAGCTTGGACAAAGGGTTCTATTTATAGGCAAACTGCCAGACCCTACGGAACCCGTCAGACCCTTTCCCTTTGGGTCCGCCGGGGTCCGGCTAGTATGACTTTTGAGCCCCATAAATGTTTGTCCACTCTTTTAAGCAAGAATCAAATCTTCTTAGTTTGACTTGCAAAGTCTGATATTTGTAGGTCAACTTTTGACTTTGTGAGTAAAACTATTTTCACCATTTTATGTTTACATATGTTATGTGTACATTTTGTAAAACATTTTTGTATAAGTTTGAAGAAACTTATATGATGCTTATAATTCAAACATAAAAATATGTTCGATGTTTTGTCGTTAACAAAACATTAAGCATGATTAAAACCTAAATATCGTTTTAATGCGATATTTGCATTTACAGGTTCGATGGGTGTCTAAGTTCCTAACGTCTCGCGAACTGTATGTATCCGTGGCTGGGGGATACTATATGCCTATACGATACTTAAGCTCAAATGGACGAGGGAATACCATTGCGTCTACAAAAAAGAATCTGTTGTACTGGTTCTTAAGGGAGTCCATTGGTTAAGGCATGTTTACACATTTCAAATACCAATTTGAAATTCAACACCTACTGTCCAAACCGTGAGTAATTTGGGTAAGGCTTGTATGTATCTAAATAGGGTATTCTTAAATTTATCTACCATCGCAGTTTATTGCTTTAAATTGATAAGAAAAAAGGTTGCCTTTATGAGAAATATTTCTACCAACGTAGTCTAAAGTATTACAAAATGGGTATTTATGTAAATCTTCTTTTATCTTTTTTTTAGTATGGGTGTCGCCCATACTCATCAAGGTGATAAGACTAACTTACATCCAGTTCGAAAACATTCCACACAGACATTCATAAACATCAGCATGACACGCAGATAAGAATCATGTAGCACTTGGGATTTAACAACAAAATATCACCTATGCATGAATCTATTTTTGACGATAAGAAGCATGATAAGCGCGTTGGGCTTATTAACTTTTTGTAACACAAATATAAGTTCAAAGGCACAAAAAGACCACACACAAAGATTGGCAGCATGCAAACTTACAATTCGACTCTTTTTTTCTTGAATTTGAAAAGCAAACGCAAGTAAAACCTATGCTACACAACAGTGGACTAGAACAACTTTGTTATAGGTCATCATGCCAACTTTGCCTTATCAGTTAAGCCTGAATAAGCAGTCTAAACCTTAAGTTTAACAATCTATAAGTTCAAAACAAACATATTATGCTATCTGATGCATATGACCACTCTTAGCATCAAAATTTACAAACAACATTGCTCAATTCAACTACTAGGGCACACACAAGCAACCAAGGCATATCAGACATGCCTGAACATGTTAGACAACAACTAACAACTCCACCAAATATCAGATAGCACTATCAAAAATTAAACCAGACAAAAATTAAGAACATGGACTTTTGAGATTTTACACTACAAAGACCAAATGAACAGCCGATTTCATGTATTATGAACTTAACTAAGTTGTACAAACAATTACCAGCTTAAATGATGTTGTCAATAAGCTTAAGCAGATACAACCAAACACCCCTTAATAAATCAGAAACAACAATTTGCAAAGTGAGATCTTATTTAAGCTATGAAATGGTAAAAAAATAACATGAACACCTTAACAAATACAAAAGCAACAATAATAAGTACGTAAATCATAAATTAAGCCGACCATAAGCAATTGACCACGAAACCAAATAAGTGACAGAATAAGCTAATGGCTTGACTGAAAAGCTTACATGCCATCTTTGGTTTATCAGTCAAGCCTGAAAACGCAAACAAAACTGTTGTTGATACCAAATGGACTCAATTCCACATAAATTTGCCTTTACCATATCACTCGATAAAACTGCTTAACCGAACATGACTACATTATAACCCTGTGGGCCACACAAATTTGACTTTACCGTCTCACTTGGGATGACTGGCTAACCAAACATGCCTACGTTCTTCATACGATATCAGCCAATAGTAGCACCCAAAGGGAGTGAACCCAAGTAGCTGTTTATGTTTCTTACATCGATGTTTCTTTTAAAATACATTTACAAGTTTACGACGTATAAAAATTTCATGCTTACAATTAAATGACTAGCAACTACACCAGTATATCCTTAATGATCACCCACATTTGATAACTAATAGCCATATTCCACTATTACACAAAGTTCTAAATTTAAAGCAAATCAGGTTATAGGCATACAACTACATATACATACATAAATAATATCTAAAACACAAAATAAAACACGATCAGACTAACCTAAATCATGTTTGAAAACATTCCACACATACATTCATAAACATCGATATGAGTATATGACACTTAGATAATGATCATGTAGCACTTGGGATTTAACAACAAAATATCCTTATGCATGAAGCTTTTCCTTTCTAATAACATAAACATACAAAAATGCTTACACAAACAACACAACCAAGCCGTTGATTGCTCAGCTACTATTTCGACACATAGAGTTTATCATCTCTTTTTACGCAAGACTTTTATTCACACCTCTATACAAATAAGCCTTGATCAGCAACTCTGTTAGTAGAAATCTTATTACACTTACAGGTTCCTATTCAACAAATAAATACACAGGTGGGAAAACACTAAATATACTAATAAGATCCTATGAGCAGGCTGACCCTAAATCAATCGCTAACATATGTTAATTAATACCTAAACTACTAGAACCTTGAACCTTAACACCTAAAATTACTTTTAGGACTCTTAAATTTCTGCTGATATGATATGCAAGGTTTAAGCAAAAACATGAGCATAACATACATGTTTGCACAAGAACCATAAGCATGTGAGATATGCATGCCATATCAACTAACGCATTAACAACACAAATATCAGACAAACACAAAGATTTAAACTAAGTATATTCTAATTGATATATTTTGGGCACAAAATGAAAAATGAGACCAAACTTAATTTAAAACTTTAAACACTAAAATGAAAAACAAACTTAACTTAATACTAACCACCTACATGTGACTACAAAGGATAAAAGCAAATAGAGCACTTGATCTTAGGTTTAGACCTAATCCTAAACAGTCCTTAATGGACAGAAGGTAAGAATTTTGTAAAGAAAAAAATAACTTTTAAACATAAATTAAATTAGATAAATGTGCGAACAACTAATAAGCATAGAACAACATTAAACAAGCAAATAAAACAACAAATTAAAGAGGCAATAAGGTCTTCACATAATTACATAAATTTTGACAGAAAAAACAAAAAAGGGATCGCATTCGCTTTTTCATGGGTATTAATATCATCAATTAAATGATCCATTTCGATCTTTACTGAGCGACCCTTTTCTTTTATGTTAATTGGTCGAAGTTTTTCATTCCCATTTGTAAATTTTGGCGCTTCTTTGGGTAGCAAATATTTTGAGTCATCGCTCTCAAAACGCTCACTTTTACTTTGAGTTTCAGTATCTAAATATAATCCACACTTGGATCAATCCAAATGCTCAATGCATGATATAATCTACACTTGGATGAATCCAGATACTTAAACTGAAAAAGAGTATTCAGATACTGAAACTGAAACGAAAAGTGAGAGTATTTAGAGTGATGACTCGAATTATTTGCTACCTCGAGAAGCGCCAAAAGTGATAACTAGGAAGGAAAAACATCGACCAATCAACAAAAAAGAAAATGGCTGCTCAGTAAATACCGAAATGAATGATTTAATTGATGATGTTGAAGATGTGTTTGGCCAACCATGTTCTTCATTTCTATCAAGAACTTGTTTAAAACTCAACCTTTTAAATAAGCTGGTATTTCGAACCTTGTCCATTAAACACGTACGTTTCAAACTTAGCGGTGTGATGTCTTCATATAAGGTTTTAGGTCCGAACTTTATTTCGTAAGTATTTAAGGACGGATTAATTATCAGTTTCAAGTTTTTTAGTAAAGAAAAGTAAAAAAATAAAAAAGTTTGTTTCATTTTATTTTCTTTACTTTTTTTTATTTTATGTTTCTGATTATAAAATATAAAGAAAAGAATTGTACATCAGAAAAAGAGAAAAAAAGAGAGAAATTGATAATTTGGAAAGAAAATAAATAATATTTTTTGAGTTATTTTAAGAAAAATTAATAAAATACAAGTATTTTTATTTTTAATAGACACGGGTTATAACATTCTTTCGGTTAAAAATTCATACATCATTCCATCCTCCATAACCATCACAACAACTGGTACTTTACAGGTAAATCAGATCATCAGTTCTGTTAAGAAGATCTGATCTGGATCGGATCTGATCTGATGGAGTGGACGACGGTGCAACATCTGGATCTCCGGCACGTTGGCCGGAGTTCCAAACCCTTCCAACCGCACGCTGCTACATTCCATCCTACTCAAGCTTTAGTTGCTGTTGCTGCTGGCACTTACATCATCGGTATATATACTAGTTTTTAATCACATGTAGCAATTGAGTTATTATAGATTAATGGATCCTTGTTTACTTTTTATACTTTCATATAATTAAAATTAGTTAGGCTCATACCTGTAACTAGCATTCCACGCGTATAAACTAGAATTTAAGTTTAATTTCTACTGTCGTATGATGAGACCAGTAGGCGAGATATTCTGTTATTCACTCACCCTACTCCTATAGTCCTATATCTGTTTATACATGTCAATATACTCTGTATCAGTGGCGGACGCATTTTTTACAATAGCAAGGAAAAAAAACTAGAATCCGAATAAAGAATAGAGGATTTTTAGGTTTTAGACTGTCAAAAGTTGAATTTTAATGTGTGAGTGGGGGGCATTTAAAAAAAACTGTCAAAATCCAAGAAAAAATACAGTGTAATCGCGTCTTTTTGGTCAAGCCATGGGGGCGCCGCCACCCGGGACCTAATACATAGGTCCGCCCCTGCTCTGTATACGTAAGCTTGGTTATTTATATATACATATAAATGAGATTGGATTAATTAAATGATATATAGCAGTGACGGAGCTAATAGGAATTTGCCCCACCCAATAGAGGGTTAAATTTATTAAGCTATCTTTAAAAACATGAAGATAGAAAGAATATGCTGTTTCATCGTTATAGTGAATCACCTACATGGCTACATATCAATGCAGATACTTATTTTTGTGTATGTTTTCTTTCACTTTTTGTGACATGATTATATTATACTCTTTTAATGATTCATCAATTTTTGGTTTGATTTATGAAAGCATCATTGTACTTGTTATATTAATAGTTTTATAGTTTAGTCGCCACTTAGATTTGGTCTTTTTTACGCCGATTAAAAGTATTCTTCTTAAATCAATCTAGAGAAAGTCTGGCTAGCCCAAGGCTTGATATTGGTTTTCATTCACTTTGACGTAAAACGGTCTCAAAACATTTTCGAATGCATGACCGAACCTTTATTTGTCACGAGTTTTCTAAAAGGAGGTTTCATATTTGCTTAATCTTATTTATAAAGTTTACTAGTTACGACTAGAATAAGCTCATTTGTTAGCAACATTAATTTCGTTGGTCAAAGTGCTAATTTGCTTTCTGGCTTACCTTAACGTTAATCCTAGCTTCGTCCCTGATATTGAGCCTAGTGTACTTTACAGGCCTAGCTTGCAAAATATGTCAGGAACCGAACTCTAGCTAATAGCATAAGGCTTGAAATGTGCTCGAGCTTTATATAAACTTAAACAAGTCGAGCTCGTTTCCATCCGTACTGCAAGTGTTTATGCATATATGTGAAGAGTTTGATGCGTATACTGTTAGTAAGATATCATCGGTATAGCTGATGTCTTATTGTTTATTTTACGGCTAAATTTTCACTGTTAGTTTTTAGAAGTGGAAGTTAAGTTTGAAGATTGATATATCTTTTGTTAAGACTCTGCTTGCTGTATTCTATTAATGAGGTGAATATGTTATTATTGCAGAATTTGATGCGTATACCGGTAGTAAGATATCGTCTATTAATATTGGTGCTCCTGTTGTTCGGATGTCTTATAGTCCGACTAGCGGTCATGCTGTTGTCGCTATACTCGAGGTTAGTGGCAGATACTGTCGTTTTTAATAACATTTGACTGAATACTGGCTTTTGAATCCTTTAATTCATTTACGTTTTCATGGTATTTAAGTATTTTCAGAGACTTAAGATGTGTAATGTATTGTAGGATTGTACGATTAGATCGTGTGATTTTGATACGGAGCAAACTTGGGTTTTGCATTCGCCTGAAAAGAAGATGGAACGTATTTCAATTGATACAGAAGTACATCTGGCTTTAACCCCTTTGCAACCAGTTGTTTTCTTTGGCTTTCATCGCAGGATGAGTGTAACAGGTTTGTTTCTTGTCACCTCAGTGTTTTTGCTGTCATCTATTTTTTTTTTTTTGGATACTTTATGAATCAGTAATCTCCTCTACATAGCAAATAATAGAATTGAAAATAAGTATCCTCAGCTTATATATATTCTGTAACATGCCATTTGATCTGGCTAAATACTTGAAACTAGTAATGTAAAGAAAGCTTAAGAAAACGACGCCTTAGACAAATCGTTTTGTACTTGTAATTGTATCCAGTTCTACCAGCTTTTCCCCGGAAAAGAGCCAGCTTTAGTAATAAGCTTGAGGGTTGTTGCTGTTACTAGTTTAAGGGTCCATTCTAGGCTTTCTAGCACCAACAGCCATATTGTTCAGTTATTGCATTACAACAATGTATGAGGTTTGATTAGGTGGTCCCTTGGACTTTAGACTTGAGAGTATTGGTATATTTCCCATTACAATAGTTTTATGCTGGCACTCATAGAGTGTTCTTTTGTAATTGGTATAGTTATGCACATGCATGTCCCAATGTGTTTAAGGAGAGACTAACATGAGATCAGAATTTTACTAAGACTCAGCCGAGCTTTCAGTTTTGAAGGTACATGGACAATTCGAAAATGCGGACAGTATCAGAAGCTTAATAGTATTATTTTCAACAATTAGTCAGACGATTTACAAATCGAGAAAAACCATATAGCATCTAGTTCTAGTTGGAGAAAAAAATGATAAACGCCAGTGCACAAACTTAGTCGCAATTGCTCCAATCATATGTGTAATACTTGTACTATGAAAAGTTTGTTCTTTACAACTTGCAAGTGGATGTGTATCACTGATATTTTGTGCAATGACAACGTACCAAATTTATGTATCTAATCCTGTCAGTAACTACAATTTTATAATGTAATTTAACTATATATTTGTTAGATGCATCCTAAGTGGTTTTTTTTTCCTTTTAGAAAGGCAACATATATTAAGAGACCAAACAATACAATTACACTAGAAATGGCATCCCCTCACCTCAACAAGCCAATAAGGAGAAAGGGACCCAACAAAAGAACAAACACCAGAAGTGTGTACATACAACGAAAATTGAGAAAACAAAAGACAAAGTACTATACCAGACCTGCCAATACATTCTATAAGCTCGCAATCCCAGGCCCATTAAAACTGAATGAAGTGTATAGCCATGAAGGACCACAGTGAGACCAATACAAAGGACACAAGTATTTGAGACAAAGACTCTAAACTTCACTTGAAGACTGAACCAAACACTACTTTACAGAAGGTGGAGAAAAGCTTGCACTGCAAACTCTCTGTACACATATAGATAGCTGAACCAAAACTAAACAGGCATCCTAAGTGGTTTAATCTATTAGTACACAATTGAAAATTATTTGGAGAGTCTTGCTTGATATGCAGCTATTGTACATAGTTACGGAAGATTAAGTATTTGTAAACGAGCTCTAAGAATTAAAAGTGGCTAAAGGATCTGCCAGAGGCTTTTATAATTGAATATTAGGCTCTCTTTAAATTTTACACATAAGAGCATAGAGGGTATCTGCAAGTTGTGGTCAAGTCAGATCACATAGTATATATGTATAAAATTTTGAAATCTGCGAGTCTGTATATGTAACTTCCTGATATGTGAATAATAATTAATGGGCAAGAGGTAAGCAAGCGATGGTTGGGTTGCTTGGCCATGTGGGCTCAACTAACCTTTAAAAGTTATAGCTTGAATAATGCTAGAGTAAGTAGTTTGGTGCACAAAAAAATGGTACTAAATTCTCTTTCATTTCGCTGCATTGTAGTTGTTGGAACTGTTGAAGGGGGGAGAGCTCCAACAAAGATAAAGACAGATCTGAAGAAACCCATTGTCAATCTTGCATGTCATCCTCGCCTCGCCGTGCTTGTAAGCTCTTTGTCTATGTTCCAACCTGTTATCTATTATGTTATAGTATCTTTTATCTTCTATATACATTCACAAGTGGCTTGTATGTATATTGGCCTCTAAACAACTTCATAACAAACTTCATTTCTTCATTTCAGTATGTCGGCTATGCAGATGGTCTGATTCGAGCGTATAACATTCACACATATGCTGTTCTGTATACCTTACAACGTAAGATTTGAGCTGTACATGTTCGGTATACTTTCTTAGTGTCTAGAACCTTAGTAACTATACGACACGTTACATGTATCTTGACTTGCATCTCATGTTCCGTCTACCTGTAGTTGATGCTACTATAAAGCTTATCGGTGCTGGCGCATTTGCTTTTCATCCAACTTTGGAATGGATTTTTGTTGGTGACAGACGTGGTACACTTCTTGCTTGGGATGTGTCAACTGAGAGACCTATCATGATTGGCATGTAAGTTTTTGGTGTTCCTTCCATTAATAAATTTATTGAAAGCTTTCACTGTTCCATAAATTCTTGCTCAAATTTATCATACACTTGCAACTTGCAGTACACAAGTGGGTTCGCAACCAATTATATCAGTTGCCTGGCTCCCGGGGTTGCGAATACTTGCTACCTTGTCCAAGGATGGTACTCTTCAAGTTTGGAAAACACGAGTAGTAGCAAACTCTAATAGGCCTCCAATGCAAGCTAACTTTTTTGAGCCGGCAGGTTAGTAAGGGTTTTTAAAATCTTCCACTTCAAATCTAGTGAATACGGAAACATCTAGTTTCTTTGTTACGGGAACATAGAAATCTGATTAGAAAAATGATACAAGCTAGTCATGAAGAGGTCCTTTGCTATGAAAGGAAAAGTTGGATAACTAGAGCCGAGGTCATCAATAGAGCAAGAGGCTAATGTAAAGTGGAACCTTAGGTGTACATGAGAGACAAACATCCCTGCCAGTTGATGCAAACTGAAAGACAAATAATGATATAAGAACACAATGCTTATATCACTTTTTCTAGCGATATAGTTAAAACACTGTCCAGTTGTCGACAGTGTAAAGAGCACAAGAGTACATACGTCATGCAAGATTGTTGTTAATGGACATAGAACATGTAAAACATGACTACATATCCACTATGTGACACATTTGCAATAGTAGTTTCAAGAAAGACGAGTTTACACAAATGATATATGCTAAGTATATACTACGAGTAGTATATTTGTGAGGGCCATGTTTTTCACATGCTTAAGCTTTTTGATATAACCTTTATAATATTTAAATATAACTGGGTTGATTATAGGATTATTATTGACTTTTTTTTCCTCTAATCTTCTACAGCAATAGAACAAATTGATATCCCGCGCATTCTATCCCAACAAGGCGGTGAAACTGTTTATCCCCTACCACGAATCAGAAGTCTAGAAGTCCACCCGAAGTTAAATTTATCAGCCTTATTGTTTGCAGTTAAGTGTTGCCTTTGATGTTCTTCTATCTGAATAGATCGTTGATATCTAGAGAATTGTCTGATTGTTTTTTAGCAGAATATGACAGGGGGAGACAATGCAAGAAATAAAGCTGCCTACACAAGGGAAGGAAGGAAGCAACTCTTTGCTGTCCTGCAAAGTGCAAGGGGATCTTCAGGTAATTTTACTTCTAGGTTCTTCTTGTGGAATGTTTTTGTTAATCTTCAGGTGATTTTACTACTTCTTGGCAAACCGTTACCAATAGCTTGTTGCACCAAGAACAAAATGGTTATTTAGCTAGACTCCCTAGGTAATATACTACATAACTCAGGATGGGCACTAAGAACAAAATGTGTCTTAAGTTGACTCTGATATCCAACAATGGGCACTTCGTTTAGACCAGTGTGCATAGGTTTGTTATTCAGCTATGTAAATTCTATCATTCTGATAAAAGGAATCAATCAAAAAAGGACCTGCTCATTCCATTTAGGAATTCACTGGGCCCTTTAGAAACAGGCTTTCCAACTTATAATTTTGATTATTTTCCCAATTTATAAACCAAAATCAGATCTTGGTAACTAACTGTTTGAGCTTGATAATTTAAACGGAATTTTCAAATTCTTAAGTTTAATTTACTGGATGAAAATTATAAAATAGCTGCTAGGTGTGACTGAATGTAGACTGTGAGACCAAGGGACAATGATGCATGTAATCTTAGCTATTTCTTTGATGCAAATGACGTCTATGGAAGCAAACTTAATCATTGGATTTTTTTGGAACATTGAATCATACTCCATAGTGCATAACATGCAGGAAAGAAAATAAAATGGTAAACAATAGAAGAAAGAAAAAGTAAAGAATATGTTTGAAATTACCTTTAAATTTCAACACTAAACTCTCTTATGCACGCTTATCCTCTTTTCCAGCGTCTGCATTAAAGGAGAAACTTCAAGCTCTTGGGTCATCTGGAGTTTTAGCAGACCATCAACTTCAAGCCCAGTTGCAAGAGCATCATATGAAAGGGTAAGCTTAGCTATTACTTTTGTGATGGTTAGTCCAAGATAATGGTGTTCTTTCAGTTGGATGTTTTTTCATTATAAGATGTTTAGCAGAAGTTTCAATTTTTTTTTTCCTTGTGTGCTTATTTGCTAACATTATGTTGTTTGCCAGGCCCAGTCAACTTACAATCTCAGACATAGCACGCAAGGCATTTCTGTTCAGTGTATGTTTATGTTCTTCTCTTGGAAACCCTTCACTGAATGTAACACGTTTGAGCATGGATCTAAACTTGATATTTGGGATTAAAAGGCTTACTGTTTAACTTTTAAGTTGATTTACACATTTTTAAAAGTTCCGAAGACAGATTTTCTGACTAGAATGAACTTGATTAAAAATACAAGTGAATATCATTTGCATTAATATCTATATTTCGCTTCTGGCATGCCATAAATTGTGTTGGTAAATAATTGAACAAAATTCATATCAATTCTGCATCCAGAAGTGCTAGTTTTGACATAAACATCAGGGTGTACCTTGCTCCCTATCTTTTTTTTTTTGTTGATAAAATGAATTGTGTAGTATAAGTCACTTGAAAATAGTCTAGTAGGCATTGGCATACTACTTTCTTGTTTTGTCAGCATTAATGACCATTGGTATGGTAGGATAAAGTTGGAAACAGTTAGAAACTATAAAGAGATGAAATCTGTGTACACTGGTAGATGAAACTGATCATGTTTGTCTGGTTTTGCAGCACTTTATGGAAGGACATGCAAAAAGTGCCCCAATATCTCGCATGCCTCTCATTACTATTTTAGATACCAAAAATTATTTGAAAGACATTCCAGTTTGCCAGGTAATCTGTGCCAGCGATTAATATAGGGATGTTGCTCAAGTTCAACAATATTTTTTTCTTGCATATGCATGTCGATCAAGCCTACTAATATATTTTTCTGGAATTGGTGATGTTGACAGCCAATCCATTTGGAGCTAAACTTTTTTAGTAAAGAGAATCGGATTCTTCATTATCCTACAAGGGCTTTCTATATAGAAGGTGTAAACCTGATGGCATACAATCTGTCTAGTGGAGCTGAAACTGTCTACAAGAAGCTTTTTCCATCGGTACAATGACATTTCTTGCTGAAATATTTTTAACTCCAACTGAGGAATTATATCCATAATGCATGTATGATTATATGCTGAACTATCAGTCATCTATTTCAGATGCCTGGACATGTTGAGTTCCACGGAAAGTACTTACTCCATAGTAGAAAGCAGCACTTGTTTCTTGTAGTTTATGAGTTCAACGGTGCTTCTAGTGAAGTGGTTCTTTACTGGGAAAACACAAATTCCCAGTCATCAAATAGCAAAGCCAATACAATCAAAGGTCAGTTTGAATTTCAAGATCTAACCTAGATTGATTTTGTTGTTAAACTTTTCAATCATAGTTTTGTGGAAACTTTTCAGGTAGAGATGCTGCATTTGTTGGCCTAAATGACGGTCAGTTTGCTATTCTTGATGAAGATAAGATCGAACTTTCTGTATATACCTTGCCTGGAGGTTCTTCAAAACCGGCTGCTGAAAAGAATATGATAGATGAACCAAAGCAACCTGAAGATCTGGATGTTTCCTCTATCAAGGGTCCACTGCAGTTTACCTTTGAAAGTGAGGTTGATCGCATATTTTCTACTCCAGTAGGTAAGCAACAAACAAAAACTTGTTGGCATCCGATGCTGGTAGTCGATACTTGCACACATTCTGATCATGATCTGTTGAATTGTAGAGTCAACATTGATGTTTGCTTGTTTTGGGGATAAAATCGGCATGGCCAAGCTTGTCCATGGGTACAGCATTTCTACTTCTGATGGTCCTAATATGTCAACAAAAGGTGAAGGGAAGAAGTCCATCAAGCTGAAAGCAAATGAGATTGTTCTGCAGGTAAGTACCATAACCTTTGGAAAAAGGTTTCACTTTGTACAAAATTGTGAACTGTTGGCTTGGTTATATTGCATATTTACATATAGAAATATCATCGGTTGAGTTCTATATTTTGTTCATATTTTCTCAGGTTCACTGGCAAGAAACTCTTAGGGGATGTGTTGCTGGCATACTAACTACACATAGAGTACTTATTGTCTCTGCTGATTTGGAGATTCTTGCAAGCAGTACCATGAAATTTGATAAAGGACTTCCCTCAATATCCTCATCACTTCAGATTTTTTTTTTTTTTAGTTTTATTTATTCTAGATTGCTACCCATCATTAATAATCTGATATTGCTAAGCTGTTATCTGTTTAGACCCTTAACATAATATTACTTCAGATCTCTCCTTTGGGTTGGGCCAGCCCTTTTGTTTTCTACCACCACTGCCATCAGCGTGCTTGGCTGGGATGGAAAAGTAAGGACTATTCTTTCCAGCAGCATGCCTAATGCAGGTGAGATCTAACACAAATTTACAGTTTGCAGCTATCTACGATATATATCAATCTGAAACATTGAAATGACACTCCATCTTATGCAGTGCTGGTTGGAACTTTAAACGATCGATTGTTGCTTGCAAACCCAACGGAAATAAATCCTAGACAAAAGAAGGGCATGGAGATAAAGCACTGCCTTGTAGGGCTTCTTGAACCTCTGCTGATTGGATATGGCACCATGCAACAAAATTTTGAACAGAAGCTTGACCTCTCTGAGATTTTGTACCAAGTAACATCAAGGTTTCACGAACATTACAATTTATGCAAGTTCTTATAGACCCTTTGTTTCTAGAAACAACTAACACCATGATCAACCTTAAATTTTGAAGGTTTGACAGCTTACGTATCACTCCACGATCTCTTGATATCCTTGCAACTGGTGCTCCAGTGAGCGGTGATCTTGCTGTATCATTGTCCCAATCAGGGCCTCAGTTTACTCAGGTGATACTTAAATTATATGTATGACTTATCAAATGCCACTTTTTTGCAATGTTATCTCTTAATCTTATATGATTTATAGGTGCTACGTGGAGTTTATGCAATTAAAGCTCGTCGTTTTTCAACGGCTTTGTCTGTTCTGAAAGATGAGTTTTTACGATCTAGAGATTATCCACAGTGCCCTCCAACCTCACACTTATTCCACCGCTTTCGACAATTGGGATATGCCTGCATCAAGTATGTTGCTAATATACTTCTCTTGATAAAATATATGTATTTCTTACATAAATTCTTATAAAGTGAATCGCGATATTTTGTACAGGTATGGTCAGTTTGACAGTGCAAAAGAGACTTTTGAAGTAATATCCGACTACGAAAGCCTGCTCGACTTATTTATTTGCCATCTCAATCCTAGTGCAATGCGACGCCTTGCTCAGAAATTGGAAGAAGAGAGTGCTGACTCAGAGTTGAGGCGTTATTGTGAACGGATACTGAGAGTGCGTTCAACTGGGTGGACGCAAGGCATTTTTGCCAACTTTGCTGCTGAAAGTATGGTTCCCAAAGGACCTGAATGGGGTGGTGGAAATTGGGATATAAAGACACCCTCTAGTACAAAGAGTATACCTCAGTGGGAGTTGGCTGCTGAGGTCATGCCATATATGAGAACTGATGATGGCAGCATCCCGTCATTATCTACTGATCATATCGGTGTTTATCTTGGGTTAATCAAAGGGAGGGGTAATATTGTTGAAGTTAGTGATAATAGTTTAGTAAAAGCGTTCAAATCTGATGGTGCTAATATCAAACCAAATGGTGGTCAAACATCTCTTATTGCTTCTACTTCCAACCAGCAACCATCAACAAGTGCTGGTGATTCAATGATGAATCTTGATTCTCTTACAATGGCCACTACTAGTTCAAGTGCGGCAGATGAACAGGCGAAAGCTGAGGAAGAATTTAAAAGAACAATGTATGGTACAGCAGGTGATGGTAGCAGTAGTGATGAGGAGGGCATTTCTAAAGCTAAAAAGCTGAGAGTTAGGATAAATCCAGCTGCTTCTGCTACTTCTGCTAATTTTAATGCCGACAAAATTAAGGAAGCCACAAAACAGTTTAAACTGGCTGATGCATTGGGCAATCCACTCCACAGGACTAAATCACTAACCAACCAATTCCAAGAACTTAGCTTAAATACTCCACCTCAACCTGCTGTTTCTACCACTGGGCCTGCATCGGTTTCTATCCCGGTTGATCCTTTTGCAGCCAGCTCGTTCACACAAACAGCGCCCGTGTTTCCACCTGGTCCCGTGCCTACAGGAGCTGCGGTTGGCCCCCGCCCCATTCCGGAGGACTTCTTCCAGAATACTATACCGTCCCTCCAGGTTGCAGCGGCATTGCCTCCTCCTGGTACTTACCTTTCAAGATATGATCAATCTTCTCAAGGGGTGGAACCCAGTAGGATGTTACCAAATCAAGCAAGTTCATCTGTGCCTAATGTCAGTGCTCCTATTCCTCAAGTATCCATGCAACCTGTTACTACTGAGTCATTTGGACTTCCTGATGGCGGCGTTCCACCACAATCCATGAGTCAACCACCTGTGCTTATGCAACAGCCTCACGTTCACATGGCAAGTGTTCCAGTCTCGACACAGCCTCTTGACCTGAGCTCCCTTGAAGGTCCAGGTTCTGTCAACGCAGGAAAGCCTTCAGAGCCACCCCCACCGACATCTGTGCGTCCAGGACAGGTGAAAACAATTTTCCTTTTGTTTCCCGTTTATAATTCTTATTTAATTTCATAGTCACGTAACTTATATTTATTGTCATAGGTTCCACGTGGGGCTGCTGCTTCAGTTTGCTTTAAGACTGGACTTGTGCATCTTGAGCAGAACCAACTACCAGACGCTCTGTCTTGTTTTGATGAAGCTTTCCTCGCACTAGCAAAAGATAATTCCCGTGGTGCAGACATAAAGGCCCAGGCCACTATCTGTGCTCAATACAAAATCGCTGTCACTCTACTTCATGTAAACCTCTTCAAGATAACAAATTTAAGTTCTAAAATGTTGGAAGTTATAACTATATTCAGTGATTTCTAATTTTACTATCTGACCTATCATCAGGAAATTGGTAGACTACAAAAGGTTCAAGGTCCAAGTGCCATCAGTGCAAAGGATGAGATGGCTAGATTATCACGTCATCTTGGTTCATTGCCACTCCAAGCAAAACACAGAATCAATTGCATACGAACAGCCATAAAGAGAAATATGGATGTGCAAAATTATGGATATGCTAAACAGATGCTTGAGCTGCTTTTATCAAAGGCACCTCCAGGCAAGCAAGATGAATTAAGAAGTTTGATCGATATATGTGTCCAAAGGGGTTTGACGAACAAGTCTATTGACCCATTCGAAGACCCATCCCAATTCTGTGCAGCCACCCTTAGCCGTTTGTCAACCATTGGGTACGATATTTGTGATCTTTGTGGGGCCAAATTCTCGGCGCTCGCTTCTCCAGGCTGCATCATTTGTGGTATGGGAAGTATCAAAAGGTCTGATGCACTTGCTGGACCAGCTCCTGTTCCATCCCCTTTTGGTTGATCTTTTTGCATGTAGAAGTAATTCTCGTATATTTTGGGCCTGTATAATGTTCGTGTTTGATTATTTTGCAATTACGGGCCAGAGTTCATAGAAAACGTCATGCGTGCTGGGGTTGTTTCTTGAATTACAGGAGAGTTTGTGTATGATGAATGTATGTTTTAGGTGTCATTTCTGTGTAAAGAACAAAGAACTAAAAATCCCCACGGACCTCATTTTTTATTTTTTTCATGTACAAACTTAGATAATGGCTCTTGCGAGTTTTGTTGTATAAGAATATGAGACGCAGGTTGATGATTTCTTAAGGAGCGTTATATTTTTTTTAATATATCAGGTCCGGTATCTTGATTGTAATAACGAAGCTTTTGCTGAAGTTTTTAAAGCTGGTCGAGGCAGTTTGCCGATACGAAATCAGATGAATCACTGATCTAAGCCTTTTAAAGCTGTATTAATGTGAAACGTCCGATAGTTCATGTTGCATCGTACACACAGCTGAACAAGTTACAGCTACTATTGAGACATTAAACTTCTCTTAAACAATGATTTTTGAATTAAATTGTCATCTGTCAACAAACTGGTTTCACTTAATCAGGATCGGTTAAAAATCGGCTAGTGTGGCATGGAGGTGGGTAAATCGTTTCTTTTCAAAACTGAACTGGTTCCAAACCGGTTTGGTTTGGATCAACTGGTCAACAAATCGGTTTCACTTGAACCGGATCGGTTAAAAATCGGTTTTGGATTAGATTTTTACTCGGTTTTTAACCGGATCGGACCATTTTTAACCAGATATGTTCGGTTTTAATTGGTTTATCACCGGTTTTTAAATCTGTCTCGACCATTTTATAAAATAGGTAACGAACCGTCGGATTAGCAAATTTGGTGTTTGCTGCCTACGAATAAAGCCTAGAGATGTTAATTTCGTCTATAATGAGTTGATGTGTTCATTCTTTGTCTTTAAACGCACTAAGTGAGCTGAATTTAGTCATCATCGAATGTATGGAAATTAGCTCTTGGAAAGCAGAAGTATACATGTGAGCTGAATAACGGCCGACGCAGGACAGGTGCGTTATGCAATGGGGCTCTTCACTGGTTTATGAAGGATCAAAATAAGAAGTCAGTGATTATATCTTTTGATTTATCTTTTTTTTTTATAACCGTGATTTCCGACTTATTGGCCGACTAATCCACGGGGTTTGAGCCCACCGCCACACAGAATCAAACCAGGTAAAGCCATTTATCTAAAGAGGTATTTAAGGAAATCCCCCACCCCAATGACACAAGATATAATACAGGAAATTGGTACTCTCTTGCAAATATTGATGAATGTCTATGCATATACAATCCTTCCCCGCACAACAGTTTTGGGTATTGTCTAAGTATTTGGAGTATGAAAAACTACGATGTACAGTCTTGGGTACTCTTAACCTACAAAAATAATGATGTTGTACACTATTTAGAAATCCTAGAGGACTACATTCCACACACTTGTTTATGCCATGATAACATCATAAATAGATACAATATGCATTACTTTGAATCTCCTATATTTGTGCAAAGCCTTGTATCTCCTCATGTTTATGAAAGAAAGCCTAAATTATGAAGATCATGATAGCAAGAAGAATGATAAGGTGCGTTCTCGCTGTGCATGCCTCATGTTTAAAAAGCTCTTTTAGTTTTGTACTTTGTATTCTTGTTATAACCATACATTTGGCTTATGTTCACATTTTGTCTTAACTAGTTTTTATGACTACCCATTTTAATTTTGTTCAGCTGACTAAGGGAGATCCTCCGGTTACCTGAGCGAGTGCCAGAGTTTGATAAATTAAAGATGTTGGAGTGATTCATGCCGAAGATGGCATCAAACCGTATGAACTTTAGCTGTTCTTTAATTAGCCTTGTTTAGAAATTCTTGATGGTCACTTGTGACTTCTGTGTTGATGTATTTCAGTAATTTATGTTTCATCATTCATGGATTAATTATATTTTACAATAATCAATACGCTATTGTAAGTAGTAGTAATCGATAATGCTTGGTGTGGGCAAACGTTTTAACGATTTATGTCAATCGATGAACAAATTGGTTAGACTTAAATCGGTTTTTGGTTAGATTTTAACCGGTTTAAAATGGATTTTAAACTGGTCTGAAACTTTTTTGGAAATTGGTTACGAACCGCCAGTTCCGTTTGAGGCCCACACCGAAATCGATCCTGGTATTCGATTAGTTTTCTGAAAGAGTTTGACGAGCCTTTGTGTTTAGCTGGTAATAATGGTTTTTTAACTTTTAGTATTTCATTATTTTGGGAAAAACTTGTATGTCACTTTATGTATGTAATAATGATTGACAATGGGACTTCAAAGGCTATCTCACTAAACATCGTTAAGAGATAATAATGGACTTTGAACTTTTGAAGCTTCACAACGAGATACAAACTCGTATGTTGGTGATCATCATCGAGCATTGGGTACAATTGGTGCCATGGCTTCAAGCTGGGGTAAAAGTGGTGTCACCTCAACACTTTTTTCTATGTCACTAGATTATCACCAAAACAGCCTTACCTCGTACAAAAGTGGTGCCATGGACAAAAATGGTGTTATGGGTCTATACATACAACACAATACACATACAACACAAACTTTTTTTTGACAAAACCCACAGCGGGGGCTGTTATTTACCAGCAGAGGGACGAAAACGCCACATTGGTACAGTTCTTGGCACCATAGCTTGGGCTGGTGCCATGGCTTGAAGCCACAGCACCACAGTACCCTATGCTCCAAGGATCCTTTAATGACACTGCAATTTCAAGTTTACTGCACAATTTAGATCCAAGCACTCCTCGTCAATGAACTTTGTAGCCAACTATTGCAGCAAATGATGTCATACGCAGGACTAAAATAAAACATACACGCCATATCATATCCTCTGATATGCCACCATAGTCATAAATCACGACTATTGCTTAACACCATGTGTTAGTCCAAAAGAACCCATGTGATGCAGGCCATCATTTACCGGTTCTGACTTGTTGACATTACTTAAAATCTTCGATTTCAGCTCATTATCCCACAACAGTAGAATAAAACAAATAAAACACCAACACACCCGATAACTTACATTAGTACTGAAATCGGGATATGACCTCAATGGTTCAACAGCACATAAATAACAACTTTAAAGAGCAATATTCATCTAACAAAAGCCTCAAAAATGTAAATTAATTTAATACCCCCTCCTACATACCAAATTTAATGAACCCATTGTGTGAGATTTTTTGATATCTCACATTTCTTTCTGTATATTGTACTTATATATACTCTACTGTACAAAACCTCTCATTCTACACTCCAATCAACTCTTCGCAGCAACATAAACCAAAAAAAGTTAACATAAAAAACCGCAAACTTGAATCACTAATGTTTTGAATTTCATGGGTCCAATGCAGAATCTTTCATCTTTGTATGAGGTACCTGAACCTGTAATCATAAGGCATTACTTGAACTTTTTTAGACATAGAGTCTCTACCTCTCTTCTCAAGGCACGGAACCGCTTGTTTCCTTAGTTCACCAGGTAGTTGAAGACAAACCCAATCCATCAAAGCTTCTAGGTCCTTTCCAAAGTCTAGCAGATACCAGTCCAAGAGTTTCGGTATTATTAATTTACTGGTTTTTGTTATGCCAAACGCTGCTTGAAGGTATTCTCTCTTTGCTGTTGCTAACTCGTTCTCTACTTGCGATGCAGTGTACACTCTCACCTATATATGGGAGGTCTTTAAGTTTATATCAAGACAAATATCACGTGCATACATTTACGATCAAAATTAGCTAAAGATGAATGTTCAAAAATATTTTTTCAATGGATAAATATACGGTTTATGTAAAAAAGAAGAAAATACCGCAGGAGAAGACCAGCTACCACTGCATAGTGCAAATGTAACCAATGGTTCAGACCACTCCAACCCAAATTTATCACGAATTTCAGTTTCACTTCTTTCTGGGGATTTTGAGCATGACTGGAAAAATTGGAATTTATATGGTCAAATCTTTGCACTGGACAGAAAAGCCAAAGTGTTTATAGGTGAAAGTTATGTGCAACTCACAAGTTTTAATCGATAAGGAAGCCTCAGGATAGAATGCTCAATTGTGACTGCATTTACCAGATGTCCGCCTACATTTATAGTTGCCTGACGGAAGTTCAAACAGACTTTAGTCAACTCAATTGTTATAGGAAAATAAATCACATTGTTAAATTATTTTAGTAGACCTACTGAAAGTAGAAATGAGAATGACTTAAACCCATAAAGAACATCAACAGAAGAATGAGAATGAATTGAATAGTTTACCTTTTGCATTAGTGTTGCCAACATTTCAGGGCTCTCGTTTATTCCGTGCCCTAAATATGCCTGTCACGTTACCTATACATTATTAGTGATGGAAAAGAAAATGCCTTTGACAACAATCATAAATGTAAAACATGAACCAATAAAGAAGAATTGCTTACGTTCATCATACAAATATTGTAAGTGTTTATCCAAAACGCAAGCTTTTGCTGATGTGTCAAACCCTCTAAGTTGACAGAGGCCAATTTCTCGAGGAGGAGCCTGAATGTTTCAGTAAATAAGCGATGTAAAAATTATTTCTCATAAAATGATCAATAAAATTGCATCAATGAAAATGATCAAAGCATACTTGAGCCTACGAAGCAAGAGCGATGCATTAGTTTTCTTTTTAAAATCAATTGAGCTGGCGTCAATTGCAAAAAGATCCTTGTACGGGCCAATATCTCTCCTCTTTGATTTCAAACAAACACCATAAGGATCCCTAAAAGAAGGTCCTCGGTCACCACTCGTCAAATCCACGGACATTAGATTTGAGAAGGCTTCTGCATCCATGGTTTTTGCCTTTAGCTTGCTCAATCTTAAAAAGATTCCAGTTAGGCATTTTAAGACATTCTCAGAAATTTTGTTGCATTCACTATCAGCTTCCAATACTCTGTCGCCCGAAGATGAGCTAGAACAGCTTTCTTGTGCCCTTTCTTGGTCCACTGGCCTATTCTGTAGCTATGGAATTGCCAAGGTGAAACATGGTTAGCTTCAGAAATATTACCTTATGGTCAAACAGAACGATTTTGGTAAAATCGACACCAAATCTCTTTTGATGACTACAACTTCATAACAGAATTTGTACCTGTGCTTGGGGAGGAATACATTCATCTGCAATTTTAAACTTGACCAGTGGTTTCTTCATTGAATTTTGCACTTCATTGACTATCCTTTCAGGAGAATTCTTACTCTTACTATTCGAATTACAAGACGATCGGTTTTCCTTACCAAGAACATTATCATCACCAACGGACGCATCGCATTTCATTATATCAGGCTGCTTCGTGTCTACCACCCTGTTCAAAACATCATTCCCAATCCGATGAGAGTAGGACAATCTAATCGAAGCACTTCTAGTCAGTGAATTCAAAGGCTTTTGTAGCGCTACTTTTGATGCTTCTGATTGAACCTCAACAGGAGACACTAATGGTATTGATTCATCAATCTTCGACATAGTATGTTTCACAGGCTGTTCCATTAAGTTATCATCTAAATCCCCAACATTAACCTTTGATGACACAGGAACAGGTTCCTGATACAAACCCTGCTTAAAGCTAACAACTTCTTCCTCTAAACGCACGACTTCTTCTTCAAGAACAGCTACTTCAGCGAGTAGCTCCAACGTCTGCAAATTTATAAACAATTCAAGATCCATGTTTTTCCCAAGTTCACATCTTATGCTAAACTTAACAAAATTGAACCCAAAAGCAAGATTTAGTCCTAATTACAAATGGATTATAAATAAAGTTATAAATACAAAAGGTGTTTTATTTAGAAACCTGTGGAGGGAGATAAGGTGGAAGATGAGGCAAAGTTCCTAATCGTCTACAAAAAGCTCTTTCGAGTGCTCTATGCACATTCTCTTCTTGTCGTAGCTTCTTCTTCAGCTTATCCACCTGTTCATCCCAAAAAGCAATTCAAACTAACCATCTTTAAACCAACAGGTAACATCAATAAGGTGTTTAGGATTGCTTTTTCTTAACTTTTCTGCTTATACTCCTACTTAAAAATAAATCCTATAAGAACTTGATGGAAGTAAATAATACTAAAAATAACAATTAAAAAATCAAACTAGTTATAATTTTATCTCATTTGAAATAAGCAGATCCTACCTGCCAATATTTTTTTAGTTTACCTGAAAATAAGCAATCTGAAACACCCTTTAAAAAATAAGCAATCTGACAATAGAAAGTGAGAAATGACATACATCTTCAAGGAGAGCAAGCTTTCTTTCTCTTCTAGTAATGCGTCTATCAACATTTATTGGTTTTCCTGCAGATTTTGATCTTCCTATTTCCATCTTCTTCTTAATCAAATCCATTTTTTTCAAAATTTGATCTGAAAATAACAAGCACAAATATAATAATAAGTACAGTAATAAAATCACAGACATATGAATATTGAAATGAATAAATACAAAACATGCAATTAATAAAACTTACTACATTAATACTAAAGAGATCTTCAAAAACATGAAGTGTAACTATCATATCTACATAGAAAACATTAATAACATGAATCAAGGAGTCATTAAAAAGAACATCAACTTTTTTTTTTTGAGGTTGGTTCTAGTAGTGAGCGGGAAAAGGTGATGAAATGCTAAAAGAGAGAGATGGTCAGTTTGTGATGTGCATATAATAATGTCCACAAGTAGTAGTACTTCATGTGCTTATATAAAGGGTTTTTCTATCTTGTGCCCTAAGGGCACATGATAAGAATGTAAAAAGTACACTGGGTCCCACAGAAAAGTATACAAGGATTCACACTTTTGTGAATTCCTGTGCACTTTTCTATGGGACCCAGTATATTTTTTATATACCTTATGTGTTCTTATCATGTGCTCTTAGGGCACATGATAGAAAAACCCTTAAAACTATGATAAAATAGTATTATTATAGTAGTATTAAACCTGTGTGGAGTAAAAAAGCAGTGAGTGAGTATTTAATAAAAAGGAGAGATGGAGAAAAAGACGAAAGATGAGGAGGGGTGGGTTTGGGAGCTTCGATGCAACTGTGTGAAAGAGAGAATGTGTGTGCTTTTTTAATAGGACTTCACCACCGCCATGAGAGAACAGGACAGAGAAAGTGTCCTGCTAACGTAACAACTACTGTTGCAAACTTACATTGGTTTTTACATCATACCCGCAGATACTGTTTGCTATTTTTATTCAATATTTAATGCAGATGCTGTAATAGTCCGTAATATCGTATTACAGTTTTGTTTTTGTAATATAACGAATTCACAATATTACTCCGTAATAATAATTTATAAGAGAGCTAGTAACTGTTGACACGAGAAAATGGTGTCAAAGTCGTCACGTACAATTTTGGAGCTTTGACATCATAAATTTTTTGGCACCACATTTACGAGGTATTGGTTGATACAAGAAAAAGTAGTGCCAAAGAGGTATAATGGACTCACAAATACCCCATTTATTACAAAAAAAAAAAAAAAAAAAAAAAAAAAAAAAAAAAAAAACTATTTGCGCTGGCTGGTCCGGTTTTCGCGAGCCCCTTTAGCACGAGGCGGAAAATGGTACGCCAACGATTACCTGGCGTCAAAAGGCTACCAGCCATCCCACCAACTCCCGCTCCCTTCTCTCTAAGGTTGAAGGGTCTGGGAAGACAAAACTCATCCATTTGAGTGTTGTTTTAACTCACTTGCGCTCGTCATTTAACTATGAACGGTCATCACAAACTCACTATTTACTAGGAGAAATGCTGTTCATCGAAATACTCCAACAAACTTTCATAAAAGATTAATTCACTTGTCAAATGACCATAAGAACTCCTTCTAGTAGGAAAAAAACAAACTCACTATGTACTAAAATATTTATTATATACAAAATATATTACGCTAAATATCTTACACACAATCACAAACAAACGAAAAAATTACACTATATAAATTAAAACTCACGATTAACTCACCGGTAAAGAGTGAGAATTTAAATGAGAGTTTTAAACTCACTATGTGTGTTTATCTTTACAACGTTTAGGCTGGCCAAAATGATAACTAACTTACGAGTGAGTGGGCAAAACTCACACGTGAGTTTCACTCTGTTCAAAAAACTCACGCGCGAGTGTGTTCTCGAGTAGTGAGTTCTTTACCATGCGTGAGTTATGGTAAGTTCGTAAAATTTGCATTCGACCGTTTATAAACAGTTTGATTTAGAAAAAAAAATCTTTCCAAAATGTTTACTATAAATACTAAACGCAACTTCTCATTTTTCAAAATTTTCAATTATCAAAAACCTTTAAACTCTATTTTCTTTCAAAATATGTCTCAAAACAACCCAAACCATGAAATGTCATCAACGAACCCACAATCCAAACTCCCCGGTGACACCCGATGGGACGTTTTATCTAGAAAACTCATCTCTGGAACATAAACTATTATGACCACAAGTATTCTGCGCTCACAACCCTTAGCAAAACCCACCGTACTGTAATCCAACACCGAATATGTATCAAAATCAAGCTTAGCGACAACTGACACCAAACGCGTACCACTTTACCCAATACTCAATAAACGCGTTTCAAGATCTTGCATTGCAATCGGGGTCGCTTGAACCTCGACTACATCTTACAAACCCAAGCTGATGGTTCTTCTTCACAACCACATGCAAATCCGTCCATGTGTCCTTTGAATCCATTTCCAAATGAAGAATTGTACACACCTGAATTTTTGAGTTCTTTTCAATAAATCGAATTTTTTCAACAAATCAACTCCTTTCAGTGGATGAAGTTACTGCCCCATGTCCAAAGCCTTCAGTGGATGAAGTTACTGCCCAAATTCTCGAAATCTTTTCAATAAATCGAATCTTTTCAACAAATCAACTCCTTTCATTGGATGAAGTTATTGCCCCATGTCCAAAGCCGAAATCAAAGGCGACTAGATCCTGCCAAAAGAAGTTGCCTCTAAACTTTGATGCTCCCTGACAATTACCATGGACCATCGAGAAAAAAATTGCTTTGGCTAAAGCGTGGGTGTCTATTTCCCAGAACAGTGAGAAGGGAAACGACGGGAATGAAGATGGCTTTTAGACTGCAATCTTACACTATTTTGAGAGCAAAACAAATACTTTTGGTAAGCGAACGTACGATTCTATTAACGAGAAATGAAAGACGATATGTCCAAAGACAATTCTTAGATCTTCTACTTAGTAAAACAAGATGATATATGAGAATTTTATATGTTTTAAAAATCAATTTTTTCTTTAATTAGTAATTTTTTATAAATTAATTTATTTTAGATTATTCAAATTAATAAAAACCAAATGATTTTCAAATTTAGTTAAAAATTAAAAAAAAAGTTATGAAAAATTGATGGAGAAACTAATGACATAAAAATATATGTCTTAAATTTGTGAAAAAAACTTTTGAAAAAAGAGATAAATAATAAAACTTAAATGGTTAAATTTTTAATAAATTTGATAAAATTAAGTAGAATTTATAATTTTTTATATTTTTATAACACTTTTAGAAAAAACAAAAATACCTTTACACTTTACGCTCTATTTTAGATTTTATATCTTAGACATATAAAATATATAAACTCTATTTAAATACTGATATTAATACATAATAATTTTTACATGTATAATTACGTGGATAATTATTACCAGTTGTTGTATTTATATAATTACAAAATACTAAACATGAAAAGAAACTTTATATATTTATATATGAAATTAAAATATTAAAATAAAATTAATTTATATCACAAAACTTATAAATAGTAAATTATAAAATGATCCTGGTAATGTTTGCAAATTGCGAGTCAACTCCAGACTTGACATGCAAATGAAAAAGCCATAAAGCCAATCAGCACTCAATTAAATGCACTTTTTACTTAACACGTAGTAGTAACAATTTAGAATTATTAAAGCAATATATTACAATATCTGTTTGTAATTTAGTGTTCGAAAATATATTAATTCCGAATATGAGATTATAAATTTATGAAAAGAATTGAGTAGTCAAATCTGTCACTTAATATAGAAAATGAAGACCATCACTTGTGGAAATAAAACAATAATTCATCGACATATAAAAATGAGTAGTAACCTTTTGGGGGTTGGATGCACAAAAAGGGAGGCACATGAGTACATTGAGACGGTCACCCCACATCCTCAAATCATGAACAACCAACGTGCTTTCTTTATTCTAATATCTAGCATTTCTTTATTAAACATTTCCAGTGTATGATTCATTAGGAAGTGTGTTTATAACGTCCAAAAACAATTTATGCAATTTGTATTTCTAGAACTTTATCACTATATCCAAAGAGAGAAAATATTATAAGGATAAAAAGTTTATCAAAATGTTTGTGTTGTAATGATTGGTATAAGACTTTTGCCCGTATAAAAATATTAATTTCTAAGTTCGTGTTCTCGGTATCTTAACGAATTGATCTAGGTCTTATGTGCGACTCAGTCGTTCTTTGGTAAAACAAATATTTTTGGTTGTTTTTAAGTAAAATGTGCAAAACAATTAAAGTAACGGTGCTCTTAACGTAAATCTAAGTCTAATTAAAGTAAAATGCAAGTATTTAAAAATGTGACTGAAATTAAAGGGCACTAAAGTAAAATTACGCAAACTTAAATCTAACTAAGGCAAACTTAAAACGCGACTAAAACTAAGGCAAGTCTAAAATAAAACTAAGGCAAATAATCTTAAAGTGCAATTAAATAAAAGGCAGGAAAAATAAAGCTTGAAAATAAAAATCAAAGACAAAAACTAATGAGAACCTGAATACAGCTCATTCGGAATAAACCTTCGTTTGGAACAATCACTCGTCCGGAATGTCACCTTCGGTTGAAATGATTCTTCTTCGCTTGGAATATTGCCAAAATCCTTGATCCGGAACAAATTGATCTGAATATGTCACTTATCCAAAACAATCCTTCGTACGGAACTTTACTGATTCGGAACTCTAAATTTTGCCTTGATTCGGAACTTTTTGGTCACCCTTGATTCGGAAGATTCCGAATGAAGCCCCTTGATCCGGAAGTTTATGACTTCCGAATGAAAAGCCTTGATTCGGAACTTTTAAGTTCCGAATGAAGCTTGACCCGGAAGTTTATGACTTCCGAATGAAAAGCCTTGATTCGGAACTTGCCCCTTGATTCGGAACTTTGAGTTGATCCGGAACTTTTGAGAAGTTCCGGATGAAACCCTTGGTCCGGAACTTTGGAGTTCCGAACGAATACTCTTGACTCGGAAGTTTTCACTTCGTCCGGAACTTTGAAAGTTCCGGATGAACAAGTTTGGCTCGGAAGTTTTGTTGAGTTTAAAATCTTCCGGATGAACCCTTGATTCAGAACTTTGGAAGTTCCGAATGAACAAACTCCCTCTCTTGATTCGGAAGTATTCACCTGGAAAGATCAGAAACACAAACAACTTCCCCGAAGAACAAGGGGATACAGTAACAGCAGATATAAACACAAATTAACCAAAATCAAACACACGGATTAATCTAAACAGTAACGAATCAACAAATAAACATCAACAAACAGTTAAAAACAAGTAATCAAACAACTTTAACCACAATAATCAAAAACCACTTTGGATCAAAATAAAAGCATGAACATAAACATAAACACAACAAATCAAAGATTAAGAAAGGTAGATAAGAGATTAACAAGATAAAGTAAAGATTGACAATAATTAAAGGAAAACTTACTTGAAATTAAATGAATTTAAGGTGCAAGACAAGGTATTTAAATTTGACAATAAAAGTAAATGACAAGGTATTTAAATGGTGGAAGAGCTAATTGTCACACTTAGCCAACAAGAGTGAAATGTAAACAATCCTAATCTATATATAGGGGAGGATTAAGGAAGCTTCCTCCCCTCTTTCCTTTCTTCTTAATTACAAGCTTAAGTCCCTCCTTTTATTAATCTTCATTAATTGCGTCATTAGTCCTTTTCTTCTAATCTTCTTTAAACTTGGACTTAAGGGACTTTTGGCTTCGGGATTTCTTCGAACTCGTCTTTAAATTCTTCAATAAAATAGACTTGAATTCTTCGGCTTTTGATAAACTTCCGTCTTTTGACTTTTTCTTCGATAAATCTTCAGAATTGGTCGTGGACTTCCGTTCTTTTTGCACTATTGACTTCTTGACTTCGTCTTTCATCCTTTTCTTCAATAAAAGTCCGTAAATGCCCGTGAATGTCCGTGTTTTCTCCACTTTTCACCTTTTCATCCTAAATCACAACAAAAACACAAACCACGCATAATTCCGACATAAAAGACATAAAATACACGTTTTGGTCCGGTTATTATTGTAATTAAGTGGTAGAAAAGATGGGTGTTTACACACCTATCAAATCCCCTACACTTGACCATTGCAATGTCCTCATGCAATGCATTAGTTACAAAGCAAGATTACACTTTTCATCATAATCAATCCACGTGGGCCTTTATTAAAGAGATAGAAAATTAAAGACATACAAAATAAAGGAATCAAAAGCATACCTTGGGTTTTGAAAATGTTATGAATAATCATCATCCTCAAGTTTTCACTTTCTCCAAACCAAGCTTAAAAACGAGATCATTGTTATTATAAGTTAGTAAACTATCACGAACTCATGTGGGCCAATTATTCACTTAGACTCCCTTATTCCTAGGGGTATCTCTTATATTTTATTATTGTCTTGAATGATCACGAGGATGCATTTTTGACTTATTTAGATAGTTATTTAGTCCGAAAATAAAGTGAACGATTTAATCAATAGTTAGCTAAAGGACCAAATCTTTTAAAACTGCTTCTCGGGACCTCATAAAGTTCATATCTTGGCATAACTCGCTTCGCGATTTGAGACCTTTCTCGGACCGATATTTGGCAGCGACTTCATACTTCAAATCTTGAGAGACGTTCATGAAATAATGGTCTTCTCTTCATAATAGGAATTCTTCACTTTGAAGTTTTGAGAGATTCATACTTGGACCACGACTTCTTCATTTTTCTCCAATCTTTATTTTGGACTTTGATATACAACGATCCGCCTCCTTTTATGACTTGGATCTATTTATCCTCTTACCTTGTTAGGGTCTTTTCGGATACACTTCTCCATGACTTTTGGGGAGTTTTGCTTTACGTCGTGTGTCTCGATCCTTCATATTGATTTTCGATAAATGATTCTTCACATCACTTTGGATCTTTAGCAACAAAATATAGCCCTCATGCCTTGTTAGGGCCTTTTCGGACTCGCCAATCTTCGCGTCCCGCTTCAATAAGTTATGCCTTGGCTATGAACTCTAATCCATACCGAGCAACTTTTAAACGATCTGGGGCTAGAAGCTAAGTAACTTTTCAAATCGTACAACCTTATTTATTAGCAGATAAATTTATTAGCAAGCGATGGGAGAATAGGCTTATAATTAACTCACATAAATTCACGAAAGAATACCGAACTTATAATTGGCTCTATCATCTCTCGTTCTCCACAGTTTAAAATCTCAAGTAATGAGACTCGTGGATGCTTAGCCTATTAAATCAAAGTTTTGGGTTTTCGAGTCGCCTATAGGATCTTGCAAATTCTTGGACTTTTTCAAGTTTAGAAATCGCATTTTAAAGTTCCCTTGATAAACGACTCTCTAGGATCAATTATAGGAACTTGCGAAAAGTTCTTGTTCTTAACCCGTGAGAGTTAAGACTTTCGCGTTTTATAGCTCCCTATATAAAAGCCTAGCAAAACTTGACTTAAACACGTTAAGGATACTAGCTAGAGTAAACTCGGGTTGAGTCAAAAGATTCACAACGTTTGAAAACTAAAACCACTTATGAAACATTTATTCTAGCAAAGAAAGAAAATAACTATACAAAAGGGAAAAACTAATAGGCCAAAATAGATCAAAAATTTTTGAAAAATGTCGAAAAATTGATTTTCCGGTTAAAATGAGGACAAATACAAGGAAAAGACCACTTAACTTCGATAGAAGTCTCCCCTACACTTAAGATAAACATTGTCCTCAATGTTTAAGCATGTGGGAGTAAACTCCCCTACACTTAGGACATTGTGCACGTTGTTTAAATCTCGCGAAGGAAAAGACAACTAAAGAGATTCCTATTTTAATATAGAGAAAATATAAAATAGTGAATCGAAAAGAGTTTAGGTTAGAACCGGGAAGAAGTAGAATACGGAATCATGGGTCGTCAAGAATCATCAAGAGTGGATCATTGAAGCTCGAATCCCTGATTAAGAAGTGAGGAGAGGAAATAGCAAACCAAAGGGTCCCCCCTACACTTATGGTAAAGAAAGCGGAAAGATAGATACATGGGTTGCCTCCCAAGAAGCGCTTGGTTTTTATTAACCGAGTCGTGAGCCTGACTCGACCTTGATCATCAACGGAAGAAGCATGAAACATATCCACCAGGATCAAAGACATAGTTTTCATCCATCAAATAGCACAAGCTTAAGGCGAACAAGGCAAGCCAAAGAAGAGTAGGCAAGGTTCCCTTAAGCAGTGATGGAGCACAGTAGAAGCAAGGTTGAAGTGGTGCAAGCAGATTTCCAATAATTCCAAAGATTTCTCCTTTTATTTCATCAGGTGGATACTGAGATGGCTGTAGAATGTCAATACCGGGGTCGAACACCTTTTCCTTCAAGGGAAAATAGCACTCAGGCTCAGCCGAGTGTGAAGAAGATCCGCAAAGAAGCACAACCTCGTCCTCAGAAGGAAGACAAAGAGGTGTCAAATCATAAGTGCAACGGATTTTGGTGTCGACCGGTTTCTTCTCCTTGGAAAAAATGCTCTTCAAATCCAAAGTAGGATCAAGACGATAATCTTCAAAGTCCAAAGGAGGAGCATCACTCTCATGAGGGAAGTATGTGTTGAGAAATTCAGAGAAATCTTCCTCAAATGAATAATCGTCCAAAGTAGGATCGAGTGATGGCGGAGGATCTTCAGCATGTGAAGAATCGCTCGAGAGAGTATCGGCCTCATCAAAATCATCGAAAGTGGGCAGCTCGGGATACTCAGAAGTACAATCAAAATCATCCGAATCTGAGCTAGAATCGTCATCATCATAAGCATCGAAGACCGGTTGAGAATCATAAATGGGAGAAGCGTCCAAAGTAGAGTGAGAATCATCCACATTATCTTCAAAGAGAGGATTATCAGTGGAAGACTCGAATAGAGGATTGTCATAGACGGTAAAGTCATCGAGAACATTTGTCATATTCACTGATTCTCGGCCTCCAAAGGATTTGCCTGTAAGCTTCCCCATTTTAAAAACTTTTGAATCATCCCCGACTCGTAAGATTAACTCACCTTCGGCCACATCTACTAAAGCTCGTCCGGTTCTCAAAAATGGCCGACCAAGTATTAAAGGAATACGAGGGTCCATTTCATAATCAACTACGACAAAATCGACCGGGAAAGTAAATGTGCCAACTTTGATGAACACGTCTTCGGCTATACCAACGGGGTAAGCGAGAGTGCGGTTTGCAAGTTCGTGAGTCATCTTTGTTGGAATGAGGTCGGGTAATGATAGTGTTTTCCAAACACTCAGTGGCATCAAATTAATACTAGCCCCGAGATCAGCAAGGGCAGTAAATTCTTCAGTTTTGTTGAACACGCAAGGCAACACAAAACGACCGGGATCTCCAAGCTTTTCCGGTAATTCTTTAAGAATAACTGCTGAGCAGTTTTCATTTAAGCGTGTGTTGGCGAGTTCAAGCAGCTTCTCCTTCTTGCTAAGCAATTCCTTGAATGCTTTGACAAATTTCGGCATGTGGCAAAGTTCTTCAACAAGGCTAATGTTGATAGTCATTTTAGATAGCATATCCACATATTTCGATACTTGACAGTCATTCTTGGTTAGATCATTGGTCTTGCCTATGCGAGAAGGGTATGGGATTCTAGGTTGATAGGGAGACGGTGAAGGTGTAGTTGGTGAAGGTTGTGATGTTGAAGGGTCCTTCCAAGATACATCGTCATGACGAGGCGGAGACGGTAATGGTGCACTAAAACTAGGTGTAGGAGTAGTAGGGATACATGGTGGTGGAGGAGGTGTAGATGATGGTGGTGGGGTAGGTGGATCGACAATGGTAATTCCACTACGCGTAGTTATAGCACTCACATTAGCTCGCGGATTGGTCATGGTGTTTGAAGGTAGAGAACCCGAAGAGGAAGGTTGAGCTTCGGGCAAGAAACTAGCCAACAGATTTTTTAATTCAGTTGTTTGAGTGCTGAAGGAGGATTAAATATTATCACAAACCTCGGTTCTGATGTCATTTCCTTGCTTCAAGATATCTCCTTTCAAATTGATTATTTGGCTCTGTAGATTCTTGATTTGCTCACCTTGAGTTCTCATGATTGCGTAAACATCGGGATTAATGGGTGGGTGTTGTTGGGTGGGTGGTTGATAAGGGTTAGAAGCTCTTGGTGGGATTTGGTTGCTTCTATTATAGTTGTTGGCGGGGTTTTGGTTTTGAGGAGAAAAACCGGGTGAAAGGTAGTTGTTGGAACGGTAGCTCAGTAGATTTCTATCCCCTTGTTGTCGGGCTTGGTAATTTTCCGGTGAATAATTACCGTAAGCCGCATACACATTTTCCGGATTTCCTTGTGTCGAAGGACAACCGGTGTATGAGTGAGGACCGCCACATGTTTCACAAGGATTAGCAACCGCTTTAACTTGTTGTTGTTGTTGGTTTGAAGCGAGAAGCGTAATACTTTTGCTCATTTCGGCCATCATGCGGGTGAGTTCGGTCATCTCAGGGTTTGTTGAGGTTGAGGAAACATTGACTCTCGGGTTGTTCCTAGAAGAAGCAGAGGAATCCCAGTTTTTGTGGTGAGTAGTCATGTTCTCAATTAACTCTCTACACTCCTCGGGTCTCCTTTTCATGAATGTGCCATCGGCGGCTGCATTAATCGTATCACGATCTCGAAAAGTCAATCCGTTGTAGAAAGTATCAATCAATGTGACGGGAAGCATGTTGTGGTTTGGACATCTATCGATCAAGACATTATATCTCTCCCAAGCGTAAAAAAGAGATTCATCAGGGTCTTGCATGAAACCGCTGATCTGATTGCGAAGGCTTGTGACCATGGATGGTGGAAAGTAGCGCGATAGAAAGCGTTGAGTCATGTCATCCCAAGTGTGAATAGAATTCTTCGGGAGACGATCAAACCATTTCTCAGCATGATGCGATAAAGTATGTGGGAAGAGTTGTAGACGAAGAACATCCATTGTGGCCCCAGGCAACTTCATGCTTTGGGTGACTGTAATGAACTTGTCGAGGTGTTTGTTGGCATCATCATCAGGCAATCCTCTAAATGGGTTTGTTTGTACTTGCTGAATCATGTGGTGCTTCAACGAAAACTCAGGAGCGTTGATTTGCATCGGCGCAATCGGTCCTCCTCGTCCAAACATTGTTGGTTGACAAAGTTCCTCCATGGTCCGAAGATCGGGCTGTAGAAGAGCATTGTTGTTATTATTATTATTGAGGTTCGGTGGAATGTTGTTGTTGTTAACACCTGCCATATCTAAATCTTCTTGAGGCTCAGGCTCTTGATAATTAGAAGATCTAGTACGCATACACCTGAAAATGCAAAAGAAAACAAAACCAAACACAAATACAATATATATACACAATAAAGATAAAATCTTTTTGGATTTTTGAAATTTTTAATTTTTATATATTTTTATCAATTTTTAATTTTTTATGATTTTTTGAATTTTTTATGCAAGAAAAATAACGCTCACAAGTGAACGGATCCCAAAAAGCAACGTGTCTCTCACAGAAAACCGTCAATCTTAACGAAAAGAGCCGGCAGCGGCGCCATTTGGTACAAGACTTTTGCCCGTATAAAAATATTAATTTCTAAGTTCGTGTTCTCGGTATCTTAACGAATTGATCTAGGTCCTATGTGCGACTCAGTCGTTCTTTGGTAAAACAAATATTTTTGGTTGTTTTAAAGTAAAATGTGCAAAACAATTAAAGTAACGGTGCTCTTAACGTAAATCTAAGTCTAATTAAAGTAAAATGCAAGTATTTAAAAACGTGACTGAAATTAAAGGGCACTAAAGTAAAATTACGCAAGCTTAAATCTAACTAAGGCAAACTTAAAACGCGACTAAAACTAAGGCAAGTCTAAAATAAAACTAAGGCAAATAATCTTAAAGTGCAATTAAATAAAAGGCAGGAAAAATAAAGCTTGAAAATAAAAATCAAAGACAAAAACTAATAAGAACCTGAATACAACTCATTCGGAATAAACCTTTGTTTGGAACAATCACTCGTCCGGAATGTCACCTTCGGTTGAAATGATTCTTCTTCGCTTGGAATATTGCCAAAATCCTTGATCCGGAACAAATTGATCTGAATATGTCACTTATCCAAAACAATCCTTCGTACGGAACTTTACTGATTCGGAACTCTAAATTTTGCCTTGATTCGAAACTTTTTGGTCACCCTTGATTCGGAAGATTCCGAATGAAGCCCCTTGATCCGGAAGTTTATGACTTACGAATGAAAAGCCTTGATTCGGAACTTTTAAGTTCCGAATGAAGCTTGATCCAGAAGTTTATGACTTCCGAATGAAAAGCCTTGATTCGGAACTTGCCCCTTGATTCGGAACTTTGAGTTGATCCGGAACTTTTGAGAAGTTCCGGATGAAACCCTTGGTCCGGAACTTTGGAGTTCCGAACGAATACTCTTGACTCGGAAGTTTTCACTTCGTCCGGAACTTTGAAAGTTCCGGATGAACAAGTTTGGCTCGGAAGTTTTGTTGAGTTTAAAATCTTCCGGGTGAACCCTTGATTCGGAACTTTGGAAGTTCCGAATGAACAAACTCCCTCTCTTGATTCGGAAGTATTCACCTGGAAAGATCAGAAACACAAACAACTTCCCCGAAGAACAAGGGGATACAGTAACAGCAGATATAAACACAAATTAACCAAAATCAAACACACGGATTAATCTAAACAGTAACGAATCAACAAATAAACATCAACAAACAGTTAAAAACAAGTAATCAAACAACTTTAACCACAATAATCAAAAACCACTTTGGATCAAAATAAAAGCATTAACATAAACATAAACACAACAAATCAAAGATTAAGAAAGGTAGATAAGAGATTAACAAGATAAAGTAAAGATTGACAATAATTAAAGGAAAACTTACTTGAAATTAAATGAATTTAAGGTGCAAGACAAGGTATTTAAATTTGACAATAAAAGTAAATGACAAGGTATTTAAATGGTGGAAGAGCTAATTGTCACACTTAGCCAACAAGAGTGAAATGTAAACAATCCTAATCTATATATAGGGGAGGATTAAGGAAGCTTCCTCCCCTCTTTCCTTTCTTCTTAATTACAAGCTTAAGTCCCTCCTTTTATTAATCTTCATTAATTGCGTCATTAGTCCTTTTCTTCTAATCTTCTTTAAACTTGGACTTAAGGGACTTTTGGCTTCGGGATTTCTTCGAACTCGTCTTTAAATTCTTCAATAAAATAGACTTGAATTCTTCGGCTTTTGATAAACTTCCGTCTTTTGACTTTTTCTTCGATAAATCTTCAGAATTGGTCGTGGACTTCCGTTCTTTTTGCACTATTGACTTCTTGACTTCGTCTTTCATCCTTTTCTTCAATAAAAGTCCGTAAATGCCCGTGAATGTCCGTGTTTTCTCCACTTTTCACCTTTTCATCCTAAATCACAACAAAAACACAAACCACGCATAATTCCGACATAAAAGACATAAAATACACGTTTTGGTCCGGTTATTATTGTAATTAAGTGGTAGAAAAGATGGGTGTTTACACACCTATCAAATCCCCTACACTTGACCATTGCAATGTCCTCATGCAATGCATTAGTTACAAAGCAAGATTACACTTTTCATCATAATCAATCCACGTTGGCCTTTATTAAAGAGATAGAAAATTAAAGACATACAAAATAAAGGAATCAAAAGCATACCTTGGGTTTTGAAAATGTTATGAATACCTTGGGTAAAGTATTTAAAAACATGACTGAAATTAAAGGGCACTAAAGTAAAATTACGCAAACTTAAATCTAACTAAGGCAAACTTAAAACGCGACTAAAACTAAGGCAAGTCTAAAATAAAACTAAGGCAAATAATCTTAAAGTGCAATTAAATAAAAGGCAGGAAAAATAAAGCTTGAAAATAAAAATCAAAGACAAAAACTAATGAGAACCTGAATACAGGTCATTCGGAATAAACCTTCGTTTGGAACAATCACTCGTCCGGAATGTCACCTTCGGTTGAAATGATTCTTCTTCGCTTGGAATATTGCCAAAATCCTTGATCCGGAACAAATTGATCTGAATATGTCACTTATCCAAAACAATCCTTCGTATGGAACTTTACTGATTCGGAACTCTAAATTTTGCCTTGATTCGGAACTTTTTGGTCACCCTTGATTCGGAAGATTCCGAATGAAGCCCCTTGATCCGGAAGTTTATGACTTCCGAATGAAAAGCCTTGATTCGGAACTTTTAAGTTCCGAATGAAGCTTGATCCGGAAGTTTATGACTTCCGAATGAAAAGCCTTGATTCGGAACTTGCCCCTTGATTCGGAACTTTGAGTTGATCCGGAACTTTTGAGAAGTTCCGGATGAAACCCTTGGTCCGGAACTTTGGAGTTCCGAACGAATACTCTTGACTCGGAAGTTTTCACTTCGTCCGGAACTTTGAAAGTTCCGGATGAACAAGTTTGGCTCGGAAGTTTTGTTGAGTTTAAAATCTTCCGGATGAACCCTTGATTCGGAACTTTGGAAGTTCCGAATGAACAAACTCCCTCTCTTGATTCGGAAGTATTCACCTGGAAAGATCAGAAACACAAACAACTTCCCCGAAGAACAAGGGGATACAGTAACAGCAGATATAAACACAAATTAACCAAAATCAAACACACGGATTAATCTAAACAGTAACGAATCAACAAATAAACATCAACAAACAGTTAAAAACAAGTAATCAAACAACTTTAACCACAATAATCAAAAACCACTTTGGATCAAAATAAAAGCATGAACATAAACATAAACACAACAAATCAAAGATTAAGAAAGGTAGATAAGAGATTAACAAGATAAAGTAAAGATTGACAATAATTAAAGGAAAACTTACTTGAAATTAAATGAATTTAAGGTGCAAGACAAGGTATTTAAATTTGACAATAAAAGTAAATGACAAGGTATTTAAATGGTGGAAGAGCTAATTGTCACACTTAGCCAACAAGAGTGAAATGTAAACAATCCTAATCTATATATAGGGGAGGATTAAGGAAGCTTCCTCCCCTCTTTACTTTCTTCTTAATTACAAGCTTAAGTCCCTCCTTTTATTAATCTTCATTAATTGCGTCATTAGTCCTTTTCTTCTAATCTTCTTTAAACTTGGACTTAAGGGACTTTTGGCTTCGGGATTTCTTCGAACTCGTCTTTAAATTCTTCAATAAAATAGACTTGAATTCTTCGGATTTTGATAAACTTCCGTCTTTTGACTTTTTCTTCGATAAATCTTCAGAATTGGTCGTGGACTTCCGTTCTTTTTGCACTATTGACTTCTTGACTTCGTCTTTCATCCTTTTCTTCAATAAAAGTCCGTAAATGCCCGTGAATGTCCGTGTTTTCTCCACTTTTCACCTTTTCATCCTAAATCACAACAAAAACACAAACCACGCATAATTCCGACATAAAAGACATAAAATACACATTTTGGTCCGGTTATTATTGTAATTAAGTGGTAGAAAAGATGGGTGTTTACACACCTATCAATGATACCTCATTTTATGTAAAAAAAAAACTCTCCAACTAATAAGGAAGGACAATAAAAAAAGTACAGAAGGTCTTGTGAGGGGCAGGGCGGACCTAAAAATATTTTTTGGGTGTTGTATAAATTTTTAGAAGACGTTGCATAAATTATTAGGCTAAACTGAAGTAACACAACTTTTTTGGTGTTGCACATACATAAAAAGTAACACTTATCAGAAATAATTACACTTCGTAACCTCAAATTGGGTGTGGCCCGTGCTACACCCGGCTCCCATGTGGGTCCGTCCCTGGTCGTTGAGATCGAATTTTCCTGGTAGCGAGCGAGAAGACCTCAGTTGAAGACGAGACGTCTTTCTTTATTTCGCGAAAATGTTATTCTCAAGATATGATTTTTGGTTGTAAATTAATGCGAGTAGCTCGACCTTTTCCACTTTCAGTTATCCTTTTACTGCCTTTCGCTTTCGAGAGCTAAACCAAACTTTTTTATCTAGCTTCCAGTATATTAAGGACAACTAGCTCAGAAACGGACTTTGAGTTTGGACTGACTTCTTTCTATAATCAGGTCAGAATTTGCATGATCCAATAAGCTATCAGTTGAGAGACCGACTTCCCGGTTGTTAGTAACGAGTCAGACAAAACAGCTTACCTTATGAATTCAAGTTCTACTAAGAACATATGAGATGATTTGTATGATAAAAGTTATAAGATAATTAATAATTATTGTTCTAAAAAAGGGTAAAAAGTCTACTTCAAAAGTTGTTATATTAAAATTTGTAAAGAGTTCTAACTAGAAAGAGGTCTTCATCAAAGAGATCCTCTTTATCCCTTCTTGTTTTAAATGTGGTTGAAGCTCTCGATGTATCTTTGTTGGAAGGTTGCGAGAATGGGCTATATAAAGGCATCTTACTGGCGGAAAAGAGATCCAATATTTCTTTCTTCAATATGCAGATGACACTCTATTCTTTAGTGATTGGTCAAGATGAAATGCCTTGAATCTCATAACATCCTTAAGTGATTTGAGCTTGCCTCGGGTCTCAAAGTAAATATTGCAAAGAGCAGGGTCATCGATGTAGGGTTCCTCGAGATGAGGTTGAGGATATGGCATCATCTATTGGATGTCTTCATGACTCCCTCCCATTTTTGTATCTTAGTCTTTCATTGGGAAAAAGATTAAGTGTGCGTAGCGTCTGGAATGATGTGGTTAATACTTTCTGTGATAGACTTTCGTCATGGAAATACAAATCTTAATCTATTGGTGGTAGACTCACGCTCTTTAAATATGTGCATGGTAGCCTCCATGTTTACTATCTCCCGTTGTTTAAAGCACCTTTAAAGGTTCTCAATCTTTTGGAGTCTATTCGAAGCCGATTCTTTTGGGGAGTTAAAGAGTCCGAAAGAGGTGTGAGTTTGGTTAAATGGAGTAGCATTCTCCATGATCCTCAAAAATAAGGTCTTAGAGTTAATAGTCTCTTGGTAAAAAATCTTGAACTTCTTAGGAAATGGAAATGAAGATTTCTTAATGAAGTTAACTCCATTTGGCAGTATGGTTATTAGTAAGTTTCATGGTCCCGATAGTGGTTTTTGTTCAACTTGTAATTCCCATGGTGTTGGAGGCACATTGTGTGACATCATTAAAGTAGTTACATATATACATAAATGGACACTCTTTTAACTCATATTTTACCCTTAAAGTCTCTAACGGCTTAGATACTAGGTTTTGGTCCGACCCGTGGTGTGGGAATGGTTCTCGTCTTATGTATAGGTTCCCGAGGCTTTATGCCCTCTAGAATAATAAAGAGTGCAAATTTGTTAATCGTTGGAATTTGTATAATGGTGTTTGGGACGGTCTCTGGTCATGGCGTCTCAACCCTCGTGGAAGGTCCATTGATGACCTCTCTGATATGGTTAACTTGATTGGTGGCTTTTCTCTCTCCCCTAATGGGCCGAATAAGTGGATTTGGAACTGGGACATTTATGAGATATTCAAAGTTAAGACTTTGGCAAAATATGTGGAAACTATAGAGGGGGGTGAATAGTTTACATGTTACAATTTATGTTTTCAAGATATTTACTTGTTAAAGTGTTTGATCTGAGTTTATATTAATTCTACTTGTAAGCAATATGAAACACAACTATCACTCGTATTTCCTCACCTAAGAAATACTACCACGATCACTCGATCACACAAGTATACTCTATCAAACACGATCACACCCGATCACAAGTATTTCATCACCAAGGAAATACACTCACGATCCTCAACAATATCTACACAACAAGATCTCACAAGATCATACACAAATATACAACACTTGGATGATGTGCAACTATGAAAACTCTAATATGAACACTATAACACTTGGTCTTTGAGGAATCATAAGTTTTACAATCCCTTTATTTATGTTTTTAGATGGAAGAGATGCTTATATTATTTTTAAATATGTACCGTGATAAGTGTTTTTGTGTCGAACTTATTATGTATGATATGTGTTATGCTACGTTATGTGTTTATGATATGGGATGTGTGATATGAAAACTACCGATATGCAAAGTAAGTCGTGGCTAGGAGGTATTGCTTTAGTCACGACCGAAACGTAGTGAGGCGTGTCTGGAGTGTGATTCCTTGAGTGAAGGTAGCGTCTTTTATCGGGATGGTTGGTCTTACGCAATGACTGTGGTATGGTAGAATATTATCTTCCCATATTGTGATGAGGATGCTTGTAGAGAGACAAACTAATATGATATGACTGTGTGATGTGAATTGTTAGATGATTTGCGTAGACTAGTATGCATATATGTCCAAAGAGTATGTGTGATCACGGTATTGTATATGTGTTAAACTTGTAACTCTCACCAACTATTGTGTTGACGTTTTAGCATCATTTTCAGGTAATCATGTTGTGAGTTAAAGAGTTAGTTTTGGAATAGCTGGACCTTAGGATTTTCATTGCGGAAGAATGTGCTTTATGTTTTGTCTTTTACTTTAAAATTTGTTTGTTGGATTATGCATTATGTGAGCGTAGGTTGTTTTGAATGGATGTTATCATGGCACACATGGTGTTATGCTCTATTTTATGTCATCTTTAGTTTTCTATATTGTGACGCCATTGTGTCGTGATAATATTTATCCTTCATGCCTCGTGATTCCGCCTTGGCGGGGTATGACAAGTATACCCCTTAGCTAGTGTGGAAGGTCGTATTCTCTTTATCATGTTCCGCCATCTCTATCTGGTGATACCCTTTATAGGTGTCGATGAAGTATTTGAAAGGATACCCACAAAGGGACTCTACCTTCCAATCGATTTTGGGAGGGGGTAATAATCCTGCAGACATGTCTTGTTAAAATACGTAAAGTCTACACACATCTTCCAACTGTTTTTGTGTTTCTTCACCATGACCGGATTGGACAACCAATCGTGATAGTAGACTTCTCTCACAATTCCTGCCTCTAACAGTTTCTGTACCTCATTCTAGATAGCTTTGACGGGTTATGGGGTTTACTCTATTTTCTTTTGTCGAACCGGTGAATATCCTTCACGGATATTAAGCTGATGCTCAGCGATTGCCCGCGGTACCTCCTGTTTGATAGCCTCCATACAAAAATATCCAAGTTTTTCATGAGGAGGGAGCATAGTTCCACTCGCCCATCTTTTGATAAGGTTCCTCTTATAGAGACCTTTTGGTCCGGATAATCTGGATGTATAGTTATCTTGAGGTATGGTGTGGCTACAGCTTCACTTGAGATTTTCTTGGGGACCGTTGCCATGATCGTACACTCCGTTTGCATTGGGTGGTGCTGTGGATTGTGACTACTCCTCCTTTCACCGGGAAATTGAGCATCCCCTGGGCTGTAGAGGGAACAACTTGGATCCCTCTTATCCCTGATCTTTTGAGGATTCCATTGTACATAAATGGTGATCTTGCCATCATAAAGTTCATCCGTGCCTTTGTCGAGTGTTCTACGTCCCCAATTGTTACCAAAAATCTCAGTTGTCTTAGCGGCCATATGACTTTCCCATGAAGCCATTTAGCAGCTGTAGAAACTAGAATGGGGGGAGGGGGTTGAATAGTTTCTATTTTTAAGGTCCTAATTAAAAATCTTTTCAGTTAGATTTTTCCCAAAATTACCTTTTGCTTGGAAACTAGTTTCATAGTTGTTAGGTTCATTTCTTATGCATTTACTACATCTGGTGATAATGGAATTTAATGTAATGAAGTAAGGATAAGTAAAGAGCAAGGAAAGAAGCAACCTAAGACAAGACACCAAGATTTATAGTGGTTCGGCAACGAAGCTCTCTCCTCGTTCTTACTCACTCCTCGAGTAAACCTTACTCGAGATTTTCACTATATCTACAAGCTCCCTTCTTGGCGGATAAAAGCTTACAACGTTGCTTACACTGCTAAATGTCGAGACCTAATCTTAGCTAGGACCAATCTACACACGCCGCCTACTTCATAATTTTCTGACTTCTAATCCACAGCTAGAACCAATCTTCGTCGCCCGTCTTCTTTTCCGACACAAAGCTAGATGTCGAGTCCTAATCCAAGCTAGAACCAATCTTCACAACTCTTCACTTTCAAGTTGAGTGAGAACTTACAAGACACAAACACACATCACTTTATAGTTTAGTGAGAACTATCACATAAGACTCATTACAACTCAAGACACACCCAAATATACACATATAACTTGGATCTACACAATACAAATCCAAGTATACACATATACATTGGATTTACACAAGACTAATCCAAGTATTCATAAATACATTAGATCTACATAAGACTAATCTAAGTATTCATAAATACCTTGGATCTATACAAGACTCAAGCATACAAAATGACGAACATGACTAGATCTAAGAAAGGATGATCTTCATCAAGGCTTAATCTTTAATCACATCATAAATGTGTGAGCGATCTTTTCTTTGGACAAGTAAAGAAGAGGATCAAGAGGATAATCATAAGTAAACATACTTAACAAATTAAGTGATCGTTTACTAATGATTGGAAACATATAAAGAAGATAATAAACTGAGAAAATTGTCCAAAAAGGTTTATTGGAAAATGAAAATATGATCCACTATTTATAGGGGACAAGAACCAACGCTCCTCTAGGCGCGGTTCGATAAATAGGCTTGCGGTTCCATATCGCTAAGGAACCGCAGCCCCCTATTTGGAACTGCGACACTAGAGTTCGCTCCTTTTTGTCATGTAGTAGGGAAATTCCATCTGGGGTAGTTTATACCTCAAGGGTATATTCCTAGGCCATTTGGAATATGTCAAATTTAATTTTTCATTTTCTATTTTAATAAAATATTTTCTTAAAATAAAGTTTATTAAAATATTTTGTCACATTTGTATAAATTTGAGTTTTGAGGTTAATCACTTTCTATGATCACCAAGCATGTATAAGATATGTTTGTGTAAGACTTAAATGATTATTACCTAGATTATAGTGTTTGTTAAATAATTCGTCTTTCAGTTATATTTGACGATAAATGTTTTTACACTTTGTCTTGATCAAAAGTAAAAAATATTAGTTATTACAAATAATGTTTTTAGGCATTAGTTGCATTAACAATCTCCTCCTTTTTTATTACGACAAACTATAAACTCATTTATATAAAAACAAAAGTTTTCAAATTATTAACGAGTTTATCACTATCATTTGTCCCCCTTTGTCGAAGCAAAAAGGTTAGCACAAGTCTTTGAAGAAGAGGAGAATCGACTTTGCTAGTAGCTCCCCTTTGGTGCTTACTCCCCCTTGCTTGGGACACCAAGTGGTCAAGCTATGGTGACAAGCTACATATAAAAGGTTAGTAGAAAGAAAAGAAACACTAATGTATATGCATTAGTCACTACTTACTAAGTAACTTGAGAGGGAGGAAGAAAAGAAATCTCAAATTAGAAGTAAGTATTTGCTAAGTATTTGCTAAGTTGGAATGAAGGTAGAAAAGAAACATCCAACAATTTGAAGATATAATGTCAAAAGGTTAAAAACATAGAATTGTTGGAATCACCCATACCAATTGTAAATTTTTACACCATAATCAACTCTCAACAGTATGTGTGATAAATAATTAGCAAAACAAACAATAACACGCATACCAATCATATTAAAGTAAATATGAAAGAACATACAAAATTAATATTCATACACATAATATGTATACTAAAACAAAAAATAACGAAAATAAACAACATAAGCATAACAATTAATCTAGTAGAAATAGTCTTCCAAGATTTCTTAGGTTTTTATTTTAGACTCAAACAATTAGAACACAAAATATGTTTTAATTGGGAAAATAAGACGAAGGTGCATCTTCCGGAGATTTTCCCATGGGAACAAATACTCGAAGAGGAGGTCGAGTGAGGAGAAATTCGATAAAATTTAACTTCTCATACACATGAGAAAGTTCAATTTGTTGAAATTTGCAACAAGCACACGTACTTCCATGATGCAAAACAAAGTCATTTGATGGGGGAGGACCATCATAGTAAGAAGGTGGTGGAGGAAAAGGAGAATGTGGATAAGATAGGTTACCATCAGAATACTTAGTGAGGTTAGGGAAAGAAGAGAGGTGATTTAGTTGATGAGTGTTGAAAGGTTTAGGTGGTGGCGGAAGAGCTTCTCTTTCTCCGTTAATTGGATTGATTGAGTAGGACTCATTCCAATACTCAATTGGAGAGAAATAAGTTTTGCAAGATTTGGGAGAAGAAGGTTCATAGAAATCCTTGTTCTTTTTTTATCCAAGCGGGTTTAACTGAAATTTTCGGTTTCTTGGAAAGCTTAGAAGAAGAAGCTTTGGGTTTAGAAGATTGTGACAAAGAGATGTCAAGGTTAAGATGAGAAGAAAAAGACACGGTGAGAGGTGTTTAGAAGATTGTGACAAAGATATGTCAAGGTTAAGATGAGAAGAAGAAGACACGGTGAGAGGTGAGGAGAATTCCCAAAATAAGAGGATTTAAATAAAATAGACAAGGCAAAGAGTAGAAAGAAAATCAAAAGGTTTCAAGGAATGTTTAGCTCAAACAAGCAAACAAAGAATCTTGAAAAACAATAGTGGTCAAAAAAGAAAGACCAAAAACGAGCCAAAAGTGGCTTGCTGTCCGCGGTTCATTATAAGAACCTGCGGTTCATTATATGAACATGCGATTCATTATATGAACCTGCGGTTCAATATATATATTTAGCCGCACGGCTATATTGAGCCGCACACAGTGGACACAAAAATTCGATTTTTGAAAGTTTTGAGAAAAGACAAGACTTTTTTCAAAATTAAGCAATTCTTGAACTTTTACCTCTAATAGCACTAGGTTAGCCTATTGTTGCATAAAGAGCAACACACTCACAAGAGTATCTTGACAAAGGGTGACAAAATATTTAGATAACATTTTGATCCAATTTTAGTCAAGTTTTAGAGGTGACAATAGATTAAGGTTCAATTTTAGTTTAAATTGAAGTTGATTAGTGTGAGAACACATAGGTAGTAACACATAAAAGCTTAATCCAGAGATCATCTTCATGAGAAATTCATGAAGGAAAACAAAGTACAAAAAATGAAATACATCTAACTAAAGCTATTTTGATCTTGATTTGGCAATCTTCTTGAGCTTGAACTTTTGAAAAGATATTTTGAAAATATCATCATTCATATCCTAGGAGGAGGAAGATTGGTGAACAAAGTTAACAAGAACCATTGCAACTTTATGTGAAGCCCAATCATTTCCATCCTAAAAAGTTCAATGATGTTAAAATTATTTAGGCAATATGGGCAATTAGTGCCATTTGCCAAAAAGTAATCAAAAAAATGTGGATCACCTAAGAGGTTAGAGAGAGAGGAACACCCAGAATTCGAGTGTTAGGATGAGGAGAAGGCATGGCATACAAAGGTGAAATGGGTGAGAATTGTTGGGAATTATTGTCAAGTGTCAAGTACCGTCAGTGTAATTTAAGTACTATTAGTATTATTCAAGTACCGTTAGTGTTAACGCGGTACATAGTAAGTACTGCTACTTACAAAGTAAGTACTGCTATATTGATTAGGACGAATATATCTTTGTATAAGATATGTCATAGTTATAGTTAGAGTATATCTTATGTGATATACTTAATAGTTAGAATATTGATAATATATCGTCTGTGATATACTTATCTTTATAGAACATTCTAAGGTTTCTAGGGTTCCTTACTCTATAAAAGGAACATAGGTACGATGACATTCATGTACCTCATTCAAGTCGATTAATAAGAGAATCGAATAGTTAAAAGTAATTTTGTTCTTCTGTGCTTTATAAGTTAGATTCCACACAACTTATTTAGCATGAGTAAGAGTTCTCAAAGTGTTTTAGTTTGATTACAAACTAATATACTAGTTCTTAACAGAATATAGATCCAATCAAAGGGATCAACATGTGGTATCAGAGCTTGTTGAGAAACTCTAAAAAAGAAGAAAACAACCCTAAAAACTCTACTCACACTAAAACTCAATGTCTCAACCTGGTGATGACCCTCACTTGGAAGACATTCCAGATCCTAATCCAATACCACAGGGACAGCCTCAAGTTGTGTATCCTGCACCACCACAAGGTGTTCAAGCCATAGATGTTGTAGTCACTTCTACAACTACAACACCTTCCCATACTCTTTCTGCTGTCAAACTCCCAGTTCTCAAGGGTGATAACTATGAAACATGGGCTATGCAGATGGAACATTACTTGAATCACACAGATCATACTCTGTGGCAAGTCATCAAGAATGGGAATACACCTAAAAAGTTACACTGGTTGCCTGATGGTAAATACTATGCCTTACCTGTTGTGACTGCTAAGGAGGTACAAGCAGAGATCAGAGAAAGAAAGGCCAGAACTGCTTTGGCTATGGCACTTTCAGAGGACATCTTACCTAGCTTCCATCACTATAAGGATGCAAAGGCTATGTGGGATGCCATCAAACTTAGATTTGGAGGTAATGACAAATATAAGAAGATGAAGAAGATTTTTCTAAAACAAGAATTTGATAACTTCTCAATTTCCAGTATAGAAGGAATCCATGGTGGCTATGGAAGGTTCAATAAGCTGCTCATTCAACTGGCAGTTTATGGACAAATAATTCCTAATGAAGAAGCTAATCTGAATTCTTAAGGAGTGTTCCATAAGAATGGAAAGCAATGGCGATGCACTTCATTACAAGGGATGATCTGGATACAATTCTTTTTTTATCATCTCTACAACAATCTTAGAGCTTATGAGATGGATGTTAAAGGCGTTGAGGTGACCAAAGCAGCAGCAAAAACAAAGTCTAACTTGTCTTTTGTGTCAGAAGGTAACGGTGGTACTTACTTTCAAAATACCGCTAGTGGATCAAGCAACGATACTTACTTCCAAAATAACGCTGGAGGACTTACAAGCGGTACTTACTCACAAAGTACTGAAGGCAGTCCTATAGTCTCTCAAAATCCACAAGGAATATCTTCACCATTGTTTAGTGACAATGATGCCTTTTCATTCTTTGCTAGAAAAGACAACAGACCAAGATTGACTCTCAATGACTTGTTCCAAATGGATGATGCTGATGTTGAAGAGATGGATCTAAAATGGTAAGCTGCTATGGTTTCTTTGAGATCTAATAGGTTCTTTAAGAAGACTAGAAAGAAGATGACTGTTGATCCTAATGAGCCATTAGGATATGACAAGTCTAAAGTTGAATGCTATAATTGTGGAAGGAATGGACATTTTGCAAGGGTGTGCACTAGAGACAAGGCTGAAAGTAGCAGTCAAAAGTCCAAAAACAGCTATAGAACCAGTCAAAGAATTTCTGAAAGCTTTCCAAAAGGAAACAACAGGAGTCTCAAAGGAACCAAAGCATTGGTAACTGTAGATGGAGTGGTGATCTGGGATGAAGATGAAGAAGAAGAAGAGCTTGGTTTGATGGATCTCTCACATGAAGATACCGAGGTGCATCCTTGTTCTAAAGATTGTGTTCTTAAATTTAATAGCTTAAAAGTAGAACTAGATGAACAATATCAAAAATTCAACACATGAACTATAGAAACAAATGCTTTTAAACAGGGTGTTGCTAAGCTAGAGGAAAATATAGTTTTGTATAAAAAGGGTCAACAAAACTATGAAGAGAAAATCAGAATTGTAACTCTTCAAATTAGGGAAAAAGAGGTGGAAATTAAAGCTTTTGAAAAACAACTTTTGAAAGTATCAGCATAAAATGAAGCTTTAAAAGCCAGTCTTTATAATGAAAGGGAAGTGATTAATCATTGGCAAAGATCCTCTAAAGGATTGGGTAAAATGATTAATTCACAAATGGGATATTATGATAAGTCAGGCCTAGGATATATTGAGGACCAACCTGGGATAACTTTAACTGACAAAGACTTATCAAAGGGGATTTTTGATAGTTCTAGTGAGTCAGATGATACACCTGAAAATGATAGATATGCTGAAGGAATGAAGGCAGTTCCTCCACCATTATCAGGAATTTTCATTCCCCCTAGTAATGACACATGTATAGAGTTGGATGAATCAAAGGCTGTTAATGATTCAAACTCTAGTACTTTGACCTAAGATAAAACTGTTGTGACCACAACATTATTTATCCACCTTTAATGAGAAATCTTGTGTCTGAAGTGTCTAAAACTAGTTCTGATCCCAAGCAGGTAAAAACTCCTAGCAAGGCATTGGATAATAATGTAAAACATAATAAAACCAAGAGGGGTGGGATAGGTTTTGAGAAAATTACGTCAAAACAACCTTTTGGGTCTTCTTTGAGAAGGAAAGGATGTTATGTTTGTGGTAGTCTAAATAATTTTATCAAAGATTGTACTTTACATGAAGATAAAATTGTAAAACAAAAGGCTGCACAAAAGGTCACAAAGAAAAGTAATGGGAAAAATGCACATGTTAATAGGCAACTAGGATCTAAAGATGACAAACCTAAGTTTAATCATGCTAAAAGGGTAGATGAACCTCATAAGGTTACAAATATCTATACCAAGAACTTTGTTCCAAGAGCAGTACTTATGAAACGAGGTCCAGTACCTTTAAAGTCTGGTAAACCAAGTACCGGCAAGTCTAGAACTGCAAGTACTGCTAGACCAAACTCAAGTACCGCTGGTCAAAAGTTTGTCAAACCAAAGTCCCACAAGACTTTTAAGAATGTAGTTGAGAAAGCTAGAACATCTAGAAGTAAGTCTAATAATAAACCAGTGCAAATGTGGGTTCCTAAAGGTGAAAAACCGTGTGTTCAAGCAAGTACGGCTAAAATAGTACGTAGGCCAAAAATGTACAAAGACAACAAACCTACTTATGTCTTTGATTATTTGACTGGAACCATGAAATATAAGAGTGTATGTAGTCTTACTGGAAAAACTACCTATCAAACCCTTAAGTATATAGGTCCCACAAGATCCGAGCCAAATGTGGCTTGGGTCCTTGTTAAAAACTAATAAGTTTTATGTATGTGCATGGGCATCTGATTGATGAATTAAAAGATAAAGGTATAACAGATAGTGGATGTTCAAGACACATGACAGGGAATAAAGATTTTCTTGCTGAATTTGAAGAATTCAGAGGTGGACTAGTAGCCTTTGGAGGTAGCAAAGGTAGAATTATTGGCAAAGGGAAAATCAATACAGGGAAGTTGGAATTTGAGGATGTGTTCTTTGTAAAAGAATTGAATCAATTCAATCTCTTTTCTGTGTCACAAATGTGTGATAAGAAGAAAAAGGTTTTGTTTACAAATACAGACTGCTTGGTGCTTTCCAAAGACTTTGAGATGCCAAAAGAATCTTAAGTATTGCTTAAGGTACACAGGCAAGAAAACATGTACACCTTTAATATTCATACTATTACTCCAACATGTGGTATTTCATGTTTGCTAGCTAAGGCTTCTAATGATGAGTCTAATTTATGGCATATGAGGTTAGGTCATGTGAATTTCAAGAATCTTAATAGATTGGTGAAGAGAAATTTGGTTAGAGGGTTACCTAACAAATCTTTTCATAATGATTTCACATGTACTGCTTGTCAAAAAGGTAAACAACATAGAACCTCTTGTAATACCAAGACTGTCAATTCTGTGAAAAAACCTTTGCAACTATTGCATATGGATTTGTTTGGTCCAGTCTCTATTAGGAACATTAGTCATAAGACCTTTTGCCTATAACTGATGATTATAGTAGATTCAGTTGGGTTTTCTTTTTAGCTCTTAAGAGTGAAACCAATGAATTACTTAAGGATTTTATCACTTTAAATGAAAAGCAGTTCACTAAACAAGTCTTAATCATTAGGACAGATAATGGGACAGAATTCAAGAATGCTGAATTTGATGAATTTTGTAGGTCTAAAGGCATAAAGAGACAATTTAGTAATCCTAGGACTCCATAACAAAATGGAGTAGCTGAAAGGAAGAACAGGACACTAATTGAGGCTGCTAGAACTATGCAAGCTAATTCTCTTTTGCCAAATACATTTTGGGCGGAAGCAATCAATACTACATGTTATGTGTTAAATAGAGTCTTAGTGACCAAGCCTCAACACAAGACACCTTATGAACTTTTGACTGGTATTAAGCCAACCATAAGTCATTTAAGACCTTTTGGATGTCATGTGTCTATACTAAATACTCTTGATCATTTGGGGAAGTTTGATGGAAAATTTGATCCAGGATATCTTGTAGGATATTCATTACAAAGTAAAGCATATAGGGTTTATAATTTGGCATCTAAAAAGGTTGAATAAAATGCCCATGTTAATTTCTTATAAAATAAACCCAACGTCCCAGGAATAGGTTATGCTTGGATGTTTGATTTGGATTATCTAACTAAATCCATGGATTATTATTCTGTGCAAAAGGATTGTCAAACTAACAATGCAGGTGAGGAGATTGGTACAACTAAGTCATGTACTCAAGAAGAACCTTCTTCATCAGACTCTTAGGATGATGATGTTCACATCTATGTACCCACTATGCCTATTTTTTCTCCTATGGCTGCTACTCCCCAGAAGCAAACAATGCCATCAATTAATGATCATGCCTCCCAAGAGCTTCAGAGGCTTCAAGATCAAGAAAAGAATGCTACATCTGCTAATGAGCATTCAGGAGAAGAATCTTTTGAGTCACAACACTCAGCAGTACATACTACACCTAGCGGTACCTCATCCGCAAGTACTGCTAAGTCAAAATCTACAAAGTCTGTTGATTCATTAGAAGATATTTTACAAGCTATGGACGATGAAGACATTTATGCTAGTACAGCTGAAGGAATCTTCTCCAAAGCTTCCTATGATGAGCAGGGTGCAGTAACTGATTTCATAATTTAGAAACTGAAATTCCAGTCAGTTCTATTCCCACTTATAAAGTCAACAACAACCATCCTACTACTCAGATGATTGGAAATCCCAAGTCTGATGTGCAAACCAGAAGACAACTTCAAGCCAATACTGAAACTCATGCACTTGTGAGTTATGTCAAACAACAGCAGAGAACAAATCATAAGGATACCCAACATTGTTTGTTTGCCTGTTTCTTATCACAAGTAGATCCCAAAAACATTTCTCAGGCTCTTGATGAAGAAAATTGGGTAGATGCCATGCAAGAAGAATTAACACAATTTGAGCTACAAAAGGTTTAGATTCTCGTGGATCTTCCCTTAGGTAAAAGGGTTATTGGTACTATATGGGTTTTTAGAAACAAGAAGGATGAAAGAGGAGTTGTTGTGAGGAACAAGGCAAGGCTTGTTGCTCAAGGCTATAGTCAGGAAGAAGGGATAGACTATGATGAGGTTTTTGCAATAGTGGCAAGAATAGAAGCCATTAGGTTAATTTTGGCCTTTGCATCATATATGGGTTTTATAGTCTATCAGATGGATGTGAAAAGTGCCTTTCTTTATGGTACTATTTTAGAGGAGGTATACGTTTCACAACCTCCAGGTTTTGTAGATCCTAAATTCCCCAACAGAGTCTACAAAGTTATCAAAGCACTTTATGGTCTACATCAAGCTCCAAGGGCTTGGTATGCAACTTTTACCAATTTTTTGTTAGAACATGGATATAGGAGAGGAACCATTGACAAAACTCTATTTATAAAAAAGAATGCTAAGGATATTATTCTAGTACAAGTCTATGTTGATGACATTATTTTTGGTTCAACCAAGAAATCATGACGTGAAGAGTTTGAGGCTTTGATGAAAGGAAGATTTCAGATGAGTTCTATGGGAGAACTTACTTTCTTTTTGGGACTACAAGTTAAATAGAGGAAAGATGGAATATTTATCAGCCAAGATAAATATGTTGCTAAAATTTTGAAAAAGTTTTCATGTATGGATACAAGGAGTACAAGCACACCTTTTGAAGCTAAGAAGTCTTTATCAAAAGATGAACATGGTGAAAATGTTGATATTCATCTATACAGGTCAATGATTGGTTCATTGATGTATCTTACTGCTTAAAGACTAGATATTATGTTTGCTGTGTGTGCCTGTTCAAGGTTCCAAGTTAATCCAAAGGTGTCACATCTACATGCTGTGAAGAGGATTTTTAAGTATCTTAAAAGTCAACCTAATTTAGGATTATGGTATCCTAGAGATTCAACCTTTGATTTGGAGGCTTACTCAGACAGTGATTATGCTGGAGCTAATCATGATAGGAAATCCACAACAGGCGGTTGTCAATTCCTAGGCAGAAGACTCATATCATGGCAGTGTAAGAAGCAAACCATTGTTGCTACTTCTACAACTGAAGCTGAATATGTAGCTGCTGCTCATTGCTGTGGACAAGTACTTTGGATTCAAAATCAGTTGTTAGATTATGGGTTCAACTTCATGAACACCAAAATTTACATTGATAATGAAAGTACTATACGCATTGTCAAGAATCCAGTCTTTCACTCCAAGACCAAGCACATTGAAATAAGACGTCACTTCATAAGAGATGCCTATGACAAGAAGCTTATTCAAGTCTTGAAGATTCATGAAGGAAAAAATGTAGCTGATTTGTTGACCAACGCATTTGATGCAAAGAGATTTGAATTCTTGGTGACACATATTGGTATGCTCAACTAATAAACTGCTGTATATGTTAAGGGGAGGTAATAGTTGTACAATTTTTATGCTAATTTTTATTGTATAGTGTATGTTTTTGTGTATTTGATGTGATTGTAGGTTGATAGAATAAGATAAAAGAGATTATAATGATAGTGGAATGTATGAACTGGTCAAATTTGTGAGGTACCGTTATGGATCCAAGTACCGCTAGCACAAATCCAAGTACCGAGTATGTTCCATGTACCACTACATGTCCGTTGTATCGTTAAGGGTATCTTTTGTAAATTTGGCGGTTTCTTCGTGCTTGGGTTTGTTATTTACATAAATACTTACTCCAATTATACAATTGATTCACCTAATCTTTTATTCTTATCTCTTAATTCTATAACATTCTCTCTAATTTTTCGATCATCAAAAATACTAATGGCTGTTTTACAAGTGATCTCTAAGCACAACTTGGTTGCGAACCTTGCTCAGAATGATGATTCTCTTGGTTTCCATGAGATACTTGGATTTTTATCTTGAAGTCATATTCGTTTTGCGCTTACTGTAAGTCCCATTGTCTCTATTCCTATTGTTGAACAATTTTGGAATACTGATGTGTTAGGTACTCGTTTTGATCAACCTTGCATTAAGGATAGGGTGCATCATAGAAATATCTATGTAACTGAGGTACTGATAAGGGCTAGTTTGAGACTGAATGATGAAAATGGACTAAGTATGTTAAAAAATACAGAGATACATGATGGCCTTGCAGCCATGGGTTATGAGGGTGGTAGGGAAAGTCTTACTTTCTTTAAAGCTTTGTTTTCACCTCAATGGAAATTGCTTTTTCATGCCATTATTCACTGTTTAAGCTCCAAAAGGACTTCTTTTGGTCAAATCCCTGCTGCATTGGCATCAGCTGGTATTTGTCTAGCAAATAATAGAGTTTTCATTTTTTCAAAACTAATTTTTGAAGGCATGACTAGGAATTTGGAAGGAGTTAAGAAGTTTTTAATGTATCCTAGATTCATTCAGACTTTAGTTAATGACCAAATCCTTAACCTACCAGAGTTAACAAATACATCAGATGTTCCTACATTTACAAAAAGAACTTTCTCTTTCTTGACAAACAAGGCAATGCCTTTATAGGAACTGTCACACCCTTATTTGCTAATATGTTAGCCCAACTTGCCAACCAAGAAGGTGAGGAACCTAGCACTGCTAGTGGTTCTCAGCAAACTCCTTCTAACCAGAGTTCCCATTCCTCAAAAGATACTTAATCTTCTTCTCACAATATTGGTAATCAACCAAATTCAGATGAGATAATCCATACACCTACTGCTTCCATTGCTGCTAGTGGTTCACCACAAGCACAAGCAATAGAGGTGATGGATTTTGCAAATTTAACTGCTTTATGCACTAGCTTATCCAAACAGGTACAGATATTGCAAAAGGAGAAGCTTGTTCAAGATAAGAAAATTGCTGAATTGGAGGCCAGTCAATCAAGCTAAGGAATAAGGTATCTCCTTGGATGAGGCAGAACAGGTCTATTCAGAAGGCTGCTCTTAAGAAGCAAAGATTCAGAAACCTCAAGAAAAGGCAACTGAATGCAACCAAACAGGAGAGGAATTATAAAGAACCACTACCTTCTTTTGATATTCAAACAAGGGTCTCTGGGGATAACATCAACTTCGAAGTTGATGATGATGTCATTGGAAATTTTGAAGATGGCAATGGTTTAGAGACTGGTGTAGAAAAGGATAACTTGAATCCTACTAACATGGAGCTTCAACAAGAAGAACCACAACCTACTCGTGAGGAACCACAAATTGAATAAATGTTGGTAACTCAGCCAGAGTCACAACCTCAATCACCAAAACTTCAAGTGAATTGGAGTAGTTTCTATGAGAAGCTGGAGGAGATTAATGTCCAATTTCCTATATCTTCAACTCCACCACAAAGGCAATTATGGTTTCACAAGAAATAGTCTTTCCAAGTACTGTCAAGATCAAGAGTGAGTTATGGTTCAGACAAGACTGAGGAGTTACTAGTTGAGAAGATAGCTTCATTGGAAGAAAAGGTATCTGGAGATGCTTTTGTGATTGAAGAAACAAGTGCGTCTTACACTGGTGAAGTCAACATTGTTGAAGATCCAAGTACTGCTAGGCCAACTAAGCCAACTGCAAGTACTGCTGACATTGTTGAAGACCCAAGTACTGCTAAGCCAACTAAGCCGACTGCAAGTACTGGTGGTGATCAACCTTCACTAGAAATTCAAACTCCTTTTGAAGAGGATGAGACTTTAGCTCAAGTACTGCTTAATCTCAGGGAAAAGAGTTCAGCTGAAAAAGCAAGACAAGTAGAGATTGAGAAGAAGACACAACAAGAAGTTCTTGCCAAAAAGGATAAAACTAAAGGTAAGAAAGTTCAAGCTTCACAACCCACTAAAGGTATTGTTATTCAAAAACAAGCTAATCAGAATGAATAAAGATCTTCAAAGCTGAAGAAGAAGTTACCAAAGATTAATCCAAAGGATAAGGGCAAGAAGCAGTTACAATTAGAATCTAAAAATGAAAGTGATTCAGATGATGATATAAGCAAAGTCATGTACAGATTTAATCAACTAGACCATGATGTGGAATTTGCTTTCAGAGTGCAAGCACAAATTCATGAAGAAGAGTTACAAGAGGAACTTGCAGCAAAGCAGCAATTGCTTGAAGCTAAGAGAGTGCAGCAAGAATGGAATATACAAGAGTATGATAGGATTCAAGCTGAACTACATGTAAGTGAGCTTCTTGCAGACTCATTTATAGCTGAAGAAAGGGATGCTTATGATGAAGAAGAAAAAGCAAAATTGATTGATGATCTGGTAAGGGAGCAACACAGATTCTTTGCTGAGAAAAGAAGAAGAGAAAGGATTAAGCCTCCAACTACCCTGCATATTAGGAATCAAATGATGGCTTTTCTCAAGAGAGTCAAGCATTTCACTCATGCTCAATTGGTCAGAAAGAATTTTGAAGAAATCAAGGCTTTGTATGAAAACACAAGAGAGCTGAATTGATTTTTGTTGAGATTGGATCTGAAACAGATAGGATAGCTGTTGAAGAAGCCAAAAGACATATGCAACAACAAAGACAATTTGGAAGTGCTCCTAGATTTGAGTCAAGTACTGCTGGACATACAAGAACATCTCCACCTATCAAGGCTACATATGTGAGGAAAAGTAGAAAGGAGAAGGTAAGTTCAAAAGAGACAGAGACTGCTCAAAGAATGAACGAAGGAGATAAAGCTCAAGGTGTTGATAAGACTGGAAATGTACAAGCAGTACATACACAGTCAACAGAACATAGTGAAGGAACGGTATATACAGATTTGGAGGAAGGTTTAATGGAATTTGAAGGAACCTCCAAGGGTTTTAAGAGGAAAAGATCAACAAAGAAGAAGCTAGAAGCCAAGAAAAAGGCTAAATCAACAATAGAAACTAGTGATGATGATAAAAGCATAAGAAAGTACTTGAAGATAGTAAATTTTGAAGATCAATATATAGACACATAGATTTTTGGGAAGACGTCATCCATTTCTAGATGGATATATACTATGGATCAAGGACTGGAAGCTCATGGAATACAAAGAACCGATGGCACACCAAGAATATTAAGACTTTTGGAAGATATTCTTCATATTCTTGACAGACAAGATATGCAAGATCTTTTCAGGTTAGTTCAAGAAGCCAGTGCAGGTAAAACTGAGGTATCACTATTGTATAATGAATTACTCTTCATGTATGAACCACACAATTGTGATTAGAAAATGTTGGAGGAGTTAGAGAATCAGGTTCCTAGTTACTAGATATATTATAGGTCATGTGGACTACATACTTTGGATATAGATGATGTTACTTACTATATGCTACAAGAGAAGAGATATCCATTTGAGAGAAGATTGTTGGAAAGAATGTTGGAACAACAATTGGAAGTCTCAGAAGAGTCTGTTGGTGCTTTGGATTTGATCAGAATGGTTAAACAACAAATCAAGGATTTGGAGCAAGAGGAAGAAGCTGAGAAAGAGCCTTAAGTGTTTGATTTACAATCACACTTCACAAATGGTTCTAAGTTCACCATGTCTAACTCACATAAGAACTGGCTAGTCCATAAGCAAACGGTTTGTGGTAAAGACTTCTCAAATCCGTTGAAAGCTGGTAGTTTGCTAAAAACTATATGGTTCTAACTCACCTTGTTTCGAGACAAAGAGTTGGCTAGTCCTAGACAAACAGTACTAGGTAAAGACATTATCAAATCCGTTGATGGTTGACAGATTACCAAAAATTGTAGGGTTATAAGTACACCTTATTCTTTATGAATAAAGTATTGGCTATTCCAGAGGGTACGGCTAACTGGTAAAGAATAAATCAAATCCGTTGATAGCTGATGATTTGCTAAAAATCATGAAGCCAATACATATTGGTTTTTGTTGTTAACTGTTTTATTTCAGGTATGAAGTTGCAAGCAAAGAAGTATTAAAGGAAAGAATACTTAAAAGGTTTTGTCTCATCAAATCAAGACGAAAGTTCATGGATCAAGAGTTCATAGATTTAACTCAAGAAGACAATTACTGTTGCTGCAAAATCAAGTGAATGTTTACAAGACACAAGAAGATATAGTTTGAAGACAAGGATGATGTTCATAAGATTTGATGGTTATCTTATCAGAAGAAGATCTACATTGAAGTGTTTGGCTACATTCAGTTGGATACAAGTACAAATTCTAAGCTCAATCCAAGTTTGAAGAGAAGACTGAAGACATGTATTCTAAATACATTCAGTACAAAGAGAAACAAGAAGACAACAAGTTATCATTCTTGTTTAGGGGAGGATTGTTGGGAATTATTGTTATGTGTCAAGTACCGTCAGTGTAATTTAAGTACTGTTAGTATTATTCAAGTACCGTTAGTGTTAACGCAGTACATAGTAAGTACTGCTATATTGATTAGGACGAATATATCTTTGTATAAGATATGTCATAGTTATAGTTAGAGTATATCTTATATGATATACTTAATAGTTAGAATATTGATAATATATCATCTGTGATATACTTATCTTTATAGATGTTCTAAGGTTTCTAGGGTTCCTTACTCTATAAAAGGAACATAGGTACGATGACATTCATGTACCTCATTCAAGTCGATTAATAAGAGAATCGAATAGTTAAAAGTAATTATGTTCTTCTATGCTTTATAAGTTAGATTCCGCATAACTTATTTAGCTTGAGTAAGAGTTCTTAAAGTGTTTTAGTTTGATTACAAACTACTATACTAGTTCTTAACAGAATATAGATCCAATTAAAGGGATCAACAAAAATGTTGAGGTTGGCAAAGGCTCAACAAAGTCATTCTCAAAAGGAATGCTTTGGAGTGGTGTAGGGTTCACATCTAAGAGAGGACTTGGAGTGAATGGTGAGGACAACTCATTCATCCTAGATTGGAATGAAGAGGAGGTATAACCATAAGAATGGTTAGTATAATGAGTTGAACTAGTCTTGCATGAAGCAAGAGGTGGTGAAGGTGATGAAGAGATGAGAATTAGAGTAATATCATTCTTGTGTGTAAGAAAAGATGAAGAACCTTGTTTAGGTATCTTAATATTGATCTTAAGGTTCTTTTTTGTGGAAGAGTGTTTGGAAGAATTTGAAGATCTTGTGGATACCATGGTTGTGTGTCTAGGTTTAGAAAGGCTTAGAGGATGAAGAAAAATAACAACCAACGATGGTTTAAGAAGGGAAGAGGATGATCAAAAATGGTTATGTGTTAAAAATGATTTTGGTGAGTAATGAAATTTTCTAGGCTTAATTAGGAAAAAAGATAGGATTTAGCAAAGGTTTTATCCATGTTTATAAAGATTTAGAGAAAACAGTGTAAAGCAGAGATTCTGTCAAAATTCAAACCCGCAGTTCCGTAAATACACCTATGGTTCGATAAGGATAAGAACCGCCAAGAGATAAAGATCCACGGACAGAACCCCCAAAAATTATGCCTTCCAGCAATTTTCACAAGCCCAGATTTTAAACCTTAGTTTATCAAGACAAAATAGATTACCAACTAAAATATAGATAGCTAACTAACACATAATAACACAAAATCATGTAAATCGAAAGTTCGACCACATGAAACAAGTTTAGGATTAAAATCTAGATAATCCAAACACATAAGTATTAGTTATTACACACCAAAGTCTAAAAGCTATAAGAAATGACGATCATGGTACCGAAGAAAAATACTTATACTCACTCATTCTCTTGAACATTTCCTCAATGTGCCTAGATCCATCACTTGTATTGTAACACCCCACTTGGATAAGTGGACCGTTACGTGTATTTATGGCGTGTCATCAAAACATAAGGTAAATGTCCTAAAACATTAACTGACCATAAAGGAATACCGGAATCAAACATCGGTACTCCAAACATAAGCCCAAAACATGAAAAATAAAATACTGAAGGAAAGGACTAAACAATGTCCAAATAAGCAGAATAATGTAAGAAATGCATAAAGTAAGAAGTCTGGATAGCTTCCATCCAAATGCACATGCGCTTAGAATCCTAAAAGCGTCCCGGTGTACCTGCCGTTAGAACATGAAAGGAACTACGGCTGAGCATAACGCTCAGTGAACGGATATAAAGCATGATAAGAATATACTGAACGAAACAAGCGATAGAATACTGGAGCTGTAAGACTGATATGTAACATGTGGTAGAACTCTGCATAAAATCTGAGAAACCTGGTTCATATATACTGATACTGAAATATAACTTTTAAATTCTGAAAACATGCATTTACTGTATTTTATTTGCCAGAGCTTATATAGGTCACGTGCTGTAACAACCGTGCATGAATAACTGGAGGGGTGACCTCGTCATGCTGTAGAGGGGTGACCTCTAAATAACTGTGCTGGGTGGAGGGATCAGCTCCAATGTGAAGGATGTAGAGCACACACCACATTCACCCTGATAAACATGAAACACTTGAAAGCCTAGGATGCATCCATACGCCCCACTAAAAATATACTGATAAAATGGCCAAGCTGAGCTGAGTGGGACGATGCAGGATATCACTCTCCTGCATGTGAGTCACGACACCGGTGCCTCTAGTGCCGTGGTTACGGTACCTCCGTAACTAGTACATAAACTGGTCGTGCTTGTATATAATGCTCAGGCAATTCATTTAGTTATTAACATGATTTCTGATAAACTTAAACATATACTGGGGAAAACATTCGGCGGAAGACGGGGAATCCTAATCATGCATAGAAAGGAAAGTCCTTACTGAAAGGACGGGAAATCCGTACCTCTAGTCCAGTACCGACTGAAAGGAAGACTGAACGAATACTACTCGGGCTTCACGCGTGCTACATAATTACAAGACGCGAGTAAGTTAACTGGTATCCGTTATCAAATTTTCTGATCTTATTGGTTTCTTATATTTATTTTAATGTATTAACGTTATACTAATGGTTACGTACAATGTATATCTGTCGGTAATTAATTTCATAAAAAAATATTTCGCTAATATAAGTACGTTCTTAATTTGTTTAATTCGTTTTCCCAAAATATACCCTTTTTATATTTTTAGAAAACCAGTTTATATTTAACTTACTAAATGCATTTTACAACGTTTATTTCAAGTAAACTCATAAAAAGAAATGAGATTTAACAGTCCCAAACGCACTCTTAACTGTTTTAAAACCGGTTGCCAAACAGCCCGTTACCCCTGTAGCCAAACAGCCCTATTCCCTGTTTAAAACCCACTGCCAAACACCCCGTTAGTGTAAACCCCAAACCAAACCCTAATGTTTTGCGGCTGGTTGTGCAGCCAATCACCATAACAACATCCCGACATACAGCCCGGATCATAATATTTATTTAACATGTTTTAAACCCCAATAAATCGGATTAAAAGAAAAGAATAAAACGAATTAGGGTTTACATATGCTTACTAACCGTTTAGGGTTTCAAAACAGCAAATCTATTGTTCTTCTAGGATCAATCCTCGATCCCTTATTCGTGTTTCTTGATGTGGGTCGCGGCAGGGAAGGAGAGAACACAAAGAAAATGTAGGCGGCTGTTTGTTTTGATTTTTAGGGTTTCTATGTGTTTTGTTCGTCTGTATAGAAAAGAAAAAGGGATACTCTCCCGTCTGTTTTATTTTCTTCAAACGGGCCTGGCCCAGTTCACGAGTTGCGGCGCAAGATACATCTGTTGCGGCGCAACAGATCTGCGGATCATGAGTTGCGGCGCACGACACGTGAGTTGCGGCGCAAATTGAAGGGCCTGCAGATCATGGTTCTGCGAATCAAGAGTTGCGGCGCAAGACGCATCTGTTGCGGCGCAACATATGCTGCTGGCAATTATCCCACGTAAAGGAATAATAAACCGCATATTTATAAATTCTCGATTTAAAATACGGGTTTTACAATTCTTCCCCTCTAAAAATAATAATTCGTCCCCGAATTAAAATGCGGCGTACTGGGTTTTACAATTCTTCCCCTCTAAAAGGAGAAATTCGTCCTCGAATTAAAGATGATAAGCTGACGAAGTTATAAGAACTGAAAGAACACGTAGACTGAAAAGACAATTAAGCTGAAGGATGAATTGTCTTCTAATTAAGACATAATGCTGCTTATAGGTATAAACCTGACATGACTGGAATTATCATATAACGTGACATGGCTGAAGAGAACGTAACTAAATTTATTGAAGAAAACAATGAGAGGTCCGGATGGACTCCTCCGTTTCGAGTGGCCTCCCGCTCGAAACGATCCCTTCAAATGTCTAACATAATAAATAAAGTCTTGGTCCTGTTGACCCTGTCCTGATGATGCTGACTGGTTTCTGGTTCCATACTTAAGATGGATTTGCTAAATCTGATAGATTGAATAACTATAGCATGTATGATACATGAAACGATACGTGTAAAATATTCTGAAAAGGTAATATTTATATCTTTGAGCAAGCTGCTGAGAATATATATATAGGGACGAACTACGTGAACAATTGTGAACATGCTAAATGAGCAATTGTGAACGTGGTTCATAATTATATGAGGAGCTTGGAATGAATATATCATGAATGTAATACGTGAATCATACTGTAGAAGTGGTACTAAAACATATCATGAACATAGGCTGACTGAGGAATGAATGCCAAACGATACGGCCTGAGATGTGAAACGTCTGCCTGGTCATGGAATAGTGGTGCTAAACTCGAGTCTGTTCTCTCAAGCTTTCTGTAACCGTATTCGGTAATAACTGAGAAACGTGCATCGTGAAATGGCACACGAACTTGAACGTGAACAACGTTATGAACGCTGACGTGAGCTTAAATCAGGAGATAGCATAAAAGATGAACTGAAATAGCATCATACTGCGAATGAGACTTAAACGTGAAAGTGAGAATAAACATGAAATTAAAGTGGACGTAAACATACACTTGATCGTGAACATGTATTCTGTTTGATATGATGGTCAAAGGAAAGCCATGAATTCGTACGATTTACTGCTGAATTTTAAAATTTTCTGCAGATCTGCTACTACGTGCTCCTTTCGGATGAAAGAGACGTGCAGGCTGATCACATGGTTGATGATAACTTAGATAGCATCATAATTTCTCTGAGTCTGTGGTAAACTGATTACAATTTTTCATGAAATTTCGTCTCATTTCTGTTTCAGACTCCAAGGGTTGCAGTAACTCACTAACATGACGGTGTTCTATCTTGAACCTGCAGTAGGTCAGGCATCTAGATATGAACATAGCTGCATTAACGTGTGATGCGGATTCTATCAGTGTTTTGTCTGGGATTATGGAACATTCTGGCGGAAATCTTGTTGAATAGTCATAAAAGAATTTCTAGTGATGACTGTCGGCGATTTCTGCGGTAGCAGTCAATTGAGTTCTAGAAATTTTATACTACGTTCATAGTCGTCAGTCGGGACCATCAGGTGATGGCCTTCACCTTCGCAGGATTGTCTGGAATTTCTTTCTGTTGAAATAGGGTGGTTCAGATAAGCCACCTTGTTCATCTGAAACATACATCTAGAAAGCTTGCGTATATAATTTTCTCCTATCGGAGAATCTGCGGGGTCGTGAAAAGATGATTCCCATGTCCTTCTCTAGAATTTAGGAGATCAAAATCTTGTCAACGAATGTACTGCCAAATTTGTCTGAGAATTCAAGGAAAATTTATTCATACATTTTCATACTATAGTTGGAGCATTAGGGAGCTCAGAAGTAAAAATTCAAAAATTCTTAGAGTGGCTATAATATGTGCAACAACGGTCTGAAGATCATCATGTTCTTTCCTCACCACTGATGGTAGCATGATCTTGAATTTTCCTGGAAGGATGTTTAAGACACCTCGTAGTAGGTCAATTAAACTTTCTATTCGTGGAATGAATATCGATTTGGAAAGGTGATCTGATAAATTTCTCGATGGGGCGCTAGGGCGAATAGAGTCTAGTTTTGGTAACTCTTGCAGCAATTGCTGCAATTCTTTTAATCGTAGCTAGAACCTTGTAATAAAGAGTTTTGAAAACAGGTTCTGTTCTTGAGACTAGCTCGATGTTAAAATTTCTGTCTCGTGTTTAGGGAGGAATTTCTGGAACACCTTCTGGAATGACATCGGGAAATTTAGGATAATCTGCTGGTCATGGATTCGAGGAATTTCAGAAGTGAATTTATAACTGATAGCCAAAAGTCTTCGTAACTATGTATTGGTAAGTCACGCGCTCGTAAGGAAGAAACAGCTTGTACTGATTTTTCTGGCAAAATATATAATGAATATATTTGGGATTTAATAAGACGGATCTCGTCGTTAACTGAAGGATAACTTAATAAACATGGGAGGTACTGTGGATTCTTTTCTGGCTGAGAGGTAGGTAACTACCTGATTTACATAAAGCTGACATAGGGATACGTGAGTAACGTGGCGACTTCCACTGAGTGGGTTCGTCTGTAACTTTACAGAGTGAATACTGCGTTTTTTTTTTTTTTTTAGCTGAGTAATAATCTGGTGGTGGTAACTGAATTTTAATGGTCTGATTTTATGCGTGGCATAACAGAATGAGTATACCCTTTTCTAAAAGATACCCTGAATTACTGAGGGTCTTGCTTGGAACATACTGGAATTAGGAGCTCTGACTCGTACTCTGAGAAGATATTCGTATGACGTGTATCATGACGGTGCCCTGATATGTGTCTTCCGACATGATACCTGAGAACTATGTCTTGACTGATGTCTTGGCACGTGTTTTAATGGGTGAGTCTGAATAAGATTAAGAATTTATGGTAACTGCTAGGGTCGGCGGACCGGTTAGACCACTGACCTCTTGTATTGTTGGTCATGTCCGTGCCGGAGTTCCGATGGTTGCTGACTGATTAATTATAAGCACGATGATTGTCACCACTGCTTTGTCTGTCAATTTATGACGGTCATTATCATGACCGTGATTCATGTGATTATTCTGCTGAGTGGCCGGCGGGGTTCCGGTTCCCACTCTTCGGAATGAAAGTTGGCTGGGTGAAGTGTGACGTCTAACTGAGAAGGTAACAGCATAAAATCGAATGGTAGCGTCTGCTGGTTGAATTTATTCTTGTCAGAAATTTCAAGTTTATAGTTTTCGTCCTCGTTCCGCGGCGTCAGCATCTTGAGAAATCTCCAAGGTTCAGCAGCATCAGCATCAGTGTGGTCTTCAGAGTGTTAGCAGCATCAGCATCTGGTAAAATCTTCAACTCACGAGCAGCATCAGCACCTGGTAGAATATCGACAAGTGGGAACGTCCGCGATGTTTAAGGATCGATTAGTAATATCTATGGAGTAGGGTACCTGGAATACACCTGGACTACTGTACATGAAGTACACAATGAATACTGCACATGGAACACATATGAGACACTATACGTGGAGTACACGTGAAATACTGTACATGGAGTATAACTGAGACACTGTACATGGGGTACATATGGAATACTGTACATGAAGCTGGTGGAAATTTTATGGGATGATCGATACTGGTGTCGATTTTCTGACATTCTCAACGGAAAAAAAATTTGATTTAACTGGTTAGCAACTGAACTGAAACAGTTACTATGATGGCTGAAAATTTCTGCATGGACTTAATGCTGGTTGCATAGAGGCTGAAAGTATGATTAAACAGAGTTTCATCAATGTTCAGTATGAAGACAGAAGACATGATTGATAAAGACCAGAACATGTTTTATCATGAAATAGGATTTTACTATAATCCTTCTGTATTTTAGCCTGAAGGCATCATCACTTTGCTGGAAACATAATCCTCGTAAGGAGACATGAAACTGAATCATCATGTAGATGACATCAACGAGAGGGTATGCAAATTTGACTGTTATAAGGAACACAAAAAGTTAAATCAACTGAGGTGTAATATTAACTGATGTGGACGGCTATGGTTCAATCCACGTTCTTCAAGGAAGGAAAACATGAGACTAAGTCTGGGCTATTCTGGTTCGATCCATACTGGTCAAAATTTTCTTAGAACTGTCATGTATGGAAATTTATAATCTCGGACTAAATATGGATGGCTGTAGCTCAATCCACACTTGTCAAAATTTATGAACTGTCCTGATATGACAAAGGTGAACAACTGTGGATCGGTTCATAAAACATCATTAGACTGAAAAGCATGAAATTTGACTTGAGAACTAAGGAACGATTATGACTGGTTCATTAAGTAATATTTGACTGAAAACATGAATCTGTCATGAGTAAGGGCAAATGCCTATGGATCGGTTTACCAATACAAAATCGGAACGGGCAAGGGTGAACGCCTATGGGTCGGTTCACCAAAACAAAATTCACAGAAAAGCACATGCGACTAAATATGGCCAGTATTGTACCAACCTTTTACTTAGTCAAAAACTTTAAGAAAACCGACTGATAACTGAAGGAAACTGACTGATAAATGCATGAGAAACACGAAAGATAACAACGCCAAAAATATGGGAAGTTCCTGGTGACTACCCACTAGTCACAGGTCAAGTTTTAGAGCCTACAGGTCGAACCTTGCGCTCTGATACCATAATTGTAACACCCCACTTGGATAAGTGGACCGTTACGTGTATTTATGGCGTGTCATCAAAACATAAGGTAAATGTCCTAAAACATTAACTGACCATAAAGGAATACCGGAATCAAACATCGGTACTCCAAACATAAGCCCAAAACATGAAAAATAAAATACTGAAGGAAAGGACTAAACAATGTCCAAATAAGCAGAATAATGTAAGAAATGCATAAAGTAAGAAGTCTGGATAGCTTCCATCCAAATGCACATGCGCTTAGAATCCTAAAAGCGTCCCGGTGTACCTGCCGTTAGAACATGAAAGGAACTACGGCTGAGCATAACGCTCAGTGAACGGATATAAAGCATGATAAGAATATACTGAACGAAACAAGCGATAGAATACTGGAGCTGTAAGACTGATATGTAACATGTGGTAGAACTCTGCATAAAATCTGAGAAACCTGGTTCATATATACTGATACTGAAATATAACTTTTAAATTCTGAAAACATGCATTTACTGTATTTTATTTGCCAGAGCTTATATAGGTCACGTGCTGTAACAACCGTGCATGAATAACTGGAGGGGTGACCTCGTCATGCTGTAGAGGGGTGACCTCTAAATAACTGTGCTGGGTGGAGGGATCAGCTCCAATGTGAAGGATGTAGAGCACACACCACATTCACCCTGATAAACATGAAACACTTGAAAGCCTAGGATGCATCCATACGCCCCACTAAAAATATACTGATAAAATGGCCAAGCTGAGCTGAGTGGGACGATGCAGGATATCACTCTCCTGCATGTGAGTCACGACACCGGTGCCTCTAGTGCCGTGGTTACGGTACCTCCGTAACTAGTACATAAACTGGTCGTGCTTGTATATAATGCTCAGGCAATTCATTTAGTTATTAACATGATTTCTGATAAACTTAAACATATACTGGGGAAAACATTCGGCGGAAGACGGGGAATCCTAATCATGCATAGAAAGGAAAGTCCTTACTGAAAGGACGGGAAATCCGTACCTCTAGTCCAGTACCGACTGAAAGGAAGACTGAACGAATACTACTCGGGCTTCACGCGTGCTACATAATTACAAGACGCGAGTAAGTTAACTGGTATCCGTTATCAAATTTTCTGATCTTATTGGTTTCTTATATTTATTTTAATGTATTAACGTTATACTAATGGTTACGTACAATGTATATCTGTCGGTAATTAATTTCATAAAAAAATATTTCGCTAATATAAGTACGTTCTTAATTTGTTTAATTCGTTTTCCCAAAATATACCCTTTTTATATTTTTAGAAAACCAGTTTATATTTAACTTACTAAATGCATTTTACAACGTTTATTTCAAGTAAACTCATAAAAAGAAATGAGATTTAACAGTCCCAAACGCACTCTTAACTGTTTTAAAACCGGTTGCCAAACAGCCCGTTACCCCTGTAGCCAAACAGCCCTATTCCCTGTTTAAAACCCACTGCCAAACACCCCGTTAGTGTAAACCCCAAACCAAACCCTAATGTTTTGCGGCTGGTTGTGCAGCCAATCACCATAACAACATCCCGACATACAGCCCGGATCATAATATTTATTTAACATGTTTTAAACCCCAATAAATCGGATTAAAAGAAAAGAATAAAACGAATTAGGGTTTACATATGCTTACTAACCGTTTAGGGTTTCAAAACAGCAAATCTATTGTTCTTCTAGGATCAATCCTCGATCCCTTATTCGTGTTTCTTGATGTGGGTCGCGGCAGGGAAGGAGAGAACACAAAGAAAATGTAGGCGGCTGTTTGTTTTGATTTTTAGGGTTTCTATGTGTTTTGTTCGTCTGTATAGAAAAGAAAAAGGGATACTCTCCCGTCTGTTTTATTTTCTTCAAACGGGCCTGGCCCAGTTCACGAGTTGCGGCGCAAGATACATCTGTTGCGGCGCAACAGATCTGCGGATCATGAGTTGCGGCGCACGACACGTGAGTTGCGGCGCAAATTGAAGGGCCTGCAGATCATGGTTCTGCGAATCAAGAGTTGCGGCGCAAGACGCATCTGTTGCGGCGCAACATATGCTGCTGGCAATTATCCCACGTAAAGGAATAATAAACCGCATATTTATAAATTCTCGATTTAAAATACGGGTTTTACATGTATTTTCTAGAAGACAAAGATTTTGGAAATACCGAGTTTCAAGATCAATGTCTTGAAAAGCAACAAAGGAGTTAGAGGAAGACAAGAAGTTGTTTGATTCAAGAGGAAAACCATTAATGCATCTATACATTGATGGTTGAAGGTTACTCGGATAGCTCATGCCGGTGTTGATTTAAATATTATCCTCCCACGAGTTTGATAAAGATTCACACCCAACATCATGAACTATTTCTCGGTGATCATTTTCCTCTTCATAAGTTTCATACCTTGGCTCTTGTGGAAGGTTCCTTTTAATGGGAAGCATTACACGATCAACGGAGCAATAGGATGAAACATTAAGATGAGGAAGATCCTGATCAACTCTTCTAAGAAGACGAGTAAGAAGCATAACAAGGGAAATACTAGATTTAGACTTAAAGAGAACTAATCTAATCCTACTAGCGATGAAATATGCAAGATTGTACGAGGTGGAAGTTGCAACACAATATAACATATGTGCGAGACAAGCATGCACATGATTGCGATTACCACCAAGACACATTGCATTTTCCCTAATGATTTTGGCCCATGGGATCATAAAATCGTTAAGTTCGCTAGTTATTAATTCACAAGGAGTGAGAATACGAATGTTTCCTTGAAAAACACCAAGAAGAGAATGTTCACGTGGTTTAGAAATAGCTTTAGTAATGAACAAAGGAGATGGAAGATCGGTCATATAATGTACATCAATAGGGGCCGATTCCAAAGAGTCAATACTCCAAGCATCGGTGAACCTACAATAACCATTATATGGCACATTGATAATTTTACCAAATTCTTCAAAAGAGTATACAATGGTTTTCCCCTTAATGGAATCTTATAGATAAACCATTATTGATGCACATTAAGGTGAACGAGATAAAGAATTCAGTAAGAAAGGAAGGAAATATTGGCTCATCAATGTCAAGCAAACAATCAAAACCAATAGATTTGAACATGTAACGAGTGAGCTCAATCCCATCAAGATTGGGCGAGACAACACATCCTTCATGAAAGCAACGATTTTCTAAAGACCAAAGCGTATTTTTAAGTGAACGAGATTTACATGAATTAGAAAGAATAGACATGTACTCTCTAGTTTTCTCATGGTCATTTCGAGTTTCCAAAGGCATAGTTAGTACATATATTAGACAAATAAATATTTCCATAATCATTCTATGTTACATAAGATTAGTAAAAATCAAAATCACAAGAATGTGTTTAATCAATTTATTGACTAACCAAAGGATTATTCTTTATCATTCTTATGTTCACAATGTAGCAATTTCATTTTTGACAAATGCATATGAAGTACGCGAATCAAACAGGAACTTGAACATTGGTTTTCAAAATTCGTTTTTAGGTTAGAATTAACAATGCAAATACCAATGTGTTCAAGGGTTCATATCAATTTCATCATTAAACCAAATTAATTTGATTAAAATTCGGATTTTTTCAATAAGTGGGTTTTAGTGAAATTGCAAGGAATTCGAACCTATGGAATCATAGCACTAAAACTATGTGAACCCACATTCCTAATTTAGTTCTAATTCATTTTAATTTCGAAAATCCCCAATTATGAAAGTAAGAACCCTAGAACAAACTGATTGAATATGAATGAAGATACTTACAATTAAATGATGTTAGATGAAGAATGAATGAAACCCTTGTCTTGGAATCAATTAATTTTGAGTGATTTGGAAGCTTTTGAAACTTGTTAATGGAGGTTTTATGGTTTCTCCCGTCGCCACGGTGAAGAAGGAAGGAGAGGGTGTTTTTGAAAAAGTGTAAAATAATAAAAGCTGATTATTTTATGCTCAGTGGGACGCGGTTCCATATATATATATAAGGAAACACCATTAGTGTCGCGCCTATTTAAAGAACCGCGGGCAGAGCAAGTGTTTTAGCCATGAAAATGAAAGAAAATTTCCAAACCAAGTTTTTCTAAAATACTTAAAACATATATTAAGCCTTTTAGAAATCATTGGACCACTTCAAGACTAGGTTATAATGCCTTAATGAAGGATTACGAGTTAAATCGAGACCGAAAAAGACCGAATTATACCAAGACGGAAAAACGACTACTCGTAAGAAATAAGAGAGAAGAGAGAAACCAAGAGGAGTGAAAACCAAGTATTAATGCTTAAGAGATGAATGAAAATCTTAAGTTGCAAAAACGAAGAGCTTGTGTCATATATAGTGGTTTAAGACGTGTCTTTCCGGCGTAGGACAAAACGGCTTTGTTATGAACCATACCAAGCAATTTTTGTTATATAGAGTAAAAATTACTAATTAATCTTTTACAAAACATGAGCAAGAGTATAGATTCACTTTATCTCCCATGTGATCGGACAAATATCATTGTTAAGGGTCACAATGACAATATCTTTGGAATATTTCAATTCCAAATGTGTAGTATCCTAACTACAACATATGATGTAGTTTGGTATATCAACGTATTAATCAATCAACTAAGAGACGAGCTCAATTGCACATACTACACATAATATAGGGCCTTACTAAACATATAAGTTGCAAACCATATAAATCATGCTTGATACTTTACGCTACTACTAACTCACTCTACAACCCCTAAGTGAGTCAAGTATCCAAGACCATGAAGGTTTGAGAGGGTGAAAGAATAGAATCACATACCAAAACTAAATGTCAAGCCAAGGATGCTAAGAGCAATCACATAGTCAAGTAATGATCAAAAGAATGATCAAAGAGCGTATGGAAGGACGAAAACATACCTTAGCCGCAAAGTGCATCCCAAGTCTTCTAAGGACTAATGCAACACCCGAACTTGACCAAAGTGCATACTAAGTCTTCAAGGACTAGTATCACATTCACCAATCTTGATATCATCATCCCATGATGTTGAAGATCAAAAGGAGACGAGTCTTCAACAAGTGTAAGTAACTCAATTCACAATCATATAAATGATTAATCTTCATGAGTACCTACACAAAGCAAAATACAAACTAGTAGATACATTTCAAGAGCAAATCTAAAATACATAAAAGCTACTAATCAAGATGGAGTGATAAAACACTAATTAAAAGGTCTATTTTTATTAAAAAAATAGTTTTGACCAAAGAGAAACTTTAGTACAACTAACCCTTTTAATTTGAGGAGACAAAGGATCGATCCAAGCTTCAAAGTACAATATGCTTCAAAGATCTTGTGTGACCATCGCTCTGATACCAATTGTAGAAACTAGAAGGGGGGATGGGTTGAATAGTTTTTATTGTTAAGGTCCTAACTAAAAATCCTTTCAATTAGGTTTGTCCTAAAATTACTTTTTACTTGGAGACTAGTTTTATAGTTGTTAGGTTCATTTCTTATGCATTTACTACATCTAGTGATAATGGAATGCAATGTAATAAAGTAAGGATAAGTAAATAATAAGGAAAGAATCAACCTAAGACAAGACACCAAGATTTATAGTGGTTCAACAACGAAGCTCTCTCCTTGTTCCTACTCCACTCCTCGAGTACACCTTTCTCGATATTTCCATTATATCCACAAGCTTCATTCTTGGCGGAGAAAACCTAAAAACGTCGTTTACATTATTTTCTGACACAAAGCTAAATGTCGAGACCTAATCTTAGCTACGACCAATCTACACATGTCGCCTACTTCACAAATTTCCAACACAAGGCTAGATGTCAAGTTCTAATAGAAATCTAGAACCAATCTTCGTCGTCCATCTTTTTTTCTGACACAAGGCTAGATGTCTAGTCCTAATCCAAGCTAGAACCAATCTTCACAACTCTTAACTTTCAAGTTGACTGAGAACTCACAAGACACAAACACACATCACTTTATATCTTAGTGATAACTAACACACAAGACTCATTACAACTCAAGACGCATCCAAGTATACACATATAACTTGGATCTACACAAGACAAATCCAAGTATACACATATACATTGGATTTACACAAGATAATACAAGTATTCACAAATACATTCGATCTACATAAGACTAATCCAAGTAATCACAAATACTTTGGATCTATACAAGACTTATGCATACAAAATGATGAACATGACTAGATCTAAGAAAGGATGATCTTCATAAAGGCTTCATCTTTAATCGTATCACAAATGTGTAAGTGATCTTCTCTTTGGACAAGTAAAGAAGAGGATCAAGAGTGTTAATGCAATAATGCCTAAAAACGTTACTTGCATTTTTCGGTCTCGCTTTGTTTTGATTACGACAATATGTAAAAACAAGCATTTACGAAAACAACAAAAAACGAATTCTTGAGTTCAAGTATTTTTTATTTCAACCATTATCACTTAAAGTATAAACAAATAAGTACTCATCCTAATTAAGTGATCAAGGATTTAATCTTTTCTTAAAACTCACTTTTTATTAAGTGTGACAAGTTTTTTTTATTAGACTTTCTTTTTAAGAAAATGTTTTATTAAATTAATTATTTGAAAATTTGAAATTTGAAAATGGCATATTCTATCTTGGTTTGGAATATCCTTTCAGGATATTTTAATCCCCAGATACGAACCAATCCACTAAAAGATAAAAAGGAGCGGAGTCTATGCAGGCGGTTCCTTAGCACCTATAGCGGTTCCTTATTGATAAGGAACCGCGGGCTCCAATAAGGAACCGCGGGCAGATATAGCCGTTGGATGTTTGTCTTATAAACAGTGGACCATTCTCAGAATTTCAACTAATCTCTTTTGCATATACATTTCCAGATTCTTTCATACTTCTTAAATCACTCAAATCTTTGATCATTTGTTTGATTACTACTTGTTTAGAAGTGAATCTTTCTCATCTCATCTTTTCCTCTCAAAGTGAAAAGAGAAGAACACTATCATCCTTGAAGTGTTGTGTCTACCTCAAAGATCCATTGAAGATCCAAACTTATTTATTCATTGTTGTGTCATTATTGTGAAGATCCAAGTAGTTGTGTCTATTTGGAAGTTGTGTATGTATTAAGGTTAATACTTGGTCCTTAAAGTATATTGGTGTAGATTGGTCCTAGCTAAGATTAGGGCTCGACTTTTAGCTTAGAGTCAGAAATTGGTTAAGCGACGTTGTGTACGGTTTCTCCACCTTAAGGAGCTTGTTGATTAGTGAACTCTCGAGTAAGGAGTACTCGAAGAGTGGAGTAGGAACAAGGAGTGAGCTTCGTTGCCGAACCACTATAAATCCTTGGTGTTTGGTTTGATCTTTCCTTCCCTTATCTCTTTACATTCATTATTCTTTATACTTGTGATTATTAGTTTAGTTGCACTATACCTTGTTCATATTGTGTATAAGAAGGTTTCACATAATTATTAAAGTCTAAGTCTTTGAAAAGGATTTTTAAAAACCTATCTTTAACAAGTAATTTTAAGAAGCTATTCAACCTCCCCCTTCTAGTTTCTACAATTGGTATCAGAGCGTGGTTGCTCAAGCCTTTTTAAAATATATTGTATTTTAAAACTTGAATCAATCTATGGATTCCAACAAGTATTTAGAAGGGAATCCATGCAAAGACCACCTCTTTTTGAAACTGATAGTTTTATTTATTGGAAAATAGATTTGAGACTTATGTGAAATCAAAAGATTTAGATCTTTGGCATGTTATTACCAATGGTGATTTTTTGCCTTATCAATATAATGAAGTTTCTAAAAGCAAAGAGATAGTCACTTCTGATAAAGCTAATGGAGATACTAAAAGGAAACTTGCTAAAAATAATGAGGCTAAAATGGAGATTTATAATGCTTTACCAAAGAAAGAGTATGAAAGGATTTTTATGTGTGAAATCGCTAAAGATATTTGGAACACTCTTTTAGTAACCCACCAAGGTAATAGCCAAGTCAAAGAAAGTAAAATCGATCTTCTTGTTCAACAATATGAACAATTTGTCATCTTAGAAGATGAAACTGTTGATAGTGCATTTGCTAGATTTAACACTATTATTACTAGTCTAAAAGCACTTGATAAAGGTTTTTCTAGCAAGAACAATGTTAGGAAGTTGTTAACTTAAGATTCACCATAAACACGGGTTTATGATCCGGAGGTCGGGGAGGATTGAATAGATGTTTAGCCATGGTAGAGAGAGAAAGAGAGAGAGAGAGAGAGAGAGAGAGAGAGAGAGAGAGAGAGAGAGAGAGAGAGAGAGAGAGAGAGAGAGAGATGCTCTAATATGTGTTTTATTAGAGGGAGAAAGGGAAATAAGAAATGATAATCCTCACCCCTCCATGGAAGTATGGAAGGGTATATATAGCTCAGGACTTGAACTACTTACATGTGACAATATTAGTCCGTGTAAGTCTCGACTATGTAAACTATTGTAATTCCGTTAGTCGCTCAAATTTTAAGGCTAACAAAAGTTTCTTAGGGCGTTGCATCCAAAGTGTAGAGCTAAAGTCACGACGATTGAAGAATCAAATGATCTCGCCAAATTATCACTCGATGAACTCATTGGTAACTTGAAGGTTCAAGAGATGATAATTCTGAAGGACTCGGAAATGGTGAAAACTAAGAGTGAAAGAAAGTCTCTTGCACTCAAGGCCAAGAAGGCACAAAGTGACCATGAAAGCTTCTCAGACAGTGATGATGAGGAATATGCCATGGCGGTTAGAGACTTTAATAAGTTCTTTAAAAGACAAGGTCAATACGTGAGGCAACCAAACAACGACAAGAAACCCTTCTACAAAAACCAATTTGCCAAAGATGATAAAGGTGATAGGAAATGCTTTAGATGTGGTGATCCAAATCATTTCATCGGTGTTTGTCCTAAACCTTCACGCGACAAGAATCACACGGCGTTTGTTGGAGGTTCATGGAGCGATAGCGTTGAAGATGTTGACGATAACCCCAAAGATGAGAAATGTCTCATGGCTCACACTTCTAAAGAAGTACATTCCAAAACTGATTATTATAGAAATAATAGTTCTTCTCAAGATGATTGTGAATTAGAAGGCCAATACAATAACTTGCATAAGCTTAGTGTTAAATTCATTGAAAAGAATAAAGTGCTAAAATCAACTAGAACTAAGCTTGAGAATGAGATTAGTGAGCTAAAAGAGAAATTAGCTAAGCTTGAGAAAAACAAAGAAGTTGTTCTAACATGCTTAAAATGTGAAAAACTTAGACAAGAAAATGAAAACCTCAAGAGCACCTCCATTAGACTTGAAAAGTTCATGAGAGGTACTATTGCTCTTGATGATATGTTAAACAAAAAAATTCATTCTAAGGAAAGACTTGGGCTAGGATATAACAATAAAGCATCAACTAGTGAACCAAAACAAGTTAGTTTTTTAGAAAAATGCACCCCTGTACGCGGTTCTCCAACATATGGCGCGGTTCCTTATTGCTATGGAACCGCGGCTGGAGCTATAGAACCGCGACCAAAAGAAGGTTTGTGTGAAAATCCTAAAATTTCTCAAAAGTCCATTTTAGGTGAAGGACCAAATCATATTCTTATTAAAAAAGTCAAAGTACCTATTATTGAAAAATCCTACTCTAGATAAATTCTACAAGCCCTTGAGTAAACCTCTAATGGGAACTAGAAACTTATCTAGACAAACATCTACTCCTCCAAGAGTACGAATGAATCTAAACCTAGAAGTAGAACACCTACGCCAAAAAGAGATAATCAAGCTAAATCACGACCTAGAAGTAAAAGTCCAACACCTAGGAGGAATAACAATAATTCTAGATCAAGATCAAAGACACCTAGGAGAAACTATGGACAACAAAATGGCCATATGAATTGGAATAATTTTCAACAACAATACTTTTCCCCATAGGGAATGTCTCCTTCATTCATGCATCCCAACCAAATGCAAGGGATGTTTGGAACTAACAACTTTGGACCCATGAGATATTGGGGACCAAATGTTTGATCTTGTGTGTTGTTACCTAGATATGCTTGGGAATCAATTTAGAGCCCGACGAGTGGATTAAGGATAGTGGTTGTTCTAAACACATGACGGGTAATCAAAGTTTATTCTCGTACTATAAAGCATATGATAGAGGTAGCGTTACATTCACAAGTAATCGACGACAAAGGTACGGTCTCTCTTGACTATGACTGTAGAAAACGTAGAGCACATAGATAACTTAGGTTTTAACCTTCTAAGTTTAGGTCAAATTTGTGACAATAAGTGTAAGGTCATCTTTCGGAATATGACAGTGAAATCGTAAAAGATGGAAAAGTCATTGGAAAAGGTGTGAGAAAGCATGGGCTTTATGTCATGAAGGTCAATAGGAAGTCAAAGGACAACTTATGTCTAGCGACTTTAGATGATAGTTATACTCTTTGGCATAGGAGATTAGGTCACGCTAATATGCGTTTAATTCAATCTTTAGTCTCTAAGGAGTTGGTAAGACATCACCCCAAGATGAAGTTTGATAGCCACTTTTGTGATGCTTGCAAAATTGGGAAGCAAGTTCACTCAAGTCACAAAGACAAGAATTTGGTTTCGACCTCTCGGTGCTTAGAGCTCCTACATATGGATCTCTTTAGACCTTCCACCATACGGAGTTATGGAGGTAACCTTTATACCCTAGTTATAGTTGACGACTACTCTAGATTCACTTGGACTAGATTTTTGGCGTCTAAGAATGAAGCTTTCGATCACTTCGAAACCTTTAGTCGAAGAATTCAAAATCAACTAGGATGTTCAATTGTCTCTATTAGGACGGATCATGGTAGGGAATTTGATAATGAAGTGCAATTCGGTGCCTTTTGTGAAGCTCATGGTATTTACCATAACTTCTCGGCTCCTCGCACTCCATAATCAAATGGGGTAGTTGAAAGGAAGAATATGACCATCCAAGAGATGAGTAGAACGATGTTAAATGAGCAATCTTTGCCTCAAAAATTTTGGTGCAATGCCGTGGACACATCGACCTACATTCTCAACCGAATTCTTATTCGACCTTTTCTAGGAATGACCCCCTATGAGATTCTTAAAGGTAAGAAGCCCTCATTGGAACACTTTAGGGTGTTTGGAAGCAAGTGCTTCATTCTCAACACCAAAGATTACCTTACTAAGTTTGACCCAAAGTCTTACGAAGGTATCCTTTTAGGTTATTCTCAAACTAGCAAAGCCTACATAGTCCTTAATAGAACCTCGGGTGTAATTGAAGAATCACTTAACGTGACTTTTGATGAAACCCCTCCTTCATCTAAGACACCATCTTTGGTAGATGATGACTTGGATGAAATAGACATAGTTAATGCCAAAGATGTTAGAAACATAGGAGTTGAAGACCTTAGTGTTGAAAAGGGAGTAAACATTAAGGAGTCAAAGGATCATGCTCTCGATAACGTCATAGGCGAATTAAATCAAAGGACCCTAAGATCTCAAGTCCAAAATCAAAGTAACTTCTTTTGTTTCGTCTCCTTGATTGAACCAAAGAATGTTAAAGAAGCTGATGCGCGTCTTGCTGTAAAACCCGCATGCTTTTACCATGAATAGTACCCTTAAGATCGTACGTACTAGATTAAAACTTTCCTATTATAGTATGATTACGTTCATGTGTTAAAATTTTACGTATTACGTACGTGTTAGAACACGATAAGTATTTATTACGTACGAACACACAATAATTATTTAACAATAATTAATCACGAGCATGCGATCATGAAATCATGAACGTAATTAAATCGAACTAATACTAATTACTATATATATTTATTACGAGCACGAATAAATATATTAAGTCACGGTTAATAATTAACGAGAACACATAAAACACGAACACAAATAAACACGAACGAACATTTAAATAACGAGACACGGAAAACGGTATGGGTACCCCATGTGGGGCCCCCTACCTGCGGCTACATCAAGAAAGATGGGCCAAGCCCATCAAATTTTACTAAGAAGGGGTAAAGGTAAAATCTTGTTTTCATTTTTCACTTTAAAGTAAACTAGACAAAAACCTAAAAAGATTTTTGGCTCCTTCCTTCTTGCTCTCTTTGGCCGCCGCACCTAAACACAAGAAAAGGGGTGTTTGTTCGATCATTGATCTTAATTTGGTACGTGTGTTCGTGTGTGTTCATCCTCGTTAGATCCACGCATTCGGTATACCTTTTAATCCTTTTTCTTTTTGATTTGATTTAATAAAATTAATTAAGAACATGATGTTTTTAAAAACCTAATTAAAAACATAAACTAAACATGTAATTGGTTATGGGGTAAATCAAAAGGGTGGATTTAGGGGTGTTTTGTTTGCCGGCGCCTAAACCAAACCCCAAGGGGGTCTCGGTTTGGCTTATAGACCACCACCGAGACCACAAGGTCTCGGTTTGGTGGTGTGGGTCCCACGGCAGCAGCAAACAAGGGGGAACCCCAAAGTGGTTCGGGGTATGGTGTTGATTTCGAGTCCGGTTCATGGTTTCTAGTCACGATCCGGTTCATGGTTTATGTCAAGGTTATGTTTTTATAAATCATATGTTATAAATTAAATTAATAAAATATGACATGATTAATTTAATAAAACATGACTTAGGTTATAATTTTAATTATTAGATCATGGAATTTTTAACCTAAGTATTTATATTTTCTAAACCTTATAATTAATTAATTATTAAAAACCATGGTTATAATTAATTAATTAACATGACTTAGGTTATTTATTAATAGTTAATAATACATGTTTTAACCTAAGTATTTAACTTTATTTAATTAAAAACATGATATATTTAATTAAATACTTTTAACCTATAGTTTATTTAAATTACATGTAATAATTAATAAACTATACCTTATATCAATATGACTTAGAAAAATAATCAGAAAACACTTAAGCTTATATACTTAGCTTATTTAACCAGCTTATATCTAATTATGGAAACTTTCTATTTTTAGAAACTTATTTAATTCAGGCAGCTAATCTATTTATGGAAACTTTCTATTTTTAGAAACTTATCTATTTTAAGCAGTAATTCTATTTTTGGAAACTTTCTATTTTTGGAAACTTTCTATTTTTTGTAACTTTCTATTTTTGGAAACTTTCTATTTTAGGAAACCTGTTATTTTTAGAAAGTTACTTATTATTACACAGTAAGTATAATAATACATGAAATACAAGTAATACTTAATCAGAATAGACAGAATATAAGATAAACACAGTTTAAGGCTTAAAACAGTAAAACATGACACAGACGTATAAAATAAGCTAAGACATGATATAAAACTAGTTACGTATTTAGTAATCAGATACTTATTCACGTATGTATTTATGTAGCATTAGTGATACCGAAGTAGGATCCTCCTCAGTCGTCTTCTTCGTTCACTGGACATAAGGTACGGATTCCTGTCCTTTCAGTATGGACATTCTTTCCTTATTAGGATTCCCCGTATGAGCCAAATGTTTTCCCGTAGTATAAGTTTATATGTTTGATTTGCTTATGTTTAATTTAGAATACCTATAGCCATATACATGCATGACCAGTTTCACCTAGTTATGGAGGTACCATAACCATAACATTAGAGGCACTGATGTTATGACTTCACCACGGCGGAGTGATTGCTCGTGGCGTCCCTTCAGCTTTTGGCCATATTACTATATTTATTATGTGGGGCGTATGGGTGCATCCTAGTTACATGTTTTTCAGCAGATTACTCAGTGTGAATGTGGTGTGTGCCTTGCATCCTTCACAAGGAGCTGATCCCTCCTACCCAAAACCAGTATATTAAATTAGAGGCAACCCCTCTAATTTGCATGATGAGGTCACCCCTCCAAGTATTCATGCACGGTAGATTTTCATGACCTATATTGGCTAATGGTAGTATATGCTAAACAGTTTTATAAGATAAACATAAGGCTTTTCAAACTATAAAACCAGTTTTACCAAGACTTAACCAGGTTATTCGGGACTTAGTTTCTTCCGCTGTTATATGTTATATGCTTATCCTATTCATGCTTTATTGTACATCCGTGCACTGAGTGTATTGCTCAACCGTTTTCCTTTTTTATGTTCCCAAAACGGCAGGTACTCAGGGACGCTCGTAGACTTTAAGCGTACGTGCATATGGACTGGAAGCTTTCTAGCCTTTCTTTACTTGATGCATTATCTTTACTTTGATACACTTACTATGGACATTGTTTAGTCCTTTCCTTTATAGTATCTATGTTTGTGTGTGATGAGCTTTACTCTTGGACTACCGATGTTTGATTCTGGTATTTTCCTTTTATGGTCATGTAATGTTTAGACATTTTTCCTTGTATGCTTTGATGACACGCCATAATTACGCGTGACATTCCATTATCAAAATGGGGTGTTACAATTATGGTATCAGAGCCAAGGCTTCGACCTGTAGGCTCTCAAAATATGACCTGTGATTAGTGGGTAGTCACTATGGTCTTCCTAGAACTGACAGTCGTTTTCATGCATTCATCATTTTTATGCATACACATATATGTCATTGTCACAGGTTTTTGACTAAGTAATGGTTGGTAAAGGACTTGCCCTATTTAGTCGCATGTGTTTTATCGAAACTTTTAAATTTGGGAGCGACCCATAGGCGTCCCCTCGCCATGTCTTTTATTTTGGGTGAATTGACCATAGGCGTTCACTCTCGAGCATACAAAAGTTTTCATAAAACTGCATCATGCATTCATACACAAAATTTTCTTGCATACAATTTTTCTCTTGAATTTTGGTATTAATTTTTTTTTCACGTATATATATTTTATGTTTTGATCTATTTAATCATATGTTTTATGTTATACTGTTAGATGGTTCTCACACGTGAACAGGAACAACTCAATGCTGCAATCCAAGCTGCAATGCAAGCTTTGCTTCCTCAACTGAGGAACGACATCAGGGCTGAGGTTCAAGCTGCCAATAATCAGCAGCATAACCAGGCACCTCCTCCTCCTCCTCCAGTGACATTAGCAGTATGGCTGGAGAGATTCAACAAGCTCCGTCCTCGAGCTTTTGAGAAAACAGATAGCCTAGTGATGCTGAAAGCTGGTTGGCTCACATCGAGAAGACTTTCAATGCTATGGGTTGTGACCCCGCGTACAAGGCGAGGTTGGCATGCTATCGGTTCGAAGGTGATGTGCTAAATTGGTGGCTAGCGTTGATGCAGTCTGAGGGAGGTGACGATTGGGTTGCTGGTTTGACATGGGCTCAGTTCAAGGACAGGGTGATGGAGCAGTTCTTTCCCAAGGCTGAGCAAGACAAGCTCAAGAGGGAGTACCATGGGATCCGACAGAGAGCTGGGGAGAATAGCAACGAGTTTATGCAGCGCTTTCTTCGCTTAGATGGTTTCCTTGGTGCAGCAGCAGCTACTCCTGAAGAGCATGCACACCACTTTAGGTGGGCTCTTCGCACATCAGTCGCAAACAATCAGGTGTGTGCTACGTTCAACACTGTAGCACAAGTGGCCGATGCAGCACATAAGCTGGAGATGCTGCAGGAGAGAGATGAGTTCAGGGAAGCTGAGAGACCCGACAAGAGGTAAACATTCGCATTCAAGCGGTGATCAATCCGTATTCTTTCCATATATGTCAATTATTCATCTCTTTAAAATGTATCTTCCAGGCAGAAAACTGGGGACCGGTCTCAGTCGGCTACTCAGCAGCAGCCTCATCAGCCCAAGGGAAACAGTCAGACTAACGACCGTTCTGCTACGGAAAGGAGTGGCGGTAATGATAATTACCGTAACAACACTGGACACTCCAACAACAGCAGGTCCTAATACTTACGCATTTTCTTATGATTTCATGTTATAACTCATATTCTGACACTTTAGCAAAACTTCTACCAGGAACCATGGAAACGGTAGGGACCAGAACCAGAGAGGTTCACAGCCTAGCCGTCCAGCTATCACTGGTATTCAATCTTACGATTATCCGCATTGTCCTTTGTACCCTATTATCATGTCTTATGTAAAATGTTTTATCAGGTTCTCAGCCAGCCAGAGCACCTGCTGGAGGGTATACTCCTCCTCTTTGCTCTACTTGCCATCGTAGGCACCCAGGGCCATGTCTTCGTAACACGGACGCATGCTTCAAGTGTGGTCTTCCTGGCCATATCATGAAGGATTGCCGTAAGGGCGAGATGGAGGGCACATCGGGACATGCTGATTCCAAGCCGCCTCCTACCATCGGGCGTGTCTACACGACATCTCGAGACCAGGACAACAAGTCTACAGGTACCATAACTGGAATCTTGTATATGTATGGTCAAGCTGCGTGTGTTCTTTTGATACGGGTGCTACTCACTCGGTCATTTCTACTGCTTATGCTAAGAACATTAGGATGCTCCCCATGCCACTAGAGAATAGGCTTACTATTTCCACGCCTTTGAGGGACTCTGTATTAATCACCCATGTATACAAGAGCCTTCCCCTAGAATTTAACGATAAGGTTCGACCTGTTGACGTACTTCCGCTGGACATGAATGACTTCGACATGATTTTGGGCATGGATTGGCTATCCAAGCATAATGCTACCATAGACTGCCATTCATATCGAGTTATCTTCGGTGATGTTAATGCACCAGAGTACATTCATAACGGGTTCGTACCCGGACGGTCTGTACAAATCATATCTACCCTGCAAGCGCGTGCACTACAGTCACACGGCTGCGAGGGTTATCTAGCTACGGTTCACGACATGGATGCTGAATCTCCATCAATTCAGGATCAACCAATAGTGTCGGAGTTCCAAGATGTATTTCCAACAGAACTTCCGGGCATACCACCTGCACGAGAAGTGGAATTCAATATCGAGCTTATTCCAGGAGCTGAACCAATCTCCAAGGCTCCTTATCGCATGGCTCCCATAGAGCTGAAGGAGCTGAACGATCAACTGCAATAACTTCTTGAACGAGGTTTCATTCGACCGAGCGCATCTCCATGGGGCGCACCGGTCTTATTTGTTAAGAAGAAGGATGGCAGTATGCGTCTTTGTATAGACTATCGCGAGCTCAACAAGATTACTATCCAGAATAGGTATCCACTGCCGCGTATAGACGATATGTTTGACCAACTCCAAGGGGCCAAACACTTCTCCAAGATTGATCTTAGGTCAGGCTACCATCAGCTACGGGTTAAGGAGCAGGACATCGCCAAGACTGCTTTTCGTACCCGCTATGGCCACTACGAGTTTGTAGTTATGCCATTCGGCCTGACAAGTGCTCCAGCAGTGTTCATGGACTTGATGAACATAATCTTCCATGAACATCTGGACAAGTTCGTCATTGTCTTCATCGATGACATCCTGATTTTCTCAAAGTCCAAGGAGGAACACGAAGACCATCTTCGTACTGTACTACAGATTCTTCGCCAGAAGCAGCTGTATGCTAAATTCTCTAAGTGTGAGTTCTAGTTAGACAAGGTGGCATTCTTAGGTCACATTGTATCAGCAGAAGGAATCACTATGGATCCAGCGAAGGTTGAGGCCATTACTAAGTGGCCGAGGCCGACATCAGCGACGGAAGTCCGCAGTTTCTTAGGCATAGCTGGCTATTACCATAGGTTCATGGAGAACTTTTCTAGCTTAGCACTACCATTGACCAAACTGATGCGAAAAGGGGAGAAATTCGTCTGGACTGAAGAACGAGAGAAGAGCTTTGAAGACCTGAAGCAGAAGCTAGTACCTGCACCTATTCTTACTCTCCCATCTGGTACGGGTGGATTTCAAATCTACAGTGATGCATCAGGGAAGGGACTTGGCTGTGTTCTCATGCAACATGGGAAAGTGATCGCGTACGCTTCACGGCAGCTTAAGCCTTATGAAGAAAATTACCCCACGCATGACTTGGAACTTGCTGCAGTCGTGTTTGCATTGAAGATATGGAGGCACTACTTATATGGAGAATCATGTGACATTTTCACGGACCACAAGAGCTTGAAGTATATCTTCACTCAACGTGAATTGAACATGAGGCAGAGGAGATGGTTAGAGCTGTTGAAGGATTATGACATTAATCTACAGTATCATCCCGGAAAGGCAAATGTAGTAGCAGATGCTCTTAGTAGGAAGTTTGGAATGATCAAAGGCATTAAAATTGAGGAGGAAATCATAAGAGACTTGGAGCGACTAGACATCGAGATCATGGCACGTGGACAACACGGTTACTGGGCTAATCTTAGAGTAGAACCCGAGTTACTCTCTAAGATCAAGGAAGCTCAGAAAGATGATGGAGAAATCTGGGCGATAGTACAGAACTTGGAGAAACAGACGGAATTCAAAGTAGATGCAGATGGTATCGTATGGCAGGGCACGAGACTTTGTGTTCCTGATGACCAAGAACTCCGGGAATCCTTGTTAGCTAAAGCTCATAGCTCCCCATTCTCCATACATCCTGGTTCGACTAAGATGTACCATGACATCAAGCAGTATTTTTGGTGGAGTGGTATGAAGCAGGATGTGGCAACTTACGTCTCCAAATGTCTTACCTGCCAGCAGGTTAAGATCGAGCATCAGCGATCTGGCGGTCTCCTTCAACCGTTAGATATTCTAGAGTGGAAGTGGGACAAAATCACCATGGATTTTGTTACTGGTCTTCCGCCTACCAAGAGGAAGCACGATGCAATTTGGGTTATCGTAGATCGACTTACCAAATCAGCTCATTTCTTACCGGTCCGCAAGGAAGATCCGGTAAGTAAACTCGCCGATACGTACAGAAGAGAGATCATGAGACTACACGGTGCTCCATCCAGCATCGTCTCAGACAGAGATCCTCGTTTCACTTCGCGATTTTGGAAGAGTCTACAGAAAGCTTGGGGTACACAACTTAAGCTCAGCACGGCTTTTCATCCTCAAACAAACGGACAGTCGGAGCGAACGATTCAGACATTTTAAGACATGTTGAGGTCATGTGCGTTGGAATGGACGGGTGATTGGGACGATTACATCTGTTTGGTGGAGTTTGCATACAACAACAGTTGGCACGCAAGTATCAAGTGTGCTCCTTTCGAGATGTTCTATGGCAGAAAGTGTCGCGCCCCAATCTACTGGGATCAGGTTGGCGAGCGAACACTTGAAGGACCAGAAATCATAGAGATGACCAATGAAAGGATCGCAGTAGCTAAGCAGAAACTTCAAGAAGCACGGCCACGTCAGAAGAGTTACGCCGATAAGCATCGTAGGGACATACATTTTAACGTAGGAGATCAGGTCCTCCTTAAGGTTTCACCGGCACGTGGTGTTAGACGCTTCGGGATTAAAGGGAAGCTTAGTCCTCGTTTCATCGGACCGTTTGATATCATTGAACGAGTCGGTGAAGTATCTTACCGGTTAGCGTTACCTCCGTGGCTTTCTCATGTGCACAATGTGTTTCATGTGTCCTTACTCAGAGGGTACCAGTATCATCCCCTTCACATGGTTCAGTATCCACTGGAACAGATACGTGAAGATCTCACTTTCATAGAAGAACCCGAACGAGTTCTTGACAGACAAGAACGTGTCATGAGAAGGAAGACGATTCCATTCGTCAAAATCCTTTGGAGGGATCATACCGAGCGGGAAGCCACTTGGGAAACAGAGGAGTCTATCCGGGCTTCTTACCCTCATTTTATATTTTGAATTCGGGTATGTTCTTCTTTTCCAGTTTACTTTATCTATAATTCAAGGACGAATTATTCTTTTTAGGGGGGAAGAGTTGTAAAACCCGCATGCTTTTACCATGAATAGTACCCTTAAGATCGTACGTACTAGATTAAAACTTTCCTGTTATAGTATGATTATGTTCACGTGTTAGAATTTTACGTATTACGTACGTGTTAGAACACGATAAGTATTTATTACGTACGAACACACAATAATTATTTAACAATAATTAATCACGAGCATGCGATCATGAAATCATGAACGTAATTAAATCGAACTAATACTAATTACGTATATATATTTATTACGAGCACGAATAAATGTATTAAGTCACGGTTAATAATTAACGAGAACACATAAAACACGAACACAAATAAACATGAACGAACATTTAAATAACGAGACACGGAAAACGGTATGGGTACCCTATGTGGGCCCCCCTACCCGCGGCTACATCAAGAAAGATGGGCCAAGCCCATCAAATTTTACTAAGAAGGGGTAAAGGTAAAATCTTGTTTTCATTTTTCACTTTACAGTAAACTAAACAAAAACCTAAAAAGATTTTTGGCTCCTTCCTTCTTGCTCTCTTTGGCCGCCGCACCTAAACACAAGAAAAGGGGTGTTTGTTCGATCTTTGATCTTGATTTGGTACGTGTGTTCGTGTGTGTTCATCCTCGTTAGATCCACGCATTCGGTATACCTTTTAATCCTTTTTTCTTTTTGATTTGATTTAATAAAATTAATTAAGAACATGATGTTTTTAAAAGCCTAATTAAAAACATAAACTAAACATGTAATTGGTTATGGGGTAAATCAAAAGGGTGGATTTAGGGGTGTTTTGTTTGGCCGACGCCTAAACCGAACCCCAAGGGGGTCTCGGTTTGGCTTATAGACCACCACCGAGACCACAAGGTCTCGGTTTGGTGGTGTGGGTCCCACGGCAGCAGCAAACAAGGGGGAACCCTGAAGTGGTTCGGGGTATGGTGTTGATTTCAAGTCCGGTTCATGGTTTCTAGTCACGATCCGGTTCATGGTTTATGTCAAGGTTATGTTTTTATAAATCATATGTTATAAATTAAATTAATAAAATATGACATGATTAATTTAATAAAACATGACTTATGTTATAATTTAATTATTAGATCATGGAATTTTTAACCTAAGTATTTATATGTTCTAAACCTTATAATTAATTAATTATTAAAAACCATGGTTATAATTAATTAATTAACATGACTTAGGTTATTTTATTAATAGTTAATAATACATGTTATAACCTAAATATTTAACTTTATTTAAATAAAAACATGATATATTTAATTAAATACTTTTAACCTATAGTTTATTTAAATTACATGTAATAATTAATAAACTATACCTTATATCATTATGACTTAGAAAAATAATCAGAAAACACTTAAGCTTATATACTTAGCTTATTTAACCAGCTTATATCTAATTGTGGAAACTTTCTATTTTTAGAAACTTATTTAATTCAGGCAGCTAATCTATTTATGAAAACTTTCTATTTTTAGAAACTTATTTAATTAAGGCAGCTAATCTATTTATGGAAACTTTTTATTTTTAGAAACTTATCTATTTTAAGCAATAATTCTATTTTTGGAAACTTTCTATTTTTGGAAACTTTCTATGTTTGGTAACTTTCTATTTTTGGAAACTTTCTATTTTAGGAAACCTGCTATTTTTAGAAAGTTACTTATTATTACACAGTAAGTATAATAATACATGAAATACAAGTAATACTTAATCAGAATAGACAGAATATAAGATAAACACAGTTTAAGGCTTAAAACAGTAAAACATGACACGAACGTAGAAAATAAGCTAAGACATGATATAAAACTAGTTACGTATTTAGTAATCAGATACTTATTCACGTATGTATTTATGTAGCATTAGTGATACCGAAGTAGGATCCTCCTCAGTTCGTCTTCTTCGTTCACTGGACATAAGGTACGGATTCCCGTCCTTTCAGTATGGACATTCTTTCCTTATTAGGATTCCCCGTATGCAGCCAAATGTTTTCCCGTAGTATAAGTTTATATGTTTGATTTGCTTATGTTTAATTTAGAATACCTATAGCCATATACATGCATGACCAGTTTCACCTAGTTATGGAGGTACCATAACCATAACATTAGAGGCACTGATGTTATGACTTCACCACGGCGGAGTGATTGCTCGTGGCGTCCTTTCAGCTTTTGGCCATATTATTATATTTATCATGTGGGGCGTATGGGTGCATCCTAGTTACATGTTTTTCAGCAGATTACTCAGTGTGAATGTAGTGTGTGCCTTGCATCCTTCACAAGGAGCTGATCCCTCCTACCCAAAACCAGTATATTAAATTAGAGGCAGTCCCTCTAATTTGCATGATGAGGTCACCCCTCCAAGTATTCATGCACGGTGGATTTTCATGACCTATATTGGCTAATGGTAGTATATGCTAAACAGTTTTATAAGATAAACATAAGGATTTTCAAACTATAAAACCAGTTTTACCAAGACTTAACCAGGTTATTCGGGACTTAGTTTCTTCCGCTGTTATATGTTATATGCTTATCCTATTCATGCTTTATTTTACATCCGTGCACTAAGCGTATTGCTCAGTCGTTTTCCTTTTTTATGTTCCCAAAACGGCAGGTACTCAGGGACGCTCGTAGACTTTAAGCGTACGTGCATATGGACTGGAAGCTTTCTAGCCTTTCTTTACTTGATGCATTATCTTTACTTTGATACACTTACTATGGACATTGTTTAGTCCTTTCCTTTATAGTATCTATGTTTTTGTGTGATGAGCTTTACTCTTGGACTACCGATGTTTGATTCTGGTATTTTCCTTTTATGGTCATGTAATGTTTAGACATTTTTCCTTGTATGCTTTGATGACACGCCATAATTACGCGTGACATTCCATTATCAAAATGGGGTGTTACACTTGCACTCCTAGTTTTACATTTATAAACAAGACTTATTAATTACTTAACTATGCATACGAGCAATTATACTCGTTCTATTGTAGTAAAGTCGGGTAAGTCGAGATCGTCCCATAGGATTTGCGTATATTCAAAACGTTTGGGTGGTGTAGGTAATAGGGTTGTCACTACCGATATTACCGCTAGAATTAACTTTGTAAAGGAAAACATATTTAATAGTAATACTTGTGTGAATTCCATTTCATCCGTAGGAGAGATAATTTGTGTGTGTTTAGCAACTATGAGTCACAAATCTAAAGTACATGAATTCCATTCCATGGTATTTTTCATAGAATCCATATTAACAAATTGGTGTAGACAAACCCTTTCGACTATGATTATCTATTCCAATTCATTATAATCCGCATTTTTTAGAAAATACAAAGAGATAAGTTTGGTTTGAATGGGTTCTTTCGACCTATACCCAAGATAAATCTTTCGACAAATTCCTTTAACCAACTCGTCAAGGTGAGTGTCAATCACCAAGAAACCAAATTGACTCATGCACAAATCTTTTGGAACATAGTTTACCAGAAATCCTTTCGACCTATAAATCCAATAAAAAGCTATATTTCATTTGATTATCAAAACATGTTTTAAGAAATTATCAACCATCAAAACGCAATTATATTCTCTTGATCATAAAACCAAACTCTCCTTTAGAATCCATGTTCATCACACAAGTATATCACACTACTGGGAATTCAAACACGTTGCAACACAATTCATAACTATCTAAAACATTCAACAATACTTAAATTATAATGAGAATCAATTCAAGTACAAGAATTTACCAAAAGTTCTTCAAAACACAAGGAAATAACAAATAGAATTTAGAGCAATTCCAAAGCCTCCAATCAACCAATGAACCTCCAACCGAATCTCTCCTTCACGAAATTCGTCCCTCCTATGAGGATTAACAGGGTTTATTGTCTTTCGGGTTATGTAGGAATGGTGATTCTAACCTTTGTCAAGGGTTAGAATGATCCTTGGATTAAGCACACTAAAAAAATGACCCTAAGGTCTAATTTATACATGATTTTGGCTTGGTGAGAAGGCAAAAACATCTGGGAATTATTATGGAGGGGAAATGAGAAGCCTCCCATTGATGGTGGTGGTTTAAGAGTGTTTTAATGTAACTTGTGCTAAACCTGACTAGCAAATTGCTGGTGGCAAAATGATCCCGCTGGTGGCGAAATGGTGTGATGTTGCTGGTGGCGACTTCATTCCTGCTGGTGGAATAATGGTGTAGTTTTGCTGGTGGCAGAATAAAAGTTGTTGGTGGCAACTGGGCCATCTCCCACATTTTCCTTTTCTAATCCCTTTTCGTTATTTCTTCCTCCATCTTTCCTCTAAACTTTCCAAGACTCCTTTCTCCTCAATTATTCTTCATACGAGAGCTTACGTTCCCATGCCTCGTTTATTCCTTCGCCTCCGATTCGCGCTTTTTATTCCTTTATTCACGTTTCTTCATCCTTGCTTCCTACAAAATACAATAACCGAACTTTGCACAATATTAGCAATAAAATCTGTTTATTACCACAAATACTATATCAATAGTGAAGATAACGCTTATTAATACATGTTGGATTTGAGCGTTATCAAATCCTCTCAGACTTTAGCATTGCTCGCCCTCGAGCAAGTAAAGTAAAACCAAAATCAAAATTTAAACATAAACTTGTATTTGACTCCTCTAAATCTATTTAAAACTCTAAAGACACAAAAATAGTAGACACATCTTAATCCGATGGGGCGTGAGCACCCGACAATTTTATCAAAAAGGACTTTTTTATTTTTGACATATAAAAGCAAAAATACTATCCACCATATGATCACATCCATCTTTCTCATCATACTACTCTTGTCTTTTCTTTCTCCTTTTTTTTCAACTTCAAGTATTACGTCTTGACACATTGGCCAATCGATACTACCATTTTACTTCTTCTTCCTTCGTCTTCTAATTTATAGCTCATTGGTTATTTATAACTAAGCTTATAGCTCATTGGCTATTTGCTTCTTTTCCGCAATCCCCCTCACACTTTGGATGAGCATACGCTACAAAAAAATACAAAATAGAGTAGCTAATCCTCTTTTGTTTAAATAACTCATGCGAATACAAAGTGTGACCAACTCGATCATCAAAAGTCATTTTTTTCTAAATAGGGGATTAGCAACAACTTTTAAAATATTTTGCCTTTTATCATCTATTCTTTCCACAATCACACAAATTGTGATCTCACTGCGGATTAAAAATACTACTAAAATAAAATTTAAAATTTAATTAATTTTTTTTCTTTTTTTGTGTAACCTTTGAAAAGTAACCATCTTTGACAAAAATACACCATTTATCATATTTTACCACCCCCTCACACTTAAGTTTAACATTGTCCTCAATGGTAATAAACGAACTTCAAAGTATAAGAAAATTGGAAAAATAAGGTCAAACGATACTACCGAAATATGAACATGAACTCTATGTGGTTTTGTTGCATCATGAGTCTACAGAAAAGTCCATATTTTCCACCAATGTTGAATTCATATGTCAATTCCTGCAAATACTGCACTAACAAAAGAAACTTTTTCTTCCAAATAACATAAAATAAAATAAAATCACAAAAATGTCTAAAATCATTCCAAGTCAACAACTACAAACACAAATCCTTGGAAACAAAATAAAATAAAGTCTTTGAAAATAATATCTTACAAACTTCATATGATATGGTGTCTTCAATCTTCCATATCTTCATCATCATCATGAGCTCCTCTCGATGATCCTCTAGCATCAAAATTTCTGAGAACAATAGAGCTACTTCCAAAGTATCCACCCGTATTTGGGTCTAAGTAGTCATCAACGGACACTCCACCTCCTCTATAAGTACCTTCATTCCCATGAGGATAGTGTGTGTGCAGTGAGGATATGACACATACGGATATGGATATGGTGTAACATTTGGTGGCTCATAGGTTGGGTAGCTATAGTGTGCTTGATCCACCAAATGATGTAGGATTGGCACAGAATGCTCAAGAATGTAGTTGTTCCTCATTGTCATAGTATCTCTCCATATCATCATTGTTTCTATCTCACTCAAACTTGCATTCCAATCTCCCCAACTAGAGTTCACCCCACTTGTATCGTGCTCCTCTTCTCTTTGTTCTCCAGCTTATTGTTGTAACGGGTCCGGATATCTTAGACATTTCTTCCTCTTGTCTAGCTCCTTCTCCAAAGATCTTACATCCCAAAATTCATTATCAATCGGCTCCGATAACTTTCTTATAGCATTACCATCTAAAACATTGAGCCTTCTAGCTAACCAAGTCACATAATGACCTCCACATACGTCACTTATTGTTTTTAATCCCGGGGATCTCTTATACAAGTACTCGGCAATTGCCCTCACTACGTTCACTTGCCTTTCCCCACTAGCCACGCTCAACAACCATAGGTCAGTGTTTTGGCATCTTTCCCTAGTTTCCGATCGATGCTCAATTTGTCCTACTATGAAACTATGTATAATTCTCAAAAGTGGATCCCTAATCGACCCAAGCTTCTTATTCCCCACAGTGTGTTCAGCTATGCTTTCCCAATATTCATTTATTGGTAAGAACTTCTTATTGGTTTCTAGCTTGGAAAAGTGTAGCTCAAACAAAGGATTGTCCTAATCTTCCTCATCATACAATCCTAACACCTCTCCAAACTGTGCTAGTGTAAAACAGTAATTCACCCCTAATAGTCTAAACCAATTGCAAGGCTCATTCTTTGCATCTTCAACTTCATTCTTAAAATAAAAGGTTGAAAAGAATTCAAGACATAACTCAGAATATATCTCACCTTGTATATTTAAAGCCTTTTCAAACGAGTAGTCCTTGAAAGTTGCTCCCGAGCTATGAGTGTAAGTCATCCTCAAATTTTCCTTCAAAATCTCATCACAACCAAACCTCCTGAGTAAGCTCCAATCAGGTATTCTAGGCTTGCCAAAGGTCTTCCCTTGTAACTTCGACAATCTCAAGTTGTAAGCATGACGTTCCATTTCTCCTAATCCTCTCCACTTCAAGTACTCATGCGACACAGCCCTCACCTTGTATGACACCTTGCCTTGGCCATATTTCCGTTCATATTTTTCGATCAAAGGGTTAGGAGACATTTTCCTCTTTTGCTTATAAAACATTTACAACACTCGGAATGTTCGTATGTTAGTAAATTAAACAAATAGCCCTAAAAAATCTATAAAACAAACCAAATAAAAACGAAATAATTTTTTTTTACAGACCCCGAGTTGCCGACCGGCAGGGGTGTTTTGCCGACGGCGACTCGTTAACAGCAAGCATTCTACGGGCTGGCAGACACATCTTGCCGGTGGCGTGGTGTTTATAGTGGGAGTTTTGCCGCCCGTCAATGCTATTTTGCCGGCGGCAACCCCAAAAAATCATATATATATATATATATATATATATATATATATATATATATATATATATATATATATATATATATATATATATATATATCATCACCACTAACACTTCCTCAATTTTCCACTATCTTCAAAATGGATCAAAACACTATAAACATCATCCATTTTCTAGAAATCATTCCTCTAAACAAATCAAAACTAATAACATAACATCTACAATTTCTATTTATTCATCATTCTAAACTACTTAATCAATCTTATAAGATCAAAAACAACTACATTGATGAAAAACCACTTGAGTTCATCATCATCTAACCAAAACTAATCTACCCTCACACTATCAATGGCTCCATCTCCTAAATTCATACCACATCTTAATCTAATTCCTATGATTCATGCTTAATCAATTAAATCTACTCATCACAAGATTCATGAATAAAAAAAATCAAAATTAATAGATGGATGGGTGTTGGATTCAATTACCTTGTTGGGTGCCATTTTGGTTTCTTCAAAAAGAACTCAAGAAAAATTCTTCTTTCTTCTCTTTTTTTCTGCGTTTTGTGTGTGTGAGTGGGTTGTGTGTTTGGGAAAATAACCCAAATACTCCTTATGGGTTGGTTATATCCCCATAAGTTCCCAGATTTTTTTTAACGGGTTTTTATTCCGTCGACAATTTTCAAAATTTTCACAACATGTCTATAAAATCCTAAAAAAAAGGAAATATAATAACTAAATCAACCAAATTACCAAAAACAAAAAATTGTCTAAATTACCAAACCACCAAGAAAATAAACCAAAATAGTGTCAAAGAGTAAAAAAACTGAAATTTGAAGAAAAAGATCAAGCCTTTGTCTTGTTTTTGTTGGGAATAAAATGTAGCCAGTACACTTGGACGCTGACAAGAGCAATTGGGACGTTGATAAGAAGAAAACAAGCGTTGACAGAACAAGCATTGACAGGAAGATGTCAAGCGTTGATAGGATGAAGTCAAGCACTAATAGAAGACTTAGTCTACACGTATTATGTTTCTAGTAAAGATATGATCAACAATGTGTTTTCTATGTTTATCTTTACCTAAAATAGTTGATACGTAGACTCTTGTACAAGGCTCCTTATGTCTATAAAAGGAGGCCTTTAGGTTTTGTTTCAATATAAGTTTTCATACGTTTAACACTTTCATTGTACGCAAGTTTGTTTTTATCAATCAAGTGAAAGTTTGGTTTACATTGTTTGTGTGTTCTTGTTTGAGTATTAATTCCGCATAATACTTAAATCGTTTTATACACAACAATGTTTCTCTATGTGTTTAACTTGTTTTAATCTCGTTTACACAAGCTAAATCGATCTAAGTTTGGGATCAACAAGTGGTATCAGAGCTTGTTGAGAAACTTTGATCTAAAGAACACAAGAACCCTAAATCGCCAAAAACCCTAATTTTAACGAAACCCTAAAAACATTATGTCTACCCCAGAAGTAAACTCCTTCTCCTCCTCAACCCCCAACATCAAGATTCTCATGCTAGACCTAGACAATTTTGAGCTGTGGAAGTTTAACTTTGAACAGTATCTACAAATCCATGACTACACCCTATGGGAAATTATTAAATATGGAAACACATTCAATAAAGCTCAAAAGATTGCAGCTTCCATCTTACAAAGAACAAATGTTCAAGGCTCTACTGAAGAGGATCGAAAAGAAAAACCTGAAGAGGTAGAGCTGTCTCAACTGAGGACATAGCAAAGAGAAGGAGTGACATGAAAACCCTAAGCATTCTGGAACTCTCTTTGGGACAAGAAAATCAGCAAAAAAATAGAAGCTATGAGTCTGCAAAAGATTTTTGGGCAGCCCTTGAAGTTGCGTATGGTGGTAATGTTGATACTATACAAGAGAAAATAAAGCAACTCTTGCATGAGTATGTTGTTTTTAAAGCTCAACCCAGTGAGAAGCTAAGTGGAGTGAGAAGCAGACTTCTTGACATTACAAGCAAGCTGCCCTTCATGGGAACAGTGCTTGGTGATGTTGATATTATCACCACTTTTCTTAAAATCCTTGGTGATGCATGGAAGATTGAAGCAAGATCTATAATTGCTAATAACACTCACAAAAGTTCTACTTTTGATGATGTTTACAATAAACTGAGGCTGGTGGAGAATGAAACTCTTTTGGATCATGGAAGCAAGTCTACCAATGGAAACATGGCCTTCTTCTCACATAGTGAAGGTCAATTTGATCAAAAGGAGTCATACATGCACCCCGTTACTGGATCAACCTGTGTCAACGCTGGATCAAACCCTGTCAACGCCTCACATTCAGACGCTGACACATATAAAGTTGACTCACCAAGAGTTAAGCCTGCTGGTATTTATCTAGATACTGTGTGTGCATACATTGCTTCATTGCCCAATGGTTCAGTGATTACATATGAGGACCTTGAGCAAATTAGTGATGAGCATTTGGAGGAGATGGACATAAAGTGGAATATGGCCCTTGCAAGCATAAGGGCACATAGATGGAATAGAAGATTCAAGAAGAAGATGGCTTTTAATGCTAAGGACATTGCTGGATTTGATAAATCCAAGGTTGAGTGTTACAATTGTCATCGCATGTGACACTTTATGAGAGAATGCAGATCTCCAAGAAGATCTGATGCTGGAAAACCCTCAAGCCAAATCATTAAGGCTCAGGATTCCAAAGCCATGGTTGCAATGCAAGAAATTGATGGTGTTGGATGGGATTGGAGCTACTTGGCCAAGGATGAGGAAGAGAACAAAGCTTTGGTTGCAGAAAAGGAAGAAGAAGAGCATGTTAACTATGCTCTCATGGCACACTCCTCATCTTCATCAGACAATGAGGTATATGATGATGCATTTTATAGTAAGGGTTGTCGTCTAAACACTAAAAACTTAACAAAGAAGTTTTAAAATTGACAACAGATGTGGTTAATGAAAGATGCAGGTTGTCTAACTATCAACTTGCCCTTACTCAAACTGAAAAAACTGTAGCTGAGTATAAGAAAATGGAGCTTGACCTAAAAGATCAAATCAATATTTTAAATCATGATTTAAATGCTAGTATTGATATTAGAAACATCATGGAGAGAGTCAATGCTGATTTACAGGCTAAGTTAGATGAGGCTATCAAAAATAAGGATAATGTAGATCTTAAAATTCAGAGATTTGATAAATCCTCACAAACCCTAGAAAAATGTGTTAGTGAACAAAGGGATTCTAGGGATATGACTGGGATTGGGATGAAAGAGTATGCTGGTGTTCCACCACCTGCTGGGAACTTCTATGGTGTCCTTAGAAAGGACTTGTCTTGGACTGGTTTACCAGAACTCCAAGAAGAGGAATTTATTCCTCCACCAAGAGTTCTTACCCCAGTAGAGGAATACAGGCAGAAGTTGACTGATTTGGACAAATGGAAGAAAGCCAACCCTACCTTGTTGGTTAAGGGTGGCATGCTTAGTGATAGCCCAAATGAGTCTACACCTATCAAAGTGACAAACCCAACCACTGGCAAGACTGTTGACCTTGGCTTAAACGTTGATAGAAAACCTAGTATTAAATATGCAGAAATGTATAGAAAACCTAGGTCACCAAAAAGCCAAGTTAGTGATAATGGAACAGGTTTCTTTTCTTCTAGACCTATAGTTATGTCTAGAAAAGCCTGTTATACTTGTGGAAGTTTTTCACATTTAGCCTATAAGTGTGTCAATGCTTCAAAGGTCAACGCTGACAAAAAGTCAAACACTGTCAAACCTAAATCTTTTGTCCAGCAAAGTCCACAAGTTGTTAGACCAACCCCATTCTTTACTAAAGGGTCTAATACTTATGGACAAAGACCTTTTCAGAAGACCAATACATGGTCTAATAGACAATGGATTCCTGTAGCAAACCCTAGGTTCAACGCCGATAAGGGTAATTTCAGCGTTGACAAGACCAAATTAAACGCTGACAGAAACGTTGCCAGACCAAATAATGGTAAATATTTGCAACCAAAGGGAAAGGGGTCTAAAGCTTCTTCTAGCTTGACATGGAGACCTAATCAAGATCAAAACCTAATTCAGATGGGATTTCTATGACCTGTAACAGATTTCATTATATTTCAAAGGTCATAACAAAACCAATTGGGGTTAACTGGGTGTTTAATCCAAAAAGGGATGAACAAGGGGTTGTCATAAGGACTAAGTCTATTCTTGTTGAACAACCAAATGAATCCAAGTCTGCTCAGGCTTGGGTTCCCAAAGAAAACTAATTTGTTTTCTTTATGTGCAGGGCATTCAAAAGCAGGTTAATGATTATGGCTATTGGGATAGTGGATGCTCTAGGCACATGACTGGGAAGGAAGATTATCTCACAAACTTCACTCCCATTAAGGATGGTGACAAAGTTTACTTTGGAGGCGGATATGGAACTATCACATGTAAAGGAACTCTTCTCACCAACAATTTGCGTTTTGAAAACGTGTTTCTGGTAAAACAACTTGACTATAATCTGCTTAGTGTATCACAAGTTTTTGATAACAAAAATAAGGTTCTTTTTACTGATACTGAATGCTTGGTGTTGAGCAAAGATTTTAAAATACCAGATGAGAAATTCATTGATTATAGAACACCTAGGCATAAGGACATTTATAATGTGAATCTTAAATGGAATTAGGATGAATAATAATTTGTCATGTCTATATGCTAAGGCTTCAGTTAATGAGAGTAATCTTTGGCACAGGAGATTAGGGCACATTAATTTTAAAAATATAAACAGACTTGTGAGACATGGTTTGGTTGATGGTTTTCCTAAAAAGGCTTTACACAATGACCACTCTTGTGTTGCATGCCTTAAAGGCAAACAACACAAGGTCTCATTTAAGTCTAAACAGGTGCACTCTAGTTCTAAACCACTTCACTTGCTGCATATGGACTTGTTTGGTCCAACTAATATAGAAAGCTTAAATGGTAAATCAAACTGTTTTGTCATCACGGATGATTTTTCTAGATTTACTTGGACTTTCTTCTTAGCTTTGAAAAGTGACACTACTGATACTTTGATTAACTTTATTACCCAGATTGAAAAGAAGTATGGTAATGAGGTTAAGATTCTTAGAAGTGACAATGGTGGTGAGTTTAGAAATAAGTTGTTAGATGATTTTTGTGCCAAGAAAGGGATTACTAGACAGTTTAGTGTAGCTAGAACCCCACAGCAAAATGGGGTAGCTGAGAGAAAGAATATAACCCTCATAGAAGCAGCTAGGACTATGTTGGTTGATGCTCACTTTCCCATTGCTTTTTGGGCTGAGGCTGTGAATACAGCTTGTTATGTTCAGAATAGAGCACTAGTCAACAAGATTCACAACAAAAATACCTTATGAGTTACTTTGGGGAACATCTATCTAGGACTTTGAATTATATGCTTGTTACTAATCCAAACATTGTGAAGGTAACTTCAATTGTTGTGGAAGAACCAGTTGTTGATGTTTCAGGTAAACAGGTTGATGAAGAGGTTGGATCACAAGTAGACAAATCAGCACCCATACCTGAGTATGTTACTATTCCTATATGGACAGATGCATTTGCTGCTGCTGCTGCTGTTGGAAAGGAAAAAGGTGGTCCCCAAGTATCACCAGTTGACAACATGCATGATCTTTCAGGCGCTGACAAAGGAAATTCGAGCGCTGACAAGACAAATTCAGGCGTTGATGGCTCAAACGTTTACAGCCTTGGTTCAGGCGTTGACAGCTCTTTTGACCATATTTTCTCTTCCAATAATTTTGAACAAGGTGAACCTTCAAACAGAAATGGAGAGGTTCATTCAGATGTTGATGGAAGAGAGTCTGAAGAGGATATTGGTAACATGGAAGATGAGATTGAGGACAACACACTTATTGAGGGAGGAGTGCATACTTCTACAATCAAAAATCACCCTCCTTCTCTGATTATTGGTGATGTGATGTCTCATGTTCAAACTAGAAGATCTCATCAGAATCTTGGTGGATTTATTGCCAATATTCACAAGAAGGTTGATACCCCTCTTGTTCAAGCATGTTTGTTTGCCTGTTTTCTATCACAATAGGAACCCAATAAAATTTTTGATTCTCTCAAAGAACCAAGTTGGGTGGAAGAAATGCAAGATGAGCTTCACCAATTTGCTATCCAGGATGTTTGAGAGTTGGTTGATTTTCCCAGACATGTCAGACCTATTGGGACAAGATGGGTTCTTAGGAATAAAAAGGATGAAATAGGCATTGTGGTCAGAAACAAGGCACGTTTAGTGGCTCAAGGATATACACAAGAGGAAGGGATAGACTATGAGGAGGTCTTTGCACCAGTTGCAAGGATTGAGGCTATAAGGATTTTTCTAGCCTATGCTTCCTGCATGGGCTTTACAGTCTATCAAATGGATGTGAAGAGTGCTTTTCTTTATGGCACAATTACAGAGGAGGTTTATGTAATACATCTTCCTGGTTTTGAAGATTTAGAACATCTAGACATGGTGTATAGAGTGAAGAAAGCTATGTATGGACTTCATCAAGCCCCAAGAGCATGGTATGGCACATTGTCCACCTATTTGGTGGAAAATGGATTCAAAAGGGGCACCATAGACCAGACCTTATTTATAAAGAAGATTGGTAAGGATTTTTACTTGTTCAGGTCTATGTGGATGATATAATTTTTGGCTCTTCTAGTCCAAAGATGACTGAAGACTTTTCCAAGCTTATGACAGACAAGTTCAAGATGAGTGCAATGGGAGAGATGAACTTCTTTCTAGGGTTACAAGTTCAACAAAAAGAAGATGGTATCTTCATCTCTCAAGATAAATATGTAGTAGAAATTTTGAAGAAGTTTGGCTTTTCTCCACATGAGAAAAGGGCTAGAACTCCTATGGATAGAGAACACCCTTGGGGAAAAGTTGGAGATGGAAAATAAGTGGATGTCAGGCACTATAGATCAATGATTGGTTCATTGATGTATCTCACAGCTTCAAGACCCGACATTATGTTTGTTGTGTGTGCATGTGCACGGCATCAAGTGACTCCCAAAGAGTGTCATCTTCATGCTGTCAAGAGGATCTTTAGATACCTTAGATGTTATCGAGACCTGGGATTATGGTATCCAAAAGATTCACCATTGGAGCTTATTGTATATTCAGACAGTGATTATGGTGGTGACAAATTTGATAGAAAATCCACAACTGGTGGATGTCAGTTTCTTGGGAGTAGATTGATATCTTGGCAATGCAAGAAACAAACAGTGGTGGCTAATTCTACAACTGAAGCAGAGTATGTTGCAGCAGCTGCTTGTTGTGGACAAGTCTTATGGATTCAGAACCAGCCGTTGGATTATGGGTGTAATTTCATGCATACCAAGATTTTTGTAGACAATAACAGTACTTTATGTATTATTAAAATCCTATACATCACTCTAAAACAAAACACATAGAAATTAGACATCATTTTATAAGAGATTGTTTTGAAAAGGGTTTAATACAACCAGATAGGGTTGACACAGAAGAAAATGTGTCTGATTTATTAACTAAACCTTTTGATACTAGAAGATTTCAATACTTGGTAACAAATATTGGAATGATCAATCTCACTTAATAGGTGTTTTGGGATGTTGGAAATACGTTTTACGTATTAAGAATGATCGGTCACTCTAACGATAGTCCATGTAATAGCTCGTAGTTTAGTTACTTATATTTATTTAAAAAACAAACCAAAGCCTAGCCTACAACATGTGTAGGCCGGCCCAAATGTAAGCCCAAGCCCATGACAAGGGCTTGGGTATATAAACCCTCTCCTTAGATGGAGAGGGTGTGTGGTTATTCATTTTTCACATAGTAAACACTTGTTTCTCTCTCTAGAAGTATGTGTAATCCACCATCTCTCTATCTCTTTCTCTCTCTAAAACATAAGTAAGATTTACATATCCTTCAAATGGTATCAAGAGCCATGGGATGATTGTTTAGTTTTTGTGTTTGTGTTCTTGATTCTCTCGCCATTTTTGATCCAATTTCACACGAACCAAAATTTTTTTATCCTTCATGGGATCATAGTGTAATAGTATGTACATGATATGCATTGTTATTGGTCTTTATGTGAAATTAGATTTTCCACTTTATTTGTCAAACGCTGACAAATGTTATCTTAACGCTAACAAGTGTTATCGTGACATTGTCAGCAACATGTTAGTTTTGTGGTTTTTGATCCAATTGTGCAGGCGTTTTTAGCATTGTATCATTGGATACAGAGTTGCTTATGGATCCTTGGATCATTATTGGAGCATGTTTCAATTTAAGGATGATGGTTGGAATATTTATATTCCTATCTTGACATAAATTTTATTTACATGCATATTATTTGGCAAATTTTGTATCATAGTTTAAGGGGAGGTTTAGGAACCTTTTAGGACTTTTTGGGTATTCTTATAATACTCTTATCACAATTCAAGATTGTGTCCACTGGTGAGTATGAGTTAGTTTACTATCTCATGAGGCACTGTAGCATGCAAAGTTGATATACTATGTATGCTGCCACTTGGCCGAGAATTAGATGTGGTCTGTTGGGAATCTTGGGCATGATTTATATAGGGCTTACCAGGGAGTTACAAGGGATTTTATGAGATAACTTAACTGTTAAGAACCTTGGTTAGTAAGGGACACTAGAGGACTGTTATGTCTATCTTGCATAAGAAAGTGTGCATGATTGGACAGTGCTTGCCACCCTATGGTAATTTTCAGTTTATAGGTTATCTTCACTAGGATAAATTACTTTGTTAAGGTCCTTTTTCATTTTTGTTATTTTTATTTTTGGACGTTGACAGATATTTTTCCAAGCGTTGTTGTGACCAATCTAGACGTTGACATGGCTTTTACCAACGTTGACAAGAATATATCCATTGGGAGTTGATGGGTTATTTTTGACCGTTGACACTCATTGGGTCCTACCTAGTTGTTATTTTTGACGAAAATTGGGGCCATAATTTGGGAGTTGATAACTTTTAATTAATGCACAAGATAACTTATTTTCTTTTCAATATTTTCATCATTATATTTTGAAAATACTTGCGTCATTTTTGACCAATCACATGTGCCTATCCCTCCTATAATTTTAGCTCCTTCTTTTTAAACAGGGTACTCTCATATTCTTGTCTAACAACTTTTCTCCTATAATTCATCTTTTATAATCTTTCACAAACAGCTTTCTACATCAATGGCGCCTAAGTTTAAACCAAGTGACTTGGTATTGGGATTTAGAAATCAGCATAATATGATTGCTTATTTGGAGGCTGATGATGCTCTGTTTCCTCAATACACCCAGATGGTGGTGTATTTGAATGCATCTCCATTACGGTATGCTCTTTCTCATGCTCCTCTCATCCATGTCACTCATATTAAACAGTTTTGAAACACTGTTAGTTCCTCAACACTTAATAATGTGACTACATTAACAGCTATTGTCCATGGGCGTTCATGGGTGGTTACTGAAGCCTTGGTTCGCCAAGCTTTGCATCTTATTGATGCAGATGGTATAACCACTCTGCCCATTGGTGAAATAGAACAAGAACTTCAAGCTTTAGGGTATCCTTTCCCTGAAGAGGGTACTTTAAATAAATATAATAAACAAGAATCCCCCAGCTTGGAAGTACTTGATACATGTCATCCTTCAATGTTTGAGTCCCAAATGTACTGCACATAATGAAATTAACAGATCTATTGCTAGTGTAATTGTGTGTATTACAAATGGGCAAAAGTATAATTTTTCTAAACTAATTTTTGATGGCATGTGTAAAAACAAGGGTAATAAGATGACTTTGGCTTACCCAAGATTTTTACAAATGATTTTTGATGAGCAAACGTATTGCACCAGGGATCATGATGATTTTTATGCGATCCCTGTGCAAAAGAAAGCTATTTTTAGTAAGATGAATTCACCCCCTCACAGAGATTTAGCCCTTACCCAAGCCATGCTTGCTGTTATTGTAGCAGCACAACCTCAACCTGACCCACAACCACAACTTGACCCATTGCCTGCACCATCACCTTCACCTCAACATATGGAACTTGACCAATATCCCTTCGACGCTGACACCTTAAATGTTGGCGTTGACACTTCAAATCCAGACGTTGACACCTTTCTACAATAGACCCAAACACCCCTTAACCTTCAAACTGCCACCCAATCCACATCATCTTCTACACCCCCTGCATTTAGGTTGGTAAAACGCCCAACGACTACTGGAGTGTTCTCCTCTAGTGGCCCTAGCCATGTTGCAGAGAGAACCACCACCACAAGTGTGGTTGGTGCTATGGATGAGGATGGGACTATTGGTACTCGCTTAGATGCAGGCAAAGCCAGTCCTAACATCTTTAAGACCTCATCCATGCCCCATGACTCTACTTTGGGAGGTCAAATCCCCATCTAGAGGAGGGCAGATTGGAACCATACACGTTGTTGGAATTGAAGGCTGTCTGTATTAGCTTGCAAAAGCAAAATGCAGACTTGGTACATACTGTCTCTACCCAAGTCATTGAAGTCAAGCAATTGAGGGAGAGGATTGTTGTTTTGGAAACTGTTGAATCTAGGAGAAGGCAGAAAAGAGTCCTTTCATCAGGGGAGGATTCTTATAAAGGGGAGGAAGCTGCTACAGAGCCTTTTAATTTGAGTGATAAAGGCTCACATGAAGCTGCTACAAAGCCAATTGATTTGAGTGGAAAAGGCTCATATGATGAATATTTGGGTGTGGCTGAAGCTCTTACTGAATTGAAGGAGCAACCAGGTTTTCAGAACCAGCTGTTAGATTATGGGTATAATTTCATGCATACCAAGATTTTTGTAGACTATAACAGTACTTTATGCATTATTAAAAATCCTGTACATCACTCTAAAACAAAACACATAGAAATTAGACATCATTTTATAAGATATTGTTTTGAAAAGGGTTTAATACAACCAGATAGGGTTGACACAGAAGATAATGTGTCTGATTTATTAACTAAACCTTTTGATACTAGAAGATTTCAATACTTGGTAACAAGTATTGGAATGATCAATCTCACTTAATATGTGTTTTGGGATCATAGTGTAATAGTATGTACAGGATATGCATTGTTATTGGTCTTTATGTGAAATTAGATTTTCCACTTTATTTGTCTAACGCTGACAAAGGTTATCTTAACGTTGATAAGTGTTATCGTGACGTTGTCAGCAACATGTTAGTTTTATGGTTTTTGATCTAATTGTGCATGCGTTGTTAGAATTGTACCATTGGATACAAAGTTGCTTATGGATCCTTGGAGCATTATTGGAGCATGTTTCAATTTATGGATGATGGCTGGAATATTTATATTCCTATGTTGACATAAATTTTTATTTACATGCATATTATTTGGCAACTTTTGTATCATAGTTTAACGGGAGGTTTAGGAACCTTTTAGGACTTTTTGGGTATTCTTATAATACTCTTATCACAATTCTAGATTGTGTCCGCTGGTGAGTATGAGTTAGTTTACTATCTCATGAGGCACTATAGCATGCAAAGTTGATATACTATGCATGCTGCCAAGACCTTTTTGGCCTAGAATTGGATGTGGTCTGTTGGAAGTCTTGGGCATGATTTATATTGGGCTTACTTGGGAGTTACAAGGGATTTTATGAGATAACTTAACTGTTAAAAACCTTGGTTAGTAAGGGACACTAGAGGACTGTTATGTCTATCTTGCATAAGCAAGTGTGCATGATTGGACAGTGCTTGCCACCCTATGGTAATTTTCAGTTTATAGGTTATCTTCACTAGGATAAATTACTTTGTTAAGGTCCTTTTTCATTTTTATTATTTTTATTTTTGGACGTTGACAGATATTTTTCCAAGCGTTGTTGTGACCAATTTAGACGTTGACATGGCTTTTACCAACGTTGACAAGAATATAGCCGTTGGGCGTTGATGGGTTATTTTTTACCGTTGACACTCATTGGGTCCTACCCAGTTGGTATTTTTGACGAAAATTGGGGCCATAATTTTGGGAGTTGATAACTTTTAATTAATGCACAAGATAACTTATTTTCTTTTCAATATTTTCATCATTATATTTTGAAAATACTTGCCTCATTTTTGACCAATCACATGTGCCTATCCCTCCTATAAATTTGGCTCCTTCTTTTTAAACAGGGTACTCTCATATTCTTGTCAAACAACTTTTCTCCTATAATTCATCTTTTATAATCTTCCACAAACAGCTTTCTGCATCAATGGCGCCTAAGTTTAAACCAAGTGACTTGGTATTGGGATTCAGAAGTCAGCATAATATAATTGCTTATTTGGAGGCTGATGATGCTCTGTTTCCTCAATACACCTAGATGGTGGCGTATTTGAATGCATCTCCATTACGGTATGCTCTTTCTCATGCTCCTCTCTTCCCTGTCACTCATATTAAACAGTTTTGGAACACTGTTAGTTCCTCAACACTTAATAATGTGACTACATTAACAGCTATTGTTCATGGGCGTTCATGGGTGGTTACTGAAGCCTTGGTTCGCCAGGCTTTGCATCTTAATGATGCAGATGGTATAACCACTCTGCCCATTGGTGAAATAGAACAAGGACTTCAAGCTTTGGGGTATCCTTTCCCTGAAGAGGGTACTTTAAATAAATATAATAAACAAGAATTCCCCCCAGCTTGGAAGTACTTAATACATGTCATCCTTCAATGTTTGAGTCCTAAATGTACTGCACATAATTAAATTAACAGATCTATTGCTAGTGAAATTGTGTGTATTACAAATGGGAAAAAGTATAATTTTTCTAAACTGATTTTTGATGGCATGTGTAAAAACAAGGGTAATAAGATGACTTTGGCTTACCCAAGATTTTTACAAATGATTTTTGATGAGAAAATGTATTGCACCATGGATCATGATGATTTTTATGCGATCCCTGGGCAAAAGAAAGCTATTTTTAGTAAGATGAATTCACCCCTCACAGAGATTTAGCCCTTAACCAAGCCATGCTTGTTGTTATTGCAGCAGCACAACCTCAACCTGACCCACAACCACAACTTGACCCATTGCCTGCACCATCACCTTCACCTCAACATATGGAACTTGACCAAGATCCTTCGACGATGACACCTTAAATGTTGGCGTTGACACTTCAAATCCAGACGTTGACACCTTTCTACAACAGACCCAAACACCCCTTAACCTTCAAACTGCCACCCAATCCACATCATCTTCTACACCCCTTGCATTTAGGTTGGTAAAACGCCCAAGGAATACTAGAGTGTTCTCCTCTAGTGGTCCTAGCCATGTTGCAGAGAGAACCACCACCACAAGTGTGGTTGGTGCTATGGATGAGGCTGGGACTATTGGTACTCGCTTAGATGCAGGCCAAGCCAGTCCTAACATATTTAAGACCTCATCCATGCCCCATGACTCTACTTTGGGAGGTCAAATCCCCACTCTAGAGGAGGGCAGATTGGAACCATACACGTTGTTGGAATTGACGGCTGTCTGCATTAGCTTACAAAAGAAAAATGCAGACTTGGTACATACTGTCTCTACCCAAGGCCTTCAACTCAAGCAATTGAGGGAGAGGATTGTTGTTTTGGAAACTGCTGAATCTAGGAGAAGGCAGAAAAGAGTCCTTTCATCAGGGGAGGATTCTTACAAAGGGGAGGAAGCTGCTACAGGGCCTATTAATTTGAGTGATAAAGGCTCACATGAAGCTGCTACAGAGCCAATTGATTTGAGTGGCAAATGCTCATATGATGGAGAATCTTTGGGTGTGGCTGAAGCTCTTACTGAATTGAAGAAGCAACCAGGTTTTGATGTATCTTTGGTTACTCCTAAAAATTTGAACTTGTCCTTTACAGCAATGATGGAGCAGTTCACAAGAAGCGCTGACAAGAATAAGGTTAGCGTTGACAAGCAAATTTTAGGCGCTGACACACCAAGCGCTGACAAGAGTAAGATGGGCGTTGACACACATAATTTGAACGTTGATAGACCTGCAGATATGGTTGATGTATTCCAGTTATCAGCTATCATCAAGGAAGTGTCTTCACAGGTACTATCATCATCTTTGCCCATCATTGATCCATTAGATAAGGGTTAAGGAATCATGGTAGAAACAGAGGTTCCAAAGGATGCAGCACAAGTAGAGTTTGATTCAAAGTTGGCTGCACAACCTATGGAACAAGAAAAGAAGAAGGTTGGTGAGTCACCATTTGTAGTTACTTCTGAGGAGCAAGAAGGAAGTAATGATGAAAGTTCAGATTCAAGTGTTATGATAGTTGAAGAACCAGAAAGACTTGAATATGGTGATGAGTTGGCAAGGGAGAAACTTAGAGAGTTAAAGTTGTAGGTAGATTATGATATGCCAGAAGTTGCTCAGATGTACCATGCTTGGGAGGATAAGGTTATGGAGAATCCAGATATGACAATTTCAGATCAAATTTGGGGTTTGGAGATTCTTCTAAGAGTTCAAAGAGATTGCAAGGTAATTCTGAAGCATAAGGCTAGCAATGTTTTATCACTGCTGAAGAGAGATAGAAGGGAGCTTTATTACATGTTGCTCAGATGTCATCAAATAGGATGGACCTTTCAGAAATTGTAGGGATTATCCTTTGAAGAATTGGAGTATAAGGCTTGTCCCATTTGGGCAAGTGTGCAAGAGATGAACACTATCAGACTTCTTTCAGATGAAAGGAAAGAAGAACTTGCAGAAGAGATGGAGATTCAAAAGGCAATGATTGTTCCAAGGCCTTTGAAGAAGGGAGTTCCACTTGAGTTCCCTAAAGATTTGAATAAAGTGAATCCCAGTGAAGCTGTTATTAGAAGGAGCATTAAGCTCTCACCCATGGAAGCTTCAGATATGGTACAAGTGTTACCTCTTGATGCCAGAAACCCTATCATTAGCTATGAAGAAGATGCAAGTGGGTTTTGGATGATTGGCAGATATGGGAAAGAGGTACACACATTTACTACTCTTATGTCTTTGTTTGCAAGTATGGATAGAGAAGACTTGGCAGACCTTTGGAGGTTCTTGCTGGCCAAGTATGAGACTGAAGCACCTACTTCAATCAATGGAATAAAGCTTTGGTCAACATTCAAGAGAATGTGTGCACCAGAAGAAGAAGATCCTGTTTGGAAGGATCTTGAGGATGATATCAGTGGACTTCAATGGCGTTTGTATTCAGCAGCTGGTGTGTATCATTTGAGTTCTACAAAGTTTTCTGAGTATCTTCTTGTGGATGTTGAGTATCCCATGTCCAAAGAAGTTTTGGAAAAGATGAAGACAACACAGCTGGAGATTGACTACTCAAGTGACGTGGCCAAAGATTTGATTAGATATGTTTATTACCAATTTGATAAGATTTGTAAGAATCCTCCTAGTTCTTAGTTTTTATTCAAAAACTTGATTGCTAGAGTAGATATCAAGTTTAGGGGAGGATTGTTGGGAATAAAATGTAGCCAGTACACTTGGACACTGACAAGAGCAATTGGGACGTTGATAAGAAGAAAACAAGCGTTGACAGAACAAGCATTGACAGGAAGATGTCAAGCGTTGATAGGATGAAGTCAAGCACTGACAGAAGACTTAGTCTACACGTATTATGTTTCTAGTTTGTTTCTAGTAAAGATACGATCAACAATGTATTTTCTATGTTTATCTTTACCTAAAATAGTTGATATGTAGACTCTTGTACAAGGCTCCTTATGTCTATAAAAGGAGGCCTTTAGGTTTTGTTTCAATATAAGTTTTAATACGTTTAACACTTTCATTGTACGCAAGTTTTTTTATCAATCAAGTGAAAGTTTGGTTTACATTGTTTGTGTGTTCTTGTTTGAGTATTAATTCCGCATAATACTTAAATCGTTTTATACACAACAAAGTTTCTCTACGTGTTTAACTTGATTTAATCTCGTTTACACAAGCTAAATCGATCTAAGTTTGGGATCAACAGTTTTATTCTTGCAGTCTTTGATTCTTCTAGTCCATGAAGTATTCCATGTTCAATACGTCATCAGCCCTAAACTTCTTTGCTAGATTCCTCTTGGTATGCTTTGTCCTATACCCTCGTGTGTACACATTCCCAGACGGTGTGGTGACTTCTATCTTTATGTGCAAGAATTTGTCTCCCTCTTTTCTCATATAATTACTATCCCCGTCCGGTCCCCAATCAAGGTTCTTCAATTGGACCGGTAATGATCCCAAGAAGTCTGTCATCTTCTTGAAGACTAGAATATTTTTAAACGGGTTGAAGTAAGCTTCAATTGCTAAAGCTCTCTCCATAGGATCTTCACATCCTAAATATGGTGCTCCCAATGGTCCATACAAGGGATAACCATCATCATCTCTTCCAACTTCGAAACAGCTTAGCCATTCGTCCTCCATTTCACTTTCAAAATCGAAGTACCAAGGCTTTGCCCTCGGTCTAGGTGCATAAGTATGAACAGTAATACCGTCGTTAATTGCAATAGTTCCTCGTCCCAAATCAATGACCGCTCCACACGTCTTTAGAAAAGGCCTCCCCAACAACAATGGTAGGTCCTTATCCACAGGGATGTCCATAATAAGGAAATCCATGACATAAGCTTGAAACCTGATTTGTACTCGAAATTTTCTTACCAAGCCCATAGGTTTAGTTTGCATGTTGTCCGCCATAGTTAAGTTCGAAAAGTATGGCTCCGTATTTCTCAAGCCAAGATTTTGATAGATAGAGTACGGCATGGCACTTACACTAGCCCCCGTGTCGGATAATGCGTCGAATGGTGTGGTTCCATTGATTATAACCGGTATGAAAAATTTTCCGGGATCTTGCATTTTCTTAGGTATACCATGTTCAATGATCCTTTCTTTGATATGATCGTTGAATTCCTTCCCTTCTAAACGGGCCTTACCCATTTCTATTTCATCTAGCTTCTTCCGGTAGCTTACATAATTTTCCAAGACCTCCAAGATTGGCTTGGGTTCTTTGAGTTCCTCCTCCTTCTTTTTCAAGATAATTCTTATCCTCTCCTTTTGTTTATTGGAGAGCGGATAAGCCAATGGTAATGGATTGGGCACAAAAGCGGAAGGAGATCCTTCCTCATGCTCGACTTGTGTTGCCAACTAATTGTTTGGAGTTAGTTTGCTTGCCTCCGTATTCTTGTTTCTCTTTGCCTTCCTCATCTTTACTACTTCATTCTCGCTTTCAAATTTAGGTCCGTCTTCAACCAAAAACTCAATATAATCGTCTTTCTCACTTTTGAGTTTGGTCAAATTGACCATTAATGTACCTTGCTCAAAATCCACAACATACCTAGTCTCCCATAGAAACTAGTAACTAAAGACCACAAACGGTTAACCTATGTCGGCGTGATCTGTGATATAGAATTCTGTCTAAAATACATACCCATGGATGTTCACCCTTACGTCTCGTACCACAAGTCTTCCATATTGGGTATAGCCAACTATCACGAACCCTAACTTTCCCAACATTTCTTCAGTCATGTAATTAGTTGGGTAAGTAAGGTTTAATTCAGCATCCCACGCCCTTTGATTTTCAACCGTATATGGAATAGCAAACCGCATTAACGGCTTAGTGTATGAATGATACTCGGCTCTTTGATAGATTGCTTTTTCACATTCTCCTTCATTGATTATCACACTCTTATGAGGCAAAGCTTCCCATAAGTCTTTCTCGTCCTTGGTTTTTTCCACATTAGTGACACTTGAGTCACATTCATCACCGAGTTCTCCTTCTAACCCATTCAAGTATGCGGAAATCTCGCTAACAGTATCCATCTTTAAGAATAAGACTAACATGACAAAGTTCATAAACGTTAGGGTTAGCGTTAGTAAAAGAAAACAATCATTATACAACTGAGCATACAATCGTATCCCTAAAAACAAATCAAACAAACAAGAAAATAATAATGTTTTTTTTACAGTTCCAATTTTGCCGACCGGCAAGGTGTTTTTGCCGGCGGCAAAACTTTAACAGTTTTACTTTTTCCGGCCGGCAGACACATCTTGTCAGCGGCAAAAGGTTCGCAGAAAGCATTTTGCCAGCCGGCAAGGATATTTTGCCGGCGGCAACTTTGCCTGCACAATTTTTTTTTCTTTTCGCTTTACCATCTCTTTTTTACCAAATTTTTTTGAATTTTTCTAAAAACATATTTTTGAAGTTTTTCATTAAAGAAACAAAATCAAATAAAACAAAAACATATAACTTCTAATCTAAACAAAATAAAGGCCTATCCAAACACTACTTAATTGCTTTTATTCTCTTTTTTGTGCTTTTATGTGTATAAGTGAGCTTATGAAATATGCAATGCAAACATCAAATAAACATAAGACACATTTATTCAAGCATATTATTTAAACTATAAGATCCTAAACCTATTCTTATTCAATTTTTATTAGAACTAAAAACTAGATTTTAACACCACCACTAATTTGTAATGATTATAACATGAAAAATAAAAAAATCCCCGGCAGCGGCGCCAAAAACTTGATGCGCGTCTTGTACTCCTAGTTTTACATTTATAAACAAGACTTATTAATTCCTTAACTACGCATACGAGCAAGTATACTCGTTCTATTGTAGTAAAGTCGGGTAAGTCGAGATCGTCCCATGGGATTTGCGTATATTCAAAACGTTTGGGTGGTGTAGGTAATAGGGTTGTCACTACCGATATTACCGCTAGAATTAACTTTGTAAAGGAAAACATAATTAAAAGTAATACTTGTGTGAATTCCTTTTCATCCGTAGGAGAGATAATTTGTGTGCGTTTAGCAAATATGAGTCACAAATCTAAAGTACATGAATTCCATTCCATGGTATTTTTCATAGAATCCATATTAACAAATTAGTGTAGACAAACCTTTTCGACCTATGATTATCTATTCCAATTCACTATAATCCCTATTTCTTAGAAAATACAAAGAGATAAGTTTGGGTTGAATGGATTCTTTTGACCTATACCCAAGATAAATCTTTTGACAAATTCCTTTAACCAACTCGTCAAGGTGAGTGTCAATCACCAAGAAACCAAATTGACTCATGCACAAATCTTTTAGAATGTAGTTTACCAGAAATCCTTTCGACCTATAAATCCAATAAAAAGCTATATTTCATTTGATTATCAAAACATGTTTCAATAAATTATCAACCATCAAAACCCGATTATATTCTCTTGATCATAAAACCAAACTCTCCTTTAGAATCTATGTTCATCACACAAGTATATCACACTACTCGGAATTCAAACACATTGCAACACAATTCATAACTTTCTAAAACATTCAACAATACTTCAATTATAATAAGAATCAATTCAAGTATAAAAATTTACCAAAAGTTCTTCAAAACACAAGGAAATAAAAAATAGAATTTAGAGCAATTCCAAAGCCTCCAATCAACCAATGAACCTCCAACCGAATCTCTCCTTCATGAAATTCGTCCCTCGTATGAGGATTAACAGGGTTTATTGTCTTTCGGGTTATGTAAGAATGGTGATTCTAACCTTTGTCAAGGGTTAGAATGATCCTTGGATTAAGCACACTGAAAACAATAACCCTAAGGTCTAATTTATACATGATTTTGGCTTGGGGAGGAAGCAAAAACGTTTGGGAATTATTATGGAGGGGAAATGAGAAGCCTCCCATTGATGGTGGTGGTTTAAGAGTGTTTTAATGTAACTTGTGCTAAACCTGACTAGCAAATTGCTGGTGGCAAAATGATCCTGCTGGTGGCGAAATGGTGTGATGTTGCTGGTGGCGACTTCATTCCTGCTGGTGGCAAAATGGTGTAGTTTTGCTGGTGGAAGAACAAAAGTTACTGGTGGCAACTGGGTCATCTTCCACATTTTCCTTTTCTAGTCCTTTTTCTTTATTTCTTCCTCCATCTTTCCTCTAAACTTTCTAAGACTCCTTCGTCCCCAATTATTTTTCATACGAGAGCTTACGTTCACATGCCTCGTTTATTCCTTCGCCTCCGATTCACGCTATTTATTCCTTTATTCACGTTTCTTCATCCTTGCTTCCTACAAAATACAATAACTAAACTTTGCACAATATTATCAATAAAAGTCTGTTTATTACCATAAATACTATATAAATAGTGAAGATAACTCTTATTAATACATGTTGGATTTGAGCGTTATCAGAATCTTTGATGGATGAGAGTTGGGTCATCGCTATGCAAGAAGAATTGAATCAATTCATTGCTAATGACGTTTGGGAACTTGTTCCTCCAGCTAGAAGTTCGATCATCATAGGAACCAAATGGGTATATAGGAATAAGTTAGACGAGAATGGTGTTGTGTCTCGTAACAAGGCTAGACTTGTAGCTCAAGGCTATAATCAACAAGAAGGTATTGATTATGACGAGACATACACACCTGTAGCAAGATTAGAATCCATTAGAATCCTTTGAGCTTACGCTTGTGCCTTAGATTTTAAGCTTAAACAAATGGATGTAAAGAGTGCATTTCTTAACGGTTTGATCAATGAGGAGGTATGTGGCTCAACCTCCCGGCTTTATTGATTTTGAGAAACCGGATCATGTTTACAAGCTTAAGAAAGCTCTTTATGGTCTCAAACAAGCACCCAAAGCTTGGTATGATAGACTTAAAGCATTTCTTGTAAAACACGAGTATACCATGGGGATGGTAGACAATACACTCTTTACAAAGAAGAAAGGTTCTCACCTCGTTATCGTACAAATATATGTTGATGACATTATATTTGGTTCAACTTGTCAATCATTGTGTGATGACTTTGCCAAAATCATGCATGAGGAGTTTGAAATGAGTATGATGGGAGAACTTAACTTCTTTTTAGGACTCCAAATAAAATTAATGGACGATGGTATTTTCTTTAATCAATCCAAGTATGTTAAAGAAATGCTAAAGAAATTTAGATTAGAAGATTCTAGACCAATGAAGACCCCTATGGCCTCGGATACTAAACTCATCGTAGATGATGATTGTGAGTCGGTAAACAACACCAAATATAGAGGTACGATTGGTAGTTTGTTGTACCTATCGGTAAGTCGACCAGATATCATGTTTAGTGTTTGCTTTTGTGCTCGCTTCCAAGAGGCTCCCAAAACCTCTCACCTTGAAGCGATTAAGCGTATCTTCCGATACATTAAGGGCAATATACATTTAGGATTATGGTATCCTAAAGGGACCGGCATAGAAACCATTGTCTACATGGACTCGGATCATGCGGGAGACTACATGGACCGGAAAAGCACTAGTGGAGTTTCTACCTTCATAGGATGTTGTTTAACTTCTTGGTTCTCCAAGAAACAAACCGCTCTTGCTATATCTACCATGGAAGCCGAGTATGTGAGTGTCGGTAAAGCTTGTCAACAAGCTTTATGGATGAAGCAAGCGCTTGTTGATTATGGGATTTCTCTTGATGATGTTCCCATCATGTGCGACAACAAGTGTGCAATAGACCTTAGCAAGAATCCCGTGCAACATTCGCTTACTATGCACATAGAGATTCGCCATCATTTTCTTAGGGATAATGTTCAAAAGGGGAACATTTTGATTGAGAAAGTACCCTCGGTAGAAAACTTAGCCGACATCTTCACTAAGCCACTTAAGAGGGAACCTTTTAATTACTTGCGTCTAGGTCTAGGTTAAATGGAACATATTCCTTAATTATGCATTTTAATTAATCGAGTCTTTTTCTCTTTTGAGTCTTTTCTTTCTTTGAGCTTTTGGGTATCGCAAACTCTTTTTGAAAATATTCTCTTCTGTTTTTCAAAATTCTCTAAGTTCTTTCGAAAATGGTCGAGAAATGTTTGTGCATTGTTAATTCAATCTAAAAACGTTTTTCATAGCTTCTTGCTGTTCTTAATGAGCTTATATAATTCATATGTATGGGTCTCTCAAATATAGCAAGAACAAAAGAGAGCTATGAAGGATCATTGTGTCATGACTTTGTGTCTAGTTCTACACACCTCCTATATCGATTTTCTTTAAAATCTATGTATTTTGGTCAAACCTTGTTTGGTGAGTTCTTATGTGTTTTCTTTGTCTATCTTTGCTTCTAAGCATATCTCCATGATTAGTTAGACTAGAAAAATAGGATTTGCTGAACTGGAAAATCCTCCCTCATCACCAATTCAACTCACTGTATATTGAGACCGCGGTTCCCTAGTGATAAGGAAACGCCTATGAAGATAAGGAACCACGCCCAGTACTTTCATTTTTGGGTATTCCTGAAACTCCGAATTTGTTTCAACACTTTTTGGAATCTTTGTTTCAACCCTTTGACCACCCCTAAACTATCTTGGGCTTTCTCTATTTAACCTTAAGTATTTTGCATACTTTCTCAAATCAAAATGTCTTATTCCCCAAATGAAAGCTTTGATTCTCCTCCATTTTCTCCAACTGCTTTCAATCCCAATTCACCCAAGAACACTCAAAATCACATATCTTATTCTTCTAAGAATGTTGATTGTGGAACTTCTTATCTTCCACCACTAGCTTTTAGTGTTCTTCCACCTTCACATGATAATGTCATGCATCATGGAACATATTGTCATTGTTTTCAATATCAACGTCCTGCTATGGCTCATATCTATGAAGAGTTGAATTACATCAAGAGTCTCTTAGTCAAACCTCCTCTTCACTATGACTATGAGATCTCTACCAAGCCACCACCACCTCCTTCCGCCACTACCTTGTCTTTTATCTAAGCATTGGTTGCTTATTTTCAAGACATCTAGTTCAAGCAAATATTAGAGTTCTAGTTTAACTAGGATTAGATTTATGCTTTTCTTTTGGCTTGTTTCATTTATGCATTGGTTGCTTTTCATACATCTTGGTATGATTTATTTCTTTGTATCTTTTATCATGTTTCCTTTTAACATGACTTATCTTGGATCTTTTGTTTCTTCTCTTATTTTTTTGTGACCTTTGTTATATCTTGTTGGGTGTTTCTTCTCTACTACTAACACTTCTATGTAGATTGTCACCATATATCGATTCCTTGGTGCCCCAAGCAAGGGAGAGTAAGCACCAAGGGGGAGCATTTGCAAAGTCCGGTTCTTTTCTTCTTCAAAGACGTTTGCAACCTTTTTTCTTCGACAAAGGGGGAAAAATGATATAAACTCGTCTTCGAGAATCTTGTTTTATTAGGTGATTGAGTTTATGTATTGTCGGAATAAAAAATGGGGAGATTGTTAATGCAATAATGCCTAAAAACGTTACTTTCATTTTTCGGTCTCGCTTGGTTTTGATTACGACAATATGTAAAAACAAGCATTTACGAAAACAACGAAAAATGAATTCTTGAGTTCAAGTATTTTTCATTTCAACCATTATCACTTAAGGTATGAACAAACAAGTACTCATCCTAATTAAGTGATCAAGAATTTGATCTTTTCTTAAAACTCACTTTTTATTAAGTGTGACAAGTTTTTTTATTAAACTTTCTTTTTAAGAAAATGTTTTATTAAATTAATTATTTGAAAATTTGAAATTTGAAAATGGCATATTCTATCTTGGTTTGGAATATCCTTTCAGGATATTTTAATCCCCAGATTCGAATCAATCTACTAAAAGACAAAAAGGAGCGGAGTCTATGCATGCGGTTCCTTAGTACCTATAGCGGTTCCTTATCGATAAGGAACCGCGGGCTCAATAAGGAACCGCGGGCAGATATAGCCGTTGGATGTTTGTCTTATAATAGTGGACCATTCTCAGACTTTCAACTCACCTCTTTTGCACATACATTTCTAGATTATTTCATACTTCTTAAATCACTCAAATCCTTGATCATTTGTTTGATTACTACTTGTTTAGAAGTGAATCTTTCTCCTCTCATCTTTTCCTCTCAAAGTACAAAGAGAAGAACACTATCATCCTTGAAGTGTTGTGTCTACCTCAGATCCATTGAAGATCCAAACTTATTTATTCATTGTTGTGAAGATCCAAGTAGTTGTGTCTATTTGGAAGTTGTGTATGTATTAAGGTTAATACTTGGTCCTTAAAGTATATTGGTGTAGATTGGTCCTAGCTAAGATTAGGGCTCGACTTTTAGCTTAGAGTCGGAGATTGGTTAAGCGACGTTGTGTACGATTTCTCCACCTTAAGGAGCTTGTTGATTAGTGAACTCTCGAGTAAGGAGTACTCGAAGAGTGGAGTAGGAACAAGGAGTGAGCTTCGTAGCCGAACCACTATAAATCCTTGGTGTTTGGTTTGATCTTTCCTTCCCTTATCTCTTTACATTCATTATTCTTTATACTTGTGATTATTAGTTTAGTTTCACTATACCTTGTTTATATTGTGTTAAGAAGGTTTCACATAATTATTCAAGTCTAAGTTTTTGAAAAGGATTTTTAAAAACCTATCTTTAACAAGTAATTTTAAGAAACTATTCAACCCCCTCCCTTTCTAGTTTCTACAAAGAGGATAATCATAAGTAAACATACTTAACAAATTAAGTGATCATTTACTAATGATTGGAAACATAGAAAGAAAATAAAAAGATGAGAAAATTATCCAAAAAGGTTTATTGGAAAATGAAAATATGATCCACTATTTATAGGGGACAAGAACCAACGGCTCTCTGAGCACGGTTCGATAAATGGGCATGTGGTTCCATATTGCTAAGGAAGTGCAACCCCTTATTTGGAAACGTGGCACTAGAGTCCGCCCCTTTTTGTCCTATAGTGAGGAAATTCTACCTGGGGCAGTTTATACCTCTAGGGTATATTCCTAGGCCATTTGGAATATGCCAAATTTAAATTTTCATTTTCTATTTTAATAAAACATTTTCTTAAAAATAAAGTTTATTAAAATATTTTCACAATTGTATAAATGTGATTTTTGAGGTTAATCGCTTTCTATGATCACTAAACATGTATAAGATATATTTGTGTAAGACTTAAATCATTATTACCTTGATGATAGTGTTTGTTAAATAATTCGTCTTTCGGTTATCTTTGACGATAAATGTTTTTAGACTTTGTCATGATCAAAACTAAGAAATATTAGTTATTACAAATAATGTTTTTAGGCATTGGTTGCATTAACAACAGCGTTGTTGCTGGAGCCATTTAGCTTTTAAATTCGTTCCGGAGCCAGTTGAAGTAATGCTCACAAAGTATCTCGGACGCATAACATCTATCTACATACATAAGGTGTATCGCATGTCCTCTAATTGTTACATTGACGACTAGGGTCCATCTGTTTTGCTAATCGTGGTTAGTGGTGGGAATGTGATCTCGCTGGAAAGGGATAAGCTTTTTGTGATCTTTTGTCTAGTCATTCTCTGCCACGGTTGTATTATATAAATGGGCGTGGCTTTCTCTTTCGATGGAGCTTCATTTTACCCTACCTTTTGTAGATATTTCCCTTGTTTATTTACCTTAATCAGACGCGAGAGCTTGCCTGCCCGCACCAATTCTCAATTTGATTCTTTAGTTGCACGCATTCGTTCGTGCTATGCCCTTTATCATCGTGGAAGTCGCAAGATTTGCTACTACTTCTTTTTTCCACCGAAGTTACCATTTGAGGTGGTGGTTTGAATTTTACGGTCTTGGGCACAAGGATTTCCTTGGGTTTTCTGGGTTAGGAGGGTAAACTTGTTAGATCCTCATTGATGTTTCTGGTTTGGGTATATGGATTGAACAAGTTTTAAATTTATAACACGAGTTACCAGAATGAACTAAAAACGCATGAGCAAGTATGACCCTTTCGTTTGTGGTATAGTTTTAATGGTAAACGAGATCGTTCACGGGGATTTGGAAAATTTATGATCATTCAAAAATCACACAATAATCTTTCTTATCTAGCAATATGAAGACAAATAAAAACAAGTAAATTATGATGAGAAGTAATATAATCAAGAGTAACACTTGGTAAAAACATGCTTGGAAATCTGATATGGTATGATTGTGATAGACACGTAAACATATGATTATGATAATTAGATGATTAATCCAATCTATTATTTTTACAAGTTTCATCTTCGTCAAGACTTTGGTTCAAAATAACAAGCATTAGACTCAATCAATCAATTCAATACTTTATCTAATTTCAACTTGTTTGATTCGCGGTTCGTCTCACAAACTAATTAACACCTATAGTTATATTTCTTAGTAATCAGAACTCCTTAATAAATGGTTAGTACAAAAGATAGCCAACCATAGACAAATCGGCTATGACTTGTTAGAAAATTCCTCTTTTGACCTTTGAAATCATTAACAACAAATTAAGTTTTGACAACCAATATCACATGAAACATAAGTACCAATGGTTCAAGGAAAATCTTGAAATTGAACTAAACATAAATCAAAATCACAACCACATCATCATGCCACAAACATCGTCGTACCAAGTGTAAAATGAAACTAGCCACTCATATTTAACATTGACATAAACTCAGAAAATAGGGTCTTAAAGTTCATAATCAAGAGACTTACAAAGTGGAAATGTAATACTAATGATTGGGGTAATGATCCCCTAGAGTTTAGTGTAGCGAACTTTGCTTTTCGGGCTCCAAAGTGACTTTTCTTGCACCATCTTGCTCAAATCCGAATTTCAATTTTGGAACAAGGGAGAGAGAGTTAATTTGGTTGGAAAATGGTTATGAGAGTTGTAATGAGAAGGCATATGAGAGCATGTTGAAGTGGTGACCCCATGGGTCTTATTTATTGACAAATTGTAGGCTAGGACTTCAATATTTGGCTTGGAGCCAAAGACATTTGCTTGGGGCCAAAGGTATTCTAGACTCATCCATAGAAGGTTCTTGTGGCTTCTTTAGATACTTCAAAAATGTGTAGCTATCTTGTAGTAATTTCTGCCTAACGTTGCTCAGGAGAGAGGAGATGGTGGCAGCTAAACACTGTTGGTGGTTGTTCAAGAGAGAGGAGTTGGTGGCAGTTGAACACGGCTGGTGGCTGCTCAAGAGAGAGGAGCTGGTGGTAGCTGAACACGGTTGTTGACTGCTCACAAGTTGAGTTGATTGCAAAATTTTCACTACAAGTATTTTCTTCATTTCACTTGCATTTCCCAATTTTGGGATCACATGTAAAGCTTGTATATTCTTGAAAACACTTGTTTTTATACCTGGAATTGATCTTTAAAGGCTTATAACTCGTACACGGGTCTTGAACTTGGTTTGGATTCTTCGTACTTGTACTAATCTTCGCTTTTACATTACTTTCTTCATCTTTTTATTCTTTTCCCTACATTTGGCTACACATAGACTTGCAAACACATTTTGGCACATATATGCACAAAAGTATGAAAACGTAACCAAAATACACGTACAAAAGCACGGATAACGCTCCCAAAAACATGTTGGATTTGGGCATTATGACTCGTCCACCTCTCTTTGGACCACGAAAGTCAGGTTTTCGGTCAAACGCATGACGCTTAGACTGGTCTTGTGCTTTTCAAGATGATTGCACTCTCTTTTGAGAAGCGGCATCTGTTTCTCTCTGTATGAATGTCGTGGTAATGGTGATCATTTCTTCCACAGTTTTTGGGATTTGATCACCCAGACACTTTGTCAACTCTGGGTTTTTCACACCATACATGAATCTTGAGATTCACATGCATTCAAGAGCTCCTTTCACATGTCCTGCCCCGACATTAAAGCGTTCCTTGAATTCTTTAGTGGATTCTCCATCCCTCTATTTTATATTGTGGATCTACATTGGATTATTGATGTACTTTTTCTGTTGCATGAAGTGCGCCATAAATACTTTTTAAGATCCATGTATCCATCTAACTTTCTGGTGTCAAGTCGTCAAACTACACTCTTACTAACCATAGCGGGGTAGAATTAAACATGTGAAACCATGTAGGCATCACCCATCGTTCTACCTTGGCCGCTACTTGAAAGACCTTCAAGTGGTCCTCAAGATCTCTAGTTTCTGTTATAGGTTTTGACATTGTTGGTCATTTGCTTTTTTACATTCGAAGTTATGGATTCGAAGTGTGAAAGAGTCCACCTCTTCGCATAACCAAGGCTGTTACAAGTCTTCCTTCTTACATATTGGTTTATTATTTTTTGTTCTTGACTTTTGATGTCCCTGTCACTATTGCCACTCTCTGAGATGTCGGATAACAGAGATAAGATTTCTATTGTCCTTTTATGTTGGGAGGAATTGGTCTCGCTTCTGGACCTTTTTCAATGTGTGAGTGGTCTCTGCTGTGAGAGAGATCCCTGGACTTCCTTCGACTGTGTCCTATTCTTCTTGACTTTAAGTACGTCTATCGTCGATCCTACCGAATGGGCTTCTTCTAAGGTGGGCCAGACGATCGAAAACATTTCGTTCGGCTCTTCTTGAAGGTCACGTGTTTTAGCCCTTTCCGGGGTACTGCGGTGATTTCTCCGCGAGGGTACAGAACCTAAGTACTGGGAGGTTTTTCCCGTTTGATAACTTATTCTAAAATCTTGTCCAAAATCAAGCCTGAATTTGACCTCTTCCTGTTTCTCATGGCGCTTTTTTCGATCATAACGGGTAAGATGCGACCATAATGTTCTTCACATAAGTCTAGTATGGTTGCATTAGGTGCAACGTCCGCATCCTTTGTAGCCTACGACTTGCCTTTTCCTCCAGTTTCTCTAACAGTGTTAAAAGTAGGAGTAGTTTCTGCTATTGCAGTCATCTTTCTGAGGGTAATGCTTAGTGCAGGCTCTCAGGGATGGCGCCAACTTTTTGATGCAAAAGTTGGGTTGGGTCTTGAATGGCTCGAATAATAATGTTATTCGGGTGTAGATTACACTAGTCTTGCATCAAGTGAACTTATTTAGGGAACCTGCACAAGGTAGAGAATCCTTCTACTCTTACCGTGGGGGCGGACCTCACGATTAGACTCCGATATGAGAGTAAGTAGACATTTGTTTATAGTATTGTATGCGATTAGGGTTTATAAGATACCTATTACAATGCCAATGACATTCCTTTTATAGTACGAGTACCCTTTAGGGTTTCCTAATCTTTTAGCACAAGTTATGGACCGTGATATCCAGGATTTGTAGTTATCCTTACATTTTAAATAAGTTAAGTATATCTCTTATTTAGTTAAGCATAGCTTTTTTCTAAATACAAACACCGTCCATCTTATGAGTACCGTGTACGGCTGGCCGTAGCCTAGGCAAACCGCGTATGGCCTATCGCTAGGCCAAGCTTCACGGTACATCCGCAACATACGAGCCTAATCTTTGCAAGTGAGCAAATAAAATTATTAGTGGGTCGGGTAGTTCACACTATACGTCATCAAGGAATATGTCAAGGGTTTACATTCTCATATTATAAGACATTTATGGAATGTTTCTTTTTCGATTAACTTAAATTCTTTAAATATTTTTAATTGAGACACATAAATTCTTCTTTCTTTCAATTATGAAGCATATTAAAATGCATTAACCATATCATTTAATTTAAGGAATAATTACGAAAATGTCCCGCGCCCAAGGTTAGTCACTTTGAGGACCTATATTTATTTTTTTCTCAAAAAGGATTGTGCTGCTGAACAACCGTATAATTTTCTAAAATGATGACATGTGGCATGTATGTGTAAGGCCTTCATGTTTTATGTGCAACTTGTACTATTTGTTCTACTAAACTTTGTGCTACTGATTTTTTAATCATTTTACATAATTAATTTAATATTTAACATAGTACATAAAGTAATTTGTGAAATTTTGACATATTAGCATCCTACTTTTTGTACTTTGGACAACTTATATTATATTAACTTTATTTATACTTCATTATTCATTTTTAAAATATAAAAATTTAATTTATTTACTAGATAAAGTCAAAGTATATATACTTTTCTTTCGTTTATAATTCAAAAAACATTTTAATTACACATACACCTATTCATCTTCTTTCTTCCACCTCCAATACCCGATCACCAAAATAACACGCATGCAGCAAGGTTTTTGTAAATCTTGTTCTAATTTCTAATCATATTGGCGTACCATCGGCATCCGACAACAGCATGAACCGGAACGCCAGTTTTTTTTTTAATGTTATTCCAACAATGTGGATTAACCGGGTACGTGTTTTTGATGTTTTTTGATTATATTTAATATTTTCATTACATCTAATTCTTTATTGACGCTGTATATGATCAGTCGGTGACGAGATGGCATTTATACATGATCTCATCGTTCTTTTCGGGCTTTAAATGCATAAAAATGTCATAAAATACCATATATATGCTTGTGTTTGTTTACTTGTGTATTTTAGGTATGGATATCGTGAAAAAGACAAAAGATCACAAGAAACAAGGAAAAAAAGACACGAGAAACGAAGCCGTACAAAGAACCGGCCCTAGATCATGATTTATCCAACATTTACCCTTGAAGACTTGAAGATATGCAAGATTGATCCTCAAACAATGAAGAAATGACACTTAAAACCCTTGTGAAATCATAATTACAAGTTTTGTCCCTTAAGTTTGTCAAAATTACACAAAAGGTCCTTCAACTTTGAAGAAGTGGCAAGATTAGTCCCTCAACTATTCAACATTGTCATTAATGGTCCCTCATGAAGTCAAAGTTACATTGAAGACCTTTGAAGATCAAGAATGTCCAAGATCAGTCCCTCAAATATCCAAAAATGGCAAAAACAACCCTTTAAAACCTTTTGCCAAAGTTTTGGGGCAAAAGTGTAAAGAATGGAAGTTTGTTAACAAAGGGAATACGTTTACATGGGCTGAAAAACTTCATTTACAATCTTTCCCAAAGAACAAGGACTATAGTTGCCACAAATGAAACATTCAAATGTTTTTGCGCCAAACACAAACACAATCCACCAAAACCAGATCAAAATGTGTCACTGTAGCAAGTAAGAACCCAGTTTTTACATCACTTAAAACAAAGGGTAATTTTCAATTATCCACACTCACGTGTGATTCACACAAGCAAAAACTAATCCCAACCTTAAAACCCTCACTCCCACTCACCAAAGGGTCCCACACCCAAAACCGTTTCATCCATCATGTGACAACTTTCTCTCCAAGTACTGCCACGTGTCAGGATCAACGGCCAAGACTCCTAGCTTAACCCCAAAGCTAAGATAAACGTCTATGATCATTTTGAACAGCATATACCAAGGATTCGTCTAGAAGCATTTGAGGACAATATTGGAATTTCACTTCTAGGGTTTGTGAACAGTGTTAGCATAGCATATGTCTATAAAAGGAGACCTCAACCTGTGAGAGTCCCTTTGTTCCAGTTTTAGGCTATCAATCTTTGTAATCCCTTTTTAAGTTAATAAAAATTGATTTTCAGAAATTTGTGAAATCTTTTTTATGTTTTGTTAAAAGTTGGTGTTAGAATAGCCTAAATCTGAGTTCCACTTATACGTTTGAAGGTTTTTGAGGCAAGGTTTTAATCCATAAGACTTGTGTTTCAAAAATCAGAAAGTGCTTGATATTGTTCATCACTTTGGTTTGTTCTTCTTAGCAGGTACATTGGAAGCTGGTACTTGTTCTGCTAGTACCTCAGCTCAAACAATCCAGGGCCTGGATGTAGGTCTTGGAGGTTTGCACCATTCTCCTTTTTCAATTTTCTCTTTATTTTCTGAATTTTGGTGATATTGCATGATTGTTCTTGAATTTGTGTTATTGTTGTTGAATCTTGTTTGTCTGTGTTGGTTTGATGTTAATGAGTTGTTATTGACTTGATTTGTGGTTTGAATCTGGATTATCCTTTGAAAATTTGTCAAAACAGATTATTAATGGGTGTTTGGGTTAACTACATAAGCAGTATTTGTGGATTGTTGAGTGGTTGTTTATTGTTGCTATCTGTTGGCACTTGTTTATCTGATATACTTGGTCATTTATCAGCAAGTTTTGTGGTTTGAAACACCTAAATCCATATAAGGGCTATAAAATCTTGTTTACTTGTTAAAATTGGCTTAGGTTTAAGGGACACCTAGATCTAATCATAGACTAGGGCTAAAAAGTGATTAAACCTAGTTAATATCACCAGGGAAAGAGATTTGGATGCTTGAAATTGGATCTGTGGTCAATTAGATCAGCAAAGTGTGCTTATGTTCTTGTAGTTCATATCAGAAGGTTTAATCTGCTTTGATCTTGTTCCATACCTTGTTTCAGTGCTTGATTTAAGTTTTTTTGTGCTTATTCAGAGTTTATATAGCTTGTGTATGTATTTGGTTGAATTTGGAGTGCTTATTCATGCTAAAACTACTTAAGTGTTCATAACAGCTTATTTTCTATATATGTGCTATATCTATGGGCTGTTTGATTAATCTGGGCTTATTGTGTGAACCAAATTGTGATTTCATTGTTGATATTGACTCCTTGTGATTCACTGATCACAAGGGTGCCCTTGTTTCCATTTGAATCCAACTGGATCTCTCTAAAAAGCTTGGTCAAATAGTCAAAGCAGTGGGAACTCCTTTCCCCTGCTGCTAGCCACTGCTAGTGTATTTTGGGTTTCAGCTTATCAATAAGCTAAAATAGCTTATTTTAACCAGCAAAAACTTGGATTTTGTAATAGGTGCTCATTATTTAACCCATTTGTTCATATTGGAGCATTTGGTGTGTTGACTTTTAGGTTTAACTAGAAAACCAACTTAATTGACTTTTTCATAAGTGCTTATTGGTTCATTCTGGCTTATTGGCTTTGCTTATTGGAATTTTGTTGATTGTTTTGGCTTATTAAAGTCATTTGTGACATTTTGCAAGTTGAATCAAGTCCTGAGGTGCCCTAAATCTCAAACCCGACTATTTTGTCTTTTAGTAAAATTGTACTTTGCTTATTTATGGCTTATTGAGTGTGCTTTTTCAAAATTTCTTTTTACAGATCTCTTTAGCATCCCAAGAGAAGGTTGTGTGTCAAATTAGAGCTTATGGCATTAGCTTATTGCTTAATGGGCTAAAAAGCCCAATAAGGATAAGCTGTTTGCTTAATAAGCTGTGATAAGCTCACTTTCAGCTTTTGGGCCTTTAGAGTTTTGTGTTTAGAATATAATTTTGAGTCAGATTGGGCTTTTCCAAGTCAATTGGGCCAGGTTTGACTTTTTGGGCTAAAAAGCCCATTAGTGTTGACTGTTTTTGGTTTTGGCCCATTTGAGGGCCCAATAGGGGTATTCTGGTCATTTCACTTTCATTTTCTGTTTATTTAGATTAAAATAAACTAGTTTGCAAGTTTTTAGAATTTTTTATAATTTTTGGATTTTTAATATTATTTTAATATTATTTTATTATTATTTTATTATTATTTTTCAAATTTCACATTTTTGCACTTTTTACATTTTTCTTAGCTTAAATACATTAAAATAGGAATTTTGCAAATCTTAGATTAATTTTATCACCTTTAGATTAATTTTTATAATTATTTTAAGTTTTAATAGTTTTTAAATCATTTTAAATAGTTTTTCTTAGTTTAAAAATTTCTAAAAATAGTTTTTAATCTTTTTAGGTCATTTTAGAGGTTTACCAATTGAAAAATATTTATTTGGGCTTTTTGATAATTAATTTGATTTTTAGGGCTTTAATTAGCATTTAAAAATTAATATTTAATTAATTAAAAGGTTTGAAAAAGTTTTGATCATTGGTAAACTCTTAGTTTATTTGTTTTGATTTTTGGTGAATTTTTGGTAATTTTTAGAATTAATTTTTATTTTAGCTCATTTTACGGTTTTACGTGTAGTCATAGTAGTAATTAATTTCACACCTTCGTCATTCTCTCTTCTCATCCACTTCTTTCAAATATTAATCTCAAACCAATTAAGAATTACTCACACACATATACCTCCTTGGGAAACGAACTTGAACTTCACTTAGGGTCATTCGTACACGGTTTTCCTAAACCGTCGTATTTAATACTTTCCCTATTTTGGTACTCTTTTCCTAAAGGGTATACAAAAACTCTACAATCATTTTGGCGTCGCTGCCGGGGAGGTGTGCCGTGATTAATTTGTCTTGTTGTTCTAATATTAACCATAAATAGTATTTGTATTAGTAGAACTCTACTAATACGTATTATCGGTTTTATTGGTTTTTCTTGTGAAATTATTATTACTATATTGTATTAAGTATCACAATAAATACAAAATATCTCCAAAAGTGTGAAAACACAACCTTAATTGGGATTTGATCTCCTAATTATTGTATTCGAATCTCAAACAAAAAGAAAAACGCAAAAATAGATAAATACTTTCGTGAAGCTCGATTTTGAAAAATACGAACTATAAGGTGGGTATAAGGCGGGTATTATAAAATATACCCTAAGGAAAAAGCCTCTTAAGTGCTTCGCGCCGCCTCGTTTCCCCGCTTGCTTGTGAGTATTTTGAGATTGAAGGCTAATCGAGGGTTTTGCCGCCCAAAGTATTATTACGTATAATATATTTGCTTGGTTTCTTTGTGATTAAACCCTCTTGAACAATTTGGTTTTCACCAAAGTTCTAAAGTCATTCGAAGGCGTTCACTCCACGTGATCGTTTTCATTCTTTTGAGGCTTCTTTAATCAAGAGTTTGATTCGAGGAGAGATTTGGTAGATTGTTGTCTACGAAGATACACCAAAATCCAAAAAAATTAAAAACAATCAAAAACACAAAAAAATTGAAAATTCACAAAACACCCAAAAGAATCTTCTTTGCTCACCTCCCATTCTTCGTGAAGTTTATGATCACTCGTAATCAAGCAAAACGAGCTCGTAAACGTCTTCAAAAGCAATCCAATCAAGAGACGTTGATTGAAGAACAACCTCCAATTGTTGAACCTATTGTAGAACAAGAAGTCGTCATGGCTAATCGTACTATGATGGAGTTGCTACAAGCACCCGCCGAGGGTTTTGGAGAGGCCATTGTGATTCCCGCCATCCTTGCGGAGAATTTCGAGATTAAGACGGGTTTAATGTCGATGTTGCAAGCTAATAAGTTTAGAGGTCATGAGAAAGACAACCCGCATTACCACATAAGGAATTTTAATCGTCTCACCGCTACTAGCAAGTTTAAGGATGTTCCACATGACGCCATTAAGATGATGTTGTTTCCATACTCGTTAGATGGACCCGCAAAAAATTAGCTTGAGAAAGAACCGCCAAATTCAATTTTGACATGGGGTGATCTCGTTTCTAAGTTTGTGAACAAATTTTTTCCACCATCTAAAACAACACATTTGAAAAATGAGATTTCAAAATTTGTTCAAAGAAATAATGAAAGTTTTTCAATGGCATGGGAACGCTTTAAAGAAATGTTACATGAATGTCCACACCATGATTTTTCGGAATTGCAACAAATTGATACTTTTTATAATGGGCTTAATGATCATGAATGAGATTACTTGAATGCCGCCGCGGGTGATAATTTTTTGTGCAAAACGACCGATGAAGCTTTAAAGATTATCGAGAATAGATCTAAGGTTTATAGCCCTCGTAACACACCGAGTGTTGCCAATTTGGGTTCGTCATCGTCGTCATCGTCTCGTAGCATTAATGCCTTACATGATGAAGCTAATGAGGAAAATCGGTTTTTTGATAGATTTGCTAATCTTATGACTCATTGGAAAGCTCAAGAAGCTTTTAATTCCGCTTCGGTTAAAGCGGTTGCTAAGAGTTGTTTGTCTTGTGGTGGAGCTCATGATCTTTCCGAGTGCATTACCGCGGATGGTAGCACTTCGAGTGCTTATGTAGCAACGGGAACTTATAACCAAAACGGCCAAGGTTCCCGCCCAAATCAAGCTCCACCAAATCAAAATGCTAATAGCTATCGAAACAACAACCAAGGTGGTAATTACCAAGGCAATTCACGTAACTACAACAAGGGGAATTATCAAAGTGGGAATGGATAAGTTACTAATCAAAACCAAAACCGTGATTTTCAAAACACTACACAAGGTTTTCAAAATGCTCACACTAAAAATCTTCAAGGAGAATTTTTGGATTATGCTAAAGCAAATGATGCTAAATTTGATAACATGCAACGTGAGATGATTAGCTTAAGATCCGAGTTGAAAAACGAGCTTAAAAACGAACTTGCTAATGAACTTAAAACTCATGCAAATAAAATGGAAGGAAATGTTCAACGTCTTCAACAAAATCAACAAAAGATGGAACAAGGACAACATGAGATTAAGCAAGAATTGTTAAAAGCGGATGTTAGGCAATCAAAATTTGAAGACCGAATGGCAAAAATGTTTGAAGCAATCATGTGTAAACCTTCTTCCTCGGGTGGTCTTCCTAGTGATACCATTGCAAACCCGAAGGGAGAAATGAAGGTTATTACTACACGAAGTGGTAAGACTTTCAAGGAACCAATCTCTAGTCCAAGTACTTCTACGGAGAAGGAAATCGAGAAAGAGCCCGAGGTGGTGGTCGAAAAGGAGCATATTACAATCCCACGAAGTACCGCTCATACCACACCTACGGTTGAACCAATACCAATTATGGAACCCGAGATTCCAAGGCCGTTGCCTAATGTCCAACCCACACCACCCTTACCTTACCCTTCGAGACGAAACAAAGAGAATTTGCAAGAACGTAACAAACAACAAATCGAGCTTTTTATAAAAATGTTTCAACAAGTGCATTTTGATGTGAGTTTAGCCGACGCGTTGTTATATATGACTCGTTTCGCTTCCACTTTTAAAAGTATGATGAGTGATAAGGAAAAGCTTTCAAAGCTTGCTAATTGTTCTTCGGTTTATCTTAACCGCATACCGGAAAAAGTTGGTGACCCCGGAAAGTTTCTCATTCCTTGTGACATACAAGATATGAAAGAATGCCTCGCCTTGGCCGATCTTGGTGCGAGCATTAATTTGATGCCATTTTCCATTTGGAAATCGCTTTCGCTTCCGGCTCTTATTCCTTCGAACATGTCTATCGAGATGGCCGATCATTCTACGATTTTAGCATGTGGAGTAGCCGAAGATGTTTTCGTGAAAGTGGGGAAGTTCTACTATCCCGTTGTTTTATAGTAGTTGACATCCCCGCGGATCCTCAAGTTCCTCTAATTTTAGGTCATTCATTTTTAGACACCTCGAGATCGCTTATCGACGTTCATGCAAGAACTATCACTTTGAGATTCAACGAAGAGGAACTTGTTATAAACGCTACTCAAAACTCGAAACCTTCTCATGTTTATGCAATCGCTACCATCAATCACATTGACATAGTTGATGTGGTTTGCGATGAGTTTTCACAAGAAGTGTTAGGTTTTTCCGATAGCTCGTCAAGTGGTAATCCCACTATTTTGGATCCGATTCTTGCTAATTCTACACCAAATCTCACTCCATTCCAAGGAGGCGATTTCACTTCAAATGAAATCGACAATGAAGATGAGGTGTTGATTAGTGATGATATTTCTATTCCACCATTTCTTCCGCCGATGGAAGTTATGAGTGTTGAACCAAAATCTTCAATCGAGGAACCACCTATCCTTGAATTGAAAGTTCTTCCTTCTCACCTTGAATACACATTCTTGGAAGGTGATGACAAGTTGCCGGTTATTATTGCAAGAGGTCTTGCTAATGATGAAAAAACCAAGCTCTTGAAAGTTCTTAAAGCTCATAAAGGGGCAATTGCGTGGAAAATTTCCGACATTAAGGGTATTGACCCAAAATTTTGTACTCACAAGATTTTAATGGAGGAGGACTACAAAACCGCAATTCAAAGTCAAAGAAGGGTGAATCCCAAAATTCACGATGTCATTAAAAAGGAAGTTTTGAAACTCCTTGACGCGGGAATGATTTATCCTATCTCCGATAGCCCATGGGTGAGCCCAATCCATTGTGTCCCTAAAAAGGGAGGAATGACCGTTGCGCCTAATGAAAACAACGAGTTAATTCCCACTCGTGTAGTGACCGGTTGGAGGGTGTGTATTGACTACCGAAATTTAAATGACGCCACTCGTAAAGACCACTTTCCTTTGCCCTTCATGGATCAAATGTTGGAGCGACTCGCGGGAAATGAATTATATTGCTTTTTAGATGGTTTTTCCGGTTACTTTCAAATCCCTATCGACCCTCGTGATCAAGAGAAGACTAAGTTTACGTGTCCTTATGGAACGTTTGCTTATCGTAGGATGCATTTCGGACTTTGTAATGCACCAGGTACGTTTCAACGGTGTATGATGGCAATTTCACGATATGATCGAGAAGTCGATGGAAGTGTTTATGGATGACTTTTTGGTGTTTGGCAATTCGTTCACGTCGTGTTTATCTAATCTCCAGCAAATGTTAAAACGTTGTGAAGAAACCAATCTTGTGCTTAATTGGGAAAAATGTCATTTTATGTGTAAACAAGGAATCGTCTTAGGACATAAGGTCTCGAAAGCGGGGATTGAGGTCGATAAAGCTAAGGTAGACGTCATCGCCAAGTTACCTCTGTTGATCCCAAACTTAGATCGATTAAGCTTTGTGTATACGAGATTAGATCAAGTAATACACGTAGAGAAACCTTTGCTTATGAATAAAGTAACTAAGTGTTATGCGGAATTAACACTTAATCTAAAACACAAAGATGTTAAACAAACTTTCACTTGTATTAGAATGATCGAACTTGATTACAATGAAAGAGGTTTAACTTATGAAAACTTATGATAACTGATGATTAACATTAACCTAAAAGATCTTCTTTTATAGATTAAGAAGTCTTGTACAATAAGCTACGAATCAACTATTCTAGGTAAAGATAATAATAGAAAATACAATGTCGAGCTTATCTTTACCATACACAAATAAAGAAACAAATAAACAAAAAGATTCGTATGAAGATATATTCCATCAGTGTCAATCTTCAAGGCTGTCAGCGTTGACTTATACAAATGTCAACGCTTGGCTGTCAGCGTCCAATGTCATCTTATCAGCGCTTGAATTCTTCTTATCAGCGTCTAGTGAACTGACCCATAATTTATTCCCAACAATCCTCCCCTAAACTTGATATCTATTCCAATGATCAAGTTTCTGAATAAAAACTTAAGGCTTAGGAGGAATCTTACAAAAACTTCTTATGTTGGTGATAAACATATCGAATCAAGTCTTTGGCCACGTCACTAGTATAATCAATCTCCAAGGGTGTCTCCTTCATCTTCTCCAATACTTCTTCGGACAAGAAATAGTTAGCATCCACAAGTAGATACTCTGAAAACTTTGTAGAGCTCAAATGAAATATACCACAAGTAGAATAAAGCCTCCAATGAAGATTACTGAGGTCATCTTCAAGATCCTTCCATATGGCAGGATCTGCTTCCCTTGGACCACACAAAGTCAAAAATGTGTGCCATAGTCTTATTCCATTTGCTGAAGTAGGTGCTTCAGCTGTATACTTGGCCTCTATCAATCTCCATAGATGCACCAAGTCTTCTCTGTCTATGCTTGCAAAGATAGAAATAATTGAAGTGAAAGTGTGTACCTCCTTTCCAAACCTGCCAATCTTCCAAAATCCACACTCATCTTCATCAAAACTAATGATTGGATTTCTGTCATCTAGAGGTACTACATTAACCAAATCTGAAGCTTCCAATGAAGAAAGCTTGAGATGCTTCCTTATGACACTTTCAGTTGGATAATACACATCCATATCTTTGGGAAATTGGAGAGGATCTCCTTTCTTCACTGGTCTTTGAGTAATCCTCATCTCCTTTTGAATCTGCATTTCCTCAGCAAGCTCTTGTTTCCTTTCTTTTGAAAGAAACTGGTAGACATTATTTTCTTGCACATTCCTCCAAATAGGATGTGCCCTATACTCTAGCTCCTCAAAAGATAAAGCCATCAACTTCTTGTATGTCCATCTAGGTTGATGGCATCTAAGCAACTTGTAATACAACTGCCTTCTATCAGCGTTGAACCTAGGGTTTGCTACAGGAACCCATTGCCTATTGGACCAAGTGTTTGACTTTTGGAAAGGTCTTAGGCCTTGTGTGTTAGACCCTCTAGAAAAGAATGGGGCTGGTCTAACAACTTGTGAACTTTTGTTCACAAAGGTATTGGGTCTGACAGTGTTTGACCTATGTTGACTTTTGTCAGCGCTGAAATGGTTCCTATCAGCGTTGACATTGGAAGCGTTGACACATTTGTATGCCAAATGTGAAAAGCTACCACATGAGTAACAAGCTTTTCTAGACATAGTCTTAGGTCTAGAAGCAAAGAAGCCTGTTCCATGGTTACTAACTTGGCTTTTTGGTGACCTAGTATTCCTATACATCTCTGCATACTTAACACTAGGTTTTCTAACAGTTTGTGGGCCAAGGTCAACAGCTTTGCCAGTAGTTGGGTGTGTGATTTTAATAGGTGTGGGATCATGGCTCTTGATTGGTGTGGGCTCATTTGGACTTTCACACAACAACCCTCCCTTAACAAACAAAGTGTGGTTAGCTTTCTTCCACTCATCTAGGTCAGTCAGTTTTTGTTTGTATTCTTCAACTGGAGAAGTCACTCTAGGTGGAAGAATGAATTCCTTCTCTTGGAGTTCTGGCAAGCCAGTCCAAGATAAGTCCTTTGATTGGACACCATAGAAATCCCCAGCTGGTGGTGGAACACCAGTATAATCTTTCATCCCAATCCCACTCATGTCCTTAGAGTCTCTTTGTTTACTAACACACTCTCCTAGGGATTGTGTGGCCTTATCAAATCTCTGGATTTTAAGACTCACATTATCTTTATTTTTGTTAGCCTCATCTAACTGAGCTATCAAATCAAGATTAACCCTGTTTGTGATATCTTGAATATCTTTACTTTGATGTAACTCATGTTTTAAGATATTTATTTTATCCTTTAAATCAAACTCCATTTTCTTATACTCAGCTACTGTCTTTTTTGTTTGGGTGAGAGCAATTTGATAATTTGATACTTTGCATCTTTCAGAACTTGCCTCTTCTAATAATTTTACTATCTCTTGATTTAGTTTTTCAGTATTTAAACGACAACCCTTAGAACAGAAAGCATCATCATATACCTCATTGTCTGATAAAGAGGAGGAGTGTGCCATGAGAGCATATTCAACATGCTCTTCTTTAACTTCAGCAACCAAGGCTCTGTCCTCTTCCTCATCCTTAGCCAAAAATTTCCAGCTCCAGTCCCATCCTCCAACACCATCAATTTGTTGAACAGCAACCATGGCCTTGGGATCTTGGCTCTTAACCATTTGGCTTGAAGGCTTACCAGCATCAGATCTTCTTGGAGATCTACATTCCCTCATAAAGTGCCCCATCCGATGACAATTGTAGCACTCAACTTTGGATTTGTCAAATCCAGCAACATCCTTAGCATTAAAGGTCATCTTCTTCTTGAACCTTTTATTAAACCTGTTTGCTCTTAAACTTACAAGAGCCATAGTCCACTTGATGTCCATCTCCTCCAATTGCTCATCACTTATCTGCTCAAGATGTTCATATGTAATCCTTGAATCACTGGGCAAAGAAGCAATGAATGCACACACAGTATCTAGATCTAAACCAGCAGGTTTAATTCTATCAGCGCCAAAGTTGTGAGTGTCAACGCTTGAGTATGAAGCGTTGACAGGATATGATCCAGCGCTGACAGACTGTGATCCAGCGTTGACACATTGAGATCCAGCGACCGGATGTCCATAGGAGTTCATGGAATCAAATTGACCTTCACTTTGTGAGAAGAAGGCCATGTTGCTACTGGAAGATTTATTATCACTATCCAAAAGCCATTCATTCTCCAACAGTCTTAGTTTGTTGAAGATGTCATCAAACCTGGAGGTCTTGTGGGTGTTATTGACAAGAATGGATCTTGTCTCAATCTTCCATGCATCACCAAGGCTTTTGAGAAAAGTAGCATTCAAGTCAGGGTCATCAATCTGTGTTCCCATGAAGGAAAGTTGACTTGTGATGTCAAGCAGTCTACTTCTCACACTGCTGAGATTCTCATTAGGTTGAGCCTTAAAGACAGCATACTCATGCATGAGTTGCTTCTTCTTTTCTTCTTTTGTGTCAGCATTGCCACCATGTGCTACTTCAAGAGCTTCCCAAAGCTCTTTTGCAGACTCAAAGCGTTTGTACTTGTGCTGATTTTCATGACCTAAGGCGTGTTTCATGATGTTCAAGATTTTCATGTCCACCCTTTTCTTGGCTATATCTTCAGCAGATACAGCTCTTCCATCTTCAGGCTTTTCCTTCTTATCAGCTTCAGGACAATTAGGAACAACTATCCTTGTGGCAATAGCATTAGCAATCTTTTGCGCTTTGTCGAATGTGTTCCCATATTCAACAATCTCCCAAAGAGTGTAGTCATGAATAGCTATATATTGCTCAAAATTAGACTTCCAAAGCTCGAAGTTCCTGGCATCAAACATGGGAATTTTGATACTAGGGTTTGTGGAGTTGTTTTGTAGCAAAGCAGGAGCAGCAGGTTGATCTGTGCCAGACATGATGTTTTTAGGGTTTTGAGAATTTTAGGGTTTTTAGGGTTTTTGGTGTTTTAGGGTTCTTGCGTTACTTAAAGATCAAAAGTTTCTCAACAAGCTCTGATACCACTTGTTGATCCCAAACTTAGATCGATTAAGCTTTGTGTATACGAGATTAGATCAAGTAATACACGTAGAGAAACCTTTGCTTATGAATAAAGTAACTAAGTGTTATGCGGAATTAACACTTAATCTAAAACACAAAGATGTTAAACAAACTTTCACTTGTATTAGAATGATCGAACTTGATTACAATGAAAGAGGTTTAACTTATGAAAACTTATGATAACTGATGATTAACATTAACCTAAAAGATCTTCTTTTATAGATTAAGAAGTCTTGTACAATAAGCTACGAATCAACTATTCTAGGTAAAGATAATAATAGAAAATACAATGTCGAGCTTATCTTTACCATACACAAATAAAGAAACAAATAAACAAAAAGATTCGTATGAAGATATATTCCATCAGTGTCAATCTACAAGGCTGTCAGCGTTGACTTATACAAATGTCAACGCTTGGCTGTCAGCGTCCAATGTCATCTTATCAGCGCTTGAATTCTTCTTATCAGCGTCTAGTGAACTGACCCATAATTTATTCCCAACAACCTCATCCCAAAACCGTTAAGGGAGTTAGGAGTTTCCTAGGCCACACGGGCTTTTATCGTCGTTTCATCAATGACTTTTCGAAAATCTCTCGACCTATGACACACCTTCTCGAGAAGGATGCTCCTTTTAACTTCAATGAGGATTGTGTTAGAGCTTTCGAAACTCTTAAAAGGAAACTTACCGAAGCTCCCATTCTTGTTGCTCCTAATTGGGAATTACCCTTTGGAATCATGTGCGATGCAAGTGATTATGCTATAGGGTCCGTCTTAGGGCAACGCTATGAAAAGCATTTCCGTCCTATCCATTATGCTAGTAAGACGATGACCGAGGCTCAATTAAAGTACACCACAACGGAAAAGGAATTCCTTGCCGTGGTCTATGCTTTTGAGAAATTCCGACCTTATCTCGTCTTAACTAAAAGCATCGTGTATACCGACCATTCGGCTATCAAGTATCTCTTAGCTAAGCAAGATGCTAAGCCGAGATTGCTTCGTTGGATGCTCCTCCTCCAAGAATTTGATGTCACCGTGCTTGACAAAAAAGGAGCCGAGAATCTAGCGGCCGATCATCTCTCTCGTCTAGAAGATCCTCACAAAGATGTTTTCGAGAACAAGGAAATCACCGAAACATTTCCTCTCGAGACTCTCGGTGTAGTGAATTCTAAAGACACCACCCCATGGTTTTCCGACATTGCAAATTACCATGCGGGGAATTTCATAATCAAGGGTATGACGACACAACAAAAGCGAAAATTCTTTCGTAACGTCAAGTTCTATTTTTGGGACGACCCTTATCTCTTTCGGGTTTGTGCGGATCAACTCGTACGACGTTGTGTTTTTGGTGCCGAAGCTTCTAATATCCTTAGAGCTTGTCACGAGGGGCCCACGGGTGGTCACCACGGTGCTAATCTCACGGCTAAGAAAGTGTTCGATGCCGGATTCTTTTGGCCTTCTATCTATCGTGATGCACACGCACTTGTGAAGTCGTGTGATTCGTGCCAACATCAAGGAAAATCGTCTCAACGTGATGAAATGCCGCAAAACATAATTCAAGTGTGTGAGATTTTCGACATTTGGGGCATAGACTTTATGGGGCCGTTCTCATCGTCTCATGGTAACAAGTATATCCTCGTCGCGGTGGAATACCTTTCTAAGTGGGTGGAAGCTAAGGCTTTACCTACTAATGATGCTCGTGTGGTAGTGAAGTTTTTGAAGCAATTATTCTCTCGGTTCGGAACCCCTCGTGCTATTATAAGCGATCGTGGAACCTATTTTTGTAATGACCAATTCGAGAAGGTCATAAAGAAATATGGAGTTACTCATCGTCTTTCTACGGCTTATCACCCGCAAACGAGTGGGCAAGTCGAGGTTTCGAACCGAGCTTTGAAGAGGATTTTAGAGAGGTCGATTGGAGAAAACCGTGCTTCATGGTCCGACAAACTCGATGACGCTTTATGGGCCTTTAGGACCGCTTATAAGACACCTATCGGTTGCACTCCTTATAAGTTAGTCTATGGCAAGAATTGTCATTTGCCCATTGAATTGGAGCACAAGGCATATTGGGCTCTTAAGCATGCAAACTTTGACTTGAAGACCGCGGGAGATCACCGGAAAATACAATTGAATGAATTAGATGAATTAAGAGACAATGCTTATGAAAATTCATTGATTTTCAAAGAAAAGACTAAAAAGTTTCATGATGCAAAGATTAAAAGCCGGGTTTTTAACGTTGGTGATCAAGTGTTACTTTTTAACTCAAGACTTAAGATATTTTCCGGGAAATTGAAATCTCGTTGGTCGGGTCCTTTCACCGTTACACAAGTGTTTCCTTATGGGACCATCGAGCTAGCTCAAGATTATGGTCCTAACTTCAAGGTGAATGGACATAGGCTTAAGCACTACTTTGGTGGGGAAATTCCTTCAATGGTTGACCTCGACCAAGTCACCTTCCCCAATGATAATTAGCATTGAGGGGATCGAGTCGAGCTCATGACTTGGTAATCAAAAACGAGGTGCCTCGTGGGGGAGATCCCATGCTTATCTTTTTATGCTTACTAATCACTAATAAGGGGATTTGTAACCTTCCAACTCGTTTTCTAGTGGTTGTTTGTGATTGTGTTATCTAGATCATCATCATCATCTACGATTGAAGACTCTCGTGTTCGTTTACGTGAGCCTCCATCGTTTGCTTGAAGAAGTTTTTCACGAATCCATTGACATATCCTTTATTGTTCTAACAATTATCTTTTAGCATAATTCATAAACGGCTTTAGAAATATTGTTGATCACCCTTTCCATGCTAGATCCTAAGCATTCGATTCTTCGTCTCTAGTATGGGGGTGCTCCACCTTTAGACTCGAAACATTGAGGACAATGTTTACTTTTAGTATGGGGGTGAATAGGTACTTGGTTTGCTACGCCCTCACGCTTTCCAGCTTTCAATGTTTTGTTTTGTTGCTAATAAGGCTAAAAATAGTCAAATTTTAAAAAATTTCTTAGTTTTCATAAAGTGTTTTTAAGACACGGATGTATATTTTCCGATGGGTAGAATAAGAGCAAATTTTTGACTTGATGGGCATTTGGAGCCATTTACATTCCTTAACCCGCTCAATTCAAGTTTTGCTAGACTTTTATATAGGGAACTTTAAAACGCGAAAGTCTTAGCTCATTCGGGTTAAGAACAAGAACTTTTCGCAAGTTCCTATAATTGATCCTAGAAAGTCACTTATCAAGGGAACTATAAAATGCATTCTCTAAACTTGAAAAAGTCCAAGAAAATGCAAGATCCTATAGGTGGCTTGAAAACCCAAAACTTTGATTTGATATAGTCTTAATGAAAGCTAATCCAAATTTGGCTTAATTTTGACTTGCATGGCTAAGTATTCACGAGTCTCTTTAATTAGAGGTCTTTATATAGTGAAGAACGAGAAGCGATAGAGTTAGACAAGTGATCATGCTAAACGTAGAACATAAAATTGTTCTTTCAAAAACTCATATGTTTTTAATTGTGGCTTTTCCTTCCTATAAGATCAATGCATTAGGAATAAAAATAATTGCAATAAGTAAGGTCGTACAATTTGAAAGGTTACTTAGCCTCTAGTGCAAGATCGTTTAAAAGTTGCTCGGGGTTGAATAGAGTTCATAGCCAAGGCATAACTTATTGAAGCGGGATGCGAAGATTGGTGATCATCCAAAAAGGCCCTAACAAGGCATGAGGAGCCCTATTTTGTTGGAGATCCAAGATGATGTGAAGTATCATTATTCCTAAATCAATATGAAGGATCGAGACACACGACGAAAAGCAATTACTCCCCTAAAGATCATGGAGAAAGTCTATCCAAAAAGACCCTTACAAGGTATGAGGATAAATATATCCAAGTCCGAAAAGGAGGCGGATCGTTGTATATCAAAGTCCAAAATAAAGATTGAAGAAAAATGATGAAGTCGTGGTCCAAATATGAAGAATCTCTCAAAAACGTCAAGTGAAGAAATTCCAAATATATGAAGAGAAGACCATAATTTCAAGAACGTCTTCCCAAGATTTGAAGTATGAAGTACATGCCAAATATCGGTCCGAGAAAGGTCTCAAATCGTGAAACGAGTTATGCCAAGATATGAACTTAAGGAGATACACGAGAAGCCGTTTTAAAAGATTTTGTCCTTCGGCTAACTATCGATTAAATCGTGCTACTTTGCTTTCGGACTAATAACTACTCAAATAAGTCAATATGAATCACTTGTGATCCATGACAAATAGTTAAAAAATGCTAGTAACCCATTTCTTTTTATAATAACTAGGATTGCGGGGAGAAAAAGTATTACACAATTTGGACGTATGAGTAGTGTTAACATTGTGACTTGTACCAACAATGATCTTATTTTTGCACTTAGCATGGAATGTATGAAAATCAAGGATGACAAAATTTACTCTAAGGGACATTTACTTGTTTCTATTCTTTGACCCTAAAAGTCACACTCGTGATGAAAATCATACATTATGTCTTTACACATCTTCGTAGTATTGTTGCAAGTCTTTTACTTTCCAAATAAAGGTGAATAAAATTGAACTTTGGTGATGCTTAGATACTTTATTCTAGCATTGCGTGAGGGCACGGCAATGGCTTAGTATGGGGGAGTGATGAGATGGCATTTATACATGATCTCATCGTTCTTTTCGGGCTTTAAATGCATAAAAATGTCATAAAATACCATATATATGCTTGTGTTTGTTTACTTGTGTATTTTAGGTATGGATATCGTGAAAAAGACAAAAGATCACAAGAAACAAGGAAAAACGGACACGTGAAACGAAGTCGTACAAAGAACCGGGCCCTAGATCATGATTTATCCAACATTTACCCTTGAAGACTTGAAGATATGCAAGATTGATCCTCAAACAATGAAGAAATGACACTTAAAACCCTTTTGAAATCATAATTACAAGTTTGGTCCCTTAAGTTTTTCAAAATTACACAAAAGGTCCTTCAACTTTGAAGAAGTGGCAAGATTAGTCCCTCAACTATTCAACGTTGTCATTAATGGTCCCTCATGAAGTCAAAGTTACATTGAAGACCTTTGAAGATCAAGAATGTCCAAGATCAGTCCCTCAAATATCCAAAAATGGCAAAAACAACCCTTTAAACCTTTTGCCAAAGTTTTGGGGCAAAAGTGTAAAGAATGGAAGTTTGTTAACAAAGGGAATACGTTTACATGGGCTGAAAAACTTCATTTACAATCTTTCCCAAAGAACAAGGACTATATTTGCCACAAATGAAACATTCAAATGTTTTTGCGCCAAACACAAACACAATCCACCAAAACCGGATCAAAATGTGTCACTGTAGCAAGTAAGAACCCAGTTTTTACATCACTTAAAACAAAGGGTAATTTTCAATTACCGACACTCACGTGTGATTCACACAAGCAGAAACTAATCCCAACCTTAAAACCCTCACTCCCACTTACCAAAGGGTGCCACACCCAAATCTGTTTCATCCATCATGTGACAACTTTCTCTCCAAGTACTGCCACGTGTCAGGATCAACGACCAAGACTCCTAGCTTAACCCCAAAGCTAAGATAAACGTCTATGATCATTTTGGACAGCATATACCAAGGATTCGTCTAGAAGCATTTGAGGACAATATTGGAATTTCACTTCTATGGTTTGTGAACAGTGTTAGCATAGCATATGTCTATAAAAGGAGACCTCAACCTGTGAGAGTCCCTTTGTTCCAGTTTTAGGCTATCAATCTTTGTAATCCCTTTTTAAGTTAATAAAATTTGATTTTCAGAAATTTATGAAATCTCTTTTATGTTTGGTTAAAAGTTGGTGTTATAATAGCCTAAATTTGAGTTCCACTTATACGTTTGAAGGTTTTTGAGGCAAGGTTTTAATCCATAAGACTTGTGTTTCAAAAATCAGAAAGTGCTTGATATTGTTCATCACTTTGGTTTGTTCTTCTTAGCAGGTACATTGGAAGCTGGTACTTGTTCTGCTAGTACCTCAGCTCAAACAATCCAGGGCCTGGATGTAGGTCTTGGAGGTTTGCATCATTCTCCTTTTTCAATTTTCTCTTTATTTTCTGAATTTTGGTGATATTGCATGATTGTTCTTGAATCTGTGTTATTGTTGTTGAATCTTGTTTGTCTGTGTTGGTTTGATGTTAATGAGTTGTTATTGACTTGATTTGTGGTTTGAATCTGGATTATCCTTTGAAAATTTGTCAAAACAGAGTATTAAGGGGTGTTTGGGATAACTGCATAAGCAGGATTTGTGGATTGTTGAGTGGTTGTTTATTGTTGCTATCTGTTGGCACTTGTTTATCTGATATACTTGGTCATTTATCAGCAAGTTTTGTGGTTTGAAACACCTAAATCCATATAAGGGCTATAAAATCTTGTTTACTTGTTAAACCTGGCTTAGGTTTAAGGGACACCTAGATCTAATCATAGAGTAGGGCTAACAAGTGATTAAACCTAGTTAATATCACTAGGGAATGAGATTTGGATGCTTGAAATTGGATCTGTGGTCAATTAGATCAGCAAAGTGTGCTTATGTTCTTGTAGTTCATATCAGAAGGTTTAATCTGCTTTGATCTTGTTCCATACCTTGTTTCAGTGCTTGATTTAAGTTTGTTTGTGCTTATTCAGAGTTTATATAGCTTTTGTATGCATTTGGTTGAATTTGGACTGCTTATTCATGCTAAAACTGCTTAAGTGTTCATAACAGCTTATTTTCCATATATGCGCTATATCTGTGGACTGTTTGATTAATCTGGACTTATTGTGTGAACCAAATTGTGATTTCTTTGTTGATATTGACTCCTTGTGATTCACTGATCAGAAGGGTGCCCTTGTTTCCATTTGAATCCAACTGGATCTCTCTAAAAAGCTTGGTCAAATAGTCAAAGCAGTGGGAACTCCTTTCCCCTGCTGCTAGCCACTGCTAGTGTATTTTGGGTTTCAGCTTATCAATAAGCTAAAATAGCTTATTTTAACCAGCAACAACTTGGATTTTGTAATAGGTGCTCATTATTTAACCCATTTGTTCATACTGGAGCATTTGGTGTGTTGACTTTTAGGTTTGACTAGAAAACCAACTTAATTGACTTTTTCATAAGTGCTTATTGGTTCATTCTGGCTTATTGGCTTTGCTTTAGAATTTTGTTGATTGTTTTGGCTTATTTAAGTCATTTGTGACATTTTACAAGTTGAATCAAATTCTGAGGTGCCCTAAATCTCAAACCCGACTATTTTGTCTTTTAGTGAAATTGTACTTTGCTTATTTCTGGCTTATTGAGTGTGCTTTTTCAAAATTTCTTTTTACAGATCTCTTTACCATCCCAAGAGAAGGTTGTGTGTCAAATTAGTGCTTATGGCATTAGCTTATTGCTTAATGGGCTAAAAAGCCCAATAAGGATAAGCTGTTTGCTTAATAAGCTGTGATAAGCTCACTTTCAGTTTTTAGGCCTTTAGAGTTTTGTGTCTAGAATTAAATTTTGAGTCAGATTGGGCTTTTCCAAGTCAATTGAGCCAAGTTTGACTTTTTGGGCTAAAAAGCCCATTAGTGTTGACTGTTTTTGGTTTTGGCCCATTTGAGGGCCCAATAGGGGTATTCTGGTCATTTCACTTTCATTTTCTGTTTATTTAGATTAAAATAAACTAGTTTGCAAGTTTTTAGAGTGTTTTATAATTTTTGGATTTTTAATATTATTTTAATATTATTTTATTATTATTTTTCAAATTTCACATTTTTACACTTTTTACATATTTCTTAGCTTAAATACATTAAAATAGGAATTTTGCAACTCTTAGATTAATTTTATCACCTTTAGATTAATTTTTATAATTATTTTAAGTTTTAATAGTTTTTAAATCATTTTAAATAGTTTTTCTTAGTTTAAAATTTTCTAAAAATAGTTTTTAATCTTTTTAGGTCATTTTAGAGGTTTACCAATTGAAAAATCTTTATTTGGGCTTTTTGATAATTAATTTGATTTTTAGGGCTTTAATTAGCATTTAAAAATTAATATTTAATTAATTAAAAGGTTTGAAAAAGTTTTGATCATTGGTAAACTTTTAGTTTATTTGTTTTGATTTTTGGTGAATTTTTGGTAATTTTTAGAATTAATTTTTATTTTAGCTCATTTTACGGTTTTACGTGTAGTCGTCATAGTAATTAATTTCACACCTTCGTCATTCTCTCTTCTCATCCACTTCTTTCAAATATTAATCTCAAACCAATTACGAATTACTCACACACATATACCTCCTTGGGAAACGAACTTGAACTTCACTTAGGGTCATTTGTACACGGTTTTCCTAAAACGTCGTATTTAATACTTTCCCTATTTTGGTACTCTTTTCCTAAAGGATACACAAAAACTCTACAATCAGTCGGCGTAAATTTATATGGTGGTTTTTACTGTTCATTGATTAAATGTTTTGGGGGTGTTTAAAATTGTCACTTTAGGCGACATTATTCTAATTTGATTACTCAGACTACCCTAATATGCCTTGTTAGCTAATTATTTTTAATCTGAAAATAACTTGTTTTTTTATTTGATCATGTAGACCTCTGTTTTATTTGTTTTTAAACATATGTTTTAAATATGTTATATATCCATCTTAAGGTTATGTCGTACTTAGTATATTTGCCTATATGTTCGTTTAGTATATGTTTGAGCCAAACATCCTTAATTTTTCCCGAAACAGGGTCTTACCTGTTCTTTAACTTTTTTACATTATTTTAGTAAATTATATTATAGTCATAAATTAATTTTTTTATTATACTTTTATTGAAGGATTACGAATCAAAAGTAATATTCACTAGTAAGTTGGAATACTTTTGGTTAATTAAACAAAAATAAATGCCAAGTGCCGGTTGTTGATTAGAAGAACGTGCTTTGGAAAATGTTTTGATCTTAGACTATTTTACCATGAACCACATTTGATTGACTATATGCTACGTAAATAGCATAAAGTAAGTGACTTGCATTACGATATGCCTCTAGTATACTACTTTGAAGGGCGTACATTACATTTTGGTCGTGAGCAGTTTGCACTTATAACTGGTTTCCTCTTTGGAGTTGTAAAGTTAAGGTTATACTCTTCGGGTGAGTTGAAGTTTTGTACTAGGTTATTCCCCAAAAAACAGGGTTTAAATATCACCAACTTAGACCTTCTAGGCCTTCTTGAAGATGAAGAGTTATTTGGCAAGATAGCTTATGAAGATGCAATTCGTTTATGGCTACTATTGTGTTTAGAAGTAAATTTTATTTGTCGTTTGTTGACAAGTGTAGTGGATGATAGAATGATTCGGTTGGTTGAAAACTTAGAAGCTTGGAATTCTTTTCCATGGGGTGAGCACATATGGACTCATTTGTACAACCAAATTATAAGGTGATAGAATTCCATAGTGATGAGCACTATTTGGGAATTCAAAAGGATCACAAATACGTTCCAATCCTGACATTAGAAAGGTATTTACAATTACAACTCTTGATTCGTAGGTATGAATATCTGAGTCATTTGAGAGATGCAAATGTTGGTGGACTAAAGACCCAACATTGCTACCTAGAGCTATTTCATGGTCAAAGATAAAGTCATTTGAACGAACTGATTGTTGTTACTTATTTGGAAATGTAATAGTTGCATTATGTTCAAGTTTTATTTATATATGAAAAATAACATCGTAGTGACGTTATGCATTTAACTTGTAGGACTCAAACACCAATGTTGAACTCATACCATTAGGAGCCCAGCATGAATCAACTAGTTGGATTATAAGCAAACAGTTTTTACATGACTATGTTCCAAAGGTTTCTACTAGAGCAAAACATTCCCTATTTGATGCTTATCTAACAGATTTGGAAATGTCTCGGAGTCGTGAATATAATCACTTGCTAGTTATGTTTAGTTATCCTACCACTAAAAGTTGTAGCAATCAAAGTAACATAAAGGAACGTGTTATTAAAGACCTAAATTGTCATGTATTCAAGCTTGAGACTATAGTTCAGGTATCTTACTTATTTGATACAACTACGTCATTATATATTTGTTGATGGTTGTCAAATATTTTATGTATACTTTTGTAGATCCTTACATCACAAGCATCTAGTGACTTTCGGGTATAAGTTATATATGATGATTGTATAAATATATGTTTGCATAACCTCCTTATATCTGTTATTTATACAAACACTCTTTCTGTTAACAAAACTATTAGATTTGAGCCAAATTATCCCAAATTGTGTTCACTTGAAGGATTCTCTAAATAGCCTTTATCTTAAAGTGGCAAACTTGCCAGTCTCTGACGTACACGTTCTTATGGTAATATCAGTTTAATTTTATTAAGAATGAAATCAAAAGAATTGAGTATTAACTTTTATAAGATAACAGGATTATGATATGCAAGAGGAATTGAGATTAGCGTTGGAAGAGGAGGAAAGGATTCAATTGGAAGATGCAAAGATGTGGGACATGGTCATTTATAATAGGAATGAAGAGTCACCGAGGATGCAGTTATAAGAAGAAAAGTTATTGAACGAAGAAGCTGTTAGGAAGAGAAAATGTGAACAGGTTATCACTTCATCTCATATGAAGTAAGCAATAGGAGAAATACAATATAATAAGCTGGATTTCCAAAACTTGTCCAAGTCAAAAACAAATTATATAGAAAAATATACACAAGTAAATGATTAATACCACAAGGTAATTCAATTGGTAGATACTAATACCTTCATGTTTAGCACGTCTTTCATAATACCACCTTTGAAGAAGCTCCTTAAACTAATCCAACAGTTTGATAATAGGTGCCCTTCATACATGCCTGGATAGTGTGTTTATTGATTCAACACAGTTGGATGTTAAGTAATTAAACATATTAGTTGGGCAATGTGCCATTGACCCATTATCAACACCTACTTCTACCAATTTTTTATATGAAGCCGATCTCTCTGCACGGATATTAGACATCAAATACGTTAAACTATCCGTTGTGTATACCTTGTATGTCTTCCAATATAACCACTTGATAGTGTCTCCTTGCATCTTGAGGTTTAACATTAAATGCCGACAACAATACCTATGGAATGAATTGGGGAATACGTCCTTGCAAGCCATGCCAATTGCATAGCGTCTATCTGAAATGATAACCAAACCTTCAACTTTGCAAATGCACTCGTTGTCTTAAAAACCACGTCCACGACTCACCAAGTTCTTCTTACGTCACACCTGTAGCTATGAGTATAATTTGGTTGTTTCCATCCATTCCAACAATAACAATATTAGTTCCCTGGTAGGTTCCTTTAAGATGCGAAGCATCTATAATCAGTAATGGGCGCATATAGCACAGGAAACTCACAACCTAAGAACATAAAGATGAAATGTTAAAAATGACAATTAAAAAAAAACTATATTTGGGCCTTAACATGGAAGTACAAATTGCTTTAAATGACAAACATTTGTAATTGTTTTGGGTTATTACCCAACACAAGTGAAAAAATCCCAATACAAGAAGGAAATATCCGACAACCTGTTGACATTGGCTACATATTTTACACAACCGCCAAATAAAAAACCCTAGGAAAGTTGTTTATTTTCATCGATCCTATCCAGAAAATTGTTATTTTCTATTTGCACAAAAATGACGAATGTGTCAAGTTATTCTATTCATGCATTTCCTTTTTAATCAATAGTTAATATATTTAATTATTATATTATAGTTGATTAGAAGCCTACTGATTAGTTAGAATTATGTTTTTGTTAAATGGATCATGTATTGTGATAATTATGTTAACGATAAATTCATAATTAAAGTGAACATTATTATTATTGCAGTAGATTGTAAATACCAAGATGAAGTCGTATTTAAAATCCACCATAATGGAACTTTTGCATATGATCCATTAAGATACGTGAATGGAAAAGTTAAAAGTATTTATGCCTTTACCAAAGATAGGCATATATATGTTGGTTTCCTAGATCAAGTAATAAAAGAAACTTCAACTAAAATCTGGGGACTATACTACTGTATTCCAAACAAAATTCCTAGAGAATGGCCTAACTCTATTGCACATTGATAATGATGTGCATACTTTCTTTGAACTAGCTGAGAGGCAGGGTTTAATACACTTGTATGTAGGGAATAACAAACATATGCTAGAAAATACTATCTCCAAAATATGTTTTAGAAAGAAGATGATGTATCGTTACGGTGCAGTAGTGAAGCTCCTTTTACTACTAGGAAAGAAAGGGAGCTGGCTGTTACAAACTTTAATGATGTCGGCTTGTTCAGGAGCAAGTGGGACATAACATAGGGACGCACAGTGAAATAAGCGAGGTTGTGGGTCATGAGGTTACCGAGGATGAATCAACTATTTTTATAGGGTTTGTCAAAGGGGTTAGGAATGCAGGATTGTCTAACGAAAAACAAAACACAAGTGGAAAGGGAAAGGAAAAGATGGTAGAGGAGCCTCACATATCTAGTAGGAAAACAAAGGGTATTGGGAAGGTGAAAGATTTAGTTTTTTTATGATGTGGGTTGTAGTGAGGAAGATAAAGTTGAAGTAACAACATACAAAAAAGGTGTAGTTAATGGAAGGCCAGTGATGGTACAAGTGTTGGATCCTGTTGAACATGAGGAGTGTGGGACAAACAATAATGTGGTAACCAAACATGTTAAGGTTCTAGGTTTGTAAGCTCCAAGGAACAATGATTTCCATGTGTTCAAAGATCGTCAAACAAATAAAAAACAAACTGTGTGTAAGTATAGTAAATAAGTTTTATATATATTTGATTTTAGTCAAATGAATAATGAGTTGAACTAACTGTGATAATTAACTTAATATGACAGGTGTTTCAAATGCAAGGAGCTAGTGGTAACTGATAGCTTACGGATGTTCCTGATATTTTAGTACTTTATCATGAATTTTAACCCATAACCATTAGGATTTGTAATCGTATATGTTGTGTTATATTGACTATGATGTTGTATTATATGAACTAGGATCTATAACCGTTTGCCTATGTCTTGTATGAATTTGGAATATTGACATGCTACAACTATCATGTATCGTCTCTAGTAACATTGAAAGGATTATCTACTACACAGTAACTAAAGAGTTAGATAAAATGCTCACCGCAACACCAAAGGCTAAAAACGCCATCTTGAATCTTCCTTCATCGTCTGGTTCGATGTGCGTAACAAAATCTAGGTTAGCCAAGTTTATGTTATGAAAGTATATTGCCAAATCAGCAAAGGAAGCAATAGGGAATCCTTGGTTTGTCAACAACACTAATTGTTTACCTATCCACGCACGTTTGTAAGTCACATCTACATTCAGTTTAAAATTCAAATCTTGTATGATGTCCTTTGGCTTATAAACTCTAGTACTCTACTAACGTCGCTGACTTTTGTAGCAAGTAGTTTTCCCAACATTTTTGTAGTAACATTACGGTGATTAAGATTCAATAGTGTTTTCGAACAAGTTTGGTTTTCGTTTATTTTTGTTATTCTGAATTGTGTAGCATCTGGATGTTTACAATTATATACATACCAAGGACAACCGGGTATGATACATTTCACAACGTATCTATTTTGGCAAGACTTTTGAACCCTATATTGATACCCTTCTTTTATGCACTTTAGCCCAATTTTATAGATGCACTCAGCTTTAATGGCAAATCTTTCGTGTAATTTTAAAACACGATGACGATCCACAATTAGTTTATTAGAATATGTATTCTGAGGAAAAAAGGATACATTAAGATCAATAGAGGAAGCTGGTGATACCTTTTGGGTTTGTGAAGTGTTTATGATAAATAATTTATGAACAATACCACTTGACCCAAATACATGATCTACAAAGACTACTACGTCTTCATCGTCAATTTTGTTGATCTCACATGGACAATTGTTGTATGATAATATTATGCATTTGTCTAAACCAACGCTAAACTTTTTTCTTCACTTAACGAACAAGATTAACAAAGGTTATATCTTTTGGGAGGATAACACCACACTAAAGTTGTTCATACACCAAAATGACCTTGAACTTTATGGTAGTTAAAATTTTGATGATGATTATGTAAAGTTTATGGTTTTTAATCAAGTTAATTGAGAATAAAAGGTTTAAATGGTATGATAGTGACTCCAACCACCGGTTGCCCAAAACTACCAAATTGAGCGCGATATTAAAATTTAGCATGTACAAGTTGCCCAAAAGTACATGAATTGTACTTTCTAACAAATAACAAAAAAGTATACAGTTTAGTTGTACTATTAATGTTAAAATATTAAGGGGACACTTTATTAAATGTTGTACTAGTCATAAAATTATATATTGTAATTGTAAAGAAATGTATCATAATAAGACTAAATTTGATTAACACAGACCAATATAACCTGGTCCGTGTAAAATTGTAGGTATTATTTAACATAGGTTATGCAAAATAAACTTAGTTTCAGTGTACAATACATAGTAATCCCAAAGATTACATAAATATACATAAACATAAATAAGTTTGACAACATAGCACAACAAGTAAAAAACAATTGTGAATTTGATGACTATGACCATGCCACAAGTCTAGTCCCAGCAACAACTACCCCGTGCTATTCCAATAGAAAGGATATCAAAGGCGGACATTATTATAATATTAAGATTAGTTGTAAAATATAAGATAATGGTTGAGGAATTGACATCCGTATGATGGGATTACGTACTACTAATCGTGCACAATCATCGTGCTTAATTAGAATGAGTAACTCCCTGTGAGGGGCACAATAGATTGATCCAGGACCACCGATAAGACTCACTTGATGAAAATTATAAGTTTGTGGATCGTACGCATGTGTGAATCTAGCCAGTGTACGAGTTCCATGGACTTGGAAAATCGGACACTCTTGGTTAGTAAAACCAACAAGCTATGTTGCTTCGGTGGTGGGTAATGCAAACAAAAATTAAGAATAACTTGTTAATAGAGGATCCTCAACCTCTAACTTCCATGCAACAATCATTGGAGATTCATTGTCGAAGAATTAACAAAAAAGGACAAGTGAATTTCTAAGATTTGTGATATAAAAGGGTTCACGAAGCATGTTACATATGCTAGTAAGTACGTCATACGAATGAAAAAGATGGTTGACCAAATCAAATGCCACAACCAAAACCGTTTATAACTACTGCCATCGACATTCACAAATTTTTCATATCTTACCCAAAAAACTAAACCATGTACGACAACCTGACTAGAGTCCTCCAATCTAAGACTAACACAAACCATGGACTTTTTGGGGAAGAAGGATAAGCAATATTTATAATAGTAGGGTCTAGGTTGTCAGGTCGAACACCAAACACAATAAAAATTTCAGTGAATGGTGTTTCATAACTGAAAACTAGGATTTTTATACCTACAGATCTAAGAATAGATGGGTTCCACAGCACAACCAGGTGGTGAAAATTAAAGGTAAAGCACCATACACCCATGGAATTCCAAATTGATTTTAAGGTAGGAATTTAAAGATTAGTTTTCATATGCGAGATTGCAAAATCTTGATCCATTGAAACCATAAAACCATTTGTACCTAGGCTATATGTAAAGGTCAAAGAACAAGATGTAGAAACACGTACACCGTAAGACTCAATAAAATCATCAGAGTCGATGCAAATCTTCCAAGTATTTGATACTCGGCGGAAATTCACTAAAGAACTTACTGGAAGTCGCAACATGATTTCTTTTTGTATCTCAAATGGTATGTAGTCTGACATTGTGAAAGGATATTGATAAATGTTTTGGTAAGTGTTACTTTCTACATACCCAAGTGTATTAAAACCTAAAAATAATATTTTTTTGGTGGAAGCTTTAAAACCCAATTGTACTTTGAGTGACTTTAAAACCATTAATCTACTGTGATCATTAATATGAAGGTACAACTTTATTTTTACAAGTGGTTTATTGTTTAACCATCTCTTACCATGAAGATGCCTTTATCAACAACAATATGTTAAAATAGGTTTTTAAACAAAAAAGGTTGGTTAATACCTTGTTCGACCACAACTACTTTAATTCGACCTTATGCTTCCAAAAGAAGTCGAAAAATGTTTCACGATAAGCCAGCGTTGTTTGTAGGGGGTCATCAAATTCCAACGGGATATTATGGGAGAAGCGATATAAGAATATATAAACCCAAATACCGTAATAACTGTAAAGAGTCGCTTGAGTGGGGACTTCTGGAAAGGCATATGTTATTTCATAGTCTGCAACTCAAATCCCTTTGCTCTGTAACACACCATGGTCTGTCAGATACTTCACTAGTTGAATCGGTAACTCCTTGAGCAACTTTCTGAAAAATCTTCGCCTGCCTTCGTTCACCCATCCAAGACTATCATAAAAAGACACCTTACTAGTAGATAATTCAAGTTATCTAAGAAATCAATGCTTTTCTGGTTCGTTAACGGGAAAATATACCTAACATATACATAATGGAAAATGTGTTACCTACTTTCTAAAAGTGATAAAAAAAAAATTCTATCATTACCACAAATAGGAAAAGTTAATACCAGCCCTATCGACTTCGGTGCATGGCACATGATATCTAGCCCTATTTGAAAAATAATCTGGCATCAAACCACCAAGAATGGAGGAACAGAAATGAGGGCTGACCATAGCCAAGTTTGCACTCAATGGTCCAAAATCCACAGCAAGCCAACGAATAAATATAGATGTTGTAGCAAAACTATGAATAAGTAACATATTTGTTATTGTAGAAAAATCGTTATAAAAACACAAGTCTTGTATTAACTTACTAAGTTAGACAACCATCCGTCTTTACCGATTTGCAAACAGGCCAAGGATAACCAAAATTTACAAGTAATAGAGATGTCACGACGTCCCCACAGAAAACCATACTCCGACGGGTCTATCAACTGTAAATAGTCCAAGAATGAGTCCGAGACAGTGACCTTGGCAAGTTTGCAGTCAATGAATCGTGATAAAACCTATCACACAATTTAATATTAAAATTAGCTATTTGTTTGTTTGTAAAATGCAGGGTTACAATTATCACTAAAATTATCTCAACAAATGGAGTGCCTAAAGAGGAACGATAGAAATGGCTAACCCTGCGGGTTCTTGGGTTTTCGGAATGATCCTAATGAAAGCAGGATATTTGTGTATAAAACAACCACACTTTTGATTATTTAAATAACAATTTAGTTGTTTGTTGTGATATATTTTACCTGATTGTCCGACACGGGTGTGTACATAACCGCCTATCAATAGTTTTCAAGCTCTTACTACGACCAAAATTTTGTATACGCTTTGCTATTTTTTTCTTCCTTGCTCTTATAACCTAATTGTCCGACATGGGTGTGTACATAACCTGATTAATCCTATAAGCTTCAAGTTTTTTTAACCTTAGGGAACTAAAAGTGTCTCCAAGCAAGGTGCATCATCAGTGGTAACCACATTACAGAAATGAGTCGGAAAAATCTAGTCACGAAATTATAGACAAGATTTATATTAACAAAAAAATTTTAATATTAATATAACCTACAACCAATATAACTTTTAAACAACTGATAAATTCTTAAAAAGGAGAAATTCAATTACCGGAATGCCAGAACAGAAGGTTCTTGATTCTTGTCTTTCATAATGCAACAAGGTGTTAGAAGGACATACCTCAGATATTACTTCGTTATCAACCAACTTGTCAACTTCCTGTTCTACATCCATATCATCAAAAGTAATTTTCTCATCATCAATGTCGTCATTCAATAGCAACTTGTAATCATCCAGAGAATTTTGTTTCTATTGGTTTTAAATAACTCACTAAATATAAAACCAAATAACATAATAAAGAAAATGTTACTACTCAACGTACTGATAAGTTGGAATGACGGAATGCATTTAAATGTTTGGCAATGTCACAAGTATTTGAACTTCTCTTTTGAGGACATCCAAACTTTTCTGTTGCTAGGAAACAAAACATGCTTGTATAAGAAGGCCCAAACTACCATGACACATATGTGAATCATTAAAATCACAATGCACAACTTTCTCATCGACATCCATACCACGACTAGACTCCACATCCAAATCGTCATGTGGAGTATGAGTTGGTGAGGTGGAAATGTTATTATTGTTGGCGTTGGGTAAACAACCTTCCTGATTGATAACGGTTTCAGCTATATGGGTGTTTGGATATGTTGACCCTTGTTGTGTATTAGTATCACTTCTGGGAAGCAACTAAACCAACTTTTTCTAAAGCTAATATTCAAGATTTAACTACTTCTAGTTCTTCATCAAGACTTGTCTTTCTAGCCTCTAACAATTTAACTTGCTTCCCAAGGGAATACAACTCAACAACGACCTCATCAATACTAACAGTACTTTATTTATCCACACTTCCATTACATGGGATGTCAGAGTCAAAAAATCCATCTATATTATTTTTTTTCTTGGCCACCTTTGTTGTCTACATCTTCATGTAAATCAGAACCAACGACTGAACATCCAAATGGTAGTTGTAGAGGGGGATTACATTCGAATTTGGATACCTTTGGTTGTTGCTCATTCCAATTAACATCTTGACTAGATGAATGTCTCTATTAACATGGAATAAAATCAACACTATAAAGTAGCCAATCTTTGCTAAGCTCTGCATCCGTAGCAAATAGTCAAACCTTTGGGTTTGATTCCTGGAACATATATGTTTGTAAGTATAAGGTTATTACTAATACGATAGAACATTAATTAACAATACAAAGACAAAAGTGTTTGTCTGGTTACTGGTCCAAAGAAACTCTAATGATCTGATTTTCTAAACCTTGGTAACCTTGTCCAAACTATACCACATGGAATAACATTCTCATTTTTTACCCACCATACTGCTCTGTTTAAGAAAGTCTCCAAAATCAATATATGTAAATATTCTATACACAAATATCTAAAACTGTAAAAATTAATAAAAATATACTGAACAATAAACTTACCTTGAAAGCCCAAGCAAAGCCTTACATATTGTATGTAGAACAGAACGACAATTTTTTCTTCAACTCTGCCAAGTGATAGGCCGAATGGTTTGCTACAACATCGACTGTGCGTTTGTTAAATTTGTTCCAAAGGTACTCAAGGAAAAGCATTCCAAGCATCAAAATCTTTCACCAACGACAATATAAACTTGGGAATGCAATTCCTCTTCTCACGACCCACAAAAACTAATTCAGTAAGAACCAATAGACACACCCGAACAACATCTTCATCAGATATTTTTAACCATTTGTTGGTGTATCTAATAACACCTAACAACTCATGAGCCTTAAGATTCTTTGTACCACTTTTTTTTCCTGGAAATACACGCTCGCAAAACGGGCTATATGTATCGTGCTCTTTATAAACGTTACCAAATTGAAAACCGGTTATCAAACAAAACTCCTTACAACCAAACTCCCAAAAATGATCCACAACATGAAATATAAGGGGGGGGGGGGGGGGGGGGGGGCTCACAACGAATATCAGACACATATACCTGGTATTGGAGCACATAATGCATGAGATGGTTATCATTATCGTGAGATGGAATATCCAACCAAGGGCCAAATATGGTTTTCCTGAACAACCTATCACGATTCAGATGATTAATTAGAATACGTTTAATTTCAGAAGCAATTTAACCATAGAACGGACATTGATTTTGCAATCATACAACTCTACCGGATTGCCCATATTCAATTGGTAAACTAATTAAGTAACAGGATAACGATTTTCACATTTCAGGAGAATACACGTGTGTGTATGTTTCGATGTGTATTTTTCGACGGTGTAAATGAAGTGTAAAAATGAAAATGAACAATTAAAAACGGGTTAAAAAAATTATTAGAGTAGTTGTATTTTATTTACCAATAAGTTGCCCAAAAAGTGAGAAGTTGTCATAAATTACGCATATATTAAATGACTAAAAACTCAGTCGCACAAATACAATTAACAAGCTTTTTAGAAGTTACCAAAAAAATATATAACTTACACACTTTTACACAAAAAATACTAAAAAATATTACTAATATAATATAATAATAAAATATTGTTACATATGTCACTATTTTAGAAAATTATACGATTGTCAAGTAACATAGAACTTTTTGAAAAGAAAATAAATCTAAGTTCTCAAAGTAACTAACTTTTTTGGACGCGAGAAATTAACATATTTATACCTTATTTTAATAAACAAGACATATGTCTATGGTCACTTTAGTTAACTCGGCCATTATGCACTCTTCACTCTTGCATGTTACACATAAATAAATAAATCGTAGAAAGATTACTATAATATGCAGAACATCTTTTCAAGGAACAAATCAAACGGTATTAGTTAAAGAAGTTGCAATTTTGTAATCACCAAATACTTGGTAAACTACATAATTAATCTTGTAATTTATATAAGACAAAACTCTAAATATTACTACGTATTATGATCAAGAAACTTTTCCACTTGTTAATAAAATACTAGAGTAATATGAAGATACTTTGAAAGCGGTCGGTGCTAACTCCAAAGAATTTATATGATTTAATAAAAGTTTTACAAAATTATATTTAGATAATAATTTGTCAACCAATTGTGAAGAGTAAGAAAATGCAAAGAGAGATTGTGATGTAAAATAATTGGACAACAAAACATGACAAATTATGAAAATAATTTTGTAAAATGTTGATGAATATGATAATTTTATCTAAGAGCATCTCCAATGGTAAGAATTATAAAAGACTTTTTATTATTTGTATAAGTTTTTGAGGGTGTTTTTTATCATTGTAACAACAACTTTTTAAAAAACTTTTTATAAAAACTTGGCAAACAACAAGTATTTGATAAAAACCTTTCTCATTGATTGTATTTTTCATTTAATGTAATTAATGCAAAAAGTTACTTAGCTTTCTTGCATTCGCTTATACTCTAATAAACAATAAAATTCGTTTAACGAATAATAAATGGATGATGGCGAATAACGTCTTTTTGTTTATGAATCTGGACAATATTTTTATATTTTACAGAATTAATCTTTCTACACCAAATTATATAATTTATATTTTATATTTAAATATTTTTTTAAATCCAAATTGATAGTTCCGTCATTTGTAGAATCACATGTTTAGGAAAATTAGTAAAAAGTTATTGTAAGAGAAATTAAGGGTGCGTTTAGTTGTGGAAATTTTTTCATATTTTTTTATTTCCAAATATTTAGAAAAGAGGAAAGTTTTTTCTTAGAAAAGAGTTGAAAATTTAGAAAAAGGGTAATATTGGGTTTTCCAATTTTTTATAAAAATTTTGAAATTTTAGAAAATTTTCGGAAAATGATCCTACTAAACAGCTTTTATGTTTTTTAGTTTTCAAATTGAAAATTTTCTGGAAAAATGGAGAAATTTTCACCAACTAAACAGCGCATAATATTTTTGTACTTTTCTTTTTAATATATATATGATCAATATTGGAAATATGAGTCACAATCAGAAAGAAAAGAAAGAAAGATAAAAATTAACCACAAGATACATTTTAAATAAAGAAGACAACTTGTACATTAAAAATGTTTGTGTCTTAATATTTATATTTTACATTCATGATGAGAGTGACCAAATTAAGACAGGTATAAATGTTATGATACGTATATTTTGAGTGCGTAAATAAATTTATAAAATGTGTAAATCAATGTTTTTAAATAAAATAATAATATGAAAGTATAGTATGCATATGCCGACTCAAGTCTAAATGTGATCATGTTCACAATTTTTTCTACAATAAGGCAATAGATTAACTAACAAAACATATGACATACATTTGAAGTGTTTTGGTTTATTTAGAAAAGATTGATATTCTTGACAAAAAATAATGTTGCGAGGCAAAAATTCATAAGGTTAGTGAAGCCCGAGAACTCTCATGGTCTCACCTAGTATGGCTTTTACAAGTTTCTAACATAACATGGACGGAAATAAGTAGTGGGACAATTAATACGAGACTGCGAGAGTGTATTGAGCTGAAAACAAGGACGAAGTTAAAAAGAGATAAAAAAAGAGATAAGTAGATGTTGAGTCACCTTTAATCAACCTACTTTAATCATTGATTCTTTATGTTAGTACTAGCAGGGTACCCGCGCGATGCGGCGGCGGGTACCTTGTGACTAAATTTTTCGGTGTTATAATTCGTATTTTTCAATTATAAGTTCTGAATCAACAGTTTTCATCTAAAAACGTGTCCTAAAAACGTGATTTCAATTGAGTGATTTTATTACTTTAGCATTATATGTAATATACGGATGAAAATTCAAGTAAAGTTAAGTAAATGATTAAATGGAAAAAAACTAAATGCAATAAACTAATTTTTAATTAGATTTTTCATTTGATGCATTAGTATACTATAAATGCTCTTTAATGTTTGTACAATGTGCATATAATATTGTATATTTTTATAATAGGGTGTTTTATTAAGAGTATTAATTACTCATTAAAAAGTTTGTAACTATTGTATGGTGAAACACTTATACACTTGGTTTATTAAATTGTATTCCTTAAACAATATTTTAGTTTGTGCTTTAAAATGAGGTACATCATGTTAATTTAGTGGTATTACTTAATTTTTTTCGCATTAATAGGAGAGAGATACTAATCTCTTTTATAAGAGAGTTTGATGACTTTTTGCCTCTTAACTAAAAAAAATCTTTGGCTTTACCGCTAGTTGGAAAAGACTATAAATATGTTGCAAACTTGAAAGGGTGAACACTTCATCGCTACTTTTTACTCTTGTTTCTTCCTCACTTAATGAATTCTCATGCTTAACTGCCTTTCTTACTCACAGTTAATAGGACATGTTACTGTCTTGTTTGTTAACAATGACTATATACACTAGAATACTACATTAGTAGTGAGATTAATTTGGTCTATGATGTTGTTACACGCATATACTTTATAGTTAAAGGATAAAAGGCAAAAGTAATAGTTTTGTGGATAGTGAGGAGCAAACGTATGCATGTTTCTTTATTAATACTTTTGATTTGTGATGATTGATGAAGGTGTGTGGATTCTGACATCTATGCCTTTGTAATGTGCTGAATTCTTTGTCATGCGCCCTCATCTCTTCCCCACCTTCTATTAAATCATTGTCCTCACCTTCTTTCACTTTTTTTATAAAGGGTAACTTAACTTTTTTATTTTCCTCATACTACATACATGTGTTTATTCATATTGAAAATGAATCAGTTTATGGATAAATCTTGTCCCTGCGACTGTATCCTAATAATAGCCGCGATATGTAGCACAATGCCGAGTTCACGAGTTCAAGTCATGTCTCATTATCTTTTCATCATGGTGTTACACGATTTGCATTTCTATCTTAGGATGTAAAATTGGCTTATGAAAGCCGGCAGATAACACACTATTTTTTTTTGTAAGAAAACACTCTAAGGACAAAGTCCCTTCATATTTTCATTTTTTGTCGTTCAATCCAAAAATGTCCATGGAAAAGAAGATATACCAACGTGTACAAACCAAGTAATCCACTTCATTGCGAACAATGAACAATGTCATTATCATTTAGGGGCCGGGTTCGCGCTGTAAGACAAGATGACATCATATTTGGATTTCTTGTCACGTACGGTAGATGTTCGAATAGACTACCGACGTAAAAAGACCAAGTAACTCGTCTCCTCACGAACAATGTCATAGTCATATAGGGGCCGGGTTGGCACTTAAAAAGACAATCTGAGCTCATATTTTTCACTTTGGTCTTTCCAGCTAATAATGCTAAAAGATACCAGACCCTCCCTTTAAAAAGATCAATCAGTTATGTATTTATGTGCACATCACTTTACTTTCACTTTATGTTGTTTGGAGTATTGTACAATTGCTAAACAGATGAAATAGGCACCTATGCGAACAAGATCATAATCCTTAACGTGTCGGCTCAGTTTGCTAACGAACCCGACCACAACCGGAGGCCTTAAAAGACCTTGAAGAATGTATGAGAAAGGTCCCCTGCAATAATGAAGAATGAAATCCCCATTTATCATGTTAAGTCGGTTTCCAATTACTGTAGTGTCTCTCTTTGGTCCCAAACCATAATGAAGTTTCCCCCATAGCTCAGCACATTTGGGCAATGTACCATTATAGCTTCTCAAGGTACTAGCAAACAACGCATTATATTTGGACTTGATAATTGTAAACTTTGACAGAGTGAAAAAATAAAAGCATCAAGAATATAGGACCACCACTTTGTAAAACTTAATAACAATGTTGGGGTTTACTTCGTTCCAACAGGGTGAAGATAATCAATAGCCTAACTACGTACCAATGAAGGGTTACCGGATATCTCTTGGAGTCGTGTAATCACTTTCTAAAGAAGATTATTCGACCCTATGCCTGGGTTAACACGAATACCTCCTTGGGATAAAACCAAGAGTTAGTTCTTGTTTTAGGCACAAATCAAGAACTCTATGCGTTTCTGTGTTTCTTGTTTCTATATATCATCATGCAAAATATGATCACTATTTATAGTGATCCTATTCCTTTAAGGAATGTAACTCCTAGTCAAAGGTATTAAGAGCATTAATCGGCCTATTAATCTCATAATAACCTTCATAAAGCATAGTGGTTACATGACCAGAAATCTGGTCATCAAGTCAATATTCAACCCTTATTAACTGGTCAAAGAGGTTACAAAGACTTTGTGCATCACCAGGAGCAACGTCCTAACCAGGAGCAGCTTCCTGACCAGGAGCAGCTTCCTGACCAGGAGCAACTTCCTGACCAGAAGCAACTTCCTGACCAGGAGCAGCTTCCTACTGATATCACAACCACTATATTGAGTCCAGGGAGGTAAGGGACTTAATGGGTGTACACTCCGTACCTCCAAACCCATTTACAAGTATTACCCGTTCCCACAATTGCACTAAATTTCCAACAATCCTCCCCAATTTAGTACAATTCCTTTTTGCATGAAAATCAACTTTAACAAAACCAGTGCATAAATGAAAATGTCATGAGGATTGAATTTCCATCTTAGTACATCACTCCAAATATTCGAGAATCAGGGTGTTCTAAGAATTGAACCCTTCAACTACTTTGAACACCTGAAGATAACATACACCCAAGTTTTCAAACACTTAAAACGCTCCTGACACCATACAAGCCATGTGTCCATATCCAATTCATAAATGTTGTAAGAGCCAAAGTCCATGCTCATTGAGGCGGCGAAACCTCAACATTTACATAGGTGGTTCCTCTTTAGTTCATGCTCCTGCTTAAGCACTTTCTCAAAGAAATTAACCATTAAGAAGTTTATAACTTCATCCTCCTTTCAGCAGGTACAAGCACATCCTTGGGATGATATGTAAAACATGTGCTTCAGTCCCCTGAATGTTCAGCTTTCCACATTGAACTCAGCTCCCAAGTTTCCTCAGGAAGGAGTTGGGTGTCCTAGCATTCAGTGACTAGAGTGGACTTTTAAACCCATCCCTTTACCAGACTTTATAACCAAGTCTCTAGCCGATCCCTTCGTCAAGTGATCAGCTAAGTTTTGTTGAGACCTCACAAACTCTATTGAAATCACCCCATTCGTGATCAACTCACGAATCATGCTATGTCTAACACCTAGGTGTCTAGACTTGCCATTGTACATCTGGCTATATGCCTTAGCCAATGTAGATGCACTATCACAACGGATAGAAATGGGTGCCATAGGTTTGACCCACAATGGAATCTCAAGAAGCAAGTTTCTCAACCATTCAGCCTCTTTACCAGCAGCTGCTAGAGCCACAAATTCAGATTCCATTGTTGAACCAGTAATGCAAGTTTGCTTCTTGGATGCCCAAGAAATTGCACCACCACCAAGAAGGAATACCCAGCCACTTGTGGATGAATTATCCTCAGTATTGCTGATCCAACTTGCATCAGTGTATCCTTCCAACACTGAAGGATATCGAGTATAAGACAAACAATAATCCATTGTTCCTTTCAAATACTTCAGTACCCTCTGAATTGCTTGCCAATGCTGAGTACCAGGATTACTAGTATACCTACTCAGTTTACCCACAGCAAATGCAATGTCAGGCCTAGTACTAGTCATGGCATAATCAAGCAACCAATAACCCTAGAATACTCAAGCTGGGAGACAGCCTGACCATTGTTAGGCATTAGTTTCTCATTTGTATCCATAGGTGTACTTACTGGAGTACAATCAAAGTGATTGAATTTCTTTAGCACCTTCTCAATGTAATGAGACTGAGAAATTACAATACCATCACTTTCATGTTTAATCCTTATGCCAAGGATAACATCAGCCTCCCCCATGTCTTTCATGGAGAACTTTGATGACAAAAAATCCTTTGTCTGATCAACCTTAGCTTGGTCAGTACCAAAGATTAACATGTCATCAACATATAGGCAAATGATGACTCCTTTACCAGATTCATCAAATTTGCTATATACACATTTGTCAGCTTGGTTAAGTGAATAACCATTAGACAAAACCACTTCATCAAATTTCTGGTGCCATTGCTTAGGTGCCTGCTTTAGTCCATATAAGGACTTAATCAGTTTACACACCTTACCTTCATGGCCAGGCATGTTGAAGCCCTGAGGTTGGTTTATATAAACCTCCTCATCCAAGTCACCATTCAAAAATGCTGTCTTCACATCCATCTGATGAATAATCAGATTGTGAATACTTGCTAGAGCAATCAGCATTCTTATGGTACTGATACGTGCTACTGGAGCATAAGTATCAAAATAGTCTATCCCTGACTTTTGTTTAAAGCCCTGAATGACTAACATTGCCTTGAACTTTTTAACAGTTCCATCTACCTTCATTTTCCTTTTGAAAATCCATTTGTTACCAAGTGGATGGCAACCAGGAGGTAGATCAACCAACACCCAAGTGTTGTTGCCCATGATGGAGTCCATCTCATCATTTATTGCTTCTTTCCAAAAAGCAACATCCTGGGACTTCATTGCTTCATCAAATGTTTTGGGATCATCCTCAACATTAAAGCAATAGTAGAATTGGTCAGAGACCTCATCTCTTGTACCTTCAACTAAGTATAGTTGAAACTCAGGCCAAAATTCCTTGGAGTCCTATGCCTTGTGCTTCTTCTAAGCTCAGGCTCAGGTTGCTGAACCACAACCTCATCAGTGACCCTTTCAGGTTCCACTGAAACACCAGTGTCCTCAGCTCCTATAGGAGTCCTAAGGCTTGGTCTAGGGACTGATGAGAACCTAGTCTCATCAAAGTTAGCATCCCTTGATTCAATGATTGAGTTTATTGAAACTGAATCATTAGGTTCAATAACATAGAACCTATAAGCCTTGGAATGCTCAGCATATCCAACAAAGATGCATTCAATGCCTCTTTCACCCAAGGTTTTCACCTTTGGATCAGGGAGTCTTACAACAGCCCTACAACCCCAAACTTTGAGGTAGTTCAAGTTTGGTTTCCTTTTAGTCCAGAGTTCATAAGGGGTAATCCTGTTCCTTTTATTAGGAACCCTATTTAATAAATAGCAAGCTGTTAACATAGCTTCTCCCCAAAACCCTTGACTCAGTCCTGAGTAGGACAACATGGAGTTAACCATCTCTTTTAGTACTCTATTTTTCCTTTCTGATATACCTTTTGTTGTGGAGTATAGGGGGCAGTTGTTTCATGGATTATTCCAACAGACTGAAAATACTGAGTATTCATGTACTCACCTCCCCTATCAGTCCTAAATCTTTTGATTTAGACTCCTTGTTGTAATTCAACTTCAGTTTTAAATACTTTATATTTATCTAATGCTTCATCCTTAGTATGTAACAAATAGACATAACAAAACCTTGAAGCATCATCAATAAATGTTACCAAGTATTTCTTATTCCCTAATGAGGGAGTAGCATGCAAATCACATAGGTCACTATGGATTAGCTCCAAAATTGTAGTTACACGTTTTACATCCTGAAATGGTTTCTTAGTAATTTTATTCAGCATACAAGTCTGACACTTATCAGTGTCCATGTCAAAAGCTGGAATTAACCCATCCTTAGACATATCTTGCATCCTCTTATAGTGGACATGGCCTAGTCTAGCATGCCATAGTGATGAATCATTCAGTTTAGTGGTAGTCATCAGGACAGAATCAACATTTATACTAGAATCAATATTAAGCCTGAACATTTGATTACTCAAATAGCCAAAACCAATAAACACATCATGTTTAGATAAAACAAATTTATTAGATTCAGTCACTTGTTTATAACCACAATTATTCAAAACACTACTAGAAACCAAGTTCTTCCTAATATTAGGAACATGCAAAACATTAAACAAAGAAACAATCTTTCCAGAACTAAATTTAAGATCTACACAACCACGTCCATGCACTAGGGCTGTTGACTCATTTCCCATGTGAAGAATAGATCCATCATTCATTGACTCATAAGTCTTGAACCAGCATCTATCTTTACACACATGTACTGTTGCTCCAGAGTCAGCCCACCACGCAACATCATCATCCAGCACAAAGTAAGCTTCAGATACATATGTAACATAATAAATCTGGAGAGATTCATTAAACATATTCTGACCTTTTGTGCCTGATCCATTAGCTTGGTTGCCAATGCTAACACCTTTGCAATCCCTTTTGAAGTGTCCAGGTTTCCCACACTTCCAACAAGCCACTGATGACTTCTTGTTAGGATTAGCCTTGGTGTTATCATGATGCTTACGTTTGCCCTTGTTGTCATTGTACCTGGTGGAGTTGTTATGCTCCACCATATTGACAACAGATGAACCAGCAACATTGTTGCTCTTTGGCTTATCACTTTCATGCACCCTGAGGGATTCCTCAATGCGCAAATTACTGCCCAACTCATCAAGAGTTAACTCCTCCTTCTTATGTTTCAAGGTATGCTTGAAATCTTTCCAAGAAGGAGGTAGTTTGTCAATGACACACGAGACCTGAATGGTCTCATCCATGTTCATTTTATGTTGTGTAAATCTGACAAGTATTCCAAGAAGTTCATTGTATTGTTCCATGACTGGTCTTGAATCAGTCATTTTGTAATTTGTGAAATCACTCACAAGGAACTTCTTACTTGATGCATCCTCAGCCATATATTTGGCTTCCAAGGAATCCCATAGTTCTTTAGCAGATTCAACATTTTGGTAAATATCAAATAAAGAATCAGACATACCATTGAGAATTATGCCGCGACACACATAATCATCATTCTCCCATTTGCTCCTTTTCCTCAGTTCCTCCAAAGTAGCATCATCACCACCATCAGGAATGGGAGTGGTCAGCACGTACACCACGTTCATGGTAGAAAGAAGAAAGTGCATCTTCTTCTACCATCTCCTAAAATCAACCCCTTCAAACTTGTCCAGTTTGGAGAAGTTAGCCACCATATGCTTCATTGCCGCCGCCATTGATTATCACAAAATAATCTTCTTTGATTGTTGGGGTTTACTTCGTTCCAACAGGGTGAAGATAATCAATAGCCTAACTACGTACCAATGATTGGTTACCGGATATCTCTTGGAGTCGTGTAATCACTTTCCAAAGAAGATTATTCGACCCTATGCCTGGGTTAACACGAATACCTCCTTGGGATAAAACCAAGAGTTAGTTCTTGTTTTAGGCACAAATCAAGAACTCTATGCGTTTCTGTGTTTCTTGTTTCTATATATCATCATGCAAAATATGATCACTATTTATAGTGATCCTATTCCTTTAAAGAATGTAACTCCTAGTCAAAGGTATTAAGAGCATTAATCGGCCTATTAATCTCATAATAACCTTCATAAAGCATAGTGGTTACATGACCAGAAATCTGGTCATCAAGTCAATATTCAACCCTCATTAACTGGTCAAAGAGGTTACAAAGACTTTGTGCATCACCAGGAGCAACGTCCTAACCAGGAGCAGCTTCCTGACCAGGAGCAGCTTCCTGACCAGGAGCAACTTCCTGACCAGAAGCAACTTCCTGACCAGGAGCAGCTTCCTACTGATATCACAACCACTATATTGAGTCCAGGGAGGTAAGGGACTTAATGGGTGTACACTCCGTACCTCCAAACCCATTTACAAGTATTACCCGTTCCCACAATTGCACTAAATTTCCAACAAACAAGTCATCACCAGACATGGTCCAAAATTCCACACATGCGACACACGCGACTTCTAATACACGATGTACTAGTCGACATAGCATTATCCGTCTAGACTTTACCGTATCAACAAGGAAGAATATTTGAACAACTTCTTCCAAAAGAAAACACAAGTATTACTAGATAGCTCTCAGATTAGTTCGCCAACCCGACTTGTGAGTTTATGATCCATTAGAGTTTAAGTTTTATCACAAAATCATACATATAAATATTGGAGCACTAATACAAACCACCCGACACAGTTTCATCATCTTACATGATATCCGAGCATGTCGATTCTCTCACCTAGTTGGGGAAGCCTGCGTGCCACCCGTCCAAATCCTCTTTTTCCTCAAGAATTTCTCCAACCCTCACGGGCACTAAAAAGATAATAATAAAACGGTCTACTTGCAAAGTATCCTCATGTTTAATTTATGTTGTTGTTTTTGTTAAATATCTTGAGTAAAATGCACATATGGTACCTGTGATATGTCCAGATTGCAGATTAATCAACTGGTATTCTGAAAGTGCAGGCGGTCTCCCTGGTCTTTCAATAAGTGTTCATTTTCATACTTCGGCCCTAACTCTCGTTATCCTTCGACCGTTACTAAAGGGACAGTGTTGTCTTTTTCTTTTCTTTGTCTTTATTCTCCAACACACCACTCCAACACCACACCACTATCACTCCTCCCACTCAACCACTGCTCAACATAACCCCTTCAATAAATCAAAGAAAAGAAACACCAAATAATCAAAACAATTCTACTATACTTATATATTAAATTTTATCTAAACACAATTATAAATAACTGATAACATAAATTGTAAATGAGGACAATCTTTATCTTTTTTAACATTCTCGTGAAGCAAAGGCATAAGCTTTTTGAAATCCATCCTTAAACCTTCGAATTCATAAATGTTTTTTACATCATTATCTTTTCTAATATTGTTTTTACTGACTCCATTGAGATTCGCCCCATTTTGAGTGTTTGATAAACCCTAATTTGATTGATTTTTTCTCAGATTTTGGGGGAATGTTTTGGGTTATCCGAATTGTGCGCGTTGGTATATTAAATTGACGGAAAGTATCTTTCCACTTTATTGCGTTGAATTATGATCTGGGTTATGTTAAGCAATGGTAGTTGAGTGGGAGGAGTGATGGTGGTGTGGTGATGGAATGGTGTGTTGGAGAAAAAGACAACACTGCCCCTTTAGTAACGATCAAAGGATAACGAGGGTTAGGGTCAAAGCAGTGGCGGAACCAGAAAGTTTGTGAAGTGGGGGCAAAAAATTTTTTTTTGAACGATAGTCCTGATATACACCGAATAAAGATACAAATATAAGGTTTTTACATTATTTTTTTTCTTTTCGAGGATAATTTGAAGGTTTTTACATTGTTTTGTTTCCGAGTGGGGGGCACTTCGAATTTACGATGGGGTGCACTTTAATAAAATGGTCTTGAAATTTTTTTTTTTTACACTAAAATTTGATTTTTTTTGTCGAGCCATAGGGGGCGCCCCCCCCCCCCCCCCCCCCGCACTCACCAAGTACTTCCGCCCCTGGGTCAAAGTATGAAAATGAACACTCATTGAAAGACCAGGAAGGCCGCCTGCACTTTCAGAAGACCAGTTACTAAATCTGCAATCTGGACATACCACAGGTACGATATGCAAAGTTTACTCTAAATTTCTTAGAAAAACAAAGGTTCTCTTTGGGTAAACTGCAAATCTTGTCCTTTGATTTTCCCAAATCAGCAAATAAACCTCTAAATGTAAAAGTGATGAATATTTGCCACTATTCTTCTTATTTTCATGCAAAAAAAATCCACGAGTCCCTGTTTTTTAACTTTCACACGTTAACCTCAGTTAACACCCTCACATGGCATGCACGTGAGGGTATTTCGTAATTCTTGATCACTCATCTCACGTCAGCACGTCTCTCGCCTTTCGTTCATGCTAAATTCGTCCCCGCAAGCATCTTCCCACCCGACATTAAGGTTTGAATTTACAGTTTAAAGTATCCATCATCATTTATTTTATAAATACATAATCTCATTTTCTTCCCTCAATCTGTATCTCACAAGAAGAACACCAATAAATAAATAGATAAGTTTTGGTAAAATCGCTCTCGTAGTACCACCATCCCTGATTTGGGTCTCATTAATGATAAGCTTAGGTATATTTTATGTATTATATGTGGTAAGCTTAGTTTGGATATTATCATATTCTTATGTACAATGTATAGTTAATGATTATCTGTGTTTTGTCTTTTTTTTGTTGCACGGAATCGAATCAAAACTCGTTTACTGTGCAAATCCATCACAATGGTGAATTTACCTCACCACTAGAAAGAATTTATCAATTTGGTACTATAAATTAGGTTGACTTGGTTCAATGTGACAAGTTTAGTATGTACACACTGGAAGAAATATTTAAGGATTTAAGGTACATAGAAGGTATGCTTTTGTTATCGCATTTTAGGATACCTAGCCAGTCATTGTGCAACGGCCTGCTACCATTATCGTCTGAAGAAGACGTTAACAAATTTTTGGAGTATGTTCCTAGGTTTAGGGAAATGGAGGTGTATACTGACACATGCGTTTTGTTGGTACAGCAGCACCTGATGGTTCAAAAGGCACATAAGGGTAAGGTTGTGGTGGTAGAAGAAAATGTTGGTGATGTTGTTGTGAAAGAGTTAGATTCCAACAGTGTCAACGGTGAGAAAATGATGTCATTTTTTCAGACTAACTATGCTGGGAGGGACAAAACTGTATTTGCTAATGTTTTTCGGGTATGTGATGAAGACATTAAGTTCCCACCACCATGGTCAACGGAAAAAATATTTGAAGATATGACTAGAAGGATTAGTGTTGAGTTTGAGTTCAAGAGAATATTGGAAGAGCTTGAGAACGAGTTTAGGTTTGATGATTCAAGACAAGATGAACAACGAATTTCAAACGTTGTCACTTGTGATTATTTCTCTTTTGGTGAGGTTGATTTTGATGATTTTGATATGGGGATGGAGGTTTGTCAGTATGATTATGATAATAGTGATAACACTAGTGGCAAGTCAGGGGATTTTCCTACATGGGACAGGATGTTGGTTTGGATGAAGACATGGATGTTGATTGGAATGATGATCCATACCATTTTGATGTTGATCCTGAAGAGATAAGTGACATGTTTGATGACATTGATCAAGCAATGGATGAGCTTCATCAAGTAACTCAAACTGAAGATGTGGATGATATTTTTGCTTTTTATAAGCAAAAAATGATTGAAGAAGTTGTTGAGTTATTTATTCCAGATGAGGTAGTTTCTGAAGAAGTGGTACCGGAGGTTGTTGATGTAAAGGAACAAACAAATGATGGTGATGATGTTGTTGCACAAGAGCTGGTGGAAGACCTCAAAAGAGAATATTCATGGCAGTGATGATTAACAAGCAAGAGAAAAATAATGCTAAAGGAATGGTTTCGTGCTTACTATATTGTTATGGTCAAGGTGTAGAAGTTTATGTCAATGTTGTATTAGGTTTTAGGGGGTGTTTACTAAATTAAGTGTCTTTATTTGAGCCACTTAATTAGCCTCTTAGTGAAGAGGAGTTAGTTTTAATAGCTCCTTTCACTAAGAGGCATAAAGGGTTGGGCCCACTTATTAAGTGGCTCAAATGAAAAAAGAAACACCCCCTTAATCTAACGTTTGGTTATGTAAAGACGCCTAACATCGGCAATTTATGAACCACATATGTAGTTTGACTTTCTAGTGGTGACATGGATTTACAGTTTGACATAAATTGTGGAATTTTATGAAGTAATTAATCTTTTGTGTATGATTTTAATTGATTTTCAGTTTGTCGAAAGGCTCACTACAAATCCATTTAAGACATGAAATTGCAGGAGCTTAACATAGGCTTTGGATATCATTTGCAGAGTTCACTTGGATTTGTAGATTGTCTAAATGGTGATAAAAATCTCAAACTATAAATTTGGTCACCGCCTCTTGCAAATCCATATTAAACTCTTAGGATGTTTGACATTCAAGAGTCAAACATCATTTGAAGCCTACCAAAATCCATGTTAAACTATCTAAATGGTGACTGCAAATGTATGTTAATCTTTAATTGCTCATTGACATGGTTGTTTGGATACAATATTAGGCAATCATACATCTCATGTTTGTCTAAATGATCCTAAAAATCCATTTCAAACTACAAATTTGGTCAATGGCTCTTGCAAATCTATATCAAACTCTTAAGATGTTTGACATTTTAGAGTCAAACATCATTGAAAGCCTACCAAAATCCATGTCAAACTATCTAAATGGTGACTACAAATTTATGTCAATCTTCAATTGTTCACTGACATGAGTTTTTGGATACAACATTAGGCAATCATACATTTCATGGATTTGCACTTTGTGTAAATGGTCCTATAAATCGATATCAACATATAAATTTGTTCACTACCTTTAGCAAATCCATGTCAAAGTCATAAGATGTTCGACATTGTAGAGTCAAACATCAATGGAAGCCTACTAAAATCCATGTCAAACTACCAAAAACAAATGCTTTTAAAAATCCTTCCATTAAACTTGAGAAAAAGAAGGGTACAACAAGATATCCGAAACACACAGGCTAAACCACTTGCATTGAATAGTATCCTACCATTTCGTCATTCAATTTCTTCAAAAGTTTGACCATCTCATGCGCAACAAGATGGGATTGATCCTTCATAATTTGGAGATCATCTGCCTTCTCTCGATCCCTTTTTTTAGCATGCTTCAAGACTTGTGCAATTTGGTAAGCGTCGTCGTTATCCTCAACCCATAGATAACTTTTCATCTCCTCAATGAACCTTGATCTCTTTGTGACAGTCTCCTCCACCTTAAAACATAAAATTCTGAATTTCTCCTATAATTGCAGCTCATTATCTAATTCATTCTCCATGAACCCAATTAGGCGAGCAGCTAAGTCCGTGGATCTGAAAGAAGATTCAGGTTGAATGTTTGCCATTGTGTGCTAGAGAAGAAAGTTTTTTTCGAATCAGAAATTTTTTGCATAGAGTATGTGTTAAATAAACGTGAATGTTGAAACATTATGCAAAACGCACCTCGATCAAAACAGGGTAATTACAAGAAGAACATAAAAGACATTAAAAACACATCCTAATCACTATCATCCAAGAGATTCACATAAGCTTGCTTCTGGCTAATAGCATCCCTAGCTTTCTTAATCAACTTGGTCAAATCAACCAACTTTTGTGTGTCGCTATCACGTATATCCTTCAAACAATCGACCCAACCATCTTCAACTTCATTAACCTTAGTCTTGATCTCTTCGATCAGCATTCCAATATTTCCAAGGGTATTCCTGAGCTCGTCACATTGATCGCGCAACACATCCACATAAGCTTGTTCAGCCGTAACCATTTGACCACTATATAGGCCCATCTATGCGTTGATTGTCACACCCCACCATGGCGGAATATGGGGCGCGACGTATGGATATCATCACAACAAATGGTGTCTCTATAGAGAAAACTAAAATGCAAATATAATGTCATAAATGGCGACACAAATGTCATGACGATATCTCAACAATGCAGGAGTCTAGGTAAGTAGGTAACAGTCCTACCACTTACCCAAGACAAACAACAAACATATAGGTAAACTAAGAAGGAACGGGGATCTCCTTCTAAATGCAATCCTAAGGCATCCAAGTCTAGCCACTTCTATCCTCAAGCTTAACCACATTCACACCTGAAAGGGACACTAAAACACGTCAACATAAAGTTGGTGAGAGTCATAGGTTTAGACTCAAACGCCAAAATCATACCATAAGCTGTGAGTACAACCAAAAGTTAAAAACGTATGGACAATGTGATACTAACATGCATTAACAAACTAACATTCAAGATTTAACTAATCAAACCAAAACCAAGTCCAAATCCAAGGCTTCCAGCCTTACCAAACACCATACTCCCATAGGTACTTAAACACCTATGAATAAATCCCAAGGCCCCGCCTTGCCAATAACCCCTTGGTACCAAGTCAAAACATAAAACAATCAAGAATCAACTAGCAGTTAATCATATAAGTATGCACACATAAGTCCATTACCAACGCCAAACATTCACAGCATAATTTATAAATAACATAACAAAACAGTGTCTCTTCCATCCCATCTGGAAGTCAAAAACAATAGTAAACATGGGACTATGAAACTCACATGATTGAGCTACTCCAAAAGTCCTCGCACTAGCAAAAAGCTAACAAACCAAAAACAAATAATTAAAACATGAACCAATCACTAAGATGGCTCATCAACCTATGATGGACATCTAACCTCCTCCTATATAAATACCTCATTTAAATGCTCTAAGCATCTCATTACACCACTCTATAAATCCCTTAGCTCATTTTACTTCATATCCCGTCCCGTTAAGATTTTACCCAAAACAGTCCCAGTTTTAGGTCTCCAAACTATAAGCCAAACGCCCACTTAAACATACCCATGATCTCTGTAAAGGAAATATTTATGCCATTACATATGTTAACTAACACCTCCCATTTTCCCCAACCTTAAAGCTATTGTTAAAGCCCCGATATATATATATATATATATATATATATATATATATATATATATATATATATATATATATATATATATATATATATATATATATATATATATATATATATATATATATATATATATATATATATATATATATATATATATATATATATATATATATATATATATATATATATATATATATATATATATATATATATATATATATATATATATATATATATATATATATATATATATATATATATATATATATATATATATATATATATATATATATATATATATACTTTTGTCATTCTAGATTTACTGATTTTAAACTTACAAAAAGTCTGTTATGATTAGGGGGTCTTACCCTAAACCACAACCTTAGCCCCAATGCAGATACTTACTATAATATATAAACCATCTCTCATGTTCGTTAGAAGATCCCAATGCAACCCTAAGTACCCCAAACAACCCAAAACTTAAAAAGAAAACAAGCTGATTTCAAAACTGTTTTGACCTCCGACTGTTGTAACCTGTTTTTGACCCACTTCCCTACCTCAAATTTAGTTCTCATTTCTTGCATTAGAAAGCCACTTCAATTACCTTTTCAGGGATACTTGGATTGTAAAATAAGAGTTTGTAGAACTCCCAATATGATCAAAACAATTGACTCAAAATTCTGCCCAGTTTTTAAAAACGGGTTTAATCAAATTAACTTAATTAATTACCCACAACCACATTAAATACAAGCCCTAGTTTTTGTAATCATCATGATATCATTAATATAACATTAAATTACTGTTTTTAAATTAAACCCTGACTTAAATCCATCATAAGATGATTAAAGAAAACATAAAAATAATTTAATTGAAAAGGGTTATGAAGGTTTTACCTTTAATTTAATAACAGATGAAAAAAACTATGAAAACCCTAAAAAAACTCCAAGAACCGTCGACCTCTTTTTTTTCTCCAGGGATTATGACTTTTGGTTTAGAATAAAACATTATATAGTGTATGGGTGAATCCTAGTCCAACCCATAACCCACTTTCCTTTTTCTCTTTTTTTCCTTTTTCCCTTTCTTTTCTTGCGTCTACCAAACCGACTCAACACCCCTTATTTCGTTTTTTTTCTTTTTATTATTAATATATGTATTAATAATATTACCTTAGTTTTTCTTAATTTATTTCAGCTCCTAAAGCCTCCAAAACCTCAAAACCGTAAAACTAGTCAAATTTACGTGTTTTACCGTAAAAGACGTAAAATATACACTTTTATAAAAAATCTCAAATTTTGAAATAAACTTTATAACTAAGTCCTAAATGACTTAAAACCATCCCGAAAAATATCCATATGACTAATTACCTCATCCGAGACCTCTAAATGCTAAACCGTAAATCGTAAAAATACGACTTTCTATAATACATATACGTATATGTATAATCACTAAATAACACCATCTCATTTCATAGTCACTACCATGTGAGCCCATGAACATGAAATCATCTCACATCGTTTCTCTCACAAGGTACCCCGTACCGGAAACGATATCCAAACCACAATCTAAACCCACCAATAAGCACATAAACACGTAAAGACACGTAACTAGCACAAAATAAAACTAAGTGACAAACCTCAAAACCAGGGTTGTCACATCACTCCCTCCTAATAGAAATCTCGTCCCGAGATTTACTCCTTAGGATCAAACACACAAACAACATATCACATGAGGATACTTGTTCTAAACTAACTCCCCTCATTTCCACGTGAACTTCAGTTCAAGTTCCAAAATACCACATATACAAACCAAAAATAATTAAACTCATTGCCAAACTCTTGACCTCACAGTCAATAAATCTCACAGATGACTCTTTGATAAAAAAACAAAGACTCTTATTAATACAAGTCCCGAATAACCGTACATGCAAAATGCATTCTCAAACAACCTTTACCAATCTCAATACATGAAATGTATCATGTATACAACTCATTTCCCCCAGGTAATTCTATGCTCATAAGCTAATACTCCGATCTTTCCAAAGATCATAAATGGACCTACAAAACTCTACATCAACTCTTCCATTTTACCAAAACGTACCACCCGTTACTATGGGTGAAACTTCCTACATAACTTTGTCACTAACTCTAGTGGTTTCCTCCTTTTTTTACATAGCATCCCTTGTTGCTCTCATCCTTTCCACAACATCGTTACCACATTAGTAGCCTCTTTTACCAATTCTAGTCCACAATAGGGACAACTCACCCTATCCTTTTTATATAGTGCCTCAAATGGCATTTATCGACTTGTAGTATGATAAATATCATTATATGAAAAACTCAGCCACCGCTAAAGAGTTTCCTAACTCCCTCTAAATCAATCACTCATATCCAATCATGTTCATCAACTCCCTTCAGTCCGTACCCCAAACTACTTAAAAATTCCAATTTCCTTACAAAGTGACCCATGACGGTCTTTCACATATCCATTAGTTCTTCCAATCCAAATCATCTTATGATCTATACACATCATCAAAAGGACGGTTAACTCAGTTAGACCAAGCCCTTCGTCCCTATGGCACATCACACCTATAACTCCTCATCCATTCGATTATCGATACTAAGCCTCCCAAACAATCAGTATAGGTCAGTGCCATTTCCCTTTCCACACTACGACAGTATTAGCCTGCTTTGTGCTTTATTCTACTCATTAGGCTCTACCAAAGTTCTACCTTCGGTTCCTATCTCGACCTATTTCATTCATGCTTCGCTTCTATACACACTTCCTTCTCCTTCCTCGACTCCTACCATACATCACAATGTGATGCTTCCCATCGTTTCTTCCCTTGCCATAATCCTTCATAAGGTATTCCATACATATTAGGCTAACTTTTACGCAAAACCCTCTATTCCATCACATTCGTACGCAATCCTTCCAACTTCTCAACTACATGACTTCTCATTCCTCTTGAAATATGATATGAATTAGTTAGTCTATCGACTATCCCCCAACTCTCGTCGTACTTATTCCTCCACCCTATTATGTATCCCTTTCACCAATTTCGTCCTTACATCGCCCCTTTCTAAGCTATTTTTATCTATGTAGGAAGTATAGTCTACGTCCCTATCTCCATATGATTGTCCAAGCCACGCAACATACATGTTGACGCGTTCACTGCTTTAGACAACTCAACTCGTGCAACCTACATCCTTTTTCCAAACCACTCTAATACGTCATCCATATAGTTCAAGTTCGTCTCAGCTTCACTTCATTCTTCTTATTCCATGTCTCATCAACCATGCTTGCCTTTCCCAGATGGTACTTGGCCTTGCAATTTTCTTTCACCACTTAACTCCACCCATCACCTTTGTCAAATGATCAATCAAGATGATTGAGTATGTGTTGGAGACGTTCATGATCCATATAGATCATTCTCTACGTCTCGTATACCAAATGCCTCTAGCATTCTAGGCAGATATAACAATCCAGCTCCACTAATTAAGTCATATCTAGTTCTTCCAAATCTTCAGTTCTTGCAACGTATAAGCAATCGCCTTTCTTTTTCGTTCTCGTACACATCCAAATCCTTGCTCCACGTATCGTCATGCTTCGCGAATTCATCCAGTCCTTCTGATAATGCCAAGATTGGCTCATTATCCAATCCACCTCTTCAGCCTCCAAAATGCTTCCTCATCCTTCTTCACTTCGCCCCTTGCTGGTTCCATGATATGCCATCATCTCTAACTACTCATCATGGTAGACTTAGTACTAAAACTCACACTTGAAAATCTCACGTATAATTCCACTCCAAAACCAACACATACTTCGCCTCACTCTCCTTCTTAGACTTTGAGTAGATCAATATGTCGCCGATACTCCCGATGACAACTCATTTATATACGTTCATGCACACTCGCTTCATTGACTCCATGAAATCCGCTAGTGCTTTGGCGAAGCTAAATGCATAACCGTAAACCCAAAGCGTTCATGCAACATCCTTAGCAGTTCCAACTAAGTCCTCCTTGCACCCTCTCTTAGCGGCAATACGAATAAATTCCTACCTCGTTCTACTTGCAAAATTCTACACGCATCTTAAAAGACCGGTACTTCCTCTCATCGGACCACTCAACCTCTTTCCACATCCAATCTACTACTAAGCAACTCAACTTTTATCCGACATTCCTTGCAATTTCTAACAGCTCTTGTTTTTATATCACTCCATCAACAATTTACCTTGGAAAGGCACTAACTACAACTCCTCTCACCTCCCCTACTTGCTCTATTTATGGTTCTTCCTCACAATAATAGGCAAACCTACTAAATTTCAGGAAATTTTCAGAAAACTTACATGCCCTACGAACAATCATAAATACCTTTGAGGTATTGTATCCCCTTCCAACACTCTCTATGGCGCGTTACTTGTGCTAGTATCCCACAAATCTCTATTCATCTCCTTGGTACTCCTAAGAGACCTCATGACCACATTAGTTCGTCTACGAACTTCTTTCCTCCCTACTAAGGGTATTCCGACCGTTCTCTCATGATCACCTACTTAAGCGTGTAGGCGCGACCAAGTCTTTCATATGACTACCTTAACGCTCCCGAACAATACGAAACCAAAACTACATCCTGAATCCATCATATACGATCAACGAATCAAACCAACGGATAACTAACGACATTTCATGTGCACCAGTTAAAACAAGTCAAAAACCATGAGACTCAAAAGAAAACTCAAACCCAAAACGTGTATCAATTCAAAATGACCCATGACAACGAAAAATAATCCAAGAAACACCCACTGGCAACTAAACATATTACGCCCCGCGACATATTATTTAAATCGTGAAAAAGATCGACTTTTCCAAAAGAATATATATCCTTTTTTTATTATTACCTCCCACATCTATGTGACTCAAACAATCTACAAACAACCCTCTTGACGAACTCAAAACTCAACTCAAAAACTAGGTATCCCGTGCATCCCGAATCATAAAAATAAACTACTATTCAAACTCAACCTTTAACCCGACACTTGTACAATAATTTCGGCCAAGATACTCACCTCCCATGACTATACATTCTGAATATTTGAAAAGTACGTTCCGAGTACATAATTTTAGGCTTTTGAATCATCCAAAAAGCTTTAAAAACGAACAAGTTACGACCAAAACAATTTTATATCAGTTGTTTTAAAAAAACTAAAGAATAAACTTAGTGATTAATGCAATCCTTTTAAATGAAAGATACAATTGTATGTGAAATCTTCATAAAATCAATTTAACCTTGTATTATTAATTATAAATGACGTGAATCGGTTAAACCCAATTACATAAACTATGTAAGTAGAAAGCAATTTTACTTCGCTTTATTTTAAAGAAAGTCTTTTAGAATTTGAAATAAATAAGTGTTGATTTAAAAAAAATCTTATGTTGCACCTTGTTTCAAACACGACTCCAACACCTTACCCCTTATTTTACCGAATACAACCAACTATCTAACCCTATAATAGATTTCCAAGTCCCCCTTTTTCTCAATATATACCGACCAAAAGAAATGTAAGACCCAACACAAAAGATTTCATTATTTCAAAAGAAATCCCAAGTTATTTCAGTAGACTTAAAACCAAGAACACCATTTTAAAACGTACACGTGAAATACGAAACTCAAAGAATACGCTACCAGGCACACTTCAAAAGATTCAAAACGTCGTTGAAACTCCACCAAACTCGAGCTCTAATAAATTGTTTAAACACAAGAGAGCACTAGGTACGTTCAAGTTATAATAACTACTGAACGACCGTAAATCATAACATAACATCTACTATTATATATACATCCGCATATGTATACCTATTGAATCTCCCAAACATACTCGTTATCATACACGTAAGTCAATCAATCGCTTTATACGCTCGTTTTTCCATACGAGTAATCACCATCTCACCGTGCCACAACAAGGCATAAAGCCCACCTCCAAAACCAAACCATATCGTGTGACCCCGTAATCACACAACACCACTATAATCCCAAAACATATAACACAAAAAGAACAATATCCATATCATAGGCAGCCATTACATAAACCCATATATATACGTATACCCAAATTCTACATCTCATCATATACAAGCATGTACTAACCCTCTTTCATGCAATCATACTTGAGTACCCATTGAAGTTGTGGTACTTGTATAACTATGTTGGTCACCATACTTATACAATTACCCTTTCTCCAATGCACTCCCTCCTATGACGACACTTATAAGAATCAATACAACATATAACACATAAATCCATCTACTCACATAAGCTCATAATCACATAACCAAATAGGTCCAAAACTCCATCTATTAAAATAACATAGTAAAACTCTAGGAATACCGAAATCCATAGTCTAGCTAAAACAGCATAGACTAAATCCAAAACGAAAACATAATCAGTTATAAGTCATGTCGCCTGTAAGAGTGGAAACAGCTTAAAACCCTTCATATCCACCTACTCCTAATAACTCGAACCACCACATGATTCTTAGGGAACATGACTTAAACATCAAAAGAAAATAATATCTCTCGGGTACATAAAATAACCCAACAAAAGATAGAAACTACCATGTACCAAATTATGTACTATAATGTACAATTTAAGCAAAATACAACAATGACTAGCGTGGATGATTATGATTCAACCTTCACTAGTCACAACCCGAAAAGAAAATAACATGTGGCTAAGTATGAACTTTCTACTTTTCAATTCATACTAGTCAAAACATCACAACAAATAACATCCAAACACATCAATTATTATAAAATGCACACATACTCATATGACGCCTATATGCAGGGACCCTTAAGCTATAGATTAGGCTACGCGACTAGGCAACCTAATTCTCTATAACCATTGTCTCTGATACCATTCTGTCACACCCCACCATGGCGGAATATGGGGTGCGACGTATGGATATCATCACAACAAATGGTGTCTCTATAGAGAAAACTGAAATGCAAATATAATGTCATAAATGGCGACACAAATGTCATGACAATATCTCAACAATGCAGGAGTCTAGGTAAGTAGGTAACAGTCCTACCACTTACCCAAGACAAACAACAAACATACAGGTAAACTAAGAAGGAACGGGGATCTCCTTCTAAATGCAATCCTAAGGCATCCAAGTCTAGCCACTTCTATCCTCAAGCTAAACAACATTCACACCTGAAAGAGACACTAAAACACGTCAACATAAAGTTGGTGAGAGTCATAGGTTTAGACTCAAACGCCAAAATCATACCATAAGTTGTGAGTACAACCAAAAGCTAAAAACGTATGGACAATGTGATACTAACATGCATTAACAAACTAACATTCAAGATTTAACTAATCAAACCAAAACCAAAACCAAGTCCAAATCCAAGGCTCCCAGCCTTACCAAACACCATACTTCCATAGGTACTCAAACACCTATGAACAAATCCCAAGGCCCCGCCTTGCCAATAACCCCTTGGTACCAAGTCAAAACATAAAACAATCAAGAATCGACTAGCAGTTAATCATATAAGTATGCACACATAAGTCCATTACCAATGCCAAACATTCACAACATAATTTATAAATAACATAACAAAACAGTGTCTCTTCTATCCCATCTGGAAGTCAAAAACAATAGTAAACATGGGACTATGAAACTCACATGATTGAGCTTCTCCAAAAGTCCTCGCACTAGCAAAAAGCTAACAAACCAAAAACACATAATCAAAACATGAACCAATCACTAAGATGGCTCATCAACCTATGATGGACATCTAACCTCCTCCTATATAAATACCTCATTTAAATTCTCTAAGCATCTCATTACACCCCTCTATAAAGCCCTTAGCTCATTTTACTTCATATCCCGTCCCGTTAACATTTTACCCAAAACAGTCCCAGTTTTAGGTCTCCAAACTATAAGCCAAACGCCCACTTAAACATACCCATGATCTCTGTAAAGGAAATATTTATGCCCTTACATATGTTAACTAACACCTCCCATTTGCCCCAACCTTAAAGCTACTGTTAAAGCCCCGACATATATATATACTTTTGTCATTCCAGATTTACTGATTTTAAATTTACAAAAAGTATTTTATGATTAGGGGGTCTTACCCTAAACCACAACCTTAGCCCCAATGCAGATACTTACTATAATATATAAACCATCTCTCATGTTCGTTAGAAGATCCCAATGCAACCCTAAGTACCCCAAACAACCCAAAACTCAAAAAGAAAACAGGCTGACTTCAAAACTGTTTTGACCTCCGACTGTTGTAACCTGTTTTTTACCCACTTCCCTACATCAAATTTAGTTATCGTTTCTTGCATTGGAAAGCCACTTCAATTACCTTTTCAGGGATACTTTTATTGTAAAATAAGAGTTTGTAGAACTCCCAATATGATCAAAACAATTGACTCAAAATTCTGCCCAGTTTTTAAAAACGGGTTTAATCAAATTAACTTAATTAATTACCCACAACCCCATTAAATACAAGCCCTAGTTTATGTAATTATCATGATATCATTAATATAACATTAATTTACTGTTTTTAAATTAAACCTTAACCTAAATCCATCATAAGATGATTAAAGAAAACATAAAAATAATTTAATTGAAAAGGGTTATGAAGGTTTTACCTTTAATCTAATGGAAGATGAAAAAACTATGAAAACCCTAAAAAAACTCCAAGAACCGTCGACCTCTTTTTTTTCTCCAGGGATTATGACTTTTGGTTTAGAATAAAACATTATATAGTGTATGGGTGAATCCTAGTCCAACCCATAGCCCACTTTCCTTTTTCTCTTTTTTTCCTTTTTCCCTTTCTTTTCTTGCGTCTACCAAACCGACTCAACACCCCCTTATTTCGTTTTTTTTCTTTTTATTATTAATATATGTATTAATAATATTACCTTAATTTTCCTTAATTTATTTCAGCTCCTAAAGCCTCCAAAACCTCAAAACCGTAAAACTAGTCAAATTTACGCGTTTTACCGTAAAAGACGTAAAATATACACTTTTATAAAAAATCTCAAATTTTGAAATAAACTTTATAACTAAGTCCTAAATGACTTAAAACCATCCCGAAAAATATCCATATGACTAATTACCTCATCCGAGACCTCTAAATGCTAAACCGTAAATCGTAAAAATACGACTTTCTATAATACATATACGTATACGTAAAATCACTAAATAACACCATCTCATTTCATAGTCACTACCATGTGAGCTCATGAACATGAAATCATCTCACATCGTTTCTCTCACAAGGTACCCCGTACCGGAAACGATATCCAAACCACAATCTATACCCACCAATAAGCATATAAACACGTAAAGACACGTAACTAGCACAAAATAAAACTAAGCGACGAACCTCAAAACCAGGGTTGTCACATCACTCCCTCCTAATAGAAATCTCGTCCCGAGATTTACTCCTTAGGATCAAACACACAAACAACAAATCACATGAGGATACTTGTTCTAAACTAACTCCCCTCATTTCTACGTGAACTTCAGTTCAAGTTCCAAAATACCACATATACAAACCAAAAATAATTAAACTCATTGCCAAACTTTTGACCTCACAGTCAATAAATCTCACAGATGACTCTTTGATAAAAAAAACAAAGACTCTTATTAATACAAGTCCCGAATAACCGTACATGCAAAATGCATTCTCAAACAACCTATACCAATCTCAATACATGAAATGTATCATGTATACAACTCATTTCCCCAGGTAATTCTATGCTCATAAGATAATGGTCCGATCTTTCCAAAGATCATAAATGGACCTACAAAACTCTACATCAACTCTTCTATTTTACCAAAACGTACCACCCGTTACTATGGGTGAAACTTCCTACATAACTTTGTCACTAACTCTAGTGGTTTCCTCCTTTTTTACATAGCATCCCTTGTCGCTCTCATCCTTTCCACAACATCATTACCACATTAGTAGCCTCTTTTACCAATTCTAGTCCACAATAAGGACAACTCACCCTATCCTTTCATATAGTGCCTCAAATGGCATTTATGGACTTCTAGTATGATAACTATCATTATATGAAAAACTCAGCCACCGCTAAAGAGTTTCCTAACTCCCTCTAAATCAATCACTCATATCCAATCATGTTCATCGACTCCCTTCAGTCCGTACCCCAAACTACTTAAAAATTCCAATTTCCTTACAAAGTGACCTATGACGGTCTTTCACATATCCATTAGTTCTTCCAATCCAAATCATCTTATGATCTATACACATCATCAAAAGGACGGTTAACTCAGTTAGACCAAGCCCTTCGTCCCTATGGCACACCACACCTATAACTCCTCATCCATTCGATTATCGATACTAAGCCTCCCAAACAATCATTATAGGTCAATGCCATTTCCCTTTCCATGCTACGACAGTATTAGCCTGCTTTGTGCTTTATTCTACTCATTAGGCTCTACCAAAGTTCTACCTTCGGTTCCTATCTCGACCTATTTCATTCATGCTTCGCTTCTATACACACTTCCTTCTTCTTCCTCGACTCCTACCATGCATCACGATGTGATGCTTCCCATCGTTTCTTCCCTTGCCATAATCCTTCATAAGGCATTCCATATATATTAGGCTAAATTTTACGCAAAACCCTCTATTCCATCACATTCGTACGCAATCCTTCCAACTTCTCAACTACATGACTTCTCATTCCTCTTGAAATATGATATGAATTAGTTAGTCTATCGACTATCACCCAACTCTCGTCGTACTTATTCCTCCACCCCATTATGTATCCCTTTCACCAATTTCGTCCTTACATCGCCCCTTTCTAAGCTACTCCTATCTATGTAGGAAGTATAGTCTACGTCCCTTTCTCCATATGATTGTCCAAGCCACGCAACATACATGTTGACGCGTTCACTGCTTTAGACAACTCAACTCGTGCAACCTACATCCTTCATCCAAACCACTCTAATACGTCATCCATATAGTTCAAGTTCGTCTCAGCTTCACTTCATTCTTCTTATTCCATGTCTCATCAACCATGCTTGCCTTTCCCAGATGGTACTTGGCCTTGCAATTTTCTTTCACCACTTAACTCCACCCATCACCTTTGTCAAATGATCAATCAAGATGATTGAGTATGTGTTGGAGACGTTCATGATTCGTATAGATCATTCTCTACGTCTCGTACACCAAATGCCTCTAGCATTCTAGGCAGATATAACAATCCAGCTCCACTAAATAAGTCATATCTAGTTCTTCCAAATCTTCAGTTCTTGCAACGTATAAGCAATCGCCTTTCTTTTTCGTTCTCGTACACATCCAAATCATTGCTCCGCGTATCGTCATGCTTCGTGAATTCATCCTGTCCTTCTGATAATGCCAAGATCGACTCATTATCCAATCCACCTCTTGAGCCTCCAAAATGCTTCCTCATCCTTCTTCAATTCGCCCCTTACTGGTTCCATGATATGCCATCATCTCTAACTACTCATCATGGTAGACTTAGTACTAAAACTCACACTTGAAAATCTCACGTATAATTCCACTACAAAACCAACACATACTTCGCCTCACTCTCCTTCTTAGACTTTGAGTAGATCAAGATGTCGTCGATACTCCCGATGACAACTCATTTATATACGTTCATGCACACTCGCTTCATTGACTCCATGAAATCCGCTAGTGCTTTGGCGAAGCCAAATGCATAACCGTAAACCCAAAGCGTTCATACAACATCCTTAGCAGTTCCAACTAAGTCTTCCTTGCACCCTCTCTTAGCGGCAATACGAATAAATTCCTACCTCGTTCTACTTGCAAAATTCTACACGCATCTTAAAAGACCGGTACTTCCTCTCATCGGACCACTCAACCTCTTTCCACATCCAGTCTACTACTAAGCAACTCAACTTTTATCCGGCATTCCTTGCAATTTCTAACAGCTCTTGTTTTTATATCACTCCATCAACAATTTACCTTGGAAAGGCACTAACTACAACTCCTCTCACCTCCCCTACTTGCTCTATTTATGGTTCTTCCTCATAATAATAGGCAAACCTACTAAATTTCAGGAAATTTTCAGAAAACTTACATGCCCTACGAACAATCATAAATACCTTTGAGGTATTGTATCCCCTTCCAACACTCTCTATGGCACGTTACTTGTGCTAGTATCCCACAAATCTCTATTCATCTCCTTGGTACTCCTAAGAGACCTCATGACCACATTAGTTCGTCTACGAACTTCTTTCCTCCCCACTAAGGGTATTCCGACCGTTCTCTCATGGTCACCTACTTAAGCGTGTAGGCGCGACCAAGTCTTTCATATGACTACCTTAACGCTCCCGAACAATACGAAACCAAAACTACATCCTGAATCCATCATATACGATCAACGAATCAAACCAACGGATAACTAACGACATTTCACGTGCACCAGTTAAAACAAGTCAAAAACCATGAGACTCAAAAGAAAACTCAAACCCAAAACGTGTATCAATTCAAAATGACCCATGACAACGAAAAATAATCCAAGAAACACCCAATGGCAACCAAACATATTACGCCCCGCAACATATTATTTAAACCGTGCAAAAGATTGACTTTTAAAAAAGAATATATATCCTTTTTTTTATTATTACCTCCCACATCTATGTGACTCGAACAATCTACAAACAACCCTCTTGACGAACTCAAAACTCAACTCAAAAACTAGGTATCCCGTGCATCCCGAATCATAAAAATAAACTACTATTCAAACTCAACCTTTAACCCGACACTTGTACAATAATTTCGGCCAAGATACTCACCTCCCATGACTATACATTCTGAATATTTGAAAAGTACGTTCCGAGTACATAATTTTAGGCTTTTGAATCATCCAAAAAGCTTTAAAAACGAACAAGTTACGACCAAAACAATTTTATATCAGTTGTTTTAAAAAAACTAAAGAATAAACTTACTGATTAATGCAATCCTTTTAAATGAAAGATACAATTGTATGTGAAATCTTCATATAATCAATTTAACCTTATATTAATAATTATAAATAACGTGAATCGGTTAAAACCAATTACATAAACTATGTAAGTAGAAAGAAATTTTACTTCGCTTTATTTTAAAGAAAGTCTTTTAAAATTTGAAATAAATAAGTGTTGATTTAAAAAAAAATCTTATGTTGCACCTTGTTTCAAACACGACTCCAACACCTTACCCCTTATTTTACCGAATACAACCAACTATCTAACCCTATAATAGATTTCCAAGTCCCCGTTTTTCTCAATATATACCAACCAAAAGAAACGTAAGACCCAACACAAAAGATTTCATTATTTCAAAAGGAATCCCAAGTTATTTCAATAGACTTAAAACCAAGAACACCATTTTAAAACGTACACGTGAAATACGAAACTCAAAGAATACGCTACCAGACACACTTCAAAAGATTCAAAACGTCGTTGAAACTCCACGAAACTCGAGCTCTAATAAATTGTTTAAACACAAGAGAGCACTAGGTACGTTCAAGTTATAATAACTACTGAACGACCGTAAATCATAACATAACATCTACTAGTATATATACATCCGCATATGTATACCTATTGAATCTCCCAAACATACTCGTTATCATACACGTAAGTCAATCAATCGCTTTATACGCTCGTTTTTCCATACGAGTAATCACCATCTCACCGTGCCACAACAAGGCATAAAGCCCACCTCCAAAACCAAACCATATCGTGTGACCCCATAATCACACAACACCACTATAATCCCAAAACATATAACACAAAAAGAACAATAGCCATATCATAGGCAGCCATTACATAAACCCATATATATACGTATACCCAAATTCTACATCTCATCATATACAAGCATGTACTAACCCTCTTTCATGCAATCATACTTGAGAACCCATTGAAGTTGTGGTACTTGTATAACTATGTTGGTCACCATACTTATACAATTACCCTTTCCCCAATGCACTCCCTCATATGACGACACTTACAAGAATCAATACAACATATAACACATAAATCCATCTACTCACATAAGCTCATAATCACATAACCAAATAGGTCCAAAAATCCATCTATTAAAATAACATAGTAAAACTCTAGGAATACCGAAATCTATAGTCTAGCTAAAACAGCATAGACTAAATCCAAAACAAAAACATAATCAGTTATAAGTCATGTCGCCCGTAAAAGTGGAAACAGCTTAAAACCCTTCATATCCACCTACTCCTAATAACTCGAACCACCACATGATTCTTAGGGAACATGACTTAAACATCAAAAGAAAATAATATCTCTCGGGTACATAAAATAACCCAACAAAAGATAGAAACTAACATGTACCGAATTATGTACTATAATGTACAATTTAAGCAAAATACAACAATGACTAGCGTGGATGATTATGATTCAACCTTCACTAGTCACAACCCGAAAAGAAAATAACATGTGGCTAAGTATGAACTTACTACTGTTCAATTCATACTAGTCAAAACATCACAATAAATAACATCCAAACACATCAATTATTATAAAATGCACACATACTCCTATGACGCCTATATGCAGGGACCCTTAAGCTATAGATTAGGCTACACGACTAGGCAACCTAATTCTCTATAACCATTGTCTCTGATACCATTCTGTCACACCCCACCATGGCGGAATATGGGGCGCGACGTATGGATATCATCAAAACAAATGGTGTCTCTATAGAGAATAATAAAATGCAAATATAATGTCATAAATGGTGACACAAATGTCATGACAATATCTCAACAATGCAGGAGTCTAGGTAAGTAGGTAACAGTCCTACCACTTACCCAAGACAAATAACAAACATACAGGTAAACTAAGAAGGAACGGGGATCTCCTTCTAAATGCAATCCTAAGGCATCCAAGTCTAGCCATTTCTATCCTCAAGCTTAACCACATTCACACCTGAAAGAGACACTAAAACACGTCAACATAAAGTTGGTGAGAGTCATAGGTTTAGACTCAAACGCCAAAATCATACCATAAGCTGTGAGTACAACCAAAAGTTAAAAACGTATGGACAATGTGATACTAACATGCATTAACAAACTAACATTCAAATTTAACTAATCAAACCAAAACCAAGTCCAAATCCAAGGCTCCCAGCCTTACCAAACACCATACTCCCATAGGTACTCAAACATCTATGAACAAATCCCAAGGCCCCGCCTTGCCAATAACCCCTTGGTACCAAGTCAAAACATAAAACAATCAAGAATCGACTAGCAGTTAATCATATAAGTATGCACACATAAGTCCATTACCAACGCCAAACATTCACAGCATAATTTATAAATAACATAACAAAACAGTGTCTCTTCCATCCCATCTGGAAGTCAAAAACAATAGTAAACATGGGACTATGAAACTCACCTGATTGAGCTTCTCCAAAAGTCCTCGCACTAGCAAAAAGCTAACAAACAAAAAACACATAATCAAAACATGAACCAATCACTAAGATGGCTCATCAACCTATGATGGACATCTAACCTCCTCCTATATAAATACCTCATTTAAATTCTCTAAGCATCTCATTACACCCCTCTATAAAGCCCTTATCTCATTTTACTTCATATCCCGCCTCGTTAACATTTTACCCAAAACAGTCCCAGTTTTAGGTCTCCAAACTATAAGCCAAACGCCCACTTAAACATACCCATGATCTCTGTAAAGAAAATATTTATGCCCTTACATATGTTAACTAACACCTCCCATTTGCCCCAACCTTAAAGATACTGTTAAAGCCCCGATGTATATATATATATATACTTTTGTCATTCCAGATTTACTGATTTTAAACTTACAAAAAGTTTGTTATGATTAGGGGGTCTTACCCTAAACCACAACCTTAGCCCCAATGCAGATACTCACAATAATATATAAACCATCTCTCATGTTCGTTAGAAGATCCCAATGCAACCCTAAGTACCCCAAACAACCCAAAACTTAAAAAGAAAACAGGCTGACTTCAAAACTGTTTTGACCTCCGACTGTTGTAACCTGTTTTTGACCCACTTCCCGACCTCCAATTTAGTTCTCGTTTCTTGCATTGGAAATCCACTTCAACTACCTTTTCAGAGATACTTGGATCGTAAAATAAGAGTTTGTAGAACTCCCAATATGATCAAAACAGTTGACTCAAATTTCTGCCGAGTTTTTAAAAACGGGTTTAATCAAATTAACTTAATTAATTACCCACAACCCCATTAAATACAAGCTCTAGTTTATGTAATCATCATGATATCATTAATATAACATTAATTTACTGTTTTTAAATTAAACCCTAACCTAAATCCATCATAAGATGATTAAAGAAAACATAAAAACAATTTAATTGAAAAGGTTTATGAAGGTTTTACCTTTAATTTAATGGAAGATGAAAAAAACTATGAAAACCCTAAAAAAAACTCCAAGAACCGTCGACCTCTTTTTTTTCTCCAGGGATTATGACTTTTTGGTTTAGAATAAAACATTATATAGGGTATGGGTGAATCCTAGTCCAACCCATAGCCCACTTTCCTTTTTCTCTTTTTTTCCTTTTTCCCTTTCTTTTCTTGCGTCTACCAAACCGACTCAACACACCCTTATTTTGTTTTTTTATATTAATATATGTATTAATAATATTACCTTAATTTTCCTTAATTTATTTCAGCTCCTAAAGCCTCCAAAACCTCAAAACCGTAAAACTAGTCAAATTTACGCGTTTTACCGTAAAAGACGTAAAATATACACTTTTATAAAAAATCTCAAATTTTGAAATTAACTTTATAACTAAGTGCTAAATGACTTAAAACCATCCCGAAAAATATCCATATGACTAATTACCTCATCCGAGACCTCTAAATGCTAAACCGTAAATCGTAAAAATACGACTTTCTATAATACATATACGTATACGTAAAACCACTAAATAACACCATCTCATTTCATAGTCACTACCATGTGACCTCATGAACATGAAATAATCTCACATCGTTTCTCTCACAAGGTACCCCGTACCGGAAACGATATCCAAACCACAATATATATACCCACCAATAAGCACATAAACACGTAAAGACACGTAACTAGCACAAAATAAAACTAAGTGACGAACCTCAAAACCAGGGTTGTCACATTGATCTCTGAATATCCACATACTTCCTTAAATTCATTAAGGATTGGAGTTCTTCCAGCTATTTTAATTGAGATACATTAATTAGTTGAAAGGGTTTATGATAAAGTTAGGGTTAGAGATGATTAATGAATGAAAGGAACCGATCGTACCAATATATAGTCTTTCAAAGTTCGTGCAAATTAGGTCCTTGAAATTAAGTGTTGAAATTAAATGTTAGTCTTTCAGGTCGCGCAAAGTACGTCCTTGAAATTGTGTCAGAATATGGACAGTCAAGTTTTTTTGTGGGAAAACGATTTTAGGGACACATTTTGCATAAATGAAAGGTGGAGGTTGAAGTGTCGGGTTGGAAAATGCATTCGGGGACGAATTTAGCATGACGAAAGGTGGGAGATGTGCTGACACGAGATGGGCGACCGAAATGATGAAAATACCCTCACGTGCATGCCACGTGAGGGACTTAACTAGGGTTAACGTGTGAAAGTTAAAAAATAAGGACTCGGGGGTTTTTCCGCATGGAAATGAGAAGTATGGTGACAAATATCTATCACCTTTGCAATCAGGGGTTTATCTGCCGATTTGGCAAAGTTAAGAGACAAAATTTGCAGTTTACCCTTTCTTCTTTAATTGCATTTACGAATTCTTGAATTGCAGTACTCCAATATTTCATATTCTTGAATTGCTATTCTTGCGGTCGTTTTTCTCCTTATATTTCCTTCCTTAAGCGAATCAAGTGTAAATAGCGCGTTACGAATGTTTTTAAATGGTTCATTGTGAAGACTTAATTTTGCGTGCTACAAGACGTCTTTATTGGCCAAATTAGTTTAGCAAAACGTAAAAGTTTCTACTTGATATTTTGCGATTTTGTGATTTTGCTGCTCGTGTAACAGAAAAGTATTATATAGTCAACGTTGCAAAAAAAAGAAAAACACAAGGTACTAGTCCGACAATTGACCACCTTCTAGACAAATATGCATGGGCGCCTTGGCATATAAACATAGAAATTAATGTACTTGAAACTTCAAACTTTAGATGCTTTCAAAGTAATGAGAAGCAAGTTCGAATTTCGTGTTGTTTTAAAAATCGGGTTGATCCAGGCGGTTAATCGGGACCCGACTCGAAGACCGGGCCGACGTGACCGAGTTTTTGCTTGTTTGAGAACTAGATGTCGGTTTTTTATTTTTGATAAACCCGACCGGATCATGACTTTTTCTAGAAATCTAATGTCATCTAATCATTTTGTTTCAACTATATATATTTTAAATGGATTGACGCTTCAATTTGATGTGTTATTTTAACAAGATTTTTGGGTGTTGTTTTATATATCAAGTATTTTTACATGTTTGATTAATTTTTGAGTTTGAATATCAAATGTTTTTTACATGTTTTATTGTAACACTTGCTCCGATAAAGAGACAAAGTGTCACAGTATGGTGTCATATTAGAACATATATAAACGCAAGCGGGAGTCTTAATTTATTGAATATCAAAATAACTCTCCAAAAAGGTAAAAATCTCAAACATGAGGGTTCAAAATGTAAAACTACAAAAATATAAAAACGTATTCAAACATTTATTAAACACACGGGTGACTCTAAAGGGTAGCTCTAACTATCCAACACTCTCATTTTCCAGCTTCTCGCTTAATACCTGCCACAGGAAAGAAAATGCGGTTGGGCTAACGCTCAGTGAACAGACATATAATATAAAGGTAATAAAAGGAACAAGAGATATAATCAAATACTGTAAATCACTAGTCACATGGAGTATAAAGGAGTGAAGGAGTTAGAGATAACAATCAAACACATCAAAGGAATGCCTACGAGCCCATAAAATAGCTAAACATGATACATGAATAGCCCGAACAAATATATCACATGCAGTTGCGTGTTTCTCCCAAATATATCACATGTAGTTACATGGTTCTCCCAAATGCACATAGGTGGATCATACCTAATGTACCAAATGTGAATCGAGGTGTATTGCACACATTCACCAACCACCAAAACAAAACAAAACGAAGTACCTTAGATGCATCTATATGCCCCCTGTAAAACAAAGTCATATGCCTATGCTAGCTCGATGACTAGCGTACACACGATAATATAGCATAATAAATGGCAATCAAAAGGGAACGTCGTAGACAAATCACACTGTCACAGATAATGTCACGTCATTGGTGCATCAATGACGTGGTCATGTTACCTCCATGACCAGTTACAAATAGCTCGGGCAAAGGAAAACACAAACAACAAATTCAAATAGATGACAAAGGCAACCAACAAATGACAAATAGATACATACGAAACATAGCGAACAAAGGAGAATAATAAGATCATCAAATTCAGAATCAAATTATGGGGAACATATCAATGACATCAAGGGATTGAAGAAAATAGGCTAAAAGTGAAGAGGAAGGTCCCTACGAAAAGGACGGAATATATGCACCTTAACGAATGCGTAAAAGGAGGCCGAACACAAATGCTAACGGAACTACACATGTGTCATCGGATCAACAAAAACATGTTTTCATACATTAGTTATCATAAATAGACCCTCACTAATTAAGTTTCCAAAAATAAGTGGGTGACACTACTTAAACCAAATGTTTCCATATTCTTGATTTTACTCTTATTTTAAGGTATACTACTTAAGTACCCACCCAAAAGGTTTCCATATTTTTTTATAAAAAATTAAATAGGCTCTCATAAGGTCTAAAAGGCCTCTGTAACTTGGTTTAAGCCCAAACATCTTTTATCCAACCCTTGACCCATGTTCCCAAAGCTAGTCCAAAACAGCCCTAACATAACATACAAAAAGTTTTGACTCATAAATCCTACTTAAACCTCTACAAAAATCATGAAAAAATACTAGAGATGCCCAAACATATGGACAACATCATACTCAAAGGGCTTTAAAAGAAACCTTAGATTTTTAGATAAAAATTCTACACTGCAACTGAAATTTGAAGTCTGAAAAACTGGTTTTGACACTTTAACATAAACGGATTAAAAACCCTAGCTACAAGCCTCTTAAAACTAAAAGGAGACATGTTATAGAAAGGAGGCTCGAAGTAAATAATATTAGGTCCTTGAAACACCCAAAAACCTTTTATAAAACTCATTTTATAGCCGTTTCAATCTGCCTAAATTTTTAGACTACCCAAACACTCATAATTTTCCCAAGAGTTTTACCCGTGCAATCCACCTTAGGGCTTCTAATTCTTCTTAACCATGTATAATAAACATCATTAAGGACCCTTAGGATCATATTAACATTAAAAATCGGTAGGTAAAATAATCAAAACCCTAATCACCATTAATTAGTTTTTGTATTCATAAGACATCTTTTATCATAACTATGAAAATAAATCCATTGTGACAAATGGAAGAACATAAGATCAAGAATTACTTACCCTAAGAAAATGGTTGATTTGATGGGTATCAGCACCAATGAATCACCACAACACCACACCAAGAAAAAGGAAGGAAAACAACAAAAAAATCAAGATTCCACCTAAAATCACCAAGGTTATTCAATGGAGGACAAAGAGAGAAAAACTTGAAAATCAACAATGGTGTATGGGGAATGAAAAACACGATGCATAATGATTTCCTAGCGGGGATTAGACTAAATGTAACATGTTTCCCATAATATAAGCATGTTATCATTTACTTAATATAGCTTAATACATAATATTAGAAGATTTTCTTTATTTTTCTTATCTTTCATTCTAAAAATAACATAGACTTAAAAAAATAAAAGATTTTTGGTGTAAAAACACCCTAAAACTGGATTTCGGTATTAGAAAAGTTTTTTTTAAACCTTATGCTATTATTCTCATTATTTCCAAAAATCATAACTTATGGTTTAATTATTCAAATTTCTTTATTAATTCAAAAACATACTTTACATTATATGAAATGAAATGAAAAATCCAATTTCCAAAATTCGGGTTTCGCATATATTGTCTATTGTGTCAAGTTGACATTTAAGTTTTATACAATGCTTATTACCTTCTTTAGGGTATATGGTTGTGCTTATATTGATTTATCGATAAAGACTCGATCTCTTTTATTGGTTCTGTTAATTCAAGTGATGCCTAAAAACATTATTAGTGTTAACTAATCTTTCTTAGTTTTAATCACAACAAACTATACAACACATTTAGTGTAAAACACAAAACGAATTATTTAACTAACACTATCATCAAGGTAATAATCATATCACTAACTTTTCTTAATCATACTTAGTGATTATCAAAGCGATTATCCTTAAAACTCACTTTTGTTAATATGACAAAAGATTTTTTAATAAACTTTCTTTTTAAGAAAATGTTTTATTAAAATGGAAAATGTAAATTTGAAAATGACATATTCCATATGCCATAAGAATATCCTTTGAAGGTTTAAAAAACCTCAGATATTCCTAACCCACTAAAAGACAAAAAAAAGGAGCGGACTCTACTGGGCGGTATCTTAAATAGCTAGGCGGTTCTTTAGCGATATGGAACCGCCGGGCTAGTTAAGGATCCGCGCCCAGCTAGCCGTTGCACTTTGTCTTCTATAAATAGTGGATCAAATCTCATTTTCCAATAACCCTCTTGGACGTTTTTCTCAGCCCCCTTTCTCTTTTCTATAGCATAATCATTAGTAAATGATCACTTAATGTGTTAAGTATGTTTACATATGATTATCCTCTTGATCCCCTCCTTTACCTTGTCCAATGAGAAGATCACTCACTCACTAGTGTTGTGATAAAGATGAATCCATGAATTAGTCATGTTCATCATGTTAGCCTTTTTGTTTTTGTTGATCCATTTGTATTTATGAATACTTGGACTAGTTGTGTTCATCCAAGCTATTTGTGAATACTTGGACTTGTTGTGTACATCCATTGCATATGTGTTTGCTTGTATTTGTGTTGTGTAGATCCAAGCTACATGTGTGTACTTGGATATGTCTAGTTGAGTTGTAATATATTGTGTAGTAGTTCTCACTAAACTATAAAGTGATGTGGTTGTGTCTTGTGAGTTCTCACTAAACTTGAAAGTGATTAGTAGTTGTGTTGTGTGAAGTTCTGATATGAGTGATTTTACTCATATCAATAGTATCTTAAAACAACTAATAAATGCATAAATCTTATCAGTTATGCCTTGTATATGCTTGTTTTGTGTTTCATGTGTGTAGGTACCAAAGATCACAAAAACCGGCAAAACCGACACAAGTTTGAAGAAAAGATCGACCAAGCCAAGATTCGAGCTCGACTTTAGTGGATTTGATAATTATGCAAGAATTTGTACCAAGTGGGTCCCACATGAGCTTAATGGGCCCAAAAGCCCAATAAAGAAGCAAGTATTTATTATCTTTGGATCACAAGCCCATTTAAAATCCCAATATTAACTCATTATTGAACAACTACATGTGACGGATGGAGAAGTCCAAGCCCAAACTTATTTCTTTTCACTAGGGACTATGGGATTAATGGGCTAAGCCCATTAGGGTTAAGTAAAATCAAACGGATTATTTAATTTTGGTCAACTCAAAAACAATTCACCCATTCACCACACAATAAATAAATAAAAACGATCCTCACCCACTCACCTCAAAACGTTTTAAATAAACCCACATTCACACCACACGTTTTCTGTCATTGCCCCACTTTCTCACAATAAAATATATATCGATACATTCTATGTGTTTCTTCCTCACCTTTTTCACCCTCACCCAAAAAGAAAACCAGTAACAATATGTTACTGTTCCAAAACCCTAAATCAATAATTCATCGCAATAAATTGGGGCTTTCACATCCCACGTGTTATTCACACGAGTCGAAAATAAATCCCTCAAGTTTTAGGAAGAGAAGTGATGGAATGAGCATGCTACGTGGCATCCGATTAATGGTCAAGACAGCAATTCATTCTCAATCCACCAATAATGAATGGACAGCTCAGATTGGAGAAAGCACAACTAGCACAAACGGATGCCACATTGGCAATCCGTGTGCTAGTTGTGTATTATCAGCCCTACGATCAAAACCAACATGAGAGAGAAGATCAAGATACTGATCTAAGGGTCAATATTGAAGAAGGAATATGCTATTGAAGATTCGGATATTCTCCCTCAACAGCCTTTGGGATGGCTATAAAAACCCCCAAAAATACTTGTAATCATTCATTCCAATTTTTACTTTAAATTTATTATGTAGAATTAGATTTAGGATTAATTTTGTAATTTTCTTTATCAAAGTCTTGTAATCTCAATTGATTCTTAATAAAAGTTTTATTTACATCCGTTTCACTTGTGTCTTATTTTACTGTTTGATTTGAAAAGTTAATTCGATAATCTGTTTCATAAATAATAATGTTTATGATATTTAATTTAAGCTCATTTATAGCTTAGATTAGATATTAAGAGTAATATTTGGAAGATAAACTTCCCCACTGGAAGTTTAAGAAAAGTTGATTCGTGAATGTTGGGTGATGAATGTTGATTCGAATGGTGGTCCTTGATGGTAATGGTGGTGATTGTTACGGGTTCACAAGGTTTTTCAGCACAACCTTCTTCTCAAAGGTTTTCTTCATTAGGTGAGTTCTATGTTAAATTTTATGTTTAATTTAAGATGAAATTTGTTAAGTGAATGAATTGAATGGTTGATTAGTTTAATGAATCTGGTAAAGTTTTGTGAGGTTGATTTTATTTGGGGATGTATTGTTTAAGTTTGTTTTGATATGTTATCCTGTAACTACTATTAAGAGTTGATTTTGTCTTAAATTCGTGTTACTTAATAAGTAGTATGCTGCCTTATGATTTAAAATTGCTTTTGGGTTAATCCTGTTATGGACTTTTGTGAGACTGCGTTATTCATGATTTTGTTTCGTTTGAGTAGAAAGTAATTGATATTGCTGTAAGATCTTGCTGATAGGTTGTTGATTCTTAGCTGTAGTTTTTTTTAGCAGTCTTAATCTAAGAGTTTGAATTAGTCTGATTTGTTTATCTGCTGTAATCTGCATATTGATTTTGAGAAGTGTAGCTTATCAATTTTGTCTATGATTTGTTTTGGGATAAATCTATTTAAACGTTCTTTTTTATGGCAGTTTGTTTTGGTTTGCAACTGATGATTAGAACTGATTTTAGTCTGCTTTGATATTTTGGTTACTGATAAATTGCATAAGATTTATATTGCTGAGATTGTTCCTTAGTTTGGGAACCTATTTTTTAGCTGATTTTGAATTGGGATAGAAGTTTAGTCTGAGTTTGTTTAAATTGAGTTTACTAAGATCATAACCTGTTATGAATTTAATCTGCGGCTTGAGTGTGAACTTGAAATAAGCTATTTCTTGTAGCTTATTTAGCTTATTTATTTTTGTAATTTAACTGCTTATACCTGTCAGACTAAATTGGTCTGATAGGTTTATTACCGATATCCTTATCAGCTCTCCAAACAATTTTAAAGTCACTTCCTGTGACATTGTTAATCATCATTTGTCCAAAAATAAATATCACAAAAAAGTGTCCTTCCTAGGACTTGAACCCGTGACCTCACGGATGAACACCCAGTGTGTTAACCAATTGAGCTACAAGCTCTTTTGAGTTTATTTTCTGTTACTTAATTAATATAGTAATATTATTTCTGGCAGCTTTTAATTTAGTTGTGATTTCTTAAATTTCTGTTTGGTATAAGCATTTTTATTATAGTAAGTTTGTAGTGCTAAAAATAATAAATAGTTTTAAAATATTATAAAAATAAAATAAAGATAAAAATGGTTTTATTAGTTTTAAAAGTTTAATAAGTTTTTAAATAATTAGATTTTTGTTAGTGTAGATTTAAATAAAAATACAGTTTTTAATATAGATTGGGTTTAAGTAAATTTTAGTAAATTTAATTAGTTTAAAAAGTTAATTAGATTTCTAAAAATAGAATTAAAAATTATTTTTACTAAATAGATTAATTTTTTATAGATTTATTAATAGTTTAAAATTTTTTAAATAGTTTAAATTTTAAGTAATTGTTTTTTTTTAGATTTAATTAATTTAGGGTTTACGATCATGCACTTTAGGTTAAAAGTAAATAGTTTAAAATTGGTAGATTTAATTTCTAGTTTAAAAACCAAAAACCAATTCAAATCAATTGTCCAAAACGAAACGAAACGTCTCAAATTCACTCGATCTTCGTGTACAACGAACTTGGTTCATCACGTGTTTAATTGAATTCGTCATTGGTAATATTAGTCTATTACTTTTTCCTAAAGGTAATTTTCTAATTTACCCTATAACGTATCTTTATTATCACATATACTATCACGATCACATCAAAAATTTTGGCGCCGCTGCGGGGGATCTTGTGTACGATTCGTTTTCGTTGAGATTTGTTGATCGTTGATTTGAAGACCCTTTCCGTCCTCGGAAAGTTTTGTTATTTTTCTATTATATAGTATGTATCGTTTTTCTCGTTTTTGTGAATAATATATTGTATTACGTAGAACAATAAATTTACATACTTATCAAATAAGGCCTTAGTTGGGATTTCATCACCTAGCTATTGTAGTCGAATCCAAAACAAAAATAAAGGCAAAATAGATAAATACTAATAAGAAGTTTGAACTCGATTTATAAAAACTATAAGGTGGGTATAAGGCGACGTGCTATAAAAAAGCCGTCTAAGGAAAAAGGTTTTTAAGTGCTTTGTGCCACCTCGTTTCCCTGCTTGCTTGTGCTTATATTGAGAGGGACGACCTATTATTGGTTTGCCGACTCAAGTAGTAATAAATCTTATTTTTGTAGTTTACTTATTGAACCTCGAGACGTTTAGGTTTTCACCTATCGTTTCAAAGTCGACCGAGGGTAATTTACTTCCATAGTAGTTATCCTTATTCCTTGTTTTTTTTTCGATCATTTTTGATTGAGCAATACCAAATAAAATACCAAAAATAATCTTCTTCTTGTCTAATTTCTTTTCTTCAATCCTCTAAATTCTCGTCTTTGTAGTGTATGCAATTACGTTCTTCTCGTCTTGTGATTGATTTTAATAGGCTTGAAAATATTCCTCGTAGAAATAGAAATCGTCAACAACGAATAGTGGAACCCGAGCTTCCACCTATTGTTGTAGAGATGGCCGATAACCAAACAATGGAGGAATTGCTCCGTGCACCCACCGAAGGGTATGGGGAAGCAATCGTTGTGCCGGCTATTTTGGCGGATAATTATGAGATTAAGACGGGTCTTTTATCGCTCATTCGTGCCGACCAATTTCGTGGCAATGAGACCGATAACCCGCACTCTCACATTCGGAATTTTCTTCGAATTCCCTTGACTCTCAAGTTAAGAGATGTGCCGAATGACGCGATTAAGCTCATGCTTTTTCCGTACTCGCTCGAGGGTAATGCTAAGATTTGGTATGAGAAAGAACCACCGGGTTCGATATTAACATGGGATGATTTAGTGTCTAAGTTCATGAATTATTTCTTTCCACCATCTAAGACAACACACTTTAAGAACGAGATCACTAAATTTGAACAAAAAGTGCATCAATCGTTTGGGGTTGCTTGGGAAAGATTTAAAGATTTGTTGAGACAATGTCCACACCACGGTTTCTCGGAATTGCATCAAATTAATACTTTCTATAATGGGCTAAATATGATTGAACAAGATTCTTTAAATGCCGTTGCGGGTGGTAATATTTTAAGAAAAACTCCGAGAGACGCGTGGTGTATAATTGAGAATAAGTCTAGAGCATAATATTCACGAAACACACCGAGTGTTTCCAATGTGGATTTATCTAATATCGAGATTGCTAGATTGGGCTCTAAGATTGATAATGGATTTGCGACCTTGTTGAATGAGATTAGGAAGAATCCTCATGGATCCATTAATATGGTTGAGAATGTTTGTGTATCATGTGGTGGAGCACATCCTAATTATGCTTGTTCAACCACGGGGTTTGATCAAGCTAGTGCTTTTGCCGCGACGGGAACTTATGGCTCCAACGGTCAAGTTCCTCGTCAAAATCATGTTGCTCCACCGGGTTTTGCACCGGTTCAAAATAGGTACAACAATGGAAATAATGGGAATAATTTTAACCGTGGTAACCAAGGGAATTATAATCAAGGAAATGGGTTTAATGCTAATCAAAACAATCAAAGTTTTCACAATAACCAAAATGATTTGTCAAGCTACATCAAGTCAAATAATGCAAATTTAAAGGCTTTTCAAAATAACATTCAAGGACAAATGGCAACTTTGAAAAATGAGTTTCAAAATACGATTAAAGGGCAAAACAATAAGATTGAGCTTAATCAACAAAGAATTGAACAAAGATTTGAGCAAATGTTCGAGCAAAGTCAAAATTGTTTGCAACAAAGTATGGAACAAGGTCAAAATAAATTGGTTTCGATGTTTGAATCTTTTATGACCAAACCTTCCTCGTCTTCGGGTGGCTTACCTAGCAACACCATTCCAAACCCGAAGGGTGAGATGAAAGCTATAACCACACGTAGTGGGAAAGCTTTAGACGGACCTTTGCTTCCACATGTGAGTACCTCTCCGGTGAGGGAAGTGGAGCAAGAACCCGAGGTGGTTAAAGAAAAGGAAATTCCTATTCCACCAAAGGTAGACCAATTGCCTATTCCGGAACCCGAGCTTCCGAAGACTAAACCCACACTACCCTACCCTTCGAGACTTAACCAAGAGAAGCTCCGCGAAAAGTCCAATGCTCAAATGGCTATTTTCTTAGAGATGTTTAAGATTCTTCATATTAATCTTAGTTTTGCGGATGCATTGCTTCACATGCCTAAGTTTGCTTCGACTATTAAGAGATTGATGAACGATAAAGGGAAATTGGTTGAAATGTCTACATCTTTAGATGCTAATTGTTTCGCGGTTCTTACACAAAAGCTTCCCAAAAAGCTTGGAGACCCGGGCAAGTTTTTGATACCATGTGAGTTCCCTAATATGGAAGAATGCTTAGCATTAGCCGATCTTGGTGCTAGCATTAATTTGATGCCTCTTTCCGTATGGAAAAGGTTATCACTTCCCGAGCTTACACCTACTAAGATGACTCTCGAGCTAGCGGATCGATCGACCACCTTTTCAAAAGGTATAGCCGAGGACGTGTTTGTCAAAGTAGGAAAACTCGTCTTTCCAACGGACTTTGTAGTTTGCGATTATCCCGAAGATTCTCGTGTACCACTAATTTTTGGAAGACCGTTTTAATGACGGCTAGTTCTATAGTTGACATGAGAGCGGGGAAATTGACTTTACGTTTTGATGATGAAAGTGTTACACTTGATGTTGGTGATAACACTAAATATTTTTCCAAGTATTACGAGGAATCAATTAATCAAATCGATGTGATTGATGTTACTTGTGAAGAATATTCTCAAGAAGTGCTTGGATTCTCGGCTAATTCCGAAAGTGGCAATCCTTCTTTATCGGATCCTATTATTGCCCTTTCGTCTCCACCCCTTACTCCATTTGGGGCTAGTGATTTTATCTTGGAGGAGGTGGATGCTTTTCTTAGCACATCGGATTTGCTATCTACATATGATGAGGATTATCATGATATGGAGGGAGATATCGATTTACTTGAAGCCTTTTTGAATGAAGATCCTTATGAATCGCTACCTATGGATTTGAAAGTTGTGAATGAAAATGAGACTAAAGTGCAAACATCTATTGAGGAAGCACCCGAATTAGAACTTAAGGAACTACCCACTCATTTGGAGTATGCTTTTCTTGAAGGAACGGATAAATTACCGGTGATTATTGCTAAGGGATTAAAGGAAAATGAAAAGGTTGAACTTATCAAAGTGCTTAAGAAACATAAACGGGCCATTTCATGGAAAATCTCCGACATTAAGGGTATAGATCCAAAATTTTGTACTCATAAAATTCTAATGGAGGATGATTATAAACCCGCTATCCAAAATCAAAGAAGGGTCAATCCAAAGATTCATGAGGTGATCAAAAAGGAAGTCACTAAACTTCTAGACGTCGGAATGATCTACCCCATCTCGGATAGTCCATGGGTTAGCCCCGTGCATTGTGTTCCAAAGAAAGGAGGAATGACGGTTGTTACTAATGAGGATAATGAATTGATTCCTACTAGACTTGTGACCGGTTGGCGTGTTTGTATTGACTATAGGAAACTTAATGATGCCACTAGGAAGGATCATTTTCCATTACCTTTAATGGATCAATTGTTAGAGAGACTAGCGGGGAATGAATTCTATTGCTTTTTGGATGGATTTTCCGGCTATTTCCAAATCCCCATTCGTGATCAAGAAAAGACCACATTCACTTGTCCTTATGGAACATTTGCTTATCGCGCATGCCTTTTGGACTATGCAATGCTCCGGGGACGTTCCAAAGGTGTATGATGGACATTTTCCATGATATGATCGAGAAAACCATGGAAGTCTTCATGGATGACTTTTTGGTTTTTGGGGAATCTTTCACTTCATGTCTTTCTAACCTTGAAAGAATGTTGCAACGTTGTGAGGAAACAAATCTTGTGCTTAATTATGAAAAATGTCACTTCATGTGCAAAGAGGGAATTGTGTTAGGACATAAGATCTCTAAGGCCGGTATTAAGGTTGATAGGGCTAAAATCGACGTGATTGCCAAATTACCTCCACCCACCACCGTTAAGGGAGTTAGGAGTTTTCTCGGCCATGCCGGCTTCTATCGACGTTTTATACAAGACTTCTCTAAGATAGCTCGGCCTATGACCCATCTTTTGGAAACAGAGACTCCTTTCATCTTTTCGGATGAGTGTATTCAAGCCTTTGAGATGCTTAAAAGGGAATTAACCGAATCTACAATCTTGGTTGCCCCGGATTGGGACCTACCTTTTGAAATTATGTATGATGCTAGTGATTATGCGGTAGGTGCGGTTTTGGGGCAACGTAAATCAAAACATTTCTTGCCTATACATTATGCAAGTAAGACTATGACGGATGCTCAAACAAAGTATACTACAACGGAAAAGGAGTTTCTTGCCGTTGTGTATGCTTTTCAAAAGTTTAGACCATATCTCGTCTTGTCTCAAACCATATTGTATACGGACCACTCGGCTATCAAATATCTTCGTAATAAACAAGATGCTAAGCTGAGGTTGCTCCGGTGGGTTCTCCTCCTTCAAGAATTTAATGTCAAAATTCTAGACAAAAAAGGAGCCGAGAATCTCGCGGCCGATCATTTATCTCGACTTGAGAATCCTCACCAAAGCGATCGAGAGAACAAGGAAATCAATGAAACATTTCCTCTCGAGACGCTTGGTATGATTGCTTTTCGTGGTGATGATAGTACCCCATGGTTTGCGGACATCGCAAATTACCATGCGGGGAAGTTTGTGATCAAGGGTATGTCGTCCCAACAAAAACGAAAGTTTTTCAAGGATATATCCTATTACTTTTGGGACGACCCCTATTTGTTTCGTGTGTGCGCGGATCAAGTGATTCGTAGGTGCGTGTTTGGCAAAGAATCTCAAGATATCCTTAAATCTTGTCAAGAGGGACCCACCGGGGGACATCATGGTGCTAACGCCACCGCGAAGAAAGTCTTTGATGCCGGCTTCTTTTGGCCTTCCATATATCGTGATGCCCAAGACTTGATCAAGACTTGTGATGCTTGTCAACGTCAAGGAAAGAACTCACAAAGGGATGAAATGCCTCAAAACATTATCCAAGTTTGTGAAATCTTTGACATGTGGGGGATCGATTTTATGGGGCCGTTTCCATCTTCGAAAGGAAATAAATACATTCTCGTAGCCGTGGACTATTTGTTTAAATGGGTTGAAGCTAAGGCTTTGCCCACGAATGATGCTCGAGTTGTGGTGAACTTTTTGAAACAACTCTTTGCTAGGTTTGGAACTCCGCGGGCTATTATAAGTGATCGTGGGACCCGTTTTTGTAATGAACAATTTGAAAAAGTTCTAAAGAAATATGGTGTCACTCATCGACTTTCTACGGCTTATCACCCTCAAACGAGTGGTCAAGTGGAGGTTTCAAACCGGGCTCTTAAAAGGATTTTGGAACGTTCTATTGGAGAGAATCGCACTTCATGGTCGGATAAATTGGACGATGCATTGTGGGCTTTCCGTACGGCTTACAAGACGCCAATTGGTTGTACACCATTTAGGTTGGTCTACGAAAAAGCATGCCACTTGCCAATTGAACTCGAACATAAGGCGTATTGGGCTCTTAAGAATTGTAACTTTGATTTGAGGACCGCGGGTGATCATCGCAAGGTTCAATTAAATGAACTAAGTGAATTAAGGGATCAAGCTTATGAAAATTCTTTGATCTATAAAGAGAAGACTAAGAGGATTCATGACTCTAAGATCAAAAACCGCATTTTCAATGTTGGTGATCAAGTCCTGTTATTCAACTCTAGACTTAATATTTTCTCGGGCAAGCTTAAATCCCGTTGGTCTGGACCATTCACCGTTTCACGAGTTTTCCCTTATGGCACCGTTGAGCTAGCTCAAAAATACGGCCTAACTTTAAGGTGAATGGTCATCGTGTGAAACATTACTTTGGAGGGGACATACCTACGGAGGTTGTCCCGGATCTTCAAACTTTCCCTAAGGACCAATGAATGCGGGGATCGAGTCGAGCTCATGACTCGGTGAACAAAAACGAGGTGCCTTGTGGGGGAGTCCCATACATTCTATCTTCTTTCTATTTTCTAACACTAATATGGCTTGATCTTTCAAGCTCGTGCTCGTGTTTTGTTGTGTTGTGAATCTTAGGTATGACCCTAATATTTGAAGACTCTCGTGTTCGGTTTTTGCCGGTCCACTTGATCTTCCATTCTTTGAATGCCAAAAAGGGGCACACTCTTTATCCCTTGATTTTTATCGACTAACGTTTTATCTTGAGGCATAATTAATAAACGGCTTATAGATTTGCGTGCTCTTTCCATGCTAGGATTTTGCATTAGACTCTTCGTGTTTTAGCAAGGGGGTGTTACTCTTGAGCTAAGAAACATTGAGGACAATGTTTGGTTTTAGCATGGGGGAGTCAATCGATATAATCGCTTGCAATTGCTCTTGTCGTGTCTAAACGTATTTGTTTTTCTCATTTTTCATAAAATTTTAAATTTTTAGTGTTATTTTTTAGTTTTAATAAATAAAATAAGTGCTTTTGACACAAATGTAGGATTTCCGTTGGTGAAAATAAAAATAGTTTTTGACTCGACTCAGTTTTTAACCTTAGCTTTTCCTTAACGTATTTGAATTAAGTTTTGCTAGGCTTTTATATAGGGAGCGTTAAAACGCGAAAGTCTTAATTCGTACGGGTTAAGAACAAGAACTTTTCGCAAGTTCCTATAATTGATCCTAGAAAGTCGCTTATCAAGGGAACTTTAAAACGCAAATTCTAAAACTTGAAAAAGTATAAGAAGATGCAAGATCCTATAGATGACTTGAAAACCCAAAACTTTGATTTAATAGGCTAAGTATCCATTGATTTCACATTTTTGAAATTTTATGATATGGAGAACAAGAGATGATAGAGTTCAATCATAAGTTTCTAAGGTTAAATTCTTCTTTGTGCAAGTATTTTTGTGAGTATTTTTGTGTTTGATTTAATCTCCTCGTATAACTTTCCACACTTGAATAATAATTGCTTAATAAATGAAGTTTTTAGCGGTTTAGGCTTGATATCTTAATTCGTGGCTCCTTCTTTTTATTCCCTTGTAATTAAAGTGAGAACACATTAAGGGTGTCAGCGTCATGGACTTTTGATCATGGGATTGCGGAAATTTGGCTTACTATAAATATCATATTAATAAATAAGAGTAAATAAAGACATGTTCTCTAGGAGCCTTCGGGTGGGAGTCATGTAGCACTAACCTTGTCATTAGAGCCTTAGGGTGTATGTCAAGGGGCGTGTTGAATAAAAATTGCTTCATCATCATGATCCGTAAGGTGGGATGGTGAAGTCAATTCCCTTATTTTTGTCCAAGGAGCCTTAGGGTGTGGATTTCAAATAAGGAGCACAATTGCATCTTAAAGAGCCACAAGGTGTTATGATGTAGTTGTTGCTAACTCCATTAATAAGGTCATAATTGACTTTGGAGGTTTTATTTGTTGCTTTTAAGTAGCCATATTAGCCAAATTTCGGGTCCGGGGATTTATCCCTAAATCGTGTTAAGTTATCCTTGATGTGGGCTTTCTTTAGTGACAACGATTTTTGAAGTCGAGGTTAGGTTTTGAGTGTTGAGTTTACACCGTTCTTGCCTTCATTTTTGGACTAATAAATATCAAATAAAGTCAAATGATCCTTTGGGTGAATGACAAATAAAATCTAGAGATACAATTAGGAATAATAGGAGATTGAGTTTAACACAAATTACTTGTATGAGTTGGTTTAATTTTGGGGCTTATGATTGACAATGATCTTGTTTTTGCACTTGGCTTGGAAAAGTGAAAAGTCGAGGACGATGAATCTATTTGAGTTTTATGATCCTAAAAGTTATTTTTCAAATAATGAAAGCAATACATTATGTCTTTGCAAAATAATAAAGTTGTCAAAAGTTGAATAATGGTGTAGTTAGTGTTTTATTTTTATCATTGCGTGAGGACACGGCAATTGCTTAGCAAGGGGGAGTTTGATATGAGTGATTTTACTTATATCAATAGTATCTTAAAACAACTAATAAATGCATAAATCTTATCAATTATGCCTTGTATATGCTTGTTTTGTGTTTCATGTGTGTAGTTACCAAAGATCGCAAAAACCGGCAAAACCGACACAAGTTTGAAGAAAAGATCGACAAAGCCAAGATTCGAGCTCGACTTTAGTGGATTTGATAATTATGCAAGAATTTGTACCAAGTGGGTCCCACATGAGCTTAATGGGCCCAAAAGCCCAATAAAGAAGCAAGTATTTATTATCTTTGGATCACAAGCCCATTTAAAATCCCAATATTAACTCATTCTTGAACAACTACATGTGACGGATGGAGAAGTCCAAGCCCAAACTTATTTCTTTTCACTAGGGACTATGGGAGTAATGGGCTAAGCCCATTAGGGTTAAGTAAAATCAAACGGATTGTTTAATTTTGGTCAACTCAAAAACAATTCACCCATTCACCACACAATAAATAAAAAAAACGATCCTCACCCACTCACCTCAAAACATTTTAAATAAACCCACATTCACACCACACGTTTTCTGTCATTACCCCACTTTCTCACAATAAAATATATATCGATACATTCTATGTGTTTCTTCCTCACCTTTTTCACCCTCACCCAAAAAGAAAACCAATAACAATATGTTACTGTTCCAAAACCCTAAATCAATAATTCATCACAATAAATTGGGGCTTTCACATCCCACGTGTTATTCACACGAGTGGGAAATAAATCCCCCAAGTTTTAGGAAGAGAAGTGATGGAATGAGCATGCTACGTGGCATCCGATTAATGGTCAAGACAGCAATTCATTCTCAATCCACCAATAATGAATGGACAGCTCAGATTGGAGAAAGCACAACTAGCACAAACGGATGCCACGTTGGCAATCCGTGTGCTAGTTGTGTATTATCAGCCCTACGATCAAAACCAACATGAGAGAGAAGATCAAGATACTGATCTAAGGGCCAATACTGAAGAAGGAATATGCTATTGAAGATTCAGATATTCTCCCTCAACAGCCTTTGGGATGGCTATAAAAACCCACAAAAATACTTGTAATCATTCATTCCAATTTTTACTTTAAAGTTATTATGTAGAAATAGATTTAGGATTAATTTTGTAATTTTCTTTATCAAAGTCTTGTAATCTCAATTGATTCTTAATAAAAGTTTTATTTACATCCGTTTCACTTGTGTCTTATTTTACTGTTTGATTTGAAAAGTTAATTCGATAATCTGTTTCATAAATAATAATGTTTATGATATTTAATTTAAGCTCATTTATAGCTTAGATTAGATATTAAGAGTAATATTTGGAAGATAAACTTCCCCACTGGAAGTTTAAGAAAAGTTGATTCATGAATGTTGGGTGATGAATGTTGATTCGAATGGTGGTCCTTGATGGTAATGGTGGTGATTGTTACGGGTTCACAAGGTTGTTCAGCACAACCTTCTTCTCAAAGGTTTTCTTCATTAGGTGAGTTCTATGTTAAATTTTATGTTTAATTTAAGATTAAATTTGTTAAGTGAATGAATTGAATGATTGATTAGTTTAATGAATCTGGTAAAGTTTTGTGAGGTTGATTTTATTTGGGGATGTATTGTTTAAGTTTGTTTTGATATGCTATCCTGTAACTGCTATTAAGAGTTGATTCTGTCTTAAATTCGTGTTACTTAATAAGTAGTATGTTGCCTTATGATTTAAAATTGCTTTTGGGTTAATCCTGTTATGGACTTTTGTGAGACTGCGTTATTCATGATTTTGTTTCGTTTGAGTAGAAAGTAATTGATATTGTTGTAAGATCTTGCTGATAGGTTGTTGATTCTTAGTTGTAGTTTTTTTTAGCAGTCTTAATCTAAGAGTTTGAATTAGTCTGATTTGTTTATCTGCTGTAATCTTCATATTGATTTTGAGAAGTGCAGCTTAGCAATTTTGGCTATGATTTGTTTTGGGATAAATCTGTGTAAACGTTCTTTTTTATGGCAGTTTGTTTTGGTTTGCAACTGATGATTAGAACTGATTTTAGTCTGCTTTGATATTTTGGTTACTGATAAATTGCATAAGATTTATATTGCTGAGATTGTTCCTTAGTTTGGGAACCTGTTTTTTAGCTGATTTTGAATTGGGATAGAAGTTTAGTCTGAGTTTGTTTAAATTGAGTTTACTAAGATCATAACCTGTTATGAATTTAATCTGCGGCTTGAGTGTGAACTTGAAATAAGCTATTTCTTGTAGCTTATTTAGCTTATTTATTTTTGTAATTTGACTGCTTATACCTGTCAGACTAAATTGGTCTGATAGGTTTATTACTGATGTCCTTATCAGCTCTCCAAACAATTTTAAAGTCACTTCCTGTGACATTGTTAATCATCATTTGTCCAAAAATAAATATCACAAAAAAGTGTCCTTCCTAGGACTCAAACACGTGACCTCACGGATGAACACCCAGTGTGTTAACCAATTGAGCTACAAGCTCTTTTGAGTTTATTTTCTGTTACTTAATTAATATAGTAATATTATTTCTGGCAGCTTTTAATTTAGTTGTGATTTCTTAAATTTCTGTTTGGTATAAGCATTTTTATTAGAGTAAGTTTTTAGTGCTAAAAATAATAAATAGTTTTATAATATTATAAAAATAAAATAAAGATAAAAATGTTTTTATTAATTTTATAAGTTTAATAAGTTTTTAAATAATTAGATTTTTGTTAGTGTAGATTTAAATAAAAATATAGTTTTTAATATAGATTTGGTTTAAGTAAATTTTAGTAAATTTAATTAGTTTAAAAAGTTAATTAGATTTCTAAAAATAGAATTAAAATTTATTTTTACTAAATAGATTAATTTTTATAGGTTTATTAATAGCTTAATTTTTTTTTAAATAGTTTAAATTTTAAGTAATTGTTTTTTTTTTAGATTTAATTAATTTGGGGTTTACGATTCATGCACTTTAGGTTAAAATTAAATAGTTTAAAATTGGTAGATCTAATTTCTAGTTTAAAAACCGAAAACCAATTCAAATCAATTGTCCAAAACGAAAGGAAACGTCTCAAATTCACTCGATCTTCGTGTACAACGAACTTGGTTCATCACGTGTTTAATTAAATTCGTCATTGGTAATATTAGTCTATTACTTTTTCCTAAAGGTAATTTTCTAATTTACCCTATAACGTATCTTAATTATCACATATACTATCACGATCACATCAAGTTCTCACTTAGCTTCAAAGTGAAGAGTCGTGAAGATTGGTTCTAGCTTTGGATTAGAACTCGACATCTAGCCTTGTGTCGTAAAATGGTGAAGTAGGCAACGTCGTGAAGATTGGTTCTACCTTGAGATTAGAACTCGACATCTAGCCTTGTGTCGTTAAATTATGAAGTAGGCAACGTTGTGTAGATTGGTCCTAGCTAAAGATTAGGTCTCGACATTTAGCTTAGTGTCGGAAAATAATGTAAGCGACGATGTAAGGCTTTCTCCGCCAAGAAGAGAGCTTATGGATATAGTGGAAATCTCGAGTAGGTGTACTCGAGGAGTGGAGTAGAAACGAGGATAGAGCCTCGTTTTCGAACCACTATAAATCTTGGTGTCTTGTCATTAGGTTGTCTCTTTCCTTACTCTTTACTTATTTCATTATCATTATACTTACCTATTACCATTGCTAATGCATTTGAATTGAATCTAATCATTATGCAACTTAGCTTCAAGTAAAAGATAGTTTTGATACAAACCTAATTGAAAGTAATTTTAATTAGGTGACTAATCGAAGAGAAACTATTCAACCCCCCCTTCTAGTTTCTACAATTGGTATCAGAGCGATGGTCACTCAAGATCTTTGAAGTATATTGTACATTAAAATTTGGATCGATCCATTGTCTCCTCATATTAGAAGGTCAAGTTGTACTAAAGTTTCTTTTTGGTCAAAACTATTTTTTCTTGGAAAATAGGTCTTTTAATTGGTAATATTACATCCCTCTTAGATTAGTAGCTTTTGTGCATTTTAGATCTACTCTTTAAATGTATCTACTAGTTTGCATCTTGCTTTGTGTATGTACTCATGAAGATCAATCATTTAATTGGTTGTTGATTGAGTTACTTGCACTTGTAGAAGACTCATCTTCATTTATCTTCAACATCTTTGAATTATGATATCAAGATGATTGGGAATGCTACTAGTCCTTGAAGACTTAGTACTCATCATAGTCATTGTTGGGCATTGCATTGATTCTTTGATGGATTGGAATGCTCTTTGTGGCCAAGGTAGGCTTTCGTTCTTCCACACGCCCTTTGATCATTCTTTTGATCATTACTTGACTATGTGCTTGTTCTTGGCATCCTTGCCTTGACATTTGTTTGTGGTTTGTGATTCTTTTCTTTTATCCTCTCAAACCTTCATTGCTTGGATACTTGACACACTATGGTGCTGTAGAGTGAGTTAGTAGTATCTTAAAGTATCAAGCATGATATCCATCGTTTGCACCCATACGGTTAGTAGGCCCTTTGTGGGAGAGAAAGTGAATTAATACCTTGCTCATATTTTGGTTTAGACTAAGACTATTATTAAAAGTGATCTTAGTCTATGCATCAATATTTGCTTTGCGTTTATTCATTACCAAAGCCGTTTAACACTTCGCCGGAAATGCACGTCTTAAACCACTATATATGACACAAGCTCTTTGTCTCCTCGATTTGAAGATTGTCATTAATCCCTTGAGCATTGGTCTTAGTCTTGATTCACTTCCCTTGACTTCTCTCCACTTTGCTTTTTCGCTACGAGTAGTCGTTTGTTCATTTCGGTTCTTTTCGATCTCGATTCAACTCGTAATCCTTCATTAAGGCATATTGCTTAGTGTTATGATGAATCCAATGATATACTAAAAGGTTTAAGATATATTTTTAAGTATTTTAGAAAACTTGGTTTTCAAAATTTTGGCGTATTTCATTGATAAAAACCAGCCTCTGTAGGCGGTTCTTTATCTCTGGCGGTCCAAACCCGCGGTTCCTTATCGATAAGGAACCGCGGGCAGTAAAGCTTGTCAGAGCGCCAGTTTTATTAAAATATTCTTTTTCAAACTAAACCCTCTCTCTCTCTCAAAAACACACAGCCGATGGGTTTCACCTTTTCCACCATTGTTGAAGCTTCAAAAACCTTAAATCACTCAAATTAATTGATTCCAAGTCGTGGGTTTCACTCATCCTTCATCAAACATCAATTAATTGTAAGTATTTTCTTTCAATTTCATCTATTTTTTTCTAGGGTTCATCCTTTCATAATTGGGGATTTTTTAAACTGAAATTGAATTAGAACTTTAATAGGAATATGGGTTGACATGGTTATCTTACTATGATTCCTTAGGTTCATATTCATTAAGATTTCACTAAAATCCACTTGTAGAACAAATCCGAATTTTGGCTAAGTGATTTTGGTTAAAAGATGGAATTGAGATGAACCCATGAACAAATAGGTAATTACATTGTTAATGCTTACCTAAAAACCTTGTTTTGAAAAACCAATGTTCTAGTTCATTATTGATACAACATAATTCATATGTTTTTGGTTAATAATGGAATAGATACATTGTGAACATGAGAGTGATATGGATTCAATCCTTTGTTTGTCAAGAAATTGATATAACACATTCTCATATTTTGATTTTTGAGTTTATTTTTCATATGAGTGATTGGAAAAATATTTTCTTGTGTTTATTTAGGTACTAATCATGCCTTCACAATACCAAAAGGATCATCAACTTACTAAACAATACATGCCAAACATTTCCCAAACCTATGCTTCCACTCAACTTCGAACCTCCTTTTCATCTCTTTCAACTCGAAATTTCCATGAGGGTAGAGTAGTTGATGAGGGAATAACGGGTTATGACTATATCAAATCTATGTTTGAGCTTTCGGGGTTTGATCGCTTGCTCAACATAGAAGAAGATATTTACCCCTTGTTTCTTCTAGAATTCTTTAGCACTTACTCCATGTTTGAATACAATGGTGAAATCTTCATTTGATTCTTGTTGAACGATCAAATCATTCAACACTCTCTCGAAGATTTCGGTGAAATTCTTGGTGTGCCATATGAAGGCACTTGTCGTTTCACGGATAAATAGAGACTTGATGCTCTCTTGGAATCCTACGACAAACCTCCAAATGACCACGGCAAAATTGATCCGGAGTTTATCCTTGATATCATTTCGAAATAGCGTGATGGAAACGTTGTGAGAAGCCTTCATTCTAATGTGCGAAATGTGAATCGCTATGAAGTGCTCTCAAGAGATCTTAAGGATTTTATGGTCCAATGGGCAAATATCCTTAGGGAGAATGTATTTTGTCTTGGTGGAAACCGAGATCATATCCCGGCTTGTATGGTGCATATGTTGTGTTGCATGTTTACATCAACCAAATACAATTTAGCATTCTATATCGCTCGACGAATAAATTATGCTCTTTCAAAGCCCAAAACAAACCTTCCCTATGCTATGCTTCTTACTCGCCTTTTCAAAAGGGTTGCTCATGACTTTCCCCACCTCGACCTTTCTTGCTTTCACCCGGTTCATCGGGTTATGTTGCCTATTCAAGAGGTATATGAAAGAAAGCCTAGAAGTGATCGAGGTTCGCAAAAATCCGATCATCAAGATACGGATGATGAGGACACCTATATGCCAACAAGTGATGGTGATGACATAGGTTCTAGTTCTCATTTCAACTCTTCGAGTAATTCCCACCCATCCTCAAACTCATTCGTGGATGTACTTGAAGACTTAGCTCATCCACCTCATTATTCCTCTAGTGAAGTACCGGAAGATCTCAACATGGAGCATCTCTACCGTGAAAATCATAGGACTCGAGGTGAATTGCATGAACATCGGGTTGAGTCAAGGAAGGGATTCAAGTACTTGGGGAATATGATCAAGGGATTGGGTAAGAAAAGAAGGTGAAGACTTTGAAGTGTTTCAAAGTATACATGTTGGTAAACATGTAATGTTGAACAAATTTTTTATTTTGGTTGTGTATTAACTAAATTCTACTTGTTTGGATTACTTGTTATTGTTATCCTAATGATTATCTATGCCATCGGATTTACGATTTGCATAGCTTTGTGCATCCTATGTGTTAGTTAGCTTCCTAGATTTTGGTCAGTAGTTAACTTTGGCTTGATAATCCTTTGGTAAAAATCTGGGCTAACCAAAGTTTGAGGAAGTACCATTTTTGAACACCTCTGGTCGCGGTTCCATATCGACCCGCGGTACCTTATTGATAAGGAACCGCCGTCCCTAGATAAGGAACCGCCGGCTACTGTGTCCGACAGAATCTTTGCTTTACACTATTTTCCTTAATCTGTGTAAACCTTGCTTGATTCTTTGCAAAAACCTGCACATTTCCTAAACTAGGTTACCTAAATTCATTATTCACATAAAATGTTTTTAACCCATTACTAGTTTGGATCATCCCCTCACCCTTTTAAACCCACCTTGTTAGCCATGTTCTTCACATCAAACCATTCTTCCTTAAACCTTAAACCTTTCATTACAACCATGGTTTCTACAAGAAGCTCAAACTCATCCAAAACCTCCACTTCAAGGAAAAATCTTAATATTAAGATTAAGTTGCCTAAACCTAACTCTTCACCCTTTCACACACCTAAGAATGAGATTGTCCCAATTCTCATTCTTCATCAACATCACCACCTCTTGCTCCATGCAAGACTACATCAACCCATGGTACCAACCATTCTCATGGTTCTACCTCCTCTTCATTCTAATCTAGAATGAATGAGCTTTCCTCACCCTTCACTCCAAGTAATCTCTTGGATGTGACTACCCAACCACAACCCATCCAAAGCATTCCCATTGTGAATGACTTTGTTGATACCTTGGTGACTTCACCATTTACCCCTCCAAACTCACCCTTTTCACCCTTAGAGAGCATACCTCCACACTCACCCACATCACCCTTGGAGAACATACCTCCTCCACCTCCACCTCCCTCAAACACTCCCATTTTGGGTGTTCCACTTCCCTTCTTTATGGGTGATCCTTACTTCCTTGGGTTCCTAGAAGCTTATGGTTCTCATTGTCCATGTTGCCTCTATAATAACTACATCATTCAAAACCTTAGGATGGAGATGTTTGGACTTCACATGAGGTTGCAAGATTTCTTGCTCACCTTGTTTAACATGCCTCCTCCTAGGAGATGAATGGTGATTTTCTTTAAAAATATTATTCAAGAAAAATCAAGCCAAGGGAGATTACTAATCAAGACCTAGTTTTAATTTATCTTTATTTTAGTTAATTGTTTTTCTTTATTTCCTTTATGTATCTCTTTCCCTCCATGAGTGTTTTATGAGGATGAATTATGGACTTAGCTTTATGTGTTTCTATGTTTATGTGCACATTAATCAACTTTAATTTTAAATTAAAATTGAACCTAAATCTATCACAACCTCTAAAACTTGACTAAAATTGGCTCAAAATGTTATCTAAATATTTTGTCACTCTTTGTCAAGACATTCTTTGTGAATGTGTTGCTTTTATGCAACCCTAGCATAATTTAGTGCTAATAGAGGTAAAATTCCAATATTTGCAATTTTTTAAAAAGTCTTAGTTTTTCTCAAAACCCTGGAAAATCATGGTTTCAAGTCCACTGCACGCGGCTCACTAAAGTCGCGCGGTTCCTTAAGTGATAAGGAACCGTCGGTCCCTATAAGGTACCGCGGACAGAAAGCCAATATTTGGCTCATTTTTTGTCTTTCTTCATCACCCTATTCCTTGTCAAGATTCCATGTTTACTCAATTTGGCTAAACATTCCTTGACACTTTACATTTGTTTTTCAAATCTTTGTCTTGTCTACTTTCTTCTTATACCCCCACCTTGAGATTTCATTCTCACACCTCAACAATGCCTAACTCTTCCTTTCATAACCTTGACATTTCATTGTCACAAACTTCCTCACCCAAAGCTTCCTCAACCAAGCTTTCCAAGAAACCGAAGATCTCGGTTCGACCTATTTGGATCAAGAAAAATGAACCCTCTTCATCCAAACCACCCAAGAACCCCACCTTCTCTCCAATCAAGTATTGGAATGAGACCTACTCCATTAACCCCATCACCAGAGAAAAGGAAAATCTCTCCCCACCACCAAAACCTTTTGACACCCCCCAACTCAATGACCTTTCAACCTTCCCAAACCTCACAAGGCATTGTGAAAAAATTTCCTACCCACTCTCCTCACCACCACCAAACCCTAGGTGTGATGGCCTTCCCCCATCAACCAAATTTGTGCTGCATCATGGATCCTCGTGTGCTTGTTGTCGATTTCAACAAATTGAACTTGCTCATGTGTATGAGAAGTTAAATTTTCTTGAATTCCTCCTCACTCGACCTCCTCTCAAAGTTTTCGTTCCCGTGGACAAAACTTCGAATGATGCCTCGTCGTCTTTTTTTCCAACTAAAGGACTAAGCACTCTTGGAGTCAATAAAACTTTAGTTGTTTTAGAGTCAATAACGTTTTAAGCAATCTTGGAAAATTATCACTATTAGAATAGCTTATGCTTTGTGGTTTATTTTCCATATATTTTGCTTTAGATACTCATATTGTGTGTATGACTATCTACTTTGTTTGTCTCTTTTATATTTATGTAATATGAAACCTAAGTGTTGTGTTTATTTTATTTATTTGATCATTCTCTCTTCCTTTTGAGTTGATCGTGGTTAATCTTTACAATTGATTATGGGTGATTTCATCAATTCTAAATTTTAACCCCTTGACAAATTTATCATCTTCATTGGTTAGATGTTTCTTTTCTACCTCAATTCCACCAATTGAACTTTGATTTTGTCATTTACCTTTTTGGACATACTTAGCAAGTACTTGCTTCTAATTTGAGATTTCTTCTCCTTCTCCCTCTCAAGTTACTTAGTAGGTAGTGATCATATATACATTGGTGTTTCTTTTCTTTCTACTAACCTTTGTGTAGCATGTCACCATAGCTCATACACTTGGTGCCCCAAGCAAGGGGGAGCAACCACCAAGGGGGAGCTACTAGAAAAGTCCGGTTCTCTTCAAAGACTTGTGCTTACCTTTTTGCTGCGACAAAGGGGGAGAAATGATAGTGATAAACTCGTTAATAATTCGATATTTTGTGTTTCTACGTAAATGAGTTTATAGTTTGTCGTAATAAAAAAGGAGGAGATTGTTAATGCAAGTGATGCCTAAAAACATTATTAGTGTTAACTAATCTTTCTTAGTTTTGATCACAACAAACTATACAACACATTTAGTGTAAAACACAAAACGAATTATTTAACTAACACTATCATCAAGGTAATAATCATATCACTAACTTTTCTTAATCATACTTAGTGATTATCATAGTGATTATCCTTAAAACTCACTTTTGTTAATATGACAAAAGATTTTATAATAAACTTTCTTTTTAAGAAAATGTTTTATTAAAATGGAAAATATAAATTTGAAAATGTCATATTCCATATGCCATAAGAATATCCTTTGAAGGTTTAAAAAACCTCAGATATTCCTACCCCACTAAAAGACAAAAAAAAGGAGCGGACTCTACTAGGCGGTACCTTAAATAGCTAGGCGATTCTTTAGCGATATGGAACCGCCGGGCTAGTTAAGGATCCGCGCCCAGCTAGACGTTGCACTTTGTCTTCTATAAATAGTGGATCAAATCTCATTTTCCAATAACCCTCTTGGACGTTTTTCTCAGCCCTCTTTCTCTTTTCTATAGCATAATCATTAGTAAATGATCACTTAACGTGTTAAGTATGTTTACATATGATTATCCTCTTGATCTCATCCTTTACCTTGTCCAACGAGAAGATCACTCACTCATTAGTGTTGTGATAAAGATGAATATATGAATTAGTCATATTCATCATGTTAGCCTTTTTGTTTTTGTTGATCCATTTGTATTTATGAATACTTGGACTAGTTGTGTTCATCCAAGCTATTTGTGAATACTTGGATTTGTTGTGTACATCCATTGCATATGTGTTTGCTTGGATTTGTGTTGTGTAGATCCAAGCTACATGTGTGTACTTGGATATGTCTAGTTGAGTTGTAATAGATTGTGTAGTAGTTCTCACTATACTATAAAGTGATGTGGTTGTGTCTTGTGAGTTCTCACTAAACTTGAAAGTGATTAGTAGTTGTGTTGTGTGAAGTTCTCACTTAGCTTCAAAGTGAAGAGTCGTGAAGATTGGTTCTAGCTTTGGATTAGAACTCGACATCTAGCCTTGTGTCGTAAAATAGTGAAGTAGGCAACGTCGTGAAGATTGGTTCTACCTTGAGATTAGAACTCGACATCTACCTTGTGTCGTTAAATTGTGAAGTAGGCAACGTTGTGTAGATTGGTCCTAGCTAAAGATTAGGTCTCGACATTTAGCTTAGTGTCGGAAAATAATGTAAGCGACGATGTAAGGCTTTCTCCGCCAAGAAGGGAGCTTGTGGATATAGTGGAAATCTCGAGTAGGTGTACTCGAGGAGTGGAGTAGAAACGAGGATAGAGCCTCGTTGTCAAACCACTATAAATCTTGGTGTCTTGTCATTAGGTTGTCTCTTTCCTTACTCTTTACTTATTTCATTATCATTATAGTTACCTATTACCATTGCTAATGCATTTGAATTGAATCTAATCATTATTTAACTTAGCTTCAAGTAAAAGATAGTTTTGATACAAACCTAATAGAAAGTAATTTTAATTAGGTGACTAATCGAAGACAAACTATTCAACCCCCCTTATAGTTTCTACACGTTCAATTAAAATTAAAATCAATGTCATATAGACTATGAGATTATACTGCACTCCATATTAAATATACAAAATTATATAATCAGTTTGACCCGGCGGTTCAACCGGTTGAACTAGAGACTCGGTGAACCGGCTACTATACCAATTCGATTAAAAAAATCGGATTTTAGAACATTGGAATTTCGTATGAAAACTCATATTGACTTTACGTTTACAATCTTCGGGTTTTCCTTTTGTGTTAAAATATTATGATAAAATAAGTATGGATCGAGTATATTGAAAAAAAACCCTCCAATTGTGACTTCTCTTGACTACCTTGGCCACCTTGACCGACTACCTTTATTTAGGCGGAAGTTTGACCGTCTTTTGACTTTTTCACCTAGTTTGACCGGTTTGCTCTAAGTTGCAGCATTATATGTCTGCCAACACTTGGCGCTTAGCTTGCTTTTTACAACATTGTAAGTTGTGTTTGGTGATCAGCGTTCTTTTAGTGTTTTGGAGCGACAAACAGTAAGCAGTTTATATAAAAGACTTGTTTGAAAACACCTCAACAAGCATTTGAATATGGCTTAACTGCTTCAATCTCAAATGTTTCTTGAAGAACCATTTCAAAACTGTTTCAAGCGGTTTGTTCATAAAATTACATATATACCTTTAAATATAACATTTATAACTTCTTTAGTTAGGTTACATGCTTTTTTTTGTAATTTTATGTTTTTTAATTATATCTTCAGCTACGTTATTAAACACTTTTTTAAACAAACAACGATTGCTTACTCATTCTGCTACCGCGTAGGCGCTTACTAAGCTCATGCTTAATGTTACGTGTCGCCGAATACAGTAGACAGTTATTGAATTGGTGGCCCAAACCAAGTTTGTAACCTTATGGTCCATTAATTATAGTTGACGGGTTTTACTAGTGGCGGAACCAGAAAGTTGGCGGAAAGTGAGGGCAAAAAAATTTTTTGGGACAAAAGTCGTTGTATACATCGAAATAAAAATACAAATAGAAGGTTTTTTACATTGCTTTTCTCTTTTTGGGGGGCAATTTGAAAGTTTTTACACTGTTTTATTTCCGAGTGGGGGGCAATTCGAACTTACAATTGGATGCACTTTAATAAAATGGTCTTAAAAAAAATTTACACTTTGTTTTTTTTACGAGCCATGGGGGCGCCGCCCCCCAACCCCCACCATCCGAATAGTTCTGCCCCTGGGTTTTACCATATTATTGCACCTATGATATGGTTTCTATTATGTGATGATCATATTGTTACAAAACAAAGTCTACAAGGCTGAGTAATCACTGCTTTTATCGATTAATGTAAAAGTGATTAATGACGGTCAACTGGGGTCAAAGCGGTCAAACTTGTTGAACCTGCAAATCTTGTCAAAAATACTGAAAACCCACTACAAACGTGTGTTTATCACTTATAATAACTATTTATAACTATGATAAGTTGAATTTAAGGAATATAATGTCGAAAGTACCTAAAACTCGTCAGAAATACTCAAAACTTGTCGGAAATACCCAAAATTTGCTAAAAATGTCCATCCGATTAATCACCGAGTAATCCCGCCTAGAACAATTATAAACTACAAGTGATCGACTGACCGACTAGCGATTCACGATTTTTGCAACGCTGACAAATTCATAACCAAAGACTCTTGTTTACAACTTTCAGTGCATGGGATATACGTCATTATCATCCTTCGGCTCGTTCAAGGATTCCAAACGAGTGAGACAATTTGGTTCATGCCATAATTGATCGGTGTAGTTGGGGAGGTACAGTTTGGTCGTTTTCAAGAATATAAATTTTGGCATTTCAAGCTTTTCTGTGGGGCAAGCAAGATATTTCAGTATAACATTTTCACCGGTTAGAACATACCTTATCTTCTTCTGTTATCACATTTTGATGTATAAAACAAGGTGACACGTACCTGGCGTCAGGGCCGGCCCTAGTACCGGGCGAGGTGGGCGACGGCCCAGGGCAGCAAAAGTTTAGGGGCATCAAAATTTATATTAATGTTACATAGTAATACATATAAAAATTAGAAGAAGTGAACAGATCTTAGAAATGGAGTATGATGGAGTATGATGTTTTTGTAAGAAGATGAAGTATGTTGGAGAGAGAATGTAAAAATAATAAAATTATAATTAAAGTGGTAGCATGATGACGCACGAGTGGGATTGGATGGATAAATGTGCATTTAACGTATTACGTATGGTTCTCTTTAATTAAAAATAGGCTTGTTCAAAAAGTATGATTGCTCATTAACTCATTTTTACCATGTTTATGATGTCAAGCATAACGTTGATTGTTTCTTTTTGTTACAAGTTCAAGGTAAATTTTTATAACTTGTAATTTGAAGTGTTTTTTTGTTGTAATGTGACATTTTTTTATTCAACATAATTAAATATAACATTATGTGAGATTCAGTCATTATATTCTTGGTCATTTTTGTTATATATGTTTGATGCGCGGTGATAAAATATGCACTAAGGGCATGTTTGGTAGAGAGAATTTTAGAGAATAGAATTGAAGCAGAGAATAGAATTTCAGAGAATAGAATTCAGTAGAGAATTTTGTTTGATTCTACTGTTTGGTAACAACAGAGACTTTAGCCTGAGAAATGCGCAAATTTATATTTATTTTGATTTTTTTTTAAATATTTTGATTAGGGCTGTCAAAAAAGTCAACACGAACCGAACCCGATTAAGACACGGTTTAAAAATGTTGATTAACTCGGTTTTGACTCAACTCGACTGGCCCATAAATTTTCTTTTTTTTTAAATGACTTTACGAAAAATATAAACTAGTCCAACTTCATTATATATACCCGGATCCGTTAGTAAAATTAGTGATATTTGTTCTTTGTTAGATAAATACGTAAAGAAAACAAATTTCATTCAATTTGAGAGGGAAATAACACCACATGAAATTGCACTAGGGAGAATAGGGTGAGAAAACTAATTCTCCACCTATTTTTTTCTTAGCATACCAAACAAGAGAAATATTGGGCATTTCCATTTCTCTATCTCCTTTTCTTTCTACCAAACACACCCATAGTTTTTATAAGACGCCCTTTGCATTCTTGAATAAGTAAAGATTGTGCTTGCAATCTAAAAGTACCGCTGGGTTGAATCTTGCTATTTACTTTACTAAAAATTATACTAAAAAATCTTATAAAATAATCTTTTGCGCCGACTACGGACTAATTCGGGGTTAGCCGGCTAGCAATATCGAAACATGTTTACAAAAAAAAGAAAATTATATAAAATACTATTGTGGTCGCCATTTCAAAAAATCTAAAACAAATTTTTGTTGTTTATTCACAAGGGGCATTTTTTAGTCGGTTCGCCCAAGGTAGCAGAAAACTCAGGACCGGCCCTGCCTGGCGTTTAATAAAGACATGAAAGCTACGGATATCCTACAAGTTTAGAGCGCCAATTTCGCAATTAAAAAGGAACAGGTAAGCTGTAAATCAACGGCACATGACTTGTTCCAGTCATGTGTCAAGTAACTAGTGGCGCGGGTTGATGATGGCCTTATGCCACGGCTGCTATTAATGTGTCATATAGGATCTTAGAAGGATTTGCAAACAGCCACACCAGTAAAGATTACACACACACACATACTTTAAAATTAAACTAAATAACTTTAGAAAAACTGAAAAAGCACTATGCAAATCGCAATATGCATGCTATCTTTTTTTTTTACCGAGTTTCAGAAACTTCTGACTAAATTTGTAAGACTTCTATAGCAATCTAACATATTGCATATGGTGACGAGAAATAATGTGTCTGGTGGTTTTGGAATCCGGCTGCAGGAAATATGTATTTATGGGAAATTCCTAGCCTTTCAAATAGTTTGCTAAGGGTTTTGCAACCCCTAGAATTGTGGACCTTTTGGACAATCACAAAAGATATCTGGCGTGATTCAAATATTCGACGTAATCTAAAAGGCGAAAAATTGACCAAATGTCGTTTTATTATGAAAATTTCCTAACATGCGTAACAGGTAAAAACACACAAATATGTGATGGATCTAACCAAAAACATGTTTGGGTGTTTGAAATTGAAACTATACCAACTTAATGTATCCAAATGCAATTTGATCCATTCAGATAACATATCCTTCAACCATAAATAAGAAGCCCATGACTATTGAGCTTTAGTAAACATAGAAACATGGAACTATGATCTATGGGTATTTCAGTGGTAGATCAAGGTTAAAAAACCTGAATTTTTAACAAATGAATTATGGACAGACAGAGTTCAGAAAATGACATTTCATGATACATGCAATGAACATTAAGACAGATTAAACTCGATACGGGAATACTTTTCAAGCCAGCTTTTTTCAACCATGTTTCAACGGCCGAACATATTAATTATCCCTATTGATTATTGGAGACATAGCATGATGTATGTTTCTAAAAACACATTCTTTTTAGGGAATTGGTTGAGCACTTAAGCTAACATTTTTTCTATTTTACTTTGATAAAGTAGCAAAAATTAAGGTTTCTGCAAAACAGCTACATTCTCAATTCGATTTTGATACTGTTTCAGGTTTTTGTGTGTTTGACGTGCTCGGTTATGAAGCTTTGTTTACCGTGAGCTTTATATAGTTTTATGTGAAGCACTTTCACTGAAACCAAAATCACAGTGGTCAGATTTAAGAGGTTTTTCCGGAGAAGGGGGCTGGTGGTGTGGTGTGGTGGGGTGGGATGTGGAGTCGCTAGATATCGGTCTCAAAACATGTTAACTTTGTTTTTTCGCAGAAAACTTAGAGGATTTTGCTACTTTGTGAAGTATGAGAGAAAAAATGAGTGTAACCGATTTCCCCTACTTTTACTATTTAAGATAATTAGAAGAACAACTCAGCTTCTTGACATATACGTGTGTGTGTGGTTGTCTATTTTTTTTCCTTAAAAACTGTTAGATCATAAATTAAGGAATGAAAAGAAACAAAATGCGCACACCCAACATAAACTAAGTAACTTTTAATTAACCAACTTGTTTGGAACTTACAGTTTCTGCTTGACATGAAGTAAAAAGCTCTTGTGGGTTGTTTACAAACAAGCTACCAGATTTGTTGGGCGTAACCAAGCCAACCACTGTTGAACCTGGACTGCTTAGTTGAAGATGATCGCCCCATATATTATACTCAAATCTGGGGTCATAGCCTGAACTTTCCTCATGTTTCACAGTTATAATTCCGACCTCAGGAGCCCGTGTAACTGGAGCAGGGGTTTTTGGTGGTGAAGAAGGTTTCTCTACAGCAGGAGGAGTCGCACTAGTGGTACCATGATTGAAGGGGTTTCTAGCCTGAATTATTTGTTTAGGAGATAACTCAGAGAATCGCTTGGGTGTCGATGATGAGGCTGGAGATGAAGGCAAAGAAGGTGTTGGAGAGTTACTACTATGACTACTTGACACTTCCATATGTGCCGCTACCCCTGACCCAGAACCCCTATTTTTCCTTCTACGTCTTGGTTTCTCTTTTCCAGTTTTAACTGTAAGATTCTCAGGTTTTAATGCCTCAACCGTAGTAGCCTTTGACTCCAAAGAGGATGGTGGCGGCAATGACGATGATGTTGGCAACAATTCCTTCACAGAATCTGGTTTTGCGCAAACATCTGCATTTCTTGTTTTAACCGCAAGATTCTCAGATTTTGATGCCTTAATCACAGTAGCCTTCGACTTCAAAGAGGGTGGTGGTGTTGATGATGATGATGGTGGCAGCAATTTACTCACAGATTTTGAATTTGAGCAAACATCTGAAGAATCTTCGTCGTGCACTGAAGAGGTCTTAGACAGATCTCCACCTCTGATAATAAACGAAAACGTACAAGAACATGCCATTGAAATTATAAGAGTGGTAAGAAGAACGGTAAGAACAAAATTCTTGAATATTATCCATAAAAGTGATCTTTTGCATAACTTGAGTGTTGATGCGGAAAGACTGACTTCCATTGGTACGACTAGTATGCCACCAGCCATGTTCAATTCAAGTTCCCTACGTAATGTTTCCACACATGTATCAGCAGTGTACGAAATTGTAAGCTTTCGAGATTCCCCGGGTTCCAAACCAAAACCTTTACAACTTCCCACCACAAATCCATCCAACTCACACTTTGTTCCCGAGATCGATATTCTGTTGATTTTAACAGGCAAGTCTCCTGTGTTCATTGCAAACAAATCTTTGCTGTACGGTTTATTGTAGTTGTGTTTGAGCTGTACAGTATGCACTGGATCGGACCCATCAAGTAAACGCAAAGAAATCGAACCTCCAGAACCATGTAATGATAGCCACTCGACACCTGAAAGATTGTTCCTTACAAGAACTGAGCTTTTCCATTCACATCTACTGGAGGGGTGAAACACAATTGGTCCAAGAAGCGCTTTTTCATGAGGATGAACATAGGCCTCGGTCAATGCATTTCCCGCTATCGAAAAACCGTACCTTGAAGGACTCACGTGACCATTAACAACCATAGGATAAGATGAAGGGATCTGCAAATTTTCATCTGATCCTCGACACTCGTTGATAAGCTCACCAGAATTTAAAAGCAGCTGCATAATAACTGGTTGGTCACTCGGGTTCACCACACTGATCCACTTCGACTGATGAGTACTAATGTGAACCATTGGAAACGTAACCTCGTGCTCATCAAGAACCGACATCCCGTTGTTAGTCCCTTGAGATCTCCAGTTTCCTAGTACCGAGTCATCAGCTTTTGCCATTTCTGTTGCCTTCAAAAAGTAAAAAAAATAATATAATTTCCTTTCTTATTCCTATACACAAAACAAAAAAGAACGAAAAAACACAGATAGAATGTCATGTCAGCATTTCGGCCAACAGATTAGACTTATAGTAAATGTCACGCTTTTAAGCAAAGGATATAAGACCTATACGTGGAAAAATGGGCGGGCCAGGACGTCAGGTAACAGGTAAAAACGGAGCTAAGGTTAAAACCGGGCCATTTATGAAAACAGGTTTGGTAATCCTTTGTCACTTTTGAAAACGGTTCAGTCAGGATCCGGTCAGCCTATTACTTTTCTCCTAATTCTTTATTATCGATTTTAATTAACAAAAAAAGTACATACTCAACTAAGGGGGTGTTTGGGATTGCTTATTCAAAATAGATTATCCGTTTTTAAAACGGATAAGCAGATAATCAGTTGTTTCAAAACGTAGTTTTGAAATATAGTGTCTGGATTTGATTATGCTGTTTGATAACGAAATAATCAGATAATCAGTTATTTTAGTGTTTGGCAAATGAACTTATTAGTTAGCATAACTTGTGAAATTACCGAAATAGACATCATTATATACTTGAACATTATGTACTTGATACAACATTTTAATACGTGTATATACTTAACGTACACATTTTTAATACTTGTCTGTGTTTAAAGTATACATTTTAATATGACATGTGGAATGACCAAAAAAAACATACCATTATTTGTAACTTCATTTTGTATTTTTATAACTTGCGTCTTTGTATTAAAATTCAATAAATAGAAAAATAATCATGCGTTAAATTTTTTTCATATTTGTTGGGCTTTCAAAAACATTTTAGGGTTCCCTATCTATTTTATGCGCCTCCCATCTTCAAAAAAAGCCTCTGCAACTACGACGACAACAACACCAATTCACTTTTATATATAAAATATTTTTTCTTGTATGTTGGTGATATATTGTGTTGTATTTTGAACATAAAACAAAAGGGGCATATGAAGTTGCAACAAGAAATCACGCATGTGAGGGGCAGTTTAGTAATTGTGACACTTGAGAAAACTACGTTTTCTGGCAGCAAGGGGCAAGTTACTTTTTCATAACTCCGTTTTGAAGGTGTACAACGCAGGTAAGTGGTTTTCACGAATACTTTGCCAAACACTAAAAACCAATTTATTCCGTTTTCAAACCGAGATAAGCAGATAATCTGCGTCAAAACGCAGCCCCAAACACCCTCTAACTACAATAACTAATACACATGATCCATTGTCATTTTGTTTTCAACTTAAGTGTATTCAGAAACAGTCACGGCGTAAAACTTTACCTGCAAAAAGAACCCTTTTGCTTTTGCTTCTTTATAATTGTATAAATATGACAAATCAAATATCATGAACCAAGAAATTTTTTGGGAATGTTTGGATGTATCAGATGCTTATAGCTAGGGATAGGTAGGTGAATATATAACTATGCAGAGCGTTGAACATAAAGAATCATAGAATCATAGTCATAGTAGCTTTTACAATACCTTAATTTCCAACGGTGATTGTACATGAACATAACTCGATCTTGTTTCTGCATCGTCATAACTAAACATTTCATATCCAGCGCAAGAATAAGACCGAGAACAAAGACTTGCGATATCACCGCAAGAAACCTCTAGCTCTGGAGTATTTGATATATTTGTTTGTACAAGTAACTTGCAGTTCAAGTTCATATGCGGATCTGGAGCATAAGTAACTGCAGCTACTTGTGTCACCGTATGAGGAAACAAGATTAAACCTTCCACATATTTAGTCTGTAAAAAGACTGCCTTTTTACCAACTTCACTAATCTGGACAACCTTCACAACGTCGAAACCATTATTTTCCACTAAAAGAGAGACACTCATATGTCCATTTGCATCACAAGGAACTAAAACATCGAGTGAAATCAAAAGGTCTGATCTTTTCCCAAATTCCGCTTCAAGAATGACTGTATCTGTATCCATATTCTCTCGTGCACTGTTCAGTAACTGGATACAAGAAGAACAGTATATGTTAGCCTGAGAATGGCGCGGGAATTCTAACTCTAAAATTGGCTCATTTTGATTCGACCCAACAGTCCATGTCTTATGAGGCCTTATTGCTATAAGCGGTTGACCAACTTGCCCCATTCTGACATCTAACCATTCATTACCATTAAACTCATAATCTCCCTTTTGATCCAACACACTGCAAACACCTTTAATTGAATAAAGAACATTCCCTGAAGAAAACGATAACCAAACACTTGCTTCTTTCAAACTCAACGCCTCATCAGAAGGATTATACACTGAAACAACTTTGGTCCATTTTCCACTTGAAGAACTATTCAAACCAACTGATGAGTGTATCGCGTAAGGTGACTGGATTCCAAACCCTCGAGCTTGAATTAAAAAACCACCTGAGCTAGTTTGTAAAATTATATGAGCCGAAGATAAGCCTAACCATTTTGGAAAAAAGACAAAACATATAGATGCGGTTTCACCAGGTTGGACCATAATTTCACTATAATTGCAAGGGTAGAACTGTGCATTGGTACTATATGGTTCAAAGACCCTTAAAACATTACGGTTATCTCTATTTTCCACGGTTAGATAAGCTAACGAAGCAAAATGTAAATACTTTTGTCCCCAGTCGAGTAACGGGTGGCTAATTTGTACATTTAGTGACGAGAAGTCATTCACATTACTAGATTTGATTCTGATCAACTCTTGTTTTTTGTCAAATGAAGATCCTCTACAAAATGGTGTGTCATTTTCGTCACTAGAAGTATGTCGTGTACTTTCTTTAATTTCAATTGAACAAGAAACAATATCCCCATTTGATAACTGAAAGTTACCATGGCTTGTTGACCAGCTGAGATTACCCATTGGTTGCACTGACCCAACAGCTACTGTCTCGTCTGATTTAATCCCAGAAAACCCTGAATAATTTGCTGAACCATATAATGTTGAAGGAAAACAAAATAAGTCTGAACGTCTACATATGTTTTCAAGACTAGATACCGGTATTGAATTATGAGGTGGAACTTGCATCCTACTGTCACCAACTAAGACATGCTCTGAATCTGAAGTTAAGTCATTTCTGTAAGACCCGTATTCATCATAGGCCGTTGGACTATTCTGTGTGCCAGATATGGGACATGGTCCGAATATTGATAGGCCAAAAACGACACATAATGCTATAACCTTGAAATGCAATGCTTCAACATCATGGCAAACTCGCCTGAAGAAAAAAATAAAGAAAGATGGAGTAAACCTTACATAAACAAGATACCTTCCTAAAAATAGAAGGTGCAATTTCAACTTCTGTTGACTACTACTTAATATTGATTCAGAATATTAAAAACCAAAAAAACTTTTATACACGTGATTATTGTATAAAAGTTTGCAGGAACCTAATCAGTGAATTCCAGACTACAAATTTTTTTAAAACCACATATGTTTTCAACATGATAATTGTATATTGCAGGATCCTAATCAGTGAATTTCCAAACATGATTATTTTGACCCTAAATAAACCAATAAACATAACCATGTTCATTTTTACCCGAACAAGCCAAACAAATTATTACAAGTTCTGTTTAACCCCACATCCAAACAAATTTACTTCCCTTTCATAAATTGCAAAAGTTCAGTTATTTAAATACTTCATAACTTCATTAAAGCAGTTAACTACCAACAACCAAATTTAGAAAGTAAATCAATCACTCAAATTTTCACAGAAAAAGCTTACAAAAATCATCATTTAATAACTAAAACCAAAAAAAAAGGTTTTATCATCTATAAACTAATTTACTCAAAAAACCATGGCCCTTCACATTTTTACCCAAACTAATTAGTACAACTTAAGTCTAACCCGAACACTGGACGAAACAACAAATAGACATGGTTTCAAAACTTGAACGCAAAATTACAAAATTTAACAACAGTTACCTAACAAGTAGCAATAACCCAATATAGAAAAGAAAAAAAAAAATGCCCAGAACCCAATTTTCATCAAATTTACTAACTTAAAAAAACTTCATCGTTTTATCATCTTTTAAACTAACAAACACCCCCTTCAATACTCCAGAAATAGTAAGTTTGACTAGTTCGATTAAACAGTAACAACAGCCCAACATAGAGAAAATAATCAAAAACCCATAAAAATCATCACTTTATTTAGAAACTAATAAAAAGACAAACTTTTAATCATGTTTAAACTAATAAAAAAACCATCTTTAAATTTATAAGTTAAACATAATAAAAATATAACTTTCAAAAATCTGTAAACTAATAAAAAAACCATCAATAATCATAACATAACACGCTTCATTAAACCAACTTTTTAACTTGTATAAACTTACAAAAAACATAAAAAGAAGATAGGTTTTAAGAAAACATACCGATGATAAAACATGATGTTTGATACTTTTGATGATCAAGAACTAAAAAGATGATGATGATGATGATATTTAGTTTTGTGAGTTATTAGGGTTAATGAGATTAAAATGAAGCTTAGAAAAAAAGCGCATTTCAAGAAACACACACACAGTTGTTTTTACACACAGTGATACGAGTGAGTAGCCAATGGATGGTCTTTTTTTCAATTCTTTTTTTCTTTTTCTTTCAAGGGGAATAATATTTCTGAAATGACCAAAATGGGTTTCGAATGTGCTTACGCCGTAATAGGTAGGGTTTTGGCCAATTACGACAAGACGACTCTTGTTTGATGTGAGATTCATTAATTAAATGCAGAGGTGGCAAAAAGGGTGGGCGGACGGGCGGACACGGATGACAGGTTAAATTGGCGACAGGTCAAACGAGCGCGGGTAAAATGGGCGGGCGAAACGGACGGGCTAAATGGGCGCAAGCTAAAATGAGAAAAAAAAGACATATAGATGTAGGATTAAAAAATAAAATACTTGTTTAAAAGCCGGGATAAAAATTAAATATAAAATATCCGCCGAGTAGCCTAATTAGTGTTTTACATGTGCGTCAATTAAACACATAAGTTTCTTACATATGCGCCCGTTTAGCCCATTAATAATAAAGAATGGACAAAAAGTGTCATCTTTTTTGAAAATGGGCAAAAAGTGCCCATACTCATCAAAATGGACAAGATTTGTCACCTCTAATTAAATGGAGTGGGGGTAATTTAGGTATTACCTCCATCTCGACTTTATAATCTATGCGTTATGCATCGCGTTTTCACGAAAACATAAGGAGTGGTTTTTGTTTCGAGTTGTAGTTGTCAGCCCAAATAGTGGGGAAATGTCACACGACGGTGTGAGATACCGTACGGTAAGTGGTTTTTTCGTATTCTCACGTATGGTTGTTATAACACCATAATTTGTGGTGTTAACTGAGGAAATGGTGTTTCGCGTCATGGTGGGATTTGATGTTATAGAAAAAAGTGATAATGTGGCATCACTTTTCACCATGAAACGAGCTTGACGACTCTCTCGTACCTAGAGTTCTTAAAATAAATAGTTAAGTTTAGATTGATATTTACACAAATAAAAAATATTAATTAATTATCAAAGGGTAAAAAATTCATAAAAATAAAAGCAGTTTTTAATTCATTTTTTTACTGTGTAATTTTTTTTCATTGACTATTTTTGGACAAATATAGTATTATTTAGGGTAGGTTTAACTTCAAATTGTTTACTCTCTTCGTCTCAATATTATTGTTCAAATTTATTTACTTCTTGAGAATCTAAAATTACGTGTTTAAGTTTTTCTTTTTGGCTCCGCACGAAAATTCAAGTTTTTTATCTTTTGCAAAACTCAAACTCAGGTAAAACCCTTTTCTCAAACTCTAGAAGGAACTCAAGTAGACAACTTTGCTAAGACAGGTGGTTGAAATCAATAATTATGATGTCATCCTTAAACAATGTTTTTTAATCAGAATATATAGTCATTTGAAGCATATGTAATATTAAATTTACATAAATATATGTGTTTAAGGACAAACTACTAATACCAACTTTTTAAAATAACCATTCATAAACATACTCGTCTTACGCTTCAATCGATTCAACCGTTGGTTAAACCGGTATTTTTAAGAATCTGGTTTTCGGTAATTAAATTGGTTTATGATTTAACTGATTGAATCGAGAGGGTCATCCCAGGTTTTATAACGTTCATCAATATATGTACATTATTACACTTGTTAACCACTCTAAAGTAGTGAGATGGTTTAGACACCTTGATGTCCTTGTAAGAAGTCTCACCTTTACGAAAATATCTTTGTTGTGTCACGTACATTAGAATAAAAGAATCTCCTTCGTTCGCCAACCTTAACAATAGAAAAACCTCTTTCTTTTAACTATTACATTTGTTACTTAGAGCGTATGAACAGACAAAGAAACTCTTTATTATTTGTAAAAATATCTCATCTTGATATTCTTTTTCAATAAATTATAACTCTTTAGTTTAGGATAAATTGGTTTATGGTAGTATTTTATTTGAAATGTTGTTTGATCCCTAGGTCTACCGATGTTTATGGGTATGCTTAAGTGTTAGTGAAGTGATATATGTAGGTGGTTTCCTAAATTATTTTGTTATGTGTGATCAAATCATTTTGTTGAAGGTTTATAAAATTTGATGACTCGTATATGATGAGAATTATATCATAAACCAATGTAGTAAGTGTTATTGTATCGTAGGACTTCGGGTCTTACGAATTGAACAAATTACAAATAACATATTGGTTGTTACACTCTTAAATATGACTATAAGTATATATTAAACCTCGTGATATTATCTTTTATTATTAGATATCAAGTTACGAAAACCATGTCCTATTAAGCAGTAGTCATGAACTTTCTTCCCACCAAACACACACAGTCCCCTCCATTTTCCATCCACCGCCCAAAAAACATCCTCCATACCATTCCTCTCAAAAACCATTGACAAAAAAAATTACCTTAAAAAAGTCATTGAATGTGGTCATTTTACTTTTTATCTGAGTTGTTTTGTTGACTTTATTAGTTGGATGATCATGTTTTTGTTTGAACATTGGTTTGTATAAATTAGTGTTTTTTGGTGTGGAAAATAATTTTTGATTATACAAGACTTTGTGGTTGCGAGTATTAGGGTTGCGATGACTTTTTTGAAAGCTTAGGGTACTTGGGATTGGTTTGTTGTTTTGAGTGTTGAGGATTATCCTTTGTTGAAACAAACTGGTATGTTTTCACATTCTATATGCAACAGCTATATATAGTTACATTGTTGTTTAATTAAACTGAAAGGCGGTTTGAGGTCGCGGTTATTGTCCATCGCGGTTATTGTCACGTGCTTGGGTGAAATCGTATACATGTCACCTATGGAATATGATTAGGGGTGAGCATCGGGCCCGGACCGATCAAAGATCGGAGCAGACGGAGAACTAATGGTCCAAAACCCAAGACCGAGACCGGATCGAAATGGTTCTGTCCAGTCCGGTTCGGTCTTCGATCCGGTCCAGTCCTATTAGGCATAATCGGCGGGGTTTTGGTAGGACCGAACCGGACCGAGGATCGAATTAGTCTAAAACCCCGACCGAGGACCGGACCGAAATTGTCTGGTTCGGGTCACCGGTACAAATGCTTAGCCCTAATTATGATAGTGGAATACTCATCATATAGAACAAAGAAAGAGAGATCGCAGTTGGCTTTTTCAACTGGTATCTACGAGAAAATATTATGATATTGTTAGATAGTTGCACGAGGCGTTTGATGAACGTGAAGGAAGGAATCATAGATACTGAAACATGACCGCGGTTCTTTATCTATAAGGAACCGCGAGTTCAATTAAAGAACTACCAACAGTGGATGAAAAACATTGTTGCCTTTTAAACCTTAATAATCTTTTATATCGAATTCCCGATTAGGCTTGACTTAATATGAGATGTGTTTGTTATAGATATAAAAAAACAAGTAAATAAATACACAAACACATCAAGTCAAGAGTACGTCGAGCAATAGTCTAAACATTAAGCACACACGTACTAAGCCATAGCTTTTCTGCAACTAAGATGTTTAGACTATGGGATGCACACTTGATCATAATCTAAACATTAAGCACGCACGTTCTAAGCCTTAACTTTTCCACAACTTTGATGTTTAGATTACGAGATGCACACAACAACACATAAGATATATATTATGCAACTATGAATGTAAAGACATAAATGTAAAGGAGAATACCGACACGATGATTATAGTAGTTCGGTTACGAAGATCCTCTTCGCCCTACTCCACTCCTCGAGTACCCAACTCGAGAGTTACTTCACTAGTCAACAAGCTCCTTTCAAGGCGGAGAAAATCATACACGTTTCTTACACCATTTTCCGAGACTAAGCTAAATTTAGAGTCCTAATCTTAGGTAGGACCAATCTACACACGTCGCCTACTTCACATTTACCGACACAAGGCTAGATGTCGAGTCCTTCTTCGGGTACAACCAAACCCGTTATGTTTTATGGCCCAACATAACAAACCTTGTGTTTTATGGTCTAAACACATAAACCATCTAGATCTAAGTACACACCACTTAGATCTAGGACTCTAACATTATATCTAAGTATATACAGAACTTGGATCTACACTCCTAACACCTAATCCAAGGATACCCATCACTTGGATTTACAAACACATCCAAGTGTACCCATCACTTGGATCTACTACATATACATAAAGTCAAGTATACACACAACTTGGATCTTCATGATTTATATTGTAGTAAAAATATAATCATGACTAGATCTATAGAATAAGAGATTTCATCATGCTATGACCCTAACACTTCATAGTGATGAAAGTGTTATTCTCTTTGCACTTCAGAGGATGAGAAGATTTGAGAACAGAATCACATCTTAAAACAAGATTAATCTACCAATTAATCAAGGATCTAAGGTGTGTGAAAAACTGAGAGAGAATGTGCAAAAGGGGTTAATTAAAAAGCTTGAAATGATCCATTATTTATAAGACAATGGAGCAACGACTATATTATCCCGCGGCTCATTAAATACCCCCACGGCTCATTATCGGTAATGATCTGCGGGTACCTGTAATGATCTGCGGGCTCTAGAGTCCGCTCTCTTTTGTCCTTTAGTGGGTAAAGTCTATTTGATGAAGAATTTATCCAAAGGGAATATCTTTTATCTATTTGGATTATCTTAAATTCAAATTTCCATTTTCTTTTTAGTAACACATGTAGAAACTAGAAGGGGGGTTGAATAGTTTCTTAAAATTTACTTGTTAAAATATGGTTTCCAAAAATCCTTTTTCAAAAAACTTAGGCTTGAGGAAATATGTGAAATCTTCTTATGCACAAATATGAACAATGATAGTGTAGCTAAACTAATACTAACAAAAATATATCCACAAAGAATAAAGAATGATAGTGTAGCTAATCTAATATTAACACATGTATATACAAAAAGTAATAAGGAATGTAAAGAGTTAAGGGTAAAGAAAGATCAAACCGAACACCAAGGATTTATAGTGGTTCGGCAACGAAGCTCACTCCTCGTTCCTACTCCACTCCTCGAGTACTCCTTACTCGAGAGTTCACTACACAACAAGCTCCTTATGGTGGAGAAAACCGTACACGTCGCTTAACCAATTTCCGACTCTAAGCTAAAAGTCGAGCCCTAATCGTAGCTAGGACCAATCTACACAACTATACTTAGTACATACACAACTTCCAAATAGACACAACTACTTGGATCTTCACAACTATGACACAACTACAAGTATATAAAAATTGATCTTCAATAGATCTTTGGTGGTGGACTCAACACTTCACTAGGATAGTGTTCTTCTCTTTGCACTTGGAGAGGAAGAGATGGAAGAACAAGATTCACTTCTTAAACAAGTAATAATCAAAAAATGATCAAAGTTTGAGTGATTAAAGAAAGGGTTTGAATCTGGAAATGAATGTGCAAAAGAGGTAAGGTGAAAAACTGAGAATGGCCAACTATTTAAAGGACAAAGGAACCAACGGCTAGTTCTGCCCGCGGTACCTTATCACAGCCCGCGGTACCTTATCGATAAGGTACTGATATTTAGATTTGCTAAGGTTCAATTTTACTCTCGATATCCTCTCGAATTGATCTAGGTCTTAAGTGGAATGATTGTTCTTGGTTACTAAAGAAAAGGGTTTGGTTTTCTAGTCTAAATAAGAAGTGGAAATGAAAATTTAAATCAAAGACAATTACTTTAATTATGATTAACAAAGACTTGTATTAAACTTAAGATTAAAATCAAGATTAAAATTAAAATTGAAATTTAAAGTTCAATAAACACAAAGGAGCAGTTAAGCAAACAAACAGTAACCTAAAAGAAACATTGATTCGGAACTTTAACCTTTGTTCGGAACTTTCATTCATCCGGAACTTGAGAACTCATTCGGAACTTTCTGATGCGGAAGTTACTGTTCATTCATCCGGAAATTTTTGAAAAGCAATTGGTTCGGAAGTCTAGCTTGGTTCGGAACTTTCCGAATGAAGGTTTGATTCGGAAGTCCTGCTTGGTTCGGAACCTTCCGAATGAAGGTTCGGTTCGGAAGTATTGAAATTGGTTCGGAAGATTTTGCCTGGTTCGGAACTTAGAGGTTGGTTCGGAAGTTTGGGACTTATCCGGAACTTAATGATTGGTTCGGAACCTTCCGAATGATGGCTTCATTGGAACTTTTAGCTGGTTCGGAAGTTTTGAAACCCAGATACAGTAGCAGACATGCGAAGAACACGGAACACGAATTTTAATCAAAATCAAATCAAATACTTAAAAAGGATTTACCAAATTAAACACAAATCATTTAGACACCATAAGCAACGAATCCCACCAATAAAAACACAAATCCCATCAACTTTTGAAGATCAAATCAAGAAAAATAAAAACTTAAGAACTTGAAGATAAAGATGAAGATGAACAAGATTAAATGGAAAGATTAAACAAAAGCTTTGTATTGAATGATTAATGTTTTGACAAGATAAACCAAAGATTAAAATTACAAGATGAGAAAATTAAAGATTAAAAATCACCAATCACCCTAATGGTGATGGTGATGAAACGAAACAGGGAGAGAAAAAGTGGGGAAAAGAAAAATGAAAGCTAGCTTCTAAATGTGTGTGAGGGACTCCTTTATATAGGCTTGTCCTTTAGTTGGTGAGTGGGCTTTCTCCCGTTCTTCTTGTATTTTCGTCTTTTCAGAAAAGTTTCCGTTTTCGATTCTGATTCGGGATTTGTTGTCGATTAAATTCAACTCATCTTTTAATTTCTTCGTTTAATAGACTTGAGTTTCTTCGACTTATATAAATCTTCCATCTTTGGTCCTTTTCTTCGATAAATCTTCGAATAGGCCCAGCGACTTCAAATCTCTTGCATCTCTTGGACAATAGACTTTATCTTGAGTCTTTTTCTTCAGTAAAACCCGTGCAATCCCATGTTTTCTTCAATATTCATCCGGTTGTCTCTGAAAACACAGTAAACACAAAAACCACGCATAATTCCAAACAATTGATATTAAATACGTGTTTTGGTCTCGTTTTAGCCCGAATTAAGTGGTAAAAGGATGGGTGTTTACACACCTATCAAATCCCCTACACTTAACCATTGCCATGCCCTCATGCAATGCTTAGTGATAAAGCAAGCTTACACTTTTCTCATAATTAATCAACCTTGGCCTTATTTAAAATTCTACTAAACAAAAATTAAAGAAATAAAACTTCAAAGATAACAAAGGGATAGAAAACCATTTTCAATTGAAAATAGCTACATGGAAATAACTTGCAAAGAAATCAATGACTTACATTAGGGCTTTGGTGCTGCGAAGATTCATCACCCTCAAGTTTCACGTTCCCCAAACTAAGCTTAAAAACGAGATCATTGTTATTATAAGTTAGCAATTCAAACACTTACACTCATGGCTTAATTAAATGCTTAAACTCCCTTATTCCTAGGTGTATCTCTTATATTTTATTTTTGTCTTAGAATGATCATGAAGATGCATTTTTGGACTTATTTCGATAGTTATTTAGGGCTGAAAGTTAAGTAGGACGATTTGATCAATAGTTAGCTAAAGGACAAAATCTCTTAAAACTGCTTCTCGGGATATCAAAAAGTTCATATCTTGGCATAACTTGGTTCACGATTTGAGACCTTTCTCGGGCCGATATTTGGCATGTACTTCATACTTCATATCTTCGAGAGACGTTCTTGAGATAATGGTCTTCTCATCATAATAGAGTTTCTTCGCTTGGAGACTTTTGAGGGGTACTCCAACTTTGTTGACCACGACTTCATGATTATTTCTTCAATCTCTAATTGGGATTTTGAGATACAACGATCCGCCTCCTTTTCGGGCTTGGATCTATTTATCCTCATACCTTGTTAGGGTCTTTTCGGATAGACTTCTCCATGATCTTTATGGGAGTTGATTGCTTTTCGTCGTGAGTCTTGATCCTTCATATTGACTTTAGGAATAATGCTTTTCACATCACTTTGGATCTTCAGCAATAAAATTGAATCCTCATGCCTTGTTAGGGCCTTTTCGGACTCGCCAATCTTCACGCCCCGCTTCATAAGTTATGCCTTGGCTATGAACTCTTATCATTACCGAGCAACTTTTAAACGATCTTGGGCTAGAAGCTAAGTAACTTTTCAAATCGTACGGCCTTACTTATTGCAGATAATTTATTAGCAAGTGATGGGAGAATAGGCAAATAATTACACCAAGTGAGCTTGCTCAAGAATACCGACTTATAATTGACTCTATCATTTCTCGTCCTCCACAATTTAAAATCTCAAGTAATGAGACTCGTGGATACTTAGCCTAATAAACCAATTAAGGTCTACATGGTTAAGGATACTAGCTAGAATAAACTTGGATAAGTCTATTCGGGTTGAGTCAAAATAAACGCAACGGGCCTAATATGTCAAAGATTTCTAAACTAGCTACACCACTTTATTAATATTTTTGACTTTATTGCGGAATATATACATATGAAAGCAACGATAAAAATTTAAAAAATTACAACTAAATGGCCAAAGTTAATAAAAAATTTGAAAAGTGTTGAAAAATATGATTTTCCGGTTAATTGAAGGCATTTTCATGGAAAAGACCACTTAAAACTTCGATAGAAGTCCCCCCTACACTTAAGATAAACATTGTCCTCAATGTTTAAGCATGTGGGAAAAGTCTCCCCTACACTTATGACATTGTGCACGTTGGTTAACTCAAGTTAAGGAAGAGACGACTAAAGTGATCAATTTCAAATGTGAGTATGAAGAAAATTGAATCACGATAGTTGAGAGATAGAACCGGATTTCGGATAAACACGGGAGCACGGTTCTTCAAAGATTCCAAGAGTGCACTTATCCCTATAATCACACCATACAAAGACAAACACATATAGAAGTCCCCCCCTACACTTAGGGGATTAAAATATAAAAGGATAGATACTCGGGCTGCCTCCCGAGGAGCGCTTGTTTTTGATAACCGAGTCACGAGCCTGACTCGACCCAAAATTAGTTCATGGGGAACGTGGTGAGGGATGGAATCACCTCCTTAGAGGTGTCCTCACCAAAGTACAACTTCACTCGTTGGCCATTCACCTTAAAATTTGGTCCATCAGGTTGAGCGAGCTCGAGAGTACCATATGGAAAAATTTGGGCAATGGTGAATGGGCCGGACCAACGAGATTTGAGCTTTCCCGAGAAGATTTTCAACCGAGAGTTAAAAATTAAGACTTTGTCTCCAACATGGAACTCTCGGTTTTTAATCTTAGAATCGTGAATGAGCTTAGTTCTTTCCTTATAGATCAAAGAATTTTCATAAGCCTCATTACGGAGTTCATTCAGCTCATTGAGTTGGATCTTGCGTAGGTCACCGACTTTGTTTATATCAAAATTAGCCCACTTCAAGGCCCAATAAGCCTTGTGCTCCAACTCAATGGGGAGGTGGCACGCTTTCCCGTACACAAGACGATAAGGCGTACAGCCGATTGGGGTCTTGTAAGCAGTACAGAAAGCCCACAAAGCATCATCAAGTTTATCAGCCCATGAGGCACGATGCTCTCCCACAGTCCTTTCAAGAATTCGCTTCAACCCTCGGTTGGATATTTCAGCCTGGCCATTAGTTTGTGGGTGGTAGGCTGTAGAAAGACGATGGTTTACACCGTACTTAGCCATGACTCTAGCAAATTGTTCATTGCAGAAATGAGTCCCACGATCACTAATAATGGCGCGAGGCACACCGAATCTAGCGAATAGAGCCTTCAAAAAGTTACAAACCACCCTTGCGTCATTAGTAGGCAAAGCTTTGGCTTCAACCCACTTTGAAACGTAGTCAACGGCTACAAGGATGTATTTGTTTCCTTTAGACGAAGGGAATGGCCCCATAAAGTCGATACCCCAAACATCAAAAATTTCACACTCTTGAATGAAATTCTGAGGCATCTCGTCTTTATGTGTGATTTTGCCTTGCTTTTGGCAAACATCACATCGTTTGACCATATCGTGAGCATCACGGTATATGGAGGGCCAATAAAATCCGGAATCAAACACTTTTTTAGCGGTGTAGTTGGGACCAAAGTGACCACCGGTGGGTCCTTTGTGGCAAGCATTAAGGATTTCAGACGCTGCCGGTCCATCAACACATCGGCGAATAATCAGGTCAGCACATTGTTTGAATAGGTAAGGGTCGTCCCAAAAGTAAGTCTTAATGTCGGTGAAGAACTTTTTCTTTTGTTGGGACGTCAACCCTTCCTTGAGAATTCCACCCGCCAAGTAGTTTGCAAAGTCCGCAAACCACGGGGTTTCATTCGGCTTCGAGTTAATAGACATTAAGGTCTCCAAGGGAAAAGAATCATTGATTTCTTTGGTCGGATGATCCCCTTGGGAAGGATCCTCAAGTCTGCTAAGATGGTCCGCAGCTAAGTTTTCTGCTCCTTTCTTATCACGAATTTCAATTTTAAATTCCTGGAGCAGCAAAACCCAGCGAAGAAGTCTTGGTTTGGAATCTTGCTTTGTCAACAAGTACTTCAGCGCGGAATGATCGGTATACACGATGGTGGTGGAAAGGACAAGATAGGGGCGAAACTTTTCAAAAGCATAGACAACAGCTAAAAGCTCTTTTTCGGTTGTCGTGTAATGCAATTGTGCCCCAGTCATTGTCTTGCTAGCGTAATGGATCGGTTGGAAGTGTTTGTTCACTCTTTGTCCAAGAACCGCTCCAATAGCAAAATCACTAGCATCGCACATCAACTCAAAGGGCAGCTCCCAATTAGGGGTAACCAAGACGGGTGCCTTAGTTAGCTTATCCTTAAGCGAGTTGAAGGTTTCAAGGCACTCTTTGGAAAAGATAAAAGGAGTATCTTTTTCCAAGAGGTGGGTCATCGGGCGAGCGATTTGAGAAAAATCTTTGATAAATCGACGGTAGAAACCCACATGATCCAAGAAACTTCTAACACCCTTCACGGTTGAAGGTGGAGGCAACTTTGCGATAACATCGACTTTAGCACGGTCAACTTCAAGACCGGCTTTCGAGATCTTATGTCCAAGCACGACGCCTTCTTTTACCATAAAATGGCATTTTTCCCAATTTAGAACAAGGCGAGTGTCTTCGCACCGCTTTAGCATACGTTCTAAATTGGCAAGGCAAGCAGAGAAGGAATCCCCGAAGACCGAGAAATCATCCATGAAGACTTCCATGGTTTGTTCAACCATGTCATGGAAGATAGCTAACATGCACCTTTGGAAAGTCCCGGGCGCATTACATAAGCCAAAAGGCATTCTTTTGTAAGCGAAAGTGCCATAGGGACAAGTGAATGTAGTCTTCTCTTGATCTTGGGGATCGATGGGTATTTGAAAATAACCCGAGAAACCATCAAGAAAGCAGTAATATTCATTACCGGCTAAGCGTTCAAGCATTTGGTCCATGAAAGGTAGAGGGAAATGATCCTTTCTCGTGGCATCATTGAGTTTGCGGTAGTCTATACAAACTCTCCACCCAGTAACGAGACGAGTGGGAAACAACTCATTGTGTTCATTGGGAACAACGGTTATTCCGCCCTTCTTGGGCACACAATGGATTGGACTAACCCACGGTGAATCCGAAATAGGGTAAATCATACCCGCATCAAGAAGTTTGATAACCTCTGTTTTGATGACTTCATGTATTTTTGGATTCACCCTTCGTTGGCTTTGAATAGTGGGCTTGAAGTCGTCCTCCATGATAATTTTGTGTGTGCAGAAGTGAGGATCAATTCCACGAATATCGGAAATCTTCCAAGCGATAGCCTTCTTATGATCTTTCAACACAGCGACAAGTCGGGCTTTCTCTTCATCCTTCAAATCCTTAGCAATGATGACTGGTGACTTCTTCTCTTCTTCGAGGAATACATACTCAAGATGGGGTGGCAACTCCTTAAGTTCCAAATCCGGAGGATTGTCGACGGGAGGCGTATTCGAAGTCGGAGTCTCGATAGCAATGACCGTGGGAGATGGATGGGAAGGATTGTCTTCTCTGAGGAGGTTTGCAATGAAACTAAGGTCTTCATCCCAAGTGGCAGTAGAATCGTCATTGTCTTGCTTCACATCTCCCAAGGTGGCTTCCAAATCTTTCCAAAGGAAATCACTTTCTCCAAATAGAGATAGTGATGAGTCGATAGAGGAAACGGTCTCAACATTGGGAAGAGAGGTAGGAATGTTTTTACAAGCATCCTTGAAGTGTTCTTCACAAGCCTCATCAAGAACGTCAATACAATTAACATTCTCGTAAGAATAAGGCTGTTTAGATAACTTTCCCATGTTGAAGACTACTTTATCGTCACCCACTCTCATGATAAGCTCACCGGCTTCAACATCAATGAGAGTGCGACCGGTCCTCAAGAATGGACGACCAACAATAAGTGGTACACGGGGGTCCATCTCGTAGTCGACGACAACAAAATCGGCAGGGAAGGTGAATTTGTCGACTCCTACAATGACGTCTTCGGCTATCCCCACTGGATAAGCAACCGTACGGTTAGCCAATTCCAAAGTCATTTTGGTGGGGACTAGCTCTGGGAGAGATAATTGCTTCCAAACACTTAGAGGCATGAGATTAATACTGGCACCTAGATCGGCTAGGGCCATGCAATTCTCTACTCCCGGGAAATTGCAAGGGATAAGAAAACGACCCGGATCACCAAGCTTGATTGGCAATTTCCTTAAGAGCACTGCAGAGCAGTTCTCATTAAGTTGGGTGTTGGCGAGATCGAGGAGCTTTTCCTTGTCGCTCAGAAGATCTTTAAACATTTTCGCGTATTTGGGCATGTGAGCGAGAGCCTCAGCGAAGGAGATATTGAAATTCAGTTTTTTGAACATTTTAAGGAAATTCGAAACCTGAATATCATCCTTGCTCTTTTGCTTCTCTTTCCTCAACCTTGAAGGATAAGGTATATTGGAAGAAGAGGAAGGCTTTAGAGGAATAGGATCACTCACAACCACGGGTGGAGGAGGGGTAGAATGAAGAGGTGGAGAAATTGGGGAAGGAGAAGGAGGAGGAATAGGAGCAGGCGACTCGTTCTCCTTAGTCACAACCACCGGTGGAGGTATAGGAAGCTCGGGTTCCTTGGTACCTTTACCACTTCGAGTAGTGATTGCTTTCATCTCCCCTCTTGGGTTCACAACGGTGTTACTCGGAAGAGTACCCGAAGAAGAGGGTTGACTACTTTGGAAGAAACTAGCCATCATGTTCCTCAGATCATTGGTTTGGCTATCCAACGTAGTTCTCATATCGGCTCTCAAATCATTTCCTTGCTTGACCAAGTCTGCTTTCAAATTGCGCACTTCCTCTTGGAGATTTCCCACTATCACATCATTGGTCCTCATATAGGTTGCAACCTCTTGGTGTAATGCAGTGGTGGCTTGGTTGGGAGGAGCATTGTATGCAGGTGGTTGGTAAGCAGGTTGTTGGTAGACTTGATTGTTACGTTGAGGTGGTTGTTGCTGCTTGTGAGGTGGGATGTATGGTTGTCGAGGTTGTTGTTGTTGTTGAGGAGAGCGGTTAAGGTTTTGTTGTTGGTTTGGGTTGGTAGGAGGGAAACCAGGTGGTGAAAGATAGTTGTTGCTGCGGTAGCTAAGCAAGTTACGGTCACCTTGAGGTCTAGCTTGATAAGCAGGTTGTTGGTAGGTGCCATATGCCGCATTCACATTCTCAGCAGGGTAATCTTGGGTGGCGGTACAAGTTGTGTAAGAGTGGGGACCACCGCATATCTCACAAGGTTGGCTGACAGCGTTCACTTGTGCGTTTTTGGCGTTGTTGCTGTTGTTGTTGCTGACGGTGTGGGTGACAAGCGATTCAAGAAGCGTGGTGATTTTGTCTAATCGCTTGTCGCTGTCATTAGTGCTAGCACTAGCAACATTGGTCCTAACACTCTTGGTTTGCACACGAGATTTGTTCTCAATGATATCCCAAGCAGCATTGGAAGTCTTAGCCAATAGATTACCCCCCGAGGCACTATTCAGTGAATCTTGGTCACTCATGCTTAAACCATTGTAAAAAGTATTAATTTGATGTACTTTGGTAAAACCATGTTGTGGGCATTTTCTTAAAAGATCTTTAAAGCGATCCCAAGATTCACTGAATGACTCATCGTACTTTTGTTCAAAATTTATGATCTCATTCCGCAAAGCGGTAGTACGAGAGGGTGGAAAAAAGTAGTTGATAAACTTTGTTTCCAAATCCGTCCACGAGAGAATACTCTGTGGCGGTTCCTTAGCAAGCCAATGCCAGGCTTGTCCCTCTAGAGAAAAGGGAAAAAGTTGTAACCTTATAACCTCCTGTGGAACTCCATTGAACTTGACCGTGTTGGTGAGTTGTAGAAATCTCTTGATATGGTCGTGTGGGTCATCAATGGTTCGTCCCAAGAATGGTTGAGCGGAGACCATCTGGATAAAGCCTGATTTTAGCTCGAAATTGTTGGCGGCAATTGGTGGTATAACAATTGGATCTGTGTTGCCATCGACATGAGCTTGCAGCAATTCAATCATTGGGCGATTATCCGGAAGGTGCTCATTGTTGTTGTTATTGTTCATGTTGTTGAAAGGCGGATTGTTGTTGTTATTATTGTTGTTCGGAGGTGGTATGTTATTGTTGTTTTGTACACCAGCCATGTCTAAGTTATCGAGAGGCTCGGGCTCTTGATAAGACGTGGATCGAGTGCGCATACACCTGCAAAAGAACGAACAAAGAAAAACAAAGCAAGAATATTTTTGGTTTTTATTGTTTTTTAATTTTAGGATTTTTGAAAATTTTATATTTTTTAGTTGTTTTTGAAAATTTTTGAAAAAGTAACGTTCACGGGGAACGGATCCCAAAATCCAAGTTCTCACAAAAAACTTTTGATCTTAACGAGAAGAGCCGGCAGCGGCGCCATTTGATATTTAGATTTGCTAAGGTTCAATTTTACTCTCGATATCCTCTCGAATTGATCTAGGTCTTAAGTGGAATGATTGTTCTTGGTTACTAAAGAAAAGGGTTTGGTTTTCTAGTCTAAATAAGAAGTGGAAATGAAAATTTAAATCAAAGACAATTACTTTAATTATGATTAACAAAGACTTGTATTAAACTTAAGATTAAAATCAAGATTAAAATTAAAATTGAAATTTAAAGTTCAATAAACACAAAGGAGCAGTTAAGCAAACAAACAGTAACCTAAAAGAAACATTGATTCGGAACTTTAACCTTTGTTCGGAACTTTCATTCATCCGGAACTTGAGAACTCATTCGGAACTTTCTGATGCGGAAGTTACTGTTCATTCATCCGGAACTTTTTGAAAAGCAATTGGTTCGGAAGTCTAGCTTGGTTCGGAACTTTCCGAATGAAGGTTTGATTCGGAAGTCCTGCTTGGTTTGGAACCTTCCGAATGAAGGTTCGGTTCGGAAGTATTGAAATTGATTCGGAAGATTTTGCCTGGTTCGGAACTTAGAGGTTGGTTCGGAAGTTTGGGACTTATCCGGAACTTAATGATTGGTTCGGAACCTTCCGAATGATGGCTTCATTCGGAACTTTTAGCTGGTTCGGAAGTTTTGAAACCCAGATACAGTAGCAGACATGCGAAGAACACGGAACACGAATTTTAATCAAAATCAAATCAAATACTTAAAAAGGATTTACCAAATTAAACACAAATCATTTAGACACCATAAGCAACGAATCCCACCAATAAAAACACAAATCCCATCAACTTTTGAAGATCAAATCAAGAAAAATAAAAACTTAAGAACTTGAAGATAAAGATGAAGATGAACAAGATTAAATGGAAAGATTAAACAAAAGCTTTGTATTGAATGATTAATGTTTTGACAAGATAAACCAAAGATTAAAATTACAAGATGAGAAAATTAAAGATTAAAAATCACCAATCACCCTAATGGTGATGGTGATGAAACGAAACAGGGAGAGAAAAAGTGGGGAAAAGAAAAATGAAAGCTAGCTTCTAAATGTGTGTGAGGGACTCCTTTATATAGGCTTGTCCTTTAGTTGGTGAGTGGGCTTTCTCCCGTTCTTCTTGTATTTTCGTCTTTTCAGAAAAGTTTCCGTTTTCGATTCTGATTCGGGATTTGTTGTCGATTAAATTCAACTCGTCTTTTAATTTCTTCGTTTAATAGACTTGAGTTTCTTCGACTTATATAAATCTTCCATCTTTGGTCCTTTTCTTCGATAAATCTTCGAATAGGCCCAGCGACTTCAAATCTCTTGCATCTCTTGGACAATAGACTTTATCTTGAGTCTTTTTCTTCAGTAAAACCCGTGTAATCCCATGTTTTCTTCAATATTCATCCGGTTGTCTCTGAAAACACAGTAAACACAAAAACCACGCATAATTCCAAACAATTGATATTAAATACGTGTTTTGGTCTCGTTTTAGCCTGAATTAAGTGGTAAAAGGATGGGTGTTTACACACCTATCAGGTACCGCCTAGGCGCTAAGGTACCGCCGGACTAGACTCCGCTCCTTTTTGTCTTTTAGTGGTGGAGGTCTTATCTGGGTATAAAAATATCCTGAAAGGATATTCTTAACAGAATAAGAATATGCCATTTTCAAATTTCAAATAATTAATTTAATAAAACATTTTCTTAAAAATAAAGTTTAATAAAAACTTGTCACATTTAATAAAAAGTGAGTTTTAAGAAAAGATTAAATCACTTGATCACTTGATTAAGGTTAGTACTTGTTTATCCATACCTTAAGTGAGAATGGGTAATATGAAAAATAGTTGAACTCAAGAATTCGTTTTTCGTTGTTTTCGTAAATGCTTGTTTTTACATATTGTCGTAATCAAAACTAAGCGAGACCGAAAAATGCAAGTAACGTTTTTAGTCATTATTGCATTAACAATCTCCCCCTTTTTGATTTCGACAATACATAAACTCAATCACACAAAAACAAGATTTTCGAAGACGAGTTTATTCATTTCTCCCCCTTTGTCGAAGCAAAAAGGTTGCGTAATCCGGTGTTGAAGAAACGGACTTTGCAAAGACTCCCCCTTGGTGCTTACTCCCCCTAGCTTGGGGCACCGAGGAATCGAGATATGGTGACTAGCTACATAGAAGGGTTAGTTGAACAAAAGAAACAACCAACAATATATAGCAATAGGTCACAAAAAGAAAATTAAAAAGAGAAGAAAACACAAAGACAAAGATCCAAGATAGGTTACTAAAAGAACATCATACAAAGAAGTATGGAAAAAGAAACAAGCCAAAAGCATAAATCTAATCCTAGTTATTCTAGAATTCTAAGATTTGCTTGAATTTGGTGTCTTGAGGATAAGCAATCAATGCTTATATGAAAGACAAGGTAATAGCGGAGGGTGGTGGTGGTGGCTTGTTGGAGATCTCATAATCAAAGTGAAGAGGAGGCTTGATTAAGAGACTCTTGATGTAGCTCAACTCCTCATAGATGTGTGTCATAGCAAGATGTTGATATTGACAACAATGACAATATGTTCCATGGTGCATGACATTATCATGAGAAGGAGGAAGAACACTAAAGGGTGGTGGTGGAAGGAAGGAAGTTCCACAATCAACATTCTTGGTAGGAGAAATGTGATTAAGAGTGTTCTTGGGTGGGTTTGGATTGAAAGCAATTGGAGAAAATGGAGGAGATTCAAGGCTTTCATTGGGGGAATAAGACATTTTGGATGTGAAGTAATGCAAAATGCTTATGGTTTAAATAAGAAAGGCTTAGGGTATTTTTTGGGTGGTCAAAGGGTTTGAAACAAAGATTCTCAAAAATGTTGGAGTAAATCTGGAGTTTCAGACAAAAACCCGAAAAGGAAGGCCACTGTAGGCGGTTCCTTATCTAGGGTGGCGGTACCTTATCAATAAGGTACCGCGGTTCACATAAGGAACCGCCTGCAGAAGCAGGGTTTGGTGTTTGGAGTAAGATTTTCAGCAAATCTTATTTTTCTAGTCTAACTTATCATAGGGATATGCTTAAAAGCAAAGATAGACAAAGAAAACATATGCAAACTTACCAAATAGAGATTTGACCAAAATACATGGATTAAAAAAATCAATGTAGGAGGTGTGTAAGACAAGACCTTAAGTCATGACACAATGATCCTCCATGATTCAATCTTGTTCTTGCTATGTTTGAGAGAATCATACATATGAATTATGTAAGCTCTAGATTGATAGCGAGAATCTATGAAAAATCGTTTTTAGATTGAATTAACAATGTCAAACGAATTTCTTAACCATTTTCGAACGAAACTTTGAGAGTTTTGAAAAAGAGAGAAGAAGATTTTTCAAAAGGAGTTCAAAAGACTCAATGACTCAAAGTGGTAATAGAAAACACACAATAAGAAAGGAATTTAAGGAAGATGTTCCATTAATCCTAGACCTATACGCAAGTAATTAAAAGGTTCCCTCTTAAGTGGCTTAGTGAAGATATCGGCTAAGTTGTCCTCGGAGGGCACCTTTTCAATAGTAATGTTCCCCTTTTGAACATTATCCCTAAGGAAATGGTGTCTAATTTCTATGTGTTTGGTTCGCGAATGTTGCACGGGATTCTTGCTTAGGTCTATAACACCTTTATTATCGCACATGATGGGAACATCATCAAGAGAAATCCCGTAATCAACAAGCGCTTGCTTCATCCATAGAGCTTGTTGGCATGCTTTACCGGCACTCACATACTCGGCTTCCGTGGTGGATATCGCAAGAGCGGTTTGTTTCTTGGAGAACCAAGAAGTTAAACAACAACCCATGAAGGTACAAACTCCACTAGTGCTTTTCCGGTCCACATAGTCTCCCGCATGATCCGAGTCCGCGTAGACAATGGTTTCTACGCCGGTCCTTTTAGGATACCATAATCCTAAATGTATAGTGCCTTTAATGTATCGGAAGATACGCTTAACCGCTTCAAGATGAGAGGTTTTGGGAGCCTCTTGGAAGCGAGCACAAAGGCAAACACTAAACATGATATCCGGTCGACTTGCCGTTAGGTACAACAAACTACCAATCATACCTCTATATTTGGTGTTGTCTACCGACTCACAATCATCATCTACGGTGAGTTTAGTATCCGAGGCCATAGGGGTCTTCATTGGTCTATATTCTTCTAATCCAAATTTCTTTAGCATTTCTTTACCGTACTTAGATTGACTAAAGAAAATACCATCGTCCATTTGTTTAATTTGGAGTCCTAAAAAGAAGTTAAGTTCTCCCATCATACTCATTTCAAACTCATCATGCATGATTTTGGCAAAGTCATCACACAATTCTTGACAAGTTGAGCCAAATATAATGTCATCAACATATATTTGTACGATTATGAGGTGAGGACCTTTCTTCTTTGTAAAGAGTGTATTGTCTACCATACCCATGGTATACTCATGTTTAACAAGAAACGCTTTAAGTCTATCATACCAAGCTTTAGGTGCTTGTTTGAGTCCATAAAGTGCTTTCTTAAGCTTGTAAACATGGTCCGGTTTCTCAAAATCAATGAAGCCGGGAGGTTGAGCCACATATATCTCCTCATTGATCAAACCGTTAAGAAATGCACTCTTTACATCCATTTGTTGAAGCTTAATATCTAAGGCACAAGCGTAGGCTAAAAGGATTCTAATAGATTCTAATCTAGCTACCGGTGCATATGTCTCGTCATAATCAATCCCTTCTTGTTGATTATAGCCTTGAGCTACAAGTCTAGCCTTGTTACGAGACACAACACCATTTTCATCTAGCTTATTCCTAAATACCCATTTGGTTCCTATAATGGTAGAACTTCTAGGTGGAGGAACAAGTTCCCAAACATCATTGGCAACGAATTGATTCAATTCTTCTTGCATCGCAATGACCCAACTCTCATCCGTCAAAGCTTCTTTAACATTCTTTGGTTGAATCAAGGAGACAAAACAAAAGAAGTTGCTTTGGTTTTGGACTTGAGATCTTAGGGTCCTTTGATTTAAGTCACCAATGACATTATTGAGAGTATGATCCCTAGACTCCTTAATGTTTACTTCCTTTTCAACACTAAGGTCTTCAACTCCTATTTTTCTAACCTCTTTGGCTTTAACTACTTCTAATTCATCCAAGTCATCATCAACCAATGGTGGTGTCTTGGGTGAAGGAGGGGTTTCATCAAAGGTTACGTTGAGTGATTCTTCAATAACCCCTGAGGTTCTATTTAGGACTATGTAGGCCTTACTAGTTTGGGAATAACCTAAAAGGATACATTCGTAAGACTTTGGGTCAAACTTGGTAAGGTAGTCTTTGGTGTTGAGGATAAAGCACTTGCTTCCAAACACCCTAAAGTATTCTAATGAGGGTTTCTTACCTTTAAGAATCTCATAGGGGGTCTTTCCTAGGAAAGGTCGAATAAGAATTCGGTTGAGAATATAAGTCGATGTATCTACGGCATTGCACCAAAACTTTTGAGGCAAAGATTGCTTGTTTAACATCGTCCTACTCATCTCTTGGAGAGTCCTATTCTTCCTTTCAACTACCCCATTTGATTGTGGAGTGCGAGGAGCCGAGAAGTTATGGGTAATACCATGAGCTTCACAAAAGGCACCAAATTGCACTTCATTATCAAATTCCCTACCATGATCCGTCCTAATATAAACAATTGAACATCCTAGTTGATTTTGAATTCTCCGACTAAAGATTTCGAAGTGATCGAAAGCTTCATTCTTAGATGCCAAAAATCTAGTCCAAGTGAATCTAGAATAGTCGTCAACTATAACTAGGGTATAAAGGTTACCTCCATAACTCCGTATGGCGGAAGGTCCAAAGAGATCCATATGTAGGATTTCTAAGCACCGAGAGGTCGAAACCAAATTCTTGGCTTTGTTACTTGAGTGAACTTGCTTTCTAACTTTGCAAGCATCACAAAAGTGACTATCAAACTTAATCTTGGGGAGGTGTCTTACCAACTCCTTAGAGACTAAAGATTGAATTAAACGCATATTAGCTGACCTAATCTCCTATGCCAAAGAGTAGAACTATCATCTATAGTCGCAAGACATATGTTGTCTTTTGACTTCTTATTAACCTTCATGACATAAAGCCCATGCTTTCTAATACCTTTTCCAATGACTTTTCCATCTTTTACGATTTCACTGTCATGTTCCGAAAAGATGACCTTACACTTATTATCACAAATTTGACCTATACTTAAAAGGTTAAAACCTAAGTTATCTACGTGCTCAACATTTTCAATGGTCATGGAGTCAAGAGAAACCGTACCTTTTCCAATGATATTACCACGTAGACTACTAGCGAATGTGACGTTACCTCCATCATATGCTTTGTAATGCGAGAACAAACTTCGATTACCCGTCATGTGTTTAGAACATCCACTATCCTTAATCCACTCATCGGGTTCCAAATCAATTCCCAAGCATATCTAGTAACAATACACAAGATCAAACATTTGGTCCCCAATATCTCATGGGTCCAAAATTGTTAGTTCCAAACATCCCTTGCATTTGGTTGGGATGAATGAATGAGGTGGGGATTCCCCATGGAGAACAAAATGGAGGAGGGTAGTAATTCATGTAACCATTTTGTTGTTTATTACTTCTCCTAGGTGTGTTTGATCTAGGTTTAGAGTTATTATTATTCTTTCTAGGTGTTGGATTTTTTACTTCTAGTTCGTGAGTTGTTTTGATTATCTCTTGTAGGCGTTGTCGTTCTACTTCTAGGCTTAGACTCATTCCGTACTCTAGGTGGAGTAGAAGATAATCTAGATAAACTTCTATTTCCTATGAGAGGTTTACTTAACGGCTTATAGAACTTACTAATAGCATTATCGTCAAGTATGGGTAATTGAACCTTATTAACAATAAGATGCTTTGGTTTTTCATTTAACTTAGATTTTTCAAAAAGTTCAGAATTTTCACAAAATTCAACTTCTGGCTGCGGTACCTTTTCTATGGCCGCGGTTCCATAGTGATAAGGAACCGCGCCATAAGATGTGGAACCGCGTCCAGAGGGTGTTTTCTATGAAAACCTGACTTGTTTTGGTTCACTAGTTGAGGCTTCATTTGAGTTAAAACCTAGACCAAGTTTTTCCTTAGAATGAACTTGTTTGTTTAACATATCATCAAGAGCACTAGTACCTTTCATGAACTTTTCCAATTTAATGGAGGTGCTCTTGAGATCATCATTCTCTAATCTAAGTTTCTCACAACTTAAGCAACCTAAATCAACCTCTTTGTTTTTCTCAAGTTTAGCCAATTTCTCCCTAAGTTCATTGATCTCATTTTCAAGCTTAGTTTTGGTTGATTTTAAGGTTTTATTCTTTTCTATGAATTTAAGACTAAGTTTGTGTAAGCTATCATATTTGCCTTCAAATTCAATATCATCTAAATTAGAACTATCATTGCTATAATATTCGGTTTCGAAATGTACCTCTTTAGAAATGTGAGCCATAAGACATTTCTCCTCTTTGGGGTTGTCATCATCATCTTCACCGCTATCGCTCCAAGCGCCACTAACGAATGCCGTGTGGTTCTTATCACGAGCGGGCTTTGGACAATCACCAATGAAGTGATTTGGATCACCACATCTAAAGCAACTCCTATCACCTTTTTCGTTCTTGACAAACCGATTCTTTGACAATGGTTTCTTGTTATAGTTTGGTTGCCTAACGTGTTGACCTCGTCTCTTGAAGAACTTCTTGAAATCTCTCACCGCCAATGCATACTCCTCGTCATCACTTTCCGAGGAACTATCATGGTCACTTTGTGCCTTCTTGGCTTTAAGTGCAAGAGATTTCCTTTCACTCTTGGTTTTTACCAATTCCGAGTCCTTCAAAATTATCATCTCGTAAACCTTCAAGTTTCCTATGAGTTCATCGAGTGATAAAGTTGAGAGATCTTTCGACTCTTCAATAGCCGTGACTTTTGCTCTCCACTTTGGATGTAAGGCCCTTAGAAACTTCCTAACATTGTTCTTGCTAGAAAAACCTTCATCAAGTGCTTTTAGACTAGTAATAATGGTGTTAAACCTAGCAAATGCACTATCAATAGTTTCATCTTCTAAGATGACAAATTGTTCATATTGTTGGACAAGAAGATCGATTTTATATTCTTTGACTTGGCTATTACCTTGGTGGGTTACTAAAAGAGTGTTCCAAATATCTTTAGCGGTTTCACACATAAAAATTCTTTCATACTCTTTCTTAGGCAAAGCATTATAAATCACCATTTTAGCCTCATTATTTTTTGAAAGTTTCTTTTTAGTATCATCATTAGCTTTGTCAAACGTGACTAATGCTTTTGTTTTAGAAACTTCATTAAATTGAAAGGGTAAAAAATCACCATTGGTAATAACATGCCAAAGATCTAAATCTTTTGATTTCACATAAGTTTCAAATCTATTTTTCCAATAAATAAAACTATCGGTTTCAAAAAGTGGTGGTCTTTGCATAGATTTCCCTTCTAGGTACTTGTTGGAATCCATAGATCGATTCAAGTTTTAAAATACAATATACTTTAAAAATTCTTGAGCAACCCGCTCTGATACCAATTGTAGAAACTAGAAGGGGGGTTGAATAGTTTCTTAAAATTTACTTGTTAAAATATGGTTTCCAAAAATCCTTTTTCAAAAAACTTAGGCTTGAGGAAATATGTGAAATTTTCTTATGCACAAATATGAACAATGATAGTGTAGCTAAACTAATACTAACAAAAATATATCCACAAAGAATAAAGAATGATAGTGTAGCTAATCTAATATTAACACATGTATATGCAAAAAGTAATAAGGAATGTAAAGAGTTAAGGGTAAAGAAAGATCAAACCGAACACCAAGGATTTATAGTGGTTCGGCAACGAAGCTCACTCCTCGTTCCTACTCCACTCCTCGAGTACTCCTTACTCAAGAGTTCACTACACAACAAGCTCCTTATGGTGGAGAAAACCGTACACGTCGCTTAACCAATTTCCGACTCTAAGCTAAAAGTCGAGCCCTAATCGTAGCTAGGACCAATCTACACAACTATACTTAGTACATACACAACTTCCAAATAGACACAACTACTTGGATCTTCACAACTATGACACAACTACAAGTATATAAAAATTGATCTTCAATAGATCTTTGGTGGTGGACTCAACACTTCACTAGGATAGTGTTCTTCTCTTTGCACTTGGAGAGGAAGAGATGGAAGAACAAGATTCACTTCTTAAACAAGTAATAATCACACAAATGATCAAAGATTTGAGTGATTAAAGAAGGGGTTTGAATCTGGAAATGAATGTGCAAAAGAGGTGAGGTGAAAAGCTGAGAATGGCCAACTATTTAAAGGATAAAGGAGCCAACGGCTAGTTCTGCCCGCGGTACCTTATCACAGCCCCCGGTACCTTATCGATAAGGTACCGCCTAGGCGCTAAGGTACCGCCGGACTAGACTCCGCTCCTTTTTGTCTTTTAGTGGTGGAGGTCTTATCTGGGTATAAAAATATCCTGAAAGGGTATTCTTAACAGAATAAGAATATGCCATTTTCAAATTTCAAATAATTAATTTAATAAAACATTTTCTTAAAAATAAAGTTTAATAAAAACTTGTCACATTTAATAAAAAGTGAGTTTTAAGAAAAGATTAAATCACCTGATCACTTGATTAAGGTTAGTACTTGTTTATCCATACCTTAAGTGAAAATGGGTAAAATGAAAAATACTTGAACTCAAGAATTCATTTTTCGTTGTTTTCGTAAATGCTTGTTTTTACATATTGTCGTAATCAAAACTAAGCGAGACCGAAAAATGCAAGTAACGTTTTTAGTCATTATTGCATTAACAACACATTTTCTTAACAATAAATCTATTTCAAAAATACTCTGTCACTTTAAGTAAAAGTGAGTTTTAAGAAAATATTAAATCCTTGATCACTTAGAAAGGTTAATGACTTGTTTATTCATACCTTGAGTGATTCAGGACGAATGGTGAGCTTGGAGGTGTCGCGAGAAGTATACATATGGATGTATAAGTGTTTACGAGTACCTTACACATTTTACATAATGTATTTCGACTTATACGTTTGTCATCAACAAAACATAAAGAGATTATATCGACTAAACATCGTAATGTTTGCGCCAACTTATACTTAATTTTGCATTTGTTAATACTTAACAGTAGTTAGTTAATAAGTTAAAAGGTTTAATAAGGATTAATTAGACTTAACACTTTGGGGTAATTAATGTAATTACTATATAGAATGTACTATAAAGTTAAAAAGTCAAAATCAAGGGTATTAACACCCTTAGTTGGTCAAACTTAAGGAACAAGGAACAGGAATTTTAGAAACTAAATATTGGAAGATTTAATTAGATTACATCTTTTTCTTATTTAGCCTAACCTTTGTACTATATCTAAAAAGGATTTTGATCACTTTTTTATAAGTTAAAAAAATCAAATCCTCTCTCTTGGTTCACTCCTTGGCCGTCGACCTATAGCAAACCAATTGCCTCTTGGTTATTTAAGTATTCAAGTTTTAAGACCTAGCATAAAGGGTGGTTGATTGAGGTGTTGTGTGGACTACTTTGTAAAAGATCATAGCTTTGATCTTGGATTTTTAGTAGGTGAATCGTGTAGATCTAGAAGAGGGGTTTTCTTGTTTGGTGATCTTTGTTCTTTCCACCATTGTTAAATTCCCATAGTGGCATCACGAGCCAAATCATATGCCATGTAATTCAATAAAAAAACGACTAAAAATGATGTGAAAACAATTTTTTTTCTTGATGTTTTAATATGAATTGATTAGAGATACAGTATATACTAATATAGATATGATTAGATTCATAATAAGCTGGAAAATATGAGATTGCATGATTTTTAGTTAATAGCAAAAAGTTAATTACAATTACGTGTTTTCTGATATGTTATGCATGTTTAGATAGTTTAAATTATTAAATCATGTATGCTAAATGTTATGATCCATGTTTTAGATGCTATTAAACATAAAAAAACACTAATTAGATTGGTGTATGCATGCTTAAGATTGCGTTTATAAAATTGTTTCAGGCCTGAATTTGAGACACCCGAACAAATTATATTTTTTATTAACTAGATGTATATATTCAGCTTTTAATTCCTTATAAGACACTAAAAACACGATTTGTACGACGTTTTAGTTTTAGCCAAAAGTTGGGGAAGGCTCCTTCTAGCCGATTTTTGGGTTACAAAATCATAATAAGGGTAAAATCTTTAAATTGGATTTAGAAGATTTTTCTAACTTAGTGTCAAATCTAGTTATTTATTTGGTTAATAACATGCTATTTATAGTTTATATATTAATATATTAGTCATGTGTATATTCTTATGAATCTGTTTGATTTATTACCTAAAAGGTTTATCATTAATAAATGCAAAAAATACTTTCTAAGAATAAACCAGACTAACTAAGGTAAGTCAATATCTTGTCTTATGACTAGATATTCACTTGTCTTGGAACTTTATAAAAAATAAGTTTTTATTTTATTTCTTTAACGTTTTAGTTAGACATCCGAGAAAGGAATAGGCGGATCGATCTGCCCGTTCGGGGTACTTAACTAGCTTCGCGCTCACCAACTTCTCCGAAACCTTTTTGTGTGTCTTCCAAGACTCCATAGAGCCAAATGTGACCATTGAAAGGTTCCACATGAGTTTTCCGTTGGTACTCATAAAAGGTGTGAGGAAAACTAGATGGAACAAACCTATGGCACATCATAAAACTTATATAACGTTTTCAAAACAATGGGTATCTCGATTTGATCACCAGTGGATTTAAAGATCGAGGCATATGTTTTATTTAAGGAAAGTTAAAAAATATGGAAACTTCATTGTTTTAGAATATTGTTATAAAAGAAAGTATTACATGTTTCCTTTTATACGATTTTGTCATTTTATTTCAAAGTTTAAATATACTCACTTAAGTAAGTTTTGTACTATCCAATGTACATACTCACTTGAACTTTTTTAATTCATCAAAGATAGTTTTAAATCTTAACCAAGACAATGCAATTTAATAATCAAAGGTTTAGACCCAAGACTATAGAATTGCTGACTAAAGTATTAGACGACTTACATCGTGTATTCAGACCTTTTGCACGTAGTACTAGATGAGGAAAAACATGACTTGACGCGATTATGCTAGATAATATAGTCATGACCTCATAATGGCTAAGATTTGCACCAGTGGCAATTTTCATTTGATGATAATCTTTTAAATTATTTCATTTCTAGTATATCAACTACATAAATGGAATAAGTTCAAGTTGGGTCTTAGGCTCTTGATAAAACTAATTCTTATTGTTATTTATAACATGGATAGTTAATTTTATAAGATAATTAATTGTTGAAAATACTAATATTGTTTGAACTTTGTTTTGTAAATGGCTGCTACCCAAAATAAGGAGTCGACACTAAGGTCAAACTTGTTCCAGGATAAGTTAATTGGATCAAACTTCTCCGTATGGTACTAGAACCTAAGAATTTTTCTTGGAGCTGAAGACCTGATGACCTATCTAGAACAACCTATGATTCCAATGCTTGAGCTTATTGTTGCACTTGTTGTCTTTGACACATACTATGTGATGCTAAAAGGACAAAAGGATGAGGTATGTTTCATATTGGTTGTGATGTCTCCAGAATTGTAAATAATGTTGGAGGACCTCAATGCCTATGATATGATCACTGAACTCAAAACTATGTTTGAGGAAAAATCTAAACGGAAGCTTTATGATACTACTAAGGCATTTCATGCTGGTAGACAAGAAATTGGACAATCGGTTAGCGTTTATTTTCTGAAAATGAAAGGCTACTTACTTGTTGTGAGTTTTATCTTGAATTATCTCTACAAGGACTATGAATCACTGGTGCAAACTTAAAATTTACAGAGCATAGGGAAGACATTAATAGATCGGCATGTTATGTTAAAGTCTAATGAGAAATGGTTTCCAATGAAGGATGACACTCCTGTTGTAATAACTATTAGAGCATGAAGAATCTAGAAAGACAAGGGTAAGAAACCGCAAGGGGGTAAAGGGAAGAATGTTGGAGAGGGTAAGCTTGCATATGGCCCAAAGCAAAAAATTCCACCACCGCCCTAGACAGTTTATACGACAAAGGACTCTGATTGTCAACACTTCAAGGAGGTAAGACACTGGAAAATACATTGCCTTAAGTATCTCGTTGAGGCGAAGAAACACAATAACACTAGCGGAGCTAGCGGTTCAGGTATCTTCATGATAAAACTTTATGTTGTTTCAAATAATAAGTCAATGGTGTGTGATACGTGAACTCATATTTATAATACATCGCAAGGACTTAGAGACAGTAGGAAATTGAAGCAAGGAGATTTGAGCTTGTACATAGGAAATGACATGCGTACAAACGTCAAAGCTATTGGTAGCTATGATTTGATACTTTAAAATAGACGAGTTATTGTTTTGAATAATTGTCATTTTACACCCACTATGACTAGGGGTGTTGTTTCTTTTTCCCGTCTGATTGATGAAGGTTTTGAACATATTATTTCGAATAATGTTATTTTCATTTACAAAGACAATGTACTTCACTTTAATGCAATACCACGTGATGGAATTTTTGAAATTGATATGCATGGTATTTATTCAAACTCTAGTTCTATATTTAATGTTAGCAAGAAAAGACCCAAACATGCGTTGGACTCGACTTATCTCTGGCCCTGCCGCCTTAGTCATGCAAACAAGAAACACATCGAGAAGCTTCAACAAGATGGAATTTTGATTTCCACCGACGTTGATCCTTTCAATTATAAATGCAAGTCTTGTGTGTGAGGGAAGATGTCCCAGAAGAATTTCACACATGTGGTCAAAAGAGCTAAAGATCTTTTGGAAGCTTTTCATACTTATGAGTGTGGTCCCTTTAGAGTCGTGCCTAGAGAATTTGTTAACTACTTTATTATGTTCAGTGATGATTTCAGCCAGTATGGTTATGTTTACTTGTTTTAGCATAAACATGAGGTGTTTAAAACTTTCAAGGAATATCAAAATAAAGTGGAAACCAGCTCGACAAGAAAATTAGTGCTATTCGATCACACAGAGGAGGCGAATACATGAGTTTGAGTTTGTGGAACATTTGAAGAAATGTGGTATTGACATCTCAATCCTCCCTACACGCCTCAAAATAATGAGGTGTTAGAAAGGAAGAATCGAACTCTATTGGATATGATTTGTTCCATGATGAACTCATCTACTCTACCAAAGTCCTTTTTAGGGTTATGCTTTAGAGTCTGCTGCGCGGATACTCAATATTATTCCAAGCAAGAAGGTTGATAAGACACCATATGAGGTATGACATGGGAAAGATCCCAAGTTGTCTTATTTGATAGTTTGGGGTTGTGAGGCTCTTGTGAAGCGAGATACGCCTGACAAATTAGACCCCAGATCCATTAAGTGTATTTTCATAGGTTACCTAAAGGAAACGATGAGTTACTACTTTTACTACCCAACTGAAAACAAGATTTTTGTTGCTCGTAATGTTGAGTTTTTTGAGATAAATCTCATAGATGAAGAAGCACGTGGGAGTACTCCATTTCTTGGAGCAAGTGGAATACTGATGATCTTGATCTTCTTCAAGATGATGATACACCGCCTTCTGGTAACACTAGTGAGCTACATGATGAAGTTCAACATAAAAGTGTAGAACCTCAAAATGTAAAAGTTCCCGTTCGTAGGTCCGGTAGGACACGTCAAGCACCTGATAGATATGGTTTCTATGTAGATGCTAAGGAATAAGAATTAGGAGATCATGGTGAGCCTTCTAATTATCAAGCTGCAATTTCAGATATTGAATATGAAAAATGTCTTGAAATTATGAATGCAGAAATGCAATCCGTGAGAGATAACAAAGTTTGAATTTTGGTTGATCTTCCAGTGGGTGGAAGAATCGTTGGGTGTATATGGATTTATAAGATAAAGACCGAAATGGATGGTAAGGTACACACCTATAAATCTTGTCTTGTGGTGAAAGGCTATACTCAAACCTACATGTTAGATTATGAGGAAACTTTTTCACTAGTAGAAGACATAAGAGTTATTAGGATTCTCTTAGACATAACAACCTTCTATGACTTTGAGATTTGTCAGATGGATGTCATAACAACCTTTTTGAATGATCACCTTAGTGAAGATGTTTTTTTAATACAACTAGAAGGGTTTGTTGATCCAAAGTATCCTAGTAAAGTATGTAAGATGTAGGGATCCATTTATGGATTGAAGCAAGCTTCTAAAACCTGGAATAAGCGGATCAATGAAGAAATCAAGAGGCTTGATTTCATTCAGAATCCTGATTAGCCATGTGTATATGTCAAAGCTATTAGGAGTAACGTAGCATTTCTTGTATGTCGATGACATATTACTCATGGGAAATAACATTGCAATGTTGTAGGAAGTGAAAACTTGGTTGAGCAAGTGTTTTTCCATGAAAGATTTGGGTGATGCTGCATATATTCTTAGAATTAAGATCACAAGAGATAGATCTAAACGGTTGTTTTCTTTAAGTCAAGTGCTTATTTTGATAAAATCCTAAAGAAGTTTCGGATGGATAAATCCAATAAGGGATTTACTTCCATGCAAGAAAAATCGGAATTAAGTAAAAAGCAAGGTGCGATTACACCTAAGCAGGTGAAACGCATGCAAAGAGTTCCATATGCTTCGACAATAGGATATGTTATTTATGCGGTGAGATGCACTAGACCTGATGTTGGTTTTGCACAAAATTTGGGTAGTCGATTCCAACAAAATATCGGTGAGAAGCACCAACTACTGTTAAGACCATTCTTAAGCATCTTAGGAATACTAAATATATGGAACTTGTTGTTGGGTCTAAACCGGAAACTGATCTAAGAGTAAAATTGTAACACCCCACTTGGATAAATGGACCGTTACGTGTATTTATGGCGTGTCATCAAAGCATGCAAGGCAATGTATTAAATATTAACTGACCGTACGGAAATACCGGAATCAAACATCGGTAGTCCAAACATAAGCTCAAAATATAAAGATTTAATTACTGAAAGAAAAGGACGAAACAGTGTCCAAACAACCAAAGTAATGTAATGTGTGCATAAAAATAAAGGAGTCTGGATAGCTCCCGTCCAATGCACGTACTCTCTTAGAATTCCTAAGATCGTCCCTGTGTACCTGCCGTTTGGAAACATGAAAGGAAACTACGGCTGAGCATAACGCTCAGTGAAGGGATAAAAAGCATGATAAGAATGTACTCACATAAATGGAATAAATGACAAACAATGAAGCTATGAGACTGATATGTAACATGTAGTAGTACCCTGTATAAAATCTGAGAAACCTGGTTTAAATATTGAAGCTGAATTATTACTATTAAATATGAAAACATGCATTTACTGTATTTTAATTGCCAGAGCTTATATAGGTCACGTGCTGTAACAACCGTGCATGAATAACTGGAGAGGTGACCTCGTCATGCTATAGAGGGGTGACCTCTAAATATTTGTAGAGGGGTGACCTCTAAATACTGTGCTGGGTGGAGGGATCAACTCCAATGTGAAGGATGTAGAACACACACCACATTCACCCTGATAACTGTAAACTGATAAGCCTAGGATGCATCCATACGCCCCACATGACATGATAATAATAATGGCCAATACGTGAAGGGACGATGCAGGATATCACTCTCTTGCATGTGAGTCACGACACCGGTGCCTCTAGTGCCGTGGTTAAGGTACCTCCGTAACTAGTACATAAGCTGGTCGTGCTTGTATATAATGCTCAGGCAACTTATTTAGTTTTTAACATGATTACTGATAAGCTTAAACACATACGGGGGAAAACATTTGGCTGCAGACGGGGAATCCTAATCATGCATAGAAAGGAAGTCCTTACTGAAAGGACGGAAAATCCGTACCTTGTGTCCAGTAACCGACCGAGATCAACTGACGGAAAGTCTACTCTGATTTCACGCGAGCTACATGAATAAGGGACGTGAATAAGTAAATTGATATTCGTTTATTTAATTTACGGACCTTATTGGCCTTTTCACTTATTTATTTTATTTCTAGAAGTATGTACGTATATTAGCTGATGACTCTGAATTAATCCTCTTAATATATATAACGACTCACTAATAATTATGATACAACGTGTTCTGACGTTATGTTAATACTATAATAAATTAACCCGTTAAAACATAAGATTTCTAAAATAGAAGTTTTAAAGTAATATAATTCATATAATAAAATTATACCCTTTTTAAATATTAAAACTATTTTAAATTTAACTCATTTAAAATACAATTTAAGGTATTTATAAAACAATTAATAAAAAGGTATAATATATACATCTTCGTTTTATATGTTTAAACTTTATCCCGAGCCTACCGAGATATCCCCATCTCGGTCGCACTAAACAATCTCAAAACTATATAAAATCTGTCTATAAGAAATTTACGACAGAAAAACTGAGTCACTAAAACTGTCGCTAAAAGCTGCCCTTTTAAAACTGCATATATATAACAATTCTGCGACAGAAAAACTGTCGCAAAACTGTCGCTAATGTTATTTAATATTTCCTGTTTTTCTGTCCCATTTCTTCCCACTGATTAAGCACTTAGTTCCCACTGCTAGGTTACGTTTTCCCACTGTTTCAATGAACCAAACGCACCCTTATTACTGGAACAGCCCGTTTGGGCTTGTTTCGAATGTTTTGGCCGATCATAGCCCGAGCCGCCCCTGTGTGGGTCACGGCTGGGCAGAAGGATGAGGCCAACAAGACCTTATGGTCTCGGTTCAATAATCCAACACCCCTTGACCATCATAAGCTAAGCGAACACACCCCTTTTTGGGGTTTCTGCCTTTGGTCGAACGTTACAGCCACCACCACGAGAATGTGATGTCTCGTTTGGACATATCCAACCCAAACGAACCCTTTTTTTATTAAATCATAAATTCGTGATAAAGTAAGTAAAATAAACGAAAACATTGATTTACCTTATGATGGTTATAGATGAGAACGTGACTGAGATGGTGGTATCAACAATCGCAGCTTTCTTTTTTTTTTAAAACAACCTGGCAGCCAAGAACCCTAATCACCTTTTTTTGTACGACTGATGTGTGGGAGAAGGGTTAAAGTCTCGTCCTTTTTTATTCTTTCATATGGGCTTGGCCCGATTTCTATTCTTCTTTAAAAACAAACCGGCCCTTTGGCCCTTTTACTTTTCTTACTCTTTTTTTTCCTTATATATGTAATCGTATGCTTGTGTTTAATTCTCGTTTTTTATAAATTAATATGTAAATAGTTTAAATAATTAAATCGCGTATTTACATTTCCTGATTTAAATACGGGTTTTACAATTCTTCCCCTCTAAAAAGAATAATCCGTCCCCGAATTAAGGATAGGCCATACTGGGTTTTACAATTCTTCCCCTCCAAAAATAAGATTTCGTCCCCGAATTATAAGGTATTTAAGCTGACTGGGGTAAAAGTTGAAAATGCTATTAAGCTGAAGATATAAAAGCTGAAAAGACATACCCGAATCAAAACTGGAAGTGAGGATAAGAAGTCCGTATAGACTCCTCTGTTTCCCAAGTGGCTTCCCGCTCGGTATGGTTCCTCCACAGGATCTTGACGAAAGGAATGGTCTTCCTTCTCATAATTCGATCCTGGCGATCTAAAACTGCTTCGGGTTCTTCAATATAAGATAGATCCTCCCGAATCTGATTGAGTGGATAATTCACTTTGTGAAGCTCATGATAGTTGTACCCTCTGAGTAATGATACGTGAAACACGTTGTGGACGTGTGAAAGCTGAGTTGGTAACGCCAACCGATATGACACTTCACCGATACGTTCAAGGATTTCGAACGGTCTGATGTAACGAGGGCTGAGCTTGCCTTTGAGGCCAAAACGTCTGACGCCGCGTGCGGGTGATACTTTGAGGAACACACGATCCCCAGTCTGAAATGATAGATCTTTGCGATGCTTGTCGACGTAACTCTTCTGGCGAGTACGTGCTTCTTGCAGCTTTTCCCTAGAAATGGCGACCTTTTCATTGGTCAGCTCTATTAATTCTGGTCCTTCAATCAACCGTTCTCCTACTTGATCCCAACAAATAGGAGCACGACATTTCCTGCCGTATAACATCTCGAATGGAGCACGCTTGATACTAGCATGCCAACTGTTGTTGTAGGCAAACTTGACCAAGCAAATATAGTCATCCTAGTGTCCTGTCCATTCTAATGCACAGGCGCGTAACATGTCCTCCAAGGTCTGGATGGTATGCTCTGACTGACCGTCCGTCTACGGGTGAAAAGCTGTGCTGAGCTTGAGCCTAGTTCCCCAAGATTTATGCAAACCTCCCCAGAAGTGAGAAGTGAAACGGGGATCCCTATCTGATATAATTTCTGAAGGTGTACCGTGTAATCGTACAATCTCCTCGGTGAATAGTTTCGTTAATTTACTGACTGCGAAATCTTTACGAATAGGAATGAAATGTGCTGACTTGGTCAAACGATCGACAATAACCCAGATTGCATCATGTCTCCGCTGAGTCTGTGGTAGTCCGGTGACAAAATCCATAGAGATCTTGTCCCATTTCCACATTGGAATATCTAATGGCTGGAGAAGACCACTGGTACGCTGATGCTCTATCTTAACCTGCTGGCAGGTTAAGCATTTAGACACAAAAGTTGCGACATCCTGTTTCATGCCGCTCCACCAGAAATGCTGCTTAAGATCGTGGTACATTTTAATGGAACCTGGATGGATAGAGAACGGAGAGTTGTGAACCTCAGTCATTAAGGCTTCTCTGAGAGCAGTGTCTTCTGGAACGCAGAGTTTGGTACCCTGCCATACGATACCATCGTCATCGATGCGAAATTCGGTCTGCTGGTCAATTTTCTGGACAATCGCCCAGATTTCACCATCATCCTTTTATGCGGCTTTAATCCTAGAGAGTAAATCTGTTTCTACCCTTAGACTAGCCCAGTATCCCCTCTATCCGCGTACTAAGAGCTCAATATCATATCGCTCTAAGTCCCGAATAATTTCTTCCTGAACTTTGATGCCATTTATCATTCCTGACTTTCTGCTAAGGGCATGTGCTACTACATTTGTTTACCTGGGTGATACTGAATATTAGTGTCATAGTCTTTCAGCAGTTCTAACCATCGCCTCTGTCTCATGTTCAACTCTCGCTGGGTAAATATGTACTTGAGACTTTTGTGATCGGTGAAGATATCACACGACTCACCGTATAAATAATGCCTCCAGATTTTAAGGGCGAAAACGACTGCTGCGAGCTCTAGGTCATGAGTAGGATAATTTTTCTCATACGGCTTCAGTTGACGCGAAGCATAGGCAATGACTATCCCATGCTGCATAAGAACACATCCTAAGCCCTTTCCTGAAGCGTCACTGTAAATCTGATAACCACCTGTACCGGATGGGAGAGTAAGTATCGGTGCTGAAATCAATCGATGCTTGAGTTCCTCAAAACTCTTTTCTCTCTCCTCGGTCCATATAAACTTCTCACCTTTTCGCATAAGTTGGGTCAAAGGTAACGCAAAACGTGAGAAGTTTTCCACAAACCTGCGGTAATAACCCGCTAACCCAAGAAAACTACGTATCTCTGTGACATATGTCGGTCTCGGCCTTTTGGTGATAGCCTCCACCTTTGCAGGATCCATAGTGATTCCTTCTGCAGACACAATATGACCTAGAAACGCCACTGTATTCAGCCAAAACTCGCACTTAGAAAATTTAGCATAAAGCTTCTCTCGTCTGAGAATCTGCAAAAATGTACGGAGATGATCCTCATGTTCCTCTTTAGATTTGGAGAAAATAAGGATATCATCGATGAATACAATCACAAACTTGTCTAAGAATTCGTGGAAGACTCTGTTCATCAAGTCCATAAATACTGCAGGCGCATTCGTGAGACCGAATGGCATAACAACAAACTCGTAATGACCGTACCTCGTGCGAAAAGCAGTTTTGGATATATCCTGCTCTTTTACACGTAACTGATGGTATCCTAATCGTAGATCAATTTTTGAGAAGTGCTTGGCACCCTGAAGCTGATCGAATAAATCGTCAATACGAGGAAATGGATAACGGTTATGAATAGTGAGCTTATTCAACTCACGGTAGTCAATACACAATCGCATACTACCATCCTTCTTTTTGACAAACAAAACTGGCGTGCCCCAAGGTGACACGCTTGGACGAATGAAACCCCTTTCTAGAAGTTCCTGAAGCTGATCTTTCAGTTCCTTAAGATCTACAGGAGCCATACGGTAAGGATCTTTAGATACTAGTTATGCACCTGTAATGAGATCGATACCAAATTCTACCTCTCGCATGGGAGGTAAGCCTGGGAGTTCCTCTGGAAAGACATCTAAAAAATCTGACACAACTGGCTGATCATGAATTGAAGGTGTCTCAGAAGTCGTGTCATGAACTGTAGCTAGGAAACCCTCACAACCATGGTATAGTAAAGCACGGGCCTGTAAAGCTGAAATGATCTGAACATGTTTTCCTAGTAGGAAGCCCTAGTGAATATAATCTGGTGTCTGGACATCACCAAAGATGACCCGGTGAGCATGACAATCTATGGTGGCATGATGAACCGACAACCAATCTATACCTAGGATAATATCGAATTCGCACATATCTAGAGGAAGGGCACTGACTGGACGGATTTTATCATCAAACTCAAGAGGGAGATCCTTATACACCTGGGTAATGAGTACAGAGTCTCGCATAGGGGTAGATATACTAAGTACACTGTCTAGTGGCGTAGGGGTCATGTTTAATCTAGCAGCATATGGAGTAGATATAACTGAGTGCGTGGCGCCTGTATCGAAAAGCACGCAGGCAGACTGTCCTTGTATAAACAAAATTCCAGTAATGGTACCTGTGGTCTTTTTTGCTTGCTCACGGGTAGTAGTGTAGACACGACCAGTGGTTGGTGGTATTGGTGGTGGTGGAGGTAAAATCTGAGGAATCTGGCCTGAGGTACCGACAGCATCCCCGCTCTTATAATCCCTCTTCAAATGGCCCGGCTGACCACACTTGTAACAACTACCCGTACCACGACAACAAGGTCCCGGGTGTTTCTTCCCACATGTGATACAAGTGGGATAAGAATACCCGGTAGTAGCAGCTCTGGTTTGCCGAGAACCTGATTTACGAAGATAAACACGTGTCATGATTCTGATAACATAACTGAAATAAGGCTGTTTGGCTGAAATTTAAAATTACCAGAATTTGCCGGTCGGGTAAACTGCTGACCTCTGTTGTTTTGGTCACGCCCCTGTCCAGCCTCTCTGTTGGAATATACAAAAAAAATTTAAGATCTGTTTTACACAATAGTCTAGTATTTCTGGAGCTTAAGGAATCACCTGTAGTTGCCAGATGAGTTTGAGCTGTCGCGGTAGTTATCACCACCGCTCCTCTTATCTGATCGATTACGGTCATAAGACTGACCGTGGTTTCTGTAGTTCTGATGTGGAGTAGCCGATTGGGATCGGTCTCCTCCTCTGTGTCTGCAAGATTATAATTGGATAAGACGTAACATATAAGTTGACAAATAATAATCGGAGTTAAATTGTTTAAGTCTGTTGGATGAGATGTACCTCTTCTCCGGACGCTCTACATTCTCGAGCTCATCCCTCTCGAAAAGCATCTCAATATCACGAGCTGCATTAGCTACTTGTGACACATTAGTGAATGTGGCACTCACCAGCCTATCTGCAGTCCTAGTATGAAGAGCCCAACGAAATTGCTTCGCTTGCTCCTCTGCGGTACCCGCAGCCTCCCCTAAGAATCCAGCCATCCTGAGGTATCGGTGCATGAACTCTATACTGTTCTCGCCATGATTCTGACGAATGATGTGGAAGTCCCTCTTCAGTTTAGCTTGTTCAGCATGCGGGAAAAACTGGTCATAGAAGATCATCTTAAACCGTTCCCAGGTCAATGCAAGCTCCTAAGCATCTCCCCCATTTGACAGTTTCTGAGACCTCCACCAATGCAGAGCAGGGCCCTCTAGTTTGTAAACTGCAAGCCTAATCTTGAAAGCATCACCACAACCCATAGCTCCAAAAAATTTCTCTACATGATAGATCCAGTCTTCCACGTCAGTTGGAGCTACAGTCTGTTCAAAAAGTCGGGGTTTCTGTTTGTTAAACAAATCTAGCCAAGTGGCTAAAGTGGCAGGTGGTGGAGCAGGAGGGTTGTTATTCTGTTGAGGTCCATTTTGATATTCAACTCGGATCTCATCACGAATTTAGGGTAACATGGCTTGTATAGCAGCATGAACAGCAGCAGCAATAGCAGTTGCATTAGGATCATTCTCGGTTTCGCGTCTGGGTGGCATCTGAAATAACAGAGGATAAGTTGATAAAACTGTCAGAACCTAGAATAATAAAACTGAATATGCATAGTGTAGTTCGTGAAGGCATAGCCAACAAAATATGACATGAATACTGGTGAACGCCTATGGTTAGTTCACAAAATGACAATTTACTGAATCATAAATCTAACATGAGTAAGGATGAACGCCTATGGTTAGTCCGTCCATACAAAATTTTAAACGGGCAAGGGTGAACGCCTATGGTCACTTCACCAAAACGAAAAGTTCGCTGAAAAGCACATGCGATTAAGTATGGCCAGTCCTGTACCAGCCGTTTACTTAATAAAAATTTTGAAAATCTGACTGATAAAATACATGAGTAGCATGGAAGATAACGACGCCAGAATACAGGAAGTTCTTGGTGACTAGTCACAGGTCAAGTTTTAGAGCCTACAGGTCGAACCTTGCGCTCTGATACCATAATTGTAACACCCCATTTGGATAAATGGACCGTTACGTGTATTTATGGCGTGTCATCAAAGCATGCAAGGCAATGTATTAAACATTAACTGACCGTACGGAAATACCAGAATCAAACATCGGTAGTCCAGACATAAGCTCAAAATATAAAGATTTAATTACTGAAAGAAAAGGACGAAACAGTGTCCAAACAACCAAAGTAATGTAATGTGTGCATACAAATAAAGGAATCTGGATAGCTCTCATCCAATACACGTACTCTCTTAGAAGTCCTAAGATCGTCCATGTGTACCTGCCGTTTGGAAACATGAAAGGAAACTACGGCTGAGCATAACGCTCAGTGAACGGATAAAAAGCATTATAAGAATGTACTGACAGAAATGGAATAAATGACAAACAATGAAGCTATGAGACTGATATGTAACATGTAGTAGTACCCTGTATAAAATCTGAGAAACCTGGTTTAAATACTGAAGCTGAATTATTAACTATTAAATATGAAAAACATGCATTTACTGTATTTTAATGGCCAGAGCTTATATAGGTCACGTGTTGTAACAACCGTGCATGAATAATTGGAAGGGTGACCTCGTCATGCTGTAGAGGGGTGACCTCTAAATAACTGTAGAGGGATGACCTCTAAATACTGTGCTGGGTGGAGGGATCAGCTCCAATGTGAAGGATGTAGAGCACACACCACATTCACCCTGATAACTGTAAACTGATAAGCCTAGGATGCATCCATACGCCCCATATGACATGATAATAATAATGGCCAAAACGTGAAGGGACGATGCAGGATATCACTCTCCTGCACGAGTCACGACACCGGTGCCTCTAGTGCCGTGGTTACGGTACCTCCGTAACTAGTACATAAACTGGTCGTGCTTGTATATAATGCTCAGGAAACTTATTTAGTTTTTAACATGATTACTGATAAGCTTAAACACATACGGGGGAAAACATTTGGCTGCAGACGGGAATCCTAATCATGCATAGATAGGAAGTCCTTACTGAAAGGACGGAAAATCCGTACCTCGTTTCTAGTAACCGACCGAGATCAACTGACGGAAAGTCTAATCTGATTTCACGCGAGCTACATGAATAAGGGACGTGAATAAGTAAACCGATATTCGTTTATTTAATTTACGGACCTTATTGGATTTTTCACTTATTTATTTTATTTCTAGAAGTCTGTACGTATATTAGCTAATGACTCTGAATTTATATTAATCCTCTTAATATATATAACGACTCACTAATAATTATGATACAACGTGTTCTGACGTTATGTTAATACAATAATAAATTAACCCGTTAAAACATAAGATTTCTAAAATAGAAGTTTTAAAGTAATATAATTCATATAATAAAATTATACCCTTTTAAAATATTAAAACTATTTAAATTTAACTCATTTAAAATACAATTTAAGGTATTTATAAAACAATTAATAAAAAGGTATAATATATACATCTTCGTTTTATATGTTTAGACTATATCCCGAGCCTACCGAGATATCCCCATCCCGGTCGCACTAAACAATCTCACAACTATATTAAATCTGTCTATAAGAAATTTACGACAGAAAAACTGAGTCACTAAAACTGTCGCTAAAAGCTGCCCTTTTAAAACTGCATATATATAACAATTCTGCGACAGAAAATCTGTCGCAAAACTGTCGCTAATGTTATTTAATACTTCCTGTTTTTCCGTCCCCTATCTTCCCACTAATGAAGCACTTAGTTCCCACTGCTAGGTTACGTTTTCCCACTGTTTCAATAAACCAAACGCACCCTTATTACTGGAACAGCCCGTTTGGGATTGTTTCGAATGTTTTGGCCGATCACAGCCCGAGCCTCCCCTGTGTGGGTCACGGCTGGGCAGAAGGATGAGGCCAACAAGACCTTATGGTCTCGGTTCAATAAGCCAACACCCCTTGACCATCATAAGCTAAACGAACACACCTCTTTTTGGGGTTTTTGCCTTTGGTCGACCGCTGCAGCCACAACCACGAGACTGTGATGTCTCGTTTGGACAGATCCAACCCAAACGAACCCCCTTTTTTATTAAATCATAAATTCGTGATAAAGAAAGTAAAAGAAACAAAAACATTGATTTACCTTATGATGGTTATAGATGAGAACGTGACTGAGATGGTGGTATCAACAATCGCATCTTTTTTTTTAAAAACAACCCGACGGCCAAGAACCCTAATTACCTTTTTTTTGTACGACTGATGTGTGGGAGAAGGGTTAAAGTCCCGTCCTTTTTTATTCTTTCAAATGGGCTTGGCCCGATTTCTATTATTCTTTAAAAACAAACCGGCCCTTTGGCCCTTTTACTTTTCTTACTCTTTTTTTTTCTTATATATGTAATTGTATGCTTGTGTTTAATTCTCGTTTTTTTATAAATTAATACTTAAATAGTTTAAATAATTAAACCGCGTATTTACATTTCCTGATTTAAATACGGGTTTTACAAAAATGTTACATCGATGTTAGACAAGGATGATACTAAATCCCAAACTGGGTATGTGTTCGTTCTCAATGGTGGAGTTCTAGACTGGAAAAGTAGTAACCAAAGCATTACTACAATGTCCTCTAATGAAGCTGAACATGTTGCTGCTGATGATGCTGCAACGGAAACTGTCTCGATGAGAAAGTTTATTGATTGACTTGTCGAAGTCATGTTATTAAATAACGAGCATACGAAACTGTTATGTGACAATTCTGCTGCAATTTCCATCGTCGATGACTCGAAAAATCATGCGGGGTGCCAAACATTATCAAGAAGATTTCACTATATCCGAGAGGTTATCGAAGATGGTGAAATTATCATTAACAAAGTTCACACAGATGACAACGTCACAAGTCCATTCATAAAACTAATGCCTTTGAATAAGCATTTTGAACATGCTACGTTTATTGGTCTTGTTCGTTCTGATTGTCTCATGTAAATGTGTGATAAGGTATTTTTATGTTATAGTATATGGACAAGAGATTTTTAATCAATTGTTATTAATAAAATGAATTAAATTTTCGTGGAAATATTGTTTATATTTCTTAATAATTCTGTCATATCTTTTCATGTTTAATCCATGAATGTAAATTTGCATACTTTGTGTATTATACACATTCTAAATTTCCGTTGTTGATCATTAATATGGGAGTATTGTTAAACTAAGACAAATATGAGGGTTTGTTGTATCTTTGTTGAAACGATACATAAGGATGAATCTTCTAGATTCATAGGTTATTCATTGTTGTTGAATAGTTAGATTACTCCAACGTGTAAGTCTACTTTATGGATCGTTGTCATTAAGATATTATACTAATGGTAAGTATTTCTAGTCCTTAGACATGAGATGCAAGTGGATCTTCTGACGGATGGATAACATTTCTTGATTTAGCGTAAATGTTGCGTCAGTAAAATTTGCAGTTATAAAACCTATTTTAGAAATGTCTTTGACATGCGTGAAAGATACTTGTAGTCAAAATGGGATTTTGTACCTCCATGAACAAAATATGATACATAATAGGTCCTTCGTAGGGTTGATCGGATATTTGCATGGTCGTGCTCAAATGATAATTAAGATTATTCTTTTTACATTTGGTAAACATGATCAGTACATAAACAAGAAACAAAAACGTTAATACATGAAATAACTTTTGATCCATATTAATGATTACCAATATCGAAACAAAAGGGATGCAGTAACTTATACCATGAGGTTGATATTGTTTACTCAAACCAAACTCAGGTCCTTTTTGGAGCATTGATGGTGTTACTAGACTATCTCTCAATGTTAGTATTAAAGTACGATATGACAGAGAATTTCCCAACTAGGAGATGTTGGGATGTGCGTAAGTCATAGTTAGTATTTTATACGGCTAGAAGTACGTGGGCATAAGATGTCACACACTTAGACATCGAGAGCATCTTTTATTAAGATATATAATATAATATGGTGATATTTATAATATATACTTAATTTGGTATTTGTGAATCTTTAACGGTAGTTAGTTAACAAGGATTAACTAAAAGACTTAAGACTTTAGGGTAATTAATGTAATTACTATATGAAGTATACTAGAAAATCAAAAAGTCAAAATCAAGGGTATTAACACCCTTGGTCGACCGAACTTAAGGAACAAGGAAGACGAGTTCTAGAAACTAGATATTGAAAGATTGAATTAGATTAGATCTTTTTCTTATTTAGTCCAGGGCCAAACATCGAGCTCGGACCGTACCGGCCAAGACCGGATCAGACCGGATTGAGAAGCGAAATGGTCTAAAACCCCGGACTGAGACCAGGCCGAAATGGTCCGGTCTGGGTCGGTCTGGTCCTGTTCGATCATCGGTTCGGTCTATTCTTATTAAGAATAATCAAAGAGATTTTTGGTAAGACAGAATCGGACCTGACCGACCGAAACGAGGACCGAAATGGTCCAAAACCGCGGACCGAGGACCGGACCGAAATTGTCTGTTCCGGGTCGGTTTTGGGTCTACCATGCTCAACCCTAATTTTGGCCTAACCTTCGTACTATATATACAAAGGATTTGATCACTTTTTCATAGTTAAAAAATCAAATCGTCTCTCTTGGTTCTCTCCTTGGCCGTCGACCTGTAGTAAACCAAGAAGGGATTTTTGCCTCTAGGTTATTCAAGTATTCAATGGTCAAGACCTAGCAATCAAGAGTGGTTGATTGAGGTGTTGCGTGGACTACCTTTAAAAAGATCACAACTTTGATCCTGGGTTTTGGTAGGGGTTTTCTTGTTTGGTGATCTTTGTTCTTTCCACCATTGTTGCAAGAAAAGGTATGTAATTCTAGATCTTATATTTGTTACTTTTGTGCATATGTGATCCATTAATTATCCGTTGCGTTTACTCTAGATGCATATATGTTAGATATATTATGTTGTTAAATTCTCACATAACGATCCTCTTAAAAAGTTTATTTTGGTAAAACATGTATGCGTCAACCTTTTTCATATTAAATGATTAAAAAAGACCATTTAAAAGATTTTCGCAAAACAAAAAAAAGGTACAATGCACAATAGAACGAACAAGTTCAATTTTTTTTATCCTCTTTAGTTATAGGTTGAATGATCGAGCTAGCTTGTGTAGTTGCCATTAAAATCGATTGTTGCATGTTGTTACTTGAAATAAAGATATATGGCCCTAAGTCCTAAGATATACTGTACGAGTATTATTTTTCAAGGAAACTACTAAAACGTTTTGTGAAGTTTAAACAGGGTGTTTTACAATGACCTATATATGCCTATAACTATAAGGAATACCAAAACTGTTTGACAAAACTTTGTCAACAAGGGCTATGACTGATATATAGTTATATTAGGTGCATTGTCCAGTTCAGTTAAGTATCGGTATGTTAACAGTTTAACCTCATTAACGACACAATCATAAACTCTTAATAAAGGTCACCATGTAGTGTAGTCATTAACATGATTCTTTTTTTAATTTTCTTATATTGCATTGTAAGCATACTGGTGTAAAAACAAGTTCGAGACAAGGTAAAAATAACGTAAAAAACACAACAAAACAAATACGAAATTTAAAAACCTATCTTGTTACAATTGCATGTACTTGTTCCATATACACTCCTTTTCAATCGTAATTTGTTTAAACAATACGTAAATTCTACTCATAGAATCCAGAGAATATTCAACAAATTATTAGTAGGATAGAAAAATGAATAGAATCTTTATGCTAATTGGATACTCAAAAGTCAAATTTAGAGAGCATCACGTTACATGTCAAGAATCATGATGCCTTTGTCAACATCTAATTAAATATCATCGACTAGTTTATATGATCATATAATCTAACTAATATTCAACTAAGTTATTATTAAAATGAAAATAAAATACTTTGTATTTGCCACGCATTTCACATTGTATAGAAAAATAAAACCATTTTTATAACCTGATGAAGCCTAAGCATGATATATGCAATTAACGAAATATTTATACAGTACATGTGTTTCATAAACTTCTATCTTTCCTTTAATGCTGACGAAAAATAGTAAACAAGAAACGACAACACCCCGCTAAAAAACTCACATTAACTCGATCAATAATGTTTAGAAAAATGTTGCCTAATTGTAATACCATAATGTTTGTTATGTCATAATAACGTATCATGTTTTCATACTAAAATATTCATTAGGTATATAGAGATTAGTATATTTAAATATTTAATGGTCATTGTTGTCTTCCTTAAATTTCTTGATATAGTTAATAGTTTAATAATCATATTTTCACGTACTCAAGTTAGTTAAATTTTTGTGTGTGAAAATGATTTGAAATGTGTTCTTAATTGTCCAACCAAAGTATTAATTCTGAGTGTAAGTAATAGCATATGGTAAAATAACGTCGGGGCAGATGTTGGGCTGAGCTGGTTTGACGTTGGCCAGCGTTATGGTACCGTCGATGTTGTTAGGCCAACGCTGTTAGTCCTTACGACCCATCAACACGCGTTAGTGTGGTTATTTTAAAAAATAATTTGTTTTACCTTCTCTGACGACTATATATGTTTACCTCTTTTAAATTCGAAAATTTAAAATACATACCTCTAACGGGCAAAATTAAAAAGAAAAGAAAAATTAACCAACAAATATTTATATAAATACTTCATTACCACAATATATTTTCCACACAACTTATTTCGAACACATTATCACAAATAGATCCAAATCAAAGTTACATACCTACCGCTTTTGACATCGACGACGAAACCGACGTTGACATTATGATGCGAGCATACGAGTATAATGAATGGTTGATAAAACAAGAAAATCCACCTCGACTCACTCGTAACATGATAAACCGCGACTATAAAGGAGCCAAAAAACGTTTGATGGAAGATTATTTTGACAAGTATTATAAGTATCCGTTATACTATTTTCGGCGACGATATCGTATGGCCCAACATGTTTTTTAAAAGTTATTGACTACATTCGATCTTACAAGGCATTTATGCTTCTAAGACATTTTGATTTCTTTAGAATTTGACCCGATGCTACGGGTCAAATGAGTGTACGTGTTATTATGAAGTGCACGACCTCCATACACCAACTGACATACGACAACACCCCCGATGCAATTGATGAATATTTGCAAATGAGTGAGCGTAATGCACGTAAATGTTTCTTTTCTTTAATATGTACATAATTTACTTGTACAAGGAGGAGTATTTTAAGAAAGGCAATATTGAAAGACGTTGAAAATATATACGATAAACATGAGACAATTCATGGTTTTTTTGGGAATGCTTAGTACCATTGATTGTATGCACTGGGAATGAAAAATATCTCCGATCTCATGGCATGTATAATACAGTAGGGATGATAAAAACTACCGAACTATAATGCTTGACGTGGTGGCTTCACAAGTCTTGTGGATTTTGCATGCTTTTTTTGGGTAGTGAGAGCGAATAATGATATTAATGTTTTAGATAACTATCTATTATTTGACGACTTTCTTGATGACACAGTCCATACAGCTCCATTTGTGGTCAACGGAGTTACTTTTGAAAAAAATGTATTATTTAGCGGATGGAATTTATCCATAGTGGGAAAGTTTTGTCAAATCCTTTACTTGTGCAAGTGACTCGTAACATAGTTACTTTAAAAAAACATCAAGAAGGTGCATGAAAAGATATTGAACGTGCTTTTGGTGTTCTCCAAAGACGTTGGGGCATAATATAACAACCGACTCGTGCATAACATGTCAATACAATACGCCAAATCATGTATTATTGCATCATAATGCATAACATGATTTTAGAAGATTAACAAATGGCAGTTTTTGACTGGAATGATGTGTTTGCAACGTAACTGAGTCGAACGATGTGAAGTTCATCGCCAGAAAACAAGAGAATTACGGGACAAAAACACGCATCTTAGTCTTCAACAAAACCTAATGGATCTAATTTGGTGAGAATACCAAAATGAAGACGTAGAGGAAGAATAAAATTAGGCGTCGAGACATATGTTTTTTATTGTATTTTTTTTGTAACGTATATTTTTAATGTATCGTAATGTATTTTTATTTAAGTATTGTAATATGTTAAATCAATGAATGAAATTTGTTTTGAGGTCTTACGAAAAATAATAGGGTTGGTGGATAAAAGTGGTATTATTTGATGTTATGATATCATTGGTGTTATTTGGTGTTGGTGTAACAGTTGATGTAAGACTCAAATAATGCAAAAGCGGTATTATAATGTTATGTTAGCTAGTGCTTTTAAGTTTTAAGTAACTGGAAATGATTATATAGACAGGGCCGTCTCTAAATTTGGGAATAATTGTGAGGCCCTGTGCGAAATTACATGTTGAACCTTTTCGAGAACGAAGTTTCATGAATAATATGTGTATATATACCTATAATTGATAACGAGACATATTTTGAGGCCCCTAAAAAATGTAGGGCCCTGTGCGGTCGCTCACCTTGCACACCCTCAAAGACGGCCCTGTATATAGATGTTTATTCTACTTAAATATGCAACAACCGAATATACTCACTATATTGCTTTCATCGTTCTTGTGTTTTGCATTGCGATTAGGAAAAGAGCCAATTCCACGAATTATTAGCATTTTCATATCACAGCGACAAATCATTTTTAAGCACTTTGATATTATAGTTCAATTCCAAATTATAAACTGAAAGGCTTAAACGTGTACTAAGAACAAATAGACACAAATGTGTAGCCAAAAATCAAATTTGCTTACACATATAAGGTTTATGTTTAAACCTTATAAGGAAAAAATACTTGTCGTGGATCATCTATACTTAGCACATAATGACATCAATGAAACATGCAAAGGGTCCGTATAATGGAAATAGAATGATTATAAATAGGGTTTGTGTCATTAAATAGCAATGAATTTTATTAAATGTGTTGATTTAGTAGGTAAACTTTTAAAGGTTTACGTAGATGCATGTCGCAAAATTTTATAAAGAGTTTCAATCTGCGTATTTTGATAACATTGTGAAAGTTTGACATTTGACGTTATTTATAACATGACTCATCATTAGAATCTACTCTTTCTATCTAGTAATTATAATTTATAAAAAATAAATACACAGTTTAATAAAAATATTATTTTTTAATTTTATTTTTTTATTTTTTATACAAAGACAATTTTATCTTTAATCAATTAATTTATAAATTTTTTTAATAATTATAATTATATTTTCAAGTAAGAATGATATAATAAATTTAATTTATATTTATTTATTTATTTTTAAACTTGAATTATTAAATTAAAATGTCTAAAAATAATAATCGGGACTATAATTTTAAAACGGAAGAGGTAATACTTTATGAGAGTTTGTTACATTTACACGACTATTGCAAGATAGTTATAAGAAGCAATGAAGAATAAACTTGCGATTCGTACAAATCACAATTTAAGAAACCAGTCAACAAACACGTAGAAAACTTTGGCTTTTCATTGTGGATGATCGCGTGTTATCATGGTATACGACCCTTATCATATTCTCTATGTTATCCACCAAAATACTTTACACAATCGAAAACTTTAACACAAATCATGTGTTAATCAAGAATAACCGATCGAAGGAACTTATGTAGCTTCCTGCATCCAGTAGAAGTTTTTTATGGAAATTTATCATATCCAAAATTATGAAACTTCAATGGGTATGACTATATGAAATCTCTTGCTACTTAGAATAACTACCTTTTATTAAGAGTAAATTACACCGTTCGTCTTTGTGGTTTGCGTTGACCGACAAGGATCATCATTTGACCAAAAAACTTGCATCGGCTGTCCTTAAGTGGGAAACGTTATATACCATTCGTCCCTCCCCTTTTTCAACCCCATTAACCTCCAAACGATTAGGGGTATTGTTGTCTTTTCTTTCCCACTGCACACATAGCATTTAAACTCTCATTTACTCATACTCTAATCAAAACACACACCCCTGTATTTTTTTCATCTCCCCCTGACTTTTCATATTCAATCCCAAATCAATCTTAATCAATCCCAAATAAAACCCTCATCAATGTGATCGAATAAAGAGGATTTAATGGTTGGACCATTGTATAGAATACGAAACCGACATGGAAAAACCAATGAGCCTCCGAGAGAGATTTTGCGAATAAGAAGTCAAAGTCACAAGCCTTAGCTTGTGCTTACTCCGGTTGGTACCCTACTTGGTCAAAAGTGTATCCCTTGTAGGGTGGACGGCACACCTAGTCTTAACTCTTGAGGCAATTTACAATTTTTCATATCTTACTACTAATATAGTATCGTGGACTTGAGGTGGATCTATCTGTAACAATATTCTTATTATATAGATTACTGCATTTTAAGACATAAACACTGTAAAACCCGCATGCTTTTACCATGAATAGTACCCTTATGATCGTACGTACATGATTAGAACTTTCCTTTTATAGTATGTTTACGTTTCACGAACAAGATTTACAAGTATTACGTACATGTTATAACACGATAAGTATTTAATACGTATTAAGACACGATAATTATTGCAATAATAATTATAATCACGAACATACGAACATGAAATCATGAACGTAAATAATCACGAGCTTAGTATTACGTATGTATGTATATTTATTACGATCATGAATAAATATAATAAGACACGAACGATAACTATTTAAATCATGAAAACACGAACACATGAACACACTTAATATTAGATACGGAAAAACATTTGGGTTACCCCATGTGGGCCCCCTTACCCGCGGCTAGACACAAGAAAAAGGGTCAAGCCTATGCAATTTTTACTAAACAAGGAAAAAGGGAAAAACTTATTTTCATAATTACAAGAATTAGAAAATAATCAAAAACCATAATCTTTTTTTTCCTCTCCTTGGCCGCCGGGTACAAACACACACATAGGGTGTGTTGGTTGATTTTGGTGATTGATTTATTGCAAAGGTGTTAGTGTGTTCGTTCTTCTTTGATTCACGTAGTCGGTAAATCCTTAAATCGCTTTTTCTTTATGATTTATTTAATTAAGAACACATGAAATCATGGTGTATTTAAAAACAAGTTAATAATCATGTAATTAAACATGGGGGGTAAAATAATTAAGGTTTAAGGGATGTTTGTTTGTGGCCGACGCAAGGAACCGAGACCCAAGGGGGTCTCGGCTTGTTATGTTTCGCACCAACCGAGACCTCAAGGTCTCGGTGTGGTGTTGTGTGTCTCGGCTGCAGGAGAAAAAGGAACCCCGACTTCGGTCGGGTGTGTTTCGGTTTGTTGGGTCTCGGCTAAAACAAGAACCACCACCGGCTTAAGACGGTGGCTAAATAAGGAAAGCAGGGGGAACCCCAAGCCGCGGCAGCAGGGGTAACCACCGGCTAGCCGGTGGAAACTTTTGTTAGCCGGCGGCTAGCCTTGACCAAGGGTGCGTTTGTGACCGGTTCACGGGTCTGGTTCACGGGGTTTACTAATACGTTTCACGACATGTTTAGATTCAAACACGGGTTCGGTTCATGGGCTATTTTTGCAAGTTAATTATTTTACAAGGTTAATAATTTTTATAAGATTAAATTAAATTAATTAAAACATGCACATGGTTAATTTAATTTATACATGACTTAGGTTATTTATATTATTATTAATACATGAATTTTAACCTAAATAATTAAAATTTTAATTAGACTATATAATTAATTAATTTGCATGACTTAGGTTATATTATTAATAGATAATAGTACAGGTTTTAACCTAAGTATTTTTACCTTTATTTAATTAAATCATGTTATATTTAATTAAATACTTTAACCTATAGTTTATTTAATTTACATGAAATAATTAATAAACTATACTATTTAATTACATGACTTAGAATATTAATCAATAAACACTTAAGCTTATATAACTAGCTTAATAATCCAACTTATTTCTATTTATGGAAACTTTCTATTTTTAGAAACTTATTTAAGTAAGGCAGCTAATCTATTTATGGAAACTTTTTATTTTTAGAAACTTATCTATTTTAAGCAGTAAATCTATTTTTGGAAACTTTCTATTTTTGAAACTTTCTATTTTTGAAAACTTTCTATTTTTGGAAACTTTCTATTTTTTGGAAACTTTCTATTTTAGGAAACCTGCTATTTTTAGAAAGTTATTTATTATTACACAACAAGTATAATAATACAAGAAGTGCAAGAAATACTTAATCAGAATAGACAGAATACATGATAAACACAATATAAAGCTTTAATTAGTAAAACATGACATGAACATATAAAACAAGTTAAAACATGATATAAAACCAGTTATGTACTCAGTAATCAGATACTTATACACGTATGTATTTATGTAGCATTAGTGATACCGAAGTAGGACTCTCTTCCGTTCGTCTTCTTCGTTCACTAGACACAAGGTACGGATTCTCCGTCCTTCCAGTATGGACATTCTTCCTTATTAGGATTTCCCCGTATGCAGCCAACTATTTTCCCCAGTATATGTTTTATATGTTTTTGAATTGCTTATGTTAAATTAGATACCTAAAGCCATATACATGCATGACCAGTTTCACCTAGTTATGGAGGTACCATAACCATAACACAGGAGGCACCAGTGTTATGACTCCACCACGACGGAGTGATAGCTCGTGGCGTCTCTTCAGCTTTTGGTCATATTATTATTATCAGGTGGGGTGTATGGGTGCATCCTAGTTTACATTTTTTCAGCAGATTATTCAGGTGAATGTTGTGTGTGCCTTGCATCCTTCACAAGGAGCTGATCCCTCCTACCCAAATCAGTATATTAAATTAGAGGAAACCCCTCTAATTTGCATGATGAGGTCACCCCTCCAAGTATTCATGCACGTTGATAATTCATGACCTATATTGGCTAATTGTAAACATACTAAACAGTTTTTATAAGATAAACATAAGGCTTTTCAAACTATAAAATTAATTTTACTAAGATATACCAGGTTATCCAGGACTTAGTCTTTTCCGCTGCTCTATGCTTATATGCTTATTTTATCCATGCCTTACTTGTATATTTGTGCACTGAGCGTTGTGCTCAGCCGTTTTCCTTTCATGTTCCCAAAACGGCAAGTACTCAGGGACGCTCGTAGACTTTAAGCGTATGTGCATATGGATTGGAAGCTTCCTAGCCTTCATTACTTTATGCATTTCTTTATACTTTGATACTCATTTCCATGGACATTGTTTAGTCCTTTTCATTTACAGTACTTATGTTTGTGTGTGATGAGTTCTACTTTTGGGGTACCGTTATTTGATTATGGTATTTCCTTTATGGTCATGTGATGTTTAATACATTATCCTTGTATGCTTTGATGACACGCCATAATCAAGCGTGACATTCCATTTATCAAAATGGGGTGTTACAATTATGGTATCAGAGCCAAGGCTTCAACCTGTAGGCTCTCAAAACACGACCTGTGATTAGTGGGTAGTCACTATGGTCTTCCTAGAACTTACAGTCGGTTTTCATGCTTTCATCATTTTCATGCATACATATATATGTCATTGTCGCAGGTTTATAACTAAGTAATGGTTGGTATAGGATTGGCCCTATTTAGTCGCATGTGTTTTATCGAAACTTTTAAATTGGGAACCGACCCATTGGCGTCCCCTCGCGATGTCTTTTGTTTTGAGTGAACTGGCCATAGGCGTTCACTCTCGCGCATACAAAAGTTTTCACAAACTGCATCATGCATTCATGTACTAGTTTTTCCTGCATAAATTTTTTCCCATGATTTATTGGTATAATTTTTTTCATGTATATAGTTTATGTTTTGATCAGTTTAATCATGTATTTTATGTTATACTGTCAGATAGTTCTCACACGCGAGCAGGAACAACTCAATGCAGCAATCCAAGTTGTAATGCAAGCTATGCTTCCTCAGTTGAGGAACGAAATCAGGGCTGAGGTTCAGGCTGCCAACAACCAGCAGCATCACCCAGTACCTCCTCCTCCTCCTCCAGCAACATTGGTCACATGGATGGAGAGATTCAATAAGCTCCGCCCTCGAGCTTTCGAGAGAACAGATAGCCCCAATGAAGCTGAAAGCTGGTTGGCTCACATCGAGAAGATCTTCGATGCTATGAGTTGTGACCCCGTCTTCAAGTCGAGGTTGGCTTGCTACAGATTCGAAGGTGATGTACTATCATGGTGGATGGCACTGAAGCAGTCTGAGGGAGGTGATAATTGGGTGGCTGGTTTGACTTGGGCTCAGTTCAGGGATTTGGTGATGGGACAGTTCTTTCCCAAGGCTTAGCAAGACAAGCTGAAGAGGGAGTACCATGGAATCCGACAGAGAGCTGGGGAGAATAGCAACGAGTTCACGTAGCGCTTTCTCCGCTTGGCTGGTTTTCTTGGTGCAGCAGTAGGTACTCCTAAAGAGCAAGCACACCACTTCAGGTGGGCTCTTCATACATCGGTCACAAACAACTTGGTGTGTGCTACGTTCAACACGGTAGCACAAGTGGCCGATGCATCACGTAAGCTGGAGATGCTGCAGGAAAGAGACGAGTTCGGGGAAGTAGAGAGACCCGATAAGAGGTAAACATTCGTATTCAAACGGTGACCAATCCGTATTCTTTCATTATATGTCAATATTTCATCTCTTTAAACTGTATCTTCCAGGCAGAAGACTGGCGACCGGTCTCAGCCGGCTACTCAGCAACAGCCTAATCAGTCCAAGGGAAACGGTCAGACTCACGACCGTTATGCTACGGATAGGCGTGGCGGTAATGATAATTACCGTAACAACGCTGGACACTCCAACAGCAGCAGGTCCTTATACTTACTCATTTCCTTATGATTACATGTTATAATTCTCAATTCTGACACATTAACAAATCTTCTACCAGGAATCATGGTAACGGGAGGGACCAAACCAGAGAGGTTCACAGCCTAACCGTTCAGCTATCACTGGTATTCCATCTTACGAATTATCCGCATTGTCCTTTGTACCTTTTACCATGTCTCATGTATATTGTTTTTATCAGGCTCTCAGCCAGTCAGGACACCTGCTGGAGGATATACTCATCCTCTTTGCTCTACCTGCCACCGTAGGCACCCAGGGCCATGTCACCGCGACAGCGAAGCATGCTACAAGTGTGGTCTTCCTGACCATCGCATGAAGGATTGCCGCAAGGGCGAGATGAAGGGTACATCGGGACATGCTGATACCAAACCGCCTCCTACTAGTGGACGCGTTTACACGACATCTCGCGATCAGGCCAACAAGTCTACAGGTACCATCACTGGAATCTTATATATGTATGGTCAAGCTGCATGTGTTCTGTTTGATACAGGTGCTACTCACTCGGTCATTTCTACTGCTTATGCCAAGAATGTTAGGATACTCCTCATGCCACTAGAGAATATATTGAGTATTTCCACGCCTTTGAGAGACTCTGTACGCATAACCCATGTGTACAAGAGCCTTCCCCTAGAGTTTGACGACAAGATTCGTCCTGTTGACGCACTTCCGCTGGACATGAATGATTTTGACATGATTTTGGGCATGGATTGGCTATCCAAGCATCATGCTACCATAGACTGCCATTCATATCGAGTCATCTTTGGTGATGTTAATGCACCAAAGTACATTCACAACGGGTTCGTACCCGGAAGGTCTGTACAAATCATATCAACCCTGCAAGCACGTGCATTACTTTCACATGGTTGCGAGGGTTATCTAGCTATTGTTCATGACATGGATGCTGAATCTCCATCAATTCAGAATCAGCCGATAGTGTCAGAATTTACAGATGTATTTCCAGAAGAACTTCCGGGCGTACCACCTGCACGTGAAGTATAATTTAATATCGAGCTCATCCCAGGAGCTGAGCCGATTTCCAAGGCTCCTTATCGCATGGCTCTCGTAGAGTTGAAGGAGCTGAAGGATCAATTACAAGAACTTCTGGAGCGAGGCTTTATTCGACTGAGCGCATATCCATGGGGCGCCCCGGTCTTATTCGTTAAGAAGAAGGACGACAGTATGCGTCTTTGCATAGACTATCGCGAGCTCAATAAGATTACCATCAGGAATAGGTATCCACTACCACGTATAGACGATCTGTTTGACCAACTCCAAGTGGCCAAAAATTTCTCCAAGATTGATCTAAGGTCGGGCTATCATCAGCTACGGGTTAAGGAGCAGGACATCGCCAAGACTGCTTTCCGTACACGCTATGGACACTACGCATTTGTAGTCATGCCATTCGGCCTTACCAATGCTCCAACAGTGTTCATGGATCTGATGAACAGAATCTTCCATGAATTTCTGGACAAGTTCGTCATTGCCTTCATTGACGACATTCTGATATTCTCTAAGTCCAAGGAGGAACACGAAGACCATCTTCGTACAGTACTACAGATTCTTCGCCAGAAGCAGCTGTATGCTAAATTCTCCAAGTGTGAATTCTGGTTAGACAATGTGGCATTCTTAGGTCACATTGTATAAGCAGAAGGAATCACGATGGATCCAGCGAAGGTTGAGGCTATTACCGAGTGGCCAAGGCCGACATCAGCGACTGAAGTTCGCAGTTTCTTAGGCTTAGCTAGTTATTACCGTAGGTTCGTGGAGAACTTTTCCCGCTTAGCACTACCATTGACCAAACTAATGCGGAAAGGGGAGAAATTCGTCTGAACTGAAGAAAGAGAGAAGAGCTTTGAAGACCTAAAGCAGAAGTTAGTATCTGCACTGATTCTTACTCTCCCATCTGGTACAGGTGGATTTCAGATCTACAGTGATGCATCGGGGAAGGGACTTGGCTGTATTCTCATGCAACATGGGAAAGTGATCGCGTACGCTTTACGGCAGCTTAAGCCTTATGAGGAAAATTACCCTACGCATGACTTGGAACTTGCAGCAGTCGTGTTTGCTTTGAAGATATGGATGCACTACTTGTATGGAGAATCATGTGACATTTACACAGACCACAAGAGCTTGAAGTATATCTTCACTCAACGTGAATTGAACATGAGACATAGGCAATGGTTAGAGCTGTTGAAGGATTATGACATTAATCTGGTATCATCCCGGCAAGACGAATATAGTGGCAGATGCACTTAGCAGAAAGTCCGGAATGATAAACGACATTAAAATTGAGGAGGAAATTATAAGAGACTTGGAGCGACTAGACATAGAGATCATGGTACGTGGACAACACGGTTACTAGGCAAATCTTAGAGTGGAACCCGAGTTACTCTCTAGGATCAAGGAAGCTCAGAAAGATGATGGAGAAATCTGGGCGATAATTCAGAATTTGGAGAAGCAGACAGAACTTCGAGTAGATGCAGATGGTATCTTATGGCAGGGCACGAGACTTTGTGTTCCTGATGATCAAGAACTCCAGGAAGCATTGTTAGCTGAGGCTCATATCTCCCCTTTCTCTATTCATCCTGGTTCGACCAAGATGTACCATGACATCAAGCAGTACTTTTGGTGGAGTGGTATGATACAGGATGTTGCTACTTACGTCTCCAAATGTCTTACCTGCCAGCAGGTTAAGCTCGAGCATCAGCGATCTGGCGGTCTTCTATAACCGTTAGATATTCCAGAGTGGAAGTGGGACAAAATCACCATGGATTTTCTTACTGGTATTCCGCCGACAAAGAGGAAGCACGATGTAATTTGGGTTATCGTTGATCGACTTACCAAATCACCTCATTTCTTACCGATCCGCAAGGAAGATTCGGTCAGTAAACTCGCCGATACTTATAGGAGGGAGATCATGAGACTTCACGGTGCTCCATCCAACATCGTCTCATACAGAGATCCTCAGTTCACTTCGCGATTTTGGCAAAGCCTGCAGAAAGCTTGGGGGACAAAACTTAAGCTTAGCACGACTTTTCATCCTCAAACAGACTGGAAGTCGGAACGAACGATTCAGACATTGGAAGACATGTTGAGATCATGTGCGTTGGAATGGACGGGTGATTGGGACGATTATATCTGTTTGGTGGAGTTTGCATACAACAACAGTTGGCACGCAAGTATCAAGTGTGCTCCATTCGAGATGTTGTATGGCAGAAAGTGTCGCGCCCTAATCTGCTGGGATCAGGTTGGTGAGCAAACAATTGAAGGACCAGAAATGATAGAGATGACTAATGAGAAGGTCGCAGTAGCTAAGCAGAAACTGCAAGAAGCACAGTCACGTCAGAAGAGTTACGCAGACAAGCATCGTAGGGACTTACATTTTAACATAGGAGATCACGTTTTCCTTAAGGTTTCGCCGGCACGTGGTGTTAGACGTTTTGGAATCAAAGGGAAGCTCAGTCCTCGATTCATCAGACCGTTTGATGTCATTGAACAAGTCGGTGAAGTATCTTACCGTTTAGCGTTACCTCCGCAGCTTTCTCATGTTCACGATGTTTTCCATGTGTCCTTACTCAGAGGGTACAAGTATCATCCCCTTCACATGGTTCAGTATCCACTGGAATAGATTCGTGAAGATCTCACTTTCATAGAAGAACCCGAACCAGTTCTTGGCAGACATGAACAAGTCATGAGAAGGAAGACGATTCCATTCGTCAAAATCCTTTGGAGGGATCATACCGAGCGGGAAGCCACTTGGGAAACAGAGGAGTCTATCCGGGCTTCTTACCCTCATTTCATATTTTGAATTCGGGTATGTTCTTCTTTTCCAGTTTACTTTATCTATAATTCGGGGACGAATTATTCTTTTTAGGGGGGAAGAGTTGTAAAACCCGCATGCTTTTACCATGAATAGTACCCTTATGATCGTACGTACATGATTAGAACGTTCCTTTTATATTATGTTTACGTTTCACGAACAAGATTTACAAGTATTACGTACGTGTTATAACACGATAAGTATTTAATACGTATTAAGACACGATAATTATTGCAATAATAATTATAATCGCGAACATACGAACATGAAATCATGAACGTAAATAATCACGAACTTAGTATTACGTATGTATGTATATTTATTACGATCATGAATAAATATAATAAGACACGAACGATAACTATTTAAATCATGAAAACACGAACACGCGAACACACTTAATATTAGACACGGAAAAACATTTGGGGTTACCCGTTGTGGGCCCCCTTACCCGCGGCTAGACACAAGAAAAAGGGCCAAGCCCATGCAGTTTTTACTAAACAAGGAAAAAGGGAAAAACTTATTTTTATAATTACAAGAATTAGAAAATAATCAAAAACCCTAATCTTTTTTTTCCTCTCCTTGGCCGCCGGGTACAAACACACACATAGGGTGTGTTGGTTGATTTTGGTGATTGATTTATTGCAAGGGTGTTAGTGTGTTCGTTCTCCTTTGATTCACGTAATCGGTAAATCCTAAACCTTTTTTTCTTTATGATTTATTTAATCAAGAACACATGAAATCATGGTGTATTTAAAAACAAGTTAACAATCATGTAATTAAAGATGAGGGGTAAAATAATTAAGGTTTAAGGGGTGTTTGTTTGTAGCCGACGCAAGGAACCGAGACCCAAGGGGGTCTCGGCTTGTTATGTTTCGCACCAACCGAGACCTCAAGGTCTCGGTGTGGTGTTGTGTGTCTCGGCTGCAGGAGAAAAGGGAACCCCGACTTTGGTCTGGGTGTGTTTCGGTTTGTTGGGTCTCGGCTAAAACAAGAACCACCACCGGCTTAAGCCGGTGGCTAAATAAGGAAAGCAGGGGGAACCCTAAGCCGCGGCAGCAGGGGTAACCATCGGCTAGCCGGTGGAAACTTTTGCTAGCCGGCGACTAGCCTTGACCAAGGGTGCGTTTGTGACCGGTTCACGGGGTTCACTAATATGGTTCACGACATGTTTAGATTAAAACACGGGTTCGGTTCATGGGTTATTTTTGCAAGTTAATTATTTTATAAGGTTAATTATTTTTACAAGATCAAATTAAATTAATTAAAACATGCACATGATTAATTTAATTTATACATGACTTTGGTTATTTATATTATTATTAATACATGAATTTTAACCTAAGTAATTATCATTTTAATTAGACTATATAATTAATTAATTGTTGAAATCATGACTTATAATTAATTAATTTGCATGACTTAGGTTATATTATTAATAGATAATAGTACATGTTTTAATCTAAGTATTTTTACCTTTATTTAATTAAATCATGTTATATTTAATTAAATACTTTAACCTATAGTTTAATTAATTTACATGAAATAATTAATAAACTATACTATTTAATTACATGACTTAGAATATTAATCAGTAAACACTTAAGCTTATATAATTAGCTTAATAATCCAGCTTATTTCTATTTATGAAAACATTCTATTTTTAGAAACTTATTTAATTAAGGTAGCTAATCTATTTATGTAAACTTTCTATTTTTAGAAACGTATCTATTTTCAGCAGTAAATCTATTTTTGGAAACTTTCTATTTTTGGAAACTTTCTATTATTGGAAACTTTCTATTTTTTGGAAACTTTCTATTTTAGGAAACCTGCTATGTTTAGAAAGTTATTTATTATTACACAACAAGTATAATAATACAAGAAGTACAAGAAATACTTAATCAGAATAGACATAATACATGATAAACACAGTATAAAGCTTTAATCAGTAAAACATGACATGAACATATAAATCAAGTTAAGACATGATATAAAACCAGTTACGTACTCAGTAATCAGATACTTATACACGTATGTATTTATGTAGCATTAGTGATACCGAAGTAGGACTCTCTTCCGTTCGTCTTCTTCGTTCACTGGACACAAGGTACGGATTCTCCGTCCTTCCAGTATGGACATTCTTCCTTATTAGGATTTCTCCGTATGCAGCCAACTGTTTTCCCCAGTATATGTTTTATATGTTTTTGAATTGCTTATGTTTAATTAGATACCTAAAGCCATATACATGCACGACCAGTTTCACCTAGTTATGTAGGTACCATAACCATAACACTGGAGGCACCAGTGTTATGACTCCACCACGACGGAGTGATAGCTTGTGACGTCCCTTCAGCTTTTGACCATATTATTATTATCAGGTGGGACGTATGGGTGCATCCTAGTTTACATGTTTTCAGCAGATTATTCAGGTGAATGTGGTGTGTGCCTTGCATCCTTCACAAGGAGCTGATCCCTCCTACCCAAATCAGTATATTAAATTAGAGGCAGCCCCTCTAACTTGCATGACGAGGTCACCCCTCCAAGTATTCATGCACGTTGATAATTCATGAACTATATTGGCTAATGATAAACATGCTAAACAGTTTTTATAAGATAAACATAAGGCTTTTCAAATTATAAAACCAGTTTTACTAAGATATACCAGGTTATCCAGGACTTAGTCTTTTCCGCTGCTCTATGCTTATATGCTTATATTATCCATGCTTTACTTGTATATCCGTGCACTGAGCGTTATGCTCAGCCGTTTTCCTTTCATGTTCCCAAAACGGCAGGTACTCAGGGACGCTCGTAGACTTTAAGCGTATGTGCATATGGATTGGAAGCTTCCTAGCCTTCATTACTTTATGCATTTCTTTATACTTCGATACTCATTTCCATGGACATTGTTTAGTCCTTTTCATTTACAATACTTATGTTTGTGTGTGATGAGTTCTACTTTTGGGGTACCGATGTTTGATTCCGGTATTTCCTTTATGGTCATGTGATGTTTAATACATTATCCTTATATGCTTTGATGACACGCCATAATCACGCGTGACATTCTATTTATCAAAATGGGGTGTTACAAACACAAAAGGTTAAATCTTAATACATAAAGTGATAAACAATATAAAAAAAACTATTCTTAGATCTTGATAGTTATGGGCAGTATTCTTTGTTTAATTACATACTTTAATAATACACAAGTCCATCTATGAGCAGTATTCCCTTTGTTTAACTTGTATGAGCTTTTGAATTTTTGGGCATACCATCTCATATCCTAATCACCTAATGAAGTGTCTGATGTATGCCAATGTGACGAAAAAATCGGCGACACCCCAAACTTGATTTTAAAAGACAAAAGTGTGATAGTTGTTTTGAGGGCCTTCTAACCGCTACTTCATAAACCCGAGCAATGTACATATCCTTGATGTTAATAACTAGTCTCAAATATAACCTATAGCTTAAACAACAAAAGTGGCAAACATATGAGTAATATGACCATAAAGATAACAAACCTATATTAAGAACGAAATAGTTAAGAAACAAACCATTTGGTTTATCATATATATGTCAACTGTACTGATTACAAGACCATGTTCTCACTTCATTTTTTCATGGGATCAATCAGTTTAAAGAACTCTAATCAAATTTAACTCAATAAAAGATGATTTAAATCAATCTTAGCTAAATAAAAAGAACCTGTATATGATCTGTGCTCAGCTTGAATGATGATCAGTTGACTTTTTACTTAATTATCGACAATCTGATGAATCTAACGTGTCTGAAAAGCCTGAAGGTTTATTAGAAATACTTGACTGAGTTTGAGTAAACTGCATATCAAACGTTGGTGAAGAACCTTCACCCGATTGCCATCTTTGAACAACTTCAGGAAGATCCTCTTTATTCGATCAGATTAATGAGGGTTTTATTTGGGATTGATTAAGATTGATTTGGGATTGAATATGAATAGTCAAGGAGAGATTAAAAAAATACGGGGTGTGTGTTTTGATTAGACTAGGAGTAAATGAGAGTTTAAATGCTATGTGTGCAGTGGGAAAGAAAAGACAACAATACCCCTAATCGTTTGGAGGTTAATGAGGTTGAAAAAGGGGAGGGACGAATGGTATATAACGTTTCCCACTTAGGGACAGCCGATGCAAGTTTTTTGGTTAAGGGACGATCCTTTTCGGTCAACATAAACCACGGGGACGAATGGTGTAATTTACTCTTGTATTAATATGTCGTCATTCGTGTAAAATATTCAACTAAATAAGTTAAACGTCACCGGGTGTTAACTTGTTAATAATCATACCTATCTGTAAAAGTTTTATAATAATTAGGGTAAGCATACCGTGTAAGTTAATATCAGGGCACGTTTGGTATAGAGAATTACAGAGATAAGAAATAAATCAGAGAATTAAATCTTAGAGAAATAAGGCTGAGTGAGAAATTTATTGATTTCCACTGTTTGGTTACGCTAGAGAATTAGAATTAAAAATTAATCACGAAAATTAATTTTTTATTTTAAAAAAAGATAGATATAAAAATATTGTCATATCACCAAAAATAATTTTTTAAACTTTATAAACACGAGATACGACAAGTAATTTGTTTTCGTAAATCTAGAATAAAAATTATTTTTAAACTTATACGAAATAGATTATAAAGAAAACAATTAAAATTAAAAAAAAGAATATTTTTTTTATTTCTCTCAATTTTCTAAAAAAACAATGAATATAAACAATAATAATTAACACTATCAAACTCTCTTTTAACTCTCCACCCATTTTTATTTAATTCTCCAGTTTTTTTCATTTCTTTATACCAAACAAGATTTCATTTCTCTCACTTTATTTCTTTCCACCAAAACTATTGAGGCATGCATGAGGTCATTAACGGTTAACGACGAGTGAGCCACATACTCACATGTCAAACAAAGAATTGTGAGGTTAACTCTCGATTGAGACATGCATGAGGTCATTAACGGTTAACGATAAGTGTGTAAATAATTTGTGTTCCTAAAGTTCATTAGGCGCTAGCCCAAATAGTAACAAAAAGTTGTTGGTCTTCGAGACTTGAACAATAATGCTAGGCCCAAACTATAAGTATTGATTTGTAAAATGTAAATCAACAAGGTACTTAAGTCGTGCTCCACTGCAGCGCGATGTTTTATGTTAATTTATGTTAGACATAGTTTGTTAAGGATACATATTTTAACCGGTAGTGAAATAAAAGGACTATTAATCTGAAGGATTGTTTATGAGGTGATACGTCAACAAAACAGACTTTCTGTGTACATTTTTGTTATAACATTTTGAGTTTTTTTACGGGCAGGGACTTTTGAGGTCTTGATTATTGTGTAGTAAGCTTTTTTTTGTTGAATTATTTAAAATAGATATTTTGTTCGCGTTTAATATGACATGGACAACCATCTCAATACGTGTCATCACCACATTAATTTAAAAATAAAATAAAAAAAATAAAAAGACACTGATCTAGTTTGGGTACAAGCGGACACAAAAAACAATTAGCAAACCCTCAAAGGTAGTTCACGTTCAAAACATATATATTTCTTTTACAACTTTTTTATATTGAAATTTTTTTGCATTCAGTATTTAGCAAATATCTAACGAACTCGTTGATAAAAACAATGCCGTTGCAGAGAGCTCTAAATTACGAACAAAACGAGTCCAATATTGATATGTTTTTAACGTACGAACAATTTTATAAAAAATATTAAAGTTTGATATACATATATAAGTTACATTTTTATTCCGTACGTTTACGTTTCATATTTTGTATATTATGTAATGTTTTTAAGTTATGAATAAAAGTTTTAGTTTTATATAATAAAAAGTTGCGTTTATATATAAAGCTAAATCTTTTTGTTAAGCTCTATGTTATATTAAAACACCAACTTTTATATATAAACAAAAAAAAAAAATTTATCTAACATAAATGTTAGTAAAATCTCTAAAATATTTACCTGTGTAACATAAACACTTAAAAACACATATATTTCTTTTATATGCTTTTAGCATATGCACATTTTTATAAAAATGATAAATTTGATAAGCAAACATGTTTTACGTTTCATTTCGTACGTTTATTTTTATATATCATACGTATTTTTTAGTTTATGAATAAAAGCTTTAAGTTTGTATAAAAAAAGTTTGCGTTTGTATACAATAGTGGGTGTTAAATAAACTTTGATGTTTAACAAAATATTTTAGCTTTATATATAAACACAACTTCTTTATATATTATATTTATAAGTTAAGATTTTTTTTGAACGGTAATTTATTTATAATAAAAAATACTAGCAAGAAGCTAGAATTACAAAGAAATAAAATTAGGATGATTTAACCAATCATCCCATCTGAACGGTTTGTCACTCCTAAACCTACACCAAAGAAAAGATTTACATTGTAATTCATAAAAAAAGACGACTTCTTAAGAGCTTTTTTTTATAATCATGGTATTACGGAACCACCAAAGGATCTACCAAGAGATGTAAAAACCGCCTTTCAACATTTGCTTGTTCCTCTTTGGGAGACGAACATGAGCAATCCATTCAAGCTGGTCATCGTAAGATTCAAAGTCTGCTATTGGGATTTTCCACCATTGTAATATAAGCTTAGATACCTCGCTAGCCATGCAAAATGTGAAAAATAAGTGGGTCGTAGTCTCCACACGAACCTCGCAGTTAGGATAAATAATAAAATTAATAATTGTAAAACCCAGTACAGTCGTATCCTTAATTCGGGGACGAATTATTCTTTTTAGAGGGGAAGAATTGTAAAACCCGTATTTAAATAGTCGAATATTAAAATACGCAGTTAATAAGTGTGAAAACACTTAGCCTTTTACCACTTAATTATAATAATAACCAAGCCAAAACGTGTATTTTATGTCGTAAATGTCGGAATTATGCGTGGTTTGTGTTTTTGTTGTGATTTAGGATCAAAATATGAAAAGGGAAGAAAACACGGGCTTTCACGGGCTTTTATCGAAGAAAAAGACAAAAGACGAAGTCAACAGATCAAGAGTGCAAAAAGAATGGAAATCCAAGGCCTATTCTGAAGATTTATCGAAAAAGTCTAAAGACGGAAGTTAAATGAAGTCGAAGAACTCAAGTTTAATAAATGAAGAAATTATAAGACGAGTTCAATTAATCCCGAGACAAAGTCGAAAAAGTCGAAGAATTTAGAAGACGAAAAGACGAGAGAAGAAAGAAAGGAGCAACACATGCTAACCTCCCTAATCACCTATAAATACCCTCCTAATGACACATTAAGAGGTGTTGACTATCTTGACAAAATAGTTCTTCCAATTTTAATTTTATGTCATTTACTTAATTGTCATTTAATTACTTTGTCTTGCACCTTTAATTTGTAAGCTCTTTAATTCTTGCTTTTATCTTTAATTGATGAATCTTTAATTTTAATCAAGTTTTTATTAATCTCTCATTCTACCTTTCTTGTTCTTGCTTAATCTTTATGTTTATGTGCTTATTGTTATGCTTATTTGATTATTTGTTATGTTTTTATGTTTGTGATTGTGTTAGCTTATTGATTTTATAGCTTATTGTGTGCTTTTCTTAATTTTAATTAAGTGTTTTTAAAAGTTATTTTATAAAAAGTTAATTTTAAATATTTTTATTATTTAGTGTTTTTAAAAGTTTTTAAATTTTGGTTTATTAGCTTTTTCTTAAAAGTATTTTGGTAAAGTTTTGGTTAATTGCTTATTTAGTTTTTAGCTTATTTTAATTGTGCTTAAAATTGTTTAATTATCCGGGTTCTTTATAACCCTAGTATTCCGGATACTGGCCAAGATCAGGATCCCGGATTAGGAAGTTTTCATCATTCCGAATAAACAGCAGATTTGGTGATTCCGGATAGCATCCCAAACGCATATTTCGGATAAGGGTTCGGTTTAGCCACATTCCGGATAGTTGGATCTACCTGGATTCCGGATAAGCTCGGCGATTGGATTCCAGATAAGGGGGTTTTTGGATCATTCGGGATAAGCAAATCGACGTTGATTCCGGATTGGAGGTTTCATTTCCCATATTCCGGATAAGAGGCAGAAGCCAATTCCGGATAGCTAGCTGAATACATTCCGGATAACAGGTTATATCAAGATTCCGGATAGTGGTTCGAGTGTGATTCCGGATAACAGGTTATTCCGGATAGTGGAGATTTCTCTTATTCCGGATTGTATCATTTGGTGTATTCCGGATAAGGAACATTAGGCAATTCCGGATAAGGGTAAGATTTATATATTCCGGATAAGCAGCTTGTTGGCTATTCCGGATAGTGACAGTATTTTGGATTCCGACTTAGGTTTTGTTTATCCTCTGTTTTATTTTCAAGCATTTATTTTTTCCGCCTTTTTACTTAGAATTATTTTAACTCGTCTTGTTTTAGTTTTCAGTTTCAAGTTTACATTTTTATTACATTGTCAAATTTACTTTTCATCGAGCTTTAATTTTTGTTATTTAATTAATTTACCTTTAAAAGTTTTAATTTTGCACCATTTACTTTAAAGTCTTGCATTTTATTTTAAACAACGACAAAATATTGTTTTCTACCAAAAGACGACTGAGTCGCACGTTTCAACTGTAATCAATTCGAATTGAAACGAAGAACAATTAATCTAGTAAAATTCAGTTATTAAATGGCGCCGCTGCCGGCTCTTTTCGTAAAGATTAACGGTTTTCTGTGAGAGACACGTTGAATTTTGGAATTCGTTCACTCGTGAACGTTATTTTTCTTGCTTAAAAATTTTCAAAAATCCCTAAAAATTAAAAAATTTCAAAAATACAAAAACGTTAAAAAACGATAAAAAACATTTATTTTTCAAAGTTTTGCACCAAAAAGATTTTATTTTTCCAAGTACATATATATTCTCTATTTCTTTGGTACATTTTTCTTTTTCTTTTACAGGTGTATGCGTACTAGATCTTCATCTTATTCAGAGTCCGAGACTCGTAAAGATTTAGATATGGCTGGTGTGCATAACAAAAATAATCCACCCCACCCCAACATGAATAACAACAACAATGTTCCCCCACCCGACCTTCGAACGATGGAGGAGCTGTGTCAACCTACGATGAATGGACGCGGAGGATCGATTGCGCCGATGCAAATCACGGCTCCAGAGTTTTCGTTGAAGCATCACATGATCCAACAAGTTCAAAACACTTGTCCATTTCGTGGATTGCCGGATGATGATGCCAACAAACACCTCGACAAATTCATTACCGTTACTCAAAGCATGAAGTTGCCCGGTGTTACTATGGATTTTCTTCGCCTTCACCTATTTCCACACACCTTATCCCACCATGCCGAAAAATGGTTTGATCGTCTTCCGAAGAATTCAATTCATACTTGGGACGAGATGACTCAAAGCTTTTTGTCGCGCTACTTTCCACCATCCATGGTCACGAGCCTTCGGAATCAAATTAGTGGATTTACACAAGAACCTGATGAATCACTTTTTGATGCTTGGGAACGATATAATGTTTTAATTGATCGATGTCCAAACCATAACATGCTCCCCGTCACCTTAATTGATACTTTCTACAACGGTTTAACTTTTCGTGATCGTGATACGATTAATGCAGTCGCCGGTGGCACATTTATGAAAAGAAGACCCGAGGAGTGTAGAGATCTTATCGAGAACATGACTACTCATCACAAAAATTGGGATTCATCCGCATCTTCAAGGAATAACCCGAGAGTCAATGTTTCTTCTACTTCTTCAAACCCTGATATGACCGAATTGACCCATGCAATGATCGAAATGAGCAAAAATATGCAACTCTTGGCTACAAATCAACAACAACAAGTTAAAGCTGTAGCACTTTCTTGTGAGATCTGCGGCGGTCCTCATTCATACACTGATTGTCCTTCTACTCATGACAATCCGGAAAACGTGTATGCGGCTCATGGTACCTATTCAACGGAAAGCTATCAAGCCCGACCTCAAGGTGATCGTAACTTGCTAAGTTACCGTTCTAACAACTTTCTTTCACCCGGTTTTTCTCCTCAAAACCACAACCCCAACAACTACAATAGAAGCAACCCAAACCCACCTCGAGCTTCTAATCCTTATCACCCACCCGCTCAACAAGCACCACCCATTAATCAAGATGTTGAAACTTTCATGAAGACCCAAGCAGAGCTAGTTAAAAATCTTCAAAGCCAAATTATCAATTTGAAAGGAGATATCACTAAGAAAGGGAATGATATTAGAACCGAGCTTCGACATGATATGCAAACCTCCTTCTGCAATCAAACGAATGATTTGAAGAATATGATGGCTAGTTTCTTTCCAAGTACTCAACCCTCTACTTCGGGCTCTCTTCCTTCAAATACCGTCACCAACCCAAGAGCGAATGTGAGTGCTATTACTACACGCAGTGGAGCAACCTTAGTAGGACCTTCTATCCCTCCCCCAGTTACTCCATCTACACCTCTTCCACCACCATTTATCCCTCCTACTCCCACACTTAGTATTAGTTCTCTATTACCGTCTCCACCTATGCATGAAGAAGTACCCAAGAAAAACCCTTCACCAACCTCACCTTCCACCTATAAACCCAACATCCCTTATCCTTCTCGGTTAGACAAGAGCAAATTGCTCACCAAGGATGACATTTAAGTGTCAAACTTTTTGAAGAAGATTTCGGGAGTGACCATCACCTTTAGCCTTGTTGAAGCTCTAGCTCAAAGGCCTAAATTTGTTAAGATGTTTAAGGAATTGCTTAATAAGAAGGAGAAGATGGCCGAGTTTGTTAATACTCGATTGAATGAAAACTGTTCTGCAGTCCTTCTTAAAGAACTTCCGGAAAAACTTGGAGATCCCGGTCATTTTGTGCTACCATGTACTTTTAACCAAACCGAAGAATTTACTGCCTTAGCTGATCTCGGGGCAAGTATAAATCTGATGCCTTTAAGTGTTTGGAAAAAGTTATCATTACCCGACCTTACACCAACAAAGATGACTCTTGAGCTAGCAAATCGCACTCTCGCTTACCCCGTTGGTATTGCCGAAGATGTGTTTGTTAAAGTTGGCACCTTCACTTTTCCGGTCAATTTTGTTGTTGTTGATTATGAAATGGACCCTCGTATTCCGTTAATACTTGGTCGGCCATTCTTGAGAACCGGAAAGCATTAGTCGATGTTGCCGAAGGTGAGCTAATCTTAAGGGTCGGGAATGAGGCACAAGTTTTTAAAATGGGGAAGATCACAACCAAATCAAATGGAAGATAATCAGCGAATATGATTAATGTGCTTGATGATTTTGTCGTCTACAACAATCCTCTTTTCGATTCTTGCCATGATAATCCACTTTTCCAAGACGATGTGGATGATTATGATGATTCTCTCTCCACTTTGGATCCTCCACCAATTTATGATTATCCGCCGATCTATGATGATTATGATGATGATTCTAGTTCCGATGGGGATGATTATGATAATTTTGTTTCAGAGTATCCAGACATGCCAACTTATGATGATTTTGATTATGTTGATACTCTCTCGAGTTATTCTTCTCATGATGACCTTACTCCTACTTTTGATGAAGATCCTCCAGCAACAATGCTTGATCCTACTTTAGATGACTACTCATTTGAGGAAGATTTTGCTACTTTTCTCAACACTTACTTCCCAAATGAGAGTGATTCTCCTCATTTGGACTTTGATGATGCTCTTTATCCTCCTTTGGATATGAAGAAACCCGTTTCAAAGGAGAAGAAGCCGGACGACACCGATATCCGTAGAACTTATGTTTTGACACCTCTGTATCCACCTAGATGAGATTGTGCGATTTATGAGCGGATCTTCTTCAAGGTCTACTGAGCCCGAGTGTTATTTTCCCCTAAAGGAAAAGGTGTTCGATCTCGGTATTGCAATTTTTAAGCCATCTCAGTATCCATCTGATGAAATAAAAGGAAAGATTTTTGGAACTTATGGAGATATGATTGTACCTCATCACACTGTCTACCACTGTGCTCAATCTTTGCTTAAGGGAACCTTGCCTACTCTTCTTTAGCTTGCCTTGTTCGCCTTAAGCTTATGCTATTTGATGGACGAAAACCATGTATTTGATCCCGGTGGATGTGTTTCAAGTTTCTTCCTATGCTAATCAAGGTCGAGTCAGGCTCACGACTCGGTTAACAAAAACAAGCGGTTCTCGGGAGGCAACCCGCAGTATCTATCCTTTTTATCTGTTTTTTATAATAAGTGTAGGGGGAGACCCTAGTATGTGTTTGTTGTCTTCTTTCTAATCATGTGCAGGGATTCGAGCTATAAAAGATCCATTCTTGATGACTTTTGACGACCCGTGATTCCGTGTACCCGTCTTCCCGGTTCTATCCTAAACTCTTTTGATTCATTATTTTATCAATTATGATTGAAATAGGAATCACTTTAGTCGTCCTTTCCTTAGCAAGATTTAAACAAAGTGCACAATGTCCTAAGTGTAGGGGAGGTTACTTTCACATGCTTAAACATTGAGGACAATGTTTATATTAAGTGTATGGGGGACTTCTATCGAAGTTAAGTGGGCTTTTCCTTGTATTTGTCCTCATTTTAACCGGAAAATTGATTTTTCGACATTTTTCAAAATTTTTGATCTATTTTGGCCTAGTTGTATTTACCTTTGTTATAGTTATTTTCTTTCTTTGCTAGTATATATTTTAATAAAATGGTTTTAATTTTTCAACATTGTGAATCTTTTGACTCAACCCGAGTTTACTTATCCAAGTTTACTCTAGCTAGTATCCTTAACATGTTTAAGTCAAGTTTTGCTAGGCTTTTATATAGGGAACTTTAAAACGCGAACGTCTTAGCTCTTACGAGTTCAGAACAAGAACTTTTTGCAAGTTCCTATAATTGATCCTAGAAAGTCGTTTATCAAGGAAACTTTAAAATGCGAATTCTAAACTTGAAAAAGTCTAAGAATTTGCAAGATCTTATAGATGACTTGAAAACCCAAAACTTTGATTTAATAGGCTAAACATCCACGAGTTTCATTCCTTGAGATTTTAAATTATGGAGAACGAGAGATGATAGAGTAAATTATAAGTTTGGTATTCTTTCATGAATTTATGTGAGTTAATTATGAGCTTTTTCTCCCATCGCTTGTTAATAAATATAACTGCAATAAATAAGGACGTACGATTTGAAAAGTTACTTAGCTTCTAGCCCAAGATCGTTTAAAAGTTGCTCGGTATTAATTAGAGTTCATAGCCAAGGCATAATTTATTGAAGCGGGATGCGAAGATTGGCGAGTCCGAAAAGGCCCTAACAAGGCATAAGGGCTACATTTTGTTGCTAAAGATCCCAAGTTATGTGAAGAATCATTTATCGAAAATCAATATGAAAGATCGAGACACACGACGAAAAGCAAATACTCCCCTAAAGATCATGGAGAAGTCTATCCAAAAAGGCCCTAACAAGGTATGAGGATATATAGATTCAAGTCCTAAAAGGAGGCGGATCGTTGTATATCAAAATCCCAAATAAAGATTGGAGAAAAATGAAGAAGTCATGGTCCAAATATGAAGAATCTCTTAAAAAGTTCAAGTGAAGAAATTCTTATTATGAAGAGAAGACCATAATTTCAAGAACGTCTCTCAAGATTTCAAGTATGAAGTCATTGCCAAATATCGGTCCGAGAAAGGTCTCAAATCGTAAAGCGAGTTATGCCAAGATATGAAATTTATGAGGTCCCGAGAAGCAGTTTTAAAAGATTTTGTCCTTTAGCTAACTATTGATTAAATCGTCCTACTTTATTTTCAGCCTAATTAACTATCGTAATAAGTCAACAATGCATCCTCGTGATCATTCAAGACAACAATAAAATATAAGAGATACACCTAGGAATAAGGGAGTCTAAGTGAATAATTGGGCCACATGAGTTTATGTTAGTTTGCTAACTTATAATAACAATGATCTCGTTCTTAAGCTTGGTATGGGAAACGTGAAACTTGAGGGTGATAAACATTCATGACATTCCAAAACCCTAAGGTAAGTCTTTGATCTTTTTACTTGTCTTGTGTTTAATAAAGGCCATGATGGATTCATTATGATGGAAAATATAAAACTTGCTTTGTAATTAATGCATTGCATGAGGGCATTGCAATGGTCAAGTGTAGGGGATTTAATAAGTGTGAAAACACTTATCCTTTTATCACTTAATTATAATATTAACCAAGCCAAAACGTGTATTTTATGTCGTAAATGTCGGAATTATGCTTGGTTTGTGTTTTTGTTGTGATTTAGGACCAAAATGTGAAAAGGGAAGAAAACACGGGCTTTCACGGGCTCTTATCGAAGAAAAAGACAAAAGACGAAGTCAAAAGATCAAGAGTGCAAAAAGAACGGAAGTCCAAGGCCTATTCTGAAGATTTATCGAAGAAAAAGTCTAAAGACGGAAGTTAAATGAAGTCGAAGAACTCAAGTCTAATAAATGAAGAAATTATATGACGAGTTCAATTAATCCCGAGACAAAGTCGAAAAAGTCGAAGAATTTAGAAGACGAAAAGACGAGAGAAGAAAGAAAGGAGCAACACATGCTAACCTCCCTAATCACCTATAAATACCCTCCTAATGACACATTAGGAGGTGTTGACTATCTTGACAAAATAGTTCTTCCAATTTTAATTTTATGTCATTTACTTAATTGTCATTTAATTACTTTGTCTTGCACCTTTAATTTGTAAGCTCTTTAATTCTTGCTTTTATCTTTAATTGTTGAATCTTTAATTTTAATCAAGTTTTTATTAATCTCTCATTCTACCTTTCTTGTTCTTTCTTAATCTTTATGTTTATGTACTTATTGTTATGCTTATTTGATTATTTGTTATGTTTTTATGTTTATGATTGTGTTAGCTTATTTATTTTATAGCTTATTGTGTGTTTTTCTTAATTTTAATTAAGTGTTTTTAAAAGTTATTTTATAAAAAGTTGATTTTTAAATATTTTTATTATTTAGTGTTTTTAAAAGTTTTTAAATTTTGGTTTATTAGCTTTTTCTTAGAAGTATTTTGGTAAAGTTTTGGTTAAGTGCTTATTTAGTTTTTAGCTTATTTTTAGCTTATTAGCTTTTTCTTGAATGATCCGGATTCTTTATAACCCTAGTATTCCGGATACTGGCCAAGATCAGGATCCCGGATTAGGAAGTTTTCATCATTCCGAATAAACAGCAGATTTGGTGATTCCGGATAGCATCCCAAACGCATATTCCGGATAAGGGTTCGGTTTAGCCTCATTCCGGATAGTTGGATCTACCTGGATTCCGGATAAGCTCGGCGAATTGGATTCCAGATAAGGGGATTTTGGGATCATTCCGGATAAGCAAATCGACGTTGATTCCGGATTGGAGGTTTCATTTCCCATATTCCGGATAAGAGGCAGAAGCCAATTCCGGATAGCTAGCTGAATACATTCCGGATAACAGGTTATATCAAGATTCCGGATAATGGTTCGAGTGTGATTCCGGATAACAGGTTATTCCTGATAGTGGAGATTTCTCTTATTCCGGATAGTTTCATTTGGTGTATTCCGGATAAGGAACATTAGGCAATTCCGGATAAGGGTAAGATTTATATATTCCGGGTAAGCAACTTGTTGGGTATTCCGGATAGTGACAATATTTTGGATTCCGACTCAGGTTTTGTTTATCCTCTGTTTTATTTTCAAGCATTTATTTTTCCCGCCTTTTTACTTAGCATTATTTTAACTCGTCTTGTTTTAGTTTTCAATTTCAAGTTTACATTTTTATTCCATTGTCAAATTTACTTTTCGTCGAGCTTTAATTTTTGTCATTTAATTAATTTACCTTTAAAAGTTTTAATTTTGCACCATTTACTTTAAAGTCTTGCATTTTATTTTAAACAACGACAAAATATTGTTCTCTACCAAAAGATGACCGAGTCGCACGTTTCAACTGTAATCAATTCGAATTGAAACGAAGAACAATTAATCTAGTAAAATTCAGCTATTAGCAGTTTTAATTTATTAAAAGCTATTCATTTAATTACTCCGAAAAATAATTATTTAGTCAGAAATAAAGCGCGAGAATTAAATGCGAACATACGTAAATAAATATAAATGTCAAGAATTAAAAAAAAATGAAAACTTGTGTAATGTAAGAATAGGGGCCTGTTAAAAAAAGAAAGGTTTAATGGGCTTTAGGCCCGGTTTTGTTTTGTAAAAAAAAATATACGGGGTAAACCCCTTTTTGTTGGCAAATCAGACGCAAGAAAAAAAAAACAAAACTAGGGTTTCACCCTTTATTGTGGCCGCCGGGTATAGGACAAAAAAAAGGATTCAGTCTAGTTCTGCTTCAAGGAACTCGTGTATGTACTTCATTCCCTAACATTCATATAAAGGTATCATCTTTCTTTTTATTCCATGGTGTTATCACGAATCAAAATATTTTTTTGGTCTAAACAAACGAGTCTTTATGGCTGATCATGAATTAACCAAACAAGGGTGTCGGATTTTTGGTGGTTTCAAGAAAAACCGAGAATCATAGACTCTTGGTGGGCGTTGGTGTGAACAGCCGAGACACCACCATGTCTCGGTGGTGTTCTCTTCCGCCCAACAGCGAGCAAAAACAACCCCAAACAAGGGGTTATATGATTTAAGGGGTCGGGGTGTGTTTGTTTAATGAAACCGAGACCCAATGTCTTGGTGGCCTCAGCCCTGCCCAGCCGTGACCCACACAGGGGCGGCTAGGGTTGTGTTTCGACCTAAATGCTGCCTAAAAACCCATTAGGGTGTAAACTGATAAAGGGGTGTTTGGGACTGTGGCGAACAGCGGGAAACCATATAAAAACAGTGGAAATGTTTAAAGAGCAGTGGGAACATTTTAAACATAAAAATAAAAGTGTTAGTGCTGAAATTAGCGACAGTTTAGCGACGCTAATTTCTGTCGCAGATTCATTTTATAGACAGTTTTTAAAATCCAGTTTTGGTGACACTTTTTAGTGACACAGATTCTGTCACTAATTTCATATAGGCAGATTTTACATATCTTGTTGTATTGTTAGTGCGACCGAGAAGGGGTATCTCGGTAGTCTCGGGACATAGTTAAAATAATAAAAACGAAGATTTTTAAATTATACATTTTATTACTTATTTTTATAAATGTCTAAATTGTATTTTAAAAGAATTAAATTAAAATAGTTTTGTAATAATTAAAAGGGTATACTTTTGTTAAAGAAATTATAAATGATTTTAGAAAATTTCTAAATTAGGAAAATTTATATTATTAGCACATTAAGTATAGAATATTATAATGTCAGAATACATGTTACACCGTAATTAATAGTAGAACAAATACATTAAAAAGAAATGTTAGAATACTCAGACTTATCAGATTATATACAAACAGTATCACAAGAATAAAATAAATTAAATTAAGAACAGATAAAAATCAGTAATAGTAAACAGTAATCAGTTAACTCATTCACGTCCGTTATTTATGTTGTAACCAAAGTCGGAATAGATATTTCAGCTTTCAGTCTTATTTCATTATTGGACACGAGGTACGGATTTCCCGTCTTTTCAGTAAGGACTTCCTTTCTATGCATGATTAGGATCTCCCGTCTGCAGCCAAATGTTTTCCCCAGTACATGTTATAAATTATCTGAAATTATTCTAATAACTAAGATATTGCCTGAGCTTTATATACAAGCATGACCAATCAGTAGTACTAGTTACGGAGGTACCGTAACCATGACACTTGAGGCACCAGTGTCATGACTCACCTGCGGGAGAGTGATATCCCGCAGCGTTCCACTCAATTCAGCTTGGCCATTTTATCGGTATTATTAGTGGGGCGTATGGATACATCCTAGGCTTATCAGTTTACAGTTATCAAGTGAATGTGGTTTGTGCTCTACATCGTTCACGTTGGAGCTGATCCCTCCACCCAGCACAGTAATTAGAGGTCACCCCTCTACAGCATGACGAGGTCACCCCTCTAGTTATTCACGCAACAGTTGTTACAACACATGATCTATATAAGCTCTTGGCAATTAAAATACATTAAATACATGTTTTCAGATTTAACAGATAACATACCAGTTTTATTATTTATAAATTAGACTTATCAGATTTTTTACAGTTTTCATCACACTCCGCATATCAGTCTTTCAGCTTCAGTAATTATTAATTATTTCAAGTTCAGTATATTCTTATCATGCATTATATCCGTTCACTGAGCGTTATGCTCAGCCGTAGTTCTTTCATGTTCTAACGGCAGGTACACCAGGACACGCTTAAGAATCTGAGAGCATGTGCATTGGATGGAAGCCGTCCAGACTTCTTTACTTTATGCACTTCATTTTTATATTACCGTTGGACATTGTTCAATCCTTTCTTTTAGTATTTTACTTTTCATGTTTTTAGCTTATGTTGGATTACCGATGTTTGATTCCGGTATTTCCGTTATGGTCAGTTAATGTTTTTGGACATTTACCTTATGCTTTGATGACACGCCATAAATACTCGTAACGGTGCACTTATCCAAGTGGGGTGTTACATAAGAATACCCCGACAGAAAATATTAAATCTTGTTGGTTGTGAGCTAGTCATAACCTTCGAGGCGCGCACATTAACCTTGATAGGAACATAATTATTCCATCTAGTTTTGAGATCTGAGCTGAGGATCATCTTTTCGTCAATCACTTTCCGAATTCATGCCACAGAAAAATCACCAGATTTCTCCAATTCCCAAACCCACCTGTCATTTTTGAAACTAAATTCACCATATTAGCAATACCTTCAATACTGTGAAATTGCTCTTGCTCGATACCACCCCTCGGATTCCTTCTAAACGATTGAGACAGATTTCCTTGCCTTATTTTAGTAGCAACTGTAACGTCTTTACACGTCTTTAGGGCATAGACACGAGGAAATTTGTCTTTGAGTACACCGTCATCGCACCAGTTATCACACCAAAATTTAGTAGACTCGCCATCGCTTAATTTGATGCGCATATAATTCATTACATGGATACCTTTCTTAGACACCATATCTATTTCTTTTATTATACTCATCCAGCAAGAGTTTTTACCCTTCTTCTATTGTAATCCAATCTGCCATCGTGGCTGTAAATAGTCTTTATAATACGAGCCCACAGTGAATCGCCTTGGGAAATAAAACGCCAGATCCACCTAACTAACAAGCCTCTATTAATGGCATAAAAGCTTGACACTCAGAGCCATCCTCTATCTTTGGACATAAGAACGTTTTTCCAGTTTACCCAAGTTGCTTTCTTACAATTAGGATCATGACCATTGAAGAATTTTTTTATGAATCCCTTCAAGAATGCTAAGAGAACACATTGGGACTTTGAAGATGGAGAAATTATATATCGGAAGTGAGCCAAGGACATATTTAACAAGAGCTAACCTACCTTCAATGGACAATGTATGCATCTTCCATTTCGGCAACCGATTCTTGACCCGATCAACAATATCATTCCACGCTTATTGACAGGCCCTATTACCTCACACAATAGATCCGAGATAAGAAAACGGAGCTGTGAGAACAAGACAACCAAGCTGCCTAGCTGCACAATTGACTAGATCTCCATCTACATGCACCCTCATTATTTTGCTTTTACACATATTTATTTGAAGGCCCAAAACTTTATGAAAGCACTCAAGAACATGAACAAGCGTGTTGATATTACTTTCACACCATTGACCGACGAAAACGGCGTCATCCGCGTAAAACAAATGTGATAACTTTACGAGACCTTCGCCAATGTTAATCCCTTGGAACATACCCGCATTGACAACACGAGAAAAACAAGGTGAAGACTTTCCATTACTAAAATGAATAAGAAAGAGGATAACGGATCCCTTTGTTTAAGGCCTTTTCCGAATTCAAACTCCTTTGTTGGACTTCCGTTGGCAAGGATTGATCCTAGCGATGACTTAAAGCAACACTGAATCCACTTACACCACTTATCACCAAAACCAAATTTCCTAAGAACTTCATCCAATAAATCCCACCTCACCGAATCATACGCTATTTGAAATCTACCTTGAAAATTAAAACTTCCTTTTTTTCGAATTATACCACTGAATAACTTCGTTAAGAATGAACGGCCCATCTAGAATTTGTCTATCCGCGATAAAAGCAAATTGAACCTCGTTGACTAAATTCTTAATGACGCTCACTAGTCTGTTCGACATAATCTTAGCAATGATTTTATATAGACTCCCAATCAAACTATTTGATCAAAAATCTTTCACTAATTTAGCATTTTGACTTTTTGGGATTAGCTACAAAAATTAGGAATATCACAATGAGTAAAAAAACCTGACAGCACTAATGACATCTCCCATGATTAGATCCTAATATCTACGATAGAAACCAAATGTAAATCCATCTAGTCCCGGAGCTTTATCCGTCCCACAATCCCAAATCGCCTTTTTGATTTTGTCATTAGAGACATTGCTTTCAATTTTTTGTCTATCTTCAGCCGACAAAACATTAGGGAAGTCCATTACAATGCTAGCTTCTTTGAAACCAGGATGACAAAATCTCGAACTAAAATGATCAAAAAATTCTTCCTTTACGTCTGTTGGATTATCTACCCAACTGCCCTCGACCAAGACACCCCGAACATTCAGAATACTACGTTTCTTATTATGCTACCCGTGAAAAAATATAGAGTTTTCATCACCCTCGACATCCCATCTAATCTTGGTATTTTGAGAAACCTCCATCATTTGGACGTTTCTACTGTCATTCATTTTATTGATAACGTCCATTCTTTTACACATAATATCATCATTCCCGTCTCCTCTGTCTATCACCTCATCAATTTTTTCAAGATTAGTTGTGAGATTGATGTACGTTGAGCTCTCAACCGTTCTACAAGCTATGTTCCATTTGCGATTTTTTCCTTTAAGAAACTTCAATTTGCCCATGAAATATTTGATAGGATTATACTCCTTACCAGAATACTCATTCCATGCGTCTTCCACCAAACTATTAAACCCCTCCAAATCAAACAAATGATGGAATACTTTGAACAGAATAGGTCCATAATCAAAAAAAATTTCTCGAAGAAAAATCGGTTTATGCTCAGAAAGATAGCGTGCCAATGCGACAGCATTGATATTCGGACATGTATTCGCAAGATTTTTGGAAACCAAAAACCTATCTAACTTGCTCATTTTTGAACCGGATTTATGACACCATGTAAACTTGGTACCCTCCAAACTCACCTCCACCAGACCTGAATCGATGATAAAAGTGCTAAACACATTAGCTTCAGGCGCATTAAACGCAGTACCAAATCTTTCGGACTTGTACCTCACCTCGTTAAAATCACCCATAACGACTGTTTCACCTCCTCACCTTTTTATTCCTCGCTCTAAATATTCCCATAATAAATGTTTTTCCTTCATGTCATGAAGAACGTAGACTGCTATAATCATATACTTTGTAGCCGTCATCAACTAGACACCACGGATCATATCAAAGGAATCTGACATGGTAACATTCTCTTTATGAAAGATAATTGGATCCCAAACACAAAAAATTCCACCCGAATTACCAACTTCCCCGCTGTGAACAACTCAAACGACATATTACCCCAACATTGTTTCACATAAAAACTATCCATTGTCTCCATTTTCGTTTCCTTTAAAGTAAAAAAATTAACCCTATTCTTGTTACATAACTCCTTAACCCACTCCTTCTAAGCCTTTTTTCCAAGGCCTTGTATATTTAGGGAGAGAAAATTCATCTAAACACTTCCTCCACTCCTCGTGCTTCGATAATTTTAGCCATATTCGACATACAACCTTCCATTTTGTACCCCATAACTTGTCTAACCTTAACAACATCATCTAATAATTGTAATATCGATCCTCCAGTTTTCGGTGCCTTTGGTTTTTTGAAATGCCCTGACGAAACTGGTTCATTGCTTCTTCTTTATACTTCGTATGGACAGAATCTTCTTTGTTATTTGGCCCCATTACATCCCTTCCACCTGTTTGTTGATACCTTCCTACTCTTGATTATCATCCTAACCTTTCACATGTGAGTATCTAGGAGGGTGAGATATACTACTCGCAGTGCCGTTACCTGCTAATTTTTATGTTTATTATTAAACATATGATAGATTTTGAATGGATCATCGGACTTCATTTCAGTGGTTTTGATCTCTCCTTCTTCCAAAAAACCTTCCTCTATGGCTTGATCTCAAAACTGATGTTTCTGAACATCTCCTACATCTTCCTCTTCGCCGAAAATATTTGAGGTTTGAATCTTATCCCCGCCGTCATTAGATATAGCATCGTCACATTCCTCATCGTCATATTCGTCTACAAAATCGGGAACCCATCCTGGTGTTTCTTTCGCACGTATCCAATGGACTTTACCACGATATATAATTTTAAAATCTTCTGAAATGCTTCTAGTGTGCGTTGTATGAACACATAATCTCTTAGAGTGGAAACACGAGTCTTCTTGGTCGCGACACTAAGAAGCTACCCCCATCTAGCTGCTATGCGTTTAAAAGTATTATCCGACCATAACTTGAATGGGATCCCCTTTGTTTCGACCCACACAATTCTTTTTACAGTGTGGAATTCCAATGTGGCATCTTACAAGACAGAAAACCAAGACCCAATACTAACGTTGTCATGAAAATTTTTGCTGGCATCTTGAGAAGAGAACTTCAACATAATCCAAAACTCCCCCATATACTTTATTTTAATATCCGCAAAGCCTTTGTTACTCAATGCTATTTTGATGTTAGCCAGCGATGCAAACTCTTTTACCCTTCCTAATAAAGTGTTTGAAAGATCATTAGACACCAAACACTCATCGTCCATAATCATTGCTGGGATTGTATCATCGTCCTTAGCGACAGTAACTCCAACACCTTTAACAACTTTCGCAAAAGAACTCCCCTCTTTGTTAACCCATGTACTTTTAGGAGGTACAAAAGAATTACGAGACTTATTATTATTAGTTCCACCACTAATCTACCTTGTTAACACTGTTGATGTTATTTCTTTAGAATCTAGATACATTTGCGAACAGTCTTTGTCTGCCTATCCAAAACTGTACACAAACTGTTTACCAGCCTTTCCTCACTAAACACATTAATAAAACGTACGAAATGAAATTTCTTACCATTCTTTGCTTTTTTGTTTGGTATAAAGGAATCCACCACACGTCCGTACACCTTACAGGAAAAGAACAGCTCTTTTGCGGTTGTTCTATCAGGGAAATTGGTAAAAAAAATGGTTGTTGAAATTTTCGCCACATCGTCTTCCTTGGATCTAAATGAATTCATAATAAGAACAAGATAATTAAATACTAGCAGTAAGAAACTAAAAAAGAGAACGACCCCAATAAAATCCTAAATCACAAAACCAATCTCACATCTTAAAGATCTCGTTGATCCTTGATAAAAATGAATTAAAGAGTTTCAATCAGGGATCGAAAATGAATTCAAATGTTATGATGAATGCTAAGCCAGACAAAGCTTGGATCAAATCGATCAAAACATAATCTCCCCAGCTACATCGAATCACAACTCAGGAACTAATTTTGATCCAAGATAAAACATCAATAATTGATTGTTATAGAGTGAATGGAGATCAAATAAGATTGAAATATGATTTGGATTGAAGGGAGATCTACGAACGACAATAAAAAAAAGGAATCACCCACAGCAAAATCGATATCTATAGCTCCGGATTACTAGGGAAAAAAGAAGCTCGTTCTGGATCTCAATCGTAAAGATGATTTACAGACGACAGGTACTTTAGACTCACGAATTAACAGAGGGTAGCGGATCAAAGATGGGATTTATAAGTTAAGAATATTACATATAAAATATGAAACGTTAGCGTATGAAATAAAAACGTAAACTTATATATGTATTTTAAACTTTATTTTTTTATAAACTTGTTCATACGTCAAAAGAATATCAATATTAGGCTCGTTTTGTTCGTAATTTAGAACTCTTCCAAAGTGTATTATTTTTGTCATCAAAATCGATATATAGTTGCTAAATATTGAACGAATAAAGCTTTTTATATAAAAATTTTTAGGGTTAATTTAGAATTTTTTTTTAATTTCTTTTGTCCACTATGTTTTGAACGTGAACAGTCTTTGGGGTTTGTTAATTTATTTTTTTGTTCGCTTGTACCCAAACACGGCCAACGTTTTTTTTATTTTTTTTCTTTTCGAATTAATGTGGTGATGACAAGTATTGAGATGGTTGTTCATTCATATTAAACGCGACCAAGAGGTCTATTTTGGAAAATTCAGCGAAACGAGGATCACTACATGATAGACATGGCCTCAAAGGTCTCTGCCCATAAAAAACTCAAACATTTTTTTTAAAACATCAGTTATTAAAGATTTACATTGCAAAAGAAAAATAGTTCAAGGATTAACTTTGCAACTTAAAGATAGCCCACGAAGTATTCCTGTATGGTTTTATTATTTTATTATGAAAAATTATTTTTTAATTTTATAAACTGCATTGTTAAACTGCAAAAATCGTGTTGTCATTTCACCTGCGGATGTTTAAATAAATTAATACATATTAACATTTCGTGGTATGTCTTAGGAAACGTGCCTTGGCTAATACAGTTTTCTCGAAGTGAACTTTAATATCAAGAAAACAATTTTTTCACAAATCCCAACCAAAAACAATTAAAAAATTAATTTACAAACGTGCCCTTAAACTATGTAAAAAGTTACAAAACACCCTAAATCTTTAGCTATTTACTACTTTTTTTATATAAAAAACTTTATTTTCCAGATATGTAATGTATGCTTATCGATTCATTCATATAAAAATATACCACTCGAGAGATCTTGTAATTATGAACGATAGAAGCCAAATATTGCAATGTTAACATATGTATGATTTCATAGAAACTATTAAATTTAATACATATTTTGTAAAAAGCACAATGAACTTTCAATAATGGGGAACTCGGTGTTTAACATGGTATTATGATCCGTTCAAACAATAGACTTAGTCCGCAACGTTGAACTTCCCTCTGTAGACACACCTCAAGTGTTAGTCGTTCCGTTTAGTATTTTTTAAAACAAAATTGATTAAACCCTCACTGGTCGCTGGTGACATTTGCCTCTGCCACACGGCTAACAACCACAAGGTGCATAAAATATAATTGGCTCAGTGTTTGACTTGTGCCTTAAAAACCACTTAAAGTTAGTCGACGCAATTACTGACTGCGGATCCGTAATTAAGTTTCGAGAAAGTGTATAACAGAATCGTCGTCCTCCACTTGTTAAAACGCTTTTGCATACGCCCTTATAAGTCCAAATAGTCGTTGAAGAATAACCATGTACTCCTTTTTAGATTCATTTCATCTGTTTCTACTCGTTATTTATTCATCAAAGTCTTGATTTCTTCAGATGATTATCTTTTGTTTTATTTTTTAGTAATTATTATGCTTATTTGAACTTACGTAATTTCGTTTCTCGATTCTCGAGGAGTATCAAACTATAGATAACCCAAGTTCAGAAATTTGGGTTCATTAGGATTTTTAGTATTTTTTTTATATAGTTGAAATACAGATATTATACATTATACCTATTACCTGTTTTACGAAGGAATAGGCAATTTTTTATTAATATCTCTTGATTTTGGCGGGAAAATTATTTTGCCGCGTGTCCTAAGGGCGGGAAAAAGAAAACCCCACGTGTCCTTAGGTGTGTCTTACGTGTTTGTGTTTGTGTGTGTGGATAGAAAACATAACACATTGATGTTATCGTCATTATCTCTTCCAATCTGGCCTTCTGGGGAAATTAAACACACACCGCCTCAGTTTCTTTCTAGCTTTAGGGCAAATCATTCTGCCCTCTATGTGATGGGTTTCTTTCGTTCTTGAGATCTAAAGGTCCCATTGCCCCGACAACTTCGTTGCCGCCGTATATGGTGGGCGGCGTCGTTGGTGGGTAGGTGATGTTGGTTACCTATAGTCGTTTCTTGGAATTGTCATTGATGATTGGGTTTGTTGTTTAATTGGTCAAACAAACCCTTTGTAGATCCTAATTGAATCAATAAACAAAAGGGTAAGGTAATTTCTTCTTCGTTTAATTAATCATGATTTCAGTTTTTATATAACAAATAGGGGTTTGGGTTTTATGTTTTGATTTGTTGAAAGTCAAGTCCATCTTTGTATTTGGTATGGTTCAACCTGTTTGTGAATTGGTTTGACTATATAAAAATGTTGCGTTTGTGTACCTACTTTTGTATTTGGTGTGGCTAGAAATAGATAACACATTATTGTTATCGTCATTTTCTTTTCAAGATTGATTGTTACACTAAAGTTTGCGCCTTACCTGAAATTGTGTCAGTAAAGGCTACAGCCGGTGGCCAGAAATAGATGACACTGATTTGGATTTGTCTTTTGGATAATTATAGTTTTAATGGCGATGATGATATTCGAGGTAGAAAGGAACTGACTTGAAGCGGTCTGCATCTTGGCTTGGCAACTTGCGAAAGTTGCAGCCATGGCAGGTGAGCACTGTTTACCCTATGGTCTACCCTTCTGAGCCAAAAAAAATTCAATACAGCAGGTACAGTATTCTGTCTTACGAGCCTTGGTAACACACGTGTTTCTTATATGGAAATCCAACACACCACTGTCTTATTGGAAAAAGGTTAGTACTAATTTCCCCAAATTTCTTTTAATGTAGTTGATCTACCTTATAACTTTGAGTTTTCAGTTTCAGTTGACATTATGTGACTGTAATTAGTTTAGACATTTTTACTAATTTGTATAAAATAATTGAAAAAATGGGAATGTTATTGAATAAAATAAATGCATTATTTGTTTGTTTCACTTTTGGGGTATTAAGTTTTCTGATATTGTGAATGTGGGTATACCTTGCTTTGGTAAACAAGAACAAGTTGAGGTACTGGTCCATAAATCCTATTTGCAAGGGTAGGTGTGTACATGATGAACACTTGCTTCTGTTATTTGTTTCCCTATCCGATGAGTTTCTTCTTTTGATAAAATGACGACGATTAAATTAATATTATATTTTTTTTGACCTACAGAAAATAAGTGAAACTCTATGTTTAGTTTAGGATTGTGATTTGGTGGTTGTCACCAAAGGCCGGAGATGTGCGTGTGGCTAATTGGCTTGATTGACATTGAAGAACTTGAATTTCAAGTTTCGATCCACTGTATCACACTGGATCTCGAATCTCTTTTAGATACCGTCTCTTGGCGCTGATCGTTGCCCCTATTGTTTGATGGGTTGGCGATGATCGGTTTAGGGTGATGACGGTTGTTTTTCACCCAGACTGTTGCCCCCAATCTTTCGTGGCTTGGTGACGGTGGCCGTATAGTGAAGATGGCTAACGCCTAATCGTTGCCCCTAATCTATTACAGGATGATTCCTTTGGGGTTCGTGCCTTCTTTTGAGGGCGACTGTTGCCCCGAATCAATGATGGGTTGGTGACGGTCGACAAGGCTGTTTTTTATCTCTTGGTGTCTTTCGTTGATTGCTGCCGTAAATGTTATCCAAGGTATAGTCGATTGATTAGATTAGTTACCCTATCTTATTTCAGTCGATTATTTTAATTAATTAAAGTTTGGTGTCTCCTTTTGAGGGAGACCGTTGTCCCCATCTTAGATGGGTTGGTGACGATCGATAAGGCTATTTTTTAATGTTACCCCTATCTTATTTCAGTCTATTATTTGAATTAATTAAGGTTAGCGTTCCTATATTCAATTAAATGATTTTTGGTCGCTGTTATAGTATTCAAGCTGATTGTATCGATGGTTGCATTATTTTGGGTATTCTGGGTTTTTTAGTAAAGGTTTTTCCAGTCGACAAGGCTGTTTCAGTCTATTGCTTGAATTAATTAAGGTTTGGTCGCTCCTTTTGACGGCGACCATTGCCCCCATCTTACATGGGTTGGTGATGGTCCACAAGGCTGTTTTTTACCTTTTTACTAAAGGTTTTTCGTCTCGACAAGGCTGTTTTAGTCTATTGATTGCATTAATTAAGGTTTGGTGGCTCCTTTTGAGGGCGACCGCTGCTCCCATCTTAGATGGGTTAAATAAAATCGTTGTACTTGGTACATGACGATAATATGGTGGGTATATGTGCCTTTTGTGAACTGCTTTGTCCTTTTGGAATAACAGTGATGATGATATCAGGTAACTGTTTGCAATTTTAATGTTGAAACCGCCCGTATCTTGGCAGGGCATCCTATGAGGACTGACTATTACCTGTTTTACGAAGGAATAGGCAATTTTTTATTAATTTCTCTTGCTTTTGGCGGGAAAATTAAATTGCCGCGTGTCTACTATATACGTCCGTATACACTCTTTATTGATGGGCATAAAAAACAGAATGCTAACGGTGCTCAGACGGACACAATTTGGGCTATGATGAAATTGAACGGGTCGGGTTAGAGTTCAGAACGCCTGGACATTGGCGTGGCATCCTGTGAGGACTGCAGCCATGGTGCGCGTACACTCTTTTCCCTTAATGTGCCCTTATCTGAGCCTAAAAAACACTCGCTCACTATGAAAATTGAAACGCTTTTTCCGTAGAGAACAGAAGGAATTCCTCCTACCACAAGGTGCGTTCTTACTCATGTTGTATTTCTATTAGATCAGTTTATAATAAGTGTTCAGTTATGTTGGTATAAACCCATTGGATTTTATTAGATGCTTTCGCTCATGTTTTAGGTTGATTGGTGTTAAATATGGATTTTAAATTCAATATATTTGTTGATGGAATTCAAGTTTATTTGAGAATATGATTAATTTTGAATCACAGATAACGAGTATAAAAAAGTTTATGCCAGGAGGATAAAGTGGAACACGCATTGCTAGCAGAGTAAAAACCGATATTGACTTATGGTTCATACACATATACACATTATTGCAAACTATTTACCGTTCGTTTATAGTTTTTCACATTTGGTTTTTAACTTCTTTTTTTTAAAAAGTTTTATGTAGGCGAGGTTGTGTCTCACCGGCTGTTAGCACATAAAGGAATGCTCGAAAATGCAACGACGACGGATAAAGAGCAATGCTGCGCTTGACAAGTGTTAGGTTAGTAACCTTTCGCTTAATGATAGCCTAACATAAGTTTACCTAGAGGCTGCATCAAGCTTATCTAATGAAAATGACAATGTGTAAATTGAACAAGTGGGAAAGAGTTATGCTTCGGTGTAAGGTCAGTGGACATGATCTGTGATTTTTTTAAGCCCTCTATTGTGTTAGTGTGCAATTTATATGTGGTGTCCTGTAATGTGGGTTCTTTAAGCAACAACAATCGATGAACAACATCATAAATACTACGAACAATGCATATCAAGAAGTTATAAATGCAGTCAATCACTAAACCAAGAGGGATACACAGAAGGGGATGGAGAGCTTCAGAGGGTATACTTGACTTCATTACTGAAAAAAGTTGCAGAATAACATGTCGAATTATGATAGAAGATGTATCAATAGGCTTCTTTGAATGCAAGTTCTAAACAGTTTCCGATGCAACAGACGGGGCTTTCTCAATTTTATTACAGTATTATTTTACAGTTTAATATAGCATTTTCATTATTAAAAAAGTTTGTATTACTATGTTCTTCTCTACTTTATATGATTTATGGCGACTAAACGCCCCGCAGCAAAGCGCGGGTTTCCACCAACTTGTAGTATCAATAATATAACATTTCATATGATGTTTACATTGTTTAGTAATTTCTTGTAACCAATTAAAAGGGAGAAACATTTGTTTTCCACCAGGCCAGTAATAAAGTGCTTCTATCAGGTTTAGGTGGATATGTGTTGTGTTTGGTAGTTTCTTATATATACTTGTTGCTTCGCGGGAGATTCATGCACCAACATAGGGAATTCTCATAAAACTAGCCACATCACGGTTGTTCCACCGGTAGCTCGGTAAACCCGAGACACACTGATTGTTCGTAAAATATACGTTTTAGGAAAAACGCGTATATATGGTAAGTATTAAGTATCACATTTAGGAAAACGTGAAACTAGACAATGAAGTTTGTTCTCAAAGGAGGTGTGTATGTGTTAGGCCAAAATTAAAAACCTTGTTTGGATTAGTTCGTTTTTAGAAGAAAAGAGGGAAAAGTAAAGACGATTACGCTAAAAATTAAACTAAGACGTAAATAACGTAAAATCATAAAACGCGCCGAAAATTAAATTTTAACTAAAAAATTACAATAATTTAAATTAAGTACCAAAAAATATACCTAGGGTTTACAAATCAAGAAAACTTTTTGAAACTTTTTAAATTAATTAATATTTATTTTTTAAATGCTAATTAAAGCCCTAAAAATCAAATAAATTAATAAAAAGGCCAATCCAAGATTTTAAAATTTGTAAACCTCAAATATATTTTTCTAACACTAAAAAGTATTTTCTTCAAAAGTTTTAACTAACTAAATCTATTTTTTAAATGGCTAAAAACTATTTTTAACTTAAAATAATCAAAAAAATAAAATAAAAATGGGAAAAATACAAAATCAATTATAAAAAGTCTAAAATGCCCTAAATTATCTGTGAAAAATGAAAGAAGCTAAAAACAAGCTACAAATAAGCTAGAATAATGAAGTGATAAGCTGTTTTTGAAAATGAACTAGCTGTGGCTAGCTCTTGTGCAGTCAGTGGGAAAAATGGTTCCCACTGACAGTACAAATTCGACAGAAAGCTCTTTGGAGTTGTTTTGGAGTTTCTGTTGGTACACAAGGCACTCTCAATAGCAGTAGGCTATTGGAGAGTCAATATAAACACAAAGCAACCACCACAAACATAAATTGACCACTAATTATCCAAGATCAGACCAACATAAATAAATGTAGACAGAAAAGAGATTTGCTGAACTATTGTGCAATGTAGTGAGATTCAAAAAGCCCTAGAAGCTTCTATAAGCTACCAATTCTAGAACAACTTAACAGCATACCTAAAATAACTTAAAAACTAACAGATTACAGGTTTTTAAGGTTTAATTCACAAAAATCAGCAAGAAGAAAGCCAGTGTTTGTTTTTGCTATTTTTTACCTAGTAACTTGCAAATTCTTAGCTATAGACCACAACTAAGAAAACAAACCAAGGTTTTCAAGATCGGGATCTTATCTAGGATCGTTTTCGTCTTTGCAAGATCGAGATCGTAAAGTAGGATCGAGATCGTAAGATCCTACTATAATGTAATTTTCATAATAGTCTTTGCGATATTTTACAATTCTACAAATTAATATACATCGTAAACACAAAGTTATACGAATATTTCATAAAAATGTGGTTCTATATTATGATTGTGAAATGTATAAGAAGATTTACACATTGTTTTTTAGAGTGTACAAAATAAAACTTATAAATTTGTAGTTTTTTAGTTTGATATTCGGAAAAAGTAAGATCAAATCGTAGTAGATCCTAAGATCCTATGATCAAGATTGGGATCCTATAAGATCTTAAGCATGCAAAGATCCTACCTAAGCTCTGGATCGTTTTTGTTTTTCAGAATCGTAACATCGTAAGATTTTAAGATCAGGATCGGGATCTTGACAACCTTGAAACAAACACCAAATATCCTTATATTACAACAGATAAAATATGTACAGGCCTAAAAGTTTGGATGTATTGTCACCCACATCCAATTCAACATCTAACCCAAACACTCCTTTGTTGACTTTAACAAAAATTTTCAAAGAACATGTCATAAATCAGTTCCAAACTAACCTAAGACTAACAAATCCTATTATAATCAACAGAAAATCATACTTAAACAAGTGAACTTAAACAAATAAGCAAGCCTAAGCCAAATCACAAAAATTCTCTATTTAGACCAGTCAAGTTAACTAGGGGAGTTCAAGGTTTTTTACCAAGGCTTGACCTTGTTCAGGCCAAGTAAGGCTCAATTGATGCAACCAGCCAGCTAATGATGAGTTGTAGGAGCTTGTGAAAAAGGGGCTTATGACCTCTTGCTTGTTGGTGATTCAACAACAAAATCAAGCAAGTGAAGGGCTGATATGTTTCTAATTCAGCTACCTACACCGCACCAAGAACAAGTGAAGGAACAAAAACTAAGTCACAAGCTTTTGTCAGAAGCTTGTGGCTTAGCTTTTGCTACAATACAATTGACAGAAAAATGAAACCATAAGATTTTGAAAAATCTTTGAAACACACCAACTTAGAACCAAATCTTGAAACTGGAAAAGAAACTTGAACAAGTAAATAACACAGACTATAACCTTGATTAGTAAGCTAAAGTTGTCAGCTTTAGACTTATTAACAGCTTATAGCCTATGAAGCTCAAAACAACGTTTAGAAAATTTCTTTAGAAAAAACTTTTTGCTAAAATGAAAATGACTTGCATAAAAGTAAATGATGAAATTTAAAAGACAATATTGCACTAATTGGAACTCAGCAATATTTTATAAAATTGAAACTTGAATTCTTTATTAAATCTAAAAAGTTACAAAAAATGCTGGAACAAATAAGAAAGTCACAAGTCGACTTCTTATATACTACAAGGAAGAACATACTAGAATAAATGTACATGTGAAAAACCCTAACATTGAAAGTCCTAATCTGCCCTTGTGATTCAAAATTTGAAATTGGGTCAAAAAATTGCCATGTCATTCTTCCGTCTTGTTGTGGTGATGCCAGACATGCCAAAGTGTTCTGAGACGTTGGATGACAAGTAGGGAACACGTATGAAGCCAAGGTCGTCGATTCTATACACCAAGTTTTGTTTGCGAGCTTCTTTGGTGTAGGGCACCATGTGGGAGGGGACCACAGTACTTGTTGAGTCGTTTTTGGGGTGGGGTTTAGTTCAAAGTGGGTTTAATTAGGTATTTGGAAAATATTAAGTTCCAATATGGGGTAAATAAAAAATGCGGATTAGGGTTCTTAAGAGAGGAATAGTGGTTATTTGATCTGTTTAGGTGTTTGAGCATGTGTTTAGCATGTGGTTATTTAATAATCATATTTCAAAAACATGTTTATTAAATAAACCAGGTGATATAGAGGTTAGGTTGGGTTTAGGTGGTAATGGGTTGGGATTTTGGGTTTAAGGTTGGATTGAACCGGGTATGTTATGGGTTTGAGTATGGTTTTGCACATATTACCCCCCTCATGTATCCAAAAAGTGACATATCAATTCTTTGGCAGATTTTATCTAATTCCCTTAATAAATAAGTTTGGCTTAATTACCAAACAAACCTTCAAACTTTAAAACATGGAATCAAGGACTTCTTTTGTAATTTTGAGATCATCAAGGGATAATTATGACAAATCTTGAAACTTAAAGGAAGAAACTTGTAATTTAGAGTTTTACAAGGGCCAAAAGTGACAAGTCTTTAGTTCTTGAGGGACCAATCTTGACAAATCTTCAAATTTCAAGGACTTCTTTGGAAAATCAATGTTCAGGCCCGATTCTTGTGCGGCTTCGTTTCCCTTATTCATTTTGCTTGATTCTTTTGATCTTTTGTTGAATTCACGATATCCGAACCTACAAATACACAATGAACAAATACAAAGGGTTTTGCACGGTTTCTATGATATTTTTACTTATTTTAAGCCCGATTAGAACGATGAGACCATGTAAAATTGCAGTTTCATCACACACTCAACCATTTCTCGTGTTAGTTTGGCGCATCTGGGAACATGTGTCTTCTGTTTGATCTATTACTATATATATTAGCATAATACTCGCGCAATGTGGCGACGAGTATTCGGTAATTATTTTTCAGGCAAACAAATGTTATTCTCGTACTCATTAGGTATGTATTTACATTAATGTTTTGAAAAATCAAATTAAAATAAACCTATTGAAAAAACTACTAAAAATTAGTAAATATATATCAAAATTGATATTGAATTAAAAAGAACGAAATTTTAGAAAATATTATGAAATTAGCTTATAAATATAATAAGTATATAGAAGGATTTTCCAATTTAAAACTAAAAGTGTTATTTTAAAAATTTGTTACAAAAAGTTGTTACAAAGGGTCATTGTATACAATTGTGAGGAAAAATCAACAACTTTCTTTATTTAGTAGGTAAAAAATGTTTAAAAATTCAGCCTTGCTATTTTTAAAAGGTGTCAAATGCTTTATAATGTAGTTATAAGTTATTGATATTGTAGGGGGTTTAAAATGTCAAAGACGAGTTTCCTTCATCTTCATTTGTATGTAGTTGTTATTGCTCGTTGTTTTCTCATGGCTTATTTGTTAAATCTTGATCACGTTTGTATTATTGCAATTATATTTTTCCCTTAATTAAATGTGTATATCCGCTTGAATATTGCAAATGTTTCTCAACAACTCTTGCTTCTTCAACAACACTTGTAACACCTTTTTATAGAAGCCGTGTCTTCAAGTGGGTGTGGATCATACCCATTTGTTCAGAAGAAGAGCTTAATGAGCTATCGGGCCATAGTAGCCTTGTTGCCCATCTCCGGTTAACTTTGCACAAAGACACGTTGGAGTGTACTAGTATGGATTCTACAGTCTACGATCAAGGGATTAAGATCCCACATCATAGCCAGAAATAACAACATTACATTAAACCCAACCCACTAGAACAAAGTTATACCGTCGAAAATAAATATATACTCTTGGAGAACTTCAAACAAAAGACTTCCAACAATATTAAATCTCGATAACAAGGGGGTTGACCTTTGTATTACCCACTGTCCGATTTGCTATGGCACTTTAGAATCCGAAGAGCACCTTTTTTTTTTATGTGAGTTAAGAAACTTGGAGATGTGTTGTTGATTGGTGGAAATTAAGCAACATTAACTTATTAAACCTACAAGACGTCATCAGCCTTACTGAAAGGGCCCCTGTTCTAGCACATTACAAAATGTTTTTTGACACGGTCGTTCAATCTACTATTTGGAATACATGGAGATCTCGAAACGAAATGGTCTTTAATTCAAAGCGGCTTAAAAAGCACATGATTCTTGATAATGTGAAGCTTTCAACCTTCAATTGGATTACTTATAGGCAAAAGAAATTCTCATCAAAATGGGTAGAATGGATACACTACAACAAATAGTTAAGTTTTACACATTTTTCAGCTTAAAAGTACACGCCTTTAAATGTTGAAAATATTAAAGTAAACGTCTCGCTAGTGTGTGGAGAAATGTTGCGTGTGTAATATTTAATTTGAGAGGGGAATGGTGGCTGATCACTCGGCTGGTAGCCCTTTGGCGCCAGTCCAAGGTTGGCTCACCGCTCCATTTCTGGTGCCAAAGCTCCTCGCGCCAAAACACCAGCGCAGCTGGTAGATTTTTTTTGTTAATAAAATTGGGTATATTTGGGCTCATTATACCACTTTGGCATCACTTTTTCTGGTGCCAACCACTCCCCATAAATGTGGTGTCAAAGGATTTCTGGTGCCAAAACCCCAAAATCTTACGTACGAATTTAATACCACCTTTGGGGCCTAACCACTCCCAGCTCTCTTAAAGCTTCACATGAAAAAAAATGTGTAAAAAATAGCTAAATTACACATGTATAAACGTGAGACACAATAATATATAAATGTGTATAAATTATATATATATGTTCACACCCACGAATGTGTAAAAAGTATCAAATTCTTATAAACACTTAAAATACTTTACACCTTGAGGTGCATAGAAATTTTAAAGAACCAAAAATTTATGCATACCTCGAGGCGTGTAAAAATTTTAAACAAATATTAACAAGTTTGTATTAAAATATAGGTGAATTTGTAAAAAACTTAAAATCTAAATAAAAACATATTAAAAATTAATAAAACTATATTAAACTGAATGTTAATTAAAGAAGCACAAAATTTAAAACATATATTATAATTAGATCATGAAAGCAAAAATATTTTAATTTAAAAATTAAAAAGGTTTTTATAGTTTGTTACAAAGTTACAAAATGTCGTTAAAAAATGGCCAAATGATATCAATCTAGATCATAGCTTACATCTCACATTTTTATCTTAATTTTTGGTTTAGACATAGGTTTGTGATGAATTTTACACACTTAAAGTGTGAATAGTGTAATTGTTTCTTTTTACACATTTATGCATGTGTAAATCTTTTACACGTTTAAAGTCGCAGATAAAATTATGCTTTTATACATTTTTAATTGTACTTAGTTTTTACACATTTTATAATATGCAAATGTATAAATAAAAATACACACCTTCATAAAGCGTGTAAAATAAGTTGGTAGAATTGTAATTTTTCTTGTAATGATATGTGATCCTTGTAATCATATACCATCCTTTCTAGAGTTGGTTCTTAGCTTTTTGCTAGTGTCTAATATATTTTTCTTTGTTGCTAAAAAACGTTAATTAAATATCTACAAAGTATAATCCAACTACCTTTGATAGATTTTATGATTCCTATACGGCTTTTAAAAAATAATAATAATAAAATAAAATAACGAATATATAGAAAGATATATACTCTTTCATTCGAAAATAGCGTCCCAAAAAATATTGTGCATTTTATGATAGATATAATATATGTGTACTACTATAAAAAATAGCCTATAAATAATGCTTTTGGAACCACTCTCTAAAGAAGGTATCTCCATGATTGAAGCATATAAAAACTGATTATGCAACTAGTCTCTATTAGAAGAAGCGACACCGGTTCTCTCCCTAAAAATAAGTCTCCATATTAAAATAAACACACATTTTTTTGAAAATACACACTCGTTCTTCCGTAACATGTCTTCATAGAAACATCCAACATGTCTTTATATATAGTAAAAAGACATGCATTTATCTCAAAACCTGTCTTTTTTTAACCTAATTCTAAAATTTACAAATTTGATTTACCAAATTAATAAATTATAAATACAACAAATATAAATAAATAAATATATATAAACAAGAAATGTCAATCAACAATTTAAAGTAGATTATGACAATACTTCAGTTTAGCTTAACATTCTTCCCATCTTGAAAGTACATGCAAAACATCATCCAATACAACCTAATTGAATAATCAATTGAGCTAGCTCAGTTGGCCACGAAGGGTAACTTTGAAGAGGTATTTTTAGATAGGTCTCAAGTTCAAGTCTCATTAAGGACCTTCAGGGGCCCAAATTAAAATAAAGTAAGAGTGTGGTTCATCCCCTAAAGGAGAAGGTTCGAGGCTTGCATACTACCCAATTGAATACCACTGTGGACTCGAATCACTAACTACTAACTCACCGTTCAAACAAAAAATCGAATAAGACTCAAAATAAACAATTTTCAATTAGAAAGATGTGTAAGTCGATGGTATTACCTTTTAAAATCATCTTCGATTGATAGATATTGACAATTCGCCGTAAAATAGATAAATATGCATATAATATTTTAGAGAGAGAGAGGATGAGTAAGAAGCTCTAGTGAGAGATGGATAATGTTGGGAATAATGTATTTAGAGGTTACTCCTTGTAATATAGCAGTTCCTACTGGAGTACTTTGTTCCTCCTGGTGTTACAGTTTCTACTGGTAGTATTGTTCGTTCCTCCTGATGTTACAGTTCCTACGGGTAGTATTATAAAGTTGAAGGAAGATTGTGGAAGATATGGAAGATTGTAGAAGATAAGATCAATATTTAGTCTTCCTATTCTTATGGAAAGTATTAAAACATGTAAGTATGATGGGGAGGTTACAAGATTATTTAGGAAATAATTAAATGGTATTAATGAATAATACTTTGGAAAATATTAATTATATTGTAACCACCTAGGACCCTTGCATTATAAAAGGAGGTCCTAGGGTGTAGAGAGAAACACACGTCTACACACACACATTCTCTACACATTTCTCTCATTGTTTGTTATAGCTTTAAGGTTGTAAAACCTATCACTATTAAGAGTGATCGTATTAATATATTGAGGCTTGAACGTTTGGTTATTTCTATTGTTCTTATTATATATAAAATTGGTTTCCGCACATTCTTTGTATCGTGATCAAGGTTTCAAAGATCCTTCAAGAAACAAACTCAACAATTGGTATCAGAGCCTCGTTGAGAAGATTTGATTGAGAAGAACAAGATTTTTACATCCGTGTTGCCGTGAAGTTGAAGTTTCTGATCAGAATTCACGACTGTTTAGCAACAGATTAGCGACGGTTTGCCAGTTCTACGACAGATTTGTAACAGTTCTGTGACAGAATTATTGTCACTAAAGGTTCTGATTTTAAAGTTTTTCAAGAAACTCCTAATTAAGGTGTTGCTGAATAAGACATGGCGTGCAAAACTTCAATTCCAAACAATAAGGTAATTCTTATGACTGAATCTGAAGTTAGAGAATATAATGCTAAACTAAAGAATAAAATGCATGTTTATAATAACTGTGATTTAGTAATTAGTTGTGTAGAAACACATGAACATAAATATTTAGAACTTCAAAAACAATGTGTTGATTTGAATGCTGAAAATGATAAATATTATCTAAAAGTTTAGTCATACAAAAGTGCTCTTAAAACATTAGCACAACAGAAGAAATGGTTTCAAAATACTCAATTAGAATATGAAGAAAAGATTAGGGTATTAAGTATTGACTTAGAAAACACAACTAACTTATTGTCATATTCTAAAAAACTTAATGTTGATTTAAACAAAGAAAAGTAGGAGCTACAAGCTAAACTAGATAGTGCTTTGGCTAGGTTTGATAAATGGAAAAGTTCTTCTAAAAACCTAATCAAACTAGTAGATAGCTCCATGTCTGGTAGGACTAAAATTGCTTTGGGGTTTAAAAACTATATTGGGCCAAATGATATTTTTGAATCCTCTTTGTCTAGTGTGTTTGACACTACCCCTGAAGATGTGGAAGGTAGGCCTATTTTCAATAGGTATAAACTAGCTGCAGAGATGCATGCTGTTCCTCCACCTATCATTGGGGAATACATGCCTACCTCGAACCACTCTGACTTTGATGAATCACAGAATGACATATGATACAAGGCCCACTGGCTCAATTGAAACTATTTATGGGTCTAATGACTTTGTCTCTTGTAACTCTAGTGACAAGTCTTTAGAACCTAAGACTAGTGACCTTGACTCTTGTGAGTCTGACTCCAGTGTTGAAACACTTGAGTCTGTGCCTGAACCTGTTATAATTAAACCCATGACTAGTAAATATGCCTCATTTAAGTCTACCTTAAGTGCTGAATCACCTAAGTTCTATCCTCAATCTGTTTGTTCTAAGAATGACAATAATAGGAAATCAGATAACCCTAGGAAAAAAAATAAGAGTCCTAGAGGTAATCAAAGAGGTTGGAATGACATGATGACTCAGAGATTAGGTGATAACTTTGAGTTCAAAAATAAGGGTTGCTATGTGTGTGGTAGTTTGGTCACTTGCAATATACTTGTAAACATAAGACAAAGATTAATGACCAACAACAGGTTAAACCGGTGTGGAATAACTCAAGACGGGTGAATCACAAGAATTTTGGTAGAGTTTCTCATCTGAGTCCAAAAAATAAGATAATTCCACAACCAAGATGTTTTAATAATGTTAAGGGTACACGGGTTGAGTCTGCACGGTCAAAAACAAAGGTTAATATTGTTAAGGCTTTAGCTAGGTGTGTTTGGAAACCGAAACAAAATGGTTTACAACATGTCTCCAAATCAAATAGTGCATCAAAGACCTTAACAAGATATGACTATGTTGATGTGTTTGGAAGATTCAAGTCTGTTTTTGCTTGGGACTTCCATAAGTACTAATCTTTGCTTGGTTTGTGTTTATTGTTCAGCGAGTGTGATTGTAAATTACTATGATTTATATTTTTTATATGTGTGTTAACTAACTTTTTAAAGGAAAAGAAAAGTCTTAAAGAAAGGCTTTCCTTAATGGTGGATACTTAGCTCTGTTTGAGGGGAGGTTTTTGCCTAAGGGGAGGCTTTATGTATGTATTCTTGTGTGCACTTTTGTTTTTGTCTAACCATTTATGCAGGATGACATTGCTGCTGGTGGATATGGTTCGTCCTAGTAGAAATCAGTTCCTCCTAGTCGAACGTGTTTCATCCTGGTTGCACTCATCCTGATTCTGGTGGACCATTGTTCTTCCTGGTGCATCTTACGGTCCTGCTGGTTGATTCATCGTATTTGACTCGGTTAAAAAAAAATTAAAAAATTTAAAAAAAAATAAAAATAATAATTAAAAAAATAAAAATTCATAATATCTTTTTATATATTTCACTTTTTGGGCTGTTTTTATCTGGTACTTTGGTGTTGGTTGGCCTCCACACAACAAATGGTGTTCAACTCACCATGTATTACCGACAAGAAAGAGTTGATTCACCATGAGGGTACGACTCTGGTGCGACTATCAAATCCGTTGATGGTTGCCAATTTACCAATAATTGGATGGTTTTCACTCACCTTGGTCCTATACTGAAGAGTGGCTAATCCACAGGCAAACAGTTTGTGGTAAAGACTTTCCCAAATCTATTGATAGCTGTAATAGCTTGCTCAAAGCTATAGGGTTTTCAACTCACCCATGCTTTATTGCCTAGAGTTGGCTAGTCCAAGAGGGTACGGCTCTTGATAAAGACTTTTATCAAATCCGTTGACGGCTGTGATGGTTTGCCCAAAATCATCAGGGTACTCCAACTCACCGATGATTCACGTTCCAAGAGTTGGACTGGGTACTAGTCTCCCAAGGTGATGTCATGATTCCACCAAAAGACTGGCTAGCCCAAGAGTGAGTAGCTACTTCGTAAAGGCTTATCAAATCTGCTCCTGTTGCTGTCAAGATTCAGCCTGTGCAGATGTTTTCAAACTTTAAAGAAGTTCAGCAGTTAGTGTATCAGCAACTACTTTTATGTTTCTTCTGGTGTTATCAAGTGAGATTGTTGCTTCTGTGGTTCATATTCCAATCCTTAGGCTTATTGGTGTAAGATCTATCTGGAAACTTGAACTCAACCAGGTTAAATTCAAGTTTAGGGGAGGATTGTTGGGAATAATGTATTTGGAGGTTACTCCTGGTAATATAGCAGTTCCTACTGGAGTACTTTGTTCCTCCTGGTGTTACAGTTCCTACTGGTAGTATTGTTCGTTCCTCCTAGTGTTACAGTTCCTACTGGTAGTATTATAAAGTTGAAGAAAGATTGTGAAAGATATGGAAGATTATAGAAGATAAGATCAAAATGGTATTAATGAATAATACTTAGGAAAGTATTAATTATATTTTAACCACCTAGGACCCCTTGCAGTATAAAAGGAGGTCCTAGGGTGTAGAGAGAAACACACGTCTATACACAAACATTCTCTACACATTTCTCTCATTGTTTGTTAAAGCTTCAAGGTTGTAAAACCCTATCACTATTAAGAGTGATCGTATTAATATATTTAGTCTTGAACGTTTGGTTATTTCTATTGTTCTTCTTATATATATAGATTGGTTTCCGCACATTCTTTGTATCGTGATCAAGGTTTCAAAGATCCTTCAAGAAACAAACTCAACAGATAATATCTTGAGTTGATAAAACATGTTTTTGTGGATCAATTAATATATTAATGATTGTGGGTTTCAAAAAATTTTGGTGAAAAAAGACGAGGGATGATTCCCACTTCTTAATTTTAATGGAAGATAAATGATATTTTTGAGGTAAAAGTTACGAAGTAGTAATTTTTATAAAAGTTTAATAGAATCGAGATCGGTCACCTTAGCTTGGTTTTTCTTATATATATATAGACAGGTTTTGTGTAGTACAACTTGTTTCCATGTGTTTTAGATTATAAGAACGTTGTTTCAAAAAATCAATATTAATGTTTCTCATTTACAATAGGAACTAGTTATTTCAAAATTGATTTCTTTTAATAGGTGTTTATAGTTTTTGTGTAGTAGTGGTCTATTCAAGTTAATAGAATGCCAAATTTAACGGTGCTTTTAATCAATCAATTAAATAAAGTTTTTATTGTATAAAGAGTATTTAAGAATAAAATAGGTAAAGTAGGCAATTATTAAATTTATTTGTCGTAGTAGACACTTTTCTAAGGTAAATTGTTATAAAAATTGAACGGAAGGTGTAAGTGTTATATATGCACTACTAGAAAAAAGGCTTTTACCACGGAATTTTTTTCACGGATGAAAAAACGTAGAAAATTTAACACGACATTACCACACATTTCTCACCGATATGATAAAAAAACACCCGTGAGAAAATTATGGTAATTTTCCACTGATTTCTCATGAAATCGTTGACCAAGTTTCGTGAGAAAAACGTGGAAAAATCGTGGCAAATTTTTCAAGAATTTACCACCATTTACGCATTTTTTTGTTATTTAGACATTCGTGGGAAATTCGTGACAAATTTTTCACGGATCTCCCACTAATCACAGATTTTTTTTGCTATTTAGACATCTGTTGGAAAATCGTGGCAAATTTCTCAGTATCTCCCACTAATTACATACTATTTTTGTTATTTAGACATTTGTGGGAAAATTCTGCCAAAACTTTCACGGATTTCTCACTATTTACATACTATTTTGTTATTTAGACATCCATAGGGAAATTATTGCAAACTTTCCCACTATTTAGACACTATTTTTGCTATTTATACATAATTGGAAAAATTGTGTCAAATTTCTCACTGATTTCCCACTATTCATACACTATTTTATTATTTAGACATCTGTGGAAAAATTATGGTAAATTTTCTCACGAATTTCCCACTATTTACAAACTATTTTTGTTCTTTAGACGTCTGTGGAAAAATTGTGACAAAATTTCCTACGAAATTCCCACTATATACACATTTTTTTCGCTATTTAGAAATCCGTGAAAAAATTACGTCAAATTTTACATGGATTTCATACGGTGTTATTTGACAGAATACTACTTAAATGTTTTAAGAATAAGAGATTATATGTATCAATAAACGTTAAAACATTAAGTCATACGAATTATATTCAAAAATCGATAAAAAATAATAATTAACATACAAATTACATTACAAATTCGATATATTATTTGATGAAACTAGAATAGTAACAAGGAACTTATTTGAGTTCTTTAAGTGTTCCAGTTGTTGTTGGAGAGACATATGAAAATTTTGTTATGGAGATAGAAGTGGAAGTAGCAAACGCAGAAGAGGTGCAACAACATCCAAATCACGTGATACGAGTTCTAATTTTGACGATGCTCGGTTTATATTTGAGCGACCGGCTAAATCAAGTCCCAACTAGTTTGATTTGGCATTAAGCTTTAGTTTTTGAGTTAGAAGTTAAAACTATTGGGTTGTATTATGTCGATAACAGTTTAGGGTTACCGACTTATGTCTAACGGGCGACACATTTATGTATCACACGACTTGATTTGTTTATTTTGGTGATTTATCAATGGTTTTAATTGTTTAAAATATTAGTTTTTCATATTTATATATTTTGAAATTCGGAAAATGTGAAATTATGATACGGGTACTAGGGAATTAGGATACTGCGGAATTTAACCACGTGTTTCTCACATATTAATCACAAAATTCTCATAAAATTTCTACGGAATTGTTAGAAGAAATATATATTTATGTCGAAAATGTGTGGAAATATGTTTGTGGGAACTTCATGAAAAATAATTGTGTGAAATTTGCAGCAAACGCACCACATATTATGTGTAAAATGGCTTCTAAAACTTGTGTGAAATCCGTGAGAAATCAGCGGTAATATGTTCGTGAAAAATATATAGCAAAAATACTAGTACTAGTTTTATGTGAAAAATGATTGATAAAAATTATTAGAAATCCGTGGGAAAATAGTCCGTGGAAAAATGAGTGAGAAAATATTTACCTACAAAGATGTTTGCATGGGAATAATTCCGTGAGAAATTCACGAGAAAAAGCGTTTATCTATGAAATTTCTCACGGATTCTACCGTGTGTTTTTCTTGTAGTGTTTTACTGCTCAGATGTTCAAATTTAAGTGCCCAATTGTGTGTTTAGTACGGTCCTGTGGGGGGCCTTTCAAGCTTGTGCGCTTGAAAACTTGCATGCATAATTGCATGTTTCACTTTTTTTCTTGCTTTCATTACCTTTCACATATACGTGCACTCATAAAAGAGAACTCCACCATGGCACCATTATATAGTTTTGCCCCGTGGTACAAGCCTCCAAGGGAACATGCACATCCTTTCCCAACTCGCAAACTTTTCGATCCTATTCGGATTCAATTGTCTCTGATAAAAGAGCATATCATATCATCCACATTCTAATCGATGTTTCTCTTTTGGTGATTTAGGTCATAGAATAATTATATGTTTTAGAGTCTATGTTCGATATTGCAACTGTTTTTCTTAAAAACTATGGTTTTATGCAGGTTCGCAAGTAGTTAGAAGCAAAAAAAGAGAGAATTACGATGGTATGATACAAGCAGAGTTAGGATCTTGCTTGTTTTATCAAGCTATATACTAATGTTTTTAAATCAAATAATTCAGGCATAAACAAATACCAATTATAATTGGGTACGAGTGTCAAGAACACGTACCATAAAACATCATAAATTAGAAAGACATGCACCACATATACATATCTGCAAAATTTCCTTTTTCATCGACTACATATAACAATCGGAATGCATAATATATCCAAATATATCTAATGGCCAACGCCAGGGCTATGACCAGGTGTGGTAGGGCGGAAAGCGTCTAGATGAACTTTCGTGGCTTTAACTGGCATTTGGTCTGGGTTCTTGGCACTTGGTTTAGTCGTGTCTTCTTTCAAACATGATCTTGAAGTTCCTTGAGTAACTTGGAATGCTTCGTTTGTAAGGCATAGCATGAGTAACAAATAACACAAACACATTTTACCGGGAGGCGCCATTTGAATTCGTAAAGGATCGAGAAGACTCGTCTTAATAAGTCGGAAAATGAACACTTGAGAGGAGAAAAGAAGTATGTCACTCTACATACCAACGAGTTTTATGAATTTATAGAAGGAAGGCACAAGGGGCATGTGGGACAAAATCTAGAGATTTTGTCCAATAAAATCAAAGACAATGACGAGTTTACGTACTAGAATTCAAGTTGGGGTTACGAAGACGGATGTAATAGTGAGATGGCCATCACTAGTGTCACCCTGTCCGCTTGTCGTATCAATATTTCTTTTCCCATTCACTTTCTTGTTACTTTTACACCCATTAGGCTCACCATTAACGACTCACACCAACTCATCAAGTATAACATGTCAAATGGTAATGTGTTTCCTCAACACACCGCAATGATACATATAGAGTACTTGAGTTTCATTTGGGTTTGAGTACAATACAACTAATAAACACCCAATATAGATAAGAGACTCAAGGTTTATATAGTTCATAATAATTATTAAATCTTTAAATAAAAGATTAAAACACATATAACGGAAGTGATTTAAAAATATCGTAATTAACACAATTATAATTAATCGAATTAAGGTTACATACATTTTGCAAAACAATTCCCACTTACAAGAACAAATTCACCGAATTAAAGTTTATATCGAATCACCAAGATACAATCTAAAGTAAGACTATATTACGTTCTTGTAAACACGTATTACGACGAGTTAACCGTAATGCTAACGTATAAATCGAGCTTCAACGTCTAGTGGAAAATCAACCCAACAACCCTAGAAGAGGGGATAGGACTTGATTATTGCTTAACCAAAAACCAAACGAATACCCTAAGGGGTGTTTGGCTTGCGATTGCAACAAGAAAGAGAGAAGGGAAGAATGGGGGGAAGAATTATGAGGATTAAGGGATGTTTATATAGGCTTAAAAACCTTGTAGCCCAAGTAAACAAATTTAAGGAAAGTTTTCCTTCTCCCCCCTCTTGTTCTAATTGACGGTCGAAACACCCCGTTGGAGTGTTCTAGACTTTTCTTTTCCTCTTCTATTTTATTCCACAACACTCGTTAACCTTAACTCTTAATATTTAACGACCGTTAAAGTTATAGCTCGATTTAATTTAACAAACATAGAAATATATTTATTAAATAAATTAACTCTATACGTATTGTGTGTAATCCCGTAATTCCGAGTTCGATCCTAACACACGACTATTAAATATAAGTCCATAAACATTTCAGCTTCCACTTGGACATATTTCAAATAGTGTGATCACATCGCTTAGCGTCTAGATACACGCCGATGCCTCTAGTACAACTCGAGTAAGGTCTCCTGGATAAAACCTTTTAATGATTCATCATTATTATTATCCTTTCATTTCTAATACAATGTTAATAAGGATATGGATCTTAGTAATTCCTTTCATTAACCATTCTGTTTCTCGTTCACAGATTCTGCAAGATTACCAAAACACATTTGGGTGCGCCACACAATCATTTTACTAATCCCAAGAGGGCCCCATCTGTATTTAAACTCCAAAACAAATTGGAGGAAATAAATTCCATATTGACTACAAGCAAAACTTATGAATTTTGCAACACTTCTGAAAATAACCCTTATAGCTATCAGTTACGTTTATCGTTAGATTATTTCACAGAGATGCACTAGATCCATGACAGTTCCTAGTATCTCAGGTCCGAGGATAAGTATTTATGATATACTTAACGACAAAGATCCATAAAGTATAATGATATACTTGGGATAAGTCCAATATTCGATTCATCGACTATCATCCAAAATCGATCAATATACTTTCAAGTATACTCTATCGCAATTTTTATTTGTCTTGATTTAATAATACTCCCATATTATTAATCAATAACGGACATTTAGAATGTAAGAATATTCATGGATTAAAACATGTAAAATAGGATACAAAATTAAAAAACCAGAATAAACGTAACTTAAACTTTATTTCATTAAATAATAATGTCTTAACATCCTTTATCCAAATACTAATCACAGATTTATTGCATGAAATCGCTAGGTAATTGAAGCCCAATGCTTTTGGAATGTTCAATAACCTTTCCTTTAGGAAAAGCCTTAGTTAAAGGATCAACTACGTTATCATATGTGTGAACTTTTAATAATTTGATTTCACGAGCTTCACCTTGTTCTCGGACGTAGTGATATCTACGTTAAAAGTGTCTGGCGCTGATGTGCTCGTACGCTAGGTATATTTAAAAAGAATTGCAAATAAAAATCCTAGACAAGAAGCCAAAAACTTGATATGCGATCTTTCCACACATTGGGTTTTAAATTTATAAACAAGAATTACCGATAATAATTAGGAACACAAATTCGAGCAAGTATACTCTAGTCATGTTGCAATTAGGTTGGTAAGTCAAGGTCGTCCCATGGGACTTGGTTATACTCAAGTGTAGTTGTTTGTAACAATGGTGGATATGATTGTCACGATCACACCACCATGAGAATCGTTAAAGGCACACACAAAAGACATACATGTATGGTTAAATGATCACATGGACATATGGATGATTAGTTTGAAAAACATATTAAAGGTAATCCTTTCGACCTATAGAACCAATAATAAGACACTAGTGCTTTATAAATCAATAATACATAAGTCTCAATCAAGTGGTCACTCATGAGCCTTATGCCTAAACCAATAACAACAAGAATTCTTTCGACCCATGACTTGGTTATCGATTTGATAAGTTCCATTTACTTGAAAGATGATTAGAACAATATATTCAAAAGACTCCTTTCGACCTATAATCTAGATTAAACCATTACTTGTTATGTTTATTAAGTCTCTTGCACAATCTTCACAAGCACAAGACCAAATCATTTGTCGATTAATGAATTGACATCAACCATGTTGAGAATAATTTCGACATATAGACTCAACAATGATTAACCAAATTGACAAACAAGAACAAGTTATAATTCAACAAAATATAATGTTATCACTATAATCCAATGAAAAGCACTAATAAAACCCAAACATCCATTTATCACAAGTTACATATGAACAATACAAGCATCAACACATTCACAATATCACTAAACACAAGAATCACCATGAATCATGAACATAAACTACATTGAATAATAAAGAAGAAGTTACCAAACATTAGAATCCATAGCTACAAAGTATCCAAATGATTCTACCCAAATGAACAACCAATATACAATTCGTCCTACCCATAGCCTTCTTGGACATCAAACTCTTGGTGCGAGTATATAGCCTTTTGGGGTGTTTGGGAATAAGGATTGTTGGAGATTGAATTGTTTATGGTGTGTGGTTTTCTTCTCTACATCACCAATGGCTTATTACATGTACATGACTACCAATTCCACCACCCCTCACCACTTGGGTGAGGGGTGATACCAAAATCACAGAATATGATGGAATATAGGATGTAGAAGATGATGATTGAGAGTGTGGGATATGTATAAACACTACCCCATGGATTTTATTTATACTTGAATTATGCTTGGCCACCAAGTAGTTTTCTTGGAGCCAAAGGTGAATAATGATGAGTGTAATGAAGCTTTGAAGGAGTTACAATGGAGTTATGGCTGAACTTGGTGAGCAAGGTGAGGTATAGGATGTTTAATGTGACTTTTCAAAAATCTGTCTAGGCAACTTGCCGGCGGCAGCAATCATGTTGCCGGTGGCAACTGGGCATTGATTTGCCGCTGGTGGCAACTGAGTGTAGATTTGCCGGCGGCAACAAAAGTGTTGCCGGTGGCAACTGGGCCAACTTTACCTTATTTCTTCTTTGGTCCTTTTTCTTTGTTTCTTCCACCTTTCTTTCTTCCAAACTTTCCAAGACTCTTCATCTTTGTATTATTTATCATACGAGAGCTACACTTTCATGTCTCGTTAATTCTTTTCACCTCCAATTGACGTCTTTTCTTTATTTATCGTGATGTAACCATTGATGAACCTACAATAGCAAATAAGCATCATTAAGTATCATATGTTCATAATAATCATACAAATATATGCATAAACACCACGAATACGCTCATATAAATATGTTAGATTTGAGAGTTATCAAATTCCCTCACACTTAAGTTTTGCTCGTCCTCGAGCAAGGAAAATAAAAACTTTGCTTGCCCTTGATGGTTGTATTTTTACACACCTTTAGGAAAAGGAGGTAAAATAGTGGTAAGCGTTAACGAGTGATTTAGGAAAACTACAAGTTATGACCCAAATGGGGATCGTTCTCTCGAGGAGGCACGTGTGTTGTGTAATGAATTGATTTGATTGATGATTCTATTAAGAAGAAAATTTAAGAGAAAATGACGAAGACGTAAAAATAAAAATTAACAAAAATCACTACTAGAAAGTTAAGACGTAGAAACGTAAAAAAACACAAAAATTAAAATTTTAACCTAAAAATTCCTAAAAATTACTAAAAATCCACAATAAAATTCTAAGAGTTTACAAAAAATCCAAACTTGCTAAAACCTTTTAATTAATTAAATCATGACTTTTTAATGCTAATTAAAGCCCTTAAAATCACTTATAATTATTAAAAAGCCCTAAACAAGATTTTATAGTTTGTAAACCTCAAAAATGACCTAATTAAGCTAAAAACTATTTTTAAAAATTTTAAAACCGAAATAAACTATTTTTAAACTCCTAAAAACTATTAAAATCTATTAAATTTTAAATTAATTCTAAAAATTAAATGAAAAGCTAAAAAAATATTTAGGAAGTGATAAAGTTCCTAATTTAATGTCTACTATCTAGGAAAAATGAAAAAAAGTTGAAAAAACAAACTTTGAATTTTTACTAATAAAATAATATTAAAATAATCTAAAAAATAAAAGGTTTATAAATAAATTCTAAAAAATTACCAAAAATCCTAAATATTCTAACTAAGATAAAAATGCAATTAGAATTCTCTGAAACATATTTATTAATTTTATATTAATTTTTAAAGTTGTCTAAAAACCCTAAAATCAAATAAAATTAAAAATAAGACTTTTTGAAAACTTTATGATATGTAAACCTCAAATATATAAATTAAAACCTAAAAACTATTTTTCTGGATTTTTAAAATACTTTTTACTATTTTTAATTGACTTTCTAAAAATAAATCTAAAAATAATCCTATTAAATAAATAAATAAAGGGAAAAATAAATTTTTAAAACAGAAAAGTCTAAAATGACAATAGAATCCTAGGAAAAATAAGCTATCACAAATAAGCTACTTAAATAAGCTGAAAAGGACCAAATAAGCTACGGCTTATTTAACAAAAGTCAAAACCAAAACACCTTATATAACTATTGAAATGAAACATAAACGTAAAAAGCCATCTAGATCACTGGTAAACACGCTACTCCTTGGAACGCAAGGTCGCGTGTTCGAGTCCAGGCAGGGTGTGCTTTTTGCAATTTTTTTTTTTTTTTTTTTACTTTTTAAACTCAAACCAGTACTCTTGTAAAGCTCTAAAACATAAACACAATCCAATTTTAACCAAGATTTAGCAAGTTTGAAACCAAAAACGTGCCCAGTTAGGCTTGTTGACTGATGAACACAAGTGACCTTTCTTCACTTGTGAAAATAGAACCAAGAGGGCTTGGTTATGAGATTGGTGTTGTTTTGATGGACACAAGGGGCACCCTTGTACTCTTTGGAGTACAAGGAGTCAATTCAAGCTCAAAAATACATAAGTCCAAGCACAAAATCTATCAAACAAGGCAAAATCAAGTTGCTGTATGAGTTATGCAGGTCTGGTGGCTATATGCTTGTATACTAGGCACAATGGTGAGATTTAAAGTCCAATATCTTGCATACAAATCACTTTCATGGCATACAACTGATACACACCCCTAAAACTTCCTAGTATCTAACAGATTTCAACCTTGAAAGCTAAAATTCACACCAAAAAGCAGAAAAATGAAGTTACTGTTTTTTTAGCTATGTTTTCCAAATTTTGGCAGGCAAAAGTGTTTCAATCAACTCCTAAACTGTTAAACAAACTAACACACAACCTTAATATCACCTAACAAGTGTATTTAAACAAGATTTAGCTCAAGAACTTGTCACAAAACCTGTTTAAAACACAAATCCAAACACCCCTTTATGTGACTAAAAATGAATTTAACAAAGCAAATCTCTTAATAACAACTTTAAACTGATTCTTAATAATCCCAACATGCATATCAATCCTAAACAAGCATTATCCAATACTTCAAAACAACACTTATCCAGATTTCATGCAAAATCACATACACATCAAGATTTTTCAGAAACTAAAAAAATGAAAAGAGAAACAAGGAAATACCTTAAGGGTCCTACATCCAGGACCCTTAGTGACTGCCAAGTCACCTCCTATAGGCTGGGGCCTATGCTGGACCTTTAACAAACAATCAACCAATCAATCCTGCTAAGAAAATCAGGAACAAACACAATGCAATATTTCTGAATTTCTGAAACTTATAAACTTCTTAAACCTTTTCCTTAAACCATGAAACCTTTTTAACACCTTTCAAAAACAAGAACAAGAACACAAAATCCAAGAAAATGCTCCACTTTCACTTCACAACTCTTGGATTTTCTGAAATTAACAAGATATTTTCAAAACCTTTTTGAAAACCTTAAACACTCAAAGTGCTACACAATAAAAATGGAACTTAGATTTTTCACTCAACAATCATTTACCAACTTTTAAAACAAGTAAAAAGGGATTACAATTTCAACACAAGAAAAATACCAAACTTTTAATTAATTTAAAAAGGAATTACGAGTTGGAGTAAAAAAATCTGGAACAAAAATAATAGAGACACATACGTCTCTATTTATACAAGCAAATGAAAAATACTAGAAACTAAAACCCTAGTATGTAGAATTCCTAAAAAGCCCTTGGAATCTTGACTGAGAATGGTCAAATTGTGCTCCCATGTGATGCTTTGTTGGATGCCAGCTCTCTTTGTTGATCTTGGACGTTTGTTTGAGCTTGGAGGACAAGGGGATCATCTGAGTCGTTCATTTGGTCGGGTTTAGGGTTTTGGGTGAGAGTGACGTGTGCAGGGGAGGGTCCCATAGGTCACATGGTTGTGTTGGGGAAAGGGGTTTTGTGTGGGATAGGATGAGAGAAGAGTGAATTAAGGATCTGGACAAAAAGGAAAAACCCCTTTGGTTTGAGTGTGATTGAGTCTGGGGATTATTAGGGTTTAAGTGGGGATTAGAGGTGGTTTAATCCATTTTGGGAATAAACAGATTTTAAAAAACTGTTTGGTGGGAAAGTGGGAGGGGGTTTGACTGGGTATTTGACCTGGTTTAATAAATTAAACCGGTTTGGACTTGGGTGGTGGGTACGGGTTGGGTAGGGTTATGGGTATTTGGGTGGGTAAGGGTGACGTGGCAAAGCCTGAGTGGGTGAGGAGGTTTGGTTATTTGGCAGACTTGCCCCCCAGAGTTACTTGTTCTTTGCACTTTGTTAATAATGCCATCAACGCCTCTTTTACACTAGACAACTTTTGGCAAGTTGTCATTTTTGGCACAAAACCTTTAAAAACTTTTAACAAGGGCTTTCTTGTACTTTCTTGGATTCTTCAAGGACTGGTCTTGTACAATATTCAAACAATAAGGACCATTTTTGTACATTTGACATTTGGAGGGTCAATTGTGACAAGTTCTTCAAAGATGAGGGACTAAAGTTGCCAATCTTCAATTCTTCAAGGGTCTTTTTGCAAAATTCCAAACTTGGGCCCGGTTCATTGTGCGACTTCGTTTCCCGTGTTCGTTTTTGAATGATTCTTGTGATCTTTTGCCATTTCCTCAATATCCGTACCTAAAAATACACAAGTAACAAACACGAGCATATATATGGTATATTTGATGATATTTTATGCATTTTAAGCCCGTTTTGGACGATGAGACCATGTATAAAAGCAGTCTTATCACTCCCCCATACTAAACCATTGTCGTGCCCTCACGCAATGCTAGAATAAAGTATCATAGTATCTCCAAAATTTAATTTTATTCACTTTATTGAAATGATAAACTAGCTATACTACTACTATTACTACTACTTGTGTTTTAGACCTAATGTATGATTTTCATCGCAAAATGGGACGTTTAGGTTCATAGAATAAGAACACGTGAATGCTTCGTTAGAAATAATTTCATCGTCCTCGATTTTCACCTTAATTCCATGCCAAGCGTGCAACGAGATCATTGTCATTATAAGTTAGTAATGCTAACATTACTCATATGCCCTAATCATGTACTTATCCTCCCATTATTCCTAAGTTGTATCTCTTATATTTTATTATGTCTTAATGATCACGAGGATACATCATTGACTTATGCGATAATAGAGATTTAGGTCTAAAAATAGAGTCCTAACGGTGTAACTAAGACCATCAAATCAATAACCCCTCCTAATAGACAACGATGTTAAAAAATTAAGTTGACAAGAAGAATCGATAAACACGGTTTTATAACGGTTTTGAACATGAGACTTATTACCAAGACTTTTATACGCCCCCTAACGGAAGGGCCTTATTATCTTTGGTTTACCTCCATCTTTTATTCAACTTCGCCATGAAGCTTTTATTATGACTTCGGTCTTGCCTTGCCTTTTATTATCCGCCTCATCGGTGGTTTTATTAGCCAAAGACGTATATCCTCACGCTAAAGCGAATTTTGGATCTTTAAAGCTTCGAAGATTAAGGCTTGATTCACTTTCAATTTTGCATAGATTTTAGGCCTTGTGGGGCTTCAAATTGTTTGCTAGATTTAGGTGAGCACTTGAAATCTTATTATTGGGTGAAGCTTTCGATTATTAGGGTGCCAATACTTCAAAACTGTGACGCTGGCGATACCTTAATGTCTTCCTAATTTAATTACACGGAAGCTACTAGAAAAGACTAGAAACCCAAGAATCCTAACTAAACCGCTAAGTCAATATTTATTAAGCAAAAAATATTTACATGCGAAGGGAGAATAAGCAAACAACGAGAACACATGAGTTTTTGAAAGAATACGAGTACTCTACGTTTAGCATAGTAACTTATAATTAACTCTATCATTTCTCGTCCTCATTTAAGAGACTTAGCCTAATGTGTAGTTAAGGAATCAAAGCTAAGTGCTCAACACGCACGGTCGAGTCAAAAATTACTCTTATTCTCGCCATCGGAAAATTTACATTCGTGTCTTCAAACACTTATAAAACATGAGAAAAATTTTAAAATTTGGCCATTTTTAGCCTTATTTTGCAACAAAAACGATAAACTTTGGAAAGCGTGAAGGTTTGGCAAGGCAAGTATCTATTCACCCCCCATACTAAAGTTAAACATTGTCCTCAATGTTTCGAGTCTAGGGGTACAAACACCCCCATACTAGAGACGTAGTCGAATGCCTAATCTAGCATGGAAAGGGTGTAACGAATAAGTTAATAGCCGTTTATGAAGTGCGCTATAAACCTAAGGTTAGAACATAAAAAGGATATATCATTTGGATATTGGGAAAGGCCTCCAAAGCAAACGATCGAGTGCTCCCATAAAACGAAACACGAGAGGCTCCAATCGTGAAGATCATGATCTAAAAACCACATATCACAAACAACCACGGAATAAAGGTTGGAAGGGCACAAATCCCCTCATTAGGCTAACTAAAAAGCAATAATATGTACATGGATAAGCATGGGTCTCCCCCACGAGGCACCTTGTTTTTGATAACCGAGTCAAAAGCTCGACTCGAATCCCCATAAATGTGATCATTTAGGGATAACATGGTGTGGTCAATTTTTGGTGGGGCTTACATGATAAACAAGGCCCAAAAGTACGTGGAGTACTTTAAAAACCCGATCAACGTATACCGGGGTCAAAGATAGCGTCCTCGTTTTCAGATGAAAGACGAAACAACGCTACTTCAACACAAACCCCAATGGGGTAGAAGAAAATAGGAGAGAAGAAATAGAAGGGTGGGACAATGGGTAAGTCAAAACATTGAGCTACTCGAGGTAGACTCGCACCAATCAAATGAAAAGATTTTCCATTTATTGCATCGGTGGAAGACCGAGATTTCCCTTTATAAGCAATTCTAGGATCAAATATCTCGTCATCGGTGGAGAAAGGGGAGGGAACATAAGGGGCTTCCCCCACACTAAGTCCACACAAAGCATCGTCAAAAGGAGAAGACGAGCTTGTAGTACTCAATACACGTGGTGATGACGGAGTTAGAATTGTAGAAAAATCTTTTAAATTCAATTCAAAATCTTTTCCTTTTTCATCTTTTACACTCTCCTTGTGAAAACCCGATTTAATTATGTTAAAAATATTTGGTGTATCTAAAGCAATGTTAGTCACACTAAAAATTCTCACATTTTGAAATCTTTTTGGTTTAGGTGGTGGTAAGTTTTCAAATCTTTTGTCAACAAAGAAAACCTCCCCATCGGGATCAACGTATTCATCATCCGAAGAATCACTCGAGATTGGAATTGTAGGCTTAACACTCTTAACCTCCACCGGCGGAGGGGACGGAACTTCATTTTTCTCAACAACTCCTAAAACTCTATTTGAAATTCTTTTGCAAATGCTTTTGATGGGATTGACATTGTACAAAGATGTGATAGAATACACATGAGAAAGAGTGGAGTTTTGGGTTGCATTAATGACGAGTTCTTCCTCATTGAAACGAAGAGTGATTTTTCTTGCATGCACATCGATAAGTGCTCTCGAGGTATCCAAAAAAGATCGACCTAAAATTAACGGAACTTTAGGATCGATGGGAATGTCAACAACAATAAAGTCTACAGGATAGTAGAACTTTCCAACTTTCACAAAGACGTCCTCAGCAACTCCACAAGCTAGAATCGTAGAATGATCGGCCATTTCGATTGACATTCTTGAAGGAGTGAGATTTGGAAGATTGAGCGATTTAAAAATCTCAAGAGGCATCAAATTAATACTAGCACCAAGATCGGCCAAGGTGTAGCATTCTTCCATGTCTTGTATAGCACATGGGATTAAAAACTTTCCAGGATCACCAAATTTTTGAGGTATGCGGCTTAGAAAAAACGAAGAACAACTAGACGATTTTTGCAATTTCTCTTTGTTATTCAACATACTTTTGAAGTTCGCGGCAAACCGAGGCATCATGACTAAGGCGTCGGCAAAACTTATATTAAAATGCAAGTCACGAAACATTTTCATAAAGAGTTCAAATTGATAATTATTTCGTTCTTGTGCCTTTTCCTTGTCTCGTCTTGAAGGGTAGGGTAAAGGTGGTGTGGGTTGGGGCAAAGTAGGCATAGGCATCGGCCTTGGAATCTCGGGTTCCATGATTGGTGTAGGTTCAACCGTAGGTGTGGTTTGAGCGGTACTTCGTGGGCTTGTAATTTGCTCCTTTTCAACCACAACCTCGGGTTCTTTCTCTTTTTCCTTCTCCATAGAAGTACTTGGACGAGAAATGGGTTCTTTGAAAGTTTTACCACTACGAGTAGTAATAACCTTCAATTCTCCTTTCGGGTTTACGATGGTATCACTAGGAAGACCACCCGAAGAAGAGGGCTTACACATGATAGCTTCAAACATTTTAGCCATACGGTCTTCAAACTTAGATTGCCTAGCATCCGCTTTTAACAACTCTTGCTTAATCTCATGTTGTCCTTGCTCCATTTTTTGTTGATTTTGTTGGAGACGTGTGACATTTCCTTCCATTTTATTAGCATGAGTTTTAAGTTCATTAGCAAGTTCGTTTTTAAGCTCGTTTTTCAATTCGGACCTTAAGCTAACCATTTCACGTTGCATATTGTCAAACTTAGCATCATTAGCCTTAGCATAATTCAAAAATTCTCCTTGAAGATTTTTGGTGTGATCGTTTTGAAAACCTTGGGCATTGTTTTGAAAATCACGGTTTTGGTTTTGATTAGAAATTTGCCCATTACCACTTTGATAATTACCTTTGTTATAATTCCTTTGATTTCCTTGGTAATTTCCACCTTGGTTGTTGTTGCTATAGTTATTAGCATTTTGATTTGGTGGAGCTTGATTTGAACGAGAACCTTGACCGATTTGGTTGTAAGTTCCCGTGGCTACAAAAGCATTCAAAGTGTTACCATCCGCGGTAATGCACTCGGAAAGATCATGAGCTCCACCACACGACAAACAACTCTTAGAAACCGCTTTAACCGAATCGGAATTCGAAGCTTCTTGAGCTTTCCAATGGGACATAAGGTTGGCAAATCTATCAAAAAATCGATTTTCTTCATTTGCTTCATCAAGTAATGCATTGATACTTTGAGACGATGATGACGAGCCCAATTTGGCAACACTCGGTGTGTGACGAGGGCTATAAACCTTAGACCTATTCTCAATTATGACCAAAGCTTCTTCAACCGTTTTACACAAAAAATTACCACCCGCGGCGGCATTCAAATAATCTCTTTCATGATCATTAAGTCCATTGTAAAACGTGTCTATTTGGTGCAAATCGGAAAAACCGTGATGAGGACATTCATGTAACATCTCCTTAAACCTATTCCAAGCCGTAGAAAAACTTTCATTTGATTCTTGTGAAAATTTAGAAATCTCATTTTTCAAATGCGTAGTCTTAGAGGGCCGAAAAAATTGGTTCACAAATTTTGAAACGAGATCCTTCCACGTCAATATAGAATTGGGTGGCTCTTTCTCTAACCAAATTTTAGCGGGCCCCGCTAAGGAATACGGAAAAAGCATCATTTTAATCGAGTCATTCGAGACATCCTTAAATTTGCACGTGGCGGTAAGACGATTAAATTGGCGGATATGGTTGTGGGGATTGTCCTTCTCATCACCACGGAATTTGTTGTTTTGGATCATCGACAACAAACCCGTTTTCACCTCAACATTCTCCGCAAGGATTGCGGGAATCACAATAGCTTCTCCATAACCCTCGGTGGGTGCTTGAAGTAACTCCATCATAGTTCGATTCGCCATGGTTGGTGCTTCTCGTACAATGGGTTCGTCAATAGGAGACTCCTCACTAGAATGAGTTGGAGTGGGAGTTTTGTTCTTTCGTTTACGTGCACGTTTTGCTTGATTACGAGTGAGCATAAACGTCACGTACAACGTGGAGACGAGCAAAGAAGATTCTTTTTGGTATTTTGTGTTTTTCAAATTTTTTGTGGTTTTTGATTGTATTAACCTTTTTTGGAAATTGGTGAATGTATTAAGTAGACAAAAGCCCACAAATCTCCTCCTTAATCAAATCTCTCGATTAAAGAAGCCTCAAGGAATGAAAACGATCATGTGGAGTGAACGCCTTCGATGACTTTAGAACGATGGTGGAACACCAAATCGTTCAAGAGGGTTTAATCAAATAGAAACCAAGAAAATATATATGATATGTAATAATACTTTGGGCGGCAAAACCCTCGATTCACTCTCAAAATCAAATACGCACAAGCAAGCGGAGGAAACGAGGCGGCGCGAAGCACTTAAGAGCCTTTTTCCTTTAGGTCGTGAAATACAACCGCCTTATACCCACCTTATAGTTTGTATTATCAAGATTAAGCTTCACGAAAGTATTTATCTATTTTTGCCTTTTTTTCTTTGGTTTGAGATTCGAATACAATGATCGAGTGATGAAATCCCGAATCAAGGTTGTGATTGCTCACGTATTTGGAGTACTTGTGAATTTATTGTTCTACGTATACAATATATTAATAATATTCACACAAAAACCGAAAAACGATAATACGTATTAGTAGAGTGCTACTAATACAAATACTATTATGGCTAATATAAAAAACAACAATGGTTCAATCAAAACACAACACGCCTCCCCGGCAGCGGCGCCAAAAATGATGGTTGTATTTTTACACACCTTTAGGAAAAGGAGGTAAAATAGTGGTAAGCGTTAACGAGTGATTTAGGAAAACCACAAGTTATGACCCAAATGGGGATCGTTTTCTCGAGGAGGCACGTGTGTTGTGTAATGAATTGATTTGATTGATGATTTTATTAAGAAGAAAATTTAAGAGAAAATGACGAAGACGTAAAAATAAAAATTAACAAAAATCACTACTAGAAAGTTAAGACGTAGAAACGTAAAAAAACACAAAAATTAAAATTTTAACCTAAAAATTCCTAAAAATCCACAATAAAATTCTAAGAGTTTACAAAAAATCCAAACTTGCTAAAACCTTTTAATTAATTAAATAATGACTTTTAATACTAATTAAAGCCCTAAAAATCACTTATAATTATTAAAAAGCCCTAAACAAGATTTTATAGTTTGTAAACCTCAAAAATGACCTAATTAAGCTAAAAACTATTTTTAAAAATTTTAAAACCAAATTAAACTATTTTTAAACTCCTAAAAACTATTAAAATCTATTAAATTTTAAATTAATTCTAAAAATTAAATGAAAAGCTAAAAAAAATATTTTGGAAGTGACAAAGTTCCTAATTTAATGTCTACTATCTAGGAAAAATGAAAAAAAGTTGAAAAAACAAACTTTGAATTTTTACTAATAAAATAATATTAAAATAATCTAAAAAATAAAAGGTTTATAAATAAATTCTAAAAAATTACCAAAAATCCTAAATATTCTAACTAAGATAAAAATGCAATTAGAATTCTCTGAAACCTAATTATTAATTTTATATTAATTTTTAAAGTTGTCTAAAAACCCTAAAATCAAATAAAATTAAAAATAAGACTTTTTGAAAACTTTATGATATGTAAACCTCAAATATATAAATTAAAACCTAAAAACTATTTTTCTGGATTTTTAAAATACTTTTTACTATTTTTAATTGACTTTCTAAAAATAAATCTAAAAATAATCCTATTAAATAAATAAATAAAGGGAAAAATAAATTTTTAAAACAGAAAAGTCTAAAATGACAATAGAATCCTAGGAAAAATAAGCTATCACAAATAAGCTACTTAAATAAGCTGAAAAGGACCAAATAAGCTACGGCTTATTTAACAAAAGTCAAAATCAAAACACCTTATATAACTATTGAAATGAAACATAAACGTAAAAAGCCATCTAGATCACTGGTAAATACGCTACTCCTTGGAACGCAAGGTCGCGTGTTCGAGTCCAGGCAGGGTGTGCTTTTTGCAAAATTTTTCTTTTTTTTTTTACTTTTTAAACTCAAACCAGTACTCTTGTAAAGCTCTAAAACATAAACACAATTCAATTTTAACCAAGATTTAGCAAGTTTGAAACCAAAAACGTGCCCAGTTAGGCTTGTTGACTGATGAACACAAGTGACCTTTCTTCACTTGTGAAAATAGAACCAAGAGGGCTTGGTTATGAGATTGGTGTTGTTTTGATGGACACAAGGGGCACCCTTGTACTCTTTGGAGTACAAGGAGTAAATTCAAGCTCAAAAATACATAAGTCCAAGCACAAAATCTATCAAACAAGGCAAAATCAAGTTGCTGTATGAGTTATGCAGGTCTGGTGGCTATATGCTTGTATACTAGGCACAATGGTGAGATTTAAAGTCCAATATCTTGCATGCAAATCACTTTCATGGCATACAACTGATACACACCCCTAAAACTTCCTAGTATCTAACAGATTTCAACCTTGAAAGCTAAAATTCACACCAAAAAGCAGAAAAATGAAGTTACTGTTTTTTTAGCTATGTTTTCCAAATTTTGGCAGGCAAAAGTGTTTCAATCAACTCCTAAACTGTTAAACAAACTAACACACAACCTTAATATCACCTAACAAGTGTATTTAAAGAAGATTTAGCTCAAGAACTTGTCACAAAACCTGTTTAAAACACAAATCCAAACACCCCTTTATGTGACTAAAAATGAATTTAACAAAGCAAATCTCTTAATAACAACTTTAAACTGATTCTTAATAATCCCAACATGCATATCAATCCTAAACAAGCATTATCCAATACTTCAAAACAACACTTATCCAGATTTCATGCAAAATCACATACACATCAAGATTTTTCAGAAACTATAAAAATCAAAAGAGAAACAAGGAAATACCTTAAGGGTCCTACATCCAGGACCCTTAGTGACTGCCAAGTCACCTCCTATAGGCTGGGGCCTATGCTGGACCTTTAACAAACAATCAACCAATCAATCCTGCTAAGAAAATCAGGAACAAACACAATGCAATATTTCTGAATTTCTGAAACTTATAAACTTCTTAAACCTTTTCCTTAAACCATGAAACCTTTTTAACACCTTTCAAAAACAAGAACAAGAACACAAAATCCAAGAAAATGCTCCACTTTCACTTCACAACTCTTGGATTTTATGAAATTAACAAGATATTTTCAAAACCTTTTTGAAAACCTTAAACACTCAAAGTGTTACACAATAAAAATGGAACTCAGACTTTTCACTCAACAATCATTTACCAACTTTTAAAACAAGTAAAAAGGGATTACAATTTCAACACAAGAAAAATACCAAACTTTTAATTAATTTAAAAAGGAATTACAAGTTGGAGTAAAAAAATCTGGAACAAAAATAATAGAGACACATACGTCTCTATTTATACAAGCAAATGAAAAATACTAGAAACTAAAACCCTAGTATGTAGAATTCCTAAAAAGCCCTTGGAATCTTGACTGAGAATGGTCAAATTGTGCTCCCATGTGATGCTTTGTTGGATGCCAGCTCTCTTTGTTGATCTTGGACGTTTGTTTGAGCTTGGAGGACAAGGGGATCATCTGAGTCGTTCATTTGGTCGGGTTTAGGGTTTTGGGTGAGAGTTACGTGTGCAGGGGAGGGTCCCATAGGTCACATGGTTGTGTTGGGGAAAGGGGTTTTGTGTGGGATAGGATGAGAGAAGAGTGAATTAAGGATCTGGACAAAAAGGGGAAAAAACCCCTTTGGTTTGAGTGTGATTGAGTCTGGGGATTATTAGGGTTTAAGTGGGGATTAGAGGTGGTTTAATCCATTTGGGAATAAACAGATTTTAAAAATCTGTTTGGTGGGAAAGTGGGAGGGGGTTTGACTGGGTATTTGACCTGGTTTAATAAATTAAACCGGTTTGGACTTGGGTGGTGGGTACGGGTTGGGTAGGGTTATGGGTATTTGGGTGGGTAAGGGTGACGTGGCAAAGCCTGAGTGGGTGAGGAGGTTTGGTTATTTGGCAGACTTGGCCCCCAAAGTTACTTGTTCTTTGCACTTTCTTAATAATGCCATCAACGCCTCTTTTACACTAGACAACTTTTGGCAAGTTGTCATTTTTGGCACAAAACCTTTAAAAACTTTTAACAAGGGCTTTCTTGTACTTTCTTGGATTCTTCAAGGACTGGTCTTGTACAATCTTCAAACAATAAGGACCATTTTTGTACATTTGACATTTGGAGGGTCAATTGTGACAAGTTCTTCAAAGATGAGGGACTAAAGTTGCCAATCTTCAATTCTTCAAGGGTCTTTTTGCAAAATTCCAAACTTGGGCCCGGTTCATTGTGCGACTTCGTTTCCCGTGTTCGTTTTTGAATGATTCTTGTGATCTTTTGCCATTTCCTCAATATTCGTACCTAAAAATACACAAGTAACAAACACGAGCATATATTTGGTATATTTGATGATATTTTATGCATTTTAAGCCCGTTTTGGACGATGAGACCATGTATAAAAGCAGTCTCATCACTCCCCCATACTAAACCATTGTCGTGCCCTCACGCAATGCTAGAATAAAGTATCATAGCATCTCCAAAATTTAATTTTATTCACTTTATTGAAATGATAAACTAGCTATACTACTACTATTACTACTACTTGTGTTTTAGACCTAATGTATGATTTTCATCGCAAAATGGGATGTTTAGGTTCATAGAATAAGAACACGTGAATGCTTCGTTAGAAATAATTTCATCGTCCTCGATTTTCACCTTAATTCCATGCCAAGCGTGCAACGAGATCATTGTCATTATAAGTTAGTAATGCTAACACTACTCATATGCCCTAATCATGTACTTATCCTCCCATTATTCCTAAGTTGTATCTCTTATATTTTATTATGTCTTAATGATCACGAGGATACATCATTGACTTATGCGATAATAGAGATTTAGGTCTAAAAATAGAGTCCTAACGGTGTAACTAAGACCATCAAATCAATAACCCCTCCTAATAGACAACGATGTTAAAAAATTAAGTTGACAAGAAGAATCGATAAACACGGTTTTATAACGGTTTTGAACATGAGACTTATTACCAAGACTTTTATACGCCCCCTAACGGAAGGGCCTTATTATCTTTGGTTTACCTCCATCTTTTATTCAACTTCGCCATGAAGCTTTTATTATGACTTCGGTCTTGCCTTGCCTTTTATTATCCGCCTCATCGGTGGTTTTATTAGCCAAAGACGTATATCCTCACGCTAAAGCAAATTTTGGATCTTTAAAGCTTCGAAGATTAAGGCTTGATTCACTTTCAATTTTGCATAGATTTTAGGCCTTGTGGGGCTTCAAATTGTTTGCTAGATTTAGGTGAGCACTTGAAATCTTATTATTGGGTGAAGCTTTCGATTATTAGGGTGCCAATACTTCAAAACCGTGACGCTGGCGATACCTTAATGTCTTCCTAATTTAATTACACGGAAGCTACTAGAAAAGACTAGAAACCCAACAATCCTAACTAAACCGCTAAGTCAATATTTATTAAGCAAAAAATATTTACATGCGAAGGGAGAATAAGCAAACAACGAGAACACATGAGTTTTTGAAAGAATACGAGTACTCTACGTTTAGCATAGTAACTTATAATTAACTCTATCATTTCTCGTCCTCATTTAAGAGACTTAGCCTAATGTGTAGTTAAGGAATCAAAGCTAAGTGCTCAACACGCACGGTCGAGTAAAAAATTACTCTTATTCTCGCCATCGGAAAATCTACATTCGTGTCTTCAAACACTTATAAAACATGAGAAAAATTTTAAAATTTGGCCATTTTTAGCCTTATTTTGCAACAAAAACGATAACAAAACGATAAACTTTGGAAAGCGTGAAGGTTTGGCAAGGCAAGTATCTATTCACCCCCATACTAAAGTTAAACATTGTCCTCAATGTTTCGAGTCTAGGGGTACAAACACCCCCATACTAGAGACGTAGTCGAATGCCTAATCTAGCATGGAAAGGGTGTAACCAATAAGTTAATAGCCGTTTATGAAGTGTGCTATAAACCTAAGGTTAGAACATAAAAGGATATATCATTTGGATATTGGGAAAGGCCTCCAAAGCAAACGATCGAGTGCTCCCATAAAACGAAACACGAGAGGCTCCAATCGTGAAGATCATGATCTAAAAACCACATATCACAAACAACCACGGAACAAAGGTTGGAAGGGCACAAATCCCCTCATTAGGCTAACTAAAAAGCAATAATATGTACATGGATAAGCATGGGTCTCCCCACGAGGCACCTTGTTTTTGATAACCGAGTCAAAAGCTCGACTCGAATCCCCATAAATGTGATTCATTTAGGGATAACATGGTGTGGTCAATTTTTGGTGGGGCTTACATGATAAACAAGGCCCAAAAGTACGTGGAGTACTTTAAAAACCCGATAAACGTATACCGGGGTCAAAGATAGCGTCCTCGTTTTCGGATGAAAGACGAAACAACGCTACTTCAACACAAACCCCAATGGGGTAGAAGAAAATAGGAGAGAAGAAATAGAAGGGTGGGACAATGGGTAAGTCAAAACATTGAGCTACTCGAGGTAGACTCGCACCAATCAAATGAAAAGATTTTCCATTTATTGCATCGGTGGAAGACCGAGATTTCCCTTTATAAGCAATTCTAGGATCAAATATCTCGTCATCGGTGGAGAAAGGGGAGGGAACATAAGGGGCTTCCCCCACACTAAGTCCACACAAAGCATCGTCAAAAGGAGAAGACGAGCTTGTAGTACTCAATACACGTGGTGATGACGGAGTTAGAATTGTAGAAAAATCTTTTAAATTCAATTCAAAATCTTTTCCTTTTTCATCTTTTACACTCTCCTTGTGAAAACCCGATTTAATTATGTCAAAAATATTTGGTGTATCTAAAGTAATGTTAGTCACACTAAAAATTCTCACATTTTGAAATCTTTTTGGTTTAGGTGGTGGTAAGTTTTCAAATCTTTTGTCAACAAAGAAAACCTCCCCATCGGGATCAACGTATTCATCATCCGAAGAATCACTCGAGATTGGAATTGTAGGCTTAACACTCTTAACCTCCACCGGCGGAGGGGACGGAACTTCATTTTTCTCAACAACTCCTAAAACTCTATTTGAAATTCTTTTGCAAATGCTTTTGATGGGATTGACATTGTACAAAGATGTGATAGAATACACATGAGAAAGAGTGGAGTTTTAGGTTGCATTAATGACGAGTTCTTCCTCATTGAAACGAAGAGTGATTTTTCTTGCATGCACATCGATAAGTGCTCTCGAGGTATCCAAAAAAGATCGACCTAAAATTAACGGAACTTTAGGATCGATGGGAATGTCAACAACAATAAAGTCTACAGGATAGTAGAACTTTCCAACTTTCACAAAGACGTCCTCGGCAACTCCACAAGCTAGAATCGTAGAATGATCGGCCATTTCGATTGACATTCTTGAAGGAGTAAGATTTGGAAGATTGAGCGATTTAAAAATCTCAAGAGGCATCAAATTAATACTAGCACCAAGATCGGCCAAGGTGTAGCATTCTTCCATGTCTTGTATAGCACATGGGATTAAAAACTTTCCAGGATCACCGACTTTTTGAGGTATGCGGCTTAGAAAAACCGAAGAACAACTAGACGATTTTTGCAATTTCTCTTTGTTATTCAACATACTTTTGAAGTTCGCGGCAAATCGAGGCATCATGACTAAGGTGTCGGCAAAACTTATATTAAAATGCAAGTCACGAAACATTTTCATAAAGAGTTCAAATTGATAATTATTTCGTTCTTGTGCCTTTTCCTTGTCTCGTCTTGAAGAGTAGGGTAAAGGTGGTGTGGGTTGGGGCAAAGTAGGCATAGGCATCGGCCTTGGAATCTCGGGTTCCATGATTGGTGTAGGTTCAACCGTAGGTGTGGTTTGAGCGGTACTTCGTGGGCTTGTAATTTGCTCCTTTTCAACCACAACCTCGGGTTCTTTCTCTTTTTCCTTCTCCATAGAAGTACTTGGACGAGAAATGGGTTCTTTGAAAGTTTTACCACTACGAGTAGTAATAACCTTCAATTCTCCTTTCGGGTTTACGATGGTATCACTAGGAAGACCACCCGAAGAAGAGGGCTTACACATGATAGCTTCAAACATTTTAGCCATACGGTCTTCAAACTTAGATTGCCTAGCATCCGCTTTTAACAACTCTTGCTTAATCTCATGTTGTCCTTGCTCCATTTTTTGTTGATTTTGTTGGAGACGTGTGACATTTCCTTCCATTTTATTAGCATGAGTTTTAAGTTCATTAGCAAGTTCGTTTTTAAGCTCGTTTTTCAATTCGGACCTTAAGCTAACCATTTCACGTTGCATATTGTCAAACTTAGCATCATTAGCCTTAGCATAATTCAAAAATTCTCCTTGAAGATTTTTGGTGTGATCGTTTTGAAAACCTTGGGCATTGTTTTGAAAATCACGGTTTTGGTTTTGATTAGAAATTTGCCCATTACCACTTTGATAATTACCTTTGTTATAATTCCTTTGATTTCCTTGGTAATTTCCACCTTGGTTGTTGTTGCTATAGTTATTAGCATTTTGATTTGGTGGAGCTTGATTTGAACGAGAACCTTGACCGATTTGGTTGTAAGTTCCCGTGGCTACAAAATCATTCGAAGTGTTACCATCCGCGGTAATGCACTCGGAAAGATCATGAGCTCCACCACACGACAAACAACTCTTAGAAACCGCTTTAACCGAAGCGGAATTCGAAGCTTCTTGAGCTTTCCAATGGAACATAAGGTTAGCAAATCTATCAAAAAATCGATTTTCTTCATTTGCTTCATCATGTAATGCATTGATACTTTGAGACGATGATGACGAGCCCAATTTGGCAACACTCGGTGTGTGACGAGGGCTATAAACCTTAGACCTATTCTCAATTATGACCAAAGCTTCTTCAACCGTTTTACACAAAAAATTACCACCCGCGGCGGCATTCAAATAATCTCTTTCATGATCATTAAGTCCATTGTAAAACGTGTCTATTTGGTACAAATCGGAAAAACCGTGATGAGGACATTCATGTAACATCTCCTTAAACCTATTCCAAGCCGTAGAAAAACTTTCATTTGATTCTTGTGAAAATTTAGAAATCTCATTTTTCAAATGCGTAGTCTTAGAGGGCCGAAAAAATTGGTTCACAAATTTTGAAACGAGATCCTTCTACGTCAATATAGAATTGGGTGGCTCTTTCTCTAACCAAATTTTAGCGGGCCCCGCTAAGGAATACGGAAAAAGCATCATTTTAATCGAGTCATTCGAGACATCCTTAAATTTGCACGTGGCGGTAAGACGATTAAATTGGCGGATATGGTTGTGGGGATTGTCCTTCTCATCACCACGGAATTTGTTGTTTTGGATCATCGACAACAAACCCGTTTTCACCTCAAAATTCTCCGCAAGGATTGCGGGAATCACAATAGCTTCTTCATAACTCTCGGTGGGTGCTTGAAGTAACTCCATCATAGTTCGATTCGCCATGGTTGGTGCTTCTCGTACAATGGGTTCGTCAATAGGAGACTCCTCACTAGAATGAGTTGGAGTGGGAGTTTTGTTCTTTCGTTTACGTGCACGTTTTGCTTGATTACGAGTGAGCATAAACGTCACGTACAACGTGGAGACGAGCAAAGAAGATTCTTTTTGGTATTTTGTGTTTTTCAACTTTTTTGTGGTTTTTGATTGTATTAACCTTTTTTGGAAATTGGTGAATGTATTAAGTAGACAAAAGCCCACAAATCTCCTCCTTAATCAAATCTCTCGATTAAAGAAGCCTCAAGGAATGAAAACGATCATTTGAGTGAACGCCTTCGATGACTTTAGAACGATGGTGGAACACCAAATCGTTCAAGAGGGTTTAATCAAATAGAAACCAAGAAAATATATACGATATGTGATAATACTTTGGGCGGCAAAACCCTCGATTCACTCTCAAAATCAAATACGTACAAGCAAGCGGAGGAAACGAGGCGGCGCGAAGCACTTAAGAGCCTTTTTCCTTTAGGTCGTGAAATACAACCGCCTTATACCCACCTTATAGTTTGTATTATCAAGATTAAGCTTCACGAAAGTATTTATCTATTTTTGCCTTTTTTCTTTGGTTTGAGATTCGAATACAATGATCGAGTGATGAAATCCCGAATCAAGGTTGTGATTGCTCACGTATTTGGAGTACTTGTGAATTTATTGTTCTACGTATACAATATATTAATAATATTCACACAAAAACCGAAAAACGATAATACGTATTAGTAGAGTGCTACTAATACAAATACTATTATGGCTAATATAAAAAACAACAATGGTTCAATCAAAACACAACACGCCTCCCCGGCAGCGGCGCCAAAAATGATGGTTGTATTTTTACACACCTTTAGGAAAAGGAGGTAAAATAGTGGTAAGCGTTAACGAGTGATTTAGGAAAACCACAAGTTATGACCCAAATGGGGATCGTTCTCTCGAGGAGGCACGTGTGTTGTGTAATGAATTGATTTGATTGATGATTTTATTAAGAAGAAAATTTAAGAGAAAATGACGAAGACATAAAAATAAAAATTAACAAAAATCACTACTAGAAAGTTAAGACGTAGAAACGTAAAAAAACACAAAAATTAAAATTTTAACCTAAAAATTCCTAAAAATTACTAAAAATCCACAATAAAATTCTAAGAGTTTATAAAAAATCCAAACTTGCTAAAACCTTTTAATTAATTAAATAATGACTTTTAATGCTAATTAAAGCCCTAAAAATCACTTATAATTATTAAAAAGCCCTAAACAAGATTTTATAGTTTGTAAACCTCAAAAATGACCTAATTAAGCTAAAAACTATTTTTAAAAATTTTAAAACCAAATTAAACTATTTTTAAACTCCTAAAAACTATTAAAATCTATTAAATTTTAAATTAATTCTAAAATTTAAATGAAAAGCTAAAAAAAATATTTGGGAAGTGACAAAGTTCCTAATTTAATGTCTACTATCTAGGAAAAATGAAAAAAAGTTGAAAAAACAAACTTTGAATTTTTACTAATAAAATAATATTAAAATAATCTAAAAAATAAAAGGTTTATAAATAAATTCTAAAAAATTACCAAAAATCCTAAATATTCTAACTAAGATAAAAATGCAATTAGAATTCTCTGAAACCTATTTATTAATTTTATATTAATTTTTAAAGTTGTCTAAAAACCCTAAAATCAAATAAAATTAAAAATAAGACTTTTTGAAAACTTTATGATATGTAAACCTCAAATATATAAATTAAAACCTAAAAACTATTTTTCTGGATTTTTAAAATACTTTTTACTATTTTTAATTGACTTTCTAAAAATAAATCTAAAAATAATCCTATTAAATAAATAAATAAAGGGAAAAATAAATTTTTAAAACAGAAAAGTCTAAAATGACAATAGAATCCTAGGAAAAATAAGCTATCACAAATAAGCTACTTAAATAAGCTGAAAAGGACCAAATAAGCTACGGCTTATTTAACAAAATTCAAAACCAAAACACCTTATATAACTATTGAAATGAAACATAAACGTAAAAAGCCATCTAGATCACTGGTAAACACGCTACTCCTTGGAACGCAAGGTCGCGTGTTCGAGTCCAGGCAGGGTGTGCTTTTTGCAAAATTTTTCTTTTTTTTTTACTTTTTAAACTCAAACCAGTACTCTTGTAAAGCTCTAAAACATAAACACAATCCAATTTTAACCAAGATTTAGCAAGTTTGAAACCAAAAACGTGCCCAGTTAGGCTTGTTGACTGATGAACACAAGTGACCTTTCTTCACTTGTGAAAATAGAACCAAGAGGGCTTGGTTATGAGATTGGTGTTGTTTTGATGGACACAAGGGGCACCCTTGTACTCTTTGGAGTACAAGGAGTCAATTCAAGCTCAAAAATACACAAGTCCAAGCACAAAATCTATCAAACAAGGCAAAATCAAGTTGTTGTATGAGTTATGCAGGTCTGGTGGCTATATGCTTGTATACTAGGCACAATGGTGAGATTTAAAGTCCAATATCTTGCATACAAATCACTTTCATGGCATACAACTGATACACACCCCTAAAACTTCCTAGTATCTAACAGATTTCAACCTTGAAAGCTAAAATTCACACCAAAAAGCAGAAAAATGAAGTTACTGTTTTTTTTTAGCTATGTTTTCCAAATTTTGGCAGGCAAAAGTGTTTCAATCAACTCCTAAACTGTTAAACAAACTAACACACAACCTTAATATCACCTAACAAGTGTATTTAAACAAGATTTAGCTCAAGAACTTGTCACAAAACCTGTTTAAAACACAAATCCAAACACCCCTTTATGTGACTAAAAATGAATTTAACAAAGCAAATCTCTTAAAAACAACTTTAAACTGATTCTTAATAATCCCAACATGCATATCAATCCTAAACAAGCATTATCCAATACTTCAAAACAACACTTATCCAGATTTCATGCAAAATCACATACACATCAAGATTTTTCAGAAACTAAAAAAATGAAAAGAGAAACAAGGAAATACCTTAAGGGTCCTACATCCAGGACCCTTAGTGACTGCCAAGTCACCTCCTATAGGCTGGGGCCTATGCTAGACCTTTAACAAACAATCAACCAATCAATCCTGCTAAGAAAATCAGGAACAAACACAATGCAATATTTCTGAATTTCTGAAACTTATAAACTTCTTAAACCTTTTCCTTAAACCATGAAACCTTTTTAACACCTTTCAAAAACAAGAACAAGAACACAAAATCCAAGAAAATGATCCACTTTCACTTCACAACTCTTGGATTTTCTGAAATTAACAAGATATTTCAAAACCTTTTTGAAAACCTTAAACACTCAAAGTGTTACACAATAAAAATGGAACTCAGATTTTTCACTCAACAATCATTTACCAACTTTTAAAACAAGTAAAAAGGGATTACAATTTCAACACAAGAAAAATACCAAACTTTTAATTAATTTAAAAAGGAATTACAAGTTGGAGTAAAAAAATCTGGAACAAAAATAATAGAGACACATACGTCTCTATTTATACAAGCAAATGAAAAATACTAGAAACTAAAACCCTAGTATGTAGAATTCCTAAAAAGCCCTTGGAATCTTGACTGAGAATGGTCAAATGTGCTCCCATGTGATGCTTTGTTGGATGCCAGCTCTCTTTGTTGATCTTGGACGTTTTTTTGAGCTTGGAGGACAAGGGGATCATCTGAGTCGTTCATTTGGTCGGGTTTAGGGTTTTGGGTGAGAGTGACGTGTGCAGGGGAGGGTCCCATAGGTCACATGGTTGTGTTGGGGAAAGGGGTTTTGTGTGGGATAGGATGAGAGAAGAGTGAATTAAGGATCTGGACAAAAAGGGGAAAAACCCCTTTGGTTTGAGTGTGATTGAGTCTGGGGATTATTAGGGTTTAAGTGGGGATTAGAGGTGGTTTAATCCATTTTGGGAATAAACAGATTTTAAAAATCTGTTTGGTGGGAAAGTGGGAGGGGGTTTGACTGGGTATTTGACCTGGTTTAATAAATTAAACCGGTTTGGACTTGGGTGGTGGGTACGGGTTGGGTAGGGTTATGGGTATTTGGGTGGGTAAGGGTGACGTGGCAAAGCCTGAGTGGGTGAGGAGGTTTGGTTATTTGGCAGACTTGGCCCCCAGAGTTACTTGTTCTTTGCACTTTGTTAATAATGCCATCAACGCCTCTTTTACACTAGACAACTTTTGGCAAGTTGTCATTTTTGGCACAAAACCTTTAAAAACTTTTAACAAGGGCTTTCTTGTACTTTCTTGGATTCTTCAAGGACTGGTCTTGTACAATCTTGAAACAATAAGGACCATTTTTGTACATTTGACATTTGGAGGGTCAATTGTGACAAGTTCTTCAAAGATGAGGGACTAAAGTTGCCAATCTTCAATTCTTCAAGGGTCTTTTTGCAAAATTCCAAACTTGGGCCCGGTTCATTGTGCGACTTCGTTTCCCGTGTTCGTTTTTGAATGATTCTTGTGATCTTTTGCCATTTCCTCAATATCCGTACCTAAAAATACACAAGTAACAAACACGAGCATATATTTGGTATATTTGATGATATTTTATGCATTTTAAGCCCGTTTTGGACGATGAGACCATGTATAAAAGCAGTCTCATCAGCCCTCAAGAAAATAAAATAAAACTAAGGTTATATACAAAATGACTAAGTTCTAAAAGATAAGAAATTTTTAAAATTCTATGAAAAAGTGAAAATCTTTTTGATTTTTCTTTATACAAATGGCTAAAGGTGCAAACCTCCTCACACTTAAGAGGTTGCTTGTCCTCAAGCAACTAAAAGAAAATATTTTTGGGATTTTTTTTTCAAATTTTTTTATTATATATATACGAAATTGCTAAAGGTCAAAAACTTGATGTGCTCGTACGCTAGGTATATTTATAAGAATGCAATTACAAATCCCTGACATAAAGCCAAAAACTTGATGGTGGCAATCTTTCCACACATTGGGTTTTAAATTTTTAAACAAGAATTACGATGTTAATTTGGAACACAAATACGAGCAAGTATACTCTAGTCATGTTGCAATTAGGTTGGTAAGTCAAGGTCGTCCCATGGGACTTGGTTATACTCAAGTGTAGTTGTTTGTAACAATGGTAAGTATGATTGTCACGATCGCACCACCATGAGAATCTTTAAAGGCATAAGCACACAAAGAACATACATGTATGAACAAATGATCACAAGGACATTAGGATGCATAGTTTGGAAAACATATTAAAGGTAATCCTTTCGACCTATAGAACCAATAATAAGACGCTAGTGCTTTATAAATCAAATATACATAAGTCTCAATCAAGTGGTCACTCATGAGCCTTATGCCTAAACCAATAACAACAAGAATCCATTCGGCTCATAGACTTGGTTATCGATTTGATAAGTTCCATTTACTTGAAAGATGATTAGAACATATATTCAAAAGACTCCTTTAGACCTATAATCTAGATTAAACCATTACTTGTTATGTTTATTAAGTCTCTTGCACAATCTTCACAAGCACAAGACCAAATCATTTGTCGATTAATGAATTGACATCAACCATGTTGAGAATAATTTCGACATATAGACTCAACAATGATTAACCAAATTGACAAACAAGAACAAGTTCTAATTCAACAAAATATAATGTTATCACCACAATCCAATAACAAGCACTAATAAAATACAAACATCCATTTATCAAAAGTTACATATGAACAATAGAAGCATCAACACATTCATAATATCACTAAACACAAGAATCACCATGAATCATGAACATAAACTACATTGAATAATAAAGAAGAAGTTACCAAGCATTAGAATCCATAGATACAAAGTATCCAAATGATTCTACCCAAATGAACAACCAATATACAATTCGTCCTACCCATAGCCTTCTTGGACATCAACCTCTTGGTGCGAGTATAGTGCCTTTTGGGGTGTTTGAGAATAAGGATTGTTGGAGATTGAATTGTTTATGGTGTGTGGTTTTCTTTTCTACATCACTAATGGCTTATTACATGTACATGGCTACCAATTCCACCACCCCTCACCGCTTGGGTGAGGGGTGATACCAAAATCACAGAATATGATGGAGTATAGGATGTAGAAGATGATGATTGAGAGTGTGGGTTATGTATAAACACTACCCTATGGGTTTTATTTATACTTGATTTATGCTTGGCCACCAAGTAGTTTTCTTGGAGCCAAAGGTGAATAATGATGAGTGTAAAGAAGCTTTGAAGGAGTTACAATGGAGTTATGGCTGAACTTGGTGAGCAAGGTGAGGTATAGGATGTTTAATGTGACTTTTCAAAAATCTGTCTAGGCAACTTGCCGGCGGCAGCAATCATGTTACCGGTGGCAACTGGGCATTGATTTGCCGCTGGTGGCAACTGAGTGTAGATTTGCCGGCGGCAGCAAAAGTGTTGCCGGTGGCAACTGGGCCAACTTTGCCTTATTTCTTCTTTGGTCCTTTTTCTTTGTTTCTTCCACCTTTCTTTCTTCCAAACTTTCCAAGACTCTTCATCTTTGTATTATTTATCATACGAGAGCTACACTTTCATGTCTCGTTCATTCTTTTCACCTCCAATTGACGTCTTTTCTTCATTTATCGTGATGTAACCATTGATGAACCTACAATAGCAAATAAGCATCATTAAGTATCATATGTTCATAATAATCATACAAATATATGCATAAACACCACGAATACGCTCATATAAATATGTTAGATTTGAGCGTTATCAAATCCCCTCACACTTAAGTTTTGCTCGTCCTCGAGCAAGGAAAAGAAAAACTTTTCTTGCCCTCAAGCAAATAAAATAAAAACTAAGGTTATAAACAAAATGACTAAGTTCTAAAAGATAAGAAATTTTTAAAATTCTATGAAAAAGTGAAAATCTTTTTGATTTTTTTTATACAAATGGCTAAAGGTGCAAACCCCCTCACACTTAAGAGGTTGCTTGTCCTCAAACAAGTAAAAGAAAATATTTTTGGGATTTTTTTTAATTTTTTTTATTGTATATATACGAAATTGCTAAAGGTGAAAACCCCCTCACACTTAAGAGGTTGCTTGTCCTCAAGAAAATAAAAGAAAATTCGTCCCACATGGTGCATGAAAATGATTTAGAAAAATAAGAATCTACCAAATACAAAAAGACTAAACCAAATGACGTTAGAACCAAGTGTACACATCTAAAGAGGACTTTTATTCGGGTTATAAAGCTAAGGCTTCGGGTTAATGGGTATGGATAAGACATGGGACGCTTTATGAGAGGTGTCACGAATATACAAATTAAAAGTCTAAGTCCCATGTTGCTAGTTACCGGACATATCACAAGCCCAAAAATGATCATAGCTACGAGCTTTATTCAACACATATCGATCAACACATACACATATCACGTCTTAGCACATTAGCTAATCGATATCTAAACATACTTCGTCTTCATAATATAGCTCATTGGCTATTTTTGTCATAACTTTTTTTTTACCTTTTTTTTTCGATGACTTATTTTTTTTCTTTTCTCATCCTCTTCTTTTTTTTCAATTTTTTTTTCAACATCCAACACATGATCCCCTCACACTTCGGTTAAGCACACACCACAAAAAATACAAATAACAAAGACGTCTCCTTCATCTTTGTTGGAATGGCACATACACACATAGCGAATTGTGGCAACTAATAATCATCAAAAACTATCCACCATACAAGCAACTAGCAACCCACCATTTAGACCTCGACAAGGGTTAGGCTAAGTTTAAGGTTAGATATATTTTTTTCTTTTTTAGTGGATTTAACAAAAAATGAAAAGAATGACTCAACGGGTGTTCTAAGGGTATCTAGCACTAGAAGAAAGTGCTAACAAAAGGGTAAATATGGGAGGTTAGCTAATAGATGCAACTAGCTAAGAAGAAAATGGAAAAGGCTATTTGGTTTTTATTCATAAGGTTGCCTATTTATCACGCATATACACTTATATCACACAAGTGTGATCTCACTAAAACTTATTTTATTTTATTTATTTTATATTTTATATATATATATTTTTTTACACCATGTGGATGATTATTGAAATATATCTACATACAAATGTGTGAAAACATTTAGATCCTAAGAGAAAACAAGTATACAACTTTTCCTCTATTTTTTTAACTTTTTTCTTTATTTTTCTATATTATTTTTTTTAGCCCCAAAAAATTTAGATACTAAAATTGGTTTCGTTTCCTATTTATTTCCTCTCACACTTAAGTTTTAGATTGGAGTCAATGCTAAAAATAAACTTCAAAGCGTGAAAAGTGAGGAAAATAAATAAATAGTCCAAGAGAAACGAAACTTCCCGGGCTATGAAATTGCAATTGATCTCCATACGATAAGATGACAAATAAGGAAGATCCAACGATTTCATCTCCAATGAGCGTATACACATACAATCCATCAACACGATCAATCCATCTTCCATAAGCTTTATTGAACGTGCAAAATAAACTAAACTACAAAACACGTAAATTTATTAAGCACACTTTCGTAGGCAACACGATTGCATTTAGCGTATGCAACAAGCCTTTAAACCTCTCGGTATCCCGAGTGGACGAGTTGTAGTCTCATGAGGGTTTCCAGCGAACACACCCACAAAGTTCATACATGAACCACATGAACTTAAACAAACAAAAACAAGCACACATGGAAACAAAATGAAACACACACAAGACAACTAACACAAACAATAACAAACATTATGCATCTATAAACATCACACATATGACAAATAAAAATAATCTAAACACTTAAAAACATAACACGACTCAACAAAAACAAAATACGAAAAACTAATTTTTTTTATTTTTTTTTATGATGACTCAAAAATTTTACTACTCGCAAAAATTCTCAGGAAACAAATATAATAAGTTTCGAGCAATGGTTTTCATAATTTTTTTTCTTTTTTTTTATATTAAACAAAACCGATAAAATGTATACAAACTCTCAACACCAACATATTTCTCAAATCTAAAAATAAAACCTATTTAATTAAAATTTTTTTAACTAAATGAAACAAAAACATCTAATAGAGGTTGTGTACCAAATCTATTAAACCGGATAGTTTTCTAGACTTCGGGTTCTATCCACGTGGTTTGAGAATTAACCGGAGTGAATATAAATACAAACAAGGCACAAATTTATTAAAACGGGGCGGTTGGGCGGGATATAAGCTTTATTAAGACTTGGTTTAAAACTCGATTAACGGATGTTTAACAAGTTAAAAACACGATTAAGAATGGTTTTGGTGAAGGCCTAGTTCAAATAAAAGAAGATAAAAAGAAATTTTTTATTTTTTTTTCCAGAAAATTCCAGTTGCTGCCGGCAAGACATAGTTGTCGCCGACAACGTGATAACATAATGTGATTTGCCTCACGGCAAGGGGCATTTTTTATTTTTTTTATTTTTTATTTTTGGTCTGACAAACTTGCCGGCCGGCATGGGGGTGTTGCCGGTGGCAAGGTGAAACAGTGGGGCTTTTGCCGGCCGGCAAGGATGTGGTACCGGCGGCAGAGGGGAAACAGTGGGTCAGTTGTCGGCCGGCAGCCTTGTCTTGCCGGTGGCAACTGCTCCAGTGCAGGAAAAAAACTTTCTTTTTCTTTGATTTACCATTTCTTTTTCAAAACAATTTCCTGAATTTTTATTTTAACAAATACGACTTAAGGTATCAAATACAATTTATTTTGACTAAAGGAGAATTTTTGTAATGATCAAAATTGTTAGAAAATGATGAATCCAAACGCCCCCCCCCCCCCCCCCCCCCCCCCTAAACTAGAAAAATAAGAACTAAAAGTATGCATATAATGGGAAATACAAACAAGCACACAATAAAGCAAGCATACAAGACATAAAAACACTTATACACATGACACATAACAAGACACACACTCACAAAACACAAACATACACAAAAATTCATGTGGTCAAGTAGTTCTATTCATAGACTAGAGTGATTCGGGACAAGGTTTTTGAGTTTTAGAGAACAAGCACTTTAGAACACATTTAGGAAGCAATCATTGAAGCAAGCATTTATAGAACACAAGAGAGGAAATCCCAACACCAAATATGTGATGTTGGCACCAAGACTATGTAAGCAATTTTTGAGAGTTATGAGATTTTAAGCAAAGGGTTCTCTAACCTTTGTCAAGGGCTAGAGCAATCAAACATTAGAATTTGGAGTAATTGAAAGCCTCCAATTGAGTAGTCAACCACCAACCGAGTTCCTCCTATGCGAAATTCGTCCCCCCTATGCGGGTAAATGGGGTATAACAACTCTTTTGGGTTATGTAGAAATTGGTAACACAAACGATTCAAGAAACAAGGACACAAGCAACCAAGCAATCAACAAGATAACGATTCCAACTAAAAAAGATATAAACAAACAAACTCAACAGTATGAACTAGCAAGTCCCCGGCAGCGGCACCAAAAACTTGGTGTGCTCGTACGCTAGGTATATTTAAAAATAATTGCAAATACAAATCCTAGACAAGAAGCCAAAAACCTTATGTACGATCTTTCCACACATTGGGTTTTAAATTTATAAACAAGAATTACCGATAATAATTAGGAACACAAATTCGAGCAAGTATACTCTAGTCATGTTGCAATTAGGTTGGTAAGTCAAGGTCGTCCCATGGGACTTGGTTATACTCAAGTGTAGTTGTTTGTAACAATGGTGGATATGATTGTCACGATCACACCACCATGAGAATCGTTAAAGGCACACTCAAAAGACATACATGTATGGTTAAATGATCACATGGACATATGGATGATTAGTTTGGAAAAACATATTAAAGGTAATCCTTTCGACCTATAGAACCAATAATAAGACACTAGAGCTTTATAAATCAATAATACATAAGTCTCAATCAAGTGGTCACTCATGAGCCTTATGCCTAAACCAATAACAACAAGAATTCTTTCGACCCATAGACTTGGTTATCGATTTGATAAGTTCCATTTACTTGAAAGATGATTAGAACAATATATTCAAAAGACTCCTTTCGACCTATAATCTAGATTAAACCATTACTTGTTATGTTTATTAAGTCTCTTGCACAATCACAAGCACACGACCAAATCATTTGTCGATTAATGAATTGACATCAACCATGTTGAGAATTATTTCGACATATAGACTCAACAATTATTAACCAAATTGACAAACTAGAACAAGTTCTAATTCAACAAAATATAATGTTATCACCACAATCCAATGACAAGCACTAATAAAATCTAAACATCCATTTATCACAAGTTACATATGAACAATACAAGCATCAACACATTCACAATATCACTAAACACAAGAATCACCACGAATCATGAACATAAACTACATTGAATAATAAAGAAGAAGTTACCAAACATTAGAATCCATAGCTACAAAGTATCCAAATGATTCTACCCAAATGAACAACCAATATACAATTCTTCCTGCCCATCGCCTTCTTGGACATCAACCTCTTGGTGCGAGTATAGAGCCTTTTGGGGTGTTTGGGAATAAGGATTGTTGGAGATTGAATTGTTTATGGTGTGTGGTTTTCTTCTCTACATCACCAATGGCTTATTACATGTACATGGCTACCAATTCCACCACCCCTCATCACTTGGGTGAGGGGTGTTACCAAAATCACAGAATATGATGGAGTATAGGATGTAGAAGATGATGATTGAGAGTGTGGGATATGTATAAACACTACCCCATGGGTTTTATTTATACTTGAATTATGCTTGGCCACCAAGTAGTTTTCTTGGAGCCAAAGGTGAATAATGATGAGTGTAAGGAAGCTTTGAAGGAGTTACAATGGAGTTATGGTTGAACTTGGTGAGCAAGGTGAGGTATAGGATGCTTAATGTGACTTTTCAAAAATCTGTCTAGGCAACTTGCCGGCGGCAGCAATCATGTTACCGGTGGCAACTGGGCATTGATTTTCCGTTGGTGGCAACTGCGTGTAGATTTTCCGGTGGCAACAAAAGTGTTGCCGGTGTCAACTGGGCCAACTTTGCCTTATTTCTTCTTTGGTCCTTTTTCTTTGTTTCTTCCACCTTTCTTTCTTCCAAACTTTCCAAGAATCTTCATCTTTGTATTATTTATCATACGAGAGCTAGACTTTCATGTCTCGTTCATTCTTTTCACCTCCAATTGACGTCTTTTCTTCATTTATCGTGATGTAACCATTGATGAACCTACAATAGCAAATAAGTATCATTAAGTATCATATGTTCATAATAATCATACAAATATATGCATAAACACCACGAATACGCTCATATAAATATGTTAGATTTGAGCGTTATCAGGTGCCTTTCATGACTCCAGAATCATTGGCCAATATGATCGCAACAGAATTGTCACAATACATATCAATAGGTTCTTTGATTGAAGGCTTCACTCCAAGATCTCCAATAAACTTCCTAATCCAAACATCTTCCATTGCAGCTTCTAAAGTAGCCATGTACTCAGATTGAGTCGCATGCATTGTAATATTTGTTTGCTTCTTGCTCTTCCAGTCAACCACTCCTCCATTGATAACAAACACGTAACCCGTCTGTGACTTGGTATCGTGTTTATCACATTGCCAGGACGCATCATAGAAACCTTTACATTCAGTGATGTGTCAGGTTTCCCTCCAATTACCAAAAACATATCTTTCGCACTCCTCAAATACTTTAGAATATGTTTAAGAGCAGTCCGGTGGCGCTTCCCTGGATTCTGTTGGTAACGACTGACCAAGTTCTGAGCAAACGCCACATCAGGCCTTGTGCATCTTACAACATACATAATAGATCCTACAGCCGAAGCATAAGACACCTTCTGCATGTAAGCCACCACTTCAGGTGTAGATGCATCCATCTCATAACTTAGATTATTCTTAACTTCCATAGGTTGATAACATTTCTTGGAATTATGCATATTATACTTCTTCAATATTTTGTCAATATAAGCATCTTAACTACGACCAATTAACCGTCTACTCCTATCTCGATAGATTTTAATTCCCAGAATGTATGCAGCTTCTCATAAATCCTTCATAGAAAAACATTTTCCAAGATAATCCTTAACTTCTTTAAGTCTTGGAATGTTACTTCCCATGATTAATATGTCATCAACATATAAAATTAGGAATACCACATCACTTCCACTAGCTTTGCGATATACACATGGCTCCTCACAATTTTGAATAAATCCAAACTTATGATTTCTTCATCAAATCGTTTGTTTCATTGACGTGATGCTTACTTCAAACCATAGATATATCTTTGAAGTTTACACACGCGTTTTGGATATTTAGGATCAACATACCTTTCAGGTTGTTGCATATAGATATCTTCATCTAAGCGACAATTCAAGAAGGCAGTTTTAACATCCATTTGCCATATCTCATAGTCATAGTATGCTGCTATAGCTATGAGAATCCTAATAGCTCTTAAGTCTGCTACAGGAGAAAATGTCTCCTCGTAGTCTACACCAAAAGTTTGTGTAAAACCTTTAGCTACTAAACGAGCTTTATAGGATTGTACTTCACCATCCATGTCAATTTTCTTCTTGTATATCCACTGATGTTTCATTACTTTATTATTTGGTGGTTGATCTACAAGAATCCAAACATTATTAATTTTCATGGATTTCATTTCCTCATCCATTAGAACCATCTACTTATCCTTTTTAGGATCAAGTATGGCGGATTTATAATTAGCAGGTTCTCCAAGATCACCTACTTCATCTTCATCATCCTCTGTGTTAAGACATAGTTTGATTGGTGCACGTTTAGTCCTTTCAGACCTATGTAGAGGAATTATTTCCAATGGAACTCCCAGACTTTCTGGTTGTATAGGAATTATATCGCTAGTATTTTCAGAAGGCAATGTATCTATATGACTTTCTTCAAGATCATAATTTCTCCCAGGTGAATTCTTGATTTACAAGATCACTTTAAAGGAAGTCTCTATACCTAGCAACAATAACTTTGTTCTCATGTGATAATAAAAGTAAGTTTCCTTAGGGTATCCTACAAAGATACATTTCACAGATCGTCGTTGGAGTTTATCACCCGAGTCACGTTTCACATACGCCTCACAACCTCAGACCTTTAAATAAGACAAATATGGCTTTTTGCCTAGCCATAGTTCATATGGTGTCTTATTTACCTTCTTCGTGGGAACCATATTTAAAATGCGAACAACAGATTCTAAGGCATAGTCCCAAAAGGATAATGGCAAAGTTGTAAGATTAAACATAGATCGTACCATATCTAATAGTGTACGATTTCTCCTTTCAGATACACCATTTTGTTGTGGAGCATAGGGAGAAGTAAGATTCTGAACAATTCCGTTCTCACTTAGATAATCTTTAAACTCAAGACTTAAGTACTCACCACCTCTATCAGAACGAAGAGCTTTAATCTTCTTTCCTAGTTGCAATTCTACTTCCACTTTAAACACTTTGAATGTTTCAAATACCTCATGTTTATGTTTAAGTAAATAAACATAACCATAACGATTATAATCATCCATAAATGTTAAGAAGTAACTAGCACCTTTCCTTGACACATGTCTAAGTGGTCCACACACATCAGTGTGTATTAAACCAAGTAGATCAGTCGCCCTTTCAACATTATTATTAAAAGGTTTCTTGGTCATCTTCCCAGAGATACAAGACTCACATTTATCAAATGTTCATCATTGATATTTTCCAAAAGACCTTCACGTTGAAGCTTTTGTATGCGATTCTTCCCAATATGGGCAATTGTACAATGCCAAAGATAATAAGAGTTCTTGTCTAACTTTCTCTTTTTATTCATGCTAAAAATAGAATTATTATAATACTTGGAATCATTATCATGCATGTCAATTTCAAAAACACCATTCACAGCAATTGCATTAAAATAGAAAATACCATCTTTGAAAACAGAAATTCCATTATTATCAATAGTGTGAATAAATCCAAGATCTAACAAACAAGAAAAGGAAATGACACCTCTAACAATAGTAGGTGCATAATGACAATCGTTTAAAATCAGTACTAAACCTGAAGGTAAAACTAAATTAAACTTTACTATCGCTTCAACAGCTGCTTGTGCTCCATTGCCCACTTGTAGATATTGCTCCCCATAGGATAACTTCCTTTCCAGCTTAAACCCCTGAAGCATATTACAAATGTTAATACCGCATCTTGTATCATATACCCAGGAATTTAACTTGTATGTTAGATTAAAAGTTTCAATCATATATAAATTACCTGAAGCTACAACACTTTGCTCAAACTTCTTTCACTTAATTTCGCGCAACTCATCGAGGTAAAGAGGGCAGTTCCTCTTCTAGTGACCATTGGTGTCGCAATGGTGACAAGTCTCATCCTTTTGAGATTGACTCTTCTTAGCAAAGTTCTGGTTAGGCTTTTGATAATTTGAAACTTGCTTGCTTTTATCACCTTTGCCTTTGTCTTTCTTCTTGTTCTCTTGCGGTTTTGGCTTACTCAGTCTACCCTTTTGTATGTTTAGTACTGGAGGAGTAGAGGTAGATGCCTTGTCCTTTAACCCTTTTTCATAGTCAATGAGCATTGCATGCAAATCATTAACTGTCTTCCTCGTGCAATGCATATTAAAGTTCCTAACAAAATCATTAAAATCCTTGTTAAGGGACATATTGATCAAGTTAATTTCCATATCATGGTCATAGGGTTTCCCAAGTGCAATGAGCTGTTCCATGTAACCTCTCATTTCCATATAGTGTGCACTTACGGACTTCCCAGGGGATTGCTTACAACTATGCAAAGCATCCACTAAATCGTAGATCTCCACAACTTGGGGCTTCTAAAAGATAGCCTTGATTTCTTCAAGCATGCACCCAGGAGGATAAATCTCAAACTTATTTTAAGAAGGTGACATTTTCCCAAGCATTAAACAAGCCACATCATAGTGCTTCTTTAATTCAGCGCGGTGTGCAAGCCTTCGGCATTAGAAGCTCCTTCAGTAAGGTCGGCCGGTACGACCGTGGACAAGATATCAATAGTACCTGCTACTCTCAAGACAATTCTTAGGGAGCGATACCAATCATTGAAGTTTGGGCCAATAAGTTTTGGACGATCAAAAAACGTTTTGAACGCGGAACTTAAAGTGTTAATGTCGGGTTGAGCCATTTCTACATAAATATGTTTAAATATTAGTATTTTCGATAAATACTTTCAAGAAAATAAAATTACCCCGGTAAATAAATTAACCATAGTATTTTCCTTGAAACTAGAACCTATATTGACATAAATCCATTACATCAGTTGATCTGCTAGTAATGAACGTATTCAACATAGTAACTTGTCGAACAATTTATTGGCAAACAATTTCCAATTTCTAGATATTTTAGAGACTTACATTGCCAAAAGAACGTTTTGCATTGTAAATATGTTTCAAACCCTCTGAATACCTTAAGTTTCCAGATCTCACTGGATAACTTAATTAAGACGTCTAATCTAAAAAACGTAAGACTCATCATGTTAATTCTCATTCTATGAAAAGTTTTCTCTCCATCACAACATCGTCCAAAATCTCATATGACGACATTGTAACTTCAAGTGTCTGTTAATTAGATGGCATTCAACTTAAATTTTAAGGGTATAGATTTGATGTCAAAATCAATGTATGGAGAAGCATGCATACATCTCCATATCATAAGTTTAATAAAACATTTAGTAAACTTTTTCACGAGACTAAATTTCTACATATATTATGTTGAGGTATTGGTTAAACCAATCAAAGATTTTACCCACAACTATTCACAACGTACTTTTGCTAGAAATCGGCTACGCACAAAGCAATAACCTTATTCATTGTGTTTCAGATGTGAATTTACGGTAAATCAACCTTAAGGTGTAATACAAATAATAATCGTAGGTAATTCCAATTTTGACGCACAGGCGAGCCGAGAATTTAGTCTGCGACAATGGCATAACCTCCTTCCTTAGCCGGGTACATGACCAACAACGCGTTATACCCACTTTATAGTTTGTCAAAATTGAGTAGGCCGTTAAGTTATTATTGCAAATCACCAATCAACATAATTCTATGTAATTTAGGTCTAAAAACAAATCTTGATTTTAATATGATTTAGTCCATATTATTTTCCTTAAAAAATTACCCTTATTTACAACATACAATAAAGACGCATGAAAACAATAAGGAAAAAAACTAAATAATAAACACATAATAACAATTTATATGTGTAATAAATCAAATAGCCTCATGCATACGATTCTATTTAATAAGTTTAGGGTTTTTATGTTCATAAAAAGTCTTCCCTAATTCTAGATTTATTGAAACAAAATAAAACACGTAGCACATTCAATTTTACGATCCATGAAAAACATGCATTTTCATCATGGATCCACCCACATATCTTAACAATTAAATCTCTACGGATCGTAACCAATAATCTACATGACATAACAATTAATTACGCAATTTAATCTAAACTCATACAACATGTAATTTAGGGTTTCAAAATTTTTTTATATAAAATTCGGCCAAAACCCGATTTTAAAAAACAAAACCCTATATTTTTTAGAAAACCTAAAAAACATGTAGTTTTAACTCAAAACAATTATTAGTTAATTTTTTTTAGATTTTTTAATAAATATAACATGTTTAAACGTCTCTCGATGCCACTGAAGTTTTATATAGTTCATAACAATTATTAAAACCTTAAACAAGATCAAAGCACATATAGCGGAAGCGATTTAACAAGATCATAATTAACACAATTATAATTAATCGAATTAGGGTTACATACCTTTTGCAAAGCAATTCCCACTTACAAGAACAAATTCACCGAATTAGAGTTTATATCGAATCACCAAGATATAGTCTAAAGTAAGACTATATTGTACACACGTATTACGACGAGTTAACCGTAATGCTAGTACGTATAAATTGAGCTTCAACGTCTAGTGGAAAATCAACCCAACAACCCTATAAGAGGGGCTAGGACTTGATTATTGCTTAACCAAAACCCAACCGAATACCCTAAGGGGTGTTTGGCTTGCGATCGCAACAATAAAGAGAGAAAGGAAGAATGGGGTGAAGAATTATGAGGGTTAAGGGGTGTTTATATAGGCCTAAAAACCTTGTAGCCTAAGTAAACAAATTTAAGGAAAGTTTTCATTCTCCCCCTCTTGTTCTAACCGACGGTCGAAACACCCCTTGGGGTGTTCCAGATTTTTCTTTTCCTCTTTTAATTTATTTCACAATGCTCGTTAACCTTAACTATTAATATTTAACGACCGCTAAAGTTATAGCTTGATTTAATTTAATAAACATATAAATATATTTGTATAATAAATTAACTCTAAACGTATTGTGTGCAATCCCGTATTCTCGAGTTCGATCCTAACACACGACTATTAAATATAAGTCCATAAACTTTCAGAGACAACTAATATAGACTAACACAACCTTGAAGTTTAGGCGATAGCGTACCGGACACTCAAACTAACACAAAACTTTTTAACCAAATCTAAAGACGTTCGATTGATGAAAATAGAGACGGAACATGAAGAACCCAACTTGATAACAACAACTAAATCTCTAATAAAGTAAATACTATGAATCTGTATATGCTTCGTATGTTGATGATCAACCGAATTAAAAGACATATACATTGCAATGACATTATCGCAGTATACGTATACAAGCGTAGCGGAAGACAATTCTGTATGCAACTTACATAAAAGATTCCTCCACGAACATGTTTAAGCAACATCATTTGCAACACCATGATACTCTACTTCAACATTCGAACGAGAAAGCGTCGGTTGACGTTAAAGAACCAAGAGAGTTAACTTTTGCAAAGAAAGACACAATAATTGAAAGCTGACTCCTGAGTAGTAGGGCATCCAGCCAGTCCGCATCAGAATAATCAACTAATGATTAAGTAGATGAAGAAAATAACGGTAACCCAAAATCCATTGTACAATGAACATACATCAATATCTATTCAAGATTCGAGAAATAAGGCTATCATGATCATGTGATCCATATGAAGGCAAATATGTTGCAATTCATAAGAAATACCAGAGCGGGTAAAAGTAAGATACTATAAGGAACCCGCAAGACTTCGATACAAGGTCGAATCTGAAATCGGATCACCATTATCTCTAAGCTTAGACTACATATTAACAAGAGTCTGACTAGTATTCCAATTAATTATATGTGCCATCAATAGAATCTCAGCAACATATTACTTTGAGACAAGAACATCGTGAAAGTCCCCACGTAACAGAGATACCCATTAAATAATTAAGAAAACCCATATCAGCCATTGAGATATCCTGACGTAAAGAATCAATAATCTATTGTAACAAGATCTTAGATGAAATAGTGGCTACAATATCATCAACATATAGTAACAAATACGTAGAGTCAGTCCGTTGTCTATGAATAAAACATAATAAGTCACAACGACTGTGACTAAACTCAACCCGAGTAATATAAGCAGCAAAACACTGAAACCAAGCCTGAGGGTTGATTATGTTTATCTATTGCAGAGGCCTCTTATATTACCTGTGGGATAAAATCTAGAGATTTTTAACACACCGAGGATTGATGATTTTACTTGTGTTGAGGTCAAGGCAACATATTCACGACGATGGGTGGCATGACCCAACAAATCGAAGGTGTATCCCGGGGAAAGTTTGTTAATGGTGTCAAATGAGGGTAACAAAGACACCCAAAAGTACGCAAAAACTATAGGAAGATTTGGTTCCAAGAAGATGGATAATATCTCATTCTCGATGGTGCGTGATGGTAAAATATTTAATAAAACAATGGCCATGTTAAGTGCCTCGATATAATAATTAGGACGTAAATGAGCCTGCAATAGTAACGTGTGAATAATTTATTTTGAGGTGCGGATAATCCTTTTAGATTTTCAATTTTGTTGTGAGGTGTCTGGACATGAAAAGCCAAACTAAATGCCATTATCAACATAGAACTTTTGGAAGGCATGATTATCAAATTTACCACCATGATCACAATGAAAAGGCTTTATCTGACACTTAAATTAAGCGAGAACAAATTTACAAAACAAACGTTTTTGATAAAACATCATATTTATTCTTATGAATAAACCCAAACTAGCAACGAATAATCATCCACGAAAAAAACGTTGTATTTAAAACCAGAAAATCTCATAATTGGGGAACTCCATAAATCTGAATGAACAACATCAAAAAAAGACTTGACAAATGTATTAAAATGAATAAACAAAAGCCTCACGTGTTTGCTAAGCTGACAAACATGGAAAATAACGAAAGGTTTATCTTAAAAGAATGAAATTGAATCATAAGCAAGGATACGACGTAACACCTCACTCCCTCAATGTCCAGTGCGTTGGTGCTACGTATACTGACTTGTGAGAAAACCATGAGGCATGAGGTATAATGGAAGGTTCCGTGACCGGATAAAGATCTATCATGTTATCATAACGAAGAAGCATATGACGGTCATGAAATCTTAAATAGAAATACGAAAGCATCAAATTCAATAGCACAATTATTATCTCAAAGAAATAGAGGAACAAAAAATTAATTCATGACTATGTTAGGAGTGACAAAGACATTATTAAGGTGAAGAGGTCTATGAGGCGTTGGCAAAACACTATGTTTAGAGTTGGTAACGAGTATGGAATAACCATTACCAATCGGAAACATATACTAAATCGGCATATTAAGAACATAACTAAGATTATGAACAAAATCATTAGGTTGAGTGCTCGCACATGTGTCCATGTTCCAATTCCCAGGACAAGATACTTATGAGTCATGGCAGGGAAAGTAATATGTCTTGGTTGACTCGAAAGTACATGCATGCCCGATGGTTGACCCATTAACTAATCCGGTTAACCAAAATAACCGTGTTGACCACATAGTGGACCAATTGATAAAACTTCTAAATTGGTTGTTGGAAGTTTTGGACTGAATGAGACATCAAGTATGTCGATGGAACAACAGATTGGGTCGAAGCGTAAACATGTAGAGTGAACTAACTAGCCTTCTTCGGCTTGTTGACCCACTTGGGCAAAACTGTGTGGACCATTATATATTCATATGTTTCACCGGAGATATATGAAATCATATGCAATACCAAAGGGAAGGTGTTTTAAATATACTTTTAGCCAATAGAGTTACTAAAAGATGTGATAGTTGGAGAAGCTCTAAGTTTAGCCAAACCTGTTTGCAATGTCATTAATTCCGTTTGTGTCAAAATAGGTGATGATGTAACATAATAACGAGTAGCAGTACCACTATTCATGTTGACGAATTAGGGATTAAACAGTTAAGTGCCAAAGTAGGGTTAGGGTTTGATTACGCGAGGATAGTAGGTTTCGTTTAGGGCTCGTAGTAACTGTATTTAAGATAAGGGTATATCATGGTGGGGTGATCTTGAGAAGGAACTAAGTGGAAATAACAGATTCAAAGAACCACCTAATAAACTAAAATAAGAACCACAAATTAAAGATCACACCGCAACTGGTAATCATATAAAGCAACGATCATTTTCAAACAGTAACAAATCGACTAGTTATCACGAAATCCAACGATCGACACAAAGAATAAAGGGTAGGACATAGTTTATGAAATATCATAAGTGATATCAGAAATATCATATACATTAATGTAACACTTGTTTTGAGATTATGTCAAGCTTTTATATTAATAGTTTTCTTTCATTTTTATTTTGGTATATGTAAGTGACACTTGTTTATCACTTGTAATATGACCCTGTATCAAAGTTAAAAAGTATTTAAATGATATATCTTAGACACCTAAGAATAATATATCCTTTGATAAAGTAATAAAATGTGAAATGAGTCACTTTAGAATAATATCTTAGGCGATATAACCAAATATGAATGATGTATACATTTGCTCATTTTATAGCTTATCACCTATGATATTACTAATATGTAAAATAACATAATTGTGGTTACACTATAATTCTTTATCACATATGATATTACTCATATGTAGAATACCATAATTAGTGTCATATTATATTGTTTTATCACATGAGATGTTATTCTTAAGTGACTAACAATTATAATCTAAATACTCTTCATCTTCCTTAAGGTTTTATATCAGAAGAGATAAATAAGTGTCACAAATATCAAAATGATCAAAAAGAAGCAAACTATGAAAATAGATATTTGACTTAGTCTTTAAATAAAATCAAGTGTCTAATATCACTTGTGATATCTGTTATATGACATGTATAATATCACTTGTGATATTTCATAAAGTAGTTAAGGTCTAATACCACTTGTGATATTTGTTACTAGTATATCACTTGTGGTACGAGCCAAGCCGTTCGTGAAAAGCTCGAGATCGGATCCATAAAAAGCTCGAACGAGCCGAGCCTAAATGAGATCGAGCCTGAGCTCGAGCCTAAAATGGATCTTGTTTATTAAACGAGCTCGAGCCTGAGCTCTACGTACGAAGCTCGTTTAGGCTCGCGAGCCTAATATTTTATATACGATCTTATAACGAGCTTAGTAACCAACTTATTAACGAGCCTAAATTAGATATACTACGAGCCGAGCTCAAGCTAAATTTTAATATTTCATAACCAAATCGTATAAACAGGCCGAGCTTGAGCTGAGCTCGAGCTGAGCCCATCTTATATACCACGAGCCGAACTCGTGCTTAGATAATAAGGCTTGAAACGAGCCGAGCTCGAGCTCGAGTTTTGTAAAACCTAAATGAGTCGAGCTCGAGCTCTTTTAGGCTCGGGCTCGGCTCGTTTCCACCTTTAAATATCACTTGTGATATTTTATAAAAATAGTTAATGTCAAATATCACTTGTGGTATTTCATAAACGCTTAAGTATGTTTGTTTACCTTTCATATTACTGGTATATTCCATTGTTTTATAGTTTTTTATATATAATCAGCTATGTGTTTTATAATATTTTTATACTTTTCATAAACATAGTTAATGCATAATATCAGTGTGATAGATGTTCGATGGCATGTATAGTAATAAAAAAAATATCACTTGTGATATTTAAAAAATATAGTGAATTTCTAATATCTCGTGTGATATCTGTTATATGACATGTATAATATCACTTGTGATATTTCATAGATATAGTTAATATCAATATCACTAGTAATATTTGTTAGTAGTATATGATATGTCTAATAACACTTGGGATATTTCATAAACATAGTTAATATCAAAGATCACTTGTGATATTTCATAAACATATAAGTATGTTTTTTACCATTCATATTCTTGGTGATATTCTATTGTTTTATAGCTTTTTTCATATATAATCACCTATGTGTTTTATAATTTTTTATACTTTTCAAGTACAAGATGGTTTTTTTGCCTTTCACAACAATAGACAATCACAAGATTTGTTTTATTTCTGGGTTAAGGTTGCTTATGAATGAAACTTATTTGTATTATCATCTTGTATGTCAAGTTGCTATTTTTAAATTTTGCTTCCTTTTTATTCATTTTGATATTTTGTAAGTAACACTTATTTATCTCTTGCGTTACAATACTGTAAAGAATAAAAAGAGTATTTAAATTGTCATTCTTAGTCACTTAAGAGTAATATATCATGTGATAGAACAATTTGACACGAATTATGGTATTCTACATATGAGTAATTTTAATAAAGGCACTAGAATGTAACACCAATGATGGTATTCTACATATGAGTAATATCACCAGTGAATTACCTTTTTATATTCATTCACTATCAAATTTAACTTTATCAAGTAAGATTCACTCGGGGTTAGCACTTATTACTCATGAAATTGTATTATCACCAGTGTTAAATTAACGTGAACCTTTATTTACTAAGATTTACTCGGGACATAACACTTATTACCAAGATATTATAATATCACTAGTGATAACTAAAAAATGCTAACATCACATGTGCTAATATTCTATTGTTGTCCCTAATATATTATGTTATAATACACGAATTAAAGAAAGAAAGGAAGATATGAGATGAATTATAGTGAGAGAAAGTAGAGAGAGAAAAGAGAGAGAAATGGTTGGAACTAGGTGAATGTTAGATTGAGAAGTGAGAAATACAAATGAACCAACACCCTCTTTCACATGTGAAAGAGGGTTATATACCCACGAACCAATGGGCTTTCCATGGGCCGTGGGTTTGTGACTTGGGCCGGGCTTGGCTTAGACTTGGGCTTACGCCCCTAACTTAGACAATATTAGCTTAAAGTCCAAGCCCGGTTTTCCCGACTAACCTATTACAATACAAGTCCTTTTAACGACTAAGATGACCTATTACATTCTTGTTCGACTATATAAAATATAGGGCTAACAATCTCCCCCAATGTATCGGTCATCTTAAAAAGCTTAAAAAGCATAAGATGATTGAGTGAATACATTCTTGTAGAGGAGATCTTCCTACTTTGGTCTTGTATCTTGGTCTTGATCTTGTTTGTAATGGCTTTGTTCCTTCATGCTTTCGTGATTTTTATCTTGAGCCTTTGTCATTTGACTTTGAGTGCTTGAGATCTTCATCTGTACTCCTTGTGACTAAGATGACCTATTACATTCTTACATTCTTAGGTATCTTGATTATCGCCATCTTGTGCTCTTGTAACTTCTGAATCGACATCGGTTGCACAGCTACACCACCTTCTTGATATGCAGCAACATATATAGACACGGATGAAATGGCTTTGAACATTTCACCCTAACTCGGTAGCGTTTTACCTCCGGTCGGTGAAGACCGTTAAACGGTATTAAATACCGTACCTGTGATCAGATAGATTCGATTAAGAACCTCCTTGACAGGGTTTCCCGGCGGTAGTAGCCAGTTCTCTTTACTCGACCGTCTCAAAGCAGACTTCGAACGTAAAGAGTAAATCATAAGGATAATTTATCTGTCTGATTAGAGTCGTCAATTCAGATTTCCTGAAACAAGTTTGATTCTAAAAGAATCGCACCATTGTTGCTTTCCAGTTTTTCACAAGCTTGATTCATAGAGAATCTTGCGAGTTACCTACCGCAGTGCTGTTTGATGTTGACACTGGAAGGATTTCCATTCGTCACTGTGAACACTAATGAGTGTCACTCTGAATGTTCTGGCAAGATCACATGGATTTTGCGAAGAAACATGGAATCAAGTTTGAATCAATTAATAATCCAAACTTAGTTGCTTTCCAGTTCTCACAAGTTTGATTCGTGTAGAATCGCACAAGTTACCTACCATGAGCTTGTTTGATGCTGGCTTAAGCAGGATTTCCATCTTCATTGTGAATCGTATCACTCAGATGTTCTGGCAATATAACAAGGATAATGCGTAGGACTCGATTGTGTCCTAATGAGATGATAAATTGATCTCGTTTGGCTCTAGACTCAATAAGTGCATTTTTGGTAATCGGAGGCTGGAGCAGACTGCCACCTTTTCAATATTAACTGACTCGGAGTGAGAAAGTCAATAGATACGTGTTGATCTCCGTGACAATGAGACAAGTTTCTTTTGAGAGAAACTCGAATGGCTGGGGAAGGGTTGTGCATCGCATCACTGGGTCCATGACACTTGTCTTCAAAAGATGTGTTAACCCGGTTTCTACCTAAGTTGCATGGAATATTCAACTCCTTCAATGCTTACCAATATGTCATCATTAGCACTTTGTTGTGATTGTTCTAGTGCTAACTTAAGTAATTGGTCCGCATTCAGCTTCATTCCACTCCATCTTTCCTAAGGACAACTATTTCTAGCTATGGAATGTCCTTGGGTAGATCCCTCCGGTTCTGGTTGGATCATAGGACTTAGTTTCCTATCCTAAACCACCTTTTGACTCCATCGTTCCGTCGTGGATAGTAGGTTGTTTTGGGTATAGATCGTAACCATTAAACCATAGAAAACCATTCAAAGTGTTTGATAAAAATAAAAACTTTTAACACTTGAAAGTTTTACATTTCCGAGAAGCTCCCCCTACACACATGCATCGATATACGAAATAGTTTGGCATGTGAAGGAAAGAGTTGCACTTGAGTCTTTAAGATCACATGTTGCGATATATTACATTTTAATCACATTATCTCCCCCTATCTCTAATATAAAAATATAATAATAGAGATACCAATTGATTAAAATATGACATTTTCCGAAAAATCGACGGGAGAGAAACATGTGTGCACGCATGAATCATGGAACATTTTCAGTCGGGTCGCTCCCCCTCAACAATATATGTGTGTCTTGAGACAAAATTTGACAAAATTTTAGAAAAACGACACCACAAAATATGTTGAGGTACGGAGTTGAGATGCCTTTTCTGATATAATATATTACGTTTGACAATTTCATATCATTTTCGGAATGTGTTGGATACATAAAATATGACAATTTTAGAGATGTACCCAACAACATTAAAAGGCTTGATTTTAAAATGCCCCCCTCAAAAATTGATCAAAATAACATATGACAATTTTGAGATATAAAAACCACTTATGAGGAAGGGAGTGTTGAACACACAATTTTGAAAGATTTAGAAAAACCTTTTGAGAAATTCTTGAAAAATTATGTTCAACGATTTTAAAATAATCAGGATAGAAGACTTCTCTTCTATTGCTTAGGGAAAGCGCACTGAAACGTACACTCCCCTTTCGGGTCCGTTTTTCATGAGCTCAAAACTTTGATTGTTTTGTGACTAGCTCATGACCGAGAAAAATAAATTTCCCGTTGTGAAGGATAAGTTATCATCCGTGATAAACTTTCCTTAAGTTGAAGTTCGAGTTCTAAGTTGATATTTACTTAGAAATCGTTTTCATGAACTTAAAAACTTTGAATGTTTTTATGAGAAGCTCATGACCGAGAAATATGAATTTCTCGTTGAGAAGGATAAGTTATCATCCGAGATAAACTTTCCTTAGTTGAGGTCCGAGTTCTAAGCTGTGATGCGCCTAGAAGTCATTATGAGAGAATATCAAGCAGCTTCATTTGCCAAAACCTCCAAGTCTTCTGGAGTCATATACTTCATACCAAGACGACCAACGAGATATGCAAACCTATCTTTCGATAGAGCTTTTGTAAACAAGTCTGCCAGCTGGTACTCAGTTCTGACAAAGTATAATTCCACGATGCCGCGTTCCACTTGTTCCTTGATGAAGTGATATCTGACATCGATGTGCTTGGTGCGGGAGTGCTGAACCGGATTGCAAGATATGGCTATGGCCGACTTTGAGTCACAATACATAGGTATTGTATCAAAGTGGAAGCCATAATCCGTGAGTTGAGTTCTCATCCATAGGACTTGAGCACAACAAGCGGATAGAGCCACATATTCTGCTTCAGCTGATGATAGTGAAGTGCAATCCTGCTTCTTTGACGACCAGCTGACAAGCTTGTCTTCCCCTAGAAATTGTATGCTACCAGAAGTGCTTTTACGACTATCAAGACAACCTGCGTGATCAGAATCTGAAAAAGCCGTTAGATGAAAACCGGTTTCCCTCGGATACCAGAGTCCCATGTGAATGGTATTCTTAAGGTACCGAAAGATCCGTTTAACCTCTTTGAGGTACTTTTGAGTAGGTCTGGCTTGATATCGTGCACAATAGCATGTGACATGATGAATATCAGGCCTGCTGGCTGTAAGATACATAAGTGACCCGATCATACTGCGATATCGCGTTTGAGCTACGGGATATGAGTACAAGTCAGCGTCTAGGGATGTGGTCGACAATGGTGTACCAACGTGAGCACATGAGGTCATACCATGCTTTTTAAGTATCTCTTGAGCATACTTAGCTTGGTTAATGAAGATACCACGTGAGGATTGATGAATCTGGAGGCCTAAAAAGAATTTTAGCTCCCCCATCATTGACATTTCAAATCTGCTGTGCATTAATTTTTCAAAACGTTTGAAAGTTTTGGGTTCGTAGAACCAAAAATAATGTCATCAACATAAACTTGCACCAGCATTATGTCATCCCCATATTTATTAGTAAAGAGAGTAGGATCAATAGAACCTTTGGAGAATCCTTTGGAGACCAAGAAGTTTGAAAGTTCTTCGTACCATGCCCTTGGAGCTTGTTTAAGTCCATATACAGCCTTCTTGAGACGATAGACTTTGTCAGGATGATGAGGATCGATGAATCCTTCCGGCTGATTCACATACACTTCTTCCTTCAAATGAACGTTGAGAAAAGCAGTTTTAACGTCCATCTGAAAAACCGTGAAGCCCTTATGTGCAGCATAAGCAAGGAATATCCGGACAGCTTCCAAATGAGCGACTGGAGCGAATGATTCATCGTAGTCTATGCCTTCTTGTTGACGGTATCCCTTAACCACAAGACGAGATTTGTTTTTGATGATGGTTTGTTCTTCATCCAGTTTATTTTTCCAGATCCATTTGAAATCTAGAATTGACATTCCATAGGGTCTGTCAACAAGTTCCCAAACATTTAGGCGTTCAAACTGATGAATTTCGTCTTGCATTGATTCAATCCACGCATGATCAGTCATGGCTTGTTTGATGTTTGTAGGTACAGTTGAACTCACGATGAGTGCATACATACACACATCGCCATCAGTTTCGAGTTGTCTGCGTGCTCGAACCGGTTGTGAAGGATTTCCAATGACTTGCTCCAATGGATGATCACGTGTCCAATGGTGAGTGGATGGATATGGTTGGTAGAATGTATGCATGTTGGACGGATCAACATGTTGAGTAGAAGACTCTCCGACTTCGTGTACTAGTGTACCGAACGGATTGATAAATTCTTCATCATCAGGTTGTGCATCGACTGCTTGATTGTTGTTTCCTCCTTCAGTATTGACGGTTGGTGATGTTGGTTGCATGATAGTTTCTTGAGTTTGTTGAGTATCCACTGGAATTGTCTCTTGAGCAACGGTTGCTGAAGTAGATGCAGTTGTGTCTTGTTGATTTTGTGCGGGTGCATCAGCAGTGTTGACAGCGGAAGGCTTTGACACAACTTGATTGTTTCCATAGTAATATTCATCAAACATAGGATCATATAAGTCAACCAACTCATTCATATGTGTCGTATCCATCGAGTCTGTTGTAGGAGTACTTTGTTGACATTCTTGCACGGGACGTACACTGTTGTGTGTAGGTGCCATTGCTGGACATTGAGGTGCGGGACTTGAGCTGTTGTAATCAAGTACCATATACTTTTCTGAGTGAGAAAAATAATTCAGGTGATAAGACATTGAAATGACCAAACTATATATAGTTAATGTCTAATATAACTTGTGATATTTTAAAAACAAACAATTATGCTTTTTAACTTTCAGTAACTCTTAAAATATTTTACTTCTTCGTATTTTTTAGATGTTATCACATATGTGTGTTTTGATATTTTTATACTTTTAAGAAAGATGAAGAGTATTTAAATTGTCGTTATTAGTAAGTTATTTATCTCTTGTGATATAACATTGTCAGGAATACGAAAAGTATTTAAATTATCATTCATAGTCACTTAATAATAATATCTAATTTGATAAAGCAATATAATGTGACATTAATTCAGGTATTATACATATGTGTAATATCACATGTGATAAAGCAATAGAACGTGACATTAATAATGGGATCATATATATAAGTAATATCACGAGTGATAAACCATGAGAAAACATGCAAAAACTACGAAAACAAACGAGCATGCGCGAAAACGAACAAAATATGTGAGGAAATTTATGAAAACGTGCGAAGACGTACAATAACGCCCGAACGTTTTCACGCATTTTTGTCTATTTTCGCATAGGTTTTGCATTTTGGCGCGTTTTCTTACGTTTACGCGCGTCTTTATGTGTTTTTGTATGTATTATCGTTCTTTCCCATGTTTTTGCACGTTTCTTTCGTTTTCGCGCGTTCTCTTTTGTTGTTGCGCGTTTCTTACCTTCTCAACAGTTTCGTGCATTTTTTACGTTGCACGTTTTGATGTTTTTGCGTATAAATTATATTTTTATGCATTTTTGTCTGCTTTCGCGATTTTCCCATGTATTCGCCCCTTTTTGGCCGTTTTCGCGCTTCTTACATTTTCGCTTGTTTTCGTTTGTTTTCATATGTTTAGCGCGTTGGCTTACTTTTTCGCTTGTTTTCGCACGTTTTCGTTTGTTTTCGCACGTTTTCTTATGTGTCACACCCCCAAATTCACTGCAGCGGAAGACTTGCTTTGGGGACTTGTGACTTCATGAGTATTCGAGAGCTTGATCCGAGAACGACCTCTACATGCCAAAAACCACAAAGAAGACTCCAAATAATCCACATAGCCAAGTACCTGAAATACATGCTTAAAACGTCAACATAAAGTTGGTGAGTTCATAAGTTTGTTTTAAAACGTTTATGAAAAATTAGAGTTTATACCGACCATTGCACCTTGCAGTAAAATATAAGGGCTTAAAAATCATAGTTTCATGTTAAATAGATTTTCTTTGATGATTTCAAAGTTTACTAATAAAGAAAATACAATTTACTTATAATAAATATAGTTTACAGATAAGTAAAATTCACTGAAATAAATAGAGTTTTCTGATGAAACAGAGTTCACTGGAAATAAATAAAGTTTTCTGATAAAACAACATTTTCTGATAAAAACATAGTTCACAGATAATAAATAACATTTTCCGATAAAAACATAGCTCACTGATAAATAATAGAGTTCTCTAATAGAATAGAATTGTTTTATGAACCACAAGATTTTCCAACCACTTAGTGACAATATAACAAATACAAAGTCACTAAATAAAATAAGGCATTTATTATTGTCTAAGCTCATGACACCGAAGCGTTAACAACACCGGTAGTATAATCATATAATGCAGCCCCTACGGATGCCTAACCCACGACATCCGTCCACAGACTCAAATGAAACTGTGCCCGCTTGTCCTCTGTTGGACCAAGCCGGACAGGGGCGTCAACCCCGATAGATCTATCCATAACATTCGCGCTTTCGACCAGTCATCCGGTCTGAAATTAACGGTTCATGATAATGGGCCAAAGTGATTGGGTTAACGTGGGACTTAGACCAATACATAAAAGAGATATGCACTTGTGTTCATTCTTGCAACCATTGTCTCTACCAGAGATCCAGTAAAAAAAGCAGTTAAAGTTTTGGGCTATGAAAATCACAATAGAAATTTTAGTATCAGCATTCATATGTATAACAATTAGAGGAGTTGACCACTCAGCACGTAACAATTAAACCAGTTTAAAGATAGTTTATGACCAACCAAGTAAGCTTAACATTAGCTTATGACAATCAAGTAATTTATAAACAGTTATAGACAACCAAACAAGTTTAATATCAGTTTCTGACAGCCAAGCAAGTTTATAAATAGTTTATGACCAAGCATGTACCTCCCCCAAAGAGCAATTATAAAACATTTATAACTCAATTCAAAGCAAGAAAAGGTGGGGTATGAACTCACCTCGACGAAGTAGCGCGAATAATAGTGATGCTAACAATACGCTCAGTAGAAACGGAAATCGATACGGCTCGGTCATGGTGTTGTGGCTTAACTAATCGGCTAAATCCAATAACTTAAGAAAATGTATATTTGAGTTCTCGATACATATGTACCTCAACGTGACCCGTTGATAAAATAGTTAAGTTCTAAATTATAATAGTTCGGTGGTTGGTTAAATAAAATTAATAAATTAAGCACACACAAAATATGTAATGTATTCCGTACATATTACGTATACCCAGACGATGATATAATTCTTACGTTGAATTATATAATAGAGACAACCATCTTACAAAATAAATCAAAGTATATATTTATTCTGTATACAGTATAAAGATTGTGACAAAATAATTAGACAACATAGTCCGAAATATTTTAAGAAAATCATCACGTAATTAATAATTGTCACTTTTGAGTAAAACTATACTTTTATCAGTTTACATAGTATTTATTTATTTTATCCGTTTACAATCATAATAGTGTTTATTTATTTTATCGGTTTACAATTATAATAATCTTTATTTATTTTATCGGTTTACAAATATAATAAATTTATCGGTTAACAAGAACAATAGTAGTTTGTAATGAACAAAACGTGAAGTATTAAACTTTGTAGAAAATTTCGGCATAACCCATTCGTTTATACACGTTTTCCATATTTACCAATTCTCAATATTATCTATTTTTCGAAACAATCTACGTTACCCTAGTCGCATTTTAACATATATCCAACTACTAAATAAATCACTATAATTAAGTAACAACCGAACACAACCTATGTGTTGTAAATCGAAAAGCCAAACGCCCGATGTGAGCTACTTAGACACATATTTAAATATATAATCATTTTTATAGTTCTCGTAATAATAATAGTATCCGACATATTTATTTAACCGATAAATATATATACCACCATTTTAATCCGCTTTAATACTTAATAAAATTAGATATGTTATTAGCCGATCCTAAACCACAACAAACCATGAGCTAAAATCACGCCGGCACTTCTAAACCCTTGGCGTCTCACGTCCAAACACGATCAAGACTAATAACCATCAAACCAAACGTCCTTTTATGACTTTCTACGAACCCAAACGCACTCCTATCGCGTATCTGCAGTCCCCAAACGCCCCATTATGGGCTGCTGTTAGCCCCAAACAGCCTTGCTGATAATTTTAAACAGTAACCCAAACAGTCTCTGCTGTTCGTAAGCAACGAACCAAACACACCTGCTGCTGGAACGCAGCGAACTAAACGAACCCTTATGGCTGTTTATACAGCAAACCGAACGCCCCTACTGCTGCAAATCAGCACTCCCTCGCTGGTGTTTTTAACCAAATACACTCTCGCTGTCCTAAACACACCTTAATACCCATGACAGCAGACCCAAACGCACCCTACACCCCTTTCAGCAGACCCAAACGCCCCCTACTCGTCGTTTTATGCCCGAGCCCGACACACCCGTCGCGTTTTTCTGCGAGAACAAATCTTCCCCTGCGTGTTGTTGAACTCCTACCCAAACGTACCTTGCTTGTCGTTATCACAACCAAACACACCACATACTAGTCATTTTTATATTCATAACGCACCCTTTGCGTCAAAATCAGAAACAAATACCCGCGGTCGGCTAGGGTTGTGTCGGCACATGGCTGACGACCACAGCGGCCGAGGCTGATGATAGATCTACATGATCTAACAGTGGGTTGGTGGCGTTCACGTGGTTTTTGTTAGTGGTGATGCAACGACATAATAGATCTATAGATCATTGGCTGTGTAAAATGTGGCAGATCGTTGGGTGATGGTGGTTACACAGCTAAGATAGATTGGTGATAGTGGTGATGCGTCTTATGGTGGCGGCTAGTCGTAGACAAGGATGGTGACAACGGTGGTGCGTGGTTGATGTGATGATGGTGGCAGCAAGCGCTGGTGGCCGTGGGAGTGACGACGCCCTATGGTTGTACTGGCGGTTTGTGGCGTGTTATAGATTGATGGAGTGGCTGTTAGGGCGAGGTGACCAACATGGTGGTGGTGGTGGTTTCGTGAGATGGTGTTGGATGTAGGCTACCGATGGTTTAGATCAGATGGGATGGGGCGGATTTGGTGGTAGTACGTTACGGCGGTTATAGTGACATGGGTGGCGGCTGATAAACAGTGATCGCCGAAAAATATTTTCCGGTGGCCGGAAAACATGTAGGCGCCGAATATTTGTTTAGAGAGAGTGTGTGTAAATTTTAGGGTTAGGGTTGAGGGAGAATGAGAAGAAACCCTAATTTCAGGATTTTATATGTGCTAGTTAAACTTTGTGTAAACAAAGTGTAAGGTTTCTAATACTACAGGGACTAAAAACAAATTTTGTTATAACGTTTGTATACAAATGGTTCGAGGCTTGTTTAAGATAGTTAGAAACTGGTTCGTTCAATGAAATTCACGTCGTTCCTTTCAAAATGATTTTTACTTTAAAGTAGAGTATTTACTCGACTAATTTTTGTAATCGTCTATATTTTTATGTAAGATAGTTACCATTTATCGGTTATCTCGAATAGTTTTCGTTCAAAGAAAATATAATACAATTTGAATGTTCTCATTTTCAACGTATGATATAAAAGCTAAGATAAAAGTATCCGATAATTTAATAAATCTTTTTATCAATATTTATGAATAGTTAAATATAAATTTAATTTGTATCGAGTCATTTCTCAGATTCCGCGCAGTCTTTTACAATATGAAAATAAACTACCGTTTTTGAATCAAATAACTTTGATATTTCTCGAAAATGAATATTGATTAATAAATAATATAATTTATTATTATTTAAAGTCTAGAAAATTCTCGGTTGTCAAAGTACATCCGTGTTATTTGGAGTTCGTCCTCGAACTCAATCGTTGTTACCCTAATAAAAGTGTAGAGAAAATGATTTTGAAATTATACCCTAGTGTTATATCGAATATACTTATATTTATTCACAGATAAGTCTGTCCGAGTTTTTTTTTTTTTATTTAATTGTGTTATCCACCAATAGTTAATTAGGTAAGCAATAGGTAGAAGAGGAATATATCTTAGCGGTTCTAAATGTCAATCTGACAAATCGGTCATCATTATAACGATAAGAGGAAACAATTCGAGGCGAAGAGTCTAGAAAACTCGATCGCTCTTAAAAGTCTACAATGGTTCACCACCACCAGCCCGTTAGGTTCACGTCGATAAATATATATTCAGAAGAGATTCTCGTAACAATTCGCGAGTCAAACGAAGTTTAAAAATCACTCGTCAAAATATCGTAATAATAAGATAACAAGACGAAATACGATATATTCGTATGGACGAATCCTGAGTTAAAAGAAATACATTCCAAACTGGAATACTAAATCAATACCACAAGTATATAGGGTCACGTCGGATATCCTTAAGCCCACTCATTTATAATCTCACATTTGCATACAAAAGCGTCCTAATCTATGCAAATGTGTCATTATAAACTTACGGTTCGGTGATTTATGATTTCTTTATTCAAATGCAAAGGCGTCCCAATCCATTTCAATAAAGACCTCATAAACCATCCTACTTAAGTGTCACCTACAAAATACCCAATTTAAAATCGTTACTCTCTAAATGATATTATCCAAAATTACCAACGCAAAGAGCATGAATATATAACAAATCGTCTTTCATAAGTAGACTTTTCGAAAGTACCAAATCGAATTACATAAGTGTCGATAGGCAATAAAGCGATCGTAGACGTATATCAAGTAAAGAAACTCACGGTTATATTTAGGATAATTATATAGTACCCGGTTCTAAATAAGCAATTATCCACGCACATAAATCCTTCCCATCCTCGAGGAAGACTCATCAAACACCAAGCTGAGTAATAACTTATCATAACCCAACCTCGAAACTCACTCACAAAGAATTGCCCCAGGTTTTGTTATGAATTATTACACATCTCAACCTTTTGATGACCCAGCTCGACTCTGAAAATACAGTACATTCCACATTAACACGTAAGACTACGAGTCTTACCCACCCTCGAGATAATTCATCAAAAATCATAGGCTGTGTAACGTCCCATACTTAACTGCATCTCGCACTCAATCAAACATGAGGCCCACTGAGGCATAGTTAAGTATTGTTACACCTCTCAACCTTTTTGAATAAATTAGCTCGAACCTGAGATTTCCCGCGACCAATCGTGAACCAAAATCACATAATGCCAATACATTTGATTTTAAAAAGGTCTGTGGACCATTGTGTAACTCACAATGCCCAATAAATGTTCTACCGTTTATATATAAAAATATATTATATGTCTAAGTACACTAATCAAGCAAGCGAACTCATGTAACAAGTAATAACATGACAGGCAACGAGCAATAACAACCATGCATTGCAAATATTCATATAGCAGCGGAATAAGTATGATGTGATGAGTGTTACTACTAAATAAAACTGAGAGCCGGTTATAGTCTAGAGTTACTAATGCAACCTAGTTCTCTATAACCAAGGCTCTGATACCAATCTGTCACACCCCCAAATTCACTGCAGCGGAAGACTTGCTTTGGGGACTTGTGACTTCATGAGTATTCGAGAGCTTGATCCGAGAACGACCTCTACATGCCAAAAACCACAAAGAAGACTCCAAATAATCCACATAGCCAAGTACCTGAAATACATGCTTAAAACGTCAACATAAAGTTGGTGAGTTCATAAGTTTGTTTTAAAACGTTTATGAAAAATTAGAGTTTATACCGACCATTGCACCTTGCAGTAAAATATAAGGGCTTAAAAATCATAGTTTCATGTTAAATAGATTTTCTTTGATGATTTCAAAGTTTACTAATAAAGAAAATACAATTTAACTATAATAAATATAGTTTACAGATAAGTAAAATTCACTGAAATAAATAGAGTTTTCTGATGAAACAGAGTTCACTGGAAATAAATAAAGTTTTCTGATAAAACAACATTTTCTGATAAAAACATAGTTCACAGATAATAAATAACATTTTCCGATAAAAACATAGCTCACTGATAAATAATAGAGTTCTCTAATAGAATAGAATTGTTTTATGAACCACAAGATTTTCCAACCACTTAGTGACAATATAACAAATACAAAGTCACTAAATAAAATAAGGCATTTATTATTGTCTAAGCTCATGACACCGAAGCGTTAACAACACCGGTAGTATAATCATATAATGCAGCCCCTACGGATGCCTAACCCACGACATCCGTCCACAGACTCAAATGAAACTGTGCCCGCTTGTCCTCTGTTGGACCAAGCCGGACAGGGGCGTCAACCCCGATAGATCTATCCATAACATTCGCGCTTTCGACCGGTCATCCGGTCTGAAATTAACGGTTCATGATAATGGGCCAAAGTGATTGGGTTAACGTGGGACTTAGACCAATACATAAAAGAGATATGCACTTGTGTTCATTCTTGCAACCATTGTCTCTACCCGAGATCCAGTAAAAAAAGCAGTTAAAGTTTTGGGCTATGAAAATCACAATAGAAATTTTAGTATCAGCATTCATATGTATAACAATTAGAGGAGTTGACCACTCAGCACGTAACAATTAAACCAGTTTAAAGATAGTTTATGACCAACCAAGTAAGCTTAACATTAGCTTATGACAATCAAGTAATTTATAAACAGTTATAGACAACCAAACAAGTTTAATATCAGTTTCTGACAGCCAAGCAAGTTTATAAATAGTTTATGACCAAGCATGTACCTCCCCCAAAGAGCAATTATAAAACATTTATAACTCAATTCAAAGCAAGAAAAGGTGGGGTATGAACTCACCTCGACGAAGTAGCGCGAATAATAGTGATGCTAACAATACGCTCAGTAGAAACGGAAATCGATACGGCTCGGTCATGGTGTTGTGGCTTAACTAATCGGCTAAATCCAATAACTTAAGAAAATGTATATTTGAGTTCTCGATACATATGTACCTCAACGTGACCCGTTGATAAAATAGTTAAGTTCTAAATTATAATAGTTCGGTGGTTGGTTAAATAAAATTAATAAATTAAGCACACACAAAATATGTAATGTATTCCGTACACATTACGTATACCCAGACGATGATATAATTCTTACGTTGAATTATATAATAGAGACAACCATCTTACAAAATAAATCAAAGTATATATTTATTCTGTATACAGTATAAAGATTGTGACAAAATAATTAGACAACATAGTCCGAAATATTTTAAGAAAATCATCACGTAATTAATAATTGTCACTTTTGAGTAAAACTATACTTTTATCAGTTTACATAGTATTTATTTATTTTATCCGTTTACAATCATAATAGTGTTTATTTATTTTATCGGTTTACAATTATAATAATCTTTATTTATTTTATCGGTTTACAAATATAATAAATTTATCGGTTTACAAGAACAATAGTAGTTTGTAATGAACAAAACATAAAGTATTAAACTTTGTAGAAAATTTCGGCATAACCCATTCGTTTATACACGTTTTCCATATTTACCAATTCTCAATATTATCTATTTTTCAAAACAATCGACGTTACCCTAGTCGCATTTTAACATATATCCAACTACTAAATAAATCACTATAATTAAGTAACAACCGAACACAACCTATGTGTTGTAAATCGAAAAGCCAAACGCCCGATGTGAGCTACTTAGACACATATTTAAATATATAATCATTTTTATAGTTCTCGTAATAATAATAGTATTCGACATATTTATTTAACCGATAAATATATATACCACCATTTTAATACGCTTTAATACTTAATAAAATTAGATATGTTATTAGCCGATCCTAAACCACAACAAACCATGAGCTAAAATCACGCCGGCACTTTTAAACCCTTGGCGTCTCACGTCCAAACACGATCAAGACTAATAACCATCAAACCAAACGTCCTTTTATGACTTTCTACGAACCCAAACGCACTCCTATCGCGTATCTGCAGTCCCCAAACGCCCCATTATGGGCTGCTGTTAGCCCCAAACAGCCTTGCTGATAATTTTAAACAGTAACCCAAACAGTCTCTGCTGTTCGTAAGCAACGAACCAAACACACCTGCTGCTGGAACGCAACGAACTAAACGAACCCTTATGGCTGTTTATACAGCAAACCGAACGCCCCTACTGCTGCAAATCAGCACTCTCTCGCTGGTGTTTTTAACCAAATACACTCTCGCTGTCCTAAACACACCTTAATACCCATGACAGCAGACCCAAACGCACCCTACACCCCTTTCAGCAGACCCAAACGCCCCCTACTCGTCGTTTTCTGCCCGAGCCCGACACACCCGTCGCGTTTTTCTGCGAGAAAAAATCTTCCCCTGCGTGTTGTTGAACTCCTACCCAAACGTACCTTGCTTGTCGTTATCACAACCAAACACACCACATACTAGTCATTTTTATATTCATAACGCACCCTTTGCGTCAAAATCAGAAACAAATACCCGCGGTCGGCTAGGGTTGTGTCGGCGCATGGCTGACGACCACAGCGGCCGAGGCTGATGATAGATCTACATGATCTAACAGTGGTTGGTGGCGTTCACGTGGTTTTTGTTAGTGGTGATGCGACGACATAATAGATCTATAGATCAGTGGCTGTGTAAAATGTGGCAGATCGTTGGGTGATGGTGGTTACACAGCTAAGATAGATTGGTGATAGTGGTGATGCGTCTTATGGTGGCGGCTAGTCGTAGACAAGGATGGTGACAACGGTGGTGCGTGGCTGATGTGATGATGGTGGCAGCAAGCGCTGGTGGCCGTGGGAGTGACGACGCCCTATGGTTGTACTGGCGGTTTGTGGCGTGTTATAGATTGATGGAGTGGTTGTTAGGGCGAGGTGACCAACATGGTGGTGGTGGTGGTTTCGTGAGATGGTGTTGGATGTAGGCTACCGATGGTTTAGATCAGATGGGATGGGGCGGATTTGGTGGTAGTACGTTATGGCGGTTATAGTGACATGGGTGGCGGCTGATAAACAGTGATGGCCGGAAAATATTTTCCGGTGGCCGGAAAACATGTAGGCGCCGAATATTTGTTTAGAGAGAGTGTGTGTAAATTTTAGGGTTAGGGTTGAGGGAGAATGAGAAGAAACCCTAATTTCAGGATTTTATATGTGCTAGTTAAACTTTGTGTAAACAAAGTGTAAGGTTTCTAATACTACAGGGACTAAAAACAAATTTTGTTATAACGTTTGTATACAAATGGTTCGAGGCTCGTTTAAGATAGTTAGAAACTGGTTCGTTCAACAAAATTCACGTTGTTCCTTTCAAAATGATTTTTACTTTAAAGTAGAGTATTTACTCGACTAATTTTTGTAATCGTCTATATTTTTATGTAAGATAGTTACCATTTATCGGTTATCTCGAATAGTTTTCGTTCAAAGAAAATATAATACAATTTGAATGTTCTCATTTTCAACGTATGATATAAAAGCTAAGATAAAAGTATCCGATAATTTAATAAATCTTTTTATCAATATTTATGAATAGTTAAATATAAATTTAATTTGTATCGCGTCATTTCTCAGATTCCGCGCAGTCTTTTACAATATGAAAATAAACTACCGTTTTTGAATCAAATAACTTTGATATTTCTCGAAAATGAATATTGATTAATAAATAATATAATTTATTATTATTTAAAGTCTAGAAAATTCTCGGTTGTCACATTATGTTTACGCACTATCCTCTATTTTTGCATGTTTTCATACATTTTCTCGTGTTTTTCTACACGTAAGTAATATAACATGTGATAAAGCGTAAGAAAACGTGTAAAATATTGCGACAACAAACAAACGCGCGGGAAAAAGAACCAAAAACATGCGAGAATGTACGAAAACATGCAAAACCGCGCAAACATTTTTGCTCGTTTTCTTATAGTTTTGCGTGTTTTTTGTGTATTTGATTTGCGTTTTCGCGCGTTTTGATACGTTTTTGCGCATTTTGATACGTTTTTGCGCATTTGTTCCCTTTTCGATCGTTTTTGCTCATTCTCTTATGTTTTCACGCTTTTTCATGTGATTTTAGACGTTTTCACGTGTTTTTGTTTGTCTTCGCGCTTTTTAACATTTTAAGACATTTTTTTACGTTTCCGCGTGATTTCTTATGCATTCACGGAGTTTTTTCTTCTGTTTTCACGTTCTTTGCAATCCTTTCTCACCATTTCGGCCGTTTCCGCGCATTTTCTTATCGTTTTAGCTGTTTTCGCTGTTCTATTACGTTTTTACGTGTTTTATTCTTTTTGTGTTTTTACGTTTTCCGGTGTTTTTATGTTTTTGCGTGATTTCTTATGTTTTTGCGTGTTTTTGCGTGTTTTCTCGTTCTTTCCTATGTTTCCGCACCTTTTTGGTTGTTTTCATGCATTTTCTTACATTTTCGATAATTTCCCGTGTTTTCTTACATTTTTGCGTGTTGTCGGGCGTTTCCACGTGTTTTTTTTCGTTTTTATGTTTTTTACGTTTTCGTGTTTTTTTTTACGTTTTTTGGGTATTTCTTATGTTTTCGCGCGCTTTTGCTTGCTTGCGTGTTTTTCCACGGTTTCTCTCTTTTTCGGACGTTTTCACGCATTTTCCTACTATTTCGGCCGTTTTTGCATGTTTTCATACGTTTGAGCGCGTACTCTTATTTTATCGTGCGCCTTCGTACATTTCACACGTTTTTTTATGTTTAAGCGAGTTTTCTTTCGTGTTAGCGCGTTTCCTTTGTTTTCGTACTTTTTCGGCCCATTTTCTTACTTTTCACGTTTTTTATTTGTTTTCGCGCGTTTTGCCTTTTCGCACTTTTTTTTGCCAATTCCATCTGTTTTCGCATGTTTCTTACGTTTTCTCACTTGTTAGTCCATATACGCGCGAAAACGTAAAAAATACGCGAAAACATCAAAACGTGCGAACTTGTTCCATGTATAAAAAAATGTTACTTAATTGTAATTTGCATAAAATGTGCCAACTTTACAAACAATGAGGGTGAGGTTAGGGTGAGTTGTATTAACTTTACGCTTTTAGTCATTTCATTTAATCAAATGAGATGGAAAATATAGATTAATCTTTTAGCATGTAGAAAAAATAATAATAGATAATTACTCAACTCTTTGATACTATCATACAATAAAAAAGATGATCCATGTAATCGAACTAAACTCATTTGTATCGAGTTTGCCAAGCCATGTTTGTTATAATCCCGTGCGTACATAATGATTTAGTATAAAAGTTGATTTAAATTCATAACATTGTTATGGTGATCTTTTATAACTTGTACAATGTTTACGATATTATTAATCAACTTAATTCAACTATGACGACAACAACAACAAAAATAAAGATATCTTGTTAAGACAGTTAAACCAGACATATGCCATTCGTAAACTCTCTTATTTTAAAAAATTTATGAAAATTGAGAATTTTACATTTAGATCTCTATATATTTTTACCGATTTGGCTAGTTTTTAAAGTTTTAGACCTTTATTTATAGATTATATTAACGAATCAGAAATAACAATATTTTATAAGTAAGTTCAAAAGAAGGAAAAAAGTTTCAAAAGTTATGTGCATTTTCTACATAAATTTCTACTCGAAAAAACTAATGAAGTGTTCGTTTTCATGGTCTAGATTAGAAGGAAAAAAGTTTCAAAAGTTATGTGCATTTTCTATATAAATTTCTACTCGAAAAAACTAATGAAGTGTTCGTTTTCATTGTCTAAATTCTAAACTTTTGAGTCAAAGTACAATGTCTCATTTGGTTGAAGGGTGTTGATTTTCAAATTAGAATAAATCGGTAAAATGGGACATCTACAATCCCTAACCCAGTCGACTAGTTTTTTGAGTTTCTTTCATTTTTTGTGAGCCCAACACACTTCTTCAGTGTTATTATATTTCTTTAATATATTTTCACATACTTCAACACTAAGAAAGGGGGGAATGGTGGCTGTGCGCGCAGTTGGTAAGTCTTTGAACTCAGACTCTGTTGGCGCACCGCTCACCGACTCGCGCCAAACCTTCTCGCACTAAGAACACCAGCCTAGCTGGTAGAATTCTTGGTTTTTCCTTCCAAAATTCAAATATAGCCGTTGGTATTTAAAACATAGCCGTTGGATTTTTTTTTTCATCTTTTTCCAAAAAATATCCTCCAAATCACTCTATAAATTATACCTCTTTTCACCTAATTTTTTATACTCATTTCTTACACTTTTAAACTTATTTTTTATAATCTCTTTCGATTTTACTCTCAAAAAATGGATTCCAATTGGACAAACAACATGCTTAATGATCCTTCCAACCAATTTCCAAACTAGAATCCCGGTTCGTCTTCGAATCCGGGATCCTTTTCTCAACCCCGATGCAACAATATTCTATTTTATCCCAATAAAAATGAAGCATTTTTTAAATTTCAACAAAAACCATTTTTGAAATTTCAACAACAACAACAATTTTTGGCTCAAATCGGTTCACCACCACAACCTACACCCCAATTGGACCAACAATCCCATCACTTAGCAGACGAAGATTAAGATGAAGATGAAGATGACAAAGAAAATATCCCGACAACAACGTCAAAGAAAAGTCGTCGTAGGAAGGCCAAGGCTAAGACGAATGAAGAATCAGAAGCCGGTCTGGGTACTCAAAATTTTTTGACCGATGCGAAGGAGTATCTTTTGGCCGAATGTTGCATACAAATTTCCGAACATCCTAAGGTTGGTGTGGGTAAAAAAAAATAATTTTTGGTACAAGGTAACCGACACATAGAATGCGGTTGCAAGAACCAAAAAATTACCGACTCGCACCAAGGACATGATGACGGGAAAGTGGACCCCGTTAAATGGTGAAATCAAAAAGTTTAACAATCTTTTTGACAATATGAAATTGATGAGTGAGGAGAACGATGAGGGGTTTATGACTCGGGTTGAGCTAGCTTATAAAGGAATGATAGGGTTAACTTTTAAGCACAAGTCGGCTTGGAATTTTTTGAAGGACAAACATAAGTGGAGGAACCCCGATTCAACTTAAGAAAGGCGAAATCGTCTTTGTGTAACCGAAGACGGTCCCGAGTTCTTTGGTCCCGACGCGGTCCCACGGCCGGTCGGGTCGTATCATGTTGCTAAAAGTCAACGTTCCTCCAACTCAACAACTAGTTCCGGTTCAAACCCGGAAGCGTATCAACAAATGGTGAAAGAACAATACGAGCTAGAACGCAAGTCAAAATTGGATATCATGAAGCGTGAGGCGAATGCAAAAACTAATTACTTCAACACTCATAAGGTGGCCGAGGACTTCAAAATTCTTCAAATCGACACAACCAAGATGAGTCCCTCAGACCGGGCAATCATCGAGAGTAATAAAGATGCGATTCACGCATTGTATGCCCCTCCCGAAAACTAGTTTATTTCTTTTCGTTATGTTTGTTTTTGGTATGTTTTTTATGTTTTTAAATTAATGTACTTTTTTTATGTTTTAATAAAAATTTTATATAAGTTATTTTGTATTTAAAAAAATAAAACTAAAAATAAAAATAAAAAAATTTTCGTTGACACTACATTTTTGGGCCCAACTATTTTCCAGTAATGTGATATGAAAGAGTTTCTGATACCAAAGCCAAAAATCATACGTTAAGACACTGACATCACCTTTAAGGCTTAACCACTTACAGCCCTCTAAACATGCGTACAAGAGTCTAAACAAACGACTTTTTTAAAATTCATAAAATTTGTCTCTCTATTCTTTCTTTGAGCCCAATACTAAGTCCAAAGCCCGGTAATAAATCAAATGGCACCTAAAGGTCAGTTTGGCTTTTGAAAGTAGTGAGCCTTTGTTTATGATTTGTTGTTTGGTTTGTTTTGGAAACCAAATATTCGTGCTTTATAGCGTCAAAATGAAACATGCCATTTTAGTGGGTTTTAAGTTAACTTGTTTGAGGTTTTAGAATATGTTAAATATCAGTTACATAGTTTATTTCTCTTTCATTGTTTTTTTTAGTTTAGTTATTCAATACGATATTTTAAAATTCTTTTATAACAAATAATTATTTATATTTTCTCTCTCCTAAATTTATAACGAATTTAAATATAACTTTATATTCAAATCTTAATCCTAAACCCGTCTGCAAACTAAACGGACTCTAATTGACTTTCAATTTTATTTTTAACTAACGAGAGAGTTCATTTTTGGCATATGGAAAATCAAGTTATCTTATTGGTCAAATTTGATCTATTTTCAAATTTGTGTTTTCTGTAATTGTAAATTACTCTTAAAAAATTAATCCCAATGTTTCTTAAAAGACCAGGAAGCTATTTGGTGAGCAAGTTAAGCAGTATGTAACAAATTTAGTTATCTAGCATTATGACATCTACAATGCCTATACGTTAGTATAATTTATCGCAAACATCATGGAAACATGAAAAGAAAGAAACGTACGTTGGTGGTCGACAAAAGCATGCCCAAATAAAAGATATTGTTACCAAACACACAAAAACAAAAACATACAACTTGTTTAGTTTAATTTACCCAAACACATGCAACATGATTCATAATTGTGAGCAACATGATTTTATAGCCGTGTATAGATAGTGATAGTTTTTTTTTAAGACCATGTATACATACTTGTTTTATGTAGTGATAGGTTTTTAAACTATGTATACATATTTGTTCTTTTATATTGTGTATGTATATTTGTTATCGGTTATTATCTTCCTGGAAAAAACTTCCATACGTTATTTTGTCAAGTAAAGAACGTTATTATTTATAGGATTTTGTACGTTGTTTTACCATGTAAAAAACATTATTTTTCATTTGAACAAAATAGTGAAAGAAATGCAATCTTTTATCCGCTTTCTTACATTTATATACATTTTTCTTCCTCTCGTTGTTGGAGAAAGGGATGAAAAAATAACGTTGACCACGCGAGAAAACGTAAAAAGAACGTATGAAAAAAAAGTTACCAAGTAAAAAGCATACGAAAGAAATATTACGTAAAAGAGGAGGCATACTTTGGCACAAACGAAAAATGACGTACGACAAAAAATAAATTATTTTTTTAATTTAAAAACAGTTTAAAAATAAGAAAGTAAAAAAGAAGGAATTTAGAACAAAAATATTTTAAAAGACCAAAGGTTCTTCATGCATTCCGGGGAAGGAAAAAAACATCAATACGCTTGTTAGACTTAGACCCACATTAGTATTTAATGGAAAATAATTTGCATCGTTTGTTTTCAGGGATATAAAGTGTCTCGTTTTACTAACGGAAAGCGAAGTACGAGTGAAGGCCGAGAGACAATCATTTCGCAAACTCTAAGAATATATTTTGCAATTTACTTTTTAGCTTTTAAAGTTTCAACATAATAGCCTTTGTGGTTAAAAGGTCGGGTGAAAGTTTTGAATCACGCAGGTTCCAACTCCTTTCCCTATGGGTTTAGTGTCGTTTTCTCCCGACTAATAAGGTTGGTTTAGGGTCTTGATAATAAAAAAATTACTTGGATAATTTTTGAATCATGTAATCCACTTTTATGGTATTTTACGCTACTAATTGTTTTAGGTTATAGAAATTTATATATAGTTAAGATCAGAATGAACAAACAAATCTTAGGAAAAAAAAAAGAAAAATATATAGTAGAAAATTTATTGTCTTTGTAGTTCATATGTTCATATAAAAAATCAAATTGTTTATATATACACAAAGTAAAAGGTCATATCTTTTGGTTTATAGTTACACCTTTTGGTGAATAGTCACACATTTTGATAATACTTCATTCGTTCCAAAATTATTTGTTTCCTGACAAAAATATACAATTTCATAAAATTGCATTTATTACAGCATTCTTTTTATTATTTTTTAACACAATGACAATTTTATTTTTAACTAATTAATTAAAGTTTTATTTAAAGTTTGTTATAATAATTTCAAGCAAAAGTTATATAGTAAACTTGGTTAAATTTTCATATCTATTTTTAGCAAGAGACAATAATTTTAGAACATCACAAAATAAAGATAGAAACCTATAAATTTAGGACAGAGGAAGTAACTAATAGCGGTCAGTTGCATGTTATGTTGGAAACCAAAATTAATAGGCCACTACAAAATTTAAAATATTTACTTATTAAAATTTTTGCCTACTACAATATAAATAAAAAATATTATTTAATCATAAAACTTTACTTATTAAAAATGTTAGATGTAAAATGATGACGTAAAAGCGGGTAAGCTTAAACATTATTTAATCATTAAACTTTTACCTAATAAGATATTTACTTATTAAAAGCAAGTAAGATTAAAATCTCATCAAACATTGGAAGGATGGGGAGATAGCAAGAAGAACGAGAACAAAAAAGACCAGCCAAAGGATAAGCCCACGACCATCTACATGGTGTAGTCGTGGCAGCGTAGAACCAAGCAAAAAATTAGTCAAAAATTTTCACGTGGAACATAAATCTCATTCCTTCCCCTTAGTGCAAGCAATGTAGTTGAAGGACCTTTAACAATTGAGGTAAGCATGGGAGACCATGCTCTCCGCCGCATGTATATTGATGGGGGATATTCCGGAGAAATCCTTTACATTGCTTCACATGGCTACGGTCGGAAGTCAAAATCCAGTTGATGTCGGCCATGAAACCGCTCACAGGCTTCGGTGGAGAAGTGATTTGGCCACTCGGCCAACTACGCTTCTTGGTGACGGTTGGGATGATGAACATTCGGCCACGGCGTGGATGAACTTCATGGTGACATGTTCACCATCGCCATACAATGGCATCATCAAACGGCCAGGCATTCTCGCCATGCTAGTCGTACCTTCCACAGCCCATGGAATGCTCAAGTTCCCAGTCGAAGGTGGTATTGTTACAACCTACAATACCGTCATAACGCCAACAGAATGCAACACCGTAGTGAAAGCACCGGTACCAACCATGACCGAAACCATGGCATCACCACCTAATCTGAAGATAGTATTCCATCTGGATTCCCTAGAACAAGAAGTAATGATCGGAGGAACATTGTCTGATAATGGTAGAGCAGCCATGTGCACTCTCTTAAGGAAAACCTAGACATCTTTGCATGAGAACCAAAAGACATGACTGGAGTACCTCGGTCAATTGCAGAACACAAACTGTAGATCCGTGAAGGATACCCTCTAGTAAGACAAAAGAAACGCGAGCAAGCCCCCAAACGCAGTCAAGCAATACTAGAAGAAGTAAAGAAGTTGGTGAAGGCAGGCATCATGTGGGAAGTCTACTATCACGATTGGCTCTCTAACCCAGTCATGGTAAAGAAACATGACGACAACTGGCGCATGTGTGTGGACTTCACGGATCTTAAAAAAGCCCGCCCTCAAGATTACTATCCACTACCAGAGATCGATTAGAAGGTCGAATCCATATGTGGGTATCCCTTCAAATGATTTTTAGATGCATATAAAGGGTATCACCAGATTTAGATGGCGGAGCTAGACGAGGAGAAGAAGGCATTCCATACAAGCCAAGGGGTCTATTGTTATACAAAGATGTCATTTGGCTTAAAGAATGCAAGAGCTACCTATCAGCGACTAGTAGACAAAGCATTCGATAGTCAAATAGGACGCAACTTAGAAGTCAACGTCAATAACCTGGTTATAAAGAGCCACACGCAGGAAAAAATTATCCCGGACATCAAGGAAACCTTTGGGACGCTAAGAAAAATCAACATGAATTTGAATCCCAAGAAGTGTACCTTTGGCGGAACTGAAGGAATGTTCTTAGGATACATGATAGATCCCAATGACATCAAGCCATGCCCAGATTAAACGGAGGACGTGATACAACTCCCATCTCCGCGGACAATTAGGAAGTACAATCTCTTAATGGAAAGCTCGTAGGCCTGAATAGATTTCTTTTTAAATCTGCGGAGAAATCGCTCCCCTTATTCAAAATCACTCAAGAAGTGCATGAAAAAAGGGAGACTTTCGGTTAGACAGCGGAAGTAGAAGAGGCTTTCGACCAACTCAAGAAACACTTAGCAGCGCTCCCCATGTTCGTCGCACCACGACCAAAGGAAGAACTAATTTTATATTTTTCTGCTACGCATGGAGCAATAAGCGCGATATTAATGACAGATAGAAACTCGGTCCAAACACTAGTTTACTTTGTAATCAGAGCGCTACAAGGTCCACAGTTGAGCTACACTCCAATGGAGAAGCTAGTTTTGGCGCTGGTATATGTTGCCAAAAGGTTGTGCCGGTACTTCCAGGTGCACCCAATAGTGGTGATCATCGATCGACCGATTAACTAGATAATCTCAAAACCAGACGTAGCAGGGAGACTACAGAAGTGGAATATCTTGTTAGGAGAACATAACATCTCGTACAAACCATGCACAACAGTTAAAGGTCAAATAGTGGCAGACTTTATGTTAGCCATTGAGTCAAACAAGAATGTTCGGTCATAGGTTTATATTGTAATATTTATTAGAACGTTGTAATAGATAGTTAAATAGTTGTGGTTCACGGGCTTGGATTTAAACTAATTAAAGTCCGAAAGACAAGCCCGACCCAATATATAGCCCATTAAAGCCCGCATGTGGGTGGACTATATATACTACCCTCCTAGCATGTTAGGAGGGTGGATGGTCATTTGTAAACTCTAATCTTCTCTAATCTAATATTTACCAAGTTAATCATATCTTCTCTCTAATTTCTCTTACTACTTTCTCTCTCTAGGAATCCATTTATTTTCATCTATTTTCTATCTATAATCATCTAAATAATATGGGACAACATTTGGTATCAATCGCCACGGGGTATATTGTGTTTGGTTGTTTGGTTTGAGTTTGATTTGGTTGATTTTTCTATCTAAATCATCCCGAATTAAATTTCTTTTTAGTATTTCGGGCTATAAATCTTGATATAAATCATTTATATTGATTTGGTAGGGATTTGGTTTGGTTTTTGTGGTAAAAATCGCAAGATTTTGAGGTGTTTGGATTCATATTTTGGGATACGGTTTGTCACTGCTTCTATATCATTCAAAAATAAGATTTTCGGAAAAGGGTTAATTATTCCCAAAAAAGGGAGTTTCAGATAAGGGTTTATTATTACGAAGAAGTGATTTTTCTGAAAGGTGACTTATTCCGAAAAAGCCTCTATTCCGAAGAAACGTTTATTCCGAAGAAGGTAAGTTTCTCTGAAATTTTCATTTTCTCTGAATTTGGTATATTCCGAAGATTATTCCGAAAAAGTCTCATTTTCTGAAAAAGCATTTATTCCGAAGATTATTCCGAAAAGCCTAATTCTCTGAAAAAACATCTATTCCGAAGATTATTCCGAAGATTCACGTTTTTCTGAAAATATCATTTATTCCGAAGAACACCATTATTCCGAAGAAGTGCAGTTTTCTGAAAACATCAATATTCCGAAGAAGTACCTATTCCGAAGAAGTTGTTTTTCTGAAAACATCAATATTCCGAAGAAGTTGTTTTTCTGAAAACATCCATATTCCGAAAAAGTTCTTTTTCTGAAAACATTAATATTCCGAAGAAGTTGTTTTTCTGAAAACATTACTATTCCAAAGAAGTTGTTTCTCTGAAAACTTCATTATTCCGAAATACCCCAATTTCTCTGAAAATGTTAGTTATTCCGAAAAAACCCAAAAGTGAAATTTTTTAACACGTGTGATTTTTCGCCTTCAATTTTTTGGTTTCTTGTGAAGACAATTTTTAGGAGATTTTAACATTTTTCATCGACAACAACAATCAACACACATCTACTTAAGATCCATTTTCATTTCATCGATTTCAAGTCTCTAGATATGGATTCTACTCAAGGGTATCGTGTCACAAACAACAATATCATGGTGGCGGGTAATAAAGAGAGACCACCAATGCTTGTGTCTGGTCGGTATGCTCAATGGCAATCTCGTTTCATACGATATCTTGATACAAGACCCAATGGTGATGCCTTTAGGAAATGTATTACTCATGGACCATATGTATTCAAGAAAATCTCAATTCCTCCAAGAGCAGCCACAGATACTACTGATCCAATACCTGCAAGTGAATGTGATGAAACAAGAGCCGATCCCACACCTGAAAATTGTGCCTGGCATGATGCGGAGAAGGAAGCCATGTATATGGTTTTAAGTGGGATTGGAGATGATATTTACTCCACGGTTGATGCATGCCCTACAGCACATGAAATGTGGACTGCTATTGAACGTTTGCAACAAGGAGAATCACTCAACAAACAAGATGTCAAAACAAACTTGTTTTGGAATTTTGGCAAGTTTCTTCAAGGGATGGAGAATCAATTGACTCTTACTACTCCAGGTTTTATAATATGATGAATGACATGACAAGAAATAATCTGCAAGTTTCCACCATGCAAGCCAATGTTCAATTTCTTCAACAACTTCAACCCGAGTGAACACGGTTCGTCACTTTGGTGAAACAACAAGAGAAGTTAGACGAGGTCTCATATCATCGACTCTTTAATATCTTGAAGCAATTTCAGAATGAAGCAAATGAGATTCGAGCTGAACGTGTTGCCAAGAAGGCTAATCTACTTGCTTTAGTGACTACAACTCAACATGTTCAAGGTCATCACTCTCGTGCTCCTAAGCCATACTCTACTACATCATCTTCACCACGATCTTCCACATCATCTAAGTCTTCATCATCCACAAGATCTCGAGGTAAAGTGCCAAGAGCACCATCACCACCATCTGAGTCCTCATCTGAAGAAGATAGTGATGAAGACCAAGCTTAAAAGAACCGAGAGATGAAATAACAAATTGCTTTCATAATGAAGACTTACAAGAAAATCTACAAACCCACCAACAACAATCTTCGTACATCATCTAACACAAAGAACCGATATGTTGAGAGTCCTCCAATGTATGACACACGTCGACGTGGTGAAAGTCCTTCTAGGTATGATCGACATAATCCAACACATGTTGAGGGTTCTGCAAGGTATGATCGACAAACTGCCAAGTATGATACTCAGAGGATTGCTGCTGCTACTGGGAATAGGGACAATGTTGGAAGTCAAGTGGTTCAACATAGTGGGATTCAATGTTTTAATTGCCAAGGTTATGGGCATATGGCAAAGGAATGCAGGAAGTCGAAAAGGGTTAGAGACTCCAGCTATCACAAGGAAAAGATGCTGCTATGCAAGAAAATGGAAGCAGGGGTTAAATTGTCAGCTGAGGAAGGAGCAATGCTTGATGATACCGATGATGAAGATTCTGATCAAGAGCTCGATGCACATTACTCGTACATGGCAAAGGTTGAAGAAGTTCTCAAAGTCACTGAAGATGACAATGGCCCTATCTTTGACACTGAGCCAATCGAAAGGTACACACTACTGATGAATATAATGTGTTTGGTGATATTCCTGAGCATAGTGATCTACCCAATGCCATTAATGACACGTGTATGATGGAAACAGTTGATAGCAATACCACACCCGATTCATCAGACATTGCAATAATGAGTTTGAGGATGATCAACATGCAAATGAATATGATGAAGAGGAACGTATTGGGCTTGCTAAATTAATTGCTACTTTACAAAAAGATGTCACTCAAAATAAAAAGAGTCAAAAGCAATTAAAGAAGGCAAACACTACACTCACTCAAAATTTTGAAGAGTGCAAAGCTGCTCTTATCAAATCTACTAAGATGACTGAAAGCTATAGAGATGAACTCCTTCAGAAAACCAAAGAGCTTGAGGGGTACAAGGGAAGTGCGTTAAAAAGTAAAAAGGACGATTTATAAAACAAATATAATACAACTCTTGAGTTATTAGCCAAAGAGAAGCGTCAATATAATGTTTTCTTAATGGATGAACGTCAAAAAACGTACCTTGCCAATACCAAAGTTAATGAACTTGAACAAAAGCTCTCTATGACCACTACAGATTCTGCTAAAAATCTTGAGGATAAGAAACAAGAGGTAGATGCGTTAAAACACGAATTCAAAAGTAGATACGATAAAGAAACCGAAAAAGTAACGAAACTAGAAGAACAAGTCGAATTTTTGAAGAAAGTTGTTTATAAAACGCATGATTCTATTCGATCCGTAAGAATGCTAGCACCTCCATCGATGTTTAAGGGTCAAGCTTGCTTTGCAAGTCCTGAGTACCTTGCCAAAGCTCAAGCTGCGAACCCGTGTCTTTATCTTGATGAGACTGAAAGGACCGATCTTAATTGCATGCCTGTTAGTGCCAATAGTGAAGAGACTGCCCTTTGGGATGATGATAGTCAACCTCTTGTCAATAAGGAGTTTGTAAAACCATATAATTATGCTTATGAGAATAGTCTTTATGGTCTTTTCAACAAACAAACTCATAAAACCCGTGAGGAAGTGTTTTGAATGCAAACAAAAGAGAATTCAATGGAAGAAAGCATTTGCCCCTAAGAAATCTAATGTTTACAAATACATAAACTACCTCCCTCTAGATGAATCTAAAATCAAGAGTAGGAAAACATTAGGTATTCTTAAACACCACATAGATAATGTTAAATCTATTGTTGAAAGAGACTGGGCAAAATGTGAAAATGCTGAGTGGACACGTCCGATTCCTCAAGATATTACCTTGCTTGTGATAGAACTCTTAATTCCTAACACGACATTGATTAAAGAAACTGTTCTTCAACTTGAGGAGTTCATTCGTACTGAAATGTATGATGATTTAAAATATGTTGAATCTCTTGAGAAACACATTGAAGATCTTCAAATGGAGAAGTCTGATTTTTCAGATGAATATGATTTACTATTGCAAGAATGTGTTTCTAACGATGTTATGTGTGCTTATTTTACATCTTGTGCTGATATTGATGAATATTCTGATGTTGCATGCAAATATCTTGATAAGATCAAAGAATGTGAGCGTCTTGAAATTGAGCTTTCGAGACGTAAAGAAAATGTTGATAAAAAGGTTTTTGAGTTACTTCAACACAAAACTGATTTCCTTCAAAAACATTGTCATTCTCTTGAACTTGCTTTGCAAAAAGACGTTGGTAGTTTTCCACATGATAATAAATTGCAAGAAAAACTTTCCCAAACGTTTCGAGAAATGAATGAACAGAATTTGGAAATTAAAGGGTTGAAAGCTCAGTTACAAGACAGGGACAGAGTGATAGCAGAGTTGCAGAAACTCGTTGCTAAAATGGGTGGGAAAGTTGTGGAACCTAGCATTAAGAAAAATGTTGCTAGACAACCCAATGCCTCTAAAGAGAATAGATCCTCTATCTTGGGAAAACCATCTGCCTTATCAAATTCCTCGTTTGCAAAACCTGTGTTTGCCCCCAAGATGGATTGAAAGGAAAGGTTACCACATAATCAACCCATAAGGAATGTCATAGCACCAAGCGTTAAGCACAATAATGTGATTAAACCAGAGATGTATAGAATGACCACTAAGCCCACAAACAAAGTTACTCAATCGCCCCAGACTTCTAGAAACACTAATATTCGTGTGTCTTCTACTACAGGAATAGTCTCCACTACTAGTGTTAGCCGGCCTCAGCTTAAGAGCACTCAAGTGAATGATAAGGTCTGGAAACACAAGAATCAAGGGAAGATGAAGGAAGTAGAAGCACACCCTAGGAATTTGAATGTTTTTAAGAATAAAAAGTCTGTAATCGCATGTAATGACGATTTGAATGATGTGAATGATTTGAATGATATGAATGTGAAATTTGTTTGTGTCAAATGTGGAAAGTGTGCTAATGCTAATCATTCTATGTGTGCTATGAATAAAGTCAAAGGCATAGATACTAGAACTAAGAAGCAAATTGAAATGCCTATTAGAGCTAGTAAACCCAAACGCAAAGTGAACCATTCTGGTGCAACCCCCACTAAGAAACGTAATGCATTAGACTCCATCACTAAGAACCCTAGAAGCAAAATTAAGGAATTATATGAGTCTGCTAGCAAGTCTTAGAAATGGTGGTTTGCTAATCAATGTCCTCCAGGATATAAATGGATGCCAAAAACTAGGACAGAAAATGTGAAAACGAGTGTTAGTTTGCCTTTAAATGTTGATAAGGACACTAATGATTCTACTATCACAACTACTGTGGTATCCAATTTAGCAAATGCTCCATCGTGTTCTAACTCTTTTGCAGGTGATACAAATAATTCTCTTCATACTGGACTCCGGATGCACGAAGCACATGACGAGGAATCTCAAGCTTCTAATTAACTTCGTGGAGAAGTTCCTGGGTACGGTCCGATTCGGAAATGATCAATTTGCACCGATCCTAGGATATGGAGATTTGGTTCAGGGGAATATTACAATCAAAAGGGTATACTACGTCGAAGGGCTCAATCATAATCTTTTCTCGGTTGGTCAATTCTGTGATGCGGATTTGGAGGTTGCTTTCAGAAAGAAGACATGTTTTGTTCGTGATTATGATGGGAATGACTTACTTACCGGTACACGGGGTACTGATCTTTACACTATTTCTCTACAAGACACAACTTCATCAACTCCAATTTGCTTCATGGCTAAAGCTTCAACGACTCAGGCATGGTTATGACATCAACGTCTTTCTCATCTCAACTTTGATACCATCAACTTGCTTTCCAAGAAAGATATTGTGAGAGGCCTTCCAAGCTTGAAATTCATCAAAGATCATCTTTGTTCTTCTTGTGAACTTTGTAAAGCTAAAAGAAGTAGCTTCAAAACAAAGACTACACCAAGCTCCAAAGGACGGTTAGATCTTCTTCATATGGATCTGTGTGGTCCCATGCGTGTTCATAGTATCAATGGAAAGAAATGTATTCTGGTAATTATCGATGATTACTCAAGGTACACATGGACTCACTTCTTGAGTTCCAAGGATGAATCACCTGAAGTTCTCATCAGCTTTCTTAAACTGATACAACGTGGTCTTCAAGCTCAAGTTAAAGTGGTTCGTACTGATAGAGGTACAAAATTTTTGAATTCAAATCCGAGAAAGTATTTTGAAGCCGAAGGGATTGAACATGAAACATCTATTGCTCGAACACCCGAACAAAACGGCGTTGTTGAAAGACGAAACCGTACTTTGGTTGAATCTGCTCGAACATTACTATCAGCTTCAAAACTTCCACTATATTTTTGGGCCGAAGCCGTGTCAACCGCATGCTACACACAAAACCGCTCCTTAATTATCCCAAGACACGAAAAGACACCATATCACATAATTCATGATCGAAAACCTTCACTCAAACACCTTCGTGTTTTTGGATGTACTTGTTACATTATTCGAGATGGTGAAAATTTGGATAAGATGAAAGAAAAAGGTGATGCATGTATTCTTGTGGGATATGCAACTCAGTCTAAGGGATATAGAGTGTACAACAAGAGAACAAAATTGATAGTCGAGACTATTCACATTCGATTTGATGAATTACAAGAAATGGCACTTGAACAAAATAGTTTAAGTCCCGATCCACAACGACAAAAGAATTCCATTCACAACCGCACGGAACTCGGAACTCAAGACCACAACAATGAACCGTCAATTCAACGCTGGTTCCAGAAAATGTTCCTAGAGCTGATATGACAGTCGACACGACAATTGAAGAGTTGGAAATGTTATATGGACTGATAGGTGTGTAAACACCCATCCTTTTACCACTTAATTCTGGCTAAAACGAGACCAAAACGCGTATTTAATATCATTTGTTTTGAATTATGCGTGGTTTTTGTGTTTATTGTGTTTTCAGAGCCAACCGGATGAATATTGAAGAAAACATGGGATTGCACGGGTTTTATAGAAGAAAAAGACTCAAGACGAAGTCTATTGTCCAAGAGATGCAAAAGATTTGAAGTCACTGGGCCTATTTGACGATTTATCGAAGAAAAGGACCAAAGATGGAAGATTTATATAAGTCGAAGAAACTCAAGTCTATTAAACGAAGAAATTAAAAGACGAGTTGAATTTAATCGACGACAAATCCCGAATCAGAATCGAAAACGTCAACTTTTCTAAAAAGACGAGAAGACAAGAAACGGGAGAAAGCCCACTCACCAACCAAAGGGGACACCTATATAAAGGGATCCCCTCACACAATAGTGGCAGTTAGTTTTTTTAGTTTTTCTTCTCCCCACCTTTTTCTCCCTTTCTGTTTCGTAGCATCACCAACACCACTAGGGTGTTTGGTGATTTTTGATCTTTGTTTTTCAAATCTTGTAAGTTTAATCCTTGTTTTATTTTGTTCAACATTAATCATCAATACAAGTTCTTGTTTAATCTTTCCATTTTATCTTGTTCATCATCATCTTTTATTTCAAGTTCTTAAGTTCTCATTTGATTGATTTGATCTTTAAAAAGTTGTTGAATTTGTGTTTTTACTGTTGGGATTTGTTACTTATGGTTATTAGATGATTTGTGGTTAATTTGGTAAAACCTTTTTGAGTATTTAGTTTGATTTTGGATCAAAACGTTTTTCCTTGTTCTTCGGGTAAGTTACTGTTCTTGAAGTTCCCCAGGTTCCGAATGAACCAAATCTTCCGGATGAACATTAAGTTCCGGATGAAAATTAAGTTCCGGATGAACAACTAAAGTTCTGAATGAGTTTATGTTAAGAAAAGTTCCGAGTCAGTCTAGAAGTTCCGAATAAATTTTCCTTTCAAAAGTTCCGAATGAACTTAAACTTCCGAATGAACCAAAAGTTCCGGATGAGCACAATCTTCCGAATGAACTGAAAGTTCCGGATGAACACCAACTTCCGAATGAGTTTCAAAAGTTCCGAATAAATTTCTTTTCCAAATCTTCCGAATCAACTTCCGAAGAAAGTTCCGGATCAATCTTCCGAGTGAACTTCCGAACGAAAAGTTCCGGGTGAACTTCCGAATCAAAGTTCCGAGTGAAGGATCTTTCAAAGTTCCGAATGAAGACTTCCGGGTGAAAAGTTCCGGATAAATAGTTCCGAATCAAGGTGACTTCCGAATCAATTTTCTTTAAGTGTTACTGCGTTACTGTTTTACTATTTCTTACTCTTTCTTTATTTTTTTTTTTATTTTTTATTTTTAAATTTTAATTCAAGTTTTTATTAATTGTTATTAATTTTAATTGTCATTAATTTAATTGCTTTTAAATTTAAGTTTACATTTTCGTGCATTTAAACTTTTCATAGATTAAAACTCCAATCCCCTTTTAGTAACCAAGAACAATCATTCCACTTAGAACCGAGATCAATTCGAGAGGATATCGAGAGACATAATTGAACCCCAATGAAAAACCTTGTATCAAATGGCGCCGCTGCCGGCTCTTCTCGTTAAGATCAAAAGTTTTTTGTGAGAACTTGGATTTTGGGATCCGTTCCCCGTGAACGTAACTTTTTCATAAAAATTTTCAAAAAACACTAAAAAAATATAAAATTTTCAAAAATCCTAAAAAGTAAAAAACATAAAAAACCAAAAATATTTTTGCTTTGTTTTTCTCTTGTTAGTTCTTTTGCAGGTGTATGCGCACTCGATCCACGTCTTATCAAGAGCCCGAGCCTCTCGATCACTTAGACATGGCCGGTGTACAAAACAACAACAACATACCACCTCCAAACAACAATAATAACAACAACAACCCACCTTTCAACAACATGAATAATAACAACAACAATGAGCCTCTACCGGATAATCGCCCGATGATTGAACTGCTGCAAGCTCATGTAAATGGCAACACTGATCCAATTGTTATACCAGCGATTGCAGCCAACAATTTTGAGCTCAAATCAGGCTTTATCCAGATGGTCTCCGCTCAACCATTATTGGGGCGTACCATTGATGATCCACATGACTACATCAAGAGATTCTTACAACTCACTAATACGGTCAAGTTCAATGGTGTTCCACAAGAGGTAATCCGTATACAACTTTTTCCCTTTTCTCTAGAGGGACAAGCCCGGCATTGGCTTGCTAAGGAACCGCCACAGAGTATTCTTTCGTGGATGGATTTGGAAACCAAATTTATCAATTACTTTTTCCCACCCTCTCGTACTACCGCTTTGCGGAATGAAATCATAAATTTTGAACAAAAGTACGATGAGTCGTTCAGTGAATCTTGGGATCGTTTTAAAGATCTGTTAAGAAAATGCCCACAACATGGTTTTACCAAAGTACATCAAATTAATACTTTTTACAATGGTTTAAGCATGAGTGACCAAGATTCACTAAACAGTGCCTCGGGGGGAAATCTTTTGTCTAAGACTTCCAATGTTGCTTGGGATATCATTGAGAATAAGTCTCGTGTCCAAACCAAGAGTGTTCGGACCAATGTTGCTAGTGCTAGCACTAGTGACAGCGACAAGCGACTTGACAAAATCACTACGCTTCTTGAATCGCTTGTTACCCACACCGTCAGCAACACCAACAGCAACAACGCTAAAAACGCTCAAGTCAATGCTGTTAGCCAACCATGCGAGATATGCGGGGGTCCTCACTCTTACACCACTTGTACTGCTACCCAAGACTACCCTTCTAAAAATGTGAATGCAGCATATGGCACCTATCCTCAACCTGCTTATCAAGCTAGACCTCAAGGTGACCGTAATTTGCTTAGCTACCGCTCCAACAACTACCTCTCACCACCCGGTTTTCCTACAAACAACCCAAACCAACAACAAAACCTCAACCTCCCTCCTCAACAACAACAACAACCTCGTACACCATACATCCCACCTCACAAGCAGCAACAACCACCTCAACGTAACAACCAAGTTTACCAACAACCTGCTTATCAACCACCCGCATACAATGCTCCTCCCAACCAACCCACCGCTCTTCACCAAGAAGTGGAAACTTATATGAGGACTAACGATGTGATAGTGGGAAATCTTCAGCGGGAAGTGCTCAACTTAAAAGCAGACTTGGTCAAACAAGGGAACGATTTGAGAGCTGACATGAGAAACACGTTGGATAGCCAGACGAATGACTTGAAGAACATGATGGCTAGTTTCTTCCAAGGTAATCAACCCTCTTCTTCGGGTACTCTTCCGAGTAACACCGTTGCGAATCCAAGAGGGGAGATGAAAGCAATCACCACTCGTAGTGGCAAAGGTACCAAGGAACCTGAGCTTCCTATACCTCCACCGGTGGTTGTGACTAAGGAGAACGAGTCACCTGCTCCTATTCCTCACCCCTCTACTTCCCCAATTTCTCCGCCTCCTTCACCTTCTACCCCCATTTCCCCACCACCCGTGGTTGTGAGTGATCCTATTCCCCTAAAGCCTTCTTCTTCATCCAATATACCTATCCTTCAAGGTTGAGGAAAGAGAAGCAAAAGAGCAAGGATGATATTCAAGTTTCAAACTTTCTCAAAATGTTTAAACAATTCAATTTTAACATCTCCTTTGCCGAGGCTCTCGCTCACTTGCCCAAATACGCTAAGATGTTTAAAGATCTTCTTAACGACAAGGAGAAGCTTCTCGACATTTCTCAGACCCAACTTAATGAGAATTGCTCTGCAGTGCTCTTAAGGAAATTGCCAACCAAGCTTGGTGATCCGGGTCGTTTCCTAATCCCTTGCAACTTCCCGGGAGTAGAGAATTGCATGGCCCTAGCCGATCTAGGTGCCAGTATTAATCTACTGCCTCTAAGCGTTTGGAAGCAATTATCTCTCGCTAGTCCCCACCAAAATGACTTTGGAATTAGCTAACCGTACGGTTGCTTATCCAGTGGGGATAGCCGAAGACGTCTTTTTAGGAGTCGACAAATTCACTTTTCCTGCTGATTTCGTCGTTGTTGACTACGACATGGACCCTCGCGTGCCATTGATCGTTGGTCATCCATTCTTGAGGACCGGTCGTACTCTAATCGATGTTGAAGCCGGTGAGCTTATCATGAGAGTGGGTGACGATAAGATCGTCTTCAACATGGGAAAGCTTTCTAAACAGCCTTATTCATACGAGAGTGTTAATTGTATTGACGTTCTTGATGAGGCTTGTGAAGAACACTTCAAAGATGCTTGTAAAAGTATTCCTACCTCTCTTCCCAATGTTGAGACCGTTTCCTCTATCGACTCATCACTATCTCTATTTGGAGAAAGTGATTTCCTTTGGAAAGATTTGGAAGCCACCATGGGAGATGTGAATTTAGACAATGACGATTCTACTACCAATTGGGATGAAGATCTCCGCCTCATTGAAAACCTTCTCAAAGAAGACAATCTTTCTCCTCTATCTCCGACGGTTACTGCTATTGATCCTCCTTCTCCTAAAGAGGTGACTAATGATGATCCATCGTTAGTTTCACCATCTATTGAGGATCCTCCCACTCTTGAGCTTAAGGACCTACCTCCTCATCTTGAGTACGTTTTCCTTGAAGATAACGAGAAGTCGCCCGTCATCATCGCAAAGGACCTAAAAGAAGAAGAAAAAGCCCGACTTGTCGCCGTGTTGAAGAAGCATAAAACAGCTATCGCTTGGAAAATCTCCGACATTCGTGGAATTGATCCTCACTTCTGCACACATAAAATTCTCATGGAGGACGACTTTAAGCCCACAATTCAAAGCCAACGAAGGATGAATCCAAAAATACATGAAGTCATCAAAACAGAGGTTATCAAACTTCTTGATGCGGGTATGATTTACCCTATTTCGGATTCACCATGGGTTAGTCCAATCCATTGTGTGCCTAAGAAAGGCGACATCACCGTTGTGCCCAATGCAAACAACGAGTTGATTCCTACCCGTCTCGTTACTGGGTGGAGAGTTTGTATAGACTACCGCAAACTCAATGATGCCACGAGAAAGGATCATTTCCCTCTACCTTTTATGGACCAAATGCTTGAACGTTTAGCGGGCAATGAATATTACTGCTTTCTTGATGGTTTCTCGGGTTATTTCCAAATACCCATCGATCCCCAAGATCAAGAGAAGACAACATTCACTTGTCCCTATGGCACATTTGCTTACAAAAGAATGCCTTTTGGTTTATGCAATACCCCCGGGACTTTCCAAAGGTGCATGTTAGCTATCTTCCATGACATGGTTGAACAAACCATGGAAGTCTTCATGGATGATTTCTCGGTCTTCGGGGATTCCTTCTCTTCTTGCCTTGCCAATTTGGAACGTATGCTTCAGCGGTGCGAAGACACTCGCCTTGTTCTAAATTGGGAAAAATGCCATTTTATGGTAAAAGAAGGCATTGTGCTAGGACACAAAATCTCTAAAGCCGGTCTTGAAGTCGACCGTGCTAAAGTAGATGTCATAGCCAAATTACCTCCACCTTCAACCGTGAAGGGTGTGAGAAGTTTTCTGGGTCATGCGGGCTTCTATCGTCGATTCATTCAGGATTTCTCTAAAATCGCTCGCCCGATGACCCACCTCTTGGAAAAAGATACTCCTTTTATCTTTTACAAAGAGTGCCTTGAAGCCTTCAACTTGCTTAAGGATAAGCTTACTAAGGCACCCGTATTGGTTACCCCTAATTGGGAGCTGCCTTTCGAGTTGATGTGCGATGCTAGCGACTTTGCTATTGGTGCGGTTTTGGGCCAAAGAATGAATAAACACTTCCAACCAATCCACTACGCTAGCAAGACAATGACGGGGGCACAATTGCATTATACGACAACCGAAAAAGAGCTTTTAGCTGTTGTCTATGCTTTTGAAAAGTTCCGCCCCTATCTTGTCCTTTCCACCACTATCGTATACACGGACCATTCCGCGTTGAAGTACTTGATGACAAAGCATGATTCTAAGCCAAGACTTCTTCGCTGGGTTTTACTCCTTCAAGAATTCAACATTGAAATTCGTGACAAGAAGGGAGCCGAAAACCTGGCCGTGGATCATCTGAGCAGACTTGAGGATCCATATCAAGGGGATCATCCGAACAAAGAGATCAATGACTCTTTCCCCCTTGAGACCTTAATGTCTATAGATCTCAATCTCGATGGCACCCCGTGGTTTGCCGATATTGCAAACTACTTAGCGGGTGGTGTTCTCATCCAAGGGTTAACATCCCAACAAAAAAAGAAGTTCTTGAACGATGTTAAAACTTACTTTTGGGATGACCCTTTTCTATTCAAACAATGCGCTGACTTGATTATTTGCCGATGTGTTGATAGACCGGCCGCTTTGGACATTCTCCAGGTTTGCCACAAAGGACCCACCGGTGGTCACTTTGGTCCCAACTACACTGCCAAAAAAGTGTTTGATTCGGGATTCTATTGGCCCACCATTTACCGTGATGCTCACGAGATGGTTAAACATTGTGATTCTTGCCAAAAACAAGGCAAGATCACACATAAAGATGAGATGCCTCAAAATTTCATACAAGAATGTGAAATCTTTGATGTATGGGGTATCGACTTTATGGGGCCATTCCCTTCTTCTAAAGGCAACAAATACATCCTTGTCGCTGTTGACTACGTTTCAAAATGGGTTGAAGCCAAGGCTTTACCCACTAACGACGCGAGGGTGGTTTGTAAATTCTTGAAACAACTGTTTGCTCGATTCGGTGTTCCTCGTGCTATTATCAGTGACCGCGGGACTCATTTTTGCAACGATCAATTTGCAAGAGTCATGGCAAAGTATGGTGTCAATCACCGTCTTTCCACCGCTTATCATCCTCAAACCAACGGTCAAGCCGAAATATCCAACCGTGGATTGAAAAGAATTTTGGAGCGTACTGTGGGAGAGCATCGCGCCGCGTGGGCCGATAAGTTAGATGATGCTCTGTGGGCTTTCCGTACTGCTTATAAGACCCCGATCGGCTGTACGCCTTATCGTCTTGTGTACGGAAAAGCTTGTCACCTCCCTATCGAGCTGGAGCATAAGGCATACTGGGCTTTGAAGTGGGCTAACTTCGACATCAACAAAGCCGGTGATTTTTGCAAGATTCAACTCAACGAGCTACAAGAATTGAGGAATCAAGCTTACGAGAACTCATTGATCTACAAGGAGAAGACTAAGATTGTCCACGATGCTAAAATCAAGAACCGAGAGTTCCACGTTGGTGATCAAGTCTTACTCTTTAACTCTCGGTTGAAGATCTTCTCAGGCAAGTTGAAGAGCCGCTGGTCTGGTCCATTCACCATCGCCAATGTTTTTCCCTATGGCACCATTGAGCTTTCTCAGCCAAATGGGCCCAACTTCAAGGTGAATGGCCAGCGTTTGAAATTGTACTTTGGTGAGGACACCTCTCAGGAGGTGATTCCATCCCTCACCACGTTCCCCATGAACTAATTTTGGGTCGAGTCAGGGCCCGTGACTCGGTTATCAAAAACAAGCGCTCCTCGGGAGGCAGCCCAAGTATCTATCCTTTTCCATTTAACCTCCTAAGTGTAGGGGGCCTCTATAGGGTGTTTGTCTGTGTGTGGTGATGTGATTACAGGAATTAGTGCACTCTTGGAATCTTTGAAGAACCGTGCTCCCGTGTTATCCAAAATCCGGTTCTAAATCTCTACTATCGTGATTCAATTTTCTTCATACTCACATTTGAAATTGATCACTTTAGTCGTCTCTTTCTTAACTTGAGTTAACCAACGTGCACAATGTCATAAGTGTAGGGGAGACTTTTCCCACATGCTTAAACATTGAGGACAATGTTTATCTTAAGTGTAGGGGGGACTTCTATCGAAGTTTTAAGTGGACTTTTCCATGAAAATGCCTTCATTTAACCAGAAAATCCTATTTTCAACATTTTTCAAATTTTTTATTAACTTTATCCATTTAGTCGTAATTTTTAAATTGTTATCGTTGCTTTCATATGTATATATCCCGCAATAAAGTCAAAAATATTAATATAGTGGTGTAGCTAGTTTAGAAGTTTTTGACATATTAGGCCGTTTGCGTTTATTTTGACTTAACCCGAATAGACTTTTCCAAGTTTATTCTAGCTAGTATCCTTAACCATGTAGACCTTAATTGGTTTTTTAGGCTAAGTGTCCACGAATCTCATTACTTGAGATTTTAAATTTTGGAGGACGAGAAATGATAGAGTCAATTATAAGTCGGTATTCTTGCACAAGCTCACTTGGTGTAATTATTTGCCTATTCTCCCATCACTTGCTAATAATTTATCTGCAATAAGTAAGGTCGTACGATTTGAAAAGTTACTTAGCTTCTAGCCCAAGATCGTTTAAAAGTTGCTCGGTAATGATAAGAGTTCATAGCCAAGGCATAACTTATGAAGCGGGGCGCGAAGATTGGCGAGTCCGAAAAGGCCCTAACAAGGCATGAGGATTCCATTTTATTGCTAAAGATCCAAGGTGATGTGAAAAGCATTATTCCCAAAGTCAATATGAAGGATCAAGACTCACGACGAAAAACAATCAACTCCCATAAAGATGATGGAGAAGTCTATCCGAAAAGACCCTAACAAGGTATGAGGATAAATAGATCCAAGTCTGAAAAGGAGGCGGATCGTTGTATCTTATCTCAAAATCCCAAATAGAGATTGAAGAAATAATCATGAAGTCGTGGTCAACAAAGTTGGAGTACCTCTCAAAAGTCTCCAAGTGAAGAAACTCTATGAACGATGAGAAGACCATTATCTCAAGCACGTCTCTCAAGATATGAAGTATGAAGTACATGCCAAATATCAGCCCGAGAAAGGTCTCAAATCGTGAACCGAGTTATGCCAAGATATGAACTTTTTGATGTCCCGAGAAGCAGTTTTAAGAGATTTTGTCCTTTAGCTAACTATTGATCAAATCGCCCTACTTTGCTTTCAGCCTTAATAAACTATCGAAATAAGTCCAAAAATGCATCTTCATGATCATTCTAAGACAAAAATAAAATATAAGAGATACACCTAGGAATAAGGGTGTTTAAGCATATAATTAAGCCATGTGTGTAAGTGTTTGATTTACTAACTTATAATAACAATGATCTCGTTTTTAAGCTTAGTTTGGGTAACGTGAAACTTGAGGGTGATAAATCTTCGCAGCACCAAAGCCCTAATGTAAGTCATTGATTTCTTTGCAAGTTATTTCCATGTAGCTATTTTCAAGTGAAAATGGTTTTCTATCCTTTTGTCTCCTTTAAAGTTTAATTTCTTTTAAGTACTTTAATTTTTGTTTAGTAGTATTTGAATAAGGCCAAGGTTGATTAATTATGAGAAAAGTGTAAAATTACTTTATCACTAAGCATTGCATGAGGGCATGGCAATTGTTAAGTGTAGGGGATTTGATAGGTGTGTAAACACCCATCCTTTTACCACTTAATTCTGGCTAAAACGAGACCAAAACGCGTATTTAATATCATTTGTTTGGAATTATGCGTGGTTTTTGTGTTTATTGTGTTTTCAGAGCCAACCGGATGAATATTGAAGAAAACATGGGATTGCACGGGTTTTATAGAAGAAAAAGACTCAAGACGAAGTCTATTGTCCAAGAGATGCAAAAGATTTGAAGTCACTGGGCCTATTTGACGATTTATCAAAGAAAAGGACCAAAGATGGAAGATTTATATAAGTCGAAGAAACTCAAGTCTATTAAACGAAGAAATTAAAAGACGAGTTGAATTTAATCGACGACAAATCCCGAATCAGAATCGAAAACGTCAACTTTTCTGAAAAGACGAGAAGACAAGAAACGGGAGAAAGCCCACTCACCAACCAAAGGGGACACCTATATAAAGGGATCCCCTCACACAATAGTGGCAGTTAGTTTTTTTAGTTTTTCTTCTCCCCACCTTTTTCTCCCTTTCTGTTTCGTAGCATCACCAACACCACTAGGGTGTTTGGTGATTTTTGATCTTTGTTTTTCAAATCTTGTAAGTTTAATCCTTGTTTTATTTTGTTCAACATTAATCATCAATACAATTTCTTGTTTAATCTTTCCATTTCATCTTGTTCATCATCATCTTTTATTTCAAGTTCTTAAGTTCTCATTTGATTGATTTGATCTTTAAAAATTTGTTGAATTTGTGTTTTTACTGTTGGGATTTGTTACTTATGGTTATTAGATGATTTGTGGTTAATTTGGTAAAACCTTTTTGAGTATTTAGTTTGATTTTGGATCAAAACGTTTTTCCTTGTTCTTCGGGTAAGTTACTGTTCTTGAAGTTCCCCAGGTTCCGAATGAACCAAATCTTCCGGATGAACATTAAGTTCCGGATGAAAATTAAGTTCCGGATGAACAGCTAAAGTTCCGAATGAGTTTATGTTAAGAAAAGTTCCGAGTCAGTCTAGAAGTTCCGAATAAATTTTCCTTTCAAAAGTTCCGAATGAACTTAAACTTCCGAATGAACCAAAAGTTCCGGATGAGCACAATCTTCCGAATGAACTGAAAGTTCCGGATGAACACCAACTTCCGAATGAGTTTCAAAAGTTCCGAATAAATTTCTTTTCCAAATCTTCCGAATCAACTTCCGAAGAAAGTTCCGGATCAATCTTCCGAGTGAACTTCCGAACGAAAAGTTCCGGGTGAACTTCCGAATCAAAGTTCCGAGTGAAGGATTTTTCAAAGTTCCGAATGAAGACTTCCGGGTGAAAAGTTCCGGATAAATAGTTCCGAATCAAGGTGACTTCCGAATCAATTTTCTTTAAGTGTTACTGCGTTACTGTTTTACTATTTCTTACTCTTTCTTTATTTTTTTTATTTTATTTTTTATTTTTAAATTTGAATTCAAGTTTTTATTAATTGTTATTAATTTTAATTGTCATTAATTTAATTGCTTTTAAATTTAAGTTTACATTTTCGTGCATTTAAACTTTTCGTAGATTAAAACTCCAATCCCCTTTTAGTAACCAAGAACAATCATTCCACTTAGAACCGAGATCAATTCGAGAGGATATCGAGAGACATAATTGAACCCCAATGAAAAACCTTGTATCATGGACCAATGTATGATGAATATTTCACGGGGGAGAAACAAGTTGTATCGAAGTCTTCCGTTGTAACTCATGATAAGAATGATGATACCGATCATCGTCAACAAAAGGATACAACTTCATCTACTTCAACACCGGTTGCTACAGATTTACCTCCTCAGAATATCACTTCAACAATCGATCCTACAACATCTACAACTACTGTTGATACAAGGCTTTTGACACCCCGTATAAAAATTAAAGTTCGTGTTCTCGGTATCTTAACGAATTGATCTAGGTTCTATGTATGACTCTATTGTTTTTGGTGAAACAAATATTTTTGGTTTGTTTTTAAAATAAAAGTGCAAAACTTTAAAGTAAAAGGCGGGTATTTAAATCTAAACTAATTTAAAATAAATGGCTAGTATTTAAAAGCGTGACTAAAATTAAAATGCACTAAATGTAAATAACGCAAACTTAAATCTATCTAAGGCAAACTTAAAACACAACTAAAACTAAAGCTTAAACTAAGGCAAGGTTAAAAATAATCTAAGGCAATTAAACTTAAAGTGCGTCTAAGGAAAAAGGCGGGAAAAATAAAGCTTGAAATTAAAAAGCAGAAACTTAAAAACTGAAATTAAAGAAACCTGAAAAATAGCTCATCCGGAATAATACCCTTATTCGGAATAAACATCCATCCGGAATGTCACCTTCGTTCGGAATGTTTTTCTTTACTCGGAATATCAACCAAAGTCTTTGATCCGGAATAAATTGCTTACATGGAATATGTCACCTATCCAGAATAACTTCTCTATTCGGAATAAAACCTTGATGCGGAATATTGCCCTTGATCCGGAATAATTCTTGATCCGGAATAATATTCCGGATAGAACCCTTGATTCGGAATGTCAAAATATTCCGAATAAACTCCTTGATCCGGAATAATAAATTATTCCGGATGAACTTGCTTGATCTGGAATATTATTTGATTCGGAATGTTAGGTTGATCCGGAATATCCTGCTGATCCGGAATAAAAGGTTGATCCGGAACTTTTGGTTGATCCGGAATATTATTCCGAATAAAGCACCTTGATTCAGAATGTTTGGTCTATCCGGAATGTTCTGCCTATCCGGAATAATTTCCTTATCCGGAATATTAGATATTCCGGATGAACCACCTTGGCTAAAACCTTGATCCGGAATGTTGAAGATTCCGAATAGAGCACTTTGATCCGGAATAATTAATTTTTCCGGATGGACGACTTTGATACGGAATATTTTCCACAACAACCTTCACTCGGAATAACTTTTGGCTGGGATTGATTCGGAACTTTCCTGGGAAAAGATCAGTAACAGCAAGATGCGAAGAACAGGGAACAAGAAATAACACGAATCTAAACAAACTTAATCAAAATCAACCACAAGATTAAATCAAACTAATAAAAAAAATATGTATTAATCATAAACAATCAATCCAAAATAATCAAACTAACAAAACTTAATCAAAATAATCAAAACCCACTTAAATAAATCAATAAAAATCAAGAACATGAACATAAACAATAAAGCATGAAGATTAAAGAAAGGAAGAAAGAGATCAAACAATAAAGATAAAGATTAACAAGAATTAAAAGAACACTTACTTGAAATTAAATGGTAATTAAGGTGCAAGACAATTAATGTAAATGGACATGAAGTTAAATGTGCATAAATTTAAAATGGAAGAAATGGTTTGTCAATCCACCCAACAAAAACTAACTAATGACATCCTAATCTATATATAGGGGAGGTTAAGGAATGCTTAGGAAGCTTCCTCCCCTCCTTCATTTCTTCTTAATTGCAAGCTTAGTCCTTCTCTTCTTAATATTTTGTTAAATGCACCATTAGTCCTTAAGCCTTTTAATCTTCTTAAATCTTGGACTTTAATGACTTTTGGCTCGTGATTTCTTTGGACTTGTCTTTTAATTCTTCAATAAATAAGACTTGAGTTCTTCGGCTTTTAGTAAACTTCCGTCTTTTGACTTTTTCTTCGATAAATCTTCAGAATTGGTCTTGGACTTCCGTTCTTTTTGCACTCTTGACTTCTTAACTTCGTCTTTCGTCTTTTTCTTCGATAAAAGCCCGTGAATGCCCGTGTTTTCTCCACTTTTCACCTTTTCGTCCTAAATCACAACAAAAACACAAACCACACATAATTCTGACATAAAAGACATAAAATACACGTTTTGGCCCGGTTATTATGGTAATTAAGTGGTAAAAAGGATGGGTGTTTACACACCTATCAACTGTCATTGCTCCAGAGAACACAAATGAAGCAGAATATGCATTTTATGATGAAGACGAATTTATCAACCCATTCGGTACACCGATACACGAAACTAGAGAGTCTTCTACTCGCCATGTTGATCCGTCAAATATGCATACGTTCTACCAACGACATCCTTCAACACATCATTGGAACCGAGATCATCCTTTGGTTCATGTAATTGGAAACCCTTCACAGCCCGTTCGCACAAGACGACAGCTTAACACCGATGGCGATGTTTGTATGTTCGCACTCGCCGTGAGTTCAGCCGAACCGAAAAACATCAAAGAAGCCATGGCTGATCATGCTTGGATTGAATCGATGACGGATGAACTTCAACAATTTGAAAGACTTAAAGTCTGGGAACTCGTTGACAGACCATTCGATGTAATACCATTAAATCTTCGATGGATCTGGAAAAACAAGATGGATGAAGAGAACACGATCATCAAGTATAAATCTAGGCTTGTGGCTAAAGGGTATGGACAGAAAGAGGGTATTGATTTTAAAGAATCATTTGAACCAGTAGCTCGCATGGAAGCAGTCAGGATTTTTCTTGCTTATGCTGCACATAAGGGATTCATTGTCTATCAAATGGACGTAAAGACGGAATTTATTAACGGTCCTTTGAAGGAAGAAGTCTATGTCACGCAGCCGGAAGGATTCGTCAATCCTCATTATCCTGACAAGGTGTATCGTCTCCACAAAGCACTTTATGGACTCAAGCAAGCTCCAAGGGCGTGGTACGACGAGCTCTCGAAATTTCTAGTCTCCAAAGGTTTCTCAAAAGGTTCCATTGATCTAACTTTGTTTACTTATAAATTTGGTGATGACATTTTGCTTGTGCAGATTTATGTTGATGACATTATTTTCGGGTCTACAAACCCAAAACTTTCAAAATGGTTTGAAAAAGTAATGCACAACAGATTTGAAATGTCTATGATGGGCGAACTAAAATTCTTTCTAGGAATTCAAGTTCACCAATCCCCAAGTGGTATCTTCATTAACCAAGCTAAGTATTGTCAAGAGATAATCACAAAGCATGGTATGACATCATGTGACCCCGTCGGGACACTATTATCAACCACATCCCTAGATGCTGATTTAGAGGGATTACCCATAGATCAAACGAGATATCGTTCCATGATCGGGTCCCTCATGTACTTGACAGAAAGCAGACCTGATATTCATCATGCTACATGCTATTGTACATGATATCAAGCACGACCCACTGAAAAGCACCTCAAGGAGGTTAAACGGATCTTTCGGTACCTTAAGAATACCATTCACATGGGACTCTGGTATCCGAGGGAAACCGGTTTCTTTCTAACGGCCTATTCAGATTCTGATCATGCAGGGTGTCTTGATATACGTAAAAGTACTTCTGGTGGTGCACAATTTCTAGGTCAAGATAAGCTTGTGGGATGGTCTTCTAAGAAGCAGGATTGCACATCATTGTCATCAGCCGAAGCGTAGTATGTGTCTCTATCTGCGTGTTGTGCTCAAGTTCTTTGGATGAGAACACAACTCACGGATTATGGCTTCCAATTTGATAAAGTACCTATGTATTGTGACTCAAAGTCTGCCATAGCCATCTCCTGCAATCCGGTCCAGCATTCCCGCACGAAGCACATTGATGTCAGATATCACTTCATTAAGGAACAAGTTGAAAAGGGTATTGTTGAATTATACTTTGTTGGAATTGATTACCAATTGGCTGACTTGTTTACAAAAGCTCTTTCGAAAGAGAGGTTTCCGTATCTTGTTAGGAAAATTGGTATGAGATTTTTGACTCCAGCAGAACTGGAGATTCTGGCAAAGAAGCCTACTTGATTCATCCATCAAACATCTACCTGTAAATATTAATCAAAAAGCAAAATACAAAATTAAAAAATATTTGATAATCCAAAAATATTCTTCTCGACATGTCTTTCAGTATCGATAATATTGACGTACCTAGAAATGTCGCTCAATAACGACACGGGTGTGTACATAAAGCTCGAATGAAAGTTGTAAATATTTTTCAAAACATGTCATTTCTATCTTTTTAAAGGAAATTGTCTCTTTTGGACAATATTTCCAACAACGGGTAGAGCAATCTATCTCGGGTTGAGCTTGTCACAAAACATTCAACGTTTTGAGCTCAACACAATGGTTTGTAATCACTTTCAGATTGCAACCCGGATCAATATTCACGGGGGAGTGTACGATTTCGTGCTCTTACCCTTAGCAAAAGAAGTTAAATCTTCTTACACTTGAGTGAATTCGTCAAGACATTCAAAGTCTATGAACTCAAGTTTATGCTTTAGAAAAACCTTTTCGTCAAAAAGAATTGATTTTTCAAAAAGCGTTGAACGCAATTTTTTTTTCAAGAATTTCTCAATGATATTCAAAATCTTTCAAAAATTGTGTGTTCAACAACTCCTATCCTCAAAAGTTTTAGGTGGATCAAATCCTCGTAATGACAATTCTATTGGATCAATTTTTGAGGGGGAGCTTTCCAAAATTCATGCTAAGTTTGACACATCTTTCTCCCGAAGATTTTCAAGACTATTTTTCAAAATATATTTTAATCAAATTTGGTATCTCTAATATCAAAAGATTTTATATATTAGAGATAGGGGGAGAAAATGTGATTAAAATGTGATCTAAAAGACTCAAGCACTCATGGTTACGATCAAATACCCACAACATCTTTAATTCACGACGTTATTGGTGTCAAAAGGGTGGTTAGGTTTAAGTCCTATGATCCAACCAGAACCAGAGGGATCTTCCCAGAGACAATCCAATAGATTATTAGAAGTCCTTAGGAAAGATGGAGTAGAATGTGAACGTAGCGGAATGCCGACTAAGTACTGATGCTAGCACTGGAACAATCACAACAAGGTGCTAGTAATGATGTCTTGGTAAGCATTGAAGGGGTTGAAGAATGAAAAAGAAATGTAAGGATAAAGTGTCTAAAGAAAGAAGCCCTCCATACAACATAGGCAGAAACCGAGTCAACTCATCATGAAGACAAACTCACCATGGACCCAGTGATGTGAAGCATAACCCTTTCCTAGCAACTCAGGCTTCTCTCAAAAGAAGTTTGTTTTATTGTCACGGAGATTAACATGACTTCTATTGACTTTCTCACTCCGAGATAGTTGATATTGAATAGGTGGCATCTGCTCCAGCCTCCGACTACTAAAAGTGCACAAATCGAGTCTAGAGCCAAGAGATCAATCAAATCTCGTTAGGACACATGGATGAAGATCAAGAGAGTCCTACGTTATATCCTTGTGATATTGCTAGAACACTCAGAGTGATACTACTTAGTATTCACAATGATGAGTGGAAATCCTTCCAGTGTTAACATGAAACAGCACTGTGGTAGGTCATATGCAAGATTCTTTATGAATTGAACATATGAAAAACTGAAAAGCAACAGTGGTTTGATTCTGAATTGATTCAAACTCGTTTTAGGTTTCTACGTAATATCTTTATGGTCTTGCCAGAACATTCAGAGTGATATTCATTAATATTCACAGTGACGAATGGAAATCCTTCTAGCGTCAACATCAAACAGCTCTACGGTAGGTGACTTGTGAGATTCTTATGAATCAAACTTGTGTCAACTGGAAAGCAACAATGGTAAGATTCTTAATGAATCAAACTTGTTCCAGGAATTTGAATTGACGACTTTAATCAAGCGGATATTTATCCAATTGATTCACTCTTTATGTTCGCAGTCTTGCTTTGAGACGGTCGAGTAAAGAGAACGGCTAGTACAGCCGCGAAACCCTGTCAAGGAGATTCTTAATTGAATCTACCTAATCATAGGTATGGTATTTAATATCGTATAACGGTCTTCACCGACCGGAGGTAAAACGCTACCGATTTAGGACGAATGTCAAAGCCATTCAGTCCGTGTCTAAGTTTTGTCTCGAGAAGGTGGCGTCACGGTGTACTCAGCAAAGTCAAAGATTCAAAACCACATATTCATGCCCAAAGACTTATTCAACAATTAATAGTGTGAGCATGTGGATAAAACCACAAGATCGCAAGATGGTAAAGACAAGTCAAGAATGATTTGAAGATCTCAAGATAAAAGACTAAGTTGAAAGACAATGACAAAGGCTCAAAGATCACAACATGAAGGATCAACACTACTATTACACGTTCAAGATTCATTTATAATGAAATTCATAAATCTCCATTGGAATCCAAATAACGAAGAGGAATGACCTCACATTGGGGGAGATTGTTAGCCACAAAATATTGAGTCAAACAAGAATGTTCGGTCATAGGTTTATATTGTAATATTTATTAGAAAGTTGTAATAGATAGTTAAATAGTCGTGGTTCACGGGTTTGGATTTAAACTAATTAAAGTCCAAAAGACAAGCCTGGCCCAATATATATCCCATTAAAGCCCGCATGTGGGTGGACTATATATACTACCCTCCTAGCATGTTAGGAGGGTGGATGGTCATTTGTAAACTCTAATATTCTCTAATCTAATATTCACCAAGTTAATCATATCTTCTCTCTACTTTCTCTCACTACTTTCTCTCTCTAGGAATCCATCTATTTTCATCTATTTTCTATCTATAACCATCTAAATAATATGGGACAACACTTTATCAACGAGAAACCAGGTGAAGAAGACACGACGCCAGAAAAAATCAAGGAACCCCAAGACCCGTGGATCATGTTCACTGATGGATCCTGTTGGGAATAAAATTAGTACTGGTCTACATTACACTAACAATATTAATTTTATTAATACTAGTAGTGGTATTCTTAGTGCTGGTTACTTTAGTACTGATCAAGACTAGGTTAAGCCTTAGTGCTGGCAGGAATATTAGTGCTGAGTTAGAGATAAAGACAAAAGATGTGTTTCTCAAAGATAGAAGATATTCACTTATATCTTCTAAAATTTTAAACTTATTTGTTCATATATTTGTCTTGTAAAGGACTCCTTATATTATAAAAGAGGTCCTAGGTCTAGGTTACGATATACGAATTCATTAGTTCTTTGCATTTTATTCTTACTTCAAGATTTTTACCCTAATACTCTGTATTAAGAGTATTAGTATTAATATATTGAAGCATTCAATACATCTTTTGTCAATCACCACATACATATAATCTTCGTAATAACAAAGAGTATATTCCACATACTCTTTGTTATTATTCAAAGTTTCTACCAAGTATATATAGGATTTATTCTGTATAGACTAAGTCTTCAAGCTAAGAGTAACAAGATCTAAGGGATCAACAAGTGGTATCAAAGCTTGTTGAGAAACTTTGATCTTTAAGATTATTCAAGAACTCTCTTACTAAAGATATGGAGTCAGAAACAGCACTACCTAACAGCATGAATAAGGTTCCAGTCTTCAAACAAGGAGAGTTTATGGAATGTAATTCAAATTTACTCAATTTGTGCAGATGTACAATTTAGATTTATGAGAAGTAATAGTCCATGGAGATACTCACAACAAACTTGTTTTGGTTGATGGGAAAGCACTTGAAATATCACATGCATAAAAGAAGAATATGTCTAATGATATGGAGGCTAGGAGTATTGTTATGCTGGCAATACTAAATGAGCATATTCTTGATTTTTAGCAGTATGAAGATACTAGATCTATGTTTGATGCCTTTGTTCAAATATTTGGGGAATTGACTCTACAAAGAAGGCTAAGAAATGCCGAGGGATCAAAATCTCTTGACTCTATCTATAATAGACTTCAAGGGATTGTGAGTAAACTCATTACTCAAGGAGGAATGGTTAAACAGGAGGACATAAATGCTAATTTTCTAAGGAGTATACATGCTGAAATGGATACAGAGGTGTCTATTTGGTAAAATAAAGAGGATATTGATCAAGTCAATATTGATGAGATGTACAATCACTTTAAAGTGGTTGAGCAAAAACTCAAGAAAAAGACTGGGTCAATCTCCAATGATACTAACTTGATATTCATATGAAGTTCTAATCATGCCAGTAAAGACAACTCAAATGGTTCTCTTAATACTGATAGTATATCAGTTAATCCTGGCAATACATTATTTGATTCTGTTGAATCAACTACTAGTGCTGCTAGATTAAGTGATGGAACTATCTATACTTTCCCGTCTAGTTATGAAAATGTACCAGAGATTGTTGTTGATGATTTACAACAGTTAAGTGATGATGATCTAGAAGAATTGGAGATAAAGAACCAACTTGATTTTCTCAGCGTGAGCGCAAGAAGGTTTTTAAGGAAAACTGGAAAGAAGATCATTCTTAATGCTGGTGACAAAACTAGCTTTGATAAGTCAAAGGTGGAGTGTTATAATTGCCACAAGAAGGGACATTTTGCTAGGAAGTGTAGAAGTCCTAAAAGTCAGGTAACCATTGAAGAGCCTTCCACCAAGGCATTGATAGTTGTTGACGGAGTTAGAGTAGACTAGAGCTTTATAGAAGATCAGGAACCTATCACTAACATGGAACTTAGGAAACTTTCAAACAACGAGGTAATTCATAAAAAAACTATAATGCTAAATGTCTGAAAACATATAAGGAACTTGAAACTTATAGTGATAGTATTAAGTTAAACTATGATAGGTCTACCCGTGATTAACTGCTTATCAAAAGGGGTTTAAAGATTCAGAAGAACAAATAGAGTGTTATAAGGAACAAGAAAGTGCCTTTAAATACTCTGTTATTCTTCTAAAGAGGGAAATAGCTAAACAGGGAAGAGATATGACTGAACTCAATACTAAGCTTGAGGAGTGTGAAATTGCTAAACTTAAAAATAAACTTAAGTTTAAGAGTCTTAGTAATGCTACTAAGAGCATGGAGAAAATGATTGATAGTCAGGTCCTTGACAAATGCAAGTGGGGACTAGGATACAACAATGATTATCATGATGTTGAGCCCCCTCTTGTATATTTTCCTCATACACTGATAGGTCTTATAATGGGTTGCCTGAGTTTCAAAAGAAAGAATTTATTCTTATTAAGTTTCAGAAAGAAGGAACTAGCTCTTTTGGTGAAGCCTATGTTGACATTTCATAGGTGAATCCTACTACTAATACTAGTACTAGTACTCAGACTGAGGAACTGGTCCTTGAATCATCTGATTTAGAAACCACAAAGAACGCTGTTGCTAATTCTAGTGATTTAAACCTAAATGCCCTTAAGTATCAACCTATTAAGAAACCTGTCCAGTATGCTGAGATGTACAGGAAAAACACATTAGGAGAAATCAAAGAAACAAGAATAACAAACAGATTCATAAGAATGGGAATAGAGCTTGCTATATATGTGGTAGTTTTGATTATTTGCAGGCACAATATAGAAGGCACAACCAGCAGAACAAGAAAAAGGGTTCCAATTGGAATTATCAGTCCAATACCAGGATGGCCCCTAGGTCAGTACTTCTTAGGGATGGTCTTAAGCCAATTAATAGGTGCTAGTCATTTTAATACTGGTAAACCTTCACTAGTTAATTCTGGCATAACATTTAATTTTGGTAGGTCTTTAATTCTGGTAGCCAATGATCTTATACTGGTAGCAATAGTCCAAGGTTCGTGAACTCTGTCAGCTAAAGACCATACTTTGGTAATCATAGACCATGTGACACAACCATAGTCCAGAGTTTTCCCCAAAAAGAAAACATCTTTTGGTTCTCAAAACTCCTACCAAAAGAATAAAGCTTTCAATTCTAGTAAGAATAGTCCAAGGTCTGGTAACTTTGTTAACACAAGACCTTATAAACCAAAGTCTTTTATGCTACAACCCTCTACCAAAGCACCACCCCAAAAAGGAAAAGCTATAAATTCTATGATCACCAAAGGTAAAGCTGAGTATTTGGAAAGAGTAAGACTAGCTGCTAATAAGTTTGACAGTGGTCCAATTCCCAAGAATTTGGTATGGGTACCCAAGAAAGTTCAGTCAGTAGGAAACTCTCAAAAGGTTGAAAGTGAAAAGGAAGAATATGTTAGTTCATGAGAATAAATGATGAGTATGCTGTAAGAATGTTCAAATAGGTTGAAGTCATGAAGAAACTAAAGTATGATGAAACAAAAGAAGATGGTATGTTTGACTATAACACCCAAACTCGAACTTTTGAATTCAAAGACTTACATGGGGAAACTTAAGACAAGGTATATAAGTTTGTTGTACCAACTAAAGAGAACCAAAATATGTCTTGGGTTTTGGTCAAAAATAATTATGTGAAGAAAGAATTATGAAATGTCTTTGTGAAGTCAAAATATGTTGTAAAATATTTTTGTAAAATATTTAATGTTGTTTGTGTTTTTCTTAATTCCGTTAATCAAAATTGTTAATGTTGTTCATCATGATTTTCAAATATAAAAAGGACAATATTTTGGGCACATTTTTTCTTGGTTTGGGACTAACATTTGCAGGATGAGCAATAGAGCATGAAGGAATTTTGATGTTGTATACTTGTGAGCTGTTGTGTAAATTTTTGTCATTTGGTTCTCACTAAATGTCTCACTCTTTTATGTGTCATTTATGAGATGTCATAGACAATAGCTTTATGCTAAAAATCCTATCAAGAAGACTACTTTGCAAATTTATCTGATCACAGGCGGTATCTTGGTACTGAAAATGGTTGTCACAAACCAAAGGTTAAAGCAACCTACAAGGGTAAAGTGTTTAGTAGAAATATTATTGAGCACATAAGGAAGAGTTTGTTTTAATAGAACTCTTTTATCAAGGAACCATACAGGACTCTTGTCTACCTCATGTGTTTGAGTGTGCTGTGACTCCTTTGATCACTTGCTTAGATTCTAAAATTATTTTATCTCCCTTTATGTTAGAAATTCTACTATGGTGCGTGTTTAAAAAATAATAATTTTTTTTGTTGTATATTGTTATGTACATATTGATGTACATGTTCTCTAATAGTTTGGTTTATGTTCTTTGAGAAAGTTTACCTTAATACTGGTTTGCATATTTATGCTGGTAGTATTATTTTCAGTGTTGGTAGTATAAAATAATAATGGTGGGTGTCCGTTAATTTTGGTATGAAGGAAACTATTATAAAATTATCATCATGTAATTTTATGATAGTTACTTCAACCATAGGTAACCTTTGATAAGATATTTACCTATTCTTTTCAAGATTTCATCATTGTATAAACTTCCTTATTTTAGCAAGTTAAATTTTACGGCCCAATCAAAACCTTTTCTCTCACCTATATAAGCTAAATTCTCTTTCTCATAATCTTACTTTAACTTTTATGATCTCAACCCAACTTACTCTATCAACTTTCATCCTCGTCATTCTTGTATTCAAGCATGTCGACTCTTATGTTCTGTGAGAAACACAATCAAGTTGTTTATCTACAAAAGGATGTTGGTCAAGAATCTTCCTCTGATATTCTAGAGTTTTTAAGGCATAGTCACCTATACTATGCTCTTACAGTTCACCCCAAGGTGCTTAAATCTACAATTCATTAGTTTTGGGGTACTGTTACTATGGAAGAAAAAGATGGGTAAGAAGTGATCAAAGCCATTATTAACAAACAAGAGCTATATATTCCTGAAGCACATATCAGAACTTATTTAAAGCTTGATGATGAAGGTAGAGTCTTTACACTTCTTAATACTGAAATTTTGGATGGAATGGAGGCACTTGGCTATGTGGTAGATAGATCTTTTACCTTCTATAAATGAGCTTTCTCACCACAATGGAGGTTCTTGATTTATTGTCTTACACATTGTATTAGTCAGAAGAAGTCATTTCAGATTAATTTGATATCCATCTTGCCACTTCACTGGTTTGTTTATTTATCAAAGAACCCTTAAATTTTAGTCATTTGATCTTTGTTAATCTACTCGAGAATGCTGAAAGTCTACATAAGTTTTTGATGTACCCAAGATTTCTCATGACCATTATCAATGGTTTGAGACATGTTGTGGGTAATCACCATAGGTTGTAACATCCCACTTTCATAAGTAGACGTTACATGATAATTATGGCGTGTCATCAAAGCATGCAAGGTAATATGTATTAAAAACATAAATGACCGTAAAGGAAAATCAGAATCAAACATTGATCCCCAAACATAAGCTCACACATGCATAAAGTAAAGAATGTAGAAAAGGACTAAACATTGTCCAACCAAGCATAAGTATATGAAATGTAATAAGTGTGTAAACACTTATCCTTTTACCACTTAAAACAATGAAAAAACGAGACCAAACGTGTAGTTAATATCGTAAATGTCAGAATTATGCGTGGTTTGTGTTTTTGTTGTGAAATAGGTACAAAAGATCAAAAGGAAAGAAAACACGGGATTTCACGGTCATTTATCGAAGAAAAAGTCAAAGATATATTCAAAGGACCAAAAAGTGCCAAAAGAATGAAGTTTGGAGGGCTAAAGATGAAGATTTGATGAAGATTTTACAACAAGGACAATTTTTTCCATTCTCCAAAGTCATCCACTAATAAACCACATGGAAGAGCACAAAATTACGAACCAACGTTCCCGACCTCGCGTCGTAACTCCTCACGGTTTATTTTCTATGAATTTTTAAAGTTTATTAAGTTTTTAAATTAAATAACTAATTTTTATTAACTAAATAAAATAAATAATATAAATAAAAATATATTTTCAAAAATTAATAAATATAAAAATAAAATAAAGTTTTAATAAAAATATAAATAATTTTTCGTATATTATTATTATTATTATTATTATTATTAATATTTTATTATTATAATATTTTTTATTTTTTATTTTTTATTTTTTTATTAAACCATCACTTTATTAGAAACAAAAAGGGATTTACAACAAATTGGATGGGAGTCGAGATACTATCTGCGCTCCCACCCCTTTAGCAATGGTAAAACCTATTCTATGGAAAATATGTACATCAGCGCGCGCTCCAATGTCTTGAGCGTTAGAAAATCTCTGGATCCGCTTCAGCAACGCAACTGCATCTTCCTGTAACTCCCCTAAAGAAGAAAAGGAGAAAGGAAGAAACCCATATCCGAGAGATGAACACTTAGCCAAATACTTGCAACGTTTACGTTGTGCAGCATCAATCACAGCTCGGCGAGGAACAAAGTCATTCATCCCCGTACGAGTCAAAGGAAAAGAACCAGTCAGATCAACGCACACATCTTTACCCCCTCCCAAGAATAAAACAAAATATCTGCCAGACGTAAGGCCTTATCAGGTCCTCCATCTAATCCAATATTAACTTCCTTTCTGACAGATATCCCTGAACGGTAACATATATCAGCAAGAGTATCACGTACCAAATTATGACGATGCTTAATCCCAACGATGCCAACACACGATACCGCATGTTCCCCAAATATATCCCCATCAAATACTCTCGAACAAGCTGATCAGGGCTTCGAAACAGAGAACAAGGGAATACCTAAGCGATAACACAAAACACACCGATAAGACCTCCCATTCATAGTCTGACCTAATCCGGGGATAGGAACCGTCCTAAGCCAGTCAGACGTATGATCCTCCCTCTGAGATGCCCATAAAGCCAACTGACGAGCAGATAAAGCGAAAGTGGATTCTGCATTCTTAATAACCCGAGCAAAATATATATCTGCCATTTTCTTCATGAGTTTGGGGGCAGCGACCTCACTCGGATTACTTAGAAAATCAATCTCCATAACCGAGTTAAACACACGTAAGGCGTCATCAAACTGGAGTCCATAAGATCTAATATCAGTGTGTTGAAGTAACTTAGACTGTAAATCAGCTGACTCTAACCGAGAAGCAAGAAAAGCATAAGGCAATACATCACCCGCAGAATAAACACCCAACCCTCCAAAGGAAAAGGGCAACGTAGCAAGTCTCCACTGCCAATCACCAAATCCCGGTCCAGAAGCAACAATGATATGCTCCAAAGAAGAAAGGAGTGCCAAATCACTTTATTATTATTATTATTATTTTATTATTATTATTATTATTATTTTTTATTATTATTATTATTTTATTAATCACACAAAATTGGAAGGGAGCCGCGAAACAAGCTGCGCGCCCACCCCTTTTTGAATACAAAAACTAAGTCTAGACATCAAAAAACCACCACTCCTCGCGTCATTAGAATGGCAACCAGCTAACCGCTTAAGATGCGAGAGAGTACCCATCGCCTCCTCCTCAAACTCCCCGAAAGTCGAGAAGGCGAATGGAATAAACGAGTAACTATGCTCAGCACAAATAGAAGAATACTTCCTCTTCTTCTTCTGAACAGCCGACTGCAAAGCACTCCCAGGAACCCACGAATCCAACCCCGCCCATGCAAACGGAGAAACCCCTGTAACATCTAAACACACATCTTTGCCCTGGGACTAATTGTGTAGCAATAAATCTGCTGGCCGAAGATCACGCCCACCATCAGAAACAAAACCCATATCAGCTTCTTTCCTCACCGACACACCAACCTTAGAACAAATATCAAACAACACATCACGAACAAGATTGTGCCGAAACTTAACCCCCAAATCACTAGCGCAATGAACAGCATGATCACCCCACAGATCCATCCGATGTACATGGCAACCCGAGCACAAAGAACCATCAGGAAATAAAGGAACCGACACACGATAACACAATACCGCACGAAACTGTCTCGGGTTCATCCGCTGTCCCATCCCATCAATCGGAATAGTGAAGAGGTAATCTTGCGCATGAGGAGCACGCACACAGCTGAGAAGTGCCTCTTGACGATGACTCAACCCGAAACGCGACGTCAAACAACCATCAATGAAACCAAAGTAACTCTTTGCCAAAGACTTCATAAACTGGGGGACAGGAGAGCTAGTGGTGACAGAGAGAGGATCGACACCACAACAGGTCGAGAAAGCATCAAGAGCAGACTAAAAAATAGGGCCCGGCGAAACAATCCCAGACCTCGCCAAAATCCGATCCTACAAATCACCAGACTGTAAACGAGAAGCAATAAAGGCAAAGCACCTGACATCCTCAACACATAAGACCCCTAGGCCACCAATACTGATAGGAAGAGTAGCAAGACGCCACTGCAAATCACCAAACCCAGGCCTTGAACCCGTAACAATCAACTCCAAAGACGCGCGTAAGGCCTGATAAAACTGTGACAAAACACCCTCAAGAAACCCATGGGGGCAAGTCCTCAAAGCATACACCAACTTTGAAACACCAGCACAATAACGAAGGAGAAGAAGTTCACATTGCGGGTCATCAAGCCCCCTAATAGCCTCTAACAAAGAAATAGCCTTAGAAACCCGACGCGCAACAAAATTACCAGCAAAACCTAAATCACGACTAATAAGAGATTTACAACAAATTGGATGGGATTCGAGATACTATCTGCGCTCCCACCCCTTTAGCAATAGCAAAACCTATTCTACAGAAATATGTACAGCAGCGCACGCTCCAAGTCTTGAGCCTTAGAAAATCTCTGGATCCGCTTCAGCAACGCAACTGCATCTTCTTGTAACTCACATAGAGAAGATAAAGAGAAAGGAAGAAACCCATATCCGAGAGCTGCACACTTAGCCATATACTTACATCGTTTACGTTGTGCAGCATCAATCACAGCTCGGCCGGGTACAAAGTCATTCATCCCCGTTCGGGTCAAAGGAGAAGAACCAGTCAGATCAACACACACATCTTTACCTCCATCACTTTATTATTATTATTATTATTATTATTATTAAATAAAACAAAGTCAAGTTGGTCAAGATGGTCAATTCGCCAGTCAAACCAAGCCAAGAAAAGGGTCAAGTAATATTATTTGCATATATAAACCTGAGAGTCTGCTTGGCACAATTGGCAGACTCTCGCCCCTTAAGGTTTGGCCCAGACACCCTGAGTTCGAGCCTCGGCTTGCACAAGGGGGTAGTATATATATACTATGCCACGTGGCACCACCTCAGTGGTCCACGTGGCAACCGGTTCAGACCGGTCCGAGCCAGACCAGACCAGACCGGACCCAGACCAGACCAGACCAGACCGGACCCGGTTCCAGCCGGTCCAGACCCGGTTCCAGCCGGTCCAGACACGAACCAAACCCGGCCCAACCCGGTTTAGACCGGGTGACGTCATGCTGACGTCAGCATCCACGTGGCGGTGGCTGGCCAATCCCAGCGTGCCACGTGGTACTAACAATATTTAATGTTTCGCATGTACGAGGTATGCAGTTCCAGCCGGTCCAGACCCAAACCAAACCCGGTTCAACCCGGTTCAGACCGAGTGACGTCATGCTGACATCAGCATCCACGTGGCGGCGGCTGGCCAATACCAGCGCCCCATGTGGCACTGACAATAATCAATGTTTCGCAGGTACGAGGTATGTAATAGCAGTGGCGGTGGCCAATCATATGGCGACACGTGGCAGTGGCAAGGCGGCATTGACATGTGAGTCCAAGGTACAGAGCTGGCGGTGGCAGGCCAACCAGAAGATGACACGTGGCGGCGGCGCCGCCACGTCAGTACGAGGTGGTAGGTCTGTAGAGTATGGCAGTGGCGGCTGGCCAATCAGGGCCCGACACTGGCAATTTTGATGTATACAATGTTGGGAGGCGTGTGTCAGGCTTATGATTGCACAAGAATCCACAATTTGACAGCTGTAACCCACATTCGATGAAAACAAGATGGAAAAAATGAGCTGTCACCAACTTTGAGGAGAATTAAAAGGGAATACGCATGGAAAAGAACAGCTGGCTACTATTGCGTTATTAACAAGGAAAAAAGGGAGTGAAGTGACTATTTTACCCCCATGGAGAGCAGCTTATAAATAATCCTCTCTCCTCTCATTTGGAGGTTCTAGCTTGGTTGTAGTTTTAAATTTCTCTCTAGTTTTAATTGTATTTTCATTTTATAAATTTTATGATTTCCTTTCATGTTTTGTAATCTTTCCATTTTAATAAAATTCAAGTTTTAGTTTAATTGTTTATCTCTTACTTTAATTCTCATTCTATCTTTCTTTTACTTTTAATTATAATCTATCTTATTATTTGGGATAAGTTTTTATAACTTTTTCCTAATAAATTAGATTTATATACAAGCTTATTTCAAGCTTATCGTTGCCTTATTTTCGTAGATCTAGCTTATTGTTGGAGTATTTATTTAATTAGCTTTTAGGTTTTTAAATCTCATAAGTTCTAAGCTTAGCCTTACGACTTATTTATAAGCTAGCTTTTTATTTAATTGCTTTTAGTTTATATTTATTAGTTTTTTAGGTCTATTAGTTTTAAGTTTTAAAAATTAAAAATACTTTCATAAATAAAAAAAAAATAGTTAGATCTATTAGTTTTTTTATATTAATTAGTTTAGATCTATAAGTTTTAAGCTTAAAAGTTAAAGTATTTTTATAAATCCTTAAAAGTAGTTTAGATCTATTAGGTAATTGATAAAAAAGTGTAGATCTATTAATTCTTAGTTTAAAAATTAATATATTTTTATAAAATATAAAAAATATTCTAGATCTATTACTTTTATTTGAATCTCTTTATAGAATATTAATAATTGCTTATTATTGTTCTAACCTCTTGTGTTTTTGTGATATTGGCAACTCGATTCATCAAGTTTGGTAGAGAGCTTATTGTTGATTAATTTGGTTCGAGTTTGATATGGTTGATTAATTTGGTTTGAGTTTGATTTGGTTGGCCGTGTACTTTACGGGCCGGGATACGCTTAGTTTTAAAATTGATTTGGGAGGCCATGTACTTTACGGACCATATGTTGTTGATTTTGTTGATGTTGTTTTAGAGCGTTTTCTACGGACTACGGGTACCATAATTTCTCCTTTTTATTTTTATAGCTTAATCGTTTTAGTTTTATTAATTAGATCGTTATAGTTTAAATTGTTTTCAAAAATATATTTTTCATAAAAATCGGTTTAATTAGTTTTAGTTATTATTATTGTTTTTAAATATAGATATAAAGGTTTAAAAATTAGATTTCATTAAGATAAGCTTATTATTAGTAAAAAGTTTACACCTTCTTGTGATTATTAAGCTTATTAGTATATAAAGCTTGTAGCTTTATCATCTAAAGAGATTAATAAGCTTAAAAGGTTGAAGCCTTACGCTTTATTTTTAAGTTTATCTTTGTGATTTCATTTTTTGTCACTATTACTTGATATTGCGTGCTTGCATTAGATTAATTTTTACATTTAGGTTTATTATTATTTTTAATTATAGTTTGTTTTTGTTGCATCTAGATCTAAATTTGTAGTTTAATTTTATTTTGCATTTTAGAGTAATTTTATGTGAATTAATTGCGCTTTTATTTTTATATATTCCTTAGCCTAAAGATTTTTACCCATTTTTAGTTTAATTAGACAATAGATACCAAGCAATTATTATTATTAACCAAAAACAAATAAAGTCTTAACGATAAGACGTAAAATCAATTCGAGTCGAGTCGAGGAAAAACGATATATTAAAAAACGGTTATTAAAATGCAAAAGGAAAAAAGTCAAAGGTAGCTTCCATCCTATGCACGTACCCTCAGTTGTTGAAGTTCGTCCTTCTATACCTGCCGTATGGGACATGGAAAGAAAATAAGGGTGAGCATTACGCTCAGTGAAAGGATATAATGACATGATAAGGAAAACTGAAACATAAGTAAAGTAGGAAATGCAGCAGAATATGTGTAAGTCCTGGATAACCTGGAACATGTATTATAAACTGGTTTATAAACTAAAAAGTCTTAAGTTTTAATGCATGCAATATAGTTTAAATGCCAATGACCTCATATAGGTCACAACAAGTATCAACGTGCAAGAATACTTAGAGGGGTGACCTGATCATGCAATTAGAGGGGTGACCTCTAATTATATAAGTTTGGGTGGAGGGATCAGCTCTAATGTGACGGATGAGAGCACACATCACTGTCACCTTGTAAACCTGCAAAACATGTACTAGGATGCACCCATACATCCCGAAATAATAATAATAATGGCCAACATGAACGTGAAGGGATGCCGCGATAAATCACTCTCGTCGTAGAAAATTCATGACACAAGTTCCTCATATGTCATGGTTATGGTACCTCCATAACTAGGTGGTCATGCAAGTCATGGTCATGCATGTATAAAGCTCAAATAATTTAAAAATGATAGCATGGAAAATACTGAAAAGTTTTATGACATGTAAACTACTAGGGAAAAATAGATGGCAACAAACGTGGAATCCTAATCATGCATAGAAAGAGAATGTCCTTACTGAAGGACGGAATATCCGTACCTTATGTCCAGTAACGAACGAGGATGAAAGGCGGAAAGTAACTACTCCGACTTTACGAGTGCTACATAATAAAGGACGTGTATGAGTTGTATGTTCATGCATAACTGACTGGTTCTTAGTTTACTTTACTTGTTCTTGACTTGTTTTACTTGTTCTTGACTTGTTTTACCGTTTCATGTTTTATCATGTATTTCTTAGTGTTTCATGTGTTCTTGATTAACTTATTTCATGTTTCATGTGTTATTATACTTGATATTTCCATAATGAGTATCTTCTAAAAATAGCAGGTTTTTATATATAGTAACTTTACAAAAATAGTAGGTCTCCATATATAGTAACTTTCCAAAAATAGTATGTTTCTATAAATAGTAAGTTTCCAAAAATGGTTATTTATATAAATAGTAAGTTTCCAAAACTGGTTATTAACATAAATAGTAAGTTTCCAAAAATAGAAAGTTTCCATAATTAGTATGTTTCCATAGATAGTAATAAGCTTGTTTAATAAGCACGTAATATAAGCCAAAGCTTAATGAACATATTTTATACGTCATGATTAATTAATGTCATAATAGTAAAGTTTATTAATAAATAAATACTTTAGTCTAACATAATAAGTATTAAATAATAATATAACATGATTTATAAGTGATTATTAATTAATAATATAACATGATTTTATATTAATAAAAATTTACCATAAACTTGATAATTATATAACTATAATATGACATTAGTAGATTAATTAAGCTATGGTTAATAATAATTGTCATGATAATAAGTCCATTTAATAATAAACTCTATATACTATAGTTTATAAGAAATTATTAATTAGGAATATAACATGTTATATTATATAATTATTAATTAATAATGCTTTCATGAATTTTAATTAGTTAAAATTAAAATATCCCAAATGAAATAAATTATGTTAGTGCAAACATTACGATGTTGTTGGAAATACGTTTTACGTATTTATGAAGGATCGGTCGCTCCAACGATAATTATGTAATGGGCTCGTGATCTATTTTAATTATTGTATAGTCCATATAGCCCACATGTAGGGTGGGCTATATATAACCCCTCCTAGCATGTTAGGAGGGGGTTGTTGATTCTCATTTGACATTTAATAATATTTCCATCTTTACTTTCTCTCTCTAATTCTCTCCCTTCTCTCCTTTCTCTCTCTAATCCCTCATCTCTTTCCCTCATTTCTTTATGTTTATCATCTAAATCAACCATCTAAATCCACCAAATCCATGATATAGAATAGGCCATTAATCTCGTAGACCTTCAATTGGTATCAAGAGCCATGGTTAGTTTGGTTTATTCTTATTTTATTTCTTTTTGATTTTGGTGGGTTTTTGATTTAATCATGCTTAAATCATAAAAAGTTTGTATTTTTTATAAAAAGTTTGTGTTTTTTATATGTTAAATCATATCAAATCTTCAAATTTAATTACTTTTTAGATAAAAAATCACAAATTTTTATATAAAAATCAAATTTTTTTTATATAAAACCTTAAAAAGTTTGTGTTTATAAAAAAGTTGGTGTTTTTTATAAAAGTTTGTGTTTTTCTATTTTTAATTTTGTATTTTTTTTGTTTAAATCCTTCTATTTTGACTTATTTTTTTTTTTGTTTTTTGTTTTTTGTTTGAATCAATTTTTTTTATTATTATTTTTTTAATCTATTTTACCAGTTATTATTTTTTTATCACTTATTACTTTAATCACCTTCTATTTTTTATAAACAGTTTATATAAGTTTTTTAATCAATATTGTTATAATCAGTATTTTTTCCTTATTCTTAATCTATTGGGTCTCAGTCCCTCAGTCCTGCTGTCCAAAATCAAGTTTTTTGTCCAAAATCAAGTTTTTTGTCCAAAATCAGTCCTGCTGTCCAAAATCAAGGTTTTTGTCCAAAATCAATCTGCTATTGTCCAGTTCCGGGTGAAGATTTTTTCGAGTAAACTAAAAGTTCCGAATCAATATTTAAGTTCCGAATCAAACAGAAAACTTCCGAACCAAGAACTTCCGGATCAAGCCAGAAGTTCCGGATCAAGAAGTTCCGGATCAAGAACTTCCGAACCAAGAACTTCCGGATCAAGCCAAAAGTTCCGGATCAAGAAGTTCCGGATCAAGAACTTCCGAACCAAGAACTTCCGGATCAAGAAAAAGTTCTGATTCGGAACTCTTCCGAATGAAGCAATCATTTCAAATATCACGGACGAATTTTAGATTCATTCCCTCGACATCCACAGACAACACATCTAAGACTCAAGACTCGACAACCCTTAACTTGACAGACTCGACACCCTCTCCCTCGACTAAATACAGACTCCCTCACACTTGACACATACGCAAACCCACAACTCACTTACTCACCCTCGACTGACAAACGAACCCTAATCCCATCAACAAACAAATCACGGTCTCAGTTTATTTTTAATCTCAGTTTATTTTTTTAAACAAACTCTTAGACTTGACTCGACCGAGACTCGATTCAGACACAAAACAAACACCCTCGCTCACAACTCTCGACATCAACAAACTCCCTCAAACCATTCTCAGACTCGTCTCACACCCCCTCCAGACACACACTCCTCGCTCTCGACAATCCTCGACTCTCGAAAAACATTAATCAAAGTCCCTCGAAATTAACGTCACAACACCCTCGCATTCAAATTAACGTCAGACTCACCAACACTCCCTCGAAATCATTCCCTCGACACCACTCGTACACCCTCATCTCGACCCACCCACACCAACAACATTCTCAACACTCAACCCCATACATCACTAGAAAGACTCTACAGAAGAGAGAGGGACTCAACAGATCAAGAAAATAAAAACCCTACCTGAGACCAATCAATTGATCTTGAAGATGACTCTGCTTGGTTAGGGTTGTTTTATTCGGCTTGGATCGAATCAATTGATAAAAACTGAAACATCATCAATTGGTTATGGTTTTTTGATTCGTCTTGGATCGACTGACGAAAAGATGATGATATTAAATTAGAGGATGGCTTAATTAAATAAAAGTAATGGGGATCGAAGATTGATTTGGTGATTTTGTCCATTGTACATTTTAATTTGAGAGAGGCTTATGAGATTGATGGCTGCGTTTTATTTATGAACAGTATGAGAGGAATATTTGGTGGCTGAGTATTGATATAAAGAAAGAGACGGTAGAGTTATATTGTGAGAGAGATAGATAGATTAAAGGGACGGAGGTAGTGAGGAGAGAGAGAGATTGAGAAGATTGGATTAGAGCGTTGTTTTCTTTTGAGATATAGGGTCAAAGTCAAGGGCGGAGGTTCCAAAGATTACAATTTATAATCAGATTGAGTTTTATTTGGTGACAACAACTGGCCTATAACATGCCACGTTTTAGGCTACTAATTTTGGATTTGCGCAAACGAGGAAGCCACGTTTAATTGTTTATTTTTTATTATTATTTTTTTTTCAATGCCACGTTTTTTGTGGTAAGTGGTAATAAAAGTTACGTTTTTATTTTTTATTTGTGTCATACGTTTGTTTTACTTTTTATTTTCAAACTATCAGTATTTTTAAAAAAAAAAAAAAAAAAATCATCACACTTTTTATTATTTCTTATTTCTCTACTTTTAGTTTTCATTTTAAAATATCACACTTTTTAATTTTAGTTAAATTAGTTTTTTGTATTTTTTGTCACTTTTTAATTTATTTTTTGGCAAATCGTGTTAAGCGGGTATATTTTTTTTAAAAGTTACCGTGAAAATTTTTTTGCCGGGTTATCGTGACAAGTTATAGTGACGGGTTAAAAGTTTTGTGGCCGGATTTAAAGACAAACGTGACGAGTCAAAGTGACGAGCTTCATTTATATCATCCATCGAGGAATTTTAAGTATTATTTACGGGTCTTTCGTTTTAATCGATCTTTAATGGATTCGTTCGATTCGACATGTCAAAAGGGAGAGTTGTATTTACGGCAAAACGAAGTTAAGAAAAGTGGCATCACCTCCTTTCAACTACTCCAGTCTCATCTTGTCACTCTTTCGGGGATTCAAGGAGGGAGTGAATTTGTGACAATCTTTGGACAAGATCGTCATATATTCATCGACTCAATTTTTACCACTTTGACCCAACTCGCCGAGCAACTCAACCATGGAAACTTTAATCACTCTGCATCGGTACTTGCATATAAGGCTCTTGTGACACACCTCACGCCTTTCCTCCAATTTAATATCATCAAGCCTGAAAGTTCAATGATTTGCCAATCGTTTCTTCGAGATACACATACCGAGCTTCGAGTTTTCCGTGATACGATTTTGAAACTCATGTCATCGGTCTCGTCTTCGATATATCAAAGATCACAACTTCAGCAAGTGTATGTTAATGGAGTGCAAGAATCAATGACGCAGATGCAAGAGGATAATGGTCATACGGTTGACAACTTGGAGCCTAACGATGGCACGAGCACATAATCAGGAGGACAACATGATGCCAGTGGCACGTCAGGGAATGTTCACGAGATTTCTCTTGATGACACCTTACCCATTTATGACGCAGAGCCTGCAAACATGGTACAATGTAATGTGGTTTATGATGTATATGCTGATGACATGCCGCATATTGAGCATTCTGAACCTAATTATGACAAACATGGGATGGACAAGAGTGATAGAAATACCACTTATGATTCATCCGATGTGAGTCATAATGGGGGAGAAAGTGTTCATCATGATAAATGCTTTATAACTGCCTCGTTAACTGATTCTGATTCTAAGATTAAAGAGCTCAAAACGATCGTAGCTTGGCAATCTAAAGACCTTGAGGATGCCAAACTTGAATTTTCTAAGAAAACGGACAAATTTGAAACATATTTTGAAAAACTTGAAAAGTCAAACGTTGTTCTTGAAAGAAAATTGGATCAAACTGTTCTAGATTCTAAAGCTGAAAAAGACAATCTTTTGAAACAAATTCAACTGCTTGAATCTAAGTTGGCATCCCAAGATAACGTGCTCAAAGAAAATGAAACATTAAAGGCCCAAGTACAGGAAAAGGTTTTTGCTATAGCTACGTTGAAAAACGAGTTAAGGAAAAGTAAAGGACCTAGTGTGGACACTAAGCTTGAAAAACCATCAATCTTGGGGAAACCGCCTACAAATCAGTTCGTCAGACAAACGATTGTCAGACAACCTACTGCATTTAGATCCGAGCGACCACAATCCTCGAGACCGCGGTTTGCCTCCCAAGTTGATTTGGTTCATCTTATTAGACCAGTCACTCCAGCAACTAGGCCCAATGTGATCACTCCAGCTTTAGCAAGACCAAATCATATGATTGCCTCTAGTTTCCCTAAAAATACCAAGACCACGTCTAGAACTAGTTCAAATGACGTTTGCCATGAATCTGATCTTAGGGAAGCTAAGCAAAAGACACATGTAAGAGATAGGAATTTCAAACCTAGTCAGATGCCTTCTAGTTTACCCAACACTGCTAACCGTAGCATGTCCAATCCTAGGAGCATCAATCAATCATCTAGGGATTCTAGATCTTACTCGGACATTAAATATGCTACTTGTAAAACATGTAGAAAATGTGTCTTTACGGCAAATCATGATGCTTGTATCAAAAAATTGCTTAATGAGGTGAACTCCCGTGCTAGACTTAAATCCCAGTGGGTCGCTAAAATCAAACCCGTTGGTAAAATGTGGCGCCCCACTGGTAGAACTTTCACTATTGTAGGAAACGAGTGCCCTTTAACTAGGATAGTCTCCGATTCTACTAAGTCTACTAGGGAGGAAACTGATAAAGATGATACTTCACTTACGCCTACACTTAAGGTTTTCTATAAAAGGAAACGTTTGCCAGCCAAGACTAGTGAATCATCTACTCAGGTTGCCTCTGAAACAAGTAAAGCCAACTGTGAACCCCCATGTGCTTCTATAATTGATATTGCTAACCCACGTCAAAGCATGCAAATTCCTAATGAGATTGCAGGAACCAAAGTTGATGTTCCAAAAGAACGAAGCGGTCCAATCGTTGTGTACCGTTCAACTAAGGACACTCTTAGAGTTTGGTTGCTGAAGAAGCAGATATCAGAGAAACAAATGTCTCAGGGGATTCATGGTTAAGCTGCAAACAAGGACTTATAGTCACATCACAGACTATAACTCGCTCTTCAAAGAAAGGAAAGTTTATCGCCGATGATAAACTTATCCTAACAACGAGAAATTAATTTTTCTCGGGCATGAGCTTATATCAAAAAACATTCCAAGTTTTTTAAGCTCATGCATTATGGCTCATCGTTAAATGTCAGACGATGACCCGTGCTTCAAATAAAGGAAAGTTTATTGCCGATGATAAACTTATCCTTACAACGAGAAATTAAAATTTCTCGGACACGAGCTTACATTTTAAACCATTCAAAGGTTTTAAGCTCGTGTACATGACTTACAGTTAAATGTCAGACTGTAACTCGAACTTAAAATAAAGGAAAGCTTATCGTTTATGATAACTTATCCTCTTAACGAGAAATTCACCTTTCTCGGTCATGAGCTTGTCTTAAAACATTCGAAGTTTTAAGCTCATAAAGGAAAGTGTATCTTTTAACTAAGAGAACTTCTCCTCGTAACGAGAAATTAACCCTTCTCGGTCATGAGCTTTCAGTTAAAACAATCAAAGTTTTCAAGCTCATGAACACGACTTCTAAGTAAATGTCAGCTTAGGACTCGTTCTTCAAATAAAAGGAAAGTTTATCGCCGATGATAAACTTATCCTTAACAACGGGAAGTTTACAACTTCTCGGACTTGAGCTCGTTTTATAAGATATTCAACATCTTAAGCTCAAGTAATTGGTTTTCAAAACTTTGAACACAATTTTTCAAGAATTTTTCAAAGGTTTTTCTAAATCTTTCAAAATTGTGTGTTCAAAAATGTTTTGATAAAACGAGCATGTCTTCTGGAATCGATAATATTTACGAACCTAGAAATGTCATTCAATAATGACACGGGGTTGTAAATAAAGTTCGAGCAGAAGTTTAAAAGATTTAAAACATGCTCCATATGGTTTGCTATTATTTCAGATAGCAACCCGCTTGTCATAATCAAGTCAAGCATTTCACCGGAAAGCTTTGACTCAACAACGGGAATTAATTTTCTCGGGGACGTGACGAGGTGACCAGCATTCGTGAACAAGAACCATGTGAATCTTTCATATGATGTTCTCCATCATTCAGGTCCTACCTCGTACATTGCTAATCTTGTGAATTCATTATTATATATGATCTTTGCACGTACTAAATACCTTACACTTGTGTTTAAAAGGTATTTATTTTACGTTTCAGCACACCCTCATTATTTTGAGGGGGAGCTTGTGTAATTCATGAAGATAATTGGATTTGCATTTTTCTTCCCAAATTTTTTAAAATGCTATTAAATCAATTGATATTAAAAACATCGATTGGGTTAATATTTTTAATATGGGGGAGAAAATGTGATTTAATATGGGATATGATCAATCATAAATGGTTTGACTTAACGTGATAGCTCATCCCGACATGTGCAAAATGTTTTCGGATATCGTAGCATATGTTAAGGGGGAGCAAAATGGATTTGCACTTCAAAATGGATTTCATGGTGACATACACTTACCCAAAACATCTCTATTCACGACGGTGAAGATTGTGGTGACATAAGGATGGTAGGATAGGTTAAAGTCCAATGATTTCTCTAGAACCGGAGGAATCTTCCCAAGGACATTCCATAGCTAGAAATAGTAGTCCTTAGGAAAGATGGAGAAAGATTGTGAACGTAGCTGAATGCCAACCAAGTACTTAAGTTAGCACTGGAACAATCACAACAAGGTGCTAGTTATGACGTATTGGTAAGCATTGAAGGGGTTGAAGAATGAAAAAGAATTGTAAAGATAAAGGGTGTAAAGAAAGAAGCCCTCCTTACAACTTTAGGCAGAAACCGGGTCAATACATATGCTATTGAGATCATTTTTGTTAATGATTCTCGATATTGAAGAAAGACATCATGGACCCAGTGATGCAATGCACAACCCTTCCCAGCTAACTCAAATATCTCTCAAAAGGTATTTGTTTTAATCACACGGAGATCAACACGTTATCTATTGGTTTATTCACTCCGAATAGACTGGTATTGAAAAGGTGGCACTCCTCTCCAGCCTCCGATCACTAAAATCCAAAATGCACGATCGAGTCTAGAGCCATTTGAGATCATCATATATCTCATTAGGACACACTTTCATATTCCTTGCTTCTTCACACACTGTGAAAAGTAAGAAAGATCTTAAGAGTCCTACGCAAAATCTTCATGATCTTGCCTGAACATCCGAGTAATACGAAAGTATCTACAATGAAGATGGAAATCCTTCTTGAGCGAACATCAAAAAGCTCATGGTAGGTGACTTGTGCGATTCTTTATGAATCAAACTTGTGATAACTGGAAAGCAACAGTGGTTTAATTCTTAAATGAACTTAAACTCGTTCCAGGCCTCTTCGCATTATCATATGATCTTGCCAGAACACTCAGAGTGACTCTTTATTGATCACAGTGACGAGTGGAAATCCTTCTAGTGTTAACATCAAACAGCACTTGGTAGGTAACTTGCAAGATTCTATATGAATCAAGCTAGTGACAACTGGAAAGCAACGATGGTGCGGTTCTTAATTGAACTTCACTTGTTCCAGGAACATGAATTGACGGCTTCAAATCATGCGGATAATATTATCCAAATGATCCACTCTTTACGTTCGCAGTCAGCTTTGGACGGTCGAGTAAAGAGAACGGGTTTACCCGCGAAATCTTGTCAAGGAGGTTCTTTATTGAAACTACCTGCCACAAGTACGATATTTAATATCGTCCAACGGTCTTCACCGACCGGAGGTAAAATGCTACCGAATTAGAATGAAATGTTCAAAGCCATTTCATCCGTGTATATTGTTTGTTGCTAACTGTCTTATGCAGCGTAACAAGAAGGTGGCATTGCGGTGTACAATCCAGAAGAAGTCGTCACCACATGCTTATACTACATACAAATAGTACTTCAACAAATTCAAGAAAGCCTGAAGGTCAAGTCTTCCGCTGTATCAAACTCTGAAGCTTTCAAGAATTTAAAAGTATAAGTATGTGGAACATGAAGTCACAAAGAGGCAAATATCACAAGTGAAGAATGCACAAGGTCAAGGCAAGGAAACATGCTCAAGACTAAAGTCAAAGATCACATCAAGCATATTCACAAGAACAAGATCGAAGACTCAAGCATAGATGCTAGGTTTAAGATCTTGTAAAAAGATGTGACCTCCCTTAGGGGGAGATTGTTGGAAATACGTTTTTCCCAATAAAGTCTCGGTCACATCTTAGTTAGCATAGATCACGAGTTATAGACTATTTAGAACTTTGTTTCTTGGAGCGACCTCCCTTAGGGGGAGATTGTTGGAAATACGTTTTACGTATTTATGAAGGATCGGTCGCTCCAACGATAATTATGTAATGGGCTCGTGATCTATTTTAATTATTGTATAGTCCATATAGCCCACATGTAGGGTGGGCTATATATAACCCCTCCTAGCATGTTAGGAGGGGGTTGTTGATTCTCATTTGACATTTAATAATATTTCCATCTTTACTTTCTCTCTCTAATTCTCTCCCTTCTCTCCTTTCTCTCTCTAATCCCTCATCTCTTTCCCTCATTTCTTTATGTTTATCATCTAAATCAACCATCCAAATCCACCAAATCCATGATATAGAATAGGCCATTAATCTCGTAGACCTTCAGATGTTTTGACGATATAATCTCTTTGTGTTTTGTTGATGACAAACGTATAACTTGCAATACATTATGTAAAATGTTAAGGTTCTCATAAACACTCAAGAATACATTTGTATACTTCTCTCGACACCTCCAAGTTCGCATTCGGCATGAATCACTCAAGGTATGAATAAACATGTCATTAACCTAACTAAGTGATCAAGGATTAATATTTTCTTAAAACTCACATTTAATCAAATGTGACAAAAGATTTTAATTAACTTTATTTTAAGAAAATGTTTTATTAAAAAGAAAATGGAAATTTGAATTTGGAATATTTCAAAGAATATTCCCTAAGGTATATTCCAAAGAATATTCTTTAATTTGAATTTGGCATATTCCAAATGCCAAAGGAATATCCTTTGAGGGTATAAATGGTATTTCCCCACTAAAGGACAAAAATGCACGGTCTCCAAGCCGGAGGTTCTTTAAAGCAACCCGCGGTTCCTTATTGATAAGGAACCGCGAGGGCATTTAAGGAACCGCGGGTGTATAGAGCTGTTGCACTCTTGTCCTATAAATAGTCGATCATGTCCAGCTATTCTTTCAACCCTTTTTTGCATAGTTTCTTCAAAAACATCTTTAAACTCTTTGAATAGTTAGTTTTGATTAATCTTGTTTAAGATGTGATTCTATCCTCCATCATCTCATCCCCTCAAGTGCAAAGAGAAGAACACTTTCATTACCATGAAGTGTTGGGTTCATAACATGATGAATATCTCTCCTTTTAGATGAAGTCATTGTTTTCCTACTATGTATATGTAGAAGATCCAAGTGTTGGGTTCACTTGGATGTGTTTGTAAGGGTATAAGATCCAAGTGATGGGTATCCTTGGATTAGGTGTTAGTTGTGTAGATCCAGGTTTGTTAATACTTGGATACAGTGTTAGAGTCATAGATCTAAGTGTTGTGTACTTAGATCTATATGGTTTATGTGTTTAGGCCATAAAACACAAGGTTTGTTATGTTGGGCCATAAAACATAACTAGTGTGAAGATTGGTGTAAATGGGTGTAGATTGGTCCTATCTAAGATTAGGACTCGACATCTAGCCTTGTGTCAGAAAATGGTGAAGTAGGCGACGTTGTGTAGATTGGTCCTACCTAAGATTAGGACTCGACTTTTAGCTTAGAGTCGGAAATTGGATAAGCGACGTTGTGTATGGTTTCTCTACCTTAAGGAGTTTGTCGACTAGTGAAGTAACTCTCGAGTAAGGTGTACTCGAGGAGTGGAGTAGGGCGAAGAGGAGCTTCGTGACCGAACCACTATAAATCATCGTGACGGTACTTTCCTTTACATTTATCTCTTTACTCTTATTGATGCATTTATATGTTGTTGTGTGTTGTGTGCATCTCATAATCTAAACATCTAAGTTGCGGAAAAGTTAAGGCTTAGTACGTGTGTGCTTCATGTTTAGATTATGGTCAAGTGTACATCACTTAGTCCAAACATCTTAGTTGCGGAAAAGCTTATGCTTAGTACGTGTGTGATTAGTGTTTAGACTATTGCTTGATGTACTCTTGATTTGATGTGTTTGTGTGTTTTCTTACTTGTAGTATTTATCTTTCAATCAAACACATCTCATATCTAGTCAAGCTTGATCGAGAATTTGATACCACAGATTGTTTAAGTTTAAACATTCAATAAATGGTTTCGTCCACTGTCGGCGGTTCCCTAAATGGACCGGCGGTTCCTAATTGATAAAGAACCGCGGGAACTATAAAGAACTGCGCACAGTGGATTAAGCCGAAATGTTTTGAAAATGAACTAGAAACTATTCAACCCCCCCCCCTTCTAGTTGTTGTATTAGAGCGTGGTTATTCAAGATCTTTGAAGTATATTGTACTTTAAATCTTGGATCGATCTTTGCTCTCTTTTTCAAAACAAATGGTTTTTAATAATGAAAACGGTTTTTAAAAATAGAGACGATCTTTGTATCAAATTGTTCATGAAGAGTAATTACTTATGAAATGTGTTTTGTTGTTTCATTCGTACAAGTTTTGTTATTAAATAAACGTTATACAATAGTTTGAATTAAATCTTTTCATGTTTGGAAGTATAAAAATCTTCTGTGTCATAATTAACTCTAAAATACGAGTTCTATGTGTCTATAATGATTTTTTAGAGTCCTAAGTTCTTTCAAAAAGTTACCAAATGATTTTGGCCAGAAACTCAATTTTTTCCTACTGACCGCGGTTCTTTATCTGTTCCCCGAGGTTCCTTATCAATAAGGAACCGCAGTCAGTCCGAAGCAGATTTTTGCAATCTTTGAAAAATCATATAAAATCAACCGTAAGTCCGTAGAAGTCGTGCCACCCGCCATTTCAAACGTAATTGAATTTCCTTTCTATTAAAAATTCTTCCAAACCTTTTTTCAAACTTTAAAACTTGGATGTTTTCTAAGTTCCATACTTTGTCCAAAGTATTGAGCGTCGGTTTGTCGTAAAACTTGTGTTTTATGACTTTCTATTAAGTTGGACATCTCTTGTTGATATATCTTTGAAAATTGATATATTTATAGAGTGTTGAACTTAATTAAAATTTGAAATGGGTCAAAAACTATTTTCAAATAAAATCAAGCTATGCATACTTTGGTATATCTAACACTCAAAACGAAGACGAATGCTTTTGTGCTTTTTCTTTTGTCTTTGGACATTCTTAAGTGATCATTAATATTGGTAGTAGTGTTACTTAGTTGTCTATTTATGTGTGCATTGCATATAGGATTAACATCTCTTGGTTTACAAATGTTACATAAACATTTTGTACACCTTGCCATGTTCTTTAACACTTTTAGGTTTGAAAGCTTTTGGAGCTTGTCAAATCTATTGATGTGGGTCGTCTTACTCGATCATTGTGTTATTAGTTCAAGTAGATTAATGTCTCACTATGAAACATGAAACACCCTTTGAAAATCTTAGCTATTTTCTCTTAAAGGAGTATTTGTGGGAATCAAGAAAGATTTCAATTAAATATCAATTCATTATTCAAACTATGATTGGTATCATTATCGAATCTAATTGACATGTTTTTTAGTGTAGACATGAATGTGGTTTATTAATAATATACATCAGATCATAACTCACACTTGTGTTGATGATGGTATATTGAATCTACTTGTTGAAAATTATTAGAAATGTTTTTTTTAATAATTGCTTATGATGCACAATGGAGTCGGTTTGAAAACTTGGATGTTTCATCCGAAATACTCAAGTAATTTACATTGCAATACAATTTGTAAATGTGTCATTTTCGAAAGACCAATCAAGAGTGTTCCTTTGTTTTGTGTAAACGTTGTTTATACACTTCAAAGTTATTGGCCTCAAGTCCTATTAAGATAAATAACCTTAACTAGACTTATTTGACAAGATATGCAATGGTGCATTCTTACCCTCATTAGGTTGTGCATTGTGTCGTCATAAACTTTTCATCCTTGCTACACTTTATTAGACAAATGTAGGAATTACATTTTGTCTAACTTGAGAATGACTACTAGAGAATTTATGCAATAGAATCTTAATTTGACCTAACGGTTGAATTACTTCCATGTGAGAAGTTGGGTTATTATATAACTCATAAAAACGATCGTGCTCATCCTTAATTGAGTACCTCTAGTAATAGTCTCATACTCATTCTCTAAATTGATTAAATGACTCTTCCTAAATATGACTAATGATAGTTTACTTTGATGAACTTTGTATGTCATTAGGAGTCTTTTTATTTTGTAGCCAATAGGTTTTTCTTAGCCTTTTACCTACGTGCTAATTGAACCTATGTGTTTTAGATTCTATTTCTCTTAAGCATGGCTTTATAATAAGTTATACTAGAACATTAGGATTTGCCGAATTAGAAAAATTCCCTAATCCTCCCTCATCACCAAAATCAACCCTCCGTGGGCAGTTCTTTATAAAAACTACGGCTCCATATCGATATGGAACTGCCGGTGGAGAAAAGGAACCGCGTACAGTGATTCCTATTTCGGGTATTTATGAAACTCCAAATTTGTTCCAACACTTTTTGGAATCTTTGTTTCAACCCTTTGACCACCCTCAAAATAACTTCAGCTTTCTATTCTTAACCCAAAGCATTTTGAAATCTCTTTCACACCAAAGAAAAATGTATTTTTCACAAATGAAAGCCTTGATTTTCTAATGTTTTCTAAAATCTCTTTCAATCCAAATTCACCAAAGAACACACCAAATTAAATCTTTTCTCCTTATAAGGAAATTGATTTTGTATACTCTCTTTTTTCCACCACTTCCTTATTGTTTTTTACTCCATCACATGATTATGTCATGCATCATGGAACATATTTTCAATGTTGTCAATATCAATATCAACATCTTGTCATGTCTTATATCTATGATGAGTTTAATTACAAGATTATCACCAAGCCTTCTCCACCATATTCCGCCACCACCTTGTCTTTCATTTAAGCATGTGGATTGCTTATTGCTAAGACATCGAATTTAAGCAAATCTTAGGGTTCTAGTGTAACTAAGATTAAAATTATGCTTAAGTTTTAGGCTTGTGTTTCATACATCTTTGTATGATCTTTATTTCTTGTATTTCCTTTTCATGTTTTTCAACCTGATTTGTCTTTGGGTCTTGGATCTCGTTGTTCTTGTGATCTTTCTTTTCTTCTTTATTTTCTCACTCGGTTGTCAAGGAATGTTAGATTTAAATCTAATTCCTCTCCTAGTAAGATTGATAGCTTAAATATTTCTTTTGAAATATTCAAGTAATTTTAACTTGCAAGTGCAATTGTTAAAAGTCATATCCAAAGCATTGACTTTCAAGCCATTTAGCATCTTATGTTAAATTGTTTGACCAAGTGATTTTCTTTTAAGTCGATAATCATTTTCCTCAAATAACCTCTCATTATTGATAATGAACCGCGGACCTATTTAACAAACCGCGGCCAGTGAGTCCCTCTGTTCATTTTTGGTATATCTCTATCTTTGACGAGTTTTCTTGAAGATTCCTTCTTTTCTTTCATTTTGAGTTCCTTCTCTTGTTTTCCTTCAAGACTTCACTATCACCTAATAAGGTATAATATTCTTGAATTATTTTGTGAAGTTATTCTTAACTTCTTTGTTGAGTCTCTTTCGATATATATTAATCATGCCTCTCTAAGTTGAGTCTCTCTCTTCTATCCTCTCTAAACTAAGTCGAGTCGAGCCTCACCCTTTCCTCATCATATAATTGTTCTTTGAACATCCACAATGATTAAGAAGAGCTATGAAACTTTGAGCATGTAGTTTATCGTATGCTAAACACCATCCATCTTGGTCTTTCAATTGTTTGGTCTATTTGATCTCTTTCTCTATATCATTGAGTCATCTTTTTGGTGTCGACATTCATAAGCATCCTTTCCTACAATGTCTTATATCTAGTATTTTTATTAAGCGTCGATTTATCCTTGCTTTTTGTTTTTCTTTATTTTTGTACCTTGATTCCCGAATTAAAGCTTTTGGAGCTTTCTAAAGAAATTATTTTTAAGGTCAAAAATGTCTTTGATTTGAGATTTTTTTGTCTCTCTCGTTGTTGAGAGTTGACTACGGTTAAAATTTACAATTGGATTGGGTGATTCCAACAATTCTAAGTTTTTAACCTTTTAAGAGGATTTTGGTTAAATCTTGATTTTTCTTGGGTGATTCCAAAAATTCTAAGCTTTTAACTTTTGACATATTATCATTACAATTGGTATGGATGTTTCTTCTCTACCTCTATTCCATCAATTGTGATTTGATCTTGTCAAAATCCTCTCCATGGACTTTTTATTTTTTTTTGGATTGATAGCATCGCGTCCATACTTCTTTCTTCAATGCTTGTCATTATTTGTGCAAACGACTTGTTTATCGTCCTCATTTTCTTTTTCATCATAGTCATTCTTCCTCTCTTTTAGACTATGTGGAATTGTTTTTATTGTCCATGTCATACTCTATTTAGTTTGGTATTTTTGCCATGATATTAAAGTGGAGTATGTCCTCTAGACAATTTTCTTTCTTTTATAAATTGACATCTCTTTTCTTTCTTAGTCCTCTTTATATATTTTTTTGGTGTCACTAAAATAAGTTGGGTTCTCTTTTCTTTCTAATAGCCCAATTATTTTTCTTAACTTGTTAAACTTTTCACACTTCTAAAAATTTAAGATTGTTTTAGTTTTTTCATGAGTCCCTCTCTTTGTACTCTAGTTTTTAAAAGCTAATTCCGCTTGGGTGACATTGCTATATATGCTCTTGTCCACTAACTTTGTTTTGTAGGACTTTTCTAACCCTTCTTTGTAGCTTGTCACTATCCTTGCTTCATTGGTGCCTCAAGCAAGGGGGAGCTCATATCAAGGGGGAGCATTTGCAAGATTTCTAGTCATTACATTTGCGATCGTTGACTCACTTAAATTGCATTCATCGAACTTCTTGGAAGTAATGAATTTTTGAATCTCGAAGATAAAAATTTTATTATGCATGAGTTGGTTAACCTATGTTGATTGAAGTCTTCACTAGGATGACGCAAGCTCAATATCTTTAGATGATGGGTCTACGATTTGGATTTTCGCCTCTCAACCGACGACTACATGGGACGACTAGCTTTTTAGATGCAAGCTCTTTCAAAGTCGATCCTCCTTTTATACAAATGAAGACTACCTTTCGGATGCAAGCTCTCGTGACGTCAATTCTTCTCTTCCTCTAATGACGTGCAATCGACGACTACAAGGGAAGACTAGCTTTTGGATGCAAGCTCTCTCGACGTTGGTTCTTCTCTTCTTCAAGACGTTGACTACCTTTTTGATTCGACAAAAGGGGGAGAAGTAAGTGTAAACGAGTAACTTATACATTTTAATATGTGTTGCAGTTTACTTGTTTGTCATCATCAAAAAGGGGGAGATTGTTAGTGCAAACATTATGATGTTTTGTCGATATAATCTCTTTGTGTTTTGTTGATGTCAAACGTATAACTTGTAATACATTATGTAAAATGTTAAGGTTCTCGTGAACACTCAAGAATACATTTGTATACTTCTCTCGACACCTTCAAGATCGTATTCGGCATGAATCACTCAAGGTATGAATAAACATGTCATTAACCTAACTAAGTGATCAAGGATTAATATTTTCTTAAAACTCACATTTAATCAAATGTGACAAAAGATTTTAATAAACTTTATTTTTAAGAAAATGTTTTATTAAAAAGAAAATGGAAATTTGAATTTGGAATATTCCAAAGAATATCCCCTAAGGTATATTCCAAAGAATATTATTTAATTTGAATTTGGCATGTTCCAAATGCCAAAGGAATATCCTTTGAGGGTATAAATGGTATTTCCCCACTAAAGGAAAAAATGCACGGTCTCCAAGCCAGAGGTTCCTTAAAGGAACCCACGGTTCCTTATTGATAAGGAACCACGGGGGCATTTAAGGAACCGCGGGTATATAGAGCCTTTGCACTCTTGTCCTATAAATAGTGGATCATTTCCAGCTTTTCTTTCAACCCTTTTTTGCACAGTTTCTTCAAAAACATCTTTAAACTCCTTGATTAGTTAGTTTTGATTAATCTTCTTTAAGATGTGATTCTATCCTCCATCCTCTCACCCTCTCAAGTGCAAAGAGAAGAACACGTTCATTACCATGAAGTGTTGGGTTCATAACATGATGAAAATCTCTCCTTCTAGATGAAGTCATTGTTTTCCTACTATGTATATGTAGAAGTTCCAAGTGTTGGGTTCACTTGGATGTGTTTGTAAGGGTATAAGATCCAAGTGATGGGTATACTTGGATTAGGTGTTAGTTGTGTAGATCCAAGTTTGTTAATACTTAGATATAGTGTTAGAGTCATACATCTAAGTGTTGTGTACTTTGATCTATATGGTTTATGTGTTTAGGCAATAAAACACACGGTTTGTTATGTTGGGTCATAAAACATAACTACTGTGAAGATTGGTGTAGATGGGTGTAGATTGGTCCTACCTAAGATTAGGGCTCGACATCTAGCCTTGTGTCGGAAAATGGTGAAGTAGGCGACGTTGTGTAGATTGGTCCTACCTAAGATTAGGACTCGACTTTTAGCTTAGAGTCAGAAATTGGATAAGCGATGTTGTGTATGGTTCTCCACCTTAAGAAGTTTGTTGACTAGTGAAGTAACTCTCGAGTAAGGTGTACTCGAGGAGTGGAGTAGGGCGAAGAGGAGCTTCGTGACCGAACCACTATAAATCATCGTGTTGGTAATTTCCTATACATTTATGTCTTTACTCTTATTGATGCATTTATATGTTGTTGTGTGTTGTGTGCATCTCATAATCAAAACATCTAAGTTGCAGAAAAGTTAAGGCTTAGTAGTGTGTGCTTCATGTTTAGTACGTGTTCTATAGACGGTGTAACACTGGCATTTGGCAAGGTTTAATTCTTGTTCATCACTAATGTGAGGATGACAAGAAGGTTTTATGAAGGTGGAAGTGGAACCCGTATATTGCTTTGTGAATATTTGAAGGCGTACTTCTTGTACCCACTGATGATGCAACATAATGCAAATATTTCATTCGTCTTAAGGCAAACAGAAGACGTACTTCTGTGGCAAGGTGATGCGGATGGTACATCCGTCTTGTGGCCACGACATACGATAATGACTTAAAAAATTTGTCACCGTTTTTCCTGAACTAGGCGTAGTTGATCAGGCTTCGCCTAATTAAGGTCAAACAATGCAAACTTTGAATAAATCACTTCGTGGCCGGGCAAAGTAATTCGCCGCGGAAGACGTACTTCCGTAACAAAGATATGAACCAACAGAAGACGTACTTCTGTGGCAGAATTATCCAGTAGAAGGCGTACTTCCACGGCAAAGGCAACAAGAGAGTGGAAGACGTATTTCCGCCACGAAGACAATGAGACCATGGAAGGAATACTTCTATGGCTACAATAAGGCGCCAGTGGAAGAGTACTTCCACGGCGAAGGAGAATGAGCCCGTGGAAGAGTACTTCCACGACGAAGATAATGAGCACGTGGAAGAGTACTTCCACGACGAAGATAATGAGCACGTGGAAGAGTACTTCCACGGCGAAGATAATGAGCACGTGGAAGAGATACTTTCACGGCAAAGATAATAAGCACGTTGAAGAGATACTTCCACAACGAATATAATGAGCACGTGGAAGAGTACTTCCACAGCGGAAATAATGCGCCAGTGGAAGGAGTACTTCCATGGCAAAGGATGATAAGCCCGTGGAAGAGTACTTCCACGGCGAATATAATGAGCACGTGAAAGAGATACTTCCACGTCAAAGATAATAAGCACGTGGAAGAGATACTTCCACGACAAAAATAATGAGCACGTGGAAGAGATACTTCCACGGCGAAGATAATAAGCACGTGGAAGAGATACTTCCACGACGAAGATAATAAGCACGTGGAAGGGATACTTCCACGGCAAAAATAATGAGCACTCGGAAGAGTACTTCCACGACGAATGATAATGAGCACGTGGAAGAATACTTCCACGGTGAAAGATAACGAGCACGTGGAAGAATACTTCCACGACGCATGAATAAGTCAACGGAAGAGATACTTCCGCGGAAAAGGCATAAGCCAGTGGAAGAAATACTTCCATGGCGCATAAATAAGCGCGCGGAAGGAGTAATTCCGCGTTGAAGGAATAATACAATGGAAGAGATACTTCCATGGCAAAGGAATAAGCGCGCGGAAGGAGTACTTCCACGGCGAAGGAATAAGCCAATGAAAGAGATACTTCCATGGCAAAAGAATAAGCGCGAGATACCTCTATCGCAAAGGAATAAGCACGCAGAAGGAGTACTTCCGCGGCGAAGGAATAAGCCAATGGAAGAGATACTTCCATGGCAAAGGATAATGAGCACGTGGAAGAGTACTTCAATGGCGAAAGATAATGAGCACGTGGAAGAATACTTCCACGGCGAAGGATAATAAGCCAGTGGAAGGATTACTTCCACGACGAAAGATAATGAGCCCGTGGAAGAGTACTTCCACGACGCATGAATAAGCCAACAGAAGAGATACTTCCGTGGCAAAGGCATAAGCCAATGGAAGAGATACTTCTATGGCGCAGAGTCTAAGGAATAAGCCAATGGAAGAGATACTTCCATGGCACAGAAATACGCGCGCGGAAAGAGTACTTCCGCGGCGAAGGAATAAGCCAATGGAAGAGATACTTACATGGGGCAGAAATACGCGCGCAGAAGGAGTACTTCCACGGCGAAGGAATAAGCCTATGGAAGGGATAATTTCGTCGCACAGGAACAAGCGTGCGGAAGGCGTACCTCCGCGGCTGGTGCGGATATTACATTTGTCCTCGTACCGGGCCTACAATGCCGCTTACGTACCTAATATATCCTAAGATATTTGCATGACCTGCACAAAAATAGTGGTAGTAGTATACGCTGGTAGCCCCCAAGTTTAATGGTGCTACACTCGATTAGTAGTATTAAACTTAATCAAGTATTCAAAAATTACGGTCGCGTAGACCAACGTGAATGGACGTACCATAGTTGGTACAAAAGATATAAATTGGGTTCGAACGTGCGAACCAATGCGGATGGGTCTTGCCATAACCGTGAATTGTCACATAGTATTAGACGTATCTTAACTAAATTATAGGTGGAGTTATGCCATTACGTACGGCGTATCGCTATTACCATAAGGACGGTCAAAGTTTTGACAAAATGTTGTTAGAGGTGCACAATGTGTCTTTTGCAAGTCCATCATGAGTCATGTAGTTTTCGTAACTTACTACAACGTCTTGATAGCAAGGTGTCTAACAAGGATACATGATCCGTGGTCGTTTGGTTTGCAACCCTCTTACACGACAAGTTGAATTATTAGGTTCACTTAATCCTCTTATTCCTCTTGGGAACGATAAGTACATGTACACCCGTAGGCAGAAGATATCCGAGTGTACGGACTAGCACAGATGGACGTACCATGACCGCGAATGATAAACATATAATTTAAAAAATAAATGTAATATACCTTACCGATTTAAAAGATATATATAATAAAAAATATCTGAACATATCCTAAAGAATATCTTGTAGTAATTTAAATGATATGTGTAATATCCGCTATTAATATAAACCTTATATTCGAACATGCGGATTAATATGGAAGACACGGCTCATGACCGTGATGAAAAATAAAATATGACCGAACATACAGACGAGCATGGCTGGACATACCATGACGACGAATAAAAAATAACATAATTCCTGAATCTGCAAATGAGTGCGGATGGATGACCCATGACCGTGAATCGCGATATTACTACGTCGGGTCGCGACATATATGAAAAACATATTTAATCAAATCAAAAGATATATGTAATTTCTCCTTGCCAATTTAAAAATATAGGTAATATATCGTCCCCTATTTAAAAGATATGCGTAATATGATTGAAAATATGAGGATATCAAGTAAAGTTGATTCGGACGTGCGAAGCACGATCAAATATTTTGAAATTTTATTCCCTCAAGACGATTTATAATATTATGATGATGATAACGTTACTAACTAGAGCGATAACAAACCCAAAAGAATAAGTGTCGTGTGAAAGACGTGATGGAAGTGACGTAGCTCACGACTCTCAAAGATCCAAATTTGTTTACGTGATCTCCATTGATGCAAAATATACGTTTAGCATATAAAATTTCATGGGAAATCTACTTGATATAACTACCCGTAGTATACTATAATAATAGAATATGTAGCATGCGAATATATCATTGATGCAAACAATGTCCCACAATATTGAGATAAAAATATCCTCAAAAGAAACATAAAGTATCTTTAGCGTTGCTTCCTTCGATTTACTCGGCAGAAAAAGATAGAGATAAAGGATCATTAGTTTTTTTTACCGTGTTTGACCAACAGAATCCCAAGTATGAATGTGTATATTATGCGTTAACATTTATGAAAACGTTTGACACGCATGCTACAAAATATGTAATCAAATAGATAGTCAAATTGGCAAATATCTCATAAACATAAACGATTTTATCTTCGATTTTATGTTCTATCTTCTCATGGCAGTCAAGAGAATAAATAGGTTAAGTGGTTGAATACTTACAAAACTTTGTGAACCAAATTTTGCTATAGATCCAAAACCCAATCAGGAGACTTACGAACCCTACGGTGCCACCATTATGGGCTCGTATTGTTTCGACGAGAGCACGAACTATAGTATATTGGTCCCACGGATGGTGCCAACTTGTTGGAGCATAATTTGGCTAGGTCGGTTTGACGACTCTCCTAAGCCGTTCGTCGTCTTCCCGGGTCCTGAGTAATGCTGCAAACAAAGGTAAACCGGTTAGACGCGAACCCGAGGCTGGAGCCCCGGGGTCCACCGCCGACTGTCAAGTTAGTATCGGGATGATATATTATATAAGAGGTGTAAGTATGAAGGATAACCGGTTTTAGAATGAGACCCCTACCCTTGTATTTATAGGACCAGGATTTCTTGAAGGGTAAGTTAGGTATTTGTGGGCCGCGGGCCTGTCGGGCCAGGCCGACTACAGACTATACGTCGACACATCACTTAGTCTAAACATATTAGTTGCGGAAAAGCTTATGCTTTGTACGTGTGTGCTTAGTGTTTAGACTATTGCTTGATGTACTCTTGATTTGATGTGTTTGTGTGTTTTCTTACTTGTAGTATTTATCTTTCAATCAAACACATCTCATATCTAGTCAAGCTTGATCGAGAATTTGATACCAAGGATTGTTTAAGTTTAAACATTCAATAAATGGTTTCGTCCACTGTCGGCGGTTCCCTAAATGGACGGGCGATTCCTTATTGATAAAGAACCGCGGGTAATATAAAGAACCGTGCAAAGTGGATTAAGCTGAAATGTTTTGAAAATGAACTAGAAACTATTCAACCCCCCCTTCTAGTTTCTACAAATTGTATTATTACATAGAAAACAAATAAGCCCATGGTAATTAATACAACTTATTAATAATCAAACTTTTATTAAGCTCGAGACAATTAAGTTAACAATCATAACCGAACACACCCTTGCGTGTTCCGATTTACCCGAGCCCCAAACCAAAGACCACCGAGACCACCATGGTCTCACCTTGTTTGAACAACCATCACTACAGCCACCACGACTGTGGCTTCTTGCCACTGGTCGACCGAAACAGCCACCGACTGTTGGCGGTTCCCACCAGCTATAGTCGGTTCCCACTGGCGGCGTAAATCTCCCACCGAGAGCCTTGAGCTCTCGGTTGCTATCGACTACACAAACACCCCTACCGTGGGTCTGCTGCCTTGCGGCTAACCATAGAACACAGCCACCGGGCCTACATGGAGGCGGCTGTTGGGTTTAATTTCTCCACTGAGACCCTTGTGTCTCGGTTTCTGTGACCAACGAATCAAAAACCCAAACCAATCTTGTTTTATTCATATTTTAATCATTATTTTACAAGTGTTCATAACATATGAATGAAACCCATGTATAATTCTTATAAAACAATTAATAGAAAATGTTTTAGGCAATTACCGACTTGGAATGAATAAAACAATGATCAATACGTGTATAACCGAAAGATTTAAGATCAAAAATGCTTTCTCCTTCCCTTATCTTTTTCTTGGTCGGCGGCTATACCACAGGGACTTAGGTTTTTGTTATTTTGTAATACTTGGAATAATAAAAACATAGGGAGTATTTGTTTGCTAGATAAAAGCTTAACGGGTCGGGCTTGGGCCCCTTTCTTGTTCTTTCTTTTATAGCCGGCCAAACACCCCTTTAAAGTATATATTTCGTTTTCGTGTTTTATTAATTCTCGTGTATTAATATTCGTGACATAAGTTCGTATTTTAAAATTTGTGTTAAGTCTTGTCGTGCAATATTATTATACGTAAACACTTGTCATTAAATAAACAAAATAATATAAGTAATACTTGTATTTATTCATTTAACGTTCATGATACTTGTCGTGTATTAATTAATTATAAAGTTTTAATTAATCTGTGTTTTCATGTAATTAATATCTTTGTGTATTTTATGCGGGTTTTACAACTCTTCCCCTCTAAAAAGAATAATTCGTCCTCGAATTAGAGATACGATAAGCTGATAAGGACATACCCGAATCATAGACGAAAATGAGGGTAAGATGTCCGGATAGACTCCTTCGTTTCCCAAGTGGCTTCCCGCTCGGGATGGTCCCTCCAAAGGATCTTGACAAATGGAATAGTCTTTCTCCTCATGACCCGATCCTGACGATCGAGAACGGCCTCGGGTTCCTCAACATAGGATAGATCCTCACGAATCTGATCGAGTGGATATGTGACAATGTGTAGATGATGATAATTGTAACATCCGAGTAAAGACACGTGGAACACATTGTGAACATGAGATAGCTGAGGAGGTAACGCCAAATGATACGATACCTCACCGACACGAACGAGGATCTCGAACGGTCTGATGAAACGAGGACTAAGCTTGCCCTTAATACCAAAACACTTGACTCCATGTGCTGGTGATACCTTTAAGAAAATATGATCACCAAGTTGAAATTCTAATGATCTGTGATGTTTGTCAGTATAGCTCTTCTGACGAGAACGAGCTTCCTGAAGCTTTTCCTTGGCAATGGCGACCTTCTCATTGGTCACCTCAATCATTTCTGGACCCTCAATGATTCGTTCACCAACCTGATCCCGGCAGATTGGAGCACGACACTTTCTGCCATATGGCATCTCGAAAGGTGCACACTTGATACTTGCGTGCCAACTGTTGTTGTAAGCAAACTCAACCAAACAGATGTAGTCATCCCAATTTCCTATCCATTCTAACGCACAAGCTCATAACATGTCTTCCAAAGTCTGAATAGTACGCTCTGACTGACCATCGGTCTGAGGATGGAAAGTTATGCTAAACTTGAGTTTGGTTCCCCAAGCTTTCTGCAAACCTCTTTAGAAACGAGAGGTGAATCGCGGATCTCTGTCTGATATGATATCTGATGGAGTACCGTGTATTCGCATGATCTCCTGCTGAAATATTTCTGCTAATCTGCTAACTGGGTAATCCTTGCGGATTGAAATAAAATGTGCAGACTTGGTCAAACGGTCGACAAAAACCCAGATGTCATCATGCTTCCTCTGCGTCAGTGGTAGTCCAGTGACAAAATCCATAGAGATCTTGTCCCACTTCCATTCGAGAATTTCTAATGGTTGTAGTAAACTACTTGCACGTTGATGTTCTATATTAACCTACTGGCATGTCAGACATTTAGAAACAAAAGTAGCCACATCTTGTTTCATACCGCTCCACCGAAAATGCTGCTTCAGGTCATGATACATTTTGGTAGAACTAGGATGAATGGAGAATGGAGAGTTGTGAGCCTCAGTCAATAAGGCCTCTCTAAGAGTAAGATCTTCTGGAACACATAACTTGATACCCTGCCATACAATGCCATCGTCATATATACGGAATTCAGTCTCCTGATCGATATTTTGAATAATCGCCCATATCTCACCGTCGTCCTTCTGAGCTGCCTTGATCCGAGAAATTAAGTATGGCTCAACTCTTAGATTAGCCCAATAACCATGCTGTCCACATACAAAAAGCTCAATGTCTAAACGTTCCAGATCACGAATAACTTCTTCCTCTACCTTAATGCTATCGGTCATGGCTGATTTCCTCCTTAAAGGATCAGCCACCACATTGGCTTTACCGGGATGGTACTGAATTTTGGTGTCATTATCCTTTAATATCTCTAACCACCGTCTCTGTCTCATGTTTAGTTCTCGTTGAGTGAAGATTTATTTGAGGCTCTTATGATCAGTGAAGATGTCACATGACTCAGCATAAAGATAATGCCTCCAGATCTTGCGTGCAAATACAATGCTGCTAATTCCAGATCATGAGTGGGATAATTTTCATCATAAGGCTTAAGCTGTCGTGATGCATAGGTAATCACCTTCCCATGTTGCATGAGTACACAACCAAGTACTTTTCCCGAAGCATCACTGTAAATTTGAAATCCACTTGTGCCAGATGGGAGAGTAAGAATAGGTGCAGAAACTAAACGCTGCTTAAGTTCTTCAAAGCTCTTCTCCCGCTTATCATTCCAGACGAATTTCTCTCCCTAACGCATCAGCTTAGTTAAAGGCAAGGCTAACCGTGAGAAATTTTCCACAAACCTGCGGTAATAGCAAGCTAATCGCAGAAAACTACGAACCTCTGTTGCAGATGTCGGTCTTGGGCCATTTTGTGATAGCCTCAACCTTTGCAGGATCCATGGTAATCCCTTCTGTTGAAACAATGTGGCCTAGAAATGCCACCTTACTTAACCAGAATTCACACTTGGAAAATTTTGCATACAGTTGCTTCCGGCGAAGAATCTGCAGTATCGTGCGAAGATGATCCTCGTGTTCTTCCTTAGATTTCGAGAAGATCAGAATGTCATCGATGAATACAATGAAGAATTTGTCAAAGAACTCATGAAAAACTCAGTTCATCAAGTCCATGAATACCGCTGGAGCGTTCGTGAGGCCGAAAGGCATGACTACGAAAGGCATGACTATGAAAAACTCGGTTCATCAAGTCCATGAATCCTGCTCCTTCACTCGTAGCTGATGGTAGCCTGATCATAGATCAATCTTAGAAAAGTTCTTAGCACCCTGCAGTTGGTCAAACAAATTATCGATACGTGGTAGGGAATAACGGTTTCAGATCTTGATCTTGTTCAACTCGTGGTAGTCGATACACAGTCTCATACTATCGTCCTTCTTCTTAACGAATAGCACGGGTGCACCCCATGGTGATACACTCGGGCTAATAAAACCTCTTTCCAGCAATTCTTGTAACTGATCCTTCAACTCCTTGATCTCAATGGGAGCCATGCGATAAGGAGCCTTAGAGATAGGTTCAGCTCCTAGAATAAGCTCAATGCCAAACTCCACTCCAGGAATAGGTGGTATACCCATGAGTTCTTTTGGAAATACATCTGGGAATTCTGAAACAATCGGCTGATCATGAATAGATGGAGCTTCAACAGTCGTGTCATGAATGGTAGCCAAGAAACCTTCGCAGCCATGAGATAACAACGCACGTGCTTGCAAGGCACAAATAATTTGCACTAATTTTCCTGGCAGGAAACCATTATGGATGTATTCTAGAGCTTGAACATCAGTGAATATGACTCGATATGTATGGAAATCAATCGTGGCATGGTGTTTGCTAACCAGTCCATGCGTAAAATCAAGTCAAATTCTCACATGTCCAAAGGAAGTACGTCGACAGGACGAATCTTGTCATCGAACTCTAAGGGAAGATCTCTATACAGATGGGTAATGCGAACAAAGTCTCTAATAGGTGTGGATATATTTAACACGTTATGAAGTAGTGTAGGTGTCTTATTAATACGAGCAACAAATGTAGTGGATATTACTGAGTGGGTCACACCCGTATCAAACAGAACGCAGGCAGCATGTCCAAACATAAATAAGATGCCAGTAATGGTACCTGAAGACTTGTTGTCCTGTTCCCTAGTAGTGGTGAACACGCGGTCGGATGTTGCTAGTTTCTGAGGGGCATGTCTAGATGTACCAACGGTTTCCCCTTTCTTGTAGTCCTTCATGAGATGACCAGCTTGCCCATACTTGAAGCAAACACCTGTAGAACGACGACATGGTCCAGGATGCCTTCGTTCACAAGTGGTGCAGATGGGATGGGTATACCCTACGGTGGGTACCCTCACTAGTTGAGAGCCTGATTCAGAAGATATGCGTGAGACATGATCATTAAGACATAAACATGACTACACTAAAAGTTTTAGGTTATAATACCAGACTGAGCTGAACGGTTAGGCTGTTGACCCTTGTTGTCCTGGTCACGCCCATTACCGGAGTTCCTGTTAAAATGCTGAGATGTTAGAATTTATGTCATACATCAGCTTAACATCGAAGAGTTTAATTTAAGGGACTTGTTGTTATTGGAATGGGTGGCATTGTTACAGTAGTTATCACTACCGCCATGCCTGTCAGACCCATTTCGGTCATTAGTCTGACCGTGGTTCCTGTAGTTGTTCTACTGAGTGGCCGGTTGGGACCGGTCTTCACCCTTCTGCCTGAAAGATAAAGTCGAATAGAACATGATATATAATGGAAAGTACTGATATGAGTGAGATGGTAACGCTTGATGACTGAAATATACCTCTTTTCTGGTCGATCCAACTCCTCATACTCATCCCTCTCTTGAAGAACCTCCAAACTGCGTGTTACGTCAGCAACTTGTGCCACATTGGTGAATGTAGCACACAACAGACGATCAGTAATCTAAGTGCGAAGAGCCAAACGGAAATGCTTTGCTTGATCCTCTACTGTGCCAACAGCTTCACCCAGAAAACCAGCTAGCCTGAGGAAATGCTGCATAAATTCTGTGCTAGTCTCACCTACCTTCTGACGTATAGCATGATAATCCCTCTTCAGTCGCTCTTGTTCAGCTCTAGGGAAGAACTGACTGTAGAATAACTTCTTGAATGCGCCCATGTCAATGAGGCAAACCATGCCTCTCCTCTATTGGATTGCTTGTAAGCCTTCCACCAGGCTAACGCATCACCCTCAAACTTGTAGATTGCCAACCTCGCCTTGTATACCCCATCGCAACCCATGGCGTCAAAGATCTTCTCCATATGTGATATCTAATTCTCAGCATCTGATGGGATATCTGCCTTCTCGAATGATCGAGGCTTCTGTTTGTTGAAGCGTTCCAGCCATGTATGGGGTGTGACTGGTGGAGGAGGAGGAGGATTTGCATGATTTGGTAAAGCCTGATATTCTGCCCGAATCTGATTGCGGATTCGGGGAAGCATAGCCTACAAATCTGCATTGACAGCTGCAGCGAGTTCCGCATCTGTGCGTGTGTTAACCATCTGACTGTTTCAAAAGAAAGTAAATGATTAATCGGTTAGAAACATGAGATATTAATGAAGGAAAAATGGAAGGAAACATGACAGTATTACAATGAAATCTGATAATAACTAGTGTGGACGACTATGGTTCAACCCACAAAATTCGAACGAAAGACATGTGACTGAGTATGGACGACTATGGTTCAACCCATACCAGTCTAAGTTCAAAAGAACACATGTGACTAAGTATGAACGACTATGGTTATTTACAAGAAAACGTGGGACTAAGCATGAACGACTATAGTTCAATTCATACTAGTCAAAACTTATCAGAAAAGCAATAATACATGAAATAAATTAACTGTCAGTTTAGGAAGTTCCTAGTGACTACCCACTAGTCACATGTCAAGTTTTAGAGCATACGGGTCGAAACCTTGGGCTCTGATACCATAATTCTAACTCCCCACTTTAATAAGTAGACCGTTACATGATAATTATGGCGTGTCATCAAAGCATGCAAGGTAATATGTCTTAAGAACATAAATGACCATAAAGGAAAACCAAAATCAAACAATGGTCCCCAAACATAAGCTCACACATGCATAAAGTGAAGAATGTAGAAAAGGACTAAACATTTTCCAACCAAGCATAAGTATATGAATTGCAAAAGGAAAAGAAGTCGGAGGTAGCTTCCATCCTATGCATGTACTCTCAGTTGCTCAAGTTCGTCCCAGTGTACCTCCGTATGAGACATGGAAAGAAAATACGGCTGAGCAATACGCTCAGTGAACGGATATAATGACATGCTAAGAATAACTGAAACATAAATAAAGTAGGAAATGCAGTGGAATATGTGTAAGTCCTGGAAAACCTGGAACATGTTTTATAAACTGGTTTATAAATTGAAAAGTCTTATGTTTTAATGCATTCAATATAGTTTAAATACCAGTGAGCTCATATAGGTCACAACAAGTATCAACATGCATGAATACTTAGAGGGTAACCTCGTCATGCAATTAGAGGGGTGACCTCTAATTATATAAGTTTGGGTGGAGGGATCAGCTCCAATGTGACGGATGTAGAGCACACACCAAAGTCACCTTGTAAACCTGCAAAACATGTACTAGGATGCACCCATACGCCCAAAAATAATAATAATAATGGCCAACATGAACGTGAAGGGACGCCGCGAGAAATCACTCTCGTCGCGGAAGAGTCCTGACACAGGTTCCTCATATGTCATGGTTATGGTACCTCCATAACTAGGTGGTCATGTAAGTCATGGTCATGTATGTATATAGCTCAGGAAATTTAAAATGATAGCATGGAAAATACTGAAAAGTTTTATGACATGTAAACTACTGGGGAAAAACAGATGGCAACAAACGGGGAATCATAATCATGCATATAAAGAGATTGTCCTTACTAAAGGACGGAATATCCGTACCTTATGTCCAGTAACGAATGAGGATGAAAGGCGGAAAGTAACTACCCTGACTTCACGAGTGCTACATAATAAAGGACGTGTATGAGTTTTATGTTCATGCATAACTGACTGGTTCTTAGTTTACTTTACTTGTTCTTGACTAGTTTTACTTGTTCTTGACTTGTTTTACTGTTTCATGTTTTATCATGTATTTCTTAGTGTTTCATGTGTTCTTGATTAACGTATTTCATGTTTCATGTGTTATTATGCTTGATATTTCTATAATGAGTAACTTCTAAAAATAGCAGGTTTCTATATATAGTAACTTTCCAAAAATAGCAGGTATTCATATATAGCAACTTTCCAAAAATAGTAAGTTTCCATAAACAGTAAGTTTCCAAAAATGGTAATTTACATAAATAGTAAGTTTCCAAAATAGAAAGTTTTCATAATTAGTATGTTTCCATATATAGTAATAAGCTTGTTTAATAAGCACATAATATAAGCCAAAGCTTAATGAACATATTTTATACGTCATGATTAATTAATGTCATAATAGTAAAGTTTATTAATAAATAAATACTTTAGTCTAACATAATAATTTTTAATTAATAATATAACATGATTTATACGTGATTATTAATTAATAATATAACATGATTTTATATTAATAAAACTTTACCATAAACTTGATAATTGTATAACTATAATATGACATTAGTTAGATTAGTTAAGCAATTGTTAATAATAATTGCCATGATAATAAGTCCATTTCATAATAAACTTCATATACTATAGTTTATAAGAAATTATTAATTAATAACATAACACGTTATATTCTATAATTATTAATTAATAATGCTTTTATGAATTTTAATTAATTAAAATTAAAATATCTCAAATGAAATAAAATTGTATTATTACAAAGGAAACAAATAAGCCCATGGTAATTAATACAACTTATTAATAATCTAACTTTTATTAAGCCCGAGACAATTAAGTTAACAATCATAACCGAACACACCCTTGCGTGTTCTGGTTTACCCGAGCCCTGAACCAAAGACCACCGAGACCACCATGTTCTCAGCTTGTTCGAGCAACCATCAACACAACCACCGCGGCCGTGGCTGCTTGCTACTGGTCGGCCGAAACAGCCACCGACTATTGGCGATTCCCACCGGTTGTAGCTGGTTCCCACCGGCGGCGCAAACCTCCCATTAAGAGCCTTGAGCTCTCGGTTGCCACCGATTGCACAAACACCTCCCTATAGGTCAGTTGCCTTACGGCTGACCATAGAACCCAGCTACCGAGCCTAGATGGCCAACATCTGTTGGGTTTAGTTTCCCCACCGAGACCCTTGTGTCTCGGTTTTTGTGACCAACAAATCAAAAACCCGAACCAATCTTTTTTTATTCATGTTTTTAATCATGATTTTACAAGTGTTCATAACATATTAATTAAACCCATGAATAATTCTTATAAAACAATTAATAGAAAATGTTTTAGGCAATTACCAACTTGGAATGAATAAACGATGATCAACACGTGTACACCCGAAAGATTTAAGACAAAAGATGCTTTCTCCTTCCCTTTTTTTTCTTGGCCGGCACAAGGACTTAGGGTTTTTGTTATTTTTGTAAAACTTGGAATAATGAAAACACATGGAGTATTTGTTTGCTAGATATAAGCTTAACGGGTCGGGCTTAGGCCCCTTTCTTGTTCTTTCTTTTATACCTGGCCAAACACCCCTTAAAGTATATATTTCATTTTCGTGTTTTATTAATTCTCGTGTATTAATCTTCGTGACATAAGTTCGTGTTTTAAAATTTGTGTTAAGTCTTGTCATGTAATATTATTATACGTAAACACTTGTCATTAAATAATAAAATAATATACGTAATACTTGTACTTATTCATTTAATGTTCATGATACTTGTCGTGTATTAATCAATTATAAAGTTTTAATTAATCCGTGTTTTCATGTAATTAATGTCTTTATGTATTTTATACCGGTTTTACATAGGCTGTACAAGGTTCCTGTTTTGACTAGTAGGGTGTTTGTCATATGAAGAGAAACAATGACATATGGACAAGTGTAGTAGTTCCTTTGACTATATCTATGCTGCAAGTTAGTGTTGATGAGGGAACAACAAGCCCAGTTGTGTCCCAACCCACATCACCTAGAATTGAGAAGATGCCTTCAACTTCACAACCTTTATTTTCCACTTCTAGGATTAGACATAGAAAGATGCCTCAAGTTTTTCAACTTGAGGAATCTTTTTTTTGGCCTTGTAGCAGATGAGAATGCTAGTGCTGGTGAGCCTAGTAGAACTGGTGAGGCTACTTATAATGTGGCTGATGTAGCACATGGGAGGATTATTGTCAATAAGACCTCTACCAGATCTAATGATTCTCCAACAAGGGTTACTTCTCTTGGTGGTGATGAGGATAGATTGTCACAATTAGAATTGATGGTTTCAAATCTTTGTACCAAGTTATCTTCATTGGAGAAAGCAAGGGATGATCAATGATACAAGGGCTTTTGACACCCCGTATAAAAATTAAAGTTCGTGTTCTCGGTATCTTAACGAATTGATCTAGGTTCTATGCATGACTCTATTGTTTTTGGTGAAACAAATATTTTTGGTTTGTTTTTAAAATAAAAGTACAAAACTTTAAAGTAAAAGGCGGGTATTTAAATCTAAACTAATTTAAAATAAATGGTTAGTATTTAAAAGCGTGACTAAAATTAAAATGCACTAAATGTAAATAACGCAAACTTAAATCTATCTAAGGCAAACTTAAAACGCAACTAAAACTTAAAACTAAGGCAAGGGTAAAATAAATCTAAGGCAAATAAACTTAAAGTGTGACTAAGGAAAAAGGCGGGAAAAATAAAGCTTAGAAATTAAAAGCAGAAAATTAAAAACAGAAACTAGAAGAACCTGAAAATTAGCTCATCCGGAATATTACCCTTATTCGGAATAAATATTCATCCGGAATTTCACCTTCGTTCGAAATGTTTTTCTTCACTCGGAATATTAACCAAAACCTTGATCCGGAATAAATGGCTTACTCGGAATATGTCACCTATCCGGAATAAACACCTCTATTCGGAATGTTGGTCTTGATTCAGAATGTTGCTGTTGATCCGGAATAATTCTTGATCCGGAATAATATTCCGAATAGAACACCTTACTCGGAATATGTCACTTATTCCGAATAGAAGCTCTTTATTCCGAATATCTCCTTGATCCGGAATATTCTTGCTGATCTGGAATGTTTGGTCTATCCGGAATGTTCAGCCTATTCGGAATAATTCCCATATCCGGAATATTGGATATTCCGGATGAACCACCTTGGCTAAAACCTTGATCCGGAATGTTGAAGATTCTGAATAGAGCACTTTGATCCGGAATAATTAATTATTCCGGATGGACGACTTTGATACGGAATATTTTCCACAACAACCTTCACTCGGAATAACTTTTGGCTGGGCTTGATTCGGAACTTTCTTGAAATTAAATGGTAATTAAGGTGCAACACAATTAATGTAAATGGACATGAAATTAAATGTGCATAAATTTAAAATGGATGAAATGGTTTGTCAATCCACCCAACAAAACTAACTAATGACATCCTAATCTATATATAGGGGAGGTTAAGGAATGCTTAGGAAGCTTCCTCCCCTCCTTCATTTCTTCTTAATTGCAAGCTTAGTCCTTCTCTTCTTAATCTTTTGTTAATTGCACCATTAGTCCTTAAGCCTTTTAATCTTCTTAAATCTTGGACTTTAATGACTTTTGGCTCGGGATTTCTTTGGACTTGTCTTTTAATTCTTCAATAAATAAGACTTGAGTTCTTCGGCTTTTAGTAAACTTCCGTCTTTTGACTTTTTCTTCGATAAATATTCAAAATTGGTCTTGGACTTCCGTTCTTTTTGCACTCTTGAGTACTTGACTTCGTCTTTCGTCTTTTTCTTCGATAAAAGCCCGTGAATGCCCGTGTTTTCTCCACTTTTCACCTTTTCGTCCTAAATCACAACAAAAATACAAACCACACATAATTCCGACATAAAAGACATAAAATACACGTTTTGGCCCGGTTATTATTGTAATTAAGTGGTAAAAAGGATGGGTGTTTACACACCTATCAAATCCCCTACACTTGACCATTGCAATGTCCTCATGCAATGCATTAGTTACAAAGCACGTTTACATTTTTCATCATAATCAATCCACGTTGGCCTTTATTAAAAAGATAGAAAATTATAAACATTCAAAGTAAAGAAATAAAAAACATACCTTGGGTTTTGAAAATGTCATGAATGATCATCATCCTCAAGTTTTCACTTTCTCCAAACCAAGCTTAAAAACGAGATCATTGTTATTATAAGTTAGCAAACTAACACGAACTCATGTGGGCCAATTACTCACTTAGACTCCCTTATTCCTAGGGGTATCTCTTATATTTTATTGTTGTCTTGACGGATCACGAGGATGCATTGTTTGACTTATTTCGATAGTTATTAAGTCCGAAAATAAAGTGAACGATTTAATCAATAGTTAGCTAAAGGACAAAATCTTTTAAAACTGCTTCTCGGGACCTCAAAAAGTTCATATCTTGGCATAACTCGCTTCGCGATTTGAGACCTTTCTCGGACCGATATTTGGCAGCGACTTCATACTTCAAACCTTGAGAGACGTTTATGAAATAATGGTCTTCTCTTCATATAGGAATTTCTTCACTTGAAGTTTTGAGAGATTCATACTTGGACCACGACTTCTCCATTTTTCTCCAATCTTTATTTTGAACTTTGATATACAACGATCCGCCTCCTTTTTGGACTTGGCTTTATTTATCCTCATACCTTGTTAGGGCCTTTTTGGATAGACTTCTCCATGACTTTTGGGGAGTATTTGCTTTTCGTCGTGTGTCTCGATCCTTCATATTGATTTTCGATAAATGATTCTTCACATCACTTGGGATCTTTAGCAACAAAATGTAGCCTTCATGCCTTGTTAGGGCCTTTTCGGACTCGCCAATCTTCGCATCCCGCTTCAATAAGTTATGCCTTGGCTATGAACTCTAATCCATACCGAGCAACTTTTAAACGATCTTGGGCTAGAAGCTAAGTAACTTTTCAAATCGTACAACCTTATTTATTGCAGATAAATTTATTAGCAAGTGATGGGAGAATAGGCTTATAATTAACTCACATAAATTCATGAAAGAATACCAAACTTATAATTGGCTCTATCATCTCTCGTTCTCCACAGTTTAAAATCTCAAGGAATGAGACTCGTGGATACTTAGCCTATTAAATCAAAGTTTTGGGTTTTCGAGTCGCCTATAGGATCTTGCAAATTCTTGGACTTTTTCAAGTTTAGAAATCCCATCTTAAAGTTCCCTTGATAAACGACTCTCTAGGATCAATTATAGGAACTTGCGAAAAGTTCTTGTTCTTAACCCGTGAGAGTTAAGACTTTCGCGTTTTATAGCTCCCTATATAAAAGCCTAGCAAAACTTGACTTAAACACGTTAAGGATACTAGCTAGAGTAACTTAGATAAGTAAACTCGGGTTGAGTCAAAAGATTCACAACGTTTGAAAATTAAAACCACTTTATTCAAAATTTATTCTAGCAAGGAAGGAAAATAACTATACAAAAGGAAAAACTAATAGGCCAAAATAGATCAAAAATTTTGAAAAATGTCGAAAAATTGATTTTCCGGTTAAAATGAGGATAAATACAAGGAAAAGACCACTTAACTTCGATAGAAGTCCCCCCTACACTTAATATAAACATTGTCCTCACTGTTTAAGCATGTGGGAGTAAACTCCCGTACACTTAGGACATTGTGCACTTTGTTTAAATCTCACAAAGGAAAAGACAACTAAAGAGATTCCTATTTTAATATTGAAAAATATAAAATAGTGAATCGAAAAGAGTTTAGGATAGAACCGGGAAGAAGGGAACATGGAATCACAGGTCGTCAAGAATCATCAAGAGTGGATCATTGAGCGCGTGAATTCTTGATTAGTAGAAGAGAGGAAAGAGCAAACACCAACGGGTCTCCCCTACACTTAGGATAAAGAAAGCTAAAAGATAGATACATGAGTTGCCTCCCAAGAAGCGCTTGTTTTTGTTTACCGAGTCGTGAGCCTGACTCGACCTTGATTAGCAGAGGAAGAATCAAGAAACATATCCACCGGGATCAAAGACATAGTTTTCGTCCATCAAATAGCACAAGTTTAAGGCGAACAAGGCAAGCCAAAGAAGAATGGGCAAGGTTCCCTTAAGCAGCGATGGAGCACGATGGAAGCAAGGATGAAGTGGTGCAAGCAGATTTCCATAAGTTCCAAAGATATTTCCTTTTATTTCATCAGACGGATACTGAGATGGCTTAATAATATCGATACCAGGGTCGAACACCTTTTCCTTTAAGGGAAAATAGCACTCAGGCTCAGCAGAGTGTGAAGAAGATCCGCGAAGAAGATGCACAACCTCGTCCTCAGAAGGTGGACAGGTGTTAAATCATACGTGTTGCGGATATTGGTGTCGACCGGTTTTTTCTCCTTTGAAAGTATTTTCTTCAAATCCAAAGTAGGATCAAGATGATAATCTTCAAAGTCCAAAGGAGGTGCATCACTCTCATGAGGGAAGTATGTGTTAAGAAAAGCAGAGAAATCTTCCTCAAATGAGTAGTCGTCCAAAGTAGGATCGAGTGATGGCGGAGGATCTTCATCATGCGAAGAATCACTCGAAAGAGTATCGGCCTCATCAAAATCATCATATGTGGGCAGGTCGGGATACTCGGAAGTACAATCATCAAAATCATCCGAATCTGAGCTAGAATCATCATCATAAGCATCAAAAATCGGTGGAGTATCATAAATGGGTGAAGGTTCCAAATTAGAGCGAGAATCATCCACATCATCTTCAAAAAGTGGATTATCAATGCAAGACTCGAATAGAGGATTGTTGTAGATGACAAAATCATCGAGCACATTAATCATATTTGCAGATTCTCGTCCATAGGATTTGCTTGTAAGCTTCCCCATTTTAAAAACTTGGGCATCATCCCCGACTCTTAAGATTAACTCACCTTCGGCAACATCAACTAGAGCTCGCCCGGTTCTCAAGAATGGCCGACCAAGTCTTAAAGGAATACGAGGGTCCATTTCATAATCAACAACGACAAAGTCGACCGGGAAAGTAAATGTGCCAACTTTAATGAACACGTCTTCGGCTATACCAACGGGGTAAGCGAGAGTGCGATTTGCAAGCTCGAGAGTCATCTTTGTTGGAGTAAGGTCGGGTAATGATAGTTTTTTCCAAAAACTCAAAGGCATAAGATTAATACTGGCCCCGAGATCAGCAAGGGCAGTAAATTGTTCGGTTTTGTTAACAATGCAAGGCAACACAAAACGACCGTGATCTCCAAGCTTTTCTGGAAGTTCTTTAAGAATAACTGCAGAGCAGTTTTCATTTAATCGTGTGTTGGCGAGCTCAATCAACTTATCCTTCTTGTTAAGCAATTCCTTGAATGCTTTGACAAATTTTGGCATGTGGACAAGTGCTTCAACAAGGCTAATGTTGATGTTCATTTGAGATAGCATCTTCACATAGCTCGACACTTGACAGTCATTCTTGGTTAGCTCGTTGGTCTTGCCTAAGCGAGAAGGATAAGGGATATTGGGTTTGGGTGGTGAAGGTGTAGGTGTAGGTAAAGGTTGAGATGTTGAAGGGTTCTTCTTGGAAACATCGTCATGACGAGGCGGAGACGGTAATGGTGTACTAATACTAGGTGTAGGAGGAGTAGGGATAAATGGTGGTGGAGGAGGTGTAGATGATGGGAGCGGGATAGGTGGTCCTACGATGGTTACTCCACTACGGGTAGTAATAGCACTCACATTCGCGCGCGGATTGGTGACAGTGTTAGAAGGTAGAGAACTCGAAGTAGAAGGTTGAGCTGTGGGCAAGAAACTAGCCAGCATATTCTTAATATCATTCGTTTGAGTGCTGAAGGAGGATTGAATATTATCTCGAAGCTCGGATCTTATCTCATTCCCTTGCTTGGTGATGTCTCCTTTCAGGTTGATAATTTGGCTCTACAGATTCTTGATTTGCTCACCTTGGGTTCTCATTATGGCTTCAACATCGGGGTTAATGGGTGGTGTTTGTTGAGCGGGTGGGTGATAAGGATTAGAAGCTCTTGGTGGGATTTGGTTGATTCTATTGTAGTTGTTGGCGAGGTTTTGGTTTTGAGGAGAAAAACCGGGGGAAAGGTAGTTGTTTGATCGGTAACTCAGCAAGTTTCTATCCCCTTGTGGTCGAGCTTGGTAATTTTCCGGTGAATAATTACCATAAGCTACATACACATTTTCCGGATTTCCTTGAGTAAAAGGACAATCAGTGTATGAGTGTGGACCGCCGCATGTTTCACAAGGATTAGCAACCGTTTTAACTTGTTGTTGTTGGTTTGAAGCGAGAAGAAAGATACTTTTGTTCATTTCAGTCATCATGCGTGTGAATTCGGTCATATCAGGGCTTGCTGAGGTAGAAGAAACAGACTCTCGGGTTGTTCCTTGAAGAAGCGGAGGAATCCCAGTTTTTGTGGTGAGTAGTCATGTTCTCAATTAACTCTCTACACTCCTCGGGTCTCCTTTTCATGAATGTGCCACCTGCGGCTGCATTAATCGTATCACGATCACGAAAAGTCAATCCGTTGTAGAAAGTATCTATTAAGGTCACAGGGAGCATGTTGTGGTTTGGACATCTATCGATCAAGACATTATATCTCTCCCAAGCATAAAAAAGAGATTCATTAAGGTCTTGCATGAAACCGCTGATTTGATTGCGAAGGCTCGTGACCATGGATGGTGGATAGTAGCGCGACAAAAAGCGTTGAGTCATGTCATCTCAAGTGTGAATAGAATTCTTTGGAAGACGATCAAACCATTTCTCGGCGTGGTGTGATAAAGTATGTGGGAAGAGTTGTAGGCGAAGAACATCCATTGTGGCACCAGGCAACTTCATGCTTTGGGTGATTGTAATGAACTTGTCAAGGTGTTTGTTGGCATCATCATCAGGCAATCCACGGAATGTGTTAGTTTGCACTTGCTGAATCATGTGGTGCTTCAACGAAAACTCCGGAGCAGTGATTTGCATCGGCGCAATCGGTCCTCCTCGTCCAAACATGGTAGGTTGACAAAGCTCCTCCATTGTCCGAAGATCGGGCTGTGGAAGAACATTGTTGTTATTGTTGAGGTGCGGTGGATTATTGTTGTTGTTAACACCTGCCATACTTAAATCTTCTCGAGTCTCGGGCTCTTGATAATTAGAAGATCTAGTACGCATACACCTACAAAGGCAAAAGAAAACAATACCAAACACAAAGACAATATATATACACAATAAAAATAAAATCTTTTTGGATTTTAGAAATTTTTAATTTTTATGGATTTTTATCAATTTTTAATTTTTATGGTTTTTTGAAATTTTTATGCAAGAAAAATAACGCTCACAAGTGAACGGATCCCAAAAAGCAACGCGTCTTTCACAGAAAACCGTTAATCTTTACGAAAAGAGCCGGCAGCGGCGCCATTTGATACAAGGGCTTCTGACACCCCGTATAAAAATTAAAGTTCGTGTTCTTGGTATCTTAACGAATTGATCTAGGTTCTATGTATGACTCTATTGTTTTTGGTGAAACAAATATTTTTGGTTTGTTTTTAAAATAAAAGTGAAAAACTTTAAAGTAAAAGGCGGGTATTTAAATCTAAACTAATTTAAAATAAATGGCTAGTATTTAAAAGCGTGACTAAAATTAAAATGCACTAAATGTAAATAACGCAAACTTAAATCTATCTAAGGCAAACTTAAAACGCAACTAAAACTTAAAACTAAGGCAAGGCTAAAATAAATCTAAGGCAAATAAAATTAAAGTGCGACTAAGGAAAAAGGCGGGAAAAATAAAGCTTGGAAATTAAAAGCAGAAAATTAAAAACAGAAACTAGAATAACCTGAAAATTAGCTCATCCGGAATATTACCCTTATTCGGAATAAACATTCATCCGGAATGTCACCTTCGTTCGGAATGTTTTTCTTCACTCGGAATATTAACCAAAACCTTGATCCGGAATAAATGGCTTACTCGGAATATGTCACCTATCCGGAATAAAAACCTCTATTCGGAATGTTGGTCTTGATTCGGAATGTTGCTGTTGATCCGGAATAATTCTTGATCCGGAATAATATTCCGAATAGAACACCTTCCTCGGAATATGTCACTTATTCCGAATAGAAGCTCTTTATCAAGAATATCTCCTTGATCCGGAATATTCTTGCTGATCCGGAATGTTTGGTCTATCCGGAATGTTCTGCCTATCCAGAATAATTCCCTTATCCGGAATATTGGATATTCCGGATGAACCACCTTGGCTAAAACCTTGATCCGGAATGTTGAAGATTCCGCATAGAGCACTTTGATCCGGAATAATTAATTATTCCGGTTGGACGACTTTGATACGGAATATTTTCCACATCAACCTTCACTCGGAATAACTTTTGGCTGGGCTTGATTCAGAACTTTCTTGAAATTAAATGGTAATTAAGGTGCAAGACAATTAATGTAAATGGACATGAAATTAAATGTGCATAAATTTAAAATGGAAGAAATGGTTTGTCAATCCACCCAACAAAAACTAACTAATGACATCCTAATCTATATACAGGGGACGTTAAGGAATGCTTAGGAAGCTTCCTCCCCTCCTTCATTTCTTCTTAATTGCAAGCTTAGTCTTTCTCTTCTTAATCTTTTGTTAATTGCACCATTAGTCCTTAAGCCTTTTAATCTTCTTAAATCTTGGACTTTAATAACTTTTGGCTCGGGATTTCTTTGGACCTGTCTTTTAATTCTTCAATAAATAAGACTTGAGCTCTTCGGCTTTTAGTAAACTTCCGTCTTTTGAATTTTTCTTCGATAAATCTTCAGAATTTGTCTTGGACTTCCGTTCTTTTTGCACTCTTGACTTCTTGACTTCGTCTTTCGTCTTTTTCTTCGATAAAATCCCGTAAAAGCCCGTGTTTTCTCCACTTTTCACCTTTTCGTCCTAAATCACAACAAAAACACAAACCACGCATAATTCCGACATAAAAGACATAAAATACACGTTTTGGCCCGGTTATTATTGTAATTAAGTGGTAAAAAGGATGGGTGTTTACACACCTATCAATCAAGCTGATGTTCTTGCTGCTCATCCTTAGGAATTACAAACTCTAAGAAGCAGTGTTCATAAACTCCAGAAGAGCAGACTAAAAATCAAGTTTATGTAACATTTTCCGATGGGTTCTCTTCTCAAACTGTCTTTAATGACCTCCTCATCAATTAAGGAGTGTAATTAAGGGTAGAGGTTGTAAAACCCGCATGCTTTTACCATGAATAGTACCATTAAGATCGTACGTACTAGATTAAAACTTTCCTTTTATAGTATGATTATGTTCACGTGTTAGAATTTTACGTATTATGTACGTGTTAGAACACGATAAATATTTATTACGTACGAACACACAATAATTATTTAACAATAATTAATCACGAACATGCGATCATGAAATCACGAACGTAATTTAATCACGAGCTAATAGTAATTACGTATATATATTTATTACGAACACGAATAAATATATTAAGTTACGGTTAATATTTAACGAGAACACATAAAACACGAACACAACTAAACACGAACACAACTAAACACGAATGAACACTTAAATAACAAGACACGGAAAACGGTACGGGTACCCCATGTGGGGCCCCCTACCCGCGGCTACACCAAGACCATGGGCCAAGCCCATCAAAATTTTACTAAGAAAAGGGGTTCAGGTAAACTTTCTAGTCATTTTCATTTTACAATAAAATAAATCAAAAACCTAAAAAGTTTCTCCTTCTCCTTCTTGCTCTCTTTTGGCCGCCGCATATAACACACACAAGGGGGGTGTTTATTTGATTTTTGATCTTGAATTTGGTGCAAGTGTTCGTGCGTGTTCATCCTCGTTTGATCCACGCATTCGGTATACCTTTTCAATCCTTTTTCTCTTTGTTTTGATTTAATAAATTAAATAAGAACATGATGTTTTAAAAGGCTAATTAAAAACATAAATCAAACATGTAATGGTTATAGGGTAAATCAAAACGGAGGTTTTAGGGGTGTTTGTGTGTGGCCGACGCCTAAACCGAACCCCAAGGGGGGTCTCGGCTTGGCACATAGACCACCACCGAGACCACAAGGTCTCCGTTTGGTGGTGTGGGTCCCACGGCAGTAGATACAAGGGGGAAACCCCGAAGTGGTTCGGGGTATGGTGTTGATTTCGAGTCCGGTTCATGGTTTCTAGTCGCGATTCGGTTCATGCTTTATGTTAAGGTTATGTTTTTAATAATCATATGTTATAAATTAAATTAATAAAATATGACATGATTAATTTAATAAAACATGACTTAGGTTATAATTTAATTATTAGATCATAGATTTTTTAACCTAAGTATTTTTTTTCTAGACTTTATAATTAATTAATTATTAAAAACCATGGCTATAATTAATTAATTAACATGACTTAGGTTATATTGTTAATAATTATTAATACATGTTTTAACCTAAGTATTTAACTTTATTTAATTAAAAACAAGATATATTTAATTAAATACTTTTAACCTAATGTTTATTTAAATTACATGTAATAATTAATAAACTATACCTTATATCATTATGACTTAGAAAAATAATTAGAAAACACTTAAGCTTATATACTTAGCTTATTTAACCAGCTTATATCTATTTTTGGAAAGTTTCTATTTTAGGAAACCTGCTATTTTTAGTAAGTTACTTATTATTACACAATAAGTATAATAATACATGAAATACAAGTAATACTTAATCAGAATAGACAGAATATAAGATAAACACAGTTTAAGGCTTAAAACAGTAAAACATGACATGAACGTATAAAATAAGATAAGACACGACATAAAACCATTTACGTATTTAGTGATCAGATACTTATACACGTATGTATTTCTGTAGCATTAGTGATACCGAAGTAGGACTCTCCTCTGTTCGTCTTCTTCGTTCACTGGACATAAGGTACGGATTCCCGTCCTTTCAGTATGGACATTCTTTCCTTATTAGGATTCCCCGTATGCAGCCAACTGTTTTCCAGTAGTATAAGTTTATATGTTTGATTTGCTTATGTTTAATTTAGAATACCTATAGCCATATACATGCATGACCTGTTTCACCTAGTTATGGAGGTACCATAACCATAACACTAGAGGCACTGGTGTTATGACTTCACCACGGCGGAGTGATTGCTCGTGGTGTCCCTTCAGCTTTTCGCCATATTATTATATTTATCATGTGGGGCGTATGGGTGCATCCTAGTTACATGTTTTTAGCAGATTACTCAGTGTGAATGTGGTGTGTGCCTTGCATCCTACACAAGGAGCTAATCCCTCCTACCCAAAACCAGTATATTAAATTAGAGGCAGCCCCTCTAATTTGCATGATGAGGTCACCCCTCCAAGTATTCATGCACGGTGGATTTTCATGACCTATATTGGCTAATGGTAGAATATGTTAAACAGTTTTTATAAGATAAACATAAGGATTTTCAAACTATAAAACCAGTTTTACCAAGACTTAACCGGGTTGTTCGGGACTTAGTTTCTTCCGTTGTTACATGTTATATGCTTATGCTTATACTATTCATGCTTTATTGTACATCCGTGCACTGAGCGTATTGCTGAGCCGTTTTCCTTTTCTATGTTCCCAAAACGGCAGGTACTCAGGGACACTCGTAGACTTTAAGCGTACGTGCATATAGACTGGAAGCTTTCTAGCCTTTCTTTACTTTATGCATTATCTTTACTTTGATACTCTTGCTATGGACATTGTTTAGTCCTTTCATTTTCAGTACTTATGTTTGTGTGTGATGAGCTTTACTTTTGGACTACCGATGTTTGATTCCGGTATCTTCCTTTTATGGTCATGTAATGTTTAGACATTTATCCTTGTATGCTTTAATGACACGCCATAATTACGCGTGACATTCCATTATCAAAATAGGGTGTTACAATTATGGTATCAGAGCCAAGGCTTCGACCTGTAGGCTCTCAAAATATGACCTGTGATTAGTGGGTAGTCACTATGGTCTTCCTAGAACTGACAGTCGTTTTCATGCCTTCATCATTTTTATGCATACATATATATGTCATTGTCACAGGTTTATGACTAAGTAATGGTTGGTACAGGACGGGCCCTATTTAGTCCCATGTGTTTTATCGAAACTTTTAAATTTGGGACAGACCCATAGGCGTCCCCTCGCCATGTCTTTTATTTTGGGTGAACTGACCATAGGCGTTCACTCTCGAGCATACAAAAGTTTTCATAAAACTGCATCATGCATTCATACAGAAATTTTCTTGCATAAAATTTTTCTCTGGATTTATTGGTATATTTTTTTTTCATGTATATATATTTTATGTTTTGATCTGTTAATCATATGTTTTATGTTATACTGTCAGATGGTTCTCACACGCGAACAGGAACAACTCAATGCTGCAATCCAAGCTGCAATGCAAGCTTTGCTTCCTCAGCTGAGGAATGACATCAGGGCTGAGGTTCAAGCTGCCAACAATTAGCAGCATAACCAAGCACCTCCTCCTCCTCCTCCTCCAGTGACATTGGCAGTATGGCTGGAGAGATTCAACAAGCTCCGTCCTCGAGCTTTTGAGAAAACAGATAGCCCCAGTGATGCTGAAAGCTGGTTGGCTCACATCGAGAAGATTTTCAATGCTATGGGTTGTGACCCCGCGTTCAAGGCGAGGTTGGCATGCTATCGATTCGAAGGCGATGTGTTAAATTGGTGGTTAGCGTTGATGCAGTCTGAGGGAGGTGACGATTGGGTTGCTGGTTTGAATTGGTCTCAATTCAAGGATAGGGTGATGGAGCAGTTCTTTCCCAAGGCTGAGCAAGACAAGCTCAAGAGGGAGTACCATGGGATCCGATAGAGAGCTGGGGAGAATAGCAACGAGTTTATGCAGCGCTTTCTTCGCTTAGCTGGTTTCCTTGGTGCAACAGCAGGTACTCCTGAAGAGCAGGCACACCACTTTAGGTGGGATCTTCGCACATCGGTCGCAAACAGTCTGGTGTGTGCTACGTTCACTACTGTAGCACAAGTGGCCGATACAGCATGTAAGATGGAAATGCTGCAGGAGAGAGATGAGTTCGGGGAAGCTGAGAGACCCGAGAAGAGGTAAACATTCGTATCCAGGCGGTGACCAATCCTTATTCTTTCCATATATGTCAATTATTCATCTCTTTAAATTGTATCTTCCAGGCAGAAAACTGGGGACCGGTCTCAGCCGGCTACTCAGCAGCAACCTCATCAGCCCAAGGGAGACGGTCAGACTAACGACCGTTCTGCTACGGATAGGCGTGACGGTAATGATAATTACCGTAACAACGCTGGACACTCCAACGACAGCAGGTCCTGATACTTACGCATTTTCTTATGATTTCATGTTATAACTCATATTCTGACACTTTAGCAAACCTTCTACTAGGAACCATGGAAACGGTAGGGACCAGAACCAGAGAGGTTCACAGCCTAGCCGTCCATCTATCACTGGTATTCAATCTTACGATTATCCACATTGTCCTTTGTACCCTATTATCATGTCTTATGTAAAATGTTTTATCAGGTTCTCAGCCAGCCAGAGCACCTGCTGGAGGATATACTCATCCTCTTTGCTCTACTTGCCACTGTAGGCACCCAGGGTCATGTCGTCGTAACACTGACGCATGCTTTAAGTGTGGTCTTCTTGGCCATATCATGAAGGATTACCGTAAGGGCGAGATGGAGGGCACATCGGGACATGCTAATACCAAGCCGCCTCCTACCACTGGGCGTGTCTACACGACATCTCGAGACCAGGAAAACAAGTCTACAGGTACCATCACTGGAATATTGTATATGTATGGTCAAGCTGCGTGTGTTCTTTTCGATACGGGTGCTACTCACTCGGTCATTTCTACTACTTATGCTAAGAACATAGGATGCTCCCCATGCCACTAGAGAATAGACTTACTATTTCCACGCCTTTGAGGGACTCTGTATTAATCACGCATGTATACAAGAGTCTTCCCCTAGAATTTGACGATAAGGTTCGTCCTGTTGACGCACTTCCGCTGGACATGAATGACTTTGACATGATTTTGGGCATGGATTGGCTATCCAAGCATCATGCTACCATAGATTGCCATTCATATCGAGTTATCATCGGTGATGTTAATGCACCAGAGTACATTCATAACGGGTTCGTACCCGGACGGTCTGTACAAATCATATCTACCCTGCAAGCGCGTGCACTACTGTCACATGGTTGCGAGGGTTATCTAGCTACGGTTCACGACATAGATGCTGAATCTCCATCAATTCAGGATCAACCAATAGTGTCAGAATTCCAAGATGTATTTCTAGTAGAACTTCCGGGCATACCACCTGCACGAGAAGTGGAATTCAGTATCGAGCTTATTCCAGGAGCGGAACCAATCTCCAAGGCTCCTTATCGCATGGCTCCATAGAGCTGAAGGAGCTGAAGGATCAACTGCAAGAACTTCTTGAACGAGGTTTCATTCGACCGAGCGCATCTCCATGGGGCGCACCGGTTCTATTTGTTAAGAAGAAGGACGGCAGTATGCGTCTTTGCATAGACTATCGCGAGCTCAACAAGATTACTATCCGGAATAGGTATCCACTGCCGCGTATAGACGATCTGTTTGACCAACTCCAAGGGGCCAAACACTTCTCCAAGATTGATCTTAGGTCAGGATATCATCAGCTACGGGTCAAGGAGCAGGATTTCGCCAAGACTGCTTTTCGTACCCGCTATGGCCACTACGAGTTTGTAGTTATGCTATTCGGCCTGACAAATGCTCCAGCAGTGTTCATGGACTTGATGAACAGAATCTTCCATGAATTTCTGGACAAGTTCGTCATTGTCTTCATCGATGACATCCTGATTTTCTCAAAGTCCAATGAGGAACACGAATACCATCTTCGTACAGTACTACAGATTCTTCGTCAGAAGCAGCTGTATGCTAAATTCTCCAAATGTGAGTTCTGGTTAGACAAGGTGGCATTCCTAGGTCACATTGTATGAGCAGAAGGAATCACTATGGATCCAGTGAAGGTTGAGGCCATTACTAAGTGGCCGAGGCTGACATCAGCGACGAAAGTCCGCAGTTTCTTAGGCTTAGCTGGCTATTACCGTAGGTTCATGGAGAACTTTTCCCGCTTAGCACTACCATTGACCAAACTGATGCGAAAAGGGGAGAAATTCGTCTGGACTGAAGAACGAGAGAAGAGCTTTGAAGACCTGAAGCAGAAGCTAGTATCTGCACCTATTCTTACTCTCCCATCTGGTACGGGTGGATTTCAAATCTACAGTGATGCATCGGGGAAGGGACTTGGCTGTTTCTCATGCAACATGGGAAAGTGATCGCGTACGCTTCACGGCAGCTTAATCCTTATGAAGAGAATTACCCTACGCATGACTTGGAACTTGCTGCAGACGTGTTTGCATTGAAGATATGGAGGCACTACTTATATGGAGAATCATGTGACATTTTCACGGTCCACAAGAGCTTGAAGTATATCTTCACTCAACGTGTATTGAACATGAGGCAGAGGAGATGGTTAGAGATGTTGAAGGATTATGACATTAATCTACAGTATCATCCCGGAAAGGCAAATGTAGTAGCAGATGCTCTTAGCAGGAAGTCCGAAATGATCAACGACATTAAAATTGAGGAGGAAATCATAAGAGACTTGGAGCGACTAGACATCGAGATCATGGTACATGGACAGCACGGTTACTGGGCTAATCTTAGAGTAGAACCCGAGTTACTCTCTAAGATCAAGGAAGCTCAGAAAGATGATGGAGAAATCTGGGTGATAGTACAAAATTTTGAGAAACAGACGGAATTCAAAGTAGATGCAGATGGTATCGTATGGCAGGGCACGAGACTTTGTGTTCCTGATGACCAAGAACTCCGGGAAGCCTTGTTAGCTGAAGATCATAGCTCCCCATTCTCTATACATCCTGGTTCGACTAAGATGTACCATGACATCAAGCAATACTTTTGGTGGAGTGGTATGAAACAGGATGTGGCCACTTACGTCTCCAAATGTCTTACCTGCCAGCATGTTAAGATCGAGCATCAGCGATCTGGCGGTCTCCTTCAACCGTTAGATATTCCAGAGTGGAAGTGGGACAAAATCACCATGGATTTTGTTACTGGTCTTCCGCCTACCAAGAGGAAGCACGGTGCAATTTGGGTTATCGTAGATCGACTTACCAAATCAGCTCATTTCTTACCGATCCGCAAGGAAGATCCGGTAAGTAAACTCGCCGATACGTATAGAAGAGAGATCATGACACTCCACGGTGCTGCATCCAGCATCGCCTCAGACAGAGATCCTCGCTTCACTTCGCGATTTTGGAAGAGTCTACAGAAAGCTTGGGGTACACAACTTAAGCTTAGCACGACTTTTCATCCTCAAACGGACGGACAGTCGGAACGAACGATTCAGACATTGGAAGACATGTTGAGGTCATGTGCTTTGGAATGGACGGGTGATTGGGACGATTACATCTGTTTGGTGGAGTTTGCATACAATAACAGTTGGCATGCAAGTATCAAGTGTGCTCCTTTCGAGATGTTGTATGGCAGAAAGTGTCGCGCCCCAATCTGCTGGGATCAGGTTGGCGAGCGAACACTTGAAGGACTAGAAATCATAGAGATGTCCAATGAAAGGATCGCAGTAGCTAAGCAGAAACTTCAAGAAGCACGATCATGTCATAAGAGTTACGCCGATAAGCATCATAGGGACATACATTTTAACGTAGGAGATCACGTCTTCCTTAAGGTTTCACCGGCACGTGGTGTTAGACGTTTCGGGATAGAAGGGAAGCTCAGTCCTCGTTTCATCGGACCGTTTGATATCATTGAACGAGTCGGTGAAGTATCTTACCGGTTAGCGTTACCTCCGCAGCTTTCACATGTACATAATGTGTTTCATGTGTCCTTACTCAGAGGGTACTAGTATCATCCCCTTCACATGGTTCAGTATCCACTGGAACAGATATGTGAAGATCTCACCTTCATAGAAGAACCCGAACGAGTTCTTGACAGAAAAGAACGTGTCATGAGAAGGAAGACGATTCCATCCTTTGGAGGGATCATACCGAGCGGGAAGCCACTTGGGAAACAGAGGAGTCTATCCGGGCTTCTTACCCTCATTTTATATTTTGAATTCGGGTATGTTCTTCTTTTCCAGTTTACTTTATCTATAATTCGGGGACGGATTATTCTTTTTAGGGGGGCAGAGTTGTAAAACCCGCATGCTTTTGCCATGAATAGTACCATTAAGATCGTACGAACACAATAATTATTTAATAATAATTAATCACGAACATGCGATCATGAAATCATGAACGTAATTTAATCACGAGCTAATAGTAATTACGTATATATATTTATTACGAACACGAATAAATATATTAAGTCACGGTTAATATTTAACGAGAACAGATAAAACACGAACACAACTAAACACGAACGAACACTTAAATAACGAGACACGGAAAACAGTACGGGTACCCCATGTGGGGCCCCCTACCCGCGGCTACACCAAGACCATGGGCCAAGCCTATCAAAATTTTACTAAGAAAAGGGGTTAAGGTAAACTTTCTAGTCATTAGTAAAATAAATCAAAAACCTAAAACGTTTCTCCTTCTCCTTCTTGCTCTCTTTTGGCCGCCGCATATAACACACACAAGGGGGTGTTTATTTGATTTTTGATCTTGAATTTGGTGCAAGTGTTCGTGTGTGTTCATCCTCGTTTGATCCACGCATTCGGTATACCTTATCAATCCTTTTTCTTTTTGTTTTGATTTAATAAATTAAATAAGAACATGATGTTTTAAAAGGCTAATTAAAAACATAAATCAAACATGTAATGGTTATGGGGTAAATCAAAACGGAGGTTTTAGGGGTGTTTGTGTGTGGTCGGCGCCTAAACCGAATCCCAATGGGGGTCTCGGCTTGGCACATAGACCACAAGGTCTCGGTTTGGTAGTGTGGGTCCCACGGCAGTAGCAACAATGGGGAAACCCCGAAGTGGTTCGGGGTATGGTGTTGATTTCGAGTCCGGTTCATGGTTTCTAGTCGCGATCTGGTTCATGCTTTATGTTAAGGTTATGTTTTTAATAATCATATGTTATAAATTAAATTAATAAAATATGACATGATTAATTTAATAAAACATGACTTAGGTTATAATTTAATTATTAGATCATGGATTTTTAACCTAAGTATTTATTTTTTTTCTTGACTTTATAATTAATTAATTATTAAAAACCATGGATATAATTAATTAATTAACATGACTTAGGTTATATTGTTAATAATTATTAATACATGTTTTAACCTAAGTATTTAACTTTATTTAATTAAAAACATGATATATTTAATTAAATACTTTTAACCTATAGTTTATTTAAATTACATGTAATAATTAATAAACTATACCTTATATCATTCTGACTTAGAAAAATAATCAGAAAACACTTAAGCTTATATACTTAGCTTATTTAACCAGTTTATATCTATTTATGGAAACTTTCTATTTTTAGAAACTTATTTAATTAAGGCAGCAAATCTATTTATGGAAACTTTCTATTTTTAGAAACTTATCTATTTTAAGCAGTAGTTCTATTTTTTGGAAACTTTCTATTTTTGGAAACTTTCTATTTTTGGAAACTTTCTATTTTTGGTAACTTTTTATTTTTGGAAACTTATTTATTTAAGGTAGCTAATCTATTTATGGAAACTTTCTATTTTTAGAAACTTATCTATTTTAAGCAGTAATTCTATTTTTTGGAAACTTTCTATATTTGGAAACTTTCTATTTTTGGAAACTTTCTATCTTTGGTAACTTTCTATTTTTGGAAACTTTCTATTTTTGGTAACTTTCTATTTTTAGAAACTTTCTATTTTAGGAAACCTGCTATTTTTAGTAAGTTACTTATTATTACATAGTAAGTATAATAATACATGAAATACAAGTAATACTTAATCAGACCAGACAGAATATAAGATAAACACAGTTTAAGGCTTAAAACAGTAAAACATGACATGAACGTATAAAATAAGCTAAGACACGACATAAAACCAGTTACGTATTTAGTGATCAGATACGTATACACGTAAGATATGTAGCATTAGTGATACCGAAGTAGGACTCTCCTCTGTTCGTCTTCTTCGTTCACTAGACATAATGTACGGATTCCCCTCCTTTCAGTATGGACATTCTTTCCTTATTAGGATTCCCCGTATGCAGCAAACTGTTTTCCCGTAGTATAAGTTTATATGTTTGATTTGCATATGTTTAATCTAGAATACCTATAGCCATATACATGCATGACCAGTTTCACCTAGTTATGGAGGTACCATAACCATAACACTAGAGGCACTGGTGTTATGACTTCACCACGGCAGAGTGATTGCTCGTGGCGTCCCTTCAGCTTTTGGCCATATTATTATATTTATCATGTGGGGCGTATGGGTGCATCCTAGTTACATGTTTTTTAGCAGATTACTCAGTGTGAATGTGGTGTGTGCCTTGCATCCTTCACAAAGAGCTGATCCCTCCTACCCAAAACTACCCGCGACTACACCAAGACCATGGGCCAAGCCCATCAAAATTTTACTAAGAAAAGGCGTTAAGGTAAAATTTCTAGTCATTTTCATTTTATAGTAAAATAAATCAAAGACCTAAAAAGTTTCTCCTTCTCCTTCTTGCTCTCTTTTGGCCGCCGCATATAACACACACAAGGGGGGTGTTTATTTGATTTTTGATCTTGAATTTGGTGCAAGTGTTCGTGTGTGTTCATCCTCGTTTGATCCACGCATTCGGTATATATTTTCAATCCTTTTTCTTTTTGTTTTGATTTAATAAATTAAATAAGAACATGATGTTTTAAAAGGCTAATTAAAAACATAAATCAAACATGTAATGGTTATGGGGTGAATCAAAACGGAGGTTTTAGGGGTGTTTGTGTGTGGCCGGCGCCAAAACCGAACCCCAAGGGGGGTCTCGGCTTGGCACATAGACCACCACCGAGACCGCAAGGTCTCGGTTTGGTGGTGTAGGTCCCACGGCAACAGCAACAAGGGGGAAACCCCGAAGTGGTTCGGGGTATGGTGTTGATTTTGAGTCCGGTTCACGGTTTCTAGTCGCGATCCGGTTCATGGTTTATGTTAAGGTTATGTTTTTAATAATCATATGTTATAAATTAAATTAATAAAATATGACATGATTAATTTAATAAAACATGACTTAGGTTATAATTTAATTATTAGATCATGGAATCTTAACCTAAGTATTTATTTTTTTCTAGACTTTATAATTAATTAATTATTAAAAACCATGGCTATAATTAATTAATTAACATGACTTAGGTTATATTGTTAATAATTATTAATACATGTTTTAACCTAAGTATTTAACTTTATTTAATTAAAAACATGATATATTTAATTAAATATTTTTAACCTATAGTTTATTTAAATTACATGTAATAATTAATAAACTATACCTTATATCATTATGACTTAGAAAAATAATCAGAAAACACATAAGCTTATATACTTAGCTTATTTAACCAGCTTATATCTAATTTTGGAAACTTTCTATTTTAGGAAACCTGCTATTTTTAGTAAGTTACTTATTATTACATAGTAAGTATAATAATACATGAAATACAAGTAATACTTAATCAGAATAGACAGAATATAAGATAAACACAGTTTAAGGCTTAACACAGTAAAACATGACATGAACGTATAAAATAAGCTAAGACACGACATAAAACCAGTTACGTATTTAGTGATCAGATACTTATACACGTATGTATTTATGTAGCATTAGTGATACTGAAGTAGGACTCTCCTCTGTTCGTCTTCTTCGTTCACTGGACATAAGGTACGGATTCCCGTCCTTTCAGTATGGACATTCTTTCCTTATTAGAATTCCCCGTATGCAGCCAACTGTTTTCCCGTAGTATAAGTTTATATGTTTGATTTGCTTATGTTTAATTTAGAATACCTATAGCCATATACATGCATGACCAGTTTCACCTAGTTATGGAGGTACCATAACCATAACACTAGAGGCACTGGTGTTATGACTTCACCACGACGGAGTGATTGCTCGTGGCGTCCCTTCAGCTTTTGGCTATATTATTATATTTATCATGTGGGGCGTATGGGTGCATCCTAGTTACATGTTTTCAGTAGATTACTCAGTGTGAATGTGGTGTGTGCCTTGCATCCTTCACAAGGAGCTGATCCCTCCTACCCAAAACCAGTATATTAAATTAGAGGCAACCCCTCTAGTTTACATGATGAGGTCACCCCTCCAAGTATTCATGCACGGTGGATTTTCATGACCTATATTGGCTAATGGTAGAATATGTTAAACAGTTTTTATAAGATAATCGTAAGGCTTTTCAAACTATAAAACCATTTTTACCAAGACTTAACCGGGTTATTCGGGACTTAGTTTCTTTCGTTGTTACATGTTATATGCTTATGCTTATACTATTCATGCTTTATTGTACATCCGTGCACTGAGCGTATCGCTCAGCCATTTTCCTTTTCTATGTTCCCAAAACGGCAGGTACTCAGGGACGCTCGTAGACTTTAAGCGTACGTGCATATGGACTGGAAGCTTTCTAGCCTTTCTTTACTTTATGCATTATCTTTACTTTGATACTCTTGCTATGGACATTGTTTAGTCCTTTCATTTTCAGTACTTATGTTTGTGTGTGATGAGCTTTACTTTTGGACTACCGATGTTTGATTCCGGTATCTTCCTTTTATGGTCATGTAATGTTTAGACATTTATCCTTGTATGCTTTGATGATACGCCATAATTACGCGTGACATTCCATTATCAAAATAGGGTGTTACAGAGGTGACTGATAAGGAGGTTTAAGATGATGAGATGCTCGATTTGGCTGAAACGCTATCTACAAAGAAGCAGGGGATAATACTAGTTTCATGGGAGGCTAGTACTGGTAGAAAAGATCTTAATGCTGGCAGTGAAAAAGTTAATGTTGGTGTCAATACTGATAATGAAAATCTTATTACTGGTGGTCATACTGGTCTTCTAGAGCAAGAAGTAGAGTCAGAGTTGAATATTAGCTGGACTTCTTCTGATGATGATAATGAGGAAGTAGATAATGAAGAACAAGAAGTGGAAAGGAGATTAAAGAGATGCTTAATCAACTATATTGGGGAATACCAGCTATTGATAGATTTTTGAAAGACTACAGAGAGTGGGTGCATGAAGAACCTATTCAGTTCAGGTATAAAGTAGTTTCTATGACTCTAAAATATCAGCAAGACATTACTAGGATTAAAGCAAATCATGAAAAGAAAGAAAGTTATATGTCTTATGTTGCTAAAAGAAGAGTGTATTACAAAGCTATGTTGATAAATCACAAAGGCCACAAGAAAGAGAACTTTGTTGGTTTGATTTTTGAAGAACTAGAAAGGAGAGGTATTCCAATTATTAGGTTTGCATAAAATTTCTTGGATCCTGGTTCTGAAATGGAGAAAAAGTATCATGAGGAACAAGAAAAATTTCTTGAAAAAATGTAGAGCAATGAGGAAGAGATTTAAAGAGATTGGTACCTCATCAACATCTTCAAAAGACTTGGATGAACAAGGATCTACCAAAAGGCAAAAGAAGATGATTCACAAAGGAAGATTCATATCAAAAGGAGATGGTCCTTCTAGTCCAAAGCTTAAGATGTGTCTACTATTAGTAGTTGTAGATAATCTAGTTTTTCCTTTAAATTCAAAATTTCAATTCAGCAATTATGAAATTTTCCATGATGATAAGTCAAGATGGTGGAAAATATTCAAAGTTGGAGGAGAAGCAGATAAGTATCCACTTTTAGGAGATATGTTTCAAGTCTTGGATAGAGAAGATGTTAATGATCTATGGAAGATTTTGAAAAAGAAGTTTGATGTTTTAAAAACCTTAGATATTCAAAATATGATGGATGTCTACTTATGGGAAACTATGAGGAAGATGTATGAGGTTTGGTATTCATAATAGCATATGGAAGAAGCTTAATACAACAGACATGAAGCATTGGCATCTATATAATTCATATAGAGTATATGAGCTGGTAATGACTCACAATGTGTCTGTATTTCTACTTGGAGATAGAGTGTATCCATTTTCATAAGATACTTTTAAAAAGATGGTGAGCTGTCAATTGAAGGTAGATACTGAAGACCAATTTTCTATTGATCTTCTCAAGTTTATTCATAGTTAGATTTAGAAATGAGTTGAAGAAGATCCTAATTGTTATTATAGAAACTTGTTTGGTTTATGAAGATAAATCACAAGTTTAATGGAGGATTGTTGGGAATAAAGTTAGTACTGGTCTACATTACATTAACAGGTATTACTTTTATTAATACTGGTAGTGGTATTCTTAATACTGGTTACTTTAGTACTAATCAAGACTAGGTTAAACCTTAGTGCTGGTAGGAACATTAGTGCTGAGTTAGAGATAAAGAGAGAAGACGTGTTTCTCAAAGATAGAAAATATTCATATATATCTTCTAAAAGTTTAAACACATTTGTTCATATCTTGCCTTGTAAAAGACTCCTTGTACTATAAAAGGAGGTCCCATGTCTAGGTTACGATATATGAATTCATTAGTTCTATGCATTATATTCTTACTTCAAGATTGTTACACTAATACTCTGTATTAAGAATATTAGTATTAATATATTGAAGTATTTAGTTTACATCTTTTGTAAATCACCACATACATATAATCTTCCTAATATCAAAAAGTAGATTCTGCATGCTCTTTGGTATCATTCAAAGTTTCTACTAAGTATATATAGGATTTATTCTGTATAGACTAAGTCTTCAAGTTAAGACTAACAAGATCTAAGGAATCAACAGATTCTCGTGTGTTGATGTGTCAGGCGCAAGTCTTATTCTGACAAAGCCAGAAGGTATGGAATTTACTTATGCCCTGCGTTTTGACTTTACAGCCACGACCAACGAGGCTGAGTACGAAGCATTGATTGCTGGATAGAGAATCACAGCTCGCATGGGTGTACGCAACCTAGAAGCAAATGTGGATTCCTTGCTGGTGGTGAACCATATCTTGGGAGAATACGAAGCTAAGGAAGACAATATGATTCAGTACTTATAGAAAATAGGTCATTGATCGAAGGCTTCAGCAAGTTCACCATACAGCAGGTTCCAAGGGGTAAGAACAAGAAGGCCGATGCTCTAAGTAAGATTGCATCTGTAGAAACTAGAAGGGGGGGTGAATAGTTTCTTATATTTACTTGTTAAAAGGTGGTTTTCAAAAATCCTTTTTCAAAATATTTAGGCTTGAGGAAATATGTGAAATCTTCTTATGCACAATATGAACAATGATAGTGTAACTAAACTAATACTAACAAAAATATATGCACAAAGAATAAAGAATGTAAAGAGTTAAGGGTAAAGAAAGATCAAACCGAACACCAAGGATTTATAGTGGTTCGGCAACGAAGCTCACTCCTCGTTCCTACTCCACTCCTCGAGTACTCCTTACTCGAGAATTCACTACACAACAAGCTCCTTATGGTGGAGAAAACCATACACGTCGCTTAACCAATTTCCGACTCTAAGCTAAAAGTCGAGCCCTAATCGTAGCTAGGACCAATCTACACAACTATACTTAGTACATACACAACTTCCAAATAGACACAACTACTTGGATCTTCACAACTATGACACAACAACAAATGTATAAAATTAGATCTTCAATGGATCTTTGGTGGTGGACTCAACACTTCATAAGGATAGTGTTCTTCTCTTTGCACTTGGAGAGGAAGGGATGGAAGAACAAGATTCACTTCTTAAAAAAGTAGTAATCAAACAAATGATCAAAGATTTGAGTGATTAAAGAAGAGTGTTTGAATCTGGAAATAGATGTGCAAAAGAGGTGAATTGAAAAGCTGAGAATGGTCCACTATTTATAGGACAAAGGGCCAACGGCTATATCTGCCCGCGGTTCCTTATCTTAGCCCGCGGTACCTTATCGATAAGGAACCGCCTTGGAGCTAAGGAACTGCTGGACTAGACTCCGCTCCCTTTTTGTCCTTTAGTGGTGGAGGTCATATCTGGTTTAAAAATATCCTGATAGAATATTCCTAACCAAATAAGAATATGCCATTTTCAAATTTCCAAATAATTAATTTAATAAAACATTTTCTTAAAAAGAAAGTTTAATAAAAACTTGTCACACCTAATAAAAAGTGAGTTTTAAGAAAAGACTAAATCACTTGATCACTTGATTAAGGTTAGTACTTGTTTATTCATACCTTAAGTAAAAATGGGTAAAATGAAAAATACTTGAACTCAAGAATTCGTTTTTCGTTGTTTTCGTAAATGCTTGTTTTTACATATTGTCGTAATCAAAACTAAGAGAGTCCAAAAAATGCAAGTAACGTTTTTAGGCATCATTGCATTAACAATCTCCTCCTTTTTGATTCCGACAATACATAAACTCAATCACACAAAAAAAACAAGATTTTCGAAGACGAGTTTATTCATTTCTCCCCCTTTGTCGAAGCAAAAAGGTTGCACAAGTCGGTGTTGAAGAGACGGACTTTGCAAAGACTCCCCCTTGGTGCTTACTCCCCCTAGCTTGGGGCACCGAGGAATCGAGATATGGTGACAAGCTACATAGAAGGGTTAGTTGAACAAAAGAAACAACCAACAAGATATAGCAATATGTCACAAAATAAAAGAGAAGAAAACAAAAAGACAAAGATCCAAGATAGGTTACTAAATAAAAAAACATCATACAAAGATGTATGGAAAAAAGAAACAAGCCAAAAGCATAAATCTAATCCTAGTTATTCTAGAATTCTAAGATTTGCTTGAATTTGGCGTCTTGTGGATAAGCAATCAATGCTTATATGAAAGACAAGGTAATGGTGGAGGGTGGTGGTGGTGGCTTGTTGGAGATCTCATAATCATAGTGAAGAGGAGGCTTGATTAAGAGACTCTTGATGTAGCTCAACTCCTCATAGATGTGTGCCATAGAAAGATGTTGATATTGACAACAATGAAAACATGTTCCATGGTGCATGACATTATCATGAGAAGGAGGAAGAACACTAAAGGGTGGTGGTGGAAGAAAAGATGTTCCACAATCAACATTCTTGGTAGGAGAGATGTGATTAAGAGTGTTCTTGGGTGAGTTTGGATTGTAATGGTTTTTGGGTGAGTTGGGATTGAAAGCATTTGGAGAAAATGGAGGAGATTCAAGGCATTCATTGGGAGAATAAGACATTTTGAGATGTAAAGTATGGCAAAATGCTTATGGTTTAAATAGGGAAGGCTTAGGGTATTTTTGGGGTGGTCAAAGGGTTTGAAACAAATATTCTCAAAAATGTTGGAGCAAATCTGGAGTTTCAGACAAAAACTCGAAAAAGGAAGGCAATGTAGGTGGTTCCTTATCACGACTAGTGGTACCTTATCACTAAGGCACCGCAGTTCACATATGGAACCGCCTGCAGAGGCTGTGTTTGGTGGTTGGAGGTAGATTTTTCAGCAAATCTTATCTTTCTAGTCTAACTTATCATAGGAATATGCTTAAAAGCAAAGATAGACAAAGAAAACATATGCAAACTTACCAAATAGAGATTTGACCAAAATACATGGATTAAAAAAAATCGATGTAGGAGATGTGTAAGACAAGACCTTAAGTCATGACACAATGATCCTCCATGATTCTATCTTGTTCTTGCTATGTTTGAGAGAATCATACATATGAATTATGTAAGCTCTAGATTAATAGTGAGAACCTATGAAAAACCATTTTTAGATTGAATTAACAATGTCAAACGTATTTCTCGACCATTTTCGAAAGAGACTTTGAGAATTTTGAAAAGGAGAAGAGAGGGTTTTTCAAAAGGAGTTTGGAAGACTCAATGACTCAAAGTGGTAATAAAAAAAAGAAAACACACAAAAAGAAAATAAGGTAATTAAGGAATATGTTCCATTAATCCTAGACCTAGACGCAAGTAATTAAAAGGTTCCCTCTTAAGGGGCTTAGTGAAGATGTCGGCTAAGTTGTCTTCAGAAGGTACCTTCTCAATTGAAATGTTCCCCTTTTTGAACATTATCCCTAAGGAAATGGTGTCGAATTTCAATGTGTTTTGTTCGCGAATGTTGCACGGGATTCTTGCTAAGGTCTATAGCACCTTTATTATCACACATGATGGGAACATCATTAAGAGAAATCCCGTAATCAACAAGCGCTTGCTTCATCCATAGAGCTTGTTGGCATGCTTTTCCGGCACTCACATACTCGGCTTCCGTGGTGGATATTGCAAGAGCGGTTTGTTTCTTGGAGAACCAAGAAGTTAAACAACAATCCATGAAGGTACAAACTCCACTAGTTATTTTACGGTCCACATAGTCTCCCGCATGATCCGAGTCCGCGTAGACAATGGTTTCTACGCCGGTCCCTTTAGGATACCATAATCCTAAATGTATAGTGCCTTTAATGTATTGGAAGATACGCTTAACCGCTTCGAGATGAGAGGTTTTGCGAGCCTCCTGGAAGCGAGCACAAAGGCAAACACTAAACATGATATCCGGTCGACTTGCCATTAGGTACAACAAACTACCAATCATACCTCTATATTTGGTGTTGTCTACCGACTCACATTCATCATCTACGGTGAGTTTAGTATCCGAGGCCATTGGGGTCTTCATTGGTATAGATTCTTCTAATCCAAATTTCTTTAGCATACTTAGATTGACTAAAGAAAATACCATCATCCATTTGTTTAATTTGGAGTCCTAAAAAGAATTTAAGTTCTCCCATCATACTCATTTCAAACTCATCATGCATGATTTTGGCAAAGTCATCACACAATTCTTGACAAGTTGAGCCAAATATAATGTCATCAACATATATTTGTACGATTATGAGGGGAGTACCTTTCTTCTTTGTAAAGAGTGTATTGTCTACCATCCCCATGGTATACTCATGTTTAACAAGAAATGCTTTAAGTCTATCATACCAAGCTTTGGGTGCTTGTTTGAGACCATAAAGTGCCTTCTTAAGCTTGTAAACATGATCCGGTTTCTCAAAATCAATGAAGCCGGGAGGTTGAGCCACATATACCTCCTCATTGATGAAACCGTTAAGAAACGAACTCTTTACATCAATTTGTTGAAGCTTAAAGTCTAAGGCACAAGCGTAGGCTAAAAGGATTCTAATGGATTCTAATCTTACTACCGGTGCATATGTCTCGTCATAATCAATTCCTCCTTGTTGATTATAGCCTTGAGCTACAAGTCTAGCCTTGTTACGAGACACAACACCATTTTCATCTAACTTATTCCTAAAGACCCATTTGGTTCCTATAATGGTAGAACTTCTAGGTGGAGGAACAAGTTCCCAAACATCATTGGCAACGAATTGATTCAATTCTTCTTGCATCGCAATGACCCAACTTTCATCCGTCAAAGCTTCTTTAACATTCTTTGGTTCAATCAAGGAGACGAAACAAAAGAAGTTGCTTTGGTTTTGGACTTGAGATCTTAGGGTCCTTTGATTTAAGTCACCAATGATATTATTGAGAGTATGATCCCCAGACTCCTTAATGTTTACATCCTTTTCAACATTAAGGTCTTCAACTCCTGTTTTACTAACCGCTTTGGCTTTAACTACTTCTAATTCATCTACGTCATCATCAGCCAATGGTGGTGTCTTGGGTGAAGGAGGGGTTTCATCAAAGGTTACGTTAAGTGATTCTTCAATAACCCCCGCGGTTCTATTTAGGACAATGTAGGCTTTGCTAGTTTGGGAATAACCTAAGAGGATACCTTTGTAAGACTTGGGGTCAAACTTGGTAAGGTAGTCTTTGGTGTTGAGGATAAAGAACTTGCTTCCAAACACCCTAAAATATTCCAATGAGGGTTTCTTACCTTTAAGAATCTCATAGGGGGTCTTTCCTAGGAAAGGTCGAATAAGAATTCGGTTGAGAATATAAGTCGATGTGTCCACGGCATTGCACCAAAACGTTTGAGGCAAAGATTGCTCATTTAACATCGTCCTACTCATCTCTTGGAGTGTCCTATTCTTCCTTTCAACTACCCCATTTGATTGTGGAGTGCGAGGAGCCGAGAAGTTATGGGTAATACCATGAGCTTCACAAAAGGCACAAAATTGCACTTCATTATCAAATTCCCTACCATGATCCGTCCTAATAGAGACAACTGGACATCCTAGTTGATTTTGAATTCTTCGACTAAAGATTTCGAAGTGATCGAAAGCTTCATTCTTAGATGCCAAAAATCTAGTCCAAGTGAATCTAGAATAGTCATCAACTATAACTAGGGTATAAAGGTTACCTCCATAACTCTGTATGGCGGAAGGTCCAAAGAGATCCATATGTAGGAGCTCTAAGCAACTAGAGGTCGAAACCAAATTCTTGGCTTTGTGACTTGAGTGAACTTGCTTTCCAACTTTGCAAGCATCACAAAAGTGACTATCAAACTTCATCTTGGGGAGGTGTCTTACCAACTCCTTAGAGACTAAAGATTGAATTAAGCGCATATTAGCGTGACCTAATCTCCTATGCCAAAGAGTAGAACTATCATCTATAGTCGTAAGACATATGTTGTCTTTTGACTTCTTATTGACCTTCATGACATAAAGCCCATGCTTTCTAACACCTTTTCCAATGACTTTTCCATCTTTTACGATTTCACTGTCATGTTTCGAAAAGATGACCTTACACTTATTGTCACAAATTTTACCTATACTTAAAAGGTTAAACCCTAAGTTATCTACGTGCTCAACATTTTCAATGGTCATAGAGTCAAGAGAAACCGTACCTTTGCCAATGATATTACCACGTAGACTACTTGCAAATGTGACGTTACCTCCATCATATGCTTTGTAGTGCGAGAACAAACTTCGATTACCCGTCATGTGTTTAGAACATCCACTATCCTTAATCCACTCGTCGGGCTCCAAATCAATTCCCAAGCATATCTAGGTAACAACAAACAAGATCAAACATTTGGTCCCCAATATCTCATGGGTCCAAAATTGTTAGTTCCAAACATCCCTTGCATTTGGTTGGGATGCATGAATGAACGAGGGGTTCTCTATGGAGAAAAAAATGGAGGAGGATAGTAATTCATATAACCATTTTGTTGTTCGTTATTTCTCCTGGGTGTATTTGATCTAGGTTTAGAGTTATGATGATTTCTTCTAGGTGTTGGGGTTTTACTTCTAGATCGTGAATTGTTTTGATTATCTCTTCTAGGCGTTGTCGTTCTACTTTAGGCTTAGACTCATTCCATACTCTAGGTAGAGTATAAGATGGTCTTGATAAACTTCTATTTCCCATGAGAGGTTTACTTAATGGTTTGTAGAACTTATTAATAGCATTGTCGTCAAGTATGGGTAATTTTACCTTATTAACAATAAGATGCTTTGGTTTTTCACCTGACTTTGACTTTTTAGAAAGTTCATGATTTTCACAAAACTCTTCTTCTTGCCGCGGTACCTTATCTATGGCAGCGGTTCCATAGTGATAAGGAACCGCCCCATACAATCTGGGACCGCGTACAGTGGGTGATTTTTGTGAAAATCTGACTTGTTTAGGTTCACTAGTTGAGGCTTCATTTGAGTTAAAACCTACACCAAGTCTTTCCTTTGAATGAACTTGTTTGTTTAACATATCATCAAGAGCACTAGTACCTTTCATTAACTTTTCCAATTTAATGGAGGTGCTCTTGAGATTTTCATTCTCTAATCTAAGTTTCTCACAACTTAAGCAACCTAAATCAACTTCTTTATTTTTCTCAAGTTTTGCCAATTTCTTCCTAAGTTCATTGATCTTATTTTCAAGCTTAGTTTTGGTTGATTTTAAGGTTTTATTATTTTCTATGAATTTAAGACTAAGTTAGTGTAAACTATCATATTTACCTTCAAATTCAATATCATCAAAGGTGGAGCTATCATTGCTATAATATTCGGTTTCGGAGTGTACCTCTTTAGAAGTGTGAGCCATAAGACATTTCTCCTCTTTGGGGTTGTCATCATCATCTTCACCGCTATCGCTCCAAGAGCCACTAACGATTGCCGTGTGATTCTTATCACGAGAGGGCTTTGGAGAATCACCAATGAAGTGTGATAGGTGTGTAAACACCCATACTTTTACCACTTAATTCTGGCTAAAATGAGACCAAAACGCGTATTTAATATTATTTTTTTGGAATTATGCGTGGTTTTTGTGTTTATTGTGTTTTCAGAGCCAACCGGATGAATATTGAAGAAAACATGGGATTGCACGGGGTTTATCGAAGAAAAAGACTCAAGATGAAGTCTATTGTCCAAGAGATGCAAAAGATTTGAAGTCACTGGGCCTATTCGAAGATTTATCGAAGAAAAGGACCAAAGATGGAAGATTTATATAAGTCGAAGAAACTCAAGTCTATTAAACGAAGAAATTAAAAGACGAGTTGAATTTAATCGACCAAATCCCGAATCAGAATCGAAAACGTCAACTTTTCTGAAAAGACGAGAAGACAAGAAGAACGGGAGAAAGCCCACTCACCAACCAAAGGGAACACCTATATAAAGGGTTCCCCTCACACTTTTCATCCAGTTTTTAGTTTTTCCTTTCTTTTTCTCTTTTCTTGTTCGTAGTCATCACCAACACCACTAGGGTGTTTGGTGATTTTGATTATTGTTCTTCCAAATCTTGTAGTTTAATCTTGTCTTTTATTTTGTTCAACATTAATCATCAATACAAGTTCTTGTTTAATCTTTCCATTTCATCTTGCTCATCATCATCTTTCATTTCAAGTTCTTAAGTTCTTATTTGGTTGAGTTTTGATTTTAATAGTTGTTGGGTTTTATGTTTTTATTGATGGGATTTGTAGTTATTGGTTAGTATATCATTTGTGTTTAGTTTTATTTAAGTTTTGGTGAAAAACTTGGTGATTTTTGGCTTAAAATCGACTTCCCTGTTCTTCGGTATAAGTTACTGTTCTTGAGTTTCCCAGGTTCCGGATGAACCAAAAAGTTCCGGATGAACTAAAAAGTTCCGGATGAACTAAAACTTCCGAATGAACTAAAACTTCCGGATGAACACAAGTTCCGCATGAGTTTAAGAAGTTCCGAATGAATTTGCTTTTCAAAAGTTCCAAATGAGTTTTTAAAGTTCCGAATGAATTTTCCCTTAAAAAGTTCCGAATCAATTTTCAAAAGTTCCGAATGAGTTTTATTTCCAAATCTTCCGAATAAACTTCCGGACCAAAAGTTCCGGACGAACTTCCGGATCAACAACTTCCGAACGAAGTTCCGGGTGAACTTCCGAGCCAAATCTTCCGAATCAAGTTCCGACCCAAGTTCCGAATGAAGGTTCCGAGTAAACTTCCGAATGAAGGTTCCGAGTGAAGGTTCCGAGTAAAGTTCCGAACGAAGTTCCGGATCAAACTTCCGAATCAATAGTTCCGAATCAAGGTCAAACTTCCGAATCAATTTTCTTTGAGTATTTTTAAGTGTTACTGTTCCTTACTGTTTCTTCATTTTTACTTTATATTTTAATTCAAGTTCAAGTTTTTATTAATTGTTATTAATTTAATTGCTTCTAAATTTAAGTTTACATTTTCATTAGAAAACGACTCCCCTTTTTAGTAACCAAAAACAAATCATTCCACTTAGAACCAAGATCAATTCGAGAGGATATCGAGAGAATATAGAGAACCCCATTGAAAAACCATGTATCAAATGGCGCCGCTGCCGGCTCTTCTCGTTAAGATCAAAAGTTTTTTGTGAGAACTTGGATTTTGGGATCTGTTCCCCGTGAACGTTACTGTTTTCATAAAATTTTTCAAAAAATCCAAAAAAAAATAATATAAAATTTTCAAAAATCCTAAAAATTAAAAAACATAAAAAACCAAAAATATTTTTGCTTTGTTTTTCTCTTGTTAGTTCTTTTGCAGGTGTATGCGCACTCGATCAACGTCTTATCTAGAGCCCGAGCCTCTCGATAACTTAGACATGGCCGGTGTACAAAACAACAACAACATACCACCTCAAAACAACAATAATAATAACAACAACCCACCTTTCAACAACATGAATAATAACAACAACAATGAGCCTCTACCGGATAATCACCCGATGATTGAACTGCTACAAGCTCATGTAGATGGCAACACTGATCCAATTGTTATACCAGCGATTGCAGCCAACAACTTTGAGCTCAAATCAGGCTTTATCCAGATGGTCTATGCTCAACCATTCTTGGGGCGTACCATTGATGATCCACATGACCACATCAAGAGATTCTTGCAACTCACCAATACGGTCAAGTTCAATGGTGTTCCACAAGAGGTAATCCGTCTACAACTTCTTCCCTTTTCTTTAGAGGGACAAGCCCGGCATTGGCTTGCTAAGGAACCGCCACAGAGTATTCTCTCGTGGACGGATTTGGAGACCAAGTTTATCAATTAATTTTTCCCACCCTCTCGTACTACCGCTTTGCGGAATGAAATCATAAATTTTGAACAAAAGTACGATGAGTCGTTTAGTGAATCTTGGGATCGTTTCAAAGACCTTTTGAGAAAATGCCCACAACATGGTTTTACCAAAGTGCATCAAATTAACACTTTTATAATGGTTTAAACATGAATGACCAAGATTCACTAAACAGTGCCTCGGGGGGTAATCTTTTGGCTAAGACTTCCAATGCTGCTTGGGATATCATTGAGAATAGTCTCGTGTGCAAACCAAGAGTGTTCGGACCAATGTTGCTAGTGCTAGTACTAGTGACAGCGATAAGCGACTTGACAAAATCACTACGCTTCTTGAATCGCTTGTTACCCACACCGTTAACAACACCAACAGCAAAAACGCTAAAAACGCTCAAGTCAGTGCTGTTAACCAACCATGTGAAATATGCGGGGGTCCTCACTCTTACACCACTTGTACTGCCACCCAATACTACCCTTCTGAAAACGTGAATGCAGCTTATGGCACCTATCCTCAACCTGCTTATCAAGCTAGACCACAAGGTGACCGCAACTTGCTTAGCTACCGCTCCAACAACTACCTCTCACCACCCGGTTTTCCTCCAAACAACCCAAACCAACAACAAAACCTCAATCGCCCTCCTCAACAACAACAACAACCTCGTACATCATACATCCCACCTCACAAACAACCACCTCCACCTCAACGAAACAACCAAGTTTACCAGCAACCTGCTTATCAACCTCCCGCATACAATGCTCCTCCCAACCAACCCAACGCTTTACACCAAGAAGTGGAAACCTATATGTGGACTAACGATGTGATCGTGGGAAATCTTCAGCGGGAAGTGCTCAACCTGAAAGCAGACCTGGTCAAACAAGGGAATGATCTGAGAGCTGATATGCGAAACACGTTGGATAGTCAAACGAATGACTTGAAGAACATGATGGCTAGTTTTTTCCAAGGTAATCAACCCTCTTCTTCGGGTACTCTTCCGAGTAACACCGTTGCGAATCCAAGAGGGGAGATGAAAGCAATCACTACTCGCAGTGGTAAAGGTACCAAGGAACCCGAGCTTCCTATACCTCCACCGGTGGTTGTGACCAAGGAGAACGAGTCACCTGCTCCTATTCCTCATCCTTCTCCTTCCCTAATTTCTCCACCTCTTCCTTCTACCCCTCCTCCACCCAAGGATGTGAGTGATCCTATTCTCCCAAAGCCTTCCTCTTCTTCCAATATACCTTATCCATCTAGGTTGAGGAAAGAGAAGCTCAAAAGCAAGGACGATATTCAGGTTTCAAACTTTCTTAAAATGTTTAAACAACTGAATTTCAATATCTCCTTCGCTGAGGCTCTCGCTCACATGCCAAAGTACGCAAAAATGTTTAAAGATCTTCTGAGTGACAAGGAAAAGCTTCTCGATATTGCCAACACCCAACTTAATGAAAATTGCTCTGGAGTGCTCTTAAGGAAATTGCCAACCAAGCTTGGTGATCCGGGTCATTTCTTAATCCCTTGCAATTTCCCGGGAGTAGAGAATTGCATGGCCCTAGCCGATCTAGGTGCCAGTATTAATCTAATGCCTCTAAGCGTTTGGAAGCAATTATCTCTCCCTGAGCTAGTCCCCACCAAAATGACTTTGGAATTAGCTAACCGTACGGTTGCTTATCCAGTGGGGATAGCCGAAGACGTCTTTGTAGGAGTCGACAAATTCACTTTTCCTGCCGATTTCGTCGTCGTCGACTACGAGATGGACCCTCGTGTTCCCTTGATCGTGGGTCGTCCATTCCTGAGGACCGGTCGCACTCTCATCGATGTTGAAGCTGGTGAGCTTATCATGAGAGTGGGTGACGATAAAATCGTCTTCAACATGGGAAAGTTGTCTAAACAACCTTATTCATACGAGAGTGTTAATTGTATTGACGTTCTGGATGAGGCTTGTGAAGAACACTTTAATGATGCTTGTAAAAATATTCCTACCTCTCTTCCCAATGTTGAAACTGTTTCCTCTATTGATTCATCACTGTCTCTATTTGGAGAAAGTGATTTGTTTTGGAACAATCTTGAAGTCACCATGGGAGATGTGAACTTAGCTAATGATGATTCTCCCACCGATGGGAATGAAGACATGCATTTCTTTGACAACCTTCTCAACGACGACAATCTTTCTCCACCATCTCCCACGGTCATTGCTATCGATACTCCGACTTTGAATACGCCTCCCGTCGAAAATCCCCCGGATTTAGAACTGAAGGAGTTGCCGCCCCATCTTGAGTATGTGTTCCTTGAAGACGAGAAGAAGTCGCCAGTCATCATTGCTAAGGACTTGAAAGATGAAGAGAAAACTCGCCTCATCGCCGTGCTTAAAGATCATAAGAAGGCTATTGTTTGGAAAATTTCTGATATTCGTGGAATTGATCCTCACTTCTGCACACATAAAATTCTCATGGAGGACGACTTTAAGCCCACAATTCAAAGCCAACGAAGGGTGAATCCAAAAATACATGAAGTCATCAAAACAGAGGTTATCAAACTTCTTGATGCGGGTATGATTTACCCTATTTCGGATTCACCATGGGTTAGTCCAGTCCATTGTGTGCCCAAGAAGGGCGGAATAACCGTTGTTCCCAATGAACACAACAAGTTGATATCTACCCGTCTCGTTACTGGGTGGAGAGTTTGTATAGACTACCGCAAACTCAATGATGCCACGAGAAAGGATCATTTCCCTCTACCTTTTATGGACCAAATTCTTGAACGTTTAGCAGGTAATGAATATTACTTCTTTCTTGATGGTTTCTCGGGTTATTTCCAAATACCCATCGATCCCCAAGATCAAGAGAAGACAACATTCACTTGTCCTTATGGCACATTTGAGTACAAAAGGATGCCTTTTGGCTTATGTAATGCCCCCGGGACTTTCCAAAGGTGCATGTTAGCTATCTTCCATGACATGGTTGAACAAACCATGGAAGTCTTCATGGATGATTTCTCAGTCTTCGGGGATTCCTTCTCTTCTTGCCTTGCCAATTTGGAACGTATGCTTAAGCGGTGCGAAGACACTCGCCTTGTTCTGAATTGGGAAAAATGTCATTTTATGGTAAAAGAAGGCATTGTGCTAGGACACAAGATTTCCAAAGCCGGTCTTGAAGTAGACCGTGCTAAAGTCGATGTTATCGCTAAGTTGCCTCCACCTTCAACCGTGAAGGGTGTGAGAAGTTTTATGGGTCATGCGGGCTTCTACCGTCGATTCATCAAAGATTTTTCTCAAATCGCTCGCCCGATGACCCACCTCTTGGAAAGAGATACTCCTTTTATCTTTTCCAAAGAGTGTCTTGAAGCCTTCAACTCGCTTAAGGATAAGCTAACTAAGGCACCCGTCTTGGTTACCCCTAATTGGGAGCCTCCCTTTGAGTTGATGTGTGATGCTAGTGACTTTGCTATTGGAGCGGTTCTGGGACAAAGAGTGAACAAACACTTCCAACCAATCCATTACGCTAGCAAGACAATGACGGGGGCTCAATTGCATTACACGACAACCGAAAAAGAGCTTTTAGCTGTTGTCTATGCCATTGAAAAATTTCGCCCCTATCTTGTCCTTTCCACCACAATCGTTTACACCGATCATTCCGCGTTGAAGTACTTGTTGACAAAGCAAGATTCCAAACCAAGACTTCTTCGCTGGGTTTTGCTTCTCCAAGAATTTAAAATCGAAATTCGCGATAAAAAAGGAGCTGAAAACCTAGCCGCGGACCATCTCAGTAGACTTGAGGATCCTTACCAGGGGGATCATCCGAACAAAGAAATCAATGATTCTTTTCCGTTGGAGACCTTAATGTCTATCAGTTCGAATTCTGATGAAACCCCGTGGTTTGCGGACTTTGCAAACTACTTGGCGGGTGGAATTCTCAAGGAAGGGTTGACGTCCCAACAAAAGAAAAAGTTCTTCACCGACATTAAGACTTACTTTTGGGACGACCCTTACCTATTCAAACAATGTGCCGACTTGATTATTCGCCGATGTGTTGATGGACCGGCAGCTTTGGAAATCCTTGATGCTTGCCATAAAGGACCCACCGGTGGTCACTTTGGTCCCAACTACACCGCCAAAAAAGTGTTTGATTCGGGATTTTATTGGCCCTCCATATATCATGACGCTCACAGTATGGTTAAACGTTGTGAGGCTTGCCAAAAACAAGGCAAGATCACACATAAAGACGAGATGCCTCAGAAATTCATACAAGAATGTGAAATCTTTGATGTTTGGGGTATCGACTTTATGGGGCCATTCCCTTCCTCTAAAGGAAACAAATACATCCTTGTAGCCGTTGACTACGTTTCAAAGTGGGTTGAAGCCAAAGCTTTACCTACTAATGACGCAAGGGTGGTTTGTAACTTTTTGAAAGCTCTTTTCGCTAGATTCGGTGTGCCTCGTGCCATTATTAGTGATCGTGGGACTCATTTTTGCAATGACCAATTCGCAAGAGTCATGGCTAAGTATGGTGTAAATCATCGTCTTTCCACAGCCTACCACCCACAAACTAATGGCCAGGCTGAAATATCCAACCGAGGACTAAAGCGAATTCTGGAAAGAACCGTGGGAGAGCATCGTGCCTCATGGGCTGATAAACTTGATGATGCTTTGTGGGCTTTTCGTACTGCATACAAGACTCCGATTGGTTGTACACCATATCGTCTCGTGTACGGGAAAGCGTGCCACCTCCCCATTGAGTTGGAGCACAAGGCTTACTGGGCCTTGAAGTGGGCTAATTTTGATATCAACAAAGCCGGTGACCTACGCAAGATCCAACTCAATGAGCTGAATGAACTCCGGAATGAGGCTTATGAAAATTCTTTGATCTATAAGGAAAGGACTAAGCTCATTCACGATTCTAAGATTAAGAACCGAGAGTTCCATGTTGGAGACAAAGTCTTACTTTTTAACTCTCGGTTGAAAATCTTTTCGGGCAAGCTCAAATCTCGTTGGTCCGGCCCATTCACCATTGCCCAAATTTTTCCATATGGTACTCTCGAGCTCGCTCAACCTAATGGACCTAATTTTAAGGTGAATGGCCAACGAGTGAAGTTGTACTTTGGTGAGGACACCTCTCAGGAGGTGATTCCATCCCTCACCACGTTCCCCATGAACTAATTTTGGGTCGAGTCAGGCTCGTGACTCGGTTATCAAAAACAAGCGCTCCTCGGGAGGCAGCCCGAGTATCTATCCTTTTATGTTTTTACCTCCTAAGTGTAGGGGGACCTCTATAGGTTCTTTGTCTTTGTGTGGTGATGTGATTACAGGGATAAGTGCACTCTTGGAATCTCTGAAGAACCGTGCTCCCGTGTTATCCGAAATCTGGTTCTATCTCTCAACTATCGTGATTCAATTTTCTTCATACTTACATTTGAAATTGATCACGTTAGTCGTCTCTTCCTTAACTTGAGTTAACCAACGTGCACAATGTCCTAAGTGTAGGGGAGACTTTTCCCACATGCTTAAACATTGAGGACAATGTTTATCTTAAGTGTAGGGGGGACTTCTATCGAAGTTTTAAGTGGACTTTTCCATGAAAATGCCTTCATTTAACCGGAAAATCATCTTTTTCAACATTTTTCAAATTTTTAATTAACTTTGGCCATTTAGTCGTAATTTTTAAATTTTTATCATTGCTTTCATATGTATATATCCCGCAATAAAGTCAAAAATATTAATAAAGTGGTGTAGCTAGTTTAGAAATCTTTGACATATTAGGCCCGTGCGTTTATTTTGACTCAACCCGAATAGACTTATCCAAGTTTATTCTAGCTAGTATCCTTACCATGTAGAACTTAATTGGTTTATTAGGCTAAGTGTCCACGAGTCTCATTACTTGAGATTTTAAATTGTGGAGGACGAGAAATGATAGAGTCAATTATAAGTCGGTATTCTTGCACAAGCTCACTTGGTGTAATTATTTGCCTATTCTCCCATCACTTGCTAATAATTTATCTGCAATAAGTAAGGTCGTACGATTTGAAAAGTTACTTAGCTTCTAGCCCAAGATCGTTTAAAAGTTGCTCGATAATGATAAGAGTTCATAGCCAAGGCATAACTTATGAAGCGGGGCGCGAAGATTGGCGAGTCCGAAAAGGCCCTAACAAGGCATGAGGATTCCATTTTATTGCTAAAGATCCAAGGTGATGTGAAAAGCATTATTCTCAAAGTCAATATGAAGGATCAAGACACACGACGAAAAGCAATCAACTCCCATAAAGATGATGGATAAGTCTATCCGAAAAGACCCTAACAAGGTATGAGGATAAATAGATCCAAGTCCGAAAAGGAGGCGGATCGTTGTATCTCAAAATCCCAAATAGAGATTGAAGAAATAATCATGAAGTCGTGGTCAACAAAGTTGGAGACCCCCTCAAAAGTCTCCAAGTGAAGAAACTCTATTAACGATGAGAAGACCATTATCTCAAGCACGTCTCTCAAGATATGAAGTATGAAGTACATGCCAAATATCGGCCCGAGAAAGGTCTCAAATCGTGAACCGAGTTATGCCAAGATATGAACTTTTTGATATCCCGAGAAGCAGTTTTAAGAGATTTTGTCCTTTAGCTAACTATTGATCAAATCGTCCTACTTTGCTTTCAGCCTAAATAAACTATCGAAATAAGTCCAAAAATGCATCTTCATGATCATTCTAAGACAAAAAATAAAATATAAGAGATACACCTAGGAATAAGGGAGTTTAAGCATATAATTAAGCCGTGTGTGTAAGTGTTTGATTTACTAACTTATAATAACTATGATCTCATTTTTAAGCTTAGTTTGGAGAACGTGAAACTTGAGGGTGATAAATCTTCGCAGCACCAAAGCCCTAATGTAAGTCATTGATCTCTTTGCAAGTTATTTCCATGTAGCTATTTTCAAGTGAAAATGGTTTTCTATCTTTTTGTTTCCTTTTAAGTTTTAATTTCTTTTAGTACTTTAATTTTTGTTTTAGTAGTGTTTTAATAAGGCCAAGGTTGATTGATTATGAGAAAAGTGTAAAATTGCTTTATCACTAAGCATTGCATGAGGGCATGGCAATGGTTAAGTGTAGGGGATTTGATAGGTGTGTAAACACCCATCCTTTTACCACTTAATTCTGGCTAAAACGAGACCAAAGCGCGTATTTAATGTTATTTGCTTGGAATTATGCGTGGGTTTTGTGTTTATTGTGTTTTCAGAGCCAACCGGATGAATATTGAAGAAAACATGGGATTGCACGGGGTTTATCGAAGAAAAAGACTCAAGATGAAGTCTGTTGTCCAAGAGATGCAAAAGATTTGAAGTCACTGGGCCTATTCGAAGATTTATCGAAGAAAAGGACCAAAGATGGAAGATTTATATAAGTCGAAGAAACTCAAGTCTATTAAACGAAGAAATTAAAAGACGAGTTGAATTTAATCGACGACAAATCCCGAATCAGAATCGAAAACGTCAACTTTTCTGAAAAGACGAGAAGACAAGAAGAACGGGAGAAAGCCCACTCACCAACCAAAGGGAACACCTATATAAAGGGTTCCCCTCACACTTTTCATCCAGTTTTTAGTTTTTCCCTTCTTTTTCTCTTTTCTTGTTCGTAGTCATCACCAACACCACTAGGGTGTTTGGTGATTTTTATTATTGTTCTTCCAAATCTTGTAGTTTAATCTTGTCTTTTATTTTGTTCAACATTAATCATCAATACAAGTTCTTGTTTAATCTTTCCATTTCATCTTGTTCATCATCTTCTTTCATTTCAAGTTCTTAAGTTCTTATTTGGTTGAGTTTTGATTTTAAAAGTTGTTGGGTTTTATGTTTTTATTGATGGGATTTGTAGTTATTGGTTAGTATATCATTTGTGTTTAGTTTTATTTAAGTTTTGGTGAAAAACTTGGTGATTTTTTGCTTAAAATCGACTTCCCTGTTCTTCGGTATATGTTACTGTTCTTGAGTTTCCCAGGTTCCGGATGAACCAAAAAGTTCCGGATGAACTAAAAAGTTCCGGATGAACTAAAACTTCCGAATGAACTAAAACTTCCGGATGAACACAAGTTCCGCATGAGTTTAAGAAGTTCCGAATGAATTTGCTTTTCAAAAGTTCCGAATGAGTTTTTAAAGTTCCGAATGAATTTTCCCTTAAAAAGTTCCAAATCAATTTTTAAAAGTTCCGAATGAGTTTTATTTCCAAATCTTCCGAATAAACTTCCGGACCAAAAGTTCCGGACGAACTTCCGGATCAACAACTTCCGAACGAAGTTCCGGGTGAACTTCCGAGCCAAATCTTCCGAATCAAGTTCCGACCCAAGTTCCGAATGAAGGTTCCGAGTAAACTTCCGAATGAAGGTTCCGAGTGAAGGTTCCGAGTAAAGTTCCGAACGAAGTTCCGGATCAAACTTCCGAATCAATAGTTCCGAATCAAGGTCAAACTTCCGAATCAATTTTCTTTGAGTATTTTTAAGTGTTACTGTTCCTTACTGTTTCTTCATTTTTACTTTATATTTTAATTCAAGTTCAAGTTTTTTATTAATTGTTATTAATTTAATTGCTTCTAAATTTAAGTTTACATTTTCAGTAGAAAACCACTCCCCTTTTTAGTAACCAAAAACAAATCATTCCACTTAGAACCAAGATCAATTCGAGAGGATATCGAGAATAATCTGAACCCATTGAAAAACCGTGTATCAAAGTGATTTGGATCACCACATCTAAAGCAATTCATATCACCTTTTTTGTTCTTGATAAACCGATTCTTTGAGAATGGTTTCTTGTCATTGTTGGATTGCCTAACGTGTTGACCTCGTCTCTTGAAGACTTCTTGAAATCTCTCACCGCCAATGCATACTCCTCATCATCGCTATCCGAGGAACTATCATGGTCACTTTGTGCCTTCTTGGCTTTAAGTGCAAGAGATTTTCTTTCACTCTTGGTTTTCACTAATTCCGAGTCCTTCAAAATTATCATCTCATGAACCTGCAAGAGCCCTATGAGTTCATCGAGTGATAAAGTCGAGAGATCTTTCGATTCTTCAATCGCCGTGACTTTTGCTCTCCACTTTGGATGTAAAGCCCTTAGAAACATCCTAACATTGTTCTTGCTAGAAAAACCTTCATCAAGTGCTTTTAGACTAGTAATAATGGTGTTAAACCTAGCAAATGCACTATCAATAGTTTCATCTTCTAAGATGACAAATTGTTCATATTGTTCGACAAGAAGATCGATTTTGCTTTCTTTGACTTGGCTATTACCTTGGTGGGTTACTAAAAGAGTGTTCCAAATATCTTTAGCGGTTTCACACATAAAAATCCTTTCATACTCTTTCTTAGGTAAAGCATTATAAATCACCATTTTAGCCTCATTATTTTTTGAAAGTTTCTTTTTAGTATCGTCATTAGATTTGTCAAAAGTGACCAATTCTTTTGTTTTAGAAACTTCATTAAATTGATAGGGTAAAAAATCACCATTGGTAATAACGTGCCAAAGATCTAAATCTTTTGATTTCACATAAGTTTCAAATCTATTTTTCCAATAAATAAAACTATCGGTTTCAAAAAGTGGTGGTCTTTGCATAGATTGCCCTTCTAGGTATTTATTGGAATCCATAGATCGAGTCAAGTTTTAAAATACAATATACTTTAAAAATTCTTGAGCAACCCGCTCTGATACCAATTGTAGAAACTAGAAGGAGGGAGGGTTGAATAGTTTCTTATATTTACTTGTTAAAAGGTGGTTTTCAAAAATCCTTTTTCAAAAAATTTAGGCTTGAGGAAATATGTGAAATCTTCTTATGCACAATATGAACAATGATAGTGTAACTAAACTAATACTAACAAAAATATATGCACAAAGAATAAAGAATGTAAAGAGTTAAGGGTAAAGAAAGATCAAACCGAACACCAAGGATTTATAATGGTTCGGCAACGAAGCTCACTCCTCGTTCCTACTCCACTCCTCGAGTACTCCTTACTCGAGAGTTCACTACACAACAAGCTCCTTATGGTGGAGAAAACCGTACACGTCGCTTAACCAATTTCCGACTCTAAGCTAAAAGTCGAGCCCTAATCGTAGCTAGGACCAATCTACACAACTATACTTAGTACATACACAACTTCCAAATAGACACAACTACTTGGATCTTCACAACTATGACACAACAACAAATGTATAAAATTAGATCTTCAATGGATCTTTGGTGGTGGACTCAACACTTCACAAGGATAGTGTTCTTCTCTTTGCACTTGGAGAGGAAGGGATGGAAGAACAAGATTCTCTTCTCAAACAAGTAGTAATCAAACAAATGATTAAAGATTTGAGTGATTAACGAAGAGTGTTTGAATATGGAAATAGATGTGCAAAAGAGGTGAATTGAAAAGCTGAGAATGGTCCACTATTTATAGGACAAAGGGCCAACGGCTATATCTGCCCGCGGTTCCTTATCTTAGCCCGCGGTACCTTATCGATAAGGAACCGCCTAGGAGCTAAGGAACCGTTGGACTAGAATCCGCTCCCTTTTTGTCCTTTAGTAGTGGAGGTCATATCTGGTTTAAAAATATCCTGATAGAATATTCCTAACCAAATAAGAATATGCCATTTTCAAATTTTTAAATAATTAATTTAATAAAACATTTTCTTAAAAAGAAAGTTTAATAAAAACTTGTCACACTTAATAAAAAGTGAGTTTTAAGAAAATATTAAATCACTTGATCACTTGATTAAGGTTAGTACTTGTTTATTCATACCTTAAGTGAAAATGGGTAAAATGAAAAATACTTGAACTCAAGAATTCGTTTTTCGTTGTTTTCGTAAATGCTTGTTTTTACATATTGTCGTAATCAAAACTAAGAGAGTCCGAAAAATGCAAGTAACGTTTTTAGGCATCATTGCATTAACAGCATCCACTAGCTTCAAACATCTATCCAAGCAAGTATTGGTAGAGATCTTAAAAGATAAATCCATAGTAGAGGCAGAAGTATCCACAATCGTGGAAGAAGAAGGGCCTACATGGATGACTCCAATAGTCGAGTATCTAACTAATGAAACACTCCCAAAGATGAAAAGGAGGTACGACGAATCTGGAGAAATTCATACCAGTTCGAAGTCAAGAACGGAGTTCTGTACAAGCGATCATTCTTACAGCCATAGCTGCGATGTGTAGGACCTCGACAAGCGACCTATGTTATTAGTGAGATACACGGAGGATCTTGCAGCATGCATGAAGGGCCTAGGTCAGTTATAGCAAGGGATATGCGTTCCGGATTTTATTGGCTGACCATGCACAGGGACGTATGGAATTTGATTCTCAAATTCAATGATTGCCAGGTTCATAGACCAGTGTCGCACCATCCATAGCAGAAGTTGACACCCATCACATATGCATGGTCGTTCTATAAATAGGGGATAGACATCGCAGGTCCTTTCTTGTAGTGGCTGGAGGGGTTAAGTTTCTCATAGTAGCTATGGACTATTTTACTCGATGGATTGAAGCCAAGGAGGTTGCGACCATTACGGGCAAGCAGGTAAAAAATTTTGTATGGGAAACATCGTATGTCGTTTTGGCTTGCCAGGAGAGATAGTCTCGGACAATGACAAGAAATTATGTGACAATCCTTTCAAAGATTGGTGCACGACGCTCAACATCACATAGCGATTCGCATTAGTAAAGCATCCATAATCCAACGGATTGGTGGAAAGAGCCGACCGGAGTCTGGGAGACGGAATCAAGGCACGCTTAGATGGAAAAAGTGAAAAGTGGGTAGATGAACTACCTCATGTTCTTTGGGCGCACAAAAATATGATCAAGACAGATGATGGGGACACTCCATTCGCTCTGGCGTACGACACAAAATCAGTCATCGCGGCTGAGATTAGAATGCCAACGATCCGCACAACGGAAGTGGATGTCGTGACAAACGACGAGGAGTTGCGGATAAATTTGGACTTACTTGAAGAGAAGAGAGAGTTAGCCACAATTAATGAAGCTAAAGCTAAGTGAAGGATGAAAGGTTACTACGATGCTAGATTTCGAGGCATCTCCTTCAAGCCAGGAGATTTGGTTTATCGTGCTAACAAGGCAAGCCGCACGGAGAACACAAGTAAACTCAGGCCGAAGTGTGAAGTACCTTACATAGTGACTGAGGCTTTGGGGCAAGGCGCGTACAAGTTATGCGACATGGACGGCCACGACTTGGCCCGTACGTGGAATATCGGCAACCTTAAGAGGTGTTATCTTTTAGGCTACGACCTGTGCATGAATGTTCTTTACCTGTAGTCAGCTCCCAATAAATATCCATGTATTTTTTCATTTTTATGTTTTTGTCTTTCAAAATTTGCAAGTATTAATAAAACATCGTGATCCCTAGATAGTTCCATGTACCTATCGTTTATCAATTGTCATTATATTCTGCCTAAGGGCGTACATGTACCAATCATTTCCATGTGAGATAAGAGGATTGAGTGAACCTATCAATTAACTTGTTGTGTAAGAGGGATGCAACCTCAGCAACCATGGATCATGTATCCTTATTAGACCCCTTACTATTAAGACGTTGTAGTAAGTTACGCATACCACATAACTTGTGATGAATTTGCAAAAGACACAATGTGCACGTCTAACAAGATTTTGTCAAAACCTTGACACCACTTATGGTAGTAGTGGCACGCCTCATGTAATGACATAGCTTGCCCCGTAAGTCAATCAAGATACGTCTTATACTAGGTGCTTATCCTGCATACCTAAGTCTAACACCTTGCAAATATTTATGAACGAGGACTTAATATAAGTACATACCGCGGTCAATCGTAAAAAAATTGCATCAGTTCTAAAATTGCATATACTTGCAATATATTACCACGCTACGGCACGAGTAAACAAAGGAAAGTAAACATAAAAACATAAGTGTTTTACACCCGACAAGTGTGCACCCTAGACTACGGTCCTAGGTATCAACTATTACAAGCCATGTACGAAAATTCGTACATAAAAAAATAATATAAAAAATTAATTGTTTTCAGCACAACCGTGCCACATGAGAAGAGAAAGTACGACAAACATTGTTCGATTACAATAAGTCACCGGATGACCATGATCTCTTAAGCTTGTAGGGCAGCTCACTAGATGAGGATACGATATGTTCTTTGAAGGCCTTCTTCATTTCTTGCAGCATCCTGGAATCGCGAAGTGACACCGTAGCCACACCAACAGGTACACCATCTGTTCTGGGATGATGCGCTGCACCGATACTGTACATAACACCCTTGCCTTGGGAAACCCTCTTTTGTATCGCATGTTTGGCATGCACTTCAAGCAATTCTTGTAGGGGGACCTCCCTCTGTACCTTAAAAGGATCTAAAATGTTACTGGGCTGAGAAAAGATCGGTACCTTTAGCTATGCGATGTCTGGCTTCAAGTGATAGTCCTGCTCCGCCTCGGATCCTTCAACTTTATGCCTTATTAGCGTAAATCCCTCTATGATGACGCTAATTGGACAATCCTGTTCTAGCTCAACCATCCCTACCAGCGGAAGGTTGCATTCTTTAAGTTTCCCCATGACAGTGTTTAGCTGATCATGTGCGGGAGGGGGGGGGGGGGGGGGGGGGTCATACGAAGAAATCTGGTCTAGCCCTTCCTTTAGTAGTTCATCCTTGGCCGCACGCTCCATGGTTGTGCTTTCACCAGCAACCATAACCTTGATCACCACATCCGCAAAGGCACTTGTAATATTTGGCAACTCCATTGCCCTCATGGCAGCAAGGCGAAGTCCATGGCGGATCAGCCAGCGTCTTTCAGCAATTGAAGACATTAGATGCAGATATAACTCTTCATTATACTTAATATTCACGCGCAAGAGCTTGTCTTATTGGGAATCCACCTGTGTCTGCAGCTTTGTACCAAGTTCATCCAAGTCTGTGAATATTTTAGTTTTGCCGGCCTCGAGATAGTTTATGGCCCATTGGTTGTCAGCGAGCTGCTTCTCAAGTTTGGCGCGCTCTTGGACCAAAGCGGAAGGGAGATATGTCTTCTCTTCATTTAAGGACTAGATGGTGTCTGCATCCATCCTAGACTTTGCTTCTTCAAGTGCAAGCTTCACCCTGGTCTACACCAGTGCCATACTTATTTCCTCAAGTTTTTGGCATTTTCTGCCTAAATGGTTTTGGCATGTTAGGCTTGCTCAAAGAACCTCTTTCTCAAGCAGGATACCAGTGTCACGTTGTGGGCAGCCGCGACATTTACTTCGTCCATTAGCACGAGGTCATGTAAGATTTCTAGTCTTTGGGTGCGACCAGGAGGAGTAATGTTATCCATGAAGCTCTGACATTCAAACACCTCGGACAGATCTGAAGACTTGGGCACACACCAGTCTGGGACAAAGATGTCCGCGTCAAGAACATGAGTGGTACGCTCAGCGGACGGGGTGCTCTTCTTGGCACTTAGTGCCACGATCAGTGGGCTACCAGCATCAGTCGTAGACGGATCGGGCTTTTCAGCATCAAAGCTGCGGATATAATAGTAGTACGCCGTTAGTTTGTGGTATATAGGAGTATAAATCTAATGGAATCAAAAGAGTTAAGATGCGATGTTACCTTTGATTCTGGGCCTCTAAAGTCTTGGTTGGGGGAATCAGATGAATTGAGCTCAATAAATTGATCTTCAAGATGAGGGGATGAGGACGCCTTTTCTTTCGAACCATGTGGAGCGGATGATGGCTCCCCAGTCTCAATCCGTGCTGATTTTTAGGGCTCTGCCTCAGATATTTTCCTTTTCTTTTTTTCGAGAAAAACGTGTCCCGACTTCTTCTTCTTCTTCATGTTCCTCGGTTGCAATATTAGCAGCTTCAGATATGCCTAGCAACCCCAACTCTACGCTCTCCTCTTCCTCTTGAGGGTGCGATTGGCCTTCGCTTGGCACGCTACAGAGAGGCGAAGGGCTTGGCATTTTTTGTTCTTAGGAGGAGCTTGATTCCTGAACCTCCATATCCATTGTGTGCTGAGCTATGCCAACACCCACAGGCTGTTCTCCAGCTACCAATGGTCGCGGATGCATCGTGATAGTTTTTGGTTGGCGGTCTCTTACCATATGAAACAAATCTATTTCTCTGGCATAAATGAATACAATTCAAGTTAGTATAAGGAACTAGAAGCACTTACAAAGTGGTATAGAAACAGAGAGGGACGATCACTGACCCTGGCCATCATCATGATTGTACTGCGGCACTTCATCCTCACTTAGTGTGGTGTGATTACTTAACCCAATCATATACAAAAATTCTTCTGGGTACGCTCTTATGGGAATGCGGTTAGTATTGATTACCTCGGCATCCCCTTCATTGTATGTGCCAAGGTCAGGGAGTCCGTCTCTCCATAGGGTTTCTTGGGTCAGAAAATCAAAATCGAAGGGAAATGCAACATCATTTATCTAAAAAAACTTGTTGTTCCAATGATTTAACGAATCGAGTTTTTCTTCGTAGCACTGTAAGTGACCAACGCGCTTGGAGAATGAGATCCGCTTATTCGTCCACGCAGGGGTATAGATGGCAGTTTATCTCGAAGTTGGATATCTTCGCCACACCAATGCAGTGCAGCTGCGATATATGGATGTGATGGTATGTGAGAACATTCACTAGGAACCGTGATAGGGGTATACGGTTGTTGGCAAGTTCGAAGAATTTTGTGTACACCCCCACTTTCCCAACAGGGATGTTCCCTATGTGCAAATGTGGTTCCGGTACTACCTCTAGTACAAAAAATGGTATCCGTCACACTAAAAAAGAGTGACCTTAGGCCTATAGTCACATGCGGTTGTTTTAGCCCTTGTGACCAAAGGTGCCGCGACCGCAGGTACCATACACTCACAAATTGATCTAAGTGACGATAACCAGCAAAAAATGTGACCAATACTCGAAAATATCTGACGAACTAGGTACAATATTTGGTGTTTTAGTGAATACGTGTGACGGTAAACACTCTACAGTTACACGAGTTTTGTTTAAGAGTGACTATTGTTTATAAGTTTGTCACATGAATATACAATATGTGTGACATTTACTATGTGATTAATGTATTTTATGTGACTATATGCATCAAATAGTCACATGAAGGGTATGTTTGTGTGACCTTTTATGACATGTAGTCACACAAATTATGCTAATGGCTATGAGTTTGTCACATACAAGTAACCAAAGAGTTACCAATAGTATTAATAAGTGTGACTATATGCTTTGTCAAGTCAAGCCAATTGTATTTTGTGTGACTATATGCATCCAATAGTCACATGAATTGTAAGTTTGTGTGACCTTTTATGACATGTAGTCACACAAATCATGCTAATGGTACTGAGTTTGTCACATATAATTAACCAAAGAGTTACCAATAGTAGAAATAAGTGTGAATGTATGCTTTTTCAAGTCAAGCAAATTGTATTTTGTGTGACGATATGCATCTAATAGTCACATGAATTGTATGTTTGTGTGACCTTTTATGACATATAGTCACACAAATCATGCTAATGGTACTGATTTTGTCACATACAATTAACCAAAGATTTACCAATTGTAGAAATAAGTGTGACTGTATGCTTTGTTAAGTCAAGCAAAATGTATTTTGTGTGACTATATACATCCAATAGTCACATGAATTGTAGGTTTGTGTGACCTTTTATGACATGTAGTCACACAAATCATGCTATGGTACTGAGTTTGTCACATACAATTAACCAAAGAGTTATCAATAGTAAAAATAAGTGTGACTGTATGCTTTGTCAAGTCAAGCATATTGTATTTTGTGTGACTATATGCATCCAATAGTCAAAGGAATTGTATGTTTGTGTGACCTTTTATGACATGTAGTCACACAAATCATGCTAATTGTACTGAGTTTGTCACATACAATTAACCAAAGAGTTACCAATAGTAGTAATATGTGTGAATGTATGCTTTGTCAAGTCAAACCACTTGTATTTTGTGTGACTATATTCATCCAATAGTCACATGAATTATATGTTTTGTGTGACCTTTTATGACATGTAGTCACACAAATCATGCTAATTGTACTGAGATTGTCACATACAATTAACCAAAGAGTTACAATAGTATTAATATGTGTGACTGTATGCTTTGTCAAGTCAAGCCAATTGTATTTTGTGTGATTATATGCATCTACTAGTCCCATGAATTGTATGTTTGTGTGACCTTTAATGACATGTAGTCACACAAATCATGAATTGTACTGATTTTGTCACATACAATTAACCAAAGAGTTACCAATAGTAGTAATATGTGTGACTGTATGCTTTGTCAAGTCAAGCCAATTGTATTTTTTGTGACTATATGCGTCCAATAGTCACATGAATTGTATGTTTGTGTGACTTTCTATGATATGTAGTCACACATTGGAATGTGAGTAACAATGATAATAAGTGTGACTATGTTTCATCTTCTAGTAACCTTTCAGAATTCAATAAAAACAAAAAACAAAATTCTGAAAATCAAATTTCAATTGCATTAATATATAAAATTGAATGTACATAAGCAAATCAACAACTGTAATCTCGTATTATTTACAAGTAACATACTTTTCACAAAGAATCACACTTGTAAATACTTTGAATCACCGTATTGTAAAGTCTTTTGAGCCTTGTTATGCCTAGCTTGTTTCTTCATATGATGAATAGTCGTAAATGTACTGCCTGCTGGAACGTTCATCGAGCGCTTAGTTCCTATCTTTGGTGCACTTTCAACAATATCTTTTATGGTATTTGGTGGTGCTGTTTCCTGTATGGAAACAAAAGCCATGTATTAACCATTGAACTAAATATGAAAAGCTATGTATATGTAGGATGATAAATCAAGTGTATGTACCTCTTCCAAAAAAATAACCTTTTCCTTTGGCCATGCCACGAAACTACCTTTTACATCCTTAACAGTTTTTAAACCATTATTTCCGTCATCATGTATGAATGGTGCATCCACTAGGGATTCATCAGCTGAAACTTTGTAGCAATTTTTTGGTAGTGGTTGGTTATGAATCATTACATTGTCTCCATCCTTAGACTTGTATACTGTACCGTTACCAATGACAATTTTTCTAGAGATTTTCCACAATTTGCACTTAAATGTCTGAAGAAAAAATGTTTACATGCGTTAATGAGGAATAAATTAAACAAGTAATTATATGAATAATGATGAAATACTTACATCTGGTAGTGATGTTGGAGACTCATTTACTTACGATTTAGAAGGTGTACGCTTCTTTCGTAATGATGCAATAGGTACGTCTTGTTGTGTCGAGGGAGACAGATTTTGTTGTGATCCAGAAGCTGGATAAATATCTTTTTGAGATTGGGAATTTTGAAGTGGAGACTTCTTTTCCAACGATAACTTTCAACATTTTATTGAGATCTTCATGTGTTTGTGACATCTGGGTGGTTAACTCAGTGACTGTAATCTCTTTTTCTTTACGCGACTGTCTCTCCTTATCAAGTTCAATTTCAAGCATCGCAATCCTTACATCAGTTCCTTGTTTCCTTCTAGGTAGATCAAAGAACTTCCTGCACGTAACTCTGCCTCCCACTCCTCTTGCATACCCTCCATTGTCCTTTCCTAATACATGTGATAATGAATTTGTGCCACTATCAACTGTCAAGGTTCCATCTCTGAACTGGTCCTCTGCTTCCTGCTGCACACAAAAAATAGTATATAATTTATTATACGAATATAAAGATAATATATAAAAAATTTCAATAACACATACAATCTTAGTGCCAACTTTGATTGTTTTATCATCTGTCTCTTTTCCTCCTTTTCTGACCCTTCCATTAAACCACAATACACCACCGGGGGGGGGGGTGTTCTTGATCTGGTTTAATTTGTTGTTTGTGATCTTCCAAACATCAAATACATACAGATAAAAAGTTAAACAAACATGGACAACAGTGTTAGGATATTACACCAATATAACCTTACCATTTTCTCTCTTATATATACATAACCACCACGTCCCATTGTATGATGATAAAGAGACTTGGAACGCGCCAATTTATTTACAGCTGATTTCACCTAACAAAAGAGATTACTGGATGAGAAGTTGCTAGTACGTAACAGAGTGTGTTTGTCATACGGAGTTTCCAAACAATACATACATACGGTGTTTATAAATGTAAAACGAAATAGAAATTGACAACCTTAAATTCTTCTGTGGCCGTGTGGTATACAAAAGCAACCCACTGTTCGGCATTGACGATTTCTCTGTAATTCTTTGGAACTTCATTTAGTTTTTCAGGTTTATCTAGGTTGGGAACTATGTGCTTTGTTGTCAATTTACTTCTAAAATTTCTTAGAAGTTCATCTAGCTTATTCATTACCAACTTTTTGTAGGACACATCAAATTCAAAGTATTGCTGCACATATTAACATAATGTTAAAGTAAATGTAGGAATAAGACTAATAGTTGGGTAAAATTTTTTGTATGTGTACCGTGGTTTCAGTCCAAAGTTTTTCTCTTGCTTCCTCCTTCACATCTTTCCATGATAAAATCTTCAATCCTATCTGCTCCCGAACCGTATCTCCTAAAGAACTGATAAACAATGATCTGTTTGGCCCTGATATTCTATTCAGTGCATCAAAGTTTACATTTATCTTCATGACACCTGGTTTTCCATATTTTATCCGAAACTTGGATAACCTAGTTATACCCCTCCTATTAACAACCTTGTGTTTGATGATGTCTTCATCCTCATTTGATTGATCACCATAATCCTCTGATTCATAATCTCCTTGATTATGGTGATCTACATCATGATTATTAACCAAAGAATCATCATCATTAACAATATAATCTTGATCATCGTTTACAGTGTTCATGATTATTGACCACAAATCGATGTGTACAAGAACAATAAGTGGAAATGGTATGAAACTAATGAAAAAGTAATTGAGTTTTGTATATTTTGTGATTTTGGAGAAAAATCAGGGTTTGATATGGAGATGGAGTTAGAAAATTATGGTAACTGCATATGCATTTACTTAACATGGGCATTCAAAATTTTCGTGAAAATTTTGGCTCCAAATACAAAAATTAAACAACCAAATATTTTGAACTCCAATTTGCCTCCAAATTAAACATTCAAACTAGGTAAACTTTCCCATTGAGTTTCCTGGTAAAAATAAATTTTGAACAAAATTTTAGATTATTTTACACATTTTAACATTCAACCAAAAACCTTTAATAGATAACTGATAATTGCTTGAGTACATATATTGAATTGTACATGGACTTAAAATACTTATATTAACTAGTTAACAAACCCATATTGTTGATTACAGATAACTGATAATTGTTTCATAATGATAGTAATGCATACAAATCTCTCAGTTGGCCACCAAAGTTCCACTAAGTGGTTTCTCTGGGGGAGGTTTCCTGGAGGTCTTGGGTTCAAAACCTGCCAAGGACCTTTCAGGTGAAGCGGATAAGGAGTCTAACATAACTAGGCGAGGGTTCGAAGAAGACATTATTCCGCTTGGATGTCATTGCACGACTCGACCCACTAACCACTAACATTTGTCGTTCTAAAAAAAGTAATGCATACAAATCTATTAAATTGTTGCAACCTGTAGGTTAATGATACAACAGGTGCCTAGCAATAGCATACCAACAAAACGCAAAATTGTTCATATTAAACAGGGAGAACTGACATCATCCAACCTTCCTTTTGCCTTTGCTGTTGCTCCCCTCTACAACATTCCTTGGCCGAACCTTCTTCTCAGCAATTTCTTTCCAAGTTTTTTTATTGGATAGGCCAACAAAGACATTTGGTCTTGGAGCTTTCGCTTGAGAAGATTAAGCTTTGTGAGTGTGCTTTGATCTGGGAGTGTGATTTAGTCTTGGAGCATCAGCTTGAGCAACTAATTCTTCATCCCTTGAGTCAAAGAAAGGGCTCTTTCTAATCCAGTCTATGTTTTCCCATTCTTCCTGATATTTGACCACATCATGTGTTTAAAACAATTAATCGATGGTATAAACGTATACAGCTTTAGGCATACACACATAACAACTTAACTATACCTTGTTTGAAATTTTCTTATATCCTTTCGAGTAAGCAGCCGACTTTGACTTTGAACCTGACATAACATTAGGTTGAATAAATAAAAACTTCACACTATTGTACATTCAACCATAAACTTTAAGTTTAAACAGCTTTACCTTTATAATTGCTATTCTTCTTAAGTTCTAACTCATAATCCTCATCACTCGTGTCTTTCTCCTCATCACTTGTAACTTCCTCCTCACCACTAGAATCTACATCAGCATCATTAGTTTCTTCCTCCTTATCAAATGAATCTGATTCATCCTCTACAGTAGGTTTGAATATAATAGGAGTTTCTAAACAAGGAGGACGAATAGAGGGAGGAAGAACCTTTTTGGAAGATGTTGTGGCATTAGGTACACCTAAAATTTGAGTTTGAAGCAAGGGAGGACGAACAGAGGGAGGACGAACTCGAGCGGACGAACTTGTGGCATTAGGAGTTTGAAACAAGGAAGGACGAATAGATGAAGAACTTGTGACATTATGTAAGCCTACAATAGGAGTTTGAAACATTGTAGGACGAAAACAGGGAGTACTTGAAGAACTTCTTGGCAAACTACGAACAGGACTTGTATTGCTAGGGGGTGGGAGAAATTTAGCACTTTCAGAAGTAGATGATGAAGTGTCGGATTCTATATGAATTACTTCTGCAAACATGTACATATTAATGTTAGTTATATGTCAATGAAGGGAGTGTTTGGCAGTATGTGTAGCATGGTTGTGGATTCCGTAATAACATTTGGATTTGGTTATACATATTTTGTATAGGGGATCATATCCTTAAACTATAACATACCATGGGACCATATCCAGACACATTAACAAAACCCATATCCTAGATTGAAACATAGACCATATAAACACATTAAGAAGGGTTATTCCTATAAATTGAATCACGTTAATTAAATATGACATAGGTCCACATACATGCATTAAAAGTAAGCGTAAACTCTAATATCATAACAAACTTACACTATTCGTATGAACCCTAATATTAAATTAAACAATACTGATTTTTGTAGTACCCCTTTCCTGATGTTTCATGTTGTTAATGATTGAGTAGATTGGCGACTATTGTTTATGAGGTTTGATTTTTTTGATCGGTTATTGGGTGGTTAATTTAGGGTTCGTTCTTCCTGTGTGATTGTGAAAATGGTGGTGAAAATGGTGGTGGTTACAAGATGGTTACCGGATATTATGTGTGTTTAATGAAAATGTAAATATTAAATTTACTTAATAATAAAATTATAGTTAACATTTAATTTTTAAAAGTTAATAACAAATAAATAAATAAAAAAGCATATACGTTTTATTTTAATAAAAAACAAAAAATTAAAATATTACTTTAATTTTAAACATAAAATTATAGTTAAATAACTTAAATATATTAGGTTATAATAATGCTTGACAACCGCGAGATAAATATCTTTTGGTTTTTAAGCAGTATGTGGGATTTAATTTAGCTTTATATCAATCACCTTGAATAATCATCTCAAGCAATTTAATATGAATAAGGTCGATTTTGAATGGTCGGTTTAATAAGGTTAGGGTGAGGATATTCCATTTTGGTACTGGGTTACGGTTTATGGTTTATGGTTGAATTTAAGGTTTATATATGGTTTAAGGTATAAGGTTTAGGGTTTCGGATTTATGGTTTAGGGTTAATGGTTATCTAGGGTTTATGGTTTAAGGTTTACGATTAATGGTATAATTAGCTAGGTTTGTGGTTTAGTTTAAGGTTAAATGGTTTAAGATTTATGATTTAGTGTTTAGGGTTCATTGGTTTAGGGTTTAGGGTTTAGGATTTAGGGTTTAAAGTTTATGGTTTGTGGTTTAAGGGTTAATTAATGGTTTAATGTTTATAGTTTAAGGTTAAATGGTTTAAGGTTTGTGATTTAGTGTTTAGGGTTTTTTGGGGTTAAGGTTTAGGGGGTTTACGGTTTAGGATTTAGGGTTTAAGGTTTAGGATTAATGGTTTACTTAGCTAGGTTTTATGGTTTAATGGTTAATTAATGGTTTAATGTTTATAGTATAAGGTTAAATGGTATAAGATTTATGATCTAGTGTTTAGGGTTCATTGGTTTAAGGTTCAGGGTTTAGGGTTTAGGATTTAAGGTTTATGGTTTGTGGTTTAAGGGTTAATTAATGGTTTAATGTTTATAGTTTAAGGTTAAATGGCATAAGGTTTATGATTTAGTATTTAGGGTTTTTTGGGGTTAAGGTTTAGGGCTTAGGGTTTGCGGTTTAGGGTTTAAGGTTTAGGATTCATGGTTTACTTAGCTAGGGTTTGTGGTTTAATTATTAACTAATGGTTTAATGTTTATAGTATAAGGTTAAATGGTTTAAGATTTATGATCTAGTGTTTATATGGTTCATTGGTATAAGGTTCAGGGCTTAGGGTTTAGGGTTTAAGGTTTATGGTTTATGGTTTAACGGTTAATTAATGGTTTAATGTTTATAGTTTAAGGTTAAATGGTTTAAGGTTTATAATTTAGTGTTTAGGGTTTTTTGGGGTTAAGGTTTAGGGCTTAGGGTTTGCGGTTTAGGGTTAGGGTTTAAGGTTTAGGATTAATGGTTTAATTAGTTAGGGTTTGTGGTTTAATTATTAATTAATGGTTTAATGTTTATAGTATAAGGTTAAATGGTTTAAGATTTATGATTTATTATTTAGGGTTCATTGGTTTAAGGTATAGGGCTTAACGTTCAGAGTTTAAGTTTTTGGGTTTATGGTTTAAGGTTTAGGATTACTGGTTTAATTAGCTAGGGTTTGTGGTTTGAGGGTTAATTAAAGGTTTAATGTTTATGGTTTAAGGTTAAATGGTTTAAGATTTATGATTTAGTGTTTAGGGTTCATTGGCTTAAGGTTCAGGGTTTAGGATTTATGGTTTAGGGTTTATGGTTTATGGTTTATGGTATGCATGATTATGATTTATGGTTTAATTAAGGTTTATGGTTTATGGTTTATGGTTAAATGGTTTAAGGTTTAGGATTTAGGTTTTATTATTGGTTTATGGTTTAATTGGTTAAGGTTTATGATTTAGGGTTACCATCATTCGAGATAGATGGATTTGACATTTCATATTTTTTATAAACTTTAAGGTTTTAAAATAAATTAGATAACAAATTAATCATCGTTTATGTTACATTCAGACGTGAGCTTGTTGAAATAAGTCATAAAACCGTTTAAGCACCCGACTTATATTATATAATTAATAAACAAGATTTATGTTATAATTATTAATATAATTATCTTGATAATTAAACATGGCCATTTTATTTAAATAAACTTTAGGTTAAAATAATTATTAATATAATTATTCATGTTACATTTAATTAATTAAGAAACGTAGCTTAATTATGTTATATTAATTTTTAACAAAGGTTTAGTTAATTTAATAACATGCTTTAATTTAATTATCCAATAATCATGTAAGGTAAAGTTCAGTTAATAAAATCATGAAATATTAATAAGCTTATACTACTAAACTCGACTTATACTAACGTGTCTAAAAAGTGAAGCCTTTTATTTGCATGCAACTTGATATATTGCACCGGTACCCCATCCACTAATAACTCACTCACACACACACACACACACATACACACACAGACATTCAATATCCGGAGGTCAAATAATGAATCAACCACCCACCCACCCAGACACAAACAATAATAAATCTTCAAACCCTGATAAATCAAACCTAAGTGACCAGATGGATATTGATTTTAAGATCACTGCTGAGATGATTGATTATATGATGGATAAGTATGGAACCAAATGAAGATATGATGATCCGATTGCTGACACTATTATTGAAGACTTGATGCAGTTAGAGTTTAATAAGCAGACTAAAGGAAAATCAAAACAAGGTTAGGGTTTTTACTTCGCAAAAGTATTATTGAAGTTTTGATGATTTGTTTTTGTTTTGATGACGTTGCATGTTATGAAAATACCAATAATTGATTATGTTTTAATATTTGTTATATAGATGACAAGGCAGATGAGGCTACGAAGGATGATGAATCTATGAAGGTTGATGAAGCTATGAAGGTTGATGAAGCTATGAAGGCACATATTAAAGGTCAATTTTGTACCATTTTATGTTTATATGTTTGTCAGAAAGGCGTTAGATGGATCAATAGTTAGTGTTTACTATGTAAAGTTTTAGGAGTAGTGAAAATGATAAATGGTTCAAGTATTATGTTGGTTATATGATGATGTAGATACAGGAGATAAGGGGGTGTTTGGTTTAGCTTATATAATGGGCTTATAAGCTTATTAGCTTATATAAGCTTATAAGCTCAACCTAAGTGTTTGGCTAAGCTTATATAAGTGGGCTTATAAACTTATATATGGTTGTTATGATAAGCCATAAAAATGTGGCTTTTTTAGGAAGGTTTGGGCTTATATAACATATTTACCATTTTACCCTCATGTTAACTTAAGTTTATATAAGCCATGGGCTTATGAGTTTATTAAACATAGGCTTATATAAGCAAAAACTGGCTTATATAAGCCCATTATATAAGCTAAAAAAACACACCATTAATTTTTTAAAAAGGGGTTGGTCATACTTAAAACCTTAAACATTTGAGTTGAGATTAGGTTTGATTATCTTGATGTGAAAACGTATAGACTTCCTGGCCAACTTTTTTGAATCTAAGATGGCATCGATAGAACAACCTACATCTTTTCGTTTACCCTTTTTTATGTAAGTACCTCTTACTATGGCTGTGTCATTTCCCTTTTTCATGGTCCTTGTTAACATCCACTACGGTCTTTAATAAACGAACCTTTTCTTTTCTGTTGATTGGTCGAATGTTTTCATTCCCAGTTCCCACTTTTGGGGCTTCATGGGGTAGCAAGTTATCCGGGTCACCACTATGAATGCTCTCACTTTTCAGTTTCAGTTTCAGTATCTGAATACTCTTTCCAGTTGAGTATCTAGATACAAACTTGTGTGGTTTATATCATGCATTTAGTATTTGGATTGATCCATGTGTGGATTATATTTCGATACTGAAACTCAAAGTGAGAGTGAGCGTGTTCAGAGTGACGACACGGATAATTTGATGCCGAAATAAGCGCCAAAATTTACAAATGGGAAGGAAATCCTTCGACCAATCAACAAAACGGAAAAGGGTCGCTCAGTAAAGATCTTAGTTGATGGTAGTGATGCCCATGAAAAAGATAATGCGACGGCCATAGTAAGAGGGGCTTACATAAAAAAGGGTAAACGAAAATATGTAGGTTGTTCTGTCGATGCCATCTTAGATACAAAAATGTTGGCCAGGATGTCTATACGTTTTCACAGCTGCATTGGTTCAGTTACTATGTTGTTTATATGTTCGTTATATGCTGATGCAGATACAAGAGCTAACTTAAAGAAAAAAGAAAAAGGCAAGGGATCAACAGAAGCTGATAAAGCATTTGATCCTTTTAATCTAGATAATAGAGTGGAAAACCTTGAAAGGGAATTCAAACTTCTTAAACAGACACAGTTGCAAGGAGGTAAGTAAACTAAATTTTAACCTTTAGATAAATATAGTTATTCACTAGCTTCGATATCACATGTATGCTATAAAGTATTACAGCTCCACATAGACGACATCTCAAGCCCGTTTCCTCTTCGAGGTAAATATCGCCATGATTCCTCTTTCTCGTGAAAATTATCATCTCCGTGCCCAATATGTGAATTCAGTATGCATTAACATCTTTTTGTTTAGCCTTTTTAGTAAAGGACCTCTTACTTTGGCACTCATATTCGATTTTTCATGGGTATTGATGATATTTATATCAATCAAAGACCGAATGCGAATGCCAAATTTTGAGATACTTACATAAAAAAGGATAAACGAAAAAGAATTCGGTCCATATTGGATTCATATATTGGGCATGAAGATGAACATGTTCACGAGATAGAGGAATCGTGGAGATATCTACCTCGAAGAGAAAACGGGCTTAAGATGTCATTTATGTGCAACTGTTAAACTTTATAGAAGACATGTGATTATGTATTTGTAGTTAACTTATACGGTATTACGGTATGTAGATACATGAGCTGACTTGAAAAACAAAGAAAAAGGAATCGGTTGAATGGAAACCGATACCACATCTGATCTTTCTAACCTACATAATAGGGTGGAAAAGCTTGAAAGGGAATTCTAACAGAGACTGTTGCAGGGAGGTTAGTATATTAACTTTTAACCTATAATAATTTTATATATGAATGTTTTATTGTTTTGAGTATCTGGGTGGATGTTAGTATCTGAATTTATTAAAATTTGTCTTGTAATTTACAGATGTTATCATCATTGATTCCTCTGAAAGCTCTAAAGAAGATACGCTATCATCAGATGAAAGCTTTGAAAGCTCTGAGGAAGATTTGTTTTCATTAGATGAAAGCTTTGATCATGTGAACACTAAAGACTTCCAGCACCCATTTCATGATGACTAGGATGAACCTTCCAAGTATTCCAGCACCTCTGCAGATGATTGTAGTTCGGACGAGACTTATGGAGAGACTAATTCACCGTCCAAGAAGAAAGGCAAAGCTATTGGCTCATGCAGTCAGACTACAGGCAAGGCGAGTGGATCATCCAAACAGATAGTCATTCCAAGTGTTAGCAAGGGATATATGCAAAAGCAGAGTCATCTTCTCGGTCTCCATTTTCTTCAACAGAAAGGCCCCCACCTATCAGAAATGTAGTATGTTTCCTGCCTTGTCCAAAAAAAATTGAAAGAATTTGATACAAAGCTAGGAAAAAGGAAGAGGGGTAGGCTATGGAGGAACCTGTAGGGGGTAGGCTATGGAAGAACTTGTTATCTCTGTTTTATGGATGTTTCTGATGAATCTTCTTTAGACTATTTCGGTTAAGTGTAGGTATAGTTTATGTAAACAATTTTAAACACTAATCTGCGTGGATGGGGTATCCATTATTTTTTGGAATGCAAATATGTTGTCATTCACATTTTGTATGAACCTGCAATATTATCATAAATATTATGAAATTAGACTTGTATTTCATGGATGTAAACATGGTTCATCTTGTATTTTATTTATTCATGTTGTGAGTTGTATAATCCAGATGCATAACACATATAACCAAGATTTTTGTGTCAAAGTTACCTGTTACACATCCGGTTAAGGCTATCCACTTCGGTGGATCTTATAACCCATTTTTTCCCTAATTCTCCCGCAAAACTAATTAATCTTTGAGCAGTTTATGTTTTCGACTTAGATTAACTCTAAGGTGCTTTTAAGTTTTTGCTATTACATCTGAAATTATTTTACAATTTGATAGAAAGTTGTTAGGCTCTTGCCTTAATCGTCTGAGCATATGTTTGTAACAATACTGCTAGGCCATTCTTCACCCAGAACTAAGCTAATATTGAGTATTTTCTTGAAAAGCTGCTTGTTTAAGCTTATTTTGTTTTTAATCAGTATCTAGTCAAGCACAAGTTAAGATTTTTTTTATCTTTTTAATCTATTTTCACTAGTCCACCCAAGTATTTATTCCAACTCGTGTCTAATTTCCCATAAACAACTAATTTGTTCAAACAATGTGCTTAATTATTAATCAAACTAAAAATGAAGAGTTTGAAATGACTGAAGTAAAATAAAAAAAAGACAAGGTGAAAACTGATCAAACATAAATTCAATTCAATAATACTAAAGGATTACAGGTTTTAGATAAAAACAAACATTTTGTTTCTCAAACTAATCAAACTTTGGAGATTTTTAAGGATCAAAAGACAAATGAAGTTCATCGTAATCTAAAGCCTTTTTGAACTCGTCTTCGTCTTCTTCAATTCCATGCTCAGAAAAATAAACATCATCATCATCATGATTTGACCTTCTTCCTCCAGTTGCCTCCTATATGCTTCCTCCCTCTATCGCTGTTCCTCTTGCCACCTTCTAATGGAAGCAGCTTCCTCCCTCTCCCGTTGTTCTTGCTCCTGTTGCCTCCTTCTTAAGGAAGCAGCTTCCTTCCTCTGGCGTTGTTGTTCCAGTCAGGCATTCTCTTCGTCTTCCAGCTTCCATTTTCGCTGTTCGTAAGCTTCCTCAACATAGCAATCGTACTCTTCATATGGATCATTGTAAGGAAAATCAACAGGGAACTCTCCATCTGCATTAGCTTTTACTTTGGTAGTACTAAATGATAGCAAAGATACAACGTTAATAAAATAAATAATGATACAAACTTGTTAGGAACTGCACTGGTATCTTCAAAAGCAGTAGAAAATGTTCTTTTTGATGAAGAAGCCATTTTTTTATTCTTAAAATGCTAATTAAGTGTTTGTTGTGTTTTTGTTATGATTAATTTCATTACTTAATCCTTGTTTATATAACCAAGGATGGAATACAAAGAGTCAGTAGCCTACATGCCAACATCTAATGCATATTCATGCATGTAATTAATTTTTGTGAACTTCCAAGAATTAGCATTCTCATTGGACGTGTAGAAAGTGTGTGCTTTCTGTGTTTTTAGGGTTTATTGTGTTTTTTAAAAAATAGCAAAAAACAATGTCTAGGACTCGAACCCTAGACCTTCCATTCAAACACTAACACACTTAGCCAGTTTTCCACATGAACATATTTGGTTCTAAATATGTGACTAATATTAACATTACTGAAAATTGAGATTACATTTGGTTATAAACATTTTTCACATGAATATTTTACTGTGTGACGTTTTCAATGTGTTGGTCATAGATAATCCCATTATCATGTGACCATAAGTATAATTTAGATACACATTTCTCAAATGTTGTGACTATTGGCAACATATAGTCACATAATTGTTTGACGATTTAATATGATCATGTATTATATTTGATCATAGTCTTCAAGTAATTATAAAATATTTGTCACATTTAAATAAATATAGTGGCAAATGTTTCAATACTTACTTTCAATTTGCCACACACACAAAATTCATGTGTGGTTAACATTTAACAAAATATACTAGTCACATTAAAATAATGTGTGTGATAACCTTATTTATCAATTTGTCACTTGTAAAATAAGTCTGTGTGACCATATATGATTTTTGGTCACATTCAATGTGTGTATGACAAATATTTGTCACACATGTATACGTATAATGTGACTACTACTTGAACCAGACTTTGATACGGTAACACTCTCAAATTATTAAGTGACTAACGACTCATCCAAAAAGCATTCATTAGCCCTAGTCACGTAAATATTCATATGCGTGACAAACAAAATACGAAATGGTCATGCAAACTGACTTCAAGTGTGACCGTTTATTTATGACTGGCGAATTCAGTCACACAAAAAAATCATTTGTGACTACACGAAATTTGGTATGTGTGACTGAAACCCATTTTTGTAATAGTGTACTAGATGAAGATTCATCGAAATATAGTATTCCAATGTAAAATCTAAAGTTCTTGGTGGGTTAGTGATGAGGTGATCTCAGATAATTGTTTAAAAATCGTGAATATGAATGAAAAAGTGAAAAGCCGCGGTCTGAATACATTTTTTGGAGGTTGGTCGTATTAGATCTGAAGATTCGCTAATGGCGGCAAGAGTTTTTTCACTGTGTAAAACACAATGAAAAGGGGGCTAGTGGTATTTATACCTCTAGGTTTTACTGTTCACATTGTTAGATGGACACCACGTGTCGTACACTTGCCCAATCAAACGGTGGAAGATGAATCGACTAGCTGACGTGTCACACGCTTTTCACATTTACCGAGTGAGTGGACAAAAGAGGGAAGTAGGTACACATTTTGAGTGGGAAACTTTTGAAACTTCTTGGGTACGCTCCTTTCTTGTTACCAACTCAGTTTCAAGTGCGTCTGGCTACTTTAAAGGTGCGACTAATCTCTCTTATAATCTAGTAGCCGCGGATCGACATGTGACTACTAGACTGAGGGGACATGATGACATGGCCCCACCCACGGGTACTATCCGTAATCAATCCATCACGTGTGGGATAAACAGACATCGCCTAGGGACCACGAGGTCCATTAGGCCACTGTCACACACGGCTTCATGAGAGCCGCACGCGGTGGAGTCAAACAGAATCATACTTCAATAAGGACTATGATTCTCCTAAGAAAAAGGGATATACACACTCCTTATTTAGATGATAAAGATCTTAGTGTATATGGTAATTATCCCTTACTTAGGCCGCAAGAATCAGAAAGCCAAACTAGGGGTTCACCAAGTATAAAAGGAACCCCTCGGTTCCACCAAAGGTACGATTAACACAATCCCTAAACCCTCACCGATTATCTCAATTAAACCGATTACTTACTCTCACGTCGGAGTCTAATCGTGGGAAACAATCCCACGGTAAGCCTAACAGTGTTTGTTCTTTAGTGTGCAAGGTATTCATACAAGTTCACTTTATGCAAGAGTCGGAGTCCTCAATACTCGAATTAAGCCTAATTCGGGTTAGACGTGGTCCATCAAACTTTTGTATCAACATAAAAGAAATTGACACATATGCTAATTACTAAAAAAGAGTAAGCAAAAGTTTTGACTTTTTGGTGATTAAAAATTGAGTCAGAGTAAACTTTTAGTGCTCCTCCTTATTATTCACTTTTTTTAGTAGGTAAAAGTTTTATAATGAAATAGTGTCTTTTATAGTAAAAAAAAAAGTTTTAGTAGAAACGTTTTCTGAATTTTGTAGTGTGTACGAGTAAACACTTGAAGTCCTTCTCGTCTTTGTGTAAATCACAATTACATAAAATAACTAAACAAATGATTGTTTCTCCTACTTTTTGCTTCTACATAATCTTTTACTTATGAAATTGAAACAAGTTAACAAATCAATGAATGAAATTAGAAAAATAGAAATTAATGCATTACACATGTTATGACGAATGACCAATGAAACTGAACAATAACGTTACGTCAAACATTTTTCACAAAATATTGCCAACATTATTCATGCCATATATGACCAAGTGACCAATGAACCAGCAAGAGTAGCCACCCACCATAGTATTACTATTTCCAGAAAGAGATATGTGTTTGTGTTAAAAATAAGGACTAATCATGTTATCCGGTATAACATGTAGAGACTGATAGTATTGTATTTGAGTTTTAGGACTTATTTTGAAAGGACTCTAGCTGGCCGGTTTTGTCAACTTTCCCAAAGTCTTGGGTTTATATTATAGCTGAATTGGACGGATAGGCTGAAGCGCAAAGCTGAAGGACTTATGTTGCGATTAGCTGAAAGTCATCTCTTTATAAGCTCCAATCAACCGGGAGCTCATAAATTTGATAAAACTTTCACACATATTCTCTCCGGTTTGATATCTTTTGTAAACCCTAGTTCTTGAGATCGTCTTGATTTTGTTTTTCTGTTGATTGTTCTTTCTTTTGTTAATTGAGATAAATAAAAGGGTTTTTGAAGTTATATGTTTTCTATAGTTTGGTCTAAGATAACCAACTTTACTTTTACAGTGATTATGAATTTATAATAGCAGCTACTCTATCTTACAGGATATATTAAAGCAAATAACTATAAAAATCTGAGGGGCTGCATGCTGATCTTTAGCCCTAAGGAATTCATAACTAATATTAAATTGTCCCATTATATCAACCTCTTTAACTGGTCCAAATCTAGGCATTTGGCTTAACAATTTGATCTTGTTTAGGATGACCAACGCCGGGGCTATGACCAGGTCCTGTTGGAATAGATTGCGCAACAACAGGTACACCACCTGTGTGAGAATGTCCTGCTCCTGGACTGTTACCTGGTGTTGTAGGTCTGAAGTCATTGACAGCTTCTGGTTCTGAACGTCCGAACTCTTGGCTTTGAGCCGCTACTTTTGATGGGAATGTTGCTCTCTTTTCTGCGACCTGAAGCCCAGCACTAGGGACTCCATCTGCAGGTGAGTCTTGAAGACTGTCAGCATTTCCTAAAGTGTGCTGTTTCTCAATGGATTTTAGTAGCCTTCCTTCAATTACTATTCCAGAAATTAATAGAATGATAAGCCAGGAGTATAGTTTGAAGTGAGACATTATTTGACAAATTTTGCTAGGTATAGTTTCTTCTTATGTTTGAGATTTATATGTTGGTTAAATATAGAAATTGTATTGAAAAGGGGCCAGAGAAAGCAGGAAGCAGAATTGATGCTCCACTCTTTGCCACACCTTCTCTATTTATAGCATAAGAGCATGCTACTTGTAACTCTCTAATGTGTATCGACCAGTCGTGGGTAGATTATAGTAATACATTTGAGTGGTCCACTAGCTGTCTATTATTTTTTGTTTTCTACTTATTTTAGGCAAGTCTTCAGTCTTTCTTCTACAAATGTGGCACACAGTTCTTGTAAAACAAGAATCCTAACAATGACGCATGGATGTAAGCAAACTAATCACACAAATATACTAAGGGATTAAGGGTATCGACAATCGAAGGTTCAGGAATTGGTTTTAAAACTCACGAAACGTTTGTCTTTTGTTTCTGTGATAGTGGAATTCTATTTCACGTGTGTGTGCCATGAAGAGGTCCAAAATCCTAGATCGGGTACATCATTTTGATACATGGTGTTATTAGTTTTTGAAGTTGAAAAATGTTTATATACAGTTAAAATAATTGTTTATAAACTCAAATGGTTTATGAAGTGTTAAATTGGGAAAATTATAAAGATGTAGAAAACTTGTGGATGCTCTAAGTATGGTTCTTTCCTTTGCTGTAATTATTATTTCCGCCCGTCTTGCTTGAGCATATTTTGATATTAATCAAAGCCGGAGTATATATCAATACTCAACCAGGAATCTTGTATTCTAGCATGTAGTGGTCTTTGACCTCTTACCGACCTTTCAATTTGCTACAAATGCTTACTTTATTTAGCTAATCATTGCACAGGTGATGATTAAATAATTAAATATCTATCAGTGTATAACATGAAGATCTTTTAGCTTATGATATTTAATCAGCTAGCTTTACCACCACCATCAAAGAGAATTGTCACTTACTTCCCACTATGTACGTTTATTAGTATGTACATGGCTTAATTATGAAAGGTAAAGGCGATCTTAGGTTATGTCAATTAGTTTATACTTGATAGATGTGCACATATACATATTGGTTTACTTTTTAGTTACCGTTTGATCTGATGATCTGTATCTTATGCAGTTATGCTCTTTTAGTTGTATTTACTTAAATAGTATTGTAGTGAAATTCTAATGCTGTTACCTTTATTTTTGTTCTTCTTTGTTGTTCTTGTCCGGTTTTATTTTATTCGATCTGTGTTTATATTTGTTTTCTCTGACACCACAATATCAAATACTATGATGCTGTAAAGTAAAGAGCCGGTGTGCACTTTGAAAGGTAAGATCTTCCAATGATTAGCTACCACTAATGGAAAGTGGTTTGTGATGGATGGTTTTAATTACATGTAGAGCCGCAAATTGACTATATTTAATTATACCTGCTAAAGATGTCAATTTGTTTTGTTTGGTTATTGAATTTAAGTGTACGGTCCTAATCGCATTGTGGAATTTCACATGTAGAGTTGGCTCTTCAGATTTTGTTTATCAAAAATTCATAAATGGCCATCAATGTGATGTTTGTCATATGCTTAGAGCACGAGGTACAGTCGGCTCAAGCCGTGGGAAAACACCAAAAAAATTTCACGGTATGGTAAGTGGTGGCTAAATGATCCCACAACACCAAAACCTCCACAACACCAAAATTAAGGCTCCTTGGTTGGCTTGAGCCGTAGGAAACAAGCTGGGCCCTCAAATTTCCACGTGTCAAAAAACTATTCGTTAAAAAAAAAAAAAAAAAAATGCACGAAAACGCGAGCACGGAGTGTGGTTCTCGCGTTTTCGTGTCGCGTTTTCGCGCGAAAACTCGCGCCGTGCCCTAGGCGCGAGGCTCGAAAACGCGAAGTGGGGTGTGGTGGGTGGCGTTTTCGGGTGGCGCCGTAGGAAAACGCGAGGGGATTACCCCGTACCCTGTGCTCTTATTGAAGGGATTAAGACTTTTCCCTCTATTGGTTCTTCTGTGTATCCTCAATGTTATTAAGCCTTTTCATTTTAATTTTGCAGTGAGTGATGCAGTCTTGCTATAACACAACACGTACAAAAGAAGTCTAACCGGCTTACATTGGGGACACATCAGTTCAGGTCCTATACGTTATACGTTGTTTAATTTATATTTGTTTGTGAATTCAAGTTTTCTTTATATTACATTTTTGGGAGTATATTGATTGTTTAGAAACAGAACACAAAGCATAACTAATGATTCATAATGATAATCACTCTCTTTTTTATACTCCATACTTAATACAATAACCAAGTCTTAGAAGATACTTCGACTTTAATGGTCAAAATGTGATCTTTCGAATTGACAGAAACTTAAAAGGCAACCCACTAAACCACTAAAATAACACATTATTAATTTGGTTTTGGTCGATCACTAGTAGTGCCCTAGTTTTTATATTTGTTCTGATAAAAAGTTTCATGGTCAATGGAGAAGAACAAAACAACTTGACTTTTCATCTTTTCAATGACCACCAATACCTCAAGGCCCCTACCTCTCTTTTCAAGCAATTTGCAAATAGTTTATGTGTGTTTCTTGTCGGAGTGGAGTTTACTGATGGAGACTTTTTCTTGACGGCGCGGTCTGATTGGCTCCATGAGCTTTGGAAGTCTCTCTGTAGCCGCCTTTGTCCCACTGCCCTTGTAAAATTTGAAAAGAGGCTATTATATAGTTTAGCATGCGACAAAAAAGCACTTGATTCTTAACTTTTCTAGGCTGTATGTAATTCACAAAGTGTGTGAGGTAGTATAGTGCTTATAATGTTAACTAAATGCCAAGGCCGTTGAATGATAGTGACTTCAGTAGCCAGTAGGGCTACTAATTAAGTATCTCCCTCGTGCATCTTAAATCCCAGTGGCTTAATATTATAGACAAACATGGTCGTACTCGAGGGTAGGTGAAGTGGGTGACGCTAGGGCGCTAACTCTTTTAAGGCCTCAAAATATACGTTCGATGTACAAAAATACAAAGATGTTATAAATATACATAATATATAGTTGAACCAGCTAACAACTTTATACAATGGCATGACATTTCTATGTAAATATCCCTCACTGTATATGTTTTAAAAAAAAATACAGTTTTCATTTAGCCTTTACGTTCGTGTCCCATTTTAAGTTCTCACCAAGGGCCTCCAAAAATCTGGAAAAAGTCTCGTAAAGGAACCAATTCAAATTGTCTTATGTGTCTTCCCATACTCCGTACACCATCCACAGTAGTACTATATATCCAAGTGACCATGTCTTGCACAACGTTTAATAAATTATCTGAAGTTAAAACACACTTTTTCCATGAATACACACACTTGATAAAATGTATACATTGGACATAAAGTCTGCCAGGAAAAACTCAGAAACAACATATAGGGAATTGCACAAATATGAGATGTTTGTGCAAGCAAGTATAATGCATTTGAAACAACTAAATACAATTATAAAATCTAGAGATCATATTAAATCTGGCACTTGAACCAGAGTTAAGAACTTTACTCGTTTCTTTTTGTGTTCAAGTAAGTAAATCAATGAATCTTATTCTCATCATGACAATGATTAATTTTCGCTTATGTTTGTAATGATCTTTTTCATCAATTGTTTATTCTAAGGGCTGGCTTTAACTTCTTAATAAGAAGTTCTCATCATGTTTAAGTTTCGTTTGTTTACTAGTAAATGAATTTATTAAGTACTGGTTTAAACTATTGTTTCTTTTATTAGTTTTGTTTCTTTAATACAAAACACACTCTGTGTATGTATACGCAGATATTCTGAACGATATATGATGCTGTGAAAGCGTTCCTTTACAAGCTCAAACTTTCCTATTCAATTTGGAATGATACATTAAAATGACATACTAGGTAGTATATTACAGTAATATAGAAGAAAGTATAATGTGCATGACATTTCACTAAGAGTAGTTCAAGATAAGAAATACTGAAATGGGTTTACAAGTAGATAATCCACAAAATAAATGTATATACTATATACCATACATGAGAATAAATGTTGCATGGGGGTCACATCAAATACCTGCAATATCATATCGAAATTCCCTACATTCTAATTTTGAATGGAATGTCCAGCACCAGGGCTATGTCCGGGTGCAGTGGGCCTAAAGTCTTCAACGCCACGTGATGGGGGTGTCTGGGACCCAACATTTGCGTTAACTGCTGATGGCAGCATAGAACCAACTAAAGTTTCACCCTGTGGTGTTGGCGCCATAGTTTTTGCAACTACAGCCTCACTAACGCCTTTCATAATACTTTCTTTCATATGGCTGTTTTTGTGGTTGTGTTGTTTCAAATGCCTCCCCTCAATACACTGAGTCTGAATATATATAGTGAGAGTGATGGTCAGAATAGCCAGGATTAACTTTGTTAGATCCATGGTTGTGTATAAGTGTATTATGTAATGTATATGTGTGAATTTTTTTGTTGCGGGAAGGTGTTCGATAAAATCAAGATGCAATGCATATATTTGTTTTGTGTCTTGGTATTTATAGAGTAACAACATATTTGAAAAGTGGAAATGCACTAAAAAGAATGAAAAAGAAAAACTCTGATATCAATTTATATTTGATTTGCAATATGAACTTAAAGTACAACAGATTCTTACTTTTCTTAAGGACTCAAGGAGAGGCTTAGGGGAATTTGCTCACTTCCATTGAGAGTCACCAACTGATATTATTAGTCAAAGCTAGCTAGAAACTTTCTACTTCAAGACCTATGTGCTTTTCAAATGTATTCTACACCCTCCATTTAAGAAATGTATTATTTTAATACACATATACCTAAAATGCAACTTTTGGAGTTCTTTGTAACCACCCAATATACAAACATTGCCCCTTAGCAATTTGGGCAGCCTTCGCGCTTGTTCTTCCAGCACAAATGTAACAGTGAGGCTAGAAATAGAGGGTTTTTTTGTTAAATACATCATGATTTGAATCTTAAGTCCTCCCGGTTCGGTGTAAGCTGAACAATTTTTGTGCGGTCCTCATTTCGGAATAGTCACATGGGGTCCAAAAAAGACGTCACGTTAGGGTACGTTGGGGTTGCTCGTTGAACGAACCTTTTGCGGGCTCAAAGAAAGACCTCATCCCCCAACGACATAAAAGCATTCTCGCTCTCTCCCTTGATTACCAATATAGATCCAAGACATCCTCATTTAATTGGATAGAGTTGTTTAAGAAATCCCAGAAACATTATATGCCCCGATCCGTATCTTCTATTCTCTAAATATCAAAAAAAAAAAACAAAACAAAACAAGGACTTTTGTCCAATTGACACCGTCGTTGCTCATATACCTTTACTACACTCATATCTTTGTGATATTAAATCAATTGTGATTGGTTTTATAGTCATCAGTGGAGTAGATATTTGTTAATATCTTTGTCAATTAATGGTGTGAGGGTGAATATTTTTATTCACATTAATCGGTTGAATATACTCATTTGTAGACGGTGATCAGTGGAGAAAGCTAATAATATGGATAGTTTATTTACGGATCAGGCATATATTCCGACACAATGCGTTTGAGTGTTTAGGCTTTAACCCACTTATATCACTCCATTGTATTTAGGTTTTAGCTCACTTATGTTATTTTAAATCTTTTCTCAGTACTTACATATTGTAAAGACCTTATTGAATAATTCAAGGAAATCAGTATTCTTACATATTTGATACAGGTATTTTCTTCCGTTAAGATTTAACGGGTTGGCTCACATGATTGTCGTGTGATCATGTCAAGTGTGTGCAGGGCAAGGTTCTAAATAGCGTGAGGCGTGACGTAGCGGCATAGCTAAGCCTTACGTCTTTGCGAGCCATGGTGAGTGATGGTGTTCTTAAAGCGTGAATTAAAGCGTCACAAATATTAAAAAGTGTATAAAATTATATATATTTATATCATATTATAAATATATTGAGGTCAAAAAAATGTAATACATCAGGAATAAAGTTATGAAAGTATTTTGAATCTAATATTTTCTATTTTATATAAAAAGTATGATGTTTATCGGAACTGAATTTAAAAAGCCACCATGGATCTCGTTTTATCGCGACTTATCACGTTCTTTTCACGTATCGTCTCACTTTGATCAAGCCGTGATCTATTGCGGGGCGTGGAGGTCAAGCCTCGCACCTTTGCGAACCTTTTACGAGCCTCTTAATACCTTAGTGCAAAGTATTAAAATTCAACTTAACCAAGTTGAAGGTACTATTCTTCACCTCTAGTAAACTAGAGTGTTAGAAATTCTACTTAACCAAATTGCCATTAGGTTTGTTAAACATAAGACTATTTTACTCCTCGTTTGACTTTGTTTCGTCTTCACACACTAGCCACATCATAATATATCAATAAGTTAATAATTCCAAAATATTAATACCCTTTAATTGCGGCAATACTTTTACGTGCCGCAAACCCGAAACAAAATATTCCTTAGCTAATGGAGAGAAAATACAGCAAGGTTACTTATTACTGTAGCAAAACCTGAAACATAATAATCATTAGTGCAAGTTCCGAACATCTAAAATAAAGTTTAGTTTTCCAGATTTTATTAGAATCATGGCACAGTATCATAGTATCCATAAATAAATAGACAAATTTCTGCCCACACATGAAAAGAGTTAACTAGACTCGAACAATATTGAAAAGACAAAATGCGATACTATAATAAACGCCAAGGACCAATACTAGTTTCATAGCAGGGATTTCTACGCAAATTTGCTAGTTGTCTCAAAGTAGTCTTTTTGAGTTTTTTTCACTTCCTTCCAGCTGCACATGCATCCTTTGAGGTGGATGCATCCTAAAAATGATAAAACATTCACACAAGTTAATTAGAAAATTAGGTACTGGTTATTACGAAAAAAATACACTAGATAAGAATGTTATGTCATATACGTACATCATTCTAAGGCGTGACTTCAAGTTATGCTCGATAGAGTTGCATATTACACAATGCATGTTGTTAATGCAATGATGCCTAAAAAGGTTACTTTCATTTTTCGGTCTCGCTTTATTTTCATTACGACAATATATATAAACAAGCATTTACGAAAACAACGAAAAACGAATTATTGAGTTCAAGTATTTTTTATTTCAACCATTATCACTTAAGGTATGAACAAACAAGTTTTCAACCTAACTAAGTGATCAAAATTTAATTTTTCTTAAAACTCACCTTTTATTAAATGTGACAAAGTTTTTTATTAAACTTTATTTTTAAGAAAATGTTTTAGTAAATTAAATATTTGAAAATTTGAAAATGGCATATTCCACACGGTTAGGAATATCCTTTGGGGATAAATATTCCACCAGATGTGACTACCCCACTAAAAGTCAAAAGAGAGCGGAATCTACTCCCACGGTTCTTCAAATTGCTATGCGGTTCCTTATTAATAAGGATCTGTGGGCACAATTAAGGAACCGCGCCCAGGGATAGCCGTTGGACATTTGTCTTATAAATAGTGGACCATTCTCAAATTTTCTCCTCACCTCTTTTGCACATGAATTTCCAGATTTAATCCATCTTCTTAAATCATTCAAATTCTTGGTTATTTGGTTGATTACTACTTGTTTAGAAGTGAATCTTTCTCCTCCCATCTCTTCATCTCAAGTGCAAAGAGAAGAACACTTTCATCCTTAAAGTGTTGTGTCTACCTCAAAGATCCATTCAAGATCAAACATTTACTTTTCATTCTTGTGTTGTTGTTGTGAAGATCTAAGTAGTTGTGTCTATTTGGAAGTTGTGTATGTTGTGTGGTTAATACTTAGTCCTTAAAGTATATTGGTGTAGATTGGTCCTAACTAAGATCAGGGCTCGACTTTTAGTTTAGAGTCTGAAATTGGTTAAGCGACGTGTACGGTTTCTCCACCTTAAGGAGCTTGTTGATTAGTGAACTCTCTAGTAAGGAGTACTCGAGGAGTGGAGTAGGAACGAGGAGTGAGATTCGTTGCTGAACCACTATAAGTCCTTGGTGTTTGGTTTGATCTTTATTTTCCTTATCTCTTTACATTCATTATTATTTATTTGCATATACTTGTGATTATCAGTTAGTTGCACTATCCCTTGTCCATATTGTGTATAAGAAGATTTCACATATTTGCTCAAGTCTAAGTTTTCAAAAAAGATTTTTGAAAACCCATTTTTAACAAATAAATATAAGAAACTATTCCACCCCCTCCCCCTTCTAGTTTCTACAATTTGTATCAGAGTGGGTTGCTCAAGCGTTTTTAAAATATATTGTATTTTAAAACTTGAATCGATCTATAGATTCTAACAAGTACCTAGAAGGACAATCTATGCAAAGAGCACCTCTTTTTGGAACACTCGTTTAGTAACCCACCAAGGTAATAGCCAAGTCAAAGAAAGTAAAATCGATCTTCTAGTTCAACAATATGAACAACTTGTCCTCTTAGAAGATGAAACTATTGATAGTGCATTTACTAGGTTTAATACTATTATTACTAGTCTAAAAGCACTTGATGAAGGTTTTTCTAGCAAGAACAATGTTAGGAAGTTTCTCAGGGCATTGCATCCAAAGTGGAGAGCTAAAGTCATGACGATTGAAGAATTAAAGGACCTTATTACATTAGCACTTGATGAACTTATTGGCAACTTAAAAGTTCATGAAATGATAATTTTAAAGGACTCGGAAATGGTAAAAACCAAGAGTGAAAGAAAGTCTCTAGCACTAAAGGCCAAGAAAGTGCAAAGTGACCATGATAGCTCCTCTTCGGATAGTGTTAATGAGGAATATGCTATGGCGGTTAGAGACTTTAAGAAGTTCTTCAAAAGGCGAGGTCAACAAGTAAGACAACCAAGCAACGACAAGAAAGTCTTCTCCAAAAACCGATTTGTCAAGAATGACAAAGGTGATAGGAAATGCTTTAGATGTGGTGACCCAAATCATTTCATCGGTGAATGTCCCAAGCCATCTCACAACATGAATCACACGGCTTTTGTTGGAGGTTCATGGAGCGATAGTGGTGAAGAATGTGACGACGATGCTAAAGACGAGAAGTGTCTCATGGATCATTCTTCCAAAGAGGTACATTCCAAAACCGAATACTATAGCAATGATATTCTTCTATAGATAATTAAGAATTAGAAGATCAATATAATAACATATGCAAACTAAGTCTAAAAATCATTGAACATAACAAATTACTAAAATCAACTAGGAACAAGCTTGAAAATGAGATTAGTGAGCTAAGAGATAAATTAGCTAAGCTTGAAAAAAATAAAGAAGTTGATTTAGGTTGTCTAAATTGTGAAAATCTTAGACAAGATAATGAAGATCTTAAGAGCACCTTCAATAACTTGGAAAAGTTCATGAAAAATACTAGTACTCTTGACGATATGTTAAGTAAACAAATTCATTATAAGGAAAGACTTGGATTAGGATTTAACACTAATGAAGCATCTACTAGTGAGCCAAAAACAAGTTAGGTTTTATGAAAAACGTGTCACTACCCGTGGTTCTCCATAATATGGGGCGGTTCCATATCAATATGGAACCGCAGGTTGCATTAGGGAACCACTGATAGAAGATGCTTTTTGTGAAAATACTCAACTTTCTGAAAATTCTATTTTAGGTAAAGGGCCAAAACATCTTGTTAAGAATGTTAAATCACCTATAATTGATAAAAAGGAACTTGATAAATTCTACAAGCCTTTAAGTAAACCTTTAATGGGAATGAGAAATTTAACAAGATAATCATCTACTCCTCCAAGAGTACGAAATGATTCAAGGCCTAGAAGTAGAACACCAACACCTAAAAGAAACGATGACTCTAAGTCACGATCTAGGAGTAAAACACCAACACCTAGAAACAACAATAATTCTAAGTCTAGATCAAAGACTCCTAAGAAAAACAACGGAAATCAAAATGCTCATATGAATTGGAATAATTTTCAACAATGTTTTTCTCCGTGGGGCATGTGTCCTCCATTCATGCATCCCAATCAAATGCAAGGGATGTTTGGAACTAACAATTTTAGACCCATGAGATATTGGGGACCAAATGTTTAATATTGTGTGTTGTTACCTAGATATGCTTGAGAATCAATTTGGAGCCCGATTAGTGGATTAAGGATAGTGGTTGTTATAAACACATGACGGGTAATCGAAATTTGTTCTCATCTTACAAAGCATATAATGGAGGTAACGTCACTTTCGCTAGTAAGCTACGTGGTAACATCATTGGCAAAGGTACGGTTTCTCTTGATTCCATGACTATCGAAAATGTTGAGCACGTAGATAACTTAGGGTTTAACTTTCTAAGTATAGGTCAAATTTGTGACAGTAAGTCTAAGGTCATCTTTTCGGAACATGATAGCGAAATCGTAAAAGATGGAAAGATCATTGGAAAAGGTGTTAGAAAGCATGGGCTTTATGGCATGAAGGTCAATAGGAAGTCAAAGGACAACTTATGTCTAGCGAATTTCGATGATAGTTCTACTCTTTGGCATAGGATATTAGGTCACGTTAATATGCGTTTAATTCAATCTTTAGTCTCTAAGGAGTTGGTAAGACATCTCTCTAAGATTAAGTTTGATAGTCACTTTTGTGATGCTTGCAAAGTTGGGAAGCAAGTTCACTCAAGTCACAAGGCCAAGAATTTGGTATCGACCTCTCGGTGCCTAGAGCTCCTACATATGGATCTATTTGAACCTTCTGCCATACGGCGTTATGGAGGTAACATTTATACCCTAGTTATAGTTGATGACTATTCTAGATTCACTTGGACTGGATTTTTGGCTAATAAGAATGAAGCTTTCGATCATTTCGAAACATTTAGTCGAAGGATCCAAAACCAACTAAGATGTTCAGTTGTCTCTATTAGGACGGATCATGGTATGGAATTTGATAACGAAGTGCAATTCAGTGCCTTTTGTGAAGCTTATGGTATTACCCATAACTTCTCGGCCCCTCGCGCTCCACAATCAAATGGGGTAGTTGAAAGGAAGAATAGGACTATCCAAGAGATTAGTAGGACCATGTTAAACGAGCAATATTTGCCTCAAAATTTTTTTGGTGTAATGCCGTTGACACATCGACCTATATTCTCAACTGAATTCTTATTCGACCTTTCCTAGGTATTACCCCTTATGATATTCTTAAAGGTAAGAAACCCTCATTAAAATACTTTAAGGTGTTTGGAAGCAAGTGCTTTATTCTCAACACCAAAGACTACCTTACTAAGTTCGACCTAATATCGTACGAAGGTATCTTTTTAGGTTATTCTAAAACTAGTAAAGGCTACATAGTCCTCAATATAACCTCGGGTGTAATCGAAGAATCACTCAACGTGACATTTGATGAAACCCAACCTTCATTTAAGACACCACATTTGGCAGATGATGACTTAGATGAAATAGACATAGTTAAAGCCGAAGAGGTTAGAAAAATAGGAGTTGCAGACCTTAATGTTGAAAAGGGAGTAAACATTAGGGAGTCTAAGGATCATGCTCTCGAAAACGTCATAGGCGACCTTAATCAAAGGAACCTTAGATCTCAAGTCCAAGATCAAAGTAACTTCTTTTGTTTTGTCTCATTGATTGAACCAAAGAATGTTAAAGAAGCTTTGATGGATGAGAGTTGGGTCATCGCCATGCAAGAAGAATTGTATCAATTCATTGCTAATGACATTTGGGAACTTGTTCCTCCACCTAGAAGTACTACCATCATAGGAACCAAGTCGGCATATAGGAATAAGTTAGATGAGAACGGCGTTGTGTCTCGTAACAAGGTAAGACTTGTAGCTCAAGGCTATAATCAACAAGAAGGGATTGATTATGATGAGACATATGCATCGGTAGCAAGGTTAGAGTCCATTAGGATCCTTTTAGCATATGCTTGTGTATTATATTTTAAGCTTCAACAAATGGATGTAAAGAGTACGTTTCTTAACTGTTTGATCAGTAAGGAGGTATACATGGCTCAACCTCCCAGCTTCATTGATTTTGAGAAACCGGATCATGTTACAAGATTAAGAAAGCTATTTATGGTCTTAAACAAGCACCCAAAGCTTGGTATGATAGACTTAAAGCGTTTCTTATAAAACATGAGTATACCATGGGAATGGCAGACAATACACTCTTTACAAAGAAGAAAGATTCGCACCTCATAATCGTACAAATATATGTTGATGACATTATATTTGGTTTAACTTGTCAAAGCTTGTGTGATGACTTTGCCAAAATCATGCATGATGAGTTTGAAATGAGCATGATGGGAGAACTTAACTTGTTTTTAGGACTCTAAAATAGACAATGGACGATGGTATTTTCTTTAATCAATATAAGTAAGTTAAAGAAATGCTAAAGAAATTTGGATTAGAGGACTCTAGACCAATGAAGACCCCTATGGCCTCGGATACTAAACTCATTGTAGATGATGATTGTGAGTCGGTAGAGAACACCAAATATAGAGGTATCATTGGTAGTTTGTTGTACCTTACGGTAAGTCGACCGTATATCATGTTTAGTATTTGCCTTTCTGCTCGCTTCCAAGAGGCTCCCAAAACCTCTCACCTTGAAGCGGTTAAGTGTATCTTCCGATACATTAAATGCACTATACATTTAGGATTATAGTATCCTAAAGGGACCGGCGTAGAAACGATAGTATACGCGGACTCGGATCATGCGGAAGACTATGTGGAGCGGAAAAGCACTAGTGGAGTTTGTACCTTCATGGTTTCTTGGTTCTCCAAGAAACAAACCGCTCTTGCTATATCCACCACGGAATCAGAGTATGTGAGTGCCGGTAAAGCTTTTCAACAAGCTCTATGGATGAATCAAGTGCTTGTTGATTACGGGATTACACTCAATGATATTCCCATCATGTGTGACAATAAGGGTGCAATAGACCTTAGGAAGAATCTCATGCAACATTCGCGAACTAAGCACATAGAGATTCACCACCATTTCCTTAGGCATAATGTTCAAAATGGGAAAATTTCGATTGAGAATGTGCCCTCGGTAGAAAACTTAGCCGGCATCTTAACTAAGCCACTTAGGAGTGAACCTTTTAATTATTTGTGTCTAGGTCTACGTTTGATGGACATATACCTTAATTGCGCATTTTATTAATCGAGTCTTTTTTTCTTTTGAGTCTTTTCTTTCTTTGAGTTATTGAGTCTCTTAAACTCTTCTTGACAAATTTCTCTCCTCTTTTTCAAAATTCTCAAAGTTCTTTTGAAAATAGTTGAGAAATGTTTTTGCATTGTTAATTCAATCTAAAAACGTTTTTCATGACTTTTTGCTATTGATAGCGAGCATACATAATTCATATGTATGAGTCTCTTAAATATAGCAAGAACAAAATTGAACTGTGGAGGATCATTGTGTCATGACTATGTGTCTAGATTAACACACCTCCAACATCGATTTTATTTTAAATCCATGTATCTTGGTCAAAATCTTTTTGTGGAACCTTTTTTTCCACCACAACCCTTTTGTGTTCTTCCTCCCTCACATGATAATGTCATGCATCATGTGACATATTGTCATTGTTGTCAATGTCAACATCTTGCTATGACTCATATCTATGAGGATTTTAATTACATCAAGAGCCTCCTAGTCAAGCCTCCTTTTCACTATGACTATGAGACCATTAACAAGCCACCACCACCTCCTTCCGCTACCACCTTTTCTTTTATTTAAGCATGTGGATTGCTTATTGATAGGTGTAGTAATACACTCGTTTAGGAAAACGAGGCAAAAGCAGCAAATATTAAGTGAACGTTTAGGAAAACGTAAACACTTATGACCCTTTGTGTGGGATCGTTCTCAAGGAGGCTTAGTGTGTGTGTTAAGATTGATTAAAGTTTGTGATTAATATTAAGAAAGAAAATGAGAAAGAAAAATGATGACAAATACGATTAAAATTAAACTACGACGAATAACGTAAACGTAAAACCGTAAAACGTGACGAAATTTAAAAATTAGCCTAAAAAATCCTAGGAAATCACAATAAATCCTAAAAAATGCAATTAGAGTTTACAAAAAATGAAAACTCACTCAAACCTTTTATTTAATTAAATAATAATTTTTTAATACTAATTAAAGCCCTAAAAATCAATTTAATTCATAAAAAGCCCAAAATAAGGTTTTTTAATTTGTAAACCTCTAAAATGACTTAATTAAACTAAAAATTATTTTTGAAAAATTTAAAACTAATTAAAACTATTTAAAATGATTCAATATTAAAATTAAATATTAAAATAATATTAAAAAATTCAAAATTTTTTAAAAAATTCTAGAAACTTGCCAACTAATTTATTTTAACTTAAATAAATAGAAAATGAAAGTGAAATGACCAAATTACCCCTAATGGGCCTCCAAATGGGCTTAAAATGAAAACAGTCCAAGCTTAATAGGCTTTTTGGCCTAATAAGCAAAAAGTCAACCCAATAAGCTGAAAAGTTCCAGTCTAGCTTAAAATTCAATTTTAAACGCAAAACTATAAAGGTCCAAAAGCTGAATCAGTGCTTATCACAGCTTAATAAGCAAACAACTTATTCTTAATGGGCTTTTTGGCCTATTAAGCCATAAGCTAATGCCATAAGCTAAAATTTGACACACATCCTTCTAATGAGATTATAAAGCTGTTTGTAAAAAGAATTTTTGAATAAGCTTAAGAAATAAGCCTGAAATAAGCCAAAGCTCTCTATACAAAACGACAAAACAGTCGTTTTCGAGTTCTAGGCTGATTCAAGAGCTGATTCAACTTGCAAAAGGTTTTAAATCACATCATTAAGCTTAGTAATAAAAAAGATTTCAAATAAGCACACCGAATAAGCTAGAATAAGCAATAAGCTGTTTGGTAAAAAGTTAACTAGTTCGTTTTCTAGTCAAACCTAAAAGTCAAAGTCTCAAATGCTCCAGAATAGTCAAATGGGTCAAATAAGGAAGATTGATTACCAAAACAAAGTTGTTGCGCGTATAAATAAGTTAGAATAGCTTATTGATAAGTTGATGACCTTTTTACACTAGCAGTGGCTAGTAGGAGTGGGAAAGGGTTCCCATTGTTTGACTTTCTTGACTTGCTTTTTTAGAGAGATTTACTTGGTTTCTTTGGACAATCAAGGCACCCCTACAACCAATGAGTTGTAAGGAGTCACAACCGAGCAGAAAAACATAATTTCAACCAGCCGATTAGTACAGTTAATTCAAACAGTCTACAGACATAGCACAGACATGGTATAAGTAGATCTGGTGGTTATAAGCTACTTTTAAGCTAGTATAAGCCTACCAAACTTAACCAAAAGCATACAATAGAAATATTAGACTTAGTGACACACAAATAAAATCATATCATGCACTGATTACAAGATTTGAACTAGTTTCATGCTTATGATAGTTACTGATGAACAATGAACACATAAAATGACCTTTGTTGATATACTTGACCAAATCTTGAATTTTAAACCCTCAAATCAAACAATCAGGTTATACAAACTTTGTGTTTATCCTTGTTAACCCTAGTTTAGCATTGAATCTAGGTGTGCACATGATTTCAGTCCAAAATGACCTAAAACAAGTTAGTTAAGCCAAGATTTCAGATTTGATGTTAACAAGCACAAGAATAGCAAATATCATACCACAATCACTTCAATAACAAATACAAACACTAATATGTGCTTAGAACAAGCACATATTATCACTTCAATAACAGATACAAAACCAATTTTAACAAAGCAAATGTGAGTATTAGGTTAATTCAAGATTACACAAGTATCATAACAACATTATCAAGAACTTAGAACAAGACTGCATGCATCAAATAGCATCAAACAACATCAGTTACCAAAAACACTTAGAACCACTTTCTTGACGGATTTTTCAAGAAAAGAGGACAAACCTCATGAATGTACATCCAGACTCACGAATTTTAGAGCTTATGTGGTAGCTTAACAACCACAAGCTTCCAACAAAACACCCTGCTAAGATCAAACAAAATCAATAACAACAGATTATATAAAAAAATGAAAACAGGATGATTACTTCCAACTTGTACCCCACTCCTTGAATCCTCCCAAACCACAAGCTTCACTACACCTTGATAATCTTCTTATCAGGGTGCTATGATCAACTTTTGATCCAAAAGTTCAAGTGTTTGTACACAACTTGGAAAAATCAGATTTTTGGAAAACCTCTGAACAAATTTGCAATAACTTAAAACCAATCTTTTGGAACATAAAATCACAAACTTTGAACAATAACAACAAGAATAAATGATTGGAACTTGGAATTCGTCACAAAATCAAACACTTTTTCATTTACTTTGAAACAAGGCTTTACAGATTTTTGACCAAAGAAAACCAAGAACAAGTTGCTATGTGTAATCCTAATGCCTTTATATAGGCTACAATGTAAACTAAGACGCTGAATAAAAGACATAAAACCTAATGCTTGAAGTCCCAAAAATGCCCCTTGAATTTTGAATTTTCCTTGACTGAATTTGGACTTAGAGCTGTTACATGTGACAAATCCTTGTTGTTTTGTGATCTCATGCGTCCAATATGTGCTTAGGATGTAAGCTTAGGCTGTGGGACGTTTATTTGCTGGCAAGCTTTTGTCTTCTTCCCAAAGTGTAGCAGGGCATACAACATGTGACCATATGAGTGATGAGGTGGCATGTTTGTGAGTTGGGTTATGTTAACTAAACCCTTAATCATTAATCTGGATAATATTAGGGTTTAATTTAAAGTGATTAAGGAAAACCCAATTTTGGTTAAGAACACCAAGAACATATGTTTGATCTGATTAGGATTTTAAAAAGGTTTTATGGCTCGAGTTTAAACTAATTAATATAATTAGTTAAACCGGGTGTGAGTGGATGGTTGATGTGGCAATTTGGTGAGTCGTGATCGGGTGTTGGGAGATAGTGGGGCACGTGTCAAGCATGTATTGGTCTAGGTAAGTATTGTGTCTCACAGCTTTAGCCCTCCTTCTTTCTTTCTTCATTCATTTAGTATTTAAACCATCAAAACTGAATTTCCTTTGTTAGCAAAGTTTTGATTTTTATACTTTGGCCACAAAAACTTTTTAAAGGGTTTTCGAAGGACTTGTTTTGTAATTTGTTGATAGTTAAAGGGCTGATTTTGGCATGTCTTCAATCTTCAACGTCTTTACTTGTATCTTTGTCTTCATGGAGGACTAAAAGTGACAAGTCTTCAAATTTGAGGGACCATTCTTGCCAATTCTTCAAAGTTGAGGGTCCTTTTTGTAAATTTGACAAAACATTTAGGGACCAACCTTGTAATTATAAATAAACAAGGGAATAAAGTGTCAATTCTTCAATAATGAAGGACCCTTTTTATAATATCAATTCTTCAAGGACTTTTCTTGGAAAATCAACTCTAGGGCCAGGTTCATTGTGCGGCTTCGTTTCCCGTGTTCGTTTTTTATTGATTATTGTGATCTTTTGTCATTTTCTCGATATCCGTACCTAAAATACACATTGAACAAACACAAGCATATATATGGCACTTTTAATGATATTTTAACCATTTTCAGCCCGTTTTAGACGATGAGACTATGTACAAAAGCAGTCTCATCACTCCCCGATACTAAACCATTGCTGTGCCCTCACACAATTCTAGAATAATGTATTGTAGCACCTCCAAAATTCATTTTTATGCACTTTTATTGAATCATAAACTACACTACACTACTATTACTACTTGCGTTTTAGACATAATGTATGATTTTCATCGCAATATGGGACGTTTAGGTTCATGGAACAAGAACATGTGAATGCTTCATTAGAAATAATTTCGCCGTCCTTGATTTTCACCCGATTCCATGCTAAGCGTTCAACGAGATCATTGTCATTATAAGTTAGTAATGCTAACACTACTCATATGCCGTAATCGCGTACTTAGACTCCCTTAATCCTAAGTGGTATCTCTTATATTTTATTTTTGTCTTGAATGATCATGATGATACATTGTTCACTTATGTGATGATAGAGATTAAGGTCCAAAAATAGAGTCATAACGGTGTAACCAAGACCATCGAATTAATAACCTCCCCTAATAGACAACGATGTCAAAAAATTAAGTCAACAAGAAGGGTCGATAAACACGGTTTTATAACGGTTTTGAACATGAGACTTATTACCAAGACTTTTATACGCCCCCTAACGGATGGGCCTTATTATCATAGGTTTACCTCCATCTTTTTTTCAACTCCGTATGGAGCTTTTATTATGACTTCGGTCTTGCCTTGCCTTTTATTTAACCTCGCCATGAGGTGTTTATTATGGCCAAAGACGTATATCCTCAAGCTAAAAGCGAATTTTGGATCTTTAAAGCTTCAAAGATTAAGGCTTAATCACTTTCAATTTTGCATAGATTTTTCGGTCTTGTGAGCTTCAAATTCGTTCTTGACTTAGGTGAGCACTTGAAATCTTATTATTGGGTGAAGTTTTCGATTATTCGGGTTGCCAATACTTCAAAACCTTGACGCTGGCGATACCTTAATGTCTTCCCAATTTAATTACATGGAAGCTACTAGAAAAGACTAGAAACCAACAATCAAGATTAAACCGCTAAGCCAATACTTATTAGCAAAATATATATACAAGTGAAGGGAGAATAAGCAAACAACGAGAACACATGAGTTTTTGGAAGAATACGGGTACTCTACATTTAGCATAGTAACTTATAATTAACTCTATCACTTCTCGTCCTCATTTAAGAGACTTGGCCTAATATAAAGTTAAGAATCGAAGCTAAGTGCTCAACACGCACGGTCGAGTAAAAAATTACTCTTATTCTCGCCGTCGGAAAATCTACATTCGTGTCTTCAAACGTTTATAAAACATGAGAAATTTTTTAAAATTTGGCCATTTTTAGCCTTATTTTGCAACAAATCAATAAACAAAAAGATAAAATTTGGAAGCATGAAGGTTTGGCAAGCCAAGTATCTATTCACCCCTCATACTAAAGTTAAACATTGTCCTCAATGTTTCGAGTCTAAGGGTAGGATACCCCCATACTAGAGACGAAGTCGAATGCCTCATCAAGCATGGAAAGGGTGGAACCATTAAATCTATAACCGCTTATGAAGTGTGCTAAAAGACCTAAGGTTAGAACAATCAAGGATATATCATATGGATATCGAGAAATTCTTTAAAGAAAACGATCGAGTGCCCACGTAAAACGAACACGAGAGACTCCAATCTTGAAGATAATGATCATCTAAAAACCACAATTCACAAACAACCACGGAAGAAAGGTTGGAAGGGCACAAATCCCCTCACGTAAGCTACATTAGAAAGCGATAATATGTACATGGATAAGCATGGGAACTCCCCCACGAGGCACCTCGTTTGTTATTACCGAGTCATGAGCTCGACTCGAATCCCCATAAATGTGATCATTTAGGGATAATCATGGTATGGTCATTTTTGGTGGGGCTTACATGATGAACAAGGCCCAAAAGTAAGTGGAGTACTTTAAAAACCCTATAAACGTATACCGGGGTTAAAGTTAGCGTCCTCGTTTTCGGATGAAAGACGAAACAACGCTACTCTAACCAAAGCCAAAACAACCCCAAAGGGGTCAAAGAAAAGAGGTGAGAAATTGAAGGGTGAGTCAATGGGTAAGGCACTAAAACCATGATCTACTCGAGGTAGACTCACACCAAGAAAATGAAAGTATTTTCCATTTATTGCATCAGTGGAAGACCGAGATTTCCCTTTATAAGCAATTACTGGATCGAATATCTCGTCCTCGGTGGAGAAAGGTGAGGGAACATAAGGGGCTTCCCCCACACTAAAACCAGACAAAGCATCGTCAAAAGGAGTAGACGAGCTTGTAGTACTCAAAACACGTGGTGATGACGGAGTTAGACTTGTAATAAAATCTTTTAAATCCAATTCAAAATCTTTTCCTTTTTCATCTTTTAAAAACTCTTTATGAAAACTCGATTTGATTAAGTCGAAAATATTTGGTGTTTCTAAGAAGATGTTAGGCACACTAAAATTCTCACATTTAAGTAATGTTTAGGAGGTGGTGAGTTCTCAAAACGTTTATCAATAAAGAATACCGCCCCCTCGGGGTCAACATATTCGTCATCCGAAAGATCTTCCGTAATAACGGCCAACTTATCGACACTTTTCAAGAATGTGTGTTCGAGGTGAGGCGAAAGATCCTTCAATGGTTCCTTGATTGAAGATGTAGGTTTAACATTCATAACCTCCACCAGCGAAGGAGATGGAAAATCATTTTTATCGATAATTCCTAAAACTCTTTTGTGAGAATTCTTTGCAAACGACATCGATAGAATCAACATGGCTCAAAATCGAGATAGAATAAACATGAGAAAGCTTGTAGTTTTGAATTGCATTTATGACGAGTTCCTCCTCATTAAAGCGTAGAGTGATTTTCCTAGCATGAACATCAATAAGCGCTCTTGACGTATCCAAAAATGAACGACCTAAAATAAGAGGAACTTTCGGATCCATGGGAATGTCTACAACGATAAAATCCACGGGATAGTAGAACTTTCTAACTTTTACAAAGACGTCTTCGGCTACTCCACATGAAAGAATCGTAGAATGATCGGCCATCTCGATAGACATGTTCGATGGAGTAAGAGCCGGAAGTGATAGCGATTTAAAAATCTCAAGAGGCATCAAATTAATACTAGCACCAAGATCGGCCAAGGCATAGCATTCTTCCATATCTTGAATCCCACACGGAATTAAAAATTTACCGGGATCACCGACTTTTTGAGGTATGCGGCTAAGAAAAACCGATGAACAACTAGACACTTTTTGTAATTTCTCTTTGTTATTCAACATACTTTTGAAGTTGGTGACAAATCGAGGCATCATGATTAAAGCGTCGGCAAAACTTATGTTAAAATGTAAATCACGAAACATTTTCATAAAAAGCTCAAATTGATAATTGTTACGTTCTTGTAATTTTTCCTTGTTTTGTCTCGATGGGTAAGGTAAGGGTGGTGTGGGTTGAGGCATAGGCATCGGCCTTGTAATCTTAGGTTCCACAATTGGTATTGGTTCAACCGTAGGTGTGGTTTGAGCGGTACTTCGTGGGCTTGGGATATGCTCCTTTTCTACCACCACCTTAGGTTTTTTCTCGATTTTCTTCTCCGTAGAAGTACCAGGACGAGAGATTGGTTCCTTGAAAGTTTTACCACTACAAGTAGTAATAACCTGCATTTCTCCCTTCGGGTTTGCAATGGTATCACTAGGAAGACCACCCGAAGAAGACGGTTTACACATTATGGCCTCAACATGCTTGAAATTCTATCCTCAAACTTAGATTGCCTTTTATCCACCTTAAGCATCTCTTGTTTATGTTCATGTTGTCCTTGTTCCATATTTTGTTGATTTTGTTGTAATCTTTGCACATTACTTTCCATTTAGTTAGCATGAGTCTTAAGTTCATTTGCAAGCTCGTTTTTCAACTCGTTTTTCAAATCATTCTTAAACTCGGTTCTTAGGATAATGATCTACCTTTGCATATTATCAAATCTAGCATCATTACCCGTTGCATAATCAACAAATTCATTTGGAAGATCTTTCACGTTTTGTAAAGCTTTGTTATTGTTTTAAAAATCAAGGTTTTGATTTTTGTTTTACAATTGCCCATTGTTCCCACCATTGTTGTAATTACCCTTGTTAAAATTCTTTTGATTCCCTTGGTAAGCAAGTTGGTTGGTGTTGTTTCGATAATTGTTAGCATTTTGATTTTGTGGAGCTTGATTGGGCGGGAACCTTGACCGTTTTGGTTGTAAGTTCCCGTTGCTACATAAGCACTCGAAGTGTTACCATCCGCGGTAATGCACTTGGAAAAATCATGAGCTCCACCACACGATATACAACTCTTTTCAGCCGCCTTAACCGACGCGGAATTCAAAGCATCTTGTGCTTTCCAATGAGTCATACGAGTTGAAAACCTATCGAAAAACCTATTTTTCTCATTTGCTTCATCTTGCAAGGCACTCATGTTACGAGACAACGATGGTGAACCCATAGTGGAAACACTCGGTGTGTTACGAGGGTTATAAACCTTAGACCTATTCTAAATTATCTTTAAAGCCTCATCGGTCGTTTTGCACAATAAATTACCACCCATCGCGGCATTCAAATAATCTCGTTCATGATCATTAAGCCCATTCTAAAAAGTATCAATTTGATGAAATTTCGGAAAAATCATGGTGTGGACATTCATGTAACATTTCTTTAAATCTTTCCCAAGCCATAGAAAAAGTCTCATTAGACCTTTGAGTAAATATTGAAATCTTGTTTTTCAAACGTGTTGTTTTAGATGGTGGAAAAAATTGATTCACAAACTTAGAAACGAGATCACCCCACGTCAAAATTGAATTTGGGGGTTCTTTCTCGAGCCATATCTTGGCGGGTCCATCTAACGAGTAATGAAACAACATCATCTTAATGGAGTCATGAGGCACATCCTTAAACTTGCTAGTCGCGGTGAGACGATTGAATTGCCTAATGTGATAATGTGGGTTGTCTTTTTCATGTCCGCGAAACGTTTTTGCTTGAATCAATAGACATTAAACCCGTCTTGATCTCAAAATTCTCCGCAAGAATGGTGGGAATCACAATGGCTTCTCCAAAACCCTCGGTGGGTGCTTGAAGCAACTTCATCATAGTACGATTAGCCATGGTAGCCTCTTGTTCTATAATAGGTTCCTCACTTGGAGATTCTTCACTTGGTGATTGTTCCTTTCGATTACGACGTTTACGTGCACGTCTTGCTTGGTTACGAGTTTGCATAAACGTCACGTACAACGTGGGGATGAGCAAAGAAGATTCTTTTGGGTGTTTTTAATTTTTTAATTTTTTGTGTTTTTTATTGTAATTTTTACTTTTTTTGGATTTTTATGATGTATTACGTAGACACAAATCTACAAATCTCTCCTCAAATCAAATCTCTCAATTAAAGGAGCCTCAAGGAATGAAAACGATCACGTGAAGTGAACGCCTTCGGTGACTTTAGAACGTTGGTGGAACACCAAAACGTTCAAGAGGGTTTAATCTTTGAAACCAAGAAAATATATAGATACGTAGATAATACTTTGGGTGGCAAACCCTCGATTAGCCCTTTTTATCAAAACACGCACAAGCAAGCGGAGGAGACGAGGCGCGCGAAGCACTTAAGAGCCTTTTTCCTTTAGGTCGTGAAATACAACCGCCTTATACCCACCTTATAGTTTGTGTTTATCAAAATTAAGCTTCACGAAAGTATTTATCTATTTTGCCTTTTTTCTTTGTTTGAGATTCGAATACAATGATTGAGTGATGAAATCCCAATCTAGGTTGTGTTTTCACACTTTTGGAGTACTTGTGAATTTATTGTGATACGTATATAATAGAGTAATAATATTCACACAAAAACGAAAACCGATAATACGTATGATTAGAGTACTAATCACACAGATACTTATTATGGTTAATATAAAAACAAAATTTTCTCAAAGTAAAACACAACGCGCCTCCCCGGCAGCGGCGCCAAAATGATAGGTGTAGTAATACACTCGTTTAATAAAACGAGGCAAAAGCGGCAAGTCTTAAGTGAACGTTTAGGAAAACGTAAACACTTATGACCCTTTGTGTGGGATCATTCTCAAGGAGGCTTGGTGTGTGTGTTAAGATTGATTAAAGTTTGTGATTTATATTAAGAAAGAAAATGAGAAAGAAAAATGATGACGATTACGATTAAAATTAAACTACGACGAATAACGTAAACGTAAAACCGTAAAACGTGACGAAATTTAAAAAATATCCTAAAAATTCCTAGAAAATCAAAATAAATCCTAAAAAAATGCAATTAGAGTTTACAAAAAATCAGAACTCACTCAAACCTTTTATTTAATTAAATAATAATTTTTTAATGCTAATTAAAGCCCTAAATATCAATTTAATAAATAAAAAGCCCAAAATAAGGTTTTTCAATTTGTAAACCTCTTAAATGACTTAATTAAACTAAACTATATTTGAAAATTTTAAAACCAATTAAAACTAATTAAAGTGATTAAATATTAAAGTTAAATATTAAAATAATATTAAAAAATTCAAAATTTATAAAAAATTCTGAAACTTGTAAACTAATTTATTTTAACTTAAATAAACAGAAAATGAAAGTGAATGACCAAATTACCCCTAATGGGCCTCCAAATGGGCTTAAAATGAAAACAGTCCAAGCTTAATGGGCATTTTGGCCCAATAAGCAAAAAGTCAACCCAATAAGCTAAAAAGTTCCAGTCTAGCTTAAAATTCAATTTTAAACTCAAAACTATAAAGGCCCAAAAGCTAATCAGTGCTTATCACAGCTTAATAAGCAAACAACTTATTCTTAATGGGCATTTTGGCCCATTAAGCAATAAGCTAATGCCATAAGCTGAAATTTGACACACTTCCTTCTAATGAGATTATAAAGTTGTTTGTAAAGAATTTTTGAATAAGCTCAACAAATAATCCTGAAATAAGCCAAAGCTCTCTTCACAAAACGACAAAATAGTCGTTTTCGAGTTCTAGACTAATTCAAGAGCTGATTCAACTTGAAAAAGGTTTTAAATCACTTAATTAAGCTTAATAATAAAAAAGATTTCAAATAAGCACACTGAATAAGCTGGAATAAGCAATAAGCTGTTTGGTAAAAAGTCAACTAGTTCGTTTTCTAGTCAAACCTAAAAGTCAAAGTCTCAAATGCTCTAGAATAGTCAAATGGGTCAAGAAGGAAGATTGATTACCAAAACAAAGTTGTTGCACGTCTAAATAAGCTAGAATAGCTTATTGATAAGCCGATGACCTTTTTACACTAGCAGTGGCTAGCAGCAGTGGGAAAGGGTTCCTACTGTTTGACTTTCTTGACTTGCTTTTTTAGATACATTTACTTGGTTTCTTTGGACAATCAAGGCACCCCTACAACCAATGAGTTGTAGGGAGTCACAATCAAGCAGAAAAACACAATTTCAACCAGCCAATTAGTACAGTTAATTCAAATAGTCCACAGACATAGCACAGACATGGTATAAGCAGATCTAGTGGTTATAAGCTACTTTTAAGCTAGTATAAGCCTACCAAACATAACCAAAAGCATACAATAGCAATATCAGAATTAGTGACACACAAATAAACTCATATCATGCACTGATTACAAGATTTGAACTAGTTTCAAGCTTATGATAGTTACTGATGAACAATGAACACACAAAATGACCTTTGTTAATATACTTGACCAAATATTGAATTTTAAACCCTCAAATCTATCAATCAGGTTATGCAAACTTCGTTTTTATCCTTTTTAACCCTGGTTTAGCATTAAATATAGGTGTGCACAAGATTTCAGTCTAAAATGACCTAAAACAAGTTAGTTAAGCCAAGATTTCATATTTGATGTTAACAAGCACAAGAATAGCAAATATCAGACCACAATCACTTCACTAACAGATACAAACACTAAACAACCTTAAACACCTACTCAATACACAACCAAGTTCAATAAGCAGTAATCCCAAACACCCTTTTAACTTTTTAAAACCAATTTTAACAAAGCAAACGTGAGTATTAGGTTGATTCAAGCTTAAACAAGTATCATAACAACATTATCATGAACTTAGAACAAGATTGCATGCATCAAATAGCATCAAACAACAGCAGTTAACCAAAATACTTACAACCACTTTCTTGACAGATTTTTCAAGAAAAGAGGACAAACCTCATGAATGTACATCCACACTCACGATTTTTAGAGCTTATGTGGTAGCTTAACAACCACAAGCTTCCAACAAAACACCCTGCTAAGATCGAACAAAATCAATAACAACATATTATATATAAAAAATGAAAACAGGCTGATTACTTCTAACTTGTACCCCACTCCTTGAATCCTCCCAAACCACAAGCTTCACTACACCTTTATAATCTTCTTATCAGTGTGCTATGATCAACTTTTGATCTAAAAGTTCAAGTGTTTGTACACAACTTGGAAAAATCAGGTTTTTGGAAAACCTTTGAACATATTAGCAATAACTTAAAACCAAACTTTTGGAACTCAAAATGACTAACTTTGAACAATAACAACAAGAATAAATGATTGGAACTTGGAATTCGTCACAAAATCAAACACTTTTTCATTCACTTTGAAACAAGGCTTTACAGATTTTTGACCAAAGAAAACCAAGAACAAGTTGCTATGTGTAACCTTAATGCCTTTATATAGGCTACAATGTAAACTAAGAAGCTGAATAAAAGATATAAACTCTAATGCTTGAAGTCCCAAAAATGACCCTTGAATTTTGAATTTTCCTTGACCGAATTTGGACTTGGAGCTGTTACATGTGACAAATCCTTGTTGTTTTGTGATCTCATGCGTCAAATATGTGCTTAGGATGTAAGCTTAGGCCGTGGGATGTTGATTTGCTGGCAAGCTTTTGTCTTCTTCCCAAAGTGTAGCAGGGCATACAACATGTGACCATATGAGTGATGAGGTGGCAGGTTTGTGAGTTAGGTTATGTTAACTAAACCCTTAATCATTAAACTGGATAATAATAGGGTTTAATTTAAAGTGATTAAGGAAACCCCAATTTTGGTTAAGAACACCAAGAACATGTGTTTGATCTGATTAGGATTTTAAAAAGGTGTTATGGCGTGAGTTTAAACTAGTTTATATAATTAGTTAAACCGGGTGTGAGTGGATGGTTGATGTGGCAATTTGGTGAGTTGTGATTGGGTGTTGGGAGATAGTGGGGCACGTGTCAAGCATGTATTGGTCTAGGTAAGTATTGTGTCTAACAGCTTTATCCCTCCTTCTTTCTTTCTTCTTTCATTTCGTATTTAAACCATCAAAACTGAATTTCCTTTGTTAGCAAAGTTTTGTTTTTCATACTTTGGCCACAAAAACTTTTCAAAGGACTTGTTTTGTAATTTGATGATAGTTGAAGGGCTGATTTTGGTATGTCTTCAATCTACAAGGTCTTTACTTGTATCTTTGTCTTCATGGAGGACTAAAAGTGACAAGTCTTCAAATTTGAGGGACCATTCTTGCCAATTCTTCAAAGTTGAGGGTCTTTTTTGTAAATTTGACAAATTTTAGGGACCAAACTTGTAATTATGAATAAACAAGGGTATAAAGTGTCAATTCTTCAATAATGAAGGACCCTTTGTATAATCTTCAATTCTTCAAGAACTTTTCTTGGAAAATCAACTCTAGGGCCTGGTTCATTGTACGGCTTCGTTTCCCGTGTTCGTTTTGATTGATTCGTGTGATCTTTTGTCATTTTCTCGATACCGTACCTAAAATACACATTGAACTAACGCAAGCATATATATGGCACTTTTTATGATATTTTAACCATTTTAAGCCCGTTTTGGACGATGAGACTATGTACAAAAGCAGTCTCATCACTTACTATCAAGATATCTAATTCAAGAAAATCTTAGAGTTCTAGTTTAATTAGGATTAGATTTATGCTTTTCTTTTGACTTGTTTTGTCTTTCATACATCTTTGTATGATTTGTTTCCTTGTATCTTTTTCATGAATCCTTTTAACATGACTTATTTTGGATCTTGGTTAACTTCTATTTTCTTATCTTATTTCTCTTATTATGTGACCTTTGCTATATCTATGTTAGGTGTTTCTTTTCTTCTTCTAACCCTTCTATGTAGCTTGTCACCATAGCTCGATTCCCTGGTGTCCTAAGCAAAGGGGAGTAAGCACCAAGGGGGAGCACTTGCAAAGTCTGATTCTTCTCTTCTACAAAGACTTTTCCAACCTTTTTGCTTCGACAAAGGGGGAGAAATGAAATAAACTCGTCTTTGAAAATCTTGTTTTTCATATAATTGAGTTTATGTATTGTCGGAATCAAATGGGGGAGATTTTTAATGCAATGATGCCTAAAAACGTTACTTGCGTTTTTCGGTCTCGCTTTGTTTTGATTACGACAATATATAAAAACAAGCATTTATGAAAAAAACGAAAAACGAATTCTTGAGTTCAAGTATTTTTCATTTCAACCATTATCACTTAAGGTATGAACAAACAAGTTTTCAACCTAGCTAAGTGATCAAGGATTTAATTTTTCTTAACACTCACCTTTTATTAAATGTGACAAATTTTTTTATTAAACTTTATTTATATGAAAATGTTTTATTAAATTAAATATTTGAAAATGGCATATTCCATATAGGTTAGGAATATCCTTTGGGGATAAATATTCCACCAGATGTGACTACCCCACTAAAAGACAAAAGGGAGCGGAGTCTACTCCCACGGTTCCTCAAATGGCTATGCGGTTCCTTATTGATAAGGAACCGTGGGGCACAATTGAGGAACCGCGCTTAGGGATAACCGATGGACCTTTGTCTTATAAATAGTGGACCATTGTTAGATTTTCTCCTCACCTCTTTTGCACATAAATTTCCAGCTTCAATCCATCTTCTTAAATCATTCAAATCCTTGGTTATTTGGTTGATTACTACTTGTTTAGAAGTGAATCTTTCTCCTCCCATCTCTTTCTCTCAAGTGCAAAAAGAAGAACAGTTTCATCCTTAAAGTGTTGTATCTACCTCAAAGATCCATTGAAAATCAAACATTTATTTTTTATGACAACCCATAAAATTTTCAAGTGTAATATATGCTATGTTTGATTAGGAGTGGAAAAACCACTAGAAATTTTTGCTTTTTGTGTATTACTTGGTAGAATGAACTGCTTCTCACACCATAAACTATTATAACCACACATTCCTATAATGATGAAAGACACAAGTCTAAACTATAAAAGAGATCTAATAAGTTCAATACCAATAAGAACATCTCAAATATAACCATAATTCCCTAAATTCCATTAGAAACCCTAAAATCCCTATAAACGAGTTGTGAACTCAAGAATGGTAAACTATGAATGGAAAACACATATGAATAAGTCATTAAGGACTATAAACAAATTGTAGACTATACTTTGAAGACATAATAATACCTAAGAATGGCAAGAACAACCCATACAAAGCTAAGTACAAATAATTGTGCATAATAGTCTAGATCACCACCTAGAAACTTTGATAAACAATATTTCAAGCAATATAACTACATAAAATCCATGTACTATTATCAAAAACAATGTACTAATTACAATCTATCATCTAAAGGAAAGTTAATTAATCACAAATTACTAATATCCACTAATCCAAGGCTAATTACAAGTTAAGACCTAGTAACCAAGATTAGCATATAAAATCCAGTATACATTGAATTAGAGTCTAATCTTTAATAACAAATTATAAAAATCGACTACATATCATACTAAGATTATACATTCATTTCAAGTCAAGTTACAAGTTGGTAAAGCACAAGGTACAAGTTATCAAAGCATAGGATCTTAAATTCCCTTAATTAACTCTAGAACATGATCAATCTATATAAACCCTCAAACTAAGAATGTAGAATCCATAGAAGTCATAAAAATATCATATAAGCCCTATAATAAGCATATATAAGGATATAAACCCTAATGACCTAAGTTAAGAAAATCATTAGGATTAATAACCTAAAAACCCTAATATTAAGAAACCTACATGGAATCACTACCTAGTTCTTTTTGGACAAGTCTACAAATACTCATAGGACTTCATTAAGACTATAAGATGATATTAAGACAATTTACAAGTACCCTAATGCACAAGGTACAAGATTTAATGCATTACTTGTAAATTAGGTCAAAATAAGTATTTTCACTCTTTAGACATGTTTACCCTAACTAAACCCTTAAACTAAGTCTGAGGACCCATTGGACACTTAAAACATAATGTATAGGACCTTAATTAAGTTTACATCAGTAGCTAAGAGGAGGATAATTACATTTTCTAAGATTAAACCCTAGATCATTAGAAAACCCTAATCTACAAATGTATACTTCCCATTTTCATATCCAACCTTTGTTAAACTTCAAACCAAGGACCCAAATATTTTAAATAGAATTTATAAACCCTAATTAAGACCTAATCATTCACTAATCACTTTCCCAATCCCTTAATCACCAAAAACACAAACCATAAGTTACAAGCCCTAGTTTTAGGATCCAGTTTTGTAAATTCCCTCCAAAACTCATTTTCAAACCATTTGCCTCCATTCCAAGTTTGAAAACCTGATATTTATCCATCCTAAGATATTATTGGAGTGTGAAAAGTAGGTGGATCACCTCCTTGCTTGCTACACATCACCATTGTTATTTATATGTTGTTGTGACTCAATTCTAGCCACAAGGAAGGATTAGGACAAAGCTATAAGCTTTAAACTTGTGTAGATCTTCACTAGCCTTCATTAGTCACCCCTATATCTATATTACACGATTAGATGCATAACTTGGAGGCTAAGGGCGAAAACAAGTATAAATAGGGGCGTATGTGCTTCATTTGAACTTGCACCCCATTTCCTTTGTATCTCATACCCATTCTCCATTTCCACCTCTATATACGTCTTAGGACATCCTACAAGACCAAAAAAAGGTCTAGAAGCTAGCCATTGAAGCTCTTGAAGCTTTGATAGCAACTTGTGTTCATAAGAAGCCATAAGGATCCATTTTGGAGCTACCTAGGTTGGTTTGAGACTACGTTCTTTTTTGTTAGCTCAAGTTGATCTATATGACATAAACCCCACAAGATTACTGGACATAAGGTGAGTTCATAGCCTTACTAAAGTGTACTACTTTCAAATGATTTTAAAACCCGTGAGGGGGATATATGCTAAAAATGGAATACAAGTGTTTTTGGTATGCTTTCCAGATATGATTCATTGACACTATGTTTACTGTTGCCTATGAAAATCTCTTTTTAATTGTGAACCGCTAATCATTTCTAGGAATGAGCGCTAATATCGTAAATAGTAATATTGTAGGCTGACATCTCCTGTCTGGGCAAGTCGTACTTGCTAGCACCTCAGTGGTTAAACAGGCATACTTTATTTTGCAAACAAGGATAGTTTGGCAGACTTCCTCATAAGGGAAAACTGTTGGTTCCTATGTCTAGTCGCGGTATCATGAGCTTAGTGCAATTAAATCATCATTTTATTCAAACTTACAAGCAAATAACAACGTAGGTCAGGAAAAAGGAATCTTGTATTCAAACTGATTTTAAAACCTATGAATTCACTCAACCTTTATGTTGACTTTAAGCATATATTTCAGGTATTGAAATTGATAGCATGGAGCAGCATACTAATGACGTGGAGAGATATAATCTTTGAAGATTTTGTCATTCAAACCTATTTTCTAGATCTCGAGAACCTGTCATGTACAGCGTATGTATAGTTGTTTTTATTGAAAATCTCTTATTTTGAATGATACATTTATGAAGAATAAATCAAGTTTATTTAAACACTCTTTTGAGCTGTTTTATAACACTTTGCTTTCATATCATGAAGTAATAGCCCTAAAAATATTATTCCGTTTTGTAAGGTAAAAATGGGGGTGTTACATAGTGGCACCATAGCTATAGTTATAGAGAATTAAGAGATTAAAAATATTAACTATAACTGATTTTCTTTAAATAAAATTTCCAAGTGAAATCTCCGCATCAAAAATCATGCTGCTGTAAAAAGTTGTAAGTGACATTTAAGATTTCTAGTAATATTATTATGTGTTTAAATGATAGTATGTGTGAATAATTTAGTGCTAGATACTGATAGAAGTAATTTTTCTTTCTATCGACGTCATCATAAATATATCTTACTATTCTCATCCCATCATTATATCTAATTCGGAACCAAAAAAACTTTACCTTTTGGATTTTCCTAAACCTTTAGTACTAGCCCTTCCTGCTAATAATAACAATTACCTTAACCCATTTTCACCAGAAAATAATCCCCAACCAAATTATGAAATTATACCTATTCCGCAGTATCAAACTCCTTCATCCCAAGCTTCAAATAATATCCCAAATAACCAAAACCTATTTGTAGAACAAATGCAAAATATGATCAACTATTTTAGTGAAGTGCCACCCAACCATATTGAGGATTTAGAATATGAAGTCGAAAGGCGGAGATGTGAACAAGAAATGATGCAAGAGGAAATAGAGAAATTAGAGAATAATTTTGTAAGAGTAAGCAATGAAAATTTTGAGTTACGTAATAGGCAAAGGATAAAAAAGAGGAAATCACCTTAGCAAAAGTAAGAATTACAGCAATGGAAAAACTTATCAAGGATATTCAAGTTCGACACCAAGACAACATCAAAGCTCTCTTAGCAGAAATTAAGAATCCCCAAGAAAAGATAGACCAGCTTTTTAATATTTCAGCTTCCCAAAAAGCCTTTTAAATATTTTAACTATCAGTCTTTACTTTTATGTAAGAAGCTTATTTGTCCATCAGTGAAGCAGATTGTTAATAAATAAAAGTTTCTTTTCATCTTTCCTTTATTTGCATATTATTCTAGAAAAGAGAAATACTTGAAAAGTATAAGTCTTTAAAAGAATTGTAGCAAAAGAGAGATATTATCTTAAACTAAAAAGGAATTCTCAAGTCTATTTGGTTAAGAAGAGTATCAATCTAAATAAAGGATAAATAACCTAAGAAACATAGGACAAGTTATTAGTTATTAGGGCCCTATAAACCTATTCCCTAAAAACTTTTATGTTTCTAAATTTTTGCTCGTAAAGCGTTGTATGTATACACATATGACAAATGCTTAAATAGACAAGTATATACAATTTTCAAAGAAAATAATTCAGAATGACACATTTATGGACATCATTATCTTCTACCCTAACTCCCCGAAAGACTTCAGCGAATAACTAACGATGAAGTAGCTACAGCCTTGAAAATACCAGTCTTCAAAATAGTAAGGAATTCTAAGCCAACGGAAGACTATATAACTAGCCAGTTATATAAATTCCAAGGAAATAAAGATGTTATTAGTATTGCCCATTGGATTAAGAGGACAAAAAAATTTTTCTCCCAAAATAGTTACGTTGAGGATCGCCAAGTAAAGCTTGCTATTAGTACCCTAACTAATGAAGCATTTTCTTGGTGGAATTACTATACTCAACTTGTTGGTTTAGGCGAAGACTATAAGACGAAATGGTTAGATTTTAAGTGCCTCTTAATAACCCGATATTATCCTTCAAAAGAAATCGAGAAAGTGAAAAAGGAATTTTGCAACCTAGTAACACAAGAAATTGATCTCAAAGCCTATTTGAGAAAATTTCAAGAGTTAGCAGAATTGTATCCTCTCACTAATTCACAAAGGATGATGAAAGCTTTTATCAAAGGATTTCCCCAAAGATTCAGAAGGATGATTTCTATTTCTAAACCCCATAGTTTAGAAGAAGCCATTAAGTTTTCCCAGAAATTAATGGATCATGTATTCGAGTACAATCATGTGCAAGGATCCAGCACCCTTAAACGTAAATTTATTAAAGAAGAAGAAGAATCTGCTGAAACAAAACCCAATCCCTTAACTTTACTTATGATCCCTATTTTCCCTAACTATATTACCCAAATACTAACCTAGTTAACCATTCCCAACCAATAAAATATGATTACTATGCTAGACACATTCCCCAATGAATGAATTGTCTATTGCATCACACTGGAAACTGCACAACAAAGTGCAAGAACTGCTTCAAAACAGGTCAACAAACCCGATACTGTTGGAGCAAGGCGAATTTTTAGACTTTTCTAAGATTTTCGTACTTTGTATATGAATAAGTGTGTTAAACATACGTGAATATTATCAATAAAAATCTATGTAGTTTTTGATTTCATTTTCTAAGTGTATTTTACTTCACTATCGGGCAGAATAACTCATTCGTGTTTAACATTATATGTGTTTGATTTTCTTTAGACTAAATATTCAACCTATGTCTTAACGGAATTTCGAATTTCAAAATGTTTAAATTTTCTTATGAAAAATAGGTAAGAACAAGTAATAAGAAACTTATTTCAGAATTTCTTAAGCTACGACATGACACCATCTGGGTAATTATCAATTGTATGTCATAAAGTATATGGAAACTTTAACAAGGTTATCCCCAAAATAATCTGTTAACATAAAGTGCCGATATCTACAAATTTTGAATACATTAAGAAAGAACATTTCCCTTTATACCAATAGGTTTAAGTGAGAGAACTATCCAAATATTATAGTTTCATACACCATGTATGCATTACATTATCTGGAATAGCACATATCCTATCAAGGTATTATAGTAATAGAGCCTTCGTAGTACAATAAGAAGTAATTGCTAACTGTTTACTAGATTTAAGTGATGATTTGTGAAACATTTTTCCAAGAGTAATCATAAATTGAGAAATTACACCATATTAACATTGGTAAAATATCCCGTATAACAATAGTTTTCATGCTAGAATCAAAGCAATACTACTTGAAGCACTCTATCGAAAGAAGTGCCATTTACGTATTTGTTGGGCTAAAATTTGAGATTTTCAAAGTAGTTCATAAAACTATTCAAGAAGGTTATATGAGGATAAGAGCTTCGAAGAACGTTGAATAGTGACCGTTAGGTAACTATTAGATTTAAATCGTAAATTGGAAAGACTATTTTGATAAAGATTTCTCACTATGAAAACTGCACCATATTAAAATAGTATCTAGTTAAAAGGATCTTCTCTCTATCAGTTACCTAAATTGATTTTGAAAAATGCAATAATCAATCCCTGATTTTTAGGCAAACTGTGACTTGTTAACTTGAGTTCTACCCAAAGAAACTCATAATTTATCACATTCCCTTCCTTTTTTGAGAACTAAAGAGGACTTACTTGATTAATTGGTACGATTTACACTCATTCTTGTAATCTTTATAAGATTTCATTACAACCTAAATGGTCAATATGTCATAAGTGCTTATTCTTCATGATAGCTCTAATCGAAGAGATCGCTTAAAGAAAAGAAATAACAACAGTAAGAACTTTATTCATTGATATATGAATAGAATGTCAAGCAGAACACAAGAACTACATCTGACTTTTTGATACATTACGATTTTAATCTCGGGATGAGATTTCCTTAAGGGGAAGAGGCTATGACAACCCATAAAATTTGCGAGTGTAATATATGCTATGTTTGAATAGGAGTGGAAAAGCCACTAGAAATTTTTTCTTTTTGTGTATTACTTGGTAGAATGAACTGCTTTTCACACCATAAACTGTTATAACCACACATTCCTATAATGATGAAAGATACAAGTCTAAACTATAAAAGAGATCTAATAAGTTCAATATCAATAAGAACATCTCAAATATAACCATAATGCCTTAAATTCCCTTAGAAACCCTAGAATTCCTATAAATGAGTTGTGAACTCAAGAATGGTAAACTATGAATGGAAAACACATATGAATAAGTCATTAAGGATTATAAACAAATTGAAAACTATACTTTGAAGACATAATAATACCTAAGAATGGGAAGAACAAACCATGCAAAGCTAAGTACAAATAATTGTACATAATAGTTTAGATCACCACCTAGAAACTTTGATAAACAATATTTCAAGAAATATAACTACATAAAATCCATGTACTATTATAAAAAACAATGTAATAATTACAATCTATCATCTAAAGGAAAGTTAATTAATCACAAGTTACTAATATCTACTAATCCAAGGCTAATTACAAGTTAAGACTCAGTAACCAAGATTAGCATATAAAATCCGTTATACATTGAATTAGAGTCTAATCTTTTACCACAAAGTATAAAACTCGACTACATATCATATTAAGATTATACATTCATTTCAAGTCAAGTTACAAGTTGGTAAAGCACAAGGTACAAGTTATCAAATCATAGGATCTTAAATTCCCTTAATTAACTCTAGAACATGACCAATCTATATAAACCTTCAAACTAAGAATGTATAATCTACAGAATTCATAAACATATCATATAAGCCCTAGAATAAGCATACATAAGGATATAAACCCTAATTACATAAGTTATAAAATCATTAAGATTAATGACCTAAAAACCCTAATATTAAGAAACCTACATGGAATCACTACCTAGTTATTTTTGGACAAGTCTACAAATACTCATAGGACTTCAATAAGATTATAAGATGATATAAAGACAATGTACAAGTACCCCAATGCACAACGTATAAGATTTTAATGAATGACTTGTAAACTAGGTCAAAATAAGTATTTTCACTCTTTAGACATGTTTACCCTAACTAAACCCTTAAACTAAGTGTGAGGACCCATTGGACACCTAAAACATAATGTATAGGACCTAAATTAAGTTTACATCAGTAGCTAAGAGGAGGATAATCATATTTTCTAAGATTAAAACCTAGATCATTAGAAAACCCTAATCTACAAATGTATACTTCCTATTTTTATATCAAACCTTTGTTAAACTTCAAACCAAGGACCCAAATCTCTTAAATAGAATGTCTAAACCCTAGTTAAGCCCTAATCATTTACTAATCACTTTCCCAAGCATTTAATCACCAAAAACACAAACCATAAGATACAAGCCCTAGTTTTAGGATCTAGTTTTGTAAATTCCCTCCAAAATTCATTTTCAAACCATTTCCCTCCATTCAAAGTTTGAAAACCTGATATTTATCCATCCTAAGATATTTTAGAAGTGTGACAAGTAGGTGGATCACCTCCCTGCTTGCTACACATCACCATTCTTATCTATATGTTGTTGTGACTCAATTCTAGCCACAAGGAAGGATTAGGACAAAGCTATAAGCTATAAACTTGTGTAGATATTCACTAGCCTTCATTAGTCATCCCTCTATCTAACTTACACATTTAGATGCACAACTTGGAGGCTAACGGTGAAAACAAGTATAAATAGGGTCGTATGTGCTTAATTTGAACTTCCACCCCATTTCCTTTGTATCTCATACCCATTCTCCATTTCCACCTATATATACGTCTTAGGACATCCCACAAGACCAAAAACCAGGTCTAGAAGATAGCCATTGAAGCTCTTGAAGCTTTGATAGCAAGTTGTGTTCATAAGAAGCCATAAGGAGCCATTTTAGAGCTACCTAGGTTGGTGTGAGACTACGTTCTTGTTTGTTAGCTCAAGTTAATCTGTGTGACATAAACCCGACAAGATTACTGGACATAAGGTGAGTTCATAGCCACACAAAAGTGTACTACTTTCAAATGATTTTAAAACCCGTGAGGGGGATATATACTAAAAATGGAATACAAGTGTTTTTGGTATGCTTTCCAGATATGATTCATTGACACTATGTTTACTGCTGCCTATGAAAGTCCTTTTTTAATTTTGAACTGCTAATCATTTCTCGGAATGAGCGCTGATATCCTAAATAGTACTATTGGAGACTAAAATCTCCTGTCTGGGTAAGTCGCACTTGCTAGCACCTCAGTGGTCAAACAGGCATAATTTCTTTTGCAAACAAGGATAGTTTGGCAGACTTCCTCATAAGGGCAAATTGTTGGTTCCTATGTCCAGTCACAGTATCATGAGCTTAGTGCAATTAAATCATCATTTTATTCAAACTTACTAGCAAATAACAACGTAGCTCAAGAAAAGGGAAAGTTGTATTCAAACTGATTTTAAAACCTATGAATTCACTCAACCTTTGTGTTGAATTTAAGCATATATTTTAGGTATTGAAATTCATAGCATGGAGCAGCATACTAATGACATGGAGAGATATAATCTTGGAAGATTTTGTAATTCAAACCTATTTTCTAGATCTCTGGAACCTGTCATGTACAGCGTATGTACAATTGTTTTTTTTGAAAATCTCTGATTTTGAATGATAAAATTATAAAGAATAAATCAAGTTTATCTAAACACTCTTTTGAGCTGTTTTCTATGAGTTTGCTTTTATATCATGAAGTAATACCCCTGAAAATATTATTCCGTTGTGTCAAGGTAAAAATGGAGGTGTTACATTTTTCATTCTTGTGTTGTTGTTGTGAAGATCCAAGTAGTTGTGTCTATTTGGAAGTTGTGTATGTTGTGTGATTAATACTTAGTCCTTAAAGTATATTGGTTTAGATTGGTCCTAGCTAAGATTAGGGCTCGACTTTTAGCTTAGAGTCGGAAATTGGTTAAGCGACGTGTACGATTTCTCTACCTTAAGGAGCTTGTTGATTAGTGAACTCTCGAGTAAGGAGTACTCGAGGAGTGGAGTAGGAACGAAGAGTGAGCTTCATTGCCAAACCAGTATAATCCTTGGCGTTTGGTTTGATCTTTCTTTTCCTTATCTCTTTACATTAATTATTATTTATTTGCATATACTTGTGATATTAGTTAGTTGCACTATCCATTGTCCATATTATGTATAAGAAGATTTCACATATTTTCTCAAGTCTAAGTTTTTGAAAAGGATTTTTGAAAACCTATTTTTAACAAGTAAATATAAGAAACTATTCAATCCCCCCTTCTAGTTTCTACACATGTCTCTTCCTTAGCGAGAGAGCTTAATCTTGGATTTTTTAGTTCATACTTCCTTCTTATTCTAGCCTTCCTAGGCCTGCCCGACATAGATTTTTTGAGTGGCGGAAATAATTCTCCAAGTCCATTATTTAGCCAAAACTCTTCACTTCCCACAACTTCAATCGAATAAGTATAGGCTGCAACAAACTAACCTTAAAGTAACAATTGTCCAAATAGTCAAATGGGTCTCTTGCTCTACTCTTGATGGCTGCAATTCCATGAGAACATGGGATACCCAAGAGTTCTCATGTCCCACAACTACACATCATGTTTCCAAGATGGACACAATGCTACTATTTTCCAAAATACACTTGAAACCCTTTATCGATGTTCCATTTTATCTTCCATTTACAACCTGTTGTAGAGTTTTCATATACTTCATCCCTAATGTTTGGTCCATAAAATAAGTCTCTATTTATTGACAAAATTAATAGTGGTAAGCAATTCAGTTTCATTAGATTTTTGGGTGTTCGTAATATGGAAGAGTTTGTTAAAACTCCTTCAAACTATTGGATTAGAAGCCATCATGTCTATGAGAATATTGCCAAATTCCAAAGACAAGCTAAAAATGTAAATAACATAAAAATGCAAATTGAAATATAATAAAATGGCTTTCTGGGCCTCGAAAAATCCTTAACCAACCTAAAGATGGTTACAGTGGCGTTCCTCTCGTTTTTCCGGTTGATTTTGACAGATCACAGGCTGAAAACGGACTTACGATGCTCAAGTTATGGCCATTTTACGAAAGCATTTTTCGTCAAACGATTTTGGGCTTCGAAAAACAAGTCAGCCCGTTCTTCAACACTTGGGCCTCCATCATAAACTAAAATTCAATAACCCTTCTGTTAGTTTTTAAACTTTAGTAACGTAATCGACACTTTAGGGAAACTTTAGTAACCTTAGTGTATATTAACCCTAACATATCAATTAGTTAATAATTCCAAAATATTAATACCCTTTAAGTGCGACAACATTTTTAAGTGCTACAAACCCGAAACATAATAATCCTAAGCTAATGCAAAGAAAACACAACAAGGTTAGTTATTACTGCAACAAAACTTGAAACAAAATACTCATTAGTGCAATTTCCGAACAACCAAAATAAAGTTTAGATTTCCAGATTTTATTAGAATCATGGCACAGTATCATAGTATCCATGAATAAAATAGACAAATTTCTGCCAATACATGGAAAAAGTTAACTAGATTCGAACAATATTGAAAAGACAAAATGCCACATTATAATTGCGAAAGACCAATACCAGTTTCATAGCAGGAATTTCTACACAAATTTGCCAGTTTTCAATGTCATCTTTTTAGTGGTTTCTTTCGCTTCCTTCCAGCTGCACTTGCATCCTTTGGATGCATGCATCTTAAAAATGATATATCATTCACAAAAAGTTAGTTAGAAAACTAGAAACTAATTATTACGAAAAAAATGTAGTAGATAAGCTAGAATGTTATATCATATACATACATCATTCTAAGGGCATGACTCCAAGTTATGCTCGATAGAGTTGCATATTCCACAATGCATGTCTCTTCTGTAGCGAGAGAGCTTACTCTTGTATTTTTTTAGTTCATACTTCCTTCCTCTTCTAGCCTACCTAGGTCTGCCCGACATAGATTTCGGGAGTGGTGGCAACAATACCCCAAGACCGCTGGTTGGACAAAACTCTTCACTTCCCACAACTTTAGTTGAATAAGTAGAGGATGTAACAGACCTATCCTTAGAGTAATAATTGTGCAAATAGTCAAAAGGATCTCTTTCTCTACTCTTGATGTCTAAAATTCCATAGGAACATGGGATACCCCAAGAGTTTTCATGTCCCACAACTACACGTCAAGTTTCCAAGATGGACATAATGCTACATTTTTCCAAAATACACTTGAAACCCTTTATCGACGTTTCATTTTATCTTCCATTTACAATTTTTTGTAGAGTTTTCATCCACTACACCCCTAATGTTTGGTCCATAATCTAGCCTATATTTATTGATAGATTTGATTATGGAAGGAGTTTTGGCCTTATAGGTGTACTATGGATGCATCCATTGCAAGCAAGTGATCAAAAATTGGTAAGCGATTCAGTTTCGTTAGATTTTTGGTCGTTCATAATGGGGAAGATTTTGTTAAAACTCTTTCAAACTGTTGGATTGGAAGCCATTATGTCTATGAGAATATTGCCAAATTCCAAAGAAAAGATAAAAAAGATTCATCTTCAGCACCTATAGTATCGGTTGGGCCTAAACACCATACTCATGCACTTCTTGTGTGCCTTAATATTAGCTATTAAGGCCCTTATACGTTCCCATCAAACCATTCATATTCATTTGTGTTAAATTGCAATGTTGCTCCCAAAGGCGATTCAAATAATGGGGCTAAGTAAGGAGAAAAGGTATCTAGCTGATAGACCACGACCTCATCAAAGTTGAGGATACTTCTGTTGTGGCATTAGATAATGTAAAACAAATTGACTCTATGAATAATTTGTATGCCATTTGAAAAAATGAAGGATTTAACTATATTAAAATTCATTATGTTGGTGGCTTATGGGTATGGATCTAATTTGAAAATGAGAAGGCTTGTGATGCTTTAAAAAGAAATGATTCGCCTTAAGACACTTTGGTCTTGTATTGCAACCACTATGTCGTCTTGTATTCATAGACGGAACTTGACCAATTTTAGTGGGTGGGCCGACAGTCTAAAACTATTGATGAAACTACTAAAACTTCAAAACTAGTTCTACACAATTGTATTTGGGAGGGCCGATCAATATTTCTTGGGAGAGCCAAATACAAAATTTCCCAAAAATACCCTTAAGTTTCAATATAATTACAATATCAACCTTGAATATTAAGAGGGCCACAGCCCCTCGGTTCCCTATGAAGGTTTGTCTATGTTTGTATTTCTAAAATGGTATCAGAGATCATTCATGGTAATACTTTTGATGTTCACGTGAAAGAAGTTGGTACTTGGATCACTTGTTTTAATAATGACTGAGATAGTAGTGATTCTAATGAGAAATCTAGTGCAGGAAGGGGCGGATCCAATAGGAAGACTTGTAGGTGCTAAGCCTAATATAGCCTAAAACCCTAATAATTTAAAATTAATAATTATTAGCCCCTACTAATACTATTATACATTCAGTATTGTTTTGTTTGAATATAAATATTATAACTGATAAATATAACATTTTTGCTCCCGATGGGAATGTAACTTACAAAGATACAATTCAGTCACGTCACAGAAAAAAATGATGTCATGGTTGAGCATCATTATCGGCTTGATGTGTGTATTTTTGTTATCGATAGTTAGTTGCAAGAGCTAAAAAATCTAGATTCTTCGTCTTAGTGATCCAAGAATGACATATATAAATTAGTGACGAAGTATTATGCTTTAGATTTTACTAAATATGATAAAATTGAGCTAAAACTTGAGCTGCGAACTAGATAATGATCCAAAAGCGAAGAATGATACTTACTTTTAAAAGTTGTGTAATGGATCACAAGAAACTAAAAAGCGGGAAACTTATCCTCTAATTGATATATTGATTCGTCTTATTTTAACTCTTCTTATTACAACTACAACATCTGACACTTTTTAATAACAAAGCATGTCAAAGGGAAGCTTCGTACTACACTAAGCGATGAATTTCTTCAAAAATATCTTGATTCTTTGCCTTAAAAGAGAGATTCTTCATACTCTTTCAGTGTTAACGTAATTAATGATTTTTACTTCAAAGAACAAAGACTTGTAAAAAAAAATTAGTGTACCATTGTTACTTGTGTCTTTTTTAGTTTCTTGTTTATCATTAACATAAACTTCGTGTTTTAATATCTCACATATTTTTTGTTATTTGCATGTTAGTTCGTAAGACAAATGATTAGGGTAAAATATTAATCGCTAAATTGCTAATCATCTTCTAAATTCTTACCATGATTTATTATAGCTTCGTATTAGTGTAATATATGTGTTTTGTATAATTTATTAGGCATTTGGCTCTTTATTTGATTTACCACATTTTCATGCTTTGATATATTGATTCGAACCATGTCGTCATCATTCTAAAGTTATTTTTCAGCCCCCCTTAACTTGGTATCCTGGCTTCACCCCAGAGTGCAGGGGAGAGTCGTTCTTCAATCGAGGGTGAATATCTATATGATACCATCGATGATTTCATTGATCAGGTGACAGAGGACAAAGATATCTCAAATTCTATTAAGAAGGCTAACATGAGAAAAAGGATAGCGTAAGTATTGTAGGTTTTGACAAGGTCGTTGAGGAGGGAGAAATCCCTCATTTGGATCCCACAAAATAAGATCCGGTGGGGTACTCTAAGCAGGAGATATTAAAGGGAGATGATGATCAGATGCATCGATTTCACCCAGTTGTGAATCTTTGTGTTGGAGTGAAAAAAAGGTCCACAATTCTGCTTTTGGAACTAGGGCTAATAAATGCTCTACTTCTTTGGGATATTACAAGTTGAAAGCTCGGAAAGTTTTCTCTTTTATTGATGATATGAACAGGATGATTGAAGATGGCGATGCTTTAGGCTATGACGTAAAAGGATGCATACGTTCTTTAAGAAAGTTATAATTTTCGGTGGCGGGCAGGGGCGGAGCTAGGTGTGAGCCACGTAACGTGTCACATATGGTTTAAGCTGGCGAAGTATAACGCATTTGTAGAAATTATCGGTTTTTTAATAGTGCTACACGTAGGTCGGAACAATGCAAAAATTGAGCAAGAATAAGAGGAGAAAATAAGTTGTGTTTTAAGTTTGATCTTTGAAAAATAAGGAAGAACAGAAGATGCAGTCATGTAGACGAGTGTTACTCGAAGAAGATAATAAACAATACTAGTAATATTTTGTAGACATGATACAGTTAATGTTTTGTCATTTAGTTATTGTCATGCGTCCGTAGTTTATATACTGTTAATATTTTGTAGACATGATAAACAGGATTAGTAATATTTTGTTTATTATAAACAAGTAATCCGTAGTTCATATACTGTTACTTTAATTTAAATTATTCGAGTATTTTCGGGGTTTACATCTTCCTCGCGTTACTTTTGAAAACCGTTTTATAAATTTTCTTTACAAAATTATTATAATTATATAGTAAGGCAAGTATCCACTATTCTTAGCAAGGACGGAACCAGAAGATTTCCGCGAATGCTCAAAAACTTAGTCAATTTTTTGACATTTTGAATTTTTTTAGAAAAACATGTCTATCAATATATGTTTATAGTATTAAGGTTTAAGATTTTCCGTGCACCTGACGATATTTAATTTTAGTTTCGTCCTTGATTATTAATTCCTTAAACATATTATATATTTTTGATTGGATAACGGGATATAATAACTAGAAGTCTAGAACCTCTAAAACCATCTACTTTTACGACAAAAAAACCAGTCATTTGCGAAGCAAAGAGAGTGAAAATTTTGTGCCACACATGGTACGAAATTCTATATCCGCCACTGTCGGCGAGTGATGAGTGAAAAAGATGTCCATCACTCGTACACATGGAATAAACACGTGTTAGCATCATCATAGCTAGTAACTCATTTGGATGGGTAAATGTGAGAAGTTCGTTTATCGTGATATATACTCACTTCCTTCGGCAATGAATGCTAATGTAAGAAAATTCATATTTATCAAGAATTTCACTGATATTAGATATGTTATGGCGTTGAACTGTTAGGTGATGTTGAGGATAATTTTAACTATACTCTAAACCAACAAAATAATCCTAATATGACAATATATGAACACACATTGCAGAATTTGCTTCTGAAGTTGGTTTTTACTATCGAATTAAGGTCAACTTCTTGAAAGGTTATATAAAAACTACATACCAAACACAGATCTAACCCATTCAGTAGGAAACAAGCATTCCCTAACACCAAGTTAGCCCACTTTTTTGATGCATTGTTTTACTTTTCATCGATTTCTAAAGCATAAAAAAAGTATTACATACCGATCTTTTATATTTACAAGCCAAACCCGAAAAGGACGTATGCATTCGTTATATATAGTGCCAATAGCAGGAATTTTATTCTACTTTTGATTTATGGATTTTATTATAGAGTTTTGCTACATTCACAAAAAAACTAGAAACAAATATTCACAAAAAGGAGATGGCATGTATTCATTAGTGGCTTTTTGTATCATTTCTTTCTCTTCTAGTTAATTAACTCAATCAAAACATGCCGCTTCTTATTTGTAGATTTTTATTTGTGGTTTGTTTATGGATGTAGCATCACATTAATCGTGGAAGGTAAAGCGTGGCAATTTAATGTAAGAAACAACATAGTTAACTGAACTATACACTCTTTTAGATTGTATTGTTTGACCTTTATACCATATCCTTATAATCTCTTGGGCGATTCTGAGTATAAGTTTGACTAAATAATCAATGTTTATTTGCATGCACATGGGTTCTAAGAATTTCATGAAGAGGATGTAAAAGAAAAGTTATTTCTTGGTTTGTACAAGCTGTGAATATTTATCTCACCACGTAAGTGCGATGTGCGTGGTATGCAAGTTTCTTTTATTTTTTTATATTTGCATTTGAGGATATTTTTTTGAACGGCAGATTTATTAAAACAAAGACTAGCAATGAGCTAGCATTAAAACGTTACAAGATAAGGGGCTTTGAGCCAATCGTTCCAACTAAACACGGCTTTACACTGATACTTACACCAATAAAAAGATCTATAAATAATATCTTCAAATATAATCTCCTTTGAGGGCTTTTTGTCTTAAAAATGAGCTTGTTCCTAAACGTCTGAATGTGCCACCATGTAACAAAGAAAATGCCTCCAATGATGTTTTTAGTCTTTAACTGTAGACGCAGGGATAATAACCAAGACTTCCAGTCTTTATACGAATTATTCACGAACGCAGAGATATCGCACCAATGAGGAATCTTTCGATAAAGATTAGAGGCCAAGTAGCAAGCGAAAAACAGGTGACTAGATGTTTCAACACCTGTGTTACAAACAGGACAAATAATGGAATTCAAAGATATACCTCGACGAGACATGTTGAAACGAGTAGGAAAATCATAAACTTTCACTTTGCAAGCAAGGATATTGATTTTGACGGGGACTGTTTTAATCCACTGAGTTTTGGAAGAAACTACAGCTAAACGGTTACTATCTATCACTCGTCTAATAGAAGCAACAGAAAATTCCCCTGTCCCCTTTAGAGTCCATGACCACCTATCCGCAACTGGCTCGAGACTGACATTAGCAACCAAATCCAATAAATCAAAGAAGTGAGACTGTTCAAGCCCGCCTCTTGGCGTTTGACGAAAAGAGTTATCTTACCCAATATCTGAAAACTTTGATCTAACAGTCACCTCCATAACATCCTCAAGTGTAAACAGACGGGGGAAAAGGTTATTAAGGGAGTCATTACTAATCGGTGTATTTTGCATTCACCTTATAGCATGTTAATTTAGCTTAATTGTATTTTTATTTGTCGTTATATATGTACTTTGAGTGTATTTTGTGATTATATAGGTTATGCACGAAATAGAATAAAATGGTCGTTTAATTAACTTTTTGGAGAAAAGACATGAAAAGCGTCGATAAATGAAGAAAAAATATCAAAGAAAAAGATTTGAGCACGGCGTAATACTTTTGGTCATATTTTATTCGTCCGGGCTTCGTTCGAGCAATCTTGGCGTTCGGCTATTTTTAATTGGGCTAAATTTATTATATCCAAAAGAAAAATAATAATAAATAAATAAAAGAAATCCCAAAAGATTATTTGTGGGTTGGTCTTAACTTATTGTAACACCCCATTTTGATAAATGGAATATCACAGGATTTTTATGACGTGTCATCAAAGCATGCAAGGTAAATGTCATAAACATTAAATGACCATAAAAGGAAATACCAGAATCAAATATCGGTAGTCCAACATAAGCTCACACATATGAATATATGTACTGAAATGAAAGGACTAAATAATGTCCTAAAGAAATGAATTAATGTAATGTATGGAAATGCATAAAGTAATGAAGGTTGGATAGCTTCCATCTGTATGTACATACTCTCAAGTCCTACGAACGCCCCTGAGTTGCTGCCGTTTGGGAACATGAAAGGAAAACGGCTGAGCAAAACGCCCAGTGAACGGATATACAAATATAGCATGAAATGACATAAGCATAGTAAGACTATTAGTAGCGGAAATGTATAAGTCCTAGATAAGCTGGAACATGTTTGTAAAACTGGTTTTCTAGTTTGAAAAGACTTATGTTTTTATTATGAAAACTGCAATTAATTAGCCAATAACCCATATATGTCATGAGGTTCCGTCGTGCATGAATACTTGGAGGGGTGACCTCATCATGCAATTAGAGGGGATGCCTCTAATTGAATTAGTCGGGGTAGGAGGGATCAACTCCTTGTGAAGGATGCAAGGAACACACCATATTTATCATGAAAATCCTATAAAAACATGTAACTAGGATGCAGCCATACACCCCACATATATGGCCAAAATTGTAAAGGGACGCCACGAGCAATCACTCCGCCGTGGAGAAGTCATAACACTGGTGCCTCCAGTGTTATGGTTATGGTACCTCCATAACTAGATGACATGGCATGCATGTATATGGCTTAGACATTTAAAACTAAAGATAAGCAAATCAAAACATATAAAACAAATACTTGGGGAAAACAGTTGGCTGCAAACGGGGAATCCTAATAAGGAAATAGAATGTCCATACTAAAGGATGGAATGTCCGTACCTTATGTCCAGTGAACGAGGAAAGATGAAAGGATGAAAATTCCTACTCCGACCTCACTATTGCTACATAAATAAGGGACATGTATGAGTTGTCTGATATCTGAGTATGTTACTGGTTCTTGTATGTTCTTAACTTGTTTTATATGTTATTGTCTTAATTTACTGATTTTAAATGATATACTGTATAACTCATGTATTACATGTCATTCTGATTATGTATTATCTTGTATTCTTGTGTTATTATACTTGTAGTGTAATAATAAGTAACTTTCTAAAAATAGCAGGTTTCCAAAAATAGAAAGTTTTCAAAAATAGAAATTTCCAAAAATAAAAAGTTTCCAAAAACAGACCAGTGTCTAAAAATAGAAAGTTTCTAAAATAGTAAGTTTACTGAAATAGAAAGTTTCTATAAATAGAAATAAGATGGATTAATAAGCTAAAAGTATAAGCTAGTGTTTACTGGTTAAAGGTTATAAGTCATGGAATTAATAGCATAGTTTATTAATTAAATACTATAGGTTATATTTGATTATTAATTAATAATGAAAATACATGTTTTATTAATTAATAACATATCATGGTTAAATTAATAAACTATAGGTTATACAAATTATTTTAATTAAGTCATGGTTTAATTAAATTATGTCTAATATCATACTTAGGTTAACATGTATAATTAATTTAAATTAATTAACCTAAATCATAGAATTTATTAATTAAGTAAACGTTAATGTATTAAAATAATCAATTAATAAATTATAGTCTAGAATAATTTAATTTATACTTAGGTTAAAAACATGCATTATTTATCTAAAGTAATATAACCTAAGTTCATGTTTTAATTAAATTAATTAATTGATCATGGAAATTAATTTAATTAACTTGTAAAATAAATTTAATTATCTTGACCAAAACATGTTTAATAAAATGTCACGAGCCCGAAACTCGAAACCAAAATCTGAACACTTACCATCACCAACAGCCGCGGTTGTGGTGGCGGCTAGTGGCTACGCAGCCAACGGCGGCAGCCATGGTTGCTGTTGTGTCGTGGCTGGCCCCTGCCGAGACAAAGGTTCCCACCGACTTAAGCCGGTGGTTCCCCCTGCTTCTCCTTGTGTTCCCACTACCCGAACAAAGTGGCCACCGGCATAAGCTGGTGGTTCCCACTGTCCAAAACAAACCCACACCGAGCCCCTTTGGGGGTCTCGGCTGTGATCAAAGAGGGACACCGAGAGTCGTAAGACTCTCGGTTGGGGCTGCCGAACCACAAACAAACCAACCCCCGATACTTGTTTAATTAATTATTCTAACATGTGTTTAGTTATGTTTACAGGATCTAAACAATTATGAACATAATTAATTAAAAGAATGAAAAAGGTAAAGGTTTGATGATTTTACCGAATGCGTGATTAAAAAGAAAAAGAACACGAACATGTATGCGTAAGAACTCAAGATCAAAAATCAAAAACGACTTCTCCTTTTCCTCCTTGTGTTGCCGCGGCTAAGAAGAATATGGGGATAGGGTTTTTATTTTCTTTGTAAAATTCTGTAAAGTGATTTTTCTGTGTTTTGTTTCTATTAGTTAAATTTAACATGGGTTGGGCCCCTCCTTCTTTGGTTGCCGCGGACACAAAGCCAGACATAGGTCGAACCGGGATTTGTTCATGTTTCATATTATTCGTGTTCATATGTATGTTTAAATGTTCGTGTTAGTTCGTGTTTAAATATTTGTTTTATAATTATTATACGTAATAATTATTTATCGTGCATAATTACATACGTAGTCTCTCGTAATTAATATTCGTGACACGTGTACATAACATAAATGGAAAGTTTTAATTGGTTCGTATGTTTACGTGGTGTACTATTCATGGTATTTATATGCGGGTTTTACAACTCTTCCCCCTAAAAAGAATAATTCGTCCCCGAATTATAGATAATGTAAGTTGAAAGAGAAACATACCCGAATCAAAACTTGAAATAAGGGTAAGAAGTCCAGATAGACTCCTCCGTCTCCCAAGTGGCTTCTCGCTCGAAATGGTCCCTCCAAAGGATTTTGACGAATGGAATCGTCTTCTTCCTCATGAGTCGCTCTTAACGATCAAGAACTCGTTCGGGCTCCTCAATGAAAGTAAGATCCTCACGAATCTGATCAAGTGGATACTGAACCATATGAAGGGGATGATAATTGTACCCTCTGAGTAAGGACACATGGAAAACGTTATGAACGTGAGAAAGTTGCGGAGGTAACGCTAAACGATACGATACTTCACCAACTCGTTCAAGGATATCAAACGGCCCGATGAATCGAGGACTGAGTTTTCTCTTGATTCCAAAACGCCTAACTCCACGCGCCGGTGATACCTTGAGAAAGACATGATATCACACGTTGAAATAAAAATCCCTACGATGCTTGTCGGCATAACTCTTTTGACGTGCACGAGCTTCCTGCAGTTTCGATTTAGCTACAACGACTTTCTCGTTGGTCATCTCTATCATCTTCGGGCCCTCAAGGATTCACTCACCAACCTGATCCCAGAAGATTGGGGCGCGACATTTCCTGCCATACAACATGTCAAACAGTGCACACTTGATGCTGGCGTACCAACTATTGTTGTATGCAAATTCTACCAAGCAGATATAGTCATCCCAACTTCATGTCCATTCTAAAGCACAAAGCTCGCAGCATGTCCTCTAGTCTCTGAATGGTACGCTCTGACTGCCCGTCTGTCTGAGGATGAAAAGTCGTGCTAAGCTTAAGTCTGGTGCCCCAAGCTTTCTGCAGACTCCTTCAAAATCGCGAAGTAAACCGAGGATCTCTGTCAGAGATGATACTGGATGGAGTACCATGAAGTCTCATGATCTCCTTCAGATATAGGTCAACTAGTTTTCTAACCGCGTCATCCTTGCGGATCGGTAAGAAATGAGCTGGTTTGTTAAGTCGGTCAACGATAACCCAAATGGCATCATGCTTCCTCTTGGTCTGTGGAAGTCCGGTGACAAAGTTCATGGAGATCTTGTCCCACTTCCACTCTGGAACGTCTAATGGTTGTAGTAGACCACTAGATCGCAGATGCTTGATCTTAACCTGCTGGCAGGTAAGACATTTGGAGACAAAGGTAGCAACGTCTTGCTTCATACCACTCCACCAGAAATGCTGCTTAATGTCGTGGTACATCTTGGTGGAACCAGGATGAATAGAGCATGGGGACCTATGAGCTTCAACCAATAAAGCCTCCCTGAGTGTAAGATCATCAGGAACACAGAGTCTAGTGCCTTTCCATAAGATACCGTCGTCACCCGAATCTCCGTCTGCTGGTCTAGGTTCTGAATAATCGCCCAGATTTCACCATCATCCTTCTGAGCTTCCTTGATCCTAGAGAGTAAGTCAGGCTCAACTCTAATATTAGCCCAGTAGCCATGTTGTCCACGTACCATAAACTCAATGTCCAGTCGTGCCAAGTCGCATATAATTTCTTCCTCTATTTTAATGTCGTTCATCATACCCGACTTCCTACTAAGAGCATAGCCACTACATTCGCCTTGTCGGGATGATACTGCAGATTAATGTCATAATCCTTCAACAGTTCTAAGCACCTTCTTTGCCTCATGTTTAGTTCACGCTGAGTGAAGATGTACTTCAGGCTCTTGTGATCTGTGAAGAAATCACATGATTCGCCATACAAGTAATGCCTCCAAATCTTCAGTGCAAACACCACATCTGCAAGTTCTAAGTCATGTGTAGGATAGTTCTCCTCATAAGGCTTAAGTTGACGTGATGCGTAAGCAATCACTTTCCCATGTTGCATGAGAACACAGTTAAGGCCCTTCCCTGAAGCATCACTATAGATCTGAAATCCACCTGTACCGGTTGGGAGAGTAAGAATAGGTGCATATACCAGCCTCTACTTTAGGTCTTCAAAGCTCTTCTCTATTTCTTCAGTCCAGACGAATTTCTCCCCTTTCCGCATCAGTTTGGTCATAGGCAGTGCTAGTCCTGAAAAGTTCTCTACGAACCTACGGTAGTAACCAACTAAGCCTAGAAAACTACGAACTTCAGTTGCCGACGTCGGTCTTGGCCACTTGGTAATGGCCTCAACCTTCGCAAGACCATGGTTATTCCCTCTACGGATACGATGTGGCCTAGAAACACCACTTTACATAACCAGAATTTGCATTTCGAGAACTTGCCATACAGCTGCTTCTAACGAAGTATCTACAACACTGTACGAAGGTGCTCTTCATGTTCCTCCTTGGATTTAGAGAAAATTAGAATATCTTTGATGAAAACACTAGCAAACTTGTCCAGAAACTCATGGAAGATACGGTTCATTAAATCCATGAAAACTGGTGGAACATTGATAAGTCCAAAATGCATGACTACGAATTCGTAGTGTCCATAGTGTGTACGGAAAGCAGTCTTAGCGATATCCTGCTCTTCCACCCGTAGTTGATGGTAGCCAGACCTCATATCAATCTTAGAGAAATGTTTGGCGCCTTGCAGTTGGTCAAACAAATCATTATGCATGGTAAAGGATAATTTTTAGTTTATTTCTAATACTTTTCACATTTACTTTTTAAGTAGTTAGAGATAACAAATTTTCTTTTATCCACCAAGAACGATTGAGTCACACTTAAAACCTGATTTCAATTCGACTACAATCGAGTCGAGACAGTTTCATTAATAAAAATCTAGTTATTAGTAAGCTGTATAATTCCACATCTAAAGATCATTTCCCACTACCTTTCTGTTGAAACCATTATTCACGGGTCGATTAAGCTTACTAGGATATGCATCATGTTCATATGATAAACATAGCGGAATAAGAACACGACACATAAACAAGGTGTTTAAACAACAAACGAATTCTCTCCAACGTTTACTTTTTCCAAACGATTACTTGCACTAAACGATTACAAGTAACCTCTAGGCGTGTATACATTGAATCCCACGCCAAGAACACGAAGACACTTTAGATTTACATTGTGAATAATTGAATGAATAAAACTTACGGTCATTGTATTCTTTATATACTAGAATACAAGACTTTTCTTACAAGAAATCTAATTACATATGAAGTCCTTCCATCTTTTGCACTTTAGTCCTCTTCCTTGTGTAGAAGGTCTCCATATTCTTGTAGTCTTTCATATTTGCATTTAAGTCCACTTGTTTCATTATTTTATGTTTTGTCTCATCAAATTATTTCCCAACATTGATCAAATAGTTGAGAAGCTTTCTGGTAAGAAGTTCTATTGCTTCCTGGATGGGTACTCCGGTTATAATCATATACCCATCCACCCTGATGACCACGCCAAAACTACGTTTACATGTCCTTATGAAACATTTGCATTTCGAAGAATGCCTTTTGGCCTGTGTAATGCACCCGCTACCTTTCAGCGGTGATTGATGAGTATCTTTTTTGACATGTTTGGAGAATCCATAGAGATATTTATGGATGATTTCTCCATCTTTGGTTAGTCCTTTGAAAGTTGCCTTGATCAGCTTGAAAGTGTGTTAAAAAGATGCACCGAAACTAACCTGGTGCTTAGTTAGGAGAAGAGTCATTTCATGGTTCGAGAGGGAATTGTATTAGGGCATGTCGTGTCTGAAAAAGGATTTGAGGTTGACCGTGCCAAAGTGCAAGTAATTTCAACCCTTCCTCCTCCCACTACCATCAAAGGTGTCCGATCTTTTCTTGGTCATGCTGGGTTCTATAGGCGAATTATTAAAGATTTTAGTGCAATATCAAAGCCTCTTTGTAATCTACTCTTAAAAGATGCACGATTTGACTTTAATGAATCATGTATTAAAGCTTCAACATGCTTAATCAAAAGGTTGTAGAAGCCCTAATTCTGCAGTCACCTGATTGGTCGAAGCCTTTCGAGATCATGTGTGATGCGAGTGATTATGTCGCTGGGGCGGTTCTAGGACAACTGGTCGATAAGAAACCCGTTGTAATATTTTATGCTACTAAGACTTTCTTAGAAGCTCAAATGACTTACACCACTACTGAAAAAGAGTTGCTAGCCGTGGTTTTTTCTCTTGATAAGTTTAGGTCATATATTTGGGGGCATTCTAAGGTGATGGTATTTTCATATCATAGTGCCTTAAGACATTTGTTGACTAAGAAAGAGACAAAACCGAGGTTGCTTAGGTGGATTTTTCTTTACAGGAATTTAATCTAGAAATCCAAGATAAAAAAGGGTCAGAAAATGTGGTTACCGACTATTTGTCTAGAATTATCCCTCTGTCGTTCAACCCTTCTAACGTGATTAAGGAAAGCTTTCCGGATGAAAGCTTGTTTGAGGTTTCTAAGGTTCCTTGGTACGCCAACATAGTCAATTATATCGCAGTTGAAAAGCTTCCAGATTTTTGGTCCAAACAACAAATAAAATACTTCTTCTCTCAGTTGAAGCATTATTTTTGGGAGGATCTAAAGCTATATAAAGTGTGTGCTGACCAAGTTGTTAGGATATGTGTTCCCGATCACGAGCATATGGACATATTGGCTCATTGTCATTCTTATGCATGTGGTGGACACTTTGGTGCTACGAAAACTGGGCATAAAGTCCTACAAAGCGGTTTCTTTTGGGCGACTATATTCAAGGATGCCCAGTCTTTTGTGAAAGCGTGTACTCGTTGCCAACAAGTTGGTGGAATTTCAAGGCGTGATCAAATGCTTATGAATCTTATACTTGTTGTTGAGATCTTTGACGTGTAGGGTATTGATTATATGGGACCATTCCCCACCTCTCATGGCAATGTGTATATTTTAGTGGCAGTTGATTATGTATCTAAGTGGGTAGAGGCTCAAGCTACTAGAACCAATAACCATAGTGTAGTTCTTAAGTTTGTTAAGAAGAATCTCTTTGCTAGACATGGAGTTCCTAAGGCTATCATTAGTGATTGGGGTTCCCACTTTAAGAACTTCAAATTTGGAAAATTATTTAAACACTATAGAGTTAATCATAGGATAGCTACCCCTTATCACCCACAGACTAGTGGACAGGTTAAGGTATATAATAGGGAGATTAAGCGAATATTAGAAAAGACCGTTCATAGTGATAGGAAAGATTGGTCCTTGAGGTTAGATGATGCCTTGTGGGTATATCAGACTAATTTTAAGACTCCTATTAGTATGTCACCGTATAAGTTGGTGTATGGCAAGGCGTGTCATTTATCGGTTGAGATAGAGCATAGGGCTGAATGGGCGATTAAGACAATTAATATGGATTTAGAGAGTGCGGGTAGTTCCAGGAAACTTCAAGTATCTGAACTAGATGAGATTAGACGTGATGCATATGAGAGTTCTAGGATTTATAAGGAGAAAACCAAAGCTTTTCATGACCGACACATCACCAAGAAATCTTTCTTGGTGGGTTAAAAATTTTGGTTATTCAATGCTACACTTAAGCTTTTTCCGAGAAAGTTGAGAAGTAAATGGACGGGTCCATACATTGTGACTCAAGTCTCTCCACACGGAGCTATTGAAATAAAAAATATGGCGGGTGGAGAGCCTTTTAAAGTTAATGGACACCGGTTAAAGCCATATGTTGAGTTGGAGAGTGATCAGACGGAAACGGTTGATGTGGTTTACTTGGAACCACTACAACCATCTCAAAAGTTCATATGAGTTATGTCTGGCTGAAGACGGTAAACTTAGCGCTTCGCGGGAGGCAACCTGTGGTTTATGGTTTGTAGTGTGTGTATTTTCTTTTATAATATATTATCTTATTTTTGCGAGCGTTTGAAACTTTGTGGGTGTGTTCACTACAAACCCTCACGAGACAAAACTCGTCCAGTCTGGCTACTGAGTGGTTTAAAGGCTTGTTGCATACGCTAAATACAACTGTAATTCCTACGAAAGTAAGTTAGATTTTTGTTTTTGTGTGAGTTTGTCAAATTGATTTTTAGCTAAAATTTTAACTTAAAGTTTTTTCATTAGGGAATATGCAATGCTTTAATTTTAGGGGGTGGCACATGTGTTACATGTTTTTATGTGAAATTTTGGTCAAAATGTGATTTTTGGAAAAATTGAAAAAAATTTAAAATTTTTGAATCACATTATAAGAGTCTTGTGCTAATTAGATGTGGAAGTTTCTTCTGCATATATGTTTGTTGGGTATTTGCCGATTCTAAATACTAGCTTGTGGATGACTTATTGGAGAAAGCTAGATGATTTGGCCATAATTATAAGGTGTACCCGATTCTATTGTATAATTTGGTTATTAAAATTGATTTGATTGTGTGCATGTAGTTAGGCATATGTATAATTATTAGATGATCAAACCATGTCCGATTGAATTCGCTCTACTTACTTTTGCTTAGATCGAGTAGAAAGTTTGAATAATATAATATGAAATATAGTAATGTAATATTTGGGTTAGGACACTTAAAATTGATCTTATTTGACTCTTCGTCCGCGCACGGTGGCCTTAGAAAAGAGTTGGAGAACTGTCATAATTATTGGTGGTAGTCATATGTTGGGCTTGCCTATATGATTCGTCACCCGCGCAAGGTGATACTTTAGTTGTTAGCATGGGTCAGACACCAATCTTTATGATGGATAGCATTGCACTTAGCTGAGATAATTTTATGTGAAATAACCAATCCTTGTATTGATGTAATGAAATTAGGAATGTTGGTTTGATTTATTGCATTGATTAATTATAGTATGTGGTAGATAACTCCATCATATGATGTATCAATAGGCACGAAGCATAGTTGTTACCATTTAATTAAAACGGATTAATTTAACCGGTTCTCGTGTGCCAATGTGTTTTAATATGCACCTATAGGATAGATATTCCTTTTTTTGAATGATTGGTCTTTATATCAACCTTAAAAGGAGTGTATAAATCGTTCAGGATGACTTGTATAAGAAACGGTCTTGGATGGCTAAAAAAAGAGCTTATGTGTGATGTGAAAAAAATGAAAAAAGGAAAAAAAAGGAAAAGAAAAAAAAAGAAAAAAGGGAAAAATGTTTAAAAAGAAAAGAAAAGAATAAAAAGAGGTGAAAGTAAGTAAGCTAAAGTATGATAGCTTATGATGTTCTCTTATGGTATAAAAACTCCAATATTATAAAAGGTGTAAGATATTCCCACCTCTTGTTTTATATTAATGTTTAGATTGATTATAGGTGTGCATTATGTACGTTGGACACATGGTTCATTATAAGAAACATAAAGTAAATGTAATCAATGAAATGGTTATGCTAAGTGTGTAAGAAGTACCAAAATATTGGTAATCATTTTGGATTATTTTTTATGTAGGATGGTTATTAGTGTACTAGGTTAAATTTAATTTTTTGATAGAATTTCAACGATATGATTAAAAATTGTGAAATTAACATGTTTGTAGATTTTTTACTTGGGACAAGTAAAAGATAAATTGAGAGGATTTAATCGGTGTATTTTGCATTCACCTCATAGCATGTTAATTTAGCATAATTGTATTTTTATTTGTCGTTATATATGTACTTTAAGTGTGTTTTGTGATAATATAGGTTATGCACGAAATGAAATAAAATGGTCACTTAATTAATTTTTTAGAGAATAGACATGAAGATCGCCGATAGATAAAGAAAAAATATCAAAGAAAAAGATTTGAACACGGTGTAATATTTTTGGTAATATTTTATTCGTTCGAGTTTCGTTCGAGCAATTCTTTGCATTCGACTATTTTTAATTGGGCTAAATTTATTATATTTAAAAGAAAATAAATAAATAAATAAAAGAAAGCCAAAAGGGTTATTTGTGGGTTGGTCTCAACTTATTATAGCAAAGAAAGAAAAAGAGATGTCATTGGCTCTTGTGTTATATATTCTACGAGAGACAACCACCAATTGAGATATAAGGAAAAATAACAATTCGTTTTTGTCTGGTGGGGATAATAGCCTCCGTTTGGAGGGAAGAAACATATATACTTCATTCGTTTTTTATTTTGGAGATATAATAGCCGCATAAGGGAAAAATATATATTCATTGTTATGGTTGTATGGCACGTTCGTCGAGATCACAAATAATATAAACAAGGAATTGAAAAGTAGGAAGTGACGTGGGATTAGTGGGCAATGTATTTTCTAAAGATGACGTTTCGTATTAAGCGGGTTGTTGATACAAAAGTTGGGTGATCCTTGCTAGACCCGAATTAGGCTTAATTCGGGTTGGCTGAACTCCGGCTCCTGCACCAAGTGAATTATCTGGTTGGGATCCTGCACACTAAAACAACACGCGTTAGGCTTACCGTGGGAATGTTTCCCACGATTAGACTCCAGCGTGAGAGTAAGTAATCGATTATGGTTATAGGAATCGGATGAGATGTGAGTGTGTAGAATATAATACCTTTGTGCAACCCTTGGGGGTTTCTTATATAGGCAATGAAACCCTAATGGGTTGTCACTGATGCTTCGGCCCCAAGGAAAGGATAATTACCAGATTTAGATTGATTGTTATCTTCTAATTATGGTGAGTGAATATCCTCTCCTTTGGGTTAAATCCTAATCATAGTAGGAGTATGATTCTGTCTAACCCTGCACCGGGCATGCCGGGCCGTGGGCCGCACACGTGTGTGCGGTTACTGTTCATCCAAGCCCATAAGCTTAAATAACATTATTCCCACCCATCCGTGATGGGCCGGATACAGGTAGTACCCGTGGGCCGGGTTCATGACCCGGTTGGGGACTATACGTCATCATGTCCCCCCAGTCTAGTTGTTACAGCCGTAGGCGTAACCTCTAGACTATCAAGATGCTCCCCGGACGTACCAAGAAAGATCCTTAGGGAATGGTATAGTTTTCAAAAATTTGTTTCGGCCGCACGTGGAAACCTGATTTAGGAATGTCATGCCAATGATACCTCAGCCGCACGTGACGACCGAGACAAATTAAATGTAGCATTGAATATGGTCTTACGTATGACCGCATATCCCGACACAAGAATGAAGGCATTAATGGTAGTCAACTAGTCAGTCGCACACCTGCAAAAGTGCACCATTAATGCCCACCATTGAGCTACATAAAACTGTTAAGAAGTGACCCGTGGGTCCCTTCTAACGTTTTCAGAAGTGTTAGAAATCCCATCCGTTGGATGGGCGTAGTGGCTTACACGTGTCAAACATCTACGTTACCTCGGAAATCGAGGCAACCCTATATAAGAGTTGGTGTGTGCTACTGTTACATACACAGTTTATATTCATTCCGCCATTGTTATTCCCAAGCTTCTACCTTCCATATTTTGCCTTTTATTCCACGGATTTCCACCACCGCAGGTTAGATCATCACGCCTTTCAAACCCTTTTTATAAAACATGGTAAAGGACAATCCCCTTATTACGGATGTCCTGAACGTGATGCCTGCGGAGAAATACATAGACTTTTTGTCTAAGTATTATATTACCGAAAGCGTACACCCAACCTATCCAGGTGAAGGTGAAGCGATTACGGATGCACCGAGGGGAAAGATAGGCGTGTACACGCGCCTATTCGATTCGGCTAACTACCGCATCCCCTTATCCAAGTTTTTGGTAGATCTGCTTCTATATTATGACTTCCACATAACCCAGCTACACTGCATAGGGGCGTGTAAAATCAATCAATTTGAGATTACCTGCCATACATGCGGAGTAACCCCGACCGTAAATCTATTTAGGGTCTTTTACTCCCCTCAACTAGTGAATGGGTGGCTGTCGTTCAAAAAACGATCCGGGAACGCCCCCATGACGTATAGGAAGCCCTTAGACTCCCTTAAGAGCTGGTACGATCATTACTTTTTCGTTGATGAGAAAGTATTCCCTGCCCCGTTCGTCCTCAAAACCCGAGTACCCAAAGACTTTCCTCCCAAATCCAAAGACAATAGTAGTAAGGATTTGAAAATTCTAGATACCCACCGCAAAGAATTCCATAGGGGTTTGCCGGAGCACTTCCTGTGTTTAGTAGGGATAAGCCGCTACTACTATGGAAGGGAGGATATGTATCCGTGCTTTCTAACCGAACGTAGGCAAGGTAGGTCCACTTATATTTGTAGATGTAAAAAAAATGCCACATTTGTATTTTGTGACCTTACTGATCCGTCTATATGCATATGTCCGCAGAGATGAACCTACATGGACTATTACGCCAAGGCGACCCAATGAAAGTTCCTAAAGGATTCCGCCCGCTGAAAGAAAATGAACTCCCCCTTCTTGATGCGACCGCAGACAAAACCATCCCGCTGGAAGAAACCATCGAGCCGAGATCAGATGAGGGAGAGCCTGTGATTGAGAAATCCCCGCTTGACTTCCACAACGAAGATGGTGGAGAATTGCTGCTTGAGGGCACTGTGCCGTACCAGGAGGAAGCAGAAGAAGAAGATTTCACCAACCCTGGTGACAACCGCACTGGTGAGGATGAAGAAACTACCCAAGCCTCTAGGTCCCCCAAGCCCACATCCAGAAAAAGAAAGACTACCAGGAGGGTAGCAAAAACTCTAGGGACGGGGCGGGGGCACATAATGCTCCTCCAAAGAAGCTAAGGAAAGACCATCCACAGTTCCAGGAAGGAAGCATCACTGCTACAGCCCAGGTCGACCCCTCACCGCGCCCGGATGAGCAAGTCTGGATGGCCACCCCCGTGAATAATGTAGCTCCCACCATCACGGAACCCATCACTGCACTATGTAAGCACCTTTTGTTAAGACTCAAAGTAAATTGATCCATAAACAAAACTAATGTGTGTTAATAACAGGGCGGATCCGTCGATCGTGGCCCAAGAGAAGGAGGTGGAAAGGGAACCCTCTCCCATGACATCAATGAGACCTCCATCCCCTCTGGTGACCTATGTTGAGGAGCCACATTCTGAGGAACCCGACACCAGCCTACGCCTAGCATGGAATTTATCTAGCTTAACAAGGTTGGAGGCGGAGTCCGAGTGCTCTGAATTTATTGAACACATCACTCCTCCAGCACTGGCGCAGGATTTGGACGAGCTGGAGCATGAGACGTTACTGGATCAGTTTGTTGTGTCCTCTGCACACCAAGTAACAATTGGTGCGGCCCTGAGACGCCGTCTGATCAAGGATTTGACTAATGTGAGCCGTGCTGACAAGAAGATAGCTCGCCGTGAAGCACTGGTGGGTAAGTACGAGAAAACCATCACGTCTATGCAGGCAGCCTTGGTCGTGGTTGAGTCCACCGTTAAGGAGCAAGCCCATCATGCCAACGCTCGTGAAGAACGTACTGTCGAGCTGGAGGCCCTATTAGCTGCATCCAACGATAAGGTATGCTTTCATTTTAATGTTTATTTGTGCACACAAAAAACCACGTTGTTTCTGTAATAACTCTAAGTGTTATATATAGGTATCCGCAGCCGAAGCTTCCACTAAAGCCGTAACCGTACAAGCCTTCACTATTGCTCAAGAGCGCGACGCACTGAAGGATGAGCTAACCCAGGCGCGGACTACCCTGGACGAGCAAGCTGCAGCAGCTAAGGGCGAACTAAGCAAGATGGCCACGGACTGTGCTGAAATGATGTGTCCTCCTTTGCTCACAGCCATAGCTGGGCGTAGATGGGTGGTTGGCCAGGGAATGCGGCTTGCCGTGAGTAAGGTGACGGAAGTTCCTTACCTGCTACAGGCATTTGCTGACGTTGTCTCGGATGGTATTGACCGTGGTAGGCACGAGGGGCTGGTCAAAGCTGCGGAGCTGATAGGCAAGAAGGAAGATATTACCCAGCATGCCTACCACAACCCCTTAGCCGCAGACAAGATGACTGCGTCAATGGCTGCTCTTGCTGAAATCCAACACCCCCTCCTAGACGAGCTAGAAGCGCTAAAGGATTCTCCAAATGAGGTAATAATGTCCAAGCTCACTGCTGATCCCATCCAACTGACTTTGCCCACCTACGACTCTGCGTCAAAGGTAATGATAGGTCAAAAACTGATGGCCGAGGCGTTGGATGCGAACATGACCAGGACACAAGATGGGAAGGATGCTCACGGGGAGGCCCTCCGTACCTTGATTGAAGAATGGAAGAAGGGGATGGGGGAGTTCCTACCTCCTTTGTAATTTACATCTGTAAAATTTGTACTATTTTATTCGTCTGTGTTTGTATACGGCGAAAACTGATGTTGTAACAACTTGTCATGTTTATGCAATCGAGTCCGTGATGCCCACGGACATTTTGGTATTTTGAATTTGAAACTTGTGTATATTTTTTTTAGATATCATATACCTGCACTGCATGACATGTCACGTCTTACCCAAAAAATACAATCAAGTCTATATGTTACTAGATGTGCGACGTGCGTCTTTACCATGCGAAACTCTACGTGAGTGCGGCATATGGAAACTTATCACAACGTCTTGTGAGTAAGGTGTCTAGTAAGGATACATGATCCGCGTCGCTGGGGTTGCATCCCTCTTATGCGACAAGTTGAATTATTAGGTTCACTTAATCCTCTTACCCCTCCTGGAGGCGCATTATACATGTACGGTATTGAATGAATGCATATGAATAAGATATAGCACATTATAGTAATAACAACTAAATCTATACGTCAATAAGAAAAAGAAGACAATCATTTGCACAAGAACAGGTCGTGGAGCTAGCTAGGCACCACAACATTTTATTAGAACATTTACGTTTTTTTTTGTTTGAACAAGAATGGGAAATCCAAAAAACAAAAGGAACCTAGAAAGCATAAAAAACAAAACAAAACAAAGAGAACACATGGATCTTCATTGAAGCTAGATATAGCGAAGCGTCCATGCGGAAGTCGTAGCTTTCAAAGATAGCACCTTTTAAGATTGCAGATATTCCATGTGTGTTCCAGGTCGCGGCCATCCATGTCACGTAACTTGTACGCGCCCCGTCCTAAGGCTTCCGTGACCTCATACGGTCCTTCCCACTTAGGGCCCAGCTTTCCTGTATTCTCTGCTCGACTTGCCTCGTTAGCACGATAGACATAATATCCCGGTTGAAAAGAAACACCTTTAACCTTGGCGTCATATAAGCCTTCATCTATGCCTTGGACTTGGCCTCATTGATAGCCGCTATCTCCCTTTTTTCCTCCAACAAATCCAGATTGATCCGGAGCTGCTCGTCGTTTGTGACGACATTAACCTCCGTTGTGCGGATGGTAGGCATTCCTATTTCTGCTGGTATAACAGCTTCAGTGTCGTAGGCCAATGCGAATGGGGTATCCCCGTTGGCTGTTTTGATCATAGTCCTATGTGCCTATAGAACATGTGGCAGTTCATCCACCCATTTGGCACTTCGTTCATCCAGGCGTGCCTTGATGCCTTCACCCAAGCTTCTATTCGCTCGTTCCACAAGACCATTTGTCTGCGGATGTTTAACAGATGCGAAGTGCCGTTTGATATTCAATGTTGCGCACCAGTCCTTGAATGGATTATCCGTGAACTGCTTCCCGTTGTCCGAGATGATTTCTCCTGGTAAGCCAAAACGGCATAAGATGTTCTCCCAAACAAACTATTTAACTTGTTTGCCTGTGATGGATTTGACTGCCTTGGCCTCTATCCAACGTGTAAAGTAGTCCATTGCGACAATCAAGAACTTAACTCCCCCCGCAGCTACGGGAAAAGGTCCTGCAATATCGATTCCCCACTTATAGAATGGCCATGGGGATGTAATGGGTGTAAGTTCCTGCTGCGGATGTCGTGGTACTGGTCTGTGCACTTGGCAATCACTGCACTTGCGAATCATGTCGCGTGCATCCCTATGCATGGTAGGCCAATAATATCCTGTGTGTAGAGCTCGGGCTACTACGGATCAGGGCCCCGCGTGCATGCCGCATAACCCTTCATGTATCTCACTGGTCACATAAGTAGCCAGGCGTGGCCCAACACACCGCAACCACGGCTGTAAGAAAGAGAGCTTGTAAAGAATACCTTCTCGAAGCTCGAAGTGATGCGACTTCCTTCTGATGCGCCGTGCCGCTTTTCCTCGTCTAGAAGGGTTTCATTAGTCAAATAGTTGATGATCGGGGTCATCCATGTAGGTCCATCTTCCTCAACTATAGTTGCGACTTCCCCTTCCGTTATAGACTTTTCCTTTAGTATTTCCACCAAGACTTGCTTGGATAAGTGGGCGAAACTTGTAGACGCGATCTTGCTAAGAGCGTCCGCCTTCTTGTTTTCACCTCTTGGTACCTGCTTGATAGAAAACTTGCTGAAAGCCGCGATGAGTGACTTTACTTTCTCCAAGTATCGAACCATGTTATCCTCCTTAGCTACGTATCCCCCCAGAATGTGGTTCGCGACAAGCCGTGAGTCCACGTAGGCCTCAAGGTTGCGGACTCCCATTCTAGCGGCGATTTTTAAACCCGCAATCAACGCTTCATATTCTGCCTCATTGTTGGTGGCTGTGAACTCAAAGCACAGGGCGTACGTAAACTCCATTCCTTCCGGATTCGTAAGGATGAGACCAGCTCCTGATCCATCCGTGCACGAAGATCCATCCGTAAATAATACCCATGGTTCTGCTGGAGTTTCCTCTTGTTGTACGATTGGTCCCTCCTCATCCAGCTTCTCTATCAATAAATCTGCCAAGATTTGGCCTTTAACAGCCGTCCTTGGTCTATAAGATATGTTATGTTCTCCCAATAGAATGCTCCACTTCTGTAGCCTACCGGCCACATCTGGTCTGGAGATGACTTGTTTTATTGGTTGATCAGTAATCACTACAATTGGGTGCGCCTGAAAGTACCGGCGTAACCGTTTCATAGCAAACACTAATGCCAGAACCAATTTCTCCATGGAAGAATAATTCAACTCCGACCCTTGTAGTGTTCTACTTATAAAGTAGACCGGAGTTTGGACTGTGTCCCTATCCGTCATGAGTACCGCACTTATTGCTCCATGTGTGGCTGACAGATACATTATGAGCTCCTCCTTGGGTCGGGGGGCCACTAGCATGGGAAGAGATGCAAGGTGTTGCTTGAGTTGACCTAAGGCTTCCACAGCTTCCCTTTTCCACCGGAAGTCTCCCTTCTTGATGCACTTCTTGAGCGTTTTGAATAGGGGGAGTGACTTCTCCGCGGATGTTGATAAGAACCTGTTTAGTCCGGCCAACTTCCCATTTAAGGATTGCACCTTTTTCCGTGTCTAAGGAGATGGTAACTGTATCACTGCGTCTGTCTTTTCCGGGCAAGGCTTGATGCCATTTGGATCAATCATATATCCAAGGAACATTCCTTCAGTTGCCCCAAACGTGCATTTCTTTGGATTTAGTTTCATATTAATCCTCCTCAATGTGTCAAACGTCTCTTGGACGTCTCGGAGAAGTGCATCCTCTGTATGACTTTTGATGACTAAATCATCAACATAGACCTCCAGTTTGCGGCCTATCTGTGAGTCGAAGGCTTTGTCAACATGTCGGTGATATGTTGCCCCGACGTTCTTTAGTCCGAATGGCATTTTTGTATAACAGTATACGCCTTGACTAGTATGGAACGCCGTCTTCTCTGCGTCCTCTTCCGCCATCTGGATCTGGTGGTATCCTTTATATGCATCTAAGAAGCACTTAAAGGGATATCCACATAGGTATTCCACCTTCCAATCAATTTCCGGTAACGGGTAGCAGTCCTGCGGACACGCTTTGTTCAGATCCGTGAAATCCACGCACATGCGCCAGCTCCTATCATGCTTTTTGACCATGACTGGGTTGGATAACCACTCGTGGTAGTATACTTCGCGCATGATACCTGCGTCCACCAATTTCCGTACTTCATCCAATATTACTTGGCTGGGTTCGGGTGCCTGACCGCGCTTCTTTTGCTTAACGGGAGGATATCCCTGGCGGATTTGGAGCTTATGTTCTGGTATCGCACGCGGTACGCCCGTCATATGCTTGGGCTCCCATGCGAATACATCTAAGTTTGCTTTCAGGAGAGAGCACATGGCCCTCTTGCCGCTATCCGAGAGTGTTCCCCCTATGGATACCTCTTGTTTCGGATAATCAGGATGGATTGCCACCTTCTAATTGGGAGGTGGTGATCCGTCCTTGGGAGAAACAGGTGGAACCGGTGTTGCCACGGCATGACACTCAGATGCTGGTATGATTGTGTTATAGATTGTGACAATTCCTCCTTCCACAGGGAATTTAATCATCCCGTGTGCCGTGGAGGGTACTGCCCATATGGCCAGGATACCTGGTCTGCCTATGATCCCATTGTATGGAGAGTGTGAGCGTATCACCATAAAGTTCATCCACGCCGTGGTGGAGTGCTCTTCGTTCCCAATGGTTACAAGCAGATGCAGCTGTCCTATTGGCCAGATGGTGTCTCCACTAAAACCGATGAGCGACGTCGTAGCCGGTACTAATTGGCTTCTTATTTCTGGTCGTAACTGTACGAAACAATGTTCGTATAGTACTTCTGCTGATGACCCTCCATCCACATACATACGGCGGACATTGTGTGTTCCAATGCTTATCTCAATAGTGAGAGGCGTATCAATCACATCACTAGCCGTGATGGGAGGGAATGAGATTTCTCTGCCGCGTGAAAATTTTTGACTAATTTTCTGCCTTGTGCGGCGCTGCCTGGATTGGATCATGTATATAGTTGAAGGTTTGTCCTTTTGGGGATCCTTCTTGTCATACTTCTTGTTATCTTTTCCATCCTTCCAATGCTTGACCAAATGCTTGAGTTTGCCTGACTTGATCAGTGACTCAATGTGCTTCTTGAGCTGGATACATTCCTCCGTGCCGTGGCCCTTGTCGTTGTGGAATTCGCAAAAGCGATTTCCTTGACGACGGTCCAGCGGAGTCGTCATCGGGGGAGGTCTCAGGAAGTTGGCCCCTTCTGTCAGCAAGATCTCCCGGTAGGACATCTTTAGAGGGGTAAATTTGTCCTCTAACCGTCCTCCTTTGTTTTGGCTCTTGTAATATGAGCCCCTCCCACTGCTCTGGTTGTTTTGACCGCCCGACTGTCTCCTGGACTGGTCGTTCGATCGGTGGCTGTTTCCTTTTGAAGGGTAAGTCGCGGCTACCGCGGTTTCTCCCTCTATGAAGTTTTTGACCCTTTCCATAAGGTCGTCATACCTCTCCGGACGTTTGTCATTGAAACGTCTGATTAATTCCCTGTCTGTTATGGCGTGCATATAATCGGAAATTTTCAGAAGTTCGGGCATTGTCTTTATGCGTGTGCACTCGTCATTGAAGCGTTCAGTGAAGGCCTCCATAGATTCCCCCGGCCGTTGCTTGACGGTTGCCAATGAGACCGGGTCCCTATTATACTTCTTTCGCTGAGTATAATTATTCTTGAACACAGTACGTAGTTTAGTGAAGCTATCAATGCTTCGCGGAGGAAGTCCCTCAAACCAATCACGAGCATTGCCGATCAAGGTTGAATTGAACATTTGGCACCATATGGGCATGGGCCATGTAACACCCTCAAATTGGCCCAGCGGAATCCCACGAGTATTGGGGCCTGTTACGTCATGATTATCCGAGTCTTGATCCGAGAGAATGACCTCTATGCCAAATATTACAATGTGGACTCCAAATAATCATACTGTCAAGTACCTGAGAATACATGCTTAAAAGTGTCAACACAAAGGTTGGCGAGTTCATAAGTTTTATTAAAATGTTTAAGACACTTTAAGAGTTTACAAGGACAACTACTAAAAGTAGTATCGTAAAAACGTTTAGAAATCCAGAGTTTCACAAATAAGAGACATTATAACAAAGCTCGGTCACGAATTAAAATTTAGAAGTAGCATAACAGTTAACACAAAAACTTCAGTTCATGCACAAGTCGTAGATCATGCTCATAGTTCATTTCAGTTCAACCTTAAGTTCATCATTAATTTCATATCCAAGTTAAATTCAATAGTCACGGTAACATACATAACAGTATCATGTTTTAGGGTCATGATAATGTCACAATCATACCAAAACCGCACATACAAATCAGGTCAACCGACATCTAAGAATCATATCAAACACGCATACAAACATCATATCAGACCGGCATATAACCATCATGTCAAACTAGCACACGAGAACCATACCAAACCAGCAAGTAAACATCATTTCAAGCCCACATGCATGAACCATGTCAATACCACACATAAGGATTTTATCAATCCATGTACAATAATCATATTATATCTTATGCAAGAATCCTGTCAGAACCATATATTAAATTCATGTCAAGAGCCTTACCTTACTACAGTCACCATTGATATCACAGTTAAGATTCATATCAGATCTATACCTGATCACAGTCGATATTCATACCAATATCACGTTCATTATTCACGTTCGAGAGCATAGCAAGATCATAGTCAAGATTCACATTCAAGATCATAACAAGGTCATAATCAAGATTCATATTCAAGATTCATAGCAAAGGATCATATTCAAGATTCATATTCAAGATTCATAGCAAAAGATCATATTCAAGATTCATAGAAAAAGATCATATTCAAGATTCATATTCAAGATTTATTGCAAGATGGACCGCAAAAGTTCCGTTCAAGTACTCAAGGCAACTATAGGAGATATAGTTCTAAGTGTAGTTTAAATTGGGTGTTTCAGTGTTTATGATAGCGCTAAGCTCGTGACATCGAAACTAGTGATCAAGTACATGCAATAGATTGCACATATAAATTGCCCCAATAGAGTACCTAGCCAAGATAACTCCGTTCATACAAATGGTACACACTCGTCCGGCGTCAGAATGCCCGAGTGGAGGTTGTCAACCCTCAATAGATCTATCTACAACATAAGAGCTTACTCTATCAGAGTAACTAACGATTCACGATAGTGGGGACTATGGCTAAAGCAACTTAGTATAATCATAAACGAAGTTCACTGAATGTTCACAGGGTTCAATTCTTTTGCGTCCACAAGCAAGCACAAGCAGTCATTTCACTACACAGTATTAAACATACAAAGCAGTTTAAAAAGGAGCCATGGGATTGCTCAGATATTCACAAGTATAAGTCATCAATAATCCGAAAAGTGTAAACTCCTATGTCACGTAAACAATCCTCAAAACTACAAGCACGTACGCAATATAAACAATATTCAAAAGGATATCAACGCACATGTATCACAATACTACTTATAAAGTATAGACATGTAATCGCAACAATCATTGAAATGCACAAACACGTATTTGACATCGACAAGCATGTATCTCCCCCAAAAGAGATTCAAAACATTTATAAAGCGATTTGAAAATAAAAAGAGGGGGTATGAACTCACCTCGACGTAGTAGCGCAAACGATAGTGATGCTAATAATATGCTCCGCGCAACCGTAGATCAAAACGGCTCGACCATGGTGTTGTGGTTTAACTAACCAGCTAAATATTAAAAATGTGTATTCGGGTTCCCAATAGATATTTACATCAACGCGACCCATTGATAAAATATTTAAGTTCCAAGTTATAATAGTTTGGTGGGTGGTTAAATAATATGGATAAAATAAGCACACATCAAGTGTAAAATGTATTCCGTACACATTATGTATAATTAGACGATTATATAATTCATATGTTGAATTATATAATAGAGATAATAATCTTACAAAATAAATCAAGGTATATATTTAGTTTGTATTTATGGTATAAAGATCGTATAAAAATAATTAGACAACACAGTTTGACACATCTTAAAAAAATCACAACTTAATTAATAGTTGTCACTTTTTGGTAAAAAGTCTAATTTTCATCGGTTTATCAATACCATAAAATAATATGTTTTATCGGTTTAAAAATATAATATATTTATCTATTTTATCGGTTTACAAATGTAATAGTACTTATTTGCTTTATTGGTTTACAAATATAATGATAGTTTATAGCGACCAAAATATAAAGTATAGAATTTTATAGAAATTTCGACATGATCGATTCGTTTATGCAACCTTTTCCATATTAGCCAATTCTCAATATTTTCCATCTAATCTAAGTTACGCAAATAACGTTTTAATGTATATCCAAACTAGACTATTTAATCACCATAATTAAATAGAACCAAACACAAACTATGTGTTATAAATTAAAAGTCAAACGCCCGATGTGAGCTATTTAAACACATATTTAAATGTATAATCATTTTTATAGATCTCACGATAATAATAGTATCCGATATATTAATTTAACCGTTTATATATACTTATATTTTTATACCACCGTTTAATCCGTCTTTAATAATAAATAAAGTTAGATACGTTATTAGCCGATTCCTAAACTACAACCAACCATAGATCGTAATCGCGCTAAACCCTTGCAAATCCGCGTCCAAACGCACTCAAAGCTATAAATCAGCAGCCAAATGCCCCTATATAACTTTCTGCAAACTCAAACTCTCCTTAACCCACTGCCGCAATCCCAAACGCACCCTTAACAAGTTTCTGCAAAACCCAAACGCACCTGCTGCGTTTCTGCCCGAACCAACAGCCTGTTGCTGCGTTTTTCAGGTATCCAAACCAACACCCCCTTTACTCGATGTTGTTGTAACACGACGCGCCTTTGGCGGTGCTACTGTCGTAAAGGAACGCACCCTTGGTGTTGCTGCTACCGTAAACCTATGCACCTTCGTGGTGCTGCTGTTGTAAACAAACACCCCAGGCTGACGCGAACACCCTCGGCTGGTCCTTCTTCCAAAACAGTCACCCCTTTACTGAATCTATAACAACAAAACAAACTCCCCTCTGGCTGCATTTAAATCTGAAACAAACACACCTTTCGTGATGGCAGGTCAAAGATCTCGTTGGCTGATGTTAATGGTAGCCAAGACAGCGACTGGTCATGGTGGTTCGTGTAGGGGCAGTTTATGTAGGTGACGGGGATGATGGGAGTGGAGGCGTTGGGGTGGTGGCCTCGAGGTTAAGACCACGACGGTGCTTAAGCCCGTCGACAGTGGTGGTTGGTCGTGAACAGCGACTAGTGAGTGGTGGTGGTGGTTATCACAGCGGCGGCAGTAGGTGTGATGGTGGCGGCGTGTGTTGCAGCGGCGGTGGTCATGGTGTGGTGGTGAAGGCGCGTGGATTAATAGATCGTGTAGATCCGGTCAGTTTGGATGGATTTGGTGTTCGCCGGAAAAGGTGACGACGTTAGAATCCGGTGGCTGGAGGTTGAAGGAGAGAGAGAGAGAAGTATTTTAGGGTTTGTGTGTGTGTTTTGTGTAAAATAGGAAAAATGAGAGAAAAGTGTGTAAGTTTAGTATATATATAAATAAAAGTGAAAGTAGTTAAATTAAATGGTAAGTTGTATATAGTTGAGGGTTTACAATATAAATAGTTAATAAACTTTTATTTTATCTTGTTTAACGTGATTCGGTTATCGATCGGGATTTATAAAATTAGATTTAAGATTCGAAATTATTACTGTTGCGTTTAAAATACTTTTTCCACGAAAATAGATCATTTATACGACTAGTAATTCATAAGTAACTTATAAATCTATTTAAACGTTAATTGTCTTCCAAGCTTCTCAAACAAGCGTATTTTTAACGGAAAATTAAATTTCAACTCGATTATTCGCGTTTTTAACAAATGTTATTGAAATAAAAATACTAAATAATTTATTAAATTATTTTATTAAATATTCGTGACCATTAAGTAGAAAAGTTAATTTTTAACGTGTCGGTATGCAGACTGTGCGATTTTTAGATTTTATCATAATATGTCCCGTTTTCAAATCCAATAAGTTTGGGTAGCGCTCAAAAATGAATTTCAAATAATAATTAGTATAGTTTATTATTATTTATGGTAACGAAAATTCTCTGGTGTTACAGGCCATCGTTCAATTTTCGCCTGCGTATCAAATATCTTTAGGTGATCATCCGGATCACCAGTTCCATCATAAGTCTTGACACACGCCGGCATGCGATGCTTTGTATCCTCGGAGTAATTCCGTATGCGGAGAGTGAAAGGATCTTCCCTGGGATCAGCCCATGGACGGGTGAGATTAAGGTCACACCACGGGCGGGAAAGATCTTCTGCTTCCGCCTCTCAATAATAGGGGCCGCCATAATACTCTTCATTGTCTGGTGGCGGTGGAGGAGTACGCCTAGGTCGGCGACGCTTGGGTGGATGGTCATCCGAGTCCTCTCCTGATGGGACGGGAGAAGGGGGTGGTGCCCCATCCTTTGGGTGAGGACCACTCTTGTGAGAAGATCTAGGAGCCTTCTTCCCGGTATTCATCCTATCCCACACGCTTGTGCGGCGATTAGTTCTGGTTAGCTCCAGATCTGGTCGTTTGGGTGAACCGTCGGACCTCTCTCCCTCCTCACGGGATTGTATTAGTTCCTGCATGAGACGATCCCCTATGCGCTCGAACACATTCCTGGGTTGGGGAGTTTCCTCAAAGAGGTTCCGCTCTTGGGGTCGTGTCCTTCGCCCCTTTGATTTTGAGAAGAGGTGCCAGGTCCGGCGTTGCCAAAGTTGAGCCTAGTTTGGAGGTACCTCCCTAGGTCCAACCTTGATGCGATTCCTGGGACGATCCTCTCGAAGTTTTGCGTGAGAACTTGAGTGAGATCTTCCTTACTGAATGGTTCGATCTCTACTTCTTCCTCAGTCGATGGTCTGCGTGGATCCTTGTTAGAGGGGTTGGGCGCACTCCTAGGATCAGGGTTATCCAAGGTCGAAGTAGGTGGTGGGGTGACAGAGAACGTGCTTGTCATACCCATGGACTGAAGACCACTTCGGTTGTTTGGTCCGCCGGATTGGTTGCTAGGGGATCGATTGGGAATGAGTATCCCTTCCCCTGGGGACTTCCGATTCCCAGGATTTGTGTTCCTGGGGTTTCCTTGCGGATGCCCCTTCGTCATTGAGAAATCGAGATGAGATTTTGCTCTAGCTTAGTGTAATGGTCCCACGGATGGCGCCAACTTGTTGATACAAAAGTTGGGTGATCCTTGCTAGACCCGAATTAGGCTTAATTCGGGTTGGCTGGACTCCGGCTCCTGCACCAAGTGAATTATCTGGTTGGGATCCTGCACACTAAAACAACACGCGTTAGGCTTACCGTGGGAATGTTTCCCATGATTAGACTCCGGCGTGAGAGTAAGTAATCGGTTAGGGTTATAGGAATCGGATGAGATGTGAGTGTGTAGAATGTAATACCTTTGTGGAACCCTTGGGGGTTCCTTATATAGGCAGTGAAACCCTAATGGGCTGTCACTGATGCTTCGGCCCCAAGGAAAGGATAATTACCAGATTTAGATTGATTGTTATCTTCTAATTATGGTGAGTGAATATCCTCTCCTTTGGGATAAATCCTAATCATAGTAGGAGTATGATTCTGTCTAACCCTGCACCGGGCATGTCGGGCCGTGGGCCGCACACGTGTGTGCGGCTACTGTTCATCCAAGCCCATAAGCTCAAATAACATTATTCCCACCCATCCGTGATGGGCCTGATACAGGTAGTACCCGTGGGTCGGGTTCATGACCCGGCTGAGGACTATACGTCATCACGGGTCGAGTACACCGCGATATCCGGCTAATTTTGTTGTAATTCCTTCTGGTAACATTATTTATATTTTGATCATTACTTTTGTATTATCATATTTAATTTACATTCATTTATAAATTATTTTTAACTTTTATTATTTGATTTGGTATTATGTTTAATGATTTGTGCAAAGACACTTTATTATTAGTTAGCAATGCATACTTATTCTATTTAGTTAAAGAAAAAGATGGTTGCATAATCGATATAAATTGTGCCTAAATAAATTATTAAAACATAATTATTGGTTGGATTATTATAATACTTATTATTGCGAGCCATTGACAAACATAATAAGTGCCGAAATTAATTCATTCATATTAAGTCAAAAATAATCTTTGTAAACGAGCTAAAAGTTTTGATAATCCATTGTGATCAACCATAGATATTGAGAGCTGGAAGAGATGCATTTTCTTTTAGAGGAACACTACATTCACTCAAAGTTAAATTTTTTTTTTCAAACAATGAGTTGTCAAGATTTTGATTGGTTTATTCAAAAGTAAGAGAGAGAAATAAAAACACAAAGCACCAATCAAATCATTGACATGTCATTGTGTGGAATTCTTTGTGTAAAATTTGAGTGGTTATAGTATTTCTCTTTCTTTTATTGCTTACATCTTCATTTATATTTTTCTAGTTTAATCATTATTTTTTAATTAGCATTTTTATTATTAAGAGTATTTTGATTATTTAGATTTAAAAACCAAAACTTTTATTGAATAGTAATCATCCAAAACTTAAATTAAAACCACATACTCTTCGTGGATTCGATACTCGCTTAACCTATCTAATATAAGATAATTAGGTTTATTTTTTACCAGTATTTAGACGCTGATCAATTACCAATCCAATGATCACGCCAGAAACTTTTTGTAGAACCAACACCAAGTTTGAGATGCAAGATGTCCATATCGCTTTAGATCACCCATTTCTTTATCAATTTTCATTTGAGGATATGAGTCACTTTTGAATTCGAGTTACCTCTGCTTTAACGTAAGAAGTATCTTTAGCACTTTTAGAATTAAGAGTATGCTCGAATAGTGGAATTCATTTAAAATTTGATATTATAAAAGAATCCAAATAATACATTCCCAGATGTTTATTAACAGTTAAAAAACCTTAAACTTTCTATCACAATGTTTCAAATTGGTTATGCATTACGTGAATGATTAGTTTTGGTGTTCTTTTTCATCCTATACTTTTAAGAATTTGATACCCAAATTGTTATGAGTATAGGGCTCTGACCGTGCAACCAGTTTCGAAAACCCCATGTGTAAGGATACGAAATTGTTACAATCATATGGTTTTGCAATAAATCGTCTACACTTGAAGAATTTCATTGAAACAGTCGGGTGAAGTACCTAAGCCATTACTACCAAGTGTAGGATTCAACATATAATTGTATCTATCCAATTTTATTCAACGTCATTAAACCCAAAGGTGGTCCTACAAATGCTGATATGGCAAAGATTTGAACAACACTTTAAAGAAGGTGTAGAAAAACATGATTCAATAAATCTAAAAAACACTTTATATAAATTAAATAAGATTTGATCAAACAAACTGAATAAAAAGCTAAGACTACCAGTACTAATCACGTGTAATCCTATTATCTATATGATAATAGTTTTACAAATCAAAGAACAAAAAGAAAGAAAAGTAGGATTTCAAAGATCAAGAACAGAGAGACTAACTGTGTGTAAAACACACTTATGATAATGAGGCGATGAGAACAATGAACACACGCTCCACCCTAATATGAAAGAGAGGTGGGCTAATCTAGCCGTTAGGCATGGGCTTGGACAACATGGGCTTGAGTCTAGCAAAGAAGAATGCAACTTCCCATCTTTAGTCCCCGACTTCACAAACATCATGCACAAGGAGTCCAACAACATAACTGAAAGAAAAGAAATAAACACAATAAGTCCTTCTGGTTACAAAGGGTTAGCATATTAGGTCCAACATTTTAACATCCCTCGTTAATCTGATAACCCATACAAGTTTATCATACCAAGTTTTTTTAACAAACTTTTGGTGCAAACCAATGTCCAACCCTTTAGTTAGGACATCTGCAATTTGATTTACAGAGTCCAATTTAACAGTCTTAACCACACCATTTAAGATTTTTTCTCTTACAAAATGAAGATCAATTTTAAGGTGTTTTGTCCTTTCATGAAAACAGGATTGGCCGCCATTTTAATAGCATAATTGCTATCACAATATAGATCCACAGGTAAAAGATTATAACATTTCAAATCTTTCAAGATTTTTAGGATCCAAATGACTTCACTAGTGACAGAAGCAAGAGCCCTATACTCTGCTTCAGTAGAAGATTTAGAGAGAGTATGTTGCTTCTTACTTTTCCAAGAGACTAAAATATCATTCACAAAAACACAGTAACCAGTCACAGACCTCCTTGTTATAATACACTTAGCCCAGTCTGCATCATAAAAGGCTTTAGAGACATACCGGAATTTTTAGCAACATGAATACCAAGGCCTGGAGATCCCTTCAAGTATCTCAAAATTCTAAAAGCAAATTTCAAATGAGACCTCAAAGGGGAATGCATGAACTGACTTAAACAATGCACAACATAGGAAATATCAGGCCTATTATTGGTCAAGTAAATTAGTTTGCCCATAAGATTCTGATATCAACAATATTTTCAAGTAAAGGATCACTCTCAGAAGCCTCATTGGAAATTAAAAGCTTTGACATTAGTGGTGTCTTAGATGGTTTGCAGGCAAGCATTCCATATTCAGACAAAAGGTCCAACACATATTTTATTTGGTTTAAACAAACACCAGAATTGGTATTAATAACCTCAATCCCCAAAAAATATTGCAGGTTACCCAAATATTTGATTTTGAATTTTCCTTTCAAAAAAATCTTAAAGCTGTCAATTTCCTTTTGATCATTACCAATAATAATAATATCATCCACATAAACATGAACAACAATAAACAATTTTTCATCTGACTTAGTGTAAAGAGAGTAATCAGATTTGCTTTGAACAAAATCATTTTCCACAAGCACAGAAGTAAGTTTAAAGTTACACTGTCTTGGAGATTGTTTAAGTCCATAAATGGACTTTTTCAATCTACAAACTAGATTTTATTTCCAGCATAGAAACCTTGAGGAGGTTTCATGAAGACAGTTTCATCCAATTCACCATATAAAAAGGCATTGTTGATATCAAGTTGGTATATAGGCCAAGACTAGTTAACAGCTAAATTAATTAAGCATCTAACAGTAACCATTTTCACAACAAGGGAGAAAGTTTCTTCATAATCAATCCCTCCCTTTTCACCACAACCCATAGCAACAAGTCTAGCTTTGTACCTTTCTATTTCACCACTTGATTTAAACTTAAGTTTCCAAACCCATTTAGAATTCGAAGCAGTCCTACCAACAAGTAACTCAACTAAGTCCCAAGTGTCATTCTCAAGTAAGGCAGCAAATTCCAAGTTCATAACATCCACCCAATGTGGGCTTTGAGATGCTTCAAAAAAGTTCCTAGGTTCACTACTTCTATTTAATTGAGTGACAAAACACAAAACATCCCCTTTGAGCTTAGAATACCCAACAAATTTTTCAATCCCATATTTAACTTTTGAATTAACAACAAAGTCATTATAGTTTTTAGGAAAGACAGAAGGTCTAGAAGACCTTCTCAAGACTTGGTCCTCCTGAGCATTAGTATTAGAAGTATCACCCAAGTTCTTTCCCATGTTTTGTCCATGGAAGGGAAGACTTGGATTTAACTATAAAGTTCCCTCAGAACTTTAATTATCATCAAGTATGGCAGCCTCAATCCCATTTAAGCTGGCATCAGTGGTATCATTGCCTGAGGCCATGTTTCCATTGTCACCTGTTGATCCCAAACTTAGATCGATTAGCTTTGTGTTAACGATATTGAATCAAGATTAACACTTAGATAAACTTTGTGTTATGAAACAATCTAAGTGTTATGCGGAATTTAACACTTAGAACAAGAAGACACAAAACAGAATAACCCAAACTTTCACTTTGATTGATTGATCAAAACTTGCGTACAATGAAAGTGGAAAACATATATTGAACTAAAACCTAAAGGCCTCCTTTTATAGATTAAAGAACCTTGTACAAGAGTCTACATATCAACTATTTTAGGTAAAGATAAACATAGAAAATACAATGTCAAACATATCTTTACTAGAATTACAAAACGTGTAGACTAAGTATTCTATCAAAGCTTGGACTTCTTTTTATCAGCGCTTGAATACTTCTTGTCAACGCTGGATCTGTCAGCGCTTGATTTCTTCCTATCAACGTCTAAATAACTCTTGTCAGCGTCTAAGTGTCTTGGCTCATTTTATTCCCAACAATCGTCCCATAAACTTGATATCTACTCTAGTAATCAAGTTTCTGAATACAAACTAAGTACAAGGAGGATTCTTACAAATACAAATCACTTGTTAATTAGATAATAAATTAACCTAATTAAATATTTGCCAACATCACTTGTGTAATCCATTTCCAGCTGTGTTGACACCATCTACTTCAAAACTTCCTTGGACATAGGATATTCAGCATCCACAAGAAGATATTCTGAAAACTTTATAGTACTCAAATGGTAAACATCAGCTGCTGAATGTAGAGGCCATTGAAGTTCATTGATATCATCCAAATCCAACCATATTGGATCTGCATCATTTGGCTCAATCATTCTCTTGAACGTGGACCAAATCTTTATTCCATTGACTGAAGTAGGTGCTTCAGCCTCATACTTGGCCTTCATCAATACCCAAAGATCTACCAAGTCTTCTCTATCCAGACTTACAAGCAAAGAGATGAAAGAAGTAAAAGTATGTACCTTCTTTCCATATCTGGTGATCATCCAAAACCCACTTGCATCTTCTTCATAGTGAACTATAGGGTTTCTAGAATCAAAAGGTAATACCTTTGTAATATGTGAAGCTTCCAATGGTGAGAGCTTAATACTCCTTCTAATAACTGCTTCACTAGGATTCACTCTATCCAAAGCTGGGAACTCAATAGGAAGTCCCTTCTTCACTGGCCTTGGTGCAATTGAAGCCTTTTGGATCTGCATTTCTTCCTCAATTTGTTCTTTTCTTTCATCAGAAAGAAGTTTTAGTATTCTCTTCTTTAACATGTGCCAAAATAAGATAGGCACGAAACCCCAACTCATCAAAGGATAACTTTTGCAATTTCTTGAAAGTACAACTCCCTTGATGACATCTGAAAAGCATATAGTAAAGCTCCCTTCTATCCTTCTTAGTCTGTGAAAGAACTTTGCTAGCCTTATACTTCAAGATTACCTTGGAATCTCGTTGAACTCTTAGCAGAATCTCCAAACCCCAAATTTGATCAGAAATCATCATGTTTGGACTCTCTATAACCTTATTCTCCCATGCAAAGTACATTCTTGCTACTTCAGGCATTTCATAATCAACTTGCATTTTCAACTCCTCAAGTCTTTCCTTAGCCAACTCATCTCTATATTCCAGCCGCTCTAGATCTTCAATGATCATAACACTAGAATCTGAGCTTTCATCATCACTACCATCTTTTTCTTTCTCTATAGTAGTAGCCCAATCCTTTTCTTACAATTGTGCAGCCAAAGCTTGATCAAACTTAATCTGGGCTTCATTCTTCTTTGGCTTCTAAACTTCCACCAAGATTGCTTTACCCTTGTCTTTTGCTCCAATGGTTGGTAAAGTAGTTGGTGGTACCTGTGTAGAGACATCCTTAATGATAGCTGATGGTTGGGATACACCAACAATGCCTGCAAGTCTCTTAGTGCCTAAACTATGTGTGTCAACACTTAATTTACTCTTGTCAGCGGCTGACTCTATGAACTACTTCATCATTTCAGTAAAAGACAACTTTGTAGGAGTAACTAATGAAGCATCAAAACCTTGTTGCCTCTTTAAATCTATAAGAGCCTCAGCAATACCCAAAGAATCACCAAAAGAAGTACCTTCTTATGAGCCTTTGTCACTCATATGGACCTGTTCATCCTTCCCTTTGGAAGAATCCTCCTCCCTACGCCTAGTGTTAGCACTCTCCAAAATAACTATCCTCTCCCTCAATTTCTTGAGTTCAAGTCCTTGTGACTTGACAATCTATACAAGGTCTACATTTTGCTTTTGCAAGCTAATGCAGACCACCGTCAATTCCAAAATGGTGTAAGGTTCCAATATGCCCTCCTATAGAATGGGAATTTGACCTCCCAAAGTAGATTCATGGGGCATGGATGGGGTCTTAATAATGTTAGGACTGTCTTGGCCTACATCTAAGCTAGAACCAATAGTCCCAGCCCCACCCATGTCACCAACCACACTTGTGGTGGTGGTTCTCTCTGCTACATGGCTTGGACCACTAGAGGAGAATACTCCAGTAGTCCTTTGGCATTTTTACAACCTATAGTCTGGTGGTGTAGAAGAGGAAGTGGATTGAGGGTATGTTTGGAGGTTAAGGGGTGTTTGGGTTTGTGGTAAAGTGGTGTCGGTATTTGGATATGTAGTGTCAGCGCCAACATTTGAAGTGTCAGCGTTGGGTTGTTCTTGGTCAATTTCCATTTGCTGGGGTAATGGAGGTTGTGGGTCTGGTTGAGGTTGTGGGCGAGGTTGAGGGTTTGCTGCTTCAATAACATCAAGCATAGCTTGGGTGAGGGGTAGGTCTCTATAAGGTTTAGTGTTCATCTTCCCAAAAAGTGCTTTCTTTTGAACATGGATCGTATAAAAATCATTATGATCCCTATTGCAGTATTCTTGTAAATCAAAAACCATTTGCAAAAACCTTGGGTAAGCAAGAGTCATCTTGTTACCCTTATTATGACACATGCCATCAAAAATCATTTTTGAAAAGTTATACTTTTGCCTAGTAGCAAGACAAACAATGGCACTCCCAATGGATCGGTTGATTTCATTGTGTGTAGAACATTTAGGACTCAAACATTGAAGAATGACATGTATTAGGTACTTCCAAGATAGGGGAAATTGCTGTTTTGAATATTTGTTTAAATGGCCTTCTTCAGGCAAAGGATAACACAAGGCTTGGAGTCCTTGCTCTAGCTCTGCAATGGGTAGGGTGGTTATACCATCTGCATCATTAAGATGTAAAGCTTGGCGAACCAAGGCTTCAGTAACCACCCATGGAACCCCATGGACAATAGCAGTCAATTTAGTCACTTCATTAACTGTTGAGGAACGTACAGTGTTCCAAAAATGTTTAATATGTGTGATAGGGATATGAGGAGTATGTGAAAGTGCATACCTTAATGGGGACGCATTCAAATACTCAACCATCTGAGTATATTGGGGAAACAGACCATTATCAGCTTGAAAATAAGCTACCATATTGTGTTGACTCCTGAACCGCACTTCCAAATCTGTAGGTTTAAACTTAGGTGCCATTGATGATGTAAGAAATTTGTGATAAAAGTTATGGAAGATGAAGGTTTGAGAAATTTTAGGTAGACAAGAATAAGCAGTTACCCTGTTTAAAGAAATGAGCCAAATATATAGGAGAGGTGAAAATATGTGATTGGTCAAAACGTGAGGCAGTTATATTCAAAAAGTAATAATGAAAATCTTGAAAATATATAACTTTTCTCAAACATTAATAAAAAGTTACCAACTCCTAAAATTACGGCCCATATTTTTTTCAAAAATAACAACTGGGTAGGACTCAATATTTTTCAACAGTCAAAAATAACGTATCAGCGCCCAACGGCTATATTCTTGTCAACGTTGGAAATTTGCCATGCCAGCATTAAAAATGGTCTTATCAGCATTTGGAAAGAAAAATGTCAGCGTCCAAAAATAAAAATAATTAAAAAGAAAAATGACCTTAACAAAGTAATTTATCCTAGTGAAGATAACTCATAGACTGAAAATTACTATAGGGTGGCAAGCACTGTCCAATCATGCACACTTGCTTAAACAAGATAGACATAATTGCCCTCAAGTGTCCCTTGCTAACCAAAGTTCTTATCAATGAAGTTATCTCTTATAAATCCTTTGTAACTCCCCAGGTAAGCCCAATAAAAACGTACCCAAGTCTCCCAACCGACCAAATCCAATTCTAGGCCAAAAAGTCTTGGCAGCGTGCACAGTATATCAACTTTGCATGCTACAGTGCCTCACGATTTAGAAAACTAACTCGTACTCACCAGTGGACACAATCTAGAATTGTGATAAGAGTATTATAAGAATACCCAAAATCCTAAAGGTTTCCTAAACCTCCCCTTAAACTATGATATACAAAGTTTTCAAAAATAAAATATGCAATAAAAATTTATGTCAATATAGGAATGTAAACATTCCAACCATTATCCATAAACTTGAACACACTCCTAGTAAGCTCCAAAGATCCATAAGCAACTCTGTATCCATTTGTACAATGCTCATAATGCTTGCATAATTAGATCAAAAACCACAAAACTAACATATTGTTGTCAGCGTCCATTTTAACACTTATTAGCGTTAAAATAACCTTTGTCGGCGTCAGATAAAATAAAGTGGAAAACCTAATTTTGTGCAAAGACCAATAACAGTGCATATCCTGTACATACTTTTACAATAAGTTCCAAAAACACATTTTAGGTAAGATTGATCATTCCAATACTTGTTACCAAGTACTGAAACCTCCCAGCATCAAAAGGTTTAGTTAACAAATCTGCCACATTTTCTTTAGTGTCAACCCTATCTGGTTGTATTAAACCTTTTTCAAAACAATCTCTTATAAAATGATGTCTAATTTCTATGTGTTCTGTTTTAGAATGATGTACATGATTCTTAATAATGCATAATACTGTTATTGTCTACAAAAATCTTGGTATGCATAAAATTATACCCATAATCCAACAGTTGGTTCTGAATCCATAATACTTGTCCACAACAAGCAGCTGCAGCAACATATTCTGCTTCAATTGTAGAGTTGGCCACCACTGTTTGTTTCTTTCATTGCCAAGATATCAATCTACTCCCAAGAAATTGGCATCCACCAATGTGGATTTTCTATCAAACTTGTCACCTCCATAATCATTGTCTGAATAACCAATAAGCTTCAATGGAGAATCCTTTGGATACCATAATCCCAAGGTGGGATAGCACCTAAGGTATCTAAAGATCCTTTTGACAGCATGAAGATGACACTCTTTGGGAGTCACCTGATGGCGTGCACATGCATACACAACAAACATGATATCAGGTCTAGAAGCTGTAAGATACATCAATGATCCAATCATTGATCTATAATGCCTGACATCTACCTCTTTTCCATCTCCATTATTTCCCCAAGGGTGTTCCCTATCCATGGGTGTGCTAGCCCGTTTTTCATGTGGAGAAAAGCCAAACTTCTTCAAGATTTCTGCTACATACTTGTCTTGAGAGATAAAGATACCATCTTCTTTCTATTGGACTTGTAAACCCAGAAAGAAGTTCATCTCTCCCATTCACTCATCTTGAATTTGTCTACCATGAGCTTGGAAAAGTCTTCACTCATCTTTGGACTCGAAGAGCCAAAGATAATATCATCCACATAGACCTGAACAAGTAGAAAGTCCTTACCAGTCTTCTTGGTAAATAAAGTCTGATCTATGGTGCCCCTCTTAAATCCATTTTCCATAAGATAGGTGGAAAATGTTCCATACCATGCTCTTGGGGCTTGAAGAAGTCCATACATTTCTTTCTTAACCCTATACACTTTGTCTGGATGTTCAGAATCTTCAAAACCAGGAGGCTGCATTACATAAGCCTCCTCTACAATTATGCCATAAAGAAAAGCACTCTTCAAATCCATTTGATAAACTGTGAAGCCCATGCAAGAAGCATAGGCTAGGAAAATCCTTATTGCTTTAATCCTTGCAACAGGTGAAAAAACTTCTTCATAGTCTATTCCCTCTTCTTGTGTATAGCCTTGATCAACTAACCGTGCCTTGTTTCTGACAACAATCCCTCTTTCATCATTCTTGTTTCTAAGAACCCATCTTGTCCCTATAGGTCTTGCATACCTAAGACAGTCCACTAACTCCCAAACATCTTGAATAGCAAATTGGTGAAGCTCATCCTGCATTGCTTCCACCCAACTTGGTTCTTTGAGAGCATCAAAAATCTTCTTAGGTTCCTGTTGTGACTGAAAACAAGCAAACAAACATGCCTGTACAAGAGGGGTATCAACCTTCTTGTGGATATTGGCAATAAAACCTCCTTGATTCTGATGAGACCTTCTTGTTTGAACAGGAGACAAAACATCACCAATGATTAGAGAAGGAGGATGATTTTTTATAGTAGAGGTAAGTGTTCCTCCTTCAATGAGTGTGTTGTCTTCAATCTCAGTCTCCATGTTGCCAATATCATCTTCATATTCTTCTCTATCATCAGCAGAATGAACCTCTTCATGAACTATAGAAGGTTCTCCTTGTTCAAAAGCATTGGAAGAGAATAAATGGTCAAACGAATTTTCAGCGTTTGAGCTGCCTGAATTTGTCCTGTCAGCGTTTGAGCCATCAACGCCTGAATTTGGCCTGTCAGTGCCGGATTTTCCTTTGTCAGTGCTTGAAGATTTATGCATGTTTTCACCAACTGATTTTTCTTGTGTACCATCTTTCTCCTTTCCAGCAGCAGCAGCAGCAAATCCATCAGTCCATATAGGAATGGTAACATACTCAAATCCTTTTTAGACAAACCATCAACTAAACCATGTCTCACAAGTCTGTTAATGTTCCTAAAGTTTATGTGCTCTAACCTTCTGTGCCATAGATTACTTTCATCTACTGAAGCTTTAGCATATAGACATGACAAATTGTTGTTCATCCTAATTCCATTAAGATTTACATTATAAATGTCCTTATGGCTAGGTGTTCTATTATCAATAAATTTCTCATCAGGCATCTTAAAGTCTTTGTTTAACACCAAGCATTCAGTATCAGTGAAAAGAACCTTATTCTTGTTATCACAAACTTGTGATACACTAAACAGATTATAATCAAGTTCTTTTACCAGAAATACGTTTTCAAAACGCAAATTATTGATGATAAGAGTGTCTTTGCCAGAAATTGTACCATATCCTCCTCCAAAGTACACTTTGTCACCATCTTTAATAGGGGTAAAGTTAGTCAAATAATCTTCCTTCCCCGTCATGTGCCTAGAGCATCCACTATCCCAATATCCATAATCATTTACCTACTTTTGAATGCCCTACACATAAAGAAAACAAATTAGTTTTCTTTGGGAACCCAAGCCTGAGCAGACTTGGATTCAATTGGTTGTTCAACAAGAATAGATTTAGTCCTTATAACAACCCCTTGTTCATCCCTTTGAGGATTGAACACCCAGTTGACCCAAATTGGTTTAGTTATGACCTTTGAAATATAATAAAATATGTTACAGGTCATAGAAATCCCATCAGAATTTGGGTTTTGGTCTTGTTTGGGTCTTCATGTCAAACTAGATGAAGCTTTAGACCCCTTTCCCTTTGGCTGCAAGTACTTGGTATTACCTGGTCTAACAGCGTTGGAAACATTCATGTCAGCGTTAAATTTGTTCTTGTCAGCGCTGAATGTGTACTTATCAGCGCCAAAATTAGGGTTTGCTACAGGAACCCATTGTCTGTTAGACCATGTATTGGTCTTTTGAAAGGGCCTTTGTCCATGAGTATTAGTCCTATTAGTAAAGAATGGAGCTGGTCTAGTAACTTGTGGATTAGTTTGGACAAAAGGTCTGGGTTTGACCATGGTTGACTTTTTGTCAGCGTTGACTTTTGAAGCACTTCCTATACATTTCAGCATACTTAACACTAGGTTTTCTATTGACATATGAGCCAAGGTCAACAGGTTTTCCAGTAGAGGGGTTGGTTACAATTATGGGTGTTGACTCAAGTGGACTCTCACTAAGCATTCCACCTTTAATAAACAATGTAGGATTGGCTTTCTTCCATTTTTCTAGGTCAGTCACTTTCTGCTTATACTCCTCTACTGGAGAAAGAATTCTTGGTGGTGGAATGAATTCCTTTTCTTGTAGTTCTGGTATAGTAGTTCAAGACAAATCCTTTCTTAGGACATAAAGTTTCCAGCAGATAGTGGAACATCAGCATACTCTTTTAGCCCAATCCCAGACATATCCCTAGAATCTCTTTGCTCACTTACACATTTTTCTAGGGTTTGATTAGCTTTATCAAACTTTTGAATTTTAAGCCCTACATTCTCTTTGTCTTTAATGGCCTCATCTAACTTAGTTTGTATTACCCCCTTGGATCTCACCAGTATGTCCCTAATTTCAACACTAACATTGAGGTCATGATACAAAACATTAATTTGATCTTTTAGGTCAAATTCCATTTTCTTATACTCTTCTACAGTCTTTTCAGTTTGAACAAGTGCCATTTGATAATTAGATAGCTTGCATTTTTCATCAAAAACATCTTATTTTAACTTTAAAATTTCTTTGTTAAGCTTTTTAGTGTTTAAACGACATCCTTTACTACAGAAAGCATCATCATATACCTCATTATCTGATGAAGACGAAGAATGTGCCATGAGAGCAAAGTGAACATACTATTTTTTCTTCTCTGCAATCAAGGCCTTGTTCTCTTCCACATCATTTGCCAAAAATCTCCAGTCCCATCCAACACCATCAATGTCTTGCATGGCAACCATAGCCTTTGTGTCTTCAACCTTGATGATTTGGCTTGAAGGCTTTCCAACATCAGATCTTCTTGGAGATCTGCATTCTCTCATAAAGTGACCCATCCTATGGCAATTGTAGCACTCAACCTTGGATTTATCAAACCCAGCAGTGTCTTTAGCATTGAAGGTCATCTTCTTTCTGAATCTCATATTCCCTCTGTTGGCCCTAATGCTTGCAAGTGCCATATTCCATTTAATATCCATCTCCTCCAAATTCTCCTCACTGATTTGCTCAAGGTCCTCATATGTAATCACTGAACCATTGGGCAATGCAGCAATGTACGCACACACTTTGTCTAGATCAATACCAGCAGGTTTGATCCTTGGTGATTCAACATTGTATGTGTCAGCGTCTGTATGAGAAGCGCTGACAAAGGTTGATCCACCGCTGACACAAGGTGAACCAGTAACAGGATGCACATATGATTCTCTCTTATCAACTTGAGCTTCACTATGTGAGATGAAAGCCATGTTTCCAGAGGTAGATTTGCTTCCATGATCCAAGAGGATTTCATTCTCTACAATCTTTAGCTTATTGTAGACGTCATCAAAAGTAGAACTCTTGTGGGCATTGGTAGCAATGATAGATCTAGCTTCAATTTTCCATGCATCACCAAGACTTTTAATGAAAGTAGTAATGATATCAGCATCATTATACACTGTTCCCATAAAGGACAATTTGCTAGTGATGTCTAGAAGCCTGCTTCTTACCCCACTTAGCTTCTCATTGGGAAGAGCCTTGAACACAACATACTCATGCAAGAGTTGCTTCTTCTTTTCTGAGGCAATATCATCATTACCACCATAGTTGACTTGAAGAGCTTCCCAAAGTTCTTTGGCAGATTCAAACCCTCTATACTTGTGTTGATTGCTTGGTCCTAAAGAGAGTTTGAGAATGCTTAATGTTTTCATGTCATTCCTTCTCTTTGCAATATCCTCAATTGAGACAGCTCTCCCATCCGTAGGTCTTTCTTTTCGATCCTCTTTAGTTGAACCCTCAACTGATCTTAAAGCAATAGCAACAGCAATCTTTGCCTCCTTATCGAATGTGTTTCCATATTCAATAATTTCCTAGAGAGTGTGATCATGAATTTGAAGGTACTGTTTAAAATTGAACTTCCATATCTCAAAGTTGTTAGGGTCTTGCATAGGGATTTTTAGGTTGTGACTTGATGAGGAGGAGGTCATATTTGGAGTAGACATCTTGTCTGGTTTTTAGGGTTTCTTGAATAATTAGGGTTTTTGGCGATTTAGGGTTTTTATGGTTTCGTGTTCTTTAGATCAAAGTTCCTCAACAAGCTCTAATACCACTTGTTGATCCCAAACTTAGATCGATTAGTTTTGTGTTAACGAGATTGAATCAAGATTAACACTTAGAGAAACTTTGTGTTATGAAACAATCTAAGTGCTATGCGGAATTTAACACTTAGAACAAGAACACACAAAACAGAATAACCCAAACTTTCACTTTGATTGATTGATCCAAACTTGCGCACAATGAAAGTGGAAAACATATATTGAACTAAAACCTAAAGGCCTCCTTTTATAGATTAAGGAACCTTGTACAAGAGTCTACGTATCAACTATTTTAGGTAAAGATAAACATAGAAAATACAATGTCAAACATATCTTTACTAGAATTACAAAACGTGTAGACTAAGTATTCTATCAGTGCTTGGACTTCTTCTTATCAACGCTTGAATACTTCTTGTCAACACTTGATCTGTCAGCACTTGATTTCTTCCTATCAACGTCCAAATAACTCTTGTCAGCGTCTAAGTGTCTTGGCTCATTTTATTCCTAACATCACCTAGACTAGAGGGTGGGCTGCTAGCACTTGGTGACCCAAGGTCACCATTATGTTCCTTTACTACTCTCTCATCATCATCAGGAAGCTCAAGGTTTTCCAAGTCAAAAAAGGTCAAAAGTTTATCACTTCGAAAAACATCAAAATTTTGGTTATTATTCTTCTTATTTAAAATAGAATCCTTAAAAGGAAATATAGATTAGAAAATTTAACATCTCTAGAAATAAAAAAATCGATGTCTGTCAAGACTATAAAGTTTATAACCCTTTTGAGAATTAGAAAAACCCATCATAACACATTTTTTAGACCTACTGGTAAGTTTATCATGACTATTTAAAATAGTGGCAAAACAAAGACACCCAAAAGTTCTAATATGAGAGAGATTAGGGGATGAATTATAAATCATCTCATAAGGAGATCTACCATTTAGCACAGAAAAGGGTAATCTGTTGATAAGATAAGTAGCAGTTAGAATACATTCAGTACAAAATCTCAAAGGTATTCCCCCCTGAAACATAAGGCATCTAGTAACATTTAGGAGATGACTATGTTTCCTTTCAACCACCCCATTTTGTTGTGTGGTATATGCAAAAGAGGTCTGGTGTACAATTCCCTTTTCATGACAAAATTTTTGGAAACTATGATTTACAAACTCAGTTCCATTGTCACTTCTGAAAACTTTAACATTCCTTTTGAATTGATTTTTTAAAAGAATGTAAACAATCTCGATTGAAGAACCAACTTCATCTTTGCTTTTAATCAAGTACACCCAAACAGCTCTTGTGAAATCATCCACAATAGTTAGAAAATATATATGACCAGTGTGACTGGTCACCCTATAAGGACCCCACAAATCTAAATGGACAATATCACCAAGCAATTTTATTTTATGACCACTTAAAGGAAATGGTTCTCTAGTTTGTTTAACTCTTTGACATATTTCACATAAATCAGTTTGATCAGAATTTGTAATGTTCAAATGTTTCTTAAGAACATTTAGAGCAGGGTCAGCTGGGTGACCTAATCTAAAATGCCAATCATGTTTAGACAGAGAACAAGCAAGCACATTATAATGATTCACATACTTAGTACCTTCTATTTCTAAATAGTAAAGACCACCACATTACCTACCAGTCCCTAAAACATTTTTGAGATTCAAATCCCGATCCACAAAAAAACATTTATTCTCATAAAAAACAACCAAAATTTTATTATCCTTAGCAAGTTTGTGAACAAATATCAATGTAACACAATAATCATGTATAACAAGAACATCAAACAAAACTAATCCATTTGAAAGTTTAAGGTTGCCAATTTTAGATATGATGGCTTAAGTCCCATTAGGATGAGTCGCTCTAATATTAAGGTGAAAAATATCAAACACATTATTCAATTTAGTATCATTATTGGTCATATGCTGATTTGCCCCAGAATCAACAACCTTCCCATTATAACCAAGTTTTTATTTGATGTTAGTGTTAGAACAAAAAAGTTTTCCAAAATTGTCATTAAAAACTTTGTTGTTGTTAAAGTAAATACCTGTCATGTTGGCATGAACAGCTTTTCCAAAATCATTAGTAGTACCCTTGTTATCGTTTATAAGAGTGAGCAAAGTAGCCAGTTGTTCATCTGTAAATCCAGATGAAGAAGATGTCTCAACAAAATTGTTGGACATATTTTTCCCTTTAAAATTCTGCCCCCCCCTTTTTTTCTTCCCAAGTCATTAGGGTACCCAATGATTTTAAAGCATCTATCAATAGTATGATCATTATAGCCACAGTTCTCACAAACAACTTCAGCATTATAATTACCATAAGGGCTAAAGACATTATTGTTAGGTGTATTAGGCCTAAATCTAGTGGTGATAGAGCTAGGTCTAAAGTTGCCATTGTTACCATAGTTTGGTCTAAAATTACTACTGTTAGTTTTCTGAGTTCTTTGAACATTGTTTCTAGCAGGCCCATTAGAAAGGAAATCAGATGTCTGAGTCCTTTGGGAGGATCCAGTAAGGGTGATAGATGCTACTCTATGAGATTAATCACTAGAGATAATAGAATATGCACCCTTAATATCTGGCAAAGTCTCCCTAGAGAGAATAGAACTCCTAATACTCATATAAGAATCATTAAGCCCATCAAAAATTTCATAAGTTTCAACTATTGATTGTGTTTCTTAAAATCACCAGCAGCAGTACACAAACATTTAGGCAATTCAATCAAAGCACCATACTTTTTCCAATAAGCATTTAGTTTATGACAGTAATCAGACAAATTAGACCCATTCCGCTTAAGAGTGTCAATCTTATGATGAAGATTGAAAACCACAGAACCATCAACTTTATGGTAAGTTTCTTTAAGTTCATTCCAAACATGTTTAGCCTTTTTTGAAAAAATCTGACCAAGGAATAATTCCTCAGAAATCAAATTTAAGATCCAACCAAGAACAACAACATTCACCCTATTCCACTATTTTCCAAAAATCTCATCAGTTATGGACCTTCTACAAGACCCATCAATAAAACAAATTTTGTTTAAGCAAGTAACATAGCATTAGCCTAAACTTGATAATTTTTAGTTCCCTTCAATTTAACAGTGACAATAGTCAACACAACAGAATCATTAGGGTGTAAATGCAAAAAGGTCACTTAAATCAAGCTTACTGATGAATGTGATTGGATCAGTTGCACTCTCAGTATCAGTATCACCATGAACAGACTGATCTTGGTCAGTCATGGTGAAGAGTCAACAAGGGTAAAATAATAGAACCCAACCCAAAGCCAACTAAGTTCCTAAGCTTCCAAACTACTCAAGGTGGTAGGTCAAAGGCAAGGCAGAGGGTGAGGATCCAGATAAACGGGTAAAAAGAGTAAATACTACCAACCCTAAGAATAAAAAACAGATAAGAACAAATAACCACAAAAAATAATTAGCATATATATATATATATATATATATATATATATATATATATATATATATATATATATATATATATATATATATATATATATATATATATAGAGAGAGAGAGAGAGGTGTTAGAGTGCAAGCAATAAGCATAATGGAACTATTACGCCTAGATTCACTTAGACTAGGAAGTAATAGAACCTCCTAGCCACAAACCCTAATTTTTATTCTCAGGAAAAATTAGGGAAAGTGACCCAATCGAACAGATCAATCAACGAATCAACCTAATGTAGTAAAATCGTACACCTCTTTTAGGAAAAAGAGAGTATAAGTCGGTAAGTATTAATCGATACGGTTTAGGAAAACCGTAAAGATGAAAATTCCAAGTTCGTTCTCAAAGGAGGTGTGTATGTATTAGGCCAATTATAAAAAATCAAGTTCGGATTAGTGTCGTTTTTTTGGTTTAAAGAGAGAAAATTAAAGACGAGTTACACAACGATTACACTACGACGTAAAACATAAAAACGTAAACATAAATACGTAAAACGCGACGAAATTAAAAATTAAAGCTAAAAATTAATTAAAAATTAAAACTAAGTTTAAAATAATATAAATAAGAATAAAAATTCAATAAATAATTTTTAAAACCTTTTATTAATTAAATATTCAATTTTAAATGCTAATTAAAGCCCTAAAATTAAATATAATTAACAAAAAGCTCAAATATTATTTTATCAAACAAATATCTTACTTATATTAATTAAACACTGAAAAGTATTTTTCCTAAAACTTTAAGCTATTTTTCTAATTTTAAAAGCTAAAAACACTTTTTAAACTAAAATAATCATAAAAATTAATAAAATAATGAGAAAATAAAATTTACTTTTTCAAAAATCCTATTTTATTTAATTAAAGCTGGGAAAAATGAAAAAAGTTGAAAACAATACCTTTTTTACCTAATAGTACAAAAACAGGTTAAATAAAAACTATTTTAACTCAAATTAATTCTAAAAAATAATTAAATAATGGTAACAATGAAATTCTTTTTGTAAAAATCTTAAATTATATTACTGCAAATAGGAAAATTTGAAAAACTTAAAAATAATAATTTTACCACTAAAAGACAAAAATAGTTTCAAATAAAACTAATTAAAACTTAAATTAAATCTAAAATTATTAAAATAAGCAGAAAAATTAAACTTGATGAAAAATCTTAAAATAATAAAACAAACTTAGGAAAATTAAAATGAATGAAAAATGTTGAAAATAGTACACTAAAGACAAAAAAATGGGAAAACTGATGTTGACTGGTGGACAGGTTTTGTCTTGTAGCCCCAGCAGTGGGTAGAAACACACTAGCAGTGGGAAATTTTTCCCACTGCTCTAACATAGAAAAGGGAGATGGGCGATTTTAAGCTTGTTTAATGGATATTGTTAGATACCAAAGGCACCCCCCACACTCATGGAAGTGTGGGGAGTCAATATAAAAAAGAAAACACACAGACTTATCACAAAAATCACACAAAATCTAGCTAAATCAAGTCTCTGATGTAATTGGTATGGGTCTGGGCGTATTTGCTGGTTCAATTGGTCTATTTGGTGAGATTAGACTAGCCAAATCTTGGTTTAAACACACCCAATCCACAACTGATATATTCTAAATCCTAGATTACCACAATAACTAACAATCTACAAGATCTCAGACCTCAAATCACAATAATGAACCCTACTGATTACTTATGCTATTTTTACCAAATTTAGAACATCCAAACACTATTTCACTCTTACAAACTCAAAACAAAGTACACTAAATACCAAGTCTACCCTATTTCAGTATGTTTAAAGTGAGTTTAACCTACCTTGTGTCACCTAAGACTGGTTAACAGTCTATCTAAACACCCCCTTATCTACTCAAAACAAGATTTTGCCAAGAAAATTTAAACAAAACACTTAAATTAGATCCTAACTTACTCTAATCATGCATCAAACCATTAATGAATACAAACAAATCATTAAGCTAACACCAAAACAGATTATCACAAATAATCACTTAGCATTCACTTTTAAACCAAAAAGGAGGGTTCAAGCTTTTTTTTACCATGTGGGACCCACATCCATGCCCCCACTAAGTCTGTTGATGCCTTCTCCTTATAGCTTATAGCTAGCATATGGTGATGGCTTTATGAGGGCCGTTGAGGTAGAGAAAGATGATGGTGGTGGACTACAATAGTCCACATACCCAATATCTCTTCTAATGGTACCTGCCAAGAAACAAAGGAAATAGAACAATAGCTTCAAGAGCTAACCATAAGCTGTTGTCAGCAGCTTATAGTGAGCTTATGAAACAGTAACCTCAAGTAGTAAAATGGAACTTTTGAAAAACCAAACTTTTTTAACCAAACTTTTTGAAACCACTATGTAACCAATAGAAATAACCAATCCTATATCCTTACAAATGTTTGATTTTGTCAGAATCAAACACCCATGATCACCTATAGGAATGGGGTCTAAAAACCGTTTTGCCAAAAACTTTGAACAAAATATGTTTTGATAAGAGAGTCAAACAACTACCATTAACTTAAACTAAAGTTTGCAAAGAAATAAACATGGAACTCATATATTTGCAAGGATTTAAAAATACTTTAAATATTCATTTAAAAAGGTTTACAAAAATCTGGAACAAAGCAAATAGAGGCACATTACATCTCTATTTATACTGAATATCATAACTATCTAGAATACATGGATAAATAAACCCTAATGCTAATAAAAATCCAAAAATGCCCTTGAGGTATTGATTTTTTTAAAATCAGTCAAACCCATGTGGAGTATTCTTGGAAGTATGTTGATGCTAGCTGTTCTTTATGATCTTGAACCGTTCATTCCATCCTTTGGGAACAAGTTTTGAGTTGTGGTCATTGGATTTCTGAAAGGATTCTCTTATTTCCATTTGAGGTGAGGCAGGGGACCATGGTGGGACCCATAGGAGGTCACGGGGTACAAATTTTGGGTGTGGGATGGGTTTAGTTGGTGTTAAATTAGGATTCTGGAAACAATAAACCAAAGGCCCTTTGATTTAGAATCGATTAGACCTGGGGATTTTTTAGGGTTGATAGGTGATTAGGGAAGGAGTTTAATCTAATATTGGGGGTGGATTAGTGTTTGGCGGGTAGGGATTAATATAATTAGTTTGAAAAAACTGATTATATATAGTTGGGTGGAAAGCGGACGTGGAGTGGGAGATGGCTGTGATTGGTGGAAGGGGGATGTAGTGGGTGACGTGGCGGATGGTAATTGGAGAGATGTAGTATGGTTATCTTGGCTAAAATAGTCCCTCCACTTCCCAATTGTGTTCAAATAAAGTTTAAACAGCCAAAGTATTAATTCCCTTTGTTATACAAGTTTATGTTGTTGATCCCAAACTCAAATCTTAAACCTTAGCTTGCTTAAGGGTTGTGATAGAAAGAATAAATTCAATCTAACACTAGAGAAACTTTGCAATACAAAGTAACTAAACAAGATGCGGAATATAGTGTTTAGCACAAGAACAAATGTTTAAACTAAACGTTGAATTTTAATATATCATAGATATACGAATACCCAATAGTGGTATTAGGGTTACACAACATTAAAGTATGAAATGAAATGAACAGAGAAAGATGTGTTTTACATGACAACCTAGTGAGTCCTTTTATAGCACAAGGACTCACGTACAAGATCACTACTAACAAACTAGAAAACTATCTTGGAGTAGTAACTGAAACGCATCATAATCTCTTCTAAGTTTATCTTAGTAGCAGGGTCTTTGACTTCCAACAGGGGGACCAATTCCCCTTCCTTTGTTATTTAGAGGGGAAACTTACTCTAGCAGGGGAAACTCTGACCAACCAGCAGGAGGAACTACCACTCTTATATTTATTCCCAACAATCCTCCCCTAAACTTGTGCTTTAGCCTAAAGACAAGTTTCTGAATAAATGCTAGTTGATGAGGATGCTTACAAAGTTCCTGGCCAAAGTTGACTATGAATTAACCTTACCAAATCATAAGCAACATGTGCTTTAGCATCCACAATTAAATCAGCCTATGCCAGCTTCTTCAAGGTCTCTTGAGTGAAAGGATAATAACGATGATTAAGCATATAAACACTTACACCTTCCATGGCTACCTCATAAACCCCAGAATTGGTAAACAACTTCCAATATAGCATATTTCCCCCATTCACTACATCAAAGATAGGATCAAACATCTCATGCTCATACATCCTGTGCATGTAGTCCCAAATCACCCAATCCTTCTCTACACCATCCAAAGTAGGAGGATTTGCAACAAATGTCTTCTTCAAAATTTTCCATAGATCATCCAAATCCTCACTGTCTAAAGTTTGAAATAGCAGATCTAATCTCAGAACAGTATGTGCTGTATTGTCAGCTCTTGTAAGCTTCCACCAAGATATCCCTTTGTGTTCATAAATAGCATACTCTACTATGGCGTACTTCTTCCCAAACTCACTTGGTGGAATTTCATCATTCTCTTGCACAATCAAATGCTTGTCTATTTCTTCATTGGAAGGATGCTGAGTTTCCTTAGTAACTGTACCAACCTTTTCCATCCCTTTTAACCTTTTGGCTGCTCTCTGTGCATTGAGAAAAGATCTTTCAACTGCTAGAAAAGTTGCACCTGCTTGGGATGATGCACCTGCTTGTGTTGTTTCCACTGCCACTCCTTCAGCCTTTCTTTTTCTGGACTCCCTAGCTTTCTGTATCCCCTTATCTTTCCTCCTGAGATACTCAACCTCTTTAGGAGTGTTTACACCTATGAAGTCATCCACATTTGTCTCCTTTATTATTGGCCTAACTACTTTCTATATCTCCTCAAAGTCATGTCTTTGAAGTGAGCATCAGTCCACCTCTTGTGTCTTTTAAGCATAACCTTGTAGTGTGCCAGCCTCCCCTTCTCAGACCTCAAATACTTTTCCTTCTGAATCTGAATCATTCTTCTTTCCAGATATTCCTTTTGATAATTGAAGACCAAAAGATTCAGTTCATACATGTCTTCCAAAGGAGCATTCACCAACTCCTTTTCCCATTGGTCTAGAAATTCTTGAACATGAGGTACCCTGTCATCCAGTTCTCTATGCATGATTTCAACCTGTTTAAGCATTTCTTTGGGCCTCATTTGCTGCATTCTTTGTTCTTGCATGTGTAGCTCTTCTTCTTGAAGTCTCAGAGCTACATGTTCATCGTGTTCCTCTTGAGCCCTTAGTTGTTCAAGCGTTTTGTGCTTGTACTTTCTCTTGGGCTGTTCAATCATCTTCCCCTTTCCTTTATCTTTTGGATCCACTGCTGGTTTTGCTTTGGGTGCAGAGTCTCCAATTTTTATCCCCTTCTAAGCTGGTTGCCTTATGTTCTTCCTAACAAATGTTTGAGTAATAGGTTTAGCAGTGGAAGGACTTACAGCAGGGGGTCAATTATAGCAGGGGAAACTTTTGTAGAAGCAGGGGCTTCTTCTTGATTGCCCATATTCAACAGGGCTTGGGCAATATCTTTTGTGGCACTCCCCTTATCACTTCCTTTCTCATCACTTGCCACCTTTTCTTGTCCTAGATCCTGTCCACTAGGAAATGCATACCACTGAGTAGACTCATATGTTTTCCAACTTTTGCCACATAAACTTTTGTAAACTTGTTTCAAGGACCATATGTGTATTTTCACCATACTTCAAGGTCTTTTCTTATATATTCTTGAAACTTAAGGACCATACTTGTAACTTTCAAGATTTACAAGGGTCAAAAGTGACAAGTCTTCAAAAGTTAAGGGACCAATCTTGACAAATCTTCAAACTTCAAGGACTTCAATAGAAATTCATGATTCGAGTCCGGTTCTTTGTGCGGCTTCGTTTCCCGTGTTTGTTTTTTCTTGATTCTTGTAATCTTTTGGTGAATTCACGATATCCGTACCTAAAATACACAATGAACAAACACAAGCATATTTTGGGGTATTTTAATTATATTTTTAGCCTTTTAAGCCCGATTTGGACGATGAGACTATGTATAATTACAGTCTCATCACTCTCCCATACTAAACCATTACCTTGTCCCCACGCGATGCTAGAATTAAGTATCGTAGCACTTCCAAAATTTATTTTTAGGTGGCTTTTATTGAAAACGTAAATTTAAATAAACTACTACATGTATTTTAGACATAATGCATTGTTTTCATCACGATTAAGTGACTTTTAGGGTCAAAGAATAAGAATACGTGAATGCCTCATAGAGATAAGTTCGTCATCCTCGATTTTCACCCAATTCCATGCTAAGCGTGTAACGAGATCATTGTTATTATAAGTTAGTAAAACAATCATTACTCATGCGCGTTAATTACGTACTTAGACTCCCTTATTCCTAAGGTGTATCTCTTATATTTTATTTTGTCTTAATGATCAAGAGGATGCATTTGACTTATTTCGATATTTTGTTAAGGCCGAAAATAAAGTTGGACGATTTAATTAATAGTTAGCTAAAGGACACGATCTTTTAAAACGGCTTCTCGTAATCTCCTTAAGTTCATATCTTGGCATAACTCGTTTCACGATTTGAGACCTTTATCGGACCGATATTTGGCATGTACTTCATACTTCGAATCTTGGAAGACGTTCTTGAAATAATGGTCTTCTCTTCATATATGGAATTTCTTCACTTGACGTTTTTGAGAGATTCTTCAAACTTGGACCACGACTTCATCATTTTCTTCAATCTTTATTTGGGATTTTGATATACAACGATTTGCCTCCTTTTCGGACTTGGATATATTTATCCTCATACCTTGTTAGGGTCTTTTTGGATAGACTTCTCCATGATCTTTAGGGGAGTATATTGCTTTTCGTCGTGTGTCTTGATCCTTCACATTGATTTTGGAATAATGATACTTCACATCATCTTGGATCTTTAGCAACAAAATGGAGTCCTCATGCCTTGTTAGGGCCTTTTTGGTACTTTCCAATCTTCGCATCCCGCTTCAATAAGTTATGCCTTGGCTATGAACTCTATTCGAACACGAGCAACTTTTAAACGATCTTGGGCTAGAATCTAAGTAATCTTTTAAATCGTACGACCTTACTTATTGCATTTATTTAAAAAAAACGTTGGGAGAAAAAGCTAATAATTACCACACATGAGATCGTGAAATATTACGTAACTTATAATTAACTTTATCATTTCTCGTCCTCATTTAAGAGACTTAGCGTAATTAAAGTTAAGGAATCGAAGCTAGTGTAAAAACACGGTCGAGTAAAAAATTACTCTTATTCTCACCATCTAAAAACCTACATTCGTGTCTTAAACACTTATAAAAAACAAGAAAAAATTTAGAATTTGGCTATTTTTAGCCTTATTTTGCATAAAACGATAACAAAAAGATGAAAATTGGATTGTGTGATGACGTAAGCAAGGTGAAGTATCTACTCACCCCCCATACTGAAACTAAACATTGTCCATAATGTTTCAAGTCTAGGGGTGAAACACCCCCATACTAGAGACGAAAGTCGAATGCTTAATCTCGACCATAGAAAGGGTAAAACGAATAACCTATAAGCCGTTTATGAATTATGCTAATAAGATAAACGTTAGAACATAAAAGGATATCATCGGATATTGGAATCTCCAAAGGCAACGATCAAAGCTCGAGTGATCCGTAAAACGAACACGAGAGGCTTCAATGATGACGATGAACCTAATAAATCACAATCACAAACAACCACGGAACAAAGGTTGGAAGAGCACAAGTCCCCTCGTTACACTAATTAGAAAAATAAAATGAAAATGATAAAAAGGATAGGCATGAGATTCCCCCACGAGGCACCTCATTTTTGATAACCGAGTCAAGAGCTTGACTCGAATCCCCATAAATATGATTATTTACGGATTATCATGGGATGGTTAATGAGTGGGTCTTACATGTAAACAAGGCCCAAATAAACCGATAACAAAGGCAAATCCTTTATACCAGGGTCAAAGATCGTATCCTCACATTTGGTGGAAAATGATACAGGCAAAGCTGGAGAATACGTTTTGTAAGGAAGAAAACTGCTTACAACATACTCGAAGTACGTGTAGTCATGAGAACCGAGAGGGTGGGTAGGATAACTTTGAGACGAAGGCAAATTTGGAAGAGAAACAATAAAAATGGGGGTCTCAAAGTATCCTCCCGATTCAAAGGCAAAAGCTCATTGAAATCCTCATTCTCATCGAGAGGCGGTCCATCAGTGAACCCCTCGAGAATGGAGGCATCTCAAGTCAAAAGAGAAGGCTCATCCAAATGAGACTTAGGGAGGGTGAGTAGCAAATTCGGCTCATCGAGTATAGGATCCAAATAATCCTCACTCTCGATGTCCTCGAACATCTCATCAAAGAGAGGATTTACGTCACCAAAAGCGAACTCGTCATCAAATTCAAAAAGGGCATTCGAGTAGATTTTAAATTCGTCGACACGAACTTCCTCATCGAGTAGTGACTCGTCATCACTAGTGGAAAAATCATCATCGAAAAGCGGGTTCGAAAAAGTCAATGATTATCTACCCGAAGTGTCATTGGGAGAGACATCATTACATGAAATTGTATCACACTCACTATCGTAATTTGCCTCGTTAGAATTTTTGTGGAAAAATTCACCGAGAGCAAAATCACTTAGCTCCTCATCGGAGACAACTGTAGGCTCACTTTGGATTGGAATAGGGATCTCAACACTAGGATTAGTGCTAAGATTCTTCTCCCCCATACTTAGAGAGGCATCAGGTTCCGTAAGGAGCATGAGAGTAATGGTTTCACAAGACGAGTTGAGATTAAAAATGTCGCTATCGTCGTCGTCATCATAAATAGGAGACGTGAGATCACATCTAGCTAGATGCTCCTCTCTTTCTTGTTCTTGTCTTTTATGACGAATATCGATGCTTAAACCATTGTAATCTTGTAAAAGTTGTTTAGTTCTAATCTCACACTCTCTTTTAAACTCGTCACTTATTTCTTCTCTATGATATCTCCTAACGCCGAGTTCATTAGAGATATCGTTTATTCTTGATTGGTTCGTCGTTTCTCCTCTTCCATATCTTTGATGCCTTCTTCGATCACTTCGACGATTGAAAGTTCCTTTTTCTTCATAATTTGTTGAAAAAGCATTTTGATTTCTTTAAATCCCTCGTCAATGCGACTTGCACCGAAATCATCATCGAATTTTTTTTGTGGAGGTGGTTGGTCAAAACCGGAGAATTGGTTGTCGAAAGACGTATCATGGTTCATCGGTTGACAATCATACCCATAGTGAGGTGCGTTTCCACAAGACTCACATGAATACGACGATGGATATTGCGATGATTGGTCAAAGAAATTAGGATTCGGTTCGGGGTAATTATAATTCGTACAACTAAATCCGAAGTCGTGCTCCAAACCACAAAATCACACGAATAAGACGAAGGCGGTTGTGGAGCTTGGTCATAGGATTGAAATTTGTAACCATGGTCATTTTGAGGAGAGTTGTAGATATATCCCTCCCTTCCTCCATAAATCTCGCAATTGAAGCAATTACCACCGTCGGGCGGACCTCCACAATATGGACAAGAGTAATATCCATCGTTGGACATGACGAAACGAGAATGGTGTTACGAGAATTAAACACTAGAGAGTTAGAAAAAGAATTAATTGATAATGGGTAAGAAGAATATTTTTTATTTTTGATTGTTTTTTTTAATTTTTTTGGTTTTTTGGCGTATTATGTAGACTTAAACCTACAAATCTCTCTTCGAATCAATTTCTCGCTTAAAGGAGCCTCAAGTAATTAAAATGATCACATTGGGTGAACGCTTTCGATGACTTTAGAACGTTGGTGGAACACAAAAACGTTCAAGAGGGTTTAATCTTAGAAACACAAGAAAATATAATATATGTAGATAATACTTCGGATGCCAAATCCTCGATTAGACCTTTTTCTCAAAACACGCACAAGCAAGTGGGGGAAACGAGGCGGCGCTAAGCACTTAAGAGCCTTTTTCCCTTAGGTCGTGAAATACAACCGCCTTATGCCCACCTTATAGTTTGTGTTAATCAAAATTAAGCCTCACGAAAGTATTTATCTATTTTGCCTTTTGATTTTGCTTTGGATTCGAATACAATAATTGAGTGATGAAATCCTAACTAAGGTTGCGTTTTCACGCTTTTGGAGATATTGTAAATTTATTGTGATACGTATATAATTTATTAATAATATTCACAAAGAAAACGAAACCGAATAATGGGATATCTACAATATAGTAAATGATTGTTTTGTGTCTAATTTAGGAAAACTAAACACGATTTATTTAGATACTATAATATATTAAGAAAAAATAACAATAATTAGTATGTATGTTATATACGCTTTCCAAAAATGAAAAGAAAAAACGCACTACTCACACAAACATGATATGTATAATGACTAAACACACGTCCCCAACAGCGGCGCCAAAATTGATGTAGTAAAATCGTACACCTCTTTTAGGAAAAAGAGTATAAGCCGATAAGTATTAATCGATACGGTTTAGGAAAACCGTAAAGACGAAAATTCCAAGTTCGTTCTCGAAGGAGGTGTGTATGTATTAGGCCAATTATATAAAAATCAAGTTTGGATTAGTGTCGTTTTTTAGGTTTAAAGAGAGAAAATTAAAGACGAGTTAAACTAAGATTACACCACGACGTAAAACGTAAAAACGTAAACGTAAATACGTAAAACGCGAAGAAAATTAAAAATTAAAGCTAAAAATTAATTAAAAATTAAAACTAAGTTTAAAATAATATAAATAGAATAAAAATTCAATAAATAAATTTTAAAACCTTTTATTAATTAAATATTTAATTTTAAATGCTAATTAAAGACCTAAAATTAAATATAATTAACAAAAACCCCAAGATATTATTTTATCAAACAAATATCTTAATTATATTAATTAAACACTAAAAAGTATTTTTCCTAAAATTTTAAAACTACTTTTCTAATTTTAAAGGCTAAAAACACTTTTTAAACTAAAATAATCATAAAAAAAATAATGAGAAAATTAATTTTACTTTTTCAAAAATCCTATTTTACTTAATTAAAGCTGGAAAAAATGAAAAAGTTGAAAATAATACTTTTTTACCTAATAGGACAAAAACAGATTAAATAAAAACTATTTTAACTCAAATTAATTCAAAAAAATAATTAAATAATGGTAACAATGAAATTCTTTTTGTAAAAATCTTAAATTATATTACTGAAAATAGGAAAATTTGAAAAACTTAAAAACAGTAATTTTTACCACTAAAAGACAAAAAAAATTTCAAATAAAATTAATTAAAACTTAAATTAAATCTAAAAATATTAAAATAAGCAGAAAAATAAAAATAAACTTTATGAAAAATCTTAAAATAATAAAACAAACCTAGGAAAATTAAAATGAATGAAAAAAGTTGAAAATAGTACACTAAAGACAAAAAATGGGAAAACTAATGTTGACTGGTGGACAGGTTTTGTCTTGTAGCCCTAGCAGTGGGTAGAAACACACTAGCAGTGGGAACTTTTTCCCACTGCTCTAACACAGAAAAGAGATATGGACGATATTAAGCTTGTTTAATGGATATTGTTGGATACCAAAGGCACCCCCACACTCATGGATGTATGGGGAGTCAATATAAACAAGAAAACACACAGACTTAACACAAAAATCATACAAAATCTAGCTAAATCAAGTCTCAGATGTAACTGGTATGGGTCTAGGCGTATTTTCTGGTTGAATTGGTCTATTTGGTGAGATTAGAGTAGCCAAATCTTGGTTCAAACACACCCAATCCACAACTGATATATTCTAAATCCTAGATTACCACAATAACTAACAATCTACAAGATCTCAGACCTCAAACCACAATAATGAACCCTACTGATTACTTATGCTATTTTTACCAAATTTAGAACATCCAAACACTGTTTCACTCTTACAAACTCAAAACAAAGTACACTAAATACCAAGTCTACCCTATTTCAGTAAGTTTAAACAAATTTTAACCTACCTTGTGTCACCCAAGACTGGTTAACAGTCTATCCAAACACCCCCTTATCTACTAAAAACAAGATTTTGCCAAGAAAATTTAAACAAAACACTTAAATTAGATCCTAACTTACTCTAATCATGCATCAAACCATTAATGAACACAAACAAAGCATTAAGCTAACACCAAAACTATTTATCACAAATAATCACATAGCATTCACTTTTAAACCAAAAAGGAGGGTTCAAGATTTTTTTACCATGTAGGACCCACATCCAGGCCCCACTAAGGCTGTTGATGCCTTCTCCTTATAGCTAGCTTATGGTGATGGCTTTATGAGGGCTGTTGAGGTACAGAAAGATGATGGTGGTGGACTACAAGAGTCCACACACCCAATATGTCTTCTAATGGTACCTACCAAGAAACAAAGGAAATAGAACAAAAGCTTCAAGAGCTAAACATAAGTTGTTGTCAGCAGCTTATGGTGAGCTTATAAAACAGTAACCTCAAATAGTAAAATGGAACTTTTGAAAAACCAAACTTTTTTAACCAAACTTTTTGAAACCACTATGTAACCAACAGAAGTAACCAATCCTATACCTTCACAAATGTTTGATTTTTTCAGAATCAATGATAACTTAGATTTTACTCAGGTTAAAATTGTTCGTTAAAGTATGTCTCTTCGAAGTGAAAAACTTATGTTTAATGTGTGACTCAGTTGAACTTTGGTGAAATAAAGATGCGTCGTTGTAGTTTTTGAAAATAAAAGTGCAAAACAATTAAATTAAAAGTGCAATTAAAATAAATCTAAGTCTAATTAAAATAAAGTGCAAGTATTTAAAAGCAAGACTAAAACTAAAGGGCAATAAAGTAAATAACGCAAACTTAAATTCTAACTAAGGCAAACTTAAAACGCAACTAAAACTAAAACTTAAACTAAGGCAAATAAACTTAAAGTGCAGCTAAGTAAAAATGCGGGAAAAATAAAGCTTAAAATGAAAAGGCAGAAAACTAAAAACTGAAATTCCCTATCCGGAATAAAATCCTATTCGGAATAAGTGCTATTCGAAATAACTGTCACCTATTCGGAAAGATAGCCCTATTCGGAATATGCCTCCTATTCGGAATAAAAGCTCTGTTCGGAATATCTGTCCCTATTCGGAAAGAAGTCCTACTCGGAATATTAGGCCTATTCGGAAAGTCCAGCCTATTCGGAAAAAGGTACCTGTTCGGAATAACCAGTTCTATGCGGAAAGGAATCCCTATTCGGAATAACTTCTTATGCGGAAACTATGGCCTATTCGGAAAACCGGATATTCCGAATAGCAATTTTACAAAAACCCCTATGCGGAATAATAAAATATTCCGAATAAGCAATTTCTACAAAATTGTTACGCGGAATAAAACCTCTATGCGGAATATTTAATATTCCGTATAGAGCACAATGAAACAGCCCTATTCGGAATGTTTGCTGGGGACGAATCTGGGAAGAACAGTAACTATATACCGAAGAACAAGGGAAAGAAGATAGCACGAATTTAAACAAAAACTTAACCAAATCAACAAAAAGATTAAACCAAACTAATAACAAAACATCTAATAAGCATAAACAATCAATCAAAAACAACTAATCAAACAATAAAGATCAAAATAATCAAAACCCACTTAAATTAATCAACCAAAATTAAGAACATGAACATAAACAAATCAACACAAAGATTAAGAAAGGAAGAATGAGATTAACAAGATAAAGATAAAGCTTGACAAGAATTAAAAAGAAAAACTTACTTGAATTAAATGGTAATTAAGGTGCAAGACAAGGTAATTAAATGACAAGTATTTAAATGTGCATAAAATAAAAGTGGAAGAGCTAATTTGTCAAGTTAGCCAACAAGAGGAAAATGAAAATGATCTAATCTATATATAGGGGAGATTAAGGCTTGCTTAGGAAGCTTCCTTAATTGCATGCTTAGTCCCTCCTTCTTTAATCTTCTTTTAATTGCACCATTAGTCCTTTTCTTCTAATCTTTCTTTTAAATTTGGACTTTAAAGACTTGTGGCTCGGGATATCTTTTGAACTCGTCTTTAATTTCTTCAGTAAAATAAACTTGAGTTTCTTGATTTTTGATAAACTTCCGTCTTTTGACTTTTTCTTCGATAAATCTTCAGAATTGGTCTTGGACTTCCGTTCTTTTTCCACTTTTGACTTCTCGACTCCGTCTTTCATCTTTTTCTTCAATAAAAGCCGTGAATGCCCGTGAATTCTCGTGTTTTCTCCACTTTTCACAATTTCGTCCTAAATTACAACAAAAACACAAACCACGCATAATTCCGACATAAAAGACATAAAATACACGTTTTGGTCCGGTTATTATTGTAATTAAGTGGTAGAAAAGATGGGTGTTTACACACCTATCAAATCCCCTACACTTGACCATTGCAATGTCCTCATGCAATGCATTAGTTACAAAGCATGTTTACATTTTTCATCATAATCGATCCACGTTGGCCTTTATTTAAGAGATAGAAAATTATAAAAATGCAAAGCAAAGAAATTAAAAGCATACCTTGGGTTTTGAAAATGTCATGAATAATCATCATCCTCAACTTTTCACTTTCTCCAAACCAAGCTTAAAAACGAGATCATTGCTATTATAAGTTAGTAAACTAACACGAACTCATGTGGGCCAATTATTCACTTAGACTCCCTTATTCCTATGGGTATCTGATATCGCTCATTTATACGAGTTTTTCATAGCGATATTTGTTATGTTTTGTGTCCTAAACGTAATGGATAGACCCCGTATTGCTTATATTTTGTGTAAAGTGTGTTTTATAGGTTTTAGTTATGTTTGGAGTTATTGGAGGCGATTTGGGACCAAAAGGAGCTAAGCAAAACAAGTCAGGGATCAATTGGTCTAATCTTGCGGCGCAAGTAACACACCTGCGGCGCAAATGATTGACACCCAAATCAGTACCAGCCTCGGAAGCCGAGTTGCGGCGCAACTCCTACCTATTGCGGCGCAATTGAAGGGGCTACAGATCATGGTGCTTGCGGATCACGAGTTGCGGCGCAAGACTCATGAGTTGCGGCGCAACAGATGCTGCTGGCAGTTACGAAATTGTGTCTTTATTCCTAATTAAGGGGGAGCCCAAAGAGTTAGTGGGGGACATTATTGCTGAACGTTTTTTTATCAACCAGGAGGAATATATAACCAAGGGGGATCATACACAGAGCCAGTACCTATCATTACACATCATCATCATAATTTTCCGTTGAACAATCATTGTTTTCAATTTCTACTTTGTTAATTTGGAGATCATTGGAACCTATTTCCCAGTTTGGTATTGAATCTTCTATCATTTTAATTGCAATTTGAAGTATGTCTTTTACATATTTAATTGTGTTTGTTACGATCATGAGTAGCTAATTTCTTAATACGTTTGCTTGGAGTATGTGATGTTTATGTGTTAGGTTTTGGGTTTGAAATTCGATTGATGTGTTGAGATTAATTGGGGATCCGTTTGGGTTAATAACTTAATTATCTTGTTAAAATTGTTTATACTCTTGTTTGGTAATCTAAAAACGGGTATTCGAAAGGAGTCCGTAATTTTTACTAAAATAGGAACGAATTAATCGGCCTGTCTTTAGTTGATTATAAGTGAATGATATTCGAAAGGAGTCATTAACAACAATTTTTACAAGTAGATATTCACACAAACGCTAGCTACTAAATTAAGAGAAATCGGTTTAGGAGTTAGTAAGCTATTCGAAAGGAAGCTTATAAATTAACTCTCACATATCAGCTTGAAACTTTATGCACAATTACTTGAGGTGTTAACGGTATTCGAAAGGAATCGTTGCATGGTTAGGTAATTGGAGAAATCCGGTATTCGAAAGGAACTTAGGATTTTACATTAGAAGTTTATCGATATTTTCATACCTAAGAAATAACACATATTCATTAACGGTCCAAGCAGGCGTTTCTTTTATCCATATTTGAAATCTTAAATATTTTTACTGTTATTATAAGCAAGTCTTCACTAAGACTAAAACCAACTTGTTACTCGTTACGCGTTTTTATAAACTAATACTTCCAACTATAAATAGTCCCTGTGTTCGAACTCGATATTTGCTAATACTATTTTACAACTGACAAGGGTACACTGCCCGTGTCATAATCTAGTAAAGGTTAATTTTGGGAAAACTAGATTTTTCGCATCAAGTTTTTGGCCCCCCATACTTAAGCATTTGCTTGTCCCTAAGCAAATCCGACTCAAACCTACTAACAATTTTACAAAACATACAACTTAAGAAAAGCTAAGGAAATACGGGCTCAAACATTTAATTAAATTCCGGTGTTAGAACGTGAAACCGACTACAAACATCTAAAGCTACTAAATTACTTAAGCAAATAAGAACCGCAATTTACCAATTTTAACTCCTAATTCTTCCCCTAGTTTAGATATGTCAAGATAGTCACCCCTTTTCCCTCACTCTCTAACCGAAGTTAGAGCGATCAGCCATTACAGCCGACCCCTATACCGCCTTACTTTCGGGGGAACCCTTAAAATATTACTAAGCATTTTTGATGAAATACTTCTTTCTTGAGAACTGATTGGTTAGTCTTCAACTTTTTCTTTTCTTCGAGCTTTTGTTCACTTCAAACGGTATAACGGGAAAGACCTATGGCCTTTTTCTTTGTTATAGATCAATTTCGATTTTGTCGGCGGGAAAGACCTATGGCCTTTTTCTTCGCCTCTTATTCTTCAAGACTGATGAGGATCAATTTCTATTTCGTTGGCGGGAAAGACCTATGGCCTTTTTCTTCGCCTCTAATCCTCCAAGGGCTTAAGTAATACTAGGATTCCCCAACTACCCCCGAAAGGGTGCAGGGACTACAAGGGCTCGGTACTAAGGATATCTAGTGATTATCTATCTTCTTGATTTTTCAGGGAAACTTAAGGAACTAAAATTAGAAAACCTAAACTCTTATTTACAAGTATTTTACTAACTAAAGATGTTCCTAAGCAATTTCACGTTAAAGTACCGGAATAAAGTTAAATATACAAGCCCCTATTATTTTCCTTAACTACATTTAAGCGTTTTTTTTTTTTTTTTTTTTTTTTTTTCTTCCTAAATTACTTAAACACTTATACTAAACCATACTTTTAAAACTCCTAAGTTACTAAAATAACTAAAATCAGCAAAAATAATCAAAATAAAGGAAATTAAAAGAGAAATGATACAACAAACCGGGGTTTAATCCGGAAGTGCTCGTTTTTTTCCTCGAGTCATGAGCTTGACTCCTCGTTGTGCCGAGAATCTAGAACGGGTAAAACCCATCCTCCATCGTCATACCGTTCTCCTCATCTTCCTCATGATAAAGTTTGACTCTTTGACCATTAACAATAAATGATCCGCCCTCATCCGTTTCTAGCTCCACATATCCACCCGAAAAGACCCGTCTCACCAAGTAAGGACCCGTCCACTTTGATCTCAACTTAGGTGCTTTAAATTTGTACTTCGATTGAAACAAAAGCACCTTGTCCCCTTCCTTAAACTCTTTCCGCCTAATTTTCAAATCATGGACCATCTTAGTTCTCGCCTTATAAAGAGCGGAATTCTCGTATGCGTTCCATCTTAACTCGTCTAACTCATGGAGTTGTAGAAATCTGGTTTCGCCACTAGCGAGTAAATCCATGCTACACTCTTTAAGCGCCCAATACGCCTTATGCTCTATCTCCATGGGTAAATGACATGTTTTCCCATATAGCATTTTGAACGGGGTGGTCCCAATCGGAGTCTTGTAAGCTGTCCTAAATGCCCATAATGCTTCATCCAATTTCTTTGACCATAAAGACGGGTTATTGTTGACCGTCTTCTCCAAAATCCGTTTAATCGCCCGATTCGTGTTTTCGACTTGCCCACTTGTTTGAGGGTGGTAGGAAGTCGAAAACCGGTGTTGTACCCCATATTTCTTCAAAACTTTCTCCATTTGGGCGTTTGCAAAATGGGTTCCCCGATCACTTATCAAAGCTTTTGGCATGCCAAACCTACAAAACAAACTTCGTAAAAAATCAATAACAACGTTAGCATTATTAGTAGGTAGTGCCTTTGCCTCGACCCATTTAGATACATAATCCACCGCCACCAAGATGTAGACATTTTTGTTCGACGGTTTAAACGGCCCCATGAAATCAATTCCCCAAATATCAAAAACTTCGCACACTTGTATACTTTGTTGCGGCATCTCGTCTCGTTTTGTAACCGTACCTTGCCTTTGACACGAATCACATGTCCTTACTAAGGTGTGTGCTTCCGTAAAAATAGTAGGCCAATAGAAACCCGCATCAAACACCTTCTTTCCCGTCACGGTTGGACCATAATGCCCTCCCGTTGGACCATGGTGACATTCATCGAGAATTCGCCTTGTATCGGCTCCATAAACACACCTTCTCACCATTCCATCGGCACACATTCTAAATAGAAACGGCTCCTCCCAAAAGTAATACTTGGCATCCGAGTATAGCTTTTTCCGTTGTTGATAAGTAAGCAATCTACTAACGACTCCACCCGCTAAATAATTGGCTATGTCGGCGTACCAAGGACCCCGTTCACCAAATGCTTTTCCAACAAAAGCCAATCTTTCATCCGGAAAGGTGTCTCGAATATTCTCCTCATTCAAAGCTCCAAGACTCGGATTCTCCAAACGGCTCAAATGATCCGCCGCCACATTTTCTCTACCCCGCTTATCTTGGATCTCCACATCAAATTCTTGCAAAAGTAAGATCCACCTAATCAATCTCGGCTTCGCATCTAACTTTGAAAACAGAAACTTCAAGGCCGAGTGATCCGTGAACACTACCGTTTTACTCAATACCAAATAAGACCGAAATTTATCGAATGCGAACACAACAGCTAGTAATTCCTTCTCGGTAGTGGTATAATTTTGCTGAGCTTCATTTAATGTCTTGCTTGCAAAATAAATCGGCCTAAAATGTTTCTCAATCCTTTGACCCAATACCGCCCCTACCGCAAAATTGCTCGCGTCACACATCAACTCAAAGGGTAGATCCCAATTTGGCGAGATTAGAATGGGTGTGGTCGTTAATCTTTCCTTCAACAATTCAAATGCCTTCATACAATCCTCCGAAAATTCGAACTTTGTATCCTTCTCTAACAAACGAGTCATCGGCCTAGTTATCTTTGAAAAATCCTTAATAAACCGCCTATAAAACCCCGCGTGTCCTAGAAAGCTTCTAACTGATTTCTCGTTCGTTGGAGGTGGTAACTTTGCTATAACTTCAATCTTTGCTCTATCAACCTCAATTCCCGCCTTAGAAATTTTGTGCCCCAATACTATTCCTTCCTTCACCATGAAATGGCATTTTTCCCAATTAAGCACCAAATTTGTTTCTTCACACCGTGCTAGCATCTTATCTAAACTTTCTAAACAACCATCAAATGAACTCCCATAAACCAAAAAATCGTCCATAAAAACCTCCATGGAATTCTCAACCATATTCTGAAAAATCGCCATCATACACCTCTGAAATGTTCCCGGTGCATTACATAACCCGAATGGCATCCGTCTATAAGCAAAGGTACCGAAAGGACAAGTAAATGTTGTTTTCTCTTGGTCCTCGGGGTCAATTGGAATTTGAAAATAACCCGAGAAACCATCAAGAAAACAATAAAACTCGTTTTCCGCCAACCTTTCTATCATTTGATCCATAAATGGCAATGGAAAATGATCCTTTCGAGTCGCCTCATTTAACCTCCTATAATCGATACAAACCCTCCAGCCCGTCACTGTTCTTGTCGGTACCAATTCGTTCTTTTCATTCAACACCACAGTCATTCCACCTTTCTTGGGCACACAATGGACCGGACTAACCCAGGGGCTATCCGCTATCGGGTAAATTATACCTGCATCCAAGAGTTTAACAATTTCCTTTTTGACCACATCTTGCATATTCGGGTTAAGTCTCCGTTGTCTTTGGACAACGGGTTTTACATCATCTAAAAAGTTGATTTTATGTTTACAAAAATCAGAACTTATACCCGGAATATCAGAAATACGCCAAGCGAAAGCCTTTTTATGGCTTTTAAGGACCGTTAGTAATTTAACCTTCTCGTCTTCCAAAAGTGAGGACGAAATAATAATTGGGAGACTAGAATTACCATCTAAGAATGCATACTCTAGATGTGCCGGTAATTGCTTAAGTTCCAAATCCTTCGGGGGATCCTCAATAGAAGTTTTGATCCTCTCCCCGTCGTTAACTACCAACTCCTTCACTTCATTCGAGCTTTCCTCTTCATTCGCCTCTTTTTTAACAATGGAATTCAGCATTTCCATTTCCGCCTCTGCTTCCAAAATGCCTTCCCAATCGAGGTCATAATCTGCTTCATCTATAACATCAATTCTAAAACAAGATTCATCAGTAGAATATGAATGTTTCATTGCTTGATTCAAAGAAAATGTTGCCCTTTCATCACCCAAACCCAAAGAAATTTCGGTATCCCGAACCCGGATGATAGCATCCGCGGTGTTCAAAAATGGTCTACCCAAAATGAGAGGAACTTTTTCATCCTCCTCCATTTCAAGAATAACAAAATCCACGGGATATAAAAATTCTCCAACCCGTATGAGCATATTTTCGGCAATACCCAATGGATATTGATAAGATCGATCGGCCAATCTTATGCTCATACGTGTTGGGGTTAAAACATTTGAAGACAATTTAGTGTAAATAGAGTGGGGCATTAAGTTAATGCTTGCCCCTAAATCCGCTAATGCACTAAAAGTAAATGTATCGTTAAAAGTGCAAGTTAAAAGAAAACTTCCGGGGTCTTCAAGTTTCGGTGGAATAGACTTCTTCACAATTGCTGAACATTCGGCATTTAAGAACGCGGTGATTTTCTCCATGTAATCACCTTTCCCGCTCACGAGTTCCTTCATGAATTTTGCATAATTTGGCATACCCGCAATAAGATCAACTAAAGGAACATTAATCTTAACAGTTTTCATTAACTCGATGAATTTCCCGTATTGTTCCTTTTTCTTTTCTTTTCGAAGTCTATGCGGATATGGGATATGTGGCTTGTATGGCCCTTTTGGTTCGATTTCCGGCTCTTTTTCTTTATTATCACCCTTGGTTCCTTCCCAGGTCTCGACTCCATTTCTATCTCTTCCTCGTCGTCCGAATCACTATCGATGGGTTCATGGTTCTTTTCGAAGTCTCGGATCTCAAGTTGCGGCGCAACTACAGTATCTTGCGGCGCAATTGGTTGGTCAATGACAATTGGGTTCCCCACGGAGTACGAGTTGCGGCGCAAGTCCCTGTTGTTGCGGCGCAAGATGTCTGTTTCAGCTGAAATTTCCGTTTTGTCTTTGTTCAGCACCATTTTTCGGTCCCCCCCATACTTAGGTCCAGACCTAGTCTCCACAACGTTCACTTGCTCATCACGATTATTTGGTGGTACATACTTCGACCCTTGGTTCGATGATCCTCCGGTGTTGTTTTGATTTTGCCTCGGATTTGGTTGGGTTGAACTTGGCATTTGACCCGTTGGTCGGTTCGAGAACTTTTCACTTAATCTTTCAAATTTTCGCTCCAAGTCTTGCATGTTAGCTTGGGTGTTCCGTTGGTTTTGCTCCCATTTTGCGGTGAATCCTTTCATGGAGTTAGCCATCATATCATTTGCCGCCTTTTGGGAGTAGACAAAATCTTTCATCATTTCCTCAAAATTCTGTTCGGTATGCTCCTCCTTTTGTTTCGATTGTTGGGTTGAAATCTCTCTTCATTTCTGTTTCCCTGATTCTGATTTCCATACCCACTATTTCCCCGGTTTTGATACCCATAGTTGGCATAGTTAGCCTCCTCAGATTTCGGCTCACAATCATCCGTGTAGTGAGGTCCCCCGCATTTCCCGCAACCGTTCTTCACTAAGTGTACATCTTTTTCCAAACGACCCATTCGGCTTTTCATTTCATTACCCAAGGCTTTAATCTCGTTCACCACTTCTTTGTTGCTACCACTACTACCTCCTTCTTCAACTTGGTTCACCGTTCCTCTAACTCTCCTATTCCTATTAACCCGATCCCTAGCAATATGAGCTTGAACTTGGTCTTCCATCATTCGGTGAGCCTCGTTTGGTGACTTGTATAGGAAACTGCCACCACCCGCCAAATCCAAGTCGTGTTAAGAACGACTATCCAAACTGTAGTAGAAGATATCAATAACTTCATCTTTATCTAACTCGTGCCCATGGCAGTTCCTTAACAATTCCTTAAGCCTAATCCAAGCACTTGTTATGGTCTCGTTGTCCCATTGTTGAAAAGAACGGATTTGGTTCAATAGCTTCCTGCGCAAGATGGGTGGAAAAAATCTTGTTACAAAAAGCTCCCTCATTTCTTCCCAAGTTGCAATCGTACCCGGCTCTAATTCATTAAACCACGTTTTCGCCTCTCCCGTGAGAGACGATGGAAACAAACTTAACATAACGCTTTCCTCTTGACCCGCTCCATATCGAAACATTCTACATGTCTCTATGAAACTCGCCACATGCTTGTGCGGGTCGGACTTGAAATGTCCGTCAAAAGTACTATCTTGAATCATCTTTAAGTGGTGACCTTTAACGGAAAAGTCATCCCCCAAATCCGGTGCCACAATGGCCGACCCATTCGTCTGTGGTACTATCCTATTCCTATCGATCATCGGTATGTCAAAAGGATTGGGTGGGTTGTTTTCTAGTCTATCATCGTCTCCGTTTTCTGACATTTCTTCTTCAAAAACTAGTTCAACTTCCTCCTCGGAGGATATGCTTTCACTATAAACTACCGAAGCGGCTGCTCCTAAACCCCGTTTCCTCAAAAGTTTTTCCGGATCCGAAAGAGGACTTTGCACTTGTTTCCCTTGGGATCTCGTGTACATACACAATCAATAATCCTGAAAATCACAACACAAACAAAAAACACCCGTGAAAAATATTCAAACAAGTAATCAAACAATACACTAAAAACTTCAACTAAATCAAGTCCCCGGCAGCGGCGCCAAAAACTTGATGCGAAAAATCTAGTTTTCCCAAAATTAACCTTTACTAGATTATGACACGGGCAGTGTACCCTTGTCAGTTGTAAAATAGTATTAGCAAATATCGGGTTCGAACACAGGGACTATTTATAGTTGGAAGTATTAGTTTATAAAAACGCGTAACGAGTAACAAGTTGGTTTTAGTCTTAGTGAAGACTTGTTTATAATAACAGTAAAAATATTTAAGATTTCAAATATGGATAAAAGAAACGCCTGCTTGGACCGTTAATGAATATGTGTTATTTCTTAGGTATGAAAATATCGATAAACTTCTAATGTAAAATCCTAAGTTCCTTTCGAATACCGGATTTCTCCAATTACCTAACCATGCAACGATTCCTTTCGAATACCGTTAACACCTCAAGTAATTGTGCATAAAGTTTCAAGCTGATATGTCTTTAGTTGATTATAAGTGAATGATATTCGAAAGGAGTCATTAACAACAATTTTTACAAGTAGATATTCACACAAACGCTAGCTACTAAATTAAGAGAAATCGGTTTAGGAGTTAGTAAGCTATTCGAAAGGAAGCTTATAAATTAACTCTCACATATCAGCTTGAAACTTTATGCACAATTACTTGAGGTGTTAACGGTATTCGAAAGGAATCGTTGCATGGTTAGGTAATTGGAGAAATCCGGTATTCGAAAGGAACTTAGGATTTTACATTAGAAGTTTATCGATATTTTCATACCTAAGAAATAACACATATTCATTAACGGTCCAAGCAGGCGTTTCTTTTATCCATATTTGAAATCTTAAATATTTTTACTGTTATTATAAACAAGTCTTCACTAAGACTAAAACCAACTTGTTACTCGTTACGCGTTTTTATAAACTAATACTTCCAACTATAAATAGTCCCTGTGTTCGAACCCGATATTTGCTAATACTATTTTACAACTGACAAGGGTACACTGCCCGTGTCATAATCTAGTAAAGGTTAATTTTGGGGAAAACTAGATTTTTCGCATCAGTATCTCTTATATTTTATTATTTGTCTTGAATGATCACGAAGATGCATTGTTTGACTTATTTAGATATTTATTAAGTCTGAAAATAAAGTGCACGATTTAATAAATAGTTAGCTAAAGGACCAAATCTTTTAAAACTGCTTCTCGGGATATCAAAAAGTTCATATCTTGGCATAACTTGGTTCGCGATTTGAGACCTTTCTCGGGCCGATATTTGGCAGCGACTTCATACTTCAAATCTTGAGAGACGTTCATGAAATAATGGTCTTCTCTTCATAATTGGAATTTCTTCACTTGGAATTTTTGAGAGATTCTTCATATATGGACCACGACTTCTTCATTTTTCTCCAATCTTTATTTTGGATTTTGATATACAACGATCCGCCTCCTTTATTGACTTGGATCTATTTATCCTCATACCTTGTTAGGGTCTTTTTGGATGCACTTCTCCATGACTTTTGGGGAGTTTTGCTTTACGACGTGTGTCTCGATCCTTCATATTGATTTTCGATAAATGATTCTTCACATCACTTTTGGATCTTTAGCAACAAAACATAGCCCTCATGCCTTGTTAGGGCCTTTTCGGACTCGCCAATTTTCGCGCCCCGCTTCATAAGTTATGCCTTGGCTATGAACTCTCGTCATTACCGAGCAACTTTTAAACGATCTGGGGCTAGAAGCTACGTAACTTTTCAAATCGTACAACCTTATTTATTAGCAGATAAATTTATTAGCAAGCGATGGGAGAATAGGCTCATAATTAACTCACATAAATTCACGAAAGAATACCGACTTATAATTGGCTCTATCATCTCTCGTTCTCCACGGTTTAAAATCTCAAGTAATGAGACTCGTGGATACTTAGCCTATTAAATCAAAGTTTTGGGTTTTCGAGTCGCCTATAGGATCTTGCAAATTCTTAGACTTTTTCAAGTTTAGAAATCGCATCTTAAAGTTCCCTTGATAAACGACTCTCTAGGATCAATTATAGGAACTTGCGAAAAGTTCTTGTTCTTAACCCGTGAGAGTTAAGACTTTCGCGTTTTATAGCTCCCTATATAAAAGACTAGCAAAACTTGATTTAAACACGTTAAGGATACTAGCTAGAATAAACTCGGATTGAGTCAAAAGATTCACAACGCTTGAAAATTAAAACCACTTATTAAACATTTATTCTAATAAGGAAAGAAAATAACTATACAAAGGGAAAAACTAATAGGCCAAAATAGATCAAAAATTTTGAAAAATGTCGAAAAATTGATTTTCCGGTTAAAATGAGGACAAATACAAGGAAAAGACCACTTAACTTCGATAGAAGTCCCCCTACACTTAAGATAAACATTGTCCTCAATGTTTAAGCATGTGGGAGGAAACTCCCCTACACTTAGGAAACAAAACCAAACACAAAAACAATATATATACACAATAAAGATAAAATCTTTTTGGATTTTTGATATTTTTAATTTTTTGGTTTTGATGAATTTTTTATTTTTATGATTTTTTGAATTTTTTATGCAAGAAAAATAACGCTCACAAGTGAACGGATCCCAAAAAGCAACGTGTCTCTCACAAAAAACTGTTGATCTTTACGAAAAGAGCCGGCAGCGGCGCCATTTGATAACTTAGATTTTACTCAGGTTAAAATTGTTCGTTAAAGTATGTCTCTTCGAATTGAAAAACTTATGTTTAATGTGTGACTCAGTTGAACTTTGGTGAAATAAAGATGCGTCGTTGTAGTTTTTGAAAATAAAAGGTGCAAAACAATTAAATTAAAAGTGCAATTAAAATAAATCTAAGTCTAATTAAAATAAAGTGCAAGTATTTAAAAGCAAGACTAAAACTAAAGGGCAATAAAGTAAATAACGCAAACTTAAATTCTAACTAAGGCAAACTTAAAACGCAACTAAAACTAAAACTTAAACTAAGGCAAATAAACTTAAAGTGCAGCTAAGTAAAAAGGCGGGAAAAATAAAGCTTAAAATGAAAAGGCAGAAAACTAAAAACTGAAATTCCCTATCCGGAATAAAATCCTATTCGGAATAAGTGCTATTCGGAATAACTGTCACCTATTCGGAAAGATAGCCCTATTCGGAATATGCCTCCTATTCGGAATAAAAGCTCTGTTCGGAATATCTGTCCCTATTCGGAAAGAAGTCCTACTCAGAATATTAGGCCTATTCGGAAAGTCCAGCCTATTCGGAAAAAGGTGCCTGTTCGGAATAACCAGTTCTATGCGGAAAGGAATCCCTATTCGGAATAACTTCTTATGCGGAAACTATGGCCTATTCGGAAAACCGGATATTCCGAATAGCAATTTTACAAAAACCCCTATGCGGAATAATAAAATATTCCGAATAAGCAATTTCTACAAAATTGTTACGCGGAATAAAACCTCTATGCGGAATATTTAATATTCCGTATAGAGCACAATGAAACAGCCCTATTCGGAATGTTTGCTGGGGACGAATCTGGGAAGAACAGTAACTATATACCGAAGAACAAGGGAAAGAAGATAGCACGAATTTAAACAAAAACTTAACCAAATCAACAAAAAGATTAAACCAAACTAATAACAAAACATCTAATAAGCATAAACAATCAATCAAAAACAACTAATCAAACAATAAAGATCAAAATAATTAAAACCCACTTAAATTAATCAACCAAAATTAAGAACATGAACATAAACAAATCAACACAAAGATTAAGAAAGGAAGAATGAGATTAACAAGATAAAGATAAAGCTTGACAAGAATTAAAAAGAAAAACTTACTTGAATTAAATGGTAATTAAGGTGCAAGACAAGGTAATTAAATGACAAGTATTTAAATGTGCATAAAATAAAAGTGGAAGAGCTAATTTGTCAAGTTAGCCAACAAGAGGAAAATGAAAATGATCTAATCTATATATAGGGGAGATTAAGGCTTGCTTAGGAAGCTTCCTTAATTGCATGCTTAGTCCCTCCTTCTTTAATCTTCTTTTAATTGCACCATTAGTCCTTTTCTTCTAATCTTTCTTTTAAATTTGGACTTTAAAGACTTGTGGCTCGGGATATCTTTTGAACTCGTCTTTAATTTCTTCAGTAAAATAAACTTGAGTTTCTCGATTTTTGATAAACTTCCGTCTTTTGACTTTTTCTTCGATAAATCTTCAGAATTGGTCTTGGACTTCCGTTCTTTTTCCACTTTTGACTTCTCGACTCCGTCTTTCATCTTTTTCTTCAATAAAAGCCGTGAATGCCCGTGAATTCTCGTGTTTTCTCCACTTTTCACAATTTCGTCCTAAATTACAACAAAAACACAAACCACGCATAATTCCGACATAAAAGACATAAAATACACGTTTTGGTCCGGTTATTATTGTAATTAAGTGGTAGAAAAGATGGGTGTTTACACACCTATCAATCAAACACCCATGATCAACTATAGGAATGGGGTTTCAAAAACGTTTTGCCAAAAACTTTGAACAAAATACGTTTTGATAAGAGAGTCAAACAACTACCATTAACTTAAACTAAAGTTTGCAAAGAAATAAACATGGAACTCATATATTTGCAAGGATTTAAAAATACTTTAAATATTCATTTAAAAATGTTTACAAAAAATATGGAACAATGCAAATAGAGGCACATGACACCTCTATTTATACTGAATATCAGAAACTATCTAGAATACATGGATAGATAAACCCTAATGCTAATAAAAATCCGAAAATGCCCTTGAGGTCTTGATTTTTTTGAAATCAGTCAAAGCCCATGTGGAGTATTCTTGGAAGTATGTTGATGCTAGCTGTTCTTTATGATCTTGAACCGTTCATTCCATCCTTTGAGAACAAGTTTTGAGCTGGGGTCGTTGGATTTCTGAAAGGATTCTTATTGCCATTTGTGGTGAGGCAGGGGACCATGGTGGGACCCATAGGAGGTCACGGGGTACAAATTTTGGGTGTGGGATGGGTTTAGTTGGTGTTAAATTAGGATTCTTGAAACAATAAACCAAAAGTCCTTTGATTTAGAATCGTTTAGATCTAGGGATTTTTTAGGGTTGATGGGTGATTAGGAAAGGAGTTTAATCTGATATTGGGGGTGGATTAGTGTTTGGCGGGTAGGGATTAATATAATTAGTTAAAAAAAACTGATTATATTAAGTTAGGTGGAAAGCAGACGTGGAGTGGGAGATGGCTGTGATTGGTGGAAGGGGGTGTAGTGGGTGACGTGACGGATGGTAATTGGAGAGAGGGAGTATGGTTGTCTTGGCTAAAATAGTCCCTACACTTCCCAATTGTGTTCAAATAAAGTTTAAACAGCCAAAGTATTAATTCCCTTTGTTATACAAGTTTATCTTTTCCAATTTTTGCCACAAAAACTTTTGTAAACTTGTTTCAGGGACCATATGTGCATTTTGACCACACTTCAAGGGCTTTTCTCGTATTTTCTTGAAACTTAAGGACCATACATGTAAATTTTGATATTTACAAGGGCCAAAATTGACAAGTCTTCAAAAGTTGAGGGACCAATCTTGACAAATCTTCAAACTTCAAGGACTTCAATAGAATTTCATGATTCGGGTTCGGTTCTTTGTGCAGCTTCGTTTCCCGTGTTCGTTTTTGCTTGATTCTTGTAATCTTTTGGTGTATTCACGATATTCGTACCTAAAATACACAATGAACAAACACAAGCATATTTTGGGGTATTTTAATGATATTTTTAGCGTTTTAAGCCCGATTTGGACGATGAGACTATGTATAATTTCAGTCTCATCACAACCAATCCACCACAGTAACCACCACCAATCAACCAATCTTCCAAAAAAAGTAAAACCCTAATTTTTTTCTCAAGGAAAATTAGGGCAAATCACTTCAATCGAAGAATAAGAGAGCCAATATGAGAAATCAGTAACAAAGATGACAAAAAGTAATAGATCTCCGAAACCCTAAGTTTTTCTCAAAAAAATTAAAGTACCAAAACAGAAGATCTAGTAGTAATATTAACAGATCCAGCTATCTCAATAACTGATCTAACCAAAAAAGTATGTATAAACAAAAACCCCTAAATTTTATCAAACCCTAAAAAAAATTCTCGATTTTTAGAAACCAGACTCTGATACCATGTAGAAAAACATGATTCAAGAGATCTCAAAGCCACTTTAAATAGATTAAATAAGATTTGATCAAACAAATTGAATAAAAAGCTAAGACTACCAGTGTTAATCACGTGCAGTCCTATTATCTACATGATAATAGTTTTACAAATCAAAGAACAAAAAGAAAGAAAACTAGGGTTTCAAATATCAAGAACAGAGAGAGTAACTGTGTGTAAAACACACTTATGATAATGAGGCGATGATAACAATGAACACACGCTCCACCCTAATATGAAAGAGAGGTGGTCTTATCTAGCCGTTAGGCATGGGCTTGGACAACATGGGCTTGAGTCTAACAAAGAAGAATGTAACTTCCCATCTTTAGTCCCTGACTCCACAAACAGTATGCATAAGGAGTCCAACAACATAACAGAAAGAAAAGAAATACACACAATAAGTCCTTCTGGTTACAAAGGGTTAGCAGATTAGGTCCAACAGTTTAACCGAAGGCTTTGCTAACTGGGGAGAAACTTAGCAGTTCAGTTCACTATTTGTAAACAAAAAAGTGCATAGGACTTTGTATGAATTTATTGTTTTTGAATTGGGATGCAAATTTTATGAAGTTTATAATGATTTCTAAAAATTATACAAAATCTTTCTAGCGTGTAGTTAATTCCCATGTTCGTAGTAACTAATGCTAAGGGTAACGAAGCCGTTGGCACCTCTCGTTGGAAGGCTCGAATTGCTTTTGTACCTTGCAAGTTGTGACGACTCAGCTCAGAGTTGATGAAAACCTACTTTAATTACATCTTAATTATGTATGTATGTGGCTAAAATTTTATGAGACATCTTAGAATGTTCATAAGTCATACCTTTGACAAACAATTATTTGATGTGTAAAAAAAACGTCGCAGCGAAGCGCAACTATCAAAAACTTGTTTTCAACAAAAGGGAAGAAGGTTTCAGTCTACTAAATAAAAGTGATAAAAAAAAACACCCCTTGAGTTAATAATTCTAGTAAACCATTTTTTTTTATGTAATATTGGATAATGAACAAAATTATAAAAGTTGGAAATAACTTGACACAAGTGTTTCTGAATCCTATACAAAATACAACTGGATTAAGTAATATAAGAAACTGGAAAACTCTTAAGAAAATGATAGAATTAAAATATGTTATCGAACCTTAATTGAAGAAGTTTTCTTAATAGGAATTATACGTGCATCTTTTGTTCTTTAATCTACTTAATTAAATTTAGTCCATATGTTTAAAGCTTGCACGTCTAATTGAAAATTTTGTTGAAACATGATGTATTGACCATGCTACATTGCCACCTCACATGCATTATTATCATTTTCTAAGAGGCATATATTATTAACACAACAAACTGTACAGCACCCAAAAACCACAAACACAAACATTATTATCATATGATTGTATATAGTAATATAGTGTAGTATATCTAAAGTCTAGGTAAGGCCGAGTACTTACATTGTTGAGTAACGATAATATCATGACAGCAAATAATTCTCACATATTTTGTACAAAAATATACGAGTTCAGTTACTTGATCACACTTTTGTTGAAGGGACTTATATCTTGATTATTCATTTCAAGAAGCCGATTTACATTTTTCTTAAACGTTCGGTATAAAATATTATTTATGTTTGTCGATCAAATAAATACATATAAATGAACTTCTTACCGAATATCATATTTTACGAACTGTTTACTTATGGCATGATACAAAATGCTTCGTCATTCACATATAACTTAGCAACATTTCAGTGAAACATTGAATGTATTGATCGAGCGATTAGAAAGCACAATTTCTTTTCTTTCATACACTATTTTGCACAAAACTATACAACAAGCTAGATCGATCTATTTTTGTTTTTCACAATTACACTTTTGAGATATAAACACTTAAACAATGACAGACGGAATTTTAATTAGTGATTGGTGTATCGGTGAAAATCTCAAACCGGTTATGGTTGAAAGCTTGAATTCAATACATATTTTCCATCTATTGCATCCGTCAGCCGTTAGCTGAATTTTCATATACAAAATTTCTTGAGACAAGTAATCGTGACGAGCTCTATGAACACGAAACTTTCATTCAAAAATAGAAAATTGGAGGGAATCATTATCCATTCTCTATTACGTAGTACTTAAGTAGTTGGCTTTGACCATTTTTACAATATTATGATCTTTCTTGTTCTCTAAGAGATCTTCTTGCATATTATGCATCTACGAAAACTTAAAACTGTAAATTATACCCACGGGGTCCACCATCTGGTTTAATAATAGTGCACCTAGGAATCAAATGAGAGTACTATTTAGAACAACCTGATAATGTCAACCCTATAAATAGTCAACCATGCTCTTAGCCAAATCTCTTTTTAATTAAATAATCATATACATATTATATCAGTTTATCAGAAAATAATTATAGAGAACCTTCTTAAATAGTCCAGTGGAAACTCATTCAAATCTTACATTAAACTTTTTAAAAATGCAACGTCTATTGTAGAGAGAAATATATGACTCGCTTATAAAACATTTTGATAAATTATTAATAAAATACTTGACACTATAAGAAAAAAGACATATAGTGACACACTTTTTAATGACACACACAAAGTAGTGTGAGTAAAAGTATATATTCACCTACACTTTTGAAAAAAATGTAAGCAATAACTTAAATTTGCTCACACTTTTTAAACAGTGTGAGCAAAAGTCTAACTTTCACCCACACTTTTTAAGAAGTGTGAGTATATGGCCAACTTTCCCCCACACTTTTTATAAAGTGTGAGCAAAAGTCTAACTTTCACCCACACTATTTCAAAAGTGTAGGCAAAAGTCGAATTTTCACCTACACTTTTTAAAAAGTATGGGCAAAAGTCTAACTTTCACCTGCACATTTAAAAAAGTGTGGGCAAAAGTTTAACTTTCACCTACACTTTTTAAAAAGTGTGAGTAAAAGTCGAATTTTCATCTACACTTTTTAAAAAGTGTGAGCAAAAGTCTAACTTTCACCTACACTTTTTAAAATGTGTGAGCAAAAGTCTTTTTTACGAACTCGCTGTCCATAGAGAGTACTGGCTAGCGTTGAACATTTGGGCCACGGATCGGCTCAAACGAATAAATCACATCGAGCTCAAACTTGACGTAACCTATTTCAGTCCGATCTTCTATCCACACTTTACTTAATATTTGTTTTTCGGTTTGATTCGGTATGGTTTTACACGCTATCGATCGAATTACTGAAACATACCGAACACACTTGGTTTAGTCCTTGAGCCGAGGTTTTGGACTAAATCGTTCTCAACGCGATCTGATTTTTAAGGCTCGGTTTTGATTTTCGTCTGATATTTGATCGACATTTTTAGTTCATGTTTGATTACCGGTCTGGTTTAATTCGACTAGATTCAGTCTTATGCACATGCCTTAAGCAAACAGATCGAAAAACTAGACCGTACCAAACACATTGAATTTGATCCTCGGTTTGAGGTTTTAAGCTAAACTGTTGTCCAATCTGATACGATTTTAACATTGGACTGTAAAACCCTATAAAATTCCAATCACTCACCCCAAACAAGAAAAAAAATGTAAAAATAATATAAAATTAATAAAAAGTGATTCTATTCAACATTACATTACAAAATTTTACATTCTACAATAATACAGAATTTAGTAAAAGTAAATAATTATTTAAATTATTACTGTATAGTAATAGTCAATGTTTTAAAAACCGGTTTGACCCGGTCGGTTCAACCGGTTGAACCGGGAACCAGAGTGATGACCGGTCCGTTGTGAGCCGGTTTTTGATTAAAAACCGAATCGGATTAAACCGCCGGGTTTTGATCGACCGGGTCGAACCGCTACCAAAAACCGGCCGGTTCAAAAAAAAGAAAAAAAATCAGATCTATCAGATTATGTAACTGAACAATATGGGTGTGTAGTTGAGATTGATCTATTTCACTCAACTTCTTGAACGTTGATGTGATGAGGACATGTTTTTATGGATGAATATAAGGATCCGTTGTTGATTTTTTGTTTTTTGTGTGCTTAGTTTCGTTGCCATAGCTGTTTTGGGAATGACATTGATGAAAGAAAAGTCAAAGAAACAAGTTCTTGTGGATAGAAATGAAATAAAAACATTATCTGTATTACATATATCAGTACTATCTTTTTTACATTTTAGGTCCATATTTTTTTAAATTTTTTATTTTATATAAAACCAGTTTGACCCGCGGTTGAACCGGTTAAACCGGTAACCCGATGAACCGGTAGTTCGACTGGGTCAATAAAAAACCGGGTTTTAAAACATTGGTAATAGTACAAATTTTACCCTGACACTAAAATGAATAAAAACAAAATCCCCAATTTAAACTCTCTCTCACACACTATCTGCAAGCAATGAAAATCGCCTCATCCAGTTCCCCCCTTTTTTTTTTATAAAAACGCTTAACCTCATTTTCCCCAAATTGGATCGCCACTCTCAGACACACTCACTCAGTTTGTCATGTCTAACGAATTAGCATACATCGAAGCTTATTGTAGCTTAAATTGAAGCTTATTGCAGATTCGATCGAAGCTTATTGTAGATTCAATCGAAGCTTATTGTGGATCGTCACTCAATTCGTTGGGCTAACTGATTATCCTACAATTAGGTAGATTTAATTTCTTTTTTTTGTTTATTTTGCGATATTGTGATGTTTTAGTGTAGCTTGATAGAATCTATAAGTTGTTTGATAGAGGCGTTAGGTCACTGATAGTGTTTTATGCGTTTGAGCTACGAATATGCTTTGTGTTTTATATGTACTGATTGACGTGAATATGCGCTAGGTTATGACAGATTTGTTAGGCTGTTGAATCACTAGTATTTGTGAATGTTATTGCGTTTGTATTTTTTATTTTATGTATTAACCCACTTATAGATGTGATACTGTTTTCGTGTGAGGCGTTAGGTTATTGAACTTTCAGTTTGTTATGTTGTAGTGTTGCGATTCGGTGCTATTGTGGTTTTCTATGAATATATTGAGAAAATGGTTTGTAAAATGTCTAGCATTGCTTAAAACAGATAATATATGGTCGTACAACATTATACGTAGTAGTCATTTAAGTGTATCTATATGCCCGCTAGACTGGGTAGGAAAAAACATAGCCATAGCGTTAACCATTAATGGTTATATTCTTTACAGAAAGTTGTATTGAATGATGTAGGCTAGTAAGAGTTTTCTAGTTGTGATATGTTGTAGTGATTGATGAAGATGCACTAGAGCATGCCCTAGACGCTGTCGTGACTTGCACAATTTTGGTTGGTACAGGTGAACGGGGCTGCGCGTTCGTGTGCCTTTGCAACTCTATACAAAGTAAGCACTAGAGCAGAACCTCTCTTTATTGTTGTGCCAAAAGAGGGGAGCTTGGTGGTGGTATGCCAAATCGATTTTGTAAATTTTTGTAGTTATATTCATTTGATTTAGAGGTATATTTGAAAGATCGAAATATTCGTTTAACCTTTATTTTGGGCTTATGAGGTTATCTCATTTCGGCTTATGTATCTCTTTTTGAGTGGATACAGATTCCAGATAGCGAGAGGGTTCACAGCAAACAACCAGGTTACTACTTTTTTTGAACGGTAATAAAAAGAAGCTGTAGTGCTTCGTCATAAAGACTGCAAGTCAAACTTATATGAGTTTGATGATGTTCAAGATCACCCTGGTTTTGACAAAGAAGGGACCAGATTCAAGCGCCTCATTAAGGACCAGAGTGGACACTCGGATCTTGAAGAAGGCATCAGACGTCTAGTTCTATGCTCTAGGAAGGTTCGTAATACTAATAAAAACAAGTAAAATATTGACACACAAGTTCTATGTACAAGAGTTTCATATTCTAGCTGCTGTAACGAGCCTGAATTTTGTAGATTTATTATGAACTTGATGAGAAAAAGGAAGACATCTGGAGGCAAAGACGTAGAAATCTGTCATGCAAAACAACTTTGCCCGTCTCCTTATGACCTGATCTAGCGTGAACTAAAATGTTATCCAAGTAAGAAAATCAAGCTATGTATAAAAAAAAGTTACTTACTTTTTCCGATGATACCATTACATATAAGTTTATACATTTAATTTGTTCATAGTTTTTACATTGCAAATGTTCTTGACCCGTATCTTCATGATAATTTCAAATGTATAGATTGTTGGGCGCCAGGAGGAACCAATGAATATGGGGCACTACAGTTACATTGCCCCTGGTCTCGCGAAAACCATGAAATCAGTTCACAGAGGTCTCGTAGATGACATCAAATACGCGGGTCGTGCTCCATCTGCTGCCACTGATCCTGGTTTCTACATAGTTCACGAGAAAGAGCAGCCCGAACTCGTTGAGAAAGCCATAACTGCTGATATCATCACTAATCCTACGAACTAAAACCAAACTCTCTAAAGGTATGATTTTAACTTTTGACCTATACTTTGTGTAGTTTACAGAGTTGTAGTTACATGCGTTTTGCAGCCTTGTTCTTTAGTTTTAAAATTTTGGAACTTTAACCGAGACTGTTGTTTATGCTCGGTTCTTGAGGGGTGCAATAATCACATTAGAAACAATTCTTGCTTGAGGCTCATATACGAACTTGATTGACAGTTGAGGCTTCTTGTTGTTAACAGACTTATCTAGGTTTCTTGTGCTCTTATGTGTGCTTGTGCTACCCAAAACTAATCCCTATGTTATTGTACCTTCTTCATTTCTTTGATACTCTATTCGAATGGTAAGTTATTGTTGTTACACCTAGGCTAGATCGCGTAAGACTTCCATAGAGATCTATTTGATTCATTTGCTGGTAGGCAGATCATATTGCCCAATATGTATCAACCCAAATTTGCCCAAATTAGCTTTCCAAGATTTTATGTTCTATAAAATGTATTACCTATGTTCTTTACATCTTACGAAAACTATCCACTTCAGTGTTTTATTGGGTTGTGATTCAAAGTCGGACTGTAATGTCTTAAATATTGTATTAGATGAGCATTCTTTTCTATGATGTTTACTTTTAGATTCCACGTCATTTAGGGAAGTTTGTTTATCCGGAATATCCCACTTGCTTGATACGGATGATTTCTGAATAATGTAATCTCGTTCTTTTTGCAGCCTACCCTTTCAGGCGAAATTCAGTCCCCACTTGGGGTTGCTAAAGTGGAATTCATTGATCCAAGAGAAACTGTAGCGGTTAGTATATTGATACCCTTTTGGTATGTTTCGTTATAAGACTTTAATTTTACTTTAAGATCATGATAAAAGGGCATTCGATCATGCATCATAGTTAAGTAATGTATTAAGCATTTAAGCCACATATAACGTGCACGTTATTCCCATTCTGAGAGCTGGTCTTGCTCTTGCAGAGCATGCATCATCCATCTTACCAGCAAAAGACATACCACCTTGGTAATTAAGTCGGCCCGTTTATAATTTATTTTATGTTTTATTGCGATTCTAATATTTTATTTCTTTGTATTTGAACCATATTTAGGTGGCACAATAGCTGCACGTGTTGACTTGGTCAAGGAATGAGGAGTCGGCGATCAGCATATCAAAGTGGTAAGTAGATAAACCCTTTGACGAGTATGTAATACCTGTCATCACTGACATGCCGATGCTGCTATGTTTTACTTTTTCTTTATGGATTTACCTTGTACATATCCTATCCTAATGTTCAGGCTCTTACACTGGGATATATCGGGAAAATAGTTTGTAGAATGTCAAGTACACTTAAAATAGACAGTAATATTATAGTCATTTGAGTGTTTATGTGCCTGCTAGCCTTGGTGTTGAGATGTTGAATTAAACATTTCTCTCTGTGTCAAATTAGTACTGTCTACAGCTTTCTTTTATGCTAACCAGATTTTAATTTCTCTGCAGTCTTGTTCTGATCAGTGTTCAACGTCTCCTATATGCAGTCACTTAAGAATACCTAAGGATGAGGCTGATGTATGACATGAGGATTGCAAACACCAAGCATTACTATTTTCTCATTTAGCTGAGATATAGTTAGTCGCATTGCGATAATCGTTGTACTTGCATTTCATCCTTGAGAAAGATGTCCGTTTCGTGTTTGTGGTTAGACAAAATACTTGGTCTAGTTCGACATATGGTTATAAATATGTTGGTCAGTTTTTTGTTATTAATTAGTACTAGTTTTTCATGTGTTAATCTTGAATAAATATAGCAGGACAAAAATGTATGTATGTATATTGAGTGATCTTTACTAGTAGCCTACACTGACAGATGATCTGTCAGAAAAAAGTTTCAACCTATTCTGACACTATTAAGTGTCAGTAATTTCTGACAGTATATACTTTTACCAGCAGGACTTTAACCCTCACTTTTTTAAGTGTAGGTGAAAAAAATGTCTTTTAATGACACTTTTTTGGACATTTTCTGACACTTTCTATGTGTCATTGAAAGACCTTTTTCTTGTAGTGTGAATTTTCAACATACAATATTAATAACACATGATAAAAGCAAAATAAACTTATCTAATCAAAACATAAATTTGAAACATAAAATTATAAGAGAGGAAATTAAATACTATATTTAAAATAATTCATCATCCCTTTTTACAATAAATATAACATATAGTACAAGCAAAAGAAGCTTACATAATAAAGTAGCAATTTCAAACATTTAATTATAGCATATTGCGTTTACATTAAATTCTACAGTTAAATTACACATGGTACAAGTAATTTATATTCATATTAATACTAATTACTAATTACGTAGTAATACATAATAATTAATACACGCTTAAAAATAAATATAATTAATACAACTTAATATATAATTAAAACAACAATTTTTTTAAAATACAAGTATATATGTAAGTTATACAACAATTAAAAGCATATTTTTACAAAAAAAAACGTGCATATTATGTCTACCTAAAATGACTGTGTATATACTTATAAAAATCGAACCGGGCAAAGGGGTTCAACCGACAACCAGAGTCGCCATCAATTCAGCTACAGTTACATAAAGATACCCAAACCTCATAATATCGTTTTTCGTAATGTCGTTGTAAAGAAACAATAAAAATTGCCAAAAACTCTGTTACAAGGTACCCGCCACCGTAACGCACGGGTACCCTGCTAGTTATAGTATAACATAATTGGCCCAACTCTGTTGAAATGTATTTATTGGACAAATGTTTGTACACTGACATGTATTATAACAAATTTATCCTTTGTTTACATTTAAAAAAATATATATATTATTTGTAAAATTATCACATTTATAAGTGTGAATTATTAAAAAGTGTAAAATATTAAAAAATTGACATATAAAAGTGTGAAGTATTTAAAAGTTTACAAATAAAAGTGTAGTTAATTATAAATTTTTATACATAAATGTGTGAAATTATTTGTTAAACCCAATTTGTTCATAATAAAAATATTAAAGATAGAGTGAATTTTTCAAATTTATTCATTTTAAATTGTAAAAAATGATATAATAAGTGTGAAAAAAAAAACTTTGTTGTAGTGATGCCATTTAAATAAAATTTTGAGGTCAAAACTTTTAGGCGAGAAACATAGGGGTGTTTCTTTTTCTTTTTATGCCTCTTAGTGGGAAAAATTGTGGACCCAAATCCTTTTGAACATCTTGTTCCACACTCACACAAATATCTTTCTATTTACATTAAGAGGCTAATTAAGAGTCTAATATGAAAGCATTCAGAAAAAGAAACAAGCCCATAGTTGGTTCTAGAAAGAGAGAGCTATGAAATGGTCATATTTAAGTGTTATTTTTCATATGTTTTTTCAATGAATATTTTAAAAGTATAAAAGATAATAGACTAAATAAATTATTCAAATATCCTCATTTATGTACGTTTTATTTTTTTATCTAACGAAATGGAATTAACCCGAAATTATATTGTCACATCAATATGAAATACGTGTCATCAATATTTATGAATTACACATCATTGTATGCGTGCAATGTTCAGCATGTAATAAACTTTATTACTTCATAGAGCTTTCTATTTATATATGCATGGTTTTTTTACCATTTTTTACACATTTAAGTTGCCGTTATCGTTAATTTACCAAACGTTTTACAAATACTGCTACTGCTCCCACTAGTTTTATCAAACACACCCGTTATCTTGGGACAAGATTGGCGAGGAAATGTTGTTGGTTATCAATGGTTTTTTTTGCCTAGTAATATAATTATCAAATAAGAAATAAATTTTTCAAATCAATTTCATATATACTCAAACATATTTAAAAGTTATTGTATGCATTCAATAGTTGCACTTTGAGTATATATGAAATTAATTTGAAAAATAAGGTGATATATGAAATTAATCTTAAGTTTAATTAATATACTCAGATAATGCATCCCATCACCCCAAATCTGGCTTAATAGTTCCAACATGCTTGTCTGAAGAGTTTCAAAAGTAAAGTTATACGGTTAAAATAGTCACGTTTTAGGATATCATGAGTATTATATATGGCAAATCAAAGATATTGTCTGTTGTAAGAAAGAGATGTTATTAGTCCATGTCCTACTGGGGTCATATATATATAAACGGGACAAATAAAAGAGTGAATTGGGATGGTCATCACAAGCCTAATACAAAAAATAACTCACAATCTTCCAACTAAAACCTTAGCGAGCATTTCATCAAGAGTTATCCAACGAGTTTGTATTTCTCACAGCTTGAACATGGCAAGTACCAACTCTGTTGGAATCCGGCCTCCTAATACCGGAAATCTCATAACCGTCCTTAGTATTGATGGAGGAGGCATTAGAGGGATCGTGCCAGGTGTCATTCTCGAGTTCCTCGAGTCACAACTTCAGGTACGATTATCATGCATTCGTACAAATCTCGTGAACGTATATCAATACATGCAGAAACATTTGGTTCAGTGGTAATTAGATAACGAAAGCGTAAGTTCTGCCAAAAACACTCTTCAACAAAAAAGACCAACTGAAAATTAGATACATTCATATATCTTGGTTGTTAGACTATTAGTTATAATTTTTCTGTCAGTCATATTATTACTCAAGAACATATGTACACAGGAGATCGACGGCCACAATGCAAGACTGGCAGATTACTTTGACGTAATTTCTGGAACAAGCACTGGTGGTCTTGTCTCAGTTATGCTTACGGCTCCAGACAAAAATAACAGACCGTTGTATGCTGCTAAAGATATTGTTCCATTTTATCTTGAAAACACTCCCGAGATTTTCCCACAAATAGAGTAAGATGAAACACAGTAGAATATACTTACGTCAACGTACAATTACCATCCAAATAGATACTAGAGATGTATGTAGTTTACAAATTTACATGATTTTTATGGTGCAATTTTATTAGGGGACCTTTTGCGGGAATTTTGAAGCTTTCAAAGGCGATGACTGGACCCAAATACGACGGGAAGTACCTTAAAGACCTCGTAACGGGGATACTAGGAACCACAAAGTTGAGTCAGACATTAACCAACGTTGTTGTTCCTACATTTGACATAAAGACCATGCAGCCTGTGATATTTAGCTCATTTCAGGTTTGTGCTCAACACTCGCATACCTTTTAGCGCTTTCCCTTCAATGGAATCTCAAATTGGAAAGGACTTCAATATAATCAATTTTGAAATTCGTTGTTAGAAGTAATTATTTTGAACATTTTATCAAATCGCAATACTATCTAAGTATCTAGCTGTTGAAATGCAGCACAAATACTTTATGAACAAATGATTACTACCAAGATAATGTTTATTTATAATTAGATAACAATTGTTGTTCTAATTAGGTGCCAAGAGATCCTAGCACTGATGCTCAATTATCAGACATTTGCGTTGGTACATCAGCAGCACCTACATATCTCCCCGGCCATTATTTTAAAAATGGTGATCGAGAGTTCAACCTTATTGATGGTGGTGTAGCAGCGAATAACCCGGTAATTTAATTTATTTGCATTAGTTTCATATCCTTGTGTTTTTCGTGATGAAATATATGCAACTCTTAAATATAGCCCTGATGTACTATTTGATTAGTATGACCGAGAAATGTTTCTCTTGGAGCAGGGTGTTTAATTATGTATAAGATAAAACGTTGAATCCATGTAGGACAACTGTTATAATTGATGAACTACAACCTCTTGTGTCTTTATTGGCAGACATTGGTTGCGATAGCGGAAGTGACAAGGCAAGTGATGAAAGAAGATCCAAATTTCTTCCCGATTAAGCCTTTAGATTACGGACGATTTCTGGTAGTATCAATAGGAACGGGCACAAAGATGCAGCAAGCACAATATGATGCTGAAATGGCAGCGAAATGGGGACTGCTTGGGTGGTTATTCAATAATGGTTCCATCCCATTGATAGAAGCTTTCACGCAAGCGAGTGCTGATTTGGTTGATTTTCATAACAATATTGTCTTCGAAGCCCTCAATTCCGTTGATAATTATCTTCGCATTCAGGTATAGTCCTCTCATCTCGGATATACTTTGATGATGGTGCGTGTGCCTTATATTTTTTCTCACCGATTCCAACAAATATTAGACTCTGTACTGTATATACAAATAAACAATGCTCAATTTCGACACGAAGATACTAAGTATGCAGTTAATCTCGTAGCTAACTAATATTTGAATCTTCTTATTACGATCTTATAAAAATAGGATGATACTTTGACTGGGGACTTGGCTTCGGTGGATATAGCAACAAAACAGAACTTAGACAGCTTAGTGAAAGTTGGTGAAGGATTGCTGGATAGCCCAGTTTCCCGTGTGAATTCTGATACGGGAGGCGTGGAACCAGTAACCGGTGGTGGAACGAATCGTGAAGCGTTGAAGAGGTACATCATCTACGCTGCAATATTACACATGCTATTATTGATAAACATCCAGTTTATTAGGATACAACTTACTAATGTGTTTATGTGTTTTTTTTTTCTTTCTGAATGTAGGTTTGCGAAACAGCTCTCAGATGAACGGAAACTAAGGGAGTCGAATTGTAAGAATGGTGGAGGCGCGCCTTAGTGAATTCTCCGTGTTTTTAACATTTTATCGAAATCAAAGATGAATTGTTATTTCCAGTTGATGAATTATTGTTGTTTATAAATTTAACGTACTTGTGAACTTCATACATTATTTGTACAATTTATTTTTCATAGACGTGGGTGTCATGGTGCCATGTTGAGGTGATTTGCGACGGCGTGGCGAAGGCTGTTTTAGTCTACTGACTCGTCACAAAACATCACCAAAATAATATTTTTGTATATTTCGTTAACTCTTTCTAACATGGATGGAGCTAAAGGTTCTCGTGGGTGTCTAATATATTTATAGATATTTTTAACGTAATATTTTTTTTAGAAGAATATGAACTTTTTCCAAATACATGTTTAATGCACCGGTTAATAAGATAGTGTTTTATTCTTTATTTTAATTCCTTTTTTTTTTAACTACGTATGTTATATGACGTTAAAAAATTTACATACCTGCACGGCTGCACATATTTGTTTTCGGCTCCTGCTTTCTAACAACGTTTAATATATTACAATTGGGTCGGAGCTAGTGAAAGATAAATACATATTAATCAAGGGTATATAGACTCGGCCTTGATGGCTCTAAAGTCTGACATTACTTGTTCAATTCTTGGGATATTCAACTTCATGCAATACCAAATTTACACGTCAACTTCGAATTGGGTCAATAACATTTTTTTAAATCACTTCAAAAAAAAAAAAACTATTCAAAAACTGGCGTCAAACAATGAAAATTTTCTATTATTGTTATTTTGTAACTAGGCCTAATCGGTGAAACTAGTTTTGGAGCCCATGTAACATAAAATCTTTAAGGTGCTGTTTGGTTCGGAGATATTCGAGGATATTGAGGATATTTAAAATATTTACATTTTAATATACTTTAAATATCGTGTTTGATATAACCAACGAAAGAATTTAAAATTCCTCGAATTCCCAAAATAAAAGATATTAGAATTCCTCCAAAATGTGAGAAATTTTAATTTAATTGAAAATTATTTTTCATAAACTTTTTTTCTTGTTGTTATTATTTGGGCTTTTAAGTTTATATAAAAATTATAAAAATTATAAAAATTTATATAAAATTATTTTCTATAGAATTTATATAAATTTAAATAAATATTTATATAGAATTTTTTATAAAATATATATATAATTTTTATAAAATTTATTGATGTTTCTTATAAAATTTAAATAACCTTTTTTAAAAAATTTAATGAATTTTTTAGAAAATTTATATAAATTTTTTTATAAAATTTAATGTTTTTTTTATAAAGTTTTAATGAATTTTTTATAAAACTTTTATTAAATTTATATTCAATTTTTATAATATTTTTATAAATATTTTAATAAAATTTATATAAATTTTTATAAAAATTTTTATTAAATTTTTATAAAATTTAATGAATTTTTTTATAATATTTATATAAAATTTTTATAAAATCCATGATTTCTTTTTTAATATATAAAAAATTTATAAATCTGTTTATAAAATTTATATAAACTTTTTAAAAAAGTTATATAAATTTTTTATAAGAATTTATAAAATTTATAGAATGCTTTTATAAAATTTATATAAAATTTTTATAATATTTATATATTTTTTATAAAATTTAAATAAACTTTTTATAAGTTTTATATAACTTTTTATAAAATTTATATAATTTTTTATAAAATTTATATTATTTTTTATGAATATTAAATAAAATGTGAAAATTCGATTTTTACTCTTTTAAATAGAAAATATATATATAAAATATTTATTCGTTAATTGGTTCAACCCAAAATCAAGATTTAAAAAAATTATAAACTTCTTCCAACCAAACAGGCGTATACATTTTAAATTTTAGAAATTTTAAATTTTTTAAGAATTTTAATATAATAGAATTTAAAATTTCAAAAGAGAGAAGTGCAAAAATCATCCTTGTGGTATGTCGAAAAATCGAATTACATCCTTCGTTAACTTTTTGGACAACAACCATCCTTCCGTTAGTGCGCGAGGCACAATACATCCCTCATGGACTAACGGTGCAAATGTTTTCTCGTTAAAAATTAACAAAATCTAAAAGAGAGGGTATTCTTGTCATTTTCCTTTCCCAGGGATGTATTGTGAACCTTATCATAAATAGTTTCAAAAAAAAAATTTATTTTTGAAAAAAAAATAATTATTTTCATAAAAAATAGGTTTTATTTTCTCGAAAAAAAATTTATTTTCGAAAAAAAAAATTATTTTCGAAAAAAAAGTTTTATTTTGAAAAAAAAGAAGATTTATTTTCGAAAAAATATGTTTTATTTTCGGAAAAAAAGTTTTATTTTCGAAAAAATATGTTTTATTTTCGGGAAATATTTTTTTTTTTCGAAAATAATTTTTTTTTGAAAATAAAACTTTTTTTTCGAAAATAAAACTTTTTTTCGAAAATAAATATTTTTTAGAAAATAAATGTTTTTTTCGAAAATAATTTTTTTTTCGAAAATAATTTTTTTTTTCGAAAATAAATTTTTTTTTCGAAAATAATTTTTTTTAGAAAACAAATTTTTTTTTGAAAATAAGTTTTTTTTTTGAAAATAATTTTTTTTTTCGAAAATAATTTTTTTTTTCGAAAATAAATTTGTTTTTCCAAAATAAATTTTTTTTTTCAAAAATAATTTTTTTTTCGAAAATAAATTTTTTTTAGAAAATAAAACTTTTTTTTCCGAAAATAATTTTTTTTTAGAAAATATTTTTTTTTTCAAAAATAATTTTTTTTTCGAAAATAATTTTTTTTAGAAAATAAAACTTTTTTTTCCGAAAATAAATTTTTTTATCGAAAAATAATTATTTTTTTCGAAAATAATTTTTTTTTAGAAAATAAAACTTTTTTTCCTAAAATAATTTTTTTTTCGAGAAAATAAAACTTATCTTTTCTCAAAATAAATTTTTTTTTTCAAAAATAATTTTTTTTTTTAAAATATTTATGATAAGGTTCACAATACATCCCTGGGAAAGGAAAAAGACAAGAATACCCTCTCTTTTAGATTTTGTTAATTTTTAACGAGAAAACATTTGCACCGTTAGTCCATGAGGGATGTATTGTGCCCCGCACACTAACGGAGGGATGGCTGTTGTCCAAAAAGTTAACGAATGATGTAATTCGATTTTTTGACATACCACAGGGATGATTTTTGCACTTCTCTCATTTCAAAATTTTAATATTTTGAACCAAACAGCCCTTGAGAGTAATTAAGGTTAGAATTCCGTAAAAAGCAAGATGGACGTACTAGCTAGCCTCAATTTATTGGCTTGTTATAATCAATTCCTAGGGTTTTTGTAGATTGGATATGATGCAACTAATTTAATACAATATTATTACGTAGTATTTCTTTTGGAAAACTAGTAAGTTAGCTCAATATATTTACATACAGACTAATTAAAACGATTTACAAAACAAGAAATTGTCGTACCACTGGTGGGTACCCACACCGGCGTGTGCGTATATACGTAGCAAAGTAGTAGCAAAAAAGTAAATGCATTAAATTAACTAAGGCTGCTCCAAGTAAATTAAGATTCAACTCTAGTTAGTGAACTTTGAATCATCCATTATTCGTGTTCATGCATGAATGCCAGATAATTGAATATGCATAGAATTGAAGACTTGTAAAAAAGATATGATTTGCTATGACCAAGATTGTGATGTTTACCATTTTATTGTACAAGTATCATCAAATAATCTTAAAATTGTTAGAGATCTAGTAACAAAATTTGGCGCAGGAAGTAAACCAAAAGGTATTAAACCTAAAAACTAAAAGCGTTCTTAAGACCATATTTACTCGTGACCTATTTTAACCGATTAAAAGATAAATTGTACATAAAATATAATTTATAAAATATACAGGCTAAATTGATGATTTCATAGTCACTAAATGAATCAGATTGGCAACCTTATTCTTTTCATAACCAACCGTTGTTATAAAATATTTTTTTTACCCCTTATGCCCTTGGCGACACACGTGCTACAATGACCTCGACAAAGAGTTGCGATCCCGCGAGGGTGAGCTAACTCCATAAACTCGTCCTTAGTTTGAATGGCTGCAACTCGCCTGCATATGAAGTCGGAATCACTGGTAATCGTCGGTCAGCCATACGGCGGTCAGTCCGTTTCCAGGCCTTATATACAACGCCCGTCACACTATGGGAGCTTGTCATGACCGAAGTCGTTACCTTAGCCGCAAAGAGGGGGATGCCGAAGGCAGGGCTAATGACTGGAGTGAAGTCACAATAAGGTAGCTGTCCTTCAACCAATCAAAAAAGTTTACTGATAAATGTAGTCTAAAAGGGGTGTTGGGGACTCGGGTAATAGACTTATACGTCACCGATAATACTAAGCCACGAACTACTCGATCGACCTTGACAATGATGTAGCTTTGTAAGCATATCCTGGTTCATCTTAAATCTGCCTTTTTTTACTGTTTCGTTGTTGATACATCAACTAATCTAAATGAGAGTACGAATTCAATTAAGCAATTAAATCAACCATTGAAGCAGTTGAACTAGAAAGATGGAAACTTATTTGATAAAGTAAAATCTTTAGAAGAAGAGATGGAAAAAGCTCGAGAAGATGTAGATAAAAATCAAAATAATGGTAGTAATAAAATAGTAGCTGTTAAAGTATTGTAAGAATACTATGAGGCGGCTAAATATGAATTGAATCTTTTTTTGTATGCTGATGATATATATGAAGATTAGGATATTTTGAGCAGTGTCCAGTCTATTGTTAATAATCTTATAATTAAAGTTTGTGGAAGCAAGAAATGTTAGTTTTCATTATGTTTTACGTGACTTTGTTGTTGTTCTATGTGTTTCTTCCTAGTAGGAATTTGTTGCCTATGTAACGGACAAATATGTTAGATTCACCTACATCCATTGTAATTAATCTATTTTTTTGGAGTAATGAAATTTACCATGAAAACTCTTTACCAAGAAAAAATTGAATCTCTTGAATATAGAAGGCTAAGATTACTTGGTTAAAAGAGGGTGAAAAAAAATGATAGGAGTCAATATATACTAAAGGCACGTGAGTCAACAAAAAAGTCAAACCAACAACAACTTTGCATCACAAGACCCACCCAATTTCATATAAGTACAATTTTTGTCTATTGTTTTAGACAGTTGATAAATTGTGTGTGAAAACACCTTGTTCCCTATTCTCTCTGTAACAAACATTAATCGTAACAATCCGCCATTGATAATATAACTCAAGCTTATGATTCAACAATTCCTATCTCATTTGTTAATCCTAGCCTTTGTTATCTATGTATGATATTTTAGATCCTAATGGTAATTATCAGTTGGCATCACAAATCTTTCATGTGAGATCTCATTGGGTTTTTTAATCAAGAACAAGGGTTCTTGAGTTCAGTTAGATTCTTGTTAATCTGGTAAAAAAGTTAGTGCCCCGCCAAACTCTGTTTGAAAAATAGCATCATCAACAAGAACAATTACATCTTTTGGTGGTGATGATGGTGGAAATGAAGCTACTAGGAGATATGTGGAAAAACTAATGGCGACATTACAACAAACTATGCAACAAACCATGCAACAAACTATCCAACAAACAATGCAATAGTTTATGCTGCAAATAAATGAAGGAGGAAGAAATCAACACCAATTTATAAGAATGACTAAGGTTGAGTTTTCAAGATTCGTGAAGGATGATGTGAAAGGATGGATCTACAAATATGAATAATTTTTCACCACTGATGACATTCTTGATAATCAAAAGGTAAGGCTCATTTTTGTTCACTTTTTAAATACACCATTGTTATGGAATAAACACTTCATCAAATTGAATGGGGAAAATGTTAGGTAGACTATGTATAAGGTTGGAATTTTGAAAATATTTGGAACCGTGTTGGATGATAAGAGTGATGGTACCGATTTTAGAGATGATCATATTGATTTTATTGAAGTTGATAATGCTAGATGTGAAGAAGTTGAATTAGAGGGTAATGATCATGATAACACTCATAAAGAGGGAGAAATGGTGAACGAGTTAAGTGTAATTGATAAAGACATTAACTACTTGTTGGGTCTTGATGATGAGGATAACCATAGTTGTGTGAACATTCTTGATGGTGATTGCAAAGAAATCAAGTCGAGGGTGAGTGGAATCTGTGATAATGATGGGTGTTTAGTTGATAAGAATACAATAGTGAAAGATTGTTATTTGGGTAGTTTGGTTCCTAATAGGGCCAGGATTGTTGATGGTCCGCAAGGAAGTGAATGACACGTTAAGTCAAACAAAAATTTCATTTTTCATCTACTGGAATTGGAATTGGTGTTAATAAAAATGATATGATACCAAATAAGATTATGAGACAAAATGGTGTGTATAGGTATGGAATATGTGATGATATGGGGTATGTTCAAGGTAGAGAAGATGAGGATAAATTTTTTAATATGTTTGTTAAGGAGTTTGATGCTTATGTTGATAAAGAATTAGATGTTGGTTTAAGAAAACAAATAGTTGCAGAATTTATAGAAACATTATTGAACCCCTCACGTACTAGTATTGGTGATAATGAGCAGGAAGTGATTTCAAAATAAAAGTGTTTATAGAAGAGTGTTTGTGTGTTGGAACTATGTCATGATTTGGGTACAATGGTTGCTAGGGAAGATAATGATCAGGAGAAAGATTCAAAAGGAGAAACAAGATTAGAAATAGTCACCAAAAAATGAGCTAAAAAGGAAGCCGAAAACTTTATTATGGGTGAATTAGATTTAAGGTATATGTCTATGCATTTAAAAGGAGAAAACAAGCATGCAAGTATTTTTGGTTATCGGATATAGGATATGTGGAAGTGTCCTTAAAGGAAGAAAATGACTGATATAAAATACAAGTTCAAACAAGCAAGATAGAATTTGAGAAATGGAAATGGAAAAAAAAAGAAAAGAAAAGGAGTAAAGCATCATAGATTTGGTGTTTAGCTTAAATGTTGCACAAGGTGCAAAGTTGAAGGTAAAGAGTAGAAGATGACACAAAAGAAGTAAAATGTTACACATTATTGGGTGTTTGGCGTAAGAGGAAGAAATTAGCTGCTAAAGAGGTGGACGTGTTGGATAAGAAAGTGACAGAAAATGATAAGTGCAACATGCTTCTCCAATCGTTTGATAAATTTGGTACTTCTGAATTAGAATGGATACCAGAAATTGTGAAAAATGAAAATGGGTGTTTGGTAGAAGACGGGGGTGCTTGGATTAAGCCTTTAACGTGCAGTTTGGGAACTTGTTTTCATTACTGGAATAAGAGTTCAATAAAGTATGACATATGAGATATTTTCTTTCACTTAGTTGATGATTTTGAGCGCAAGATCATTTTTTAAGGAGGATGGAGTGATAGGAGTCAATATATACTCAAGGCACGTGAGTCAAAATGAAAGTCAAACCAACAACAACTTTGCACCACAAAACCCACCCAATTCCATATAAGTACAGTCTTTGCCTATTTTCTTAGATAGCTGATAAATTGTGTGTGAAAACACATTCTTCCCTATTATCTCTGTAACAGACATTGTAACAATCCCGCCATTGATAATTCAAGTCAAGCTTACGATTCAACAATTCCTATCTCATTTGTTAATCCTAGCCCTTGTTATCCATTTACAATCTTTTAGATCCTAGCGGTGCTTATAAAAACACTGCTTTTTTCATAATATTCTGAAAGATGGAAAGCACAAGAGTAGAGTGGAAAGCATACGTAATGAAAACAATGAAAGGTTTGAAGGGGAGATAGTAGCAGATCAATTTTGTTAAACATTTTAAAGGGTTTTTTTGGTGTTGTTGATAATGTGTGCTCTATTGAGGATGTGGGAGACATATTTGAGACAACTCTAACAACTGATGAAGCAGAATAGATGATTAGTGACGTCTCTCATGAAAAAAAAAGAGCGTAGTGTTTGTAATCGATGGTAATAAGGTTTCTGCTCTAAATGGGTTCATATCATGTTTTTCAAGAAAGCTTAGGGAATATAGTAGGGAATGATGTTTGTTTTGCAGTTAAGATTTTTTTTAGATTTTGAAAATTCTTTGGAGAAGTAAATGCCACGTTGCTTACTGTAATCCCCAAAATCCATACTCCAAGTAAAGTGTCTAAGTTTAGGCCAATTATCTACTACAATGTTATATGTAGGGGTGTAAACAAGACGAGACAACTCGTGAGTTACTCGAGATCGACTCGTAAACTACTCAAAATCGACTCAATTTTAACGAGTCGAGCTCGAGCTTGAACTACTCGAGTATATTTTCGAGTCGAGTTCGAGTTTTAAAATAATCGACTCGTGAAGCTCACGAGCCTTATCGAGAATCAATCATATTACACTTTTACCCTTTTTATAGTCACAAATCGAGCCGAACTGAGCTTCATATGTCGAGTATTTATCGAACTCGAGCATAGAATGGGTAAATAACTGAGCTTGAGTTGAGTTCCGAGTTCGAGTTTTGGTATTCGAGTCAAGCTCGAGCTTGACAGTACTTGGCTCGTTTACACCCCTAGTTATATTCAAGTGTATAATTGATGAGGTGTCACTTTATAGTTAATTTACTTCATGTTTTTCGAAAAGTACCTTAGAAACTCATTAAACTCTTTATTTTCATTGTTTTAGTAATTTAGAAGCACTTATGAAGTAAAATATTATGGTTTGTCATTTTTGCATATATCTACTTCATACATTAGTTACTGTACACACAATTGAATATATGTACGGTGTTTTGTTCCATTATGGTAGGGGAGGCTTGTAAACGTCTTTTGTAGGAAAGAACCGTTTTGCTATCATTTATTTTCATTTTTGTGTTATTTTTAGTTTTTGGACTTTGTCATTGGGCCACAGTCCAGCCCATTGGCGTTTTAGGGTTTTTCTTTGTTTCCCGTCTTTATTTAAAAAATCTGTTGTAACCCTATCTGGACAGTTTTTTAGTTTAATAAAAGTTAAGCCGATGGTCGTTGTGTTGCCGTGTTTTTACCTTAATAATCGGTATTCGTTAGAATCAATGATTGATGGAAGGAATTGTTTTTGGTATTCATTAGAATAAATAGATCCAATTCATTAGAATCAAGACCCGTGACGGGTTGTATGAGTGGCTGGTCATGCCTTTTGGTTTATCAAACGTACCAAGTACATTTATGTGGTGATTAATCAATTGCTCAGGCCTTTTATTGGCAAGTTTGTGGTTGTTTATGTTGATGACATTCTTATCTATACTTCTTCTCATAATGAGCATGTCACTAATGTGAGGCACCCTTACTTCAGAAGGACAATTTTTTTGCAGCCACGAAGAAGTGTGTGTTCATGACCCCTAATGTTTTGTTTTTAGGGTATGTTATTTCTTGTGATGGCATACAAGTGGATGAGTCTAAGGTAGCAGTTGTTCAGGAGTGGCCAACTCCAACTACCATTGCTGAAGTTCGGAGTTTCCATGGTCTTGCTTCCTTCTATAGGCGGTTTATCCCTAATTTGAGTTCCATTATGGCCTCTTTGACAGACTGTATGAAGGGGAAGTCATTTTTGTGGACGGAGGAAGTAGAGCTGGCTTTTTAGGTTGTTAATGAAAAGCTTACTATAGCGCCAATCATGGTATTGCCTGATTTTTATAAAGTTTTAAGCTTCATACTGATGCTTTTAAGGTTGCAATTGGTGGATTTCTTAGTCAAGGTGGGCGACTTATTGCCTATTTTAGCGAGAAGTTGACAGGGCCGAAGTCCAGGTACTCTACTTATGACTTGGAGTTTTATGTAGTGGTCCAAGCTTTGAAGCATTGGCGCCATTATTTGTTTCATAAGGAGTTTGTTTTGTTTACTGATCATGATTCTTAAGGCATATCCGTACTCAAGATAAGGTTTCACATAAGCATGGGCGTTGGTTGGCTTTTCTTGAGAAATTTACTTTTGTGGTGAAACACAAAACTGGTGCTTCCAATCGTACTGCTGATGCCTTAAGTGGGAGGAGTAGTTTACTTATAACCATGCAGTTTGATGTTCCAGGACTTGATGTCATTCGTGACATGGTGACTGTGGATCCATACTTTTTAGTTGTTTTGCAGGATTTGCAATCCGGAGAGAAAACGGATTTTGTTATGCATGATGGGTTCCTATTCAAAGGGAATCAACTTTGCATTCCTAATTCAAGTCTTCCCTTGCAAATTATTAAGGAGTTGCATTGTGAAGGACATGTTGGTCGTGATCGCACTTTATAGTTGGTTCAAGCTTCTTTTTGGCCTACTGTGAGGAAGGAAGTGGATCGTTGCGTCAAGAAGTGTCGTATTTGTCAAGTTTCAAAGGGCACGGCTACTAATGTATAACTTTATATGCCTTTTCTTGTTCCTTTGCAGCCTTGGGTTGATATTATCATGGATTTTATGTTGGGGATACCTTGTACTCAAAGGGGTAATGATTCAATATTTGTTCTTGTTGATCGTTTTTCTAAGATAGTTCATTGTATTCCTTGCAAGAAGACAACATATGCAGTTAATGTAGCCCAACTTTTCTTTAGGGATGTGCACCATTTACATGGTTTACCTTCCTCCATTGTTTCTGATCGGGACACTAGGTTTTTGAGTCATTTTTGGCGTTGTAGAAACTAGAGGGGGGGGGGGGGGGTTGAATAGTTTCTTAAATTTATTTGTTAAATATGGGTTTTCAAAAATCTTTTTCAAAAACCTAGGCTTGAGCAAATATGTGAAATCTTCTTGTACACAATAAGGACAAGGGATAGTGCAACTAAGCTAATAATCACAACTATGTGCAAGTAAAGAATAATGAATGTAATGAGATAAGGAAAAGAAAGATCAAACCAAACACCAAGGATTTATAGTGGTTCGGCAACGAAACTCACTCCACGTCCCTACTCCATTCCTCGAGTACTCCTTACTCGAGAGTTCACTAATAAACAAAATCCTTAAGGTGGAGAAACCGTACACGTCGCTTAACTAATTTCCGACTCTAAGCTAAAAGTCGAGCCCTAATCTTAGCAAGGACCAATCTACACCAATATACTTTAAGGACTAAGTATTAACCACATTACATACACAACTTCCAAATAGACACAACTATTTGGATCTTCACAACAAAACTTCCAAATAACACAACTACTTAGATCTTCACAACAACACAAGAATGAATAAATAAAACTTGATCTTCAATAGATCTTGAGGTAGACTCAACACTTCAAGGATGAAAGTGTTCTTCTCTTTGCACTTGGATAGGAAGAGATGGGAGGAGAAAGATTCACTTCTAAAAAAGTAATAACAACCAAATAACTAAGGATTTGAATGATTTAAGAAGTATGATTGAATCTGGAAATTTATGTGCAAAAGAGGTGAAGAGAAAATCTGAGAATGGTCCACTATTTATAAGACGAAAGCCCAACGGCTATTTCTGGGTGCGGTCTTGTAAAACCCGCATGCTTTTACCATGAACAGTACACTAATAATCGTACGTACATGATTAAAACTTTCCCTTTATAACATGAATATGTTTCACGAATATTAATTACAAGCATTACGTACGTGTTATTACACGATAATTATTAACTAAGATGAATTGATCACGAACATCTAACATGATTATCGCGTATATTAAATAGACGCGACGAGTAATTACGTATAATAATTTCGTACGGTAAATAATTACGTATGTTATGATTATTACTAATCTACGACATGAATCTACGTATAATAAGTAAAACCGCAAGATAGTAAATCACGTTATTAAATCACGAACTACACGAATATTGTACGTGGTCATTTAAACACAACAAGTATTACGTAAATTATTATTACGTATAGCATGTGAAATTACTACAAAGATAATTCACGACATAAAATACACGAACCGAATACATATTTAGTTAAACGCGTATTATTAAACAAATGTGTTACGTTTTGGTTGTTGGGCCGTTTAGACAAAGAGACAAGAAGTAAGACTTGGGCTCATAGCCCAAGTGAGTTGGTTCGGCTTAAAAGAAAACAAACACACGCCTGTATCAATTATTTTGTAAAAATAGTAAAATACAGAAAACCCTAATCTATAAACATGGTGGCCGCCGTTCTTTTTCTTTCTTTTGGTGTCCTCTCACTGCCGACGGTATAAACAACAAGAACAAGAACAACAATCGTGGTTCAGATCAAGGAATAAAGGTGGTTCGTGTTTTGTTGTTCCAAAAACCCTAAAACGCACGTAAGAAACCCTAATCTCGTTTTTTTATGTTTCCAATTGATTATCTTAATATGTTAAAACCCTAAGTTATAACGCGTGTTAAAAACAGTGGGATTAAGGGTGAAATCATTTGGGAGTTGTTTACAGTCGAGTTACACACAAAAACCGAGACCCTATTGGTCTCGGTGGTGTTTATGCACAGCAGCCGCAAGACCTGGTGGTTTTGGCCTAACGGTGGCGTCCAACGAGTAAGCAGGGGGAGACGAGCCCTGCGCAGTGGCAGCCAAAGCTGCTGCTGCCAGTGAGAACCCACGGCTGGCAGGCATAGCCTGTCGGTGGGACCTTGACTCGAACAGGGGGAAACCACCACTGTCGGTGGGAATTATGCATGCGGCAGGGGGTGGGTTGAACTGGCAGGTGAAACCAAACAGGTTAGGGACTGTTTGGTTTATGGTTTAAGAAAACAGTTAAGGGGGTGTTTGGCTAAGTGTTATAAAACATGCATTTTATATTTTTTTTCATTATTCAATTAGTTTAATTAAGCATGTTAATTAAATTAATTATTATTCATGCTTTAGGATATAAATAATTTAAATAAAAACCACGATTTAGATTATGTTCAGTTTATTTAAATAAAAATTTGGTTAAATAATTATTTATATAAATATTCATGTACATGTAATTAATTAAACTTAGTTAATTGAATTATAAAGTTTAATCAGTAAATAATAGATTATTATTAATTAATAAATACTTACAATATCATGCAATATTGTTATTAATTAATAATTACAAGTTTAGACTAAGTATTTATTTATTTAATTCAAACTATAGTATTAATTAATTATTTTAACATGGACTATAATTAACTAATAATCATGACTTAGGTTATAATTAATAAATATTAATACACGTTTTAACCTAAGTATTTTATACACTTTAATTTAATTAAGTCAGGCTTATATTTAATTAAATCTTATAACCTATAGTTTATCTAATTAACATGTTATAATTAATAAACTATATTATTAATCACATGACTTAGTATATTTAATCAGTAAAACTAAGCTTATATAATTAGCTTATTAATCTAGCTTATTTCTAATTATGGAAACTTTCTTTCTCAGGAAACTTACTATTTTTAGAAACTTTCTATTTTTAGAAACTAATCTATTTTAAGCAGTATATCTATTTTTGGAAACTTTCTATTTTTGGAAACTTTCTATTTTTAGAAACTTTCTATTTTAGGAAACATGCTATTTTTAGAAAGTTACTTATTATTACATAACAAGTATAATAATACAAGAAATACAAGTAATACTTAATCAGAATAGACAAAGTACATGATAAACACAGCATAACAATAGAATCAGTAAAACATGACATGAACATATAAAACAAGCTAAGACATATTATAATCCGGTACGTACTCAGTAATCAGATACTTATACACATATATTATGTATGTAGCATTAGTGAGATCGAAGTAGGACTCTCTTCCGTTCGTCTTCTTCGTTCACTGGACTTAAGGTACGGATTCTCCGTCCTTTCAGTATGGACATTCTTCCTTATTAGGATTCCCCGTATGCAGCCAACTGTTTTCCCCAGTATATGTTTTATATGTTTTTGAATTGCTTATGTTTAATTAGATACCTAAATCCATATACATGCATGACCAGTTTCACCTAGTTATGGAGGTACCATAACCATAACACTAGAGGCACCAGTGTTATGACTCCACCATGACGGAGTGATAGCTCGTGGCATCCCTTCAGCTTTTGGCCATATTATTATTATTATTATTATTATCATGTGGGGCATATGGGTGCATCCTAGTTTACATGTTTTCAGCAGATTATTCAGGTGAATGTGGTGTGTGCCTTGCATCCTTCACAAGGAGCTGATCCCTCCTACCCAAACAGTATATTAAATTAGAGGCAGCCCCGCTAATTGCATGACAAGGTCACCCCTCCAAGTATTCATGCACGTTGATATTTCATGACCTATATTTGCTAATGGTAAACATATTAAACAATTTTTATAAGATAAACATAAGGATTTTCAAACTGTAAAACCAGTTTTACTAAGTTATACCAGGTTTTCCAGGACTTATACATTTCCGCTGCTATTAAGTCTTTATTATGTTTCAGTCATTCATACTATGTCATATATCCGTGTACTAAGCGTTATGCTCATCCGTTACTTTCCTTTCCATGTCCCAAAACGGCAGGTATCCAAGGACATAATTGAGCAATTGGAGGACATGCATAGGATGGAAGCTGCCATAGACTTCTTTTACTTTTGACTTCATATATTTATGCTTGTTTAGTCTTTCGTTCATTTCATTTACTTTATTTATGTTTTGGGCTTATGTTTGGGAACCGATGTTTGATTCTGGTTTTCTCTATGGTCATGTATGTTTTACTACATATTACCTTGCATGCTTTGATGACACGTTATAATTACGCGTAACAGTCCACTTATCAAAGTGAGGTGTTACAATTATGGTATCAGAGCCAAGGCTTCGACCTGTAGGCTCTAAAACTTGACCTGTGACTAGTGAGTAGTCACCAGGAGCTTCCTAAGCCAACACTTGTTATTCCACGTATTGATGTTTTCAACACATTGTTGTTTTAACCATAATGTTTTCATCACATTGATGTTTTAACCCTGATGCTTTCATCGATATTGTTTTACTAATATGGATGAACAACCATCATTCATATTAAGTTACGTGTCATTGTTTCATGCATGATGTTCTTCGTGAACTGTGACTATGTGGACTGAACCCCAGTAGTTCATAATTAGTCACATAAAAAATTTTCTGATAAGTTTTGGACAAATGATTTTTACTTAATTATGTTTCATGTATCATTGTTGCAGGAATTTTGACTAAGTAATGATTGGTACAGGACTGACCCTATTTAGTCGTATGTGCATTTATTGGAACTTTTAACTTTGGGACCGACCCATAGGCGTCCCCGCGTCCTGTCATTTTGTTTTGGGACCGACCCATAGGCGTCCCCTCACGCATATAAAAGTTTTTATAAACTGCATCATGCATTCATGCACTGTTTTTCATGCATAAAATTTTTCTCATGATTTATGGGCATAATTTTTTTTTTCATGTCCCCTCATAAGTTACTATGTTTTTTTTGTCAAGTATGTTTTCATACTGTCATGGTTAACTTCAGTTTCATGCTGATTATGTTATACACTCCTTCATGTTAGGTTGTTTCATGTTTCTTTATGATGACTTCGTCTTCACGTGATTAGGTCTTACGTGTCTTTTGTTGTTTATGCTTTCATGCAAGACACTGTTGGAATTCCTTTAAATCCTACTTTCATGATAGTCATGGTTGGTTTTCATTAATCATGCTTTCAGGGAAATCATCGTTGAAATTCGGTTAACCACACGTTAGCGTTTCTCTATGCAACCATAATGAGGTATATACTGGCATTGCCAGGTTATCATGATGGTCTTTCTAACCGTTTAACCAATTATTTTCCTTTAAAATCATGTCATATGATCGACTCCAGACTGATCATTTCATGTGCATTCCATGTGTACTCCATGTACCGTATTCCATGTGTATTACACGTACCTTAATCCATGTGTATTTCACTTACAATACTTCACGGGTATTCGCTAGTCGATTATGAATCATCTCAGGCGTATTTTCACTTGCTGATATTCTACAAGATTGCTGATGCTGCTCATAACTTGGAGATGTTACTAGAGGTTGATGCTGCTGATGTTTGGACACGCTACGAGATGCGGATGCTGTTCACAACCTGGAGATCCTACCCGACGAAGACAAAGGCGTTAGAGCAAAGCAATTGGACGAGAAGATGCTTCACCATCAGACGATTTCCATAAATCATTGTCCCTAATTCTTAGTTACATGTCACACGTTATTTAGTTGTCGTTTCATTCATATGAGTGCGAACCGGTACCAGCCGGCCACTCAGCTGAATAGTTACATGAATCACCGTCATGAGAATGACCGTCATGGAACTAACAGACAAGACGATAGTAACCACTACGGTGACAACAACTATCCTAGCAACTGCAACAGAAGTTCCGGCCCCGGACGTGATCAGAGACACAAAGGATCAGTAGTCCAACCGATCCGCCAATTCTGGCATAACAACCTAATAATTGTAGTTCTATTTGTATACTTTCCGAAGACACATGTCAAGACACCAGCCATGACACATGTCATGCTTATACTTCCAAGACACGAGTCAAGACACATGACTCACGTCAAATTCTGGAACATCCCTAAGAAATTCAGGGTACCCTCCAAAGGGTATATCCAGTTTTTGTGCCATGTATTAATCAGGCCATAAGGATTTCAGTACCATCACCGGCGTATCAGTAAGGCCAGTCACGCTTGCTCGATGACACTTTCATTTCTTTTACCATATTTCATATATTCATGACCATGAAGGACGCATTTGTATTCCTCATGTATACGTAGGTTTTCCTTCAGCCTAATGATAAGATCTAAGCTGCTAACGCATTATCTCGGACATATGCGAGTTGAATTTAATCCTAATCATGGACTACGAACAGCACACCATGTTACTATTCATAAATTATGTACAGTGATGTTCAGGCTCCTGAATACATTCAATAGGGTTTTCCATCAGATAAATCTGTACAAATTATCTATGTTTTACAAGCACGTGCTTTGTTATCCATGACTGCTAAAATTTTCTAGCTGTCAGTTAAGACACGACTACGGAAGTTCCTGTTTCGCATAACCAGCTGATTATTCAAAATCTTCCCATACAGTTCAGAAGAACCTTCAAGGAGAAGGACGGTAACATGAGATTATGTGTCGACTACCGTCGATCTAAACAAATCACCATTCATAACCATTATTCCCCTCCACGTATTGACAACATGTCCAATCAACTTTAGGGTGTTAATCACTTTTCTAAGATCAGATTCATGATCATGCTGCCAACAGTGACGAGCGAAAGCGCAGGGCATTTCCATGACTGCTATTCGTACACGACTCGGTCATGCTAGATTCATGATTTTGTATTAGTCTCATAAGTGCTCCAGCAGCATTATGGACTTAATAAATTGAGTTTCCATGAACTCATAAACAAATTCATGAGTGTCTTCATCTATGACAACCTAACCTTCTCTAAAGTTTGGAGAAGAGAAGGAAGACCATATTTGCACTATGTTGCAAATTCTACGATAGGAGAAATTTCACCTTGAAATTTTCCAATATAAATTCTGGTTGATTACAGTGACACGCTAAATCACACGGATTCACACGGTTAATCTTACCATGACTTAGCCTACGCGTAAAGGTGAGAACCCTACACTATATTAGGTGTTCCAGAAAATCCTACGCTAAGAAAAGTCTAAATTCGGAGACTCAGAGTTTCGCAAACTCCTATGTATCAAGTTCTATGAAGCAAGATACAGTTACGTTCATATCTAAATACATGTCATACCAACAGGCTAGGATAGAACACCAACAGACTAGGATGTTTTTCCATCATCAAAAATTGTGAACAGAAATGGGACAAGATCTCCATGGATGTTGGTTACCAGATTAACGCAAACTCAGGAGAAGCATGATGCTATCTAGGTTATTGCCAACAGTTTGATCAGGTCTGCAAAACCCTTACATCCGCAAGGATTTCAGAACCAACAGATTGATCGGACATGTTCCAACCAAGGCTCACCCGATCACTTGGTAATCTGTCAACTATCGGGTCAGACAAAGGTTCACACTTGTGCTCCTTATTTACGTTCACGTCCTTGTTCTAAATTCACGACTTGCTTTCACACTCACGTTCATGACACTATTCACGTTCATGATCGTATCATGGCTTATGATTTTACGTTCATTTTCGTTCTGGGAAGTTTTGCAAGAACTTGAGTGACCAGACCCAAGTTTAGTATAACTCCCTATCCTCATATAGACGTTTCACGTCACATTCCACGTCTCACCTTGTAGCGTTTGATGTACCGCAGTGGTATTCCATGTTCACGATATGTTTCACATGTCATGTTCATTCCACGTTACTCATATCACGTTCACGATATGTTACACGTATCATTGATCAGATTACACTCACCATATCTCGACGTATCACGTTCAAAAATGTCCACGTATCACGTTCACAATTTTTCACGTAATACGTTTCAGTATGTCTCGCTCATCATTGCTAAGACGTTACTATTATTAGTTAGGTCATTTAGCATCGTAGCGTTTCATTTACCCTTCTTATTCCCTCGATCAAATTCAGGGGATCTATCTTACGTTGATAACCAGAAACTTTTACGTACTTTTTTTAGTTAAGGACAGGAGGACCAAGATTTATCAGTTGCGTCAAGATCTTGTGGAGGAACCGTTCCGAGAGGAAGCCACTTGGAAACGACGAGTCCATCCGGAATTTATCCTCTCATCCTTCCATAATCCAGTAAAACTCGTTCAGCCATGTCACATTCCATGTCCTTTTAAGCTATGTCACGTTTCACGTCACCTTCATTTTTTCCTTTTATCTTGCATACCCTTCCAAATTGAGTCGGGTATGTTACACTTCCAGTTACGTTATCTATAATTCCGGAACGAATTATTCTTTTTAGGGGGGAAGAGTTGTAAAACCCGCATGCTTTTACCATGAACAGTACACTAATAATCGTACGTACATGATTAAAACTTTCCTTTTATAACATGAATACATTTCACGAATATTAATTACAAGAATTACGTACGTGTTATTACACGATAATTATTAACTAAGATGAATTGATCACGAAGATATAATCACGAACATCTAACATGATTATCGCGTATATTAAATAGACGCGACGAGTAATTACGTATATTAATTTCGTACGGTAAATAATTATGTATGTAATGATTATTATTATCTACGACATGAATCTACGTATAATAAGTAAAACCGCAAGATAGTAAATCACGTTATTAAATCACGAACTACAGGAATATTTTACGTGGTCATTTAAACACAACAAGTATTACGTAAATTAATATTATGTATAGCATGTGAAATTACTACAAAGATAATTCACGCCATAAAATACACGAACCGAATACGTATTTAATTAAACGCGTATTATTAAACAAATGTGTTACGTTTTGGTTGTTGGACCGTTTAGACAAAGAGACAAGAAGTAAGACTTGGGCTCAAGGCCCAAGTGAGTTGGTTCGGCTTAAAAGAAAACAAACACACGCCAGTATCATTTATTTTGTAAAAACAGTAAAATACAAAAAACCCTAATCTATAAACATGGTGGCCGCCGTTCTTTTTCTTTCTTTTGGTGTCCTCTCCCTGCCGACGGTATAAACAACAAGAACAAGAACAACAATCGTAGTTCAGATCAAGGAATAAAGGTGGTTCGTGTTTTGTTGTTCCAAAAACCCTAAAACACACGTAAGAAACCCTAACCTCGTTGTTTTTTATGTTTCCAGTTGATTATCTTAATATGTTAAAACCCTAAGTTATAATGCATGTTAAAAACAGTGGGATTAAGGGTGAAATCATTTGGGAGTTGTTTACAGTCGGGTTACACACAAAAACCGAGACCCTATTGGTCTCGGTGGTGTTTATGCACCAGCAGCCGCAAGGCCTGGTGGGTTTGGCCAAACGGTGGGGTCCAGCGAGTAAGCAAGGGGAGACGAGCCCTGCGCAGTAGCAGCCAAAGCTGTTGCTACCAGTGGGAACCCACGGATGGCAGGCATAGCCTGTCGGTGGGACCTTGACTCGAAAAGGGGGGAAACCACCAATGTCGGTGGAAATTATGCATGTGGCAAGGGGTGGGTTGAACTGGCGTGTGAAACCAAACAGGTTAGGGGCTGTTTGGTTTATGGTTTAAGAAAACAGTTAAGGGGGTGTTTGGCTAAGTGTTATAAAACATGCATTTTATATATTTTTATTATTCAGTTAGTTTAATTAAGCATGTTAATTAAATTAACTATTATTCATGCTTTAGGATATAAATAATTTAAATAAAAACTACGATTTAAATTATGTTCAGTTTATTTAAATAAAACTTTGGTTAAATAATTATTTATATAATTATTCATGTACATGTAATTAATTAAACTTAGTTAATTGAATTATAAAGTTTAATCAGTAAATCATGGATTAATATTATTTAATAAATACTTACAATATCATGCAATATTGTTATTAATTAATAATTACAAGTTTAGACTAAGTATTTATTTATTTAATTTAGACTATAGTATTAATTAATTATTTTAACATGGACTATAACTAATTAATAATCATGACTTAGGTTATAATTAATAAATATTAATACATGTTTTAACCTAAGTATTTTATACACTTTAATTTAATTAAATCAAGCTTATATTTAATTAAATCTTATAACCTATAGTTTATCTAATTAACATGTTATAATTAATAAACTATATTATTAATCACATGACTTAATATATATAATCAGTAAAACTAAGCCTATATAATTGGCATATTAATCCAGCTTATTTCTAATTATAGAAACTTTCTATTTCAAGAAACTTACTATTTTTAGAAACTTTCTATTTTTAGAAACTAATCTATTTTAAGCAGTAAATCTATTTCTGGAAACTTTCTATTTTTGGAAACTTTCTATTTTTGGAAACTTTATATTTTTGAAAACTTTATATTTTAGGAAACCTGCTATTTTCAGAAAGTTACTTATTATTACATAACAAGTATAATAATACAAGAAATACAAGTAATATTTAATCAGAGTAGACAGAGTACATGATAAACACAACATAACGATAGAATCAGTAAAACATGACATGAACATATAAAACAAGCTAAGACATATTATAATCAGTTATGTACTCAGTAATCAGATACTTATACACGTATATTATGTATAGCATTAGTGAGATCGAAGTAGGACTCTCTTCCATTCGTCTTCTTCGTTCACTGGACTTAAGGTACGGATTCTCCGTCCTTTCAGTATGGACATTCTTCCTTATTAGGATTCCCCGTATGCAGCCAATTGTTTCCCCAGTATATATTTTATATGTTTTTGAATTGCTTATGTTTAATTAGATACCTAAAGCCGTATACATGCATGACCAGTTTCACCTAGTTATGGAGGTACCATAACCATAACACTAGAGGCACCAGTGTTATGACTCCACCACGACGGAGTGATAGCTCGTGGCGTCCCTTCAGCTTTTGTCCATATTATTATTATTATCATGTGGGGCGTATGGGTGCATCCTAGTTTACATGTTTTCAGCAGATTATTCTGGTAAATGTGGTGTGTGACTTGCATCCTTCACAAGAAGCTGATCCCTCCTACCCAAACAGTATATTAAATTAGAGGCAGCCCCTCTAATTGCATGACGAGGTCACCCCTCCAAGTATTCATGCACGTTGATATTTCATGACCTATATTGGCTAATGGTAAACATGTTAAACAGTTTTTATAAGATAAACATAAGGCTTTTCAAACTGTAAAACCAGTTTTACTAAGTTATACCAGGTTTTCCAGGACGTATACATTTCCGCTGCTATTAAGTCTTTATTATGTTTTAGTCATTCATACTATGTCATATATCCGTGCACTGAGCGTTATGCTCAGCCGTTACTTTCCTTTCCATGTCCCAAAACAGTAGGTACCCTAGGACAGACTCGAGCAATTAGAGGACATGCAAAGAATGGAAGCTACCATAGACTTCTTTTCCTTTTGCCTTCATATATTTATGCTTGTTTAGTCTTTCATCATTTCATTTACTTTATTTATGTTTTGGGCTTATGTTTGGGAACCGATGTTTGATTCCGGTTTTCCCTATGGTCATGTATGTTTTACTACATATTACCTTGTATGCTTTTATGACACGTCATAATTCCGCGTAACGGTCCACTTATCAAAGTGGGCAGGTTCCTTATTGATGCCTGCGGTTCCTTGTCGATAAGGATCGACATAGGCATTTAAGGAACCGTGGAGGTAGACTCCACGCCCTTTTGTCTTTTAGTATGGTAGTCACATTTGTTGGAATATTTATCCACAAGGGATATTCCTAAACCATATGGAATATGCCATTTTCAAATTTTCAAATAATTAATTTAATAAAACATTTTCTTAAAAATAAATTTTAATAAAAAACTTTGTCACATTTAATAAAAGGTGAGTTTTAAAAAAACTTAAATCCTTGATCACTTAATTAAGATGAAAACTTGTTTGTTCATACCTTAAGTGATAATGGTTGAAATAAAAAATACTTGAACTCAAGAATTCGTTTTTCGTTTTTTCGTAAATGCTTGTTTTTATATATTGTCGTAATCAAAAGAAAGCGAGACCGAAAAATGCAAGTAACGTTTTTAGGCATCATTGCATTAACAATCTCCCCCTTTTTTTATTTCGACAATACATAAACTCAATCACATGAAAAACAAGATTTTCGAAGACGAGTTTATTTCATTTCTCCCCCTTTTTCAAAGCAAAAAGGTTGCAAAAGTCTTTGTAGAAGAAAAGAATCGGACTTTGCAAATGCTCCCCTTTGGTTCTTACTCCCCCTTGCTTGGGGCACCAAGGAATCAGGCTATGGTGACAAGCTACATAGAAGGGTTAGTAGAAGAAAAGAAACACCCAACAAGATATAGCAAAGGTCACACAAGAAAAAAAAATAAGATAAGAAAAGAGAAGTTAACCAAGATCCAAGATAAGTCATGTTAAAAGGAAACATGTATACAAGAAAATAGATCATACAACGATGTATGAAAAAGAAAAACAAGCCAAAAGAAAAGAATAAATCTAATCCTAGTTAAACTAGAACTCTAAGATTGGCTTGAATTAGATGTCTTGGAGATAAGCAATCCTCATGCTTAAATGAAAGACAAAGTAGTGGCGGAAGGAGGTGATGGTGGCTTGGTAGTAATCTCATAGTCATAGTGAAGAGGAGATTTGACTAGGAGACTCTTTATGTGATTCAATTCCTCATAGATATGAGCCATAGCAAGATATATTGACAACAATGACAATATGTCACGTGATGCATGACATTATCATGTGAGGGAGGAAGAACACAAAAGGCTAGTGGTTGAAGAGAAGAGGTTCCACAATCAATATTCTTAGAAGAAGAAGAAATATGATTTTGTGTGTTCTTGGGTGAATTTGGATTAAAATAGATTGGGGAAAATGAAGGAGAATCAAGGCTTTCATTTGGTGAATAAGACATTTTGATTTAAGAAAGGATGCAAAATGCGTAGGGTTAAATAGAGAAAGCACAAGACAATTTTGGGATGGTCAAAAGTTTGAAACAAAGATTCAAAAAAGTGTTGGAACAAATTTAGAGTTATACTAAACTCGAAATTTGAAGCTCTGCCCGCGGTTCCTTATCTCCCCCGGTGGTTCCATATATATATATATATATATATATATATATGGATCCGCAGGTTATTTGGAGAACCGCCTAAAAAATCTTGGTTTTGGTGGATGTGGAGAATTTTCCAATTCAGGAAATCCTAATTTTCTAGTCTAACTTATCATAGAGACATGCTAAAAAGCAATAATAGAAAAAAAACACACAAGAACTCATCAAATAAGATTTTGACCAAATTACATGGATTTAAAATAAAATCGATGTTGGAGGTGTGTTAATCTAGACACATAGTCATGACACAATAATCCTCCATAGTTCATTTTTGTTCTTGCTATATTTGAGAGACCCATACATATGAATTATGTATGCTCGTTATCAATAGTAAGAAGCTATGAAAAACGTTTTTAGATTGAATTAAGAATGCAAAAACATTTCTCGAGCATTTTCGAAAGAACTTTGAGAATTTTGAAAAGAAGAAGAGGAAATTTTAAAAAATAGTTTAAGATACTCAATGACTCAAAGAATGAAAAGACTCAAAAAAGAAAAAGACTCGATTAATAAAATGCGCAATTAAGGAATATGTTCCATTAAACGTAGACCTAGACGCAAGTAGTTAAAAGGTTCCCTCTTAAGTGGTTTGATGAAGATGTCAGCTAAGTTTTCTATCGAGGGCACCTTCTCAATCGAAATGTTCCCCTTTTGAACATTATCCCTAAGGAAATGGTGGCGAATCTCTATGTGCTTAATTCGCGAATGTTGCACGGGATTCTTGCTAAGGTCTATTGCACCCTTATTGTCACACATGATGGGAACATCATTAAGTGAAATCCCGTAATCAACAAGCGCTTGCTTCATCCATACAGCTTGTTGATAAGCTTTACCAGCACTCACATACTCGGCTTCCGTGGTGGATATAGTAAGAGCGGTTTGTTTCTTGGAGAACCAAGAAGTTAAACAACAACCCATGAAGGTACAAACTCCACTAGTGCTTTTCCGGTCCACATAGTCTCCCGCATGATCCGAATCCGCGTATACTATGGTTTCTATGTCGGTCCCTTTAGGATACCATAATCCTAAATGTATATTGCCCTTAATGTATCGGAATATACGCTTAACCGCTTCAAGGTCAGAGGTTTTGGGAGCCTCTTGGAAGCGAGCACAAAGGCAAACACTAAACATGATATCCAGTCGACTTGGCATTAGGTACAACAAACTACCAATCATACCTCTATATTTGGTGTTGTCTACCGACTCACAATCATCATCTACGGTGAGTTTAGTATCTGGGCCATAGGGGTCTTCATTGGTCTAGAGTCCTCTAATCCGTTTTTCTTTAGCATTTCTTTAACGTACTTAGATTGATTAAAGAAAATACCATCGTCCATTTGTCTAATTAGAAGTCCTAAAAAGATGTTAAGTTCTCCCATCATGCTCATTTCAAACTCATCATGCATGATTTTGGCAAAGTCATTACACAAGCTTTGACAAGTTGAACCAAATATAATGTCTGAAGGATTATAGAGTTCATAACAATTATTTAAAACCCTAATATGGACCAAAGAGCGCATAGCAGAAGCGATTAACAAGATCATCAATTTAACACAATTATATTAATCAAGATTAGGGTTACATACCTTTATCCTAGCAAGATCCACAAGACGACGGAACGAACGGCAACTAGGGTTTATCACGAACACCACCAAGAATATAATCTAAAGGAAGATTATATCACGCTCTTGTACACACGTAATACGGCGAGTTAACCGTGAGTCTAGCACGAACAAACCGAGCTTCAACGCTTATGGATTATCTACCCAATAACCCTAGAGAGGGATTAGGACTAGATATTTAGCTAAATCGAAAACCAAACAAAACCCTAAGGTTGTTGTTGGCCGGCGATCGCAAGAAGAGAAGGAGAGGGATGGGACAAAAATTATGAAGGCTTTTGGGTGTTTATATAGACTTGACAAAACTTGGTCTCCAAGTAAAACACCAATTAGGAAAGAAAATCTTTCCTCCTTCCTTTTCTTCCCTTAGGCCGACGCCCCACTAAGCCCAATTAGGGCTTCCGGAACTTTCCCGTTTTCCTTCTTTTAGCTTCTATTTAATTCCATAACGGTCGTTACAACTTAACTTTTATTTATCAACGATCGTTAGTTAAGCTTTTGGTTTGATTTAATAAATATATATAAATTATATTTAATAAATAAATTAACCCTTTACGTTATGTGTGCAATCCCGTGATTCCGAGTTCGATCCTATCTCACGACTATTAATTTTAAGTCCATAAACTTTCAGCTCCCACTTGGACAAAATTCTAATATCGTGATCACATTGACTAGCGTCTAGTTACACTAGCAATGTCACTAGTACAAACCGGGTAAGGCCTCCTGGACAAGAACCTTTTAATGATTACATCATTATTATTATCCTTTCATTTCAAAATACACTTGTTAATAAGGATATGGATCTTAGTCATTCCTTCATTAACTATTCTGTTTCTCGTTTACGGATATAGCAAGATTACCAAAACAAATTTGGGTGTGGCCACACAAACATCTTACTACTCCACCGAGGGGCCCAGTTGTATTTATACTTCAAATATAATTTGAAGGAAACGAATCCCATTTCGACTACAAGCAAAACACATGAACTTCGCAACACTTCTGAAAATAACCCTTATAACTACCAGTTACGTTTAGCGTTAGGTTATCTCACAGAAATGCACTACATTCAATGCAGTTTTCTGGTATCTCAGGTCTAAGGATAACTATTTATGATTTACTTAATGACAAAGATCCATAAAGTAAAATCACATAGTTGGGATAAGTCCAATATTTGATCCATCAAATATCATCCAAAATTGACCAATATACTTCCAAGTATACTCTGTCACTATTTTGAATTGTCTTAATTTAATAATACTCCCATATTATTAATCGACAACGGACATTTAGAAACATCAAAATGCTCACGGATTAAAACATGTAAAATAGGATACAAAATCAAATAACAGAAAAATAAACGAAATCCAATCTTTATTTCATCAATTCAATAATGTCTTACATCCTTTATCCAAATACTAATCAACAGATTTATTGCATGAATTCGCTAGCTAGTTGCAGCCCAATTGCCTTGGCATGCTTAACTACCTTTGGCCTAGATAAAGCCTTAGTAAAAGGATCAGCTACGTTATCATCTGTGTGAACTTTTATCAATTTTATTTCTCGAGCTTCCACTTGTTCTCGAACGTAGTGATATCTACGTTTAAAGTGTCTGGCGCCCTTCATGACTCCAGGGTCATTGGCGAATATTATTGCCGCAGAATTGTCGGAATATATATCAATAGGTTCTTTAATTGAAGGCATCACTCCAAGATCTCCAATAAACTTCCTAATCCAAACAGCTTCCATTGCGGCTTCTGAAGCGGCCATGTACTCAGATTGAGTCGCATGCATAGCAATGGTTTTCTGCTTACTGCTCTTCCGGTCTACTGCTCCTCCATTGATGACAAACACGTAACCCGTCTGAGACTTCGTATCGTCTTTATCACATTGCCAGGACGCATCACAGAATCCTGTTACATTCAGTTCTGTATCTGGTTTACCCCCGAATACCAAAAACATATCTTTCGTACTCCTTAAATACTTCAGAATATGCTTAACAGCAGTCCAGTGGAACTTTCCTGGATTTTGTTGGTATCTACTGACCAAGTTCTGAGCAAACGCCACATCAGGCCTTGTGCATCTTACAGCATACATAATAGATCCTACTGCCGAAGCATAAGGCACCTTCTTCATGTAAGCCACCTCTTCAGGTGATGATGCATCTTTCTCATGACTTAACTCATGCTTAACCTCCATCGGTAAGAAACCTTTCTTAGAGTTATGCATGTTATATTTCTTCAATATCTTATCAATATAAGCATCTTGACTAAGACCAATTAACCGTCTACTCCTATCTCGATAGATTTTAATTCCCAGAATATATGCAGCATCTCCCAAATCTTTCATAGAAAAACATTTACCAAGATAATCCTTAACTTCCTTAAGTATTGGAATGTTACTTCCCATGATCAATATGTCATCGACATATAGAATTAGGAACACTACATTACTCCCACTAGCTTTGCGGTATACACATGGCTCATCACGATTTTGAATAAATCCGAACTTTTTTATTTCTTCATCAAATCGCTTATTCCATTGAAGTGATGCTTGCTTCAAACCATAAATAGATCTTTGAAGTTTGCACACGCGCTTTGGATATTTAGGATCAACATACCCTTCCGGTTGTTGCATATAGGTATCTTCATCTAAGCGACCGTTCAAGAAGGCAGTTTTAACATCCATTTGCCATATCTCATAGTCATAGTATGTTGCTATAGCTATGAGAGTCCTAATAGCTCGTAAGTCCGCTACAGGAGAAAAAGTATCCTCGTAGTCTATGCCAAAAGTTTGAGTAAAACCTTTAGCTACTAAACGTGCTTTATAGGATTGTACATCACCATCCATGTCAGTTATATTCTTATAGATCCACCTATTTTTCACTACTTTAGCATTTTTAGGTGCGTCTACAAGAATCCAAACATCATTGATTTCCATGGATTTCATTTCCTCATTCATCGCAACTATCCATTTTGACTTTTCTGGATCAGACATTGCGGACCGATAGTTAGCAGGTTCACCAAGATCCCCTACTTCCTCCTCATCATCCTCTATGTAAAGACATAGTTTGTCCGGCGCACGTATAGTCCTTTGTGACCTACGTGGAGGAATTAATTCCGGCGGAACACTCAGACTTTCTGGTTCTACAGGAATTTCTTCGCTAGTATTTTCAGAAGGCAATGTATCTTCTTGAATTTATTCAAGATCATAATTTCTCCCACTGAATTCTTGATTTACAAGATCATTTTCAAGGAAGTCTCCATACCGAGCCACAACTATTTTGTTCTCAGCCGGATAATAAAAGTAGTAACCCATAGTTTCCTTAGGGTTACCTACAAAGATACATTTTACTGAGCATTGTTGGAGTTTATCTCCAGAGTCACATTTCACATACGCCTCACAACCCCAGACTTTCAAATAAGACAAATATGGCTTCTTGCCATGCCATAGTTCATATGGTGTCTTATCAACCTTCTTTGTGGGAACCATATTTAGAATACGAACAGCAGATTCAAGAGCATAATCCCAAAAAGATAATGGTAAAGTTGTAAGATTAAACATAGATCGCACCATATCTAATAATGTACGATTTCTCCTTTCAGATACACCATTTTGTTGTGGAGTTTACGGAGAAGTAAGTTTCTGAACAATTCCATTCTCACTTAAATAATCTTTAAACTCTTGACTTAAATATTCACCACCACGGTCAGAACGAAGAGCTTTAATCTTCTTTCCTTGTTGTAACTCTACTTCTGCTTTAAATGTTTTAAATATTTCAAATACCTCATGTTTATGCTTAAGTAAATAAACATAACCATAACGGCTATAATCATCCGTAAACGTCAAGAAGTAGCTAACACCTTTCCTTGACACATGTCTAAGTGGTCCACACACATCAGTATGTATCAAACCAGGTAGTTCAGTAGCCCTTTCAATATTGCTATTAAAAGGTTTCTTGGTCATCTTTCTAGAGATACAAGATTCACATTTATTAAATGATTCATCATTGATACTTTCCAAAAGCCCATCACGTTGTAGCTTTTGTATGCGAGTCTTCCCAATATGGGCAAGCCTACAATGCCAAAGATAAGAAGAGTTCTTGTCTAACTTACTCTTCTTATTCATGCTAAAAACAGAATTATTTTTCCTCTTGGAATTTTTATCATGCATGTTTATTTCAAAAACACCATTCACAGAAATTGCATCAAAATAGAATAAACCATCTTTGAAAACAGAAATTCTATTATTATCAATCGTGTGAATAAATCCAAGATCCAACATATAAGAAAAGGAAATAACACCCCTAACAATTGTAGGTGCATAGTGACAATTATTTAAAAATAGTACTAAACCCGAAGGTAAAACTAATTTAAATATTCCTATAGCTTCAACTGCTGCTTGTGCGCCATTGCCCACTTGCAGAAATTGTTCCCCATAGGTAAGCCTCCTTTTCAACTCAAATCCCTGCAGGGTATTACAAATGTTAATACCACATCCCGTATCATATACCCAGGAGTTTGATTTGTATGAAAGATTAAATAACTCTATCATAAATAAGTTACCAGAAGATGGTGCTGCAGCAGCTTGCTCAGCCTTCTTCTTATGTTCTGCCATTTCATGGAGATAGAGAGAGAGCAATTCCTCTTCCAGTGTCCAGTCATCTTGCAGTGGTGACAAGTCTCATCTTTCAGAGATTTCTTAGCAAAGTTATGCTTCGGTTTTTATGTAGTCGCAACTTGCTTGCTCTTATCAACCTTGCCTTTGCATTTCTGCTTCTTATTCCCTTGTGGTTTTGGTTTCGACACTCTACCCTTTTGTACAAGAAGTACTTGAGGTGTAGCAGTGGATGCCTTATCTTTCAAACCCTTTTCGAAGTCAATGAGCATTGCATGCAAATCATTAACTGTCTTCCCCGTGCAATGCATATTATAGTTACGAACGAAATCATTGAAGTCCTTATTAAGGGACCTATTGATCAAGTTAATAGCCATATTATGATCAAAGGGTTGTCCTAGTGCGATGAGTTGTTCCATATAGCCCCTCATCTCCATATAATGAGCACTTATGGACTTTCCAGGAGCTTGCTTGCAACTATGTAGAGCATCAACCAGATCATAGATCTCTACAGCTTGCGGCGTTTCATACACAGCCTTGAGTTCATCAAGCATTTGCTGAGGTGAAGCTAGCTCATACTTCCTTTGAAGTGATGGAGCCATTCTTCCTAACATTACAGCAACCACCTCATGGTGCTTCTTAACGTTAGCAGCGTGTTGAAGCCTTTCCGCATCAGTTGCTCCTTCAGCAAGATCCTCCGGAAAAGGAGTTTCCAAGATATTGATAGTACCCGCTGCTCTCAGAACAATTCTTAGTGAGCGGTACCAATCATTGAAATTAGGGCCAGTAAGTTCAGGCCGTTCAAAGAAAGCCTTGAACGCCGAGCTTATTGTCAGATTGTTTTCGGGTTGAGCCATTTCTACAGAAATAAGTTCAAACATTAGTATTTTCGATAATACAATTCAAGAAAATAAAATTACCCCGGTAATAAAACCATAGTATTTTCCTTGAAAAACTAGAATCCATATTGACATAGATTTATCACATCAGTTGATCTGCTAGTGACAAATGTATTCAACACAATAACTTGTCGAACAATATTTGCCAAATCAAATTGCAATTTCTAGATATGTCAGGGATTTACATTGCCAAAATCATTTGCATTGTAAACATATTTTATCCCTTCTTTATGCCTTAAGTTTCCAGTTCTCACTGAGTAACTCAATTAAGTCGACTAATCTAAAGAACGTAAAACCTTCATGTGCAATCTTATTCAGTCATGAAGTTTTCTCTCCATTACAACATCGTCCGATATCTTATATGACGACAATTGTAACTTCAAGTGTTCGTCAATTAGAGGGCATATGACTTAAATTTTAGGGTATAGATTTTGGTGTCAAAATCATGTATGGAGAAGCATGCATTCATCTCCATAACATAAGTTTAATAAAACATTTAGTAAAATTTTTGGTGAGACTAAGAGTTCATCATATACTTGCAAGTTTAGGTATTGGTTAAACCAATTGAAGATTTTACACACAACTAAATTCACACCGTACTTTTTCTAGAACGTTAGTTATAGCACAAAGCAATAACCTTATTCATTGTGTTTCAGATGTGAATTAATGTAGTTAAATCAACTTTAAAGAATTATACCAATAACAACCGTAGGCAATACCAATTTGACGCACAGGCGAGCCGGGAATTTGGTCAGCGCTGAAGCATAACACCTCATTCCTTAACCGGGTACATGACCAGCGGTGCGTTATACCCACTTTATAGTTTGCCAAAATTGAGTAGTCGTTAAGTTGTTATTGCAATTTTAATCAACGCAAATCATATGTATTTTACATCTCAAAACAATTCATTAATTTTGATAAGATTTAGTCCATATTATTTTCTTGGAAAAAAAAATTACCCTTGTTTACAACATACAATATAAAAAACGTATGAAAACAAGTAGTACAAAAAAAACTAAATCAAATAGCCACATACATAACAATTTATTCAAAGAACATCAAATCTAGGGTTTTTATAAACATAAAAAGTCTTCCCTAATTTTAAAACTTTGAATCAAATAAAGCAACTAGCAATCAAAATTATATGATCCGTAAGAAACATGCATGTTTATTACGGATCTCCCACATTCTCTTAACAATTAAAAAACTACGGATCGTAACCACGCATGACATAACAATTAATTCATGTAAAAACATCTAAAGTTAATTACCATGCAATTTTAGGGTTTGCAAAAACATCTAAAGTTAACCCTTTACGTTATGTGTGCAATCCCGTGATCCCGAGTTCGATCCTATCTCACGACTATTAATTTTAAGTCCATAAACTTTCAATGTCATCAACATATATTTGTACGATTATGAAGTGAGGAATTTATTCTTTGTAAAGATTGTATTGTCTACAATCCCCATGGTATACTCATGTTTTATAAGAAATGATTTAATTCAATCATACCAAGCTTTGGGTGCTTGTTTAAGACCATAAAGAGCTTTCTTAAGCTTGTAAACATGATCCAGTTTCTCAAATCAATGAAGCCAGGAGGTTGAGCCACATATACATCCTCATTGATCAAACCGTTAAGAAACGCACTCTTTACATCGATTTGTTGAAGCTTAAAATCTAATGCACAAGCATAAGCTAAAAGGATCCTAATGGGCTCTAACCTTGCTACCGGTGCATATGTCTCATCATAATCAATTCCTTCTTGTTGATTATAGCCTTGAGCTACAAGTCTAGCCTTGTTACGAGATACAACACCGTCCTCATCTAACTTATTCCTATATACCTACTTGGTTCCTATGATGGTAGTACTTCTAGGTGGAGGAACAAGTTCCCAAACGTCATTAGCAATGAACTGATTCAATTCTTCTTGCATGGCGATGACCAACTCTCATCCATCAAAGTTTATTTAACACTCTCTGGTTCAATCAATGAGACAACACAAAAGAAGTTACTTTGATCTTGGACTTGAGATCTAAGGGTCCTTTGATTTTAGTCTCCTATGACGTTTTTGAGGGCATGATTCTTAGACTCCCTAATGTTTACTCCCTTTTCAACATTAAGTTCTTCAACTCCTAATTTTCATACCTCTTTGGCTTTAACTACGTCTACTTCATCCAAGTCATCATCTACCAAAGGTGGTGTCTTAGATGAAGGAGGGGTTTCATCAAATTTCACGTTGAGTGGTTCTTCGATTACACCCGGGGTTCTATTGAGGACTATTTAGGCTTTACTAGTTTGAGAATAACCTAAAAAGATACATTCATACGACTTTGGGTCAAACTTTGTAAGGTAGTCTTTGGTGTTGAGAATGAAGAAATTGCTTCCAAACACCTTAAAGTATTCTAATGAGGGCTTCTTACCTTTAAGAATCTCATAAGGGGTCATTCCTAGAAAAGGTCGAATAAGAATCCAGTTGAGAATATAGGTCGATGTGTCCACGACATTGCACCAAAATTTATGAGGCAAAGATTTCTCGTTTAACATTGTCCTATACATCTCTTGGATAGCCCTATTCTTCCTTTCAACTACCCCATTTGATTATGGAGTGCGAGGAGCCGAGAAGTTATGGGTAATACCATGAGCTTTACAAAAGGCACCAAATTGCACTTCGTTATCAAATTCCCTACCATGATCCGTCCTAATAGAGACAATTGAACATCCTAGTTGATTTTGGATCCGTTGATAAGTGTGAAAACACTCATCAATAATGATCCTAAAACCATTAAAAACACAGTCAAATACATTATTTTAACTGTTAATTATCAGAATTACGCGTGTATTTGGTGTTTGTGTATTTTCAGGTATATAGGTACATTTGAGACAAAACACGAGCTTTCAAGGATTAATTTGATCAAAAGACGAAGAAAAGGACGAAAGATGATCCAAGGACCTTATTTGCCAAACTTTCAAAGATGGAGGACTAGACTTGCAATTTCTTACAAGACAAAGGATGAAAGGGAATCTACTTAAAAGAGTTTTATAACCATTTGACAAGAGATGAAAAAATGAAGGACCAAAGAGAAAATAAAAGAAAAGTTAAAGTTATTAACTTGTTCATTGACCATAACCGGTCAAAGTTACACACGCAACACGCGTCTCTTCTTCAACCTTGAAGAGAGAGAAAGGAAAGTAAAACCGGTTTCATCTCTTTCACCTCTTAAACCTGCAAACGCGAATCAATGACTATCAAGAAGGAATCACGCGAAGACTTCAACTACAAAAATACTCACCTCTTTCTTCCCTACAAGAGGATACAACTTAATTAGATCAAGTCGCGAAGATAAAGGAACGCCCAATTTGAAGATGAAGAACGAAGAGTGTAAACCTCGTATTTACACGTGTCCATATTTGATTGGTGGAGCCACGTCACACCTTCCCACTCGACGGCTATAAAAGGAGATGAAGACTTCATTAGAAATCGGTTAGACTAGGAGTAGATTCTCACATAGTTAGTTAGGAGTAGTTAGTTAATCTTGTTACTTTTCTGTTAAAAACTTTTAGTTTTCAGTTGTAACCATTTTTCTTGTTCACCATTAATGGAAGTTCAAGCTTTTCTCATATTCTGTTTTCTATTCTTTTGTCGACTGTTCTCATTAATTAGTTAGAGTATCATAATCTGTTAATCATCAGTTGGAATTCAGTTTTTTCGAAACAGTTAATTCAGTCACCTAGATTGTAAATCAGTTGCAACTAACTCGTTTCTGCCATTAATGAAATATCTTCAGTTCTTTGTTCGTCTTTCTTTATAATCAAGCTTTCGTTCTGTTTTCTACTGTTACAAAATTAGGATTTCTCCGTAGATACGATTTCCGTTACGGCTCTTAACCTACTCAGCCAATAATGGAATTTCTGTTTTATTTAGGTTTTCTATATTCCTTATCTTCCAACCAAATTTCATAGTGATTAAAGGCTTAGATTTGTTGTACTTAGTTACTGTTATTAGAAAAATGCAGTTAGATAGATCCATTTGATCATAATGAGTTGTTAGATTTGTTGATTTTGATGTTTGTAAAAAAAGAAGTTTTAAGTGCATAAGTCGATTATACGTTTAAAGATCGTCAATTGCCACGGTTCAACTACAAGTTCTTGATTAGTGGATGATAGGTTAAACAGATTAGGATATAAAGTTTCTTTTTTACAATTCGAGAGATTTCTTTAGTTCTTTTTGTAGATCAAGTCAAGTGGCAGCTGTTGATACCAATCCGATCCAGTATAGGTTGCTGGATCGATGTTTTGCAGCGGACAGGTCTGGATGGGATTTCGAGTTCAGCAGTAGTTTCCTCGATAAGCGTGTAGATCAGAAGAGTGCAGGAGTGTTTGGTTTTAAGCAAGCTCAGCGCTCCGCTTCGACGCAACGGACTAAACGACGGAAGTCAAGGTCAAGCTCATTCTTATTTTACGCATTTTATTTTTGATAGGACTGCTAGATATGCATAGTATAGTTTTGTGTACAAATTGTTAACTAAATGCTTCATTCTGTTACTAGTTACCAGCTTTGTAACTGTTCTCGTCTAGCTTTTAGGATAAATTTTACTTGCTTCTCAATTTTCTGTAATAATCTGATATATGGAATTTAGGAATTAGATTTGATAAGTGTTTGACACTAGAAGTCTTTTACAGATCTTACTTTCATATTAGATCTTAATGGCAGTAGGTTTAGTTTCTATTCTTACAGTTTGAGTAGAAGTTTGAGTTAAAAAATAGGTGACGTGAATTGTGTATGACTTTTTAGAGAAATTGCTTTTATCCTTTTAGTTAAAGTTAGTAACTTAGCTTGTCCTTTATCAAATAATTTCGTTTCCTAGTTTGAATAACATTTGGGCCAACAATAGCTTCTTGGGCCATAGTTCAATTCGTTAGATTGACTTAGTCTTGTTAAGTGATTTGCTTAAATTTGTTATTTAGCTCATTTTCATATTACAGTAGTATAGTTTAGAACTATTAGAATATTATAAAAATAATACTAGTATAGAATGTTATATTGGTAGTTTATCTCGTTTTGCGTGACAAGTAGTTTGAATTTGTATTTCACGTTTTTTTTTATTTTCTGCATTTAATTGACATAATTGCAACGTGTTTTAGTGTAGTACGGATACGTATATAGCTATTTTTACATTTTTGCTTGTTAATTGTGAATTAGACATAGATTACCATTCAAGATTTAATCACCAAAAACAATAAAGTTGAGCTTAAAATTGTTGTATCAATTCGTTAAGATACCGAGAAAAACGAACTAAAAAGACAAATTTCAAATGGCGCCGCTGCCGGTTCTTTGACTACACGAGAGACTATCGATTGACGGTTTTCATTGGCTTTTGGGATCCGTTCACTTTGTGAACGTTATTTTTACGTATCATAAATCAAAAACAAAAAAAAAAAATCAAAAATATAAAAATATATAAAAACTAAAAAATTAACAAAACAATTCTTTTCCTAAAGAATTGACCAAAAAAATTAAAAAATCCAAAAAGCAATCTTTTTCCTAAGAGATTGCACCCAAAAATATATATTATTGGATTCTCTCGGTTTTTATGTACATATAGTATTTTCCAATAAAAACTCATAAATACAAAAATATTTTCCATATATTATTATAAGTACATAAGTATACGTATAAGAACAATCAATCTACATATCTTCCATAAGTATTGCCGAGGCAATACACCGTGTTGAGGGGCGCTCCGGTCCTTGACACGCGTATCGATCAAACAAAATAAAGCAAGAATAGATAAATACTCTCAATAAGCAATAATTCGAAGAATACGAACATTTAAGTGAATAGAAAGGCGATGTGCTATAAAATGCCATCTAAGGGTCAATAGGTACTTAAGTGCTTCGCGCCACCTAACCCCCCGTTCACTTGGGAGTATTCTAAGAAGGAAAGCTTCATTGAGGGTCTTGCACCCAAAGTAGTATTACATATATTGTTACTTTCTTGTGGATATTTAATATCGAAACTCGAAGAGGATAATCTTATTCTTTTCAAAGTCACACGAGAGCTTCTCTCTCATTCCTCGTATTGAGTTGCATGCTCACTCGCGGGCGTGCACAAATACCGATTGGTGTACAACCTCTTCCTCCGAAAAGGAAGAAGAAGAGAAAGAGTAAGACCACCACCGTCCACCAAGCCGATCACGAGAATCGTGCTTTGTCATCACCACAAGGAACCATGGCTGTTGATAACCGTACTTTGTTTGAACGTATGCAAACCAACATTCATGGATTTGTTAGTGCCATTAAGATTCCCGACTATCCCGCTAACACATTTGAGCTACATACATCTATGATCAATATGGTTGCTGCATCACCTTTCTATGGAAAACAAAATGAGGATCCCCATGCTCATCTTAAGAGATTCCTTTCACTTTGCAATACCATTAAGCATAATGGGGTTCCACCGGATGTCATTAGATTGTTGTTAGTGTCATTTTCACTAGATGGGAGTGCTAAGCATTGGTTAGACACCCAACCACCCGATAGTATCACCACTTGGGAAGAGTTTACCACTAAGTTTTTGAACAAATTCTTTCCTCCACAAAAGACTATGACTTTGAGGAATTTGATTATGGGCTTTACACAAAAACCTAGTCAATCCTTTGGTGATGCTTGGGAAGAGTATAGTGAGTTGTTGAGGCGATGCCCTAATCATGGAATGGATGATCTAAGCCAAATCAATACTTTCTATAATGGCCTTAAACCTCACCATCAAGATTCACTAAATGCTTCCGCGGGAGGGAGTATTCATTTCAAGACATACCAAGAGGCTTTGACCATTATTGAGACTAAGGCGATGGTTCAAACAAACGATCCATTTGAAGAAAGAGTTCATGTTATCCAAAACACTTCTCAAACACCTTGTGATAACCAATTCCTTAAATACCACCAAGAGATCCTTCAACAAGTCAAACAAGGACAACAAGAAATGACTCAAGAGTTAGTTCAAGCCTTGAAGAGCTTGACATTGAACAATTCCTCAAACAATGTGAATGCCATCACCATTTCTTGTGTTACTTGTGGAGGTCCTCACTCTTATGAACAATGTGACAAGGTGCAAGGTTATCAAGGGGAATGCTATGCTTACCAAGAGGAACACCGTGAACACTTCAAGCCTAACATCAATCCAAATAATCTTTCTTACAAATCCCAAAATTACCTTACTCCACCCGGCTTTCCACCCCAACCACCCACCCAAATTCAACAAAATCCTCCTCAAATTTTAGCAAGGAATCAAGGGCAAAGACAACCATACCAAGGAATTAACTACAAGGCACCAAATCATTTTCAACCTCAAGCAAGTACCTTTTATCCACCAAATCAAGGATTTACCTCTCAACCTTTACCTTTCCAACCTCAAGGTTTTCAAGGTTATGTGCCACAAGAGTTAAACACAATAGATCTTTTGCAAAAGATGAATCAAGAGAATGAAAAGAAATTCCAAGCTATGGACAAGAAAATGAATGACCAATTCAATAAGCTTTTCATGGCATTAAATCAAAGACCACAAGGAGCTTTACCTTCCAACACACAAACAAATCCTAGGGCCAATGTCAATGCTATTACAACAAGAAGTGGTACAACAACAAAGGATCCTTCACCTCCTAAACCTACTATTGTTCAACCCACTTGTGCTCCTACTTGTGATAAGCCTTCTACTTCTACTCCACCTCCTCAAAGTGCTCCTATTCACTCAAACACACCTTCTCAACCACCTCATACTTCTCCTTCACCTTTCACACTTCCCAATGAAGAGGCTAACAAAGACAAATCTTCCACTACAACACCTATTACACCTACACCCAAACCTACTCTTCCATACCCTTCAAGGTTGAAAAAGGACAAGTTAAAGAACAAAGATGACATACAAGTCTCCAATTTCTTAAGGATGTTCAAGCAACTCAATATCAACATATCCTTTGCGGAAGCTCTTGCTTATATGCCAAAGTTTGCTAAGATGTTCAAGGATTTGCTCTCAAACAAAGAAAAATTGGTTGACTTGCCCAACACATCACTTAATGAAAATTGTTCCGCGGTGTTACTTAAAACCTTACCAACAAAACTTGGAGATCCGGGGCGCTTCTTGATACCTTGTAATTTTCCCGGTGTTGAAAATTGCATGGCTTTGGCGGATTTAGGGGCAAGCATAAATCTCATGCCTTTATCGGTTTGGAAACAACTCTCTCTTCCCGAGCTCACCCCCACTAGGATGACTCTTGAACTAGCCAACCGAACCATAGCTCACCCCGTAGGTATAGCGGAAGATGTGTTTGTAGGTGTGGATAAGTTTACCTTTCCGGCCGACTTTGTAGTGGTCGATTATGACATGGATCCTAGAGTGCCTTTGATTGTTGGTAGACCGTTTTTGAGAACGGGTCGTACCTTGATAGATGTGGCGGAAGGAGAATTAATTATGAGAGTAGAGGATGAGAAAGTGGTGTTTAAGTTAGGGAAAGTTTGTGATAGAAAAGAGGTTAAGGAGTCTAGACCTTGTGAGACGATTAACATTGTGGATGTGCTAGATGAAGTGTGTAATGAACACTTTCATGACGCTTGTAAAAATGCTAGTGATGAAATTCCACATGTTGAAACCGTGGCCTCAATTGCTCCCTCTTTAACACCTTTTGGAGAGAGTGATTTCCTCTTGGAGGAATTTGAGTCCAACTTTCTTGGTGATGATGATTCTCCCATTAATTGGGAAGAAGATATTCTTACAATCCAAAAGTTGCTCAATGAGGACCCTATTCCTTCCCCTATTCCACAAGAGATTACCATTGAGGAACCTTCCATAGTGAAACCTTCCATAGAGAGTCCACCTCCCATTGAACTTAAGGAACTTCCATCCCATTTAGAATATGCTTTCTTAGAAGGAAAAGACCAATTACCGGTGATTATTGCTAAGGAATTGAAAGAGGATGAGAAGGAGCAACTTATTGAAGTCCTTAAGAAACATAAGAAAGCTTTAACATGGAAAATATCCGACATAAGGGGAATTGATCCACATTTTTGTACTCACAAAATCCTTATGGAGGATGATTATAAACCCGCCATTCAAAACCAAAGGAGAGTTAACCCAAAAATTCATGAGGTTATTAAGAAGGAAGTGATTAAACTCTTAGATGCGGGTATGATTTACCCCATTTCCGACTCTCCATGGGTTAGCCCGGTTCATTGTGTTCCAAAGAAGGGTGGAATCACCGTGGTGCCTAATGAGAACAATGAGCTTATTCCCACGAGACTTGTAACCGGTTGGAGAGTTTGCATTGATTATAGAAAACTTAATGAGGCAACTAGGAAAGACCATTTCCCGCTTCCCTTTATGGATCAAATGCTTGAACGCTTAGCGGGAAATGAGTACTATTGTTTTCTTGATGGCTTTTCGGGTTATTTCCAAATCCCAATTGACCCTAAGGATCAAGAAAAGACCACATTCACTTGTCCATACGGTACATTTGCTTACAAGAGGATGCCTTTTGGCCTATGTAATGCACCGGGGACGTTTCAAAGGTGCATGATGGCAATTTTCCATGATATGATAGAGCAAACCATGGAGGTTTTTATGGATGATTTTTCCGTATTTGGGAACTCCTTTAGCTCGTGTCTCACCAATCTTGAGAGAATGCTTAAGCGTTGTGAGGAAACACGTTTGGTGCTTAATTGGGAGAAATGTCACTTTATGGTGAAAGAGGGGATTGTTTTAGGACACAAGATATCCAATAAGGGATTAGAAGTTGATCGAGCCAAAATTGATGTTATTGCTAAGCTTCCCCCACCCACCTCGGTTAAAGGTGTGAGGAGTTTCTTAGGTCATGCGGGTTTTTATAGGCGCTTTATACAAGATTTCTCTAAGATAGCTAGACCGATGACTCATCTCTTGGAGAAAGAGGCTCCTTTCATTTTTGACCAAGCTTGTTTAGAATCTTTTGAGACACTTAAGGAAAAATTGACAAAGGCTCCCGTTTTGGTTTCTCCAAATTGGGAATTACCTTTTGAGCTTATGTGTGACGCTAGTGATTATGCGGTGGGGGCCGTCTTAGGACAAAGAGTTAATAAGCATTTCCAACCTATACACTATGCGAGTAAAACCATGACCGGTGCACAACTTCATTACACTACCACGGAAAAAGAGTTGCTTGCTATAGTATATGCTTTTGAGAAGTTTAGACCATACCTTGTGCTTTCTAAGACCATAGTGTATACGGATCATTCCGCTCTCAAGTATCTTATGACAAAACAAGATGCTAAGCCTAGGCTTTTGAGATGGGTTTTGTTGCTTCAAGAGTTTAAGATAGAGATTCGTGATAAAAAAGGGGCCGAGAATTTAGCGGCGGATCATTTGAGTAGACTTGAGCATCCTTTTCAAGGAGATTTCCCACATCAAGAAATCAATGAATCCTTTCCATTAGAGGAGCTCATGTCTATCTCTTCCCAAGAGGATGCCACACCTTGGTTTGCGGATATTGCAAACTATCTTGTGGGCAATGTGCTTATTGAGGGTCTTACTTATCAACAAAAGAAAAAGTTTCTTAAGGAAGTTAAGTATTACTTTTGGGATGATCCATATCTTTTTAGGCAATGTGCGGACCAAATCATTAGACGGTGTGTAGATGGGCCCGAGGCATTTAAAATCTTAGAGGCATGTCATAAAGGACCTACGGGTGGACATTTTGGGCCTAACTACACCGCCAAGAAAGTCTTTGATTCGGGTTACTATTGGCCTTCCATTTACAAGGATGCTCAAGAGATGGTGAAATTTTGTGATGTTTGTCAAAGACAAGGAAAAATTACACAACGTGATGAGATGCCACAAAATTTTATCCAAGAGTGTGAGATATTTGATGTATGGGGAATAGATTTCATGGGACCTTTTCCATCCTCTAAGGGAAACAAGTATATACTTGTGGCGGTGGATTATGTGTCCAAGTGGGTGGAGGCTAAAGCCTTACCTACTAATGATGCTAGAGTGGTTGTAAAGTTCTTGAAACAATTGTTTGCTAGATTTGGTGTACCTCGGGCCATCATAAGTGATCGTGGTACGCACTTTTGTAATGATCAATTCACAAGAGTTATGAAGAAATATGGAGTGAATCATAGACTTTCTACCTCGTATCACCCTCAAACAAATGGTCAAACCGAGGTCACAAATCGTGGTTTAAAGAGAATTTTAGAGAGAACGGTGGGAGAGCATAGAGCTTCTTGGTCGGATAAGCTTGATGATGCTTTGTGGGCGTTTAGGACGGCTTTTAAGACACCAATTGGTTGTACTCCTTATAGGCTTGTCTATGGAAAAGCGTGCCACCTCCCATTTGAGTTAGAACATAAGGCATCTTGGGCTCTCAAGTGGGCTAACTTTGATTTAAACCAAGCCGGTTCACATAGGAAAGATCAAATCAATGAGATGGATGAGTTAAGAGCCAATGCCTATGAGAATTCTTTGTTATATAAGGAAAAGACTAAGAAATTGCATGATGCTAAGATTAAGAATCGTGAGTTCAAAGTTGGAGAGCCGGTTCTCCTCTTTAACTCAAGATTGAAGCTTTTTGCGGGCAAGCTTAAGTCGAGATGGTCCGGTCCATTCACTATTGCTCAAGTGTTTCCATATGGAACTCTTGAGTTGTCCCAACCCGATGGTCCAAATTTTAAAGTGAATGGTCACCGTGTTAAGCACTACTTTGGGGAGGACATTTCCGTTGAAATGGTCCAAGAGGTCCCCATTTTCCCCATGAATTAATTCATTGAGGGACGAGTCGAGCTAGAGACTCATTAACTCAAGCATCGTATAACTAGGTTAGAGTGTTGTAGGTTAGAAATAAGGGCATAGATTTGGAGATAAGTGTAGGGGAGACCTTCTTTTGTCTTCATGCTTGTTTGTAGGGTTGCTCACTCATTTCATGCTTTGGAGCTTATGGAGGAGGCCCTTGTATCCGGTTCACTTTGTTACTTTAGTGATTTTTCATTGACACCTTGTGCTTAAACTTGATTTCACTAATAGTAGTCCTTTCCTTAACTTGGGTTAAGCAAAGTCTATTCATTGTCATAAGTGTAGGGGAAGTTTTTATACTTCCATGCTCTTAAACATTGAGGACAATGTTTAGCTTAAGTGTAGGGGGGTCTTCTATCGAAGTGACCTTACCTAGAACTTGTCATTGTCTTGCATGATAACATGGAAAATTGGATTTTCAACATTTTTCAAATTTTTGATCTACTTTGGCCAACAAAAATATGCATTCATAATTTTTGCATCAATCATTTTTCATTTGCATAACACATTTGCATTGTATATATTCTTTTGCTTTTCATCAAAAATATATAAAAGAAAAAAATATAATAAAACATGGTTTTAACAAATTTAGACTTCTTTGACATATTAGGCCCGCCATGGATATTTTGACTCAACCCGAGTTTGCTTATTTTAGCACTCTCTAGCTAGTATCCTTAACCATGTAGTCCTTCATTGGTCTATTAGGCTAAGCTTCCACCAATTTCATTCTTTGAAATTTTAAATTTGTGGAGAATGGGAAATGATAGAGTTGAAGCAAGTGTAAAAGGGCTAGATAGACTTCATGGCAATTACTTGTGGCTAAACCCTTCTCTTCTTGACCTCTATTTTCTTCGCTTGTATATAATTGTTAATAAATAATCAAGTACGGTTTTAATTGGTTCGTAATCTCTTATGCATTTTTGGCTAATCATTCATGGTTGGTATGAGTACGTCTTAAGATTCTAAGTTAGCACGTTTTATGTGTACTAGACTTATGTCATGCTCCATATTTAGCGGGTGTTTTTCCTTTTCTTCTTTTCAAATTTCTTTGTGAGGAATAAAGAAAAATAAGAGCGGCTTATGAAAAAAAATGAGTGGCTAGAAGAAAAAAAAAAAAAGAAAAAAAAAATAATGCAAGACTCCCAAGAGGGGCAGTGTGGTGTTAATTATAGTGACTATTGAGTTCCAATATTACCTTGACGGGTTGCGGGGATTCAATAGATTGCTCCAATCCAATATTACCTTGACGGGTTGCGGGGTTGAAGATCCAAAATCTCAAAAAGATGCGGATGTAAATTATTGCGTGAGTTTTATTTTTCTTTCCTTAGCGAGTGTGTAGTTACTTATGAAAGCATGACATGAGGATTTTACACATAAGGCGAATGACTTATTACTCTTAATACGGACTTATATTAATTGTGAGCGGTTTTTCAAGTAATGGATGAGAAGATTACTTAGGATTAAAACCGTCCTTCCTTATTTTTGGATTTTACACTTCTTATATTTCACGCTTGAATAATGACAAATTTGCCCACAAGCAATTTGCTCAAATAATAACCGGTTCCACATTTAATTGTCATGAATAAGTTGATGCACTTTTTACTTGTGAATGCAATGATCCCATTTACTAGCTTGGTATGGGGAAAGTGAAACTTGAGGGTGATAAGTGTCCATGGTACAAAAGCCCTAATCCAAGTCATTGAATTCTTTATGAGTTATTTCCATCAAAACCATTTCAAGAAAAATCAAAAAGATATAGATAGAATTTTATTTTGATCCATTGCATTATTAAAAGTCAAAATCATGCATCATATAGTGTAGAGTAGTGTAGATGCATTCCATAATGGCCAAGGTGGGTTAATTATGAGAAAAGTGTAATTTAGAGCTTTAAAATGCTGCATTGCATGAGGACATGGCAATGGTCAAGTGGAGGGGAGTTGATAAGTGTGAAAACACTCATCAATAATGATCCTAAAACCATTAAAAACACAGTCAAATACATTATTTTAACTGTTAATTATCAGAATTACGCGTGTATTTGGTGTTTGTGTATTTTCAGGTATATAGGTACATTTGAGACAAAACACGAGCTTTCAAGGATTAATTTGATCAAAAGACGAAGAAAAGGACGAAAGATGATCCAAGGACCTTATTTGCCAAACTTTCAAAGATGGAGGACTAGACTTGCAATTTCTTACAAGACAAAGGATGAAAGGGAATCTACTTAAAAGAGTTTTATAACCATTTGACAAGAGATGAAAAAATGAAGGACCAAAGAGAAAATAAAAGAAAAGTTAAAGTTATTAACTTGTTCATTGACCATAACCGGTCAAAGTTACACACGCAACACGCGTCTCTTCTTCAACCTTGAAGAGAGAGAAAGGAAAGTAAAACCGGTTTCATCTCTTTCACCTCTTAAACCTGCAAACGCGAATCAATGACTATCAAGAAGGAATCACGCGAAGACTTCAACTACAAAAATACTCACCTCTTTCTTCCCTACAAGAGGATACAACTTAATTAGATCAAGTCGCGAAGATAAAGGAACGCCCAATTTGAAGATGAAGAACGAAGAGTGTAAACCTCGTATTTACACGTGTCCATATTTGATTGGTGGAGCCACGTCACACCTTCCCACTCGACGGCTATAAAAGGAGATGAAGACTTCATTAGAAATCGGTTAGACTAGGAGTAGATTCTCACATAGTTAGTTAGGAGTAGTTAGTTAATCTTGTTACTTTTCTGTTAAAAACTTTTAGTTTTCAGTTGTAACCATTTTTCTTGTTCACCATTAATGGAAGTTCAAGCTTTTCTCATATTCTGTTTTCTATTCTTTTGTCGACTGTTCTCATTAATTAGTTAGAGTATCATAATCTGTTAATCATCAGTTGGAATTCAGTTTTTCGAAACAGTTAATTCAGTCACCTAGATTGTAAATCAGTTGCAACTAACTCGTTTCTGCCATTAATGAAATATCTTCAGTTCTTTGTTCGTCTTTCTTTATAATCAAGCTTTCGTTCTGTTTTCTACTGTTACAAAATTAGGATTTCTCCGTAGATACGATTTCCGTTACGGCTCTTAACCTACTCAGCCAATAATGGAATTTCTGTTTTATTTAGGTTTTCTATATTCCTTATCTTCCAACCAAATTTCATAGTGATTAAAGGCTTAGATTTGTTGTACTTAGTTACTGTTATTAGAAAAATGCAGTTAGATAGATCCATTTGATCATAATGAGTTGTTAGATTTGTTGATTTTGATGTTTGTAAAAAAAGAAGTTTTAAGTGCATAAGTCGATTATACGTTTAAAGATCGTCAATTGCCACGGTTCAACTACAAGTTCTTGATTAGTGGATGATAGGTTAAACAGATTAGGATATAAAGTTTCTTTTTTACAATTCGAGAGATTTCTTTAGTTCTTTTTGTAGATCAAGTCAAGTGGCAGCTGTTGATACCAATCCGATCCAGTATAGGTTGCTGGATCGATGTTTTGCAGCGGACAGGTCTGGATGGGATTTCGAGTTCAGCAGTAGTTTCCTCGATAAGCGTGTAGATCAGAAGAGTGCAGGAGTGTTTGGTTTTAAGCAAGCTCAGCGCTCCGCTTCGACGCAACGGACTAAACGACGGAAGTCAAGGTCAAGCTCATTCTTATTTTACGCATTTTATTTTTGATAGGACTGCTAGATATGCATAGTATAGTTTTGTGTACAAATTGTTAACTAAATGCTTCATTCTGTTACTAGTTACCAGCTTTGTAACTGTTCTCGTCTAGCTTTTAGGATAAATTTTACTTGCTTCTCAATTTTCTGTAATAATCTGATATATGGAATTTAGGAATTAGATTTGATAAGTGTTTGACACTAGAAGTCTTTTACAGATCTTACTTTCATATTAGATCTTAATGGCAGTAGGTTTAGTTTCTATTCTTACAGTTTGAGTAGAAGTTTGAGTTAAAAAATAGGTGACGTGAATTGTGTATGACTTTTTAGAGAAATTGCTTTTATCCTTTTAGTTAAAGTTAGTAACTTAGCTTGTCCTTTATCAAATAATTTCGTTTCCTAGTTTGAATAACATTTGGGCCAACAATAGCTTCTTGGGCCATAGTTGAATTCGTTAGATTGACTTAGTCTTGTTAAGTGATTTGCTTAAATTTGTTATTTAGCTCATTTTCATATTACAGTAGTATAGTTTAGAACTATTAGAATATTATAAAAATAATACTAGTATAGAATGTTATATTGGTAGTTTATCTCGTTTTGCGTGACAAGTAGTTTGAATTTGTATTTCACGTTTTTTTTTATTTTCTGCATTTAATTGACATAATTGCAACGTGTTTTAGTGTAGTACGGATACGTATATAGCTATTTTTACATTTTTGCTTGTTAATTGTGAATTAGACATAGATTACCATTCAAGATTTAATCACCAAAAACAATAAAGTTGAGCTTAAAATTGTTGTATCAATTCGTTAAGATACCGAGAAAAACGAACTAAAAAGACAAATATTATCCTTCGACTAAAGGTTTCGAAATAATCGAAAGCTTCATTCTTAGAAGCCAAAAATCTAGTCCAAGTGAATCTAGAATAATCATCAACTATAACTAGGGTATAAAGGTTACCTCCATAACTCTGTATGGCGGAAGGTCCAAAGAGAACCATATGTAGGATCTCTAGGCACTGAGAGGTCGATACCAAGTTCTTGGCATTGTAACTTAAACGAACTTTCTTCCCAACTTTGCAAGCATCACAAAAGTGACTATCAAACTTAATCTTGGGGAGATGTCTTACCAAAGAAAAGAACTATCATCTAAAACTTTGAAAAATAAAATCTTTTTGGTGCAAAACTTTGAAAAAGAAATGCTTTTTAACGTTTTTTTAATGTTTTTGGTATTTTTAAAATTTTTTAATTTTTATGGATTTTAGAAAATTTTTGACACGAAAAATAACGTTCACGAGTGAACGGATCCCAAAATTCAACGCGTCTCTCACAGAAAACCGTTAATCTTTATGATAAGAGCCGGCAGCGGCGCCATTTTAATAACTGATATTTACTTAGTTATAAAAGAGATTCGTTTTTCACGGTCTAATCGAATTGATTACTGGTTTAGAGTGCGACTCAGTTGTCTTTTGGTGAAAACAAATAGATTGGTCGTTGTAGTAAAATAAATTGAAAGACTTTAAAAGTACATGACGGGTAATTAAAACTAAACCTAATTAAAAAGTAATTGTGCAAAATATTAAAACTTTAAAAATAAATTAATTAAATGACTTAAAATTAAAGCTTGATGAAAAGTAAATTTGACAATGTAATAAAAATGCAAACTTGAAAACTTAAACTAAGACAAAATAAAAGAACAAAACCTACCGTCGAAATACACTTATCGGAATCCGATCGGAATAACCTCCATCGGAATGATGTCGGAATCCTAATCGGAATGTAGGCTTACCTCCCATATCGAATCGAGATCGGAATGTGTATCCGTCGGAATGATTTCAATCGGAATGAACTCAATAGCATCCTTGTCGGAATGTTGGTCGGAATCCCCTATCGGAATGATGAAAATCAAACCTATCGGAATAACAACCTTGGGTCCTATCGGACCAAAAACACCTCTGTCGGAATCCCTTTTGGAATCACTGTCGGAATGTGAGAAACCCTTTTTCGATACTCCAATCGGAATGTTGCGTCAGAATGACAGAAACCCTTTTCCGATAGTGGATCGGAATATAGTAGGAACAAGTAAATAAGCAAGATCAAATAAACACTCAACTAGAAAACTTAACCTAAACACGAATAAGAAAAAGCTAATAAACCAAAATTTAAAAACTTTTAAAAACACTAAATGATAAAGATATTAGAAAACAACTTTTATATAAAAATAACTTTTATTAAACTTAAGGAAATTTAAGAAAGACACAAATAAGCTATAAAATCAATAATCCAAAACAATAAAAAACATAAAAACATAACACTTAATCAAATAAGCATAACAATAAGCACATAAACATAAAGATTAAGCAAAACAAGAAAGGTAGAATGAGAGATTTATAAAAACTTGATTAAAAATAAGATTCAATAACAAAATTAAAAGACTTACTTGAAATTAAAGGAAAGAATTTAAATGACAATTAAGTAAATGACAATAAGAAAGTGCAAGTAATTAAAGATGGAAGAACTATGTGTCAAATAGCCAACAAGAAGCAAATGAGATGAAAGGTCTCTATTTATAGGGAGAAGGGAGGTTAGCATGTGTTGCGCCTTCTTTCTTTCTTTCTTTCTCGTCTTTTCGTCTTCTAAATTCTTGGACTTTTTCGACTCTGTCTCGGGATTAATTAAACTCGTCTTGTAATTTCTTCATTAATTAGACTTGAGTTCTTCGGCTTTATTAAACTTTCGTCTTTAGATTTTTCTTCGATAAATCTTCATAATAGGCCTTGGACTTCCGTTCTTTTTGCACTCTTGATCTTTTGACTTCGTCTTTTGTCTTTTTCTTCGATAAAAGCCCGTAAAAGCCCGTGTTTTCTTCCCTTTTCACATTTTGATCCTAAATCACAACAAAAACACAAACCACGCATAATTCCGACATTTACGACATAAAATACACGTTTTGGCTTGGTTATTATTATAATTAAGTGGTAAAAGGATAAGTGTTTTCACACTTATTACTTACCGACTCCTTAGAGACTAAAGATTGAATTAAACGCATATTAGCGTGACCTAATCTCCTATGCCAAAGAAAAGAACTATCATCTAAATTCGCTAGACATAAGTTGTCCTTTGACTTCCTATTGACCTTAATGACATAAAGCCCATGCTTTCTAACACATTTTCCAATGATCTTTCCATCTTTTACGATTTCACTATCATGTTCCGAAAAGATGACCTTACACTTATTGTCACAAATTTGACCTATACATAGTAATTAAAACCCTAGGTTATCTACGTGTTCAACATTTTCGATGGTCATGGAGTAAAGAGAAACCGTACCTTTACTAATGATGTTACCACGTAGTTTACTAGAGAAAGTAACGTTACCTCCATTATATTATTTGTAAGTAGAGATCAAACTACGATTACATGTCATGTGTTTAGAACAACCACTATCCTTAATCCACTCGTCGGGCTCCAAATCGGTTCCCAAGCATATCTAGGTAACAACACACAAGATCAAACATTTGGTCCCCAATATCTCATGGGTCCAAAGTTGTTAGTTCCAAACATCCGTTGCATTTGGTTGGGATGCATGAAGGGAGGATACATGCCCCACGGAGAAAAACATTGTTGAAAGTTTTTCCAATTCATATGATCATTTTAATGTCTATTTGTTTTTCTTAGGAGTCTTTGATCTAGACCTAGAGTTATTGTTGTTTGTAGGTGTTGGAGTTTTACTTCTAGATCTTGACTTAGAGTGATCATCCTTTTTAGGTGTTGGTGTTCTACTTCAGGCCTTCAATCATTACGTACTCTTAGAAGAGTATATGATTGTCTTGAAAAATTTCTCATTCCCATTAGGGGTTTACTTAAAGGCTTGTAGAATTTATCAAGTTCCTTTTTATCAATTATAGGTAATTTAACATGGTTAACAACAAGATGTTTTGACTCTTTTCCTAAAATGGATTTTTCAGAAAGTTGAGAATTTTCAAGAATCCTGTCTTTTGTCCGCAGTTCCTTATTACACCATGTGGTTCCATAATTGTAAGGAACCGCGCCAAAAATTGGCGAACCGTGGACATAGGGTCGTTTTTCTGAAAATCTAACTTGTTTTGGTTCACTAGTGGATGCTTCATTGGTGTTAAAACCTAAGCCTAGTCTTTCTTTAGAGTGAATTTTCCTATTTAACATGTCATCAAGAGCACTAGTACCTTTCATGAACTTTTTCAATTTAATGGAGGTACTCTTGGGATCTTCATTCTCTTGTCTAATGTGTTCATAATTTAAACAACCTAAATCAACTTCCTTATTTTTCTCAAGCTTAGCTAATTTATCTCTTAGCTCACTAGTCTCATTTTCAAGCTTGGTCCTAGTTGATTTTAGCACTTTGTTCTTTTCAATGAATTTTAGACTTAGTTTGCATAGGTTGTTATATTGACCTTCTAATTCTAAATTGTCTAGTGAAGAACTATCATTGCTATAATATTTGGTTTCGGAATGTACCTCTTTGGAAGAATGGGACACGAGACACTTTTCATCTTTAGCATTATCGTCACATTCTTCACCACTATCGCTCCATGAACCACCAACAAAAGTCGTGTGATTCTTGTCGCGAGATGGTTTGGGAGAATAACCGATGAAGTGGTTTGGGTCACCACATCTAAAGCATATCCTATCACCATTGTCATTCTTGAAAAATCGGTTTTTGGAAAAGACCTTCTTGTCGTTGCATGGTTGTCTTACATGTTGATGTGCGGAGATAAGTATAGTGATAATTTGATATTACGTTATAGGGTAAATTAGAAAATTACCTTTAGGAAAAAGTAATAGACTAATATTACCAATGACGAATTCAATAAAACACGTGAGTGAATCAAGTTCGTTGTACACGAAGATCGAGTGAATTTGAAACGTTTTGCTTTGATTTGGACAATTGGTTTGAATTGGTTTTCGGTTTTTAAGCTACAATTAAAATCTACCAATTTTAAACTATTAAAAATAAGCCTAAAGTGCATGAATCGTAACCCCGCTAAATTTAAAATCTAAAACAATTAATTACTTAAAAATTAAAACTAGTTAAAAATTAATCTATTTAATAATCTAATTAAAATTATACTATTTAATAACTTTTAAACGATTTAAAGAAATCTATTTAACTATTTAGTAAAACTTTATTTAAATGACTTTAACTAAATCTATATTTAAAAAAAACAACTTTATTTAAATCTAAATTAGTAGAAATCTAATAATTTTAAAATTAATTAAACTAATAAAATATTTTTACTTTTACTTTTATTTTTATTTCAAAACTTATTTGTTATTTATTTAAAATCTAAAATTTACTTTAATGAAAATTTTAATTAAACTATATTTAAACGAAACAATTGAAAGTAAATCTAAATGAAATCTGCCAGTTTAAAATGTTACTATATTAATTAAACAACAAGTAAAGAAATCAAAATGGCATGTAGCCCAGATGGCAAACACGTTGTGCATACACCCTTGAGGTCAAGGGTTCGAGTCCTGACATGGATGATAGGTGTGTAAACACCCATCCTTTTACCACTTAATTCGGGCTAAAACGAGACCAAAACACGTATTTAATATCATTTGTTTGGAATTATGCGTGGTTTTTGTGTTTATTGTGTTTTCAGAGCTAACCGGATGAATATTAAAGAAAACATGGGATTGCACGGGTTTTATCAAGGAAAAAGACTAAAGACAAAGTCTATTGTCCAAGAGATGCAAAAGATTTGAAGTCACTGGGCCTATTTGAAGATTTATCGAAGAAAAGGACCAAAGATGGAAGATTTACATATGTCGAAGAAACTCAAGTCTATTTAACGAAGAAATTAAAAGACGAGTTGGATTTAATCGACGACAAATCCCGAATCAGAATCGAAAACGTCAACTTTTCTGAAAAGACGAGAAGACAAGAAGAAAGGGAGAAAGCCCACTCACCAACCAACCGCTAGGACTATATATAGGGTTTTCCTTCACATTTTAGGGAGCTAGCTTTTCATTTTTCTTTCCCCAGTTTCTTAGGATCGGTTCATCACCAACACCATTAGGGTGTTTGGTGATTTTTAATTTTCTTTCAATCTTGTAAGTGTTTTAATCATTACTCTTGTTACCTCTACATTAATCTTTTAATTCCATCTTTTCATTCATCTTGTTCTTCATCATCTTCTATTGCAAGTTCTTAAGTTTTTATTTGATTTAAGTTTGATCTTAAAAAGTTGTTGATTTAGTGTTTTTATTGGTGGGATTTGTTACTTATGGTATTTAAATGATTATTGGTTGATTTGGTAAAACCTTTTTGAGTATTTGGATCGATTTGATTAAAAAACGTTTTCCTGTTACTGTTACTGTTCTTAAGCTTTTGACTTTCCGAATAGACAAGTTTCTGTGTGCCTTATTCGGAATCTTGGATATTCCGAATAGGTCTTTTCACTTTTCCTTTACTCGGAATAATTCTTTCCGCATAGCAGAGTCTTTTATTTCCTTACTCGGAATTTTTGATACATTCCGAATAGCACTTTATTTTCCGCATAAGCCATAATTTTCCGCATAGACATATTTTTCCGAATAGGGCCTTGTTTTCCGAATAGTCCTTTCTTTCCGAATAGCATTCATTTTCCGAATAGACCCAGATTTTCCGAATAGCACATATTTTTTCGTATAGGACTTCATCATTCCGAATAGGACCTTTTTCCGCATAAGGGTATTTTTCCGAATAGTGAATTTATTCCGCATAAGAACCAGTTATTCCGCATTAGGATTTTATTCCGAATAGAACATTTTCAGTTAGGTCAGTTTTTAATCCTAGTTTTACTTTTTGATTATTTTAAGTTTATATTTTAATTTACGTTAGTCACTTATCTTTTCAATAGAATAGAAAACCAAAACCCCTTTTTGTCACCAAGAACAAATCATTCCACTTTTAACTGAGATCAATTCGAGAGGATTCCGAGAATCATATTTTGAACCTAGTAAAATCCATGTATCAGTAAATGAAAATGATCTCAGGGGAGACTTTTTGGTAAGCTTATTTGCTTATAAGCTGTTAGGTAACAACTTTTGAGACTTATCAGATCATTAGGATCTGATAAACTGATGGTTTGAACAATTTATCAGAAAGCAGTAAGAACAATCACGCAGTATCAGTCATTCAAAAACAGAACATAACAGATTAAGCTTGCGAGTAAAAGACCATAAATCAGTTTCACAAATTAGCTAAATCAAAGTGCAATAACAAGTTAAAAACAGGTTAAAATACTTTCAATAACTCAGAACATACCAAATCAGCAGATCAGAAATCTCATAGCAAATAGTTTAACAGATTTAAACCAAATCTAAAATTGAAACTAGATTAAAATGCATACCAAAATCACATCTGTATTCATACAATCCCAAATAAATCTCACAACTCAGACAGATTCAACATTACTGATTTAAGAATTTATTTAAACAGCCTTATGGAACTTGAAATTCAGAAAAACCAACTACCCCAAACTAAGCAGATTCAAACCAGTTCACAGATCAATAAATCAGTAAAAACCTAGAAAGTCTAACAGCTTATTAAAAACGAAATAACATTACAAAAGCTTATCAGGTTGAAATAAACTTACTAGACTTATTAAACATCAGCAAACGATTCAAATTATCAAGCAGATTCTAAAATGCAATAACCACTCAAGTACTAAATCATATAATCATTTAAACAAAACTTAATCTATTAAACATGTAAACTAAAAGAGATTAGCACCTTTTTGAAGTATTCCTTTGAGACGTAGGATTGCACTGAGCAACCTATGAACCAAAACGACACCTTAATCCACCATTACCCGTCATGAGCAACCATCATCTCGAACCATAAACATCTCCGATTTGCTTTTCACTTATCCAGTGGGGATAAGTAACTTAAATCCTTTTTTACTTTTAATATTAAAGAATAAGCTATTAATTAGCTTATTCTTAACATCTCAAACGTTACCCTTGTGAAACAGTTAATAGATTTAACTCGTAAATCAATTTAAGCAGTAAAAGAACAAGACACGAATTAAATTAAATCAACTGATCTTTCATTAATTTTCAAGAAATAATACAAAGCTAGATAAAAAGGAAATACAAGATTTAATCCCTACAACTATTTCTACAGAGTAACTTTAAAATAAAGAAAGGATGATTTTACAAGATTATTTCGGGGGTTTTTATAGCCTTCCCAAGGGCTTGCTGAAAGGAATATCCGAATCTTTCTTGAGTATATTCTTCTCTGATTTCAGCCCTTGATCTTTATCTTTCTCTCTCTTTAATTGATCGGATGGTTGAGATGACACACACTAGCACACGGATTGCCAACGTGGCATCCGTGTGTGCTAGTTGTGCTTTGATTGTGGTAAAAATACGACCTTTTAGGGAAAAGGCGTAAAAGCGGGAAGTATTAAACAAATGACTTTAGGAAAAATCAAGTGTTAATGACCCTTAATGAAATGAAAGTTCGTTTCCCAAGGAGGTATATGTGTGTGAGAAATTTGTTAAATGTTTGTGATTAATGATTGGTTTAGAAGGGGATGAGAAAAGAAGATGACGAAGACGTAAAAATAAAAATAAACACTACTAGAAAGTTAAAACGTAGAACCTTAAAAACCACAAAAATAAAAACTAATTCTAAAAATTACCAAAAATTCACCAAAAATCAAAATAAATAAACTAAGAGTTTACCAATGATCAAAACTTTTTCAAACCTTTTAAATAATTAAATATTCAATTTTTAAATGCTAATTAAAGCCCTAAAAATCAAATATAATATCAAAAAGCCCAAATAAAGTTTTTTCAATTGGTAAACCTCTAAAATGACCTAAAAAGATTAAAAACTATTTTTAGAAATTTTAAACTAATAAAAACTATTTAAAATGATTTAAAAACTATTAAAACTTAAAATAATTATAAAAATTAATCTAAAAGAGATAAAATTATTCTAAAAGTTGCTAAATTCCTATTTTAATGAATTAAACCTAAGAAAAATGTAAAAAGTTGGAAAATGAGAAATTTTAAAAATAATAATAAAATAATATTAAAAATCCAAAAATTATAAAAAATTCTAAAAACTTGCAAACTAGTTTAATTTAACCTAAATAATCATAAAATCAAAGTGAAATTACCAGAATACCCCTATTGGGCCCTCAAATGGGCCAAACCTAAAAACAGTCAACCAAATTGGGCTTTTGGGCCCAAAAAGTCAAACTTGGCCCAATTGACTTGGAAAAGCCCTATCTGGGTCAAAATTCAATTCTAAGAACAAAACTCTAAAGGCCCAAAAGCTGAAAATGAGCTTATCACAGCTTATTTAACACTCAGCTTATTCTTATTGGGCTTTTCAGCCCATTAAGCCATAAGCTAATGCCATAAGCTCTAATTTGACACACAACCTTTTTTGGGATGCTTATGAGATCTGTAAAAAGAAATTTTGAAAAAGCTCACTCAATAAGCCAGAAATAAGCAAAGTAAAAATCCACTAAAAGACAAAATAGTCGTTTTAGAGATTTAGGGCACCTCAGGACTTGATTCAACTTGCAAAAGATTTCAAATGGACTCAATAAGCAAAATCAATCAACAAAAATCCAATAAGCACAACCAATAAGCCAGAATAAGCACAAATGAACTTATGAAAAAGTCAAAGGAGTTGGTTTTCTAGCCAAACCCTAAAGTCAACCCACCAAATGCTCCAGTATGAACAAATGGGTCAAAATATGAGCACCTATTACAAAAACAAAGTTGTTGCTGGTTAAAATAAGCTATTATAGCTTATTGATAAGCTGAACCCAAGTTTACACTATCAGTGGCAACTAGCAGGGGAAAGGAGTTCCCACTGCTTTGACTATTTGACAAGGCTTAATTGAGAGTTCTAGTTTGATTCAATTGGAAACAAAGGCACCCTTGTGATCAGTTAATCACAAGGAGTCAATAGCAACAAGAAAATCACAATATGGTTCACACAATAAGCCACAATAAGCCAAACAGTCACCAGATATGCACCAGATATGGAAATAAGCAGTTAAGCACTTAATAAGCAGATTTAGACTGAATAAGCCAACCATACTTAACAAGATGCATACACAAGCTATATAAACTACGAACAAACACAAAGCAACAAGAATCAAACACTGAATCAAAGTAATCAACAAGATCAAAGCACAAAATGTTTCTGATGAACAATGAACAATATGCAGACAAGTTTTACTGATCTATTTGGCACTTGATCCAATTTCAAGCCTCAAATCCTTCTTCCCTGGTGTGATTAACTCAGATTTAGCACTTGTTAGCCCTAGCCTAAGCTTAGATCTAGGTGTCCTCAAAATCCTAGCCAATTTTACCAAGTTTTTAAGATTTTATAGCCAAATTATGAATCTATGTGTTCAAACCCACAAAACCTGCAAACAGATGAACAAATTCACCTAACAAACAAATTCCAACACTTGCACACAACAAACAACAGCTTAGCAAACCACAACTCCAATACAAGCAGTAGACCCAAACACTCCTTAATCTTCCACTTAACAAAGGAACTTGTGATTTCAACTAATAACCTACTAATTTTAATGATCAAAAACACTTCCTAGATAGCAACTAACACAATCAAACTCAAAAATCACCAGCATAAACACAAATACTCAAAATCAAAGCACCAAATTCAAAACAGTCATAAACATGAAATTTTTAGGGGAATCTTAACCAAGAGATTATACCTGCCTTCCACATCATCCTAGGAAGGCCAGCTATGCTCCTTGGACCTTGTTCAACAACTAGAACAAGACCAAGGTACTTCAACAAAGATGATCAAAGCCTGCTGATGTTCAAAGCAGAACAAGGCTTTGATTATGATATGTCTTCAACACAAGCAGCAAACAAACTCGACCAAAGGCTTAGAACCCTTCTCAGGCTTGGTGTCAACAAGCTATGAGGAGCTCAAGGCTTATGGCTAAGGGTTAGTACACAATATAAGCCAAAAATCAGAAACAAGGATTTCAAGGCTTTTGAACCTTGAAAACCTTTCAAACCTAGACGTGCCTAGGTTAAGGAAGGTCTAATCAATCAAATGGAACTCAGAATTAGGCTACTCAAACACCAAACTTTTAATTAAATCAAAAAGAGATTTCACAATTTCAGAAATTCAAATTTTATTTAAACTTAAAAAGGAATTACAAAGATAATAGCCTAAAACTGGAACAAAGGGACTCTCACATGTTGAGGTCTCCTTTTATAGGAAAATGCCTGGCTACACTATTCACAAACCCTAGATGTGATTTCTCTAAAATGCCCTTGAGTCCTTGAGTGCGTTTGTTGTTGATGAGCTGTCCAAAGTGATCCCAAACGTTCATTTTAGCTTTGTGATCAAGCAAAGACTCTCAGCTGTTGATCTTAACACGTGGCATGTCTTGGAGGGCAAGTAGTCATGTGATGGGTGAAACGGTTTGAATGGTGGGGTCCTTTGGGTGAGTGGGAGTGTGAGTTTAGGCATGGGATTGATTCGTGTGAAGGTTAATTTAGTTTTGGTGTAGGTAATTGTAAAAACCCCCTTGTTGGTAAAAAGTTAAATCTGGGTTCATAAATGTGAATAGTGACACGTTTGATCTGATTTTAGTGGGGAAATTGTGTTTGGCGTGTGTTTGTTTAGTTTAAACTTATAAACTTGGCAACCTTGGTCCTTTTTCTTCCTTCCTTTTGTCTTTTATGTTTAAAAGTCTGTCAGCGTCTAAATCCTTTGTAACAACTTCCAAGACTTGGCAATTTTGGCACAAAACTTTCTAAAAAGTGTTTCAAGGGTTATTTTTGACACTTTTGCATATTTGAAGGACTGATCTTGGACACCTTTGATCTTCAAAGGTCTTCAATGTATCTTTGGTTTGATGAGGGACCATAATTGGCAATTTGAAATTGTTGAGGGACTAATCTTTCCATTTCTTCAAAGTTGAAGGACCTTTTGTGTAATTTTGACAAACATAAGGGACCAAACTTGTAATTATCAATATACAAGGGTTTTAAGTGTCATTTCTTCAATAAATGAGGATCAATCTTGTTTGTCTTCAAGTCTTCAAGGGTATTTGTTGAGTATTTCCATGATTAGGGCCCGGTTCTTTGTACGGCTTCATTTCTCGTGTCCGTTTTTCCTTGTATCTTGTGATCTTTTGTCTTTTTCACGATATCCATACCTAAAATACGCAAGTAAACAAACACAAGCATATATATGGTATTTTATGACATTTTTATGCATTTAAAGCCCGAAAAGAACGATGAGATCATGTATAAATGCCATCTCATCACTCCCCCATACTAAGCCATTGCCGTGCCCTCACGCAATGCTAGAGTAAAGTATCTAAGCATCACCAAAGTTCAATTTTATTAACCTTTATTGAAGAGTAAAAAGACTTGCAACATACTACGACGATGTGTAAAGACATAATGTATGATTTTCATTACAAAAAGTGACTTTTAGGGTCAAAGAATAGAAACAAGCAAATGTCCCTTAGAGTAAACTTCGTCATCCTTGATTGTCATACATTCCATGCTAAGTGCAAAAACGAGATCATTGTTGGTACAAGTCATAATGCTAACACTACTCATACGTCCAAATTGTGTAATACTTTTTCTCCCCGCAATCCTAGTTATTATAAAAGGAAATGGGTTACTAGCATTTTTTATCTATTTGTCATGGATCACAAGTGATTCATATTGACTTATTTGAGTAGTTATTAGTCTGAAAGCAAAGTAGCATGATTTGATCAATAGTTAGCCGAAGGACAAAATCTTTTAAAACGGCTTCTCGTGTATCTCCTTAAGTTCATATCTTGGCATAACTCGTTTCACGATTTGAGACCTTTCTCGGACCGATATTTGGCATGTACTTCATACTTCAAATCTTGGGAAGACGTTCTTGAAATTATGGTCTTCTCTTCATATATTTGGAATTTTTTCACTTGACGTTTTTGAGAGATTCTTCATATTGGACCACGACTTCATCATTTTTCTTCAATCTTTACTTTGGATTTTGATATACAACGATCCGCCTCCTTTTCGGACTTGGATATATTTATCCTCATACCTTGTTAGGGTCTTTTTGGATAGACTTTCTCCATGATCTTTAGGGGAGTAATTGCTTTTCGTCGTGTGTCTCGATCCTTCATATTGATTTAGGAATAATGATACTTCACATCATCTTGGATCTTTAGCAAAAATAGAGCTCCTCATGCCTTGTTAGGGACTTTTTGGATAATCGCCAATCTTCGCGTCCCGCTTCAATAAGTTATGCCTTGGCTATGAACTCTATTCAACCCCAAGCAACTTTTAAACGATCTTGTGCTAGACGCTAAGTAACCTTTCAAATCGTACGACCTTACTTATTGCAATTATGATTTATTCCTAAAGCATTGATCTTATGGGAAGAAAAAGCCACAATTAAAAACACATGAGTTTTTGAAAGAACACTTTCATGTTCTACGTTTAGCATGATCACTTGTCTAACTCTATCATTTCTCGTTCTTCACTATATAAAGACCTCTAATTAAAGAGACTCATGAATACTTAGCCATGCAAGTCATAATTAAGCCAAATTTGGATTAGCTTTCATTAAGACTATATCAAATCAAAGTTTTGGGTTTTCAAGCCACCTATAGGATCTTGCACTTTCTTGGACTTTTTCAAGCTTAGAGAATGTGTTTTATAGTTCCCTTGATAAGTGACTTTCTAGAATCAATTATAGGAACTTGCGAAAAGTTCTTGTTCTTAACCCGAAAGAGTTAAGACTTTCGCGTTTTAAAGCTCCCTATATAAAAGTCTAGCAAAACTTGAATTGAGCAGGTTAAGGAATGTAAATGGCTCCAAATGCCCATCAAGTCAAAAATTAACTCTTATTCTACCCAACGGAAAATATACATTCGTGTCTTAAAAACACTTAACTAAGAAAATTTTTAAAATTTGGCCATTTTTAGCCTTATTAGCAAAACAAAACATTGAAAATTGGAAAGCGTGAGGGCGTAGCAAAGCAAGTACCTATTCACCCCCCATACTAAAAGTAAACATTGTCCTTAATGTTTCGAGTCTAAAGGTGGAGCACCCCCATACTAGAGATGAAGAGTCGAATGCTTAGGATCTAGCATGGAAAGGGTGATCAACAATATATCTAAAGCCGTTTATTAAGTATGCTAAAAGATAATTGTTAGAACAATAAAGGATATGTCATGGATTCGTGAAAAACTTCTTCAAACGAACGATGGAGGCTCATGTAACCGAACACGAGAGTCTTCAATCGTAGATGATGATGATGATCTAGATAACACAATCACAAACAACCACGAGACAACGAGTTGAAAGGGTACAAATCCCCTTATTAGTGAATAGTGAGCATAAAAGATAAGCATGGGATCTCCCCCACGAGGCACCTCATTTTTGATTACCGAGTCATGAGCTCGACTCGATCCCCTCAAAATGTGAACATTTAGGGAAAACAAATCATGGTATGGTCAATGGGGCTTACATGACAAACAAGGCCCAAAAAGCAACCGGTATTAAGGACTAAGTCCTTAGATGATGCAAAATACCGGGATCAAAGATGGCGTTCTCGTTTTCACTGGAAAAACAATTCAACGCCACTTCAACATGTGCCATAAACTCAAAGAGTTTGAAGAAAAGAGATGAGAAGTAGAAGGGTGGGACAATTGGTAAGACAAACTTTTGAGCTACTCGAGGTAGACTCGCACCAATCAAATAGAATGATTTTCCATTTATTGCATCGGTGGAAGACCGAGATTTCCCTTTACATGAAATTCCGGGATCGAATATCTCGTCCTCGGTGGACAAGGATGAGGGAACATAAGGGGCTTCCCCCATACTAAAACCACACAAAGCATCGTCAAAAGGAGTAGACGAGCTTGTAGCACTCAAAACATGTGGTGATGACGGAGTTAGATTTGTAGAAAAATCAATTAAATCACATTTAAAATCTTTTCCTTTTTTATCTTTTGAACTCTCCTTATGAAAACCCTTTTTGATTATGTCGAAAATATTTGGTGTTTCTAAGACGATGTTAGTTACACTAAAAATTCTCACATTTGTAAACCGTTTTGGTTTTGGTGGTGGCAAGTTCTCAAAACGTTTGTCGACAAAGAAAACCTCCCCATCGGGGTCTACATATTCATCATCCGAAAGATCTTCCGTAGAAACCGACAACTTATCAACATTTTTCAAGAATGAATGTTCGTGGTGAGGTGAAGGTTTTTTTGATTCAAGTATTGACGGTTTCTTCTTTGTAGGCTTCACACTCATAACCTCCACCGGCGGAGGAAATGGTAAATTTTTTTTGGCGACATTTCCTAAAACTCTTGGTGAAAATTCTTTGCAAACGACATTGGTTAAATTACCATGGTTTAAAGTTGCAATAGAATAGACATGAGAAAGATTGGAGTTTTGTGTTGCATTGATGACAAGTTCTTCCTCATTGAAACGAAGGGTGATTTTTCGAGCATGAACATCGATAAGTGCTCTTGATGTATCCAAAAATGAACGACCCAAAATGAGAGGAACTTTTCGATCTATAGGAATGTCTACAACGATAAAGTCAACGGGATAGTAAAACTTTCCGACTTTAACGAAAACGTCCTCGGCTACTCCACATGCTAAAATCGTAGAATGATCGGCCATCTCGATAGACATGTTCGAAGGAGTAAGAGCCAGAAGCGAAAGCGATTTGAAAATCTCAAGAGGCATTAAATTAATACTAGCACCGAGATCGGCCAAGGCGTAGCATTCCTCCATATCTTGAATGGCACACGGAATCAAAAATTTACCGGGATCACCGACTTTTTGAGGTATGCGGCTTAGAAAAACCGATGAACAACTAGACGATTGTTGTAACTTCTCTTTGTTGTTTAGCATACTTTTGAAGTTTGCGGCGAATCGAGGCATCATGATAAGAGCGTCGGCAAAACTTATGTTAAAATGTATATCACGAAAATTTTTCATTAGTAGCTCAAATTGATAATTATTCCGTTCTTGTGCCTTTTCCTTGTTTCGTCTCGAAGGGTAGGGTAAAGGTGGTGTGGGTTGGGGCATAGGCATAGGCATCGGCCTTGGAATCTCGGGTTCCATGATTGGTATTGGTTCAACCGTAGGTGTGGTTTGAGCGGTACTTCGTGGGATTGTAATGTGCTCCTTTTCGACCATCACCTCGGGTTCTTTCTCGATTTCCTTCTCTGTAGAAGTACTTGGACAAGAGATTGGTTCCTTGAAAGTTTTACCACTTCGTGTAGTAATAACCTTCAATTCTCCTTTCGGGTTCACGATGGTATCACTAGGAAGACCACCCGAAGAAGAGGGCTTACACATGATAGCTTCAAACATTTTAGCCATTCGGTCCTCAAATTTTGATTGCCTAGCATCCGCTTTTAATAACTCTTGCTTAATCTCATGTTGTCCTAATTCCATCTTTTGTTGATTTTGTTGAAGACGTTGGACATTTCCTTCCATTTTGTTTGCATGAGTTTTAAGTTCATTAGCAAGTTCATTTTTAAGCTCGTTTTTCAACTCGGATCTTAAGCTAATCATCTCACGTTGCATGTTATCAAATTTAGCATCATTTGCTTTAGCATAATCCAAAAATTCCCCTTGCAAATTTTTAGTGTGAGCATTTTGAAAACCTTGTGTAGTGTTTTGAAAATCACGGTTTTGGTTTTGATTAGAAATTTGTCCATTCCCATTTTGATAATTCCCTTTGTTGTAATTGCGTGAATTGCCTTGGTAATTACCTTGGTTGTTGTTTCGATAATTGTTAGCATTTTGATTTGGTGGAGCTTGATTTTGGCGGGAACCTTGGCTGTTTTGGTTGTAAGTTCCCGTTGCTACATAAGCACTCGAAGTGTTACCATCCGCGGTAATGCACTCGGAAAGATCATGAGCTCCCCCACAAGATAAACAACTCTTAGCAACCGCTTTAACCGAAGCGGAATTGGAAGCTTCTTGAGCTTTCCAATGGGACATAAGATTAGCAAATCTATCAAAAAACCGATTTTCCTCATTAGCTACATCATGTAAGGAATTAATGCTACGAGACGATTGTGACGATGATGACGAACCCAAATTGGCAACACTCGGTGTGTTACGAGGGTTATAAACCTTAGATCTATTCTCGATGATTTGTAAAGCCTCATTTGTCGTCTTGTACAAAAAATTACCACCCGCGGCGGCATTCAAATAATCTCGTTCATGATCATTAAGCCCATTATAAAAAGTATCAACTTGATGCAATTCCGTAAAATCATGATGTGGACATTCATGTAACATTTCTTTAAAGCGTTCCCATGCCATTGAAAAACTTTCATTATTTCTTTGCACAAATCGTGAAATCTCATTTTTCAAATGTGTTGTTTTAGATGGTGGAAAAAACTTGTTCACAAACTTAGAAACGAGATCGGCCCATGTCAAAATCGAATTTGGCGGTTCTTTCTCAAGCCAAATTTTTGCGGGTCCATCCAACGAGTATGGAAACAACATCATCTTAATGGCGTCATGTGGAACATCCTTAAACTTGCTAGTGGCGGTGAGACGATTAAAATTCCTAATATGGTAGTGCGGGTTGTCTTTTTCGTGACCTCTAAACTTATTTGCTTGCAACATCGACATTAAACCCGTCTTAATCTCGAAATTCTCCGCAAGGATGGCGGGAATCACAATAGCCTCTCCAAAATCCTCGGTGGGTGCTTGTAGCAACTCCATCATAGTACGATTAGCCATGACGACTTCTTGTTCTACAATAGGTTCAACAATTGGAGGTTCTTCAACAATCAACGTCTCTTGATTGGCTTGCTTTTGAAGTCGTTTACGAGCTCGTTTTGCTTGATTACGAGTGATCATAAACTTCACGAAGAATGGGAGGTGAGCAAAGAAGATTCTTTTTGGGTGTTTTGTGAATTTTCAAATTTTTTTTTGTGTTTTTGATGATATTTAATTTTTTGGATTTTGGTGTATCTTCGTAGACAACAATCTATAAAATCTCTCCTCGAATCAAACTCTTGATTAAAGAAGCCTCAAAGGAATGAAAACGATCACGTGGAGTGAACGCCTTCGAATGACTTTAGAACTTTGGTGAAAACCAAATTGTTCAAGAGGTTTTAATCACAAAGAAACCAAGCAAATATATTATACGTAATAATACTTTGGGCGACAAAACCCTCGATTAGCCTTCAATCTCAAAATACTCACAAGCAAGCGGGGAAACGAGGCGGCGCGAAGCACTTAAGAGCCTTTTTCCTTAGCCTTATACCCACCTTATAGTTTGTATTTTTCAAAATCGAGCTTCACGAAAGTATTTATCTATTTTTGCCTTTTTCTTTTTGTTTGAGATTCGAATACAATAATTGAGTGATGAAATCCCAATTAAGGTTGTGTTTTCACACTTTTGGAGATATTGTGAATTTATTGTGATACTTAATACAATATAGTAATAATATTTGTACAAGAAAAACCAAGAAAACCGATAATACGTATTAGTAGAGTTCTACTAATACAAATACTATTTGGTTAATATTAAAAACAACAATGCAAATTAATCACTACACACCTCCCCGGCAGCGGCGCCAAAATGATTGTGGTAAAAATACGACCTTTTAGGGAAAAGGCGTAAAAGCGGTAAGTATTAAACAAATGACTTTAGGAAAAATCAAGTGTTAATGACCCTTAATGAAATGAAAGTTCGTTTCCCAAGGAGGTATATGTGTGTGAGAAATTTGTTAAATGTTTGTGATTAATGATTGGTTTAGAAGGGGATGAGAAAAGAAGATGACGAAGACGTAAAAATAAAAATAAACACTACTAGAAAGTTAAAACGTAAAACCTTAAAAACTACAAAAATAAAAATTAATTCTAAAAATTACCAAAAATCACCAAAAATCAAAATAAATAAACTAAGAGTTTACCAATGATCAAAACTTTTTCAAACCTTTTAAATAATTAAATATTCAATTTTTAAATGCTAATTAAAGCCCTAAAAATCAAATAAATTATCAAAAAGCCCAAATAAAGTTTTTTCAATTGGTAAACCTCTAAAATGACGTAAAAAGATTAAAAACTATTTTTAGAAATTTTTAAACTAATAAAAACTATTTAAAATGATTTAAAAACTATTAAAACTTAAAATAATTATAAAAATTAATCTAAAAGAGATAAAATTATTCTAAAAGTTGCTAAATTCCTATTTTAATGAATTAAACCTAAGAAAAATGTAAAAAGTTGGAAAATGAGAAATTTTAAAAATAATAATAAAATAATATTATAAATCCAAAAATTATAAAAAATTCTAAAAACTTGCAAACTAGTTTAATTTAACCTAAATAATCAGAAAATCAAAGTGAGATTACCAGAATACCCCTATTGGGCCCTCAAATGGGCCAAAACCAAAAATAGTCAACCAAATTGGGCTTTTGGGCCCAAAAAGTCAAACTTGGCCCAATTGACTTGGAAAAGCCCTATCTGACTCAAAATTCAATTCTAAGAACAAAACTCTAAAGGCCCAAAAGCTGAAAATGAGCTTATCACAGCTTATTTAACACTCAGCTTATTCTTATTGGGCTTTTCAGCCCATTAAGCCATAAGCTAATGCCATAAGCTCTAATTTGACACACAACCTTCTTTTGGGATGCTTATGAGATCTATAAAAAGAAATTTTGAAAAAGCTCACTCAATAAGCCAGAAATAAGCAAAGTAAAAATCCACTAAAAGACAAAATAGTCGTTTTAGAGATTTAGGGCACCTCAGGACTTGATTCAACTTGCAAAAGATTTAAAATGGACTCAATAAGCAAAATCAATCAACAAAAATCCAATAAGCACAACCAATAAGCCAGAATAAGCACAAATGGACTTATGAAAAAGTCAAAGGAGTTGGTTTTCTAGCCAAACCCTAAAGTCAACCCACCAAATGCTCCAGTATGAACAAATGGGTCAAAATATGAGCACCTATTACAAAAACAAAGTTGTTGCTGGTTAAAATAAGCTATTATAGCTTATTGATAAGCTAAACCCAAGTTTACACTATCAGTGGCAACTAGCAGGGGAAAGGAGTTCCCACTGCTTTGACTATTTGACCAAGCTTAATTGAGAGTTCTTGTTTGATTCAATTGGAAACAAAGGTACCCTTGTGATCAGTGAATCACAAGGAGTCAATAGCAAAAAGAAAATCACAATATGGTTCACACAATAAGCCATAATAAACCAAACAGTCACCAGATATGCACCAGATATGGAAATAAGCAGTTAAGCACTTAATAAGCAGATTTAGACTGAATAAGCCAACCAAACTTAACAAGATGCATACACAAGCTATATAAACTACGAACAAACACAAAGCAACAAGAATCAAACACTGAATCAAAGTAATCAACAAGATCAAAGCACAAAATGTTTCTGATGAACAATGAACAATATGCAGACAAGTTTTGCTGATCTATTTGGCACTTGATCCAATTTCAAGCCTCAAATCCTTCTTCCCTGGTGTGATTAACTCAGATTTAGCACTTGTTAGCCCTAGCCTAAGCTTAGATCTAGGTGTCCTCAAAATCCTAGCCAATTTTACCAAGTTTTTAAGATTTTATAGCCAAATTATGAATCTATGTGTTCAAACCCACAAAACCTGCAAACAGATGAACAAATTCACCTAACAAACAGATTCCAACACTTGCACACAACAAACAACAGCTTAGCAAACCACAACTCCAATACAAGCAGTAGACCCAAACACTCCTTAATCTTCCACTTAACAAAGGAACTTGTGATTTCAACTAATAACCTACTAATTTTAATGATCAAAAACACTTCCTAGATAGCAACTAACACAATCAAACTCAAAAATCACCAGCATAAACACAAATACTCAAAATCAAAGCACCAAATTCAAAACAGTCATAAACATGAAATTTTTAGGGGAATCTTAACCAAGAGATTATACCTGCCTTCCACAACATCCTAGGAAGGCCAACTATGCTCCTTGGACCTTGTTCAACAACTAGAACAAGACCAAGGTACTTCAACAAAGATGATCAAAGCCTGCTGATGTTCAAAGCAGAACAAGGCTTTGATTATGATATGTCTTCAACACAAGCAGCAAACAAACTCGACCAAAGGCTTAGAACCCTTCTCAGGCTTGGTGTCAACAAGCTATGAGGAGCTCAAGGCTTATGGCTAAGGGTTAGTACATAATATAAGCCAAAAATCAGAAACAAGGATTTCAAGGCTTTTGAACCTTGATAACCTTTCAAACCTAGACGTGCCTTAACCACAAGGTTAAGGAAGGTCTAATCAATCAAATGGAACTCAGAATTAGGCTACTCAAACACCAAACTTTTAATTAAATCAAAAAGAGATTTCACAATTTCAGAAATTCAAATTTTATTTAAACTTAAAAAGGAATTACAAAGATAATAGCCTAAAACTGGAACAAAGGGACTCTCATATGTTGAGGTCTCCTTTTATAGGCAAATGCCTGGCTACACTATTCACAAACCCTAGATGTGATTTCTCTAAAATGCCCTTGAGTCCTTGAGTGCGTTTGTTGTTGATGAGCTGTCCAAAGTGATCCCAAATGTTCATTTTAGCTTTGTGATCAAGCAAAGACTCTCAGCTGTTGATCTTAACACGTGGCATGTCTTGGAGGGCAAGTAGTCATGTGATGGGTGAAACGGTTTGAATGGTGGGGTCCTTTGGGTGAGTGGGAGTGTGAGTTTAGGCATGGGATTGATTCGTGTGAAGGTTAATTTTGTTTTGGTGTAGGTAATTGTAAAAACCCCCTTGTTGGTAAAAAGTTAAATCTGGGTTCATACGTGTGAATAGTGACACGTTTGATCCGATTTTAGTGGGGAAATTATGTTTGGCGCATGTTTGTTTAGTTTAAACTTATAAACTTGGCAAACTTGGTCCTTTTTCTTCCTTCCTTTTGTCTTTTGTGTTTAAAAGTCTGTCAGCGTCTAAATCCTTTGTAACAACTTCCAAGACTTGGCAATTTTGGCACAAAACTTTCTAAAAAGTGTTTCAAGGGTTATTTTTGACACTTTTGCATATTTGAAGGACTGATCTTGGACACCTTTGATCTTCAAAGGTCTTCAATGTATCCTTGGTTTGATGAGGGACCATAATTGGCAATTTGAAATTGTTGAGGGACTAATCTTGCCATTTCTTCAAAGTTGAAGGACCTTTTGTGTAATTTTGAAAAACTTAAGGGACCAAACTTGTAATTATCAATATACAAGGGTTTTAAGTGTCATTTCTTTAATAAATCAGGATCAATCTTGTTTGTCTTCAAGTTTTCAAGGGTATTTGTTGAGTATTTCCATGATTAGGGCCCGGTTCTTTGTACGGCTTCGTTTCTCGTGTCCGTTTTTCCTTGTATCTTGTGATCTTTTGTCTTTTTCACGATATCCATACCTAAAATACACAAGTAAACAAACACAAACATATATATGGTATTTTATGACATTTTTATGCATTTAAAGCCCGAAAAGAACGATGAGATCATGTATAAATGCCATCTCATCATGCTTCTATTGAGCCTCCTGATTGGTTAAATGGGGAGAATGAGGTGTTTCACCCTATAATGAGATGCCACGTATCAAGCCCTTACTCATCTTCTCTTCCTTAAAAATTGGGGGAATTAATACCCCCACACGTGAATAGCACGTGAGATCAAAACCCCTAATATTAATTGACCTTTTGGGTAATTAGGGTTTTTTGTGAATAGTAGAAATTTACAGGTTTAGGGATGAAGAAGAAAGTAACATAGTGTGTATTGAAATATTATTTAGTGTGTGTGTGAATGGAAAGTGAGAGAAAAAAACGAATGGGATATTAAATAAAAACGTGTGAATGGGTTTAATGAGTGGGTGAGGATATAAAAAATTGAGTGGATGTGAAACGGTTTTATTTGTGATATAAATGAGTGAGGTATCGTTTGAATGGAAATTGTGAAGTATATAATACGTTTGTAACCCTAAAGCACATCATTCATTTGTTCATTCGTTTCCTTTGAGGTTCTTGGGCCTTTTGAATTTGGGCCCAGATAACAAAAACCCATCCGTATGTTTAAAACTTCCATATTGGGCCATTTTGAACACAAAATACTCTCTTGAATCTTAAATGGGCTTTTTAGCCCATTTACTCAATTATGGGACCCACTAAGCCCGTTTTCTCTTTAACTGATGAAATCCGCTAAAGTCGAGCTCGATTTTGGCTTATTTGATCTTTTTCTTCATTCTCGTGTCGATTTTTGTCGGTTTTCGCGAACTTGGTACCTACACACATTCAAACAAGAAATACACATATACAAGGCATATTTGATACATTTCATGCATAATTTCATTGTTTAAAGATACAAATGGTATGAGTAATTACACTCATATCAAATTCCCCCTTGCTAAGCAATTGCCGTGTCCTCACGCAATGATAAAATAAAACTATAACTACACCATTATTCAACTTTTTGACTACTTTATTATGCAAAGACATAATGTATTGCTTTCATTATTGAAAAATAACTTTAAGGATCATAAAAGCTCAAATAGATTCATCGTCCTCGACTTTTCACTTTTCCACGCCAATTGCAAAAACAAGATCATTGTTATTATAAGTTGGCAAACTAACACGAACTCATGTGGTCCAATTATTCACTTAGACTCCCTTATTCCTAGGTGTATCTCTTATATTTTATTGGTGTCTTGAATGATCACGAGGATGCATTGTTGACTTATTGCGATAATTTATTAGGCCGAAAATAAAGTGAACGATTTAATCAATAGTTAGCTAAAGGACAAAATCTTTTAAAACTGCTTCTCGGGACTTCATAAAGTTCATATCTCGGCATAACTTGCTTCGCGATTTGAGACCTTTCTCGGACCGATTTTTGGCAGTGACTTTATACTTCAAACCTTGAGAGACGTTCATGAAATAATGGTCTTCTCTTCATATAGGAATTTCTTCACTTGAAATTTTGAGAGATTCATACTTGGACCACGAATTCTTCATTTTTCTCCAATCTTTATTTGGGATTTTGATATACAACGATCCGCCTCCTTTTTGGACTTGGCTTCATTTATCCTCATACCTTGTTATGGTCTTTTTGGATAGACTTCTCCATGACTTTTGGGGAGTATTTGCTTTTCGTCGTGTGTCTCGATCCTTCATATTGATTTTCAATAAATGATTCTTCACATCACTTGAGATCTTTAGCAATAAAATATAGCCCTCATGTCTTGTTAGGACCTTTTTGGACTTGCCAATCTTCGCATCCCGCTTCAATAAGTTATGCCTTGGCTATGAACTCTAATCCATACCGAGCAACTTTTAAACGATCTTGGGCTAGAAGCTAAGTAACTTTTTAAATCGTACAACCTTATTTATTACAGATAAATTATTAGCAAGCGATGGGAGAATAGGCTTATAATTAACTCACATAAATTCCCGAAAGAATACCAAACTTATAATTGGCTCTATCATCTCTTGTTCTCCATATTGTAAAATTTCAAAAATGTGAAATCAATGGATACTTAGCCTATTGAATCAAAGTTTTGGGTTTTCAAGTCATCTATAGGATCTTGCATCTTCTTATACTTTTTCAAGTTTTAGAATTTGCGTTTTAAAGTTCCCTTGATAGACGACTTTCTAGGATCAATTATAGGAGCTTGCGAAAAGTTCTTGTTCTTAACTCGTATGAATTAAGACTTTCGCGTTTTAAAGCTCCCTATATAATAGCCTAGCAAAACTTAATTCAAATACGTTAAGGAAAAGCTAAGGTTAAAAACCAAGTCGAGTCAAAAACTATTCTTATTTTCACCAACGGAAAGCCTACATTCGTGTCAAAAGCACTTATTTTATTTATTAAAACTTAAAAATAACACAAAAATTTAAAATTTTATTGAAAAATGAGAAAAAACAACTACATTTAGACACGACAAAAGCAATAGCAAGCGATTATATCGATTGACTCCCCCATGCTAAAAGCAAACATTGTCCTCAATGTTTCTTAGCTCAAGAGTAACACCCCCTTACTAAGACACGAAGAGTCTAATGCAAACTCCTAGCATGGAAAGAGCACGCAAATCTATAAGCCGTTTATTAATTATGCCTCAAGATAAAACGTTAGTCGATAAAAACCAAGGGATAGAGAGTGTGCCCCTTTTTGGCATTCAAAGAATGGAAGATCAAGTGGACCGGCAAAAACCGAACACGAGAGTCTTCAATGATTAGGGTCATTCCTAAGATTCACAACACAACAAAACACGAGCACGAGCTTGAAAGATCAAGCCTTATTAGTGTTAGAAAATAGAAAGAAGATAGAATTTATGGGACTCCCCCACAAGGCACCTCGTTTTTGTTAACCGAGTCATGAGCTTGACTCGATCCCCGCATTCATTGGTCCTTAGGGAAAGTTTGAAGATCCAGGACAACCACCGTAGGTATGTCCCCTCCAAAGTAATGTTTCACACGATGACCATTCACCTTAAAGTTAGGCCCGTCTTTTTGAGCTAGCTCAACGGTGCCATAAGGGAAAACTTGTGCAATGGACAATGGTCCGGACCAACGGGATTTAAGCTTGCCCGAAAAATCTTGAGTCTAGAGTTGAATAAGAGGACTTGATCACCAACATTGAAAATGTGGTTTTTGATCTTAGAGTCATGAATCCTATTAGTCTTCTCTTTATAGATCAAAGAATTTTCATAAGCTTGATCCCTTAATTCACTTAGTTCATTCAATTGAACCTTGCGATGATCACCCGCGGTCCTCAAATCAAAGTTACAATGCTTAAGAGCCCAATACGCCTTATGTTCGAGTTCAATTGGCAAGTGGCATGCTTTTCCGTATACCAACCTAAATGGTGTACAACCATTTGGCGTCTTGTAAGCCGTACGGAAAGCCCACAATGCATCGTCCAATTTATCCGACCATGAAGTGCGATTCTCTCCAATAGAACGCTTCAAAATCCTTTTAAGAGCTCGGTTTGAAACCTCCACTTGACCACTCGTTTGAGGGTGATAAGCCGTAGAAAGTCGATGAGTGACACCATATTTCTTTAGAACTTTTTCAAATTGCTCATTACAAAAATGGGTCCCACGATCACTTATGATAGCCCGCGGAGTTCCAAACCCAGCATAGAGTTGTTTCAAAAAGTTCACCACAACTCGAGCATCATTCGTGGGTAAAGCCTTAGCTTCAACCCATTTAGAAAAATAGTCCACGGCTATGAGAATGTATTTATTTCCTTTCGAAGATGGAAAGGGCCCCATAAAATCGATCCCCCACATGTCAAAGATTTCACAAACTTGGATAACGTTTTGAGGCATTTCATCCCTTTGTGAGTTCTTTCCTTGACGTTGACAAGAATCACAAGTCTTGATCAAGTCTTGGGCATCACGATATATGGAAGGCCAAAAGAAGCCGGCATCAAAGACTTTTTTGACGGTGGCGTTAGCACCATGATGTCCCCCGGTGGGTCCCTCATGACAAGATTTAAGGATATCTTGAGCTTCTTTGCCAAACACGCACCTACGAATCACTTGATCCGCGCACACACGAAACAAATAGGGGTCGTCCCAAAAGTAGTAGGAGATATCCTTGAAAAACTTCCGTTTTTGTTGGGACGACATACCCTTGATCACAAACTTCCCCGCATGGTAATTTGCGATGTCCGCAAACCATGGGGTACTATCATCACCACGAAAAGAAATCATACCAAGCGTCTCGAGAGGAAATGTTTCATTGATTTCCTTGTTCTCTCGATCGCTTTGGTGAGGATTCTCAAGTCGAGATAAATGATCGGCGCGAGATTCTCGGCTCCTTTTTTGTCTAGAATTTTGACATTAAATTCTTGAAGGAGGAGAATCCACCAAAGCAACCTCGGCTTAGCATCTTGTTTATTAAGAAGATATTTGATAGCCGAGTGGTCCGTATACACTATGGTTTGAGACAAGACGAGATATGGTCTAAACTTTTCAAAAGCATACACAACGGCAAGTAACTCCTTTTCCGTTGTAGTGTACTTTGTTTGAGCATCCGTCATAGTCTTACTTGCATAGTGTATAGGCAAGATGTGTTTTAACTTACGTTGCCCCAAAACGCACCTACCGCATAATCACTAGCATCACACATAATTTCAAAAGGTAGGTCCCAATCCAGGGCAACCAAGATTGGAGATTCGGTTAACTTTCTTTTAAGCATCTCAAAGGCTTGAATACACTCATCCGAAAAGATGAAAGGAGTCTCTTTTTCCAAAATATGGGTCATAGGCCGAGCTATCTTAGAGAAGTCTTGTATAAAACGACGATAGAAGCCGGCATGGCCGAGAAAACTCCTTACTCCCTTAACGATGGTGGGTGGAGGAAATTTGGCAATCACGTCGATTTTAGCCCTATCAACCTCAATACCGGCCTTAGAGATCTTATGTCCTAACAAAATTCCCTCTTTGCACATGAAGTGACATTTTTCATAATTAAGCACAAGATTCATTTCCTCACAACGTTGCAACATTCTTTCAAGGTTAGAGAGACATGAAGTGAAAGATTCCTCAAAAACCGAAAAGTCATCCATGAAGACTTCCATGGTTTTCTCGATCATATCATGGAAAATGGCCATCATGCACCTTTGGAACGTCCCCGGAGCATTGCATAGTCCAAAAGGCATGCGACGATAAGCAAATGTTCCATAAGGACAAGTGAATGTGGTCTTTTCTTGATCATGAGGGTCAATGGGGATTTGGAAATAGCCGAAAAATCCATCCAAAAAGCAATACAATTCATTCCCCGCTAGTCTCTCTAACATTTGATCCATAAAAGGTAATGGAAAATGATCCTTCCTAGTGGCATCATTAAGTTTCCTATAATCAATACAAACACGCCAACCGGTCACAAGTCTAGTAGGAATCAATTCATTATCCTCATTAGTAACAACCGTCATTCCTCCTTTCTTTGGAACACAATGCACGGGGCTAACCCATGGACTATCCGAGATAGGGTAGATCATTCCAGCGTCTAGAAGTTTAGTGACTTCCTTTTTGATCACCTCATGAATCTTTGGATTGACCCTTCTTTGATTTTGAATAGTGGGTTTATAATCATCCTCCATTAGAATTTTATGAGTACAAAATTTTGGATCTATACCCTTAATGTCGGAGATTTTCCATGCAATGGCCCGTTTATGTTTCTTAAGCACTTTGATAAGTTCATCCTTTTCATTTTCCTTTAATCCCTTAGCAATAATCACCGGTAACTTATCCGTTCCTTCAAGAAAAGCATACTCCAAATGAGTGGGTAATTCCTTAAGTTCTAATTCGGGTGCTTCCTCAATAGATGTTTTCACTTTAGTCTCATTTTCATTCACAACTTTCAAATCCATAGGTGGCGATTCATAAGGATCTTCATTCAAAAAGGCTTCAAGTAAATCGATATCTCCCTCCATATCATGATAATCCTCATCATATGAAGATAGCAAATCCGGTGTGCTAAGAAAAGCATCTACCTCCTCCAAGATAAAATCACTAGCCCCAAATAGAGTAAGGGACGGAGACGAAAGGGCAATAATAGGATCCGATAAAGAAGGATTGCCACTTTCGGAATTAGCCGAGAATCCAAGCACTTCTTGAGAATATTCTTCACAAGTAACATCAATCACATCGATTTGATTAATTGATTCCTCGTAATACTTGGAAGAAAATTTAGAGATATGACCAATATCAAACGTGATATTTTCATCATCAACTCTTAAAGTCAATTTCCCCGCTTTCATGTCAACCAAATCACTAGCCGTCATCAAAAACGGTCTTCCGAAAATTAGTGGTACACGAGAATCTTCGGGATAATCGCAAACTACAAAGTCCGTTGGAAAGATGAGTTTCCCTACTTGAACAAACACGTCCTCGGCTATACCTTTTGGTAAGGCGATAGATCGATCCGCTAGCTCGAGAGTCATCTTAGTAGGTGTAAGCTCGGGAAGTGATAACCTTTTCCATACGGAAAGAGGCATCAAATTAATGCTAGCACCAAGATCGGCTAAAGCTAAGCATCCTTCCATATTAGGGAAATCACATGGTATCACAAACTTGCCCGGGTCTCCAAGCTTTTTGGGAAGCTTTTGTGTAAGAACCGCGGAACAATTAGCATCTAAAGATGTAGACACTTCAACCAATTTCCCTTTATCATTCATCAATCTCTTAATAGTCGAAGCAAACTTAGGCATGTAAAGCAATGCATCCGCGAAACTAACATTAATATAAAGATTCTTAAACATCTCTAAAAAAGTAGCCATTTGAGCATTGGACTTTTCGCGGAGCTTCTCTTGGTTAAGTCTCGAAGGGTAGGGTAGTGTGGGTTTAGTCTTCGGAAGCTCGGGTTCCGGAATAGGCAATTGGTCTACCTTTGGTAGAATAGGAATTTCCTTTTCTTTAACCACCTCGGGTTCTTGCTCCACTTCCCTCACCGTAGAGGTACTCACATTAGGAAGCAAAGATCCGTCTAAAGCTTTCCCACTACGTGTGGTTATAGCTTTCATCTCACCCTTCGGGTTTGGAATGGTGTTGCTAGGTAAGCCACCCGAAGACGAGGAAGGTTGACTCATAAAAGATTCAAACATCGAAAGCAATTTGTTTTGACTTTGCTCCATACTTTGTTGCATACGATTTTGGTTTTGCTCTAACCTTTGTTGATTGAGCTCAATCTTATTGTTTTTCCCTTTAATCGTATTTTGAAAATCGAGTTTCAAAGTATTAATTTGCCCTTGAATATTATTTTGTAAAGCTTTCATGTTTGCTTCATTTGACTTGATATAGCTTGACAACTCATTTTGATTATTGCCTTGAAAACCTTGATTGTTTTCATTAGCATTAAACCCATTTCCTTGATTATAATTCCCTTGGTTACCACGGTTAAAATTATTCCCATTGTTTCCATTGTTGTACCTATTTTGAACCGGTGGAAAACCCGGTGGAGCAACATGATTTTGACGAGGAACTTGACCGTTGGAGCCATAAGTTCCCGTCGCGGCAAAAGCACTAGCTTGGTCAAACCCCGTGGTTAAACAAGCATGATTAGGATGTGCTCCACCACATGATACACAAACATTCTCAACCATATTAATCGATCCATGAGGATTCTTCCTAAGCTCATTCAAAATCGTGTCAATCTTAGAGTCCAATCTAACAATCTCGGGATTAAATGAATTCATATTGGAAACACCCGGTGTGTTTCGTGAATATTGTGCTCTAGATTTATTCTCAATTATTCCCCACGCGTCTCTCGGAGTTTTTCTTAAAAGATTACCACCCGCGGCAGCATTTAAAGAATCTTGTTCAATCATATTTAGCCCATTATAGAAAGTATTAATTTGATGCAATTCCGAGAAACCGTGGTGTGACATTGTCTCAACAAATCTTTAAATCTTTCCCATGCAACCCCAAACGATTCATGCACTTTTTGTTCAAATCTAGTGATCTCGTTCTTAAAGTGTGTTGTCTTAGATGGTGGAAAGAAATAATTCATGAACTTAGATACTAAATCATCCCATGTTAAGATCGAACCCGGTGGTTCTTTCTCATACCAAATCTTAGCATTACCCTCGAGCGAGTACAGAAAAAGCATGAGCTTAATCGCGTCATTCGGCACATCTCTAAACTTGAGAGTCGAGGTAATTCGAAGAAAATTCCGAATGTGAGAGTGCGGGTTATCGTCTCATTGCCATGAAATTGGTCGGCACGAATGAGCGATAAAAGACCCGTCTTAATCTCATAATGATCCGCCAAATTAGCCGGCACAACGGTTGCTTCCCCATACCCTTCGGTGGGTGCACGGAGCAATTCCTCCATTGTTCGGTTATCGGCCATCTCTACAACAATAGGTGGAAGCTCGGGTTCCACTATTCGTTGTTGACGATTTCTATTTCTACGAGGAATATTTTCAAGCCTATTAAAATCAATCACAAGACGAGAAGAACGTAATTGCATACACTACAAAGACGAGAATTTAGAGGATTGAAGAAAAGAAATTAGATAAGAAGAAGATTATTTTTGGTATTTTATTTGGTATTGCTCAATCAATAATGATCGAAAAAAACAAGGAATAAGGATAATTACTATGGAAGTAAATTACCCTCGGTCGACTTTGAAACGATAGGTGAAAACCTAAACGTCTCAAGGTTCAATAAGTAAACAACAAAAATAAGATTTATTACTACTTGAGTCGGAAAACCAATAATAGGTCGTCCCTCTCAATATACGCACAAGCTAGCGGGGAAACGAGGTGGCACAAAGCACTTAAAAACCTTTTTCCTTAGACGGCCTTTTATAGCACGTCGCCTTATACCCACCTTATAGTTTGTATAAATCGAGTTCAAACTTCTTATTAGTATTTATCTATTTTACCTTTTATTTTTGTTTTGGATTCAAATACAATAGCTAGGTGATGAAATCCCAACTAAGGAATTATTTGAAAAATATGTAAATTTATTGTTCTACGTAATACAATATATTATTCACAAAAAACGAGAAAAACGATACATACTATATAATAGAAAAATAACAAAACTTTCCGAGGACGGAAAGGGTCTTCAAATCAAGGATCAACAAATCTCGACAAAAGCGAATCGTACACAAGATCCCCGGCAGCGGCGCCAAAATTTTTGATGTGCGGAGATAAGTATAGTGATAATTTGATATTACGTTATAGGGTAAATTAGAAAATTACCTTTAGGAAAAAGTAATAGACTAATATTACCAATGACGAATTCAATAAAACACGTGAGTGAATCAAGTTCGTTGTACACGAAGATCGAGTGAATTTGAAATGTTTTGCTTTGATTTGGACAATTGGTTTGAATTGGTTTTCGGTTTTTAAGCTACAATTAAAATCTACCAATTTTAAACTATTAAAAATAAGCCTAAAGTGCATGAATCGTAACCCCGCTAAATTTAAAATCTAAAACAATTAATTACTTAAAAATTAAAACTATTTAAAAATTAATCTATTTAATAATCTAATTAAAATTATACTATTTAATAACTTTTAAACTATTTAAAGAAATCTATTTAACTATTTAGTAAAACCTTATTTAAATGACTTTAACTAAATCTATATTTTAAAAAATACAACTTTATTTAAATCTAAATTTGTAGAAATCTAATAATTTTAAAATTAATTAAACTAATAAAATTCTTTTACTTTTACTTTTATTTTTATTTTTATTTCAAAACTTATTTGTTATTTATTTAAAATCTAAAATTTACTTTAATGAAAATTTTAATTAAACTATATTTAAACGAAACAATTGAAAGTAAATCTAAATGAAATCTGCCAGTTTAAAATGTTACTATATTAATTAAACAACAAGTAAAGAAATCAAAAGGGCATGTAGCCCAGATGGCAAACACGCTGTGCATACACCCTTGAGGTCAAGGGTTCGAGTCCTGACATGGACATCTTTTTTGGATTTAATTCTTTTTAACCGTAAATGAAAATGATCTCAGGGGAGACTTTTTGGTAAGCTTATTTGCTTATAAGCTGTTAGGTAACAGCTTTTGAGACTTATCAGATCATTAGGATCTGATAAACTGATGGTTTGAACAATTTATCAGAAAGCAGTAAGAACAATCACGCAGTATCAGTCATTCAAAAACAGAACATAACAGATTAAGCTTGCGAGTAAAAGACCATAAATCAGTTTCACAAATTAGCTAAATCAAAGTGCAATAACAAGTTAAAAACATGTTAAAATACTTTCAATAACTCAGAACATACCAAATCAGCATATCAGAAATCTCATAGCAAATAGTTTAACAGATTTAAACCAAATCTAAAATTGAAACTAGATTAAAATGCATACCAAAATCACATCTGTATTCATACAATCCCAAATAAATCTCACAACTCAGACAGATTCAACATTACTGATTTAAGAATTTATTTAAACAGCCTTATGGAACTTGAAATTCAGAAAAACCAACTACCACAAACTAAGAAGATTCAAACCAGTTCACAGATCAATAAATCAGTAAAAACCTAGAAAGTCTAACAGCTTATTAAAAACGAAATAACATTACAAAAGCTTATCAGGTTGAAATAAACTTACTAGACTTATTAAACATCAGCAAACGATTCAAATTATCAAGCAGATTCTAAAATGCAATAACCACTCAAGTACTAAATCATATAACCATTTAAACAAAATTTAATCTATTAAACATGTAAACTAAAAGAGATTAGCACCTTTTTGAAGTATTCCTTTGAGACGTAGGATTGCGCTGAGCAACCTATGAACCAAAACGACACCTTAATCCACCATTACCCGTCATGAGCAACCATCATCTCGAACCATAAACATCTCCGGTTTGCTTTTCACTTATCCAGTGGGGATAAGTAACTTAAATCCTTTTTTACTTTTAATATTAAAAAATAAGCTATTAATTAGCTTATTCTTAACATCTCAAACGTTACCCTTGTGAAACAGTTAATAGATTTAATTCGTAAATCAATTTAAGCAGTAAAAGAACAAGACACGAATTAAATTAAATCAACTGATCTTTCATTAATTTTCAAGAAATAATACAAAGCTAGATAAAAAGGAAATACAAGATTTAATCCCTACAACTATTTCTACAGAGTAACTTTAAAATAAAGAAAGGATGATTTTACAAGATTATTTGGGGTTTTTATAGCCTTCCCAAGGGCTTGCTGAAAGGAATATCCGAATCTTTCTTGAGTATATTCTTCTCTGATTTCAGCCCTTGATCTTTATCTTTCTCTCTCTTTGATTGATCGGATGGTTGAGATGACACACACTAGCACACAGATTGCCAACGTGGCATCCGTGTGTGCTAGTTGTGCTTCTTTTGAGCCTCCTGATTGGTTAAATGGGGAGAATGAGGTGTTTCACCCTATAATGAGATGCCACGTATCAAGCCCTTCCTCATCTTCTCTTCCTTAAAAATTGGGGGAATTAATTCCCCCACACGTGAATAGCACGTGAGATCAAAACCCCTAATATTAATTGACCTTTTGGGTAATTAGAGTTTTTTGTGAATAGTAGAAATTTACAGGTTTAGGGATGAAGAAGAAAGTAACATAGTGTGTATCGAAATATTATTTAGTGTGTGTGTGAATGGAAAGTGAGAGAAAAAAAACGAATGGGATATTAAATAAAAACGTGTGAATGGGTTTAATGAGTGGGTGAGGATATAAAAAATTGAGTGGATGTGAAATGGTTTTATTTGTGATATAAATGAGTGAGGTATCGTTTGACTGGAAATTGTGAAGTATATAATACGTTTGTAACCCTAAAGCCCATCATTCATTTGTTGATTCGTTTCCTTTGAGGTTCTTGGCCCTTTTGAATTTGGGCCCAGATAACAAAAACCCATCCGTATGTTTAAAACTTCCATATTGGGCCATTTTGAACACAAAATACTCTCTTGAATCTTAAATGGGCTTTTTAGCCCATTTACTCAATTGTGGGACCCACTAAGCCCGTTTCCTCTTTAAATGATGAAACCCGCTAAAGTCGAGCTCGATTTTGGCTTCTTTGATCTTTTTCTTCATTCTCGTGTCGATTTTTGTCGGTTTTCGCGAACTTGGTACCTACACACATTCAAACAAGAAATACACATATACAAGGCATATTTGATACATTTCATGCATAATTTCATTGTTTAAAGATACAAATGATATGAGTAATTACACTCATATCACATGTTGACCTTGCCTTTTGAAGAACTTCTTGAAGTCTCTAACCGCCATAGCATATTCCTCATTATCACTTTCCGAGGAAGAGCTATCATGATCACTTTGCACCATCTTGGCTTTGAGTGCTAGAGACTTTCTTTCACTCTTGCTTTTCACCATTTCCGTATCATTCAAAATTATCATTTCATGAACTTTTAAGTTGTCAATAAGTTCATCAAGTGACAATGTATTAAGGTCCTTTGATTCTTCAATTTTCGTGACTTTAGCTCTCCACTTTCGATCCAACGCCCTAAGAAACTTCCTAACATTGTTCTTGTAAAACCTCTGATTTTACCTTATTGACTTTGTCAACAGTTGTACTCACTATTTTTGGAATCTATAAAATTCCACTTTTATATGACTTATTAAGAATCATATCCAATTGTCATACAATCATTTCATATTTATTTTCAACATTTGTATGAACCTTTAGTCTTTACTGACTACGTTGGAAATTGACTGGCCACATGATTGAACAAGGACTTACCACCTCAGTACACAATTTTGAAAAACTGTAATATTATTTACTTAATTTATTAAGTACCTGGATCTATATTTATATGTATATAATTACATATACCTCATACTATGAACAAACACATATCACTTTAAAACAATGTCTATTATTTCACATTGTCATTTATTTATTTTGTTCAAGTAAAGTAATTATAATGATATACTCATTATATACTTTCACCAAGTGATCTAAAGGTTTAACCAAAATACCTAGAAACCTTACAAGTATCTACACAATAATACATGGACTATTATTAACTCCCAATTTTATGTAAGTCAACACAATTTTTACCTAAAAACATATACTAGCCATGTATATGTGTGCATGCACACCCATAATTACTTGTAAACTTGCAAGCAACCTTATACATCCACCATGTGTACACTATACCTTACACTATACACCATACTTACACCATACTTACACCATACATATGTTACTATGCTTGTCAATCCTTGTCCCCTTTGACTTAGAACCACACGGTTAGAAACTAAAAATGGGAAGTGAAACACTTTGCTATTATGGGCATGTGTTTGAAATCTTACACCATATCTTACAAGTATCTTACATAATCTTTTCATAGATACATAGTACTCTTGCAAGATACACTTGATATCCCTATTTTCTTCATATATCCAAATATCCACTAAGATTCACAAACATACAACACAAAACACTTGAATCTATCCTCACATCTCCCTCTCTCAACTCACGGCTCCATTTTAGTTCTTCACCAAGATTCACAAAACTCATTTACTCCTTCATTTACTAGCAAATCTATGTCTCTTTCATCTTAAATTCCAATCATTGATACACTTACAACAAACTTGATCTTCAAAGACAACTCCAAGGGTATTTACAAAGTTAAGAAGTCACGGCTAGGTCTTGATCTAAACAACCACAATTGTTGAACACAAGCTCGAGCTACCACTAGTTCACTTATTTATTCCTAGAACTACTTAACAAGTAAGCATCATGAAACCTATCTCTTTCCATATATCTTCATTATCATACACATGAACATATATATATATCACTAGTGTAAACTTAACCTAAAAACAAATCTAGGAAAACCTAAAACATTGAAGGTCACGGCTAAAATATGAGGTATCACTTTATGTGATGAAAAATATAGCTAACTATGATAACCACAATCTCATGAACATGCTAAACTAAAAATCACAAAACCTATGCATGTATACATTTTTAGACGTGGGGTTTACCCTACAATTTTAGGTTGATGAGTAACTTTGAAATGTTATAGTAAACCTAGAAATCATTAGATCCATTTTAATACTAAACATGTTAACTAGTTTGCCTTATTGGATTATATGGCCCAATGAATAGTGTTTAATATAGTTAGGCCCATTAAGCCCCCTATGTAAGTCCTATTGAAACTAGAAGCCCATTAAACCCACTAATGCTTCCTAAAGCCCACTAAGATAAACATACCAAAAAAAACTTTATTTATGATTAAAAAACATATTACAAAACTTTTGTACTAAAAATGTGATTTAATAAAGTTTCGGATTAAAAATGTAAATTATAAAACATTCGGATTGATTTGTAAATTTAAATAAGTCTAAGGATTTTAATGGTGATTTTTGAAAACTCATTTTTTACAAAATATAACATATAAGGACCCAAAATGTAAGTTGTCGAGAGTCTAGGGGTGATTAGTACTCCATTCGAGACTTAAAACAGAGTAGGAGGACCATTTTGGTCATAACCGAAACATATTAGGAGCCCTAGGGGCGGTTATGGAACTTCCTAATTCTAACCGAATACCAAAAGGACTAAAAGTGGCAACATATGAAACTTTTGTAAGCCCTAGTTACACGTGTAACAAGGGAGGGGCTTGTTTTGCCATTGTTTGAAAGTTAAACAAACCCTAAGGGTACTTAAGTAATTAACCGCGGGTAATATATAATCGAGGGACTAAAATGTCATTTTCTTAAACTTTAACAAACCCTAATTTATTATATATATACTCAATATTAAAAACATAAACTTAAATAAATCTATAAGTACAACACTCCTTATTATCTCAAACTTATAATTTAATAATTATACAAACTTCGGGAACGGCGAATTAAATTAAATTAAAATGTTATACATTTTATAAACGCTATTTATATATGTTATATAAATAAAAAATGACTAATTTATAAAAACAAGTATATTAATTATATTTATTTCTTTTCACCTTTTAAATATATATAAAACTTCCTTTTATAAATATTTAAATTACTTTATAACGATACAAGTACGAGAGTATTAATTAAACGAATTAATTACTTAAACGATATTATTTATTTTACACTTAAAAATAAATACTTCTATTACTTGTACAACGATGAACTAAATTACAGATATCGTAATAAAATGCTTAAAACCAGTATAAGCATGCACAGACTTGTTCAGAAACTTTTATGCATTATGTTATGCATTTACTGAGACCGTATAATTATTTAGGTTGTTGACTGTATCATGAGCATCACATCAGATTTTCTTGTGACTTATTGCTGTACTACTGAGGTGAGTTCATGGCCCTACTTTGTATATTGACAAACTTTTAAGCCTTTTTAGGGAAGACAACATGCAACACATTTTTATTTGATGGACATAAACTGAACTACGAAACCTTTGATTACATTTCTCTATTGTAGATTAACCCACATGACCCCTGCATCTGAAACTGTTAAAATTGTTGAATTGCCTGAATGTATAAATAGATCTATTTGGGATTGACCATTCCCATCTGGGTGAGTAGCGCTCACTGTGCCTAGGCCAGGACAACAGATGTTTAACATGTCAGAACGGAATATTGGGTGCATTTTTATTAATGCGAAGGGTCCTCATTTGTTGTGGACTTAACGTGTCAAGTATCAGTTTCGGGCAATAGGGAATGTAATTACCTTTAAGTATTGATGCTATGTGCATTACTACTTCAGTGAATGTTTATTGTCCAAACTCATTTTTATTAAACCTGTGAATTCACCAACTTTATGTTGACTCTCTAAGCGTGTATTCTCAGGAAACTGAAGCAGGTAATGACGTGCATGGAGTCAAGCATCATGATAGGCTGCATTTATAGAGCTCATCTGGGGTTTTATAAACTGGGGAATGATTTCTACTACTGAATAATGTTTAAGACAATTTTTATAACATTTGCACCTTTATTCATGTAATAAATGTAATGATAATCTTTTATCTGTTGCTCTACATGCTATCTGCTGCTGATCCACCTACGTGACACCCAAATATTATTTCCGCCGCATTTGACCAATTTGGGGGTGTCATAGAATGGTATCAGAGAGATAGTTATAGAGAACCAGACCAAAAATTAAAATAAATATAAAAATAAATTTTTTATAAACTGGACTATAACCGCTTTGAAAATGTTTTGGGATTTTCGGGACTAGAATAGTTAAGCATATAGAGTGTAGAGCATACTTTTTTACGTGGCTAATTGTGCATTGATTATTAACATCCGGTTGATTAATCTTATAGGTATTAACGTAACCTTTAACTGGCAATGTTAAACGGCACTATTATATAATTTACAATCATGATTCCTAAAAACTTTTAACTTGAGTAAGCTTATACTTACGTCAATTAAAACGATATTATTTTCATATTCATTATGACATCACCAGCTGCTACTCCTGCTGCTTTATCACCGAAGTCCGTCTTACATGGATGGATATCAGCCAGCGAGTCTGACGACAGTCATACTTCCGGCGACGCCGCACTCGTCGATGCTCTCATCGTCACCCCACCTGCTACACCTGTATCCCCAGCTGGGGACGAGGTTCAGCCGACTGAAGCCCTACCACCTTTACCACCAGCTTCCTCACTCTTGGACTACGCACACGAGTCTCTGCCACCTCGTAAGAGGAGGTACGAGGAACCTGTCGACTCTACTTTTAAGGTCGGCGAGGGTTCCGGGGTGAGACGTGTGGAACCCGTTCATGCCTAGATTACTGCACTGGTCGCACGCCAGGCTCAGGACATAGCAGAGATTCATACTCAGCTATCATCTAGACAGGTTGGACGCACTGCTCTGTAGGAGCGTCAGGACCTATTATGTTGGACTGTCAGTACCGGGACGCACGCTGCTCGAGGAGCGTGGTCTACGACCTATTATTCTCTATAGTGGTTGCTCGAGGAGAATGAGTCTCTTCGTGAGCAGATTTACACCTTGCAGAGTCAGTAGTACGATACTCACACCGCTCTCATGACCATGGAGCAGACACTTTTGATCTTCTTCGATCTCCAGGATGTTCGTCATCAGGGTTTGACTACAGAGACTGCTCATCTTAGAGGAGCCCACGATACCCTCAGAGCTCAGTTTCTAGAGGCACTTCGACTCCTTAAGGAGACCCGAGTTGCCTTGACCTCGATGCAGGATGTTATGCAGGCACCAGCTGTCTCATCACCACCAATAGCACCGGCCGTCTCAAAGGAGTCTGTTAGGCATGAGTAGACTAGATGTACTAGATCTTTTGTACATCATGATAAGCTTTCGGGTTGCATCCCAGCTATCATGATATAGGACCTCATGTATTTTTATTTCCTTTTATCATTTGTATCCTTGTACTCTACTATTTAGAATAGGTATTCGTAGACGGTGTACTCTAAATTATGTGTACCACCATCCCAGACAGACGGGTTATGCTCTGTCTTGGATTGGTTGTACATTTTGTATTGTACTTCTACTCTAGAAATGGCATGTACTCATCATCTTTTGTTATATTATGTGCTGTATTATATTATGAACTTTTAACAGGTTATCCAATTTGTTGTGAAGTCTATGCATGAATTTCTTTTCGTGTATTTATATATAAACTATGCTAACACCTAAAACTAATGATTTCATTTTTGTGTATGATTATAGACAAATGGTAATCACTAGAACGAACCCCAACAATGCCGACGCTACCCAAAACGTCACTGCCGCCCAACTAAGGGAAATGATTGATCAAGGCGTCGTAACTGCGATGGCTGCAAGCAGAAACATGGACGATATCCAAAACTCCAATAACCACAGGAATAATCAGACCATCAGCGGTTGCTCTTACCCCTACTTTCTGAAGTGTAAGCCTTTGTACTACAAAGGCAGAGATGGTGTGGTGGAGCTGATGCAGTGGTTTGAAAGGTTGGAGATTGTGTTCCACATCAGCGATTTTGTAGAGGAGAACAAAGTCAAGTTTGCCACATGCACGTTACTTGAGAGTGATCTTACTTGGTGGAACTCTGTAGTTGCTACTCTTGGACACGATGCTTCCTATACTCTCAACTGGACTGATCTGAAAGAGAGGATGACGGAGAAATACTGTCCAAGGGGTGAAATGAAGAAGCTTGAAATCGAATTGTGGGATCTCAGATGCAGGAACAATGACATTATTGCATACAACCAAAGATTCTAAGAGTTGACTCTAATGTGTACCAGAATGTTTGTTGAGGTGGAAGAAAAGATTGAAAAGTACGTTGGTGGACTCCTAGACGCCATTCATGACAACGTGCTTGGATGTCAACCCACTACTGTCGAGAATGCCATTAAGTTCGCTACTGAATTGATCAACAAAAGAGTGTGTACCATATCTGAGAGGAACACTGAAAACAAGCGGAAGGCAGATGAAAATTTTCGTAGTCAGCACCAACAGCCTCCTAAAAGGCAAAATGTTGGACAGGTTTACAGTGCTACCACCGCAGGAAATAGGCCGAATGTGGGTGCAAAAGCCTTGTGCTCAAAGTGTAACTATCATCATACAGTTGATAGCCCATGTCAGTCCTGCCACAAGTGTGGACAAGTTGGTCATTTTGCCAAAACCTGTAAAGTTAATGCTGTCACTCAGGTCCGACCCAACCAAAACACCAAGAACTACAAAAACAAGGGCGGATACAATGCCCGTGGGAACGGGAACTAACAACAGGGAAACCGCAATACTACCGGAGGGAATGGCAATGGACCCAAGAAGGGATTTGTGTGCTATGAGTGTGGAGCACCAGGCCATGTGAGGCCAGGTTATCCCAAGTTGGCCAACCAGAACAGGAACAGTAGAGGAGCTTCATTAAGAGTGTACGTGGTCGGCAATGCGAAAGCCAACCCTGATTCTAATGTCGTTACTGGTACGTTCCTACTAAACAATCGTTATGCATATGTTTTGTTTGATACTGGAGCAGACCGAAGTTTTATATCCACTGAATTTAGCAATGTACTAGAAGTTATCCCATCAATTTTAGATCACCGTTACTCCATAGAATTAGCTGACGGTAAAAATGTAGATGCTGACACTATCATTAGAGGTTTTACCTTAAATCTTTCTAAACATCCATTCAACATTGACCTTATCCCCGTAAACCTTGTTCGTTTTGACGTTATTATTGGCATGGGCTGGTTAGCAAGATACCGCGCAGTCATTGTTTGTGATGAAAAACTAGTCTGTATTCCATGGGGAAACAAAACTTTAATCATTCGAGGAGACGGTAACACCGACCTTACTAACACTAGACTTAGTGCTATCTCTTGTACTAAAGCCCAGAAATATTTGTTGATAGGATTTCCTATCTACTTGGCCCATATTTCTCAAACAGATGAGGAGGACAAACCCAAGAAGAAAAAAATCAAGGACGTACCTATCGTCCGAGATTTTCCCGAGGTCTTTCCTGATGAGTTGCCAGACTTACCACCAACCCGACAAGTGGAATTTCAAATCGATTTGGTTCCCGGAGCTGCACCTGTAGCTAAAGCTCCATACCGGTTGGCACCATCAGAAATGAAAGAGCTAGCTGAACAACTTCAGGAACTATCTGACAAAGGATTTATCCGACCCAGTTCCTCGCCATGGGGAGCTCCTGTGTTATTTTTCAAAAAGAAAGATGGTTCTTTCTGAATGTGCATCGACTACAGAGAACTAAATAAGTTAACTATGAAGAACCGTTTTCCGCTTCCTCGCATTGATGACCTATTTGACCAACTGCAAGGGTCAAGTGTGTATTCCAAGATTGACTTGAGATGTGGATACCATTAACTAAGGGTCAGGGAGGAAGATATTCCAAAAACAGCTTTTAGAACCCGTTACGGTCATTACGAATTTCAGGTTATGCCATTTGGGTTGACCAATGCACCAACCATTTTCATGAATCTTATGAATCGTGTGTGCAGACCCTACCTGGATAAATTCGTGATAGTCTTCATTGACGATATACTCATTTATTCCAGGAACAAACAAGAACACCGGGAACACCTTGCACATGTACTAAATGTACTCAAGGAGGAACAACTCTATGCTAAATTCTCCAAATGTGAATTCTGGATTCCCAGAGTGTAATTCCTCGGTCATGTCATCGATTGTGATGGTATTCACGTAGATCTAGCAAAATTCGAATATGTCAAAGATTGGGTATCACCTAAGTCGCCGACAGAGATCCGCCAATTTCTAGGCCTTGCCGGGTATTACCGTAGATTTATCGAAGATTTCTCCAAAATAGCCAAGCCAATGACCATACTCACTCAGAAAGGAATAAAATTCGATTGGGGAGAGAAGGAAGAATCAGCCTTTCAGCTGATCAAGCAGAAGTTGTGTAGTGCACCTATATTAGCCTTGCCTGAAGGCAACGATGATTTCGTTGTATATTGTGATGCTTCACACAAAGGTTTAGGTACAGTACTGATGCAGAGAATGAAAGTGATCGCGTATCCTTCAAGACAACTGAAGAAGAATGAGAAGAACTACACAACTCACGATCTATAACTTGGATCCGTAGTATTTGCCCTCAAAATCTGGAGACATTACCTATACAGAATGAAGTGCACAGTGCATACTGACCACAAAAGTTTGCAACACATATTGGATCAGAAGGAGCTGAACATGAGACAACGTCGTTGGATTGAGTTGTTGAGTGACTACGACTGCAAGATCAAATACCACCCCGGTAAAGCAAACGTGGTTGCTGATGCTTTAAGTCGTAAGGAAATGGACCCTCCTATGAGAGTCTAGGAATTAGTTATGACAATCAGTTTGGATCTACCCAAACAGATTTTGGAAGCTCAGACTCAAGCTCAATTAACTGAGAACCTCATGAAGGAAGACGTCGGGGGAATGCTTAGAACCGACCTTACTAAGGAGAAGTTAGAGCCAAGAGCAGATGGAACCCTATCTGGGTAATCGTCGACCGACTCACCAAGTCCGCTCATTTCCTACCAATTAGGGAAAATGATTCCCAGACAAAACTAGCAAAGACGTACCTGAAGGAGATAGTGACCAAACATGGAATACCAGTCTCAATAATCTATGATCGAGACGGTAGGTTCACATCAAACTTTTGGAAGGCTTTCCAACGAGCCTTAGGTACCAATTTGGACATGAGCACTACTTATCATCCACAGACTGACGGTCAAATTGAACGAACCATCCAGACTCTAGAAGACATGCTACGAGCATGTGTGATTGACTTTGAAAATGGGTGGGTTGACCCCATTCCTTTAGTGGAATTCTCCTACAACAAAAGTTATCATGCTAGTATTAAGGTTGTCCCTTTTGAAGCACTATACGGTCGAAACTTGTAAAACCCGCATGCTTTTACCATGCATAGTACCCTTAGGATCGTACGTACTAGTTAAAACTTTCCTAATATAGCATGATTACGATTACGTGTTAGGATTTTACGTATTATGTACGTGTTAGAACATGATAAGTATTTTATATGCACGATCACGTAATAATTATTTAACAATAATTAATCACGAACATGCGATCATGAAATCATGAACGTAATTAAAACACGAACTATTATTAATTACGTATATATATTTATTACGAGCGTAACTAAATATATTAGATCACGGTATTTACGTAACGAGAACATTTAAAACACGAACATAAATAAACACAAACGAGTAACTAAATATCGAGACACGGAAAAAGGTACGGGAACCCCATGTGGGGGTCCCTACCCGCGGCCAAACAAGGGCAATGGGCCAAGCCCATTGTCAATTTTACTAAAAGGGTTATTTATTTTTTTTACACTACACAAAAACACTTTACAAAAGATTTCAAGAAAAACCTAAAACCCTCTTTCTCCTTGTTCTTTGTGCCGCCACCCATAAATCACCATACAAGGTGATTCTTTGATCTTTGATCTTGAATATTTGGTGATTGATCGTGTTTGTTCTTCGTTCTCTTGATCCACGAATTCGGTAAAACCTTTTTAAACCTTTTTCTTTTAATTTAATCTTTTTATTAATTATGAACATGTGATGTTTTTATAAAAACATAATAATTAATCATAGATCTAACATGTTTTGGTGATTAATTAAATCAAAGGGTTGTTTTAAGGGGTGTTTTGTTTTGGCCGCAGGTTGCAACCGACCCCGAGGGGGTTTCGGTTTGCTAAGCCGACCACCACCAAGACCATATGGTCTTGGTTGGTGCGTGTGGGTCCCACGGCAGCAAGGGGTACCCCGGGTTGGTTCAGGGTACGGTGTCGATTTATGTCCGGTTCATGTTTTTAAGCTTAGATCTGGTTCATGGTGTATGTTAGTTTTTTTATGTTTATGAACTTATGATTAAAATTAAATTAATAAAAGATGTGATTAATTTAATTACATGACTTAGGTTATTTAATTATTAATAAGCATGAAATTATTTTAACCTAAGTATTAATATATTAAGACTTATAATTAATTAATTATTTTAAAACCATGGATATAATTAATTAATTAACATGACTTAGGTTATATTATTAATATATAATAATACATATTTTAACCTAAGTATTTAACTTATAATTAAAAACATGTTATACTTTAATTAAATATTATAACCTACAGTTTAATTAAATTACATGAAATAATTATTAAACTATACAATATGTCTTATGACTTAGAAAATAATCATGAAAACACTTAGGCTTATATACTTAGCTTATTTAACCAGCTTATTTCTAATTATGGAAACTTTCTATTTTTAGAAACTTAATTAAATAAGGCAGCTAATCTATTTATGGAAACCAGCTATTTTTAGAAACTTATTTATTTAAGGCAGCTAATCTATTTATGGAAACTTATTTAATTAAGGCAGCTAATCTATTTACGGAAACTTTTTATTTTTAGAAACTTATCTATTTTAAGCAGTAAATCTATTTTTGGAAACTTTCTATTTTTGGAAACTTTCTATTTTTGGAAACTTTCTATTTTTGGAAACTTTCTATTTTTGGAAACTTTCTATTTTTGGAAACTTTCTATTTTTTTGGAAACTTTCTATTTTTGGTAACTTTCTATTTTTGGAAACTTTCTATTTTAGGAAACCTGCTATTTTTGGAAAGTTACTTATTATTACACAGTAAGTATAATAACACATGAAATACCAGAAATACTTAATCAGATTAAACAAAATATAAGATTTAGTACAGTTGAAGGCTTTAAACAGTAAAACATAGTAAGAACACATAAAATAAGCTAAGACATGACATAAAACCAGCTATGTACTTAGTAAGCAGATACTTATTTCATGTACGTATTTATGTAGCACTAGTGATTCGGAAGTAGGATTCTCGCAGTTCGTCTTTCTCGTTCACTGGACATAAGGTACGGATTCTTGTCCTTTTAGTATGGACATTCTTTCCTTATTAGGATTCCCCGTATGCAGCCAACTGTTTTCCCGTAGTATAAGTTATGAGTTTGATTGCTTATGTTTAATTAAGATTACCTATAGCCATATACATGCATGACCAGTTTCACCTAGTTATGGAGGTACCATAACCATAACATTAGAGGCACTGATGTTATGACTTCACCACGACGGAGTGATTGCTCGTGGCGTCCCTTCAGCTTTTGGCCATTTATTTATATTTATCATGTGGGGCGTATGGGTGCATCCTAGTTACATGTTTTTATTCAGGATTACATGGTGAATGTGGTGTGTGCCTTGCATCCTTCACAAGGAGCTGATCCCTCCTACCCATAAACCAGTATATTAAATTAGAGGCAGCCCCTCTAATTTGCATGATGAGGTCACCCCTCCAATTATTCATGCACGGTGGATTTTCATGACATATATTGGCTAATGGTAAAATATGAAAAACAATTTTTGTAAGATAAACATAAGACTTTCAAACTATAAAACCAGTTTTATTAATACTTAACCAGGTTACCCGGGACTTAGTTCTCTTCCGCTGTTATTATGTTATATGCTTATCCTATTCATGCTTTATTGTACATCCGTGCACTGAGCGTATTGCTCAGCCGTTTTCCTTTTCTATGTTCCCAAAACGTCGGGTACTCAGGGACGCTCGTAGACACTAAGAGTACGTGCATATGGACTGGAAGCTGTCTAGCCTTCTTTACATTATGCATTTCTTTTCTTATGATACTTATGCTTTGGACATTGTTTAGTCCTTTCCTTTATTATACTATGTTTTTGTGTGATGAGCTTTACTTTTGGACTACCGATGTTTGATTCCGGTATTTTCCTTTTTATGGTCAAGTAATGTTTAGACATTTTACCTTGTATGCTTTGATGACACGCCATAATTACTGTGATATTTCTATTTCCAAAATGGGGTGTTACAATTATGGTATCAGAGCCAAGGCTTCGACCTGTAGGCTCTCAAAAATGACCTGTGATTAGTGGGTAGTCACTACGGTCTTCCTAGAACTGACAGTTGTTTTCATGCATTCATCAATTTTTAAGCATACATATACATGTCATTATTGCAGGGTTTTTGACTAAGTAATATTTGGTACAGGACTGACCCTATTTAGTCGCATGTGTTTTATCGAAACTTTTAGATTTGGGACCGACCCATAGGCGTCCCCTCGCAATGTCTTTGTTTTGGGTGAACTGACCAGAGGCGTTCACTCTCGAGCATACAAAAGTTTTCATAAAACTGCATCATGCATTCATACACAAAATTTTCTTGCATAAAATTTTTCTCGTGAAATTTTAGTATAAATTTTTTTCATGTATATAATTATATTTTATGTTTTGAACTGTTTAATCATATGTTTTATGTTATACTGTCAGATGGTTCTCACACGCGAACAGGAGCAGCTCAATGCTGCAATTCAGGCTGCCATGCAAGCCTTGCTTCCTCAACTGAGGAATGACATCCGGGCTGAAGTTCAAGCTGCCAAAAATCAGCAGCACAATCAGCCACCTCCTCCTCCTCCTCCAGTGACATTAGCAGTATGGCTAGAGAGATTCAACAAGCTCCGCCCTCGAGCTTTTGAGAAGACAGATAGCCCCAGCGATGCTGAAAGCTGGTTGGCTCACATCGAGAAGATTTTCAACGCTATGGGCTGTGACCCCGCATACAAGGCGAGGTTGGAATGCTATCGGTTCGAAGGTGATGTACTCAACTGGTGGTTAGCATTGATGCAATCTGAAGGTGGTGATGAGTGGGTTGCTGGTTTGACTTGGGCTCAGTTCAAGGACAGGGTGATGGAGCAGTTCTTTCCCAAGGCTGAGCAGGACAAGCTCAAGAGAGAGTGCCATGGGATCCGACAGAGAGCTGGGGAGAATAGCAACGAGTTTATGCAGCGCTTTCTTCACTTGGCTGGTTTCCTTGGTGCGGCAGCAGGTACTCCTAAAGAGCAGGCACATCACTTCAGATGGGCTCTTCGCACATCGGTCGCAAACAATCTAGTGTGTGCTACGTTCAACACTGTAGCACAAGTAGCAGATGCAGCACGTAGACTGGAGATGCTGCAAGAGAGGGATGAGTTCGGGGAAGCTGAAAGACCCGACAAGAGGTAAACATTCGTATTCAAGCGATGACAATTCCGTATACTTTCCATATGTCAATTATTCATCTCTTTAAATGTATCTTCCAGGCAGAAAACTAGGGACCGGTCTCAGCCGGCTACTCAGCAGCAGCCTCATCAGCCCAAGGGAAACGGTCAGACTAACGACCGTTCTGCTACGGATAGGCGTGGCGGTAATGACAAGCACCGTAACAACGCCGGGCAATCCAACAACAGCAGGTCCTAATACTTATGAAATTCCTTATGTTTTATGTCATAACTCATATTCTGACACTTTAGCAAACTTCTACCAGGAACCATGGAAACGGTAGGGACCAGAACCAGAGAGGTTCGCAGCCTAGCCGTCTAGCTATCACTGGTATTCAATCTTACGATTATCCGCTTTGTCCTTTGTACCCAACTATCATGTCTTATGTAAACTGTTTTTATCAGGTCCTCAGCCAACCAGAGCACCTGATGGAGGATACACTCATCCTCTCTGCTCTACTTGCCACCGTAGGCACCCAGGACCTTGTCGCCGTAATACTGATGCGTGCTTCAAGTGTGGTCTTCCTGGCCATATTATGAAGGATTGCCGTAAGGGCGAGATGGAGGGTACATCGGGACATGCTGATACCAAGCCGCCTCCTACTGCCGGGCGTGTCTACACAACATCTCGAGACCAGGCCAACAAGTCTACAGGTACCATCACTGGAATCTTGTATATGTATGGTCGCGCTGCATGTGTTCTTTTCGATACGGGTGCTACTCACTCGGTTATTTCTACTGCTTATGCTAAGAACATTAGGATGCCTCCCTTGCCACTAGAAAATAGGCTTACTATTTCCACGCCTTTGAGGGACTCTGTATTAATCACCCATGTATACAAGGGTCTTCCTCTAGAATTTGATGATAAGGTTCGACCTGTCGACGCACTTCCGCTGAAAATGAATGACTTCGACATGATTTTGGGCATGGATTGGCTATCCAAGTATCATGCTACCATAGACTGCCATTCATATCGAGTTATATTCGGGGATGTCAATGCACCAGAGTACATTCATAATGGGTTTATACCCGGACGGTCTGTACAAGTCATATCCACCCTGCAAGCGCGTGCACTACTGTCACATGGCTGCGAGGGTTATCTAGCTACGGTTCACGACATGGATGTTGAATCTCCATCGATTCAGGATCAACCAATAGTGTCAGAATTCCAAGATGTGTTTCCAGCAGAACTTCCGGGCATACCACCTGCACGAGAAGTGGAATTCAGTATCGAGCTGGTTCTAGGAGCTGAACCAATCTCCAAGGCTCCTTATCGCATGGCTCCCATAGAGCTGAAGGAGCTGAAGGATCAACTGCAAGAACTTCTTGAACGAGGTTTCATCCGACCGAGCGCATCTCCATGGGGCGCACCGGTTTTGTTTGTTAAGAAGAAGGAAAGGAGTATGCGTCTTTGCATAGACTATCGCGAGCTCAACAAGATTACCATTCGGAATAGGTATCCACCGCCACGCATCGATGATCTGTTTGACCAACTCCAAGGGGCCAAACACTTCTCCAAGATTGATCTTAGGTCAGGCTATCATCAGCTACGGGTCAAGGAGCAGGATATAGCTAAGACTGCCTTTCGTACTCGTTATGGCCACTACGAGTTTGTAGTTATGCCATTTGGCCTGACAAATGCTCCAGCAGTGTTCATGGATCTGATGAACAGAATCTTCCATGAATTTCTGGACAAATTCGTCATTGTTTTCATCGATGACATCCTGATTTTCTCAAAGTCCAAGGAGGAACACGAAGACCATCTTCGTACAATACTACAGATTCTTCGCCAGAAGCAGTTGTATGCTAAATTCTCTAAGTGTGAGTTCTGGTTAGACAAGGTGGCATTCTTAGGTCACATTGTATCAGCAGAAGGAATCACTATGGATCCAGCGAAGGTTGAGGCCATTACTAAGTGGCCAAGGCCGACATCAGCGACGGAAGTCCGCAGTTTCTTAGGCTTAGCTGGCTATTACCGTAGGTTCGTGGAGAACTTTTCCCGCCTAGCGCTACCATTGACCAAACTGATGCGGAAAGGGGAGAAATTCGTCTGGTCTGAAGATCGAGAGAAGAGCTTTGAATACCTGAAGCAGAAGCTAGTATCTGTACCTATTCTTACTCTACCATCTGGTACGGGTGGATTTCAAATCTACAACAATGCATCGGGGAAGGGACTTGGCTGTGTTCTCATGCAACATGGGAAAGTGATCGCGTACGCTTCACAGCAGCTTAAGCCTTATGAAGAAAATTACCCCACGCACGATCTGGAACTTGCTGCAGTCGTGTTTGCATTGAAGATATGGAGACACTACTTATATGGAGAATCATGTGACATTTTCACGGACCACAAGAGCTTGAAGTATATCTTCACTCAGCGTGAATTGAACATGAGGCAGAGGAGATGGTTAGAGCTATTGAAGGATTATAACATTAATCTACAATATCATCCCGGAAAGGCAAATGTAGTAGCAGATGCTCTTAGCAGGAAGTCCGGAATGATCAACGGCATTAAAATCGAAGAGGAAATCGTCAGAGACTTGGAGCGACTAGACATTGAGATCATGGTACGTGGACAACATGGTTACTGGGCGAATCTCAGAGTAGAACCTGAATTACTATCTAAGATCAAGGAAGCTCAGAAGGATGACGGAGAAATCTGGGCGATAGTACAGAATTTGGAGAAGCAGACAGAATTCAGAGTAGATGCAGATGGTATCGTATGGCAGGGCACTAGACTTTGTGTTCCTGATGACCAAGAACTCCGGGAAGCTTTGTTAGTTGAAGCTCATAGCTCCCCATTCTCGATACATCCTGGTTCGACTAAGATATACTATGACATCAAGAAGTACTTATGGTGGAGTGGTATGAAACAGGATGTGGCCATTTACGTCTCCAAATGTCTTACCTGCCAGCAGGTTAAGATCGAGCATCAGCGATCTGGCGGTCTCCTTCAACCGTTAGATATTCCAGAGTGGAAGTGGGACAAAATCACCATGGATTTTGTTACCGGTCTTCCGCCTACCAAAAGGAAGCACGATGCAATTTGGGTTATCGTTGATCGACTTACCAAATCAGCTCATTTCTTACCGATCCGCAAGGAAGATCCGGTAAGTAAACTCGCAGATACGTATAGACGAGAGATCATGAGACTCCACGGTGCACCATCCAGCATCGTCTCAGACAGAGATCCTCGATTCACTTCGCGCTTTTGGAAAAGTCTGCAGAAAGCTTGGGGTACACAACTTAAGCTTAGCACGGCTTTTCATCCTCAAACGGACGGACAGTCGGAGCGAACCATTCAGACATTGGAGGATATGTTGAGGTCATGTGCGTTGAAATAGACGGGTGATTGGGATGAATACATCTGTTTGGTGGAGTTTGCATACAACAACAGTTGGCACGCAAGCATCAAATGTGCTCCATTTGAGATGTTGTATGGCAGAAAGTGTCACGCCCCAATCTGCTGGGATCAGGTTGGCGAGCGAACACTTGAAGGACCGGAAATCATAGAGATGACAAATGAGAAGATCACAGTAGCTAAGTAGAAGATTCAGGAGGCACGGTCACGTCAGAAGAGTTACGCCGATAAGCATCGTAGGGATATACACTTTAACATAGGAGATCACGTCTTCCTTAAGGTTTCGCCGGCACGTGGTGTTAGACGCTTCGAGATTAAAGGGAAGCTCAGTCCTCGTTTCATCGGACCGTTTGATATCATTGAACGAGTCGGTGAAGTATCTTACCGATTGGCATTACCTCCGCAGCTTTCGCATGTGCACAATGTGTTTCATGTGTCCTTACTCAGAGGGTACCAATATCATCCCCTTCACATGGTTCAGTATCCACTGGAACACATACGTGAAGATCTCATTTTTATAGAAGAACCTGAACGAGTTCTTGACAGACAAGAACGAGTCATGAGAAAGAAGACGATTTCATTCGTCAAAATTCTATGGAGGGATCATACCGAGCGGAAAGCCACTTGGGAAACGGAGGAGTCTATCCGGGCTTCTTACCCTCATTTCATATTTTGAATTCGGGTATGTTCTTCTTTTCCAGTTTACTTTATCTATAATTCGGGGACGAATTATTCTTTTTAGGGGGGAAGAGTTGTAAAACCCGCATGCTTTTACCATGCATAGTACCCTTAGGATCGTACGTACTAGTTAAAACTTTCCTAATATAGCATGATTACGATTACTTGTTAGGAGTTTACGTATTACGTACGTGTTAGAACACGATAAGTATTTTATATGCACGATCACGTAATAATTATTTAACAATAATTAATCACGAACATGCGATCATGAAATCATGAAATCATGAACGTAATTAAAACACGAACTATTATTAATTACGTATATATATTTATTACGAGCGTAATTAAATATATTAGATCACGGTATTTACGTAACGAGAACATTTAAAACACGAACATAAATAAACACAAACGAGTAACTAAATATCGAGACACGGAAAAAGGTACGGGAACCCCATGTGGGGGTCCCTACCCGCGGCCAAACAAGGGCAATGGGCCAAGCCCATTGTCAATTTTACTAAAAGGGTTATTTATTTTTTTTACACTACACAAAAACACTTTACAGAAGATTTCAAGAAAAACCTAAAACCCTCTTTCTCCTTGTTCTTTGTGCCGCCACCCATAAATCACCATACAAGGTGATTCTTTGATCTTTGATCTTGAAGAATTGGTGATTGATCGTGTTTGTTCTTCGTTCTCTTGATCCACGAATTCGGTAAAACCTTTTTAAACCTTTTCTTTTAATTTAATCTTTTTATTAATTATGAACATGTGATGTTTTTATAAAAACATAATAATTAATCATAGATCTAACATGTTTTGGTGATTAATTAAATCAAAGGGTTGTTTTAAGGGGTGTTTTGTTTTGGCCGCAGGCTACAACCGACCCCGAGGGGGTTTCGGTTTGCCAAGCCGACCACCACCAAGACCATATGGTCTTGGTTGGTGCGTGTGGGTCCCACGGCAGCAAGGGGTACCCCGGGTTGGTTCGGGGTACGGTGTCGATTCATGTCCGGTTCATGTTTTTAAGCTTAGATCCGGTTCATGGTGTATGTTAGTTTTTTTTATGTTTATGAACTTATGATTAAAATTAAATTAATAAAAGATGTGATTAATTTAATTACATGACTTAGGTTATTTAATTATTAATAAGCATGAAATTATTTTAACCTAAGTATTAATATATTAAGACTTATAATTAATTAATTATTTTAAAACCATGGATATAATTAATTAATTAACATGACTTAGTTTATATTATTAATATATAATAATACATATTTTAACATAAGTATTTAACTTATTTAATTAAAAACATGTTATACTTTAATTAAATATTATAACCTATAGTTTAATTAAATTACATGAATAATTATTAAACTATACAATATGTCTTATGACTTAGAAAATAATCATGAAAACACTTAGGCTTATATACTTAGCTTATTTAACCAGCTTATTTCTAATTATGGAAACTTTCTATTTTTAGAAACTTAATTAAATAAGGCAGCTAATCTATTTATGGAAACCAGCTATTTTTAGAAACTTATTTATTTAAGGCAGCTAATCTATTTATGGAAACTTATTTAGTTAAGGCAGCTAATCTATTTATGGAAACTTTCTATTTTTAGAAACTTATTTGTTTTAAGCAGTAAATCTATTTTTGGAAACTTTCTATTTTTGGAAACTTTCTATTTTTGGAAACTTTCTATTTTTGGAAACTTTCTATTTTTGGAAACTTTCTATTTTTGGAAACTTTCTATTTTTTTGGAAACTTTCTATTTTTGGTAACTTTCTATTTTTGGAAACTTTCTATTTTAGGAAACCTGCTATTTTTGGAAAGTTACTTATTATTACACAGTAAGTATAATAACACATGAAATACAAGAAATACTTAATCAGATTAAACAGAATATAAGATTTAGTACAGTTTAAGGCTTTAAACAGTAAAACATAGTAAGAACACATAAAATAAGCTAAGACATGACATAAAACCAGCTATGTACTTAGTAAGCAGATACTTATTTCATGTACGTATTTATGTAGCACTAGTGATTCGGAAGTAGGATTCTCGCAGTTCGTCTTTCTCGTTCACTGGACATAAGGTACGGATTCCCGTCCTTTCAGTATGGACATTCTTTCCTTATTAGGATTCCCCGTATGCAGCCAACTGTTTTCCCGTAGTATAAGTTATGAGTTTGATTGCTTATGTTTAATTAAGATTACCTATAGCCATATACATGCATGACCAGTTTCACCTAGTTATGGAGGTACCATAACCATAATATTAGAGGCACTGATGTTATGACTTCACCACGGCGGAGTGATTGCTCGTGGCGTCCCTTCAGCTTTTGGCCATTTATTTATATTTATCATGTGGGGCGTATGGGTGCATCCTAGTTACATGTTTTTATTCAGGATTACATGGTGAATGTGGTGTGTGCCTTGCATCCTTCACAAGGAGCTGATCCCTCCTACCCATAAACTAGTATATTAAATTAGAGGCAGCCCCTCTAATTTGCATGATGAGGTCACCCCTCCAATTATTCATGCACGGTGGATTTTCATGACCTATATTGGCTAATGGTGAAATATGACAAACAGTTTTTATAAGATAAACATAAGACTTTCAAACTATAAAACCAGTTTTATTAAGACTTAACCAGGTTACTCGGGACTTAGTTCTCTTCCGCTGTTATTATGTTATATGCTTATCCTATTCATGCTTTATTGTACATCCGTGCACTGAGCGTATTGCTCAGCCGTTTTCCTTTTCTATGTTCCCAAAACGGCAGGTACTCAGGGACGCTCGTAGACACTAAGAGTACGTGCATATGGATTGGAAGCTATCTAGCCTTCTTTACATTATGCATTTCTTTTCTTATGATATTTATGCTTTGGACATTGTTTAGTCCTTTCCTTTATTATACTATGTTTGTGTGTGATGAGCTTTACTTTTGGACTACCGATGTTTGATTTTGGTATTTTCCTTTTTATGGTCAAGTAATGTTTAGACATTTTACCTTGTATGCTTTGATGACACGCCATAATTACTATGATATTTCCATTTCCAAAATGGGGTGTTACAAAACTGCCGTTCACCTGTGTGCTGGGCAGAAGTAGGTGAATTTCAACTCACTGGACCCGAGTTAATCCAGGAGACTACAGACAAGATTGTGCTCATAAAACAAAGAATTCAAGCTGATCGCGATCGACAAAAGAGCTACGCGGACCTGAAACACAAACCTATGCAATTTGAAGTAGGTGACCGTGTCATGCTCAAGGTATCACCTTGGAAGGGTGTGGTACGCTTTAGTAAACTTGGAAAACTGAATCCACGTTATGTCGGCCCTTTCAAAGTAATAGCCAGGATCGGGGAGGTAGCTTATCGTTTAGAGTTGACCCAACAATTGAGCCGGGTACACTTTACTTTCCACGTGTCTAATCTGAAGAAGTGATATGCTGAAGAACCATTGGCTATGCTATTGGAAGGAGTTCAATTTGACGACAAACTCCAGTTCACAGAAGAACCAGTAGAAATCATGGAGAGAACGGTTAAGTAATTGAAACACAGTCGCATCCCGTTAATCAAAGTACGTTGGAACTCGAGGAGAGGTCCTTAGTTCACTTGGGAACGAGAAGACTCGTTCAAAACCAAGTGCCCACATTTGTTCACCTGACCGGTGACTTCATCTTAAGCTTTGAGGACAAAGCTAAAATAACGGGATGGTGATGTAAAACCTCTGATTTTACCTTATTGACTTTGTCAACTGTTGTACTCACTATTTTTAGAATCTATAAAATTCCACTTTTATATGACTTATTAAGAATCATATCCAATTGTCATACTACAATTTCATATTTGTTTTCAACATTTATATGAACCTTTAGTCTTTACTGACTACGTTGGAATTGACTGGCCACATGATTGAACAAGGACTCACCACCTCAGTACACACTTTTTAAAAACTGTAATATTATTTACTTAATTTATTAAGTACCTAGATCTATATTTATATGTATATAATTACATATACCTCATACTATGAACAAACACCTATAACTTTAAAACAATGTCTATTATTTCACATTGTCATTTATTTATTTTGTTCAAGTAAAGTAATTATAATGATATACTCATTATATACTTTCACCAAGTGATCTAAAGGTTTAACCAAAATACCTAGAAACCATACAAGTATCTACACTATAATACATGGACTATTATTAACTCCCAATTTTATGCAAGTCAACACAATTTTTACCTCAAAACATATACTAGCCGTGTATATGTGTGCATGCACACCCATAATTACTTGTAAACTTGTAAGCAACCTTATACATCCACCATGTGTACACTATACCTTACACTATACACCATACTTACACCATACATATTTTACTATGCTTTTCAATCCTTGTCCCCTTTGACTTAGAACCACACGGCTAGAAACTAAAAATAGGAAGTGAAACACTTTGTTATTATGGGCATGTGTTTGAAATCTTACACCATGTCTTACAAGTATCTTACATAATCTTTTCATAGATACATAGTACTTTTGCAAGATACACATGATCTCCCTATTTTCTTCATATATCCGAATATCCACTAAGATTCACAAACACACAACACAAAACACTTGAATCTATCCTCACATCTCTCAACTCACGGCTCCATTTTAGTTCTTCACCAAGATTCACAAAACTCATTTACTCCTTCATTTACTAACAAATCTATGTCTCTTTCATCTTAAATTCCAATCATTGATACACTTACAACAAGCTTTATCTTCAAAGACAACTCCAAGGGTATTTACAAAGCTAAGAAGTCACAGCTAGGTCTTGATCTAAACAACTACCATTATTGAACACAAGCTCGAGCTACCACTAGTTCACTTATTTATTCCTAGAACCTCTTAACAAGTAAGCATCATGAAACCTATCTCTTTATATATATCTTCATTATCATACACATGAACATATACATATATATATATATATCACTAGTGTAAACTTAACCTAAAAACAAATCTAGGAAAACCTAGACCATTGAAGGTCACGACTAAAATATGAGGTATCACTTTATGTGATGAAAAATATAGCTAACTATGATAATCACAATCTCATGAACATGCTAAACTAAAAATCACAAAACCTATGCATGTATACATTTTTGGACGTGGGATTTACCCTAGATTTTGGGTTGACGAGTAACTTTGAAATGTTACAGTAAAGCTAGAAATCATTAGATCCATTTTAATACTAAACATGTTAACTAGTTTGCCTTAATAGATTATAAGGCCCAATGAATAGTGTTTAATATAGTTAGATCCATTAAGCCCCCTATGTAAGCCCTATAGAAACTAGAAGTCCATTAAGCCCACTAATGCTTCCTAAAGCCCACTAAGATAAACATACCAAAAATAAACTTTATTTATGATTAAATAAACATATTACAAAACTTTTGTATGAAAAATGTGATTTAATAAAGTTTTGAATTAAAAATGTAAATTATAAAACTTTCGGATTGATTTGTAAATTTAAATAAGTCTAAGGATTTAAATGGTGATTTTTGAAACTCATTTTTACAAAATATAACATATAAGGACCTAAAATGTAAATTGATGAGAGTCTAGGGGTGATTAGTACCCCATTCGAGACTTAAAACAAAGTAGGAGGACCATTTTGGTCATAACCGAAACATATTAGGAGCCCTAGGGGGCGGTTATGAAACTTTATCTAAACCTAATCCTAACTGAATACCACAAGGACTAAAAGTGGCACCATATGAAACTTTTGTAAGCCCTAGTTACACGTGTAACTAGGGAGGGACTTGTTTTGCCATTGTTTGAAAGTTAAACAAACCCTAAGGGTATTTAAGTAATTAACCGCGGGTAATATATAATCGAGGGACTAAAATGTAATTTTCTTAAACTTTAACAAACCCTAATTTATTATATATATATATATATATATATATATATATATATATATATATATATATATATATATATATATATATATATATATATATATATATATATATATATATATATATATATATATATATATATATATATATATATATATAGGCTCCGGTTCCATTGAGAAGGTTTTTATTTTGAGAAATTTGAGAAATCTTCGTTTGAGCCATTGATTCGAAATTTTTTCATTGATTCACTAGTTAACATCATTTAATAGTGAATCAAAACTATATATCATAAGTTTGATTCATAATTCTTAGTAAAAATCGAGTTATGAAATGATTCAATAAATTTGTGCAGTAAATTCAATATTTTACAAATATCGCAAAATCGAGAGTTTTTTAATGTTGATTCAAATTTTTTTTGACTCATTTTGTATTATTATCATATTAATATGAATCAACACTTGAAAAACTTGAATCAAAGTTAACAAGCTATGGTTTTTGAAAAACCTTCTCAATTGAGAAGGTTTTTTTCCTTCTCAATCGATCTAGATTCTATATATATATATATATATATATATATATATATATATATATATATATATATATATATATATATATATATATATATATATATATATATATATATATATATATATATATATATACTCAATATTAAAAACGTAAAACTTAAATAAATCTATAAGTACAACACTCGTTATTATCCTAAACTTATAATTTAATAATTATACAAACTTCGGGAACGTCGAATTAAATTAAATTAAAATGTTATACATTTTATAAACGCTATTTATATATGTTATATAAATTAAAAATGATTAACTTATAAAAACAAATGTATTAATTATATTTATTTCTTTTCACCTTTTAAATATATATACAACTTCCTTTTATAAATATTTAAATTACGTTATAACGATACAAGTACGAGAGTATTAATTAAACGAAATAATTACTTAAACGATATTATTTATTTTACACTTATAAATAAATACTTCTATTACTTGTACAATGATGAACTAAATTACAGATATCGTAATAAAATAATTAAAACCAGTATAAGCATGCACAGACTTGTTCAGAAACTTTATGCATTATGTTATGCATTTACTGAGACCGTATAATTATTTAGCTTGTTGACTGTATCGTGAGCATCACATCAGATTTTTTGTGACTTACTGTTGTACTAATGAGGTGAATTCATGTCCCCACTTTGTATATTGACAAACTTTTAAGCCTTTTGGGGGAAGAAAACATGCAACATATTATTATTTGATGGACATAAACTGAACTACGAAACTTTTTATTACATTTGCCTATTGTAGATTAACCCGCATGACCCCTGCATCTGAAACTGTTAAAATTGTTGAATTGCCTGAATGTAGAAATAGATCTATTTGGGATTGACCATCCCCATCTGGGTGAGTAGCTCTCACTGTGCCTAGGCCAGGATAACAGATGTTTAACATGTCGGAACGGAATATTGGGTGCATTTTTATTAATGCGAAGGGTCCTCATTTGTTGTGGACTTAACGTGTCAAGTATCAGTTTCGGGCAATAGGGAATGTAATTACCTTTAAATATTGATGCTATGTGCATTACTACTTTCAGAGAATGTTTATTGTTCAAACTCATTTTATTAAACCTGTGAATTCATCAACTTTATGTTGACTCTCTAAGCGTGTTTTCTCAAGAAACTGAAGCAGGTAATGACGCGCATGGAGTCAAGCATCAAGATAGGCTGCATTTATAGTGCTCATATTGGGTTTTATAAATTGGGGAATGATTTCTACTACTGAATAATGTTTAAGACAATTTTTATAACATTTGCACTTTTATTCATGTAATAAATGTAATGATAATCTTTTATCTGTTGCTCTACATACTATCTGCTGTTGATCCACCTACGTGACATCCAAATTTTATTTCCGCTGCATTTGACCAATTAGGGGGTGTCACAGTTCTTGCTAGAAAAACCTTCATCAAGTGCTTTTAGACTAGTAATAATAGTATTAAACCTAGCAAATGCACTATCAATAGTTTCATCTTATAAGATGACAAATTGTTCATATTGTTGAACAAGAAGATCGATTTACTTTCTTTGACTTGGCTATTACCTTGGTGGGTTACTAAAAGAGTATTCTAAATATCTTTAGCGGTTTTACACATGAAAATCCTTTCATACTCTTTCTTAGGTAAAGCATTATAAATCATCATTTTAGCCTCATTATTTTAGCAAGTTTCTTCTTAGTGTCATCGTTAGAATTTTCAAAAGTTACTAACTCTTTCTTTTTAGAAACTTCATTATATTGATAAGGCAAAAAGTCACCATTGGTAATAACATGTCAAAGATCTAAATCTTTTGATTTCACATAAGTCTCAAATCTATTTTTCCAATATATAAAACAATCGGTTTCAAAAAGAGGTGGTTTTTGCATGGATTGCCCTTATAGGTACTTGTTGGAATCCATAGATCAATTCATGTTTTAAAATACAATATATTTTAAAAATGCTTGAGCCACACTCTGATACCAATTGTAGAAACAAGAAGGGGGGGGGGGGGTGAATAGTTTCTTAAATTTATTTGTTAAATATGGGTTTTCAAAATTCCTTTTCAAAAACTTAGCTTTGAGCAAATATGTGAAATCTTCTTATACACAATATGGACAAGGGGTAGTGCAACTAAGCTAATAATTACAAGTATGTGCAAGTAAAAAATAATGAATGTAAAGAGATAAGGAAAAGAAAGATCAAACCAAACACCAAGGATTTATAGTGGTTCGACAACGAAGCTCACTCCTCGTCCCTACTCCACCCCTCGAGTACTCCTTACTCGAGAGTTCACTAATCAAAAAACTCCTAAAGGTGGAGAAACCGTACACGTCGCTTAACCAATTTTTTACTCTAAGCTAAAAGTCGAGCCCTAATCTTGGCTAGGACCAATCTACACCAATATACTTTAAGGACTAAGTATTAACCACACTACCTACACAACTTCCAAATAGACACAACTATTTGGATCTTCACAACACAACTTCCAAATAACACAACTACTTGGATCTTCACAACAACACAAGAATAAAGAAATAAATCTTGATCTTCAATAGATCTTAAGGTAGACTCAACACTTCAAAGATGAAAGTGTTCTTCTCTTTTCACTTGGAGAGAAAGAGATAGGAGGAGAAAAATTCACTTCTAAACAAGATGTATTCAACCAAATAACCAAGGATTTGAATGATTTAAGAAGGATGTTTGAATCTGGAAATTTGTGTGGAAAAGAGGTGAAGAGAAAATCTGAGAATGGTCCACTATTTATAAGACAAAATCCCAACGGCTCTTTCTGGGCGTGGTTCCGTATTGATGCCTGCGGTTCCTTATCAATAAGAATCCGCATAGGCATTTAAGGAACCGTGGAGGTAGACTCCGCGCCCTTTTGTCTTTTAGTGGGTTAGCCACATTTGGTGGAATATTTATCCACAAGGAATATTCCTAAACCATATGGAATATGCCATTTTCATATTTTCAAATATTTAATTTAATAAAACATTTTCTTAAAAATAAAGTTTAATAAAAAACTTTGTCACATTTAATAAAAGGTGAGTTTTAAGAAAACTTAAATCTTTGATCAATTAATTAAGATGAAAACTTGTTTGTTCACACCTTAAGTGATAATGGTTAAAATAAAAAATACTTGAACTCAAGAATTCGTTTTTCGTTGTTTTCGTAAATACTTGTTTTTATATATTGTCGTAATCAAAACAAAGCGAGACCAAAAAATGCAAGTAACGTTTTTAGGCATCATTGCATTAACAAGCGTAGTTAGTGGAAGATGATGAATACTCAACTCAATTTTAGTAGTGCTTATCATCCTCAGACTGATGGGTAAAATGAAGTTGTTAACAGGTCCCTCGGTAATTTGTTAAGGTGTTTGGTGGATGATCATGTGAAGGCATGGGATCAGAAGTTGTGTCAAGCTGAGTTTGCTCATAATCTTGCCGTTAATCGAAGCACTGGGTTTAGTCCATTCCAGGTGGTTTATTCTGCTCAACCACGTGGTCCTCTTGATCTTATGACTCCTCAGGTTTCTAGCTATGTTCCTAAGAAAGTGCAGGATTTTGTTAAGGGGTTGCATGATGTTCATAAGACTGTTCGTGACAATTTGGTTTGCGCCAAATCGAAGTACAAGCATTATGCGGATCAAAAGAGGCGACATGTTGATTTTGAGGTATGAGACTTTGTGTGGGCTGTTTTGACTAAGGATCGTTTTCCAGCTGGTGAGTACATTAAGTTATCTGCAAAGAAGATTGGTCCATCAGAAATTATGGAGAAGGTGAATTCGAATGCTTATCGTTTGAAGTTACAAAGCCATATTCAGTGTTCTGATGTTTTTTATGTAAAGCACTTGTTTCCTTACCATGGTGATTCTTCAGATGATGATACTGCTGAGAATTTGATAATGAATTTTTCCTATCCAGGGGGAATGATGGAGGCCCAAGTATTGAAGAACGGACTGATTTGTTTCTGGAAGCCCAAGATCGTGTGAAGAAGGGGGCTTTCTTAAAACAACCATAACTTGAGCATCGTAAGTCCGTTTTCAGCCCGTGACCTGTTAAAACGATCGGAAAAGCGAGAGGAACGATGTGGTAACCACCTTTAGGCTGGTTAAGGATTTGTCAAGGCCCAAAAAGCCGTTTTACTATTATTTATTTTCATTTTCGTGTTATTTTTAGTTTCTGTTGGACTTTGTCACTGGGCCACAGTCCAGCCCATTGGTGTTTTGAGGTTTTTCTTTGTAACCTGTTTTTATTTAAACAATCTGCTGTAATTCTACCAAGACAGTTTTTCAGTTTAATAAAAGTTAAACCACTGGCCGTTGTGTTGCCGTATTTTTATCCTAATAATCGATATTCATCAAAATCAACGATTGTTGAAAGGAAATGTTTCTGATATTCATTAGAATCAACAGATCCAATTTATTTATCTTTTTCTAGTATACGTCAACCCTTAACTTTGTTGTTGAAATGTTTCCAATAGAGGGTCAATGATTCTGCTATCACTTTTCCCCCTTTTGTCAATCTCAATTACACTATTTTCTTGTCGTTTCAAGTTTAATCATATGTAAGTTTAATTTTCTTTTAACATATGTTGTTGCTTAGGCTAGCATAGTCACATATGATGCAAGAATGCATCGAACACTTATGCTTCCATGCATGTTGTATATGTCGTATCATGCCGAAAATATATAGAATCTAATCTCGTAGATGAAATGTAATATTCAGATGGCCAATTGGTGAACCTTGTTTACATTTTGGAATTATTATGTTATATCAACATTTTGTCACAGATTTGCAACATATAACTGCTGCCAATAGTCATCATTAGCAAGTAAGATTTCATTTTCGCACAGTATGTACAAATTAAGTTAGCAAATATATTTCAGATGGAAGCAATGACCACACGACCCTATCAGTACAAACAAAATGAGAGATCAAATCACCCATCAAATTGAAAGATCAATTCACCCATCAAATTGAGAACACAATTTTGTGGTCCATTAGTACGGTTTGCCTTTTTTTGTGTTTCAATGTTTTTGGTGCATTTTACTCTTTGAAAATGTTTGTAGAAAATACGGAATATTTCAAAAGCAATTAATTAGAAAAAGCCAGTTAAATATATAATTGATTAATTACTTCGAGTATGGCATTTCGTGTAATCAAATCTATTATAAAAAGGATTATTGCAACAAACGAGAATAAATATTTATTAATTAATGTGAAGTAAACTTCCGTGTATCCCACCTTTATTTTTCTAGTACTTTATCCTTTGAAGTTATCAAGTTATTTAATTAATAATAGCGCAATTCTTATGAAGTAAAATAATGTGATAAAACCGACACATAACCTCCTCTTAGGATATTATAAGTATATAACAATTGGACATCTGAATGTTTATAAAAACTAAACTAAGTAACAGCCTTTGCATATGAACCTATTCAAAGTCTTACCACGAAGAATTCCTTTAAACTTCAGAGGAAGTTATCAACGAGTTCGCATTTCTGACAACTTATTAAACATGACAAGCGAAACCACCACCGCAACAAGCTCTATTAGCCGACTCAGGCCTTCAAGCTCTGGAAATCTCATCACAATTCTTAATATTGATGGTGGAGGAATAAGAGGTATCATCCCCGGAATCATGCTCCAATCCCTCGAATCAGAGCTTCAGGTATAAGTTTCGCAAACATACATACAAACATGTATATAAACAACATAATGTAGCTACTAGAAAGCTGATTTGATCATTTGTGACTCAAGATTATCACTAAAAACATTTTACAAACCCTATTTTTTTCCCATTGCTTGTTTCTTTTAATTATATTTAAAAGGCAAGAAGGTTTTTTTCTTGAATTTATATTTTATGCGCAATTCGTGGATGAAAATGACAAGTAGCTCATGATACACCGCGCTTTGGAATAAATTCGTCCATGGCATCATGAAAAACTTGTTTCTATTGAGTTAATAAATTTATTGATATAAAGAAATACTGATATATGAAGCGGTTATATATACGCAGAATTTAGATGGTGTGGACGCAAGGCTAGCAGATTACTTTGACGTTATTTCTGGAACTAGTACAGGGGGTCTAATTACGGTCATGCTAACCGCTCCAGACGCAAATAACAGACCGTTGTACGCTGCAAAAGACATCGTTCAGTTTTATCTTGACAATACTCCCAAGATTTTTCCACAAGTTGGGTAAGTTGTACTCCATGTTTACAACATTCTTTTATTCTTATAGAAGGTGTGCAAAACATGTAAGATAGTTAAAAGCATTCATAATGGGTCAAGTTGTGGATGACTTTTTATGATTTTGAAAAGTTTTATGAAAAGCTTTTTAGCATTGTATGAAAGATTTTTAAAAGACTTTTTAAGAAAGACTTGATACTTCTCAAGTCTTTGATAAAAACTTTGGGCACTAGTTGTATTATGCATTCAATGCAATTAATGTTAAAAGCTTTTATAAAAACTAGCATTGTAGATGCTCTAAGCTATCACATGAGATCAAATCACACCATAAATTTGGAATCAGTTAGATCTTTACCTAATGTTTTTTTTTTTTTTTTTTTTTCTTTTTTTTTGTTGTTGTTGCCAAAATAGAGGACCCTTTGCAGGGTTTATTAAGTTTTTCAAGGCACTAGTTGGGCCTAAATACAATGGAAAGTTCCTTAAGCAGCTAGTAACGAGTATACTAGGAACCACAAAGTTGAGCCAGACATTGACTAATGTTGTCATTCCTAGTTTTGATATTAAGAATATGCAACCTACAATTTTTAGCTCATTTCAGGTATGCATTTTTCTTCTATGTTATTTATATTGAGTGCATAATTGGATTTAGTCGATGATACATTAATTTTTCTTTATATATAAATTCACATATATCTTTTATCTGGTGTCCCAAGAGAATAAAATTATTCAATTAATTATTAAACTGATTGTGGTTCACCATTTTCTTCTTAAGATTTTAATAAATATTATCTTAATAAATATTATTTATATATAAGTTCACACATCACATATGTTATTTAAATTATTTTATTGTAGATTATGTTTGTAATGTTGATGATACAAATTAAAGTTGACCTCAATTAAACTAAGATTCATTAATAATTTGTTAATTGAAGGTGCCAAGGGAGCCAAGCTTGGATGTGCAATTATCAGATATTTGCATTGGTACATCGGCGGCACCTACGTACCTCCCCGCCCACTTTTTTCAGAACGGTGATCGAGAATTTAACCTTATTGATGGTGGTATCGCAGCTAATAACGCGGTAATCATATTTTTCAACTTCCGAGCAATGAGTACAACCTACAAGTAAAAAACCAAAAAAATTTAATGGAATGCACTCTTTGCACAAGTAAAATCCAAGAATTAGTGATATACTGTATCTGCACAAAGTTCAGCCAGATGATCCTCATGGACAATTTGACGTGCAAATATTTATGTTAGGTCTATATAAAACTTTTACTAGCGCAAAGAAGTGTTTAGATGAAGAGGTTAAACCGGTCAAAATGGCTAATCTTTCTCTATAAGTCGAGTCGGGTGAGGAATTGGTTTGACCTTAAACAATACATATTATTTAAAATTATAGACACCCCTCATGCTCCAAAACAACGACTAATTAACAATGTGACGATAGATACATAAACAAAAACTTAATCCTGTGTCTCGATCGATTGGCAGTCTTTGGTTGCGATAGGGGAAGTGACAAGGCAAGTAATGAAAGAAGATCCTAATTTCCCTGAAATTACACCTATGGATTTAGGACGATATCTCTTGATATCTCTGGGGACGGGCACACAGAAACAACAAAAGCGATTTGACGCAAAAATGGCTGCCAAATGGGGAGTTCTCGGGTGGTTAGTTAATCAAGGCTCGGCTCCGTTGATAGAGGCATTCACTCAAGCGAGTTCTGATTTGGTTGTTTTCCACAATGAGATCGTCTTTGAAGCCCTCAATTCTACTAATAATTATCTTCGCATTCAGGTACACTTCCCTAATCTCGGACATGTAGTAATCAGTTGCACGTTAGACATAATTTGAAATAACATCTATGAATTGAGTTGCAAATTAATGGGATATTTATACTACATAAAAATGCATGTGTATAATTAGAAAACCGCAATATATATACTCAGAAACGTGATATGTTTCTTTTATCTATTTTTAGTAACCAATCACTTACCTCTAATTAGCCGTCTAAACTTCGTGTCTAACTCCTTATATAAACTAGGACGATACATTAACTGGCGACTTGGCTTCAGTGGACATGGCTACCACGGAAAATTTAAACGACCTAGTGAAAGTAGGAGAAGGTTTACTCGATGGCCCGGTTTCTCAAGTGAATTCTGATACTGGTGTCGTTGAAGCAATCCCAGACGGTGGCACGAACCGTGAAGCACTGAAAAAGTACTACCAAGTTATCATTTTACTATTGCTACATACCTCTGTTAAAAATTCTGTTTGATAATACAGTATGGCACAGCTATTTAACGCTTGTTTTTTTAATGTAGCTTCGCAATAAAACTCTCGGAAGAACGGAAACTCAGGGAAACAAATGCTACGAGTGGGGAAGTCGTACAGTGACGCGTTTTTATTTTATTTTGTGATGTATTGTATTCATTTCAAAAGTTGTAATAATTATTTTCAATTGCTTGTTCTTGTGTGCTTAAATAAAGTGGCAAGTATCTGTTTCTATTTTATGTTATACTAACGTTTATTATTAAAACCTTGAGAAAAGTTATAAGAACAAGTAATAGATGCAAACAACCATGAAATAACCAGGGCCGGTTCTGAGATTTGTGCTGCCCTGGGCGAACGACACGTTATATGCCCCATTCGAAGCAAATAACACACTATATTTTCCGGTTTTGTTAACTTAGTCAAGTGAAAAAGTTGATTTTCACACTCATTTCTATTTAACAAATAAAATGTGAAATGCCTTCTTACATTTCCTAAGCAATAGCATTTGCTAAAACAATCGTTTGATCATACAAAAACCGTTATAGTTTCCTATAAATGAAACATGTCTTTTAGATATTAGCACTTACAGACAGTAATATAGTAATCAACGTATAGTGAAAACTATTACAAGTGATAGTAGAAATAAATTAATACGGATGAGTTTCTTTAACCAAAAAATCAACATTTGTAATTAATATTTCATAAAAAAATAATGTTATTTTTAAAATCAATAGGATTTTTTTAGCAAATCAACTTAAATTTTTGGTTTGTTTCGAAAACGTTTTTAGATTAAAAGGTCATTTTAAAGAAAAAATTAACATGATGATTCCATTTAATTTCTAAAAAGCCCACTAATATCTTACCCAATTACTACTACATAATTTCTAATTTTCTAACTGAGCAAGCTTTACCTCATTCTTTGTCCTCGCCAATGTTTTAAAAACCGGATTGACCCGGTCGGTTAAACCGTGAACCGGCTCGAGGTCCGGGCCGGATATGACCGGGTTTTTACTTGTTTAAAAACCGGATTGAACCGTTAGTTTTTCGTTGAACCGAGTTGACCCGGTTTGATAAACCCGGCCGGGTCACGCATTTTTATAAAAAATATTTCAAAAACTTTTTTTTCATAAATATTTTTAAGTTTTAATTATAAATTAACGTGATAGTAATTAATATTAGTTAAAATAAAGTCAAAATTAACTTAAAAAATTAACTAATATTACTTTATTATGATCTATTATAAATTGTAAACATAAATTAAGTATTTGTGCATTCTTATACTATAATGTCATAAATATAAAACTAAAACTATGAGTAAAAAATACATATTTTTCATCCATTTAGTTGAACGGAAAAAAAGTTATAAGATAATTCAATACTACATATTAACTATAAAAAAATATACATATGTATAGAACCGGGTTGACCCAGCGGTTTAACCGGTTGACCCGTAAACCGGTCACTAGACCGGGTCAACTAAAAAACCGGGTTTTAAAATATTGGTCCTCACACATGTGAATACATAGGTTTTTGTATTTCTTTTTTCTCTCTCATCAATATATTTCATCTTCTTCCTTTGTTCCCCTAAACATATGATGCCTTGGGTCGTCTCCCACCTCGCCTTATACTAAATCCGGCCCTGAAAATAACCACGACAAGCTCATGAAAAGAAGGGTTTTGCCCGATTTGAGTCTATGTGGCGATGAATTCAAATTTCTTTTGGGATAAATTCTACTTAAATTGCTACGCTTTTCTAAATAGCTAACCGGATGCTAGCTGGAATTGATCGGAAATATTAGCTTGAGGAAAAAAAATCTGATTATAATTTGTATTCCTAGTAGGTAAGACCCAGAGATCTTTTCGTTCTTGGATCCATTAAAATTTATCATTAGTCAAAATAAATAAATAAGTAAAATATGGTAACAACCATAGGAATTGATGAAGCTACAAATTAATTGCCCAAGCACCGAGTCAATTGGCGCAACAAAAGGTTGAAACCCCAAAACTACGTACGTACAAAACTCGGTTCGTATTTTTCTTCACCCCTGCTTTAACGTAAGCAAGTCGTATGTCGGTTAAACTTGGTTCGACGTATATATTGGACAAGAAGGGTTCAAAATGTTATAAAGATGGTTAGAACTGAAGTTACTTTCGGGGCAAGTCTCTACTTCTCCAACAGCTAATTAACCAACATGTAGATGAAGTAAAAAAGAACCAGCTATGATCAAATTCCTGGGTCACCTACGCAATAAAAAACACATATTTAATGCATTAATACTTCTTCTATCTAATTGTAATTAAGTAAAATGTTGGCTATAGTCGATCGGCTTGGTCTTGTTTTTCAAATTAGTACAGCTAGGTCGGCTTTAATAAATGCTGTGTTACGGATTATTGTTATCATAAACGGAAAGGGCAATTTATTATAGGGTTAACTTTGCATTATCGAAAGTCAAATCGGGTTGTTTGATAGTTTATTATTTACCATGATACGTTAATATTGTAACGCACATGCCCATCCATCATGTGCCTTCACTTCTAATCTTTTAGGGTTGAAATCAGACGATATAAAACATACTTCTACTAAATTTTCACTACAAATACGTTGAATACCCTTGGAATATCTTTCGATTCACAAGATACGAGGACAGAAAGTAGTTGTAAAGCGACAAAATAATGACAATAAAATTAACGACCACAAGAAATCGGAAAACATAAATGTTTACTAGTCCAGTGACACCTTCAAGAACTAACTAAATTTTGTTTTTTCTATTTTTATTTTTTTTCAGATTTGATTTTTATATAAAATCAAACCGACCTATATACCTTAGATCTTGCAACAGAAACTAGGAAAAGATAAATATGAACAAAATATATAATTTCATCTAAACATTGAGTTTTATAAAGTTTAGGATTCTTTTTAGCTACCCTGGTTTTATATTTTCTGCTGACTAGTCTCATTGGGTTTAACTCAAGCTAGACAACGCCATATCTTTTCAGGATATATATAATGGCCACTTTATAGTTGTTGGATATAGCCGGTTCGAACTTGAGTCACTCATTTTAATACTACGTAATAATTAGTATACCATTAGATCACCATGCGTGGTTAGATTATACTTACCTTTCACCTACTAATAAATAGCAAGACAAGTAACATTTAATGAAGTTCTTGTCAAAGTATTTACCATTTGGTGATGTTAATAAAAGTTGCATACAAACCAATTCACACAAAGTCCTTATCAAAGTATTTACCATTTAAGATATCAAGACATGCATATGACAAGCCAAACCTCGACAGCATATCCTATCGGAATCCGGCCCCCAAGTGCTGGAAATCTCATAACAATCCTCAGTATTGATGGTGGAGGCATCAGAGGTATCATTCCGGGTGTTATTCTTCAGTATCTCGAGTCGCAACTTCAGTTATACATAAAAATATGGTACATACAGAAGAAACATAGATACATATATAAGAAAAATAAATAAACTCTTTTTCGGAACCGAAAATGTTTTATTAAACATGCAAGAAAACAAATTCATTCCGATTTGATTCGTTGCATACTGTGCATACATGTGTCAACCTTGGTCGTTACTCTTTGTATGGTCTCTTAGTTTTTAGGTTGTGCATACATGACAAGATATATGCGCAGGAGTTGGATGGCGAAGAAGCAAGGCTAGCGGATTACTTTGATTACTGGAACAAAGCACAGGAGGTCTAGTGACAGTCATGCTAACCGCTCCTGACCAAAAGCACAGGCCTCTATATGCCGCCAAAGACATCGTTCCATTTTATGTAGAAAATTGTCCCAAAATTTTTCCACAAACCGAGTAAGTTGAAATACGAGTTGATTTGATAGCTTCATGCCCTTCTTTTTTTCTTGTATTATTTAAAACGTCTTGAACCCGCATACATAAAAAATATCACTTCTGCTCCACAGGATTAGATACCGCAATAGTACTAACTAAACTATACGAGTTTTGTTTACCTTTCTGCTTTTTCTTGGTGCAAATATAGAGGGCCGTTTACGAAGTTTAAAAAGGTGTTAAAGGTGTTGATAGGGCCACAGTACGATGGGAAGTATCTCAAAAAACTAGTAACAAGCTTATTAGGAACCACAAGGCTAAATCAGACACTGACCAACATCGTTGTTCCTAGTTTCGATATAAAGACTATGCAACCTGTGATCTTTAGCCATTTCAGGTGTGTGTTTTATCTATACTTCAAATTTTGAAAGTGCCGGTTAATATATAAAAGGTTTTCAGATAATGGATCACATTAAAATACAATTGCTAGTTTATGTTAAGATCAATAAGTTGTGTTCGTTTGAAGGTGCCAACAGAACCTAGCAAGGACGCTCAGTTATCGGACATTTGCTTGGGTACATCAGCGGCTCCAACTTACCTTCCGGCTCATTACTTTCAGAATGGCGGTCGAGAGTTTAACCTTATTGATGGTGGCGTTGCCGCAAACAATCCGGTAAGTAATGATCTACACCTATTGTGTATCGTTGTTGACTTAAACAACGAATTAATGATATACAACTTTATTAATTCTTGCATTACAATAAATATCTCATTATAGCTATAAACATTTTCATATTTACATTCCAAGTTTTACTTATAGACACTTTTATAATGGTAAACCTTCTCAAAAGGTTTATAAGTATGTCATGTAAAATAGCATCATAAGGTTTTTGTTTTCTGTACTCATATTCACTATACTTAAAGTTTTTAAACTTCATAAACATCTCATATAACACTTATCAAAAGGTTCAAAATTTAGAATATTTTTCATTCTACATAAGCATGAAATACAAACTCATTGAAATGAAAAAAAAATGCATGAGTTTAAAGTTTTTCTTAAACCTCCAATTGTCGGGATTTCACAATACTAAGTGCAAATTAACTTGTGTGTCTCAATTGCCAGTGTTTGGTTGCATTAAGCGAAGTGACGAGGCAAATTACAAAGGAAAATCCAGACTACCTCCAATTTCCGGCTATGGATTACAAGCGGTATCTAGTGATATCATTAGGGACAGGTGCGCAAAAGCAACAACCTCAATATGACGCAAAAATGGCTGCAAAATGGGGAGTGCTTGGGTGGATAGTCAATAATAATTCTTCGCCATTGATAGCATCGTACTCTCAAGCGAGCGCAGACTTGGTTGTGTTTCATAATGTTGTCGCGGGTATCGTGGTCATTGAAGATAGACTCATTCACATTCTTCTTCTCAGCAACATTACCCTCTGCACCTTCTTCACCAGGTACTCCGGTTACCGTAATGTTTGCCTCACCTTTATACCAAGGTGTACTTTTTCCTGCTCATTTACCAAGCAGCCCGTGTTTGTCTTTTCTTCAGCTTGTTTGTCCTCCAACCGTCTTTAAGCCACTGTAGCATGATCGTTACTAACCTGAACAACCTCAGCTTCGCGATCTCCTTGAGCTCCATGCAGTTCCACCTCAAACCGTCTTTGAGCCACTGCAGCATGATCGTTACTAACCTGAAAAACCTCAGCTTACGATCCCCTTGAGCTCCATGCAGTTCCACCTCAAACCAAACACGTTTATAAACCTGTACTCCATGAACTCTGTTGAACTCGACACCAACAACCCGAAGATCGATATGCGAAACCTAGATCCCTTAAAGAAGATAGCAGAGTTGCAACGACCAAAACCCAGAAGAACGACACACAAAGAGGTAACCAAACGATTTACTTTATTATACCAATCGATCGATTACATAGAAAGAATAAAAGCTACGGTGTAACGAGTCCTTCACCCCTCATCTCTATTTATAGAGATGAGGGGTAATCCTAACCGACCTAGGATTGGGCTGCAACCCAAATCCGACTCAAAACATAGTACATTAAGAAAAGTGCACTTAGGTACCTCCTACTTATCGCATACGTTAACTAGACTTGACACTAATACTAACAATTTCCACCTTAGTGACAAGACTAGTTAGCCCCGACTCCAAGTATCTCCATGCAATACTTGAACTTCGGACTTGGAACCACCTTTGTGAAAGCGTCAGCTGCATTATCTTCCGTGCCTATCTTTGCCACTTCAATCTCTTTAGATTCTACGATCTCCCTGATGAAGTGATACCTCACGTTGATATGCTTCGTCCTCTCATGAAACATTGCATTTCTTGAGAGATGAATCGCCTCTTGATTATCACAATTCACAACCACTGACCTTAGGTTTATTCCCAGCTCGATTAGTAGACCTTTAAGCCAAATGCTTTCCTTAACAGCTTCCGTAAGCGCCATATACTCCGTCTCTGTAGTAGACAATGCAACAACATGCTGCAGAGTTGCTTTCCAACTCACAACACAGCCATGTACCATAAACACGTACCCGGTTATCGACCTACCCTTGTCAGGGTCTTTAGCATAATCGCTATCCACGAAACCGTCAACATCCACGTGCTTCCCTTGATCTCTACCATACACTAGACCTACATCAGCAGTGCCCTTCAAGTACTTCAAAATCCACTTCACCGCTTCCCAGTGATTTTTACCTGGATTCGCCAAATACCTGCTCACAATGCTCACAATGCTCACAATGCTCACAGAGACCGACCTGCCATTATCCACTCTGTAGTTATTCAGAATTTTCCGCACATATCCCGACTGAGACACCTTCAGGGTTCGGTTACCCCTATCCCTGACAATCTCCATACCAAGTATCTTCCTAGCTGGACCAAGTTCCTTCATATCAAACTCTTTCCGCAGCAGTCCCTTGGTATATTCGATCTCAGACTTGCTTTTACAAGCAATCAACATATCATCTACATACAACAGTAGATATATGTACATACCTGGTGCGAACTCCTTGAAGTAAATAGAACTATCATAGTTGCTACGGCTAAACCCATTTCTGACCATATACACATCAAACCGTTTGTACCACTGCCTTGGAGACTGCTTAAGACCATAAAGTGATTTCTTCAACAAACATACCTTGTTGCCCGTTCCTTCTTCAAAACCAAGCGGCTGCCTCATATAAATGGTTTCTTCAAGATTACCATGCAAAAACGCCGTCTTCACATCAAGTTGTTCCAACTCGTAATCTTCACAAGCAGTTAATGAGAGAATCACCCTAATAGATGTATGTCGAACCACGGGTGAGAATACCTCATTATAGTCAATCCCTGCTCATTGTGTGAAACCCCGAGCTACCAGCCTTGCTTTATACTTTGGTTTCTGAACGCCTTCAATCCCTTCTTTAATCTTATACAACCACTTGCAGCTTACCAGCTTCTGACCACGTGGTTGATCGACCAGCTCCCAAGTATGATTCTTCTTTAAAGAACTCATCTCTTCCTCCATAGCACGAACCCACTCATCCTTATCAGATGAATTAATCGCCTCCTGGAATGTGATTGGTTCATGTGTATCTTCTTCCTCAGCAATAGCAAACGCATAAGCCGTAATATCATCTTCTTCCATAGACCCTGATGATCTAGACAATGATACATTACCTTCATTCCTATACCTTGCAGGTTTAGTAGTTGTTCTCTTAGCTCTATCACGCACCAGAACATAGTTGTCCAGATTCTGTTGTTGAGGCATTGCATCTACTGCATCTTCAACTTGATCCTCATATTCATTCCCTGGATTTACCCCAGTATGAGGATCCACAGTTGGTTCGACCCGACTGCCTTGAAGTTCCACCTCAAACTCAATTTTCTTCCCAGAATCTGCAGCACCAGCACCCTTGAGAGTATCCTTATACATAAGGCTCTCATTAAAGACCACATCCCTGCTTATGATTATCTTCGGTTTAACATCATCCAACCTCCATAATCTGTATCCCTTCACACCCTCAGGATACCCCATGAATATGCATTTTATAGCTCTAGGCTTGAGCTTCCCCTGATTCACGTGTGAATAAGCAACACAACCAAATATCCTCAACATCTCGTAATTCGCCGGATGTCTTGACCATATATCCATAGGTGTCTTCTTCTCCAATGCTGTAGATGGAGACCTATTGATCAGATATGCTGCCGTCACTGTTGCTTCTGCCCAGAATGACTCTGGCAAACCAGACTGAATCAGTAAACACCTAACCTTGTCCAAGAGCGTCCTGTTCATTCGTTCAGCTAGACCATTCTGTTGCGGAGTTCCAACAACCGTCAAATGTCTTGCTACCCCGCTCTCCTTGCACAAGTTATTAAACTCCTGATTACAAAACTCCAAACCATTATCCGTTCGAAGTTTCTTCAGTTTTCTACCTGTCTGGTTTTCTACCAACTGCTTCCACTCCTTGAACTTGCTGAATGCCTCGCTTTTGTGTCTAAGAAAATAAACCCAAACCCTCCTCGAATAACCATCAACAATCGATAAGAAGTAACGACAACCACTCATCGATTCCACCCGAGAAGGACCCCAGAGATCCGCATGGACATAGTCTATAACTCCCTCTGTTGTGTGCTGACCTCGACCAAAACTCACCCTGGTCGATTTTCCAAGAACACAATTTTCACAGAATTCGAGCTTACCTAGACCTTCCTTCCCCAACACCTCTCTTCTTTTGAGTTCATTCAAGCCTGCTTCACTAATGTGACCCATGCGTTTATGCCACACCTGCGCAAGACTTTCCTTTTCTTCTATACCGACACTAGCTTCACTTGATTCAGCCCAACCATCCAAGGAGTACACACAATTTTCCTTCAAAGTTCCTGACAAAACCATCAAAGAACCCTTGATCACCTTTACTCTTCCATTATGCAACTTCACGGTATAGCCCTCTCGATCCAGAGTGCCCAAAGATAACAAATTTCTTTTCAACTCGGGAATGTAACGCACATTCTCAAGCACAAAACTTGAACCATCTTTCATCTGTACTCTCACCTTTCCTATCCCCTTGATGGCACATGCTCTATTATCACCGAGCAAAACCATACCACCATCAAGCTCCTTAAAATCAAACAAGAAGTCCCTCCTAGGCGTCATGTGATAGGAACCACCAGAGTCCATGATCCACTCTAAGAACCTTTCCTCACTCACCGCCATCAACAAATCACCATTGTCATAACCCTTAGAATACGTCCCAGCGTCCTGTTTTGCATTCTTGTTGACAAAGCCAGTTGATTTCTTCTTGTTCCATTTTGGACAGTCTTTCTTAAGGTGATCCTCAGAATAGCATATGTAACACTTCTGTTTATAAGTTCCTTTACCCTTTGACTTTGATCGCGTACTACCACGTCCTTGATTACCCCGATGCTCCGGCCTTCCCCTTACAAATAACCCATCACCATCATCCTTTGCATCTGTCCTCTTCTTCAACTCCCGTGAATTGGGGGTAGACAAGACATCTTCCAAAGAGAGCGACTCCCTTCCATAAAGCAATGTCTCCACAAAGTTATCATACGAGGACGGTAATGATGTAAGTAACATGAGTGCCTGATCTTTGTCATCAATTTCAACGTCTATGTTCGCCAAGTCACCGATCAACTTATTAAACTCATCTATATGTTCAGATAATTTCTTACCTGAATGCATGTAGAAAGTGAACAGCTTCTTCTTCAAGTACAACTTGTTGGCTAAAGACTTTGTCATATACAAAGTTTCTAACTTTAACCAAACACCCGCAGCAGAATTTTCTTTGTTGACTTCCCTCAACACCTTGTTATCCAAGCACAAGAGTAAGGCACTGTGTGCTTTTTTGTAGACATCCGTCTTCAACGCCGCAGTCTTTTGAGCGTACGTCATGGTATCCGGGAATGGATCTAACGCAGCCTCCCAACCATGTTGAATTAATAGACACCGCATCTTCACACGCCACAACCCGAAGTCATTAGACCCGTCGAATTTTTCAACGTCAAACTTCGCTATCGACGACATATTCTTTCTCCCTTGTTGCGTAAAAATACCTTCTTGCAAATCGATTTAATTAGGATAACTCTAAACCTCGATTACGAACAAGTAAACCTGACCGTAAACTTGAAAAACCCAAGCAAACCACGATCAAACTTGAACCACAAAAACCCGTAACAAGAACCTTCGAAACGTTTGACAATAACTAATACTACTACCAACTAAATTTGTTTAAAAACAAACAAATTAAGTAGTAATATTACTGGCCCAATTTGCAAATTGTATCTAATCGTGAATAATAATAAAAGGCCCAATAACCTTTTATTAACCCACCACTTCAACCAGATATAATACAAACAAACACAAATATCAGCCGCCAATAATTGTCTTCTTCGTCTTCTTCTCCAACCGAAAAACCTGCAACTCGAAGATAACGATCCGATGAAAACCCGAATCCCTTAGGCTAGGCGCAACGCCTCGGAAATGTTTCGGTCGATCGCCGGTCGCGACCGAATCGTCGCGTTGCGGCGATTCGGTCGCCGGTGCAAATTGTGGGCTAATCGACCCTAGTCGCGACTGATTTCATGTGTGTGTTTGTGTTTGTGTAAAATCTTGTATTTGTGTTTGTGTTTGTGTTTGTGTTTGTGCAAATTGTGCCCAGTTTGTGTAAAATCTTGTATTCGAAAGTTAAAATTTTATTCAATACTAATAAAACTTGAAAATACTGAAATACAATAGGAAATACAATACGATACTAAAAATAAAATTACATAATACGATTAATCAGTTCCCGGATCCGAATCCGATAACAGACCACAAGGAAACTCCCAACGCAATGTTTCTTCTTCATCTTCTTCCGCCATGCGTTGTGCCTCCCGCTCCCTTCTTTCCCTTTCTTCTTCTTCCTGCATTTGTCTCAACACTTTTTGATCTAGGTATTCTTGATACACCTCAATGTCAGTCATTCTGCCATCTGTGAGGTTTGGAATTGGAAAGGGTAGATCGGGAGACTCATTTCTTATTCGGTGTTGTTGCGACGAAGGACCGATATGTGTTGTTTGATATCGGGATTTTGAACCAAAGTTATTCAACCATTTAGTATTTTCTTCAATTCTGGCCTCAAATTTTGTCGCCTTTCTTGCGCAAGATCTCCGGAGGCTGAAATCCAATTCAGCTTGCTTACTAAGATACGTGTCGATAAACTGACGCTCCTGTGGGGAGAGATCACGGCATTTCTTACATGCCGAGCTCAATTCCCTATTCTCTTCGGACGCAGCATCGAAATCATCACCTAACTTCGTAAGCTGCTCGAAACGGCGTTGTTGTTGAAGTATTTGTCTGTTAACTATAGCCTTAATCTCGGCTTCGGTATGTGGGAATGAGCATGCCATTTTTGATTTCTGAATGTGTGTGTGAAAAAACAGAGTTGTGTGTTGAGTTGTGTATGAAATAACTGTGTGTGAAAATATGGTATTTATAAAGAAAAAATATTGATTTTAAAAAAAAAAAAAAAAAAAAAATTTTACTAGGTCGCACTAGGTCGCCGGGTTGTGGCAAATAGGTCGCACTAGGTCGCCGACCGAAAAAACTAGGTCGCGACCTATTAGCGTTGTGCCTAGCCTTATCTTCCACGAATACCTTGATCTAGCACCGATCTCCAATGATCACGACTAACCGTAAGCTCTTGATACCACTTGTTGGACTCGACACCAACAACCCGAAGATTGATATGCGGAACCTAGATCCCTTAAAGAAGATAGCAGAGTTGCAACGACCAAAACTCAGAAGAACGACACACAAAGAGGTAACCAAACGATTTACTTTATTATACCAATCGATCGATTACATAGAAAGAATAAAAGCTACGGTGTAACGAGTCCTTCACCCCTCATCTCTATTTATAGAGATGAGGGGTAATCCTAACCGACCTAGGATTGGGCTGCAACCCAAATCCGACTCAAAACATAGTACATTAAGAAAAGTGCACTTAGGTACCTCCTACTTATCGCATACGTTAACTAGACTTGACACTAATACTAACAGACTCCTTTTTTAACAGAAGGACCAAGTTGTTTGAACCCAACTTGTTTATGACCTCCATGCTTTTGTACAGTAAACCCATCGAAAATTTCGATGTTAAACCTAATAATAAAACTAGCCATTCTTCTTTATCCCTTTGTTGATTTGCTAAACCTTGTGAAAAACCTCACAATCACAAATCGACAAAGTCCCTTCGATAATTCGCTAAACCTTGTGATATATTAAACCTCACAATCACGAATTACGAAGTCCCCTTGTATAAAGAAAAACTCTTGCTTTATCGATATAACCCTATGAGAAACCTTCTTAGAAATCGATCAAAGCAAGAAACCCTTCAAAAAAGAACACCCTTTCTTACTCAAATATCGATTGAGCCTTGAAAATTAACCTATCCAACAAACCGACAACCCTTGAATCAAGAAAGTACCCGACTCATTTTGAAGTAACCCTTGTCGTACTTTTAATTTTTCAAAACCGATTTCTAATAACCTAAGAAATCTTGCAACCTCGACAAGTCTTGAATCTTCTTTAACCTTGCTACAAACCTTGTCAAGTTGTTTCTTAACCAACTTTACCGACAAGCCTCGCAAGTCGTGTGCAATATACCCGTTGTTGCTAAAACCTTTTCTTGCAAATCAAATCTATTAGAAAACCTCTAAACCCTCGATCACGAACAAGCAACCCGATCGTAAACTTGAAAACCCAAGCAAACCACGATCAAACTTGAACCACAAGAAAATACTCTTCTTGTAAATCGAATCTATTAGAGAACCCTAAAACCTCGATACCGAACAAGCAACCCAATCACTAACTTGAAAACCCAAGTAACCACGATTAAAACTAATCGTAAATCTTGTAACCAAGTAACCACGATCCAAGAACTTGTTCCACAAGAAAATATCCGCAACAACGAAACCCTTCAAATTAGTCGTTATTAAAATCCAATAACGCCACTTTGAAGTTGGTTTATTTAATAAATCAAAACAAAACCTTGTACTAAATTAAACATTATATTATGTCCTTTGTAATACACGAAAGCGACAAATAAATGTTATTAATTTAATATCAATACAAGTTCTTTGTAGTATAACAAGATATTGATTCCCGCGCTTCGCTGCGGGGATTTTTTTTATAACGCGTTTATGATCCGTAAGAGACCGAACTTGAGTGGCCGGGAACATGTAATAAGAAAATTTGGATTAGAAAGTTCAGATGTGTTTCTGCAAGTTGTTTATGTACATTTTATTGCACATGCTATTGAATTTCAAATGTAAATAACTTGATAACAGATGCTACAAACATTACTTAACAAAATGTGTAAATAACTTGATATTCATTAAAAAAGACTGAATAACACAAATGTTAGCTTAGAGAACATACAAGTAACTTGCTAAAGTCTCAAATGATGACATTTGTGGAAAACCTTTTAATCGAAACATCCTAGTAACCTGGTGACAATATTCAAATCAGATCAATACCAAAACACCCCTCCACCACACCAGTCATGTTTTCAAGCCATTTCCAAATAGACGTATCAACATGTGAAAACAATAGTAAAAAAATAATAATCCTTCTCTATATGTGTACCTGTGAGTTTTTTAGCGAAAGTAAAAAAGCCCACCTTTCTGTCCACCAAAACTGAATCGTCGGTAATCACTTGGCAATGCGCCATTATTTCCATCAAGTGTATCCCACAATTAAGCAGAAGAACATCAACTGCAATTGTATTCTTTCAGCAGACAGAATACGTCAAGGAAAGTGTAAGCCGACATCTTCCTCTTTATTGGTGCATGCTAAATTGTAGTATACAACATTTATGGGTTTAAATATATTTATTTCATTATGAGGCTTAGATATGATAGGCTAGTAGCCGAAGAAAAAGGATACACACGACGTGGCTGCATCTATAATAAGTTGGCCCCGCAAAAAACGTGGGTGATCTTAATTCCATTGAAGCCACTAATACTCATTATAGCATCCGACGTCTTATTATGGGATCCTCGACAAAAGATCCATTTATATACAGTAGTTGCATTGTAGCGGATATAAGGGTTTTTCGGTTTCATTCATATCCTGATAAGAAAATTTTACTCCATTAAAAGGGTTAAATAATTCATTTCCCTTTCAATGGAGCGTTCAAGGAAAAGTATAAATTTCCGGTTGTTTTTATTTCAAATAAAATTATTATAGGCACCAATGGTAGGACTAAGCACGAAAAAAATATAGAAACTACAACACCTGCTAATGACAGAATAGGAAACAACAATAGGAAAAAGAAAAATGTTGAAAACGAACCTGGTATGCACCTGGTAAACCACAACTATTTTTATTATTCATACCCCACAATTAAGCATACAAACATCAGCTGCAATTGTATACGCCAAGGCAAGTGTAAGATCGAGTCTTCCTCTTCATTAATGTAGGTTAAAATAATTTAAAACATTTATGTGTTCACATATATTTATTTATTTATGAGGCTCACACAGGCTAGTAGTCGAAGAAAAGGGATACACCGGCTTACGGCTTATTTGATTTTGAACTTATGTTTCATAAGCCCACTTTTTGAGGCTCATTCCAATTTTTCTATGATTATATAAGTTTATAATGACATAATGAATTTATGTAAGTCGAAAAGTTTCACTAATAAGCCACAAAATGTGAGCCTGTGAAACACAAACCCAAACTCAAATAAGGCCTAAGCCGGCAATACAATATATAGGTCTAAACAAACACACACTTAAATGTGCTCACTTTGGTAGTAAGCTACAAAAAACTCTTTAAAATAAGATGGTTACCAATACCTCGAATAATGTCTTCTATGGTGCTTCCGACTCGAGATGCCTCTTTTGATTTGCTTTCAATACAGCTTTAGCTTGAACTCACCTTCCAGCATCTCCTACAGCCATTACAAAACAATTCATCATTTAGCTAAGACGCTAACAAAAAAAAGAATAGTCATATTAACAGGAGAGTCTAATACAAAAGCAGCCTTATCAAATTCGAGTTCTAATATCACCAAAAACATAAAGAAATAGGAAACTTTATATATAACTGTCGAAAAACTTGCTCCATTGTTTTTAGTTCCATATACGCAATACAAAATTCGATCTCACCGAAATGAATACGCATAATTGGTCAACCTATTTTAATTAAAAAACAAAAACAAAATAGAGAATTGCAGCAGATCTTTACCGTTTTCACAATATGCCAAAACCAAAAATTAAAAAAAAGTGAAAATCATATCTGGAATAAAAGATTTCTCATGTTTCTAGAAATTATAAAATCAAATTGCTGCTTGTGAATAAAAAAGAGGGTTACCATACCGGTTGATGTCGGTGGTTTATCATAAAAGCGACAGCGGAGATAGAGGAACAACTACTACTATGTGTTAGTGTCAAAGGTTAGCATTTGTTTATTAACAACGCACAAAATCCTAAAGATGGTTCAAACGTATTTTTTTCATTTGGTGGTGGTTTTGATAAGAGTTATGAGGATGAGAGGGTGAAGTGGTACACCTCAAACTTATCTTTCCACACACCTTATTACTCATAACTCATAAGGAGATATTCGGTGGGTGATTTTTTTAAAAGTATTATCATAGGTAGTGGATGGAATCCAAATGGAAACAATTGTTGATATCAAATATATTAATTAAATAATAACATGTTATTGTTCCTAAGAATTAAATAATGTTTATTTTGATTTACTGTTCACCTGTGAGTAAGAGACGTCACCATAAACGTATACATTAGTAATAAGAATACGTCACTCGTATCTTTTACCTCTCGCCAACTCGTTAATTAACCGATCGCTACTTGACGATTCGAAAAACCCAAATCGGACCTCGATACTTCTTCGAACAGAAACCTCGCTCTAACCTCGAACTTCAGAGACTGCAATAACCACGGCTCTGATACCACTTGTTGTACGAAATTGACAAGAAACCCGAAGTTTAATAACGCGGAACCGCTAGATCACGAGTTGAATCAAGCACAAGTAGCGAACACGAGAGACTACAAAGAACCGATAAGTATTGCACATGGTATACCCTCAACTACCTCTTTATTAATAACCCTAATAAAGACTACATTGAGGAAGAAGAATACAATTAACTAGGATCCCCATCATCCCTATTTATCGAGATGAGGGGGTAGGCACCTCCGTAAGTCACATAGGAAACTTCCTATAAACCAACGTAAGGAGGTTACCTAAATACTTCCTAATGCAAGTCTATTCCTAATCTATATTACAAATTACACTTAAGTCCTTAAACTATATGTAAGTTTACTACTAATATTCTAACACATAACAATGTTGTCTTTGAAGCCCTCAACTCTACCGATAATTATCTCCGCATTCAGGTGTGTATTTTTTTGGTAAAAGTTGAATATATATTAGTTGTAGAACACAACAATAAGTAATTTACAAAATCATATAACTGAGTTATTTTAGACATACCCGGAAAACTCAATGTAGCTTAAAGAGAAAATATAGAACATATCGAAAAGGAATTCAGCTTACACATAATAGGCTACCTAAATTTTAGAATTTAACTCTAAACACACGGGAACAACAGTATTGACTACATTTCTAACTAGTAAATAATGGCTCATTTAAGTATGACTTATCTCGATCATCGATTGATGTATTGTTATACATTGGCATATCCGACATTGTGAAGTTCAATAGGAATATTATAATTTGCTCACAATAATGTTTTATGTGATTGTATGGCCAAATCTGGATGAAACATTGACCGGAGACTTGGCTTCGGTTGACATAGCAACAACGGAAAATTTGAACAATCTGATTACTGTTGGCGAAAGTTTACTTAATAAACCAATTAGCCGAGTGAATTTCGATACTGGAGTGGTTGAAGAGGTCTCTAACTGTGGTACAAACCGTGAACCATTAAAAAGGTATGACCCGTTACAATATACGATTCCTAGTTTCTACCTTTTATAAAATTGTTTTTAAAATTCCTTTAGCAAGGTACAGGTTATAAACACGTGTTTTTTTTTTGAAAAATTCAGGTTTGCAAAGCAACTCTAAAATGAAAGAAAATTAAGAGAGTCAGTAGCTCGGTTGGTCTAGATGAACTCCTCTTTCTATTTTTGTTTGTTACATGTTTAATGTAATTATGCAAGGACGTAAATATTACAATAACACTATCTGATTTTATGGTCATGGTTAGCTATTTGGACAAAGCGACACATGTACTAAAGACACTCGCAAAAAGCTAGTGGCACATATGAAAAAGTGTTGAGATTTTAGACCTAGTTAAACAATTAACAACGAGTACGCAACGTAATAAATCTAGTTTAACGTTTATAATTAACACATAATAAAATAATACAAATACTAACCTTTTCGTTGCTCACATAACACATCACACGAGAAGAGAATAATATAAAGCAAAGGTAATATGATATCACTCAGTTCTATTTTATTGTACGAAGAAACAACAAAAAGCGTTTATAGATTTTGAGTTTTCCACCGAACAAAGAAAAACATAAAATACATTTGCCAAAGTTGTAGTATGATTTTTTTCAATTCTTTTTTTCAACAAAAAACAAAAAACGGAGAATGTATATATAATCATTTTTCCCCGTTTGACAAGTTCCTAGACAAAAGAAAGAACAATATTTTTTTTCTTTTAAAAGTTTTGTATGTAAAATTCTTTGGAGCAAATCAACAACAAAAGATAATATCTTTTTCTTTTAAAAGATTTTGTCTTATAATTTGTCAAGAACATCATATTTCCTTCCATTTCTTATAAATGTCCATATGAGACCAATATATAATATTTATCAAAATACTAAAACTTATCCTCTTATTTTATTTAACGAGTATTAATTTAGTTTACAACGCATAACGGTTAAACTGAAAATCGTTAAATATATTTGTGAAACATTATTAAACGTTTAATAAATATATAACACGTATATATATATATATATATATATATATATATATATATATATATATATATATATATATATATATATATATATATATATATATATATATATATATATATATATATATATATATATATATATATATATATATATATATATATATATATATATATATATATATATATAAAATGTACCCTTCGTGTTTAAGTGTATGCCATTAATAGGCTTCCAAGTGTTCTGAATGACCACATATTCTAACAGCTCCCATTTGGAATTTTAGAACTACTTATCTAAAACTAACAAGAAAGCATCTAACAACATTTTGTTGTAAATACTTGAGGTATGGTTTCAAGAAACAACTCAATCTTCAATTGTTAATTATATTACTTGCTAATATCATCCCTTTATTACAGGTACCGCTCAACCATGGATATAGATCCTAACTCATTCTATATAGTTTAACTTTAGTTTCTCGTTATAGAATCTAATTCAGATATACCAAATATAAATAAGTATCATCTTGATTTACCCTTTGGGCATGACTATGTAATTATCTAATTAATCTAGAGAGGACCTAGTGGTACCAATCTACACTTATCAAGTGGATGAACACATTCTATATTGCTTGCACGTGTTATGGATGCTGCTTCACAATATTTCCAACTATAGCCTTTATAACTACCTTATTCAAGATTGCATTTAACTTATAATCAAGAAATGATATTCACACATGCACCAACTTCCTTGAAACTCAAGTCTAATGATGACTTTAATAACCATGTTCGAATCTTACTCATGACAATGATCCAAAAGTAATATTCAAAAGTTCGGGGTGTCCAATATGCATCCCTTATGAATAACATATGAGTTTGGCGAGAACAATCCATATATTCAAAGATTATAACCAACACTCACATTTTCCTTAGCTTAACAATATTTTCATATTATTAACCGACAATGGACATATTTAGAATAATAAAATTATCCAAAGATTAAACATGCAAATACAGGACAACAATTATTATGTGACTGAAAACAAATACCAAGTATCTTTATTCATCAGAAAACAAAAAATGTCTTATAATCCCATTTATCCGAATACTAAAAAAACAGATAGACATAAACCTAATTAGCAAGTTGAAGTAAAATGTTTCTAACATTCTCAACTTTTATTTAAAAGAAAGCTAAATAGTCATCTGAGTAAAATTTTCAAATACTTGTTTCAAATTTCATAAATTATGAAGGATTTAAAAATCCTGATGAGTGTCTTATCTCACATGCTCATACTATTGCAAGTGTATAGTATTGAGATATCGTGATACCTTGAAAAAGGTATTTGAAATCAATAATATACTGACAGTCATCTTAACAGTTTATTAAATTTTAAAGTATTGTTATTCCTTAATGTGTAATGTAACAATGCTCATTTTAAGCACATCTAATTTTAGCAGATTTATCATAAATGACAGAATCTTACTTTACTAGAATTGGTTATCCTCTAGCATAAATGTACACATACAACACTATGCTTTATAATTCGTAAACACTTGCATTAACAATAATCTAAATACTCACAATCTGATGTTTGTTGTTGTTAGCTCATCTTGCTCTTGTGCAGAAGTAACTAGTCTTAACATAATATATATATATATATATATATATATATATATATATATATATATATATATATATATATATATATATATATATATATATATATATATATATATATATATATATATATATATATATATATATATATATATATATACATAACATAATAAATCCTTAGTTAAAAACATAAGGTTTCCATCAATGTAATAAATTATGTCAAGTGAAATATATCTTCAAGACTTGCTTCAATGACATAATGCATTGTGTTAAACTCAATAACTGCATATGTTTATTCCAATAAACATGTTGGGAATTATTTGTTAAGTGTCAAGTACCGTTAGTGTATTCCAAGTACTGTTAGTGTTATGTAAGTACCGTTAGTATTAACACGGTACATAGTAAGTACTACTACTTATAAAGTAAGTACTGTTATGATGATTAGGACGAATATATCTTTGTATAAGATATGTCATAGTTATAGTTAGAGTATATCTTATGTGATATACCTAAATAGTTAGAATATTGATAATATATCGTCTGTGATATATTTATCTTTATAAAATATTCTAAGGTTTCTAGGGTTCCTTACTCTATAAAAGGAACATAGGTACAATGTCTTTCATGTACCTCATTCAAGTCGATTAATAAGAGAATCGAATAATTAAAAGTAATTCTGTTCTTCTGTGCTTTATAAGTTAGATTCCGCATAACTTATTTAGTGTTAGTAAGAGTGCTCAAAGTGTTTTAGTTTGATTACAAACTACTATACTAATTCTTAACAGAATATAGATCCAACCAAATGGATCAACAAGTGGTATCAGAGCTTGTTGAGAAACTCTGAAAAAGAAGAACACAACCCCAAACACTCCACACATCCCAAAACTCAATGTCTCAACCAGAAGGTAATGATGCTCACTTGAATGATGTTTAGAACCCTGATCCTATACCACAGGGACAACCACAAGTTGTGCATTCTGCACCAGCACAAGGTGTTCAAGCCGTGAATGATATAGCTACCTCTACACCAACACCTTCTCATACTCTGTCTGCTGTTAAACTCCCAGTTCTCAAAGGTGACAATTATGAGACATGGGCTATGCAGATGGAACATTACTTGAATCACACAGATCACACTGTGTGGCAAGTTATCAAGAATGGGAATACACCAAAGAAGTTACACTGGTTGCCAGACAATACATGTTATGTTCTACCTGCTGTGGCTGCTGAGGAGGTACAAGCAGAGATCAGAAAGACAAAAGCCAGAACTGCTTTGGCTATGGCTCTTTCTGAAGACATTCTACCAAGCTTTCATCATAATAAAGATGCTAAAGCTATGTGGGATGCTATAAAACTTAGATTTGGGGGTAATGACAAATCTAAGAAGATTAAGAAGATTGTTCTTAAGCAAGAATTTGATAACTTCTCAATTACCAGTATAGAGGGGATACATGGTGGATATGGAAGGTTCAGTAAATTGCTTATTCAGTTGGCAGTTTATGGACAAGTAATTCCTAATGAAGAAGCTAATTTAAAATTCTTAAGAAATGTTCCACCAGAGTGGAAAGCAATGGCTATGCACTTCATCATAAGAGATGATTTGGAAACAATTCCTTTTGATCATCTCTACAACAATCTTAGAGCATATGAGATGGATGTGAAAGGCACTGAAGTAAAGACAACAACTACTTCAAAGTCTAACTTGGCTTTTGTATCAGATGGGAACAACGGTACTTACTTTCATAATACCGCTAGTGGATCTAGCAGCGGTACATACTTCACAAATACCGCTGAAGGACTTACAAGCAGTACTTACCCACAAAGTATTGAAAGCAGTCCAATAGTCTCTCAAAATCCACATGTAAGGTCTTCACCATTGTTTAGTGACAATGATGCCTTCTCATTCTTTGCTGGACAAGAAAATAGGCCAAGATTAACACTCAATGACTTGTTCCAAATGGATGATGCTGATGTTGAAGAGATGGATCTTAAATGGCAAGATGCTATGGTGTCAGTAAGATCTAATAGGTTCTTCAAGAAGACTGGAAGAAAAATGACTGTTGATCCTAATGAGCCATTAGGATATGACAAGTCCAAAGTTGAATGCTATAACTGTGGAAGGAATGGACACTTTGCAAGAGAATGCTCTAGAGATAAAGTTGAAGATAACAATCAGAAGTCCAAGCAAAGCTATAGAATCAGTCCAAGAATAACTGAAAGCTTTCCAAAAGGAAACAACAAGAGTCCTAAAGGAACCAAAGCATTGGTTACTGTAGATGGAGTGGTGAACTGGGCAGAAGAAGAAAAAGAAGAAGAGCTTGGTTTAATGGCTCTCTCACATGAAGATACTGAGGTACATCCTTGTTCTAAAGACTGTGTTCTTAAATTTAATAGCCTAAAAGTATAACTAGAGGAACAGTATCAAAAGGTTAACACATGCACTATAGAAGTAAAAGCTTTTAAAAAGGGTGTTGTTAAATTAGAAGAAAATATAGTTTTGTACAAAAAGTCTCAACAAAAACTATGAAGAGAAAATAAGGATTTTGACTCTTCAAATGAGGGAAAATATATAGAAGTAAAAGCTTTTGAAAGACAACTGTTAAAAATATCAACAGAAAATGAAGCTTTAAAAGCAAGTCTTTGTAAGAAAGGGAAGTGATTAGTCATTGGCAAAAATCCTCTAAAGGATTGGAAAAATTGATTAATTCACAAGTGGGGTATTATGATAAAACAGGCCTATGATATATTGAGGACCAACCTGTGATAACCTTAACTGACAAGGACTTATCAAAAGGGATTTTTAATAGTTCTAGTAAGGTAGATGATACACCTGAAAATGATAGATATGCTGAAGGAATGAAGGCAGTTCCTCCACCACTATCATTAATTTTCATGCCCCCTTGTAATGATACTAGTATAGAGTTAGAAGAACTAAGATTAATAATGTCTTAAACTCTAGTACTTTGTCCCAAGAAAAGACTGCTGTGACCAAGAATATTGTTTATCCACCTTTAATGAATAATACAAGGTTTTTAGCCAAGTATAATATAATTTCGTTCTTCCAGTCATTTCGAATTGATTACCGTTAATTAGTGCGACTCAGTCGTTCTTGGTGGAAAATAAAATGGGTTGTTTGATTATCTATTTTAAACTAAAAGTAAATATGAAAATGTCGTTGAGTAAAAATAAAGCTTTAAAAATTAAACTAAAAAATTACTAAAAAACACTTGGTAAAAACAGAGATTTCGGTAAGCGTGCAATTTTTAGAAATTAAAACGTAATGAACTTAAAACTTAAAACTTTGTTAAAACTAAAAACTAAAAACTTTTCAGATCGGAATAAATTTAAAACAAGGCTATCGGAATGTAACAAAGTTAAAACTGTCGGAATGTAGTGCAAATAAAACCCATCGGAATATCAAAGTAAAGTCCATCGGAATAATCATCTGAATAACCATCGGAATGTAACAAAGTTGGATCTATAGGAATGTATGTCTATCGGAATATTCAGATCGGAATAAAAGAAACACTTCTGTCGGAATGTCCAGATCGGAATACAAGTTTTCTATCGGAATGTTGTTAACAAAATTTTGACAGAGTTTCGACTTAAAATGACCTTAAGACCCGTCGAAATATGTGATCGCAATGAGCGATCGCAATCCCAGATCGGAATAAGGGGGATGATACTCTAGATCACAAAGTAGAACCACAAGGGTTATTGCGATACAAACAAGCAGCCGTCGGAATATGTAAACCCTCAATATTGCGATGAACACCAAATAATCCGAAAATGGAGATAAGCCAAAATTTCAATAAGCAGTTCCAATAAGCACTCTTAAACGAATCTTAAGCAACTCAATAAGCATAAATTTGACAATTTTCAAAACTCCAAATAAGCAAACTTTATAAATCGAACCTTTTAAAAACACTAAAATTTTTAAGAAATCCGAAAATGCAATAAGCTATATATATGAAACAAGCCAATAAGCACAACAAGCTTATAGCTTATACCGTACAAAAGCTTAGGAAGGAATGAAAAGATTAACTTTTTAATCACTAAAACATCAAAATCAAACACAAATTAAGGACTATTTGGATCAAAGATGAAGTTTGGATCAAGGACAAAACAAAATCAAGAAAGAAAGAAAAATATTGAAACTTAAAAGCTTAAACAAACTTGAACTTTTGGTTAATCAAACTCAAATACAAAGATTAAAATAAAACTTAAACTTGAAAGAAAAGATGAAGTTTAGTGAGAGAAAATTAAACACTTTCTCTCTCTAAAATGAAAACTAAAGAAAGGAAAATAACTAGCTAACCACCCTCTTAATGTGTTTAGGAGGGTATTTATAGGGAAATGGGGGCGGGGGGGGGGGGGGGGGTGCATGTGTTGCCTCCTCTTTCTTTCTTCTCGGCTCTTCGTCTTTTAAGTTCTTCGACTTTTCTCGACGTCGTCTCGGGATTAATTAAACTCGTCTTATAAATTCTTCACTTATTTAGACTTGAGTTCTTCGACTTCATTAAACTTCTGTTTTTAGACTTTTTCTTCGAAAAATCTTCAGAATAGGCCTTGGACTTCCGTTCTTTTTGCACTCTTGATCTTTTGACTTTGTCTTTTCTCGTTTTCTTCGATAAAAGCCCGTGAAAGCCCGTGTTTTCTTCCTTTTTCATCTGTTGGTCCTAAAACACAATAAAAACACAAACCACGCATAATTCCAACTTTTACGACATAAAATACACGTTTTGGTCATGTTATTATTGGAAATAAGTGGTAAAAGGATAAGTGTTTTCACACTTATTAAATCACCTACACTTGACCATTGCAATGTCCTCATGCAATGCATTAATTTTAAAGCACGGTTTACATTTTCCATCATAAATAACCCACCTTGGCCTTTATTAAATACTAAACATTAAGGAAAATAAAAAGATAGAAACAAGTAATGAAATCAAAGACTTACATTGGGATTTTAGCTGCCATGAACGTTTATCATCCTCAAGTTTCACGTTCCCTATACCAAGCTTAAAAACGAGATCATTGTTATTATAAGTCAGCAAACTAACACGAACTCATGTGGCCCAATTATTCACTTAGACTCTCTTATTCCTAGGTGTATCTCTTATATTTTAATATTGTCTTAAATGATCACGAGGATACATTGTTTGACTTATTTTGATAGTTATTTAGGCTGAAAATAAAGTGGGACGATTCAATCAACAGTTAGCTAAAGGACAAAATCTTTTAAAACTGCTTCTCGAGACCTTTCAAAGTTCATATCTTGGCATAACTCGTTTCACGATTTGAGACCTTTCTCGGACCGATATTTGGCAGCGACTTCATACTTCAAATCTTTGAGAGACGTTCTTGAAATTATGATCTTCTCTTCATAATAGGAATTTCTTCACTTGAAGTTTTGAGAGATTCTTCATACTTGGACAACGACTTCTTCATTTTTCTCCAATCTTTACTTTGGACTTTGATATAAAACGATCTGCCTCCTTTTAGGACTTGGATCTATTTATCCTCATACCTTGCTAGGGTCTTTTTGGATAGAATTCTCCATGATCTTTAGGGGAGTTTTTGCTTTTCGTCGTGTGTCTCGATCCTTCATATTGATTTTTGATAAATGATTCTTCACATCACTTTTGGATCTTTAGCAACAAAATGTAGCCCTCATGCCTTGTTAGGGCCTTTTCGGACTCGCCAATCTTCGCATCCCGCTTCAATAAGTTATGCCTTGGCTATGAATTCTAGTTAATACCGAGCAACTTTTAAACGATCTTGTGCTAGAAGCTAAGTAACTTTTCAAATCGTACAACCTTATTTATTGCAGATAAATTTATTAGCAAGAGATGGGAGAATAAGCTTATAATCAACTCACATAAATTCACGAGAGAATACCAAACTTATAATTGACTCTATCATCTCTCGTTCTCCACAATTTAAAATCTCAAGGAATGAGACTCGTGGATGCTTAGCCAATTAAATCAAAGTTTTGAGTTTTCGAGTCATCTATAGGATCTTGTAACTCTTAGACTTTTTCAAGTTTAGAATTCGCATTTTAAAGTTCCCTTGATAAACGACTCTCTAGGATCAATTATAGGAACTTGCGAAAAGTTCTTGTTCTTAACTCGTGAGAGTTAAGACTTTCACGTTTTAAAGTTCCCTATATAAAAGCCTAGCAAAACTTGACTTAAACACGTTAAGGATACTAGCTAGAGTAAACTTAGATAAGTAAACTTGGGTTGAGTCAAAATATTCACGACTTTGAAAAATTTAAAATCACTTTATTAAAAATTTTATTTTAGCAAAGAAAGAAAATAACGATAACAAAGGAAAATACTACTATACAACTAGGCCAAAATAGATTGAAAAATGTCGAAAAATCAAATTTTCCGGTTAAAATGAGGACAAATTCATGGAAAAGACCACTTACTTCGATAGAAGTCCCCCTACACTTAATATAAACATTGTCCTCAATGTTTAAGCACGTGGGAGTAAACTCCTCTACACTTATGACATTGTGCACTTTGTTTAAATTTTGCTAAGGAAAGGACAACTATAGTGATTTCAGTGTGAACATATAAGATATGAAATATTAAATCACGACAGTTTAGGATAGAACCGGGAAGATGGGTACACGAGATCACGGTTTATCAAAAGTCATCGAGAATGGATCTTTGAAGCTTTAATCCCTGCACAGAAGAAGAAACAAGACAACAAACACATACGGGGCTCCCCCTACACTTATTATGAAAACGATAAAGGATAGATCACTAGTTGCCTCCCGAGAAGCGCTTGTTTTTGGTAACCGAGTCACGAGCCTGACTCGACCCAAAACTTAATTCAAGGGAAACGTGGTGAGGGATGGAATCATCTCATGAGAGATGTCCTCACCAAAGTACAACTTCACGCGTTGGCCATTCACCTTAAAATTGGGCCCATTTGGCTGAGAAAGCTCAATGGTGCCATATGGGAAGACTTTGGCGACGGTGAATGGACCAAACTAGCGGCTCTTCAACTTTCCCGAGAAGATCTTCAACCGACAGTTAAAAAGTAAGGCTTGATCACCAATGTGGAACTCTCGGTTCTTAATCCTTGCATCATGGATGATCTTGGTCTTCTCCTTGTAGACCAACGAGTTCTAATAAGCTTCATTCCGTAGTTCGTTGAGCTCGTTGAGTTGAATCTTCCGAAGATCGCCGGCTTTGTTGATGTCGAAGTTAGCCCACTTCAAGGCCCAATATGCCTTATGTTCCAACTCGATAGGGAGGTGGCATGCTTTCCCGTACACAAGACGATAAGGTGTACAACCAATCGGGGTCTTATAAGCGGTACGGAAAGCCCACAAAGCATCATCTAATTTATCGGCCCAAGAGGCACGATGCTCTCCCACAGTACACTCAAGAATTCGCTTCAATCCACGGTTAGATATCTCGGCTTGACCATTTGTTTGTGGATGATAAGCGGTGGAAAGACGGTGATTGACACCGTACTTAGCCATGACTCTAGCAAATTGATCATGGCAAAAATGAGTCCCGCGGTCACTAATGATAGCACGAGGAACACCGAATCGAGCAAAAAGTTGCTTCAAAAAGTTCACAACAACCCTCGCATCGTTCGTGGGGAGAGCCTTAGCTTCAACCCATTTGGAAACGTAGTCAACGGCTACGAGGATGTACTTGGTCCCTTTAGATGATGGAAATGGCCCCATAAAGTCGATGCCCCATACATCAAAGATTTCACATTCTTGTATGAAATTTTGAGGCATCTCATCTTTATGTGTGATCTTGCCTTGGCGTTGGCAAGCATCACAATTTTTAACCATCTCGTGAGCATCACGATAAATGGTGGGCCAATAGAATCCCAAATCAAACACTTTCTTCGCGGTGTAGTTGGGACCAAAGTGACCACCGGTAGGTCCTTTATGGCAAGCTTCGAGAATGTCTAAAGCTGCGGGTCCATCAACACACTGACGAATAATCAGATCAGCACATTGTTTGAAGAGATAAGGGTCATCCCAAAAGTAAGTCTTAACATCTTTAAAGAACTTCTTCTTTTGTTGGGATGTTAACCCTTCGATGAGAATACCACCCGCTAAGTAGTTTTCAATGTCCGCAAACCACGGGGTGTCATCAAGATTAGAATTGATAGACATTAAGGCCTCAAGGGGAAAGAGTCATTGATCTCTTGATTCGGATGATCCCCTTGATAAGGATCCTCAAGTCTACTTAGATGATGCGCGGCTAGATTTTCAGCTCCCTTTTCGTCACGAATTTCAATGTTAAATTCTTGAAGGAGTAAAACCCAACGAAGAAGTCTTGGCTTAGAATCTTGCTTAGTTAACAAGTACTTCAACGCGGAATGATCGGTGTACATAATGGTGGTGGAAAGAACAAGATAGGGGCAGAACTTCTCAAAGGCATACACTACATCTAAAAGCTCTTTTTCGATACTGGTATAGTGCAATTGAGCCCCCATCATTGTCTTGCTAGAATAATGGATTGGTTGGAAGTGTTTGTTCACTCGTTGGCCCAAAACCGCTCCAATAGCAAAGTCGCTAGCATCACACATTAATTCAAAAGGTAGCTCCCAATTAGGGGTAACCAAGACCGGTGCCTTAGTTAGCTTATCCTTAAGAAGATTGAAGGATTCAAGACACTCTTTGGAAAAGATGAAAGGAGTATCTTTTTCCAAGAGGTGGGTCATCGGGCGAGCCATTTTAGAAAAATCTTGAATGAATCGACGATAGAAGCCCGCATGACCAAGGAAACTTCTCACACCCTTCACGGTTGAAGGTGGAGGTAATTTGGCTATGACATCCACTTTAGCACGGTCCACTTCAAGACCGGTTTTAGAGATTTTATATCCGAGCACAATGCCTTCTTTTACCATGAAATGGCATTTTTCCCAATTCAGAACAAGGCGAGTGTCTTCACACCGCTTAAGCATGCGTTCCAAATTGGCAAGACAAGTAGAGAAAGAATCACCATAGACCGAGAAATCATCCATGAAGACTTCCATAGTTTCTTCAACCATGTCATGGAAGATAGCCATCATACACCTTTGGAACGTCCCAGGAGCATTGCATAAGCCGAAAGGCATTCGTTTGTAAGCAAATGTTCCATAAGGACAAGTGAATGTGGTTTTCTCTTGGTCTTTGGGATCGATGGGAATTTGAAAATACCCAGAGAAACCGTCTAAGAAGCAGTAATAATCATTACCCACTAGACGTTCAAGCATTTGGTCCATGAAAGGAAGGGGAAAATGATCCTTTCTCGTAGCATCATTGAGTTTGCGATAGTCTATACAAACTCTCCACCCTGTAACGAGACGAGTAGGAATCAACTCGTTGTATTCATTGGGAACAACGGTGATTCCGCCTTTCTTAGGCACACAATGGACGGTACTAGCCCATGGTGAATCCGAGATAGGATAGATCATGCCCGCATCAAGAAGTTTGATAACCTCTTTTTTGATAACGTCATGGATCTTGGGATTCACCCTTCTTTGGCTTTGAATAGTGGGTTTAAAGTTGTCCTCCATGAGAATTTTATGTGTGCAAAAGTGAGGATCAATTCCACGAATATCGGAGATTTTCCAAGCAATCGCTTTCTTGTGATTCTTCAGCATGGCGATAAGTCGAGATTTTTCTTCCTCTTTCAAGTCCTTTGCGATAATGACGGGTGACTTCTTGTTGTCTTCAAGGAAAACGTACTCGAGATGAGACGGTAGGTCCTTAAGGTCTAAATCCGGAGGATTTTCGATGGAAGACGTTTTCAAATTCGGATCATCGATAGAGATATCCTTAGGAGATGGTGGAGAAATATGGTCCTCATTGAGAAGTTTATCAATGGTAAGAATGTCTTCATCCCAATTGGAGGGAGAATCATCATATTTTAAGTCCACATCTCCCAAAGTTGCTTCAAATTCGTTCAAGATGAAATCACTTTCTCCAAATGGAGTTAGTGATGGAGCAATAGAGGCAACGGTCTCAACAACGGGTAGAGAAGAAGAACCACTTTTGCAAGCGTCTTTGAAATGTTCTTCACAAGCCTCATCAAGAACATCAATGAAATTAATACTCTCGTTTTCAGAAGGCTGCTTAGAAAGTTTACCCATGTTGAAGACAATTTTATCGTCACCAACTCTCATGATTAATTCGCCCGCGGCTACATCGATGAGAGTGCGACCGGTCCTCAAGAATAGACGTCCAACGATTAATGGAACACGGGGGTCCATCTCGTAGTCAACGACAACAAAATCCGCCGGAAAGGTGAATTTGTCGACGCCAACGAAGACATATTCGGCTATCCCCACTGGATAAGCAACCGTACGGTTAGCTAATTCCAAAGTCATTCTTGTGGGGACTAGCTCGGGTAGAGATAATTGTTTCTAAACACTTAATGGCATTAAGTTTATACTAGCACCTATATCGGTTAGGGCCATACAATTCTCTACCCCGGGGAAGTTGTAAGGAATCAAGAATCGACCCGGATCACCAAGTTTGGTTGGTAATTTCCTTAAGAGCACTGCTGATCAATTCTCATTAAGTTGGGTCTGAGCGATGTCAAGAAGTTTCTCCTTATCACTGAGAAGATCTTTAAACATTTTAGCATATTTAGGCATGTGAGCGACAGCCTCAGCAAAGGATATATTGAAATTCAGTTGTTTAAACATTTTGAGAAAGTTAGAAACCTGAATATCATCCTTGTTCTTCAATTTCTCTTTCCTCAAGCTTGAGGGATAAGGTATATTGGGTTGAGATGAAGGCTTTGGTATGGAATTCTCACTCGCATCCATGGGTGGTGGAGGGGTAGAAGTAGAAAGTGGTGGAATTGGAGAAGTAGAAGTTGGAGGTGTTGGAGAAATAGAAGGTGGAGGAATTGGAGAAGGAGACTCGATTTCCTTTGTCACAATCACCAGTGTAGGAAGCTCGGGTTCCTTTAAACCTTTTCCACTGCGAGTGGTGATTGCTTTCATCTCCCCTCTTAGATTAGCAACGGTGTTACTCGGAAGAGAACCCGAACCAGAGGCTTGATTAGTTGGGAAGAAACTAGCCATCATGTTCCTTAAGTCATTCGTTTGACTTGCCAAAGTGTTTCGCATATCGGCTCGAAGATCATTCCCTTGTTTCACCATTTCTGCTTTCATGTTGGTCATTTCCCGCTGAAGATTCTGCACTATCGCATCATTAGTCCTCATGTAAGTTTCAACATCATGATTAAATACGATGGGTTGGTTGGGAGGAGGAGCATGGTAGGCAGGTGGTTGATAAGCGGGTTGTTGTTAAACTTGGTTGTTTCGTTAAGGTGGATATGGGGTTTTTGGGTTTGATATTGATTTGGAGCACGAGGTTAGTTTTGATTGTTGCGATTGAGGTTGTTTGGGTTTTGTAGGGGAAAACCGGGTGGTGAAAGAAAGTTGTTTGAGCGATAGCTGAGCAAATTGCGGTCACCTTGAGGACGTGCTTGATAGCCTCCCGTAGAATAGTTATCGTTGGCGGCATACACATTTTCCGGATTGTCATGAGTCGAAGGACAATCGGTGTATGAGTGAGATCCCCCGCATATTTCACATGATTGACTCAAAACATTAACTTGGGCATTGATAGCTTTGGTGTTGTTGGCGGTTTGGAGAGCAAGTGATTCAACAAGCGAAGTAAGCTTATCAATTCTCTTATCGCTCTCATTAGTGCTAGCACTAGCCACATTAGTCCGAACACTCTTGGTTTGCACTCTAGACTTATTCTCAATAATGTCCCATGCGGCATTAGAAGACTTAACCAAAATATTACCCCCCGAGGCACTATTTAGTGAATCTTGGTCATTCATGCTTAAACCATTGTAAAAAGTATTAATTTGATGTACTTTTGTGAAACCATGTTGAGGACACTTTCTTAAAAGTTCCTTAAAACGGTCCCAAGATTCACTAAATGTCTCACCGTACTTTTGTTCAAAAGTAATGATTTCATTCCGCAAAGCGGTAGTACGTGAGGGTGGGAAAAAGTAGTTGATGAATTTGGTCTATAAATCCGTCCACGTAAGAATACTTTGTGGCGGTTCCTTATCAAGCCAATTCCAGGCTTGTCCCTCTAAGGAGAAAGGAAAAAGTTGCAAGCAAATCACTTCTTGTGAAACCCCATTGTACTTGACCGTATTAGTGAGTTGAAGGAACCTTTTTATATGGTCATGAGGATCATCAAGCAAACACCCCAAGAAAGGTTGAGCATAGACCATTTGAATGAAGCCGGATTTAAGCTCAAAGTTGTTGGCTCCAATCTCAGGCATGACAATAGCATCGGTGTTGCCCTCTACGTGCGATTGCAAAAGCTCGATCATTGGTTGATTGTCCATGGTGACAATAGGTGGAGTGATGACTTCAGCTTGAGCTACTTTCTTCTTACGAGCACGAGTACACATACACACCTACAAAAGAAAATAAATATAGACAAGAAATGTTTTTGGTTTTTATATGTTTTTTTATTTTTTGGATTTTTGAAAATTTTGTAATTTTTATGGATTTTTGAAAATTTATAAGCAAGAAAAATAACGTCCAAAAGTGAACGGATCACAAAATCCAACGCGTCTCTCACTAAAAACCGTTAATCTTAACGAAAAGAGCCGGCAGCGGCGCCATTTAATACAAGGTTTTTAGCCAAGTATAAAATAATTTTGTTCTTCCAATCTTTTCGAATTGATTACCGTTAATTAGTGCGACTCAGTTGTTCTTGGTGGAAAATAAAATGGGTTGTTTGATTATCTATTTTAAACTAAAAGTAAATATGAAAATGTCGTTGAGTAAAAATAAAGCTTTAAAAATTAAACTAAAAATTACTAGAAAAACACTTGGTAAAAACAAAGATTTCGGTAAGCGTGCAATTTTTAGAAATTAAAACGTAACAAACTTAAAACTTAAAACTTTGTTAAAACTAAAAACTAAAAACTTTTCAGATCGGAATAAATTTAAAACAAGGCTATCGGAATGTTACCATCGGAATGTAACAAAGTTAAAACTGTCAAAATGTAGTGCAAATAAAATCCATCAGAATATCAAAGTAAAGTCCATCGGAATAATCATCTGAATAACCATCGGAATGTAACAAAGTTGGATCTATCGGAATGTATGTCTATCAGAATGTTCAGATCGGAATAAAAGAAACACTTCTGTCGGAATGTCCAGTTCGGAATACAAGTTTTCTATCGGAATGTTGTTAACAAAATTTTGGCAGAGTTTCGACTTAAAATGACCTTAAGACCCGTCGAAATATGCGATCGCAATGAGCGATCGCAATCCCAGATCGGAATAAGGGGGATGATACTATAGATCGCAAAGTAGAACCACTAGGGTTATTGCGATACAAACAAGCCGCCGTCGGAATATGTAAACCCTCAATATTGCGATGAACACCAAATAATCCGAAAATGGAGATAAGCCAAAATTTCAATAAGCAGTTCCAATAAGCACTCTTAAACGAATCTTAAGCAACTCAATAAGCATAAATTTGACAACTTTCAAAACTCCAAATAAGCAAACTTTATAAATCGAACCTTTTAAAAACACTAAACTTTTTAAGAAATCCGAAAATGCAATAAGCTATATATATGAAACAAGCCAATAAGCACAACAAGCTTATAGCTTATACCGTACAAAAGCTTAGGAAGGAATGAAAATATTAACCTTTTAATCACTAAAACATCAAAATCAAACACGAATTAAGGACTATTCGGATCAAAGATGAAGTTTCGGATCAAGGACAAAACAAAATCAAGAAAGGAAGAAAAAGATTGAAACTTAAAAGCTTAAACTTGAACTTTTGATTAATCAAACTCAAATACAAAGATTAAAATAAAACTTAAACTTGAAAGAAAAGATGAAGTTTAGTGAGAGAAAGTTAAACACTTTCTCTCTCTAAAATGAAAACTAAAGAAAGGAAAATAACTAGCTAACCACCCTCCTAATGTGTTTAGGAGGGTATTTATAGGAAATGGGGGAGTGCATGTGTTGCCTCCTCTTTCTTTCTTCTCGGCTCTTCGTCTTTTAAGTTCTTCGACTTTTCTCGACGTCGTCTCGGGATTAATTAAACTCGTCTTATAAATTCTTCACTTATTTAGACTTGAGTTCTTCGACTTCATTAAACTTCCGTTTTTAGACTTTTTCTTTGATAAATCTTCAAAATAGGCCTTGGACTTCCGTTCTTTTTGCACTCTTGATCTTTTGACTTCGTCTTTTCTCGTTTTCTTCGATAAAAGCCCGTGTTTTCTTCCTTTTTCATCTTTTGGTCCTAAAACACAATAAAAACACTAATCACGCATAATTCCGACTTTTACGACATAAAATACACGTTTTGGTCATGTTATTATTGGAAATAAGTGGTAAAAGGATAAGTGTTTTCACACTTATTAATGAACAACTTTGTTTCTGAGGAATCTAAGAGTAGTTATGCTCCCAAGCAGGTAAAAACCCCTAGCAAGATATTGGAAAACAATATAAAACATAATAAAGTCAAAAGGGGTGGGCTAGGTTTTGAAAAAGTAAAGTCAAAACAACCTTTTGGGTCTTCTTTAAGAAGCAAAGGATGCTATGTTTGTGGTAGTCTAAATCATTTTATCAAAGAGAGTACATTACATGAAGATAAAATTGTGAAACAAAAGGCTACACAAAGGGTCATGAAAAACAGTAATGGGAAAAATGCACAGGTTTATAGGAATCAGAAACTTAAAGATGACAAACCTAAGTTTGATCACACAAGGGTAGCTAAATAGGTTAAAAATAACCCTACCAAAAGTTTTGTTCCTAGGGCAGTACTTATGAAACAAGGTCTAGTACTTTTAAAGTCTGGTAAAGCAAGTACCGGCAAGTTTAGATCTACAAGTACTGCTAGACCAAACTTAAGTACTGTTGGTTTAAAGTCTGTAAAACCAAAGTTCTCCAAGACTTCTAAGAAAGTTTTTGAAAAAGTTAAAACACCTAGAAGTAAGGATAATAACAAACCAGTGAAAATGTGGGTTCCTAAAAGAGATAAATCATGTGTTAACGCAAGTACCGCTAAAGCAGTACTTAAGTCAAAGAGGTCTGAGCACATAGAGTCACCCTATGACTTTGACTACATAAATGAAACCATGAAGTATAAGAGTAAAAGTAGCATTACTGGGAATGCTTCAGTACAAACTCTTAAATGTGTAGGTCCCACAAGATCCGAGCCAAATGTGGCTTGGGTCCCTGTTAAAAACTAATGAGTTTTATTTGTGTGCAGGGGCATCTCATTGATGAATTAAAAGATAGAGGAATAGTAGATAGTGGATGCTCAAGACACATGACAGGAAACAAAGATTTTCTTACTGAATTTGAAGAATTCAGAGGAGGTCTAGTAGCCTTTGGAGGCAACAAAGGCAGAATCACTGGAAAAGGGAAAATCAACACAGGAAAGTTGGAATTTGAAGATGTGTTCTTTGTATAAGAATTGAATGAGTTCAATCTCTTTTCTGTATCACAAATGTGTGATAAGAAGAACAAGGTGCTATTCACAGACAAAGACTGCTTGGTGTTGTCTAAAGACTTTGAGATGCCTAAGGAATCTCAAATACTGCTTAAAGTACCCAGGCAAGAAAATATGTACACCTTTAATCTTCATACTATTACTACAACAGGTGGTATTACATGTTTGCTAGCTAAGGCTTCTTTAGATAAGTCAAATTTGTGGCATAGAAGGTTAGGTCATGTGAATTTCAAGAATCTTAATAGATTGGTGAATAGGAATTTAGTTAGAGGTCTACCTAACAAATCTTTTCAAAATGATTTCACATGTGATGCTTGTCAAAAAGGTAAACAACATATAGCCTCTTGTAAGACCAAGACTGTTAACACTGTGACAAAACCTTTGCAGCTTTTGCATATGGATTTGTTTGGTCCAGTTTCTATCAGAAGCATTAGTCATAAGACCTTTTGTCTAGTCAGAACTGATGATTATAGTAGATTCAGTTGGGTTTTCTTTTTAGCTCTTAAAAGTGAAACAAGTGAATTACTTAAGGATTTTATCATTTTAGTTGAAAAGCAATTCACTTAACAAGTTTTAATAATTAGGACTGATAATGGGACAGAATTTAAGAATGCTGAATTTGATGAATTCTATAGGTCTAAAGGAATTAAGAGACAATTTAGTAATCCTAGAACTCCACAACAAAATGGAGTAGCTGAAAGGAAGAATAGGACACTGATTGAGGCTGCTAGAACTATGCTGGCTGATTCACTTTTGCAAAATACCGTTTGGGCAGAAGCAATCAATATTGCATGTTATGTGTTAAATAGAGTCCTAGTGACCAAGCCTCAAAACAAAACACCTTATGAACTCTTGACTGATGTAAAGCCTAACATAAGTCATTTAAGACCTTTTGGGTGTCATGTGTCTATACTAAATACTCTTGATTATTTAGGAAAGTTTGATGGAAAGTCTGATCCAGGATATCTTGTAGGATATTCATTGCAAAGTAAAGCATATAGGGTTTATAATTTGGCAACTAAGAAAGTTGAAGAAAATACTCATGTCAATTTCTTAGAAAATAAACCCAATGTTCCAGGAATAGGTTATGCTTGGATGTTTGATTTAGATTATCTAACTAACTCCATGGATTACTATTCTTTGCAAAAGGATTGTCAAACTAACAATGCAGGTAAGGAGTCAAGTGCAACTAATACAGGTACTCAATAAGATGTTTCTTCATCAGATGATGATATTCATGTCTATGTGCCCAACATGCCTACTGTTACTCCCATGTCTGCAACTCCCAAGAAGCAAACCATGCCATCAAGTGATGATCAAGCCTCCCAGGAGCTTCAGAGGCTTCAAGATCAAGAAAAGAATGCTACATCTGCTAATAAGCGTTCAGGAGAAGAATCTTTTGAGTCACAACACTCAGCAGTACATACTACACCTAGCGGTACTTCATCTGCAAGTACTGCTAAGTCGATCTGGCAAATCTGTTGACTCACTAGAAGAGATTTTACAAGCCTTGGACGATGAAGACTTATATGCTAGTCTAGCTGAAGGAATCTTCTCCAAAGCTTCCTATGGTGAGCAGGGTGTAGTAACTGATTTCAACAATATGGAAACAGAAATTCCAATCAGTTCTATTACCACTCATAAAGTCAACAACAACCATAACACAGATTATTGGAGATCCCAAATCTGCTGTACAAACCAGAAGACAATTGCAAACCAATATTGAAACTCATGCACTAGTGAGTTATGTCAAACAACAACAGAGAACAAATCATAAAGATACTCAGCATTGTTTGTTTGCCTGCTTCTTATCTCAAGTAGAGCCCAAAAACATCTCTCAGGCTCTTGATGAAGAAAGTTGGGTAGATGCCATGCAAGAAGAATTAACATAATTTGTGCTACAAAAGGTTTGGATTCTTGTGGATCTTCCCTCAGGTAAAAGAGTAATTGGTACTAGTGGGTCTTCAGGAACAAGAAGGATGAAAGAGGGGTTGTTGTGAGGAACAAGGAAAGACTTGTTGCTCAAGGCTATAGACAGGAAGAAGGGATAGACTATGATGAGGTTTTTGCACCAGTGGCAAGGATAGAAGCCATTAGGTTATTTTTGGCCTTTGCATCATATATGGGATTTATAGTCTATCAAATGGATGTGAAAAGTTCCTTTCTATATGGTGTTGGGAATAAATCTATGTATACTTGTTACCCCTGCTAGTTGATTATTCGTACCCCTGCTAGAGTAAGTTTCCCCTGCCAAATAACAAAGGCAGGGGGATTGATTCCCCTGTTGAAGTCAAAGGCCCTGCCGTCAAAGATAAACTTGGAATAGATTTTTACTCGTTTCTGTTACTACTCCTTAATACTTTCCAAGTTTGTTAGTAGTGATCTTGTACGTGAGTCCTTATGCCTATAAAAGGACTCACTAGGTTAGCATGCAAAGTGTGCCTTTTCTCTATTGTCTTTCATTTTCATACTTTAAGGTTTTGTAAACCCTAATACCATTATAGGGTATTCGTATATCATTGATATATTAAAGTTCAATGTTTGCTTCAATCATATTGTTCTTGTGCTAAACACTATATTCCGCATCTTGTTTAGTTACTTTGCCTTGCAAAGTTTCTCTAGTGTTAGATTGAATTTATTCTTTCTATCACAACCCTTAAACAAGCTATTAAGGTTTAAGATCTGAGTTTGGGATCAACAAGTGGTATCAGAGCTTGTTGAGAAACTTTGTCTAAACCAAGAACAAAACCCTCATACCAACCATGTCTTCAGACTCTTCCTCAAACAGCAACAACCACAATAACCTAAAACTACCCATGTTGGATCCTGAAAACTTTAAATTATGGGAATTCAGAATCCAACAATACCTTAAAATGGAACACTATGTTCTCTAGGAGATCATAGAGTTTGGTGATCAATTCAACAAAATGGTGGCGGTTGAAGAGGGCAAGGAAGAAGAGAAAGGTGAAAGTTCCAAAGGTAAGGATAAAAAGAAATCTACTACTCTTTGTGATAAGGAAATACTGGCCAGAAGGCATGATGTCAGAGCTCACAGCTCATTGCTGTTGGCTCTACCTGATAGACATCAACTAAGATTCATAAAGTACAAAACAGCTAAGGAACTATGGGAAGCCATAGGCACAACTTTTGGAGGAAATGAAGCCACAAAGAAGAAGAAGAAGAATCAGATGCTTGATGATTTTGCTTCTTTCAAAGCAATTGGTGATGAATCAATTGGCGCTATTTACAATAGGCTTCAAGATATGGTGGCCCAATTGGAGTTCTTTGATATTGAAGTGACAAGAGAACAGGTGAATACCAGGTTCCTTAACAGCCTTTAGAAGGAATGGTTTGTCTACAAGGCAATTTGGCAGAATAAGGATGACTTGGAAAACAAGAACATTGATGACATATACAATAACTTGAAAGTTTTTGAACCTGTTGTCAATGAGATGAAGTCAAAAGGAACGATACCCACCAACTCAAGTGGATCTACTGATTCCCCTGCTAACATGGCATTCATATCGCAAAGCAGTGAAATCTCTAAAAGCAGTGGAATCGAAGTAGCCCCTGCTGCTTATTCCCCTGCTACCAGGCCTAGATCATCTTATGATGAAGAAAGGCCAACTACATTCAGTCTTGACACTGCTTGTGCCTTTATAGCATCCCAGGGCCACAAGGACCTACTGTGTTACACGAAGATCTAAGTCAAATCAGTAAGCAAGGACTGGAGGAGATGGATATCAAGTGGAACATGGCTCTACTTAGCATGAGAGCCAACAGGTTTTACAAGAAGTATGGGAAGAAGATCTCAATCAATCCCTTTGATGTGGCTGGGTTTGACAAAACAAAGGTTGAATGCTACAACTGTGGCAAGAAGGGTCATTTTTCTAGGGAATGCTGAGGACCTAAGACTGGGAACAACTATAGGAAGGAAACCAGAGATGACGATTCTGGTGCTAAAGCCATGGTAGCCATGTAGGGGATAGATGGAGCAGGTGGGTGGGATTGGAGTGCCATGACAGAGAATGTGGAAAGAAATCAAGCATTGGTTGTTGAGGAAAAAGAGGAAGATTTTGCACTTATGGCCATGTCAAGTTCCAGCTCAGACAATGAGGTATGCGATGATTCATGTTGCACTAAAGCTTGTAGGAAAAATACTGAGTCATTGAATGATCAAATCAGAAAGGTAAAAGCTGACTATATTAATTGTGACAATGACCTTGATAATTATAGACGTGCTTTCGAACAGTTAGAGTCCACCATAAGAGAGTTTAAACAAAGAGAAAGTGATTATAGGGATCACATTGTGATTCTAGAAAGAGATGCTAAGGAGAATAATAACTCTATTAAGGAGTTGACTGCTGAACTTGAAGTTTTTAAATCTAACAAAAAGATTGATGATGAAACTGCTGAAAAATTTGGAAAAGCTTCAAAAGATTTAAATAAAGCAGTTGAAATTAGTCAATCTCCTAGGGACAAAACAGGGTTTGGGATTAAAAATGAGCATGCTACCATACCACCACCTCCTGCCAATATTCATGCACCTTTTCCTAGAAAAGACTTGTCTTAGACTGGTCTCCCTTGTTTTCAAAAATAGGATGATATTGAGTTTGACTTGAGTGCTTACATACCTAATAGTCTTGATACTGAAGAGCCACTAGTGAAAACTAGTATTATTAGGGACTTTGAAAAGGAACAGATTGCTTTAAAACAATGGAAAATTGATAACACTGTTCTATTTTCAAGAGGAGGACTTTTTGGTAGTGATTCTAGTTCTAAGAGTAGTTCACCCAAATCTAAAACCAGATCACAGTCCCCTAAGTCCACCATTAAATATGCTGGTATGTACAGGCCTGTCAGAGGTAATCAAAGAAATTGGAATGACCAAAAGTCTCATCAATTAGGAGAATACTTTGTGATAAATACAAAGCCCTGCTTCACATGTGGCAGTTTTGATCACACTTATAAAAAATGTAAGGCACCAATGGAAGTTGTGGCTGCAAATCCTTTAAAGGATATGCAACCTAAATCCATTCTTCTAAATGCAGGGGCAAAATCCTTTTCCCCTGCCAAGTATGTTGCCCCTGCCTTGAGAAACATGGTTACTAACAAATATGTTGTTCCTGCACTTAGAAAGGTGAATGATGATCATACCAAGCCCATCACTTCCATGACCAACCCAACACCTCATAATGCATATAGATCTGGCCCTTGACCTCACCAACACATAAATAGAGGCCAAAACAAAAGATGGGTTCCCTCTGCTAAGCATAGGGATTCCCCTGCTAAACCTGGGGTATCCCCTGATAGCAAAGTTTTGCCTTCTAGGAACATGGGTAAATGGGGAAAAGTTGTGAAAGCCTCAGCTCGTTGGGTTTGGGTACCCAAAAGGGGTGCTCAGTCTAATGGTGTATCTCTAGTTTTTGATAAGCTATCATACATTGATACACGAGGTAGATCCAAGTCTGTAATGGCTTGGGTCCCCAAGAAAAACTAATTTGTTTTTCTTTTTGCAGGTGACAAAGAAGACAAGGGATGATAGAGCATATTGGAACAGTGGATGCTCAAGAAGCATGACTGGACAAAAATCTTATCTGTCTAACTTTGTGCCCCTGCATGACAATGATGGTGTTTCGCTTGGAGATGGGCATGGAACAATAACAGGAAAAGGAACTATTGTCACCAATGGGATGACCTTTGATAATGTCTACTTGGTGAAAGAACTCAAGTACAATCTAGTCAGTGTGTCACAAATGACTGATAACAAGAATTTTGTCTTGTTTACTGACACTGAATGCCTGGTGTTAGGAAAGGAGTTTGTCTTACCATCAGATTCTCCTATTGTACTCAGAACACCAAGACAAAAGAACATGTACACAATTGATCTCAAAGACATCCCTCTTCAAGACAATGAAACCTGTTTCATTGCCAAAGCCTCAGTTGATGAGTGTAAGAAATGGCATAGAAGACTTGGTCATCTTAATTTCAAGAACATGAACAAAATGGTGAAATATAATCTGGTTCATGGTCTTCCTTCCAAGTCCTTTGTCAATGATCATACTTGTGCTCCCTGTCTGAAAGGGAAGAAACATAGAGCATCTTGCAAATAAAAAACAAGTATGCCCACTACCAAGCCATTGGAACTACTGCATATGGATCTTTTTGGTCCTACTTCTATGGCAAGCATAAAGAAGAAATGGTACTGCCTAGTGATTACTGATGATTTTTCAAGGTTCACATGGACATTCTTTCTATTTGAAAAGAGTGACACAGCTGATGTACTCATTGGGTTCATCAATCAGATTGAACTATCAAAAAGCATGAAGGTAGTGACCATGAGATCAGATAATGGTGGTGAGTTCAGAAATTAGAAACTGGATTCTTTCTGCATAAACAAAGGAATCAAGAGGGAATTCAGCATTGCAAGAACACCTCAACAGAATGGAGTTGCAGAAAGAAGGAACAAGACACTCATTGAAGCAACAAGAACTATGCTGTCTGATTCCAAACTTCCAGTTATCTTTTGGGCTGAGGCTGTATCCACTGCTTGTTATGTATAAAACAAGGCCTTGGTGGTTAAGGCACACAACAAGACCCCTTATCAGCTGTTCAATGGAAGACCTCATTTAATTGACTTCTTTAGACCTTTTGGATGTCATGTGATCATCCTGAGCACTATTGACAATCTAGGCAAGTTCAGTGAAAAGGGAGATGATGGATATTTTGTGTGTTATTCATTAAACAGCAAGGGATATAGGGTCTTCAACAAGAAGACAAGCAAAATCACAGAAAATATTCATGTGGATTTTCTTGAAGACAAGCCTGAAGATGTTCAAACAGGTCCTGATTGGTTCTTTGATATAGAGGTTCTTTCAAAATCTATGAATTATGTACCTGTTGCATTGCAGAATACTAACATTTCAGGTACACAAGAACCAACTGGTACAGAGAAGTCACCACTGAGGTACATGAATGTACCCTCACTATTTCATATTGAAGCTGCTAGTGAAGAAGATGATCCTTCTCTAGGAAAAGAACAGCCATCCTCTTCCCCTGCTATGTCACTTTCTGAAAGCAGTAGAATGGCTGAAAGCAGTGGAATCCAGGATTCCCCTGCTATATCAATTGCTTCCCATGCCACAAAGGATCCTGCTGCTAATGATATTAATGATGAAGAAAGAGAATCCCCACTCATTTCCTCATCTACACCTATATCTGATGGTCCTCTTATATCCAGCAGTGAAAGCAGAATAATTAAGAGTGGAGGTCCAAGTTACTCAGAGCTACATTCAGCTCATCAGCACCCATCCCTAGGTCATGCTGTATCTTTTGGAAGTTCTTTTGAGGACTTCTTTCCCACTCAAAATAGCCCTATTAATTCTGATTTGGAAGAAGATGAAATAGAAGTAATCATGCAGCCTACCTACAAAATCAATAAGGATCACCCTATCTCTCAAATCATTGGTGATCCTAAAGCCCCTAGACATACAAGGTATACAGCAAAGGAGCACATCTTCATTGCTAACATCACCATGAAGTTTAATCATGACAACATGTAGTGTTGTCTGTTTACTGCATTTTTGTCACAAGAAGAGCCAAAGAAGATTTTTCAATCTTTAAATGATCCAAGTTGGGTTGAAGCCATGCAAGAGGAGCTTTTATAGTTTGACATTGAAGAGGTTTGGATTCTCGTATATTGTCCAAAATGGGCAAGGCCCATTGGGACAAAATGGGTACTCAGGAACAAAAAGGATGAAAGGGGTATAGTTGTCAGGAACAAAGCAAGACTGGTGGCACAAGGATATACACAGGAAGAAGGCATTGACTATGAAGAAGTCTTTGCTCCAGTTGCCAGGATTGAGGCCATTAGATTATTCCTTACTTATGCTTCATTTATGGACTTCACTGTTTTCCAAATGGATGTAAAACGTGCCTTCTTATACGGCACCATTGATGAAGAAGTCTATGTTATGCAACCTACAGGTTTTGAAGACCCAGAACATCCAGACAAGGTATACAAGGTGAAAAAGGCTATGTATGGAATCCACCAAGCTCCCAGGGCCTGGTATGAAACTCTATCTAAATATCTATTGGATAATGGCTTCAACAGGGGGAAGATTGATCAGACCCTGTTTATCAAGAAACAAAAGGGTGACCTCCTATTGGTACAAGTCTATGTTGATGATATCATCTTTGGGTCTACAAACTCTATGCTTAGCAAAGAGTTTGCCAAGCTGATGAAGGATAAATTTCAAATGAGTGCCATGGGAGAACTAAACTTCTTTTTGGGGTTACAAATTCAGCAAAGGAAAGATGGGATATTTATCTCACAAGACAAATATGTGGCTGAGATTGTGAAGAAGTTTGGCATGTCTAAGGGAAAGAAAGTGTCCACACCAATGGACAAGGATCATCCATGGGGCAAAGATGGTCCTGGAAAGCTCATAGATGTCAGGAACTACAGGTCTATGATTGGGTCTCTCATGTATCTCACAGCTTCAAGACCTGACATCATGTTTGCAGTCTGCTTATGTACCAGATACCAGGTGGCACCAACAGAGTGTCATTTATTTGCTGTAAAAAGAATTTTTAGGTATCTGAAGTGCCATCCAACCTTAGGACTTTGGTATCCTAAAGAGTCACCATTTGAGTTGATATCTTACTCAGATAGTGACTATGCTGGTGACAACAATGATAGGAAGTCTAAAACAGGCAGATGCCAATTTTTGGGAAGCATACTTATATCTTGGCAGTGTAAGAAGCAGACCATTATGGACACATCAACAACTGAAGCTGAGTATGTAGCAGCTGTTGCATGCTGTATTCAAGTACTTTGGGTTCAGAATCAACTGCTTGATTATGGGTATAACTTTCTTAAAACCAACTTATTTATTGACAACAACAACACCATTTGCATTATTAAAAACCCTATTTTTCATAGCAAGACCAAACATATTGAAATAAGACATCACTTTATCAGAGATTGTTTTGAAAAAGGACTAATTGTTCCTGAGAAAATTGATACAGAACTTAATGTTTCTGATCTTTTAACAAAAACTTTTGAAGTGAGGAGGTTTCAGTACCTGGTTGCAGGTATTGGAATGGTTACTCCCTAAAAATTGATGTCTATTATGTCATGTATATTCAGGGTTGCTTCATTGCTGTTGTTGTATAACTGTTAGTCAATTTTTCCATCACTTTTCATTCCACTGCTTTTGAACACAGATCCCCCTGCTGGAGGTTCATTCCCCTGCTAAAGAGTTTTTCTCTTTAAACCGGGTTTGTTCTTTTTAAAAGTGGTTATATGCGGTTTTAGACTAACAATGCAGAGATACAAATGGTGCATACTACTCTCATTGGTGAATCAGGTATATGCTCTATGTTTAAGGGGAGGTTAGGTCTCACCTTTAGGACTCAGGGTATCCTTAGGATGCTCATATATGATCTTAGATCATATCCATTGGTGAGTAAGGGTTCAGGGTGATGAAGGCTTGCTGCAAAGCTTGTCAGATATCTGAAACCTTGAGGCACTGTAATGGGTTCTTGTACTTCTCTATCAAAATAGCTTGCTGTTTAGGTACATGTTGGAAATAAGTTTTACGTATTAAGAAGGATCGGTCACTCCAACAAGAGTCCATGTAATAGCTCGTAGTTTAGTCACTTATCTTTATTTAAACAAACAAACCAAAGCCTAGCCTACAACATGTGTAGGCCGGCCCAAATGTAAGCCCAAGCCCATGTCAAGAGCTTGGGTATATAAACCCTCTCCTTTGATGGAGAGGGAGAGTGGTTATTCATTTTACACATAGTGAAAAAGTGTTTTTCTTTCACTTTCTCTCTCTAAGTGTGTGTGTTCTCACCATCTCTCTATCTCTTTCTCTCTCTAAAACATAAGCAAGATTTACATATCCTACAAATGGTATCAAGAGCCATGGGATGATTGTATTGTTCATGTGTTTGTGTTCTTGATTCATACGCCTATTTTGATCCATTTTTACACGAACCAATTTTTTTTTTTGTGTTTTTGATGGTTTTTTCTTGATACAAATCTTCTACATAGTTGTGGTAGGGATTTGGTATAGTTACTTTGGCTAAAAACACAAAAAATTTGGGTGTTTTGATCATTTTTTGGCTTAAAATCACGAATTGGTTGAGTTTTGTCCGAGAAAAGTGGGAATTATTCCGACCAGGTCATCGGAAAAGGGTTTATAGGACATTCCGATCAGTGTAATCGGAATAGGGTTTAGGGATTCCGATTTTGGGTACATTCCGATCAGGTATTCCGATTAGGTATTTTGATTAGGTATTCCGATTTGGCATTCCGAAAAGGGACATTCCGATTTGGCACATTCCGAAAAGGGACATTCCGATTTGGTTCATTCCTATTTAGGACTTTCCGATCTTTGACATTCCGATTTAGGTTTATTCCGATTTAGGAGATTCCGATCAAGGTTATTCCGATAGTGCTTATTCCGACTGATATCCAATCACTATTCCGATCACTATTCCGATCAATATTCCGATAATCAAAAATTATTCCATATGTGTAATTTTTACTTGGAATTTTTGGTTTATCGAGGACATATTTTAGGGGATTTTAACATTGTTTCTCGACTTCAACTCACAACAACAAACACATTTACTTTCTTTCATTGATCGATCAACGTTTGTAAATCTTAACTTATTGAAATGGAGTACACATCTCTTACGGATAAGTCCATCCTCTCGGGTACGGATAATCGTCCACCAATGTTGGTGAAGACTATGTATGAGGAATGGGCTTCCCGAATGGAACTTTATATGTTGAACAAGGAGAATGGACATCTCATTTGGGCATCAGTGCTCAATGGACCATTAGATTATGGTACAGTGACGGAAGGTACAACTACTCGTCCTCGCACAACGGGTGAATTGACTGGAGATATGAAGATTCAAGACAAATGTGATAAGTATGCTAGAAACATCATTCTCCAAGCCCTTCCTCCAGATGTCTACAAACTCGTCAGCAAACATAAAGTTGCCAAAGAGTTATGGGATAGAATTCGTGTTCTCATGCAAGGCACCTCGTTAACTAAACAAGAACGAGAGTGTAAGCTTTATGATACTTTTGATAAGTTTGCCTATGTGCCAGGGGAGACTCTCAATGATTACTATCTGAGATTTACCCTATTGTTGAATGAGCTTAATATCTATGGCATGACAATTCCTACTTTTCAATTGAACACCAAGTATTTGAACACTCTTCCTTCATAATGGAAAAAATACGTGACGGATGTTAAATTGGCTAAGGACTTGCATAACACCAATGTGGATCAACTTCAAGATTTTCTTCAACAACACGAATGCCATGTGATCGAGGCTCGGTTGTCTACACCTCAAGTTCATGATCCACTTGCAATGTATGCTTCTCAACAAAACATGCCTTATACTTATCAACAACCATCATACTTGCAGCAACCACCACCACACACCTATCAACAAACATCTTATCAACCACCAATGATGCCACAGCAAGCATTTCAACAAGGTGTTCATCAACAATCTTTTCCGCAGCAACCATCATATCAGACATCACCATCTCAAGCCAACACTTCTCCAATGGGCTATACTCCTCAGCAAGGATATTTTCCAATAGAAGCAAAACCAGCACAAGCTTTCTACTCTAATGAACTTCCACCAATCCAAGCACCGGTCTTTACTCCAAATGATACGCCAGCTGATGTTCTAAAGCATCTCACAGCCTACTTGTCAAAACTTGTTGCAACTAGAGGATTTCCACCAACAAACAATCAGCTCCGCACCTCATCAAATCCTAGACAACAAGCCACTGTTCAAGATGGTCAAGTGACGATGCAACCAATTCAGGGAAGGAAAAATTCATATGGACCTCCTACAAGGACTGGAAACAATCAAGCTGTGAATTCTCAAGCTAGTGGAAATAGGAGTCCTATTGGTCTTATGAAGGTTGTGACTTGCTACAATTGCCGAGGACAAGGTCATATGGCTAGGGAATGCACTCTGCCGAAAAGGAGGAGGGATGATGCATGGTTTTGTGAGAAGATGTATTTGGTTGATGCTCAGTCTAAGGGGAAGATTTTGGATTCAGAGGAGTTAGCATTTCTTGCAGACCCAGGGGCAGCAGATACTGAAGGCATTGCAGTCGTTTCTACTTTTAATGTAGCTTATCAAGCAGATGATCTTGACGCATATGATTCGGATTGTGATGACATTCACTCTGCCCAAGCTGCTCTCGTTGCTAATCTCTCTCACTACGGTTCTGATGTCTTCAGTGAGGTACCAACCACATCTAATAATATTGATGATAACCAACATCAAGTTGGGCATGAAAAGGACAACCTCGAACAACATTCGGGAACTAGTAACTCAAATGATGCGGTACCCAATCCTACACATTTGAGTGAACCTCAACCAAATGCTATGACGGGTATGGAATCTTATGCTCAACATGATTTGGTCATGGTGCCTAACCATATTATTGATCAAATGCATATGGCCCTCAGACAATCCCTAGATACCAATTCCACCCTAACTGCTGAGCTTGCGTTGCATAAAGAAAATGTCAAAACTTTTGAAATGGTCCCTCAAGCAGAGAAAATAACATGTTCTGAATTTGACCAATTTTGTTTTGAAAAGATTGAACACTTGAAAGAAATAGAATCATTAAAAGCTAATCTTTCTAATGAATTAAAAGAAAAGGAGTCGGTTGTCAATGATCTTCAGAAACTTAAAATGGATTTCGAAACTCTCGAGTCTAAAAAGGTTGAATCAGAAATTAATGCTACCAAACTTCTTAAATTCAAGGAACAACAGCTTTTAAAACAATACGCTTCCACAGAAAAGGTTCATCTTTTAACTAAATCATTTAAAGAACTCGAACTTAAACGTCTTCAAGATTTACCATCTAATCCCGGTTATGCAAAACAAGCTCAGGAATATATTCCCGGTCTTTATGATATGACCATAATTGGCAAAACGAAAGAAGCACCTTTTGTTCGTAGTAGTGAGGAGACACAATCACTTGCAGATGAAACTCATTCTAATATGCTTTCAAAATTCCATACAATTGATTATGATCAACATAACAAAGATCAATTTTTGAAAAAGACACGCATTCGCTTACAAAAGGAATTAGCAGAATTGACAGTTCTTGTGCCCCAAAGTTTGTCAAATGAAAACCTTCCTAGTACGTCTCCTACACTTGTCAAAACAGATTTAACAAAGTTAATTCCACCGGTAAGCAAGGCGTCCGTTAACTTAAATGCGGTTCACCAACACTTAGCCAATTTTGACAAGGTCATTTTGGAACGTACGACGGCTTCGGACATAACGGAAGGTGAATGGAACTTTGAGCACACTAGAGCTGCGTTCCGAAATGAAATTGTTCCGTTTGTAGACAATGTTAAGGCTTGCCTTAGTAATCTTGATCAAGATTTGTTTTTGGAAATAGAAGAAGTTAGACGTGTTTTCAATGAAATAGAAGATGCTTTTGAAAACAGTTTACTTGAAATAGAACGGGTCTCACGCCAAAATGATTAGCTTCTGAAGCAAGTGATGTCTCATGATATAGTTTCTGTCTGTGTGAATAAAAGTGTTGATAATGATTCTATTGTGCATAATGTTGAATCTGTGGATAATATGGTAGATAGTAATTGTCACGAATCTGACGCTGAATTTTTAAAGCTTCAAGACTCATATTCTTCGCTTTCCAAAACGTTTTGATGAGATTCAAACACATTGTATTTCGCTTGAATGCAAGCAACAATTTATTCAAGAAATCTTTGAAACGTCATTCGAAGGTGTTAATATCGATGATGCAAACTTTGAAAAGAATTTTCAATTGAATTTACAATCAAAACAGCGTCGGCCAAGTGACAAAGTTGCTACATCTCTGCCGATAGAAATAGAGAAATCTAAGGAGCTTAACTGTGTGGACGTACTTGAGGCCGCTGAGAATTTTAAACTGGATCTATATATTCGAGTTTCCAAGATTTTGTCCAAAGTTGATAACTTAAAACAGAAAAATACACGACTTTTCGATTCAGTAAAGCCCGCATGTGTTGATACCACTGCACAGAATCAATCATTGATTGAACAATTGAATCGAAAGTCGGTGGAAATATCTGATTTGAGGGAACAAATTTGTGATAAGAATCTGGTCTTGGCTGAGTTAAAGGAAACACTTCGTACTCTAAAAGGTAAGAATGTTGTGGATAACGCAGCCACTGTCTTAGCATCGTCCTCTAGTGCAATCAAAAGGAACCTTATAGCCGTCACACCACTTAACAAGGGCCCTAGGACTAAACCATCTCAAACTTTGGTCACTAAAGATAAGGCGGAATCAAAACCAGTTTCTAATATTCCCGTGTTGCCTTCTACAGGAGTAAGCACCACTACTAAGGCTCAAAGATCTAAGCTTAAAAGAAACAATAAGAATGATAGGATCTTGCCCCCATCTAGTGGTCAAGTGAAGAAGAAAGTAGAAGCCCATCCTAGGAATGTTATTTTTGTTTTGAATAAAAAAATCATGTAGCTAAACCTAAAGGCTCTTCGGTTGTGCAGCGTTCTAAGCCTACTGTGAATTCTAATTTAAAATGTTGGAATTGCAATGAATGTATGTTTTCTAGTCGTCATGATTCTTGCCTTATTAACCATGTGAATGAGATGTATGCCCGGAAAAATGGATTAGAATGGAAACCGACTAGGAAAGTGTTAACCCAAGTTGGTTGGATGTGGCGCCCCACTGGTAGAACTTTCACTATAGTAGGAAATGCGTGCCCTTTGACTAGGATCACTCCCACTACAGCGAAGAAAGCGTGCCCTTTAACTAGGAGTACCAAAGCTACCAAAACACAAGCGTGTCCTTTAACCAGGAACACCGACACTACTATAGGAACCAAGTGTCCTTTAAATAGGTCTACTCCCACTGTAGTACACGCGGATAATCCAAAACCTAAGAAAGTTGGAACTGTAAAACCTGTTAGTGCTAAAACTCACTTTAGAAAACGCTGGAAATCTAAGGGTCACAAACATGTTAGAAATTCTGATAATCTTATATCTGTATCTGCTAACACTCAGGAACCAATAGTTTCCAATGCATTGTCTACTGTTGTTGTTGAAAACAGGTGGTCCAAATTGTTCTCTGGTATTTGGACTCTGGTTGCTCCAAGCATATGACCGGAGATCGCTCTCAGCTCAGAAATTTCGTCAGCAAGTTTCTTGGTACGGTTCGATTTGGAATTAATCATATTGCAAAGATAATGGGTTATGGTTAATATCATATTGGGAATGTTATAATTTCGAGAGGGTATTATGTGGAAGGTCTCGGTCACAACTTATTTTCTGTGGGACAATTTTGTGATGCAAACCTAGAAGTTGCTTTTCGAGAGCATACTTGCTTCATACGCAATATGGAAGGGGTTAATTTATTGAAAGGTACTCGAGGAAATAATTTGTACACTTTGTCTCTACAAGACATGATGGCCGCTTCTCCCGTATGTCTTCTCTCCAAAGCATCGAAGACTAAGTCATGGTTATGGCATCGACGGTTATCTCATCTTAACTTTGACGCTATTAATCATTTGGCGAAAAACGAACTTGTTCGTGGTCTTCCTAAACTTTCATTTCACAAGGATCATTTGTGTTCCGCGTGTACAATGGGGAAAAGCACTAAGAAATCTAACAAACCCAAGACGGAAGACACCAACCAAGAGAAACTTTATCTGTTGCATATGGATCTTTGTGGGCCAATGCGTGTTGAAAGTCTTAGTGGCAAAAAGTACATCCTCGTTATTGTGGATGATTACTCTCGGTTTACATGGGTGAAATTTCTTAAAGCAAAAAATGAGGCACCTAAATTCATCATCGGATTTCTCAAGATGATTCAAGTGCGTCTCAACACTACTGTCGGACGCATTCGTACAGATAATGGAACCGAATTCGTGAATCAAATCTTGCGTGATTATTATGAAGAAGTTGGCATATCTCATGAAACATCCGTTGCACGCACTCCACAACAAAACGGTGTCGCTGAAAGGCGAAATCGCACACTTATGGAAGCTGCTCGAACGATGTTAATTTACGCAAAGGCTCCATTGTTTATATGGGCAGAAGCAGTATCTACAACAGTGTACACCCAAAACTGGTCACTAATTCGTAAACGCCATGGTAAAACACCTTATGAGCTTCTCCATGGAAAAGTACCAGATTTATCATATCTTCATGTATTTGGTTCTCTTTGCTATCCAAATAATGATGGTGACAATTTGGGAAAACTTCAACCAAAGGCTGATATTGGTATTTTCATTGGTTACGCCCCCGCAAAGAAGGCATACCGAATCTACAACCTTAACTCTCGCAAGATCCTCGAAACTACGAATGTTGATTTTGATGAGCTGACAGCAATGGCTTCTGAGCAAAGCAGCTCTGAACCCGCACTTCATGAAATGGGACCCAGTAACATTAGCTCTGGTCTTGTCCCAAACAACCCTACTTCATCCTCATTTACACCACCTTCTAGGACTGAATAGGATACGTTGTTTCAACCGTTCTTTGATGAATTCTTTACTCCTCCAAGTATTGTGGCTCCAGAACCTGAGGTAATAGCTCCGGTAACCGAAGTTGTCGCTCCAGCAACCGTTGCACAATCAGACACATCTGCACCTACAATTGGTCAAGATATACCTTCAACGAGTAATTCTCAACCAACACATGTAACAACTACCCATGTCATGCCTATTGATGATGAAGAGGATGATGATGATCACGATTTAGAATTCGCTCAAATGCGTGAACTTCCATTCTTCGGTGTACTAATTACCGACCCTAATCAAGCCGGGTCATCCACCTCAGAGGAAGCTCCTTCTACAGTTTACTCCAATCCACGGATTCGTGAACATGACAGCAAGTGGACAAAGGATCATCCTATAGATTCTATTATTGGTGACCCTAATCGTCCGGTATCCACACGAAGTCAGTTACAAGAAAGTGCAATGTTTTGTCACTTTGATGCTTTTCTCACTGAAGTTGAACCTAAGACATGGCAACAAGCTTTTACTCAATCATGTTGGATAGAAGCTATGCAAGAAGAACTTAATGAATTTATACGTCTTGAAGTATGGAAACTTGTCCCATGCCCGGATCAAGTGCAGTTACTAACTTTGAAATGGGTTTACAAGGTGAAACTCGATGAGTTAGGCGGAATATTAAAGAACAAATCTCGACTCGTAGCTCGTGGATACAAGCAATTATTGGGCATCGACTTTATGGAATCCTTTGCACCTGTTGCCCGTTTGGAAGCTATTCGACTATTCCTCGCTTATGCAGCCCATATGAATATGACCGTCTATCAGATGGATGTGAAGACGACATTTCTTAATGGTGAACTCAAGGAAGAGGTCTATGTTCAACAACCAGATGGTTTTGTGAATCCTAATTATCCTAATCATGTGTACAAGCTTAAGAAGGCTCTCTATGGGTTGAAGCAAGCTCCACGAGCATGGTATGATCTATTGTCACAATTCCTCATTACGCAAGGATTCGCTAAAGGAAAGGTGGATCCCACGTTGTTCATTCAGAAACGAGGTAAAGATATGATTATGGTACAAATATATGTTGATGATATTATATTTGCAGCCTCGACCCAAACTTTATCCGACGAATTTCGGACACTCATGTCTTACAAGTTTAAGATGTCAATGATGGCCAAGGTATCATTCTTCTTAGGTCTTTAGATATCTCAGAGTCCCAGAGGCATCTTTATCAATCAATCCAAGTATGCCCTTGAATGGCTTAAGAAATATAAGATGGAATCTTGCGACCCCGTGGATACTCCAATGGTGGAACGAACTAAGCTTGATGCAAATCCACATGGAGTTGCCGTTGATCCCACACTGTATCGTGGAATGATCGGTACCCTTCTGTATATCACAGCTAGTCGACCTGATCTTCAGTTTGCCATATGTATGTGTGCTCGGTATCAAACTCGACCTACTGAGTTACACTTGGCTACTGTGAAACGGATCTTTCGATATCTTAAAGGAACCATTAATCGGGGACTTTGGTATTCGACGGACTCTTCGATTGCACTTATGGCATAAGCAGATGCGGATCACACGGGTTGTCAAGATACAAGGCGTAGCACGAGTGTAACTTTGCAACTACTAGGAGATCGACTAATCAGTTGGGCATCGAAAAGGCAGAAAACCGCTGCAATCTCAAGTACGGAAGCAGAATACATAGCTATGTCTGGTTGCTGCGCTCAAATTCTTTGGATGAGATCGCAATTAACCGACTATGGTCTAGGTTTCAACAAAATTCCGATGTACTGCGACAACAAGCGTGCAATTGCCTTATGCTGCAACAATGTTTAATTCTCCCGGTCGAAGCATATTGACATTCGCTACCACTTCATCAAGGAGCAAGTGGAAAATGGAGTAATAGAGCTTTACTTCGTCCGATCTGAGTATCAATTGGCGGATATTTTCACGAAGGCTTTAGATCGCGCTCGAATTGAATTTTTGGCCGACAAGCTAGGAATGAGAACTTTCTCGCCTGAGACTCTAAAGGAACTGGCAGATGAAGCGAAAGAATAGTGGTGGTAAAACTATTCTCCGTATCCTTGGTGATCATCTGTATATATTGTTTATATTTTTATCCACAAAAGCAAAATACAAAAATATAAAACCATATAAAAACCATAAAAATTGAAAAATTCATAAAAATCCAAAAATATTTTTACTTTATTTTTCAAAGGCATGTCATTTGGTACGATAATATTTACGGCCTTAGAAATGTCGATTAATATTGACACGGCGCCATAAATAGAGTTCGTACAAAAGTTGTAAATATTTCATAAAACATGCCCTTATGGCTTGTAGTTATTTCAGACTGCAACCCGGTTTTCATATTAAAGTCATGTATTTCTTATGAAAGCTTTGGCTCACAACGGGAATTAATTTTCTCGGGCAAGGTTTACTTTAAAACCTTGTAAGGGATCAAGTTTACTTTATAACTTAGTCTAACACAAATCTATGTACGTTTCAGTGCATTTATTTGTTAAAACAAGAGAAGTCTTGTTTTTATGAAGCAATCATCTCTACAACTATGCTATCTACAATTGGTATCTACATACTCGACGATGCGACTACTCAACCGACGACTACAGCTCTTTCAGTAGAACACGGGTCAACAATTGAGGGGGAGCAACTGTCAAGCATTCAGAATCTTCGATGCCGAAAGTGCCAAGTTCACAAACTGATGTCAAGACAAGAATACCAATCGTACATGTGGTGTCAAGAGATGACTTCAAACGTGACGAGGCGACCAACATATGCTGACAAGAACCATTTGATCTTTTCATATGATGTTCTCATCAATCAGGTCCAACCTTGTCAATTCTTTTCTAATATGGTGAATATGTGATCATGTTACAAGTCGGTATCATATCTCATACATTTGGTATCATGAAGATAAAACGGACTTGCATTTTTCTTCCCAAAACCTTTGTTAAAACGTCATTAAATCAATTGATATTAAAAACATCGATTGGGTTAATATTTTTAATATGGGGGAGAAAATGTGATTTAATATGGGATATTATCACAAATGGTTTGACTTAATGTGCTGGCTCATCCCGACATATGCGAAATGTTTTCGAATATCGTGGCATATGTTAAGGGGGAGCAAAACGGATTTGCATATCAAAATGGATTTTCATGGTGACATATACTTACCCAAAACCCATTTATTTCACGACGATGAAGATTGTGGTGACATAAGGATGGTAGGATAGGTTAAGTCCTATGATTCCTCCAGAACCGGAGGAATCTTCCCAAGGACATTCCATGGCTAGAAATAGTAGTCCTTAGGAAAGTTGGAGAAAGATTGTGAACGTAGCTGAATGCCGACCAAGTACTTAAGTTAGCATTGGAACAATCACAACAAGGAGCTAGTTATGACGTATTGGTAAACATTGAAGGGGTTGAAGAATGAAAAAGAATTGTAAAGATAAAGGGTGTAAAGAAAGAAGCCCTCCTTACAACCTTAGGCAGAAACCGGGTCAATACATATGCTATTGAGATCATTTTAATGATGCTCGATATTGAAGATAGACATCATGGACCCAGTGATGCAATGCACAACCCATCCCAGCTAACTCAGATATCTCTTAAAAGATATTTGTTTTAATCACACGGAGACAACACGTTATCTATCGATTTATTCACTCCGAATAAATTGGTATTGAAATGGTGGCACTCCTCTCCAGCCTCCGATCCCTAAAATCCAAAGTGCACGATCGAGTCTAGAGCCATTTGAGATCATCAAATATCTCATTAGGACACACTTTCATAACTCCTTGCTTCTTCACACACTGTGAAAAGTAAGGAAGATCTTAAGAGTCCTACGCAAAATCTTCATGATCTTGCCTGAACATCCGAGTAATACGAAAGTATTTACAATGAAGATGGAAATCCTTCTTGAGCGAACATCAAAAGCTCATGGTAGGTGACTTGTGCGATTCTTTATGAATCAAACTTGTGATAACTGGAAAGCAACAATGGTTTAATTCTTAGCTGAACTTGAACACGTTCCAGGCCTCTACGCAAAATCTCAGTGATCTTGCCAGAACACTCAGAGTGATACCTTAGTGTTCACAGTGATGAGTGGAAATCCTTCTAGTGTTAACATCAAACAACACTTGGTAGGTAACTTGCAAGATTCAATATGAATCAAGCTCATGATAACTGGAAAGCAACGATGGTGCGGTTCTTAATTGAATTTCACTTGTTCTAGGAATCAGAATTGACGGCTTCAAATCATGCGGATATTATTATCCAAATGATTCACTTTTTATGTTCGCAGTCAGCTTTGGACGGTCGAATAAAGAGAACGGGTTTACCCGCGAAATCCTGTCAGGAAGTTACTTAATTGAAACTATCCGTCACGGGTACGATATCTAATATCGTCCAACGGTCTTCACCGACCGGAGGTAAAATGCTACCGAATTAGAATGAAATGTTCAAAGCCATTTCGTTCGTGTCTACTTATGTTGCGGCATTTGAAGACGGTGGCGTTGCGAGATCCAAGAAGAAGTCGTCCCCGCATGCTTATACTTTATGCACTTAATACCTCATCAAATTCAAGAAAGCCTAAAAGTTAAGTCTTCCGCTGTATCGAACTCTGAAGCTTTCAAGAATTACGAAGCTATAAGTATGTGGGACATGAGGTCACGAAGAGGCAAAGATCACAAGTGATGGATGCACAAGATCAAGGCAAGATATTAATACTCAGGATTGATATCAAAGATCACATCAGCATGTTCACCAGAAAAGGAAAAGAAAAAGAAAGACGAAGACTACGAGCTCAAGACAAGCATAGTATGCTAGGTTTATCTTATTATTGTAACTTGGGTAATTCCCTTGTTTGGAGTGACCTCCCTTAGGGGGAGATTGTTGGAAATACGTTTTACGTATTAAGAAGGATCGGTCACTCCAACAATAGTCCATGTAATAGCTCGTAGTTTAGTCACTTATCTTTATTTAAACAAACAAACTAAAGCCTAGCCTACAACATGTGTAGGCCGACCCAAATGTAAGCCCAATCCCATGTCAAGGGCTTGAGTATATAAACCCTCTCCTTTGATGGAGAGGGAGAGTGGTTATTCATTTTACACATAGTGAAAAAGTGTTTTTCTTTCACTTTCTCTCTCTAAGTGTGTGTGTTCTCACCATATCTCTATCTCTTTCTCTCTCTAAAACATAAGCAAGATTTACATATCCTACAGTACAGATGTGTGGAACACATTGCCAAGACTAACTGACCATAGGTAAGGGAAAAGATAGGGATGGTGACTAGGGTATGCATATTTTCTTGGGTTGACCAGGTGTAGGGTGACTTATGTGTTGACTTTTTGACCTTAGACCTTTGCTGAATAGAGGACTCTTGAGTTTCTATGTATCTATCTTATGTATGCAAGTGTGTGCATTAGAGCAGAGCTAGTTAGCATTGGTCTCTCCATGATTAGTCTAATACCCCTAGGAAAGTTTCCCCTGCTTTCACCTTTTGTTTCCCCTGCTATAACTACATTCCCCTGTTTGACCGTTGACCGATAATACCGTTACCCTGTTCATAGCCGTTGGGCCTGCTTGCAAAAATTTTGGTTAGGGAATATTTTATTGTTTTTAAAAGATATTTAAGGCGCTTTCTTCGCTGATTGGTAATCTTTACTTTATTATTTCAAATAAATTACTTTTTTATCAAGATTTATCTTTGATATTTTTGCAATTTGAAAATTTGGTCCAATCACAACTCTTAAATTCGCCTATAAAAACTTAATTCCCTTCACAAGCAGGTCCATCTCTCTCCCTCGACTAAATCCCACCTACCTCTCACCATTATAAACCTTCAAAACATTTTCAAACTTTATCATGTCTCTCAAAATTGCTGCTAATCATAATCAAATCGCTTTATTACATGATGAACCATCAGAGTTTGTTGATGATGTGGCCTTTCTAAAATCCTCGTATTTTAGAGTGGCCCTTCTCATCAACCCTAGAATTTACACCTCACACATTCAACAGTTCTGGTCTAAATCCATGACCAAAACAGTGAATGGAGAGGTCACAATTCAAAGCACTGTAGATGGTCATCCCAAGGTGATTACACTTGCCTCCATCAGGGACAATCTTCTTCTTGATGATGAGGATGGGATAACCAACCTATCTGATGCTGAAATCTTTGAGGGTCTTGTTAAATTGTGGTACACTCTTTCTAAAGACCAAAAATATAAGTTTGCTAAAGGTCAGTTTGCCCCACATTGGAAATATTTTATTCATACAATTTTACAATGTTTGTCACCAAAAACCACTGCTTTCAATGAATTTGGTAGTGAGATGGCTTCTGCCCTGATCTGCTTAGCAACAGGGAGGAAGTATTGTTTTTCTCAAATGATTTTCAAAGGAATGGTTAAAAATGTTTCAAGCAATTCAAAATTCTGTATGTACCCAAGGTTTATTGAACTTCTGCTGAATATGAGTGAACATGGTCCAATCAAACACAAAAACTACTTTTCAGCAACCAAGCACACTACCAAACTATTCACCACACTTCTTGCACCATCCCCACAATTTTCTTGCAGGTCCATTCTACTCACTACAATTATGATGAAACAAATCAGAAAGGAAGAAGCCAAGACACAAACAGCCAAACATAAACCTTCTGATTCCCCTGCCAAGAAACTACACCCTACCAGTACTCTACCCCCTGCTGATCCACAACATGAAAGGCGATCCAAATCCAGGTTTGCCAGGTCTCCCTTGCCTGGTGAATCTTCACAAGTAGCAGAGAGGAGAGTCTCCAAGGGTTTGGAGCAAACTGAGGGTTTGGCTGCCACTACTGTCTCATCCTCAAGGGGTGAGCAGGATAGTGACACCATCAGTAAGTCCTCTCCCTCACTCCATGATATCCAAAAAGGGGATAAATTCCCTTCTAGGATTGAGATCAGCATGAAACCTATGACCATTTTGGAATTGACGAAAATGTGCATGAGCTTGAAAAGGCAGAATGCACAACTTGTACAAAATGTCAAAAAGCAAGGTCTGGTTATCAATAACTTGGAAACCAAACTTGCCACACTTGAGGGGAGGAGAAAGCCCAGACTTATCATATCCACAGATGAGGATACTTCCAAAGGGGAGGAAGTTCCCAATACAGAAGAGTCTACTCAGTACTATTCATATCCTGGTGGTGTACAAGGAAAAATAGCAAGTGCTGAGAAAGGGATTGAGAAAGGAAGTGCTGATAAGGGAAGTGATAAGGGGAGTGAAAATAAAGAGATTGCTCAAACATTGCTAACTATGGGCAATCAAGAAGAAGCCCCTGCTTCAAAAGTTTCCCCTGCCATTGCTGATCCCACTACTATAAGTTATTCCCCTGCTAAGCCTATTACTCAAACTTTTGTTAGAAAGAACAGAAAGAAACCAGCTCAGAAGGGAATTACTATCAAAGAACCTGCATCTAAAGTTAAATCAGCACCAGCAGTGGATCCAAAAGACAAAGGAAAAGGAATCATGATTGAACAGCCCAAGAGAAAATACAAGCATAGAACTCCTGAACAGAAAAGGGCTCAAGAAGCACATGATGCACAAGTAGCTCTCAGGCTACAACAAGAGGAGATGGATATGCAGGATCAGAGAATGAAAAAGATGAGGCCTAAAGAGATGCTCAAGCAGGTTGAAATTAGGCATAGGGAGTTGGATGATAGGGTGCCTCATGTTGGAGAGTTTTTAGATCAATGGGAGAAGGAGTTAATAAATGCTCCTTTGGAAGACAGGTATGAGTTGACTTGCCTTGTTTACAAATATCAAACTGAATATCTGGAAAGGATGGCAAATCAAATTCAGAGAGAAGTCTTTGAGTTCTGAGAAAGGGAGACTTGAACACTACAAAGTTTTGCTCAAGAGACATAAGAAGTGGAAGGATGGGGACTTCACAAATATGAGTTTTGAAGCCATAAAAAGAGCAGTCATACCAGTTTTAAGAGAATATGATGTGGAAGACTTTATGACTATGAACTCTCCTGAGGAAGCTGAGTATCTTAGGAGAAAAAGTGAAGTGTTACTGAAAGCTAGGGAATCCAGGAAAATAAAGGCTGAAGGAACAACTTTGGAGACTACACAAGAAGGTGCATCATCCCAAGCAAGTGCACCATCACAAGAAGGGGTATTACATCAAGCAGGTGAAAGTTCTCCAGCAATTGAGAAGTCTGTACTTAATGTACAAAGCGCAGCCAAAAGACTCAAGAGAATGGAGAAAGTTGGCACAGTCACTAAGGAGTCTCAACGTCCTTCAAATGAAGAAATTGATAAACAGCTAATTCTGTAGGAAAATGATGATATCTCACCTAGTGAACTTGGAAAGAAGTTTGCTATAATAGAGTATGCTGTTTATGAACACAAAGGGAGGACTTGGTGGAAGCTTACAAGAGCTGACAATACAGCACAGACATTTCAAAGTCTAGATGTCATGTTTCAAACCTTGGATAGTGAGGACTTAGAAGATCTGTGGAAAATTTTGAAAAAGACTTTTGCTGCAAAACCTCCTACCATGGATGGTGTGGAGAAGGATTGGGTAATCTGGGAGTACATGCATAGGATGTATGAGCATGACTTATTTGATCCTATATTTGATGCAGTGAATAAAGGAGATTTGTTGTATTGGAAGTTGTTTACCAATTCTCGGGTCTATGAGGTAGTAATGGAAGGAGTAAGTGTGTACTTGATCAATCATCGTTATTATCCCTTCACTCAGGAGACCTTGAAGAAACTAGCACGCGCTAACTTGATTGTAGATGCTAAAACGCCTGTTGCTTATGATCTGGTAAGGATGATGCATAGTCAGATTTGGCCAGAAAGTTTGTAAGCATCCTCATCAACTAGAATTTATTCAGAAACTTGTCTTTAGGGGAAAGCACAAGTTTAGGGGAGGATTGTTGGGAATAAATCTATGTATACTTGTTACCCCTGCTAGTTGATTATTCGTACCCCTGCTAGAGTAAGTTTCCCCTACCAAATAACAAAGGCAGGGGGATTGGTTCCCCTGTTGAAGTCAAAGGCCCTGTCGTCAAAGATAAACTTGGAATAGATTTTTACGCGTTTCTGTTACTACTCCTTAATACTTTCCAAGTTTGTTAGTAGTGATCTTGTACGTGAGTCCTTATGCCTATAAAAGGACTCACTAGGTTAGCATGCAAAGTGTGTCTTTTCTCTATTGTCTTTCATTTTCATACTTTAAGGTTTTATAAACCCTAATACCATTATAGGGTATTCGTATATCATTGATATATTAAAGTTCAACGTTTGCTTCAATCATATTGTTCTTGTGCTAAACATTATATTCCGCATCTTGTTTAGTTACTTTGTCTTGCAAAGTTTCTCTAGTGTTAGATTGAATTTATTCTTTCTATCACAACCCTTAAACAAGCTATTAAGGTTTAAGATCTGAGTTTGGGATCAACATATGGTACTATTTCAGAGGAGGTATATGTCTCACAACCTCCAAGTTTTGTAGATCCTAAATTCCCCAATAGAGTCTACAAGGTTATCAAAGCACTTTACGGTCTGCATCAAGCTCCAAGAGCCTGGTATGCAACCTTATCCAATTTTCTGCAAGAACATGGATATAGGAGAGGAACCATTGACAAAACTCTGTTCATCAAGAAGAATGCTAAGGACAACATTCTAGTTCAAGTTTATGTTGATGACATCATTTTTGGTTCTACCAAGAAGACATGGTGTGAAGAGTTTGAAGCTTTGATGAAAGGAAGATTTCAAATGAGTTCTATGGGAGAACTAACTTTCTTTTTGGGACTGCAAGTCAAACAAAGGAAAGATGGAATATTTATCAGCCAAGATAAATATGTTGATGAAATCTTGAAGAAATTTTCATGTATGGATACAAGGAGTACAAGCACACCTTTTGAAGCCAAGAAGTCTTTATCAAAAGATGAACATGGAGAAGATGTTGACATTCATCTATATAGGTCAATGATTGGTTCATTGATTTATCTTACTGCTTCAAGGACAGATATAATGTTTGCTGTGTGTGCCTGTTCAAGGTTCCAAGTTCATCCAAAGGTGTCACATCTACATGCTGTGAAGAAGATTTTTAAATATCTTAAAAGTCAACCCAATTTAAGATTATGGTATCCTAGAGATTCCACCTTTGAATTGGAAGCTTACTCAGATAGTGATTATGCTGGAGCTAATCATGATAGGTGATATGAGCTTAAACTCATATCCTTTTATCAACAAATAACCCTAAAACATGAAGCAAAATACCAATTTATTTGGCAAAAACAGTGTTATGTGGTATGTTTGTGTTTGTGTGCACTTGTGTAGGTTAAAAGATACATTTTCAAGCAAACAAGGAAAAATCAAGCTCAAACGGATGAAAAAGACAAAAGAGGATCAAAAGTGACAAGACTTTGAAGTACAAGGACCTATCTTGACAAGTTATGAAAGTTGAAGGACTAAAAGTGCAAATAATGAAAAGTTAAGATTCAAGTCAAACTTGGTCAACTACTAAGTCAACTCAGTCAAAGGACCATTTTGCTCAAGGATGGAAGTTGAAGGACCAATTATGTCAAAAGAATGAAGATTGTAGCTTAAAACAACATTCTGCCAAGTCAAGGGGCTTGTTTTGCCATGATTGGAAAGTTATTTGAGTTTAATCCATGTGATAAAGAGTTCAACCAATGGGAGAAGAGAAAATCAAGCACACGGATCAAGCATTAATTGTCCACTACCGCCGCCTCACATTTATTACAAAATCTAAACAGTTTTGATCTGTGTGACTAAATTTAAACCAATCAGAATTCAACACGTGTCATCTTCAAGAATAAGAAATTTTCCCAGGATCGCGTTTGAGATAGAAGCAATTTCATGGAAAGTTATAAACACCAAAGTTGATCGATTTGAAGAGACGAATTCAATGGTGCAACTCAATTAACATATCATCCATCCAATCAAGAACCCCCAAATCATTGTTCATACCTTCAAAGTGCTAAATGCAGAATTCTCCACGTGGCAAGCTATGATTGGTCCTGACACGTCACCAACTCCAACAAACTCTCCCTTCTTGCCTATAAATAGCTAGATTGTACTTCATTTTTAGTGGTAGCTTAAATTTGTAAAAACACCTAGTTAAATTTTCCCTTTCCTTTTTCCCTCAATTTTCCCCTAACTACTCAAGAGTCTGACAAACTCTTGAGTCAGTTAGTTAGTTACTACCTTTGTAACAGATTTGTAACCATTTTTCAGTAATAAAATTCAAATTCCCTTTTTCCCGCCAATTCTGTTCTTATCATTCCAGTTCAAATCTTGCTGCATTTGGATATTGTTGTTGCTGTTGAGTGTTTGTTATGATCAATCATTGATCATAACTGACATTTGTGAAGTTTGCCAGCTTGTTGATCACAATTCAGCCATTGCATAGTTCTAATGGAGATTTCAAGTAGATTGATGGTTTTTCAGTTGATTTGTTGATTGATACTTGTTGATTTCTAGTGATAGGTGGTGGTTATCACTAGGGCAAGAGAGCTAAGCGCTCCTCTTCTTCTCAAAGGATATCTACATTAGGTTTTAAGCTTCCTGTTTTTGTTCCACTCAACAAGTCTATTGCATGCTACTTTTCATAGTTAAATCTGATGGCTGCATGTTATAACTGTTAGTAGTTGCTGTTTGTTTGAATTCTGGTTGCTTATAGCTTAATTCCTGTTTACTTGATTTTAGATTTGGTTTAAGTCCTAGTTTTAGCTTATTTTCAGTCAGAATTTGGTTCTTGCATCTTAATTGGGTAAAGTTGTTCTTAGAGCTCACTTGTACTCTTAAATCAGTCCATTTGAAGTATCAAACTTGGAGTTGAAAGCTTTTGAACCAGCTTAATTCAGTACTTAAAAAGCATTTGAAAAAGTTTGTAAGAAATCAGTAAAGGAGTGTTTGGGAATATATCAAAAGTAGTTTTCAAGTATTGAGAATTGGTGTTTTAAAGTTCATTTACAGTCCTTTAGTGATAACAAGTGGATTTAAGCCTTTTACAAGTCAAGTTCAAAGTCAAACAGGCAAATGGCTTCAAAATTGTTTGGGTCAGCTTTCATTTAGCTTTGTTCTTAAAAACTTGCCATTTTCATTTGCTTAGTTCTCATTCATTTCTAGATGAAATTTCCTCAAATTTGCTTTCAGTCTTAGCTTATTTCATATGGTTTTAGATTCCAAAAGGAATTTCTACAGTATTAGTTAATAAGCTGGGAATTAGCTTTTTGGTCCAAGACTGAGCAAAGCTCATTCTCTGATATAAAATTGTTACTGTTTTCCTAGATCTTCATATCTACTTCACAAAACTTGTGATTTTCTTTCATAAAATCAGTTAGTAAGTGTTCCTAGTTAATTTCTGAAAGTTTGAGCTTTTTGCAAATTTTGGTCAACGTTTGGTCAACATAAGCTCTTTTTAGCTTATTTCAGATTTAGAGCTTATTTCTGGATGAAATTTGTTCTGGTTTGATTTCCCAATCTTTAAATAAGTTGCTTAATCAGTTTCAAGAGAAAAATCAAGTTGTGGTTGACTAGATTTGGCTAGAGCTTATTTTGAGCTTATCAATAAGCACTCTTTTGCTTATTTTTGATCTTTAGCTAAATTCCTTGGACACACGTAGCTTAAATGAGATTTTAAGCATTTTGCAAGTTGTTTCATTGATTTTGGTTGAGAAATAAGCCAGAACGGGCTTATTCTTTCTTGTGTCCCGTTTTTGCTTATAAACTTTCAAAAATTGCACTTTGGTCCTTCCATTTCTAACAGTGTTTAATTTTTGGCTAAACTTCCAAGAATTTAGGGTTTGCATTGTTTAGGTCCCTGGAATTTGGAATTTGTTAAAATTCAGTTAGTAGTTTGTTAGATTGTTACATTTTTAGTTAGTTTGTTATAGTTTTTGCATTTTTGATCCTTTTAGTTAATAGATTTACATTTTTAGTCCCTATAGTTGTTAGAGTTTACATTTCAAGCATTTACTTTTCATAGAATTTACAATTTCAGTCCCTTTAGTTTCATAGTTGGCATTTTGAGTTTTTACTTGAATAAAAACGTGGTATTTGCAATTTGTTTTACATATACGTAGGTATTATTTTTCCTTTTGGCAAGCATTTGTTGAATTAGCAATAGATTACCAAGCAAGCTTAACGACCAAGAACAATTAAAAATCTGATATTGGTTGGACTTTCTATTGGTTAAGAACTGAGAAAACAAACTACATTATACTACATTTCAAATGGCGCCGCTGCCGGTTCTTTGACTACACGAGAGACTATCGATTGACGGTTTTCATTGGCTTTTGGGATCCGTTCACTTTGTGAACGTTATTTTTACGTATCATAAATCAAAAACAAATAAAAAATCAAAAATATAAAAATATATAAAAAACTAAAAAATTAACAAAACAATTCTTTTCCTAAAGAATTGACCAAAAAAAATTAAAAAATCCAAAAAGCAATCTTTTTCCTAAGAGATTGCACCCAAAAATATATATATTATTGGATTCTTTCGGTTTTTATGTACATATAGTATTTTCCTTTAAAAAACTCATAAATACAAAAATATATTCCATATATTATTATAAGTAAATACGTATACGTATAAGAACAATCAATCTACATATCTTCCATAAGTATTGCCGAGGCAATACACCGTGTTGAGGGGCGTTCCGGTCCTTGACACGTGTATCGATCAAACAAAATAAAGCAAGAATAGATAAATACTCTCAATAAGTAACAATTCGAAGAATACGAACATTTAAGTGAATAGAAAGGCGATGTGCTATAAAATGTCATCTAAGGGTCAATAGGTACTTAAGTGCTTCGCGCCACCTAACCCCCCGTTCACTTGGGAGTATTCTAAGAAGGAAGGCTTCATTGAGGGTCTTGCACCCAAAGTAGTAAATACATATATTGTTATTTTCTTGTGGATATTTAATATTGAAACTCGAAGAGGATAATCCATTTCTCTTCAAAGTCACACGAGAGCTTCTCTCTCATTCCTTGTATTGAGTTGCATGCTCACTCGCGGGCGTGCACAAATACCGATTGGTGTACAACCTCTTCCTCCGAAAAGGAAGAAAAAGAGAAAGAGTAAGACCACCACCGTCCACCAAGCCGATCACGAGAATCGTGCTTTGTCACCACCACAAGAAGCCATGGCTATTGATAATCGTACTTTGTATGAACGTATGCAATCCAACATTCATGGATATTCTAGTGCCATTAAGATTCCCGACTTTCCCGCTAACACATTTGAGCTACATACATCTATGATCAATATGGTTGCTTTATCACCTTTCTTGGGAAAACAAAATGAGGATCCTCATGCTCACCTTAAGAGATTCCTTTCACTTTGCAATACCATTAAGCATAATGGGGTTCCACATGAGGTCATTAGATTGATGTTAGTGTCATTTTCTTTAGATGGGAGTGCTAAGCATTGGTTAGACACCCAACCACCCGATAGTATCACCACATGGGACGGTTTTACCACTAAGTTTTTGAACAAATTCTTTCCTCCATAACAGACTATGGCTTTGAGGAATTTAATTATGGGCTTTACACAAAAACCTAGTCAATCCTTTAGTGATGCTTGGGAAGAGTATAGTGAGTTGTTGAGGCGATGCCCTAACCATGGATTGGATGATGTAAACCAAATCAATACCTTCTATAATGGCCTTAAACCTCACCACCAAGATTCACTAAATGCTTCCGCGGGAGGGAGTATTCTTCTTAAAACATACCACGAGGCTTTGAACATTATTGAGACTAAGGCAATGGTTCAAACAAACAATCCATTTGAAGAAAGGGTTCATGTTATCCAAAACACTTCTCAAACTCCTTGTGACATCCAACTTCTTAAAGAGATCCTTCAACAAGTCAAACAAGGACAAGAAATGACTCATGACATGGTTCAAAATTTTAAGAGCATGACATTGAACAATTCCTCAAATAATGTGAATGCCATCACCATTTCTTGTGTTACTTGTGGAGGCCCCCACTCTTATGAACAATGTGATAAGGTGCAAGGGTATCAAGGGGAATGCTATGCTTACCAAGAGGAACATCGTGAACACTTCAAGCCTAACATCAATCCAAATAACCTTTCTTACAAATCCCAAAATTATCTTACTCCACCCGGCTTCCCACCCCAACCACCTACCCAAATTCCACAAAATCCTCCTCAATATTTAGCAAGGAATCAAGGGCAAAGACAACCATACCAAGGAAATAACTACAAGGCACCCAATCATTTTCAACCTCAAGCAAATACCTTTTATCCACCACAACAAGGATTTAATCAACCACTTCCATTTATTCCCAATCAAGCATATGCTCCAATACCAAATCAAGCTTACCCTCAAAATCCAAATCAAGGATATGGGATGCAAGAGACTCAAGAGTATGTTGACAAGAAAATGCGTGAAATTGAGAAGAGAATGAATGACCAATTGAAACGTATAATGGAGGAACAAATCAATAGGGTTTTAGTGGCGGTAACTCAAAGACCACAAGGGGCTTTACCTTCTAATACACAAACAAACCCTAGGGCCAATGTCAATGCTATTACAACAAGGAGTGGAACAACAACAAAGGATCCTTCACCTCCTAAACCTACTCTTGTTCAACCCACTTGTGCTCCTACTTGTGACAAGCCTTCTACTTCTACTTCACCTCCTCAAAATGCTCCTATTCACTCAAACATACCTTCTCAACCACCTCATACTTCTCCTTTACCTTCCACACTTCCAAATGAAGAGGCTAACAAAGACAAATCTTCCACCACAACACCTATTCCACCTACACCAAAACCTACTCTTCCATACCCTTCAAGGTTGAAAAAGGACAAGTTAAAGAACAAAGATGACATCCAAGTCTCCAATTTCTTAAGTATGTTCAAGCAACTCAATATCAACATATCCTTTGCGGAAGCTCTTGATTATATGCCAAAGTTTGCTAAGATGTTCAAGGATTTGCTCTCAAACAAAGAAAAATTGGTTGATTTGCCCAACACATCACTTAATGAAAATTGTTCCGCGGTGTTACTTAAAACCTTACCAACAAAACTTGGAGATCCGGGGCGCTTCTTGATACCTTGTAATTTTCCCGGTGTTGAAAATTGCATGTCCTTGGCGGATTTAGGGGCGAGCATAAATCTCATGCCTTTATCGGTTTGGAAACAACTATCTCTTCCCGAGCTCACTCCCACTAGGATGACTCTTGAACTAGCCAACCGAACCATAGCTCACCCCGTAGGTATAGCGGAAGATGTGTTTGTAGGTGTGGATAAGTTTACCTTTCCGGCCGACTTTGTAGTGGTCGATTATGACATGGATCCTAGAGTGCCTTTGATTGTTGGTAGACCGTTTTTGAGAACGGGTCGTACCTTGATAGATGTGGCGGAAGGAGAATTAATTATGAGAGTAGAAGATGAGAGAGTGGTGTTTAAGTTAGGCAAAGTTTGTGATAGAAAAGAGGTTAAGGAGTCTAGACCTTGTGAGACTATTAACATTGTGGATGTGCTAGATGAAGTGTGTAATGAACACTTTCATGATGCTTGTAAGAATGCTAGTGATGAGATTCCACATGTTGAAACCGTGGCCTCAATTGCTCCCTCTTTAACACCTTTTGGAGAGAGTGATTTCCTCTTGGAGGAATTTGAGTCTAACTTTCTTGGTAATGATGATTCTCCCATTAATTGGGAAGAAGATATTCTTACAATCCAAAAGTTGCTCAATGAGGACCCTATTCCTTCTCCTATTCCACAAGAGATTACCATTGAGGAACCTTCCATAGTAAAACCTTCCATAGAGAGTCCACCTCCCATTGAACTTAAGGAACTTCCATCCCACTTAGAATATGCTTTCTTAGAAGGAAAAGACCAATTACCGGTGATTATTGCTAAAGAGTTGAAAAAGGATGAGAAGGAGCAACTTATTGAAGTCCTTAAGAAACACAAGAAAGCCTTAGCATGGAAAATATCCGACATAATGGGAATTGATCCACATTTTTGTACTCACAAAATCCTTATGGAGGATGATTATAAACCCGCCATTCAAAACCAAAGGAGAGTTAACCCAAAAATCCATGAGGTTATTAAGAAGGAAGTGATTAAACTCTTAGATGCGGGTATGATTTACCCCATTTCCGACTCTCCATGGGTTAGCCCGGTTCATTGTGTTCCAAAGAAGGGTGGAATCACCGTGGTGCCTAATGAGAACAATGAGCTTATTCCCACGAGACTTGTGACCGGTTGGAGAGTTTGCATTGATTATAGAAAACTTAATGAGGCAACTAGGAAAGACCATTTCCCGCTTCCCTTTATGGATCAAATGCTTGAACGCTTAGCGGGAAATGAGTACTATTGTTTTCTTGATGGCTTTTCGGGTTATTTTCAAATACCCATTGACCCTAAGGATCAAGAAAAGACCACATTCACTTGTCCCTACGGTACATTTGCTTACAAGAGGATGCCTTTTGGCCTATGTAATGCACCGGGGACATTTCAAAGGTGCATGATGGCGATTTTCCATGACATGATAGAGCAAACCATGGAGGTTTTTATGGATGATTTTTCCGTATTTGGAAGCTCCTTTAGCTCATGTCTCACCAATCTTGAGAGAATGCTTAAGCGTTGTGAGGAAAAAAGTTTGGTGCTTAATTGGGAGAAATGTCACTTTATGGTGAAAGAGGGGATTGTTTTAGGACACAAGATATCCAATAAGGGATTAGAAGTTGATCGAGCTAAAATTGATGTGATTGCTAAGCTTCCCCCACCCACCTCGGTTAAAGGTGTGAGGAGTTTCTTAGGTCATGCGGGATTTTATAGGCGCTTTATACAAGATTTTTCTAAGATAGCTAGACCGATGACTCATCTCTTGGAGAAAGAGGCTCCTTTCATTTTTGACCAAGCTTGTTTAGACTCTTTTGAGACCCTTAAGGAAAAATTGACTAAGGCTCCCGTTTTGGTTTCTCCAAATTGGGAATTACCTTTTGAGCTTATGTGTGACGCTAGTGATTATGCGGTGGGGGCCGTCTTAGGACAAAGAGTTAATAAGCATTTTCAACCTATACACTATGCGAGTAAAACCATGACCGGTGCACAACTTCATTACACTACCACGGAAAAAGAGTTGCTTGCTATAGTATATGCTTTTGAGAAGTTTAGACCATATCTTGTGCTTTCCAAGACCATAGTATATACGGATCATTCCGCTCTCAAGTATCTTATGACAAAACAAGATGCTAAGCCTAGGCTTTTGAGATGGGTTTTGTTGCTTCAAGAGTTTAAGATAGAGATTCGTGATAAGAAAGGGGCCGAGAATTTAGCGGCGGATCATTTGAGTAGACTTGAGCATCCTTTTCAAGGAGATTTCCCACATCAAGAAATCAATGAATCCTTTCCACTAGAGGAGCTCATGTCTATCTCTTCCCAAGAGGATGCCACACCTTGGTTTGCGGATATAGCAAACTATCTTGTGGGCAATGTGCTTATTGAGGGTCTAACTTACCAACAAAAGAAAAAGTTTCTTAAGGAAGTTAAGTATTACTTTTGGGATGATCCATATCTTTTTAGGCAATGTGCGGACCAAATCATTAGACGGTGTGTAGATGGGCCCGAGGCATTTAAGATTTTAGAGGCATGTCATAAAGGACCTACGGGTGGACATTTTGGGCCTAACTACACCGCCAAGAAAGTCTTTGATTCGGGTTACTATTGGCCTTCCATTTACAAGGATGCCCAAGAGATGGTGAAATTTTGTGATGTTTGTCAAAGACAAGGAAAAATTACGCAACGTGATGAGATGCCACAAAATTTTATCCAAGAGTGTGAGATATTTGATGTATGGGGAATAGATTTCATGGGACCTTTTCCATCCTCTAAGGGAAACAAGTATATACTTGTGGCGGTGGATTATGTGTCCAAGTGGGTGGAGGCTAAAGCCTTACCTACTAATGATGCTAGAGTGGTTGTAAAGTTCTTGAAACAATTGTTTGCTAGATTTGGTGTACCTCGGGCCATCATAAGTGATCGTGGTACGCACTTTTGTAATGATCAATTCACGAGAGTTATGAAGAAATATGGAGTGAATCATAGACTTTCTACCGCGTATCACCCTCAAACAAATGGTCAAACCGAGGTCACAAATCGTGGTTTAAAGAGGATTTTAGAGAGAACGGTGGGAGAACATCGAGCTTCTTGGTCGGATAAGCTCGATGATGCTTTGTGGGCGTTTAGGACGGCTTTTAAAACACCAATTGGTTGTACGCCTTATAGGCTTGTCTATGGAAAAGCGTGCCACCTCCCATTTGAGTTAGAACATAAGGCATCTTGGGCTCTCAAGTGGGCTAACTTTGATTTAAACCAAGCCGGTTCATATAGGAAAGATCAAATCAATGAGATGGATGAGTTGAGAGCCAATGCCTATGAGAATTCTTTGCTTTACAAGGAAAAGACTAAGAAATTGCATGATGCTAAAATCAAGAATCGTGAGTTCAAAGTTGGAGAGCCGGTTCTCCTCTTTAACTCAAGATTGAAGCTTTTTGCGGGCAAGTTTAAGTCGAGATGGTCCGGTCCATTCACTATTGCTCAAGTGTTTCCATATGGAACTCTTGAGTTGTCCCAACCCGATGGTCCAAATTTTAAAGTGAATGGTCACCGTGTTAAACATTACTTTGGGGAGGACATTTCTGTTGAAATGGTCCAAGAGGTCCCCATTTTCCCCATGAATTAATTCATTGAGGGACGAGTCGAGCTAGAGACTCATTAACTCAAGCATCGTATAACTAGGTTTAGAGTGTTGTCGGTTAGAAATAAAGGCATAGACTTGGAGATAAGTGTAGGGGCGACCTTCTTTTGTCTTCATGCTTGTTTGTAGGGTTGCTCACTCATCTCATGTTTTGGAGCTTATGGAGGAGGCCCTTGTATCCGGTTCACTTTGTTACTTTAGTGAATTTTCATTGACACCTTGTGCTTAAACATGATTTCACTAATAGTTGTCCTTTCCTTAACTTGGGTTAAGCAAAGTCTATTCATTGTCATAAGTGTAGGGAAGTTTTTATACTTCCATGCTCTTAAACATTGAGGACAATGTTTAGCTTAAGTGTAGGGGGGTCTTCTATCGAAGTGACCTTACCTAGAACTTGTCATTGTCTTGCATGATAACATGGAAAAATGAATTTTCAACATTTTTCAAATTTTTGATCTACTTTGGCCACCAAAAATATGCATTCATAATTTTTGCATCAATCATTTTTCATTTGCATAACACATTTGCATTGTATATATATGTCTTCTTTTATTTTTCATCAAAAATATATAAAAAGAAAAAAATATAATAAAACATGGTTTAACAAATTTAGACTTCTTTGACATATTAGGCCCGCCATGGATGTTTTGACTCAACCCGAGTTTGCTTATTTTAGCACTCTCTAGCTAGTATCCTTAACCATGTAGTCCTTCATTGGTCTATTAGGCTAAGCTTCCACCAATCTCATTATTTGAGATTTTAAATTTGTGGAGAATGGGAAATGATAGAGTTGAAGCAAGTGTAAAAGGGCTAGATAGACTTCATGATAATTACTTGTGGCTTAACCCTTCTCTTCTCTACCTCTAATTTCTTCGCATATATATAATTGTTAATAAATAATCAAGTACGGTTTTAATTGGTTCGTAATCTCTTATGCATTTTTGGCTAATCATTTATGATTGATATGAGTACGTCTTAAGATTCTAAGTTAGCACGTTTTATGTGTACTAGACTTATGTCATGCTCCATATTTAGCGGGTGTTTTTCCTTTTCTTCTTTTCAAATTTCTTGGTGAGGAATAAAGAAAAATAAGAGCGGCTTATGAAAAAAAATGAGTGGCTAGAAAAAAAAAGAAAAAGAAAAAAAATAAAATAATGCAAGACTCCCAAGAGGGGCAGTGTGGTGTTAATTATAGTGACTATTGAGTTCCAATATTACCTTGACGGGTTGCGGGGATTCAATAGATTGCTCCAATCCAATATTACCTTGACAGGTTGCGGGGTTGAAGATCCAAAATCTCAAAAAGATGCGGATGTAAATTATTGCGTGAGTTTTATTTTTCTTTCCTTAGCGAGTGTGTAGTTACTTATGAAAGCATGACATGAGGATTTTACACATAAGGCGAATGACTTATTACTCTTAATACGGACTTATATTAATTGTGAGCGGTTTTTCAAGTAATGGATGAGAAGATTACTTAGGATTAAAACCGTGCTTCCTTATTTTTGGATTTTACACTTCTTATACTTCACACTTGAATAATGACAAATTTGCCTACAAGCAATTTGCTCAAATAATAACCGGTTCCACATTTAATTGTCATGAATAAGTTGATGCACTTTTTACTTGTGAATGCAATGATTCCATTTATAAGCTTGGTATGGGGAAAGTGAAACTTGAGGGTGATAAATGTCCATGGTACCCAAGCCCTAATCTAAGTCATTGAATTCTTTATGAGTTATTTCCATCAAAACCATTTCAAGAAAAATCAAAAAGATATAGATAGAATTGTATTTTGATTCATTGCATTATTAAAAGTCAAAATCATGCATCATCTAGTTTAGAGTAGTGTAGATGCATCTCATATGGCCAAGGTGGATTAATTATGAGGGAAATGTAAATTTTTGAGCCTTGAAATATAATATTGCATGAGGACATGGCAATGTTCAAGTGTAGGGGAATTTGATATGAGCTTAAACTCATATCCTTTTATCAACAAATAACCCTAAAACATGAAGCAAAATACCAGTTTATTTGGCAAAAACAGTGTTATGTGGTATGTTTGTGTTTGTGTGCACTTGTGTAGGTTAAAAGATACATTTTCAAGCAAACAAGGAAAAATCAAGCTCAAATGGATGAAAAAGACAAAAGAGGATCAAAAGTGACAAGACTTTGAAGTACAAGGACCTATCTTGACAAGTTATGAAAGTTGAAGGACTAAAAGTGCAAATAATGAAAAGTTAAGATTCAAGTCAAACTTGGTCAACTACTAAGTCAACTCAGTCAAAGGACAATTTTGCTCAAGGATGGAAGTTGAAGGACCAATTATGTCAAAAGAATGAAGATTGTAGCTTAAAACAACATTCTGCCAAGTCAAGGGGCTTGTTTTGCCAAGATTGGAAAGTTATTTGAGTTTAATCCATGTGATAAAGAGTTCAACCAATGGGAGAAGAGAAAATCAAGCACACGGATCAAGCATTAATTGTCCACTACCGCCGCCTCACATTTATTACAAAATCTAAACAGTTTTGATCCGTGTGACTAAATTTAAACCAATCAGAATTCAACACGTGTCATCTTCAAGAATAAGAAATTTCCCAGGATCGCGTTTGAGATAGAAGCAATTTCATGGAAAGTTATAAACACCAAAGTTGATCGATTTGAAGAGACGAATTCAATGGTGCAACTCAATTAACATATCATCCATCCAGTCAAGAACCCCCAAATCATTGTTCATACCTTCAAAGTGCTAAATGCAGAATTCTCCACGTGGCAAGCTATGATTGGTCCTGACACGTCACCAACTCCAACAAACTCTCCCTTCTTGCCTATAAATAGCTAGATTGTACTTCATTTTCAGTGGTAGCTTAAATTTGTAAAAACACCTAGTTAAATTTTCCCTTTCCTTTTTCCCTCAATTTTCCCCTAACTACTCAAGAGTCTGACAAACTCTTGAGTCAGTTAGTTAGTTACTACCTTTGTAACAGATTTGTAACCGTTTTTCAGTAATAAAATTCAAATTCCCTTTTTCCCGCCAATTCTGTTCTTATCATTCCAGTTCAAATCTTGCTGCATTTGGATATTGTTGTTGCTGTTGAGTGTTTGTTATGATCAATCATTGATCATAACTGACATTTGTGAAGTTTTCCAGCTTGTTGATCACAATTCAGCCATTGCATAGTTCTAATGGAGATTTCAAGTAGATTGATGGTTTTTCAGTTGATTTGTTGATTGATACTTGTTGATTTCTAGTGATAGGTGGTGGTTATCACTAGGGCAAGAGAGCTCAGCGCTCCTCTTCTTCTCAAAGGATATCTACATTAGGTTTTAAGCTTCCTGTTTTTGTTCCACTCAACAAGTCTATTGCATGCTACTTTTCATAGTTAAATCTGATGGCTGCATGTTATAACTGTTAGTAGTTGCTGTTTGTTTGAATTCTGGTTGCTTATAGCTTAATTCCTGTTTACTTGATTTTAGATTTGGTTTAAGTCCTAGTTTTAGCTTATTTTCAGTCAGAATTTGGTTCTTGCATCTTAATTGGGTAAAGTTGTTCTTAGAGCTCACTTGTACTCTTAAATCAGTCCATTTGAAGTATCAAACTTGGAGTTGAAAGCTTTTGAACCAGCTTAATTCAGTACTTAAAAAGCATTTGAAAAAGTTTGTAAGAAATCAGTAAAGGAGTGTTTGGGAATATATCAAAAGTAGTTTTCAAGTATTGAGAATTGGTGTTTTAAAGTTCATTTACAGTCCTTTAGTGATAACAAGTGGATTTAAGCCTTTTACAAGTCAAGTTCAAAGTCAAACAGGCAAATGGCTTCAAAATTGTTTGGGTCAGCTTTCATTTAGCTTTGTTCTTAAAAACTTGCCATTTTCATTTGCTTAGTTCTCATTCATTTCTAGATGAAATTTCCTCAAATTTGCTTTCAGTCTTAGCTTATTTCATATGGTTTTAGATTCCAAAAGGAATTTCTACAGTATTAGTTAATAAGCTGGGAATTAGCTTTTTGGTCCAAGACTGAGCAAAGCTCATTCTCTGATATAAAATTGTTACTGTTTTCCTAGATCTTCATATCTACTTCACAAAACTTGTGATTTTCTTTCATAAAATCAGTTAGTAAGTGTTCCTAGTTAATTTCTGAAAGTTTGAGCTTTTTGCAAATTTTGGTCAACGTTTGGTCAACATAAGCTCTTTTTAGCTTATTTCAGATTTAGAGCTTATTTCTGGATGAAATTTGTTCTGGTTTGATTTCCCAATCTTTAAATAAGTTGCTTAATCAGTTTCAAGAGAAAAATCAAGTTGTGGTTGACTAGATTTGGCTAGAGCTTATTTTGAGCTTATCAATAAGCACTCTTTTGCTTATTTTTGATCTTTAGCTAAATTCCTTGGACACACGTAGCTTAAATGAGATTTTAAGCATTTTGCAAGTTGTTTCATTGATTTTGGTTGAGAAATAAGCCAGAACGGGCTTATTCTTTCTTGTGTCCCGTTTTTGCTTATAAACTTTCAAAAATTGCACTTTGGTCCTTCCATTTCTAACAGTGTTTAATTTTTGGCTAAACTTCCAAGAATTTAGGGTTTGCATTGTTTAGGTCCCTGGAATTTGGAATTTGTTAAAATTCAGTTAGTAGTTTGTTAGATTGTTACATTTTTAGTTAGTTTGTTATAGTTTTTGCATTTTTGATCCTTTTAGTTAATAGATTTACATTTTTAGTCCCGATAGTTGTTAGAGTTTACATTTCAAGCATTTACTTTTCATAGAATTTACAATTTCAGTCCCTTTAGTTTCATAGTTGGCATTTTGAGTTTTTACTTGAATAAAAACGTGGTATTTGCAATTTGTTTTACATATACGTAGGTATTATTTTTCCTTTTGGCAAGCATTTGTTGAATTAGCAATAGATTACCAAGCAAGCTTAACGACCAAGAACAATTAAAAATCTGATATTGGTTGGACTTTCTATTGGTTAAGAACTGAGAAAACGAACTACATTATACTACATTTCAATAGGAAATCCACAACAGGAGGTTGTCAATTCCTAGGCAGAAGACTCATATCATGACAGTGTAAGAAGCAAACCATTGTTGCTACTTCTACAACTGAAGCTGAATATGTAGTTGCTGCTCATTGTTGTGGACAAGTACTTTGGATTCAAAATCAATTGTTGGACTATGGGTTTAACTTCATGAACACCAAGATTTACATTGATAATGAAAGTACTATATGCATTATCAAGAATCCAGTATTTCACTCCAAGACCAAGCATATTGAAATAAGACATCACTTTATAAGAGATGCTTATGACAAAAAGCTTATTCAAGTCTTTTTTTTTTGGTAACGAGTTTCCCCGGTAAATAGATTAACCAAAAAACAGTGAAGTACAAATGGAATGTGGCTAAAGTACCACATTAACCTAAAGCTAAAAACAGCTTGATAAACACCTAAATCTATTGCTTATGGCAGGCCATAAACACTTACAAAACACCTAGAACATAATGAAACAAACCAAACTAGCTAACAACTGCCGTGAAGGAGTTTCCACCTACATTTGTCTTAGAGAATAAATTGGTTGTTTCATCATATACCATTTCAACCTCGTCATCTTCATCATCATGATCCAAAACAGAGTAAGTATTTGATGTAGATAAACCAGCACCTGACGATGACGTAACAATAGACTTCAACTTGGGCAAAGAACCAGTCTTCGCACTAGTCATCCCCTTCTTCGGGTTACTAATTGTAGCTTTAGGCACAAATTTGACATTCGGTTGAACCGATGGACCAGTAAACTTACCACCCTTAATAGAATTCGGCATATTCGTCTTTTTTTTCTTTTGGTCACCGTTTGGAAACCATCATTATTCTCAACAACAGGAATAACAATAGAAGTAGATAGACCAGTACTAGCAGTAGGAACTATAGGAGAAATAACCACCTTATTAGAGCATTTATCAAGAGAGTGACCAAAAGTCTTACACTCAGCACATCTAGGAGGTCTCCATTCATATTCAATACGGATAGTTTCCTTTGTAAACCCCTCCCCCGAAAGAGAAGGGACACCAATTGTAACAACATCCACAAAATCAGCCTCAACATTAACCTCAATTAAGCATCTAGCAAAACTACTCCGACCCCATGACTCCTTACACATAGAACTAGTATAGGAATCTAGCATTACAAGTTTACCAATTAAAGGAGCAATCAAACTACTTCCATCTTCTTCAAAAACTTGAATAGGCACATCATGTAATTTTACCCAAACAGGAATACGAGTCAATTCTTCTTTGATCAACCTAGTATCCATCGACCATTTTTTGAGAATGATCGGAGATTTACGAATCAACCACGGGCCCTCTTCTAACACAGCTTCCAACAAAGCAAGTGACTTGAATTTGAAAAAGAAAAAACCCTTAGAATTCATCATGATCCGTGTCAACCCATGTTTCACCCAGTTGTTTCTAACAAAATAATCAACCACCGGGAAAGCCATTCTCTTTCCAATAAAGTAACCATATAGAGTATGTTCAAGACGATTACTGACCTTCTGAACCACTTTACAAGGAATAGAGACATTTACACCTTTAAAAACATCTTCTGACACCAAGTGACGGAAACTACCAGTATCCACGGACTGCTCCTTTTCTTTTGCACTAGTATCATGACTGCAAGTAGAAGCAAGCGTATCCATTTTATTAGAAAAATCAGCGGTAATATCCTCAATCGACTGTATACTTGCACCATCCAGAGTCAGACCAGTAGGCACATCATCAACCTTCGACATGACATTTTTACTCACACTGACACCTTCTTCACTAGATATAGACACAGACATACTAACAAACTCATCTATTTGCTGCCAACCTATCCCATCATGCTCCTTTTGAACCACAAATCCATCACCAGCAAACGATGGTCTCGCACGCTCATGCAAACCCATAATAGGGTTTCCATCCATTTGCGACAAAACAACATTCTAGGAGTTGAGAAACCATAGGATAAGAAATAGTAACAAACTCATGTTGCTGTACATCAAATGACGGGTATGAAACCCTAACCGGTTGCGTGTTTGAGGAAACCCTAGTCTGATCAATCCCCTCCTTCGCAAGCAAACCGAACTCATAAGAGCACATCATATTAAATACTTCTTGGGATCAAGCACTAGACACCAAGGACCAAAAGTCATATTCATTCATCTTCAAGCTGCGCATAAAATCATACACGTCGCTAGCAGTTGCCAGTTGCATCCCAAACACCTTCCTTATCACATCCATGTTACAGGAATGCATATTGTTGATAGCAACAGCCTTTCCTCTTGAATCCAAACTCGCATAATCAATAGAATCCATCCCGAAAAAAGAAACCCAAATCGAACAGTAACCAAACCGTAACCAATGAAACACAATCACAATCAGAATCACACAGGGAGACAAGACAACGAATCACATAATAAGGAATTAAGACCTTTAATAGATGCGACAACCGACCTAATTAAAAACAAACAAAACGTTTTCACTATCGCAACAAAAAAGAAAAAAAATAAACCGATTAAAAAAATCCTAAGATCTATCAACCGAATAAAAAAGTCTGTTAACTCAAGAGAGATCGAGAAAACATCCTTGTTAGACGGTATTCATATTAAAGAGTATAAGATAATCGATTTTTTTGATGGAGAGAAATTTTTTCCACCATGGATGAAACTAGGGTTATTTTTCTCCTGTATCAAACTAGGGTTATTCAAGTCTTGAAGATTCATACAGACAACAATGTAGCTGATTTGTTGACCAAGGCATTTGATGCAAAGAGATTCGAATTCTTGGTGACACACATTGGTATGCTCAACCAATAACGTGCTGCATATGTTGAGGGGAGGTAATAGCTGTACAAATTTTTATAATTTTTATTGTATAGTCTATGTTTTGTGTTTTTGATGTTATTGCAGGTTAATAGAAAAAATAAAAGAGGTTACATTGTTAGTGGAAAGCATGAACGGGTCAATATTGTGAGGTACTGTTGTCACTCCAAGTACCGCTAGCACAAATCCAAATACCGCTTATGTTCCATGTACCGCTACATGTCCGTTGTACCGTTAAGGGTCTCTCTAATTTTACGATCATCAAAAATACTAATGGCTGCTTTACAAGTAATCTCTAAGTATAATTTGGTTGTGAATCTTGCTATGAATGATGACTCTCTTGGTTTCCATGAGATGCTTGGTTTCCTATCTCGAAGTCATGTTCGCTTTGCACTCACTGTAAGTCCAGTTGTCTCTATACCCATTGTTGAACAATTTCTGGATACTGCTGTATTAGGTACTCGGTTTCGTCAACCTTGCATTAAGGCTAGGGTGAATCATAGAAATATATATGTAACTGAGGTACTGCTACGAGCAAGTTTGATATTAAATGATGAAAATGGACTTAGTATGCTTAATAATACATAGATTCATGATGGCCTTGCAGCCGTGGGCTATGGAGGTGGTAGGGAAAGTCTTACTTTCTTTAAAGCTTTATTTTCACCTCAATGGAAATTGCTTTTTCATGCTATTATTCACTGTTTAAGTTCTAAAAATACATCATTTGATCAAATACCTGCTGCATTGGCATCAGCTGGTGTTTGTCTGGCAAATAACATGGTCTTTAATTTTTCAAAATTAATTTTTGAAGGCATGACTAGGAATTTGGAAGGGACTAATAAGTTTTTAATGTATCCTAGATTCATTCAAACGTTAGTTAGTGACCAAATACCTAACCTACCAGAGTTAACTGATACATGGGATGTTCCTTCATTCACAAAGAGAACTTTCTCTTTCTTGAACAAACAAGGCAATGCCTTTACAGGAACAGTAACACCATTGTTTGCTCATATGTTAGCCCAACCTGCCAATTAAGAAGGTGAGGAACCTAGAAATGCTAGTGCTTCTCAGCAAAATCCTTCTCACCAAAGTTCCCATTCCCTAGAAGATTCACATTCTTCTTCTCACAATGTTGGTGTTACACCAAACACTGATGAGATGATCCACACACATGCTGCTTCTATTGATGCTAGTGGTTCACCACAAGCACAAGCACCAGAGGTGGTGGATGTTGCAAATTTAACTGCTTTGTGTACAAGTTTGTCCTAACAGGTACAGGTGTTGCAGAAAGAAAAGCTTGTTCAAGACAAGAAAATTGCTGAATTGGAAGCTAGCCTAATCAAGCTAAGGAACAAAGTGTCACCTTGGATGAGGCAACATAGATCTATTCAGAAGTCTGCCATCAAGAAGCAAAGATTCAGGAACCACAAGAAAAGGCAACTGAATGCAACCAAACAAGGGAGGAACTATGAAGGGCAAACACCTTCTTCTGGTAATCAGACAAGGATCTCTAGAAATGACATCAATTTTGAATTGGATGAAGATGTCATGGGGACTTATGAAGATGGAACTGGTTTAGAGACTGGTGTGGATGGACCTTCAAATATGGAGATTCAGCATGAAGAACCACAGCCTACTCATGAGGAGCCACAATTTGAAGAAATTTTGGTAACTCGGCCAGCACCACCACCTCAATCACCACTTCAAACAAATTGGAGTGCTTTCTATGAGAAGTTGGAGGAAATTACTATTCAGTTTCCTGTATATTCAACTCCATCACCACAAAGACAAGTATGGTTTCAAAGGAAACAGACTTTGCAAGTACTGTCTGGATCAAGAATGAGCAATAAATCAGACAAGACTAAAGAGGTGCAAGTTGAAATGATGGCTTCTATGGAAGAAAGAGTATCTGGGGATACACAAGTGATTGAAGAAACAAGTGTGTCTAATACTGGTGAAATCAACATTGTTGAAGATCCAAGTACTGCTAAGCCAACTAAGCCGACTGCAAGTACTGCTGACATTGTTGAAGACCCATGTACTGCTAAGCCAACTAAACCGATTGCAAGTACCGCTGGTGATCATCTTTCACTAGAAAGTCAAACTCCTTTTGGAGAAGATGAGACTTTATCCCAATTGCTGCTTGACTTAAGAAAGAAAAATTTAGTTGAGAAGACTAAACAAGCAGAGGTAGAGAAAAAGACACAACAAGAAGTTCTTGCCAAAAAGAATCAAACTCAAGGTAAGAAAGTTCAAGCTTCACACCCTACTAAAGGTATAGTTATTCAACAGCAAGATAATGAAGAAAAAGCTACCAAGCTGAAGAAGAAGCTACCTAAGATTGATCCAAAGGATAAGGGGAAGAAGCAAATATTATCAAAGTCTGAAGATGAAAGTGATTCAGATGATGATATAAACAAAGTCATGTACAAATTTAATCAAATAGACCATGATGAGGAATTTGATTATAGAATGCAAGCACAAATTCGTGAAAATGAATTACAGGAAGAACTTGCAGCTAAGCAAGATTTGCTAGAAGCTAAAAGAATACAGCAAGAATGGAACATACAAGAGTATGACAGGATTCAAGCTGAAATACATGCAAGTGAGCTTCTTGAAGACTCATTGATAGCTGAAGAGAGAGATGCATATGATGAAAAAGAGAAATCAAAATTGATTGATGATCTGGTAAGTGAGCAACAAAGATTCTTTGCTGAAAAGAGAAGGAAAGAAAAGATTAAGCCTCCAACTACTATGCAGATTAGAAATCAGATGATGAACTTTCTTAAGAAAGTTAAGGGATTTACTCATATTCAGCTGGTCAAGAAGAATTTTGAAGAAATCAAGACTTTGTATGAGCAAAATAAGAGAACTAAATTGAATTTTGTTGAGATTGGATCTGAAGCAGATAGAAAAGCTGTTGAAGAGTTTAAGAGAAATCTGCATCAACAAAGGCAATTTGGTAGTACTCCTAGAATTGAGCCAAGTACTGCTGAACCTACAAACACATCTCCACCTATCAAGACCACTTATGTGAGGAAGAATAGAAAGGAGAAGGTAAGTTCAAGGGAGGAAGATACTGCTCAAAGAATGAATACAGGAGTTGAAACTCAAGATATTGCTCAGACTGAAAATGTACAAGCAGTACATACACAGTCAACAGTACATACAACAGTACATACTGAGGAGACGGTACATACAAACTTGGAAGAGGGTTAAACAGAACTTGAGGGAATTTCCAAGGGTGTTAAAAGGAAAAGGTCAACAAAAACAAAGAAGAAAGCTAAGAGAGCTAAATCAACAGTAGAGGATAGTGATGATGATGAGAGCTTGAAGAAGTACTTGAAGATTGTAAAATTTGAAGATCAATGTATTGATACAGAGATTTTTGGAAAGAAAGCATCCATTGCTAAATGGATTTACTCTATAGATCAAGGACTTGAAGCTCATGGAATTCAAAGAACTGATGGCACAACAAGGGTATTTAGACTTTTGGAGGATATTCTTCATATTCTTGACAAACAAGATATTCAAGATCTTTCAAGGTTATGTCAAGAATCCAGTGCAGGTAAAACTAAAGTATCACTATTATACTAGGAATTTCTCTTTATGTATGAGCCACACAATTATGATCAAGAAATGTTGAAGGAATTAGAGAATCAGGTTCCTAGTTACTGGAGATATTACAGATCATGTGGATTGCATATTTTGGATGTAGATGATGTTACATACTATATGCTGCAAGAGAAAACTTACCCTTTCAAAAGAAAATTGTTGGAAAGGATGTCAGAACAACAATTGGAAGTTATAGAAGAATCTGCTGATGCTTTGGAGTTGATCAGAATGGTTAAACAACAAATCAAGGATTTGAAAGATGAGGAAGAAGTTGAGAAAGAGCCTTAAGTGTTTGACTTTCAGTCACACTTCACAAATGGTTCTCAGTTTACCATGTCTAACACACATAAGAACTGGCTAGTCCATAAGAAAACGGTTTGTGGTAAAGACTTATCAAATCCGTTGAAAGATGATAGTTTGCTAAAAACTATATGGTTCTAACTCACCTTGTTTCGAGACAAAGAGTTGGCTAGTCCTAGACATACGGTACTAGGTAAAGACTTCACCAAATCCATTGATGGTTGACAATTTACCAAAAATTGTAAGGTTTTCATTACACCTTATTCTGTGTGAATAAAGTATTGGCTATTCCAGAGTGTACGGCTAACTGGTAAAGAATTTATCAAATCCGTTGATAGCCGGTGATTTGCTAAAAATCATGAAGGCAATACAGATTGGTGTTTGTTGTTAACTGTTTTATTTCGGGTATGAAGATTGCAAGCAAAGAAGTATCTAAAGATACTTAGATGGTTTTCTTATCGTCAAATCAAGACAAAGGTTCATGATTAAGAGTTCAAAGACTAAACTCAAAAAGACAATAACTGATGCTGCAAAGATAAGTGAATGTTTAGAAGACACAAGAAGATCATAGTTTGAAGACAAAGATGATACTCATGATGTTTGAAGATTATCTTATCAGAAGAAGATCTACATTTGAAGTGTTTGGCTACATTTAGTTGTTTACAAATACAAATTACCAAGTTCAATCCAAGGATGAAGGAAAGACTGAAGACATGTATTTTTAATATATCCAGTACAAGAGAAACAAGAAGACAACAAGTTATCATTTCTTGTTTAGGGGGGGATTGTTGGGAATTATTTGTTAAGTGTCAAGTACCGTTAGTGTATTCCAAGTACTGTTAGTGTTATGTAAGTACCGTTAGTATTAACGCGGTACATAGTAAGTACTGCTACTTATAAAGTAAGTACTGCTATGATGATTAGGACAAATATATCTTTGTATAAGATATGTCATAGTTATAGTTAGAGTATATCTTATGTGATATACCTAAATAATTAGAATATTGATAATATATCGTCTGTGATATAGTTATCTTTATAGAATATTCTAAGGTTTCTAGGGTTCCTTACTCTATAAAAGGAACATAGGTACAATGTCTTTCATGTACCTCATTCAAGTCGATTAATAAGAGAATCGAATAGTTAAAAGTAATTATGTTCTTCTGTGCTTTATAAGTTAGATTCCGCATAACTTATTTAGTGTTAGTAAGAGTGATCAAAGTGTTTTAGTTTGATTACAAACTACAATACTAATTCTTAACAGAATATAGATCCAACCAAAGGGATCAACAAAACATTTATTCCAAAGTAATCAGTTTGAATTCTCTAAATTCTCAAGTGAAGTTTCATTTCATTCTTAAGGATTAACATCTATCTTAGAAGGAATGATGTCTTCAATATGTTATACAACATATGAATTTAAAAGAAAAACACAATGCTCCCACTTAATGTCAAGTGTACTCAAAACTATCTAAATTTAATCAAAATCATATTTTCATTAAATTCTAAATTTGGATCCTAGATGCATGATTTAATCCATACTAGGATTATTTATCTTGTATACTAAATAAAGATTTTGTAGACTCATATACCTTTTGATTACACATCGTCCTCGTTAAAAGTAATCATAAAGGAACATCTATAAAGCTTAATAGTCTTATTCCATGAAACATGTATGACAAATAATTATTTTTATTTAATTAATGCATGTAGTGAAGAACGATTTAATCATAGTCAATCGTTTGAGTATGATTAAAAGCACCATATTATTAGCCATGCATTAATTATGCTTACAATTTTGTCCTTGTGAGTATTTCTTCAAAATAAACTCATTCTTACCTCATAGTTTAGTTGTTTGGTAAAAGATCAATCAAGCTCAAAACATCGGTTGTCTTTTAAGGGCTGAATCTTATCCATCATAGTTTTAAGACATTTATCAGATTCAATATATGATAGTTTATCTTAGCAGTTAGTAGATTACAAAGATTATCTAACTTAAATTCCTCAGCATTGATATTAAAATACCAATCAAGTGATGAGTTACCCTTGCAGGTTTATGAATGAGTAACATTTACTTTGGTTTGAAATTTTCGTGTTTAGCCTAAGTATGACATCAACAAGTTGATTTAGAAGGTTATGTATTTTGCTCTTGAATATCTTCAAGATTTGTTTATGCTCCCACTTTGAGATAATTCTCTAAATACTAAGTATTTAAGCAACAATAAATTCTTTTTAATTAGGAAACTACAAAACACATTTAATTTCTCGTCTCTAATTTGTTAATAGTATGCTTCATAAGATATTAACAAATTAAAGAACTTTAATTAAGACATATTACGATCCACCCAAGAACCTTAATTAGGGTTTATAGCATAAACCTTCGAAAAGGTTTGTGTTGCGTTTTAACACCCCCAAATTTACACGCAGCGGAATACATCTTAGGGTGCTAAACAATGATACAACAACACATAATTTACAAAGAACGACTCGAAAAGAGACGTTTTAGATTTATCGTTCCCAAAACATTCATCAGAGTAACGTAGTCCCAAGTAATCGTTACCAAAAGATAAGTTAAAACAACATATTAGTTTGTTTTAAAAATGGAACGATAAATAAATCAAAGAGTTTGAACGACAAAAGCAGTGCACAACTTCATTCCCCGTGACCTCCAAGCTTCCACTTCTTGATTACCTGAAATACATGTGAGTAAAACAATCAGCAAAAATGCCGAGTGAATCTATAGGTTTATGTAATCAATTTGAACACAAGCAAAGATTATAAGTTTGTGGCATGCTTATAAGCATCAAATAATAATTTGCATCAACAATGATAATTGCATATAGCATAAATTGCAATAAGCTCATGGAACCGAGCCCTTAAACACTCCGTTAGGTCTAATAAGACAAGAGATTTATTAATTGTCGTTACCCCCAGATTATTGGTACATTGCCGTATACATGACGTCTCAATACAATATGTCCAAACAGTGCGGAGGTTGGGCCTAAGCTTCTGTGACAAGTCCACACAAACTGAACCGGGACGACTTCCCCCATAGATCTAGTAATTGTACTAGCGGTTAACCCATCATAGGTTATATAACGGTCCATAATTGAGGCTTTAACAATGGCAATCACTTAATGCAATTTAAAGGCAACCACGGTCCATTCATAGAGGGACAAGCATACCATAAAAGACTTGTGTTCTAAGTTTATAAAAACATGTATTCCCCCTCGCGGGTTTTTAAAACAATTTAATGTACACAAGCGAGGCTATAGACTCACCTTATCCAATAGTGGTAATGAGACGATCGCCATCGATAGATGATGCCTTTCAAATACGAGAACCGCAACCTATCAAATGAGGTGCGTTCATTAATAATAGACTCGAGAAATAAACCATACATAAGAATATAAAACTCGAATCATAAAATCACGACAATCTCGAGAGAAAATGATATAAATAACTTCATTATACTCTACTACACATTTACTTAACCATTTTATACTTTTAACAAAGTCCGCCGGTACATACTACATGTACTAGCTTATTTACCCCTTTTAAACTCGTCAACCGTTTGTGAAACGACTCGATAAAATAACTTAATATATATAGAAAGTCCTCCTACAAGTTTATCAAATGAAATTACTTTTAAAGTCCTTTACCCGATTCATTTTTAAACTATAAAATCCGGACAGATTTACGTTAATTTTTCATACAACCGTTTTAACTTATTTAAACGACTCCGTTTACAAAACCGACACTCGGGTTTTAAAGTAAACTCAACCCATAAAATAAACACCTCATTATCAGTAGGTTACATATTTCTAAACTTCCATTTAGAGTCCCCAAGATTCGATCCAAATATCGACAACAACTATTTGTAGTGTCGATACTCGTCTCCCGGTACACGATCATTCAAAACACCATAACTTCGCGCTCGTTTGGAGCTAGAAGCTATACCTTATATCAAATCGAAGCTAATAAAATTATCTACAACCCTAGGCTATAAGTTAAGCCATTTTCAAAACTTAAAAATTCGGATTTTACTGTTTACTTACTGTTGTAAAATGACTATTAAAAACTTGTATAAAATCAACTTTTTGACCAAAACCAACTATAGAAATGTTCATTCCTATACCCTAACATCAACATATATGAACCATAACATCTAAATCATCATAAAAATAAAAACTTTTAGATCAAAATGATGTTTTTAACAAAGTTTTTAGCAAGAACAACATGGATCATGCTAAGAACACCATGCATGATCATGGTCTCTACCTACCAACATCAAGAAAATAAAAAGTGCTTGCATGTGTAAAATTTTTATACCTATGTGATCCTTGATAAAAAATAGGAATGGGTCTAGCTTTGGTTTAGCTCAAATCATCCTAAATCTTGAGTTAAATTGAAAATGGTATGGATTTGGGAGGGTGGTGTGAGTTTCGGCAAATGAGAGAGAAAAAGGAGAGATGAGAAAAATTTTTGATGGAAGAAATGAGTAGTGTGTGTTTGTTTAAGTTTTATATATAGTGGGGTAGGGTGTAGTTTGCAAATATTGGATAGTTATAGACCAAAATGCAACATTTAGGTTAAAAAGCGGGAAATGACTAAAAGTAAATTTTACAAATATTTACGGGACTCGGGTTTCGTAAAAATACTTTTTAAAAGTTTAAACGCACACGAAAAATACTATAACGACTCGATACGTAATTAAAATGATATCGTCGAAAGTATTAAATATCGAAACGATCGATAATAAAATATAAAAATTTTGGCATCCATCGGTATCGCGATCACTAGTTGTCCTCGTTACTCGTCAAAATATTAAAATATAATATTTAATATCGGTTTCAACTTAAACCGTTAAGCATAATAGTAATTAAGGTTATAAAATACTACAAAATAATTGAAAATAGAATTAAATTATGACCTTATTTTTACGGGTTTTACATCCTAACCATCTTAAGGGAGCGACGTCCCGGCACTCAACTTACCTCATACTCGAGTTGTTCACTACCCGGAAGGATGACGACATTCTTTATAACGAAATCCTCACGTTCCCACGTGAATCTCGATCCACGATCACCACTGGTTCTTTTACAAAACACAACTTGTCGTCAAGTTGTATCTCACCAAAAAGGAATAAATAAATACTTATCCACCAGTCACCCGTCAAGCCTGACACATGATAATTTTATGAATCACACGAAATTCATTCGACGACAAGAATAGATGACAGGATTTTCGGGTAAGTCCAGTTAAAAGGAAGGTTGCAAATTAAAGGATATCCATCGGACGGATAGCCATGGACACACATCAAAAAGAACTAACAAGAAAAACATTTTCGTCTTCGGAGGGTGCTCACACGCGGGTCCCTACTCAAAAGATAATACAAAGACACCATCTCACTTTCGCCAACTGATAGGTGTGAAAACACCCATCTTTTCTACCACTTAATTACATTAAAACAGGACCTAAACGTATATTTTATGTCGTAAATGGCGGAATTATGCGTGGTTTGTGTGTTTATTGTGTTTCAGGGTCAAAATGTGAAAAGGAAGGAAAACACGGTCTTTCACGGGCGTTTATTGAAGAAAAAGACAAAAGACGAAGTCAAAAGATCAAGAATGCAAAAAGAACGGAAGTCCAAGGCTTATTCTGAAGATTTATCGAAGAAAATGTCCAAAGACGAAAGTTTAATAGAGCCGAAGAACTCAAGTCTAATTTATGAAGAAATTACAAGACGAGTCCAAAGAAATCCCGAGACGAAGTCTTAAAAGTCGAAGAATTTAAGAAGACTGAAAGACTAAGGACCAAGAAAGAAAGAAAGAGGAAGCCATCAACCACTCCCCTCTCCTATAAATACCACCCTCACTTGTTGTGAGAAGGTTGGTTAGTTTTAGTTTTAGGAGTAGGAGTAGTTTAGTTTTAGAGAGAGAAAGTGACAGTTTCTCTCACTAGAACTTTAATCTTTCATCTTTTATCTTTCTTGTTTTTAATCAAACCTTTACTTTTTAAGCTTAATCTTGTCTTAATCTTCATATTATTAATCTTTCTTGTTAATCTCAATCTTGTTTTCATCATCTTTTTCATCAAGTTCTTATTTAAAGTTTTGATCTTTTAAATTTTCGTGACTTTAAGTTTGCTTGTTTTTAAGTTTGATAAGTTGTTATTCATACTTATTGGTTCCGTTCCATTTTAGATTCGAGCTAGTTTGGGTATTAGCTTATTGAAATAGCTTATTTACCTTGCTTATTTTTCGGATCACATTGTAATCGGAAAGGGTAAAACCCTTTTCCGATTGGGTCATTCCGACCACAGCACTCCCCTTCATTCCGATCGTGTGATCGGAAAAGGGTTTCCATATTTCGATCTGAGCTTATTTAGTTATTCCGATTTGACCCAATTTTAAGTATTCCGATTGTAGCTTATTTTCCCACATTCCGATCAGCTTATTTTCAGCATTCCGATGGTGAGTTTGATGATATTCCGACGGATGGTCTTGTCTACATTCCGATCAATCGATCAGAATACATTCCGATCTGGACTTTTTGTGCATTCCGATCAGTAACTTTCCGATGGAGTATATTCCGATCGGATTCCAATTTGGATTCCGATCGGGGGTATTCCGATTGGATGTTTGTCTTGTTTTATGATTTTGTTTTATTTAAAGTGTCAATTTTTCTTGCTTTGTTTCTAGTATATTTTTAATTTCGTCTTGCATTTTTATTTGATTGTTAATTTACTTTTCGCCAAGTTTTAATTTTACGTCGTTTAATTTCTCGTCGTTTAATTTTAAAGTTTTAAATATTGCACCTTTTACGTTTTAACTAGTTGTAGTTTTAATTACTTGTCATTTAATTTTAAGTCTTGCACATTTATTTTAAAAACAACCAAAAACATTTCTTTACCAAAAACAACTGAGTCGCACAATTAACCGGAAATCAATTCCAGAAGATACCGAGAAACGAACTTTTTCAACGAGTTAAAACTGAGTATTAAAATGTCGCCACTGCCGGCTCTTTTCGTGAGGATTAAAGGTTTTTTGTGAGAGACGCGTTGGCTTTTGGGACCCGTTCACTTGTGAATGTTATTTTTCTGTCCAAACATTTTAAAAAATCCCAAAAACATTTGAAAAATCATAAAAAGCATTTCTTTTTCAAAGTTTTGCACCAAAAATATTCTTCTTGCTTATCTATCTTTATTTATGGATTTTTATGTCCATTGCGTCCGGTGTGGGAAACAATTATATGGGAACAACTCTTGTCAAAGGTGTACATGTGAGCGGTGCGGTAACGATATCGACAATACGCAATTCCTATTCGGATTTTGTCCTTTGTGCAACTCGATTAATTCGTCCTTTTTGAACCCACCTCCTCCTGTTCCCCCGTGCATCTATTGTGGAAGCGATTCTCATTGGCATGTTTCGTGCCCGTTTCAATACCCATATGGACACGGGCAAGAACCGGGGTACAATTATGACAATGATAATAGCTATCCACAAGACGCACCTGATTTTTCTCCATAACCGTTTTGCAACAACTGTGGGGGCCCTCACGATACCTATTATTGTCAACCAATGAATTATTATGAGCAAAATCCGGGTCCTCAGTTTTCTTCACCTATGGATTATTATGAACCAAACCCGGTTTCTAATTCTTCTCAACCGATGAACAACTATGAGCCACAACCTTGCTATAATTTCAGGTTTTCAACACTTTGAGCCCCCACACCCCAACCTCAATCATCAATCCTCTCAGAGAATTCAACAACTCACTACTTTGAATGAAGAAACACACTCCATTTTTTTGCAACTTCAAGAAGTCGTTGTTCTGCTTAAAGAAGTTAGGGACGAGGAAAAGCGACAGCAACAAGAGCACGTTTCTAATCTTAGTGATTATACCCCTCCTCTTGTGCGTCAATACCATTATGATGATGATGACGATGAGAATACTATTTCTTGGTATGATCTAGTTGCTCAATGTCCTAGTGCAATTGTACTTCCCTCTCTTAATTTCCCCAACGCCTCTAAGGATTGTGATACTTCGAGTGAGATTAGTGATTTCGGTCTTGATAAATTCTTTGATGAGGTTTGTGATGTGCTAACTTTTGAGGAGCTTACGGATGAGGTCGCTCTTAATGATGATGTTCCTTCCACCAACACTTTGGGAGATGATTCTTTGGCTTTCTCTAATTCTCTTTTCGATCAAGATGATGATTTTACTTCTAGTGATGACGAGTCACTATCCGATGAAGACGTTCTGCATGAAACTTTCAAGATTTATTCGAACCCTTTATTTGATTTTGATGACGCCTACATATCTAGTGAGGTGAATCCGCTCTTTGACGAAGGGATTGAGGACATTGATAGCGCTACTTATCTTGCTATTAATGAGCATACTTTGTTAGCCATACCTCCTTCTATCCCAGAGGTGGAAAGACGTGAATCTACTGAAAAAGGGACGCAGGTGGAAGGTAGTTGTTCTCATACTTATCATATTATATTGCCACCTCATCCTACCACGTGCACACCCAAGCGGGTGATGTATCACTTTTACTCTCCTCGTTTCATACCGGGAAATGAGGATGAGTGCTTTGACCCGGGAGGTGACAATGGTAATTCTATAATTGATACCCTCACGGGTTTGCCGAGTGCTCAACATCCATTGTATTTGGGGGATTACAATGTGTTTACTTTACCCACCCCACCTCCCGTGGATCTTGATTTCACATACTTCTTGTATGTTGAACGAACCTTTCTCCCATTCAAGACTTATCCCCCCGCCTCTCCTTTGTTGATGTCAACCGGGAACGAGCACAAGGTATTTGATCCCGGTATCACATTCGAGGCTTCCCCATGGACCATTTAATTCGGGGACGAGTCAGGCTCGTGACTCGGTTAACAAAAACAAGCGCTTTTTGGGAGGCAACCCAATTATCTATCTATTTTCACCATAAGTGTAGGGGGAGCCCCGTGGTATTTCTTGCTTTTTTCTTATCATGTGCAGGGATTAGAGCTTCAAAAACACACTCTTGATGACTTTTAACGAACCGTGATTCTGTGTTCCCTTCTTCCCGGTTCTATCCTAAACTCTTTTCGATTCACTATTTTATATTTCTCAATATTAAAATAGGAATCTCTTTAGTTGTCTTTTCCTTAGCGATATTTAAACAAGGTGCACAATGTCCTAAGTGTAGGGGAGTTTACTCCCACATGCTTAAACATTGAGGGCAATGTTTATATTAAGTGTAGGGGGGACTTCTATCGAAGTTAAGTGGCCTTTTCCTTGTATTTGTCCTCATTTTAACCGGAAAATCAATTTTTCGACATTTTTCAAAATTTTTAATCTATATTGGCCTAGTTGTAGTCTCCTTTATTTTTGTTATTTTCTAGCATTTTAATAAAATGGTTTTAGCAAGTTTAGATATCTTAGATATATTAGGCCCGTTGTGAATATTTTGACTCAACCCGAGTTTACTTATCCGAGTTCACTCTAGCTAGTATCCTTAACAATGTAGACCTTAATTGGTTTATTGGGCTAAGCATCCACGAGTCTCATTCCTTGAGATTTTAAATTGTGGAGAACGAGAAATGATGGAGTTGGTTACAAGTTTGGCATTCTTTCATTAACTTGTGTGAGTTAATTATGATCTTTTTCTCCCCTCGCTTGTAAATAAATAGATGCAATAAGTAAGGTCGTACGATTTGAAAAGTTACTTAGCTTCTAGCCCAAGATCGTTTAAAAGTTGCTCGGTAATGATAAGAGTTCATAGCCAAGGCATAACTTATGAAGCGGGGCACGAAGATTGGCGAGTCCGAAAAGGCCCTAACAAGGTATGAGGATTCAATTTTATTGCTGAAGATCCAAAGTGATGTGAAAAGCATTATTCCCAAAATCAATATGAAGGATCAAGACTCACGACGAAAAGCAATCAACTCCCATAAAGATCATGGAGAAGTCTATCCGAAAAGACCCTAACAAGGTATGAGGATAAATAGATCCAAGTCCGAAAAGGAGGCGGATCGTTGTATCTCAAAATCCTAATTAGAGATTGAAGAAATAATCATGAAGTCGTGGTCAACAAAGTTGGAGTACCCCTCAAAAATCTCTAAGTGAAGAAACTCTATAACGAAGAGAAGACAATTATCTCAAAAACGTCTCTCGAAGATATGAAGTATGAAGTACATGCCAAATATCGGCCCGAGAAAGGTCTCAAATCGTGAACCAAGTTATGCCAAGATATGAACTTTTTGATATCCCGAGAAGCAGTTTTAAGAGATTTTGTCCTTTAGCTAACTATTGATCAAATCGTCCTAGTTTGCTTTCAGCCTAAATAAATTATCGAAATAAGTCAACAATGCATCCTCGTGATCATTCAAGACATCGATAAAATATAAGAGATACTCGTAGGAATAAGGGAGTTTAAGTGATTAATTGAACCACATGAGTAAATGTTTGTTATGCTAACTTGTACTAACAATGATCTTATTTTTAAGCTTGGCATGGGGAACGTGAAACTTGAGGGTGATAAACATTCATGACACACAAGCCCTAATGTAAGTCTTAGATTTCTTTACAAGTTTCTTCCTTGTTGCATCTTGTTATTTTCTATCTTTTTGATTTTCCTTAGTTTTTTAATAAAGGCCAAGGTAGGTTGATTATGATGGAAAGTGTAAACCTTGCTTTATTGCTAAGCATTGCATGAGGGCATTGCAATGGTCAAGTGTAGGGGATTTGATAGGTGTGAAAACACCCATCTTTTCTACCACTTAATTACATTAAAACGGGACCTAAACGTATATTTTATGTCGTAAATGGCGGAATTATGCGTGGTTTGTGTTTTTATTGTGTTTCAGGGTCAAAATGTGAAAAGGAAGGAAAACACTGTCTTTCACGGGCGTTTATTGAAGAAAAAGACAAAAGACGAAGTCAAAAGATCAAGAATGCAAAAAGAACGGAATTCCAAGGCTTATTCTGAAGATTTATCGAAGAAAATGTCCAAAGACGAAAGTTTAATAGAGCAGAAGAACTCAAGTCTAATTTATGAAGAAATTACAAGACGAGTCCAAAGAAATCCCGAGACGAAGTCTTAAAAGTCGAAGAATTTAAGAAGACTGAAAGACTAAGGACCAAGAAAGAAAGAAAGAGGAAGCCACCAACCACTCCCCTCTCCTATAAATACCACCCTCACTTGTTGTGAGAAGGTTGGTTAGTTTTAGTTTTAGGAGTAGGAGTAGTTTAGTTTTAGAGAGAGAAAGTGACAGTTTCTCTCACTAGAACTTTAATCTTTCATCTTTTATCTTTCTTTTTTTTAATCAAACCTTTACTTTTTAAGCTTAATCTTGTCTTATCATCATATTATTAATCTTTCTTTTTAATCTCAATCTTGTTTTCATCATCTTTTTCATCAAGTTCTTATTTAAAGTTTTGATCTTTTAAATTTTTGTGACTTTAAGTTTGCTTGTTTTTAAGTTTTATAAGTTGTTATTTATACTTATTGGTTCCGTTCCATTTTAGATTCGAGCTAGTTTGGGTATTAGCTTATTGAAATAGCTTATTTACCTTGCTTATTTTTCGGATCACATTGTAATCGGAAAGGGTAAAACCCTTTTCCGATTGGGTCATTCCGACCACAGCACTCCCCTTCATTCCGATCGTGTGATCGGAAAAGGGTTTCCATATTCCGATCTGAGCTTATTTAGTTATTCCGATTTGACCAAATTTTAAGTATTCCGATTGTAGCTTATTTTCCCACATTCCGATCAGCTTATTTTCAGCATTCCGATGGTGAGTTTGATGATATTCCGACGGATGGTCTTGTCTACATTCCGATCAATCGATCGGAATACACTTCGATCTGGACTTTTTGTGCATTCTGATCAGTAACTTTCCAATGGAGTATATTCCGATCGGATTCCAATTTGGATTCCGATCGGGGGTATTCCGATTGGATGTTTGTCTTGTTTTATGATTTTGTTTTATTTAAAGTGTCAATTTTTCTTGCTTTGTTTCTAGTATATTTTTAATTTCGTCTTGCATTTTTATTTGATTGTTAATTTACTTTTCGCCAAGTTTTAATTTTACGTCGTTTAATTTCTCGTCGTTTAATTTTAAAGTTTTAAATATTGCACCTTTTACTTTTTAACTAGTTGTAGTTTTAATTACTTGTCATTTAATTTTAAGTCTTGCACATTTATTTTAAAAACAACCAAAAACATTTCTTTACCAAAAACAACTGAGTCGCACAATTAACCGAAAATCTTCGAGAAGATACCGAGAAACAAACTTTTTCAACGAGTAAAAACTGAGTATTACCAACGCACATTAAAGTCTCAATAAACATCGTCGTTGAAAGTCAAAAGATATTACATAATATGTGTTCTACATGATCGGACGTCATCGGATGATGCCGTCTCAAGTTCTCACAACTTACGATCATTTGACTAAATCACACACCATATAAGTACATAAAATAAAAGGTCGAACATAAACATCGAGTATAGATCTCCACCGTTAATCATCGAGAAAACCTTGAACGAACCCTTGATAATAACCACTTGATCTCCAGAGTCTTTCCACTTGCGGTGTCGGCTTCAACATACTCCTCGAGGTCGTAACGAATTTATTAACTCCATTCATTAAGAGATTTGGTCCATAATCATTCCACAAGTACACGCATAAATCCTGGTGACACTTATCGTCTCTTCTTATACACTGCTTCCCGAGATTCATTTTAAACTCAGAATAAAATAGTGATCTTAAATACGAGGAACAAAACGAGATAAAAATGAATTTAATAAACGCATAAACGGACAAGATGTGGTAGAATGATTTAAGGTTAACGATCTACGAGGGATCTCAAATCACGTAACCGTAAAACATAATAATTCACAATACTAGAAAAAAATGAGAGCGAAGAATGAATTAAATATTAACATTAAAGTAACATTTGTCACAATTATCCGTCCCGGATTTGTATTACCTTAAAACTCAGTTGGGGTACTTCTTGATAAAGATGATATATTAAAATAGAAGTTAAATAGCTTCATAATTTATTTTGGTTGTCTTAAGAAACTTTGAAAGAATGACATGAATTTATTAATTAAACTCATATTGATGGTTACGATTTAGAAAATATAATTTCCAAATTAAATCATTATTAGAAATATAAATTAAACCGGTAATTTCATTACATTAAAAGTAAAGTATGAGAAGTCAATTACTTCAAAGATAGAGATAATTTCATTTTAAACATTAGTTTTAGTTATACAAAATATAATGTATAAATTTGACCTTTTACTTGTAATGGTTATTTCGATAATTGAAAATCATTGGAAAAAGTATAAAAGTTCCATAAAAATTTTATAATACGTTGTAGAAGTTCATAAAGGTGTTTATTATTTAAAAATAAACATGGGATATATTCAGGTTTCAAAATATGACAAGATAACAAACAAATACGAATGGTAATAATGTCAACAATTAGTACGAAATGAACGGTACAAAAGAGAACGAAGCAAATGTCGTATGAATTCTTAAAGAGAATAATAGAATAAAGGCGTTGATGGTAAGACGATAAGAAATAGTAGATTAAACAAGTTGTCAATTTTGTTAGTGCGGTCGGTGGTTCACCAACATCAGCTCGTTAACTTAGCGGTGGTCGATACATGATCGGAAATAAGATCCATACAAAAATTTTAATAAAATAAAATTCCTAATAATCACTTGTAATTAAAACAAATCAAATGAACGATGTTAGTGTTTAAAGAGATAAGTCAAAGCACGGTTCACAAGAGTGGATTTCGAGACAAACGAGAGTGACGGATGTCATCTCGGATATACGGGAATAACTCTGGTGATAATTCATTATTCACGTGCGGAGACATTCCAAAGATCTACCCAGTCGCATAAAGAAGATTGGACAAGAAGGAAGGATAAAACATCGAGACTTTCAAGTCATTTATCAACAGTCAGTAATTAGACGAACAGTCAAAAGAAATCAGTTATAAGACAAAATGAAGTAACAAGTGGAAAAACAATCATCGAGTAAAAACGTACCCGTAAACGTGTAATTCATCCAAGAGAAGGTAAGAAAACATATGCGGATGCATAGAAATTGCGCTACTTGCATAAAATATGAAGGTTTTCAAAACTTCTTTTCACTTTATTTCATTTATTTATCTTTATAATAAATACAAGTAAAAAGTTCTTTATTATCAAGATTTTTAAGGTGACTACTATTCAGCCTAGCATGGCTCCTTCTAAATTAGATATAGGTGATCAGGCCATGTATAATCTAGGAATAACAATGCAGTGCTCAGTTTCGTCGAAAAGTATTAAGTTTCTTATGTTTATATATAAACCATGCCATTTAAAAATGGAATTTAAAAATAGTTTATAAATTTATAGGATACAAGTAATTTGTGAGATACTCAATAAGCAACTTTTAATGTTACAAAAAGTATTTTATAAGACCAAAGTAAAAACAATTGGTGAAATAATCGTAAAACAATATCATATTTATTTATAAGGTGACATCAAGGTGACATTTTGATGAAGTATATAATAACCAAAGGTTTGCAGAAAGTTGCAAATAGTAGCTCATAAAACAATCAATGAAATGGTTACAAGTTGTTAAGGTTTCAAAAGGTTATAAGGTTTAGACGAAAACGCCATGAGACACGTGATGAGAATATCGACGAAGAATGTGAAGGCAAAACTTCAAAACTCAACCCAAATCAGTTGAAGGTTAGAAGTAAATAAATATAATATCAAATGACAAAGGAGTCATATATATGAAAAGGATAAAACAATCCACATGTGTATTCTATGTAAGATACTCGACACAACATGCTTTTAAGAAAGTATATTATTCATTTTCAAATTACACCATTAATCCGGTAATTGCTAATCCCGTAATGTTTCTATTTTTTAACATTTTCACATGCGACTAGTATTCGTTAGTTGTATAATAATATTCGTTAAAATTTTACGATCTCAAATGAAATTAAAACTGCTTAGAAATGTTTAAAACTCATGTTCTGAATTTTCTATCAGATTTGACTTTTAAATATGAGCCGATTAATTGACCCGATAAACGACATCTCCATGACTCGGAGTCTAAAGCATTTTGATGCAAAACGATGTTTCAGACGACTTTCTAGTTTTACCCGAGACCTGAAACCCAATACAAAATGACCAAAATACCCCTGCAAGTTCTATGCAGGTTTGACTATTTTATTTTAAAAAGGTCAAGTTTTACTTTTATGTTTTGTCCTGTTTGTACTGCCCCTGCAGTTTCTCCATTAAATATTTTTTTCGACACTTTCTAACGGCTCAAAATATATATACACACATGTCTTGTGTATTTTACAACAACAATGAAAAATAAATCTCATAATGAGCATTAAATAAAAATATAGCATTGTGGATGACAGAAGATGCTTCAAGGTATCCAACACGAAATTTAGGAAGCAAAACGGTGAATGACGTCCATAACTCAGACTTCAAATTGTAAGGTAGACTAATCTCCTTGGTGCCACGATTGTCCAAAAGCACAAAACATAACAAGAAAAGAATGGAACCTTCATAGGCTGCGTTCCGAGAGCAAGAAGGTTAATGAAAGAGGATAATACAAGTTTATAGATGTAAAATCGTATTCCAATCTAGCGCCATAATCTAGACGATGATTTATAAAATGACGATGACGTTACCAAGATATAAGCGAACAATACACTTCAGAGTCAATACATATAAATTTCAACGAATTAAATCTTCGCATGTCGTGTAAAACGATAATAAAAATCAACAAAATATTATGAAAAACCATGATATTATTCAACACGATTTTAAGAAATGTTTCAAAAAGTGTGACTCACACGATGGCGGTTAGTCTATTCCAAGGTCACATTGAGCTACACAATGGTCTAGAGATTGCGTTTCAAGACATCCAAGCACAAACAGCCGGAAAGCGATTTGGATATCTATAGATATCACAAAGGGTTAAACAATGAAAGTAACGCGCGCAGATGAAGGTATGTAAGGTCATAATATAAAATTTTGTAATAAAAGCAATTTAAATACTTCAAAAATAAATACAGAAAGATCTTGAAAATTCATTGTATTTATTTAAGTTAATCATTAATAAATGATAAACTTTTATCGAAAAATTTAACGACATAAATATATATCAAAAAAGGGATCCTAGATATAAATATATATCCATAAATGGATCATAGTATTTATTTATAAATACTTGGCAATAAAGTATACGTAATAACGTATACTAAAATTGTAATCTCAGAAGTAGCTTGAACCTGAAGTCACGCGAAGTCATGTGCACCGACTCTTTGAAAAATAAAATCTGACAGTTATAGTTTAGGTTTTTAAAATAAAGACCTAGTTCTCTATAACTCATGGCTCTGATACCAATCTTTAACACCCCCAAATTTACACGCAGCGGAATACATCTTTGGGTGCTAAACAATGATACAACAACACATAATTTATAAAGAACGACTCGAAAAGAGACGTTTTAGATTTATCGTTCCCAAAACATTCATCAGAGTAGCGTAGTCCCAAGTAATCATTACCAAAAGATAAGTTAAAACAACATATTAGTTTGTTTTAAAAATGGAACGATAAATAAATCAAAGAGTTTGAACAACAAAAGCAGTGCACAACTTCATTCCCCGTGACCTCCAAGCTTCCACTTCTTGATTACCTTAAATACATGTGAGTAAAACAATCAGCAAAAATGCCGAGTGAATCTATAGGTTTATGTAATCAATTTGAACACAAGCAAAGATTATAAGTTTGTGGGATGCTTATAAGCATCAAATAATAATTTGCATCAACAATGATAATTGTATATAGCATAAATTGCAATAAGATCATGGAACCGAGCCCTTAAACACTCCGTTAGGTCTAATAAGACAAGAGATTTATTAATTGTCGTTACCCCCAGATTATTGGTACATTGCCGTATACCTGACGTCTCAATACAATATGTCCAAACAGTGCGGAGGTCGGGCCTAAGCTTCTGTGACAAGTCCACACAAACTGAACCAGGGCGGCTTCCCCCATAGATCTATTAATTGTACTAGCGGTTAACCCATCATAGGTTAATTAACGGTCCATAATTGAGGCTTTAACAATGGCAATCACTTAATGCAATTTAAAGGCAACCACGGTCCATTCATAGAGGGACAAGCATACCATAAAAGACTTGTGTTCTAAGTTTATAAAAACATGTATTCCCCCTCGCGGGTTTTTAAAACAATTTAATGTACACAAGCGAGGCTATAGACTCACCTTATCCAATAGTGGTAATGAGACGATCGCCGACGATAGATGATGCCTTTCAAACACGAGAACCGCAACCTATCAAATGAGGTGCGTTTATTAATAATAGACTCGAGAAATAAACCATACATAAGAATATAAAACTCGACTCATAAAATCACGACAAACTCGAGAGAAAATGATATAAATAACTTCATTATACTCTACTACACATTTACTTAACCATTTTATACTTTTAACAAAGTCCGCCGGTACATACTACATGTACTAGCTTATTTACCCCTTTTAAACTCGTCAACCGTTTGTGAAACGACTCGATAAAATAACTTAATATATATAGAAAGTCCTCCTACAAGTTTATCAAATGAAATTACTTTTAAAGTCCTTTACCCGACTCATTTTCAAACTACAAAATCCGGACAGATTTACGTTAATTTTTCATACAACCGTTTTAACTTATTTAAACGACTCCGTTTACAAAACCGACACTCGGGTTTTAAAGTAAACTCAACCCATAAAATAAACACCTCATTATCAGTAGGTTGCATATTTCAAAACTTCCATTTACAGTCCCCGAGATTCGATCCAAATATCGACAACAACTATTTGTAGTGTCGATACTCGTCTCCCGGTACACGATCATTCAAAACACCATAACTTTGCGCTCGTTTGGAGCTAGAAGCTCTACCTTATATCAAATCGAAGCTAATAAAATTATCTACAATCCTAGGCTATAAGTTAAGCCATTTTCAAAACTTAAAAATTCGGATTTTACTGTTTACTTACTGTTGTAAAATGACTATTAAAAACTTGTATAAAATTAACTTTTTGACCAAAACCAACCATAGAAATGTTCATTCCTATACCCTAACATCAACATATATGAACCATAACATCTAAATCATCATAAAAATAAAAACTTTTAGATCAAAATGATGTTTTTAACAAAGGTTTTAGCAAGAACACCATGGATTATGCTAAGAACACCATGCATGATCATGGTCTCTACCTACCAACATCAAGAAAATAAAAAGTGCTTTCATGTGTAAAATTTTTATACCTATGTGATCCTTGATCAAAAATAGGAATGGGTGTAGCTTTGGTTTAGCTCAAATCATCCTAAATCTTGAGTTAAATTGAAAATGGTATGGATTTGGGAGGGTGGTGTGAGTTTCGGCAAATGAGAGAGAAAAAGGAGAGATGAGAAAAATTTTTGATGGAAGAAATGAGTAGTGTGTGTTTGTTTAAGCTTTATATATAGTGGGGTAGGGTGTAGTTTGCAAATATTGGATAGTTATGGACCAAAATGCAACATTTAAGTTAAAAAGCGGGAAATGACTAAAAGTAAATTTTACAAATATTCACGGGACTCGGGTTTCGTAAAAATACTTTTTAAAAGTTTAAACGCACATGAAAAATACTATAACGACTCGAGATGTAATTAAAATGATATCGTCAAAAGTATTAAATATCGAAACGATCGATAATAAAATATAAAAATTTTGGCATCCGTCGGTATCGCGATCACTAGTTGTCCTCGTTACTCATCAAAATATTAAAATGTAATATTTAATATCGGTTTCAACTTAAACCGTTAAGCATAATAGTATTTAAGGTTATAAAATACTACAAAATAATTGAAAATAGAATTAAATTATGACCTTATTTTTACGGGTTTTACATGCGTTAAGCTTGGATGAACACCAAAACTACAATCGTCAAGCTAGGAAGTGTAGGAAGATCAAAAAGTACAAAGGGTTTTACGATTTGATTGGTTTAAATGGAAGAACCAAAAATCCCTAATGGTTTAGGGGTTTTAGTTGTGGGTTGTCTTGAATACCTTCTAGGTTTGAACTATATTAGGTGTATCGATGATACTCGCGATTTTATAACCTTGATAGATCATTGAGGTAGAGTAATTAAAGGTATCATAAACTAAACAATATGAATATAGTTTGTTTCAACTCTTTTGACATGCCATAATAATTTGGTATTCTATGAGTATTAGAATTATGAGACTACATCAAAATTCCATAGATAACTTAATTATCTTTTGATCAAATACTTGCCAATTGGGTCACTCCAAATTAAAAAACATTATTTTAAATCAAGTGCATGCTATAATGTATATTCCTTGAGTAATACAAGAACCATGTGTTTACAAGAAGACATAATAGTTCAAGAATGATATGTTCATGTGTTTATAAGAAACCAGACCATATCAAATATACATTATAAGTATTTGAATAATTCAAGGACTTTATAATTATGTCTTAACAAGGAAACATAATTATACTAAGTAAAGTAATCATGAACGTAAACTCTTGAGTTCAATAGTAATTTCAAGTTAATTTTAATACATCGAAATTATGATTATTATAACTTAGCCATAATAATATTTACTAAACATGTAGTAAAAATATTGAAGTAGCTTTTTACTATATCATGACATTTAAATGTAGTAGGGCAACAAAAATCTTGTGTGTTCAAGTCCTAGTATATTTATTAGCTTTCTTACCATGAATACAAATGAAACTAATTATGAGTTATTCCTTGCACACACTTTGAGGTTTCTCCCGCTTGTGTAAGGCACAACATCATATTATGAAGACAAGCAACACAACATGTGTTTGGTTGTGTAAACAATATGATAATATAGAAACTAGAAAGGGGGTTGAATAGTTTCTAGTTCATTTTCAAATCATTTCGCCTTAATCCATTGTGCGCGGTTCTTTATTGTACCCGCGGTTCTATATCAATAAAGAACCGCCGGTCCATTTAGGGAACCGCCGACAGTGGACAAAACCATTTATTAAATATTTAAACTTAAACAATCCTTGGTATCAAATTCTCGATCAAGCTTGACTAGATATGAGATGTTTTTGATTGAAAGATAAATACTAAAAGTAAGAAAACACACAAACACATCAAATCATGAGTACATCAAGCAATAGTCTAAACACTAAACACACACGTACTAAGCATAAGCTTTTCCGCAACTAAGATGCTTAGACTAAGTGATGTACACTTGACCATAATCTAAACATGAAGCACACACATACTAAGCCTTAACTTTTCCGTAACTTAGATGTTTATATTATGAGACGCACACAACACACAACAACATATAAATGCATCAATAAGAGTAAAGACATAAATGTAAAGGAAAGTACCGACACGATGATTTATAGTGGTTCGGTCACAAAGCTCCTCTTTGCCCTACTCCACTCCTCGAGTACCCAACTCGAGAGTTACTTCACTAGTAAACAAGACTCCTTTCAAGGAGGAGAAAACCATACACGTCGCTTACACATTTCTGACACTAAGCTAGATGTCGAGTCCTAATCTTAGGTAGGACCAATCTACACAACGTCGCCTACTTCATCATTTTCCGACACAAGGCTATATGTCGAGTCCTAATACTAGGTAGGACCAATCTACACCCATCTACACCAATCTTCACACTAGTTATGTTTTTATGACCCAACATAACAACCTTGTGTTTTATGGCCTAAATATATAAATCATTTAGATCTAAGTACACACCACTTAGATCTAAGACTCTAACACTATATCTAAGCATATACATAACTTGGTTCCTAACACCTAATCCAAGGATATCCCTCACTTGGATATACTACCTTGACAACGTATCGAAGTGCACCCACAACTTGGATCTTCTACATATACATAGTAGGAAGACTACAATCATGACTTGATCTAGAAGGAGAGATCTGCATCATGTTATGAACCCAACACTTCATAGTGATGAAACTGTTCTTCTCTTTGCACTTGAGAGGATGAGAGGACTGAGGATAGAATCACATCTTAAACAAGATTAATCAAAACTAACTAATCAAGGATCTAAGATGATTTTGAAAGAAACTGTGCAAAAAAGGTTGAAAGAAAAGCTGGAAATGATCCACTATTTATAGGGCAAGAGTGCAACGGTCATAAATACCCGCGGTTTCTTAAATGCCCTCGCGGTTTCTTATCAATAAGGAACCGCGGGTTCCTTTAAGGAACTTCCGGCTTGGAGACCGTGCATTTTTTCTTTAGTGGGGAAATACCATTTATACCCTCAAAGGATATTCCTTTGGCATTTGGAATATGCCAAATTCAAATTAAAGAATATTCTTTGGAATATACCTTAGGGAATATTCTTTAGAATATTCCAAAATTCAATTTTTGTAAAACCCACAAAATAAGGTCATTACTTAATCTTACTTTTCAAATATTTTTGAAGTATTTTATAATATTAAATATTATTATGTTTAACGGTTTAAGTTGAAACCGATATTAAATATTTTATTTTAATATTTTGACGAGCAACGAGGACTACTAGTGATCGCGATACCGACGGATGCCCACAATTTTTTATATTTTATTATCAATCGTTTCGATATTTAATATTTTCGACGATATCGTTTTAATTACGTATCGAGTCGTTATATTATTATTTTTCGTGTGCGTTTAAAACTTTTAAGTATTTTTACGAAACCCGAGTCCCGTAAATATTTGTAAAATTGACTTTTTATTTCCCGCTTTTCAACTAATATTTACATTTTGGACCAAAACTATCACAAATTGGCAAAACTACCCTAACCCTACACTATATATAATTTTTCCACTAGCACTTTTCCATTAAAAAATTCATTTAACAAAAACAACCATCTTTCTTCCCTTCCCCATTGTTTAGCCATACACCCCCTATCCACATAAACCCTCAAAAATCTTGATCTTATTCTTTGAATCTCCAAAAACTAAAACAAGTCCCATCCTAGAAATCACAAGGGCTACAATTTGGTATAAAATTTTCATACATGCAACCATATTAATTTTTTTTCAAGAAAAGTTAGTGATGTTTAATCCAAATTTGTTGTATGCATGTGTTAGTAATGATGATCAAAAGATTTTCATGCTATGTTTTTGTTAAAAAGTTGATTTTTAATTTTTGGGTTTTTGATTTTGATGATAATACAAGTGTTAGGATTGGTTTATGATGATATTAGGGGCTTAGGTTGATGACAAAAGTTGTTGAAATTGATCAAAAACATGATTTTGTAAGAGATTTTAATAGTCAATTTTGGGCAGTAGGTTTGAAGTCATTTTCGGAAATCTTAAGTCTGAATATAGGTTGTTATTATGGGATTATGTCGTAGATAATTTCGTTAGCTTCGATTTGATATAAAGTAGGCCTTCCAACTCCAAACGAGGTGGAAGATACACTAGTTTGATTTTCGTGTACCGGGAGACGAGTGTCGACACAATCCGAAAATTGTTGTCGATATTTGGATCGAATCTCGGGGACTATAAAATGAGTTTCAAAATGATTCAAGGGCGGTTCTCAGGCTCCAAGTTTAGTATTTTGAGTCTATTTTTAGAATCGAGTGGCGGTTTTACAAATGGAGTTGTTTATAATGGTCAAAATGGTTTCGTAAGTCAAGGTCGCTAAACTGTCCGGATTTTGTGATTCAAAGATGAGTCGGGCAGGGAACTTTAGAAGTAAAATCTTTTAATGGGCTTTTTAGAGGACTTTCTATATATAGTAAGTAAGTTCTCTGAGTAGTATCATAAAAATTTGGTATGTTTAAGTATGGGAAAACGGGTTGGACATTCGGTATGTTCCGGCAGATTTTTATTAAAGGCATATAATAATAAAATGAATATATAGGAGAGTATAATAGAACCACTTGCATCGTTTTCTCTCGAGTTGTCGTGATTTTATACTTGAGTTTGATTTTATTAAGTATCATTTATTTCTCGAGTCTATTATTAAAGTACGCACCTTATTTGCTAGGTTGCGGGTATCGTGATTACCGGGCATCTACTATCGTCGGCGATTGTCTTCAACTACTATAAGTATTAAGGTGAGTCTATAGCCTCGTTTGAGCTCATGCAAATATTTTAAAACCCGCGAGGGGGAATACATGTTTTGTAAACTTAGAACACAAGATTTTTATGGTATGCTTGTCCCTTTATGAATGGACCCGTGGTTGCCTTTAAATTGCATTAAGTGATTGTCTTTGTTAAAACCTCAATTATGGACCGTTAATTAACCTATGGGTTAACCGCTAGTACAATTAATAGATCTATGGGGGAAGCCGCCCCGGTTCAGTTTTTGGGGAGTTGTCATAGAAGCTTAGGCCCGACCTCCACAATGTTTGAACATATTATATTGAGAAGTCAGGTATATGGCAATGTACCAATAATCTGGAGGTAACCGACAATTAATAAATCTCCTGTCTTATCAGACCTCTAAAGGGAGTGTCAAAGGGCTCGGTTCCATGAGCTTATTGCAATTTATGCTATATACAATTATTATTTTTGATGCAAATTATTATTTGATGCTTGTTGCCTTTAAGCATGCCACAAACTTATAATCTTTGCTTGTGTTCAAAATGATTATATAAACCTATAGATTCACTCGGCATTTTTGCTGATGATTTTCTCACATGTATTTATGGTAATCAGGAAGGGTGAAGCTTGGAAGCCACGGGAATGAATGTTGTGCACTAGTTTGCAATATAAACTCATTGAATATTTGTCGTTCCTTTTGTTCAAAACAATTTAAATCTTTTGTTTTGGTTGTACTTCGGTTACGATGTCTTGGGACTACGCTACTCTGACAAATGTTTTAGGAACGATAAATCTAAAACGTCTCTTTTCGAGTCGTTCTTTATAAATTATGTGTTGTTGTATCATTGTTTAACACCCAAAGATGTATTCCGCTGCGTGTAAATTTGAGGTGTTAAAGATTGGTACCAGAGCCATGAGTTATAGAGAACTAGGTCTTTTTCTAAAAACCTAAACTATAACTGTCGGTTTTTATTTTTCAAAGAGTCGGTGCACATGATTTCGCGTGACTTCAGGTTCAAGCTACTTCTGGGATTACAACTTTAGTATACATTATTATGTATGCCTTGTTGCTAAGTATTTCTAAATAAATACTATAATCCTTTATCGATATATATATTGATATCGTTAAACTTTTCGATAAGAGTTATCATTTATTAATGATTTACTTAAATAAATTTTTGGAATTTTTCCTGCAATTATTTTGAAGGATTCTCTACATTTATTTAAATTATTGGAAATTATCCTATTTCATTTTATTATGACCTTATACTTATTTTGTGAAATTTACCACCATCAAATTACGTCTTCGATGAGGAGGAAGCAGGTTTCACTGCTGCAAGCGAGACACAGTCAATTAAGCCATGTGGATCCCCACGTGACTAGTGTTTATTATTTTTTGTCATTGTACTCTATTTGTCTTTAAGATCATTCCTTGTTGATCGATGATAATAGTTTCCTTTGATCCTTATAATAATTGTGAATCCTTGTATTGATAATGTGTATGCATTTGATGATTGATTTTGTACATGACATGACTATACCATGAATACAATTAACTCATTAATTTTATCTTCTCTTTGTGATGTGACAGAATCATGCCACCTAGGAGAATGACAAATGATGCCATTGCAAGGCTAGTTGCTGAAGAGGTTGCGAAAGCATTAGCTGCGGATAGAGCTGCGCGTGTTAACACTGAAGGAGCAGGTGGCTCTGGAGGTGCGGGTGTTGAAGGTGAAGGTGAACCTGCTGGACCAGAAGCTGCTGGGGCAGGTGTAGCTGAGAATCCTGTAGATGAGGTTGCTCCGGCTGCTGCTACGGTAAAAGAATGTACTTTTGCTGGATACATGAAATGTGGACCCACTACATTTCAAGGAACTGGTGGAGCACTGGAATTATTCAGGTGGATTGAGAAAACAGAAACAACATTTGAGATTAGTGATTGCTCAGAAAGGAACAAGGTTAAGTTCGCAGTTGCTACTTTCAAGGATCGAGCTTTAAGCTGGTGGAAGACTCAAGTTGCTACAGTTGGTTTAGAAGCTGCAAACAGGAAACCTTGGGATGAAATTAAAAGGTTGCTGAAAGAAGAGTTCTGTCTAGAAGAAGAGTTATCTGCTTTGGAGGATGAGTTGAGGCATCTGAAGCTGAAAGATAACAACATTGCTGCATATACTAGCCGATTTAATGAGTTGGTTTTGTTGTGTGCAGATGCTTTTGTTACTAAGAAAAAGAAGATGGATCAATACATCAAAGGGTTGCCTGGGTACATTAAAGGTGAGACGACTTCATCTCGACCCAAGAACTTTGTTGAGACTGTAAGAATGGCTCATACACTCATGGGGCAGAAGGTTCAAGATAGGGCTGAGAGAGCTGCTGAGGGTAGTAAAAGGAAATGGTAGAATTCACAGAGTGGTAATCAAGGTAGTAACCGCCATAGGCAGTACAATCAGAAGAGAAATGATGGGGCTAGATCTGCAACTAACAAGAATGATAATGTTGACCAAGGGGGACCAGCTCAGAAATGTAAGAGTTGTGGTGCCTGTCACTTTGGTAATTATCCACCAAGGTGCACTAAATGTGGAAAGGTTGGTCATGTTGTAGAGAAATGTAAGACAAGGGTCCCTGCTACTGGAGCGAATGCTATTCCGATCAGGACTTGTTTTGAATGTGGAGAACGTGATCATCTTCGTCCTCAATGTCTGAAGTGGAAGAACAAGAAGGCAGGTGAAGCTGCTGGGGCAGATTATGTTGTTAAGGATGCTGATCAGGCACAAGGTCCAAATGTGGTGACGGGTACGTTCTTACTCAACCATCGTTATGCTAGTGTGTTGTTTGACTCAGGATCTGATAGGAGCTTTATAAGCACTTCCTTTAGTCGTTTAATTAATGTTGAGCCAACAAGCCTAAATGCTAGTTATGAGGTCAAGTTAGCTGATGGACAATTAGTTAGTACTACCACTATATTTAAGAAGTGTCATTTGAAATTAGCAAATCATTTGTTTGAAATTGATTTGATGCCGATAGAGTTGGGTTCATTTGATGTGATTGTTGGTATGGATTGGTTGGTTGCTCATGATGCGGTAATTGTATGTGGGGAGAAAGTTGTCCACATACCGGTTAAGGGTAAGGTGTTAGTAGTTAAAGGTGATGTCGGTAGATCTCGTCTGACGGTGATATCTTGTATCAAGGCGAAGAAATATGTAGAAAGAGGTTGTCACATGTTCTTGGCTCAAGTAGTGGAGAAAGAACTACCGGTTAGGCGTGCGGAAGATGTTCCGGTTATTCGTGATTTTCCTGAAGTATTTCCCGATGACTTGCCAGGACTTCCGCCTCAGCGAGAAGTCGAATTCAAGATTGATCTAGTGCCAGGAGTTGCACCGGTGGCGCGTGCACCTTATCGTTTGGCACCGTCTGAGATGAAGGAGTTGGCAGATCAGTTGAAGGAGTTAATGGAGAAGGGGTTCATTAGACCAAGTTCGTCACCTTGGGGAGCTCCAGTATTGTTCGTGAAGAAGAAGGACGGATCGTTCAGAATGTGCATAGACTACCGAGAGTTGAACAAGTTAACTATTAAAAATCGTTATCCACTTCCTAGGATCGATGATTTGTTCGATCAACTTCAAGGTTCGTGTGTGTACTCGAAGATCGACTTGAGGTCGGGTTATCATCAACTTCGTGTTAAAGAGGAGGACATACCTATTACAGCTTTTCGGACGCGTTATGGACACTTTGAATTTCAAGTGATGTCGTTTGGGTTAACTAAAGCACCTGCGGTATTCATGGACTTAATGAATCGTGTGTGTAAACCATACCTCGACAAGTTTGTGATTGTATTTATCGATGATATCCTGAGTTATTCCAAAAGTCGGGAGGAGCATGAAGGTCATTTGAAGATTATTTTGGAGTTGTTGAAGAGGGAGAAGTTGTATGCGAAATTCTCCAAGTGTGAGTTTTTGATGGATTCAGTCCAATTCCTTGGGCACGTGATCGATAGTAGCGGTGTTCATGTTGATCCTTCCAAAATTGAAGCTATTAGAGATTGGGCTAGGCCTACGACCCCGACTGAAGTTAGACAATTCCTGGGATTAGCTGGGTACTATCGGCGATTTATAGAAGGATTCTCTTTAATTTCTAAACCTCTTACTAAACTTACACAGAAAAACAAGAAGTATGAATGGGGTTCAGAAGAAGAAGAAGCATTCCAAACATTGAAGCGGAAGTTGTGTTCTGCACCAATTTTGGCTTTGCCCGACGGAGCTGAAGACTTTGTGGTATATTGTGACGCATCACGTAAGGGTTTGTTGATGCAAAGGGAGAAAGTGATCGCGTATGCATCTCGTCAATTGAGGAAGCATGAGGATAACTATACTACACATGATTTGGAATTAGGAGCTGTTGTCTTTGCTCTTAGACTTTGGAGACACTATCTCTACGGTACAAAGAGTGTGGTATATACCGATCATAAAAGCCTGCAACATATTTTAGATCAGAAGGAGCTCAATATGAGGCAGAGAAGATGGGTAGAATTGTTAAGTGATTACGACATTCAAATTTGCTACCATCCCGGCAAGGCGAATGTAGTTGCCGATGCACCTAGTAGGAAGGACAGAGAAATAACCAAAAGGGTTAGAGCTTTAGCCATGAAAACTTATTCTGATTTATCTAATCGAATACTTAAAGCTTAAACTAAGGCGATGGAGGAAGAGAATGTGAGAGATGAAGACTTGGGTAGAAGGATGACACCTATATTCGAAATTCGTGATGACGGAATTTGATATTTCAAGAATCGTGTATGGTTACCGGTGTATGGAGGACTGAGAGATCTAATTATGCACGAATCTCATAAGTCTAAATATTCGATTCACCCAGGATCGGATAAAATGTACCAAGACTTGAAGAAATGTTACTGGTGGCCGAATATGAAGGCTAACATTGCTACTTATGTTAGTAAATGCTTGACGTGTGCTAAGGTGAAGTTTGAGCACAAGAGACCTTCGGGTTTACTGCAACAACCTGAAATTCTAGAATGGAAATGGGAGAAGATCACTATGAACTTTGTTTCGGGACTTCCGAGGACTTCTAGTGGTTATGATACGATTTGGGTGATTGTTGATCGGTTGACTAAGTCGGCTTATTTCTTGCCGATAAAGAAAACTGATGACTTAGACAAACTTACTCGGTTGTATTTGAAGGAAGTTGTTTGTAGACATGGGGTTCCTTTGTCAATTATTTCTGATCGAGATAGTCGGTTCACATCTGAGTTTTGGAAATCGCTTCAGCGACCTTTGGGGACTTAGTTGGATATGGCACTGCGTATCATCCGGAAACGGGCGGACAAAGTGAAAGGACTATTCAAACCTTGGAGGATATGTTACGAGCATGTGTAATAGACTTTGGAGGTAGTTGGGATCGACACTTACCTTTGGTGGAGTTCTCATACAACAATAGTTATCATGCAAGTATTAAGGCTGCGCCTTTTGAAGCACTTTACGGGCGAAAGTGTAGATCACCAGTTGGTTGGTGTGAGATTGGAGAAAGTCAGTTGACGGGTCCTGAATTGATTAGAGAAACGACTGAGAAGATCGTGCAAATCAAGAATCGTTTATTAACAGCTCGTAGTAGGCAGAAGAGTTATGCGGATAAGAGGAGAAAACCATTGGAGTTTGATATTGGCGATATGGTTATGTTGAAAGTATCACCTTGGAAAGGAGTAATTCGATCTGGCAAGCGAGGAAAGCTTAGTCTGCGCTATATAGGTCCATTCAAGATTATTGATCGAGTTGGTCCTGTGGCATATAAGTTGGAATTGCCAGAAAAGTTAAGTGCTATTCACAATACTTTTCACGTTTCTAATCTTAAGAGGTGTTTGGCGGACGAGAATTTGATAATTCCACTTGAGGAGATTCAACTGGACGACAAGCTGCATTTTATTGAAGAACCGGTGGAGATTATGGATCGAGAGGTGAAACGGCTTAAGCAAAGTCGGATCCCGATAGTGAAAGTGCGATGGAATTCCCGACGTGGACCCGAATACACTTGGGAGCGAGAGGACTACTTCAAGAGCAAGTTTCCGCATTTATTCGTAGACGGACCTAAGGAGAAGTAAGCCCCGGGACGGTGCTCTCCTAAGGTGGTGAGGATGTAAAACCCACAAAATAAGGTCATTACTTAATCTTACTTTTCAAATATTTTTGAAGTATTTTATAATATTAAATATTATTATGTTTAACGGTTTAAGTTGAAACCGATATTAAATATTTTGTTTTAATATTTTGAAGAGCAACGAGGACTACTAGTGATCGCGATACCGACGGATTCCCACAATTTTATATTTTATTATCAATCGTTTCGATATTTAATATTTTCGACGATATCGTTTTAATTACGTATCGAGCCGTTATATTATTATTTTTCGTGTGCGTTTAAAACTTTTAAGTATTTTTACGAAACCCGAGTCCCGTAAATATTTGTAAAATTGACTTTTAGTCATTTCCCGCTTTTCAACTAATATTTACATTTTGGACCAAAACTATCACAAATTGGCAAAAACTACCCTAACCTTACACTATATATAATGTTTCCACTAGCACCTTTCCTTTAAAAAATTCATTTAACAAAAACAACCATCTTTCTTCCCTTCCCCATTGTTTAGCCATACACCCCCCATCCACATAAACCCTCAAAAATCTTGATCTTATTCTTTGAATCTCCAAAAACTAAAACAAGTCCCATCCTAGAAATCACAAGGGCTACAATTTGGTATAAAATTTTCATACATGCAACCATATTAATTTTTTCAAGAAAAGTTGGTGATGTTTAATCCAAATTTGTTATATACATGTGTTAGTAATGATGATCAAAAGATTTTCATGCTATGTTTTTGTTAAAAAGTTGATTTTTCATTTTTGGGTTTTTGATTTTGATGATGATACAAGTGTTAGGATTGGTTTATGATGATATTAGGGGCTTAGGTTGATGACAAAAGTTGTTGGAATTGATCAAAAACATGATTTTGTAAGAGATTTTAATAGTCAATTTTGGGCAGTAGGTTTGAAGTCATTTTCGGAAATCTTAAGTCTGAATATAGGTTGTTATTATTGGATTATGTCGTAGAGAATTTCGTTAGCTTCGATTTGATATAAAGTAGGCCTTCCAACTCCAAACGAGGTGGAAGATACACTAGTTTGATTTTCGTGTACCGGGAGACGAGTGTCGACACAATCCGAAAATTGTTGTCGATATTTGGATCGAATCTCGGGGACTATAAAATGAGTTTCAAAATGATTCAAGGGCTGTTCTCAGGCTCCAAGTTTAGTATTTTGAGTCTATTTTTAGAATCCAGTGGCGTTTTACAAATGGAGTTGTTTAGAATGGTCAAAATGGTTTCGTAAGTCAAGGTCGCTAAACTGTCCGGATTTTGTGATTCAAAGATGAGTCGGGCAGGGAACTTTAGAAGTAAAATCTTTTAATTGGCTTTTGAGAGGACTTTCTATATATAGTAAGTAAGTTCTCTGAGTAGTATCATAAAAATTTGATATGTTTAAGTATGGGAAAACGGCTTGGACATTCGGTATGTTCCGACAGATTTTTATTAAAGGCATATAATAATAAAATGAATATATAGGAGAGTATAATCGAACCACTTGCATCGTTTTCTCTCGAGTTGTCGTGATTTTATACTTGAGTTTGATTTTATTAAGTATCATTTATTTCTCGAGTCTATTATTAAAGTACGCACCTTATTTGCTAGGTTGCGGGTATCATGATTACCGGGCATCTACTATCGTCGGCGATTGTCTTCAACTACTATAAGTATTAAGAGTCTATAGCCTCGTTTGAGCTCATTCAAATATTTTAAAACCCGCGAGGGGGAATACATGTTTTGTAAACTTAGAACACAAGATTTTTATGATATGCTTGTCCCTTTATGAATGGACCCGTGGTTGCCTTTAAATTGCATTAAGTGATTGCCTTTGTTAAAACCTCAATTATGGACCGTTAATTAACCTATGATGGGTTAACCACTAGTACAATTAATAGATCTATGGGGGAAGCCGCCCGGTTCAGTTTTTGTGGACTTGTCATAGAAGCTTAGGCCCGACCTCCACACTGTTTGAACATATTGTATTGAGAAGTCAGGTATACGACAATGTACCAATAATCTGGAGGTAACCGACAATTAATAAATCTCCTGTCTTATCAGACCTCTAAAAGGAGTGTCAAAGGGCTCGGTTCTATGAGCTTATTGCAATTTATGCTATATACAATTATTATTGTTGATGCAAATTATTATTTGCTTGTTGCCTTTAAGCATGCCACAAACTTATAATCTTTGCTTGTGTTCAAAATGATTATATAAACCTATAGATTCACTCGGCATTTTTGCTGATGATTTTCTCACATGTATTTCAGGTAATCAGGAAGGGTGAAGCTTGGAAGCCACGGGAATGAATATTGTGCACTACTTTGCAATATAAACTCTTTGAATATTTGTCGTTCCTTTTGTTCAAAACAATTTAAATCTTTTGTTTTGGTTGTACTTCGGTTACGATGTCTTGGGACTACGCTACTCTGACAAATGTTTTAGGAACGATAAATCTAAAACGTCTCTTTTCGAGTCGTTCTTTATAAATTATGTGTTGTTGTATCATTGTTTAGCACCCAAAGATGTATTCCGCTGCGTGTAAATTTGGGGGTGTTAAAATTTTCCATTTTCTTTTTAATAAAATATTTTCTTAAAAATAAAGTTTATTAAAATCTTTTGTCACATTTGATTAAATGTGAGTTTTAAGAAAATATTAATCCTTGATCACTTAGTTAGGTTAATGACATGTTTATTCATACCTTGAGTGATTCATGCCGAATGAGATCTTGGAAGTGTCGAAAGAAGTATACAAATACACTTGAGTGATTACGAGTACCTTAACATTTTATATAATATATAGTGAAATATACGTTTGTCATCAACAAAACACGAAGAGATTATATCGACTAAACATCGTAATGTTTGCACTAACAATCTCCCTTTTTTTGATGATGACAAACAAGTAAACCATAACACATATTAAAATGTATAAGTTACTCATTTACACTTACTTTTCCCCTTTTTTTCGAATCAAAAAGGAAGTCAACGTCTTTGAAGAAGAGAATAATCAACGTCGAGAGAGCACGCATCCAAAGTGGCAGTCATCGATTGTACGTCATTTGAGGAAGATAAGAACTGACATCACGAGAGCTTGCATTCGAAAGGTAATCTTTATTTGTAGAAAAGGAGTATCGACTTTGAAAGAGCCTGCATCCAAAAAGCTAGTCGTCCCTTGTAGTCGTTGGTTGAGAGGCGAGAATCCAAACCGTAGACCCATCATCTAAAGATATTGAGCTTGCATCATCCTAGTGAAGTCTTCAATCAACATAGGTTAACCAACTCCATGCATAATAAAATGCTTATCTTCGAGATTCCAAAATTCATTACTTGCAAGAAGTTCGATGAATGCAATTTAAGTGAGTCAACGATCGCAAATGTAATGACTAGAAATCTTGCAAATGTTCCCCTTGATATGAGCTCTCCCTTGCTTGAGGCACCAATAAAGCATGGATAGTGAAAAGCTACAAGGAAGGGTTAGAAAAGTCCTACAAAACAAAGTTAGTGGACAAGAGCATATATGTATAGCAATGTCACCCAAGCGGAATTAGCTTTAAACATCCCGAGTACAAAGAGAGGGACTCAAGAGAAAGCTAAAACAATCTTAACTATTAGAAGTGTCAAAAATATGAAAAGTGAAGAAAAATAAGAGGGCTATTAGATAGAAAAGAGAACCCAACTTATTTTGGTGACACCAAAAATTATATAAAGAGGACAAAGATAGAAAAGAGATGTCCAATTTATAAGAAAAGTATTGTCGATAGGACTTACTACACTTTAATATATTGGCACGAATACCGAACTAAAGAGAGTATGACAAGGACAATAAAACAATTCCACATAGTCGAAAAGAGAGGAAGAATGACTATGAGCAAAAGCGAAAACGAGGACGATAAACAAGTAGTTTGCACAAACAATGACAAGCATTGGAGAAAGAGGTGTGCACGTGAAGCTATCAATCCAAAGACAAGTCAAAGGAGAGGATCTTGACAAGATCAATTCACAACCGTTGGAATAGAGGTAGAGAAGAAACATCCATATCAATTGTAATGATAATATATCAAAGCGTAAAAAGCTTAGAATTTTTGGAATCACCCAAGAAAATTCAAGATTTAACCAAAATCCTCTCAAAAGGTTAAAAACTTAGAATTGTTGGAACCACCCAATCCAATTGTAAATTTTACCCGAAATCAACTCTCAACAACGAGAAAGACAAAAAATCTCAAATCAAAGACATTTTTTACGTTAAAAATAATTCCTTTAGAAAGATCCAAAAGCTTTAAGTCGGGAATCAAGGTACAAAAATAAAGAAAAACCAAAATCGAGGATAATACATTATGGGCAAGGATGCTTATAAATGTCGAAACCAAAAAGATGACTCAATGATATAGAGAAAGTGATCAAAGGAGCCAAAGAAAGGAAAAACCAAGATGGATGGTGTTTAGCATACGATAAACTACATGCTCAAAGTTTTGTAGCTCTTTTCAATCATTGTGAATGTTCAAAGAACAATTACATGATGAGGAAAGGGTGAGGCTCGACTCGACTTAGTTTAGAAACGATAGAAGAGAGGAACTCAACTTAGATAGGCATGATTAAAATAAATCGAAAGAGACTCAACAAAGAAGTTAAGGATAACTTCACAAAATAATTCAAGAAGACTATACCTTATTAGGTGATAGTGAAGTCTTGAAGGAAAACGAGAGAAGAAAGTCAAAAAGAAGAAAAGAAAGAATCTTCAAGAAAACTCGTCAAAGAAGAAAATGACCAAAATGAGCAAAAGGGACTCACTGGTCGCGGTTCGTTAAATAGGTTCGTGATTCATTATCAATTAATGAGTCGTTAGGTTTATTTGAGGAACCGTGGATAGTGGGTGTCCAAAAACGATTATCGACTCAAAAGAAAATCACTTGGTCAAACAATTTAACATAAGTTTCTAAATTGATTGAAAGTCAATGCTTCGGATATGACTTTTAACAATTGCAATTTCAAGTTAAAATTACTTAAATATTTCGAAAGAAATATTTAAGTTTTCAATCGTACTAGGAGATGAATTAGATTTAAATCTAATATTCCTTGACAACCGAGTGAGAAAATAAGGAAGAAAAGAAATATCACAAGGACAACGAGATCCAAGACCCAAAGACAAGTCATGTTGAAAAACATGAAAGGAAATACAAGAAAGTAAAGATCATACAAAGATGTATGAAACACAAGCCTAAAACTTAAGCATAATTTTAATCTTAGTTACACTAGAATTCTAAGATTTTCTTAAATTGGATGTCTTAGCAATAAGAAATCCACATGTTTAAATGAAAGACAAGGTGGTGGCGGAATTTGGTGGAGAGGCTTGGTGATAATCTTGTAATTTAACTCATCATAGATATAAGACATGACAAGATGTTGATATTGACAGTAATGACAATATGTTCCATGATGCATGACATAATCATGTGATAGAGGAAGAACACAAAAGGGAAGTGGTGGCAAAACGAGAGTTTTCAAAATAAGTTTTCTTAAAATGAGAAAAGATTTGATAACTTGTTCTATGGTGAATTTGGGTTCAAAGAGATTTGAGAAAATTATGGATAATCAAGGCTTTCATTTTGTGAAAAATACATTTTGCTTTGGGAAAAAAAATACAAAATGCTTAGGGTTAAGTGGAGAAAGCACAAGATATTTTGGGAGTGATCAAAGGTTTGAAACAAAGATTTCAAAGGATGTTGGAACGGGAAGTATTAGAAAACCCGTTTTTGGTTGCTTCTACCCACAGTTAAATAATTGTACCCGCGGTTCCATATATATATGGAGCCGCCAGACAATTAAGGATTTGTGCACAGAGGGTGTGTTTTGGAGGATACGGGAATTTTTCTAATGCGGCAAATCCTAATGTTTTGTCTAACTTATCATAAAGTTATGCTAAAGAGCAATAAAAACTAGAACACACACAAAGGAAAAACACATAGGTTCAAGTAGCACGTAGGAAGAAGGCTAAGAAAAACCTAATGGCTACAAATGAAAATGACTCCTAATGACATACAAAGTTCATCGATGTAAACTATCGTTAGTCATATTTAGGAAGAGCCCTTTAATCAATTTAGAGAATGAATATGAGACTATAACTAGAGGTGCTTAATTAACGCTAAGCACGACCATTTTTATGAGTTATATAATAACCCAACTCCCCACATGGAAGTAATTCAACCATTAGGTCAAATTAAGATTCTAGTGCAATAGATTCTCTAGTATTCATTCTCAAGTTAGATGTTGGGAATTATTGTTAAGTATCAAGTACCGTTAGTGTAAATGTAAGTATTGTTAGTATTATCAAGTACTATTAGTGTTAACGCGGTACATAGTAAGTACTGCTACTTATAAAGTAAGTACTGCTATATTGATTAGGACGAATATATCTTTGTATAAGATATGTCATAGTTATAGTTAGAGTATATCTTATGTGATATACTTAATAGTTAGAATATTGATAATATATCGTCTGTGATGTATTTATCTTTATAGAATATTCTAAGGCTTCCAGGGTTCCTTACTCTATAAAAGGAACAAAGGTACGATGACATTTATGTACCTCATTCTAGTCGATTAATAAGAGAATCGAATAGTTAAAAGTAATTTTGTTCTTCTGTGCTTTATAAGTTAGATTCCGCATAACTTATTTAGTTTGAGTAAGAGTTCTTAAAGGGTTTTAGTTTATTACAAACTACTATACTAGTTCTTAACAGAATATAGATCCAACCAAAGGGATCAACAAGTGGTATCAGAGCTTGTTGAGAAACTCTGTAAAAGAAGAACACAGCCCTAAAAATCCCCACTCATGCTAAAACTCAATGTCTCAACCTGGTGATGACCCTCACTTGGAAGACATTCCAGATCCTGATCCAATACCACAGGGACAGCCGCAAGTTGTACATCCTACACCACCACAATGTGTCCAAGCCATAGATGTTGTAGTTACTTCTACAACTACAACACCTTCCCATACTCTCTCTGCTGTCAAACTCCCAGTTCTCAAGGGTGATAACTATGAGACATGGGCTATGCAGATAGAACATTACTTGAATCACACAAATCATACTATGTGGCAAGTTATCAATAATGTGAATACACCTAATAAGTTACACTGGTTTCCTGATGGTACATGCTATGCTTTACCTTCTGTGACTGCTGAGGAGGTACAAACAGAGATCAGAGAAAGAAAGGCCAGAACTGCTTTGGCTATGGCACTTTCAGAGGACATCTTACCTAGCTTTCATCACTACAAGGATGCAAAGGCTATGTGGGATGCCATCAAACTTAGATTTGGAGGTAATGACAAATATGAGAAGATGAAGAAGATTGTTCTGAAACAAGAATTTGATAACTTCTCAATTTCCAGTATAGAAGGAATCCATGGTAGCTATGGAAGGTTCAGTAAGTTGCTCATTCAATTAGCAGTTTATGGACAAATAATTCCTAATGAAGAAGCTAATCTAAAATTCTTAAGGAGTGTTCCATAAGAATGGAAAGCAATGGCTATGCACTTCATCACAAGGGATGATCTAGATACAATTCCTTTTGATCATCTCTACAACAATCTTAGAGCTTATGAGATGGATGTTAAAGGCGTTGAGGTGACCAAAGCAGCAGCAACAACAAAGTCTAACTTGGATTTTGTATTAGAAGGTAATGGCGGTACTTACTTTCTAATTACCGCTAGTGGATCAAGTAGCGGTACTTACTTCCAAAATACCGCTGGAGGACTTACAAGTAGTACTTACACACAAAGTACTGAAGGCAGTCCTATTGTCTCTCAAAATCAACAAGGAAGATCTTCACCATTGTTTAGTGACAATGATACCTTCTCATTCTTTGCTGGACAAGACAACAAACCAAGATTGACACTCAATGACTTGTTCCAAATGGATGATGTTGATGTTGAGGAGATGGATCTCAAATGTCAAGCTGTTATGATCTCTGTGAGATCTAATAGGTTCTTTAAGAAGACTGGAAGGAAGATGACTGTTGATCCTAATGAACCATTAGGATATGAAAAGTCTAAAGTTTAATGCTATAACTGTGGAAGGAATGGACACTTTGCAAGGGAGTGCACTAGAGGCAAGGCTGAAAGTAGCAGTCAAAAGTCCAAAAACAGCTATAGAAAGGAACTAAAGCATTGGTAACTGTAGATGGAGTGGTGAACTGGGATGAAGATGAGGAAGAAGAAGAGCTTGGTTTGATGGCTTTCACACATGAAGATACTGAGGTACATCCTTGTTCTAAAGATTGTGTTCTTAAATTTAATAGTCTAAAAGTAGAACTAGATGAACAGTATCAAAAAGTCAACCATGTACTATAGAATCAAATGCTTTTAAACAGGGTGTTGCTAAGCTAGAGGAAAATATAGTTTTGTATAAAAAGGGTCAACAAAACTATGAAGAGAAAATTAGAATTTTGACTCTTTCAAATGAGGGAAAATGATGTGGAAATTAAAGCTTTTGAAAAACAACTTTTGAAAGTATATGTAGAAAATGAAGCTTTAAAAGCCAGTCTTTATAATGAAAGGGAAGTGATTAATAATTGGCAAAGATCCTCTAAAGGATTGGGTAAGCTGATTAATTCACAAATGGGGAATTATGATAAATCAGGCCTAGGATATATTGAGGACCAACCTGGGATAACTTTAACTGACAAGGACTTATCAAAGAGAATTTTTGATAGTTCTAGTGAGTCAGATGATACTCTTGAAAATGATAGATATGCTGAAGGAATGAAGGCAGTTCCTCCACCATTATCAGGAATTTGCATGCCCCCTAGTAATGATATAGGTATAGAGTTAGATGAATCAAAAGCTGTTAATGATTCAAACTCTAGTACTTTGACCCAAGATAAATCTGTTGTGACCAAAAACATTGTTTATCCACCTTTGATGAGCAATTATGTGTCTGAGATGTCTAAAACTAGTTCTGCTCCCAAGCAGGTAAAAACTCCTAGCAAGGCATTGGATAATAATGTAAAACATAATAAAACCAAGAGGGGTGGGATATGTTTTGAGAAAAATAAGTCAAAACAACCTTTTGGGTCTTCTTTGAGAAGAAAAAGATGTTATGTCTATGTTAGTCTAAATAATTTTATCTAACTAACTCCATGGACTACTATTCTGTGCAAAAGGATTGTCAAACTAACAATGCAGGTGAGAAGATTGGTACAACAAAGTTAGGTACTCAAGGAGAACCTTCTTCATCAGAATCTCAAGATGATGATGCTCACATCTATGTATCCAGTATGCCTACTGTTTCTCCTATGGATGCCACTCCCCAGAAGCAAACAATGCCATCAGCTGATGATCAAGCCTCCCAAGAGCTTTATGGGCTTCAAGATCAAGAAAAGAATGTTACATCTACTAATGAGCATTCAGGAGAAGAATCTTTGGAATCACAACACTCAGCAATACATATTACACCTATCGGTACCTCATCAGCAAGTATTGCTAAGTCAAAATCTGCAAAGTCTGTTGATTCATTAGAAGATATTTTACAAGATATGGACGATGAAGATATTTATGCTAGTTCAACTGAATGAATCTTCTCCAAAGCTTCCTGTGTTGAGCAGGGTGCAGTAACTGATTTCAATAATTTGGAAACTGAAATTCCAGTCAGTTCTATTCCCACTCATAAAGTCAACAACAACCATCCTATTGCTCAAATTATTGGAGATCCTAAGTCTGCTGTGCAAACCAGAAGACAACTTCAAGCCAGTACCGAAACTCATGCACTTGTGAGTTATGTCAAACAACAACAGAGAACAAATCATAAGGATACTCAGCGTTGTTTGTTTGCATGTTTCTTATCACAAGTAGAGACCTAAAACATTTCTCAGGCTCTTGATGAAGAAAGTTGGGTAGATGCCATGCAAGAAGAACTAACACAATTTGAACTACAAAAGGTTTGGATTATCTTCCCTCGTGTAAAAGGGTTATTGGTACTAGATGGGTTTTTAGAAACAAGAAGGATGATAGAGGAGTTGTTGTAAAGAACAAGGCAAGGCTTGTTGCTCAAGGCTATAGACAGGAAGAAGGAATAGACTATGATGAGGTTTTTGCACCAGTGGCAAGCATAGAAGCCATCAGGTTAATTTTGGCCTTTGCATCATATATGAATTTTATAGTCTATCAAATGGATGTGAAAAGTGCCTTTCTTTATGGTATTATTTTAGAGGAGGTATATGTTTCATAACCTCCAGGTTTTGTATATCCTAAGTTCCCCGACAGGGTCTACAAAGTTACCAAAGCACTTTTTTATGGTCTACATCAAGCTCCAAGGGCTTAGTATGCAACCTTATCCAATTTTCTGTTAGAACATGGATATAGGATAGGAACCATTGACAAAACTCTATTCATCAAAAAGAAAGCTAAGGATATTATTCTAGTACAAGTCTATGTTGATGACATTATTTTTGGTTCAACCAAGAAATCATTGTGTGAAGAGTTTGAAGCTTTGATGAAAGGAAGATTTCAGATGAGTTCTATGGGAGAACTTACTTTCTTTTTGGGACTACAAGTCAAACAGAGGAAAGATGGAATATTTATCAGCCAAGATAAATATGTTGCTGAAATCTTGAAGAAGTTTTCATGTATGGATACAAGAAGTACAAGCACACCTTTTGAAGCTAAGAAGTCTTTGTTAAAAGATGAACATGGTGAAAATGTTTATATTCATCTATATAGGTCAATGATTGGTTCATTGATGTATCTTACTGCTTCAAGACCAGATATTATGTTTGTTGTGTGTGCCTGTACAAGGTTCCAAGTCAATCCAAATGTGTCACATCTACATGCTGTGAAGAGGATTTTTAAGTATATTAAAAGTGAGCCTAATTTAGGATTATGGTATCCTAGAGATTCAACTTTTGATTTGGAAGCTTACTCAGACAGTGATTATGCTGGAGCTAATCATGATAGGAAATCCATAACAGGAGGTTGTCAATTCCTAGGCAGAAGACTCATATCATGATAGTGTAAGAAGCAAACTATCGTTGCTACTTCTACAACTAAAGCTAAATATGTAGCTGCTACTCATTGCTGTGGACAAGTACTTTGGATTCAAAATCAGTTGTTAGACTATGGTTTCAATTTCATGAACACCAGGATCTACATTGATAATGAAAGTACTATATGCATTGTCAAGAATCCTGTCTTTCACTCCAAGACCAAGCATATTGAAATAAGACATCACTTCATAAGAGATGCCTATGACAAGAAGCTTATTGAAGTCTTGAAGATTCATACAGACAACAATGTAGCTGATTTGTTGACCAAGGCATTTGATGCAAAGAGATATGAACTCTTGGTGACACATATTGGTATGCTCAACCAATAAACTGCTGCATATGTTAAGGGGAGGTAATGGCTGTACAATTTTTATGATAATTTTTATTGTATAGTGTATGTTTTTGTGTTTTTGATGTGATTGCAGGTTGATAGAATAGGTTAAAAGAGGTTGTAATGATAGTGGAATACATGAACTAGTCAAGTTTGTGAGGTACCATTATGGATCCAAGTACCGCTAGCACAAATCCAAGTACCGAGTATGTTCCATGTACCGCTACATATCCGTTGTACCGTTAAGGGTCTCTTTTGTAAATTTGGCGGTTTCTTCGCGCTTGGGTTTGTTATTTACATAAATACTTACTATAATTATACAACTGATTCACCTAATCTTTTATTCTTATCTCTTAATGATATAACCTTCTCTCTACTTTTTCGATCATCAAAAATACTAATTGTTGCTTTACAAGTGATCTAAGCACAACTTTGTTGCGAACCTTTCTTAGAATGATGATTCTCTTGGTTTCCATGAGATACTTGGATTTTTATCTCGAAGTCATATTCGTTTTGCGCTTACTGTAAGTCCCATTGTCTCTATTCCTATTGTTGAACAATTATGGAATACTGTTGTGTTAGGTATTCGGTTTAATCAACCTTGCATTAAGGCTAGGGTGAATCATAAGAATATCTATGTAACTGAGGTACTGCTAAGGGCTAGTTTAAGACTAAATGATGAGAATGGACTAAGTATGTTAAACAATACAGAGATACATGATGGCCTTGCAACCATGGGTTATGAAGGTGGTAGGGAAAGTCTTACTTTCTTTAAAGCTTTATTTTCACCACAATGGAAATTGCTTTTTCATGCTATTATTCACTGTTTAAGCTCCAAAAGTACTTCTTTTGATCAAATACCTGATGCATTGGCATCAGCTGGTATTTGTTTAGCAAATGACTGAGTTTTCAATTTTTCAAAATTAAATTTTAAAGGCATGACTAGGAATTTGGAAGGAGTTAAGAAGTTTTTGATGTATCCTAGATTCATTCAGACTTTAGTTAATGACCAAACCCCTAACCTACCAGAGTTAACAAATACATGGGATGTTCCTACATTTACAAAGAGAACTTTCTCTTTCTTGACCAAACAAGGCAATGCCTTTACAGGAACTGTCACACCCTTATTTGCTAATATGTTAGTCCAACCTGCCAACCAAGAAGGTGAGGAACCTAGCACTGCTAGTGGTTCTCAGCAAACTCCTTTTAACAAAATTTCACATTCCTCAAAAGATACTCAATCTTCTTCTCACAATGTTGGTCATCAACCAAATTCAGATGAGATGATCCATACACCTGCTGCTTCAATTGCTGCTAGTGGTTCACCACAAGCACAAGCAACAGAGGTGGTGGATGTTGCCAATTTAACTACTTTGTGCACTAGCTTGTCCAAACAAGTACAGGTATTGCAAAAGGGAAAGCTTGTTCAAGACAAGTAAATTGCTAAATTGGAGGCCAGTTTAATCAAGCTAAGGAATAAGATATCTCCTTGGATGAGGCAGAACAAGTCTATTCAAAAAGCTGCTCTTAACAGCCACAACTACAATCTCAATCACCACAACTTCAAGTGAATTGGAGTCGTTATTATGAGAAGCTGGAGGAAATCAATGTTCAATTTCCTGTGTCCAATTTCCAAGTACTGTTAAGATCAAGAGTGAGTTATAGATCAAACAAAACTGAGGAGTTACAAGTTGAGAAGACAGCTTCAAAAGAAGAAAAGGTATCTAGAGATACTTTTGTGATTGAATAAACAAGTGTGTTGAAGTCAACATTGTTGAAGATCCAAGTACTGTTAGGCCAACTAAGCCAACTGCAAGTACCGCTGACATTGTTGAAGAACCAAGTACTGCTAAGCCAACTAAGTCGATTGCAAGTACTGCAGGTGAACAAACTTAACTACATTCTTTTACAGAAAGTCAAACTCCTTTTGGAGAGGATGAGACTTTAGCTCAAGTATTGCTTGATCTCAGGGAAAAAAGTTCAGCTGAAAAGCAAGACAAGCAAAGATTGAGAAGAAGACACAACAAGAAGTTCTTTCCAAAAAGGATAAAACTAAAGGTAAGAAAGTTCAAGCTTCACAGCCCACTAAAGGTATTGTTATTCAACAGCAAGCAAATGAAGATGAAGAAAGAAGATCTTCAAAGCTAAAGAAGAAGTTACCTAAGATAAATCCAAAGGATAAGGACAAGAAGCAGTTACAATCAGAATCTGAAAAAAAGTGATTTAGATGATGATATAAACAAAGTCGGGTACATATTTCATCAACTAGACCATGATGAAGAATATGCTTTCAGATTGCAAGCTCAAATTTGTGAAGAAGAGTTACAAGAGGAACTTGCAACAAAACAACAATTGCTTGAAGCTAAGAGAATGCAGCATGAATGGAATATACAAGAGTATGATAGGCTTTAAACTGAACTACAAGCAAGTGAGCTTCTTGTAGAATCATTGATAGCTGAAGAAAGGGATACTTATGATGAAGAAGAAAAATCAAAGTTGATTGATGATTTGGTAAAGGAGCAACAAAGATTCTTTGCTGAGAAAAGAAGAAGAGAAAGGATTAAGCCTCCAACTACCATGTAGATCAGGAATCAAATGATAGCTTTTCTAAAAAAGGTTAAGCATTTCACTCATGCTTAATTGGTCAGAAAGAACTTTGAAGAAATCAAGGCTTTGTATGAACAACACAAGAGAACTAAATTGCATTTTGTTGAGATTGGATCTGAAGCAGATAAGATAGCTATTGAAGAAGTCAAAAAACATCTGCAACAACAAAGACAATTTGGAAGTACTCCTAGATTTGAGTCACGTACTGCTGAACATACAAGAACATCTCCACCTATCAAGACTACATATGTTAGGAAAAGTAGAAAGGAGAAGGTAAGTTCAAAAGAGACAGAGACTGCTCAAAGAATGAATGAAGGAGATAAAGCTCAGAGTGTTAATAAGACTAAAAATGTACATGCGGTACATACACAGTCAATAGTACATACTGAAGAAATGGTACATACAGATTTGGAGGAGGGTTCAATAGAATTTAAAGGAACCTCCAAGGGTATTAAAAGGAAAGGATCAACAAAGAAGAATCTAGAAGCCAAGAAAAAGGCTAGATCAACAACAGAAGATAGTGATGATGATGAGAGCTTAAGAAAGTACTTGGAGATAGTAAGTTTTGAACATCATTGTATAGACACATAGATTTTAGGCAAGAAGTCATCCATTTCTAGATGGATATATACTATGGATCAAGGACTAGAAGCTCATGGAATATTGAGAGCAGATGGCACAACAAGAATATTCAGACTGTTAGAAGATATTCTTCATATTCTTGGCAGACAAGATATTCAAGATCTTTTCAGGTTAGTTCAAGAAGTCAGTCAAGGTAAAACTAAGGTATCACTACTATATCATGAATCACTCTTCATGTATGAACCACACAACTATGATCAGAAAGTGTTAAAGGAATTAGAGAATCAGGTTCCTAGTTACTGGAGATATTATAGGTCATGTAGACAACATATTTTGGATATAGATGATGTTACTTACTATATGCTACAAGAGAAGAGATATCCATTTGAGAAAGGATTGTTGGAAAGAATGTTGGAACAACAATTGGAAGTCTCAGAAGAATCTGTTGGTGCTTTGGAGTTGATCAGAATGGTTAAACAACAAATCAAGGATTTGGAGAAAGAGGAAGAAGCTAAGAAAGAACCTTAAGTGTTTGATTTACAATCACACTTCATAAATGGTTCTCAGTTCACCATGTCTAACACACATAAGAACTCGCTAGTCCATAAGCAAACGGTTTATGGTAAAGACTTCTCAAATCCGTTGAAAGCTGGTAGTTTGCTAAAAACTATATGGTTTTAACTCACCATGTTTCGAGACAAAGAGTTGGCTAGTCCTAGATAAATGGTACTAGGTAAATACCACTTGTTAGTAGTTTGTAATCAAACTAAAACACTTTGAGAACTCTTACTCAAACTAACTAAGTTATGTGGAATCTAACTTATAAAGCACAAAAGAACATAATTACTTTTAACAATTCGATTCTCTTATTAATCGACTTGAATGAGGTACATAAATGTCATCGTACCTATGTTCCTTTTATAGAGTAAGGAACCCTAGAAACCTTAGAATATTCTATAAAGATAAATATAAACAGACGATATATTATCAATATTCTAACTATTAAGTATATCACATAAGATATACTCTAACTATAACTATGACATATCTTATACAAAGATATATACGTCCTAATCAATATAGCAATACTTACTTTATAAGTAGCAGTACCTACTATGTACTGCGTTAACACTAACGGTACTTGATAACACTAAAAGTACTTACATTTACATTGACGGTACTTGATACTTAACAATAATTCCCAACATTAGACAAAATGTAATTCCTACATTTTCCTAATAAAGTGTAGCAATGATGAAAAGTATATGACGACACAATGCACAACCTAATGAGAGTTAAGAATGCACCATTTCATATCTTGTCAAACAAGTCTAGTTAAGGTTATTTACCTTAATAGAACTTGAGGCCAATAACTTTGAAGTGTATAAACAACGTTTACACAAAAACAAACTAACACTCTTGATTGGTCTTTCAGAAATGACACATTTACAAATAGCATTGCAATTTAAATTCCTTAAGTATTTTGGATGAAACATCCAAGTTGTCAAACCGGCTCCATTGTGTGTAATAAGCAATTATTAAACAAATGTGTTTAACAATTTGAACAAGTAAATTCAATATACCATCATCAGCACAAGAGTGATTTATGATTCGATGTATATTATTAATAATCCACATTCATGTCTACACTAAAAAGCATGTCAATTAGATTCGATAATGATTCCAATCATAGTTTGAATAATGAATTGATATTTAACCGGAATCTTTCTTGATTCCCACAAGCACTCCTTTAAGAGAAAATAACTACGATTTTCAAAGGGTGTTTCATGTTTTATAGTGAGACATAAATTTACTTGAACTAATAATACAATGATCGATTAAGACGATCCATATCAATAGATTTGACAAGCCCATAAAGCTTTCAAACCTAAGAGTGTTAATGAACATGCTAAGTTGTACAAAATGTTTATGTAACATTTGTAAACAAAAAGATGTTAATCCTACATGCAATGCACACATAAATAGACAACTAAGTAACACTACTATCAATATTAATGATCACTTAAGAATGTCCAAAACCAATAGAAAAAGCACAAAAGCATTCGTTTTTGTTTTGAGTGTTAGATACACCATAGTATACATAGCTTGATTTTATTTAAAAATAGTTATTGACCCATTTCAAAATTTAATTAAGTTAAAAACTTTATAAATATATCAATTTACAAAGATATATCAACGAGAGATGTTCAACTTAATAGAAAAGAATAAAACACAAGTTTTACGACAAACCGACGCGCAATACTTTGGACAAAATATAGAACTTAGAAAACATCCAAAATTTAAAGTTTGAATAAAGGTTTGGAAGTATTCTTAAAAGAAACAAAATTCAATTACGTTCAAAATGGCGGTTGGCACGACTTCTATGGACTTATGGTTGATTTTATATGATCTTTTTTTAAGATTCCAAAAATCTGTGTCGGACTGATTGCGGTTCCTTATTGATAAGGAACCTCGAGGAACAATTAAAGAACCGCGGTCAGAGGACAAAAAAATATTTTTTGACCAAAATCATTTGGTAACATATTGGAAGGACTTAGGACTCTAAAAAATCATTTAAGACACATAGAACTCGAAATTAAGAGTTAATTATGACACAAAAGATTTTTATACTTGGAAAAATAAAATACTTAAAATCAAGCTATTTCCCAAAGTTTATTTAACACCAAAACTTGTACGAATGAAACAATAAAACACATTTCATATGTAATCTTTTCTTAATAGGAAATTTGATACAACGATCGTTTATATTTTTTTAAACCGTTTGTTTTGAAAAACTAGAGCAAAGATCGATCCAAGATTTAAAGCACAATATACTTCAAAGATCTTGAATAACCTCGCTCTGATACCAATTGTAGAAACTATAAGGGGAGTTGAATAGTTTCTAGTTCATTTTAAAAACATTTCGGCTTAATCCACTATGCGCGGTTCTTTATTGTACCCGTGGTTCTTTATTGTACCCGCGGTTCTTTATTAATAAAGAACCGCTGGTCCATTTAGGGAACCGCCGACAGTGGACGAAACCATTTATTGAATGTTTAAACTTAAACAATCCTTGGTATCAAATTCTCGATCAATATTGACTAGATATTAGATGTGTTTGATTGAAAGATAAATACTACAAGTAAGAAAACACACAAACACATCAAATCAAGAGTACATCAAGCAATAGTCTAAACACTAAGCACACACGTACTATGCATAAGCTTTTCCGCAACTAAGATGTTTAGACTAAGTAATGTACACTTGACCATAATCTAAACATGAAGCACACACGTACTAAGCCTTAACTTTTCCGCAACTTAGATGTTTAGATTATGAGATGCACACAACACACAACAACATATAAATGCATCAATAAGAGTAAAGACATAAATGTAAAAGAAAGTACTGACACGATGATTTATAGTGGTTCGGTCACGCAGCTCCTCTTCGCCCTACTCCACTACTCGAGTACCCAACTCGAGAGTTATTTCACTAGTCAACAAGTCTCCTTTCAAGGCGGAGAAAGCCATACACGTCGCTTACACATTTCCGACACTAAGCTAGATGTTGAGTCCTAATTTTAGGTAGGACAAATCTACACAACGTCGCCTACTTCATTATTTTCCGACAGAAGGCTATATGTCGAGTCCTAGTCTTTTTTTTTAACGGCGAGTTAGTAGTTAGTGATTCGAGCTTACAGTGACATCTAATTGGGCAGTATGCAAGCATCGAACCTTCTCCTTATGGGATAAACCCCACTCCTGCTAAGGCTATATGTCGAGTCCTAATCTTAGTTAGGACCAATCGACACCCATCTACACCAATCTTCACACTAGTTATGTCTTATGGCCCAACATAACAAACCTTATGTTTTATGGCCTAAACACATAAACCAATTAGATCTAAGTACACACCACTTAGATCTAAGACTCTACCACTATATCCAAGCATATACATAACTTGGTTCCTAACATCTAATTCAAGGATACCCATCACTTGGATATACTACCCTTACAACACATCCAAGTTTACCCACAACTTGGATATTCTACATATACATAGTAGGAAGACTATAATCATAACTTGATCTAGAAGGAGAGATCTCCATCATGTTATGAACCCAACACTTCATAGTGATGAAAGTGTTCTTCTCTTTGAACTTGAGAGGATGAGAGGATTGAGGATAGAATCACATCTTAAACAAGATTAATCAAAACTAACTAATCAAGGATCTAAGATGATTTTGAAAGAAGCTGTGCAAAAAAGGGTTGAAAGAAAAGCTAGAAATGATCCACTATTTATAGGGCAAGAGTGCAACGGTCATAAATACCCACAGTTCCTTAAATTCCCCCGCGGTTCCTTATCAATAAGGAACCGTGGGTTCCTTTAAGGAACATGTAGAAACTAGAAGGGGGAGGGGTGAATAGCTTCTCATCGGTTTATTTCCTAATTAAAATTCCTTTCATATAGGTGAGTGCACAAAACTATCTTTTACTTGAAAGCTAGTTTCATAATGATTAGGTTCAATTCTAATGCATTAACAATGTGTAGTAAGTATAATGATAATGAATGTAAGTAATGAGTAAGGAAAGAAACAACCTAGTATGAAGACACCAAGATTTATAGTGGTTCGGCAACAAGGATCTATCCTCGTTCCTACTCCACTCCTCGAGTACATCATACTCGAGATTTCCACTATATCCACAAGCTCCCTTCTTGGCGGAGAAAACCTTACAACGTCGCTTACATTATTTTCCGACACTAAGCTAAATGTCGAGACCTAATCTTATCTAGGACCAATCTACACAACGTCGCCCACTTCACTATTTTACGACACAAGGCTAGATGTCGAGTTCTAATCCAAAGCTAGAACCAATCTTCACAACGTTGCCTACTTCACCATTTTCTGACACAAGGCTAGATGTCGAGTTCTAATCCAAAGCTAGATCCAATCTTCACGACTCTTCACTTTGAAGCTAAGTGAGAACTTCACACAACACAACTACATATCACTTTATAGTTAGTGAGAACTCACAAGACACAACCACGTCACTTTATAGTTTAGTAAGAACTAACACAACTAATTACAACTCAACTAAACATATCTAAGTACACACATTTAGCTTGGATCTACACAACACAAATCCAAGCACACACATGTGCAATGGATTTACACAACTCTAATCCAAGTATTCACATATAGCTTGGATGAACACAACTAGCCCAAGTATTCACAAATACATTAGATCTACACAAGACACAAATAAACAAATGATGATCATGACTAGATCTTTAGGAGAAGGTGATCTTCATCAATGCTTCATCTTTAATCACATCGCAAGTGTGTGAGTGATCTTCTCTTTGGACAAGGTAAAGAAGGAGATCAAGAGGATAATCATGAGTAAACATACTTAACACTTTAAGTGATCATTTACAAATGACTATGATTAGATAGGAGAAAGAAGGCTGAAAGAGATGTCCAAAAAGGGTTAATGAGAATGCAGATTTGATCCACTATTTATAAGACAAACATCCAACGACTATATCTGCCCGCGGTTCCTTATTGGAGCCTGCGGTTCCTTATCGATAAGGAACCGCCGTAGGTGCTAAGGAACCGCCGGCGTAGAGTCTGTTCCCTTTTGTCTTTTAGTGAATTTGAAATATCTGAGGCTGTTTAAACCTTCAAAGGATACTCTTATGGCATTTGGAATATGCCATATTCAAATTTACATTTTCATTTTAATAAAACATTTTCTTAAAAATAATGTTTATTAAAAATCTTTTGTTACATTTGACAAAAGTGAGTTTTAAGGCTAATCACTTTTATGATCACTAAGCATGATTAAGATATGTTAGTGTAATGATTATTACCTTGATGATAGTGTTTGTTAGATAATTCGTTTTATGATTGTGTTTGACAATAAATGTCTTTGTAATTTGTCGTGATCAAAACTAAGAAAGATTAATTAATACTAACAATATTTTTAGGCATTGCTTTGCATTAACAGAACCTACGGCTTAGAGACCGTGCATTTTTGTCCTTTAGTGGGGGGATACCATGTATACCCTCAAAGGATATTCCTTTGGCATTCGGAATATGCCAAGTTCATATTAAGAATATTCTTTGGAATATTCCAAATTCAAATTTCCATTTTCTTTTTAATAAAACATTTTCTTAAAGATAAAATTTATTAAAATCTTTTATCACATTTGATTAAATGTGAGTTTTAAGAAAATATTAATCCTTGATCACTTATTTAGGTTAATGACATGTTTATTCGTACCTTGAGTGATTCATGCCGAATGCGATCTTGTAGGTGTCGAGAAAAGTATACAAATGTATTATTGAGTGATTACGAGTACTTTAACATTTTATATATTGTATTGTGAATTATACGTTTGTCATCAACAAAACACGAAGAGATTATATCGACTAAACATCGTAATGTGTGCACTAACAGATGATATCATTGATATTATAAGTAGATTTAGAATTGTATCACCTCCACTTTCACAACGCATCGGAATATCAACATTGGGTGTTACTTCATAGCACATCATACACAGTTATAGAAAACGACCTCAAAAGAGATGTGTTATAAAATAAACCATTCGACAATTTCATTAAATACCAGAGTTCAATAAAAAGAGGTACCAATAACTATTTCAAACTTTAATAAAAATAAATATTTTTCAAATGTATCGAATGGAAATTGTTTGTTTTGCCTTTACATTATCTTACGCGGCTCCATGCTCCAACTGCTCTTAAATCTATACACATTAGAATACATGCTAGAATGTCAACACAACGGTTGAGTGAGCTCATAGGTTTTTAAATAAACAATAATGAGTTTTTAAATAAACCATAAAGCTTTTGAACACAAGAATCTCATCCACTGTCAATATTGCAACACATAAACTATCCAAAGTCCGCGCTATTCTACTAAGCCATGACACTGAAGCCTTTAGTATAAAAAATTCCTCAGTCAGGTATCTTGCCTAATACCCCTTACTTCTCATACAACACACCTTGCTGAGCCTCCAACCCACAAGTGCGACCGGCCCAGGTGGCGGCCATCCCTAATGGATCCATTCGTCTATACAAGTGCCTACCCATCATAGGTAGTTAACGGTTCATGGCTTTTATGGACTTTCCAAATTTTGGCAATACAACACGTAGCATATAGCGGTTCACAATCAATACAATCAACGTTTGTGTTCATCTTTTAAAAGCATTTAATCAAACATCTTACATTCACTTATAATAACTTGTATTCATTCAAAGCATATAGTCAAACCTCACATATTTATTCATAAACATGTATTCTCTCAAAACCATATATATAAACAACGTATACTTTTATACCAAGAGCATGTATTCTCCCTCGCGGGTTTATAAAACATATAAAGCAGTAAAAGTGAGGCTATGAACTCACTTGATATAGCAGTTACACGTAGATCATGGAACCAACGTCTAATAGTAGATACACGACTTCACGAGATATCAATCGCTCATTGATCGAGAACGAGATGCTCAACGGTCGACATATGACCGAACAAGACCTATAATGACGAGACGCGCCTTAGGCTCACAACTATACATAAGTCAAAAACAAATGTAAATAGTTCACTTTAGTAAGTTTGGACATTGTATAATTTTCATAAATTTTTCATAAGACTTCTGATAACAATTTACCATGTATTATCCTATTATGACCTTTAAGCCTATTCAGGTCCATTAGTGGCCCATAACAAGTTCATGTGACTTAAGTCCATTTTAAAATTAGTATTAGACTCCAATTTGGTTATTAATCTCAGGCCCAATAGCCATTACAAGTGTAAGTTGGGCTTTTGTGGCCCAAATCCACTTTATATACTATTTATAAAACGCCTCTAAACATTGTCCACTTAATATTTCACGTTGGTCGGGTCTCGGGTTTCTGAATAATCTGTATAATAATGAGTCTAAGATTCCCGACAAGTGGATCTTACGACTTTGGTTTTTATAAAATTGTCACGTTTTACGTTAGTTAAGTATAGTCCTTTTATTACAATTTCTCCGACATGTCTCGCTAATTTGATCATATCTCCAAAACTGTAAATCATGTAAATGTGTTCTTTTTACCAAAATAATTATAAACTTATTTACTTTACCTATTATAAGTCTAATTACCTCTAATTTATACTTTTCATAGCCCATTTACCCATTTTCTCACTTATAAGAATGGGTTGTTTTTGGAATCCAAACTCGTGTTCATCGTTTTTATCACCAATTTCAAACCGTAATGAATTGATAAACTATACAACTGATTCTAGTCCTTTATGATTTTATCTACCACCCATAGTTCATGATTTTTCATTGGTTTTGTAATTATCTACAAGTTTATAGACGAATTAAACAACATGTTCAGATCTGACCTAGTTTCGTATTTTGGTCATATCTCACTCTCCGAGAATCATCACGGGACGTGTCACCTGGGAAAATACTCACAAAACAACCCTCTATCCTAATATGTCAAGTCCAATATTCCAAACATACTTAGGTTAAATAGAATACTCGAATTATCACCTACCAAAATATCTAGCTATTACAACTTAACTCAAGGCTTGTCTAGCTTGGTTTGTATGTTAAAGATACATATACAATGTCCAAAAAAAGTCTTGACCAATAGCAGCAGATAAGTTACATAGTTACATATTAAATTTACAACATAAATTTGACAATAAAAACATAAATGTAACCTTACAAAGTTGATGAAAGATCTCAAAACAATAATCAACCTCCGAAAACCATTGCTTCTACAATAACCTTCAAGGATCCAAAATTAATTTACCCAAGATGAGTATATGTAGTACATCTTTAAAATCAGCTCTAAATCCATCATATATGTTGATGATAAACCAAGAACAAGAGTCTTCAACCAAAATCTTTAGTTTTTATCATCATAATAAATAGTATAAAACTATTTTATGGTGGTGTTTGTGGTTTGAGTTCACGACAAACAAAAGGAAAGAAAACAAGAGAGCTAAGTTTTCTTGCAAGACATGTTAATAAGGAGATAATGATTAAATCAAGACATGCTTTTGAAAATGAACATGTGTTCATAACATCTCTCAAATGCATACACGTACACTAGATTGAGATTAAGAGGCATCGGTTAAAGTGTATGTGGAGTGAGGTTTATATAATATAAATTTTTGCTTAAAATTTTTGCAAAAGCGGGTATTATCAAAGCCCGACATTATAAAAGTTCCATGATTTAAAAGATACGCGTTAACCCTTAAAAAATAAACGCTCAATATAAAATAAAAACTTTCACATTCGGTGAACATTAATATTCGATAAATAATTGAGGGATTATTATTTAAAATATGTTAACGCTTTATATAAACGAATGAAGCTTAAAGGTTTAGCGTCAATTACGAAGAATGCTCATAAAACGAGAAATTAAAACGATGACAATAGAAAAAAATGTGTCATGACGAGGATATTTACGGTTGATGACGGGCGTAAACTTTGCGGATAATAATAAATTACACGTATTCGATAAGTTAAAGTATTAACCTCGTTGGTTAGCCGAGAAATCAATATTGTTCGTCGAACGAACATGACAAATAAAAGTCGAGTAATAAATATTGATCCGAATAGTAGAAATAAGATTAGATCTCGGTCCAAATGTTGATTTTAAATATCGGGTTACTACAAGAACCATAACTTTTAATAAGGAATTATGGATTATTATTCTATAGATAACATTTTAGAAAGTGACATAAAAAGCAACGTGTTATCGTATAAAATAAAATGCAACTTCCTTTAAGCAATGGTCGTTCATTTATAGAAAGTAATAAATTATTTCAAAGCAAGTTTAAAATAATATGGGTGACTAATAAGAAAATAAATCTTGTATCTCCCACTGAAATTAGCAACATTACATGAATATTATTTCAGTGATAAAACACAATGCTCCATTTGCATTTGTCAACATTATAAATGTTATATCACCAGTAGAAAGCAAATAGTAATTTTTATTAATTTTCCTAATATGAAATCCCTACAAGTAAATTGTACTTAGGTATTGAGAAAGGTATATGAAATTCTACTTATGTAGATAAGGGACTAGTCATTCATGCTTTCAATTAACTTGAATATTTAGCATGCAATTACTCCTTTATCATCTGCATAGCCACAAGGGTATTAACCACTTTAAAGAATAACGAGAGTCCAAGAAAGTTACCTAGAAAAATGCTAGTAATTTTTTTACTCTTTGCAGTTTAAACTCATTTCTTGAGACAAGTGCAAGATGTCCTTTATTTTGGTAGCTATAGACAAAAGTACTCTAGATACACAAAATATGTTATCTTTCAAAGATTTTAGAACCGGATTAGGATAATGAAATATTTAAAAGTGAGTTTAACTATAATCGATAATAAATCAATTATGATTTTATCTTATTCTTATCAACTAATGAGAAGATATAGGACTAAGTCTCGCTCTTCTTATAGAAAAAGAGACTATGTTTGTTTTTTTACAAGAAAACAACTTTAGTTTACGAATATAACACAATTATATTATAAGATGGAAAGTTTGATTTTAGTATTTTTGATAATTAATTTCTTAAAAGAATTAACTACCCAATTAATTACTAGTAAGACTAAAGTCTTACTTGTCCTCCCACTCACTATTAGGAGGTCTGACCAGGCTAATAACAAGTGGGGCAAGAGGTAAGTGTCGAACGTTAATTGCATTACAAGTGCAAGTCTTACTATTATAAGACGATTCATGAAATTATTGTTGTAGAGTGTTTGAATGGGATGAACTCACAACTCTTACGAGTACCAATAGACATCTTAAACGAATTTGTTCCACAATTAATAAATCATGAGCATGTTTCGTCTCATCTTATGCCTCGGGTTCAAGATCTGACCAGGAACACGATTTAAGTCGTACCAATGCAAAGTTTGCAAAAATTGACATAGATCCGACCTATGATAAAATTCGCCTTAGGTATGGAATTCACCCTAGGTCTGACCAGTTGATAAAAAACCAACTACAATTGACAAAATATACCCCTCCATCGCCACTATAAAAGGATTTTCCACTAACCCTTTTTATTAGTGCTTTTACATTGGATGACATAAACTTAAAGATTCAAATAGGTATCACATAAGTTTTGAAAACAAATGTCAAAACTGTGTAAAAAGATGCACGCAATCACATTTTAGCACAAGTTAAGAAAAACTTTTTGTCAACTTTAGCTTAGGCGTGTTTTACCGCGGGAAAGCATTAAAGAATGATAAAACCCTATATCCTACTCTTCATATGCCCGAAGGAACAAGTGCTTGGGATAATTATCACATAGATTCCAAAACATGTATGTGACACGGGAAAAGATTAAAGATCACTCAAACCCTAGATGGCTCGACTATGTACACAAAGTGTAGTAGTAAGATCCATCATTAGTACATCACAAAAGGTATTGTAATTAAGTATTACAAGATAATTAATTTTGACAAATCACGTCGTTGGGAGTATGCTTTATAAGCCATCATTACGGTATGTAATGTTGATCCCTTCGGTATAGATCTTTAACTCCTTAGCTGATATGAGGTTTATTTGTATTGGATAAACCCAAGACAACATGATAAAAACTTTGATTAGGAATATCATAAACTATGCGGAAACTAGGATGTTATACTAAGAAGAATAACAATTTAACAAAACCATGTAGCCTTAGTGTATTAATACAATCACTCTTAATAATGATATAGTTTACAACCTAGAAGCTATAACAAACTATGAATAAAATGTGTATGTGATGATGTTGCATAGATTGATGTGTTTTTCTCTACACCATAGGACTTTCTTTTATATTTTAAGGAGTCCTAGTAGGTTACAACACAATTAGTACTTTCCTAAACAAACATTAATACTTTCTTAATAATAAGGGACACATAAATCATTTGAATATTCTTGTTGTGATCTTCATATCTTTACTCTTTGTATCTTTGATCATATTCTCAAGTATTCTTCATATACTCCACCAGCTTGAAGAATCTTCATATTATCGATTTAGCCCCTCTTGTTTCATATTGTACTAGCAGTACAAACTTTCACTAGTAATACTAACTTACACTAGCAGTACTACACCTCTTTGTCTCTTCACCCGCATTAATCAACTCAAACAACATTAAACTTGACCATAATCAACTCGGCCAATTCTGCACGAATACTACCATCACTAATATACAACTACCAGTACTAATACTATTAATACTGGTAACGTAAAGCCAATCAGCACTAATTTTATTCTCAACAATTCTCCCCTTTTGTGATTCCTCTGTCAATTTCACAAGTTTCTTAGAATAGAATCTCCTTATTAATTCTTGAGCACCAAACAAAATCCTCCCCTTAGTTGATGAGAAGGTCTTCAAGTAAATCCTCCCCTAAATTGATTATGAGGTCTTCCATAATCACATGACAAGACTTGTAGCCATCAATTCCATAAGTAAAACCTATCCTCACTATTTTTAGGAGAAGTAACTCCTAAAAATGATATCATTGGACCTAGATAAGAACTAAGGCCTAGATAAGGACTAACACATGATATACCTCCCTTGCTCTACATCATCAACAGTAGGTGTAGCCTTTCCAGTAAGATATATAGATGCCTTCTTGTGAAACTATGATTAATCCTCCCCTAAACTTGATGTTTGCTTGTTTAACTTCATGTTTCTTCAATAAAAGATTCCAGATTACCAGGAGGATGTATTCAAACACATTTTTACTTCTTGAGTTATAAGTCTGCCATCTTCTACCTTGAGTTGTAGGTTTGTCATTTTCAACCTTTTGCTTCTTTGTAACTGCTGCATATGCATCATAAATCCTCCCATGTTTGAATGTATCCACACCCTTCTTTTAACCATCCTTTTTTATCCCTTTTTTTAATTTTAAATCTCAACTCTTGGCTTGTACACTCTTTGTCAGCATCACAGCAACACCAACTAGGTTAACTTTGTAGGTTTTGGTAAACTACCAACCATAAACGGATTTGATATGTTTTTACCAGTTGTCGTGTGCCTTGGACTAGCTAATTCTTTATTGTAATAACATGGTGAATTGATAACCATATAGTTTTTTGGTAAACTAACAACCATCAACGGATTTGGAATCTCTTTACCAGTATCCGTTTGCTCTGGAGTAGCAAACTATTTGTGGTGGAACATGGTGAGTTTAGAACCATACATTTTTTGGCAAACTATCAGCCATAAAAGAATTTGAGAAGTCTTTACCAAGAGCAGTTTGCTTTAGACTAGCCAGTTCTTAGTGTTAGTTAGACATGGTGAACTAATGACCATTTATGGTGTGGTGATGAAACCAACACTTAAAGAACATTCTCATTCCATTTTAGCTTCCTTCCTTTCTTTGACATACAACATCAGTAAAACAAAATAGGGAACAAATCCTTGAACGTCACAACTATTATCAAAGCCCTATCTTGAACCACACCTTGTCAACAGATTCAAAATAGACACACTGTAACACCCCCAAGTTTCGGTCATAGCAGCGGAAGGGTCATTGGGTGTTACTTACATGATTCAAGCTCATAATAATAGAAAACGGCTCAAAACGAGTCGCTTTAATAAACATCCATTCATTTTCATTCAATAAAGGTAAAATTCATACACGGTCCCAAATAACTTAAATTTTCAAAATACAATAATGATAAAATTTCTTTGAATGGATATTATTTATAAAAGCGGGCCAAAACATTTCAAATATGCAAGCTTCACAAAACCGCCTTCCTCGAGTGCCTTCCCTATGGACCTGAGATAAAACATGCTAAAAAGTCAACAAAATTTCTGAGTGAATCTATTGAGTTTTAATTTAAATAAAGAGAACACAAGTATTCAAAATAACCTTTCATGGTTAACAATTCATCGGAAGACAATATGTTGTATGGAGATAATTATCTGTGTCATTACATAAGCCTCATTACATTGAACGTTAACATATATTATTTCAGCCCAACACACCTAGCCAAGTGCGTATATTTCTCTTATACAATGCATCCGATGTTTCATTACTAGTGTATCACAACACCACGCGATAGCTAGTCGCGACCGGACTAGGCGTCACCCCGATAGATCTATCCATAGTATTAGCGTTCCTTCGATTAACAATTAAGGATTCATGGGTCTTTTAAGGCTAAAACTAACTTATTTAATAACTTTCATCTAAGCATACAATTGGGTCCCTTGTGTTCTATTTTAAAACAAATAGGGTTTACCACAACTTCTGGTTGCACCCATTCATGGGTTTACAGCAACTCTTGTTGTACCCTTTATTTTTAATAAATACTTTTCAACTAAATAGAGCTTCCATAACTACTAGTTGCACCATTCAATTGGTTTATTGCAACTTATAGTTGTACTCTTTATTTTTAATAAAACAAGCATGTTATCCCCCTCGCAAGTTTCTAAAACAGTTAAAGAATTTAAAATCGAGGTTATAGACTCACCTTAGCCAATAGTGGTAATGAGATGATCGCCGACGATTAGTGATTCCCGTTTAAACACGAAAACCGCAACCTACCAAATAAGACGCGCTCGTTAATAGTCAACTCAAGCATAAACAATAATTAAATAATACAAAACTCAAAATCAAAAAACCATGACGATCCCGAAAAATTAACAATACAAGTGATATTACTATACCCTTCTATCCAACACTATTCGTTTAAATACTTGCACTCTTGACATTGACCAGTCATAAGACGCCAAGTCAACGCAAGTCAAACTATCATTTTACTTCACTCGGACCAGTAGCTAAGTCATTAATATAATGACTAAACACTTAAGTAAATCACCATGTCCAATAGTGAATACTCAAACTCACGCTACACGAGCATTGGACTACGTGTCCAAAATACCAATCAGCATGTACACTCCAAATGTACACACCAATATACCCTATTTAGACTTGTCCGATTTCGACGAAACTTGGTGACAAACTCACACATAACCTGATTAAGACTCAGTTCAAATTTCATCCAAAAATATTACCCCTAAGGCCTTCTGCCCGACACATCTGTGAGTTATAAAAACCAGACAGTTTTACGCCTTCGACACATAAAACCATTTTGATTACTCTAAACACCTCCGTTTACAAAACTGACACTCGGGTTTGAAAATAGACTCACAATCTGAGGTTTAAAGACATACAACAGCCTTTGACTATTTTTAAAACTCATTCTATAGTCCCCGAGATTCGATCCAAATATCGACAACAACTATATATTGTGCCGATACTCGTCTCCCGGTACACGAATAATCAAACTATTATAACTTCACACTTGTTTGGAGTTTGAAGCTCTACTTTTTATCGAATCGAAGCTTAGGAAAATCTCTACGACAATATCACATCATCTCATCCTTAACTAAGAGTTAAGATTTCCAAAAATACCTCTAAACCTACTGCCTAAAAATATACTTTCAAAAATCACATCAAAACAATCTTTTGACCAATTTTACACATTACCATAGTCTTAATAACAACTAAAACATCCTAATATCCTTAGATCACTTGCATGTTCATTATTTACAAAACCCACTTCACAAATCATACATGCAACAACAAAATTCTAAATATAATGATAATAAACATAACATACAAACATCAAAATGGATCAAACATGCATTGATCATCATGAAATAATTTTAGAAAATCAAAGTCCTTGCATGTATGAAATATTTAGTGCAAAATGGTCACAATTAAATTATAAGAATGGATCTTACCTTAGATCATCAAGATTCAAGGTTAAAAATCAAATATTTGGAGGTTTTGTGGTATTGGGGTTCACGGCCAAAAAAAAAAGAAAGAAAGAAAGAGAGAAAGATTTTTGGTACACATATTATGTGTGTGTGATATTTGGTTAAAAATGGCTTTTATATGGTGGGTGGGGTAACTTTTTATAAATTGTGGATAGTTTTGGACCAATATGCAGTTAAATAATTTAAAGGGTAGAAAATGATGATTAGTTAATTTAGAAAATATTTACGGGACTCGGGTTTCGTAAAAATACTTTTCAAAAGTTAAAACGCTTCATAAAATATAATAATATAGCTTCGACACGACTTAAAACGTAATTAAATCGAAAAGGTCGAAATAATTAAATATCGAAACAATCGATAATAAAATGTAAATTTTTAGGCATCCGTCGGTATCGCGATCATTAGTAGTTCTCGTCACTCGTTTGAACATAAAGCACGAGAAATAAAAATAGATACAATAAAATCATTCATATGATAATTTGAGAATATAATATCGATACCTAACGTATTCCTTGCCGGTTTTCATCTAAACGACATTCTTACGTTAAGTTTCAAGCTATAACCTTCTCGGTTAGCCGATAATTTAAAATTCTCATTAAAGTAAACATATAATACTTAATAATCGAGATTAAAATATCGACCTGAAATTGATGGATTGTCACATCATCCCCACCAAATTGGGATCTTCGTCCCGAAGATCAACTTGCGTTCTTCCTCGACTTTGCTTCAGTTGTCTATCTCCCTTATCAATAGTATCAACAAGTTCCTTAATGAAATGAAACTTACCGTCGATTCATACTTCATCAAGAGGGATAATAAGATCTTTTTCGGAAAGAACTTTCTTTAAATTCGACATATGCAAAAGTATTGTGGATTCCTTGTAGTTCTCGAGGTAATTTAAGTTTTCATGCCACCGGACCTACACTCGATATCATCTCGAACGTCTAACCTAACGGCGACTTAACTTCCCATGTTTTCCAAAATATATATAACACCTTTTCCATGGTGATAACCTTGGCATAACTTTTCCACCTACCTCGAATTCCAAAGGTTTTCGCTTCACATCATCATAACTCTTATATCTACTAGGAGCGGTTAACAAACGATTCTTATTTCGCGCGATCAATTTATTTATCGGAATGAAATGAGTAGAGTCAATCAGTCAACATTGACACAAATTGAATCATATTCAGATTGAGTTTTCAAGAGCTTAACAATGAATCCATTATAATTTTCTCTTACCTCCCAAATGATAACGAATAATACAATCATAATCACCTAAAGGCTTATTTACCTCTTTTTATTCCAGAATACATTGTAGGCTCTTTCTATCGATGGATATCGTACATTTAGTGCCATACAATTAATGTCTCCATAGACAAAGAGTAAAAATTACCACACCTAATTACAAGTCACGGGTTATGTAGTTTCCTCATTCTTCCTAGGGTTCCTACAAGCATAAACAAGTCAATAGCTCTAAATCCTTTAAGGGATGTATCACGATCAACAACAAAATCTTTACTTCTTTCGGGTAACGATAAGATCGGCGTGTTGCAGTGTTTTCTTTTCATGGTTTGAAAAGCTTTCTCTTCATCATCGCCCCACACATACGGTTCATTCTCTGAGTTAGCTTAGTTAATAGTTTTGATATCAAAGAGAATCCTTCAATAAACCTTCAGTAATAACCAGCCAAACATAGAAATAGTCGTACTTCAGTTGGAGTAGTTGGAACATTCAAATTTTTGATGGATTCAATTTTCGCAAAATCTACATATACCCCACTTTTGTCAATCACATGTCAAAGAAATCATATGGAACTAAGCCAAAGATCACACTTTGAGAATTTTACGTACAACTTTTCGTTCTTTGACAAGTTTAATATAATCTTTAAGTGTTCGGCATGTTCTTCTTCGCTCTTAGAGCAGATTAGAATATCATCAAATAAAACGATCACGAATTTATCAAGATACGGCTTACACATACGATTCATTAAGTCAATGAATACAACAGGTACATTAGTCAAACCAAAAAGCATAACATGAAACTCATAATGACCATCACGAGTTCTAAACGCCATGATAGGAATATCTTCCTCGCGTATGCGAAGTTGATGATAACCAAAACGAAGATCGGTCTTGAAGAAAACACGAGAATCTTGAAGTTGATCAAATAGATCATCAATTCTTGAATGCGGATAAATATTCTCAATCGTTAGCTTATTCAACCTTCGGTAAACGATGCACATACGGAACGAACCATCTTTCTTCTTAACGAATAGAATAGGAACTACCCAAAGGACGAGCTCGGTCGAACAAAGCATTTATCAGATAGTTCTTGAAACTTCACAAATAATTACTTCAGCTCGGATGGTGCTAATCGATATGGCGCACATGCCATAGTTTCAGCACCACAAATTAGATCAATTAGGGATTCTATTTGCCTTAGAGGTGGAAACCCTGGCAAATCTTCTTGGAACACTTCAAAATAGTCACGAGTGACTGGAACGTTTTCTACTCACTTTTGTTATGATTCCTTATACGAAGCTAGGAATGATTCACAACCTTATTCGATATACTTACGAGCTATAATGCACGGAACGATTTGTAGTTTGGAATTATTTTTCCCTTTCAGTGACCTCATCAGCCTTGTCTTGAATTATGTGTCTCACAAGCTAATAAGCCATGCAGACAGCTTCACAAATAGCAATTGGCTCAGAAGAAGTCACATCACCGCATATATTCTTGGTCAGCCGTGAACATACTGTTTGACCTTGACGGTTCGGGTTCTACAATTCTTGGACATAAAGGAGTCAACTCGTGGAAACACTTGGTATATTTACCAATGTTATTTCCCTTTAGTTTCAGATTGTACAACACTTGCTCCATACTTTGGAAATACTTCAAGGACAAACTCCTTAGTTAACCGCTTCCTCACCTTAGTCCATGGTGTCCCATAAGTAACGATACATATGGAAGCAAGTCTGCCATTCCACCAAATTAATGCACGACCTTGGAGAGTAGCGATTTCAAACTGCACCTTATTCTTCTGATTAGGGTCACTGTTTCAGAAGACTAACGCTAGCTTTTCAACAACTGACACAATCCTCCATCATCTTTAGTCCCCTTAAGAGTCTACGGTTTCCACTTAATGAATGAAGTGTAGTTATAGCCTCTAATTTCGGGCACATTTGTTCCATCAGTACCACGAACATTATTGGCTCCAGCTTCAGCTCCACCGGTTCCAGTTCCACCAGTTGTAGCTTCAGCTCCAGTTCCAAATCCATCATTCATGTTGGCCATGAATTTAGTTAAAGATATAGCAACTTATTCACTAAAAACTTGGCGCATTTGAGCCTTAGTCATAGCTTTCCTTGACTGCATGATTCTTGTGCAACGCAAATCAAATCATAATGAGTATTCATTCAATGATTGCGTTATACTATATGAATTTAAAAGGGAAAATCAAAGAAAGATAATAATAGAACGATGTGGAATTTGAAATCAAAAGATAATCATTCCATTGATCACAAACTAGTACAAGTTGTATTGTCAAGTATTAAAGATTATCATCGTCTAATGCTATACAACTTAAAAGACTAGTCCTACTAACTGTTGTCACAGTTTAGTTAGTGATTTACGAAAAGATACTACAATTGATAAACTAATACACAAGAGTTAATAGGTAATTCTCGTGACTAAAAAGGCTCCTTGGTCCCACTAGAATAAGATTTTTATAGTGTCTTTCAAAGACGCTTGATATCCTCCTCAATTGGCGGTTTTGGAACAGCCCAAATACATCCATCCCACGATCATAGGATTAGAGGAACAAAATCAAAGAATGAATCGAGCAAACGAATCATGATTCAATAGAAGTTTAAATTCGTGGATGCTATATGCTTAAGCCCACACGTTTATAAATCATTATTTCCATGGATTGATCAAATCCATCCAAATAAGATTTAGAAATTTGTGGTTCAACAATTTATAATTTCCTTGTTCAAATAAATGGCCAGTTCATTTCAACAAGACGATTATAAATCACCTTATATAAGCATCGCCAGCTCAACACAAAAGATCAGGATCGAAATAAACGAGAGATAGATTTAGCAGAAAATGATCAGTGATATGAATGTGATGTAGAGAGGATTGTATATGTTAATTAAGATACGTTATAGGGTAAATTAGAAAATTACCTTTAGGAAAAAGCAATAGACTAAAATTACCAAAGACAGATTTAATTAAACACGATGATGAACCAAGTTCGTTGTACACGAAGATCGAGTGAAATTGAGACGTTTGGTTTTGATTTGGACGATTGATTTAAATGGTTTCGGTTTTTTTAAACTAAAATTAATCCTACAAATTAAAATCCTAAAGTGCATGAATCATTCCCGATATTTAATCTAAAGTCAATTATTTAAAAAATTAAAGCTATTTAAAAATTTAAACTATATAAAAAAATTATTTAAAATTAACTATTTATTTAAAATAACATTTGCACTATTTAAAAATCTATTTATGAAACTATTTTATTTAAAATCTAAATTAATTAAAATCTAATTATTTAAAAACATATTTATGAATTCAATTTAAATTTCTTAAATTAATAACATATATATTTTTTTTCTTTTTTTTCTGTTTTATTTTGATTATTATTTATCTAAACTATATAACATTTATTTAAATCAAATTATCTAAAATTTATAAATGAAAACTTTATATAAGAAAAATTAAGAAGCTGACAGTCCACTATATAATAAGATAATAATTAAATCGTAAGTAATTAAACCAAAAAGTTATCTAGACGAGATGGTAAACGCTTGTGGCCCATGACCAGGAGGTCATGGGTTCGAGTCCCGTTGTGTACATTTTTTTTTGTTGAATATATTTTTGACAGATAAAGTAAGGTTGCTAGTCATAGGAGTGACTTTTTGTAGTGTATAAACTTTGGACTGACAAATATCAGATATATAAACACAAAAACACAAATATCAGTAAACAAATGCAAACGTATAATCAAGAAATCTAAGCGTTTAATCAGTAAGGTAAGAGACCAACAAAAACATAAATCAGATATATAACAGATTTATAAACTCAGACACAATTTACAAATCCAGCAGACTTTTTAAATATATCCAATCTTCTATAACAGCAAGTTAACAAATGCAGACTTAAATCTTTATCATATCATTCATTTTAACATATCAGTTTTGAATTTAAACTGATAATACCCACAATCCAGTAGACTAAACAATAAGATGTGCAAAATAAATCCATTTGCAGACATAAATCAACACAGACTTAACATATCTAAACAATCACATATTCATTAACATACGTAGATCCAATCTTAAACCTAGTAGACTTAAACAAAACTAAACTTAATATTAAATAGATCTATATAGCAGACTAATGTATCAAATATTAAACTTAGATAAAATAGATTACATTAACTAATTCGCTCAAATAATCCCCAAACTCAAACTCAGATATCAATTTAAGCTCAATCCATCAAAGTTTCAGCAGACTGAACAAATTAAGACTAAATAGATTTATCAAACTCCAAACTTAACATTACAAACCTAATCTATGAATCATTTAACACATAAACAGATTTAATATCAAATATGAAATAACGTAAAATTGAAATAACAACAAACCTTATGTAGATAACCTTTGAGAAGTAGAGCGGCGCTGAGCCGTCTAATAAATCGAATCTAGACCACCGTTTACCACCATACATCGAACCACCATCATTATCACAATACGAATCAAATTTTCATAAACTTTCCATAGGGAAAGTTTTCCCAAATTCTTACTTAAATTATTTGACTAAAGCTATTAGTGAGCTTAAATCAAATAATCGTAAACATTATTATAATAAAATAGATTAAAGAATTAACGAGCGTTAATAAATTTAAGAAGACAGTAAAGCTCGAATTAACTCAAATCCAAATTAAACTTGTATTAATAATCAAGAGCGATTACAATACTGAAAAACAAGAAAATACAATTTTAATCCTAATGCTATTTTAACATAATAACTTTAAGTAAAAAAATGGGATCAATAAATTACAGAAAATAGGGGTTTTTATAGCCAACCCCCAAGGCTAGCTGATGAAGTTTGTTGAGCAGGCTCATTAATCTTGACCCTTGATCTTGCAATCTCTTTCTTCTTTCTTGATCCTAAGGCTGAAAATAGCCAACTAGCACATGGATTGCCAACGTGGCAATCAAGTGTGCTAGTTGTGCTTCTTGATAGCTGATGTGTCATCCTTTAATTGGAGGAGTGAAGGTGATTGATGTGGTTAAACCAATCAGGTGCTAGGAAAACGGCCACGTCACCCAAAACAACTCCATCTTCAAGCTCCGGTATAAAGGGGAATTAATTTAAGAGCATGTGTTTCCACGCGCTATGAACCAATGAAAGCCCCAATTTAATTTTGTAACTAGGGTTAAGAGGAATAGTAAAGTTACAGGTTTATTTGGATCGAAAGTTGAGAGAGAAAGGCATTGTTTATATCGAAAGTAAATTAATGTGTGTGTTGAGTGCGTTTGATAAGAAATAAAATGTTTTTGTAACTTGCACTTTCATAGCAACCTATTTAACCATTCACCGTTTGACCTAATGGGTCTTTGAAAGCCCAAGTTAAACATCCATTGTTAAATTACTTGAATTGATAATGGGCTTGCAACCCATTAAAACTAAACCGTCCATCTATTGTTCATTTGGGCTTTGTTAGGTTTGAAATAGATAACTTGTTTCTACTAATGGGCTTTTTAGCCCATTAATCCAAATGTGGGACCCACAAGCGAAATAACTTCATTTAAGACTAAATCCACTAAAAACGGACTTGTTTTTTGCTTCCGGTCTTTTTCTTCAAACTCGTGTTGTTTTCGCCGGTTTTCGTGATCATCGGTACCTACACACATGAAACGAAAAACAAACAAATACAAGGCATTTTTTATTCATTATATGCATTTGTTCATCGTTTTATGATATACATGATATGAGTAAAATCACTCATATCAAACTCCCCCTTGCTAAGCAATTGCCGTGTCCTCACGCAATGATAAAATAAAACACTAACTACACTTTTATTCAACTTTTGTAACTTTATTTTGCAAAGACATAATGTATTGCTTTCATTATTGGAAAAATAACTTTTAGGATCATAAAACTCAAATAGATTCATCGTCCTTGACTTTTTCACTTTTCCATGCCAAGTGTAAAAACAAGATCATTGTCAGTCATAAGCCCCAAAATTAAAACAACTCATACAAGTAATTTGTGTTAAACTCAATCTCCTTTTATTCCTAGTTGTATCTCTAGGTTTTATTGTCATTCACCCAAAGGCTCAGTTGACTTATTTGATATTTATTAGTCCAAAAATGAAGGCAAGAACGGTGTAAACTCAACACTCAAAACCTAACCTCGACTTCAAAAACCGTTATCACTAAAGAAAGCCCACATCAAGGATAACTTAACACGATTTGAGGGATAAATTCCCGGATCCAAAATTTGGCTAATAGGACTACTTAAAGCAACAATAAATCCTCCAAAGTAAATTATGACCTTATGGAGTTAGCAACAATTACATCATATCACCTTGTGGCTCTTTAAGTTGCAATTATGCTCCTTATTTAAAATCCACACCCGAAGGATCCTTGGACAAAAATAAGGGAATTGACATTCACCATCCCACCTTATGGCTCATGATGATGAAGCAATTTTTATTAAACACGTCCCCATGCCATACACCCTAAGGCTCTAATGACAAGGTTAGTGCTACATGACTCCCACCCGAAGGCTCCTAGAGAACATGTTTTTATTTATTCTTCTTATTATTATGATATTTATAGTAAGCCAAATTTACGCAATCCCATGATCAAAAGTCTATGACGCTGACACCCTTAATGTGTTCTCACTTTAATTATAAGGGAAGAAAAAGAAGGAGTTACGAGTTAAGATATCAAGCCTAAACGGCTAAAACTTCATTTATTAAGCAATTATTATTCGAGCGTGGAAAATAAATACGAGGAGATTAAATCAAACACAAAAATACTTATGCGAAGAATAATTAACTTTAGTAACTTATGATTAAACTCTATCATCTCTTGTTCTCCATATTGTAAAATTTCAAAAATGTGAAATCAATGGATACTTAGCCTATTAAATCAAAGTTTTGGGTTTTCAAGTCATCTATAGGATCTTGCATCTTCTTATACTTTTTCAAGTTTTAGAATTTGCGTTTTAAAGTTCCCTTGATAAACGACTTTCTAGGATCAATTATAGGAACTTGCGAAAAGTTCTTGTTCTTAACCCGTATGAGTTAAGACTTTCACGTTTTAAAGTTCCATATATAAAAGCCTAGCAAAACTTAATTGAAACACGTTAAGGAAAAGCTAAGGTAAAAACCGAGTCGAGTCAAAAACTATTTTTATTTTCACCAACGGAAAGCCTACATTTGTGTCAAAAGCACTTATTTTTTTATTAAAACTTTAAAATAACATTAAAAATTTAAATTTTTATGAAAAACGAGAAAAACAATTACGTTTAGACACGACAAAAGCAATTGAAGCGATTATATCGATTGACTCCCCCATGCTAAAACCAAACATTGTCCTCAATGTTTCTTAGCTCAAGATTAACACCCCTTGCTAAAATACAAAGTGTCTAATGCAAAATCCTAACATGGAAAGAGCACGCAAATCTATAAGCCGTTTATTAGTTATTCCTCAAGATAAAACGTTAGTCGATAAAAAGAAAAGGATAGAGAGTGTGCCCCTTTATGGCAATCAAAGGATGGAAGATCAAGTGGACCGGCAAAAACCGAACAAGAGAGTCTTTAATGATAAGGGTCATACCTAAGATTCACAACACAACAAAACACGAGCATGAGCTTGAAAGATCAAGCCTTATTAGTGTTAGAAAATAGAAGGAAGATAGAATGTATGGGACTCCCCCACAAGGCACCTCGTTTTTGTTAACCGAGTTATGAGCTCGACTCGGTCCCCGCATTCATTGGTCCTTAGGGAAAGTTTGAAGATCCGGAACAACCTCCGTAGGTATGTCCCCTCCAAAGTAATGTTTCACACGATGACCATTCACCTTAAATTTAGGCCCGTCTTTTTGAGCTAGCTCAACGGTGCCATAAGGGAAAACTTGTGAAATGGTGAATGGTCCGGACCAACGGGATTTAAGTTTTCCCGAGAAAATCTTAAGTCTAGAGTTGAATAAGAGGACTTGATCACCAACATTGAAAATGCGGTTTTTGATCTTAGAGTCATGAATCCTCTTAGTCTTCTCTTTATAGATCAAAGAATTTTCATAAGCTTTATCCCTTCATTCACTTAGTTCATTCAATTGAACCTTGCGATGATCACCCGCGGTCCTCAAATCAAAGTTACAATGCTTAAGAGCCCAATACGCCTTATGTTCGAGTTCAATTGGCAAGTGGCATGCCTTTCCGTAGACCAACCTAAATGGTGTACAACCAATTGGCGTCTTGTAAGCCGTACGGAAAGCCCACAATGCATCATCCAATTTATCCGACCATGAAGTGCGATTTTCTCCAATAGAACGCTCCAAAATCCTTTTAAGAGCTCGGTTTGAAACCTCCACTTGACCACTCGTTTGAGGGTGATAAGCTGTCGAAAGTCGATGAGTGACACCATATTTCTTTAGAGCTTTTTCAAATTGTTCATTACAAAAATGGGTCCCACAATCACTTATTATAGCCCGTGGAGTTCCAAACCTAGCGAAGAGTTGTTTCAAAAACTTCACCACAACTCGAGCATCATTCGTGGGCAAAGCTTTAGCTTCAACCCATTTAGACAAATAGTCCACAGCTACGAGAATATACTTATTTCCTTTTGATGATGGAAATGGCCCCATAAAATCGATTCCCCATATGTCAAAGATTTCACAAACTTGGATAAAGTTTTGAGGCATTTCATCCCTTTGTGAGTTCTTTCCTTGACGTTGACAAGCATCACAAGTCTTGAGCAAGTCTTGGGCATCATGATATATGGAAGGCCAAAAGAAGCCGGCATCAAAAACTTTCTTCGCGGTGGCGTTGGCACCATGATGTCCCCCGGTGGGTCCCTCATGACAAGATTTAAGAATATCTTGAGCTTCCTTACCAAACACGCACCTACAAATCACTTGATCCGCGCACATGTGAAACAAATAGGGGTCGTCCCAAAAGTAACAGGATATATCCTTGAAAAACTTTCGTTTTTTTTGGGACGACATACCCTTGATCACAAATTTCCCCGCATGGTAATTTGCAAAGTCCGCAAACCATGGGGTCCTATCATCACCACGAAAAGCAATCATACCAAGCGTCTCGAGAGGAAATGTTTCATTGATTTCCTTATTCTCTCGATCGCTTTGGTGAGGATTCTCAAGTCGGGATAGATGATCGGCCGCGAGATTCTCGGATCCTTTTTTGTCTAGAATTTTGTAATTAAATTCTTGAAGGAGGAGAATCCACCGGAGCAACCTCGGCTTAGCATCTTGTTTATTAAAAAGATATTTGACAGCCAAGTGGTCCGTATACACTATGGTTTGAGACAAGACGAGATATGATCTAAACTTTTCAAAAGCATACACAACGGGAAGTAACTCCTTTTCCGTTGTAGTGTACTTTGTTTGAGCATCCGTCATAGTCTTACTTGCATAGTGTATAGGCAAGAAATGTTTTGACTTACGTTGCCCCAAAACCGCACCTACCGCGTAATCACTAGCATCACACATAATTTCAAAAGGTAGGTTCCAATCCAGAGCAACTAAAATTGGTGATTCGGTTAATTTCTTTTTAAGCATCTCAAAGGCTTGAATACACTCATCCGAAAAGAGGAATCGAGTCTTTTTTTCCAAAAGATAGGCCATAGGCTGAGCTATCTTAGAGAAGTCTTGGATAAAACGTCTATTGAAGCCGGCATGGCTGAGAAAACTCCTAACTCCCTTAACGGTGGTGGGCGGAGGTAATTTGGCAATCACGTCGATTTTAGCCCTATCAACCTCAATACCGGCCTTAGAGATATTATGTCCTAACACAATTCCCTCTTTGCACATGAAGTGACATTTTTCATAATTAAGCATAAAATTTGTTTCCTCACAACGTTGCAACATTCTTTCTAAGTTAGAGAGACATGAAGTAAAAGACTCCCTAAAAACCGAGAAATCATCCATGAAGACTTCCATGGTTTTTTCGATCATATCATGGAAAATGGCCATCATACACCTTTGGAATGTCCCCGGAGCATTGCATAGTCCAAAAGGCATTCGACGATAAGCAAATGTTCCATAAGGACAAGTGAATGTGGTCTTTTCTTGATCACGAGGGTCAATGGGGATTTGGAAATAGCCGGAAAATCTATCCAAAAAGCAATAGAATTCATTTCCCGCTAGTCTCTCTAACATTTGATCCATAAAAGGTAATAGAAAATGATCCTTCCTAGTGGCATCATTAAGCTTCCTATAGTCAATACAAACACGACAACTGGTTACAAGTCTAGTAGGAATCAATTCATTATCCTCATTAGTAACAACCGTCATTCCTCCTTTCTTTGGAACACAATGCACGGGGCTAACCCATGGACTATCCGAGATAGGGTAGATCCTTCCGGCGTCTAGAAGTTTAGTAACTTCCTTTTTGATCACCTCATGAATCTTTGGATTGACCCTTCTTTGATTTTGGATAGCGGGTTTATAATCTTCCTCCATTAGAATTTTATGAGTACAAAATTTTGGATCTATACCCTTAATATCGGAGATTTTCCATGCAATGGCCCGTTTATGTTTCTTAAGCACTTTAATAAGTTCATCCTTTTCATTTTCCTTTAATCCCTTAGCAATAATCACCGATAACTTATCCGTTCCTTCAAGAAAAGCATACTCCAAATAAGTGGGAAGTTCCTTAAGTTTTAGGTCGGGTGCTTCCTCAATAGATGTTTTCACTTTAGTCTCAATTTCACTCACAACTTTTAATTCCATAGGTGGTGATTCAAAAGGATCTATATTCAACAACTTTTCAATCAACGCAATATCTCCCTCGGGATCAAAAATCTCACTATCAAACTCACTAGGATCGAATGGTTTGCTAAGGTAATCATCAATTTCCTTATCGATTTTTGAATGACCATTATCCTTGAGCTCTTCTAGAACGAAGTCCCCTTCCTCAAATGGAATGAGTGGAGGCTTAGCCAAAGAGATAATCGGATTCGATGAAGTGGGATTGCCACTTTTGGAAATATCAGAAAAACCAAGCATATCTTGCGAAACTTCTTCACTAACAACATCAATTACATCGATTTGATTGATTGATTCCTCGTCATACTCGAAAGAAGGTTTCGAGATATTACCAACATAATGTGTGATACTTTCATCATCAAAACGTAAAGTCAATTTCCCCGCTCTCATGTCAACTAGAGAACTAGCTGTATTTAAAAACGGTCTTCCCAAAATAAGAGGCACACGAGAATTTTCCGGATAATCACAAATTATAAAATCCGCTGGGAAGATGAGCTTTCCTACTTTGACTAACACGTCCTCGGCTATACCTTTTGGAAAGGCGGTCGATCGATCCGCTAGCTCGAGAGTCATCTTAGTAGGTGTAAGCTCGGGAAGTGATAAGCTTTTCCACACGGAAAGAGGCATCAAATTAATGCTAGCGCCAAGATCGGCTAATGCTAAGCATTCTTCCATATTAGGGAAATCACATGGTATCAAAAATTGACAGGGGTCTCCAAGCTTTTTGGGAAACTTTTTAGAGAGAACCGCGGAACAACTTTCATTTAAAGATGTAGAAACTTCAACCAATTTCTTTTTATCGTTCATCATCCTTTTCATTGTTGAAGCAAACTTAGGCATGTTAAGCAATGCATCCGCAAAACTAAGATTAATATACATTTTCTTAAACACCTCAAGAAACGTAGACATTTGAGCATTGGTCTTTTCGCGGAGCTTCTCTTTGTTAAGTCTCAAAGGGTAGGGTAGTGTGGGTTTAGTCTTAGGAAGCTCGGGTTTCGGAATAGGCAATTGGTCTACCTTTGGTGGAATAGGAATTTCATTTTCTTTAACCACCTCGGGTTCTTGCTCCAATTCCCTCACCGGAGAGGTACTCACATGTGGAAGCAAAGGTCCGTCTAAAGCCTTCCCACTACGTGTGGTTATAGCTTTCATCTCACCCTTCCGGTTTGGAATGGTGTTGCTAGGTAAGTCACCCAAAGAAGAGGAGGGTTTGCTCATAAAAGACTCAAACATCGAAAGCAACTTGTTTTGACCTTGTTCCAAACTTTGTTGCATACGATTTTGACTTTGCTCTAATCTTTGCTCAAAACGGTTTTGGTTTTGTTCAAGTCTTTGTTCAAATCTTTGTTGGTTAAGCTCAATCTTGTTATTTTGCCCCTTGATCGTATTTTGAAACTCATTTTTCAAAGTTGCCATTTGTCCTTGAATATTGTTTTGAAAAGCTTTCAAATTTGCCTCATTCGTGTAGCTTTACAAATCATTTTGGTTATTATTAAAACCTTGATTGTTTTGGTTAGCATTAAACCCATTTCCTTGGTTGAAATTCCCTTGGTTACCACGGTTAAAATTATTCCCATTGTTCCCATTGTTGTACCTATTTTGAACCGGTGGAAAACCCGGTGGAGCAACATGATTTTGACGAGGAACTTGACCGTTGGAGCCATAAGTTCCCGTCGCGGCAAAAGCACTAGCTTGATCAAACCCTGTGGTTGAACAAGCATAATTAGGATGTGCTCCACCACATGATATACAAAAACTCTCAACCATATTAATCTATCCATGAGGATTCTTCCTAATCTCATTCAACAATGTAGCAAACCCATTATCAATCTTAGAGTCCAATCTAGCAATCTCGGTATTAGACGAATTCACATTTGAAACAACCGGTGTGTTTCGTGAATATTGCACTCTAGACTTATTCTTAATTATTCCCCACGCGTCTCTCGGAGTTTTTCTTTAAAGATTACCACCCGCGGCGGCATTTAAAGAATCTAGTTCAACCATATTAAGCCCATTATAAAAAGTATTTATTTGATGCAATTCCGAGAAACCATGGTGTGGACATTATCTTAACAAATCTTTAAACCTTTCCCAAGCAACCCCAAACGATTCATGCACTTTTTGTTCAAATCTAGTGATCTCGTTCTTAAAGTGTGTTGCTTTGGATGGCGGAAAAAAGTATTTCATGAACTTAGACACTAAATCATCCCATGTCAAAATCGAACCCGGTGGTTCTTTCTCATACCAAATCTTAGCGTTACCCTCGAGCGAGTACGGAAAAAGCATGAGCTTAATCGCGTCATTCGGCACATCTCTAAACTTGAGAGTCGAGGTAATACGATGAAAATTCCAAATGTGAGAGTGCGGGCTATCGGTCTCATTGCCACGTAATTGGTCGGCACGAATGAGTGATAAAAGACCCGACTTAATCTCATAATGATCCGCCAAAATAGCCGGCACAACGATTGCTTCCCCATACCCTTCGGTGGGTGCATGGAGCAATACCTCCATTGTTCGGTTATCGGCCATCTCTACTACAATAGGTGGAAACTCGGGTTCCACTATTCGTTGTTGACGATTTCTATTTCTACGAGGAATGTTTTCAAGCCTATTATAATCAATCTAAAGTCGAGAAGATCGTAATTGCATAAACCAAAGTGACGAGAATTTTAGAGGGTTGAAGAAAAGAAATTAGACAAGAAGAAGATTAGTTTTGGTATTTTTATTTGGTATTGCTCAATAAAAAAGATCGATAAAAACAAGGAATAAGGATAACTATTATGGAAGTAAATTACCCTCGGTCGTCTTTGAAACGATAGGTGAAAACCTAAACGTCTCGAGGTTCAATAAGTAAACTACAAAAATAAGATATAATACTACTTGAGTTGGCAAACCAATAATCGGTCGTCCCTCTCAATATAAGCACAAGCAAGCGGGGAAACGAGGTGGCACAAAGCACTTAAAAACCTTTTTCCTTAGACGGCCTTTTATAGCACGTCGCTTTATACCCACCTTATAGTTTGTATAAATCGAGTTCAAACTTTTTATTAGTATTTATCTATTTTGCCTTTTTTCGTTTTGGATTCGAATACAATAGCTAGGTGATGAAATCCCAACTAAGGTCTTATTTGGAAGTAGGTAAATTTATTGTTCTACGTAATATAATATAGTAATCATAAAAAACACGAAAAACGATACATACTATAATAATAGAAAAATAACAAAACTTTATGAGGACGGAAAGGGTCTTCAAATCAATGATCAACAAATCTCCACGAAACGAATCGTACACAAGTTCCCCGACAGCGGCACCAAAATTTTTGATGTGTCGTGGAATGTATATGTTAATTAAGATACGTTATAGGGTAAATTAGAAAATTACCTTTAGGAAAAAGTAATAGACTAAAATTACCAAAGACGGATTTAATTAAACACGATGATGAACCAAGTTCGTTGTACACGAAGATCGAGTGAATTTGAGACGTTTTGTTTCGATTTGGACAATTGATTTAAATGGTTTTGGTTTTTTTAAACTAAAATTAATCCTACAAATTAAAATCCTAAAGTGCATGAATCGTTCCCGATATTTAATCTAAAGTCAATTATTTAAAAAACTAAAGCTGTTTAAAAATTTAAACTATATAAAAAAATCTATTTAAAATTAACTATTTAATTAAAATAACTTTTACACTATTTAAAAATCTATTTATGAAACTATTTTATTTAAAATCTAAATTAATTAAAATCTAATTATTTAAAAACATATTTATGAATTCAATTTAAATTTCTTAAATTAATAACATATAAATTTTTTTCCTTTTTTTTTATTTTGATTATTATTTATCTAAACTATATAACATTTATTTAAATCGAATTATCTAAAATTTATAAATGAAAACTTTATATAAGAAAAATTAAGAAGCTGACAGTCCACTATTTAATAAGATAATAATTAAATCGTAAGTAATTAAACCAAAAAGTTATCTAGACGAGATGGTAAACGCTTGTGGCCCATGACCAGGAGGTCATGGGTTCGAGTCCCGTTGTGGACATTTTTTTTGTTGAATATATTTTTGACAGATAAAGTAAGGTTGCTAGTCACAGGAGTGACTTTTTGTAGTGTATAAACTTTGGACTGACAAATATCAGATATATAAACACAAAAACACAAATATCAGTAAACAAATGCAAATGTATAATCAAGAAATCTAAACGTTTAATCAGTAAGGTAAGAGACCAACAAAAACACAAATCAGATATATAACATATTTATAAACTCAGACACAATTTACAAATCCAGCAGACTTTTTAAATATCTCCAATCCTCTATAACAGCAAGTTAACAAATGCAGACTTAAATCTTTATCATATCATTCATTTTAACATATCAGTTTTGAATTTAAACTGATAGTACCCACAATCCAGTAGACTAAACCATAAGATGTGCAAAATAAATCCATTTGCAGACATAATCAACACAGACTTAACATATCTGAACAATCACAGATTCATTAACATACGCAGATCCAATCTTAAACCTAGCAGACTTAACCAAAACTAAACTTAATATTAAATAGATCTATATAGCAGACTAATGTATCAAATATTAAACTTAGATAAAACAGATTACATTAACTAATTCGCTCAAATAATCCGCAAACTCAAACTCAGATATCAATTTAAGCTCAATCCATCAAAGTTTCAGCAGACTGAACAAATTAAGACTAAACAGATTTATCAAACTCCAAACTTAACATTACAAACCTAATCTATGAATCATTTAACATATAGACAGATTTAATATCAAATATGAAATAACATAAAATTGAAATGACAACAAACCTTATGTAGATAACCTTTGAGAAGTAGAGCGGCACTGAGCCGTCTAATAAATCGAATCTAGACCACCGTTTACCACCATACATCGAACCACCATCATTATCACAATACGAATCAAATTTTCATAAACTTTCCAGTGGGAAAGTTTTCCCAAATTCTTACTTAAATTATTTGACTAAAGCTATTAGTGAGCTTAAATCAAATAATCTTAAACATTATTATAATAAAATAGATTAAAGAATTAACTTGCATTAATAGTTTTAAGAAGACATTAAAGCTCGAATTAACTCAAATCCAAATTGAACTTTTATTACTAATCAAGAGCGATTACAATACTGAAAAACAAGAAAATACAATTTTAATCCTAATGCTATTTTAACATAATAACTTTAAGTAAAAAAATGGGATCAATAAATTACAGAAAATAGGGGTTTTATAGCCAACCCCCAAGGCTAGCTGATGAAGTTTGTTGAGCAGACTCATTAATCTTGACCCTTGATCTTGCAATCTCTTTCTTCTTTCTTGATCCTAAGGCTGAAAATAGCCAACTAGCACACGGATTGCCAGCGTGGCAATCAAGTGTGCTAGTTGTGCTTCTTGATAGCTGATGTGTCATCCTTTTATTAGAGGAGTGAAGGTGAGTGATGTGGTTAAACCAATCAGGTGCTAAGAAAACGGCCACGTCACCCAAAACAACTCCATCTTCAAGCTCCGGTATATGGGGGAATTAATTTAAGAGCGTGTGTTTCCACGCGTTATGAACCAATGAAAGCCCCAATTTAATTTTGTAACTAGGGTTAAGACGAATAGTAAAGTTACAGGTTTATTTGGATCGAAAGTTGAGAAGGAAAGGCATTGTTTATATCGAAAGTAAATTAGTGTGTGTGGTGAGGGCGTTTGATAAGTAAATAAAACGTTTTTGTAACTTGCACTTTCATAGCAACCTGTTTAACCATTCACCGTTTGACCTAATGGGTCTTTGAAAGCCCAAGTTAAACATCCATTGTTAAATTACTTGAATTGATAATGGGCTTGCAGCCCATTAAAACTAAACCGTCCATCTATTGTTCATTTGGGATTTGTTAGGTTTGAAATGGATAACTTGTTTCTACTAATGGGCTTTTTAGCCCATTAATCCAAATGTGGGACCCACAAGCCGAAATAACTTCATTTAAGATTAAATCCACTAAAAACGGACTTGTTTTTTGCTTCCTCGATCTTTTTCTTCAAACTCGTGTTGTTTTCGCCGGTTTTCGTGATCATCGGTACCTACACACATGAAACGACAAACAAACAAGTATAAGGCATTTTTTATTCATTATATGCATTTATTCATCGTTTTATGATATAAATGATATGAGTAAAATCACTCATATCAATATGGAATCCTGGATGGCATGTGAATACCATAACAATCAATCTCAATTCTTAACAACCAATAGTACCATCTCAGACAAACTTGTTTCTATCAAAACAGTATAATGTCAAAGATTAATGAAAATGCAGATTAAATTTGCTAAACGAATGAACGGATTGAGAAATCAATAATAAGAACCAAGGAAATCAAAATCCTTATAACCAAAAGAATATCATCAAGAATATTAACCATTTCGTTGGGATCATGTATATCCACAACTTAGTAATTCTCGAGAATAACATGTTTTATTTCAGGAATAGCTTCAACGCTAGCATTAAAATGACTAGGATGGTTTCATGACAATCTACGTCGTATAAATCTCGTATAAGTATAAAATTATCATTTATAATTAAATAAATGAAAACATACCTTGTAATTCACAAGTTCAAATAATCGATAAAGATTACAACATATATATAATCCCATATATATATATATATATATATATATATATAATACTTTCATTCTCGTCCATTGGCAACTCGGAGGTTTCGCTTGCAACTATTATAGTTAAAAGATTTCAAAAATTCATTTTTGGAAAATCTTTTCGTTCTCTATAACTTGAGCTCTGATACAAATCTGTAACACCCCCAAATTTCGATCATGGCAGCGAAAGGGTCATTGGGTGTTACTTACATGATTCAAGCTCATAATCATAGAAAACGGCTCAAAACGAGTCGTTTTAATAAACATCCATTCATTTTCATTCAATAAAGGGAAAAATTTCATACACGGTCCCAGATAACTTAAAGTTTTCTAAACACAATAATGATAAAATTTCTTTGAATGGATATTATTTATAAAATCGCGCCAAAACATTTCAAATATGCAAGTTTCATGAAGCCGCCTTCCTCGAGTGCCTTCCCTATGGACCTGAGATAAAACATGCTAAAAAGTTAACAAAATTGTTGAGTGAATCTATAGCGTTTTAATTTAAATAAATAGAGCACACGTGTTCAAAATAACCTTTCATGGTTAATAATTCATCGAAAGACAATTATGTTGTACGGACATAATTATTGGTGTCATTACATAAGCCTCGTGACATTGAACATTAACATATATTATTTCAGCCCAACACACCTAGCCAAGTGCGTATATTTCTCTTATACAATGCATCCGATGTTTCATTACTAGTGTATCACAACACCACACGATAGCTAGTCGCGACCGGACTAGGCGTCACCCCGATAGATCTATCTATAGTATTAGCGTTCCTTCGATTAACAATTCACGATTCATGGGTCTTTTAAGGCTAAAATAACTTATGTAATAACTTTCATCTAAGCATACAATTGGGTCCCTTGTGTTCTATTTTAAAACAAATAGGGTTTACCACAACTTCTGGTGTTGGGAATAAAATGTAGCCAGTACACTTGAACGCTGACAAGAAGAAAACAAGCGTTGATAAGAAAAAACAAGTGTTGACAGATCAAGCATTGACGGGAAGATGTCAAACGTTGATAGGTTGAAGTCAAGCACTGATAGAAAGATATGGTCTACGTATATTATGTTTCTAGTTTGTTTCTAGTAAAGATAGGATCAATAATGTATTTTCTATATTTATCTTTACTTAGAATAGCTGATACATAGACTCTTATACAAGGCTTCTTATGTCTATAAAAGAAGACCTTTAGGTTTTGTTTCATATAAGTTTTCATACGTTTAACACTTTCATTGTAAGTAAGTTTATTCTAATCAATCAAGTAGAAGTTTGTTTTACAATTGTTTGTGTGTTCTGGTTTGAGTATTAATTCCGCATAATACTTGAATTGTTTTATACACAACAAAGTTTATCTACGTGTTTAACTTGATTTAATCTCGTTTACACAAGCTAAATCGATCTAAGTTTGGGATTAACAAGTGGTATCAGAGCTTGTTGAGAAAATTTGATCTAAAGAACACAAGAACCCTAAATTACCAAAAACCCTCATTTTTACAAAACCCTAAAAACATCATGTCTACCCCAGAAGCAAACTCCTCCTCCTCCTCAAACCACAACATCAAGATTCCTATGCTAGACCCAGACAATTTTGAGCTATGGAAGTTTAACTTTGAGCAATACCTACAAATCCATGACTACACTCTATAGGAAATTATTGAATATGGAAACACATTCAATAAGGCTCAAAAGATTGCAGATGCCATTGCTGTAAGAACAACTGTTCAAGGTCCTACTGAAGAGGATAGAAGAGAAAAACCTTATGATGGTAGAGCTGTCTCAACTAAGGATATAGCAAAGAGAAGGGTTGACATGAAAACCCTAAGAATTCTGAAACTCTCCTTGAGACAAGAAAATTAGCACAAACACAGAGGCTATGAGTCTGCAAAAGATCTTTGGGCAGCTCTTGAAGTTGCTTATGATGGTAATGCTGATACTATGCAAGAGAAAAAGAAGCAACTCTTGCATGAGTATGCTGTTTTTAAGGCTCAACCTAATGAGAAGCTAAGTAGTGTGAGAAGCAGACTTCTTGACATTACAAGCAAGCTGTCCTTCATAGGGACAGTGATTGGTGATGTTGACATTATTGCCACTTTTCTTAAAAGCCTTGGTGATGCATGGAAGATTGAGGCAAGGTCTATAATTGTCAATAACACTCACAAAAGTTCTACCTTTGATGACGTGTACAATAAACTGAGGCTGATAGAGAATGAAACTATTTTGGATCATGGAAGAAAGTCTACAAATGGAAACATGGCCTTCTTCTCACATAGTGGAGGTCAATTTGATTAGAAGGAGTCATACATGCACCCAGTTACTGGATCAACATGTGTCAACGCTGGATCATATCCTGTCAACGCCTCACATTCAGACGCTGACACATACAAAATTGACTCACCAAGAGTTAAGCCTGCTGGTATTGATGGATACTGTGTGTGCATACATTGCTTCATTGCCCGATGGTTCAGTGATTACTTATGAGGACCTTGAGCAAATAAGTGATGAGCATTTGGAGGAGATGGACATAAAGTGGAATATGGCTCTTGCAAGTATAAGAGAAAACAGATGGAATAGAAGATTCAAGAAGAAGATGACTTTTAATGCTAAGGAAACTGTTGGATTTGATAAATCCAAGGTTGAGTGTTATAATTGTCATCGTATGGGACACTTTATGAGAGAATGCAGATCTCCAAGAAGATCTGATGCTGGAAAACCCTCAAGCCAAATTGTTAAGGCTCAGGATCCCAAGGCCATGGTTGCAATGCAAGAAATTGATGGTGTTGGATGGGATTGGAGCTATTTGGCTAAGGATGACGAAGAGACTAAAGCTTTGTTGCTGAGATGGAAGAAGAAGAGCATGTTCACTATGCTCTCATGGCACACTCCTCATCTTCATCAGACAATGAGGTATATGATGATGATTATTGTAGTAAGGGTTGTCATTTAAATACTGAAAGACTTAACAAAGAGGTTTTAAGATTGTCAAGAGATGTGAGTAATGAGAAATGCAAGTTTTCTAACTATCAACTTGCTCTTACTCAAACTGAAAAGACTGTAGCTGAGTATAAAAAATGGAGCTTGACCTAAAAGATAAAATCAATATCTTAAAACATGATTTAAATGCTAGTACTGATATTAGAAACATCATGGAGAGGGTCAATGCTGAATTACAGGCTAAGTTAGATGAGGCTATCAAGAATAAAGATAATGTAGATCTTAAAATTCAGAGATTTGATAAAGCCTCACAAACCCTAGGAGAATGTGTTAGTAAACAAAGGGATTCTAGGGATATGACTGGGATTGGGATGAAAGAGTATGATGGTGTTCCACCACCACCTGGAGACTTCTATGGTGTCCAAAGAAAGGACTTATCTTGGACTGGTTTACCAGAACTCCAAGAAGAGGAATTTGTTCCTCCACCAAGAGCCCTTACTCCAGTAGAAGAATATAGGCAGAAGTTGACTGATTTGGACCAATGGAAGAAAGCCAACCCTACCTTGTTTGTCAAGGGTGGCATGCTTAGTGATAGTCCAAATGAGCCTACCCCTATCAAAGTAACAAACCCAATCACTGGCAAGACTGTTGACCTTGGCTCAAACGTTGTTAGAAAACCTAGCATTAAATATGCAGAAATGTATAGAAATACTAGGTCACCAAAAAGTCAAATTAGTGATAATGGAACAGGTTTATTTTCTTCTAGACCTAGAGTTATGTCTTGAAAAGCCTGTTATACATGTGGTAGCTTTTCACATTTAGCTTATAAGTGTGTCAACGCTTCCAAGGTCAACACTGACAAAAAGTCAAACACTGTGAAACCCAAAACTTTTGTTCAGCAAAGTCCACAAGTTGTTAGACCAGCCCCATTCTTTTCAAAAGGCTCTAATACCTATGGCCAAAGACCTTTTCAAAAGACCAATACATGGTCTAATAGGCAATGGGTTCTTGTAGCAAACCCTAGGTTCAACGCTGATAAGGTTAATTTCAGCGTTGACAAGACCAAATCAAACGCTAAAAGAAACGTTGCCAGACCAAATAATGGTAAATATTTGCAACCAAAGGGAAAGGGGTCTAAAGCATCTTCTAGCTTGACATGGAGAACAAAGCAAAATCAAAACCCTAATTCTAATGGGATTTCTATGACCTGTAACAGATTTAATTATATTTCAAAGGTCATCACAAAACCAATTAGGTTTAACTGGGTGTTTAATCCAAAAAGGGATGAACAAGGGGGTGTTATGAGGACTAAGTCTGTTCTTGTTGAACAACCAAATGAATCCAAGTCTGCTCAGGCTTAGGTTCCCAAAGAAAACTAATTTGTTTTCTTTATGTGCAGGGCATTCAAAAGCAGGTTAATGATTATGGCTATTGGGATCGTGGATGCTCTAGGCACATGACTGGGAAGGAAGACTATCTCACAAACTTCACTCCCATTAAGGATGGTGATAAAGTTTACTTTAGAGGCGGATATGGAACTATCACAAGCAAAGGAACTCTTCTCACCAACAATTTGCGTTTTGAAAACGTGTTTCTGGTAAAGGAACTTGACAATAATCTTTTTAGTGTATCACAAGTTTGTGATAACAAAAATAAGGTTCTTTTCACTTATACTGAATGCTTGGTGTTGAGCAAGGATTTTAAAATACCAGATGAGAAATTCATTTATTATAGAACACCTAGGCATAAAGACATTTATAATGTGAATCTTAATGGGATTAGGATGAATAATAACGTGTCATGTCTTTATGCTAAGGCTTCAGTTGATGAGAGTAATCTATGGCACAAGAGACTAGGGCACATTAACTTTAAAAATATAAACAGGCTTGTGAGACTTGGCTTGGTTGATGGTTTGCCAGAAAAGGATTTCCACAATGACCACTCTTGTGTTGCATGCCTTAAAGGAAAACAGCACAAGGTCTCATTTAAGTCTAAACAGGTGCACTCTAGGTCTAAACCACTTCACTTGTTGCATATGGACCTGTTTGGTCCAACTAATATAGAAAGCTTGAATGGTAAATCTTACTGCTTAAAGTGACATTGTTGATACTTTGATTAACTTTATTAACCAAGTTGAGAAGAAAACTAGTAATGAAGTTAAGATGCTTAGAAGTGATAATGGTGGTGAGTTTAGAAATAAGCTATTGGATGATTTTTGTGCCAAGAAAGGGATTACTAGACAGTTTAGTGTAGCCAGAACCCCACAACAAAATAGGGTTGCTGAGAGAAAGAATAGAACCCTCATAGAAGCAGCCAGGACTATGTTGGTTGATGCTCACTTTCCCATTGCTTTTTGGGCTGAGGCTGTGAATACAGCTTGTTATGTTCAGAATAGAGCATTAGTCAACAAGATACATAACAAAACACCTTATGAGTTACTTTGGGGAAGGAAACCTAATATTGGTTTTCTTAAACCTTTTGGTTGTCATGTAGTTGTGTTGGATACTAGTGATTCCTTAGGTAAATTTAGTGCTAAAGGTGATGAAGGCTACTTCATGGGTTATTCAGTGCAGAGTAAAGGATATAGGGTTTATATTAAGAAGGAAAAACGTATACTTGAAAAAGTACATGTTAGGTTTTTAGAAAGTAAACCTAGTGATCCTGAAAGTGGTCCAAATTGGTTATTTGACTTGGAACCTCTATCTAGGACTTTGAATTATTTGCTTGTTACTAATCCAAACATTGTGAAGGTAACTTCAAGTGTTGTGGAAGAACCAGTTGTTGATGTTTCAGGTACACAGGTTAATGAAGAGGTTGGATCACAAGCAGACAAGTCATCACCCATACTTGAGTATGTTACTATTCCCATATGGACAGATGCTTTTGTTGCTACTGCTGCTGCTGGAAAGGAAAATGGTGGTCCCCAAGTATCACCAGTTAACAACATGCATGGTCTTTCAGGCGCTGAAAAAGGAAAATCTGGCACTGACAAGACAAATTCAGGCGTTGATGGCTCAAACGTTGACAACTCTATTTCAGGCGTTGATGGCTCCAACGCTGACAATCTTGGTTCAGGCGTTGACAAATCTTTTTATCATATTTTCTCTTCCACTTTTGAATAAGGTGAACCTTCAAGCAGAAATGGATAGGTTCATACAGATATTGATGGAAGAGAGTCTGAAGAAGATATTGGTAACATGGATGATGAGATTGAAGACAGCAGACTTTTCGAGGGAGGAGTTCTTACTTCTACAATGAAGGATCACCCCTCTTCTCTAATTATTGGTGATGTGATGTCTCCTGTTCAAACTAGAAGATCTCATCAGAATCTTGGAGGATTTATTACCAATATTCACAAGAAGGTTGATACCCCTCTAGTTCAAGCATGTTTGTTTGCCTGTTTTCTATCACAACAAGAACCCAAGAAGATTTTTGATGCTCTCAAAGAACCAAGTTGGGTGGAAGCAATGCAGGATGAGCTTCACCAATTTGCTATACAGGATGTTTGGGAGTTGGTTGATTGTCCCAGACATGTCAAACCTATTGGGACAAGATGGGTTCTTAGAAACAAGAAAGATGAAAGAGGCATTGTGGTCAGAAACAAGGCACGTTTAGTGGCTCAAGGATATACACAAGAAGAAGGGATAAACTATGAGGAGGTCTTTGCACCAGTTGCAAGGATTGAGGCTATAAGGATATTTCTAGCCTATGCTTCCTGCATGGGCTTTATTGTCTATCAAATGGATGTGAAGAGTGCTTTTCTTTATGGCACAATTATAGAGGAGGTTTATGTAATGCAGCCTCCTGGTTTTGAAGATTCAGAGAATCCAGACAAGGTGTATTGTAACACCCCAAATTGGCCCAGCGGAAGCCCATGAGTTTTGGGGCCTGTTACGTCATGATTATCCGAGTCTTGATCCGAGAGAACGACCTCTATGCCAAATATCACAACACAGACTCCAAATAATCATACAGTCAAGTACCTGAGAATACATGCTTAAAAGTGTCAGCACAATGGTTGGTGAGTTCATAAGCTTTATTAAAATGTTTAAGACACTTTAAAAGTTTACAAGGACAACTACTATAAGTAGTGTCGCAAAAATGTTCGGGAAACCAGAGTTCACAATAAAGAGACATTACAACAAAGTTCGGTCATAAATCAAAGTTTAGAAATAGCATAACAGTTAGCACAAAACTTCAGTTCATACTCACAGTTCATTTCAGTTCAGTTTTTAGGTTCATGAACTCATTCACACCCGATTTCAATTCAGTAGCCACGGTCAATATACATAACAATGTCATATTCTCGGTTCATGTCAGTATCACAATCGAGATCACATGTTAGAACTATAGCAATAAGCATATGAGCATCATACCAAACCAGCATATAAGTATCATATCAAACCAGCACATGAGTATCATATCAAACTAGCATGCAAATATCATAGCATACCAGCATATAAACATCATGTCAACTAGCACACAAGAATCATATCAGACCGGCATATAAACATCATGTCAAACTAGCACACGAGAAGCATATCAAACCAGCATGTAAACATCAATTCAAACCATCGTATAAGTGTCATATAGAAACCACATGCATGAATCACGTCAATGCCACACCTAAGGATTATATCAATCCTATCACATCTCATGCAGGAATCATGTCAGAACCACATAATAAATTCTTGTCAAGAGCATTTCATTACTATAGTCAAGATTCATATCGATACCACAGTTAAAATTCATATTGGACCAATACATGATCGCGGTCAAGATTCATATCAATATCGCGGTTAAGATTCATATCAGATCACTACTTGATCGTAGTCAAGATTCATATCAATATTCATAGCAAGATCAAAGTCAAGATTCACATTGGAGATTCATAGCAAGATCTAAGTCAGGATTCACATTCAAGATTCATAGCAAGATGGACCGCAAAAGTTCAGTTCAAGTACCCAAGGCAACTATAGGAGATATAGTTCCAAGTGTAGGATAAACCGGGTGTTTCAGTGTTTATGATAACGCTAAGCTCATGATATCGAAGCTAATGATCCAGTACGCACACCATAATGTACATATAAATTGCCCCAAGTGGGAGTCTAGCCAAGACTACCCAAGTTCACACAAATGATATACACTCGTCCGGCGTCAGAATGCCCGAGTAGAGGTTGTCAAGCCTCAATCGATCTATCCATAACATAAGAGCTTACTCCAACAGAGTAATTAACGATTCATGATGGTGGGGACTATGGCTAACACTACTTAGGCTAATCATAAACGAAGTTCACTGACTGTTCACAGAATTCAGTTCTTTTGCGCCCACAAGCAAGCACAAGCAGTCATTTCACTTCAAAGTATTAAACATACAAGGCAGTTTAACAGGAGCTATGGGATAGCTTAGATATTCACAAGTATAAATCATAAATAATCCGAAATGTATAAACACACATGTTATGTAAGAAATCCTCTAAAGTACAAGCACGTACACAATATAAACAATCTTCAAAAAGATATCAACACGTATCTAACACAATAACAACTCGAAATTAGATATATGTATATCATAAACAATCATTGAAATGCACAACATGCATTTGACATCAACAAGCATGTATCTCCCCGAAAAGAGATTCAAAACATTTATGAAGCGATTTGAAAATAAACAGAGGGGGTATGAACTCACATCGATGTTGTAGAACGATTAGCAGATATGCGAATACCAAGAGCAGCGTAACGTAAACCAAAACTGCTCATTTAACACCCCCAAATTTACACGCAGCGGAATACATCTTTGGGTGCTAAACAATGATACAACAACACATATTTTATAAACAACGACTCGAAAAGAGACGTTTTAATATTATCCTTCCTAAAACATTCGTCAGAGTAGCGTAGTCCAAAGTAATCGTTACCAAAAGATAAGTTAAAACAACATATTAGTTTGTTTTAAAAATGGAACGATAAATAAATCAAAGAGTTTGAACAACATGGCAGTGCACAACTTCATTCCCCGTGACCTCCAAGCTTCCACTTCCTGATTACCTGAAATACATGTGAGTAAAACAATCAGCAAAAATGCCGAGTGAATCTATAGGTTTATGTAATCAATTTGAACACAAGCAAAGATTATAAGTTTGTGGCGTGCTTATAAGCATCAAATAATAATTTAAATCAACAATGATAATTGTATATAGCATAAATTGCAATAAGCTCATGGAACCGAGCCCTTAAACACTCCTTTTAGAGGTCTGATAAGACAGGAGATTTATTAATTGTCGGTTACCTCCAGATTTTTAGTACATTGCCGTATACCTGACTTCTCAATACAATATGTCCAAACAGTGTGGAGGTCGGGCCTAAGCTTCTGTGACAAGTCCACACAAACTGAACCGGGGCGGCTTCCCCCATAGATCTATTAATTATACTAGCGGCTAGCCCATCATAAGCTAGTTAACGGTCCATAATTGAGGCTTTAACAAAGGCAATCACTTAATGCAATTTAAAGGCAACCACGAGTCCATTCATAGAGGGACAAGCATACCATAAAAGACTTGTGTTCTAAGTTTATAAAAACATGTATTCCCCCTCGCGGGTTTAAAATTATTTAATAGCTAGTATAAAGCGAGGCTATAGACCCACCTTAGCCAATAGTGGTAATGAGACGATCGCCGACGATAGATGATGCCTTTCAAACACGAGAACCACAACCTATCAATTAAGGTGCGTTCATTAATAATAGACTCGAGAAATAAACCATACATAAGAATATAAAACTCGACTCATAAAATCACGACAAACTCGAGAGAAAATGATACAAGTGATACTATTACACTCTCCTATATATTCATTTTATTATTCTATGCCTTTAATAAAAATCTGCCGGAACATACGGAATGTCCAAGCCGTTTTCCCATACTTAAACATATCAAATTTTTATGATACTACTCAGAGAACTTACTTACTATATGTAGAAAGTCCTCCCAAGATCCCATTAAAAGATTTTACTTCTAAAGTTCCCTGCCCGACTCATCTTTGAATCACAAAATCCGGACAATTTAGCGACCTTGACTTACGAAATCAGTTTGACCATTCAAAACAACTCAATTTATAAAACCGACACTTGATTATAAAAATAGACTCAAAACACTAAACTTTGAGCCTAAGAACAGCCCTTGAATCATTTTGAAACTCATTTATAGTCCCCGAGATTCGATCCAAATATCGACAACAATTTTCGAATTGTGTCGACACTCGTCTCCCGGTACACGAAAATCAAACTAGTGTATCTTCCACCTCGTTTGGAGTTGGAAGGCCTACTTTATGTCAGATCGAAGCTAACGAAATTCTCTACAATATAATCCCATAATAGCAACCTATTTTCAGACTTAAGACCCTCGAAAATGGCCTCAAACCTACTGCCCAAAATTGACTATAAAAATCTCTTACAAAATCAACTTTTTGATTAAAACCAACAACTTTTATCATCATTCTAACATCCTAATATCATTATAAACCCATCCTAACACTTATATCATCATCAAAATCAAAAACCCAAAAATTAAAATTCAACTTTTTAACAAAAACATTACATAAACATCATTTGATCATCATCTCTAACACATGCATGATCGAAGTCACCACCTAGCAAGCCTAGTTTTTATCAAAATTCAAAACTCAACGCATGTAAGTAAAAATGGTATCATTAAAATCACCTTTCAAAATTAGGAATGGGACTTGTTTTGTTTTTGGATGGATCAAAGTTGATCATCAAAAATTTTGATGATTGGTGTTGATGGGGTGTACGGCCAACAAAGAGAAAGAGAGGAAGAAATTGGATTTTTTTGTTTAAATGAATTTTATAATGAAAATGAGTTAGTGGGAAACATTTATATAGTGTAAGGTTAGGGTAGTTTTTGCCAATTTGTGATAGTTTTGGTCCAAAATGTAATAAAATAGTTTAAAAGGGTAGAAAATGTAAATTGTAAATTTTGAAATATTTACGAGACTCGGGTCTCGTAAAAATACTTTTTAAAAGTTTAAACGCACACGAAAAATAATAATATAACGACTCGATACGTAATTAAAACGATATCGTCGAAAGTATTAAATATCGAAACGATCGATAATAAAATATAAAATTTTAGGCATTCGTCGGTATCGCGATCACTAGTTGTCCTCGTTACTCGTCAAAATATTAAAATATAATATTTAATATCGGTTTCAACTTAAACCGTTAAACATAATAATATTTAACGTTATAAAATACTTCAAAATAATTGAAAATAGAATTAAATTATGACCTTATTTTTACGGGTTTTACATCCTCACCACCTTAAGGGAGCGACGTCCCGACGCTCAACTCGCCTCATACACGAGTTGTTCACTACCCTGAAGGATGAGGGCATTCCTTATAAAGTAGTCTTCACGTTCCCACGTGAATCTCGATCCACGATCTCCACTGGTTCTTTTACAAAACGCAACTTGTCGTCAAGTTGTATCTCACCAAAAAGGAATAAATAAATCCTTATCCACCAGTCACCCGTCTGGCTCGACACATGAAAATTTTGTGAATCACACGAAGCTCATTCGACGACAAGAATAGATGACAGGATTTTCGGGTAAGTCCAGTTAAAAGGAATGTTGCAATTTAAAGGATAGCCACTGGCCGGATAGCCATGGACACGCATCAAAAAGAACTAAGAAGAAAAACATTTTCGTCATCGGAGGGTGCTCACACGCGGGTCCCTACTCAAAAGATAATACAAAGACACCATCTCACTTTCGCCAACGCGCATTAAAGTCTTAATAAACATCGTCGTTGAAAGTCAAAAAGGTATTACATAATATGTGTTCTACATGATCGGATGTCATCGGATGATGCCGTCTCAAGTTCTCACAACCTACGATCATTTGACTAGATCACACACCATATAAGTACATAAAAGAAAAGGTCGAACATAAACATCGAGTATAGATCTCCACCGTTAATCATCGAGAAAACCTTGAGCGAACCCTTGATAATAACCACTTGATCTCAAGAGTCTTTCCACATACGGTGTCGGCTTCAACATACTCCTCGAGGTTGTAATAAATTTATTAACTCCATTCATTAAGAGATTCGGTCTTCAATCATTCCACAAGTATACACATAAATCCTGGTGACACCTATCGTCTCTTCTTATACACTGCTTCCCGAGATTCATTTTATACTCATAATAAAATAGTGATCTTCAATAAGAGGAACAGAACGAGATAAAAATAAATTCAATAAACGCATAAACGGACAAGATGTGGTAAAATGATTTAAGGTTGACGATCGATGAGGGATCTCGACTCACGTAACCGTAAAACATAATAAATCACAATACTAGAAAAATGAGAGCGAAGAATAAATTAAACATTAACATTAAAATAACGTTTGTCACAATTATCCGTCTTGGATTTGTATTACCTTAAAACTCAGTTGGGGTACTTTTTGATAAAGATGATATATTAAAATAGAAGTTAAATAGCTTCATAATTTATTTTGGTTGATTTAAGAAACTTTGAAAGAATGACATAAATTTATTAATTAAACTCATACTGATGGTTATGATTTAGAAATATAATTTCCAAATTAAATCATTATTAGGAATATAAATTAAACCGGTAATTTCATTGCATTAAAAGTAAAGTATGATAAGTCACTTAGTTCAAAAGATATAGTATAATTTCATGTTAAACATTAGTTTTAGTTATACAAAATATGTTGTATAAATTTGACCTTTTACTTGTAATGGTTATTCCGATAATTGAAAATCATTAGAAAAATGTTTAAAAAAGTTCCATGAAAATTTTGTAATACGTTGTAGAAATACATAAAGGTGTTTATTATTTCAAAATAAACATGGGATATATTCAGGTTTCAAAATGTGACAAGATAACAAACGAATACGACTGGAAATAATAGTCAACAATTAGTACGAAATCAATGGTACAAAAGAGAACGAAGCAATGTCATATTAATTCTTAAAGAGAATAATAAAATAAAGGCATTGATGGTAAGACGATAAGAAACAGTAGATTAAAAAAGTTGTCAATTTTGTTAGTGCGGTCGGTGGTTCACCAATATCAGTTTGTTAACTTAGCGGTGGCCGATACATGATCGGAAATAAGATCCATACAAAAACTTAATCAAAGAAAATTCCTAATAATCACTTGTAATTAAAACAAATTAAATGAACGATGTTAGTGTTTAAAGAGATAAGTCAAAGCACGGTTCACAAGAGTGGATTTCGAGACAAACGAGAGTGACGGACGTCATCCCGGATATACGGAAATCACTCTAGTGATAATTCATTATTCACGTGCGGGGACATTCCAAAGATCTACCCAGTCGCATAAAGAAGATTGGACGAGAAGGAAGGATAAAACATCGAGACTTTCAAGTCATTTATCAACAGTCAGTAATTAGACGAACAGTCAAAAGAAATCAGTTATAAGACAAAATGAAGTAACAAGTGGAAAAACAATCATCGAGTAAAAACGTATTCGTAAACGTGTAATTCATTCAAGAAAAAGGTAAGAAAACGTATGCTGATGCATAGACATTGCGCCACTTGCATGAAATATAAAGGTTTTTAAAACTACTTTTCACTTTATTTTATTTTATTTGTCTTTATCATGAATACAAGTAAAAAGTTCTTTATTATCAAGATTTTTAAGTGGACTACTATTCAGCCTAGCATGGCTCCTTCTAAATTAGACATAGGTGATCAGGCCATGTATAATTTAGGGCTAGCAATGCGGTGCTCCGTTTCGTCGAAAAGTATTATGTTTCTTATGTTTATATAAACCATGCCATTTGTAAAATGGAATTTAAAAATAGTTTATAAATTTATAGGATACAAGTAACTTGTGAGATACTCGATAAGCAACTTTTAATGTTACAAAAAGTATTTTATAAGACCAAAGTAAAAACAATTGGTGACAATAATCGTAAAATAATATCATATTTATTTATAAGGTGACATCATGACAACGTATAAAGTGGCCAAAGGTTTGCAAAAAGTTGCAGATAGTAGCTCATAAAACAACCAATGAAATGGTCACGAGTTAATAAGGTTTCAAAAGATTACAAGGTTTAGACGGAAACGCCATGAGACACATGATGAGAATATCGACGAAGAATGTGAAGACAAAACTTCAAAACTCAACCCAAATCAGTGGAAGGTTAGGAGAAAATAAAAATAAAATAACATCGAATGACAAATGGGTCATATATATAAAAAGAATAAATCAATCCACATGTGTATTCTATGTAAGACACTCGACACAACATGCTTTTAAGAAAGTATATTATTCATTTTTAAATTACACCATTAATCCGGTAATTGCTAATCCTGTAATGTTTCTATTTTTAAACATCTTCACATGCAACTAGTATTAGTTAGTTGTAAAATAATATCTATTAAAATTTTACGATCTCAAATGAAATCAAAACTGCTTAGAAACGTTTAAAACTCATGTTCTGAATTTTTTTTTATCAGATTTAACTTTTAATATGAGCCGATTAATTGACCCGATAAACGACATCTCCAAGACTCGGAGTCTAAAGCATTTTGGTGCAAAACGACGTTTCAGACGACTTTTTAGTTTTACCCGAGACCTGAAACCCAATGTAAAATGACTAAAATACCCCTGCAAGTTCTGTGCAGGTTTGACTATTTTATTTTAAAAACGCAGGTTTTACTTTTAAGTTGTGACCTGTTTATACTGCCCCTGCAGTTTCTCCATTAAATATATTTTTCGTCACTTCCTAACGGCTCAAAATATATATATATACACACATGTCTTGTGGATTTTACAACAAAGAAAAATAAATCTCGTAATGAGCATCAAATAAAAGTATAGCATAATGAATGACAGAAGATGCTTCGAGGTACTCAACACGAAATTTAGTAAGCAAAACGGTGAAAGACGTTCGTAATTTAGATTTCAAAATGGAATGTAGGCAAATCTCCTTGGTGCCACGATCGTCCAAAAACACAAAACATAACAAGAAAAGAATGGAACATTCATAGGTTACGTTCCGAGAGTAAGAAGGTTAATGAAATAGGATAATACAAATTTATAGATGTAAAATCGTATTCCAATCTAGCGCCATAATCTAGACGATGTTTTTATAAAATGGCGATGACGTTACCGAGATATAAGCGAACAATACACTTCGGTGTCGATACATATAAATGTCAACGAATTAAATCTTCGCATGTCGTGTAAAACGATAATAAAAATCAACAAAATATTATGAAAAACCATGATATTAGTCAACCTGATTTTAAGAAATGTTTCAAAATGTGTGACTCACACGATAGCGGTTAGTCTATTCCAAAGACACATTGAGCTACATAATGGTCAAGAGATTACGTTAAAAGACGTCCAAGCACAAATAGCCGGAAGACGATTTGGATATCTATATAGATATCACAGAGGGTTAAACAACGAAAATAGCACACGCCGATGAAGGTATGTAAGGTCATAATATAAAATTTTGCAATTTCAAAAATAAATACAGAAAGATCTTGAAAATTCATTGTATTTATTTAAGTTAATCATTAATAAATGACAAACTTTTATCGAAAAGTTTAACGACATAAATATATATCGATAAAGGGATCCTAGATATAAATATATATCCATAAATGGATCATAGTATTTATTTATAAATACTTGCCAATAAGGTATACGTAATAACGCATACTAAAGTGGTAATCCCAGAAGTAGCTTGAACCTGAAGTCACGTGAAGTCCGGTGCACATGACTCTTTGAAAAATAAAAACTGACAGTTATAGTTTAGGTTTTTAATATAAAGACCTAGTTCTCTATAACTCATGGCTCTGGTACCAATCTTTAACACCCCCAAATTTACACGCAGCGAAATACATCTTTGGGTGCTAAACAATGATACAACAACACATATTTTATAAAGAACGACTCGAAAAGAGACGTTTTAAATTTATCGTTCCCAAAACATTCGTCAGAGTAGCGTAGTCCCAAGTAATCGTTACCAAAATATAAGTTAAAACAACATATTAGTTTGTTTTAAAAATGGAACGATAAATAAATCAAAGAGTTTGAACAACATGACAGTGCACAACTTCATTCCCCGTGACCTCCAAGCTTCCACTTCCTGATTACCTGAAATACATGTGAGTAAAACAATCAGCAAAAATGCCGAGTGAATCTATAGGTTTATGTAATCAATTTGAACACAAGCAAAGATTATAAGTTTGTGGCATGCTTATAAGCATCAAATAATAATTTACATCAACAATAATAATTGTATATAGCATAAATTGCAATAAGCTCATGGAACCGAGCCCTTAAACACTCTCTTTAGAGGTCTGATAAGATAGGAGATTTATTAATTGTCGGTTACCTCCAGATTTTTAGTACATTGTCGTATACCTGACTTCTCAATACAATATGTCCAAACAGTGTGGAGGTCGGGCCTAAGCTTCTATGACAAGTCCACACAAACTAAATCGGGGCGGCTTCCCCCATAGATCTATTAATTGTACTAGCGGCTAGCCCATCATAAGCTAGTTAACGGTCCATAATTGAGTATTTAACAAAGGCAATCACTTAATGCAATTTAAAGGCAACCACGAGTCCATTCATAGAGGGACAAGCATACCATAAAAGACTTGTGTTCTAAGTTTATAAAAACATGTATTCCCCCTCGCGGGTTTAAAATCATTTAATAACTAGTATAAAGCGAGGCTATAGACTCACCTTAGCCAATAGTGGTAATGAGACGATCGCCGACGATAGATGATGCCTTTCAAACACGAGAACCGCAACCTATCAATTAAGGTGCGTTCATTAACAATAGACTAGAGAAATAAACCATACATAAGAATATAAAACTCGACTCATAAAATCACGACAAACTCGAGAGAAATTGATACAAGTGATACTATTACACTCTCCTATATATTCATTTTATTATTCTATGCCTTTAATAAAAATATGTCGGAACATACCGAATGTCCAAGCCGTTTTCCCATACTTAAACATATAAAAAATTTATGATACTACTCAGAGAACTTACTTACTATATGTAGAAAGTCCTCCCAAGAGCCCATTAAAAGATTTTACTTCTAAAGTTCCCTGCCCGACTCATCTTTGAATCACAAAATCCGGACAGTTTAGCGACCTTGACTTACGAAATCAGTTTGACCATTCAAAACAACTCCATTTATAAAACCGACACTTGATTATAAAAATAGACTCAAAACACTAAACTTTGAGCCTGAGAACAGCCCTTGAATCATTTTGAAACTCATTTTATAGTCCCCGAGATTCGATCCAAATATCGACAACAATTTTCGGATTGTGTCGACACTCGTCTCCCGGTACACGAAAATCAAACTAGTGTATCTTCCACCTCGTTTGGAGTTGGAAGGCCTACTTTATATCAAATCGAAGCTAACGAAATTCTCTACAACATAATCCCATAATAACAACCTATTTTCAGACTTAAGACCCTCGAAAATGGCCTCAAATCTACTGCCCAAAATTGACTATAAAAATCTCTTACAAAATCAACTTTTTGATTAAAACCAACAACTTTTATCATCATTCTAACATCCTAATATCATTATAAACCCATCCTAACACTTGTATCATCATCAAAATCAAAAACCCAAAAATTAAAATTCAACTTTTTAACAAAAACATTACATAAACATCATTTGATCATCATCTCTAACACATGCATGATCAAAGTCACCACCTAGCAAGCCTAGTTTTTATCAAAATTCAAAACTAATTGCATGTAAGTAAAAAAGGTATCATTAGAATCACCTTTTAAAATTAGGAATGGGACTTGTTTTGTTTTTGGATGGATCAAAGTTGATCATCAAAAATTTTGATGATTGGTGCTGATGGGGTGTACGGCCAACAAAGAGAAAGAGCGGAAGAAATTGGATTTTTTTGTTTAAATGAATTTTATAATGAAAATGAGTTAGTGGGAAACATTTATATAGTGTAAGGTTAGGGTAGTTTTTGCCAATTTGTGATAGTTTTGGTCCAAAATGTAATAAAATAGTTTAAAAGGGTAGAAAATGTAAATTGTAAATTTTGAAATATTTACGAGACTCGGGTTTCGTAAAAATACTTTTTAAAAGTTTAAACGCACACGAAAAATAATAATATAACGACTCGATACGTAATTAAAACGATATCGTCGAAAGTCTAAAATATCGAAATGATCGATAATAAAATATAAAATTTTAGGCATCCGTCGATATCGCGATCACTAGTTGTCCTCGTTACTCGTCAAAATATTAAAATATAATATTTAATATCGGTTTCAACTTAAACCGTTAAACATAATAATATTTAACGTTATAAAATACTTCAAAATAATTGAAAATAGAATTAAATTATGACCTTATTTTTACGGGTTTTACATCCTCACCACCTTAAGGGAGCGACGTCCCGACGCTCAACTCGCCTCATACACGAGTTGTTCACTACCCGGAAGGATGAGGGCATTTCTTATAAAGAAGTCTTCACGTTCCCACGTGAATCTCTATCCACGATCTCCACTGGTTCTTTTACAAAACGCAACTTGTCGTCAAGTTGTATCTCACCAAAAAGGAATAAATAAATCCTTATCCACCAGTCACCCGTCAGGCTCGACACATGAAAATTTTATGAATCACACGAAGCTCATTCGACGACAAGAATAGATGACTGGATTTTTGGGTAAGTCCAGTTAAAAGGAATGTTGCAATTTAAAGGATAGCCACTGGTCGGATAGCCATGGACACACATCAAAAAGAACTAAGAAGAAAAGCATTTTCGTCATCGGAGGGTGCTCACACGCGGGTCCCTACTCAAAAGATAATACAAAGACACCATCTCACTTTCGCCAACGCGCATTAAAGTCTTAATAAACATCGTCGTTGAAAGTCAAAAAGGTATTACATAATATGTGTTCTACATGATCGGACGTCATCGGATGATGCCGTCTCAAGTTCTCACAACCTACGATCATTTGACTAGATCACACACCATATAAGTACATAAAAGAAAAGGTCGAACATAAACATCGAGTATAGATCTCCACCGTTAATCATCGAGAAAACCTTGAGCGAACCCTTGATAATAACCACTTGATCTCAAGAGTCTTTCCACATACGGTGTCGGCTTCAACATACTCCTCGAGGTTGTAATAAATTTATTAACTCCATTCATTAAGAGATTCGGTCTTCAATCATTCCACAAGTATACACATAAATCCTGGTGACACCTATCGTCTCTTCTTATACACTGCTTCCCGAGATTCATTTTATACTCATAATAAAATAGTGATCTTCAATAAGAGGAACAGAACGAGATAAAAATGAATTCAATAAACGCATAAACGGACAAGATGTGGTAAAATGATTTAAGGTTGACGTTCGACGAGGGATCTCGACTCACGTAACCGTAAAACATAATAAATCACAATACTAGAAAAATGAGAGCGAAGAATAAATTAAACATTAACATTAAAATAACGTTTGTCACAATTATCCGTCCTGGATTTGTATTACCTTAAAACTCAGTTGGGGTATTTTTTGATAAAGATGATATATTAAAATAGAAGTTAAATAGCTTCATAATTTATTTTGGATGTCTTAAGAAACTTTGAAAGAATGACATAAATTTATTAATTGAACTCATACTGATGGTTATGATTTAGAAATATAATTTCCAAATTAAATCATTATTAGGAATATAAATTAAACCGGTAATTTCTTTACATTAAAAGTAAAGTATGATAAGTCACTTAGTTCAAAAGATATAGTATAATTTCATGTTAACCATTAGTTTTAGTTATACAAAATATGTTGTATAAATTTGACCTTTTACTTGTAATGGTTATTCCGATAATTGAAAATCATTGAAAAAATGTTTAAAAAAGTTCCATGAAAATTTTATAATACGTTGTAGAAATACATAAAGGTGTTTATTATTTCAAAATAAACATGGGATATATTCAGGTTTCAAAATGTAACAAGATAACAAACGAATACGAATGGAAATAATAGTCAACAATTAGTACGAAATCAATGATACAAAAGAGAACGAAGCAATGTCGTATTTATTCTTAAAGAGAATAATAAAATAAAGGCATTGATGGTAAGACGATAAGAAACAGTAGATTAAACAAGTTGTCAATTTTGTTAGTGCGGTTGGTGGTTCACCAATATCAGTTTGTTAACTTAGCGGTGGGCGATACATGATCGGAAATAAGATCCATACAAAAATTTAATCAAAGAAAATTCCTAATAATCACTTGTAATTAAAACAAATCAAATGAACGATGTTAGTGTTTAAAGAGATAAGTCAAAGCACGGTTCACAAGAGTGGATTTCGAGACAAACGAGAGTGACGGACGTCATCCCGGATATACGGAAATCACTCTAGTGATAATTCATTATTTACGTGCGGGGACATTCCAAAGATCTACCCAGTCGCATAAACAAGATTGGACGAGAAGGAAGGATAAAACATCGAGACTTTCAAGTCTTTTATCAACAATCAGTAATTAGACGAACAGTCAAAAGAAATCAGTTATAAGACAAAATGAAGTAACAAGTGGAAAAACAATCATCGAGTAAAAACGTATTCGTAAACGTGTAATTCATTCAAGAAAAAGGTAAGAAAACGTATGCGGATGCATAGAATTGCGCCACTTGCATGAAATATAAAGGTTTTTAAAACTACTTTTCACTTTATTTCATTTTATTTATCTTTATCATAAATACAAGTAAAAAGTTCTTTATTATCAAGATTTTTAAGTGGACTACTATTCAGCCTAGCATGGCTCCTTCTAAATTAGACATAGGTGATCAGGCCATGTATAATTTAGGGCTAGCAATGCGGTGCTCCGTTTCGTCGAAAAGTATTACGTTTCTTATGTTTATATAAACCATGCCATTTGTAAAATGGAATTTAAAAATAGTTTATAAATTTATAGGATACAAGTAATTTGTGAGATACTCGATAAGCAACTTTTAATGTTACAAAAAGTATTTTATAAGACTAAAGTAAAAACAATTGGTGAAAATAACCGTAAAACAATATCAGATTTATTTATAAGGTGACATCATGACAATGTATAAAGTGGCCAAAGGTTTGCGAAAAGTAGCAAATAGTAGCTCATAAAACAACCAATGAAATGGTCACGAGTTAATAAGGTTTCAAAAGGTTATAAGGTTTAGACGGAAACGCCATGAGACACGTGATGAGAATATCGACGAAGAATGTGAAGACAAAACTTCAAAACTCAACCCAAATCAGTGGAAGGTTAGGAGAAAATAAAAATAAAATAACATCGAATGACAAATGGGTCATATATATAAAAAGAATAAATCAATCCACATGTGTATTCTATGTAAGATACTCGACACAACATGCTTTTAAGAAAGTATATTATTCATTTTTAAATTACACCATTAATCCGGTAATTGCTAATCCTGTAATGTTTCTATTTTTAAACATCATCACATGCAACTAGTATTAGTTAGTTGTAAAATAATATCTATTAAAATTTTACGATCTCAAATGAAATCAAAACTGCTTAGAAACGTTTAAAACTCATGTTCTGGATTTTTTTATCAGATTTAACTTTTAATATGAGCCGATTAATTGACCCGATAAACGACATCTCCAAGACACGGAGTCTAAAGCATTTTGGTGCAAAACGACGTTTCAGACGAATTTTTAGTTTTACCCGAGACCTGAAACCCAATGTAAAATGACTAAAATACCCCTGCAAGTTCTGTGCAGGTTTGACTATTTTATTTTAAAAACGCAGGTTTTAGTTGTGACCTGTTTATACTGCCCCTGCAGTTTCTCCATTAAATATATTTTTCGTCACTTCCTAACGGCTCAAAATATATATATATACACACATGTCTTGTCGATTTTACAACAAAGAAAAATAAATCTCGTAATGAGCATCAAATAAAAGTATAGCATAATGAATGACAGAAGATGCTTCGAGGTATTCAACACGAAATTTAGGAAGCAAAACGGTGAAAGACGTTCGTAATTTAGATTTCAAAATGCAATGTAGACAAATCTCCTTGGTGCCACGATCGTCCAAAAACACAAAACATAACAAGAAAAGAATGGAACATTCATAGGTTACGTTCCGAGAGTAAGAAGGTTAATGAAAGAGGATAATACACGTTTATAGATGTAAAATCGTATTCCAATCTAGCGCCATAATCTAGACGATGATTTTATAAAATGGTGATGACGTTACCGAGATATAAGCGAACAATACACTTCGGTGTCGATACATATAAATGTCAACGAATTAAATTTTCGCATGTCGTTTAAAACGATAATAAAAATCAACAAAATATTATGAAAAACCATGATATTATTCAACACGATTTTAAGAAATGTTTCAAAATGTGTGACTCACACGATAGCGGTTAGTCTATTCCAAAGACACATTGAGCTACAAAATGGTCAAGAGATTACGTTAAAAGACGTCCAAGCACAAATAGCCGGAAGACGATTTGGATATCTATATAGATATCACAGAGGGTTAAACAACGGAAATAGCACACGCCGATGAAGGTATGTAAGGTCATAATATAAAATTTTGCAATAAAAGCAATTTAAATACTTCAAAAATAAATACAGAAAGATCTTGAAAATTCATTGTATTTATTTAAGTTAATCATTAATAAATGACAAACTTTTATCGAAAAGTTTAACGACATAAATATATATCGATAAAGGGATCCTAGATATAAATATATATCCATAAATGGATCATAGTATTTATTTATAAATACTTGCCAATAAGGTATACGTAATAACGCATACTAAAGTGGTAATCCCAGAAGTAGCTTGAACCTGAAGTCACGCAAAGTCCGGTGCACATGACTCTTTGAAAAATAAAAACTGACAGTTATAGTTTAGGTTTTTAAAATAAAGACCTAGTTCTCTATAACTCATGGCTCTGGTACCAATCTTTAACACCCCCAAATTTACACGCAGCGGAATACATCTTTGGGTGCTAAACAATGATACAACAACACATATTTTATAAAGAACGACTCGAAAAGAGACGTTTTAAATTTATCGCTCCTAAAACATTCGTCAGAGTAGCGTAGTCCCAAGTAATCGTTACCAAAAGATAAGTTAAAACAACATATTAGTTTGTTTTAAAAATGGAACGATAAATAAATCAAAGAGTTTGAACAACATGGCAGTGCACAAATTCATTCCCCGTGACCTCCAAGCTTCCACTTCCGGATTACCTGAAATACATGTGAGTAAAACAATCAGCAAAAATGCCGAGTGAATCTATAGGTTTATGTAATCAATTTGAACACAAGCAAAGATTATAAGTTTGTGGCATGCTTATAAGCATCAAATAATAATTTGCATCAACAATGATAATTGCATATAGCATAAATTGCAATAAGCTCATGGAACCGAGCCCTTAAACACTCCCTTTAGAGGTCTGATAAGACAGGAGATTTATTAATTGTCGGTTACCTCTAGATTTTTAGTACATTGCCGTATACCTGACTTCTCAATACAATATGTCCAAACAGTGTGGAGGTCGGGCCTAAGCTTCTGTGACAAGTCCACACAAACTAAACCGGGGCGGCTTCCCCCATAGATCTATTAATTGTACTAGCGGCTAGCCCATCATAAGCTAGTTAACGGTCCATAATTGAGGCTTTAACAAAGGCAATCACTTAATGTAATTTAAAGGCAACCACGAGTCTATTCATAGAGGGACAAGCATACCATAAAAGACTTGTGTTCTAAGTTTATAAAAACATGTATTCCCCCTCGCGGGTTTAAAATCATTTAATAACTAGTATAAAGCGAGGCTATAGACTAACCTTAGCCAATAGTGGTAATGAGACGATCGCCGACGATAGATGATGCCTTTCAAACACGAGAACCGTAACCTATCAATTAAGATGCGTTCATTAATAATAGACTCGAGAAATAAACCATACATAAGAATATAAAACTCGACTCATAAAATCACGACAAACTCGAGAGAAAATGATACAAGTGATACTATTACACTCTCCTATATATTCATTTTATTATTCTATGCCTTTAATAAAAATCTGCCGGAACATACCGAATGTCCAAGCCGTTTTCCCATACTTAAACATATCAAATTTTTATGATACTACTCAGAGAACTTACTTACTATATGTAGAAAGTCCTCCCAAGATCCCATTAAAAGATTTTACTTCTAAAGTTCCCTGCCCGACTCATCTTTGAATCACAAAATCCGGACAGTTTAGCGACCTTGACTTACGAAATCAGTTTGAGCATTCAAAACAACTCCATTTATAAAACCGACACTTGATTATAAAAATAGACTCAAAACACTAAACTTTGAGCCTGAGAGCAGCCCTTGAATCATTTTGAAACTCATTTTATAGTCCCCGATATTCGATCTAAATATCGACAACAATTTTCGGATTGTGTCGACACTCGTCTCCCGGTACACGAAAATCAAACTAGTGTATCTTCCACCTCGTTTGGAGTTGGAAGGCCTACTTTATATCAAATCGAAGCTAACGAAATTCTCTACAACATAATCCCATAATAACAACCTACTTTCAGACTTAAGACCCTCGAAAATGGCCTCAAACCTACTGCCCAAAATTGACTATAAAAATCTCTTACAAAATCAAGTTTTTGATTAAAACCCACAACTTTTATCATCATTCTAAATATCATTATAAACTCATCCTAACACTTGTATCAACATCAAAATCAAAAACCCAAAAATTAAAATTCAACTTTTTAACAAAAACATTACATAAACATCATTTGATCATCATCTCTAACACATGCATGAACAAAGTCACCACCTAGCAAGCCTAGTTTTTATCAAAATTCAAAACTCAATGCATGTAAGTAAAAATGGTATCATTAGAATCACCTTTCAAAATTAGGAATGGGACTTGTTTTGTTTTTTGGATGGATCAAAGTTGATCATCAAAAATTTTGATGATTGGTGTTGATGGGGTGTACGGCCAACAAAGAGAAAGAGAGGAAGAAATTGGATTTTTTTTGTTTAAATGAATTTTATATTGAAAATGAGTTGGTGGGAAACATTTATATAGTGTAAGGTTAGGGTAGTTTTTGCCAATTTGTGATAGTTTTGGTCCAAAATGTAATAAAATAGTTTAAAAGAGTAGAAAATGTAAATTGTAAATTTTAAAATATTTACGAGACTCGGGTTTCGTAAAAATACTTTTTAAAAGTTTAAACGCACACGAAAAATAATAATATAACGACTCGATACGTAATTAAAACGATATCGTCGAAAGTATTAAATATCAAAACGATCGAAAATAAAATATAAAATTTTAGGCATCCGTCAGTATCGCGATCACTAGTTGTCCTCGTTACTCGTCAAAATATTAAAATATAATATTTAATATCGGTTTCAACTTAAACCGTTAAACATAATAATATTTAACGTTATAAAATACTTCAAAATAATTGAAAATAGAATTAAATTATGACCTTATTTTTACGGGTTTTACAGCTCAGCACCAGAAGCAGTCGTTTATCTTACATATTATTTCCCAGCATCCCAAATTCGATGCATCCAAGCTTTCCCGATGAAAGGTTTCATCAATACCATCGGCTCATAAACCGTTTAAATCCCATGTCGAAGTCGTTCGGTAATCGGTTAAATAATCAGTTCAGCAATCGGTTCAGTAATCGGTTCAGCAATCGGTTCATTAATCGGTTTAGCAATCAGTTCAGTAGTCGGTTTAGTAATCGGTTCAGTAAGATGAAGCGGAAAATACCACCATGTATGTACTATATACACCTAGTATATATTACACACGAAAGAACAGAACATGTGTATAATTCATAGCTTGAATTATATAGCAAGAATAGACAACACACGAATAACTCGGAATGTACATGACACACGACATGTACTAAACTCAAGAAAGATGACGACCAAAAGAATAATTAGCCCGAGTATAAAAGACCTTGCAACTATTATATAAACCATAAAAATAAATAAAATTAAAATGATTCAACATGTTTTCAAAATCACTTATTAATTACATACAGTTCATTTAATAAAAGCAAACACACGTTTTAGGGTCTCAAATGAAGTTTCAATACTATATACAATAATTATGATTTTATAATATGATATTTTATAAATGATTATTTCTTTAATCGTCAATTTAATAATTTATAAATCGTTTTAGTTTCTAAATTGCATTTAGGAAAACTAATAACTATTAAATTTATAAAAATTTTGACATGACCTATTCGTTTGTACAACGTTTCCCATAAGCACAAAACATAATATTTTCACTTTCAAAATCAGTCCATGTTTCAAATACACATCTTTTCATTATATCAAATTAATTGTTGTCGAATCATAAGCGATATAATTTAAAACAAATTTATCGATAACCAAGTAAATAACCAACACTTTCAATAATAACACTTTCAATAATAACACTTTCAACCAAACAATCCCGATAATCAACACTTTCAACCATTCATTAATCACAACACCAAACGCCCCATTAACGTATTCCAACCTCACAACTAACGCCCTTAGCGGTTGTTAAGCCGAACCAAACGACATTAACGGTCGTTAATTCACAAAAGCCAACATAATATCATTTTTAGACAAATTTTCATGAATAATCATAACCACGAGCCGGCACCGCCACCGGTACGGCTGTGGCGATGGAACACACACACAAACACCACTGTTAGGGTGGTTTTGTGGTAACCAAATGAACAAACACCCCTTAGGCCGAAATAAACCAAACATACACTCGCTGATGAACATCATCACAGCGGTGCTGTTGACTCGACAAGACAGAGGTGATGGTGGAGGCTGGTCACGGCGGTGAGGAGGCCGATGGGTGGTGGCGTGTGGTTTGAAGACCACGGCGATGATGGTTAGATCTGTGGGGGTTTAGACATCAATGGTTGGTGGTGAGATGGTGATAGTAATAGATCTGATGGTTTTTCATGGTGGTGATGATGAAAACGCGGTTGGCGGTTGTAGAGTGGTGACGAGGTGATGATGTTACGGCTGTTGGAGGTTGATGGTGGTGATAGATCGGTTCAGTAGCGGGTCGATGGTGGAGATGGTGAAGCCGTGGTGGCAGTGGCAGTCGTCGGAGAGATGACGACGGACAAAAATGATATATATGATAGATCGGTTTGTGGATCGGGTAAATCGGGTGGTTATACGTGTTTTAAGACTTGGCCGGAAAAGTTGACCGGAAAGATTTTCCGGCGGCGGCTGTTAAGTTGGCCGGAAATTTTGAGAGGATGAGGGAGAGAGATATTGTTTTATTAGGGTTATGTGTGTGTGTGTGTGAAGGTGATGAAATGAGAGAAAATAATAAGATTTTCTATTTATAATAAAATCATGTGTAAGGTATGAATAGTTCAGGGTTAAAAGCGTAACTTTTCTTATAACTTCCATTAATCAATGGTTCGGGGCTCGTTTAGGATAGTTAACGAATGATTCAAGACACGAAACTTTCGCCATTGCTTTCCAAATGATTTTTCTTATAAAAATGAGTATTCACATGAGCATTGTTCAAGAATATTTCGTAAACTCTTTTAAAAATTTTGATTGTCGATAAGGTGCCTCGGATGAACTTTGTTTTAAAGAAAATGGATTTCAACTTGAATATTCCCGTTTTTAACCAACGTTATTAAAAAAGAAATAGTCAAAAAAATTTAATAGATCATTTTAATTAAATATCTCGTGCCAATTAAATATAGAATTTAATTTTTAACGTGTCGGTACGCAGACTGTGCGATTTTTCAAACTTTGTAAAAATACGTCCCGTTTTCAAATCCAATAAGTTAAGTAGCACTCAAAAATGAGTTTCATATAATAATTAATATAATTTATTATTATTTAAAGTAATAAAAATTCTCAGGTGTTACATCATCCACGTGGTATTTTGAGTTTCGTCCTCGAAACACGTTCGTTGTTACCCAGTTAAGAAGTGTCAAGAAGAGGGATGTACGATGTTGTTATGCAAAGTTAGGTCGAACATACTTAAACCGGTCATTTTTAATTCTCCTCATATTTTAGTTTGTGTTGTTCAAAGGAGGTTGTGTCGGAAAGCAATGGGTAAAACTGGATTATATCTGAAGGGTTCAATAGGTCAATTTGACAAAGCGGTAACGGTTCATAGAACAGATAAGGACAACTAGAAGCGAAGAGTTCGACAAGTCGCCAACATCTTAATTGTCGGTGAGGGTTCATAGAATAGAAAAAGGACGATTAGATAATCTAGCCAGACGTTGACTCTGAAAATTCGAGACAGGGTTCACTGCAGTCATCTCGTTAGGCTTGCGCCGATCGGTGTTCATTCAGAAAGAATAGGTGCGACAATTTACGAATCAAATATAGTTCAAGAATCTTTCGTGAAAACTCAATAATCATAACGGTAAGAAGACAAAACAATGATTAAACTCGTACGGGCGAATCATGAGTCGAAAGAAGCACATTCCATAATTGGAATCAATGAATAATAAAGTAAATATGAAATCATGTCAGATGTGCTTAAGGCCACTTGTTTATAATTCACATTTACATATAGAGGCGTCCCAATCTATGTAAATATAAATAATAAACCTTTGGTTAAGCGATTTATAACTTCTTTATTCAAATATAAAGGCGTCCCAATCCATTTCAATAAAGACCTCATAACTCATCTTAATCAATATTCTCGACAAGATTTACCATCAAAATAGAAAAAGTATCTAAGAAAATAGATATTACCAAAAGAGTTTACAACTAGTTTATTTACACCTTCCGTATTCAAACGTCCCATACCATCTCAATACGGAACCATAAATAAGCTTCGGGTCTGGTGGCTTATGATTTCACATTTGGACGTCCCATACCATCTAAATACGAAACCATAATTAACTTGTCGTCAGGAGACTCATGCTCCATATTTAAATGTCCCATTCCATTTAAATATGAAATCATAAGTACCCAGATTGGAGTCACACCGCAGCATTCAGACAGGCAAACTATCCAAATGATATAACATAAAATTACATCAGATAATCAAAACGAGACGTCGACCAGTTACACTCCAATAATAGGTGTGACAATCCGTCAATTTATGGTTGATATTTTGTTCTCAAATATTATTTAAAAATTTTATTTTAATGTTATATTATGAACTCACTTATTTTTGGGAAGAAATTTGGATTTACGTCTTGAAGTAGCATTGACTACGTTTAAACTGGAGGATTCTACGTTACGTGCTCACGTTTACATACACCGTCTTTGGTGACAGTCCGACATTTCAGAAAATGAATTTATCCGTGAATATTATTTTGGAATTTTAAATTTGTGTTGGTTCATAAACTCACAAATTTACGAGAAGAGATTAGGACTTACAATTTTATTTTAACGTACTTTACGACTAAACCGGAAACCTTAGGATTACGTATTTACGTTTTCGAACTCCGTTTTTGATGAGACAATTTTTATTAGATTCGTTTTGTGTCGTTGATTCATAATTTATAAAAACATTTTTCGTAAAACGACCCGAGGGCACGCAAATCAAGGAAACTAGAATCGAGGAGTGCCCCTAAATAAATGGGGATGAGACAAGTGGGACACTTGTCCCACCCCCACTATAACAGGCCCTAATATAGCCACAACATCCTTAGGTGTCAAAGTTACACTAAGCTAAGTTACACTTGTAACATTAGCTTCACTTTAAAGCTACAAACCAACAAAACCATCTACCTCAAACAACTCTTCTCATTTCCTACATGCAAAACAACTCACTCTCTCCCTTTCCTCTTGCTTATGCCGTCCACTTCACCATCCATAACCATCATTTGATCTAAATTTAACCACAAACTATTGTTATAACTTACATATGTTAATCTCCTTCAAAAGAGATGAAGATTGGTGCAAGTTATAACATCCAAGGAGGAGTTTCTATGGAGTCTTGGGGCTGATTTTCCACAAGGAGTTCTTGGAGAATGGTGGTCTTGAAGATGGTCTTGGTTATTCACAAGTTTCTCCATCAAAATCCATGTTTTGATCACAACCTACATCATCCTGGTGGTATAAAGATAGTTCTTCCCATCTTCTTGTTATTTTGATTATGTATTCATGTATTTTATTTCCTATTGTATATGTATATGATGATTATATGATGATAAAAGTATTGTGTGGGGATTTGGTGTTGATAAATATGATTAAAAAGGTGAAAAACTATAAGAAACAAGGCTAAAATCTTGCTTAAAATGATGGTTGTATAAAACAGTAAAGAAACATGTCATGAACTGATAAAATGGCATAGATTAATGGATATACAGTAAGTAATATGTCTTGTACACATGTGAGAGTTGGCCATGCAATGGAGTCATTAGGATGAGTGAGATATGATCAAAACAAGTTTAGAGTACAAATCTGAGTTTACTGTTTTGGACGATTTTTAGAAACTACTTAGACGCTGATTCAACAGTAGCTATAGAAGAGTTAAATGGAGCACATATCATGTAGTTTATGTCATAAAATTTTGAGCTTCTATCTCCATATAGAACTCTAGATATGGCAGTTTTGGTGAACATGAAAATAAAAATCAGATTTTGGAAATTAAAGTATAATAGTATTATATAAGCACTCAAATAAAAATAGTATAAAATGTGAATTAAAACCCACTAACTCATATAATACATTTATACAAATATGTATAACGATAAATAAATGGACATTTTATAAAAATGGTAGTTTGATAAGTTTTATAAGTTATAAAACTATAAACATGATTTTTACGACTTTTTCGGCTATTACCGTAAAATTAACGTTTTTGTTGAATAAAACTTAGATGGTTAGACCCGTCTAATGTAAACTTTTATAAACTCATATACTGATATATAAGCATATATATAACAAGTAAAAACCGATAAAACCCGAACTATATAACATACGGACATTAACGGGCTAAGTTAACGTTATTGGACTAATAATACAACAAAATGGACTAAAACACTTATAAAATTATTTATTGGGCTTAACCCATTTGGGCCCAACATGTAAAGTGTAAATACTGATAATACAAGTATAAAATGGAGTAATACAAGTTAAAGAACTTATAATAAGTTTATTGGACCTAAAACACGTAAATAGGTAAAACTAGTAAACTAGTAAGAAGTTACCAATACGTAAACACTAAAATGAGTAAAAGAGAATATGTAAACCCACTTGATCATCATATATATAAAATCATCATATGTATGCATAATTTTTATTTTTATAAAGTCATTGGACATGAGTCTAAGACGAGTATTATTTGTCTAGGTTTCCGTGATTGAAGCACGTACCGTACGTCCGAATTGCCGATAACTCGCCTTCCCACATCAACGTGAGTTCATAGCCTCGCACTCTTTTAAATGTTTTTATGAAATGTTTTAGAAACCCGAGAGGGAGATAACATGTTAGTTTTTATAAAATAGGACACCATTTGTCCCGATTGTTTGTTTATTGATTTGGACCCGACTGATTGTATGACCCGATAAATGATTAAATGACCCGATAGATGAATATAAATGGATTATTAAAGTTAGGTTATGTCACTAAAAGTCCCATTAGCATGAATTGTGAACTACCGGGATTTGGTAGACGCTTATGCATATAATAGTACTATTTGGGGACGATCACCCCAGTTCGCGCCTTGACGGTTGATCCCCGTCGTGCCACATTGATTGGTAAGCGAATTTATGTATGAGAAGCGTGACCTTTGTGACGACACGCTAATTTAGATGGGCAAATTGAGTTTCGGGCTAGCTACCCGTTGTTTGGTTTAGTAAGGTAACAATGTCATGCGGCTTATAATAATCCAAATTAACGAAATACTGCTATACGCACCGAATTACGAGGTATTGCCTGACTAGCAATACAAGGTCATACTATTGATATTATGTTCGTGTTTTGGTTTTTCATAACCATATTCATATAACGGTTTTTATTTCTATACAACGTTATAAAACGTATTGTATGATATTTTTACGATATTGGTTCGTATAATGATTTTGAAGGCGAAAGCCTATATTATGATTTTGACAAGGATTTGTATAAAATGATTTCGGCTATTTTATGGCCTACTACATGGATTTGTACAAAATGATTTTCGGTAATAATTTTATACCGATGTTTTATTGATGGATTTTACTAAACTCTATGAATTCACTCGGCGTTATCGCTGACCTTTTCTTTTAACATGTTTTATCTCAGGTACTTGAAGGAAATTCTCGGGAAGACGACAAAAATTCATGCCCGCACTTAAACAATATTTTCCATTCAAATACTTTGTAAAACTTTGTATGAAATAATATGACTTGGGACCTATGTAAATTTGATATTTATGAATGGAAATGCTTTATTATTAAACGACGCGATTTTTATGCGTTGTCTATGATGTGAGTAATGTGTTATCCCGTAACACCAACTAGTCTTCCGCTGTATTGAGTTGTATAAAATTTGGGGGTGTTACAATAGGCGTTTGCGATACCAAGAGTGTAGATGTGTATGGAGTGTACGGTCATAAAACTCAAGAGGATAATATCATAATAGTTATCAGCGACAAGATCTCATTGAAAATAGTTAAAATATCTAAAACGTTATTAGATGAAATTTTCAAAAGCAAGTGCATGAGTCGTTGCGTTCCATAGTTAGATGTTCGAATTCATAAGCGGGAGAAAGTAAATGTCAGTCACGCAATAACGTACACAATAACACGTACCAAGCAAAGAACCTATATATAATATAATGATATATTATAATAGTTATCAAATAAATAAAGGAACTAGCCGATTACATGAGTCTCACTCATCGTCAAGGAAGACTCGTAAATATGTACGAACGTATGTATAAAACAATCGTAACTACGTAACGCAAATAGTCAGGTAGCAGCATATAAAGCAATCATAAACAGATGTGGCAATGATCTTGATTTATTTACTCCATATGATATCTTACATTCATAATATATCACCAAGTAACATGATATCAAGCAATGAATCAATGGGCACAAGTATAGAAATCAAGTAATAGCGAACAACACTAGCGGCGACCTAAACATATAATTATAGTTCAGGCGCGAACAAATAAATCACATAAGTCTATCACGTATGTCACTTGTGTTGGGAATAAATTAAGGCCAGATCACTTGAGCGCTGACAAGAACAAAACAAGCGTTTACAGGAACAAAGCAAGCGCTGATAGCTCAAGCGTTGACAAGTTAAAGTCAAGCGTTGACAGATTGAAGACAAGCACTGATGAAAGATATAAGCTACACGTTTATTATATTCTAGAATACTTCTAGTAAGGATAGAAACGACAATGTATTTTCTATGTTTATCTTTACCTAGAATAGTTGATACGTAGCTTATTGTACAAGGCTTCTTAGTCTATAAAAGAAGGCCTTTAGGTTAATGTTCAATATCAAGTTTTATATAAGTTTTCATTCGTAAACATCTTTCATTGTAAGCAAGTTCGATATTTATAATCAAAGTGAAAGTTTTGTTTACATCTTGTGTTCTTGTTTAAGTGTTAAATTCCGCATAACACTTAGATTCACAAAGCATATAACAAAGGTTTCTCTACGTGTTATACTTGATCTAATCTCGTATACACAAAGCTAACCGATCTAAGTTTGGGATCAACAAGTGGTATCAGAGCTTGTTGAGGAACTTTTGATCTTTGAAGAACACCAGAACCATACACGAACACCAAAACCCTAATTTTCTCAAAAACCCTAAAAACACAAAAACCCTAACAACATCATGTCTGAAGCAATAACCTCCTCCTCCTCAGCCTTACCAAACATCAAGATTCCCATGCTTGATGCAACCCACTTTGACTTATGGAAGTTCAACTTTGAACAATATCTGGGGATCTATGACTACACACTCTGGGAGATTATTGAATATGGAAACTCATTCAATAAGGCTCAAAAGATTCTTGATGCCATCAGTCAAAGAACAGCTGTTGAAGGATGCCCTGAAGAGGATAAGAAAGAAAAACCTGGAGATGGTAGAGCTGTAGGTGCTGAAGATATTGCAAAGAAAAGGGTTGACATGAAAGCCCTAAATATTCTAAAAGTCTCTTTGGGACAAGAAAACCAGCACAAATATAGAGGCTATGAATCTGCTAAGGATCTTTGGGAAGCACTTGAAGTTGCATATGGTGGCAATGCAGACACTAAGGAAGAAAAGAAAAAGCAACTTCTGCATGATTATGCTATCTTCAAAGCTCAGCCCAATGAGAAACTGAGTAGTGTGAGAAGCAGATTGCTTGACATCACAAGCAAGTTTTCCTTCATGGGGACACAAGTTGGTGATGTTGACATCAATGCTACCTTTCTGAAAAGTCTTGGTGAGGCATGGAAGATTGAGGCAAGATCTATTCTTGCCAATAATACTTACAAGAGCTCCTCGTTTGATGACATCTACAACAAACTAAGACTGTTGGAGGATGAAACTCTTTCAGATCATGAAAGCAAATCTAGCACCAGCAACATGGCCTTCTTCTCTCATAGTGAAGGTCAATTCAATCAGAAGGATTCTTATATGCATCCAGTTACTGGATCATCATATGTCAACGCTGGAACAAGTCATGTCAACGTCTCCTTTTCAGACGCTGACACATTCATGAATGACTCCCCAAGAGTTAAACCTGCTGGTTTGGATTTGGATACTGTGTGTGCTTACATTGCTTCTTTGCTCAATGGTTCAGTGATTACATATGAGGACCTTGAGTAGATAAGTGATGAGCACTTGGAAGAGATGGACATCAAGTGGAACATGGCTCTTGCTAGTATAAGAGCAAATAGGTGGAATAGAAGGTTCAAGAAGAAGATGACCTTCAATGCTAAAGACACTGCTGGATTTGATAAATCCAAAGTTGAATGCTACAACTGTCATCGTATGGGACACTTCATGAGGGAATGCAGATCTCCTAGAAGATCTGATGCTGGTAAACCCTCAAGTCAGATTGTTAAAGCTCAGGATTCCAAAGCCATGGTTGCAGTTCAAGGAATTGATGGTACAGGATGGGATTGGAGCTATCTGGCTAAGAATGCTGAAGAGGACAAAGCTTTAGTTGCTGATATTGAAGAAGAAGAGCATGTTGAATATGCTCTCATGGCACACTCCTCCTCTTCATCTGATAATGAGGTATATGATGATGCTTTTTGTAGCAAAGGTTGTAGGTTAAACACTGATAGACTTAACAAAGAGGTGTTAAAACTAAAAGATGATATGAGCACTGAAAGGTGTAAATTGTCCAATTACCAACTAGCTCTTACTGAAACTGAGAAAACCGTTTCTGAATACAAGAAAATGGAATTTGACTTAAAAGATAAGATAAATATCTTAAAACATGAGATAGAGGGTAGTATGGATATTCGAAATATCATGACAAAGGTCAATAGAGACCTACAAGCTAAGTTAGATGAGGCCATTAAGAATAAAGATAATGTTGACCTCAAGATTCAAAGATTTGATAGAGCCACCCAAACCCTAGGAGACTGTGTAGCTAAACAAAGGGATCCTAAGGACATGACTGGGATTGGGATGAATGATTACTCTCTGGTTCCACCACCAGCTGGTGACTTCTATGGTGTCCTTAGAAAGGATTTATCTTGGACTGGTATACCAGAATGCCAAGAAGAGGAATTCATTCCTCCACCAAGAGTTGTCACTCCAGTGGAAGAGTATCAACAAAAACTGACTGACCTAAATGAGTGGAAGAAAGCTAACCCTACTTTATTTGTTAAGAGAGGTTTGCTATGTGAAAGTCCCAATGAATCACCACCCATTAAGGTTACTCATCCAGTCACTGGTAAAGCTGTTGACCTAGGCTCAAACACTGTTAGAAGACCTACCATTAAATATGCAGAAATGTATAGGAATAATAGGTCACCCAAGAGCCAAGTTAACAATCATGGAACAGGTTTCTTCTCTACTAGACCTAAGGTTGTGTCTAAGAAAGCCTGTTACACTTGTGGTAGCTTTTCACATTTGGCATACAAGTGTGTCAACGCTCCCAAAGCCAGCGCTGATAGGAACAATTTCAGCGCTGATAGGAAGAAATTCAACGTTGTTAGGAAGTCAAACGTTGTCAGACCCAAACCTTGTGTGCAGCAAAGTCCACAAGTGATTAGACCTGCCCCATTCTTTTCTAGAAGGTCTAACACTCATGGACAAAGACCTTTTCAAAAGACAAACACCTGGTCAAATAGGCAATGGGTTCCTGTAGCAAACCCTAGGTTCAACGCTGACAAGGGTAATTTCAGCGTTGACAGGACAAAAACCAACGCTGACAGAAACGTGACCAGACCTAAATATTTGCAGCCACAAGGTAAGAGGTCTAAAGCTTCTTCAAGCTTAACATGGAGACCCAAGAAAGATCAAAACCCTAATGATAATGGAATTTCAATGACTTGCAATAGATTTAATTATATATCAAAGGTCATTACAAAACCTATTGGGGTTAACTGGGTATTTCATCCTAAAAGGGATGAGAATGGGGTTGTTGTGAGAACTAAGTCTGTTCTTATTGAACAACCAGATGAATCCAAGTCTTCTGAGACTTGGGTTCCCAAAGAAAACTAATTTGTTTTCTTTATGTGTAGGGCATTCCAAGACAGATCAATGATTATGGATATTGGGATAGTGGATGCTCAAGGCACATGACAGGAAAGGAAGACTATCTGACGAACTTCACTCCTATTAAAGATGGTGATAAGGTATACTTTGGAGGGGGATATGGCACCATTACAGGCAAAGGAACCCTTCTCAACAATAATCTGCGTTTTGAGAACGTCTTCCTGGTAAAAGAACTGGATTATAATCTGTTTAGTGTATCACAAGTTTGTGATAACAAAAATAAGGTTCTTTTCACTGATACTGAGTGTTTGGTGTTAAGCAAGGATTTTAAGATCCCTGATGAGAAATATATTGAGTATAGAACACCTAGGCATAAGGACATATATAATGTGAATTTAAATGGGATTAAGGTGACTACAAATATGTCTTGTTTTTATGCTAAGGCCTCAGTAGATGAAAGTAATTTGTGGCACAGGAGACTAGGGCACATAAATTTTAAAAATATAAATAGACTTGTGAGGCTTGGTTTAGTTGATGGTTTACCTGAGAAGGCCTTCCACAATGACCACTCTTGTGTTGCATGTCTTAAAGGCAAGCAGCACAAGGTCTCATTCAAGTCCAAACAGGTGCATACTAGTTCCAGACCTCTTCATATGCTTCACATGGACCTCTTTGGTCCAACAAATATAGAAAGTTTGAATGGTAAGTCAAATTGCTTTGTTATCACATATGACTTTTCTAGGTTTACTTGGACATTCTTTCTAGCTATGAAGAGTGACACAGCTGATGTTCTTATTGAATTTATCACTCAGATTGAGAAAAGGTCGAAGTTAAAATGCTTAGGAGTGATAATGGTGGAGAATTTAGGAACAAGAAGCTAGATGATTTTTGTGCCAGGAAAGGAATTACTAGGCAATTCAGTATTGCTAGAACCCCACAACAAAATGGGGTTGCTGAAAGGAAGAATAGAACCCTAATTGAAGCAGCTAGAACAATGTTGGCTGATGCTCACTTTCCTATAGCCTTTTGGGCTCAGGCTGTTAATACAGCATGCTATGTGCAAAATAGAGCATTGGTTAACAAAATTCAAAACAAAACACCTTATGAGTTACTTTGGGGAAGAAAACCTAATATTGGTTTTCTCAGACCTTTTGGTTGTCATGTAGTAGTTTTAGATACTAGTGATGCCTTAGGAAAATTTAGTGCAAAAGGTGATGAAGGTTACTTCATGGGGTATTCAGTGCAGAGCAAGGGTTATAGGGTTTATCTTAAAGAGGACAAACGTATTGTTGAAAGAGTACATGTTAGGTTCTTAGAGAATAAACCTAGTGATCCTGAGAGTGGTCCAAATTGGTTGTTTGATTTGGAACCCTTATCTAGAACTTTAAATTATATGCCTGTCACTAATCCAGACATTGTGAAGGTAACTTCAAATGTTGTGGAGGAACAAGTTGTTAATGTTTCAGGTACACAGGTTCATGAGAAGGTTGGATCACAAGCAGAAAAGGCATCTCCTACATTTGAATATGTCACAATTCTCATTTGGACAGATGCTTTTGCTGCTGCTGCTGCTGCTGGACAAGATAATGGTGGTCTCCAAATACCACCAGATACAAACATGCATGGTTCTTCAGGCGCTGACAAAGGCAAATCTAGCGCTGACAAGACCAATTCAGACGTTGATGGCTCAGACGTTGACAACAACAGTTCCAGCGTTGTTAGCCCAAGCGCTGACAAACACGGATCAGACGTTGACAACACCTTTGCACATCTTTTCTCTTCCACTTTTGAACAAGGAGGACCTTCCAATGTTTATGAAGAGATTCCTGTTGATCAAAGAGAGTCTGATGAAGAAGATATTGGCAACATGGAGCGTGAAGTTGAGGACACCAGACTTTTTGAAGGAGGAGTTCTCACTTCCACAATGAAGAATCACCCCACATCTCAGATCATTGGTGATATTATGACTCCAGTTCAGACAAGAAGATCTCATCAAGGACTTGGTGGATTTATTGCCAATATACACAAGAAGGTTGATACCCCTCTTGTGCAAGCATGTTTGTTTGCATGTTTTCTGTCACAAGAAGAACCCAAGAAAATATTTGATGCTCTCAAAGAACTAAGTTGGGTGGAAGCAATGCAGGATGAGCTTCATCAATTTGCAATTCAGGATGTTTGGGAGCTGGTTGATTGTCCTAGATATGTCAGACCTATAGGGACAAGATGGGTTCTCAGGAACAAAAGAGATGAAAGAGGTATTGTGGTCAGAAACAAGGCAAGGTTAGTGGCTCAAGGTTATACACAAGAAGAGGGGATAGACTATGAGGAGGTCTTTGCACCAGTTGCAAGGATTGAAGCTATTAGGATTTTTCTAGCCTATGCATCTTGCATGGGCTTCACAGTCTATCAAATGGATGTGAAGAGTGCTTTCTTGTATGGCACCATTGTTGAGGAAGTATATGTCATGCAACCTCTTGGTTTTGAAGATCCAGAGCATCCAGATAAAGTGTATAGAGTTAAAAAGGCTATGTATGGCCTTCATCAAGCCCCTAGAGCATGGTATGGTACTTTGTCTACCTATTTGGTGGGCAATGGATTCAAGAGGGGCACCATAGATCAGACACTATTTACAAAGAAGAAAGGCAAAGATGTGTTGCTTGTGCAGGTCTATGTTGATGATATCATTTTTGGGTCTACTGATCCAAAGATGAGTGAGGATTTCTCCAAGCTTATGACAGACAAATTCAAGATGAGTGCTATGGGGGAGATGAACTTCTTTCTTGGTTTACAAGTTCAGCAGAAAGAAGATGGTATCTTCATCTCCCAGGACAAATATGTTGCTGAAATCTTGAAGAAGTTTGGCTTTTCTCCACATGAAAAGAGGGCTACTACTCCTATGGATAGAGAACACCCTTGGGGAAAGATTGGAGATGGAAAGGATGTTGATGTCAGGCATTATAGATCCATGATTGGATCTTTGATGTATCTTACTGCTTCCAGACCTGATATCATGTTTGCTGTGTGTGCTTGTGCACGACATCAAGTGACTCCCAAAGAATGTCACCTTTATGCTGTGAAGAGGATCTTTAGGTACCTAAGATGCTATCCTAGTCTTGGTTTGTGGTACCCAAAGGATTCACCATTAGAGCTGATTGCATATTCAGACAGTGATTATGGAGGTGATAAGTTTGATAGGAAATCCACAACTGGTGGATGTCAATTTCTTGGGAGCAGATTAATATCTTGGCAATGCAAGAAACAAACAGTGGTGGCTAATTCTACAACTGAAGCAGAGTATGTGGCTGCAGCAGCATGTTGTGGTCAAGTGTTGTGGATTCAGAACCAGCTGTTGGACTATGGGTATAATTTCATGCATACTAAGATATTTGTTGAGAATAATAGTACTTTATGCATCATTAAGAATCCTGTACATCATTCTAAAACTAAACACATAGAAATTAGACACCATTTTATAAGAGATTGCTTTGAGAAAGGTTTAATACAACCAGATAGGTTGACACTGAGGAAAATGTGTCAGATTTATTAACTAAACCTTTTGATACTGGAAGATTTCAATACTTGGTAACAAGTATTGGAATGGTTAATCTCACTTAATATGTGTTTTGGATTCTTTTTGTAAAAGTATGTACAGGATGATGCATTATTATTACTGGTCTTATTGATGATTTAGATTTTCCACTATATTTTTCTAACACTGACAAAGGTTGTTTGAACACTGATAAGTGTTTTTGCAACGTTGTCGGCAATATAATTGTCTAACGCTGACAAAGCTTCCTTCGACGCTGTTGTGTGTTATCGGGGCGTTGTCAGCAACAATGTTAGTTTTGTGGGTTTCAATCTAAATGTGCAGATGGTGTTAGCAGTATACCATTGGATACAGAGTTGCTTATGGATCAATGGAGAAGCATTTGGACAAGTTTTTATTTATGGATGATGGTTGGAATGTTTCATTCCTATCTTGACATAAATTTTTTATGTTCATGCATGATTTTAGCAAACTTTTTGTATCATAGTTTAAGGGGAGGTTTTTAGGAACCTTTAGGATGTTTGGGTATCCATATGATACTCTTATCACAATTCTAGATTGTGTCCACAGGTGAGTATGGGTTAGTTTTACTAAACCATGACGCACTGTAGCATGCATAGTATATCAACTTTGCATGCTGCCAAGACATTTTTGGCCTAGAATTGGTTGTGGTCTGTTGGGAGACTTGGGAATGATTTTGATATGGGATTTACCTGGGAGTAACAAGGATTTTATAAGATGACTTTGTTGTTAAGAATTTTGGTTAGCAAGGGACACTAGAGGACTGTTATGTCTATCTTGCTTATGCAAGTGTGCATAACTGGACAGTGCTTGCCGCCCTATAATAATTATCAGCTTTTGGTTATCTTCTCTAGGATAAATTACTTGTTAAGGTCATTTTTCACTTTTTAAAACAATTTTATTTTTGGACGCTGACAAGATTTTTCCAAGCGTTGTTGTGACCAAATTGGACGCTGACATGGCTTTAGGCGAACGTTGACAAGATTATAGCCGTTGGGCGTTGATAGGTTATTTTTTACCGTTGACACTCAATGGGACCTACCCAGTTGTTACTTTTTGACATATTTTCAAGCCGTAATTTTAGGAGTTGTTACTTTCATTAAATGCATGAGATAACTTATAACTTTTTCAATATTTTCATGATTAGTTTTTGAAAATCTTTGCCTATTTTTGGGCCAATCACATGCATTCTTTATCTCCTATAAATTTGGCTCCTATTTTTAAACAGGGTATCTATAATTCTTGTCTAACACTTTTCTCTTATCAACTTCATCTTCTACACTTCAAATTAACAGCTTTCATCAATGGCACCAAAGTTTAACTCAGCAGAATTGGAATTGGGGTTCAAGTCTCAACACAACATGATTGCTTATCTTGTTGCTGATAATGATTTGTTTCCTCAATACACACAAATGGTGGCGTATTTGAACGCATCCCCAATAAGGTATGCTCTCTCATGCACCACTCATTCCAGTCACACACATTAAGCAGTTTTGGAACACTGTCAGTTCCTCAACAGTTAATGGAGTGACCACATTAACTTCTATTGTTCATGGGAGGTCTTGGGTGGTTACTGAGGCCTTGGTACGCCAGGCCTTGCATCTTGATGATGCTGATGGTGTAGCTATCCTTCCCATAAATGAAATAGAACAAGGGCTTAGGGCTTTGGGATATCCTTTTCCTGATGAAGGTACTCTTAATAAGTATCATAAGCAGGAATTTCCCCCAGCCTGGAAGTATCTCATCCACATCCTCCTTCAATGTTTGAGTCCCAAATGTACTGCACGCAATGAGATCAATAGATCCATTGCCAGTGCTATTGTGTGCATTGCAACAGGGCAAAAATATAACTATTCTAAAATGATTTTTGAAGGGATGTGTAAAAACAAGGGGACAAAAATGACTTTAGCTTATCCCCGTTTTCTGCAAATGATTTTTGATACTCAAGGTTATTGTTCAAGGGATCACAATGATTTTTATAAGATTCCTGAACAAAAGAAAGCTATTTTTACGAAGATGAATTCACCACCCCTTAGAGACTTACCTTTAACCCCAACCATGCTTGTTGTTATTGCAGCAGCACAACCCCAAACAGATCCCCAACCTCAAATTGACCCTCAACCACAACTTGAACCAATTCCTGAACCTTTACCCTCACCTGAACATATGCACATTGACCAAGAACCCTTTGACGCTGACACATCAAATGTTGGCGTTGATGTGCCTATTTCCAACGCTGACACACAACCATCACAATCCCAAACACCCCTTAACCAACCCACATCTACCCATTCTTCCACACCATCTTCCACACCACCTAAATATAGGTTGATAAAACGCCAAAGGACTACTGGAGTGTTCTCCTCTGGTGGTCCTAGCCATGAAGCAGAGAGAACCACCACCACAAGTGTGGCTGGTGACCTGGATGAGGCTGGGACTATTGGTTCTGGCTTAGATGCTGGCCAAGGCAGTCCCACCATCATTAAGTCCTCATCCTTGCCCAATGAACCTGACTTGGGAGGTCAAATCCCCATTTCAGAAGAGGGCAGTCTAGAACCAATGACTCTTTTGGAATTGACGGCAGTCTGCATTAGCTTGCAAAAGCAAAATGCAGACTTAGTACAAATTGTCAGCTCACAAGGCCTTGAACTCAAGCAATTGAGGGAGAGGATTGTTGTTTTGGAAACTGATCATGCTAGGAGGGGTATGGAGGAGTCTTCCAAAGGGGAGGAAGATCAAAGAAATCTGAGTGATAAGGGCAGCCAAGATGGTCAATCAATGGATGTGGCTGAAGCCCTTACAACTTTGAAGGAACAAACAGGTTTTAATACGTCCTTAATCTCTCCAACCAATCTAAATTTATCATTTACAACTATGTTGAGAGAGGTTACACAAGGCGCTGAGGGAAAATATTTGAGCGTTGACAAGACAAATTTGGACGCTGATAGAAGGATTTTGGGCGCTGATAGAGGAAATTTGGGCGTTGACAGACCTGCACATGAAGGTGATGTATTCCAGTCATCATCTATCATCAAAGAAGTTTCTACTCAGGTATTACCATCTACCTTACCAACCATTGCACCATCAGATAAGGGTAAGGGTAAATTGGTAGAAGAATTTGTTCCAAAGGATGCAGCCCAAGTTGAATTTGATAGAAGATTGGCTGAACAAATGATGGAACAAGGTGAAAAGGAAAAGTCACCATTTGTTGTGACTTCTGAAGAAGAAAGTGATGGAGCTAGCTCAGACTCAAGTGTGATGATTATAGAACCAGAAAGGCTTGAGTATGGTGATGAGCTTGCTAGGGAAAAGTTGAGAGACTTAAAATTGCAGGTTGACTTTGACATGCCAGAGGTGGTTCAAATGTACAATTCTTGGGAAGAAAGCTGCATGGATAATCCAGACTTGACCATTTCAGATCAAATATGGGGTTTGGAGCTTCTTCTTAGAGTTCAGAAGGATTGTAAGGTGATTTTGAAACACAAGGCAAGCAATATTCTCTCAGAGTTAAAAAGGGATAGAAGAGAGCTCTATTTTATGTTGCTCAGATGTCATGGAGTTGGATGGACACATCAGAAGTTGAAGGCTTTGACATTTGATGAGTTGGAACATAGGGCTTATCCTATTTGGGAGAGAGTGCAGGAAGCAAACACTCTCAGACTTCTTTCAGATGAAAGAAAGGAGCAACTTGCAGAAGAGATGGAAATCAAGAAAGCTATGATAGTTCCCAGGCCAGTGAAGAAGGGATTTAAACTTGAGTTTCCAAAATATATGAATCCACTATATCCAAGTGAAGCAGTTATAAGAAAGAGCCTCAAGCTCTCCCCATTAGAAGCTTCAGATATGGTGCAGGTGTTACCATTAGATTCCAGGAATCCAATTGTGAGTTATGATGAGGATGAATGTGGATTCTGGAAGATTAGAAGATTTGGCAAGGAGGTACACACTTTTACCACTCTCATATCTTTATTTGCAAGTTGTGATAGAGAAGACTTGGTGGACCTTTGGAGGTTACTAGAGACCAAGTATGAGGCTGAAGCACCAACTTCAGCTAATGGAATAAAACTTTGGACCACATTCAAAAGAATGTGTGGGACAAATGAGGAAGATCCTGAAATATGGAAGGATCTTGAAGATGACCTCAGTGGTCTTCAATGGAGGTTATATTCAGCTGCTGGTGTATACCATTTGAGTTCTACAAAGTTTGCTGAGTATCTACTTGTGGATGCTCAATATTTCATATCCAAGGCTGTTTTGGAAAAGATGAAGGACACTCAGCTGGAGATAGATTATTCAAGTGACGTGGCAAAGAATTTGATCAGATTTATTCATTACCAATATGAGAAGGTTTGTCAGACTCCTCCAAGTTCTTAATGCTTATTCAGAAACTTGATCATAAGAGTGGATATCAAGTTTAGGGGAGGATTGTTGGGAATAAATTAAGGCCAGATCACTTGAGCGCTGACAAGAACAAAACAAGCGTTGACAGGAACAAAGCAAGCGCTGATAGCTCAAGCGTTGACAAGTTAAAGTCAAGTGTTGACAGATTGAAGACAAGCACTGATGGAAGATATAAGCTACACGTTTATTATATTCTAGAATACTTCTAGTAAGGATAGAAACGGCAATGTATTTTCTATGTTTATCTTTACCTAGAATAGTTGATACGTAGCTTATTGTACAAGGCTTCTTAGTCTATAAAAGAATGCCTTTAGGTTAATGTTCAATATCAAGTTTTATATAAGTTTTCATTCGTAAACATCTTTCATTGTAAGCAAGTTCGATATTTATAATCAAAGTGAAAGTTTTGTTTACATCTTGTGTTCTTGTTTAAGTGTTAAATTCCGCATAACACTTAGATTCACAAAGCATATAACAAAGGTTTCTCTACGTGTTATACTTGATCTAATCTCGTATACACAAAGCTAATCGATCTAAGTTTGGGATCAACAACTTGCCAATCATGTGCTTAGTTTTATAGATAAAATATGACTCGTCGAAATCATATAGTTAATATTAGTATCTTATACTTAGGCAAGAATATTCATTTTCAACTCGGCAGGATTTCGAAAGTCTTTTGACGTAAATTGTAGTTTACTAGAATTTAATTTAGTAAATTTCGCAACACACTTTTTACGGAAAATTCGACAGCCTTTCGGCGCCATTTCAAAATTTGCCATCTTTAATAAGTACCCAAATCACAATCTAAATTCTCATATTTTCAACACTTTCTTAAATCACAATCAACCAATATATATTTTTCCGCAAAATACTCCTGCAACACGTCCAAATAGTCACAATCATCAGATATTTCCAACACGCATTCTTACCCTTTTCAACTTTACCAAAAAAAACATTCTTACCCTTTTCAAAACATCTTCAATATTCATGTAAGTCATTTTAAACTCGTTTCGACATTTAGAGTAACCCGATTTGACTTAAAAATATCATTTCGACCATTTTAAAATTAGACAGCAACTACTTTTAATGTTTTCGCAAAAAATAAATTTTCCGACAACAAATTTAAACGACCATATCTTACTCATTTTGACTTCGTTTTAGCTTACAATAATACAGCAAAACGAAGATAATAACTTGTATTTTCATTATCTTATACTAGTCTAGTATCAAAACAATTTTTATAAACTTTTAACCTCGATATAAAATTCGAACATAATGCATAACTAAAAAAATATACATTTTTAACCACTTTTAGACACCAATGATTTACCAAAAACATATTTTCATCCATAGATTCTATAAATACTACAACTTATATTTTTATAAAAATTACATTTATGTTTTTAAAATATATAGATTTAGTAGATTCACATAAAAATGTATAGATCTAAAAGATACCGTGTAGAAAATAATTATTTCCTTCATTTTCAAGAAAACACATTATAAGTGACATACATGCATAGATCTAAACAATGCAAGAATAAAATTAACGAAATATATGGTATATTAATATATGAGTAACACATTAGGTAATAACAAACATGTAGGTCAAATACCCATATAGCAGCGCAGGAAGCAATCACAACACGTAAGGCAATTAACATTATAGCAACGCATAGAGTAATAGCAGACATGCAGATCAAATATTCACATGACATTGCATAAAGCAATCCAATGTATAAGGCATATATTCATATAGTAGCGCATGAAGAAATCACAACATGCATAGTAACATTCACATAACAGTGAAACGAGAGATCACAAACATACATGACAAGTATTCATATAGCAGCGGATAAGTAATCGTATCATGTAAAGCACATATTCATATATAAGAAGAATAAGCATAATGACATGCTAAAACACAAGAGAGCATCGGTTGTAGTCTAGGCCTATATAATAACATCTAGTTCTCTATAACCAAGGCTCTGATACCAATCTGTAACACCCCCAAATTGGCCCAGCGGAAGCCCATGAGTTTTGGGGCCTGTTACGTCATGATTATCCGAGTCTTGATCCGAGAGAACGACCTCTATGCAAATATCACAACATAGACTCCAAATAATCATACAGTCAAGTACCCGAGAATACATGCTTAAAAGTGTCAACACAATGGTTGGCGAGTTCATAAGTTTTATTAAAATGTTTAAGACACTTTAAAAGTTTACAAGGACAACTACTATAAGTAGTGTCGCAAAAATGTTCGGGAAACCAGAGTTCACAATAAAGAGACATTACAACAAAGTTCGGTCATAAATCAAAGTTTAGAAATAGCATAACAGTCAGCACAAAACTTTAGTTCATACTCACAGTTCATTTCAGTTCAGTTTTTAGGTTCATGAACCCATTCACACCTGAGTTCAATTCAGTAGCCACGGTCAATATACATAACAATGTCATATTCTCGGTTCATGTCAGTATCACAATCGAGATCACATATTAGAACTATAGCAATAAGCATATGAGCATCATACCAAACCAACATATAAGTATCATATCAAACCAGCATATGAGTATCATATCAAACTAGCATACAAATATCATAACAGACCAACATATAAACATCATGTCAACTAGCACACAAGAATCATATTAGACCGACATATAAACATCATGTCAAACTAGCACACGAGAACCATATCAAACCAGCATGTAAACATCAATTCAAACCATCATATAAGTGTCATATAGAAACCACATGCATGAATCACGTCAATGCCACACCTAAGGATTATATCAATCCTATCACATCTCATGCAGGAATCATGTCAGAACCACATAATAAATTCTTGTCAAGAGCATTTCATTACTATAGTCAAGATTCATGTCGATACCACAGTTAAAATTCATATTGGACCAATACATGATCACAGTCAAGATTCATATCAATATCGCGGTTAAGATTCATATCAGATCACTACTTGATCGTAGTCAAGATTCATATCAATATTCATAGCAAGATCAAAGTCAAGATTCACATTGGAGATTCATAGCAAGATCTAAGTCAGGATTCACATTCAAGATTCATAGCAAGATGGACCGCAAAAGTTCAGTTCAAGTACCCAAGGCAACTATAGGAGATATAGTTCCAAGTGTAGGATAAACCGGGTGTTTTAGTGTTTATGATAGCGCTAAGCTCATGATATCGAAGCTAATGATCTAGTACGTACACCGCAATGTACATATAAATTGCCCCAAGTGGGAGTCTAGCCAAGACTACCCAAGTTCACACAAATGATATACACTCGTCCGGCGTCAGAATGCCCGAGTGGAGGTTGTCAAGCCTCAATAGATCTATCCATAACATAAGAGCTTACTCCAGAAGAGTAATTAACGATTCATGATGGTGGGGACTATGGCTAACACTACCTAGGCTAATCATAAACAAAGTTCACTGAGTGTTCATAGAATTCAGTTCTTTTGCGTCCACAAGCAAGCACAAGCAGTCATTTCACTTCAAAGTATTAAACATACAAGGCAGTTTAATAGGATCTATGGGATAGCTTAGATATTCACAAGTATAAATCATAAACAATCCGAAATGTATAAATGTTGGAAATACATTTTACATATTAGAAAGGATCGGTCACTCCAACAATAGTCCATGTTATAGCTCGTAGTTTAGTTATTTACGTTTATTAAACAAAGCCCAACACCGAGCCCATGAAATGTATGGGCCGGCGGCCTAATGTAAACCCAAGCCCATCTCATGGGCTTGGGTATATAAACCCTTTCCTTAGTTGGAGAGGGTGTGTGGTTTCATAATTTACACATAGTTCTCTTAACTTTCTCTCTCTAGAAGTGTGAAATCCACCATCTTTCTATCTCTTTCCCTCTCTAAAAACATAAGCATAAATTTACATTTCTTCAAATGGTATCAAGAGCTTGGGATGAAATATAGGTTTGTTTTTAGTGTTGCGTATGTTTTATAAACATTTCGTAGGTTGTTGAGTATTTCTTGCCGAATCTTCAAATTTTTTTGTGTTTGATCGTGATTTCAAGTAGTATAACGTAGGGATTCATGTTATAGTGTTTTTGGTATCTTGGTTTTGGTTAAAACACAATCTTTCTTGGATCAAAAGTGCAAAAAGTTCTTGTGTTCTTCTTTCCGAATTTCAAGCAAACATCACCATCGGAAAGTACAAGTGCAAAGGGGTCTCCATCGCAATAACCATCACCATCGGAAAGTGACTGGTTCCACATTGCGATACTTGGATTTCGATACTTATTTCGATCTGGACATTCTGATCGTTCTTTGCGATCTGGGATTCCGACGGTTATAAGGAAATTTTAAGTCGTTACTCTGTCTAAATTTTATCAGCTATATTCCGATCTGAATCATTCCGACAGCACTTTGCTATCTGAGCATTCCGATAGGACTTTGCGATCTGAACATTTCGACAACTTTGCTTTGCGATCTGAGCATTCTGATAGGACTTTGCGATCTGAATCATTTCGACAGGGTTATATTACGATCTGGACATTCCGATCTGACATTCCGATCTGGACATTCAGATAGTGTGACATTCCGATCTGGCATTCCGATCTAGACATTCCGACAATCCAAAAATTATTCCTTAAAAAAATTCGAACAAACGTGTATAATTTTGACTTGGAATTTTTGGTTTATCGAGAACATATTTTAGGGGATTTTAACATTGTTTCTCGATTTTAACTCACAACAAAACAAAAATACTTAACCTTATTTCATTGTTCGATCAACTTTGTAAATCTCAACTTATTGAAATGGAGTACACATCTCTTACGGATAAGTCCATCCTCTCGGGTACGGATAATCGTCCACCAATGTTGGAGAAGTCTATGTACGAGGATTGGACTTCCCGAATGGAACTTTACATGTTGAACAAAGAGAATGGACATCTCATTTGGGCATCGGTGCTCAATGGACCATTAGATTATGGTACAGTGACGGAAGGTACGACTACCCGTCCTCGCACAACGGGTGAGTTGACTTGAGATATGAAGATTCAAGACAAATGTGATAAGTATGCTACAAACATCATTCTCCAAGCCCTTCCTCCAGATGTCTACAAACTCGTCAAAAAACATAAAGTTGCCAAAGAGTTATGGGATAGAATTCGGGTTCTAATGCAAGGCACCTCGTTAACTAAACAAGAACGAGAGTGTAAGCTTTATGATACTTTTGATAAGTTTGCCTATTTGCCAGGGGAGACTCTCAATGATTACTATATGAGATTTACCCTATTGTTGAATGACCTCAATATCTATGGCATGACAATTCCTACCTTTCAATTGAACACCAAGTATTTGAACACTCTTCCTTCAGAATGGAAAAAATACGTGACGGATGTTAAATTGGCTAAGGACTTGCATAACACCAATGTGGATCAACTTCAAGCTTTTCTTCAACAACACGAATGCCATGTGATCGAGGCTCGGTTGTCTACACCTCAAGTTCATGATCCACTTGCAATGTATGCTTCTCAACAAAACATGGCTTATACTTATCAACAACCATCATACTTGCAGCAACCACCACCACACACCTATCAGCAACCATCTTATCAACCACTACTGATGCCACAACAAGCATTTCAACAAAGTGTTCATCAACAATCTTTTCCACAGCAACCATCATATCAGACATCACCATCACAAGCCAACACTTCTCCAATGGGCTATACTCTTCAGCAAGGATATTTTCCAATAGAAGCACAACCAGCACAAGCTTTCTACTTTAATGAACTTCCACCAATCCAAGCACCAGTCTTTACTCCAAATGATACGCCAGCTGATGTTCTAAACCATCTCACAGCCTACTTGTCAAAACTTGTTGCAACTAGAGGATTTCCACCAACAAACAATCAGCTTCGCTCCTCATCAAATCCTCGACAACAAGCCACTGTTCAAGATGGTCAAGTGACGGTGCAACCTATTCAGGGAAGGCAAAATTCATATGGACCTCCTACAAGGACTGGGAACAATCAAGCTGTGAATTCTCAAGCTAGTGGAAATGGGAGTCCTATTGGTCCTAAGAAGGTTGTGACTTGCTACAATTTCCAAGGACAAGGTCATATGGCTAGGGAATGCACTCAGCCGAAAAGGAGAAGGGATGATGCATGGTTTCGTGAGAAGATGTATTTGGTTGATGCTCAGTCTAAGGGGAAGATTTTGGATTCAAAGGAGTTAACATTTCTTGCAGACCCAGGGGCAGCAGATACTGAAGGCATTGCAGTTGTTTCCACTTCTAATGCAGCTTATCAAGCGGACGATCTTGATGCATACGATTCGGATTGTGATGACATTCACTCTGCCCAAGCTGCTCTCGTTGCTAATCTCTCTCACTACGGTTCTGATGTCATTAGTGAGGTACCAACCACATCTAATAATATTGATGATAACCTACATCAAGTTGGGCATGAAAATGACAACCTCGAACAGCATTCAGGAACTAGTAACTCAAATGAAGTAGAACCCAATCCAACACATTTGAGTGAACCTCAACCAAATGCTACAACGGGTATGAAATCTTATGCTCAACATGATTTGGTCATGGTACCCAAACATATTATTGATCAAATGCATATGGCTCTCAGACAATCCGTAGATACGAATTCCACCCTCAATGCTGAGCTTGTGTTGCATAAAGAAAAGGTCAAAACTTTTGAAATGGTCCCTCAAGCAGAGAAAATAACGTGTTCTGAATTTGACCAATTTCGTTTTGAAAAGATTGAACACTTGAAAGAAATAGAATCATTAAAAGCTAATGTTTCTAATGAATTAAAAGAAAAGGAGTCGGTTGTCAATGATTTTCAGAAACTTAAAATGGATTTCGAAACGCTCGAGTCTAAAAAGGTTGAATCAGAAATTAATGCTACCAAACTTCTTAAATTCAAAGAACAACAGCTTTTAAAACAATACTCTTCCACAGAAAAGGTTCATCTTTTAACTAAATCATTAAAAGAACTCGAACTTAAGCGTCTTCAAGATTTACCACCTAATCCAGGTTATGCAAAACAAGCTCAGGAACATATTCCCGGTCTTTATGATATGACCATAATTGGCAAATCGAAAGAAGCACCTTTTGTTCGTAGTACTGAGGAGACACAGTCACTTGCAGATGAAACTCATTCTAAAATGATTTCAAAATTCCATACAATTGATTATGATCAACATAACAAAGATCAATTTTCGAAAAAGACACGCATTCGCTTACAAAAGGAATTAGCTGAATTGACAGTTCTTGTGCCCCAAAGTTTGTCAAATGAAAACCTTCCTAGTACGTCTCCTACACTTGTTAAAACGGATTTAAAGAAGTTAATTCCACCGGTAAGTAAGGCGTCCGTTAACTTAAATGCGGTACACCAACACTTAGCCGATTTTGACAAGGTCATTTTGGAACATACGACAGCTTCGGCCATAACGGAAGGTGAATGGAACTTTGAGCACACTAGAGCTGCGTTCCGAAACGAAATTGTTCCGTTTGTAGACAATGTTAAAGCTTGTCTTAGTACTCTTGATCAAGATTTGATTTTGGAAATAGAAGAAGTTAGACGTGTTTTCACTGAAATGGATGATGCATATGAAAACAGTTTACTTGAATTAGAACGGGTTTCACGCCAAAATGACCTGCTTCTGAAGCAAGTGATGTCTCATGATATAGTTTCTGTCTGTGTGAATAAAAGTGTTGATAATGATTCTATTGTGCATAACGTTGAATCTGTGGATAATATGGTAGATAGTACTTGTCACGAATCTGACGCTGAATTTTTAAAGCTTCAAGATTCATATTCTTCGCTTTCAAAACATTTTGATGAGATTCAAACACATTGTATTTCGCTTGAATGCAAGCAACAATTTATTCAAGAAATCTTTGAAACGTCATTCGAAGGTGTTAATATCGATGATGCAAACTTTGAAAAGAATTTTCAATTGAATTTACAATCAAAACAGCGTCGGCCAAGTGACAAAGTTGCTAAATCTTTGCCGATAGAAATAGAGAAATCTAAGAAGCTTAACTGTGTGAACGTACTTGAGGCCGCTGAGAATTTTAAACTTGATCTAGATAATCGAGTTTCCAAGATTTTGTCCAAAGTTGATAACTTAAAACAGAAAAATACACGACTCTTCGATTCAGTAAAGCCCGCATGTGCTAATACCACTGCACAGAATCAATCATTGATTGAACAATTGAGTCAAAAGTCAGTGGAAATATCTGATTTGAGGGAACAAATTTGTGATAAAAATCTGGTCTTGGCTGAGTTAAAGGAAACACTTCGTACTCTAAAAGGTAAGAATGTTGTGGATAACGCAGCCACTGTCTTAGCATCGTCCTCTAGTGCAATCAAAAGGAACCTTATAGCCGTCACACCGTTTAATAAGGGCCCTAGGACTAAACCATCTCAAACTTTGGTCACTAAAGATAAGGCGGAATCAAAACCAGCTTCTAATATTCCCGTGTTGCCTTCTACAGGAGTAAGCACCACTACTAAGGCTCAAATATCTAAGCTTAAAAGAAACAAGAAGAATGATAGGATCTTGCCCCCATCTAGTAGTCAAGTGAAGAAGAAAGTAGAAGCCCATCCTAGGAATGTTATTTCTGTTTTGAATAAAAAGAATCATGTAGCTAAACCTAAAGGCTCTGCGGTTGTGCAGCGTTCTAAGCCTAGTGTGAATTCTAATTTGAAATGTTGGAATTGCAATGAATGTATGTTTTCTAGTCGTCATGATTCTTGCCTTATTGACCATGTGAATGAGATGTATGCCCGGAAAAATGGATTAGAATGGAAACCGACTGGGAAAGTGTTAACCCAAGTTGGTTGGATGTGGCGCCCCACTGGTAGAACTTTCACTATAGTAGGAAATATGTACCCTTTGACTAGGATCACTCCTACTAAAGCGAATAAAGCGTGCCCTTTAACTAGGAGTACCAAGGCTACCAAAACGCAAGCGAGTCCTTTAACTAGGAACACCGACACTACTATAGGAACCAAGTGCCTTTAAATAGGTCTACTCTCACTGTAGTGCCCGCGAATAATCCAAAACCTAAGAAAGTTGGAACAATAAAACCTGTTAGTGCTAAAACTCACATTAGAAAACGAAGGAAATCTAAGGGTCTCAAAAATGTTAGCAATTCTGATAATTCTATATATGTATCTGCTAACACTCCGGAACCAATAGTTTCCAATGCATTGTCTACTGTTGTTATTGAAAACAGGTGGTCCAAATTGTTCTCTGGTATTTGGACTCTGTTTGCTCCAAGCATATGACCGGAGATCGCTCTCAGCTCAGAAATTTCGTCAGCAAGTTTCTTGGTACGGTTCGATTTGGCAACGATCATATTGCAAAGATAATAGGTTATGGTGAATATCATATTGGGAATGTTATTATTTCAAGAGTGTATTATGTGGAAGGTCTCGGTCACAACTTATTCTCTGTGGGACAATTTTGTGATGCAAACCTAGAAGTTGCTTTTCGAGAGCATACCTGCTTCATTCGTAATTTGGAAGGGGTTGATTTATTGAAAGGTACTCGAGGGAATAATTTGTATACTTTCTCTCTACAAGACATGATGGCCGCTTCTCCCGTATGTCTTCTCTCCAAAGCATCAAAGACTAAGTCATGGTTATGGCATCGACGGTTATCTCATCTTAACTTTGACGCTATTAACCATTTGGCGAAAAACAAACTTGTTCGTGGTCTTCCTAAACTTTCATTTCACAAGGATCATTTGTGTTCCGCGTGTACAATGGGGAAAAGCACTAAGAAATCATACAAACCCAAGACAGAAGACACCAACCAAGAGAAACTTTATTTGTTGCATATGGATCTTTGTGGGCCAATGCATGTTGAAAGTCTTAGTGGCAAAAAGTACATCCTCGTCATTGTCGATGATTACTCTCGGTTTACATGGGTGAAATTTCTTAAAGAAAAAAATGAGGCACCTAAATTCATCATCGGATTTCTCAAGATGATTCAAGTGCGTCTTAACACTACTGTCCGACGCATTCGTACAGATAATGGAACCGAATTTGTGAATCAAATTTTGCGTGATTATTATGAAGAAGTTGGCATTTCTCATGAAACATCCGTTGCTCGCACTCCACAACAAAACGGTGTCGTTGAAAGGCGAAATCGCACACTTATGGAAGCTGCTCGAACGATGTTAATTTACGCAAAGGCTTCATTGTTTTTATGGGCAGAAGCAGTATCTACAGCAGTGTACACCCAAAACCGGTCACTAATTCGTAAACGCCATGGTAAAACACCTTATGAGCTTCTCCATGGAAAAGTACCAGATTTATCATATCTTCATTTATTTGGTTCTCTTTGCTATCCAAATACTGATGGTGACAATTTGGGAAAACTTCAACCAAAGGCTGATATTGGTATTTTCATTGGTTACGCCCCCGCAAAGAAGGCATACTGAATCTACAACCGTAACTCTCACAAAATCCTTGAAACTATGAATGTTGATTTTGATGAGCTGACAGCAATGGCTTCTGAGCAAAGCAGCTCTGAACCCGCACTTCATGAAATGGGACCCAGCTATATTAGTTCTGGTCTTATCCCAAACAACCCTACTTCATCATCATTTACACCACCTACTAGAAATGAATGGGATACGTTGTTTCAACCGTTCTTTGATGAATTCTTTACTCCTCCAAGTATTGTTGCTCCAGTACCTGAGGTACCGGTAACCGAAGTTGTCGCTCCAGCAACCGTTACACAATCAGACACATCTGCACCTACAATTGGTCAAGATATACCTTCAACGAGTAATTCTCAACCAACACATGTAACAACTACCCACGTCATGCCTATTGATAATGAAGAGGATGATGATGATCATGATTTGGAATTCGCTCAAATGCGTGAACTTCCATTCTTTGGTGTACCTATTCCCGACCCTAATCAAGTCGGGTCGTCCACCTCAGAGGAAGCTCCTAGTACGGTTTACTCCAATCCACGGATTCGTGAACATGACAGCAAGTGGACAAAGGATCATCCTATAGATTCTATTATTGGTGACCCTAATCGTCTGGTATCCACACGAAGTCAGTGTAACACCCCACATGGAAATGGACCGTTACGTGTACTTATGGCGTGTCATCAAAGCATGCAAGGCAATGTATTAAACATTAAATGACCATACGGAAAATACCGGAATCAAACATCGGTAGTCCAACATAAGCTCCAAAATATAAAGACTAAGTACTGAAAGAAAAAAAAAGACGAAACAATGTCCAACAACCAAAGAGATGTAAAGTATGTATGCATAAAATAAAGGAGTCTGGATAGCTCCCATCCAATGCACGTACTCTCTTAGCAGTCCTAAGATCGTCCCTGTGTACCTGCCGTTTGGAAATATGAAAGGAAAACTACGGCTGAGCATAACGCTCAGTGGACGGATATGGCATGAATAGGATGTACTGAAAGTAATGGAATTAGAAAACTACAATGAAACTATAAGACTGATATGACATGTGGTACAACTCTGCATAAAATCTGATAAACCTTTTCATAAATACTGAAACTGAAATATAACTTATCAATTCTGAAAACATGCATTTTCTGTATTTTAGTTTGCCAAGAGCTTATATAGGTCATGTATTAAATCAACTGTTGCATGAATACATAGAGGGGTGTCCTCGTCATGCTATAGAGGGGTGACCTCTAAATAACTGTGCTGGGTGGAGGGATCAGCTCCAGTGTGAAGGATGTAGAGCACACACCACATTCACCTGCTAAACTGTAAACTATAGCCTAGGATGCATCCATACGCCCCACTAATAATAATACTGATAAAATGGCCAAGCTGAGCTGAATGGGACGATGCAGGATATCACTCTCCTGCATGTGAGTCACGACACCGGTGCCTCTAGTGTCGTGGTTACGGTACCTCCGTAACTAGTACATACTAATCATGCTTGTATATAATGCTCAGGTAAATTTGTTCTATTATTAATATGATTACTGACAAACTTAAACGTATACTGGGGAAAACATTTGGCTGCAGACGGGGAATCCTAAACATGCATAGAAAGGAAATCCTTACTGAAAGGACGGGAAATCCGTACCTCTAGTCCAGTAACTGACTGAATGGAAGATTGAACGAATACTACTCGGGCTTCACGCGTGCTACATAAATAAAGGACGCGAATCAGTTAACTGATATCCGTTATTAAATTTTACTGGTCTTGTTGGTTTCTTATTTTTATTTTAGATATTCTATACGTATGATTACGGCTAAATCTGACCATTAAAATAATTTATTTTAATGTACGAACGTTATACTAATGGCTACATACAACGTATTTCTGACGGTAAATATTTCTATAAAAAGTAGTTCGCTAAAAGTAGAAATTCCTTAATTTATAAGTTCTCAAATAGTTTAATTCGTTTTCTAAAATATACCCTTTTAAATATTAACTAATTAATTTAATTTAATACACATAAAATATATATACATATTAAATATTTATAAAACAACTTAAATTAAATTAAAAAGGTATAACATAAAGTATTTATTTTATGTTTATAAGAACGTCCCGAGCTTACCGATTAACAAGTTAACATATACCCAAAATCTGTCCGACCCTAATTAGTGACAGAATTTCTGTGTCACCAGAAACTGTCGCTAAAACTGTTTCTTAAAACTGTCTAAATCTTAACAGTTTTGCGACAGAAAAATCTGTCGCTAAACTGTCGCTAATGATATTAAAACTTCCTTGATTTCTGTCCATTTTTTTTCCCACTGTTTTAAGTACTTAGTTCCCACTGTTTTATCAAACAGTTCCCCCCGCTTGTTCTATTTTACAACCAAACGCACCCTTATGATTTGTACGCAGCCCCAAACGCCCCCTTGGTCAAAACTGGCCCTAGCCGCCCCTGTATGGGTCACGGCTGGGCAGAGGGAAGAGTTACCGAGACTCTAGGTCTCGGTTTTCGTGAGGTAAGCCAAAACCCGACCCCCTTTTCTTTTCTTTTCTGCGGCTGTACAAAAAAAACAAACACCCCCGAGACTCTAAGTCTCGGGTTCTCTTTTTTTTTTTTTTTTGTTGCGGCTGTATAACCAAAGCCACCACCGAGACCCTCCTATTTGTTTCAGATCGCGGCTGGGCACAAGGAGAACCCACCGTGAACTATGATTTCACAGGAATAAAAGTATTAGAATTACCTTGGTGGTTTTGCTGAACCCGAAACCTTCTTTCTCTTTTTTTTTTTTTTTTTTTTTTCTTCCCGGCGGCTAACACAAACCCTAATTCTGTTTTTCTTTTTTTTTTTTTTGTTCGTTTGGAATGGGAGGAAGGGAAGGGAGTCCCGGTTGTTATGTTTAATCAAATGGGCTAAAGCCCAATTCTCTTTTCCTTCTTTCTTTTTTATAAAAAAAAACCGGCCCCTCCTTTATATCTATTTATTTATTTATTTATTTTTTTATTTTTTTTTAACTTGCACAATAATAATTCTTGTAATAAAATATTTCTTGTAATATTTTCCCGCGTTGTTCCGTTGATGATTTCTACGTATTAATATAAAAATGACCCGCGTAAAATATAAACCTCGTATTTATATTACTCGATTTAAATACGGGTTTTACAGTCAGTTACAAGAAAGTGCAATGTTTTGTCACTTTGATGCTTTTCTCACTGAAGTTGAACATAAGACATGGCAAGAAGCTTTTACTCAATCCTGTTGGATAGAAGCTATGCAAGAAGAACTTAATGAATTTATACGTCTTGAAGTATGGGAACTTGTCCCATGCCCGGATCAAGTGCAGTTACTCACTTTGAAATGGGTTTACAAGGTGAAACTCGATGAGTTAGGCGGAATATTGAAGAACAAAGCTCGTCTAGTAGCTCGTGGATACAAGCAATTATTAGGCATCGACTTTATGGAATCCTTTGCACCTGTTGCCCGTTTGGAAGCTATTAGACTATTCCTCGCTTATGCAGCCCATATGAATATGATCGTCTATCAGATGGATGTGAAGACGGCATTTCTCAATGGTGAAATCAAGGAAGATGTCTATGTTCAACAGTCGGATGGTTTTGTGAACCCTAAATATCCTAATCATGTGTACAAGCTTAAGAAGGCTCTTTATGGGTTGAAGCAAGCTCCTCGCGCATGGTATGATCTATTGTCACAATTCCTTATTACACAAGGCTTCACTAAAGGCAAGGTGGATCCCACGCTGTTCATTCAGAAACGAGGTAAAGATATGATTATGGTACAAATATATGTTGATGATATTATATTTGCAGCCTCGACCCAAACCTTATCCGACGAGTTTGGGACACTCATGTCTTCCAAGTTTAAGATGTCAATGATGGGCAAGGTATCATTCTTCTTAGGTCTTCAGATATCTCAGATCCCAGAGGCATCTTTATCAATCAATCCAAGTATGCCCTTGAATCACTTAAGAAATACAAGATGGAATCTTGCGACCCTGTAGATACTCCAATGGTGGAAAATCTAAGCTTGATGCAGATCCACATGGAATTGTCGTTGATCCGACACTTTATCGTGGAATGATCGGTACTCTTCTGTATATCACATCCAGTCGACCTGATCTTCAGTTTACTATATGTATGTGTGCTAGGTATCAAACTGGGCCTACTGAGTTACACTTAGCTACTTTTAAAAGGATCTTTAAGGAACCATTAATCGGGGACTTTGGTATTCGAAGGACTCTTCTATTGCACTAATGGCATATGCAGATGCGGATCACGCGGGTTGTCAAGATACAAGGCGTAGCACGAGTGGCACTTTGCAACTTCTAGGAGATTGACTAATCAGTTGGGCATCGAAAAGGCAGAAAAGCGTTGCAATTTCAAGTACGGAAGCAGAATACATAGCTATGTCTGGTTGCTGTGCTCAAATTCTTTGGATGAGATCGCAATTAACTGACTATGGTCTAGGTTTGAACAAAATTCTGATGTACTGCGACAACAAGAGTGCAATTCCCTTATGCTGCAACAACGTTCAATTCTCCCGGTCAAAGCATATTGACATTCGCTACCATTTCATCAAGGAGCAAGTGGAAAATGGAGTGATCGAGCTACTTTGTCCGATCTGAGTATCAATTGGCGGATATTTTCACGAAGGCTTTAGATCACGCTCGAATTGAATTTTTGGCCGACAAGCTAGGAATGAGAACCTTCTCGCCTGAGACTCAAAAGGAATTGGCAGATGAAGGGAAAGAATAGTGATGGTAAACTATTCTCCGTATCCTTGGTGATCATCTGTATATATTGTTTATGTTTTTATCCATAAAAGCAAAATACAAAAATATAAAACCATATAAAAACCATAAAAATTGAAAAATCTAGAAAAATCCAAAAATATTTTTACTTTATTTTTCAAAGGCATGTCTTTTGGTACAATAATATTTACGGCCTTAAAAATGTTGATTAATATCGACACGGCGCCATAAATAGAGTTCGTACAAAAGTTATAAATATTTCATAAAACATGCCTCAATGGCTTGTAGTTATTTCTGACTGCAACCCGGTTTTCATATTAAAGTCAAGTATTTCTTATGAAAGCTTTGGCTCACAACGGGAATTAATTTTCTCGGGCAAGGTTTACTTTAAAACCTTGTAAGGGATCAAGTTTACTTTATAACTTGGTCTAACACAAATTTATGTACGTTTCAGTGCATTTATTTGTTAAAACAAGAGAAGTCTTGTTTTTATGAAGCTATCATCTCTACAACCATGCTATCTACAATTGGAATCTACATACTCGACGATGCGACTACTCAACCGACGACTACAGCTCTTTTAATAGAACACGGGTCAACAATTGAGGGGGAGCAATTGTCAAGCATTCAGAATCTTTGATGCCGAAAGTGCCAAGTTCACAAGTTGGTGTCAAGACAACAATACCAATCGTACACGTGGTGTCGAGAGATGACTTCAGACGTGACGAGGCGACCAACATATGCTGACAAGAACGATTCGATCTTATCATATGATGTTCTCATCTATCAGGTCCAACCTTGTCAATTCTTTTCTAATATGGTGAATATGTGATCATGTTACAAATCGGTATCATATCTCATGCATTTGATATCATGAAGATAAAACGGACTCGCATTTTTCTTCCCAAAACCTTTGTTAAAACTTCATTAAATCAATTGATATTAAAAACATAGATTGGGTTAATATTTTTAATATGGGGGAGAAAATGTGATTTAATATGGGATATTATCACAAATGGTTTGACTTAATGTGCTGGCTCATCTCTACATATGCGAAATGTTTTCGAATATCGTGGCATATGTTAAGGGGGAGCAAAATGGATTTTCTATATCTAAATGGATTTCATGGTAACATATACTTACCCAAAACCCATTTATTTCACGACGATGAAGATTGTGGTGACATAAGGATGGTAGGATAGGTTAAGTCCTATGATTCTTCCAGAACCGGAGGAATCTTCCCAAGGACATTCCATAGCTAGAAATAGTAGTCCTTAGGAAAGTTGGAGAAAGATTGTGAACGTAGCTGAATGCCGACCAAGTACTTAAGTTAGCACTGGAACAATCACAACAAGGTGTTAGTTATGACGTATTGGTAAGCATTGAAGGGGTTAAAGAATGAAAAGAATTGTAAAGATAAAGGGTGTAAAGAAAGAAGCCCTCCTTACAACTTTAGGCAGAAACCGGGTCAATACATATGCTATTGAGATCATTTTAATGATTCTCGATATTGAAGACAGACATCATGGACCCAGTGATGCAATGCACAACCCATCCCAGCTAACTCAGATATCTCTTAAAAGATATTTGTTTTAATCACACGGAGACAACACGTTATCTATTGATTTATTCACTCCGAATAAATTGGTATTGAAATGGTGGCACTCCTCTCCAGCCTCCGATCACTAAAATCCAAAGTCCACGATCGAGTCTAGAGCCATTTGAGATTATAAAATATCTCATTAGGACACACTTCCATCTTTCCTTGCTTCTTCACACACTGTGAAAAGTAAGATTTTAAGAGTCCTACGCAAAATCTTCATGATCTTGCCTAAACATCCGAGTAATACGAAAGTATTTACAATGAAGATGGAAATCCTTCTTGAGCGAATATCAAAAAGCTCATGGTAGGTGACTTGTGCGATTCTTTATGAATCAAACTTGTGATAACTGGAAAGCAACAGCTGTTTAATTCTTAACTGAATTTAAACACGTTCCAGGCCTCTACGCAATATCTTAGTGATCTTGCCAGAACACTCAAAGTGATACCTCAGTGTTCACAGTGATGAGTGGAAATCCTTCTAGTGTTAACCTCAAACAGCACTTGGTAGGTAACTTGCAAGATTCTATACGAATCAAGCTCGTGACAATTGGAAAGCAACGATGGTGTGGTTCTTAATTGAATTTCACTTGTTCCAGGAACATGAATTGACGGATTCAAATCATACGGATATTATTATCCAAATGATTCACTCTTTATGTTCGCAGTCAGCTTTGGACGGTCGAATAAAGAGAACGGGTTTACCCGCGAAATCCTGTCAGGAAGTTACTTAATTGAAACTATCCGTCACGGGTACGATATCTAATATCGTCCAACGGTCTTCACCGACCGGAGGTAAAATGCTACCGATTTAGAATGAAATGTTCAAAGCCATTTCGTTCGTGTCTACTTATGTTGCGGCATTTGAAGACGGTGGCGTTGCGGATCCAAGAAGAAGTCGTCCCCGCATGCTTATACTTTATGCACTTAATACCTCATCAAATTTAAGAAAGCCTAAAAGTTAAGTCTTCCGCTGTATCAAACTCTGAAGCTTTCAAGAATTACGAAGGTATAAGTATGTGGGGCATGGTGTCACGAAGAGGCGAAGATCACAAGTGATGGATGCACGAGATCAAGGCAAGAGATTAATTCTCAAGATTGATATCAAAGATCATATCAGCATGTTCACCAGAAAAGAAAAAGAAAAGAAAGACGAAGACTACGAGCTCAAGACGAGCATAGTATGCTAGGTTTATTTAATTATTGTAACTTGGGTAATGCCCTTGTTTGGAGTGACCTCCCTTAGGGTGAGATTGTTACGTATTAGAAAGGATCGGTCACTCCAACAATAGTCCATGTTATAGCTCGTAGTTTAGTTATTTACATTTATTAAACAAAGCCCAACACCGAGCCCATGAAATGTATGGGCCGGCGGCCTAATGTAAACCCAAGCCCATCTCATGGGCTTGGGTATATAAACCCTCTCCTTAGTTGGAGAGGGTGTGTGGTTTCATAATTTACACATAGTTCTCTTAACTTTCTCTCTCTAGAAGTGTGAAATCCACCATCTTTCTATCTCTTTCTCTCTCTAAAAACATAAGCATAGATTTACATTTCTTCAATAAACACACATGTTATGTAAGCAATCCTCTAAAGTACAAGCACGTACGCAATATAAACAATCTTCAAAAAGATATCAACACGTATCTAACACAATAACACCTCGAAAGTATATATATGTATATCGTAAACAATCATTGAAATGCACAACACGCATTTGACATCAATAAGCATGTATCTCCCCCAAAATAGATTCAAAACATTTATAAAGCGATTTAAAAATAAACAAAGGGGTGTGAACTCACATCGATGTTGAAGAACGATTAGCAGATATGCGAATACCAAGAGCAGCGTAACGTAAACCAAAACAGCTCAGCACCAGAAGCAGTCGTTTATCTTACATATTATTTCCCAGCATCCCAAATTCGGTGCATCAAACCTTTCCTGATGAAAGGTTTCATCAATACCATCGGCTCATAAACCGTTTAAATCCCATGTCGAATTCGTTCGGTAATCGGTTCAGTAATCGGTTCAGCAATCTGTTCAGTAATCGGTTCAGTAATCGGTTCAGCAATCGGTTCATTAATCGGTTTAGCAATCGGTTCAGTAGTCGGTTTAGTAATCGGTTCAGTAAGATGAAGCGGAAAATACCACCATGTATGTACTATATACACCTAGTATATATTACACACGAAAGAACGGAACATGTGTATAATTCATAGCTTAAATTATATAGCAAGAATAGACAACACACGAATAACTCGAAATGTACATGACACACGACATGTACTAAACTCAAGAAAGATGACGACCAAAAGAATAAATAGCCCGAGTATACAAGACCTTGCAACTATTATATAAACCATAAAAATAAATAAAATTAAAATGATTCGACATGTTTTCAAAATCACTTATTAATTACATACAGCTCATTTAATAAAAGCAAACACACGTTTTAGGGTCTCAAATGAAGTTTCAATACTCTATACAATAATTATGATTTTATAATATGATATTTTATAAATGGTTATTTCTTTAATCGTCAACTTAATAATTAATGAATCGTGTTAGTTTCTAAATAGCATTTAGGAAAACTAATAACTATTAAATTTATAAAAATTTTGACATGACCTATTCGTTTGTACAACGTTTCCCATAACCACAAAACATAATATTTTCACTTTCAAAATCAGTCCATGTTTCAAATATCCACATCTTTTCATTATATCAAATTAATTGTTGTCGAATCATAAGCGATATAATTTAAAACAAATTTACCGATAACCAAGTAAATAACCAACACTTTCAATAATAACACTTTCAATAATAACACTTTCAACCAAACAATCCCGATAATCAACACTTTCAACCATTCATTAATCACAACACCAAACGCCCCATTAACGTATTCTAACCTCACAACTAACGCCCTTAGCGGTTGTTAAACCGAACCAAACGACACTAACGGTCGTTAATTAAGCCAACATAATATCATTTTTAGACAAATTTTCATGAATAATCATAACCACGAGCCGGCACCGCTACCGGTACGGTTGTGGCGACGGAACACACACACAAACACCACTGTTAGGGTGGTTTTGTGGTAACCAAATGAACAAACACCCCTTAGGCCGAAATAAACCAAACATACACTCGCTGATGAACATCATCACAGCGATGTTGTTGACTCGACGAGACAGAGGTGATGGTGGAGGCTGGTCACGGCGGTGAGGAGGCTGACGGGTGGTGGCGCGTGGTTTGAAGACCACGGCGATGGTGGTTAGATCTGTGGGGGTTTAGACGTCGACGGTTGGTGGTGGGATGGTGATAGTAATAGATCTGATGGTTTTTCATGGTGGTGATGATGAAAACGCGGCTGGCGGTTGTAGAGTGGTGACGAGGTGATGATGTTGCGGCTGTTGGAGGTTGATGGTGGTGATAGATCGGTTCAGTAGCGGGTCGATGGTGGAGATGGTGAAGCCGTGGTGGCAGTGGCAGTCGCCAGAGAGATGACGACGGACAAAAATGATATATATGATAGATCAGTTTGTGGATCGGGTAAATCGGGTGGTTATACGTGTTTTAAGACTTGGCCGGAAAAGTTGACCGGAAAGATTTTCCGGCGGCGGCTGTTAAGGTGGCCGGAAATTTTGAGAGGATGAGGGAGAGAGATATAGTTTTATTAGGGTTATGTGTGTGTGTGTGAAGGTGATGAAATGAGAGAAAATAAGATTTTCTATTTATAATAAAATCATGTGTAAGGTATGAATAGTTCAGGGTTAAAAGCGTAACTTTTCTTATAACTTCCATTAATCAATGGTTCAGGGCTCGTTTAGGATAGTTAACAAATGATTCAAGACACGAAACTTTCGCCATTGCTTTCCAAATGATTTTTCTTATAAAAATGACTATTCACTTGAGCATTGTTCAAGAATATTTCGTAAACTCTTTTAAAAATTTTGATTATCTATAAGGTGCCTCGGATGAACTTTGTTTTAAAGAAAATGGATTTCAACTTGAATATTCCCGTTTTTAACCAACGTTATTAAAATAGAAATAGTCAAAAAAATTTAATAGATCATTTTAATTAAATATCTCGTGCCAATTAAATATAGAATTTAATTTTTAACGTGTCGGTACGCAGACTGTCCGATATTTCAAACTTTGTCAAAATATGTCCCGTTTTCAAATCCAATAAGTTTGGTAGCACTCAAAAACGAGTTTCGTATAATAACTAATATAATTTATTATTATTTAAAGTAAGAAAAATTCTCAGGTGTTACATGTATAGAGTCAAGAAAGCTATGTATGGACTTCATCAGGCCCCAAGAGCATGGTATGGCACATTGTCCACCTATCTGGTGGAAAATGGATTTAAAAGGGGCACCATAGACCAGACTTTATTTACAAAGAAGACCGGTAAGGATGTCTTACTTGTTTAGGTTTATGTGGATGATATCATCTTTGGATCATCAAACCCAAAGATGAGTGAAGACTTTTCCAAGCTTATGACAGACAAGTTCAAAATGAGTGCAATGGGGGAGATGAACTTCTTTCTAGGGTTACAAGTTCAGCAGAAAGAAGATGGTATCTTCATCTCTCAAGATAAATATGTAGCAGAAATCTTAAAGAAGTTTGGCTTTTCTCCACATGAGAAAAGGGCTAGTACTCCTATGGATAGATAACACCCCTTGGGGAAAAGTTGGAGACGGAAAAGATGTGGATGTCAGGCACTATAGATAAATGATTGGTTCATTGATGTATCTCACAGCCTCAAGACCTGACATTATGTTTGCTGTGTGTGCATGTGCACGCCATCAAGTAACTCCCAAAGAGTGTCATCTTCATGCTGTCAAGAGAATCTTTAGATATCTTAGATGTTATCCAGACTTGGGATTGTGGTATCCAAAAGATTCACCATTGGAGCTTATTGCAAATTCAGACAGTGATTATGGTCGTGACAAATTTGATAGAAGATCCACAACTGGTGGATGTCAGTTTCTTGGGAGTAGGTTGATATCTTGGAAATGCAAGAAACAAACAGTGGTGGCCGATTCTACAACTGAAGCAGAGTATGTTGATGCAGCTGCTTGTTGTGGACAAGTCTTATGGATTCAGAACCAGCTGTTGGATTATGGGTAATTTCATGCATACCAAGAATTTGTAGACAATAACAGTACTTTATGCATTATTAAAAATCTTGTACATCACTCTAAAACAAAACACATAGAAATTAGACATCATTTTATAAGAGATTGTTTTGAAAAGGGTTTAATACAACCAGATAGGGTTGACACAGAAGAAAATGTGTCTAATTTATTAACTAAACCTTTTGATACTGGAAGGTTTCAATACTTGGTAACAAGTATTGGAATGATCAATCTCACTTAATATGTGTTTTAGGGTCTTAGTGTAAAAGTATGTACAGGATATGCATTGTTATTGGTCTTTTTGAAAAGTTAGATTTTCAACTATATTTGTCTAATGCTGACAAAGGTTATCTTAACACTGATAAGTGTTATCGTGACGTTGTTAGCAACATCTTAGTTTTGTGGTTTTTGATCTAAGTGTGCAGGTGTTGTTAGCATTGTACCATTGGATACAGAGTTGCTTATGGATCCTTGGAGAATCATTGGAGCATGTTTCAATTTATGGATGATGGTTGGAATATTTATATTCCTATCTTGACATAAATTTTTATTTACATGCATATTATTTGGCAACTTGTGTATCACAGTTTAAGGGGAGGTTTTAGGAACCTTTAGGACTTTTGGGAATTCTTATAATACTCTTATCACAATTCTAGATTGTGTCCACAGGTGAGTATGAGTTAGTTTTCTATCTCATGAGGCACTGTAGCATGCACAGTTGATATACTATGCATGCTGCCAAGACCTTTTTGGCCTAGAATTTGATGTGGTCTGTTGGGAGACTTGGGAATGATTTATAATGGGTTTACCTGGGAGTTACAAGGAATTTTATAAGATAACTTAATTGTTAAGAATTTTGGTTAGCAAGGGACACTAGAGGACTGTTATGTCTATCTTGCACAAGCAAGTGTGCATAATTGGACAGTGCTTGCCGCCCTATAATAATTTTCAGTTTATAGGTTATCTTCACTAGGATAAATTACTTTGTTAAGGTCATTTTTTATTTTTATTACTTTTATTTTTGGACGCTGACAAATATTTTTCCAAGCGTTGTTGTGACCAATTTAGACGCTGACATGGCTTTTGCAAACGTTGACAAGCATATAGCCGTTGGGTGTTGATGGGTTATTTTTGACCGTTGACACTCATTGGGACTTACCTAGTTGTTATTTTTGACTAATTTTGGGGCCGTAATTTTGGGAGTAGATAACTTTTAATTATTGCACAAGATAACTTATTTTCTTTTCAATATTTTCATCATTATATTTTGAAAATACTTGCCTTATTTTTGACCAATCACATGTGCCTATCTCTCCTATATATTTGGCTCCTATTTTTAAACAGGGTCCTATCATATTCTTGTCTAACACTTTTTCTCCTATAATTCATCTTTCATCAATCTGTCACAAACAGCTTTCTTCAACAATGGCACCAAAGTTTAAATCAAGTGACTTGGTATTGGGATTCAGGAGTCAGCACAACATGATTGCTTATTTGGAGGCTGATGATACTTTGTTTCCACAATACACTCAGATGGTGGCGTATTTGAATGCATCTCCATTACGGTATGCTCTTTCTCATGCTCCTCTCATCCATGTCACTCATATTAAACATTTTGGGAACACTGTCAGTTCCTCAACACTTAATAATGTGACAACATTAACAGCTATTGTTCATGGGCGTACTTGGGTGGTTACTGAAGCCTTGGTTCGCCAGGCTTTGCATCTTAATGATGCAGATGGTATAACCACTCTCCCCATTAATGAAATAGAACAAGGACTTCGGGCTTTGGGTTATCCTTTCCCTGATGAGGGTACTTTAAATAAATATCATAAACAAGAATTTCCCCCAGCCTGGAAGTACCTCATACATGTCATCCTTCAATGTACTACACATAATGAAATTAACAGATCAATTGCTAGTGCGATTGTGTGCATTACAAATGGGCAAAAGTATAATTTTTCAAAACTAATTTTTGATGGCATGTGTAAAAACAAAGGGAATAAAATGATTTTGGCTTATCCCAGATTTTTACAAATGGTTTTTGATGAACAAAGGTACTGCATAAGGGATCATGATGATTTTTATGAGATCCATGTGCAAAAAAAAGATATTTTTAGTAAGATGAACTCACCCCCTCACCGTGAATTACCCCTCACCCAAGCTATGCTTGCTGTTATTGCAGCAACACAACCCCAACCAGACCCACAACCACAACTTGACCCAATACCAGAACCTTTGCCTTCACCTCAACACATGGAAATTAACCAAGAATCCTTCAACGCTGACACATTAAATGTTGGCGTTGACACTAGTAATCCAAACATTGACACCTTTCCTTCACAGACCCAAACACCCCTTAACCTTCAAACTACCACCCAATCCACATCATCTTCTACACCCCCTGAATATAGGTTGCAAAAACGCCCAAGTACTACTGGAGTGTTCTCCTCTAGTGGTCCTAGCCATGTTGTAGAGAGAACCATCACCACAAGTGTGGTTGGTGTTATGGATGAGGCTGGGACTATTGGTGCTCGCTTAGATGCAGGCCAAGCCAGACCTAACATCTTTAAGTCCTCATCCATGCCCCATGACTCTACTTTGGGAGGTCAAATACCCATTCTAGAGGAGGGCAGATTGGAACCATACACAATAATGGAATTGACGGTTGTTTGCATTAGCTTGCAAAAGCAAAATGCAGACCTGGTACAAACAGTCAGTACACAAGGCCTTGAACTCAAGCAATTGAGGGAGAGGATTGTCATTTTGGAGGATGCTAACACTAGGCGTGGCATGGAGGAATCTTCCAAAGAGGAGGATGAACAGATCCATGTGAGTGACAAAGGCTCACATGATGGAGAATCTTTTGGTGTTGCTGAAGCCCTCACTGAATTGAAGAAGCAACCAGGTTTTGATACATCTTTGGTTACTCCTACAAACTTGAACTTGTCTTTTACAGCAATGGATGGAGCAGTTCACAAGAGGCGCTGAGACAAGTAAGGTGAGCGTTGACAAGCAAACTTTGGACGCTGACACACCAAGCGCTGACAAGAGTAAGTTGGGTGCTGACACACAGAATTTGAGCATTGACAGACCTGCAGATATAGTTGATGTATTCCAGTCATCAGTTATCATCAAAGAAGTGTCTTCACAGGTACCATCTTCATCTTTACCCATCATTGATCCATTAGATAAAGGTAAAGGAATTATGGTAGAAGTAGAAGTTCCAAAGGATGTAGCATAAGTAGAGTTTGATTCAAGGTTGGTTACACAACTTGTGGAACAAGAAATGAAGAAGGTTGGAGAATCACTATTTGTTGTTACTTCTGAGGAACAAGAAGGAAGTGATGAAGGGAGTTCAGATTCAAGTGTTATGATAATTGAACAACCAGAGAGACTTGAATATGGTGATGACATGGCAATAGAGAAGCTTAGGGAGTTAAAATTGCAAGTAGACTATGATATACCAGAAGTTGCTTAGATGTACCACGCTTGGGAGAATAGGATTATGGAGAATCTAGATTTGACAAATTCAGACCAAATTTGGGGATTGGAGATTCTTCTAAGAGCTCAAAAAGACTGCAAGGTAATTCTGAAGCATAAGGCTAGCAATGTTTTCTCATTGCTGAAGAGGGATAGAAGGGAGCTTTATTACATGTTACTCAGATGTCATGGAACTGGATGGACCTTCAAGAAATTACAGGGATTATCCTTTGAAGAATTGGAGTACAAGGCTTATCCCATTTGGGCAAGAGTGCAGGAAATGAATACTCTTAGACTTCTTTCAGATGAAAGGAAAGAAGAACTTACAGAAGAGATGGAGATTCAAAAGGCAATGATTGTTCCAAGGCCTTTGAAGAAGGGAGTTCCACTTGAGTTTCCTAAAGATTTAAATAAAGTGGTTCCCAGTGAAGCTGTTCTTAGAAGGAGTATTAAGTTCTCACCCATGGAAGCTTCAGATTTGGTACAAGTGTTACCTCTTGGTGCCAGAAGCCCTATCATTAGCTATGAAGAAGATGCAAGTGGGTTTTGGATGATTGGCAGATATGGGAAAGAGGTACACACATTTACTACTCTTGTGTCTCTCTTTGCAAGTATAGATAGGGAAGACTTGGCAGACCTTTGGAGGTTGTTGCTGGCCAAGTATGAGACTGAAGCACCTACTTCAGTCAATGGAATAAAGCTTTGGTCAACATTCAAGAGAATGTGTGCACCAGAAGAAGAAGATCCTGTTTGGAAGGATCTTGAGGATGATATCAGTGGACTTCAATGGCGTTTGTATTCAGCTGTTGGTGTGTATTATTTGAGCTCTACAAAGTTTGTTGAGTATCTTCTTGTAGATGCTGAGTATCCCATGTCCAAAGAAGTTTTGGACAAGATGAAGACAACACAGCTGGAGATTGACTATTCAAGTGGCGTGGCCAAAGATTTGATTAGGCATGTTTATTACCAATATGATAAGATTTGTAAGATTCCTCCTAGTTCTTAAATTTTATTCAGAAACTTGATTGCTAGAGTAGATATCAAGTTTAGGGGAGGATTGTTGGGAATAAAATGTAGCCAGTACACTTGAACGCTGACAAGAAGAAAACAAGCGTTGATAAGAAGAAAACAAGCGTTGACAGATCAAGCGTTGACAGGAAGATGTCAAGCGTTGATAGGTTGATGTCAAGCACTGATAGAAAGATATGGTCTACGCATATTATGTTTCTAGTTTGTTTCTAGTAAAGATAGGATCAACAATGTATTTTCTATATTTATCTTTACCTAGAATAGCTGATACGTAGACTCTTGTACAAGGCTTCTTATGTCTATAAAAGAAGACCTTTAGGTTTTGTTTCATATAAGTTTTCATACGTTTAACACTTTCATTGTACGCAAGTTTGTTCTAATCAATCAAGTGGAATTTTGTTTTACAATTGTTTGTGTGTTCTTGTTTGAGTATTAATTCCGCATAATACTTGAATTGTTTTATACACAACAAAGTTTCTCTACGTGTCTAACTTGATTTAATCTCGTTTACACAAGCTAAATCGATCTAAGTTTGGGATCAACATCTGGTTGCACCCATTAATAGGTTTACAGCAACTCTTGTTGTACCCTTCATTTTTAATAAATAATTTTCAAGTAAATGGAGCTTCCATAACTACTAGTTGCACCATTCAATTGGTTTATCGCAACTTATAGTTGTACTCTTTATTTTTAATAAAACAAGCATGTTATCCCCCTCGCAAGTTTCTAAAACAGTTAAAGAATTTAAAAGCGAGGCTATATACTCACCTTAGCCAATAGTGGTAATGAGACGATCGCCGACGATTAGTGATGCCCGTTTAAACATGAAAACCGCAACCCACCAAATAAGACGCACTCGTTAATAATCGACTCAAGTATAAACCATACTTAAATAATACAAAACTCAAAATCACAAAACCATGACGATCCCGAAAAATTAACAATACAAGTGATATTACTATACCCTTTTATTCAACAATATTCGTTTAAATACTTGCACTCTTGACATTGACCCGTCATAAGACGCCAAGTCAACGCAAGTCAAAATATCATTTTACTTCACTCGGACCAGTAGCTAAGTCATTAATATAAACACTTGAGTAAATCACCATGTCTAATAGTGAATACTCAAACTCACGCCACACGAGCATTGTACTACGTGTCCAAAATACCAATCAGCATGTACACTCCAAATGTACACACCAATATACCTTATCTAGACTTGTCCGATTTCGACAAAAATTGTTGACAAACTCATACATAACCTGATTAAGACTCATTTCAAATTTCATCCAATAATATAACTCCTAAGGCCTTCTGCCCGACACATCTGTGAGTTATAAAAAACGGACAGTTTTACGCCTTCGTCAAATAAAACCAGTTTGATTACTCTAAATACCTCCGTTTACAAAACCGGCACTCGGGTTTGAAAATAGACTCACAATCTGAGGTTTAAAGACATACAACAGCCTTTGACTATTTTTAAAACTCATTCTATAGTCCCCGAGATTCGATCCAAATATCGACAACAACTATATATTGTGCCGATACTCGTCTCCTGGTACATGAATAATCAAACTATTGTAACTTCACACTCGTTTGGATTTAGAAGCTCTACTTTTTCGAAGCTTAGGAAAATCTCTACAACAATATCACATCATCTCATCCTTAACTAAGACTTAAGATTTCCGAAAATACCTCTAAACCTACTGCCTAAAAATATACTTTTACTCACATCAAAATAATCTTTTGACCAATTTTACCCATTACCATAGTCTTAATAACAACTAATAAACATCCTAATATCCTTAGATCACTTGCATGTTCATTATTTACAAAACCCACTTCACAAATCATACATGCAACAACAAAATTCCAAATATAATGATAATAAATATAACATACAAACATCAAAATTGATCAAACATGCATTGATTATCATGAAATAATTTTGAAAAATCAAAGTCCTTGCATGTATGAATTGTTTAGTGCAAAATGGTCAAGATCAAATTATAAGAATGGGTCTTACATTAGATCATCGAGATTCAAGGTTAAAAATCAAAAATTTGGAGGTTTTGTGGTGTTGGGGTTCACGGCCAAAAAAAAGAAAGAAAGAAGGAGAGAAAGATTTTTGGTACACATATTATGTGTGTGTGAGATTTGGTGAAAAAAGTGGCTTTTATATCGTGGGTGGGGTAATTTTTTGTAAATTGTGGATAGTTTTGGACCAATATGCAGTTAAATAATTTAAAGGGTAGAAAATGACTATTAGTTAATTTAGAAAATATTTACGGGACTCGGGTTTCGTAAAAATACTTTTCAAAAGTTAAAACGCTTCATAAATATAATAATATAGCTTCGACACGACTTAAAATGTAATTAAATCAAAAACGTCGAAATTATTAAATATCAAAACAATCGATAATAAAATGTAAATTTTTGGGCATCCGTCGGTATCGTGATCATTAGTAGTTCTTGTCACTCGTTTGAACGTAAAGCACGAGAAATAAAAATAAATACAATAAAATCATTCATATGATAATTTGAGAATATAATATCGATACCTAACGTATTCCTTGCCGGTTTTCATCTAAACGACATTCTTACGTTAAGTTTCAAGCTATAACCTTTTCGGTTAGCCGATAATTTAAAATTCTCATTAAAGTAAACATATAATACTTAATAGTCGAGATTAAAATATCGAACTGAAATTGACGGATTGTCACATACCTTTGTACAATCCTAGAACCACTAAACTTTCATATTATGTCCACCATAACACTTCCACCTATCCTATCTCTGAATAAAACACAAATAGATATAGTAACTGACCTAACTCAATATTTTCTTCATTATGTAGCTCACCGGTATTTGAGAGTATCAACACTAGCACTAATACTTGTACCACGAGTATTAATTTCTATACTGGTAGTATTAATCCTTGCTTCACCAGTACTAGCCTCCCCTTAAGCCTTAGTACTTTGTAGTCCCAAAACTATGTATCCAGCTTCTAATACATCTGGATCTAGCATGTGTGGAGATTTGAAAAGATCTCTATCCTCAAATCCTGGTAATAAAACTTTTTAAAGTTGTGAAGAAGCAACTCTTGGAGTGAACATATACTGATAAATGTAGTCTTAAGTATATCAAAATTGTAAAACCCGCATAAAATACCATGAACAGTACACTACATAAAAACGTGGGTAATATAAAACTTTCCATTAATAACATACGACACGTGTCACGAACATTAAATTACAAGAATTACGTATATTATTAATGCACGATAATTATTAAGTATAATAATTAAATCATGAAAATTTAAACACGAATACATACGTATAGTATTTTAGACACGAACAATGTTTGGTTTTTCCTTTTGGGCTTTGTGTACCCGCGGCAACAAGAGAAAGGAAAGGGCCCGGCCCATTTTAAAAACAACTAGTAACAATTAAGCCCAGGGAATTCATTATACAGTTTTTAGAAAAAAAATCAAAAACCCTAGTCCTCCCTTTCCTTTGAGCTGCGGCAGCCACCACACAACAAGGACGATTTTTGTTGATTCTTGATCTTGTTATTTATGTATCCGTGTTCGTGTTCCATTGCTAATTCCATTCACGCAAACGGTATAATCAAAACCTTAATCTTTTCATTCTTTTACTTTTAATTATGAACACATGTGTTTGGATACTTTAAAAAACATAATTAAAAACATGTTATTGATAATGGGTTAATCAAGAAAAGGGTGTTTGTGGGTGTTTGTTTTGATTTGGCGCACCAAACCAAGAGCACAAGGCTCTCGGTAGCCTTTTATCACCACCAGCCGAGACACCCAATAGGGCTCGATGTGGGTTTTGTTCGGACAGCAGCAACCAAGGCCCCTCAGTGGGTAACATCGTGCGGCAGTGGGTAGGCGGGCAAGGCAGGGGGAATGCCGGCTTCAATCGGTGTGAACTGTGACCTCAGCAGCGGCAACCGACGGCTAGCCAATGCCACAGCCGCCGACCACCACCACTAGTCGCCGGCTATATGGTGGTGTGTTGGTGTTCGGGTTTTATCTTTCTCGGGTTTAGAGCTCGGGTATATTTTGTTGGTAATGTTTTTATTAATTAAATTAATTTACATGCATTATTAATTAATTAATTTAAAACCATGACTTATATTATTTTTTTAACTAAATAAAACATGATATAACCTAAGTAGTTATTAGACTTAATTAAATTAAACCATGACTTAATTTAATTAAATTGTATAAGGTAAAGTTTATTAATTTAACCATGACATTCTATTAATAAATAAATCATGTATTTTCATTATTAATTCATAATCATTTTAACCTGAGTATTTAATTTAATAGACTTTACTAATAATTTATCATGACTTATAACTTATGATTAATAAGCACTAGCTTATATTTTTAGACATATTAATCCAACTTATTTCTATTTAATGAAACTTTCTATTTTAGGAAACTTACTATTTTTGGAAACTTTCTATTTTTAGAAACAAACTATTTTGTAAAAATTTTATTTTTGTAAACTTTCTATTTTTAGAGACTTTCTATTTTTTTGAAACTTTCTATTTTTGGAAACTTTCTATTTTTTGGAAACATGCTATTTTTAGAAAGTTACTTATTATGACACTACAAGTATAGTAATACAAGAATACATGAAATACATAATCAGAATACATGTAATACCATGAATAAATACAAGATAACATTTAAACAGTAAAACATGACAAGAACATATAAAATAAGCTAAGAACACACAGAACCAGTAACACACTCAGTAATCAGACAACTCATACACATCCCTTATTTATGTAGTATCCGCGGAGTCAGAGTAGATCATTCAGCTTTCCTTCTAGCTTCACTACAGGACATAAGGTACGGATATTTCGTCCTTCGGAATGGACATTCCTTCGTATGTTTTATTAGGATTGCCCGTTTGCAGCCACCTGTTTTCCCCAGTTATTTTATATATTTTGAATACTTATGTATTATATTTTAAATACCTGAGCTATATACATGCATGTCGGTTCATCTAGTCATGAAGGTACCATAACCATAACACTGAAGGCACCAGTGTTATGACTTCTCCACGACGGAGTGATTGCTCGTGGCGTCCCTTTTTAGTTTTGGCCATTTATTTATATTATCATATGGGGCGGTATGGGTGCATCCTAGTTACATATTTTTTTTCAAGATTTTCATGGTGAATGTGGTGTATGCCTTGCCTATTTCACAAGGAGTTGATCCCTCTTACCTAGACCAGTATAATTAGAGGCAACCCCTCTAATTTCATGATGAGGTCATCCCTCTAAGTATTCATGCACGTTGACACCTGATGACCTATATGGGCTCTTGGCTAAATTTAAAATACAATTTTTCATAAGTTAATCATAAGCTTTGAAACTATAAAACCAGTTTTATAAACATGTACCAGGTTTTCCAGGACTTATACATTTCCACTACTATTAGTCTTTATTATGCTTATATCATTCATACTATGTTATATATCCGTTCACTGGGCGTTTTGCTCAGCTGTTTCCTTTCCATGTTCCCAAACGGCAGGTACACTGGGACGCACTTAGGACCTTGAGAGTATGTGCATCTGGACGGAAGTTATCCGGTCTTCTTTACCTCATGCATTTCCATTCATTACACTATTTCTTTTGGACATTGTTTAGTCCTTTTCCTTACAGTACTTATATTTCATGTGTGTGAGCTTATAATGGACTATTGATGTTTGATTTCGGTATTTCCCTTTATGGTCATTTAATGTTTCTAAGACATTTACCTTGCATGCTTTGATAATATGCCATAATTATCCTGTGATAGTCCATTTATCAAAATGGGGTGTTACAATTATGGTATCAGAGCCAAGGTTTTGACCTGTAGGCTCTAAAAACTTGACTTGTGACTAGTGGGTAGTCACCAGTGTCTTACTAAAACTGACAGTTTGTTTTCATGCATTTGCTTCATGTATCATTGTTGCACATATTTTGACTAAGTAATGGTTGGTACAGGACTGGCCATATTTAGTCGCATGTGCTTTTATTCAAATTATTTTGTTTTGGTGAACCGACCCATAGGCATTCACCCTCGTCATGTCAATTTTGTTTTAGTGAACCGACCCATAGGCGTTCACTCTTGTCATGTCAATTTTGTTTAGGTGAACCGACCCATAGGCGTTCACCCAAACTCATGTCGTTTTTGTTAGCTATGCGTTCATAAACTGTTTCATGCATCATTTCTTATGTTATCATATGTTCTAATCAGATTAATCATTTCATTATGTTTGTTTTAAAACTGTCAGATGGTTAACACACGTGAGCAAGATCTGCAGGCAGCTATTCAAGCTGCTCTGCAAGCTTTACTTCCCCAACTTAGAAATGAGATTCGTGACGAGGTTCAAGCCAATCACAATCAGCACCAAAATCAGAACAACCCTCCTCCTCCTCCTTCACCACCAGCTTCTCTTATCACATGGCTGGAAAGGTTCAATAAGCAACGACCCAAATCTTTTGAGCAGACTGACAGTCTATCCGAGGCTGAGAGTTGGATTGCACATGTTGAGAATATTTTCGACGTCATGGGGTGTGATCGTATATTTAAGGCAATGCTTGCTTGTTACAAATTTGAGGGAGACGTGATGGCATGGTGGAAAGCACTCAAGCAGTCGAATGGAGGTGACGATTGGGTTGCTGGCTTGTCTTGGGCGCAGTTTAAGGAGTTGGTTCTAGATCAGTTCTTTCTGAAAGCTGAGCAGGATCGACTCAAGAGGGAGTATCATAGCATTAGACAAAGAGATGGGGATAATAGTACGGAATTTATGCAGAGATTCCTTAGACTTGCTGGTTTCCTTGGCGCAGCAGCCGGGACAGCGGAAGAGCAGGAATATCACTTTTGCTGGGCTCTTCGTACTTCTGCCGCCAACAACTTGGTGTGTGCTACATTTACTACTGTGGCGCAGGTGGCAGATGTAGCTCGCAAGCTAGAGATGCTGCAAAAGAGAGACGATTTTGGTGAAGCGGACAGATCTGAGAAGAGGTATATCTCAGTCATCAAACGTTAATCATTTCATTCAATCTAGTACCTTTCATTTCATATCATTCTCTATATAATTGCATCTTTCAGGCAAAAGACTGGGGACCGGTCCCAACCGGCCACTCAGCAATACCAGCCCAAGGGAAACGGTCAGACTCATGACCGTTCTTCATCTGATAGGCATGGCGGTAGTGACAACTACCGTAACAACGCCAACAACTCCAGCAACAACAGGTCCCTAAAAATTTGTCAAATCTATGGTATGTTGCTTTATGATCCATAAATTCTGACACTTCAGCATATATTACCAGGAACACTGGCAACGGACGGGATCAGGACCGCAGAGGTTCACATCCCAACCGTGCAGCTTCATCTGGTATTACAATCTAAACTTTCTGTGTAGTCATGTTTGTACCCCAATATTCATGTCTCACGCATACTACCTGAAACAGGCTCCCAAACAGCTAGAGCACCTATTGGAGGGTACACTCACCCTATTTTCACCATTTGCAATCACATACACCCAGGGCCGTGCCGCCGTGGTAGTGGCACATGCTTCAAATATGGCCAGCAAGGCCACCAGATGAAAGATTGTAAGAAGGGTGAGATTAAGGGTACTTTTGGGCATATTGATTCCAAGCCACCTCCGACTACTAGACGTGTGTATACCACCACATGGGACCAAGCAAACAAGTCGTCAGGTACCATCATTGGAATCTTGTTTATGTATGGTCAAGCTGCTTGTGTTTTGTTTGACACGGGTGCGACTCATTCAGTCTTATGCACTGCTTATGCTAATCGTGTTAGGATATCCCCTAAGCCACTTGATAATGTTTTAAACATATCTACGCCCCCTGAGAGACTCTATACGCATCACACATGGGTACAGAGATCTTCCCCTACAGTTTGACGACAGAATTCGTGAAGTTGACGCACTTCCGTTAAATAAGTGCGAGTTTGACAGGATATTAGGCATGGACTGGCTATCCAAACACCACGCCACCATAGATTGCCATTCATATCAGGTTATTGTCGGTAATATCAACGCACCAGAGTACATTCACAATGGTTTCATACCAGGAAAGTCTGTACAAATCATATCAGCCTTACAGGCACGTGCCTTAATGTCACATGGCTGTGAGGGTTTCTTAGCTGCTATTCATGATATTGATGCTAAAACTCCATCCATTCAGGATTATCCTATCGTGTCAGAATTCCCCGATGTCTTTCCTAAAGAACTTTTGGGCATACCACTTGCTCGTGAAGTAGATTTTGGTATTGAGCTCATCTCAGGAGCTGAACCAATCTCCAAGGCTCCTTACTGTATGGCTCCCATTAAGCTTAAGGAGTTAAAAGAGCAAATGTTGGAACTTTTGGAGTGAGGTTTCATCCGCCCTAGTGTATCTCCATGGGGTGCACCGGTGTTGTTCGTGAAGAAGAAGGATGGTAGTATGCATCTATGCATTGATTAACGTGAGCTTAATAAGATCACAATTAGATGTTGATATCCTTTTGTGATAACCCGAATCCTAGGTCATTATTTAATATTATTTTACGAATATTTTTCAAATTTTTGATGAGCTTGAATGATATGACGTTTGGTGGTTTGATTTAAAACCGATGTTGGAACCCTTATTTTTACCTTTTTACTAATAGCGAGGATTATTAGTGATGACGATATCGACGGATGCCCGAAATATTACATTTTATTATTTGTTGTTTCGATGTTTATATTTTTGACGTTTTTATTTTTAATTGCATAATAAGTCGTACCGGGATAATATTTTGGGTGCGTTTTAATTTTTGAAAAGTATTTTTACAAAACCCGAGCCTCATAAATATTTTCAAAATTGACAATTTTCATTTCTATCCTTTAAACTATTTTATTGCATTTTTGTCCAAAACTATGCAAAATTGACAATTTCTACCCTACACCACCACTATATAATGATTTTCTACTAGCCTAAAACACATACAAATCATTTTAAAATAAAAATCCACCCACCCCACCCCTTTTCTTCCTCTTTGTCGTGAGATACAACAAACAAAAACACAACATCACTTTGATTTCAAGTTTGATTTATGATAATCTAATCAAATACCCATGTTGCAAATTCATCAAGGATCATTTTGGTGTAATTTTCTTTAACATGCATTCACTTTTTATTCTTTTAAATTTTTGATGAAGAACAATGTTGTTTGATCTATTTCTATGCTTGTATGTGGTGTTAATATTATTATAATTAAAATTTTGAGTGCTTGCATGTATGAACTTTAAAGGTGATTTACAAGAGAATGATCATTCAAGGGTGTTAAGGGTTTGATTACTTGTTTAGGTTGATTGTGGTGTAATACTAGGGGTATGAGATTGATTAAAATGAGTTGAAAAATTGAGTTAGTGTGATTTTTAGAAAGGTGTTTTACATCAGTGAGTTGTAAGGCAATTTTGGAAATCTTACTATTTGAAAATAGGTAAACTAATAACATAAGGTTGTAGAGAATTTCGTTGGCTTCGATTTGATATAAAGTAGAGCTTCTATCTCCAAACGAGCGAGAAGTTATGATGATTTGATTATTCGTGTACCGGGAGACGAGTATCGGCACGACATGTAGTTGTTGTCGATATTTAGATCGAATCTTGGGGACTATAAAATGAGTTTTGAAATGATTCAAGGACTGATGTAAAGTTTTAAACCTTTGGTTGTGAGTCTGTTTTCAAAGTCAGTTGTCGGATTTGTAAACGGGATTGTTTAGAATGGTCAAAATGGTTGTATGAGTCGGTTACGTAAAACTGTCCGGTTTTTGTAGTTCAAAGATGAGTCGGGCAGGGAACTTTAAAAGTAAAAACTTTAGATGGGCTTTTAGGAAGACTTTATATAGATAGTAAGTGAGGTCTCTGATTAGTACCATGAATATTTGACGTGTTTAAATGGGGTAAATGGGCTTGTACATTTGGTATGTACCGGCAGATTTTTTTATCGAGTGTATTGTCTAATAAAGTAAACATATAGAAGGAAGTAATAGGTCGCTTGTATTGTTTTTCTTTTGGTTTTGTTGTGATTTTATTATTTTGAGTTTGATATTATTAAGTATGGATTTTACTTGAATCTATTATTAATAAACGCGTCTTATTTGATAGGTTACGGTTTTTGTGTTTATCAGGCATCAACTATCGTCGAAGATTGTCTTGCTACTGCTATTACTCAAGGTGAGTTTATAGCCTCGCTTTGTAATTGTTTTGAATGATTTTAAAACCCGCGAGGGGGATATATGCTATTTGAAAATAAATGGAACACAAGTCATGAATAATTGTTTGGACCCGTATGTTGCCTTTGGACCCGAATATTGCCTGAATTGTGTTGAGTACCTAGTTGTAGAAGGCCCTAAATTCATGAACCGTTAACTATTGTCTTGCCCTTGTGTGGGTTGGAAATAGCCTCTTAAACAATTGATAGTACTATCAGGGTTGACACCCCTATCCGTGACGAGAGTTAGTACGTTGAGTGCGCTACTCGGACGAATAACTTGAATAAGAGACAAGGTAAAATTTACAACGATTAACTTAAGAGGGGAAATGGTTTCACTTTTATCATGCCGACGTTTTGGCGGATGATTGGTCATAACCGGTCGGTGTCATGAGCTTAAACACAATTGTATACCTTATGCTATAAGATGAAATGCCTGATCAATAGATTGTGACGACAATTCTATTAAATGATTATGATTGATCTCTTGTGACAATCTAACATTTTTAGGTAGTAAATTATTTTCTCGTACATTATTTTGAAACTTATTTTTGTGTTGGTTGATGAACTCACAATTTACGGATTTAAAATTGGGCTTGCGTGCATAATTAACGTCTTTTACGACTAAAACGGAAACCCTAGGATTACGTATTTACGTTTTTGAACTCCGTTTTTGATGAGACATTTTTTATTAGATTCATTTTGTGTCGTTGATTCATAATTTATAAAAACGTTTTCGTAAAACGACCCGAGGGCACGCAAATCGAGGAAACTAGAATCGAGGAGTACCCATAAATAAATGGGGATGAGACAAAACTACTTTTGCCCCACCCCCACTATATGGGACGGCTAACTTAGCCACAACACCCTTGAGGTGTCAAGTTTACAAAGTAAGCTAGGACACTTGTCCTAGCCACTTCACAAACAAGCAACTTGATCAAAAACCACTCACACGAAACCATTTCCTCATTTCAACTCATGCAAATAACCAAAACTCTCTCTTCTCTCTCTCACTCTTGCCGTCTAAACTCAACCAAAACAACCCTCATTTGATCAAATTTAACCATAAAATCTTATGTTATTCACACATATGATGAAAACTTTTTGAAGCTCTATTGATTGTTGGTGATTTTAACATCCAAAGAGAAGATTTGTTGGTGTATTAGGGATGATTATCCACAAGAATTTCTTGGAGATAGGTGATCTTGAAGTTAGTTTTGGTGTACCCCAAGTGTTGTCATCAAAAGTCAAGTTATAATCTTGGTTGGTAAACAAGATCATCCTTCCCATTTCCATTGTTATTTTTGTAAATGTAAATTGTATTTTCTTTCTTAAGCTATATGTATATGATGATATATGATGATAAAAATATTATGTGGGGATCATGTGTTGATGAACTTAGTTAAAAAGATTGAAGACTACATGTAAAAGTGGTGAAATCATACTTAAAATAGTTGGCTGTATAAAAATAGTAAAGAACATTATGTTAAATTGTTAAAATGGCTTGAATGAATTAATATACAGTAAGATATGATACTTTTACACATGTGAGAGTTGGCCATACAATGGAATCCTTAAAATGAGTGAGATATGATCAAAAACAATATTGAAGTACAAATCTGAGTAGTCTGTTTTGTATGGACTGTTAGGCACACTTAGCCATCGATTGAGCAGTAGCTAAAACTGAGTTAATTGTAGCACATAATATGTAGTTTGTTTCACCCAAAGATGAGCTTCTATCTCCTTATAGAACTCAAGATAGGGTTAAAATGGTGAAAGTGAAAATAATAATCAAATTTGTAAAATAAAAGTATATAGTATAATATTAGCACTCAAGTAAATATAATATAAAATGTATACTTAAAACCCACAAACTTATATATTACATATAAATAAATATGTACTTTAATAAATAAATGAGACATTTTATAAAAATGACAATTTGATAACTTTACAAGTTATAAAACTATAAACATGAGTTTTACGTCTTTTCGGCTAAAACCGATAAATTAACGTTTTCGTCAATTAAAACTTAGACGGTCGGACCCGTCTAATGTAAACTTTTTACAACTTATATACTGATGTATAAGTACATATTACAAGTAAAAACCGATAAAAACTCGAGCTTTATAACATATGGACATTAACGGGCCAAATTAGCCTTATTGGACTATTAACCCAACTAATTTGGCTAAACACTAATGGACTTACTCATTGGGCTTAACCCACTTGGGGCTAACATGTGAGTATAGGGCTGATGTTAAAAGTATAAAATGGGCTAATATAATGTAATGGGCTTATCATGGGCTTATTGGGCCTTAACATGTAAAGAAGTTAAACTAGTGAAACTAGTATAAAAATTTACCAACACATAACACTATAATGAATAAATAAAGATGTACAATCCCACTTGATCATCATCATATTTATAAAATCATCATATGTATACATAGTTATTATTTTTATAAAGTCATTTGGACAAAAGTCTAAGACCGAGTATTATTTATATAGGTTTCCGTGATCGAAGCACGCCCGTCGCCGATAAACCGCCTTTCATAATCAACGTGAGTTCATAGCCTCGCACACTTTTAAATGTTTTATAAAATGTTTTGTAAACCCGCGAGGGAGATAACATGCTAGTTTTTGATAAAAAAAACACAAGTAGTCCCGATGGTATGCTTAATGATATGGACCCGAATGATGCTATGACTCAATAAATGAGATGAAATGGATTATTAGTTGTTAGGTTATGTCACTTAAAGTCCCATTAGCATGAATTGTGAACTACCGGGATTTGGTAGACGCTTATGCATATGATAGTACTATTTGGGGAAGATCACCCCAGTTCGCGCCTTGACGGTTGATCCCCGTCGTACCACATTGATTGGTAAGCGAATTTATGTATGAGAAGATTTACATAGCGTGATTTTTGTGACGACACGCTAACTTAGATGGGCAAATTGTTTGTCGGGTTCGAGGCCCGTTGTTTGTGATAGTAAGGTAACAATGTCATGCGGCTAATAAAATCAAATGTAATCTAAATATCCGATCTGATACGATGCCAATAATGGTAATATTGAGACTACGATCTCATGGACGGTTTAAGATGTATGCTTTGCTTTATATATTGCCTGACAAGAAATACGAGGACTTACTTCTGATATTATACTTGTGTTTTAATTTCAATGATTGTTTTATATAACGGTTTTATTAAACTCTATGAATTCGCTTGGCATTCGCTGATATGATTTTTGCATGTTTTTATCTCAGATGCTTGAAGGTAATTCGGATGGAGATTGTTAGGACCATTGGAATAGTTAATTGTAATAGGTAGACTAGGAGGTATGTAGTTCCTCCTAGTCCTAGTAGTAGTAGGAGCAAGTCGTGCTCCTGGTCCTAGTTTAAGTCAAACTTTATTATTTATTTATTATTCTGTTAGGATATGCATGAGATATGTTAGGAAAGGATATGCATATCAGTTTTATACGTTTTGTTTAATGATGTATTAGGGTTTCCTTGTAGTATAAAAGGAACCTTAGGCAGAAGGGTTAGACACACCTTCATCAAACGTAATTCTAGTCATTATCAATATTAAAAATCCTTAGTATTTGTATTCTGCACTTATATCGTATAGAGTCTCTCTGTGAATAGACTTGTGATTACAGAAGTCGTTCACCGTTCCTGACAGGCTGCAAGATCCACATCTAGTGGACCCAACAAGTGGTATCAGAGCCTGGGAGAGTCTCTGTACAAGAAGAATCAATTTTTTTATTACTAACATTTTTGGTTAATCATGTCTGCCTCAAGTTCTACTCAAACAGGAGAAGATAGCACTCCTAAAACTCTGCAACCTCAGCAGATCGTTGCCACGGTTTCCAATACAAATGGTAAATTTCCTCTTCTGAAAAAGGACGAGTATGATAGTTGGGCAATGAAGATCGAATGGTGGATCACCAACACTGATCAAGACCTTTGGAAGGTTATTCTGAATGGGAACAGCATGAAGCTGACTGGAAGAGACAAGAATGGTAATATTACTCTTCTTGACCCTAAAACTCATGAAGAAATCATAGCCATTCAGAAGGAGGTCAAAGCAAAAACTATTTTGCTTCAATCTCTTCATGATGATCACATAGGTGACTTCTACCATTTGGATGATGCTAGAGAGATCTGGAATGGAATAAAAGCAAGGTTTGGTGGGAATGAGGAGTCAAAGAAAATGCGAAGATCCATGCTGAGAGATGAATTCATAGAATTCAAAATCTCAGAAACTGAAGGTATTCATCAAGGGTATGACAGGTTCCAAAAGATATTGAGCCAGTTGAATCAACTTCGGTCAAAACCTGACGATGGTGATATTAATGCAAGATTTCCTAGAGCCTTACCTTACTCATGGAATCAGGTGGTAATCTCTCTAAAATCAAAAGGTGGGCTTGACTATCTCAACTTTGATGATTTATTTCATAAGCTCAAAACTTTTGAACCTCATGTGAGAGGATATTCAAGTGATTCTTTTCCCACTCCTGCTAATTCTTCCTTTGTGAGTTCTATGGCATCCAGTCCCATGTCTTATGCTAGTAGCCCAAGCAATAATGTGTCTTCTCAACATACTTTTCAGCATACTTCTGCTCCTGATCCTACAGCCAAGTCTGGTAGCATGGTAGAAGCCGTTCTTCATTCTTTTGTTGCCGACGTTGATGCTCAACAGCAACTTGCTTTTGATGACTTCAAACAGGTTGATAAACTCGACCTGGATGAAATGGATCTCAAATGGCAGATGGCCATGCTCACTCTTAGGGTTCACAAATTTGAGAAGAAAGCAGGTCGTAAGTTTAATTACAACCCACGAGAGCCAGCAAGGTTTGACAGAAGCAAGGTTCGATGCTATAACTGCCAGCAGCAAGGTCACTTTGCAAGGAAATGCCCTAACAAGAATGACCAGGAGAAGAGCAGATATTCAGCTTTTAAGGTTCAGGAGGTAAAGGATGACAAGAAGGCATTGGTATCTGTTGACTCTATGGTCAACTGGAATGATCATCAGACTACTACATTGGAATCAGCTGAGTCCTCTACTGACGTGTTTGCAATGATTGCTGGGAATCTATCTGGTGCAGAGGAAGCAGACGAGTTTGCTCTTATGGGCATCTCACCTCAGGTACAACATTGTCCTCTTGGTTGTCATGATAAATATTCAGAATTGTTGTCCCAATATAATGACTTAAATGATCAGAATGATAAGTTTTTTTTAGAGGTTCAAGCCTATAAGGCTTCTTTAAACACATTGGAACAACAAAAGAGGTGGCTTCAAGATACTCAACGTGAGTATGAGGATAAAATTAGGATACTGAGCATCGATTTAGAAAACACAACAAATATGCTTAAATATACAGAAAAGGTAAAAAGATGACAGTATCAAAGAAAAACAGGAGATGAAAGAAAGATTAGATGCTACAATGTTGAGATTTGAAAAATGGCAAAAGGCACCTAAAAATCTTTCAAAATTAATCAATAGTAGCATGTCTGGTAGGACTAAAAGAGGGTTAGGATTTGATATATATATTTATTCAGAAGATGTGTTTGATTTATCTTTTTCGAGTGTCTTTGATGCCGACAAAGAGGAAGAGGGAGAACCTAGTTACAATAGGTTTAAACCAGCAGCAGAAATGCATGTTGTCCCTCCACCTCTTACTGGAACTTTCATGCCCACTTCTAGGCATAATGACTTGGATGGATCACAGATGCATGAGTCCCCAAAAAGTTCTACTAATTCTAATGACTTTGTCTCGTGTACTTTCAGTGACAAAGCCAGTGACTCTGCATCAAGTGGTTCAAGTGAAGAGTCGAGACCTACAAGTTCCAAGTCGAATGATCATGCTGCTATTGGTGCTAGGAAGTGTGAAGAGAGAGTTACTTTTAATTCAACAGTGTCTAGTCCTGGTTTATTGAGTCCTAGGAAGATTAATTCTCCTAGAATTGTGTGTAATAAAGTTAGCAGTATGAAACAATGTCATTCTAATAAAAGGTCAATCAAAACATGTTTTGTTTGTGGAAGTGCATTTCATTTGATTAAAGATTGTGATTTTTATGACAAACATTCTTCTGTTCATCAAGCATTTCTTGCTCCTGGTCCACCAGGAGTTGTTCCATATTCTTCTAGAAGACTCAATCCAAGTGCTCAATCGTTTTCTTCTTCTAGAAGGACCTCTCCATTAGCTTCTGATCATTGGAGAAACATTGGATTAACATCAAATAGAACTACCAGTAACTATTTTCAGAATTTTAATCCAATTTATCCACATAATTTTGACCACATGTATTTTGGTTTGGGAAATTTGGGAACTGCTGTTAAGCCCTCAGCAGGTTGTTCTTGGTCAAACAATAATACCAATATGATGCATAGGCAACCAAAGAACAACGGTGGATCTCATCAATCTTCTTGGCTCTCTACTAAAGATCCACAAGGCAGGCTCAAACCTGAAAAGGTTTGGGTCCCCTTAAGACACTAACTTTTGCATCTTTATTATCTTGTTGCTGTAGGTTACTCCATACCAAGATCCTACTCTAGGAATTGTTGATAGTGGATGCTCTAGGAGCATGACAGGAAATAAAAGTCTTCTATCTAACTTTGTACCATTTCAAGGCGGCAAGGTCTATTTTGGTGGAGGTGAAGGCAGGATCACTGGCAAAGTAACAATTCAGACGCCCAATCTTAATTTTGAGCAGGTCTACTATGTGGAAGCACTTCAACACTTCAACTTGATATCTGTCTCTCAGATATGTGACAAGAAGCAGTTTGTTCTCTTTACGGATACTGATGCACTTGTGCTATCCAAAGACTTTAAACTTCCGGATGACTCACAGGTTCTGCTCAGAATCCCTAGAAGACACAATCTCTATAGCATCAAGCTGAATGAAGTCAACCCTATTGGTCAACTAGCATGTTTGGTTGCTAAAGCCTTAGAAGATGAAGCCACTCAATGGCACAGAAGGATGGGGCATGTTAACTTCAAGACCATTTATAAACTAGAAAATATGAACCTGGTCTCTGGTTTACCTCCCAAGTCATTTAGAAATGATATTAATTGTATTGCTTGCAGCAAAGGCAAACAACATAAAGCATCCTTTAAAGCCATTACTGCTCTCAACCTTATAACTGAACCATTGCAGCTACTACACATGGATTTATTTGGTCCTACCTCTATTAGGAGCATTGACCACAAACAATTCTGTCTGGTGGTAACTGATGGATATAGCATGTTTACGTGGGTTCTCTTCATGGCTGCCAAGAGTGAGACCTACTCAATTCTTAAAGATTATATTACCCTTATAGAGAACCAGTTGTCCAAGAAGGTTAAAGGTATTCGTTGTGACAATGGAACCGAGTTCAAAAATAAATACCTCATAGCACTTTGTAATTCTAAAGGCATCAAAAGAGATTATAGTGCAGCAAGAACTCCTCAACAGAATGGTGTGGCAGAAAGAAAGAACAGGACTCTAATAGAAGCAGCAAGAACAATGCTTGCCGATTCCAAGCTTCCAACCATGTTCTGGACAGAGGCTGTTAATACTGCAAGTTATGTTTTGAATAGAGTTTCTATTACAAATCCTCACAAGAAGACTCCTTATGAGCTCCTAACAGCCAAAGTTCCAAATATTGCTCATTTGAAGCCATTTGGGTGTCTTGTCACCATTTTGAATACTAGTGACTATTTGGGGAAGTTTGATGGCAAGGCAGATGAAGGTTACATTGTGGGATATTCAGCTCACTCTCGGGCTTATCGTGTCTACAATCTCCAAGCCAAGCGAGTTTTTGAAACTATAAATCTCAGGTATTTTGAAGAGAAGTCAAACATCCAAGGCAAGGGTCCTGAATGGTATTCTGATCTTGATTATCTTAGTGATTCATTAGGATATTTTTGTTTCAAAACTAACCATGATGCAGGTCCACAAGTGTTTGCAACTTCTAGTACAGGTGCTCACTCTAGTCTTTCCGACTCCGATGACGAGGATGATATTTTTGTTGTTCCATCCTACTCCACCACAGTCTCTCCTACTCCTCCTAGTGATGCAACTCCATTGGATGTATTGGATTCACAAGTAGCTCTTGACACTCTACTCAAACAACAACAAGAAGCTACTACAGCAGCTGCTCAAGGTGGCTTTGAGTTTCCCTTGAATACGCCTACTGACAAAGCTGCTCCTAGTACTCCAACTACTACTCCTAGTGCTAGTTTAACACCTATTGGTAGTTCGGCTAGTGAGTCTGCTTCCCATACTGGATTCTCCAGTCCTTCTGATCTGGGGAACCATCAAAAGAAGTCTTCTACCAAGCTGGATGATATTCATAAACAACCAATAGAGAGCATTTTCAACGCTGCTTCATATGATGATGACTTTGTTGGGTATCTTCGTAACTTGGCACCAGAAGTGGAGGTAGCTTCCAATCCAGTGTTGCAATCACACAAAGATCACCCTACTACTCAAATCATTGGAGATCCTAGTTCTACTGTCAAGACACGCAGAATGCATAAGAAGGCCTCGTATGATCATCATGCTCTTGTGAGCTATATTGAAGATCAAAAGCGTAATAATCATACGAACTTTCAACACTGTTTGTTTGCTTGTTTTCTTTCACATGTGGAACCTAGATCAGTCACTCATGCTATTGAGGATCAAAGTTGGGTGGAGGCTATGCAGGAGGAAATGCAGCAATTCTTGTTTCAGAATGTCTGGATTCTAGTTGACTTACCAGATGGAAAGACAACAATCAATACCAAATGGATTCTCAAGAATAAGAAAGATGCACGGGGAATTGTATTAAGGAATAAAGCTAGGCTTTTTGCACAGGGCCACACTCAAATTGAGGGCATTGACTACACTGAAGTTTTTGCTTCGGTTGTTAGGATTGAGGCTATTCGTCTGTTTTTGGCTTTTGCTTCTTATGTGGGCTTAACAGTTTTTCAGATGGATGTCAAGAGTGCATTTCTCTATGGCAAGATTGATGAGGAAGTTTATGTCACTCAACCTAAGGGCTTTGTAGATCCACTTCATCCCAAGAAATTTTACAAGGTGGTCAAGTCTCTTTATGGACTACATCAGGCTCCTAGAGCTTGGTATGAGCGTCTCTCAACTTTCTTGTTAAAGAATGGCTATAGAAGAGGTACAATTGATAAAACACTATTTCTTAAGAGGAACACCAAGGACATTATCCTTGTTCAGGTTTATGTGGACGATATTATCTTTGGTTCTACTAAGAAGGAATGGTGTGATGAGTTTGAAAAACTGATGAAAGGCGAATTTTAGATGAGTGCTATGGGAGAGCTTTCCTTCTTCCTTGGTCTTCAAGTCAAGCAACAGTCGGATGGGATCTTCATAAGTCAAGATAAATATGTTCATGAGATCCTTCAAAAGTTTGACATGGATCCTCTTAGACCAGCAGCAACACCTTATGAAGTTGTTAAAGTCAAACACAAGAATGAGCCAGATCCTCCGGTAAATGTTCACATGTACAGGTCTATGATTGGCTCACTCATGTATTTGACTGCCTCACGTCCGGATATCATGTTTGCAGTAACTGCTTATTCTAGACATTAGGTGGCTCTAACGGTTTCTAACTTGAATGCAGTCAAGAAGATTTTCAAGTACATCAAGGCTCAACCCAAGCTTGGCTTGTGGTATCCTAAAGAATCACCTTTTGTTCTTGAAGCATATAGTGATAGTGACTATGTAGGTGCTAATAAAGACAGAAAATCTACTACTGGTGGTTGTCAATTCTTGGGTCGAAGACTTATTTCATGGCAATGCAAGAAACAGACGATCGTAGCTACTTCTTCAACAGAAGCTGAATACGTTGATGTTGCTAGTTGTTGTGGACAAGTTTTGTGGATCCAAAATCAGATGCTGGATTATGGGTTCAATTTTATGAACACCAAAATTTTCATTGACAACCAAAGCACTATCTGCATTGTGAAGAATCCTGTTTTTCATCAACGTACAAAACATATTGAAATTTGGCACCATTTTATACGGGATGCCAATGAGAAGAAGTTGATACAGGTTCTTAAAGTTCATACGGATGATAATGTTGTTGATTTGTTGACAAAAGCCTTTGATGGTCCTCGGTTCAACCACTTGGTGGTTCACATTGGGATGGTCAATCCTTGAGACCTAGGATTGAGGGGAGGCTAAACCTAAGGGGAGGCTTAGTGTACATATTTATTTGCACAGACTAACATATTGGTAGATTTTAACAACATATTGAATGGGTTCTGGTGGTGTGTGTTACTCCTGGTGGAGGTTTTTGCTCACTTCTGATGGTTGTCTTCATTCATGCCTGGCTTCTAGTCATTATTGGTTAGCTTCTAGTCGTTCTTGGTTGGCTTCTAGTGGATAAAAATCCTTCTTTGTCAAGTGATGGTTGACTTCTGGTCTTGGTTTGGGACACTGTTCGCTTTGTTGACTTCTGTTGACCACATTCTGCTTCTAGTATTGACCATTGTGCGCTTTGACTTTTAGTCAACGCATGCAAATTCTGGTATATATCCTCTTATTTAACTTTGGTAAATTGGAATTTGCAAATAGTGTTAAAAGGGGCAAGTGGTTACTTTGCATTAACTGCCTAATTTGAAAGGGCAACCCCCATTATTAGGGGTCAATGAACAGTTACTCACACCATTATTTATGGTCAATTAACCCCCCCTTGACTCATTCATCTCACTCATAACACACACACATCCGATCCTACTCTCTCAAACCCTAACAAATCATCTTCCATTCCTACTAATCAACATCCATAGCTGCCCTGGTATACCAACCTGCTCACAATAAGGTCGCTTATCTAGGAGATGGTCCACACCGTGATGATTTCACTTCTGGAATTCATTGAGGCTTCTAACCTCAGGTATGCTTTTACTGTGTGTCCCATTGTTTATGATAGGGTCATTCGTCAGTTTTGGGCTTCTGCTCGTCTTGTGGCTGTGGTTGGTCGTCCACGTGAACTCCATGCTACCATAGTTGGACGTTCATACGTGGTTACTGAAGCTTCTATTCGTAGTTCCCTTCATCTTCAAGATGAAGGTGGTGTTGTTTCCATCCCCAATGCGGAGGTTTTAGAGGGGATGGCTGCTATTGGGTATAATCATGGGGGGAAGTTTAACTTCCAAAAGAATCGGTTTTCCCCCCAATGGAAGCTTCTAGTGCACTTTTTGATTCATTGTTTAAGCCCCAAGTCTGGGAGTTGGGATGCTTTTCCTACTCCTTTGGCTACTGGTCAAATCTTCATAGCACAGGGTAGGGTATTTAATTTCTCTCGTTATTTGTTTGATGGGATGGTTAGCAATCTGTCTAGTGCTGGTTCTAGGAAGAAATTTCTGATGTATCCTAGGTTTTTACAGTAGATACTTGTTTGTCTACCTCGTGATAGGGCGGATCATGAGCCTTCTAAGCTTACTGCTAAAGTATACTATAACATGGCTCATGGGTTTAGCGGGGAGTGGAGGCCCCTTACTGATGCAATGTTGGGCCTTGCTTAGGGTCCTCATGATGTTGTTCCTCCGGTTGAACAAGCCGAGGAGGAACCTCAATTAGGTGATGACCCAATGGAGGAGGAGCATCCTACTGGTGGTGCTTCTAATGTGGTTGTGGAAGAGCCGGTTGAGGAGGTGGTGGTTGAAAGGCCATCCACTTCCAAGGTTGTTCCTTCTTCAATACCACATTCGTCTCCATTTGTGGATACTCCCCCTCCTAGTCCTGCTCCACATTCTTCTGCTAAGCCTTCTGGTGCTAGTGCTCATAATGCTGACCCATTTATTGCTTCTGGTTCCAATGACGCCTTCCCTGACCCAAGTCCTCTTGGTGGGAAAGCAGAGGAGCCTATTACACTTACTTCTTTACTTGATCTCATGCACAGGTACCATGAACAAATTCTTTCCTTGGAAGCAGATTTGAATCAACACCGTAAGCTTACCCGGGAATTTGTTCTTCCCATGGCTGACCAGATTAAAGCCTTGGAGACACAGCAGAGGCGACGGAAGAAGCATGTGGTTCACTCTGATTCTGATGAGGAGGTTGAGGATCGTGTTGAGGATGGTTTGAATTTGTTGGCAAATGCTGCCTTTGCTGATAAGTTGTATGATGATCTGTCGATTCCTCCTACTTCCTCCAGCATTCCTTCTCCTGCTGTTGTTCCCACACCAAAGGAAGATGTTGCTGGTCCTACTGCCGGTTCCACTGCTGGTCCATCTCATGATCCAAAGGGGAAGGCCCCCATGACTGATTCTCCCTCACCCCCTCGCAAGCGTACACGCAGACAACTTGAGGAGGATAGGTTGGGTGAGGAGGCTGCTCAAAGGATGCAAGCAGAAATTGATCAAGCTGCTCGGGCTGAGGAGGAAGCGCTTCAGCAGCAGAGACGTGAAGAGGTGCAGCATGATGCTATGCATTGGAATGATAGCGATTGGATGCGGGTGTTGACTATTCTTACCACGGATTATTCCCAGTTCACTGATCTTTTGGGTTCTGATGTGAATGAGCATAACTGTATTCCTCGAGCAATGGTGTTAATGCGCAAGCAACAGTTGGCGCTTGCTGCACAACTTCGTGAGAGGCGTAAGAACAGGCCTTTGTTGAAAGCTGAGGAGCGAAAGCAGATGCAGCGGTATGTGAATTATCAGTCGGCTGCCTATTTCACTACTGGTTGGACGTGGGAACGGGTTCGGGCATTGTCTTTTGATGAGCTTAAGGCGCTCTATGAACGAATGATCAAGCATCAGAGCACCCCAATTCCGGAGCGTTTCGTTTATCGTCCTCCTCCACGTATGGTGCCTACTTCTCAACCTGCGGTTGCTACTGGTTCTACATCTGATGCTACTCTTGGTTCTGCTGCTATTCCATCGGTTGTTGATGCTTCTACAGTTGGTACCACCCCTAATCCTTCGGTTGCTCCTCCTGTTTCTTCTCTAGGTCCTACTACCACCACCACCTATGCTACCACTACCACCACCACTGCTACACCTGCTATGGCATCACCATCACCACCCGTGCCTGGTCCTTAACCTATTCCTTCTTCTGGTGCAGCTCCTGTTGATCTTTGGATGGGCAAACTATTGATTCTACTTCTATTGATCCCACTCCTGCTGCTCAGGTAAAGGTTGAACCCTCGCCTAGTGATCCCACTCCTCGTCGTTCCATTCGCAAGCAATTGGCTAGACGTGCTAGACGCGGCAAGTCTGTTCCCTATGAGAAGCGTGCTCCCGAAAATCTTATTGATGCAGCTTCCGATAGTGACTCCGACTTACCATTGGGTAATGGATCTACTACAGGTTGGACAGTTACGCTTTCCACGACTCTACCTGGTACTGTCTCTCATCGAATTACTCTTAGCGATGGTTCTGTTCGGTTTGCTTCGGGTTTGCAAGGTATTTTGTCCTGGGCGGATCGTAAAGATCTTATGGCTTTATATGGGTTTGTGGATGTTGGTATGCCTGTTCATCCTAATGACGTGCCCTCCTGGCCTGGTCTGCGAGTATGGGCTGATTTGAAAATGATGCTTGATGCCCCTCCCCATGCTCCTGTTTTTGGTGTCTGGAAGGATCAGCCACAATGGGTTATTCAGCGATGGAAGTTATATGCTGGCTGTGCTGTGCATGTGTTAGAGTTGGAGTCTGGTCTTATGGTGTTCATGCTCACAGATTTGGATTATCCGTTGACGATTGCTTCGATGGAGGCCATGCTTGCTTGTCACTTGCAGATTTCTAATGCCCCTTCCGGGAATGAGTCTTCTATGGAAACTACACTGGTGCAAGGGATCCAAGCTCGTTTGCAAGCTGATAAGGTGGCTGCTTCTGGTCTGTGATATGGTTGGTTTGTAAGTTTTTATGTTTTGTGTTTTTGAATCATTTGTTAATACTGTAATTCTTTTCACCAATATGTATAGTGATTGGTGATTTTCATTTTTTTTATAGTTAAAAAAAATACTTTTTATATAATATCTGCTTATACTTTAAACAAATCATGGCTTTTACACTTGTAAATAATATACCATCTGCTGATTCACACTTTGGGTTCCTGTTGCTGATTCACACTTGCGCTGGTTGGTTGTTTCATCTGGTGTTGGACTTGGTCCTCACAACAAATGGTCCTCAACTCACCATGTCTAATCGACAAGAAAGAGTTGATTCACCTTGAGGGTACTGCTCTTGGTGTGAATCTCAAATCCGTTGATGGTTGCCAGGTTACCCAAAACTGGATGGTTTTCACTTGCCATGGTCCTAGACTGAAAAGTGGCTAATCCAAGGGGGTACGGCTCTTGGTAAAGTTTTATCAAATCCGTTGATAGCTGTAATAGCTTGCTTAAAGCTATAGGGTTTTCAACTCACCGATGCTTCATTGCTAAGAGTTGGCGAGTCCAGAGGGGTACGGCTTCTGGTAAAGACATATCAAATCCGTTGACGGTTGTGATGGTTTGCCTAAAATCATCAGGGTACCCTCACTCACCATTGATTCACGTTCTAAGAGTTGGGATGGGTTCTGGTCTGCCAGGGTGATGCTGATTCCACCAGAAAGACTGGCTAGCCCAAGAGCGAGCAACTACTTGGTAAAGGCTCATCAAATCTGCTCATGTTGCTGTAAAGATTCAACACGATGCTGATTTGTTTCAAGCTTTGGAGAAGCTTCTAGTGTTCCATGTTGCGGCGGTTCTTATGTTTCTTATCTTGCTAGTGCTGCTGTTTCTTTTGCTGTTTCAACCCTCAGGCTTTATTAAACGTTTTACCAGGAAACTTGAACTCAACAGGTCAAATTCAAGTTTAGGGGAGGATTGTTAGGACCATTGGAATAGTTAATTATAATAGGTAGACTAGGAGGTATGTAGTTCCTCCTGGTCCTAGTAGTAGTAGGAGCAAGTCGTGCTCCTGGTCCTAGTTAAAGTCAAACTTTATTATTTATTTATTATTCTGTTAGGATATGCATGAGATATGTTAGGAAAGGATATGCATATCAGTTTTACACGTTTTGTTTAATGATGTATTAGGGTTCCTTGTAGTATAAAAGGAACCTTAGGCAGAAGGGTTAGACACACCTTCATCAAACGTAATTCTAGTCATTATCAATATTAGAAATCCTTAGAAAGGATCAAGTCTTTATAGTTATTTTGTTCTTCTTTATAGTATTTTTATTCTGCACTTATATTGTATAGAGTCTCTCTGTGAATAGACTTGTGATTACAGAAGTCGTTCACCGTTCCTGACAGGCTGTAAGATCCACATCTAGTGGACCCAACAGAGATCGACTCTGATGGCCCACATAATAAAATTATTCATTCGATCTATGTTTTGTAAACCTATGACTGTATAATTTGGGGACCTGCTGCTGTAAACTTAAAACTTTTCTTTCAAATGAATGTATGTTAAACCTTGTACAACCATTTTTATGTGTTGTATATGATTGGAGTTATTGTGCTATCCCGTAACACTCTAATGACTCTTCCGCTGTACCGATATGAAATTTGAGAGTGTTACAGTTTGGTACCAGAGCTCTCGTTATAGAGAACGAAAGATTTTTAAAATCAAGGTTTTGAACAAAACTTTTCAAAATCTTTTAACTATAAACATTTTGAGAAATATTTGAAAAATCTTTTGACTATAATGGTGCCAAAGATCTCCGACGTTACCAACAAGCCTTATTGAGAAGATATATATTTTGATATATACAATTTAATTTATATATATGTATATATCGTGGTTACTGTTTAATAATAATTTTTATGCTAATACGAGATATATATAAATGCATATTGTCATGGTTGACCCTAATATTCCTGTAGAGAACCATGTTGTTCCCGAACCTAATGTAGATGATAACCTTTATTCAGACTTAGTGGATTATGATGTAAATGAGGATATGGATGATGATGAGGAGGAACCATTTGAGGATCCCGAGCCCGAGATAGGACTAGGAGATCAGATTGCCCCTCAGGTTGATGTTGTAAAGAATGAGAATGATAATGTTGGTATTGAGAATGATGATGAGATTGGTATAGATAATGTAGGTAATGAGGATGACGACGAAGATGTCAAGGAGGAGATAGGTATAGATGATGAGGTTGATGAGGCTGAGCTTATTTTCCCTTATGATGTAGCGGAGGGTGAGCCCTTACCCCCTCCAGTTGATTGGTCTGACTCTGAGTTTGAGCTACTTAGAGATGAATTTTCTGAATCATCTGAATCTGATTCTGAATCAGAGGATGATGAGGATGATGATGCACCTGATGGTATCGATGGGATTGCTACTCATAGACATGTGATAGGAGAGTCGTCTAGGGTTCGAGAGGCTACTCATATTGATGGTCTTGCACCTCGGGCCTTGAGACGTGATTTAGATGCTTCCCGTGTTCAGGGTAGTATGACAGAGGTTGGATTAGGTGTTTTTCAGACTTATGTTGCTTATTTAGAGTCGAAGACTGAGGTTGGTGAGAAATAGCGGGAATTGCTTAACTTGGATTTGACTAATGTGGAGCGTGGTTTGAATGAGGCTTTTAGGAGGTTATCTGTGTTAGAAAGTGGTGAGTATGCTGAAATGAAGAGAAATGTGAATACTATGGAGATTCAGTTGAGTGTAGCTCGTACGATGCGTAAGAAGGCTGAAAAAGAGTTGAATATATCTGTTGGTTGGAACAGTAGGTTTTATACTGAGATGGTCGAGAAAGGAGTGATTCGTAAGCGCCCAGCTGAAGATGTGTCTTGTGATCATCCGACGAAGATACCGAAGACGATGGATGATGGACCATCTGGCGGTTCTCAGTAGACCAGTCTATCTTTAGTAGTTACCTTTGTATCTTTTGTATCTTTTGTAACTTTGACTGAACTGACCTATTAGTTAGTAGATCTGGCACGAACTTTGGGCATGTATAGTGATAGAAATTTTGATATGGGACGTAAATTAAGACAATGCGTTTGTTTCTAATCCAATTAAATATGTATCTTGTCTTGAATTCCGTATTGTGCCTTATTTGTATCTTGATTATGAATTCAATCTATCTTATATGAATCCCTTGTTGGGTGAATGCTTAATACTTTGAAATTGTGAAATTATAGAACCATGCCGCCCAAGAAAGCTGTGAGTGAGGATGATGTACATAGGATTATTGCGGAGCAAGTTACGGCATCTATGACTGAATTTATGGAAAATGCTAGAAATGGAGCTGGCAGTAGTGGAGCTGGCGGTAATGGAGCTGGCAGTAGTGGAGCTAGCGGTAGTGGAGCTGGCGATAGTGGAGCTGGCGGTAGTGGAATTGGCGGTACTAATGTGAATGTGAATGCTAATAATGTGAATGCTAATGCTGGAGGAAATGTAGGAGGACTTGGACCTAATGCACCTAAAATCGGTGGTTGTACTTATGTGACATTCATGAAGTGTGAACCTCTACCTTTTAATGGAACTGAAGGTGTTGTAGGATTAAGCCAGTGGATTGAGAAGATAGAGTCGGTGTTTCGGATTAGTAAGTGTAAGGAGGAAGATAAGGTGACTTTTTCTATGGCTACTCTTAAAGGTCGTGCGTTGACTTGGTGGAACAGGAGAATTGCTTTCATGGGTATTGATGTTGCTAATGCTACTCCTTGGGCTGAAATTAAGAAATGGATGACTTTGGAGTTCTGTCCCCGTAGTGTGATCATTAGGTTGGAACAAGAGTTGATTCATCTTAGAATGAAAGGTGTGGACATCGATAGCTACACAAACTGATTCCATGGGTTGGCCTTGATGTGTCCTCGATTGGTGGAACCCGAAGAGATCTGAATTGAGCAATATATTAAAGGGTTAACCAAGAACATCCTAGGGGACGTGAAATCATCAAAACCACTGACCATTGATGATGCTGTTTGAATGTCTTACCAACTCATTGGGCAAATAATTCAGGATAAGGAGGATGAAGCACGTACTGGTGAGAAAAGAAAGGGTGATGGCGATCGTGGAGATAGAGGTGATAATAGGAAGAATTTTAATCGTCGCCAAAACCAAAGAAAGGGGAATGCAAATGCTCTTACCAACAACACACCGCGCAATGATGAAAAGTGTCCTAAGTGTGGTAATAAGAGGCATGCTGGCGACTGCTGGAAGTGTCGAAATTGCGGAAAGCTTGGACACAAAGTTGAAAGGTGTAAGAAGGGAATCATTTGCTTCAACTGTAGTGAAGAAGATCATAAGAAATCGGATTTCCCTAAGTTGAAAGCGATTGGACCTGGAAGAAACCCCCAGGGTGGTGCTTATCAACTTGGAACAGTTGAGGTTAAGAAAGAGGATCCGGATGTCGTTACTGGTACGTTTTTACTCAACAATCATTATGCTGTTGCTTTATTTGATTCGGGTGCTGATAGGAGCTTTGTATCCACTAAATTTAGTGCCCTTATTGACATTGAACCTGTTGAGATAAATACCAGTTACGAGGTGGAATTGGCTGATGGTAAATTAGTGAAAACTAATAAGCTATTAGAAGGATGCTCTCTAAATCTCTTAAGCTATTCATTTTCGATTGATTTGATGTTGAGAGGTAGTTTTGATATTATTATTGGTATGGATTGGTTATCGTTGAATAATGCTACAATTTTATGTGGAGAAAAGAAGGTTAAGATTCCTCTTAGGAATAGGACGTTAGTAATTGATGGTAATCGAGGTGAATCTCGTTTGAAAATCTTATCATGTATTAAAGTCCAAAAGTACATCAGGAACGGTTGCGAGCTATTCTTAGCTCAAGTGACCGGGAATGAGTCTAAGGAGAAACGATTAGAGGATGTACCTATTATCTGTGAATTTCCTGAGGTATTTCCTAAAGATTTACCCGGACTTCCGCCGATAAGGCAAGTTGAGTTTCGAATCGATCTAATTCCTGGTGCTGCACCGGTAGCACGTGCACCTTACCGATTAGCACCTTCTGAATTAAAGGAATTATCTGAACAACTTAAAGAGCTGTCTGATAAAGGTTTTATTCGACCGAGCTCGTCGCCTTAGGGAGCTCCAGTCTGGTTCGTTAAGAAGAAGGATGGATCTTTCCGTATGTGCATTGATTATAGGGAACTGAATAAGTTGACGATTAAAAATCGATATCCTTTACCAAGGATTGATGATTTGTTTGATCAACTACTAGGATCTAGTGTGTATTCTAAGATAGATTTGCGGTCTGGATATCACAAACTTCACGTTCGTGAAGAAGATATTCCTATAACTGCATTTAGAACTCGTTATGGACACTATGAATTTCAAGTAATGCCATTTGGGTTAACTAACGCACCTGCGGTCTTCATGGATCTAACGAATCGAGTGCGCAAACCCTACTTGGACAAATTTGTGATCGTGTTTATTGACGATATTCTAATCTATTCTAAGAATAAAGATGAACATGGAGAACATTTAAGGATTATCTCGAGTTTGTTAAAGAATGAAAAGTTGTATGCTAAGTTTTCAAAATGTGATTTTTGGTTAGATTTTGTGCAATTTCTTGGTCATGTGATTAACAAAGATGGAATTCATGTTGATCCTGTAAAGGTTGAAGCCATTAAGAATTGGTCTACACCGACAATGCCAACGGAGGTGCGACAGTTCTTAGGATTGGCTGGCTATTATGTGTGATTCATTAAAGAATTTTCTTTAATAGTTAAACCCTTAACTAAGCTTACTCAGAAGAATAAACCTTTCGTTTGGGGAACTGAAGAAGATGGATCATTTCAGATATTGAACAAAAATTATGTAGTGCGCCAACTCTATCATTAGCCGACGGAAGTGAAGATTTTGTAGTATTTTGTGATGCATCTCTTAGAGGTTATGGAGCTGTTTTGATGCAGTGAGAAAAAGTAATAGCTTATGCTTCTAGGCAATTAAGGAAGAATGAGGAGAATTATTCTACTCATAATCTTGAGTTAGGAGATGTAGTCTTTGCTCTTAGGTTGTGGAGACATTATCTATATGGCACCAAGTGTACGGTATTCATCGATCACAAAAGCTTACAGTATATTCTCGATCAAAAGGAATTGAACATGAGGCAACGAAGATGGATAGAACTGTTAAGTGATTATGATTGTGATATAAAATATCACCCAGGAAAAGAAAATATTGTTGTCGATGCATTAAGTAGAAAGGATAGAGAGCCTATCAGGGTACGTTCTCTAGTCTTGATTGTGCACAATAATTTGCCTGAGCAAATTAGAAATGCGCAAATAGAAGCCTGTAAGAAAGAAAATTTTGTTAATGAAGGGTTTCGAGGAGAAGGAGATCCTTTAGAGGTTAGAGCTGATGGAGTGAAATGCTTAAGAGGTCGTATGTGGATACCTAAGTTTGGAGGCTTAAGAGATTTGATTATGTTAGAATCCCATAAAGGTAAGTATTACATTCATCCTGGATCTGATAAAATGTATCATGATTTGAAGAAGTTGTACTGGTGGCCAAAAATGAAAGCTGATATTGCTATGTATGTTCTTCAATGCTTGACTTGTGCTAGAGTCAAAGCTGAACATCAAAAGCCATCAGGACTACTTCAACAACCAAAGATTCCTGAATGGAAGTGGGAGCGAATTACGATGGACTTTATTACCAAGCTTCCTAGAACATCATCTGGAAACAACTCGATTTGGGTCATTGTCGACAGACTGACCAAATCAGCACACTTCATTCCAGTTAAAGAGCAGTTCTCACTGGAGAAGCTTACTCGTATTTATCTTGAGAATGTTGTATCCAAGCATGGAGTGCCTGTATCGATCATTTCAGATCGAGATCTTAGATTCGCATCGAATTTTTGGAAATCTCTCCAAAGATCTTTGGGAACGAATCTCGACATGAGCACTGCTTATCACCCCCAGACTGATGGGTAGAGTGAAAGAACGATACAAACACTGGAAGATATGTTGAGGGCTTGTGTGATAGATTTTGGTAAGAATTGGGATAAACATTTGCCGTTAGCAGAGTTTTCGTATAACAATAGTTATCATGCTAGTATTAAGGTTGCAACGTTTGAAGCTTTGTATGGTAGGAAGTGTAGATCTCCTGTATGTTGGAGTGAAGTTGGGGATACCCAGTTCACGGGACCGGAATTGATCCGGGAGACTACGGAGATGATAGTTCAGATTAAGAATAGGTTGTTGACTGCCCGAAGTAGACAGAAAAGTTACGTGGATGTGCGGCGGAAACCGATGGAGTTTGAAGTGGTTGACCGAGTAATGTTGAAAGTATCGCCATGGAAAGGCGTCATAAGATTTGGAAATCGATGGAAACTGAATCCCCGCTATATTGGACCCTTTAAGATTTTATCTAGAGTAGGTCCGGTGGCTTACAAACTAGAGTTACCCCAAGAACTTCATGGTATTCACAACACATTCCATGTATCTAATCTGAAGAAATATTTAGCAGTGAGTGATGAGAAAATTTCGTTGGATAAGGTCCGAATTGATGAGAAGTTGCATTTTATCGAAGAACCCGTAGAGGTTATGGATCGTGAGGTAAAGCAAATGAAACAAAGTCGGATACCTATCTTCAAGATCCGATGGAATTCAAAGCATGGACCGGAATTTACTTGGGAACGAGAGGACGAAATGTGGAAGAAATACCCACACCTCTTTGATTTCAATAAGAAACGGACATCAAAATGAAATGGATCACGAGGACGTTGATCCCTTTTAGGAGGAAAAGCTGTGACAATCTAACATTTTCAAGTAGTAAATTATTTTCTCGTACATTATTTTGAAACTTATTTTTGTGTTGGTTGATGAACTCACAATTTACGGATTTAAATTTGGGCTTGCGTGCATAATTTAACGTCCTTTACGACTTAACCGAAAACCCTAGGATTACGTATTTACGTTTTTGAACTCCATTTTTGATGAGACAATTTTTATTAGATTCGTTTTGTGTCGTTGATTCATATTTATAAAAACGTTTTTCATAAAACGACCCGAGGGCACGCAAATCGAGGAAACTAGAATCGAGGAGTGCCCGTAAATAAATAGGGATGGACAAAACCACTTTTGCCCCACCCCACTATGGTACGGCTAACTTAGCCCCTACACCCTTGACGTGTCAAGCTTACAAAGTAAGTTAGGACACTTGTCCTAGACACTTCACAAACAAGAAACTTGATCAAAAACCACTCACACCAAACCATTTCCTCATTTCAACTCATGCAAACCACCAAAACTCTCTCTTCTCTCTCTCACTGTTGCCGTCCCAACTCAACCAAAAAACCCTCATTTGATCAAATTTAACCATAAAATCTTATGTTATTCACACATATGATGAAAACCTTTTGGAGCTCTATTGATTGGTGGTGATTTTAACATCTAAAGAGAAGATTTGTTGGTGTCTTAGGGCTGATTTTGCACAAGAAGTTCTTGGAGATAGGTGATCTTGAAGTTAGTTTTGGTGTACCCCAAGTGTTGTCATCAAAAGTCAAGTTATAATCTTGGTTGGTAAACAAGATCATCCTTCCCATTTTCATTGTTATTTTTGTAAATGTAAATTGTATTTTCTTTCTTAATGTATATGTATATGATGATATATGATGATAAAAATATTATGTGGGGATCATGTGTTGATAAACTTAGTTAAAAAGATTGAAGACTACATGTAAAAGTGGTGAAATCGTACTTAAAATAGTAGGTTGTATAAAAACAGTAAAGAACCTTATATTAAATTATTAAAATGGCTTGAATGAATTAATATACAGTAATATATGATACTTGCACACATGTGAGAGTTGGCCATACAATGGAATCCTTAAAATGAGTGAGATATGATCAAAACAATATTGAAGTACAAATCTGAGTAGTCTGTTTTGTATGGACTGTTAGACACTTAGCCATTGATTGAGCAGTAGCTAAAACTGAGTTAATTGTAGCACATAATATATAGTTTGTGTCACCCAAAGATGAGCTTCTATCTCCTTGTAGAACTCAAGATATAGTAAAAATGGTGAAAGTGAAAATAATAATCAGATTTGTAAAATAAAAGTATATAGTATAATATTAGCACACAAGTAAATATAATATAAAATGTATACTTAAAACCCACTAACTTATATATTACATATATATAAATATGTACTTTAATAAATAAATGAGACATTTTATAAAAATGACAATTTGATAAGTTTACAAGTTATTAAACTATAAACATGAGTTTTACGTCTTTTCGGCTAAAACCGATAAATTAACGTTTTTGTCAATTAAACTTAGACGGTCGGACCCGTATAATGTAAACTTTTTACAACTCATATACCGATGTATAAGTAAATATTACAAGTAAAAACCGATAAAAACCCTAGCTTTATAACATATGGAAATTAACGGACCAAATTAGCCTTATTGGACTAGTAACCCAACTAATTTGGCTAAACACTAATGGACTTACTCATTGGGCTTAATCCACTTGAGCCCAACATGTGAGTATAGGGCTGATGTTAAAAATATAAAATTGGCTAATATAATGTAATGGGCTTATCATGGGCTTATTGGACCTTAACATGTAAAGAAGTTAAACTAGTGAAACTAGTATAAAAATTTACCAACACATAACACTATAATGAATAAATAAAGATGTACAATCCCACTTGATCATCATCATATTTATAAAATCATCATATGTATACATATTTATTATTTTTATAAAGTCATTTGGACAAAAGTCTAAGATCGAGTATTATTTATATAGGTTTCCGTGATCGAAGCACGCCCATCGCCGATAAACCGCCTTTCATAATCAACGTGAGTTCATAGCCTCAGACTCTTTTAAATGTTTTATAAAATATTTTGTAAAACCGCGAGGGAGATAACATGCTAGTTTTTGATAAAAATAGAACACAAGTAGTCCCGATGGTATGCTTAATGATATGGACCCGAATGATGCTATGACCCAATAAACGAGATGAAATGGATTATTAGTAGTTAGGTTATGTCACTTAAAGTCCCATTAGCATGAATTGTGAACTACCGGGATTTGGTAGAAGCTTATGCATATGATAGTACTATTTGGGGAAGATCGCCCAGTTCGCGCCTTGACGGTTGATCCCTGTCGTACCACATTGATTGGTAAGCGAATTTATGTATGAGAAGATTTACATAGCGTGTTTTTTGTGACGAAACGCTAACTTAGATGGGCAAATTGTTTTTCGTGTTCGCGGCCCGTTGTTTGTGATAGTAAGGTAACAATGTCATGCGGCTAATAATAATCCAATGTAATCTAAATATCTGATATGATACGATGCCAATAATTGTAATATTGAGTCTACGATGTCATGGACGGTTTAAGATGTATGCTTTGCTTTATATATTGTCTGACTAGCAATACGAGGACTTACTTCTGATATTATACTTGTGTTCTGATTTCAATGATTGTTTTATATAACGGTATTATTAAACTCTATGAATTCACTCGGCATTCGCTGATATGATTTTTGCATGTTTTTATCTCAGGTGCTTGAAGGTAATTTGGATGGAGATCGACTCTGATGGCCCACGTAATAAAATTGTTCATTCGATCTATGTTTTGTAAACCTATGACTGTATAATTTAGGGACCTGCTGCTGTAAACTTAAAACTTTTATTTCGAATGAATGTATGTTAAACCTTGTACAACCATTTTTATGCGTTGTCTATGATTAGAGTTACTGTGCTATCCCGTAACACTCTAATGACTCTTCCGTTGTACCGATATGAAATTTGAGAGTGTTACATCTTTCTCTTGTGTTCAAATGATGATTTGATAAACCTATAGACTTGCTCAACCGTTGTGTTGACGATTTTAAGCATGTATTTCAGGTTTGAAGTTGACTGATGATGGAGCTTGTTGGAGAAGGCTGCGGGTTGCTTTTGTGGTTGATGAGTCTAAAACTGATTTCTTTCCCTGTTTGTCACAAAAATAATTATGAATGGTCATGTACTTTAGTAAAAATGTTTGTCGTTTGGTTGAAATTTTTGGGGGACCGAAACGCTACTTTGATTGTTAAACTCTTGTTTTAATTGGGATCGATAGTTTTAGACAAATGGTTAAATTACTTTCTTTTATATTTGAAATGTCTCATTTTGAGATCGTTAAAAGTGTGTTGCGTAATGATGTTTGAGTTTAGCACCCAAATGTGTATTTCCGCTGCGTAATGTAATTTGGGGGTGTTAAAGATTGGTAATCAGAGCTTTTTAGTTATATAGAATTAGGTCGATTTTGAAAAATGTCCTAAACTATAACTTTGGTGTCAAAAATATTTGACAAAAGCACGCAACTTCTCAGCAAGGCTCCGGTAAGATTATTTTAGTTTTGTTATTGTATTATAGATGTATCCCTTAAAACTGAAATGATTTTTAGAGTATCTATTAAGTAAATACTATAATGACGTATTGATGTTATTGAAAGTACGTTGAGTACTTGTATCGTTATTTTCTTTATGCAATACATATGTATATAATTTTGAATAATGACCTTATATACCGTCGAGGGTCTAGGACAGTAGACCAGATGATGAACGATTTTACTACTGATTTCTTGCGAATTGTATCGGGTATGTGGAAGTTTGATTGATGTATGATAGATATGTGGTTGAAACTTGTGTGATTAGGAGGTTTTATGTGAATGAAAAATTGTTCCAAAGGTTGTATCTAGTATGTGGAGATTGGAGTTTGTTAGGACTCGGAAGATAGACGAGATTGCTAGTCTTAGGTCGATGGTGATAAATGTGAGTGCTTGAATTGAAAGGTTTAAGGAGGAGTAGGTAAGGTTTGAGAGGTTGAGTGAATGGGAGTCTCATGTGAGATCAGTTTTGGAAGTGTAGGAATGATGAAAGTCGTACTGAGACTTGTTTTGTGATTAATCTGCCATGTAGAGGTGAGTATTTGAATTTTGAGAGTTAGATGCCATCATGATAGAGATTCGACTTTAAAGTGCAAAAAGGGAAATAGACTAGTGTGATGAAGCTGACAGCAACCTTAAGGAGGATGAGGAGTCGGTGTCTAAGAAACTAATCGCGTAATGGATTTCTTTGTATTTTATTTTCTTGCTGTGATCGAACTTATTTAGACTTTGTGTCGTAGTATTGTGATGAAACTTATTATGTTTTAAGTTTGTTCGGTAGATGATTGTAGTGACAGAAATTGCCACTATCCTGTTGAATCTTCAACTCAATCTGAATCACCCTCATGATCTATGATGTGTCCTTATTAACTCTTTTGTGATTTGGTTAATCAACCCTTGTAGTTTGTGTTGTTCGTGCATGTAGTATTCATGAGATGTCCTGATAAAGAAATCCTTCTCTTATCTTGATATGTATACTTATCATGTTTCTTTCTTCTGTGATTATAGAATAAGGAGTAGAGGAAGCATATTTCTGTCATTAGCGGATCGTTGCGTGACTAAGTTTCCTAAAATATGCCGCCAAAGCTAACAACTATCACTGTGAACATGATTGAACAAGCTATTTCTAGAGCACTTGAAGCTGATCGTGCTGCAGGAAATAATGATGCTGCTGCTGATCCAGTTGGGAGTGTTGTCGCTGTTCCGCAGGTTCCAAGAGAATGTACGTATGCTAGTTTTATGAAGTGTGGTCCTACTCAGTTTCGTGGCACTGGTGGTGCTATAGAATGACGCAGATGGATTGAGAAAATAGAGAGTACATTTGAGATTAGTGGGTGTTCTGAAGCCAATAAAGTGAAATTTGCTACTGCTACATTTCAGGATGATGCACTGAGTTGGTGGAATAGTCAAGTGGCTAATGTAGGATTAGTTGTGGCTAATGGTAGGACATGGACCGTGACTAAAGGATTATGGATTGCTAAGTTTTATCCCGAGGAGGAACTAGGACGTCTGGAAGACGAATTGAGGCACTTAGTGTTAAGAAATGATAATATTACTGCTTATACTTGGAGATTTTCTGAGTTGTATTTCTTATGTCCTAATGCTTTTCCGAATGACCGTAAGAAGATGAAGCAGTACATTAAAGGATTTTCTAGTAACATCAAAGGTGAGACTACTTCTTCAAGACCTAAATCTTTTGATGAAGCTGTTCAGATGGCGCATGCTTTAATGGACGTGAAGTTGCAAGATAAGAAAGATAGCATTGCTGAAAGCAATAAGAGAAAGTGGGAGTCTGCTCAGTCCAGTCATAATCAAGGTCAGAATCGTGGGAATTACCGTAATAACTATAACCAAAGACAGAACTGAAGTCAGTATTTAAACTATGGAAGGAATGACGGGATTCGTGTTGCCACTATGTCTGGAAATAACAAGATAAATCCCAAGTGTGTTTGGTGTACCTTATACCATGTAGGTAATTGTCCTCCTGCTTGCCGTAAGTGTGGGCAACCTGGTCATAAAGCTGCTAAGTGTAAGACAAGAGGATTAGTTACTGGAATTAGTACCCCTGGAGTTGTGATATTGTTGGAAACTCACTTTATGTGACGACATTTAAGAATTCCCGTTAGTTATCATAGTCACGCACAGTCAGTCTAGACTAGGCCCTTTGTAAAGTGCGTGACTATATATACCCCTCCTTAGCTTCCAAGGAGGGGTGTTGATTGTATTTGTTCATTTTGAGGAACACACACTTTTCACATTCAACCTCTCTTTCTCTCTCTCTAAGCCATCAATGGCTTCCACCACCACTTACCACCACATTAGATCACCGGATCCATAATTACTTTTCTACATTTGGCATCAGAGCCTCGGTTCTATCCTTGGATCGTGTTTATTTAGTCGATTTGGTGGTCTAAATTAGTTCTTGTGTCTCGTTTATAACAGTTCTGTCCATTGTCTCAAAAATTTTTTTGGTCACGTCTTATTATTTTGTCCAATCTGTCCATTCAGTTACACGTGTTTGGGTCTTATCATATTATTTGTGTCTCAGTTTCATCCATTTCATGGTCAAAAGTCTTATCTTTCTGGGTTTATGCAGTTAGAAAAGGACATGTCTGCTGTTCCATCTTTTTAGGGTCATTCAAAACCCTTTTCAGATTGGGTTTTCAGATTGTCTTTCAGATTGGGTTTTCAGATTGCCTTTTCCGATTGTACTTTCAGATTGGGTATTCATATTGTCTTTTCCGATTGGGTTTCAGATTACACTTTCAGATTGGGTTTCATATTGCCTTTTCAGATTGGGTTTCCTATGGCACATTCAGATTGGACTTTCGGATTGGTCATTCCGATGGGGGTATATGCTTTATTCCGACGACTTTCCGATGGGATTCACTTGGACTTAATTTGACTCAAAAATAAAACATTCAGATTGGATTAAATTTACATTCCAATTGGCCTGTTTTGGTTAAAAACTTGTGAACCAACTTTTGTGACCAAATCTGTGAACCACACCCATCTTATCCGAGTCAACTCGGTAATTACCGAGTTGACTCAGTCAACCCAACCGAGTTTAACACACTGACTCGACAAACTCATTCCATTCTTTTTTTTACACCTCAACACCACAAATCTAATACCTAAAGCCCATCGTCACCTACACGCCATCACATCTAGACTCGACCAAAAACAGAAATATCAAATCTTGATCTCAGATTATTCGTTATGCATGTGTGGATCTTTTAAGATCTAACAAAAACACGACGATATCATCATCGATCGGTGTTGTTTTCGAAGATAACAAAAGAATAATAACTAAAACAAGTTATTCTCTTTTCATTGGTTCGATTAATAACCTAAGTCTACCATGTATCATAGATTCTTGTTGAAGTTTAAAACTTCTTTTGATTTTCGAAAATGAACTAAGATTTATAACAAGTATGTTATCATCTTTTCGTTCCTTTCGATTGATACACAAAATCAAAACGAACACAAAGATCACCTAACTGCAACCTACCTGAGACCTTAATTGAAGGTATCTTGAAGCACTGATCTTGGTCGGTTCAAGTATATACTCATCGGTATACAAGGTTGTAATCAGGTTATGTTTTTTTTTTAATTGTGTTTTGATATGGTTATCGAAGATGATGATGATTATGTGTGGTTGAGTTTAATGAATCTGTGATGGGAGAGATTTGGAGGCAAAGAAATAAGGATGAGACGGAGTTCTCGATGTGGTGTACATTTGAGTTGGAGGAGATGAAGTTAGGTGAGAGAAATGGTGGGGCGGTGTAAACAAGGTTGGGAGAAGATGAAGATGGAGTTTGGTGGGAGTGAAATGGGGGCGGAGTTTTTTGTGTAAGTGATTAGGTAACCCTAATTTCTAGGGTTGGGTTATTTATCCCAATGTTTGGACCGGCTTTGGCCAGGTAATAGACCCGGGTTTCACAATGCATCAATTGGGCCAGATTTGTTTATTTGCTTGCTTTGGGCTGGACAAAAGTTTAAACTGGTTATTGGACATGTTCTGGGCCGGGTTGTGCTAAGACTTTTGGGCCTTGGTTAATTTGTTAAATTTTGGCTAAATGCAATGTTTAAACCGTGTGTTTTTAAAACACATACACGCAAATTTCTTTTAAAATTTTTTTAAATAAATTTGTTGTGTATTTCGTTTTAATTCATGGTGACATCGGGTCGAGACAAAGGGACAAAATGTGACGCGACAAAATTGAAGTGATAAATGTGACAAGAATTTATTTTGACGAGACCAAGAAAGAATGGGCGATTTTTTAGTGACTTCAGATTTTGTTTGATCGGGTATTAACTACGTGACGTTGAAGACGGATTTTTCGAAGGCGGGTATTTATTTTATCTTTGACTAGATAACTTGCTCGTGCTTAATCCTAGAATGAAGACTTGGTTATCTGGTTTCCGGGTTCGGGGTGGATGGTTGATGACTCGGATAACTATCACTTAAAGGGGTTACATTGTTGTACTCAGTGTCACGCGCTTAGTCGACGTGGATAATTTCAAGAGGTGTTGTGCTTATAGACTTCTTAAGTGATGCATTGAGTACTTAGAGATTTCTCCACCGTTCTTCATTCAACAATAGTGCAAGCTTAAGTCACAAGATCGAAGGATTTTTATTCAGCTTCACGTTTGACGTATTTGATTCATTCTTTCAGTGGTCACTTCAAATTGCTTTCATGTGGTATGGTAAAGGTGGCCATGGAGAGTATATGAGAAGAGATTTTCGATCAACAGTTGATTCTCACAAAATATATAATTCAGCTTATTTATTATTCTCACGAGATTTCATGTGCGTACAATTTTTTGATGGTTCCGAGTTTCGAAACCATCAAGGGGGAAGAAGAAGACACATTGAACGCACAACGAGTACACGTGATGAACTTCATACCTTCTTTTGATTTGAAGATATTCCGGGATGACATTTGTCATAGCCGCAGAGAAATCAGTGTTTTAACTCGTGTCGTTATCAATCAATCTCCAAACGGTACACTACTGATTCGAGGTTTAATTGTTTGATTGTTGCAATTAAACATCATCATTATCCTATATGCATTCCCGGGACTTAATTGACTCTGGTGCATCTCCGGAAGAAGACGTGTGCATTTCCGGGACTTGATTGACTCTGGTGTTACGATGTCAACTTCATGAATGGGATAAAGTGTCCACTTCAGTATTTGAGCTTCATAATTGGGATTGATTTACCTTCTTCAACTATGTGGGGGAAGAAGTGTCATGATTCTTTCTGGTATGCATAACTTGAACTCTCAGGGGGAAGAAAAATTCAGAAGAATTATTCAAGCGTGAGATGAAAAGTTGTTGATCTACTTGGGGGAAGCTATTTAAAATGCTTCTACATCAAGTTTACGTGGCATGAATTAGGGGGAAGCTAATTCAGAAGCTTCTCCTTAACCAGAAGTGTATGGGTTACTTAGCTCGTGCCGTTACAGTATTTCTACTACAAGTTAAAGATGAAGACGAAGGCCTTAGAAGACTTCATCAGCATTGGATGCTTCATGGAAGCTCTTGTTCTTAATTATTTTGTACTTGATAGGTAGAATATTGTAAGGAATTCTACACGTCGTCCCATGGGGGAAGATTGTTGGAAACTCACTTTATGTGACGACATTTAAGAATTCCCGTTAGTTATCATAGTCACGCACAGTTAGTCTAGACTAGGCCCTTTGTAAAGTGCGTGACTATATATACCCCTCCTTAGCTTCCAAGGAGGGGTGTTGATTGTATTTGTTCATTTTGAGGAACACACACTTTTCACATTCAACCTCTCTTTCTCTCTCTCTCTAAGCCATCAATGGCTTCCACCACCACTTACCACCACATTAGATCACCGGATCCATAATTACTTTTCTACAGATATGTTTTCAATGTGGTGAGAAAGGACACAAGCAAAGAAATTGTCCTAGGAGAGGAAATCGACAAGATGGGAATGATGCCGCTCCAGCTTATGTTTTGGGTGATACTGACAAACCTTAAGGTCTGAACATTGTAAATGGTATGTTCTTTTTCGATGTTCTTTAAGTTAGTATGATGTTTGATTTCAGATCAGATAGAAACTGTAGAAATATAAAAATTCAGTCGTTTTATCAATGGATAATTAGTAAGATTGACAATTAACTATGATGTAAAGTTAACCGATGGAGAGGTTGTTAGTGTTAGTTCTATACTAAGAGGGTGTTCCTTGAATTTAGGGAAGTAGGTGTTTAATATCGACTTGATAATCATACAGTTTGGATTTTTAAGAAGTAGATTATTGGTATAAACTGGTTAGTTGTGTGTGGTGCTGATGTTTGAGATTGAACCAATCCCTACTATAAATTGATAACTAGTGGTTTAGATTATGTTGAGAAGTTGAGTTTTGACTGTGAGAGGTGATGAGTGAACTTTCCGTTTGAGAAGTATCTTGTTTGGAGATGAGGAAGTACGTGGAAGAGAGGTATGATGTATTTCTAGCTCAGTTTTGCAGAGTTACTACCGTTTCGTGAAGTGGAGTTCGTGTCGATTGAGTGTTGTAAGTGGTAGGTGTAGTGCTTCTGCGTTTCATTTAGTATTCGTACGCCTTATCATTTGGCACCGTCAGAGTATAAAGAGTTATCCGGTCAATAGCGGGTTTGATGGATAAGGAATGTACTAGATTAAGCTTCGTTGTAGTAGTGATCGCCTGTATTGTTTGTCAAGAAGGATGGATTGTTTCAGATGTGTATCGACTATCGTGAGCTTAGCAAATTAATTGTCGAGAATTGGTATCCACTACCAAGGATTGATGTTATTTGACCAATTGTAAGGATCCAGTGTGTACTCAAAGATCGATTTGAGGTCTGGTTATCATTAACTGAGAGTTAGGATAGAAGATATTCCTATAACTATTTTTCGTACTTGATATGGGTACTTTAAGTTTCAAGTGATGTTTTTAGAATTGACTTTCTGCCTTATTCATGGACTTGGTGAATCGTGTGTGTAAGTCATATTTGGATGAGTTAGTCATTGTATCTATTGGCGAAATTTTGTTTAATTCCAAGAGGAAAGAAGGAGCATAAATAACGTATGAGGATAATTTTTGGGATGGTTGAAGAAAGAAAAGTTGTATGCAAAGTTCTTTAAGTGTGAGTGTTGGTTGTAAGTAGTGCATTTCCTAGGGCATGTGAATTGACAACAAAGGTATTCGTGAAGATCTTGCCAAGGTTGAAACGATTAAGGATTGTTCGGTACCAACGACGCCAATAGAAATCTGTAAATTCTTTGGTCTAAGCTATGTATTATCGGAGGTTTATCGAAAGGTTTTCACTAATTGTTGAACCATTGATTAAGCTGACTAAGAAGAATTGGATGTGTGAGTCCCACTTATACATCTAAATTGTAAGTTTCGAGATCTGATCCTTATCAGATGAGGAAGCTATATTATGAACACTAAAGGGTAAGTTGTGTTCTGCATCGATGTTGTCATTGTTGGAAAAATCAGAAGGATTTATAGTTGGTTGTGATGTGTTTCATAAGGGTTATGAAGTTTTGGTAATGGATTTGATATTTTGGAAATATTACTTGTATGTAATCAAGTGTGTAGCAATTAAGGATCATAAGAGTTTTCTCATATTCAATTTCTTTGGAAGGCAAAGGAGATGATAGAGGATCACCAGTTATAAAATTTCGAGTACTTGAGTATGTTGGTGGTTATGATTGTGAGTGATTATGACTACGAGATTCGCTACCCTCCGGGAAAGGCGAATGTGTTAGCCGATGCACTTACCAATAAGGAAAAAGGAAAAAGCTTATAAGGTTTGAGTTTTGGTGATGACAAGAAGTGTGGAATTGATAGAAAGGATATTGAAATTCTAAGTTAGTGGTCTGATAGGGAAGGATGTCAAGGTAAATGGTTTCAACATATTGTCAAACTTATGAAAAGGATTTTGTTGTAAAGTCAAGTGAGACATGGGATATTGAGCACTTCTAACATACCTGAGTTGTGAGTGTGAGACTTAGTGATAAAGGAGTCTCACAAGTCAAGTAATCAATATATTCTGGGTTGGGTAAAAGTGAAAGTTGAGTTGAGTACTGCGTGTTATACAAAGACTGATAGACAGAGTGAAAGGAAGATTTGAACATTTGACGATATACTTGTGTGCGTGTGATTGATTTAGGAAATTGTTGGAATTCTTGTACAAGAATGTTTACTATGCTAGTAATGAGGTTGTACTGTTTGAAGGTCCATAAAGAATTTCAAATTGTAAAGATTAAAAAGACCGTGAGTTATGGACGTAAGTTAGGTTTTCTATGCATTGAAGTAATGTAGGAAGAATTAAATGACTGAACTAGGAATGATATTGGTGATTATTGATACGACTGTAAAGATTAAGGATCGTTTGATAGCTACGAGGAATCGTCAGAAGAGTTATATTGTCAATCGAAGGAAATCGATGGAATTTGAAATTGGAAACATGATTATGCTTAAGGTGTCGTTATGAAGGATGAGACTTGTTTTGAGAAACAAGAAGAAAAATTCAACTTGAAGATAAGTTGCATTTCATAGAGAGAACTGTGAAGAGTTCTTAAGAGGTTGAAGTATAGTAAGATTTATATTGTGATAATACAAGAAATCTAGGAGTGGACCCAAACTTGTGAAAGAAGCATGAGGATTTATTTAAGGAAAAGAGTTCTCTTTTGTTCTAGAAGTATGGAATGTGAGTATAAGAGGGGCAGAGCGCCAGGGACATCGCTCTCTTTTAGGAGGGTAGGATGTGATAACCCGAACCCTAGGTCATTATTTAATATTATTTTACGAATATTTTTTAAATTTTTGATGAGCTTGAATGATATGACGTTTGGTGGTTTGATTTAAAATCGGTGTTGGAAGCCTTATTTTTACCTTTTTACTAATAGCGAGGATTATTAGTGATGACGATATCGGCGGATGCCCGAAATATTACATTTTATTATTTGTTGTTTCGATGTTTATATTTTTGACGTTTTTATTTTTAGTTACGTAGTAAGTCGTACCGGGACTATATTATAATCCTATTTTGGGTGCGTTTTAATTTTTGAAAATTATTTTTACAAAACCCGAGCCTCGTAAATATTTCAAAATTGACAATTTACATTTTCTACCCTTTGAACTATTTTATTGTAGTTTGGTCCAAAACTATGCAAAATTGAGAATTTCTACCCTACACCACCACTATATAATGATTTTCCACTAGCCTAAAACACATACAAATCATTTTAAAATAAAAATCCACCCACCCCACCCATTTTCTTCCTCTTTGTCGTGAGATACAACAAACAAAAACACAATATCACTTTGATTTCAAGTTTGATTTATGATAATATAAACAGATACCCATTTTGCAAATTTAACAAGGATCATTTTGGTGTAATTTTCTTTAACATGCATTCACTTTTTATTCTTTTAAATTTTTGATGAAGAACAAGGTTGTTTGATCTATTTCTATGCTTGTATGTGGTGTTAATATTATTATAGTTAAAATTTTGAGTGCTTGCATGTATGAATATTAAAGGTGATTTATAAGAGAATGATCATTCAAGGGTGTTAAGGGTTTGATTACTTGTTTAGGTTGATTGTTGTGTAATATTAGGGGTATGAGATTGATTAAAATGAGTTGAAAAATTGAGTTAGTGTGATTTTTAGAAAGGTGTTTTACATCAGTGAGTTGTAAGGCAATTTTGGAAATCTTACTGTTTAAAAATAGGTAAACTAATAGCATAGGGTTGTAGATAATTTCGTTGGCTTCGATTTGATATAAAGTAGAGCTTCTAGCTCCAAACGAGCGAGAAGTTATGATGATTTGATTATTCGTGTACCAGGAGACGAGTATCGGCACGACATGTAGTTGTTGTCGATATTTGGATCGAATCTTGGGGACTATAGAATGAGTTTTGAAATGAGTCAAGGACTGATGTAAAGTTTTAAACCTTTGGTTGTGAGTCTATTTTCAAAATCAAGTGTCGGATTTGTAAACGGGATTGTTTAGAATGGTCAAAATGGTTGTATGAGTCGGTTACGTAAAACTGTCCAATTTTTGTAGTTCAAAGATGAGTCGGGCAGGGAACTTTAAAAGTAAAAACTTTTGATGGGCTTTTGGGAAGACTTTCTATAGATAGTAATTGAGGTCTCTGATTATTACCATGAATATTTGACGTGTTTAAATGGGGTAAATAGGCTCGTACATTTGGTATGTACCAGCAGAATTTTTTATCGAGTGTATTTGTATAATAAAGTAAACATATAGAAGGAAGTAATAGGTCACTTGTATTTTTTTTCTTTTGGTTTTGTTGTGATTTTATTATTTTGAGTTTGATATTATTAAGTATGGATTTTACTTGAGTCTATTATTAATAAACGCGCCTTATTTGATAGGTTGCGGTTTTTGTGTTTATCGGGCATCAACTATCGTCGAAGATTGTCTTGCTACTGCTATTACTCAAGGTGAGTCTATAGCCTCGCTTTGTAATTGTTTTGAATGATTTTCAAACCAAAGCGAGGGGGATACATGCTATTTGAAAATAAATGGAACACAAGTCATGAATAATTGTTTGGACCCGTATGTTGCCTTTGGACCCGAATGTTGCCTGAAATGTGTTGAGTACCTAGTTGTAGAAGGCCCTAAATTCATGAACCGTTAACTATTGTCTTGCCCTTGTGTGGGTTGGGAATAGCCGCTTAAACAATTGATAGTACTATCGGGGTTGACACCACTATCCGAGACGAGAGTTAGTACGCTGAGTGCGCTGCTCGGACGCATAACTTGAATAAGAGACAAGGTAAAATTTACAAAGATTACCTTAAGAGGGGAAATGGTTTCACTTTTATCATGCCGGCCTTTTGGCGGATGATTGGTCATAACGGGTCGGTTGTATAGCTTATGCTATAAGATGAAATGCTTGATCAATAGATTGTGACGACAATTCTATTAAATGATTATGATTGATCTTTCTCTTGTGTTCAAATGATGATTTGATAAACCTATAGACTTGCTCAACCGTTGTGTTGACGATTTTAAGCATGTATTTCAGGTTTGAAGTTGACTGATGATGGAGCTTGCTGGAGAAGGCTGTGGGTTGCTTTTGTGGTTGATGAGTCTAAAACTGATTTCTTTCCCTGTTTGTCATAACAATAATTATGAATGGTCATGTACTTTAGTAAAAATGTTTGTCGTTTGGTTGAAATTTTTGGGGGACCGAAACGCTACTCTGATTGTTAAACTCTTGTTTTAATTGGGATCGATGGTTTTAGACAAATGGTTAAATTACTTTCTTTTATATTTGAAATGTCTCATTTTGAGATCGTTAAAAGTGTGTTGTGTAATGATGTTTGAGTTTAGCACCCAAATGTGTATTTCCGCTGCACAATGTATTTTGGGGGTGTTAAACCTTTGCCACGTATAGATGATCTGTTTTATCAACTGCAAGGCGCCAAACATTTCTCTAAGATCGATCTGAGGTCTGGCTACCATCAGCTACGAGTGAAAGAGCAGGATATCTCCAAGACTGCTTTCCATACATGCTATGGTCACTACGAATTTGTAGTCATTCCTTTTGGACATACCAATGCTCCAGTAGTCTTCATGGATCTGATGAACCGTGTCTTCCATGAGTTTCTGGACATGTTCGTTATCGTCTTCATTGATGATATTCTAATTCTCCAAATCCAAGGAGGAACACAAAGAGCATCTTCGTATAGTGCTACAGATATTTCTCCAGAAGCAGTTGTATGTCAAGTTCTCCAAGTGTGAATTATGGTTGAGCAAAGTGGCGTTTCTGGGCCACATCGTATCCGTAGAGGGAATAAACATGGATCCTGCGAAGGTTCAGGCTATTACAAAATGGCCAAGACCGACCTCAGTGACTGAGGTTCATAGTTTTCTAGGCTTAGCTGGTTATTACCGCAGGTTTGTGGAGAATTTTCACGTTTGGCCTTACCCTTGACTAAGCTGATGCGAAAAGGGGAGAAATTTGTTTGGAGCGATGAAAGAGAAAAGAGCTTTGAAGAACTCAAGTAGAAGTTGGTATCTACACCTATTCTTACTCTCCCATCTAGCACATGTAGATTTCAGATCTATAGTGATGCTTCAGGAACGGGCCTTGTTTGCGTTCTCATGCAACATGGGAAAGCGATTGCTTACGTATCACGATAGCTTAAGCCTTATAAGGAGAACTATCCTACCCATGACTTGGAGCTTGCAGCAGTTGTGTTTGTACTGAAGATTTGGAGGCATTACTTGTATGGAGAATCATGTGATATCTTCACAGATCACAAGAGCCTTAAATATATCTTCACCCAGCGTGAACTGAACATGAGGCAAAGAAGATGGTTAGAGCTGCTGAAGGACTACGACATCAATCTTCAGTATCATCCTGGCAAGGCGAATGTAGTGGCAGACGCTCTCAGCAGAAAGTCGGGCATGATTAACGGCATTAAGATAGCAGGAGGAAATCATACATAACATAGAACGACTGAACATCGAGTTTATGGTATGTGGACAGCATGATTACTGGGCTAATCTTAGAGTTGAGCCAGACTTACTCTCTAGGATCAAGGAAGCTCAGAAGGATGACGGTAAAATCTGGGCGATTATCTAGAACATCGACCAGCAGACGGAGTTTCGGGGATATGATGATGGTATCTTATGGCAGGGCACTAGCTATGTGTCCTTGATGATCTTATACTCAGGGAGGCTTTGCTTATTGAAGCTCACAGCTCTCCATTCTCCATTCATCTTGGTTCCACCAAGATGTCCCATGACATCAAGCAACATTTCTGGTGGAGTGGTATGAAGCAGGATGTTGCTACCTTTGTCTCCAAATGTCTTACCTGCCAACAAGTTAAGATTGAGCATCAACGATCTAGTGGTTTACTACAACCATTAAAGATTCCAGAGTGGAAGTGGGACAAGATCTCCATGGACTTTGTCACCAAACTTCCACAGACCAAGAGGAAGCATGATTCCATTTGGGTTATTGTTGATCGACTGACCAAATCAGCTCATTTCCTACCTATCCGTAAGGATGATTCAGTTAGAAAGTTGGATGATATCTATCAGAAGGAGATCATGAGACTACATGGTACTCCATCCAGTATCATCTCAGACAGAGATCCTCATTTTACATCTCGGTTCTGGAAGAGTCTACAGAAAGCTTGGGGCACCAGACTTAAGCTTAGCACGGCTTCTCATCCTCAGACAGACGGACAGTCGGAGCGTACCATTCAGACACTAGAGGACATGCTGCGAGCTTGTGTTTTATAATGGACATGAAGTTGGGACGACTATATCTTCTTAGTAGAGTTTGCATACAACAACAGTTGGCACGCCAGTATCAAGTGTGCACCATTTGAGATGTTGTATAGTAGGAAGTGTCGCGTCCCACTCTGCTGGGATCAGGTTGGTGAGCGAATTCTTGAGGGTCCGGAGATGATAGAGGTGACCAACGAGAAGGTTGCCGTCGCCAAGGCGAAACTGCAGGAAGCTCGTGCACGTCAAAAGAATTATGACGACAAGCACCGTAGAGATTTGTACTTCAACGTGGGTGATCATGTCTTTCTCAAGGTATCACCAGCACGAGGAGTTAAGCGTTTTGGAATCAAAGGAAAACTAAGTCCTCGTTTCATCGGACCGTTTGATGTTCTCGAACGTGTCGGTGAGGTATCGTATCGTCTGGCGTTACCTCCGCAACTATCTCACGTCCACAACGTTTTCCATGTGTCCTTACTGAGATGGTACAACTATCATCCCCTACATATGGTTCAGTATCCACTCGAGCAGATTCGTGAGGATCTTTCTTATGTCGAGGAACCAGAACGAGTTCTTATCGTCAAGAGCGAGTCATGAGGAAGAAGACGATTCCATTCGTCAAAATCCTTTGGAGGGACCATTTTGAGCGGGAAGCCACTTGGGAGACGGAGGAGTCTATCCGGACTTCTTACCCTCATTTCCAGTTTTGATTCGGGTGTGTTTCTCTTTTGGTTTACATTATCTATAATTCTGGGACGAATTATTCTTTTTATAGGGGAAGAGTTGTAAAACCCGCATAAAATACCATGAACAGTACACTACATAAAAACACTGGTAAATTAAAACTTTCCATTAATAACATACGAAACGTGTCATGAACATTAAATTACAAGAATTACTTATATTATTAATGCACGATAATTATTAAGTATAATAATTAAATCATGAACATTTAAACACGAATACATACGTATAATATTTAAGACACGAAAAATGTTTGGTTTTACCTTTTGGGCTTTGTGTACCCGCGGCAACAATAGAAAGGAAAGGGGCCCGGCCCATTATAAAAACAACTAGTAACAATTAACCCCAGTGAATTATTTATACAGTTTTTAGAAAAAAAAAATCAAAAACCCCAGTCCTCACTTTCCTTTGAGCCGCGGCAGCCACCACACAACAAGGACGATTTTTGTTGATTCTTGATCTTGGTATATACGTATTCGTGTTCGTGTTCTATTGCTAATTCCATTCACGCAAACGGTATAATCAAAACCTTAATCTTTTCATTTTTTACTTTTATTTATGAAGACATGTGTTTGGATCCTTTAAAAATAACATAATTAAAAACATGTTATTGATAATGGGTTAATCAATAAAAGGGTGCTTGTGGGTGTTTGTTTTGATTCGGCGCACCAAACCAAGAGCACAAGGCTCTCGATGGCCTTTTATCACCACCAGTCGAGACCCCCAATAGGGCTCGGTGTGGGTTTTGTTCGGACAACAGAAACCAAGGCCTCTCAGTGGGTACCTTGGTGCGACAATGGGTACGCATGCAAGGCAGGGGGAACATCGGCTTCGGCCGGTGTGAACCGTGACCTCAGCAGCGGCAACCGACGGTTGGCCAAGGCCACAGCCGCCGGCCACCACCACCAGCCGCTGGCTGTGTGGTGGTGTGTTGGTGTTCGGGTTTTCTCTTTCTCGGGTTTAATTTAAAACCACGACTTAGGTTATTCTATTTAATTAAATAAAACATGATATAACCTAAGCAGTTATTAGACTTAATTAAATTAAACCATGACTTAATTTAATTAAATTATATAAGGTAACGTTTATTAATTTAACCATGACATTTTATTAATTAATAAATCATGCATTTTTATTATTAATTAATAATCATTTTAGCCTAAGTATTTAATTTAATAGACTTTACTAATAATTTATCATGACTTATAACTTATGATTAATAAGCACTAGCTTATATTTTTAGACTTATTAATCCAGCTTATTTCTATTTATGGAAACTTTCTATTTCAAGAAACTTACTATTTTTGGAAACTTTCTATTTTTAGAAACTTACTATTTTTGGAAACTTTCTATTTTTAAAAACTTTCTATTTTTGGAAACTTTCTATTTTTGGAAACCTGCTATTTTTAGAAAGTTACTTATTATGACACTACAAGTATAGTAATACAAGAATACATGAAATACATAATCAGAATACATGTAAAACCATGAATAAATACAAGATAACATTTAAAACAATAAAACATGACAAGAACATATAAAATAAGCTAAGATCACATAGAACCAGTAACACACTCAGTAATCAGACAACTCATACACGTCCCTTATTTATGTAGTATCCGCGAAGTCGGAGTAGATCGTTCAGCTTTCCTTCTAGCTTCACTACTGGACATAAGGTACGGATATTCCGTCCTTCGGTATGGACATTCCTTCGTATGTTTTATTAGGATTGCCCGTTTGCAGCCATCTGTTTTCCAAAGATATTTTATATGTTTTGAATGCTTATGTTTTATATTTTAAATGTCTGAGTTATATACATGCATGCCAGTTCATCTAGTTATGGAGGTACCATAACTCTAACACTGGAGGCACTCGTGTTATGACTTCCCCACGACGGAGTGATTGCTCGTGGCGTCCTTTTTAGTTTTGGCCATTTATTAATATTATCATGTGGGGCGTATGGGTGCATCCTAGTTACATGTTTTTTCAGGATTTTCATGGTGAATGTGGTGTGTGCCTTGCATCCTTCACAAGGAGTTGATTCCTCCTACCCAGACCAGCATAATTAGAGGCAACCCCTCTAATTGCATGATGAGGACACCCCTCTAAGTATTCATGCACGTTGACACCTCATGACCTATATGGGCTCTTGGATAAATTTAAAATACAGTTTTTCATAAGTTAATCATAAGCTTTTCAAACTATAAAACCAGTTTTATAAACATGTACGAGGTTTTCCAGGACTTATACATTTCCGTTGCTATTAGTCTTTATTATGCTTATATCATTTATACTATGTTATATATCCGTTCATTGGGCGTTTTGCTCAGCCGTTTCCTTTCCATGTTCTCAAACGGCAGGTACTCAGGGATGCACTTAGGACCTTAAGAGTATGTGCATTTGGACGGAAGCTATCCAGTCTTCTTTACCTTATGCATTTCCATTCATTACACTATTTCTTTTGGACATTGTTTAGTCCTTTTCCTTACAGTACTTATATTTCATGTGTGTGAGCTTATGTTGGACTACCGATGTTTGATTCCGGTATTTCCCTTTATGGTCATTTAATGTTTTTAAGACATTTATCTTGCATACTTTGATGACACGCCATAATTATCCTGTGATATTCCATTTATCAAAATGGGGGTGTTACAAAAACTTTGATCAACCTTTTCCAAAAATCTAAACCTTACTAGCACTAATTTTCTCACTGTCAGCATTAAAACTAGTACCAACTTTCTCACTACCAGCATAAACTTTTTCCATTGCCAGACGACAACTTGTGATGCTGGATTAGGATCTACGGGTCTTATATTTCTCTTCTTTTTCTTTAATTTCCCAAAAGGGTAGACTTTCCCTTATCTTTATCCTTCTTTCCAATCTTGTTTTTTTTTTCTTGCTTCCTTCTGCATTTGGACTTGCTATTGGTTCGAAAACGTCATTCTTTGATTCTTCTTCCTTTTGTCTATCTTTAACATATGTGTAATACTGATACTTTATCTTACAGAAGGAACAACATGTCCAAAAAGTTGAATTTCCATTTGAACTAGATTGTAGCTGTTGGTTTTCTTTTTTTTCTTTTTTTAACATTTAGAGCAGTCTTCCGAGCCCCTTCATAATCATCAAGCGTTCTTCATCTTATTCTCTACAATACTCTTGGCCCTCATGGCTTCATATGTAGCAAAGTACTCTCGCCTTTTAACTTTCAATCTGACCCATCATCTTATTGTTCCTATGAGCTTTTAAACCTTCAAGACCTTCTTACCACCGCTAACACTAACAAATACATAGCCAGTATTAGCCAAACCACTGTCAGCACTAACAAATATATTATCAGCATTAACTTTTTCATTGCCAGTATTGATTTCAGCACCATCAGCAGTAATCTATTCACTTAGTATTAACCTAAAGCTCCTCGTCATTCAATTTGAGCTTCTACTAAATCCTCCCCTTGCATGATGTGGGCTTCAGCAACACCCAAACCCTAGAGATTCTTGTTTGAGAAAGGAGGGACTCCAAACCTTCTTCATATATATATTATATGTCTTGTTGAAACTGTTGTACAAACTCTTTCAAACGAGCAATCTCCTCTACATGCATTTCAATTTCTTGTGCTTGTACTCACCACTTCCATTATCCATAACTCATTTAACTTTTCCTATTAAAGGTTAGTTCACATACACATAAATCACAAATCCTAGCAATTCATGACTATCACACCCCCATTTAAGAATTGCACTGCAAGAAGAATTAGTGTCTTCTCAAGTCCCAAGCCAAAACAAACTTGAAACTTCCTTTTGCATCAACATAATCATATCTTGCCAAGGTCTTTGATGCACTATTCGATTTGGAACCATGATCTAATGCCTCATGTTCTGATTTCCAAACCCAGCATGCTGAGTGTTTATAGGCATTGAACTCATTCTCATTGCTCCTTACATTATTTAATACTCTTGAATTTGGTTTGAAGTTATTTGACTAATTTAAACTTTGTAAACCAACACTAAATTTAGTACTACCAGAATTAAAGTTTGGTCTACCAGCATTAAACTCAGATCTAACAATATTAAACTTTTTACAAGAATTTTGGCGATCTAAAACCTTTTCCTCTGAAAAGGCTCCCTAATGTTTGGTTGTGCTACAAATGGTCTTGGTCTAGCACTACCAAAGTAAGGTCTTGGGTGGACAACATTTCCAAGCCTACCAGTCTTAGCATTTGGTTGTGCTACAAAAGGTTTACGAATATAACAAATCAAACAACGTTGTAAAAAGAGGTTTACGAAATTAGTATGTGTGTGTGCGCGCGCGCGTACGTGCGTGATCAAATTGCAAATTTATTTACAAAGCCATTACCAACTCCTCGTTTCTCTTTCTAAGATCCAAGTTGCAGGTTGTTGCTCGTCCTTAGCTTGCAGGGCGTGTTAAACCTAAGATTAGATGAGCCGGTCCATTTTATAGATGGGCCATACCAATTAAGTTATATTTAGTTGCTTGGTCTCCAAGACATTGTATTGGTATATAGTGTAACTTTATTTGAACTCATCTTAGTGACAGAACTTGCAAAACTCTTGTTTTTTAAGGCAAACATGTCTGAAGGAGTACATGTATGTTTTTTGAGAATATTTGTATTCGCGAAGCATATTTGAAGTTATTTTTGTCAAAACTAAATAAAATTAAAAAAAAAAGATATCCAAAAACATACATGTTTGAGGGCGTGCATGCATGTATGTGTACGCATTCAAAAACATACATTTTTGAAAATGCGCATGCATGTATGTGCACCGATCCAAAAATATACATGTACGCTTTCAAAAACATATATGTACTCCTTCAGACATACATGTTTGCCTTAAAAACAAGAGTTCTACAAGTTCTGTCACTAAGATGAGTTCTGTAAATAAAGTCCCTCTTAGTATATATACATATACTGATATACAATCCTTGTAGAATTAGTATTACAATAACACAACACTTTCAGGTTTTTTACATTATAGTTGTAATTTTGTCCATACATTAAAAGTTGCCATGGAAATAAACTACAATGTTCTATATGTGGACAGACACTACTTTAATAAGATCTTGAGTCAACTATAATGATGTCAAAATGATCATCCGAAAAAGTAGCAGAATGGTGTGATCTTGATCTTGAGGTGTTAGAATGTTGAGTTTAACTGCCGCTCTGTATCTCATGGCTTTGAATCTCATATCCAGTCATCAATGACGATGTTTGAATAGAATTCGTACTTGTTTGATTTGTGTTGGACAGGTCACTCTGACTTTGTCTCTCGTGGAAATCTCTCATTGTTTTGAATCTCAAATCTTCAGTAACGCGACTTCTTTCTGAGACTATTTCGGGAACAGAAGTTGTGCCTTGAAGCATATTCACTACCTCGGACATTGCAGGCCTCATAGATGGAGATACATTTGTGCACAAGAGTGCTACTTTTACCACAGTTTCTGCTTCTTCTTTGTTGATCTGAGAATCCAACTTCGTGTCGTATAGTTCATTGCACCTATTAACACTTTGTAACTGGCATGCCTGCAACAACAATATTACGTTAAATATGGTTAGTGAACATGAGGGTTACGAGTCAGGTGTTTGTGTTACTAATCTATACCTGTTGTTGCTTTTCAAATTTAGATCTAGTTAATTTGCTGGATATGATTAAGAAACTATAATTTACAGTGCTAACAAAACTTCCTAGAATAAAGTTCTTTACGAGGTTTTATACAGTGTGACTTTTGACCCGTTTCCATTTTCTTTAGAATTTTAGATATTTGACTCATAAAGGATCATAACAAAATCAACTCATTTATCCATCAGTGAGTGAAATCGTCACCTATACGTGTAAACATATGCAAGGGTCAAATACTTTTTCAGCATTGATAGTTGTGTATTTTCCACGTATAAAGTTCATATGGAACATAAATATGTCTTACAGAAATATAAGGTCCTATGTGACCAGCGAAGAAACCTGAGGCATATGAGTAGTACCCATTCTAGAAGACACATGCAGTCGTTCTCTGGTATGTGAATATTGTTGTTCTTGCCACTCACGATCTCCAGAATTAATATACCAAAGCTGTATACATCTGCCTTGTCACTCAAGTGGCCCCAGAGTGCATATTCCGGTGCCGTGTATCCTCTGCAATTTACACCGACAGTTTTTAAGAAATTAAATACATATAATTATAGGAAGATATGCATCAAACATTATAGTATCTGATTATTTTTAGAGTACTGGGATTCTGAGAATAAAGAACTACATTGTGCCAGCCACTCGTGTGATAGTATGAGTTTTGTCGTCCTCGTGTAGCCTAGCCAATCCAAAGTCAGATATTTTTGGGTTGAGATCTCTATCAAGAAGAACGTTACTAGCTTTAATGTCCCTATGTACTATCCTTAGCCTTGATTCTTCATGAAGATAAGATAGGCCTTTAGCAATCCCAACACAAATCTTAAACCTTGTTGGCCAATCAAGAATCAAGGGGCTGCTACCTGAACCTACACATATTGGTGTCTGATTAATAAGTAGGATCACCAAAACATCATAAATAAGGACAAATCAGTACCACTAAAACAAATAGTCAACCAATCAATATGGATGGGTCAAAAGAGGTCCTAGCTGAAACAAGCAGCTTTTAAAATGAGTCAAAGCAAGCTGGGTCGGGTTGGGTCAACAACTTTACAGTTTTTTATCTGCAGAACCAGTGCATTATATATGATTACAAATGCAATAATATATCAATATTAATCTGAATAGTTGAACAAAGTGATTAGGAGATTGTATGCATTAACATTGCAATTCAGTGACTTTTCACCTGTTTCCGTTATCGCTGAATATTTTATTTTGACTTATTTGAGATAAAATACAATCTAAATCTATCAAATTCAAGTATATGAGACGAAATTGTACCCATAAAAAAATTGTTTAAACTTTAAACACTCACCAAACAAGGCATTGGCAAGGCTATTATTTTCCAAATATTCATATACAAGCATCAATTGATCTTCTTCAATACAACATCCATGAAGCTTAACTAGGTTCGGATGTTGTAAACAATATATCAAACCAATCTCATTTAAGAATTCTCTACTCCCTTGGCTCGAAGAAGATGAAAGTTGCTTCACAGCTATTCTTGTCCCATCCGACAATGTACCCTTCACCATTCAACCAGAATCAGCGTCCATTCATACATAGTATAATAAGCACATAAAACCACAAAATGACCAGTCTGCATCAGGTTATTACCTTATATACAGGCCCAAAACCACCTTCCCCTATTTTGTTTGTGGTATTGAAATCACTTGTAGCTGTTTTAAGCTGTTTCAGTGATAGCGATATTGTATTCAAATTGAGCCCTTCAAGATCTGTTCAACAAATAATGCATATATCAGCGAATCAATTACATGAAAAATGAGTTCATAAGTACGTAGAAAATACCTTTATTTTTCTTTTTTCTCCTTTTCAAGCAGGCTCTCCACCATACAGCAGTCAAGATTATGAAAGCAAGACACAAGCCCGTGATTCCAGAACCAATATACGCAACTATATTCTTCTTCTTCTTCTTCTTTTCATTTACTGAGCATGTTTTAAAATCTGCGACAGAGAGTTGACTAGATAGTATCAAAGTTGGTCAAGTCTTTTATATACTTGATATATATACAGTATGTATGTCCTAAATGACCTTCATACACAATATACATAATTGGCAAGGAGGAAGTATGTGTCACCACCATTTACCAGGGTAACCCTTTACCCCAAAAAAAGTACGTGTCTCCAAAATTAGCAAACAAGAGTCAGTTGCTAGAAGATTACAACTGAAATTCGCTCTCATGTAAAAGAAAGTGTAGACTTTTTCACTTCAAAACATTTAAAGAAGTGATTTACTACTTCCTACAACAATAACATGAAAAGTCCCCTTTTTCACAGATATGAATATTAGAATTGTGAACTTCATTCTTCCTTGTTTTCCAAGAAATTTATTGGTAGAAATTATATATTGAATTATCTAGCATACCCAAGATCTATATTTGTGTCTATAAGTGTGAACATTTTTTTTATTATATGCGTACATGGGAAAACCGATATAGCTGATATGAGGGGACCGTATACTCCTCTCCTAGGAATACGCATTGTTCCTTTGCCTGCCCAATAGAAGCGTATCTCCAAGATGTTATTCACCACGCTTGTGTTGAATAATAAGATAACCGGCTTTTGTATCCCGCGAGCCTCATTTTCAATATTAAAGTCCCTTTTAACCCGTTGTCCCTGTAAAAATCAGAACACTAGAAAAATTTATTAAAAACACACAAATCCTTGCTTTAAAAATAAGCCAACTGGCTTTTTGCTTGTTTGGTTATGTTTGACACACAACATATTCATAATAAAAAAAATTAAGTGTCACAGGTATGTTAACATGACCCGCCCACTTTGCCTTCTATGTTAAACAAGTCAAATGCATATTTAGATAGTAGTACAATTATCACCTGTATATATATATCGAATAGCCGCTTTCCAAGGCTACGATATGTACTATCCTTAGTGAACTGTATCTCAGCAAAGTGCAAACTAATAAGGTAAGTGCCATTTTCTAAGCAATAACTTGCATAAGTAAGCGAAAGTGGTGAGAGGCGTGCTGTTGTATAAAGGAGAGGTATGTTGGTTGATCCTTCCAAGGAATTAATGTAATGACCACTTTCAATATAGTCATCAAAGAAATCTCCGGTACTACTAATCCCCCAATTACTAGTGCCTTTATGGAAACCTGCTACATCGTCCTTAAATGAAGCATCCCCCTCATATACAACTTCCCCACTGTTTTCTCTTACCTTTAGGTCATTTCCACCACTGTTAACATGTAAGGAACACTCGTCTGCAATAAATTAAAATGTAAAATTCAGCAAAGTTAAGGTTTAGAAATATGACCATTATGCTTTAGGGAAGTGATTGGGAGACCTAAAATGCATGCTTATTATTATGCCTAAATATATGTGGCACTTCTTTAAAACTCAATAAGATGCCACATAATTTAGGCACAATATTAGACATCTATTTTAGGTCTCCCGATCTTTTCCGGGTCAAACCGTCAAAAAAATACAATAAAATATAAAGCTAAAGCAAAATGGGTCAATGAATTGAGCAGGAAGTGTGTTTTTAAAGCATAAAACCTCCATCAAGTCATTTTATTCAAATTGTTAGGTTATTACTGAAAAGGCATAATTTTTGTAATCCTATATAACACACCAATTATTCATAAAACAATTAGAATATTTGGTTAGTAAGTGTTTCAGGTAACTACCAGTTACAAAATCGAGCACAATAATAGCCATAAATAAATTATTGTGTTTGGACAGAAGGTGTTTCTAGTCAACCCACCGTGTTTTATGTAACGAAATTTCCACCAGAGCAGTATGGTCCTTATATAGTGTTTACTCGTGAGTCAAAACCCTTATTTTTTTACTCACACCCCGTTATAAAGGTACAATACTTAATTTATTTTGGCTTTGATATGTTATATGATCAATTTGCATGAACTGATATTGAATTTCAGATCTGGTAAGAAAACTTTGCATTTTCCCTTGGATCCATGCTTCACATTATACTAGTAATAGCTCATAAGCGAAAGAAGCATAAATAAAGTTCTGCGATAACAAGTTGTAAATATTGGGTAAAATGTAAGTATATATCTCTTGTGTTGAACGTTTATATTTTATAACTCTCGCGGGTCTAATGGGTAAAATACAAGATAAAGTTGGAAAGGAAAGTTGTTATCATGGCTCAAACGAGTTGGAAGTTGCAAAAATAACAGCTAAACTCTTCACTAATAAAAAATAGATCATTATTGTGTTAATATAATTTTTATAGGATGTCCCCAAAGGGACGTTAATGTTATAGTTCTAAAGTCACATTTACAAGTATTAGTAGCTCTTTTGAATAACTTTACCTTTTAAATAATGGCGTTTTGGTCAGCCCAGCTGGTAGTAACATTTTCATTATGACCTACTACCCGAAGCACCATCATACGTCTATTTTCCTACCTCTTTAAGAGCTGACTCGCCCTGTGTCATGTGGATCGTGCTCTACTCATATAGAATATTTAATTATTTAGTGAAATGACATTGGGAAAGCATGTCATTTTGTGTACGAATAATAATTATAAACACTAATAATGGCAGTGGGAAAGCATGTAATTTAGCTGGGGACGTTCCAAAGAATTTTAAATATGAAGTCCAATTCTAAAAATTAATGCTTTGGTAAAGGACTACTTACATTTGGGACATACAAAGTTTGTTTCGCATTGAACTATATCCTTCCTGTCAAAGATACAAACAAACGATCAATTAGTATAAGTCACCAAAAGGAAACTAAAAATGATTCTATATCTTACAGTGTATTCCCTGTTGAAGAACTTCTAAACAGGTTAAGATGTAGATTCCTAGAAAAACCACGAAGAAAAAATATATCAATTGCTGCTATGAACTGAGATACAGTTCCACGTAAAGAAAAACGTAAGACTACAAAGAGAAACATCCTCACATGTTCGACCTGCACGTAGGTCGATCAGGTCCTTGCCATGTAAAGTTGTTGTAGGATAGGTCACTGCATCAAATCAGTAACTTTTTGGGACACAAAAGCAATGTAAAAAGTTCACAAGAAGCTAACTGCATGTTACCTAGCACCAATAGCTAATACTCATTGTTTCAGGCTAAGTGGCTAACTACTGTGGATCTAGTAACAGGTTTAACGTATTTGTTTTTTATGATGTTATCTATCCATAGGGTAACCAAAAGACTTATTGAATGATTTAAATCTCAATCTCAACACCGGAAAGCAGTCGGTCAGACCATGAAGTCAAACTGTAGCTCATCCCGTGAAGATAGAGTATTATAGAAACATTCATTATAAAAAACACATACATGGTAGCTCCTTCTATCAATAGCGCGTCTGGTATATTTCCGCTTAGCATGTTAGCAGTCAAAAACCTGTTCACATCAGAGGGCTAGCAGTCAACATGGATAAATAAGCCAAATGCATATACTTCTGTATGAAAATGGCGAGTTGGTGAACAAAGGTTATTTAAGGGGTAGGGTGAAAATATAGAGTTGGGAATTTCAAGAGATAACCAAAAATAAGTCATAAATACGATTTATTGCTATCATATTTAATCTGAAAATTTGCATAAAGTTCTTCATAAACTGCTACGACTCAACCCGTCCTAATTCAAACCACACCAATATAAAATCCAATTTCATCAAAACCCATTTTGAGTTTTTGACTGTTACCCAACCCATCTATTTCTCCATTTCTAGGTAAAAGCATCACACAAAGCCTTTTCGTTTTCATTATGTAAAACGGGTTTTTGTTCATTACTGTCTTGAACCGTTGACAATATATCATGTACGTGGGAAACTTGGGTGTCAAAGATCAAATTGAATTTCAGTATACTTACACATATCTTAAGCTTATCCCGAGGATATCACCTGATATTTCCCCTACCAACCTGTTAAAACTTGCATCCCTGTGCAGTATACAAGGAAACGAAGCTGTCAAAAATACAGTACCAACCTGTGAAAGTATGCACCTCTTGCTATACTTGTATTTTCCCTATATAATCCTTAGTAATAAGGCTAATGAGTATTCTCTCTGTTCCATGAGAATTCCAACTTTTGACCCATAACATTGGTTATAAGGATAATCAAAACTAACTAGCCTTAGCCTTTCTAGTGAATTTATCAGGAATTAGGTAACTTTAGCTTAATGAAATGCCAATGCGATATAAATTGCATCTTCATTCACTCCCTAAGATAAACATTGTTGCGGTTAAAGGAAGTAGTGATACACAGACTTAGTTAGCAAGTCCATAAGGTCATATTGCATATAAATATACAAAACCAGACGCTGGTATTACTTACAGAGTCACGAGATCTCTTCTTTGCCAAATATACGCAGGTATCTGTCCAGAAATGTTGCAATTTCTCAATACCCTGAACTTGAGAAAACGGTTTACATCAAATTATGGGACAATATCTAAAATTCACGGTGAATTTAAAAACCTAAACCATTTACATACACTCTTAGTATTCCTGTGGCTTTATCCAATGCAGGAAATCCCTGAGCTGGTCCACTTAAGTCACAAATCCTCCTGCAAAAAAAAGTAGCATCATGAACTAACAAAGAGGAGGCTGACTGTATAAAAAGGTAATCAGATTAGCGGAAATTAAAGCTTGTAGCCACCTTTTTTCAATTAATGGCAATTAAATCACTAATATTAGCACATACGGTTTATCATAACAGAAAGCTTTAAAAGAGGTTTCCTACTTACAATTCAGTTAACTTCTCAAGAAGAGATATATTTGAAGGGATTGGTCCCTGCAACCCAGTCCCTATCAGCTCTCTGCAAAAACATTGCATCAATAAAACGAAGTGAAAGCAGATTATGGGGCTTATTGCATGCCAAATCTTAATCCCCTACAAACTGAGATTCATCATACAATCTTGTCAGTTGTCTCCAATGCTGTATAAGATCCGGTATAGGCCCACTTAAGTTGTTGTCGTTTATCCTACTGAATGAAACAAGAAATGGCACAAATTTGAATATAATGCCAACAGCGAAGACCCCTCCATTACAAAACCAAGATATGAACCTTGACTTTTGTGGTCAAATTTATACTATAATCATGATGATGATTTATAAATATACAAAGAGACATATATTTAAATAATTTGATATAACTAACTAATAATTAAATTTGAATTAGAGTTTTAGTCTTTGACCATAAAAAAGTCTTTGTAGACCTTGGTTTGTAACGGACGGAGTTTGTAATGTACCAAGGTACAAGTGTAAGAGCTTATACAAATCCTTCAAGTTTTTCAATTCAGCTAAGGATGATGGTAAAGTCCCCGATAACCGGTTTGATGACAGAATCCTGGATAAAAATGATTACTTATTGGTTTACAAAAACAAGAAATCGGAATGAAATGAAGAGTTTAATCAGCCTTACAATGATTCCAATCCGATCAATCTCCCAAGGCCAGAAGGAATTTCTCCTGAAAACTGGTTTGCTTCAAGGCTCCTGTTCAAAGATTACAGTTACAAACTAAGCATGATAGTTTAGGAATGATAAAGACAATAAGTTATATGAAGATGGTTTTGCTCTTTTCTTAACATTAACAGTTGCTTATATTGAAACACCTACAGATGTATGAGGCTTGTAATGTTAGCTAGTACTCGCGGAATTTCACCGCTTAATCGGTTCCCCAAAAGAGATCTGCACCAGAAACATTATGGCCAGTTACATGAAGGTTTCACATGACTCAGAACATATATATGTAACATAACAAAGTCAAAAAGGTTTTACTACATTGTCTGCAACTGTGTTGAAGCCCATTCATCAGGGATTGTGCCATTAAGATAATTGTAAGCAAAATCACTGCCCAAAAAAGAAAACCATTATTATCGATCTTTAGGCCAATAAAACACACCATTGTATATACATGAAGCGTTACATAGTTTGTAGGTAAGGAAGCTTCACAAGGGCGGGAGGAAGAACGCCAGTAAGACTATAAAACTTATGTTTACTGCAGTAAACAAACGAGTGATATCGTTAAGAGCACGAATAAATAGATATGAGTTTGGAAATAAAGATGGAAATGTACATGCTTACGACGTTGCAGTTGGTAGAATTGAAGTTGTTGCAGGCAGTGTCACATTCAACACTAGCAACAGCTTCCTGATGGAGCTTTGGCACTGGAGAAATTTCTTCTAGTTGACAAGAATCGCCATCAAACCTCCAACTTGTTGCACCCATTGAACTCAATATTTCCTTTACAGCTTCCACTGGATCATATATATCAATGTACAAACTATAACTAATTAAATCAAAAGGTCCTTACTATCTAGATAAGGATTAAGATTTTGTCCTTTTGTTAAGCTAGCAAGTAACCACAAGTATTAAGATTACCTTGTTGTTGTGGGACAACAGATTCTGCAAATCTGAGCACCATAATAAAGCTCACAACACTTGAAACAAACACATACTTGTTCTTCATCAGCTACCCAATCAATGTTTTTTAGTAAAGTTTTTTTTTTTGTTCAAACAAATATACAAAGGCATGTATAGGAGTAATAATTTAATAATATGTGGTTCACTATGGATCTTCTTTTTTATCATTTTCTTTTTCTTATATTCTTAGAGCATATGTAATGGTAGCTTTTCAAAAGACTTTTTACTATTATATTAAGTCATTTGAAAAGCTTTTACCATTGTAGCAATAGCTTGATGAATGACTTTTCAAACAATAGCTTGGTGCATACCAAGTGTTTGACACAATTGTAAACAAGTGATTGTCAATTAATGTTGAGCTAGAAAAGCTTTTGGAAAACTTTCATGCATTAGAGCTTGTTTTTGGAAATTACTTTATAGAAGATAAAATTTATGATAAAATTAATGCTAGTTAAGAGAAAAAGTCATTATAGGTTGGAAGCATTGCATATGCTCTAATTACTTTAAAGAGTAAATTACACCGTTCGCTCTTGTGGTTTGCGTTAACCAACAAGTTTCGTCCTTTAACCGAAAAAAATGCACCATCCATCTTTAAGTGTGAAATGTTATGTATCATTCATCCCTCACTTTAACAAGTCACACTAAGAGCACGCGGTACAGTTGAGCCGTCGTGCTCGTGTCGTGGGCAAAAAGTGATGCCACGTCACTTTTTACTCCCACGACACCAAAACACCCCACGATGGCTCAACCCCCCTCCCTGGTTAACACGAGAATTCTCGTGTCGTCGTCACCCAACTTTTTTTTTTTTTTTTTTTTTTTCAACAATTTATTAACATAAACTTAAATTTTCATTAATAAAAAAAAAATACAATTACTAATAGAAAAAAAAAAACAACACGAAAAAAAAAATTACCGAAAAAAAAAAACACAAATACGAAAATAAACTTAAAAATTAAAATATTTGGCACGCGCCTCGTCTTTGAGCTTCTCGATCCTCGCCGCGTCTTGTGGACTTAATCCGGTAGTGTCGAATCGAAGGATTTGCAAATCCTCGTTCCTTTTTTGAAGTGCAACCACTTCTAGTCTAGCCGCCACCTCTCGGTCCAATCGCTCCTTTTTAGTTTCACGATCGGATAACATTTGTTGTTGTAGCATATCCACCAATTGTTCTTTTTGAGACCCCGAAGTGGCCGATGAGCTTGTCGAGCGTTGAACCTTGGCCTTTCTTGGAGCACCGGATGGACGAGGGATGTCATCGTCATTGAAAAGATCCGGATCTTGATCGGCTATCTTCCCTCGTGCCCGGCGTGTTCGAGTTGAATCGGGATTTTTCCATTTATACTTGTCTTTCAAAACAAGCCAAGCACTTTTGTGTGGAAACTCCTTGTTCCCGTTTTCATCTCGATACAAACTCATCACACGAGTCATCAAATCGTCTTGATTTTCGCCACTTAAAAGTTTGGCGCTTTCATAAAACGAATTAAACCTATGAACCTCGCGGTTCAAATTCGTCCACTTCCCGGTCAACATATTTTTGTTTCGAGTTTTAAAACCCTCATCCTTAAGCCGATCGTTATACAAATCCATAATTTGGTACCAAAACGTATCGGCTGGTTGATCGGTCCCGACCTTCGGGTCTTCGGATACTTCAATCCAACACTCGGCCAAAACTTCTTCCTCACGTTGGCTCCAAAAAGAACGGTCCGACTTCGGAGGTGGTTGTGTAGCCGCGGCCACGCCTTTGTTTTTTGGGTTTTTTTTAGCAATACTTTTCTTCCTCGAACATTTCTTCGCTTGTGCATCGACTTGTTCTTCGGGTTCTTCGGGTTCTTCGGGTGCATTGTTTTGTTCGGGTTCGGGTTCTTGTGAAGAGTGTTGAGGAAAGGTTTGGAATTGTTGTGATTGTTGGAAGATTTGTGATTGTTGGGATTGTTGGAACCACATATTAAATTGCTCGGGTGTACAATTAAGAAATGGGTTTTGTTGTGATTGTGGGAAGGTAGTGAATGGATTTGGGAGTTGATTATAGTTGGCGAATGTTCGTGAAGTGCCCGAAGTTGCGGATGAGGGAGTATTCGGGTTAGACGAAGAAGACGAATTCGGTAGTTGAGTTGAGGGAATTTGATTTTGAGGATCGGAAAAGTAATTGTTTAACCATTGATTCGGGTATTGGTTTGGGTTAGGATTTTGACTCATGGTGGATAGAAAAATTAGAGAAATTAGATGTAGAAGAAGGTGTGAGTTGTGGGTAATTTGGGGTAGAATTTATAGGAAAAAAAGATGAAAAAAGGGGTTTTTTTTTAACCTCCAACGGTCAAAAAAACGGGCAAAAAAAAAAAAAATCCGTTTCCCAACGGCTATTTTTTCAAATATTAAAAAAAAAAAAAAAAAAAAAAAAAAAAAAAAAATTTTAAAACCCGACGGCGCGAGCCACGGTGTGGTTGGCGCCGCCGTGGCCTCGCGCCGTCACCACGGCGTCGGCTGGTAAGTACCAGCCCAAAACCGACGGCGCGAGCCACGGTGTGGTTGGCGCCGCCGTGGCCTCGCGCCGTGGTGGCCAGTTACCCACCAGCCAACCGTACCCTCCCCTCTAACACCGGTTATCTGTCTACACATGATGCCTCCATGAGGGTATTGTGGTCTTTTTAACCATGAAGTTCATCTTATTCTTTGAGTATCTCATCATCTTTATCTTCAAACCATCTCCAACTTACACCCCCACTCTCACTACCTCCGAACCTTCACAGACCTCAGTCAACATGCTCATCAAAAAATTTGTTCCTAAAATTCAAAAAACCCATCACGAAAGACCTATAAAAAAATGCCCCTACTTTTTTTAGTTTAATCGATTTAATTTTATAGATCCACCATCACATACTTGGAGTCCCAAGATTTGCTTTGACAAATATCTCACATATTTTTTAAACCCTCATCAAGTCTTTTCATTTCCTTTATAAAATGTTAGATAAATCAACTTGGGTATTAACATGAATCGCTATAGGAATGATGGATTCGATCAAAGCGTGGAATGCAATTATGGAAATGGATACAAGATTGGATATAATTGTAAAAGCATTTGTTTGGACGGCTATAACAAGCAAAAACAAATGGAGGTTTACCCATCCAACCAACAAGTCATAACACATTCACACACCATCCAACTACCACCGTTGTCCGTTGGTTGTCGTCACCCACCACGCTGGTCATTTTCGCCCAACACTGCTGGTCGTCGTCACCCACCAACCCTTGACGCCACTCACTGCTGCCATGTGTGCTGGAAGACTTGAAGACGAATATAAATATAATGTTTTTTTTGGGACATAGTGAGTTGTAATTTGGGTTTGATTTAGAAATATATTTTTGATTTATGAGAATAAGTGAACGGCAATCTGGATGAAGGATTTGTGTCTGTGTTTGTAGATGATTTAAGATTTGGTTAGTTGTGGAATGGAAACATGAATATACATTGAAAGGTTTAAAAAGAAAAAGACGCACATACCCTCGTGTGTGTGTTTCCAAACAAACATTAGTGAATACTGTTAGGGACGAACGATACATAACGTTTCATACTTAAGGACGGATGGTGCATTTTTCGGTCAAAGGACGAAACTTGTTGGTCAACGCAAACCAGAAAGACGAACGATGTAATTTACTCTACTTTAAAGTAGGGCTGAGCGGCAGACCTAGATCGGATCAGACCGACTAAAACTGGACCGGATAAAATCTTTTCATACTAAACTTATAACAATGGTCCAAGTTTATTCCGCCTACATACAGTTCCAAAAGTTTCGCCCTTTTTTTAAATATCACCAAATGGTCTAGTGGTAAAGGTCCTCGAATCTCAAATAAGAGTCAGGGGTTCAAACCTCACTAGATGTGTACATTTGGGGTGGCCACGGAGGTTCACTCGCGACGACTCCAGGCTATCCAAAACGGTAGTCGCTCTGAGATTAGTCGGCTCGTAATGTCGAGTCGAAAACCCAGGTATACCAAAAAAATTGTCCTTTCTAGGTAACTTGAAAGGGAAAGTCAACATCCGTTTGTAGAAACCTTAAGAATTGATGTCGACTAGAAGCAAGATAAATAAATTGGATCAGTTGATTCCAATTAATATCGGAAACAATTCTTCCAACAATTAGGGGTGAGCAAAAGAAACCGAAAAAACCGAAACCGAACCGAAAAACCGAAAAAACCGAACCGAAAAAACCGACCGAATACAAAAACCGATGGTTCGGTTTTTACATTTTCAAAAACCGAAAAGTTTCGGTTCGGTTTCGGTTTTCATCCAAAAACCGAACCGTAAAAACCGAACCGAACCGAACCGAACCATTATATTATATAAAAATATAAATATAATATAATATAATATAAATAAGTAATATATCAAAATTATAAATTAATATTCCTTTTTTAGAGAAATAAGAGTAATATATTTATCTTATTGTTTATAATATACGTGTGTTTGATATATATTTGTGCTTACTTAACAATATATCATTACATATGTAACAATAATCGTTTGTATGCATGTTTACATGCATGTGTTATCTTATTAATATTTGTGTAATTATATATTAGAAATTTGAGATAAACATTATTAGGCTTAGATTGAAAATAAAGAAAAAAAACTATTTTTTTTTACGCAAAACAAGTTTTTTAATCTAAATCCGATGTACCTAAATATAAATGGTTTCAAAACCGAAAAAACCGAAAAACCGAACCGAAACCGATTACAAACCGAAAAAACCGAACCGCCTAAAACCGAACGGTTTCGGTTTTTGATTTTTTAAAAACCGAATATGTCGGTTCGGTTTCGGTTTTAGCCAAAAACCGACCCAAACCGAACCGTGCACACCCCTACCAACAATCGTTGATTCTAATGAATACCGATTATTAGGGTTAAAAATTTGGCAAACAATAGCCAATGGTTTAACTTTTATTAAACTGAAAATTGTCTTGCTAGGGTTAATTGTTTAAATAAGGCACGAAAAAAACCCTAAAACATCAAAGCGCTCGACTGTAGCCCAAAGATACAGTCCAACAAAAACTGAAAAAAAAACATAAAAATGTAAATAACTCATAGTAAAAAGGCTTTTCGGGCCTCGAACAATCCGTAACCAGCTAAAAATGGTTACAGTTGTGTTCCACTCGTTTTTCGGATGTTTTGACAGGTCGTGGGCCTTCTAACTCCTCCCTGAGCCCACGTTATGCCCATTTTACTAAACTCTTTTTCGTCACACGATCATGGGCCTCCAGAAACATGTCAGCATGTTCTTCAATACTTGGGCATCCATCATTCCCCTAGATAGAAAAATTCGTCCTCGAATTCCTAGCAGTATCATCATTAGAAAAATCACCATGCTAAGGAAACAAGTGTTTCATGAAAGTTTTATGGACTTATATTTAAATAGTCGTGTGTTAGGATCGAACTCGGGATTACGGGATTGCACACATTACGTAAAGGGTTAATTTATTTAATAAATATATTTTATATTTATTAAATTAAACCGAAGCTTAACTAACGATCGTTAATAATTAAAAGCTAAGTATAAACGACCGTTATGGAATTAAATATAAGAGAAAAGAAGGAAAAGGAAAAGTTCTGGAAGCCCTTGGGTGGGCTTTGTAGTCGACGGCCAAAGGGGAAGAAAAAGGAAAGAAAATAGATTTTGTTTCCTAATTCGTTTATTACTTGGAGACCAAGTTTTTCCAAGGCCTGTATAAACATTCCCATAGCCTTCATAATTTTACACCCATTCCCTCTTTTCCTCTCTATTGATCGCCGGCCAAATACCCCTATAATTAGGGTTTTGGTTTTCGATTAAGCTATTTTATATTATCTAGTCCTAGCCGCTCTCTAGGGTTGTTGGGTAGATATTCCACAAGTGTTGAAGCTCGGTTTACACGTGCTAGAATCACGGTTAGCTCGTTGTATTACGTGTGTACAAGAACGTAATATGGTCTTACTTTAGACTACATCTTGGTATTGTTCGTCATAAACCCTAATTGGTGATTCGTTGATGATCTTGTGGATCTTCGCTAGGATAAAGGTATGTAACCCTAATTCGATTAATTATAATTGTGTTATTATTATGATCTTGTTAAATCGTTTCCGCTATGTGTGCTTTGATCTTGTTTAGGGTTTTGCGTAATTGTTATGAGCTTTATAAACCATCAGTTGCATCGAGAGCCGTTTTAACATGTTATAATTATCGAGATCTAAAGATTATTTTTTAACTAAGAATTGTTTTGAATTAAAACTACATGTTTTTTTTTGAAAAGAAAATTTAGGGTTTTGGTTTTATTTTTTAATCCGATTTAAAAAAATGTCGGTTTGTTTTTTTTAAGCCGATTATATATATAAAAAAGGATGAAACCCTAAAATTGCATGTTTTGATCTTTAGATAATTACTTGATTAATTTTTATGTCATGTATTTAAGGTTACGATCCATAGTGATTTAATTACTTTGTTAAGTGATTTGGGTGGAACCCTGATGAATTGCATGATTAATTGTTATGTTATGTGAATTCATGTTTCGATCCATAGAGATTTAATTGTTAAGTTATGTGGGAGATCCGTGATGAACATGCATGTTTTCATGGATCATATGTTTTATGTGGTAATTGTTATGTGTTTTGCTACATACTTTGTTTGATTCAATAAATCTAAAATTAGGGAAGACTTTTATATGAATATAAAAACCTAGATTTGATATTATTTATTGAATAAATCGTATGCATGTGGCTATTTGATTTATTTATTGCACATATAAATTGTTATTATGTGTTTATGATTTAGTTTTTTTTACCTTATTGTTTTCATGCGTTTTATTTGTATGTTGTAAACAAGGGTAATTTTTTTTTCCAAGAAAAATTAATATGGACTATATCATATAAAAATTAATGAATTGTTTTGAGATCTAATTGACATATGATTTGCGTCGGTTGGAATTGCAATAATAACTTAACGGCTACTCAACTTTGAACAAACTATAAAGTGGGTATAACGCACTGCTGGTCATGAACCCGGTTAAGGAAGAAGGTGGTATGCTTCAGCGCTGACCGAATTCCCGGCTTGCCTGTGCGTCAAAGTTGGAATTACCTACGGTTATTATTTACATAATTCCTTAAGGTTGATTTAACCGCAAATTCACATCCAAAACACAATGAATAAGGTTATTGCTTTGTGCTCTATCCGAGTTCTAGGAGACGTACGTTGTGAATAGTTGTGGGCGAAATCTTTAATTGGTTTAACCAATACCTCAACTTGCAATATATATGGCGAAAATTTAGTCTCACCAAAAGGTTTACTAAAAGTTTTTATTAAACTAATGCTATGAAGATGTATGCATGCTTCTCCATGCATGATTTTGACATCGAAATTTATACCCTAAATTTAAAGTCATATGCCATCTAATTGACGAACACTTGAAGTTACAATTTTCGTCATATGAGATTCTGGACGATATTGTAATGGAGAGAAAACTTCATGACTGCAAAGATTGCACATGAAGGTTTTACGTTCTTTAGATTAGTCGACTTAATTGAGTTACTCAGTGAGATCCGGAAACTTAAGGCATAAAGAAGGGATGAAACATGTTTACAATGCAAAATGAATTTTGGCAATGTAAATCCCTTAAATATCTAGAAATTACAAATTTGTTTGTCAATCATTGTTCGACAAGTTACCATCTTGAATACTTTCATTGCTAGCAGATCAACTGATGTGATGAAATTATGTCATTTTAGATTCTAGTTTTCAAGAAAAATACTATGGTTATTATTATCGGGGTAATTTTATTTTCTTGAATGGTATTATCGAAAATACTAACACTGAATTTTGTAAATTCTTTTACAAATGTATTAATGCAACGTTACACCGTAAACGTGGTTTACTCATTTATTGATCTAAAATCGTATGGTTGAGGATAGAGTCAATTTAAAAGATAAACCTAAACTCTTTTCATGAATGAAGAAGGAATCATAAGAATTTTAGAAATGTAAAATTCAAAATACATAACTCATAGCAAACTTTAATAGTTAAGAAAAGTGCATATTTTGAGTTATTAAAAGTTACCGCTAATTGGTTATAAGGCAAACTAGCATATTTGTCTAGTAGTTATGCTTTGACCATTTATAGGCACTAAATACCATTGTGGGGTCGGTAGACCTACTAAGGAAGAAATTGCATGTCAAATCTTTCAAGTTAAAAGCTATTGATGGGTAAGTCATCATTTACGAAGTAGAGTACACTCTTAAACACTACAAGTAAATTGTTACGAATGTGTTTTTCATAAGTGTAAGAAAGTAAACACAAATTAGTTTCACCGATTATGAAACAATTTCAATGTTGTCAAATTCAGTGGGAGAATTGTGTTGTGTTACTGAATCCGAGTCTATTAAAACATTCTCTAATTCAGTGGGAGTTACAAGCTTTCTCGTATTGGTAATAACTCATATTATCTTTAGTATGTTCTAAGATAATTACTTTCGAATTGTTGACACTAATATCTTCAAACATAGTTATGTACTGATTCTTGTTGATTAAGTGATTCTACATCTACTTGTAAAAAGCTAATATATGTGGCACAATCATATTTTTTACAAGTAGATGTAGAATCACTTAATCAACAAGAATCAGTACATAACTATCTTTGAAGATATTAGTGTCAACAATTCGAAAGTAATTATCTTAGAACATACTAAAGATAATATGAGTTATTACCAATACGAGAAAGCTTGTAACTCCCACTGAATTAGAGAATGTTTTAATAGACTCGGATTCAGTAACACAACACAATTCTCCCACTGAATTTGACAACATTGAAATTGTTTCATAATCGGTGAAACTAATTTGTGTTTACTTTCTTACGCTTATGAAAAACACATTCGTAATAATTTACTTGTAGTGTTTAAGAGTGTACTCTACTTCGTAAATGATGACTTACCCATCAATAGCTTTTAACTTGAAAGATTTGACATGCAATTTCTTCCTTAATAGGTCTACCGACCCCACAATGGTATTTAGTGCCTATAAATAGTCAAAGCATAACTACTAGACAAATATGCTAGTTTGCCTTATAACCAATTAGCTGTAACTTTTAATAACTCAAAATATGCACTTTTCTTAACTATTAAAGTTTGCTATGAGTTATGTATTTTGAATTTTACATTTCTAAAATTCTTAAATGAAGTTCGGATTTTGCTAAACTACTTATGAAGTGGATTGTTTAGAAAATAAAGAGTATGGAACTGTCATTGTGTTTTGTAATGTCTCATATAGATAACGTTGGAGTGTTGATCTATTTGCTATGTATTTAAAGAGTAATTTTAAGTTACTAAAAGCAAGTGGGAGTTTTGATCTTGAAAGATAAAATTACAAGATACATAATCTTCTAAAATACACTAGTAATTATCATGAGGTAGGCTTGTAAATGCTAACTCTCAAGATAAAGGAATTTAAGTCATAGATCCGCAAGGATATCTCGGATATGCGATTTATATGCTGAGAATTATGAGTTACAAATAATTGTTATGATTTGTTACCAAACATTTATTTGGGTAAATTACTCATACTATGAACGTTATAGATGTTGTCCAATAAGATAATCAATTTTAAATTTGTTTTATCTTAAAATAGTTTGACTAGAAATTGGAGATGAGTTTCGTCAAAGGAAGAAAAACGCCAATCGTGGTGGTTATTAATCACCACAATTGGCGTTTTTATTCCTTTGAATAGATTATGAATAGATTATTAGTCACACTTAAGTAATTAATTATGATTAAGTATTCTTTCCTAAACACATTAAATATATAAACATTGATTTAATGTATGTATTATGAATAGATTATTAATCACACTTAAGTAATTAATTGTGATTAAGTATTCTTTCCTAATATATAAAGATTTTGATGGACATATTTTAATTGACAAATTTGGATATGTATGAACTATTTCTTGAATGACTACTTAAGCAAGGACTTAAGTAATCGAAATGAGTTTATTTCTTCAAAATAAATCTTTGGAAAAGTACAAAATGCAATTATCTATAAATGGATAAAATTGCATCTAGGAGATTATTCTTATGTTTAATTTGAAATCCAAGATTGGATTTAAATTTGAATAAGAAGATTTCTGAGTATTCCTAAAAGCTAGTGGGAGTATTATGGTTATTTTCTTAAATTATATGTGTCAAATAGACATGTAAGAAAGTAAGATTTCATTCAAATTAAATATTTTTTGTTTAGATTTGAGATGAAACTTTACTTTGAAGATTTAGAAAATAAGATGTACATAACCTTGGAACAAATAATATTTGTTTGTGTAGTGGAAATACAACATAATATGCCATGTAGTAAATTTATATGGATATTTAGAACATGAAGAAATCTAAATCTGTTTTGAGAAATTCTCATGTGTGTCGTGTTGTATTTATATCATGTAACACCCCAATCCCCTACACTCGACCATTGCAATGTCCTCATGTAATGCATTAATTTCAAAGCACAGTTTACATTTCTCATCATAATTAACCCACTTTGGCCTTTATTAAATACTAAACAATAAGAAAATTTTAAAAAGATGTAAGATTGCAAAATATTCAAAGGAAGAATAAGTAAAGATATCTAAGACTTACATTGGGGTTTTGGTTGTCATGAATGATTATCACCCTCAAGTTTTACGTTCTCCACACCAAGCTTATAAACGAGATCATTGTTATTATAAGTTAGCAAACTAACACGAACTCATGTGGCCCAATTATTAACTTGGACTCCCTTATTCCTAGGTGTATCTCTTATATTTTATTATTGTCTTTAATGATCACGAGGATGCATTGTTGACTTATTTCGATAGTTTATTTAGGCCGAAAATAAAGTAGGACGATTTAATCAATAGTTAGCTAAAGGACAAAATCTTTTAAAACTGCTTCTCGGGACCTCTTAAAGTTCATATCTTGGCATAACTTGCTTCACGATTTGAGACCTTTCTCGGACCGATATTTGGCAGTGACTTCATACTTCAAATCTTGAGAGACGTTCTTGAAATTATGGTCTTCTCTTCATAATAGGAAATTCTTCACTTGAAGTTTTTGAGAGATTCTTCATACTTGGACCACGACTTCTTCATTTTTATCCAATCTTTATTTTGGATTTTGATATACAACGATCCGCCTCCTTTTAGGACTTGGATCTATTTGTCCTCATACCTTGTTAGGGTCTTTTCGGATAGACTTCTCCATGATCTTTATGGGAGTGATTGCTTTTCGTCGTGTGTCTTGATCCTTCATATTGATTTTGGAATAATGATTCTTCACATCATCTTGGATCTTTAGCAACAAAATGGAGCCCTCATGCCTTGTTAGGTCCTTTTCGGACTCGCCAATCTTCGCATCCCGCTTCAATAAGTTATGCCTTGGCTATGAACTCTAATTAATATCGAGCAGCTTTTAAACGATCTTGGGCTAGAAGCTAAGTAATTTTCAAATCGTACAACCTTATTTATTGCAATTAAATTTATTAACAAACGATGGGAGAAAAAGCTCATAATCAACTCACATAAATTCATGAAAGAATACCAAACTTATAATTGACTCTATCATCTCTCGTTCTCCATAATTTAAAATCTCAAGGAATGAGACTCGTGAATGCTTAGCCAATTAAATCAAAGTTTTGGGTTTTCAAGTCATGTGGATTTGCTATCTATGATCCGGTGGTCTAACATGGTGGAATATGGTGGTGTAGCCATTGTTGAAAGAGAGAGAGAAGAGAGGTTCTGTGAAAGAAAGAAAAATAAATTAAAGTGAGAAAATGACACAAGCAACACCCCTCCTTGGAAGCTAAGGAGAGGTATATATAGTCACACACGCTGCTTAAACTATACAACGTTCCTAGTCTAGTCTAAGTGTGTGTGACTATAATAACTAATGGGAATTCTTAAATGTCGTCACATAAAGTGAGTTTCCAACAATCTTCCCCCATGGGACGATGTGTAGAATTCCTTACAATATTTTTCCTAAGAAGTACATAATGATAAGAACAAGAGCTTTCATGAAGCGCCCAATGCTGATGATGTCTTCTGAGGCCTTTGACTTCAAAACGATTCATCTTTAAGTAACTTGTAGTAGAAATACTGTAATGGCACGAGCTAAGTAACCCATACACTTCTGGTTAATGAGAAGCTTCTGAATTAGCTTCCCCCTAATTCATGCCACATAAACTTGATGTAGAAGCTTTTAAATAGCTTCCCCCTAAATCGACAATCCTCGTAAGCAACTTCAAAGCTTTCAATAAAGCTTAGAATGATTAAGCGCACAGCGGAATCTAACAAGCAAATCCCATCATATAACATGATAACGTTGCTAAGAGAGATTGAAAGCTTGGGGCACACCAAGTAGATCAACAACTTCTCTTCTCACGCTTGAATTTTTCTTCCCCCTGAGAGTTCAAGTTATGCATACCAGAAAGAATCAAGACATTTCTTCCCCCACATAGTTGAAGAAAGTAAATCAATCCCAATTATGAAGCTCAAATACTGAAGTGGACACTTTATCCCATTCATGAAGTTGACATCGCAACACCAAAGTCAATTAAGTCCCGGAAATGCACATATCTTCTTTCGGAGATGCACCAGAGTAAATTAAGTCCCGGGAATGCATATAAGATAATTCTGATGCTTAATTGCAACAATCAAACAATTAAACCTCGAATCAGTAGTGTACCGTTTAGAGATTGATAACGCCACGAGTTAAAACACTGATTTTCTCTGCGGCTATGACAAATGTCATCCCGGAATGTCTTCAAATTAAAAGAAGGTATGAAGTTCATCACATGTACTCGTTGTGCGTTCAGTGTGTCTTCTTCTTCCCCCTTGATGGTTTCGAAACTCGGAACCATCAATAAATCGTAAGCACATGAACCTGAAAATCTCGAGAGAATAATAAATAAGCTTAATTATATTCGGTGAGAATCAGCAGTTGATCGAAAATCTCTACTCATAAACTCTCCATGGCCAACTTTACCAACCCACTTGAAATCAATTTGAAGTGACCACTGATAGAATGAAGCGGATACATCAAACGTGAAACTGAATAAGAATCCTTCGATCTTGTGACTTAAGCTTGCACTATTGTTGAATGAAGAACGGTGGAGAAATCTCTAAGTACTCAATGCATCACTGAAGAAGTCTATAAGCACAACACCTCTTGAAATTATCCACGTCGACTAATCACGTGACACTGAGTACAACAATGTAACCCCTTTAAGTGATAGTTATCCGAGTCATCAACTAACCACCCCGAACCCGGAAACCTGATAAACAAGTCGTCATTCTAAGATTAAGCACGAGCAAGTTATCTTTGAAAGATAAAATAAATACACGCCTTCGAAAAATTCGTCTCCAACTTCACATAATTTATACCCAATCCAAAAAAATCCGTAGCCTCTTAAAATTCGCCAAATTTTCTTTTTGGTCTCGTCAAAATAAATCTTGTCACAATGTCTCGTCACTTTGTCTCGTCACATTTGACTCGTCACGATGTCTCGATGGAGTCCCGAAAAATTAAACATTAAATTCAATAAATGATAAAAATTTTAAAAAATAAAAATTTATCATTACTTTCATCCATGTCAAACGTTCAAACCAAATTCACTTCAGCCCATTTTCAGCATTCTAAACCCGGGTCCATTAAGTAGCAAAATAGGGATATAAATCATTTATCTTCTAGTAAAATCCGCCCCCTTAATTCTAGGTGGGCACGTGTATGCCACAACTGACTTTCAATAAATGGGAAAACTATATCCCAACTCCTTTTCTCTCGTGACTTCCGTCAGATTCATCACTCCCTTCTTTTCTTCATAGAAACCTCAGCCACACTAAAAGACCATCAATCTTTGCTTTATACCAGACGCAGTAACACCATCATCATCTAATCTCAACGGATCATCAATCATCTATCACACCTCAAATCTAATACATCCCAATCAAGTAACCACAACACCCTGATCAATTCAACCTACCAAATCTAAATATGATAGGTATCTTAAGCCGAATCCCTTACATGCACATAATGACTCGGCATCAAGATCATTCCATGGTCTCGGGTAGGTTTGTATGAGCATGAGATTGATTTGAGATTAATGATTTTGTTTAAACGAAAAAAAATCCTTTTTACAAATTAAAAAAAACGTTTTAACAAATTGAGATCATGATAGATTGATTTCGAGTCTATGATATTCGTCTGAATTAATATAGATCGAGTCTAGGTGATGGGTTAGGTGACGAAGGGATAGGATAAATTGAGTGGTGTTGAGGAGATAAAAGGTTGGAAGTGTTGAGTCAGACTCAGTGAGTTAACTGAGTCAACTCGGTAATTACCGAGTTGACTCGGTTGAGATGGTTTCGGTCAAAAACTACATTCACTGTATGGGTTTTTTGTGATGAAATGGTCTCGGGTCATGTTTCAAACGAGTCATGCAGATGAGTCTTTTTATTTTTTAAACCCATCGAAGTCTAAAAAATTTAACCCATCGCAGTCAAAAGGAATTGCCATCATAACATGAGTCCATCGCAGTCAAGGTGGACCCATCGCAGTCTAAACAAGAAGAGTCCATCGCAGTCTTAACTAGTTTGAACCCATCGTAGTCTAAACAAGAAGAGTCCATCGCAGTCTTAACTAGTTTGAACCCATCGTAGTCTAAACAAGAAGAGTCCATCGCAGTCTTAACTAGTTTGAACCCATCGTAGTCTAAACAAGAAGAGTCCATCGTATCCCATCGCGATGGAATCATCGCAGTGGTACCATCGCAGTGGTAACATCGCAGTCAATGCGATGTATCATGAAGCAGAATCTTATCCAAATCTGTCCTTGTTCCTGAAAATCCGGGAATGTGAATCTGACTATTTTTTTGGGTAACTTCATCATCCTAAACAACAAGATAAGCCCAGAAAAATGATACCAGATATGAAAAAGTTAGACCAGAAACAGTAGATATAAAACTAGATACGAGACACTTTTGACTTTCTCATATTGACCATGGATGAATATGTTTTTGATGAAACCAGTGAAACAAAAAAGGAAACATCTTTTGACCATGGCAATATTTCTTTTGACTGATGACATACTTTGGACCCAGATATGATGACAACTTTTTGATGAAATCAATGAGACAATGAAACTGTGGACAAGAATAACCGAGGCTCTGATACCAATTGTGGATTTGCTATCTATGATCCGGTGGTCTAACATGGTGGAATATGGTGGTGGTAGACATTGTTGAAAGAGAGAGAGAAGAGAGGTTGTGTGAAAGAAAGAAAAATAAATTAAAGTGAGAAAATGACACAAGCAACACCCCTCCTTGGAAGCTAAGGACGGGTATATATAGTCACACACGCTGCTTAAACTATACAACGTTCCTAGTCTAGTCTAAGTGTGTGTGACTATGATAACTAATGGGAATTCTTAAATGTCGTCACATAAAGTGAGTTTCCAACAAGTCATCAATAGGATCTTGCAAATTCTTAGACTTTTTCAAGTTTAGAATTCACATTTTAAAGTTCCCTTGATAAACGACTTTATAGGATCAATTATAGGAACTTGTGAAAAGTTCTTGTTCTTAACCCGTAAGAGTTAAGACTTTCGCGTTTTAAAGTTCCTTATATAAAAGCCTAGCAAAACTTGACTTAAACACGTTAAGGATACTAGCTAGAGTAAACTTGGATAAGTAAACTTGGGTTGAGTCAAAAGATTCATGACGTTTGAAAAATTAAAACCACTTTATTAAACTTTATTTTAGCAAAGAAAGTAAATAACGATAACAAAGGAAAAACTACTAGGCCAAAATAGATTAAAAATTTTGAAAAATGTTGAAAAATCAAATTTTTCGGTTAAAATGAGGACAAATTAATGGAAAAGCCCACTTACTTCGATAGAAGTCCCCCTACACTTGATATAAACATTGTCCTCAATGTTTAAGCATGTGGGAGTAAACTCCCCTACACTTAGGACATTGTGCACTTTGTTTAAATCTTGCTAAGGAAGGGACAACAAAAGTGATTTCAATGTGAACATATAAGATATGAAATATTGAATCACGAGAGTTTAGGATAGAACCGGGAAGACGGGTACACGGAATCACGGGTTGTCAAAAGTCATCAAGAATGGATCTTTCAAAGCTCGAATCCCTGCACATGATAAGAAAGAAAACAACAAACACATACTAGGGTCTCCCCCTACACTTATTATAAAAACGGATAAAAAGGATAGATACTACGGGTTGCCTCCCGAGAAGCGCTTGTTTTTATTAACCGAGTCGTGAGCCTGACTCGACCCCGAATTAAATGATCCATGGGGAAGCCTCGAATGTAATACCGGGATCAAAGACCTTGTCCTCGTTCCCGGAGGAAAATAATAAAGGAGAGGCCGGAGGATAAGTCTTGAAGGGTAGAAAAGTCCTCTCAACATAAGAAAAGTAAGTGAAGTCTTGATCCATGGGCGGTGGGGTGGGTAAAGGAGACAAAATGTCATCCCCCAAAGACAATGGATGGTCACTATTCGGCAAAGCCGTAAAGGTGTCAATCATAGAATGATCAATGTCACCTCCCGGGTCAAAGCACTCATCGTCGGTAATGGTTTCTAAAGGTTGGGATAAAAGGTGCTCGGGAGGGGGACTTGGGACAATATCTTCATGCAGCAAATTATCAAAAAGAATATCCCCCTCCGTGTCATCATCATCAATACCCGGAGGTATTGAGAGATTGTCAATTTCTTCCGTAAATGTGTCATTATTCTCAATGGGAGTAATAGACGGAGGTAAAGACTTTTAGGAGCAGAATTCAACGCTTCAATTTTAGCAATAAGAAGATGAACTTTCAGTAATTTGTCGCGAAGAATAACGTCTTCCACCTCATCTACAAGACCAAGTTCAGTGGTGAACTTCTCGTATGTCGGAGAGAATAAATCAACATCGCCTTCATCGCCCGGAGGAGAAGGAGAAATTTCAAAAGTGAAATTCTCATAGCATGGAGAAAAATCATTATCATTAAGAGGGACCTCGTCCGTAAGCTCAGCACAAGTCGGTACATCACAAACCTCATCAAAGAATTTATCAAGACCAAAATCACTAATCTCACTCAATGTATCACTATCCTTGGACGCATTAGGGATATCAAGAGTAGGAGTAGTAATCTCAGAAGATGGGTTGAGATCATAGATATCATCCTTGTCATCATCATAATAGTAGTATAGACGCACAAGAGGAGGAGTATAAGCACTAAGATTAGCTACTTGCTCTTGTCGCTGATCCTCTTGACATTTTTCGATGTATTTATTGACAGATGCTTGAAGTCTTTGAAATTGGTCAAAAAGAGTGGCTAGTTGCTCAGCAGGAATTGCAAAAGAGGGTTGATGATAGAGGGAGTGTTGTGGGGGCTCAAAATTTTGAAAACCGGAATTATAGCATGGATGTGGCTCATAATAATTCATCGGCTGAGAAGAATTAGAACACTGATTTGGCTCATAATAATTCATCGGCTGTCAATAAGAAGTATCGTGAGGGCCCCCACAATTATTGCAACAAGGGTATTGAGAAAAACCCTGTGCATGTGACAGATAGGTATGACCATTTTCATAATTGTAACCCGGTTCTTGCTCGTCATGCGACGGGTATTGAATAAGACACACAATATGCCAATGAGAATCGCTTCCATAATATATGCGAGGGGGAGTAGGTGGATTAGAAGAAAAGGACGAATTAGTCGAATTGCACGATGGACAAAATCCAAAATGGGAAAATTGTGAATCAAAAACGGTTGGAAGATCTTTTCCGCATTGCTCGCAATAACACCAATCACATGATTCGACATCATATAATCGTCCCCTACACCTTCCGTTATACGAATCCATGAAGAATTAAAAATAAGAGGAGTAGAGAATAAGAATTAAACACAATAGAGGGTTAAGAGGAATATTTTTGGTGCAAAACTTTGAAAAAAATGCTTTTTATGATTTTTTTAACGTTTTTGTATTTTTGATTTTTTTTTATTTTTATGGATTTTTGAAAAAATTTTGAAATTTTTTTGAAAAATGCAAGAAAAATAACGTTCACGAATGAACGGATCCCAAAATCCTACGCGTCTCTCACGAAAACCGTTAATCTTGACGAAAAGAGTCGGCAACGGCGCCATTTGATAGTATGATTTTGCTATGTATTTTATGTATTTTAATACATAGAATACATAAAATACATAGCAAAATCATATTAAAACTTTTAAAATATGTATTTCAATACATAAAATACATATTTAAGTGTATTTTATGTATTTTATGTATTTTGTCAAATTCCATATTTTCACATAAAATACATATTTTAAATGAGGACATATTTTATGTCGTAAATAAGAACCAATAATAAAATCAATTTTAATATGGTTATTATAATTAATTGTTATTATTTTAATAGTTTGATTTTGCTAGTTAAAAGTTCATTTTTCTCGGTGTCTATCCGAATTGATCTACCGGTTAAATGTGTGACTCAGTCGTCTTTGGTGAATAAAAGAAAAGGTGTCGTTTTTTATAACTAATTAAAACACAAAATGAAAGCGAGAAACGATTAAACTAAAAATAAAGACTCTTAAAAATAAATGATGAGAAATTAAAACGTAATGAAAAAGTAGACTTGAAATAAGACACTTTTAAAAATAAAATAAGAAAAGACAAGTTAAAGTAAAGCTTAAGAAAAATAAGACAAAACAATTAAAAATAAAGCTAAGTAAAATGGCGGGAAAGAAATAAACTCGAAAAGAAAACAACTAAGTAAAATGAACAAAGGATTGCGATGGAGGCTATCACGATATCAAAAGCTGTCGCAATATACCGAAGCTATCGCAACGTCACTACTATCGCAATGCTCCTCCCATCGCAATGTATAGCCTATCGTAATGTGGCAAACGAAATTTGGGCAACATTCTGTCGCAATCTGCGATCGCAATGAGCGATCGCAATCCACGATCGGAATAAAGGGGCTATCGCAATCTCGATCGCAATGTAGAAACCCTAAGGGTTTTTGCGGTCGCAATAAAGCTGTCGGAATGTGAAACCCTTGCAAGTTACGATGGAAAGTAAAAGGCAAATAAGCAATAACAAAATAAGCACTTACTAAAAATTTAACCAAAACAATAATAACAAGAACAAAATAAGCTACGAATTTAAAAACTTTCAAGATACCAAATAAGCAAAATTTATAAAATAAACTTTTTTAAAAGATTAAACTTTTACGAAAACCAAATCTAAATAAGCACAAATTTGATAACTTTTAAAACACTAAAGAAACAAACTTTGTAAAACAAACTTTAAAAAGACTAAACTTTTAAGAAAACTTAAAAGACAATAAGCTAGATACGAAATAAGCCAAAAAACATAACAAGCTTAAAGCTTAAATCGTATAAAAACTCAGACAGGAATAAAAAGATAAACTTTTTAATCAAATAAGCAATAAGATTAAGCAAAATGCATACTTAATCCGAATCAAGATCAAAATCAAAAACAAAAAAAGTAGAATAAGATGGATAATGAAAAGCTTTATTAAAGGAAAAGATTCAACAATTAAAAGTAAAGATTAAAACTTACAAATTTATGGTGCAAGACAAGGAATTTAAATTGACAAGAAACTAAATGACATGAAAATAAATGGTGGAAGGACTATGTGTCAAATAGCCAACACCATAAAATGAAATGAAGGTGGAGTATATATAGGGGAGAGTGGTAGGTGGTTTGGTGGAGTTGTTGTTCTTTCTTTTCTTTTCTTTCGTCTCGTTTTTAAATTAAAGTCTCGACTTTGGCTCGGGATTTGTCGATAAAATCTTGAACTCGTCTTATAATTTCTTCATTTATTAGACTTGGGTTCTTCGACTTGTAAATCTTCCGTCTTTGGTCCTTTTCTTCAATAAATCTTCAAAATAGGCCCATTGACTTCCAATCTTTTGCACTCTTGATCTTTTGACTTCGTCTTTTGTCTTTTTCTTCGATAAAAGCCCGTGAAAGCCCGTGTTTTCTTCCATTTTCACATTTTGATCCTAAATCACAACAAAAACACAAACCACGCATAATTCCGACATTTACGACATAAAATACACGTTTTGGCTTGGTTATTATTATAATTAAGTGGTAAAAGGATAAGTGTTTTCACACTTATTAAATCCCCTACACTTGACCATTACAATGCCCTCAATGAATGCATTAATTACAAAGCAAGTTTTACATTTTCCATCATAATCAATCCACCTTGGCCTTTATTAAACACAAGTTATTAAAGAGATTTTAAAATATTCAAAGGAAGAAAACAAGTAAAGAGATAAAAGACTTACATTAGCGTTTTGGATGTCATGAATGTTTATCACCCTCAAGTTTCACGTTCCCCATACCAAGCTTAAAAACGAGATCATTGTTATTATAAGTTAGCAAACTAACACAAACTCATGTGGGCCAATTATTCACTTGAACTCCCTTATTCCTAGGTGTATCTCTTATATTTTATTGTTGTCTTTAATGATCACGAGGATACATTGTTGACTTAATTCGATAGTTTATTTAGGCCGAAAATAAAGTAGGACGATTTAATCAATAGTTAGCTAAAGGACAAAAACTTTTAAAACTGCTTCTCGAGACCTCTTAAAGTTCATATCTTGGCATAACTCGCTTCACGATTTGAGACCTTTCTCGGACCGATATTTGGCAGCAACTTCATACTTCGAATCTTGAGAGACGTTCTTGAAATAATGGTCTTCTCTTCATAATAGGAATTTCTTCACTTGAAGTTTTTGAGAGATTCTTCATACTTGGACCACGACTTCTTCATTTTTCTCCAATCTTTATTTTGGATTTTGATATACAACGATCCGCCTCCTTTTAGGACTTGGATCTATTTATCCTCATACCTTGTTAGGGCCTTTTTAGATAGACTTATCCATGATCTTTAGAGGAGTATTTGCTTTTCGTCGTGTGTCTTGATCCTTCATATAGATTTTTGATAAATGATTATTCACATCACTTTGGATCTTTAGCAACAAAATGTAGCCCTCATGCCTTGTTAGGGCCTTTTTGGACTCGCCAATCTTCGCACCCCGCTTCAATAAGTTATGCCTTGGCTATGAACTCTAATTAATACCGAGCAACTTTTAAACGATCTTGGACTAGAAGCTAAGTAACTTTTCAAATCGTACGACCTTACTTATTGCAATTGAATTTATAAACAAGCGATGGGAGAAAAAGCACATAATTAACTCACATAAATTCATGAAAGAATACCAAACTTATAATTGACTCTATCATCTCTCGTTCTCCACAATTAAAAATCTCAAGGAATGAGACTCGTGGATGCTTAGCCAATTAAATCAAAGTTTCGGGTTTTCAAGTCATCTATAGCATCTTGCACCTTCTTAGACTTTTTCAAGTTTAGAATTTGCATTTTAAAGTTCCCTTGATAAACGACTTTCTAGGATCAATTTCTAGGAACTTGCGAAAAGTTCTTGTTCTTAACCCGTAAGAGTTAAGACTTTCGCGTTTTAAATTTCCCTATATAAAAGCCTAGAAAAACTTGACTTAAACACGTTAAGGATACTAGCTAGAGTAAACTTAGACAAGTAAACTCGAGTTGAGTCAAAAGATTCATGACGTTGAAAAATTAAAACCACTTTATTAAAAATTTATTCCAGCAAAGAAAGTAAATAACGATAACAAAGGAAAATACTACTATACTACTAGGCCAAAATAGATAAAAAATTTTGAAAAATGTCAAAAAATCAATTTTCCGGTTAAAATGAGGACATATACAAGGAAAGCCCACTTAACTTCGATAGAAGTCCCCCTACACTTAATATAAACATTGTCCTCAATGTTTAAGCATGTGGAAGTAAACTCCCCTACACTTAGGACATTGTGCACGTTGTTTAAATCTCGCGAAGGAAGAGACAACTAAAGTGATTCCTATTTTAATATTGAAGAATATAAAATAGTGAATCAAAAGAGTTTAGGATAGAACCAGGAAGACGGGTACACGAAATCATGGGTCGTCAAAAGTCACCAAGAATGTATCTTTGAAAGCTCGAATCCTTGCACATGATAAGAAAGAAAAGAACAAACACATACTAGGGTCTCCCCTACACTTATTATAAAAACAGATAAAAAGGATAGATACTTAATCGGGTTGCCTCCCAAAAAGCGCTTGTTTTTGTTAACCGAGTCACGAGCCTGACTCGTCCCCGAATTAAATGGTCCATGGGGAAGCCTCGAATGTAATACCAGGATCATAGACCTTGTCCTCGTTCCCGGAGGAAAATAATAAAGGAGAGGCCGGAGGATAAGTCTTGAAGGGTAGCAAAGTCCTCTCAACATAAGAAAAGTAAGTGAAGTCTTGATCCACGGGCGGTGGGGTGGGTAAAGGAGACAAACTGTCATCCCCCAAAGATAATGGATGGTCACTATTCGGCAAAGCCGTAAATGTGTCAGTCATAGAATGGTCAATGTCACCTCCCGGGTTAAAGCACTCATCCTCGGTAATGGTTCCTAAAGGTTGGGATAAAAGGTGCTCGGGAGGGGGACTTGGGACAATATCTTCATGCAGCAAATTATCAAAAAGAATATCCTCCCCTGTGTCATCATCATCAATACCCGGAGGTATTGAGAGATTGTCAATTTCTTCCATAAATGTGTCATTATTCTCAATGGGAGTAATAGACAGAGGTAAAGACTCGAAAATAGGAGCAGAATTCAACGCCTCAATTTTAGCAATAAGAAGATGAACTTTCAGTAATTTGTCGTGAAGAATAACGTCTTCCACCTCATCTACAAGACCAAGTTCAGTGGTGAACTTCTCGTATGTCGGAGAGAATAAATCAACATCGCCTTCATCGCCCGGATGAGAAGGAGAAATTTCAAAAGTAAAATTCTCATAGCATGGAGAAAAATCATTATCATTAACAGGGACCTCGTCCGTAAGCTCAGCACAAGTCGGTACATCACAAACCTCCCCAAATAAGTTGTCGAGACCAAATTCACTAATCTCACTCGATGTATCACAATCCTTAGACGCATTTGGGATATCGAGAGAAGGAGGTACAATTGCACTAGGACATTGAGCAACAAGATCATTCCAAGAAATAGTATTCTCATCGTCATCATCATCATAATTGTATGGATACACAGGAGGAGGAGTATAAGTCTCGATATTCGATATTTGCTCTTGTCGTTGATCCTCTTGACATTTTTCGATGATCTTGTTGAAAGCTTCTTGAAGTTGTTGACCTTGCTTAACAAGAGTGGCCCATTGTTCGTGGGAGCTCAAATGTTCGAAGGAAGGTTGATGATTGACGGTGTGACGTGGGGGCTCAAAATGTTGAAAACCGGAATTATAGCACGGATGTGGCTCATAATCATCGGCTAACAATAAGAAGTATCGTGAGGGCCCCCACAATTATTGCAACACGGGTATTGAGAAAAACTCTGTGCAGTTGACAGATAGCTATGACCTTTGTCATAATTGTAACCTGGTTCTTGCTCGTCAAGAGACGGGTATTGAATAGGACACACAATATGCCAATGAGAATCGCTTCCACAATATATGAAAGGGGGGAGTAGGTGGATTAGAAGAAAAGGATGAATTAGTCGAATTGCACGATGGACAAAATCCAAAATGGGAAAATTGTGAATCGGAAACAGTTGGAAGATTTTATGCATTGCTCGCAATAACACCAATCACATGATTCGACATCATATAATCGTCCCCTACACCTTCCGTAATATGAATCTTTTGGTGCAAAACTTTGAAAAAGAAATGCTTTTTATGATTTTTTTAATGTTTTTGAATTTTTGAATTTTTTTTTATTTTTATGGATTTTTGAAATTTTTTGAAAAATGCAAGAAAAATAACGTTCACGAATGAACGGATCCCAAAATCCAACGCATCTCTCACAAAAACTGTTAATCTTCACGAAAAGAGCCGGCAGCGGAGCCATTTGATAGTTAAGTGTATTTTATGTCGTAAATACACTTAACTATCAAATTCCATATTTTAAGTGTAGTTGATAGGTAAAATAGTTAAGTGTATTTTAATATGTATTTTATGTGAAAACATATTAAAAGGATAAGTGTTATTATTGGTTCTTGTTTTATTCCCCGGCAGCGGCGCCATTTTAATAGTTTGATTTTGCTAGTTAAAAGTTCGTTTTTCTTGGTGCCTAATCGAATTGATCTACCGGTTAAATGTGTGACTCAGTCGTCTTTGGTGAATAAAAGAAAAGGTGTCGTTGTTTATAACGAATTAAAACACAAAATGAATGCGAGAAATGATTAAACTAAAAATAAAGACTCTTAAAAATAAATGACGAGAAATTAAAACGTAATGAAAAAGTAGACTTGAAAATAAGACAATTTTAAAAATAAAATAAGAAAAGACAAGTTAAAGTAAAGCTTAAGAAAAATAAGACAAAACAATTAAAAATAAAGCTAAGTAAAATGGCGGGAAAGAAATAAACTTGAAAAGAAAACAACTAAGTAAAATGAACAAAGGATTGCGATGGAGGCTATCGCAATATCAAAAGCTATCGCCATATACTAAAGCTATCGCAATGCTCCTCCCATCGCAATGTATAGCCTACCGCAATGTGGCAAACGAAATTTGGGCAGCATTCCGTCGCAATATGCCTTAAATCCGTCGCAATCCGCGATCGCAATGAGCGATCGCAATCTACGATCGGAATAAGGGGCTATCGCAATCTCGATCGCAGTGTAGAAACCCTAAGGGTTTTCACGATCGCAATAAAGCTGTCGGAATGTGAAACCCTTGCAAGCTACGATGGAAAGTAAAAGGCAAATAAGCAATAACAAAATAAGCACTTTTCTAATAAGCACTTACTAAAAATTTAACCAAAACAAAAATAACAAGAACAAAATAAGCTACGAATTTAAAAACTTTCAAGATACCGAATAAGCAAAATTTATAAAATAAACTTTTTTTTAAGATTAAACTTTTATGAAAAAAAAATCTAAATAAGCACAAATTTGATAACTTTTAAAACACTAAAGAAACAAACTTTGTAAAACAAACTTTAAAAAGACTAAACTTTTAAGAAAACTTAAAAGACAATAATCTAGATACGAAATAAGCCAAAAAGCATAACAAGCTTAAAGCTTAAATCGTATAAAAACTTAGATAGGAATAAAAAGATAAACTTTTTAATCAAATAAGCAATAACATTAAGCAAAATGCATACTTAATCCGAATCAAGATCAAAATCAAAAACAAGAAAAGTAGAATAAGATGGATAATGAAAAGCTTTATTAAAGGAAAAGATTCAACAATTAAAAGTAAAGATTAAAACTTACAAATTTAAGGTGCAAGACAAGGAATTTAAATTGACAATAAACTAAATGACATGAAAATAAAGGGTGGAAGAACTATGTGTCAAATAGCCAACAACATAAAATGAAATGAAGGTGGAGTATATATAGGGGAGAGTGGTAGGTGGTTTGGTGGAGTTGTTGTTCTTTCTTTTCATTTCTTTCGTCTCGTTTTTAAATTAAAGTCTCGACTTTCGCTCGGGATTTGTCGATAAAATCTTGAACTCGTCTTATAATTTCTTCATTTATTAGACTTGGGTTCTTCAACTTGTAAATCTTCCGTCTTTGGTCCTTTTCTTCAATAAATCTTCAAAACAGGTCCATTGACTTCCAATCTTTTGCACTCTTGATCTTTTGACTTCGTCTTTTGTCTTTTTCTTCAATAAAAGCCCGTGAAAGCCCGTGTTTTCTTCCCTTTTCACATTTTGATCCTAAATCACAACAAAAACACAAACCACGCATAATTCCGACATTTACGACATAAAATACACGTTTTGGCTTGGTTATTATTATAATTAAGTGGTAAAAGGATAAGTGTTTTCACACTTATTAAATCCCCTACACTTGACCATTGCAATGCCCTCATGCAATGCATTAAGTACAAAGCAAGTTTTACATTTTCCATCATAATCAATCCACCTTGGCCTTTATTAAACACAAGACATTAAAGAGATTTTAAAATATTCAAAGGAAGAAAACAAGTAAAGATATAAAAGACTTACATTAGGGTTTTGGATGTCATGTATGTTTATCACCCTCAAGTTTCACGTTCCCCATACCAAGCTTAAAAACGAGATCATTGTTATTATAAGTTAGCAAACTAACACAAACTCATGTGGGCGAATTATTCACTTGGACTCCCTTATTCCTAGGTGTATCTCTTATATTTAATTGTTGTCTTTAATGATCACGAAGATGCATTGTTGAATTATTTCGATAGTTTATTTAGGCCGAAAATAAAGTAGGATAATTTAAACAATAGTTAGCTAAAGGACAAAATCTTTTAAAACTGCTTCTCGAGACCTCTTAAAGTTCATATCTTGGCATAACTCGCTTCACGATTTGAGACCTTTTTCGGACCGATATTTGGCAGCGACTTCATACTTCAAATCTTGAGAGACGTTCTTGAAATAATGGTCTTCTCTTCATAATAAGAATTACTTCACTTGAAGTTTTTGAGAGATTTTTCATACTTGGACCATGACTTCTTTATTTTTCTCCAATCTTTATTTTAGATTTTGATATACAACGATCCGCCTCCTTTTAGGACTTGGATCTATTTATCCTCATACCTTGTTAGGGCCTTTTTGGATAGACTTCTCCATGATCTTTAGGGGAGTATTTGCTTTTTGTCGTGTTTCTTGATCCTTCATATAGATTTTTGATAAATGATTCTTCACATCACTTTGGATCTTTAGCAACAAAATGTAGCCCTCATGCCTTGTTAGGGCCTTTTCGGACTCGCCAATCTTCGCATCCCGCTTCAATAAGTTATGCCTTGGCTATGAACTCTAATTAATACCGAGCAACTTTTAAACGATCTTGGGCTAGAAGCTAAGCAATTTTTCAAATCGTACGACCTTACTTATTGCAATTAAATTTATAAACAAGCGATGGGAGAAAAAGCTCATAATTAACTCACATAAATTCATGAAAGAATACCAAACTTATAATTGACTCTATCATCTCTCGCTCTCCACAATTTAAAATCTCAAGGAATGAGACTCGTGGATGCTTAGCCAATTAAATCAAAGTTTAGGGTTTTCAAGTCATCTATAGGATCTTGCACCTTCTTAGACTTTTTCAAGTTTAGAATTTGCATTTTAAAGTTCCCTTGATAAACGACTTTCTAGGATCAATTATAGGAACTTGCGAAAAGTTCTTGTTCTTAACCCGTAAGAGTTAAGACTTTCGCGTTTTAAAGTTCCCTATATAAAAGCCTAGCAAAACTTGACTTAAACACGTTAATGACACTAGCTAGAGTAAACTTAGACAAGTAAACTCGGGTTGAGTCAAAAGATTCATGACGTTGAAAAATTAAAACCACTTTATTAAAAATTTATTCTAGCAAAGAAAGTAAATAACGATAACAAAGGAAAATACTACTATACTACTAGGCCAAAATAGATCAAAATTTTTGAAAAATGTCGAAAAATCAATTTTCCGGTTAAAATGAGGACATATACAAGGAAAAGCCCAGTGTATTTTATGTCGTAAACACACTTAACTATCAAATACATATTTTGTCTACTTTAATATGTCCCCAGCAGTGGCGTCATTTTAATAGTTTGATTTTGCTAGTTAAAGGTTCGTTTTTCTCGGTGTCTATTCGAATTGATCTACCGGTTAAATGTGTGACTCAGTCGTCTTCGGTGAATAAAAGAAAAGGTGTCGTTGTTTATAACTAATTAAAACACAAAATGAAAGCGAGAAACAATTAAACTAAAAATAAAGACTCTTAAAAATAAATGACGAGAAATTAAAACGTAATGAAAAAGTAGACTTGAAAATAAGACACTTTTAAAAATAAAATAAGAAAAGACAAGCTAAAGTAAAGCTTAAGAAAAATAAGACAAAACAATTAAAAATAAAGCTAAGTAAAATTGCGGGAAAGAAATAAACTCGAAAAGAAAACAACTAAGTAAAATGAACAAAGGATTGTGATGGAGGCTATCGCAATATCAAAAGCTATCGCAATATACTGAAGCTATCGCAATGCTCTTCCCAAAGCAATGTATAGCCTATCGCAATGTGGCAAACGAAATTTGGGCAGCATTCCATCGCAATATGCCTTAAATCCCGTCGCAATCCGCGATCGCAATGAGAGATCGCAATCCACGATCGGAATAAGGGGCTATCGCAATCTCGATCGCAATGTAGAAACCCTAAGGGTTTTTGCGATCGCAATAAAGCTGTCGGAATGTGAAACCCTTGCAAGTTACGATAGAAAGTAAAAGGCAAATAAACAATAACAAAATAAGCACTTACTAAAAATTTAACCAAAACAATAATAACAAGAACAAAATAAGCTACGAATTTAAAAACTTTCAAGATACCAAATAAGAAAAATTTATAAAATAAACTTTTTTAAAAGATTAAACTTTTACGAAAACCGAATCTAAATAAACACAAATTTGATAACTTTTAAAACACTAAAGAAACAAACTTTGTAAAACAAACTTTAGAAAGACTAAACTTTTAATAAAACTTAAAAGACAATAAGCTAGATACGAAATAAGCCAAAAAGCATAACAAGCTTAAAGCTTAAATCGTATAAAAACTTAGATAGGAATAAAAAGATAAACTTTTTAATCAAATAAGCAATAAGATTAAGCAAAATGCATACTTAATCCGAATCAAGATCAAAATCAAAAACAAGAAAAGTAGAATAAGATGGATAATGAAAAGCTTGATTAAAGGAAAAGACTCAACAATTAAAAGTAAAGATTAAAACTTACAAATTTAAGGTGCAAGACAGGGAATTTAAAATGACAAGCAACTAAATGACATGAAAATAAATGGTGGAAGAACTATGTGTCAAATAGCCAACACCATAAAATGAAATTAAGGTGGAGTATATATAGGGGAGAGTGGTAGGTGGTTTGGTGGAGTTGTTGTTCTTTCTTTTCTTTTCTTTCGTCTCGTTTTTAAATTAAAGTCTCGACTTTGGCTCGGGATTTGTCGATAAAATCTTGAACTCGTCTTATAATTTCTTCATTTATTAGACTTGGGTTCTTCGACTTGTAAATCTTCCGTCTTTGGTCCTTTTCTTCAATAAATCTTCAAAATAGGCCCATTGACTTCTAATCTTTTGCACTCTTGATCTTTTGACTTCATCTTTTGTCTTTTTATTCGATAAAAGCCCGTGAAAGCCCGTGTTTTCTTCCCTCTTCACATTTTGATCCTAAATCACAACAAAAACACAAACCACGCATAATTCCGACATTTACGACATAAAATACACGTTTTGGCTTGGTTATTATTATAATTAAGTGGTAAAAGGATAAGTGTTTTTACACTTATTAAATCCCCTACACTTGACCATTGCAATGCCCTCATGCAATGCATTAATTACAAAGAAAGTTTTACATTTTCCTTCATAATCAATCCACCTTGACCTTTATTAAACACAAGACATTAAAGAGATTTTAAAATATTTAAAGGAAGAAAACAAGTAAAGAGATAAAAGACTTACATTAGGGTTTTGGATGTCATGAATGTTTATCACCCTCAAGTTTCACGTTCCCCATACCAAGCTTAAAAACGAGATCGTTGTTATTATAAGTTAGCAAACTAACACAAACTCATGTGGGCCAATTATTCACTTGGACTCCCTTATTCCTAGGTGTATCTCTTATATTTTATTGTTGTCTTTAATGATCACGAGGATGCACTGTTGACTTATTTCGGTAGTTTATTTAGGCCGAAAATAAAGTAGGACAATTTAATCAATAGTTAGCTAAAGGACAAAATCTTTTAAAACTGCTTCTCGAGACCTCTTAAAGTTCATATCTTGGCATAACTCACTTCACGATTTGAGACCTTTCTCGGACCGATATTTGGCAGCGACTTCATACTTCGAATCTTGAGAGACGTTCTTGAAATAATGGTCTTCTCTTCATAATAGAAATTTATTCACTTGAAGTTTTTGATAGATTCTTCATACTTGGACCACGACTTCTTCATTTTTCTCCAATCTTTATTTTGGATTTTGATATACAACGATCCGCCTCCTTTTAGGACTTGGATCTATTTATCCTCATACCTTGTTAGGGCCTTTTTGGATAGACTTCTCCATGATCTTTAGGGGAGTATTTGCATTTCGTCGTGTGTCTTGATCCTTCATAGAGGTTTTTGATAAATGATTCTTCACATCACTTTGGATCTTTAGCAACAAAATGTAGCCCTCATGCCTTGTTAGGGCCTTTTCGGACTCGCCAATCTTCGCATCCCGCTTCAATAAGTTATGCCTTGACTATGAACTCAAATTAAAACCGAACAACTTTTAAACGATCTTGGGCTAGAAGCTAAGTAACTTTTCAAATCGTACGACCTTACTTATTGCAATTAAATTAATAAACAAGCGATGGGAGAAAAAGCTCATAATTAACTCACATAAATTCATGAAAGAATACCAAACTTATAATTGACTCTATCATCTCTCGTTCTCCACATTTTAAAATCTCAAGGAATGAGACTCGTGGATGCTTAGCCAATTAAATCAAAGTTTCGGGTTTTCAAGTCATCTATAGGATCTTGCACCTTCTTAGACTTTTTCAAGTTTAGAATTTGCATTTTAAAGTTCTTTTGATAAATGACTTTCTAGGATCAATTATAGGAAATTGCGAAAAGTTCTTGTTCTTAACCCGTAAGAGTTAAGACTTTCGCGTTTTAAAGTTCCCTATATAAAATCCGAGCAAAACTTGACTTAAACACGTTAAGGATACTAGCTAGAGTAAACATAGACAAGTAAACTCGGGTTGAGTCAAAAGATTCATGACGTTGAAAAATTAAAACCACTTTATTAAAAATTTATTCTAGCAAAGAAAGTAAATAACGATAACAAAGGAAAATACTATTATACTACTAGGCCAAAATCGATAAAAATTTTTGAAAAATGTAAAAAATCAATTTTCCGGTTAAAATGAGGACATATACAAGAAAAAGCCCACTTAATTTCGATAGAAGTCCCCCCAACACTTAATATAAACATTGTCCTCAATGTTTAAGCATGTGGAAGTAAACTCCCCTACACTTAGGACATTGTGCACGTTCTTTAAATCTTGCGAAGGAAGAGACAACTAAAGTGATTCCTATTTTAATATTGAAGAATATAAAATAGTGAATCAAAAGAGTTTAGGATAGAACCGGGAAGACGGGTACACCGAATCACAGGTCGTCAAAAGTCATCAATAATGTATCTTTGAAAGCTCGAATCCCTTCACATGATAAGAAAGAAAAGAACAAACACATACTAGGGTCTCCCCCTACACTTATTATAAAAACAGATAAAAAGGATAGATACTTAATTGGGTTGCCTCCTAAAAAGCGCTTGTTTTTGTTAACCGAGTCACGAGCCTGACTGGTCCCCGAATTAAATGGTCCATGGGGAAGCCTCGAATGTAATACCGGGATCAAAGACCTTGTCGTCGTTCCCGGAGGAAAATAATAAAGGAGAGGCCGGAGGATAAGTCTTGAAGGGTAGAAAAGTCCCCTCAACATAAGAAAAGTAAGTGAAGTCTTGATCCACGGGCGGTGGGGTGGGTAAAGGAGACAAACTGTCATCCCCCAAAGACAATGGATGGTCACTATTCGGTAAAGCCGTAAAAGTGTCAATCATAGAATGGTCAATGTCACCTCCCAGGTCAAAGCACTCATCCTCAGTAATGGTTTCTAAAGGTTGGGATAAAAGGTACTCGGGAGGGGGACTTGGGAAAATATCTTCATGCAGCAAATTACTAAAAAGAATATCCCCCTCCGTGTCATCATCATCAATACTCGGAGGTATTGAGATATTGTCAATTTCTTTCATAAATGTGTCATTATTCTCAATGGGAGTAATAGATGGAGGTAAAGACTCGGAAATAGGGGCAGAATTCAACGCTTCAATTCTAGCAATAAGAAGATGAACTTTCAGTAATTTGTCGCGAAGAATAACGTCTTCCATCTCATCTACAAGACCAAGTTCAGTGGTGAACTTCTCGTATGTCAGAGAGAATAAATCAACATCGCCTTCACCGCCCGGAGAGAAGGAGAAATTTCAAAAGTGAAATTCTCATAGCATGGAGAAAAATCATTATCATTAAGAGGGACCTCGTCCGTAAGCTCAGCACAAGTCGGTACATCACAAACCTCCCCAAATAAGTTGTCGAGACCAAATTCACTAATATCACTCGATGTATCACAATCCTTAGACGCATTTGGGATATCGAGAGAAGGAGGTACAATTGCACTAGGACATTGAGCAACAACATCATTCCAAGAAATAGTATTCTCATCGTCATCATCATAATAGTATGGATACACAGGAGAAGGAGTATAAGTCTCGATATTCGATATTTGTTCTTGTCGTTGATCCTCTTGACATTTTTCGATGATCTTGTTGAAAGCTTCTTGAAGTTGTTGACCATGCTTAACAAGAGTGGCCCATTGTTCGTGGGAGCTCAAACGTTCGAAGGAAGGTTGATGATTGACGGTGTGATGTGGGGGCTCAAAATGTTGAAAACCGGAATTATAGCACGGATGTGGCTCATAATAACTCATTGGCTGACAATAAGAAGTATCGTGAGGGCCCCCACAATTATTGCAACACGGGTATTGAGAAAAACCCGGTGCATTTGGCAGATAGCTATGACCTTTGTCATAATTGTAACCCGGTTGCTCGTCAAGAGATGGGTATCGAATAGGACACATAATATGCCAATGAGAATCACTTCCACAATATATGCAAGGGGGGAGTAGGTGGATTAGAAGAAAAGGATGAATTAGTCGAATTGCACGATGGACAAAATCCAAAATGGGAAAATTGTGAATCGGAAACGGTTGGAAGATCTTTTCCGCATTGCTCGCAATAACACCAATCACATGATTCGACATCATATAATCGTCCCCTACACCTTCCGCAATACGAATCCATGAAGAATTAAAAATAAGAGGAGTAGAGAAAAATAATTAAACACAATAGAGGGTTAAGAGGAATATTTTTGGTGCAAAACTTTGAAAAAGAAATGCTTTTTATGATTTTTTAATGTTTTTGTATTTTTGAATTTTTTTTATTTTTATGTATTTTTGAAAAAAATTTGAAAAATTCAACAAAAATAACGTTCACGAATGAACGGATCCCAAAATCCAACGCGTCTCTCAGAAAAACCGTTAATCTTCACGAAAAGAGCCGGCAGCGGCGCCATTTGATAGTTAAGTGTATTTTATGTCGTAAATACACTTAACTATCAAATTCTATATTTTAAGTGTATTTGATAGTTAAAATAGTTAAGTGTATTTTAATATGTATTTTATGTGAAAACATATTAAAAGGATAAGTGTTATTATTGGTTCTTGTTTTATTCCCCGGCAGCGGCGCCATTTTAATAGTTTGATTTTGCTAGTTAAAAGTTTGTTTTTCTCGGTGTCTAATCGAATTGATCTACCGGTTAAATGTGTGACTCATTCGTCTTTGGTGAATAAAAGAAAAGGTGTCGTTGTTTATAACTAATTAAAACACAAAATGAAAGCGAGAAACGATTAAACTAAAATAAAGACTTTTAAAAATAAATGACGAGAAATTAAAACGTAATGAAAAAGTAGACTTGAAAATAAGACACTTTTAAAAATAAAATAAGAAAAGACAAGTTAAAGTAAAGCTTAAGAAAAATAAGACAAAACATCTAAAAATAAAGCTGAAAAATAAGACAAAACATCTAAAAATAAAGCTAAGTAAATTGGCGGGAACGAAATAAACTCGAAAAGAAAACAACTAAGTAAAATGAACAAAGGATTGCGATGGAGGCTATCGCAATATCAAAAGCTATCGTAATATATTGAAGCTATCGCAATGTCACTGCTATCGCAATGCTCCTCCCATCATAATGTATAGCCTATCGCAATGTGGCAAACGAAATTTGGGCAGCATTCCGTCGCAATATGCCTTAAATCCCGTCGCAATCCGCGATCGCAATGAGCGATCGCAATGAGCAATCGCAATGAGCGATCGCAATGAGCGATCGCAATGAGCGATCGCAATGAGCGATCGCAATGAGCGATCGCAATCCACGATCGGAATAAGGGGCTATCGCAATCTCGATCGCAATGTAGAAACCCTAAGGGTTTTTACGATCGAAATAAAGCTGTCGGAATGTGAAACCCTTTGCAAGTTACGATGGAAAGTGAAAGGCAAATAAGCAATAACAAAATAAGCACTTTTCTAATAAGCACTTACTAAAAATTTAACCAAAACAATAATAACAAGAACAAAATAAGCTACGAATTTAAAACCTTTCAAGATACCAAATAAGCAAAATTTATAAAATAAACTTTTTTAAAAGATTAAACTTTTACGAAAACCAAATCTAAATAAGCACAAATTTGATAACTATTAAAATACTAAAGAAACAAACTTTGTAAAACAAACTTTAAAAAGACTAAACTTTTAAGAAAACTTAAAAGACAATAAGCTAGATACGAAATAAGCCAAAAAGCATGACAAGCTTAAAGCTTAAATCGTATAAAAACTTAGATAGGAATAAAAAGATAAACTTTTTAATCAAATAAGCAATAAGATTAAGCAAAATGAGGGTAAGAAGCCCGAATAGACTCCTCTGTATCCCAAGTGGCTTCCCGCTCGATATGATCCCTCCAAAGGATTTTGACGAATGGAATCGTCTTCCTTCTCATGACTCGTTCTTGTCTATCAAGAACTAGTTCGGGTTCTTCTATGAAAGTGAGATCTTCACGAATCTGTTCCAGTGGATACTGAACCATGTGAAGGGGATGATACTTGTACCATCTGAGTAAGGACACATGGAAAACATCGTGAACATGAGAAAGCTGCGAAGGTAACGCTAAATGGTAAGATACCTCACCGACTCGTTCAATGACATCAAATGGTCTGATGAATCGAGGACTGAGCTTCCCTTTGATTCCAAAACGTCTAACACCACGTGCCGGTGAAATCTTAAGGAAAACGTGATCTCCTACGTTAAAATGTAAGTCCCTACGATGCTTGTCTGCGTAACTCTTCTGGCGTGACCGTGCTTTTTGCAGTTTTTGCTTAGCTACTACGACCTTCTTATTAGTCAGCTCTATCATTTTTGGTCCTTCAAGTGTTCGCTCACCAACCTGATCCCAGCAGATTAGGGCGCGACAGTTTCTGCCATACAACATCTCGAAAGGAGCACACTTGATACTTGCGTGCCAACTGTTGTTGTATGCAAACTCCACTAAACATATATAATCGTCCCAATCACCCGTCCATTCCAATGCACATGACCTCAACATGTCTTCCAATGTCTGAATCGTTCGCTCTGACTGCCCGTCTGTTTGAGGATGAAAAGCCATGCTAAGCTTAAGTTTTGTACCCCAAGCTTTCTGCAGACTTTTCCAAAATCGTGAAGTGAACCGAGGATCTTTGTCCGAGACGATGTTGGATTGAGCACCGTGAAGCCTCATGATTTCCCTCCTATAAGTATCGGCGAGTTTACTGACCGAATCTTCCTTGCGGATCGGTAGGAAATGAGCTGATTTGGTAAGTCGATCAACGATAACCCAAATTGCATCGTGCTTCTTCTTTGTCGGCGGAAGACCAGTAACAAAATCCATGGTGATTTTGTCCCACTTCCACTCTGGAATATCTAACGGTTGAAGAAGACCGCCAGATCGTTGATGCTCGATCTTAACCTGCTGGCAGGTAAGACAATTGGAGACGTAAGTAGCAACATCCTGTTTCATACCATTCCACCAAAAGTACTGCTTGATGTCATGGTACATCTTGTTCGAACCATGATGAATAGAGAATGGGGAGCTATGAGCCTCAGCTAACAATGCTTCCCGGAGTTCTTAATAATCAGGAACACAAAGTCTCGTGCCCTGCCATAAGATACCGTCTGCGTCTACTCGAAATTATGTCTGCTTCTCCAAATTCCGATTTATCGCCCAGATTTCACCATCATCCTTCTGAGCTTCCTTGATCTTAGAGAGTAACTCGGGTTCCACTCTAAGATTAGCCCAGTAACCATGCTGTCCACGTACTATGATCTCTATGTCTAGTCTCTCCAAGTCTCTTATAATTTCCTCCTCAATTTTAATGCCGTTTATCATTCCGGACTTTCTGCTAAGTGCATCTGCCACTACATTTGCCTTTCCGGGATGATACTACAGATTAATGTCATAATCCTTCAACAGCTCTAACCATCTCCTCTGTCTCATGTTCAATCCACGCTGAGTGAAGATATACTTCAAGCTCTTGTGGTCCGTGAAAATGTCACATGATTCTCCATATAAGTAGTGCCTCCATATCTTCAATGCAAACACGACTGCTGCGAGTTCCAAGTCATGCATAGGGTAATTCTCCTCATAAGGCTTAAGCTGCCGTGAAGCGTACGCGATCACTTTCCCATGTTGCATGAGAACACAGCCAAGTCCCTTCCGCGATGCATCACTGTAGATCTGAAATCCACCTGTACCAGATGGGAGAGTAAGAATCGGTGCAGATACTAACTTCTGCTTTAGGGCTTCAAAGCTCTTCTCTCTTTCTTCAGTCCAGACGAATTTCTCCTCTTTTCGCATCAGTTTGGTCAATGGTAGTGCTAAGCGGGAAAAGTTATCCACGAATCTACGATAATAACCAGCTAAGCCTAGGAAACTGCGGACTTCAGTCGCTGATGTCGGCCTTGGCCACTTGGTAATAGCCTCAACCTTCGCTGGATCCATCGTGATTCCTTCTGCTGATACAATGTGACCTAAGAATGCCACCTTGTCTAACCAGAACTCACACTTGGAGAATTTAGCATACAGCTGCTTCTGGCGAAGAATCTATAGTACTGCACGAAGATGGTCTTCGTGTTCCTCCTTAGACTTAGAGAATATCAGGATGTCGTCAATGAAGACAATGACGAACTTGTCCAGAAATTCATGGAAGATTCTGTTCATCAAATCCATAAACACTGCTGGAGCATTGGTAAGGCCAAATGGCATGACTACAAATTCGTAGTGACCATAGCGTGTACGGAAAGCAGTCTTGGCGATGTCCTGCTCCTTATCCCGTAGCTGATGATAGCCCGACCTTAGATCAATCTTGGAGAAATGTTTGGCCCCTTGAAGTTGGTCAACCAGATCGTCTATGCGTGGTAGAGGATACCTATTCCTGATGGTAATCTTGTTGAGCTCGCGATAGTCTATGCAAAGACGCATACTGCCGTCCTTCTTTTTAACGAATAAGACCGGTGCACCCCATGGAGATGCGCTCGGTCGAATAAAGCCTCGTTCCAGAAGTTCTTGCAATTGATCATTCAGCTCCTTTAACTCTATGGGAGCCATGCGATAAGGAGCCTTGGAAATCGGCTCAGCTCCTGGGATGAGCTCGATATTAAATTCTACTTCACGTGCAGGTGGTATGCCCGAAAGGTCTTCTGGAAATACATCTGGAAATTCTGACACTATCAGCTGATCCTGAATTGATGGGGATTCAGCATCCATGTCATGAACAGTAGCTAGATAACCCTCGCAACCATGTGAAAGTAATGCACGCGCTTGCAGGGTTGATATGATTTGTACAGACCTGCCGGGTACGAACCCATTGTGAATGTACTCTGGCGCATTAACATCACCGAAGATGACTCGATATGAATGGCAGTCTATGGTAGCATGATACTTGGATAGCCAATCCATGCCCAAAATCATGTCAAAATCATTCATGTCGAGCGGAAGTGCGTCAATAGGACAAACCTTGTCGTCAAACTCTAGGGGAAGGCTCTTGTACACATGGGTTATGCGTACAGAGTCTCTCAAAGGCGTGGAAATACTCAGTATATTCTCAAGTGGCATGGGGAGTATCATAACATTCTTGGCATAAGCAGTAGAAATGACCGAGTGAGTAGCACCCGTATCAAACAAAACACATGCAGCTTGACCATACATATACAAGATTCCAGTGATGGTACCTGTAGACTTGTTGGCCTGATCGTGAGATGTCGTGTAAACGCGTCCACTAGTAGGAGGCGGCTTGGTATCAGCATGTCTCAATGTACCCTCCATCTCGCTCTTGCTGCAATCCTTCATGCGATGGCTAGGAAGGCCACACTTGTAGCATGCGTCGCTGTCACGGCGACATGGCCCTAGGTGCCTACGGTGGCAAGTAGAGCAAAGAGGATGAGTATATCCTCCAGCAGGTGTCCTGACTGGATGAGAGCCTGATAAAACAATATACATGAGACATGGTAAAAGGTACAAAGGACAATGCGGATAAATCGTAAGATGGAATACCAGTGATAGCTGGACGGTTAGGCTGTGAACCTCTCTGATTCTGGTCTATCCCGTTACCCTGATTCCTGGTAGAAGATTTGCTAATGTGTCAGAATTAAGAATTATAACATGTAATCATAAGAAATGAGTAAGTATAAGGACCTGTTGCTGTTGGAGTGTCCAGCGTGGTTACGGTAATTATAATTACCACCACACCTATCCGTAGCAGAACGGTCGTGAGTCTGGCCGTTTCCCTTGGGCTGGTTAGGCTGTTGCTGAGTAGCCAGCTGAGACCGGTCCCCAGTCTTCTGCCTGGAAGATACAATTTAAAGAGATGAAATATCGACATATACTGAAAGAATACGGATTGGTCACCGTTTAAATACGAATGTTTACCTCTTATCGGGTCTCTCTGCTTCCCCGAACTCATCTCTTTCCTACAGCATCTCCAGCTTACGTGCTGCATCGGCCACTTGTGCTACCGTGTTGAACGTAGCCACACCAAGTTGTTTGCGACCGATGTACGAAGAGCCCACCTGAAGTGGTGTGCTTGCTCTTCAGGAGTACCTGTTGCTGCACCAAGGAAACCAGCCAAGCGAAGAAAGCGCTGCATGAACTCGTTGCTATTCTCCCCAGCTGATTCCATGGTACTCCCTCTTCAGCTTGTCTTGCTCAGCCTTGGGAAAGAACTGTCCTATCACCAAATCCCTTAACTGAGCCCAAGTCAAACTAGCCACCCAATTATCACGTCCCTCAGACTGCTTTAGTGCCATCCACCATGATAGCACATCACCTTCGAACCTATATCAAGCCAACCTCGACTTAAAAACGGGGTCATAGCCCATAGCATCGAAGATCTTCTCAATGTGAGCCAACTAGCTTTCAACTTCACTAGGTCTATCTGTTCTCTCGAAAGCTCGAGGGCGTAGCTTATTGAATCTCTCCAGCCATGTGACCAATGTTGCTGGAGGAGGAGGAGGAGGTACTGGGTGTTGCTGCTGGTTGTTGGCAGCCTGAACCTCAGCCCTGATTTCATTCCTCAACTGAGGAAGCATAGCTTGCATTGCAGCTTAGATTGCTGCATTGAGTTGTTCCTGCTCGCGTGTGAGAACCATCTGACAGTATAACATAAAATACATGATTAAACTAATTAAAACATAAACTATATACATGAAAAAAATTATACCAATAAATCATGAGAATTATTTTATGCAAGAAAAACTAGTACATGAATGCATGATGCAGTTTTATAAAAACTTTTGTATGCTCGAGAGTGAACGCCTATGGTCAGTTCACTCAAAACAAAAGACATGGCGAGGGGACGCCAATGGGTCGGTCCCAAATTTAAAAGTTTCGATAAAACACATGCGACTAAATTGGGCCAGTCCTGTACCAACCATTACTTAGTCATAAACTTGCGACAATGACATATATATGTATGCATGAAAATGATGAACGCATGAAAACCGACTGTCAGTTCTAGGAAGACCATAGTGATTACCCACTAATCACAGGTCGTGTTTTGAGAGCCTACAGGTCGAAGCCTTGGCTCTGATACCATAATTGTGACACCCTATTTTGATAAATGGAACGTCACGCGTGATAATGGCGTGTCATCAAAGCATACAAGGATAAATGTATAATACATCACATGACCATAAAGGAAATACCGGAATCAAACATCGGTACCCCAAAAGTAGAACTCATCACACACAAACATAAGTACTGTAAATGAAAGGACTAAACAGTATCCATGGAAATGAGTATCAAAGTATAAAGAAATGCATAAAGTAAAGAAGGCTAGGAAGCTTCCAATCCATATGCGCGTACGCCTAAAGTCTACGAGCGTCCCTAATTAGCTGCCGTATTGGGAACATGAAAAGGAAAATGGCTGAGCATAACGCTCAGTGCACGGATATACAAGTAAAGCATGAATAACATAAGCATATAAGCATAGAGCAGCGGAAAAGACTAAGTCCTGGGTAACCTGGTATATCTTATTAAAACTGGTTTTATAGTTTGAAAAGCCTTATGTTTATCTTGTAAAAACTGTTTAACATGTTTACCATTAGCCAATATAGGTCATGAATTACCAACGTGCATGAATACTTGGAGGGGTGACCTCGTCATGAAAATTAGAGAGGCTGCCTCTAATTTAATATACTGGTTTGGGTAGGAGGGATCAGCTCCTTATGAATGATGCAAGGCACACACCACATTCACCTGAATAATCTGCTGAAAAACATGTAACTAGGATGCACCCATACGCCCCACATGATAATAATAATAATATGGCCAAAAGCTGAAGGGATGCCACGAGCTATCACTCCGTCGTGGTGGAGCCATAACACTGGTGCCTCTAGTGTTATGGTTATGGTACCTCCATAACTATATGAAACTGGTCATGCATGTATATGACTTTAGGTATCTAATTAAACATAAGCAATTCAGAAACATGTAAAACATATACTGGGGAAAACAGTTGGCTGCATACGGGAAATCCTAATAAGGAAGAATGTCCATACTGAAAGGACGGAGAATCCGTACCTTGTGTCCCGTGAACGAAGAAGACGAACGAAAGAGAGTCCTACTTCGGTATCACTAATGCTACATAAATACATATGTGTATAAGTATCTGATTACTGAGTACGTAACTGGTTTTATATCATGACTTAGCTTGTTTTATATGTTCATGTCATGTTTTACTGATTAAAGCTTTATACTGTGTTTATCATGTATTCTGTCTATTCTTATTAAGTGTTACTTGTGTTTCATGTATTATTATACTTGTTGTGTAATAATAAGTAACTTTCTACAAATAGCAGGTTTCCTAAAATAGAAAGTTTCATAAAATAGAAAGTTGTGTAATAATAAGTAACTTTATACTTACATTTCTTTTTCATTCTTCAACCCCTTCAATGCTTACCAAGACATCATTACTAGCACCTTGTTGTTATTGTTCCAGTGCTAGCATCAGTACTTAGTCGGCATTCAGCTACGTTCACATTCTACTCCATCTTTCCTAAGGACTTCTAATAATATATTGGATTGTCCCTGGGAAGATCCCTCCAGTTCTGGTTGGATCATAGGACTTAACCTAACCATCCTTTTGACACCAATAACGTCGTGAATTAAAGATGTTGTGGGTATTTGATCGAAACCATGAGTGCTTGAGTCTTTAGATCACATTTTAATCACATTTTCTCCCCTATCTCTAATATATCAAATCTTTTGATACTAGAGATACCAAATTTGATTAAAATATATTTTGAAAAATAGTCTTAAAAATCTTCGGGAGAAAAATGTGTCAAACTTAGCATGAAATTTGAAAGCCCCCCTTCAAAAATTGATCCAATGGAATTGTCATTATGAGGATATGATCCACATTAAACTTTTGAGGATAGGAGTTGTTGAACACACAATTTTTGAAGATTTTGAATATCATTGAGAAATTCTTGAAAAAATTATGTTCAACGCTTTTTGAAATATCAATTCTTTTTGGCGAAAAGGTTTTTCGAAAGCATAAACTTGAGTTCATAGACTTTGAATGTCTTGATGAATCCACTCAAGTGTAAGAAGACTTAACTTCTTTTGCTAAGGGTAAGAGCACGAAATTGTACACTCCCCCGTGAATGTAGTTTCGGTTTGCAATCTGCAAGTGATTACAAGCCATTGTGTTGAGCTTAAAACGTTGAATGTTTTGTGACAAGCTCAACCCGAGATAGATTGCTCTACCCGTTGTTGGAAATATTGTCCAAAAGAGACAATTTCCTTTAAAAAGATAGAAATGACATGTTTTGAAAAATATTTACAACTTTCATTCGAGCTTTATGTACACACCCGTGTCGTTATTGAGCGACATTTCTTGGTACGTCCATATTATCGATACTGAAAGACATGTCGAGAAGAATATTTTTGGATTATCAAAGATTTTTTAATTTTGTATTTTGCTTTTTCATTAATATTTACAAGTAGATGTTTGATAGATGAGTCAAGCAGGCTTCTTTGCCAGAACCTCTAGTTCTGCTGGAGTCAAACATCTCATACCAATTTGCCTAACAAGATACGCAAACCTCTCTTTCGAAAGAGCTTTTGTAAACAAGTCAGCTAATTGGTAATCAGTTCCAACAAAGTATAATTCAACAATACCCTTTTCAACTTGTTCCTTAATGAAGTGATATCTGACATCAATGTGCTTCGTGCGGGAATGCTGTACCGGATTGCAGGAGATGGCTATGGCGGACTTTGAGTCACAGTACATAGGTACTTTATCAAAGTGGAAGCCATAATCTATGAGTTGTGTTCTCATCCAAAGAACTTGAGCACAACATGTAGATAGAGACACATACTCCGCTTCGGCTGATGACAATGATGTGCAATCCTGCTTCTTGGAAGACCATCCCACAAGCTTATCTTGATCTAGAAATTGTGCACCACCAGAAGTACTTTTACGTGTATCAAGACACCCTGCATGATCAGAATCTGAATAGGCCGTTAGAAAGAAACCAGTTTCCCTCGGATACTAGAGTCCCATGTGAATGGTATTCTTAAGGTACCGAAAGATCCGCTTAACCTCCTTGAGGTGCTTTTCAGTGGGTCGTGCTTGATATCGTGCACAATAACATGTAGCATGATGAATATCAGGTCAGCTAGCTGTCAAGTACATGAGGGACCCGATCATGGAACGATATCTCGTTTGATCTATGGGTAATCCCTCTAAATCAGCATCAAGGGATGTGGTTGATAATGGTGTCCCAACGGGGTCACATGATGTCATACCATGCTTTTTGATTAATAATTCGTTTTTAGTTCGTTTTCTCTCGGTCTTATCGAATTGATTAAACGTTTTTAAGCTCGACTTAATTGTTTCTGGTTAAAAATCGTAATTTTGGAATTTATGTCTAATTGGCACAAAGCATTTAAAAAAGTAAAAATAGTCTATATACTACATATACGTACTATACTAAAACATATTGAACTTACTACATTTAAATGCACAAATAAAATGTCAAAATCTAAACTTATTCTACATATGTAAAATTCAAAATACAAAATCAATTAAAAACAATAAAAAAACAATTAAAATTAAATTGCAAAATCTAAATTCAAAATCAAAATCTATAATACTAAATTTACTCTAACAGATTTTCACCTAGTACTCCCATATCAATTCAAGTCCCAAAAGAAATAAAATGGCCCAATAACAATATCTATACTAACGAAGGCTTAAAAGAGCTTATTTCAAAATCTAAAACTTGACAAAAAAAAACGTTGCAATTTCAAACTAGGTTGAAAAGACTTATCTAACTCAAAAAGATGTTAAAACAAATTTAGTAGAGAACTATTGCAAGAAAGATTAAATGAACTAGTGGTAAGACTCGGGGTATCTATGCGCAAGGTGATGAGTTCGAAACCTGGCCTTCACATTTTGTTGCTATCCTATTTTTTAAGGGAGAAAAAAAAAACATCTTAGCAAACTACTGTGAAGATTTACCAACGACAACAGTATATCACTTATCTACTCTTCAGTTAATTCTAATATCAGTTATTTTTAACACTTTTGAAAAAAAACAATATTACAAAGTCCCTCTTAATCACTGAGATCATGAATCAAAATACCAACTGCGGTATGAATATTTAAGGAATAAAACTCTATTCAATCAGCAACTAGCATGCCTATTCTACTATATATCAATCTATACTAATAAGCCATAATCCTAACAAGCTTTTAACCGAATTAATCCTTAGACTAATGAACTAAAATCCATCTAAACTCCTAATGAGGCTCACTTTTAATATGTTTTAACAATCTATAGTGCAAATATCAGAAAGACTACTTAGAACTTAAGATACCTACACCTCTAATTACCACAATCATGTGGCATACTAGAAACCTTACTCCTGAAAGAAAAAATAAAAACAAACTGAATACATTTTATTTAAATCCTAAACTTAACAGCCTAATCAAAACAAGAGTACCACAGTGCACTAAAAAACCAAGCTCAAACACACTACAAACAAAATTTAGCTAATAATGAGAAACAAATCTAAATGAAAACAGAATTACGCTAACAAAACAGATACACTACATCCAACAACTAGCAACAAACATAATCACATTCAGATCACACTACAATTACTCTACGATGGCTATGCACGCATATATCAGCTACATTTACACTAATAGAGTATTTATAACAAGAATTAGGCAGAAATTAAAACTAGAAGGTGACCTGCTTATCAAGCCTCCGTTGTGGGCGAAGCGGAGCGCTGAGCTCGCTTAAAATCGAACACGCCTAATCTCTAACTATCGTTCTACTAACCTGCCAAATCTGTCCTGCAAAAGATATAGAACGAAAATCTGTTCCAACTTGTTAAGCCAACAGTTTACTACGTAACGGTAACCTGCTTGCAAATTCGAAACATCCTTAAGTGATATCTAGAATGGATCCAACCAGCTTTTGTAACAGTAAATTCTAAACTTGCAATTGACTCAAGTGAATCTAAAGCTCAACTAAATCTGATTTATCAATATTGAAAATTGAATTCTTCAAAAACTTCTAGTTTACTGAATCTGAAAACAGAGAGTAGATTAAGATGAAACTTGTAAACTTAAACTTTTCATTAATGGAGGAAAATAAACTTGTTGCAAATGCTTAACAGAAAAACTAAATATCACCTAAATTTTAAACTATCTAACAACTAACTATATTCCAGACTTAAAATCTTCGAACAGAAAACTCAACTAATATCACTACTAGCTTGGTGAACAGTAGCAGATTCATCAATCAGTTAACTACAACTCATCAATCGAATACAACTAAATTTTATACTATCAAAAGATTCAATATCCGAACAGTAACTCAAAAACTAGAACAGTCGCGTAACTCTCAGTATTAATAAAACTCGAATCAATTTATCAATTCTAACATAATGTGTAGATTTGATAGAGAAAGCTTTTAAGAAGAAATTCAAGAATTCATTAATGGAAGAATATAAAATTCGGTTACAAAACTAACTAATTTGGTTACAAAAGTTTAACAAGAAAACTAAAAGGAAATTAAACTAACTAACTAATTTCTAACCTAACTGTGTGAAACTACTCCTAGGCTAACCGTCTTCAAATGGGGTCTTGATCTTGTATTTATAGGCGTTGAAGAGAAGGAGTAGAAGTGCTGATGACATGCAACTTCCAATTAAATCTTGCCACGTGTTTAATACGATGATCTTGATTCGGTCTTCATTCTTCATCATTGGGGGTTTCTTCATTACTCCATCTTGATCTAATTAAGTATCATCTTCTTGTAGAGGAGATCAAAAGGAGCACTTTTGCTATTTGAAGCTTTGCTTGAAACTTCTTGTATCTTCCGTGAAATCAAATTGCAGGTTTTGGGTTGAAAGAGAAGAAACCGTGCTTCTTCGTTTCTCTCTCTCTCTTTGGGAATGAAGATAACACGTTTGTGTTTATTAAGTCTGTGATAAGACTTTGACCAAGAAAACTTTGACCAAGTTTAATAATAAACTTTCCCTATTGTTTTTATTTAGTCCTTTAACTTCTTCTTTCTTTCCAAATGTGTATAAAAACTTTAAGTAAATTCCTTTTCATCCTTCATCTTGTTAAAAGTTGCAAGTTCAGCCCTCCATCTTGGTATTATGACATGATTGGTCCTTGAAAGCTCATTCGTCCTTTTCTTCGTCTTTTGTGATATAAATCCCTTGAAAACGCATGTTTGCTCCAAAATGTATCTTTTTTACCTAAGACACACAAAACACAAAAACACACGTAATTATGATATTTTAAAGTTAAATATTATGTATTTGACTGTGTTTTTAGTGGTTTATAGATCATTATTGATGAGTATTTTCACACTTATCAACTCCCCTCCACTTGACCATTGCCATGACCTCATGCAATGCAACATTTCAAAGCTCTAGAGTGCACTTTTCTCATAATTAACCCACCTTGGCCATTTTATGATTTGATAAACTAAACTATACTACATGATGAATGATTTTAAATACTTACAATACAATGTAAAGAAAACAATTCTATTTATATATTTTTGATTTTTCATAAATGGTTTTGACGGAAGTAACTCATAAAGAAATCAATGACTTAAACTAGGGCTCTGGTACCATGGACACTTATCACCCTCAAGTTTCACTTTCTCCATACCAAGCTTAAAAATAGGATCATTGTATTTACAAGTAAAAAGTGCATCAACTTATTCATAACAATTAAATGTGGAACCGGCTATTATTTGAGCAAATTGCTTTTGGGCAAATTTGTCATTATTTAAAGCGTGAAATATAAGAAATGTAAAATTCGAAAATAAGGAAGCACGATTTTAATCCTAAGTAGTCATCTCATCCATTACTTGAAAAACCGCTCATGATTAATATAAGTCCGTTTCAAGAATAATAAGTCATTCGCCTTATGTGTAAAATCCTCATGTCATGCATTAATAAGTAGTTACACACTCGCTAAGGAAAGAAAAATAAAACTCAGGCAATAATTTACATCCGCCGCCTTTTTGAGACTTTGGATCTTCAATCCCGCAACCCGTCAAGGTAATATTGGATTGGAGCAACTATTAAATCCCCGCAACCCGTCAAGGTAATATTGGAATCTAATAGTTACTATAATTAACACTTCACTGCCCCTTTTGGGAGTCTTGTATTATTATTTTTCTTTCTTTTTTTTTCTTTTTTTTCTTTTTTTTTTCTAGCCACTCATTTTTAAGCCGCTCTTATTTTTCTTTATTCCTCACAAAGAAAGTAGAAAAGAATAAAAGGAAAAACACCCGCTAAATATTGAGCATGACATAAGTCTAGTACACATAAAACGTTCTAACTTAGAATCGTAAGACGTACTTATATCAACCATGAATGATTAGACAAAAATGCATAAGAGATTACAAACCAATTAAAACCGTTCTTGATTATTTATTAACATATATACATGCGATGAAAATAGAGGTAAAGAAGAGAAGGGTTTAGCCACAAGTAATTATCATGAAGTTTATCTAGCTCTTTTATACTTGCTTCAACTCTATCATTTCCCATTCTCCACAAATTTAAAATCTCAAATAATGAGACTCGTGGATGCTTAGCCTAATAGACCAATGAAGGACTACATGATTAAGGATACTAGCTAGAGAGTTCTAAGATAAGCAAACTCGGATTGAGTCAAAATATCCATGGCGGGCCTAATATGTTAAAGAAGTCTAAATTTGTTAAACCATATCCTTATTATATTTTTTCCTTTTATATATTTTCGATGAAAAATAAATAAATACAATGCAAATGTGTTATGCAAAATGAAAAATGGTTAAATGAAAAAAAAATATGAATGCATATTTTTGGTGGCCAAAGTAGATCAAAAAATTTGAAAAATGTTTGAAAAATTAATTTTCCCAATTATCATGAAGTTAAGGCAATGGTCTAGGTAAGGTCACTTCGATAGAAGTCTCCCCTACACTTAAGATAAACATTGTCCTCAATATTTAAGAGTATTGGAGTAAACTCCCTACACTTATTACATTGATTACTTTATTTAACCCAAGTTAAGGAAGAGATAACTAAAGGGTATTCATTTTAATCACAAGTGTGAATATCACAATAGCAAAAACTAATCGAAGTGAACCAGATACACGGGCCTCCTCCATAAGCTCCAAGCATGAATTGAGAGAGAGCAACCCTTGAAACAAACACCAAAAGACGATGAAAGGCCACCCCTCCACTTCAACTCTACTATAACATCCTTTAATTAAACCTAACCTATTAAGATCTACTCTACGTTTTCTAACCTAGTTATTCAATGCTTGAGTTTTTTTAACCCTAAGTCTCTAGCTCGACTCGGCCCCGAATTAGGTTGTCCTTGGGGAAACCATCATGGAGAATAAATGATATCCACTTTGAAGCACATCTCACATGATACACTCAAACTTAGCACGTTGCCATTTACTATAAGGTTTACAAAATCCGCCTCGATAAATGGAACGGTCCAACGTGTCTCAAGTTTGTCCAACATATAAAATCTCTCAAATATGAAGCACCCCAGGATCAAATACATAGTTTCCATCTCGACATGTGAACAACTCCAAAGTAGATAGCATCACCACAGTAAGCTCATACAAGAATTCCATCTCAATAGAAGTCACACTCTTAAGTGGAGTAGATGAAAACGAAGGTGTCTCAAATATACGTATCCCAGGATCAAAAACCTTTCCCTTCATGGGAAAATAAGGAGATGAACTCGTATCAACCATATAAGATTCCCCCTTAGTGATCAAATCATCATGAGACAATGAAGGTGTAGGTATCAAAACATTCATAACAAGTATATCCATATTGGGCTCCTCATCATCAACAAAAGGTGGGTAATCTTCCATAGAAGGCATAGTGAAAGGAAGATCAAAATTAATAGTGTCTTTTGAAGGAAGTGTAGGCTCTATGTTCCCAAAAAGCAAGTTCTCACTAAGACGAATCTCCTCTTCCCAATTAGAATCACTATCATCAACCTCAATATCAATATTAGCAAGATAAGCCTCTATGGTAGCATCAATATCCATATGAGAATCCATATCAAAGGTTTTGGGTTCTAAAGTTTCCTTAGGTGAAAAAGGATCTATCTCTAAGAGTATAGGATCTTCATCAATAACCAACTTCAAGGGTGGGAGGGTGGGAATAGAAGGCTCAAAAGAAGGTATATTAATGATAGAATCACTCAAAGGGATGATATAATCATGAAAATCAATAGGTGCAACCTCAAAAACCGATGAAGAAATATCAATGAAAGGTTCTTCTTCTATGGAATCATCATTATGGTTTTCATTCAAAGCTTCAATCGAGGAGATAAGATGATAAACGCTTGATAAAACCTCACGAATATGAACATCTTCCACTTCTTCTATATAAGCAACATCTTCATCCAAATTAGGAATGTCATCTTGATATGAAAAGTCCTCAGATAATATATCATAAGATGCCTTACTAGAATCACAATCATCATCCTCTATTTGTGGCAAGTCTTGCATAAACTCTTCCTCAATCTCATTATCCTTTTCTTTAAACAATTCATCAAGATCAAAGTCACCAAAATCACTAGTAGTAGCATGAAGGTCAACATGTGATGAAATCTCAATGTGATCATGAGGAGAAGAGGTATCAATACAAAGCTCGTCACATGGTTTATTAGAAACACCCTCAAGCTCTCTTTGGATTGGGATAAGGTTCTCAACACTAGAGAGGTTATTTCATCCAAATCGGTGTTTGTATTAGTGCTAAGAGGCTCGTCCCCTATGGTTAAAGAGTCGGTGGGTTCCACGTGAGGTAAAGGTGATGAAGGTGTGTCATCATTAAATGTCATACAAATCGGAGGATCGTCATCATCGTCATATAAGCATTGTTTAATCAAACGAGTACGATTAGCAAAAAATTGTTCTTCTTCTTCCTTTTTATCAATCTTAAAGAGTAAATCATCTAAATTTTCCTTGAGGAAACGAGAGGAGTTGTTCATCGATTCTCTATACCTATCACCAATTTGCTTGTTATTAAACCGCTTGTTCCTTACATCATCCTCAAGAGACTTAATTTCCTCCCTTAACCACCGAGACTCTTCTTTCATTTCCTCAAGGCTCATTTCTCTCCTACGATTAAGAGCCTTTGAAATATATTCCAAGTGTTTTTCGTCATGCTCCATTAGAGAAGATAACTCATGGAGATCATTAAGAGCATAAAATAGCGGATGCTTTGGTCGACAATCATAGCCATAATGGGGTTCTTTTCTACAAAACTCGCACATGTAAGTCGAAGAATAGGGTGGCGGTGGATTTCCATAATTAGGTGGATTATAGGTTTGAAAAGAGTCATGATTAGGAAAGTTCTCATGATTGTAACCTCGAAAATTCCCTTCATTTTGAAAACCCTCATAATGTGAAAATCCTTGATTTTGAAAAGCATCTTGATTATAGCATGGAAAATTTTCATTATTGTAAAAGCCTTCATTATTTGAAAATCCTTGATTATGAAAGGTTTCTTGATTATAGCCTTGAAAAGTATCATGATTTTGAAAACCTCCATAATTTGAAAATCCTTGGTTTTGGTATGACTCATCAAGGGGTTGATAATGAAATGATGGTGGAGGTCGTGATGAAAAATCGGAATATCCCATATAGTCATTACAAGTATGGTCCATTAGAAAGTTAGATTGAAAATTAGGGTTCTCAGTTCCATTATAAGCATAATCCCTCCCCATAATAGCCATTGTTTTGATCACATAAATAAGTATCGTGTGGACCTCCACAAGTCAAACAAGTCGAATAATTAGCGTTGGCGGATCATTGTTGCAAAATCTCCAACATGGAACGAGTATCCATGTGTAACAAGGTGGCCGAATGTATATACAAGTAAAATGACGTTTAAAAGCTTCCTCGGGGAAGGAAGTAATACACCAAAGGTGGTATGGTTACACGTGTGCGAGTACACGTGTAAGTAAACACGAGGAATGAGGGAGTAGCCCTCGGTCGACTTTTGAGAGAGAAGAGATTATCTCCCTCGAGGTTCGATAATTAATATCCATAAGAAAGTATAATACTTGGGTGCAATACCCCCAATAAAGCCTTCCTTCTTAGAATACGCACTACTGAACGGGGGTTAGGTGGCGCGAAGCACTTAAGTACCTATTGACCCTTAGATGGCATTTTATAGCACATTGCCTTTCTATTCACTTTATAGTTTGTATTCTTCGAATTATTGCCTATTGGAAGTATTTATCTATTCTTGCTTTATTGAATTTGATCGATACACGTGTCAAGGACCGGAACGCCCCTAACACGGTGTATTGCCTCGGCAATACTTATGGAAATAGGTAACTTGGTTGTTCGTATCTACGTATACTTATTTACATATAATAATATATCAAAAATATTTTTGTATTTATTTGGTTTTTAAGAAAAATACTATATGTACGTAAAACCGATGAAAACCGATAAAATATATATTTTTGGGTGTAATCTTTTAGGAAAAAGATTACTTTTTTATTTTTTTATTTCTTTGGTTCAATTCTTTAGGAAAAGAATTGATTTTTTTGGTTTTTTAAGTTTTTATATTTTAATCTTTTTGATTTTTTTATCTTTTTGATTTATAATACGTAAAAATAACGTTCACAAAGTGAACGGATCCCAAAATCCAATATGTCTCACTCAAAACCGTTAATCTTCACGAAAAGAACCGGCAACGACGCCATTTAATAATTCGTTTTTAGTTCGTTTTCTCTCGGTCTTATCGAATTGATTAAACGTTTTTAAGCTCGACTTAATTGTTTCTGGTTAAAAATCGTAATTTTAGAATTTATGTCTAATTGGCACAAAGCATTTAAAAAAGTAAAAATAGTCTATATACTACATATACGTACTATACTAAAACATATTGCACTTACTACATTTAAATGCACAAATAAAATATCAAAATCTAAACTTATTCTACATATGTAAAATTCAAAATACAAAATCAATTAAAAAACAATAAAAAACAATTAAAATTAAATTGCTAAATCTAAATTCAAATCAAAATCTATAATACTAAATTTACTCTAACAGATTTTCACCTAGTACTCCCATATCAATTCAAGTCCCAAAAGAAATAAAATGGCCCAATAACAATATCTATACTAACGAAGGCTTAAAAGAGCTTATTTCAAAATCTAAAACTTGACAAAAAAAAAACGTTGCAATTTCAAACTAGGTTGAAAAGACTTATCTAACTCAAAAAGATGTTAAAACAAATTTAGTAGAGAACTATTGCAAGAAAGATTAAATGAACTAGTGGTAAGACTCGGGGTATCTATGCGCAAGGTGATGAGTTCGAAACCTGGCCTTCACATTTTGTTGCTATCCTATTTTTTAAGGGAGAAAAAAAAAACATCTTAGCAAACTACTGTGAAGATTTACCAACGACAACAGTATATCACTTATCTACTCTTCAGTTAATTCTAATATCAGTTATTTTTAACACTTTTGAAAAAAAACAATATTACAAAGTCCCTCTTAATCACTGAGATCATGAATCAAAATACCAACTGCGGTATGAATATTTAAGGAATAAAACTCTATTCTATCAGCAACTAGCATGCCTATTCTACTATATATCAATCTATACTAATAAGCCATAATCCTAACAAGCTTTTAACCGAATTAATCCTTAGACTAATGAACTAAAATCCATCTAAACTCCTAATGAGGCTCACTTTTAATATGTTTTAACAATCTATAGTGCAAATATCAGAAAGACTACTTAGAACTTAAGATACCTACACCTCTAATTACCACAATCATGTGGCATACTAGAAACCTTACTCCTGAAAGAAAAAATAAAAACAAACTGAATACATTTGATTTAAATCCTAAACTTAACAGCCTAATCAAAACAAGAGTACCACAGTGCACTAAAAAACCAAGCTCAAACACACTGCAAACAAAATTTAGCTAATAATGAGAAACAAATCTAAATGAAAACAGAATTACGCTAACAAAACAGATACACTACATCCAACAACTAGCAACAAACATAATCACATTCAGATCACACTACAATTACTCTACGATGGCTATGCACGCATATATCAGCTACATTTACACTAATGGAGTATTTATAACAAGAATTAGGCAGAAATTAAAACTAGAAGGTGACCTGCTTATCAAGCCTCCGTTGTGGGCGAAGCGGAGCGCTGAGTTCGCTTAAAATCGAACACGCCTAATCTCTAACTACCGTTCTACTAACCTGCCAAATCAGTCCTGCAAAAGATATAGAACGAAAATCTGTTCCAACTTGTTAAGCCAACAGTTTACTACGTAACGGTAACCTGCTTGCAAAGTCGAAACATCCTTAAGTGATATCTAGAATGGATCCAACCAGCTTTTGTAACAGTAAATTCTAAACTTGCAATTGACTCAAGTGAATCTAAAGCTCAACTAAATCTGATTTATCAATATTGAAAATTGAATTCTTCAAAAACTTCTAGTTTACTGAATCTGAAAACAGAGAGTAGATTAAGATGAAACTTGTAAACTTAAACTTTTCATTAATGGAGGAAAATAAACTTGTTGCAAATGCTTAACAGAAAAACTAAATATCACCTAAATTTTAAACTATCTAACAACTAACTATATTCCAGACTTAAAATCTTCGAACAGAAAACTCAACTAATATCACTACTAGCTTGGTGAACAGTAGCAGATTCATCAATCAGTTAACTACAACTCATCAATCGAATACAACTAAATTTTATACTATCAAAAGATTCAATATCCGAACAGTAACTCAAAAACTAGAACAGTCGCGTAACTCTCAGTATTAATAAAACTCGAATCAATTTATCAATTCTAACATAATGTGAAGATTTGATAGAGAAAGCTTTTAAGAAGAAATTCAAGAATTCATTAATGGAAGAATATAAAATTCGGTTACAAAACTAACTAATTTGGTTACAAAAGTTTAACAAGAAAACTAAAAGGAAATTAAACTAACTAATTTCTAACCTAACTGTGTGAAACTACTCCTAAGCTAACCGCCTTCAAATGGGGTCTTGATCTTGTATTTATAGGCTTTGAAGAGAAGGAGTAGAAGTGTTGATGACATGCAACTTCCAATTAAATCTTGCCACATGTTTAATACGATGATCTTGATTCGTTCTTCATTCTTCATCATTGGGGGTTTCTTCATTACTCCATCTTGATCTAATTAAGTATCATCTTCTTGTAGAGGAGATCAAAAGGAGCACTTTTGCTATTTGAAGCTTTGCTTGAAACTTCTTGTATCTTCCGTGAAATCGAATTGCAGGTTTTGGGTTGAAAGAGAAGAAACCATGCTTCTTCGTTTCTCTCTCTCTCTTTGGGAATGAAGATAACACGTTTGTGTTTATTAAGTCTGTGATAAGACTTTGACCAAGCAAACTTTGACCAAGTTTAATAATAAACTTTCCCCATTGTTTTTATTTAGTCCTTTAACTTCTTCTTTCTTTCCAAATGTGTATAAAAACTTTAAGTAAATTCCTTTTCATCCTTCATCTTGTTAAAAGTTGCAAGTTCAGCCCTCCATCTTGGTATTATGACATGATTGGTCCTTGAAAGCTCATTCGTCCTTTTCTTCGTCTTTTGTGATATAAATCCCTTGAAAACGCATGTTTGCTCCAAAATGTATCTTTTTTACCTGAAACACACAAAACACAAAAATACGCGTAATTCTGATATTTTAAAGTTAAATATTATGTATTTGACTGTGTTTTTAGTGGTTTATAGATCATTATTGATGAGTGTTTTCACACTTATCAGTGATTATCTCTTGGCAATACTTAGCTTGGTTAATGAAGATACCACTTGGGGATTGGTGAACTTGAATTCCTAGAAAGAATTTTAGTTCGCCCATCATAGAAATTTCAAATCAGCTGTGCATTACTTTTTCAAACCATTTTGAAAGTTTCGAGTTTGTAGACCCGAAAATAATGTCATCAACATAAATCCGCACAAGCAAAATGTCATCCCCATATTTATAAGTGAACAAAGTTAGATCAATGGAACCTTTTGAGAAACCTTTGGAGACCAGAAATTTCGAGAGCTCGTCGTACCACGCCCTTGGAGCTTGCTTGAGTCCATATAGTGCTTTGTGGAGACGATACACCTTGTCAGGATAATGAGGATTGACGAATCCTTCTGGCTGTGTGACATAGACTTCTTCCTTCAAAGGACCGTTAAGAAACGCAGTCTTTACGTCCATTTGATAGACAATGAATCCCTTATGTGCAGCATAAGCAAGAAAAATCCTGACCGCTTCCATTCGAGCTACTGGTGCAAATGATTCTTTAAAATCAATACCCTCTTTCTGTCCATACCCTTTAGCCACAAGCCTAGATTTATTCTTGATGATCGTGTTCTCTTCATCCATCTTGTTTTTCCAGATCCATCGAAGATTTAATGGTATTACATCGTATGGTCTGTCAACAAGTTCCCAGACTTTAAGTCTTTCAAATTGTTGAAGTTCATCCGTCATCGATTCAATCCAAGCATGATCAGCTATGGCTTCATTGATGTTTTTCGGTTCAGTTGAACTCACGGCGAGTGCGAACATACAAACATCGCTATCGGTGTTAAGCTGGCTTCTTGTGCGAATGGGCTGTGAAGGGTTTCCGATTACATGAACCAAAGGATGATCTCGGTTCCAAAGATGTGTTGAAGGATGTCATTGATAGAACATATGCATATTTGACGGATCAACAAGGCGAGTAGAAGACTCTCCAGTTTTGTGTACCGGTGTATCGTATGGGTTGATAAATTCGTCTTCGTCAGCTAATGCATTGTCTGCTTGATTTGTGTTCTCTGGAGCAATGACAAAAGTTGTGGATGTTGTAGGATCGGTTGTTGAAGTGATATTCTGAGGAGGTAAATCTACAGCAACCCGTGTTGAAGTAGATGAAGTTGTATCCTTTTGTTGATGATGATCGGTATCATCATTCTTCTCATGAGTGACAGCGGAAGACTTCGATACAACTTGTTTCTCCCCCGTGAAATATTCATCATACATTGGTCCATATAACATTTCCAACTCTTCAGTTGTCGTATCGACTGTCATATCAGCTCTAGGAACATTTTCTGGAACCAACGTTGAACTTGACGGTTCATTGATGTGGTCTTGAGTTCCGAGTTCCGTGCGGTTGTGAACGGAAGTCGTTTGTCGTTGTGGATCGGGACTTAAACTGTTTTGTTCAAGTGTAATTTCTTGTAATTCATCAAATCGGATATGAATAGTCTCGACTATCAATTTTGTTCTTTTGTTGTACACTCTATATCCCTTAGACTGAGTTGCATATCCCACAAGAATACATGCATCTCCTTTCTCTTTCATCTTATCCAAATTTTCACCATCTTGAATAATGTAACAAGTACATCCAAAAACATGAAGGTGTTTGAGTGAAGGTTTTCGATCATGAATTATGTGATATGGTGTCTTTTCGTGTCTTGGGATAATTAAGGATCGGTTTTGTGTGTAGCATGCGGTTGACACGGCTTCAGCCCAAAAGTATAGTGGAAGTTTTGAAGCGGATAATAATGTTCGAGCAGCCTCAACTAAAGTCCGGTTTCGTCTTTCAACAACGCTGTTTTGTTCGGGTGTTCGAGCAATAGATGTTTCATGTTAAATTCCTTCGACTTCAAAATAGGTTCTCAGATTTGAATTCAAAAATTATGTACCTTCGTCAGTACGAACCACTTTAACTTGAGCTTGAAGACCACGTTGTATCAGTTTAAGAAAGCTGATGAGAACTTCGGGTGTTTCATCCTTGGACCTCAAGAAGTGAGTCCATGTGTACCTTGAGTAATCATCGACAATTACCAGAATATATTTCTTTCCATTGATACTCTGAACACGCATGGGACCACACAGATCCATGTGAAGAAGATCTAACCGTCCTTTAGAGCTTGGTGTAGTCTTTGTTTTGAAACCACTTCATTTAGCTTTACAAAGTTCACAAGAAGAACAAAGATGATCCTTGATGAAGTTCAAACTGGGAAGGCCTCTTACAATATCTTTCTTGGAAAGCAAGTTGATGGTATTAATGAAAAGATTTTGCTAGGTTCAATTGTTGTTCTCGGTATCTTAACGAATTGATTTCCGGCTTAAAGTACGACTCAGTTGTTTTTGGTGAAACAAATATTTTGGGTGTTTTTAAAATAAAAGTGCAAACAATTAAAGTAAATGGGCACTTAAAGTAAATCTAAGTCTAAATTAAAGTAAAGGGCAAGTATTTAAAAGCGAGACTAAAATTAAAAGGCAATAAAAGTAAATAACGCAAACTTAAATCTATCTAAGGCAAACTTAAAACGCAACTAAAACTTAAAACTAAAGAAAGGCTAAAATAAATCTAAGGCAAGTAATCTTAAAGTGCGACTAAGGAAAAAGGCGGGAAAAATAAAGCTTGGAAATTAAAAGCAGACAATTAAAAACAGAAACTAGAAGAACCTGAAAATTAGCTCATCTGGAATAATACCCTCGTTCGGAATAAACACTCATCCGGAATGTCACCTTCGTTCGGAATGTTTTTCTTCACCCGGAATATTCACCAAAATCCTTGATCCGGAATAAATCCTTTATCCGGAATATGTCACTTATCCGGAATAAGTCTTGATTCGGAATATTGGTCTTGATTCGGAATGTTGCCTTCGTTCGGAATATCTCTTGATCCGGAATAATATTCCGAATAAAACCCTTGATTTGGAATGTCAAAATATTCCGAATATTAGGTTGATCCGGAATATTCCCTTGATCTGAAATATTCTGTTGATCCGGAATAACACCTTGATCCGGAATAAAAGGTTGATCCGGAATTTTTTAATATTCCGAATGAGATGCTTGATCCGGAATAATGAATTATTCCGAATGAGCACAACTGATCCGGAATATCTAATATTCCGGATGAACAACTTTTATACGGAATAATCAGCAAAACTCCTTCACTCGGAATAACCGGCTTGATCCGAAATGTTTTCCTGGGAAGATACAGTAACTGCGAAGAACAAGGAAACACAAGAAATAACACGAATCTAATAAAATCTAAGCAAAATCAACCACAAGATTAAATCAAACTAATCAATAAACATCTAATAATGATAATCAAACAATCCAAAACAACAAAACTAGCAATAATGATCAAGATAATCAAAACCCACTTAAATAAATCAACAAAAATCAAGAACATGAACATGAAAAAATCAACATAAAGATTAAGATCAAATAAAGAAAGGTAGATAAGAGATTAACAAGAAAAAGTAAAGATTGACAAGAAAAGTAAATGGAAACTTACTTGAAATTAAAGGTAATTAAGGTGCAAGACAAGTATTTAAATGGACATGAAAAGTAAATGACAAGGTAAGTAAAATGGAAGAACTAATTGTCACTATTAGCCAACAAAGAAAAATGATAATCTAGTCTAATCTATATATAGAGGAGGATTAGGGAGTGCTTAGGAAGCTTCCTCCCCTCTTTCCTTTCTCCTTAATTGCATGCTTAGTCCTTCCCTTCTTAATCTTTTGTTAATTGCACCATTAGTCCTTAAGCCTTTTAATCTTCTCAAATCTTGGACTTTAATGACTTTTGGCTTGGGATTTCTTTGGACTCGTCTTTTAATTCTTCAATAAATAAGACTTGAGTTCTTCGGCTTTTGGTAAACTTCCGTCTTTTGACTTTTTCTTCGATAAATCTTCAGAATTGGTCTTGGACTTCCGTTCTTTTTGCACTCTTGACTTCTTGACTTCGTCTTTCGTCTTTTTCTTCGATAAAAGCCCGTGAATGCCCGTGTTTTCTCCACTTTTCACAATTTCGTCCTAAATCAGAACAAAAACACAAACCACGCATAATTCCGACATAAATGACATAAAATACACGTTTTGGCTCGGTTATTATTGTAATTAAGTGGTAAAAAGGATGGGTGTTTACACACCTATCAAATCCCCTACTCTTGACCATTGCAATGTCCTCATGCAATGCATTAGTTACAAAGCACGTTTACATTTTTCATCATAATCAATCCACGTTGGCCTTTATTAAAGAGACAGAAAACTATAAACATTCAAAGTAAAGAAATCAAAACATACCTTGGGTTTTGGAAATGTCATGAATAATCATCATCCTCAAGTTTTCACTTTCTCCAAACCAAGCTTAAAAACGAGATCATTGTTATTATAAGTTAGCAAACTAACACGAACTCATGTGGGCCAATTATTCACTTAGACTCCCTTATTCCTAGGTGTATCTCTTATATTTTATTGTTGTCTTGAATGATCACGAGGATGCATTGTTTGACTTATTTCGATAGTTTATTAGGCCAAAAATAAAGTGAAGGATTTAATCAATAGTTAGCTAAAGGACAAAATCTTTTAAAACTACTTCTCGGGACCTCATAAAGTTCATATCTTGGCATAACTCACTTCGCGATTTGAGACCTTTCTCGGACCGATATTTGGCAGTGACTTCATACTTCAAACCTTGAGAGACGTTCATAAAATAATGGTCTTCTCTTCATATAGTAATTTCTTCACTTGAAGTTTTGAGAGATTCATACTTAGACCACGACTTCTTCATTTTTCTCCAACCTTTATTTTGGACTTTGATATACAACAATCCGCCTCCTTTTATGACTTGAATCTATTTATCCTCATACCTTGCTAAGGTCTTTTCGGATACACTTCTCCATGACTTTTGGGGAGTTTTTGCTTTTCGTCGTGTGTCTCGATCCTTTATATTGATTTTCGATAAATGATTCTTCACATCACTTGGGATCTTTAGCAACAAAATATAGCCCTCATGCCTTGTTAGGACCTTTTTGGACTCGCCAATCTTCGCATCCCGCTTCAATAAGTTATGCCTTGGCTATGAACTCTAATCCATACCGAGCAACTTTTAAACGTTCTTGGGCTAGAAGCTAAGTAACTTTTCAAATCGTACAACCTTATTTATTGCAGATGAATTTATTAGCAAGCGATGGGAGAATAGGCTTATAATTAACTCACATAAATTCACGAAAGAATACTAAACTTATAACTGACTCTATCATCTCTCGTTCTCCACAGTTTAAAATCTCAAGGAATGAGACTCGTGGATGCTTAGCCTATTAAATCAAAGTTTTGGGTTTTCGAGTCGCCTATAGGATCTTGCAAACTCTTGGACTCTTTCAAGTTTTAGAAATCGCGTTTTAAAGTTCCCTTGATAAACGACTCTCTAGGATCAATTATAGGAACTTGCGAAAAGTTCTTGTTCTTAACCCGTGAGATTTAAGAGTTTCGCGTTTTATAGCTCCCTATATAAAAGCCTAGCAAAACTTGACTTAAACACGTTAAGGATACTAGCTAGAGTAAACTTAGATAAGTAAACTCGGGTTGAGTCAAAAAATTCACAACGTTTGAAAATTAAACCACTTTATTAAAGATTTATTCTAACAAGGAAAGAAAATAACTATACAAAGGAAAAAACTAATAGGCCAAAATAGATCAAAAATTTTGAAAAATGTCGAAAAATTGATTTTCCGGTTAAAATGAGGACAAATACAAGGAAAAGACCACTTAACTTCGATAGAAGTCCCCCCTACACTTAATATAAATATTGTCCTCAATGTTTAAGCATGTGGGAGTAAATTCCCCTACACTTAGGACATTGTGCACTTTGCTTAAATCTTGCTAAGGAAAAGACAACTAAAGAGATTCCTATTTTAATATCGAGAAAATATAAAATAGTGAATCGAAAAGAGTTTAGGATAGAACCAGGAAAATGGAACACGGAATCACGGGTCGTCAAGAATCATCAAGAGTGGATCATTGAGCGCTCGAATCCCTGATTAGAAGAAGAGGGGAGAGAGAAAACAAAACGGGTCTCCCCTACACTTATGATAAAGAAAGCAAAAAGATAGATGCATGGGTTGCCTCCTAAGAAGCGCTTGATTTTTGTTAACCGAGTCGTGAGCCTGACTCGACCTTGATCATCATAGGAAGAAGCATGAAACATATCCACCGGGATCAAAGACATAGTTTTCGTCCATCAAGTAGCATAAGCTTAAGGCGAACAAGGCAAGCCAAAGAAGAGTAGGCAAGGTTCCCTTAAGCAAAGATGGAGCACGGTGGAAGCAAGGGTGAAGTGGTGCAAGCATGTCTTCAATAGTTCCAAAGATTTTTCCTTTTATTTCATCAGGTGGATACTGAGATGGCTGAAGAATATCAATACCGGGGTCAAACACCTTTTCTTTTAAGGGAAAATAGCACTCAGGCGCAGCAGAATATGAAGAAGATCCGCGAAGAAGATGCGCAACCTCGTCCTCAGAAGGTGGACAAAGAGGTGTTAAATCATATGTGCTGCGGATATTGGTGTCGACCGGTTTCTTCTCCTTTGAAAGAATGTTCTTCAAATCCAAAGTAGGATCAAGACGATAATCTTCAAAATCTAAAGGAGGAGCGTCACTCTCATGAGGGAAGTAAGTGTTGAGAAACGTAGAGAAGTCTTCCTCAAATGAGTAATCGTCCAAAGTAGGATCGAGTGATGTAGGTGGAGGATCTTCATTATGTGAAGAATCGCTCGAAAGAGTAGCGGCCTCATCAAAATCATCGTATGTGGGCAGGTCGGGATACTCGGAAGTAAGGTCATCATAATCATCCGAATCTGAGCTAGAATCATCATCATAAGCATCAAAGATCGGTGGAGAATCATAAATGGGAGAAGGTTCCAAATTGGAGAGAGAATCATCCACATCATCTTGAAAAAGTGGATTATCAATGCAAGACTCGAATAGAGGATTGTTGTAGATGACAAAATCATCGAGCACATTAATCATATTCACTGATTCTCGTCCATAAGATTTGCTTGTAAGCTTCCCCATTTTAAAAACTTGTGAATCATTCCTGACTCTTAAGCTTAACTCACCTTCGGCAACATCAACTAGAGCTCGTCCGGTTCTCAAGAATGACCGACCAAGTATTAAAGGAATATGAGGGTCCATTTCATAATCAACAACGACAAAGTCGACCGGGAAAGTAAATGTGCCAACTTTAATGAACACGTCTTCGGCAATACCAACGGGGTAAGCGAGAGTGTGATTTGCAAGTTCAAGAGTCATCTTTGTTGGAGTAAGGTCGGGCAATGATAGTGTTTTCCAAACACTCAAAGGCATAAGATTTATACTGGCCCTGAGATCAGCTAGGGCAGTAAATTCTTCGGTTTTGTTAAAGAGGCAAGGCAACACAAAACGACCGGGATCTCCAAGCTTTTCCGGAAGTTCTTTAAGGATAACTGCATAACAGTTTTCATTTAAGCGTGTGTTGGCGAGCTCAATCAACTTCTCCTTCTTGCTAAGCAATTCCTTGAATGCTTTCACAAATTTCGGCATGTGGACAAGTGCTTCAACAAGGCTAATGTTGATGTTCATTTGAGATAGCATCTTCACATAGCTCGACACTTGACAGTCATTCTTGGTTAGCTCGTTGGTCTTGCCTAAACGAGAAGGATATGGGATATTGGGTTTGGGTGGTGAAGGTGCAGGTGTAACAGGTAAAGGTTGAGATGTTCAAGGGTTCTTCCTGGGTACATCGTCATGACGAGGCGGAGACGGTAAGGGTGTACTAATACTAGGTGTAGGAGGAGTAGGGATAAATGGTGGTGGAGGAGGTGTAGATGATGGGGGTGGGATCGGTGGTCCTACTATGGTGACTCCACTACGGGTAGTAATAGCACTCACATTTGCTCGCGGATTGGTGACGGTGTTTGAAGGTAGAGAACTCGAAGAAGAAGGTTGAGCGGCAGGCAAGAAACTAGCAAGCATATTCTTCAAATCATTCGTTTGAGTGCTGAAGGAGGATTGAATATTATCTCGAAGCTCGGATCTTATCTCATTTCCTTTCTTGGTGATATCTCCTTTCAAATTGATAATTTGGCTCTGCAGATTCTTGATTTTCTCACCTTGGGTTCTCATGATAGCTTCAACATCGGGGTTGATGGGTGGGGTTTGTTGAGCGGGTGGGTGATAAGGATTAGAAGCTCTTGGTGGGATTTGGTTGCTTCTATTGTAGTTGTTGGCGGGGTTTTGGTTTTGAGTAGAAAAACCGGGTGAAAGGTAGTTGTTGGACCGGTAACTCAGCAAATTTCGATCCCCTTGTGGTCGAGCTTGGTAATTTTCCGGTGAATAATTATCATAAGCTGCATACACATTTTCCGGATTTCCTTGAGTAGAAGGACAATCAGTGTATGAGTGAGGACCACCGCATGTTTCACAAGGATTAGCAACCGCTTTAACTTGTTGTAGTTGGTTTGAAGCGAGAAGCAAGATACTTTTGTTCATTTCAGTCATCATGCGTGTGAATTCGGTCATATCGGGGCTTGCTAAAGTGGAAGAAACATTGACTCTCGGGTTGTTCCTTGAAGAAGCGGAGGAATCCCAGTTGTTGTGGTGAGTAGTCATGTTCTCAATTAACTCTCTACACTCCTCGGGTCTCCTTTTCATAAATGTGCCACCGGCGGCTGCATTAATCGTATCACGATCTCGAAAAGTCAATCCGTTGTAGAAAGTATCAATTAATATCACTGGAAGCATGTTGTGGTTTGGGCAACGATCAATCAAGACATTATATCTTTCCCAAGCATCAAAGAGAGATTCATCGGGTTCTTGCATGAAACCGCTGATTTGATTGCGAAGGCTTGTGACCATGGATGGTGGAAAGTAGCGCGACAAAAAGCGTTGAGTCATGTCATCCCAAGTGTGAATAGAATTCTTCGGGAGGCGATCAAACCATTTCTCGGCGTGATGTGATAAAGTATGTGGGAAGAGTTGTAGGCGAAGAACATCCATTGTGGCACCAGGCAACTTCATGCTTTGAGTGATAGTAATGAACTTGTCGAGGTGTTTGTTGGCATCATCATCAGACATTCCTCTAAAAGGATTAGTTTGCACTTGCTGAATCATGTGGTGCTTCAACGAAAACTCCGGAGCGTTGATTTGCATCGGTGCAATCGGTCCTCCTCGTCCAAACATGGTAGGTTGACAAAGTTCCTCCATTGTCCGAAGATCGGGCTGTGGATGAACATTGTTGTTATTATTGTTGAGGTGCGGTGGATTATTGTTGTTGTTAACACCTGCCATACTTAAATCTTCTCGAGTCTCGGGCTCTTGATAATTAGAAGATCTAGTACGCATACACCTACAAAGGCAAAAGAAAACAATACCAAACACAAAGAGAATATATATACACAATAAAGATAAAATCTTTTTGGATTTTTGAAATTTTTGATTTTTATGGATTTTTAACAATTTTTTAATTTTTATGGTTTTTTGAAAATTTTTGTGCAAGAAAAGTAACGCTCACAAGTGAACGGATCCCAAAAAGCAACGCGTCTCTCACAGAAAACCGTTAATCTTTACGAAAAGAGCCGGCAGCGGCGCCATTTGATAACTAAAATTTTACCTAGTTAAAAATTAAAGTTCGAAGTAGTCTAATCGAATTGATCTAGGTTCTATGTGTGACTCTATTGTTCTTTGGTGAAACAAATATTTGTGTCGTTGTAGTAATTAAAAGTGCAAAATTTAAAAGTAAAATGACGTTAAAGTAAATCTAATGTCTAATTAAAATAAAGGGCAAGTATTTAAAAGCGAGACTAAAATTAAAAGGCACTAAAAGTAAATAACGCAAACTTAAATCTATCTAAGGCAAACTTAAAACGCAACTAAAACTTAAAACTAAAGCAAGGCTTAAATAAATCTAAGGCAAGTAATCTTAAAGTGCGACTAAGGAAAAAGACGGGAAAAATAAAGCTTGGAAATTAAAAGCAGACAATTAAAAACAGAAACTAGAAGAACCTGAAAATTAGCTCATCCGGAATAATACCCTCGTTCGGAATAAACACTCATCCGGAATGTCACCTTCGTTCGGAATGTTTTTCTTCACTCGGAATATTCACCAAAATCCTTGATCCGGAATAAATCCTTTATCCGGAATATGTCACTTATCCGGAATAAAGTCTTGATTCGGAATATTGGTCTTGATTCGGAATGTTGCCTTCATTCGGAATATCTCTTGATCCGGAATAATATTCCGAATAAAACCCTTGATTCGTAATGTCAAAATATTCCGAATATTAGGTTGATCCGGAATATTCCCTTGATCCGGAATATTTTGTTGATCTGGACTAACACCTTGATCCGGAATAAAAGGTTGATCCAGAATGTTTTAATATTCCGAATGAGATGCTTGATCCGGAATAATGAATTATTCCGAATGAGCACAACTGATCCAGAATATCTAATATTCCGGATGAACAACTTTTATACGGAATAATCAGCAAAACTCCTTCACTCGGAATAACCGGCTTGATCCGGAATGTCAAGATACAGTAACAGCGAAGAACAAGGAAACACAAGAAATAACACGAATCTAATAAAATCTAAGCAAAATCAACCACAAGATTAAATCAAACTAATCAATAAACATCTAATAATGATAATCAAACAATCCAAAACAACAAAACTAGCAATAATGATCAAGATAATCAAAACCCACTTAAATAAATCAATAAAAATCAAGAACATGAACATGAACAAATCAACATAAAGATTAAGATCAAATAAAGAAAGGTAGATAAGAGATTAACAAGAAAAAGTAAAGATTGACAAGAAAAGTAAATGGAAACTTACTTGAAATTAAAGGTAACTAAGGTGCAAGACAAGGTATTTAAATGGACATGAAAAGTAAATGACAAGGTAAGTAAAATGGATGAACTAATTGTCACTATTAGCCAACAAAGAAAAATGCTAATCTAGTCTAATCTATATATAGGGGAGGATTAGGGAGTGCTTAGGAAGCTTCCTCCCCTCTTTCCTTTCTCCTTAATTGCATGCTTAGTCCTTCCCTTCTTAATCTTTTGTTAATTGCACCATTAGTCCTTAAGCCTTTTAATCTTCTCAAATCTTGGACTTTAATGACTTTTGGCTCGGGATTTCTTTGGACTCGTCTTTAGTTTCTTCAATAAATAAGACTTGAGTTCTTCGGCTTTTGGTAAACTTCCGTCTTTTGACTTTTTCTTCGATAAATCTTCAGAATTGGTCTTGGACTTCTGTTCTTTTTGCACTCTTGACTTCTTGACTTCGTATTTCGTCTTTTTCTTCGATAAAAGCCCGTGAATGCCCGTGTTTTCTCCACTTTTCACAATTTCGTCCTAAATCACAACAAAAACACAAACCACGCATAATTCCGACATAAATGACATAAAATACACGTTTTGGCTCGGTTATTATTGTAATTAAGTGGTAAAAAGGATGGGTGTTTACACACCTATCAGGTATCAAAGTTGAGATGAGAAAGACGTTGATGCCATAACCATGCCTGAGTCGTTGAAGCTTTAGCCATGAAGCAAATTGAAGTTGATGAAGTTGTGTCTTGAAGTGAAATTATGTAAAGATCAGTACCCTGTGTATCGGTAAGTAAGTCATTCCCATCATAATCACGAACAAAACATGTCTTCTTTCTGAAAGCAACCTCCGAATCCGCATCACAGAATTGACCAACCGAGAAAAGATTGTGATTGAGCCCTTCGACGAAGTATACCCTTTTAATCATGATATTCCCCTGAACCAAATCTCCATATCCTAGGATCGGTGCAAATTGATCATTTCTGAATCGGACCGTACCCAGGAACTTCTCCACGAAGTTAATTAGAAGCTTGAGATTCCCCGTCATGTGCTTCGTGCATCCGGAGTCCAGTATGAAGAGAATTATTTGTATCACCTGCAGAAGAGTTAGAACACGATGGAGCAATTGCTAAATTGGATACCACAGTAGTTGTAATTATTGAATCATTAGTGTCCTTAGTAACATTTAAAGGCATACTAACACTCGTTTTCACATTTTCTGTCCTAGCTTTAGGCATCCATTTGTATCCGGGAGGACATTGATTAGCAAACCACCATTTCCAAGACTTACTAGCAGACTCATATAATTCCTTAATTCTGCTTCTAGGGTTCTTAGTGGTAGAGTCTGATGCATTACTTTTCTTAGTGAGGGTAGCACCAGAATGGTTCACTTTGCGTTTGGGTTTACTAGCTCTAATAGGCATCGTAACGTGCTTATTAGTTCTAGTATCTACGCCTTTGACTTTATTCATAGCACACATAGAATGATTAGCATTAGCACACTTTCCACATTTGACACAAACAAATGTCACATTCATAGCATTCAAATCAGTCACATCATTCAAATCGTCATTACAAGCGATTACAGACTTTTTATTCTTAAAAACATTCAGTTTCCTAGGGTGTTCTTCTACTTCCTTCATCTTCCTTTGATTCTTGTGTTTCCAGACCTTATCATTCACTTGAGTGCTCTTAAGCTGAGGCCGGCTAAGACTAGTAGTGGAGACTATTCCTGTAGTAGAAGACACACGAATATTAGTGTTTCTAGAAGTCTGAGGCGATTAAGTAACTTTGTTTGTGGGCTTAGTGGTCATTCTATACATCCCTGGTTTAATCACATTATTGTGCTTAACGCTTGGTGCTATGACATTCCTTATGGGTTAATTATGTGGTAACCTTTCCTTTCCATCCATCTTGGGGGCAAACACAGGTTTTGCAAACGAGGAATTTGATAAAGCAGATGGTTTTCCCAAGATAGAGGATCTATTCTCTTTAGAGGCATTGGGTTGTCTAACAACATGTTTCTTAATGCTAGGTTCCACAACTTTCCCACCCATTTTAGCAACGAGTTTCTGCAACTCTGCTATCGCTGTGTCCCTGTCTTGTAACTGAGCTTTCAACCCTTTAATTTCCAAATTCTGTTCATTCATTTCTCGAAACGTTTAGGAAAGTTTTTCTTGCAAGTTATTATCATGTGGAAAACAACCAACGTCTTTTTGCAAAGCAAGTTCAAGAGAATGACAATGTTTTTGAAGGAAATCAGTTTTGTGTTGAAGTAACTCAAAGGCCTTTTTATCAACATTTTCTTTATGTTTCGAAAGCTCAATTTCAAGACACTCACATTCTTTGATCTTATCAAGATATTTGCATGCAACATCAGAATATTCATCAATATCAGCACAAGATGTAAAATAAGCACACATAACATCTTTAGAAACGCATTCTTGCAAGAGTAAATCATATTCATCTGAAAAATCAGACTTCTCCATTTGAAGATCATCAATGTGTTTCTCAAGAGATTCAACATATTTTAAATCAACATACATTTCAGTCCGAATGAACTCCTCAAACTGAAGAACAGTTTCTTTAATTAATGTCGTATTTGGGATTAATAGTTCTTTCACAAGCAAAGTAATATCTTGAGGAATCGGGCGTGTCCACTCATCATTTTCACGTTTTGCCCAATCTCTTTCAACAATAGATTTCACATTATGTGGTGTTTAAGAATACCTAATGTTTTCCTACTCTTGCTTTTAGATTCATCTAGAGGGAGGTAGTTTATGTATTTGTAAACATTAGATTTCTTAGGGGAAAATGCTTTATTCCATTAAATTCTCTTTTGTTTGCATTCTAAAAACACTTCCTCACGGGTTTTCTGAATTTGTTTGTTGAAAAGACCATAAAGACTATTCATGTAAGCATAATTATATGGTTTCACAAACTCCTTATTGACAAGTGGTCGACTATCATCATCCCAAAGGGAAGTCTCATCACTATCGGCACTAACAGGCATGCAATCAAGATCGGTCCTTTCAGTCTCATCAAGATAAAGACACGGGTTCGCAGCTTGAGCTTTGGCAAGGTACTTAATAAGTGTGAAAACACTTATCCTTTTACCACTTATTTCCAATAATAACAAGACCAAAACGTGTGATTTATGTCGTAAAAGTCGGAATTATGCGTGGTTTGTGTTTTTATTGTGATTTAGGACCTAAATATGAAAAAGGAAGAAAACACGGGTTTTCACGGGCTTTTACTGAAGAAAACGGGAAAAAGACGAAGTCAAAAGATCAAGAGTGCAAAAAGAACGGAAGTCCAAGACCTATTCTGAAGATTTATCGAAGAAAAAGTCAAAAGACGGAAGTTTAACGAAGTCGAAGAACTTAAGTCTAATAGAAGAAGAAAATTAAAAGACAAGTTCAAATCCCGAGACGACAAAGACGAAGAATTAAAGTCGAGTCGAGAAAACGTGAAGAAAGCAAGAGAGAAGATGCAACACATGCACTCCTTCCCTATAAATACCCTCCTAATAGTCATTAGGAGAGGAGTTAGAGTTTTTAGTTAATTTTTCACTTTTTAGTTTTTTAGAGAGAGAAAGTCTTAAACTTTCTCTCACTAGTTCATCTTTTACTTTTAATCTTTCAAGATTAACACTTTTTTATTGCTTATTTCATTAATCAAAGTTCTATTTTAAGCTTTTATTTCTTAATCTCATTCTACTTTTCTTTGATTTAAGGTTGATTTTGGTGTGATTATCATGTGATCCGTGTTGTTCTAATTGATTTCATGCTAAAAAGTTAATCTTTTGATCATTTTAGAAGATTTCATTTGATTAAGCTTTAAGACTTTTGTGCTTATTGGCTTATTTTTATGATCATCTTATTTTTCTTATTAAAAAGCTTTATTAAAAAGTTTAAGTTTTTATTGTTTGATCTAAAAAGTTGTTTGATTTTGAGTTAGATAAGTTGATGAAAGTGCTTATTTGATTCGGTTACATATTTGGATTGATGAGTTTTGGTATTAGCTTATTACTTAGCTTATTACCTTGCTTTTCCCCATTTCCATAGATTTCGGAAAGGGATTTATATCCCCATTCCGATCGGCCCTTATATTCCGACCGGTGTACCATCTAACCAATTTCCTTGATTTTAGGAAAGTTTGTTACTTCCCTTTCCGATTGCTTCCTCATTCCGACGGACCCCTTCTCCACATTCCGATCAAGTGATCGGATTAGGTAGTTATTTTTCCGATTGGTACTCTTGCTACACTTTCCGATTGATAACCTGCTTAATATTCCGATCTAGGCCTCATAGTGTTATTCCGACTGGTAGTTCTGCCCCTTTTCCGATTGGGTTATTTGGCAAACATTCCGACGGTGTCCCTTCTTTGTATTCCGATTGAGAGTAAGTCAAATATTCCGATTGGGAGTATTTACATGCATTCCGATTGATCCTTGTCCCTATATTCCGATCGTGTCACCTTTACCCATATTCCGACCATCCGATCGGAAAACATTCCGATCGGGTTCCCTTTTGGCTTGTTTTGGTTTCTTTCGATATAACTTTCTTATAGTACCTTTTATTTTTCTGAAAATTTTCCAAGTGTTAGTTTTATGTAGTGAGTTAGTACTTTTCCATTGTCCCCTTTACATTTATATGCATTTATTTTTACTCGTTATTTAAATTAATCTTTTAACTTCCATTTTACTCAACGACACTTTAATTACTTGCAATTAGTTTAAAAACAAATCAACCAAACCTTTGATCCACCAAAAGACGATTGAGTCGCACTTAAGACCGGTTTTCAATTCGAAAAGATTCGGAACTATAACGAACTTGAACTTTGATACTTTTGGTTGCAAAATCAACGTGTATTAAATGGCGCCGCTGCCGGCTCTTTTCGTTAAGATAAACGGTTTTTAGTGAGAGACGCATTGAATTTTGGGATCCGTTCTTTGAACGTTATTTTCATTGCTATAAAATTTCCAAAAAATCCACAAAAAAATTATAAAACTTTTCAAAAATACAAAAACATTAAAAAACCTATAAAAACCAAAAAGATTATATAGATATTTCTTGTGTATATTTTTCTTCTGCAGGTGCATGCGTACTAGATCTACAAACTATTCTGAGCCCGAGAATCGTGAAGATTTAGATATGGCTGGTGTTAACAACAACAATAATCACCCACCTCAAAATAATTTGAATAACAACCACAACAATAACAACAACAACAATGTCCTTCTACCTGATTTACGAACCATGGAGGAATTGTGCCAACCCACCATGAACGGACGCGGAGGCCCGATTGCGCCAATGCACGTCACGGCTCAGGAGTTTTTGTTGAAGCATCATATGATACAACAAGTGCAAACGAACCCGTTTCGTGGAATCCCGGATGATGATGCCAACAAACACCTCGACAAATTCATTACCATTACCCAAAGCATGAAGTGCTCCGGTGTTTCTATGGATGACCTTCGCCTTCAACTTTTTCCACACTCGCTTTCTCACCATGCCGAAAAATGGTTTGACCGGCTTCCTAAGAATTCTATTCATACATGGAACGACATGACTCAACGCTTTTTATCGCGCTACTTTCCCCCATCCATGGTCACTAGCCTTCGTAACCAAATCAGTGGATTTATGCAAGAGAATGATGAATCGCTTTTCGATGCTTGGGAACGTTACAATGATTTGATCGACCGCTGTCCTAATCACAATATGCTCCCCGTCACTCTCATTGACACCTTCTACAATGGTCTCACCTTTCGTGATCGTGACACGATCAATGCCGCCGCCGGTGGTACTTTTATGAAAAGGAGACCGGAGGAGTGTCGAGAGTTGATTGAAAACATGACTACTCACCACAAGAATTGGGATTCATCCGCATCCTCAAGATCTAACTCGAGAGTCAATGTTTCTTCTACTACCTCCAATCCTGAAATGTCTGAAATTTCTCGACAACTCGCTGAAATGAACAAGAATTTCATGGCCATGGCCACAAACCACTTTCAACAAGCTAAAGCCGTTGCTATTTCTTGTGACACATGTGGTGGCCCTCACTCTTATAATGATTGTCCTTCTACTCACGGCAATTATTCTGAAGACGTTAACGCAGCATATGGTACTTATCCTACGGGAGGCTATCAAGCTCGCCCTCAAGGAGACCGTAACTTGCTAAGTTATCGATCCAACAATTATCTTGCTCCTCCCGGTTTCCCTCCTGCAAACCAAAACCAACAACAAAGCTACAATCAATCCCAACCTCGTGCAAACAATCAGTATCAATCCCAAAGAAACCCATACCCAACTCAAGGAAATTCTCAAGCTTACCAGGCTCCACCTCTCAATCAACCGATGGCAGTGAATCCAGAAGTCGAGACATTCATGAAGACTAATCGGGAGTTGGTGATGAATCTTCAGAGTCAAGTCCGCAACTTGAAGGGAGAAATGGCAAAGCAAGGGAACGATATTCGAGCCGAGCTAAGGAATGATATGGCCAAACACAATGATACAATGAATGTAAACATGCAAAACTCTTTTAATAATCAAGCTCTTCATCTTCGTGATATGATTGGTTCGCTCATCCAAAGTAATCAACCCTCTGCTTCGGGTACTCTTCCGAGTAATACCGTTGCAAATCCGAGAGGGGAGATGAAAGCAATCACCACTCGTAGTGGAAAAGGTTATATGGAACCCGAGCTTCCTACACCTCCACCCGTGATTGTGAACAAGGAAAAAGAGCAACTTTCTTCACCTCCTTCACCTTCTATCCCCATTTCCCCACCACCCGTGGTTGTGAGTGATCCTATCCCCTTAAAGCCTTCTTCTTCATCCAATATACCTTATCCTTCAAGGTTGAGGAAAGAGAAGCAAAAGAGCAAGGATGATATTCAAGTTTCAAACTTTCTTAAAATGTTTAAACAACTGAATTTTAACATCTCCTTTGCCGAGGCTCTCGCTCACATGCCCAAATACGCTAAGATGTTTAAAGATCTTTTAAGTGATAAAGAAAAGCTTCTTGACATTGCTCAGACCCAACTTAATGAGAACTGTTCCGCAGTGCTTTTAAGGAAATTGCCCACCAAACTTGGTGATCCGGGTCGCTTCTTGATTCCTTGCAACTTCCCGGGAGTAGAGAATTGCATGGCCCTAGCCGATCTAGGTGCCAGTATAAACTTAATGCCTCTAAGTGTTTGGGAGCAATTATCTCTCCCCGAGCTAGTCCCCACCAAAATGACTTTGGAATTAGCCAACCGTACGGTTGCTTATCCAGTGGGGATAGCTGAAGGTGTCTTTGTTGGCGTCGATAAATTCACCTTCCCGGCGGATTTTGTCGTCGTTGACTACGAGATGGATCCCTGTGTTCCATTAATCGTTGGACGTCCATTTCTGAGGACCGGTCGCACTCTCATTGATGTCGCCGCAGGCGAAATAATCATGAGAGTTGGTGACGATCAAATTGTCTTCAACATGGGTAAGATTTCTAAGCAACCTTATTCATATGAGAGTGTTAATGCTATTGATGTTCTCGATGAGGCTTGTGAAGAACATTTTCATGATGCTTGCAAAAGTACTCTTTCTTCTCTACCCAATGTTGAGACCGTTGCCTCAATTGCCCCAGCATTGACTCCTTTTGGAGAAAGTGACTTGGATGACTTCAAAGCTAGCTTGGGTCCTCTCGATATTAAGTATGATAATTTGTCCACAAATTGGGATGAAGACATTAGTACTATTGAGAGACTTCTCAATGAGGACCCGTTCTCTCCTCCTGCTCCTAAAGAGGTGACTAATGATGATCCATCGTTAGTTTCACCATCTATTGAGGATCCTCCTACTCTTGAGCTTAAGGACCTACCGCCTCATCTTGAGTACGTTTTTCTGGAAGACGACGAGAAGCTACCGGTCATCATCGCAAAGGATCTGAAAGAAGACGAAAAAGCCCGACTTGTCGCTGTGTTGAAGAAGCATAAACAAGCTATCGCTTGGAAAATCTCGGACATCCGTGGAATTGATCCTCATTTCTGCACACATAAAATTCTCATGGAGGACGACTTTAAGCCCATAATTCAAAGTCAACGAAGGGTGAATCCTAAAATCCATGAAGTCATCAAAAAAGAGGTTATCAAACTTCTTGATGCGGGTATGATTTACCCTATTTCGGATTCACCGTGGGTTAGTCCAGTCCATTGTGTGCCTAAGAAAGGTGGTATAACCGTTGTGCCTAATGCAAACAACGAGTTAATTCCTACCCGTCTCGTTACTGGGTGGAGAGTTTGTATAGACTACCGCAAACTCAATGATGCCACGAGAAAGGATCATTTCCCTCTACCTTTTATGGACCAAATGCTTGAACGTCTAGCGGGTAATGAATATTACTGCTTTTTGGATGGTTTCTCGGGTTATTTTCAAATACCCATCGATCCCCAAGATCAAGAGAAGATAACATTCACTTGTCCCTACGGCACATTTGCTTATAAAAGAATGCCATTTGGCTTATGCAATGCCCCCGGGACTTTCCAAAGGTGCATGTTGGCTATCTTCCATGACATGGTTGAGCAAACCATGGAAGTCTTCATGGATGATTTCTCGGTCTTCGGGGATTCCTTCTCTGCTTGCCTTGCCAATTTGGAACGCATGCTTAAGCGGTGCGAAGACACTCGCCTTGTTCTGAATTGGGAAAAATGCCATTTTATGGTAAAAGAAGGCATTGTGCTAGGACACAAAATCTCTAAAGCCGGTCTTGAAGTCGACCGTGCTAAAGTTGATGTCATAGCCAAATTACCTCCACCTTCAACCGTGAAGGGTGTGAGAAGTTTTCTGGGTCATGCGGGCTTCTATCGTAGATTCATTCAGGATTTCTCCAAAATCGCTCGCCCGATGACCCACCTCTTGGAAAAAGATACTCCCTTTATCTTTTCTAAAGAGTGTCTCGAAGCCTTCAATCTTCTCAAGGATAAGCTAACTAAGGCACCGGTATTGGTTACCCCTAATTGGGAGCTGCCTTTTGAATTGATGTGCGATGCTAGCGACTTTGCTATTGGTGCGGTTTTGGGCCAACGTGTGAATAAACACTTCCAACCAATCCACTATGCTAGCAAAACAATGACGGGGGCTCAATTGCATTATACGACAACCGAAAAAGAGCTTTTAGCTGTTGTCTATGCTTTTGAGAAATTTCGCCCCTATCTTGTTTTATCCACCACCATCGTATACACGGACCATTCCGCGTTGAAGTACTTGATGACAAAGAACGATTCTAAGCCAAGACTTCTTCGCTGGGTTTTGCTCCTTCAAGAATTCAACATTGAAATTCGTGACAAGAAGGGAGCCGAAAACCTGGCCGCGGATCATCTGAGTCGACTTGAGGATCCATATCAGGGGGATCATCCGAACAAAGAGATCAATGACTCTTTCCCCCTGGAGACTCTAATGTCTATACATCTCAACCTTGATGGCACCCCGTGGTTTGCAGACATCGCAAACTACTTAGCGGGTGGTATTCTCATCCAAGGGTTAACATCCCAACAAAAGAAGAAGTTCTTGAACGATGTTAAGACTTACTTTTGGGATGACCCTTATCTATTCAAACAGTGTGCTGATCTGATTATTCGTCGATGTGTTGACGGACCGGCAGCTTTCGATATTCTCCAAGCTTGCCACAAAGGACCCACCGGTGGTCACTTTGGTCCCAACTACACCGCTAAGAAAGTGTTTGATTCTGGATTCTACTGGCCCACCATTTATCGTGACGCTCACGAAATGGTTAAGCATTGTGATGCTTGCCAACGTCAAGGCAAGATCACACATAAGGATGAGATGCCTCAAAATTTCATACAGGAATGTGAAATCTTTGACGTATGGGGCATCGACTTTATGGGGCCATTTCCATCATCCAAAGGGAACAAGTACATCCTCGTCGCCGTCGACTACGTCTCAAAATGGGTTGAAGCTAAGGCTCTCCCTACGAATGATGCGAGGGTGGTTGTGAACTTTTTGAAGCAGCTTTTCGCTCGATTTGGCGTTCCTCGTGCTATTATCAGTGACCGCGGGACTCATTTTTGCAACGATCAATTTGCAAGAGTCATGGCAAAGTATGGTGTCACTCACCGTCTTTCTACCGCCTATCATCCCCAAACCAATGGGCAAGCTGAAATTTCCAATCGTGGCTTGAAGAGAATTTTGGAGCGTACTGTGGGAGAGCATCGCGCCGCGTGGGCCGATAAGTTAGATGATGCTCTGTGGGCTTTCCGTACTGCCTACAAGACCCCGATCGGTTGTACACCTTATCGTCTTGTGTACGGGAAAGCCTGCCACCTACCCATCGAGCTGGAACATAAGGCGCACTGGGCCTTGAAGTGGGCTAACTTCGACATAATCAAAGCCGGTGATCATCGCAAGGTTCAACTCAACGAGCTAAATGAACTAAGGAATGAAGCTTATGAGAACTCGCTGATCTACAAGGAGAAGACGAAGATGATCCACGATGCTAAAATCAAGAACCGAGAGTTCCACGTTGGAGATCACGTTCTACTCTTTAACTCTCGGTTGAAGATCTTCTCTGGCAAGTTGACGAGCCGCTGGACTGGTCCATTCACCGTCGCCAAAGTCTTTCCATATGGGACCATTGAGCTTTCTCAGCCAAATGGACCCAATTTCAAGGTGAATGGCCAGCGTCTAAAGCTGTACTTTGGTGAGGACATCTCTCAGGAGATGATTCCATCCCTCACCACGTTCCCCATGAACTAAAATTGGGTCGAGTCAGGCTCATGACTCGGTGAACAAAAACAAGCGCTTCTCGGGAGGCAACCCGTGTTCTATCCTTTACCGCTTTCCTAATAAGTGTAGGGGGAGCCCCGCATATGTTTGTTGTCTTGTTTCTTGTGCTGTGCAGGGATTAAAGCTTCAGAGAGCATCTTGATGACTTTTGACGAACCGTGATACCGTGTTTCCATCTTCCCGGTTCTATCCTAAACTCTTGTGATTCAATATTTCATATTCTATATGTTCACATTGAATTCACTTTAGTTGTCTTTTCCTTAGCAAGATTTAAACAAAGTGCACAATGTCCTAAGTGTAGGGGAGTTTACTCCCACATGCTTAAACATTGAGGACAATGTTTATCTCAAGTGTAGGGGGGACTTCTATCGAAGTAAGTGGTCTTTTCCATGAATTTGCCCTCATTTTAACCGGAATATTTAATTTTTCGACATTTTTCAAAATTTTTAATCTATTTTGGCCTAGTTGTATAGTTGTATTTGCCTTTGTTATGTTTCCTTTGCTAGAATAAATTTTCAAATAAGTGGTTTTAGATTTTTCTTAGTCGTGAACATTTTGACTCAACCCGAGTTTACTTGCCTAAGTTTACTCTAGCTAGTATCCTTAACGTGTTTAAGTCAAGTTTTGCTAGGCTTTTATATAGGGAGCTATAAAACGCGAAAGTCTTAACTCTCACGGGTTAAGAACAAGAACTTTTCGCAAGTTCCTATAATTGATCCTAGAGAGTCGTTTATCAAGGGAACTTTAAAATGCGATTTCTAAACTTGAAAGAGTCTAAGAATTTGAAAGATCCTATAAGCGACTCGAAAACCCAAAACTTTGATTTAATAGGCTAAGCATCCACGAGTCTCATTCCTTGAGATTTTAAACTGTGGAGAACGAGAGATGATAGAGTCAATTATAAGTTTGGTATTCTTTCGTGAATTTATGTGAGTTAATTATGAGCTTATTCTCCCTCCGCTTGTTAATAAATTAATCTGCTAATAAATAAGGTTGTACGATTTAAAAGGTTACTTAGCTTCTAGCCCCAGATCGTTTAAAAGTTGCTCGGTAATGACGAGAGTTCATAGCCAAGGCATAACTTATGAAGCGGGGCGCGAAGATTGGCGAGTCCGAAAAGGCCCTAACAAGGCATGAGGGCTACATTTTGTTGCTAAAGATCCAAAAAGTGATGTGAAGAATCATTTATCAAAAATCAATATGAAGGATCGAGACACACGACGAAAAGCAAGAACTCCCCAAAAGTCATGGAGAAGTCTATCCGAAAAGACCCTAACAAGGTATGAGGATAAATAGATCCAAGTCCTAAAAGGAGGCGGATCGTTGTATATCAAAGTCCAAAATAAAGATTGGAGAAAAATGAAGAAGTCGTGGTCCAAAGATGAAGAATCTTTCAAAAACTTCAAGTGAAGAAATTCCTATTATGAAGAGAAGACCATAATTTCAAGAACATCTCTCGAAGATTCGAAGTATGAAGTCGCTGCCAAATATCGGCCCGAGAAAGGTCTCAAATCACGAACCAAGTTATGCCAAGATATGAACTTTCTGATATCCCGAGAAGCAGTTTTAAAAGATTTGGTCCTTTAGCTAACTATTGATTAAATCGTTCACTTTATTTTCGGACTAAATAACTATCGAAATAAGTCAAACAATGCATCCTCGTGATCATTCAAGACAAAAATAAAATATAAGAGATACACCTAGGAATAAGGGAGTCTAAGTGAATAATTGGCCCACATGAGTTCGTGTTAGTTTGCTAACTTATAATAACAATGATCTCGTTTCTAAGCTTGGTTTGGGGAACGTGAAACTTGAGGATGATAAACGTTCATGGCCGCCAAAACCTAATGTAAGTTTTTAATTTCTTTACTTATTTCTGTCTTTTATGTCTAGTATTTAATAAAGGCCAAGGTGGGTCATTTATGATGGAGAATGTAAACCGTGCTTTAAAATTAATGCATTGCATGAGGGCATTGCAATGGTCAAGTGTAGGGGATTTAATAAGTGTGAAAACACTTATCCTTTTACCACTTATTTCCAATAATAACAAGACCAAAACGTGTGATTTATGTCGTAAAAGTCGGAATTATGCGTGGTTTGTGTTTTTATTGTGATTTAGGACCTAAATATGAAAAAGGAAGAAAACACGGGCTTTCACGGGCTTTTACTGAAGAAAACGGGAAAAAGACGAAGTCAAAAGATCAAGAGTGCAAAAAGAACGGAAGTCCAAGACCTATTCTGAAGATTTATCGAAGAAAAAGTCAAAAGACGGAAGTTTAACGAAGTCGAAGAACTTAAGTCTAATAGAAGAAGAAAATTAAAAGACAAGTTCAAATCCCGAGACGACAAAGACGAAGAATTAAAGTCGAGTCGAGAAAACGTGAAGAAAGCAAGAGAGAAGATGCAACACATGCACTCCTTCCCTATAAATACCCTCCTAATAGTCATTAGGAGAGGAGTTAGAGTTTTTAGTTAATTTTTCACTTTTTAGTTTTTTAGAGAGAGAAAGTCTTAAACTTTCTCTCACTAGTTCATCTTTTACTTTTAATCTTTCAAGATTAACACTTTTTTATTGCTTATTTCATTAATCAAAGTTCTATTTTAAGCTTTTATTTCTTAATCTCATTCTACTTTTCTTTGATTTAAGGTTGATTTTGGTGTGATTATCATGTGATCCGTGTTGTTCTAATTGATTTCATGCTAAAAAGTTAATCTTTTGATCATTTTAGAAGATTTCATTTGATTAAGCTTTAAGACTTTTGTGCTTATTGGCTTATTTTTATGATCATCTTATTTTTCTTATTAAAAAGCTTTATTAAAAAGTTTAAGTTTTTATTGTTTGATCTAAAAAGTTGTTTGATTTTGAGTTAGATAAGTTGATGAAAGTGCTTATTTGATTCGGTTACATATTTGGATTGATGAGTTTTGGTATTAGCTTATTACTTAGCTTATTACCTTGCTTTTCCCCATTTCCATAGATTTCGGAAAGGGATTTATATCCCCATTCCGATCGGCCCTTATATTCCGACCGGTGTACCATCTAACCAATTTCCTTGATTTTAGGAAAGTTTGTTACTTCCCTTTCCGATCGCTTCCTCATTCCGACGGACCCCTTCTCCACATTCCGATCAAGTGATCGGATTAGGTAGTTATTTTTCCGATTGGTACTCTTGCTACACTTTCCGATTGATAACCTGCTTAATATTCCGATCTAGGCCTCATAGTGTTATTCCGACTGGTAGTTCTGCCCCTTTTCCGATTGGGTTATTTGGCAAACATTCCGACGGTGTCCCTTCTTTGTATTCCGATTGAGAGTAAGTCAAATATTCCGATTGGGAGTATTTACATGCATTCCGATTGATCCTTGTCCCTATATTCCGATCGTGTCACCTTTACCCATATTCCGACCATCCGATCGGAAAACATTCCGATCGGGTTCCCTTTTGGCTTGTTTTGGTTTCTTTCGATATAACTTTCTTATAGTACCTTTTATTTTTCTGAAAATTTTCCAAGTGTTAGTTTTATGTAGTGAGTTAGTACTTTTCCATTGTCCCCTTTACATTTATATGCATTTATTTTTACTCGTTATTTAAATTAATCTTTTAACTTCCATTTTACTCAACGACACTTTAATTACTTGCAATTAGTTTAAAAACAAATCAACCAAACCTTTGATCCACCAAAAGACGATTGAGTCGCACTTAAGACCGGTTTTCAATTCGAAAAGATTCGGAACTATAACGAACTTGAACTTTGATACTTTTGGTTGCAAAATCAACGTGTATTAAATGAATTTGCCCTCATTTTAACTTTGATACTTTTGGACTTCTATCGAAGTAAGTGGTCTTTTCCATGAATTTGCCCTCATTTTAACCGGAAAATTTGATTTTTCGACATTTTTCAAAATTTTTAATCTATTTTGGCCTAGTTGTATAGTTGTATTTGCCTTTGTTATGTTTCCTTTGCTAGAATAAATTTTCAAATAAGTGGTTTTAGATTTTTCTTAGTCGTGAACATTTTGACTCAACCCGAGTTTACTTGCCTAAGTTTACTCTAGCTAGTATCCTTAACGTGTTTAAGTCAAGTTTTGCTAGGCTTTTATATAGGGAGCTATAAAACGCGAAAGTCTTAACTCTCACGGGTTAAGAACAAGAACTTTTCGCAAGTTCCTATAATTGATCCTAGAGAGTCGTTTATCAAGGGAACTTTAAAATGCGATTTCTAAACTTGAAAGAGTCTAAGAATTTGAAAGATCCTATAAGCGACTCGAAAACCCAAAACTTTGATTTAATAGGCTAAGCATCCACGAGTCTCATTCCTTGAGATTTTAAACTGTGGAGAACGAGAGATGATAGAGTCAATTATAAGTTTGGTATTCTTTCGTGAATTTATGTGAGTTAATTATGAGCTTATTCTCCCTCCGCTTGTTAATAAATTAATCTGCTAATAAATAAGGTTGTACGATTTAAAAGGTTACTTAGCTTCTAGCCCCAGATCGTTTAAAAGTTGCTCGGTAATGACGAGAGTTCATAGCCAAGGCATAACTTATGAAGCGGGGCGCGAAGATTGGCGAGTCCGAAAAGGCCCTAACAAGGCATGAGGGCTACATTTTGTTGCTAAAGATCCAAAAAGTGATGTGAAGAATCATTTATCAAAAATCAATATGAAGGATCGAGACACACGACGAAAAGCAAGAACTCCCCAAAAGTCATGGAGAAGTCTATCCGAAAAGACCCTAACAAGGTATGAGGATAAATAGATCCAAGTCCTAAAAGGAGGCGGATCGTTGTATATCAAAGTCCAAAATAAAGATTGGAGAAAAATGAAGAAGTCGTGGTCCAAAGATGAAGAATCTCTCAAAAACTTCAAGTGAAGAAATTCCTATTATGAAGAGAAGACCATAATTTCAAGAACATCTCTCGAAGATTCGAAGTATGAAGTCGCTGCCAAATATCGGCCCGAGAAAGGTCTCAAATCGCGAACCAAGTTATGCCAAGATATGAACTTTCTGATATCCCGAGAAGCAGTTTTAAAAGATTTGGTCCTTTAGCTAACTATTGATTAAATCGTTCACTTTATTTTCGGACTAAATAACTATCGAAATAAGTCAAACAATGCATCCTCGTGATCATTCAAGACAAAAATAAAATATAAGAGATACACCTAGGAATAAGGGAGTCTAAGTGAATAATTGGCCCACATGAGTTCGTGTTAGTTTGCTAACTTATAATAACAATGATCTTGTTTCTAAGCTTGGTTTGGGGAACGTGAAACTTGAGGATGATAAACGTTCATGGCCGCCAAAACCTAATGTAAGTTTTTAATTTCTTTACTTATTTCTGTCTTTTATGTCTAGTATTTAATAAAGGCCAAGGTGGGTCATTTATGATGGAGAATGTAAACCGTGCTTTAAAATTAATGCATTGCATGAGGGCATTGCAATGGTCAAGTGTAGGGGATTTAATAAGTGTGAAAACACTTATCCTTTTACCACTTATTTCCAATAATAACAAGACCAAAACGTGTGATTTATGTCGTAAAAGTCGGAATTATGCGTGGTTTGTGTTTTTATTGTGATTTAGGACCTAAATATGAAAAAGGAAGAAAACACGGGCTTTCACGGGCTTTTACTGAAGAAAACAGGAAAAAGACGAAGTCAAAAGATCAAGAGTGCAAAAAGAACGGAAGTCCAAGACCTATTCTGAAGATTTATCGAAGAAAAAGTCAAAAGACGGAAGTTTAACGAAGTCGAAGAACTTAAGTCTAATAGAAGAAGAAAATTAAAAGACAAGTTCAAATCCCGAGACGACAAAGACGAAGAATTAAAGTCGAGTCGAGAAAACGTGAAGAAAGCAAGAGAGAAGATGCAACACATGCACTCCTTCCCTATAAATACCCTCCTAATAGTCATTAGGAGAGGAGTTAGAGTTTTTAGTTAATTTTTCACTTTTTAGTTTTTTAGAGAGAGAAAGTCTTAAACTTTCTCTCACTAGTTCATCTTTTACTTTTTATCTTTCAAGATTAACACTTTTGTATTGCTTATTTCATTAATCAAAGTTCTATTTTAAGCTTTTATTTCTTAATCTCATTCTACTTTTCTTTGATTTAAGGTTGATTTTGGTGTGATTATCATGTGATCCGTGTTGTTCTAATTGATTTCATGCTAAAAAGTTAATCTTTTGATCATTTTAGAAGATTTCATTTGATTAAGCTTTAAGACTTTTGTGCTTATTGGCTTATTTTTATGATCATCTTATTTTTCTTATTAAAAAGCTTTATTAAAAAGTTTAAGTTTTTATTGTTTGATCTAAAAAGTTGTTTGATTTTGAGTTAGATAAGTTGATGAAAGTGCTTATTTGATTCGGTTACATATTTGGATTGATGAGTTTTGGTATTAGCTTATTACTTAGCTTATTACCTTGCTTTTCCCCATTTCCATAGATTTCGGAAAGGGATTTATATCCCCATTCCGATCGGCCCTTATATTCCGACCGGTGTACCATCTAACCAATTTCCTTGATTTTAGGAAAGTTTGTTACTTCCCTTTCCGATTGCTTCCTCATTCCGACGGACCCCTTCTCCACATTCCGATCAAGTGATCGGATTAGGTAGTTATTTTTCCGATTGGTACTCTTGCTACACTTTCCGATTGATAACCTGCTTAATATTCCGATCTAGGCCTCATAGTGTTATTCCGTCTGGTAGTTCTGCCCCTTTTCCGATTGGGTTATTTGGCAAACATTCCGACGGTGTCCCTTCTTTGTATTCCGATTGAGAGTAAGTCAAATATTCCGATTGGGAGTATTTACATGCATTCCGATTGATCCTTGTCCCTATATTCCGATCGTGTCACCTTTACCCATATTCCGACCATCCGATCGGAAAACATTCCGATCGGGTTCCCTTTTGGCTTGTTTTGGTTTCTTTCGATATAACTTTCTTATAGTACCTTTTATTTTTCTGAAAATTTTCCAAGTGTTAGTTTTATGTAGTGAGTTAGTACTTTTCCATTGTCCCCTTTACATTTATATGCATTTATTTTTACTCGTTATTTAAATTAATCTTTTAACTTCCATTTTACTCAACGACACTTTAATTACTTGCAATTAGTTTAAAAACAAATCAACCAAACCTTTGATCCACCAAAAGACGATTGAGTCGCACTTAAGAACGATTTTCAATTCGAAAAGATTCAGAACTATAACGAACTTGAACTTTGATACTTTTGGTTGCAAAATCAACGTGTATTAGTACTCAGGACTTGCAAAGCTAGATTGACCCTTAAACATGACAGAGGTGCTAGCATTCTTACGGTTTGAATAGAATCATGCGTTTTATAAACAACTTTCTTCAAAAATTCGACTTGTTCTTCTAGTTTCGTTACTTTTTCGATTTCTTTATCATATCTACTTTTGAAGTCTTGTTTTAACGCATCTACCTCTTGTTTCTTAACCTCAAGAATTTTAGCAGAATCGGTAGTGGTCATAGTGAGCTTTTGTTCAAGTTCATTAACTTTGGTATTGGCATGGTACGTTTTTTGACGTTCATCCATTAAGAAAACATTATATTGACGCTTCTGTTTGGCTAATAACTCAAGAGTTGTATTATATTTGTTTTCAAAATCGTCCTTTTGACTTTTTAACGTACTACCCTTGTACCCCTCAAGCTCTTTGGTTTTCTGAAGGAGCTCATCTCTATAGATTTCAGACATCTCACTATATTTGATAAGAGCAACTTTGCATTCTTCAAAATTGCGAGTGAGCGTAGCGTTTGCCTTCTTTAATTGCTTTTGGCTCTTTTTATTTTCAGTAACATCTTTTTGTAAAGTAGCAATTAAATTAGCAAGCACAATACGTTCCTCTTCATCATACTCATTTCCATGTTGATCATCCTCAGACTCATTAATGCACATGTCTAATGAATCGGGTGTGGTATTGCTATCAACCGTTTCCATCATACACGTGTCATTAATGGCATTGGGTAGATCACTATGCTCATGAATATCACCAAACACATTATATTCATCAGTAGTGTGTACCTTATCGATTGGCTCAGTGTCAAAGATAGGGCCATTGTCATCTTCAGTGACTTTGAGAACTTCTTCAACCTTTGCCATGTACGAGTAATGTGCATCGAGATCTTGATCAGAATCTTCATTATCAGTGTCATCAAGCATTGCTCCTTCATTAGCTGAAAATTTAACCCCTGCTTCCATCTTCTTGCATAGCAGCATCTTTTCCTTATGATAACCAGTGTCTCTAACCCTTTTTGGCTTCCTACATTCCTTTGCCATATGCCCATAACCTTGGAAATTAAAACATTGAATCCCACTCTGCTGAACCACTTAACTTCCAACAGTTTCCCTATTCCCAGTAGCAGCAGCAATCCTCTGAGTATCATACTTGGCAGTTTGTCGATCATACCTTGCAGAACCCTCAACATGTGTTGGATTAGGTCTATCATACCTAGAAGGACTTTCACCACGTAGACGTGTGTCATACCTTGGAGGACTCTCAACATATCGGTTCTTTGTGTTAGATGATGTACGCAGATTGTTGTTGGTGGGTTTGTAGATTTTCTTGTAAGTCTTCATTATGAAAGCAAATTGTTGTTTCATCTCTCAGTTCTTTTGAGCTTGGTCTTCATCACTATCTTCTTCAGATGATGACTCAGGTGGTGGTGATGGTGCTCTTGGCACTTTACCTCGAGATCTTGTGGATGATGAAGACTTAGATGATGTGGAAGATCGTGGTGAGGATGATGTAGTGGAATATGACTTAGGAGCACGAGAGTGATGACCTTGAACATGTTGAGTTGTAGTCACTAAAGCAAGTGGATTAGTCGTCTTTGCAACACATTCAGCTCGAATCTCATTTGCTTCATTCTGAAATTGCTTCAAGATATCAAAGAGACGATGATATGAGACCTCGTCTAACTTTTCTTGTTGTTTCACTAAAGTGACGAATCGTGTCCACTCGGGTTGAAGTTGTTGAAGAAATTGAACATTGACTTACATGGTGGAGACTTGCAGATTATTTCTTGTCATGTCATTCATCATCTTATAAAACCTGGAGTAGTAAGAGTCAATTGATTCTCCATCCCTTGAAGTAAACTTGCCAAAATTCCAAACAAGTTTGTTTTGACATCTTGTTTGTTGAGTGATTCTCCTTGTTGCAAGCGTTCAATAGCAGTCCACATTTCATGTGCTGTAGGGCATGCATCAACCGTGGAATAAATATCATCTCCAATCCCACTTAAAACCATGTAGATGGATTCCTTCTCCGCATCATGCCAAGCACAATTTTCAGGTGTGAGATCGGATCTTGTTTCATCACGTTCACTTGCAGGTACTACATCAGTAGTATCAGTGGCTGGTCTTGGAGGAATTGAGATCTTCTTGAAAACATATGGTCCATGAGTAATATATTTCCTCAACGCATCACCATTAGGTCTTGTATCAAGGTATCGTATGAAACGTGATTGCCATTGAGCATACCGACCAGAGACAAGCATTGGTGGTCTCTCTTTGTTACCTGCGACCATGATGTTGTTGTTTGTGACACGATATTCTTGAGTAGAATCCATCTCAAAAATGATGTGAATTGAGTAGGATCTTAAGTAGATGAAGTTGTGAGAAGATTGTGGTTGAAACTTGAAGAAATTGTGAAAACCTGTATCCGGAATAACAAGCACTACAAAATACGGAATGACAAATCCGGAATCTCTAAAAGTTGCAAATCCGGAAAAAATACCCTAGTTTTATACGGAATATTGTTGTTCCTCTTATCCGGAATACTTGTTGATGACCGTATCCGGAATGTCGTTTGAGAGGTTATCCGGAAACACAATCTTTGAGCTTATCCAGGATACTTGTTTTTTCACTTATCCGGAATTCTTTGATAGTCCTCTTATCCGGAATGTTTGTTGTTACCCTTATCCGGAATCCGTGAATAAGATCTTATCCGGAAAAAGTATGATGATGGTTATCCGGAATACTAAATTTGTTGCTTATCCGGAATAATTCCCTATCTCTTATCCGAAATCTTAATTCCTTGATTCTATCCGGAATATCAAAAAGATAATTATCCGGAATGTTCAAAAATTGAGCTTAAGCGGAATCTTATCAGGAAAAAAAACTACTTATCCGGAATATGATCTAGAGCTTATCCGGAATCCAACTATTGGAGCTTGTTCGGAATACAATTTGAAAGCTTATCCAGAATCTTTATGAGAACCCTTATCCAGAAAAACTTCTTATCCGGAATATCGCAAGACTTTTTATCCGGAATACTTGAATCCACTATCTTATCAGGAATCCACAAACCCTTAAATTCCGGATAACGAAGAAAACTTGCTTATCCGGAATCTCACCAACAGCTCACTATTCAGAATCAATCTTTGACAATGTATCCGGAAAAATAAAACCCTCTAACTCCAGATAGTATAACGTTTAACCCGGATAACTAAAATAACAAAAACAAAATTCCGAACCTAGTAAATTTACCCAAGAATTAAGCCAAAATTACCAACTTTTGCATGAAAATCAAGAGAATGATAAACACAAATTCCTAACACAACTTTGTAGGCAACTTGTATATATGTATTGAGCTTGAAAAAACAAAACTTTTTGATACGAGATGATTTTTAAGATGAAAATCACACGAAAACAAAAATGATAACCACAAACTAAACACAAATCTACACCATGGCGATTGATACCAAATATTTTCCCAAATAATATGATGATAGATTAAGAAATGAGATGGAAAAGATATAAATTTTAGAGAGAGAAAGTAAAGAGAGAGAGAGATGATTAACTTGGTGAATACTATATCAGAGAAGATTAGAGTTACAAATGATCATCCACCTTTCCTAACATGCTAGGAAGGGCTTTATATAGCCGGGCTTACATGTAACCATAATGGGCTATATTGTTTTGACTGGGCTTGTCTTTTGGGCTTTAATTAGCTTAAATCCAAGCCTGTGAACCACGACTATTTAACTATCTATTACGACGTTCTAATAAATATTACAATAGAAATCTATGACCGAACATTCTTGTTTGACTCAATATTTTAAGGCTAACACCTTGGCTAGCCACCGGCTAGCAAAAGTTCCCACCAGCTAGCCGGTGGTTCCCCTTGCTGCCGCGGCATGGGGGGTTCCCCCTGCTTTCCTTATTTAGCCACCGGCATAAGCCGGTGGTGGTTCTTGTTCTAGCCGAGAACCAACCAAACACCAAACATACCCCAACCGAGGTCGGGGTTCCCTTTTCTCCTGCTGCCGAGACACACCACACCACACCGAGACCTTGAGGTCTCGGTTGGTGCGAAACATAACAAGCCAAGACCCCCTTGGGGCTCAGTTCCTTGCGTCGGCCACAAACAAACACCCCTTAACTATGATTTATTTTACCCCCCCCCCATGTTTAATTACATGATTATTAACTTGTTTTTAAACCATTCATGATTTCATGTGATCAATTAATCAAAACATAAAAAGAAAAGGGTTTTAGGGTTTAACGATTACGTGAATCAAAGGAGAACGAACACCCTTGCAATAAATCAATCACCAAAAATCAACCAACACACCCTAGGTGTGTGCTTGTACCCGGCGGACAAGAAGAACAAGAGGAGAGAAAAGATTTTAGGGTTTTCTTGTTTTTCCAATATTTTGTTATTATGAAAAGATCTTTCCCTTAATCTTGTTTTAGTAAAATTGCATGGGCTTGGCCCCTTTTTCTTATTTCTAGCCGTGGGTAAGGGGGCCCACATGGGGTAACCCGAATGTTTTCTCGTGTCTAATAATAAGTGTGTTCTCGTGTTCGTGTTTTACATGATTTAATTAGTTATCGTTCGTGTCTTATTATATTTATTCATGATCGAAATAAATATACATAAATACGTAATACTAAGCTCGTGATTATTTACGATAATGATTTCATGTTCGTATGTTCGTGATTATAATTATTATTGAAATAATTATCATGTCTTAATACGTATTAAATACTTATCGTGTTATCACACGTACGTAATACTTGTAAATCTTGTTCGTGAAACGTAAACATGCTATAAAAGGAAAGTTCTAATCATGTACGTACGATCATAAGGGTACTATTCATAGTAAAAGCATGCGGGTTTTACATATCATGCTTAAAATGCATGATGTTTTAAATATATTGATCTATTTAAAAGTTATTAAATAACTTGTGTAATGAATATTCTAAAAGAATATGTTTGGAAATAGAATAACATCCTAAATCTTGGATCGACTTCCATATTCTATAGATGAGTAATTTGTCAAACGTTGTGCAAATTATCATAGCCAACAAACTTGGAGGTTTGGTTGGAATCAAACATTACATAATAGATATTAAAGGTAACGTATTCATATCTTTTATGACAAGTTGTAAACTTGAAAAGATATAATTGAGGTAACACTCAGTATTAGTCATGGGATCTTTTGGAGATGACATGTTGATTAAAGTTGCATTATACATTAAAGAATTAGAATACTTTGAACTTCAAATGTGTTTTGGAAGTTTATGAAATTGGTGATCAAGGATGTTTCATAATTTTGATACTATGTGGCAATATCAAATTGTTTAAATGCACATGTACAAGAGTTTCAATGAATTGAATTCTTAAAGAAAGTATTCTCAAAATTCCAATAGGTCAACATTGGTTATTTTATGCTTTGCCAAACAAGTATGAATGTCATTGCTAGAGGCATGATGCATTGATCTATTTTAGTATTTGGATAAAGGATGTTTAAGACATTATTGAATTGATGAAATAAAGATTGGGTTTCGTTTATTTTTCTGTTATTTGATTTTGTATCCTATTTTACATGTTTTAATCCATGCATATTATGATATTTCTAAATGTTCGTTGTCGATTAATAATATGGGAATATTATTAAACTAAGACAATTCGAAATAGTGACAGAGTATACTTGAAAGTATATTGGTCAATTTTGGATGATATTTGATGAATCAAATATTGGACTTATCCCAACTATATGATTTTACTTTATGGATCTTTGTCATCAAGTAAATCATAAATAGTTATCCTTAGACCTGAGATACCAGGAAACTGTCATAGATCTAGTGCATTTCTATGAAATAATCTAACGCTAAACGTAACTAGTGGCTATAAGGGTTATTTTTAGAAGTGTTTCAAAATTCATAAGTTTTGCTTGTAGTCAATATGGGATTTGTTTCCTTCAAATTATTTTGAAGTATAATACAGCTGGGCCCCTCGGGGGAGTAGTAAGATATATGTGCGGTCGCACCCAAATTTGTTTTGGTGATCTTGCTATATCCGTAAACGAGAAACAGAATGGTTAATGTAAGGAATGACTGAGATCCATATCCTATTAACGTTGTATTTTAAATGAAAGGATAATAATAATGATAGTAAATCATTAAAAGGTTTTATCCAAGAGACCTTACTCGAGATCGGACTAGGGCATTGGCGTGTAACTAGACGCTAACCAATGTGATCACGATATTTTGAAATATGTCCAAGTGGGAGCTGAAAGTTTTATGGACTTATATTTAAATAGTCGTGTGATAGGATCGAACTCGGGATTACGAGATTGCACACATTACGTAAAGGGTTAATTTATTTAATAAATATATTTTATATTTATTAAATTAAACCGAAGCTTAACTAACGATCGTTAATAATTAAAAGTTAAGTATAAACGACCGTTATGGAGTTAAATAGAAGAGAAAAGAAGGAAAAGGAAAAGTTCCGGAAGCCCTAGGGTGGGCTTTGTAGTCGACGACCAAAGGGGAAGAAAAAGGAAAGAAAATAGATTTTGTTTCCTAATTCGTTTATTACTTGGAGACCAAGTTTTTCCAAGGCCTATATAAACAATCCCATAGCCTTCATAATTTTACACCCATTCACTCTTTTCCTCTCTATTGATCGCCGGCCAAATACCCCTATAATTAGGGTTTTGGTTTTCGATTAAGCTATTTTATATTATCTAGTCCTAGCCCCTCTCTAGGGTTGTTGGGTAGATATTCCACAAGTGTTGAAGCTCGGTTTACACGTGCTCGAATCACGGTTAGCTCGTTGTATTACGTGTGTACAAGAACGTAATGTAGTCTTACTTTAGACTACATCTTGGTATTGTTCGTCATAAACCCTAATTGGTGATTCGTTGATGATCTTGTGGATCTTCGCTAGGATAAAGGTATGTAACCCTAATTCGATTAACTATAATTGTGTTATTATTATGATCTTGTTAAATCGCTTCCGCTATGTGTGCTTTGATATTGTTTAGGGTTTTGCGTAATTGTTATGAGCTTTATAAACCATCATTTCACATTAAAAACATCAGAACATCGAATATGGCTTGGTAACTTCAAACGATAAGCATTTGAGTTCATCTTCTCCACAATTTTAAATGGACCAATCTTCATAGCAGATAACTTATTATACTCATCAGCTGGAAAACGATCCTTAGTCAAAACAGCCCATACAAAGTCTCCCACTGCAAAATCAACATGTCGCCTCTTTTGATCCGCATCTTGCTTGTACTTCTAATTGGCGCGAACCAAGTTGTCACGAACAGATTTATGAACGTCTTGCAACTCCTCAAAAAAAATCCTACACTTTCTTCAAAATAGACCTAGAAACCTGAGGATGTGACACCCCCAAATTAGACATGCAGTAGAATGAACTTGGGTGTCACGTCGTGGATCACAAAGCAAATGGCATACAAAGCATAGATCATATAAAAATGTCTTTTTAGTAAATCATTACAAATAATGTCATATGAGCTTATTACAAAGCAGTTTGAAATGGTAAACATTAGTTCGTCATATTTATCCCGATGAAAACAAATCCCCAAATCAATTATTATGCTCATATATGATGTCCAATCCATGCACAACTAGTCCAACTTAGTTACTTGATAAAAACATGCTAAAGTCAACGTAAATTTGGTGAATTCATAGGTTTAGTAAAATCGTAGTTTAGGACCGCAAAATGTTTCACGTAGTAATGCACAAAGCAAACACTACAAATTAATCACATTTCCCTAATGCACGTGAAACTGAAGCTAGAGCATAGGTGTCCTCATAGTATCAACTAACGGGGGCCACCTTTGCACGTCATCGAAATAGCTGACATGGTACACGTTTGTTTGTCTTGGCCTAGATACAATGAGCGCTACTCGTCCAAACGGGGGTTTTCAGTCCCAATAAATCTATTTGTAACACTCGTGCTTTTACACCCCAATTAACAGTTCACATTCCATGTGTAAAACCCGCATGCTTTTACCATGAATAGTACCCTTAAGATCGTACGTATGGGATTAGAACTTTCCTTTTATAACATGTTTATGTTTCACGTATAAGAATTACGAGTTACGTACGTGTTATTACACGATAATAATAAACGATGACGAATAAATCACGAACATGTAATCACGAACATCTAACATGAGCTTCGCGTATATAAATAGACGCGACAAGTAGTTACGTATATTAATTACGTACGGTAAACAAATACGTATATTATAATTATTACTAATATACGACATAAACTTACGTAGAATAAATAAAATTACAATAATAATAATTCACGACAGTTAAACCGCACGACGATAATATTTAACACGATTAATATTAAGTATATTAAATTAACGCGACAAGTAATCACGTAAATAATATTTACGTTTAAACACGTATAACGATAACTATGAAAATACACGACATAACAAAAGACATGATTACGCGTAACATTTTAGCTAGTCGCGAATTAATTAAAAAATAGCAATAAGGGGGTTTCGGGCTATTTGGACAAGAAGGAAGGAAAATGGGTCGTGGCCCAAGGAAAAACCCAAACCGACCCTATACATCAATAAAAACGGGGGTGCTTTGTTTTGTTTTTCTTTCTTTCTGCCGACACAAACACCACAACACAAGAAACCCTAAAATATAAAACATCCGTTTGTTTTTTTTTCTCTTGTACCTCCTTGCTGTCGTCGATCTACACCAAAAGGAAACAAGGAACCAACGTGATTTTATCAAGAAGATCAAGGATTTCAATTGTTTTTTATATCCTAAACCCTAAAACAAGGTAAAGACCCTAATCTCGTTTTCTTTTTTTTATTGCGTAATGAATCATGAATCCAAGTCTAAAACATGTTAATAAAATGTAATACTAATGTTAGGTTCATGGGGGTTCTCGTTTTGGCTAGTTTGCACACAAACCGAGACACTCATGTGTCTCGGTGGTAATATAAGCCCATCAGCCGCAACCCTAAAGGATGTTGGCTTGGTTTTGTTCTGGCGGGGGTAACCCAGCGAGCAAGTAGGGGAAACCACTGGCTGCGGCCAGTGGTATTTTTGGTCAGGCAGTGGGAACCAAGACCTTTAAGGTCTCGGTGGGATATTATTGCAGGCAGGGTAAACCAACCACAGCCGGGGGTATTACCACCACTGCCAGGGGGAACTGGCAGTGAAGGGGGCATTTGGTTTTTGGTTTAACATAGAGGATTAGAGACTGTTTGGCAATAGGGTTAAAGGACACAAAATTAAGGGGCTGTTTGGTTCGGCAACAACACGGGTTTTCAAGGGTACGGTTCGCGACACGTTTTAATAAATTAATAACACATGGTTCGATCCATGATTATTTTTGTTCAAATTTATTTAACCTTACAAGTATATAATTTTACATGTTAATTAAATTAATTCGGCATTATATATAATTAGTTTAATTAAAACATGAACTTAGGTTACTTATTATTATGTAATAATGCATGTTTTTAACCTAAGTATGTAATTAATTATTTTACATGATAGTATTAATTAATTATTAAACATGACAAATAATCAATTAATAAACTTGGACTTAGGTTTATTATTATAATATACGATTTTAACCTGAGTATTTTATTATGTAAATTAGACTATAATAATTAATTAATTATTAGAAACCATGACCTATAATTAATTAATTCTCATGACTTAGGTTATATTAATATAATTGATAATACATGTTTTAACCTAAGTATTTATATCTTTATTTAATTAAATCACATTATATTTAATTAAATGCTTTAACCTATAGTTTATTTAAAATACATGAAATGATTTATAAACTATACTAATTTAAACATGACTTAGAACATTAACCAGAAAACACTTGAGCTTATATAATTAGCTTATTTACCAGCTTATACCTAATTATGGAAACTTTCTATTTTAAGAAATTTATTTAATTAAGGCAACTAATCTATTTATGGAAACTTTCTGTCTTTAGAAACTTATCTCTTTTAAGCAGTAATTCTATTTTTGGAAACTTTCTATTTTTGGTAACTTTCTATTTTTGGTAACTTTCTATTTTTGGAAACTTTCTATTTTAGGAAACCTGCTATTTTTAGAAAGTTACTCATTATTACACAACAAGTAAAATAATACAAGAAATACAAGTAATACTTAATCAGAATATACATAATACACGATAAACACAGTATAACGTTAAAAACAGTAAAGCATGACATGGACGTATAAAATAAGCTAAGACATGACATAAAACCAGTTACGTATTTAGTAATCAGATACTTATGCACGTATGTATTTATGTAGCATTAGTGATACCGAAGTAGGACTCTCTTCCGTTCGTCTTCTTCGTTCACTGGACATAAGGTACGGTTTCCCGTCCTTTCAGTATGGACATTCTTTCCTTATTAGGATTTCCCCGTATGCAGCCAACTGTTTTTTTCCGTAGTATAAGTTTATATGTTTGATTTGCTTATGTTTAATTTAGAATACCTATAGCCATATACATGCATGACCAGTTTCACCTAGTTATGGAGGTACCATAACCATAACACTAGAGGCACTGGTGTTATGACTTCCCCACGGCGGAGTGATTGCTCGTGGCGTCCCTTCAGCTTTTTGCCATATTATTATATTTATTATGTGGGGCGTATGGGTGCATCCTAGTTACATGTTTTCAGCAGATTACTCAGTGTGAATGTGGTGTGTGCCTTGCATCCTTCACAAGGAGCTGATCCCTCCTACCCAAACCAGTATATTAAATTAGAGGCAGTCCCTCTAATTTGCATGATGAGGTCACCCCTCCAAGTGTTCATGCATGGTGGATTTTCATGACCTATATTGGCTAATGGTAAAATTTGTTAAACAGTTTTCATAAGATAAACATAAGGCTTTTCAAACTATAAAACCAGTTTTACCAAGAAATAACCAGGTTTTCCAGGACATATACATTTCCGCTGCTATATGTTTTTCATCCTTATGTTATTCATTTCATGCTTGTATATCCGTGCACTGAGCGTTATGCTCAGCCGTTACTTTCCTTTCCATGTCCCAAAACGGCAGGTAATCTAGGACACACTCGAGCATTTAGAGGACGTGCATAGGATGGAAGCTGCCATAGACTTCTTTTCCTTTTTTCCTTCATATACTTATGCTTGTATAAGTCTTTCATTCATTTCATTTACTTTATTATGTTTTGGGCTTATGTTTGGGGAACCGATGTTTGATTCCGGTTTACCCTATGGTCATGTATGTTTTACTACATATAACCTTGCATGCTTTGATGACACGCCATAATTACGCGTAACGGCCACTTATCAAAGTGGGGTGTTACAATTATGGTATCAGAGCCAAGGCTTCAACTTGTAGGCTCTAAAACTTGACCTGTGACTAGTGGGTAGTCACCAGGAGCTTCCTAAGCCAACGTTTGTTATACCACGTATTGATATTTTTAGCGCATTGTTGTTTTAACCATGATGTTTTCAGCACCTCGAGATTTTAACCTTTATGTTTTCATCGATATTGTTTTACTAATATGGATGGACAACCGTCATTCATATTTAGTTATGTGTCATTGTTTCATGCATAATGTTCCTCGAGAACTGTGGCTATGTGGACTGAACCCCAGTAGTTCATAATTAGTCACATAAAAAAAAATTTCTGATAACTTTTTACAAATGAGTTTCATTTATTTATGTTTCATGTATTATTGTTGCAGGGATTATGACTAAGTAATGGTTGGTACAGGACTTGCCCTATTTAGTCGCATGTGCTTTTATCGAAACTTTTAACTTTGGGACCGACCCATAGGCGTCCCCTCGCCATGTCTTTTGTTTTGGGACCGACCCATAGGCGTCCCCTCGCACATATAAAGGTTTTTATAAACTACATTACGCATTCATGCACTGTTTTTCATGCATAAAATTTTTCTCATGATTTATTGACATAAATTTTTTTATAAACTACATAAGTTACTATGTTTTTTTATGTCAAGTATGTTTTCATACTGTCATGGTTAACTTCAGTTTCATGCTGATTATGTTATACACTCCTTCATGATAGATTATTTCATGTATCTTCATGATAATTCCGTCTTCATGTTGATTACGTCTTACGCCTCTTTTGTTATTTATGCTTTCATGTAAGACACTGTTGGAATTCATGTAAATTTTGCTTTCATGATAGTCATGGTTGGTTTTCATTGATCATGTTTTCAAGCAAATCATCTTGAATTTTGTGTAACCACACTTTAACGTTTCTCTAAGCAACCAGAATGAGGTATATACTTGCATTTCCAGGTTATCATGATGGTTTTCCTAACCGTTTAACCGATATACTTTCCTTAAATCATGACAAATGATCGACCCCATACCGATCATTTCATGTGCATTCCATGTGTACTCCATGTACTGTATTCCATGTGTATTACACGTACCTAAATCCACGTGTATTTCACTTGCAATACTTCACGAGTATTCGCTAGTCGATTTTGAATCATCTCAGGCATATGTCCACTTGCTGATATTCTAGAAGATTGTTGATGCTGCTCATAGCTTGGACATGTTACTAGGGTTGATGCTGCTGATGTTTGGAGACGCTACGAGATGCTAATGTTGTTCACAACCTGGAGATCTTATAAGACGAAGACAAAGACGTTAGATCAAAGCGATCGGACGAGAAGATGCTTCACCATCAGACGATTTTCATCAATCACTCTCCCTAATTCTTAGTTACATGTCACACGTCATTCAGTTGTCGTTTCAGTCATATGAGTGCAACCGGTACCAGCCGGCCACTCAGCTGAATAGTTACATGAATCATAGTCATGAGAATGACCGTCATGGAACTGACAGATAGGATGATAGTAACCACTACTATGACAACAACTATCCTAGAAATCGCAACCAAGGATCCAGTCGCGGACGTGATCGGACATACAATTGATCAGTGGTCCATCCGATCCGCCAATTCTGGCATAATAACCTAATATTGTGGTTCTATTGTTTCACATCTTGAGACACGTGTCAAGACATCAGTCAAGACACATTCTCACGTATACTTTCTGAAGACACATGTCAAGACACCAGTCAAGACATATGTCATGCTTATATTTCCAAGACACGAGTCAAGACACATGACTCACGTCTAATAATGGAACATTTCTAAGAAATTCAGGGTACCCTCCAAGGGTATATCCATTTTGTTGTGCCATGTATTAATCAGGCCACAAGAATTTCAATACCATTACCGGCGCATCAGTGAGAACTATCACGTTGCCGATGTCACTTTCATTTCTTTCATTATACTTCATATATTCATGACCATGAAGGACGCCTTTCGTATTCCCACGTATACGAAGGTTTTCCTTCAGCTTAATGATGAGATCCAAGCTGCTAACGCATTTCCTCGGACAGACACGAGATGAATTTTATCCTAATTATGGACTATGAACAACACACCATGCTACGATTCATAATTATGTACAGTAATGTTCAGGCTCCTGAATACATTCAGCTTGATTTTCCATCAGGAAAATCTGTACAAATTATCTATGCTTACAAGCATGTGCGTTGTTAGCCATGCTCGCTAAAATTTTCTAGTTGTCAGTAAGACACAACTATTTAAGTCCTTTTACGCATAGCCAGTGATTATTCCAAAATATTCCCATACATTCCAGAAGAACCTACAAGGAGAAGGACGGTACCATGAGATTATGTGTCGACTACCGTCGACTTAAATAAATCACCATTCATGACCGTTATTCTTCTCCACGTATTGACAACATGTCCAATCGACCTTATAGTGTTAATCACTTTTCCAAGATCGAACTCATGATCATGCTGCCAACAGTGACGAGTGAAAGAGCAGGACATGTCCATGATTGCTATTCGTACACGACTCGGTCAAGCTATATTTATGATTTTGATTTAGCCTCATCAATACTCCAACAACATTATGGACTTAATAAATTGAGTTTCCATGAACTCATAAGCAAATTCATCAGTACTCATCAATACTCCAACAACATTATGGACTTAATAAATTGAGTTTCCATGAACTCAGAAGCAAATTCATCAGTATTTTCATTGAGGATAACCTAATTTTCTTCTAAGCCTAGAGAAGAACAGGAAGACCATATCTGCACTATGTTGCAAATTCTATGACAAGAGAAATTTTAACCTGGAAAATTTTCCTATATCAATTCTGTTTGATTACAGTACACGCTGAATCACATGGGTTTCTATGGTTAATCTTACCATGACTCAGCTTATGCGTAAAGGAGAGAACCCTACACTACATTAGGTGTTCTAGAAAATCCTACGCTATGAGAAGTCTAGATTCATAGACTCAGAGTTTCGCAAACTTCTATGTATCAAGTTTCTATGAAGCAAGATACAGTTACGTTCATATCTTCATACCTGTCATACAAACAGGTTAAGATAGGACACCAACAGACTGGGATGTTTTCATCATCTGAAATTGTGAATCGAAAAAGGACAAGATCTCCACGGATTTTGATTACCAGATTAACGCAAACTCAGAAGAAGCATGATGCTATCTGGGTTATTGCAAACAGTTTGATCAAGTCTACAGAATCCTTACATCCGCAAGGATTACAGAACCAACAGACTGATCGGACATGTTCCAGCCAAGGTTCATCCGATCACTTGGCAATCCCTCAGTTATCGGGTCAGATAAAGATTCGCAATTGTATTCCTTATTTACTTCACGTCTTCATTCTAATTCTATAGCTTGCTTTCACACTCGCGTTCATGACACGTTGACGTTCATGATCGTATCTTGGCTTACGATTTTACGTTCATTTTCGTTCTAGGAAGTTTTGCAAGAACTTGAGAGACCAAACCCAAGTTTAGTATAACTCTCTATCCTTTCACGTCATATTCCACGTCTCACCTTGTAGCGTTTGGCGTTACCGCCAATACATTCTATGTTCACGATATGTTTCACATGTCGTGTTCATTCCACATTCCTCATATCATGATCAAGATATGCTACAAGTATCATGGATCACGATATGTTTACTCATCTTACACTCATCATATCTCCACGTATTAAGTTCAAAAAAATTTCACGTATTACGTTCAAAAATTTTCACGTACTACGTTCTTTATATCTCGCGCATCGTTGCTAATTATCAGTTAAGTTAAAGTGTTTTGCATGATAACGTTTTAGTTGCCCATACACGTTAATTCTTATTCCCTCGATCAAATTTAAGGGATCTACCTAACGTTGATAACCAAGAACTTCTTCGTCTTTCAAGTCAAGGTCAGGAAGACCAAGATTTATCAATCGTGTCAAAATCTGGTAAAGGAACCGTTCCAAGAGGGAAGCCACTTGGAAACGGATAAGTTTATCCGGACTTCTAATCCGTTTTTCTCTTATCAATTAGATATGTCCTTTCAGTCAAGTCACGTTCCATGTCCTTTCAAGACATGTCACGTTCCGCTTTCCTTCTGACAGGTCACCTGAACGTTCATTTATCTTACATACCCTCTCGGTTTGATTCGGGTATGTTTCTCTTTCAGTTACGTTATCTATAATTCGGGGACGAATTATTCTTTATAGGGGGGAAGAGTTGTAAAACCCGCATGCTTTTACCATGAATAGTACCCTTAAGATCGTACGTATGGGATTAGAACTTTTCTTTTATAACATGTTTATGTTTCACGTATAATAATTACGAGTATTACGTACGTGTTATTACACGATAATAATAAACGATGACGAATAAATCACGAACATGTAATCACGAACATCTAACATGAGCTTCGTGTATATAAATAGACGCGACAAGTAGTTACGTATATTAATTACGTACGGTAAACAAATACGTATATTATAATTATTACTAATATACGACATGAACTTACGTAGAATAAATAAAATCACAATAATAATAATTCACGACAGTTAAACCGCACGACGATAATATTTAACACGATTAATATTAAGTATATTAAATTAACGCGACAAGTAATCATGTAAATAATATTTACGTTTAAACACGTATAACGATAACTATGAAAATACACGACATAACAAAGACATGATTACGCGTAACATTTTAGCTAGTCGCGAATTAATTAAAATAAAATAGCAATAAGGGGATTTCGGGCTATTTGGACAAGAAGGAAGGCAAATGGGCCGTGGCCCAAGGAAAAACCCAAACCGACCCTATACATCAATAAAAACGGGGGTGCTTTGTTTTGTTTTTCTTTCTTTCTACCAACACAAACACCACAACACAGGAAACCCTAAAATATAAAACAGCCGTTTGTTTTTTTTCTCTTGTCCCTCCTTGCTGCCGTCGATCTACACCAAAAGGAAACAAGGAACCAACGTGATTTTATCAAGAAGATCAAGGATTTCAATTGTTTTTGATATCTTAAACCCTAAAACAAGGTAAAGACCCTAATCTCGTTTTTTTTTCTTGCGTAATGAATCATGAATCCAAGTCTAAAACATGTTAATAAAACGTAATACTAAAGTTAGGTTCATGGGGGTTCTCGTTTTGGCTAGTTTGCACACAAACCGAGACACTCATGTGTCTCGGTGGTAATATAAGCCCACCAGCCGCAACCCTAAAGGGTGTTGACTTGGTTTTGTTCTGGCGGGGGTAACCCAGCGAGCATGCAGGGGAACCCACTGGCTGCGGCCAGTGGTATTTTTGGTCAGGCAGTGGGAACCGAGACCTTTAAGGTCTCGGTGGGATATTATTGTAAGCAGGGGAAACCAACCACAGCCGGGGGTATTACCACCACTGCCAGGGGGAACTGGCAATGTAGGGGGCGTTTGGTTTTTGGTTTAACATACAGGATTAGGTACTGTTCGGCAATAGGGTTAAAGGACGTAAAGTTAAGGGGCTGTTTGGTTTGGCACATATATAAAAACAACACGGGTTTTTAAGGGTACGGTTCGCGACACGTTTTAATAAATTAATAACACATGGTTCGATCCATGATTATTTTTGTTCAAGTTTATTTAACCTTACAAGTATATAATTTTACATGTTAATTAAATTAATTCGGCATTATATATAATTAGTTTAATTAAAACATGAACTTAGGTTACTTATTATTATGTAATAATGCATGTTTTTAACCTAAGTATGTAATTATTTATTTTACATGATAGTATTAATTAATTATTAAACATGACAAATAATTAATTAATAAACTTGGACTTAGGTTTATTATTATAATATACGATTTTAACTTAAGTATTTTATTATATAAATTAGACTATAGTAATTAATTAATTATTAAAAACCATGACCTATAATTAATTAATTCTCATGACTTAGGTTATATTAATATAATTGATAATACATGTTTTAACCTAAGTATTTATATCTTTATTTAATTAAATCACATTATATTTAATTAAATGCTTTAACCTATAGTTTATTTAAAATACATGAAATGATTTATAAACTATACTAATTTAAACCTGACTTAGAACATTAACCAGAAAACACTTGAGCTTATATAATTAGCTTATTTACCAGCTTATACCTAATTATGGAAACTTTCTATTTTTAGAAACTTATTTAATTAAGGCAGCTAATCTATTTATGGAAACTTTCTATTTTTAGAAACTTATCTATTTTAAGCAGTAATTATATTTTTGGAAACTTTCTATTTTTGGTAACTTTCTATTTTTGGTAACTTTCTATTTTTGGTAACTTTCTATTTTTGGAAACTTTCTATTTTAGGAAACCTGCTATTTTTAGAAAGTTACTCATTATTACACAACAAGTAAAATAATACAAGAAATACAAGTAATACTTAATCAGGATATACAGAATACACGATAAACACAGTATAACGTTAAAAACAATAAAACATGACATGGACGTATAAAATAAGCTAAGACATGACATAAAACTAGTTACGTATTTAGTAATCAGATACTTATACACGTATGTATTTATGTAGCTTTAGTGATACTGAAGTAGGACTCTCTTCTGTTCGTCTTCTTCGTTCACTGGACATAATGTACGGATTCCCGTCCTTTCAGTATGGACATTCTTTCCTTATTAGGATTTCCACGTATGCAGCCAACTATTTTTCCGTAGTATAAGTTTATATGTTTGATTTGCTTATGTTTAATTTATAATACATATAGCCATATACATGCATGACCAGTCTCACCTAGTTATGGAGGTACCATAACCATAACACTAGAGGCACTGGTGTTATGACTTCCCCACGGCGGAGTGATTATGTGACAATCCGTCAATTTATGGTTAATATTTTATTCTCAAATATTATTTAAAAACATTATTTTAATGTTATAATATGAACTCACTTATTTTTGGGAAGTAATTTGGATTTACGTCTTGAAGTAGCGTCGACTACGTCTAAACCGGAGGATTCAACGTTACGTGCTTACGTTTACATACACCGTCTTTGGTGACAGTCCGACATTTCAAAAAAATAAATTTATCCGTGAATATTATTTTGGAGTTTTAAATTTGTGTTGGCTCATAAACTCACAAATTTACGAGAAGAGATTAGGACTTACGATTTTATTTTAACGTCCTTTACGACTAAACCGGAAACCCTAGGATTACGTATTTACGTTTTCGAACTCCGTTTTTGATGAGACAATTTTTATTAGATTCGTTTTGTGCCGTTGATTCATAATTTATAAAAACATTTTTCGTAAAACGACCCGAGGGCACGCAAATCGAGGAAACTAGAATCGAGGAATACCCGTAAATTAGTGGGATGAGACAAGTTTACACTTGCCCCACCCCACTATATGGAAGACAAGAGTAAGCCAAACCAACACCCTTGTGTCATTTTTATGGACACTTGTCCATTAGCTTAACTTGTAAGCCTTCCGCCACAAAATCACCAAAGCTAAACAACTAGCTTCATTTTATCTCATGCAAACAACTCATTTTCTCTCTTCCTCTCTCTATGATTTCGTGGGACTCTCACACAAAACACCCCATTTGATCTAAATTTAACCACAAACTATTGTTATAACTTACATATGTTAATCTCCTTCAAAAGAGATGAAGATTGGTGCAAGTTTTAACATCCAAGGAGAAGTTTTGTTGATGTCTTGGGGCTGATATTCCACAAGGAGTTCTTGAAGAATGATGGTCTTGAAGATGGTCTTGGTTTATCACAAGTTTCTCCATCAAAATCCATGTTTTGATCACAACCTACATCATCATGGTGGTATAAAGATAGTTCTTCCCATCCTCTTGTTATTTTTGATTATGTAATCTTGTATTTCTTTTACTTATCTATATGTATATGATGATGAATTATGATTATTAGTATTGTGTTGGGATTTGGTGTTGATAAACATGCTTAAAAAGATGAAAAACTATAAGAAACAAGGTTAAAATCTTGCTTAATTTAGATGGCTGTATAAAACAGTAAAGAATCATATGGTAAACTGGTAAAAAGACTTGAATAGATTGATATACAGTAAGCTATGAGTCTTGTACACATGTGAGAGTTGGCCATGCAATGGAATCATTGTAATGAGTGAGATATGATCAAAACAAGTTTAAAGTACAAAGCTGAGTTCACTGTTTTGGACGATTTTTAGAAAATACTTAAAGGATGATTCAACAGTAGCTATAGAAGAGTTAAATGGAGAACATATCATCTAGTTTATGTGATAAAAATTTGAGCTTCTATCTCCATATAAAACTCTAGATATGGCAGTTTTGGTGAACATGAAAATAAAAATCAGATTTTGGAAATTAAAGTATAATACTATTATATAAGCACTCAAAATTTTATAGTATAAAATGTGAATTAAAACCCACTAACTTATATAATACATTTATATAAATATGTATAAGGATAAATAAATGGACATTTTATAAAAATGGTAGTTTGATAAGTTTTATAAGTTATAAAACTATAAACATGATTTTTACGAGTTTTTCAACTATTACCGTAAAATTAACGTTTTTGTTAAATAAAACTTAGAAGGTTGGACCCGTCTAATGTAAACTTTTATAAACTCATATACTGATATATAAACATATATAACAAGTAAAAACCGATAAAACTCGAACTATATAACATACGGACATTAACGAGCTAAGTTAACGTTATTGGACTAATAATACAACAAAATGGACTAAAACACTTATAAACTTATTTATTGGGATTAACTCATTTGGGCCCAACATGTAAAGTATAAATACTGATAATACAAGTATAAAATGGATTAATACAAGTTAAAGAACTTATAATAAGTTTATTGGACTTAAAACACATAAATAGGTAAAACTAGTAAACTAGTATAAAAGTTATCGACACATAACACTAAAATGAGTAAATGAATACGTAAACCCACTTGATCATCATATATATAAAATCATCATATGTATACATAATTGTTATTTTTATAAAGTCATTGGACATGAGTCTAAGACGAGTATTATTTGTCTAGGTTTCCGTGATTGAAGCACGTACCGTACGTCCGAATTGCCGATAATCCGCCTTCCCATATCAACGTAAGTTCATAGCCTCGCACTCTTTTAAATGTTTTTATGAAATGTTTTATAAACCCGCGAGGGAGATAACATGTTAGTTTTTATAAAATAGGACACCATTTGTCCCCATTGTTTGTTTATTGATTTGGACCCGAATGATTGAATGACCTGATTGTATGACCCGATAAATGATTAAAGGACCCGATAGATGAAATTAAATGGATTATTAAAGTTAGGTTATGTCACTAAAAGTCCCATTAGCATGAATTGTGAACTACCGGGATTTGGTAGACGCTTATGCATATAATAGTACTATTTAGGGACGATCACCCCAGTTCGCGCCTTGACGGTTGATCCCCGTCGTGCCACATTGATTGGTAAGCGAATTTATGTATGAGAAGATTTCCATAGCGTGACCTTTGTGACGACACGCTACTTTAGATGGGCAAATTGAGTATCGGGTTAGCTACCCGTTGTTTGGTTTAGTAAGGTAACAATGTCATGCGGCTTATAATAATCCAACTAACGAAATACTACTAGACGCTCCGAATTACGATGTATTGCCTGACTAGCAATACAGGGTCATACTATTGATATTATGTTCGTGTTTTGGTTTTATACAACCATATTCATATAACGGTTTTTATTTAATCTATACAACGTTGCAAAACGTATTGTCTGGTGTTTTTAACGACAATGATTCGTATAATGGTTTTTAAGGCAAATGCCTATATTATGATTTGATAAAGATTTGTATAAAATGATTTTGGCTATTTTATGGCCTATTACAATGATTTGTAAAAAATGATTTTCGGTAATAATTTTATACCGATGTTATATTGATGGATTTTATTAAACTCTATGAATTCACTCGGCGTTATCGCTGACCTTTTCTTTTAACATGTTTTGTCTCAGGTACTTGAAGGTAATTCTCGGGAAGACGACAAGAATTCATGGCCCGCACTTAAACAATAATTTCCATTCAAATACTTTGTAAAACTTTGTATGAAATAATATGACTTGGGACCTATGTAACTTTGATATTTATGAATGGAAATGCTTTATTAATAAACGACGCGATTTTTATGCGTTGTCTATGATGTGAGTAATGTGCTATCCCGTAACACCAACTAGTCTTCCGCTGTATTGAGTTATATAAATTTGGGGGTGTTACAGTTTGGTACCAGAGCTCTCGTTATAGAGAACGAAAGATTTTTAAAACCAAGGTTTTGAATAAAACATTTCAAAATCTTTTAACTTTAAACATTTTTCACAAAATGTCTAAAAATCTTTTGACTATAACGGTGCCGAAGAATTCCCGAGTTACCGACAAGGCCAGACTGAGAAGTGTTATTTTAATATATATATAACTTGGATTATATATATATATATATGATGTAATTTTATTACATGATTGTTTGATGATTATTTTAATATTTATACGAGGTATTTATACGACGTAGATTGTCACAAGAAACCCTAAATCCCCTAGTAAATTAATCGAAGCTATTCTCGTAGGAATTCTAGCTATCTTAGATCTAAACCAAGTTGTGGATATTTATGATCCCAACAAATGGTTCATATTCGTAAGAAATGTAGATATTAGCTGATTGTGATATTGAAGAAGAATTGGCGAGATTAAAACTGATATCGATGTCATGACGATCTTTTCTTATAGAGTGGAGTTTGACAAAACATTACCACCTAGAAAGATGTCATCTGATTCGTTGTCATCCAATTCTTAAATTGAAATCGAAAGGGTAAATGTTGCACTTGAGACTGTCATTGGAACCATTACCCAAAAGCCTCATGCCACTAATACCTTTCCGAGAAGTCTAGTTGAATGATCAAGTCATTTCATACTAGTGACTCATTTGATAATTGTTGTTGTAAGAGCTATAGGATTGAAATTAAGTGTTGATCATATCGAGCTTTTATTGCCCTTTTAAGGTCTAAGAATAAGATTGAAAGTATTGGAGAATGATGTAGGATATCGAATTGAGTATAAAATTGGTTAAAACTTAAATAAAGTAAAACTTAACCTGTATGGAATATGAGATTATTAAGAGGAAGTCGTTAAGTTCTTTGATTGAATTATGAAGGTTTTAAATGATTGTTAGTTTGTGTTAAGGGTTGTTCCTAGGCCATTGTCCACTGACGAGGATGCCCAGTGTCCAAGAAATAAATTGAAGAAATCTTCTTCTGAATTGAGACCGATGGATCTTCTGGGACATGTGGAACACCTAATGACTCTTGTAGATTAGTATTCATTGTGGTATCTTTTAAAAATCCCTAACTTAACTGAGATATCAGTTGGTAGGATGAGTTCTGAGAATTGTATGACATAGTGACACGTAATGTGTTACGGTACAATTTTGACTTGTTTGTGGTTAATGAAAAAGACTACCTTTGATTGCTAAATTCTACATGTATCGATGTTATCTATCTTTTATTGCTTCATCCTAATGTTCGCATTAGTGATGCAACCATTGAACAAGTACTCATATCGAATTGAGTTACGTTGTGATTTATTCTTTTCTGAGTGCCATCGAGATCATGAACCTCATGATTAATTGGCTAAGCTCATTTCCTATTATATTGTAGTTAGTTCTTGGTGAACAACTCTTCATCACTCTTTTGCAGATCACTCATTGTTTTTATAAGATAAAACTGTATCCATTGAGAAAAACTGAATTTTCATCACCATATGGATTATTTAAAGTAAGATTTATAAGTGATTGTTATCGAAATGAGGTTGTTTATAAAGTACCTTGGAAAACTTAATTGTTTTCATAATAAAGAAAATCATTGTAAATTTATTTTTGATTCTTATTTAAAGAATTAAGCATGAAAATGATTTTACTACAAACATGGATGATAAAGTTTTGGCGAACTGAGTATTGCATCGTTAATCTTAAAATTGTATATAGTTGCGCGCCTACATACAATTTGGAATGGACCATGCAAGGCTGATTAGTAGTCAACATAAAACTAATGAATAAACACTACATTTTCTTTGAAGATTGTGAAGGATTAAATTTTATGAGATCTGCACGAAGTGAAAAATAGGGACATAGTGTTAGGAACACCTACATATGTGCCTGTAGCATCTATTCTTCTGAGGCGAATTTACTCATCTATGGAAATTGTCTTATTTGACAATTGACAATTCTTTCTTGTCCAATTCTCCCATGGTGAGATTCTTAGGAAAAGTATCTGATTATCGAGTGTTGATACCCGACTGGATGTATCGACATTCCTATCATTTCCTTTGATTTGATTTCATTTGAATGACCTGGGCAACGATCCGAGGAGCTTTCGAATGCGTACTCGAATCATGAAAACATCGGATATATTCATATTCATTAAATGTTTTCGTCTGTATCTAATTTGAAATTCTCTCGCGTAGATTATGCGTTGACCTTACTCTTTTAAGGTTAGTTATGTCTCCATGTATCCTTGAATTTGTGAAGGATTATGAGTTATTATTAGTCTTTTGAGAAGTTCACATCTTATCGACGATAATGAAACTAGAAAGTTAATAGTGCCAGTAGAATGGATTGATTGATTATGACATGACGACATTGTCTTAATTGATGGGAACTCGAGTAGAATTCCCCTAAATAATAAGATGTTTAGTGATCTAAATAATTCTTGATGGATGAACATATCCTGGATTTAGACTTTAAATTATACCGTGAATGGTTGAGAATTAGTCATAGATATTATAATCTAGAAAGAACTTAAAATAAATGCATTAAAAGATGTTTATGTTATCTGAAACTTTAGGAGGTATTTATTGGTGAATTACCTAGACTTTTTCCATTAAGGCAAGTTGAAATTGGTATTAATTATATTCCCGGTGCTGCACCTGTGGCTTGTGCACTGTACGTCAGCACCATTTGAATTAAAGGAATTAACCGTACAACTGAGAGGGTTGTCGGAGAAAGATTTTATTCTACCGAGCTCGTCATCATGAAGAGCTATGGTGTTATTATTCCTTATATTTATAAGATTACAGTGAACTGAGTAAATTGACAATCGAAAACGATATCCATAACTCGAAATGGAAGATTTGTTCGATCATTTACAAGGTTCTAGTGTATGTTTTAAAGATTTGATCCCCGGCATGGTTATCATCAACTTCGCATCTGCGAAGAAGATTATGTATTCCAATCACTACATCCGGTACTTGTAATGAACATTATGAGTTTCACGTGATGTCGTTTGGATTGACTAATACACATGTAGCATTCGTAAATTTGGTGAATCTCGTGTGTAGGCTGTAATTTGATAACATTATTTTAAAACATTATTTTAATGTTATAATATGAACTCACTTATTTTTGGGAAGTAATTTGGATTTACGTCTTGAAGTAGCGTCGACTACGTCTAAACCGGAGGATTCAACGTTACGTGCTTACGTTTACATACACCGTCTTTGGTGACAGTCCGATATTTCAAAAAAATAAATTTATCCGTGAATATTATTTTGGAGTTTTAAATTTGTGTTGGTTCATAAACTCACAAATTTACGAGAAGAGATTAGGACTTACGATTTTATTTTAACGTCCTTTACGACTAAACCGGAAACCCTAGGATTACGTATTTACGTTTTCGAACTCCGTTTTTGATGAGGCAATTTTTATTAGATTCATTTTGTGCCATTGATTCATAATTTATAAAAACATTTTTCGTAAAACGACCCGAGGGCACGCAAATCGAGGAAACTAGAATCGAGGAATACCCGTAAATTAGTGGGATGAGACAAGTTTACACTTGCCCCACCCCACTATATGGAAGACAAGAGTAAGCCAAACCAACACCCTTGTGTCATTTTTATGGACACTTGTCCATTAGCTTAACTTGTAAGCCTTCCACCACAAAACCACCAAAGCTAAACAACTAGCTTCATTTTATCTCATGCAAACAACTCATTTTCTCTCTTCCTCTCTCTATGATTTCGTGGGACTCTCACACAAAACACCCCATTTGATCTAAATTTAACCACAAACTATTGTTATAACTTACATATGTTAATCTCCTTCAAAAGAGATGAAGATTGGTGCAAGTTTTAACATCCAAGGAGAAGTTTTGTTGATGTCTTGGGGCTGATATTCCACAAGGAGTTCTTGAAGAATGATGGTCTTGAAGATGGTCTTGGTTTATCACAAGTTTCTCCATCAAAATCCATGTTTTGATCACAACCTACATCATCATGGTGGTATAAAGATAGTTCTTCCCATCCTCTTATTATTTTTGATTATGTAATCTTGTATTTCTTTTACTTATTTATATGTATATGATGATGAATTATGATTATTAGTATTGTGTTGGGATTTGGTGTTGATAAACATGCTTAAAAAGATGAAAAACTATAAGAAACAAGGTTAAAATCTTGCTTAATTTATATGGCTGTATAAAACAGTAAAGAATCATATGGTAAACTGGTAAAAAGACTTGAATAGATTGATATACAGTAAGCTATGAGTCTTGTACACATGTGAGAGTTGGCCATGCAATGGAATCATTGTAATGAGTGAGATATGATCAAAACAAGTTTAAAGTACAAATCTGAGTTCACTGTTTTGGACGATTTTTAGAAAATACTTAGAGGATGATTCAACAGTAGCTATAGAAGAGTTAAATGGAGAACATATCATGTAGTTTATGTGATAAAAATTTGAGCTTCTATCTCTATATAGAACTCTATATATGGCAGTTTTGGTGAACATGAAAATAAAAATCAGATTTTGGAAATTAAAGTATAATACTATTATATAAGCACTCAAAATTTTATAGTATAAAATGTGAATTAAAACCCACTAACTTATATAATACATTTATATAAATATGTATAAGGATAAATAAATGGAAATTTTATAAAAATGGTAGTTTGATAAGTTTTATAAGTTATAAAACTATAAACATGATTTTTACGACTTTTCAGCTATTACCGTAAAATTAACGTTTTTGTTAAATAAAACTTAGAAGGTTGGACCCGTCTAATGTAAACTTTTATAAACTCATATACTGATATATAAACATATATAACAAGTAAAAACCGATAAAACCCGAACTATATAACATACGGACATTAACGAGCTAAGTTAACGTTATGGGACTAATAATACAACAAAATCGACTAAAACACTTATAAACTTATTTATTGGGCTTAACCCATTTGGGCCCAACATGTAAAGTATAAATACTGATAATACAAGTATAAAATGGATTAATACAAGTTAAAAAACTTATAATAAGTTTATTGGACTTAAAACACATAAATAGGTAAAACTAGTAAACTAGTATAAAAGTTATCGACACATAACACTAAAATGAGTAAATGAGAATATGTAAACCCACTTGATCATCATATATATAAAATCATCATATGTATACATAATTGTTATTTTTATAAAGTCATTGGACATGAGTCTAAGACGAGTATTATTTGTCTAGGTTTCCGTGATTGAAGCACGTACCGTACGTCCGAATTGCCGATAATCCGCCTTCCCATATCAACGTGAGTTCATAGCCTCGCACTCTTTTAAATGTTTTTATGAAATGTTTTATAAACCCGCGAGGGAGATAACATGTTAGTTTTTATAAAATAGGACACCATTTGTCCCGATTGTTTGTTTATTGATTTGGACCCGAATGATTGAATGACCCGATTGTATGACCCGATAAATGATTAAAGGACCCGATAGATGAAATTAAATGGATTATTAAAGTTAGGTTATGTCACTAAAAGTCCCATTAGCATGAATTGTGAACTACCGGGATTTGGTAGACGCTTATGCATATAATAGTACTATTTGGGGACGATCACCCCAGTTCGCGCCTTGACGGTTGATCCCCGTCGTGCCACATTGATTGGTAAGCGAATTTATGTATGAGAAGATTTCCATAGCGTGACCTTTGTGACGACACGCTACTTTAGATGGGCAAATTGAGTATCGGGTTAGCTACCCGTTGTTTGGTTTAGTAAGGTAACAATGTCATGCGGCTTATAATAATCCAACTAACGAAATACTACTAGACGCTCCGAATTATGATGTATTGCCTGACTAGCAATACAGGGTCATACTATTGATATTATGTTCGTGTTTTGGTTTTATACAACCATATTCATATAACGGTTTTTATTTCATCTATACAACGTTGCAAAACGTATTGTATGGTGTTTTTAACGACAATGATTCGTATAATGGTTTTTAAGGCAAATGCCTATATTATGATTTGATAAAGATTTGTATAAAATGATTTTGGCTATTTTATGGCCTATTACAATGATTTGTACAAAATGATTTTCGGTAATAATTTTATACCGATGTTATATTGATGGATTTTATTAAACTCTATGAATTCACTCGGCGTTATCGCTGACCTTTTCTTTTAACATGTTTTGTCTCAGGTACTTGAAGGTAATTCTCGGGAAGACGACAAGAATTCATGGCCCGCACTTAAACAATAATTTCCATTCAAATACTTTGTAAAACTTTGTATGAAATAATATGACTTTGGACCTATGTAACTTTGATATTTATGAATGGAAATGCTTTATTAATAAACGACGCGATTTTTATGCGTTGTATATGATGTGAGTAATGTGCTATCCCGTAACACCAACTAGTCTTCCGCTGTATTGAGTTATATAAATTTGGGGGTGTTACAGTTTGGTACCAGAGCTCTCGTTATAGAGAACGAAAGATTTTTAAAACCAAGGTTTTGAATAAAACATTTCAAAATCTTTTAACTTTAAACATTTTTCACAAAATGTCTAAAAATCTTTTGACTATAACGGTGCCGAAGAATTCCCGAGTTACCGACAAGGCCAGACTGAGAAGTGTTATTTTAATATATATATAACTTGGATTATATATATATATATATGATGTAATTTTATTACATGATTGTTTGATGATTATTTTAATATTTATACGAGGTATTTATACGACGTAGATTGTCACAAGAAACCCTAAATCCCCTAGTAAATTAATCGAAGCTATTCTCGTAGGAATTCTAGCTATCTTAGATCTAAACCAAGTTGTGGATATTTATGATCCCAACAAATGGTTCATATTCGTAAGAAATGTAGATATTAGCTGATTGTGATATTGAAGAAGAATTGGCGAGATTAAAACTGATACCGATGTCATGACGATCTTTTCTTATAGAGTGGAGTTTGACAAAACATTACCACCTAGAAAGATGTCATCTGATTCGTTGTCATCCAATTCTTAAATTGAAATCGAAAGGGTAAATGTTGCACTTGAGACTGTCATTGGAACCATTACCCAAAAGCCTCATGCCACTAATACCTTTCCGAGAAGTCTAGTTGAATGATCAAGTCATTTCATACTAGTGACTCATTTGATAATTGTTGTTGTAAGAGCTATAGGATTGAAATTAAGTGTTGATCATATCGAGCTTTTATTGCCCTATTAAGGTCTAAGAATAAGATTGAAAGTATTAGAGAATGATGTAGGATATCGAATTGAGTATAAAATTGGTTAAAACTTAAATAAAGTAAAACTTAACCTGTATGGAATATGAGATTGTTAAGAGGAAGTCGTTAAGTTCTTTGATTGAATTTTGAAGGTTTTAAATGATTGTTAGTTTGTGTTAAGGGTTGTTCCTAGGCCATTGTCCACTGACGAGGATGCCCAGTGTCCAAGAAATAAATTAAAGAAATCTTCTTCTGAATTGAGACCGATGGATCTTCTGGGACATGTGGAACACCTAATGACTCTTGTAGATTAGTATTCATTGTGGTATCTTTTAAAAATCCCTAACTTAACTGAGATATCAGTTGGTAGGATGAGTTCTGAGAATTGTATGACATAGTGACACGTAATGAGTACGGTACAATTTTGACTTGTTTGTGGTTAATGAAAAAGACTACCTTTGATTGCTAAATTCTACATGTATCGATGTTATCTATCTTTTATTGCTTCATCCTAATGTTCGAATTAGTGATGCAACCATTGAACAAGTACTCATATCGAATTGAGTTACGTTGTGAATTATTCTTTTCTGAGTGCCATCGAGATCATGAACCTCATGATTAATTGGCTAAGCTCATTTCCTATTATATTGTAGTTAGTTCTTGGTGAACAACTCTTCATCACTCTTTTGCAGATCACTCATTGTTTTTATAAGATAAAACTGTATCCATTGAGAAAAATTGAATTTTCATCACCATATGGATTATTTAAAGTAAGATTTATAAGTGATTGTTATCGAAATGAGGTTGTTTATAAAGTACCTTGGAAAACTTAATTGTTTTCATAATAAAGAAAATGATTGTAAATTTATTTTTGATTCTTATTTAAAGAATTAAGCATGAAAATGATTTTACTACAAACATGGATGATAAAGTTTTGACGAACTGAGTATTGCATCGTTAATCTTGAAATTGTATATAGTTGCGCGCCTACATACAATTTGGAATGGACCATGCAAGGCTGATTAGTAGTCACCATAAAACTAATGAATAAACACTACATTTTCTTTGAAGATTGTGAAGGATTAAATTTTATGAGATCTGCAAGAAGTGAAAAATAGGGACATAGTGTTAGGAACACCTACATATGTGCCTGTAGCATCTATTCTTCTGAGGCGAATTTACTCATCTATGGAAATTGTCTTATTTGACAATTGACAATTCTTTCTTGTCCAATTCTCCCATGGTGAGATTCTTATGAAAAGTATCTGATTATCGAGTGTTGATACCCGACTGGATGTATCGACATTCCTATCATTTCCTTTGATTTGATTTCATTTGAATGACCTGGGCAACGATCCGAGGAGCTTTCGAATGCGTACTCGAATCATGAAAACATCGGATATATTCATATTCATTAAATGTTTTCGTCTGTATCTAATTTGAAATTCTCTCGCGTAGATTATGCGTTGACCTTACTCTTTTAAGGTTAGTTATGTCTCCATGTATCCTTGAATTTGTGAAGGATTATGAGTTATTATTAGTCTTTTGAGAAGTTCACATCTTATCGACGATAATGAAACTAGAAAGTTAATAGTGCCAGTAGAATGGATTGATTGATTATGACATGACGACATTGTCTTAATTGATGGGAACTCGAGTAGAATTCCCCTAAATGATAAGATGTTGATTATCAAAAGTGATCTAAATAATTCTTGATGGATGACCATATCCTGGATTTAGACTTGAAATTATACCGTGAATGGTTGAGAATTAGTCATAGATATTATAATCTAGAAAGAACTTAAAATAAATGCATTAAAAGATGTTTATGTTATCTGAAACTTTAGGAGGTATTTATTGGTGAATTACCTAGACTTTTTCCATTAAGGCAAGTTGAAATTGGTATTAATTATATTCCCGGTGCTGCACCTGTGGCTTGTGCACTGTACGTCAGCACCATTTGAATTAAAGGAATTAACCGTACAACTGAGAGGGTTGTCGGAGAAAGATTTTATTCTACCGAGCTCGTCATCATGAAGAGCTATGGTGTTATTATTCCTTATATTTATAAGATTACAGTGAACTGAGTAAATTGACAATCGAAAACGATATCCATAACTCGAAATGGAAGATTTGTTCGATCATTTACAAGGTTCTAGTGTATGTTTTAAAGATTTGATCCACGGCATGGTTATCATCAACTTCGCATCTGCGAAGAAGATTATGTATTCCAATCACTACATCCGGTACTTGTAATGAACATTATGAGTTTCACGTGATGTCGTTTGGATTGACTAATACACATGTAGCATTCGTAAATTTGGTGAATCTCGTGTGTAGGCTGTAATTTGATAAATTCATGCTCGTGATCATTAAGGACCATTTGTTTGTTTATAAGAGTAAGAAGAAGCTAATAATTATTTATAGATTGCCCTGAATTGACCGAACAATAAAAACATGTACCTTGAATATTTAACATGAGATTTAAGACTTAATACTTTACATGATTTAACCGTGCGATTAATAGATAATGGAATATAAATTGACTCTTCAAAAGTTAGAAGTCATTTAAGATTTTGAGTTATACCAAAAAGAAATGGAAATATGTTTTGACAAATGTTTTAACAAAGGATTTTAAAGGGATTATTCCCTTATACACAAAACATTTAACTAAACTTCTGTTTAGGGGTAAATGTTTGTGTATACCTCAAGACATCCTCAGATGGATTGAGGAAACCATTTGAACCATGACTTGAAATTTGAAACGACAATTTTTGCTTTTCAACTAAGAAATTTTTTTACCAAAGAATAAACAAAGGTTTTTCGAACATTTATGAATCTTATTAAATATTTTCGATAAATCAACAAAAATCTTGTTAATTAAATTCAAGTTTTATTTTGAACACCCTTATATAATTGGACAAACTGAGAAAATTTAAAACTTTTACGTCTACGCTTCATAAAAAAAATTAATTAATTGTAATAATTATCGACGCTTTAGACGGCGGATTGAGTAAAACTGATAAAAATAATAGTTGAGACGAAACTAAAACTTAGAAAATATAAAGAAAGAACTTTAAATAAATACGGACATGATAATTATATCATCAGGAAAGGATAAAGAATCAATTACGATGTATTTCTTAATAATGAATGTGCAAAATGAATTTCCGAACAATTTAAATAAAAATAGTTGATACTTGTAAAAAGGATAATATAAATAATAAAAAAGGGGTTCGCGGCTAATGTGAACTATTAGAACTGAGAAGCCGATAGCGTTAAAAGTATAAAAGGCCACTTGTGATTGTCTAAATATGGAGGATTGTGAGATATAGTTATGTTGGAATTTGTAAGTATAAGTATTCTATTTATGTCATTTATGACTAAAAGTATCTTTGTCTGAAGAAGTTGTACTGATGACGAATTATGAAGGCAGACATCGCCTCATACATTAGTAAACATCTAGCTATTGCAAAGGTCATCATCTGAATTTGATTCGATTTGGGTCGTCGTCGACAGACTGACCAAATCTGCTAATATCATTCCCGTTAATGATAAATGCAAAAGAGTTATGTAAACATAGTGTGCCTGTATCGAACATCTTTATCAAGATCCTCGCTTCGCATCGAATTTCTAGAGATTTGCTCAGAAATCATTGAGAACGAACCTTGATGAGAGTACTATGTACCACCCCAAATCGAAGGGACGAGGTAAAGTAACGATACAAAATACTATAAGCGCTGTTGTATGTTTGAATGATTGACCTTTGGTAATAGACCGTATAGTCGTTTTCCTTTGGAAGGATTATCATTTATAATCATCGTATTAGGATCGAGATCGAATCTTGTTATGATCTATATAAGAGTATCAGTAAGTAAGGATTGGGATGAAGACATCCGACATACACCCATTGTGAGTTGGACATGTCTTTTAGGTTTAAGGTTTCCTATGATGGCGAACCTAACCTTACAAAATACCCGACCCGCGAGATCTGAAATGATTGTTGAAATTAGGATCTGATTACTGACTGCCGATAGTGGGCAAGAGGTTATGTGAATATGAAATGTAGATCTTGAAGTGCCAGATGGGTAGCGAAGTTATGCCAAAACTTTTAACCTTGGAAAAATGAATTAATGATCTGCCAAATCATGGGATATAAGTCCACGTTGTATGGGACCATTGAGATGATGTAAAAGTTGGTTTGAAAGACATATAAGCTGGATCTACCCTAGGACTTCAAGAGCTGCGTGAATTATGTTTCGTATATCGAACTTGATAAAATGTCTATCAAGTGAGAATCTGATTATCTCTTAGTAACGTTTAGATCGGCGAAAAGTTGCATTCATCAAAAACCCGTGAACATCATGGATAGAGAAAGTAAGTCAACATTAAGCCTGATCTTATTCCCGTAGTCATGTTTGATGAAACTCGCATATGTAATTAATTACACTTATGAGAAAAGATCGAATGTGGAGGAAATACCCACATGGCTTTAACTCTATAAGAAGCAAGTAGTAAGATGATCTTTGAGGACAAAGATCCTGTGTAGGGGTAAATGCTGTGACAATCCGTCAATTTATGGTTAATATTTTATTCTTAAATATTATTTAAAAACATTATTTTAATGTTATAATATGAACTCACTTATTTTTGGGAAGTATTTTGGATTTACGTCTTGAAGTAGCGTCGACTACGTCTAAACCGGAGGATTCAACGTTACGTGCTTACGTTTACATACACCGTCTTTGGTGATAGTCCGACATTTCAAAAAAATAAATTTATCCGTGAATATTATTTTGGAGTTTTAAATTTGTGTTGGTTCATAAACTCACAAATTTACGAGAAGAGATTAGGACTTACGGTTTTATTTTAACGTCCTTTACGACTAAACCGGAAACCCTAGGATTACGTATTTACGTTTTCGAACTCCGTTTTTGATGAGACAATTTTTATTAGATTCCTTTTGTGCCGTTGATTCATAATTTATAAAAACGTTTTTCGTAAAACGACCCGAGGGCACGCAAATCGAGGAAACTAGAATCGAGGAATACCCGTAAATTAGTAGGATGAGACCAGTTTACACTTGCCCCACCCCACTATATGGAAGACAAGAGTAAGCCAAACCAACACCCTTGTGTCATTTTTATGGACACTTGTCCATTAGCTTAACTTGTAAGCCTTCCAGCACAAAACCACCAAAGCTAAACAACTAGCTTCATTTTATCTCATGCAAACAACTCATTTTCTCTCTTCCTCTCTCTATGATTTCGTGGGACTCTCACACAAAACACCCCATTTGATCTAAATTTAACCACAAACTATTGTTATAACTTACATATGTTAATCTCCTTCAAAAGAGATGAAGATTGGTGCAAGTTTTAACATCCAAGGAGAAGTTTTGTTGATGTCTTGGGGCTGATATTCCACAAGGAGTTCTTGAAGAATGATGGTCTTGAAGATGGTCTTGGTTTATCACAAGTTTCTCCATCAAAATCCATGTTTTGATCACAACCTACATCATCATGGTGGTATAAAGATAGTTCTTCCCATCCTCTTGTTATTTTTGATTATGTAATCTTGTATTTCTTTTACTTATGTATATGTATATGATGATGAATGATGATTAAAAGTATTGTGTGGGGATTTGGTGTTGATAAACATGCTTAAAAAGATGAAAAACTATAAGAACCAAGGTTAAAATCTTGCTTAATTTAGATGGCTGTATAAAACAGTAAAGAATCATATGGTAAACTGGTAAAAAGACTTGAATAGATTGATATACAGTAAGCTATGAGTCTTGTACACATGTGAGAGTTGGCCATGCAATGGAATCATTGTAATGAGTGAGATATGATCAAAACAAGTTTAAAGTACAAATCTGAGTTCACTGTTTTGGAGGATTTTTAGAAAATACTTAGAGGATGATTCAACAGTAGCTATAGAAGAGTTAAATGGATAACATATCATGTATTTTATGTGATAAAAATTTGAGCTTCTATCTCCATATAGAACTCTAGATATGGCAGTTTTGGTCAACATGAAAATAAAAATCAGATTTTGGAAATGAAAGTATAATACTATTATATAAGCACTCAAAATTTTATAGTATAAAATGTGAATTAAAACCCACTAACTTATATAATACATTTATATAAATATGTGTATAAGGATAAATAAATGGATATTTTATAAAAATGGTAGTTTGATAAGTTTTATAAGTTATAAAACTATAAACATGATTTTTACGACTTTTTCGGCTATTACCGTAAAATTAACGTTTTTGTTAAATAAAACTTAGAAGGTTGGACCCGTCTAATGTAAACTTTTATAAACTCATATACTGATATATAAACATATATAACAAGTAAAAACCGATAAAACCCGAACTATATAACATACGGACATTAACGAGCTAAGTTAACGTTATTGGACTAATAATACAACAAAATGGACTAAAACACTTATAAACTTATTTATTGGGCTTAACCCATTTGGGCCCAACATGTAAAGTATAAATACTGATAATACAAGTATAAAATGGATTAATACAAGTTAAAGAACTTATAATAAGTTTATTGGACTTAAAACACATAAATAGGTAAAACTAGTAAACTAGTATAAAAGTTATCGACACATAACACTAAAATGAGTACATGAGAATATGTAAACCCACTTGATCATCATATATATAAAATCATCATATGTATACATAATTGTTATTTTTATAAAGTCATTGGACATGATTCTAAGACGAGTATTATTTGTCTAGGTTTCCGTGATTGAAGCACGTACCGTACGTCCGAATTACCGATAATCCGCCTTCCCATATCAACGTGAGTTCATAGCCTCGCACTCTTTTAAATGTTTTTATGAAATGTTTTATAAACCCGCGAGGGAGATAACATGTTAGTTTTTATAAAATAGGACACCATTTGTCCCGATTGTTTGTTTATTGATTTGGACCCGAATGATTGAATGACCCGATTGTATGACCCGATAAATGATTAAAGGACCCGATAGATGAAATTAAATGGATTATTAAAGTTAGGTTATGTCACTAAAAGTCCCATTAGCATGAATTGTGAACTACCGGGATTTGGTAGACGCTTATGCATATAATAGTACTATTTGGGGACGATCACCCCAGTTCGCGCCTTGACGGTTGATCCCCGTCGTGCCACATTGATTGGTAAGCGAATTTATGTATGAGAAGATTTCCATAGCGTGACCTTTGTGACGACACGCTACTTTACATGGGCAAATTGAGTATCGGGTTAGCTACCCGTTGTTTGGTTTAGTAAGGTAACAATGTCATGCGGCTTATAATAATCCAACTAACGAAATACTACTAGACGCTCCGAATTATGATGTATTGCCTGACTAGCAATACAGGGTCATACTATTGATATTATGTTCGTGTTTTGGTTTTATATAACCATATTCATATAACGGTTTTTATTTAATCTATACAACGTTGCAAAACGTATTGTATGGTGTTTTTAACGACAATGATTCGTATAATGGTTTTTAAGGCAAATGCCTATATTATGATTTGATAAAGATTTGTATAAAATGATTTTGGCTATTTTATGGCCTATTACAATGATTTGTACAAAATGATTTTCGGTAATAAATTTATACCGATGTTATATTGATGGATTTTATTAAACTCTATGAATTCACTCGGCTTTATCGCTGACCTTTTCTTTTAACATGTTTTGTCTCAGGTACTTGAAGGTAATTCTCAGGAAGACGACAAGAATTCATGGCCCGCACTTAAACAATAATTTCCATTCAAATACTTTGTAAAACTTTGTATGAAATAATATGACTTGGGACCTATGTAACTTTGATATTTATGAATGGAAATGCTTTATTAATAAACGACGCGATTTTTATGCGTTGTCTATGATGTGAGTAATGTGCTATCCCGTAACACCAACTAGTCTTCCGTTGTATTGAGTTATATAAATTTGGGGGTGTTACAGATTGCTCGTGGCGTCCCTTCAGCTTTTGGCCATATTATTATATTTATCATGTGGGGCGTATGGGTGCATCCTAGTTACATGTTTTCAGTAGATTACTCAGTGTGAATGTGGTGTGTGTCTTGCATCCTTCACAAGGAGCTGATCCCTCCTACCCAAACAAGTATATTAAATTAGAGGCAGTCCCTCTAATTTACATGATGAGGTCACCCCTCCAAGTATTCATGCACAATGTATTTTCATGACCTATATTGGCTAATGGTAAAATATGTTAAACAGTTTTCATAAGATAAACATAAGGCTTTTCAAATTATAAAACCAGTTTTACCAAGAAATAACCAGGTTTTCCAGGACATATACATTTCCGCTGCTATATGTTATTCATCCTTATGTTATTCATTTCATGCTTGTATATTCGTGCAATGAGCGTTATGCTCAGCCGTTACTTTCCTTTCCATGTCCCAAAACGGCAGGTACTCTAGGACAGACTCGAGCATTTGGAGGACGTGCATAGGATGGAAGCTGCCATAGACTTATTTTCCTTTTTGCCTTCATATACTTATGCTTGTATAAGTCTTTCATTCATTTCATTTACTTTATTATGTTTTGGGCTTATGTTTGGGGAACCGATGTTTGATTCTGGTTTACCCTATGGTCATGTATGTTTTACTACATATTACCTTGCATGCTTTGATGACACGCCATAATTACACGTAAGGGCCACTTATCAAAGTGGGGTGTTACACCATGGGTCACGGGTTATCACACAATAGGCGAAATGTAATTGTTATGCACTCAAATTTCCAGTTGCGTCCAGTTTAAATATGTACTACACGTTTTCTCCCCCAAAGTTATACAAGTCATTTAATAAAGTCAAAACGTGGGGCTATGAACTGTAACACCCCATTTTCATAATGGAATGTCACGCGTAATTATGGCGTGTCATCAAAGCATACAAGGAAAAATGTCTAAACATTACATGACCATAAAAGGGAAATACCGGAATCAAACATCGGTAGTCCAAAAGTAAAGCTCATCACACACAAACATAAGTACTGTAAAGGAAAGGACTAAACAATGTCCATAGCAAATGTATCAAAGGAAAGATAATGCATAAAGTAAAGAAAGGCTAGAAAGCTTCTAGTCCATATGCATGTACGCTTAATGTCTACGAGCGTCCCTGAGTACCTTCCGTTTTGGGAACATAGAAAAGGAAAACGGCTGAGCAATACGCTCAGTGCACGGATGTACAATAAAGCATGAATAGGATAAGAATATAACATATAACAGCGGAAGAAACTAAGTCCCGAGTAACCTGGTTAAGTCTTGATAAAACTCGTTTTATAGTTTGAAAAGCCTTATGTTTATCTTATAAAAACTGTTTAACATGTTCTACCATTAGCCAATATAGGTCATGAAAATCCACCGTGCATGAATACTTGGAGGGTGACCTCATCATGCAAATTAGAGGGGCTGCCTCTAACTTAATATGCTGGTTTGGGTAGGAGGGATCAGCTCCTTGTGAAGGATGCAAGGCACACACCACATTCACATTGAGTAATCCGCTGAAAACATGTAACTAGGATGCACCCATACGCCCCACATGATAAATATAATAAATGGCCATAAGCTGAAGGGACGCCACGAGCAATCACTCCGCCGTGGTGAAGTCATAACATCAGTGCCTCTAATGTTATGGTTATGGTACCTCCATAACTAGGTGAAACTAGTCATGCATGTATATGGCTATAGGTATTCTAAATTAAACATAAGCAAGTCAAACATATAAACTTATACTACGGGAAAACATTTGGCTGCATACGGGGAATCCTAATAAGGAAAGAATGTCCATACTGAAAGGACGGGAATTTGTACCTTATGTCCAGTGAACGAAGAAGATGAACTGAGGAGAATCCTACTTCGGTATCACTAATGCTACATAAATACATACATGAATAAGTATCTGCTTACTAAATACGTAACTGGTTTTATGTCATGTCTTAGCTTATTCTATATGTTCATATCATGTTTTACTGACTAAAGCCTTAAACTGTGTTTTATCTCATATTCTGTCTATTCTGATTAAGTATTTCTGGTATTTCATGTATTATTATACTTACTGTGTAATAATAAGTAACTTTCCAAAAATTAGCAGGTTTCCTAAAATAGAAAGTTTCTAAAAATAGAAAGTTTCCAAAAATAGAAAGTTTCCAAATATAGAAAGTTTCCAAAAAAAGAAAGTTACCAAAAAAAGAAAGTTTCCAAAAATAGAAAGTTTCCAAAAATAGAAAGTTTCCAAAAACAGAATTACTGCTTAAAATAGATGAGTTTCCAAAAATAGAAAGTTTCCATAAATAGATCAGCTGCCTTAATTAAATAAGTTTCTATAAATAGATTAGCTGCCTTAATTAAATAAGTTTCCATAAATAGATTAGTTGCCTTAATTAATTAAGTTTCCATAAATAGATTAGTTGCTTTATTTAATTAAATTTCTAAAAATAGAAAGTTTCCATAATTAGATATAAGCTGGTTAAATAAGCTAATTATATAAGCCTAAGTGTTTTTCTGATTATTTTCTAAGTCATAATAATATAATGTATAGTTTATTAATTATTTCATGTAATTTATATAAACTATAGGTTAAAAGTATTTAATTAAAGTATATCATGTTTTTAATTAAATAAAGTTAAATACTTAGGTTAAAACATGTATTATTATTTATTAATAATATAACCTAAGTCATGTTAATTAATTAATTATAACCATGGTTTTTAAATAATTAATTAATTATAAGTCTAAAAATATAAAATACTTAGGTTAATAATTTCATGATTTTAATAATTAATATAACCTAAGTCATGTTATTAAATTAATCATGTCATGTTTATTAATTTAATTTTAACATATGATTATAAAAAAATAATCTTAACATAAATCGTGAACCGGATCTTGACTAGAAACCATGAACCGGGCATGAAATCGACACCATACCCCGAACCACTTCGGGGTTCCCCTTGTCTTGCTGCTGCCGTGGGACCCACACCACCCAACCGGGACCATATGGTCTCGGTGGTGGTTTAGTAGCCAAACTGAGACCCCCCTTGGGGTTCGGTTTAGGCGTCGGCCAACAAACACCCCTAAAAACATCCCTTTTTGATTTACCCAATACCCATGTTCATGTTTAATATATGTTTTTAATTAGGTTTTTAAAAACATCATGTTCTTAATTATTTATTATATCAAATCAAAAAGAAAAGGATTAAAAGAATTTACCGAATGCGTGGATCTAAACGAGGATGAACAAACATGAACACTTGCACCAAAAACCAAGATCAAAATCAAACAAACACCCTCCTTGGTGTGTTTGTATTCGGCGGCCAAAAAAGAAAAGAGGAGGAGAAGAAACTTTTTAGGTTTTTGTTTTAATCTTCTGTAAAGTGAAAATGACTAGCTAATTTTACCATAACCCCTCTTTAGTGAATTTTGAGATGGGCTTGGCCCATCTCCTTATGGTTGCTGCGGGTAGGGGCCCCACATGGGGTACCCGTACCGTTTTCCGTATCTCGTTGTTTAAATATTCGTTCGTGTTTATTTGTGTTCGCGTTTTGTGTGTTCTCGTTAAATAATTACCGTGACCTAATATATTTATTTACGCTCGTAATAAATATATATACGTAATTAATAATAGTTCGTGATTTAATTACGTTCATGATTTCATGATCGCATGTTCGTGATTAATTATTGTCAAATAATTATTGCGTGCTCATGCGTAATAAATACTTATCGTGTTCTAACACGTACGTACTACGTAAAATCCTAACACGTAAACGTAATCATACTATAAAAGGAAAGTTTTAATCTAGTACGTACGATCTTAAGGGTACTATTCATGGTAAAAGCATGCGGGTTTTACAACTCTTCCCCTCTAAAAAGAATAATTCGTCCCCGAATTATAGATAAAGTAAACTGAAAAGAAGAACATACCCGAATTCAAAATATGAAATGAGGGTAAGAAGACCGGATAGACTCCTCTGTTTCCCAAGTGGCTTCCCGCTCGGTATGATCCCTCCAAAGGATTTTGACGAATGGAATCGTCTTCCTTCTCATGACTCGTTCTTGTCTGTCAAGAACTCGTTCGCGTTCTTCTATAAAAGTGAGATCTTCACGTATCTGTTCCAGTGGATACTGAACCATGTGAAGGGGATGATACTGGTACCCTCTGAGTAAGGACACATGAAACACATTGTGTACATGTGAAAGCTGCGGAGGTAACGCTAACCGGTAAGATACTTCACCGACTCGTTCAATGATATCAAACGGTCCGATGAAACGAGGACTGAGCTTCCCTTTAATCCCGAAGCGTCTAACGCCACGTGCCGGCGAAACCTTAAGGAAGACGTGATCTCCTACATTAAAATGTATGTCCCTACGATGCTTATCGGCGTAACTCTTCTGACGTGACCGTGCTTCCTGAAGTTTCTGCTTTGCTACTGTGATCTTTTCATTGGTCATCTCTATGATTTCTGGTCCTTCAAGTGTTCGCTAGCCAACCTGATTCCAGCAGATTGAGGCGCGACACTTCCTGCCATACAACATCTCGAAAGGAGCACATTTGATACTTGCGTGTCAGCTATTGTTGTATGCAAACTCCACCAAACAGATGTAATCGTCCCAATCACCCGTCCATTCCAACGCACATGCCCTCAACAGGTCTTCCAATGTCTGAATAGTTCGCTCCGACTGTCCGTCCGTTTGAGGATGAAAAGCCGTGCTAAGCTTAAGTTGTGTACCCCAAGCTTTCTGCAGACTCTTCCAAAATCGCGAAGTGAAACGAGGATCTCTGTCTGCGACGACGCTGGATGGAGCACCGTGGAGTCTCATGATCTCTCTTCTATACGTATCGGCGAGTTTACTTACCAGATCTTCCTTGCGGATCGGTAAGAAATGAGCTGATTTGGTAAGTCGATCTACGATAACCCAAATTGCATCGTGCTTCCTCTTTGTAGGCGGAAGACCAGTAACAAAATCCATGGTGATTTTGTCCCACTTCCACTCTGGGATATCTAACGGTTGAAGGAGACCGCCAGATCACTGATGCTCGATCTTAACCTGCTGGCAGGTAAGACATTTGGAGACGTAAGTGGCCACATCCTGTTTCATACCACTCCACCAAAAGTACTGCTTGATGTCATGGTACATCTTAGTCGAAGCAGGATGTATAGAGAATGGGGAGCTGTGAGCTTCAGCTAACAAGGCTTCCCGGAGTTCTTGGTCATCAGGAACACAAAGTCTCGTGCCCTGCCATACGATACCATCTGCATCTACTCTGAATTCCGTCTGTTTCTCCAAATTCTGTACTATCGCCCAGATGTCTCCGTCATCCTTCTGAGCTTCCTTGATCTTAGAGAGTAACGCGGATTCTATTCTAAGATTGGCCCAGTAACCGTGCTGTCCACGTACCATGATCTCGATGTCAAGTCGGTCCAAGTCTCTTATGATTTCCTCTTCGATTTTAATGCCGTTGATTATTCCGGACTTCCTGCTAAGAGCATCTGCTACTACATTTGCCTTTCCGGGATGATACTGTAGATTAATGTCATAATCCTTCAACAGCTCTAACCATCTCCTCTGCCTCATGTTCAATTCATGTTGAGTGAAGATATACTTCAAGCTCTTTTGGTCCATGAAAATGTCACATGATTCTCCATATAAGTAGTGCCTCCATATCTTCAATGCAAACATGACTGCAGCAAGTTCCAAGTCATGCGTGGGGTAATTTTCTTCATAAGGCTTAAGCTGACGTGAAGCGTACGCGATCACTTTCCCATGTTGCATGAGAACACAGCCAAGTCCCTTCCCCGATGCATCGCTGTAGATTTGAAATCCACCCGTACCAGATGGGAGAGTAAGAATAGGTGCAGATACTAGCTTCTGCTTCAGGTCTTCAAAGCTCTTCTCTCGTTCCTCAGTCCAGACGAATTTCTCCCCTCTCCGCATCAGTTTGGTCAATGGTAGTGCTAAGCGGGAAAAGTTCTCCACGAACCTACGGTAATAACCAGCTAAGCCTAAGAAACTGCGGACTTCCGTCGCTGATCTCGGCCTTGGCCACTTAGTAATGGCCTCAACCTTCGCTGGATCCATAATGATTCCTTCTGCTGATACAATGTGACCTAAGAATGCCACCTTGTCTAACCAGAACTCACACTTGGAGAAATTAGCATACAACTGCTTCTGGCGAAGAATCGGTAGTACTGTACGAAGATGGTTTTCGTGTTCCTCCTTGGACTTTGAGAAAATCAGGATGTCATCGATGAAGACAATGACGAACTTGTCCAGAAATTCATGGAAGATTCTGTTCATCAAATCCATGAACACTGCTGGAGCATTTGTCAGGCCAAATGGCATAACTACAAACTCGTAGTGGCCATAGCGGGTACAAAAAGCAGTCTTGGCGATATCCTGCTCCTTAACCCGTAGCTGATGGTAGCCTGACCTAAGATCAATCTTGGAGAAGTGTTTGGCCCCTTGGAGTTGGTCAAACAGATCGTCTATACGTGGCAGTGGATACCTATTCCGGATAGTAATCTTGTTGAGCTCGCGATAGTCTATGCAAAGACGCATACTGCCGTCCTTCTTCTTAACAAACAAGATCGGTGCGCCCCATGGAGATGCGCTCGGTCGAATGAAACCTCGTTCAAGAAGTTCTTGCAGTTGATCCTTCAGCTCCTTCAGCTCTATGGGAGCCATGCGATAAGGAGCCTTGGAGATTGGTTCAGCTCATGGAATAAGTTCGACACTGAATTCCACTTCTCGTGCAGGTGGTATGCCTGGAAGTTCTGCTAGAAAAACATCTTGGAATTCCGACACTATAGGGTGATCCTGAATTGATGGAGATTCAACATCCATGTCGTGAATCGTGGCTAGATAACCCTCGCAGCCATGTGACAGTAGTGCACGCGCTTGCAGGGTAGATATGATTTGTACAGACCGTCCGGGTACGAACCCGTTATGAATGTACTCTGGTGCATTAACATCACCGAAGATAACTCGATATGAATGGCAGTCTATGGTAGCATGATGCTTGGATAGCCAATCCATGCTCAAAATCATGTCGAAGTCATTCATGTCCAGCGGAAGTGCGTCAACAGGTCGAACCTTATCGTCAAATTCTAGGTGAAGACTCTTATATACATGGGTGATTAATACAGAGTCCCTCAAAGGCGTGGAAATAGTAAGCCTATTCTCTAGTGCCATGGGGAGCATCCTAATGTTCTTAGCATAAGCAGTAGAAATAACCGAGTGAGTAGCACCCGTATCGAAAAGAACACATGCAGCTTGACCATACATATACAAGATTCCAGTGTTGGTACCTGTAGACTTGTTGGCCTGGTCTCGAGATGTCGTATAGACACACCCGGTGGTAGGAGGCGGCTTGGAATCAGCATGTCCCGATGTACCCTCCATCTCGCCCTTACGACAATCCTTCATGATATGGCCAGGAAGACCACACTTGAAGCATGCGTCAGTGTTACGGCGACATGGCCCTGGGTGCCTACGGTGGCAAGTAGAGAAAAGAGGATGAGTAAATCCTCCAGCAGGTGCTCTGGCTGGCTGGGAACCTGATAAAACATTTTACATAAGACATGATAATAGGGTACAAAGGAAAATGCGGATAATCGTAAGATTGAATACCAGTGATAGCTGGACGGCTAGGCTGTGAACCTCTCTGGTTCTGGTCCCTACCGTTTCCATGGTTCCTGGTAGAAGTCTTGCTAAAGTGTCAGAATATGAGTTATAACATGAAATCATAAGAAAATGCGTAAGTATTAGGACCTGCTGCTGTTGGAGTGTCCAGCGTTTTTATGGTAATTGTCATTACCGCCACGCCTATCCGTAGCAGAACGGTCGTTAGTCTGACCGTTTCCCTTGGGCTGATGAGGCTGCTGTTGAGTAGCCGGCTGAGACCGGTCCCCAGTTTTCTGCCTGGAAGATACAATTTAAAGAGATGAATACTTGACATATATGGAAAGAATACGGATAGATCACCGCTTGAATACGAATGTTTACCTCTTGTCGGGTCTCTCAGCTTCCCCGAACTCATCTCTCTCCAATAGCATCTCCAGCTTACGTGTTGCATCAGCCACTGGTGCTACAGTGTTGAACGTAGCACACACCAGATTGTTTGTGACCGATGTGCGAAGAGCCCACCTAAAGTGGTGTGCCTGCTCTTCAGGAGTACCTGCTGCCGCACCAAGGAAACCAGCTAAGCAAAGAAAGCACTGCATAAACTCGTTGCTATTCTCCCCAGCTCTCTGTTGGATCCCATGGTACTCTCTCTTGAGCTTGTCTTGCTCAGCCTTGGGAAAGAACTGCTCCATCACCCTGTCCTTGAACTGACCCAAGTCAAACCAGCAACCCACTCGTCACCACCCTCAGACTGCATCAACGCTAACCACCAATTTAGCACATTGCCTTCGAACCGATAGCATGCCAACCTCGCCTTGTATGCGGGGTCACAACCCATAGCATTGAAAATCTTCTCAATGTGAGCCAACCAGCTTTCAGCATCACTGGGGCTATCTGTTTTCTCAAAAGCTCGAGGACGGAGCTTGTTGAATCTCTCCAGCCATACTGCTAATGTCACTGGAGGAGGATGAGGAGGTGCCTGATTATGCTGCTGATTGTTGGCAGTTTGAACTTCAGCCCTGATGTTGTTCCTCAGTTGAGGAAGCAAAGCCTGCATTGCAGCTTGGATTGCAGCATTGAGCTGTTCCTGTTCGCGTGTGAGAACCATCTGACAGTATAACATAAAACATATGATTAACAGATCAAAACATAAAATATATATATACATGAAAAAAATTTATACCAAAATTTCAAGAGAAAAATTTTATGCAAGAAAATTTTGTGTATGAATACATGATGCAGTTTTATGAAAACTTTTGTATGCTCGAGAGTGAACGCCTATGGTCAGTTCACCCAAAATAAAAGACATGGTGAGGGGACGCCTATGGGTCGGTCCCATATTTAAAAGTTTCGATAAAACACATGCGACTAAATAGGGTCAGTCCTGTACCAACCATTACTTAGTCATAAACCTGCGACAATGACATGTATATGTATGCATAAAAATGATGAATGCATGAAAACGACTGTCAGTTCTAGGAAGACCGTAGTGACTACCCACTAATCACATGTCATATTTTGAGAGCCTACAGGTCGAAGCCTTGGCTCTGATACCATAATTGTAACACCCCATTTTGATAATGGAATGTCATGCGTAATTATGGCGTGTCATCAAAGCATACAAGGAAAAATGTCTAAACATTACATGACCATAAAAGGAAATGCCGGAATCAAACATCGGTAGTCCAAAAGTAAAGCTCATCACACACAAACATAAGTACTGTAAAGGAAAGACTAAACAATGTCCATAGCAAATGTATCAAAGGAAAGATAATGAATAAAGTAAAGAAAAGCTAGAAAGCTTCCAGTCCATATGCACGTACGCTTAATGTCTACGAGCGTCCCTGAGTACCTGCCGTTTTGGGAACATAGAAAATGAAAACGGATGAGCAATACGCTCAGTGCACGGATGTACAATAAAGCATGATTAGGATAAGCATATAACATATAACAGCGGAAGAAACTAAGTCCCGAGTAACCTGGTTAAGTCTTAATAAAACTGGTTTTATAGTTTGAAAAGCCTTATGTTTATCTTATAAAAACTGTTTAACATGTTCTACCATTAGCCAATATAGGTCATGAAAATCCACCGTGCATGAATACTTGGAGGGGTGACCTCATCATGCAAATTAGAGGGGCTGCCTCTAACTTAATATACTGGTTTGGGTAGGAGGGATCACCTCCTTGTGAAGGATGCAAGGCACACACCACATTTACACTGAGTAATCTGCTGAAAACATGTAACTAGGATGCACCCATACGCCCCACATGATAAATATAATAAATGGCCATAAGCTGAAGGGACGCCACGAGCAATCACTCCGCCGTGATGAAGTCATAACATCAGTGCCTCTAATGTTATGGTTATGGTACCTCCATAACTAGGTGAAACTGGTCATGCATGTATATGGCTATAGGTATTCTAAATTAAACATAAGCAAGTCAAACATATAAACTTATACTACGGGAAAACATTTGGCTGCATACGGGGAATCCTAATAAGGAAAGAATGTCCATACTAAAAGGACGGGAATCCGTACCTTATGTCCAGTGAACGAAGAAGATGAACTGAGGAGAATCCTACTTCGGTATCACTAATGCTACATAAATACATACTTGAATAAGTATCTGCTTACTAAATACGTAACTGGTTTTATGTCATGTCTTAGCTTATTCTATATGTTCATATCATGTTTTACTTATTAAAGCCTTAAACTGTGTTTTATCTCATATCCTGTCTATTCTGATTAAGTATTTCTGGTATTTCATGTATTATTATACTTACTGTGTAACAATAAGTAACTTTCCAAAAAATAGCAGGTTTCCTAAAATAGAAAGTTTCCAAAAATAGAAAGTTTCAAAAAATAGAAAGTTTCCAAAAATAGAAAGTTTCCAAAAATAGAAAGTTACCAAAAATAGAAAGTTTCCAAAAATAGAAAGTTTCCAAAAACAGAATTACTGCTTAAAATAGATAAGTTTCTAAAAATAGAAAGTTTCCATAAATAGATCAGCTGCCTTAATTAAATAAGTTTCCATAAATAGATTAGATGCCTTAATTAAATAAGTTTCCATAAATAGATTAACTGCCTTAATTAATTAAGTTTCCATAAATAGATTAGCTGCTTTAATTAATTAAGTTTCTAAAAATAGAAAGTTTCCATAATTAGATATAAGCTGGTTAAATAAGCTAAGTATATAAGCCTAAGTGTTTTTCTGATTATTTTCTAAGTCATAAGGATATAATGTATAGTTTATTAATTATTTCATGTAATTTAAATAAACTATAGGTTAAAAGTATTTAATTAAAGTATATCATGTTTTTAATTAAATAAAGTTAAATACTTAGTTTAAAACATGTATTATTATTTATTAATAATATAACCTAAGTCATGTTAATTAATTAATTATAACCATGGTTTTTAAATAATTAATTAATTATAAGTCTAAAAATATAAAATACTTAGGTTAATAATTTCATGATTTTAATAATTAATATAACCTAAGTCATGTTATTAAATTAATCATGTCATGTTTATTAATTTAATTTTAACATATGATTATAAAAAATAATCTTAACATAAACCGTGAACCAGATCTTGACTAGAAACCATGAACCGGACATGAAATCGACACCATACCCCCGAACCACTTCGGGGTTCCCCTTGTCTTGCTGTTGCCGTGGGACCCACACCACCCAACCGGGACCATATGGTCTCGGTGGTGGTTTAGTAGCCAAACCGAGACCCCCCTTGGGGTTCGGTTTAGGCGTCGACCAACAAACACCCCTAAAAACATCCCTTTTTATATTACCCAATACCCATGTTCATGTTTAATCTATGTTTTTAATTAGGTTTTTAAAAACATCATGTTCTTAGTTATTTATTAGATCAAATCAAAAAGAAAAGGATTAAAAGAATTTACCGAATGCGTGGATCTAAACGAGGATGAACAAACACGAACACTTGCACCAAAAACCAAGATCAAAATCAAACAAACACCCTCCTTGGTGTGTTTATATTCGGCGGCCATAAAAGAAAAGAGGAGGAGAAGAAACTTTTTAGGTTTTTGTTTTAATCTTCTGTAAAGTGAAAATGACTAGCTAATTTTACCATAACCCCTCTTTAGTGAATTTTAAGATGGGCTTGGCCCATCTCCTTATGGTTGCCGCGGGTAGGGGCCCCACATGGGGTACCCGTACCGTTTTTCGTGTCTCGTTGTTTAATTATTCGTTCGTGTTTATTTGTGTTCGCGTTTTGTGTGTTCTCGTTAAATAATTACCGTGACCTAATATATTTATTTACGCTCGTAATAAATATATATACGTAATTAATAATAGTTCTTGATTTAATTACGTTCATGATTTCATGATCGCATGTTCGTGATTAATTATTGTCAAATAATTATTGCGTGCTCGTGCGTAATAAATACTTATCGTGTTCTAACACGTACGTAATACGTAAAATCCTAACACGAAACGTAATCATACTATAAAAGGAAAGTTTTAATCTAGTACGTACGATCTTAAGGGTACTATTTATGGTAAAAGCATGCGGGTTTTACATGAACTCACCTTGAATAGTAGTATCCGGGAATAGTCAATAATGTCCAAATCAGAATGCACACAATACTTTAATTACCTAAGTAAATGAATGAGTCTTATCCTATGATTATATATATGTATATATATATATATATATATTTATATATATATATATATATATATATATATATATATATATATATATATATATATATATATATATATATATATATATATATATATATATATATATATATATATATATATATATATATATATATATATATATATATATATATATATATATATATATATATATATATAGTGAAGCGTTATTTGTTGAACCACTTTTTTGGTACAGAACTTACAGAACTAGTTTTGTACTCATAATTATGCATGATGTACAATAAATTAATACAAGGAGCTATTTATGTAATTATTGTAAACTAAAAAGATGATGAGTAAAAATAAATAAAGTAGTAAGGGTAGTATAGGAATGAAAAATTTATGAATTGCCATAACTGTCACCATCAAACTTTCAATAAAATAAAGAAAACAAAACTTAAACCACTTATTCCCCATATCTTGTTTCCATCGATATGTATCAGAATCACATTCTCCACATGATTTCCATCCATGTATCAAATGATTTTGGTCACCATCCCTAATCTCTTATTAAAAAACAAACCAATGACCTTTATTAAAAACCATGGCGTATCATATGATTTTTCGTCACCGGTCTTTCAGATTGGCCTCGGATTTGGCCGCTAGATGTGGTCATTGTCTTTTCAAATCGAGTAATAAGGGTTAGTCCATGTTAGAGTTTCAGATGTCCGCCTATTGTGGCCGTCGGACCTGATCAAATATTTTGATGGAAAGCACCTCAACTTTGCAAATTGGATCGATATTATAAGAATCCGAGATCTACAAAGTTAGTATTCGGTTTTTTCCATTGGCTCACAACTGTCGTCATCTTCAAGACGATAATGGCACGGGGAGAAAAGAAGCAAAATAAGGTATTTCATAGCTATGAATTATTGTAAAAAAATATTATTTGGTCATGCATAGAAAATTGGTTCCTAGTAATATTTACGCCTTGTTAATTTATCTATTTTAATGACTACTTTATATTGGTAACATGTTTTATTTTGTTGGATCATGCTTTTTTCTATTAGTATAAGTTGCACAATTATTATTGGTAAAACGTATATAAGTTTGGAGTCGAAAAGTAATTCGCATATAGGATGAGCACGGTATCTGTACCGATGTCGTATCGAATTAGTGATATCGATTTTTTCTTAGCATAAATTAATGGTACCGGTACCATACCGAATGGGATTCGAATATCGGTATCGGTACCGGTACCGGGAAATCGAGATTTTCTTGTTTTTTCGAGAATTTTCCAATTTGGTACCGGACCCGTACCGAATTAGAGGTACCGAATTTTTTTTCACCTTATTTCGTAGTACCGGTACAGTACCGAACAGGATCCGGGTGCCCAAAAATCGGTACGATTTCGGTTCGGTTTCGAAATTCGAAACGAAGTGCTCATCCCCATTCGCTTATATGTTTTTCTTGTTAAAATCAATTGTTTCAATATTGTTTAGGAAAGTAGGTGCATACCGTGTATATGCATTTTTATGGTCGTCGGTTAAGTAGTCAAATTTGTAAACTTGACATACAATGACATACTATGGTAGCTTAATATTATAAACCACTTATTCCCCATATCTTGTTTCCATCGTAAATATTGAAATGTGAGCTGGAAAAGGTTATAATATTAAGCTACCATAGTATGTCAAGGTTATAATAACTTATTATAGTAGTATTTTAAGTTGATAGTTATGATATCTTCTTAGCAATCAAGGAGTGTGGCAAAGGTTCTTTTTGTTGCTTGAGTTGAGGATGTATTTATTTTAAATTATGAATATGTGTTTGCTAGTTGTCTATGATGTAAATTTAACAATTATTTGTTATTTCCGGTATTAATCATGTTTGATGAGCATCGAGAACGTGATCAAGATAAAGGTATATGTGTGTTTTGGAAGGGTGCTCATATTCATGATGATTCGGATGAAAAAGTGAAGAGTGTACCTCTGTGGACGAATGGACGAATGCATGTATGTTTCATTGTTTTGGACGAATACATGTATGTTTTTGGACAAATACATGTATGTTTTTAGACCGATACATGTATGTTTTTTGCACATTGAAAAGTGCATGTATGTTTTTGGACTAATACATGTATGTGTTTTGCACTTTGAAAAAGTGCATGTATGTTTTTTGAAAAATACATGTATTTTGATTGATATCAAATTTTGTGTATACTAGTTATATTTTTGTTTGGTTGTAAACTTAGAGGTTACTTGTATATATTTATATTTTTGTTATAAAATATAAAGATTAAAGAATGTATATTAGAAATATTGTGTAATTATCATTTTGTACAAAGAAAATTTTGATGTTCAAACAATTGTACGCTAAAAATATTTGTAAATTTACAATATTTAGAAAAAGAAACATATGTGCACCTTGGTCTTGGAATCTTCTACACCGAAAGTAGTCAAAGTTGAAATTTTGAAATCAAGGGAATAAAGAAAACGTTTTTAAATCAAAAATTCAAAAAAAAGTAAATATGTGTTTTGACTATTATAACCTTTTGAATTAAATAAAAATATTTAATAACACTAAATTTTTATTGGTCTAAAGTAGTTCTGTAGGTTCTGTACCAAAGAAGTGGTTCTGCAAATAGCGCTATATATATATATATATATATATATATATATATATATATATATATATATATATCTTAATATATATATAACAGGAGGGATTTGCCACGTCATCTATCAGGGCACTAATCCCAGTCAGCACATACAAATTCCCGAACAAAAAAAAATTAATCGCACCCTATAAAATCAGACTTCAAATCGTACACTATATAAACACCTATTACTTAAACCAAACACCATTATCACAAAATTAGGAATTGATATTATCATAGACTTATAGTAGAGGTGACGATCGAAAAACAGAAAAACCATCATTCGATTAAAACCCAACCATAATATCTATGCTTTTAATTGAGAAAGGCGAGGTATTCTTGGAACTAATTTTGTGTATCGACATCAGTAGTTGGATGAAAACTATCGAATCATGTAAGTTTGGATTTTTTTAGATTCTACTCATTCGTATGCTTATAAGGTGTTTGATCAAATAAAACAATATCCATTTCGATAGAAAATAATGTCAATCTATTTGTGATTTAATCAATATAAATAAACGATTTTGATTATGTCAGAGTAAGAAGATTTTGCTTATAAGGTGTTCAGTATAATGATTTGCTTATAAGGTGTTTGATCATGTAGCAGATATATTAGACCCAATGCCTCATGCATTCTAGACATTTCAATCTTGAATTTCCTCATCCCACTGAAGAAGCAAGGGCCCGAATCATGTAGGTATACAGACATGTTTGACGGTGAAGTTCATTAAAAAGTTGTATTTAGGATTTAAAAGATAGGTTTGGAAAGGTAGATTTGGAAGTATCACCATCTGTTTTTTGTTCGTGGCCACGTCCAGCCCAGTTGTAGCAAAATTGTTTAAACAGAGATTAATAGCGAAAGGATTCTTTGTAAATACCTAGATATAGTTTTGGTTTGAAATTCTTCGTAGAGAAATAGATATAGGTGGGATTGTGTAGAAATTGGTGTACAAAAAAAAGACTCACACATGAACTGTGCTACCCGTAACATTGTGTTCAGTAGCGGAGCAAAGTGAGGGCCGGAAGGGGATGAATCCTTAATGGTATATATGTGTGTAAATATGATTTTTTAGGAAAGATATAAGATATATGTGAACAAAAGTAAGAATAGTACATCTACTCTACACCAATGGCGGACCTGGAACATTTATTTTGGGAGGGTCGAGTCATTTTTTACATACCAAAATAATAAGGTGGACAATAACTTTGAGACGGAACGTAAAAATTTTACACTACTCGTCAAAAACTTTGGGAGGGCCGGAACCCTCCCCAGTCCCTTAAGAAATCCGCCCCTGCTCTACACCACTGTGACACCAGGCAAGAAGCAATATGACAGATATGGTAGAAATTAACTTTTATACCTTTTATTATTTAAGGCCTTTCAAATTCGTGTTCCCATTTTCATCTTTCCTAGGTAAAACTATGATGATCCTTGATTGAAAGCATATGCAGGAGCGAGAAGAGAGATATAAAGGTGTCGCTATTTAGCTTATTAGATTTTCAAAATGAATTACACAGCTCCAGGACACCTACTGTTGTATACAAAACCTCTTCAGGTGCTTTTCTAACCAAGTGTACGACACACTACATTTTCAAAATATGGCGTACTCGAATCTAACTGATTTCAATGATTCTTTAATTGCAGGTAATAGTCACTTTTCTATATAGCCACATTAGCCAACTCGAACATAACTCATTTTTCAGGTAAGCTTCAAATTCAATGGCCAATTTTCTATATAGCATTTTTCAATAGACACACCACTGTTCAGTATATCCATATCAGGTAACTCGAATATAGTTTATTTTTCAGGCAACCTAGAAATGTAAGCTTCATTAGGGCCTCTGCTCATGTTCTTATAAGCTTATCCCTATTATACTTTGAAATGGAGAGGCTCATCTCATCAAGTGGTTCCCATGATAAGGTTTGCTCAAACATTATATGAAGTTTCGACTAATAATTGAGCTTGTCAGAAGCTTCCTGTAATTTCCTCCATGTTAGTTTTGTAGTAGATATATAAGGTTGGTGAGGGACCTGCTACACGTTATATTGGTGGTTGTATCAATTGATATTCCTCCTCTACGTGACCCACTCTGGTATGTGTACTACAACATATAATTTTTCTTTAAGTGTACTTCAAACTCTTGAAAAAACAGAAATACTGATACAACCTTATTAAAATTATTATACTTTAAAGTTGGCTGAAATAAAGAGATATATGGCGCGCAATTCACCCTAAAAGATTATTTAGCTAACATTTGTTTGCAGGTTGCTGCAATTCTGTTGCTTCGAGCTGTAAACCAAACCAGTTGTCGACCAAGTGTTTCTCATAGCCACAGCAAGGTCAAAGGCCGATTTTTTACATACCAAAATAATAAGGTGGACAATAACTTTGAGACGGAACGTAAAATTTTACACTACTCGTCAAAAACTTTGGGAGGGCCGGAACCCTCCCCAGTCCCTTAAGAAATCCGCCCCTGCTCTACACCACTGTGACACCAGGCAAGAAGCAATATGACAGATATGGTAGAAATTAACTTTTATACCTTTTATTATTTAAGGCCTTTCAAATTCGTGTTCCCATTTTCATCTTTCCTAGGTAAAACTATGATGATCCTTGATTGAAAGCATATGCAGGAGCGAGAAGAGAGATATAAAGGTGTCGCTATTTAGCTTATTAGATTTTCAAAATGAATTACACAGCTCCAGGACACCTACTGTTGTATACAAAACCTCTTCAGGTGCTTTTCTAACCAAGTGTACGACACACTACATTTTCAAAATGTGGCGTACTCGAATCTAACTGATTTCAATGATTGTTTAATTGCAGGTAATAGTCACTTTTCTATATAGCCACATCAGCCAACTCGAACATAACTCATTTTTCAGGTAAGCTTCAAATCCAATGGCCAATTTTCTATATAGCATTTTTCAATAGACACACCACTGTTCAGTATATCCATATCAGGTAACTCGAATATAGTTTATTTTTCAGGCAACCTAGAAATGTAAGCTTCATTAGGGCCTCTGCTCATGTTCTTATAAGCTTATCCCTATTATACTTTGAAATGGAGAGGCTCATCTCATCAAGTGGTTCCCATGATAAGGTTTGCTCAAACTTTATAAGAAGTTTCGACTAATAATTGAGCTTGTCAGAAGCTTCCTGTAATTTCCTCCATGTTAGTTTTGTAGTAGATATATAAGGTTGGTGAGGGACCTGCTACACGTTATATTGGTGGTTGTATCAATTGATATTCCTCCTCTACGTGACCCACTCTGGTATGTGCACTACAACATATAATTTTTCTTTAAGTGTACTTCAAACTCTTGAAAAAACAGAAATACTGATACAACCTTATTAAAATTATTATACTTTAAAGTTGGCTGAAATAAAGAGATATATGGCGCGCAATTCACCCTAAAAGATTATTTAGCTAACATTTGTTTGCAGGTTGCTGCAATTCTGTTGCTTCGAGCTGTAAACCAAACCAGTTGTCGACCAAGTGTTTCTCATAGCCACAGCAAGGTCAAAGGCCGATTTTGAGCAGCAGGTATATGTTTATCGTATATCTCGGATGTTTATCCTTCTGGTGCGTGCTTTGCTTATTTTATTTGATAATTAATAACTGCTAATTTCTAATTTGTTTTTACTTTTTTGTCTGCATAATGGTTTATTTTAATAAACTAAAAGGGTGCTTGGCATACCACACTAAGAAGCAACATTTTTTTTGCAAACCGGTTTGTAGTAAAAGTGTGTTTGGCATAGGGCACTAATAAGCAACACTCATACACCGTTGCGTTGTATAGTTATGTGGTCATTACAAAAATGATTCAAAAGCACAAACTACTACAAAATACAACAAAAATGAAATATACAAGTTACAAAAGTGAAATATACCAGTTTAATGGCTTCAGTTCGGATTGATCCCTTCCACTATTGTGAATTGGTTATCTTTTGCCTAACTTAGGTACATCTGTTTGAAATAAGCACCAATTTACAGACCTAAACACATGACTGATAAAATGGATCAAAATAAGCAGCTTCATTTATAATTATACATGTCATTATAATCAGAATCACATGATACACGAGGTCTAATGCCAATTATGAATGTGAAAAGTAGAAGTTGATAACTAACTATTTCTCTTATGTTTGATACTTTTCCAGCAAAGGAAAATATGAATTTACGAGTCATGGTCTTGAGACAGTTGGTCAGATAATGTTAGGATGTAGTGGCGAAAAATCCACGGTGACTATTTGATGACTGATAGTTAGGTGCACACATAGTATAGCATGTTGTTCCGCTTCTGTGCTAGGTGATTTCCTGGTGGTCAAAGTCATTTAAAAGACCAGATTCAATTATATCCTCGATGAAGCACTTTAAAAGATATTTGAGAGGTACATAAGTATATGTGTGAAATCCACGAGGCTACCACTACTATATTGTTTAGTGTAATAGGGAATACCATTGGACTACTGACCTTTTATTTTTCTACATTTACTGACCATTTTTAGTGTCCTTGATCAAGCAATTTGAAAAGCATTCTAAAGACACACCAGTATATGCTACGGTGTTGTTTGTTTGAAGGTTGTATTTTTGGATGATAATGTACCGAAGGATAGAGATAATGTGGCGATAGAAGCTGCTAAAGGGCGTGATGCTTTTCTTCTCATTAGTTGATCAGTAATGTCTGCACTCTGCAATCCGACTTGTCAGGTAAAACTTTTCATTTATGTTGACTTTTTAATGTCACACTTTCACCCAGAGAGATATAGACGAATGATTGCTGTCGTGGTTTAGTTGGTGCAACGAGAATTAGGAATCAACAAAACAGAAATATAAGAAATGACCATTAGGAAGCTTAGCTTAGCTCACTTTGTCATTGTCTGACAAGCACTTACTTTTTCTTATTCATGTCAACGTCTGATATGTTGTGATGACATTAGGGAGTGGAGACGTCCAACAGGATTCAACCTGGGATGCTCAATCCAGCACAAGCTATTCATGATATTTGTCTCAGCAACCGCAAGAAGTAGAAGATGAACCCGTCAAGACCTTCACAAGCATTTGGTGCACCACCACCACAACATCTGCCTCTACCGAATTCTTCATCGGCTAGAAGAGGACCCAGGTGCATTTGCAAGTGAGGTTGCAGAAATATCATCATTCTCGCCATTGATTGGGAGAAAAGTTAAAACCCGTTCGCCAAATGAAAACAGTATTTATGACGCTACATATTTTAATCATGTTGAGGTAATATGATTTCGCAACTTGTGTGCAATAATTCAGTGCTTCAACTCAGAATATTGTGCTGAGAATCCATTTATTCAATTTTCCAGGGTCGTACACCTTTATGTAAAATTGTGTTTATGGAAAGGGGCCATTAGTTCTACAAAATTGTGTCATGTGTCTTACACCTTTTAGGTTTTTTATGGCGATCTTGGAAGTTGGAACAGCGAAATCACCTATAAGGTTTTTTATGGTGTTCTTGGAACAGCGAAATCAGGAGATTTTATCAAAGTGCCTAAACTCATCGTTGAGACATGGAGTTACAATAATCTAATAATTATAGGATATATGGGTGTCAGTTTATATTAATTTTTCTGATTTAAATCACAGTAATATTATGGTAATCTAAGCTATTATGTTACATATCACATTAATGAATTTGCAAAATCACATCCAGAGACGAATGATGGTGAGACCTTAGACTATTATCAGATATATATTGTAATTGTAAGATCCAATCGTCACTATAATTTTTTATTATACGAGTTTCACTTTTTGATGTAATAGTAGAATATGTGTGTTGGTGTTATTTTATGATCTGTAGTATTATGAAGTTACGGGTTTGGATTCTTATATGCCACCTTAAGATCAAAAATACATGTATGTAAAATTTCGTAATACGATGATTATCAGCATTTTGTAGACACTATCGTTTCTTCTTTTTTTTATAATAGATTCAAGACATGTAATATTTTTTTTTGAAAATATTTATATTGAGGGAAAGATTTCTACCTTGATGCGATTTTGACTTTTATATTGACGTATAAGTATTGTGTTAGGTTTGTGCTACAAGGAACGCTAAAATTGAGCATGTTAACACAATATTGTTTTCTTCCATTCGTTGCACTGTTATCATTCTCTCAGCTTAGTATTTGATAGGAGGGAGAAGACGATGAAATCAGAGACATGTTCAAGGTGGGTAAGAAGAACAAGACTGAAAAAGTGTTGTAGGCCTGTAGCTTTACTTGGTGAGAATTTCTTGGCTGAAAAACTACTGTAGGCCTGTAGCTATCAATTAAGTTAGAAATTTTCCTCTTCTCACTGAAGTACTATAAAAGTAAGTAGCGTATTTGTAAAAGTCACACATCAGAGTCGTAGTTTTCTTATTTCATTTGCATTTCTAATTTTAGGCTATTTGATCACGCACCACGATTTTGGCTGCCTTTAATTTATCTGAAAATTCTATGATTGCAGGGTTCTTATGCTCAATATATTCGTGCTACCCTTCCATATAACTGTGTTGAGATTCTTAATAGTATTGTGTTTCAGGTTGTTTGATCTCCTAATATGACCCGATCCAAGAATTGTAACTGTCTCTCTAGAAGGTTTGAACAGTGAATGGCGCACCATTCGTCATTTTCTTTTGTGGCATTTCATTACTCAAGCACACAAAGAGGCATCACAGACTTGTGCCCAGAAGAAACTTGATGAAGTAATCTACTGCCTTTTTCAGGTATATATGATGTACACAAATTACTTGGATTCCTTAAGCTCATAAAGGATCTGATGTATGCTTAATTTCTTATTGTGTCCCTTGAGCTCTGCTGCTTTGCACACTGTCAAGTTTATGTCTCGATAGAAGTAGCAATCAAAAAAAATTTGGTTTTCTAATTTACCAACTAATTATTAGCTTTTGTATGCCAATGACCTGGATACAAAAATCATCATGTATATTCCCTTTTGTATGCCAATGACCTGCATATTTGAAATTTGATTTTGAAAGATAGGCCAACCATTATTTTTGTGTCTGATGGCGTGTACAATTTATAAAAGAAACCATTATTACATAATTTTTGTGTTTTGGATGAAGAATTTGCATCTAGGAGATTAATATGGTATATTTTAATATGTGAATTTTATTAAATCTTTTTGGTAGAAAACTTAAAATTTATTATTGGAGTGTGATTTACAAGTTTTGTCGTTGATACGGATGGTAAGTTTATTATTTCGACTGACTTTTACGTATATGTCTTGACTAGAGGTGGTAAATCTTGTCCATTTTGTTAAATATGGTCACTTTTAGTTTTTGCCCATTTTCAAAAAGGATGGGGCATTTTTTTTACTAATCATTATTATTGATTGGCTAAACGGGCACATATGTAAGATACTAAATAGGCTTAACGGGCGTATGTAAAATACTACTTATGCGTGAATCTTATATATTTAATTTTTATCCCCGACTTTTAAACAAGTATTATTATTTTTAATTTCTACGCTTTTATATATGTTTTTTCCCATTTTAGCTTGCGCCCGTTTAACTCGCTTGTTTAGCCCGTTTACTGTTTAGCCCGCCGCCCGTGCCCGCCCGCCCGCCCATTTTGCCACCACTAATCTTGACGTTGTCTTTGGGAATGAGTCGATGCCTTAAATGTGTTATGGTATTTTGAGGTGTCAAATTTTGCTATTTTGTTAATTACAGGCATTATATAACCATTGGACGAAGTAAAAACCAATTTAACTACAATAAGAAGTTTAACTTTTATAACCAAAAGTCAACCAACCTCTTTCTAAAACCAAATTTACGAAATAAAAACCAATTTAAATGTGTTATGGGCGAATCTTATATATTTAATTTTTTATCCACGACTTTTAAACAAGATTATTATTTTTATTTCTACGCTTTTATATATGTTTTTTTTTCCTATTTTAGCTTGCGCCCATTTAGCCCGTTGCCCGTTTAGTCTGCCGCCCGCCCATTTTGCCACCACTAATCTTGACGTTGTCTTTGGGAATGAGTCGATGCCTTAATGTGTTATGGTTATTTGATGTGTCAAGTTTTACTCATTTTGTTAATTGCGGGCATTCTATAACCATTTTTTAAAGAGTATAAGGCAATTTTTTGCCCATGTATTATTATTGATTGACACAATTGGCACATATAAAACATTAGATGAGTTCTGATGGACGCATGTAAAACATCAAATTGGTCACTCGATGAATGTTTAATATTTAATGTTTGTTTCTCGACAATTTTATTTTAACGTTTTTATATGTTTTTTCCCATTACCCGTCGCCCGTTTAGTCCGTCGTACGTTTAGCATCTCGCATGTGTCTGCCCCACCCGTTTATTTTCACACCTCTAGGTATGATGAACAACCTTCTTACACTTTTTTGTACTTTAATATAATCACGTATAATTTCGACAAATTTGTTTAAGGACTTCACTTTTTTCAAGTTTGCAACTTTATATTTTTTTGATAATATTTCATGAATATTGATATCTTTTTGTGTTTAGAGGTGTTTGCAATTTATTAAAAATGTAATTTTATTTTTTAGTATTTAGGTGAAAATAATTCGCTTTACTTTATCTTCAAAAAATTCATAAATAAATTTTAGAACATCTAACCTATTTGTACTTCATCGAATCATAATCAACTTTCAGTACCGAAATACACTTTTTTATGCAACGGAAAACACCCTCACATGGTGAGCCGAGCTAAGTTGAACAACAAACAATCAGAAGTCATACCCGTCAAACAGACAATACAAACAAATGTTTACGAAATAAGAAAAAGTTAAACAACAATAAAAAGTCATACCCGTCCATCGGACGGGTTTTGCAACTAGTATATATATATATATATATATATATATATATATATATATATATATATATATATATATATATATATATATATATATATATATATATATATATATATATATATATATATATATATATATATATATATATATATATATATATATATATATATATATATATATATATATATATATATATATATATATATATATATATATATATATATATATATATATATATATATATATATATATATATATATATATATATATATATATATATATATATATATATATATATATATATATATATATATATATATATATATATATATAGAGAGAGAGAGAGGGGCGTTATTGTGAGTACCACCCTTAAGATAAAAACTATAGGAACCATCTCGGACCGTAGGATCAATGTTTATGGATGATAATTAAAATTAATAAGAAAATGGTATTGTTGTAAATACTATACAATATGAAGGGTAGTGTGTGTCGGTTTAAACAATAAGAAAAAAAAAAAAAAAAAAGAAAGAAGGGTAGTGTGTGTCGGTTTGTGGATGATAATCAACTGACACTTTGACTAACATATCCCATCTCCCACTCTATCCGATCTCCATTAACATCATCATATCGCATCGCCATTATCATCATATCCCCATCACCCACTCTATCCGATCTCCATTAACATCATCATATCGCATCGCCATTATGATCATATCCCCATCACCCACTCTATACGATCAAACTTAAAATCATATCCCCCAATTCTTGCTTTTTCAATAAAAATTGTAATCAAATATCCCCCAGGAATCGCTTTGTATCAGTTTCCCCATCCCCCAATCGTGTATAAAATGTAGCATTCGAATCAGGCTATTCTAAGGTTTATTTTTTTACAAATCAATACAAAACCTGAGAATAGATGGAAATACTTAATGGTAAGTGATACATTGTTGGTGTATCTTGATTGCCGATTGTGATACATAATGATTCTTTGATTATAAAGATGTTTAATAATTTTCTTTTTTCTGTTTTTTTTATTGGTTTCTGGATGGTTCTTTAGTGAGAAGAAGTGGACGTTTGTGTGAGAGAAGGAAAAAGGATGGGATTGCTTTTATTGATTTATCATCCATGGAATGGGATGACGAAGGTGTTGGTATGTATCATCAAATTACCCACTATAAGTTGAATTAATTATATATTTTTAGTGTTGTGTTAGTAATCATACTGTATTGGATTGTAAAGAATTCGTTGGTGAGGAAGCCGGAGATATGGATGTGGATGCTGCTTCAAAAAAACAAACTGAAACACGAACATGTAAGTATGATAATAAAGGTTATTGATTTTAGGTATTTGATTATTCCTTTATAGTGATACCTGTTAATGAACTCGCCCTTTAATGATATCTGTATGTGTCAGCTGGCGTAAAGTTTCAGAAAACAATGAGTGCACTTGGTGAAAAAATAAAGAAGGCACGAGCAATGAAATGTATGTAATCAGTTTATATTGGTTGAAAAATATATATTTTAATACTTTTATGTAAAGTTATAATATCCATAATTTTTATTGTTTCAGCACCTGGGCAACGTGTAGTTGGTAAGAGTTTCTTGGCATCACTAGTTGATAAGACAAAGAGTAAACACGCTGGAAAATGTAAGAAATGGTTAATTCAGTTACAGTTAATGGTAATTACTCGTAAATTATTTTAATGTATCAATCTAAATGATGCAGCATCCATACGTGTCGATGGTAAGACTGCAACGTCGTTGCTAGCTGAAAAAGGGAAAAGAAAGATTGCAGATGTCGAAAATGCAACATTTAAAGGTAATTGAAACTGGTTTTCATATTGGTTTTTAAGGTTGTCCAAAAAGGTTAATTTTAAATGATCTTGTTGTGTTTGTATGTGTGTCAGAACAAAAAAATGGAGCATATGGCGGTGGTGATGACTCCGATGATGACTTTGTTTCAGACAAAAAAACAAAGACAAGTAAAGTGAATAAGAAAATGGGAAATCTGGAAATGAGAAAAGAAAAAAAAGGTACGTGAAGTTTCTGTACGATGGATAGATTGTGTGTGTTATATAGTTTAGTGTGTGTCACATATTTGTTAATGTCTAATTTTAACGTTTATTTTGGGTTATGTAAAACAGGTAATAAACGTGGAGTGAAACATGATGCGAAAAAGGGTAATGGGAGGAAAAAAATAGACGAAACCAAAGCGGGACCTGTTAAAGGTAATATATATGTGGTTTTGAACTTTGTGTGCCGTATATAACATTGTTGGTATATAGTTAGTGCGTGACTTTGTTCTAAACGTATCAGTTTAACTAATGTGTGGCACACACTTCGTATGTGTGTCACACATACGTTGTGTCTAATCCGAAAGTATTTTATTGCGTTGTGACCTATATGAATTATGTGTGTCACACATACGTTATGAATAATGTGTGTCACAAAAATTTTAAGACGTGTCCCACATAGACCTTGAGATATAGTGTGTGCCACTTAGACGGTGTGACCTTTTATAGACAGTGTGTGACACGTAAACCTTGAGCCGCAGTTTGTGCCACATAGACGGGGTGTGATGTATATGAATAGTGTGTGTCACACATACATTGTGTTAAACATAAAAAGTGTTTTAGGTGATGAGTGACACACATAGCATGGTTGTAGACAGTGTGTGCCGTGTTAATTTAGCGTATGTGTCATATATAACTTGATAGATAGTGTGTGCCACAAAGACGGTGTGTGACCTATATAAACAGTGTGTGTCGTATTAATTTGGTGTGGTTTTAGACGGTGTGTGCCACGTATGTGTTGGGTAACCTATATGATGAAATAGGGTGTGACGTAATAAGAAATGTATGACATATAATTATTATGTGTCACAAAGATAGTGGCCGCCATAATGTGGGTGTTTCATATTGTACAATACAAAAAAACAGAGGTATAATATAGATTTAATGTTAGCTATATTGATGGTAAGTACTATGTTGTTTGGAAAGTGATGGTAAGTGATACGTTTGTTGGGTTAGTGATACTGGTGTGCCATGTTTAAAGCTTGTATCGATGGTAAGTGATGGTAAGTGATACATTTGTTAGCTATATTGATGGTAAGTTGAAATGTGTGACTGTTAATTTCACCAATCTAAATTCCTATGTTTTTTGTGTCAACAGATGGGAATCCGACAGTACCTAAAGAACGAAATACGATACGATCTAGGAATCCTCCGGGTTCCCTGTTTAGAGTGATTAGCAAATTGAATCCAGCACAAAAACAGGATGTTATAGATATAGGGTTTGGGGAGTTGCTTGAGTTTAAAATCCCGAAAATACCAACCCGTCTAGCTTTCTGGTTGTTATAAAGGTTTGATGCAGATACATGTGCATTGAATCTAAACGGTAAGTCGATAGTGATTACTAGAGAGGTTGTAAGAGATACGTTAGGTGTCCCGATAGGAGATGTGCATATAGATACCAGGGATGATGCAGATCATAGGAACGCGTTAACTAAACGATGGAAGGCTCAATTCGACCGTAATGTGAAGAGGCACTCTCCTATTCGTGTTGAACATGAGATTGTGAGGAATGGACTTAGCGGCTACATGTTTAAGCTTAACTTTCTAGTATTATTTTTCACAGTGGTAGGAGAGATGAATCTTAGCAATACCGTAAACCTTAAGTTTCTGCCTTCTATCATTCCGAAGAAGATATACCTAAGTTGGACTGGTGCACGTTCATGATTCATTGCTTGACGAAAACGAAAAGATCATGGAACCGTGATTATTATTTCAACGGTCCTATAATCCTGCTACTGGTATGATATGATACATGTTATTAAATTGATATTCCTTTTTTTGGATGTATTGATTAAACTGAATAATTTGTGTATGACAGGTACTGTATGCACATTCAGAAAGGCCTATCAAGATCTGGTCTTCGGATATGTTACTAAAATTGCAACAGGTCCAGTTCCCCAATGATGATGTTAGTGATACAGATGTTGAAGAAGAAGCTGATGATAATGGTAAGTCTTGGTTATTTCATGACAATTTGTATGAAATATAAAGGTGATACAAAATGATAAACATTGACACGTGTATCTGTTTTTTTTATATATTTAGTGTTAGATGATGGAATGAATGCGGTGAAAGATGATGAATTTCAAGGGTGCGATACCGGAAGGATGAAAAACGATTTGGAGGTGATGCTTAATATTGTTACACGTTGGTATATTGTGTATAGATTAATCGATACAGACGGTTGGTAATTAAGTATGAACTTTTTTTATAGGGTACGAAGAAATGTGTAGCAACATATCTTAATAGAGCGAGAGAGCTGATTGTCAAAGCAGACGAAATGTTAAAGCAAGGACTTGAAAGTAGCCCAAATGATACTGATATACTAGAGTTGAAGAAAATGAGAGACCAGATGTTTGTTTCGCGCAGCAACGCTCAACAACCAGAAACCAGAGCGAATATGCATAGTAACTGCTACACACCAAAAACCGAAGCGAATATGCAGGGGAGTGACAGCAAAGAGGATTACGTGATGACGTTCACTCAAGAAGCAATATTGTTGTCAGATAGAGTGTGTGCCGAGTTTGAGCTAAACAATCAACAAATTCCTACGAGGCTTAATTTTGATGATGACTGTGAGTTCGATCTGAATGTTACTCAGCCACCCGCAACACAAGGTATGGTAATAAGTGAGCAAAAGGAGGCGGCCGTAACGGAAGATGAGCAAGATCTGCTAGAAAGTTTAATTAACTATGATTCACAAGAACCAGTAGATGACCGTGAATTCACAACGCCAAATCACCCAATTGGAGGCTGTCATGACAAGTTAACTTCATCAAACAAAATATCAAGGTTTGGGCGTGAAAGTTTGGCTAAAAGTGGATCGGCAGTAGTACCTGTATATGATGATCCGCAGCCGTTACAGACAGTGTTACCGGTGGCATACGGAGGTCATAGGGTTAAACGTCAGCCAATTCTACCTGAAGTCTATAGATCACCTTATGTCATAAGAGAGGTGTCTTTGACAGATGACATATCACCACCCGAGTCGAGAGTGGCTGCTTGCTTATTCAGTGGTAGATTACCAGCAAAGTAAGTCCATATGTTTTATTAACAATATAAATAATGAAACAGATAATGAGTAATATTAGTTAGCTAACTGATGCTTATATGACAGTGATATCGTGTTCAAGACACCGTATGTGGATGGGGAAAGGGTGATGTTAGAAACTTTGTACCCGGAAATCGAAATAGCGGCTGGGTTGATTGACATCTTCACTCATGTGCTCAATGATGCGGAGAAACAGAGAAGCAAGAGTACGGTGAAAAGAGTTTACTGCCATACATCCGTGGTGGTAAGTTATGGCATAAATGTGTCATGATACGGCTATATACTTATTTGTTAACGATAAATAGTTTTGGATTGGAATAAATTTCATTGATACTTTATTCTGAATGCAGACGAGTGAAATGATAAAATGGGACTATGAGAAAGCATCACTTAAGTTTGACGAAAACATGAAAAGTGTTTTGGAGCGTACCGTGTATAAAAGTGTTCGTGACGTTGATATGGTAAGTATCACTGTTAAATAACGTTGTACCTAACATGATATAAAAAATGGAATGACTTAATAACCTGGAATTCATTCCATTGTGGCAGGTATTCTTTCCGGTTATCAAAGAAGGTCATTTCTTTGTTGTGTGCATGAACCTAAAGTATAATGAGGTTCAGATAATGGATAACATATTTTCAACCAATCCGAATGTGGAACAACTATATCCTGAAGTTATATTGCGATTGGTACGTAGTGTGTTAGTACGACATATAAAGTGTTGTTTATTTGTTAATAACAATGTTTGTGTGTGTCATAACAGATTCCGCTTTTTGAGGATTATTTGAGGAAAGAAAAGAGTAAGCATTATAAAACACTTAGGTCTGCTACGCCTATTGTGCTGTCATTGGGGTGCAGGACAACTCAAAACTATGTGGATTGTGGTGTGTTTACTATGCGCCATATGGAGACATACAAAGGTGAGGGCTCTTGTGGTGACCTTTGCGGGCTTAGTAAAGAGGGTGAAAAACAATGCAATGAGCTAAAGGACCTGCGCGCCAAATATGCTGCAAAGATACTACTGGCTGATTGAAATCTGGGTAAAAAGAAGTTTGAAAAAGAAACACAGGCGTACAAGATGATACCACCAGCGGAAAAGAAGCGGCTAGCTGATTCTGCTCTGGAAAGAATAAATGTGCGTGTCAAGAAAGCAATGAAATGAATGTTTTAGTAAATGTTATTTTGCGATTTAATAAGTGGCGTTGTCACTGATTTGTTTTGAAACGCTTTTGTTTGTTACTAAATTATGTGTGGACAATGGCCATGTATGCTTACCGACTGTTTTTTATTATAAGGATTGTTATGGAAGTATTTATTTTATGAATGTTCGCTTGAATGAGTGTGAACGTTTTGTTTTTTATTTCAACTAATGTACAGACAAGGGTCGTGTAGTCTTATCGAGATACCTTTATGCTCAAAGTTTTTTGTGACTGTCATATAACTTGTTATGATTTGTAATTGGAATGTCGTATACATAGCTGTCTAGGTGACACAAATGGATACATGTGGCACATATTCTCGCACGGACATATTAGTTTTCCAGTTAAGTCTATTTTTTCCAGGTCAGTCTAGTTTTCCAGGTAAGTCTATTTGATTAAAAAATGATATGTTTTTGACATTTGAGTGCATTATACAGTTAGTTTGATATGTTAAACTTGCAATTCATTTTGTTAGTTTGTTGAGTTAAAAAAAGAAATGTTCTACCTCTGACTTAAGTCATTGAGTAAGTGTTATGTTTCAAAACATGGCGTCAAAAAAGTCCCTTAAAACCTTCAGCAGATAGCATGATGAACATAGTCAATTAGAAACTGCATTTTATATGTTGTATCAAACAGATAACATGATGAACAAAAAAAAGACATAATTCCAATACATTATTGTGGTTCAAAACATTACTTTAAAAATGTTAAACAAGTAAACTTGAGGCGTGACACGTCTTCAAATGTATTCGAAAAGTACTTGAGACGTGATTGCTGAAGAAAAAGCAGTTATACACCCATTCTTTTTGAGTGGGCAGTTCCTTGAATCATGGTATCCATACCTGCCACAATAACGACACACCCTCATCGGCCGGTTCGCTAGATTTGTAGCAGGTGAGGTGTTTGATAGACACATAGCCGCTTCACCGTTTGTGACACATATACATATGAACATCAAACTGAAAATAATACTCATGATGATATGTCAGAGTATGAATAAGTGATGACTTAGGGATGTGTGTGTTTTGTAAGGGAATGGAACATATTAAATAGTGATATTATAAATTAAAGTGTGATTTGTTTTATTAAACTACATGATATGCTTTAAAAATCAATATCAAAATATGGTATCAAAACACCAACAGCAACTAATGACCAAATCAACAACACTATCTACAATAAAAACAATATCAGAATAATGGCATTTGAAAATGTAGATAAGCAATGGTATTATAAAAAATAGAGATCGTTTGGACATTATTTCAAAAGATAACAAAGCATAAAAACTGGAAATAAATTCATTGATCAATTAAACTAAAAACTTGTAAGCTGCATATTATGCAATTTGTTCAATTGAAAACAGGAATTGAACTACTCACTATCTTGATCCATATCCTCGTCGAAGTCCTCATCAATGTCCGTATCCTGATCTTGTAAGGATTTCTTTTTTAACGGACAGTTCCTAGAATCATGCCTAGCATACTTGCGACAAGTCTTGCACCTCCTCTTAGGTTTCTGACCTAGCTTCATTGCAATCTCACTCTTGGATTTGTGCCTAGTGCGCGACACCTGACCCTTATTAGTGATATCCTTAGGTGGAAGAATATCTACGGTCGGTGGTTCAGTAACACCAAGGGTTGCTGCATAAACCGCAGGGGTATTCATATTAGGAGGGTTAGGAACGTCGGCTTTGGCTTTATTCAGCAATGCTGCTTGGTCGTCCCTATATATATGAAGCTTTTCAATATCACCAACCAAATGAGTGATTGATTCATCAACATTCTTGTAAATCTGTCTAAGTGTGTCACCCACAACAGTGGTTGAGTTCGATGAAGCTAGAAAATCCTTTGTCTTATCAACAGTTATGTGACACATAGCGTGCTTTGACCATCTAGATTGCAAGTACTGTTTTGGAAAGTGGAACACCTTGCACATCCGCAGAACATAAAATATGTGACGACACAATAGGCCATAACACTCGTACCTTAGACAACTGCACTGAACTGTACAATCAGATGGTTCGTACCTAACCTGCCGACAGAATAAGCCATAAAACTCGTAGGTAGTTGAAAATATAGTTGCTGAAAACTTGTGAATAAGAACAATAAAAGGTGTTGCATGTAATATTGTTACCTCATACTTGACTTCAATAGATACACCATTCACTTTGTAATCAGCTTCAGTGTCACGTATCACAAACGTAGAATACGTATCAGCTTCGTGTACACTTAGTGAACAACAGTGGTACAAAGATGACCAAATCTCATCTTGAACATCGTAAAAAAGAGTGATAGTGTACAAATCAGCAGCTTCTTTCTCAACTTCCAAGTGTGTTTTGAGATCAGGAGTCGTGTAGTTAGAATTATGGGTATTCTTACCGTATATGAATCGTTGTGAATCAATGGCTGTATCATAATGGCTAATAAACTCAACCAAGCTCAAATGGGTGTTAGTGATCTGCCCCAAAAAATGGTTTTCACTTTCTGACCTGGATGTAGTGCGCATAAGACCAGACATGGGTTCGTGACGGAAGTATGCGGGTATCCATTTCGTCCGCATCCCAAACATATCAGTCAACCACCTGTTTTCATTCAAGTTGAAGTCGTTCATAATAGATTTCCATTGATCCTCAAACACATCTGGGCCGATTTGGTCAGTCCAAACTATATCACACAAACGTTGTTTGAAATTTGTATTTTTACATAAAGCTGGGCCGACCTAGACACAAATTATCATTAAAACGTAATTAGATAACTGTTATCAGTAATTCAATAAACCGATACATCATTATATGAGTTATTGTAATCGTACCTTCTTGGTTAGTTTCTGCATGATATGCCACATACAGAGGCGATGTCTGGACTCTGGGAAGATTTTTTCTATGGCAATCTTCAAAGCGGGGTCTTGGTCAGTAACAACTACCTTAGGCGCGGAACCAAATATTTTCTTAAACCTTTTCAGCAACCAAGTATACTTTTTGGCTGCTTCGCTTGCTAGTAATGCGACACCAAAAAGGATGCATCGGTTATGATTATCAATCCCAGTGAAAGGAACCAACACCATGTTGTACCTATATGAACACGGGTTTTTAGTTGAATACTACAACAGAATTGAAATAATATAAATTAGTTCAAACGAATTGTAAAAAAAAATAAAAATAAAAGCACATACCTGTTTGACCTAAACGTTGCATCAAATGAAACAACATCACCAAACACATCATAGTTACGCTTCGCTTGTTCGTCTGCCCAGAACAACCCTACCAGGGTTTTGTCAGCCTTGTCTTTTTTATATTCCATGGAAAAGTTTGAGCAATATTTTTGCCTACTCAAAAGCTTATCGACAGCCATTTGCGCATCCCGATTCCCAATAAACTCATTCAATTCCCGCTTATAGTTCCGGCACTCAACATCCGTAAAACCAATTTCATCAAAACCACCATACATTTCTTTCAATACTTTCCAAGCTCTTGTTGGACCAAGATTAGCAATCGATAGCTGATGTATCAGCTGCTGTTTAGGGAATGTAAGCTTCCTAGCAGCCCGAAGATACTTGTAATCATTTTCGTTAACCAAACGGTGGTTGTGTTTCTCAAAAAAAGTGTGGACATAATACGTGTTATTTGCATTACGCCTAAGACGTAACTGAGCTTTACATCCGCAACGTTGAGATCCTCGTTTCCTTCTTTGAATCACCTTGGTTACAGCTTCCGTGTTTCCAGATTGGGACTTATCATTTTGGGACTTATCGGATTGAGCCTTATCGGAGTGTGACTGATGAGACTTTGACGGATCTGTCTTTGATTTATTAGTATTTTTTTCCGGTTTCAGCCCTTCTTTAGAACAATAAAAGTATTTAACAGAAGGGTAATCTGTTTTTTTCCTGTTTTTCTGCCCACCCCTCCTAACTTCAAAACCAGCTTCCCTTGCATACTCTTTATAAAAATCTAGAGCTATTTCAATTGTGTCAAACTCAGTTCCCTCAACTGGTTTTTTTGTAGCTTTGGGAATCCAAAACTTACTTCCCGGTGGTGTTGGTTGGTAACTCCCGACTTGCAAAACACTTTGAGCATCGCAATCAACATTGTCTTCAACCATGTTACTTGATTGTGGAGTTGATGCACCTGGTATATGAATTCAAATGGTAAAAATCATTATACAGGTAGCTATGAAAAAACAGTATACACTAACTATATCAGACATACACTATGGAAAATTAGTGAAATTTACATATGGCATACATTACTAATACGACACACCCTGTATGTATGTGCAACACCATATTTATTTACGTCACAAACTCACTATATGTGTGACACACACTGACGATCTTAATGACACAAAATGGCTACACATGTATTTCGGTTGACAGACTATGTCTTTATGTTTGACACACACCCGCTTTATGCCACAAATTTGGTGAACACGTATAACTGTATCACACTCCCTATTTATGACACACACTAACTGAATACACGCCCTCTTTTATACAATTTATGTTTGACACACACCCTTTTTTTATGACTCACACTGCCTGAATTTGGCACACACCCTCTATGAAGGATATGTTTGGCACACACTATCCTTTATGGCACAAACTGACTACTACCACTTTATATGCGACAATATCTATACGGCAGACACTCTTTATATGCCACACACATCTGTATCTATAAGGGGGTGTTTGGCACAACTAAGGCAGCATTTATGAAACACACACAAATTATCAGTGACGGAGCTGGGATTTAGATCTTGGGTGGGCCGAAAAATGATAAACTGAATCTGCTATCTACTGAAAAAACCGCCTAGTATCATCGATAATAGTTACATGCTGCTAAATACTTTCAGAATACTAATTGGGTGGGCCAGATCCATTCAGAAATAACTAAATACCCTGTATAGTATAACTTGTGACAAAATACTCGTATTATTCCTACTAATTTGCATAATTTTGGGGTGGGCCTTGGCCAACCCACCTTCTAACGTAGCTCCGTCTCTGCAATTTATGGAACACAGTCACTTTATGACATACGTTGGTTACATATGGCATACGCTACTGATACGACACCCCCTTTATGTATGTGCCACACCATATTTATATACGTCACACAATCACTATGTGACACACACTCACGATCTTGTTGACACAAAATGACTACACACGTATATCCGTTGACAGACTATGTCTTTATGTTTGACACACACCCGCTTTATGACACAAATTTGGTAAACACGTATAACTGTATCACACACCCTCTTTATGCCACAAACTAACTGAATACACGTCCTCTTTTATACAATTTATGTTCGACACACACCCTTTTTTATGAAAAAAACAGGTTGCTATAAAAAAAACAGGTAGCTATAAAAATCATTACAATTTTTGTTTGTGAATCAAACTTGACATACTAATTTTTCATAAATTTCAATATGTTGGGAGCGGCACCCCGCCAGTACTATCTATGTGGCTCCGCCCCTGCCTTAATCTATGTAACTAAACGCCGGAAACTTGCAGTTACACTATAAAGAACAATTCATGAAAAACACACAAAGAATAATGCACTTACCATTCATCGAAACGGTTCCACTTGTAATCGACATAACTATTCCAAATTGATATGTCAAATTTGATTGACAAACAAAAATTGAGAGAGATACGAATGGCTATTGATATTGGAGTAAACATTTTTGAACGAATTAACAATCTTTTAAAGAGATTGAGAGAGATGAAAGGGTGATTGAAAAAAAACGTATGGCATTGATGATAATAGATATTAACTAATTGCAAAAAAAAAACCCAGATATGATAGAACACAGATAAAAAGGCTCGGATATAAAATATTTTAGTACGAATAAAATATGACAAAATAAAAAATTACTATAGTACCCTTACATACAAAGAAACCTGTTTTTATTTTCATTTAAATCAAAAGTACACATGACACATTATGGTTGGTTCCTACAGTTTTTATCTTAAGGATGGTTCTTACTTGAACGCAAATCTCTATATTATATATAGGTATAATTATGACTTGAAACCACAGTTTCAATCCCAGTCATATCCCAGTCACATCTTTTAACCAATAGGATTTGAGTATTTACTAAAAAATCTCACTTTTTTCCTTTTTTAACTCATTTTTGTTGATTTTGGGCGGACCACACTTTTGAAAATCACGTTTTATATAAAAACTGCGTTTTCATACCGCGGGTATATATTTTCTATATTTTTTATTTTTTTTCATTTTTCTTCCACAAACTACGGGTGAAAACACACACAACCTCCATAACCATCTTCTTCATCATGCAATCTTTATTCGATTCAATCATGAATCCAATCATGAATCGGCTTATTCATCTATGGAATCATAAAAACCATGAATCATTCACAACACTAGAACAAAGATCTAGAGGTATTCAAAAACCCTAAATTAAAATATCATATTCTCAACACCAGATCAAAGATCCATACCTGATCAAGAAAAGGAACATACACCCACCGGTCAAGAAGACACAGCCAAGAGTAATCACATCTCAATTTCAAATCAGGTATCATTCTTCGTATTCGTTTTTTATCTGCTATATCTGGTCTCAATCAAATTAAGGTTTTTTTTCGATTTGCTGGTCTCAATCAAATTAGGTTTTTTTAATAATTTTAATGATTGTTAGTGTTAGTTTCATTGAATATATGGATATGATTTTTATTAACAAAACACACATGTTCTTGGTTTATTCTGCTGGAACCGGACGTGTTCTTTTTTGAAATTTTATAAAACCTGTAATAAAGCGGTTTGATATACATCTTTTACCACCTATGACACAAGTTAAGATCCGGTTTTGGTCCAATTAGATATTTAACAGGTTTTTGGCGTTTAGTTTTCTTAATTTTCCAGTCTCTGGTTTGATGTTTCTTTAGTCTGGTGCTGTCCTTTTTTGCACCGATGAACACCCTAACCCCCAGATCCATGATTTTATCTCTACATATGTATATTATGATTCATACTATGCTCATCTCTATTTCAGGATCGGACATACTGGGCTGATTTGGAGCATTAATAGATGTCACTGATGAGTTCTAATCTGTAGGAACTCTATCAGAGTGTTTCAGGTTTTGTGCTCATTCATATCGCTAGAAACTGGGTTTTGGTGCGTTTGGGGGAGAACTGAACTCAAGGCTAGAATACAGTAGCTTTCCGCCTCTCAGGTAAATGAAAATTTCAAATAATATTGCTTGCTTTATTATATCAGCACTCTTGGATAATATTGTACGTTTATGTGTTGATTTGATAATGCTATTTTACTCAAGTGTCAGTTACCTTTGTTTAAGAAGGTGTTCAGTTCTTTTGCCTTGGACAGTTGACCAAAATTGGACGTTTATCGTATTGTTCTGTAACAGTCGTCTTCATGTCTTTCTAAGAATGTTATCTTTCTCTGTCTATCTTGTGTCTTAGAAGCTTAATTACCCTTTTCCCGAGATGGCAGTTTCTGACCCAATGAATGGATCAACTTTGGCCATCATTTTGCCGCTAGACGATCGAATAGGATAATAAATCAAATTAGCTAAACTGTTAAGGGGTGCAACGTGTTGAAAGGCATCATTGTTAATGTGTTAGGCGCGTTTTACATTCAATTTGAGTTGTTCATATTGAGCCTAAATAAGTCTTTCTGGCTTACGAGCTTCAGCCACATAACTTAAAAGTATGTTGTTTGACATGCAATAATATTTATTACTGTATCATACTTCGTATCAGAATTCAATTTCACTCAATCTGTAACTAAAATAACGTTTGAAACAGCAAAATAAAGTGCACGTCTTCTATTCATTTTGTTTAAGAGTTGTTAATTCATATGTATGTATAATACTATAATAGTCACTATTTGTTTGTAGGGAACGATATCGAAAAAGGGTATGGACAGTTTCCGTCACTCTCATTAGTTCCAATTGTCTTAGTGTATGAGGCTTTATGTTGTTATATAAGTTGTAAAAGTGTGTAAAACTACTTTGATACCATATTGCAGCAGGTTGGCGGTGTGCAGTCAAAAATACAAAAGGTGTTGTAGTTGGCTTAACTTGTCGAGCTGGTTGGGCGGTTCGAGGTCATATCAACATGGTCCGGGATATCTGCTTCAATTTGGAGAAAGTATCCTATTGGTTGGGCGGTTCGAGGTCAATCTTGAATGTTTTCTGATATGTTAACATTTATGATGCAATTCTGATATAGTTTTAGAATGAAAGTGTTTTTTTCATCTTAAATTAAACCTGCTTTGATACATAGGTTTCCGCAACTTGGTTTTAATGGCATTCTGTAGATACTTGTATCAGCTGGTCTTGACTGGTGTGTGGCATATCTTTGCATCAGGCTTATAATCTGAATTTGAAACACATCCTAAAAAAGTGGATTTTATTACATTCAGGTGGTTCATGATGTTTATGTACAAAACCTACATGTTCAACCCATTATTCTGAAATACTGGGGTAAATAGTTTTTAGGCCTTCTTTTTTTAATGATTATAAGACAGTATGATGCAAACCCCGAGATATCATTTTATAACAGGAACCTTCGGAATGCAGATTCAAACGGATTGTTGCAAAACTTATGAAACCAGAAAGGTTAACATTGGACTACGAGTAAAAAAGGTATGGAGTTTACTGTCTTTTTCGTGCTTAGCAATCCCAACAATGTAAACTGTGAAATAATCAACCCAATAAGAATACATCGATGGACGTCTGGCCAAAAAGATGCAGCACTCTCATGCTTCTGGTTGTAGACATTGACGACTTGACACCATTAAAAGAAATTCAAGAAACCATATCTTAGTTATAATTCAACACCTTCAAAAGTTCGTATCGCTGTAGAGGTCAAAAAGTATCATTTTTTTGGGATTGGAACAGGTCTGAGATTCCGTTTAATTATTATGTGGTGAATTGAATGCAGGTAAAACATGGTGGTTTGAGCTAAAAGCTAATACACATGTATATGGTACGGGGTTGCCAGAGGATGTTACTTTTGATGAGGTAAGAACTGAGATACGAAAAGGGACTCATTTTAAAAATCGGCTGTTTATAAAGCTCTCAGTTTTTACATTACATAGGAGTCGACAATGGTGTTTTTATTTTCTTCCAGAACTGATAGTCTTATTTTAATATGGTTCAGGTTGTGGAAGTGTTTCCGAAATGCGGGATCATAAAAGAGGTTTGGACCCTTTACAGTTCTATTCATTGTTTGCTGTTTTTAAAATAAATGTTATTTAAGTTGAACACGTGTATGTGTAATTGTGTGATAGTCATGCATTATTCATGCTAGAATATAACGCACTTACAGCATGACGATGTTGACGAACTGGCTTGACCTGGGTTTATTATCATAATGTTGCTTACATCATGTTTATTTTTGAATACATAGGATCCTGAAACGAAGAAACCTCGTGTGAAGATCTATGTTGACAAAGAAACTGGAAAGAAAAAAGGTGATGCACTTGTTTCATATATGAAGGTACTCTTTCGTCATTGGACCATGATATATTTTCACTTTATTGAATGTTAAAACTCGGACACTCAGGATCTTGTATGCAAATTCTATATCTTCTTTCTTTCTCTCTCTCAGCTGTCAGGAGGTTGGTTGTGTTCCTGAGATACAATACATGAAAAGATTTAGAGATCAACGAACAAGGAGATTTTGTAAGCATTAGTATGCAGCCTTCAATTATATATTTAAAAAAGAAGAGCACAAATGTATAATCAGAGTATCAAACTGCAATTAGAAGAGGTAGCAATTTGACCCATTTAACAACAAATGTGTCTATCTGGTTACTATAATAACTGAAGTATCAAACAGGATAGGCTAGAGGATTTAACTAATAATATAAAGAGGTCAAAATGGGTTAAAAGGCATCTACAGTGTATTCAGATCAATTTAACCTTCAAATAAGATATATGATTTGTTTTTATTTAGACCTGTTGAATTCCCTAGGTTTTCCGCCTAAATGATATATATGATACCTTTAAAAATAGAAACTAACAAGTTGTACCAGGCACACTATGGTTTTGAGACAACATTAGACCTCTGGTGCGGTACTAATATGTCCGCTCCAAAATGTTAAATATAAACTGATTCTTTTTGTTTAAGAAAGTTATTTCTTTTGACAAGTGATTTCTGGTTTCTCAAACATCCAATTTAGTGGGCAAAGGGACTACTCATTTGGTAAATAAGTATAGCCACAGAGAAAAAAGTTGTCATTTTTCATTTTAACGACTTTAAAAGGAATATTAGTTTTTTACAGAGAAAGGACGTTGAGTTTGATTGTGAAGCTTCGCTGAACCAGCTGAACAGGGTGGATCAGTTGCAACAAGTAATGCCATAAATTAGTAAGACAATCGAGATTGAAGTGGAAGAAGATCGAGGATGGTAAGGTGACTTGGGTTGCTGATGCAGAAGAGAGCAGGAAACGAGGCTCTCTATAGCAATATATAGTCATGTACTTGCTTCATTTTGAACTAAAAAGAGGTTATGGCTTAAAGCAGCTCAACTTGAAAAGGCTCATGGTACTCGGGATTCACTTAATATCCTGCTTCGTAAAGCTGTTAGTTACACGCCATATGCTGAGGTTTTATGGTTATTGAGTACTAAAGGAAAGTGGCTTGATGGTGATGTGTGTTTAGCTAGACATATCCTTCAGGAGGCGTATCGAGCTATTCCTCTGAAGAATTCTGGCTTGCAGCATTTAAGCTTGAGTTTAAAAACAGGTAAGCCATCATTGTTATTAAATATAGCAAGCGATTTTGAAGGTTTGTATCCATTTGAGTTGAACTACTCTATGAGTATTAATTGAAATAATTTATAATATGTTTATATCTATCTGTTCACATTATTGTGATAGTTTGCATCAAAAAGAGAACGCAAAAGTCTGATATGAGCAGGCCAGACATGTTTGTTATGTTGCAGGATGATCAAAATATATAAAAATGTACAATAATTATAAAAAGTATCACAGATTGTCGTAAGCTCTTATTTCATATGTATTATCTATTGGGACTTTGGTTGTTTGATTGTCTAGATGAACAAGGGTCTGACAGTTCTATTTCGCTTTCACGACAATGGCTTCTGCCGAAACCCGGGGACGATAAGACTGGAACCGTATCCAAGGTATGTGACCAAGTTGAATCATATTGTCTAAGATTTTTATTTCTTTATATACTTCACCAAGTTAGAAATTTTTTACCATATAATGTTCTTGCTATATCAGCACCATGAAGACAGAACTGGGAAAAACATAGAAAAGAACACAATCAAGTACCTAGACAAATTACCAAAGAGCCTTTGGCCTAGCCATACTTCTAAGGCATATATGGCTATGCAACTTGTATTTTCATTAAACACCCTTTCCATTGTATCCATATTTCGGACCTCTATAAGTCCACATGCAGCCTAATTTGCTACTCTAGCATCCTGAAGATATGAAATTTTAGATCTTAACTATACCCTTTATTTTCGAGGAATGGTGGGGGTTATCAGATAGGTTATTTTTTGTCATTCGTCAACCACCTAGAAGGTCACCTTGCATCACTCTATTTGCCCATGTGCAATGGAAACACTTATAGTAGCAATTTCCTGATATCAACCATCCATGTAAAGAAAGTAATTATTGTTGTTCATCAAACACGTGGACACGTGTAGATCATTGATCCTCTTTGTGTTAACATTAGAGCCCACTTTTTGTTTGTGTAACTGAGCTCTGATGTGTTTTAATATATACAGTAGGTACTGGCCTATGCACACTAAGAACAATTTAGATCTCCATAAATGATGTATGATATTGATTTCTTAAACGAAGAAATGGAAATAAGCATAACTTGTGTGAAGAATCAATCTAGAACCCCTTCTAAAATGGCTTAAGGTAATTTCTGTATGAATGCCAAAATCTGAGACATCATATGAGTCTAGATATTCATTGATTCATCAAATACAAGGTTTCAAGGAGAAAAACCTCAGTTAGCTCAATGCCTTTAGGATGTTTCATTATTGTAATTGCAAAAAAGTGTTAGGCATATATGAACATGTAAATATAGGCACATACCACATACAGTCTACATTCATATGTGTGCATATATGTAGATGTGGTGCTATGGAAGCTCTTGTCCCCACATACAAAGATACATATAAACATGTATAGTTATGTGTCTTATCATGCCACTTAATAGCTATTCAACATATGAGCATCTTAGCATGTCATTCTATTGTCGGTCCTGTGTATCTCTTATCAAAGTCTTTAATAATTTAATTATAGTAACTTATTTTATCTTTCTTGCCATCAGATATCAAACATTGTAAAGTTAGCGCATCTGATTTCTAATTGGTTAAAACTTGAAATCAGTCACCTTATAGTTTAATCAACTATTTTATTATGCATATCAACACCTGGTCCAAGTTAAATTAGGATTGAGTTAAAAACAAAAGCTCATGCCCAACACAAAATATTATACCACATTGGGATTTACTGTTACCTCTTCCCAACAACATTCCCTTAAACAATAGTCATTATACCCAACGAGTGGATGTTGAACGTTACTTTTTCTGGAATGTAGCAAGTATGTGTCGTCTTTTATATTAAGCTTGCTTTTACCACATAGACGGCTTATATATGTTATCTATAGTACCATACCTTATCAAATACCAATAAGACTCATTTAGTGAGGGATGAGCCCAGTGGGGGTATATTAATAATAGAATCAATATGATGGGGTTATTTATCTTTAGACCTGAAAAATATCGATCGATACTCAGTACTAATAGAGGCCCCAAAAAAAGTCTTCAGATGACATGCAATGCTTTGCTTCTACGGTACCAACCTAAGCCAAGTACATATCTCTTAGATCTGTCGAAATTTTTTTCATCTTAGTTAGTGTAGCAGCTAGGCCATTTTAAACATTGTTTCCCCATTAAAAAAAGAGTTATCTGATTGTTTTGTACTGCATACTGGACACTTTCTGCGGAATATTCAGTTACTAGAGATATAAGGTGGTTAATCATGCTAAATCTAAGTGGTTACATTTGTTTTTGTAGATCTCTCTCAAAATGTTGTTCTTACTTATTTTATCTGCAACTTTTATAATCAGTATTAGTAAAAGTATTAGTAAGGACTCACTGCTACAATAAATAGTCGTACTCATGACTATTTAGTATTTGAACAATCAAGATACTTGCACAACTGCACAAAGAGAATGTCATTAAGACAACTAAGTAGTCTGCTAATCTAGCTGTTGGTGGCAGCGTGTGTAGGTGTTGGTAAACGATGGGCTGTTGGACCTGAAAACGAGTTTAGGTAAGGATATCGTGGTAGTGGACGTGGTAACAGTGGTGGGAACAATAATCGCAGTGGTTGGGATCATGGTAAGGATCGTGAAGATATACCCGTTGAGACAAGAAGAGATAATGTTCAACCACTTGTGAATACTTTTGTTCAGCTTGATTTAGATGAAGCGCTTAATTTGAACATAAAGAGACGCAAGTATCTGAAACCGAAACCTGTTCAAGTGATTTTATGATATTACGGTACAGGATCGAGGAGCAGACTGAAATGTTAACAAAGCATAATAACCTGTTATTCTCATGACCGAACCGGACCAGACCAAAATATATTTGGTCCGGTCGGTATATTTCGGTCTGGTATATTTCGGTCCGGTCGTTCTGATCCCTCGGTCGAATCCGCGGTCTATTATGCTTAGCCCCTACCGCGAAATCATTGTTTCCAACCTATCTTTATGACTTTACGAGTATTATTAGGTCTATTCTATTCTTTTACTTTCGACTACATTACATTCACTTTTCTACTGTTTCTTTTAAGATATGGCTTAATCCGATATATTTTTCATTCTATTACATAATAGCTTGCTGGCTCTTTTTATGTCCTCTGAGCATTGTGGCCTTAGTTTATAAAATATGATGTTACATGGAAATGAAGATAAGAAGTAATATTTTTACAAACAATTTGGATAGTTGTCACTCAAATTCGTTCTTCTTGGTTAATTGTTATTCAAATTCGTTCTTCTTGAACGCTAAATTTAGAGACTAAAGAAAATAAAGAGGGATATGAGAAGTGTAAAAAATACCAAAAATTAGTTTTTTTTAGTTTAATTTCTTGAAAAAACGATCTACATTGCCAACAGATATAATTAATACATGACCAACACTAATTTCCTAGATCCGTGAGCTTTTCATCGATAAGAGCGCCTATGATATTTCACAAGAGGTTGATGGTTTGAATCTATCTGAATATGTGACCTATTAAAAGGTGCAATTCAGATATTCACATTTTAGTTAGTACATTTGGGTAATGTATGCAACCAATAACCAATTAAACAAAAAATACACATGAAGCAAAACACGACAGGTGAGTGGCCAACGACCTAAAAATATTAAAGATTACTTTCCTTTTAATTTTATTTTAACAAAAAAAGTCAAACTGTAAATAGATAAAACTAACACACAAACGTACTTTTAGAAAATATTTACGAAACGACCCCGCCCGTTGGGCGGGTTACGACGCTAGTCTATATATATATATATATATATATATATATATATATATTATATATAGGTATAATTATGACTTGAAACCACAGTTTTTAATCCAGTCATATCCCAGTCACATCTTTTAACCAATAAGATTTGAGATTTGCCTAAAATATCTCATTACTTGCCTAATTTTCGTCCTATTTGGGCGGAACGCGTTTTTTTAAAACGCCATTTTACTAAAATCGTGTTTTGCAACCGCGGGTATAAATAATGCCATACACTTTATTTTTTTCATTTTTTACCCACAGCAACGGGGTGAAAAAAACACACAAACTATCCATGTCTCTGTAAACAACTGCTGTCAACCCTAATCCAAGAAACATAAAAAAAATAATCGATCTTTTGATCTTTGTTGTTTGATTCACAATCAATCGTTAAATCAACACAATCAATCTCAAATCAAGTTTCAATCTCAATCTCATATAAACACAGATCACGAGATCTGTTTACCCACCGTTTATAAAAACAAATCACGACATCTCTTTACCCACGCTTTTCTTTAATCACTAATCAAATCAGACGCATTCCTTAATAGTATTTTTCTTGATCGATTCACCACGAAGAAATGGCAACCAGGTCTCCTAAATGGGTATCTCAGGTAGGTGAGTTGATTCAACCCTTTTGCAATAAATAAAAACTTTGCATAATCATCATCACTTCTGTCTGTGTGTGATCTTCATACTCACTCATGAGACTCTTCTGTCTTGGCAGGCAAGACTACCCTTTTTATTCTTTTTTTCATCTTTGTTTTCATGGGTTTTTATCAGATTATGTTAATCTTGGTTTTCATGGGTTTTATCAGATTCTGTTAATCTTGGTTTATATGGTTGTATGAATGAATATTTGTATGTTTCTTGATCTGGGTATGTTTTATTTATCATTTTTGTGATTAAATTTTGTGTTTTTAGATTGACTTTATGATGAATATACGTTATATTCATTTTTTTGTGGTTGTGTTTGGCAGTATCACTGAAATAGCAGTAATATTGGCGTGTTTCCCAATCGGATGGTTGAGTACCAGTGCTATACCATAGCAAAGTAAACAGTTCTGAACTTGTGCAGCTCACACAAAAGGAAGAAGCGGATATTAATCAACCTAAACTGTCATCTCGTGACAAATTTAAACTGCAGCAACAATCTTTTCGTATGTACTTAATAAACGAAATATGTATTCGTATCAAGGATACGATCACCAGTAGATTAATCCTACCAAGAGGTATAATCACTAATACAATCACCAGTAGATTAATCCTACCTGTGGTGTTTCACATGTGAAATCCTTTTCTGTTTTCAATAACGGATTCTTTTTTACGTGTTACCTGCTTATCAGGTGTTGAACCGGTTACGTAGATTAAACTCGCCTATTGGACGAGAAGATAAACTGGCTAATCATGGTTCCTTATACTATAAAATGTGTCTGTGATATTTACTTTGTTAAATATCTTGCTATTGTCCTTTTCATGATATTTTTTCTACGGTCATCATAAGATTATGTGATTAGGCTTAGAGTGCACGTGTTCGGGCAACAGATCAAGAGTATCAGCGAATTTTCCACCATAAGGTAAGGATTCCTATGGATATTATGTTCTGTAGTCGTTTTGCTGTTTATGATTTTTTTTTTGCTGTAAAAACTACCCTAACATCCAAAAACCTACTGCAATTTACCCATGAATTAATTTTTTCAACTGCTTCTTTGAGCTTTACCTGTAAACCAATATTTGACAACTCAGACTGAATTTATTAACTATAGCAATTCACAGGAAAAAAAGCTAAGCACGAGATATAAATTTACCTCGTCTTGAAAGCACACATATTTCGGTTCTATTTTGTAAACATTTTGAAGTTTTTGGTAAGAGGCCAAAGCATGTCCTCTTTTTTTATCAACCCAAACAATATTTGCTAAACATAATTCAAGACCATTGTTCCGCTTTGATAAACTCTCTGCTAGATGTTTGGAACCTTATGACTGAGAAACAAATCGGTCGATGGTTCGATGTCTAATGCATCCTAACAATTGTCTTAAAGTGAACAAAAAACTTGAAAATGCATTACAAGCAGAAACGATTAATTACAAAATAATAGGAATCACTTTTCAATTGATATCATTCTTATTTTCTGTTATGAATGTATGTTGAGGTGCACGCTGGGATATCATTCATCACTGGAATACGTTACTGGTCTCCAAAGGTACCTGGTGACACTATTGTTTTCGGCTACATACTTCTTTGTATGCTCAAAACCTCTTAGCTACAGTAACATATGTATGCCAAGTTTATTAGATATCGATAAAGACAACTTGACGGTTCAAAACTTTTTCGTGGTTCTCATTATTCAGAACGGCGCAAATCTGCAACCAACAATAAGTTGTAGCGACCCCTTTACATCCATTTCTGATACTCATAAATACATGGTCCATTGTGTGGGGTTTCCACTAAAAATATGCTTTGCGATACTTTTGACTTGTTCGACTGATGTACACAAAGTAAAACGTTTAGTCGACACTCTTTTCCCGTTCCTTTTAGGTATTAAATACTGAACTAGGCTCTAGACAGCTGGTCATGATCTTAGTCTAGCTCTTTTGTTGTCTTTGACATTTTTTCTTAGTTGATACATTTTCCATCATCTAAAATTCATTACCTACCTAGGATATCAGGTCTATGCTATCTTTTCCCGCTAATATTTTATTTCTGAATTTTTAATAAAATTTGCAAATGTTATATCTATTAAAGATGCAAGTTTTATTTGCTTTTTAACGAAAATTATTCTAAATCACAATCAAGTAACACCTTTTTCTCCTCGCAAACCTACAGGTACCGCGGTCCAATTGATGTGTATGTTGGTGTTGTTGAACATGTTGTTCTTCACTTGCTCTACTCAAGATTTGGCACAAGGTCTATAAAATAGAATCTACTACGTTTTCCCATGGTGTACGCGTCCATGGCTATTTGTTCCAGATCCGGCAACCTATTTTGTTCTATCTTTTGTTTATAATGTTAAAAATCTATTACAGGAAAAGAGTACTTCTATTTAACCTAACGACTTTCTGATATCTTTATAATGATAAAATTACATGTTCTTTTGAAGATAATTGTATAAACAACAAACATATACTTTGTTATTGAATGCATCACAGTACCATCCAAAGTAGCAGTAGTGGATCTGGAATCAAAGATCGTTCAGGTATGCAAGGATGAATGACATGATGCATAGGATTCTTGAGGTTTGTATGGATGTGCAACGACGTTACTTGCAACAATAAGGTACCCTTGATTTTGCTTTCTTTTATAGCAAAAACCCTGCTCGATTAATAAGTAAAGAATCTGGCCCTAGAAATGGTGGTTCCAAGGTTTATAGTAATAAGGACGGTAAAGGAATTCGGGAATTAGTTAGTGAGCCACATCCTGATAATGATTTTTCACAAGCTGATGATGACAATATATCTGTTTCATCGCTTTATACGCGAAATTCTCAATTTTCTGGTAATTTCAGTTTCTTTCCTTTACAACCTTTATCTCTAGCTCCCTTTCAAAACAAGATTTTATAACAAACAGATTTTCTGGTTTACAGAAGATAACATAAGCAAGTCAAACAATCGTCACCGGAAGATGGTTGATCCAAACATGAACAAAACTCAGGGTGGTTGGAAAAATGTTCCAAACTGGCCTTCAACGATGGGAACTGTTGCTTACATTATTTTCCAGCATGTTTCTCCTCTCAGGATGGAAACGTTCCTTACTGACCTGCATATGTTTAACTACATAAGCACTTTCACTTAAGCAATGCCAGTGCCAAATCGTCTATAAGAAAATGAGTACATATTGACGTTCTTTTATTGACAGAAGATTTAAAAAAAACCAAAAATTAATATATAGAAATGCTTTAGGGGAAATTATTTTGATTTTCTTATGCAGTAAAAAAGTTCAAATAATAAATGAAGCTGGAGGAACTTTAGTTACTGTAACCGAATTTATGACAAATGGATCACTTAGGAATGTGTTTGTGAAAAAGGACAAGTTAATTCGATTTCATTCCTCGTGACTACTAAAAACTCTTTGTGTTTCAACTGTGTAACTTTGAAGTAATTGCAGGTCACTGGATCGTTGTAAAAGGCTCATTATAGTCATGGATGCAGCCTTCGAAATGGAGTACTTGCATTCCCAAAATATCGCTAATTCTGATCTAAAATGTAACAATTTATTGGTTGATATGTGCGATTCAAAACAACATGTCTGCAAGGTAAATATGCCATTTTCAAGGATATTGTATCTGAATTAAGTTATAGTTATTGATCATTTGGTATTAGGAGTCGATTGAAATGGTTGTGTAAACTATCATTCAATGTTAGTAAGAAAGTTACTTTTTTTTGGAGAAAGGCGTCAGCACAACTTATAAATTAGCTGATCTTCTTTCATATTCTGAAACTAAAGTCTGTATATATATGGTTAGTTTTTTAAATGACCTGGATCATAATCAACAGATCTTCACATGTATTTGCAGAGTAGGAAAATGTTCTTTCTTCAGGTGATTGTGAATATTGCAGTAACGGCAAATGTCCTTGGATTCCCAGCCTTTTCTGTCCCTGTAAGTGTTGCTTATGTATGAAGCAAATTAAATTTTTGAGCTATAATACTTTATAGAATCTTGCAGGTCAGACCCATAAGAAGGACTCTGGTTATAAAAATACAAACCCATTTTGGCAAACAAGCAACCCAACCATGTTTTTCTACTGATATCATTGGCTTTTCGACGACAACATATCCTCTATCCGGTCATGGTGCAACAACATCAAAAATTTAATGTATACTAAACGTTTGCCTAATGCACATATTGGTGAACCAGGAATCTATGAAAATACATTTCAATTTGCTTAAGTTTTAATGGTTCACATAACTAATTCATGTCTAATTATTTCTTGGTTAGTGTAGATACCTGTTTGAAGTGCTCGGTTTTCAGTTGCAGCTTTCTCAGATACGTCGCCTCACATAGAATAATTAATGCATACATTAAGCTCTTAATCTTGCCGTGAGCCGGCCCAGCCTGGTGAAGGAAATGTTGAAGTTGCGCATTCGTTAGTTGGTTAATGCATTAAAGTACAAAATAGTGGAGAGCTCCATGTGTACTTTGTAATCTTTTGAACTTTTGATTAGAAAATTTATTTATTAGAAGGAAGTTGGGTGGTCGTAAGTTCCTCAATTCTTACTGGCTTCATGAGGTATTTCGTTTACACAAACCAAACATAGTATTTGCAGTCTTGTTTTTTTCCCAAGAATCCAAAGAATATTTTATTAATGAGGTATTTTATTGACTTTCTGTTTTACTTGAAGTTGGACAGTTTATAATGTAATAGTAATCAAATAGTTTTTGGATTATCTTTTTTTGGGTTTATGGATCACGTAACCTGTATGGATTCAAACATTTTTCTACATCCCTCACTTGTCTATAAATATTTTTGGCATGAATTGCTGCAGGATTCTACCTATGGCTACTTTGAGGTGATCTTGGTTGATCTAGGCTCCATCCCATGCTTCTATTAGTAATGACCGAGGTTCATCAAGATCTATAACCTAGTGGACAAGCAGAGAATTCCATGGACTGACACACTCCACCTATGGATAAACCATTTATAGCAGAGATCCGCCTACTGTACCCTCTCATAGTGCAGGCCTACATCCGCAAAAGCTCAGGGCAACAATACTCTGATTTCAAATATAGTGTGGCCCACAACAAGGCTATAGCACCAAACATGTCTTATTTTGTATATCTAATGGGTCAAATGGGCTTTAAGTCATTCAATTTTTATTATTTACCCAGGTTGTGAATTCAGTGGTCGCTAAACAATACATATGTTATATGTCACTGTGTATGTGTCACATATAGGCTGGACAATTTTTACTTTTGCTAATCTAGAATGGGCGGACTGGTAAAATTTTGAATTCAAATTTATCAAAATAATTATCAAGAACAATCGTCATTCCATGATTTTCATAAATTTTCCGTGTGTTCATAGGTTTGGTATCTGTAGGTCTCGATCTTATTCTACACCACCTCTTCGTGTAAGGGACTATAAATCCAGGTCAGTGGATTCTCTCTTTCAATTGTAGCTGCAACAGCTTCTCCTATTCTATCTACCAACACCAGGCCATGAACTCTTTCCTGTATCAGATATCCAAACACCAACATTGTTTAAAAAGTAGTTCAAATAAAGTGAAAAATAAAAACCGAAACAATTGTAAAACACTTGTCTAGGGTCAGTATCAACTGAACTATTTCATGTGCAGATAAAAGAGTTTGACGATCAGCCAATGCAGCAGGTTGAACAATTGTATTTTTCAGCAAAAACACTTTAAAATTTCTAACGTCTTCTATAGGGCACTGAATAACCACCAACATGTGATAATCAAATGAGTTTCGACTTTCTTTAAGGAACAGACAGTAAGAAGAACTTGTTGCGTTTGAAAGAAGAGATGCCAAATACCAAGTATCCGTATACTGAATTATGGTAAAACGATCTCATATATTCCTCGATTTAGAACCTGACCGACCATCAATGTCCAGGTATGTAACATATGTTTAATTCTTGAACGAACCAATTTGCGTATATGATCATTGTAGTGACATCACTGTGAAGAGAAAACAATGATTTAAAAAATTTCCTTACTGTATAACCTCTTACCGCTTTTAAATAGTACGATCTGCAAAGAAGAATATGGATGTGTATGTGCCAAATAGGTATTTCATGCTGCAAATAAAATTGTGGTAGACCATTAAGCATGAATATAATGATGATTACCCAAAACACAAAGTTCTTAATTTTGGTTCTTATTGCAGCCTTTGAGAGATCAGTGGACCTCGGGTTTTCGGACCTTATTCTTCATGTTTCAGTCTCATTTACAATGACTAAAACCAAAATGAAACTTGTGTGAAACTAACTTCTTACAACCGAATTATTTCCTTATTTTCTTATACACACTTTAATAGCCTAAAGTGTATATACCTTGATATATAAAGTTAAAGTATAAGGTAAATCACAAAAATGCCACAAATGCTGGAAATGTAGCTTGGGTTTTAAGACATATTGAAAAGAAACATAAATCTAAATATAGAAAAAGGTAACAAGTGTATGACTGTCGTCAGGTCTAACAAAACCATAGAGAAAAGACCAGCGAGTTTCAACAGGTAGGGACTTGGGGGAGAAAAAACTCAGTTTGTAGGCTTTATGACAAAGAAACACCAGTATCTCTTAAGCATCACAATAGAAAGCAAGCATTTGCAAAGCTAATACCAATCTCCAATTCCACACAGTCAATCTTTGAGGCTAACTCCTAACTCTGACATCAAACAAACTGTACGACCAAAATAAATTATCTTGAGTTTTTTTAGCTATTTCTTTACGCTTCAAGTACGACACAACATATTCCCACTTCAAAAAATAGAGCATTTGGTATGAACAAATTGATTGCAAGGTCCATTGCAGTAGATAACTGGAGCTTCAACAAAATCTCAGGTGTCCTAGGTAACCCATAAAATCATTTTCTCGGTAACCTCTAATTATCTTCGTGTCGTCATTACATGTCTCATCGGTATGTTTTTTTCACTCTCTGTTGTTCACATCTTTTAATATAAGAAAAGTTCTTTACTTATTTGATGTTTTTCTTTGGTCTCACTAGCCATGATATATCTTGTTTACAGTTACAAATTCGAGCATACATAACACAAGAGAGTGGGCTCACGACAGAAAACCAGCATGTTTACCAAACCATATGGTTCAAACCTTCAATTTTAGGCATAAATGGTTGGCTTTGGCTGGGGGTGATAATAATTAGCTCTTACGTTGTTTTTCAAACACTCATTGCTCTGATTACACAATTTTACATAAACCCAGTTGACACATACAGATATGATATATTCATTTACAGTGCGGTCAGTGTTTAACATGCTATTTATATGCATCTCTATCTATCCATCTAAGCTAACGATTGCATACTTTATATACGTATAAAGAGGGCGTCGAGGATTGCATTTGTTTAGCTTCAATATATTGTTAAGCACTATTATAATATGTACCTATGAGTTCCTACCTCATGCAGTACGCAAATGAGCCAGCTCATTAGAAGTCCAAACAACTGAAAAATGCAATCACTAACACCATTTTAGCCTGTATTAGCATGTAATAGAAAATAATCATTTTACAAACCTTCTTTTGCAAATTTACCCTGACAACAAGTCCTTTTGCAAAAGCTTAAAAATTGAATGACATATAATATCTTAAGAGATATCCTCCTCCTGATCATCTCGAAAACTTGTAACAAATTATGATAAAGAGGTACTAGATTAGTAGCTAATACGACACCTAAAATATAATGAACCGAGCATAGATATGAGTGAGAAAAGTTCAATGTAGACTATCTTTTTAGGATTCACCTCAATCAACCAATCACAACTACTAATCTTTTTCATCTAACAAAAAACTATTTTTTTAGAAATTAAATATCTCACAAACCGTTAATCGTTACGCAAAACGAAACATACTATCGTGACAAGAATAAATCATCTTTCTATCCAGGGACACATATATACATTTTTGACTGAACTTTTTTTTTGAGAAAATCATATATAGTTTTGAGATATTTAATTTTTAAGAAATATGTGGAAAGTTAGATTTGAATAAATGTGATTGCTCGATGTAGTCTATGTTAAAAACAAGGTTTACATTAATCTCAACTAAGATATCAACTTAGTACCAAAAGTTAAATTACGGGTTAAAACCGATTAAAATCTAACAAAAAAACATGTCTCAACATGAACTGATTTAAGATAAATTAGTTTGTAAACTGGTTAACTTAAACCAAACCGGTTTTGAACAAAACTGATCTATCATATTTATTAGCCCACCATGTACGAAATATGTAGATCTCCAAACCGCACCAAATGTAGATACACCTAAATACAACATTACCACAAAAAAAAATAGTATCAAACAAATTTTATAAAAACCCCAATATTAGCAAAACGAAAAACTAAAATGAGATAAAAAGCAAGTCTGTTGGATGGGTCAAGCCTTAAAAATATAAAAAAATGTATTCATTTAAGTTTTCTTTTAATAAATGACTCCCAACGCAAAAAAAATAAAAAAAAATAAAAAACACAAACGTATTTAAAAAAATTACAAAACAAACACGCCTATATTAGTAAAACAAAAGATTGGCAAACGAAGAATTAAAAATATCAAAAAGTAATTTTTTTTAAGTTTTCTCTTAGCAAAAACTTGGCCCGCAACAGAAAAAATAAATAAATACACAAACGTACTTAACCCCTCCCCATATATTAGCACAACTAAATATTCACATGGGACGAAACACATCAGTTGGATGGGCCAAGGCCTAAAAATATCAAAGATTAATGTCCTTTTAATTTTCTTTTAACAAAAACGAGTCCCACTGTCAACTGATATAACTAACACAGAAATGTATTAACATATTTTTCATTTTTTTTTCAACTTGAATCAAACGTTCAAACGTCTATACTGTTAGTTATAATGTGGCAATGTTAATGTATATGGCCAACGATCGTTAGCAACATTAGTCATTTATTTATATTAACAGTCGTTTAAAATTAACTAAAAGGAACAAAAAACTTTTTACAAAAGTTTAATATTTGTAACCTCTTTTGTACTATTAAAACTCTTAATTTTTTTTAACTAAAATGCATTTTACTCTTCTACAAAAGTATATTTTTACTTTTAAAAAAAAATCCTTCGTAATATAACAGATACACAAACGTACCCTTAGAAAAAATATACAAGATTGAACCCGATGTAGATTTATGTACATTCGTAAAGTAACATGACACCAAACACGGTCAATGAGTGTACCAAACCTAACACTAACAAAGCTTACTTTACGTTCAAGCAACAAAATTAAAAAAAAAATCCGTGTACAATAAAAGATTCATATGAGATAAAATGCAACCGGTGTGGCCAAGGCCTAAATATATCAAAAAATAGTTTCCTTTTTATTTTCTTTTAACAAAAATGAGCCCCACTGCAAACATATAAAACTATTACACAAATATACTTTTAAAAAAGAAATACAAAACGACCCCGCCCGTTGGGCGGGTTACGACGCTAGTGTATATATATATATATATATATATATATATATATATATATATATATATATATATATATATATATATATATATATATATATATATATATATATATATATATATATATATATATATATATATATATATATATATATATATATATATATATATATATATATATATATATATATATATATATATATATATAATATATGTATAGTTGCATAACCCGCCTAACGAGCGGGTTCGGTTTGTAAATATCTTTTTTAAACAACATCTTTCGATCAATTATAATGGTTGTTGTTTGTGTAAACATAGAATCTTCCTTCCTTTCTGATATTGTTTACTCTTGACTGGAGACATTTAGATGTCTGTGTGTGAATAGTATTTTGCTAAAAGAAAACTAACCTTTGATAATCTCTGGCTTAGGCTTGTTGGAATTTAACAACCCTAATGTATCTAATATACATGCATCAAGAGTAAACGCAGCAGATAGGATCGATTATTTATGCACATAAAGTAATTAACATAAAGATAAAGAATGCATACCTTAAGTCCAAGAACGGATGATCAAGTAACCAAAATCAATCAACCAAACCCTAAAATCCAACACCATATCCGAATACCAAAAACCCTAAGATCAGATTAGATTTTCTCCAAGCTTAGTCCACACAACACCTCAATCAATCACCTTTGATTGCTAGATCTTGATTAAGTAAATACTTAATAAATATCAAACCCCGAAAACCCTTGTGGTTTCTTTGTGCCGCCTACCTACAAGAAAAAGAAGGGGAAAAGTTTGGTTTTAATTATATGAAACAATGAATCACATCTCTTTGTTTATATAGTGGAGTTCTAGGTTTAATTATGTAATAGATTACAACTTAACCTCCAAGTAATTAACCTTCTAGAACCAAAAACTTTTCCTTCATTTCTTTAGCTATAGGTGGCCGATCACCCTCATAGGGTGTTTGGTTTGACTTTTTGACTTTCTATTATGTAATTACATTAATAACCTTAAAGTATAAAGTCATATTAATTAATACTCGTTAAACCTTTTAACTTATTAACTAACAACCGTTAAGTATTAACTTCATCAAACTAAATTTACACAATAAATATAGCCATATTTATTACTAGCAGCGTAACCCGCCCAATGGGCGGGTTAGTTTCATAAATCTTTTTTAAATGTACGTTTGTGTTTTACTTTTATGTATTTATAAATCTGCAATTTTAGTTATTGTGATAGTTACGATATCCAACCCTCATTCGATCATTAGTGCATTCTATTACATTCCAATTTCACACTCCTTTTTTTTTTCATTTCAACCGTACTACGGGTCGACAAGTACTTAGACACTACATGCCCCATAATACATCTATCTTCCAAGATGTAAAAAAGATTAAAAACAAATGAACAGTATTTCTGAAAACTCCTCTAACCCATAAAACAAGAACAATACATATGCGTTGCACGGGTAGACAGTTATTTATAACTTAAAAATTGTTATAGCTTCAAAAATTTTAAAAAAAACTTAATAAATTGAAATATAACTTTTCTCATTAAAGAAAAAGTGCAATACCCGTATGTTACCGGGTTTACTCGGGTACTTTTTTATTATGACGCTTGTATAAGCTAGGAAGCGTTTTCATATGTTAAGTTAAAAAGATAGAATAAATCTATGTCGTGCGGCAAACAACATACATTGTACATTAGCATTCAATACAAAAACATCACAAGTTAAAATCAATTTTTGTTAATACATAAGATATAATAGGAGTTAAAACGTATATTTATGTTAAAACTCATACTCCATATTTAAAGAAAATATTATATATCTCATTTAATTCGACTAACGTTTTCTAGTAACATAAAGTTTACATTGTAAGAGAAAATGAACATTTTGTAGTTTATTTGCATCATCATTTTCTTTGTGTTTATCGTGAATCGACATATATATAATAGTTGGTTATTTTCATAAAATAAATTAGTAAATAACATTCTCTGAGCATATCAATTCAATATAGTTCCTGGAGGTATACATGCTTTTCATCATCTTGTTGTTCCAACTTCTCATTCTAAAATGCATCTTCTTTGTTTGATGAGCGTGCTTTCTAATTAGAAGCTCAAGAAATGAAAACATATGTGTATATCACACTTACAATGCCGCAATAGTGTACTCACGGATTGACATGCTCAATTAGTCAATTCCATTTGTCATTTATTTCCAATAAACCAGTATAATTATACGATATCATTGCTCAATAATAGAGATCATTTTGTGTTTATATGCTGATCTCGTATAACCATGAGCTAGGAAAGTGTTTGTTATGATCATTGGTATCAAATCCCTATTTTGCATCTCGTTGAAATGGTCTTCAGCCTCTTGCATCATCTGAGCTTTACAGCAACAGTCTATTAAAATAGTGAATGGGACATGATTAGCTTTATGTGCTTATTATGAATCATATTTTTCAACAACGCATCCACTTCCACTATCTCTTGCACTAAACACCAATTAAAGTGTTGTAAGTATGTGCAGAAGCAAACCCTTTTTCCACCACCCGATAAAATAAAGTCATCGTGTTTTCTACCCGTTGAGAAGAGCATTTTACACAACATAATCTTGTTGAATTCCAATTTGACTCATATGGTTGTACATAAGACAATAAATTTCCGCTATGACACTCTTCCTTGATGAGTGTTCCAAGACTAAGTCGAAGTTAATCAGAAACAAAGATTCATAAAGAAAACTTGTAAACGCAAGAAATATAAAAAAGCGAGGATCATAATCTTTTTTTAAAAGCACAAAATGCAACTTGAAGAAACAGCTTTACAAAAGCTAAATGTAAGTTGGTATGTTAACGACCCCTCTTTCTTATTCTTCTTAATTTACCAAAGACTAAAATAAGATAACTAAACTGAACAACCAATTTAATATTTCATGCATCTAATTAGACAGAGTACCAATAAGAGTGTATATGTAATTATGTATAAAATACTTGCCTTTTAAAGTACAGCTAAAAAATACATTTATCATAAACATGATCACATTGAAACATTATTTCTTCATATTCTCCATAACTCACACACATAAAAGATATTTGGTTCTTGATATATAAGAGGCAAAGCCGTTTTTTACGAGGTAAATGAGCTGAATATAAAAGTTTAAAATTTTTGTTCTTATCTTGTTATTCAAACTAATGTTGACTTTCCAAATTAAAACGTGATGGAATAGTGCCGCTTTAGTTCTAAAATATAGGAAAAGTGGTGAGGATAAGATTTGAGTTGAATTTACACGGTGTAGATTCTTTTACTAATTGATCCAACGATTTTTAAGGTATGCCATGTCAACATTAATTCTCTATGCTTTGCTAGCAATAGATAAGTATAATATTATACCCTAAAAGTATGTCATTATTTTCCGGGTAAATGTGTTAATTTGAGATCCATCGGTTAAATCAGGATCTAGTTTAATGAATGTTTTAAGAGGATGTGTCTAAGTGGGTTTCCATTAATATTTAAATAGATCTAGTTCGTTATTTGATAGAAAATGACAATTACTCAATAAAAGTCTTTTAAACCAACGATGCTCTATTTATAAGCGAAGTGATCATTATACACAACCCAACTAACGAAATTTTCTAGGTAATACATTTTCATCTATTTGTTCTTTTTACATTTTATACGTTTTTATGCGTTATCTTTTTTTCTTACGTTTTTTACGTCTTAGGACATTATTATACGTTTTTAGACCTTGTCGTCCGTTTTTATATGTCTTCATCAATTTTCATACGTTTTTTACGCTTTCAAAAGTTTTGTTTTTATACGTTTTCATACGCTATCATACGTTTTATCCTTTTTCATGTGCATTGGTACGTTTTGTGCGGTTTTGTACCTTTTTATACGCTCATACTTTCACATATGTTTTCATACATTTTGATACATTTTTATCCGTTTTCAAACGTTTTTTAGGTTTTTGTAAGTTTTTGGACGTCATTATACAATCTTCATCCGTACAAAAACGTCAAAAGATCGTATAAAACGTATGTAATAATATAAGCATGTATAAAAACGTATAGAATCATACTTTAACCACTCAAGGGTGGCCTAGTGGCAAAAGGATTTGTGGCTATCACTCCAAAGTGTGTGAGGTCTCAAGTTCAATTCCTGCTAGGTATAAACAAACTTAAAGTGGCCACGCCAACCTCCTGAAAGGGGAGGGCTTTACCTGGTTTGAGTCTGTGTGACGGTGAGCTCAAACCCCGTGGATTAGTCGACCAATGTGTCGGAAATCACGGTTACCAAAAAAAAAATAAAAAAAAAAATAGAATCATATAAAAACGTATAGCATTGTATAAAAACATTAAAATGGTACAAAATGTAAAAAGCATAAAACATACTAAAAACGTAAAAGGGGCGTACATATGCGCGTACACATGCGCAGATAAACGTATAAAAAACTACACAAACGCAGGTAAACGTAGAAACACGTAAAATAGGAAAACTTTCAAAAACTTGAAAGAAACGTGTTAAGATATAAAAACGCGCAAAAATGTATAAAAATTCGTGGCAATCGAGTCGTGTTCGTGTTGACCTGTTTGGGTTCGCGGGTTGACGTGTTATTATAACCTTTACCCATACACGACCCATTTAATAATCGTGTTACGATACTCAACCCTAACCCACACCTGCATAACACGTGTAGCCCGTTTGTGACTCGTTTAACCTGTTTAAATAAATAGGATAAGCGGTTAAAAAAATTTGTGGCTCATAGATTAAACTAAATTGTATGAAAAAATGATATAAGGATATAAAAAATGATAAACATAACGTATAAAATAACTATAAAACATTTTCAATGATGTAAGATACATTGAACCCAAATACAACATAAAATTGAGGTTATATATATTTTATTTTTAGATGCTTAAATATTTAAACGGGTTCACGTGTCGACCTGTTCAATACTTAGGCAACCCAAACACGACCCATTTATTAAACGGATTATACGTGACCTGTTTTTGACCCAAACCTGTTTATCCATAACTCAAACCTATTTAACTTCGTGTCTGGTTCATGTCATTAATCGTGTCATTAATTGACACCCCTAATAAAAATGAATGAGAACTTACAAAATCGTAGCTAAACGTAGATTAAATTACAACATCACACAAGAACAAATAAAAACGCATAGAACGTAAGTAAACGGATTAAACCTAAGAAGACAGATTAAAACGTAAGAAACGTTCGGAAAGTTCAAAAACCTTAAGGAATGTGTAAATCATGAAATGGATTAAAACGCATAAACACGTATAAAAACGCATAAAATGGTATAAAAACGCATAAAATGGATTAAAACGTTACGGAACTTTAAAAAACACATAAAAACTATGAAAACGTAAAAACTGAATTTTCGTTAGTTGGTTATAAAAGTGACCATGTGGACCCGGACCATGTTGACCCATGTTTCTAAAAGTGACCATCTTAGCATGTAACCAAACCCTACCCGCCTCACCTATTTCGCCACCTCTATCACTATGATTTTTATCAAACCATTTATTAAGCTATATAAATGGGAGGCGCATAAAGAAAAAACCAAAAGCGACTAGTAGCTTATTCCAATTCACATTCACCCTAAAGTGATTCATTCATATGAACCAAGCAGAGTATTTCTACAACAGGTGTCGCTATATCCACAGGTTTAGTATAAATATTTGTATGGCGCAAATGAATGAAATAATGTAACTAAAAAATGTGAAAAACATGGGAGTTCCATGGGATTGGATGACATGGTAAAATGTACAGTGTAGTGATTGCAAACTAGGCAAATATCTGCTGAATCACAGTCTCGGCATCTCCATTGTACTGAGCTAGAAGATGTATAGCATCAGCCCTGGGCAAAGCAAGAAACTCCTGCACAATACCAATCAAAATAAGAAACGACACAAGGAAGAGTCGCTCCATTTAGGTGTTTAAAATTGCATTTTTTAAGCTAAATTTTTTTGTGTTTTGAGAGTAAAAAATCTTCAACCAGCAAACCAAATTTGGTAGGTAGCTTTTGGTGGGACACTATATATCCCCAATGAAATACTCGATGAAATGTACCATTTCTTTACATCGCTGTTTAAGATCTTCTATTAACCATTTCGTTAACTAACCAGAATATAAATTAAAGCTTTCACTTTTATAACTATATACTATTATATATTTGGAGTTGAACCATATTCGATGCAACAATTTCTCAAAAGATAGTTTGTTATACACCAAATATGGCAACTTCAGGGACGCCCTAAGCACCAACCCTATGTGCTTATTTGAAAGTGATTATTGCATCCAATCTAAGCCAATAAAGGCATTCAATGCCAAACACCCTCCTAACCATAAAAGATCTTTTGTGGACCCAAATCAAAAGATATTTGCAAATTGTGATGAAGTGGTGAGGACTCACCATAACTTTGAGTATTGCAGTTTCATCAGATGCAACATCTGCAGTGGATGAGGCTTGAGAAGGACTGCTGCCATCTTCAGGCATTCTGCTACTCGAAGTTGCAGTGCCTTGAGAAGAAGTTCGATTGGATATATCACCACTCGATTTGGAAAGATTATCAGCTAGCAGAGAAGAATTGACTTCTTTCAAAAGATCGATCTTTAGCAGACCCTCAAACCGATCTTTACACATTTGAAGTTTAAACCATTCGTTATGTGTGTGAAGTGTAGTTCTCATTATCTTCATAAGCTGAGGTTCTTCGATGCCCAGTCTCCTACCTAATGCAACCTATTCACAATAAAATATATGGAAGGAACAAATTTAGTAACTTCTGATTCCATCTAATAATGAGTCTAAGCATAAAACAAGCTATTATGTTTGATCTGCCTTTCAATTATCATTTATAAATGTATTTCATTCTTTATATGCACACCAAACGAAAAACTCGGTTCCATACTTTTATAAATATTTAAAATCAGAGTTGCAAAAATTGTCAGTAGTTACTCGGGACTCGGGCGGCCGACCCCCTTGTAGCTAGTAATCGGCCTATGGGGGTTAATCCGGTGACTAATAAGGATTGGAATATTCCATATATAATCTCAAATTATTTATAAGACATGAACATAATACTTCACATAGTTCAAAGACAAACGATAGAACATGATAGTTCAACTTCTTACAAGCCTAAATATAAACATACTACCTCAATCAAACTTAGGTACCACGCTGATTTCAGGCCTGCTGTGTTCCCAGACCTAACTTTGATTATGGTCCATTGTGTGTGAAAAGTGAAAAAACCCAACCCCTAAATTAATTAAAAAACCTAATTCTTTTTTATATATTGTTGTACGTCGACTAATTCGGACAATCTGACCGATTAGTGGGCAGTAGGGCTGAGCACGGCAGATCCAAAACCAACCCGGACCGGAAAACCGGACCGGACCGCACCGAACCGGACCGAACAATTTCGGTCCGGTCCTCGGTTCGGGGTTTTGGACGAATTCAGTCTTCGGTCCGGTCGGTCCGGTCCAGTCCGGTTCGGTCTTACCCAAATCTCATTAATTATGCCTAATAATACCGGACCGGACCGAGGACCGAACCGGACCGTACCATTTCGGTCCGGGGTTTCGGACCATTTCGGTCCTCGGTCCGGTCTTGGTCGGTCCGGTCCGGTCCCGGACCGATGCTCAGCCCTAATGGGCAGGCTTTAACCAAGCCGATCTTTTCCCAAATTTTCAAAAATCACAGGTCGCAGGCCGTTTACTAGGCCGACTAAGCTTTGCAAAATTGTTTAAAATAACACAAGTGAATAGCTTCAAACTTGGCTTGCACTAATATACCGTTTGAACCAAGCAATATAGTGTATTTGACCTAAAGATGCTAATTGGGGAACACTTTGAATACTCAGGCATGCATTTTGTAAGTGTGATTAGGGTGCTCATCTGTTGATAGACTCTGTTGCTCGATTTATGTATGCATGCTGTGATTTCCTATATTTAAACAATTATCCACCCAAATGCTAAATATATGTCCAAGAAATGCATAAATAACTCCTAATATGTCTAGTTAATCTTATAAATCACAGTGAAAGAATATTAAGACCAAGTGAAAGCTCGCTCTCATGAATAAGGTTTACCAGTAACTCGCTCTCATGAATAAGGTTTACCAGTAAGTGCGATCCAGAACGCTATCAAAACCACGTTCAGGTAAGTGCGATCCAGAACGCTATCAAAACCTGGGTCAGTCGGTGTTTCTTGTGACTATGATGCAAACATCTTGCCATTTTTCAACAGGAGATTAGCAACACCTACTTGAAATCTAGTGTCCTCATAGTTAACTAGAATAGTGAGGTAAATAATCGCTTGGAGGCTCAATACAGGAGGTATTTGCTCCGGTTAGATGTACCCAATTTAGGACGATGTCCCATATTAATAAACTAACAGATACAGTCACAACCAATGCCATTAATATACAACAAAGAATGTGATCATCCAGTTGATTCACTGATAAATATTGATACACTAGCATGTCTTACAAAAATTTGCCCAGATAAAACCAAATGAACATAAATCATTGTACCAAATTTTCTAAATTACCGAACCATAGTTGTTGTAGGCTGATCCGTATAATTTTAGTACATCAAACTACATTGCTTCGGGACGCTTAAATAAGCGATCCAGATTGCAATCCAGAACGCTATCGATACCACGTTCTGGTAAGTGCCATCGAAACGTAAAATTGTGGGTCAGTTGGTGTGTCTTGCGACTATGATGCAAAAATCTTGCCATTTATCAACAGGAGATTAGTACCACCTACTTGTAATCTAGTGTCACCATATTTAACTAAATTAGTGAGGTTGTTGATCGCATGTGTGATACAGGTGTAGTTGCTGGTATAAATTCTTAGATGAGTTAGGCAAAAAGAAAATTAGTTTTGACATTTTATAAAATTGGGTGATAAAATAACTATGGATTAGGTTTAACAAGATTTCTATGCTTGATATGATCACTAAAATAGAGTTTGTATGTTATCACGTTTGAAAACAAAATTGTTGGGTCCTATAATCTAGATACAGAAAAAGGAAAGCAATAACAAGAGCATGTCATTTTAGACCATCAGAATATGAACATTTGAGTTAGTAAGGAAAAATATACTGACCTGGAGTGAAGTTGAAAGAGCGTGAAAGGGCAAGCTTTCCCCAGAAAACTTCTCATTAGGTGTGAGCAAGGCAAACAAGGTCTCTTTTAAGGGCTTCAAAAGAGCTGGATCTCTGGTTGCTAAAGGCCCCAAGTGGGAACAAGCAACCTTTAGTGCACGAGAATGATCACCGCAATTGACCAGCTTCAAAAACTCAATCTGGAACCACATGAAAGGTCAAAAGTCAGTTTACGGCACTAAAGATCGAGACCCACAGCGTTGAAACAGCATTCTACTTATTATCCTTGCCCATCAGAGTCTTATATCAGGCTACTTGAGTTATTCTCTTTCGTTTTACTTATTACATTTGGGTGGCTGCGAGTAGATTCAACCAAAATAGAAATCTTTTTGTGTTCATACCAAAATAGCCATCAATTTCAGTCTTTAGGTGATAAAACCTATTCTCATGCGAGACTTTTTCCCTACAATTAACCCTAACAACACAGAAGTTAAAAGAAGTCATAATATTCAAAACAAGTGACAGAAAGCTTAGTCCGCATAAGAAGGAAAAAAAAAACTCGAGTTTGTTCTTGTTTATAGAAAATTGACGATTATTTTAATACAAACACGATCTTTTATGATATTCCATCAGAAGTTCATACCCATATATATTTGGCTAGTTCGATCACTTTCCCTTAAATATTATTTCACTCACCCTTTTTAGCTGGAACAGCAGAATATGATTTTGTTCAAAAAAAGTAGGGTCCATATCATTTATTCCTTCTACAACCTCTGCCGCCATTCCTTTGCTTGCCAACTCCTTAACTGCCAACATAATCTCATATGTGTCCTCTTTACTTCCAATAGTGTCAACTACAGATGATACTTCAGAAACCTGAAGCACAAAAGGTAAGTGAAAATCCATTCACCAGAATAATTATTCCAGAAAAAATCATATGATACCTGCTGCTCCTCTGACATACTGGCATTTACCAACTTAGTAGCCTTAAGGTCTTGTGGGCATGAATCATCTCTGCCCCTCCATCTCTTACGTTTGTTCCTCTCCCCAGTTCCCCGAGTATGATTTCTTTGAAGGAGTTTAGAAGCTTTATGTCGAAAGACTCCACTCGTACTACAGTCTTCATGGCTGCTCATTGTGCTACCACAGGGGTATCGTTCTTCAGCATCAGGTGAATCCATGTCTGTATCAACAAGCTTACTGGATCCATCGAGAGAGCAATCTACCGATACAGTAGATTCTGGTTCTGTTTGGTTCGACTCTGATGGTTCGTGCACTACCTCCATTCCTTGGACTGAAGCAATGATGATAAAATAAGTGTTACACAATAATTAAAATTAAAGAACGATCAAGTAACCGGAAAATGTATGGGTTTTGACAGAATCTTCAAACAACAAGCCTTTTCCTTTACTAGTAAAGGAGCTGCTAGTTGTAGCGCTCATTGTACTAGTGGATAGGATGGAGAATCAAGCTCTCATTAATGACGGATGGAGGTTAAGGACTGTTTGACACCAAAAATGCTTATCATTCCAAAAAACTTGACTGGGACTTAACTTCACTTTTTGTGGATCCTTTTTCCCTTCAAAATACTCAAAATGCAACAAAAAATAATCAACGCAGCATTTAAAGTCATTTTGGGCAAGTCAAAAAAATCCAGAAAGGCTATTCCAGAAAAACAATATAATTAGTATACACTTCACAAAATCGATGGTTATATTGGTATAAACGCAAATTTTTTGGCTATTTTGTCAACCCACATATAGTTTGGCTATTTTGATCATGTTCCCTAAAAGCAGGGAATCAGGAAATAGAGATTATACTGTGATAAACTATAACTCACAAGAAGAGTTTGGAGAGCCAGAGTCGACAATGCCCCTATAGATGCAGTACTCATGAACTAGTTCGTCGAGCATGGTGACGTCCAATCTCATCCGACACACTTCATTCTGTAACAGACATAAATTAGAGAAGGATGCAAAAAAATAATTGGGACGCACAAAACATGGACCTGACAAAAGGCATAGCAATTGGATGAAAACATATCGCAAATTGAACAGAAATGATGAGGAATGAGAAAACATATAGGCCACATATCAGGGCATGTCAGTATAGTCTTAAGATAAACTTAGACCAAAGCTGAAGATCAATCAAAACATATCTAGCATCTACAAAGCATTAACTGAAGCAAGGAGTATGAAAGAGAAAGTGCATGATATATGAACAGCGAGCAGGAACTTATAAATCTATACACAAATGCATTGATTTGCAATGACTTTACCTAGATGGCAGTGATAGATGTATACGAGACTACAAGTTAGGTCAAGTATTCAGAATACAATTAGAGAATGAGCTTTTCCTGTCTCGCATTGTCAAACTAGTACATAGGTGAATGTATTATATGCCTCCTCGTAACAGTTATAGTCTTATCAAGCAATATTAGACAGTCAATGTTGCAGCGATTATCACACAGGTTACATCAATACATGATTCACTAGCTGAATGATGTCTTCTTGCTAAACTAAAAAATTGAAGTCTCTGATTATAATGTAAGCTTACTTGGAATGCTTGAAATAGATCACCCTTTGCAAATTTTAAGCTATCAACTGCCCCTTGTCTTGTCAGCTCAACAGCATGTGCAAGGGCTTGTATGTCCACCTAATCTCAGAAAAGAGCAACAACTTAAACTATTAGCTTCACAGGCAGAACAGAAAATGATGATACTAGAGATTCTTACCATAACCCAACATGTTAGTAAACCTGCTGAAATCCAAACAAGCTAGAATATAAACAGTACCTCATCAAATGGAGGTGCTTCAAACAAACCCTCTTGTGGAGTGGCAGGGAGATCACGCTCCTCAAGCAACAACCTCTCAGTAAGGTCTGTTATTGGTGAAGAAATCCCTTGGCGAAAGCAAAATCCCTTGTGGATGCTGCAAGATTAGTAGAAAATCAACTTTAGACACTCGATAGAAAGAAAGCAAGAGACAGAGAGTGAGAGAGTGAGAGAGTGAGAGGTAAACAGAGAATTGCTGACAAGAACATATAAATAGAAACAGTTGTAAGACCTGATTAGGTATCGAATTGCCATCGAAAAAAGTGGATCATATGCATGTAAGTGGGCTCTCAATACAGATGTCATCAATCCGGCAAGCTCGAACAGCCTCCTCTCAGACCACTGCTTAATCATCATAGATAATTTATTAGCCAGTAAGATATTATGAATTCGTAGTGATAAATGTGTGTAAATATATAACAAGAGATAGCAACACATCAAGACTTCAAGATGACAAGGTTACGTATGTGTAATAGCAAAAGTATCTAAAACCGTGTCGATAAAGACATGCAATATGATGGAACAAACAGAGTGCACAGGAACATAAAATACTTTTCCACTAGAAACAGATTATAGCAATTATGTAGAAAATTCCTACCTCATTCACAACGGGAGAAGTTTGATCATCTTTATCGTATATAAAGGCGAGCAGAACATGCTTGAATTCTTCGTATGCTTCCTTAGAATCAAGAACAGAATCATGTCACAACCAAAAAGTAAGGCATATACAATAAACATGCATAGTCTTAGTAATAGAAAAGCCAGTGTTGTAAATATCGGTCATGGCGGCCGATATATCGGTGATATATCGCTTGGCGGTGGTCCACCGCCACGCCATGGAGCATATCGGCCAACTTGGCGTTTTGGTCAAATATCGGTCCATATCGGTCAAATATCGGTCATATCGGTCATATCGGTAAAAAATTGGTTGACTTTTGGTATTTTGATTGTTTTTTATTGTGTATTTATTTTTTAATGTAAATTTTACAAGACATATAACTAAAACTAAAGAATACATTAATAAAATTATAATAATATATAAGAATTTCAAATTTATATTAAATAAATTTTAAAATTATATAAAACAATGATAAAAATATACAAAATAATGATAAAATATATAAAATAATGATAATTTATAGTACCCGCCGAGAAACCGATATATCGCCGCCAAGACGATGTATCGCTTGGCGGTGGTCGACCGCCGAGACCCCGCCGAGCGATATTTACAACCTTGAGAAAAGCTAGTACTTATTGGTTCCACTGAAGGGAAAAAGGACGCAAATCTAACGCAAGGAGAGCAACCATCAACACACTCACAATTTTGCTGATATTTAGTTCATTTTTTATATTTAGTTTATTTTTCATTACAAATCCTGTCCATCTTCTGTATATCTTAGCCTGAACGCTTTACATGGTCATATCATATACTCCATACTTGAGGCCTTTAGCCACACACTTTGTGCTCAATCGTCCATTCCAAAAATTACATATTGCGTTGTAAATATACTCTCTGGATTTGCAGTATATCCAATGCTACTGGATCTCTAGAATTTACCAGATCTCCATCGTGACAGAGGTCCAGATTTCAAAACTAAATGCCACATACTGCCTCACCCTCACGTGTATCTAGACTTAGTTAAACCATGTGCAGAACCTCACTAAGCAAAAGGACTTTCAATATCACGTGTAATGAACTCCAAATATCATATTACAAATTGCAAGAAACATAAACACCTCAGGTAACATACAATCGTAAACTTCTGCAGTCTACAAACAAAATTTATTTTCAGGTTTGTTCATTAGGAAAATAAGCTTGTTCGATTCTGTTCTTTAACAAGATGAAAAAGATTAAACATTTCAAATATACAAAACATTAGTTTAGATTGTCGGTTGTCTTTGTGTTTCTGTATAAGCATTATGATACATACATACTATATTCAAATAATAAGAATATGCATACACGATCATTATCAAACCTAAATGAACAAACAAGACTGATGTTAACATTCGCTCTTAAGTTAACTAAATGAACATCCTGCCAAATGACTCGCTAAACGGTCAGTTAATTTACAGCTCTAGACATAATAATAAGCAACCGACAATCTATTCCTCTCAAACTAACATGGAGTGTATAATCCACTATTCATCACTTAAATACCTAATCACACTCTTCAAAGTTTACAGCCCTAGACATAAATAACAGGGTAACATCTAAAATAACATATATTGCTCAGCCTCACATAATAGCAGTAGCAGTTTTTTCTATAAAATATATGGTTCAGTAACGTAATTATAGGTGTAATAGTAATGTGTAAAACAGCTCCTAAATGCTCAACTTTCCAAACGAGCATTTTGGAGCAATTAGCATTTGGCATTTAGCATTATTATTACAAAGCTAGTTTGGAAGAAAGCAGTTGGCATTTATAAATTATAAAAACGCTAATTTCTCAATGCTCTTTGAGTGGGTGTTTGGGATTGCGTTTGCAACTAGATCATCTACTTATTTCATATTAAAAATGGAGATAAGCTAAAATGAGTGTTTGGATAATAAATGGAGAAAAGTGATTATATGCGTTTTAAAGCTTCCAAATGGAGTTTTGAAAAAGTAAGGGGGAGCTACTTATTTCATTTTCAAAATGGAGAAAAGCTAAAATGAGTTTATTTTATTCATTTTACTTATCAAAAATCAAATAATCAAATTTGCCAAACACTCAAAAAACTGATTATCTAATTATCGCGATTTCAAACGGGATAATAAAATCCAAACACAATTTTCTAGAATGACGTTTTCAAAATGATGATTATCTGATTATTCATTTTCAAAATGAATAATCTGTTTTCAATAAGCAATCCCAAACACCCCCTGAATAAGCATTTAGCATTACGTCATTTTACACATTTAAATCGACTACTCTACCAAACACTTTCATAAATTAAACTATTACTTAAACTGCGCTACTGCTAACCAACCCAACTGCTACCACTAGTTTCAACAAACACACCCTTGAAGAACATAACGCTCACCGCTCCTAAATGCTCCACGCTAAACACACACCGGGGAACTACTACCTACGATAATTCATATAAAAAGAACTACCTAACATAAAACAAAAAGCAACAACAAACAGATATATGGAAATAAATATAAAAAAATTCATACAGGATAAGCATCAAGAGCACTCGGAGCAAGCGCAGTCCTCAAACAATCAATCGCAGCATTCCGATCCTTTTCGCTTCCTTTCCTCAACAACTCAATAAATTTCTATACACAAAAACCAAACCAATCAAACAATCATTTAATTAATTAATTAATTAATCAACATATTAATTAATCAATTCAGTTAATGCGTACCTGTTTCTGTAACCGAAACAAAAGACGGTGATCATCCAACACAGACGGAGCGTGATTCCGCAACAGATCAATAGCGTCATCAATACAACCGGACTGTAACAACCGTCTGATTTGAAGGATTAATAAACGATATTGATAAGAAGATGATGACGTAGGTGATGACGATGATGATGATGAGGTGTCGTCTTCGATTAGGTTTTCTGATTTAGCGAATTCGATTAGTAGAGAGTCTAGGGCTTCCCAATTTACAGGTGATGATGAAGATGAAGATGAAGATGAATCCATTGGTTTCATTGAAATTAAATAAAATAAAATGTTTTAATTTATTTATGGGGTAGAGTGGTGAGAGAGATATGTATGACGTGGAGATGATAAATGTCAAGTGATCGGACAAAGGCTTTTTTTTTTTTTACTTTGAAAAGAATGGCGGCCACCGATTTTGTCTGTCGAAAATGTCATCTACTTTTATTGCTACCTCTTAGTTTTTGCATTTGTGGTAAAAATGTCTGCCATCTTTTTAATTTCGTGTGAAAAAATTTTGAGACGTTATATATTAACTTTTTATTGTTAATTTATGTTATGTTCTTCCCGTGCGTGACATGTGAGAATATTTTTGTCATTTTTAGTTGTCTTTATCGCGTTAGCTTATTCTATTATTTCCCCGAAACTATTTTCCTACTTAACACTGTTTCTTTCCCAGCAAAAATAAGATTTAAGGTCTGAATTTACAATCCAAACTATCAGTCGTTTATGTTATATATACATCATTTTATTTTTTTCCCTCAATCTATATCTCACAAAAGAAGAATAATAATTAAAAATTGATAAGTTTTGATAAAATCGTTCTCGTAGTACCACCCTCTTTAATTTAGGTCTCATTTATGATAAGTTTTGGTCTCCTTTAGTTTTTCTATATAGTAAGCTTAGTTTGCATATTCTCATATACTTATGTACATTACCTAGTTAATTGTTGTTTACGTTTCTTTTTTATTTATGTTGCACAGAATCGAATTAATACTTGTTTACTGTGTAAATTCATCATAATGGTGAATTTACCTCACCACCAAAAAGAATATATCGTTTTTGTACTATAAATTGGTTTGACTTAGTTCATTTTGATAAGTTTGGTATGTACACACTGAAAGAAATGTTTAAGGATTTAGGGTACATACAAGATATAATTTTGTTCTCGTAGTTTAAGATACCTGGCCAGTCATTGGACGAAAGTTTGCTACCACCATCTCTGAAGAAGACGTTAACATATTTTTTGAGTATGTTCCTAGGTTTAGGAAAATGGAGATGTATATTAAAATAGGTGTTTCGTGGGTACAACAACACCTAATGAAGCAGAAGACACGTAATGGTAAGGTTGTGGTGGTAGAAGAAAATGTTAGTTATGATGTAGGGTGATGTTGTGAAAGAGTTAGATCCTGACAGTGTCAACATTGAGAAATTTGTGACATTTTGTCAGGCAAGCTATGTTGGGAGTGACGGAAGTGTAGTTGCTAATTATTTTCGTGTTTGTGATCATGACATTGAGTTCCCACCACCATGGCCTACGAAAAAAAATGTTTGAAGATACGTCTAGAAGGATGAGTGATGAGTTTGAGTTCAGCAAAATATAGGAAGAGCTTAGCAACGAGTTTGGGTTTGATAACTCAAGCCAGGATGAACAACAAGTTTCAAACGGTGTCTCTTATGATGATGTCTCTTTTGGTGTGGTTGATTTTGATTATTTTGATATGAGGATGGATGTTCACCAATATGAATTGATAATAGTGATATCATTAGTGGAAATTTAGGTATTTTTCCTACATATGACAATGTTAAAGACAGGGATATTGATTGGAATAATGATCCATACCATCTTGTTGATGAGCATGAAGAGATAAGTGACATGTTTGTTGACATTCATCAAGCACTAGATAAGCTTGAACAAGTAGCTCAATCTGAAGATTTGGAAGACATTGTTTTCTTTTTATAAGAAACAAATGGATGAAGAAGCTGTTGAGTTTCCATAAGGTGTTGTGTTTCAAAATGAGGTTGATACTAATGGTGGTGTGTTTTCAAATGAGGTGATTACTGAAGAAGTTGTGTTTCTAAAAGAGGTTGTTGTTGAAGAGTTTGTGATTCCATATGAGGTGGTTGTTGAATAAGTGGTAGTAGGGGCTGTTGAAGTGAAGGAAGAGACAAATGATGGTGATGATGTTGTTGCACAAGAGGTGGTGAAAGACCTTAAGAGGAGAAAAGTCATGGCAGTGATGACTAACAAGGAAGAGAAATATAATGTTACGTGGATGGTTTCATGTTTACTATTTTATTATGGTTAAGTAGTAGAGGATTATGTTAGTGTGCTATTACGGTTTAATCTAACTTTTTATATGTAATAGCTTATGGTAAGGAAGCTAACATATGTGATTTATGAACCAAATGCCTATTACCATATGCAGATTGACTTTTTAGTGTGCAATTGTATGAAGTAATTAAACCTTTTGGCAATATTAGAAGCCTAACAAATGCCTAAATGTGTGCAATTTTTTGAAGAAATTAAAACTTTTGGCTATGATTTTCATAGATTTGCGGTTTGTCAAAATGGTCACTACAAATCCATACCAAACTTAAATTTTGGTCAAATTTTTTCGTAATTATAATTTGTAGTGTGGCTTTCATATGATTTGCACTTGAAAGGACAAGATTTAAACACCTGAGCTTGTTAAGTTATTTGTAAAACCCGCATGCTTTTACCATGAATAGTACCCTTACGATCGTACGTACATGATTAGAATTTTCCTTTTATAGCATGTTTAAGTTTCACGAACAAGATTTACAAGTATTACGTACGTGTGATAACACGATAAGTATTTAATACGTATTAAGACACGATAATTATTTCAATAATAATTATAATCACGAACATACAAACATGAAATCATGAACGTAAATAATCACGAGCTTAGTATTACGTATTTATGTATATTTATTACGATCATGAATAAATATAATAAGACATGAATGATAACTATTTAAATCATGTAAACACGAACACGAGAACACACTTAATATTAGATACGAGAAAACTATGGGTTACCTTTGTGGGCCCCATCATACCTGCGGCTAGAAAACAAGACAAGGGTCAAGCCTATTTTAATTTTCACTAAACAAGGAAAAAGGGAAAACTTATTTTCATAATAACAAAAATTAGAAAACAAGAAAAACCCTAATCTCTCTTTTGGTTCTCTCTTGGCCGTCGGGTATAGAACACACACAAGGGTGTGTTGGTTGATTTTGGTGATTGATTTCTCGCAAGGTTGTTAGTGTGTTCATCTTCCTTAGTTTCACGTAATCGGTAAATCCTTAAACCCCTTTTCTTTATGTTTTTATTTAAATCAAGAACACATGAAATCATGAATGATATTAAAACAAGTGAATACATGTTAATAAATCATGGGGGTAAAATTAATTAGGGTTTAAAGGGGTGTCTGTTTTTGGCCAACGCATGGAACCGAGACCAAAGGGGTCTCGGCTTGCTTTTGTTTCGCACCAACCGAGACCTCAAGATCTCAATGTGTGTTGTGTGTCTCGGTCGCAGGAACAACGGGAACCCCGACCTCGGTCGGGGTGTGTTTTTGGCTTGGTGGGTCTCGGCTAAGAACAAGGAACCACCACCGGCTTAAGCCGGTGGCTAAATAAGGAAAGCAGGGGGAACCTTAGGCCGCGGCAGCAAGGGTAACCACCGGCTAGCCGGTAGGAACTTTTGCTAGCCGGCGGCTAGCCAAGACCAAGGGTGCGTTTGGTTGGCCGGTTCATGGGTTAAACCGGTCCGGTTCACGACATGTTTAGATTAAAACACATGTTCGGTTCATGGGTTATTTTGCAAGTTAATTATTTTACAAGGTTAATTATTTTAACAAAATTTAAATTAAATTAATTAAAACATGTACATGATTAGTTTAATTTATGCATGACTTAGGTTATTAATATTATTAATACATGAATTTTAACTTAAGTAATTACCATTTTATTTAGACTATATAATTAATTAATTATTAAAACCATGACTTATAATTAATTAATTTACATGACTTAGGTTATATTATTAAGAGATAATAATACATGTGTTAACCTAAGTATTTTTACCTTTATTTAATTAAATCATGTTATATTTAATTTAATACTTTAACCTATATTTTGTTTAATTTACATGAAATAATTAATAAACTATACTATTTAATTACATGACTTAGAATATTAATCAGTAAACACTTAAGCTTATATAAGTAGCTTAATAATCCAGCTTATTTCTATTTATGGAAACTTTCTATTTTTAGAAACTTATTTAATTAAGGCAGCTAATCTATTTATGGAAACTTTCTATTTCTAGAAACTTATCTATTTTAAGCAGTAAATCTATTTTTGGAAACTTTCTATTTTTGGAAACTTTCTATTTTAGGAAATCTGCTATTTTTAGAAAGTACTTATTATTACACAACAAGTATAATAATACAAAAAACACAAAAAATACTTAATCAAAATAGACAGAATACATGATAAACGCAGTATAAAACTTAAATCAGTAAAATATGACATGAACATATAAAACAAGTTAAGACATGATATAAAATCAGTTACGTACTCAGTAATCAGATACTTATACACGTATGTATTTATGTAGCATTAGTGATACCGAAGTAGGACTCTCTTCCGTTCGTCTTCTTCGTTCACTTGACACAAGGTACGGATTCTCCGTCCTTTCAGTATGGACATTCTTCCTTATTAGGATTCCCCGTATGCAGCCAACTATTTTCCCCAGTATATGTTTATATGTTTTTGAATTGCTTATGTTTAATTAGATACCTAAAGCCATATACATGCATGACCAGTTTCACCTAGTTATGGAGGTACCATAACCATAACACTGGAGGCACTAGTGTTATGACTCCACCGCGATGGAGTGATAGCTCGTGGCGTCCCTTCAGCTTTTGGCCATATTATTATTATTAGGTGGGGCGTATGGGTGCATCCTAGTTTACAGGTTTTCAGCAGATTATTCAGGTGAATGTGGTGTGTGCCTTGCATCCTTCACAAGGAGTTAATCCCTCCTACCCAAACCAGTATATTAAATTAGAGGTAGCTCCTCTAATTTGCATGACGAGGTCACCCCTCCAAGTATTCATGCACGTTGATAATTCATGACCTATATTGGCTAATGGTAAATGTGACAACCCGTCAATTTCAGGTCGTTATTTTAATCTCGACTATTACGTATTACGTGTTTACTTTAATGAGAATTTTAATTTATCGACTAACCGAGAAGGTTATGACTTGAAACTAGCGTAAGAATGTCGATTAGATGAAAACCGACAAGGAATATGTTAGGTATCGATATTACATTCTCAAATAATCATGAAAATGATTTTTATTATATTTAATCTTTATTTCTCGTATTTTACGTTTTAACGAATGACGATAACTATTAGTGATCGCGATACCGACGGATGCCCAAAAATTTACGTTTTATTATCGATTGTCTCGATATTGTATATTTTCGACGTTTTCGATTTAATTACGTTTTAAGTCGTGTCGAAGCTTTATTATTATTTTTATGAAGCGTTTTAACTTTCAAAAAGTATTTTTTTTTTACGAAACCCGAGCCCCGTAAATATTTTTAAAATTTACAATTTACATTTTCTACCTTGTAAACTATTTACTTGCATTTTTGTACCAAAACTATGCCTAAATGACAAAAACTACCCTACCCTTGGACTATAAATACTTTTTCCACTAGCAAACTTACATTAAAAATTCATTTAACAAAATTTTTGTCCACTCTCTCTCTTGTTCTTCCCTTGACCGTCCACCATCAACCCACCAAATCCATTGATTTTTGATTTTGTACTTTGAATCAAAGGAAACTAAAACAAGTCCCATCCTAGAAATTTCAAGAGCTTTCTATTGGTATAATTTTCTTCTACATGCATTCACTAAATTTTATTTTCAATTTTTAGTGAAGAACTTGATGTTTGATCCATTTTTGTGTTTATATATGGTGTTAATAATATAATATTCATAGTGGGTTATGGTTGCATGTAAGATTTTTGATGGTTTAATTTTTGTGAGATTAAATTTGAGGGTGTTATGAGTTAGTTAGATGTGTTAGTATGATATTAGGATCATATTAGGACTATAGGAATTGTTGGAATGGGTCGAAAAATTGTTTTGGTATGATTTTAGATAGGCTATTTTAGGCAGTAACTTTAAGTCCATTTTTGAAATTGTTACTGTGGTAAACTTGGTAAACTAATAAGATAGGGTCGTAGAGAATTTCGTTAGCTTCGATTTGAGCTAAAGTAGAGCTTCTAACTCATTACGAGCGAAAAGTTATGCTACTTTTAGTATTTGTGTACCGGGAGACGGGTATCGGCACAATCCGAAAATTGTTGTCGATATTTGGAACGAATCTCGGGGACTATAAAATGAGTTTTAAAAATGTTCAAGGGCTGTTGTAAGTTGATAAACCTCAGGTTATGAGTCTATTTTCAAACCCGAGTGTCGGTTTTGCAAACGGAAATGTTTAGATAAGTCAAAATGGTTTTACAAGTCAAAGGCGTAAAACTGTCCGGTTTTTGTAACACGAAGGTGTGTCGGGCAGAAGGTCTTAGAAGTAATATTTTTGAATGAAATTTAAACTGAGTCTTATTCATATTATGTGTGAGTTTGTCACCAAGTTTCGTCGAAATCGGACATGTCTAGATAGGTTAGATTGGTGTGTACATTTGGAGTGTACATGCTGAGTGGCATTTTGGACATGTAGTTCAATACTTGTATGGCGTGAGTTGAGTATTCACTATTGGACATGGTGACTTACTCAAGTGTTAAGTCATTATATAAATGACTTAGCTACTGGTCCGAGGGAAGTAAAATGATGGTTTGACTTGCGTTGACTTGGCGTCTTATGACGGGTCAATGTCGAGGGTGTAAGTGTCTAAAAGAATAAGTGTTGAATAAAAGGGTATAGAAGTACACTTACATTGTTGTTGTTTTTCGGGATTTTCATGGTCATTTGAAATTGACTTTTGTATTATTTAAGTATTATTTATACTTGAGCCGTTTATTAACGAACGCGCCTTAATTAGTAGGTTGCGGTCTTCGTGTTTAACGGGCATCACAAATCGTCGGCGATCGTCACGTCACTACTATCGTATCAAGGTGAGTCTATAGCCTCGCTTTACATGTTTACTTGTTTTATAAAACCCGCGAGGGGGATAACATGCTTGTTTTATTAAAATAAGAGGGGTACGACGAGAAGTTGTGGAAACCCTTATTATTGGAAAAACATTATATAAATGAAGGGTACAACGAGAAGTTGTGGTAAACCCTCATTCTTTTAAAATTGAACACAAAGGACCCGATTGTATGCTTAGATGAAAGTTGTTATATAAGTTTGTTTAGCCTTAAAGACCCATGAATCGTGAATTGTTAATCGAAAAGAACGCTAATACTATGGATAGATCTATCGGGGTGACACCCAGTCCGGTCGCGACTAGCTATCACGTGGTGTTGTGATGCACCAGTAATGAAACATCGGATGCAATTGTATAAGAGAAATATACGCACTTGGCTAGGTGTGTTGGGCTGAAATAATATATGTTAACGTTCAATTTCACGAGACTTATGAAATAACAACGATAATTATGTCTGATCCACATGATTGTCAACTACGGAAGGTTTATTCAGAATACTTGTGTTCATTTATTTAATTTAAACTCTATAGATTCACTCAACGTTTTTGTTGACTTTATAGCATGTTTTATCTCAGGTCCATGAAGAAGGCACTCAAGGAAGGCGGTTTCACGCAGCTTGCTAAATTAAATTGTTTTGGCCCGCTTTACTAAACTATGTCCATTCTAAGAAACTTTTATTAATTGGTTGGTTGTGTAAACTTAAAACTATTTGGGACCATGTGTGAACTGTTTTATTTTAAAACAAATGAATGGATGTATGTTTTGTTAAAACGACTCATTTTGAGGCGTTTTCTATGATATTGAGGTTGAACCATGATAGTAACACCCAATGACCCTTCCGCTGCTATGAACCGAAATTGGGGGTGTTACAGATTGGCATCAGAGCTCAAGTTATAGAGAACGAAAAGATTTTCCAAAAATAAAATTTTGAAATCTTTTGACTATAACATCTGCAAGCGAAACCTCCGAGTTGCCAATGGACGAGAATAAGCAAAGTATATATATATATATGTTATACATATTTAATTATTATTTATGCTTAAAACATAATGGATTACATTTATTTATTTATAAATGTTTATTATTTGATTATTATAATACTAATACGTGATTTACAAACGACGCTGATTGTCACAATAGAAATCCCTGTCTTTTGACTCATTCCTCGTGAATCTTCGTTCCTTGTCTAAATTCTATTCCTTATTCTATCATCCATTCTTGTTTCTTTTCATCTATCTATTCTTATTTCATGTTTTGTTATCACAAGCGTTGAATGAATACTCATTTTGATGTGAATTGTGTAACAGGATCATGCCGCCAAAACAGTTGACTGAGACTCAGTTACGTGCTATAGTAGCTGATCAATTTCAGATATCTATGAATGCATTTATGGCAAATTTGAATAATGGAGCCGGTGGATCTGGTGGAGCTAGTGGATCCGGTGGAGCTGGTGGATCTGGTGGAGCTGGCGATACTGGAGCTGGCGCTACTGGAGCTGGCGCTACTGGAGCTGGCGCTACTGGAGCTGGCGCTACTGGAGCTGGCGCTACGGGAGCTGATAATGCTGGAGCTGGTAATGCGGGAGCTGGCAATGCTGGTGCTGGAGCTGGTGATGCTGATAGACCAGTGATTCCTGAAAACAAGAAGTGCAATTATACCTCGTTCATGAAATGCAAACCTCCAACTTTTAAGGGTACTGAAGGCGTTGTTGGGTTAATGCAATGGTTTGAGAAATTAGAATCCGTGTTTCGATTTAGTGGAAGTGAGGAAGGAGATAAAGTGATGTTTGCCTCTGCTACTCTTCAAGGGCGAGCATTAACTTGGTGGAATGGAAGAATGGCATCATTGGGTATGGATGCTGTGTATGCTACACCTTGGGTCGAAGTAAGAAGATGGATGACTGAGGAATTCTGTCCAAGGAGTGTTATTCAGAGGTTAGAACAGGAACTATATCAGCTGAGACTGAAGGGTACTGACATCGATGGATACACCAACAGATTCCATGAACTTGCTCTACTTTGTCCAAACAAAGTTAACCCTGAATACTTGAAGGTAGAGCAGTATATTCGAGGCTTACCGACCAACATCCGTGGGGATGTGACCTCCTCTAAACCTGCCAATATTGATGAAGCTGTTCGTATGGCCTACCAACTAATGGGTCAAATCATCCAAGACAAGGCTGATGGTGTTTCTGAAGGCAACAAAAGAAGAGCTGAAAATGACAGTGATGATCGTGGTGATAACCGTCAATCTCACAACAGAAATCAAAACCGAAGGAGGGGTAACGCTAATGCGATGACTGAAGCTGCAACTGCTGATAAGGGAACCAGATGTCAACGCTGCAAGAAGTCCCATACTGGTGAATGTGCTAAGTGTGGAAAGTGCAACAAGCTAGGTCACAAGACTGAAGACTGTTGGGGACCAGGAAAGAAGGGAGTGACGTGTTATAACTGCCAAGGTAAAGGTCACATGAGGAACCAATGCCCTCAACCTCCGAAGAATGCACGTGGTGGAGATAACCAAGGAAAAGCTTATCAGTTGGGAGAAGCCGAAGCGAAGCAAAACCCGAAAGTTGTCACTGGTATGTTTTTACTAAACAACCGTTATGCTACAGCTTTATTTGATTCTGGTGCGGACAAAAGCTTTGTGTCTACAAGTTTTAGTGCCTTAATTGATATCAAACCGGTCGAATTAGACGCAAGTTATGAGGTAGAACTAGCTGATGGTAAATTAGTGAGTACAAATCGTGCGCTCCTAGGATGTTCTCTTAATCTCTTGAACCGTATTTTTAAGATAGACTTGATGATTGTTGAATTGGGAAGTTTTGATGTTATTATCGGAATGGATTGGTTATCCAAGTATAACGCGTCTATCTTGTGTGGAGAAAAGAAAGTTAGGATTCCTTTAGACGACAAGACCATGGTTATCGAAGGTGATCAACGTAATTCGCGACTGAAAATCGTTTCGTGCATTAAGGCTCGTAAGTATATCGAAAGAGGCTGTGAGTTATTCCTAGCTAAAGTAGTGGAGAAGGAATCGAAGGAGAAACGTGCTGAAGATGTACCTGTTATCCGTGACTTTCCTGAAGTGTTTCCGGAAGATTTGCCTGGACTTCCTCCTCCAAGGCAAGTAGAATTCCAAATTGACCTAATTCCTGGTGCTGCACCCGTGGCTCGTGCGCCATATCGTTTAGCCCCATCCGAGTTGAAGGAGTTATCTGTACAATTGCAAGAGCTATCTGATAAAGGTTTTATACGACCGAGTTCGTCACCTTGGGGAGCTCCTGTCTTATTCGTTAAGAAGAAAGATGGTTCGTTTCGCATGTGTATTGATTACCGAGAGTTGAATAAGCTAACGATCAAGAATCGTTATCCGCTTCCAAGAATTGATGATTTATTCGATCAACTTCAAGGTTCTCGTGTTTTCTCCAAGATTGATCTTCGTTCTGGTTACCATCAACTTCGCATACGTGAGGGAGATATTCCTATTACGGCGTTTAGAACTCGTTATGGTCATTATGAGTTTCTGGTTATGCCTTTTGGTTTGACTAATGCACCTGCTGTATTCATGGATTTAATGAATCGCATTTGTAAGCCGTATCTTGATAAATTCGTGATCGTTTTCATAGATGACATTCTAATCTACTCCAAGAGCAATGAAGAGCATGCCTAACACTTAAGGATTATCTTGAACTTGTTGAAGAACGAAAAGTTATACGCTAAGTTCTCAAAGTGTGATTTTTGGCTTAATTCTGTACAATTTCTCGGACACGTGGTCGATAAAAGTGGAGTACATGTTGATCCTGCAAAGATCGAAGCCATCAAGAATTGGAGTGCTCCGACTACTCCAACTGAAGTGCGACAATTTCTAGGTCTGGCTGGTTATTACCGAAGGTTTATTGAAGGATTCTCTTTGATATCGAAACCATTAACGAAGCTGACTCAGAAGAATAAACCGTATGTGTGGGGCGATGATGAAGAAGAAGCTTTCCAAACCCTGAAGATGAAACTCTGTAGTGCGCCGATTTTATCGTTACCTGAAGGAAGTGAAGATTTTGTTGTTTATTGCGATGCATCTCTCAGAGGATATGGTGCTGTTCTTATGCAACGCGAAAAGGTGATCGCATATGCCTCTAGACAATTAAGGAAGAATGAGGAGAACTACACTACCCATGACTTGGAATTGGGCGCTATGGTTTTTGCTCTGCGACTTTGGAGACATTATCTGTACGGTACGAAGTGTATAGTATTCACTGATCATAAAAGCCTACAATACATATTGGATCAAAAGGAGCTGAATATGAGGCAACGTCGATGGGTTGAACTATTGAGTGATTACGACTGCGAAATTCGTTATCATCCGGGAAAGGCGAACGTGGTAGCTGACGCGTTAAGTCGAAAGGAAAGGGAGAAACCGATTCGAGTGCGTGCTTTGGTGGTGACAGTTCATAATAACTTACCTGAGCAGATTCGGAACGCACAAGTTGAAGCGTGCAAGAAGGAAAATATTGCAGTCGAAAGATTTAGAGGAGACGGTGAAACATTTGAGACGCGACCCGATGGTATCAGATGTTTGAGAGGTCGAATTTGGTTACCATTCTTCGGTGGACTGAGAGACTTGATTATGTTAGAATCTCATAAGTCCAAGTATTCTATTCATCCTGGATCGGACAAAATGTACCAAGACTTGAAAAAGTTATACTGGTGGCCGAATATGAAAGCTGATATTGCAACATACATCGCGAAATGCTTAACATGTGCAAAAGTGAAAGCTGAATATCAGAAGCCGTCAGGATTACTTGTCCAACCTGAAATTCCAGTCTGGAAATGGGAGTGAATTACGATGGACTTCATCACAAAACTCCCAAGGACACCGTCTGGGTTCGATGCGATTTGGGTTATTGTCGATCGTTTAACTAAATCCGCTCATTTTATTCCAATCAACGAGAGGTTCGGATTGGAGAAACTCGCCGATATTTATCTGAAGGAAATCGTGTGCAAGCATGGTGTTCCTATTTCAATCATTTCCGATAGAGATAGTCGTTTTGCTTCTGGATTTTGGAGATCACTTCAAAAGTCGTTAGGAACCAATTTGGATATGAGCACAGCCTATCATCCACAAACTGATGGGCAAAGCGAAAGAACAATCCAAACTTTGGAGGATATGCTACGTGCTTGTGTGATAGACTTTGGAAGTAGCTGGGATAAGCACTTACATTTGGCCGAATTCTCGTACAATAACAGTTATCACGCGAGTATTAAAGCTGCACCTTTTGAAGCACTGTATGGGAGAAAATGTAGATCACCCGTTAGCTGGAGTGAGGTTGGTGATGCCCAACTCACTGGACCAGATTTGATTAGGGAGACGACGGATATGATTGTGCAAATTAAGAATAGATTGTTGTCTGCTCGAAGCCGACAGAAGAGTTATGCGGATGTGAGAAGAAAACCATTGGAGTTTAACGTGGGAGATAAGGTTATGCTAAAGGTATCACCATGGAAAGGTGTTGTACGATTTGGAAAACGTGGGAAGTTAAGTCCTCGTTATATCGGACCATTCAAGGTTACATCTAGAGTAGGACCCGTGGCATACCAACTTGAACTACCACAAGAACTGTATGGGATTCATAACACTTTTCACGTGTCGAATCTGAAGAAGTGTTTATCCGATGAAGAACTCGGTATACCGTTAGACGAGGTTAAGGTTGATAAGAAGTTGCATTTTATTGAAGAACCGGTCGAGATCATGGATCGCGAGGTCAAGCAACTGAAGCAAAGCCGAATACCTATCGTCAAAGTTCGATGGAACTCTCGAAGAGGACCGGAGTTTACTTGGGAACGAGAAGACCAAATGTGGAAGAATTACCCTCATCTCTTTGATTTCAACAAGCGATCGGGCAAGAACGCAAGTTGATCTTCGAGGGCGAAGATCCTAATTTGGTGGGGATGATGTGACAACCCGTCAATTTCAGGTCGTTATTTTAATCTCGACTATTACGTATTACGTGTTTACTTTAATGAGAATTTTAATTTATCGACTAACCGAGAAGGTTATGACTTGAAACTAGCGTAAGAATGTCGATTAGATGAAAACCGACAAGGAATATGTTAGGTATCGATATTACATTCTCAAATAATCATGAAAATGATTTTTATTATATTTAATCTTTATTTCTCGTATTTTACGTTTTAACGAATGACGATAACTATTAGTGATCGCGATACCGACGGATGTCCAAAAATTTACGTTTTATTATCGATTGTCTCGATATTGTATATTTTCGACGTTTTCGATTTAATTACGTTTTAAGTCGTGTCGAAGCTTTATTATTATTTTTATGAAGCGTTTTAACTTTCGAAAAGTATTTTTTTTTTACGAAACCCGAGCCCCGTAAATATTTTTAAAATTTACGATTTACATTTTCTACCTTGTAAACTATTTACTTGCATTTTTGTACCAAAACTATGCCTAAATGACAAAAACTACCCTACCCTTGGACTATAAATACTTTTTCCACTAGCAAACTTACATTAAAAATTCATTTAACAAAATTTTTGTCCACTCTCTCTCTTGTTCTTCCCTTGACCGTCCACCATCAACCCACCAAATCCATTGATTTTTGATTTTGTACTTTGAATCAAAGGAAACTAAAACAAGTCCCATCCTAGAAATTTCAAGAGCTTTCTATTGGTATAATTTTCTTCTACATGCATTCACTAAATTTTATTTTCAATTTTTGGTGAAGAACTTGATGTTTGATCTATTTTTGTGTTTATATATGGTGTTAATAATATAATATTCATAGTGGGTTATGGTTGCATGTAAGATTTTTGATGGTTTAATTTTTGTGAGATTAAATTTGAGGGTGTTATGAGTTAGTTAGATGTGTTAGTATGATATTAGGATCATATTAGGACTATAGGAATTGTTGGAATGGGTCGAAAAATTGTTTTGGTATGATTTTTAGATAGGCTATTTTAGGCAGTAACTTTAAGTCCGTTTTTGAAATTATTACTGTGGTAAACTTGGTAAACTAATAAGATAGGGTCGTAGAGAATTTTGTTAGCTTCGATTTGAGCTAAAGTAGAGCTTCTAACTCATTACGAGCGAAAAGTTATGCTACTTTTAGTATTTGTGTACCGGGAGACGGGTATCGGCACAATCCGAAAATTGTTGTCGATATTTGGAACGAATCTCGGGGACTATAAAATGAGTTTTAAAAATGTTCAAGGGCTGTTGTAAGTTGATAAACCTCAGGTTATGAGTCTATTTTCAAACCCGAGTGTCGGTTTTGCAAACGGAAATGTTTAGATAAGTCAAAATGGTTTTACAAGTCAAAGGCGTAAAACTGTCCGGTTTTTGTAACACGAAGGTGTGTCGGGCAGAAGGTCTTAGAAGTAATATTTTTGAATGAAATTTAAACTGAGTCTTATTCATATTATGTGTGAGTTTGTCACCAAGTTTCGTCGAAATTGGACATGTCTAGATAGGTTAGATTGGTGTGTACATTTGGAGTGTACATGCTGAGTGGCATTTTGGACACGTAGTTCAATACTTGTATAGCGTGAGTTGAGTATTCACTATTGGACATGGTGACTTACTCAAGTGTTAAGTCATTATATAAATGACTTAGCTACTGGTCCGAGGGAAGTAAAATGATGGTTTGACTTGCGTTGACTTGGCGTCTTATGACGGGTCAATGTCGAGGGTGTAAGTGTCTAAAAGAATAAGTGTTGAATAAAAGGGTATAGAAGTACACTTACATTGTTGTTGTTTTTCGGGATTTTCATGGTCATTTGAAATTGACTTTTGTATTATTTAAGTATTATTTATACTTGAGTCGTTTATTAACGAACGCGCCTTAATTGGTAGGTTGCGGTCTTCGTGTTTAACGGGCATCACAAATCGTCGGCGATCGTCACGTCACTACTATCGTATCAAGGTGAGTCTATAGCCTCGCTTTACATGTTTACTTGTTTTATAAAACCCGCGAGGGGGATAACATGCTTGTTTTATTAAAATAAGAGGGGTACGACGAGAAGTTGTGGAAACCCTTATTATTGGAAAAACATTATATAAATGAAGGGTACAACGAGAAGTTGTGGTAAACCCTCATTCTTTTAAAATTGAACACAAAGGACCCGATTGTATGCTTAGATGAAAGTTGTTATATAAGTTTGTTTAGCCTTAAAGACCCATGAATCGTGAATTGTTAATCGAAAAGAACGCTAATACTATGGATAGATCTATCGGGGTGACACCCAGTCCGGTCACGACTAGCTATCGCATGGTGTTGTGATGCACCAGTAATGAAACATCGGATGCAATTGTATAAGAGAAATATACGCACTTGGCTAGGTGTGTTGGGCTGAAATAATATATGTTAACGTTCAATTTCACGAGACTTATGAAATAACAACGATAATTATGTCTGATCCACATGATTGTCAACTACGGAAGGTTTATTCAGAATACTTGTGTTCATTTATTTAATTTAAACTCTATAGATTCACTCAACGTTTTTGTTGACTTTATAGCATGTTTTATCTCAGGTCCATGAAGAAGGCACTCAAGGAAGGCGGTTTCACGCAGCTTGCTAAATTAAATTGTTTTGGCCCGCTTTACTAAACTATGTCCATTCTAAGAAACTTTTATTAATTGGTTGGTTGTGTAAACTTAAAACTATTTGGGACCATGTGTGAACTGTTTTATTTTAAAACAAATGAATGGATGTATGTTTTGTTAAAACGACTCATTTTGAGGCGTTTTCTATGATATTGAGGTTGAACCATGATAGTAACACCCAATGACCCTTCCGCTGCTATGAACCGAAATTGGGGGTGTTACAGTAAACATGTTAAACAGTTTTTATAATATAAACATAAGGCTTTTCAAACTATGAAACCAGTTTTAATAAGACATGCCAAGTTATTCAGGACTTAGTATTTTCCGCTGCTTCATGCTTATATGCTTATATTATTCATGCTTTACTTGTATATCCGTGCACTGAGCGTTATGCTCAGCCGTTTTCCTTTCATGTTCCCAAAACGGCAGGTACTCAGGGACGCTCGTAGAATTTAAGCGTACGTGCATATGGATTGGAAGCTTCCTAGCCTTCTTTACTTTATGCATTTCTTTATACTTTAATAGTCATTTCCATGGACATTGTTTAGTACTTTTCATTTACAGTACTTATGTTTGTGTGTGATGAGTTCTACTTTTGGGGTACCGATGTTTGAATCCGGTATTTCCTTTATGGTCATTTGATGTTTAATACATTATCCGTGTATGTTTTGATGACACGCCATAATCACGCGTGACATTCCATTTACCAAAATGGGGTGTTACATTATTTTTCATTATGTTTTACTATTTATATTTTCATTGTGTTTTACTATTATATTTTTTTGTTGTGTTTTACTATTTATATTTTTTGTATCATTTGTTTGTACCTAACATGATTAACAAATTGTGATATATGATTAATTGTGAATGCGTTTGAGTTGTAGGTTAAGTTATTTAGAAACAAAAGTCTCTAAAAGTGTCATTCATTCAGGTTTTATGAGATGCTATTGCAACGTTAGTAATGTGATTCTGAATGAGTTTGAGTTGTAGGTTTGGTTGACCTTTGTTACATTTTGATGAACAACATTAGCTGGCATCTAATGCGTAAAGGAAAAAGGAAGTTATTTACACACCAATTTCCTATGCCAAACACTAAAAGAGCGACGTAAGAAATTCAAGGGGGCATAAAAACCCGCTACTGCTACGAATGGTGATGATCTAGAAAGGTATCTTAATAGTTAGAAAAATTACGTACGTTTTAGTTAAAGTTATGAATTCAATATGAGCTAAGGACATTATGTATTCACCGTTTGTTTTAATCTTTACAAGAACAAGGATAACTTGGATTCAATCAATAATGATGGGTTGTTTAGGTCTGATACAGGGCTTTATATGGAATAGATCTAAGAACCAAATGAACAAGATGAGTTGTTCATGTACAAGAATGTGAATGAATATATATGTACTATTCTTGTCACTGCATTATTATTGCACATGATTATTGTTTGGCACGGTGTTGTGTATATAGACTGCATACAGACTTTCACTTTGTGTACAAAATCTATCATGAGGCAGAGGAGTGTAGATGGTCGGGCTGGTAGATTCGGTACTTGGTCAAAATGCGTTTTTTCATATGGGTTGGATTGAATATATGAAAATGGAGTTATGCTTTTGTTATAAATTGTATTTTTAACTGATTTTAGGCGAAAGTATTTATGTTCAACTATGAAAGTCTTGATAGCTGCTATATGTAACAAGGCCTCAAGCTGTTAAGTGACTTCATGTTCCTCTTAAAGAGTTTGGGCATTTTTATAGATAACCTTATGTATAGATTTTTTTTGTTCCCATATTTAATCACTTCACCATGGTTGATTTTATGAATTAAAGAAGAAAGATAGATGATTTCTAGAGAGAGAAAGTAGAGAGAGAGGTGATTAACTATGTGAAATTAGATTAGATAAAATGAGAAGTTACAACCCTCCTAACATGCTAGGAGGGTGCTTATATAGTCCACCTACATGCGGGCTTTATATTGGACTATATTTGTTTTGGGCCGGGCTTGAATAAAATGCTTAGTACCTTAAAAGAGGCCTTTTAAGCTAGCCATCAAGCCCGTAATGTCATGACTATTTTAGCTAACTATTACAACGTTCTAATAAATGTTACAATAAAAACCTATGACCGAACATTCTAGTTTGACTAAATATTTTGAGGCTAACAATCTCCCCCAATGTGAGATCATTCCTCTTCGATATTTTGGAGATCAATGGAGATTAAGAATCTCGTCATAAATGAGTCTTGAACGTGTAATAGTACTCTTGTTCCTTCATGCTGTGATCTTTGAGCCTTTTGTTGTTGCTTTTCGACTTTGTCTTTAATCTTGAGATCTTCAAATCATTCTTGACTTGTCTTTGCCATATTGTTATCTTGTGTCTTCATCCACATGCTCATACTTCGCACCATCTTGACAGCTTTCTAACAATCTCCTTTGAATATAGGTCATTTCTCTACATTAATTGTTAAGGAAGATTTTGATCATCAGAGTTGCGGAAGTCTTTAGTTTTCTTGATTGTTGAATGTCTTTGGGCATGAGTATGTGGTTTTGAATCTTTGATTTTGCTGAGTACACCGTACCATCACCTTCTCGAGACAAAACTTAGACACGGACTGAAATGGCTTTGACATTCGTCCTAAATCGGTAGCGTTTTACCTCCGGTCGGTGAAGACCGTTACACGATATTAAATATCGTACCTGTGGTTAGGTAGATTCAATTAAGAACCTCCTTTACAGGGTTTCGTGACTGTACTAGCCATTCTCTTTACTCGACCGTCTCAAAGCAAGACTGTGAACATAAAGAATGAATCAATTGGATAAATATCCGCTTGATTAAAGTCGTCAATTCAAATTCCTGGAACAAGTTTGATTCATTAAGAATCTTATCATTGTTGCTTTCCAATTGACACAAGCTTCATTCATAAGAATCTCGCAAGTTACCTACCGTAACGCTGTTTGATGTTGACGCTAGTAGGATTTCCATTCGTCATTGTGAATATTAATAAATATCACTCTGAATGTTCTGGCAAGACCATAAAGATATTGCGTAGAAACCTGAAACGAGTTTGAATCGATAAAGAAACAAACCACTGTTGCTTTTCAGTTTTACATATGTTCAATTCATAAAGAATCTTACACATGACCTACCGCAGTGTTGTTTGATGTTAACACTAGAAGGATTTCCACTCATCATTGTGAATACTAAGTAGTATTACTCTGAGTGTTCTAGAAATATCACAAGGATATAGCGTAGGATTCTCTTGATCGTCATTCGTGTGTCCTAACGAGATTTGATTGATCTCTTGGCTCTATACTCGATTTGTGCACTTTTAGTGGTCGGAGGTTGGAGCAGATGCCACCTATTCAATATCAACTATCTCAGAGTAAGAAAGTCAATAGAAGTCGTGTTGATCTCCATGAAAATAAAACAAACTTCTTTGAGAGAAGCCTGAGTCAGCTGGGGAGGGGTTGTGCATTACATCACTGGGTCCATGATGCGTCATCTTCATGATGTGTTCACCCGGTTTCTGCCTAAGTTGTATGGAGGGATAATTTCTTTACACCCTTTATCCTTACATTTCTTTTTCATTCTTCAACCCCCTCAATGCTTACCAAGACATCATTACTAACACCTTGTTGTGATTGTTCTGGTGCTAGCATTAGTACTTAGTCGACATTCAGCTACGTTCACATTCTACTCCATCTTTCCTAAGGACTTCTAATAATCTATTGGATTGTCCCTGGGAAGATCCCTTCGGTTCTGGTTGGATTATAAGACTTAAACCTAACCACTCTTTTGACACCAATAACGCCGTGAATTAAAGATGTTGTGGGTATTTGACCGTAACCATAAGTGCTTGAGTCTTTAGATCACATTTTAATCACATTTTCTCCCTTATCTCTAATATATAAAATCGTTTGATATTAGAGATACCAAATTTGATTAAAATATATTGTGAAAATAGTCTTGAAAAACTTTCGGGAGAAAAATATGTCAAACTTAGCATGAATTTGGAACGCTCCCCCTCAAAAATTGATCCAATTGAATTGTCATTGTGAGGATATGATCCATATTTCGCTTTTTGAGGATGGGAGTTGTTGAACACTCAAGTGTAAGAATATTTAACTTCTTTTGCTGAGGGTAAGCGCACTAAATCGTACACTCCCCCGCGAATATAGATCCGGGTTGCAATATGAAAGTGATTACAAGCCATTGTGTTGAGCTTAAAACGTTGAACTTTTTGTGACAAGCTCAACCCAAGATAGATTGCTCTACCCGTTGTGTGAAAAATTGTCCAAAATAGACATTTTCCTTTATTAAAAGTAGAAATGACATGTTTTGAAAAATATTTACAACTTTCATTCGAGCTTTATGTACACACCTGTGTCGTTATTGAGCGACATTTCTAGGTATGTCCATATTATCGATACTGAAAGACATATGGAGAAGAATATTTTTGGATTTTCAAAGATTTTTAATTTTTGTATTTTGCTTTTTCATTAATATTTACATGTAGATGTTTGATAGATGAATCAAGCAGACTTTTTTGCCAGAATCTCCAGTTCTGATGGAGTCAAACATCTCATACCAATTTTCCTAACTAGATACGCAAACCTCTCTTTCGAAAGAGCTTTCGTAAACAAGTCAGCTAATTGGTAATCAGTTCCAACAAAGTTTAGTTCAACGATACCCCTTTCAACTTGTTTCTTAATGAAGTGATATCTTACATCAATATGCTTCGTGCGGGAATGTTGTACCGGATTGCAGAAGATGGCTATGGCGGACTTTGAGTCACAGTACATATGTACTTTATCAAAGTGGAAGCCATAATCCGTGATTTGTGTTCTCATCCATAGAACTTGAGCACAACACGCAGATAGAGACACATACTCCGCTTCGGCTGATGATAGTGACGTGCAATCCTGCTTCTTGGAAGACCATCCCACGAGCTTATCTTGACCTAGAAATTGTGCACCACTAGAAGTACTTTTTCGTGTATCAAGACACCCTGCATGATCAGTATTTGAATAGGCCGTTAGAAATAAACCGGTTTCCCTCGGATGCGAATGGTATTCTTAAGGTACCGAAAGACCCGTTTAACCTCCTTGAGGTACTTTTCGGTCGTGCTTGATATCATGCACAATAACACGTGGCATGTGATATATCTGGTTGGCTTGCTGTTAAGTACATGAGGGAGCCGATCATGGAACGATATCTCGTTTGATCTATGGCATCTCCCTCCAAATCAGCATCTAGGGATGTGGTTGATAATGGTGTTCCAACGGGGTCACATGAGGTCATACCATGCTTTTTGATTATCTCTTGACAATACTTAGCTTGTTTGATAAAGATACCACTTGAGGATTGGTGAACTTGAATTCCTAGAAAGAATTTTAGTTCGCCCATCATTAACATTTCAAATTTTCTGTGCATTACTTTTTCAAACCATTTTGAAAGTTTTGGGTTTGTAAACCCGAAAATAATGTCATCAACATAAATCTGCACAAGCAAAATGTCATCCCCATATTTATAAGTGAACAAAGTTAGATCAATGGAACCTTTTGAGAAACCTTTGGATACCATAAATTTCGAGAGCTCGTCGTACCATACCCTTGGAGCTTGCTTGAGTCCATAAAGTGCTTTGTGGAGACGATACACCTTGTCAGGATAATGAGGATTGACAAATCCTTCCGGCTGTGTGACATAGACTTCTTCCTTCAAAGGATCTTTAAGAAACGTCGTATTTACGTCCATTTGATAAACAATGAATCCCTTATGTGCAGCATAAGTGTTGGGCCAATGAAAGTTTTAACTATGGCCCAGTCTAGATTTGTTTAATTAGACTAAGTGTTACTGATCGCTGAAGAGGACCAGCGACAGAGACCAGACCAGTGGAAGGCAAAGCCCCAGCTGGCACACCAGGAACATTCAAGTCAAAGACAACGTTAGAGAAGTCGAAGACAATCTGAAGTCATACTCACCAGCGATTATGGATAGCTGGGATGTAGAAGGAATGTGTTGGTGTTCAAGGATCTCTGAGTTAACAACACTTAGAGATCACTTAAGAACCCTAGAAGTCTGAGACAAGCAAAGCTTGTCCAATCCTTTATAGTTTAGGCGGGAGAATCTACCAAGTATTTTGAGCGGGACAAAACAAGAGATTCAAGATAAAGCCTAGTACGACCTAGTGGGACAAAAAGTGAACATTTGGCAGAACTGTTCACCTAAAGTTGTTTAAAGGTATGTCTCGATTTGGACATGCATTTAATACGTTGTACTCTTCCATTAAGAAGGTGACACGTATCAACTACTCCCACTAAGGAAGCAACCTCGTACCACTATAAATAGGAGTGAGAAAGAAGAATTATACCAACCCTTGTGCTTGGATAAATTATAGTTATTTCTCACTTTGGAACCGTTGAGCCCTCAGCTGTCTACCAGCGTCTCATTGGTTCCCTTGTAAACTTGAGTCTTGAATCTAGTTTACTTGTTCTAGGGTTCATTTCTTGTTGTCATTCAATAAGTGTATTCATAGCACTTTGTAATACTTTGTTTATAACAGTTAATAAAGCATTACACGTTTGAAAAGTATTTCATTGTGTTTTCGTGGTTATAAGAGTTATAGTTTCAACAATTGTCATATTAAGGGACTTTCAATTGGTATCAGAGCGGTTTGATTTATAAAACATTTTATAAACTGTTCTTGTTTTTAAAATCAAGATCCTAATATGACTAATACTGTACCTCCTCCACCTTTTGGTCAAACCAGTCAAGGTACCACTTCGACCACCGCACCGGCCACCACATCTACTACCATGCCTACACCAGTTATGAGCACTGGTAATAATGATGATGACCTTCCCCAACTACTTGATGTTCGAGGGGGGTCACATGTGTCCAATGTTCTAGTGTTTGATGAAGAAGATTTTTCAAGTTGGAAAAGTGAATTTCTTATATAATTAGATGGATTAGAACCCTTCTTGATAGAAATCTTAGAAAATGGTCCCTATGTACCCCTGGCCGTTTCCTTTACCCCTGAGAGACCCATTAAGAAGCCTGTTAAGCAATGGTATCCAGCGGATAGACGTCTGGCTAACCAGGACAAGAGACTCAAAAGTATCATAGTCTCTTGCCTACCCAAGAACATTATGAAGTCTATCATTAAATGCAACTCTTCTAAAGAGATGTGGACTGAGTTAGTTCTAGGGTATGAAGGTCCAGAGGAAACAAAAGAAACCAAAATCCAAGCCCTTAGACTTGAGTTTAATGCTTTTAAAGCTTTGGAAACAGAAACTGTTGCACAAACTTATACTAGGCTCAAGATTTTGTTGATGATTTGGGAAATAATGGAGTTGTTCTACCTAAGGCCGAGGTTAATGCTACATTTGTCAATAGTTTACCTAGAAAATGGCTTAGCCTAAATCAGACCTTAAGAGCAAATAATGCTATCAAAATTTATACTTTAGCCCAACTGTTTGGTAAATATAACTATGAAGAAGGGCTAATTGACTCCATTTACAAATCAGAAACTGATAGGTTTACCACCAATATCACTGGTTCAAAAGCTCTTGTTGCTAACCATTCTTTTTAGGACAGCGACTGACATAGAAGAGGACACCAGAAGCAGTCAAGAATTTCTTGATGAATTACATGCTGAGTTCCATGACAGAGCCCTTCTAGCTGACCAAAAGAGGTACTACAAGAGATCTGGTAGAGTTGGAGCTGCAAAGGTTGATAAATCCAAGGTGTCATGCTACACTTGTGGAAAGACTGGTCACTTTCAGAAGGATTGCTGGTCAAATAAAACCTCCTCTCCAAGCTTTCCTTCATCCAGCAACAACCACAACAGCAAGAAGAAATTTTCCACCTCACCTTTCAAGCAAACTTCCCACTCTGACTCAGAGGGCAAGAAGGACTACAAAGTTAAGTACAAAGCCTTGAAAGCTGAGATGTTAAAACTCAACCAGAAAGCTGATGATGCAGCGAAGAAAAAGGATGGTAAGAAGATGGAAAAAGGTCTAATTGTTGCTTCATTTGACTGGGATGTTGAACCCCTTACATCTGAGGATAGAGGAACCACTACCGTCAGAGCCTTTATGGCCGTCGCTGATGAAGAACCTGTTGTGGGAAAAAGTGAAGCAAGATCTGGTCAATGGGTGGACATCACCATGAAAAAAGGTACAAAGATTGCTATATATGCCTGAAGGTCCTGATAGAGACCATGTCAGTGACTATACCTTGGTTGACCTTTACTTTGTGGAAGAGCAAAGAAAAAACCTGTTAAACAAATTTCATAGTCTTAAAACAAAGTTAAATCTTTGCCAATCTGATAACAAATCTTAAACCATTTGTGAATCTTGTTAATCAACTTCAAAATAAAGTAAGCAAATTATCCATTGAAAATGAGTCTTTATCTGATGAAAACACTGAACTCAGAAAAACCATTGAAAAATGGAATTTGGCTCAATCCACAGTGGAAGAAATAGTCGCTGAATCCATACCAGGTGATGTGGTTCAGGCTATTGGGGGAAAAGGTAGATACAAAAACCATATACCTGTTCCCAGTGTTAAATTTGTCCCTTCAGATGTTTCTTCTCCATCTTCCACCTCTATGGATGAGATAAACTCTGACAAGCAATCAGAGGTACCATCCCCACCAAGACTCGCTAGTGCTAACCCATCTGATTCCTTGCTTGGCCCAAAACCCCTGGGAATTCAATTCTCAAAGTCGCTGATAAAGCGAACAAAAAGGTTTTTGTGGCCAAGGACTCCAACAAACCCACTCCTTCCCCTGAAGAGCTTTCACCCACCAAACAACTTCTCCTTACCTTGATGGAAGAAGTAAAGGGGTTGAAAGAAAAAATCAACCCCAGACTTAATAGTCCATCTGTTAACTCTCTTGGTGAAGGATCTAGTAGCTCTAAGGGGAGAGCTTTATTCAGGCCTTGCAAGCATTGCGGTTTCAAAAATCATTCCTCTGAGAATTGCTCAAAGAAACCGTTAGTGCAAACATTATGATGCTTTGTCGATATAATCTCTTTGTGTTTTGTTGATGACAAACGTATAATTCGCAATACATTATGTAAAATGTTAAGGTACTCGTAATCACTCAAGAATACATTTGTATACTTCTCATCGACACCTCCAAGACCGCATTCGGCATGAATCACTAAAGGTATGTACAAACATGTCATTAACCTAACTAAGTGATCAAGGATTAATATTTTCTTAAAACTCACATTTTAATCAAACGTGACAAAAGATTTTAATTAACTTTATTTTTAAGAAAATGTTTTATTAAAAAGAAAATGGAAATTTAAATTTGGCATATTCCATATGCCAAAGGAATATCCTTTGAGGGTATAAACTACCACAGATGGCATATCCCCACTAAAGGACAAATTTGCACGGACCAACGCGGAGGTTCCTTAAAGGAACCCGCGGTTCCTTAATGATAAGGTACCGCAGGTAGAGATAAGGAACCGCGGGTGTTTTTTACCGTTGCAATGTTGTCCTATAAATAGTGGATCATTTCCAGGTTTTCTTTCAACCCTTTTTGCACAGTTTCTTTCAAAAACCATCTTAGATCCTTGATTAGTTAGTTTTGATTAATCTTGTTTAAGATGTGATTCAATCTTCAATCTCCTCATCCTCTCAAGTGCAAAGAGAAGAACACTATCATTACCATGATGTGTTGGGTTCACTACATAATGAAGATCTTTCCTTCTATAGATCTAAGTTATGTTTTTAGTCTTCCTACTATGTATATGTAGAAGATCCAAGTGTTGGGTACACTTGCATGTGTTTGTAAGGGTAGAATATCCAAGTGATGGGTATCATTAGATTAGGTGTAGATCCAAGTCTTGTTAGTACTTGGATATAGTGTTAGAGTTATAGATCTAAGTGTTGTATGCTTAGATCTATATGGTTTATGTGTTTAGGCCATAAAACACAAGGTTTGTTATGTTGGGCCATAAAACATAACTAGTGGGTAGATTAGGTTGTGTCTTGGTAGTTCTCACTAAACTATAAAGTCATGTGATTGTGTCTTGTGAGTTCTCACTTAACTTAAAAGTGATTAGTAGTTGTGTTGTGTGAAGTTCTCACTTAGCTTCAAAGTGAAGAGTCGTGAAGATTGGTTCTAGCTTTCGATTAGAACTCGACATCTAGCCTTGTGTCGTTAAATGGTGAAGTGGGCGACGTTGTGTAGATTGGTCCTACCTAAGATTAGGACTCGACTTTTAGCTTAGAGTCGGAAATTGGATAAGCGACGTTGTGTATGGTTTCTCCACCTTAAGGAGTTTGTTGGCTAGTGAAGTAACTCTTGAGTAAGGTGTACTCAAGGAGTGGAGTAGGGCGAAGAGGAGCTTCGTGACCGAACCACTATAAATCATCGTGTCGGTACTTTCCTTTACATTTATGTCTTTACCTTTGTAGATGTATTTATAGTTGCATACTTGTGTTGTGTGCATCTCATAATCTAAACATCTAAGTTGCGGAAAAGCTATGGCTTAGTACGTGTGTGCTTCGTGTTTAGATTATGGTCAAGTGTACATCACTTAGTCTAAACATCCTAGTTGCGGAAAAGCTTATGCTTAGTACGTGTGTGCTTAGTGTTTAGACTATTGCTTGATGTACTCTTGATTTGATGTGTTTGTGTGTTTACTTACTTGTAGTATTTATCTTTCAATCAAACACATCTCATATCTAGTCAAGCTTGATCGAGAATTTGATACAAAGGATTGTCAAAGTTTAAACATGTAATAAATAGTTTCGTCCACTGTCGGCGGTTCCATAAATGGACGGCGGTTCCTTATTGATAAGGAACCGCGGGTACACATAAGGAACGCGCACAGTGGATTAAGCCGAAATGTTTTGAAAACTAACTAGAAACTATTCAATCCCCCCTTCTAGTTTCTACAATGGGTATCAGAGCGAGGTTACTCAAGATTTTTGAAGTATATTGTACTTTAAATCTTGGATCGATCTTTGCTCTCTTTTTCAAAACAAATGGTTTTTAAAAATGAAAACGGTTTTTAAATATAGAGACGATCTTTGTATCAAATTGTTCATAAAGAGTGATTACTTATGAAATGTGTTTTGTTGTTTTATTCATACAAGTTTTGGTGTTAAATAAACTTTGTATAATAGCTTGAATTAAATCTCTTCATGTTTGGAAGTATACAAATCTTTTGTGTCATAATTAACTCTAAAATACGAGTTCTATGTGTCTAAAATGATTTTTTAGAGTCCTAAGTCCTTCCAAAAACTTACCATATGATTTTGGCCAAAAACTCATTTTTTGTCCTCTGACCGCGATTCTTTATTGTTCCCCGCGGATCCTTATCAATAAGGAACCGCAGTCAGTCTGACTCAGATTTTTGAAAACTTTGAAAAATCATATAAAATCAACCGTAAGTCCGTAGAAGTCGTGCCACCCGTCATTTCGAACGTAATTGGATTTTCTTTCAATTAAAAATGCTTCCAAACCTTTATTCGAATTTTAAATTTTGGATAGTTTCTAAGTTTCATACTTTGTCCAAAGTATTGAGCGTCGTTTTGTCGTAAAACTTGTGTTTTACTCTTTTCTATTAAGTTGGACATCTCTTGGTGATATATCTTTGAAAATTGATATATTTACAAAGTGCTAAACTTAATTAAATCTTAAATGGGTCAAAGACTATTTTCAAATAAAATCAAGCTATGAATACTTTGTTGTATCTAACACTCAAAACATGGACGAATGCTTTTATGTGTTAAGCTAATTGTTTGTATGTGTTTACTTGTGTGTTATTATTATATGTAGACATTATTAAGTGTTCCTTGCTATTTGTAGTAGTATTGCTTATATGTCTAGTCTCTTGTGCCTTGCTTGGTATTTGTTAGTATCTTCTTTTTCCTAATTAGGATGTATGCTAGATTTCTTGCATTTTAGTTGCAACATTATGTGTGCATTGCATATATGATTAACATCTCTTAGTTTACAAATGTTACATAAACATCTTGTACACCTCGGGATGTTCTTTAACACTTTTAGGTTTGAAAGCTTTGGGAGCTTGTCAAATCTATTGATTTAGGTCGTCTTACTCGATCATTGTGTTATTAGTTCAAGTAGATAAATGTCTCACTATAAAACATGAAACACCCTTTGAAAATCTTAGCTATTTTCTCTTAAAAGAGTGTTTGTGGGAATCAAGAAAGATTTCGATTAAATATCAATGCATTATTCAAACTATGATTGGTATCATTATCGAATCTAATTGACATGTTTTTTAGTGTAGACATGAATGTGGTTTATTACTAATATACATCGGATCATAACTCACACTTGTGTTGATGGTGTTATATTGAATCTACTTGTTCAAATTGTTAGACATATTTTGTTTAATAATTACTTATAATGCACAATAGAGTCGGTTTGATAACTTGGATGTTTCATCCGAAATACTCAAGTAATTTACATTGCTATGCAATTATAAATGTGTCATTTCCGAAAGACCAATCAAGAGTGTTCCTTTGGTTTGTGTAAACTTTGTTTATACACTTCAAAGTTATTGGCCTCAAGTTCTATTAAGGTAAATAACCTTAAGTAGACTTGTTTGACAAGATATGCAATGGTGCATTCTTAACCCTCATTAGGTCATGCATTGTGTCGCTATGCAAGTTTCATCCTTGCTAAACTTTATTAGACAAATGTTGGAATTATATTTTGTCTAACTTGAGAATGACTACTAGAGAATTTATGCACTAGGATCTTAATTTGACCTAACGGTTGAATTACTTCCATGTGGGAAGTTGAGTTGGTGTATAACTCATAAAAATGGTCGTGTTTAGCCTTAATTGAGCACCTCTAGTGATAGTCTCATACTCATTCTCTAAATTGGCTAAATGGCTCTTCCTATATATGACTAATGATAGTTTACTTTGATGAACTTTGTATGTCATTAGGAGTCTTTTTCTTTTGTATCCATTAGGTTTTTCTTAGCTTTCCTCTTACGTGCTAATTGAACCTATGTGTCTTTCCTTTGTGTGTGTTCTAGTTTTTATTGCTCTTAAGCATGACTTTATGATAAGTTAGACTAGAACATTAGGATTTGCTGAATTAGAAAATCCTCCTTCACCACCTAAACCTAGCCTCTGTAGGCGGTTCTTTAAATAGACCGCGGCTCCATATCAATATGGAACCGCTGGTGGAGATAAAGAACCACGGGCAGAAGCTCTCAAATTCGGGTTTTCTGAAACTTCCCAATTGTTCCAACACCCTTTGGAATCTTTGTTTCAAACCTTTGATCACTCCCAAAATATCTTGGGCTTTCCCTTTTTAACCCATTACTAGTTTGGATCATCCCCTCACCTTTTTAAACCCACCTTGTTAGCCATGTTCTTCACACCTCAAACCATTCATCCTTACCCCTTAAACCACCCATTACTACCATGGTTTCTACAAGAACCTCCAATTCATCCAAAACCTCCTCTTCAAAGAGGCACCTCAAATTAAGATTAAGTTGCCCAAACTTAACTCTTCACCCTTTCACACACCCAAGAATGAGATTGTTCCAATTCTCATCTCTTCATCACCATCACCACCTCTTGCTCCATGTAAGACTACCTCAACCCATGGTACCAACCATTCTCATGGTTCTACCTCCTCTTCATTCCAATCTAGAATGAATGAGCTAACTCACCCTTCACTCCAAGTACTCTCTTGGATGTGTCTACCCAACCTCCACCCATCCAAAGCATTCCCATTGTGAATGACTTTGTTGAACCCTTGGTGACTTCACATTTCACCCCACCAAATTCCGCCACCACCCTTGTCTTTCATTTAAGCATGTGGATTGCTTATTGCTAAGACATCTAATTTAAGCAAATCTTAGGATTCTAGTGTAAATAAGATTAAAATTATGCTTAAGTTTTAGACTTGTTTTTTTATACATCTTTGTATGATCTTTATTCTCTTGTATTTTCTTTCATGTTTTTCAACATGATTTTTCTTTGAGTCTTGGATCTTGTTGTTATTATGTTTTTTTCTCTCATTTTGAGTCCTTTTCTTAAACTAATAAGAATTAGGAATCTTCTTGGAGATTTACATTACATGTAGCTTGATTTGTGATATCTAGATAGATGACTTACTTGTATGCTACTTGCTTATATATCTTCTTGCTTATCCGTATGTTATATGCTTAATTGATTAGTTAATGAATGCATGCTTATTATAAAGGTTTTGTCTTTGTCAAGCAATTCCGATATAATATCTCTTAGATGTGTCTAACTCATGCATGTCCTTAAATGCTACGTGCTAACATGTTTTACTTAGTCTTTTCTTTTTAAGTAATCTTGTTTCTTGCATGCCATATGTATTAATTGCGCACCTTCTCTACATTGGTTTATTGTAGACTTCTTAAGGCATTGCATGAATTATCATATGTGCTTACTTGATTATGTGTTAGATTTTGTACTAACTCTTCATGTCTTCTTGAGCTTCTTTTGAGTTTCTTCTCTCATTTTCTTTCGAGATTTCACTATCACCTTCTAAGGTATAGTATTCATGAATCAAGTTGTGAAGTTATCCTTAACTTCTTTGTTGAGTCTCTCTCAATTCATTTTAATCATGCTCTCTAAGTCGAGTCTCTTTCTTCTAGTCTTTCTAAACTAAGTTGAGTCGAGCCTTACCCTTTCCTCATCATGTAATTGTTCTTTGAACATCCATAATGATTGAGAAGAGCTACGAAACTTTGAGCATGTAGTTTATCGTATGCTAACACCATTTGGTGTCGACATTCATACGCATTTTTGCCTATAATGTCCTATATCCCGAATTTTCTTAAAGCGTCGATTTATCCGCTTTTGGTTTTCCTTTATTTTTTTTGGTCAAAAATGTCTCTAGGATGAGATATTTTTGTTCCTCTTTTTGAGAGTTGATTGCGGTTAAAATTTACAATTGGTATGGGTGATTCCATCAATTCTAAGTTTTTAACCCCTTGAGATGATATCTTCAAATTCTTGGATGTTTCTTTTCTACCTCTACTCCAACAATTTTGAATTGATTTCCTCAAAATCCTCTCCTTGTTTTTTGAGAGTTGAGGGTTAAATCTTGAATTTTCGTGGGTGATTCCAAAAATTCTAAGCTTTTTACCCTTTGACATATTATCATTACAATTGGGTGATTCCAACAATTGTTAATTGATCTTGTCAAGATCCTCTCCTTTGATTTGTTTTTGGATTGATAGCATCGCATGCACACTTCTTTGCTTGTCATTGTTTGTGCAAACGACTTGTTTATCATCCCCGTTTCGGTGACATCTCTTTTTATATATGCTCTTGTCTACTAACCTTGTTTTGTAGGACACTTCTAACCCATTTTTGTAGCTCGTCACTATTCTTGCTTTGTTGGTACCTCAAGCAAGGGGGAGCTCATATCAAGGGGGAGCATTTGCAAGAGTTCAAGTCATTACATTTGCGATCGTTGACTCACTCAAATTGCATTCATCGAACATCTTGCAAGTAATGCATTTTGGACACTCGTAGATAAGCATATTATTATGCTTGGAGTTGGTTAACCTATGGTGATTGAAGACTTCACTAGGATGACGCAAGCTCAATATTTTTGTATGATGGGTTTATGGTTTGGATTCTCGCCTCTCAAACGACAACCACTATGGATGATTAGATCTTTGGATGCATGTTCTCTCGAAGTCAATCCTCCTCTTCTACAAATGAAGACTACCTTTTTGATTCGACAAAAGGGGAGAAGTAAGTGTAAACGAGTAACTTATGCATTTTAATATGTGTTGCGGTTTACTTGTTTGTCATCATCAAAAAGGGGGAGATTGTTAGTGCAAACATTACGATGCTTTGTCGATATAATCTCTTTGTGTTTTGTTGATGACAAACGTATAATTCGCAATACATTATGTAAAATGTTAAGGTACTCGTAATCACTCAAGAATACATTTGTATACTTCTCTCGACACCTCCAAGACCGCATTCGGCATGAATCACTAAAGGTATGTACAAACATGTCATTAACCTAACTAAGTGATCAAGGATTAATATTTTCTTAAAACTCACATTTTAATCAAATGTGACAAAAGATTTTAATTAACTTTATTTTTAAGAAAATGTTTTATTAAAAAGAAAATGGAAATTTGAATTTGGTATATTCCATATGCCAAAGGAATATCCTTTGAGGGTATAAACTACCACAGATGACATATACCCACTAAAGGACAAATTTGCACAGACTCCGACGCGGAGGTTCCTTAAAGGAACCCGCGGTTCCTTATTGATAAGGTACCGCGGGTAGAGATAAGGAACCGCGGGTGTTTTTTACTGTTGCAATGTTGTCCTATAGATAGTGGATCATTTCCAGGTTTTCTTTCAACCCTTTTTGCACAGTTTCTTTCAAAAACCATCTTAGATCCTTGATTAGTTAGTTTTGATTAATCTTGTTTAAGATGTGATTCAATCTTCAATCTCCTCATCCTCTCAAGTGCAAAGAGAAGAACACTATCATTACCATGATGTGTTGGGTTCACTACATGATGAAGATCTTTCCTTCTATAGATCTAAGTTATGTTTTTAGTCTTCCTACTATGTATATGTAGAAGATCCAAGTGTTGGGTACACTTGGATGTGTTTGTAAGGGTAGAATATCCAAGTGATGGGTATCATTGGATTAGGTGTAGATCCAAGTCTTGTTAGTACTTGGATATAGTGTTAGAGTTATAGATCTAAGTGTTGTATGCTTAGATCTATATGGTTTATGTGTTTAGGCCATAATACACAAGGTTTGTTATGTTGGGCCATAAAACATAACTAGTGGGTAGATTAGGTTGTGTCTTGGTAGTTCTCACTAAACTATAAAGTGATGTGATTGTGTCTTGTGAGTTCTCACTTAACTTGAAAGTGATTAGTAGTTGTGTTGTGTGAAGTTCTCACTTAGCTTCAAAGTAAAGAGTCGTGAAGACTGGTTCTAGCTTTCGATTAGAACTCGACATATAGCCTTGTGTCATTAAATGGTGAAGTGGGCGACGTTGTGTAGATTGGTCCTACCTAAGATTAGGACTCGACTTTTAGCTTAGAGTCGGAAATTGGATAAGCGACGTTGTGTATGGTTTCTCCACCTTAAGGAGTTTGTTGACTAGTGAAGTAACTCTTGAGTAAGGTGTACTCAAGGAGTGGAGTAGGGCGAAGAGGAGCTTCGTGACCGAACCACTATAAATCATCGTGTCGGTACTTTCCTTTACATTTATGTCTTTACCTTTGTAGATGTATTTATAGTTGCATACTTGTGTTGTATGTTGTGTGCATCTCATAATCTAAACATCTAAGTTGCGGAAAAGCTATGGCCTAGTACGTGTGTGCTTCGTGTTTAGATTATGGTCAAGTATACATCACTTAGTCTAAACATCCTAGTTGCGGAAAAGCTTATGCTTAGTACGTGTGTGCTTAGTGTTTAGACTATTGCTTGATGTACTCTTGATTTGATGTGTTTGTGTGTTTACTTACTTGTAGTATTTATCTTTCAATCAAACACATCTCATATCTAGTCAAGCTTGATCGAGAATTTGATACAAAGGATTGTCAAAGTTTAAACATGTAATAAATAGTTTCGTCCACTGTCGGCGGTTCCATAAATAGACTGGCGGTTCCTTATTGATAAGGAACCGCGGGTACACATAAGGAACCGCACACAGTGGATTAAGCCGAAATGTTTTGAAAACTAACTAGAAACTATTCAACCCCCCTTCTAGTTTCTACAGAAACCAAAATGTATAACATGCGAGTCTACTGAACACACCTCTAGAGAGCATGAGGAGATCATTGCGGTTCAAAGAACCAGAACTCAATTGAGATCAAAAACTCCTCACAGGCCCTCAAGGACAATTCTCAGGGTTACAGACCAAATCCCCCATGCAAGTACTGCGGCTTCTTCGACCATCACTCTGATGAGTGCGAGCATTATCCCGGATGTGACATCTGTGGAAGTATGTGTCATGAACCCAGAGACTGCAACCAAAGAGGGGGAGGAAACCAGAGAAGGACTAATGTCGCTGGTCAGCGACAACATGGACCCACTGGAAAGTAGGTTTATCATAGAAACTAATCCGACTTTGTTATATCTATGCAGGAATATTTGAAGAAATCTGTTTGGTATCTGGATAGCGGGTGCTCCAGACATATGACAGGGGTTAAACAATATCTGCATAGATATAAAAAGGAGTCAGGTCCAAAAGTAGTCTTTGGAGATGACTCCTTAGGGGCTACTGAGGGTTGTGGCTCAGTGGATTTTAATGGAATAACCTTCACAAGGGTCGCTTATGTCAATGGACTGAAGCACAACTTAATCAGCATTAGTCAACTCTACGATGCTGGCTTCAAAGTTCTGTTCACTAAGACCCAAGGAAAAATCTTCAATCAAAACGATGATGTTGTTCTAATTGCACCCAGAAGAAGGGATGTATATGTCATCGACATGACATCTTGTCCAGAAGGGAAAAATACCTGTCTCTATGCCAAAGCATCTGATAGTGAAAATTGGCTATGGCATAAGAGACTCTCCCATCTCAACTTCAAAAACATTAGCAAACTGGCCAAGAATGATTTAGTAGCTGGGCTTCCCTCTCTGACCTTCACCAAAGACAGACCCTGCTCAACCTGCGAGAAAGGGAAGCACCACAGAGCCTCATTTAAGACAAAACAATCATTCTCCATAAATAAGTGCCTCCATATTCTTCACATGGACTTATTTGGACCAGTAAAACCTTAATCCCTTAATCACAACAAGTATACACTAGTCATTGTAGATGATTCTCCAGATTTACATGGGTATTCTTTCTCAAAAGAAAGAGTGATGCTGCTGAAAGAATAATGTCCTTCATCAGAGAAATAGAGAACTTCAATGACTGCAGAGTTAAGGCTATCAGAAGTGACAATGGCACTGGATTTAAGAATCATGCCATGGAAGCCTTTTGTGATGAAAAGGGAATATCACAGAACTTTTCTAACCCAAGCACCCTTAAACAAAATGGTGTCGCTGAAAGAAGAAACAGAACCCTCATAGAGGCTGCTAGAACCATGCTCAGCGAATCAAGACTTCCAAAACAATTTTGGGGTGAAGCTGTGAACACAACCTGTTATACACAAAACATATCTATTGTAGTGAAGAGACACGGCAAGACCTCTTATGAAGTGTATAGGAAGAGAGCCCCTGATGTAAGCTACTTCCATGTCTTTGGTTGTCCTGTTTTCATTCACAACTAAAGAGATCACCTGGGAAAATTTGATGAAAAGTCTGATGATGGATTCTTCGTTGGCTACTCTCCCACCTCTAGAGCCTATAAGGTATTCAACATCCGCAGAAAAGAACTGGAAGAATCCATCCATGTTACCTTTAATGAAGCAGATGCTGTCATTAATCACACCAACACAAAAGAATGTGACATTGACTTCAATGAAGTTAAATCATATCCAGAGGATGATTTCTCAAATCCCAAGGAATCATCTAAGGCCTGTCACAAGGACTTTCCTTATGTTCATGCATTTGATCCTCATTCAATCTCTGACATCACTCCAGAGGTTGAAAATGCTGAACCAATCACTCCACCCACTACAGTGAATGCTGATCTCATCGAACCAATCTCTCCTCTTGATGAAGAGATTATGGATGAAGAAATAATATGTGAAGATCCCCCAGTATTCATTAAACCTGCTGTGACTCCTGAACCCACAGAGACCCCTACTCCTCAATCCAAATGGAGTAGGAACTAAGATATTCTTCTGGTGAATATTCTTGGTGAACCCCGTGAGGAAGTCACCACCAGAGGAAAATTGAGATCTCTGGAATCCGCCTCAGCGAATGAATGCCTTTTCGTTGATATTCTCTCTGAGGATGAACCTAAGAATGTGGCCGCTGCGCTTCTAGATGAAGGGTGGGTTGTTGCCATGCAAGATGAGTTGAATCAGATCAAGAGGAACACGGTGTGGACTCTAGTAAAAGCTCCAGCTGGGAAGCAAGTGGTTGGAACTAAATGGGTCTACAGAAACAAGAGGGATGAAGTTGGCATGATTGTTAAAAACAAGGCTAGGCTTGTGGTGCTGGGGTATAATCAATTTGAGGGGATTGACTATGATGAAACGTTTGTACCAGTAGCCAGATTGGAAGCTATTAGAATCTTCCTAGCCTTTGTAGCTTATATGGGGTTTACTGTATACCAGATGGATGTGAAGAGTACCTTCCTAAATGGTAAGCTTGCAGAGGAAGTATATGTCTATCAACCCCCAGGGTTTGAAAGCAGTGAGTATCCAGATCACGTCTACAGACTTCACAAAGCACTCTATGGGCTGAAACAAGCGCCTAGAGCCTGGTATGAAACCCTATCAAAATTCTTACTTGAAAATATAGGTCCAAGGGTGATGTCATTTTAGTACAGATTTATGTGGATGATATAATTTTTGGTTCAACCAATATTACATTGAGCAAACAATTTGCCAAACTAATGACCAAAAAGTATGAAATGAGCATGATGGGCGAATTAACTTTTTTCTTGGGTTTTCAAATTAAACAAAATTCAAAAGGAATTTCCATTTGTCAAGAAAAATATGTTAAGGATTTGCTCAAGAAGTATGATCTGTCTGATTGTGCACCAGTGAAATGCCCCATGCTTCCTCCCAACAACTTGGGAGCTGATGACTCAGGGATCTCTGTTAATGAGACCTTATATAGAGGCATGATTGGGTCATTGATGTACCTCACAACAAGCAGACCAGACATACAATTTGCCACATGTCTCTGTGCTAGGTACCAAGCTAACCCCAAGAAATCCCACCTTGTAGCTGTCAAAAGAATTTTCAGGTACTTAAAAGGATCTCTCACATTGGGTCTCTGGTATCCAAATGGATCAGGCTTCGACCTCAAAGCCTACTCAGACTCTGACTACGCTGGGTGCTGTCTTGATAGAAAGAGCACCTCTAGGAGTTGTCAAATCCTTGGAGGAAAGTTAGTATGCTGGAGTGCCAAGAAACAAAACTCTGTGGCCATGTCATCAGCTGAAGCTGAATACGTAGCGGCCGCTGGTTGCTGTGCTCAAGTTCTCTGGATGAAAAGTCAGCTGGCTGATTATGGGATCACTTATGAAAAGGTTCCCATATTCTGTGACAACACAAGTGCTATAGCCATCTCCAATAATCCGGTACTTCATTCCAGAACTAAGCATATTGACATCAGGTATCACTTTATCAGAGACCATATTTTAAAAGATGATATTGAGCTTCATTTTATACCCACTGAATACCAGCTCGCTGATATATTCACCAAGCCTCTGGCTGAGCCAAGTTTTACTAGGTTGGTTGCTGAGCTGGGTATGCTCAATATTGGTAAACAAATCTGATAAATGATCTCTGTCTCTAGGCATTAAAGGGAATTGAATGTAACGAGGTAGTTACATTCCAATGGGAGTTAATATATTCCCATATTTAATTCAAATGATTATCCTTTATTGTCAACAACTTTCCCACTTTCCAAGGGACAGAAAAATCACATGAAGAGTCAAGGGGTCCCACTTTTCTTAAAAGGTAAACTTTTGCATTAAATGCTTTAATTGAAAAACGGCTAAACCTTTTATCAAAACCCTTGACTCATTTTTCAAACTTCACATTACTCATTAATTTCACACACACATACTATTCATCTTCTTCACAACCTCCATTTCTTCCATACATCAACAATGGCGTCTTCATCAACAAACACATCTTTCACGGTCCTGGCCGCCTCAAACGTAGATTTTGGGATACACGATGGTAAGATTGCCCTGAACAACTGTATAGCTCTCTTGGAACACAACAATTCCCTATACCATCCATTGTTCTCTTTCCTCAAGAACTCCACCATTTTTGAAGCCATTACCAGAGTACCTTCCACATGCTACCACCAAAACTTGAAGGAGTTCTGGTACAACGCCGAAGTTGATCAAACCTCTTCACACATCACCTTCAACCTTTCCACATATCCCCAACCTCTCACTTTTGATCTTCACACCTTTGCCAAAGTCATTGTACTTTCAGTCAATGAAGGCATGTCCTCTGTGCCTGCCAGCGCCACAGTGAAGAAGGCTCTGGCTACCCTTCGTCCTCATGACGACAATGATAAACCTTTCACCACCCAAGGTTTCCAGAACAAATCACCGATCAAAGTGAATTACTTTTCACCCATCTGGAGGACGCTGATGCTGTACATTATGAAATGTCTGGGTGGAAACCAGGGGTCACATGATCAACTTAATGGTGCCCAGCAAGCAATTGCTTATAGCTTAATCTGGGGGCAAGATATAGGGATCGCTCACATACTTTACTCTGACCTCATTGCTAAGCTGGAAAACAAAGGGAAGAAGAATCGACTGGCCACCATCTGCTACACAAGATATCTCTCTCTTCTCTTAGAAGATATGCTGGGTGAAGGCTACACAAATGATGAACTTCTCTCTTTCTCTCCTTATCACATCATTGCTGCCTCACTGAAGACTCCCTTGGAGGATGAAGTGCCTCTCAGCAGGCACATGATGCAGGTTGTTGGGCTACTCGTTGCTGATGGAGAGCCCTTGATCCCTCACAATAAGGTGAATGCTGAAAGACTAACTGACAAGTCTCTGTCCAAGACCTCTGTGCAGTCCTCTTCTCAGCCCAAGGTGCCCAAGGACAAGAAGAAGAAGAGGAAAGACATCCCCCTTTCCTCTGAAACCCCTTCTGTTAATCCTTCTAAGACAAAGAAGACCAAGAAGAACCCATCCCCTTCTCTGGAGGATGTGGTTGAAGAGCCCGCCACTGACAAACAACCTGAGTCTAGCGTCTCCTAGTCAGCAGAGACGACTAAGAACCTTCTCAACAATGATATCTCTTAGGTACTAGTTTGCCATTTTATTCTCTTGGAGGTTCACATACAATCACTCTCAACATTCTGTAGGAGAGAGTGATGAAGTCTTAGGGTTTGCCTCAACCCATAGAGTGTCTATGTCAGCACCTAGAACTCTTAGGATTATCTGTACACTCTGTCTTAACACAAGGATATGATTCATTTGTGCTCATAACGCACCCCGATGATCCTTCACCCTCTGGACTGTGCTCTTGTCCATAACAACTTGAGCATGCAATAGGTCCCGACCCAGAGTATCTGCACCTCACGTGGGCTCTGGGTCCCCTCATATGAAAAGAGTCCCAAAGAATTTATTCTTTTGGGGGGACTGAATAATCACCCTCAGTCTTCTTAGGGGTAGCGATAAAAGGCGACCATTACCTTCAAATATGTCACAACTAAAAGAGTCCCAAAGAATTTATTCTTTTAGGGGGACTGAATAATCACCCTTAGTCTTCCTAGGGGCAGTGATAAATGGCGACCTTTAACTTCCATGTATTCATAATTAAAAGAGCCCCAAGGAGCAATCCTTCAGGGGGAGCTGGATAATCACACCCAGCTATCCTAGGGGCAGCGAACTGCGATCATTCAACACATAATTTTCACAAATCAAAAGAGTCCCAAGGAGTAATCCTTATGGGGGAGCTGGATAATCACACCCAGCTATCCTAGGGGCAGCGAATGGCGACCCTTCAACATATTTGTTTCACACTTAAAAGAGTCCCAAGGAGAGATCCTTAGGGGGGGCTGGATAATCACACCCAGCTTTCCTAGGGGCAGCGAATGGCGATCTATAACTTCATATTTTTTCACATTGGTTATTAACAAATGTCATAACAGGCTCATAATCTTCATGAAGAACAACAAAATGATGATGCCTATTCCATTGCTGGTGATGAAAATGCTGAAGCCCCCACATAGATCTGGATGCCATGTCAGACATTGATTCCATGCCAGAGGATGAGGTCTTCGTTATTGAAGATGACTTGACCATTTCAGACTACGCTGATATGGATGCTGATGATGACCAAGTTACATCAGACTTAAAACCCATCTCCTTCCCATCAATGACAAATGTGCAAGAACTGGCTGCAAAGCAGCTATTAGACCAGAGGCTCTGTACACCAACCCTAGTTCCCTTCCCAACTTTACCAAATGTCATGGAACTAGGGGCGATGCAACACTTAGAACATTTACAAAATCTAAAGCCTGTCCATGTTCCTCGAATGAAAGATGTTCAGGAACTCGCCGCTGAGGATCTTTGGGTCAAGAGGGGTGACATCAGTAAAACCAAGCCTAAAGTCATAAATGATGTCATCCTCTCTGAATTGAAAATACTCACCCATGCTGCTGAGGAACTCACCACCACCCTAGAGACTTCACTAACTTCATCTGTGGAGTCCTCTATGACTGCACTGCTTCCGCAACTGCTGGGAAATGCCTTGCAAACTCACCTCTCAGCTGTTCTAGACCAGAGTCTTCAGCAATACATACCATCAGTCCTCACAACAGCTGTCAAAGCAAATGTTGCAGCTATTGCCAAGGCGTCTGAGCCTTCCAGAAAACTTCTTCAGGAGCTCTTACCAGAGGAACTTAAAGAAATCTGCTTATTTGTCCATCAAGAATTTGTTAAGTTCCTCAAACCTGGATCAGGCACAGCTAATGCCGGCGCTATGCCTGAGGGGGAGAATTCAGCAACCTCCACCTTTGAAGAAAAAGTAGATACTGCTCAGTCTAAGGGGGAGAAATCTATTAAACAACCAGCACCTTCAACAGTGATCCCAACATCAAAACCTATCAGATCCTTCAACCCCATCACTAAGGTAGCAAAGGACGAGGGTAAAGGAATTGTCATTGAGGTACCTGAAATAACCCTACACTCCCTCCAAGAAGAAGGTGGATCCACAGCTAAGCACTCTAAGCACTCTGTGTTAGCCTCAAAATATTGAGTCAAACAAGAATACTCGGTCATATGTTTATTATGTATCGTATTTTAGAACGTTTTAATAGGTAGTATGTTAGTCGTGTATTACGGGCTTAACTTTAAGCTAAGGTTCATTCATAAGTAACCAAAGCCCAAAAGGAAAGCCCGGCCCATGATCATATAGCCCATTAAGCTACATGTAAGCAAAGGCTATATAAACCCTTCCTAGCATGTTAGGAAGGGTGTTGGTTCATTTTTATTCTCACTTCTCAATCTAATATTTCACAAGTTCTAACCATTTCTCTCTACTTTCTCTCACTACTTTCTCTCTCTAAGATTTCATCTTCTTCATCTATTTTCTTACTATAATTCATGATATATCATATAAATATATGGGACAACAATTGGTATCAATCGCCATGGGGTAGTTTTGTGATTGGTTGTTGTGTTTTCACTTGATTTATTTGATTTGATCCTTATTTCTTCCAAGAATTCAAGATTTTTTGTGTTTGTTTGTGATTTCAAGTCGTATACCTTCTTCAATAGTGTTGTAGTGATTTTGGTATCTTGGTTTTGGTTAAAAACACAAACTTTCTTGGATCAAATGTTCAAAAATTCTTGGTTTTTCATCATTCCGAAATTCTAGCAAAGCTCTCCATCGGAAAGTACAAGTGTTTGTGGTTTGATCGCATTAACCTTTTGGTTCTACTTTGCGATCACTGGATTCCGATACCTTATTCCGACGAGACATTTCGATCGTACATTGCGATCTGGGATTCCGACGGTTTCAAGGGATTTTTGAGTCGTTACTCTGCCAAATTTGTTTCAGCCATATTCCGATCTGAACATTCCGACGTTACATTGCGATATGGGATTCCGACAGGTATACATTGCGATCTAAGCATTCAGACAGAAGGACATTCCGATCTAAACATTCCGACAGTGCATTGCGATCTAAGCCATATTCCGATCTAAACATTCCGCCAGTGCATTACGATCTAAGCATTCCGACAGCCAACATTCCGATGGACATTCCGATGGCACATTCCGATGACATGTTTAGCTAAATTTTGTTTGAGTATTTTTTAGACTTAGCCACCATCTAGACTAGTTTCGGAATATCGTTTACACGAAGATAAAAAAAAAGAGTTAAAATTTTTCCGTCAAGTAAATTCAAATTTTTTCCATACTAGTTTTAGGACATTTCTAGCTCAATTTCAAAATTTGGCGATACAAATTTTTTTTGGTCTACCGTTTTGTCGGACTGAGGAATTTATTGTCGGACTGGGAAAAAAATAGCATTTTTCAGAATTTCAACAACAACTCAATCACATCATATCTACTTAAGATCCATATTCACTTCATCATTTCAGAGAATTTTGAGATGGATTCTACTGCAGAATATCGTGTGACGAACAACAACATAATGGTGGCGGGTAACAAAGAGAGACCACCAATGCGTGTGGCCGGTCGATATGCTCAATGGCAATCACGTTTTCTTCGTTATCTTGATACAAGACCTAATGGTGATGCATTGAGGCAATGTATTAACAATGGACCATATGTTTTCTCCGATATCACTGTTCCTCATACACCAGCCACTGACACTACCACAGAAGTACCCGCAACCACAAGAAAAGAAACTTTATCTGATCTTACTCCAGAGAAGCGTGCTTGGTATGACGCAGAAAAAGAAGCGATCTATATGATTCTAAGTGGAATTGGAGATGATATTTATTCCACGGTTGATGCATGTCCTACGGCACAAGAAATGTGGACGGCCATTGAACGCTTGTAACAAGGAGAATCACTCAACAAGCAAGATGTTAAAACAAACTTGTTTTGGAATTTTGGTAAGTTTACTGCATTGGATGGAGAATCAATTGAGTCTTATTATTCATGATTCTACAAGATGATGAACGATGACAAGAAACAACTTGGAGGTCTCCACCATGCAAGTCAATGTACAATTTCTTCAGCAACTTCAACCAGAGTGGACACGTTTTGTTACTTTGGTGAAACAACAGAAGCAGTTAGACAAGGTAAACTATCACACTCTCTTTGATATATTGAAACAATTTCAGCATGAGGCAAATGAAATTCGAGCTGAACGAGTTGCAAAGACGGCTAATCCACTTGCTCTAGTGTCTACCACTCAAGATCATCGATCTCGTACTCCAAAGTCATATTCCATTCAATCATCCTCCCCACGATATTCCACATCATCCAAGTCTTCACTATCCACAAGATCACGCGGCAAAGAACCAAGAGCACCATCACCACCATCTAAGTCATCATCTGATGAGGATAGTGATGAAGATCAAGCTCAGAAGAATCAGGAAATGAAACAACAAATTGCTTTCATTATGAAGACTTACAAGAAAATCTTCAAACCCACAAACAACAATCTTCGAACATCATCCAACACAAAGAACCAATATGTTGAGAACCCTTCAAGGTATGACACACGTCGACGTGGTGAAAGTCCTTCTAGGTATGATCGACATAATCCAACACATGTTGAGGGTTCTGCAAGGTATGATCGACAAACTGCCAAGTATGATACTCAGAGGATTGCTGCTGCTACTGGGAATAGGGAAACTGTTGGAACGCAAGTGGTTCAACAAAGTGGGATTCAGTGTTATAATTGCCAAGCTTATGGGCATATGGCAAAGGAATGTAGAAAGCCGAAATGGATTAGGGACTCCAGCTATCATAAAGAGAAGATGTTGTTATGCAAGAAGATGGAAGCATGGGTCAAATTGTCGGCTGAGGAAGGAGCAATGCTTGATGATACTGATGATGAAGCCTCTGACCAAGAATTAGAAGCACATTACTCGTACATGGCAAAGGTTGACGAAGTTCTCAACGTCACTGAAGATGACAATGGACCTATCTTTTGACACTGAGCCACTCGATAAGGTACACACCACTGATGAATATAATGTGTTTGGTGATACTCACGAGCATAGTGAGCTACCCAATGCCATTAATGACACATGTATGATGGAAAAGGTTGATAGCAATACCACACCCAATTCATCAGACATGTGCAATAATAAGTTTGAGGATGATTAACATGCAAATGAGTATGATGATGAGGAGCGTGTCGCGCTTGCTAATTTAATTGCCAGTTTACAAAAAGATGTCAACGAAACTAGAAAGAGTCAAAAGCAATTTAAGAAGGCAAACTCAGCGCTCACTCAAAATTTTGAAGAATGCAAAGCCGCACTAATTACATCTATTGAGACCATTGAACACTATAAAGATGAGCTTCTTCAGAAAACCAAAGAACTTGAGGGGTACAAGGGTAGTGCGTTAAAAAGTCAAAAGGACGATCTTGAAAATAAATACAACGAAACTCTTGAGTTATTAACCAAAGAGAAACGTCAATTTAATGTTTTGTTAATGGATGAACGTCAAAAAACGTACCTTGCTACCACCAAAGTTAACGAACTTGAACAACGGCTTTCGATGGATAACACCGAGTCTGCTAAAATTCTTGATGTTAAGAAACAAGAGGTTGAAATGTTAAAACAAGATTTCAAAAGTCGACATGAAAAATATACTGAAAAAGTAACGGAACTAGAAAAACAATTCGAATTTTTGAAGAAAGTTGTATATAAAACGCATGACTCTATTCAAACCGTAAGAATGTTAGCACCTCCGTCCATGTTTAAGGGTCAAGCTAGCTTTGCAAGTCCTGATTATCTTGCCCAAGCTCAAGCTGCGAACCCGCGCATTTATATGGATGAGTCCGAATGGACCGATCCTGAATATCCTCTTGGTTATGATGAGACATCCCTTTGGGAAGAGGCGAGTAGATCACCAGTCAATAAAGAGTTTGTAAAACCATACAATTATGCTTATGAGAATAGTCTATATGGTCTTTTCACTACACAAAAACAAAAGTCTCGTGAGGAATTGTTTTTAGAATGCAAACAAAGAAGAATTCAATGGAAGAAAGCTTTTGCTACTAAGAAAACAAACGTTTCTAAGTTCATTAACTACTTGCCTCTTGATGCTTCTAAAAACAAGAGTAGGCAGACATTTGGGTTTCTACAACATTACATTGATAATATTAAATCCATTGTTGACAATGAATGGAAACAACGAGAAAATGACCAGTGGAAGTGATGAGATGGCATTTATACATGATCTCATCGTTCCTTTCGGGCTTTAAATGCATAAAATGTCATAAAAATACCATATATATGCTTGTGTTTGTTTACTTGTGTATTTTAGGTATGGATATCGTGAAAAAGACAAAAGATCACAAGTTACAAGGAAAAATGGACACGAGAAACGAAGCCGTACAAAGAACCGGGCCCTAATCATGGAATTCTCAACAAAATACCTTGAAGACTTGAAGACAAACAAGATTGATCCTCATTTATTGAAGGAATGACACTTAAAACCCTTGTATATTAATAATTACAAGTTTGGTCCCTTAAGTTTGTCAAAATTACACAAAAGGTCCTTCAACTTTGAAGGAATGGCAAGAATAGTCCCTCAACAAATCAAAACTGCCAATAATGGTCCCTTATAAAGTCAAAGATACAATGAAGACCTTTGAAGATCAAGAATGTTCAAAATCAGTCCTTGAAATATCTCAAAATGGCAAAAAGAACCCTTGAAAACCCTTTTGAAAAGTTATGTGCCAAAATTGCCAAGTGGTGAAAGTTGTTACAAGCTTAATTGGGCGCTGATAGAAGTTTAACCACAAATGCCAAAAGAAAGGAAAGAGGAGGGCTAAACTTGTGCAAATGAAACATTCAAACACATTTTGCGCCAAACACTTATTCACTCCTACAAAAACAGATCAAACAACTTACTATTCACCTTCATCCACCCAGTTTTACCATCACTTAAAACAAAGGGTAAATCAAAATTACCCACACCCACGTGTGATTCACACATGCAGAAACGAATCCCACACACAAAACCCTCACTCCCACTACTCCCTGGACCCCACACTCAACCTCCTTACCCAATGAAAACACAACTTACTCTCCAAGTTATGTGACGTGTCCAAATCAACAGCCAAGGATCATTGCTTCATAACAAAGCTGAAATGAACGTCCAAGATAAATTCAAACAGCTTACACCAAGGATTCGTCTAGAAGGACTTAGGGCATTTAGGGAATTTCACTTCTAGGGTTTGTGAATAGTGTTTAGCCAGGCATTTGCCTATAAAAGGAGACCTCAACATGTGAGAGTCCCTTTGTTCCAGTTTTAGGCTATTAATCTTTGTAATTCCTTTTTAAGTTAAATAAAATTTGAATTTTTGAAAATTTGAAATCTCTTTTTGATTTAGTTAAAATTTTGGTGTTTGAGTAGCCTAATTCTGACTTCCATTTGATTGTTAAGGCCTACCTTAATCTTGTGGTTAAGGCACGTCTTGTTTCATAAGGTTTTTAAGGTTTGAAAACCTTGAAATCCTAGGTTCTGTTTTGGTTATTTTGTGTACTAACCCTTGACCATTAGCTATAAGCTCTTACAAGCTTGTTGACACCAAGCTTGTGAAGGGATTAGAGCCCTTGGTTGAGTTGATTGCTGCTTGTGTTGAAGACATCAAGTCCTTGAGGTTCTACTTTGAACCATCAACCAAGGCAGTGTTGCATCACCTTTGTTGAAGTACCTTGGTCTTGTTCTAGTTGTTGAACAAGGTCCAAGGAGCATAGCTGGCCTTCCTAGGATGTTGTGGAAGGCAGGTATAAACCCTTGTTAAGATTCCCCTAAAAAGTTCATGTTTCTGCTTATTTTGTACTTTGGTATATGATTTGGTGTTCTTGTGTTTGTGCTTTGTGTTTATTGGTTGGTTTCTGTTAGTTGTCACCTAGTTTAGCTTTTTGATCATTAAAATCAATAGGTTGTGTGTAGAAATCAGAAGTTCCTTTGTTAAGTGCTTGATTAAGGGTTGTTTGGGATTACTGGCTATCAAGGCCTTGTGGCCTTGTGCCCTTGGTTCTTAGAGTTTGGGTGGTTTAAACAAGTCATAATATACAAGTTTTTGCCATTGGTTCACTTTCTGAAAGTTTGAAAAAGGGATTCTAAGTTTTGCAAAAATCTGATAAAATTGGTTTTGAATTTGGTCAAACACATCAGATCCAATAACTTCTTTGTCAGTTGGATCTAAGGTCTGAAATTTGGTTTGGGAATAGTTTGGGTGATAAGCTATCTATTGGTTATCTGCTTGTTGAATTTGGTGGCTTATTGTGGTTTTTATAGCTTATCAAAGTCTGCTGAAGTGGTCATTTGCATCAGCAAAGTGACCACCTCATTTGGTGCTGCATTTTGATTTCTAGCATTAGGATTGTTGTATTGCTGCTTGGATCTTATTTGGTTGCTGCTTGTGAGGATATTTGGGTATTTGAATTGCTTTGTTCATAGCTTATAAGCTCACTGGCTTATTGGCTTATTTGTGCCAAAATACATCAAGTTTACCCAACTTGTAAGCTTTGATTCACAAGGTTTGCACTCAATCCTTGACCAGCAGGGTGAAAAACAAGTTCTTACACTTCATTAAGTCTGTCAACGCCTATTTTGTTCCTGTCAGCGTTTGATTTTAACTTATCAGCGTTTGACTTTTGGTCAAACTTGGTTTCAAGCTTATTTGAATCTGTTTTGCTTATTGGTACATGCAACAACTTATCTTTTGTAATAGAAATCATTTTTCTCAGCTTAATATCAAATCTGGAAGGTTACAAGTCTTTTGGTTAAGCTTTTGCTAGAAAACTAGCTTATTTGGCTTTTTCAGTCAGCTTATTTGCTCCTTCAGCTTATTTTACTTGGCTTTTTGAGATTTTCTTGATTGATTATTCTTAGTTAAGCTATTTGTGAGCTTTTACAACAAACTAGAGCTTCTGAGGTGCATTATTTCTCAAACCCGACTATTTTGTCGTTTTGTGGATTTTTGCTTTTCTATTTTCTGGCTTATTGAGTGAGCTTATTGGAAATTTCTTTTGACAGATCTCTTAAGCATCCTAAAAGAGGGTTGTGTGTCAAATTAGAGCTTATGGAATTAGCTTTTGGCTTAATGGGCTGAAAAGCCCAATAAGAATAAGCTTGGTGTTCAATAAGCTGTGATAAGCACATTTTCAGCTTTTGGGCCTTTAGAGTTTTGTTCTTAGAATTAAATTTTAAGTCAGATAGGGCTTTTCCAAGTCAATTGGGCCAAGTTTGACTTTTTGGGCCCAAAAGCCCATTTAGGTTGACTGTTTTTGGATTTGGCCCATTTGAGGGCCCATTAGGGGTATTTTGGTAATTTCACTTTCATTTTCTGATTATTTAGGTTAAAATAAACTAGTTTGCAAGTTTTTAGAATTTTTTATAATTTTTGGATTTTTAATATTATTTTATTATTATTTTATTATTATTTTTAAAATTTCACATTTTCCAACTTTCTACATTTTTCTTAGGTTTAATACATTAAAATAGGAATTTAGCAACTTTTAGAATAATTTTATCACTTATAGATTAATTTTTATAATTATTTTAAGTTTTAATAGTTTTTAATTCATTTTAAATAGTTTTTATTAGTTTTAAAATTTCTAAAAATAGTTTTTAATCTTTTTAGGTCATTTTAGAGGTTTATCAATTGAAAAATCTTTATTTGGGCTTTTTGATAATTTATTTGATTTTTAGGGCTTTAATTAGCATTTAAAAATTGAATATTTAATTATTTAAAAGGTTTGAAAAAGTTTTGATCATTGGTAAACTCTTAGTTTATTAATTTTGATTTTTGGTAAATTTTTGGTAATTTTTAGAATTTATTTTTATTTTTGTGGTTTTTAAGGTTCTACGTTTTAACTTTCTAATAGTGATTTTGTGTTAATTTTTATTTTTACGACTTCGTCATTTTCTCTTCTAATCCCCTTCTAAACCAAATATTAATCTCAAATCTTGTACATCTTAGTCACACACATATACCTCCTTGGGAAACGAATTTAATTGGGTCATTAACACTTGATTTTTCCTAAAGTCATTTGTTCAATACTTACCGCTTTTACGCCTTTTTCCTAAAAGGTGTATTTCTACTTAATCACTTTGGCGCCGCTGCCGGAGAGGTGTGTCGTGATTAATTTGCATTGTTGTTTTTAATATTAACCAAATAGTATTTGTATTAGTAGAACTCTACTAATACGTATTATCGGTTTTCTTGGTTTTTCTTGTACAAATATTATTAATATATTGTATTAAGTATCACAATAAATTCACAATATCTCCAAAAGTGTGAAAACACAACCTTAATTGGGATTTGATCTCCTAATTATTGTATTCGAATCTCAAACAAAAAGAAAAAGGCAAAAATAGATAAATACTTTCGTGAAGCTCGATTTTGAAAGATACAAACTATAAGGTGGGTATAAGGCGGGTATTATAAAATATACCCTAAGGAAAAAGGCTCTTAAGTGCTTCACGCCGCCTCGTTTCCCCGCTTGCTTGTGAGTATTTTGAGATTGAAGGCTAATCGAGGGTTTTGCCGCCCAAAGTATTATTACGTATAATATATTTGCTTGGTTTCTTTGTGATTAAACCCTCTTGAACAATTTGGTTCTTACCAAAGTTCTTAAGTCATTCGAAGGCGTTCACTCCACGTGATCGTTTTCATTCCTTTGAGGCTTCTTTACATCAAGAGTTTGATTCGAGGAGAGATTTTGTAGATTGTTGTCTACGAAGATACACCAAAATCCAAAAAATTAAATATCATCAAAAACACAAAAAAATTGAAAATTCACAAAACACCCAAAAAGAATCTTCTTTGCTCACCTCCCATTCTTCGTGAAGTTTATGATCACTCGTAATCAAGCAAAACGAGCTCGTAAACGACTTCAAAAGCAAGCCAATCAAGAGACGTTGATTGTTGAAGAACCTCCAATTGTTGGACCTATTGTAGAACAAGAAGTCGTCATGGCTAATCGTACTATGATGGAGTTGCTACAAGCACCCACCGAGGGTTTTGGAGAGGCTATTGTGATTCCCGCCATTCTTGCGGAGAATTTCGAAATTAAGACGGGTTTAATGTCGATGTTGCAAGCAAATAAGTTTAGAGGTCACGAGAAAGACAACCCGCATTACCATATTAGGAATTTCAACCGTCTCACCGCCACTAGCAAATTTAAGGATGTTCCACATGACGCCATTAAGATGATGTTGTTTCCATACTCGTTGGATGGACCCGCAAAAATTTGGCTCGAGAAAGAACCGCCAAATTCGATTTTGACATGGGCCGATCTCGTTTCTAAGTTTGTGAACAAGTTTTTTCCACCATCTAAAACAACACACTTAAAAAATGAGATTTCACGATTTGTGCAAAGAAATAATGAAAGTTTTTCAATGGCATGGGAACGATTTAAAAAGATGTTACATGAATGTCCACACCATGATTTTACGGAATTGCATCAAGTGGATACTTTTTATAATGGGCTTAATGATCATGAACGAGATTACTTGAATGCCGCCGCGGGTGGTAATTTTTTGTGCAAGACGACAAATGAGGCTTTACAAATCATTGAAAATAGATCTAAGGTTTATAACCCTCGTAACACACCGAGTGTTGCCAATATGGGTTCGTCATCTTCGTCACAATCGTCTCGTAGCATTAACGCCTTACATGATGAAGCTAATGAGGAAAATCGGTTTTTTTGATAGATTTGCTAATCTAATGTCCCATTGGAAGGCTCAAGAAGCTTCCAATTCCGCTTCGGTTAAAGCGGTTGCTAAGAGTTGTTTATCTTGTGGAGGAGCTCATGATCTTTCCGAGTGCATTACCGCGGATGGTAACACTTCGAGTGCTTATGTAGCAACGGGAACTTACAACCAAAACGGTCAAGGTTCCCGTCCAAATCAAGCTCCACCAAACCAAAATGTTAACAATTATCGAAACAACAACCAAGGTAATTACCAAGGCAACACACGCAATTACAACAAAGGGAATTATCAAAGTGGGAATGGAGAAATCTCTAATCAAAACCAAAACCGTGATTTTCAAAACACTACACAAGGTTTTCAAAATGCTCACACTAAGAATTTGCAAGGAGAATTTTTGGATTATGCAAAAGCAAATGATGCTAAATTTGATAACATGCAACGTGAGATGATTAGCTTAAGATCCGAGTTGAAAAACGAGCTAAAAAATGAACTTGCTAATGAACTTAAAACTCATGCAAACAAAATGGAAGGAAATGTCCAACGTCTTCAACAAAATCAACAAAAGATGGAATTAGGACAACATGAGATTAAGCAAGAGTTATTAAAAGCGGATGCTAGGCAATCAAAATTTGAGGACCGAATGGCTAAGATGTTTGAAGCAATCATGTGTAAACCCTCTTCCTCGGGTGGTCTTCCTAGTGATACCATTAACAACCCTAGGGGAGAAATGAAGGTTATTACTACACGAAGTGGTAAAACTTTCAAGGAACCAATCTCTCGTCCAAGTACTTCTACGGAGAAGGAAATCGAGAAAGAACCCGAGGTGATGGTCGAAAAGGAGCACATTACAATCCCACGAAGTACCGCTCAAACCACACCTACGGTTGAACCAATACCAATTGTGGAACCCAAGTTTCCAAGGCCGTTGCCTAATGACCAACCCACACCACCTTTACCCTACCCTTCAAGACGAGACAAGGAAAAGGCACAAGAACGAAATAATTATCAATTTGAACTTTTTATGAAAATGTTTCGTGACTTGCATTTTAATATAAGTTTTGCCGACGCCTTAGTCATGATGCCTCGATTTGCCGCGAACTTCAAAAGTATGTTGAATAACAAAGAGAAATTGCAAAAATCGTCTAGTTGTTCTTCGGTTTTTCTAAGCCGCATACCTCAAAAAGTCGGTGATCCTGGAAAGTTTTTAATCCCATGTGCTATCCAAGACATGGAAGAATGCTACGCCTTGGCCGATCTTAGTGCTAGTATTAATTTGATGCCTCTCGAGATTTTTAAATCGCTCAATCTCCCAAATCTCACTCCTTCAAGAATGTCAATCGAAATGGCCGATCATTCTACGATTCTAGCTTGTGGAGTTGCCGAGGACGTCTTCGTGAAAGTTGGAAGGTTCTACTATCCTGTAGACTTTATTGTTGTTGATATTCCTATCGATCCTAAAGTTCCGTTAATTTTAGGTCGATCTTTTTTGGATACCTCGAGAGCACTTATCGATGTGCATGCAAGAAAAATCACTCTTCGTTTCAATGAGGAAGAACTCGTCATTAATGCAACCCAAAACTCCACTCTTTCTCATGTGTATTCTATCACATCTTTGTACAATGTCAATTCCACCAAAAACATTTGCAAAAAGATTTCCAATAGAGTTTTAGGAGTTGTTGAGAAAAATGAAGTTCCGTCCCCTCCGCCGGTGGAGGTTAAGAGTGTTAAGCCTATGATTCCAATCTCGAGTGAATCTTCGGATGATGAATACGTTGATCCCGATGGGGAGGTTTTCTTCGTCGATAAACGTTTTGAGAACTTGCCACCACCAAAACCAAAACAATTTCAAAATGTGAGAATTTTTAGTGTGACTAACATCGTCTTAGAAACACCAAATATTTTCGACATAATCAAAGAGGGTTTTCATAAGGAGAGTTCAAAAGATAAAAAGGGAAAAGATTCTAAATTTGATTTAATCGATTTTTCTACAAATCTAACTCCGTCATCACCACGTGTTTTGAGTGCTACAAGCTCGTCTACTCCTTTTGACGATGCTTTGTGTGGTCTTAGTATGGGGGAAGCCCCTTATGTTCCCTCATCCTTGTCCACCGAGGACGAGATATTCGATCCCGGAATTTCATGTAAAGGGAAATCTCGGTCTTCCACCGATGCAATAAATGGAAAATCTTTCTATTTGCTTGGTGCGAGTCTACCTCGAGTAGCTCAAAAGTTTGTCTTACCAATTGTCCCACCCTTCTACTTCTCATCTCTTTTCTTCAAACTCTTTGAGTTTATGGCACATGTTGAAGTGGCGTTAATTTGTTTTTCCAATGAAAACGAGAACGCCATCTTCGACCCCGGTATTTTGCATCATTTAAGGACTTAGTCCTTAATACCGGTTGCTTTTTGGGCCTTGTTTATCATGTAAGCCCCATTGACCATACCATGTTTTTCCCTAAATGTTCACATTTTGAGGGGATCGAGTCGAGCTCATGACTCGGTAATCAAAAACGAGGTGCCTCGTGAGGGAGATCCCATGCTTATCTTTTATGCTCACTATTCACTAATAAGGGGACTTGTACCCTTTCAACTCGTTGTCTCGTGGTTGTTTGTGATTGTGTTATCTAGATCATCATCATCATTTACGATTGAAGACTCTCGTGTTCGTTTACGTGAGCCTCCATCGTTCGTTTGAAGAAGTTTTTCACGAATCCATGACATATCCTTTATTGTTCTAACAATTATCTTTTAGCATACTTAATAAACGGCTTTAGATATATTGTTGATCACCCTTTCCATGCTAGATCCTAAGCATTCGACTCTTCGTCTCTAGTATGGGGGTGCTCCACCTTTAGACTCGAAACATTGAGGACAATGTTTACTTTTAGTATGGGGGGGTGAATAGGTACTTGCTTTGCTAAGCCCTCACGCTTTCCAACTTTCAATGTTTTGTTTTGCTAATAAGGCTAAAAATGGCCAAATTTTAAAATTTTTCTTAGTTTTCATAAGTGTTTTTAAGACACGAATGTATATTTTCTGTTGGGTAGAATAAGAGTTAATTTTTGACTTGATGGGCATTTGGAGCCATTTACATTCCTTAACCCGCTCAATTCAAGTTTTGCTAGACTTTTATATAGGGAGCTTTAAAACGCGAAAGTCTTAATTCATTCGGGTTAAGAACAAGAACTTTTCGCAAGTTCCTATAATTGATTCTAGAAAGTCACTTATCAAGGGAACTTTAAAACGCATTCTCTAAACTTGAAAAAGTCCAAGAAAGTGCAAGATCCTATAGGTGGCTTGAAAACCCAAAACTTTGATTTGATATAGTCTTAATGAAAGCTAATCCAAATTTGGCTTAATTTTGACTTGCATGGCTAAGTATTCACGACTCTCTTTAATTAGAGGTCTTTATATAGTGAAGAACGAGAAATGATAGAGTTAGACAAGTGATCATGCTAAACGTAGAACATGAAAGTGTTCTTTCAAAAACTCATATGTTTTTAATTGTGGCTTTTTCTTCCCATAAGATCAATGCATTAGGAATAAATCATAATTGCAATAAGTAAGGTCGTACGATTTGAAAAGTTACTTAGCCTCTAGCGCAAGATCGTTTAAAAGTTGCTCGGGGTTGAATAGAGTTCATAGCCAAGGCATAACTTATTGAAGCGGGACGCGAAGATTGGCGGTTATCCAAAAAGGCCCTAACAAGGCATGAGGAGCTCTATTTTTGCTAAATATCCAAAGATGATGTGAAGTATCATTATTCCTAAATCAATATGAAGGATCGAGACACACGACGAGAAGCTATTACTCCCCTAAAGAATGGAGAAAGTCTATCCAAAAAGACCCTAACAAGGTATGAGGATAAATATATCCAAGTCCGAAAAGGAGGCGGATCGTTGTATATCAAAATCCAAAGTAAAGATTGAAGAAAAAATGATGAAGTCGTGGTCCAATATGAAGAATCTCTCAAAAACGTCAAGTGAAGAAATTCCAAATATATGAAGAGAATACCATAATTTCAAGAACGTCTTCCCAAGATTTGAAGTACATGCCAAATATCGGTCCGAGAAAGGTCTCAAATCGTGAAACGAGTTATGCCAAGATATGAACTTAAGGAGATACACGAGAAGCCGTTTTAAAAGATTTTGTCCTTCGGCTAACTATTGATCAAATCGTGCTACTTTGCTTTCGGACTAATAACTACTCAAATAAGTCAATATGAATCACTTGTGATCCATGACAAATAGATAAAAAATGCTAGTAACCCATTTCCTTTATAATAACTAGGATTGCGGGGAGAAAAAGTATTACACAATTTGGACGTATGAGTAGTGTTAGCATTGTGACTTGTACCAACAATGATCTTGTTTTTGCACTTAGCATGGAATGTACGACAATCAAGGATGACGAAGTTTACTCTAAGGGACATTAACTTGTTTCTATTCTTTGACCCTAAAAGTCACTTTTTTGTGATGAAAATCATACATTATGTCTTTACACATCTTCGTAGTATGTTGCAAGTCTTTTACTTTTCAATAAAGGTTAATAAAATTGAACTTTGGTGATGCTTAGATACTTTATTCTAGCATTGCGTGAGGGCACGACAATGGCTTAGTATGGGGGAGTGATGAGATGGCATTTATACATGATCTCATCGTTCCTTTCGGGCTTTAAATGCATAAAATATCATAAAAATACCATATATATGCTTGTGTTTGTTTACTTGTGTATTTTAGGTATGGATATCGTGAAAAAGACAAAAGATCACAAGTTACAAGGAAAAACGGACACGAGAAACGAAGCCGTACAAAGAACCGGGCCCTAATCATGGAATTCTCAACAAAATACCTTGAAGACTTGAAGACAAACAAGATTGATCCTCATTTATTGAAGGAATGACACTTAAAACCCTTGTATATTAATAATTACAAGTTTGGTCCCTTAAGTTTGTCAAAATTACACAAAAGGTCCTTCAACTTTGAAGGAATGGCAAGAATAGTCCCTCAACAAATCAAAACTGCCAATAATGGTCCCTTATAAAGTCAAAGATACAATGAAGACCTTTGAAGATCAAGAATGTTCAAAATCAGTCCTTGAAATATCTCAAAATGGCAAAAAGAACCCTTGAAAACCCTTTTGAAAAGTTATGTGCCAAAATTGCCAAGTGGTGAAAGTTGTTACAAGCTTAATTGGGCGCTGATAGAAGTTTAACCACAAATGCCAAAAGAAAGGAAAGAGGAGGGCTAAACTTGTGCAAATGAAACATTCAAACACATTTTGCGCCAAACACTTATTCACTCCTACAAAAACAGATCAAACAACTTACTATTCACCTTCATCCACCCAGTTTTACCATCACTTAAAACAAAGGGTAAATCAAAATTACCCACACCCACGTGTGATTCACACATGCAGAAACGAATCCCACACACAAAACCCTCACTCCCACTACTCCCTGGACCCCACACTCAACCTCCTTACCCAATGAAAACACAACTTACTCTCCAAGTTATGTGACGTGTCCAAATCAACAGCCAAGGATCATTGCTTCATAACAAAGCTGAAATGAACGTCCAAGATAAATTCAAACAGCTTACACCAAGGATTCGTCTAGAAGGACTTAGGGCATTTAGGGAATTTCACTTCTAGGGTTTGTGAATAGTGTTTAGCCAGGCATTTGCCTATAAAAGGAGACCTCAACATGTGAGAGTCCCTTTGTTCCAGTTTTAGGCTATTAATCTTTGTAATTCCTTTTTAAGTTAAATAAAATTTGAATTTTTGAAAATTTGAAATCTCTTTTTGATTTAGTTAAAATTTTGGTGTTTGAGTAGCCTAATTCTGACTTCCATTTGATTGTTAAGGCCTACCTTAATCTTGTGGTTAAGGCACGTCTTGTTTCATAAGGTTTTTAAGGTTTGAAAACCTTGAAATCCTAGGTTCTGTTTTGGTTATTTTGTGTACTAACCCTTGACCATTAGCTATAAGCTCTTACAAGCTTGTTGACACCAAGCTTGTGAAGGGATTAGAGCCCTTGGTTGAGTTGATTGCTGCTTGTGTTGAAGACATCAAGTCCTTGAGGTTCTACTTTGAACCATCAACCAAGGCAGTGTTGCATCACCTTTGTTGAAGTACCTTGGTCTTGTTCTAGTTGTTGAACAAGGTCCAAGGAGCATAGCTGGCCTTCCTAGGATGTTGTGGAAGGCAGGTATAAACCCTTGTTAAGATTCCCCTAAAAAGTTCATGTTTCTGCTTATTTTGTACTTTGGTATATGATTTGGTGTTCTTGTGTTTGTGCTTTGTGTTTATTGGTTGGTTTCTGTTAGTTGTCACCTAGTTTAGCTTTTTGATCATTAAAATCAATAGGTTGTGTGTAGAAATCAGAAGTTCCTTTGTTAAGTGCTTGATTAAGGGTTGTTTGGGATTACTGGCTATCAAGGCCTTGTGGCCTTGTGCCCTTGGTTCTTAGAGTTTGGGTGGTTTAAACAAGTCATAATATACAAGTTTTTGCCATTGGTTCACTTTCTGAAAGTTTGAAAAAGGGATTCTAAGTTTTGCAAAAATCTGATAAAATTGGTTTTGAATTTGGTCAAACACATCAGATCCAATAACTTCTTTGTCAGTTGGATCTAAGGTCTGAAATTTGGTTTGGGAATAGTTTGGGTGATAAGCTATCTATTGGTTATCTGCTTGTTGAATTTGGTGGCTTATTGTGGTTTTTATAGCTTATCAAAGTCTGCTGAAGTGGTCATTTGCATCAGCAAAGTGACCACCTCATTTGGTGCTGCATTTTGATTTCTAGCATTAGGATTGTTGTATTGCTGCTTGGATCTTATTTGGTTGCTGCTTGTGAGGATATTTGGGTATTTGAATTGCTTTGTTCATAGCTTATAAGCTCACTGGCTTATTGGCTTATTTGTGCCAAAATACATCAAGTTTACCCAACTTGTAAGCTTTGATTCACAAGGTTTGCACTCAATCCTTGACCAGCAGGGTGAAAAACAAGTTCTTACACTTCATTAAGTCTGTCAACGCCTATTTTGTTCCTGTCAGCGTTTGATTTTAACTTATCAGCGTTTGACTTTTGGTCAAACTTGGTTTCAAGCTTATTTGAATCTGTTTTGCTTATTGGTACATGCAACAACTTATCTTTTGTAATAGAAATCATTTTTCTCAGCTTAATATCAAATCTGGAAGGTTACAAGTCTTTTGGTTAAGCTTTTGCTAGAAAACTAGCTTATTTGGCTTTTTCAGTCAGCTTATTTGCTCCTTCAGCTTATTTTACTTGGCTTTTTGAGATTTTCTTGATTGATTATTCTTAGTTAAGCTATTTGTGAGCTTTTACAACAAACTAGAGCTTCTGAGGTGCATTATTTCTCAAACCCGACTATTTTGTCGTTTTGTGGATTTTTGCTTTTCTATTTTCTGGCTTATTGAGTGAGCTTATTGGAAATTTCTTTTGACAGATCTCTTAAGCATCCTAAAAGAGGGTTGTGTGTCAAATTAGAGCTTATGGAATTAGCTTTTGGCTTAATGGGCTGAAAAGCCCAATAAGAATAAGCTTGGTGTTCAATAAGCTGTGATAAGCACATTTTCAGCTTTTGGGCCTTTAGAGTTTTGTTCTTAGAATTAAATTTTAAGTCAGATAGGGCTTTTCCAAGTCAATTGGGCCAAGTTTGACTTTTTGGGCCCAAAAGCCCATTTAGGTTGACTGTTTTTGGATTTGGCCCATTTGAGGGCCCATTAGGGGTATTTTGGTAATTTCACTTTCATTTTCTGATTATTTAGGTTAAAATAAACTAGTTTGCAAGTTTTTAGAATTTTTTATAATTTTTGGATTTTTAATATTATTTTATTATTATTTTTAAAATTTCACATTTTCCAACTTTCTACATTTTTCTTAGGTTTAATACATTAAAATAGGAATTTAGCAACTTTTAGAATAATTTTATCACTTATAGATTAATTTTTATAATTATTTTAAGTTTTAATAGTTTTTAATTCATTTTAAATAGTTTTTATTAGTTTTAAAATTTCTAAAAATAGTTTTTAATCTTTTTAGGTCATTTTAGAGGTTTATCAATTGAAAAATCTTTATTTGGGCTTTTTGATAATTTATTTGATTTTTAGGGCTTTAATTAGCATTTAAAAATTGAATATTTAATTATTTAAAAGGTTTGAAAAAGTTTTGATCATTGGTAAACTCTTAGTTTATTAATTTTGATTTTTGGTAAATTTTTGGTAATTTTTAGAATTTATTTTTATTTTTGTGGTTTTTAAGGTTCTACGTTTTAACTTTCTAATAGTGATTTTGTGTTAATTTTTATTTTTACGACTTCGTCATTTTCTCTTCTAATCCCCTTCTAAACCAAATATTAATCTCAAATCTTGTACATCTTAGTCACACACATATACCTCCTTGGGAAACGAATTTAATTGGGTCATTAACACTTGATTTTTCCTAAAGTCATTTGTTCAATACTTACCGCTTTTACGCCTTTTTCCTAAAAGGTGTATTTCTACTTAATCACTTTGGCGCCGCTGCCGGAGAGGTGTGTCGTGATTAATTTGCATTGTTGTTTTTAATATTAACCAAATAGTATTTGTATTAGTAGAACTCTACTAATACGTATTATCGGTTTTCTTGGTTTTTCTTGTACAAATATTATTAATATATTGTATTAAGTATCACAATAAATTCACAATATCTCCAAAAGTGTGAAAACACAACCTTAATTGGGATTTGATCTCCTAATTATTGTATTCGAATCTCAAACAAAAAGAAAAAGGCAAAAATAGATAAATACTTTCGTGAAGCTCGATTTTGAAAGATACAAACTATAAGGTGGGTATAAGGCGGGTATTATAAAATATACCCTAAGGAAAAAGGCTCTTAAGTGCTTCGCGCCGCCTCGTTTCCCCGCTTGCTTGTGAGTATTTTGAGATTGAAGGCTAATCGAGGGTTTTGCCGCCCAAAGTATTATTACGTATAATATATTTGCTTGGTTTCTTTGTGATTAAACCCTCTTGAACAATTTGGTTCTCACCAAAGTTCTTAAGTCATTCGAAGGCGTTCACTCCACGTGATCGTTTTCATTCCTTTGAGGCTTCTTTACATCAAGAGTTTGATTCGAGGAGAGATTTTGTAGATTGTTGTCTACGAAGATACACCAAAATCCAAAAAATTAAATATCATCAAAAACACAAAAAAATTGAAAATTCACAAAACACCCAAAAAGAATCTTCTTTGCTCACCTCCCATTCTTCGTGAAGTTTATGATCACTCGTAATCAAGCAAAACGAGCTCGTAAACGACTTCAAAAGCAAGCCAATCAAGAGACGTTGATTGTTGAAGAACCTCCAATTGTTGGACCTATTGTAGAACAAGAAGTCGTCATGGCTAATCGTACTATGATGGAGTTGCTACAAGCACCCACCGAGGGTTTTGGAGAGGCTATTGTGATTCCCGCCATTCTTGCGGAGAATTTCGAAATTAAGACGGGTTTAATGTCGATGTTGCAAGCAAATAAGTTTAGAGGTCACGAGAAAGACAACCCGCATTACCATATTAGGAATTTCAACCGTCTCACCGCCACTAGCAAATTTAAGGATGTTCCACATGACGCCATTAAGATGATGTTGTTTCCATACTCGTTGGATGGACCCGCAAAAATTTGGCTCGAGAAAGAACCGCCAAATTCGATTTTGACATGGGCCGATCTCGTTTCTAAGTTTGTGAACAAGTTTTTTCCACCATCTAAAACAACACACTTAAAAAATGAGATTTCACGATTTGTGCAAAGAAATAATGAAAGTTTTTCAATGGCATGGGAACGATTTAAAGAGATGTTACATGAATGTCCACACCATGATTTTACGGAATTGCATCAAGTGGATACTTTTTATAATGGGCTTAATGATCATGAACGAGATTACTTGAATGCCGCCGCGGGTGGTAATTTTTTGTGCAAGACGACAAATGAGGCTTTATAAATCATTGAAAATAGATCTAAGGTTTATAACCCTCGTAACACACCGAGTGTTGCCAATATGGGTTCGTCATCTTCGTCACAATCGTCTCGTAGCATTAACGCCTTACATGATGAAGCTAATGAGGAAAATCGGTTTTTTTGATAGATTTGCTAATCTAATGTCCCATTGGAAGGCTCAAGAAGCTTCCAATTCCGCTTCGGTTAAAGCGGTTGCTAAGAGTTGTTTATCTTGTGGAGGAGCTCATGATCTTTCCGAGTGCATTACCGCGGATGGTAACACTTCGAGTGCTTATGTAGCAACGGGAACTTACAACCAAAACGGTCAAGGTTCCCGTCCAAATCAAGCTCCACCAAACCAAAATGTTAACAATTATCGAAACAACAACCAAGGTAATTACCAAGGCAACACACGCAATTACAACAAAGGGAATTATCAAAGTGGGAATGGAGAAATCTCTAATCAAAACCAAAACCGTGATTTTCAAAACACTACACAAGGTTTTCAAAATGCTCACACTAAGAATTTGCAAGGAGAATTTTTGGATTATGCAAAAGCAAATGATGCTAAATTTGATAACATGCAACGTGAGATGATTAGCTTAAGATCCGAGTTGAAAAACGAGCTAAAAAATGAACTTGCTAATGAACTTAAAACTCATGCAAACAAAATGGAAGGAAATGTCCAACGTCTTCAACAAAATCAACAAAAGATGGAATTAGGACAACATGAGATTAAGCAAGAGTTATTAAAAGCGGATGCTAGGCAATCAAAATTTGAGGACCGAATGGCTAAGATGTTTGAAGCAATCATGTGTAAACCCTCTTCCTCGGGTGGTCTTCCTAGTGATACCATTAACAACCCTAGGGGAGAAATGAAGGTTATTACTACACGAAGTGGTAAAACTTTCAAGGAACCAATCTCTCGTCCAAGTACTTCTACGGAGAAGGAAATCGAGAAAGAACCCGAGGTGATGGTCGAAAAGGAGCACATTACAATCCCACGAAGTACCGCTCAAACCACACCTACGGTTGAACCAATACCAATTGTGGAACTCAAGTTTCCAAGGCCGTTGCCTAATGACCAACCCACACCACCTTTACCCTACCCTTCAAGACGAGACAAGGAAAAGGCACAAGAACGAAATAATTATCAATTTGAACTTTTTATGAAAATGTTTCGTGACTTGCATTTTAATATAAGTTTTGCCGACGCCTTAGTCATGATGCCTCGATTTGCCGCGAACTTCAAAAGTATGTTGAATAACAAAGAGAAATTGCAAAAATCGTCTAGTTGTTCTTCGGTTTTTCTAAGCCGCATACCTCAAAAAGTCGGTGATCCTGGAAAGTTTTTAATCCCATGTGCTATCCAAGACATGGAAGAATGCTACGCCTTGGCCGATCTTAGTGCTAGTATTAATTTGATGCCTCTCGAGATTTTTAAATCGCTCAATCTCCCAAATCTCACTCCTTCAAGAATGTCAATCGAAATGGCCGATCATTCTACGATTCTAGCTTGTGGAGTTGCCGAGGACGTCTTCGTGAAAGTTGGAAGGTTCTACTATCCTGTAGACTTTATTGTTGTTGATATTCCTATCGATCCTAAAGTTCCGTTAATTTTAGGTCGATCTTTTTTGGATACCTCGAGAGCACTTATCGATGTGCATGCAAGAAAAATCACTCTTCGTTTCAATGAGGAAGAACTCGTCATTAATGCAACCCAAAACTCCACTCTTTCTCATGTGTATTCTATCACATCTTTGTACAATGTCAATTCCACCAAAAACATTTGCAAAAAGATTTCCAATAGAGTTTTAGGAGTTGTTGAGAAAAATGAAGTTCCGTCCCCTCCGCCGGTGGAGGTTAAGAGTGTTAAGCCTATGATTCCAATCTCGAGTGAATCTTCGGATGATGAATACGTTGATCCCGATGGGGAGGTTTTCTTCGTCGATAAACGTTTTGAGAACTTGCCACCACCAAAACCAAAACAATTTCAAAATGTGAGAATTTTTAGTGTGACTAACATCGTCTTAGAAACACCAAATATTTTCGACATAATCAAAGAGGGTTTTCATAAGGAGAGTTCAAAAGATAAAAAGGGAAAAGATTCTAAATTTGATTTAATCGATTTTTCTACAAATCTAACTCCGTCATCACCACGTGTTTTGAGTGCTACAAGCTCGTCTACTCCTTTTGACGATGCTTTGTGTGGTCTTAGTATGGGGGAAGCCCCTTATGTTCCCTCATCCTTGTCCACCGAGGACGAGATATTCGATCCCGGAATTTCATGTAAAGGGAAATCTCGGTCTTCCACCGATGCAATAAATGGAAAATCTTTCTATTTGCTTGGTGCGAGTCTACCTCGAGTAGCTCAAAAGTTTGTCTTACCAATTGTCCCACCCTTCTACTTCTCATCTCTTTTCTTCAAACTCTTTGAGTTTATGGCACATGTTGAAGTGGCGTTAATTTGTTTTTCCAATGAAAACGAGAACGCCATCTTCGACCCCGGTATTTTGCATCATTTAAGGACTTAGTCCTTAATACCGGTTGCTTTTTGGGCCTTGTTTATCATGTAAGCCCCATTGACCATACCATGTTTTTCCCTAAATGTTCACATTTTGAGGGGATCGAGTCGAGCTCATGACTCGGTAATCAAAAACGAGGTGCCTCGTGGGGGAGATCCCATGCTTATCTTTTATGCTCACTATTCACTAATAAGGGGACTTGTACCCTTTCAACTCGTTGTCTCGTGGTTGTTTGTGATTGTGTTATCTAGATCATCATCATCATTTACGATTGAAGACTCTCGTGTTCGTTTACGTGAGCCTCCATCGTTCGTTTGAAGAAGTTTTTCACGAATCCATGACATATCCTTTATTGTTCTAACAATTATCTTTTAGCATACTTAATAAACGGCTTTAGATATATTGTTGATCACCCTTTCCATGCTAGATCCTAAGCATTCGACTCTTCGTCTCTAGTATGGGGGTGCTCCACCTTTAGACTCGAAACATTGAGGACAATGTTTACTTTTAGTATGGGGGGTGAATAGGTACTTGCTTTGCTAAGCCCTCACGCTTTCCAACTTTCAATGTTTTGTTTTGCTAATAAGGCTAAAAATGGCCAAATTTTAAAATTTTTCTTAGTTTTCATAAGTGTTTTTAAGACACGAATGTATATTTTCCGTTGGGTAGAATAAGAGTTAATTTTTGACTTGATGGGCATTTGGAGCCATTTACATTCCTTAACCCGCTCAATTCAAGTTTTGCTAGACTTTTATATAGGGAGCTTTAAAACGCGAAAGTCTTAATTCATTCGGGTTAAGAACAAGAACTTTTCGCAAGTTCCTATAATTGATTCTAGAAAGTCACTTATCAAGGGAACTTTAAAACGCATTCTCTAAACTTGAAAAAGTCCAAGAAAGTGCAAGATCCTATAGGTGGCTTGAAAACCCAAAACTTTGATTTGATATAGTCTTAATGAAAGCTAATCCAAATTTGGCTTAATTTTGACTTGCATGGCTAAGTATTCACGACTCTCTTTAATTAGAGGTCTTTATATAGTGAAGAACGAGAAATGATAGAGTTAGACAAGTGATCATGCTAAACGTAGAACATGAAAGTGTTCTTTCAAAAACTCATATGTTTTTAATTGTGGCTTTTTCTTCCCATAAGATCAATGCATTAGGAATAAATCATAATTGCAATAAGTAAGGTCGTACGATTTGAAAAGTTACTTAGCCTCTAGCGCAAGATCGTTTAAAAGTTGCTCGGGGTTGAATAGAGTTCATAGCCAAGGCATAACTTATTGAAGCGGGACGCGAAGATTGGCGGTTATCCAAAAAGGCCCTAACAAGGCATGAGGAGCTCTATTTTTGCTAAATATCCAAAGATGATGTGAAGTATCATTATTCCTAAATCAATATGAAGGATCGAGACACACGACGAGAAGCTATTACTCCCCTAAAGAATGGAGAAAGTCTATCCAAAAAGACCCTAACAAGGTATGAGGATAAATATATCCAAGTCCGAAAAGGAGGCGGATCGTTGTATATCAAAATCCAAAGTAAAGATTGAAGAAAAAATGATGAAGTCGTGGTCCAATATGAAGAATCTCTCAAAAACGTCAAGTGAAGAAATTCCAAATATATGAAGAGAAGACCATAATTTCAAGAACGTCTTCCCAAGATTTGAAGTACATGCCAAATATCGGTCCGAGAAAGGTCTCAAATCGTGAAACGAGTTATGCCAAGATATGAACTTAAGGAGATACACGAGAAGTCGTTTTAAAAGATTTTGTCCTTCGGCTAACTATTGATCAAATCGTGCTACTTTGCTTTCGGACTAATAACTACTCAAATAAGTCAATATGAATCACTTGTGATCCATGACAAATAGATAAAAAATGCTAGTAACCCATTTCCTTTATAATAACTAGGATTGCGGGGAGAAAAAGTATTACACAATTTGGACGTATGAGTAGTGTTAGCATTGTGACTTGTACCAACAATGATCTTGTTTTTGCACTTAGCATGGAATGTACGACAATCAAGGATGACGAAGTTTACTCTAAGGGACATTAACTTGTTTCTATTCTTTGACCCTAAAAGTCACTTTTTTGTGATGAAAATCATACATTATGTCTTTACACATCTTCGTAGTATGTTGCAAGTCTTTTACTTTTCAATAAAGGTTAATAAAATTGAACTTTGGTGATGCTTAGATACTTTATTCTAGCATTGCGTGAGGGCACGGCAATGGCTTAGTATGGGGGAGTGATGAGATGGCATTTATACATGATCTCATCGTTCCTTTCGGGCTTTAAATGCATAAAATATCATAAAAATACCATATATATGCTTGTGTTTGTTTACTTGTGTATTTTAGGTATGGATATCGTGAAAAAGACAAAAGATCACAAGTTACAAGGAAAAACGGACACGAGAAACGAAGCCGTACAAAGAACCGGGCCCTAATCATGGAATTCTCAACAAAATACCTTGAAGACTTGAAGACAAACAAGATTGATCCTCATTTATTGAAGGAATGACACTTAAAACCCTTGTATATTAATAATTACAAGTTTGGTCCCTTAATTTTGTCAAAATTACACAAAAGGTCCTTCAACTTTGAAGGAATGGCAAGAATAGTCCCTCAACAAATCAAAACTGCCAATAATGGTCCCTTATAAAGTCAAAGATACAATGAAGACCTTTGAAGATCAAGAATTTTCAAAATCAGTCCTTGAAATATCTCAAAATGGCAAAAAGAACCCTTGAAAACCCTTTTGAAAAGTTATGTGCCAAAATTGCCAAGTGGTGAAAGTTGTTACAAGCTTAATTGGGCGCTGATAGAAGTTTAACCACAAATGCCAAAAGAAAGGAAAGAGGAGGGCTAAACTTGTGCAAATGAAACATTCAAACACATTTTGCGCCAAACACTTATTCACTCCTACAAAAACAGATCAAACAACTTACTATTCACCTTCATCCACCCAGTTTTACCATCACTTAAAACAAAGGGTAAATCAAAATTACCCACACCCACGTGTGATTCACACATGCAGAAACGAATCCCACACACAAAACCCTCACTCCCACTACTCCCTGGACCCCACACTCAACCTCCTTACCCAATGAAAACACAACTTACTCTCCAAGTTATGTGACGTGTCCAAATCAACAGCCAAGGATCATTGCTTCATAACAAAGCTGAAATGAACGTCCAAGATAAATTCAAACAGCTTACACCAAGGATTCGTCTAGAAGGACTTAGGGCATTTAGGGAATTTCACTTCTAGGGTTTGTGAATAGTGTTTAGCCAGGCATTTGCCTATAAAAGGAGACCTCAACATGTGAGAGTCCCTTTGTTCCAGTTTTAGGCTATTAATCTTTGTAATTCCTTTTTAAGTTAAATAAAATTTGAATTTTTGAAAATTTGAAATCTCTTTTTGATTTAGTTAAAATTTTGGTGTTTGAGTAGCCTAATTCTGACTTCCATTTGATTGTTAAGGCCTACCTTAATCTTGTGGTTAAGGCACGTCTTGTTTCATAAGGTTTTTAAGGTTTGAAAACCTTGAAATCCTAGGTTCTGTTTTGGTTATTTTGTGTACTAACCCTTGACCATTAGCTATAAGCTCTTACAAGCTTGTTGACACCAAGCTTGTGAAGGGATTAGAGCCCTTGGTTGAGTTGATTGCTGCTTGTGTTGAAGACATCAAGTCCTTGAGGTTCTACTTTGAACCATCAACCAAGGCAGTGTTGCATCACCTTTGTTGAAGTACCTTGGTCTTGTTCTAGTTGTTGAACAAGGTCCAAGGAGCATAGCTGGCCTTCCTAGGATGTTGTGGAAGGCAGGTATAAACCCTTGTTAAGATTCCCCTAAAAAGTTCATGTTTCTGCTTATTTTGTACTTTGGTATATGATTTGGTGTTCTTGTGTTTGTGCTTTGTGTTTATTGGTTGGTTTCTGTTAGTTGTCACCTAGTTTAGCTTTTTGATCATTAAAATCAATAGGTTGTGTGTAGAAATCAGAAGTTCCTTTGTTAAGTGCTTGATTAAGGGTTGTTTGGGATTACTGGCTATCAAGGCCTTGTGGCCTTGTGCCCTTGGTTCTTAGAGTTTGGGTGGTTTAAACAAGTCATAATATACAAGTTTTTGCCATTGGTTCACTTTCTGAAAGTTTGAAAAAGGGATTCTAAGTTTTGCAAAAATCTGATAAAATTGGTTTTGAATTTGGTCAAACACATCAGATCCAATAACTTCTTTGTCAGTTGGATCTAAGGTCTGAAATTTGGTTTGGGAATAGTTTGGGTGATAAGCTATCTATTGGTTATCTGCTTGTTGAATTTGGTGGCTTATTGTGGTTTTTATAGCTTATCAAAGTCTGCTGAAGTGGTCATTTGCATCAGCAAAGTGACCACCTCATTTGGTGCTGCATTTTGATTTCTAGCATTAGGATTGTTGTATTGCTGCTTGGATCTTATTTGGTTGCTGCTTGTGAGGATATTTGGGTATTTGGATTGCTTTGTTCATAGCTTATAAGCTCATTGGCTTATTGGCTTATTTGTGCCAAAATACATCAAGTTTACCCAACTAGTAAGCTTTGATTCACAAGGTTTGCACTCAATCCTTGACCAGCAGGGTGAAAAACAAGTTCTTACACTTCATTAAGTCTGTCAATGCCTATTTTGTTCCTGTCAGCGTTTGATTTTAACTTATCAGCGTTTGACTTTTGGTCAAACTTGGTTTCAAGCTTATTTGAATCTGTTTTGCTTATTGGTACATGCAACAACTTATCTTTTGTAATAGAAATCATTTTTCTCAGCTTAATATCAAATCTGGAAGGTTACAAGTCTTTTGGTTAAGCTTTTGCTAGAAAACTAGCTTATTTGGCTTTTTCAGCCAGCTTATTTGCTCCTTCAGCTTATTTTACTTGGCTTTTTGAGATTTTCTTGATTGATTATTCTTAGTTAAGCTATTTGTGAGCTTTTACAACAAACTAGAGCTTCTGAGGTGCCTTATTTCTCAAACCCGACTATTTTGTCGTTTTGTGGATTTTTGCTTTTCTATTTTCTGGCTTATTGAGTAAGCTTATTGGAAATTTCTTTTGACAGATCTCTTAAGCATCCTAAAAGAGGGTTGTGTGTCAAATTAGAGCTTATGGCATTAGCTTTTGGCTTAATGGGATGAAAAGCCCAATAAGAATAAGCTTGGTGTTCAATAAGCTGTGATAAGCACATTTTCAGCTTTTGGGCCTTTAGAGTTTTGTTCTTAGAATTAAATTTTAAGTCAGATATGGCTTTTCCAAGTCAATTGGGCCAAGTTTGATTTTTTGGGCTCAAAAGCCCATTTAGGTTGACTGTTTTTGGATTTGGCCTATTTGAGGGCCCATTAGGGGTATTTTGGTAATTTCACTTTCATTTTCTGATTATTTAGGTTAAAATAAACTAGTTTGCAAGTTTTTAGAATTTTTTATAATTTTTGGATTTTTAATATTATTTTATTATTATTTTTAAAATTTCACATTTTCCAACTTTCTACATTTTTCTTAGGTTTAATACATTAAAATAGGAATTTAGCAACTTTTAGAATAATTTTATCACTTATAGATTAATTTTTATAATTATTTTAAGTTTTAATAGTTTTTAATTCATTTTAAATAGTTTTTATTAGTTTTAAAATTTCTAAAAATAGTTTTTAATCTTTTTAGGTCATTTAGAGGTTTATCAATTGAAAAATCTTTATTTGGGATTTTTGATAATTTATTTGATTTTTAGGGCTTTAATTAGCATTTAAAAATTGAATATTTAATTATTTAAAAGGTTTGAAAAAGTTTTGATCATTGGTAAACTCTTAGTTTATTAATTTTGATTTTTGGTAAATTTTTGGTAATTTTTAGAATTTATTTTTATTTTTGTGGTTTTTAAGGTTCTACGTTTTAACTTTCTAATAGTGATTTTGTGTTAATTTTTATTTTTACGACTTCGTCATTTTCTCTTCTAATCCCCTTCTAAACCAAATATTAATCTCAAATCTTGTACATCTTAGTCACACACATATACCTCCTTGGGAAACGAATTTAATTGGGTCATTAACACTTGATTTTTCCTAAAGTCATTTGTTCAATACTTACCGCTCATTTACGCTCTTTTGTTTTCCTAAACAAGAGGTGTATAATTTACCACAATCAGGAAGAAACCAATTCCTCAAGATATAACTGTGCTTATCAAACAAATCTTAATCCCGAACACGACCACATTAAAAGAAAATATGCTTGAATTTGAAAGATTAATTCGGTCTGAAATGTTTGATGATTTAAAATATGTTGAGTCTATTAAGAAAGAAATTAACGATCTTCAAATGGACAAGTCCGTTTTTTCTGATGAATATGATTTACTCTTAGAAGAATGTCTCTCCAAAGATATTTTGTGTGTTACTCTTCAATCTTGTGCTGATATAGATGAATATTCTGATGTTGCATGCAAATATCTTGATAAGATCAAAGAATGTGAACTTCTTGAAATTGAGCTTTCGAAACATAAAGAAAATGTTGATAGAAAGGCTTTTGAGTTACTTCAACACAAAACTGATTTCCTTCAAAAGCATTGTCATTCTCTTGAACTTGCTTTGCAAAAATACGTTGGTAGTTTTCCACATGATAATAAATTGCAAGAAAAACTTTCCCAAACGTTTCGAGAAATGAATGAACAGAATTTGGAAATTAAAGGGTTAAAAGCTCAGTTACAAGATAGGGAAACAGCGATAACAGAGTTGCAGAAACTCGTTGCTAAGATGGGTGGGAAAGTTGTGGAACCTAGCGTTAAGAAACCTGTTGTTAGACAACCCAATGCCTCTAAAGTGAATAGATCCTCTATCTTGGGAAAACCATTTGCTTTATCAAATTCCTCGTTTGCAAAACCTGTGTTTGCCCCCAAGATGGATGGAAAGGAAAGGTTACCACAGAATCAACCCATAAGAAATGTCATAGCACCAAGCGTTAAGCACAATAATGTGATTAAACCAGGGATGTATAGATTGGCCACTAAACCTACACAAAACAAAGAAAGTCAATCACTTTAGACTTCTAGAAACACTAATAGACGTGTGTCTTTTACTACAGGAGTAATCCCCACTGATAGTGTTAGCCGGCCTCAGCTTAAGAGCACTCACATGAATGAAAAGGTTTGGCAAAACAAAAGTCAAGGGAAGATGAAGACAGTAGAAGACCACCATAGGATTTTCAATGTTACTAAGAATAAAACGATTGTAATCGCGTGGAATGACGATTTGAATGATTCGACTTTGAATGCTTTGAATGTTAAGTTTGTTTGTGTGAAATGTGGAAAGTGTGCTAATGCTAATCATGCTATGTGTGTTTCGAATAATGTCAAAGGCGTAGATACTAGAACTAAGAAGCAAATTGCGATGCCTATTAGTGCTAGAAAACCCAAACGCAAAGTGAACCATTCTGGCGCAACCCCCACTAAGAAAAGTAATGCATCAGACTCCACCACTAAGAACCCTAGAAGCAAAATTAAGGAATTATATGAGTCTGCTAGCAAGTCTTGGAAATGGTGGTTTGCTAATCAATGTCCTCCAGGATATAAATGGATGCCGAAAGCTAGGACAGAAAATGTGAAAACGAGTGTTAGTTTGCCTTTAAATGTTGATAAGGACACTAATGATTCTACTATCACAACTACTGTGGTATCCAATTTAGAAAATGCTCCATCGTGTTCTAACTCTTCTGCAGGTGATACAAATAACTCTCTTCATATTGGACTCCGAATGTACGAAGCACATGACGGGGAATCTCAAGCTTCTAATTAACTTCGTGGAGAAGTTCATGGGTACGGTCTGATTCGAAAATGATCAATTTGCACCGATCCTAGGATATGGAGATTTGGTTCAGGGGAATATTACAATCAAAAGGGTATACTACGTCGAAGGGCTCAATCATAATCTTTTCTCGGTTGGTCAATTCCGTGATGCGGATTTGGAGGTTGCTTTCAGAAAGAAGACATGTTTTGTTCGTGATTATGATGGGAATGACTTACTTACCGGTACACGGGGTACTGATCTTTACACAATTTCACTTCAAGACACAACTTCAACAACTCCAATTTGCTTCATGGCTAAAGCTTCAACGACTCAGGCATGGTTATGGCATCAAAGTTTATCTCATCTTAATTTTGATACCATCAACTTGCTTTCCAAGAAAGATATTGTGAGAGGCATTCCAAGTTTGAAATTCATCAAAGATCATCTTTGTTCTTCTTGTGAGCTTTGTAAAGCTAAACGAAGTAGCTTCAAAACAAAGACCACACCAAGCTCTAAAGGATAGTTAGATCTTCTCCATATGGATCTATGTGGTCCCATGCGTGTTCAAAGTATCAATGGGAAGAAATATATTTTGTTAATTGTCGATGATTACTCAAGGTACACATGGACTCACTTCTTGAGGTCCAAGGATGAAACACCCGAAGTTCTCAACAACTTCCTTAAACTGACACAACGTGGTCTTCAAGCTCAAGTTAAAGTGGTTCATACTGACAGAGGTACATAATTTTTGAATTCAAATCTGAGAATCTATTTTGAAGACGAAGGAATTGAACATGAAAAATCTATTGCTCGAACACCCGAACAAAACGGCGTTGTTGAAAGACGAAACCGTACTCTAGTTGAGGCTGCTCGAACATTATTATCTGCTTCAAAACTACCACTATATTTTTGGGCCGAAGCCGTGTCAACTGCATGCTACACACAAAACCGCTCCTTAATTATCCCAAGACACGAAAAGACACCATATCACATAATTCATGATCGAAAACCTTCACTCAAACACCTTCACATTTTTGGATGTACGTGCTACATTATTCGAGATGGTGAAAATCTGGACAAGATGAAAGAGAAAGGTGATGCATGCATTCTAGTGGGATATGCAACTCAGTCTAAGGGATATAGAGTGTACAACAAGAGAACAAAATTGATAGTCGAAACTATTCATGTCAGATTTGATGAATTACAAGAAATGGCACTTGAACAAAACAGTTTAAGTCCCGTTCCACAATGACAAACGACTTCCGTTCACCACCGCACGGTACTCGGAACTCCAGACCACATCAATGAACCGTCAAGTTCAACACTGGTTCCATAAAATGTTCCTAGAGCTGATATGACAGTCGACACGACAATTGAAGAGTTGGAAATGTTATATGGACCAATGTATGACGAATATTTCACGGGGGAGAAACAAGTTGTATCAAAGTCTTCCGCTGTCACTCATGATAAGAATGATGATACCGATCATCGTCAACAACCGGATACAACTTCATCTACTTCAACACGGGTTGCTGCAGAGTTACTTCCTCAGAATATCACTTCAACAATCGATCCTACAACATCCACAACTACTGTCATTTCTCCAGAGAACACAAATCAAGCAGACAATGCATTATCTGACGAAGACGAATTTATCAACCCATTCGGTACACCGGTACACGAATCTGGAGAGTCTTCTACTCGCCATGTTGATCCGTCAAATATGCACACGTTCTATCAACGACATCCTTCAACACATCATTGGACCCGAGATCATCCTTTGGTTCATGTCATTGGAAACCCTTCATAGCCCGCTCGTACAAGACGACAACTTCACACCGATGGCGATGTTATGTTCGCACTCGCCGTGAGTTCTGCTGAACCGAAAAACATCAAAGAAGCCATGGCTGATCATGCTTGGATTGAATCGATGACGGATGAACTTCAACAATTTGAAAGACTTAAATTCTGGGAACTTGTTGACAGACCATACGATGTGATTCCATTAAATCTTCGTTGGATCTGGAAAAACAAGATGGATGAAGAAAACACGATCATCAAGAACAAAGCTAGGCTAGTGGCTAAAGGGTATGGACAGAAAGAGGGTATTGATTTTGAAGAATCATTTGCACCAGTAGCTCGAATGGAAGCGGTCAGGATTTTTCTTGCTTATGCTGCACATAAGGGATTCATTGTCTATCAAATGGACGTAAAGACGGCGTTTCTTAACGGTCATTTGAAGGAAGAAGTCTATGTCACACAGCCGGAAGGATTCGCCAATCCTCATTATCCTGACAAGGTGTATCGTCTCCACAAAGCACTTTATGGACTCAAGCAAGCTCCAAGGGCGTGGTACGACGAGCTCTCGAAATTTCTAGTCTCCAAAGGTTTCTCAAAAGGTTCCATTGATTTAACTTTGTTCACGTATACATATGGGGACGAAATTTTTCTTGTGCATATTTATGTTGATGACATTATTTTCGGGTCTACAAACCCAAAACTTTCAAAATGGTTTGAAAAAGTAATGCACAACAGATTTGAAATGTCTATGATGGGCGAACTAATATTCTTTCTAGGAATTCAAGTTCACCAATCCCCAAGTGGTATCTTCATTAAGCAAGCTAAGTATTGTCAAGAGATAATCAAAAAGCATGGTATGACCTCATGTGACCCTGTTGGGACACCATTATCAACCACATCCCTAGATGCTAATTTGGAGGGATTACCCATAGATCAAACGAGATATCGTTCCATGATCGGGTCCCTCATGTACTTGACAGCAAGCAGACCTGATATTCATCATGCTACATGCTATTGTGCACGTTATCAAGCACGAACCACTGAAAAGCACCTCAAGGAGGTTAAACGGATCTTTCGGTGCCTAAAGAATACCATTCATTTGGGACTCTGGTATCCGAGGGAACCCGGTTTCTTTCTAACGGCCTATTCAGATTCTGATCATGCAGGGTTTCTTGATACACGTAAAAGTACTTCTGGTGGTGCACAATTTCTAGGTCAAGATAAGCTTGTGGGATGGTCTTCAAAGAAGCAGGATTGCACGTCACTTTCATCAGCCGAAGCGGAGTATGTGTCTCTATCTACGTGTTGTGCTCAAGTTCTTTGGATGAGAACACAACTCACGGATTATGGCTTCCACTTTGATAAAGTACCTATGTACTGTGACTCAAAGTCTGCCATAGCCATCTCTTGCAATCCGGTACATCATTCACGCACGAAGCACATTGATGTCAGATATCACTTCATTAAGGAACAAGTTGAAAAGGGTATTGTTGAATTATACTTTGTTGGAACTGATTACCAATTAGCTGACTTGTTTACAAAAGCTCTTTCGAAAGAGAGGTTTACGTATCTAGTTAGGCAAATTGATATGAGATGTTTGACTCCAGCAGAATTGGAGGTTCGGGCAAAGAAGCCTGCTTGATTCATCTATCAAACATCTATATGTAAATATTAGTGAAAAAGAAAAATACAAAATTAAAAAATCTTTGAAAATCCAAAAATATTCTTCTCGACATGTCTTTTAGTATCGATAATATGGACGTGCCTAGAAATGTCGCTCAATAACGACACGGGTGTGTACATAAAGCTCGAATGAAAGTTGTAAATATTTTTCAAAACATGTCATTTCTATCTTTTACAAAGGAAATTGTCTCTTTTGGACAATATTTCCAACAACGGGTAGAGCAATCTATCTTGGGTTGAGCTTGTCACAAAACATTCCACGTTTTGAGCTCAACACAATGGCTTGTAATCACTTTCAGATTGCAACCCAGATCAATATTCACGGGGGAGTGTACGATTTAGTGCGCTTACCCTCAACAAAAGAAGAGAAATCTTCTTACACTTGAGTGGATTCGTCAAGACATTCAAAGTCTATGAACTCAAGTTTATGCTTTAGAAAAACCTCTTCGACAAAAAGAAATAGGATTTTTCAAAAAGCGTTGAACATAATTTTTTCAATAATTTTTCAATGATTATTCAAAATCTTTCAAAAATTGTGTGTTCAACAACTCCCATCCTCAAAAAGAGAAATGTGGATCATATCCTCATAATGACAATTCAATGGATCAATTTTTGAGGGGGAGCATTTTAACTTCATACAAAAGATTAACACATCTTTCTCCCGAGGATTTTCAAGACTATTTTTCAAAATATATTTTAATCAAATTTGGTATCTCTAATATCAAAAGATTTTATATATTAGAGATAGGGGAGAAAATGTGATTAAAAGGTGATCTTATATAAGACTCAAGCACTTTAACTCTTACCTACATGTGCGAAACACTTTCGATTATCGATGCACATGTAAAGGGGGAGCATTTCTAAAACGACAAAAATAGCAAGGTGGTAAATGTTTTTCAAACACTTTGTTAGAATTTAAAGTGGTTTTTATGGTGACGATTAAATACCCACAACATCTTTAATTCATGACGTTATTGGTGTCAAAAGGGTGGTTAGGTTTAAGTCCTATGATCCAAACAGAACCGGATGGATCTTCCCAGGGACAATCCAATAGATTATTAGAAGTCCTTAGGAAAGATAGAGTAGAATGTGAACGTAGCTGAATGCCGACTAAGTACTGATGCTAGCACTATAACAATCACAACAAGGTGTTAGTAATGATGTCTTGGTAAGCATTGAAGGGGTTGAAGAATGAAAAAGAAATGTAAGGATAAAGGGTGTAAAGAAATTAGCCCTCCCTACAACTTAGGCAGAAACCGGGTCAACTCATCATGAAGACAAACTCATCATGGACCCAGTGATGTGAAGCACAACCATTTCCTAGCTACTCAGACTTCTCTCAAAAGAAGTTTGTTTTATTGTCACGGAGATCAACACGACTTCTGTTGACTTTCTCACTCCGAGATAGTTGATATTGAATAGGTGGCATCTGCTCCAGCCTCCGACCACTAAAAGTGCACAAATCGAGTCTAGAGCTAAGAGATCAATCAAATCTCGTTAGGACACACGGATGAAAATCAAGAGAGTCCTACGTTATATCCTTGTGATATTGCTAGAACACTCAGAGTGATACTACTTAGTATTCACAATGATAAGTGGAAATCCTTCCAGTGTTAACATCAAACATCACTGCGATAGGTCATATGCAAGATTCTTTATGAATTGAACATGTGAAAAAACTGAAAAGCAACAGTGGTTTGATTCTGAATTGATTCAAACTCGTTTCAGGTTTCTACGCAATATCTTTATGGTCTTGCCAGAAAATTCAGAGTGATATTCATTAATATTCACAGTGACGAATGGAAATCCTTCTAGCGTCAACATCAAACAGCGCTACGGTAGGTAACTTGTGAGATTCTTATGAATCAAACTTGTGTCAACTGGAAAGCAACAATGGTAAGATTCTTAATGAATCAAACTTGTTCCAGGAATTTGAATTGACGACTTTAATCAAGCGGATATTTATCCAATTGATTCACTCTTTATGTTCACAGTCTTGCTTTGAGATGGTCGAGTAAAGAGAACGGCTAGTACAGCCGCGAAACCCTGTCAAGGAGATTCTTAATTGAATCTACCTATCACAGGTACGGTATTTAATATCGTATAACGGTCTTCACCGACCAGAGGTAAAACGCTACCGATTTAGGACGAATGTCAAAGCCATTCAGTCCGTGTCTATGCTTTATCTCGAGAAGGTGGCGTCACGGTGTACTCAACAAAGTCAAAGATTCAGAAACCACATACTCATGCCTAAAGACATATTCAACAACTAATAATGTGAGCATGTGGATGAAGACACAAGATCGCAAGATGGAAAAGACAAGTCAAGGATGATTTGAAGATCTCAAGATCAAAAAGACAAAGTCGAAAGACAACGACAAAGGCTCAAAGATCACAGCATGAAGGAAAAGGACTGCTATTACACGTTCAAGGCTCATTTATGGCGAGATTAGTAATCTCTACAATTCTCCAAATGACCAAGGGTAATGACCTCTCATAAAGGATAGTGACCTCACATTGGGGGAGATTGTTAGCCTCAAAATATTGAGTCAAACAAGAATGCTCGGTCATATGTTTATTATGTATCGTATTTTAGAACGTTGTAATAGGTAGTATGTTAGTCGTGTATTACGGGCTTAACTTTAAGCTAAGGTTCATTCATAAGTAACCAAAGCCCAAAAGGAAAGCCTTGCCCATGATCATATAGCCCATTAAGCTACATGTAAGCAAAGGCTATATAAACCCTTCCTAGCATGTTAGGAAGGGTGTTGGTTCATTTTTATTCTCACTTCTCAATCTAATATTTCACAAGTTCCAACCATTTCTCTTTACTTTCTCTCACTACTTTCTCTCTCTAAAATTTCATCTTCTTCATCTATTTTCTTACTATAATTCGTGATATATCATATAAATATATGGGACAACACTCTGACTTGAAAAAATTTAAGAGCGCTGATGAACCACCACTTACCCCAGAGCAGGCAAAGGCTCAAATCTTGGAACACCAAAGGCTAGCAAACATTAGAGCAACTGAACTCAAGAGCAAAGAAGCTCTGAACAAACTCTCTCCTGCTGTAAAGGAAGCTCAGCTGGTTAAGCTCAAAGAACTGGAAGTTAAAAGGAGCAACCTTCAAAACTAATATGAAAGAATTGTGGACCAAAGAGCCGAGCCAGGTCAAATCACCAAATATGCATGCTACATTGACAAAGACAAAAGAGTGGTGATGACCCTTTACAGAGAAAACCAACTAACCAACTACAAAGTCTTCAGTGACTTTAAACTCAGAGATCTGGGCCTCTCTGAATGGTTAGAAATGCTGTCTCTTGCCCAAAAGAAGACTGGGCCTGGTGCTGCCCAAATGATAAAAAACATTCAAGCTAAGCTGAATTGGGTAAGATACACTACGAAGAAACTTAAGGTACCTCTGCCTCCTCAACTTTCACAACAACAACCTTCTCAAGAACAAAGGAAAAGAAAAACCTAAATGGGACCTCTGGTGGAAAAATTGGCCACTGAGAATATTGTTGTAGATGGGATGCACAAAAACCTGGTACTGCCCAAAGAGATCACTAAACCAGTAGGGGGCCAAGTATACTCAGAACCAGAGACTGGTATGGTCTTCATGAATGGTAATTGTGAGTATTGCTTTCAGTGGATGAATGAACTGCATCTGGCGTCAACCATCCAACTCATCCGACTCAAACAAAACATCCTAAGGAATTAAAATTAGTTGAGGATTTTGAGTTTGAAGTTGAGCTGGTCATCAACTCTAGGAGTGACAAAGTTGAAGCCCAAAGAATCTGTGATCAAGGCCTCGATCGCTGAAGAACCTTTTATTTTTTGTTTATGTTTACACCACTGAGTGTTCTTGTAATAGACTAGGTTCTTTATGCTTAATAAAACTCTGAGGTATGTTTGTTAAATTATATGTAAGAAGAAGTTGTGTACTCACTTACAATAATTTTAGACTTAGTATAATTTATAAACAAATAGGGGGAGATTGTTGGGCCAATGAAAGTTTTAACTATGGCCCAGTCTAGATTTTTTTAATTAGACTAAGTGTTACTGATCGCTGAAGAGGACCAGCGACAGAGACCAGACCAATGGAAGGCAAAGCCCCAGCTGGCACACCAGGAACATTCAAGTCAAAGACAACGTCAGAGAATTCAAAGACAATCTGAAGTCATACTCACCAGCGATTATGGATAGCTAGGATGTAGAATGAATGTGCTGGTGTTCAAGGATCTCTGAGTTGACAACACTCAGAGATCACTTAAGAACCCTAGAAGTCTGAGACAAGCAAAGCTTGCCTAATCCTTTATAGTTTAGGCGAGAGAATCTACCAAGTGTTTTGAGCGGGACAAAACAAGAGATTCAAGATAAAGCCTAGTACGACCTAGTGGGACAAAAGGTGAATAGTTGGCAGAACTGTTCACCTAAAGTTGTTTAAAGGTATGTCTCGATTTGGACATGCATTTAATACGTTGTACTCTTCCATTCAGAAGGTGACACGTATCAACTACTCCCACTAAGGAAGCAACCTCGTACCACTATAAATAAGAGTGAGAAAGGAGAATTAAACCAACCCTTGTACTTGGATAAATTATCTAAGTTATTTCTCACTTTGGAACCGCTGAGCCCTCAGCTGTCTACCAACATCTCATTGGTTCCCTTGTAAACTTGAGTCTCGAATCTAGTTTACTTGTTCTAGGGTTCATTTCTTGTTGTCATTTAACGAGTGTATTCATAGCACTTTGTAATACTTTGTTTATAACAGTTAATAAGCATTACGCGTTTGAAAAGTATTTCATTGTGTTTTCGTGGTTATAAGAGTTATAGTTTCAACAATTGTCATATTAAGGGACTTTCAGTAAGCAAGGAAAATCCTGACCGCTTCCATACGAGCTACTGGTGCAAATGATTCTTCAAAATTAATACTCTCTTTCTGTCCATACCCTTTAGCCACTAGTCTAGCTTTGTTTTTGAAGATTGTGTTTTCTTCATCCATCTTGTTTTTCCAGACCCATCGAAGATTTAATGGAATTACGTCGTATGGTCTGTCAACAAGTTCCTAGACTTTAAGTCTTTCAAATTGAAAAAGTTCATCTTGCATCGATTCAATCCAAGCATGATCAACCAAGGCTTCTTTGATAGTTGTTGGTTCAGCCGTACTCACGGCGAGTGCGAACATATAAACATCACCATTGGTTTCTAATTGTCGTCTTGTACGAACAGGCTATGAACGGTTTCCAATTACTTGAACCAAAGGATGATCTCGGGTCTAATGATGTGTTGAAGGATGTCATTGATAAAATGTATGCATATTTGACGGATCAACATGGCGAGTAGAAGACTCTCCAGTTTCGTGTACCGGTGTACCGAATGGGTTGATAAGTTCGTCTTCGTCAGATAATGCATTGTCTGCTTGATTTGTGTTCTCTGGAGCAATGACAGTAGTTGTGGATGTAGTAGGAGCGGTTGTGGATGCGATATTCTGAGGAGGTAAATCTGCAGCAACCCGTGTTGAAGTAGATGAAGTTGTATCCTTTTGTTGACGATGATCGGTATCATCATTCTTATCATGAGTGACAGCGGAAGACTTTGATACAATATGTTTCTCCTCCGTGAAATATTCATCATACATTGGTCCATATAACATTTCCAACTCTTCAATTGTCGTGTTGACTGTCATATCTGCTCTTGGAACATTTCCTTGAACCAGCTTTGAACTTGACGGTTCATTGCTGTGGTCTTGATTTCTGAGTTCCGTGCGGTTGTGAACGGAAGTCGTTTGTCGTTGTGGATCAGGACTTAAACTGTTTTGTTCAAGTGCCATTTCTTGTAATTCATCAAATCGGATATGAATAGTCTCGACTATCAATTTTGTTCTCTTTTTATAAACTCTATATCCCTTAGACTGAGTTGCATATCCCACTAGAATACATGCATCACCTTTCTCTTTCATCTTATCCAATTTTCACCATCTCGTATAATGTAATAAGTACATCAAAAAACGTGAAGGTTTTTGAGTGAATTTTTTCGATCATGAATTATGTGATATGGTGTCTTTTCGTGTCTTGGAATAATTAAGGATCGGTTTTGTGTGTAGCATGCGGTTGACACGGCTTCGGCCCAAAAGAATAGTGGATGTTTTGAAGCGGATAATAATGTTCGAGAAGCCTCAACTAAAGTACGGTTTCGTCTTTCAACAACGCTGTTTTGTTAGGGTGTTCGAGCAATAGATGTTTCATGTTCAATTCCTTCGGCTTCAAAATTTCCTCAGAGTTGAATTCAAAAATTTTGTGCCTCTGTCAGTACGAACCACTTTAACTTGAGCTTGAAGACCACGTTGTATCAGTTTCAGGAAGTTGATGAGAACTTCAAGTGTTTCATCCTTGGACCTCAAGAAGCGAGTCTATGTGTACCTTGAGTAATCATCGACAATTACCATAATGTATTTCTTCCCAGTGATACTTTGAACACACATGGGACACACAAATCTTTATGAAGAAGATCTAACCGTCCTTTAGAGCTTGGTGTAGTCTTTGTCTTGAAACTACTTCATTTAGCTTTACAAAGCTCACAAGAAGAACAAAGATGATCTTTGATAAATTTCAAGCTTGGAAGGACTCTCACAACATCTTTCTTGGAAAGCAAGTTGATGGTATCAAAATTGAGATGAGATAAACGTTGATGCCATAACCATGCCTGAGTCGTTGAAGCTTTAGCCATGAAGCAAATTAGAGTTGAAGAAGTTGTGTCTTGAAGTGAAATTGTGTAAAGATCGGTACTCCGTGAACCGGTGAGTAAATCATTTCCATCATAATCACGAATAAAACATGTATTCTTTCTGAAAGCAACTTCCAAATCTGCATCACAGAATTGACCAACCGAGAAAAGATTGTGATTGAGCCCTTCGACGTAGTATACCCTTTTGATCGTGATATTCCCATGAACCAAATCTCCATATCCTAGGATCGGTGCAAACTGATCATTTCCTAATCGGACCGTACCCAGGAAATTCTCCACGAAGTTAATTAGAAGCTTGAGATTCCCTGTCATGTGCTTCGTGCATCAGGAGTCCAGTATGAAGAGATATATTTTTTATCACCTGCATAAGAGTTAGAACACGATGGAGCATTTGCTAAATTGGATACCACGTTAGTTGTGATTTTAGAATCATTAGTGTCCTTAGCAACAATTAAAGGCATACTAACACTCGTTGTCACATTTTCTGTCCTAACTTTAGGCATCCATTTATATCCTGGAGGACATTGATTAGCAAACCACCATTTCCACGACTTGGTAGCAGACTCATATATTCCCTAATTCTGCTTCTAGGGTTCTTAGTGGTGGAGTCTGATGCATTACTTTTCTTAGTGGGGGTTGCACCAGAATGGTTCACTTTGCGTTTGGGTTTACTAGCACTAATAGGCATCACAACTTGCTTCTTAGTTCTAGTATCTACACCTTTGACATTATTCATAGCACACATAGAATGATTAGCATTAGCACATTTTCCATATTTGACACAAACAAATTTAACATTCAAAGCATTCAAAGCATTCAAATCATTCAAAGCATTCAAATCGTCATTACACGCGATTATAGACTTTTTATTCTTAAAACATTGAAATTCCTAGGGTGTTCTTCTACTTCCTTCATCTTCCCTTGACTCTTGTGTTTCTAAACCTTATCATTCACTTGAGTGTTCTTAAGCTGAGGCCGACTAACACTAGAAGTGGAGACTACTCCTGTAGTAGAAGACATACGAGTATTAGTGTTTCTAGAAGTCTGAGTTGATTGACTAACTTTGTATGTGGGTTTACTAGTCATTCTATACATCCCTGGTTTAATTACATTATTGTGCTTAATGCTTGATGCTTGAGTATTCCTTATGAGTTGATTCTGTGGTAACCTTTCCTTTCCATCCATCTTCGGGGCAAACACAGGTTTTGCAAACGAGGAATTTGAGAAAGCGGATGGTTTTCCCAAGATAGAGGATCTATTCTCTTTATAGGCATTGGGTTGTCTAACAATAGGTTTCTTAACGCTAGGTTCCACAACTTTCCCACCTATCTTAGCAACGAGTTTCTTCAACTCTGCTATAGCTATGTCTTTTTCTTGTAACTGAGCTTTCAAATCCAAAATATCAAGACTTTTTTCGTTTAGTAATCTACATGACTCAGATAATTTTAACTTCCAAAGGTGTATCATTTGAAAAATTGCCAACTTTGTTTTGCAAAGCAAGTTCAAGTGAATGACAATGTTTTTGAAGAAAATCATATCTATGTTGAAGTAACGAAAACTCTTTTTGGTCAATTTTATTCGAAAGCTCAGTTTCAAGACGTTCACACTCTTTGACTTGATCAAGATATTTGCATGCAACATCAGAATATTCATCGATATCCGCACAAGATGTAACATAGACACACATAATATCTTTTGAGAGGAATTCTTGCAAGAGTAGATCATAGGCTATAGAAAAACCGTCTCTTTCAGATTGATGATCGTCAATTTCTTTTTGAAGAGATTCCACATATTTCAAATAGTCAAACATTTCTTGTTCTATTAACTTTTCAAATTCCAAAGCATGTTTCTTTGTTGTTTCCTCAAGAGGAATCAAAATAGTTTTCACAAGAACAGTTATATCGTGAGGAATTTCTTTATCACCTTTCAAAAGTTCACGTTTTTTCGAGTCATCATCAACAACCTTTTTGAAATTTTCAATGTTACTTTTGAGAATACTAAGTGCTTGCTTACTCTTGCTTATTCAAGCTTGATGCGGCAAGTACCCGATATATTTTGAAACATTAGTTTTCTTAGTGGCAAAAACTTGTCTCTATTTAATTCTTATTTGCGCACATTCGTAAAATATTTGCTCACGAGACTTCTGTTTTTTGTGGTTTGAAAATTTCATAAAGACTATTTTCATAAGCATAATTATATGGTTTCACAAAGTCTTATTCACTGGTGATCTACTCTCCTCTTTAATAGTGACTCATCACTATCAGGCCTAACAAGAAGACAATCAAGGTCGGTCCATTGGGACTCCTCAAGATAGAGTCGCGGGTTCTCAGATTGAGCTTGCTCGAGGTACTTAGGACCAGCAAAACTAGCTTTACCCTTGAAAATGGAACGAGGTTCCAACATTTGCATGGTTTGAATAGATTGATTTGTTTTATAAACAATTTTCTTATAAAAATCAATTTGAACTTCAAGTTCCACGACTTTGTCGATGTCTTTTGCTTGTTTAATTTTGAAAGATTTTTGCAAGTTAACAACCTCTTCCGTCTTCGCAGTGACTAGTTTAGTTTTATCCTCTTGAAGAAAACCAATCTTTTGAGTTAACTCATTCATTTTAGTGGTAGCAAGATACGTTTTGTGTCATTCCGTACTTAAAAAGGTGTTATACTTACGTTTCTCTTGTTCTAAAAGCTTAAGAGTTTCGTTGTATTTAGTTTCAAAAACATCCTTTACAGTAGTAACAACAGCCCTTTTGTACCTTGCAAGCTCTTTGTCTTTTTGAATAATCTCAGCTCTGCAGCTTGCAAGAAGCTCACTAGATTTTATGACTGCAACTTTGCTTTCTTCAAAATTTTGAGTGAGCGTAGCGTTTGCCTTCTTTAATTGCTTTTTACTTTTTCTAGTTTCTTTGATATCTTTTTGTAAAGAAGCAATTAAGTTAGCAAGCGCAATAAGCTCCTCATCATCATCATACTCATTTGCATGTTGCAAGAAGCTCACTAGATTTTATGACTGCAGCTTTGCTTTCTTCAAAATTTTGAGTGAGCGTAGCGTTTGCCTTCTTTAATTGCTTTTGACTTTTTCTAGTTTCTTTGATATCTTTTTGTAAAGAAGCAATTAAGTTAGCAAGCGCAATAAGCTCCTCATCATCATCATACTCATTTGCATGTTGATCACCCTCAGACTCATTATTGCACATGTCTGATGAATCGGGTGTGGTATTGCTATCAATCGTTTCCATCATACATCTGTCATTAATGGCTTTGGGTAGCTCACAATGCTCATGAATATTACCAAACACATTATATTCCTCTTTAGTGTGTACCTTATCGATTGGCTCAGTATCAAAGATAGGACCATTGTCATCTTTAGTGACGTTGAGAACTTCTTCAAACTTTGCCATGTACGAGTAATGTGCTTCAAGTTCTTGGTCGGAGGCTTCATCATCAGTATCATCAAGCATTGCTCCTTCCTCAGCCGACAATTTAACCCAGCTTCCATCTTCTTACAAAGCAGTATCTTTTCCTTATGATAGCCAGAATCCCTAACTCGTTTCGGCTTTCTACATTCCTTACCATATACCCATAACCTTGACAATTAAAGCACTAAATTTCACTTTGCTGAACCACTTGAGTGCCAACAGTTTCCCTATTCCCAGCAACTGTAGCAATCCTCTGAGTATCATACTTAGCAATTTGTCGATCATACCTAGCAGAACCCTCAATATGAGTTGGATTACGTCAATTATACCTAGGAGGACTTTCATCATGTTGACGTGTGTTATACCTTCGAGGACTCTAAACATATTGGTTCCTTGTATTAGATGATGTTTGAAGATTGTTGTTGGTGGGTTTGAAGATTTTCTTGTATGTCTTCATAATAAAAGCAATTTGTTGTTTCATCTCCCTATCCTTCTGAGCTAGTTATTCATCACTGTCCTCTTCAGATGATGGCTCAAATGATGGTGATGGTGCTTTTGGTTCTTTGTCTCATGATCTTGTGGGAGCTAAAGACTTAGATGAATTGGAGTATCTTGGTGAGGAGGATGTAGTGGAGTATCTTGGTGAGGAGGATGTAGTGAAGTATGATTTTGGAGCACGAGAGCGATGATCTTGGACGTGTCGAGTGGTAGATACCAAAGCAAGTGGATTAGCAGTCTTTGCTATCCTTTCAGCTCGAAGTTCATTCGCCTCATTCTGAAATTTTTTCAAAATGTCAAAGAGCGTGTGATAGTTGACCTCGTCTAACTTACTATGTTGTTTCACCAAAGTTGCAAACTGTGTCCACTCTGGTTGAAGTTGTTGTAGAAATCGCACATTGACTTGCATGGTGGATAGTTGCAAATTGTTTCTTGTCATGTCATTCATCATCTTGTAGAACCTTGAGTAATATGAATCAATTGATTCCCGATCTAATGAAGTAAACTTGCCAAAGTTCCAGAACAATTTAGTTTTGACATCTTGCTTGTTAAGTGATTCTCCTTGTTGCAAGCGTTCAGTGGCAAACCACATTTCTTTTGCAGTAGAGCACGCATCAACCGTTGAGTAAATATCATCCCTAATCCCACTGAGAATAAAATAGATTGCTTCTTTCTCTGCATCAATCCAAGCACGTTTCTCTTTCGAAGTGTTCTCATATGTTTCCTCAATTGTTTGCTCATCGGAACCGGTCGTCGAGTCGGTTGCTGGAATTGCAGGAATGGTTATTGTAGTTATAGTGTAGGATCCTTCTTTTATGCAACGTCGGAGAAGATCACCATTGGGTTTAGTGTCAAGATATCAAAGAATCGTGATTGCCATTGTGCATATCGACCAGACACAAGCATTGGTGGTCTCTCTTTATTGCCCGCCACCATAATGTTGTTATTTTTGACACGATACTATTGAGTAGAATCCATGTTGAAAAACTTGAAATTGTTGAAGTGAAAGCGGATCTTAAGTAGATGTGTTGTGATTGTTGTTGTCGATGAAAAAATGTTAAAATCCCCTAAAAATTGTCTTCACAAGAAACCAAAAATTCGAAGGCGAAAAATCACACGTATCACTGTTGTAAAAAATTCCATTTTCGGAATATTCGTGATTTTTGGAATAACGGTGATTTTCGGAATAAGTGGTGGATTTCGGATAAATGGTGATCGTCCGGATTAATGGTGATCTTCGGATAAATGAAGGTTTTCGGATAAAAGTGTATTTTCGGACAAATGGTGGTTTTTCGGGAAAATGGATTTTTTCGGGAAAATGATTATTTTCGGAGAAATCATAGTTTTTCAGAAAATGTTGGTTTTTCGGATAATGTGAGATTTTCGGAAAAAATGGAGCTTCGGATAAATGTTGTTTTTCGGGAAAACAGGTAATCTTCGGATAAAGCAATTCGGATAAAATCAGATTTCAGATAAATCGAACAAAACACTTACCTTTTCGGATAAATCCCCTTTTTCGGACAAATCTCTTTTTTCGGATAAAATGAATTCGGATAAAGCTTGATCTTCGGAATGTATAAACCCTTTTCCGAAAATGTCTTTGTTAGCCACCTAACTTACTGTTCTTCGAATCGAACCCCAAAAACAATCCAAACACCCCAAAAACTTGCGATTTTAAGCACAAAAACTTAACCAAATCCCTACCACAACTTTGTAGGAGATGTATACCAAGATTTAGAGCCCGAAAACACTAAAAAAAATTCAATCCGAGTGGATTTAGATGAAATCAATCGAACCAAATCAAAACCAAACAACAAATCACTAATCTACCCCGTGGCGATTGATACCAAATGTTGTTCCCATATTTAATCACTTCACCATGATTGATTTTATGAATTAAAGAAGAAAGATAGATAATTTCTAGAGAGAGAAAGTAGAGAGAGAAAGTAGAGAGAGAGGTGATTAACTATGTGAAATTAGATTAGAGAAAATGAGAACTTACAACCCTCCTAACATGCTAGGAGGGTGCTTATATAGTCCACCCACATGCGGGCTTTCTATTGGACTATATTTGTTTTAGGCCGGGCTTGAATAAAATGCTTAGTACCTTACAAGAGGCCTTTTAAGCTAGCCATCAAGCCCGTAATGTCACGACTATTTTAGCTAACTATTACAACGTTCTAATAAATGTTACAATAAAAAGATATGACCGAACATTCTTGTTTGACTCAATATTTTGAGGCTAACAATTTTAGTTAAAATAACATTCGTTATTTATAGATAAAAATTATGACTAAGTATTATTCAATGTTATTTTTTTGTAAATTTCAAAGTATGCAGTCGCTAAATTAAGGTCTTTAGTGGTTGTTGCTTCTAATCCAATAGGTATGATTCTACACTTCTTATATTTATGTTTAATTTTCCATGTTACTATTACGAACCATCTCATTCATTTGACTTGCACTTTAAAAGAATGACCAGGAAGTCCTTGTACTAGGTTAACCTTCACTTAGACTTATTATCATTCATTACAAGTTTGGTAAATGACAATTTCAATCCCTCTATTTTATAAACATTATAACAAGGACTAAAAGTGTAAAATGAGCAATCTCTAAGGAACATATTTATAATATCTTCATACTTTAGCGACCCTTTTGTAATTTAGGATATATCAAGGGTATAAAGTGTAAACTTGAGTTGAGGGGTCTTTTTGTAATTATCTAATTCTTCAAGGGTATTTTGGTAAATTTGATCTTTTAGGTTTCAAAACCCGTAAAACGATATTTGGCTTCGGTTTTCTTGTACGTCTTCGTTCCTTGTGTCCGTTTGTCTTGTTTTGATGATTTCCAAGTGATTTATCGATATTTGTGCTTGCATATACACAAACTGATGATACGTAAAAATGTGCAGGTGCAGACCATGTTATGACTCAATCGAATTAACACTACGCCACGTATGAGATGGTAGAGTATTCCTTATCTAATTAGGCTTATGATCTAATGTTACTTAACTAGGACTAGCAATATACATTATATAACATATAACAGAGATACTACTAGTCGCATGAAGATGTAAGTTAATTATGTCTCAGGTGGCGATTCCCATACCGGTAACTCGTATACGGTTTTACGCCACATGTCCTAGTTCAGAGCCGGGGTTTTAATAGCGTGAAAGATGAGAACTAGAATGAGAGTTACTTAAATCCACATTGTATCTAAGCAGAAGATAGCATTTGATAAAAGAAAATGGCGCCCCTTCTAAGCCTGGAAGGGCCACTATTTATAAGGGGAGAAAAGGAATCAAGATGTTAGATACATCCATCCTAGTCAATTGTATATACATGCATCTACGTAATACATATTTCTCCAAAATATGATTTAGCTATGTGCCTGGTTGCTTTATGCAAGTTACAGATGTTATACGTATTTGTCCAAAATATTATCTAGCTATGTGCTTGCTTGCTTTATGCAATGTGCAGGTGAACTTCCATGCAAAGCTCAGTTAGTTGAATGTCTTATGTTGTAACACATATGATATGCTATCAAGTCCCCCATTTCATATGGTTATGTATAAGTATATGAATTTTAGTTTGTGTTTGTTGTATTATATATGGCAGCTTTTGTAGTATCTTGTAACGACATCGTCTGTAACACTAACATAAAAGGAGCTTGTCTATTTGAACCACTTCGAGATCAACCTATTGCGTAAAAGGAACATGTCTACTTATGATTCCACACGTCAAAATGACAGTTGGTTCTACACATTCTTTCAACTATAATACCTATTGTTCTCATTTATCCCAATGAAAAGCCAAAACTCATACGTGAAAACTTAACATGTTGAGAATTCGATGTGTTATAAACATGGCCAAGGCCCAACTTTGACAGTGGTCCATCATTTAATGATTTTATCCTCATATAGGATATTTTCTTCTGGTAGAATGGATCTTTAGAACAAAACTTGAAGTCTTACGTCATGGTTACCTACAGTTAGACACTAAGCACATCTTTTAGACACCTGTAAGTAATATAATAGTGTATCTTGTGTGTAAGCCTATTTTTAGACACTAACCTCTTTCAAATTTATCATATGTTCTTATAGGCCATCATTTTCTATAACTCTAGGTAATTTCTATCTTATCTTCATGTTTTTATCTTGTATATATATATGTAAAACATGTTCTCTATTCTTACCCTGTATTTTTACTTTAACCATGGCTCCTACTATTAATGTTATTGAAGGTGACCAAATTATTCCCTCATGTACTCATGTAGCTCCTGTTGCTAGTTATGATCCAATGGAGCACCGTTATGAAATCTATGCTCAAGGTGTGTGTCACTATTTTATACTTTGTGTATTCTTAGCCTTACGTACGTATGTTTTGATTTTAACACAAGTTTTTTTTGTATATGGCTTGATCTTGGAAGTCAAAATATCGACTCGTTTACTAGCCATAACGGTTGGATTGATGTGCCTAGTTATGCCCCGTTTGAGATGACGTTCGGGGTACTTAACAATATTGAAAATGTCACTGGTTCGGGCGGGATGAACATGGTTGCTGTTGCCAATGTGCAAAACGACCTTCATCAAGGTTTAAACCTCAGTTCATATCCTGTCGCGACGAACAGTTATGTTGCACCGACTCATGGTCCTGTTGGTAGGGCGGAGACCAACTTAGGTCTTTCAGTTTGGTCTGAGAACCAAGCGTTAGTAGGAGCTAATAAGGAGCTCCGTGGTCTTCTTCACGAGATGACACGAAGGGCGTCCGCAACTGAGTCTTTGTGTAATGATCTACAAGGTACCATCCATGCTTGTAATAATGAGATATCTATGTACATGAATGAAGTTGACCAACTTCATTACGAGCAGCGTTGATTGATGTCTGAGATTGCCACTTTGGAAGAAGATGTTTCCCACCTATGATGTGGCCAGTCCTCACATCAACGTCACAAGATGGTCTGGATGTGATCGCACATAGGTGTCCATCTACCTCAATAAGCAAATTTTCACTTGTTATGCTTATTGAGGTTGAAGAAGTTTAAATAAATGTGCACTAAGCTATTTGTACTTTATGTTCTTTCTAGGGGTGTAATCGAGTCGAGCCGTGCTCAAGCTTAATAGGGCTTGAGCTTGGCTTGTCACTAAAATTGTAAGCTTGAGCTTGGCTTGATAGCTTGTCAAGCTTTACCAATCCAGGCTTGAGCTTGGCTTGATAAGGCTTGATAAAAGCTTGAGCTTGGCTTGAAAAGCTTGAATGTGTATAAATTTAATTTTTTTTATAATAAAACTCATCAATAAACATATGTATAAAATAAAAATAAAAATCATTGCCTAAAACAAATTTGACTTATTAACATTAATAAAACCAATAATAAAATCATCGTACAATCTTGGTTTCAAAATGTGTTTTACGTTTTAATACGATTAAGGTCCAAAAGGCCATTGCTTGATGTGAATGCGAGCGTAATTTAGACACATTGCATTTAGTATTAAAAAGAGTACAAAAAATATTTATACACATATTGTATTCCACCAAGTACCGAGTAAATGCAATAATTAAATTTACAAAAAATTAAAAAATCATTTAAAATACAAACAACTAAAATATAAATATAATCAGAGTTAAAAATCGTTGTAAAATATATTATTTATTTATAAAATTAGCCCTTAAAATTAGGTTAATAGTCAAATTAACAATTAGTTGCTTATATAAATTCATCATAAAAACATATTTTTGATAGAGCTTGAAAAAGCTTGATAAGAACTCGAGCCGAGCTATCAAAAGCTTGATATAGTTTCAAGCTATTTTTTGGGCTTGAGTTTGATATAGTTTCAAGCTATTTTTTGGGCTTGGGCTTGATAAAAGCTTGGCTTGATCGAGCCAAGCTCAAGCTCGAGCTCGAGTTGCTTGATAAAAGCTTGGCTTGATTACACCCCTAGTTCTTTCCTTTCAGATGTAGTCATGCATGGTATACTATGAAGGTATACCCAAATGTGACAATGTTCTATGTATAATAGTAATGCTTAACGATCGAAACGATCTTTGTGATCTTTTGTATCATATGTTTTATGTACGTAACACGTCGAGAGGTGTGAACTTGTCGAGAGACGTCATGTGTTATTTGTTCCAACGTTTTTGTGGATAACTAACAGTAAAACTTCGGAGATCACATACACTAACATTGTAGAAATGAATGATAGCTGAAATGTTTAATTAGTCTTGTGTTCTTTGCAGTATATTATACCTTTGTTCTAGCATAAATTCTTTTTGCTTTGTTTTGAATTTGCAAGAACGACTGTATAATACAGGTTGTATGCATCGAATACATCTTTGGGACAGAAATTACAGTCTCAAGTCAAGGAGGTCATTAGTTTTTTTTTTGTAGTTTGAACATTGTTTATTATTATTTTACATTATTATTATTATTTTTGTTGGGTAAACATATATGAGTGTTTAATAAGTAAGCTGCTTATATAGATCATGATCATGTTTCAATAATTCAATTAGCCAGGAGTCAGATATGGATTACTTAGCTCATGTGTTCAAGTAAGTATTAAATGGGTACTCTAATAAGTTGACATAATAAAATTGAAAACACTTGATTGTCCGCATTATAACTTTCTGTCCTTAGGGGTCGAAAATGTGTAAGCTTAAGAAAATTGGCTAATGATGTAAGTGCGGTTATCTATACGTTTTACAATTTACATGGTGCGTTGTACATGTTTTGGCGCTTCTTTGGAGAAAGCCATAATGTATACATCTATATAATGTGGATTTCTCACCATATGTATTTTATGGTGTTTTTTACAAAAAGTAAAAATTGTGTGTGACATTTGTTTAATTTTTGTCACTAATTTCCTTCGCCTTGCTATTTTGTTTGGTTGGCATTGATATATCGTTCGAACGGTTTCAAGTATCACTCCTCTAATGTCAGAATGTTCGTTGTAAATTCAACTAAAATGAACTTTATTATAAATCATCGTGCGATACATTATTTATATTACATGCGTAAAGACTTCAACAGTCTTTTTACGACGCGTCTCTAGCTTCGATGATCTAGAGTACTTTTGTGTTTTTAGAACTGAAAATTTCTAAGGTTGCTGATGTGCCATGTCCTAGGGATAGGACGCCTTTTCATGTCGGCTAACGTATATGTTCCTTTTTTGTGTACGTTAGTGACTTGGTATGGCCCTTCCCACTTGGGGTCTAACTTTTTTTGTTCTTGTCGACTTGCTTCATTTCTTCTAAGAGCAAAATCACCAATTTTGAGGGTTGTGTGTTTAACTTTCCTGTTGTAGTATCTTTCGGTTAATGCTTTGTATTTAGCATTTTGAAGTGCATCCATTTCTCTTCTTTCTTCTAACAACTCAAGATTTAAGCAAATATTAGCATTATTAGTTAGCGGGTCAATTGTACTAACACGGTATGTGGGCAAGCCGATTTTCGTTGGTACAACCGCTTCAGAACCGTAGACTAGGCTGAAAGGTGTGCATCCGTTTCCAGTACGAGCCTTGGTACGGTACGACCATAACACGTTTGGTAATTCTTCTACCTAATTTTCTTTGGCTTTTCCTAGTCTCGTTTTCAAACCTTGAAGTAAAGTTCGATTTGTAATTTCAGTTTGGTCGTTGGATTACGGGTGGGCGATTGATGTAAAATGTTGCTTAATCTTGAGCTCTTCACACCATTCTTTAAATGGGTTATTTGCGAACTGTTTTCCGTTGTCACTGATAATGATTCCGGGTACGCCATAGCGACAAACAATGTTACGCAGAACAAAACGAAGTATTCTTTGACCGGTTATGGTCGCTAGTGGTTCGACTTCTACCTATTTGGTAAAATAGTCTATGGCAAAAACAAGGAATTTAAGTTGTCCTGGTGCTTCTAGAAAAGGTCCTACAATGTCGATACCCCATTGATAAAAAGGCCATGGGCTGGAGATACTTGTCAACTCGCATTGTGGTTGCCTGATTGTTGGTGCGTGTCGCTGACATGCTTCACATTTTCCTACAAATTCTAATGCATCATTGTACATGGTAGGCCAATAATATCCGAGCCTTACGGCTTTTTGTGCGATGCTTCGTGACATGATCCGTGGTGTACTTCTCTTAATACATAATTTACCTCCTCGGGACCGACACACCTCAACCATGGTGCTAAGTATCCTTTGCGATAGAGAATATTTTCTTTGATGGTGTACTGTGGTGCCTTAACCTTATCTTTTGTGCTTCTACTTGGTCTGCTGGTAGGTCTGCTGTAGTAAGATATTGGATTATTGGTTCCATCCAAGTCTTCTTGCCTTCATTTATTGAAAATGCAACCTTAGCATCAATACTTCTATTCTCCACTACTTCGACCAGTACCTTCCTTGTAAGGTGTGCGAAAGAGGATGAGGCTAGCTTGCTCAAGGCATCTACACGTTTGTTTTTTGATCGAGGGATTTGCGTCATTATAAAATATTGGAAGAGTTTCTTCAGTTCTTAAACTTTGAATAGATATTTTTTCATCACGTCCTCCTTAGCCTCGTATATTCCTTTTACTTGGTTAGTGATAAGAAAGGAATCACTAAACACTTGTAAGTGTTGAACCTCCATTTGTGCGGCCAATTCCAATCCTGCTATTAAGGCTTTGTATGATGCTTCATTATTCAAGGTTTTGAAGTTAAATCTTACAACATAAGTCACCTCTTGCCCTTCTAGATCGGTTAGTATCAGGCCCGCTCCAGATCCTTCAAAACTTGAGGCACCGTCGGTAAATAAGGTCCACCTCTTAGATGCGGGATTTTCTGAGTCGTCTTTTATGAGTTTGATTGCGACAATCTCTTTTGTTCGTGGTGATTCTGCAAGGAAATCTGCGAGTACTTGTCCCTTAACAGCGGTACGTGGTTTATATATGATATCGTGCTCTACTAACTCAATTGACCATTTTGCCAACCGTCCAGAGTTCTCAGGTTTCAGGAGTATTTTTTTAATTGGTTGATCAGTGAGAACACATATTTGGTGTGCTTGAAAATAACGGCATAGCCTGTGTGCCACATGAACCAGGGCAAGCACTACCTTTTCTAGGCTTGGGTAATTTATCTCGGGTCCTTGTAGTGCGCGAATTATAAAATATATTGGTTTTTCTACTCATCCCCGATGTGTTAAAAGAACAACGCTAATTACTTCATCTGTCGCTGAGAGGTACAATATCAAAGTTTCTTCTAGCTTTGGTGTTGTGAGTGATGGCAGAGATTGAAGATGGTTCTTAAGTTCTTGGAAAGACGCTTCGGCTTCATCACTCCATCTAAAATATTTTTTGTTTATGCAACCTTTGAGTGTTCTAATGAAATCAAGTGATTGTTCAGCTGACTTGGACAAGAAGCGCCTTAGGGCTGCTTTTCCCGTTTAATGCTTGGACATCTCGTAGTGATCTCGGGGAGGCCAAGTCGATTATTGCCTGTACTTTTTCCGGGTTTGCTTTGATTCCCTCGTTGGTGATCATATATTCTAAGAACTGCCCACTTTCTACTCCAAATGTACATTTCTGTGGGTTAAGCTTCATGTTGGTTCTTCTCAAGGTTTCGAATGTCTCCAGGATGTCTGTAATGAAGCAACCTTCATTCCTGCTTTTTATTACCATATCATCTACGTATATTTTGATGTTTCGACCAATTTGTTTGGAAAATGTTTGGTCCATCAATCGTTGGTAGGTGGCCCCAGCATTCTTTAGACCAAGTGGCATTTTTTCATAACAGAAAGTTCCATGCTCGGTATGAAATGAAGTTTTTTCTTCATCTTCTTTGGCCATGCGTATTTGATGGTACCCTTTGTAGGCATCAAGAAAACATTTCAACTTGTACCCTTCTAGTGATTCTATTTTTTGACCTATCTCTGGTAGCGGGTAACTGTCTTTTGGGCATGCTTTGTTTAGATTTGTGAAATCAATACACATACGTCATGTGTTATCCGTCTTTCAAACCATTACCGGGTTGGCTACCCATTTAGGGAAGAAAACGGCTTTTAAGATTCGTGCTTCTACTAATTTCGAAACCTCTTTTGTTATAGCATCACTACGTTCTTTTGCCAGGACTCGCTTCTTCTACCAGACTGGGAATGTGCGCGGGTGGATGTTTAACTTGTGTTCTACCAGTTCTCGCGGTATGCCAGTCATATCCGCCGGTATCCATGCAAAAATATCAATGTTGGAATATAAAAGCCTAAATAACTTTTGTTTCAAGCTTCTCGGGAGGTTTTTCCCTATTGTGACTTTTTGTTCCGGGTAAGCTTCATTTATGACCACCTCCTCCTCATTGTTTTCCTCGTTCTGGAACTGCTCCTCTTAGTATGTACGATCTCTTTTACGGGAAATTTGATTACATGTTGGTCCATTTGTTTCACCTCTTACGATGGCTACCCTGTCTGGAGTTGGGAATTTCATGATTGAATGCAGGGTAGACACAATAGCGCCTAGTTGCCTCATTGTCGGTCGTCCTAAAATGTTATTATAAGGCGAAGGGGCACTAATAATCATAAATTCAAATGTTATCGTTTGTTTGATGTGACCCCGATAGTCGTTCAAGGTCAATGGTAAAGATATTATCCCTAAAGGCCATGAATTTTGACCGTTGAATCCAATGAAGGAGGTAGTTGGTGGTTGCATCCCTTTTTTTTGTTATGAGGTAAGTCGTTCAAAACAATGCTCGTACATGATTTCCGTCGAGCTTCCGCCATCAACATAGATTCTGTGTATATGCGTGTTTTTGATATCCACTGTGATAACAAGAGGGTTGTCTCCCAAGCAATGGTCTGGTATTGGGTCGTCCTCCGAGAATGTAATGCTCGGGTACGAATGCCTGGATTCTATCGATGTTGGGTGTTCGTGAAAGGTCATGTGTATTTCGTTTTTTGATTTGGCGTCAGTTTCTTCCCTTTTAATCCATTCAACATGGGGCTTGTTACCGTTTCTGGAACCTAAAGGAATGGTTGCTTGATAATTGTTTTGTGTTTTAGCGCCTCTAGCCAGGTGAATCAGCCGCCCACTACGTATACACATTTCTATCTCTTTTCTAAGATCGATGCAATCATTCGTGTCGTGACCGTGATCTTCATGAAACTCGCAGTATTTTGTCTTGTCTCTTTTATTTGCGGGAGTGAACATCTTTGGTGGTGGTCGCAGTAAAGACTTGCCTTCCGCTGTAGCAAAAATTTATGCGGGCGATTTTATCAGAGCGGTGAAGCGGTTCTGTGGTGCTTTGTTGTGCTCATTGTACCGCATTGCTGAACGTGAAACGAATTTATCCTTTTGTTTTCTTGGGAGATCTTTATATGTTGCATGCTGTTTTGTTTCACGGTTCCCTTGTCTAGGTTCTCGGAGACGATTCTCATTGTTAGCATCTTCAGCCCTTATGAGGTTGTGGGTCTGGGTGAACAAATCTTCCAAGGATGTTGGTGGCCTTGCAATTAAATCTTTGAATAATCTTCTGGGTCTTACCACTGATGAAGGCGTCGGACACCATGACATCTGACCAATCGGCCATATGTAACGTTTCTTTGCTGAATCTAGCTACATAGTCTTTTAAGGATTCGTCTGGGCTTTGTCGTATACCGATTATCTCCGCTTGCGTTTTCTGAAACCGCCGTTGTTGTAAGAAGTTCGCCCTAAACTTGTCCCGTAATTGATGAAAGCCATCGATACTTCCTGGTGCTAGATTTTCGTACCAGAATCTTGTCACTCCACACAGTGTGATTGGGAAGAAACGACACCATACAGGCTCAGGGAGTTTGTGCACATCCATTGTACCCATAAATACCGTGAGGTGATCATCTGGGTCAGACATGCCATCGTAAGTCTTTAGGTTGGCAGGAACTTTCAAACCATCCGGCATGTCGTAGCCTCGGATATGGTCGGTGAAAGGAGATGCCACGAGGTCTCTTGTGTCTCTATTGGGTTCTTTGAACACGAAAGGATGATGATAAAACTCTACGTTATGTGTATCTTTCTTTTTTGCCTCATTCTCATCCAATGGGGTTGCGATAATTGGTTCTACTTCATCATTCTCTATAAAGGCTTTCCCTAGAGTCTTGCTCGGGTGTGTAAAACCTCTGATTTTACCTTATTGACTTTGTCAACTGTTGTACTCTTTATTTTTGAAATCTCTATAATTCCACTTTTATATGTTTAATTATCATCTTCATTTGTCATACTATCATTTCATATTTATTTTTAGTATATATATGAACCTTTAGTCTTTTCTGACTACTCTTACAATTGACAGGCCACATTTTTAAACAAGGACTCATCACCTCAGTACACATTTTTGGAAAACTATGATTATATTAACTTAATTTATTAAGTACCTGGATTTAATATTATATGTATAATTGCATATACCTCATACTATGAACAAGCATATGTCACCATAAAATAATGTCTATTATCTCACATTGACATTTATTTATTTTCTCAAGTATAATTAATAATGTTATACACATTATATACTTTCACCAAATGACCTAAAGTTTTAACCAAAATACCTAGAAACCTTACAAGTACCTACACTATATTACATAGACTTAAGTTAACTCCCAATTTTAGACAAGTTAAGACAATATCTGCCCCCACTATACCTAACATAGGCGTGTGTATATACTTACACAATCATTAAACCATACAACAAGTTTACAAGTAATCAAGCCACCAAAGTTAAGTATTAACACTATGTAGCCATACATGAAACACTATACATGTCAAACCTTGTCCCCTTTGACCTCAAAATACACGGCTAGAACAAGTGAGGATGGGAAGAACATGCTTGCTACATATGGCATTGTACTACATATCTTACAACATATCTCATCATATCTTACATGTATCTATCATAGATACACAAGTACATAGGACAAGATACATCAATATCCTCCTCTCTATTCCATATATTCGAATACCACAAAGATTTACAAACACAAAACACTTGAAACTCATTTACACTCTCCAAAACCCACGGCCTCATTTTCTCTCTTTACCAAGATTCACAAAGCTCCATTAATACAACATTTACTAACCTTAAAACATGTCTCATACTACATAAATGCTAATCATTACTTTTTACTACACCTAACTTACATTACAAAGCAACACAAGAAACATCAAAGAAGGCCATGGCTTGTGTTTGTTGAAGCATTTCCACCATTGTTGATCACAAGCTTAAGTCATTTCTAGTTCACTTGCCTTTCCTTAAACCCACTTAACAAGTAAGTACCATGAAAGCTTAACTCTTTCTTAAATACTTTCATTTTTCATTCACATGAACATACATATGAAACTCCTAGTATAAACTCGATATAAACTCAAATCTAGAAAACCTAGACTTGTGATAAGTCACGGCTAAAAATGGTATATAACTTAAGGTGATGAAAAATCTAGTTAACTATGATAACCATGAACATATAAACATGCTCACCTAGAAAAATCATGAAAACCCATGCATATAAATATATAAATATATATATATATATATATATATATATATATATATATATAGTCGTGAGCCATGATATAGTTTTTGGGTTGATGGATAACTTAGAAATGTTATAGAAAGCTTAGAAATCAAAAGATCTATGTTTCTCCTTAACATATTTAGCTAGTTTGACTTAGTGAATTAGTAAGCCCAATGAATAGTACTTAAGATAGTTTAGGCCCATTAAGTCCAATATATAAGCCCAATAAAAACTAGAGCCCACTAGGCCCACTTATGCTTCATAAATCCCATTAAGATATTTATGCTTAAAATAAACTTTTCATGCGTTAAAAATGCATATTATAAAACTTTGGTGCCAAACATGTGATTTATAAAAGTTTCGGATCAAAATGTAAATTAAATAGAGTCTAAGGGTTAAAACATGACATTTGGAAACTCATTTTAACAAAATAGCAAGGATAAGGACCTATAGTGTAATTATCCGAAAGTGTTGGGTTGGAAAACACACTATTCGAAACTTAATCAAAGTATAGGGCTGTTTTGTAAATCCTTGTAAGTTAAATGACACTTGTGTAAACCTAATAGAACACTAAGGACCACTTATGCCTTTTGCCGAAACTATTAGGAACCCTAGGGACCATTTTCGCCAACTGTGTATAGTTATAAACCCTAATCTAAAACCCAGGGACTAAAATGGTCAATAGCCGAAAGTATTCCAAGCCCTAGGGGGTTGTTTTGTAAAATCTCACATGTGTAACCCTAAGCCGAAACTATAAGGACCAAAAGTGGCAATTAGACGAAACTATTACAATCCCTAGTACACGTGTAACTTGAGGGACTTGTTTTGCCATTCAACGAAACTAATATAAGCCCTAGGGGTGTTTATGGAAATATACCGCGGGTATCATTATATATACGAGGGACTAATTTGCAATTTCCTAAAGTTAAACTAAACCCTAACTATATATATAATCCTAATAATAAAAAGTGTAATCTAAATAAATCTATAAGTACAAAAATCGTTATTTTCCCAAACATATAATTTAATAAATTATACAAACTTCGGGGACTTTAAAATAAATTAAACAAAATGTTATACATTTTATAAACATCATTTATATAAGTTATATAAATTGAATACGAGTAGTTTATAAAAGTAAATATATTATTATCATTCTTCCTTTTAAATATATATAAAACTTTCTTTTATAAATATTTAAACCACTTTACGACGGTACAAGTACGGGAATATTAAGTAAACGAATTAATTACTTGAACGATATATTTATTACGTACTTAAAAATAAATACTTCTATTACCTATACAATGATAAATTAAATTGCAGAGATCGTAATAAAATGCTTAAAACCTGTATAAGCATGCACAGACTTATTCAGAGACTTTTATGAATTATGTTATGCATTTATTGAGACTGTATAATTATTTAGGTTGTTAACTGTGTCGAGAGCATTACATTGGATTTCTTGTGAATTATTGTTGTACTACTGAGGTGAGTTCATAGCCCCACTTTATATATTGACAAACTTTTAAACCTTTTTATGGGGAAGAAAACATGCAACATATTTTTACTTAAAGGACATAGACTGAACTACGAAACCTTTGATTACATTTGCCTATTGTAGAATGCCTCCTTTACCCGGGAACTGAAACTATTAAAATTATTGAGTTGCCTGAATGTATAAATAGATCTATTTGGGATTGACCATCCCCATCTGGGTGAGTAGCGCTCGCTGTGCCTGGGCCAGGACAACAAATGTTTATCATGTCGGAACGGAATATTGGGTGCATTTTTATTAATACGAAGGGTCCTCATATGTTGTAGGCCTAACGTGTCAAGTGTCAGTTTCGGGTAATAGGAAATGTAGTTATGTTTAAGTGTTGATGCTATGTGCATTACTACTTTAGTGAATGTTTATTGTCCAAACTTAATTTATTTATTCAAACCTGTGAATTCACCAACTTTCTGTTGACTCTCTAAGCATGTTTTTCTCAGGAAACTGAAGCAGGTGTTTGATGTGCATGGAGTCAAGCATCATGATAGGATGCATTTATAGAGCTCATCTGGGGTTTTATAAACGGGGAAATCATCCAAACTGTTGAATAATGTTTAAGACAATTTTTATAACATTTGCACTTTAGTTCATGTAATAATTGTAATGATAATCTTTTATCTGTTGCTCTACATACTATCTATTGTTGATCCACCTACGTGACACCCAAATATTATTTCCGCTGCATTTTACCAATTTGGGGGTGTCACAGAATGGTGTCAAAGCGATAGTTACAGAGAACCATACCAAAAATTAAATAAATATAAAAATAGATTTTTTATATAAACTGGACTATAACTGCTTAAAAATCTTTTGGGATTTTCGGGACTAGAATAGTTAAGCATATAGAGTGTAGAGCATACATTTATTATGTGGATAACTGTGCATTGATTATTAATATCCGGTTGATCAATCTTATAAGTATTAACGTAACCTTTAACTTGCGATGTTAAACAACACTATTATATAATTTACAGTTATGATTTCTAAAACTTTTAACTTGAGTAAGCTTATACTTACGTCAATTAAAACGATATTATTTTCAGATTCATTATGACATCACCAGCTGCTTCTCCTCCTACTGTATCACCGACATCAATTTTACATGGTTGGATATCGACTAGCGAGTTCGACGACAGTCACACTACCTGCGATGCCGCACTAGTCGATACTCTCATTGTCACTCCAACTGCTGCACCTGTATCCCCCACTGGGGATGAGGACCAGCCGACTGCAGCCCTACCACCTCTACCACAAGCTTCCTCACTTCTGGGCTACGCACCCGGGTCTCTGCCACCTCGTAAGAGGAGGTATGAGGCTCCTCTCGACTCTACATTTGAGATCGGTGAGGGTTTCGGGGCGAGACGAGTTGACCCCATCCAGGCCCACATTGCTGCACTGGCCGTACGCCAAGCTCTGGATATAGCGGAGATCCATATTCTGTTATCAGATGGACAGGCTGGACGCACTGTTCTATAGGAGCGTCAGGACCTACTGTCTTAGACTGTCTGTGCCGAGGCACACGCTGCTCGGGGAGCATGGTCTACGACCTACCACTCCCTACAGTGGCTGATGGAGGAGAACGAGTTTCTCCGCCAGTGGATCTACACCTTGGAGGGTCAGCAGTACGAGACCCATGCTGCCCTCATGTCCATGGAGCAGATACTCTCGATCTTCTATGATCTTCAGGAGGTTTGCCACCAGGGTTTGACTGCCGAGACTGCCCATCTCAGAGGAGCCGACGAGACCTTCAGAGCTCAGATTCTAGAGGCACTCTGACTCCTTAAGGAGACCCGAGATGCCATGATTACGATGCAGGATGCTATGCAGGCACCAGCAGTCTCATCACCACCAGTAGCACCGACCATCTCAAAGGAGTCTGTTAGGCATGAGTAGACTAGATGTACTAGATCTTTTGTACATCATGATAAGCTTTTGGGTTGCATCCCAGCTATCATGATATAAGACCTCATGTATTTTATTTCCTTTCATCATTTGTATCCTATCCTTATACTATACTATCTTAGAATAGGTATTTGTAGATGATGTACTCTAGATTATGTGTACCACTATCCCAAACAAACGGGTTGTGATCTGTCTTGGATTGGTTGTGCATTTTGTTATTGTTGTTCTACCTTAGAAATGAGATGTACTCATTATCTTTTGTTATATCATGTGCTGTATTATATTATGAACTTTTAACAGGTTATCCAATTTGTTGTGAAGTCTATGCATGAGCTTCGTTTCATGTATTTAAATATAAAACTGTGCTAACGCCTAAAAATAATGATTTCATTTTTGTGTATGATTATAGACAAATGGCAATCACTAGAACGAACCCCAACAATGCCGACGCTACCCAAAACGTCACTGCCGCCCAATTAAGGGAAATGATTGATCAGGGCATCGCTACTGCGATGACTACTAGTAGGAACATGGACGATAGCCAAAACTCCAACGCCCGCAGAAACAACCAGACCACCAAGGGTTGCTCCTATCCCGACTTTCTGAAGTGTAAGCCCTCATACTACAAAGGCAAAGAGGGTGTTGTGGATGTAATGCAGTGGTTTGAAAGGTTGGAGACCGTGTTCCGCATCAACGATTGTGTAGAGGAAAACAAAGTCAATTTTGCCACCTACACATTGCTCGAAAGTGATCTTACTTGGTGGAACTGTGTAGTTGATACTCTTGGACACGATGCTGCCTAGACTCTCAACTGGACTGATCTAAAAGAGATGATGACGGAGAAATACTGTCCAAGGGGTGAAATAAAGAAACTAGAAATCAAATTGTAGGATCTCAGATGCAGGAACAATGACACCGTGGCATACAATCAAAGATTCTAAGAGTTGACCCTGATGTGTACTTGGATATTCCCTGAGAAAGATGAAAAGATAGAGAAGTATATTGGTGGACTCCCAGACGCCATTCATGATAGCGTGCTTGCATCTCGACCCATTACTGTCGAGAGTGCCTTTAAGTTCGCTACTGAATTGATCAACAAAAAAGTCCGTACCATGTCTGAGAAGCAACTGAAAGCAAGCGGAAGGCATATGAGAATTTCCGTAGTCAGCACCAGCAGCCTCCCAAAAGGCAAAATGTTGGACAGGTTTACAGTGTTACCACCACAGGAGCTAGGCCGTATGTGGGTGCAAAACCCTTGTACTCAAAGTGCCACTATCATCATACTGTTTATAGCCCATGTCAGTCCTGACACAAATGTGGACAAGTTGGCCATTTTGCCCGTACCTGTCAAGTTAATGCTGTCACTCAGGTCCGACCCAACTACAACATCGGGAACCACAATAACAGGGGCAGATACAATGCCCGTGGGAATAGGGACGGACAGCAGGGAAACCGCAATACTGCCAGAGGAAATGGCAATGGACCCAAGAAGGGAGTTGTGTGCTATGAGTGTGGAGCACCAGGACATTTGAGACCAGGTTGTCCCAAGTTGGCCAACCAGAACAAGAACAGTGGAGGAGCTTCATCAAGAGTGTACGTGGTGGGCAATGCAAAAGCCAACACCGATTCTAATGTCGTTACGGGTACGTTCCTACTAAACAATCGTTATGCATCTGTTTTATTTGATACTGGAGCAGACCGAAGTTTTATATCCACTGAATTTAGTAATGTATTAGAAGCCGTCCCATCGATTCTAGATCACCGCTACTCTGTAGAATTAGCTGACGGTAAAACTGTAGAAGCTGACACTATCATTAGAGGTTGTACCTTAAATCTTTCTAAACATCCCTTCAATATTGACCTTATCCCAGTAAACCTTGGTAGTTTTGACGTTATTATTGGCATGGACTGGTTGGCAAGATACCGCGCAGTCATTGTTTGTGCTAAAAAACTAGTCCGTATTCCATGGGGAAACGAAACCTTGATCATTCGAGGAGACGGTAACACCGACCTTAATGACACTAGACTTAGTGTTATCTCTTGTACTAAAGCTCAGAAATATTTGTTGAGAGGATGTCCTATCTTCTTGGTTTATATTTCCCAAACAAATGAGGAAGACAAACCCGAGAAGAAACAAATCAAGGACGTACCTATCGTCTGAGATTTTCCCGAGGTCTTTCCTAATGAGTTTCCAGGCTTACCACCAACCCGACAAGTGGAATTTCAAATCAATTTGATTCCCAGAGTTGCACCTGTGGCTAAAGCTCCATACCGGTTGGCACCATTAGAAATGAAAGAGCTAGCTGAACAACTTCAGGAATTATCTGACAAAGGATTCATCCGACCCAGTTCCTCGCCATGGGGAGCTCCTGTTTTATTTGTCAAAAAGAAAGATGGTTCTTTCCGAATGTGCATCGACTACAGAGAACTGAATAAGTTAACTGTGAAGAATCGTTATCCACTTCCTCGCATTGACGACCTATTTGACCAACTGCAAGGGTCAAGTGTGTATTCCAAGATCGACCTGAGATCTGGATACCATCAATTGAGGGTCAGGGAGGAAGATATTCCAAAAACAGCTTTCGGAACCCGTTACGATCATTACGAATTCCAGGTTATGTCATGGATCTTATGAATCATGTGTGCAGACCCTACCTGGATAAATTCGTGATAGTCTTCATTAACGATATACTCATTTATTCCAAGAACGAACAAGAACACGGGGAATACCTTGCACAAGTACTAAAGGTACTTAAGGAGGAACAACTTTATGCTAAATTCTCCAAATGTGAATTCTGGATTCCCAGAGTACAATTCCTCGGTCACGTCATTGAATGTGACGGTATTCACGTAGATCCAGCAAAGGTCAAATCTGTCAAAGATTGGGTATCTCCTAAATCATCGACGGAGATCCGCCAATTTCTAGGCCTTGTCGGGTACTACCATAGATTTATTGAAGATTTCTCGAAGATAGCCAAACCGATGACCAAACTTACTCAGAAAGGAATAAAGTTCGATTAGGGAGAGAAGGAAGAATCAGCTTTTCAGCTGATCAAGCAAAAGTTGTGTAGTGCACCTATTTTAGCCTTACCTGAGGGTAACGATGATTTCGTTGTATATTGTTGTGCTTCACACAAAGGTGTGGGTGCAGTACTAATGCAGAGAATGAAAGTGATCGCCTATGCTTCAAGACAACTGAAGAAGCACGAGAAGAACTACACCACCCATGATCTAGAACTTGGATCCGTAGTATTTGCTCTCAAAATCTAGAGACATTACCTATACAGAACAAAGTGTATTGTGCATACTGACCACAAAAGTTTGCAACACATATTGGATCAGAAGGAGCTGAATATGAGACAAAGTCGTTGGATTGAGTTGTTAAGTGACTATGACTGTAAGATCAAATACCACCTCGGTAAAGCAAATGTAGTTGCTGAAGCTCTAAGCCGTAAGGAAACGGACCCTCCTATGAGAGTCCGAGCACTAGTTATGACAATCAGCTTGGACCTACCCAAGCAGATTTTGGAAGCTCAGAATCAAGCCCAAGTACCTGAAAACCTCGTGAAAGAAGACGTCGGGGGAATGCTCAGAACCGATCTTACCAAGGAGAAGTTAGAACCAAGAGCAGATGGAACCCTGTGCCTTCACGATAGGAGTTGTTTACCTTGTTATGGAGATTTGAGAAACGTAATCATGCACGAATCTCATAAGTCTAAATATTCTATACATCCCGAATCTGAAAAGATGTATCAGGATATGAAGAAATTATACTGGTGGCCAAATATGAAAGCTAACATCGCCACCTATGTTCAGAAGTGCTTGACATGTTCACGTGTCAAAACTGAACACCAGAGACCATCGGGTTTACTTGTACAACCGGAGATACCAAAATGGAAGTGGGACAACATCACCATGGACTTTGTCACCAAACTCCCAAAGTCATCTCACGGTTACGATACTATCTGGGTAATCTTCGACCGACTCACCAAGTCCGCTCATTTCCTACCAATTAGGGAAAATGATTCCCCGATGAATCTAACAAAGACATACCTGAAGGAGATAGTGACCAAACATGGAATACCCGTCTCAATAATCTGTGATCGAGACGGTAGGTTCACATCGAACTTTTAGAAGGCTTTTCAACGGGCCTTAGGTACAAATTTGGACATGAGCACTGCTTATCATCCACAGACCGACGCTCAAAGTGAACGAACCATCCAGACTACAGAAGACATGCCACGAGCATATGTGATTGACTTTGGAAATGGATGGGTTGACCGCATTCCTTTAGTAGAATTCTCCTACAACAACAGCTATCACGCTAGTATCAAGGCTGCCCCTTTTGAAGCACTATATGGTCGAAAGTGCCGTTCACCTGTGTGCTGGGCAGAAGTAGGTGAATTTCAGCTCACTGGACCCGAGTTAATCCAGGAGACTACCGACAAGATCGTCCTTATAAAGCAAAGAACTCAAGCTGCTCGTGATCGACAAAAGAGCTACGCGGACCAGAAGCGCAAACCTATGCAATTTAAAGTAGGTGACCGCGTCATGCTCAAGGTATCACCTTAGAAGGGTGTCGTACGCTTTGGTATACGTAGAAAACTGAATCTACGTTATGTCGGCCCTTTCAAATTAATAGCCAGGATCGGGGAGGTAGCATAGCGTTTAGAGTTACCTCAGCAATTAAGCCGGGTACACTCTACTTTCCATGTGTCTAATCTGAAGAAGTGCTACGCTGAAGAACCATTGGCCATGCCATTGGAAGGAGTTCAGTTTGACGACAAACTACAGTTCACAAAAGAACTAGTAGAAATCATGGAGAGAACGGTTAAGAAATTGAAACGCAGTCGCATCCCGATGATCAAAGTACGTTGGAACTCGAGGAGAGGTCCTGAGTTCACATGGGAACGCGAAGACTCGTTCAAAACCAAGTACCCACATTTGTTCACCTGAGAGGTGACTTCATCTTAAGCTTTGAGGACAAAGCTAAAATAACGGGATCGTGCTGTAAAACCTCTGATGTTACCTTATTAACTTTGTCAACTGTTGTACTCTTTATTTTTGGAATCTCTATAATTCCACTTTTATATGATTAATTAAGTATCATATTTATTTGTCATACTATCATTTCATATTTATTTTTAGTATATATATGAACCTTTAGTCTTTTCTGACTACTCTGGCAATTGACTGACCATGTTTTTAAACAAGGACTCATCACCTCAGTACATATTTTTGGAAAACTATGATTATATTTACTTAATTTATTAAGTACCTAGATTTAATATTATATGTATAATTACATATACCTCATACTATGAACAAGCATATGTCACCATAAAACAATGTCTATTATCTCACACTGACATTTATTTATTTTCTCAAGTATAATTTATAATGTTATACACATAATATACTTTCACCAAATGACCTAAAGGTTTAACCAAAATACCTAGAAACCTTACAAGTACTTACATTATATTACATAGACTTAAGTTAACTCCCAATTTTAGACAAGTTAACACAATATCTACCCCCACTATACCTAATATAGGCGTGTGTATATACTTACACAATCATTAAACCATACAACAAGTTTACAAGTAACCAATCCACCAAAGTCAAGTATTAACACTATGTAGCCATACATGGAACACTATACATGTCAAACCTTGTCCCCCTTTGACCTCAAAACACACGGCTAGAACAAGTGAGGATGGGAAGAACATGCTTGCTAAATATGGCATTTTACTACATATCTTACTACACATCTAATCATATCTTACATGTATCTATCATAGATACACAAGTACACAGGACAAGATACATCAATATCCTCATCTCTCTTCCATATATTCGGATAGCACAAAGATTTACAAACACAAAACACTTGAAACTCATTTCCACTCTCCAAAATCCACGAGCTCATTTTCTCTCTTCACCAAGATTCACAAAGCTCCCTTAATACAACATTTACTAACCTTAAAACATGTCGCATACTATATAAATGCTAATCATTACTCTTTACTACACCTAACTTACATTACAAGGAAACACAAGAACCCTAGAAACATCAAAGAAGGCCACGACTTGTGTTTGTTGAAGCATTTCTATCATTGTTGATCACAAGCTTAAGTCATTCCTAGTTCACTTGTCTTTCCTTAAACCCACTTAACAAGTAAGTACCATGAAAGCTTAACTCTTTCTTAAATACTTTCATTTTTCATTCCCATGAACATACATATGAAACTCCTAGTATAAACTTGATATAAACTCAAATCTATAAAACCTAGACTTGTGATAAGTCACGGCTAAAAATGGTATATCACTTAAGGTGATTAAAAATCTAGTTAACTATGATAACCATGAACATATAAACATGCTAACCTAGAAAAATCACGAAAACCCATGCATATATATATATATATATATATATATATATATATATATATATATATATATATATATATATATATATATATATATATATATATATATATATATATATATATATAGTAAAACGCTATATGCAGAACCATTTTTTTGGTACAAAACTTACAGAACTAGCTTTTTACTACTAACACTGCATCATGTACCTCGTGTTAATGCAAATGGCAGTTTTGAAAATATAAACTATTTATTCTTTAAAAAGAAAATAAATAAAGGGTAAATAAGGTATTTTATAACTCCCTAAAAAAATGCTAAAAAGTTACATATATCTTCTCCTCCTTCTACATAACCTCATCTAACCTAGATCTCACCCCCAAAAACTGACGCCTCTACCTTGCCGCCTCTACCTCTTTGCAAACCACATTCAACAAAAAATAATCACCAACCGATTTTTTACTCGGCTTTTTACTCTGTTCGTCGTTTTGGATCTGATCGTGATGAGATGTGTGTATGTATACCCACAAAAACCAAAACCACTCCATTTAAATAAAGTAAAAACTATTTGTACCATTCAAATAGTTTGTTACTAACATGCAAAAACTAGTATGTTACTCCAAAAATCACGTTTATTAACAAACATGTAAAAACAAGTATGTTTTGTTTGGTGAGATCTCTTTTCGGGTATGATTTTAATGTTATTATATTTCTTCATAGTTATTGTAAATAAGGATTTTTTATTTTTGTTCTTATATAATGAACATTTCCCAGTTTGTTGTTATGTTTCTAAAATAGCTTTTACATTTTTGGTTTAAAAAAATAATTGTGTCGTCTAAAATAATAAGTTGTTTTCTTGATCGAGTTTATTTGTGTTTCGTTAAAATGTGATTTAGATACATATTGCTCAAAGAATTGACGTAAACCAGCATATATCTATAAACACTTGTAGAATAGGATGGGTTGACCAATGAGTCATTGACTATTGACCATGGTTTTAATATGTTTGAGAATCTGGGCAGTATTGAAATTTTCATATCTCTACTCAGGATACAAAACTTTTGGACATATGCAAGGTAGCATTTTTAGTGTCTAATGGTGGACCATCTATTAGTTACGAAGGTAAGTTTGTATTTTAGTACAAGTGTTAACTTAAGTTAAGTGACTTAATCTTCTTGAATCATACTGTAATTATTTTGTTCTTAATTCTTTTCTCTAAATATTATTTTATCAATTACATCGACGATTCAATGTAATCTAAATAGTTATATCTTTGTTTTTATATTTGCTTTGGTGCGGATGGCTCAATCATAAAAATGACGGAATGTGATGAAGAAAATCAATGGATGCACTTTTGAATTTAAGTGGCGTGCATATATATTTTCGAAGCCGTGCATATATGTTTTGGAAGCCGTAGATATATGTTTTCGAAGCCTTGCATATATGTTTTCGGAGCTGTGCATATATGTTTTTGAAGTCGTACATATATGTTTTCGACGCCGTGCATATTTGTTCTAGATGTCGTGCATATATGTTCTCGAAGCCGTGCATGGTGCACAACTGATTTCTTCAAAGAGTGGAGAATTGATTTTGAATCTGTATTTGAATTATATTTCAATTGATATTAATATTTATGTAATTTATTTATGTATTTTTTGTTATAAATTTAAGGATTGGATGTTTATGTTTTTTTTCCTTTTTTAATGTAATGTAGTTTAGGAACATATATGCAATTTCATTTGAGTAAAAAGCCAAGTTCGGATTAACAAAGTTGCACACAGAAAACCTGTTGAAAATTACATTATTTAAAAAATAACACATACATGCACGTTTTTTTAAAATGACTTTTAAACTAAAAACAAAAATTAAAAAACGAAAACAAAAACTAAAGTATTTAAAAATCATATTTTTAATTAAAATTTAAAAAAGGCAAAACTTTATGAAAAATAAAATACCTAATTTGCCCTTAATGTAATTTTTTTAAATGAGTAGTGAATATTTACAAATTTTCCATCTTGCATCAATATTATGTACATCATGCATATTTGAGAATAAAAAGTTGGTTTTGTAAGTTTTGTACCAAAAAAGTAGTTCTGTATATAGCGCGCCCCTATATATATATATATATATATATATATATATATATATATATATATATATATATATATATATATATATATATATATATATATATATATATATATATATATATATATATATATATATATATATATATATATATATAGCCGTGAGCCATGATATGGTTTTTGGGTTGATGGATAACTTAGAAATGTTATAGAAAGCTTAGAAATCACTAGATCTATGTTTCTCCTTAACATATAGCTAGTTTGCCTTAGTGGATTAGTAAGCCCAATGAATAGTACTTAAGATAGTTTAGGCCCATTAAGCCCAATATATAAGCCCAATAAAAACTAGGAGCCTACTAAGCCCACTTATGCTTCATAGAGCCCATTAAGATATTTATGCTTAAAATAAACTTTTCATGTGTTAAAAATGCATATTATAAAACTTTGGTGCCAAACATGTGATTTATAAAAGTTTCGGATTAAAATGGAGAAATACAAAACTTTCGGATCAAAATGTAAATTAAATAGAGTCTAAGGGTTAAAACATGACATTTGGAAACTCATTTTAACAAAATAGCAAGGATAAGGACCTATAGTGTAATTATCCGAAAGTGTAGGGTTGGAAAACACACTATTTGAAACTTAATCAAAGTATAGGGGCTGTTTTGTAAAACCTTGTAAGTTAAATGACACTTGTGTAAACCTAATAGAACACTAAGGACCACTTATGCCTTTTGCCGAAACTATTAGGAACCCTAGGGACCATTTTCGCCAACTGTGTATAGTTATAAACCCTAATCTAAAACCTAGGGACTAAAATGGTCAATATCCGAAAGTATTCCAAGCCCTAGGGGGCTGTTTTGTAAAATCTCACATGTGTAACCCTAAGCCGAAACTATAAGGACCAAAAGTGGCATTAGACGAAACTGTTACAAGCCCTAGTACACGTGTAACTTGAGGGACTTGTTTTGCCATTCAACGAAACTAATATAAGCCATAGGGGTGTTTATGGAAATATACCGCCGGTAATATTATATATATGAGGGACTAATTTGCAATTTCCTAAAATTAAACTAAACCCTAACTATATATATAATCCTAATAATAAAAAGTGTAATCTAAATAAATCTATAAGTACAAAAATCGTTATTTTCCCAAACATATAACCTAATAAATTATACAAAATTCGTGGACTTGAAATTAAATTAAATAAAATGTTATACATTTTATAAACGTCATTTATATAAGTTATATAAATTGAATACGAGTAGTTTATAAAAGTAAATATATTAATTATATTTATTATTATCTTTCTTCATTTTAAATATATATAAAAATTTCTTTTATAAATATTTGAACCACTTTACGACGGTACAAGTACGGGAATAGTAAGTAAACGAATTAATTACTTGAACGATATTATTTATTACGCACATAAAAATAAATACTTCTATTACCTATACAATGATAAATTAAATTGCAGAGATCGTAATAAAATGCTTAAAACTAGTATAAGCATGTACAAACTTATTCAGAGACTTCTATGCATTATGTTATGCATTTACTAAGACTGTATAATTATTTAGGCTGTTGACTGTGTCGAGAGCATTACATTGGATTTCTTGTGACTTATTGTTGTATTACTCAGGTGAGTTTATGGACCCACTTTATATATTGACAAACTTTTAAACTTTTTATGGGGAAGAAAACATGCAACATATTTTTACTTGACAGACATAGACTTAACTACGAAACCTTTGATTACATTTTCCTATTGTAGAATGCCTCATTTACCCGGGAACTGAAACTGTTAAAATTATTGAATTGCCTGAATGTATAAATAGATCTATTTGGGATTGACCATCCCCATCTGGGTGAGTAGCGCTCACTGTGCCTGGGCCAGGACAACAGATGTTTATCATGTCGGAGCAGAATATTGGGTGCATTTTTATTAATGCGAAGGGTCCTCATATGTGTAGGCCTAACGTGTCAAGTGTCAGTTTCGGGCAATAGGAAATGTAGTTACCTTTAAGTGTTGATGCTATGTGCGTTACTACTTTAGTGAATGTTTATTGTCCAAACTTAATTTATTTATTCAAACATATGAGTTCACCAACTTTATGTTGACTCTCTAAGCATGTTTTTCTCAGGAAACTGAAGCAGGTATTTGATGTGCATGGAGTCAAGCATCATGATAGGCTGCATTTATAGAGCTCATCTGGGATTTTATAAACGGGGAAATCATCCAAACTGTTGAATAATGTTTAAGACAATTTTTATAACATTTGCACTTTAATTCATGTAATAATTGTAATGATAATCTTTTATATGTTGCTCTACATACTATCTGCTATTGATCCACCTACGCGACACCCAAATATTATTTCTGTTACATTTGACCAATTTGAGGGTGTCATAGTGTGCGCCTCTTCTGAATCAGAGTTCCATGGTTCGCAAGATGGGTTCCCTTTATTAGGAAACGAACGGTGCGATGCATCTTTGCGTGTGTGGGTAAATGCGGTATACATTGCATTACATTCGATTGAATTTTTGTACAATAAATTGCAAGACCGGGTCGTTGGGATTTGGTTATGGGATTACGTTTATGGGTTCTTCTGGGGAGCGGGTGTTTGGTGTGACGGTAGGTATGACATTCAGATGATTAGAGATGTTAGCTTCGTCGTTAGCGGGTGTCGGGATCGACCCACCTTCTGTTGTCATTGTCATTGTGATGTAGTGGCTGTTTGTTTAAAAGAGAGAAAAACAAAGCAATATGTCGTGTCCCACGGATGGCGCCAATTGATGATACGTAAATGTGCAGGTGCAGACCACGTTATCACTCGGTCGAATTAATACTATGCTACGTATGAGAGGGTAGAGTATTCCTTGTCTACTTAGGCTTATGATCTAATGTTACTTAACTAGGACTAGCAATATACATATATAACATATAACAGAGATACTGTTAGTCGCATGAAGATGTAAGTTAATTATGTCTCGGGTGGCGATTCCCATACCGGTAACTCGTATTCATTATACGGTTTTACGCCACATGTCCTAGTTCGGAGCCGAGGTTTTAATAGCGTGAAAGATGAGAACTAGAATGAGAGTTACTTAAATCCATATTGTATCTAAGCAGAAGATAGCCTTTGAGAAAAAGAAATGGTGCCCCTTCTAAGCCTGGAAGTGCCACTATTTATAAGGGGAGAAAAGGAATCAAGATGAGATACATCCATCCTAGTCAATTGTATATACATGCATCTACGTAATACATATTTGTCCAAAATATGATTTAGCTATGTGCCTGGTTGCTTTATGCAAGTTGCAGATGTTATACGTATTTGTCCAAAATATTATCTAGCTATGTGCTTGCTTGCTTTATGCAATTTGCAGGTGAACTTCCATGCAAAGCTCAATTAGTTGGATGTCTTAGTTATGCTATCATAAACAAAGAAAACAAGCATATATGACATACATTTGACGATATTTTACTCATTTTAAACCCGTTTTAGGGTACAAAAGATGTATAATTAGAGTCTCATCAGAAGTTTACGCTATTTGACATGCATAAGGTCGAATAACCTCTTTGTGGTTGGGTTGATTAGCCGTTTCATGGAAGAGCCTACGACAAAACTCTTGAAGATTACGATGAGGATCCTCCATTATATCAAAGGTACCATAGACTATGATATGTTTTATTCAACAAGTGAAGACTTCAAAAGCTGGTTGGATATTCCGAGAGTGACTGGGCTGGAAACAAATACGATGGAAGAAGTACATATGGCTTCCTATTCATCATATGTAACAATGCTTTTACATGGTCTTTAAAGAAGCAACCTATTATTAACTGGTCCAACTGTGAAGCAGAGTACGTAGTTGCAACATCGTGTGTATGTCACACAATTTTGCTCAGAAGTATGCTAAAAGAGCTGAATATGGAGCAAAAAGATCCAACCGAGATCTACGTGGACAACAAGTCGGAAATTGACTTAGCGAAAAATCGAGTCTACCATAATCAAAGTAAGAATATCAACGCTTGTTATCACTTTATTTGAGAGTGATGGAGTGATACATACGATTTCTAAGTACCAAGTTGCAGTATCTTTACCAAGCTGCTCAACAAGCGAGATTTCTTAAGACAAAGAATGATGCTTAGAGTATAGAAATCAAGTTTAAAGGAGGGTGTCAGGTCGTAAACTCGATTTAGTCATAAAAGCCCGAGCCTATGATGAAGAAGGTTCTAGAAACTCATACAATCCCCATAAGAAAAAATCTATGAGAAATATCTAGAATAAGTTAGAAATATCTAGAATAAGTACCAAGTTGCAGATATCTTTACCAAGCTGCTCAACAAGCGAGATTTCTTAAGACAAAGAATGATGCTTAGAGTCGAGAAATCAAGTTTAAAGGAGGGTGCCGGGTCGTAAACTCAATTTAGTCATAAAAGCCCGAGCCTATGATGAAGAAGGTTCTAGAAACTCATACAATCCCCATAAGGAAAAACATATGAGAAATATCTAGAATAAGTTAGAAATATCTAGTTAAGATTAGATAGATGGAAAATATCTTGGTTCTAGAGTCTTCTATGGAGTAGTATAAATAAACGGTAGTGTAAGCATTTGTGATGTACCAAGCAAAGTTCAAGCAATAAACTTACATTGTAAAAGCTCTCTAAGTGTTCCTCCCTTCATCGATCATAAGCCTAAAAGACCCTTCATGTTTCTAACAATAATGGTATTTGGCTAATGAATTTGTTATTTAAAAAGTTGAAATTTGATTTTCGGGTCCTATCAGGTTGACCCAATAACCCGAGAACATTAATTATTTAACTCGAACGCGATCCGATAACACTATCGGGTTCAGGTCAAAACAATACGACATAATTTTTGAACCTGATTTAACCTGACCCGCTAAGCCTTATTGGGTTTCAGTCATGTCAACCCGACCATACTGACACTTTTTTGAGAATATACTTTATTGAAGTTTTTTTTGGGGATATAAGTAAATGCCCCTACATGTTAGAGTATCAACAATGGCAAAGTCTTTCAAAGACTTGAAGCATTAAATGCATTTAATGCGAATATCATTTAATTACTACAACTTGAAGCAAAAGCTTTTTGTTTGCCAAGCTTTTGTGAAAAACTTTTCAAAAAACTTAAATTGCAATGCATAAAAACATACCAAAACACTTTTTAGCATAGTAAAAAGTCTTTGCCAACTTTTAGCATTGTGGATGCTCTTATGTGTGTTTCATGTTGGTGATTTTGTGTTACCAATAATGATTTAAGTGTAATGGATTTACTTTGTTGACCAATGTGTAATCGTGATAAACGTTCATCAAGTCGGGGTTGTGCGGAGTGCACACTTGTATGACATTATTACGGTTATCATACGGGGGCGAAGCCCCCGTACGACAGGGGTCCGGGGGCAGCGCCCCTGGGCAGGGTCCAAGGGGCAGCGCCCCTGGCTGGGGGAAAAAATTATTTGGTATAAAGTGCTATGTTAAAAACGCACTAGAAAATAAAATTCCCGGGTATTCAGACATTTTCAGCACGTTATTTACACTGTCGGTTTATGGTTAATATAACTGCTTTTGCAGTTACAACCGTATGACAGTTAATTGGTCATATTACCTTTCTGGTTTTCTGGTTCTGGATCATAACAACAAAACATATAAACGGTTCGAATCTGAGTTTTATCCGATTGGAGATTTTGATAGAACCATCGAAATACTTTGATCTGAAAGTGTTTGACACGACTCTCAGATTATTTGATCCACCCATATTTCTAACAAAGATCAAAGTATTCTGTGATCATGGAGAACGGTGAATCTGTGAAGGACATGACGAGTAAGTTCGATAAGTTGGCTAAGTTTGAAGGGCAGGATTTTCGTCGTTGGCAGAAGAAGTTGCACTTTCTTCTTACCGCTTTGAAGGTTGTGTATGTTCTGAATATACCAAGTACTGAATGGTCGGAGGATGAAACGCTGGAAACCACTAGGCAGCGGATGAAGTGGGAAAACGACGACTACATATGCGGTGGTCATATTCTGAATGGTATGTCTGACTCGCTCTTTGATATCTATCAAAATACTGAATCTGCAAAGGCACTGTGGGAGTCCATTGAATCCAAATACATGGCTGAAGATGCTTCTACAAAGAAGTTTCTGGTAAGAAATTTCATGAATTACAGGATGGTTGATTCCAGATCTGTAATGGACCAATATCATGAGATGTTAAGGATTCTGGGACAGATTACCCAACACAAATTTTTGATGGATGAGGCCATCTCGGTTGTAGTTATCATTGATAAACTGCCCCCTTCTTGGAAAGAATTCAAACATGGTTTGAAACATAAGAAGGAAGAATTAAATTTGGTTCAACTCGGTAGTGCTCTCCGAATTGAGGAAGGGTTAAGAACTCAGGAACTTGAAAATGACCCTAAAGGAAAGAACCAAATTGGGTCATCTTCTGTCAACATGGTTGAAGGAGATGGAGCCAAGAATTCAAACAACAATAAGAACAAACGTAAGTACAACAACAGTGGTGATAATAAGTTTGGCAACAAGAAGGTTGCGGGGGCTTGTTGGAAATGTGGCAAACCTGATCACATGAAGAAGGATTGTCGCTCTAAGGACAAAAAAGGCGCTGGTTCAAATGGGTCTAAGGATCCATAAAAGCAACAAGGTTATAATTCTGATCTTATTCAGAATAGTGATAATGTTTTACATTATGTTTCTGTTATTTCTGATGCATTTTATGTTCAGGATGATGATGTTGCTTGGTGGGTTGATTCGGGTGCAACAAGTCATGTTTGCAAGGATCTTCGTTGGTTTCAAGCCTGTAAATCAATTGAAGATGGATCATTTGTAAAGATGGGAAACGTTGCTACTGAACCAATCAAAGGAATAGGGCGTGTTTTATTAACTTTCACTTCTAGAAAAACTTTATGTTTTGATAGTGTGTTGTATGTACCCGGGATTCGAAAGAATCTCGTTTCTGAAATTGTGTTGAATAAGTGTGGCTACAAACAGGTGTTGGAAAGTGACAAGTATATCTTGTCAAGACATGGTACTTTTGTTGGATTTGGTTATGTATGTAATGGAATGATCATATTAAATCTGAATTATCCTTTGTTTAATTCTTCTGCTTGTATGATTACTTCTAGTCATAGTAATGATGTAAGTAATTCTGAATTGTGGCATGCTAGACTAGGACATGTTCATTATAGGAGAATGATAGATATGGCTAAAATGAGTTTAATACCTGCTTTTGACATGACAAATAAAAGTTTTAAGACTTGTATGTTAACAAAGATTACTAGACAACCTTTTAAGGGTGTTAATCGGGAAAGCAAAGTATTAGATCTCATACATAGTGATCTATGTGATTTTCATGCCAGTCCTTCACTAGGACAAAATAAGTATGTTATTACTTTTATTGATGATGCTTCTAGATATTGTTATGTATATCTATTGCATGCTAAAATGAAGCTCTTGATAAATTTAAAATTTATAAACAAGAAGTAGAACTTCAAAGACAAGATTCAATAAAAGTATTTCGTACTGATCGTGGTGGTGAGTATTATGATCCAGTTTATTTCGAATCTACTGGAATAATACATCAAACCACGGCTCCTTACACACCACAACAGAATGGTGTGGCTGAAAGGAAGAATAGGACCTTAAAGGAAATGGTAAATTCCATGTTATCCTATTCTGGACTAAGTGAAGGGTTTTGGGGTGAGGCAATGTTAACAGCCTGTTATATTCTGAATAGAACTCCAAACAAACATAGCAAACAAACTCCTTATGAAATTTGGACCAAGAAGGTATCGAATTTGGCTTATTTAAGGGTTTGGGGCTGTATAGCAGTCGTAAGGTTGACTCAGCCCAAGATGAAAAATCTGGGTGAGAAAGGTATAGATTGTATCTTCATTGGGTATGCTGAGCATTCCAAGTGTTACAGGTTTTATGTTATAGAACCTAATGATTATGTGTCGGTGAACTCTATAATAGAGTCAAGAGATGCAATATTTGATGAAGAACGATTTTCATCTATACCTAGACCAAGAGGTATGATTCAGCCATCTTCAAGTTAGATAGTTGAAGATGAGATTAAAGGTGCAGATGTTGTACCTGGTCTATCGGTTCCTAGGAAAAGCACTAGAACAAGAAAAGCTAAGTCTTTTGGTTCTGATTTTCAACTTTATTTGGTTGAAGGAACGAGAGATAAGACTGTATCTCTACGTGAATATTGTTTCACTGTTGAGGAGGATCCAAAGACCTTGAGTGAGGCAATGGCGTCTAGAGATGTTGCCTTCTGGAAAGAAGCGATTCAAAGTGAGATTGATTCCATCATGCAAAATGATACTTGGGAATTAGTTGATTTACCTCCGGGATGCAAGGCATTAGGAGGTAAATGGATCCTCAAAAGGAAATTGAAAGTGGATGGAAGCATAGATAAGTTTAAAGCCAGATTGGTAATCCAAGGCTTTAGACAAAAGGAGGGAATTGACTTCTTTGATACATATGCTCCTGTTGCCAGGATATCCACTATTAGATTGTTATTAGCTATTGCAGCTATAAACAATCTTGTTATTCACCAAATGGATGTGAAAACTGCATTCTTGAATGGTGATTTGGATGAAGAAATTTACATGAAACAACCTGAAGGGTTTGTGATGCCTGGACATGAAAACAAAGTATGTAAATTGAAGAAATCATTGTATGGTCTAAAACAAGCACCAAAACAATGGCATCAAAAGTTTGATGATGTGGTGTTGTCTAATGGTTTTTGTTTAAACCAATCTGACAAATGTGTGTATAGCAGATTTGATGCTTCTGGTAAGGGAGTAATCATTTGCTTATATGTAGATGACATGTTGATCTTTGGCACTGACCAAGATCAAGTTGATAAGACAAAGGAATTTTTGTAATCTAAGTTTGATATGAAATATCTGGGGGAGGCTGAGGTGATTCTTGGTATTAGAATTAAACGAGGAAACAATGGTATCTCGATTTCTCAATCTCATTATATTGAGAAGATACTAGCAAAGTTTAACTTTTCTGATTGTATTTCTGCTCATACTCCATTTGATTCTACAGTGAAACTGATTCCTAATAAGGGAATTGCAGTGTCTCAGCTAGAATACTCTAGTTCTGTTGGATGTCTTATGTATGCCATGATTAGCACTAGCCTGGATATAGCGTTTGATGTAGGACAGCTTAGTAAGTATACTAGCAATCCTAGTGCTTTACATTGGCAAGCTCTTACTCGAGTATTTCAATACTTGAAAGGAACCATGAATTGTGGTTTGACTTATAGCGGTTATCCTTCTGTGATAGAAGGTTACTCAGATGCCAGTTGGATTAACAACATGGAGGATCACTCGTCTACGAGTGGCTGGGTATTCCTACTTGGAGGAGGTGCTATTTCTTGGGCTTCTAAGAAACAGACTTGTATTACAAGCTCAACTATGGAGTCTGAGTTTGTGGCTTTGGCTGCTGCTGGTAAAGAAGCTGAATGGCTAAGGAATTTGGTTTATGAAATTCCTTTATGGCCTAAACCGGTATATACCATTTCTATCAGATGTGATAGTGCTGCTACCTTGGCTAGGGCTTATAGTCATGTGTACAATGGTAAGTCTAGACACTTAGGTGTTAGACATACTATGATTCGTGACCTTATCATGAATGGTGTGATATCCGTGGAGTTTGTGAAAACTCAGTTAAATTTAGCCGACCATTTAACCAAAGGGTTAGTTAGAGATCTCGTGCGCAAGGCGGCTATTGGGATGGGTTTAAAGTCCACCTAATAAAATCCTTGTATCAAGATACCCAATTCCCACCTAACGCAATGTTAGGTGCTGAATTCAATGTGGAAAGTTTGATATTTTGATTTGGAACGCATAATTACATCATCCCACTGTATGTGTTCAGAACTGCAAGTAAAGGAGGTTGAAATTATATTTCTTAATGATCTTTTGACAAATTGCATGTGCAGGTGCAAGAAGAAAAGATCACCTATATAAGCATGAAGTTTAGCTGCTTCAAGAAGTTTGAGACTGGCTTTGATATGCTTATTGAAGGATAGGACACAAGCTAGTAAAAATAGTGTCAAGTAGAACATGTAAATGTGTAAACTGTTGTGTATATTATCTTCAGGTATTCTTCATGGATAGAAGAGTTCAATACTTAGTGACACTCTAATATTCGAATATTTGGAATGCTAATATACTAATGTGAAATTCAATCATGTCGACATTTCATTTATGCATCAGTCTGATTGTGTTATGATTTCTTTAAGTTAATCAAGATTACACTTAAATGGGGGAGGATTGTTGGTGATTTTGTGTTACCAATAATGATTTAAGTGTAATGGATTTACTTTGTTGACCAATGTGTAATCGTGATAAACGTTCATCAAGTCGGGGTTGTGCGGAGTGCACACTTGTATGACATTATTACAGTTATCATACGGGGGTCCGGGGGCAGTGCCCCTGGGCAGGGTCCAAGGGGCAGCGCCCCTGGTTGGGGGAAAAATTTTATTTGGTATAAAGTGCTATGTTAAAAACACACTAGAAAATAAAATTCCCGAGTATTCGGACATTTTTCAGCCCGTTATTTACACTGTCGGTTTATGATTAATATAACTGCTTTTGCAGTTACAACCGTATGACAGTTAATTGGTCATATTACCTTTCTGGTTTTCTTGTTTTGGATCATAACAACAAAACACATAAACAGTTCGAATCTGAGTTTTATCCGATTGGAGATTTTGATAGAACCATCGAAATACTTTGATCTGAAAATGTTTGACACGACTCTCAGATTATTTGATATTTCTAACATTTCATCGCCTACATACTTTATTTACACAAATTTTATACAAATGACCCGCGTCGGGCCTAAAACCTTGTTTTCTCTATAATCTTCAACCTATCATCAGATGTATGTCACTAGATATTAATTTGCAGCACCATAACAATAAAGACCACACTGTTTGTCAATGCTGTTGAATTACTTTAAAGAACAATTTTGATGGAGGGATAAACGATGTCAGCCACATAACCTGAGAAATTTAGCCAAAGCCATCCAAAAATTGGGTAGATGTAAGTAGGGCTGAGCATCGGTCCGGGACCGGACCGGACCGGCCAAGATCGGACCGGACCGAGGACCGAAATGGTCCGAAACCCCGGCCAAGATTGGACCGGCCAAGGTCGGACCGACCAAGATCGGACCGGCCAAAATCGGACCGGACCGAGGACCGAAATAGGTTACACACCCGCATATCTCCAAATCGGCTTATCCGTTCCTGCCAAAGAGATGGACGTCTTTATTGATATATTTGAAAACGGGGTAGAGGCTTATTTCAATGATCGAGTTTTGATCACTTCCATAATGGATCTCTCGATCATGATGTTCCTACTTCCTTGTTTACCTCATGCCATTCTTGCACGCAGATGTGTAAATATGATAGAAATAAAATTGATAAACTATTCTATAATTTTTGCGAAAGTTACAGGTACAACGCAAATGAAATATAGCAGCTATCTGGTTACCCGATGGTAATAAATTTGCGAAATTCTGAACTGGATCGCCTAAAAAGAATCTTAGAATTGAAGAGATTCACATTTGGTAATCCGAATAAAAGTTCAACAACATTTGAGGTGGACAAAATACATGTGTATGCTCAGTATGAAGAAACCCTTAAGAATGTGTCTCTCAAACTGACATACAAAAAGAATGCAGTTGGGTAACAGAAATGGATAAACCCGTAATCTAACATTGTGTTAGTATCTCAGCACCATTTTCAGTTATCAAAAGGGTGTGCTCAAACTGTACTGATAAACTGCCATCCTCCGTCACCACTGTCCATTCATCATCCCATATGATGGGGTGTATACTACCCATTGTCAACATGGGTTCTGCCAAAAGAACACAAAATTACACACTTTATTACGAATGTTGAATAACATGCAAAAATTAGAATTCTAGAAAAAAATAGAGAAGCTAACCAATGGTAAATGTCTGGTTCAACACCATACGTCCACGTTCATTGTTCCCTAAGAATTTTTCAATATTAGTAAGTAGCTATGAACAAAATAAACAAAACTAGGGATGAGCATTTGGACCCGAATCCCGGAACCGAACTGAAACCGTACCGGAACCGTACCGATTCCCGGTACCCGACACCCGTTCGGTACGGTACCGGTACCACGAAATAAGGTGAAAAAAAAATCGGTACCATTAATTCGGTACGGGACCGGTACCAAATCGGGAAATTCCCGAAAAAAAAAGGGAAAATCCCGATTTTCCGGTACCGGTACCGATACCGGTACCGGTACCGGTACCGATATCCGAATCCGTTCGGTACGGTACCGGTACCATTAATTTATGCTCGGGAAAAATTCGGTACCATCAATTCGGTACCGGTTCGGTACGGTACCGGTACCGTGCTCATCCCTAAACAAAACAAACACTGAACTGAGAGAGATCATAGGAATTACTGTAGTGTAGGATAACTGGATCACTGTGAAAAACACGTCCCACTCCGTGCCCAACAAACGTTTGCACAACACCATATCGATGTCTATCTGCATGTGCACTGGATTTGACGGAAAGAAATTACTTTTTTAGTCTTAAATAGTAATAAATATACAAGATTGAAGAAGACCAAATTGGACAACAAATTATCAAATGAGTTGCATTCAAGCATAAAATAGGACGACGATTATACAGAAAATGGTAAAAATGATTGCTAACTAAATGTAATATGTATGTAAATACTTTTGGGATAAAAGAGTCAGAACACTTATGCCGATTTTCGGTAAATACTAGGCTAAAACTTTAAAAATCAGAAGTGGACACTTTTTGGAAGACAAAAGTAGTATTACAAAACCCCATAAAGGAAATAAATGGACCTTGGAAAACAAAACCTCCGTCTTACTTTATAACTTTGCCAATTGCGTTAAACTCAACTCCTGGAGCACACACTGAAATCGCCTTGTCTAGGCTTTCTTTAGTTACCTAAAGCATATATGACACAATTCAGTCAAATACGATCAAAATACAACAGCATTGGATAATACAAGTTGATGATAAAGATTCGTCGAAGATTACCTGCACGAGATTTTTAGCCTTATCCTCAACATTGCCACAAAAATAGGTTGCCGATGTGTCACCGTGGTAACCCTGTGGGATCGATTAATGGCACCAAATAATCAAATTATAATTAAAATGTACTCACTATCCATAAGCAACAGACAGTAATGAATGTCAAATGGAGAATACAGAGCAAAGAACAGAACAATAACTCACATTGAGATATACGGTAACATCTATGTTGATAATATCACCATCCTGTAAAGTGAAACATACGCAACGGTGAATGAAATTCTAAAGCAATATAAAAAGCAAAAACCTATTTTGATGGTTCTTGATGAAGTGGTAGACCTCAAGTTCACGTGAATCAGGGATTCCATGGCAAATGCATTCATTCACTGAAGTACATACACTTTTGGGAAAACCACCATAACCAAGAGGTGAAGGATAAGCCCCGTTATCAATAATCATCTGGTGAACTTCTTGGTCAATTTCATCTGTTGTGATACCTGGCTGCCGGTACGTTTAAATAAAAAGTCAATTGTCAACTTCCTGTTTTGGACAAATACCTCAACTAAATTAAACATAATAAACTGAAGTTGACCTTTAAATCAACGTTGGAGAGAAAAGAAAGTGATTGTTACCCTGACTAGTGTCCCGGCATACTGAAGAACCTGAGCAGCAAGCCTGCCAGATGCTCTCATGTATTCTATACCCTTTTCATCATGCACTTCTGGGCCACTAACAATTCCAGGCGCCTTTTTAGATCCAATATAAGGAGGCTTTAGTATGTGCTCTGGAACAGGACGACGAGGAGACAATTTCCCTGGCCTCAAGCGTTTACGTGTGCCATTTTGCAGTTCATCTATATTTCTACAAGTTTGGTAACACTTAGGCAAATACATTCATCCTTAGTTATAAACTAGCTAATGTGTTGTAAATAATACAATATATATCAAAGAAGAGAATGAGATACTTTTATCCCATATAATACCTTTTGTTGAATAACAGATTTGTTATGAAAGATCTTGATGATTGCATGAGAAAATGTTTTTGACCTGTGTTAGATGTACATAGACACGATCAGAAGAAGAATATCTCATCCTTAATGTAGGGAAATAAAAAAGGAAGACAAGTATATTTGCACAACAGTTTCATTTAGAGTGGCATTAAAAAAAAGGGTATACAATAGCAGATAGATGAATCACAACAACAACATACCCAATCCGCCAGAGTGTGTTATGTCTGCGGGTGTATGTGCGCAAATATATGTGAAGGTGTCACCGTTTGAAATAACAGGAATAGAGAAACTATGTATCATAAGACGCGTAACAAGCATACAAGGATAGAGAAATAATACCATCACAAGATTTTAGAAAGATAGAGGCATAAAAGCATACACAATATGATCATATAGATGAAAAAAAGCATAAAGGGGCAAACGGGTACATAAGCATAAAAGCATACTGGCATGGGAAACATATAAGAGTAAACTCTTACTTAGAAATAAAGCCAATGAGGAAATATAATCCTATTCTCTTACCTAAAACGCGAGTAGCAAGGCTACTAGTAGTCGCCGATAAAGCCTACACGCAAAGACTACCTGGTAACAGGAAACTACCTAGACCTTCTACCCGCCTATGCTTTTTATAGCTCTCCACATGTTCCTATCACATGCCATGATCTCTAACAAAAACTCCTTCATGTCCCGCTTGAGTCAATCCTCCCACTTAAATTTTGGCCTTGGTCTCCCCCTCCCCTCAATCCGTCGACTAGCTTCAATTCTCTTAACTACCGTTCTTTGGGGTCTCCTCCTAACATGTCTGAACAATCTCAAGTCTCGACCGTCCTGCCCTCATATTGACAATTATAGTTCCGACTTCAAGTTCGGCTCTAAAAATTCCATTGGGAATCAAGTCAAACATGGTTTTAACACAAGTCCACCTTAGCATTCACGTTTGCTTGAGCTTTCGTAATTGGTCAGCACTCTGACCCGTACAACATAACTGGCGTCTAATTGCCGCTCTATAAAACTATCCATTCATCTTTAAGGCAAATTTCCTGTCATGTAGTACTCCTAAAGCCGCTTCACTTCAAAACTTTAATCGCTATCCACTTCTTCGTAGCGAATGATCTCGTTACTACCAAAGTCGCATCTTAAGATATTCGGTCTTTTCTCAACTTACCCGTAGGCAAATGTCTTCTAGTGTCTCACTTCACTCCTCAAGTGCTCAAGTTTGTCGTTTAACCATCCCGCAGATTCAGAAATCAACACTATATCGTCAACGAATATCATGACCAAGGGATGCTCTCTTGTATCCCCGTGATAGCTTGTCAAGTACTAAGGAGAAGAGGTATTGGCTTCTGGTTGAACCCTGTTGTAGTCCTACTTTCACGGGGAAAAACTTTGTGTTTCGCTGTGGTTCGTACGCGGATCTGCACCACCTCGTACATATCCCTAATAGCTCTTGAGTACCTCCTTAGGGATCCTTTATCTATTAAAGTCCTCTAATCAACTCCCGTGTACGCTATAATATGCCTTTTCGAGATTTAGGAAGGTCAAGTGCAAGTCTATTTGTCTTTCTCTACACTTCTCTATGAGGCTTCTAAAAAGGTGCATTGCCTCGGTAGAGGACCATCCTGGCATAAGGCCGAATTGGTTCTATGACGCCTTTCTCTCCCTTTGCAACCTACTCTCAATCATTCTCTCCCAAAGCTCACAGCAGTCCAAATATAATTGACAATATGCATCTAGGGGGCGCGTGGAATACCTCAACTTTTAGGTTTATGGGCTTATTTGATAATTAAAAAGCTCAAAAGCACACTCTTTTCCGGCGTAGAGGCTTATCAAATTGAGCTTATGAACTTAAGTAAGCCATAATAATCGCAGCCAAAGTAAAAATTATAATGTGTGAATACTCTCGGTTGCCTATTCTCATTCAATTCAAACAAATATATGCACAAACCTACATGTCTTGCCCTGCAATGGCCATGGGTCCATGGGCTGGATATACAAATGACATACACTTCAGTACAGCAATAATATACATATACATACTCTAATAGAAATCAGTATGGGTACGGGTTTGACAGTAGGATGATTTGAACATGGTTATCACTACTAAAAATCCAATGTTAAGTTTATGAAGGTGATGATTTATCACAACGAAAGGTATGTAAAATCTGACGAGATAAACCCACCTTAAGAATTTCATTAAAATAATTTACGTACACATGCCCTCAAGGCATTTAACCAAACACCTTCTATCATTCCTATTCCAGGTTCTGAAACCTATCAAGACATATATTAACTCACGGCGGAGCCACCGTATGAAGTCATGGGGTGCACAAGTTTTAATACTAGTATCTATATAACACATAATTTTGAGACCGGGATCATTTTGAAGAAACAAAGATTTTTAGTAAATATATACACTTGACAAAATTCCCATCGGGTTCCGTGCATCTCCGAGAACCCCTAGCTCCGCCCACAAGCCAAACATCTATGTTATAAACACAACGAAAATGTCCATTGGCCCATTTTGTATTTGGTACACTAACTTTGATCCCCAAAGTAAAATCTACTTCTTTTTATAGCAAGTGAGACCTGGTTTATAGCGAAAGAAACGATGAAGAGGTTGCGTTGACTGGGAGTAACAGCAGCTTCCCGACATAGATGACATCATCATACGTGGTCCAAGTGTGGCCGTCATTTTTTCAGGCCACTTCTCTCCCTCCCGCCAAACCACCTCTTATCTTCAAAGACTTAGACTAGTGGGAGCGGGTGAAACGCACTCACCTCACCTCCACCGCACCTCAGCTTTTTACCAAATTCATCAAAATTCACTCAAACTCATTATAAGAGGTAATGGCACTCACCAAACTCACCCAAACTCACTCCACATCACCATCTTTTTATTAAATATTTTTTATTGATACATTTTATTAAAACACGGGTACATATAAAATTAAAACATAGTACAAAATTAAAAGACGATACATAGGAAATTTAAAAACAACATTTAAAAAAAACATAAATATAAAAAAAAAACTTAATACGATTAGTCAGTTCCCGGATCTGAATCCGAAAGCTTATTTCTTCTTCATCTTCTTCCACCATAATTTGCGCCTCCAGCTCCCTTCTTTCCCTTTCTTCTTCTTCCTGGGTTTGTCTCAACACTTTTTGATCTAGGTATTCTTGATACACCTCATTGTCAGTCATTCTGCCATCTGAGTCGTTTGGAATTGGAAAGGGTAGATCGGGCGACTTATTTCTTCTTCGATGTTGTTGCGACGAAGAACCGATATGAGTTGTTTGAGATTGGGACGAAGAACCCAAGTTATTCAACCATTTAGTATTTTCTTCAATTCTAGCCTGCAATTTTATCGACTTTCTAAACATAGATCTTCGGAAGGTGAAATCGATATCAGATTGATCTCTAAAATACGTGTCGAGTAACTGACGCTTTTGTGGGGAGAGATCACGGCAGATCCCACATTTCGTGCGCAATTTCGTATTTTCTTCGGACGCAGCATCGAAATCATCACCTAACTTCGTAAGCTCATCGTAACGACGTTGTTGTTGAATTATTTGTCTCTGAATCATAGCCTTAATCTCGACTTCGGTATGTGGGAATGAGCATGCCATTTTTCATTGCGATAAAGATGGAGATGAAGATGAGATGTTTGATTTTTTGTGTGTGAAAAATGAAGAAGATGTTGGGGTATTTATTAGTAAATTTTGGGTAAAAAGTTTTTTTTTTGTTTTTATTTAAAAAAACGGTTATATTAGTGGTGGGGCCCGATAATATATAACTCACCTGGGTGAGTTTGCTAATGTTTTTTGGTGGTTGGGGAGAAAGTCACGCGCGACTTATAGTATAGGGGATGGGGGTTGCGCGTGAGTGGAAGGAACCCACGAGTAGGGTGAAGCCCACTCCCACCAGCCTTAGCAAAGGGAGTTTTTTCAAGTCACAAAAATTATGTTATGATTTTTTTAGTTAAAACTTAAATACACTTACAATTAAAATTCATTAATTAAAATATTACATAAAACTTAAATATTACATAAAAAAAAATACAAACTACTTTTCTTCATTTTTTATAAATGCTCCACAAGCTTTTTTCAGAAATCGTGGTGTACTTTCTTATCTCGAATTTTCTTTGTCTTTCTAATTTATAAATCACATCTTTCAATTCAGTTTCTAACAATGTTCGGTGTTAGATCCACGAACATGTCTCTCGAGTTAACTTTAAATCCTTCGTCTTCTAATACCATGTTATGTAAAATTATACAACAATACATGATTTTCTTGAGGGTGTTGATTTGCATTGGGCGCGCAGGTTGTCGTAAGATACCCAACGACCTTGTAGGATTCCAAATGCCCGTTCAATATATTTTCTTGCAGTTTTTTGAACTCGCTTAAACTTCAACGTTTTTCCGTCTCGAGCAACAGTAAAAGTTTTGACAAACGTTGACCATGCCGGATAAATACCATCGGTCAAATAGTAACCTTTCCTATAGGTTGTCACGTTTACTATAAGCGGACACTCTAGAGCTATATCATTAATTTCAGCATCAAATAATGGGAAACCATATAACACATTTAAATCATTATTCACTCCAGGAACCTCAAAATATGCATGCCAAATTCACAATTTTTTTATCTGCAACAGCTTCTAACATAATAGTTGGGTATTTATGACCAGTCCTTTTAAACTGCCATTGTAACGCTTTTGGGCAGTTTTTCCACTATCGATACTCCCGAGCATTCTCGAGAGTCCATGTTTTTCTTCGTGCCACTTATATGTATCTTGAATATCAGTTGCAGTTGGTCTCCTTAAATACTTATCATGATAAAAAAACCCAAATGCACTTACAAAAGTTATCTAAGCACTGTCGTGAAGTACGTTCAGCAATTTGTAAATACTCATCAAATGCATCAGGTGCAGTGACGTACGCAAATTGACGTATGGCGGATGTGCACTTTAAAATAAGACCAATACTATAACGACCGGTCGCTTCAATGGTTGATCTAAAATAACTAAAGTACTCAGGCAGGGGATGAACATTATAACTTAAGACACCATTGAGTATTCTATTAAAAAGTGTAGAGCTCATATGATACCTTCACCGAAACTTTTCTTCCGAATATTTAGGTTCATACTCGGCGTCGCTAAAGTAGTCATCGATTAGCCTTTCTTCCACTAGTTGTCGTTCACGAAATATGTATGTCCTCCCCCGCCTTGGACCATCACTCGAACCCCGGATTGTTGCACACACAAACCCACATAATGTTGATATGACTCATAATCGTGCATAAATCAATCATAGCCGGGTTGAAAGAAAGTATAAAAAATGATCGTATGTGTCGGTTTCGTCGAAATCGTTGACATGATCTATTTGAAAGAAAAATGAGAAGTATTAATGTAGAATATGTATCGAAAGTGTGTGTGAACTATGAAATAATAATGGGGATTTATAAGATTTTTAAAAGGATAAGATTATAGTTTTGGGGGTATTTTTTTTTTAAAACTGCTCCCCCAACGTCTATATATAAGTTACATTCAAAAGAAAATAATTGAAAATCGTTTTTGGGCTGGTAGCCACGACGCCGTCCTACAATATCCTGCGTCGTTTCCTTTTCTCGCGCCACATCATCACGTCAGGAAAAAACGCAACGACTCCATCTGCTCTTACAATTGAGGTTGTTGTAATAATTGAACTATTTTTCTTAGAGTTTCACATAAAGTCATTTAGATCCCTCAAACATACAATTAAAGTATTTTTCTTTATTTGTGTATATTTTATATGTTTTGAAAATCAACTTTTTTATTTAGTAATATTTTTGTAATTAAATAAATTTTTATATTTATAAAAATAATATAATCTAATTTATTTTTAAACTTGGCTAAAAAAATTCAAAAGTTATGAAAAATTGGTGAAAAAATTGATAAAGAAAAAAAATAACATAAAAATATAAATAGCAAATTTGTAAAAACAAAAACTTAAAAAAGATGAGGTATATAATAAAATTTTAGTGGTTAAATTTAAATAAATTATATAATAAATGAAACTTATAATCTTAAATATTTTTTTTAGTTTCTTTAAAAAATACCCTTACATCGTATATCTTTTAATATTTATATCTTAAACATACAAAAAATATAAAAAATATTTATATACTCATATCAATACATAATGAAATATTTTATATAATCCGCATGTATAATTATAAATTATACTAATATCGCAATTATAAAGCATTAAGAATGAGAAATTTTGACATGTATTCGTCTATTAAACTAAAATATTAAAATAAATTTAACTTATGTGAAGCTTCGTCCGTGCACAAGACTTATAAGTAGTAATACCGATAGAGATAATACTACCTGTCTCATAATAAATGTCTTGATTGATTTTTTTTAGATTTTTTTCGAACTTTAATTTTATATACGTATTATTTTTGTGTCATGTAATATTTGATTATATAACAACTAAAATGCAAAACATGCGTTATTCATATATTTTGTATCAAAGATAATAATAAACATTTAAAGTTCAGACGGAGATATTGTCACATATTTCTTGTTGTGTCATATTAGTGTTTGCAATAGATATGTTGTGATTTACTCAAGTTTAATCTAGAAAATGCATATATATATATATATATATATATATATATATATATATATATATATATATATATATATATATATATATATATATATATATATATATATATATATATATATATATATATATATATATATATATATATATATATATATTCTTGGAAAGTGATACTTACACATAGAGTTTTACTTTGTACACATAAAATTTATGTGTGAGGACAATGATACCCTCTTATTTATTACCCAATTGTCCATGCACTTCGTTCTTCATTCTCTTCAATCAAACTTTCCAGCGCCCTTTATCCATACTCCCATCCACCATCAGTCATTGTCGACACTGAATATTGATTCACTCATCATACTACCCGAAAATGTTATGTGGTATTCATTTTGAAACACAATGTTCTGATGGATTTAAGGCATGTCACTGTTGTTGCCTTGTGGGATGTTTGAATTTAGTCATTTACCATAGAAGACGACGACCTTGATTAACCGAACAAAGCCTTCTCTATAAGGTTGAAGTGTTGAACCGTGGCTAATTTCATGCTTTTATACTCACATTTGTTATTTTATAATGTAAAAATTTAAAATGAAAAGATGTTGGAGAGTACTTCTATATATCATCTATGAAAAAGAGAATCCAAATATATTTACGATGATGGTGTGATTGATGCCTACTGACATCGAGTTTGGCTAATTATTTTTTTATTATAATTTGCCTAACTAAATCTTCATTAGTTTTTTGCACCAAGAAATCTAATTTTGGGGGATCCAATTTGAGAGTGCGATTGAATGTCGTATGTACGAGATTAATTGAGATAAAGAATGAGTAGATCGGTGGTGATTTTAATTCGGGTCACGCTGCTAATATATGAAGTTTAAAACGCTAGTTGATTTATTATGATGCTCGGAGTTACACTTACAAGGTAGAAACAATACGAGGGCATTAACGTCTCTATACATTACTTTTATGTTAGCCTCAAAATATTGAGTCAAACAAGAATGATCGGTCATACGTTTATTATGTATCGTTTATTAGAACGTTGTAATATGTAGTATAATAGTCGTGACAATACGGGCTTGATGGCTAGCTTAAAAGGCCTCTTTCAAGGTACTAAGCATTTATTCAAGCCCGACCCAAACAATATAGTCCATAGAAAGCCCACATGTAGGCGGACTATATAAAGCCCTTCCTAGCATGTTAGAAAGGGTTAGCCATTTCATTTTCTTAATCTAATCCTCCCTAAGTTTCACACAATTCTCTCTCTTTTCTCTCTCTACTTTCTCTCTCTAGAATTCATCTGCTTTCTATCTTATTTCTTTAATGTATCATCATATAATATGGGAAAACGTTTTATGTGTGCCTAGTAAACTCTAATGTGTACATATCAACCTCCTACATTCTTTTAGACGGGTTTTTATTATTACCATTAATACCTGGCTTTTTACCTAGTACTAATAAGTTCGTTGAATTGGTCTTATCGAAGTGATTACAATTAAAAGTGTGACTCAGTCGTTCTTGGTGAAAAGAAAGTAAAATTATTATCTATTTTTAAACTAAAAGTGAAAATGTCGTTGAGTAATAATAAAAAAAGAAAGCTTGAAAAGATTTAGACTAAAGATAAATGCTTTAAAAATAAATGAGGAAAGATTAAAACTTGACAAAAAGTAAATTTGCAAACTTTAAAATTAAACTAAGACAAAACAAGTTTAAAACAACACTAAGTAAAGATGGCGGGAAAAATTAAATTTGAAATTAAAATAAAAAAACAGGAAATAAAAACCAAAACTTGTGGTCGGATCGCAACAAGCGATCGTAGCTTGGATCGTGACTTGGATCGTGACCTGGATCACAGTCACGCGATCGCACTCTTTGATCACAACCAGGATCGAACACACGATCACATCCACGATCGCAACCTACAGTCGAAGTCTATGATCGTAGCCAACAATCGTGGTCTGTGATCGCAGCCAACAATCGTGGTATGTGATCGCAGGGTAGATCGCAAGTAGTGATCGTAGTATTTGATCGCAAGTAGAAACCCTAAGGCTTATGCGATCACAATACTCGATCACCTTAAAACCCTTAAACTTTTACGATGGAATGTAAAAAGGAAATAAGCAAAAACCAAATAAGCACTTTAATAATAAGCACTTACCAAAAACTTAACCAAATTAAAATTAAGAAGAACTAAATAAGCCATGAATTTAAAAACTTTCAAAACACCAAATAAGCAAAATTTATAAAATCAACTTTAAAAGGATTAAACTTTTGAAAACACTTAAATGAAAATAAGCTAACATGAAATAAGCAAAAAGCACAATAAGGTAAGACCATAAATTACATAAGAATGATACGAACAAGAAGATAAATACTTTAAGCAAATAAGCATAAAGATTAAAACAAACTACATACTTTTACCAAATCAAACACAAGAGTAAAACAAGAAAGGAAGAATAAGATTGATCATGAAAAGCTTAAAATTAAGATAAAGATTCAAGATTCAAGATTACAAAATTTAAAGATGAAAGATTTAAGCAAACTTGAAAGAAAATTTAGAGAGAGAAATTAAAACTAGAGAGATAAAGTAAATACTCCTACTCCTACTTACCTTAAGGAAAACTAAAATCTACTACTAGCTAACTCCCTCCTAATGACACATTAGGAGGGTATTTATAGGAGGAAATGGAAGGAGTGTTGTTTCTTTCTTCTCCCTTTCTCGTCTTTTCGTCATTTAAATTCTTCGTCTTTCTCGACGTTGTCTCGGGATTTGTCGATATGAAATGAACTCGTCTTATAATTTTCTTCTTTTATTAGACTTGGTTCTTCGACTTTGTTAAACTTCCGTCACTAGACTTTTTCTTCGGTAAATCTTCAGAATAGGCCTTTGACTTCCGTTCTTTTTGCACTCTTGATCTTTTGACTTCGTCTGTTGTCTTTTTCTTCGATAAAAGCCCGTGAAAGCCCGTATTTTCTTCCCTTTTTACATTTTGGTCCTAAATCACAACAAAAACACAAACCATGCATAATTCTGACTTTTACGACAATAAATACACGTTTAGGCTTGGTTATTATTATAATTAAGTGGTAAAAGAATGGGTGTTTTCACACCTATCAACCATTATCCATCATTTTTATGTTATGCGCCACGTCATCATCACTATAATCGTCTTTAACATTTATGACTACCATTATTAAAATATAAACTAACTTTGTACAAACTTACCTATTTAGGTTATGTTTATTTTTTAAGAGGTTTTATGTGTGAATCTGATTATCATGTTTGAATATTAAGAGGTGATAAAAAAGTATGAATCTAAATCATATTATGTTGTTTTTTTTACGAAAAATGTCTGAATGTTCAAAATTTTCAGTTTTTAAAATACACTTATAAAAGGTAAAAGAAAAATAATACATTCTTATATAAAAAAAATTAAACAACCAAAGAGATTAATCATAAACCAAATCAAAAGTATCATCTAAATCAAAAGTATCATTGTAGATTTGTAGCCACTAAAAACGTAACAACATAAGTGACATAGAAAACAAACACATCCGCATCAACCCTCGAAAAAAAACATTATCAACACCCAATTCGTTCGTACATAATCCTCAGCCAACCAAATTAAGATCCAAGAAGGAAACAAAACCATGATCTTTCTTTTTATTTTACATGCACAAGACATATACGGTATGTGAATTTATATTTAAAATCGAAAAATGAGGTTCTTCGATGAGGTATGAAGAACGAGGTTCGTAGATGGTGGGTGGTGGTGGATTGGTATAAGTAGTGGATTGTGAAGAAAAAAAAAGAATCTTTGTTTTAAGATGTAAAAAGAGAGCTGAGAATATCTGATTAAACAAGAGCTTATTTAGAGGTTTATACCCCTGAATCTGAATAAAAAACAAACGGGCTAATGTCCAATGATATTCGATCAATTCAGATTTCAAAGCTAATAAGACTTTTTATTCAAAAACAAACAATACCTTACACTCACAAAATATAACAAGAAAGCTTAAAGCGACCGTGGTCATCATTACATGCAAAAGAATAAGCGTGATGAAGAAGTTTTGTGAGCTCATGCGTGATCAAAGGTGATAAAGATGATGGATCCAAAGACGGAATCAGAACACAAAACGATTAGGTGCACTTACAATAAACTAAACAGTATTACAAACACAATTTTTTAAACCGGGTGCATTGAACACAAATATAACAAAAATCAATGTTTTTTAATAAATTTAACATTACATAACAAAAAGTTATAAATATCTCGGTACTTTCCTAGACTCATTTGGTTCCGTGACTGAATAGACCACCCCATAAATGTGAGGCTTACATTTCTAGCTTATAATAGTCTACTTCAAGCTTTTCAAATAGTATATTCAAGTCATTGATTGTCATATCACTCATGTTTTAATTAGAGTTGCCAGATAAGTGGTGAAACATATCTTGAAATACCTAACGTTAGTGCGACCCATTAGGGCATCAACTAGGATGCTTTGAATGCAACTTTCAACTCTTGATAAAAAAAATTGTACAAAAACTTGTTGAAAATACTCAAATAAAAGTAACTTTATTTGATCTAAAATAATTGTTCGCTAACTTAAATAAAGATCTTACTATTTTATCAAACATTTGAGACATTTTTATTTTAGACAGTTTGAAAATTATAACATTTAAATTGACTTTTATGAAAACATACTGTTGGGTCAGTATTTACTGACCCTGAAGCAACTTTAGGATTTGAATATAAAATCTCCCTAAGTGTTTCATGCTCAGCAGTAAGGCCAGTCTGTTGAAGGATGACCAGATGAACAAAGTTCCTACTAAAGACTTTGTAGTTGAAGAATGTTCAACATTCCTCTTCCAATTAACTTAGAAGACAAAGAAGTCTTTGCTTCAAGGCGGTCTAGTTGCTGAAGAACAAGTACTGAAGAAGAGCTTTCAGTTCAGTTTAGTTTGACAATACCAAACTGAATGATGTCGATCTCCTCTAGGATACTGAAGACTCTTCAGTATTCTTATGGTTTGCATTAGGCGGTAAAAAATAACTTTAAGTCAAAGTAGGTTGCTTGTATACTTAGATATAAGTACAACCTTTATCTTTTATAGAATAGTTTATTATGTACTTTGTACTGTTTATCCAGCATGGGCCTCAACCACCCACTGGATAAACTCATGCGTTGAAACATGCAAATGCAAACCCTAGTTTTACACTACCTATAAAAGGAGTGTACATTGAGAGAGAAAGGGTTAAGCAATACAAGAGTAGAAACTCTAAAAAAACCTTTTTCTCTCGATACCAACTAAACCATATAGCCAAGAAGCATATGAACATTTAAATTGGAGCTTAGACTTTAACTTTGGTTATACGTTTAAGTAGAGGAGATCACAACCCATTGTCATTCAACCACTTTGTTATTCCACAAACAAAGTGGGTTATAGATTCTTTATTTGATTCTAATAAAAGTCTATACGTTGAAAATTTATTGGTATTATTTTTTTAATTGTTCATAGTTCTTATCTATTGTTAAAACAACACACCTGAGTCTTAGTAAAGAGTTATTACTTAAGGTTGATAAGTAATAACGATTTACAAGGGACCAACAAGTGGTATCAGAGCAGTTTGATTAGCTAAACTCTTATTTTATTAAACTGCTCATTTAAAAGTTTTCAAATCAAGATCAAAAAATGGCTCAAGTTATACCACAAACCCTAGAATATAGGGGTGGTCAACTCAGTGCTGCTCCTATACTAGAGGTAGGTAATTTCACAAATTGGAAGAAGAGGTTTCTTGTCCACATGGTTGGGATTGAACCTCAATTCCTTAGAATCATTGAAAATGGTCCTTTTGTTCCTATGGTTGGGGACAATAGAAAACCTGAAGTACAATGGACTGCTGATGAGAGAAAAGCTGCTAACCTAGACCAGCGTCTCAAAAGTCTCATCATGTATGTGCTTCCAGATGACCAAATGAATTCTGTTGTGAATTGCAAAACAACAAAATCTACATGGGAGGACCTTATTCTCTATCATGAGGGACCCTCTGATGTGAAAGAAACTAGAATCATGGATTTAAAACTTCAATACAACACCTTCAAGCACAAAGAAGGGGAAACCCTCACCCAGACATTCACCAGATACAAAGCACTGATGAATGAACTTGTGAATGATGGTGTTGAGCTTTCAAAACTTGAAATCAACACAGTTTTTGTTAATGCATTGCCAAAAAAGTGGCTTAGTTTCTAACAAAGCTTGAGAAATGCTAATCACATTAAAGATTGTGATCTAGCCTCTCTTTTTGGGAAACTCAAATATGAAGAAAACCTATTTGATAGGATTTATGAAGGCTCAAGCAAGAGTAAAGCATTAACCATTGCTACACCCTTGTCTACAGCCTTCTTCAGTGAGGCTATCATCCAAGACTACCAAGATATTCCTGATGATGAACAAGACACAAGAACTAGTGAGGAATATTTGAATGACCTCAAAGAGGAATTTCATGAAAGAGCACTTCTGGCCAAGTCTAGAAGGTTCTTTAAGAAAGGAGGCAAGTTCTGCAGCACCACAAAAGCTTTATTTGACACTGAATGCTACAAATGTGGGAAGACTAGTCACTTTACTACTGATTGTTACTCCAAAGCATCCATTCTTTCTTATTCCTCACCAGCTCAATCAAGACCATCTGGTCAATCATCATTTCAACCAAAACAAATTGCTTCAACTTATTTTCAGCAAAACAGGGTTGAACTTCGACCAGCAAAAGACTTTGAGGCAAAATACAGAGAAATCAAGGCTAGACTGGCTCTCATGAGCACTGAAAGTTCTTCCTCTAAGGCTCCTAAGCAAAATAAGAACAAAGGGCTCATTGTTGAAGCCTATGAATGGGATGGAGAAGATGTCTCTTCAGATGATGATGAATTGGTTAATGTGAAAGTGATAATGGCACTTGCTGATGATGAAAGGTCAAACTCCAATGTTGTGGCCAGAGAAAGTGCCAGAAATGTTGAATGGGTCAATATCACAATCAAAATGTGTGATCTCAGGAAGCCTATTTGGTACCTGGATAGTGCCTGCTCAAGGCATATGACTGGCACTAAAAGTCATCTGCACAAGTATAAGGAGGAACAAGGTCCCAAAGTTGTGTTTGGTGATAACTCATCAGCTACTATTGAAGGATTTGGTTCAGTGTTATGCAATGTATAGTTTTTACAAGGGTGGCATATGTCAATGGGTTGAAGCACAACCTCATCAGCATCAGTCAACTTTGTGATGCAAAGTATCTAGTGCTGTTTGATGACAAAAAAGGTACAATCTTCAACTCCAATCATGAAATTGTGATGATTGCTCCCAGAGTCAAAGATGTTTATGTTATGAACATGAACTCTACTCAGGAGACATGTTTCTTTGCTAGAGCCTCCAACATTACTAACTGGCTTTGGCATAAGAGGCTCTCTCGTCTAAATTTCAAAACAATAACTCTGCTGGCAAAACAGAATCTTGTTATTGGTCTTCCTTCACTTGTCTACTCCAAGGACAAACCATGCTCAGCATGTGAAAAAGGAAAGCACCATAGGGCCAGTTTTAAAACAAAGCAAACTTTCTCAATCAAGGAAAGTCTTCACTTGCTTCATATAGACTTATTTGGCCCAGTATCACCTCGGGCCATTTGTCATGAAAAGTATACACTTGTCATTGTTGATGAGTACTCTAGGTACACCTGGGTATATTTTCTGACAAAAAAAAGTCATGCACCAGTTGCCATTATGTCTTTCATCAAAAGAGTTGAAAATCAAAATGACACTCATGTCAAGCAACTCAGAACTGACAATGGCACTGAATTCTGAAATCACACACTGATCAAATTCTGTGATGACAAAGGAATTTCCCAAAATTTCTCATCTCCTTACACACCTGAACAATATGGTGTGGCTAAAAGAAGGAACAGAACCTTGATTGAAGCAGCAAGGACAATGATTGCTGGATCTGCTCTCTCTAAGCATTTTTGGACTGATGCTGTAGCCACTGCTTGCTACACTTAAAATAGATCCATCATTGTGAAGAGACACATGAAGACTCTCTATGAAGTCTTCAGGGGGGATAATTCCAAACATTTCATTCCTATATGTATTTGGGTGTCCAATATTCATTCACAATCACAAGGATCACCTTGGTAAGTTTGATGAAAAATCTGATGATGGTTACTTCCTTGGATACTCTCTAGTATCTAAAGCATATAGAGTCTTCAACACAAGAAGACAATGTATTAAAGAAACTTGTCACATCACTTTTAATGAAAGTTCTGAAGCTCTCAAATTTACAAATCCATCAGATGATGAACTTCATATTCATGAATCTCACAACTATCCATCTGATGAATTTCAACATTATGTGCCTTCTCAAAGATATCAAACAAGCAATTCAGTTCCTCATATTGATCCATTTAAAGATTTGACAAGTTTTACAAAAGGAAATCATTCAGTATTAAATACTGATGGCTGTCAATCAAATAATGATCAGTTTCAAAATGATCAAAATGATCAGCAAAGCAACACAAATGACCAAAATGGTCAGTTTCAAAACAATCAGCATGCTGACACACATGATCAAAATGATCAATCCAATGAAGCTGCTGATGAACAATCTGATCCCTCTGCTCAAAACTCTCCAACTATCTCTAGAGAATTAGGTCTTGGATGTGTTGCTTCTGACCAAGAATGAAGCCATCCATTGATTGAACCTTTGTCTATTGAATATCCTTCAGCAGATACTAGAGATAATCCAAGTCTAAGTCCATGTCACGGACTTCCAAGTTCTAGCTCTAATCATGATACCAATTTCTATTATCCAGCTCCACAAAAATATTAGACTATAGTCACATACAGCTGGTGAACATAATAGGAAATCCTAGAGAAGGTAGAGTCACTAGATCTATGGCAAAGAAACTGAGTGTTGTTTCATCTAGAGAATGCCTCTATGCAAACTTTCTCTTAGAAATTGAACCTACAAAGGTTTCTGAAGCACTCACACACCCTGGATGGGTGGATGCCATGCAAGAGGAACTGACTCAATTTGAAAGAAAAAAAGTCTGGAACTTGGTTCCTCTTCCACATGGTAAATCAACCACTGGCACCAAATGGGTTTACAAGCTTAAAAGAGATGAAACCAATGTGGTGACTAAAAACAAAGCTAGGTTGGTGGCCCAAGGATTCAATCAAGATCCTAGTGTTGATTTTGATCAGACCTTTGCTTCAGTTGCATGTATGGAAGCCATACGAATCTTTCTTGCTTATGCCACTTACATGAACTTCATCATATACCAAATGGATGTCAAAAGTTCATTCCTAAATGGTGACCTAAAAGAAGAAGTTGATGTTACACAGCCTCTTGGCTTTGAGAGTAGTAAATACCCAAACCATGTCTACAAGCTTTACAAAGCGTTGTATGGATTGAAGCAAGCTCCAAGAGCTTGGTATGAAACTCTCTCAACATTTCTCATTGAACATAAGTTTGTTAGAGGAAAAATAGATAGCACCTTGTTTATCTATAAATCTAAAACTGGCACCATTGTGGTACAAATTTATGTGGATGACATCATCTTTGGTTCAACAAGCTTGAAACTTTGCAAACAATTTGCCAAGCTTATGACCAGCAAGTTTGAGATGAGTATGATGGGAGAACTCACATACTTCCTTGGTCTTCAGATTAGACAATCTGACCAAGGCATCTCCATCAATCAAGAAAAATATGTCAAGGATCTGCTGAAGAAGTATGATATCAATTATGCTTCAGTAAAGACTCCAATGGTACCCCCTAACAACTTAGGACCTGATCTCAATGGACAATCAGTCAGTGAGACTCAGTATAGAGGTATGATTGGGTCACTCATGTACTTAAGTGCAAGCAGACCTGACATTCAATTCTCTACATGCCTTTGTGCAAGATACCAAGCATATCCAAAGGAATCACACCTTACTGCTATAAAGAGAATCTTCAGATACCTAAAAGGTACACCAAGTCTAGGTCTTTGGTACCCCAAATCCTCAGGTTTTAATCTAAAGGGGTATTCAGATTCTGACTATGCTGGATGTAATATGGACAGAAAAAGCACATCTGGTGCTTGCCAATTGCTAGGTGGCAAACTTGTGTGTTAGAGTGCTAAAAAGCAACAAACAGTTGTCATGTCTTTAGCAGAAGATGAATATGTTGCAGCTGCTGGATGTTGTGCCAATGTTCTTTGGATGAAAAGCCAACTGGCTGATTATGATATTGAATATGAAAAGGTGCCAATCTTTTGTGATAACACTAGTGCTATTGCAATATCCAACAATCCAGTCCTTCACTCAAGAACAAAACACATTGATATCAGATATCACTTTATCAGAGATCATATTGTGAAAGGGGACATTGAATTACATTTCATCCCCACTCAATATCAATTGGCTGATATCTTTACCAAACCACTGGATGAACAAACTTTCAAAAGATTTATAATGGAGCTTGGTATGCTGAACATTGATGATACAAAACCTGAACCTTTAGCATTCACTAAAAAAGCTTGAAGGTTTAGCATTTCTTAAAAGTTTTGATTAATGCTAAGTAGCAGTGTCTGAGTAAAGGAGTGTGCAATGTCATGTGTCTGTCTCACCTTATGTGATTGTGTATATGATGTTTTGTCGCCTTATCTGATTCACTGAAGCTGAACAAATGATCATCAGTCATCAAAAGTTTCCTTCAGCAAATGCTGAACAAAAGTTTTAATACAACTGAGTAGCTAGGCCTGAGTAGAGGAGCGTGCAATGTCATATGTCTTGTTCACTTATGTGAACATGTATATGGGGTTTTGTCGCCTCATCTGACGCACTGAAGCTCACAAGTATTGCCATCAGCTTCAGCATATCTGAGCAACAACATTTAAAACAAATCAATCATGTGATGAAAAGTATTAAATGGCATTGAGTTTTCTTGTGAATAAAACAAACATTCTTTCAAAAGGTGTCATTTGTTAATTAAGAAAATTTCAAACGTCCCCATTCACAGTTAACAACTCCCTGACACATGAGGCGTTTAACTGTTCAAAGCAACAGAAAATCATACCTTTTTGCAGAACATTAATGAGAAAGTTTGTGCCAAATGTTCAAAAGAAACCCTAAAAGATTTAAATTTTTTCAAATGGTTTTAAAAAACTTTTTACAAATCAGTTTAAGTTTTTATATAATCTCTTACAATTGGATTTCATTCCACGCTTACGAATCTTTTCATAAAAAACACACAGACAAACTCTCTCTTTCAGAAAACACACACATAAACAACAATGGCTGAATCTTCTTCCCCAAAGATTGCAAAGATCACACTCAACCCATCCACCCATGTTACTTTTCCCATTGAAGATATCATCTTCAAACCCAACAACATCATCTTACTCAAACCTGAATCCATTAAGTCTGTTCCTGGGGAACAAGTAATGACTTACTTGTCTAAAAGTGTTTTGAGGTATGCATTATTTGAGGATCCTGGTATGATGTTTCAAAATGTCTTAAAAGAATTTTGGTTCACAGCAGAGGCTTCTAACAACAAGAAGTCCATTGAGTTTGATTCTACCACAGTTGGGATTCATGGTAGATTTGGGTTAAAATTATTTAGAAGGGTTTTGGGTCTAAATTATTTGGAAAATCCTAGTGATTATGAGGCTATACCTGATGATTTTATGATTGTTAATTTTTTTAAAGAAATTGAGTATACTGAAGAGATTACCGAGAAAGGGGGTTAAAAAGGAGTTGTTTGCCACAAAGGTGGAAGTTGCTGATCACTATTCTTATTGAGTGTTTGGGGGGGGGGGGGAACTGGAGGCCTTGACTAGATCAACAAAAAAGATGCTATTATTTATACTGTCTGGCCAAGGGAGTTAAAGCTGATTTTGGGAGGCTTATTTTTGAATATCTCCATGGGAAGCTGGAGAAAAAGACAAGAGAGAAAAACGTTGTTTACACCAGATTTCTATCTCTCCTCTTTGCTGACCATCTTGGTGCTGAGTTTTCAAAAATCAATGGAGATAAACTAATTTTTCTACCATTTGATCTTACTCGCTGGAACATTCTAGTCAACACCATTGATCCTCCTCTTACACAACCCATGCTGGACATCTACTCAGCAGATGGTCCAGTAGTGTACAAAGCTCCAAAAAACACTTCTCCAATGGAGAAGGGGATCTGAAAGGCGAAAAGCCTGGAGCTTCATCTGGACCTCGTCAGAAGAGCACGTCAGTTAATACTAAGAAGGTTAGACGTGAGTCCAGGAAGAGGAAATCCCTCACGCAATCTTCCTCAAAGAAGGTTGTTGATGAACCCCAATGCCATGTTTTGAAGAAGAATAAGTCCTTGGCCAAGGAGGAACCCAAGCCAGCCGTCACCTTCAGTCTTTGCTAGAGGTGACATGCATAAAGAGACCCAGAAGGCAATCTCTCTCTCAACGTTTTTAGGAGAGAAGGGTGAAGATGGAGCTCACCCTTAGCTCAGTAGTGTGGAGTCAGCATTGGTAAGTAATTTAAATCTGAATACAATTCCTATTTCATTACCAATTTCTATCACTTGTCACTTTGAGTCTGCATCAGGGAATGATGTGTCAAGAAATACAATAGCTGATGCTGACCCTGGCCTATCTGTTTCTAATGATGTAGTCCCCCCACAACAGGGTCCTACTAAAGGAACCAAAAACATTATCATTGATCTTAACTTATCAGGGACTCTTTCTCAGGATCCATCAAGTAAAACCAACCCTGGTGGTGAAGGACTTGAAACTGATCCTCATACTAGAGATGATGCTCAGAAGACACCCAAGGAAGTGCATCTCACCACTGGTGCCAAGGTGGCGTACTTGCCTTCATTTGTATTCAGCATGTCTGGTGATGATTTGGAGAAGGAACTTGGGTTCAATGAAAGAATTCCAGTCAACCTTGATGACAGTGATGAAGAGACTGCTGATGTAACACCAAAGCCACCATCCCCCAGATCTGAATAGGTAAAAGAATTAACAAATCAAGTGTTGATTCTTCAATCACAGGTGGCTAAATCGAAGGAAGAAAAGGTGCTTGCTGATACTGAAATCTCAACTCTTAAGGCAAGACCAATTCCTCCTTTTGCTGAACAAATTAAAGATGTCATCATTGTTGCTTTGAAGCCGCTAGTCAAATATGTGGCCACCACCACTTCCTTAAAGCAAGAGATGTCATCTCTTATGGACTCCATCAACAGTGCTTCCATGGAGTTTCCACCAGAATTCACACCAGTACCTGGCCAAGTTAATGCTTTGTGTGATTCTGTGTCAAAGATAAAAGATAGAGTGACGTTACTGGAGAAACAGAAGTTGACCTTATCTGATGAGGTTCAGCAGAAATTAAATGCTCTTGAAAATCTTCTAGCCATGCTGGCCAAGGTATCTGCCACTCTTGATCATATTTATGGCCTCTTCTCTGTTGGTGGGTCATCAGCAACTGCTGAGCAGTCTTCTGCTAAGGGGGAGAAAAACACCATCCAACAGCTCTTTCAGAAACATGCCCAAAATAAGGCTTATAAACAATCTGTTTTCCATGAGTTACCATTTACTGACAAGAGCCCAGAAAAGGGTAAGGGGGAGTCATCAGCCAAAAATAATCATGTGGATGGGCTGACACAAGTAAAGAAACAACTAATAGTGGTTCACCCCCTTCATACCCAAGAACAAAGGAGATTATACACTGAATGATCGACTGATCAAAGCTGGGGTGGACACTCAAGAAGAACTCAACAAAATATACAAGCTTTAGGAAGAAGAAAAGCTAAGAAATCTGAAGCTGAGCTTGTATGAACAAATAGGGAAAGCTGAAGTGGAAAAAATTTTCAAGAAGAAAATGTTATATGAAAAGTTTTGTATAACAAGGTTGAACAGAAGAAATCTCTCACCAATCACCAATGTTGATATGCTGACTAGCAGAGGTGATATTCATCTCAAGTTCTATATGGGTGATGGAACTGATGAGATAATTGAAAACTTCCAAGGAAAAGAACTTTGTTACACTGAGTGGACTGAAATGAGTGTGAAGATTGAGAAAAGGAAATCCAAGAGATGGGATGAAGTTCACACCAGAATTGAGCACTTTATGAGGAATCATGAAAGACTGGCGAGATTCTGAACATCAGCACTCAAGTTTCTCTGGAGGATCAAGATCCTATACTGGAGCTGAACAAAAGAGCCAATTTGATACGACCTGGAGTGTTGTCACTTCAAAGAAATACAAAGGCTTTGTTCAGTTTCAAAATCATCTCCCTGGCCATGTACTAGACAAACCAGAACTGGGAATGATAATGTTCAATCATCAAGAACGTCAAGACTTTGTGGGCATAAGTGACCTTGATGAAATGAACAATGAACTTCTCTCGAATGTTCAAAGGATCTTTTACTCTCAACATGGAGGTCCAGGATGTAGTGATGCTGCTAAGACCTTCAACATGTGCTTGTATGCTATACTGGACCACAGAAACTCAGATCCATCAACTCAGACTCCCATAATTGAAGAACTTAGGCCTAAAGAAAATTGAATAATCATTTGTATTGTTTTTGTTGTAATTTGTAATGTTTATGAATAAATGATTATCTGATGTTTATAAGTATTGTATTGTTCAGTGCAAGTAAGAAGAAGTTGTTATGGTCACTTACTACTGACAATAGACTTAGGCTATTTGTATATCCAAATAGGGGGAGATTGTTGGCTCAGTATTTACTAACCCTGAAGCAACTCTAGGATTTGAATATAAAATCCCCCTAAGTGTTTCATGCTCAGTAGTAAGGCCAGTCTGCTGAAGGATGACCCGAGGAATAAAGTTCCTATAAAAGACTTTGTAGCTGAAGAATGTTCAACATTCCTATTCCAGTTAACTTAGAAGACAAAGGAGTCTTTTCTTCAAATACTAGGTAGTCTAGTTGCTGAAGAACAAGTACTAAAGAAGAGCTTTCAGTTCAGTTTGGTTTGACAATACCAAACTGAATGATGTCGATCTCCTCTAGGATACTGAAGACTCTTAAGTATTCTGATGGTTTGCATCAGGCGGGAAAAGATAACTTCAAGTCAAATTAGGTTGCTTGTATACTTAGATATAAGTACAACATTTATCTTTTATAGAATAGTTTATTATGTACTTTGTACTGTTTATCCAACATAGGCATCAACCACCCACTGGATAAACTCATGCATTGAAACATGCAAATGTAAACCCTAGTTTTACACTGCCTATAAAAGGAGTGTACATTGGGGGGGGGGGGGGGGGGGGGAAGAAAGGGTTATCCAATACAAGAGTAGAAACTCTGGAAAACCTTTCTCTCTCGATACCAACTAAACCATATAGCCAAGAAGCATATGAACATTTAGATTGGAGCTTAGACTTTAACTTTGGTTATACGTTTAAGTAGAGGAGATCACAACCCATTGTCATTCAACCACTTTGTTATTCCGCAAACAAAGTGGGTTATAGATTCTTTATTTGATTCTAATAAAAGTCTATACGTTGAAAAGTTATTGGTATTATTGTTTTAATTGTTCATAGTTCTTATCTATTGTTAAAACAACACACTTGAGTCTTAGTAAATAGTTATTACTTAAGGTTGATAAGTAATAACGATTTACAAGGGACCAACACATACATTTTGTAATTGACTATCTATTTCCTTTGTAACAATTTTTTGTAACAACCTTTAAAAAAATCATCTTTATCTTTTGATTTCAAATATATTTTTATGTAATTACTTTTTTTAATAATCTTCTTTCACTTTATTTTTGAAAATTTTATGCTATTTGATTTGATATCCATTTTAATATATTTTAATTAATTTTTAGTTTTTCTTATTTTTTTGAGAGTTTATTTTTATTTTTATTTAATTTTTTTACAATTTTAATATTTGAATACAAATTTAACGAGCAAAAGTAATAACATGTGTCACCTCAAAAATCGTCATTGGGTACCCGTCACCGCATTACGGGGTAGCATGCTATACTCTTAAAGAAATTTATTACTTTTTTGAATAATGATTGGTGTGAATTTGGAGAAAAAATGCATAACTGAAATGTACAAATTATTTATGCATTAGGCATATATTTAGGCATGTTATGTAGGTCTAAATAGCATTACTCTTAAAAAGAATAAAATGACAAACAATTTAAGACAAAAGCACACTTAATTACTGTTGGAATTTATAAAAACCCTTAACCATATTAACACATTAATAGCACAAGTACATAGCGGAATATAGGATTACGTATAGACAAGTAATTAACATAAACGATAAAGAATTACGTACCTTTTAGCAATGGATAAATCACCTTTATCGAACCACCAATATAAACGAAAACCCAAAGATCAAACAACGATCTCTCTAAAAGTACGCACACAATAAATTCTAGCAAACAATTAAGTATGCTAGTACTAATATTGATAAGCTAATTAAAACTTGATTACTTTAAATCAAAGAAAACCACAAAACTAACTATCTGTGGTATTAGTGATTGAACAAAACAAAAGAATAAAAGACCAACGATTGGTTACTTGTGATTTCTTTGAAATTGAACTTATGTTTTCTTATTTATCGTAGAGAATAATATATATTAATGACAAAGGTCATTCAATATATACCAAATAGGAAACCGATATTCCTAGTCAAAAGCAAAAATAATTTATTCCAAATTTATCTTTTACTTGTTCTATATACAAGTCCTTATAGTTAACATTTGACTATTGTTTGTCAAAACCCGTTAACTAACTAATTAGTTAACGTTCATAATAGCTTATCGCTAATTAATATATTACGCATAATATATTAACGTATAATTGTTTTACGTATTTACGTGTGCGTCTCCATACGCTCGAGTCGACTATCAGACATATAATTATTACATGTACATAATCCAACAGCTCCCACTTGGACATGTGATAATAATATAATAACATTGGTTAGCGTCTAGCAACACGCCAATGCTCCCAGAAACTCTCGAGTGTAGTTTTCAATAAAGTACATTTAAATGACTTAAACATTTACAATCCCTTTGTTTCTCAAATGTCATGTTATAATGGATATGGATCAAAGTCATTCCACTTTTAACTATTATGTTTCTCGCATTACATAATTAATATAGATTACCAATCTAATCGAGACAAATCTAAATTATCATTGGGTATGGCTATACAAACATCTAATTAATTAACGAGGGGCCAAATAGCATTATTCTTGAATCCTAGTTGAATGAACAAATTTATCTTGACTACACGTGTCTCTTACATGCTTCAAGATACAAATGATTATAGTCTCTTTATTACTACCTTATTCAGGATAGCGTTAAAACTAGGGGTGTCCTTCGGTTCGGTTCTCGGGTTGTTCGGTTTTATTCGGTTAATTTTTTTTCTGAGTCAACCCGAAAACCGAACTGAACTGAACTAGATTTCAACCGAACCGAACCGAAAATAGAAATTGATTTTGGTTCGGTTTTCGGGTTGACCCGAATAACCCAAATTTTCCGAATTTTTCAAAAAATATATATAATTATATAGATATTTAGCAAAAAAAATATTTCAAGTATAAAAATTACCTTTTTATATTAAGATATATTTTAACAACTAATTTTTATATATTAGGATTAAATTAAAATTTAATAACTATTATATATACATAAACTAGCCTTTAGACCCGTCCGGTGGACGAGCTAGCTTTAAGTATATATTTTTTTTAATGAAAATTGAAGTTATATATATTTGTATTAGAAGTTTAGTATATGTAGTGTTAGTTATGACATTAATATTTTAATAATGTAGCATAGAATGGACAAAATAACGTAGTTTAAGATATTTTATTTATTTAAGAATATTATGAGTTAATTGAATTTGCATACTTAACGTTATGAACAAGTTTGTTACATTAAATTTTTTTAGAATTGTAGTAATATTGTATAAATAATTTATGTATTTTTGAATTTTATGAGATAATAAATTTTGTATATGTTAATATTATGAATAACTTTTTTACATTTATTTTTTTTGAAATTAATATTATTGTTAAGTTTTTTTGTTAGCAAAAATATTATAGTTAAATATTTTTTAGAAATGATTTTGTTTAGTAAATTTTGTGGTAAAGTGTATTATAGCAAAAGTAAGCCAAAAAGCTCATTCCTGGTATTATTTTTTGTCACGTGTATAATATAGCAACAATATATAGCCCAGTCTAAAATTTGACAGTCTGAATATCTAACAAATTTTCATTTTATTAAGTCAAACTATTATGAATAATATGTATTTTGTAATTCCTATTTTCTTTTTGAACCATCCTTCCTATATAAGGGTTTTTTTTATTTTGATTTGATTTGATTTGATATATAAAAAAATATATACACATTTATAATTTCGGTTTTTGGTAGGTCTGAAATTTATTTTTTTTAAGAAAAGCAAAATTTCTAAGAAAAGGTTTTTATTTTGAAAAGACTTTTTTAGAAATTTAGTTTTTTTCGAAAAAAATTATTTAAAATTATTTTTTAAAAAAAGGTCTTTTAAAAAATTAATACTTTTTTAGAATTTTTTTTTTCATTAAAAAATAAATATTTCGAAAATATTTTTTTTGTCAAAAAAATTTATATTTTTAAATTATATAATAGAAATCTGTTTTTTTTCAAAAAAAAAAAAATTTCTAATTTTTTTACATAAAATTTCGAAAAAATAAATTTTTGGTTTTTTTCAAAAAAGATATTTTGTAAATCTAAAATAATAAATATTATATTTTTTTTCAAAAAACTTTTTTTTTCTCAAAATTTCGAAAAAATAAATATTATGATTTTTTTTAAATAGTGTTTTTATTTTTACGTGTATAAGTTTACACACAAAATTATCCGAAATATATGCTGAAAAAGTAAAGTGACTAAAAGTGGAAGTTCCCCAAAAGTTAAGGGATCATAATTATAAAATTTGAAGGTGAAACCTGTCGAACAAGTCATCTAGCCGGTTATATTACGTATATTGAACAAAATTTGAAAGTATACTGGGACTACTAGTACAAAATAAAGTTGGTTACGTATTTCAGTTTTTCTGAAAAACTATATTGCGTATTTTTAACTTTGCCCTTTATAAATCGAAGATTGATATAAGAGTTTCACCTTGACATATGTTGATGATCATATGATATCTGTGTGTATGATCTAGGTCATGTTTTTAATTCTAGTACGTGAAGTCAATGAATCTAAGATCTTGATTTTTCCTTTCGAGTTGAGTCTGTTAGATATGATGTTCAGTATCATTGTTTCCCTCATGTTAATCATTGGTCTCTCGATCTGTTCGGACTTTAAATGTTTTTAAGTCCTCCATTTCTGCAACGAAGCTTACAATTGTGTTAGCAATTGGCTAACCTTTTCGCGCAGCCCCACCAACCTTTAGGACCCATGATGCCTTATGTTTTGGATGGCTGGTGAATATTGGGTGTGAGTTTTATATAGTGACATAGGGAAGACATGAAGAGTCTCTCAGCTTTCGGTTACGTTTTAACAAAATTAATAGCATACGTAAAGGCAAACCCATAAAGTATAAAATTGAAACCCCCATGATCTTTAGCATTCTCATAACTTGCAAACCCGCTAGAATATATTTGAGACGCCAGGGATTTGTGCATGCTTTAGTGCATGGATTTGAGCATTTTTCACTTGTATCATAGTTAACATAGCTTAGCTTAGTTGTACTCACATTAAATGTATTTCTACATTTCAAATTTAAGGATCTAAAATTTAGATATAATAGATTGTGGCGTTTTAAAAAAGAAAAGTGTATGATGGTGTGAGAACAACCACAACGCCAACCACGGTACAGTGTCTCGCGCCGTGAGGTCGCGTTTTCGCCCACCATTTTAACTGGCTGTTTTGAGGCAACAACCCATAATGCGAGGCATGGTACAATACCTGACGTCATCGCCTCACGCCGTGGCCAAAACATGAGCCATGGCTCATTGTACCCGTGGCCTGTTAGAGCACTAGGAGTGATTGGCGCTACTTTGTGGTGCCATGAAAAAAAAAATACGCTACGTAGTTTATGGTACCAACAACTTTTTAGCACCACATTCTGGTGAAGAATGGTTGGCACAAGAAAAGTGGTGTCGTAAATTTTTTTTAATTGTTATAAAAATTTTAATTTTTTTATTATATTGATAAATATAATAAATAAAAAATCATTTAAAGAAACTAATAATGTCAAATTGTTGTGAATAAAGATAAATAATAAATGTATTCTTCAATTAATATATTTTATATGGTAAATACAAGGAATATTTATAAAACAAATACTAGGGTAAACCCTAATTACTACTTGGGTCATGAGCCTTATTCTAGACATCCACATATTATTCATAACACTCCCTCTTGGATGTCTCTATAGATAATACGCTTTGAGAATGTTGCCTCGTTAAAAACCTTGTCAGGAAAACCCAATGGGACAAAACCATGACTAAGGAAAAGAGTGCAACGCGTATTATCTCCCTCTGATTACTACATCACTTAAGATCTTTAACTCGCCGCATTCCAATATTGTGAATAAGCTTATTGAATTGAAGTAGGAAGTGTCTTGGTAAATAGATCCGCCAAATTTTTAGCTTGAACGAACTTTTTGAACTAGAGTATGACCGCTCTTTTATAAGTCATGAGTGAAACGAACTTCGGTATCGCCTTTCATGTAACCTCCTTTGAGTTGAGTAATGCATGTTGTGTTATCTTCATACAAAACTGTTGGTGCATTTTTCTCTTAAAAAATACTACATGACCTGCGTATGTGTTGTGTTACATTTCTTAACTAAACAGACTCTTATTTATAAAAGAAAAATATTATGCTATCATAGTCAACTAAATTACCTAACAAAGATTACAATGTTGACCTATGGATGATATATAGCCTTGACTGTGTTCTTGTTTTAGTGTATTCTCACACATTCTTTCTAGCATATAACATATTACATTTAATGTAACATATATTTTTTTTCTTCGGTAGATGATTTATGTTGAG